>OY720145.1:46616795-51616795 GCA_963082955.1 Cheilosia grossa | reverse complement strand
TGAGGGTGATTACTGGGAAGGAGAATTTTTTGTTACAAATTCTTTGTAAGTTAATTTTTTGTTATTCATCTAGAAAAATTTGTCAGCTGTATTTTTTGGGACCATCAGCGTAGTAACCTGTAACTGAAACTGGAATTAAAAATATCTCGCGAAATATCAGCCAAAAACAGCTATTATGACAAATTTAAAACGATTTTTAAAATAAAATATTGTGTGCCCTATTAGGGATTTCATGGACCGATTTTCGAATCAAGTTTTGAGTTGCTTGGGTGGAGACACAGTTGAACGTCCGAATGCATTTAAGCTTGATATTTAGATACACCGCTGATGTATGGGATGTGCTATAGATATTTATAGTAAGTCCAAGGAGACGTTCAGTGGTTGGTGGTCGTTGGAATTCTTCTTTTTCCAATGCGGAATTGTGGTGTCAGTTGGCTTTTGTTAAAATAGAGACGTGTAGACATAGAGAGGCGGTTACCTAGGTCTTTGACAGGTTGTGCCGAAGAGGATAGGTTTTTATAGATCTCTGTCTATTGATCCTTGAACTATATTTGACGACGATATGTAAAAGCATACCTAGACTAGTTCTGGTTGGGTGACGACCTTTCACCAACTGGGTATGTCACAAGAACCCGGCCTGCTTTACGTGATCGAGGTCGCTTTTCTTTGTAACTAGTTTTTACGAGTCTACCTGTTGACTGTAACTCGTAAGATATTGGATATTGGAAAAGTTCCAGTGAGAATGAGTAGAGTTCAGTATCAGTAATCATTGAAAATTCCAATTGGAATCGATTAAGAGAACACAACAATAACGATTGAAAAAGTGTTAAAAGGGAGCGTACATTTATATAGTGATCGACAGATTTTTGTAAATATCTCTTAAAATATTAACTTTTCTACCAAACAGTCTTCGGCACATATACAGCTACGAGCATGATCTACAAAAAAGGTATTTATACATTTTTCTGTAGATCAAGAAATAAACAGCTTTTTGTGCGAATTAACATATTTTTTTCACCAAATCACTTGTTACTCTAAAACCAGTCGATGTATCGCTACCATTGGTATTTGTCGTTTAACTAGAGGTTATACCGGATGTTGTGTGCAAATTTCAGCCGTCTACGCCAATTAGTTTCTGAGATAGACCTGGTAAAAAATTGGTCTAGTGGTCGGACAGACGCACAAAAGCGAAATAAGGTTCCGTTTGTTCCCTTTGGGTACGGAACCTTAAAAACAGTGTTAGGAAGTCTTACCACAAGGTTTGGAAAAACATATTGGGCCTTACCAATAAACGCTTTTAGTTTCGACTCTAAATTTTAGTGCTTCACAGTGGTCCATACGAATTTCGCAATTGTGCATTGTTTATTTATTCAATATTATAATCTAGGGACGTAGGGAAATCAAAAATAAAAGCCTTGTACAGCTCATCTCAAAGCCTTATAATATATATCGCCCCTCTCTCCCTGTTGTTCTCTACTCCAATGTACTTTATAAATCTAAGAACAAACACTTCCTTTGATTGACAATAAATAAAAAAACATGACAGGCCGTGACTTCTGTTGTCAAAAAAAAATAGTAAATCAAAAAAAACGAACAAAGCAAGACTTCAAGACAGGAAAGCTAAAGAAAAAGAAGAAAAGAAAAGCAAAAATGGACAACAACCCAAGCAAAAGTGCCAACGAAAATGGAATGCTATTCAATTATGCCTATGGCATATTCAAGAACTGCTGCTCAAGAATAGCAGATTTCAAAAAAACAAGAGAGCAAGCCATATCAGAAGACAAAACGGATAAAATCGTGAGTACTTACCTCCTTAAAATCTAAATACATAATTACCAATCACACCTCACACCATGATACACCACTTAGGAGACAAAAATCGCAAGAATGATTGCGGATATGGTCAAGGGCCTCGGCCCTCGTCCGACACACAACACCGAGCAAGGGGATGTGACGCAGAGAGTCGACCATTTGAATCCAGAGTTCATGGCAAATGTTCGACCAAATGCTTCACCACCCCCTTGGGTCCCCTCGGAGCATGCCGAACTGTGGTTTATTTTAGCCGACTTGTAGGTTTTCGCGCGCTAAATCCGAAACCAAGTCAACAAAATTGCTTAGTAATTATAAAAAAAAAATTATAATTTAGAATAGAAATGAGACTTTGGGTTCGGATTCAGCTCGCGGAAAATTACAAGTTTTTATTTTGCATTCTCATTATTTTTTTGTTGAATTATTGTTCTTTTGTTCATGCATTTGCTTTTTTTGTTTATTTTTTCATGCAATGAATTGTTGTTAGAAAATCGTTCTTTTATTAAATTGAAACTTATTTTGTAGAAATATGCATTTCTCATTGCTACTAAACATTTTTCCATAGTTTGGTGCCTGGCCGCCAATTCGAGGGGGATCCACTTCAGCTTCAACTTGTTCCTTTTTTCAGCTAGGTGGGAAAAATCGCTGCAGCAGACCAGACAATTGCTCCTCTACTAAAACGAGGACAGGAGTTATGTGCCTACGGTTGACAAAATATATTGGTAAGTCCATATTGAGATACCGAGCATGATCTTAGAAAATACTTGACAGAACTTTCTTTTGTTACAGGCTCTGAAGCCAGCATATCTGCGGACGACAACCGAAGATAAGTCAAGAAACATATTAAGCAACGAAAAGCAGCCAGCAAGTCTGCTCTGGAGTTGGACATACTGCTCCAGTTGTCAAGAACTCACCCAATAAGACGGATGGTCGAAAGAAGGTTTCGCTACCCTCCTACTTTGATGGAGGCCATCATGCATTGCTATACAGCGATGTAAGATGAACAGTTTTCAATCGAATATTAAAGTTCAGTAAAAAACGGCATTAAAATGTTTAATTTTTCTTGGCGCAGCATGCAAATGTTTGGTAGACTATACGTACCGCGTTTTTGAACGTTGGGTGGGCTAAAGTGAGTATCTTCGACTATCTATCGAGCCTTATGCAGTTTCACTATCGCCCCAGCTCTCTAGGATGACTGCATTTTTCATTTAAAAATTTGCTACTTACGAACTCCGTCCATAAAGGCAGGGGACTAGGGGCTGGCGATTATTTCTTTTGTTTTGTCCGAACAATCTTTTGAAGAAAGAAATCATTTTCAACTCTAGGAAAACAGCTAGCATAAATGGTTAGGTAAAGGTTCATCCCCTCATTTTCGAATGTATTAATAAAGTAAATCATATATGTATATTTAGTGTAAAATTTGCACCCAGGTCCCACTTCAGACAATGGGTGGAGTAAATGCATCAAAAAAACCAAGCTAAGCGGAAATTCCATCATTATATGGAAAAATATATTACAAGCTGCATTGCGTCTTTCTACAATCTGGGTACGACGTTGAAGGACAATTTTTGGAAAATATTCAACAGCGAAAGTATAGTTATAATTGCGAGGAAAACCTTTGTCAATTATAGGTCAATTCATGATGACTTTTTAGGGACAGATACTAGTGAACCGAACAAAAATTCCGAATTTCTAACAATTTTGCAAACATTTAATGACGATCTCAGAATCATTTTCGCTTTGACTATTGAAGCAATTTTCGAAAGAACTTTCAGTACATATTTTATGTAAAGAAACCTACTAAATGGTGTTTTTTTTTATAAGTAGAGCTTCAAGTTGGCAGCACTATTTTAACTGGCTGCCATTTTGTTTGGTTTGGCATTTCAACATAAATAGACTGATGCCTGAACAACGCTTCCAAATTGTGCAAATTTAATTTGAAACTCATGGTTCTGTTCAAAATACGTATCGCGCAATACGTCCATTTCATAAGCGAATTTTGTTTAGCGATGAAGCTCACTTTTGCTTGAATGGATACGTCAATTCATTCGCCGCGTTATTGCCGATATACGGCCACAAATGTTGGAAAAAGTCATCGAAAATTGGACCTCCAGGTTAGACTACGTCCGAGCCAGCCGTGGCAGTCATATGCCAGAAAAGTAAATTTCATGTCAATTTAAAAAAAATCATCTTTGTTTTATTGCATTTCGAATTTCTATACCTCTAAAAAAAGCACCCTTTACAAGACCTCCAAACACTTACAAAGGCAATCGTTTTCTTACTGCCATACATCCCCTCATATTCCACTGCATTTTAGCGGATTTATTCGTTTACAATTTTCAAGCACTCAGCTTGCAAATAACACTATTTAAAACCTCCCTCGACTCCCAGGACTTTCGCAATAATTCTTCTTAAAAATCAATACAATAAGACAAGAGTATTCAGAAAAATTTATTTGAGATTCCCGCCATAGTGCTTGACAATTTTTGCATGCATATCTCAACTGCGAAGACCGCAAAGCTCAAAATAACCCCCCAAAAGTAGACCTCAATCGGTCCGAACATCTCTACAAGTTTCATCCGTTTGATCGGCTGCCTTTTAAAGTCTCTTGTCTCCACTTCAACAAATTGATTGTGCCACTTCTGAAGTAGTCCTATGCTAGCTGATTCCAACATTTTGCTTTCTATGCTGGCGACAAGGTACGAGCCCTTTTTAAAGTACGCACTAAGTGGCTGGACGAATACGTTCTCCTTGGCGACATATAGTTCCCCTCTCCGCTGCACGTTTAGCTTCCTAAAATAGCCAAAGTACTCGTAGCGCGTGAGGATGGCGATCTTTTTCTTTACCTGCGAGAGCATTGGGAAGTTTTCGACCTCCGAGCCGTTGAGAAACTTCGAAGCCGCCTGTATCGATGGCAGACTCTTGAGACTGCTGAACACCGCCGGTGTGAGTAGAACTTCATAGCCTTCTCTTAAGACGTCGTCTATATTGTCCGGCGGAGGTACGGATATGTCGGACTTCATGAAGTGAAACAAGGCCGACTGATAGCCCGACCGTAGAACCAACCACAGCAACATCCAAATGCAGAGAAGATACCGAGCGAAGTTCCGCCTTGGCGTTTTCTGAACTCCACCGCCAAGTGCTGTGAAGAACATGTTGTACACGGGGATTTGGTTCATTGAACCTAGGATGAAGTCTCGTTGGGGTGGCGCCAGGTGCTGCGCACTTAAGACAATCAGCACTCCAATGCCAAAGTAAAGCAGCGTGAATAGCCAGACGGCAGGACTGAATGGGAGTAAAAGTCGTTTGATGGGGGAAATACTCTCCCGCCGTGAACTAAGAACGATGATGATGTCGCTGAGGTAGTATACCCTGGAGGGTACGAAGAAGTCGTCTTTCCTTTTGGGCTTGTAGTGGAACGCTCCTGTAGCAAAGTCAATGCCGGCTCTGAAAAGCTGAAAACGAGAAAGGCATTAGTTCTGATCGGATGCTTAATACAGCGATGCCTACCTTGTCGAAGACCAACCCCTGAGTGCCTATAGTCGCGTCGATCTCCGTGGTGTTCATGATGTAGAGCTGAGTCGTAAAGTTCATTCGTGCTGCAATAAAGTCCAAAAGCTTTCCCTCGATGCCGCTGAGAACCCGGGTGCCATCGTCGTCGTAATAGATCTTTAGATAAGGTTCCTCCTCCCAGGTGGCACAGACCAGGGGACAACCATGCAAGTTTGCCAGCTTGAACGGGAAGAACTTGTCAATCTCCCACCTGGAGTCGGTGTACCTATTGGCTATCACAGGTATAACCGCTTTGCACGAGTGAGCCGAATACGGGTAAAACGTGAACATCAGTATCAGACTTGGAACAGGTTCCACAATCACATTGACATCCACTATACCTGTGCGCCAGCTATCCTCGAACATGTCCAACAGGGCGTCGTAGTAGTTCTGTCCCTCAAAGGTCTGCAGCACTATGAGAATCCGGCCCTTGATGTTGAACTGGCTCCTTCGGACCTCTTGGTACAACAGTCTAAGCGAGGCGGCGGAGTCCACTGCCAAAAGGCAGAAGTGCTGATCACTGGTGCTGGGTAGTTCTTCCTGCACGCCTATCTGAACGGATATACTGTCAAGCTGCGGCAGTGTGGATTCCACGAGGTCGGTAAAGTGTCTCAGTCGATGAACATCCTCCGCTCTAAGGTATAAGTTAAAAACGTTCGTTTTGCCAACGTAGGACTTGGTGATTACGCTTCCTAAGGCTTGTGCCAGTTGGCTCCTTTTGGCAGCGATTTCCGTTGCGCCGCAAAGGATAAGCAGGAGATAACTACGCAACGCCGTCATACCTGTAGCAGGCTGAATTACCGTCTGATTGTGATTTTTCAGCCTACGGGCCGGCAACTTATTTACAAGTCATGTGTAATTTGTTGATCTACGGAATGGTTTAATAACTGCATGCAATGTGACGTGCTTGTTTAAGCTTGCGGATAATATTTATATGTAATGACAAGGTTAAACACTGATTGGCACCATCAGGTTTTACGATATAATTATACAGGCATTTGTCCACCTAATAGTATTATGGCGATGACAGTGACCTACAAAAATGTGTCCGAACCTTAAATAGATTGTGTGACATGCCACGGTGGAATGCTAATAAGTTGCAACTGAAGTGCATGCCTTGTTTCCTTGGACTTGTGTTTTTATAGCTACCCATCGTGGTAGTGTTTATGTATCCTTCTATATGGCTGTATCTATGTCCAATGGCATTTGTATCTATGAAAGCTTTTACACGCACTGGCTCGATGTGGCACAGGGCCCCCACCATTTTCCTTACAACTGACAAATACTCAAACTGTTTCTAATAATTTTCAGTGCCCAGGGCATCTCTGTACAAACTTGAGTAGGTTTGCCCCTAGTTCGGGATTGATGGAAGGAACCATTTTTGCTACTGTCTTAATTTTTCCCGAATAACCAGTATACCCCGTAGGCGCAGTGGCTTAGTGGTTAGTGTGTTGGACTACTAAGCGAGGAGTCCCAGGTTCGAATTCCAACTTAGGGTTTTTTTCCACTGCACCACCTCTCGCGAACGTCTGACAAACATCCGAGAGTATAACTGTATTGAAAAAGCTTCTCAATTAGCCGTTAGGAATCGGCATAAAATTGTAGATCCCCTCCATTCGTTCCAAAAATGAAACTCACACAAAACGAATGGTTGCGAGAAACTAGGCCTTGGGTCCCTCGGACCTGTTGCGCCAACTAATTATTAATTATTATTAATTTATTAATTATTATTAATTAATTATTTAACCAGTATACCCAGCTTTGCATAATCATCTTGTGTCATAGCGTTCTCTCGGAGATCCCATGACTATTCTTTTTTGTTTCTGGTGCGTATTTAAATAGAGCCTCACGGTTTTATTGCCTTATGAGGGATTGAAACCTGCCTCAAAGAGTAGGAGCCCCTCCCAAATACACTGGATTTTTAAAGTTCCTTGTTGGAGCTGCAAACATGGATCAGTATTACTTGTTTCAGGAGAGCTTTTGGTTGGATTGGGGTACAAATTTTGGATGTATTGCTTTTCAAAATTGGGCTTTTCTAAATTCTGCAAACAATAAAAAAAGTTACTTTAAAAATGTGCTACCTTAATTTTTTTTAATGTATAGCTCCTCTTTTCAGAATTACAGTTATTGTAATTTAAATTTTTTCAAATAATTATTTTTAATATTTTTTTTTTGTTTTTCATTATATAATTTAATTTTTATTGCTTCTTTTTTTAATTTAATTTTAATTTTTGTTCGAGCTCTTAGTTTTCACTTTTTCATAAACTATTTAAAATATTTTTTACATCCACTTTTTTTTTTATATTTGTTTGAAAAAAAAAATAAATTTGAAAGGCAGAATTGCGACCCGCTCCATACGTGTCTTCTTCAGTTATGGTTCACTAGGTCAAGGGAGGGATTTAATTAGTTTGTCTGCAGTTAAAGTCTCAGTAGTTTGGAAGTGTTTCCCGAGAGGTGGGACTAGGCAAACAACTTTATAAGTCTGAAACCTATCGACTTGTTCTTCAAATTAAACACTGAGTGAATTAGCACGGTGTTGTTTCTTGCTATTTTGATAGAGAAGTTAATATGTATACTGTATAGGCAAACTCACAATACTCCAAGTTGCACGCTATGCAAAAAACCATACTAAGCTCGAGGCTTAATGGGAAAAGGTCCAATAAAACCGTTTGCCCAGTAGAAGGGTACGTATAACCTATATATACAATTTTTTTTTAACCGATTTGAAAGGTTCGAAGCTTCTAGTACAATACGCCGATAGATATTTTAGATTCAATGACGCGACGGCAAAGTCTCATAGTTTTACTCAAAATCCAGGGTCGTCTTTGGACTTAAAAGTTTTATCGGCTTGTGGTACTAAAAGCTTCGAATTGCAACATAGAAAGCATCTTATAAGCGAGTGCTTATGCGGCTGGGGTTTGGCTATAGGAGCAGCTCCCTCGGCTTGGTCCATCGCCTTCCCCGTTGAAGTTTAAAAATCCTGCCGAAGACCATTCCCAAAGTTTTAAAGTCCGAGTGCTCTAGATTGCTTCTAATCGTACTCCTTTTTGGCTGTCGAAACTTCGGGCTGCCTCTTACCATTTTTAATTTTTATAAACAACTAAGAATCTTGTTTAACATTTCTGCATTTTCTTGATTTAACTTTTCAAGGCTCCGTCGTTTTTACCTTGAAAAGTGTTTGTTTTAACTGAAGAGTTGACAACAGGTTCGACTCAAAGTCCGTCTCTTTATTTTATTTATTCAATTAAAACTGTCTCACCTTTTCCGTTTTGTGGCTTCCTGCTCAAGAGGTCCTTAGTACACCATCTCTCTGTATTTTTCGTTTTCGTGGCTGGAAAGTGAACCACCCAAGGCAATTGTGGAAGTTGACTAAGTGTCATGTCCATAGATATGCAGAGGACGTACTTATTCTACGGAAAGCAGTTCCTTGCACAAGGGATTCGGCTGCCAAGCTCTTAGTCGGTGGGCTGTACCTTTATGGTGACCTTAGGATATGGTAGCACAAGTCCTTTTCGCAGCGAACCGGACCGGGCGCTATTTTTTCACACTATTTTCCACACACAGGCTATTCTGCCTAATTCGCGTTCGCATTGGACGGTCAATCTCTGGATCTGAACATTAGACCACAAATTGAATACGCAAACCTTCGACATTCAGTCGAACCCTGTAAGGTCTTACTTGCAGCGACGAACTATCATCATTAAAAGTACATTAATGGGCAAAGATTTGTGCATCCATTAAATAAAGTACGCTTACGTACGTCCGACATTACATTGCATGTTGGCGAACGATAAATAGTTCTGTACACTCACACCGTCAGTTCGTGTTTGAATATTTCGCGCTTCGTCAAACTGCAATCGAGTTTTTGTTCGTTCACAGTTTCGAACATGACAGCTTCGCACTTTCATCTGGCTGACAGTTTGTACCAAAATCCGGCGAATTCCACTCTTCTCATCGCCACAGTCTGGACGATAAATCACATTTACGCTGGCAACACAAATTCGTTGACGTTTTCATTGTGGTCTCGTACAGCGGCAGATGACAGCCTCCAAACCGAGTTGCTTAGTGAAATATTGGCAGGTATCCGTACGACCGAATTGACAAACGTGGTCGAGAATGGCGATGATGTGCAGTGTGGAGAAAGTGTGCAGGTAGAGGAAAGTCCAAATCAAAATTGTCTGCTACGTGAGGCTGTAGTTGTGATGGTGGACAGCATTGAGGCTTTCATGTGAGTTTGACAGCACTGTCGGGTGACAGGTAGTATATTTGGATTTGGTTTGATTAGCAGGCGCTTCAAGCAGCAGCTGGTCAAGCGGAATTACCAAATTGCGGGATTCTTCACAATTATTTACACGGGCCGGGATCACCACTACTACGATTCTATTTTAAGGATATTCGCAGAGCTCTTTGCTATTTATGTGACAAACGTAAATATTTATGTGGAACAGCCGCTGGAAACGTTGGTCTTCTCGTTCTATCCATTCACACAGTATCACTGTTATGAGCCATCGGCCGTGTTGCATAACAGGTTTTCAAAGGAGAAAGGCTTTATCTACCGGAAGCCGTTTTTTCCCCGAAAGGCGGACAACTTGTACGGCTGTGAGGTAACGGTCGCTACCTGGAATGGTCCGCCATTTGTGTTTTTCCGACGACAGCCGGACGGCCATGTGCACATTATGGGCAAGGAAGGAGCACTCCTGCGAATGCTGTCGGTCAAGATGAATTTCACAATCAAGCTACTAGAAACGACCGGCAGGGGTTTTGTGATGCGCAATCTGACAGCCATTGGTGCTGTCAAACTGGTAAGAGTGACAGCCGGTTGAGGTCCGTTTTTACATTCGCCCTTCCATTTCAGATCATTGAAGGTATTGCAAATATAACAATCAACAGCTACATATACTCGGACTACCTACTGAGGGTTATGGCGGCGTCATATACGTACGACAGCCATCGGCTGATTGTCGCAGTCCCTCGGGGGCGTCCGTTGAGCCCGTTCCAAAGGCTGCTGCGTCCCTTCAAATACATAATCTGGTCCTGCCTGAGCTCAAGTGTGTTGGCAGGCATCACTATTATATTCGCTATAAAATGTCTGCAAAAGAAGACCATTAGCGACTTTGTGTTTGGATCTTTGAACATAACTCCCTTCACGAATCTGCTCAACATATTGTTCGGGGGCCCAGTTACAGTGCTGCCGCGACGGAACTTCGCGCGATACATTCTCCTCGTGTGGTTGCTGTACACAATGGTGCTGCGAAATGCGTATACCGGTGAGCTTTTTATAATGCTCCAGGACTCATTATCGCGCACGAATGTGAAGAAGGTCGAAGAACTGATTGAGCACAATTTCACGCTCATGTGCTCGGACAACACGCTGAATATTATATTCGCTTCTATTCGGGCGCCCAAACTGGAGATCATTAGAGGGCAACCGTTCTCCTATTTGGCAAAGTTGCTCGATTCTGAGTCCAAGATGGCGGTGGTGATTCTCAGACCGTTCCTGAGGCTGTTCAATCAGAAGATTCGTGGAATTGGCCCGGTTCGGACGCTATACCGAAGGACTTGGCAACGGTTCCGATGACCATGTACCTGCCTAGGAATTCGTATATTTTGGATGCCATAAATGGGCACCTGGTTGCCTTTCAGGCTGTTGGAATGATGAAAATCTGGAATCAGTTCTATTTGCCGGCGGAGGAAGTGATGCAAGAGGAAGTCGATGGGGAGCCTGCTGTCCTTTCGGTGGAATTGCTGAAGGGCCTTTTCAGTGCTTATCTGTTTTTTTCGGGGTTTAGTATTCTATTGTTTGCCCTCGAGCTGTGGTCTCAGTATTCGCCAATTTGTCACTGTGTGGTGGACTTTCTCAACTATTAATATCAGTTGAATAAATGACGCGTTTGTTTTGGATTTAATGCGCTCATGGTATACGTCGGTTTTAAAAGCCTTAAGGTTCTGATTTTTCCATGAGGAATTTAAATTTCAAGTGATCTAGATGAATATTAATACAGAAAAATGCTAGGTCTTAGGTCTGCTCTGAAATAAAACTCTTGAGCAGATTTTAAGAAATCTCTATTTTTCAGCCAATTTTTGATCAGATTTTGGGTTCATGTATAAGACTAGTTTAAGGTGAGTATGGGTGTGATTTTGAGAACCATACTCGGGGGGACTTTGAAGTGTGTTTTTTTGGATTTGAAAAGAGGCCAGAAACCTTTTTAGTGGAGATACTTGAAACGATTTTGATTGTTTTTTGGGACAGTAAGAGATTTTCAATTTCATATTTGGAACCGTTTTAGGACGGTCTTAAAAGCTCTTGTGCATCGGTGTTTGAGTAGAGTTTGGGCGCGATTCATGAGGTTTCAAAAGAGAGCGAAAATTACGAAGAATTTTTATGCGATTTCTGTGATAGCCATTTTATGATTCGGAGCTTCAATTCAAAGTAGATAGTAGTAGTAGTTCATATCTTGATCTTGAGGTGGCTCTACGGATCAAACTGCACAAAATTTGCTTATTTTTTTTTCTGTATTTTTGCAAATTTACACCTCGATTCTAATTGTTTGTTAATATGTCCCAAAAAGTAAACAAAAGATAAGCCGACTTTTATTATAAAATTTGCATGGTTTTTTAATCCATTTGAGGGTGATTACTGGGAAGGAGAATTTTTTGTTACAAATTCTTTGTAAGTTAATTTTTTGTTATTCATCTAGAAAAATTTGTCAGCTGTATTTTTTGGGACCATCAGCGTAGTAACCTGTAACTGAAATTCGAATTAAAAATTTCTCGCGAAATATCAGCCAAAAACAGCTATTAAGACAAATTTAAAACGATTTTTAAAATAAAATATTGTGTGCCCTATTAAGGATTTCATGGACCGATTTTCGAATCAAGTTTTGAGTTGCTTGGGTGGGGGTGTCTCGCCTAATTAGACACAGTTGAGCGTACGAATGCATTTAAACTTGATGTTTAGATACACCGCTGATGTATGGGATGTGCTATAGATATTTATAGTAAGTCCAAGGAGACGTTCAGTGGTTGGCGGTCGTTGGAATTCTTCGTTTTTCAAAGCGGAATTGTGCTGTCAGTTGGCTTTTGTTAAAATAGAGAGTGTAGACATAGAGAAGCGGTTACCTAGGTCTTTGACAGGTTGTGCCGAAGAGGACAGGTTTCTATAGATCTCTGTCTATTGATCCTTGAACTATATTTGACGACGGTATGTAAAAGCATACCTACTCTAGTTCTGATTAGGTGACGGCTTATCACCAACTGGGTATGTCAGAAGAACCAGGCCTGCTTTACGTGATCGAGGTCGCTTTTCTTTGTAACTAGTTTTTACGAGTCTACCTGTTGATTGTAACTCGTAAGATATTGGATATTGGAAAAGTTCCAGTGAGAATGAGTAGAGTTCAGTATCAGTAATCATTGAAAATTCCAATTGGAATCGATTAAGAGAGCACAACAATAACGATTGAAAAATTGTTAAAAGGAGCGTACATTTATATAGTGATCGACAGATTTTTGTAAATATCTCTTAAAATATTAACTTTTCTACCAAACAGTCTTCGGCACATATACAGCTACGAGCATGATCTACAAAAAAGGTATTTATACATTTTTCTGTAGATCAAGAAATAAACAGCTTTTTGTGCGAATTAACATATTTTTTTCACCAAATCACTTGTTACTCTAAAACCAGTCGATGTATCGCTACCATTGGTATTTGTCGTTTAACTAGAGGTTATACCGGATGTTGTGTGCAAATTTCAGCCGTCTACGCCAATTGGTTTCTGAGATAGACCTCCGTTCCGTTTGTTCCCTCTGGGTACGGAACCTTAAAAACAGTGTTAGGAAGTCTTACCACAAGGTTTGGAAAAACATATTGGGCCTTACCAATAAACGCTTTTAGTTTCGACTCTAAATTTTAGTGCTTCACAGTGGTCCATACGAATTTCGCAATTGTGCATTGTTTATTTATTCAATATAATCTAGGGACGTAGGGAAATCAAAAATAAAAGCCTTGTACAGCTCATCTCAAAGCCTTATAAATGTGCACCTGAAAACTAGTATAAATTACGGGTCATATTATAAAATGTATTTTTTATTGATTGTGTTCATTCGCCTACAACCGTGATCCATATCGCCCCTCTCTCCCTGTTGTTCTCTACTCCAATGTACTTTATAAATCTAAGAACAAACACTTCCTTTGATTGACAATAAATAAAAAAACATGACAGGCCGTGACTTCTGTTGTCAAAAAAAAATAGTAAATCAAAATAAACGAACAAAGCAAGACTTCAAGACAGAAAAGCTAAAGAGAAAGAAGAAAAGAAAAGCAAAAATGGACAACAACCCAAGCAAAAGTGCCAACCAAAATGGAATGCTCTTCAATTATGCCTATGGCATATTCAAAAGCTGCTGCTCAAGAATAGCAGATTTCAAAAAAACAAGAGAGCAAGCCATATCAGAAGATAAAACGGATAAAATCGTGAGTACTTACCTCCTTAAAATCTAAATACATAATTACCAATCACACCTCACACCATGATACACCACTTAGGAGACCAAAATCGCAAGAATGATTGCGGATATGGTCAAGGGCCTCGGCCCTCGTCCGACACACAACACCGAGCAAGGGGATGTGACGCAGAGAGTCGACCATTTGAATCCAGAGTTCATGGCAAATGTTCGACCAAATGCTTCACCACCCCCTTGGGTCCCCTCGGAGCATGCCGAACTGTGGTTTATTTTAGCCGACTTGTAGGTTTTCGCGCGCTAAATCCGAAACCAAGTCAACAAAATTGCTTAGTAATTATAAAAAAAAAAAAAAAAATTTAGAAAAGAAATGAGACTTTGGGTTCGGATTCAGCTCGCGGAAAATTACAAGTTTTTATTTTGCATTCTCCATAATTTTTTGTTGAATTATTGTTCTTTTGTTCATGCATTTGCTTTTATTTGTTTATTTTTTCATACAATGAATTGTTGTTAGAAAATCGTTCTTTTATTAAATTGAAACTTATTTTGTAGAACTATGTATTTCTCATTGCTACTAAACATTTTTCCATAGTTTGGTGCCTGGCCGCCAATTCGAGGGGGATCCACTTCAGCTTCAACTTGTTCCTTTTTTCAGCTAGGTGGGAAAAATCGCTGCAGCAGACCAGACAATTGCTCCTCTACTAAAACGAGGACAGGAGTTATGTGCCTACGGTTGACAAAATATATTGGTAAGTCCATATTGAGATACCGAGCATGATCGTAGAAAATACATAACAGATCTTTCTTTTGTTACAGGCTCTGAAGAAAAATATTAAGCAACGAAAAGCAGCCAGCAAGTCTGCTCTGGAGTTGGACATACTGCTCCAGTAGTCAAGAACTCACCCAATAAGACGGATGGTCGAAAGAAGGTTTCGCTACCCTCCTACTTTGCTGCAAGCCATCATGCATTGCTATACAGCGATGTAAGATGAACAGTTTTCAATCGAATATTAAAGTTCAGTAAAAAACGGCATTAAAATGTTTAATTTTTCTTGGCGCAGCATGCAAATGTTTGGTAGACTATACGTACCGCGTTTTTGAACGTTGGGTGGACTAAAGTGAGTATCTTCGACTATCTATCGAGCCTTATGCAGTTTCACTATCGCCCAGCACTATCGCTTCCCCTCATTTTCGAATGTAGTAATAAAGTAAATCATATATGTATATTTAGTGTAAAATTTGCACCCAGGTCCCACTTCAGACAATGGGTGGAGTAAATGCATCAAAAAAACCAAGCTAAGCGGAAATTCCATCATAATATTGAAAAATATATTACAAGCAGCATTGCGTCTTTCTACAATCTGGGTACGAAAGCATTTAAGCTTGATATTTAGATACACCGCTGATGTATGGTGGGATGTTATTTATAGTAAGTCCAAGGAGACGTTCAGTGGTTGGTGGTCGTTGGAATTCTTCGTTTTCCAAAGCGGAATTGTGCTGTCAGTTGGCTTTTGTTAAAATAGAGACATGTAGACATAGAGAAGCGGTTACCTAGTGTTGGGTCACGCTATTAATTAAATTTTTATCATGCTTGAATATAGTAATTTTGAATTCCTATCATTGAAAATCTGTGAGCCACTGTACTTGGTATACCCAAACATAAAAATATCCCCTTAGTTTGAATTTGGCGCTATATTACCAAGGGTCGCCATATTATCGACTCTCTTTTCTATCTAAACTTATGTATTGTACCTACTTAAATTTTTGCATATTCGCTCTCCTATATAAGGGAGTGACAATAAAGAAATTATTATAACGTTGTAACACCGCCTACACTTCTATTCTTTAATCGGTTCTTTTCAATTTCGCTAGTCACTGCAAGCTGGGAACGTGAAGTTTATCTCGCGAAAATATAGTGCAATAGTTCGCTGGTCGAGAAGACAAGAAAAACTTCCCACTTGCCGGTCGTAATTCGTGCGACCGTACATTTTGGCGCCCAACGTGGGGCATTTACATACTCACAAGTATCAAATAGAACATTGAACATTACATATAAAAGTGAGTCGCGCTACGGTATCGGTTTTCAATTCGTGTTAAAATAGTGAAAAACCAAAAAACGAAAACAGTGCAAGAGTCCAGGAAAAAGCAGAAAAAGCAGAGGAACACCCACGAAAAAACTCGAAAAAGAAGGAAAAAGGGAAGATAGGTATACATCTCCCACGAGGTACGTCAATTTAAATCCAATTAAGCGAATACGTGTTGCCCAATAACCAACGAAATTACAAAAAACTAAAAAGCTACATTTAAAGGAAAAACGCGCCTTCGACTTAAAGCTGGAATCCATGTATGAAATCTTATATCTTACTGAAAATACATAATTTGGATGCAAATCATATACATATTTAAAGGGTGATTTTTTAAGAGGTTTAGAACTTTTTTAAAAAAAAAAACACAAAAAATTCGAAAAAATGAATGAAATATTTATTTGAATCGATAGTTTGAACCTTGCAATTTAATGTTTAAAGATAATTTCATGCAAATGTTGACCGCGGCTGCGTCTCAGGTAGCCCATCCGCTGAGTCCAATTTTGGCATACTCTTTCACACATATCGGCCGGTATCTCACGAATGAATGCATGGATGTTGGCTTCCAGTGCGTCAATCGAAGCGGGTTTGTCCCTATACACATTAGCCTTGGCATACCCCCACAAAAAATAATCTAATGGTGTCAAATCGCACGATCTAGGCGGGCAATTGACCGGCCCGAAACGTGAAATTAACTGTTCACCAAACTCGCCTCGCAATTGCGCCATTGTTTCGCGTGCTGTGTGGCATGTGGCACCGTCTTGTTGAAACCACATATCATGCAAGTCAAGAACTTCCATTTCGGGCAAAAAAAAGTTTGTTATCATCGCTCGGTAGCGTTCACCATTGACAGTAACGCTGCGATTCGCATCATCTTTGAAGAAATATGGCCCAATAATGCCGCCGGCCCATAAACCGCACCAAACAGTGGCTTTTTCGGGATGCATTGGTAGCTGTTGCAATGCTTCTGGCTGATCTTCACTCCAAATGCGGCAATTTTGCTTATTTACGTACCCATTCAACCAAAAATGAGCCTCATCGCTGAACACAATTTTTCGATAAAAAAGCAGCGATGAACATTTCGAACCGAGCACGAATTTTGATAGTAAAATTCAATAATTTGCAAGCGTTGTTCATTTGTAAGACGATCCGTGGTTAAATTGCAAACCAAACTGAAGCTGTTTGACAGTGACACAAGGTACTAAACACACGTCAGCTGTCAAAACCAGTGTTGCCAAAACCAAACCAGCTAAAAAATCACCCTTTATTTGATGCTACCGCATGATTCTCTTAATTTCCATGTAAAACGGAAAAGCTTTCGCATGAAATATTACATTCCACACTTGTGTTACAAACTCGCCTCGATCTTCCTGCCTTGCACTTTCGTTTTGCGCTCTTTCGTTCGAACCAATCGTCTCAGTCAAATCTCACTCGCTTTAATGTGGATTTTACAGCGATTTGTATAATTGCTAATTTGCTTCACACGCCTTTCGTCCAACCATCATCGACGTTCATCACAGCCGATCAACGATCATTCGCTTAGTTGGAAGATTTCATCGTTTGTGTTATCGGCCATTTGCTTCACACGCTTGTTCGTTCGAGACAAGTCGCCTTAGTCGAACCACGAGTTTGAACTTAATCGATCTCGCAACCAGGTTGGGTTGGATTTTGTGCTTGTTATAACCCACGCTTCTTCGTTGCAATTTCGCCATTATATACATCGAATTCGCCGTATAAGCTCCCGTTTTCATTTCTAATCGTCGCTTGGTGTTACTAACACGATCAATCGATTTGTAGCCAAAAATCAATTATCATAATAATCGTCATATATCTCGGTTCGTATTGCAAATAACGAACAATTTACAATTTATTCGGATCGCTTCATCAATACATTCATTTCGCCATTATACGCATTCTGTTCTCTGAAAGAACCATCAGTTGCAGAATATTAGTCATCGTTGGATTATAATTTAATTGTCTACACAAGATTCTTCGCTCCTCAGTCTTGATTTTGCTCGATTCAACAAAGATACAAGGTTTCGCTTGCTCACTTAAAAGTAGCTTGGTAGCCAAAGTATCGAAATCCAAATCAGTAGGCTGGTGTATTTAGTTGTTGCTGACACATTTGGTGCGGGACAACTATAAACAACTCGTTAGAGGCCATTTGGGTTCAATTCGATTGTCTTTTATTGGAAGAAGATATCTTCGAGGTATTTCATATTCGTTGCTGTTGCTGTTGCTTTTGCGACTACTGTAGCTGCTGTTTCTGTTGTTGGGGCCAGGTGTTGCTATTGCTGTGTAAGAAAGAATCATGGCAGGTGATTCTTCAGTTCCACAAACTGTAGATGAGTTAAAGCAGCAGCGTGCTTCAACCAAAGGAAGCATCACTAGGATCAAGACTCTAGTTGAATCAAAGTCAAGAGAACTAACGCCAACAGAGTTAGAGTGTCGGTTGGGTATCTTAGAGTCGTACTTCAAGCAGGCTCTATCGTACCAGACACAAATCGAGCGCCTACAACCTACTGATACTGGGAGAAGTGAGCTTGAAGAACTTTATGTGACAACAAAAACAAAAATCATATCAGCAATGGGCCCAGGAAGGCGTAATAGCACATTAGAAGGATCATTCGCCGTTCCAACTCCAGTCAGCCGTTTACCTTTTCGGTTGCCCAAATTCAATGGGAAGTATTCGGAGTTCAAGAACTTCATGAACTGTTTCAACAATCTTGTAGACAATGATCATTCTTTGTCCAAGATTGAAAAGTTTAATCATCTGTTGTCTTGTCTGAGTGGCCAAGCATTGGGAACAGTTCGAGCCTTCCAGGTTACGGAAGAAAACTATTCCAAGGCAATTGATGCCCTAAAAACTCGTTACGACAATAACTGTTTGATTTTTTTGGAAAACATTTCCGAATTGTTTGAACTAGCTAAGGTGCCAAAAGGATCGGCATCACATCTAAGGAATCTGGTTGATACGATATCAGCCTTGTATAATTCCCTTTCATCGTTGGGAACGAAAACAGACATCACTAACGCTATTATAATTTATATAGCGATGTCAAAGGTTGATGCGGACACTCAAGCAAAGTGGGATGAGCAGCTAGATTATAGCAAGCTTCCGACTTGGACAGAATGCGCTGCAGTGTTGAGTAGGCGTTGTCAGTATCTCGAGGCCCGAGAAAGCAAACAGATTCGTTTTGAACCCAGTCAAAAGTGGTCAAACAAATCTAAGCCACAAAATACTAATCCTCGATCTCAAACATCCTTAACAGAAACTGAAAAAACTTGTGTCTTCTGCAAAGATGGGAGTCACTCTATATCCAACTGTTCGAGTTTCACGAAACTTTCAGTAATCGATCGTTTTTCTAGCATAAAACAACTCGGTTTATGCATAAATTGCTTAGCTAAGGGACATACCGTCTCAAAGTGCCCTTCGTCCTACAGGTGCAAGACTTGTAAACAGTCGCACCATACCTTACTTCATAGGATACAAACACAACAAGGAAACTCATCTTGTGAATTGGAACCATCTTCGTCGGCGTCAGTTCACACGGCATTGGGAAAGAAAAAGTCGAAGGTAGAAGCCCAAGTGATTCTTGCAACCGCATTGGTATTGGTGAAAGATTCGAGCGGTGGTTTTCAGCTGGGAAGAGCCCTTCTTGATTCTGGTTCCCAAGTCAACTTCATCAACGACAGCTTCGCTAAGTCTCTTCACCTCCATAGGCAAAAAAAGGTGGTAGATATCGCTGGAATAGGTATATCACAGACGAAATTTAATTATCAAACTCACACCACGATTAGATCCCGTTTTAACAATTTCAAGGTGTCATTGGAATTCTTGATAGCCCCGTCAATTACCGGATACCAGCCAGACTAAGCTTTGAATGTCTCGGACTGGAATCTTCCCAAAAACATAGAGCTCGCTGATGAGCACTTTAATACACCGTCGCAGATCGATCTTCTTCTAGGAGTAGAAGCATTCTTTGACCTTCTTTCGGTAGGCCAAATTAAGTTAGGACAAAATTTACCGACTTTGCAAATGTCCTCTTTGGGATGGATTGTTTCCGGAAGATACACCGCGCTGGCAAACTCAAAGAAAATGTGTTTGATAAATTCAACAGAAGATTCACTTAATGAATATGTGGAGAAATTCTGGCAATTGGAGGAAGTAGGCTGTCGCAAGGCAAAATGGACAGAAGAACAAACTGCATGTGAAGAATCATTCAACAAAACAATCGATATTCTTCCAAGCGGTCGGTTAATGGTTAATCTTCCATTTAAAAGGGATCCGGAATGTCTCGGATCATCATATGATGTTGCGTTTAGAAGATTTTTATCGCTAGAGCGGAGGCTTTCCAAGAATCTGTCTCTGAGGGCCCAGTATATAGAATTTCTTCAGGAATATGAGTCCTTAGGTCATATGTCTGTAGTACTAAAACCCAACTTAAAAGAGCCTCATTACTATCTTCCACATCAATGCGTGGTAAGACCTAGTAGCACCTCGACCAAGTTGAGAGTCGTATTTGACGCCTCATGCTGTACTTCGTCGCAGATATCTTTAAATGGGATACTAATGGTCGGTCCCACAATCCAGGATGAATTGTATATAATTCTACTTCGGTTCCGATTGCACAGATATGCGCTCACGGGGGACATTGTTAAGATGTACAGGCAGGTTTTGATACATCCATTGGATCGGAAGTACCAATATATCTTGTGGCGGGAAAGTGAGCACATACCAGTGTAAACACAATCACCTACGGTACCTCTTCGGCTCCTTTCTTGGCCATTCGATGTCTGCACTTTCTAAGTGAGCGTTTTGTAGACAGTCATCCAATAGGCGCAGCTGTCCTACGTTCCGATTTTTATTTCGATGATTTGCTGACAGGGGCAGACGACCTAGAGACTCTTACACAAATGCAGGAAGAACTAATAGCAATTCTGAGCTCAGCAGGATTTGAGTTGTCTAAGTGGCACAGCAACTCCCTGTCGACACTTGACAAGCCATGGTGCGGTCCGAAAGTGAAAGACATAAAGCTGAACGATTCAGGACTCACGAGTACCCTGGGAATTACTTGGGACTCGTACAACGACAACTTTTGTTTTTCATACAAACCGAATAAGACATTCGGCAAATTGACAAAAAGATCGATACTCTCGTTATCATCATCCCTATTTGATCCGATGGGACTTTTAAGTCCAATCATAATAAGGGCAAAAATCATGCTACAAAAACTCTGGATAGAGAAGATAGATTGGGATGAACCTATTCCTCAGAGCATAGACATTGAATGGAGGCAATTCATGGAAGATTTGAACTCGTTACAGAACCTGTACGTTCCTAGGTTTGCGTTAGCAGCGGATAATCGAGCTATCCAAGTCCACGGGTTTTGTGATGCATCCATGGACGCTTATGGTTGCTGCATCTATCTGCGATCCAGAAACGGACTTGGACAAACATCAGTGAAGCTGCTGACTGCTAAATCCCGAGTTTCCCCAGCCAAAAGGAAGCAATTGCCTCGTCTGGAATTGTGCGGTGCTCATCTTCTGACTAAGTTGTGGTCAAAGATAAAAAGCAGTCTCAACATTTCTTTTTCACACCAATATTTCTGGACGAATTCAGATATTGTGTTGCACTGGATTGGTACACACTCGTCAAAGTTGACCGGAAATCGCATCGCAGAAATACAGGAAAAGGCGCCGGAAGTCAGCTGGAGATACATTTCGACACATGATAATCCAGCGGATATTGTTTCAAGAGGTTGCACTGTAAACCAGCTGAAGGGTTCAATCTGGTTTTCGGGTCCTACTTTCCTTCGAGGTGAATTAGAGGAGTTTCCGTCCAAAGTTTTGAACTCATTATCTCCGGAAAAGCTTGCTCTGGAGAAGAGAAAAACTGTTCTTTCCTGTAGAAAGCAGGATCCAAACGATCTGCTGAAGGTAATAGATAAGTTCAGTTCGCATACAAGACTTCTTCGAGTATTCGCCTACATACTTCGATTTATAAATCGACTACGAAATCGAAATCCAAAGAGCTCTATTGACCTGACAGCAGACGAAATGGAATCTGCTCTGGAGCGCATTGTATGGGTCATACAGTTTCATTTCTTTAGGGAAGAAATCGATGCGGTATCAAGACAACAAGACGTTAAAGGAGCTCTCAAATGGTTAAGCCCATTCATTGAAGTTAAAAACGGATTTCAGTTCCTCAAAGTTGGAGGACGGTTAAAAAACGCCAATATTCCGGAGAATCGCAAGCATCCGTTGCTACTCCCCAGGACAGCGATTTCGTACGATGTATGGTTAGGCATCTACATATCGTCAACTACCACGCTGGACCAAAGTCGTTGGTAGCATTGATAGGGCAACAATTCTGGGTAGTAAATGCTCGGGATATAGCACGGCAGATCGTCAAAAAATGCATCCATTGTCAAAGATATCGGCCGAAACTTCTCGAACATGTTATGGGAGACCTACCAGTCCATAGGGTCACCGCGTCTCGTCCGTTTCTGAGCTGTGGTGTAGATTTTTGGGGTCCAATCTACACGTACTACAAAATTCGTGGCAAGGTGCCATATAAAACGTACATTGCAGTATTTGTATGTTTTGCAACGAAAGCTGTACATCTGGAGGCTGTATCAGATCTCTCTTCGGATGCTTTTATCGCTGCATTAAAGAGAATGATAGGCCGCAGGGGACTTCCTCGTGACATATTTTGCGACAATGCAACAAATTTTGTCGGAGCACAAACAAAACTAGTAGAATTTAGAAAATTTTTCTTTCAAAAAACTACCCAATCCATTATTAACAACTTTTGTATTAATCAAAATATCAATTTTAACTTTATTCCTCCCAGGGCTCCTCATTTCGGTGGTATATGGGAAGCTGCTGTGAAAGTTGCAAAAGGCCACTTGTATCGAAGCCTGTGCAATGCCAAGATGAACTTCGAAGAGCTTACGACGTCACTGGTGGAGATTGAAGCCATTATGAACTCTCGCCCAATAACGCCAGTCTCAGCCGATCCGAACGACTTTGAAGCGCTAACGCCAGCGCACTTTCTCATTGGGTCGTCGTTAAAGTCAATTCCCGAAGCAGCTGACGATGCACCAAACATTGGATTTCTGCAGAGATGGCGTCGAATAAACGTGGCAAAGACTCATTTCTGGCAGCGATGGAGCGAAGAATACATCAACGAGCTCCAAGGGCGAACCAAATGGTGTTCGGTTAAGCCGAATCTTCAAGTCGGGGATATGGTTATCATTCATGAAGACAACGTCCCTCCACAACGATGGCTGTTGGGAAGAGTAATTCAAATCGTACCGGGTCAAGACGGAAAGGTCAGAGTAGCAGAAGTTCGAACTCCGAAGGGTACACTACGACGTCCCATCCGCAAACCAGCGATACTTCCTGCTTGAAAGGGATCCTTTCAAAGGGCCCGGAATGTTGGGTCACGCTATTAATTAAATTTTTATCATGATTGAATATAGTAATTTTAAATTCCTATCATTGAAAATCTGTGAGCCACTGTACTTGGTATACCCAAACATAAAATTTGGCGCTATATTACCAAGGGTCGCCATATTATCGACTCTCTTTTCTATCTAAACTTATGTATTGTACCTACTTAAATTTTTGCATATTCGCTCTCCTATATAAGGGAGTGACAATAAAGAAATTATTATAACGTTGTAACACCGCCTACACTTCTTTTCGTTAATCGGTTCTTTTCAATTTCGCTAGTCACTGCAAGCTGGGAACGTGAAGTTTATCTCGCGAAAATATAGTGCAATAGTTCGCTGGTCGAGAAGACAAGAAAAACTTCCCACTTGCCGGTCGTAATTCGTGCGACCGTACACCTAGGTCTTTGACAGGTTGTGCCGAAGAGGATAGGTTTTTATAGATCTCTGTCTATTGATCCTTGAACTATATTTGACGACGATATGTAAAAGCATACCTAGACTAGTTCTGGTTGGGTGACGACCTTTCACCAACTGGGTATGTCACAAGAACCCGGCCTGCTTTACGTGATCGAGGTCGCTTTTCTTTGTAACTAGTTTTCACGAGTCTACCTGTTGACTGTAACTCGTAAGATATTGGATATTGGAAAAGTTCCAGTGAGAATGAGTAGAGTTCAGTATCAGTAATCATTGAAAATTCCAATTGGAATCGATTAAGAGAGCACAACAATAACGATTGAAAAATTGTTAAAAGGAGCGTACATTTATATAGTGATCGACAGATTTTTGTAAATATCTCTTAAAATATTAACTTTTCTACCAAACAGTCTTCGGCACATATACAGCTACGAGCATGATCTACAAAAAAGGTATTTATACATTTTTCTGTAGATCAAGAAATAAACAGCTTTTTGTGCGAAATAACATATTTTTTTCACCAAATCACTTGTTACTCTAAAACAAGTCGATGTATCGCTACCATTGGTATTTGTCGTCTAACTAGAGGTTATACCGGATGTTGTGTGCAAATTTCAGCTGTCTAAGCCAATTAGTTTCTGAGATAGACCTCCGTTCCGTTTGTTCCCTCTGGGTACGGAACCTTAAAAACAGTGTTAGGAAGACTTACCACAAGGTTTGGAAAAACATATTGGGCCTTACCAATAAACGCTTTTAGTTTCGACTCTAAATTTTAGTGCTTCACAGTGGTCCATACGAATTTCGCAATTGTGCATTGTTTATTTATTCAATATAATCTAGGGACGTAGGGAAATCAAAAATAAAAGCCTTGTACAGCTCATCTCAAAGCCTTATAAATGTGGGTATGTATTCCGAGTGCACCTGAAAACTAGTATAAAGTACGGTTCATATTATAAAATGTATTTTTTATTGATTGTGTTCATTCGCCTACAACCGTGATCCATATCGCCCCTCTCTCCCTGTTGTTCTCTACTCCAATGTACTTTATAAATTTAAGAACAAACACTTCCTTTGATTGACAATAAATAAAAAAAACATGACAGGCCGTGACTTCTGTTGTCAAAAAAAAATAGTAAATCAAAAAAAACGAACAAAGCAAGACTTCAAGACAGGAAAGCTAAAGAAAAAGAAGAAAACAAAAGAAAAAATGGACAACAACTCAAGCAAAAGTGCCAACCAAAATGGAATGCTCTTCAATTATGCCTATGGCATATTCAAAAGCTGCTGCTCAAGAATAGCAGATTTCAAAAAAACAAGAGAGCAAGCCATATCAGAAGATAAAACGGATAAAATCGTGAGTACTTACCTCCTTAAAATCTAAATACATAATTACCAATCACACCTCACACCATGATACACCACTTAGGAGACCAAAATCGCAAGAATGATTGCGGATATGGTCAAGGGCCTCGGCCCTCGTCCGACACACAACACCGAGCAAGGGGATGTGACGCAGAGAGTCGACCATTTGAATCCAGAGTTCATGGCAAATGTTCGACCAAATGCTTCACCACCCCCTTGGGTCCCCTCGGAGCATGCCGAACTGTGGTTTATTTTAGCCGACTTGTAGGTTTTCGCGCGCTAAATCCGAAACCAAGTCAACAAAATTGCTTAGTAATTATAAAAAAAAAAATTCTAATTTAGAAAAGAAATGAGACTTTGGGTTCGGATTCAGCTCGCGAAAAATTACAAGTTTTTATTTTGCATTCTTCATAATTTTTTGTTGAATTATTGTTCTTTTGTTCATGCATTTGCTTTGAATTGTTGTTAGAAAATCGTTCTTTTATTAAATTGAAACTTATTTTGTAGAAATATGCATTTCTCATTGCTACTAAACATTTTTCCATAGTTTGGTGCCTGGCCGCCAATTCGAGGGGGATCCACTTCAGCTTCAACTTGTTCCTTTTTTCAGCTAGGTGGGAAAAATCGCTGCAGCAGACCAGACAATTGCTCCTCTACTAAAACGAGGACAGGAGTTATGTGCCTACGGTTGACAAAATATATTGATAAGTCCATATTGAGATACCGAGCATGATCGTAGAAAATACATAACAGATTTTTCTTTTGTTACAGGCTCTGAAGAAAAATATTAAGCAACGAAAAGCAGCCAGCAAGTCTGCTCTGGAGTTGGACATACTGCTCCAGTAGTCAAGAACTCACCCAATAAGACGGATGGTCGAAAGAAGGTTTCGCTACCCTCCTACTTTGCTGCAAGCCATCATGCATTGCTATACAGCGATGTAAGATGAACAGTTTTCAATCGAATATTAAAGTTCAGTAAAAAACGGCATTAAAATGTTTAATTTTTCTTGGCGCAGCATGCAAATGTTTGGTAGACTATACGTACCGCGTTTTTGAACGTTGGGTGGACTAAAGTGAGTATCTTCGACTATCTATCGAGCCTTATGCAGTTTCACTATCGCCCCAGCTCTCTAGGATGAGTGCATTTTTCATTTAAAAATTTGCTACTTACGAACTCCGTCCATAAAGGCAGGGGACTAGGGGCTGGCGATTATTTCTTTTGTTTTGTCCGAACAATCTTTTGAAGAAAGAAATCATTTTCAACTCTAGGAAAACAGCTAGCATAAATGGTTAGGTAAAGGTTCATCCCCTCATTTTCGAATGTATTAATAAAGTAAATCATATGTGTATATTTAGTGTAAAATTTGCACCCAGGTCCCACTTCAGACAATGGGTGGAGTAAATACATCAAAAAAACCAAGCTAAGCGGAAATTCCATCATTATATTGAAAAATATATTACAAGCAGCATTGCGTCTTTCTACAATCTGGGTACGATGTTGAAGGACAATTTTTGGAAAATATTCAACAGCGAAAGTATAGTTATAATTGCGAGGAAAACCTTTGTCAATTTTAGGTCAATTCATGAGGATTTTTTAGGGACAGATACTAGTGAACCGAACAAAAATTCCGAATTTCTAACAATTTTGCAAACATTAAATGACGATCTCAGAATCATTTTCGCTTTGACTATTGAAGCAATTTTCGAAAGAACTTTCAGTACATATTTTATGTAAAGAAACCTACTAAATGGTGTTTTTTTTTATAAGTAGAGCTTCAAGTTGGCAGCACTATTTTAACTGGCTGCCATTTTGTTTGGTTTGGCGTTTCAACATAAATAGACTGATGCCTGAACAACGCTTCCAAATTGTGCAAATTTAATTTGAAACTCATGGTTCTGTTCAAAATACGTATCGCGCAATACGTCCATTTCATAAGCGAATTTTGTTTAGCGATGAAGCTCACTTTTGCTTGAATGGATACGTCAATTCATTCGCCGCGTTATTGCCGATATACGGCCACAAATGTTGGAAAAAGTCATCGAAAATTGGACCTCCAGGTTAGACTACGTCCGAGCCAGCCGTGGCAGTCATATGCCAGAAAAGTAAATTTCATGTCAATTAAAAAAAAATCATCTTTTTTATTGCATTTCGAATTTCTATACCTCTAAAAAAAAGCACCCTTTACAAGACCTCCAAACACTTACAAAGGCAATCGTTTTCTTACTGCCATACATCCCCTCATATTCCACTGCATTTTAGCGGATTTATTCGTTTACAATTTTCAAGCACTCAGCTTGCAAATAACACTATTTAAAACCTCCCTCGACTCCCAGGACTTTCGCAATAATTCTTCTTAAAAATTAATACAATAAGACAAGAGTATTCAGAAAAATTTATTTGAAATTCCCGCCATAGTGCTTGACAATTTTTGCATGCATATCTCAACTGCGAAGACCGCAAAGCTCAAAATAACCCCCCAAAAGTAGACCTCAATCGGTCCGAACATCTCTACAAGTTTCATCCGTTTGATCGGCTGCTTTTTAAAATCTCTTGTCTCCACTTCAACAAATTGATTGTGCCACTTCTGAAGCAGTCCTATGCTAGCTGATTCCAACATTTTGCTTTCTATGCTGGCGACAAGGTACGAGCCCTTTTTAAAGTACGCACTAAGTGGCTGGACGAATACGTTCTCCTTGGCGACATATAGTTCCCCTCTCCGCTGCACGTTTAGCTTCCTAAAATAGCCAAAGTACTCGTAGCGCGTGAGGATGGCGATCTTTTTCTTTACCTGCGAGAGCATTGGGAAGTTTTCGACCTCCGAGCCGTTGAGAAACTTCGAAGCCGCCTGTATCGATGGCAGACTCTTGAGACTGCTGAACACCGCCGGTGTGAGTAGAACTTCATAGCCTGCTCTTAAGACGTCGTCTATATTGTCCGGCGGAGGTACGGATATGTCGGACTTCATGAAGTGAAACAAGGCCGACTGATAGCCCGACCGTAGAACCAACCACAGCAACATCCAAATGCAGAGAAGATACCGAGCGAAGTTCCGCCTTGGCGTTTTCTGAACTCCACCGCCAAGTGCTGTGAAGAACATGTTGTACACGGGGATTTGGTTCATTGAACCTAGGATGAAGTCTCGTTGGGGTGGCGCCAGGTGCTGCGCACTTAAGACAATCAGCACTCCAATGCCAAAGTAAAGCAGCGTGAATAGCCAGACGGCAGGACTGAATGGGAGTAAAAGTCGTTTGATGGGGGAAATACTCTCCCGCCGTGAACTAAGAACGATGATGATGTCGCTGAGGTAGTATACCCTGGAGGGTACGAAGAAGTCGTCCTTCCTTTTGGGCTTGTAGTGGAACGCTCCTATAGCAAAGTCAATGCTGGCTCTGAAAAGCTGAAAACGAGAAAGGCATTAGTTCTGATCGGATGCTTAATACAGCGATGCCTACCTTGTCGAAGACCAACCCCTGAGTGCCTATAGTCGCGTCGATCTCCGTGGTGTTCATGATGTAGAGCTGAGCCGTAAAGTTCATTCGTGCTGCAATAAAGTCCAAAAGCTTTCCCTCGATGCCGCTGAGAACCCGGGTGCCATCGTCGTCGTAATAGATCTTTAGATAAGGTTCCTCCTCCCAGGTGGCACAGACCAGGGGACAACCATGCAAGTTTGCCAGCTTGAACGGGAAGAACTTGTCAATCTCCCACCTGGAGTCGGTGTACCTATTGGCTATCACAGGTATAACCGCTTTGCACGAGTGAGCCGAATACGGGTAAAACGTGAACATCAGTATCAGACTTGGAACAGGTTCCACAATCACATTGACATCCACTATACCTGTACGCCAGCTATCCTCGAACATGTCCAACAGGGCGTCGTAGTAGTGCTGTCCCTCGAAGGTCTGTAGCACTATGAGAATCTGGCCCTTGATGTTGAACTGGCTCCTTCGGACCTCTTGGTACAACAGTCTAAGCGAGGCGGCGGAGTCCACTGCCAAAAGGTAGAAGTGCTGATCACTGGTGCTGGGTAGTTCTTCCTGCACGCCTATCTGAACGGATATACTGTCAAGCTGCGGCAGTGTGGATTCCACGAGTTCGGTAAAGTGTCTCAGTCGATGAACATCCTCCGCTCTAAGGTATAAGTTAAAAACGTTCGTTTTGCCAACGTAGGACTTGGTGATTACGCTTCCTAAGGCTTGTGCCAGTTGGCTCCTTTTGGCAGCGATTTCCGCTGCGACGCAAAGGATAAGCAGGAGATAACTACGCAACGCCGTCATACCTGTAGCAGGCTGAATTACCGTCTGATTGTGATTTTTCAGCCTACGGGCCGGCAACTTATTTACAAGTCATGTGTAATCTGTTGATCTACGGAATGGTTTAATAACTGCATGCAATGTGACGTGCTTGTTTAAGCTTGCGGATAATATTTATATGTAATGACAAGGTTAAACACTGATTGGCACCATCAGGTTTTACGATATAATTATACAGGCATTTGTCCACCTAATAGTATTATAGCGATGACAGTGACCTACAAAAATGTGTCCGAACCTTAAATAGGTTGTGTGACATGCCACGGTGGAATGCTAATAAGTTGCAACTGAAGTGCATGCCTTGTTTCCTTGGACTTGTGTTTTTATAGCTACCCATCGTGGTAGTGTTTATGTATCCTTCTATATGGCTGTATCTATGTCCAATGTCATTGTTATCTATGAAAGCTTTTACACGCACTGGCTCGATGTGGCACAGGGCAGCCACCATTTTCCTTACAACTGACAAATGCTCAAACTGTTTCTAATAATTTTCAGTGCCCAAGGCATTTCTGTACAAACTTGAGTAGGTTTGCCCCTAGTTCGGGATAGATGGAAGGAACCATTTTTGCTACTGTCTTAATTTTTCCCGAATAACCAGTATACCCCGTAGGCGCAGTGGCTTAGTGGTTAGTGTGTTGGACTACTCAGTCGCTCTTCAGCATCCAAGGTGATCAGACGACTTAGTTAGCGAGGCAGTGTAAGCGGAAAAAAAGTGTTAAGTAGTGTTTCCAAGTGACAAAAAAGTGTAAGCCATTTGGCTTAAGAAGCAAGTCTGCGGCTCTCACGTGAGAGGAGCCCAGTTCGCTTCCCAGTGGGGAATTAATTTTTTCTAGTCGAATTAATTAATAAAACAATAAAAAACAGTGGAAGTGCCGCAAGGCGATCAGGCGATGGACGCTGACCAGTCCATGGTCCCGCAAGGCGATACCCCGTTGCCAAAACGCGTGACCAGGCAGGAGAAAGTAAGACTGCAGCAAGTAGAAGCAGCAGCAACAACAACAACAACAACTACAGCAGCACCAATAGCAGCAGCATCAACATCAATAACAAGTGCGGCAGCGCTACCAGCACAAACAACAATGGACGCATCTACAAGTACCGCAGCAGCGACAAAAGTACAGTCAACACAAGGGACAAAAACCGAAAAAAGACGGAGGAAACTGAAGCCAACTCCAAACCTCCAACACAAGAGGAAGCCGAAGGCAGAGGAGGTGACGTCACGTGCTACCTCGTCAGCACAGGAAACAGACGACTCTGATATACTCAGCTACTCCTACGAGTCCGAGGGGGGCGAGGGAAGGTACAAAGGCGAAGGTAATGCCTTCCATTTACTGGACGCCGAAGATGAAGAAAAAAAACAAAGCGACGACGACAACGAGGAAGCCGAGCTAGATAGGCTAATCAAAGAGCTCCTACATAAAAGGGAGATATTGCGCCAGAAAAAACTACAACAGCAACAACAAAAGCTGAAGCAGTTGCAATCTGAGCAGCAACAACAGAAAAACCAACAAAAACAGCTTAAGCAGCAGCAACAACAACAAGCACTGCTTAAGCAGCAGCAACAACAGCAACAGAAGAAGCAGATGGCACAAACACAGCCACTGCAGCAACAACAACAACAACAACAAAAACAGACACAGAAACAGCAACCGCTGCAGCAGCAGCAGAGACAACAGCCGCAGCAACAGCAGCAGCAGAGACAACAGCCGCAGCAACAGCCGCAGAAACAACAACAACAACAACAACAGCAGCAGCAACAGCAAGAACAACAGAAGAAAAAGCAAAAGGTACCACCAATAAATGTGAGTCATCTAGAGATAAGCGATAGCATTAAGTTATGTAGGTTAATTTGTAAGGATTTTTACATTAAAAGGCTTAACGCCAATAAGCACATTATTATGTGCAGTAACATGGAGGAGCACAAAAAGTTGCGCACCGCTCTGGAGAAAGCGGAAGCTGAGTACTTCACGTACACTCCAAAAGGAGAAAAGCGACAAACTGTGCTGCTTAAGGGTATCGATCCCAATATAAAAATAGAGGAGCTCGAAAACGAGCTCAAGAGTTATGAGTGCGACGACCTTAAGTTCGTGGGGGTCAAGCCGTTTTCTTCGCCTGCGGATAGGGGTGGTAGCCGCAAATTACCATTCTTTTTGGTACAATTAACCCCCGACAGCAAAATAGATAGTCTGAAAAGGATCAGATTCCTGTACTATCATGCAGTACGTTGGGAAAAATTAAAGAGGTCAGATCGTGTACTTCAATGTATGCGCTGCCAGAGGTTCGGGCACGCCGCAGCTAACTGCCACATGCAGTTCAGGTGCGTTAAGTGCAACAAGGACCACAAACATGGGGAATGTGCTTTAGGTAGCGATAGGGTAGAAGATCGAGGCCAGCTCTCGTGTGTACTCTGCAACAGCTCAGGACATCCTGCTAATTTCAGGGGATGTCCCAAGTATCAGCAGGTAAAACAGAATGTGCAGGCTCGAAAACAGAGGTTCGAAGAAGAGAAGGGTCGAAAGAGTCGCTCGTTCTCTAATTTTGTTGCGCCCAATGTGTCCTTTGCCCAAATGGTATCTGGACCGGGTAGCTCAATCACAAAAAGCGCGCCGAAGGTTCCTACACCGGAAGCGGATCTGGATTTGAAATCGATCCTTCTGTCACTGCACGGAAAGATCGACAATTTCCAGAAACAATTAAATGAGCATGCGGCTCGAATAGACATGATCTATTCGACGCTGTTTGCCGAGTCTGCCGCGCCATAAATATGATGGGTACGCTGGACGAGGTAAACTTAAAGATCCTTGCGGTGAATGTAAATTCACTAATCCGGATCGAGAGAAGGATCAATCTTTCCAATTTGTTGAAAGCCGAAAAGCCAGATGTGCTTCTGGTTAGCGAAACTAAGCTATCCCCGAAGCACAAATTGGGCTATAGAAATTATTTTGTAGTTAGAAGAGACCGGCCCAACTCCACACAGGGAGGTGGTGTCGCTATCTTAATACGTAAAGGCTTGCGCCATAAGGTCATATATAGCGGAGACGTGCGCAGGTTCCAAGTGTTGGAAGCATGCATCGTATGCATTCCCCTCAATACCCAGAGGCGGGTGTATGTGGTGTCGCTTTACGCACCGGAATCTCCTCGACGCATTGAATTTTTAAATGAGATCGAGACGCTTTTTCGTTGCTTAGAGCTTCAATCGGAAGATAATTATTACTTTTTGGGCGGAGACCTCAATGCTAAACATGCGGCATGGGGAAATGATATTCCGAACCCTAGAGGCAACCAGTTTCACGACTGGTGGCGTCATAATATGATTGAGTACAAACTCGAGTTGTACGCGACGGATATCCCGTCTTTCCCTAGAGATGGTTCTTTCTTGGACTTGGCGCTAGTTGACGAAAGACTGGAACTAACAAACATTGATCTAAGCACGCGGAACTGTTTACGAACGGTTGAGTACGATAGTGATCACTACGGACTTGCCGCCGTAATACGGATCCCGAACGAGTGGTCGCGCTTCTCCAGAGTGTTAAAACGCGACATACGCTCATGCGAGATCGACCCACCGACAAACAGGAACCTAACAAACGATGAGATCGACAATCATTTACGGCAAATGAATGTCGTCATCAAACAGACAATGGAACGGACTATCCCTCGGGTAGGACGTTCCACGGACGAAGAACAAACTGAAAAGTATCGAAACCCGACAATCGATGCTCTGTACAGACATAAAAGTAGACTGCTCTCGAGGCTTAAACGGCTACACAGACAGTTTACTGACAGGAACGACCCCGAAATTAGGACACTGAAGTCGATGATCAAAAACTTGAAACAGTTGATCACCGAGAATTACAGAAAATCTGTAAGTTTGTATTGGGGCAATAAAATTCGGGCTATAAAAGCCAGTAGTCCGAAAATGTTCCCGCAAATAAATAAACTGTTCAGGCGGAAGGATCATAACGACATTTCATGTGTTCGAATACCTCGGACGAACGAGAACAGACAGACACTACTGACTGCTGGCATAAGTCCGGAAAGTGCTGACTCGAACGACGGTTTTTTCGTGGTCGAAGACCCGCAGGAGAGGGTGAACTTGATGGGAGCTTTCTTTGAGACTGTGTATACGGTGAACAACCCTGTTTGCCGTAACCGCGACCTCGAAGAGAGGGCCTTTCTTAACCACTTTTATCTGCGGACCGAAATTCAAGATTGGCGATCCGAGAACAACGGTTTCACCGGGTTCAATGACGACAACCGTGCAAACGGCACAGTCGCCGATGAAAATACTCATCTGTTCGTGAGTAGAGATGAACTTCGGTGCATCTTTGAATCACTTAAAAACAAAAAGTCGGCGGGAGTGGACGGTATCCCAAACGTCGTATTAAGACACCTGCCGCTAGAGGCGATAGATATCTTCGCCACGCTATTTAACAATGCGCTGAATAATGCATATTATCCGGAGCAGTGGAAAATAGCGGTGGTACACCCTATCCCGAAAAAGGATAAAGATAGGACGAACCCTGCTAATCTCCGGTCAATTAGTTTGCTTCCGAATGTTAGCAAGGTATTCGAGAAAGTCGTCAATAGATCTCTTTTAAAATGGGTTGAGGAAAATAAGATTATTCCGGACAACCAGTTTGGCTTCAGAGCGGGGCATGACACTATTCATGCCGCGTCGAAACTGGTTTCCGACATTCAGTGGAATAAGAGTAAGAAACAATGCACGGGTGCCTGCCTGGTCGACTTTGAGAAGGCCTTCGATACCGTATGGTTGGAGGGGCTCTTCTATAAGCTGACCAGATTGGGCATTCAAAAACCTTTGCTATATATGATTTACGACATGCTTATGGGAAAGAAGTTCGTTGTCAAAGCTGGCAACGTGACTTCGAGCAGGGTTTTCGAAATTAAAAACGGCTTACAACAGGGAGCAGTGAATTCTCCGGTCCTGTTTAATATTTACACAAGTGATCTGGTGGGTTCCCTCAGACATGCTATAGCGTACGCGGACGATTTAGTGGCGTACAGGTCAGGACCAAAAATCGAGGTCATTAACATCCTTCTGCAGCGTGACTTCGACCAAATTAAGAGGTATTGCGATGATTGGAAGTTGAAAATCAATTTCCAAAAATCGGAAACAATCCTGTTCAGAACTACATTGGCTGGGGCCTCTGGGGATACCAGAAAAAACTGGAGAAAATTAACAATTATTGGACAGCAGGGGCGACCATTGGCGGTGAAAAGCGTGGTCCGGTATCTTGGCATCTGGCTCGACCAGTATCTGTATTTTGACAAACATATAGCTGCTTGTCTTGCTGGGGCTAAGAGGGCCTACGCTCTGACAAGGAGACTGTTTCGCAGCAGTCAACTTGACTCTAGGGTGAAGGTCATCTGCTACGTGGCCCTTATAAGGCCTATCATCGCTTATGGCTGTCCCATGTGGTTCAATATAGCGCCGTCCTATATGGAAAAGATTCGGGTGTTTGAGAGACAATGTCTCAGGGCCTGTCTAGGGTTGTTTAGAACTCCTGAATCTCAGTACATAAAATACTATCCCAACAGGACCCTATACAATGGGGCTCGTCTGAATAGGATTGATAATTTCCTTATTAAGGTGATTCGGAGGCACGTCGCAAGGGCGATGGCCAGCGATAATAACCTGATCTCAGGGGCTTACTACCCCAACTTAATGTACCACGAGAGTACGCTTCGGTCTGGCTTTATCCCGCCTGAGGCATTTCTTCATGTAGACATGAAAGGGTTAATCCAGACAAAAGATGGTGTGCCGGTATTGTACCACAGCCACCGCGGCGCGAGGGATAAGCGGCTCATCCACGACGGGTCCGCCGCCAATGCTCAAGAGCTCCTCCGTTTTAGCACCGCAATTGCGGAACGGGACAGGGTCGATACGGTCAAGCAGTACACCGAATTTTGGTGGCTTGAAGAACAGGTGAGGGTGGATACGCTCTCCCGGGCCGGTGCGCTACTTACGTAGCATCCTCCTTAGTTTTAAGCTAGATATTAAGTTTGTAGGTTTAGGCTTAGAGTAGGGGGTCTTTGGGAGGTGCCGGGCTAGCCAACATGATAGTGCTACCGAGACTCGAACGACGCTTATAGCCTCGCTCGAGTCTCGGTGACACTGATGAACCCTTGTGAGCGGCTGTCAGGCGCCCATGGACGCGATCAGGATGGTGACCAATCGATTTGATTGCTCACCACCCTGATTATAGGTAATTTAGGTTAAGTAGCTTAGGTAGTCTTAAGTAGTTTTAAGTAAAGCAAATAATAAAGACTTCAAGTTTTCTAAAGTTTCTTGAAAATTAAAAAACAAAACAAATAATCATAGAAATAGATAAATTTAAGGCCGAAAGGCAATAATTTTAAGGATATTGATAAGTTTAGAGCGCTCGCTTGGAGCCAGTAAGCTAGAATAAGATAAATGTTAGTTTTAAATTAGATTTAATCGTTTTTGTCTAGAATGTAAGCTTAAAAAAGAAATGAATAAAAATGAATTTAAAATGAAATGAAATGCGCAGTGGCTTAGTGGTTAGTGTGTTGGACTACTAAGCGAGGGGTCCCAGGTTCGAATCCCGCAAAAATCCGAATTCCAACTTAGGGTTTTTTTCCACTGCGCCACCTCTCGCGAACGTCTGACAAACATCCGAGAGTATAACTGTATTGAAAAAGCTTCTCAATTAGCCGTTAGGAATCGGCATAAAATTGTAGATCCCCTCCATTCGTTCCAAAAATGAAACTCACACAAAACGAATGGTTGCGAGAAACTAGGCCTTGGGTCCCTCGGACCTGTTGCGCCAACTAATTATTAATTATTATTAATTTATTAATTATTATTAATTAATTATTTAACCAGTATACCCAGCTTTGCATAATCATCTTGTGTCATAGCGTTCTCTCGGAGATCCCATGACTATTCTTTTTTGTTTCTGGTGCGTATTTAAATAGAGCCTCACGGTTTTATTGCCTTATGAGGGATTGAAACCTGCCTCAAAGAGTAGGAGCCCCTCCCAAATACACTGGATTTTTAAAGTTCCTTGTTGGAGCTGCAAACATGGATCAGTATTACTTGTTTCAGGAGAGCTTTTGGTTGGATTGGGGTACAAATTTTGGATGTATTGCTTTTCAAAATTGGGCTTTTCTAAATTCTGCAAACAATAAAAAAAGTTACTTTAAAAATGTGCTACCTTAATTTTTTTTAATGTATAGCTCCTCTTTTCAGAATTACAGTTATTGTAATTTAAATTTTTTCAAATAATTATTTTTAATATTTTTTTTTTGTTTTTCATTATATAATTTAATTTTTATTGCTTCTTTTTTTAATTTAATTTTAATTTTTGTTCGAGCTCTTAGTTTTCACTTTTTCATAAACTATTTAAAATATTTTTTACATCCACTTTTTTTTTTATATTTGTTTGAAAAAAAAAATAAATTTGAAAGGCAGAATTGCGACCCGCTCCATACGTGTCTTCTTCAGTTATGGTTCACTAGGTCAAGGGAGGGATTTAATTAGTTTGTCTGCAGTTAAAGTCTCAGTAGTTTGGAAGTGTTTCCCGAGAGGTGGGACTAGGCAAACAACTTTATAAGTCTGAAACCTATCGACTTGTTCTTCAAATTAAACACTGAGTGAATTAGCACGGTGTTGTTTCTTGCTATTTTGATAGAGAAGTTAATATGTATACTGTATAGGCAAACTCACAATACTCCAAGTTGCACGCTATGCAAAAAACCATACTAAGCTCGAGGCTTAATGGGAAAAGGTCCAATAAAACCGTTTGCCCAGTAGAAGGGTACGTATAACCTATATATACAATTTTTTTTTAACCGATTTGAAAGGTTCGAAGCTTCTAGTACAATACGCCGATAGATATTTTAGATTCAATGACGCGACGGCAAAGTCTCATAGTTTTACTCAAAATCCAGGGTCGTCTTTGGACTTAAAAGTTTTATCGGCTTGTGGTACTAAAAGCTTCGAATTGCAACATAGAAAGCATCTTATAAGCGAGTGCTTATGCGGCTGGGGTTTGGCTATAGGAGCAGCTCCCTCGGCTTGGTCCATCGCCTTCCCCGTTGAAGTTTAAAAATCCTGCCGAAGAACATTCCCAAAGTTTTACAGTCCGAGCGCTCTAGATCTTTTCTAATCGTACTCCTTTTTGGCTGTCGAAACTTCGGGCTGCCTCTTACCATTTTTAATTTTTATAAACAACTAAGAATCTTGTTTAACATTTCTGCATTTTCTTGATTTAACTTTTCAAGGCTCCGTCGTTTTCACCTTGAAAAGTGTTTTTTTTTAACTGAAGAGTTGACAACAGGTTCGACTCAAAGTCCGTCTCTTTATTTTATTTATTCAATTAAAACTGTCTCACCTTTTCCGTTTTGTGGCTTCCTGCTCAAGAGGTCCTTAGTACACCATCTCTCTGTATTTTTCGTTTTCGTGGCTGGAAAGTGAACCACGCAAGGCAATTGTGGAAGTTGACTAAGTGCCATGTCCATAGATATGCAGAGGACGTACTTATTCTACGGAAAACAGTTCCTTGCACAAGGGATTCGGCTGCCAAGCTCTTAGTCGGTGGGCTGTACCTTTATGGTGACCTTAGGATATGGTAGCACAAGTCCTTTTCACAGCGAACCGGACCGGGCGCTATTTTTTCACACTATTTTCCACACAAAGGCTATTCTGCCTAATTCGCGTTCGCATTGGACGGTCAATCTCTGGATCTGAACATTAGACCACAAATTGAATACGCAAACCTTCGACATTCAGTCGAACCCTGTAATGTCTTACTTGCAGCGACGAACTATGATCATTAAAAGTACATTAATGGGCAAAGATTTGTGCATCCATTAAATAAAGTACGCTTACGTACGTCCGACATTACATTGCATGTTGGCGAACGATAAATAATTCTGTACACTCACACCGTCAGTTCGTGTTTGAATATTTCGCGCTTCGTCAAACTGCAATCGAGTTTTTGTTCGTTCACAGTTTCGAACATGACAGCTTCGCACTTTCATCTGGCTGACAGTTTGTACCAAAATCCGGCGAATTCCACTCTTCTCATCGCCACAGTCTGGACGATAAATCACATTTACGCTGGCAACACAAATTCGTTGACGTTTTCATTGTGGTCTCGTACAGCGGCAGATGACAGCTTCCAAACAGAGTTGCTTAGTGAAATATTGACAGGTATCCGTACGACCGAATTGACATACGTGGTCGAGAATGGCGATGATGTGCAGTGTGGAGAAAGTGTGCAGGTAGAGGAAAGTCCAAATCAAAATTGTCTGCTACGTGAGGCTGTAGTTGTGATGGTGGACAGCATTGAGGCTTTCATGTGAGTTTGACAGCACTGTCGGGTGACAGGTAGTATATTTGGATTTGGTTTGATTAGCAGGCGCTTCAAGCAGCAGCTGGTCAAGCGGAATTACCGAATTGCGGGATTCTTCACAATTATTTACACGGGCCGGGATCACCACTACTACGATTCTATTTTAAGGATATTCGCAGAGCTCTTTGCTATTTATGTGACAAACGTAAATATTTATGTGGAACAGCCGCTGGAAACGTTGGTCTTCTCGTTCTATCCATTCACACAGTATCACTGTTATGAGCCATCGGCCGTGTTGCATAACAGGTTTTCAAAGGAGAAAGGCTTTATCTACCGGAAGCCGTTTTTTCCCCGAAAGGCGGACAACTTGTACGGCTGTGAGGTAACGGTCGCTACCTGGAATGGTCCGCCATTTGTGTTTTTCCGACGACAGCCGGACGGCCATGTGCACATTATGGGCAAGGAAGGAGCACTCCTGCGAATGCTGTCGGTCAAGATGAATTTCACAATCAAGCTACTAGAAACGACCGGCAGGGGTTTTGTGATGCGCAATCTGACAGCCATTGGTGCTGTCAAACTGGTAAGAGTGACAGCCGGTTGAGGTCCGTTTTTACATTCGCCCTTCCATTTCAGATCATTGAAGGTATTGCAAATATAACAATCAACAGCTACATATACTCGGACTACCTACTGAGGGTTATGGCGGCGTCATATACGTACGACAGCCATCGGCTGATTGTCGCAGTCCCTCGGGGGCGTCCGTTGAGCCCGTTCCAAAGGGTGCTGCGTCCCTTCAAATACATAATCTGGTCCTGCCTGAGCTCAAGTGTGTTGGCAGGCATCACTATTATATTCGCTATAAAATGTCTGCAAAAGAAGACCATTAGCGACTTTGTGTTTGGATCTTTGAACATAACTCCCTTCACGAACCTGCTCAACGTATTGTTCGGGGGCCCAGTTACAGTGCTGCCGCGACGGAACTTCGCGCGATACATTCTCCTCGTGTGGTTGCTGTACACAATGGTGCTGCGAAATGCGTATACCGGTGAGCTTTTTATAATGCTCCAGGACTCATTATCGCGCACGAATGTGAAGAAGGTCGAAGAACTGATTGAGCACAATTTCACGCTCATGTGCTCGGACAACACGCTGAATATTATATTCGCTTCTATTCGGGCGCCCAAACTGGAGATCATTAGAGGGCAACCGTTCTCCTATTTGGCAAAGTTACTCGATTCTGAGTCCAAGATGGCGGTGGTGATTCTCAGACCGTTCCTGAGGCTGTTCAATCAGAAGATTCGTGGAATTGGCCCGGTTCGGACGCTACCGAAGGACTTGGCAACGGTTCCGATGACCATGTACCTGCCTAGGAATTCGTATATTTTGGATGCCATAAATGGGCACCTGGTTGCCTTTCAGGCTGTTGGAATGATGAAAATCTGGAATCAGTTCTATTTGCCGGCGGAGGAAGTGATGCAAGAGGAAGTTGATGGGGAGCCTGCTGTCCTTTCGGTGGAATTGCTGAAGGGCCTTTTCAGTGCTTATCTGTTTTTTTCGGGGTTTAGTATTCTATTGTTTGCCCTCGAGCTGTGGTCTCAGTATTCGCCAATTTGTCACTGTGTGGTGGACTTTCTCAACTATTAATATCAGTTGAATAAATGACGCGTTTGTTTTGGATTTAATGTGCTCCTGGTACACGTCGGTTTTAAAAGCCTTAAGGTTCTGATTTTTCCATGAGGAATTTAAATTTCAAGTGATCTAGATGAATATTAATACAGAAAAATGCTAGGTCTTAGGTCTGCTCTGAAATAAAACTCTTGAGCAGATTTTAAGAAATCTCTATTTTTCAGCCAATTTTTGATCAGATTTTGGGTTCATGTATAAGACTAGTTTAAGGTGAGTATGGGTGGATTTTGAGAACCATACTCGGGGGGTTTTTGAGAGTGTTTTTTTGGATTTGAAAAGAGGCCAGAAACCTTTTTAGTGGAGATACTTGAAACGATTTTGAAGATGTTTTTTGGGACAGTAAGAGATTTTCAATTTCATATTTGGAACCGTTTTAGGACGGTCTTAAAAGCTCTTGTGCATCGGTGTTTGAGTAGAGTTTGGGCGCGATTCATGAGGTTTCAAAAGAGAGCGAAAATTACGAAGAATTTTTATGCGATTTCTGTGATAGCCATTTTACGATTCGGAGCTTCAATTCAAAGTAGATAGTAGTAGTAGTTCATATCTTGATCTTGAGGTGGCTCTACGGATCAAACTGCACAAAATTTAAAAGTTTTCCTGAGTTTTGTTTATTTTTTTCAGTATTTTTGCAAATTTACACCTCGATTCTAATTGTTTGTTAATATGTCCCAAAAAGTAAACAAAAGATAAGCCGACTTTTATTATAAAAGTTGCATGGTTTTTTAATCCATTTGAGGGTGATTACTGGGAAGGAGAATTTTTTGTTATTCATCTAGAAAAATTTGTCAGCTGTATTTTTTGGGACCATCAGCGTAGTAACCTGTAACTGAAATTCGAATTAAAAATTTCTCGCGAAATATCAGCCAAAAATAGCTATTATGACAAATTTAAAACGATTTTTAAAATAAAATATTGTGTGCCCTATTAAGGATTTCATGGACCGATTTTCGAATCAAGTTTTGAGTTGCTTGGGTGGGGGTGCCTCGCCTAATTAGACACAGTTGAACGTCCGAATGCATTTAAGCTTGATATTTAGATACACCGCTGATGTATGGGATGTGCTATAGATATTTATAGTAAGTCCAAGGAGACGTTCAGTGGTTGGTGGTCGTTGGAATTCTTCTTTTTCCAATGCGGAATTGTGGTGTCAGTTGGCTTTTGTTAAAATAGAGACGTGTAGACATAGAGAGGCGGTTACCTAGGTCTTTGACAGGTTGTGCCGAAGAGGATAGGTTTTTATAGATCTCTGTCTATTGATCCTTGAACTATATTTGACGACGATATGTAAAAGCATTCTTAGACTAGTTCTGATTGGGTGACGACTTTTCACCAACTGGGTATGTCAGAAGAACCAGGCCTGCTTTACGTGATCGAGGTCGCTTTTCTTTGTAACTAGTTTTTACGAGTCTACCTGTTGACTTTAACTCGTAAGATATTGGATATTGGAAAAGTTCCAGTGAGAATGAGTAGAGTTCAGTATCAGTAATCATTGAAAATTCCAATTGGAATCGATTAAGAGAGCACAACAATAACGATTGAAAAATTGTTAAAAGGAGCGTACATTTATATAGTGATCGATAGATTTTTGTAAATATCTCTTAAAATATTAACTTTTCTACCAAACAGTCTTCGGCACATATACAGCTACGAGCATGATCTACAAAAAAGGTATTTATACATTTTTCTGTAGATCAAGAAATAAACAGCTTTTTGTGCGAATTAACATATTTTTTTCACCAAATCACTTGTTACTCTAAAACCAGTCGATGTATCGCTACCATTGGTATTTGTCGTTTAACTAGAGGTTATACCGGATGTTGTGTGCAAATTTCAGCCGTCTACGCCCATTAGTTTCTGAGATAGACCTCCGTTCCGTTTGTTCCCTCTGGGTACGGAACCTTAAAAACAGTGTTAGGAAGTCTTACCACAAGGTTTGGAAAAACATATTGGGCCTTACCAATAAACGCTTTTAGTTTCGACTCTAAATTTTAGTGCTTCACAGTGGTCCATACGAATTTCGCAATTGTGCATTGTTTATTTATTCAATATAATCTAGGGACGTAGGGAAATCAAAAATAAAAGCCTTGTACAGCTCATCTCAAAGCCTTATAAATGTGCACCTGAAAACTAGTATAAATTACGGGTCATATTATAAAATGTATTTTTTATTGATTGTGCTCATTCGCCTACAACCGTGATCCATATCGCCCCTCTCTCCCTGTTGTTCTCTACTCCAATGTACTTTATAAATTTAAGAACAAACACTTCCTTTGATTGACAATAAATAAAAAAACATGACAGGCCGTGACTTCTGTTGTCAAAAAAAAAATAGTAAATCAAAATAAACGAACAAAACAAGACTTCAAGACTGAAAACCTAAAGAAAAGGAAGAAAAGAAAACAAAAATGGACCAAAACTCAGACAAATCAGCCAACGAAAATATAATGTCGATCACAAAAGCCTATGCCTATGGCATATTCAAAAGCTGCTGCTCAAGAATAGCAGATTTCAAAAAAACAAGAGAGCAAGCCATATCAGAAGACAAAACGGATAAAATCGTGAGTACTTACCTCCTTTAAATCTAAATACATAATTACCAATCACACCTCACACCATGATACACCACTTAGGAGACAAAAATCGCAAGAATGATTGCGGATATGGTCAAGGGCCTCGGCCCTCGTCCGACACACAACACCGAGCAAGGGGATGTGACGCAGAGAGTCGACCATTTGAATCCAGAGTTCATGGCAAATGTTCGACCAAATGCTTCACCACCCCCTTGGGTCCCCTCGGAGCATGCCGAACTGTGGTTTATTTTAGCCGACTTGTAGGTTTTCGCGCGCTAAATCCGAAACCAAGTCAACAAAATTGCTTAATAATTATATAAAAAAAAAATTATAATTTAGAAAAGGAATGAGACTTTGGGTTCGGATTCAGCTCGCGGAAAATTACAAGTTTTTATTTTGCATTCTCCATAATTTTTTGTTGAATTATTGTTCTTTTGTTCATGCATTTGCTTTGAATTGTTGTTAGAAAATCGTTCTTTTATTAAATTGAAACTTATTTTGTAGAAATATGCATCTCTCATTGCTACTAAACATTTTTCCATAGTTTGGTGCCTGGCCGCCAATTCGAGGGGGATCCACTTCAGCTTCAACTTGTTCCTTTTTTCAGCTAGGTGGGAAAAATCGCTGCAGCAGACCAGACAATTGCTCCTCTACTAAAACGAGGACAGGAGTTATGTGTCTACGGTTGACAAAATATATTGGTAAGTCCATATTGAGATACCGAGTATGATCGTAGAAAATACATAACAGATCTTTCTTTTGTTACAGGCTCTGAAGAAAAATATTAAGCAACGAAAAGCAGCCAGCAAGTCTGCTCTGGAGTTGGACATACTGCTCCAGTAGTCAAGAACTCACCCAATAAGACGGATGGTCGAAAGAAGGTTTCGCTACCCTCCTACTTTGCTGCAAGCCATCATGCATTGCTATACAGCGATGTAAGATGAACAGTTTTCAATCGAATATTAAAGTTCAGTAAAAAACGGCATTAAAATGTTTAATTTTTCTTGGCGCAGCATGCAAATGTTTGGTAGACTATACGTACCGCGTTTTTGAACGTTGGGTGGACTAAAGTGAGTATCTTCGACTATCTATCGAGCCTTATGCAGTTTCACTATCGCCCCAGCTCTCTAGGATGAGTGCATTTTTCATTTAAAAATTTGCTACTTACGAACTCCGTCCATAAAGGCAGGGGACTAGCCGGGGCTGGCGATTATTTCTTTTGTTTTGTCCGAACAATCTTTTGAAGAAAGAAATCATTTTCAACTCTAGGAAAACAGCTAGCATAAATGGTTAGGTAAAGGTTCTTCCCATCATTTTCGAATGTAGGTATTAATAAAGTAAATCATATATGTATATTTAGTGTAAAATTTGGTGAAAAGGGAAGCACATCTGCACCCAGGTCCCACTTCAGACAATGGGTGGAGTAAATGCATCAAAAAAACCAAGCTAAGCGGAAATTCCATCATAATATTGAAAAATATATTACAAGCAGCATTGCGTCTTTCTACAATCTAGGTACGAATGCATTTAAGCTTGATATTTAGATACACCGCTGATGTATGGTGTGATGTTATTTATAGTAAGTCCAAGGAGACGTTCAGTGGTTGGTGGTCGTTGGAATTCTTCGTTTTCCAAAGCGGAATTGTGCTGTCAGTTGGCTTTTGTTAAAATAGAGACGTGTAGACATAGAGAAGCGGTTACCTAGTGTTGGGTCACGCTATTAATTAAATTTTTATCATGATTGAATATAGTAATTTTAAATTCCTATCATTGAAAATCTGTGAGCCACTGTACTTGGTATACCCAAACATAAAAATATCCCCTTAGTTTGAATTTGGCGCTATATTACCAAGGGTCGCCATATTATCGACTCTCTTTTCTATCTAAACTTATGTATTGTACCTACTTAAATTTTTGCATGTTCGCTCTCCTATATAAGGGAGTGACAATAAAGAAATTATTATAATGTTGTAACACCGCCTACATTTCTTTTCGTTAATCGGTTCTTTTCAATTTCGCTAGTCACTGCAAGCTGGGAACGTGAAGTTTATCTCGCGAAAATAAAGTGCAATAGTTCGCTGGTCGAGAAGACAAGAAAAACTTCCCACTTGCCGGTCGTAATTCGTGCGACCGTACATTTTGGCGCCCAACGTGGGGCATTTACATACTCACAAGTATCAATTAGAACATTGAACATTACATATAAAAGTGAGTCGCGCTACGGTATCGGTTTTCAATTCGTGTTAAAATAGTGAAAAACCAAAAAACGAAAACAGTGCAAGAGTCCAGGAAAAAGCAGAAAAAGCAGAGGAACACCCACGAAAAAACTCGAAAAAGAAGGAAAAAGGGAAGATAGGTATACATCTCCCACGAGGTACGTCAATTTAAATCCAATTAAGCGAATACGCGTTGCCCAATAACCAACGAAATTACAAAAAACTAAAAAGCTACATTTAAAGGAAAAACGCGCCTTCGACTTAAAGCTGGAATCCATGTATGAAATCTTATATCTTACTGAAAATACATAATTTGGATGCAAATCATATACATATTTATTTGATGCTACCGCATGATTCTCTTAATTTCCATGTAAAACGGAAAAGCTTTCGCATGAAATATTACATTCCACACTTGTGTTACAAACTCGCCTCGATCTTCCTGCCTTGCACTTTCGTTTTGCGCTCTTTCGTTCGAACCAATCGTCTCAGTCAAATCTCACTCGCTTTAATGTGGATTTTACAGCGATTTGTATAATTGCTAATTTGCTTCACACGCCTTTCGTCCAACCATCATCCACGTTCATCACACCCGATCAACGATCATTCGCTTAGTTGGAAGATTTCATCGTTTGTGTTATCGGCCATTTGCTTCACACGCTTGTTCGTTCGAGACAAGTCGCCTTAGTCGAACCACGAGTTTGAACTTAATCGAACTCGCAACCAGGTTGGGTTGGATTTTGTGCTTGTTATAACCCACGCTTCTTCGTTGCAATTTCGCCATTATATACATCGAATTCGCCGTATAAGCTCCCGTTTTCATTTCTAATCGTCGCTTGGTGTTACTAACACGATCAATCGATTTGTAGCCAAAAATCAATTATCATAATAATCGTCATATATCTCGGTTCGTATTGCAAATAACGAACAATTTACAATTTATTCGGATCGCTTCATCAATACATTCATTTCGCCATTATACGCATTCTGTTCTCTGAAAGAACCATCAGTTGCAGAATATTAGTCATCGTTGGATTATAATTTAATTGTCTACACAAGATTCTTCGCTCCTCAGTCTTGATTTTGCTCGATTCAACAAAGATACAAGGTTTCGCTTGCTCACTTAAAAGTAGCTTGGTAACCAAAGTATCGAAATCCAAATCAGTAGGCTGGTGTATTTAGTTGTTGCTGACACATTTGGTGCGGGACAACTATAAACAACTCGTTAGAGGCCATTTGGGTTCAATTCGATTGTCTTTTATTGGAAGAAGATATCTTCGAGGTATTTCATATTCGTTGCTGTTGCTGTTGCTTTTGCGACTACTGTAGCTGCTGTTTCTGTTGTTGGGGCCAGGTGTTGCTATTGCTGTGTAAGAAAGAATCATGGCAGGTGATTCTTCAGTTCCACAAACTGTAGATGAGTTAAAGCAGCAGCGTGCTTCAACCAAAGGAAGCATCACTAGGATCAAGACTCTAGTTGAATCAAAGTCAAGAGAACTAACGCCAACAGAGTTAGAGTGTCGGTTGGGTATCTTAGAGTCGTACTTCAAGCAGGCTCTATCGTACCAGACACAAATCGAGCGCCTACAACCTACTGATACTGGGAGAAGTGAGCTTGAAGAACTTTATGTGACAACAAAAACAAAAATCATATCAGCAATGGGCCCAGGAAGGCGTAATAGCACATTAGAAGGATCATTCGCCGTTCCAACTCCAGTCAGCCGTTTACCTTTTCGGTTGCCCAAATTCAATGGGAAGTATTCGGAGTTCAAGAACTTCATGAACTGTTTCAACAATCTTGTAGACAATGATCATTCTTTGTCCAAGATTGAAAAGTTTAATCATCTGTTGTCTTGTCTGAGTGGCCAAGCATTGGGAACAGTTCGAGCCTTCCAGGTTACGGAAGAAAACTATTCCAAGGCAATTGATGCCCTAAAAACTCGTTACGACAATAACTGTTTGATTTTTTTGGAAAACATTTCCGAATTGTTTGAACTAGCTAAGGTGCCAAAAGGATCGGCATCACATCTAAGGAATCTGGTTGATACGATATCAGCCTTGTTTAATTCCCTTTCATCGTTGGGAACGAAAACAGACATCACTAACGCTATTATAATTTATATAGCGATGTCAAAGGTTTATGCGGACACTCAAGCAAAGTGGGATGAGCAGCTAGATTATAGCAAGCTTCCTACTTGGACAGAATGCGCTGCAGTGTTGAGTAGGCGTTGTCAGTATCTCGAGGCCCGAGAAAGCAAACAGATTCGTTCTGAACCCAGTCAAAAGTGGTCAAACAAATCTAAGCCACAAAATACTAATCCTCGATCTCAAACATCCTTAACAGCAACTGAAAAAACTTGTGTCTTCTGCAAAGATGGGAGTCACTCTATATCCAACTGTTCGAGTTTCACGAAACTTTCAGTAATCGATCGTTTTTCTAGCATAAAACAACTCGGTTTATGCATAAATTGCTTAGCTAAGGGACATACCGTCTCAAAGTGCCCTTCAAACAAGGACAAGGAAACTCATCTTGTGAATTGGAACCATCTTCGTCGGCGTCAGTTCACACGGCTTTGGGAAAGAAAAAGTCGAAGGTAGAAGCCCAAGTGATTCTTGCAACCGCATTGGTATTGGTGAAAGATTCGAGCGGTGGTTTTCAGCTGGGAAGAACCCTTCTTGATTCTGGTTCCCAAGTCAACTTCATCAACGACAGCTTCGCTAAGTCTCTTCACCTCCATAGGCAAAAAAAGGTGGTAGATATCGCTGGAATAGGTATATCACAGACGAAATTTAATTATCAAACTCACACCACGATTAGATCCCGTTTTAACAATTTCAAGGTGTCATTGGAATTCTTGATAGCCCCGTCAATTACCGGATACCAGCCAGACTTAGCTTTGAATGTCTCGGACTGGAATCTTCCCAAAAACATAGAGCTCGCTGATGAGCACTTTAATACACCGTCGCAGATCGATCTTCTTCTAGGAGCAGAAGCATTCTTTGACCTTCTTTCGGTAGGCCAAATTAAGTTAGGACAAAATTTACCGACTTTGCAAATGTCCTCTTTGGGATGGATTGTTTCCGGAAGATACACCGCGCTGGCAAACTCAAAGAAAATGTGTTTGATAAATTCAACAGAAGATTCACTTAATGAATATGTGGAGAAATTCTGGCAATTGGAGGAAGTAGGCTGTCGCAAGGCAAAATGGACAGAAGAACAAACTGCATGTGAAGAATCATTCAACAAAACAATCGATATTCTTCCAAGCGGTCGGTTAATGGTTAACCTTCCATTTAAAAGGGATCCGGAATGTCTCGGATCATCATATGATGTTGCGTTTAGAAGATTTTTATCGCTAGAGCGGAGGCTTTCCAAGAATCTGTCTCTGAGGGCCCAGTATATAGAATTTCTTCAGGAATATGAGTCCTTAGGTCATATGTCTGTAGTACTAAAACCCAACTTAAAAGAGCCTCATTACTATCTTCCACATCAATGCGTGGTAAGACCTAGTAGCACCTCGACCAAGTTGAGAGTCGTATTTGACGCCTCATGCTGTACTTCGTCGCAGATATCTTTAAATGGGATACTAATGGTCGGTCCCACAATCCAGGATGAATTGTATATAATTCTACTTCGGTTCCGATTGCACAGATATGCGCTCACGGGGGACATTGTTAAGATGTACAGGCAGGTTTTGATACATCCATTGGATCGGAAGTACCAATATATCTTGTGGCGGGAAAGTGAGCACACACCAGTGTAAACACAATCACCTACGGTACCTCTTCGGCTCCTTTCTTGGCCATTCGATGTCTGCACTTTCTAAGTGAGCGTTTTGTAGACAGTCATCCAATAGGCGCAGCTGTCCTACGTTCCGATTTTTATGTCGATGATTTGCTGACAGGGGCAGACGACCTAGAGACTCTTACACAAATGCAGGAAGAACTAATAGCAATTCTGAGCTCAGCAGGATTTGAGTTGTCTAAGTGGCACAGCAACTCCCTGTCGACACTTGACATGTCATGGTGCGGTCCGAAAGTGAAAGACATAAAGCTGAACGATTCAGGACTCACGAGTACCCTGGGAATTACTTGGGACTCGTACAACGACAACTTTTGTTTTTCATACAAACCGAATAAGACATTCGGCAAATTGACAAAAAGATCGATACTCTCGTTATCATCATCCCTATTTGATCCGATGGGACTTTTAAGTCCAATCATAATAAGGGCAAAAATCATGCTACAAAAACTCTGGATAGAGAAGATAGATTGGGATGAACCTATTCCTCAGAGCATAGACATTGAATGGAGGCAATTCATGGAAGATTTGAACTCGTTACAGAACCTGTACGTTCCTAGGTTTGCGTTAGCAGCGGATAATCGAGCTATCCAAGTCCACGGGTTTTGTGATGCATCCATGGACGCTTATGGTTGCTGCATCTATCTGCGATCCAGAAACGGACTTGGACAAACATCAGTGAAGCTGCTGACTGCTAAATCCCGAGTTTCCGCAGCCAAAAGGAAGCAATTGCCTCGTCTGGAATTGTGCGGTGCTCATCTTCTGACTAAGTTGTGGTCAAAGATAAAAAGCAGTCTCAACATTTCTTTTTCACACATATATTTCTGGACGGATTCAGAAATTGTGTTGCACTGGATTGGTACACACTCGTCAAAGTTGACCACTTTTGTAGGAAATCGCATCGCAGAAATACAGGAAAAGGCGCCGGAAGTCAGCTGGAGATACATTTCGACACATGATAATCCAGCGGATATTGTTTCAAGAGGTTGCACTGTAAACCAGCTGAAGGGTTCAATCTGGTTTTCGGGTCCTACTTTCCTTCGAGGTGAATTAGAGGAGTTTCCGTCCAAAGTTTTGAACTCATTATCTCCGGAAAAGCTTGCTCTGGAGAAGAGAAAAACTGTTCTTTCCTGTAGAAAGCAGGATCCAAACGATCTGCTGAAGGTAATAGATAAGTTCAGTTCGCATACAAGACTTCTTCGAGTATTCGCCTACATACTTCGATTTATAAATCGACTACGAAATCGAAATCCAAAGAGCTCTATTGACCTGACAGCAGACGAAATGGAATCTGCTCTGGAGCGCATTGTATGGGTCATACAGTTTCATTTCTTTAGGGAAGAAATCGATGCGGTATCAAGACAACAAGACGTTAAAGGAGCTCTCAAATGGTTAAGCCCATTCATTGAAGTTAAAAACGGATTTCAGTTCCTCAAAGTTGGAGGACGGTTAAAAAACGCCAATATTCCGGAGAATCGCAAGCATCCGTTGCTACTCCCCAAGGACAGCGATTTCGTACGATGTATGGTTAGGCATCTACATATCGTCAACTACCACGCTGGACCAAAGTCGTTGGTAGCATTGATAGGGCAACAATTCTGGGTAGTAAATGCTCGGGATATAGCACGGCAGATCGTCAAAAAATGCATCCATTGTCAAAGATATCGGCCGAAACTTCTCGAACAGGTTATGGGAGACCTGCCAGTCCATAGGGTCACCGCGTCTCGTCCGTTTCTGAGCTGTGGTGTAGATTTTTGGGGTCCAATCTACACGTACTACAAAATTCGTGGCAAGGTGCCATATAAAACGTACATTGCAGTATTTGTATGTTTTGCAACGAAAGCTGTACATCTGGAGGCTGTATCAGATCTCTCTTCGGATGCTTTTATCGCTGCATTAAAGAGAATGATAGGCCGCAGGGGACTTCCTCGTGACATATTTTGCGACAATGCAACAAATTTTGTCGGAGCACAAACAAAACTAGTAGAATTTAGAAAATTTTTCTTTCAAAAAACTACCCAATCCATTATTAACAACTTTTGTATTAATCAAAATATCAATTTTAACTTTATTCCTCCCAGGGCTCCTCATTTCGGTGGTATATGGGAAGCTGCTGTGAAAGTTGCAAAAGGCCACTTGTATCGAAGCCTGTGCAATGCCAAGATGAACTTCGAAGAGCTTACGACGTCACTGGTGGAGATTGAAGCCATTATGAACTCTCGCCCAATAACGCCAGTCTCAGCCGATCCGAACGACTTTGAAGCGCTAACGCCAGCGCACTTTCTCATTGGGTCGTCGTTAAAGTCAATTCCCGAAGCAGCTGACGATGCACCAAACATTGGATTTCTGCAGAGATGGCGTCGAATAAACGTGGCAAAGACTCATTTCTGGCAGCGATGGAGCGAAGAATACATCAACGAGCTCCAAGGGCGAACCAAATGGTGTTCGGTTAAGCCGAATCTTCAAGTCGGGGATATGGTTATCATTCATGAAGACAACGTCCCTCCACAACGATGGCTGTTGGGAAGAGTAATTCAAATCGTACCGGGTCAAGACGGAAAGGTCAGAGTAGCAGAAGTTCGAACTCCGAAGGGTACACTACGACGTCCCATCCGCAAACCAGCGATACTTCCTGCTTGAAAGGGATCCTTTCAAAGGGCCCGGAATGTTGGGTCACGCTATTAATTAAATTTTTATCATGATTGAATATAGTAATTTTAAATTCCTATCATTGAAAATCTGTGAGCCACTGTACTTGGTATACCCAAACATAAAATTTGGCGCTATATTACCAAGGGTCGCCATATTATCGACTCTCTTTTCTATCTAAACTTATGTATTGTACCTACTTAAATTTTTGCATATTCGCTCTCCTATATAAGGGAGTGACAATAAAGAAATTATTATAACGTTGTAACACCGCCTACATTTCTTTTCGTTAATCGGTTCTTTTCAATTTCGCTAGTCACTGCAAGCTGGGAACGTGAAGTTTATCTCGCGAAAATATAGTGCAATAGTTCGCTGGTCGAGAAGACAAGAAAAACTTCCCACTTGCCGGTCGTAATTCGTGCGACCGTACACCTAGGTCTTTGACAGGTTGTGCCGAAGAGGATAGGTTTTTATAGATCTCTGTCTATTGATCCTTGAACTATATTTGACGACGATATGTAAAAGCATACCTAGACTAGTTCTGGTTGGGTGACGACCTTTCACCAACTGGGTATGTCACAAGAACCAGGCCTGCTTTACGTGATCGAGGTCGCTTTTCTTTGTAACTAGTTTTTACGAGTCTACCTGTTGACTTTAACTCGTAAGATATTGGATATTGAAAAAGTTCCAGTGAGAATGAGTAGAGTTCAGTATCAGTAATCATTGAAAATTCCAATTGGAATCGATTAAGAGAGCACAACAATAACGATTGAAAAATTGTTAAAAGGAGCGTACATTTATATAGTGATCGATAGATTTTTGTAAATATCTCTTAAAATATTAACTTTTCTACCAAACAGTCTTCGGCACATATACAGCTACGAGCATGATCTACAAAAAAGGTATTTATACATTTTTCTGTAGATCAAGAAATAAACAGCTTTTTGTGCGAATTAACATATTTTTTTCACCAAATCACTTGTTACTCTAAAACCAGTCGATGTATCGCTACCATTGGTATTTGTCGTTTAACTAGAGGTTATACCGGATGTTGTGTGCAAATTTCAGCCGTCTACGCCCATTGGTTTCTGAGATAGACCTCCGTTCCGTTTGTTCCCTCTGGGTACGGAACCTTAAAAACAGTGTAAGGAAGTCTTACCACAAGGTTTGGAAAAACATATTGGGCCTTACCAATAAACGCTTTTAGTTTCGACTCTAAATTTTAGTGCTTCACAGTGGTCCATACGAATTTCGCAATTGTGCATTGTTTATTTATTCAATATTATAATCTAGGGACGTAGGGAAATCAAAAATAAAAGCCTTGTACAGCTCATCTCAAAGCCTTATAAATGTGCACCTGAAAACTAGTATAAATTACGGGTCATATTATAAAATGTATTTTTTATTGATTGTGTTCATTCGCCTACAACCGTGATCCATATCGCCCCTCTCTCCCTGTTGTTCTCTACTCCAATGTACTTTATAAATATAAGAACAAACACTTCCTTTGATTGACAATAAATAAAAAAAACATGACAGGCCGTGACTTCTGTTGTCAAAAAAAAATAGTAAATCAAAATAAACGAACAAAGCAAGACTTCAAGACAGAAAAGCTAAAGAAAAAGAAGAAAAGAAAAGTAAAAATGGACAACAACCAAAGCAAAAGTGCCAGCGAAAATGGAATGCTATTCAATTATGCCTATGGCATATTCAAGAACTGCTGCTCAAGAATAGCAGATTTAAAAAAAACAAGAGAGCAAGCCATATCAGAAGACAAAACGGATAAAATCGTGAGTACTTACCTCCTTAAAATCTAAATACATAATTACCAATCACACCTCACACCATGATACACCACTTAGGAGACCAAAATCGCAAGAATGATTGCGGATATGGTCAAGGGCCTCGGCCCTCGTCCGACACACAACACCGAGCAAGGGGATGTGACGCAGAGAGTCGACCATTTGAATCCAGAGTTCATGGCAAATGTTCGACCAAATGCTTCACCACCCCCTTGGGTCCCCTCGGAGCATGCCGAACTGTGGTTTATTTTAGCCGACTTGTAGGTTTTCGCGCGCTAAATCCGAAACCAAGTCAACAAAATTGCTTAATAATTATATAAAAAAAAAATTATAATTTAGAAAAGGAATGAGACTTTGGGTTCGGATTCAGCTCGCGGAAAATTACAAGTTTTTATTTTGCATTCTTCATAATTTTTTGTTGAATTATTGTTCTTTTGTTCATGCATTTGCTTTGAATTCTTGTTAGAAAATCGTTCTTTTATTAAATTGAAACTTATTTTGTAGAAATATGCATTTCTCATTGCTACTAAACATTTTTCCATAGTTTGGTGCCTGGCCGCCAATTCGAGGGGGATCCACTTCAGCTTCAACTTGTTCCTTTTTTCAGCTAGGTGGGAAAAATCGCTGCAGCAGACCAGACAATTGCTCCTCTACTAAAACGAGGACAGGAGTTATGTGCCTACGGTTGACAAAATATATTGGTAAGTCCATATTGAGATACCGATCATGATCTTAGAAAATACTTAACAGATCTTTCTTTTGTTACAGGCTCTGAAGAAAAATATTAAGCAACGAAAAGCAGCCAGCAAGTCTGCTCTGGAGTTGGACATACTGCTCCAGTAGTCAAGAACTCACCCAATAAGACGGATGGTCGAAAGAAGGTTTCGCTACCCTCCTACTTTGCTGCAAGCCATCATGCATTGCTATACAGCGATGTAAGATGAACAGTTTTCAATCGAATATTAAAGTTCAGTAAAAAACGGCATTAAAATGTTTAATTTTTCTTGGCGCAGCATGCAAATGTTTGGTAGACTATACGTACCGCGTTTTTGAACGTTGGGTGGACTAAAGTGAGTATCTTCGACTATCTATCGAGCCTTATGCAGTTTCACTATCGCCCCAGCTCTCTAGGATGACTGCATTTTTCATTTAAAAATTTGCTACTTACGAACTCCGTCCATAAAGGCAGGGGACTAGGGGCTGGCGATTATTTCTTTTGTTTTGTCCGAACAATCTTTTGAAGAAAGAAATCATTTTCAACTCTAGGAAAACAGCTAGCATAAATGGTTAGGTAAAGGTTCATCCCCTCATTTTCGAATGTATTAATAAAGTAAATCATATATGTATATTTAGTGTAAAATTTGCACCCAGGTCCCACTTCAGACAATGGGTGGAGTAAATGCATCAAAAAAACCAAGCTAAGCGGAAATTCCATCATTATATTGAAAAATATATTACAAGCAGCATTGCGTCTTTCTACAATCTGGGTACGAGTTGAAGGACAATTTTTGGAAAATATTCAACAGCGAAAGTATAGTTATAATTGCGAGGAAAACCTTTGTCAATTATAGGTCAATTCATGAGGACTTTCTAGGGACAGATACTAGTGAACCGAACAAAAATTCCGAATTTCTAACAATTTTGCAAACATTTAATGACGATCTCAGAATCATTTTCGCTTTGACTATTGAAGCAATTTTCGAAAGAACTTTCAGTACATATTTTATGTAAAGAAACCTACTAAATGGTGTTTTTTTTTATAAGTAGAGCTTCAAGTTGGCAGCACTATTTTAACTGGCTGCCATTTTGTTTGGTTTGGCATTTCAACATAAATAGACTGATGCCTGAACAACGCTTCCAAATTGTGCAAATTTAATTTGAAACTCATGGTTCTGTTCAAAATACGTATCGCGCAATACGTCCATTTCATAAGCGAATTTTGTTTAGCGATGAAGCTCACTTTTGCTTGAATGGATACGTCAATAAACAAAACTGCCATATTTGGAGTGATGATAATCCTCAAGGTTATGTTGAGACACCGTTACATCCACAAAAACTGACTGTTTGGTGTGCTTTATGGGTTGGTGGAATAATTGGTCCGTTCTTCTTTAAAAACTATGCTGACCGCTATAGAGCCATGGTTACCGACTTTTTCGTTCATCAATTGAACAACCATGATGTGCAGTAGCTGTGGTTTCAACAAGACGGCGCAACATGTCACACACCTCGTGCCACAATTGATTTATTGAACGTTTGGTAACCGCATAGTTTCACGTTGCGGACCCGTGAGTTGGCCTTCAACATCGTGCGATTTAACGCCGCTTGACTAATTTCTGTGGGGATATGTGAAGTCGCTAGTCTACGCCGATAAGTCCAAAATGATTAACCACTTGGAGGACAACATTCGCCGCGTTATTGCCGATATACGGCCACAAATGTTGGAAAAAGTCATCGAAAATTGGACCTCCAGGTTAGACTACGTCCGAGCCAGCCGTGGCAGTCATATGCCAGAAAAGTAAATTTCATGTCAATTTAAAAAAAATCATCTTTGTTTTATTGCATTTCGAATTTCTATACCTCTAAAAAAAAGCACCCTTTACAAGACCTCCAAACACTTACAAAGGCAATCGTTTTCTTACTGCCATACATCCCCTCATATTCCACTGCATTTTAGCGGATTTATTCGTTTACAATTTTCAAGCACTCAGCTTGCAAATAACACTATTTAAAATCTCCCTCGACTCCCAGGACTTTCGCAATAATTCTTCTTAAAAATAAATACAATAAGACAAGAGTATTCAGAAAAATTTATTTGAAATTCCCGCCATAGTGCTTGACAATTTTTGCATGCATATCTCAACTGCGAAGACCGCAAAGCTCAAAATAACCCCCCAAAGGTAGACCTCAATCGGTCCGAACATCTCTACAAGTTTCATCCGTTTGATCGGCTGCCTTTTAAAATCTCTTGTCTCCACTTCAACAAATTGATTGTGCCACTTCTGAAGCAGTCCTATGCTAGCTGATTCCAACATTTTGCTTTCTATGCTGGCGACAAGGTACGAGCCCTTTTTAAAGTACGCACTAAGTGGCTGGACGAATACGTTCTCCTTGGCGATATATAGTTCCCCTCTCCGCTGCACGTTTAGCTTCCTAAAATAGCCAAAGTACTCGTAGCGCGTGAGGATGGCGATCTTTTTCTTTACCTGCGAGAGCATTGGGAAGTTTTCGACCTCCGAGCCGTTGAGAAACTTCGAAGCCGCCTGTATCGATGGCAGACTCTTGAGACTGCTGAACACCGCCGGTGTGAGTAGAACTTCATAGCCTTCTCTTAAGACGTCGTCTATATTGTCCGGCGGAGGTACGGATATGTCGGACTTCATGAAGTGAAACAAGGCCGACTGATAGCCCGACCGTAGAACCAACCACAGCAACATCCAAATGCAGAGAAGATACCGAGCGAAGTTCCGCCTTGGCGTTTTCTGAACTCCACCGCCAAGTGCTGTGAAGAACATGTTGTACACGGGGATTTGGTTCATTGAACCTAGGATGAAGTCTCGTTGGGGTGGCGCCAGGTGCTGCGCACTTAAGACAATCAGCACTCCAATGCCAAAGTAAAGCAGCGTGAATAGCCAGACGGCAGGACTGAATGGGAGTAAAAGTCGTTTGATGGGGGAAATACTCTCCCGCCGTGAACTAAGAACGATGATGATGTCGCTGAGGTAGTATACCCTGGAGGGTACGAAGAAGTCGTCCTTCCTTTTGGGCTTGTAGTGGAACGCTCCTATAGCAAAGTCAATGCTGGCTCTGAAAAGCTGAAAACGAGAAAGGCATTAGTTCTGATCGGATGCTTAATACAGCGATGCCTACCTTGTCGAAGACCAACCCCTGAGTGCCTATAGTCGCGTCGATCTCCGTGGTGTTCATGATGTAGAGCTGAGCCGTAAAGTTCATTCGTGCTGCAATAAAGTCCAAAAGCTTTCCCTCGATGCCGCTGAGAACCCGGGTGCCATCGTCGTCGTAATAGATCTTTAGATAAGGTTCCTCCTCCCAGGTGGCACAGACCAGGGGACAACCATGCAAGTTTGCCAGCTTGAACGGGAAGAACTTGTCAATCTCCCACCTGGAGTCGGTGTATCTATTGGCTATCACAGGTATAACCGCTTTGCACGAGTGAGCCGAATACGGGTAAAACGTGAACATCAGTATCAGACTTGGAACAGGTTCCACAATCACATTGACATCCACTATACCTGTGCGCCAGCTATCCTCGAACATGTCCAACAGGGCGTCGTAGTAGTGCTGTCCCTCGAAGGTCTGCAGCACTATGAGAATCCGGCCCTTGATGTTGAACTGGCTCCTTCGGACCTCTTGGTACAACAGTCTAAGCGAGGCGGCGGAGTCCACTGCCAAAAGGTAGAAGTGCTGATCACTGGTGCTGGGTAGTTCTTCCTGCACGCCTATCTGAACGGATATACTGTCAAGCTGCGGCAGTGTGGATTCCACGAGGTCGGTAAAGTGTCTCAGTCGATGAACATCCTCCGCTCTAAGGTATAAGTTAAAAACGTTCGTTTTGCCAACGTAGGACTTGGTGATTACGCTTCCTAAGGCTTGTGCCAGTTGGCTCCTTTTGGCAGCGATTTCCGCTGCGACGCAAAGGATAAGCAGGAGATAACTACGCAACGCCGTCATACCTGTAGCAGGCTGAATTACCGTCTGATTGTGATTTTTCAGCCTACGGGCCGGCAACTTATTTACAAGTCATGTGTAATTTGTTGATCTACGGAATGGTTTAATAACTGCATGCAATGTGACGTGCTTGTTTAAGCTTGCGGATAATATTTATATGTAATGACAAGGTTAAACACTGATTGGCACCATCAGGTCTTACGATATAATTATACAGGCATTTGTCCACCTAATAGTATTATAGCGATGACAGTGACCTACAAAAATGTGTCCGAACCTTAAATAGGTTGTGTGACATACCACGGTGGAATGCTAATAAGTTGCAACTGAAGTGCATGCCTTGTTTCCTTGGACTTGTGTTTTTATAGCTACCCATCGTGGTAGTGTTTATGTATCCTTCTATATGGCTGTATCTATGTCCAATGGCATTTGTATCTATGAAAGCTTTTACACGCACTGGCTCGATGTGGCACAGGGCCCCCACCATTTTCCTTACAACTGACAAATACTCAAACTGTTTCTAATAATTTTCAGTGCTGACAAATACTCAAACTGTTTCTAATAATTTTCAGTGCCCAGGGCATCTCTGTACAAACTTGAGTAGGTTTGCCCCTAGTTCGGGATAGATGGAAGGAACCATTTTTGCTACTGTCTTAATTTTTCCCGAATAACCAGTATACCCCGTAGGCGCAGTGGCTTAGTGGTTAGTGTGTTGGACTACTAAGCGAGGGGTCCCAGGTTCGAATCCCGCAAAAATCCGAATTCCAACTTAGGGTTTTTTTCCACTGCGCCACCTCTCGCGAACGTCTGACAAACATCCGAGAGTATAACTGTATTGAAAAAGCTTCTCAATTAGCCGTTAGGAATCGGCATAAAATTGTAGATCCCCTCCATTCGTTCCAAAAATGAAACTCACACAAAACGAATGGTTGCGAGAAACTAGGCCTTGGGTCCCTCGGACCTGTTGCGCCAACTAATTATTAATTATTATTAATTTATTAATTATTTTTAATTAATTATTTAACCAGTATACCCAGCTTTGCATAATCATCTTGTGTCATAGCGTTCTCTCGGAGATCCCATGACTATTCGTTTTTGTTTCTGGTGCGTATTTAAATAGAGCCCCACGGTTTTATTGCCTTATGAGGGATTGAAACCTGCCTCAAAGAGTAGGAGCCCCTCCCAAATACACTGGATTTTTAAAGTTCCTTGTTGGAGCTGCAAACATGGATCAGTATTAGTTGTTTCAGGAGAGCTTTTGGTTGGATTGGGGTACAAATTTTGGATGTATTGCTTTTCAAAATTGGGCTTTTCTAAATTCTGCAAACAATAAAAAAAGTTACTTTAAAAATGTGCTACCTTAATTTTTTTTAATGTATAGCTCCTCTTTTCAGAATTACAGTTATTGTAATTTAAATTTTTTCAAATAATTATTTTTAAAATTTTTTTTTTGTTTTTCATTATATAATTTAATTTTTAATGCTTCTTTTTTTAATTTAAATTTAATTTTTGTTCGAGCTCTTAGTTTTCACTTTTTCATAAACTATTTAAAATATTTTTTACATCCACTTTTTTTTTTATATTTTTTGTTTGTTGAAAAAAAAAAATAAATTTGAAAGGCAGAATTGCGACCCGCTCCATACGTGTCTTCTTCAGTTATGGTTCACTAGGTCAAGGGAGGGATTTAATTAGTTTGTCTGCAGTTAAAGTCTCAGTAGTTTGGAAGTGTTTCCCGAGAGGTGGGACTAGGCAAACAACTTTATAAGTCTGAAACCTATCGACTTGTTCTTCAAATTAAACACTGAGTGAATTAGCACGGTGTTGTTTCTTGCTATTTTGATAGAGAAGTTAATATGTATACGGTATAGGCAAACTCACAATACTCCAAGTTGCACGCTATGCAAAAAACCATACTAAGCTCGAGGCTTAATGGGAAAAGGTCCAATAAAACCGTTTGCCCAGTAGAAGGGTACGTATAACCTATATATACAATTTTTTTTTAACCGATTTGAAAGGTTCGAAGCTTCTAGTACAATACGCCGATAGATATTTTAGATTCAATGACGCGACGGCAAAGTCTCATAGTTTTACTCAAAATCCAGGGTCGTCTTTGGACTTAAAAGTTTTATCGGCTTGTGGTACTAAAAGCTTCGAATTGCAACATAGAAAGCATCTTATAAGCGAGTGCTTATGCGGCTGGGGTTTGGCTATAGGAGCAGCTCCCTCGGCTTGGTCCATCGCCTTCCCCGTTGAAGTTTAAAAATCCTGCCGAAGACCATTCCCAAAGTTTTAAAGTCCGAGTGCTCTAGATTGCTTCTAATCGTACTCCTTTTTGGCTGTCGAAACTTCGGGCTGCCTCTTACCATTTTTAATTTTTATAAACAACTAAGAATCTTGTTTAACATTTCTGCATTTTCTTGATTTAACTTTTCAAGGCTCCGTCGTTTTTACCTTGAAAAGTGTTTGTTTTAACTGAAGAGTTGACAACAGGTTCGACTCAAAGTCCGTCTCCTTATTTTATTTATTCAATTAAAACTGTCTCACCTTTTCCGTTTTGTGGCTTCCTGCTCAAGAGGTCCTTAGTACACCCTCTCTCTGTATTTTTCGTTTTCGTGGCTGGAAAGTGAACCACCCAATATATGGATCATCGCTCTATCCTCAGTTGACGTTTCGGTTATCGCCGAGGCATTTGTGGACTTTGACTAAGTGCCATGTCCATAGATATGCAGAGGACGTACTTATTCTACGGAAAGCAGTTCCAAAAGCTGCCAAGCTCTTAGTCGGTGGGCTGTACCTTTATGGTGACCTTAGGATATGGTAGCACAAGTCCTTTTCGCAGCGAACCGGACCGGGCGCTATTTTTTCACACTATTTTCCACACACAGGCTATTCTGCTTTAAGTTTAATACAACTAATTCGCGTTCGCATTGGACGGTCAATCTCTGGATCTGAACATTAGACCACAAATTGAATACGCAAACCTTCGACATTCAGTCGAACCCTGTAATGTCTTACTTGCAGCGATGAACTATGATCATTAAAAGTACATTAATGGGCAAAGATTTGTGCATCCATTAAATAAAGTACGCTTACGTACGTCCGACATTACATTGCATGTTGGCGAACGATAAATAATTCTGTACACTCACACCGTCAGTTCGTGTTTGAATATTTCGCGCTTCGTCAAACTGCAATCGAGTTTTTGTTCGTTCACAGTTTCGAACATGACAGCTTCGCACTTTCATCTGGCTGACAGTTTGTACCAAAATCCGGCGAATTCCACTCTTCTCATCGCCACAGTCTGGACGATAAATCACATTTATTCTGGCAACACAAATTCGTTGACGTTTTCATTGTGGTCTCGTACAGCGGCAGATGACAGCCTCCAAACCGAGTTGCTTAGTGAAATATTGGCAGGTATCCGTACGACCGAATTGACATACGTGGTCGAGAATGGCGATGATGTGCAGTGTGGAGAAAGTGTGCAGGTAGAGGAAAGTCCAAATCAAAATTGTCTGCTACGTGAGGCTGTAGTTGTGATGGTGGACAGCATTGAGGCTTTCATGTGAGTTTGACAGCACTGTCGGGTGACAGGTAGTATATTTGGATTTGGTTTGATTAGCAGGCGCTTCAAGCAGCAGCTGGTCAAGCGGAATTACCGAATTGCGGGATTCTTCACAATTATTTACACGGGCCGGGATCACCACTACTACGATTCTATTTTAAGGATATTCGCAGAGCTCTTTGCTATTTATGTGACAAACGTAAATATTTATGTGGAACAGCCGCTGGAAACGTTGGTCTTCTCGTTCTATCCATTCACACAGTATCACTGTTATGAGCCATCGGCCGTGTTGCATAACAGGTTTTCAAAGGAGAAAGGCTTTATCTACCGGAAGCCGTTTTTTCCCCGAAAGGCGGACAACTTGTACGGCTGTGAGGTAACGGTCGCTACCTGGAATGGTCCGCCATTTGTGTTTTTCCGACGACAGCCGGACGGCCATGTGCACATTATGGGCAAGGAAGGAGCACTCCTGCGAATGCTGTCGGTCAAGATGAATTTCACAATCAAGCTACTAGAAACGACCGGCAGGGGTTTTGTGATGCGCAATCTGACAGCCATTGGTGCTGTCAAACTGGTAAGAGTGACAGCCGGTTGAGGTCCGTTTTTACATTCGCCCTTCCATTTCAGATCATTGAAGGTATTGCAAACATAACAATCAACAGCTACATATACTCGGACTACCTACTGAGGGTTATGGCGGCGTCATATACGTACGACAGCCATCGGCTGATTGTCGCAGTCCCTCGGGGGCGTCCGTTGAGCCCGTTCCAAAGGCTGCTGCGTCCCTTCAAATACATAATCTGGTCCTGCCTGAGCTCAAGTGTGTTGGCAGGCATCACTATTATATTCGCTATAAAATGTCTGCAAAAGAAGACCATTAGCGACTTTGTGTTTGGATCTTTGAACATAACTCCCTTCACGAACCTGCTCAACGTATTGTTCGGGGGCCCAGTTACAGTGCTGCCGCGACGGAACTTCGCGCGATACATTCTCCTCGTGTGGTTGCTGTACACAATGGTGCTGCGAAATGCGTATACCGGTGAGCTTTTTATAATGCTCCAGGACTCATTGTCGCGCACGAATGTGAAGAAGGTCGAAGAGCTGATTGAGCAGAATTTCACGCTCATGTGCTCGGACAACACGCTGAATATTATATTCGCTTCTATTCGGGCGCCCAAACTGGAGATCATTAGAGGGCAACCGTTCTCCTATTTGGCAAAGTTGCTCGATTCTGAGTCCAAGATGGCGGTGGTGATTCTCAGACCGTTCCTGAGGCTGTTCAATCAGAAGATTCGTGGAATTGGCCCGGTTCGGACGCTACCGAAGGACTTGGCAACGGTTCCGATGACCATGTACCTGCCTAGGAATTCGTATATTTTGGACGCCATAAATGGGCACCTGGTTGCCTTTCAGGCTGTTGGAATGATGAAAATCTGGAATCAGTTCTATTTGCCGGCGGAGGAAGTGATGCAAGAGGAAGTTGATGGGGAGCCTGCTGTCCTTTCGGTGGAATTGCTGAAGGGCCTTTTCAGTGCTTATCTGTTTTTTTCGGGGTTTAGTATTCTATTGTTTGCCCTCGAGCTGTGGTCTCAGTATTCGCCAATTTGTCACTGTGTGGTGGACTTTCTCAACTATTAATATCAGTTGAATAAATGACGCGTTTGTTTTGGATTTAATGCGCTCATGGTACACGTCGGTTTTAAAAGCCTTAAGGTTCTGATTTTTCCATGAGGAATTTAAATTTCAATTGATCTATATGAATATTAATACAGAAAAATGCTAGGTCTTAGGTCTGCTCTGAAATAAAACTCTTGAGCAGATTTTAAGAAATCTCTATTTTTCAGACAATTTTTGATCAGATTTTGGGTTCATGTATAAGACTAGTTTAAGGTGAGTATGGGTGTGATTTTGAGAACCATACTCGGGGGGACTTTGAAGTGTGTTTTTTTGGATTTGAAAAGAGGCCAGAAACCTTTTTAGTGGAGATACTTGAAACGATTTTGATTGTTTTGTGGGACAGTAAGAGATTTTCAATTTCATATTTGGAACCGTTTTAGGACGGTCTTAAAAGCTCTTGTGCATCGGTGTTTGAGTAGAGTTTGGGCGCGATTCATGAGGTTTCAAAAGAGAGCGAAAATTACGAAGAATTTTTATGCGATTTCTGTGATAGCCATTTTACGATTCGGAGCTTCAATTCAAAGTAGATAGTAGTAGTAGTTCATATCTTGATCTTGAGGTGGCTCTACGGATCAAACTGCACAAAATTTAAAAGTTTTCCTGAGTTTTGTTTATTTTTTTCAGTATTTTTGCAAATTTACACCTCGATTCTAATTGTTTGTTAATATGTCCCAAAAAGTAAACAAAAGATAAGCCGACTTTTATTATAAAAGTTGCATGGTTTTTTAATCCATTTGAGGGTGATTACTGGGAAGGAGAATTTTTTGTTATTCATCTAGAAAAATTTGTCAGCTGTATTTTTTGGGACCATCAGCGTAGTAACCTGTAACTGAAATTGGAATTAAAAATTTCTCGCGAAATATCAGCCAAAAACAGCTATTAAGACAAATTTAAAACGATTTTTAAAATAAAATATTGTGTGCCCTATTAAGGATTTCATGGACCGATTTTCGAATCAAGTTTTGAGTTGCTTGGGTGGGGGTGTCTCGCCTAATTAGACACAGTTGAGCGTACGAATGCATTTAAACTTGATGTTTAGATACACCGCTGATGTATGGGATGTGCTATAGATATTTATAGTAAGTCCAAGGAGACGTTCAGTGGTTGGCGGTCGTTGGAATTCTTCGTTTTTCAAAGCGGAATTGTGCTGTCAGTTGGCTTTTGTTAAAATAGAGAGTGTAGACATAGAGAAGCGGTTACCTAGGTCTTTGACAGGTTGTGCCGAAGAGGACAGGTTTCTATAGATCTCTGTCTATTGATCCTTGAACTATATTTGACGACGATATGTAAAAGCATACCTAGACTAGTTCTGGTTGGGTGACGACCTTTCACCAACTGGGTATGTCACAAGAACCCGGCCTGCTTTACGTGATCGAGGTCGCTTTTCTTTGTAACTAGTTTTTACGAGTCTACCTGTTGATTGTAACTCGTAAGATATTGGATATTGGAAAAGTTCCAGTGAGAATGAGTAGAGTTCAGTATCAGTAATCATTGAAAATTCCAATTGGAATCGATTAAGAGAGCACAACAATAACGATTGAAAAATTGTTAAAAGGAGCGTACATTTATATAGTGATCGACAGATTTTTGTAAATATCTCTTAAAATATTAACTTTTCTACCAAACAGTCTTCGGCACATATACAGCTACGAGCATGATCTACAAAAAAGGTATTTATACATTTTTCTGTAGATCAAGAAATAAACAGCTTTTTGTGCGAAATAACATATTTTTTTCACCAAATCACTTGTTACTCTAAAACAAGTCGATGTATCGCTACCATTGGTATTTGTCGTCTAACTAGAGGTTATACCGGATGTTGTGTGCAAATTTCAGCTGTCTAAGCCAATTAGTTTCTGAGATAGACCTCCGTTCCGTTTGTTCCCTCTGGGTACGGAACCTTAAAAACAGTGTTAGGAAGACTTACCACAAGGTTTGGAAAAACATATTGGGCCTTACCAATAAACGCTTTTAGTTTCGACTCTAAATTTTAGTGCTTCACAGTGGTCCATACGAATTTCGCAATTGTGCATTGTTTATTTATTCAATATAATCTAGGGACGTAGGGAAATCAAAAATAAAAGCCTTGTACAGCTCATCTCAAAGCCTTATAAATGTGCACCTGAAAACTAGTATAAATTACGGGTCATATTATAAAATGTATTTTTTATTGATTGTGTTCATTCGCCTACAACCGTGATCCATATCGCCCCTCTCTCCCTGTTGTTCTCTACTCCAATGTACTTTATAAATCTAAGAACAAACACTTCCTTTGATTGACAATAAATAAAAAAACATGACAGGCCGTGACTTCTGTTGTCAAAAAAAAATAGTAAATCAAAATAAACGAACAAAGCAAGACTTCAAGACAGAAAAGCTAAAGAGAAAGAAGAAAAGAAAAGCAAAAATGGACAACAACCCAAGCAAAAGTGCCAACCAAAATGGAATGCTCTTCAATTATGCCTATGGCATATTCCAAAGCTGCTGCTCAAGAATAGCAGATTTCAAAAAAACAAGAGAGCAAGCCATATCAGAAGACAAAACGGATAAAATCGTGAGTACTTACCTCCTTAAAATCTAAATACATAATTACCAATCACACCTCACACCATGATACACCACTTAGGAGACAAAAATCGCAAGAATGATTGCGGATATGGTCAAGGGCCTCGGCCCTCGTCCGACACACAACACCGAGCAAGGGGATGTGACGCAGAGAGTCGACCATTTGAATCCAGAGTTCATGGCAAATGTTCGACCAAATGCTTCACCACCCCCTTGGGTCCCCTCGGAGCATGCCGAACTGTGGTTTATTTTAGCCGACTTGTAGGTTTTCGCGCGCTAAATCCGAAACCAAGTCAACAAAATTGCTTAATAATTATATAAAAAAAAAATTATAATTTAGAAAAGGAATGAGACTTTGGGTTCGGATTCAGCTCGCGGAAATTTACAAGTTTATATTTTGCATTCTCATTATTTTTTTGTTGAATTATTGTTCTTTTGTTCATGCATTTGCTTTTTTTTGTTTATTTTTTCATGCAATGAATTGTTGTTAGAAAATCGTTCTTTTATTAAATTGACATTTATTTTGTAGAACTATGCATTTCTCATTGCTACTAAACATTTTTCCATAGTTTGGTGCTTGGCCGCCAATTCGAGGGGGATCCACTTCAGCTTCAACTTGTTCCTTTTTTCAGCTAGGTGGGAAAAATTGCTGCAGCAGACCAGACAATTGCTCCTCTACTAAAACGAGGACAGGAGTTATGTGCCTACGGTTGACAAAATATATTGGTAAGTCCATATTGAGATACCGAGCATGATCTTAGAAAATACTTGACAGAACTTTCTTTTGTTACAGGCTCTGAAGAAAAATATTAAGCAACGAAAAGCAGCCAGCAAGTCTGCTCTGGAGTTGGACATACTGCTCCAGTAGTCAAGAACTCACCCAATAAGACGGATGGTCGAAAGAAGGTTTCGCTACCCTCCTACTTTGCTGCAAGCCATCATGCATTGCTATACAGCGATGTAAGATGAACAGTTTTCAATCGAATATTAAAGTTCAGTAAAAAACGGCATTAAAATGTTTAATTTTTCATGGCGCAGCATGCAAATGTTTGGTAGACTATACGTACCGCGTTTTTGAACGTTGGGTGGACTAAAGTGAGTATCTTCGACTATCTATCGAGCCTTATGCAGTTTCACTATCGCCCCAGCTCTCTGGGATGACTTCATTTTTCATTTAAAAATTTGCTACTTACGAACTCCGTCCATAAAGGCAGGGGACTAGGGGCAGGCGATTATTTCTTTTGTTTTGTCCGAACAATCTTTTGAAGAAAGAAATCATTTTCAACTCTAGGAAAACAGCTAGCATAAATGGTTAGGTAAAGGTGCTTCCCCTCATTTTCGAATGTAGTAATAAAGTAAATCATATATGTATATTTAGTGTAAAATTTGCACCCAGGTCCCACTTCAGACAATGGGTGGAGTAAATGCATCAAAACCAAGCTAAGCGGAAATTCCATCATTATATTGAAAAATATATTACAAGCAGCATTGCGTCTTTCTACAATCTGGGTACGAGTTGAAGGACAATTTTTGGAAAATATTCAACAGCGAAAGTATAGTTATAATTGCGAGGAAAACCTTTGTCAATTATAGGTCAATTCATGAGGACTTTCTAGGGACAGATACTAGTGAACCGAACAAAAATTCCGAATTTCTAACAATTTTGCAAACATTAAATGACGATCTCAGAATCATTTTCGCTTTGACTATTGAAGCAATTTTCGAAAGAACTTTCAGTACATATTTTATGTAAAGAAACCTACTAAATGGTGTTTTTTTTTATAAGTAGAGCTTCAAGTTGGCAGCACTATTTTAACTGGCTGCCATTTTGTTTGGTTTGGCGTTTCAACATAAATAGACTGATGCCTGAACAACGCTTCCAAATTGTGCAAATTTAATTTGAAACTCATGGTTGTGTTCAAAATACGTATCGCGCAATACGTCCATTTCATAAGCGAATTTTGTTTAGCGATGAAGCTCACTTTTGCTTGAATGGATACGTCAATAAACAAAACTGCCATATTTGGAGTGATGATAATCCTCACGGTTATGTTGAGACACCGTTACATCCACAAAAACTGACTGTTTGGTGTGCTTTATGGGTTGGTGGAATAATTGGTCCGTTCTTCTTTAAAAACGATGCTGACCGCTATAGAGCCATGGTTACCGACTTTTTCGTTCATCAATTGAACAACCATGATGTGCAGTAGCTGTGGTTTCAACAAGACGGCGCAACATGTCACACACCTCGTGCCACAATTGATTTATTGAAGGAAACGTTTAGTAACCGCATAGTTTCACGTTGCGGACCCGTGAGTTGGCCTTCAACATCGTGCGATTTAACGCCGCTTGACTAATTTCTGTGGGGATATGTGAAGTCGCTAGTCTACGCCGATAAGTCCAAAATGATTAACCACTTGGAGGACAACATTCGCCGCGTTATTGCCGATATACGGCATCAAATGTTGGAAAAAGTCATCGAAAATTGGACCTCCAGGTTAGACTACGTCCGAGCCAGCCGTGGCAGTCATATGCCAGAAAAGTAAATTTCATGTCAATAAAAAAAATCATCTTTGTTTTATTGCATTTTGAATTTCTATACCTCTAAAAAAAAGCACCCTTCACAAGACCTCCAAACACTTACAAATTTGGTTGCTAATTGATTAAAACTTAAAGGAATTTGCTACGAAATGAGTTAGAAGAACTGCTTCAAATTTTTAGCCGATTATTTTGTCAGTTTTAGCGGAAAGTTCCGGGACTTTTATGGACTGACTTTCAGTAATTCTCATTTGGGTTGTACGGAGTGTCTATATTTCCTGGTACGTACGAAAATAGGCTTGAGGATAAAATGATGGGCATTTCTAGCATGACGAGTAGTGCGGTTGAATTGCAGATGTGGAAGAATGCTTGCAGATCTGAAAAAGCTCAGACTTTTTTGGTAGTTTCTATGTCAATTTTATTGAGATTTTCGTACTTTGATCAGACCCAATCGTAAGATGATTCAACGAAAGCTAATATTCTTAAAGTTATTTCTGGTGGTCTGCCAAACTTTACGCCAATTTTCAATGCGATGCAAAAGTGATTTATATAAAAATACTAGCGGTACCCCGTCCGCTTCACTAGACGATTCCATTATTTGCTTGCTGAATTAGATAATTTGGGCACTCTAATCCATCTACTGTTTTCAAATTTGCAAATGATGTTGGTCCACGAAAAAGAATAAGTTTGCATTATTTTTATAAGACTTTGAATGTATTTTTTGTATGGGAGGTGTCGCGCCCCTTTGTCCAATTTTGAACCACTAGACCTACAAAGGCCGTATACCTTTACAAACCATGGTATTAACGTCACCTTTCATGGGACATTTCTAGAATAAAAATCGGTTCACGCATTACAGAGAACATTGGCAACAAACACAATACAACTTATTTTTATATGAAAAAGGTTTTGGTATGTTTTTTTGTCTCATTGAAGTGGAAACATTTTTGGGACACGGGTGGGTTTTTATAAACAGATTTCGAATTTTAGGGCGATTTCCGTCGCTTATCTTGGTCACTTACGTACTAAAACAAAATAAATCGATGAATTTATCTGAAATTTTGACAGCGCTGTCTGACAGATACCACTAAGAAATGCCATACTGAAGCAAAATTAATCGATTAATTTATCTGAAATTTTGAAAGTCCTTGTTTGACAGATGACACTAAGAAATGACATACAGATTTTTCATCAATGCCGCATGTGTCTTCCAAGACGGGTACTTATCAATCATCCATCGTGTGTGTGATGCTTGTCCCTTCCTGTGATGCAATTTTAAGGTCAATGCTTATGAAATGTTTAGGCTGTTTTTTAAGCGATCTTAAAAACAACGTTCAATAACTTGTTCCCCTCGATTTCAAGTCCATTTTCCAGAACGATTACAGGAGCATTTTAAGGTGAGTTTTGAGAACGGTCTTTGGGACTAATTTGATGGAGGCTTACGTCAAAACTTGGCCAGCATTTTTAGCTGATTCTGAAGGAAGGCTTTCGACTAATAGAGTTATTTTATTTGCTACTTTTGATGCATTATTTAGAATAATTTCTTAAGAAATGTTAAGGCTATTTTTATGTTTTTTTTTGAAACGAAGTTTAACGAGATTTTCAAATGAAATTTGTGTATAATATTTTGAAACGATTTTCAGTCAATTATGGTGAGGATTTTCATGTCGATTTTGGTCAACATGTTAGTGGCTGTATTGAGTTGGGCTGCCAAAAGGGCAAGGCCCGTCATAACTCTTCTAATGTCCATAAGCATTTTAACAATGGACCCGGTAAAAAAAAATCATAACTTGCTCAAAAATTCTTACGAAAATGATGTCAAAAACTGCACAGCAAGCGTAAGACCGTAAGGCTTCAAAATTTGCCCAAAATTGTGCCCGAACAACTAAAAGAGAACAATGTCAACACCCTCCAAGAAATTTGCACACACTCTTTCTAACAATTGCTTAGAAAGAAAGCATGGCAAATCATTCTAAAAATTCACTTGGAAAAAGATATGAAACCTATGAACACCGTAGTTCCCAACAATTTTGGCAAATTCGACAAAAATCACAGCAGAAAAGGGATTCGAGGTGGGAAGCATTTTAAAGAACGCTCTGATAAAGCGTTTTTGTATCGAAAAAGTTGGCAAGGGTCGGTGTTCGTTGACGTGTCGAAATTGCCGAAGAAAAAATTGTGTCAGAAAATTTCAGAAAAATTATATTCCAAATTGATCCAATACGTATAGGAAAAATATTATCACTGTATTGGAACTGTGCCACTTGCCGAATACTGGTTTTTATTATGCCTTACTGACATAATAATTTCTTCCTTTTGAAGTGTCCTTGGTCCATAACAAACAACAATAAAGTAGAAGAACTATGTACAAAAGCAAATATACCCTTTCCAAATTATACAGTGCACTTGAAAACCATTGCGCGATACTCCCCTGGGACATAAAATTTCATATCGTTTCGTTATATTTGGGGAATTCGACAGTCCTGTTTCTACATCTGCCTCGGTTTGTTTAAGCTGTCACGTGTGTCCATTTTTAAAAGCCCCCTAAGCATTTCCCAGCTAAAGAGTCCGATAAAAATCAAGTCAAGGCTGTGGGTTGTGACTTTGTTCGTGACAACATATTACTCGCATACAACGTATGCACTTCAGCACTTAACGTACCCCACCCCTGGACGGGAAGTTAGTGATTTTCAGAATTTTTAAATGCACCTAATGTGTCATGCAATTGCAGGGTTTGGCATTATCCAATACGCCCCATCCATCCAATTTCCACACGAAATGCATTTGGTGAATGTCTTGCCGTGGCGCATAAAACACGCTGGAAAATCTGAGTCGGAGACCATTGCCATTTGGTAGTTCGATACGATAAAATAGACAGACAAAATGGTAGCACTTCTGACGAGGCTGTTTGCTCTATTGCTAGTGTTGCTGCTGGTTGCGGGCTATAGACAATTCAACTTACCGTCGACAAGTACTGTCGTCATCGACAGCTTGGTGTACGTGGTCGAAAATATGGACCACCGATCGTCATCTAGTTTACATGTCAGTTACTCGTCAACTAGTGATAGAAGTGCTCATCAGCAAGCCCTGATTATTAACAACTTTCTGCGGAAGACAAAACGGAATTATCTGATTCGTCTAGATGATGTGAGTGCCTTCGGCGACAGACCAAGGGAGAAGAGAATGTTCACTCTCCTCCTGATTGATTCGATTAAGGCCTTTCAGAGGTTGCAGCCAGTCTTGCGTGCCCGAGAGTACGCCACCAACGGGAAGCATCTGGTTTTCATAAGCAGAAAGATCGATGGCGACGAAACCATGAACTTGATTCAGACGGTCTTTGACGAGTTCTTCCGACACTACATTGCGAATGTTGTGGTTATTTTGAGAAACGGTTCAACTGGACTCATGGATTTTTACACCTACTTTCCGGTAAGTCCCAGCTACTGCTTTAAAGTGATCCCGGTCTTGCAGAGCACGTTCAACGTCCGCCGACGCAGTAGTGGCGCTTTGAACTTGTTTCCGACGAAGTTTAATAACTTCTTCGGCTGTCCTTTGAAAGTGGTGACATTTCCGTTTCCTCCTCACGTCTTCCTGAGCCATGCCAAAGATGGAGTAAACGCAACAGGTATCGACATCAAAGTACTGTACGGAATTGCGGACAAACTGAACTTCTCCGTTGTCATTATGGATGCCGAGCAAAGGGGCTTCCAGAAGGCGGATGGAACTTTGACAGGTGCTCTTAAGATGGTGAGTTAGAGGGTAGAGTTTTTAGAAACTCTTTTTTTTTAACAGACTTTCTCTTAGCTCTACGAAAGCGAAGCCAATATTACCCTCGGGGGCTTTGGATCAGCGTCGAAGGCAATGGCGCTATTCTCGGCGAGTATCGCGTATCTGAATGCTGCGATGATATTTGCAATTCCACCGCTGCAGGAGTACTCACCGCTTGAGCGGCTACTGTTGCCCTTTGAATTGAACGTTTGGCTAGCTATTGGTCTGACATTTGGCATGACACTTCTAATGTCGGTGGCGTTAAGTGCTTGGAGCAGGTCCTATCGAAATCTAGTCTTTGGCAGTACCGTCAGATATCCGGTGTTCGAAATGGTCAAGGTGTTTTTGGGCGGATCGGTGGCGCGATTCCCACAAGAAGGTATATCGCGCAATATAATCCTGCAGTGGCTGATAGGTTCAATGGTGTTGTCCAGTTGCTACAATGCGGTACTCTTTGGGATGTTGAAAAGCGGATTTCTCAAGAGCTTTCCCTCCACTGTTGAGGGGATGTTGGACGACGGCTTTGTCATTGATGTTCCAGTCAATCTGTTGCAGAATCTCAAGGATGGCCCACTGGGCGGTAGAGATGCGTAAGTGGGTTTTTTTTTTGTGTTATTATTTAAGGCAGAGCGCCAAGTTAAACAAAATTTGCAAAAGATCCATGCAACTCAAGATGCTACTGATCAATCTTATCAAGTTGTAGTAGTCCAATTTACAAAAAACCTGGAATTTTGAGAAGCAGCGCCGAATTTTGAATCCTTCAGAAGTGGTAAAGTTTACCAGAATAATTTTATAAAACCGCCTTTCCATCGCACAGTGCCTCTGCCTAAGTTTTTTAGATAAATCAATCCGGCTGGTGCTGTAAAATTGCCCAAACTACGCTCCACTTGTCATTTTTCTAAGCGTCCAGGTTCCTGGGAAGTTATTTGGGCATTCGGGGCAGCATGTTCTTTGAGGTGTAGGTTTGGTATTTTTTTTCGACTCAAACTTTAAGCCTTCAATTTGAAAATCGTCTTATTGTTCGATGTTGTCCTGTCTATTTATTCGACGCTTTTTGTACTCTAGACTGCACCCACATTTAGGCGCAATTTGTTTCCTCATTCGCATATACAGGGCTAAGGATTAGTTGAAAAAAAAATGCAATCAAGAGAGCTACACCACACATTTTTAGGAAGAAATTCTAATCGTTCAGGAGTGAGCTCCACAAAGACGGTATAGAGATACTGTACGGAAAGAAATTTCGATTAGTCAGACCAGTTTGGACAAAATAGATGCAGCAGAGGATCTCCAGTCTCGGTGGCAGATATTGAGCCTCTTTCACCAATATATTAGGGCATGAGCTTCATAAGTAAGCCACCAGCGTCGTCGGCCCTGTTTTGTTTAGCTTTTTTTTGTTTTTTTTTTTTTTGTTTAGAGAGGAATGTTGCTTATACACATTTGGGACTAGGTTTACGCAGTTGCTTAGGTTTAATCGGTTGCCAGCTTCAAGAGTCAGCACATTTAGAGTAGAAGGTCCAGTTGTTTGCTTTCTTATAAAATCTCAGGATGTTGTATCGATTGCGAAAAACTTCTTGACCTTGGTCCCGCCAAAATCGGGACATCCGGCATCGCTGTTTATATGTTTACTTGCAGCGTGCGATCTTCTTCAGCGGGCACAAAACTCTTGCCCGCCGTCATGAAGCTTTCAAGCATCTGCGTCTAATATTAACTTTCGTTCAAGCGCTCTTTAGGTGAATAGTAAGCTTCAGGAATTCATAGTCGATTATGTAGGTCTTCAAGTGCAGGCTTTCTTTATAGACTTCTGCTGTTAAAATGTCTCCTTCTGGGAGACTTACAGCTTCTACTTGTTGGACAGTCAAGAAATGAATAAGCTGCTGCAGCAAGACAAGTCGTAACAAATGAATTCTACGCTCCGAATGTCGTTACGTTGATTTTTTTTGAAACGATGTCGTGTCTTGTCTTGCAGCTTCTAGCACATCGTCGAGGCAGGTTGCTTCATATATCTGAAGTTTGAAAGTCCGCGACGTACATTTAATTTCAGTGGTTTAATGTACTAGAACTAGAAAACTGAGCGAAGGGGCCAAGGTACCTCCCCTCCCGGAAGAGCAGATTTTACACCTTTAGTAATTTTTTACTGCGCAACATCTTGCGAACTTCTAACAGATACCTGAAGAAAGGAAACGCAGGCGTCCGAATTCGGCATAAACATGTACGTCACTTCCATTCATCAAAAAGGAAACTTCAATCGTATGAATGGTTGCTGAAAAGCAATTCTTGATGTTTTGTTTTACCTGTAGGTAGATGGAGAAGAATCACTTGCAACCAAATTTCTGCTGCATGCAACCAAGTAATAATTTCGATATAACCTCTCGCGAACGTGTTTCAAATATCCGGGAGTACAGAGGAACGGCTGCAAAAAGCTACGTATTTTAATATTTTATTTGGCAATGACGACCTTGCTACTTTTTGGCGAGTGCATTTTACCGTCTCGGCTTGACAGCTTTTAGCAGCAACTGCTTAATTGTCTTATAAGTTTAGACCATGATTGGTTTTTTTAATTTCAGCCACTTGAAAATCTTTTTTTTCCTTAAATTAATTCTCACTTTTCAGATCGTTTCAACAGCTAAAACATTCAATTCATACGCATTATGCAATCCTTCAGACGGGCAAGTCAAAACGCATGGTAATCGATACCAACATTCAACTGGAACACTTTAACAGCATTTACTACAAGGATGGGATTTTGAAATCACTGCCACAGCGACTGTTCATATTCCCCATGTACATTTACTGTCGCAAGGATTCATTTTTGGTCGACCCCATCGATGATGTACTCAAATTGTTCATACAGAGTGGACTAATCGCCGTCTGGCAGGACTCGGTATTGAACGTTAGTCGTCTAATGCAAACTCAAACAGGCGAAACAACTAATCCGTTAGTAGTGGAGAATTTCATGGGCTGCTTTGCGCTCTGTGGTATCCTATTTGTTTGTTCGATAGTTGCGTTTGCGCTAGAAATGATATCGCAAAGGATCAGCTTGTTGCAGAAGATTTTACTCTGGTCATAGCGTTGGTATAGCGTAGATGGTAAATAAATTGCGTGGTTGTCCTTCAGCGGGCAGGGTGTTTTATTTGATATGTATGTATTCAGTTTGGAAGCCTGTGGACTTTATCATAATTCCGTGTGAGTCAGCATAGTGCCTGACTTTGGACGATTAGAACAAATCGGTTCGTATAAACTGTGTACACGCTCAAAAATTGTCTCAAACAGCGTGCGATTTTTGCTCGGCTAAAAAAAATGGATTAAAATTAACCAAGTCTCTGTTGAAAAACACCGAGTATTCGTTGTTAAATACTACCGATATAAATACTGTTAAAAATAACACACTTTATCAGTTGTAAAGAACGAAGTTTCTAGATAAATATCAACCAGTTGGTTAAATTCAACAAAGTTAGTTTGTTATTTACAAACGAGACAAATTGATAAAAGTTTATTTTTAATCGATTTTCGTTAAACAAGTTGACTCGGTTATTCTTAATCCACTAACTCTGTAGGAGCTTATTAGCAGTACCACTTGGTAGTTTTTAAGCGAAAGTTGGTTGACATTAAATAAGCGATTTTTCTGCGTGTATAAGCAATTACTGCTTTGTGACAATCTTCTACAGCAAATCCACCTCCCGAACACACACTCAAGGTACACTACACCAATTTCGAATAACCATCGTTTAGGTTTCATCAACTCGGTACACCCTTAAAGTACGCCCAACACGTCCCTGCCGATAGCAATTAATTGCTCCACACTTAACCCGACACCTTCGGCCCACTCATGTGCATTCGTACAACGTTTCCACCCCTCCCCTTCTTTGGATAATCATCATTATAGTCTAATCATAACTGCTGGTCATGCAGTGTAGAGTTCATTCTTATACCACTTCTCCACGCAGCTAATTGCTTGTCCATGTCCGACCTGTGAGCTGTGAATATGGAAAAGACATTACCGCAGCACATTTGCCCCCTCACAAGCAACTGACATACGGTAAGTGTGATTAATCACACCCACCCACACGCCCAAATCACTTACAATCACTTTCTCAATAAATACACGCCAGCCTATACAATAGTACGGCAATTTCATTAGGCATTCAAGGGGCTCCTGACAGAGCCGATGTGTACCCGCAAATTGATACGTGATCGAGGAGCACGTCAGACGTCATCCCTATAGCCACAGTGCGGATGGCGATGAGAGCTTTGCGAGGATTTAATTTTAAAGGCCCACCCTACTGGTTTTAATACAATCACCGCCGAATGACTGATCAGTTAATTTCCTGAAAAGGAACAGAATCAACAATACGGTTTTTGCGGCCATTTAAATTACCGTGCTTACTTTAAACGTGGATTTACAAAGACCAGGGAACAGTAAAAAAACAGTTTTTTTTTCACACGAAGAGATAAACATTAAAAACCGCATGGCACATCGAGGAGGAGGATTTTTTTTTGCGCGAGAAAAAAAAGGAAACAAAACGAACGCAAAGTGCACTCGCTTGCAATAAGCCCATTATTACAATGAGTCCATTTCGCAATCGGATAACATATTTTTATATTGGCAGTTGCCCTGATTTTTTATTCATAATGGTTCATCTCGAATTTGTGCTTCACTCTTGTTCTCATTTTAATTTGGTTAAAGGAAGGTATTTTTCTCGTCGATATTAATAACAATCCGTCCGTTGTGATGACTGTTGGGCATTAACAAAATTTCAATCAAACATGATTGTCACATTTTGGTAGGACTACGATGGTTGTTTCAAATTTCACTGAATACCTGGGTATTCCAGTGGAGTTCATGGGAAGAAATTGGGGAGGGCTGACCCGTCAAATTTATGAAGGAGGTAAGCATTATAAATGCTGTGAGGAACCGATTACCGCAATCAAAGCTGCCTTGGATTATCTGGAAAATTTGTATAATTCTTTAAGAAATAGAATTTTCGATGTAATTTTAAATCGTGGAGGTTGTACGAAATATTGAAAATACGAGGAATTTCCAAAAAAATAGCAATAAAAATCAAAAAACAATCCTTTATGTTTGATTTTTGCGAACATTTTGCAGGTGCGTCTAATCAAATGAACCAAAAAATTGCTCTTGTTTTTACATGACTGAGAAGGAAGAGAACAAAGAGAACAAAATAACCGTTAATTGTCACTCACCAAGCATATATTTCTGTTTTTTCCATTGAGAACTAAATAATCTTTCTTATAAATGCAATTGCTTTGCAATTAAAACAAACACGAAGGAAACAATTTAAATTTGTGAAAAAAATATTGGTGCGTCTAACAAGTGAACCGCACTGTACAATACATAGTCAATCACGACTCCGTCAAACAGAGCGCGTTTTACCGCTGCAAAAGGAGAGATGTGGGAAACAATTTCAAAAGAATTAGATGAGGATGCTTACCGTAATTTTTTTTTTTTTTTTTTTAATTTGAGGTAACGCAAAGTACAGGATTTTCAAGACTCATTTGCGCAATTTATTTCCACATTTTATTAATAATCCTCTTTCTTTTTCGCGAATTACGTAGCTCGGCAACTTAAAATATTAATTCTTCTTACGAGCTGCTTGACATTTTGCAAGAAATGATCACAGCTACAATTCTGTTTGACGTCCTCTAACGCTGCGGTTGGAACGTCGCGTTCAAATAATCTTACTGCCGCATAAAATAATCTCAGCGTGGACTTAAAAATGCATTTTGTTTGACGTAGTCTAAGATAATAAAAAAAAATAATTCAACAGAGATCTGCGTTTGTTTTGCTAAGCTTTAGGTGCATTCGCGTTTGCGGTTTAAATCGAACGCAATCGATTAATCGATCGCCATCGCAAAAAAGTTTCGTTGGGTACTTTTTCACAAATTTTTTTTTTCGTAATTTTCTACTGGCCAAATTTCGACTTACTGAAAAATTCAAAATAAAAAACTGACAACTAAGTGACAGCTCAAAAGTTTGGCAAATAAAAGTCTATTTACTTTTGTCTTCAACGATGTCGGAGGAAGAAGTTGTAATTGAATGTTCTCCTAGAATATATCAGCACATTCAAAGTGATAAGTTTAATAGGTATTTACCTTATACAAAATTCAATTCCAACTTATTTTGTAGATGCTGCATTTAAAGAAAACCTTGTCAAGTGTCAAAAAAAATCCGTCAGGTACTGCTGTTGAAATTGAGAGATTTCTCTGTCGATTTTTGAGATTTGACATTTTTGATTTTGCTGTGCTGAAAGTACACAAACGAGCGAAAGTCTGTACACGTTCTCATTAAAAATGACAGAGAAAATTAGCAAAGAAACGAGTAACGAACAGTTGCTCTCTTGGCTCGATACTGCTCAGAGATTGTCAACCAGCAAGTGTTTACAAATATATTAATATTTATAACATACAGAAAGTTGACAAGAAACAAACATAAAATCCTTCCTTAAATTTGGTTGTGGTTCAATTTGTTTGGTCTCACTTTTTTTTGAAGGAACACCTGAATATCTATTGTTTTTTTTTACACTTGGCAGATGTCAAAGATGTAAAGCTAAGATTAGACTGTATGCCAATTATGCATATGAATGCCAAAAGGCAAATGACCAGATTAGCTGTCAAATGAACAAAATGACAGGATTATCAAAACTGTATATTAGACTATATGACCAAAATTACCAATATGGTCATATTTGACATGATTGTCATTTGAGGCATTTGGTATTTATTACCAAAAAGAGAAAGAAAATTAAAATGAATCGATGAACCGATGACAACAAAATAATTCCTGTTCCATCAAAAATGCCATTAATGCCATAACGAAATTTCAATTAAAAGCATATGGGCATATAAGGCTATATGCTGGCATTCGTACCTACTGTCCCATTACACCATATGCTATTTGGGCATTTTTATCTGTCAAAATCAGCCTGGTCATATGTGGCATTCAGGTCATTAGAGCATATGAGATATGCCCATTACATTGTATGACCATATTTTGACAGGAGAACTGTCAGATATTGGCATTTTATGACCACTTGGCATACCGTCTAATCTTACCTTAAGTGTCTCAAAGTAGCTGGAAGTCTATACATGTATTTACATTCGAGTATGTTTTCGGCTTTCTGATTTTTTTGATTTTGACAGATTTAAATGCTTGCCTCGGTAAACAACCCAAATGGACTTTTTGATTTTGTTGCACAATGACAGTTGACATAGAACGCTACTTCTACGCTATAGTTACTCAATCTAGGTAAAATTTAATTTTATTATCTACGAACTAAATACGAGAATTTGAGTTTTACGTCTAAAATTAACAAATTACTGTAACATTAATAAATAAATTTTAAAGCCATTTGTCTGACCATAAATTTGTGTCAAGGACTGTTGTCGTTGGGCCTTACTAATAATCATTTTTAACCTTCACACTTAATATTTCGTAGGTTACAATATGCAATTTTGCATGGAAAATTTCGCCATTGTGGGTTTGAAAAATTTAGCCTGCACACTAAAAATGATTATTAAATAGTATCGCGGGTTGTGTTTTGCCTTATTGGTTTTCCAAAGTTTAGTTTGGTTTCGATCATGAGACCATTATTTCGAACTTGTAGTTATTGGCGTTGAAGAGAAAATAGGGAAAAGGGTTTCGGTTTATTTCTAATCTAATAACCTCTTACCAAAACCACGTTCTTTCAAAGAAGTAAAGAAAAGTGACAGAAAAAGATGAATGACAATGACAGTTTAAGGTATCCTGCCGCTGCATGTGCCCAACTGTAGATGTCACTCGTATAAAGGAAAACGCAGGGCGACCATTTTACTTTAATATGTAGATCTCAAACAATCGTTGCAAAAATTATTAGACTGTTCCTTAAAAATTACCTTCGTAACGAATTTTATGAAATACGCATCAAATCAAAGGTGAATTTTCGCAACGTGTTAACGTTTTCGCCTCACAGAATCTGACCCCTGATTTAAGTGTTGAATTACTTTAATGGAATCCATAATAGGTATATACATTTAACTGAAGCTTCTTGACGTGTATTAGCACACAATAGTTGAACTGAATTCTAACATTCGAAAATGGTTGTGACTTTTGAGCAAGCGTCAGTTGCGTCAGAGTTGTAGCTGCATGGAGTTGAAGTCAAACAGCACGCGGACTTTTTTACTTTCAAATACGGGTGCATTATGCATGGGAGGGAAGGAATAGGCAAAGATCATGGGTTACTTTCTCGAATGCAGGTATATTTTTTTAAAAGAAGACATTTAACTTCCTCCTAGAATTTGGTCACATTATAGCTGCTGGATTTTCCCAGTAATCAGCATCATAAACTATTCGTTTCTGTGAGAATTTCTCGTACAAGAATATATTGTAGTAAATACGATGAAGTTTAAATATACCTACTGTTCAGGCTCGCGGCATAAGCACTAGTTCAACTTTTTTCCAATTTTTTTAAAATGCAGCATTCCTATTCTTACTGCCAGGTCTCATCACTAATCGCAAAAAAAAATTAAAACCTGACATATTCCCAACTTAGAGTTGTAGGCGATCTTTTTTTTTAATAAGTTTTAAAATTTGGAAGAATGGTTATGTAGGTATGTTTAAAAAATTTAATAACTTAATGTAGGTAGCAAGAAATGTAGCTATTTGTACAAAATGTCAATTGTCTTCACCAAAGGGTAATATTCTTAAGGAAACCGCACGTGCTATTTATTTAAAGAGATTGTGAGAATAAAGGAAAAACAAATTTCCTTAGGGAAACATCACAAAACTGGACACTACAATGATTGATATGAAAAAAATAGAAGATTGTTTTGAATTCGAAATTAAAGCCATTCAAAGTTCCCATCTCGAAACTATGAGCTTTATACACTTAAGGGCAGGTTACTATTCGTGCTGCCAACCGCCATTGCATCCTACTTGGACTCGTCCCTCGAGCAGATGCTATTAAAAACACCGTAAAAGTAAAACCTTGTCAGTTTGCTTTCCACTGCGAATGTAATCAACAAAAACCGGAATATCCAACAGCCTTACAGCAAATAGGTGCGTAAAAATGCAGGCATGAGCAATCATCCGGCAGGTTCACTTCCAATCAAATTCATTAAATTCTATGTTTGGCATATTGTTTTTTAAACGGAAATAGAAAAGTACCATTCCTAAAGTGAAGACTTGGTTTCGGTCTTCGGTTGTGCGTGAATTTCCTCTAAGCCTTTGATTCAAGTGCTAATTGAATACGGAAGCGTACTCGGCGCACACTAATGCCATATGTCGAGCGATACACGTAGCGAAAGGCACAATCCGTTTGTCTGTGGAATAAAATCCAATCAGGATGTTATCTAGGCAGAGGGTAGATTCGCGTCATTTTGCCTGTTTCGCAACGGATTTCACAATTCAATCACCTGGCAAATGAGCACAGGAACGGTAATGCCGGCAGACAGGAAGCGCGCACTGGAAATTGCAATGAAAAGTTAATGGCATGTTTGTGCTGGCGATTTTAATTGCCAAATTGCCAGATCATTTGGAAACATGTTTTCCTAATCCTAACAACGAGAGTTGCCGCTTGATAAATTTGATGAGCAGCCTATGAATAATTGTGCGTTTCGCCTAGAGATGGGCTTTTAGAATTTCCGCCAGATGTGAGGTAGTCCGTAGTCGATCCGCGAACACGCGGAGATGAGATTAATATGCATAAGCATATGCAATTTCTTGGAACCATACTCCCGCGGCATTCCGTATTGAAATTCGGATTCATGCTGAATGATGTGACGACATATCTGGCAATGAATCGAGGAGAGCGGCAGGAAGCAATGTTTCTCATGAGTTAAGGCTAAGGAACAGTTCAGCACTCTGGACCTGGCCAGTCCAGAAGAAATGGAAGTGTTTTTTGTGCCCTCTAGGAAATTCCCTTTTATTGATCCTCGCAAATGTCGGTGAGAGAACACAGCGGCACACCGCACATTTGCTTGAAGAGGACTACACAGAAGAACGTCAGTCTAATATTTGTCGATTGCGTGAGCAAAATTTCGCAATCCAGGTTAAAGCCTAGTATGGACCTGTTCCGGAAGGAAAAGTTCCTTTTGTCTCTAAATGGACAGCGAAAAGTCTGCGAAAAGGCAGCGGAAAATAATTTTTGGAGAGTTCCATCAGCTGCTACACAAGTAGCAGTGTTACCAGCGCTGGATATTTAGGAGTTGAGTTGATGACATCATTGTTACTCCATAGAGTATCAGTGCGGGGATCTCCGATTTGGATACTCGAACTTTTCCCTGGCTCCTTTAAAATTGTCATTTTGGAATTCTCCAAATTTTGGGCTATTTACTTTTGGCGAGTCTTAGGCTCCTTAGGTATTTATAAAAATGCGTACTTCAATTGCGAACGTTCAATACAGTTAATTGTAAGTGAGCCAACTCCATTTTCATATACAGTTTTTGAACAGATTCTCACATCTCAGAAGTAAAATCATCTCACAAAATATGCATAATTATGAAAACACATTGTCCAAGAATGCAGGTATGCTGTATGTATGCCATCTTCTAGAAAAGTCTCCGAAATACGAGTTTGTGTTGTTGTTTTTAATTTAATATTGTCGTCCTTAAAAACTATTTAATCACAATAAAGGACTATTCACATGAGAGCGGCCAACTACCTACGAACGAATGAATTCGCAAGTTTTGACAGTTCATTCACATGGTACATTTTATTTGGTCGCAGATACCCGCGAATCCAATGACAGTCGCCGTCATTTGTCTCTATTTTTTTAATAAAAATAAATCGAAAATTCAAGTTTGAGGTTAGATTCGAACGAATGTTTTATTCGCCAGTTTGTGGAACGCGAATTGAATGATGTGGATTGTGAATAAACTTTGACAATTCGCGCCAAGGGTGTATTCGTTCGCGGTAAAAAGTTTGGAATTCGAAATTACATTATTTAAACTGTCTATTAACTTGTTGTCTTAATACATTTTGATGGGATTATTAATCATCCTCCTCTTGGAATAGTAAACTGTGCAATTTTCTGTTCATAAATGCATCAAAATTGGTTTGTTCGCATTTCACCAGTTCGTTCGCTCGCTCTCATGTGAATAGTCCTTAAGTGTGTATATGAAATAGAAAAAGGCGCAATTTTTATCTTCATATTTGAGTTTGAGTATTTTTACGTCCAACATTTTTTTATTTTGCTACATTCATCTTATACAAAAGCTGACAGCACTGCAGAACAAATGTCAAATTTCCGCAAGCAATTAATGTCCCGGACAATAAACGTGTGCGAAAAGAGTGTTGAGAATTCAATTCAATTCAATTGAGCAGCTGCCTACAGCAAAGCGAAAAGGAGAGCGATATTTTTTCGTTCATGATTTCGTTGCGTCACTTTTGTATGGGATTTTTCGTTCCGGAACAGCTGCGGACTACGCTTGGAAGTATTTTCTCCAACACAATGCCGCTATGATACTTCAAGGTGCTGACAATAAAACGCTTTACTGTTATGCATGAAATCTACAAGCGAATCGGGTGGCATTTTTAAATAGCTTTCGTTTATGAAAATATAAGCCTTCAACTTTTTTAATTGTAAATTTGCAAATTTCAGTGTAAACGCACCCTTAAACCGTTTACCGAACTGTCGATGTCAAAATATTCAGTAAAATCAACATTTCCATCATGGATTAGTAGACGAACTAAAAACATTTAGAAATAATTCAAATTTACTACCGAAATTCCGAGCCAGTGGTAGCAACTTAAAAAGCGTTAACGCCAATTTTCAATTTCCAGCGCAAAAAGTCACTGTTTGGTGCGGTTTTCATGCCGGTGGCATTCCCCGAGCCGTTATTGAACGAGATTTAGCGGCCGAGTCAATGAAAATTCGGCTTAACGTATCAATCGCTGCATAAACGTTCCCGTGGTGGACCTATAAACAAAATCGGATTCCATTCATAAATAGTACTTCAAGCCTATACATTTTTTTAGATACTCATGTAGCTTGCATTTTATTAAAAAAAAAAAGGAGTTGTCAAGCCCTTAATGAAAGATCCTTTATTACTTTGAACTCCAGTCAGCCTATGGTTTGATTGGCATTAATTGCGTTGCACGCTTGCTAAACTTTGTGACGGGAAGGCCAGTGCCTCGTCAAGCCATCTCTAATGACTCCCAAAGTAGCCTATTGTTTACTGTCTGCTACAACAAACTATTAACCCTTCCTTTTCCAATTATTTATTCATCGTCCACGAGTAGGCATTTATAAACCGCAGTCAAGTACCCACTTTCCAGTTAGTATTCCAGCAGGCATTAATCCAAAATGAACATTGTGTCCCTGCTGACATTCTATTCGATCAACTCTGGCGCTCAGTTTGCCGACCGCAATATAGACTACGAAATCGCGCAGTCGTTGCTCTATGTCGTTGAAAAGTTCTTCGTGCCACGCAGTTCTACCTTCTTGCTCGTGCTGTCATATGAGCGCAAGAAAACTTTGGACTTTTACAAGAATCTAGAGGACGTCCTCTTCGGTACGTGGACCAACATCAAGACGCAAATTGTGGCCAACAAACAGGAGTCTGGTCCAAGCCCACCTGGGGAGAGGCTGTTTAATCTCTTGTTAATCGATTCGTGGGAGGCATTTCTGTGAGGCGCTTTTAGTATGACTCCTTGCGGGTTTTGTTTTCATTTTATTTGTCCAGGAAAATAGACCCAGCTGCGAAGGTTAAAAACTACGACGTCAGTGAGTACTACCACATTTTTCTACAGCATCGGGACCGATTTCTGTTCCGGATAATTCAGAAAATCCTCGACTATTGCTGGAGGAACTTTATTGTCAACGTGAGCATTCAGGTGCAGAAGTCCTCGGGGGAGATTATAGTCTACACGTACTTTCCCTACACGGAGTCGCACTGTGGCAAAGTCATCCCTGTTGAGATCAATCGCTATTACAACGGGACGATGGCGAATGACGTTCTGTTTCCACAGAAAGTCGTTAATATGTACAGGTGTCCTTTGCGAGTGGCTGTGCTGCATCTCCCACCGTATCTAACTTTGGCTCTGTCCCCAAGTGGTAGCTATGTGATTGGCGGCTTCGAAGGTAGACTGCTCATGCAACTGAGTAAGGTGATGAACTTCAGTGTGGATGTGTATATACCGCCGAATCAGGAGGAGAGGGGTCGGATATATGACAACTACAGCACTGGAGCTATAGGAATGGTGATAGTATTTATTTCTGAAGCGAATCCTCGCCTTACCGAATCTTATTTGCAGCTCCAGAGAAGAGAAGTCGACTTAAGTATCGGCTGTTTTTATTTCTTTGAAAGCCGCAGCCGTATACTCACAGGATCCGAGTTCTATTTCCAAGCCGCGAATGTGGTCGTTTTCTTAACGAAGTCGTCGATATTCACCCCAGTTGAGAGCGTGTGGTTCCCATTCAAGGGAAAAGCATCGATGGCCTTAATAGCGGCATTTCTTGTCGTCCTTGCCCTCTTGTGTGGTGTTGCGCGATTGCTGCGCCTGTGGTGGCCGATTGTGAAGTATCGCAACATTCTTCTCAACCAGATTGCATGCACTTTGAGCTTACCCATCAGCATAGGACCGGAACACAGTTCTGGAAGAATATTCATTCTGACATGGATTCTATTCACATTGGTCATAAGGACAGAGTATCAAGCTTTTGTCTATCACCTCATATGGAACAATCTCTTTAGGAGGACACCTTCTACGATCAGTGATGTTGTGATGCTGAACTACACTTTCGCCCTGCATAGCGATGCCTTTGCGATGCTGAGTCAGACGACGTTCTTCACCGAGACGGGGTTGGGTCACGTCATTCTGGACAAGTCAGTTTCGAAGAGTGCAGACATTTTTCAATATCTGCAAGACCACGCAGATGAGAAACTCGCCACTGTTACTCCGGTTGAACTGCTCTGGAATTATGCGATTGAACACAGGAAAGTTGGCTTAATGACGTTTTTGAAGGAACCGTTGTTGCTACAGAACTCGTGCATCTATTTTCCGAAGCACTCGTTTTTGGCCGATCGCGTCAACTTTCTGGTGCAGCGTTTCAATGCTGTCGGACTTATGGACGGCTGGGTGAAGAGTTCAATTGATTTGACGTATCTGATGGCGAAGCGACCGCAATTGGAGGTGTCAATTGATCAGAGGGAGCTAAGAGCTATTTACTACTTCTTTGGCGCCATGCTGTTGGGATCGTTTTTGATTTTTTGCGTGGAGATGCTATCGCTTAAGCTTAAGTGGTTGAGGTTTGTATTTCAGAAGTTGTAAGTCGCTCATTGGAAAGAATAAAAGTTGAAATGTTTGCCGAGTGTGCACTCTTTTTGATGGTTTCAATTGTTCACTTTCAGGACATGAAGAGTCTGTTTGAAAAATCGAAATTTATTTGGTTTGATTAGAATTCCGCAGAATTCGGGAAACTAGTTTTTTTTTAGAGTCTTCGAAGAAGTCCGCGAAAAATCCTTCCAAGAACACCCAAAAACGAGTGAAAAAAAGCTTTGGAAAATGCATAAAAACATGTCAAGAACCTATTGCACTGGAAAACGCTCAAGAAAGCCCTTAAAAAATCAGTTTGGAATCGAATCAAACAACATTTCAAGAACGTGTCAAAAATAAGTCAAAAAAATCGTTGAAATTCGCATAAAAATCTGCTTAAAAGTAACTTAAAAAATAATTAAATATCTTCTCTAAAAATGGGAACAAAAGTTGTTTGAAACCGCTTCTGAAATATCTCTTAAAGCGGGTCAGCAATTGTTTCTAAAATTCCCCCAAAATCGGGTTGCAGTGCTTCGAAAAAACTTCCAAAACTTTTCCCAAATGCGTGAAAAATGCATCAAATTTATTTAAATGAGTATCTGAAAAGGTGTTTAAGACAGCTTATAAAATGCGTTCAAAACCGCATAAAAATTCCCTTCGAAATCGTGCGTGTGGACGCGTCAAAAAATAACCCAAGAAAGGAGCCCAAAAGAAGTCGAAAAAAAATTTCAAAAAGGGACAGAAACGGGTAAGAAACCGCCTTGAAGGCGACTCAAGAAACGCGTAAGAAAACTTGTCAAAATGCTTCTAAAATTCCTTTTAAAACGAGTGAAATGCGTCAAATAAAACTTCTAAAGCCTTTCAAAAAATGGGTCAAAATTTGCATCACAAAACAAATTTAAAAATGCTTCAAAATCTCATCCCAAAACGCGGTCAAAAACTCGTTCGAAAACGAAAAAAACGTGTCCGGAACTGTATGTATAAAAATTGCGCCTGTAAATCTTTCAAAAAATGAGTACGGAAACGCGTCAAGAAACATGTCAAACACAAGTCAAATAAGCCTTCAGAAAATGCGTAAGAAGATAGGTCGAAACCGCTTCTTAATTGAATTCAAAAACAGGCCAAAAAAGCATCGAAAATATCTTCTAAAACTGGCTAAAAAACGATCCGAAGAACTGATAAAAAATCGTTAAAAACACATCGAAAAATGTATCAAAAACATGTAAGACACGCATAGTCAACCTTTGATACCTTTCAGAAGAATTTCTTCTGAAGTAGATTCTTCCATATGCAGATCAAATAAATGGTACAGCCATATAACAACAGTGTAACGAAGTCACAAAAGTAAACACCATTCTCGTCAACTAAAGTAAAGTCGCATAGAAAACTTATTTACTCCCCCTTCCACTACAGTACGATGAGTCGATTCGCCGAACCTTATTTGACCTTATTGGACCAGAAACATCCCTTTTCATATTCATATCGGCAAAAGAACCCCACTGGATTATCGATTTAGAAGAGTACATCAATCATCTCTCCAGCCATAAAGTCCAGTGACTTATTGTTTGAAAATAAACCCATAAAAACTCCCATGGGTGCAATTGGCACAATACCAATCTTGCACATACGAGTATAAAACGCGCCAACCCCTTCTCCGTGAAACACTAGAGCCCATCCCAAAGTAGAAGATCTTCAGCAAGTTTTAATACAGTTATTCATCTCACAGCGAAACCGTATAAGGACTTTTACGACTCAACATGGCTTTCATCTGGCAACTGTTTTGGCTGTCAGAATTTTATGTTCCGCTTTGACAAAAACAATTGACGAACATATTATGCGAGTTTGTCTGTGTACAGAAACAAATTTGTTTTATTTTACTGCCGTAATTTACAATCATAAACTGTGTCTCGCCTCCCGCTGGAGCGAGACTCTGCCCAAAAGCGAACAGTAAACAAATCAACAATATAATTCCCTGGCGCAAGGATGTCAAAAGCAATTTACTCAGGATATAGGACCCATTCATTGTGTGTGATTTATTTTATTTGATTTCTTAGGGGCGAATTGGCCAATAAAAAAAAAAATAACATCTCAGGTACACACAAAAACGTCGGTTATGTAGTTGTATCGAACCGGAAGTTTCAGCGATACGTCGCGTCGTTGGAATGCATTCCGAATTTTCAATTACAATTTAAAACGCGTTTCGACTCGACCTTACTAGGCGGCACCTCACGTGGATAGATGTACATCCGTTGCTGACAGACTGAGTTGCCGCCATCTCTGATTCGCTTATAATTTGCGGCAGGACTATTATCCTAAAAGCCGGACACTGGGAGCGGGAGCAAACAGGGGTCCTTATCTAATCGACCGGCGAGGAAATGAAAATACCTACTTTACATGTTTAATTACAGTGCAAGCGACGCGATGTCTATTGTAGTACGTACCCGTTAGGTAAGGGTGGGTTAGGCTGAGTGGAGTTGTGAGATCCCCACAGTAGTTGGTAGTTGATTCGAACCATGTGGTGCATGGGGAGCCAATCAAACCGGATGTGGACGGCTCAGTTCGGCAGCGTTAACTATTGTTGGCTATTCGTCTCGTTTCTGGATCTGGATACCAAGCTGGAGTTGAAATAGAAATGCTCTGATGGCGTAGTGAGGTTGATGTGAGGGAAGGTGTTTAGCAAGCTGGATAGATAAAAACCTATTTGCGATTAATATTCGTAGAGTGTTTTTGTTGGCACTTAAGCGAGTGGCAACTTTTTTATTTCAATTATTCAATTTTATTATTTTTTTCAAACAACTAAAATTACAAAAACAATATCTTACGAAAGGGATACAGTAAAATGCAATGAAAGGGAGTTATTTAGAGATTTAATTTTAAGTTTGTTTTCTCATTTAGAGTTTTTCACAACACATACTTTATGTTGAAAAAATAACTTAGATACATTCTTTGGTTAAAATAAACTATTGACGAATGTGTGATATGCAAGAACCTGAGAATTTAATTATAAAGATAGAAATATTGGTTGTAGGGTGCTAAAAAGGAGATACAGATAGGAAATATCAATAAATAAAAAGAGAAAAACTAAATAGAAGCAAGAGTTAAGTACAAATAGAAAACAAGACTTGAGACAAAAATTTAATTATTTAATTAAAAATAGTAAATTATTGATCTGATCGAAGTCAAAACTGAACAGCCATATTTTAACCATTTTAAAGAATTGAAAAAGACTCGAAGTACTCCGTACATCTGCAGGCAGTTTATTAAATAGCCTAGCTACCGAAAAATATAAATTTAGGAATAGATGAGAATAAAAGCCAGGAACTACAGCAAGCCCTCTCTCACTACTTCGTAGTTCATTAGCAGCAGATGCTTGGTTTAAGAGGTTACCGCTTCTTACAAAGAAAACTCTAAGAACTTTATAAAACTAAAGGTGTTTTAAAGGGAGAATGCCAGCATTAGTAAAGAGTGGAAAGCTAAGCTCTCTATATCTTTTACTCCACATAATTCTTAAAATATGCTTTTGCGCCACTATTAGAGGTTGTAAATTATAGTTGTAGGTGCCACCCCAGCAAACTAGTCCGTATTGTATCTTTGATTGGACTAGACCATAATAGACTGTTTCTAATAGATTTGTGAAGCAAAAACGCCTCAGGTATTTCATTTCAATGAAAAAGGCCAAGGTATTTAAAACCTTGGACCTTACCAATCTTGAAGCAATTTGTGGAGCAAGGCAAGTCAACATTAAAAGTGCACGCATTGCTAGATGAAAGGCAGGTTTCAGAGGTAACACAGATATATTTTCACAGTCACGACTGTAGAAGACAAAGTCCAGAGAATAAAATTCGAGAGACGGAAGAATAAAACATATTATCTTGGTTTTATCACTAATGCCTAGCTTCTGGATCGAACACCAGTGCCTTATGATTTCGAGATCATGGTTGCTATCAGCGATCAAGTCTAAAGTGGACGAATCGGAATCCACGATTGGAATATCATCTACAAAGCCAGTTGATTTACCCTCAAATGGAAGACCAAGAATGGTATTTATATATATTAGAAATAACACAGGCCCAAGGACTGAGGCTTGGGGTACATCAGTGCAATTATCACGGCATTCACTAAAGGTACCGCCAATTCGAACCAAAAAAAATTGTTCAAAAATGTTTTATACGATAATTTAGAGAAATAAAGTGCACGGCTGGGTCGAACCAAACTTTCTCGTTCATCAAAAGTTTTCTTGGTTGTTTTGTTATTTTATTACGTAGGTAGGTAAAGATCTGAGAACCGGTGCTAGATAAAAGACACGGTGCATGAAATATACGAACACCTAGTGTTAAATAAAATCCACTCTTGGGTTATTCATCTGATACGGCTGTTAAAGATGTGAAATTTTATAAATCGAAGCTCTCAGTAACAGGCAATTGTCGCAAGTAATGGTTAGAGAGTTGAAAGCGCCCACTGTACTAGCTTCTGTTTTTTTATCTGTTTGGGTACGTTTTTACTTTTGGCTGGAACATATTAGTAACGCTGATTTAAGTTGTCTATATGATTGGAAGTAAGCTTCGTATTAGACCGATATTTACATAGGTATTATTATGTAAAATCGTAGAGATTTATTTTTGAATTTGTATTGGAAGTTATAAGCCGAATATGCCGATGGACGTGTCAGAGGGTGCAAATCAAGTGGAAGTTTCTGACTGTGTAAGGCTCCAAATGGTTGGAGTTATTTTACGGTGCACATTCAATATGGTTGAAAAAAAGAAGAAGTGGGAAATATTTGCTAAAAAGAAGTTGTAATTGCATTTTTATCGCCAAAACGGTGTTGAGTTATACAAAAATATAAAAATTTTTGAGAAATAATTAAAAAACAGATTTATTAGATTTTTTTAAGAAAAACTATTTTGATCAAAATCGTTAGAGGGATTTTTGCAAAATTTGGCAGACAAAACTGTAATAAATATTGCAATGCTTGGTTTGAAAAATACTATTGCTTAACTATTTACCTGAAAGCTGAGTATGAGATACTGTTTGAAATATAAGCATTACTTGGCTTTTAAGGTTTTATCGAAAATGGAGTTTTCGAGATATGAGCAGTTCTTAAGATTAGAGTTTTAGGTGATTAGAATTGAAAATTAAGGAAGCAATAATTTTGAAAACACAAATTTTACTATAAGTATGCATTTTGGTCAAAATCATTCAAAATCATTCATAAAGCAAACCATATTTTAAAAAAAATGTCTTTGTCCTAAAGTCCATTTTACGATTATATAAGTTCGCTGTTAAGTTATAATTGATCATATTACATTAGAAATTAATTTTTGTAGCGATCGTATGGACCGTTTTCGAGATATGACAAGACTTCAAAAGTACCTTTGCTCGAATTGTCAGCCAAAAACTGGGTATGCAGTCATGGTAACCTCACATACTTAAGATTAAATATCAATTTTGGTTTAAATTGGTTTAAATTCGAACAAATCAAACTGGTACCAAAATTTTGTATCGGAAGTACCATTAATATTGAGGTTACCTTGCATAATAAAAACCCTCTCAGAAGTGTAAGCCCACAAAATCTAAGTCCGAAGTTTCAATCAAATCCGTGCAACCGTTTAGGCTGTAGACCTCAGGAGCCGACGGACATCGGGACACACGGCCAAACGGACAGAATTGCGAGGTCAATAAACTTACCATATTCAGTTCCATATGCGGAGGTAGACTCACACACGTTCCGGTCATAATTTGATTTCCCCAACTTTACCAAGTCTGATATTAGGGTCTGCATATGGACATAGGCACAATGAGTTAAGAGCACTGATGACTGATATACAATTAACAGCCGCCGAAAGACCTATAGCCCCACCTTAGGCTCATAATCAATGTTTCGAGTCCATTATGCAACACCATACCCACTGCATCATGCAATTCAATCCAAACCGCTTCAATTTCAATCATTTGATGCCAAAGTCAAATGGCATTCATATTGTAATTGCATATCCCACCACCACCGGAACTCAATTTTCCGTGCAATTACGTTAAACTCGGCCCTTTAAATGCTCCAACTAATTGCAACAACGCCGGCGCATTCCGTAAGCATTTACAAAGTTATTTCAATAGTCCTTCCGTCTGACGCGTCGTCGTAGTGTTGTCCTGTGCGGGTGGGAAAGTTCAACCACCAATACTGGCCGTACAAATTCTATGCAAATTATTTGTGCATGTCCTTTTTTTCCCCATTGAAAATGTTGTTTTGCATGCACACATACATGGTCCTTGTTAACGTACAATTACATACGTTCATTTGTACGGACTCTTCTGTGCTGTGCAAGTGGCATTGGCATTTGGTCGGCATCGGCCGGCGTAGGTCATTGTCCACGACACGAGTTAGAGAACGGGACGGTACACCAAAACCGAGTTTGTATGACAAAAGTCCCCGAAAGGGATAAAATTTATCTGTTTAATTGGAAATTCGTGTTGCATAGCAATGATGCCATTTACCAGAGCTACAGTCAGACCTTTGAATTCCATCAAATTAGCATCGATCATTTACCTCGCAGCGTTAAAATTAATTCCCACGTCATTCCCCATGCCAAAGAATTGGTCCATTTCCATCTAAAGGGTTTTCCAATAATAGGTGTTATTTTAGTATTCAAAGAAAAATGCCGTTTTTTTAGATAAATGATCGGATGTTTATTTCATAATAAAGAGGAAGGTATGCCGTTAATAATGAAAAACAACATCAGCCAAATGGCCACCACGAGCACGCATACAGGACCATATCCTTTTCACGAAATTTTCCATAACCAAATCGCCAAGTGGCTGCCCTATGTCCTCGATAGCCTCACGAATCTTATCTTTGAGGTCTTGAATCGACGCTGGGCTGTTGGCGTTGTTGATGATCGGCCGGCTTGAGTTATTCTGTTAACTGAACTTTATAAGCCTCAAGACCCAAGTCTTTATGCAAAATACGGTGTAATGACGTTTGTGGAATGCCCAATTCCAAAGAACGACAAGGAATGGACTAACCTGGGTTTTATTTGGGCTACAGCAGCAAATTTCAATATTCTCAGTTGTTCTTGAGCGACGTGCACGGGTTTTATTCTTCACATCACTAACTTGTCCCAAAAGCTCGAATTTGTCCACCAATTGCTGTATTGCGGTCCGACAAGGTGCTTCACGACGACCAAAAAATGCTTCAGTTTTGCGATCTGTGACTACAAGGTTTTCACCATTTTTGTAGTGAATTTTAATAATTTCAATGCGTTGTTGAAGCGTGTATCGTTCCATTTTTAGTAATGGCGTAGTTTCTACTTGTCAAATGTCAAAGAATAAAAGCTTCAAAAGTGGCTGCTACCGAAATAGCGGGTCATTCACAATAACACCTCTCATTGGAAAACCGTGTGTATATGTCTTCCACATAATTCGGAAACTTGTCCGCTTTGGCTATTGTCATATACTTTTAATTGGGGACAGCAATAACATTCAACAATGTTGCCTGTCTGTGGCATGTAAGAATAAGTGAAAGTGCGCAAAGTTTTCATGGTCACACTGTGTGACACTTAACCGTAATCCGCACTGTCACATGGTCATCCATGATAAAAGTTTCCCTCTGTCAGAATAGGGGGGTTTTTTTTTTAAGCCATTTGTCTTAATTAAGATTATTACGATTTTAAGATGTCAAATGTAGTCGGGCAAAGTGTCACTTAAGGACTCCAGCTACCGCACAAAGATGACACGCATAACAGCCTGACGCAAGAGTACAGAGACAAATTAAGAAGAAAACTTATGCTCAGGTTGCTGTCATGTTCCAGTTTCTTCACATGAGCTAATGGATGACAAGAATGAGTCGGGCAGTGGGTGTATGGAGAGCCTCTTATGTTAGGCATCGAATGGATGCCTGGGAATAATGCTTATGACACTTATCGTCCTATGTCTGTCGGTGGGGATTGCGGTTGAGGACTTTTCGGTTTGCTTCGGTGGAACTTTAAAAACAAAAGTTTTTAAAGTAATTTGTTCATTTTTATAAGTGTACACCGCTGTTCTCACTTAGAGGTGATTACTCTTGAGGCGGAATGAGGTCGGGTAGTGACGGGTGACGACTATTGACAGGCTCTCGTAGAATTGGTATTGTCTCCGAGGAGAATAGGCATTTTGATGTCCAAGTGCCGGGAGGTGGGGGAGGTTGATGTTTTTTTCAGTGCACTCACAAGGAATGTATACAAGTGAGGAGACGCAGGGAATTTTCTTCAGAAAGAATTAAGATTGAGGGCAGACTTCTTTAGGTTCGGACAACTAGAATTAGGAGCGTGATTTGGGATAGTTTCAACTGCTGTTTGGGCAGACATGTATGCACTCAATGGGGACATGACAATAATTATCGTAAGAAGCCCTGTTTCCTTGAAACTTTCAACCAACCATTTTTATCTTCTCGTATAATAGAATTGTGTAGTTTTCCTTTTTGTGTGTGGATTTGAACATGTGTACTTCACGTTGCTACACTATCCCATTCCTTGGTAATTTTAAACTTTTTCGAATAAGTATACAAAATTTCAAACTAGAGATGCTAATCAACTCGGGCATTACGATGACAGAGAAACTCAAAAAAGTGGGTTGCGCTATCTGTCAGTCTGTCCGTCTGTCTGTCTGTCCGTATGTTCCTCAGTCCTACAGCCTAAACGGTTGTTCTTAATTGGTTCGGATTGGAGTTTGTGGGCCTACAGTTCGGGGCCGTTTTTGTTTGCACGGTAACCTCAGTATTTATGATACTCATCTACCATTTACAATTTTTATCCCATTTTGATTTGTTCGAAAACGGTTCCAACGATTTCAATCAAAATTCATATTTTAGTTCAAGTACGTGAGATCAACATGACTGCGTACTCAGTTTTAAAGTTTATTGCTTCCTTAATTTTCAATTCGAATCATAAATTAAACCAATCATAGAAAGTCCTCATATCTCGAAAGCCCTATTTGCGGCCCGGGCAAAACTTTGTAACGCTTACATCCCGAATAATATCTCATACTTTATTTTCAGCTTAATAGTTAAACAATAGTATTTTTCAAACCAATCATTACAATTTTTGTTACTGTTTTATCTGCATAGTTTCACAAAACCCGCTCTAACGATATTGATCCAAATACATACTAAGAATTCCTCAAAAAAAAAAACTAATAAACTAGTTTTTAATTATTTCTCAAAATGGCTACTCAAATCCGCGATCTTTCTCCGCATATTCTTGTAAAACTTACTACCGCACTTCCAATAAAAATGCAATAACAGCTACGCAAAACATCTTTTCAGCAAACATAACCAATTCTTCCGTCCATCGGGATACTCAGTTTATTTAGATTTAGTTTAGATTCTTATAAGTAAATTAAAAATGTAGCCGAAATTCCGATTCCAAAACAAACATAGCTAGCCGTCAATCTGACACATTAAATAAGCTGAGCGCGCCCATGAAATCAAGTTGTCAAATGTCCCGCGAAATGTTCTCGAATACGCGCCAAAACTAATTCACTTTTCATTTGCCGTCGGAATCGGAACCTGAGCCAAGGAATTGCTAAAAAAGTGTCGGAAATATTATTTTTGATCACACATGGCTTTTATGCTAATAAAAATTGTAGGTAGGTTTGTATGATTCTCAATTTTGGATTTTATTTTGCGAATAAATCTAATTTCATTTGTTAAATTTTAAGTTTGTGTTGCCACATTTTTGCACGATGCGCATGCTGCTTTATGTAATTCGGTCATTTAAAATTCTTCATTCAAAACATATACTCATACAATAGAAATAACTGAAGTATAGTGCTGTCGATGTATTTCAATCAAACCGCAATGATTGACGTGTCGGCCAACCTTCCGTTTTTTCACTAAAGTGCTTTATGGTACACGACATGGGAATTTAAGATTGATCCTACAAATATCCAGCGATTGTCCTTGCAACTTATTATTCGTCAAACGCCTTCCGTTGCACAGTTTCGGTGGATTGAGGTTGCGTAACAAACTTAGCCGACTTTCAATTTCAAATTGTGTAGCGGTAACCCCAAAACATCCAAAGAATTAAAAAATTTAAAATTTTAAATAATTTTTGTTGGATTGGAAGTGACACTACATTACATCATGCTTCGTGAGAAGCAAAACAAACAAAATTGTGCAATGGCACAAGACTTGCGGTTAAGAAGCTAATGACCGACGTTATTGAAGCCACTATTTGAATTGGGAAATTCCAAGACATTTTAATTCCACGTATCCCGATGATACCAACAGACATGCCATTCGAATTCAAACATTTGCTGTTTCCAGTGCGACTGGCTTTTGCACTGACCATCAATAAAGCGCACTGACAATCTTTGCAGGCGTGTGGTTTGAATTTGGAAAAAAATTGTCGTGGACAATTGTATGTAGCCTTGTCACGTGTAGGGAAACCTGATGATTTGTTTGTGTTTGCACGTGAAGGAAAAACCCAAAATATTGTTTATCACAGAGCCTTAAAATAAATAAAAAAATAAATGTTTTCTAATTTAGCATCCACTGCGCCATCTCTGACAAACATATGTTAACCAACAGTGGTCTCAACTTCACGTCCCTACTGTAGTGAGTGCGATGGAATCCCAGGCACTCATGTTGGAAATAAGTTTTTTCTTAAGAAGGTCCTGCACATGCAGCTACTAAATATATTGATTCTAATTGAGCCGACTTGGGTATAAATTGTGTGTGCCGAAAAAAATTAAACCACAATCTCAGTCGATTTGATTGTAGTAAGTACTACTCGACTCTCAAATTATACAGGCGAGTATCTAAAAGGGTAGCCAACAAATCATACTGCAATATTCATGATGTTGTGCGTACACAGAATTCATTCTTCAAGTTCCATTAGTCTTCCGGTATTTAATCTTCTCCACAGAATGCACTCTCCTACCCTAACACACTCCCGCCCTCCCGACACATTGCCATCTAATCGAATCGAACACAAGTAGGTGCATGCCACTGTAGCCCTAATTGATTGGCAAGAGATTCCTTATCCCACATTACACAGCATTGAAGTTGCAATAATTCACCATACCCTGCTGACATTTACATCGATAAGACCTCTCATTCATCAGCCTGCAGTCATGAGAGATTCTCCAAATATGCATCCTCTAGTGCAACCTGCAACCCCAAAAGCGAACACCAAAGAAATGCATGCACACACATGCATTTTGGGGGCAGCAGAGAAAAAAAAAGGAGCAGAAAACTGAGAATCTATTAAATGCGATGATGCACTTGTGAAGCAAGCCCTGGCTCTTTGTAAGGGATTATGAATAATGATGAGAGTCTCTCAGCCAACAGCGTCTTCCTTTTCCATGTCAACTTGAGTTTCACTTCACCCCCGTCGTCGATGGCAGTGGGAATAAAAAAACGAACCATTGAAACAAATTCTCTCTCCAGAAAACGATTGAGAACTCAATTGGACGACGATAACAACAACAGCAGCATCCACACGAAGCCAAAGCAACGCGCAATGAATTGAAAAACCATTGAAACCTAATGACACGAAAGAGAATAATGACAAGGATAACATGCATCCACCCCCATAACGAAAGCACACCACGCTCTATGATAAAATGCCGAGCTTGTTCAGCAATCATTCGAGCATGAATGCACTCGATGATGATGTCGTCGTCGTCGTCGTCGGCAAGTATGCATAAGGAGCCGCTGTTGAGATGGTAGTTTGTCAACATTCGGTGGGGATTAATAACGCATTCAGAAAAAAAAGAAAGAACTTGAGCTCTTTAATCATTTGGATTGCTTTGTAAACAGCGCGAAAAAAGGATACTGTCAGCGATAATTTTTCAAGTGCCTGGTAACGGCGACCCTAATCGAGCAACTCCCTGCTGCCTTTGCGTTGAGTTTTATTCAGCGAATGCGAAACCGTTAAGCTAATTAAAACATCATAAACCGTAGCCGCCATCATTCATTCGGCTGCGTTGAGGTAGCGCGCGCTTTGGGTGCAATTTATTTCCAGCTACATAAATCCCCATGGCGCGTCTAGACGTTTAACGAGAAAATAAGGTATTATCCTGGGCGAAGGAGGACAATTCGTCTTTTTCTTCGGTTCAACGTTGGCCTTCCGTTTCTACAGTAGGATACACTGCACTTCAAAGTGTTGCATCAGGAGAGAGTCGGTCGGCGACTTAATGAGCTGCGAAGGACACCCTTTTTGCTGGGTCGAAAGTCGACACACAATGCAATCCGGCGGTAAATTTACATTTTTCCCTTCGTGTCATGTCGTTACAATTTCATGATGTCCTTAATTACCGAAGGACAATTTTTTAATGGTGAAAGCGCGCCACCAACCATCGGTCGTCCGGCTTTTAAGTTGCCCGAACGAATGTGCATGAACGGATGATTCTTCGTCGTGCTTGCTGCCAGGACGATGCACATGTTTGTGTGAGTAGAATGCATGCGAAGCGGCTTCTGCCACTCTGGCCGCCGGCGGTGTATTAGGAGGGATAATGTTGTTACGAAGAAAATGGTGTACGGGCGGGAACTAATCATTAAACACTGTAATGGGATTTCGGGATTTCTGAGTCTTACTAATGTCGGGTGCAGCACGAATTTATGGCGGAAAGATGGTCATTAGATGCTGCCAGTGGAGGGTTAAGTATGCGGAATGCACAAATTAATTTCTGGGGAAATCAAGCGCAAATATGAAGCACGGCGAATATAATTTTCTCTCCGCGCGCTTGCGAGTTCTCTGTGCGATGGTCTGTTGGTGAAAGGTCAGTGGGAATGAAGTGGGCTATTAAGCTGCTGTAAATAATCCTCATATAAATTGGGAGTTGAAGATATAAGAGGCCTTCTGCCAGCTCTTGATGTCAAGCCGATTCGACAGAGAGTGAGAGGGTCCCACCCATCGCAGATTCTTAAAAAATAATTCTACACTCAATTGTACTAAAAACTGAAAAGAAATAGTAGTGAAACGTTAAATGCCATAACATAGATACATACATTCCATTCAAGCAAAAAAAAAATCGTATTATTCACTCCGAGTGTAAATTAGGTTTAAGTGCATTTTACACCCTAATCCGTATTTTTAAGCCCGATGACTTAAATTTACATAATATTCACTCAAAAACATGCATTAAGCCCGCTGGATAAATATGTATTTAAAAGCGGAGCTTAAACCGATTTTAGCTCGGTTTAAAATTGTTAAATTGCACATGAAATTACTTTAATTTTTTTTTTGTTTGTCACTTCGCAATTGATTTTATTTGCTGTGTGCTGAGCTTCATTTTGATTGTATTAATTATCAATTAAGCCTCTTTTTCTAGCTGGAAGTATTTCCGAACATCCACGACATCCTAATCATTGATTCAAGCCCTAGCCCCTTGTGCATGCGATACAGTCGAATACGAATATTATGGACTTGGGTTTAATTTTGGTTCGATTTATTTAAAAAAATAAAAATAGTACTAATAGTACTCAAAATTGAGAAGTGCTTCTTGCGTACTCTGAAGAGTCAAATAGTGCAAAAATCAGTACAATAATAAGCCTTTTTTAACAGTGCTGCCCAGCTTTATCATATACTTTTGGTGCATACTCGTGCAATGCCATTCAGGCACAGCCGTGTCGTATGTGTCCTTGTTCGCTGTCAATAACAGTTCGCATGCGACACAGTTCATTGAAAATTCATTGACGGTTACAACCAGATGGGAGATTTCATTCGATTAACACTCGTTCGCAGTTCATGTCGCAGGTAGTGACTTTTGAAATCTGATAAAAAAATGGAAAGACACTGAAAACATCCCATTTGAATTGAGTTCCCCATTACGTAATCTACGGCATCCTTTTCACGCTGTGATTTAGATTTCACATCAAAAAATCATCAACAGCGAACGAGCGGCGGCACTCATCCGAAATCTTTTTCTCTTTAATTCATTAATTTTGGCTTCGAAAAAGTTGGAACATTTAAAACTCATTTCAAGAACTATTATCCTCGGAGCACTCGAAGCAGACAGTGCGACAGAGAGAGAGAGAGAGAAACAGAAAGTCATTACCGTCGAAGGAATCGAAGTGCGGCGCACGATAAGGCAGCAGTTAGCTGGATTCCAGGAAGGAAAAGGTTGAGGGATGCTCTGCTGTGTGAGGGTGCGGAGAGATTTGAGTCTGTTTCCGAAAATGATTTATTCGCCATGTTTATCCCAAAGGAGACGTCAGTCCTAAAATAGGGAGAGGGGGCACAGCATAAATCTTTTTCTTAAAAAAAAAGTCCATTTCCAGTTCTTCCTCACAGAGTTTTCATAATTCATCAATTGTAGTTGTGGAGAAAACGGTTCGAGAGTCGACACTAAGACAAGAGGCATGTGCGGGCGGTGGGAGGAATGAATGGTATAGGGACAACTGAACGAAATGTGCAGATCGTTAAAAACGCATTACAAGTATAGTTCTGTCAACAAGTTATCAGAAGGAAGTTGTTAGCTTCAAACAGCCATCTAAGGGGTGGCATTTGTTGTGTTATCCACCCTCAAGCTACACGTTGTGGTGCTGCATGAACTGGGCGTTATGACCAGTGCACGAAATGAGTTTTATTTGCTATGTAAGGATGCAAATTGAAGGCAAGTTTAGGGTTGTCGCTTGAAGGAGCGCGTAGGGAGAATTCATGTTCATATGTTCAGCTGAACAGTGATGACCTCTAATGACCGCTTAAAGGGAAGCCATAGAAAAAACTGAATTTCGGGAACATTGATCTATTTTAATCAGTTCCAGAAGAACTGCCATCACTAATTAACCCGCGCTGAAAGTGAACTATCGCAAATGTCCGATTGTAAAGAACAAACAATTTCTCGTAAATCGCACCAGCAAACGGCAATCTTTTCTTCAAAAAAAAAACCGAGGAAGCTTGCATTTAATTTTGGAACTTTGTTCAAAATTCTACTTTGTAAAATTCTGCCTTCTAACACAAAAATTCAGCTTATTTTAGCTCTGCTTCGCAGTAAAATTCATCTTATTTCGCTTTTTCCAACTCAAAAAAAAATAATAATAAAAAACAATTTCAACTTCATTAAATAATAAACTATAAAAGTTAACGCAAAAATAAAATTTAAATTGAAAAAATATAAATAAAATAAGAGGAAACATTTACAAATTTAATTAAATATTGACAAAAAAACTAAAATAAAAAAGAAAACAGTATCTTTTGAAAAAATGCGAAATTTGGCAATTTTAAAAAAATTAAAAAAAAAAATTAAACGAACTTAGAATAAATTACAAATTAGAAAAAGTACAAACAAAAAATTTTTCTCTATATATTTGCTTTACAAAATTTTGCAAATAAGTAAAAAAGTTTTTGAAAAGCAGAATTTTGGAAACTAAATTTTGAAAGCAGAACTTTGTAAGAAGAATTTGGACTTAATATGTGCTTCCACCACCGACCGTCTAGGTGTCTCATCGTCATTAGCCTGCTGCGCATTTCCTCAGCGAAAAACTGTTCCTTTTGACTTAATTCGCATGCACAACGCACACTTCTCTTCCGGTTGGGTCCAACAGAAAATACTTCATCAAACGTCTGTTCTAGGAAATGTGCTTCCACTGTGTGCCTATCACGTATTCACGTCAAAGCAGAACCACTATCAAGAACATTCGTTGCTGAAACAGTCCACGGCGGATATTTGAAACCTTTAAAATCCAAAAAATTGTTTCGTATTTGCTTAAAATAAGCTTAAATTGATCAATTCAATTGTGTAAGCTTTTAGTCTTTAGAAAGCAAAAAGCTTTCTGATAGCTGAAATTATTTGAGTAAGTGTTGGCTCCCTCAGGTACACATTTGTGTTTTGTATTTGAACAATTGCAAGTCAAAGACTTTGAAGAAGGAAAAAGAACACATTTTTGCAAAAAAAAAAACATAAAAAAAGAGGCGTGGCAATAAACGACATAGCCAATAGTCTTTTCGAAGTCGTAGTAGGCGTAAAAAAGGTTTCTTATAAATTTGTGCAGTAGTTTTCACACCAAATGGTAACAAACACAAAACCCCCTACAGTTTTATTATTCTTATAGACTGATGGCACCCTTTGATAAAAATATAGGGAATGGTAAGACTTGAACTAGAATTTGGTGTTTATCAGAGGTGCTGCTTAGAGTTATAGCCAGACGACCGACGAATTATTAATGCCTGTTCTGATTTCAGACAGCATCCACCCATTCGTTGTCCAAAACTAAAATATCACACAACCGAATGACAGTGAATACAAAAGGACGCCAAGTATTCTTTTACAATACCAATTATGAGAACTTTTGGAATTCAGTCTTACTCACATCTTGGTCTTTGCATAAAAACTACATTCAAATGCGTCGAATCCACCGCGACCGACGTGAAAGTATCGGTCCTCCGTCAAATGCTGAATACAAATTCTAAGTAGAGATTCAAGCAGAGGAGTTCCAAATAATTCCGACATTTTTCAATCGAATACTAGGTCTCGATGTCGAACAGTACTTACAGTCCTTGTTCAATATTAGAATAGATGATTACGTCATCTCACAAACCAGTTTATATTTATGCCACACACCTTCTTCCCTATAATAGCAACTCCCTCAATCGAACCTCTATGACCCATTCCACCCATACCTCGTTATACCATTAAAGCCTATCCATTTTCAACTCACTTTTATATCTATTCGTCATTCTCTTCTTTTACCGCGTCGCGCTCAGTCGTTTTTTCAGAAAAAAAAAATTAAAATAAAAACTAATTAAAAGAAAAAATATCATTTTTTTTTTTTATCTTCGGGTTATCGAACAGTCCTTTTTAAATGAGTTTTTCAATAGTCCATATTTATATTTCCGTGACTATAGTGAGTGAGGGGTTTCAAGTTCGATCCCCTCTGATTAGATCTTGATCTTGAGATCTTTATTGACTGCGCCACCTCTAGTGAACGTCTGACAAACTTGCGAGAGTATTTAACCGCCCTAGAAAAGCTTCTAAATTCAGAAGGTCGGAATCAACATAAAGTTGTGCGTCCCTTCGATACTCACAAGCGAGTTCTGCACGGATCTATGAATTTTAGTCGAATTCAATTAAGTGGTCAAGTTAGAGCTATCAAGTGGAATAATTCCGATTAGTAAGGACTTCAAGTGGAATAATTCGGATTAGTAAGGACTTCTCCGCTTGAATAGCTATTCGGAGGTGTCATTCGAAAGCTCTACTGTACTCGAGTCAGTGTTGCCTCGAAAAAATGCAGACGAAACTGCATATTTAAAACGAAAATTAACATGAACAAGAACATTAACATCAAAAATCCTACTTCAAAACTCAGCCGCTGTCAAGAGGCTAATTACAATCAGAAACGATTCTCGCATTTCCATAGGTTAACAGGTCAACGACAGACGGTTTGAGTTTTCAATTTCGACATCATTACAAAAGGACATTGTCATTCAAAAAAAGAGCACAATATGCTCCCCATCTGCATGACTGCAAGGACAATTGGTCCCTCCCGTTCAGCATTCAGCATCAAATTGCATTTGTACCATCTTCTGTCCAGTGGCTTTATCATTGATTTTTCTTTTCATTTCGATTTCTAACTCATCTTGTCAATTGTAATTTTCCCAGTCTTGTGTCTGTGTGTGTTTTGCTACCTCATTTCGGGGCTGTACTCATTGTCCACGGCAGGGGAAGGAAATGTAATGTTTTCTCGGTTTCTTTCTTCCTTTCCTCCTTTCAAACTAGGCTATATCCTTCCTTTGAACTGTGGGTTTCCTGACACATTTCTTTGTTTGCTGCACTTGTACTGTTTCTAGCTACTTTTAAATGCTTCCTTGCATCAGAGAGCGAGAATGGACTGTCAAATAGGAAACGTCAGAAGATTACCCATTTTCGAATATACAAGTAACACACACCGGACGTGCTCATAAATCGGATGGAGGTGAAACGTTCCAAGACATGACACAAATTTCAGCCAACCCACATGAGGGAGAAAAGGTTTGCATCATTGTCACTCTAGATGCAACAAAATTGAAATTTATGCAATTCTTCGCGGAGGGACGACTACCGTACAGGTCTATTAATTGACTTTAGACCATCCTTCCGGAGTGAAGAAACAATTTTTTTTAGTATCCACTTCCCAGCTGCACACACCTGTGCTTGCATCACATTTTAACGTAATTAATGCAATAAACTTGTTTATCCCTCTCCTGGCAGGTGATTATCCTCTAAGACAAATGAGCGCAGCCAGCTCACGTGCACGTGTGTAGGAGTAGAGCGCGCGTTACCCAAAACTCAAGTCATTATAATTATTATTATTATGAAGATAAAATGCTGTTATTAGTGCAGCAGCACACGTTCCGCGGAACGGAATTTGCATCTTTGTCAGATGCAAATGGGTGTCAAGTTGTGATAAAGAAAGAGCATATCAGGCACGATACATTGGTGGAAAAGAGCTGTGCCTTGCATGGCGTGGTCGTAATCTATGGCATCATTAAGGAGTCGTGCATAGCGCGTGGAGTCGCGCAGTCATATGGCGAGGAGGTTGTTCCCAGCGAATGTTTTTAGGGTTGAATATCAGAGGTAGAACAAATTTCTTAGTAGGCCTTGGCGAATCCACTAAAATATGTCGTGGTAGAGTTCCCGCTCATCTATCTATAAGTTGTCTGTTACCTATTTAACATGCCCAGTCAGGCAAAGAAACAAAACCTACACTCGCTGTTACTCGGCACTAGATGGCACTGCCGCATAGTAATTTTGACCGATGGTAATGATCCGGAATGGAACCGAATACCTTTCCGATTCCGAGACCGGTTCGAGTCCAAAAAAAAAAAGAAGCAAATTCCAACTTGTGGCTTTTTTCACTGCGTCACCTGTCGCGAACGTCTGACAAACATCCGCGAGTTTTACTTTCATGAAAGAGGTTCTCAATTAGCCGTTTGGACTTAGCATACAATTGTAGATCCCTTCCATTCGTTCCACAAATGAGAAACTCACACAATAAGAATGGTTATGAGGAGCTAGGCCTAGTGTCCCTAAGGACCTGTTGCGCCAACTATTTTTTTTGTTTTTACGTAGCCTTGAGAAGGTTCTTAACCTATCCAGTTTGATTGTCACTTCCCACTAAATGGCGCTGCCGCATACCAACTTCGACACCATTCGACCGATCACCCTGAAAATTGACAGATAGACAGATGGCACTAGATGGCGTTGCAGCATATCCACTTAAACATTGCTGACCGATGAGAATGGCCCTTAAAAATTTCCACAAATTTGTATCCTTTCATTGAGAAGGTTGTCGATCCATCCACTTGGATGTGTCACTTCCCACTAGATGGCGCTGTCGCAAACCAACTTCGACACCGTTTGACCGATAAGCCTGAAAATTGACAGATAGATAAATGACACTAGATGGCGCTGCAGCATATCCACTTAAACATTGCTGACCAATGAGGATGGTCCTTAAAAATTGCCTCAAATTTGTATCTTTTCATTGAGAAGGTTGGCGATCCATCCAATTTGATGTGTCACTTCCCACTAGATGGCGCTGCTTCGACACCATTCGACCGATCACTTTAGATGGCGCCGCAGCATATCCACTTAAACATTGTTGACCGATGAGGATGGTCCTTAAAAATTGCCTCCAATTTGTATCCTTTCATTGAGAAGGTTGTCGATCCATCCAATTTGATGTGTCACTTCCCACTTAATGGCACTGCCGCATACCAACTTCGACACCATTCGACCGATCACCCTGAAAATTGACAGATAGACAAATGACACTAGATGGCGCTGCAGCATATCCACTTAAACATTGTTGACCGATGAGAATGGCCCTTAAAAATTGCCACAAATTTGTATCCTTTCATTGAGAAGGTTGTCAATCCATCCACTTGGATGTGTCACTTCCCACTAGATGGCGCTGTCGCAAACCAACTTTGACACCGTTTGACCGATAACCCTGAAAATTTGTTGATACAAACATGAATCTTTTCATAGCGAAGGTTGTCAATCCATTCAAATTGTTGTGGTAGCTACCACGAGATGGCGCTATCGCATACAAGCTTTTACCAAATTCAGATATGAAAAGATCCACCTTTATATAGGCATGTATATACTCAGGCAGACCTACCTCTGTCAAGTTTTGCTAGTCATACATAAAAACGATCGCGAACCTGCCTCTTGCGGACATGCGTCTCGCCCAAGGCGTCCTTGTTCCTCATATCTCCTTAGGTCAATTTTATAGCAAAAAGCTTGAGCTTTTTGAATTGTATCCCGCAATTGATGTGGCTCCCTATCAACTGATTATGGTCACATATTGCTTTCTCATCTAGCTCTTCTTTCAGCTTTTGTTAACGTGTCCTATTCCGCTACGTAGTTTAACGTCTTTTCGAAGTATAAGATCGAATTAATATCACTTTCTTCGGTGGACAGTTATTGTGACTATTGATATCTAGCAAATATGCTCACTGATGCTTCAGTTGGACCTGAAAACCCTTCACCTATTTAAGATGAAATTGGACTTTTACCAAACTGGTCTTGGCCATGCAGACTCGACTGGCTGAACTTAGAAGCGCTAGTGTTCAACAGAAAATAAAAATAGAATCACTCTTATAGTGGTCGGTCGGAATTGAAGAATAAGTCTCACCAACTTAAATTGAATGGTCATCAAAATGTAAAATGGCAGATACCTTATGTGCACATCTCTCTGACATATTTCGAGTCGAGATCAGTGGGGAATTTACCACACTAGTCATGGCGATGGAGTATTGCCAGTGGCAGTTCCAGAAACTGGTTTACTCAATCACATGCACTGCCAGCTCATTTCATTCCAACAGTTGCTACGGTCTATAACAAATGTGTTATCCTTTCTAAAAAAAAAGAAATTCTATATGCCAGAACCTACATTGATATCCATATGCGTGTGCCCCGCACTGTGTGCAAAAATTAATCAAAAGTAACTGAAAATTGGATGGGATCCTTGATGAAATTATATGATTTGAATAATAATAGAATCATTCATTCATCTCTCGGCTTGTGTCGGTGTGTGCCGTTCCGGGAGTCCTGAGAATATAGGCACTCACTACCCAGATCCACCCACCATCATCATGGCCATGGCAGGTTTTCTTCGTAAACCACTGGCGGCGCCGCGCCGCCGTCCGAAATGAAATTCTACATGCCACACAAAGGCACGGCAAGGATTCATCTCCTTTGTTATACTGTCGTACTGCAGACAGAAAAAAGGTATTCCAATGTGATGCTGTACACTAGGAGGATTGAACGAGTCACTGGAAAAGGAGTCTTATTAATATACTGTCAAGAGATGTCACAGGACAGGATGTGGCAACGTGCTTCGTACATGAGATAATGCCGGTTCTACGCTGAGCCGGCACGTATAGGACCATCGTCGTCGTCGTCGTCATATGGTCTCCACCGAAAAAGCAAGCAGTGAATGAGCATGATGGATTCCCCAACCTACTAGTTTAGTTGGAGACTCATCTCATGCCGTTGTGGAAGTGTTGTCATCTTGCGGTTGAAAACAATAGATTCATGTGGACAGATGGTGATTTTGATTTGTGTGTCACTGCACCGGATTTTCAGAAGAGTTGCAGTTGGAAAACTGTTGCTTTTTACCAGTCAAAGTATGTGTACACATACACGTACGTGGACTAGTCAAGCAATTAGCATAACAATGGACTGGCAAAGTCGGTCTTTTGTGGGTTAGGTCTTAAGTTCATTGAAATATTTATATGCTTGAAAATGGCTATAAGGGGCAGGAAACCTTTTCATATTTTTTTAAAGACGGTGGTATGGTTTTATAACTATTATTGGAGAGCACTGAGGTAATTGTTATTATTATTATTATTGAGGTAGTTCAGTGCAGTACGGAAAGTGTCCCACAAGTTCATGTGTTGTGAAAGGCCAAGAAGCGAAGTTGACGATCCTGCTGGGCTATTTTATTGTACAACAATCGCCCTTGTAATACGAAACGGAGCAGCACGTATTTAAATTTGTCATCTCAGACCGTTGCAAATAAATAAAGGTGAGTGTAAGACTTTATTAATTCTTGCAAAATTTAGCAAATTTTATGAAACATCCCCCCACGTCATACATTTGCAAACTTACCAACAACAAGTTCTTCTTTTCTCTTTCTACTGGCGAGCTCGCTTTCTCTCACTCTCTCTCTCTCTCTCTGTGCCATTATTCACTATCAAAATTTCACTTAATCACACACACCACTTCCGCTGATGCTAATTTCATTCGAAATTATATCACACGTCTCCTGTAATTAAAACCGTGTGTGAATTTATCCGGCCAGGGGTGCTGCAGCTAGTATATCGGTGGCAATCAAGCGTCTCTGTGTTACGGCCGCATGGATGTTAATTATGTCGATAATAATTGCACGTTAGACCGTAATTATAGAGGAAGCCGGAGAATGCTATTCTGAAAGCATCACTCCATTAACTAATGCCAAAGACGGATAATGACTCGTAGGTCCAAGTGGTGGGGCAATCGCCATCGGGGATCAAGACGCCACCTCAACATCTACAAGGAAATCATAAATTGTACTGAATTTCCGTCGGACATAGTCGTAGCAAGTTCAATTTGCATCGCTAAGTGAATTGTTGCGCGTCAATATTGTTGTAAGAAAGCAAACGCAATCAATAAAAGGTGTTAATCCGCCTCATGACGAGGAAATGTGAGCTTAGTTGCATAAGTTCTCTAAATTTATTGCCTCATGGGGAGAGATTCGAGAGCAAATTAGATTCGATTGTCAACGACTGTTTCTAGAGATTCGAGAGCAAATTAGATTCGATTGTCAACGACTGTTTCTCATACCGTCAAACGGGCTAATATTGACCACTTTTGAATTTCAAACGGGTGTATCATATACGATTTTTGTGCGAGTGCGAAATAAATGACACCAGCATAGGGGCTTGGTTTTGTACTTTCATATTCCGAAGCTAGAATTTGTTTAAATACGAGTACAGACGTAGAGGTAGTTTCTTAACAAAAACCAGATTTAGCAAAGATTCAACAAGTTCTTTTACCCTTTTACGTTGCCTTAACCTAAAACGGGTCAAAAATTGACCAGCATATATTTATTGTTGTCAAAAATTTTAAATTAGGGTAGATTTATTCCATTTTATTAGCTGAGTACATTAAATTAAGCTTTTGAATTAACTTCATAGTGTTTTGAAATGAAGAACTAATATTAATAAATTAGTAGCATAAATAAATAGTAGTTAGTACTAATTATAAACAGTTAGGAAACCTTAAAATGAGAAGTCTTGAGGTACATTCGTCTTCTGGACAGTCTTTTAAAACTCATTTTTATTCCAGAGACCTACCTACAACCTAGACATACATTATTTGCTTTTCTTGGAGCACAGTAAAGCAAAAACTTCATCACATTCAACATTCATTCAAAATGCAACATCCAATTGTTGGCGTAAATGGGTGGAGTTTAGTGTGAAGTACACAAATTTAATTTTGTTTTTCATAGCCATTTCAACAACATCAACAGAAAAATGGCTTGCAACTTTGTCACCCAAAATGAAAATCTCATTTTCGAAGTGTCTTGTCTCCGGAACGAAGCAATTGATAAACCAATTTTTAAATACTAAGGCGTCAAACCAAACCGACTTATTGAAAGAATCAATTTATTACTTTTCAGAAAACCGGTGGCCCAATCGATTCCAATTCGATCAATTTTCCTTGCATTTATGTCCAAACAATGTTTTGTCAATATTCGCACTAATTGAATACCGAATGGAAATCGCTAACTATGACAAGTGCTTTTGCGATAGCACTTTCTTCCTCTTTAGTGAAGGCTTTTGGCCTTCAAATATCCTTTGTATGCTTTCACTTAAGCCTATTGATTAAGGTTCCTTTTGCAATGTTGAAATCCTCAACAAGGCTAAGTGCAATTTGAATTTGGTCGTCATTTGCACTGTTACATCGTCTTTTTGATATATTTTTGGGAGCCATATTTCTTGAAGCTTTTCTTGAATACTAAGCCTATGAAACAGGGAAAATATAAATGGTCAATGTTAGCCATTGTGTTGGTTTAGCTTTGCCCACCCGGTCAAAGTTTGGATGCTCTCGGTCAAAGTTAGCCGTTGGCTAATAGATTTAGACAAAATTTTCAAATTGATCTCAAAAACTTTCTTAAATTTGAAATTTATGGCTAAAAGTAAATGTATATTCTTAAAAGGAAACATATTAAACTACTCACTGTTGCTAAGATTTTAATGATTAAGTGTTTTTTTTTTTCTCACTGAAAAACATAGAAGTTTCGGAGCACATAAAAAGTACAATAGAAGAGGTTTCACTATATAAGCTGTCATGTAGGGAGAACTGCCTCTATTCCCTTTATCTTTTTTTCCGCCATCTGTGAAAAAATAGCGGTTAATATAAACCCATAATTATAATTCTAACTTATACCAGACGTTGCGTAAGTGACTATAAAGAACTTGTTAACTTTTGGTCAAAGTTACGCCCCCTGATCAATGTAAGCCGGTTTGACGATACGTTGTGCAAAAATGGTTTGTTTGCAAACATTAACCAACGTCAAAGCTGTCATTTCAAAACTGAATTCTTTTGTTTTCTGAAAGCTTTCGTATTCAAATCCAGTTTTATTCAAAGAAAAATCGATGTACAATCTGCAAAACTGACATCCAAACTGTCAATAAATTCTTAAGAGTGCTTAAGTTATTCTATTTAACTTCAAAAAAACTGATTACATGGCAAATGCAACTTTCAGTTTCAATAAATCATCTCAACTTGAATGAGGCCGGTAACATACTCGTACACCCAACCTACTATATCGGCGACACGATGCTTTAATCCGTATTTGTCGCTCGTCCTCTTTAGAGGTGGCTGCAGTGTATATATGCAAATAATGCTTAAATTCAATGATGGCAGGGGATTGCATTTACGGCCAATGCCAGTGTATCAATTAATTTACGGTCGATTTAGTCGAACAAGAGTGCGGCCGACAGGCTTGGCGTTAGCGGTGGCGTATCGTAGGGATTTGACCAGCGACATAGTCGCCTCTTTTTTGTCGCCACAATAAATTATTACTTTTCGAGTCGAAATAAAATCTGTTGTGTAAACACACGGATTGAATTGCTTTCACAAATAATTAACAATTACGATTGCAATTAAGCAATTATCACGGTGCGGTGATGCTTACAAAAAAATGCATACATTTGTTTATAAAAAATATGTAAAATTATTATCTTGATGAATGGATTGTCCGATTTAATGATGGATGGTAGTTATAATGGTGGTTTCATTTTTTATCGATGAATGCGTTGGTAGTAGGTACCAGTGCTGCCGCTGGTAATTTTAAAAAATGGGACTAAAAAGGGACCCGAGCCGAAAAAAAGCGCCTACCCAAAAAATACTAACAGTGAAAAAAAAACATAACAGAGCAGCAGACATTTGCTTATAACAAAAACAAAAAAAAAATATATTCATTACGAAACCCTTTTTCGTTCAATAAAGAAAAAAATTATAGTGAACCTGAAAAAAATGGTAATTATCATCAAGAAAGTGGGGGCCAAGGGTCTTGAAGCTCAAAAAAGGGCTATACGGTGGTAGGTACACTGCAATGAGACTTTTGTATTCCTTAATTTCAATGGACTATACGAAGGGGATTGTATGTTATTCTTAGGCAATGGTAACATGTGCAACTTAAGACTATCAAGATAAGTCTACCTTTATTAACGATGACACATCATGGGAGCCTTTGTTTTATAGTTAGGTAGAACATAAAATATGTAAAATAAAAATGAACGTCAAAAATGGTTCCTAACAAAGTTGACATCATTGAAGGCGACTGAAGGGATATAAACGAAAATTGATATTCAGATTAATATATTCATTTAGAACAAGAAGACGAACTTAGTTTCAAAAAAAAATATCGGCTGTCGTTGAAATGGACTTAACTGAATGAAGTGCATGGGTCGCTCGGTGGTCGTACGAATTAATGGGCCTCAATACCTCATCAAAGTGACAACAATCAATATGTATTTATTTCAATTTAAAACGACAATTTTATTGATTTGTGAACAAAGATAAAGATCGACTGTACTCGTCACTATCTTATTCAAAAATCAACTTTTTCTCCACCAGCCAACTTCAGTTAACAAAATTCCTTATAGAACGAGCAATCTGATAGACTAGTTCGCGAAACATTTATGTCAAATATAAAATAATTTGACAGCTGAAAAACAGCTACAAAACAGATTTTATATGATGGCTACAGCATGATTGTGTAAACAATAAACTAAGAAGTTTATAATAAAGTGGAAAAACGGATAAAAGCATTCTAGAATTAAAAAATTATGTTTATAAAATGTGTTTGGTAAAGGCTGAGAAGTTACTGCGTACCTAGTGGGAATTGAACGCCTTCTAAGAATTCTTGAACAAGGCACCACTCTTGACATTTATTATTCTATAAGTTTTCTTGACGTCTGAACGAAAAAGATCTGCCAAATGATGGGCTTCTCGAAACACTCTATTGGGAGATAGAACACTCGATGCTATTGGCTGCATATTCAACTGTCAAACGCAAGAATTACTAGAATACTTAACCAATGCTTTACATGGGTCCATTGAAGGGTCAAAAACCAACTACGTTAAGGACTGTTCACATAAGAAAAAATTTCAAACAAATCAATTTAACTGCATTTGTGAATAGAAAATTCTTATTTGTTTTGCCACAAAAAAATATTTTATTTATTTTATTAATCCAACATCTAATCTTAAAAAACCTGAGTCTTATGTGGTATTCGTTTGGGCTTCTTCAGATTTGCCCTCAGATTTCAGATTTCGTGTGCCTAATCGAACATAAAAACGCTCTTGCTCTTTTTTTGTGTTGATATTCGTGCGACTTGAATATGTGTAGTCTTTTACACTTTACTATGCGCTTTCCATTCACTGGTTAAATTTTATATTAAAACATTCGAAATTTCCGTCCCGATTGATTTCTAAATGTTTGCACACAAATAATTTACGAAAATAGATTCACCCGATGCAATGCCTTTCTTAGCTGTAGAAAAAATTCGCGCAAATGTAAACAAACTCCACCAAATGTCAAACTCAAATGCACTTGTATTGGTAAATCTGAAGCAAATCTGAGAAAATATCTAGATTCGCAAAAGTGCTCTGAAATCTGAAAAAGATTGCTTTTTTTGGTACCAAACGAACATAAAAATTGCTCTGAGGGCAAAAAAAGTGCTCTGAGAGCGCCCAAACGAATACCACATTACCGCCCTGTTCTGCTATTCACTTGAATCGTAGATTCGACGATCATTCGATTCACTTTGACTCTGCCTTTCCATTCTTCTATCCATCGGGCGAACTACATTATCCAAACCAATTTGATATTCAAGATAACAGCTGTCTTTTGCCTTTTGGCATTATTACTAGTTGTAAATTGATCTCTGTTTGTTGTTCTACCCCTGAAAATGAATAGTCTTTGTTTACAAATAAATAATCTTGCAATAAATTAGTTCTTACTTACATTTTATCAACCACCAACCAGACAGACGATCCATTAAATTTAAAAACCAGCAACATTTGACATGCAGATCTGAATTGTATCGAATGAAAGCGTTCACGTGAATAAGAGAATACCGCGCAGTATTACCGACGTTCCCGACATTAACGAGGTAAATCCAGATTCAATTCGAATGAATAGTAGAATAGTTTTCAGTGAAAATTGAAGAAAAATTCCCCTCGATGAATAGCCGAATAGGGCTGTTGGTTTTTTTTCAAATAATAGCGAAATTTACAATTTCCCGCGAACTGTCGCACTTTATTCACCACAATCCACAGGATACAGTCGCGATCCGAAAACCTACGGATGAAATGTTCGTTCAAACTTAAGCTTTAAATGGACAGAGAAGTGTCTGCGAAAAGGCAGCGCAAAATAATTTGCGGAGAGTTCCATCAGCTGCTTCACAATTAGCAGTGTTACCAGCACTGGCTATTTATCTCTGACTTGGATACTCGAACTTTAAATTGTCATTGGGAATTTATCCTAATTTAGGCTATTCACTTTAAAGCTTGCCGATTTTTTGGGATCCTTAGAAACTTATAAAAAAAATACATACTTCTATTGCGAACCTACTATTAACTAAAGCATTTTAAACAGTTGATTGCGAATTAGCCAACTCCATTTTCAAGTTGTTTTTAAACAGATTGACAACACTGATTACAAGTACAGAACAATAAATGTGGACGTTCGAATACCTATAGTTGATGTAAAACGTCAACTAGATTTTTCGAGACTAAGTATCCAAACGTATTGACTATAGGAACGTCCCCAATCTGTGCTAAAAGAGAGTGGAGAATTGTACCAAGTAGTCTACTAAAATAATTACAAACTTTTTGCCATCATTTCGCAGCAACAGCGTTCTGCTCATGATTTCGTTGTGCAACTTTTCTATGACATTTTCTGTTCTGAAACAGGTGCATACTAGGCTTAAAAATGAAATTGAATCGCGGATATCAGCGACTCAAAAAATGTTCATGTGAATGAAATGAAATGTCAGAAATGCTCGCAGTTCGCTCTCATATGATTAGTACTTTTATTCTGCTAGATTACAAATAGAAAGAAAGTTTCTAGGCTGCATATAATGTCAGTTGGCTATGTTTCGTCCGCTTATAGTCCGCTTAAAGTATAAATGGGTTGAGTATGCCTCGGGGTCCTACTTGCGACTGATGGAAGGAGAAATGCAGAGATTTTTGGTGAGAAATGTGTCAAGCTTGGCCAATTTTGAGGCAGATGAGCAATGTGTTAAAAGAATAGGTACGGAGACAGTTTTCGTTTGCTGCTTAAGCCACGTTATTAACTTAAACTTGCGGATTACTCTTACTATTAGATTTGATATTAACAGAAGAGAATAGACTGTGGTGAATACAAACTATCGAAATCAGATTTCTCCGTGGTATTGCTTTGACGACTCAAAGAAATTTTGAGAGGGACTACTTTTCTTTACCACCATTAACTAAAATAAATCAATCCAATACATCCGGCCGCTGCTTTAATAGATTTGGGTTTTTCTTTTTACAGATAAACTAACCAAAACTTGGAGCCAATCTTTGTATAAAAAGGACACGAAAAATTAATGTTATCACTTCCAAGTGTTATTCTACAATTTCCTTCCCCAAACAGAACTTCCACCCACTTCACATGTTCGACACTAAAACTGATGAAAATTTAAAGCAACCAATTGATAAACCAACTAAATACATATAATATTCTTATCTGGTGTTTATGAGTCCTTTTCATTTCCTCGGCGTTTCTTTGCCTCAAATACGCTAAAGGGGAAAAAAATTCAAATTTTTCCCAGAAAAATTCATAGGAAAACCCATCGAAGGGTTGAGAGAAAAAAAAAAGCATAAACCAAAGGATACACATTGTCCTTACTGTCGTCAGATTTGGAGTTTTTCGTATGCGCCCCGCTTTTTGTGAAAAGAGCGCGTGCTTATCTTTATAGCTTCTCAAATGGAATGGGATTTTGGATGATTATAGATTGCGTCGCGTACTAGTTATTTTTTTTTTTTTCTTTTATTCAACATCGTTCTCATCCTTTGATAAAAAAGATAAGACGAAGAAAAGCATTTATGCAGTCGCCATGTATATGGTAAGGGATATGTGCGTGGAACAAGAGACTTCTATGGGATTGGGAAATTTAACATCGATGTGGGGTTCGAACTGAAAATGGTTATTGCCGAGTATAAGGAGGGGGAACCGAAAAACCGTCTATTGATAAGGAAAACGTGAACACGAACATTGAATCGATTTCAGCTTCTGCGGTGTATACTTTTGCTAAGCCAATCTCTCCCTTGCTACGTATACACGTCGAATTGAAAACTATCCAAGTGAATATGGTTCGATCGGTCCTTTTAAAGAGTTCGTTTGCAAAGCGCTTTTTTTGCACTGTCAAGGATATCAGGCAGAATAAATCTCCCCGCATGTTTTCATAATTAACAAGGCGCGTAAGTGATGGTTTCCCAGTGAGTAGGTACCGACTATCAAACAAATAACTTGTAATAAACTCTAGTTAATATTTCACAGTGATAGGACCTTTTTCCTACAATGTCCGGTTTCGACAGTCCCCCTGCTTTTTTTTCCGCTCCAGGGATAATGTCATTTGTCATGTTGGGCATGGACTTTGGCTGGGCGCCGCATTCATTTCTCAATAATTAAATGAAAATGCCACTTAATATTTCATTAGGGAAACACGGCGACGTTAATAATGAGTTCATTTATTTTTCGCACTCATTTCGATGTTCATGATGATGTTGATGATGCTAGTACGTCTTGAAGAGTACGCACGCTAGCACTCGGTCTAACAAAGAGATTAATTATTAGAATATGCTCCTCAGAGGCAGAGGACAAATGATGAGGATATTGAAGGCGAATGCGAGTGGAGTCGGACGACCTGCTGCTGAGTGTTGTTAATATTCTGAGGAATGTCCTTTTGTTGAAGGGAAATTATTCTTGTTTGGTGGTGGTAATAGTGGTGTTGAAATGCAGAAATGTGAGAGGGTATTCAATCATTCGGCTGTATAGGGTTATCGTGGACGATTGTGAATGGAAGGACATTCACATGGGTAATGGTTCATTTGCCAGTGTCTCATTAGGATTCTGGACTTATGATGGCGAGTTATTTCATTAAATTTAACCAAGCAATTTCTTTCTAGGCAGGTCTTCAGAGGAAAAATACGTGGAGACTGTATTTGGTAGTATAGGTGCGTCTTTGAAAAGGTTAAACGTTCAACTTTTTTGAAATTTATCTCGAATAAGCTATTTCATTGATTCTGGGGAATGCAATTTTGAAACGGCACTGACGAATTTGCAATGGTGGGAAACAAAACCAAGCAACCCTATACCTACCAACTCCAAGCCAAGTTTAGCGCAACAGAGCACCCCGAAGTCACACCTCTCTACAAAAAAAACATTTGAGAGGTAATTCACATCATTCAATGATTTATTTTATTCATTTCATTCATTTCATTCATTAATTTTATTTATTTCATTCATTCCATTCATTTCATTAATTTCATTCATTTCATTTATTTCATTCCTTTCATTCATTTCATTCATTTTATTCATTTCATTTCATTCATTTTATTCCTTTCATTCATTTCATTCATTTCATTTCATTCACTTCATTCATTTCATTCATTTCATTCATTTCATTCATTTCATTCATTTCATTTCATTCATTTCATTCATTTCATTTCATTCATTTCATTAATTTCATTCATTTCATTCATTTCATTCATTTCATTCATTTAATTCATTTCATTCATTTCATTCATTTCATTCATTTCATTCATTTCATTCATTTCATTCATTTCATTCATTTCATTCATTTCATTCTTTTCATTCTTTTCATTCACTTCATTCATTTTAATCGTTCATCATTCATTTCCTTCATTTCATTCATTCATTTCATTTATTCATTTCATTCATTCATTTCATTCATTCATTTCATTCATTCATTTCATTCATTCATTTCATTCATTCATTTCATTCATTCATTTCATTCATTCATTTCATTCATTCGTTTCATTCATTTCATTCATTCGTTTCATTCATTTCATTCATTCATTCCATTCATTCATATCATTCATTCATTTCATTCATTCATTTCATTCATTCATTCATCAAATGAAAATGTGTTAACCATCTCTAACAACCTCAACAGACGAAACCCAAGTAGCCCACAAAATATTCCTAAATACCTATTCACATTTCACACCCCGATGAACACAACAGAGCTTCTGCTTTCATCACAGGCAAACACCCTTTAAATGCCAATCATTATATTTGCTGCAGGAGAAAATCTAAAAATTACTATGCGCATTTAATTACCCAAATTCCGTGTGCAGGCCAATGATTTTGAATAATGCAGGACTTCCCTTAGCCAGGAAAAAAATACACAGAAAAAAAACAGAAAGAAGAATAATCCACAGAGGAGAGATGAATGACAACGGCACAAACCCAGAACCGGAGAAGACCCGCAAAACCCTAAGACCATGGCCAAGTACCATGCAAATTACCATGTTCAACTGTCATTACTCCTTCGACTGCGACAGCAAGGCTTCCAACTTTAGTGCTTCCTGTCCAAAGTTTTATTTGTCTCGATGGTTTTTGGCCAAAACTCCCAGTGTCCCTCTATTATCTGCTCGCCCCTGCTCGTCAGTAATTGGTAAACTTCTAAGACACAAGAATCAACCACAAAACAAATTTAAATTTTTAATTCAATCATTCTATGTGTGTGTGTGTATGTGTGTGTGTGAGGATAGCGATGAGGGTGTGCCTTTCGACTGTTCCACAGGCAGATGTACCATCGAGATAAAGACAACTTTAAAGGATTTCATTTCTATTCTCTACAACCACTGTACAGAGTCCAAATGTCCAAGTTTTGCGAAATATTCCCAACTCGCCGTCCTCGCTCCGTTGTACAGTACAGCTAGGTAGGTACTCGTTGGCTTGTCTATCGCACGTGATGAGATGAAATAGCTTCTGGCATGTGATTGTCGGAACGAAATTCTATTTCAAAATGTCAACGAGTTCATAAATATTCCACCAGTAGTAGCTCCGACAACAGCATCACTGGTTTTATCCAAAAAATAAGGATATGAACAAGTCATAAACAGGACATGACTTCGATTGGCTTTCAATGGATTCGGTGAATGGTAAGTGAGAGTTGGTTATATACGGGGTGGTCGATTTGTGTGCATGGATGAGTGTGGTAGTTAGTTTGGATGAGTAGGAAATGGAACATGACAGCGGTGCGGTTGTTGATTTGTGAGGAAACGAATTTTGGAATAAATTATACCGAGTCCACAGGATGTGGCAGGGAAATTGGTTAGCTATGGGAAAATTCATCTGTTATGCGGATATATGTGAAGCTCACATCGTTTGAAGCGTCCAAAGTGTGTCACACCGATTGATGAGTTGATCTGATGTTGACGAAAGTTTCGAGTTCTTACTTATGCAAGTCGGACGTTTTCGATATTTTCACTAGTGATTGGCAAAATCAAGACATCTTGTTGGGGCATCTTTTAAAAAAACTGATGAAGCCTGAACGTTGCTGCTTGGTTGTAGCACGATGGTCCCTGCAAGTTGGAAAGTGTTGTCTTCATTGCAGTTCTAACTTCAAAGTATAAGTTGTTAGTTCTAACCTTGTTTTTTCTGTCTGTGAAAGGTGAACCTATAACACTTCAAGAGACAATACCAGTCTGGAACTGCTTCTGTACTCATATGGCTGCAAGTTTTGGAAATACTTTCTAAATTGACAAAACCGATCTCCTTTGACATAAGCTTGGGGGCCTATAGTATATAATACTAAAGAGCATACGATTTTGTGCGCCAGCTGTAGTGGGTTTGATGGTAATGTCAGATCAAGTCGAGCTGATCGTATACATAAGCTGCCAAGTAAGCTATATAGGTAATTTTGGGACCGAGCTCTCTACATATAACCTTTGTTAAAACCCTGGCACAAGCTTTGCTTTATAGAGGTAGAAAATCTGCCATCTGCTTCAGATTGAATCACCTTCAAGTTGTAAACAGGTAGATGCTGATATTGCGAAAGCTTTTGAAGGTCGTTTGAAGTGTATGGACTAGTGTATATATAGGAATGGCCAAGCTAGTGCCTAGATCTCAATTCAGTTCCTTCTGTTGCTTTTTCCCTGCTGGTTGACAGCATAAACTTAATTCTGTCCTTATGTTCGCAACAGTGGCACCTTGACGGTGCAAGTAAACAAAATATAAGCCCGTGGAATTGGCTTGAGAGTTGCGAATAATTTTCGTAAGCCTTATATTCAAGAGTCACTTGGCAGGTCGTCGTTTTGCCAAGAATATTTTTGGACATTAAATGCAGCTGCCAGCATCCACTGTTGACCCCATCATCATCTACACAAAGGGAGGGGTTTGGCTGCAATGCCTAATTAGGTTCGACTTTTTAAAGCTAGTCTCTGCAGGTGCTTTCAGAAATGGCTCACAAATTAATAATAAGCTATGCCTACTTTTCTGCGTAACCTACCATTTCTATTGGTCGTTTGTGGATCGAAGTTCACTTTTTTTGGTCATTTCAGTAGTTCATTACACGATAGACACCATCTTGAATCAAATATTACGAATACTTCCGATGTTTGCATAAATAGTCTCCTTTCTTTTAGTCTAAGGGGCCAACTTTCCTTGTAAAAGCGGTTCTTCGTTGCCAACTCTGCTCTTACGCTTCTCTTTCTTAATTTAAGCTTGATATTTTCGACTGAGGCTAGGGGCTGTTGTATTTTGACAAATCAGTCACTAGCAACCTAACCTTCAGCTTGCGCTTCGGTTATGACAGATAAAGTATCATCTAACTCAGTTAAACGCGGTTTTAATATGATATACCTAAATTTATGTATTGCCTAAGGAATTTCCATTTTACTAAAAATTAACTTTTTCGAGTTGAAAGGTCAATTCAGAGTTAAATGCATTATGAGAAATGTCTCTCAAAAACTACAGAAGTTGAAACCCCTGTACCGTAGTTGACACTCTACATTTCGGTTCCCAAAAGTAATAATTAAATAACAGCTACCGATTTATTAAAATGCATTTATTGCTTCTTTATAAAACAAAACGCTACAGTTTGAACAGTTATTATTAAAATAAAAAAAAATATATATATAAATGCATTATTTAAAAGAAAGTAAAAAGTTAGTGAAATATAATTATGTATTAATTTAGTTTTTGTATTAAGCAAACTGAGTTTAAAACTTGTAGGAAACATTGATAAAGCGAGCTTAGTGCAGCTTTAGAATTGTATTTTAAAAAAAAGTAGGCATCAAAAGAAAGAGAATATTTCGCCTTCGCTATAGTAGTAGGGCTATGTGATTCTTGGCTCAGGAAATGACGTCATCAAGGTCACTGACAGGAACTGCCGATAAGAGAGCGGACCTGGCCCAGGAAATGAGTCATCAAGGCCGCCGATAAGAAAGCAAGGTTGTTTCAAGATTGTTTCAAGGTTGTTGGTAAGGAAGCAAGACCATAACTCCCTCTCTCTCTCTCTCTCTCTGTTTGTTAAGAAAGCAGTTGAATAAAAATATGGGCGGGAACATTAATAGTTGTCAAGGTCAATGAATAAAAAAATAATGCTAAAAATATAAATCATGAATGAAAGAGTAAAACTAAGTATTATTATGAAAATGGGATAAGAAGTCAAGGTTGAATTAGCTTTGTGTAAAATGAGATGATTAGCCCATAGAGTTGAGTTGGATGTAAACAAATAGGGGCGGCATAGAAATGAATCAGGTTGTTAGGCCAATGAATAAAAAAATAGATAAGAATGAAAAAGCATGCTTGAACATGTTAATTTGGGCACCGGCATCAGCCATAAATTTCCTCTAGCTAAAAAGAAGCGGAGCCAACAACCCAAGAAACTTGTGGAGAACAAAACTGTCTGAAAGGTTAAGAAAAAAAACACAAACAACAAAAATTATTTTTTTATTTATTTATTTTATTCAATGCAATGGGATTAGTGACAAGAATGAAAAAGCATGCTTGAACATGTTAATTTGAGCACCGGCAAGAGTAAAACTAAGTATTATTATGAAAATGCGATAAGAAGTCAAGGTTGAATTAGCTTGGTATAAAATGAGATGATTAGCTCATAGAGTTGAGTTGGATGTAAACAAATAGGGATGGCGTAGAAATGAATCATGCTGTTTGAAGTATGGTTAGTGATGTGAGGTTATGCAAACTCAAAGAGTTGAATGTACTCTTAGAATCTCCGATAATATACAAGCAATAATGAAGAACGACATTGTTATTGTGTGGGCGAACAAAAGTTGAAATAATGGCATGCTTAGATTTCATTGCACTTTTATACAAGAAAATTGGATATGAAATTGTAAATTTGATTACCGCCAAAAATTACTCTTATCTAGCTTCGGGAATGCTTTTAGATTCTCCTGGGCCTTTGCATTCATCAAAGAATATTTTATAATGGTAATATGCATTAGTTAGCAAATTATGTCGTGGGCTTAGGAGCATAAATTTCAAATAAAAAGGGTAACATTTTGGATGGACGGCAACAGTAAGCAGCAACTCAGCAAATTTAAAGTTGGTGATAAGGCATTGCTAAGAAATAACGCTAGAAAGAATAAACTACTCCCTTTTACGAGAATGCCCGTTCAAAGTGATAAAAGATCATATCCAACAAAAACGCCATAATTAAAATAAAAAACAAGTCCAAACTAGTGCACAACAATAATTTACAGTTTTACTACAAGTAAAAACACTGACCACATCCACATACACGCAGATCGGCTTAACGCATACAAAGATATTCCCGAGGCCCCAACTTAATACATCCAATCCTCTTCTTTTAAGAGATGGAGTCAATATAATTACGTGCCCAATTCGGAATGGAGACTGTTTAATATAGTAACACAAAAGGAACTCCATCTACGTCGCGGAACCACGAGGGTAGGCAGGGGATATTCAAATGACATAGAACTATCGACCCCGCTTGTGTCCCCTGTCCAGTCAGCAATTCATGTAGATCTGAACGAGCGAAAAGTACACATAGCGGATTACCATCTCTCGCGTGGAACGTATATCAATGGAGAAAGGTTAACCCCCTGTACCATAAGGGAGCTCCATTTCGGAGACACAATAAGTTTTGGAATATGGGGAGAAGATTACGAACTGGATTTCTGCCCCACTTACATACTGAAAGGTCCACTCCCACGGCGCTGGAACCCCATGATACGTACCCCACCACATCAAATCGAATACGATGATGAATCAAATGATGGGTACGAGTCTACGGACACAGTTGTATGGGAACCAGATAATAATTAGTTTTTGTAAAACACATAAACGGCAATAAATAAATTTGTAATTGTTTGGAACTACTCTTTGCCTTATTTAATTTTGTTTAGCAGTTATTACCGAAGTCTGGCGATGACATGAAAGGTTTTTTTATTAAATATCAGATCATCAAACCCCTTAATAATAACTCTTCGGGTGAAATTCCTTCGAGCTGGTCTATGCAACTCATTAACAACATCACGTTTACTCATCACAACAAAGAATGGATAGAAACAAGCAAAGTTTTTATTTTATTAGATATTTTATTTAGCCAATCGGCGATAAAGCAACATCAAATTCTTAATTCTAATCAGCCTTTTCTCCAACATATAACAGGCGCAGGTATCTGGCCCGTCTTTACATAAATCCGAAGACCATGAACAGTTCATAAAATGGCAACCATGAATGGATTCAGTTCAGTTCAGTTCAGAAATTAATACAACTAATGAGTTCATTGTAATGTTCTTCAATTATAATGTTCTGATATGATTTCATAAAATCTAAAAGCTGACCGAAAACTGCAGAGTTATTTAAACTAGGCATGTCTTCAGAAGCGTTGCCGAATGTTGACTAGACTGATTTAAATAGGTGACCCTGACCAGCCGATTTTTTTCTTAGCAATAGGTTCATAGTCCTCTTTAAGTTTTTGCAAATCATCAAGAAAATATTTTCTGAACTTATCAAGCAATTCAAGTGCATTTAAATTAAGTTGGTCAGCGTACAATCTCAAAGATTTATCAGTTTTTTCTAATTTCCCCTCGATTGTTAAAAGGCACTTCTTAAAGACATCATTAGCTACGCCGTCAACATACTGTTTCGTAGCTGCGTCATCATCATCTGTTGGTGCTTTAATGTTTCTCAAATACTTGTGCTGAACATCAAAAAATTCATTCAAATTTAGCTTTAAGGTTTTCATACTTTCATCGGTAATGGTTTGCATTAGCGCGTTATAATTGTCATCAGCATATTTTTGTAGAATGAGTATAGTTTTATCTTGAAAGTCTATATTGTTATCAACATATTCCTTATTTGCTGCCTGGGTTAGGTTTACTGGTTTTCCAACATTGTTTAAACATTTTCCCTCAATATCGAAGTCACCAGTAGATGTCAGTTTAAATCCTTCTCCAGCTGGTCACTGCAGCCCCACAGTGGGCCTTTGAAATCTGTTGGAGCTTCGACCGAACTTGTCAACACTCATTTTGCTAATAGTGCCAACTTTGTTATCAAACTGTATTTAATATATGACATTTGATTCATTAGGATCATCCTCAATGTACGTAACCGATGAGGTTCTCAGAATATGCCATATCATATGATTTGTTAATTTTTGATGTGATTCTTCAAACATATCTTTAATTAAACACGTAATAATTGTTGCATACTTTTGGTTGCGATTACCCTTTACTTGGAGATTACTAAATTTTCGTCGATATTCATATTCATTATTGTATATGAAACAGGTTTCATACAGGGCAGTTCCATACAGGGCTGTTTAACAACAGGGCAGTTTAATAACAGGGCAGTTTAATAACAGGGCAGTATAATAACAGGGCTGTTCTAAGGCTGGTGTGTTTATAGAATGTAGCATACATTACCCAAGAGGTTGAGGAGAGAGTGCACAATATCCCAGAAGACTACATCACATTCCTGAAAGCAATATTCAAATAAGTGAGGAAAAATCAAAGAGATGCTTTTTCAATTCATGTTTTATTATAATAGGTTTAGCTTATTTTGTAATGGCCCCATGGTAATGTACAATAACTATTTTCTATTGGGCATCGCTTATCATCTGCCGCACTTAAGGCTATTTTTTTTTGGACAATACTGCTTACTACATGTTTTTGTGATTTTATCAAATTTTGTTCAACAGTTTTATTATTATTATTAATCAAGCAATCTACGAAGTCATTAAAATAAATTTTTTTTTTGACAACATTTTTCTTAACGCCTTTGATTTTTTTTACTTTTTCCTTATTTTCTACCTTAATCGAATACATTTTTGACCTTAAACCCACAAAATGGGATATAATATGTCCATTCATTTCATCTTTCATCAAACCTATTACTTTTTTATTTACTTGCGGTATTCCCCAAACATTACTTTGTGGATAGTCGCTAGTATCAAATCGCTGACGGCAATCACTTTTGATCATATCATATATATTGTTACAAGAAATTTCATAAATTAGGCTGTCAGTGTCAGTATACATAGCAGTACAATTATCACCAAATTTTATTTTCATATAATCATAGTGATACTCATATATTAATGTCTTCGCAATATCTAGAATACATAATCCCACATATATCGGCTTGTTGAAGTAAACTTCAGCTTTTTGGAGTTCAATTGCAACCAGATTTTCATTGAAGATTGTTCTGTTTTTAAAAAATGGTGATGCAATCATTGCTTTGGCTCCATACCTCCCTTCCCATTTTGAAACTAATTTAACATTGCTATATTTTCTATCATTTTCCATACATTTTCCAAAAACTGCGTTATTGTATAACTTATAACGTTCAATGTCAAGTTTGTTTGTAGCTATAGTTCTTAATTGTGTATTTAGATCAATGTATGGTTTAAGCCATGCGGATTGATCAAATTCGAGAACTCTATATATTTTATTTAATTTGAGGCCATGCAATAAAGCTTGACGTAAATTTCTATAATGAATCACATATCTGCTTTTATCTGTTAAGGTTGCTAATAATTTTTTTTGCTTGGATTTAGGAGGGCACATAAGTTCTGGGCAAAATGGTATATCACAATGCAAATCATGCAATTCTGTTGGGTAACTTAAATCAACCTCAAAAATGTAGCCCTTGGGAGAACTATCCAAGAGAGAACAAATTTTATCCACAGTGAATTCATGAATGTTTATAACCCAATTGAAATTTCCTGTTGGTAATAACTGGCTCATTGCATAACCATATTGGTTATTTATATCCCAATACATTAGAAAAGTGTTTGGTTTACTACTATCAAAACTATCTAAGTACTCATTGTTCGCTTCTGAATATTTTTTTGAGCATTGACTTAGTCCCCCACGGATACCTCTTTCAATAAACATAATCATGTCTATATCATCAAGAAGTTCCAGTTTTACCCCTGTATAGAAAAGCATTGCATCCCAAGTATAACCTGGGAGAGAATAATAATGAGCTGGATCTAATTTATGTGTTTTAACAGAATTAGAGCGAAATTGCTCAAAAATGTCAGCTAATAAAAGAACATCTGTCTTTAAATACAAATCGGAATATTCCCCCAAATTTCTTAGCCCTAAATAATGCCATACATTTTGAGCATGTAAATAATCATCACTGCTTATGTCTTCCTTATTTAATTTATTGTAAAACAAATGTTTTTCAGGCAAACACTCTTCAGAAAATTTTTCAAAACTATTTAAATAATCATAGGGATAAACACCTTTACGCTTCAATAGATCCCGCTGATCTTGCGTTAAATAGCCAAATTCAGATTCAAGTATTGGGAATTCATTTAATAAAGATGATAGCGAATCTAAACTACTACTCAAAAACCTAAAAGAGTCTATGAATCTGAAATTAATTTTTTGATTAGAAAGCACTTTAGTGAATGAAATATATTTTTCTTTATTTAATGGTAGCACATTCACTTCACCAGCTCCAATTTTATGTATTTCTTTAATTATAAAATGGGCGTCATAGCCGCTTAGGTTATGAAAAATAATTGGAATAGTTAGATTATCTTTATAATTTAAATTACAGTAACTGTGCGCTGGGCTCCGATAAACTCCAGTAAAATGGCAATGATCACGCACCTTGATATCATTTGGTAAAAAATGTTCTTCGCATATATGGCATTTGGATGCTGAGTTAAAACTATTCTGTTGCCCAATGGAGAGATTCTCAATTGGTACTATGTATGAAAAGTCAGAATCCAGAAGCGTTACTAAAGTTTTTAGCTCATTCATAAACCAATCTATACAATTTTCTCCTCGAAATGCCGCGTATGTTGTATAACTAGATTTGAATGAACTTTTAACATAAAACCCTATAGAACAGGGTATGTGTTCCTGATACTTATTACCATCATCAATTTCTTTTAAGATACATTCCAAGTCCGCATATATTACAAATGGTGTCATAATTTTATTTCTAAAGTTCTTAAATAATAGTATTTTATTTTCTGGCGTAGGTAACTTAATTTTACAATTATTTTGCTGGGCGCAATCATTTATATGAATATCTAATTTTTCTTGAGAGTAAAAATAGTGAAGGCATCTATTACAAATGTGTAGCTTACTTCTATTTTTAGTTAACGAACTTTTAACTAGGCCCGAAAGGTTTTTAATCCATATGAAATGCTGTTTCAAAACTGTAAAATTACTGCTTGCATGTTCTTCTAATAGCAATAAATTGATATGTCTCTTTTCTTTACACGTTAATTGTGATAATTTAAGTGGGTATATTTCAGCTTTCTTGTCATTTTTTTCTCTATGTAATGCAAAAATATTTATGGAAATATTGTTATTTTTTTCAAATATTGGTACTAAATTTAAAGACATTGGAAAAGTTATACCATCTAAATTTAATACATTTTTATAATGCGGATAACTTGTTGGCCTATCCACATTTTTTTCTGCAGGAAACAACGCAGATACTACAGCCCATGCAAAGCATGCATTATCGATATTTTTTATATTAATACAAACTTTCTTGCCAGATATAGTTGGTGGCGTTTTTATATATGAACTCCCTACTATTGGCGAATATTTATTTATATTGAAAATAACATTTATGATTGATGAAAGTGCCCATCCGCTATTTTTCTCTTGAAATTCTTCTAACTTCCCCAGCAATGGTTTTTCTAAATTTTCTATTATAACTTCTTCTAAATCATTACCCACATTAACAATAATATTCTTGGTGTTGAGATATTTGATGTCTTGTTGTTGCTCTTCGCCTTCATATTTCCTGAACTCTGCACAAAATACTGCATTAATTTTGATGTTGATGTATTCGCGCAAAACTTCTGTAAACTTATGAATTACAGCTGGCCTGCATGCCTCTAAAAATGGTTTAGGATCTGTATGGTGCAAATTTGTAATCACACCTGATCTGATTCTGTGCGAAAACGCAGTATGTGGTAGGTCTTCCCATATCAAAGATTCACTAATATGATGCCGTTTTTCAAATGCGTTCTTTTCCATCATTTGTTTAAACGATTTTAATTTGCCGATTGCAGACGTAAGACAATATCTTTCCCCAGTGGTCTTAACATGGAACAAATATTTCTGCAACAAGTCTAAATCTTTTTCACAGTTTTCAATGTCTATGTCAAAGTTTTCAACACTTTTTTTATTCATGAGCATATCAAATAAAATTGATCGCTGCCTTTCAAGCATCTCCTTAATGTAGGCTTCCATTTTTTTTTTTTCTTTTTTTTTTTCACAACACTTTCACTATTAAACGTTTTAGATATATTCATATGTACATATGTACATAAATGTTCACTTTAAAATACTAGCAATTTGGCCTCTCAATAAGTTATTGTTTGTATATCAACTAATCAATAATTAGGTTTGATCTTCTTAATTAGCACTTGGCTGCTCATGGCATCAATATTTCTTCAAAACTATTATAAAGATGGATTGAACTTTGCTTTTATAGGGGCAGAAACAATTTCCTTATCAACTACAACCACAATGGTCTTGCTGTGGCATTTTATTTTTTATATATCCATGGGAAATAATCCGCTATGTGTACTTTTCGCTCGTTCAGATCTACATGAATTGCTGACTGGACAGGGGACACAAGCGGGGTCGATAGTTCTATGTCATTTGAATATCCCCTGCCTACCCTCGTGGTTCCGCGACGTAGATGGAGTTCCTTTTGTGTTACTATATTAAACAGTCTCCATTCCGAATTGGGCACGTAATTATATTGACTCCATCTCTTAAAAGAAGAGGATTGGATGTATTAAGTTGGGGCCTCGGGAATATCTTTGTATGCGTTAAGCCGATCTGCGTGTATGTGGATGTGGTCAGTGTTTTTACTTGTAGTAAAACTGTAAATTATTGTTGTGCACTAGTTTGGACTTGTTTTTTATTTTAATTATGGCGTTTTTGTTGGATATGATCTTTTATCACTTTGAACGGGCATTCTCGTAAAAGGGAGTAGTTTATTCTTTCTAGCGTTATTTCTTAGCAATGCCTTATCACCAACTTTAAATTTGCTGAGTTGCTGCTTACTGTTGCCGTCCATCCAAAATGTTACCCTTTTTATTTGAAATTTATGCTCCTAAGCCCACGACATAATTTGCTAACTAATGCATATTACCATTATAAAATATTCTTTGATGAATGCAAAGGCCCAGGAGAATCTAAAAGCATTCCCGAAGCTAGATAAGAGTAATTTTTGGCGGTAATCAAATTTACAATTTCATATCCAATTTTCTTGTATAAAAGTGCAATGAAATCTAAGCATGCCATTATTTCAACTTTTGTTCGCCCACACAATAACAATGTCGTTCTTCATTATTGCTTGTATATTATCGGAGATTCTAAGAGTACATTCAACTCTTTGAGTTTGCATAACCTCACATCACTAACCATACTTCAAACAGCATGATTCATTTCTACGCCATCCCTATTTGTTTACATCCAACTCAACTCTATGAGCTAATCATCTCATTTTATACCAAGCTAATTCAACCTTGACTTCTTATCGCATTTTCATAATAATACTTAGTTTTACTCTTGCCGGTGCTCAAATTAACATGTTCAAGCATGCTTTTTCATTCTTGTCACTAATCCCATTGCATTGAATAAAATAAATAAATAAAAAAATAATTTTTGTTGTTTGTGTTTTTTTTCTTAACCTTTCAGACAGTTTTGTTCTCCACAAGTTTCTTGGGTTGTTGGCTCCGCTTCTTTTTAGCTAGAGGAAATTTATGGCTGATGCCGGTGCCCAAATTAACATGTTCAAGCATGCTTTTTCATTCTTATCTATTTTTTTATTCATTGGCCTAACAACCTGATTCATTTCTATGCCGCCCCTATTTGTTTACATCCAACTCAACTCTATGGGCTAATCATCTCATTTTACACAAAGCTAATTCAACCTTGACTTCTTATCCCATTTTCATAATAATACTTAGTTTTACTCTTTCATTCATGATTTATATTTTTAGCATTATTTTTTTATTCATTGACCTTGACAACTATTAATGTTCCCGCCCATATTTTTATTCAACTGCTTTCTTAACAAACAGAGAGAGAGAGAGAGAGAGGGAGTTATGGTCTTGCTTCCTTACCAACAACCTTGAAACAATCTTGAAACAACCTTGCTTTCTTATCGGCGGCCTTGATGACTCATTTCCTGGGCCAGGTCCGCTCTCTTATCGGCAGTTCCTGTCAGTGACCTTGATGACGTCATTTCCTGAGCCAAGAATCACATAGCCCTACTACTCGCTATCTCTGCCGCTGTGCGGCCGGTGTCGCGTTTCCGTAAATGTTGGAAGCAAATCTATTATTGTCATTCGATCGGTCAAGACACAAAATAATTGTGGTTTAACTGTACTGTGATCCTGGTTTTGGCCAATTATTATTCTGTGGTAAGTAAATTTGCTTTCTTTTTTAATAAGAAGAAAAGATGGCCGTGTTCCAGACATCTCAAATATTTGAAGATGAGGAAATCGAGTTTCTGGCATCACCAAAGGGACAAACAACTGCAGCAGCATCAAATTCAGCTGCCTAAGAAATATAAATATAAAAGTTCAGAAGCATGAAAAAAAATTGCAACACAATTTGTTTCATTTTAGTACTATTTTTGTTTGTTCAACGTTATAAAAGTTGAGTACAATATTAGTTAGCATTATCTATTCTGAAAAACTGACCCGAATACGATCAGTAATTTTTAAGATTTCATTATTTAAATACAGATAGTCAAATTCGCTTCAAATCAAACAGAGTTTTATTTATATGATGATGATATAAAAAGAACTGTGCGGTCGATTTTCAACCACTGGGCGAAGCTATAGTGATTAAATAATTCACCTTCAATCTCTTCTCTCCTAAACTCAACATCATTTCAAATCTCGCACTAACTACGAAACGAAACTAAAAACGAAAAGAAAAAAGAAAACAACCAAACGGAAAAACGAAAGCCCCTTAAAAACAGCCTCTGCTTATGGTAGTAGACATGCAGATATTACTTTTAATCTGGCCATCCCTCGAGGTAATTTCTCGCCTCAAAAGTCCTGTGCGGTTACTTTACGGTAAGCCATTTCGAACACACTAAGACCACAGGTCGTTCTTCGCTCGAAGCAACATCATCATTACCTCCATCAACCAAAGTAGCAGATAAAACTTCAAACAGGATACACAGTTATCCTGTGCCCGTAGGAAAAACAATTAACCGACAGCAGCACCATCTGCCGAAATCTTAATAATTTATTTATTATGAATTTCTCATTATCCTTTCTGGGTGAAATTTGCTTTTCTTTTAATGCGGTGTGGTGTTCTCCCCAGTGGAAATTTTCTCATTTCTTGCCCGAAGGACCTTATGTTTTTCTGTTGCCATTGCCGCCACCGCACCGACCTGTCGACTTCGTTTTTGAGATCATGGTCTTGAGGTGAGAAAAGGAGAATACTTCCCAAAAAGAAAAAAAAAATAGAATACCAGTTCAGTCAGGTCGATATTGCTCCTTTAGTGTTCGGTTGTGGAGTTGCTATAGCGACAGTGTTCGGTTGCCATTGTAGGTATAGAGAAATATTGCGGTCGTCAGCGGCATTCTCATCCTATATTTGCAGTGTAGCGTTAAATTTATGAAAATTTCAAATCTAACTCCTTGTGGCTGAGGTTAGGTGGTTATTGGAATTTGTTTGTGCATTTCTTTGCTAAAGAGGAAGGAATTTATTGGGACTCCTATGCATCCGGTCGATAGGAAGTCCTGTGGCAATAAGAAACTTGTGGTTCTTTTCTGAAGATTGAATGGGAAAATGTTTGGCAACTGCAACTGTTGTCACTTTCAAATTAAAGTCTCTCAGTCTTCAGATTCATTTATACAGCCCGCAGTCTAGACAGAGTTGAGTAGACTAATTCATGTCAGACGTCTGTAAATTTTCATTCAACTGTCTGTTCCCAATTAGCATGTTCTGAAAACTCAGTCACTTGTCGGACTTTTTTCCCAGCTCATATGTTCATGAGAGCTAAAACATTTTGCAAATATAAGAACAGAGTCAAGAGCTCAGGCTGAATGAAAAACAAAACGAATTGTTGTCGAGAAACTTTTCCCATCAAGCTGTGGACCAGCATTGAGGAAAGTTTTTCGTGTATACCAAAGTTGAACATGTTCATGTATTGTGTCCTGCAATAACCGGGTACCAGCTATCTCATGGTGTCAGCAATAATTCACCTTGCCGTCTTAATGAATGCGGTTAATTCGTAGTCCCGTTCCCGATGTTCTCGCATCATGTGAATTTATACTCGCATTGCCGAAAGATGATTGCGAACAAAATAAAACCAAAACTGTTTGTGCTGTTTTTAGTATTTCCAATGGTGTGTCCCTGTCCGTGCGCCCACACTTGGAAAGCTCGCTGAAGAACATCACAAGGAGCACTCAGTGGAGTGGACAAATTTAATGACATTTTACGATCAACGTTGTTATGAGGTTGGTTATTCTTTTTTTAAGGAGGGCGGAGGAAGTTCCATTTCGGTACTGGGAGTTATTGATTTATGAGAAAGACTTTGTTATCCTTAATCTTTAAGTTATCTTGGATGGCCTTGCGAGTGGCGAGTGGATGTGCAGTTACCAACATTATTGTCTTCGCATCAAATGAAAAATAAACCTGAATTGGGTCAGTTGGAAATTATTAAATTTTAGAGATGGAACCTTTGCCGACGGCATTTGCGTCTCAACCTCCGCCAGTATCAAATGCCAAAGTTTGCTGACAACCCTGCCATGAAATCTTTGGATACGAAGCGACAGACCAGAATGACTGGACGGTTCTCATTCACTGGCAATTGTCCACGACCATCCATTCTTAAGTGGACACTCTATAACACCCGATTTTCCGCCACCTTTTCTAATAGAGTCGTCATTAAGGTAGATCCGACCATGCCGTACAAGGTATACGTACAGGACGGCTGTGGCACGTCCTAGAATCTGAGCCGGGAACGTGCCCATAACGAGGCAAAATAATCGTATCATGGGAACTGCGTTCGGAGAAGTAAAGTAGCTACTGGCTATGTTGCTTATTGCCCCGCCTACTTCTAAGGGGCGTTTGTGACCAAAATGTTCTTTTCTTTTGGTTTCGCTGAATTTAACTTTTTATTTCTCAAACCGTTTTTAGTCATCACCAAAAAGTAATGAGTACTAAAAGGACCAAACACTTTTTGTGATATTTTAAGCTACCAGTCAGATTTCTCCTTCACCCAAAAGCTGAGCGTCAGTCTAAAAGTCTGCATGAAAATAATACATCTATAGTTGGCGAAACATAAAATCTTACAACCATTCGTTTTGTGTGAGTTTTTAAATTTCGGGCCCCAAAATTTTATGCTCAGTTTAATACCTATATTGAGAAGCACTTTCATGACAGTTATGTTCTCGGATGTCTGACAGACGGTCGCGAGAGGTAGCGCATGTGGAAAACCCTTAGCATGATCAACTTAAGTTTACTTCATAAAATCTAAAATATCACCAACGGCTAGCTTGATCACTGTGCAGTGTGCTTGTCGTTTCCTCTCTTGGAATGAAGGAGAAGTATGCGAAGGACTCCGCCCTGGTCGTTTTATGTGCCAACTTCTTTCGGACATTTTCGGTTGCGTTCACGATCTCCAAAAAATGCCTTGCAACTAAGTTCCACTTCAAGTCATTAAGGACTACACTTAAGACATTCTCCTTATTCGGGGAAAAGTAAGTTTTCCGAAATAAAATCCAAATTTCCAACCACTTAATTTTGAATGTATCACTAATCTCCAACCGCTAGAACAATTAACACTTTAACGACTTAAGCACGGCAGGAAGTGCCTTAAATCTACTAAGCGACGGTCGGAAAAAAAAGGACACATTCCTGAGAGGTGTTTATGATCCGCATTGCGTATTCGAACTTAATGACCTGCATTTTTTATTATCCCTGGAATTTCTTCATGAGTTTTCGCAGGCTCACGCAACACACAATGGATGTTTTATGGTTCACCTTGCTTATTGTTGCCCATGATGATGCTGAAGATGGTCCCTCTATCGGTAAAGAGGACTAGGGCAACAAGTGACCTTGTTTTTTATTTTTATCTTCTTAACGTCTTTAGCGGATTACAACGACAACCCAGTACTTTTATTTAGTGGTGGTGGTTATTATTTATTTTCTTTATATTGGTGGGTTGGGAGTTATTAAGATTTACAGCGCTTCTAAGTGTTTACAGAAGTTAACTGCTCATCGGTTATCCCGGGGAAAAATACAAGAAAACGTTCTCATATCCCTGTTTTATTTATTGCCTAATCGAAGGTACTTATTACCGAATCCATAGTGGCAATATTTTAGACTTTAATTGCCATTCTCACCCTAATTCCCACAGATCCCCATAATCCGATGAACACTTTTAATTAAATTCTCGCCTGTTTAATTATTTCCCACCGAAGCAAATGGTAGGGAACAGCGAAAGTAATCTCTCTGCAGAGTAAATACCTATACATACCATCCAACCAGGAACACTCCGAGACTAGACTTAACAAATCTGTACATCCTAATTACGTTCAACCATTCCAAACAAAGGATTCCTTTGAAATCGGCATTGTGTCTGTGCTCAAGGATTGCCTTTGCACTTTTGTGTTTTGGTGTTTGGTTTTTGCTATATATCCTGCGGACAAATCGTTTTCTATTTCATTCGGAAGTAAAAAAAAACAGAAACCTTCGCGGTTGCAGGTCGGTATCCTTGAGAACGCACAAGTCCTTGCATTGGAACACCTCGTGTGGAGGGGAATCCTCATATGTTGGCCGGCGGAAGTTCACCATTTCGTGGAAACAAATGGGGCAACGGGTAATAGTCTAGCCCAAGTCCTTGTAAAAACTAAATGAACAAAAAGTGAAAAATGTAAGCAAGGAAGGTGAAAAACCGGAAATCAGATCAACGGACTTTAAATTCAACCAAAATGTCAGGCACTCATAGAGTGGAGTATAAGTGAAGGTCACACTGGTTCCAACGTCCACGTCCACCTCCAGGTTGACGTTGAACGTCAAGATAATAAATCAAATTCCACAATATTAAGAGTGCCATTGAAGTCATTTTTTGATCCTCTTTGTTTCACTTTTCTTTTTGTTTTCGTATGGAATTCGTAGGATTTACGGACGATAATACACACGAGCGTGCTGTTGCTTGAATGAAATGAAAAGCTATTTGGGCGGGGGACAACAAAAAAAAAAAACATCAACAGAGGAGCGAAATCAATGAACCCATAACTCAAAAAGGATATATTGTCGTAAAAAAGAAAAGGAAAAACGAACGCAGGATGTCGGGAAATAAATAAAGCGAAAGCAAAAGCCGAACATGTATTGTTACATTTATGGATGTCAAGTGTTTTGAGAATTTGATTTATTTATCGTCGCCGCCGACAGGAAGGCAGCAGTACATTAAAGGGTTAAAGGCGAACTCGATTTGGGTATGGGGTGGTGTGTCTGTAATATGAAAATGGAAACTTTTTTTTTATGTTGCGTAGTTGTTATTTTTTTATTTGAAATCGAACTAAGGGTAATCTGATCATGTTTGCAACTTTTATTTGATGGCTTTTCAATTAAATCCATTGTTTGCTTTAATAGGCTTTCCTAGTTCTAGTCGTTTGTTGTAATGGAAATACATATGAAGCTCTAAACGATCGCAAGAGTTTGCTCAGTTTCTCATTGGCGAGGAAAATGTGACACGATTAATGATGGCAGTTTATACTCTGTAAGCAGTGCTCTGTCAGATCGAAAATACCAAAGAGAGGCCAGCTTTGAAGTGTGTTGCTTAAGCTTAGTACGCTGCTCGAGCTAAGCTAAATTTTATCTGGTCTCCAACTTTTCTCTCCAAACATCAGCTAGAGTCCAAGATAAATTTTGACATAGAGAGCGCTGTGGAAAAATGTGACAAAAAGCAGCTGTTCTTGGAAAATAACTTTCTTCAAAAAATCAACTCTCGCTGATTTCATCCATTTCCAATTCTATGTACTCCTCGTCGAGCTATTTATTCAAAAAACGCAGCTTTGCTTACTTCTCATATTCTTCGCAATACAAATTAAACGCAAAAAAAGCAAGAGAGCACAACGATCTGTCAAAATTTAGCTTGAGAAAATGTCCCGACCCATTAAATGGGCGCGCTTAATCTTGACAGATACATGAAGTAAATTCTGATACAAAAGTTTGATTATTTAGCTCGAGCTGCGTACCACTCAGCTAAATGTGTTCGCTTAAATTTAGTTCAGCAAAATTTTGGAGAGATTTTCGTATGGGAGCGAAAATTTAGCTCGAGCAACGTACTAAGCTTTCGTCGTTAAATCTAAGAATACTGACATTAAATATGGCACACCCTGTATCCAAAGTTCGATATGCGTTTCAAATGCATTCCTGTAAAACCTGCTATTTTTTTTAGGTGATACCAACACAGAGACTTTGAAGTTGCGCAATTTAAAAATAAATTCTAGAATTTATGGGATCCGGCCGAAATTTTGCTTTCAAAATTTTGCTTTGCAAAATTCTGTCTCCTCACACAAAAATTCTACTTTACAAAATGCTGATTTTCAATTCTAAGCAATAAAATTCTGCTTATTCTGCTTTAAAAAAAGAACGAATACGAACATAAACCAAAAAATAGATTTTTACCTTACTGCGCTTTTTGCACTCTTCTCCCAATTATTTGGCTTAAGTGAGAGGATTGTCTTTACAAAATTCTGCAAACAATAAATAAGCAGAATTTTGAAAACAGAATTCTGAAAGCAGAATTTTGACCCCAACCCGAATTTATGTATAAACTTACATAATATGAAGAGATAGAGAAACGTAAATTGCACTTCCGAAAAAATAAGTATTCCACGGCAGCATCGACTCTTGTGCCTTACAGCGGATAAGTTAGGAAACACAAGCCAACGTCGCCTGTTAAAAATTTACACAGCAAGTGCGCCATCTATCCGAAAGATATGCGCTGTCCATCGGCAATAGATTTAAATGTTCTATATATATATTTCAATAATAAAAAGTGGGGCTACATTTTATCCAAGACTTTAACTTATTTTCAATATCTTGCTACAAGGTGTCGAATTGTTGGATATAATGAAAAAATCTTTCTTTTTTTCCGACTCGATGTGAGGTTTCCCATATGAAATTATTGCCCATGAAGTTATTTCCCTGCACCAATAATATCAGATATCACACGACCTGCCAAGTTTTATTCTGTGGCTGTGGTATCATGGGAAAATCCCTTTACCCTTTACAAACGACATCTTCTGGATGGTTGATGTATTTTCATGAAGAAAATCTCATAGAACTGTTCTTACTATCAATATCAAGATTTCGATATGTTGCACACAATTCAGTGCTGCCAATTCATGTAATTTAGTTTTCAATGAAGTTGAACAATAAAAATGGTAATTTATTTAGCAAACATTTCAATTTTGTGGTAATTTTCTCAACAAATAAAAGCAGCGTTCCGTTTAAGTGATGAAAACTCTCATTATTGGCTTTGCTGATGGAGAAAGCATTAGATAATTACAATCAAGGAATGGACTAAAATCATGATGACAAATGGAAAGTAAAATAGAATAAAAAGGAAAACTTGTCGCCCGTCTAAGAAAGATCCTTTTGTTCATACAAAAAAAGAAGAAGAATATCTTCCCGAGGTAGTTGAATTTAATTAGAAAATATAAATAGAAAGGTCCTTGTGTCTTCTGAAGGGAAACAAAACAAAATGTTGACAATAAAAGGAAACCTGTTCTATAATCTTGTCATTACCTTAGCAGGAATGCGTTTTTGCAATAATTGCTTTTAATTTGTGTCACTGTTCACGAAGGTACTTGCCAGATTGATTTCAATAAAAAAAAAAACGGGCAAGTGCGTGTGTCACTCGCGCACCGAGTGTTGCGTGCAAAATAAGTGCTTTCAAATTGTTCGCATTCTATTGCATTTCGAATTTAAAGATTTCTCAATGAAAACATCACGTTAATAAAATAAAATTCGCAATAAACTACAAAAAAAAAATAATAAAATGTCTACAAATCCTAAATTGTACCTAATTTGAACAAATCGTGCTATTTATTTGCAAAAGGTTAGTAAAAGGTACAAATGTACCTACTAAATCAGCCCTGCTGTTGATAGTGTCCGCTCAAACAGAAAAAAACGACACACAGAGAATAACTACTAAGAACACTCGTTGGTGATATATTTTGATCAATAAACTTCTTATAAACAAGCAGTATCCATTTAAAAAAAAATTCTCAATTTCAATTTCAATTCATTTGCAATAATCTTAACACAGAAAGATATACAGTATCTTCTAAAATTGTGCAAGCTCCAATAATGTATACATTATATGTTACTGTTTGGAAAAAACAAGAGAGAAGATAGAATTTCATTAAAAAGCATAAATACATAGTATTATGTTCCTAAGACTAATTTCAAATAGAAGAAAAGAAAAGTACAATGAAAACAATTAAAACAAAGAATCAAAGTTAATGAAAATAATCTTCATCATCACTAGCTCAAAGCGCCTCCAGATGCCGCCTAAGTCTGCTCTTGAACTGAAATGTACAACTTATTACTCGAATGGATCGTGGTAGGGAATTCCATAGCCTAATTGCGTTTACTAAAAATTGACGCTCAGAAATTAAATAACAAAAACGTACTGGCACAAGACCAGATGTTCTAGATCGCTGAGTAGGTATGTAATACATTGTGCAGTAGATTGGTTAAGCAATGACAAGCAAATAGGGAAATAAACATTTTCAACAAGTTTCTTTTAAATTTATTCTATAGTTATTACCATGTCTGCCAGTAAATGCAGCAAATTGAATTGTTTTTCAAACAAAACCAAGGAAAGTAGCAAAAAATAACATAAACAATACAAAATTAATAAAAGCTAGTTTAAAATAAGTCAGAAAAATTCATTAATTCATTAATTTTGTTGTTATATTTTCTGGTAAAAGGAAGATATTTTCTCGATCCAGATTTGCATACAAAAGTACTACCAAAATGCAGTAGATTTTAATTGTTGTCAGTAGATTTAAATTTCAAAAAAAATAAAATAAAAAATGCTATAGATCTAATCTGCAAAGTGGCAACGTTGGTTATTACCTTGTCTCTATTAAAACGACGTTTTATTTCTGCTACCGTTTGACTGTATATGCATATGCTGCCACATTCTGGACACTGACCGGTTAGAGACAAAAGCCACGGAGACCTCCAACTTCGACAGGTCCTTGCCCTAAATAGGTCTTTGTCTAGAAATGGTGTCCTCCAAAAATAATTTATCGCGTTGCAGCTATTTGTCTCTCAAAATTTGCAGTGCTTATATAAATTGATAAAATCCTCGAATTTCAGTAACCAGGAACAACATCAAAGTAGCTTCAACCACTGATACATATAGTATAAGAAAAATCTGTCCTATTTACCCATGAGCCTTCATGTCGCAAGAGATAAACAAATAATTTCTCTTCGCTATAGTTCAACCCTTCCTGCCGTCCGCTTTTACAGTTGATTCATTCGATATTCCTGCTGGCACAAAAAGAGCAAACTCCCTCCCCACTGGCTGACCATAATCTGTTGATAAAATATTCATAGTCCTGGTTCCTTCTCTTATAATACCAAATCATACCGTTCCGTCGGTCGTTCTATGCATTCGTAATGACTTCTAACATCGCCAACTTGAAAACGTTAAAGAAGGAAATATGGAAACCTTGCACTCTCGAGGGTGGATATAGAGTATGATTTGCTGGCAAAAAAGGACACACAAATCTAGCGAAGAAATAGAATTCCAACTTCCCACCAGCAACGTGCCAGAATCCTTCCAACTAACAGCCAAGTAAAGGACTTCATGCCGAACCGCATAGAAAGCACAAAAAAGAAGAAAACATAGAACCTCCCAAAAAGGACATGAATTGCATTCAGAATTATTATCCATTGCATGCCAAGACATTTACCAAGTCAAACACACATAGACGAATCGAAAAAAAATCCAACTGCATGTAGTACGTTATTAACTTCCTATATTTGAGTTACGTGACCTAGCACATCGACTTCCGTTTGAGATTTTGCCTGAGCACACTGCGAGAGGGAACAAAAAACTCTCCTCACAGGACACCAATCACTATAAAAAAAAATAGAAAAGTCCCTTCTCCTTTGGTGGTGCATTTCCTGGTGAATTATTTCTTGCTTTCAGCTTGATGCCATTATTTGTTCATTGTTGTTGACAAACATTCGCATCGCTCGAGGAGCTACTGCCAACAAGGCTGTGAATGAAGCGTTTAACATTCATGTTCAAATCGTTAACACACCAGAAAGTCAATCGCATTATTCCTCAATTTGAACCTCCAATTTGGTGCACACAAACATACCGGCACACACTCAGCCACAGTTGACTTCAAAGTGAGATTTGATTTTCCACAAAATTTGCCTCGAAATTCAGTCAGTCACTGAGTGTGGGCGGTGGGCGGTAGGCAGGCTCGAAGACTATCAGACTATGAGACGATGACGGCGACACCTGAGGACGTGTCTGTCATCGTTGATGTTATGCAAAAGTCGCCCGAAAGAGGGTGAATCCAAAGATTGAATGATGTGACAGCGAGTACGGTTGAAATAGACTCCCTCGCACACAAGTGGCTAAGGCATGGCGGGGGTGCGGCGTGAATGAGGCTTGGCTCCGGATTATGGGTGCAAAATTACCTTTTCATTGAGTTGTACATAATGTGTGACATGAATGAGAGATTATCTGGGTGTCTTATAGTCAGTGATTTCTTATCTGCGGGATAATCACTTTCTGCCAAAGCATCCACCATGTATATGGGGGCGATGGTGATGGTTGCGTGTGAAATTTATTTCCTGTCTTTGATGGCGTTGGATGGGGGCAGGTGTATGGGTATTGGGTATACCGCGCCCATATTCGATTAATGTGAAATTGGAAAATTCTCATGGAAATTTAATAAGCGGCTGGAGCGGGTTCAGATGGGCTGAATGTTTTGTAACAAGGGCAACAGCAGAGTAGCAATTATGTCGTTGTTGCTATGAATGTAGGAGTTGCAGGCTGTAGAGATATTTTGGTTTGGTTATTGATTTGGTCTGCAAACCATTGTTGGTCTGTACTTAGTTGGAATTCGCAAGGAAACATCTTCTTGGGCGACACTACGCGTTGTCAGAAGAAATGCCTGATAATTGTGCCGATGAAAATAGACAACCCTTTATAAGCCACTTGAAGATGAGCATTTGATAAGGACATTGGATGTTGAGACAGTAGACGCAGCAGCCATCTTAAATTTGAGATTGAAGGGTACAGAAACAGAGTTTCGAAAGCCGCGGATTTGCCATTTGAAACAGCGTTGAGCTTTGTATACATCTTAGCTAAAATTACTCATAACTACTGCGTATAGGTGGGAATCTTCTTAATCTTTTGGTTCACATTTCCGGTTAGTATTTGAAAGTTGTACAGGTATTATTCAATACCATTCCGACTTTTGTTAGGGCTTTTATTGCTGGGTGGGACATCCACTGCATTTGAGTGGTCGGTCTCTCACTGCAGTTGGAGAAGGGATGAAGGTTCGTTAAAGCAAAAGCTAATTTATATACTGACGAGCTACTTCTCTGTACGGAAAGTGAAATTTTTCCGATCACAAAGTTAAGCGTAAGCCCCCAACTCGGATTTTTTGTGCATATCTCAACAAATAAAAATGGTGAAGCCTTAACAAATTTAATATTTGGCCCTAGGACCTAAAACAAACTTGCCAACATGGTCAATTATAACTCTTTTGAATGATAACAGGTACGAAGAGGAGCAATGACTGAGGAGGAGGATGAGGATGAATTCAATTGGTTACAGTCAAGGCGAACGGTACTAAAGAAATGAAATTGCAATTTAATAATATACCGGGAACTCGTTTATTAACAGAATCACTAAAGTGGATCTGCATTTTTGCAGATAAGTGAACATATACCAGTTTTTATGACACGGTCCTTAATATTTTGCTTAAATTCCTGTTTAAGATTATTTTGTTCTCAAAATCGTTATTGGAATACTAGACCCAGGGTCCTACATTCACGTGTCGCATGAGCTATAAACATGAACCTATTAGTTCCTAAAATTGTAAGTATTTGCTTCACTAAGCTGTTGTAGGAAAACTCGTCCAGGGTATATATAATATACTCCCCGGATATTAACCAACCCAATTAATAGTAACAAATTATTCAGTGTTGGGACTGACAAACGGCATCCTATATAATAATGAACCCGTTTCATAACAACCAGGTTTCAAGGCAACCCCCTCTTATTTATCAAATAAAAATCTGAAAATTTCATTTTAGTTTTTTTCTTTTTAACTTTCCCGATTCTGTAGACTGTAGTAAGCGAAAGATATTGCATGCGTACAAAATTTCGAACTCGAGATGTTAATCAAATCTGACATTACGATTAGAGGAACTCAAAAAAGTGGCTCGCAAAATTCTGTCCGTCTGTCCGTCTGTCTGTCTGTCTCTCCGTATGTCCCACGGCCTAGAGCCTAAAAGGCTGCCCGCATTTCATTCATGTTTGTTTGGAGTTTGTGAGCTTCACGTATACAATTTTCGTACCAGTTTGATTGTTTCGAAAAATTTAAATTTTTTAAAAATTTGGTTTTCTTAAGCTTATCGGAAAACGGCAATAACGATTTTGACCAAACTGCATACTTTGAGTAACATTTATGTTTTCAAAATAATAATTTTCAATTCGAATCACCGAAAACGCTTATCTTAAAAACTGCTTACATCTCGAAAACTCAATTTTCGATTTCAATAAAACGTTAAAAAGGCAAGTAATGCTTACATAATGAACCATATCTAATGCTCAGTTTCCAGCTTAATAGTTAAGCAATATCTAGTATTTTCCTATTTCTATTTCTCAAAAATTTATATGTTTTTGTAAAACTCAACACTCTACAATTAGAACTTATTTTTAGTAAATATATCCAAACTCTTCTTTTTTTAAACCATACGGAATGTGCACCTTAATATAATTTCGACCACTTGGAGCGTTATACCCTTTTCACACCGAGCCGAAAACCGTGTTTTCTTCGAAAACTTGTCGATGCATTCATCCCGAACACCAACTAGTTTTCGTTTGACGTATCAATCAGCTGTGAGGCACTAGTCGTTAAACTTCGGTGCAAACTTTTTTGGTTACAAATTTCGATCGCATTAATTAACAATGAATTTGGGGTATTTAAAAAAAATATTAGCCCATTATTTATTTGTGGAAAATGATTTTAAATTGTGAGTTATTACATTTGTTCGATCAGCTATTCTGCTGAATATTGCAAAAGGTGTATTTCTTTCAACAACTCAACGGTTGCAAGTCGTTTTCGTGGTGTTTTCGTGGAAAACGACTTTGAAGGACTCGTTTTTAAAACTGAAATATTTATGGGAAAACCTGTGTATACTGCCTGGCAATGACTCCCATAGGTGCCTAGCTAGTTTCCAGGTAACCTGAGGTTTGCTTACTGTTACGTATAACTTTCAATCCATACGCAGAGTAAACTGTCAACTTTCAGCTTTTAAGGTGGCCCTCTAGACTCCAATATCTATACACGCGGTTACAACATCTAGAATCGATACAGATTAAGTATTCCTGGTTTGGCAAAGTTTTTTCAATAGAATTGCACAGCGAATGCGTAGCTTTTCTGAATTGACTAAAAAGTTACCATGAGTAGGTTTGGAAGTGCATGGACTGGAGGCCTAAAAACCTGTTTTAAAAAATAGTAGAGACACTTAAATTGACCTACATTTAGTTGGAAGACCTTTTTCGACCTTGAGCAGTTGGCTTCTTAGTCTTGTGCTACCGAGATCTTCGAATTCACACCCGATGGTTGGCGCAGTAGAGGAAGACCGCGACTCAGGTGGCGCACGCAAGTGGAAGGGGACCTTAACCAACTAAGCGTGCGAAACTGGAGACAGCTGGCCAAAGACCGTCCTGTCTGGTAACGCTTGTTGGTTGAGGCCCAGGTCCTACCCGGACTGTAGCGCCACCTTAAGTAAGTAATTAAGTAAGTTTTGTGCTACCAGGTAATGTAGATTTATACCCTTTTTAAAATATAAGGTGATTTTTGCAACATCGTGCTTGAAAGAATTGTGGGAAAATGTCTGTTTACCTATTCACAGATCCCATTGATAAAATCAAAAAAAAAAAAAAAAAAAAAGGCCTGATATGACCATCTAAACTAAGGTAAAACAATTCAACGCAGCAGCAGACTTTTAGGTTACCCATTTTAAAGCAACTTTCCACCTCCCCTTCTACTTAATTTGAGCTAAGTAACGTATCCACTATATTTTCATGATAGGCCAAAGTTCGCAGTTACATCAAGAACCTTTGACAGGAAGTAACACAAACTACTGTGCCCTTACATATAAATACATACCTATACTAACTCGAAACATACGTGATGTCGAATTTCGCTTTGCAAAGTCAACATTCAACCCACATACTGCCTGTTCGCCATTTCAAATCAACTAGACCACTGACCTTTGTGTCAGCACAAAGGCTTATAATTTCCGCAACAAATCCTCTTCACGGTCAGGCGAGTGCTCACTGTGAAATAAAAATCCCAAAGATATAAATTTCATTTATTCATTTAGCAAAGGACTCGGCCTGGCCTTCACTATCTCATACACACACACATATACATACCTACAACCAGTGCAATTTAAACGCAAATTTTCAGCCTCAAAACGTTCAGCAATTTATTTCACTTGAAATTGCAACCTTAAAACCTAAAATTGGGCAAAGAATAAAGAAAACAACAGAAAAAAAAACTCCATCTCCAACTACCCGACTTTACCACATGCAACGAAATAAAATCCCAACATTTTGTAACCAACACTCGAGTAAGCCAGAAAATAGTAAGTTTCCCTCTTGACTCTGTTGGCATATGCAGCGAGCCTTCTTCAAGTAAACTAAATGCATTCGATTTGCGGCTTAGCGTGCTTCTGTATATTTAAGGACTGCACCGCAACTCTCTGTCCGCCACAGCAGCAGTGTGTTTTGCCCAAATATGCCGCCATTCGGAATAAACTGTTTCTCACACTGTACACAGTGTGTCCATGTGAATTGTTGACCATGGGTCTCTTTGAAAAATTTGCAAAAGCAATTTTCGAAAAGTTACCCCCCCTTGGCGTCGGAGTATGTATATAATTCTAACGCCAGGACATGGAAATATAGATTTCCGTCTGTGCGACTGAAATTCATGTCATCGAGGTCGAAACAATAGCAACAGGAAATGCGATGAAATTGTAGACGTGCACGGGTGTGTGTGTCGGCGAGTGGAAATTATATGGCTTTGAGGAGCGATAAATTATTCACCATTCCGTTCGGTTTCGAATAGGACTTTAACTATGTATGGAGGGGGAGGGACATTCCGCAAGCTCTATGGTTGACTTTAATTGCCCATTACTCGAATAACTGTAATAGAGAGACAGACTGAATTAAAACCGTCAAGCAGCGACATCGTTACGGAGTGTGGGAAATTTTCTATATCACTATATGAGGATTAAAGAGTAAAATTAAGCGAATGCCCTTTTTGTCAAAAAATCTTTTATTTTCACTTTCTTTTACGGTATAATCTTAGCTAAGTGTTTCACCAATATTTATATTTTTTTCCTGTCATTCTTTTCTACATTACATTGGTTTGGGTTGGTTTCGTATTTTGTTTATGCTAATTATGCTAAATAAATTACAAACTTAGGATCGTATATAAAACTAATAAACACTGTACTAACTATGATACAATTTTAAATTAAAATACACAAACACATGCAACATGGGACTGGTTTGATTATGTCATGACGTTCGTTATCTACTCAGCCTCTGCAAATTTTTATTAAATAATTCTTTTGAGTGAAGACGCAGTTGTGGTTAGAAAAAAGTAGTCGTCGGAAATAAAAAAATTTCAACTTAAATTAAGTGGAATGAGGTAAAAAATGTCCCAGAGCAAAATCCGATATCTTCAAATAGAGGGCTGTAAAATCGAAAAAGAGCAGGCGATTTTATTGTTGAATAAAATAATTATAATTATAATTAATAGTGTAGTAGCTTTGATAGCTTGAATGTAGAGTCAAATACAATTTTTATCACCAATGGATTCCCCAACAAGAACCATGCACAGCTTATAAGTGAAGGCCCAAGAGGCTTTAAATTTTGGAAGCTCATAGTAGGACACCTGAAAGGCCAATGTCGTTACTTTGACCTTTTGCAGTTTTAACTGAACGCTTAAAGCAGTGTTGTTAGGACTCTCCCTTCATTTATCCCACGAAGCGTAGTCACTTTTCACATTTCATAGTCCTTAAATTCCATTAAAAATTCCACGATACATTTTTGCGCAAAATTCTAATTTTTAAAGTGGAATTTGTATTACATGAAAAAAAAAAATATTAAATTAACCTTTAGTATTAAAATTGCAGATTGCTAACATTATTACTATGATTATTTTGGGTGGTACTATAAAATTTTCATTAAAGGCCAATTTACATGAACAATTTCTTATGGACACTTTTTCATTTTAAAATGTAGATCTTCTGATGATTCCTAAAGGTAAGACAGTTCAACGGTTCCCACGGTTTCGTGCTGTTTACCTTTATCCCACGGAAGGCTTTTTAGACACCGAAAATCCCACAAAAAGGGATAAATCACACGATATAATAACACTGCCTTAAAGTGGTCATTTGGAAATTAAAGCAGCTCAGTTTAGATTGAAGGACTGAGTGTCTAACATGACCACTAACCGAATTTACGGATCGCTCTCACTATACGCGGATTGGGCAATGATGTGTGGATTCACAACTTAAATGCGGTCTACTCGTATGCATTTAAAGAAAATATACTGCATACATTTTGGAACATTTCAAAAAAGTTTTCACCAATCAATGAAAATACTGCAGCTCTGGACAGATCTGATTTTAATAAGCAAAAGAAAGAGCTCGAACTCGAACCTATTGAAAGACGCTGAGGGTGATAATCACGACATTCAAAAGATCCTCCATCTTACGAAAACAAAGTTCGAGTGACAACATCCAAACTTAAGTAATATTTTGCAGAGGTAAAGTATGTCGGATAAGTTGAATCCACCATTGTATACTGTTCCTCATTAACCCTAAAAGGCTAATGTCTCTCTCTTCTACCCGGGAACAGAGTAACGTGTATTCACTAATTAACTCAGTCACCGATACGCTCTTGCGAATGACGGTTATGCTTACTTTAAAGACGGTTTAATAATAAAAACCGAAGTATTTATTTAGTAAAAGATGAATTTTTCATTTGGCAACACATTTCTAATGTTTCAGGAAAAAAAGAAGAACTTTACGTAATACACAAAGCTTTAATAAAAAATATATTTTAGCACTGAATTATTAACTATTAGGGGTAGTCAGTAACCTTAGTTTTCTAGGGTTTTAAACAGGGAAGAAGATGTCGCGTTTAAGATGTAGTCTGCTACACTGTGAGATCATAAAATCTTTAGGAAAAAACTACAGCTGTCTATATCTGTCCAGTTTGAGGGCAGGGAATTTAACAATCGATAAAGTTCGACACTCCCGCAGAGCTTGGAAAACAGAAATTTCAGAGCACTATAAAGAAAATCCACGACTTCTAAGAAACTCTAATAAGTAATTATTAAACATCTCCAAGAGGGAAATTCTCAGATTCAAACAAATAATTGAACAACCCCGACGGTCTTCTCCACTGAGCTTTCTGTAGCAGTGCCCTCCGCAACTAGCACAATAGGATTTAAAGTAGTGTGGTTGAAGCCTTCTTCTTCAAGACTCTCCAAACTGCGGTAGTGTGCTTTGAAAGAGATGTCAAAAAAGAGAGTGAATACAATTGATCAGAAGCTTTTCGTTGACTTCTAGTAGTTACAAACTCTCTCTCAAAATTAGTTGCCAGTTCAGTTTAAAAATACGTTAGTTGTAACTTTTAAGCTGAAAATGAAAGACCGAACTCTGGTATTCAAAACATAAACCACTTATTCAGATTGCACATTTCTTATTCATTTTTGACCACTTTTGTTAGTACCTGAGTTCAAGGGAACAATCGCAGCGAATATATATCCTGTGAGTCTTTATCATTTGATTTTAGATGTGATGTACGGGCCATTAGCAGGATATTATGAACAAGACTCAACTGTATTAAAATATATTTCTAACTTCGTCAAGTAAATTTTACAACCTCCGTTCAACTTAAAGGCTTACACAATTATCGTTCTGGGAGCAGTGAAACTCCCCCGAGAATATTAATTGCCCGCGACCTGCAATACACCACTTGAGGCTAATATGAAAGTGGCAAAGCAGCTTCTTTTCTCTGCGACTGAATAGATAACTAATTGTTCAATCTCCTTGCATCGCCAACATGTCATTCACAACTTAAATTAATTATTCTATCGGAAACACTTTATGTGCGTTTCTAATCGGAAAACAATTGGCATACTTAATTGGGATAACAATGAACAAGTTAAATAGTGTTGCTCCTTTATTTATATTTTTTCTTTCAATACTTAATATGCTATCGTCTTAGGTATTTATATGTGCAACTCATGCTGCAACGTTCCACAACTCGTTGCGTTTTGATAATGTTAACTAAGAACTTTTAAATTATTTACATTTACATTTTATAAATATGAAGTAGAGCTATGCCAACAACTATCCCATTTAGACTGTAAAAAGTCAAAAAAACCAGCAGTGCATAGGTAATCAAATAATCACCCAATACCTTGCGTGAGCTTGTGCGGTTTTCTGACAAAATACAACCCACCACAGGATCACCCGCAGTTACTGGAAACCGCCAAATAATTTGAGCCCCTGGGAAGTAATAGACCCGCATCCGATAACGATAACTATACAATGGAATGTGAGCATCACAGTCAATTTAAATTAGAAAATTGATTATCGCCAGTCATTTGGAATATTTTCCAACCGCAATAAATAATATCCAACCGCAATAAATTTAGCAGGGAAATGAAAACAATTCCGTCGGTTGGGTCAGGGTAAGTACTGAAATTCGGCGTTGAAATTCCAGCGATTTAGTTGCGCATTTAATTTGCACGTGGGACACGACTGTCTGACGGCTCAACACCTGATTCGATGCAAATGAGGGCAATTCATTTTACCAGTCAGCTAGGGGCGAAAAATCTCCACAAAATCACCGAATTACGCGGATGAATTTACATACTACCTTTAGTCGTTCCAAGTACCAGTATACACGGCCATACAAGTTGGGCTAGTTAAAATGTATTAAGAGGTGTTAATCTGTAAAGTGTGATAAATTATTAATTAAATCATTTTACACCTCACCCAGGTGGACGGCGATGAGTGGGCTGCCATCGGTGGTCAGGACATGGTCGGGTTGGTGCACAGGTGCCTGGTGTAGGCCACAAAAAGAGCTTGAACCGATGTGATGTCCTGGGCAAAAGGCATCGTACACACCGACCGGACGTGGATTTCATTAATTTTTAATGTTTTTGTACCCATGGGGATTTTTAGGTCCGCTCATGAGAATGAACTCTCCAATGTGCGTAAATCGTTTTACAACTATTTCACTTCGGGATATAAATTATTGTCCTCTGCCAGGGTTAGTGGACAGCTATTAAATGGCTCACAACTGGCTGAACAATTAATCAGGGAAGTGGTTTTGTGGTGATTTAGCTCGCAAGCAATTGTTGGCATAGCTCTTGGACACAAAAATTAAAACACAAATCTAATTCAACTCTATATACATTTCTATTCGCAAAATATCTTAAAAATATATGATTCCATTGCATTTTTGCGCACCACATAGTACTGCCTGGCTTTACACTATGCCATGTGTGAATTCACTACACTCTTACATGCAATTTTGTATTTAAATCTTTTTACAACATTTTTGCATTTATTTTGCTTAATCCTTCTTGTTCGACTTCCGCTTTGTGTCCTACTGTTGCCCAATCCTGATCTATTTAGTTTTACGTTCTCTACTTAGAATTAATTTTGCGCTGTGATTTTGCAAAGTATAAATTTGTTACACAATTATGCATAGTTATTTATCGAACCTTTACAATTGTATTTTCCGCATTTAATTAGTTGTCTTGTATACATAAATATATTTTCGTTCATACTATCTTGTATGTATGTGTGTGTTAGGAAGTTACATATTTACCATATATATATATGTATTTTTTTGTTCGTTTAGCATTTTTTGATAGCGTTAGCAAACTATTTCTGATTATAATTATTTATAGTTATATAGTTATTTTTATTTGTGTTGTTACTTTGCTAGGTATTTTGTTACATAATAAATATATATAATGTATTTATAGTGTAGTTATTGTCCACCCTCCAGTTTACGGCATATATTTGTTTTATTTTAATTATTATAATATTGTATATATTTATGTATTATAAATAAAAAGAATATTAAACATTTACATGGAATTGCTTTGTAGAAAATAATGTTGAATTATGCTTAATTGAATGGAATAGGAGTTGTTTTGTTTTTGGTTTGCTGGGTTCTACAGTTTAATTGCATTAAATACTGAGCCATAGTCGAAGAATTTTGCTTCTGGTCAACGAATCAGTATTCCACTGTCTGGTGACCATCGGTTCGCACGGTAGTACATATCCTTGTTCATCGATGGGCATGAATTTTGATTTTGCTACAAATGTAAAAAAAGAAAGAGGAAAGTAAATAATTGTTGAAATATATTAAGAAATAAATCTGAAGGAGAACGCGCTTTGTGTGACTTTAAATGGCCCAAATAGAACTCCTGTCAAATATTTTTTTACGGGGATACATCTTAAGAGTGAAGTGTTATACACTCAGTGATAGTACATGATTTTTAATAAAATCCCTACAGCAGCATTTAAAATTCCCTACTTTTCCCTACTGGAGTCTTAAGTTTTCCCTACGATAATAAATATTTCTCCCTTAAGTAAGCTACTCGAAGGTTAACCAATAATTGTGTAATACAAATGCTTTATTTTTCTTTATAAATTTATTGTTTATACAAGGCTTATAACTTATTATTTTGTTTGGTTCGGACTCGTAGTTGTTTGCTGTTCCTGTCATCTGATTCTGGTGCAATGTACTTACAAATAAGATGAAAATGTTTCTTCCGAAATTAAAAATTTTAAAATAAAATATCAAAAACCTGTGGAATAATTCATTTTTTGTATTTTTTTGTTTATTAATTACAAATTATAAATAGGTACAATGAAGAAGGGTAGTAAAAGATAAAGTGAAAGAGACTTATTGACACCGAATTTCAGTTTCGAACATTAAGATGGTTACACAATACACATTATTACATTATTAAGGCTGTGTGGTACGATTTTTCGGAAAAATCGACTGAATTGTCTTTTTTTTTTATAAAAATCCCTACGTTACTTAAATCTGTCCTTTTTTCCCTACGGTGGCTTTTTTAGATCGAAAATCCCTACACGTAGGAATTTTTCCCTACATGTACCATCACTGTATACACTGCGGTTGTTTTGCTGCTGGAAAATCTCAAAAGGGGAAATAAAAAGGGACTCTGGACAAAAAAGTTTTGCCCACATAAAATTGTTATATAGGAAAACAACAGCGCAAAAACAAACAATTTTTTTCATTGCAAACAACTTTTAGTTTAGCAAAGAAAAAATCCTACTTTAACTTAAAAAGGGGCCATTTTGAACATTTTTAAAAAAGTGGGGGCCACTGTTCTTGAGGCTCAAAGAGAAGCCAACCCTGCATTGTGGCCATTTTCGACCTTTATTGTTATTCAAAATGAGACTGGAGCCCGCGTTGCTGTTAATTGAGACTATTACCGAAAATTGGCTACTTCTTAGATCCGACTTTATATTTATAATATCGAACTAAATTACATGTGATTTTTTTTTTTTTAAATTGGGTCGTATGCCAACGTCTACAATACTTGCCCCGCTCATACTAGCTAATGAATGGACTCTTCTGCTGTGCTATTTCACTTATAAGAATTCGAGAGTAATATGTATACCTTTTTTAATTTTGCCAATTTTTTTAAATACGGCCTTTATTGCGTAAAATTAGATTTTCTTCTTTTTGAGGAATTTAGAGAAGAGCGACAAATAATTTTATTCAATGGGTGGATCTCGATAGCTTATGAGCATAAATGGTTCTCATGGAATATATTTTTCTTTTAATTATAAAATGTTTAGTGGTAGGTCGCTGACTTACTATAGCTTGCCGTTTTGGTCCATTTAGAGAAGAGTGACAAAATATTTGATCAATGGAGTAGTAGCCTTCAAATGTATACATATGTAATATTAAAAATTTAAATTCAAAGGCTTTCCTTTAATTTTCCCTTGATTTAGTTATATTTATTTCGAACTGTGCTTTGAAAAAAATTCGAATGGTTATTGTGGGCGAACGGCTTGTCCGATTGAAGGAATCCATAGATCGATTTAATCGGTGACAGGTATGAGTGAAAAAATCTTTCAAAAGTGCGGATCCAGTTTTACTCACTAGGTCGGACACAAAATATAATACTTCCCGGACAGTGACAGAATCAAGAATACAGTTAAATTGCCATTGAATAACAATTAATTCATACATAACCTTTCCAATGAGGCGGACCCAGCTATGCCCTCTTGCATCTCATTTTTCATTACCCTTTTAGTAAGTAGTATTTTTGTAAAAATATAATGACCCGCAAAACGATTAACGATCTTAAGATTTGTCATGCTTAAAACATTTAGTCACATTGTACCATACCGGTCCTGATTTATTGAATTATTATTAAACGGATTAAATTCTAAAATGTTTCCCGCGGATGGACAATAATTTACTATGCTAAAATTGAGGTGGACACTTAGTCACCGCCTACAGAAAAAAAAAAAAAAAAAACAGAGATTCTACCCTCATTTAAAAAAGTAATATATGTACTTACATAACAATGGAACTCACCTTTGATTTCTTAAAATCTATATTAGTCCTTATGGTTCTATGATGCAACACTTGCACGGGTCTCGCGTTATTGCCTAATGGTGCTTTCGGAGTATTCTCAGAGCCCTGCATCAGTTTTCTAAGCTGATACAACTGCAAAGAGTAGACAGAACACAAAAATTTAATTTAGTTGCTAAGGCAAATTAAATTTTTCAAATTCCTCAGCGGTTTAGAAAAAACGAGTGTTTTTGTGTAATATAAATCATTCTCCCCCGGATGTGCACACGAACTTTGCTCTATTTCCATTAACACGATTATAAAAGTATATCTACCGATTATGTGGTCTTGCAACAATTAAAATTATCTGTAAATCCGATAATGAAAAAAAGCCACACAATTACAGGACAAAAAAAATCAAAATACACAAACCCAACTTGTACACTCATCATTATCGACAATTAACAATAATTTGCATGAGGTTTTTGGAGAAAAAAAAAATATTAAAAACCACTCATAAAGAACCAAAGGGCGATGAAATTAATTTCAAATCAATAAACTCCATTCGACCGCAACCGCAATGCAATAAATTTTTTTAATTAAACCCAAGCGAACGTCGCGACGCGCAATCGGCCGCAATTACCCGTGGAACATCGAGAGCACTAATTCGTTGTGCCAAATGATTATGTGTGAAGAATTTTTGATTTAATACTACTGCTTTTTTGTACGACATTTCAATGGAATTATATTGCAAACATACTCTGCATAAAATGGTTTCATAATTTTTTAATTAAATATTTTGAATTTGTGATGAGAAGAATGTAAACGAAACGAAGGCATAGAGCCGTGAAAATTGTTTATTTAGAGCTCACCTCCTGTTTTGTTATGTAAATTGGTTTGTTTACTATTATCCACACTGTGCTCTCCCAGCAGCCCGGATGTGTTGTTGACCCTTCATAGGTTATGAAATGATCGGTATTTGGCAGCAGCGAACGAATTGAAATGTGTCTAATCGGTGTAGAGAGTCCTGAAAGTAGAATTAAAAGAAATCATGTCATCTTAGGTGAAAATAGGATCATGGAAAAACGTGAAATCCTATTTTGCATTTGGCATTTACAACGCGTATACAACGAGTATAACTGTCTTTAGAGCTTCTCAATTAGCCGTTTGGAATCGGCATAAAATTGTAGATCCCTTCCATTCGTCCCAAAAATGAAACTCACACAAAACGAATGGTTGTGAGAGCGTTCAAGCTCAATAGGTAAACACCTTCATAAGCCTCAATCTTGTTTTTAAAAGTGAACAAAGTGAGAATACCTGCATCTCTTCTGAGACAAGTTAGAAAAAAATATAGCAGACGATTTCAACCCTGCTTCCTTCTTTCGCAAACAAAAAGGTGAGAATCCACACCACCGGAAGGGTGCATTTTATTTCCGCTCAATATCGGAGTTTCGAAGTAGAAAGCACGAATTTCCTTTCTTAACACGGAATGAAAAAAAAAAAAAATAATCCTTATAAAGGTAGAGACGGAATATGAAGTTCTCTCCGACAAGCAGTCGATTTTGAGACTTCCTCGATAGCAACAACGACTCGGGAGACCGCAAAGAAAAAGAAAAGAAGACGAAAAATCCTTTCGACCATCACCCATCGTTACCACAGTTCCTTCCGGTTAAACGAACATGAATTTCCCCAAACCTAGTGGATAAACAACATGTCAGACCAATATCTAGTAGAACGGTGTCTTCCTGGTAAAAAGAAAAACAAAACACGAGAAGAAACAAATTATGAAGAAGAAAAAAAAGTCATTTATAGTTTAACTGCAGGACTTGGTCTGCGATGAAGAGGGGACTGGGTACTACTTTGCAAGACAGTACGGTTCATAGGCCCCGATGTAATCGCGGACATGCTGTGAAACGATTTTACACTGCTGTTGCCGCGATTTAGGATTCTTCTGTTTTTGCCAGGTAACTTTCATGACGTTTAATTCCATTTCGCGTAGCCATAATAAAGTCGAGGTAATTACTGTCCACACTTTCACTGGAAGGTGTTCCACCTTTATTAAAGCTCTCGTAAAGAACACAAATTATTCAAGGTCAGTTGCCATGTACAAACAACCTTCAGAAATTTATGGTAAAAGCGTTTTCACGCAGCAACTGTTACACTTACCCCTGAACAGCACTTTGTTAAATGTACTCGTGATAATTCGTAGCTCGGGATTTGGCGTATCCCCGATTTGCACCATCAGTGACAGGCCAACGATGCCTTGAGATTTGTGTTGCGCCTCGGACATGTTGTGGTACAGTTCCTTGTTGAAGCCGTAGATTTGGATCTGAAATATGAAATGTTTGTAAATTTAAACGGGGAATGAAAACATTTTTTCGATATGAATAAGAAAGTGAGTTGATCTCTTGAAGAAATTGTAGAATGAAGCGATTTCAGACGGGGGTGGAGAGAAATGATCAGAAAGAGTTTTACAGTTTTAATAGTAGGAATATATATGTAGGTTTGCTATGTTAAGAAAAACGAACATGAGAGGTTAGATCAACGTGTGTCTTCTTTTAGCTCGGTGGTGAGACAGCTGTCAAAGCTCCAATCATTAAGATGCTGTTGGTAGCAGTGTCACTCCTGGTTACAGGGTGTATGTTACAAGAAGGTTGTACAAGTAGACAGAAGTGGTCACTCGGGCGTATGCGAAATATTTGCTTAATGTGCATCAATTCCTCACAACATTTGTGGGGCTTTTACTAGTAAGAGGTACATGACATGAAAGCAAGCAATGTAAGCCACCTGAAGAGCGATAATTCATCTTAAGCGCCTCTCATGGTGAATGTGTCAGGGTGACCAGACAGCAATGACACCTTTTTAATTTTTTATGTTTCAGCAGCTGTCAAAGTTGACAGTGACACCCAACTTTCAAAATATTTAGTATTATTTCCCATTTTATTAAGAAAGTATTGACATTCCGGCTCCTTCCGTCATGAGGTTTTTCGTCATCATGACTTCAGCGTGAGTACACTCTTGCACCTTAAGCTACCAACCAGACGAAGATTGATGCGATAGGAGTGACCGTTACCGTCAATGGTCTCAGGTAGAGCGATGTTAACCGACTTTCTGTGGCCAGAGCTCGATAAAATCAATATATCCGAGCCGTGGTGCCAACAAGATGGCCCTACATGCAATACAAGCGAGACAACGCTCGAAGTTGTAAAGGCGACTGGGTCATCTCAAGACTAGCATTCTTCAAGTAGCCGACTCGAACATGCAAGTCCTCTGTCCACAAAATTAAAAACACCGGAATAACGCCGCACATATTGGACCGAGTCAACAAAAAATTGGACCGACCTTTGAAGCACTGCCAGCGAAGCCAAGGCGCCAATTTAAATGATGTATTATTTCCCACATGATGGCATGAATGTAGCTTTGAAATAATTCCAGAATAAGTTTTATGTCTCACAGCGTTGTTGTTTTATTAAAATTTCTTTCCCAGTCTATCTAATCTGATGTCACCAGTTTTTTCTACTCGATTTGATACAATTTATGCACCTTATTCGATGGACCAATTGCAGTTCCGTGTGAACTATGCTTTAAAAGAGTGTGGTCAAACGATTTTTGTGCTTACCAGCTTACGCCTAAGTTCTTGAAAGCTGAGTTTAAGATTTTGTAGCAAGCCATTAAAAAATATGCCTTCTGGTTCGCTTTAGTTTTGCAGAAACCTACGGCCTTAGCTTTGCAAATTTTCCCAATATTTGTTGTTAGAATATAAAAATATAAGACGTTATATTCCTTCCGTATATTTCCTTACATTATTTGGATCCACGTTTTTTTGTCGTCCCGATTGCGGCGGTATTTTTGTAATTTTTTAAAAATATTTACAAAATGAAAAAAGCGTTTCCGGAGAGTTATTCCCGCACATAGTTTTCTGTCACACGCTTTAGAGCACGGAGTTGTTTCGTAAAAACTTGCATCCAAATTCGGCTAATGTGGCTTTTATTGACATACCCAGTTGTGGTTTGCGTAGTTCACAATGAGATGCTAAGAATTTCCGTTCAGAAATTACCCTCTTCACGTAGCATGAATGCTTTTAAGTAACATTGCCGAATGCTTTAAAGGAAACGCTTTCCCTTTTCCCTAGAATGCAGTCGGCCTTTCCTAGTAGTCTTAAATATAAGAGAACATTTTTTCAAAAATCCAATTCCACAGGAGGACAAGTATTTTTTTTATATTTTTTACTTAACCTTCGTTTATCTACTTATCCTGACAGAAAAGGCGTTGTCCACAGAAAAAGTTCCAAGAACAATCATCTTTGGCAAGTGAAATATCTTTACCATAAATTCTCTTTGACTGGCTAATTTTCTAATCGCTGTCCTTTCATTTACAAGAACTTCCAACTACACACTTGCAGAGGAAACCTGGAAAATTGTATTTTGTACATTCCTTTACAGCTTTATAGAGAGTGAGACCCTGAAGTTACATCTCTGACCATGTAAACCATACTGACTTGGTTCACGGCCACGGTTGAGTCCACCCTCATCAAAGTGTACTTTATCCCCCTTAAAGTCTTGAACAATTTTCCAACTTTTATGCCCATTCACTGGCCGATTTGTCGACTTCTCAATTTGTCTTGTACGGCTTGAAAGTGGAGAAGCATCCCCTCGTACGCATTAAAATTATTGTTTCATTAGGAAATTCTCTCCTGATGGCTGTCGTAGATGAACGGAAGACTGTGCGGTACACCCCGAATGTGACTTTCGAAGTGACTTCATCATTTGTCTTCCAACCCAATATTAAATCCCTATCCGGCACCTGATCCTGGGGAAACCTATCAACCGAACTGGCTTACGTTACCATTCCCCATTGACCTGATTCCAGTCTTCTTTATGGGTGAAACATCATCAGCAGTTCCCGTCCCCTCCCCGCTTGTGTTGTGTTTGTGTGAACAGCTGAAAAGGACTACGAAACCATAATCCCCTTATGAGACCACAGACAAAAAGGACAAAGAGATAAAATTTGTAGCATATGTCCTTTTATGTTCCACTTAAGTATCTTGTGAGTTTTTTTTTTTCCTCCCCCTTCTTCTGCTGTGCGGAGTCACCTAAATTACATAGTGATACACTTAGAGCGTAATAATTTGCTATAGTCGTCGAGGTGAGACACATGGAGGGGGATTGTGAAACTTTGACTCACCTCACCAGGAAAACTGTATCCGTGGATGTAGTGCTCGGATCCTTTGCTATTCTCGGTACCATAATGAATGTAAATCTCCTCAAATTGATATCGATAGGCGAGCGGACCACCAGAGATGTTCACGTGCTGCTTGGTGTCCTTGTCGACGCGGAAGACCAGTGATTGACCGGTGTTGTGCAGTGTACCCAAAACCTATTTGGGGCGAGAAATCGATGATAAATACACAGGAAATTAGTTAAGTGTCAATGACGGAACTACGGATCGAGATTTACTCACCTTGTGCTTATCGATGTGCAGGGGACGTAAATACGGATCGAATAGTAATTTATCTGGAACTATATCTATGGGTGACTGGCGGTGTCCTTTGTTACACATGTTCCATTGTGGATTTATAAGGCCCCAAAAACTAGGTCCTACAAATCGAAAGATGTATATATGTGGTGGTCAGAAGCGGAGTAATAAATTATGATTCAATTGAGCAGGGTAAAGCCTAACTAGGGCAATGAGCAGTGGCTGTAGTAGGATAAGTTGACATTAAATTGCATCTACCAGACCCAACGAAGAAAACTATCTACATAGGTACCGACCAGTAGTGACTAGGGTCGAGAGCACTCTCACTGAGACCTTTGGTGGCAAAAAAGAATTTAGCTGTCTGTTCTGGAGAAACATAATCTAGACTTTTTATAGCTCTAACTACACTAGAGAAATTTCCACGTTATTCAATATTTTAATTTATTTAAAATCGTAATCTAAAATGTGATAACCACGTTGAAATGGTGGGCACTTTTATATGCACATAACTGATGCATACCGTCAATGGAGTATTGAAAATCCCTTTACTCGTGGATACAGAAAATCCATCAAGCCGCCATTAAAATCACATCTATCACCTCTTGAAATCCCAGAACGAAACAAACCGTCGGGCATCCAACGGCCAACATTCATCATTTGTAAATTCGACAGATGCAGAAACGAATTGTTGTCAATTTACATTTTCAAAAAACGAAACAGAAGTCGTAAACTATCACAATTATTGCGAACGTAAAAAACGAAAACAATGGCGCCGAAAATGTCAATGCCTATCCTTACCATTATATTCCATTCCGTGTACGAGATTTAAAATAAAAACAAATGCAACCGATTGACATGGCACATTTAATTACTCACCGGAAATACCATCATACGTCCACCATTCCTCCCAACTTGCTTTTATTCCTGCAACAAAAGAGAGAACAGAAAAAAAAAAAAAAACAATACTTTAGACTTTATATATGTGGGAAAAAATAAATTAATAAAATACGCGCTCACTAGAACAGACGAAACAGACGCATGCGATGACAATTGGAGGGTTACACTTTGTAACTCCTTTTGTCTGAATACAATTTCAACAGTTCAACAGCGAACAGTGACAGTGACAGAGGGAAATGCAAAACGGGATATGGCGATTAAATAAGGTGGGTTTTGCATTTTTTATTTTAAGTGTTGACCGAATTAATCCCGTACGAAACATGACGTGAGAAATGTTGTCGGCATATATTATTTCATGGTAAGGTAGATTGAGGTAGACGGGGAACCACATGTATTTTCGATCGACTCGACTGTGGATGTAATTTTTTCAAATCCAAGTGGGCATTGAAGTTTGGAAAAATTGTTACTTGGGCAAGGTTTGCTTAAGGTCGTTTATAACGTAGGCATTCATTTGCAGATCATTCTTATAACCAGCGACTTGTCGCGTGTGGTCTTACCTTTAGTATGTATTCCAAAACGTACCGAATTTTTTTTTTGTAAACGAAGTATCGACATCTAGATATTGAAAAAAATATGCCCCTTTGAAGAAAGGTTTTACTCTGATTTACAAAAGAGCGAAAAATGCATGTCTTAAAGAATTCGTTTCCAGTTACATCATTGAAACGAAAGTGGCACCGGATATATGCGCCTGAATTAAAATTATGCAGCTGCATACTTTTAGCGGGACATCAATTGCATTCCTTTTTGGGCAATTGAGGCGCTCCATTGAAAACCGGTTCTAACCTAAGATGATTTATATTTGAATCACTACGTTTCTGTGGTAATATGGCGGCGACAAATTGAATGTCACAAAAGTACTTTTAAATAAGTGAATAGAATTTCGTATGTGGAATTCTTAAGTTAATTTTATGATGGCACAGTATCTTTCCAATGGTTTACGTTTCGTTCTACTCATTTTATAAGAAATACTAAAAAAGTGCACGGAAACTTTGTATGTATTTATAATTAATATAATGACCCTGAAAAAGTAACGCTTACAAATCATATTCTGTGAACACAAGGAATTTGACTATTACAGTCCAATCCAACCATTGTTTTTTTTTTCTTTTTTCATATACATTCAGGTGTAAAGAATTGGCCATAAAGTGTTGGGTATATTTTAACCGACAATAACTTTGACTGCTGGCAGTTAAATTGTTTAAAATCAATTCAACGGGAAATTACAAGAAACTAAACAAGTCCGCTCGTCGGGTCGTCTTGCTTCAATGTCAACTGCCATGTGCGAAGTTAGTATTGGTTCAATTTGAAAAGCGGTGTTGCCAGTTATTTAATTTTGATGCTTTTATAATTTCCCAGCATTTCATACTAGTCTTTTATGTTGTATCTTTTCCTTTTCTTTTATCTTTCTTTTCGTGTTTATATTCTTTTTATTGTCTCTATTTCTTTTTCTAAAACATGATCCATTTAATTTTTAATTTTAATTAGCCAAGCCATTAAATAAATTAATTATTGTTTAAACTTAAACTATTTAACTTTTACTTATATAGGCTTTAACTTCATTTAAGTCCAATGCAAAAGATTCTTTGTACAAATAAATAATAATAATAATAATGTTATAAATGCTTCTCACTTTTAAGATAGGTATCTACCTAACTAGTAAGATCAGAAGAAAAACAGCCAAGCAAACTTTTGATGAACGTTAGAAATTAGTGCGTTCAGCAGTCAAAATCATTTGTACTCTTCATTGTTTTCGAAGACCATGATTGTAAGTGGGTAGTAATTTTTCTACAGTGGCTGTGGTGTTGAGCTGTTGCTACCGACCTACCCCTGCAATAGGCGTTTATTGTAATTTCAAAACCATACTTCTGTTTGGATTTTGGATATCTTTGCAGATAATGCAGGTCGATCTATACATGTTTACAGTGTGCTCAGTAGAAGGGCGAATAGAATGGGCCTGCAGTGTGGTGTGGAAAGGTTGACTACCTAAAAACGGCGGACCTCGTTTTCAATAAAATTTGTCCAAAAGTAATTTTAATAGTAACCTGCTTATACACAACATATTGGCAAACAAAAATCAAGCGAATAGGTATGTTAAGGCAGTGAAAGAGTTCATAATTATTTGCCTTCGCCTATTTATGTATAAGGTATTCCCGACAAGTTTGTCTGCTGAAAAGGTCTACTTTCTTTACGAACAGCTGCGTTCGAGATCTATGAATGAATTATGCATCAGGCCAAAACTAATACCTCTCGAAAAATTGCTGTTCTATTTAATTCCTCGTGATCGTCATGATCATGACTATTTGATTTTCTTATTCAACTTTTCCGATACCTTAAACAAATAAAGTTGGATTTTTTTTTAAAAGTGCTCCACCCGTTTGGACACATTTCAGTATTTGAGTCCACATTTTGATTAAAGCTAAAGATGCGAGTAACAATAGTTTTTATTTTTGACCTATAGCTACTGTAAAGCTTGTAGTCATATGTAGAAATATAAGAAATACCCTTATTGATATATTAACCGTTCAAACAAATCGTCTTTAGTTCCAAACACAAACTTTCGGGACTGTCAATTTTGAAACGCCTCTCGCTGTTTCCATAATCTTGCATTCCAATTTTAAAAATACAGTTTGACATATTCCATGAACAAATACTGGCAACATAAATTTGTCTTTACACAAGGAAGCGTGCGACTTATATATATAGAGATTGCATTACGTCAGCAGCTATACCCAACGGCCCGTTTAAACTGAGAACTCTTTTGCCTTGCACATGCAAAAGAAACAATAAAAAACGACACACAGTAGCTCGCCAATATTCACCCCGAACTTTGCGTTCGTTTATTATTCAATTTCAATGAATCCTTGCCGCAAAACGAAAACGTACCATTTTCCATTCACTTCGTGCCTTGCAAATCCTCACGTGTGTTTAAAGCATATTCTCACATCCTCTGAGGGCAGCAATGAAATATAAAAGGACATGAATGCCAGTTCCAGGTTGCTTCCTTGAATCTGGTTTCACAGGATCCATCCGCGCCTGATGGATATTTTCCCCATTAGTTATATGCGATGTGGTTACCGATATTCAGTGTCGAGGGAAAAACGGCCTGGCCGTGGAGCGCGCTGCATCCAGAAATCGCCCGTTGGGCATGTATGAGTGTGTATTTCCGTGCACAAACTGAATAAAGAAGCGGTGCCCTTTCTATTTGGTTCGGGAATTGCTGTTGACTTTTCCAAGTCCCCACAAATGGGAAGCGAACTTGTATAGGTCATCGACGTCATCACAATCACTGATGGTGGCAGGCCAACAAGCAGTCGGTTCTGTAGATATGAAGAACAATATTTTTGAGGGCATTCATGGTGCCGACCAACTGAGTTGCATACGTGAATTTGTGTGAGTGGGTTGGTTCAACTTGTTGTTCACTAAAATCGGTTAAATGGGTACATGGACATTTATGTTCTAGAAAATGTGCTTGTTGAGTTTTCGCATGTGGAACATGTTCCTAATGAGGTTCATTTCGTAAGTTACAATTGCAATGAGCGTATATTGAACAGCGAGGCTGGAAAATGTCCGTCCGCGTTCTATTGAAATGTTTTTAAGATGGATGTAGCTAGGCCTTCTTACTAACGCAACACAGTAATGAGTGCACCTGCACTTCAATTGAGATGGTTGTCTTTTGTGTCGTTGACTAACTGCCTTCAGTAGCGCACTTCAGGTTGAGTGGAGTCATCCCTTCCTAGGGCGCTTCAACTTAAAGATGTCTTTTTGAATGGAAAACTACGATCTAGCCTTTCATGAATAAACGTTTCTCTGGACAAATTTATGTCGCTACTCCCTCATGAATATTTTGGCGGTAAAATTTACTTCGAAAGGCAGACGTGCTGTCGTGCAGAATCTGCTTTCAGATTGATGTACCAAATGTTCCCTTTACACCTACCACCGATTACAATTTGACCGATATAGCTCGAACTTGTATAAAGGAACCGTTTTGTAGCATCGCCAACGTATTTAATTTCTGAGCGTATCAGACTGATGCTAGCGAAGAAGGTGATCACTCGGATTATTGTAAAACTCACTTTGTTGACTTATTCAATGCTCAAGACTCAAGGCTCCTTGCAAATATGTCTGACGTGATTTGCTTCTCTTTGATTTTCGTAGGGGCAACTTGAAAAAAAAAATTCCTCACTAAAACCGCCTTCCACCGATAGTAGCATATAGAAAGTATCAGAACGTTTTTACAGAGTGAGATCAGTCGTTTGAACTGCCAGTGATTAATAATGACCAACCACAATGGGGCGTCCAGACTATTTCTAACTTTAAAAGTCAGAGCTAAACACCATAATGACATAATTACAACGTTTGAACCTAAACTTAGACGTAACTTGAACATTTAATTGGTGGGAACAAAAACATGCTGTAAGTGGTACCAGAACTCCTCCATTATCCTTAATTTGGTATTTTGTATAGAGAACCATCAATTGTTGTTGGGTGAATCCAAAATCTTCGGCAACAAAAAAATCCATCCCCCAAAGGAACAGAGGAAAAAAAACAAATAACCCCACAAGTCATGACCTTCTTCGTTTCAGAATTCATTAGAGAGAACGAATGAAATCAAATGCATACACCGCAACCGAACCGAATATATCCACCTCGAACTTTGCGGAACCTCCCCATAAAACAATACGAAACATTTTGCCTTGCCCTTACGGCATCTACCTACTTGTGGCCACAAATCTTGGTCAGAACCTTCACCTAGAGGTGAACACACACACCCACCCTCTGTCGTTGAGAAATACATCTTGCGATAGTGATGTATTGATTGCACAAAAGAAAAAAAAAAAGAAAAAATACTCGCCCTTCCGAATCTGTCTAAACCGCTCAAATTACCACAGATTGAAAGAGGCAGTCAGAGAGCCAGCAGCCAGCATAGACTGACTAGTTGTGGATTGTGGTGGATTGTGGTGGATGGTGGTAGCAAATACCCTTTACCACTCTCTGGGATTGAATTTTGATCGATTGGCTCCCTTATGCCCTCGAACAGTAAAACAATGCGCAGTCAGTACGAGTGGAGATTTCCAGATACTATCAGTTCGGGTTCGAGTTCAGTATCTGAGATGCGATGCTCAGTTGGCCGTTCTGTTTCAACCATCAAACTGATGGTAACGATGCGATGGTTCTGCATTATTTCCCAGCAAGTATCCTTTCATTGGGAGCGTATGTTGTAACTTTTGTGCCACTCACACACACACTCGGGCGATCGTAATTAATGATAAGGATTTGGCATTATCTAGGTCCTTTCTTGAACTATTGTACTTCCCTATCATGAGAGTATTCGTCATCAAAATGAAAGTGCCACATTTAAGGTTGTGCCATAACGTCACTATATGTGTGTGTTTGTGTGCGGCAACATACCTCGCCAGTTGGCAATTTCGCACGTGACACTTGAGCAGGACTTAGGCCGATGGATGATATCCCATTAAGATATCGCAGTCTCATCGATTTAATTGATTTTCTCTGGCACTTTTGCTGCTCCTCCTCGTATATATCCTTCCGATATACAGAGCGTTCTCCTCAAAATGTTTGCCTTGATTGTGGAAAGGATTTATTGCTTCCGCTGTCAAAATCGTAGTGATTAATTAAATATGAGAAGAGGCGAACAAAAGGACTACATAAATACGCGAGTCAATAACCACGAAGTGATTGTAAAAAAACCGAAGCACAGTCAAATTGAAATCTAAAAGGACAGCGGTAATTAATCCATTCAATTCCACTTAGAAACATTAATTGCCTTAATTAAATTGTAAACTGTCGTTGTGTGTAGCAGTCGAGAGGGGGTTGCCATCCACACTCAGCCGTGATAGGGAGAGCGGAAGCCAAAACAATAACACAAACAGATGGAAACGGTAGCGAAAAAAAAACCGCAGACAAGTCTGGGCAAAAGACCCTCCAGCGCACCGGGTTAAGTAGTTCAATGTAATTATGTAATTGCCAGAGTTGCGAGGCAAAGGACTCGCTTTTGTTTTCCCCTTTGCTGTGTTGCTTTCTGGATTATCAATGTTTTTGGCTACATTTTCAGTTTCAAATACCGATTTTATTTCCTCTGGCCCTTTTTCGCTGGACCTTTGTGAATGGATAGAATTTAGGACGGATTCTGTATTTACAGTCTAGTGAATGGGCTTAAAAAGCCGAGAAGGGTATACTTTTCGATCGGAGGATTGTACCTAGGTATGTTTTGACTTTATATTGTTTTAAGAGGTTAGTTGCATGCGCAGTGGCTTAGTGGTTACTGTGTTGGACAGTGTTGTCAAAGGTCAAAATCATTTCCCCCAGATTTGGGTGGTTTTCCAAAAACAAAATTCAACTTCCTGTCATTATTTCTTTTAACAAGATTTACATATGTACGACTTAAAAGAAGGAATTTTGAATTTCGAAATACAAAAACGTAAATTCGGTCTTCCGAATGCAAAAGTGTGCAGTCGGTGCAGGGACATAAGTCCCAATTTTAAATTTTGGGACTTATGTCCCATATAAGTGGGAAATAAGTCCCGAATTGAATTTGGGACGTATGTCCCACCCTATTGGGATATCAGTTCCGAAATTGTTTTCTCGAAGATGGGATATTATTTTTTTGGCATATTATTTATTTTCTCAAGTTCTCAAAAACAAGAATTTTAAATTTTCTTTTGAGGATTTGAGAAAATATATTAACAAAATTCTTAGTTCGAGAAAAGAAAATTCTATAAATTTTGTTTTCGCGCTAGAAAACTATTTTGTTGAAAGGTTTAATAAAAAATATATTTCTTTATTAATATCTTCAGGGACTGCAGATGGAAAGAGAATGTGATAAGTTCGCGGATTGAGATACAGCTGATTGAGTCAAACCTCATAATCTAAAATGTTAATGTTACCTCGGTAGGTAACGGAATCGTCGGTCCGAACATTGTGTTTGTTTACACAAGTGTTCGACAGAGCGACATCGAAGAATCTTTATCATTAGTGACAAAGTATATTTAATTGCAGACGGCAATTAGGTCGATAAGTGTGTCGATCTAAAATGTGTTATGAAATGTTTATACAAGCATCCGACAGAGCGCCGCCGAATAGTTATGAGAGTATAAGACAGATCACAAAGTATATTGTTTTACTTTGGGTCTCAAATGCAAAAAGGTAATTATAATTGAATGGGGATGGAATGAATCAGCCCAAGTGGCATATCATCCTTTGAAATATCTCGCGCGATCCAAAGTCTAAGCCCTTGAGTAGAAATTTTAAGCATTTGCAGCGTTTGGTGTCTCACTTTCCATTTCCCCGAAAGTAGTTTTAGACGATCAAAAACTGGACTAACTAAGAAACCAATTACGGACATGCTTGAATTGTGCTTAACAAATTGTTAGTAACCGCATTTTTTTTGTAACTGTAAGTAATGCGTAAAACTAAACCAAGACAACAGAGCAAAAAAAAAAACCGTCTACACGTTCTTGTTGCATGCTCTTCTGGGAAAATTCTGTAAGCTTAGTAAAAAAAATTGTTGGGTGGGGCATAAGGCCCAACATTTTTGTTTGGGACAGAAGTCCCAAATTCGATTAATGGGTGGGTTATAAGTCCCAAAAGTAAAAATTGCCGAACATGTCAACGCATATTGCTTTTAAATCATCTGGTACTAATTTACACAGCCCTATGAAATTTTGACGAAATTGTTGTCTATAAAATTAACACATTAAAATTAACATGATTAAATCCGGAAATTATTCAAGGGTATTTTTTGTTAAAAGACTTGTTTTGTAAACGGAAACAGTCCAAATATATTAGAAATAATTTCAACTGGCAAAATATAGCTTTGGGAACGATCGATTATTTTACAGCATTTGAAAATAAGAATCAGATTTTTTTCATCCTCGATTGTCATGTTCAATTTTCAATCATTTTGTAGGGGAACAGAACAAAAAATCTGTACACTATCTCATTCTTAAAAAATCTGCAGACAAATTGTGTGCATTTTCGAAGGTCTTACTAGAAACGTGTCCAGCACATTAACTGCGCCATTCTGGGTCAAACGGATTATAAGAATATTCAAGACCAGATTCTCCACCGAATCATTTTTGAGAGTGCTGACAAAAAATAAACTCATTAGTTCGTCCTCAAACTGTTTTTAGTTGATACCTTAAACATAATAATTCTGACAGTAAATTTTCAACAACACCTCTCCTCTTCGAAAGCGAGATCTTTTCTGCTTCATTGTCAAGAAAGAATCTTGTGCGCTTTAACTTCAAGATTATTGCGCAAATCGAGCTATGCGCCCCATAAACCAACAAAAATTAATGCAACAGACAGGATGACAACCACAATGGAAAGTATTTTTATTAAACTCCTGTTTCCGAAAGCAGCAATTCTTTTCAAAGTGCTCATAGTTTTGGGTAAAAAGGTCGTTATCATCAACATTCACATTTAATCTAAGAATATTTAGCAACGAAAGGTAGGTACCAAAATGAGCTAAATATCCTTTGCTCAATTTTCAAGAATTGAGTTCTAATCATCGTATGTTTTACCGATTTTTATAAAAATCTATCGAGCCAAAAGACTTGTGGTTCGCAATGATCGACAAGTCCTCATGATCCATTCGTGGACATTTAGTCCAGCTAATTTATCCATCTGTACCATCTAGATTCTTCTCCATAAAAGCCTTTCTCAAACCAAACGAAGACGATCCACAATGAACCAAATTCCACGAAATCCAACACTAGGTAGGTATGTATTTCCCGTTACGGACATAACTACGCGTAGGTATATCCAAAGCACTTCCGTTTTAAAATCGTCTGTGCTGCACTATTTTGACGACCAATCTAGATTCAGTATTCACACAATTAATGCGCAAAGAATTATAGCTCTGGGAATTGCTCACTAAACATTCCCTACGGAAGCACAAAAAGGGAATAAAGGATCGCAAATAATAAAAACAAAAAAGTTTGTTATGAGCCGAACATGAAACGTCAAACAAACTTTTTTTCACCTGCACGCCCTGTCCCATAAATCTATTCCAGCATTCTGCACGCATTTCTATTCAGCAACAGGCAACAAGCAAATAAAAGAAAAACTAGAAAATAAAAATAAGCAAATGGCTAAAGTAAAATATAAATCCTTAAATGTTAAGGACATAACAACATTGAATACCCGTCATCACCGCCATTTCCCTCCCCCAAAAACAAGTACCTACGACAATAAATTTTATTCACAAACAAACACAGGAGAGCAAAAAACAAAACCGACAAAACTAAAAGTTGTGTTTTTTTTTGTTTTTCATATATATTTTTTATTCCTCGTCCTTATGGCACCATTACCGCTGGCTGTCGGTTTGTATGAGTATCGCATGGAGCCTGAGCTGAACGTTGACTTGAGTTGGGTTGGGTTGTTATTCTGATGTCATGTCTGTGATTTATGATGCAGATTTCCCCTCGCACACACAGAGTCACTCAGTAATATGCAAAATTATGACGTTATCCTTAAATTTTGGATAGAATATGTGTCTTTCTTTTCGATATTTTTTTTTCAGCTGAAATATTCAACTTAATGACCGATAAAATATATAGAAATAAAAAATCAAAGAAGGATAATGGGTCATTTTATTAAGTGACATTGTTTATCTTATAACTTATCCCTCTGTTCGCTGTCAGAAGTGAGAGGGCACATCCTTAAAATGTAGATAAATAAATAAATGTAGAAGCCAAGCGCTGTTGGATGTAGTCCCAAGTCACTGCTGTTGTCAGCTGTATCAGGGATTTATAAAATTGTTTATAAAAGGACATTCCATTCAACCCCCCGACACACGACACAACACACAATGCCCGCTCTCCAGCCAACCAAGGCGAGCAATCAGATTATTAAGATCAAGATTCATAAACACAACGAAAAGAGTGAAATGAACAAGGACGCCGCCGGCAGCAAGGAAGCACTGTCACTACTGTCAGCCAAAATAACGCAGACAAGAAGCGCATACACACTCGTATAGGTACGTGTAGAGTGAGCAAAAGAAAGAAGGAAACTTTTCAATTTCATCAAGGCGCCATCCTGTCTGGCGCCAGGAAAACACTCTATCTTCTTCCTTCGGAAAACAAGGAACCAAAGAAACACAAAAAAAAATAAAAATAGAAATTCACTTCAATGGAAGAGGATAACTGTGCGCATTAAATCGCACAGATATAGAAGTGGCTGCGTTTCGACGAGGGATATATCTACGACTGTATGCGAGAATTGAATTCGTTCCAGCTTCCAGGATATCTTTTGCTTTCTTTTCGATTTGTTTTTGGTCGAAAGAGTATCCGAATCTGAGTCCGGATCCAAGTGGATTAAGATAAGAGGAGACAACAACAAAAAATATATATAACTTCATCGTTAAACTGTCAACCGTAGCTCATGAGCTTGAGTCCCGTTTGTCGTCTTCATCAGAATCAGATGCGTATCCTTAGTCCTTACACCCGAACCCGAGTAGGAGAATCACCACACTTCGGACAGAAATTTCTTTATAGGAATGTAGAGGGTGCGACGACGGTTTCATTTTTATCGTTCCGTGATTCATTTCATCTTCACGTCGGACACACGCACGCAGAGAATGACTCCAGCATTACGTAAACAACGAGGAGGAAAAGGAGCCACGATACCCCATTACCCATCAGCAGCCAGTCAGTCAGGCGCCACCAAATCCTGGCGTTTCCCTTCTTTTTTTTTTTTTGTGTTGCTTTTACCCATTATGGGCTGCCAACATTATATCCCAAAAGTGGCTGGAGGGGTTTTTGCAGAAAAAAAAAACACACAGGACCATCAGCGGCAACAACAAAAATGGAACAAAGTGCGACATAACAGTCAAAACATCGGACACAACTGACAATTGTTTGGCGCACACAAAGGGGGCGAAAACTACACACGTCACAATTATGGTAGTTTTTGACCTTTTACGTTATATTGTGGCATAAAGCATATACACAAACGTACAGTTCTATGGCTAGGACCTAGGACAGGCTGAAGGGGGCGCGCGGAGTAATAATAATAACAGAGCGAAGGAGCGAGGCAAGCAGCACAGATTATACTGTCAAACTTGTGGCGGCCGGAGGACGACAACAAAAACGAAGTGGATAACTTACTCTGTGTGCGGATTTTACTCTACCGAGATGTGATGGCACTTCCTGACAAGGATCAAAAATAAGAGTGAATGAGCTGTATGTTTACCCACAGAGCAGACTTGTGGCAGATGGTCAGAAGGGTTTGCACAGCGAAATGCTTACTAAGTAAAGTCGGAATTTAGCTTGTGGCTTCAGGCAATGTCAACTTGTTTATGGAAGTAATTAAAATTGTTTTGCGGATGTATACGAGTTGATTCTATTAATTATTGTTTTACAGAAAATGTCTTCAAATTTGGGGTTCTAAGTGGGCGAAACATTTGCCGAGTTGCCTGGTAGTGATTGTAAATTGATTAAGAACATTTTCGCTTGACCCACTCAAAGTGGTCTCTGGGGAGCAGTTCAATTTCTTTTCTCACCAATTAACCCAACACTGACTTTTGGGTACCATAAAACCTCAGTTTTCGTAAACTTTAGACCATTTTTGACTTTGGGAGGAAAGGACTTCCGAATGCTAGACTCTTGTGACTAGAACGAAGAGTACATTTGGATTAAAATAAAGTCCGAGCCCAAACAACTTGACTGGCCGTTGCAATCTTACATTGTTACTCCTTACCCAATCCTTTCACAGAGAGTTTTAAGTTGAGCGCTTGTGTGATGACTTTAAGGCGGCTCTCACACTGAGGCAGCAAGCAATAAGCAATACGCTACTTTTATTTTGACCTATTCTCACATTGATGCAACAGTGTAGCCAGACATTTCTAGATGTCATTTCATCCGGCGACTCCAAGGATATGATTTTACTGATGTGGTGGAATTTAAGAAAAAGCACACAAAATAAAAGGAAATATTGGGTGCACCCTGCATTTACTAATTTAATAAATCATGGTGGAAATATTTGCGCAAGGGAACTCAGAGCACAACCTACCCAATTCCAATATTTCTACAAACTTATAAACTGGATCGTCCGACACGTTTTCCAAATTATATAAAACGTAGTAACATGCGCAAACATCCGATATTGAGTTGCTTTAATTGTGAGACCTCTAATTCGATTCAATGTTAAATAATTGTAAGCGATAATATCCAGCGTTGCCATTTTGAAATCGGCCTTCCAGTCAGATTTGGCAGTTAAAAAACTAAAAATTCATTTAAAAAAAAACAGTCAACGAAATGCAGTCAAAAATTCCAGCTAAGCAACCAGCCAAAATAAAACAGCGATAAAAAATAACCCTGAATCCATTTACTCCCACGTATTTACTGAAAAACTAAATGCGTAAAAAGAGATTATTAACCAGAAGAGTAAATTCATTAAATTACATAGTTCAACTCATAAATAAGTCTTACTTTATTCGGTGCGTAGTGCGCTTAAAATTTATTCAGTCGGTTTTTGCTTTGTGATTTTCCAGTTCAAAGTTTAAAAAGTAAATTTGTTATTATACTGTTTTCACATAAGTCTTATCACTGCTAAGAAATGTTCATAAGGTACCTAAATGCATACAAAATACATTTTAAAAGTTTTCTAAGTCTTAGTTTGTTAACAACATTTCTTGTTGGACTGACTATAAGAAGTGGATGTCTTTCGGTAAGCTTTATTTTTCCAAAACTAGTATTACAACTATAATAACATCTTTCGATTGACAAGGCCTACGGCGATGGTCCGAGCAAGTCAGCCTTTAAAAAAGTCCCTTTAAAAGGAAAACCTTTCACGAGACAAGCAATGAGGAATGCTGGAAAAAATGGATGATCAGATATTAATAGTGCTAATTTGTTTTCTAATCTATATAAAAATTTCTTCTTATACGGCACACAATTGAATTCATATCAATTTCCTTTTTAAGGTTCCGTACTCAGAGGGAAAAAACGGAACCTACGTGAAGTTAGCCCGCACTTTTTCTGGAATGAAAAACGTGAAATGCAGTTCGAAAGTCATTCGTTTGTAGTTGTCTGTAGTGAATTTTTTTCGTTTGTAGTTCAACCGTTAGAAAGTTAGAACCATTAGAAAAAAATGTCAGCCCGCACTTTTGGCTTTTTGAAATAAAAACTAGCCAATTGCATTCGATATCGTTTGTAGTTGCTTTTCTCAGAAATGTCTTATTTCGGAGATATAAGGACATTATTTGTGTTTGCACCTATAACTCCGAATTTCAAAAAGAGAGAAATTATTTGAAATCACTGGTGCATAAAGCAAAAATGTGCGCTGTTCATAAGACCAAAGTCAAAATGAAAAACAGTCTTCCAACCCATAACAGCCGATTTCAATTTCCGATCTATTAAGCAAAAAAACACTTGTCGCTCGCGAATTATTCCAAAAATTTCAAACTTCTTGCTCAGTTACCCAAGACACGATTCAAAGGAATTTCTATCCTCCCGCATGTGGCAGGCGGTCTCGAATAAAACTCACCCATCCGTATGAGCGACCCACCAAATCTCTGGCAAACAAAATAACCACAGTCGCGCACACACCACCACCAATGCCGTTGCCGCAGCGGCCAAGGAACAACCCCAAGATTCCGCAGACAAAAACCTCTCGAGCAAGCTCAACAATGTAAATAAAATTTGATATCAATCTTCAACAAAATAGCAGCAGCGATGGTGCTCCCTGTTTTTATTTCTTTGTTATTGTGTTTGTGTCTCTGTTGCTGTTTTATTGACTTGGGAGTCAGGAGCAAGCCGCCCGGCACCTTAACACCAAACATCGCGCGGTTGATATCTTTTGTGAAAAAAAAAAAAAAAAATTAAAAACAAAACAATGAAATTGTTGGAAAAAATGTTCCAAGTTATTTTGGGTTTTTCTTTCTTCTCGCACTGTTGAACAGAAAGGGATGTTAACGGATACAAAGGGGCGGTGAAGAAAAAACACCTCTTGCATTCTTCTCCCGCTATCTCCGATTTCGTGATAAATTGTCCCGTGGGACTGTTTTGCTTTATTTAAGGCGTGAGGAATAATAAATTTCCCTATTGGGAAGCTCCGCATGGATAATGTTGCCGGCAATGAGGATTCGAATTTGCTACACCTCTGTCTGAACTTCTGCCCAAAACTTTACCCTTTCGGGTGATGGGAATAGGTGTTTTTTTTTGGCACACAATTTAACTCTATCCCCCATGACGGAGGTTGATTTCGGAAGGTTTTGAAAGTATTCGCCTGTACGATTAGGGTGGCGTGTCGCAAAGGTGCACTAAAACGGAAGCTCCGTGCTGAGCAACTGTACACAGTTACAGTTAGTTAGTGATGCGGGAAGGGTGGCAGTGGCAGTGGTGATGATGATGGTGCTGCTACTAGTGATGATAGAGTTTTCATAGCTGGGGTCGCGCTCCGGTCGTCCGAGGAGTCGTTGTCGACCTGGTAATGGGCATGGGAATAGTGTCTAGACACAGACACACCGAGGGCTCGTTTACTGGTTGTTGCACAACGTGTAATTAGTATTCGTAGCATGTAAATGAACAAATTTAATTTTAGTTTGATATTTGATTTCCGTGCCATGGAATCTGGGTCTCTATATTGTACACACAGTCCTTGGGAAGGTTTTCAGTTTCGGTTAAATTGTTGCTTCGTGGAGTTCGTACCGTTGATGGCGGCACATTGTGTGGTGAATCAATTAAGGACATTGTCTTTGGGCGGTAAAATACGAAGAAGGCGATTTTGTTGGCATTTTTGGTCAGCTTGTGGCCATGAACTGGAATCCGGAATGTAATTAATTTTGAGGGTCGACTCGGATCGGTACCAGCACCATTATGAGATAGTGTTTACACTGCGAGTTTTCAGAACGAAAGGTGGGAGTGCTTTAAATTGAGGGTTAGATGTAGGGGGAAAGCGGGAAACATTTCTTGTTATATCGTTCATAAAAATTTGTTAATCAATCACACTTAAATGCATTTTCTTATAGCTACATTAACCTATGCTAAGAAAAGTCTAATAAGCCTACAATAAACGCAAGAAATTTTTGGCAAATGGCAAATGCTTCAAAACAGATTTTCGGCTCAAGACTTGAACATACTCAAATTCTACGGGAAAACTAATAAAACAAATAATTTATTCACTTCCAATGTGAGTAGAATTCATTTTTATTGTTTTTGTGGTTTGAAAACAAAAAAAAAATTATAATAAAAATTGGGAACATAAAGTTTTACAGTACATAAATAAAAAAAAAGTAGTAATTTCAGTTGCTTAACGTTAAGAAGATAAACAAGTTAACAAAAACTTAACTTCAGAAACATAACAAACATAAATAAATAACTTAATTTAATACTAAATAACCATGTGTCTTAGGCATCGAGCTACGTACTATATATCATTTAGCACTGATCAACTCTCCCTTCAGAAACTGGCTCAAGTCTCCCGCTCAGATTTTTTGACAAATTTATGTCTATCATTTTTGTTAAATGCAAGCCAGAATGGTTTTACGCCAATATTTACAAAGTAGAATATCAATATTATTAGGTAACATCAAATTTATTTGCTTACCGCGGTAAAGTTAAATTTTATAGAGGAATAAGAAAAAAAAATGTTAACTTTAGCACTGGAAAACACCTTTCCTCTTCCGCCAACCAGAGACAACGGATGATTTAGAATTATTTTTGTGTGCAATTAACACGTCACTGAATGCATCGCATACACCTACAGTTGTTGGATTTCAATGGAATTTAAGTAAATTATTGAAAGTGGCTCAAGTTTCCCATATGTCCAAGTCTCCCGCTTTCCCCCTACTCTTTTTCAAAAAAACTAAAGATGGAATTTTGTTTTTCTTCAGGAATCAACCCTTCACTTAGCAGTCCAACGCACACTAACCACTAAGCAATTCCGCCTACGCGTCTACAACACATCACTACATATCTTTTCCTAAAAGTTAGGTTGAGGTAAAAGCTTATAACGCATGAAATATGTATTTACTGTCTTCTGTTGGCTATTTGTGATTTTTTCCTGCAAAAAATATTGCCTCTTCCGCCTAAGCTTTGAGCAGCTGCAACTCATATTTTTTCTCGTTTTTGTTTTTTTTTTGAATCTGTCAAACTTGATTCTTTACAATTGGGTTTCGACTTTTGGCTTATACTGTATTCCCAGTCTTTGCCACACGCTATCTGTGTAAAAAATCTCTCAAGAACATGTTTATATAAGCCTCCCTCCCTTGAACATTGCAAGATTGTACAATTTCCTATCTTCGTGCTCAAATTAAAAAATATGCCTCTATACATTTCAATCGTTTCCTTCAGACATCAAGAGGGATTATCTGCACAGATGGCACACAATCGCTGCAGTCAATACATATTTAAAAAAAATTTTTATTAATCTCCACACGTTCGGGAAGCGTGAAACAATGGATCATGAAATGGCAAGACTTAGTAAATATTTTGTCAGCTGGATGTCATGGGCTACTTTGACATATTTTGAAACACAACAACTGGGAGAAATATCATTGCTATCTGCTTTATCTTTATAATAAAATCAAACAACTGGAGAATTAGTACTTTGAAGAAAGGAAACTTATACGAAGAGAAAGGCGATTCGTCCTTCAGATGATGACAGACCAAATTTAGTACGTAAACCTACCTGATTTTTCCGACAACATTTTTCGATTCTAGAAATTTGTATAAATTGATCTCAGTGTCACTTTATATTTATATAGCCTTTCCAAACTAAGGGCCAGCGTTGCCGCTGAAAAATTTCCAAGAGATGAGAAGGGGCCAGAGCCGAAAAAGGGGGCCTCCACATAAAAAAATAATATAGCAAAAAAGAATAAACAAAACGGAGCAGCAAAGACATTTAATTATAAGAAAAAAACAAATTTATTCATTGGGAAACACTAACTTTTCATACGTTTTCATTTTCGTTCAATTAAGAAGAAAATCTTACTTAAACTAAAAAAGGGGCCACTTTGATTATGTTTTAGAAAGTGCCAGACGGCAACGCTGCTAAGTGCTGATGCAAGAAGTTTGACGGCCTTCTCTGGGAATATATATCAAATAAATTGGAAGAACTTTTGTAAAAAGGTTTACATTTTGCTTTGGACATCTTGAAACAAATGATCAAATAAATATGCAAAATGGTTGTTGACAGTTTGATGTCAGGCGCTTATATATAAAAAAAAAATTAATTGAAACCCAGAATCAAGCGTCATACACTAATCTACAATGAACATCGCAATTACAAAATGGAATCCCGTCACTCTCGCTATTCCAATGGAATTGCACATGAACGTCCATTATGACGAATGGTCTCCAGAATCCAATAAACCACCTAGCGAAATAACAGCACACAAAGACACACCACCAAACAAGTAGCTTACATGACAACTTTTCCAATCACATTCATACAACGCCGACCAGTTCAGTCCAGTGACAGGATTATAACGATTTCACTCCCCAGCTGGCTTTCGACTGTGCTACTGCCACAACAGCAGTGAGCTGTCCACTACCCGTATTTATCCTTGCAACTGCAGCAGTAACAGTGCCAGAAAGAGCAGCTTTAATCTTTATCTCAACATGAACACGACCACGAGACCGTGTACAGTGTGGTAGAACTGCGCTAAATAAAATTTCAATTCCCCGTAACCTAAAACTAAATTCATCGGAGGATTAAGCGCTCAGATACATATACAAGATACGAGAAATGAGTGCACGGCCACGCTGCACGACAATCCTCCTTGCTATGGGGCGGTAGCACAGTTGTAGGTATACTTGGCTAGACAAAGTTTTTCCTTTTCGCCCGGAAATTAAAAACTCACGACACCCGAACTCTTCGCCCGAGCCCCGCTGCTGCTCGTACGATAGTGCATAGAGTTTTATATGATTAAGGATGTAAAATGGATATATGAGGGAATATTATCCTCAGTCCTTGGCCGCATTTAGCAGAAGAAAAAAAGTAATAATGCCGCTCTTGGTCGCGAAACAAATCTATGTACTCTCCGCTGGACCTTAGTTTATTTTTTTTTTTTGAGAATAACACTGCAAGGAGCAACAAAAAAAGGATCATCCATGGGTAAAGGAGCTTTTTACTACTTGGTGGCCACTTTGACGCTAACGTTATGATTTTTATCACAGTGGGAAACGGCTCGAGTATGGGCGGCGGTGGGGTTTAGCCAATATAGAGGCTGCTTACATTGCCCTGTAATGCAATTTAAACGCGAGTTACTGCAGCGTTTACACATATAAATTAATACATCTACAGCTTCGTAGTGTGCTGTAAGGGTGCTTCACAAAGTTTTAATGAAATGCATTAAGCCGAAGTAGCTGCCATTTGCAAAGAATGAATGCCGGATTTCAGACGATCGTCATTTTTCCTTAATTAGGGTTCCACAGTGGGTTTTTTCGTTTTTTGTTTTTGTTTTTGACGCCTTGAGTTGTAAGTGTGAGGAAGAGGAGTTGCTCTATAACACGACTGGAAGCGGTGTGGCTTTAAAATTAATTGCAGCACTTCTGAGAGAGAAGTTGTTAAACGTCGGAGCAAAAAGAGAAAGAAGGGTCGAGATTTATTTTTCGAATTGACATCAGTTTTTCCAGCGACAAATAATTTGACAGCTGCCAGTTGGATTGTGAACATTTTGGTTTTTCATTTTATCATGACAAGGGTTTCGCTTGCCGTCTATCGGAATTTATACATGGTGAATACCAGCCAATCGAAAACAAGTAAAAAGTAAGACTCCAAAAAAGCGTTTTACTGACCGCATACACAATATCCCCGAAATTTTGCCTATGTATAGCACATACAAATAGCATAAGATTATATTTCTTACAAATTCCATTCCTTGGTCATTACCCCCTCATTTGTATGTATTTCATTCCATTTATAGTTCTGAACAAAAACGACTGTACTTCCAACTAAATTTTTGATGGACAACTTTAAGTGGGGCGTCCAGGCTTATCCCCCAAAAAGCACAAATTTGATCTTAAGGGTTTTACTACATCCGAACCATGTTTCTTTCATCTTACATAAAGCCTAATCTGATATCCTCCGACAACAATCAGTGACGGCATTTATTTACGATTTGCAGTAAAGTGTTAATAAATGTGAACAAAAAAAAAAAAATAACAATCGGCCTTAGCGAGCTATACGTCGGAACGGAAATTTCTCCGCAGCGCATACTCTGTCGGAACCGCTAATAACATTCGAGGTATTCATTTTTGGAAAAAAAAATAATTCAAATGCTATAACGCATTGATTTCATGTCCTCGTATTGTTTGGTGCTTCGTTTTTTACTTTCTCGATTACGTAGTAAGAGGAAGACATTGTCTAACTCGAGATGTAAATCAATTCTGACAGTACGCCCACAAAAAGTGGTTCGCAAAATTCTGTCCGTCTGTCGCTCCGTATACGTACCTAAACGGCTGCCAGAATTTGGTTCAATCTTCGGATTTGAAGTTTGGAGGGTTTCAGTTCGGTGCCGTTTGGTTTTTGCAAGGTTACCCAAATAATAATGGTACTGCCCATATAAAATGTTCGTACCAGTTTGACTTGTTTGAAAACGGCTTCAACGATTTGAACCAAAATTGATATTTGAGCCTAAGTCGGTGAGGTTCACATGACTGCGTACCCAGTTTTTGGCATAGCTAACTATTAAATTGACTGACAGCTTTCCTACGTCTCCCCGATTTTCCCCGCAAATTTTTTCAACACAGGCCCCTCCCTCCCGCTCTCAAATGTACTGTCTGTGAATACGTGTGAAGCATTAATGCGATTTTCTTTCCGCAAAATACGAATTTTACTTTTAAAGGTAAGATTTGTGTCGTCAAAAATTCGAGGCGATTTGATTTCGGTGAAAAGGGAAAAACTACCACGCTTCGTGGGAAAAATAAAAGGAAAGTGATAAGAACACTGACGGAGATTATCAACTGATGGGTGCGTTCTGAGAATTTAAATTCGTTATTTTATTTCACCACGAAAATGTGTACTCTGCAAAATAGTTTATAGCTAATGTAATCAACAGTGAAAAAATCATTCGTCAAAATAAAATAAGTTAAGTTCCTACGATTGTTGTGTCCGTTTTCGTTTGTTGTTTTTGGGAAAAAATTATTGCGCCGGTAATGTCCACAAAAAAATGTCAGGGAGTTTAAAGAGAAGGATCGATGACGAATATTATGATTTTATAACCTTTTCATGAAAATTCCGTTTAATAACGAAAAACAAAAAAGTATCAGACATAATTAAAGATATAAAAAATCAAAATACCACCTTGAGTGACTGCACATTTATTATTGTTTCTTCCAACAATTTATTCTAGGAAACTGAATTTTTTCTTACACTTTTTTAAAGTTTGTTTGTTTAATGCTGTTGTAAGTTGTTTAACAAATCGATAATTAAAAAAAAAAAAACAGTCGAAAGAAAAACATCTTGCTAATACCGAAAAAAAATAGGAATGTAAAAGGTGAAATAGGTTACGAAACTTAAAGGAAATTCTATGGCGAACATGCGAACAATTTTTTGATATCGATACAATAAAAATGATAGATATCTATGTGTCCAAAATTCATTACGGAATGATTTAAAAGAATATTCCTTTTCTTTATATTGTACAAATTGAACCTTCATTGCACTTCAATTACATAATTAGTTTCACTTAATAGCAAGAAATAGGAAAATCAAACAACTATTTCTATAAAAATTTAGAGAATAATTTCAACCTGTAACTCAGAAAAACTTTTATTTGCCCAACGCAGCCCCACACTCGGTATTAAAATGAGAGTCCGCCTCAGGCTACCTGACATCTGGTTTGAATCGAAAGTGTAGGCTGGTTTTTTCAAGTGTGCGTGTGCCCCCCTTGAATAACATGGCACTAATACATGAATTCAAACTGGGCTACATTCAGATCAAATTCAGCTTGTAGGCAACCCTCTTTTTTGGCTGACGCTGTCAGTCTATTTCATACTTAGTTTATGGTTTTTGGCTTATTAAAAATCTAATAACAGAAGGTACTTTTGAAATTTTGACATATCACGAAAACGATCCATACGATTGTAAGAAAATTCAAATCTAAGGTAATCTGATCCAAGGTAATCTGTTACCTACATTTAATAATTTTTGCATTAGAAGACGATGAACTCAAAAGTGTAGGCCGAAAGGCAATAATTTTAAGGAGATTGATAAGCTTAGAGCGCTCGCTTAGAGCCAGTAAGCTAGAATAAGATAAATGTTAATTTTAAATTAGATTTAATCGTTTTTGTCTATTATGTAAGCTTAATGAAAGAAAGGAATAAAAATTAATTTTAAAGTTAGCAGCAGTGCGTTCGGTTTTTCAACCATGGTCAATTCCGTTGTGACCGCACCATAGCTCCCTCTCTCTCTCTCTCTCTCTCTCTCTCTCTTTGTACACACAGAAAATATAAGTTTGACTGTCAAAATTAAATCGTCTCTTCACATACATTTTAAGCTATTAATTCAAAAAACTCGGCGAAAACTTTTGTGAGTAGATTTTTCTGTAATATTTTGTGATAAAAAAGAAATGCGTGTTTCCCAATAATTGGATTTGAAAATAATTTAAATTTATGCAGCCATTCTCATTATTCCAAGAATTTTCTGGACATTTGCATTTTATGTTAAAAGAAAAAAACAACTCTCACCTTTCTGCAGGGAAACTTGTGAAACAAATTACTTTTTCGAACTACGAAACATTTCACAAACATTTTTTTGTTCAATAAATGTTTAGAAAACATTTACTTAAATATTTATGAAGTATTTCGCTAGTCTGGGCATACCTTTATAGAATGAAAAAGCAAAATCTCGAAGGACGGGAAATTAATTAGATGTGAAAAAAAATGGTTTTTGATTTTTTGTTTTATGAAGGGTGTTGAGTTTTTTAGTCTGGCAACGTGACTCTGCGGCCTGGCTAGCGTTTACAGGCACACCAACATTAAAGAATGAAACAAGCCACCTAGTGGGTAAATAGTACAATAAATTTTCAGATCATGATTCGTGATCTCGATGAATAGCAGGATTTTATGCTGTTGTTGTAAGTGCATGTAAATCGATGATCATGGCTGATAGTAAAAAAGGGCTATTATAAGATATAACGTCCGCTTTAGGCCAGACATATAGAAAGAAATTTTCATTGCCTTTAAAATGTCTCCACTTTAGTATGTTATACTTGATGTTTGCTCTTTAAAAATTCCTAGCTTTTAAAATACGTAAAGCCCACCATTGATTTTCTGCTTTCTAAAGGTTTCTTTTTCTGACATGCTAAAACCGTCCAATTTGAACATATCCTTAAAAAAAAGGACACACATATATACATTACATTACAGCCAATGTTGTTGACATATTATTATTATGCCCACAAACTCGAATCTCTCTCGCATACATGCAGCCATCATAAATCATTTACCAAGCAGTATACAGGTCCTTACAATACTAAATAGGAGTCCGTTCCGGTCGAGTTCCTTAAATATAGTCCACTTCAGCAGAGACTAGGCAGTTATACGGCTTCCAGTCATTACATGCGACACGTATACAAAGTGAGGCAAGGACATTGTGCATATTGTCGAATCTAATGTAAATAATGAATCGGATTATAGGTACCATTTCATCATCATCATCAGCAGGACAAGGGGAGGAGACTACATCGAGTCTGGCATGACAGAATCGATACAGCCACTAGCTTTGAATCAGGGATCAACTTCTCGATTTTGCTTTTTTTTTACGCTAGCTCAGTCACGCACACAAACATGTTGAACAGGATGACCTGCCAATGGACCAGAGCCGAAATAGATGAATAGAGTTTGAATGATAAAGTACTGCGGCTGTTATAGAATGTTAGCCAATTTGTGGTGTTGTGTGATGGATTACATCTACATGTGCGGAACTTCCCTTCATGGATGATGCTCACCGATTATCCTTGATTGAGTTTTTTTTTTTTTTGTTTTGGTAACTCAATTTCAAAGAGCAACCAAGCAACCAACGAAATGATATTCGACGGCCGGAGTTTACTTATTTTCGAACTTAATGACTTACAGTTCGGGCAGAAAAGAAAAGAATATTTTCATCCGTTCACGGACATTGAACTCAATTAATTTAAGAGAAATGAGGAAAACAGAATTTCCTTTAGAAAATTAAATAAAGTACGGTTGAGTGTTCTGTCTCATTTACTTGAAACGTGTTGATGCAAATGCAATCGAAAATAATTTGAACGTCGGACGGAAAATGAGAGACGCGATGGTGTTTTATTCAAGTGAAATGCAAAATAACAGGTAAACTAATTTAATTATTCAAATTGAAAGAACAGAGCAGGAAATGCTTGGTATTCCACTTTAGTGGAACTAATTTGTTTGTCTGTGCTTCCAGACGGACAGGGTTGATGTACAGAGGGTTGTTATAAAATTTAAATTTGATGACGCAAACACAAGGATTTGAGGTGAAAATAAGTGGCAGAGACAGAGTGAGAGAGAGAGAGAGAGAGAGAAATCGAATGGTTTCAAAATGGGAACTTCCATAGGTAAATCTGTTCCTGTAGTGTGTATCATTTGTAAATTACGTTGACCAAGTCTTTTGCCTGTTGGATATATACGGAGATGTCACTGATTGTCACTGGCCTGCTAGATGGGGGGCAGGTTTTAATTTGTTTATTAAGAAAAAAGCTTTTAAAACTGTAGATACGGCAGAGAAGGTTTCAAATGAAGATTGTATGTCATTAACATATTTGAAAAATATTTTCCATCAGATTTTGTGTCATTTTATGTTTTCAATTTATTCTTAAAACTGCGAACGGCTCCACAGTGGATCAATGTTAAAAAGACATAAGAACGAAAACAAAAATTGGTCCTCTTTTTTTTTGTTTGTTTTTAAGACATTGCAGAAGATTTTATACACAAAAATAAACAAGAATAACACAAATTAAAATTGAAAGAACGCGTAGATAAGCCGCTTCGAAATACACATTTTTAGATGAATATTTTCGAAGGACTTTGATGAAAATTGATATTCAAGGTGGCGCAAGAGTCATCAGCCTATTGGTTGGAAGCTCTTGTAATAGTTTTTGCAAATGAGAATTCTACTTTGACAGTTGTGAAGTTAATAGACACAAATACACGTCAACATTCAACAAGACACGACATGAATCGCAATACTACTAAAGAAAGCGGAATAATTATTTAGATTTTTTGCAGAATAATTGGTCGGTGGTGTTGTCGATGTCGCTGTTGAATTTCGGCGGAAATCTCCCGGAGATCCGACACCCACTATGAGCAAATGTCTTTTAGCCGCTTGACGAGATGTTTCCGGGATAACATGAGATGCTGCCAGGTCTGGCTGGAAATATCAAAGCTATTGCTGATCTCGCAGTGAACCCCGGAGTATGGACGTGCCACGCAATTGGGGATAGATCGCGTCTTTACGGAGGACTTTTGTAGGTAGGTTTTTTTGAAGTCACGAGTGTATGTCAACAAGCCTCAGACCCTTGAAGACCTCGAAGAGAATATCCGTCAAAAATGCAAGGACCTATCGCCAGAAGTTCTGGCAAGAGTGATGAAAAGTTCCTTTCTTTGCCGATATCATTTTTTCGACTTTATGGAAACAAATTTGAGACATTAAGTAAACAAATCCAAACGTAGAACCAAAGTTTTTCTTTCACAAAAAAAAATGTCAGCCAAAGAATATCGGGTGACAACTTTTGCGCTACCTTGTATGTAATTGATTAAGTAAAAAAAAATCTATGTGTGAAATAGATTTGCACTCTTTTTTTTAGAAGACATGGAAAATAGTAATTTTTGGAAACACAATTTTTTGTACGAAATGGCTTAGCCAGATTTGATGAAAATGTACACTCGATGTAATATCGGATGCTGCATTAAAATTTGTATTTATTTTTCACTAAGGCCCGCTTGCTGATACTCACATAGCGATTTAAGTTCCACTTAAAATCTAATGTGACAGTTTATGACATAGAAAAAATAGCCCATAAGGTATTTAAGTATAACTTAAATCGTTATGAGTAGTATCAGTATCAGCAAACGGGCCTAAATGGGAGATTAAATATTCAATGCGCCTTACTAGTGACAAATTGTAGGCTCGACTTCAAATTTACGGAAGCGAAATTTGAATGAAAAATAGACACACTGTGAACTACTTAAATTTAGAGTCGAAACTAAAGTTTAAGTTTAATATATCTATGAATAATAATATAATTAATAGTCCACTTTTTGAATATTTTGTAAGCACTGTATTAAAACAGAACCCGGCATCAAATGTTACTAAAAAGAAGAAACAAAGGAAAATAAAATAATTTGCTCAACTTAAAAACTAAAATAAATATCAAAATTTGACTAAATTAAATCTTAGCTCGGCGGCAAGCACTAAGTTTATTAAATTAAAATTCGTTTTTGAAATTTGTTCAGAGCCATATGAGCAGCGTGACCGCTGTGCGACTAAAGTTGCAATTTGGCACTTTTTCGAGAGCTTGCCACAAATTTTTGCTATTTTGGTCCTTTTTTTAAAGTGGAGAATCCGCTTCACAAATTGTTCAAATGGTGTTATTTCAAAATAAATACTTTTAAAATGTAACGCAGTTGTCCATCACAACGCTATTATAGTGCTTAAAGCCTTTTCACACCGATCCGAAAACCGAGTACACTCGAAAATTTCATCTAAAACAGAAGTTTTCCCATGTATATTTCAGTTTTCAAAACGAGTCGTTTTTCACGAAAACACCACGAAAAAGACTTCCAATCATTGAGTTGTTGAAACAAATGACCGAACAAATGTCACAACTTACAATCATTTTCCAAAGTTAATTGTTGGGCTAATATTATTTTTAAATGCACTAAATTCATTTTCTTACCAAATTTGTAACCAAAATAGTTTGCACCGAAGTTTAACGACTAGTGTCCTACTGTGTCAAATGAAAACGAGTTAGTGCTCGGAGTGATTGACGAGTGTTCGACGAAAACATGGTTTTCGGCTCGGTGTGAAAAGCGTATTAGCGAGGCAATGCTCGTTAAATATCGTCAAAATATTCTAAATTTGCAGAATAGCTTCAGAAATGGCTTTGAAAATTCTGTACCGGTCACACTGCATATGAGCGATGAGTTAGAGCCTCCGATCAAAGACTAGAACTTTGCCTAGCGAAAGACGAACATACCTTTTTATATTTTATTTTAAATTATAATTTTAAACCAAGATTTGTATATGGAAATTATAGGTAACTTTTTTGAACAACTAAAATTAAAATTTTAATTTTTAAATTTAAAAATGTTTATTGGCAATTCTCACTGAATATAACTCCAAAATGAATTTTGTTTTTCTTTTAACTGACATAAGACATAAGAGACATAATTAATTGTTTGGTTGCAAAGTGACAACAAATATAATTTTTAATAGAAAAAAATAAAAACTGGAAAATGATCATACATTTTATTTGCTTTCCCAAAGCGAGATCATTTTGTGCTCCAGTTTCAGCCAACACTGTATGTACACCTAAAGTATGCCATAAACGGTGAGAAGAAGAAGATGCTAAGGTTCAAAAACGTAAAAGCGAGTGCGATCAAAGGGCTCCTTGAGTTTCCATTGAAAATAGTGGTTTGGAAAAACACTTTACTAATAAATATTTTGTATGGCGAGATGTATTAACTGTATTAATGCAATAATAAGAATTTGCTCTAGATTAGTAAGGAAATCTATTTTTTTTTTAAATATATTTTTAGTAACCAAATCTAAAAAAGCCTCGCCATATTCAGCTGCTTATTTTTGTAATATTTTTCTTCAACAATGTTTTTTTTTCAACCACGCATTATGAATTTTCACAGCAATTATAAATTATTGCAGCAACACAACACCCAATTTGTATGTATCACGAACACTTACGAAAATACAGGGTGCCCCCACTAATGCTGATTGTTTTTAAGGTTTTGTGATTTTCGCCCGCAAGTAATTGAAGGCAATTGAAAAATATTATTAGACAGTTAAAAATTGAGAATAAATTAGTTTTGGTAAGGTTTATCCTAGTCGGTAGAAGTTGGGTCGCGTTTATCTTATTTGGAATGCATGAAGCGTGTAAAGTAGAGTTTCCCATAGCTAGACTTCGACTCTTGATACTGTCACCAAAGAAGTACAAGGCTTAACCGAATTTTCCCATAAAACCCTATAAAAAAAAAAACCTAATTGGACGTGTTTAGCACCCTTTTATAACGCAGTATGAATTTAATGAAAGATAAAACGAAAACTTAGTAATTGCGTGCCTCTCGTCAAGGTTTGAACCATAAAATATCACACCCCATAAACAGCTAGCAAAGTTTGCAACTTCCAAGTAATCGATTACATTTTGGGACAACAGCCGATTTTATCAGAAGTCACTCTGTGCCAGTAAATCTTATTGAAATGCACGACTACCAGTCTCGCTACTATAAACACAACTCCACTTCTCGATTTCAGATTACAAATTCTTTGACTGGCATTTTTCACTTTCGAACTGACCCCCCGACCAAGGTCCAATAGAGACAATTTGGGTACCCAAACGGATGCACACAATCCAGATGCGAGAAACGTAGCAGGTCTTATGTGCTGCATCTAAAGGACCGAAGGATAGATATCAATCTTGCAATTTTGAAGATAGATCCCCTACTAACCCGAACAGCTTCTCACTTTCAATCAGAATCAGTATCGTCCAAAACATAAAGGACTTACCGGAACTACAAAGCAATACAATTGCTGTGCATGTGAGTAGACCAGGTGTTGTCCTTTGTTGCATATTGGGTGGGCGGCAGTACCTGGTGCTACTCAAATGACTGACGGCGACGGGCTATGGTGGCACCCTACTGCCTGGTGATGATGGTGGTGGTGGTGATGGGAGAAATGGAAGGGCTGGCAACTCATTCAATCATAGTCGATGCATGTGACGATTGAGTGCAGCAGGAGTAGCGCTGCTGCTGGTGGTGGTGGTGCCAGGTGTGTTGTCAAATCATGCAAAACGGGACAAGGACACACGAGAACAGTATTCTGCACTATTTTTAATTTTTTTTTTTTTATATTCCTTCTTTTTCGATAGATAACGATGAAGGATTAACACGGAAACAGATGTTGCACGACTTCGATTTCCTCTCTCGGGTTTTTCGTTTTATTCTTTCTATTTTTTTTTGTGTACGCCGGGTGGGTGAGAACAACTAGAAAACGAACCGTCTATATGGGGGCACAATGATATTAATAATTCACCAGAATGAACTGCACAACGGAGGAGCGGACATTCGAATATCCTTTATTTCATTTCCATCTTCACAAGCATATATACACTGGCACTGGTCAACAGATGCGCTCGAGTATCCGACTACCCGACCGTGAGGACTATTTCTACGAATGAACCGGAAAATGGATTATTTTGCAAAACAAAAATAACCGTCACTCTGTTTAATCCTTTTCTGTTTCAAATTATATCACTTCACAGAGGCCTTGAAGAGTAGTCCTCTTTGCGTGCTGCGGCACGATGTAAATTCAACGTATGACTGAAGCGTACAAAAGGATCTGGCAAGGATTTATTATTCGGACCGAGTGTTTCACGGTCTGACTCCGAAAACCCAGTATTTCGAGTTTGCCAAAAGGGGAAGTCCTCCTCATAAGCCATTTGAGGGGGTTTATAAAAGAGAAGAGACGTAGCACTAGCAATGTGGTGTGGGATGTTGTGCTGACGAACGATAAAGTAAAACAATTCTAGTGCGCAGATGCTGGACAAATATTGGGTTTTTTCACTCCGAAGCACGTGGAGCCGGCATTTGCGAACGTAATTGTAAACAGTCGGCATTTGGTGGTGGATGATGGTGGGAGTGTTTTTTTTTTTATTAATTTTGACCGTTTTTTATAAGCTTTGGTTGATTGGCAGTGTCAAGGGCAAATGTCGTGGAAGAGGATGGCGAGATTATAGAAATCCTATTATAGGGTAGAGTGTTACTTGAGAAGTCCAGCAAATTGCCCCACCCTAAGGGATAATTTGGTGGGTGGTGTCCATTGTCTACGGAGGTATAGGTAAGTAATAGGTACTTGACAAATTCTTATGGTACCGAAGTAATGGGAAAAGTGTGACTAAAAGAGACTTTAAACACTTTCAGGTCATACATCAGAAACAATTTGACAGATGATTGGAAGACGATAGTAAAACGTCCCCGAGCAATTTGACCGCAAGCACTGATGTCCATCAGGACGCTGAAGCATGGGAATAAGGGGGCCATTTTTTAAAATGGACATGATTGCATCTCAGAGAGCAAATTACTTGAAGGCGCCTTAAATTTAAGATTTATTTATCTATTCATTTATTTAATTTGATCGCTGTACATTGAGAATAAAAAATACTCAGAAGTTTGTCCGTAGAAACAGTTCAATAAATTTACAATGCTCTTTAAAACCGATAACTACTGGCAGGATCGACGCGAAAAATCCCACACTACAATGGCAAACTAGTGGATACGTGAAGCCTTTGCAAGATATTTGTGCTTCAGAGCTTGAAGGGGTTAGAAAAAGGATCATGAATTATGTTTGAAAGAAGTAAATCATTTCTGCCGGCGATGTTTTTTGTTTTAAATATAATCTTATGATGGCTACTAAAAATAGTCAAGCAAGCATATCACTTGTCCATACGCTAAAGGCAGAAATCATGAAAGCACACCTTAACGTAGGTACTCTAGTAAAGTGGGAGTAGGAAAATGCGCTTGAAACCTTGAAAGGAGTCTCGCAATTGTGTTCTGTGTCTGTTAAGGCGACCCCATAACAGATATCTTCAAATGGGTTTTCACGATCTTTGAAAATACCTATTTTTTAGTTCCAGAAACATGCGCTTAGTAATATTGATACCCAAACTCTCTGGCATAAAGTATACAGAATGCTTTAGTTGACCACTGAGGCACTCAGTGATTAAGTGAGACCTCCCCACCTTATATTAAACCCTATATAGGGAGAGCTGAAATATATTATCAAGTCCATTCGATTGTTCAAGCCAAAGACGCAAGCGACGATAGAATGAGTGGTTCAACACCTGTAGATCTCTTCTTAAGTGAAGAAGATCCATAAATATTCTACTATCCCGAAAAGAGTCTCTGTCTAACAAACCCTCTTGCTTATTTTGCATTCTCCGACACATTGCTTCAAATTATACTGTTTTGTATTCATCTTATCGAAGATCCTCCTTCTTCTGTTACAATTCACTCGATGTTGTTTTCTTTCGCTTAAAAGTTGTACATACCTTTTAAACTCGTGCTCCTTGAATGAAAATTTTTCTTAATTTTTTTAAAGATCTCAGTAGCAGGTACCTAACCATATTCTTCCTTATCTTACGGCACTCGTAGGCGAGCAATTAAGAAGAATTTGCGTTCTGTGTAGCGTACATTTCGTCCTGGCAGTGCGATGTATATTTAGTCTCCTCCATGAAGAAACCAACACCTGTTCTTCGATCGATTCTGCTGACAAGATTTGTTGAAGATCGCGTCTTCGAAGTTGAAACACAATTTGACGCACTATAACCGCACCAACCGAGGTTAAAGAAGACATATAAACTTGACCAAAGTTTGGAACAAGTGCTTCCTTTAAGTAGCACATAGAAGTGCGTGTTTTTTCAGAACTATTCGTAACATATGTTGGTGCAGTGGCCTAGTGGTTAGTGTGTTGGACTACTAAGCGAGAGGTCCCAGGTTCGAATCCCACAAAAAAAAAACCCAAATTCCAACTTAGGGCGAACGTCTGACAAACGTCCGAGAGTATAACTGTCTTTAGAGCTTCTCAATTAGCCGTTTGGAATCGGCATAAAATTGAAGATCCCTTCCATTCGTTCCAAAAATGAAACTCACACAAAACGAATGGTTGTGAGAAACTGCCGAAGCTACAAAATGAATAGTTGCGCCAACTATTATTATTATTCGTAACATATCTAAATAAGTTTTGCTGGGATCCCGACTTCGGCCATCACCACAAAGGTATTCCAAAGGAAGAGCTTGAAATTTGCCTTCGCCTCTTTTAGAACTATGCGACTTCTGCCACCCTTTTCGGGCATACGCAATACGAAGAGTTTCTTAATCATTCCCTCTGGTTGGCCCACATGGTTACTTTAGGTGTGGTAGGACTCTTTAAGTCGAATTTCTTGTTCAGAGGGTTTGCATTTTATATTCGTTGTATTTCTTCGTCCGAAGTTGCTTGGAAACTACTGCAGGCCAAAGTTATTCTTCATCGTCTTCAGATTGGAGTAGTGTATAAAACTGCCCACCATGGATATTAATTCGTCTGTCGTACTCAGTTGGCAGCTGTGAAGCCCCCTTAATTTTAAATATTTTAATGCAGACTAAGTAACTTGGTTTTCTCTGCGAAGGGACTTTCATAGCTTATTTCATATTTCACAGCAGCGTTGCCACTGAAATATTTCAAAAAGGGGACTAAAAAGGGCCCCTAAAGGGGCCACTAAAGGGGCCAAACGGCAACGCTGTTTCACAGTCTTTCGTATATATACTACTTCCATACATTCTTAGTTTCTTAGCAATGAGTCGAGTAAACTTTTAACTAAATTAAGCTCTCAAACTATCATTTTTTACACTTAGTTGCTAGATTTGGAGGCCTGACAGTTTCAAAGATAATCGTCTGAAAATTTACGGTATGAGTGCCCAGATGTTTGCGTTTTTACACGATATGAGGAAGACTCCACACTTAACAAGAATATTTCCAAGAAACGTGCGATCTGTATCGGTCCTGATGCTTACTTTACGTTTATCATTCGGAGCTCGAATAACCAAACTGCTTTCCGTTATACACAGAGTAAACGGCCCCATAGTCACGCCGGTCCATTAAAATTAGGGACAGGTCAGGTACTTATGCAAACCCAAGTTCTTCAGTTAAGACTTTCAGTGGCAATGTACCTACTGTAAAAAATCCCTCTCCCATTCGTCGATAAGTCTGCCTTCCAGTCTTGGAGTTCTATGGAAACCCTCGAGAACATACAGCACTATTCCATTGTAATTTGCTCCACCGACACCAATACACCTGTCTAGATATCGCATTAAAAATGTGCTTAAAACTAGAACAAGGACATTTATCCGCCTCACCTTCAATGAACTCAACTCGTTAACAATCGCAGAAGGCGAACAAATGAGTCCCGAAACACGACATATTCCCATTTAATTTTTTCCCCCTTTCTTGCAACGTTAACGACGCCGACCGACACGGCTGCAACTGTGACACAATTACAAGTGTGAGCCCGACTCAAAATGTGTCTGCCCGCATTCACGTGGGAGAAAATATCACAAGGACATCAGCAGCATGTCCAACAGGGAATTAAGAGGGCCAACATAAAAACTGAAAAAGAATAAAGCTCGTGCAAATGCCTGTGTGCGACACTTAACAGTTTTATTCGCGATTCGTTTTGCTCATTTTTATATCCTTTTGCTTCAGCTCCACGCAATGCAATTGCATTTCGCACAGCTGGTTTGATTGCACAGTGTGTGAGTGTGGGCCCAGATAAAAAGAAAAACAGCAACATCTACACGGAGAACTCGAAGTTTCTCTGATGAGTGGGCATGCATATAACCGCCATTATGGGGAAAAATCCTTTTTCCATCCTACCATGCGACCATTATGTGCACTGCACATCCAGCAGGAAAAAGGACCCATGCGGAGGAGCAAACGTTGTCGCCGGTGCTGTAGGGATACCCATGTATGCAGAGAGGAAACGTACTTTGCGCTGGCGGCACTTGACGTTAATTATCCTTGTTAAGTGTGAAGCTCATAATGTGACACGCCGGCACCGTTTTACCAATATTTATTGTAGGAAGACGAAAATACCAAGTGCGGGTGAAAGGTGAAACGCGCGCGAGCAACATGAAGGATGTGTGCTTGGTCGGGTGATTGCATTGTCTGTGTGAGCAATGTTATGTTGCGTCGCTGTGTTTATTTTTGTTTCTATATGGGCCTTTAATGCGTCCGCTGGGCCTATAAGCGTGTGCTCCCGATGGGGGCACAGGTATGAGCGGTAATGTTGGTAAACTTGGGTTATTAATTAATTATTTGTATGCATTTTAATTGATTTACCTATGAAGGGATTAAACTCTCCTGATTGGGATTGATTTTATTTTTATTGATGAACATGGACATTTGAATAAGGAGGAGGACTTCAATTAAAAGCAGGTTGACTATAACGTGAAACTTGCTCAATAAATCATCTTCAAGGCCTTTGGGAGTGTACTTGAGAATATTCCGGACCGCGGACCGGTGCAAATGAGATGACAAGGTCAAGACCATTAGCGTACGCAGAGGAGGAGCTCCGTTGCTCGCACCCAAATCTTCTAGCCCAACAGCTCATTTATGGCTGTGAAATTTGTTTGATGGATTCCATTGGCAAACCGCATTTCATCAAAAAATGACCCCCGAAAAAATACTGGGTACTAATCACTACGCATAGGGAAATATTGCGCGTTCATTCTGGTCCTTCTTGGAAAAGGCACCATAAACCGTAGATTTAATTGCTCCTTCTGGCTCGTTAAGTAAAAGCCGGATCGCAACAATTTGAGACAATATCTTGTTGTTGTTTGCCAAAGAAACATAATAATAATTGACTTCAGTGATGACAAAACTGTAAATATGTTGGTATTTATGTTTATTTGTTCACGGATCACATAACAACTTCCCACGCGTCCGGAGGATTTATCACAAAAGTGAAGGTCCTATTGCAACGTATAGCTTATTCCTCTTCTTCGCGCAATCGGCCAACTAAATCTGATTCATTGAAACTTAACCGTTCTTGATGCGGGCTCACAGTGGCGTCGGGTTGAGATTTCATTTATTTGTATCTACCTATGCACATTGGGTTTTTATTTTGAAGGGTTTTCATGGCAGGAACATCATAAAAAAAATACTCTAATTCAAAAGTTGCCTGGAGAGTCAAATCGCCGCTGGCTCCGCAGTAACCCACTCCTTATACACTTGCAATCATGTCAAACCACTGCTCCCAGCACGTGCAGACTTCCCTTCAGCCACATCCAGTGAGGCAATCATAACAATGTCGCTCATTTGAATTCATTATCTCCGACATTACGCCACCACCTACCGTCACTCTCTCTCGGAACGTTCAATTAGCGACTGTAAAGTATCCTCGGTCAGCCCGCAAGGAGCATCACCGCCATCCATACAGGCTTCAGATATACACGCGCACAATGCGTGCAATTTCTACCCATTTATCCAATTATCCCAGCACGAGACGGCAAAATCCCCCACGAGGACTATCTAAGCCAGGCGCTCGAAACGAAACCACTCGTCAATTACATATTTTTTGTTGATTTTATTGCCCCACCAAGCACCAATGTGCAGTCATCTCACAGCACAGCACACTCCGAGCCATATAAAATGGAAATTTAATCACTTTCCAAAGAGCGATGATGGAGACGACACATCACCCTATCCCCCCACCCTGTCTGTTAGTCTGTCTGCCAAAAACAGACGGTTTGCGGGAATAGTAATAAAATTAGGCACTTACGCCAGGCACAACAAATGCCGGCATTATTGTGCGAATCTCACTTTTAACGCGCACGCCTTCGAGATGAAAATGTGTTTACCTAGAATTGCCGACAACGTAACGTTTAACGTACCTACACACTACACTAGGATTAGGCGGAGTTGAGGAGCACTGAGCGACTCGACTAAGGAATGGCAATTTGCATAAATAAACCGTTTTGTTGGGGCGCCGCACATTTTCCACATTTACAACTCACTTATGTGCGTGGTGGCGGGCCAGGTGAAAAGGTATATACTCCAAGCCATCAAACATCGAGTGTGGCAAATGGGCTTTTGGTGTTTTACTTAACCCAGGTGCTGTATCTGAGAGGTGGGTTGTTGATGGATTGAGTTTTAGCATACATATATAGGCGAGGCACCGAAATAGTGCGGCGGTTTTGTGCTAAATGTGGATGTAATTGCATGTTGAAGGATGCTTTCGACGAGTGTTTATCCTGTAGCCTGGCGATAATTTATGGTAGAATCACTTTGGAAATGTATAATGCTTTGGCTTGGAGGAGTTTTGCGCGAAAAGGTGCAATGCGATAAGGCGAACGGAGGGGATCGTAGATAGAAGGAGTTATTTTTTTTTTTAATCTAAATGTGTGTATTTTTAGGGACTGACAAGCACAAGCAGATCACTGAAAGGTGCATCGATGAGGATTTTAATCTCTCACCAAAAAACATTCACAAACATTTCCCAATGAGAGACGCCACTGATGCGAACACCGTCACCGTCACCTCATATTGGAAAAGCTAAATGAATACTATTTTCAGATCAGTGATGCTAATAGAATTTTCTCAATTGTACGTAAAACTGAAAAGTACTGAAACGTACACAATAGTACATAATTTTTTTGAATTGCTTAACGTCATAAATTTTGCATTCAGGGAAAAAAATTAAAATTATTGAATATAACGGCCATATTATTCTCTCCGAGTGTAAATTAGGTTTAAGTTAATTTTATAATCTACCATTTAATCCGCATATTTCGTAAACCCAATTTTGTAAATCTACGTTTATAATATTTACTCAAAATCATGTATTAAGCCCGCTGGATGCATTTAAACGCAGAGTTTGAACCGATTTTAGCGCGATTTAAACCTATGTAATGTAAAGTTTCACAGAAAATGACTTTTATTCTTTGTTGTTCGTCACTTGACAATTGATTTTATTTGCTGTGTGCGGAGTTTAATTTGTACTGTATTACTAATGGATTTAGCCTCAAAAATGCCCCGCTTGTGCATTCGATACAGTCGAAGACGAGAACGACGTTGATTTTCCAACAACTCTTCGATAAATTTACCATCCATCTTCACAAATGAAATCCATTTTTTTAGCTTCTTGCTACATTTTACATTCCATTTCACTTTTGCTTATTTCGAAGAAATGACAATATTTTGAAACTAAGTTCCAACCCGAATTAAAATACCTAAACTGGTAGCCGGAGTTTTAATTCAATCGCGGATTAAACGCGGGCAAGTTTAAAAAAACGGAGTTGATGTTTGGGTTTAATGACTTAATAGTATGGACTTGGGTTTCATTTTTGGAGTAGGGTAAAAATGATGGCCATAAGTGAAATAACCTCATTATGTTAGGCTTCCAAAATTAAAAATATTACATATAGTACTCAAAATTGAGAAGTGCTACTTCTGTCCTCGGAAAAGTCAAATAGTACTGAAATCAGTACAATAGTAATACTTTCAGATTCATACGTTTTTCTGTCAAATCCATTCGAATTGGGTGAGTACCTGAGTAGTTTCAACGTGATGGATGTACAAATTAGGGTTCCCAATATTTTTCTAACTGACTATAGTATTTTCTAAGTAACCTGTAAAAAAATATAAAGGGTCCGCCATCTAACTTTTTTTCAACTAGTGCTTATTTCGCGAATGGTAACACTTAGCTCATGTCTGATTTGACAGATAATTAGTTTTATCCTTCCGCTGAACGAATATGGTTGTGTATACGCTTGAACAACGCTGGGAAATATTGCGACATTATCTACTTTGAAAATCATTGTAATGTTGCAGAATGTGTGCGAAAATTGCGTACGGAATTTGGAAGAAGAGAAGCACCGTCAGCTCCGTATGTTCGTTATCTTGTGAAAAAAGTGAAAGAAACTGGCATCCTCATCGATAAACCAAAGCGTGAAAAGCCAAAAACAGTGCGTTCACTGTTTGGCGCGGAATTTGGTCCGGAGGCACAATTGGGCCATTTTTCTTCGAAAATGAGCAAGGAGTGGCCGTTACAATCAATGGTGATCGTTATCGGGCCATGTTGAACGAATTTTTGTTCACAAAATTTGAAGAGGAGGATTTTGGCAACATTTAGTTTCAACAGGAAGGCGCTACGTGCCAAACAGCCGAAGCTACACTCGATGTTTTGCGCCCTATTTTTGAAGATCGCATTATCAGCCGCAGAGCTGATGTCGTTTGGCCACCTCGGGGCTGCGATTTGACACCGTTGGACTATTATTTGTGGGGTGTCGTAAAAGTGTTACGCGGACAAGCCAGAGACAATTGACGCTTTAAAGGACAATATTCGTGAAGCCATTGGTGAAATACAGCTGCACACAATCGATAATGTGCTTAAAAATTGGACCGATCGTGTAGGCTACTGCATGGCCAGTCGAGGCAGCCATTTGAATGAAATTATTTTCCATTATTAACCGGAAGGATTATACTCTCAAATAAAAAAAAGAAATTTGAGAAAATATTCAGTAGTTTTTTTTTATAGCGTTTTCAAAAAAAAAAAGAAGTTATTTGGCGGACCCTGTAGTACTTACTTACTTATAAAAAGAATAAGAGAAAGCCAAAGTTATTTTTGCTACACATTTTTTATAAAATCTGTACTTTTTTGAACTTCTTGCATCATTTAACAATTTTTTGTTAGCAATAAAAGCTTCATAAACCTTATCACATTAAATTTTCATTTTTGAGTAATGAGAAATCCTTTCCGTGAACGCCGAAGTGGCAGGAATGCAGTGTAGGAATGATATTAGCTTAAAAATATTTGGTAGGTTGTTTTCGGCATTATGAAAAATATTGAGCCATTTTTAATCCGTAGTTCTGTCGGTAAACTCCCTTGAATTCTTAACTTTTGCAAGGATTTCATTGAGAATTGTTATTACACAGTAAAGTTCGTCCATCTTGATTTTCATTCTTTCTTGTACGTTTAGTGAGAACTTCTAATGCCATCTTAAATTCATCAAAAGAAAGCTCTTGTTTCAAATTGAATCTTTGGATTTTGTATAACCAATTGTCTTCTTTAAAATTAAACCATTTATTAAGGTATTCCAGACATTTATCAGCGAATGCTATAAAATTCTTTTTGATTTTATCTTTTTCTTCTGGAGATTTAGCTTCTTCTAGCACTGAAACATTTTTTTTTGTTTCATAACCAAAGAAACAATCTCTCTTACGTTGTTCAAGTGCAAACTTTAAGGTGGACATAATGTTATACAAATCTAAGACGGTGATGTTATTACCTTCAAGTTGTTTATTTAAGTTATGCAAGAAATGTCTAGCGAAGTTCAATTATTTTGGCGTGCTATATACTTCTTCAAAAGTATATAGAACGCAAAGCCAAAATATACTTCAATACTATATATTATTGAATGGTTGGGAACCCTAGTACAAATCCACAGAAATACTTCGCAGTCAATACCTCAATAAAATAAAAGAGAGTGGCGTCCGTGTGTACACGCATAACTCCAGAACCAATCGTTAGATTTTCACGGTTTTCTGCTTGATGGATTTGTACTGGCTCAAGGAAGGACATTGGCTACCTTTTGTCGCGAAAGTAAAACTCTAAGGAGACGGGATAAAAGTTTGTATGGGGACCGCAATTTGAAAAAAATAAACTGGATAGAAAAACGGGGAGTGTCACTTCAAATACAACAACAATTATTTGAAATTTTTAAATTTATATGAGGCGTGTTTTTTTGAGCTTCGATCTCAGCAAAGCCAAGTGAAGAAGAATTTTCAGCACGCGATTGTGATTACGTTCCTTCGAAATCTTAAAATGCAAACCAGAGCCAATTTTGTGCAGTAGTTCTTAAATCTATTCCGGTCGAAAAGAAAGTCACAGTTTTTTTTTTTCACAAAAAGGACATTGCATTTTAAAGACATACATCTACAATCCAATCGTCACAAAACTAATCTCGTTGTTCTGCTCTCATGTCATCAGTATCTAATAACAACATTCAATTCGAACATTCTGCATCAACACATGCAACTACATATTCTAATTGAATCATTTTGGCATTCCATGTTTACAAAATGTACTACACGAATGCCTCTGCGTATGATTTCGTTTCTGGGAAAATGTCCAGAAAACATTCACATTTACATAATTTCGAAACGACAAATAGATCTTAGGAGTCCATGCATATCAAAGCCGCAGTGGTATCTCTCAAAAAAAAAAATGTATGTCTCATCGCACAAAATACACACGCAACCATGAGTAGATTTCCTCCTTCGAATTCATTTTGTAGTAAGGTAAATGAAGTGTGATGTTGGTTGGCCTCGCATAGCCCCCGGAAAACGAAATACAACATTAATATAATCTTATCTAAGAAGATTGCCGACTACAGAAGCCCCTTACATGCTCATAATTCCAGAAATGAAAATGTTCCACGCGAAGGACATCCATCCACCATCTGTGCAGGAAGAAAAAATATATAGGAAAAGGAAAAAAAAAAAACCGAAGCAAATATAAAAACTAAAAAAGGACCTCTGCATATATGGGAGAACACCGATCCTTCAGAACCTGCCAAAGGGATAACACAACATAGATGAATGAGCGAATTTTGTGCTGATTCTTTTGGAAAAAAATGTCCAATTCCTTTGCCGTTGCTGCTGCCAGTCTTTTATGTGTCTGTTGTGGCAAATGATGAAACGTGTATCATATCTCGGAACACAACTTACTGAAAACAGATGAGGGCTCTCCTCGAGGTAATGTTTTAATATTTTTTTGACATATTATCTTTTTTTTTGGCGAGGTTCGGTCGGGGTGAACCCAACTTCGTTGGCATCTTCGATGACGCCATCGATTATTTTCGAGCAAACTGAAAGGGGGGATTATCTATGTAATCGATTGTCAGTGTGAGTGCTCTGCTGTTTTTGCACTCTCAGTGAACGAGCGTGTGTTGTAATAACACATGAGCACTATTCGTCATACGATGAAAGGTTTTACTGACAACACTACAATAAATATATGGAAATAAATTGCAGTGTTCACTTGTTTGTCGGTTTATCCGCCGTAGACTTGAAAAATACTTGAGCGATTTTGTTGCAAATTTACCAGTTTCTTCTTATTAGTGGCGGCAGTGTTGCTAGAGTAGTTTGATTGAAATCCGTTAGGTGGCACTGTTGTTTTTACAGCGCAAACAATTTAGTGCGTTCATCTGTTTGAGTGCACTAATCTCGAGAACGAATTGTGAAGCGGTTTCCACTGTTTTGATCTACATTTTGGAAAGTACGTGCTAAGTTCTGAAATTTCTCCCTCACCTAAATGAGATGAGCGTTCAATATCTAAGTGGATAAAAAAAAAACAATTTTAGAAAATTCCCCTCTGATTCATTTGATCTTTAAGACATCTGTCCTAAAGCTCAGCACATAATCAAAACAAGTCATCTTAAACAATATAAGAGGTGGCAAGAATTGCTTTAAAAAAGTTTGGAGCAACGCTGGGTAGTTTCGGTTTTAGTTTAATATAAATTGCTTGATTTTAGCACACAAAATTTCCTCGATCAATGCGAGCTTAGCCAAATAGATTAACTTCTAGAAGGCATTTGCTTTAGTTGAATAATTTTGATTGATCGTCTGGAATTTTCTCCTTGTGTTGGTGATGTTGAGTCAGATCGAGGGGACTGGGCCTTCTTTGTTGCAAGTCGAATGAAAATTACTTTTAGTTCAGATGGGCAGTGCTCCCAGACTTTGAAGACTGTTTTCTCCTTTTCTAATCAGGAGAAGCTTTAGTTTTCCCCTAAATTCCAAAAAAAAAATCTTGAAATTTGCACCTATTTTCATAAGAAAAATTTTAAAACTGTAACCGTTTTTATTAACAAGCTTAAAATAAAAACATACATATTATAAAATAATTTCCTTTACTACTAGACATAATTTATGTAGGTAATACGAGTGAATGTATTCAGATGCTCAAAAGTCTTGCGTAGACGTTCGATGGGCTATTTTCTTTCATGAACAATTCTTTCTTTGATTTTTTTTGTAATGAAAATAGGTTTTTTTTTTTTTTTTTTTTTTAATATTTTACGTTTTACAAAGATTTTTGTTCGTTCAACCTTGTTTTAAGCTTGTGCATCTTTTTCCCCTTCTTCATTCAAAAAGGGCCAAAATGGGCGCCACTGATAATGTGTAGGGAATGAGTCTTGAACTATTTTCAAGTTGATTGATAATTAGTGATACGGAAAAACAGTGGGTCCCATCGATTTCAGCGGTGTTGTTTAAAAAGTTCGCAACATCAAGTGACTTATTCAGATTAATAATGTCTCTGGAAAATTTTAAGGTATAGCTATATATTTATAAGGCCCTTGGAATCTACAAAATGAAGCTTGAATCGTTTCGGATGCTCGTAACATTAATTAATTAATTAATCAGTCACCGACTTTTGCAAATCGCCCAACTTGATTCTATCCATCCCATGTTTCAAGACAGCTATATGGATAATAGGATGGTTCCTAGGTCCCACTCCAATAATCGAATGAAATCACGCCAAAAATTCATTCATTCCCACAACCACTTGCAAATTACACCCCGCAGTGGACGACTTGAACATTTTAATTGCACTGCTTGCAATTCCTGAAGTACACTGTTTATTTGCTCTAACAGCAGACGTCAAATTTCCACACGCCTTTTGCAAAGAATTTCACTAAAAACTTGTATGGGTACAGAAGCTTCATGCGCTTGGTTGGCAATGCCCAATAAACAGAAACAGGCAAGGCTCCGTTTCATTCCAGTGAAAAGATTATCATGCGGTGTGGAGAAACAAAAATTACACTAAAAAGAAAACCGTATACTCCTCTATCAAGGATCTACGTCGTTTATTTAAAATTTTCTTCCACCTAACGAACAACGAAATGCTACCTCGGCTATCCGTGCTGACGTCCACACTTCCTTTCTTTTCTTTGGTTTTGCGTTTTTCTCCTTTTACCGCCTATCATCCTGCAGACCAGCAAACAGCATACTCGTACATAAAGTAAGGTACTCGGACAGCTCCTTTAGATCTGAGGTTTTTTTTTTTGTGGCTTGTAGCTTTATAGCGAGTAACGCCTTACACACATCCTTGTGTGTGTGTGTAGCCAATCTGACAGCCGTTAAAACTCCTGCTGAGCTGGACAAAGTGAAATTATTGCTGGTTTACATGATTCCTCTATTTTTTATTTTTCTAGTTGTTCGCCTTTTGGTCAGGAATCGAAGAGCGTATTTTTTCTTTTGTTTAAGGTTTCCACACGAATTAAATCATTCTTTGTTCTTACGTATTTCTTTTGGTTTTTTTGTTGGGTTGGAGATTTTATTTTTTATTACAATTTCCAGGTTCCCTTGGTGTGGCCAGTAATTCTGAAAGGAGGTTGTAATTGTGTAGAGGCTTTTGCCAAGGCGTCGAACAAGACTTTGCCCGTCAAAGGGATAATAATTGAATTGTGAGATTTATTCAATGCGAAGGTGGAATGGAGAGTGAATGAGCTCACGCGGAAACTATGTGTTAAGTTGCGATTTCGCTATCAGATTTGGTTCTGACGTTTGGCCTTTTTTGTATGATGATGCAGTGCTTTGAATGTTGCTAAAATTTAAAGCATTTGTGAGTCTTTTGGCGCGTTGTGCAAGTCAGAAGATGTGCAGAAAGTATATTGCACCGTAGAATTATTGATGTTGAAATATGTTTTCTTATCGTAGTGGGGGCACAGCTTATTTGACCAGTCGAGTCTGCAAGATTCTGCTTGCGAGGGTCTGTGTCTGTTTGGGGTATTGTCCTAACTCTGTAATATCGAAACATTTAAAGAACCTTTGTCAACTTAGTTCCCAGTTCTTCCAATTGGAGAAGATGTAACGTGCGTATCATGCGTGGACTGTTATTTGTTTTGCACATTTGTGAACGTCATCAGTTCAGCAAAGAGCGAATCAATTTGAAAGAGAGGTTTGACTAAGGACTTGAACGAAGACTTATATATATAGACCGAATTGCCATAAATGAGGATACTTCAATAAAGGTGGCAATTAACTACTTGGAGACCATTCTAGAGCGAACGAGTTTTGCACTTAAGTCAGATGTATAAAGCTGTAAACACAAACTCCACTGAATGTCATCTCTGCGTGGAGACTACTGATATTGAAGGGCTGCACAACCCCAGCATCAATATCAATTAAATCGCATTAATAATACCATTTCGGTGACACGTAGCATATTATTGCATCCAACAAACCTCCCTTCGCTGTGAGTCAATCGTGTCCTGTCACATATAGAAGTCCCATATACGAGTAAGTGTCGACCCAAAAGAAACGAAGCAAATACGGCCACACACCGTCCTCTCTAAATGAACTCAACATTCTGACACGAAACGAATCCGAGAAACGGACAACAGAAATTGAAGCAACAAAACAGCTGAATTCCGGACAATTGGGGTGAAATGTCCTGTCCAGACGTGCAATAGGTCCTTTATTGCGGGTAAAAGATTTTATCGACGGTTTTCAAGAATTTAATGGCACAACGATCCGATGTTGTGCGGTTATAGTCGACAGACTCACCCGTTCGATACAAGGATGCGATGTCATAATCTCATAATATTTTGTGTCCTTAAAGTATCGTAAATATAAGTGGCAATTGCTTTCATATTAGTGAATCCTTTTCACAGCTTTTGCAATATTATAACCTCTTCAAAGGCAAAGGATGACGGCAGTACCTTCATATATATTTATATAGTGCTAAGCGTTGTGGCGTTAACTTTAAGGATAACCGTTCACTTGGTGAGCATTCACTTTGAGTTGAGTGTGGTTATCTACTGAAGCGGAGCAAGAGGTTCCTAATGGTTTATTGCAATGCGCCAGGATGGTCGTTTATTTATTATATGGAATATGATTGCGAGGATGTTTTGTATGTACTAGTTTATCTAGTTGGATATTAATTTTCGACAAAGGCCTTGTGCTGTTCAGACTTTGTCCGTGAGTGTAGTTCACTCCGGGCGGGATGAATGGAGTTTGTTGTATTTATTATTGGGCGGATTGAATATTGATTGTGTGCGATTTATGGCGGTTTTAGAAGAACTTAAGCATGGAGATGCAAATTCGTAAAACAAATACCTATAGCGGAGAACAGAAATTTAAAGCTTTCTCAAAAATTTGTCGAACCTGTCATGGAGTTTTGTGGTTAGATTCAATTTTAGTTTATAACGAGTTTTTATAGTGTTGGTAACTAGCCATTCCGCAATATTTTAACTAAGCTGCCTTTTGGACTTTTAACCACAAAGGTTAAAGCGTTTACAGAGACAGTTCTTCTGTGCTTTGTGGCAGTGCTTACAGCTCCTGCTGAAATTTGAAAAGTTTGACACCATTTTCCAATTCTAATGAACGTTTTGCTTCCAAAAAAAAAGATGTTACCCACTTGACAGGCCACTACTCAATTTGTCTACCCTACGAAACTATCTTCCCGAGATCACGTTCACGTGCCTAGCCCAAAGTTCCCTCCATCTTATTAAGAAGAATAACAAAAGTAATCACCAAAGAACGCATCTGCAGCCGAAAAGAACTTCAACGAAAAGTTCTCGCCAAAATGCTCATAAAAATCGCACTCTTATCCGCACCGATCAGGGAATAAGAAAGAAAAGTTTCTTCCATCTCCCATCCAAATACTCCCGAATAATCCTTCATAGTCAATCAGCCCGCCAAAGTACAGCATCAGGATGAAGATTCCTTTTTCCCTTTTGGCTCAATTTAATAACATTCCGCTAATATGGATGAGCGAAACTACATCGTCTTGGACTGGGATCAATTCTAGTTGCACCCCTCTTTGTAAATGAAAGCGCGGTGGTGGCGAAACTATCCACTTATCAAACTTAACAGTGGCAGCACTTGCGGGGGCGATAGGAATTTAAAAAGGATTTTCTTCATGTCATTTTCCATTTATTTAATAAAATAGCAAACGCGCGAAAAAAGTGTAACCTCCCCCTGGGGGTTTTTTGTATTTTATTTCATAGAAAAAAGTGAAACACATCCCCATCCTATCCATTTAGGGATATTGTGATACATTTTATGACTTAAGTTTGGTTCCGCTCCTTTTTTTCCTTGCACTTTTCTGAAGACATTTTAATTTTTCTTCTCTTTTTTTTTTGCCAAAGTCTGCACACTCAAGAGATGAGGATAATCTTATAGTATGGTGCAATCGTTTATTACGAAGGATTTTATTTAATGGATGCGAGGATTTATTGTAATGGATTGGAAGTTGGAAGAAATAGCTATCGCCGTTGGTGGGATTTTAAATGGCACGACAAAGAATATTTCAAAATTGCCCCGACAATCGTTTGCCAATTGGTTGATTGATTACGAGTGATGAGTGTGTCCGGTTATATAATAGAATATACGTATAGCTCTGGTCAGTGATATGGAGAAAACCTTCTCAACAGCTGTAGTCTTATTTACGGAAAATTTGATGCCAAGCTCATGACTTCCACAAAGTGTTAGTGTGCAGTCAACTTTGAAAATCATCTATCTCCCTAAGAGTATTTTCTTTGACAGAAATGTGAAAGTAAAGAGCAATTTCAACCGTCGAAAGGTTGTTTTATCACCTGTAAGGGTTTATTTTTAAAGCGAAAATATTACACAAGGGGCAAGAGCTGAATTGACACTTACTAAGGTAGACACAAAAATAAAGAGAACCACTTAATTTTGACTTTTTGTGAATAAATGAACTTTACCAGAGCAATTTGATCTCATACTAAATCGAGCGTTTTTCATCCAAAAACCTGCGGAGGGCTTGCACTCAATTTGTATTTAAATCACCAGCTTTGCCATCATCTAGTCCATTTCTTCCTCAGAAAATCATTGTCGCTGTCGATTGCATTCATATAGACCATTCCTCTCTTCTCTTTCGTTCTGGTGCAACAGAAAAAACGACAGAAATTGCCTTCGATGTGTGCCCGCCACTCCAAGGCAGAACCACTGTCAATAACAATCGTTGACAGTTTTCACAGACTGAGAGTTAACGCCCTCTCAGTGGTAGAAATTGTGAGAGAATGAGAGAAACGTTCATGACCTTTGAATGAATTGAGACAAAGCTCATTATTGGTGGAGACTGTGAAATACTGATGACAGCTTGGTTCGTCACAAGACATTGGCCACAATCATAAATAAAAATCTAGGCATCTTAGGTCGACTAGATTTGTCTGCACTATATGCACACTGAACACCAAACTGAAGCTTGTCATTAACGTCAGGCACACAATCAAAATGACACAAAAGTCTTGATTAGCGAGTTATCGGCTATACCTACCTCAATAAACGTCAAATAAAAAAAGTTTTACTTGACGTGAAACGCACAAACAGAGTCACCTGTCAAACATACTAGACTAGAGTTCGGAACGACACCATTATGTCTGTGGAGTTACTATGTTTGTTTGACGTGGTTAGCACTAGTGCGCACTGAGATGTGTCAGATAATTTTCACGTCTGTCAAAAACTTTGCACAACCCTGAAAATTCGGCTATTATATTGAAAGCAAAATATGTTGCCCTGAAGTCTCTCAGTCAGATATCTAAACAAATGAATGACAGCAAATCACAACGAAACTTAGCACTGAATTCTTGACCCGACAAATCAACTAGGGTACCCTATACAGACGGATTAACCGGACTACCGACAGAAGTGAAAACTTCAACGATTGCGTGTGTATTTTTCGAATCGTCAGGAAATATTTTATTGCGCAGGAAATACTTTAAAATGAAGTTTTGTTTTATTCATTATTTGAAACTACTACCACATAAATTATATTACAATTTTCATTTTCATTTTATGTAATGTACATGAAATAATGCTTATTATTTTACATACAAAACATTATTAATTATTATTTCGAGCTGTTCGTCACAGTTGTTCATCAACTTTTTGTAGTACCTGGGATTAATTCACCAGTAAGCCCGGAGATTTGACCAGAATCGGGCCCTAAGGACACGATTCACGAGATATCTCCCCAAATTGAGATAAAAAAGCAAAACAGAGGCATCTAACTAGCCCTTAATCAAACGCTTGCATAATGTCAGACTGGCTCGGAGGAGGAGACATTAGTTGTACTTTACTTTCGCTGAGATAGGATGTTTGTTTTAAGTCCTGCAACAAAAACAAATAAAAATGGTCCTATCTTCAGAATTTGATATTTCTGTCGGCTTAGCGATTTGAATCTTTATTTTTACATGGACCAAAGTGGAAAATACCGGTGCGGCCAATAAACATAAGAAATACAAAAAAAACTCCGGATTAAAGTAAGTTTTAAGAAATTCACCAGGGGAAAATGGTGGAATACCTGGCGAAACCAAATTTTCATATATTTGATCTGGTAACACTTCTCTCAGTAGCTCCTCCTCCTCTGTACTGAACTCTTTTTCTTTTTCTTTCTCTTTTCCTTACTAATATAAAGAGAACAGCGGTGTAGTTACAGTGTCGCGAGTTTATTGGTTTCTTGCCATCTCAAAAGTGCCCAACGCGCCTAAGAATCACTTCAAAAAAATCATGTCTCATTTGACAGCTGAGGAAACAGTGATTTGAGCAGTGTTAATATATCTTAGGACTTATGACGTTTTCTGGGAACTTCGATGTCCGAAAGCTTTCCGTGAAAAAAAAAGGAAAGGAAAATTGTGGGAATTTCGGAAATCGGACGAAAAACTGTAAATTTTTGTTGAAATTTCATCTAAACTTCACCATGAAATGTCATAAAAATGGCTTATTATCTTTTTTTTTTTTAATTTTCTAGTACCAAAATGTAATCATAAACAAATAGCGATTTTTATACTAAAGGTTAATTTAATGTGATTTTCTTTTCGTGTAATACAAAGTACCAAATGAAATTTAAAGGGAATTGGAGTTAGGTGAATAGCGAAATAATGACTACGCTCCGTGGGACAAATGTAGAGAGAGCAGAGAACAGCACTGGCTTTGAGATAAATTAAAAAAAATGTGCAAACGGACATCATCAGACCTTTTCCCATATTCACTTCATTTTCTCTTTATTTATTATTCATGAATCATGATGAATTTCCATTAAGTTAACAAAAATACAATCAAAGCCGACCAACCGAAAGGGAGAATTGATATTTGATTGATTGGAAATGGGATAACGAATGAAAAACTATCCAACTACTGTAACTGTGTTTATTACCAATTCGAATCATGTTTCGAGTGGCTGTCGATTTTGTTTTCTCGTTCGTTAGCTGCAGCAAACTGTATTTGGATGTTGGCATTACTGCGGGAGTGAGGGATTAGTTTTTGTTTCCAATAGTCTAATGCCTAAAATCGAGTTGATCCACATCGATTGGAATGTGGCACCGATTCTGCTTTCGTGGAGGATACGGATTGGTTTTTGAAGTAGGCACCTGCGTGATTTTGAATCAGGATGTAAGATTAACCAGATTTTCGTTATTTTTCGGTGCGTTATTTTGTAATATGTGCGGCTGCGAAAGTACCAAACCTTCATGGAGTACATTCAATTTTTAAACACTTGCATTCGAGATATGAAAAATATTACCTACCCAATTACGGAAATATTATTGTGAATAACTCCTGCCAACCACTAACTATGTCATCGCCTACAAAGTCAACTACTGCCAACTTAGATTGAATTGATTGATTGTGTGTGGTTGGAAATAACTTCGACGAAAACTTTCACAATCGCATAATTGAAGTTTTCACCTGCGACTTGGCTGCACTAGTGCGGTGCAGCACCTGACGAACGTTTATATGTTTTCGAGTACGACTTACCTCCTCCAATCATGAGCGAAAAAAGTGCTTTCCAATACTTGCATTCAATATTTGCCGAAGAACTTCCACAGAAGCCATCGGCGTCATAAAAGAATTTCCCCCCACAGAACAGGGGGACTCTACATGTTTCAGAATTTATTAAAATCGGAAACTCTCAGTAGGTATCGTGAAGAAGTGAGACAGCAACGACGCCGGTATACTTATGTAGATTGCCACCCAAGCTGTACTGGAAAGTTGGTACATTTTTAAACTTGATGCAGCTCAAGTGCAATGCTATTGGCAATTTTGTGTTCGGGAGTTGTAGACGATAGTCGTTACATGAGACAAAATTACTGTACGCGGTACGCTACATGGCCGTCGAGTGTGTCGACAAATATTCGAGTGTGGTCTACTCGTATATGCCTTGGGTTCTTGCACTACGATAGCATTATTGGACCAAAGTGGTGAAAATTGTTTACCTTTTCGTCAGAAGGAATCGATGAGTAGTTCATTTTACGCTGTGGAGGACAGGCCGATTCGAGTAGGGGATGCAGTTTTATTTTCTATGTTGAAAATTCATTGACCGATTCGAATTGAAGTAAATTGATTTCACTTCATTCTTATTCCATATACTTATAATTTTCATTTCATGTATATAGAATCACTTCACTCTTTCTAAAGTTAGTTGCGTTCTTTCATTCGCCGTGACTACAAGCCAAGCCAGTGGCGTGACTATTTTAAAATGGGAAGTCGAAGCAAAATTAGTCACATACAAATATAAAAAACCGGACACCTTTGTATCTTGAAATAAAATCATTCATTGCACATTTGCAAATTGGGTTCACAATATTAAATTCACTGAAGTCATGCACTGCAACTGAATTTGTAAACCAAAACACTTACACTAACTACCTTCCTCAACATACTACCATAAACTAAGTATTAAATAGACCGCCAGCTCCCGTGCACCTACCCGATTCCCCTCGAAAATTTTGAAAAGAAAATTCTCTCTTAAATTTCGTATGCGTGAATACGTGTGAAGCAGCAAAAAAAAAATAATTCTAAATGGAGGGGGTATAAACAAATAATGACACTGAGCAGTCATCCAACATCGTGGTATTTCTACCTTTTTGTAGAAATGTTGACGTCCGAAAAACCTTCCGTGCAAAACTAAAATATAGCATCAAAATTGTGGAAATATTAGGAATCTGATGAAGAAACCTTCGAACTACATTGCAACACACTAAATGTCCATAAAAAAGGGATTTGACTTTTATTAAAAATTTCTAGTACCAATAAATAATTATTATGATGCCAATAAACTGCGATTTTTATACTGAAAGTTAATTTAATATGAATTTCTATCCGAATAATACTAATTTTACTCTTCGAAGAAACATTTTTTCATAAACAAATCGAGGGAATTTGAGTTCGGTGAAAAGGGAAAAATGCCCACGCTTCGTGGGAAAAATAAAGAGACAGTGTTAAGCACAGTGACTGACAGTAGGGTAGTTGGTAAGTTTCTATCAGCTGATGGATGCGTTCCAACAGTTTACATTTGTTGTTTTATTTCACCACGAAAGCATTTATTTTACAAAATGGTTAGTAACTAATGTAATCAACGTATCAATAAAGAAATAAACTGAGAAATATTCATTCGCAAGAATAAAATAATACATTTTTGTACTTACAGTAATTCTTTTGTTTTCGTTTGTTGTTTTTGGCGAAAAATTATTTCGCCGGGGAATGTCGACAGGAAAAAGGCAACGAATTCAAATGGAAGAATTGATTAGAAATATTCAAATTTAGAGTTCGTTGGGGTTCAGGCAGAGATATGGGTAACAGTTTTGAGTTTTGAGTTAAAAATTTTTCATGAATTTTTCAGAAAACAAAAAGGCAAAAAAATTATTACAAAATTTCAACAATTTAATAAACAACAGAATCCCAAACTAGCGTAATAATTAATGAAAACACTTGAGTCAGCCGAGAACAGCCGTGAATAATGTTTATTTAGAAAATAACTTTTTTGTCCTATCAATTGGGCTGTTGGTCTTCATACTATTTTGGTGCAGATTTCTTTTCGAAATGTAACCTTCAAAACGATATACAACTTTCATAGGACATGACAAACTAATTTTTAGAAATTCTCATGACGAAAAAAAATTCTTTCAACTTTTTAAAATTATTTTTTTTTCTAAATTTTCATTGAACTTTAATAACAAAAATGTCTTATAAATACAACCAACGAAAACGAATTTAATTTCTGTATACTGTACGGGAATAAAATGTATAGGTATACTATCGGTAAAATTCCAAATAATTATTTGTAGATACTGATTTTATTTTATTTTTGCCGATGATCCCTATAGTTCATCGGTTTCCATTGTTTACAACCACAATGTAAAGATCCTGTACTGTATGGATTATCTAGATAAAATAAAATAAGTCCTTGTAATATTCGTGTTAATGAAATAGAAATTGTTACTAAATTCACCACACCATACACACCGTTTTCTAGACACATCCCTATAACGGCCAATTATTTGAATTATTTGAATTTTTTCCAATGTCACCACAGAATGAGTTGTCAGTCATCTGTCAGGTTGCTATGTGCAAATGTATGCGTGCGTCTTATGGACTTTAACATGGCACACATACTTTCGCACATAGGAACACGGAAAACAGCTTGTAGGCAAACTCTCTTAAGTTGGAAGAGCTGACGGTCTATTTAATACTTAGTTTATGCATACTACCTACCTGCCATTATCCGCACAATCAGAAAAGAAGAAGTAGAAGTAAATCCAATAACTCGTAGAAAGGCGTGTTATTTTGTTAATGATCATCATAACCAAGCGGGTGTCAAACACAAAACCCAACCCAGTATCAGCGATGCAAGATGTGGGGATTTTTCCCCATTTTGGGGAATTTTTCACTTGATGGGGAAAATGGGGAAAAGTGCTCTTGAAATTGGGAAAAAACGAAATGCAAGCATGTTTATCAATTTTGCATACATATTTTAAAAATAAAACTCGTGTAGTATACTTCCAAATAAATCCCGAACATAAGAACATCACCGAAAATGTAAGCAAACTCCACCAGTTGTCAAACTCAAATGCACTTGTATTGGTAAATCTGAAGCAAATCTGAGAAAAAGTGCCCTGAAATCAGAAAAAGATTGCTTTTTTTGTACCAAACGAACATCTGAGAGCAAACAAATTTATCTGAGAGCGCCAAATCGAATACCACTAACTGCAACCTTTTTTCAAATTAAATATCAGCTGTGAAGATCAGCCATATTTGACGCTGTGTTTTATTGATTACCTATATTGTTTTTCTAACATATATTTTGAATAAATGTACCAGTAATATTAGATTTTAATAACTAAGTCTATGTTTCTTAATTCATTTATTATTATTTTCGCTTGTTATTAAAGAGTACAGATTTGTTTTTGTTTTTGCTAATCCAAAATGAGTAAATAATTTAAAGCCAAAGTATAGTGAATTGATTATTTATGTATTAAATTCACATGAATTTTGGATTCTTAAAAAATAAGATGTTTCCTAATAAAAGAAAACAAATTTTTATTATATTAAAAATTCATATTTTTTCAATGAATCGAAATGGGGAAAAAACGGATACGGAACGGGGAAAATTTTCAAAAAATTTACCCAAAATGGGGAATTTTGGCCAACAAAATCTGGCATCACTGCCCAGTACCCAGGGAAGAAAAAAAGAGATAAATACAAACAAATGTTCATTCAGCATTCAAAATGAACTTATAACTTGGTGAAAAGTGAGAATAACTCGAAGAAAAGCGCGTTATTTTCTAAATAACCAAGTGGGTGTTGAACAAAGAGATGTCCGACACAGTGCTTAGGGTAGAAAAAAAGAGATAACAAGCGAATATTCTCTCAAAATCAACTATCAAGTGAGAACCTTAATAACCCGTCATATTTTAGGTTACCTTCACTTTGACGTGACGAGACGATGACGATTTTGTATAAAAATGGATACACACACAATATTTATTTGATGGCTTGTGGGTTATCAAATTCATTTGGTAGTGTTTACATACTGAATTGCCAAAAGGGAAGCCTTCTTATTTTATAACCGGAGCAAATTGTCATTATTCTACAAATATAGAACTTAAATAATGTCCACGTCACGCACCTGTAAAGGCAGAGTCGCTAAAGCAGTTTTCGACCATTGGATATGCTTTCACAATACTGTAAACTGTAATAGGCAGAGGCGGTATTAACCTCTCTCATGTGTGAACCACAATAGAATATGGGCTAGTCGGCTTAGCTTTTATCTCATAAGCCCTATGAGTACTCCCACGTTTAAACTTAACGCCGAGTCGATACTACTACTCCATGACCAAGTCACTTTGAGTTTGATGAACAAAAGTGAAGCTAGTATTAAGAACTATGTACGTTTATTTGTACCCGCAATATCTGTGAACGAATGACGAAATTTAGCTGGTTTTCCAAAGCATCTTCGCCTTCAACTTCTTCGTCTTCCTCACACTCCTCTAACGTGTTGTCTTAGTTCGTCTTCTGGTTGAGAAATTCGTTGATAGAAATAATTTGTCGCCATTATTATTTAAATTTGGGCATATTTGCCCTTAACAATGAACCCTTCCAATTTGACTCGATCTTCATCCAATGAGGTATAAGGAAATTTAAAAAATGTTCATGTTTTGATAGCTTTCTGCTTAGATGACCGTTGTAACCTTCGATTCCCCTCGTTCTTCTCATGGGCAAACCAAAGACAGAAATGCACAATGGAGTTTTCTAATATTAAAATTAATTTTTATTTTTGTACATACAAGTTGAAATACCTGATGACGTTAAAGTTATAGTTTAAAAACACGCGCGAATTTAGTTTTGTGAATAAAGCTTTTCGTGTTTTAGAACTTGAGAAGGTATAATAATTTAAAAACTCACAGTTTTGTAAATCAATTGCTGGCAACACATGTTCTCTTGCAACAAATATAACGACACAATTTAGAGTTCATTTTACATTCATACAATTGTTTAATTTCTGTTATATAAAGCAACTTGCTTTCTTTTCTTAAACCTTCATAAAATGCATAACCAATCAAATCGCTGGAATTTTCCTTTACACCACGTTGCGTTTGAGACACAGTACACGAATGAGAAGCGGCCAAATGTTTGACACGAAATTGCAATCCGTGGTCGATTTAAACCAAACTAGTTTTGGTATTTCAAAATATGAAAAACCATATTTGGTTTTATGTCTTGAAATAATTTTCTCTTACAAAGACTCATTCGACCAAATGTTCAGACCATGTCACACCATGTTATCTCTAGGAGCGACAATCTGGTCTAAAATTGACTCCACTAAAAGTCTTATTTTCATAAATCAATTTTGCCACCCAAAGAGTGCGACACGAAACCCCCATTCCAACCCCCAACATTTTAATGATGACCACTTCCTTTACTGTCTCCGTTCACAATATATCTCATCATTAGGGAAGTGTATACAATTTCAATATCAAACGGCTTTTCAAAATAGCAAATTAAGTTAAATACCCGCAAGAGGGACAATATCAAGTTCAACATCCTTCGAGGGGTGAAAGCATAGACCTGCCTACCCCGAGACCGCAAACACTCAATTGCCTGTGAAAAGAGGGCGCAGACGAGCCACTTTGTTTTTATTACAATTCGAGTCAATGAGCGAAGATAAATTCAATTCCATAGCGCTTTGCCTTAAATATCCGAAAGCAAATTTCCCGGAAAAAAGTCCGCAATCCGCTGAGAAGTGTCATCGACGATGAGTGTTGACAAAGTCATTTGTAATGCTCTTCAGAGAGTTGTTTGTTTTTTGTTTTTCTTCACCAGGAAAACGAATGAAAATGTTTATATTATTAAGGATGCTGGTGCTGGTAAGGCTTTGCTATTTCGACTTGAGGGTGATGAGATTTTCTAAACGGAAATCTAATAAATGAAATTAGATATTTAATGGTGGCCAAATATCGCAACCACATCTATAGGGCACGAAATAAAATACCGTTTGTTACCCTCTTGAATAGATTTGCCTTCTTCATCTCGATTTGAAGGATTTACAAAATAATAAAAAAATCGAGTTGATTAAATAAAATCCAAATTGGGGGGGGGAAGAACGGATTGATTTGCTTAAGAAACTACTTTGAATTGAATTGATATATTCTTACTAATGGAACTTCAAATAATTGCGGTATATTCTTGTTGCTAATTTTTATTAATTATTAATTAATTATTTAATATGCACGCAACGGAATATGTTGTTGTTTGTGTTGTTTTATCAAGAAATCACTTAATTTATATTTATAGTAAAAACTGTGCTTTCATTTATCATAACAAAATCAAGAAATAAATAGATAATATATTTATTGACTGACAAGAATGCCTACTACTCAAATGTTGAAATGTTGTTAGTTTTTGGCTCTTAAAATTATTTCTACCGAATCTTTTATTAATTTGTATTTTATTTTAAGCCGTACTAGCGTCTTACGACATTTCTTAAAACGTTGATTCATATGTATGAGTAGTAAAAGGTAAGAGTGGAAACACGTGCAGATGCACCCTATATAAGTCATCTTTTAACGACTGAAACGTTTCGCTGTAAGTCATAAATCATAATGCTCAAACTGGAAACGTTGTATCAAATTTTATACCAGACGTCAGAACTATTTGCGACTTCCTGCAAGATATGCGCATAATAAACAATTTGTGAAATTATGAAGCAATTCAAGCCCAAAAATTGTATTCAGTTTCCTGAAAAACGGCTTTAATGATTTGAACTAAAATTATTATTTAATCTGAAGATGTGTGGAAAATAGCGGTGACATGGAATCAAGGCAAACGAAATAAGGCCAAATTCACAAAATTTGACATTATTTCGTTTTTTAAAGCGAAATTTAAGCAAATTTTTAATTTGGCTCTATTTCGTTGCTGAAAACGAAACAATACCAATTTAGTTTTATTTCTTTTTAATTTCTTAATTTATAATGTGGCCACATCAACAAATAAAAATAAAAATTATGTTTTGTACTTGAAATTTATGCTATGTAAGCTGTTAAGTGCTGTTGGCGCAATGGCTTAGTGGTAAGTGCGTTGGACTACTAAGCGAGGCATGAAATAGTAGATCCCTTCCTTTAGTCACAAAATTAAGAACTCACACAAAACGATGAGAAGCTGGGCCTAAGAGTCATTTACGGACCTGTCGCGCCAACGAACATATTTTACATTTTTTACTTACTTATATGTATTTTTATGTCATTTGAAATAAATTGGCAAAATACGATTTTCTTTATATTTATAAGCTTTCAGTTGTCTTTGCAATTGGAATAAAAAAAAGCTCTGTAATTTTTATCATAAACTTTTACCCGCAAGTTTTCTAAAATTGTTCTCGATACGTGTTAAAAAATCACTTCGCCCCAAAAAAAATTGTCCCTTTGTCCCTTTATGTTAATCATATTTCAAAAATACGAATAGATGTTGTACTAAAAGTGATTAATTCACTTAAAAGGCCTAAAGTGTATTTGGGGTGAATTAAGTAGTTCGCAGAAGTCAGCTTTGTATATTAAGCGTCAGTTTTGCATTGAAAAAACGAAGAGACGAAAAGTTTGTTCTACGTTTTTATAAAAGTAGATACAAAATTTAGTTTTTTGTTTACATTGTGATATTTATCAAATTCAAGATCCCCAAAAACATGTTCGCACTTGTTTAAACAGTAAACTAATGAGTCGCATAAAACTTCCTCTATAACAAATCCAGTAAAAAAAACTCCTACGTTTGAATTGCACAATTTTGGACCTAATTTTGTATAATACTCAAGTAGCCGAGAGGAACTTCCAGTATGAGAGAAAATTTCGAAAGTTGTTTATATCGGATAAAGAGAGTGGTACGGAGGTACTCCATTCGAGAAGGCCCTTTTCAAAACTTTAGAAAATTGTATCACTGGTTTTTAAGAAAAATCGAAAAGACGGTTTCGAAGTTGGTGCAATTTTTTTTTATTTTCATCCAATGCGAGAAATGGCGAATGGCAAAATGAAGTTCATCGTATACTAAGCCCTTTCTTTTACATAGGTTTTAAAAAACTCCTTCTCAAAAATTTAAATTTGTAACGACTCAGGTTATAGTGAAACTCTTTATTGCTCTTTGAGCAGTACATTTCGAACTAAGATGCAGCAAAGAAGAGATAGGAAACTGGAGTCAGTGGTGTGGAACTTACTCGAAGAGAATGATCTGTAAAATAAGCATCGTGGATGATATTTTTAAATTAGATATCATACCCATTTTTCAGTATGATTCGAGCTGAATTTCTATCGCGTAGCTTTTTATTCTGACCATGTCTTTTTTACCTACCAGACCTGTCGCGTCGCGTAACTTTTGAATATCGTCGAAACAATAGCCCTCCAATACTATCGACTTAAGTTAATTTAAGCTAAAAAAAATACGATCTCATCTATTTCATTCTTCACAAATGTATTGCAAGCTTTCGAAAGTAAGAAAAAAATAAAGAATTTTTGAATATCCGGTGAAAGATCCACAACTGCACCGTTTTAGTTAGTATTAGAAGCTGGCGCCGCGTGGCTACGGTTAAACATATAAAGCTGCAAAACAAAAATGGTAAGTTGAAAAATATCGAAATCCAGAAACCTTTTGTGGGATCTATTCGTGTAATCATTTCTAATTGAGTCTTCTCAGAAACAGCTCAAAACAGTTATCTCTTCGAAGGTTTCCACCCGTGCAACATACCAATAGCATCCAGTTACTAATCCTGCCCTTCACTTTAGACTCCTGACAACTTGAATACCTACATAAGGAACTACATCTCTGTTTCACGTAATGAAATAGCCTCAACTCTATATATGATTTTCAGGCAGCATAGCGATAGCCAAAGGATCTATCCAAAAAGCCCCCTTGTGTGCGGGTATAAGTGCAGAGAGGTGGTTCCGCTTGAGAATTCTTCAAACTACTTGTAGGCTTGTTTGATTCATACGTATACGAGGAGTAAGAGATGCTGGACTTTCAAATGTCCATGCTGTGAACGGATGTGGCCAGAATGTGTTGAGGCGATTTATTTTGGGGGCAGATGCATGCAGGGTATTATGATTGACATATGAACAACGATGGGTACAGTTTGTGATATGCCCAGTTGAATCTTAAATGGGCTGCAATTTTAATTGCACAAAGCATCTTACTGTCTTTTATGTAATGCATGCTATAACGAAAGAACGTTAAAAGCGTATCTATTAAATTCTGTAACCTTATATATAACGAGATGAAGAAGGTGTATGCGATATGCCGTATAAACCGCCTTGCATATTTCAATCAGCCTCCGTACCACACCCTCACGTCGAAACTCGATTCGCAAAACTATTTGTGGACTCGAAGCATTTAAGCGAAATTATTTCTCCAAAATATCAAATATCCTTGGAATTGAATTGCCACAACATTCCACTGGATAGTCATTTATTGGTTTTCACTCCCGTGAAATGCGGGTCGCGTAAATTAAACCCAGGGACAATGGCCCCCTCCGTTCATTGTCACCGCAAGCTTCACTTTCAACTGGAAATATCGATTGTGTGTGACTGACGCTTTCCGCCCGAATGGCATTGTATGTGAGTGGGTATCGGTTTTTCCGGCCCTCCATTCCCCTGGGGAGAGGTGTGCACAGTGTACAGCTATTGCGAGTTCGAGCAATGGGGATACGTTTCTATAATATTGGTCACCCTTCGTCCTATATTCGCGCAAACAATGTTCGACATTCGATACGATAAAAATGACAGTAACAACAAAGTAATCAATTAGCGTTTTCCATTTGTGAAATTAAAAGCAAACCAACGGACGGAGGAAACTATTTCAATTATGATCCTGGCTGGCGCTTGTTTTGTTCGGGAAAACCATAAATGGAAGTGTATTGACAAAGGGAAACCACAACAAACCGTTCTCGCCCCCGGGCATCACTTGACCAACGGAATGGGTGCAATTTTTATTTTTAATTTGCACATCGTGCCGTTTGATATAAGGATTTGTCGGCGGCCTGCAATCTATAGTCCAACTATCGAAGGCAGGAGGGCACACGATGTGCCAGCAACTGCATTAATGTCTGCAATTGTCGGGAAAATCGCTTTGAATACTTATGTAAGAAAATTGCTTAGCGTTTGGCGCGTCCTTGTACATACAAGTCGCGAGAGGTAGCCAGAGGGGAGGTGTAAGGACTTTTAGTTCATCGGAAGAATAGTCCACGGGAACACGCTTATGAAGGAGAGGCATAAATGTCAATTAAAGTAATTTTGTAGGTAAGGTTTCTATCATGTGTTCAAGACTGGATTCAGCCAGTCTGAGCCTGGATTGGGATGTACTCGATAGGCAACTGGAGTCAGATAGGTTCCGAAGCTTGTCGAGGGGACCGTGAAAAAGACAACATTGGAGTTGACTATACTCGTAAGGCAAGCCTCCGTTTTCAAGCAGAGATGTTACTTATCTGGCTGTCAAATTTTAGTGTAAGAAAATAGTTATACTCGTATCTGCGCCGAAGAGACAGTCGAGCTGCGCTTATGTCCTTGCTCAACCCCCTAAGCTGAACTCTTTGAATAGGAAGGCCCAACTTTTTGACTCTTGTCTGGGTCCAAAATCTCGCTTTGCAAAGGAGCTGCAGATGTTTTTATTAGAAGATAACTATAAAGCCAGCTTTCTCTTGCACTCCCACCCAACCTTCATGGAATCAACAAAATTCCAAGTCGCTATTCTCTCAAAAGAAACTGCAAAAGCAATTACTTTTTAGGGCGAACTTCCGCCGACTATCTAAAGCTATAGCCGAGGCAGAAAACAAAAAAAAATCCGACTAACCACAGTTCAAAATGGGCGTCAGCGCACATAAAGGATATGATTTAACTCATCCGAATGGATATGCAACCGCCAACAATGTTTGATGCAATCTACCGAGGGGCTGGAGACCTACCAAAAACCATGTAAAGCAGCAATAATTTCACTTGGCCCAGCTCCACAACTTTATTTAATGGCAGACAAACGAGGAGAACGTATACTCGTATCTTGTAGAGCTATCATATTGCGCTATCAAAGTTGAACAAGCAGCTGTGTAAAAGGGCTTAATAAACGGTTCCCTCTGATGTTCGAGCGTTGAGCGTTGAAAGGAAGTGTGCACGTGTTGGTTAAAATAGCCAAAAGGAATGAAAATCTCTGCAGAGCCCCCATCCCTCTGTAATTACTGCTGGGAAGTAGAATTTCACCCCCATCTGCAGATTTATTTGTGTTCATAAAATTTCCACATGATAATTTTTCTTCCATGCCATTTCCTATATGTCCTTGTCCCCCCAGATGTATGATGAAAGTTTCATCATAATCAGTACTAAAGATACACGGGCTGGACGGATAAAAACTATCAACCCCTATTGATATTACACAATTCGGATTGATGGGGGTGTAGTGGTGGGGTGGGTTAGAAATGTTAAATGTCATTTATCCTTATCGACATGAAAATTGACATCAACATAAAAATATTTTGTTCCCAACTGTCTGTGGGTTGGATGGCGATTGAGCGATGTGAAGCGTTATGATATGTTGAACGGAAACGTCCCCCTGACTTGTGTGACTTCACTTTCACATGACTAAATGGATGAATAAATTTCCTCGCTGGGTTTATTGATGTCCTTGTTATTATTCAAAATTCTGTTCGTCTCTTTTTTTGCAGCTTGTATTTCTTTATGTTGTGTCTTGTGTTTTTGCTTCGTCTTACACGAAGGATAACGAACACATGACATGGAATTATACTGCGTATGAAAAGAGCGAATGTCATTTTAATAAATGTCCCCTGAAGGATGTGCGGTTCAAGAAGGTTATGCCGGAATGGGATATTGATGTTTGAAGGACTCCCATGAGTAGATGCTTTAAAGAGAAAGGAGAAAAACTGTTATATTATTATTAGTGGGTAAACCTAACGATGATTAAAAATAACGATTACGACAAGTCAATGTGGTCGATGTTGCATGCGATCTGACAGTATTACAAACGATGTATTTAAACAGGAAAATCTCAGCAGGTGAAATGTTTCACCAGAGCTTCAGTTGACCGTTTGAAGACGTGTTTATATTCACCAATCCGTAATTTACTAACTCTTATCAGGATTCACCACTTCAAATAAAATTCAACTCTGAAATAGGGCTGTACATGGTTCGACAAAAAGACGTGTAGTCTGTTAGTTAAAAGATCCCAAATAATCTTTAAGTACATAAGCTATTAAAGAGCCTACAAAAGCGTATGAGTTAAACTGCCGTCAATCCATCTGAGAAGTAATATGTCACCACAACACAGTTGTTAGGTGGCGCCAAAATTGTTAATACAATAGAGGTCCAATTTCTGACAAACATTTTCGAGAACTTCTTTTAGGGCCATTTCTCTATAGGAAGTAATGTGAAAACTGTTTTAAAATGGGAAAGGAGCGGGTTCTATAATGTGCAAAGTATACTTAACGAAGAGCAAGACAACTCAAGAGGGCTTGCAGAAAATTACAGCATACGACAGAAGTCTAGATCAAGGGAATAGTAACCGGTCTAAAATCGCACGTTAAAAGCGCATGAGAATATTACCCGGTGTCTCCAGGAGCAATATTTTATAGCTTGCAATATATCGCAATATGAAAATTTCTCATGGAGACCACAAATAGTATGCAATAAAAAATGCCTTTCTATATATTTCTAAGCTCATAGCATGCCATCGATAGTTTGCTAGGGGCTGTCATTTCTGTGAAGGGTGACACTTGTATTTTCGTGTGGCGAATGGACGAAGTATTAGGGCATCTAATGCGAGAATGCAACGACATCAAAGGATGCCAGATCTCAAAAATTAGCTGGCGGGACATTTTTGCATTTGATGTTCAGAAAGCGTTTTTATTTCAGTTTACATTTTATTTATTGTAATAAGTAATATTTGGTTAAAGTAACAGTCTTTTAATTCATATATGTAAATTTTTCAAAGCACACTTTTCATTGCGGGACACTTGCGGGACAAAAGTCTAATAGTCCCGCACTCAGAAGGACGTCTGGCATCCCTACAATCCAAACTAAACGGTCAACTTCCGTGCACCAATCCGATTTTCACCGCAAATTTTGAATGACAGGATGACAGCCCTATCGCGCGCTCTCTTTTTTTTCCTGTATATATTAATCGCCGACACAATTTCTTTCAGAACAAAATTCGAAAACGCTACATATTCATATTTTTTTTTAAATTTCAGACGAACACAAAAGCTATAAAAAAAATAGCCGTCAATTTTGTTTTTTAAATGCTTTTGGATTTTATGTGCAATATTCTTAATCAATTGTAAACAGATAGATAAATATAATATTTATTTCTCATGATACAAAAACCATTTATAGTTTATAGTAGGTGGCAGTTTTTAATTTTATATACAATAGTAATAGAAAAATGTTGGAAGCCACTTTTATTGGCATTACGTACGACAAAAAAAAAACATAAGCTCATTGGAATCAGTTCAAATTTTCAAATTTTAGTAAGTAATGGCGAACAAAACAATAAACAGGCAAGTGACTTGTCTTGCTTGCTTGAATCAGGGCTTGGCCCGAAATTTATGAAACGCTAGTCCTCAAAATGATTCAACAAAACGACGAGCATTCTTATTGACTAAGTATCGGGTTGAAAAAAGAATTCAATGAAAGTTATTTTATGATGAAATTTATTTGTTTTGTGATTGCATACAGTAAATTTAATTGATAGTAATTCGAAAAATGAAAAAAAGCAAGGGAATACACCAAAAACAATGAAACTATTGCTAAATAGCCGTCGTTCAATGACATCGTTCCGCCGATCATCGTTTCTACGCTGTTACTGTTACACGAATCGTTTTATTCTTACCCTATTAGAGCTCAAGTTATCAGGACCTCTGCAGAAATACTCTTTTTTAAATGTTTGTGCATTTTGGTAAAGTATACTTTTTTAAACTTGGTTTGCTCGGCTTTCTGCTCACAAAGACTTTCGCACCTAAAACCTGAATATCAAACATCAAACATGGAACTTGTGATCATTTTAAACATTTCAGCAAAATGGTAAAATTTGAAATATTTTCTAGAATAGCGTTCGAACAAAAAGAGACATTTAAACTCTTAGAAGTAGGATTTTCATATCAGCAGTCTGATGGGACTGTTTGGAGGTAGAGATAACGCAGAACCCCGGAGTGCGTTATATATGCCGCATTCCGCTGCCCGCTAGATGACTAGCGGCATGTCAAACTCCACCACTTGCGCTAGACGTCTAGCACTTTTTGTGAAATATCCAACAATTCAATAAAAATTCTCTCCAATTTACTAGACAGCCCTTCGTGGCACCTGGCATGGAGAAAAATTACTAATCCCCTCAATCTTTATAGTAGACTAGCTGTGCCCGCAACTTCGTACGCGGCGTGAGACTGTGTAATTTCTGAGCAACATAGTCCTTTCGACTCCCTTGTCCATTTAAGAGCTTGGCAATGATCACAGGCCTGAGTCATACCACCGATACCAGAAAATTCGGCATAATTAATTTCTTTGGTGTAATAAAATCCACTTCGGATTGTAATAAAATCCACTTCGGATTTTATTTACCCACGGATTATATGTGTTTCTTTGTAACGACGCGGTCTGATACTTTTCATCCGTTTTCTGTGATCTAACTCGTCTCATTTTTCTAGATCTTGTTGAGCTTTGAGAAAGATTTGACCGTTTTCTCAGCGGCATATTTGTTTAAAATCAACAGTCTAGCTAAAACAAAGCGGTGAACATTGTCAATGTGAAACAATAAATCACAAACAAATCTATTTACCTAAAACACAAATTTAAGAAAACTAAGAAAAACCATTCAACAGCATAAGTAGGTACTAAAGTTTCACTTCCTTAATCATTACTGTAGGTACAACGTAGGTAATATCAAAACAACCACTAAAACAAAAGCCTGAACGGAAATTTGTATCTACACCAACAATACGTAAATCAAACAACATAATTCACCTACATATATCGTCTTTACTTCTTGAATTCTTCAATTCTTTACTGTAGGTATCAACGTAGATACTATAACAACCACTAAAACAAAAACCATGAACTCAATTTCTATATGCACCACCTCCACCATACGTCCATCACCACCAATGTTGCCATAAAAATGTTTTCTATAGAAAAATCTTCCGTCAAAAAAATTTTTTTTATGTATGTAACAATAACAAAAAAACAAAAAAGCTGAATACGAAAATAACAGCATACAGCGAAATCAAGTGTTAAAATTTGTTAAAAAGAACAAAATATATTATTGCGGTTGCAGACAAAATCTGAAGCGCAGATTTCTGGTTTTTAAAAACATGCAGCAAGGTTGAAAATCTGCAAAATGCAGACAAATCTGCACTTATGGCAACGCTGATCACCACACGTCAATCGTCATCAGCCATCTGCGCATTTCCTCAGAAACACATTGTTGCTGTTGATTCAATATACATATGTATATTCTCGTCCCATACTTCTCTTTTGTTTCACTTAATTTGGAGAAAACACCACGCAGTTTTTTTTCATATGAATATGCCTGGCGATGTGCGCCACCAAACCACCCCAAAGCAGAACAACGATCAAGAACCGCGGCTGCTGATAATATACGATTTGAGAAAATAAATTTATTTTTTTCAGGTTAGATTTTAGGTTGTAGCTCAGCTTCTAAGGGACATAGAAGCTGAAAGCTTGAAATAACAATAAAAGTGTTGGCTCTCCTAAGTATTTTGTTTTGTTTGCATAGATTAAGAATTATCTGAGCAATGGCGAGTTAAAGGCAGTAAAGTCAGAAAAAAAACACATTTTGGTCAAAAACGCTCCAAAAAATAGGCATGGCAATGAAAGGAATAGCCTATATGTTGCACAGAATCTTAAGGAACATTTCAAAAAAAAGTTTCATCGACATCTGTGCAGTAGTTTTCACGCCATTAGGTAACAAAAAAATTGTCTACAGTTTTATTATAAGTATAGAAGATATTATTTTGTCTACTTTATATAAGTTCGGCATGAAACTTCAAGGACATTATAACAAATCAATAAAAATATGCTGCTCAATGCGTTCAAGCGAATTCAAAATGCGTTCATAAAAATAGCTATATTTTTTGACTTTAACCATACATTTTGTGCAAAACATTGTTCCTTCTAAATAAACAAGACAAAGTTCGCGGTAGCGCAATCAAAAGACCTGATTTATTTCCACAACTTTAACTGACTTAAGACCTAATGCTGAATTTGGTTGCACACAATCTCAGCTTAAAATTAAAATTGAGTCATTTTGCCAAGCGTTTTTTATAAAAACCTAAGAAAATTACTCTGTTACTGTCCATCACTGCCTTCAGTAGCCAATGGCCTAGTTCAGTTATATAAGCAAAGCAAACTCCCGTTTTCCAATCAATTGCAATCCAACCAATTCATTTCAAGTCTTTTCTTTGTATTTTTTTTTTTTTTTTTTTTTTGAGTTTCACTATCCCATCGCCATTGCAATAAAATCATCATAAAACCTCCACTTCCAGGAATAACGAAAGCATACTACAAAAGGACATAAAAGCAACACAAATCTACAATAAAACTTAATGTCACTACCGCATGTACGAGGAAGAAGGGCCAAGAGACAAAGCAAAAATAAAAGGATGAAAACTTCCCCGAGGCTTCTCAAAATGACTAAATCTATCGATAAGAAAATCATCCTTTAAGGATATACGAGCCAAATGGTTGTAAAAACAAAGAAATACTCGACACAACACTGTGCACATGCTATCTGTGCAAACAAATGACCACCAGGCAATACTCGGATAAGGACTAATATCATGACGGTCGATGCTCATGAGGACTTTCTTACGTAATAAGCTACGCCCAGACTATGCTTGGGCAAATGTTTTGCAATTTTTCGCCTCTTTCGTACATCCTTGCGCCAGATAAACCTTACAAAGCAATCGGGATTCTATACTGTGTTCTTTTCTTTCTTATTGTTGGCAAACAATAAATTGGAAAACCCGTTGAGCGGATTTCTTAAACCAGAGAGAGAAAGAGGTGACATCTTCAGAAGCATTCGTCCACTTATCTCGATCTCATCACTGGGAGTGTTTATTCTACGGTATGATGCTGGAAAATCGAAATGGACCGCCACTGTTTGGATTTTCAGAGCAGCACATTGAATTGTCATCCTCTCGGTTATTACACGCACACACAAACGGCTTTTATTAGACTTAAATTGTACATGCTTCCGGAGCAGAAGCCGTCCTTTAACAAATAAAATACTAACACAATTCATCTGATCTGCGGTTGCGATAACCAATCGTGTTTATTTGCTTAGATCGGGGACAATTTTGACGGTGGATTTATGTCCATCCTTTGGCTAATGTTTCTTCTATTTGTACAGGCTACAGGGACTTTTGCCGGGTAAGCTGTTTGTACAGCACGATATGCGTAGATTGCGAAGAGCGACTTGTTATATGTTGGCAGCTGGTGTTAAACCTAGTACCATTTGCAGACTCCCAGGAAATGACGTCAAACAGTGTTTCTCACTCAACATCAATGTCGATAGAAACGAGTTGGTTTCAAAAAAATCGTTCCTCTATCGAAATCACAATAACTGACATATGACGAAACTGTAAAGGGTTTTAAAGTACCCCGAGAAAGATTTGAGCTATGCCTTTTCTTGGCACGCCCTCTTTTCTGAAGAATTTTTGGACAAAAATGGAACAAATGTCGAAAGTTATTGACAAAAATTGTTAAAGTGTCAAAAATTGTAATACTTTTAGAAATCCTTTGAGAAAAACGTAACCAAAGTCGAAAGTTATTGACGAAAATTACAAGTGTCAATAATTGTAATACTTTTGGAGGTCTTTCTGGCGAAAACGTAACCAATGTCGAAAGTTATTGACAAAAATTACAAAAGTGCCAAAAATTGTAATACTTTTCGAAGCATTTTCGACAAAAATGTAACTAATGTCAAAAGTTATTGACAAAAATTAAGGTAGTGTCAAAAATTGTAACACTTTTGGAAGTCTTTTTGACCAAAAAGATAAACAATGTCGAAAGTTATTGACAGAAATTGTTAAAGTGTCAAAAATTGTAATACTTTTCGAAGCATTTTTGACAAAAATTTAACAAATGTCAAAAGTTATTGACAAAAATTGTAAAATTGTCAAAAATTGTTATACCTACCTTGGGAAGTCTTTTTGACGAACATGTAAACAATGCCGAAAGTTATTGACAGAAATTGTTAAAGTGTCAAAAATTGTAATACTTTTCTAAGCATTTTCGACAAAAATTTAACAAATGTCAAAAGTCATTGACAAAAATTGTAAAATTGTCAAAAATTGTAATACTTTGGGAAGTCTTTTTGACGAACATGTAAACAATGTGGAAGGTAATTGACTTTTGGGACCCTTTCTGACCAAAACGTGACCGAAAAGTAAATAATTTCGAAGGTTACTAACAAAAATTGTAAATCAGCCACAACATTTTTAAATGAGTTACTCTCTATACCAACTTGGCTAGTAATAGAACTTGAAGATAAAAGCTTTAAAACTGATATGAATTACTTGGCACGAATTGCCTTTTTTTGTTTATACTCGAAATGATTTATTGTTCTTTTTGGCAAACTGCACTATGGTTTATTTATTTTACTGCCGCCGCGCCGTCCGGAGAGTAACCGTTGGACACCCATCTCCAAGATTTTGCTGGGAGCTACATTTACTGGATTTGACGATTTCAAGCTTTCTTCACATACCCGAATCTGCTGAGCAGTTTTTTCGATATTCAGCAAAATTCCCTTTTCAACACGGAACGTACACTTGACTCCGGTCTTCGATGCTTCCGACGAATGGAACAAACTGCTACGCAATTGGTCTCGCGCCTTATTCAAATATCCATCCACAACGGTTGATGCCAGAGTCACCTATAAAAACCAAAAAAAATGGTCAAACTTCCTGTCAAAAGATTCCTGTAACACGGAATTGATTTGAAACACTTCTTCAAAAACACTTACATACTCAATATAGCACTGCTCGAGCGCGGTTTGATTCCCCCCATTATAGTAGTCGCAGCTGGCTAGAATTCGACTCAGTTCTGATGTGGCGAACTCTCTGGCTAGTTCGGCGTTGTTCCTGGCAGACACGGTCAAATATTTTGCAATAATTGCAGCGCTACCGTAACACAATTTCAGTTTCGATTCGGCATCGACGTAGCTTGTCATTTGAGAACTGTGCGTCTGAATGCAATGTTTGCGAATCAAACTCAACGCTTGCAATGGCACGAGAGTGCTATTCACTTGTCGGATCTCGGAGAGTGACTGCTTTTGCTGGTACTGAACGACGTCAAGGCGATCCCAGGAGCGGGCTTCAACAGAAATGATTTCATTGTCCACGGCATCGATTGTGTGTAAGAGTTCACGCTGCGCCAGGCGCATGTAGTCCCGAGTGCTGCTGTTCACATACACATTTTCCTAGGTGATTGACGGCGGAATAAGATTTTTCGGTTCAGTGCTGGCTGTGTGTCTAGTGTTTACTTACCCCATAGGCGGTGGCTATGACCGCAGCGATAACGACAAACTGCCCAAATGGAAACATCTTATCGCGGCTGGTATCGTGATACTAGTGATCGGCGCTCAGGTCCGGCGTATTTATACAGCTGAAAATTTCTGATAAGCGCAGATGATTTACATTTGCTTTCGATTGGGGCTAGCTGTTCTTGGAAGCGATTGGGAACTCTAACAGAGACAGAGTAAAGCCCCTTTGATTGGGGGTTTTGGCTGCAGATAGAGGGAGGCGATTAGAGCCGTTCTGCTGCATGACAAGTTCGTAATCTTGACAATTTGTGCAGGCAAGGAAATAACTGGTAACCGATCTAGATAAAGCCGCGAAATGAGCGGTGTTTTTTCTATCGTCGGTGGTCAATGAAATTTATTGAATGACTGTTTGATAATAGGTTTTCCACTTTCACTTGCAAGTCATTGCGTCCCTTAGAATTTTAGTCGCTCTATCTGTCAAATTCAATACGGAAAGACAAGTCTTAAGAAAGGCAGAGCTATCTCTCTCTGTCTCTGAGCTCGGATAGTCACCAAATAAAAGGCACAAAACTGACAAAAAAGAAGAGTTCATCGGTGTAATTCGGCATTTATCTTCATAAATCCTACACCCTCTGGCAAGCGAACGCCTTTCAAAGGACCACCGGAATGGGTATATGAGTATAATCTCATGATAAGAGATAAAACGAATTAATTTCATGGCTGATTTCCATTAACAAGAATATATATATTATGGGAATTACTTGCTTATCCTTAATTTCAGGCTGTGGGGGACCATAAGAATTTCCCATAACCCAGAGGACGATGATGGTCCTCGATTATAATAATCAGATATCATTTTGTGCGGCATACGGCACACAGCCCAATGATGAATAGAGATTAAGTGAAATTGATATTTGTTGAGATGAGTATTTGATTCAATTACGCGTGACGTCTTCATGGTATATTTAGAGACAATTTTTACGGTATTCGTCCAATGTGGCTATTGCATGACATTTCCAACGAAACATTGACTGACTTGTATTATTTAGTTCGCAATTTAGCAGGTAGGTACTGTATGAACCATTTAAATTTGATTCATACATTAGATACTGCGCGTTTAAATTACAAGCTGTTGACTTTCAGCAGCTGGAACGAAATCCTTTAATGAATTCCTACCTCACTGAGCGTTTGCATATCACAGCAGCTAATTAAATAAATATCTAGCTCAATTGCCAATTGTCTGGCAATGTGAATACATTCGCCAGTTCGAGTTCACTTCCAATTTGTTCGGTGGCGGGCTAATGGAAAATATTTGGCTACTGTAAGTTCAAGTAATTTGTTGCTTGGTGGCTATTAGCAACTTTGTGGATTTGGTTTGTTGAATTAATTAGTTTACGTTCAATTAGCGCAATAATTGCTTGAGCTATTTAATTTCATTGCTTTCGTCGTTTGATTGAATGTCGAAGGCAACTTACCATCAAGTACCTATACGTGAGTTACACGCAGAAAAATTGACCTTAACCGAGTGGAATTTTCGCTCGGTTAAAAAAAAATGTGTTGAAATCAACTAAGTCTCTGTAGAAAACAAATGAGTTATTATTGTTAAAAACTACCGTGTTAAAAAGGTTAAATACATGTTGTTAAAAATAACACACTAAATGTTTGTTATCAATTAAGTTGCTTCGTTAATATTAACCAACCAGTCTCGTTTTCCTGTTTGGTTAAATTCAAACAAGTATCTTGGTTAAGAAAAACCTACTAAATTTGGGGTTTTAACACATTGATTGGTTATTAATAACCGTGCTACTCATGTAAAATTAACCAAACGAATGTGTGTTAAAATCTAACAAGCTCTCTGTTAAAAACAACCAATAAACGTTGCTTAAATACAACCAATGACTTGTTTGTTTTTAACCCTTTTACTCGTGAGAATTTAACCAAGCGAATGTGTGTTAAAATCTAACAAGCTCTCTGTTGAAAACAACCAATAAACGTTGCTTAAATACAACCAATGACTTGTTTGTTTTTAACCCTTTTACTCGTGAGAATTTAACCAAGCGAATGTGTGTTAAAATCTAACAAGCTCTCTGTTGAAAACAACCAATAAACGTTGCTTAAATACAACCAATGACTTGTTTGTTTTTAACCCTTTTACTCGTGAGAATTTAACCAAGCGAATGTGTGTTAAAATCTAACAAGCTCTCTGTTGAAAACAACCAATAAACGTTGCTTAAATACAACCAATGACTTGTTTGTTTTTAACCCTTTTACTCGTGAGAATTTAACCAAGCGAATGTGTGTTAAAATCTAACAAGCTCTCTGTTGAAAACAACCAATAAACGTTGCTTAAATACAACCAATGACTTGTTTGTTTTTAACCCTTTTACTCGTGAGAATTTCCCAAAAATAAAGTAACATTCTGTTCAAAAAAAGAGAATTCTCCTCGATTTATTTTACATTCCATTTTTCCATAAAACAATTCTATAAAACATTTTCATCGAAATATGTACCTATCTGATATTTGTTATACGTAGAAATTGTGTATCTGTTAATTTTATCATTCAACTTGGTAAATTTCAACAAACACATACTGTTGTTTCTTAACAAGTTATACGCACACCACGAATTACGACGCTGCTTTTTCAAAACGCAGAAACCAGGGATGAAAAAATAATCGCAATTGTACTTTTATCGACACAGTTGATTTAAAGATATATACAAGTACGATTTGCCCAAATTCAGAACTTTGATGAATATATTCTACTTCTGAAAATACGTTCCGACATTCCTTCCGAATTTAGTACATTCACATTTCACGAACAAACTAAATTCTAAACAGGCTAATACAGCCTTAAAAACAAAGTTTTCTCTACTACTTTTTTGGCTTGCAATAGGAAAAAAAGAACACAGACAAAAATGGCCAAAGCAACAATTTTTTTTTTACATTTTTGTCTGATAAAATATGGCTTTTACTCTTAATTGTAGCTAGGCACTTGAAAACTAATTTAAGATAGGTATCTAATTGTAAGAAAATTTGCCAAAGGTACAAATTTAATGCAAAATAAATATTAGCTTTTTATTGAGTCCAATTGACATAATGGCCTTAACGCAATATTAATCTAATCTGTTTCTGTAGATATAATGAAGTAAAGTAAAATTAAGTAATTTTTCACTCTGCGATTCAATCATTTTGAGAACCAAGCTAATGAAAAAAGCTACACTTTTGCACATGCTGAACAAAATGGTATAGTCTTTAGTTTAGCCCTTTACTTCAAAATTTGTAAGTACCAAACTCGTTTCGACCTATGCGTTGGTGAGAGATGATAATAATAAAACTTATATCGTTTTCCACGCGGCAAAAAGAAGCGTCCGGCAGAGTCCGGAATCAAAAAGATAGATTCTGAGATTTCATCTAATTGTGCTCTACAATATGGTATATATAGTCCTGCATTTATCACTTTATTTCAAAATTTGTTAGTACCAGACTTGTTTTGAACTATGCGTTTTGTGAGAGTTGATAATAACTAAACTCATAATGCAATTGGTACATACACATTTTAAAATAAAGATACAAACAGAAAATTATATATACCATCTTGTAAAGCACAGTTAGGAGAATTTGAAGAAACCAAGGAAGTATTGGTAACCAATCTCGACTTCCAGGAGCAGCCTTGAATAAATCGTCTTTTTCATTGCTGTGCTGCCTTTGCTAGGCCTTTGCGATCACAAATTATTCACGCACAATTGAACCCATTTCGGTACAGCACCTAAAAAATCAGTTTTGTCATCCCTGGTAGAAAATATGTGTGTGGCTGTTGATACAGATCATTCACGAACAATGGAAAACATTTGGGTACAATACCAAAAACTCGTTTTACATTCCTGGTAGGTAGAAATATGTGTGTGGCTGCAGATACAGTCAACTCGGTTAATATCTACAAACACAAGGCTTCTCGTTCATCTGTAAAACAGTGTGTCTCGGTTGATTTTAACACATACATCGTGTTATACGCATACGCATACTATCGCGAATTATGAACGACGCACGCTGCTCGCGACTAGTAATTGAGTCATTAAGTGTTGAACCTTTGTAGTGGCTGGTGGTGTGAAATCTGTGATAAGTGAAAATAAAAAAAACAAAAAAGACAAGGAAAAATAAAAAATTCATATTTATTGGTGAGTACATAATATTATTATCTTGTTTTCCTCTTGTTTAAAACAAATTATTGTCAATTTTGGTGGTTTTTATGTGAAAAAAGAAATAGAACTAAAGCAACGAATTTCAACGTAGTACTCGGTTAATAATTGCCGAGTTGAGAAACACTCGGTTAATATCAACCCTTTCAGTCTGGTATCGTGTTTTGACATGTTTTTTTCTTCTGGGATTCAGGTTCTTTATTAGCGAGTGCATTAACTATGTTGTTTTTCTCGAGTTTTAAACAATTTATTGTCAATTTTGGTGATATTCAAGTGAAAAAAAAATAGAACCAAAGCAAAGAATTTCAACCTAGTACTCGGTTAATAATTGCCGAGTTGAGAAACACTCGGTTAATATCAACCCTTTCAGTCTGGTATCGTGTTTTGACATGTTTTTTTCTTCTGGGATTCAGGTTCTTTATTAGCGAGTGCATTAACTATGTTGTTTTTCTCGAGTTTTAAACAATTTATTGTCAATTTTGGTGATATTCAAGTGAAAAAAAAATAGAACCAAAGCAAAGAATTTCAACCTAGTACTCGGTTAATAATTGCCGAGTTGAGAAACACTCGGTTAATATCAACCCTTTCAGTCTGGTATCGTGTTTTGACATGTTTTTTTCTTCTGGGATTCAGGTTCTTTATTAGCGAGTGCATTAACTATGTTGTTTTTCTCGAGTTTTAAACAATTTATTGTCAATTTTGGTGATATTCAAGTGAAAAAAAAATAGAACCAAAGCAAAGAATTTCAACCTAGTACTCGGTTAATAATTGCCGAGTTGAGAAACACTCGGTTAATATCAACCCTTTCAGTCTGGTATCGTGTTTTGACATGTTTTTTTCTTCTGGGATTCAGGTTCTTTATTAGCGAGTGCATTAACTATGTTGTTTTTCTCGAGTTTTAAACAATTTATTGTCAATTTTGGTGATATTCAAGTGAAAAAAAAATAGAACCAAAGCAAAGAATTTCAACCTAGTACTCGGTTAATAATTGCCGAGTTGAGAAACACTCGGTTAATATCAACCCTTTCAGTCTGGTATCGTGTTTTGACATGTTTTTTTCTTCTGGGATTCAGGTTCTTTATTAGCGAGTGCATTAACTATGTTGTTTTTCTCGAGTTTTAAACAATTTATTGTCAATTTTGGTGATATTCAAGTGAAAAAAAAATAGAACCAAAGCAAAGAATTTCAACCTAGTACTCGGTTAATAATTGCCGAGTTGAGAAACACTCGGTTAATATCAACCCTTTCAGTCTGGTATCGTGTTTTGACATGTTTTTTTCTTCTGGGATTCAGGTTCTTCATTAGCGAGTGCATTAGTTTTGTTTTTCTTGGGCTTTTTTTTTCTTTTATGGCGATGTTCGCAACTTTTCTGGGACGAACTATTTAAAATGATTTCTGTCTATGTTTTCATCATTTCGAATCGTTTGTCACCAATAAATGGCGAACATCGTCTTAAAACCAGGCATAGCCTTAGTTCTCAATGTTTCTGTCAGTAGTAATTTAGTAATTAAATGATCGTATTTTGATATGCACATGCTCATATTAACACGTGCTTCACAGTTATCTAAAATGGATGAAGAAGTGTCAACCTTACTAAAGGAGTGGGGCCTGGAAGCCTACGTAGACATTTTTAAAGGTTCGTTTATATACCAAAACGTAAATTTATACAATATTATTCGCATATAAGAAAGTTGTAATTTGCTTAAAGTATTTTTGCTACACATGTGTTTTGCATTTTTGATTTCGATTCCTTACGGCACGAAAATTCTTTTGCGCTTGAAAAGCTTTTTAGAAGCTTGTGTTTTTCACAGACGATTCTTTCTTATACGCGACTTTCTTATGCAAGGTGGTGCAAAATTAATCCTCCAATTTTGTTTTTGAATTACTTTTTTGCTAAATTAATTTGATTGACGTACGAAGCTATTTGCAAAAATTATAAAATCTTCCGAAAGGGTGATTAAATTTGCGCCATTTTGTATATCTGATAAAAACCTATACTTTGCAAGTGATTAACTACGTGACATTGGTTAATTTTCATTTATAACAGAAAATGCTATAACTTCAATGTCTTTGGCGCTGCTTGGTGCCAGAGAGATAAAGGAAATGATCCCAGTTATAGGGCATCGGGTTCTGTTTACACGGAATTTCGAAGAATGGCGGAAAGCTATGCACCCTAATGCGTCCACGACTTTGGTTGGTTCATATTATTTAACCATTTGAAATGGTAGAAATAAAGTCTTTTTATTTTTCAGACTTTTGAAACTTCAGAATTATCTCTTGCTACAAACACACAAGAACAAAACGACTGCCTTAATTTCTCTTTTAGTGAGATTCTGCCAAATTTCGCTGTTAGCGACAGAGGGGATGCACTAGATTCCCCTTCAAGCGTTGTTGCTGATGATCAATTCAGCGAAAGTTTAGATGTAAGTACAGGGTTTAAATCGGAAAGGTGATTAGTGTTGATTGATGGTCTCTGCTTTCAATTTGCGTTTCTTTATGCATTCAGAGATCAATCAGAATAAATTGACTTATCTATCAGTTTGAGTAAAAAACACTGCATTTATAATCAACTAAGAGAAGGTGATTATAATAGGTGATTGCCACTAATAGCTTTAGCCGATAGTACAAAGGGTTTTTTTTTCACTTATTTTATTAATTATTAATATATTTCACTAATTTTTTATATTTATATGCACATTAAAATATTTTGTTACTAGGAACTTAACAAGCTGCTCGAAAGCTCACTGGAAGGAACCGGTCTACTGTCGCTGGATAAAACTCGACCGCTGGATAACGTTGCTCGACTGCGATTGGTGCGTATTGTCTGCACCAACATTTTAAAGAAAAACCCGGAAAAAAATATCACAGCTCAAATTTATGGGCACTGGACAAATCAGATTGTTCATTTGTTCCCTACCGAGAATAGATCGGTATATTTTCACAACAAGCTGATAAATTCGAGTCGTGGGGTTGTAAACAGATTGGCTGGAAAATTGCCAGATCACATCCACAATCTAAAACGAAAATACCGGGAAAGTGGTGTTATCACTAAAAGGAAGCGTTCGTTTTCCGCTTCTGCGACGTCGTCACCTTCCTCCAGTCGAGTATCCTCTCCCGCATCAGTATCACATCCTATAAAGCGCCTAGCAACAGCTGCCAATTTCGAAGACTTCGAAGGACAATTCCAAGAAGATCTCCAATGGCTAAAAAATTCTAGCCATCCATGGGAAACAACCGAGGACAAATGGGAGAAAACGACCCATGCCCGACTTCACCATTTAAAGGATATGAGCATATCCGAGTATTTTGAGGAATATCCGGCCTTAAAAAAACCATTGGGATTTAAACTGGTAATATTTCATAGAAGTATAATTATATCAGAAATACATTATACATATATTTAGTCTTTAACGTGAACTACAGTTTCACAAGTAAAAGCTCTTATATTTATTAGTTCAGATTTTACTCATAGTTGTCACATAAATGCTTGCGTTATCTATGAGTTTCGATCTTTTCTTTTTATTTGGATATAGTTCAGGCTTTTCTTTACATATAATATTATGTAATTCTTCTTTTCTCTACAGCTGGTAAGGGATTTCGATAAAATATACTGCGACAACTGCAACGGACTGGTTGAAAATTTTCCAAAATTAAAAAAGGACATTTTCCAACTTGCTAGAAGCAAGGGAAAAGGAGTAAGAGGAAAGGATAAATACTTCGCTCACCTGCTGACTCGGGAAAATCGTAAGAAAACGTCATTTGTTAATAAATACATAACCTGCTAATCGAAATAAATCGAAGAATTTCCGATTCGATCGAATTTCAGAAAAAGCGTGGATATTTTAGCTTTACTAGATTGTTCCGAAAAATTTGTTTTTGTTTTGACCATTATGTTTTCTTTAGAAGAAAAAAACAAATCTGCATCATATTTTCTCTATATTTTTTAGCGCATTCTCTATATAGGTATAATTCTTCGAATCAGATTTGCACACATTTTGTGTAGAAAAATTAATTGGACGCATATGACTTATAATTGTTTTATTATTTTATATTTTCTCAGTTTCTGAAGAGATCAGCAACCTCGCGGCATTCCTGCTAATCCCTTCATTGTTGACCACATCAAACGTTAAGGTCAAAGGATCGAAGCAGAAAATTTGGCGACCCTCTAAGGCGGAAGCAAGGGATGGATTCATAACGAGAGTTGCAACGGATGCAGAGATAGATGCAGCAATTACCAGCAGGCGAGAAAAACTACAAGGTATTGGCCTTACATTACAGCCCTTCATTATAGTAGTAGGTAACTCAATCGATGCTATTGGGTCCTATTTTGTAGTTGTAGATGAAACTAAATATTTACTACCTACCATTTTAGAGGCAGTAGATGTTTGTTTCAAACTAATTTTTATTATTAATGCTGAATATCCGCCAGAGAGTAGATGTTCTTGGCTGTTTATTCAAAAAGCATTTTTTAAAATTAAGACAGAGTTCGATAAGGAATCTACCGCGGCCAATACCTTGTTGGGAGAGTTAGGTGTCAAGGAAAGTTAGAGTTTTCCCCTTCCAATTCATTTTCTTACAATGGTTGTTTGTTTCTTATGCAGATCCTACTTAAAGGATCTCAAAGTTCTAAGGCACCACTTTGATTTCAATCACAGTGACCATAACTTCACAACTTATAAATGTCGCGAAGGAGATTGTAAGCGATCGTTTCCAATTTTCAATTCCTTTAGAAGACACTTTAAAAAAAAACACGATTTTCAATGTTCAAATAATCCAACAAATTCTGAGAAGAATGCGGATATACTTAATGAAAGTGTTGTTGCAGAAAAACAATTAGAACAAACCAATAAAACTGAAAATACAGAAACCCTGTCACTTGATAAATCACTATCACTTTTTATAGCATCCCTTTATGCAAATGTGATCTTGCCTAGAAACGTAGTGCAAAAAGTGATTGATGGCTTAGCAGAATATTTCGGTTCATTAAGTTCAAATTTGCAGAACTGTGTAGACAATATATGTATTGAGCATTCTCTATCTAATGATGTTTCAAATCAATTAATGCAAGCACTTGTTCCTTCAATCACCTCCCCCTTAGAATGTTTCCGAACAGAACAAAAAAGAATTTCTTATTTCACAAAACAAAAATCATACATTGAGCCTAAGGGAATAATAATCGGCCAAAGGTTCGATTATGTCAAAAAAGGTGGAATAACACGTATGGAACCTATTCCGTGCCAAGAACATTTTATATCTTTAAGAGATATATTGCAAAGATTTTTCTCCCTCGAGAACGTACTTTCGGAAACTTTTGAATATATGGACAGTCTTCGAAATAAAGATGGAATGGAAAATTTTATTCAAGGTTCACATTGGAAAGAAAGACTTAAGCACCATTCAAATCGCATTGTGTTACCTCTATTTATGTACTTCGATGATTATGAAATCGGAAACGTTCTAGGAAGTCATGCTGGTGTTCACAAACTAGGAGCTGTGTACGTCTCAGTTCCATGTCTTCCACCTTGGCGCTCCTCAGTTCTGTCCAACATATTCCTTATTTTATTATTTCATTCATCCGACAGAGTATCTTTTGGTAATAATGTTATATTTCAACCAATTATTGATGAGTTTAATTTTTTAAGCGAAGTGGGCATAGAAATAGATATTCCATCTTTCAAGGGATCTTTATTTTTTGAACTAGCTCTGATTCTTGGTGACAATTTAGGAATACACTCTCTGATTGGGTTCGTAGAGAGCTTTTCAGCAAATTTTTCTTGTAGAGTGTGCAAAGTTACAAAAGATGTATTGAAAAAGCAACTTTACGAAGATACAACACTTCTTCGAACAATGGCAAGCTATGAAGCAGATCTGGCTTTAAATAATTTATCTTTAACCGGCATTAAGGAAAAGTGCGTTTTTCTGGGCATAAACAACTTCGACTTGTTTCAACAGGTGGGCGTCGATATTATGCATGATATGCTAGAGGGTGTTGCCAAATACATTTTGAGTTTTATACTTTCAGAGTATACCGAAAAAAACAAATTTTTTTCTTTAACAATTTTCAATGATAAGCTATTAGCTTTCTCATATGGCCCTGATACTAAAAACAAACCTTGCCCTATCGAAAGAGAACATCTTAGGCGGGGAAATGTGCGTTTATCTTCAGGAGAAACGCTTACTCTTTTGCGGTTTTTGGGTTTACTTATAGGTGACTTTGTGCCGAGGGGTAATATTATTTGGGAAATGTATATAAAATTAAGACAAATTGTTGACATACTTCTTAGTATAAATGTTTCTGTTGGAACAGAAGATTTCTTGCAAGTATTAATAGCTGAACTTAATGAACAATATACTACACTTACCGAGGACTGTCTTAAGCCAAAGTTCCACAATCTCATTCACTACCATACCGCTTTTAAAAAATACGGCCCATTAACATCTTTGTGGTCAATGAGGTTCGAAGCTAAGCATAGGCAATCCAAAATGTCGGCTAGATCATCATGTAACCGAATGAATATCACTTTAACCTTAGCAATGAAACATCAACTTCAACTTAATGAAATGTTTTTAAGGGGAAAACTTTCTAATCTACTTGACGTTGGACCCAAAAAATATGGCATGTTATTTGAACTTGATAATATACGATCACAGCTATCACTGGACCCTAATAAAACGTTGACTATGGTCAGTTGGGCGACCATGTCTTCTGTACATTATAAAAAGGGATCCGTCTTAGTAAAAAGTCTTAGTTCAGATTGTTATTTGTACGACTTTTTTGTATTGGAAAAAATATATTTGTATGACTCAAGTCAATTGATTTTTGTTGGTATAGTACTTAAAACTAAATGTTTCGATGAACACTACTATGCATATGAGGTAGAAGTTCCATTAATACCTCAACAAATTGTTATTCCACTTGAATTTTTTCTATCGCCAATTCCTAACACTTTAAATATTTTATCTAACTCCAAGCAGTACGTTATTTTAAGAAGTCCACTATAAATAAAAAATAGATTAAATTATAAATGTAAATGATTTCGCTTTAACACTGCAGATTTCATAAATATGCTAATTAAAATAATATTATGTAAATTAATTTATAAAAATACACAATTTTGCACATTTCTTTTTAAATGATGAAATTTATGACCCATATATTTTAAGTAAAATTAAGTTTTGCATTAAAATTAATAAAAACATGTAATAAACAGAAAACATATATTTTGTATTCAAAAATACATTACAAACGATATTATAATAAAAAATCTATGTACTTAATATGAAAAAGATTTTTTTTTTATTTTACGATAAAATTATCCCTTTTAGATGGTTCAATTTTCAGGTGCACTCAAGTTCAACCAAGTAAACTGGTAAATTGGTACCACATGGACTGGCTAATAAGAAGTAAGTAGTTTGGTTAAATTCAACCAAGTAGATGTGCTAATTCCAACCGAGTAAGTTACGTAAATTTAACTTTTAGTTGGTTAAATGCTACCAAGAAAGTTGGCTAATTTTAACCAATTGGAATTGTTAAATGCAACCAAGTAGGTTGGTTGGTATCAACAGAGTAACATGGTTAAATCCAACCAAGTAGGTTGGTTGGTAACAACAGAGTAACATGGTTAAATCCAACCAAGTAGGTTGGTTAGTAACAACAGAGTAGCATGGTTAAATCCAACCAAGTAGGTTGGTTAGTAACAACAGAGTAACATGGTTAAATCCAACCAAGTCGGTTGGTTAGTAACAACAGAGTAACATGGTTAAATCCAACCAAGTAGGTTGGTTAGTAACAACAGAGTAACATGGTTAAATCCAACCAAGTAGGTTGGTTACTAACAACAGAGTAACATGGTTAAATTCAACCAAGTCGGTTGGTTAGTAACAACAGAGTAACATGGTTAAATCCAACCAAGTAGGTTGGTTAGTAACAACAGAGTAACATGGTTAAATCCAACCAAGTAGGTTGGTTAGTAACAACAGAGTAACATGGTTAAATCCAACCAAGTAGGTTGGTTACTAACAACAGAGTAACATGGTTAAATCCAACCAAGTAGGTTGGTTGGTAACAACAGAGTAACATGGTTAAATCCAACCAAGTAGGTTGGTTAGTAACAACAGAGTAGCATGGTTAAATCCAACCAAGTAGGTTGGTTAGTAACAACAGAGTAACATGGTTAAATCCAACCAAGTCGGTTGGTTAGTAACAACAGAGTAGCATGGTTAAATCCAACCAAGTCGGTTGGTTAGTAACAACAGAGTAACATGGTTAAATCCAACCAAGTCGGTTGGTTAGTAACAACAGAGTAACATGGTTAAATCCAACCAAGTAGGTTGGTTACTAACAACAGAGTAACATGGTTAAATTCAACCAAGTCGGTTGGTTAGTAACAACAGAGTAACATGGTTAAATCCAACCAAGTCGGTTGGTTAGTAACAACAGAGTAACATGGTTAAATCCAACCAAGTCGGTTGGTTAGTAACAACAGAGTAACATGGTTAAATCCAACCAAGTCGGTTGGTTAGTAACAACAGAGTAACATGGTTGAATTCAACCATGTGTATTGGCTAATAACAACAGAGTAACTTGGTTGAATTCAGCCAAGTGGGTTGGCTAATAACAACAGATTGAATATGTTGAATTCTACCAAGTGAGTCGGCTAATAGCAACAGACTAAGTAGGTCAAATTCTAACAAGTTAGTTGGTTAAATACAACCAAGTAGGTTGGCTAATTTCAATCAAGTGAGTTGGATAATAACAACACAGTTACGTGGTTAAATTCAACCAAGTGGGTTCGCTTATAACAACAGAGTAACTTGGTTAAATTCAACCATGTGTATTAGCTAATAACAACAGAGTAACATGGTTTAATTCAACCATTGGGTTGGCTAATAACAACAGAGTAATTTGGTTAAATTATACCAAGTTAGTTTGTTATTTACGACCGAGCAAATTTGGAGGGGAAATTGATAAATCGGTTATTTTTAACAGAGTTTCGTTAAACAAGTTGACTCGGTTTATTTTAATCAACTAACTCTGTAGGAGCTATATTAACAGTATCACTTGGTAGTTTTTAACCGAAAGTCGGTTGTTTTTAAATAAGCGATTTTTCTGCGTGTACGCTGTTGTTACTAATTAGCGTGACATCAGGAATTGAAATACTATTTTATTGTTTTTTTAACTTTCACGATTATGTAGTTCCTATTCGTACAAAATTTGGAACTTGCACGCAGAAAAATCGCTTATTTAAAATCAACCAACTCTCGGTTAAAAACTACCAAGTGATACTATTAATATAGCTCCTACAGAGTTAGTGAACTCAAAATTACCGAGTCAACTTGCTTAACGAAACTCGGTTAAAATAACCTTTTATAAATGTTATTAAAATTTTTCTAGGTCTTAAATAACAAACTAACTCTGTTGAATCTAACCAGCTGGTTGATATTTATCTAGAAACTTGGTTCTTAACAACTGATAAAGTGTGTTATTTTTAACAGTATGCATTTAACCTATTTATATATTATATCGGTTGTATTTAACAACGGCGCAGTGGCTTGGTGGTTAGTGTGTTGGACTACTAAGCACGGGGTCCCAGGTTCGAATCCCGCAAAAACCCAAATTCCAACTTGGGGTTTTTTCCACTGCGCCACCTCTCGCGAACGTCTGACAAACATCCGAGAGTATAACTGTCTTTAGAGCTTCTCAATTAGCCGTTTGGAATCGGCATAAAATTGTAGATCCCTTCCATTCGTTCCAAAAATAAAACTCACACAAAACGAATGGTTGCGAGAAGCTAGGCCTTGGGTCCCTACGGACCTGTTGCGCCAACTATATTTAACAACGAATACTCGGTGTTTTCCAACAGAGACTTGGTTAATTTCAACCCATTTTTTTTTTTTAGCCGAGCAAAAATCGCACTCTGTTAGATCCAATTTTTGAGCATGTCAGATGTTAATCAATTCTGACCTTACGATGATAGAGGAGCTCAGAAAAGCGGGTCGCACAATTTTGTACGTCTGTCCGTATGTTCGTCGGCTCCTGAGGTCTGCAGTAGAAACGGCTGAACTGATTAGTGATTTGGTTTAAACCTCGGATTTGGAGTTTCTCTTTGTGGGCCTGAAGTTCGGGCCCTTTTTTTTTGCATGCATGGAACTTTCCATCAAATTTTTGTGCCAGGTTGATTTTTTTCGAAAGCGGCTTTAACGATTCTAACGAAAATTAATATTTCAGCCTAAGTTGCCGAGGTTAACATAATTGTAGCTCAGTTTTTGGCTAAAAATCGAATAACGGTACTGATGTAATTTGGACATGTCTCGAAAACGGTCCGTGCGATTGAGTTCCGAGCTTGGAGTTGATAGTTCCAAAATTATTGCGTCCTTTATTTTGTATTCTAATCACAGAAAATGGTGCTTTTAAAAATTGTTCAGGTCTCGAAAACCTCATTAAGTTCATTCCTTGAGGACACTTGAAATACCAAGTAATGCTTGCATCCCAAACAATACCTTGTACTCAGTTTTAAGCTTAATAGTATTTTCAAACTTAACATTGCCGTTCCTGTTCCAATTTTTTGTTTTGCAGAATAATAATAAGTAATTTGAGAAAATAAGAGAATTATAAAAATGATCCCATACTTAGTTTTTCTTGGAAAAAAATGCAAATAAAGCAGCATTAAAAATATTTCTTTAAAATTATTATACCCAAATCGAGTTCTGTGTTCTGAGTTTTTGTTTATTTCCATGCTTCGCTTTCAATAAACATTTAAATAAAATCAACCGAAAAATCAATTCTTAAACTTTTGCTCTTCTTCTAAAAATACACACAAATATGAACAGAAACCACCGAAAACTTACACGATTGGAAACACTTATATCGGCCTTTTTGCATGAAAACTCAAAAAACCAACCTCAGAATTTTACGTGTATGAATTTCGGTATATTGTGAACCTAACACTCTCTGGCAGATGTATTTCGACAAAACTAAAAGTTAAATTTAATGAATTCTAGGAAGAAATGAAAAACAAAAATTAATACATAGTTTGCTTACTTAACTAAGAGGTGAACAAAGGCGATTTTTATCTTTAAAAGCATTAGTTTAACAGCCCGATTCTGCTATTGTGAGCCCTCACAAGTCACAAGCTGTTGTGGGATTTGTTGTGATTCGATGTATTTTTCCGAGTCCTACGAAAATCCTCAACACAAAACTCACAAATTCACCTCAGCATGGTGACTTTAAAATTAGCAAACAAATTTCCACAAAAGTCCGAATTCGTACACGAAATTAGTAAAAATATTCCTATAATGTAACACTTTTTGGGCAAAATACGCGAAATATGAAGACAAAAGTGTTTTAGAACTGAAGGCTAAAAATCATTAACGACATTTGTCAAAAATCAAATTCCATACCTTCCTTTGATTTTTTTTTTATACAAATATGTATTTTTCCAGAAATCGTTATAAATGTAGGATAAAATGCCGTGTCCAGGTCATAAAGTGTGTGTGGAAATAGAGAACCAGGGCCATCAAATACAAATATGTTCACTTGTGAGCCGTTGTGACTGGTTTTGAATTTTGTGACCTGCTCCATGGGAGATCACATATTCGATTGGTTTTTTTTTTGAGCCTCACAAATACTCACATCTTGCTGACAGAATACGAAAACCTCACAAAATCAATTTCACCGCACCTTGTGAGTTTGACAGAATCGGGCTGTAAATTAAGTAAAATGAACAAATTAATTCTCTAGTTATTATAATTATTATAATTATTTTGACCAATGAGTTTTACCTACTTAAAAAAATTAATTTTTAAATTTAAAAATAAACAAAACGAAATTGTTTAAGAAGAAAATATAACCGGTCAATAAGATTCTGTAAATGTCTTGGAACCGTTTTGACGAGTTTTTGCAGCATTTCTGCAGGAAGGTCATTCCAAAGCTTTGTTACAACAAAAACGATCTCCTCTCTGCTCCGTGTCAGAAAAACTGTTATATTTCCTTTAATGCAACATCATATATATTCAATAACATTAAATCTGCGCCTCGGGGTGGACAGTTATGGGTGTTTCTGGTCCAATATCCCGCCAAATTTAATTCACCTTTTGACAAGGAGCGCTATCCTGTTGGAGAATATATGACTGTGCGATAAGTATAACACCATCAGATTGGAATGCGTAGTTATTTAAAGTTTGCGCTGGATCATCGTTCCATCGATTGGACCCAAATCTGCACAACTGTTGGACGGTATACAACCCTAAAAAATTATAAGCCCGCAAACATACCAACTGGTCTGAACGACTGGTGCGTATTTTTCACGAGATAGTTTCGGCATCCGAACAAATCCTATTTGCGGTGATCCATGAAGCTCAGATTAACTCAAATATAAGATCCGTTTCCACACCTTGGTTGATTTTTAAATTCTTGTGCGAATTGTAGCCTCTTCATTTTGCACATACGGAACTTTTCTTACTGGATTTGTATCCAAATCGAGTTCAGCAAGGCGCCTCTGAATTATCCTTTAGATATTCGGGTTTGGAGCACATTTTATCAGAAAGCACGAGGATTTTAGGACCTAAACATGGATTTTTACAAACTTCGCCAAAATATATATTCCATCCTTCTACCTTTTTCGCTATAACTTTTTCGGTTTTTACTCGCAGGAGGCACACAAAATGGTTCTTATGTGATTATGTTGTAGTTTGCTTCGTCAAATTAAATTCCTCACCTACTTTTTTACAGAAAGACCGCAATCGTATTTTGCTACAAAAGCTAGTCGATCTTCCATATTTAAATCTGTCGTTTTGCCTGTATTTAAATCGAAATGGACCTGTACACGATCAACCTATAATATTTTTTTAAATTCAAAAATTTGTTTTCCAAACAAACCTTGAGAAATGAATTTGCCAAAATACTTTACCAAAAAAATACCACAAATAGGCCTGAGCTTTCAAGCCATGGGTCTGAAATGATGTCATTTATACTGTCAAAATACTTTTGCCGACTACTGTACTTCCAACCATAGACACGAAAACCAGGATCACCAAACAAGAACTTGCCCTAACAGATCAGAAATTCGTGCTACGCAAACCATTCAAAATATTCGAGTAACGGAACAGGCGAAATGGATATACATATTTGCAAAAATTATTTTCTTGGATCTAAAGAGCATTTTTTCGAATTTCGTTATCGAGAATATTTACAAAAATAGCTCCAATTCTAGCTAAAAAGGTTATGTGAACAATTCAGACAATGGTCGACAAAGTTTTGTGCAAGCCATTCGTGCATCTTGATCTTTTAAATCACCTGATGAAATTTCGTATGGCAAGAAATTTTAAGGTTTTGCAGGTGTTGTAGTCCTTGTTTTAAATTGTGATGGATCCAACGAAGGGGCACTACCATGCACAGAAAATATATTCACTCTCCGAACCCATATTCCATTGAAAATATGTTTGATGTGAGTTTCTGATTACGCTTTTCGTACAACACATCCGACTGTTTCCCTTATTTGTAGGTCTTCATGGGGTTCATATTGTGCATTCATCACGCTTTGCACTCACGATTATTTATTTTCGTTATCGACTGGTGCAACATAACATACTATCTCAGCACCAGATGTATACCTACAGAAAGCACAGTCTCAGGGCGGATGTACTGATTATTATTCCTTAAATATAAATTCGCAACAATACGAGTGCTATGAGATGTTGAGAACTGTGTGAGAGTCCTTTCGATCTAGTGTACTCGAATTGCGAACAAAAAAACAATTCGAAAGGAACTGCATTCATTATAAGCCATATGAAGGTTGCATAGAATATGCGCCGTCATCGAAGGTGGAATATTCACATCAGGTACACAGGATGTCTATGAATAATAATAGTAATGCAACTTCAATGACTTTGTTGGATATTGTAAGGAGTCGCCCATGCGGATCTCATCTTAAATTAAAATTATCACTGGCAACGTGGTGATGGTGGTTTGAGAATAATAATACATAGCAAGATGGAGAGGAGTGTTCTGAGGATGTGTATTGAAAGAAGGATTCTTTCAGCGGTGTGTATACGTTTACACCTTGATAGGAAAGTGATTTCTCCTTCAAGACAGGATAGGACGCGGGTAGAGTTAATAATTTTTGTAATAATTGTCTTCGACAGAAAATTACTAAGAAACCGTCTCAAATCGTTTAATAAAGATTTGCGGTACCGCTGAAAATGGCGAAAGAATGCTTAAAGCTTGGAAAGCTTTTCACACAGTTCGGGTTCTTTATTTCGAACGAATTAAGCATAAGCTCTGTTAAATGGGGCTGTGGAGACAAGGACAGGCTCAACTCTAACCATTCGAATCACTTGACTCAATTTTGGCTTCCAATGGCACAAAATACTTACTACAAAGCGGGCTGGGATTCGAAAAGATAAAACGCTATTCTGTTGAGCTTTTCTAATGCAATCGCTTTTATTACACTTTTATGGATTAATCAAATAATTCACTTATTAAGTACCAAAACAATATCACTTGAAACAATTAATTCTTTAACGATTCAAACCAATCACTTAATTCAATGTATTCACAACCGGTTACTATTTCGAACTCATTCACTGTTCTCAAACCTGCCTTTTATATCTGCTCCGCCATCTACCGATGGTTCCGTAATTAGCTTCACTTTCCATCTATCAATAAGTTTCTAATTTATTATGGCTCGTTCTAGAATAAACTTGGTGGAGAGTTTCACTTATTTGACAGATTCGAGTCTCCAATTGGAAGTGGAACTTGTTTGGTGACTAATGGGTTGCTTGCACTTCACCTTTTTAGGTTCACGCTACATTTCACACTACAATAAGGACCATTCACATGAGAGCGAATTGCGAACTGCGAACTGGCGAATATTCGTAGATTCTGACATTTCATTCACATGAAAACTTTGTTTTAGTTGCAGGTACCCGCGAATCATTTGCATTGTTGAAGGTAAAATTCTAATGAATTTTTCATTCGCGGGTTTGTGGAACGCGAGTGAATAACGAGTGACAGTTCGCGGCAAGGAAAATTGCTATAGTTGTAAATTTCGCTATTTTATTCAAATAAGACTCAGTTATTTTTAGATTAGATGTTAAATTAATTGAATATAAATTGTTTGTGGTAAAACAAATAGCAATTTTCAATTCATAAATACAGTTAAATTGATTTGTTCACAATTCGCCTATGCGCAGTTCGCGCTAATGTGAATGGTTTTATTTGCAAATATAATAAGGACAGCCGTCCAATTTAGACAGTTAACAGTGCATGGAAATTATACACATTTTCAAAGATCCGTGAATTCATCTTCTGTTTTTTTTTTTTTTTTTTTTGAGCAAAACTGGGTAGAAAACAATTCTTGAGGCACGCTGCTTATGGAAAAGGTCATCCATGCCAACAAATTTTTTTACACCTAACATTATCGCACTTTATTCAATGAAAAATAAAACTATTTTATAAATGCGAAAAACTTAGAATCGTCTTAAGAAACATCTGAAATTGCAAAAAAATTTCTTAAAGGCTTTCCTACAAATCATTTGTCACGTTGAAATGTCAAAAAAATTAATGCGACGGACAGATAAAAACCAAGTGAAATAGCTGTGGAGAGATTTCAGTATCGCCACCTACAATTCAGTTTTGGAAGCGCTATTTTCCACTCGAACTGCGTACTTCATAATCAAAATTGGAAAGTTAATTTTGACATTTCTTACTTACTTACTTAAGGTGACGCTACAGTCCGGGGTGGACCTGGGCCTCAACCAACAAGCTTCTCCAGCCAGCGCGATCTTTAGCTAGCTGTCTCCAGTTTTGACATTTCGCACTGAAAATTTTGTATGAAAATATAATAATAAAGGAACAAATACTCTTTTTGATTTTCCATATTTTTTTTATTTTATTTTTTCTCCTTGAAACCTTGTTTTCCTTTTCGAATAAAATATTGAATGACCTAATAAAAAATGACAATTCGAGAATATTGTTTTTCCCTTAAAGTATTCTGACGACTTCAACAGACGAGATAAAGTAAAAAGTGAACAACTTCGATCTCAGATCCCCAATTGCAACACTTAAAACAATTGACACAGACTTTATTGCCAGAAAGGCAAAATATCTTACAGGTGGAGCGATGAAGTCAATTTACTTCGGGTAATGTACAAATTTATCCCCTTTTAGGCCCGCCACTGGGAAAGTGATAACTTTAATAATGGCATTGGCTTTTCTGTGTTTTCTTCAGAGGTTAGTTCTTCGAATTGGCCAACGAAAATCGGTTGGACAGCTGATTTGTGTTCACTTTGGTTTGCTTTTCACCATGAGTAGATGTCAGTGTCAACGGGTTGGAAACCAGAAGAAAATAAATATCACGTAGAAAGATATGATACACTGCCCAATCTTATCAAAAAAAAACTAATCATAAAGTAAAAAAGTTACAGACAAACAGGTGAAAGAACAGAATGACTGTAAAGAGCTTCCAAAATCACACTTTTCAAACAAGCTGAATTTTCTCATACAAAACGGGCACTCACAACCCCATGCCAACCAAAACAATTTCTGTTCCTTCAGTCGAACAGAAATTAGAAATAATCGAGTTCCTTCAACTTAAATTACAAACAGCTACTTCCTGCCATGGGATTAATTTCATTGCATAAGCCTCACCCTGGTATAGTTTCAGCTCTGCAATATTGTTGGGTATATTTTCATCAAAATCTACCACCTGCTATGACAAAACGGTTATAGAATGCGCTACAGTTGCAAAAACTTCGCAAGTACATACCTAAGCGAGAAAAACAATTCGCCGACTTAAATTAAGGATAATTTTTCAATTTAAACGAGGAGGAACTTTCTCTCGTGGAAACTTCCATCTTTAGCTGGAAAATTATAAAATCTCGGCCAAACTTTGCCTCCGTCTCCGGGTGGATTTAAGGACTCGACTAGGTGCGCGAGAAAAAATGCACGCTGCTCCGAAAATTGCAACCATAATGAAAGCACTTGTACAACCACTTGCAAATAATTAATTTAAATAGATTCCCGCTTCCATCCCACCAATTCGAACTTGGAGTCTGCAGCCACCACAAGTGGTCGAAAAAAAATGGATGCAGCGATGGGAGAACTGCCTGCACAACAAGTTTTTCGCGGTATTCCAGCCATAGGTATACGTGGAGGTATATAAGTAATTGCGAGCTGCCAACGAGAACATGAAAAGTGCTCATTTGCGCTATAATTAAGTTTTTCTTTCGTTTTTCCTGCAATTTTCCTCAATTGAAAGTTTTAATCAATTTATTTATGTGTACAGATGGACCGTTGGTCGGCGAAAATCGCTTCAATCAGCAATCACCGAAAACAACCACCACCATCAAATCCACCTCCACCATGAGGACTACGACAACGGCAGACCGACGCGGCCTCAACCAAGCACTGCAATTACCGTCTCCATCTCATTAACTCGCAGGCGTTTCAATGAAAAGTTTTAAGTAGTAATTAAAAGAAAATCAATTATTGCCACAACGAAAAGGACGGGGACCGACGGGGTCCACCGTTCACGGCACTAAACACATTCATTTCGCCGCAGAGGCAGACGCACAGTCCAAGGAATGCTGAATGGCTTTCATTTCGAAACCCATTTCGAATCCCATTACTGTGACAATTAATGCAACACCCTCATCAAGATTTCGGTCCACCAAGTCATCTTCCGTTCTGGTGAAGTGGATGTGCGCAACCAACCAACCCCGCCCAGTGGTGAACCGACAAACTATTGCAACAATAGCAGCCATTATTACTTCATTCCGGGATCCGTTTTAGTGTTGTTTTATTGGCAACTCCCTGGCACACAGCCAGGACAGGAATTTAAATTTTCTTCGCTTTGAAGAGATTATCTTATCGTGCACCCATTCCACCAGCGGAGCTTAATTCGGCAACAAGTACTCTTGCCTCTTGGCGAAACTTTGTTTGCCGAAAAACAAAACAATTTTCATTAAGACGCCTGCGGCAGTTTTGTCACTTGACAGTTGTGGGTTGGGGTCGGGGTGCGGGCCCGACGGAATGTGGTATGACAATTAATGAGGCGGAATGCAAATAGACGAGCTCGGGCAATTCATTTAGTTCGATGGAATGGGCGAGTGCTGCGTGTGTCTTGCTTATGCAACTTTTGCGAGTGTCAAGGTGCTATCACCAATACAGTGAAAATCAAGGTGACATCACTACTCACTGATGAAGATTGAACACTTCAATTTCGAAGGCCATTGAATATGACGGTTGCAGGGTGATGTCTGGCTTATGAACGAGATGGGGGATGGATATTGATTTGCTAAAGCTGCCTGAGGGGTGGTATATTTTGCGAAAAGATTTCCTTTTTTTTTATTACAAAAGTTTCCTTGCATAGTGCTCATAGAAGCGATGAATTGTTTATCTTTCAGTCTCTATCAATCATTATTGCCGTTGCCTGACTTCAGATTACAGGCGTTTACGTTGAGAGAGCTTTCGTTATATTTGGGGTTGCTGTCTTAACTTCTTAAAGACCTAATGAATCGAGCTCGAGGCTGCAGGATGTAGCGTAACTTCAAGTGGAGTTTTTCCAAAGGTGGGTGACTCTCGAAATCACTTGTCGGCGACTTTAATGAAGGGCAGCTGCGGGAAATAAACTATAGGTTTGTATAATCAAACGACCGTGGAGTGGTGATATCCAGTTTGGGTGACAAATTCGGGTGTTTAGAATGATATTTGCCGAATTTTCCAAGAGGGTGCGTTAAAAAAAAATCAGTCGAAAACAGCTGCACGATTTACAATGACGTCATTTCAAAGCTATTACTGCTGGAAGGTACTATTGAAATACTCGCAGTGTTGTGCAGCGTAGACTACACCATGTAAACTACGCAACTGTCGTCGGTTATGTTGACAACAGTTTTTAGAAAATCAAGACCATTACAGATTACTTAAAATATACATTTTTATCTTATAATGGGTACACAATTCATTTTATTTTAAAAATCTGCTCAAAGCGTTTTTTGAACTTTAATTTTCAACAAAAAGTCAACTGTTCGGCAAGAGTTTTCAGATACAAGCTGGAATTCCACTAAAAAATACTATACATAGAATATTAATAGAATTAAGAATTTAAGTGATGACAATTTTAGTTTTAGAAAAGTTAATGGATATTGAAATTCATAATTTACTTCATTTAATATTGACCAAGTGATTTTAATTTCATGATGTGAACCATATCAATTACTCAATGCACTTACAGCTGTCGTTCACATTTTTCGACGCTGACAAGTGGCAATCCAAGGGACCACATTGAAGACACACAATTAATGACATTGCCGACATAGACGACTTTGGGGACGTTCGGGTACCTAGTTTATGTAAAACGTCAACTAGATTTGTCGGGACTAGGTATCCGAACGCGCTGACTGGAACATTGAATTGTTTTTTTTTTACTCTCGCGGTCGGCGTTACCGTTTTTAGCTGGAACCGCAATTTGGGACACTTTTGAGAGTCACAATGTTTCCAATTTACCCCCTTTTTATTTGGAAAGGGACTTCCTCAAAACTTTTCAAAAATTGTTATTTCCAAATACTTTCGTTTAAAAGTATTACCACACGTGTTACCACACGGCTTTGGATAAACAACACTTTTCTAGTGTTATGTGAACTAATTGTTGTTAAATATCGTGCGAAAATTCTATATTTGCAGAGTAGCTTCAGAAATTACGCTTCCCTTCCCTCTCACCGACCCTTTTTTTGGACATTTTCGAATTCGGCAGCGGCCACTCTGTTTATTTGAAATTAGATTTTTCGAGATGTCAATTGAGTATGCAGGCAGGATTTTCTTGACTAGATTTGTCCGCTTTCCCTCCATAAACGTCAACTGCAAAAACTACTCACGTGACCAGTCTGGGCCAATAAAAACTGATGTACATCTAGACAGACAGCTGTCAGACTTACTAAACTAGGAATACGAACGTCCCCTTAACGACATCTCAGTGTCGATAATTAAAAACGACGCACCGTGGAACAAGAACAACACTGACTTGCGTGTTCACAGGAAAAAATGTAAAGTCATGAATTAAATCAAGAAATTATTACTTGATGAAGTCTAACAATTATGCTATTCAGGGTTTAAGTGGCCTTTACTCTCTAAAATCTCCACTAATGGACATTGATAATGATAACACGTATCCTATCTTCTCTATTCGCGACATTTCGCAATCGAACTGTGGAAACCGCAGTCATTTTCGTGCAGTAGTTCTTAAACCATTGACATACTATACACATATCGACTGGTAGTGAAATGTCAGTTCCATAGAAGGTCTGCCAAAAAAAAAAAATGACGCCAACATAATTAGCGCTTTTGGTTCAAAGTGAATAAAAACGACGTTTAACAAACATACCACAAAATGTCCTTTTTGCCCATGCCGGCGTTAAAAAACAGAGAGCTTTAAAAAGGCCCCTTTGAGTTGTTTTTAAAAGCAAAATGCCCACCAATGATCTGGCATCACTCAGACGCCTATTGAGTGGTGGCAGTTTGCTAAATAAAACGGTTGAAATTAAAATTGTTGCGGAACATTTTACATAGATGTCGCATCCAAAGAGTGGTAGTTCAAATTGTTAATAATAGATGGAACCAAACAAATTTTAATCAAAAATCTTACTATACCTAATGCATTTATTGCCCCATAAATACCTACAGTGTTTCGCGAAGCAAATACTTTCACCGATGGGTTATCTTTTTGGTTCAAATGTCAAAAAACTTGTAGGACAACAAAGCTGGGTTATAATGACCAGAGTAGTGTTTTGTTCAAATATTGTTAAAAAGCGCACAATTCCCATTACTTTGACTTCTCATTTGTTTTCTCAATTCTTCGATGCTTTTATCTGGTTTTTTGCATTTTATTATATAGGTACCTTTCAATATTTTTTTTAACATAATTGCACTACAATCATATAAAAATCTGTTTTTCTACAAGCTTTTTAGCTGTCACTTTGCTTTTTCTTCTTCTTATTTGACACTGACGTTGCATGCATTTCAATAATAGACACACCGTCCTGAGACCACTAACTCGCAATTCTCTTGTCGATGGCCCCCTCAATTTTCCGCTATTTTGTTTTCCTTTCAGTGTTATGTCAATTTAGAATCCGTGTGACATAAAAAAAATTTTGCCAACAGTGGGGGAATGTTATAGCGTTCGGGAGTACCACATTTTAAAATTACTGAGTTTTTAAAGGCTAATATAATAATAGTTTGAATAATTTGTTTTATTATTGAGCCTGGAAACACCTATGTCCACTCATGCATGTGTTTGTATAAGAGCTGATTCTGCTGTCATGCTGTTCTCGATCGTTGATTGAATATTCTAACTGAACTCTCGACTAATAAACAAAGCTTTTGAAACAAAACTGAGTTCGTTTATTAAAGAATACAACAGTTTGGTTAGTAAAACTATCTATAAATGTTCCATATTTTCCACTTTTTGATATCATTAACTTCGATTTCATGCGTTAATTTTTCAATGTAACAATACTAGCGCACACCTAGCGGAAACTTTGCTAGAAACGTTGGTGGTCCAAAGTTTTCTGGACATTTTTATAAATTTCTAATATGAGTTTGGATGTATTCATAACTGTGTAAGATGTCCTGAAGGCGCCAAATCATCTGAAAGATAAAGAGGTTGCAGAATCGGATGGACTTCTACAAATATAGGACCGGGGAGGTATTGAATAAACTTACTTCCTTGTTCAACTTATAAGATGAAATGTGTTCTAAGATTTTTTTGTTTTGAATGTGTTTTAAAAAAAGTTATTTTTAAATTCCTCATTCTAATAATGGAGACCATAAAACATACTTTTTTTTTATGTTTTGTAGAGCCTTATTTTTCTGCGGTTCTTAAATGGCTGACTTAACTTAACAATAGATTAATACATAGTGCCTAATGAACCGAGCGGCAAAACGCGAGAAATAAAGAGAGAGAGATTAAAACAAAACATATTATTTCTGCTTCTCATAATTTATTTCCTATTTATTCCGCTCTGAATCAAGAGCGCTAGCGCTAATGTTGGAACCAACGCGAAGTTGGCTACTATCAGTCCATATATTATAAGTAAGTCTATGCCTTCAACCTATTCCAAACAAGCATTGAAAAAAAAATTGCAAATATATCAAGAAATAAAAGATTTTAAATCACCAAACACTGGTGACGCACATAATTGCGGAGAGGTCAATTGCAGCATCACCATTCCTCTTAGATTATCGTTTCGTTCCCCAAATGGGAAAATAAAGTTGTTACGAGAACTGAGTTTAGCTCAAATTTCATATGGACGGTGGAGCAGATGACGCTTACTTAGGTGGAGTTAATTAAATAAGACCCCAAGTTTGTTTGGAGTTTGAATTATCTGCTTTGGGCTCTTCCTTGCCATGCGACGGAGACTATAAAGTTTTTAGATTCTGACAAAGTTGTGCAACTTTTCTTGTATGTCCAATCTCTCTCTGTGGTTGAGTTGAGGACGCAAGTGGAACAAGGAACTGTGAAGTTAACAACTGTGTTTGGTAGTTGGGAATAAGTTTTTTTTTTTTGGGAAATTTTTCCAGTCTTGGTCAAGATGGTACTTTGTCCGTGTAGGAGGTGAAAATTACGTATGTTATATGGTTAGAAGTGTGAAAGAGTTTTGAATAGCATTCCGATGTGTACATGACGGGAAATTAGCCTTTGGAGTTAACCAGGAGTTGAATGGGGGCGTCATTGTTGAGATGATGATTTCATGCTGCGTATGCATATGCAATAGACAGACTTTGACCTCATTCTGAGAAGAGTTGGGCATACTGCCTCTAATGGATGTTTGCAAAGTCAGACTGCAAATGTGGAGAACGGAGGGATGTGCGTTACTTTTCTGGGTGATCTGCGGAAAGTATCGGACAAGGTATAGGCCGGTGAATGGCGAGTGCCTCTCTAAATGCAGAAGCTAAACTACAGTATATTATATCAGTGTGCAAGGGGACAAAACAAATCTCGTTGACAGCCTATTAGCTGCATCATAGGTACAATCTAATTAGCGATAGATTTACTCGAATTTGATGTACCTTACAGGAGTTGAAAACAGTTAATTAGCCCTCATCTGGACGAAAAATCTTCGTTGCCCGCTTTGCCATTTTGACAGTTTAGCATGGCGATCATTTACTGACATCAAATCTACAACAGCAAATTAATTGTCGGCTTACATGTGACAACTTGGGCATATATTACTCTTCCCCGACATGCGACACAAGTGAGCGCACTACAAGAGTGACAAGCACTCAAATCACCTAACATCACACTTTTTGAAAAATACTGAAGAAGCGGATTTTGAAACTTGCTTTCTGGAGACATACTCTGAGGGGGACTACCGCCACAATGAGGCCTCAACAACGAGAAAAAGCAAGTGATCAGAAGAACGACCTATTGCTAGATTGTACCAGGAGACCTTAAAAAGGTTACCCTACCCATAGTTCGACGACGATTTCAGTTAACAAAAGGAGAAACTATATAGGAGCAAAAAAAAAGGTTAAAAGGTCAGGATTTACACGAACCGATTTTTGTTGTAAGTGTTGAGAACTTGATGGTAAAGCGAATGAATTCGCGAATTCCACAAGCTCATCAATTGAAATCCATGGATCTACGCCGAATGCGAAGTGGCATTTTTATTCTCCTCAAAATCGCAAACAAGATTCTGATAGCCAAAAGGCTCATTATCAACGAAAAAATAGTCCGAATTTGGGCTAAAAAAGTCTACCATCGACCAAATATTAAAAATAAGAAAGATCTTGGAAAGACGACGAATCAGAATTCGACTTGATAGATTTTACGGCCCATTTTCACAGAGACAAGCTGCACAGAGCCCCGCCAAAGTCGTCCCTATCTATATACAAGCTGTAGTTAACCCTAAGCACCGAACAGTTTGATGTCTAAAAAAAACTAAAATAGGGTTATAATGAGGAGCCGTCATTTATAAAAAAAATCTTACGACACTCTCAATCTAATTCCGTAGTTACAAAGTCGCGTCGATGCCGCACGGACTGGACATACCTAGACGGAAGACCTTTTCCAGTGGTGAATTTATGAGTATTGAAACAGATTCGGCAATGATGGGTAAAGTTGTGAATAAAAGGAAAATAAGATATATGTCAAAAAGAGGAGGCATCACAATCGGTGTTTTGGACAGGACGCAGAAACTTGATCCATCCATCAGGCTTCTTCTACCTGATCTCTGGTATAACATCCAGCAATGGTACTGCCCTGAAATTCAGCGACGGACTACTTCTGCCCATCACAGTTTATGGAGGCTTGGACAGTTGAACAGTTGAACCTTTTCTCGAAGAATGAAACAGGGATTTACGTATAGGCTTAGGACACTGATCATCTGCGCATAGGTGTACTGTACATATTGTGTAGAATTGTGGACTCTGTCAAAGTCAAAGATAGACTCAAAAGGTGTCTGCTGTTTGGAACGAAAAATTCTGCGTGTAGCCCGAAGTTGCCAGCTTGGGGGCTTTCCTGCGTAGATTTAGGACCTTTTTCTTAGTCAATGCGGTCAGAGTTTGTTTTTTATAAAATACTATTCTATTTGTATTTACTTATTATATAGGTACATCCTTTTTAGGTATTTCTCCAAAACGACATTTGCAAGTAAAAAATATTAGTTCTAATAGCTGTGGACTATATTTTCGTTTACAAAGTCTTTAAAAAGAATCGAATACCCATTTGATTAGGAAGGATTTATAGATTTCGGTAGTTTTTGTAGAATGTTGTTCCTTTTTCTGTACTTTAGCACCCACATTAATCTGTAAGCCGTAGGTATGACGGCTCGGTAGATTCTCTTACAAAATGGTTTCAAAAAGTAAGGCCAACATTTTACAAATTATTTGCCACTTTTCAGGCAGGTAAAAACAAAATTTTGCATTCGCAATACTGCATTTATATGTCGCAGGTGCCATTTCAAAATTCATATTCTTAAGTCGTACATAAAACATATTAAAAAAAAAAAAAACAATCATTTTTGGAAAAAAAAAAACCAATGGGCAACATATTTTGACGGTCTGGCAACGCTCTGTAGCGTTTACCCAAGGTTAAAAAGAGGAAGTTTGGATGTAAATGGCCAGTGGAGATCTGTGCAGCGAAAAGGACCAAGACAACATCGGACCGGAGAATCTTCAAACCAACTTCAGGGGGAGAAGCTGTAGGGTGACCAGCCCAGTTAGTTACTGTATCAGCATGGGAATATAAAATACGCTCTCGGGCTGTGGCACCTTAACCATTAAATTAAATGGGGGAGCAAGATACACGACCTCTTAAAACATTTTTTCATTAAGTTTTTCATCAGTTAACCTTGGTCAACTTGGCAGAGCACTATTCAAGATCAATTTTCTTCGAAACCATTGGAGCAGAGAGTTTCAAAATTTACTACAAAATTCAAAGTACATTTTTGGCATTAGTATGGAAGTTGTTAATTTGAGGGAGGTTATCATCGCATCATAAGTGTGGGCATTCTCAATTGATCGTTATCAGTTCAGAACGAAGCAGATTTTAGAAATGTTCTTGAGCTGAATAATTAAACGAAACTCGTCCTTATACCAATCAATTTCAAGGTAGTTCCTCGTTGCATTTTAATGAAAATTCGTAAATGAAAAGCACATGCTTTCGCTGTAACACCAACGTAAATACACACAAGTGGGAATGCATGAAAGGACACGAACCACCCTTGATTCGAATTCCTCTATTAATTGTGTGGCCACAGCTTGGTACCTTCGTACTGGTAACGATGGAAAATGTTCTAATCAACTGTGTTCCTCTTGATGAACTACCTACCGTACCGGTCCATTTTTGAGGGCGGCTGCATTTGAACACCGAATGCGTTATTTGAATGGTACAGTACTAACGAACAATGTCCGGCTGATGTTGTATATTGATTTAAACTCCATCATCGTGACAGCAGAACAATACGTGACTAATGCCCAGTTCCCTCTTTTCAATTGTTAAGGACAGTGTAAGGAATAAATTAATTGTAGATGTCATTCGGTGTGGTAGTCCACAGGCAGTAAATTTACGACGACCCCAGTTGTCTGGGGCTATATTTTAGCTCCGAGTGCGTGTGTGTCAGAAGCAGGACAATTAAATGGGAGCGCCGTGTTGGTTTACTTAGCCATCATGTCGAGGTGTTAACAGGAATCGGAGATGAACTGAAGATTTCGCTTGCAGTGTTATTTCACTCAGTGGGAGGTGGGGTATATGATTATGAATCGAAATGCTTTGCTAAGTGTCCTTGCAGTTGGCTATCGCTCACATCATCATTTCTTGTCATAACAAAAATAGGAAACAAAATATATACCCCTCCCTTTCCTCGCCATCCTTCGATCCTTCGACCGCAATAACCCTCAATCATCCCTAAAACTTTAACTTGGCCATAACAATAATAATCTCCATTGAGTCAATTTACACAATCTCTCAGAGCATTTTCTACAAATGTGTAAAGTTGGCGACTTCTTTGCGCGTTGATTATATTGGAAAACTTTCCGATATTAGCCCATAACATTTAGCAGGATCTGTCCCTTTGGCCCTGCTGCGACCACTTTGTATTCCGCTCAAGTGTACCCTGTGTGTGCTGTGTGCAGCGTGCAACTTCAGAAACTCATTGGTCGTCTCTCGCATGTATTAGGTGTGATATCGCCGCATACCGAGGACGACGAAAGGCACCGGATGATCAAGAGGCAAAAACCCATGATAAGTGCATAGCGAAGGATAGGACAAACGTCCCACACCAACGCAATCCACAGATCTACGGTATCGCAAATGACATAAATGCACCAAACGGGTGGCGAAATCCCATAAAAACAAAGTGCTTCCTCTGGTGACCTTTGTCATCGCCGTCGTCGTCGACGTCGCCGTTGTCATCGCCGACGTTGTCTGGTAAATGATGTTGTGCAAAGTTTCTCTCCCTGGGAACTGCTTGCGCGTTGCGCCTCCTCCACCCAGGGGGTTCCTCTGCTGCTATTTGTTCAATCAGACGGAAAAACGGGGTTTATTTTTTTTCTTGCGTTTGGCTTTGCTTTGCCTCGATGGCGATGACGACGACGACGCCCAGACCGAAGAGTCTTCTTAGCGCACGAGGCGAGATAAGAAAAACTTGTGGCAAATGCAATCTCAACTTCTGGCTGTAGCATGTGATGTTTTTGGACGACAACTATGATGATGATGATGACTACACTCGTGGAGCTTCCCCAAGATACCGGCAAAGACCGAGACTTTGTCGAAGGAAACATTCAGTTTTTGGGGGACGCTCTTCTTCATCTTCTCTCGGTCTCCATCAGCGCCCTGGGGGCGATAACAAGGTTATTTCCATGCGACACTCCTGTCAACAACGCCGAAAGGATGTTCCTTCCCGCCCCCCAACAAAGGAAAGCAACGAATTTATTCACCATTCTCTTTGATTTTTGTTTTTTCTTCAAAATTGCATCATCGGATTGAAGGAAATTCCATAATTTGGTTTTATATCTGTCGTTTGTTTGTGCCGCTTCGACGAGGTTCTGATCAAAGGTGAGAAAGTTGGAAAAGTTTCATTACATTGCCGACTGTGGGCAGAACTTTCACATTGACCCCGATTTATTTTTGAACTCATTAGAAACTTGAAGAGGCGAAATTAAGTAAGTAAGACAACACGTTTGGAAGGCGTTTCAAATTCGACTGTAATTTTCTCAGCACTTGTCAATATCTGACGTGCAGAGGTATGGTGCACAGAGTTCATTGGTTTTGTCGGAAGGGCATTTCCTCGCCGAAGGATTTGTAAACAGCAAGTAGTTTCATTCAAATCAATACGAAGTGGGACAGCTAAATTCGAAGAACTATCGTTCAAGGGATGCCAGCTGATTTTCGTTACAAATAACAAAACAGGTTACGGCTGGAAGAATACCCGTGAGTAAGAGGCTGTGGTATATGAAGATGGATGTTTTAACCTAAAAACATTGGCAGATTGCAAATACATTCAAGCAATACAGTGCATTATGAGGGCATCAGCGAGGCAACACTATGCAGAGCCATGATAATGGAGACGATTAGTTCCTTCGCACAAAAAAGATGAAAAACTAAGTTGAGCCGAAGTAAAGGATATCGAAGATTCTTCCGAAACAAAATAGGGAGGCTTCGTAAAAAAAGCAAGCAACTGGCTGCTAACTTTAAGACCACAATGCGGGCATTTCAGTGGAGGAAAGCTGGTTACCGAAACTCAAGGCTGTTATAATCCGCTCCAAGTCATAGCTCATATTTCATTTATGAATTGAAAGATGACGATAATTTTATAAACTTTTTGACGCATGTTTCCTCTTTCTTAACTTTCTTAATTTGTTTGATTTGATTGAGACGAATAGGCTTTGGAGAAAAATTTGTGCAGTTTTCAAATTGCACGGCAGAAACTTTTTGGACATAGGAGACACTCAAAGAAAAAAAAACAATTGTAGATGTTCCTATCAAGAGTTTTAGACTTTGGCCAAACCATTTTCGTAAATTAAAATGAACCCAAGTACTTAAAATTTTTAATTTGAGAAAAGAAATGTGAGAAGTCGTGTTGCAAGAACTTTTATTTTGACTTCAAGATAGAAAACGTTAACATTTTAAGAATGTAAACAGTCGTATGGAGAACGAGTGGTTAAAAAAACTCAACAATTTAAATCGAGTGCCCAAATACGAAAATATTTTAAATTTGAAGAAGAAAACTCTCAAACAATAAATGTTAAGTCTTAAAAAATATAAATTATTGACCCAAGACAAATTGTGAACAAAAAAAAAGAATAAAATTGTTGGTTAAAATATTTAAACTGTCAGAATTCCAAGAACTTTAATTGTTCCGTTAAGAACTCGCTATCAACTTTCCTTAAAAACAATAGCTCTGAAATAAATCCACTTGAAAAATATTTTTTCTTAAATAAGACATGAAAATATAGATGCATAAATGTTTTGACAGAAATTAAATTTAAGAAATATAGTGCAGTGGCAAAACTTTCAATACTGTTTTTTTTTTTTAACAATTTAATATCCTTGCTAAGAAATAACAACTTTTTTCTTGGCTAAGAAAGATGTCTCAATTCAGATTATCATACAAATAGTTAACATTTTTTATTGTTATGGCAAGTTTTCTGAAAGTCTTTATGATAATTGTTATTTGAAGAACGAATTGTTGAGTCGAAAATATGAGTTTTGAAGATATTTTGTCTCATGAAATATTTAATACCTACAACAATTTTTTTTCTTGGGATAGTTTTTCCTTTTTGAAATTGTTCATGAATCTTAAAATTTGTTTTTTACAAGAATTTTGTTTTTAAACTTATAATAAATAAAAAATCAATGATGAGTTGTTGGTGGAAGGACTTTTTTATGGCCCGAACATATTTCACTCACAATCTAACAAGAACGGAAATTTCTTCAGATAACAACTTTTTTTTTGTTGAGTGAAGTGCTTAGTGCTATGTCCGTCTAGTCCATAAAAATCTATTTCGTCCGCCCAGCCAGACAGAGAAAACAAGCTAAAAAAGTAGAGCAGCTTCAAACTTGATGTTCGATAGAGAAATTTGTTGATAGGTTTTGGGCAAAGGATGCAAGTTTGCAGTGTTTCAGCAGATACCTTTCCCAGTCGCGAGGCCACAAAGTAGAAAGACGGAATGCTGCGTCCGCTTAGCTTGCCTTTTTTGATGCATTTACTCCACCCATTGTCTGAAGTGGGACCTGGGTGCAGATGTGCTTCCCTTTTCACCAAATTTTACACTAAATATACATATATGATTTACTGTATTAATACCTACATTCGAAAATGATGGGAAGAACCTTTACCTAACCATTTATGCTAGCTGTTTTCCTAGAGTTGAAAATAATTTCTTTCTTCAAAAGATTGTTCGGACAAAACAAAAGAAATAATCGCCAGCCCCTAGTCCCCTGCCATAAAGGACGGAGTTCGTAAGTAGCAAATTTTTAAATGAAAAATGCAGTCATCCTAGAGAGCTGGGGCGATAGTGAAACTGCATAAGGCTCGATAGATAGTCGAAGATACTCACTTTAGTCCACCCAACGTTCAAAAACGCGGTACGTATAGTCTACCGAACATTTGCATGCTGCGCCAACAAAAATTAAACATTTTAATGTAGTTTGAACTGAACTTTAATATGCCTCCATCAAAGTAAGAGGGTAGCGATATCTTCTTTCGACCATCCGTCTTATTGGATGAGTTCTTGACTACTGGAGCAGTATGTCCAACTCCAGAGCTGACTTGCTGGCTGCTTTTCGTTGCTTAATATTTTTCTTGACTTATCTTCGGTTGTCGTCCGCAGATATGCTGGCTTCAGAGCCTGTAACAAAAGAAAGTTCTGTCAAGTATTTTCTAAGATCATGCTCGGTATCTCAATATGGACTTACCAATATATTTTGTAAGCCGTAGGCACATAACTCCTGTCCTCGTTTTAGTAGAGGAGCAATTGTCTGGTCTGCTGCAGCGATTTTTCCCACCTAGCTGAAAAAAGGAACAAGTTGAAGCTGAAGTGGATCCCCCTCGAATTGGCGGCCAAGCACCAAACTATGGAAAAATGTTTAGTAGCAATTAGAAATGCATAGTTCTACAAAATAAGTGTTGATTTAATAAAAGAACGATTTTCTATCAACAATTCATTGTAGGAAAAAATAAAAAAATAAAAGCAAATGCATGAACAAAAGAACAATAATTCAACAAAAAATTATGGATAATGCAAAATATAAACTTGTAAATTTCCGCGAGCTGAATCCGAACCCCAAGTCTCATTTCTTTTCTAAATTATATTTTTATTTTTTTTTATAATTACTAAGCAATTTTTTTTGACTTGGTTTCGGATTTAGCGCGCGAAAACCTACAAGTCGGCTAAAATAAACCACAGTTCGGCATGCTCCGAGGGGACCCAAGGAGGTGGTGAGGCATTTGGTCGAACATTTGCCATGAATTCTGGATTCAAATGGTCGACTCTCTGCGTCACATCCCCTTGCTCGGTGTTGTGTGTCGGAAGAGGGCCGAGGCCCTTGACCAAATCCGCAATCATTCTTGCAATTTTGGTCTCCTAAGTGGTGTATCATGGTGTGAGGTGTGATTGGTAATTATGGATTAAGATTTTAAGGAGGTAAGTACTCACGATTTTATCCGTTTTATCTTCTGAGATGGCTTGCTCTCTCGATTTCTTGAAATCTGCTATTCTTGTGCAGCAGTTCTTAAATATGCCATAGCCATAGGCTTTTGCGATTGACATTATTGTTTTGTTGGCACTTTTGTCTGTGTTTTGGTCCATCTTTGTTTTCTTTTCTTCTTTTTCTTTAGTTTTTTCTGGCTTGAGTTCTTGCTTTGTTCGTTTATTTTTATTTACTATTTTTTTTGACAACAGAAGTCACGGCCTGTCATGTTTTTTTATTTATTGTCAATCAAAGGAAGTGTTTGTTCTTAAATTTATAAAGTACGTTGGAGTAGAGAACAACAGGGAGAGAAGGGCGATATGGATCACGGTTGTAGGCGAATGAACACAATCAATAAAAAATACATTTTATAATATGATCCGTAATTTATACTAGTTTTCAGGTGCACTCGGAATACATACCCACATTTATAAGACTTTGAGCTGTATTTTTGATTTCCCTTCGTCCCTAGATAATATTGAATAAATAAACAATGCACAATTGCGAAATTCGTATGGACCACTGTGAAGCTTAAATTTAGAGTCGAAAGTAAAAGCGTTTATTGGTAAGGACCAATATGTTTGTCCAAACCTTGTGGTAAGACTTCCTAACACTGTTTTTAAGGTTCCGTACCCAGAGGGAACAAACGGAACCTTATTTCGCTTTTGTGCGTCTGTCCGACCACTAGACCAATTTTGTACCTAAGTCTACCTCAGAAACTAATTGGCGTAGACGGCTGAAATTTGCACACAACATCCGGAATAACCTCTAGTTAAACGACAAATACCAATGGTAGCGATACATCGACTGGTTTTAGAGTAATAAGTGATTCGGTGAAAAAAATATTTTCATTCACACAAAAAGCTGTTTATTTCTTGATTTACAGAAAAATGGATATGAACCTTTTTTGTAGATCATGCTCGTAGCTGTATATGTGCCCAAGACTGTTTGGTATAAAAGTTAATATTTTAAGAGATATTTACAAAAATCACTAAAAATGTGCGCTCCTTTTTACAATTTTTCATTCGTTATTGGTGTGCTCTCTTAATCGATTCCAATTGGAATTTTCAATGATTACTGATACTGAACTCTACTCATTCTCATTGGAACTCTTCCAATGGATACTCATTCTCATTCCGGTGCGGCACCTTCGGTGCGCGAGTGACACTCGCACTTGACCTTTTTTTTTATTTTTTTCACCGATTTACGAAGCTTTTGATGGTTCCTCCGAAGAAGCCGATGTGGTAGTAAATTCTACGAGTTAAAATCAACAGGTAGACTCGTAAAAACTAGTTACAAAGAAAACCATGTAGTAACGAAGAATGCTTGCTAGAAACACTTTAAACAAAACACATATTTATTCACAAATTCTAAAAACTCTGACTGCGGTCTACAAAAGTGTCTTAAGCAAGCTACAAGTTTGGGACTTACTAAGCTGCTTTTGCATACTTAAAAGTTTCCATGGCATATTCTTTTTGATGGGAAAGTACTTTTAGAACGCTCCCTTGAAACCCAGCTTAAAAGATATAGCTTGAGTGAATCATGGAATCGGCTCAACCACAGTGTACGAAATGGCTTTCGTCTCGGTAGTTGGTTTGGACTCAGTGGAGGATAAGACTACTGATAGAAATATGTATTTTTCTCTTTAGTAAAAATATAATTTTTGTTGTCGAATATGACACCGAACACTATTCGACCTGCGTCGCGCTCAGTTGCCCATCCAGTCAGTTTGCTTAGCCGGCTTATTTCTAATATCTGTTTCAGCTGCATTCTTTTCCGAAGTTAAAGTACATGGGCAAGTTTGATCTCAACGCCTCTATTCAGTAGATTCTGTTTAAGGTGCAGATCCTTCAGATCGAGAGGGTTGGATAGATAGAGGTAGATAGATCGAAAGGGTTATATAATCGAATACAGAACTCTTTCGGCATAAGACTCAGCGAGATCAAAGTGGACAATTGATGAGCTCTAGCTTTAACCCCAAGCACTTTTTAGCTGCATACAATTTTATATGCTTTAATGACTTTTTTGGCTGCCTTGCCATGTTTTAGGGATGCCCAAGGATAGGTTCGACTTTCCGAAATTTGGATATACGAAGCTATTAGCTTTTGGATTTAAATTGTTTGGATTAAAAGACTCACTACGCCACTTTTGATAAAAATGAGGGACCGATCCGTTGGGCGTTGGGTGCATGTAAGTGATAGCTTTTCGTGGAAGCCCTTCATCTACCACTTCGCTGGAGTACTCCAGCCTCCACCAGTCTATTGTCTATTAGTTAGAGCTCTAGACTTTTGTGTTTTCAAGTTTTCTGTTGTCTTGGTTTATTGGGTGCGTTATGACTTAAAAATTAGCAGTTGGACCAAACAGATGTGAAAAAACAACCTGTAATTTCAAGTGGTATCCAAACAGCAGAGCGGAGAATCTCCTTCAGGACAGTTCTACCCTCAGGTATTTCTCAGATTTTCGCGAAAACCTTGGTTGAACATAAAGCTCCTCGCTTCATAGCAATAACTAGTTGGCTACTGGTCTCCTTATAGATTTTGCCAACTCGAATATATCCAAAATCACTTCCGAGCTATTCAAGTTTTGCTAAAATTGCGATGGTCTTTTTTATTTTTTTATTTTTTCATTTTATCTGCCGTCCATGTTCATAAAATAACGAAAGCAAAAAAAAAAAATTATTTTTTATTTAGAGTGATAAGCTTTTTTTGGCTTTGTCAGCATAGCGAATTTTCAGCTACATATTGATTGTTTGCTTCTTGAATTAAGAAGCACAAGAGAGATATCCAAACATGTTCTTGAATCGAATCATGTGAATCTGCTTCGTGCTTAAATTAAGAAAATTAAGAAAAACTATAACTCAATAGGTACCTACTTTAAAATATATTTTTTTCTTAATGTCAGCAACAATTCCTTATTTTAAGAATCAGAAGCTATAGTAGAACGATTTTTCTATAACATATTTTTTTATACAATTTTGTTTGACGAAATGCTCGCAGCACTTTCTTATGAGTCAATAAACAGAACACTTTCTTAATTTAAGAAAATATTTAGAATCTTTTCAAACAGCTGCGCTTGTCACATCCAACAAAAAGGATGTAGAAAATGTTTTTAGCTATTAGAGTTTCCTATTTTCCCCACATGATCTACAAAGATCATTGATTTTCATTGTTTAAAAGAAAAGTAGGTGATCCAACTGTTGTTGTAAACCATGGAAATCAGTGGGTAAAATGAAAACGCCTATTGTATGAACAACCAATTGTGCAGCTCAAATGAGCAGAAATGGCAATTTAAGTAGGCTGACAACCATCCCGTATCATTGCCCTAAAGGACGTTCTAATTTGAATGATTTGGCTCGCTTCATTCAACTTTTTCATCTATTTCTCTTTGTCATCCATGTCTTTGTGAATATTTAAAAGTAGCTGCATTAAGTGGCCGCTTGAGGCAGTATGTCCCAAGACAGTAAAGAACTTTATATAGCCTGCGCACTACTACTGAATGGGATGTCTCCATAAACTAAATTTTGTTGCAGGCATCTGCCAACGGTTTTTAATTTGTTAGTGACCTCGGTATGAATTTATAAATGACTAAATCAGTATTTTGGCCAACGCAAGAACAATCCATGATTGACTGTCAAAGTACTTCCACTTAAGCTCACCCGAAAAAAAAAAAAAAAAAACAATCGCAACCCTTCTATGCCCCCAGTGTCTGCTGATACACCTCCTTGCCTGAGATACCCATCGACCCAGCGCCACCACCTTCTGCTGTGACATCAGCAACAATCTGTGAGCATCTGTGAATGTGAATTCTGTATGCCGCGCACAAGTTCCGTTTCTACTTTACCGAGAATTACTCCAGCGGAAGTATATCAAATTCTATTACCTGAGGAGAATGACACAAAGGCTATAGACGCTACGTAGCCTTACTTACACTACGCTCCACACCCAAAGGACGTGTCAATAATAACGAATATGATTTCTTCAAAAGTTGGCGACGCTATAAAACTCTCGATAGACTGAGAAAGATTCGGTCCCGCACTCGCCTCATTGATATTGCAGGGAAAGGTGGTCGAAATCTCTTGCCATCCTCAGCATGGTCTGGAGGATGAAAAGGAAACGAAACGAAATGAAGTCGAAGGTTTCTCTTTTTTTTTTGTTGTACCTTGACTCTGTGGTGATGAAGTCAGTGTCAGCTACTATATGCCTTGGCAATTGGGGGGAAGGAAAAGATTCATATTTATGTGGGCATGTAGGCTGACTGAGTGTGCGTGTGTAGTTTTTTTCCTGTTTGCCTTTGACGCTCGTCAGGGAAGACGAATTGATTGATATTGATGGATGTATCTACTTTAGGAGGTAGTATAGACAGCTCCAAGTAACACAAGATGGATGTAATATCTTTTAAAAGCCAACATCAATGAAGTGGTTGTAAATGAATTGATTTTGTGTTCGGCATCGGATGAAAGGAAATTTTAAAGGATGTTTCTTTTATGACTTTTTGTCGGGACGGGTGGTGAAGCTGGTACTGTTTGCTGGAGGATATATTGGTGGAGGGAAATGCATCCTTATAAGAAGTAGCCCCTTAGGTGATTTTGTAATGTGAGATTAAAGGAGTGAGATATGCTGCGATGTGACATCGTGTCATATCGGTGGGAGTTTTATTTTCGAATTTATTTTAAAATGAAGGACTACGAAAAAATGATGTAAAACAAAAAATAAACAAAACCAATTAATAAAATTGAATGCAAAGGCCAGGGTTTCGAAATGGAACGCAAATATGCCGAGATTGTCACTGAAATGACAAGTACCTACTTAAATCAAATGAAAAAGTTATTGCAGATGCACAAAAATTCTTACGTACACGTTCGACGGGCTATTTTCTTTCTGGTTAAATGAGAACAATTCTTTCTTAGAAATCTTTGCGTGGTAAAAATACGTTTTGATTTTATTTTTTTAATATTTTACGTTTCACATGGATATTTTATTTTTCCCCAATTTTTAAGCTTGTCCTCCTTTTCCCCTTTTTCATTCGAAAAGCTCAAAATTTTTAACCTCAATCTGAGACCACTGGCTAAAGCTGTCGTTGGCCAATAAATGTTTCATCTGCCTTCTTCAATTTTTAAGCACCATAAGTCAGTTTACACGGGGCTTACATTTTTTTAAATCACTTCCAGCGCCGTTCGTTGTCTGACTATTCTCATGGTGAAGCCTCTGTTAACAGACTCGATTCAATTATATAGTAGTAACTCCGATTGGGTTGTCTGCCATCATAATTGGTGATGACACCATGGATTCAGTCGACTTTATTTGCCGTTTGTACTCTTTCTCTGACATTTATGCTAAGCCTCAGAGATCCATTTAGCCACTTATTCAGATTGACCAATGCCGTTTCGATAATTTCTTCCTCCAACGCTAGTGTTGAGAGCTTTTAAGTGTAGGAAATCGAAAAAGTATTCACAAAAAGATGAAATCAACCCAATTGAAGAATTATGAAACATAATTTGTTTTCAATTGTATTTAAAACTTAATACAAATTGTACTTAAATGGGTCCAATTGTACTTCTTTGTAAACTATGAGCCACAAGCCGAAAGTAATAGATTAAACGTCATCTTTAAGTCGAGTGCATTTTCGGATGCGTTCGTAGATGCAGTCAAAATTCAAAATAATGTAGGCGTATAGAAAAATGTATTAAATATTGATGAATTGTTATTGTATATTACACCGCAAAAACCCAAATTCAAACTTAGGGTTTTTCCACAGCGCCACCTCTCGCGAACGTCTGACAAACATCCGAGAGAATAACTCGTTTGGAATCGGCATAAAATTGTAGATCCCTTCTATTCGTTCTAAAAATGAAACTCACACAAAACGAATGGTTGTGAGAAGCTAGGCCTTGGTCCCTACGGACCTGCTGCGCCTACTATTTTATGTAATTGTATATTTTCTTAAGTAAAATATATTTGCCTGGGAGTACCAAATTCTGGAGAATTGTACTGGCATGCTTCTATAAATCAATTGTACCGGAAAAAGTACATTTTTACGTCATCTCCTATCCGTGGATGGACCCAACTACCACTCGACGAAACTACTGTAGACTCACTTCTTTAACTCACTATTAAATGCCCATATTTGCCATATTTGTATTTAAAAACCCCCACCCCTGGGAATCAAACTACGACCCCGCTCAGAGTATTATTTTATAAACTGCCAACCACTTATGAGTTCATAACTTGAGCTAAATTCATCAACTTAACTTTCTAACCAGCAAAAAAAAAAAACGGAAGAGGAAAAACCCCCACAAAACCATAACAGAACTTTCCGAGGATCATCAAGTTTCCACTTCTGTTCAAGTAATGAGATTCGACGAAGAAGAAAAGCCCAACTAACTTTGGTCGGTCCTTCCTTAATTAACCCCCAGCACCAGAGCGGAGAGTACACATCAACTTCTCCGTTGACAGGACAGGAACTTTAAAGTTCAGAAACGTATCTGTGTAATCACTTCATTATCCCATTTATTTGAACAAAAAAGAGAGATTATCACACTCCCACTCCCACCCCGTTCATCGTGTCAGTCACCCTCTGGCCAAGAGTTCTCTCCCTCTGTGTGTGCGTCCGCACCGGCAATAAACGACTTTCACAACCCCATCACCATCCATGCCATTTCCGCAGGATACACATTGGGTTAGATTAAGTGGCCGAACCATTTTAGTATGTGACAACCTTTTGTTCAGAGTATGGCCGAGATGGTAGCCATTGATGAGCATATTGTTACCCACTTTAGGGTGTACTCTGTACTATGGGCTTTCAACTTGGGTCAGCACAAATGCCGAAGGTAGAGCTATGTGATTTGAATATTCAATCGGGCGATACCGACCAGATCGTCGCATCATCAATTTGTGGCTCGTGCTGATTTCAAAGGCACAAACAGTTTTTGTTGTTATCCTTCGTAATCGCTGGGGTATGCCTTGACTTGACCTTTCGTAACGAATAACGAGGGGATTCTCTCTAATAGTTTAAATGGCTAATTTGGGCACGAATTCGTTTTACTGGTATCCACTAGAAGGATTCGAACGCGGAAAATTCCATTCGAGCCTGTATTTCGAATTAAAAGGGAATTTTAAATAACACAATCTCATGCTGTAACACAATGTCATAAATTCCGTCAGAGAAATGTTATAGTGCAACTTTGAATACTGAGGAATTCCATTTTAGAAAACATTTTCCGCATATTGCTGTGCGCACAGTGGGGGAAGGGGGAGGGGGATAGCACATCCATCTCCTTAGCAATTCCATTCGCAGTTGTAAGAGACCGACAGGCAGTGAAATAAATATTTTAAAATGAAAATACTCACAATGGAAGTGCAAGACGCGCTGTTTCTGCTTCTGAGTGTGTAGTGTGTACAACGTGTATGTGTGTGGATGGAACATTATGTTGGCGGCTGTCAGTTATGGTTGAAGTTCATTTGCATCCATTTATGACAGCTCGCCTGTGTGGTAAGGCTAAAATCCATTTGCTAGCTAAAAAGTATAAATTGTTGGAAATTTTTTTATACATCTTTGTGAGAGCTTATGTAACTTTAATATACGTGTAAGTGAATGCAACAGCGCGGAAGTGGTTTACTATTTTTTTACTGGATGTGCTATGAGAGCACTTTCAAACCAGGGAGACGCTGCTTTGATTAGCATTCGGAATTCGGCTCGGATGGATGGACAGTGAGTCTGAGAGTCTGAGATGAGGAGCAACGCTGGGTGGTTGCGGTTCTTTTTGAAGCCTATATGACACTACAATTATCTCTCATTGTGTCCTCCTAAATTAAATCATGTTGAAAAGTTGGCTGCGAGTGAAAGAGACGAAAAGAGTGTTACGAAAGGGGCAGGCATTGTTTGCAAAACGAGTTTATTTTCAAATAATACGTTCATTCGCGTACGCGTTTTAAATCGAGCGCATTCGATTTAAATCAAATCATCAATTATGACAGAAAAAGAGAAAATTAGCAACATAACGAGTAACGAAGAGTTCCGCTCTTGACTCGAAATAGCTCAGAGTGTTTCACCAAGTAGGTACTGACAAATATGTCGAATGCGCAAAGTTGACAAGAAAATTTTATTACTAACTTGCAACCGGTAATTGTAGCTCAAACGAAGATACTGAGGTTGATGCTGTTCAATCCTAGTTGGGAGCCTTCGCGTCCTTTGTTTCAATCTACTAAGATACTGCCACTTCAATACCTATATACTTGCAAGGTGTTGAGGTTGTTGTATATTCGAGCTGGTAATACAAATACAAGTACATATGACCTGCATTCACTTCGTTCGTCTAACGCTGTGAGATTTCCTAGATTTAGAACGGAACATTGCCGTCGATTTGCCACTAATATAGCTCCCTTTATCTACAACAGATTGTCGTCCGATTTACGCTGTCAAATAGGATCAAAATCCCGATTCCTTGTATCTCTACGAAATTAGCTACTCCTTACATCAGACATTGGATTTTTAACTCATGTAGCAACGTAATAGCTTCCATTCATTCTTCACTTCCTCATCATACAACTTATCCATATCACTTGATTCTTCTCTTATGCATCTCTTCTGCCTTTTTGTGCGGCTTTACATTTCTATCGTTTTCTTTAACACTTGCCACTGGTTCCTCTAACCACAACTTTGTGGTCATTTCAATAAAATTTTTCCATTTAAATAGATAAGAACTCACGGTTAATCTGATTACCTCGTAATAAATGATAATGTATTTAATCTTTGTTATCTTTAATTGATTAAATTTATGTATTATGGGCGATTTTTAATTTGTTTGTGTAATTATACAATTATTATTAAAAGCTTGTTATGTATTTCAAATTCAAATTCAAATCCTTATTCAATAGTCATACACAGTAAGATACAATATCTTATTTAGTAGTGCATGCTTCAGCAAAGTGCTATATGTACTAAATTTTAAGTGTTATAGGAAGACAAGTAGGAATTGTATAATTTACAAAATCAAATGCGAGTACACCAATATAAAAATAAAAATAAAGTTAAATAAATTTCAATTAAAACAATTATTCACTTAATTACTTATTGCTAATATATTAAATTATAGGGAGTAATAGTAAATATAAAGAAAATAACAAAAGAAAAGAAAATAGAAGAAGAGGACTTAAATAAGCAATCATCATCATCAAGGTGTTTCAAACTATTGTTTCAGTTTTGCCTTGAACAGCGTTTTGGAATTTATCAATCTTAAGGGTCGAGGAAGGGAGTTCCATAGCCGAATCGCAAAGATAAAAAATTGACATTCGGAAATCAAGAAACGGGAACGAATTGGTTCTATTCGAACGCGTAAAACGAAATCTGTTATAAAGGTAAGGTTGTTGGCCTGTCTGGAGTATATTGTGAACCAATACCAACGTTCTGAGCTTGAAAAGGTCTTCGAGAGAGATGCCATAAATCGATTTGGAATACGAGGAAATGTGGTCATATCTTCTTATTCCATAGATATTTCGCGCGATACTGTTGTAAGTATCTAGCTTTTGAATGAATTGTAACAATAAAAACTAAACTAAACTAAAAAAAAGTCCATCTTAAAAATCAATTGCGCACAAAAATAAAATCTGTGTTTCATCTGTTGCAAAAACGTAATTTACATTTTTTTTTGAGATGGATTAGATGTCAAGTATGTAAGTAGTTAAAATTGTGGCTCGATGTCTATCCATACGTACTTGGGAGTACCTACATTTTCAGCTCTCTGAGAGAGTTTCGCTCAATTGTTTGAGCTTGACAGATTTTAAGTGCTTGGCTCAGGAAAGTTTCCGAATAGACCAAATTTTGAATCATCAAATATTTCGAACTCGAGATTTTAATCAATTCTGACATTGCGACGGTAGAGGAACTCAAAAAAGTCTCGAAATTCTGTCCGTCTGTATATCTGTCTGTGCGAATGTCCCGAGGTAGGCTATAGGCCGGCTGCTGCCCGGATTGGGTTTAACCTTTAACGGCTCCACCGCTTTCAACCAAAATCGATATTAGATCTTAAGCAGGTAAGGTAAACCTGACTGCATACGCAGATTTTCTTTAAAAAATCGAATATCGGTACTTTTGAAATTTGGATATTTATGTATTTCGAAAAACGGTCCATACTTGATTGTAACAAAATATAACTTCTAAGGTAACATGGTCATTTCTAACTTAAGAGCAAGCTCAGTTTTACTATACATTATCGTACAATGGATTTTTGAAAAAAGGCATTTTCTAAAACTTTATGTTTTCTTTAGTTTACCTGAAAACAATTTTGACCAAATTGCATACTTAGAGTAAACTTGATGTTAGCAAAAATATTGCGTCCTTAATTTTCCATTCGAGGCGCTGAATACGCCAATTTTAGAACCCACTCATATCTCGACTTGATTAGAAGTTTGTAAACCAAGTAATGCTTACACCTCGAACAATATCTAATCCTTAGTTTCAATAGTTAGCAAAATTATAAACACTGCAATTTTTGTTACTGTTTTTTTCTGCATAACTTTACAAAAATCGCTCCAACGATTTTGATCAAAATGCATTTTAAAGTTAATACGATAAGTATTCTGAATAAAATCTCCTACTTTGTCCTACTTTTTTAATTATTTATCAAAAATTACTACCCAAATTTCGATCCGTATTTACATATACACAGAACACATTTGAAATAATCTCAATGCCCCACTTCAAATAAAAATGCAATAAAAACTTCCTTGAAGGAAATAAAGGGTTTTCCAATGAGAGGTGCTATTATGAATGACCCGCTATTTCGGTAGCTGTCACTTTTGAAGCTTTTATTCTTTGACATTTGACAAGTAGAAACTATGCCATTACTAAAAATGGAACGATACACGCTTCAACAACGGATGGTGAAAATCTTGCAGTCACAGTTCGCAAAACTAAAGCATTTTTGGGTCGTCGTGAAGCACCTTGTCGGACCGCAATACAGAAATTGGTGGAAAAATTCGAGCTTTTGGACAAGTTAGTGATGCGAAGAATAAAACCCGCGCACGTCGCTCAAGAACAACTGAGAATATTGCTGCTGTAGCCCAAAGTGTTGAAGAAAACCCAGGTTTGTCCATTCCTCGTCGTTCTTTGGAATCGGGCATTCCACATTACACCGTATTTTGCATAAAGAGTTGGATGGTATTGATCTGGACAACGTTTGCTTTCAACAAGACTGCGCTATGTGCCACACAAGCAACGAAAGCATTGATCTTTTACGGAAAAAGTTTCCGGACCGTGTTATCTCTCGAAGAGGTGATCACAATTGGCCACCGAGATCTTGTGATTTAACACCTTGTGACTTCTTCCTTTGGGGCCACGTGAAATATAAGGTCCACGCCAACAGCCCAGCGTCGATTCAAGACCTCAAAGATAGAATTCGTGAGGCTATCGAGGACACAGGGCAGTCACTTTTCGATTTGGTTATGGAAAATTTCATGAAAAGGATATGGTCCTGTATGCGTGCTCGTCGTGACCATTTGGCTGATGTTGTCTTTCATTATAAACGGCATACCTTCCTCTTTATTATGAAATAAACATCCGATCATTTGTCTCCAAAAATGGCATTTTTCTTTGAATACCAAAATAACACCTCTAATTGGAAAACCCTTTATTACGATTTTTTTCTTTTCTTCAACCGTATTGAATATGCTCCCTAGAATAATTCCACTTTGGGCTTGCACAATCAGAAGCACACGTCCATCGGGAAATTCAATTTATAACTGATAATGTTAGTCCAAAAACAGATCTCTTAATTCTTACATATTATCAGTGTACAGATTTCGGTCTATCACGAACCCTACTTCCAATCATAGGCAAAACCAGCGTTACTAATCTACTCTGGTCAAAAATAAAAACATTCCGTAACAGATCTTGCTATACTCTTGTACTCTTGCGAAAATTGCCTGAAAACTGAGCTTCACAGAAAACCTATCATCGCTAGTAAAATTTTTACCAACCTTTTGATGAACAAGAAAGTTTCGTGCGATCCAGTCGTGCATTTTATTTTGATGTGTCTACATTATATTGGTCAATCCTATCGGCAATTTTCGTTCTAATTTTTCGTGCTCTATTTGACTTTTAAAAGCCTGAAAAATTGCAAAAAAAATGTAGGTATAAGTGGCATACGGGCTTAACAAGAGTTCACAAAAATAAAGAACTCAAGATTTTCAAAGTTTCTTGAAGATTAAAAACCAAACAAAACGAAATATAGATAGATCTAAGGCCGAAAGGCAATAATTTTAAGTATATTGTTTAGTTTAGAGCCAGTAAGCTAGATTAAGATAAATGTTAATTTTAAATTCGATTTAATCGTTTTTGTCTAGTATGTAAGTTAAAGAAGAAATTAATAAAAATGAATTTAAAATGTAAAAAAAAAGAGTTCACAAAAAAAATGCTCACATTGTTTTTAGTTTCTTTATGTCAGTACGAGTATGTCGCATCATGTTGTTGGCGTTCAATTCAGAGAGGGGTTCTAGATTCATCCCCCTTAAAATCAAAAATTGTACCTTCTTCACTTCCAGCAAATGTCTGACAAACTTCCGAGTGGTTACGTCCCTGCGAAGGCCTGCTGGTTTCGCTCTTAAATTCATCCAAAAGGTCTCATGCAAACGAATAGTTATGACAGGCTAATCAATAGGGTCCTGTATGATTCAGTTGTGCCAACTATTTATTCACTTAAGTCGAACACATCGCGACTGCTTAAGAAACTGTTGACCTAAGGACAATAATCCATCAAAATCCCTCCCACTGCACACGAACTCTTAAGTAAATTTGCTCCAAACCAGTTTTTACGATGTTAATGAACCCTACCCGTCTGGACACTTTAACAAAAATTAACTTAAGTAGCTTAAGGGAATCTCTCACCCATTTTTAGTGCTTTCCAAAAAAAAAAGTTAAACAACCCCCAGATAGCTTAGCTATAGCCCACAAGCCAAGAGCTCTACAATTCCGTTTACTTCTACCGTTTATTGTGGTATCAAATCGGTGAAAGTGGCATGAGTTCCACAAGATCAAAAGCACCCAACGGAAGAAAAAAGAAAAACTCCTCCACATCCTGTTGGTGAAAAAAAGAAAGAACGGAAATCCCTTATATATCTTAGCACACCTCCGACAAAAGTCCTTAAGACGAAAGCCAAGAAGAAGATGATGACCATAATGTTGCAAATGTGTTGCAAGGCAAAATATTAAGCTTAAGGCCACGCAAATCCTCTTATTGTTGAAGGAGAGGGTGGCTACCAGACAGGAAGACGTTTTATTCTCACGAGAAAAGGGCAAACGGCACAACCCTGTTTATCCACCGAGATCCTTGTGGCTTTGTTGTCCGTGCTGAGTTGGTTTCCTCTTCTTCTTCTTTTTTCCTTTTTTCCCCTATTTTGTCACCGAGCAGGTGGTTGCGATGGACTTACCTCACCTGGTCTAGTGCGGTCTTCCGTCGCTTTTTGCCCTGCTTCCCCCTCTGTGGCTGATGAAAAGTTTACTTGTCTCGTATATGTATTTTTTTGTTGCCCTGACTCCTTGCTATGTATTAATACACCTGCTCAAAGTTTGCTTTGTAAAGTGAGAACGACTACGGTGCAGGGGGGGAGTTCCTTTGTGTTGGCATTCAGCCAGTTAAATATAACTGATAGCCATGGATTAGGGCTGACGGCTCAACGGCCAAGTCAGTTGTTGAAAGTTGAAGGACCAACAGATTATTTCGTAAGGAGTGTTTTTCTTTTGCGCGTATATCCTTTTCAGCCAGCGCACTGATGTTATTGATGAGGTGGGACTTTGCTCCGAAGATGGGTCTTAATCGCTGGCGGATTGTGATTGAATTAACGCAGATTTCGGTTCTACTAGAGATGATAAATGAGGCCTTGGGTGGCCCTGTAAAATTGTCTTATTTGGCGCCCTTTCACCGCAATCAATGGAGTTCTCTAGCCATATTCGACAACACTGAAACAGTGAGGAGCACATTGCAAAAGTGACATCGCGAAAATCCATTTTCTTTCACGGGGAATACAAATAAGGAGCTGCCGTATGCCAGCGAGGACGATTCACTTTGTTTTACTGCTCTTTGTCAGATCCAAGTGATAAGGTGAACACAAGTGACTTGCCGCATCACCGTTTACGCCAGCAATGAGGACAGACACCGACGCTACGACGTGCTGATGCTACCCCGAGGGTAGAGATCCCTTCAGAGATGGAAATCCATGGAAATGTCGCACTTCAGCACGTCATAAACGTATTATGCACCCTTGACTGGATTTTATGGACCACAATGGTCTTCTTGACTACCCGAGTAACAGGTACGATGGGATCTTCGGATTAAGGATGAGGGAAGTTCGTCACGTTGCCTTGGAAATAACCCAGCTCTTCCGGTTTAATTATTGCACGCGCGGAATGGGTGCATAGCTCATAGTAAACAGTGTCTGGGAGATCGGCCCTCTTAGTCATAGACTTAATGAAAAGAGACGTAGCTCGTCATAAATCCCGCCAGCTCTAAATGCTTTCAGTCAACAGACACTAATGGCATGTCGGCGTGTCGCGTCGAAATCACGCGAACTCCATATGAAGCCACCCGACTGACAGGCTTCTTATATGCTAGCCCCACGCACGCACTTGGCAACTCACTTACGGAACAAACCCTGTGTCCTCGAAACAGAGGAAACGTTCACCGCGCTGGTAATTTGATAGCACCAAGCCGCCGCGGGTGTAAATATAGAGAAGCTTATGCCAACGTGCGAAATTGGCAGCCGTCAACAGTTAAGAGTCAACACATTAACCAAACACCTGGCAGCATTCCTTTGTGGCAGCGCGCCCTTTACACCGCCAATAGACGTTATTATATGGTTGGCATTAGTCAAATTAACCGGTAAATTAAGGAAACTTTCAGCACTCGCAAATAGCAGGTTCTCATGGAGTGGGAGTGTAAATGTAAAGCCCTAGATTTACCATTCTCGCGAAGTTGGTTGCGAGTGAGTGCGTATATGAGGGGAGCACCTTGTGTCGCGTGATTGTTTCCATTATTCATCGATTCACATGGTGATTTGAGTTGCTTTCCGGGGGAGTATCTATAAAGTCCAGGGAAGCGGGTTGGTGTTGTAGAGTCCATCTTGGAGCCATCAGGGTTTTTATGTGCTTAGGGGGGTTGCTTTTCTGTGAGACGCATGTAGAACTGGTTGGTCGCAGTTGATGGGTTGGATTATGCGGCCTGCTTAAGCGGCACCTCCGAATTTAGGGAAGTCCACTAGAATGCCTTTAACTTGGGTTAATCAATCAGTGCGGATCTATTTCTTGACGCAATTAAAATAATTATTCATTGAGAAGTGTGTTTTTTTCTCAATGGCGATCTGGTTTTTTAAAGAATCTTAGTTTTTTCTTTCGACAAGGACTTACTAATCCATTGACTGCTTAGGTCAAAGTTGACAGCACATATTTGGTTTTGCCCTCATTAAGCATACAAGCTCTGCCTAAAAAATTACGCCAACATAACTTACGTGAAAGCATTTAATTTAACAATACAAGTATGGTATTGTTGGTAATTTTGTTTTGCATTCTGTGCAATCGGCAAAGCTTGGCAGGAATGACAAAACTAGACATGGCTCAGTAGTCTGTATAGCTCGTATCTAAAAACGCTATCGTATGCGGCAAATTCGATGACAGATATTGATGTGTGTCAATCTGAACTTCCTTGGATTTTTTATTTATTCGAAGCATTTCTACGAATATCTACTGTTCGTTTACAATGCAGAGGCTTCGACACCTAAACAAGGTACAGCGACTTTCTTCCGACATCGTCTCGATCCTGAAACCCGCTTTGTTCACCACCAGCCGCTGTACAGCACATAGTTCCTTATTTGGTATTCGATTGGACGCTCTCAGAGCACTTTTTTGGCTCTCAGGGCAATTTTTATGTTCGTTTGGAACAAAAAAGAGGAATATTTTTCAGATTTCATACAAGTGCATTTGAGTTTGACAACTGGTGGAGTTAGTTTACATTTTCGTGAATTTTTTCTACAGCAAAGAAAGGCATTGCATCGGGTGAATCTATTTTCGTAAATTATTTGTGTGCAAACATTTAGAACGGGACGGGAATTTCGAATATAGAATTTAACCAGTGAATGGAAAGCGCATAGAAAAGTGTCGAAGACTACACATATTCAAGTCGCACGAATATCAACACAAAAAAAGAGCAAGAGCGTTTTTATGTTCGATTAGGCACACGAAATCTGAAATCTGAGGGCAAATCTGAAGAAGCCCAAACGAATACCACATAAGAAGTTGGTTTGTGGTGCGATTTCCCAGCTAATCAAAAAATAAGAAAATTATTGCCCATCTCATACAGCGGATCTAAGCTTCTTCATTGCAAAGCCAATCCCTTCTTATAATGAGCACTTCATTGACTGGGCAAGAGTTATCTTTTTGACATATCACACACTCCTGTTATTCCCCGCACCAGTTCTCCTACGTTGTCTTAAAGAGTCCGAGATTGGTCTGAAAGCCACCCAAACCTGCTTGTCTCACAACCCTCGTTGGGATCAGCGATCTTTTTCCACAGGCAATTGTTTCTCCTTTATAAATTTGAAACTCTTCCACCGATTTCTAAGAATTTCTTTTTTTAAATGTATAAAATAAATATGTGCAGGTTTTGTTATAAAAATTAAGCTTTTCTTCATCTAACAAAATTATGTTTTCGCGCTTTTAAATACCTAGCAAAAGTGCGTGGGGGTCTGCCGGTTTTTTTAGTAAAACTGCAACTGTCTTTGGAGACTGTAAGACGTTTGTCCGAAATAGATTTAGGAAGTAGACCACGGAATCGACTCCAGTTTTCACAGTTGCAATGCGAAATATCGCGCTTAAAAAATAGGATATGTTTCTCGTTATGTGCTATCCCGAATTGGAGATTTAAGCTGATATCTAGGGAGGGAATACTTCACGAAAACCTTATTACTTCATGTTCATTAATTTGGAATGGTTTGCTCGACCAGTGGAGATAATTCCAAATTCCGTGTGTGCAGCAAAATCTGTTGTTAGATCGTCTGCAACTTTTGGGTTCTTTTTTTTTTTATTAAAACTGGGGCTTGAGAGGTATATGTGTCGTAGTTTTATAACTATACACCCCGTTGCACGCAGGAGAGTTGGAAATAGATCTGCGCAATGCTTCTTATCTATTTTCAAAGTGAGCTTGTGTCGACTCTTATTCCTATTGCTCATCCTATGTGCTCCTATATCTTTCTATGTAAACGGCCAGCCTTCTTTCATGTAGAAACAAATTTTTCATTCACTTATATGGCCAATCATAGCGAAGCCTCCTCACAATTAGCTTATCTACCAGAGCCCAATTGAAGACCAAATTAACATCTCTGTCCGCCGACTTCTTAACCAAGAAACTTCTCCAATTACCTCCGCTTAGTCGCTCCATCGCAATATTTTAGTTTCTTTTTGTTACTTTTGTTAATCCCTCTCGACCGCATTGTCCTTCGCAAATTCGAATCCTTTCCACCAAGAATTCCGGCCTTAGCTTCTGGAACGCTCCATAAAACACATGTCATCAATGTTTTCCTTTAATCCGCCATAAGTACAAAAGCCAACCAGACTCCGGAAACTATAAGACAAAAGAATCAGAAGACCAATTCACAGAGACAAAAAAAAACCATCCGAGACTAATTCGCAGTGTTAAATGTATCCTCTGTTAATCCTTCGAAATGGAAACCATCCCCCACTCCACAAGACTACCCCACACACGTATACCAAACAACACTGGCTAACAGAAATGAAATCACAAAATCAAATTAGAAAACTTTGCCAATTTGTTAGCCATCCTGCATGGGCAATGTGAGTGAACAAGGACTACGACTCCATTCGGATGGGAAGACTTTTATACTCTTCGCTAATTACAACCCAAAAAAAAGAAAGAAAGAAAGAAAACAAAGTTGGGCCAGAAGAACATGAAAGAAAAGTGGACTACAGTTCAAGACAGTAAAGTGGCTGTACCCAATAAGGTGCAAAGGATATAAATTCCGAAAGAAACATTCCGAAGGTAAAACCAATTGAATTTGCCGCCAGTGAATTGAGAGAAATGAATATCAAAGGTAATATACTGCGCGGTCTATGGAGCAGTTCCAAAATTGGTCCTGCATCGAGTTTAATGTTCCATCTGCTCGTTTGCGTGCCACACACAATATATACACCGCCAAGGAGCATCGTTTTATTATACCCAACTAAGCAGCTAACTCCCTTTTCCACAGACAAAAGGTAATTGTTAACATCATAGACATACAGAGGGAGAGAGGTATATATATGCTCCCAGGCTCACATGACTATTACGCTTCGATATTAGAATCTATCGGCAGGATTCGTAAACGACCTTTGGTCTGACGGATAATATCCTTATGGTATTTAGAAGTAATTTTCGCACTCAATTTCGCCAAGGCAAAGGAGAGCAAATTAAGTTTTCCGGGGTCTTAAACAATTACAAGATGTTCAGTAAATTCCCTGAGGTGTGATAATTGCTATTAGGGAGCTTTTGCTTTCCACAGTCAGCTAGGATTTTCATTACCACACATGAAGCTGGCATAAAGTTGAGGACTTTAGACGTTAGTAAGGCGATATGTGTAAGCAAGGGAAGGCAGTATTTGAGGGGGGTTTTCGTTTCTAGACGCATGGAGTATACGGCTAACAAGATATCAAAGCAAAGTAGAATTGGATCAAGATTTGTCTCCTGGTTAGGGTGCGAATAAATTATGTGGTTCCTCTTAAGTTCTCTTGTCGATTGTGACATGTATGTAGGGTTGATAGAATATCAAGCTAAAATAAATCGCAGATAAAATAAATTGGCCCCACCCCATTCATAAACAAAGTGAGCAGGCAATGTCACCTTCAGAAGCTGTCAACATCGACCAGAATTAGTTGGCCGAGTGAACTGAAATAAAACTAAATGTGAAATTTATATCGATTGAGTGACCGGTTTTGATGTGATGCATGCACAAATCCACATCCAAAATGACAAACTTTACATTTCACTCGGTCTCTGTGTTCCTATCCATTCGAAAACTCAGTGGACACACGAAATTCGCTTTTGTCCCAGACAGAAGGGTCTCTCAAGGTCAACACAATGCGATCTGGATATGGTGGTCTGTGAATATGAACATAATTAAACCCTGCCGAGCAGCGAAGAGTGTAGCAGAAGCAGAAATCAGAATGTCATAGATAGCCAAATACACTCAAAGACTATGATACTTTGAATACGTCCATTACAACAAACAGCTCAACTTCTCAATCTGGCTGCTGCCATTTGATTTTGAAACCATTTTCTTTATAGTTATATATATATCGATTTTGTACCGTTACTGAAAATTCGAAAAACAACGAGAAGAGGAGCAAATAAAACCTTGAACAAATGTTGGAAGACACTGTAACTTTAAGCACCAAAAATTGGTTGAAATAAAATAAAAATTTACAATCTGTTTAATTCTAAAATTATTTTGGTCACACAAAGTAGTGACACAGGAACTAAACTTGTACTGTGCCTTATCGAGAATTTATGTTTTCTTCGCATCAGGCAAAGCTTTCTTTTTCTCTGAAGTGACATTTGTACTGACATTAAGGATAATGTTTCAAAACTCCGCTGAAATCAAGAGACCAGGTTGACCGCGTGGTGAGACAACTCGGGCAGAATGAAACATGAAAAAAGTGAAAGACTCGGATGGCAATGAATTTCACAATATTGGAGGTGAATTTATGATACTAAGGTCCAAAATTACGAATGAAATGCCGAAAGCGGTGTTAGGAGCTGATGTTAGGCCACAGAGGCGTCTTTGGCATGGTGGAGGAGGACTGAGGCACGCTCGCGGTTGCACGGCTAAATCTCATCGCACGGGGTAGTTCCTGTCTCCCCTTCACACCAGCCACCTGCTCTTCACAAAAAAAAAATCAAAGATTATGGACGAAAGAGAAGAGAAGAGAAGAGAAGATACAAGAGGAGAAAAGAAAATGCTCAATGAGACCTGCAGAACCTATACCGAGGAATAAGGGTAAAAAGTCAGATGCTTTCGAATATTATTCCTAATTAACCTAAACTCACCCTACTCTACCCGACACCACAAAAACGCACCATACTATTACCTAACCTAAAGAATACCTTAGCATCTTTCCAGCTTTCCACTGTCATTCCTCCGTATAGGTTCATCTTATTCCGGAGATGTTCCCGATGTTTTCGGCACTGGCGCGGCCTTCTCACCACATGCTTTGTGTGGCATATCCTTGGCTATTTCCTTGGCCAGGAAACCGGAGACAGCCCCTTAAATCACTGAAACCATTCAGTCGTCAGTCAATGTTATACAAGAAAATCAATACGGTTCTTCTGACCGTTGCAACCCTATTGAAACTTCACAGCTGTTCTTAATGAGGCTTCGATTGGTAATGAGCTACTTGTCTCTAGTTGGGTAAGTGTCAATGCCCTTTCGTTTGTGTTCTCATTTCTCTTTAATGAGTGCTTCTGCATTCCCTTATGTGGCAGTGTTTACAGCATAGCGCAGTTCGAAACGGGTGGCGAATCATTGTGTGCGTAGGGTAATTGCCTTCTCGTTCTTGCCTTTTTTCTGCCTACTTCAATAAGTGAGTTCAGTTCTGATCACGGTTACAAAAAAAAATTCTTATACCATTCCCACACACATCCCCACGTTAACAAAAAATCCTTTCGATACATACACCGACTATGTTGGTTACATGCCGAAATTACTTGACAAGATGTAACACTAACATCTAGCCTTATCCTAAATTCTTAAGTGACTTAAAATAAGGACATCATTTTAAATTCTACCGTCGAACTAATTGGTCTAACTTGACTTCCTCCCCATTTCATCTCAAAGCTCATTGTGAATTGAACTTGAACTTTTGTGACAAAAGTGCAGACAGAGGTAGCTGGCTTTGTCCATCGAGCGAGAATGAAGGACGGAGGTAGGTATTGCACTGCTGGGCGACAAATACCTATACGAAACACTCAACAAATGTCAAAACAACACGGCACAGAATTTACATAATTTTAATTATTTTTCAGTTTATTTCCATTTGATAGTTGTCTAAGTTTGCTAGGACAATGAAATCAAATGAAGGCAATGGACCGTTAGCCTTGGAGCCGAAGAAACCTTCATCGAATAGTGATACAACCAACCACCAACGGATACGGTGGCGGGCCGGTTGAAAACCATTCGATGATGTTTTTCTAACAGGAACAGCAGATAGCACGGATTCATAGTCCTTGGCGCTGGCGTATACAGGTGAGTGCATTACATTGCAGTTCGGGGGGTTGTTTCTTGCCTGGTCTAATACTCAGGTACTCAAACCAACCCCCTGTCGGTATATGTTGTTTATTCTTTGTTTCTATTGTGTTGTTTTTCATTGCAGGTACACGTAATGAGTTAGAAGATTGGATCTTACCAACATTGGCAAAACGTGTTCTTGGAACTCTCCTCACCCAGAGATAAGCTCATTCATTCCACCGTTGGCAGCAGCTCGGAGAATATAATCCACAATGGAATCCGGAAGAGATTCTGCTTTGTAAAATGCTTAATGCTGATGCTGATGCCTGGAAAAGTTGTATGAGGTCTTGGTACTACTGCTGTTACCTACAGGAGCCTTGATTTCACAAATGAAGCTACACAAAACATTAGGTAAAGGTAAAGTCTACTAGAATCGGGTATAGATCACCTTTCAACAGCTCACCCTTTGAACTCTGTATAGTCACACAACTCATCTATGAGACAAGTGATTTTCAAGAGAACTCATCTGTCGGACATTTCAAGTGGGTGCCCACTTCACTCTCGGGAAATACTAAAGTATTGTGTACGAAAATTACTTAGCTTAGCAGCGAAGAACGCGACAGTCGTAGTTGTGTGAAATGTCCTTAAGTTCAATTGTCCCATAAATGAGTTGTCTGGGTATGAAACGGTCTTAAATGATTTGAATATATATATCTTTGAAAACGCTTGGAATCAATTTTGCCTTCCACAGGAAGCCCTTCTCAAAACTTGTGTGCGACTTGGTTTTGCAATCAGTGGTAGATAACTATACAGTCGAATAGCCAGTTGCGGACGCAATTTTCCAACCTTCGCTATCATCCTTTGTTTCATTTGAATACCAAGTGCGGTATCAAATGATGTCAGCAGTAACTGCTTGAATTTTAAACATCCATTCCTAGTGGTAGGAACTTTTGTTAAATTCCAGACCCATATGTTTACATCCCACAGAGCTGTCTGTCGCGTTTATTTATTTACGGCAAACAAAATCGAACATAAATTTCCAATCCAACTTGTGGTTAACCTCTATCTCGATTACCCACAGCCCCGACGCTAAATTGGTATTCGAAAGCTAATGGAAGTCATTTCAGTGCATTCGCTTCCAAATCACTTCAAGCATCCTCTTGGCTTCTTGCCAATAGTTATAGTATTCTCCCGAAAAAAAAGAACAGTCAACTTACATTTCTATATTGCAAGGCATGGGAATGGGAGTAGGAATTCATTTTGTGAGTTGTTGAAACACACGAATAAATTGTGGCCACTCTCCCACATATTGCACTACACCATGCCCATTACCCATACACGAGTCTCTCTCTCTCACTCTATAGTCTGTCTTCCAACTAAATTCCTTGGCATCTTAACGTGACTACTTATCTATGATAAATTGTTTTCTAAGTAGGCAAGATGAACTGAAATCAATTCCGTGAAGGAATTCTCTGCTTTTGTCAGAGAGACTCGCACACATTCTTTGTAATCGTTTTGTCCCTCAAGTGAAATGTCCTAAAAGGCGCACATAGACAAAAATAATTCATGTAAGCCGGGGAGAGATTCCCTCTGCTGGTATGTCCTCATTGTATACTCGTATATATAATGTTGGTGACGCCAATGATGTGCCGGAAGCAGAAACAAAATCAGTGAAATCCTTTACGAAATGCCTCTTCGAGGAGGTGTGTGTATTCCGCTTATTTATGTGAGATGGAGATGGTGTTTATTTTTCTTTCAGGAATGAAATGGATTTAGTTGATCCTCTGTCCTTGAGTGGGGTTTCTATTAGCAGCGTCTTTAAAATGTGGAAATAGTTTTAGTTGAGTCAACGGTGGTGTCATTCAGAGACTACAGAATGTTAATTCGGTAGAATTTTGTCTATCTCTACCTTAAATTCAAATATTTTGCTTTTGTTCGGATAAAAGCTTTAATGTGGTATTCAATTGGGCTTCTTCAGAATTCAGATTTCGTGTGCCTAATCGAACATAAAAACGTCACTTGCTCTTTTTTGTGTTGATATTCGTAGGACTTGAATATCTTGAGCATAATAGAATATCAGTTGTCAAACTCAAATGCATTTGTATTGGTAAATCTGAGGGCAAATCTGAGAAAATATCTAGATTCGCAAAAGTGCTCTGAAAGCTGAAAAAGATTGCTTTTTTTTGTACCAAACGAACATAAAAATTGCCCTTAGAGCAAAAAAAGTACTCTGAGAGCGTCCAATCGAATACCACATAAGATTGTTGTTAATCGATAGACTTATCCTTGACTAATAATGACTACAATAACATTTTATGTGCATCTTCAAAATCCAGTTTAATTGAGCTAATATCGGTGGACTAGTTGTACCTAAAGTCTAAGGATTAAATGGTTCTACGCAGATTTACATATAAAAATAGAGAACAATGCGCATTTTACACAATTTTTTCGTAATTCCGCCATTCGGGATTAGACACCGTATTGTTTTTAGGGGCTACCCAAATCGATGGCGATCGGACCAGACAATTCCTCCTATATAGAATGGACATGAGCTAGGTATGTGCCTATGAATGCTGAAATCTATTGGGATATGGTAAGTTTATATTGAGGTCACAAGCACAAACTTAAGAAACAGAACTTTCTTCTATTTCAGGTTCTATAGTTGGCTTCGGCTTAGGCACATATTTCACAGCGAATGGAAACAGAGTATACGGGAACATAGCTGGAAGCTCATCAAGTCCAACTACAGCTTCAAGTGTGAGCAGTCAAGAAGGGAGTTTCGCTACCCAATGGCCATCATGCGTTGGTCGTTCATTTTAGATGACTGAAAGATTGCCGCAGTCGAATCCGAAAATGGAACTCGGTTAAATTTAGGAGCGTTAGATATAACTACTTTTTTTTGTTTTTGAACTAGGAACATAATATAATTTTCATAAATTGCTACACAAGAACTTGAATTAATTATTTATTTAACCAATATAATAAACCAGTCGATGTATCGCTACCATTGGTATTTGTCGTTTAACTAGAGGTTATACCGGATGTTGTGTGCAAAAATTCAGCCGTCTACGCCAATTAGTTTCTGAGATAGACCTAGGTACAAAATTGGTCTAGTGGTCGGACAGACGCACAAAAGCGAAATAAGGTTCCGTTTGTTCCCTCTGGGTACGGAACCTTAAAAACAGTGTTAGGAAGTCTTACCACAAGGTTTGGACAAACATATTGGTCCTTACCAATAAACGCTTTTACTTTCGACTCTAAATTTAAGCTTCACAGTGGTCCATACGAATTTCGCAATTGTGCATTGTTTATTTATTCAATATTATCTAGGGACGAAGGGAAATCAAAAATACCGCTCAAAGTCTTATAAATGTGGGTATGTATTCCGAGTGCACCTGAAAACTAGTATAAATTACGGGTCATATTATAAAATGTATTTTTTATTGATTGGGTTCATTCGCCTACAACCGTTATCCATATCGCCCTTCTCTCCCTGTTGTTCTCTACTCTAATGTACTTTATAAATTTAAGAACAAACACTTCCCTTGTTTGACAATAAATAAAAAAAACATGACAGGCCGTGACTTCTGTTGTCAAAAAAAAAATAGTAAATAAAAATAAACGAACAAAGCAAGAACTCAAGCCAGAAAAACTAAAGAAAAAGAAGAAAATATAGAAAAAAATGGACCGAAACTCAGAAAAAAGTGCCAACGAAAATTTAATGCCATTCACATATGCCTATGGCATATTCAAAAGCTGCTGTACAAAGATCGCAGATTTCAAGAAATCGAGAGAGCAAGCGATCTCCGAAGATAAAACAGATAAAATCGTGAGTACTAACCACCTTAAAATCTAAATCCAATTACCATCACACCTCACACAATGATACACCACTTAGGGGACCAAAGTCGCAAGAATGATTGCGGATTTGGTCAAGGGCCTCGGCCCTCTTCCGACACACAACACCGAGCAAGGGGATGTGACGCAGAGAGTCGACCATTTGAATCCAGAATTCATGGCAAATGTTCGACCAAATGCTTCACCACCTCCTTGGGTCCCCTCGGAGCATGCCGAACTGTGGTTTATTTTAGCCGACTTGTAGGTTTTCGCGCGCTAAATCCGAAACCAAGTCAAAAAAAATTGCTTAGTAATTATAAAAAAAAAAAAATATAATTTAGAAAAGAAATGAGACTTTGGGTTCGGATTCAGCTCGCGGAAATTTACAAGTTTATATTTTGCATTCTCATAATTTTTTGTTGAATTATTGTTCTTTTGTTCATGCATTTGCTTTTTTTTGTTTATTTTTTCATGCAATGAATTGTTGTTAGAAAATCGTTCTTTTATTAAATTGACATTTATTTTGTAGAACTATGCATTTCTCATTGCTACTAAACATTTTTCCATAGTTTGGTGCTTGGCCGCCAATTCGAGGGGGATCCACTTCAGCTTCAACTTGTTCCTTTTTTCAGCTAGGTGGGAAAAATCGCTGCAGCAGACCAGACAATTGCTCCTTTACTAAAACGAGGAGAGGAGTTATGTGCCTACGGATGACAAAATATATTGGTAAGTCCATATTGAGATACCGAGCATGATCTTAGAAAATACTTGACAGAACTTTCTTTTGTTATAGGCTCTGAAGCCAGCATATCTGCAGACGAAAACTGAAGATAAGTCAAGAAAAATATCAACCAACGAAAAGCAGCCAGCAAGTCAGCTCTGGAGTTGAACATACAGCTCCGGTGGTCAAGAACTCATCCAATAAGACGGATGGTCGAAAGAAGGTTTCGCTACCCTCTTACTTTGATGGAGGCCATCATGCATTGCTTTCTTTACAGCGATGTGAGATGAACCGTTTTTAATCCAATATTAAAGTTCAGTTCAAAATGCATTAAAATGTTTAATTTTTCTTGGCGCAGCATGCAAATGTTTGGTAGACTATACGTGCCGCGTTTTTGAACGTTGGGTGGACTAAAGTGAGTATCCTCGATTATTTATCGAGCTTTATGCGGTTTCACTTCTATCGCCCCAGCTCTCTAGGATGACTGCATTTGCTACTTACGAACTCCGTCTTTTATTGTAGGGGACTAGCGGCTAGCGATTATTTCTTTTATTATTTTAGAAAATGGAAGCACATCTGCACCCAGGTCCCACTTCAGACAATGGGTGGAGTAAATGCATAAAAAAAACGAAGCTAAGCAGAAATTCCATCATTATATTGAAAAATATATTACAATCAGCATTGCGTCTTTCTACAATCTGGGTACGACTACGAATGCATTTAAGCTTGACATTTAGAGACACCGCTGATGTATGGTGCGATGTGCTATAGATATTTATAGCAAGTCCAAGGAGAGGTTCAGCGGTTGGTGGTCGTTGGAATTCTTCGTTTTCCAAAGCGGAATTGTGCTGTCATTTGGCTTTTGTTAAAATAGAGACGTGTAGAAAGTTATTGTGCTAAGATACTTATTTACCTATTCTTAAGCCAAAAAAAAAAAAAATTCAATTCCATCGTAAACTACACTTCAAACAATTCAAGCAAAAAAAAATAAAAAATATATAGGTATATAAACAACTTACGTCTCGGTAAAGGTGGTGAGCATCCCTCGTCGTCCTGCGCGCAGCATTTGGAGAAACCGTCGTTTTAACACCTAAATTGGAAATTGAAAAATCCTGTTTCCGCAAACGAATGGTTTACCAACAGATCTCTCAGCACTTCACTAATTGAACTAATATTAATTGATCTTCAATTCATCAAGAGACGAAACAAAACTTAAAAATTATCTTAATTTAAAATTAGATAACCACGCACTCGCTCACAAATTCCAAAAAAAAAAAAAAAAAAGTCTTTTGAAGAATCCGTTGAGGGGCTTTGTCCGCTAGTACGACCAGTGGCCTCAATGCAGCACCTGTACAGGAGAATTCACTAAATCAGTCGTCCAATTCCATGACTATAAAACACATACCTCTGCTTAGTGTAGGACACGTTGCCCCCTTTTAATAGAAGAATTTCTTCTCTCGGGATTTCCTTTTCAATACAAATTAGGGTACCACTTTTTGTTACAATTTTTCTTTCATTTCTTTTTATATATATATTTTTTTTTTGTGTGCACTTAATTGCACCCCTTAGGATTTACTATCTCACTTTACAAATTCAAATGCAAACTCGCACAATTAATTTGAAAATCATATAGCGACACAGCTGATCGTAAAGAAGCTACCATTGGTAGTGACCTATATTTTTCCAATATCAATGCCCTTTCGTTTGTTTCTCTCTCATTGAGTGCTTCTGCCTTCCCCTATGAGCTAAGATTTTACAGCAAAACACAGTTTGAAATGGGTGACGAACTATTGTGTGGGTAGGATAATTTCCTTCCCATTCTTTGCCTCTCCCTTTCCTAATTCAATGAGTGAAATCGGTTCTGATCACGGTTGTCCTATTAGATTCGTCTTATACTATTCTCCTCCCTATCCACACATCCCCACGCAAACAAAAAAATCCTTTCGATACACGTACCGACTATGTTGGTTTTTTGCCGAACTTACATATATGTAACATGTAACACTAACATCTAACCTTATCATAAATGGCATAAAATAAAGACACATAATTTAAATTCTAACTTCAACTTAATTGGACTTACTCATAATAAAATATCACAGTTCATTATCTATTGTGAATTGACCTTCATTGAAAATTTCCGACGAACACTAGCGAAGTGGACGACAGAGGTAGCAAGTGTTGTCAAACAGACGTGGGATAGGGACAAATGTAAGTCTTTCATGCCGATTATAATACATACATTGACACCTGTCAAAACAAATCGGCAATCAAAGTGGACAACAGGCGTTTGGACTTGCACCACGGGTAATTTATTTAATTTTTGTTATTTTTCAGATTGATTAAATTTTATGATTGTCTAATTCTACTAGGACAATGCAACTAAATGAAGGCAATGCATCTTTAGCCTTGGAGCCGAAGAAACCTTCATCGAATGGTTTTACAACCAACCACCAATGGATAGGGTGAAGGTCCGGTTGAAAACCATTTGATGATGTGTTTTCCTAAACTGAACAACTGGTAGCACGGATTCATCGTCCTTTGCGCTGGCGTATTCAAGTGAGTGCAATACATTGATATTGGGGTTGTTTATTGTCTTTGCTACCAGGCAGTTGCAATAGCCAACCCCCCCTGTCGGTATTTTGTTGCTTATTTTGTTTTCTAATTTGTCCTAATCCTAATTGCGGGTACACGCAACAGAATGAGTATCCATTGGAAAAGTTCCAATGAGAATGAGTAGAGTTCAGTATCAGTAATCATTGAAAATTCCAATTGGAATCGATTAAGAGAGCACACCAATAACGAATGAAAATTGTTAAAAGGAGCGTACATTTATATAGTGATCGACAGATTTTTGTAAATATCTCTTAAAATATTAACTTTTATACCAAACAGTCTTCGGCACATATATAGCTACGAGCATGATCTACAAAAAAGGTTCATATCCATTTTTCTGTAAATCAAGAAATAAACAGCTTTTTGTGTGAATGAAAATATTTTTTTCACCGAATCACTTATTACTCTAAAACCAGTCGATGTATCACTACCATTGGTATTTGTCGTTTAACTAGAGGTTATACCGGATGTTGTGTGCAAATTTCAGCCGTCTACGCCAATTAGTTTCTGAGATAGACCTAGGTACAAAATTGGTCTAGTGGTCGGACAGACGCACAAAAGCGAAATAAGGTTCCGTTTGTTCCCTCTGGGTACGGAACCTTAAAAACAGTGTTAGGAAGTCTTACCACAAGGTTTGGACAAACATATTGGTCCTTACCAATAAACGCTTTTACTTTCGACTCTAAATTTAAGCTTCACAGTGGTCCATACGAATTTCGCAATTGTGCATTGTTTATTTATTCAATATTATCTAGGGACGAAGGGAAATCAAAAATACCGCTCAAAGTCTTATAAATGTGGGTATGTATTCCGAGTGCACCTGAAAACTAGTATAAATTACGGGTCATATTATAAAATGTATTTTTTATTGATTGGGTTCATTCGCCTACAACCGTGATCCACATCGCCCTTCTCTCCCTGTTGTTCTCTACTCCAATGTACTTTATAACTTTAAGAACAAACACTTCCTTTGATTGACAATAAATAAAAAAACATGACAGGCCGTGACTTCTGTTGTCAAAAAAAAATAGTAAATAAAAATAAACGAACAAAGCAAGATCTCAAGACAGAAAAACTAAAGAAAAAGAAGAAAAGAAAACAAAGATGGACCAAAACACAGACAAAAGTGCCAACAAAACTATAATGTCAATCGCAAAAGCCTATGGCTATGGCATATTTAAGAACTGCTGCTCAAGAATAGCAGATTTCAAAAAAACAAGAGAGCAAGCCATATCAGAAGATAAAACGGATAAAATCGTGAGTACTTACCTCCTTAAAATCTAAATACATAATTACCAATCACACCTCACACCATGATACACCACTTAGGAGACCAAAATTGCAAGAATGATTGCGGATTTGGTCAAGGGCCTCGGCCCTCTTCCGACACACAACATCGAGCAAGGGGATGTGACGCAGAGAGTCGACCATTTGAATCCAGAATTCATGGCAAATGTTCGACCAAATGCTTCACCACCTCCTTGGGTCCCCTCGGAGCATGCCGAACTTTGGTTTATTTTAGCCGACTTGTAGGTTTTCGCGCGCTAAATCCGAAACCAAGTCAAAAAAAATTGCTTAGTAATTATAAAAAAAAAAAAAATATAATTTCGAAAAGAAATGAGACTTTGGGTTCGGATTCAGCTCGCGGAAATTTACAAGTTTATATTTTGCATTCTCATAATTTTTTGTTGAATTATTGTTCTTTTGTTCATGCATTTGCTTTTTTTTGTTTATTTTTTCATGCAATGAATTGTTGTTAGAAAATCGTTCTTTTATTAAATTGACACTTATTTTGTAGAACTATGCATTTCTAATTGCTACTAAACATTTTTCCATAGTTTGGTGCTTGGCCGCCAATTCGAGGGGGATCCACTTCAGCTTCAACTTGTTCCTTTTTTCAGCTAGGTGGGAAAAATCGCTGCAGCAGACCAGACAATTGCTCCTCTACTAAAACGAGGACAGGAGTTATGTGCCTACGGCTTACAAAATATATTGGTAAGTCCATATTGAGATACCGAGCATGATCTTAGAAAATACTTGACAGAACTTTCTTTTGTTACAGGCTCTGAAGCCAGCATATCTGCGGACGACAACCGAAGATAAGTCAAGAAAAATATTAAGCAACGAAAAGCAGCCAGCAAGTCAGCTCTGGAGTTGGACATACTGCTCCAGTAGTCAAGAACTCATCCAATAAGACGGATGGTCGAAAGAAGATATCGCTACCCTCCTACTTTGATGGAGGCCATCATGCATTGCTATACAGCGATGTAAGATGAACAGTTTTCAATCGAACATTAAAGTTCAGTAAAAAACGGCATTAAAATGTTTATTTTTTCTTGGCGCAGCATGCAAATATTTGGTAGACTATACGTACCGCGTTTTTGAACGTTGGGTGGACTAAAGTGAGTATCTTCGACTATCTATCGAGCCTTATGCAGTTTCACTATCGCCCCAGCTCTCTAGGATGACTGCATTTTTCATTTAAAAATTTGCGACTTACGAACTCCGTCCATAAGGCAGGGGACTAGGGGCTGGCGATTATTTCTTTTGTTTTGTCCGATCAATCTTTTGAAGAAAGAAATCATTTTCAACTCTAGGAAAACAGCTAGCATAAATGGTTATGTAAAGGTTCTTCCCATCATTTTCGAATGTAAATATTAATAAAGTAAATCATATATGTATATTTAGTGTAAAATTTGGTGAAAAGGGAAGCACATCTGCACCCAGGTCCCACTTCAGACAATGGGTGGAGTAAATGCATCAAAAAAGCCAAGCTAAGCGGACGCAGCATTGCGTCTTTCTACAATCTGGGTACGAATGCATTTAAGCTTGATATTTAGATACACCGCTGATGTATGGTGGGATGTTATTTATAGTAAGTCCAAGGAGACGTTCAGTGGTTGGTGGTCGTTGGAATTCTTCGTTTTCCAAAGCGGAATTGTGCTGTCAGTTGGCTTTTGTTAAAATAGTGACGTGTAGACATAGAGAAGCGGTTACCTAGGTCTTTGTTAAAAAAGATACCCACGTTGGGAAAGAAATAATAACGACCGTTAAAAAAATTACAAGTTCTTTATTAAATGGAGCACGTCCTGTTGAAAAGATATGTGTCGAAGAACTAAAAATATTTATATGGACTGCAATGATGAGGCGTCAAGGACGTGTGTATGTGTGAGAGTAGTGTCTGGCGTTAAGGAAGAGTGTATGTGTGTGAGTAGTGTCTGGCGTTAAAGAAGAGTGTATGTGTGGGACTAATGTGAGCTGTAGCTGGCGTTAATAATTTTCAACAGTCTTTGACAAGTTGTGCCGAAGAGGATAGGTTTTTATAGATATCTGTCCATTCTGTCAAATATAGTTCAAGGATATTTGACGACGATATGTAAAAGCATACCTAGACTAGTTCTGATTAGGTGACGACTTATCACCAAGTGAGTATGTCACAAGAACCAGGCCAGCTTTACGTGATCGAGGTCGCTTTTCTTTGTAACTAGTTTTTACGAGTCTACCTGTTGATTGTAACTCGTAGAATTTACTACCACATCGGCTTCTTCGGAGGAACCATCAAAAGCTTCGTAAATCGGTGAAAAAAATAAAAAAAAAGGTCAAGTGCGAGTGTCACTCGCGCACCGAAGGTGCCGCACCGGAATGAGAATGAGTATCCTTTGGAAGAGTTCCAATGAGAATGAGTAGAGTTCAGTATCAGTAATCATTGAAAATTCCAATTGGAATCGATTAAGAGAGCACACCAATAACGAATGAAAAATTGTAAAAAGGAGCGCACATTTAGTGATTTTTGTGAATATCTCTTAAAATATTAACTTTTACACAAAACAGTCTTCGGCACATATATAGCTACGAGCATGATCTACAAAAAAGGTTCATATCCATTTTTCTGTAAATCAAGAAATAAACAGCTTTTTGTGTGAATGAAAATATTTTTTTCACCGAATCACTTATTACTCTAAAACCAGTCGATGTATCGCTACCATTGGTATTTGTCGTTTAACTAGAGGTTATACCGGATGTTGTGTGCAAATTTCAGCCGTCTACGCCAATTAGTTTCTGAGATAGACCTAGGTACAAAATTGGTCTAGCGGTCGGACAGACGCACAAAAGCGAAGTAAGGTTCCGTTTGTTCCCTCTGGGTACGGAACCTTAAAAACAGTGTTAGGAAGTCTTACCACAAGGTTTGGACAAACATATTGGTCCTTACCAATAAACGCTTTTACTTTCGACTCTAAATTTAAGCTTCACAGTGGTCCATACGAATTTCGCAATTGTGCATTGTTTATTTATTCAATATTATCTAGGGACGAAGGGAAATCAAAAATACAGCTCAAAGTCTTATAAATGTGGGTATGTATTCCGAGTGCACCTGAAAACTAGTATAAATTACGGGTCATATTATAAAATGTATTTTTTATTGATTGGGTTCATTCGCCTACAACCGTGATCCATATCGCCCTTCTCTCCCTGTTGTTCTCTACTCTAATGTACTTTATAAATTTAAGAACAAACACTTCCCTTGTTTGACAATAAATAAAAAAAACATGACAGGCCGTGACTTCTGTTGTCAAAAAAAAAATAGTAAATCAAAATAAACGAAGAAAACAAGACGCAAAAACTAAAGAAAAGAAAAATGGACCAAAGCTCGAAGAAAAGTGCCAACGAAAATGGAATGCCATTCACATATGCCATAGGCATATTCAAAAGCTGCTGCTCAAGAATAGCAGACTTCTCAAAAACTAGAGAGCAAGCCATCTCCCAAGATAAAAAGGATAATATCGTGAGTACTAACCTCCTTAAAATCTTAATCCATAATTACCATCACACCTCACACAATGATACACCACTTAGGGGACCAAATTCGCAAGAATCATTGCGGATATGGTCAAGGGCCTCGGCCCTCTTCCGACACACAACATCGAGCAAGGGGATGTGACGCAGAGAGTCGACCATTTGAATCCAGAATTCATGGCAAATGTTCGACCAAATGCTTCACCACCTCCTTGGGTCCCCTCGGAGCATGCCGAACTGTGGTTTATTTTAGCCGACTTGTAGGTTTTCGCGCGCTAAATCCGAAACCAAGTCAAAAAAAAATTGCTTAGTAATTATAAAAAAAAAAAATATAATTTAGAAAAGAAATGAAACTTTGGGTTCGGATTCAGCTCGCGGAAATTTACAAGTTTATATTTTGCATTCTCATTATTTTTTTGTTGAGTTATTGTTCTTTTGTTCATGCATTTGCTTTTTTTTGTTTATTTTTTCATGCAATGAATTGTTGTTAGAAAATCGTTCTTTTATTAAATTGACATTTATTTTGTAGAACTATGCATTTCTCATTGCTACTAAACATTTTTCCATAGTTTGGTGCTTGGCCGCCAATTCGAGGGGGATCCACTTCAGCTTCAACTTGTTCCTTTTTTCAGCTAGGTGGGAAAAATCGCTGCAGCAGACCAGACAATTGCTCCTTTACTAAAACGAGGAGAGGAGTTATGTGCCTACGGATGACAAAATATATTGGTAAGTCCATATTGAGATACCGAGCATGATCTTAGAAAATACTTGACAGAACTTTCTTTTGTTATAGGCTCTGAAGCCAGCATATCTGCAGACGACAACTGAAGATAAGTCAAGAAAAATATCAACCAACGAAAAGCAGCCAGCAAGTCAGCTCTGGAGTTGAACATACAGCTCCGGTGGTCAAGAACTCATCCAATAAGACGGATGGTCGAAAGAAGATTTCGCTACCCTCTTACTTTGATGGAGGCCATCATGCATTGCTTTCTTTACAGCGATGTGAGATGAACCGTTTTTAATCCAATATTAAAGTTCAGTTCAAAATGCATTAAAATGTTTAATTTTTCTTGGCGCAGCATGCAAATGTTTGGTAGACTATACGTGCCGCGTTTTTGAACGTTGGGTGGACTAAAGTGAGTATCCTCGATTATTTATCGAGCTTTATGCGGTTTCACTTCTATCGCCCCAGCTCTCTAGGATGACTGCATTTGCTACTTACGAACTCCGTCTTTTATTGTAGGGGACTAGCGGCTAGCGATTATTTCTTTTATTATTTTAGAAAATGGAAGCACATCTGCACCCAGGTCCCACTTCAGACAATGGGTGGAGTAAATGCATAAAAAAAACGAAGCTAAGCAGAAATTCCATCATTATATTGAAAAATATATTACAATCAGCATTGCGTCTTTCTACAATCTGGGTACGACTACGAATGCATTTAAGCTTGACATTTAGAGACACCGCTGATGTATGGTGCGATGTGCTATAGATATTTATAGCAAGTCCAAGGAGAGGTTCAGCGGTTGGTGGTCGTTGGAATTCTTCGTTTTCCAAAGCGGAATTGTGCTGTCATTTGGCTTTTGTTAAAATAGAGACGTGTAGAAAGTTATTGTGCTAAGATACTTATTTACCTATTCTTAAGCCAAAAAAAAAATTCAATTCCATCGTAAACTAGATACACTTCAAACAATTCAAGCAAAAAAAAATAAAAAATATATAGGTATATAAACAACTTACGTCTCGGTAAAGGTGGTGAGCATCCCTCGTCGTCCTGCGCGAGTTACGTGCACAGCAACAATAACGGAAGCATTGCTGGACAACAAGTTGGCTTGGGTTTGGTTGCCAACGCCAAAAGAGGAAGAGGAAGAAGATGCAGTGATAACAACCGCTAATCACCTGCACCCAACAAATCGCTTGCCTTATTTGGGCATATGCACTCATCACTTGCCTTATTTGGGCATAATGCAGCAACCGCTAACCTCCAGCGTTTGGTAGGTGATAAAAATATAAAAGCACGTTCGATTTAGTTGGCACGGCAGTCGTGTTTCAGAAGTCATAATAAATGGTCTAATAATAATATTTTGTGTTTCATTATCATAACTGGCGCAGTCGGCAGGATACAAAATCCAAAGTATTACATACAAAAAAAAAAGTTAACAATAAAATAAGCCTAATTTTTTTTTCTCAAATAAGAAATAAGTGAATAAAATATAAATAAATACGAATAGAAAAGTACAATAAATAAAACAGAATTAATAATAACCAAAATAATTAGTGAAAAGCGAATGACTTTGGATTTAAGACAAAGCACACATCACTGAATTACTGAATGTGGTGGATTTCAATTCTTCAGCTTTACGAAAGGACCTACTTCTTACAGCATATAAGAACACGGAAATTGCTCGAAAAGTTGTTTTGGCAAATTACTTTTTCCCGGTGAGTTCAATATTGATTTTTGTATTGATCGCTTTTTCCTTATGCCTCTTAATCCCCTTATATCCAAGGAACCGAAAGTTAGGGAAAGTTACCCATATAGTTTAGTGCGTAGTGACGGAGAGTTAGACTTAGTTAAATTAAATTTTTCGGATATATCTAGAAATTTAAATTTTGCAACTGTCGCGGATTCCAGTGACAATTGCCGACAAGTTAACGAAATATTATCGTTTGAAAATAAAATAAAACCATTTATCGAAATAAATAAATCAATTCACAGTTCAGTAGTGTTGAGTGATTTGGGAAAAATGGAGCCTAATAAGAATTTAACTGACATTTTGAACTCACTTCGAGTTCCTGATATTGTGAAGGACTTACCCACCTTTGACGGCAATCCGCGGTTGTTGTTTGATTTTATAAGCAACGTTGAGGAAATTTTCAGTCTCATGTCTGAAATCAAGGATGCGAGCTACATAAAAATAATTTTACGAGCAGTGAGAAATAAAATAGTAGGTCAGGCTAATGAGGTCCTAAATATGTATGGGACAACTTTAGATTGGGAGGCAGTAAAAGCAAATTTAATAATTCATTATTCGGATAAGCGGAATGAAACTAGCCTTATTCGAGATTTGCATCAGTTAAGGCAAAATAACTGCACTGTAGAAAAGTTTTACTCCGAGGTAGCGGAGATTCTTTCGACGATGATAAATCACATTATGGTACATGAGAAAGAGGCTAGTGTCATAAAAGCAAAACAGATTCTATATGAAGAAATGTGCTTAAACACCTTCTTATCGGGTCTAAAGGAACCATTGGGTTCCACTATAAGAGCCATGAGACCAAGTACATTAGCAGAAGCTCTTAATTTATGCCTAAGGGAACAAAATGTATTTTATTTCTCAGCTAATCAAACACGTTACAATACCCAACCCCAGATTTATCAACCGCAACCACATTTTCAATCAAATTATAACAGCCCACAACGAAATTTTTATAATCAACCCCCACAACCAATTTACAACAATCATCCCTCACAATATTCGTATAGACAGACTTTCAATACGCAACAACTACCGTACCGACAATTTTCAGGAAATGTTCATGGTCAACCATCTAATAGACCAATTTACGTTAACCCACAACCATCTTTCACGCCGAATCAAAATAATTTAACACAGCCACCTGGTTCATATAGAAATAGATATCCTCCTCCAGAACCTATGGACACCTTAAGTGCAAATACTAACAACAGCCGCAATAAACATTTTAATAACAACAAACCGTTAAATCATAGACAGCAGTTTTTTAACATAGAGGGTCAAAATATCAGAGCAACAAGACAGAGCAATAACTATCAAAATCCTCAAAATAATATTCAAAGCTTGAACTTACCAACTTCATCAAATTGCGTTTTTGAGTCTGAGAGTGAAGTAGATGATCAAAATTTTTGCTTACAAGCCTTGGAGAACCAATAGGTTTCTTAAACCTAAATAACTTTAATTCTTACTTGCTGCCGTATATTATCATTAATTGTTTTAATCGTAAGCTAAAATTCCTCATAGATACGGGAAGTAATAAGTCATTTGTTAATCCGGATATTGTTGATAGTAAAATTATTGAATTCATTGATCCTATTGAAATAAGGTCCATCTTCAATTCTCATCTGGTTAATAAGCGGATAAAATTAAATGGATTCAAAGAGTTCAATACAAAGAAAGAATTAGTATTTATTTTATTTAAATTTCACGATTATTTTGACGGTTTAATCGGTATAGACATTATGAAGGAGCTTGGTATGAGAATAGATATACAAAAATCATACATAGAAACCAATAATATTAAGATGAGTTTAAGCTATAAACCAAATTTAATGTCAAAAACATACACAGTTCCAGGCTTAAGCAAAATAATATGTAAAATACCTGTTGATACTGAGTTTGGTACTATTTATATTAAGCCTATTTTAATTAAGGATAATCTTATCATACCTGAGGGAGTATACCTATCTCAGAATTGGTATTCACTAGTAGAAGTAATTAATACTTCCGATTTTCCACTTAGTTTTGTGATTGAGAACCCATTAATAACTCAATCCATGAGTAAAAACGAATATATAGAATCCCACAACTTTTCTATTAATTACGATACCCAAATCCAATGTGCTAGTATCGACAAATTAATTAGAATATGTCATCTGAATTCTGAAGAAAAAAAGGCAATAACCAGACTGTGTAAACAGTATGAAAACGTCTTTCTTCAGCCGGGTCAAGACTTAACATTTTCTAATAAAATTAAACATGAGATTAAAACAAGAGACGAAATGCCAGTATATTCCAAATCATATCGGTACCCACACATCCATAAAGAAGAAATTCAAACTCAAATTATGGAGATGCTTAGTCAGGGAATAATTCGGCACAGTTTTTCACCATGGTCTTCCCCAATATGGATTGTACCTAAAAAGAAGGATGTCAATGGCAAACAAAAGTGGCGGCTTGTCATTGACTACCGCAAGTTGAATGAAAAAACAATTGACGATAAGTATCCATTACCGAACATCACGGATATTTTAGACAAACTAGGAAAGAGTGTTTATTTCACGACCTTAGATCTCGCTTCTGGTTTTCACCAGATTGAGGTTAATTCCCAGGACACCCCGAAAACAGCATTTTCCGTTGACCATGGGCATTACGAGTTCGTTCGCATGGCTTTTGGCCTTAAGAATGCTCCCTCCACGTTCCAACGCGTAATGGATAATGTGCTACGGGATCTCCAAGGAAAAAGTTGCCTCGTCTACATGGACGACATAATTGTGTATTCAACATCACTTCAGGAGCATATGGAGGACTTGGGTGCAGTTTTTAGTAGACTTAGTGAAGCAAATTTAAAAGTACAGGTAGAAAAATCACAATTCCTTCAAAAGGAAGTATCATTTTTAGGACACTTGGTTACAGCCGAGGGGGTGAAACCAAACCCCGAAAAAATTAATGCAATTACAAACTTTCCCATACCTAAAACAAAAAAACAGATTAAATCATTTCTTGGCCTATTAGGGTATTATCGCAAATTTATCAGGGACTTCGCTAATCTAACAAAGCCTATGACAGAGTGTCTTCGTAAAAATAATGGTATAAACTTGAATTCAAGGTACCTAAGCTGTTTTGAAACTTGTAAAAACCTTTTATGCAATGAACCTATTCTTCAATATCCAGATTTCTCTAAGCCATTCAACGTTACTACGGATGCGAGTAATGTTGCAATAGGTGCTGTGCTATCGCAGGGAGTAATAAGTTCAGATAAACCAATTTGCTACGCAAGTCGTACGTTATCAAAATCCGAACAAAATTATAGCACAATCGAGAAAGAGCTTTTAGCGGTTGTTTGGGCAACAAAGTATTTTCGGCCATATCTTTTTGGAAGGACATTCCAAATCGTTACGGATCACAAACCTCTTACTTGGCTGTTCTCTCTTAAAGAGCCTAATTCGAAGTTGGTTCGTTGGCGCCTTAGATTAGAAGAGTTTGATTATTACGTAACATATAAAAAGGGAAAACGGAATGCAAATGCTGATGCCTTATCTAGGATTGAACTCAATGTAAACGAAACGGAAACCACCACCTCCTCTGAACATTTAGACTGCATCTCTATGAAAAACAATATAGATGACCTAGAGAGTATTTCTACTATCCATTCTGCTCAAGAAAATGTTGATGACGGTATTCCAATATCGGAACGACCAATAAATGATTTTTCAAATCAATTAATTCTTGAAATTGGTAATAAAGGGTTAATTCCCCACGTCCAGTTCAGTATACTATTTAAAAAGAAAAAAAGATACATTATTAAACATAGAAACATATGCAACGAAGACATTATAAGAAGTATTTTTAATGATTACATAAAACCTAAAAATGTAACTGCAATATTAACAGACGATAGCACGTTTAGAACTATTCAAACAGTTTATTCAAAGTACTTTAGTAATTCCAGGATTAAGCTAATTAGGTGTACTAGCAAAGTAAGGGATGTATTAGAAACTGATGAACAGGAAAAAATTATAAAAGATTATCATCAAAAATCAAACCATAGAGGAATTACGGAAACTTTTGAACACCTCAAAAGGGATTTCTATTTTCCTAATATGAAATCATATATAACCCTTCTTATAAACAACTGTGATATATGTCAAAAGTACAAATACGGCCGTGATAGGGAACCATTAAAATTTCAAATCACTGAAACACCTTCCAAGCCATTAGAGATATTACATATAGATATATATTCGGTTCACAAAGAAAATTTTTTAACCATAATTGACAAATTCAGTAAATTTTCCAGTGTGTACTTATTGAGTGCAAGGAATAGTATCAATATTATTCAATCTTTGAAACACTTTTTCTCACATCATGGTGTTCCCAAAAAGGTCATTACGGATAATGGAAGTGAATTTCTTTCGACAATATTTAAGGATTTCCTAGGCATTTACGATATTATTTTGCACACAACATGCGCTAAGAGTTCCACTGGAAATTCTCCTATAGAACGATTTCATTCAACTCTTACTGAGTTGGTTCGAATACTACACAATCAGAATAAGAACAAGCCAATAGGTGAAATAGTTGATGAAGCTGTTATCACCTACAACAATTCGATTCATTCAACGACAAAACTGACACCTTTTGAGTTAATATCTGGCCATTACTACACAAATACCCCGTTTCCGTCCAAACCTAATCCAAAAACTGAACAACAATACATACGGGAACATATTCAAAAATACGAGACTTTATGTAAATTGATATACGATCGTAGTTTATCACATAAGCAAAATATAATAACTAAACTTAACGAAAAGCGAAAGGATCCTCCTGATTTCAATTCAAACGAAATAATAAATGAACTAGATGACAGGAGAAACAAATTGGCTCCTAGATTTATTGAACATACTGTTATTAATAATAAAAAGATCACAGTAGACACAAATAGACGTAAGGTACATAAACAAAAAATTAAGAAAAGACGTAAATTCACTGACACGCAAATCACGGAAAATAATTCCTAATATGAACTATTCTTAAAATCAAACGGGTGCCGTGAATTGTCGCCTAGGGGTTGGGTGAGGTTCTTAAATAAGTAATAAACGTTCCATCCTTGTTTTTGATAGGACTATTTGAATGAACTTATCCATTTCCCTAAATTTAACTCTAAAAAAAAAAAGTAATGATATTAAGGCATAAACTAATGTCAATAATGGTTTTATTTACTAATGCAAATTATCATTATAGTTACTATGTTATTCTTAAGATCTGGGTGGATTCCCAAGCTTTCATTTCCTTATTTCCCTTATCCTTTTGTATTATCTTATATCCAAAAAAAAAAAAAAAGCGTTCAGTTCATTTATCGGTGTTGAATAAATCGAGGTGGGTAATTAAGCTGCAAAATAACAACACACCCGCATAAGCTGTATTGCCACTAATTCACCAAAGGTTCAAATGGCCTTCAGTTTATTCAGGCCATACTAAGGGGGGAGGAGTTACGTGCACAGCAACAATAACGGAAGCATTGCTGGACAACAAGTTGGCTTGGGTTTGGTTGCCAACGCCAAAAGAGGAAGAGGAAGAAGATGCAGTGATAACAACCGCTAATCACCTGCACCCAACAAATCGCTTGCCTTATTTGGGCATATGCACTCATCACTTGCCTTATTTGGGCATAATGCAGCAACCGCTAACCTCCAGCGTTTGGTAGGTGATAAAAATATAAAAGCACGTTCGATTTAGTTGGCACGGCAGTCGTGTTTCAGAAGTCATAATAAATGGTCTAATAATAATATTTTGTGTTTCATTATCATAACTCGCGCAGCATTTGGAGAAACCGTCGTTTTAACACCTAAATTGGAAATTGAAAAATCCTGTTTCCGCAAACGAATGGTTTACCAACAGATCTCTCAGCACTTCACTAATTGAACTAATATTAATTGATCTTCAATTCATCAAGAGACGAAACAAAACTTAAAAATTATCTTAATTTAAAATTAGATAACCACGCACTCGCTCACAAATTCCAAAAAAAAAAAAAAAAGTCTTTTGAAGAATCCGTTGAGGGGCTTTGTCCGCTAGTACGACCAGTGGCCTCAATGCAGCACCTGTACAGGAGAATTCACTAAATCAGTCGTCCAATTCCATGACTATAAAACACATACCTCTGCTTAGTGTAGGACACGTTGCCCCCTTTTAATAGAAGAATTTCTTCTCTCGGGATTTCCTTTTCAATACAAATTAGGGTACCACTTTTTGTTACAATTTTTCTTTCATTTCTTTTTATATATATATTTTTTTTTGTGTGCACTTAATTGCACCCCTTAGGATTTACTATCTCACTTTACAAATTCAAATGCAAACTCGCACAATTAATTTGAAAATCATATAGCGACACAGCTGATCGTAAAGAAGCTACCATTGGTAGTGACCTATATTTTTCCAATATCAATGCCCTTTCGTTTGTTTCTCTCTCATTGAGTGCTTCTGCCTTCCCCTATGAGCTAAGATTTTACAGCAAAACACAGTTTGAAATGGGTGACGAACTATTGTGTGGGTAGGATAATTTCCTTCCCATTCTTTGCCTCTCCCTTTCCTAATTCAATGAGTGAAATCGGTTCTGATCACGGTTGTCCTATTAGATTCGTCTTATACTATTCTCCTCCCTATCCACACATCCCCACGCAAACAAAAAAATCCTTTCGATACACGTACCGACTATGTTGGTTTTTTGCCGAACTTACATATATGTAACATGTAACACTAACATCTAACCTTATCATAAATGGCATAAAATAAAGACACATAATTTAAATTCTAACTTCAACTTAATTGGACTTACTCATAATAAAATATCACAGTTCATTATCTATTGTGAATTGACCTTCATTGAAAATTTCCGACGAACACTAGCGAAGTGGACGACAGAGGTAGCAAGTGTTGTCAAACAGACGTGGGATAGGGACAAATGTAAGTCTTTCATGCCGATTATAATACATACATTGACACCTGTCAAAACAAATCGGCAATCAAAGTGGACAACAGGCGTTTGGACTTGCACCACGGGTAATTTATTGAATTTTTGTTATTTTTCGGATTGATTAAATTTTATGATTGTCTAATTTTACTAGGACAATGCAACTAAATGAAGGCAATGCATCTTTAGCCTTGGAGCCGAAGAAACCTTCATCGAATGGTTTTACAACCAACCACCAATGGATAGGGTGAAGGTCCGGTTGAAAACCATTTGATGATGTGTTTTCCTAAAATGAACAACTGGTAGCACGGATTCATCGTCCTTTGCGCTGGCGTATTCAAGTGAGTGCAATACATTGATATTGGGGTTGTTTATTGTCTTTGCTACCAGGCAGTTGCAATAGCCAACCCCCCCTGTCGGTATTTTGTTGCTTATTTTGTTTTCTAATTTGTCCTAATCCTAATTGCGGGTACACGCAACAGAATGAGTATCCATTGGAAAAGTTCCAATGAGAATGAGTAGAGTTCAGTATCAGTAATCATTGAAAATTCCAATTGGAATCGATTAAGAGAGCACACCAATAACGAATGAAAATTGTTAAAAGGAGCGTACATTTATATAGTGATCGACAGATTTTTGTAAATATCTCTTAAAATATTAACTTTTATACCAAACAGTCTTCGGCACATATATAGCTACGAGCATGATCTACAAAAAAGGTTCATATCCATTTTTCTGTAAATCAAGAAATAAACAGCTTTTTGTGTGAATGAAAATATTTTTTTCACCGAATCACTTATTACTCTAAAACCAGTCGATGTATCGCTACCATTGGTATTTGTCGTTTAACTAGAGGTTATACCGGATGTTGTGTGCAAATTTCAGCCGTCTACGCCAATTAGTTTCTGAGATAGACCTAGGTACAAAATTGGTCTAGCGGTCGGACAGACGCACAAAAGCGAAGTAAGGTTCCGTTTGTTCCCTCTGGGTACGGAACCTTAAAAACAGTGTTAGGAAGTCTTACCACAAGGTTTGGACAAACATATTGGTCCTTACCAATAAACGCTTTTACTTTCGACTCTAAATTTAAGCTTCACAGTGGTCCATACGAATTTCGCAATTGTGCATTGTTTATTTATTCAATATTATCTAGGGACGAAGGGAAATCAAAAATACAGCTCAAAGTCTTATAAATGTGGGTATGTATTCCGAGTGCACCTGAAAACTAGTATAAATTACGGGTCATATTATAAAATGTATTTTTTATTGATTGGGTTCATTCGCCTACAACCGTGATCCATATCGCCCTTCTCTCCCTGTTGTTCTCTACTCTAATGTACTTTATAAATTTAAGAACAAACACTTCCCTTGTTTGACAATAAATAAAAAAAACATGACAGGCCGTGACTTCTGTTGTCAAAAAAAAAATAGTAAATCAAAATAAACGAAGAAAACAAGACGCAAAAACTAAAGAAAAGAAAAATGGACCAAAGCTCGAAGAAAAGTGCCAACGAAAATGGAATGCCATTCACATATGCCATAGGCATATTCAAAAGCTGCTGCTCAAGAATAGCAGACTTCTCAAAAACTAGAGAGCAAGCCATCTCCCAAGATAAAAAGGATAATATCGTGAGTACTAACCTCCTTAAAATCTTAATCCATAATTACCATCACACCTCACACAATGATACACCACTTAGGGGACCAAATTCGCAAGAATCATTGCGGATATGGTCAAGGGCCTCGGCCCTCTTCCGACACACAACATCGAGCAAGGGGATGTGACGCAGAGAGTCGACCATTTGAATCCAGAATTCATGGCAAATGTTCGACCAAATGCTTCACCACCTCCTTGGGTCCCCTCGGAGCATGCCGAACTGTGGTTTATTTTAGCCGACTTGTAGGTTTTCGCGCGCTAAATCCGAAACCAAGTCAAAAAAAAATTGCTTAGTAATTATAAAAAAAAAAAATATAATTTAGAAAAGAAATGAAACTTTGGGTTCGGATTCAGCTCGCGGAAATTTACAAGTTTATATTTTGCATTCTCATTATTTTTTTGTTGAGTTATTGTTCTTTTGTTCATGCATTTGCTTTTTTTTGTTTATTTTTTCATGCAATGAATTGTTGTTAGAAAATCGTTCTTTTATTAAATTGACATTTATTTTGTAGAACTATGCATTTCTCATTGCTACTAAACATTTTTCCATAGTTTGGTGCTTGGCCGCCAATTCGAGGGGGATCCACTTCAGCTTCAACTTGTTCCTTTTTTCAGCTAGGTGGGAAAAATCGCTGCAGCAGACCAGACAATTGCTCCTTTACTAAAACGAGGAGAGGAGTTATGTGCCTACGGATGACAAAATATATTGGTAAGTCCATATTGAGATACCGAGCATGATCTTAGAAAATACTTGACAGAACTTTCTTTTGTTATAGGCTCTGAAGCCAGCATATCTGCAGACGACAACTGAAGATAAGTCAAGAAAAATATCAACCAACGAAAAGCAGCCAGCAAGTCAGCTCTGGAGTTGAACATACAGCTCCGGTGGTCAAGAACTCATCCAATAAGACGGATGGTCGAAAGAAGATTTCGCTACCCTCTTACTTTGATGGAGGCCATCATGCATTGCTATACAGCGATGTAAGATGAACAGTTTTCAATCGAACATTAAAGTTCAGTTCAAACTACATTAAAATGTTTAATTTTTCTTGGCGCAGCATGCAAATGTTTGGTAGACTATACGTACCGCGTTTTTGAACGTTGGGTGGACTAAAGTGAGTATCTTCGACTATCTATCGAGCCTTATGCAGTTTCACTATCGCCCCAGCTCTCCAGGATGACTGCATTTTTCATTTAAAAATTTGCTACTTACGAACTCCGTCCATAAGGCAGGGGACTAGGGGCTGGCGATTATTTCTTTTGTTTTGTCCGAACAATCTTTTGAAGAAAGAAATCATTTTCAACTCAAGGAAAACAGCTAGCATAAATGGTTAGGTAAAGGTTCTTCCCATCATTTTCGAATATAGGTATTAATAAAGTAAATCATATATGTAAATTTAGTGTAAAATTTGGTGAAAATGGAAGCACATCTGCACCCAGGTCCCACTTCAGACAATGGGTGGAGTAAATGCATCAAAAAAAACAGACTAAGCTGTTTAAATCTTACTAAAGTTCACCCAGTGGACGAAATTCCATCATTATATTGAAAAATATATTACAACCGGAATTGCGTCTTTGGACAATCTTCTCAACAACAAAAAAATCAAGCAAGTGAATATTTTGTGTTTAAGGCAGTGAAAGTGGTTCTTAATTATTTGCTTTCGCCTATTTATATATAAGATAATAATAAACTCCGCGCAGAACAAAGAGCCAAAGTTGTTCAATTGCATTTTGAATGTCAGCATTCGATTCTTGAGGCATCAAGATCATATCGAATTTTCTTTCATATTCGAAAAGGGCCCAGGTCCAGTGTCGTGTCTAAGAATTGATCGACTGATAAAGTATTTCCACCAAAAATTAGCTGCCTTTGATCTTACACGGTACTGGAAGACCTCGTGCAGTTCACAATGATGAGAATATGAATATTGTTCAGATGCAAGTAAGTATTGAGGACTTTCTCTCCAGTTGATGATGTCTAGTCGGTCTTTGCAACTGGGTTTGTGAGTTATAATCTGAATTCGTCCATCTATGGCTAACATCGCGTTTTTCTGATTTGAAGTGCGCCATCGCGTTTGCCCGATTTAACGACGGCTGATTTTCTTCTTTGGGACTACCTGAAGGATAAGGTGCATGCCATTAAGCCAAGAACCATTCAACAGCACAAGGCCTTAAACCCAGAAGAAGTAATGGCTCAATGACCGGAAATTCTAAGAAGAGTAATGAAAAGTGCTCTGGATACAGCGCGGAAGGTCGAAGCAAACAATGGGCGCCTTTTTACAGATACTACAGTCTCAACGGTTAACCACTCGAAGGATGGTATCGGGGGACTCTGGTGCGGAGGACAACACCTACGGGTTGACGGCAAATGATGCTTACTTCCTTTCTGTTACGGATTTTATCATTTTCCATGCTCAAACCAGCTTACATGCGTGCGTGACCCGGACGGAGCTCAGAGACCAACTAAGCAGAGTCGTATCTGGCATTGTCAGCCATGACTCATGAGCGCCTTTGATGAGCTGCCACCTCCACACCGAACCAAAAAGGGTTGTTCATGCATTAATAATTTGCTACTTCTTACAGAGAGCATCGTGCAGCTACCTATCAGCTTCAATTAGCAGTCAATTTTAACAGTTGACTCCTGGGTCAGTAAGTAAGTAACATGCTTGTATAGCTTTAAGTTTCCCTTGTAGCCTTTCGATTAGCTTTGAACTGCATGTTGAAGCAGTATAAATGTATGATAAATTGGGGTGGACAAAGTTCGACCCCATGACTCTTCGTGCAGTCTATCCTGATGGCTCAGGATCATAATACCTTATCCCAGGCTTAACCAAGAATCTTAAGAGGTCTAATGATAACCAAACCACACTTATTCACCCGTTTGTGTCGCTGATTTCAATGGATTGATCAACGAATTTCAGCGATTTATACAATCCTTCATTTCAATGTAGTACTCGCTTAGTTTGGCAAAAAAAAATATTACTCAACTGACATACCAAGAAAAGCAATAGGAGCCCGTGCGCCATGCCCGACATCCGCTCGCAGAACTAAGACGAAGAGCTTTGCTTTTTGACCTTTTTTCTGTACGCCAAAGTCAGTCATCACGTCGCTGGCAAATTGCTGCATCCATCATTGTAGTAGACTCAGAAGCGCGAACAATTCCTCTTTTCCACCCATTATACTGAGTATGCTACATCCTGACATATGATGCAGCAGCATCAGCAGCAGCAATTGCCCCTGCCTGATGCACTGGCACAGCATTTATTTTGCTGGCTGAGAAAGAATAATGGTTACCCTAACTCCACCTATCTATCGTCACGACAGCGGAACACAAAAACGTGTAAGCCGCACTGCATTATGGCTGAGAAAGTTATCGGCGGAATTAATAAGGAGCTAACTTTACCTAATTTATGCCAGCGATGTTACGTATGGGCTTCGGATAGCGCGCAGGGCGTTGGGCGGGGTGGATGTATTGTGAATCCGCATATGACACGACAAGGGCGCTGCACTATTCTGACACCGCCAAGATAGATGGGAATAGTTATTGAGTTGTAGCTTTTTCGGTAGTAATTCCAGTGTGTAGTGGCTCGTAAAAAATTAACTTCACCAAAGTGAGAAACTGAACAAGAAAGATGATGATTCCGCGCAGTAGTGTGTGAAACTGCCATAAAATGTGCTGGCAAATTGATTGGTTCTCATCGCCATTAGGATTCGACAGCGAGGTGTGTTCACGGCGATTGATTTTTTGTTGCACCTCGGCTTTCAGTGGAGGTATGGGTGAATAGATGGTAGCAGCATTTGAACACTTTCTTCAGGCTTATTAGAATTTGTTTCAAATATACCACCGGTCCTAGGATACAATTAAAAGAAACAAAATTCGCCGTCACAAACGGCAATCCAAAAATAACTCAATTCATCATCTAAAGCGCTTTCGAGATACTCCTAATCGGGTTAGGAGTTACCTACTAATCCATTTAAAGGATTTACAGTGCGACGCTCATTATTCTCTTCAGCTTTCCCTACCATCCCCCTTTGGGAACTGTCAACTGGCTTATAGCTTGCCCTGACTTTGTTTGTTTAATAAATTTCACTTCATTACCCAAAGACAATAAAAACGCTCGAATCTGAGTTGGATGGAAAAGAACTGAATAAATTGCAATAACCATATCCCCACCAAAAAAAAGAAGAAGGAAAACCAAATAGCTGTCACAACTCATCATCAATGATAACACCACGCCGGGGAGAATCCAACTTAAAGCACAGAAAGGAATAAAAAATCATTTTCGTGCTCTTTATATTATATTGTAACAGCATTTAAGGCAAGGGAAAAGGAAAAGAAAACAAACCACGACGACTCGAAGAATAACTGTAATCAAACCAAAGTGGCGAACAAAGTCAACGGAGAGACACACCCAACACCCTCCGTCGGCATCAGACTTTAGTCAGGCAACTGAAAATTGCCCTGCTCGTTGCGTGGGTCCTTGTGTGTGTGTATTAAGTTGATTGTTGTCCTGCCATGGGGCGTTCTTATGCCTAATTTTTTCTCTTTACGGCCAAAGCGCCAGATATTGGAGTTGTAAACATTCCTAATGGCTGCAAATTGAATTTTCCGCGAGGAGGATGATCCTTAGATGGCGATAGCAAGGACAACAGGACAATGATGATGACGATGATGATGATGATATATTTATATTCGAAACCAAAATCTGAGGGATTTTCTGTAATTCCATGGATGACATTCTTTGCGCGTTCTCTTCCCCTCGGTGCGAAGTGAGTGTCAGAGAATATCTATCCAAAGGGATGGTGTTGGTGGCGTTGTACTCAAACTCATTCCCCTTGGCGGGAATTCATGACTCTTGGGAGATTTTGATTAGGTTCTTGAATAATGCAGTGGTTACATTCACGCTCGGAAATTGGAATTAAGCTTGAGGGAAGAGATTTTTTTCGGGGTATAGCTGCTGCTGCATCTTCCACTCTAAGCGAATTGAATATTTAATTTGATTTATTTTTATGGTGTCGCCATAAAGCAGGAGGCCGAGGCGCTCTGCTTGAATAGTTGATCAGGCGGCACTTGCACAAGGTGGATACCTACAAAGGCGAAAGGAACGCTATACCTACCTACGCAACGCGACCTTGTAAATTGTTCGCATTGAAATTTGTATATTTTTCAATATTAAATATTTGGGCTACATAAAATGTGCTGTGCAACTTGAGATGAACAGGCAGACAGACTGGCGATAACATTTTGTCTATAGGAATTGACGGAATTGGTCAGCCAGTTTTAAAATAATTGCCTCCGGGCTGCTTTGGACAGATGGTTCAAGGGTCTGATTTTAACGCATGGGCCTTGGTATGGTGCAGATCAAGTCACAAATGGGTTGTTCTTCTAGAGGATTACGTCTATTGTTTCAGCTAATAACAAAAGAAAGATCACAAGCAACTCAGCTATCAGGCGTCTCTCTTTTAGGAATCAGTGCAACAACCTCAATAATCACGCCTGGACCAAAGTTAACAAAATCATAAAGACAAAATATGTGACTCTATTTTCCCGCCAAGAATATATGAAGCCGGGTAGACAAAAAGTTCAATCTTTAATCACATTTTAACACGCAAAGAAGTATTTAAGGCATACGTAAAAGGGCGAAAGGGCTCTGGGTCTTGATGTTTTTCCAAATAGAGCACCAAAAATTGCAACCCGGCGTAAGAGCAAAAATACTTAACTGGTTTCTTCAGGAAGCAAATATGTGAGGGAAGTCCAAGCGATCAATCCACTTGTCATTGCATTTATTTACTTTGTATGATTAGTAGATGCCTGAACAGTTTATTTATACAATGAGCGCAATTGAAACGACACAAGCCCTCTCGCGAAACAATTATATATGGTCAAGATCTAGCGTGGAGACGATCCGGGATAGCGGGAGCTCGACCCACTGTACCTAAAAATATTGTGCTGAAATTTGTTTCTTTTTCTGTATTGTTCATTAATTGTAATTCTAAAACATGGGCACCGTAATTAAACCTACCTCTCAGGTGGGTCGTTATGCCTATGAACGTAAAGAAGTAGTGCAGCGAATTGGTAACGTATCTGTTGCGAATTAATATGCACATTCCTTTTAAACAATGCCCACACCCATCCACTGTAAAAACATATCAATGACAGCTCAATATTATACAAACAAATAATATAATGTAAAGAAATTTTCACATTTACTTATAAAAACTATAAACATGTACCTAAACCATTATATATTGTAAAACAAAGAACATTTAATAACAAATACTTTGGAATTAGTATACGAAGTTAGTGTACAATCAATTTGAACTTATTCTAATAAGAACGTTCTAACGTTTGAACGTTATCTCGTCTTATCTCTAGTTATCTTTTTGGTTTCTTTATTTGACAACTCAAAATACATGTCGTTACAGTATCCTAAGCTGCCTTCACCGGATTAAAATACTGGATTTTCTGCAGTTTTCAAGTAACGAGTGGACGTCCAGTATAACGAGTGATATAATATTTGCTGTCATTCACTATATCGAGCGCGTTCGTTAGATCGATAGATTTTTTTAGATATTTTTGATTTTAAACAATTTATTAAAAATGTGATAGTTTAAATGTTTTTATTTAATGTTTAATTGAGTAGATCATGGTCCTGCAAGATAAATACTTGCTGGGTTCTTAATCTAATTTAAGTATACGTTCGTTACATCGGATACAAATAGTGGGCGCCATTCGTTATACACAGATACAAATGTAAATCTGTAAAGCGTTCGTTATATCGAAAATTGGCTATATCGGATATTCGTTATGATGGACGTTTCTTTTTATAAAAATTGTATTTTTATTTAGTTAGGGGTTTCAACTTAGAATTAAATGCGTTCTGAAAAATGTCTCCAATAAACTGCAGTAGTTGCACTCCTGTACAATAGTAGAGTGCTACGGACTACAGTGGTTGGCACCCAAAAATAGTGATTAAATAATAGTTGCATGTTTATTAACCCTCTGCGACTGACGTGGTAGTATGACAGCCACCATAAAATCGAAAAAGATGTATTGCTTCGTTATTTTTCAAATGTTGGCTCTCTTATTCTCAGTACCTTTCTGTTGTATGCTCAATCGTGCATTAGTGTAACGCGATCAGTCGTGTCGTGTGTATGCATTCTTGTATGAGGGAGGGTGTCTACTATTCAACCACGTCAGTGTTAAGGTATGTGTCTGACAAACAACCACCTCAGTGTAATAGTTATGTGTTCATAGTGTCTCCTAAGCAACACGTCAGCAAAATTATTCAATTCGTTATTTGTTTCTTAGATGGCTCACTCAAGTAACAACCAAGGGTCTTCTAGATCTAAAAGATCATCGACTGGAACGTTTGTTAGTCACGACCAGCTAATAGAACAGTGGTTGGATGAAGAAAGCGAGCACGAGTTCAGCGATTTTGACGATGAAGGTGATGACCCGAATTTTCAGCCAGAAACTGAATTTTTAGAAGCAGACGAAGTTTCAGGTGAGGGAGATAATCAAGAACTTCTTGAAGAAATGCCACATGTACCCACCATTGAAAATGTGCATCAAGAAACCTCAAGAGAATCATCTGCATATTACAAAGGTAAGAAAGGATTCACTTGGAATAGACAAGAGTGCCCCAGGACATCACGAACTGCAGCCCACAACATAATAAGATTACCTGGCCGCTTGCATACTCCTAATTTTGAAGGTTATTTTGAACTTTGGTCCAAGATTTTTGATCATTCTATGTTGGAATCTTTGGTGACATTTACGAACCAAAAACTCAACAGTTACCGAGCCAAGTTCAAACATAGCACTAGGGTAGAACTTATGGACACAGATGTTACCGAAATGAAAGCACTTATAGGTCTAATGTACTACTCTTCAGTACTTAAGTGTAATGACGCTGATCTTCGCCTAATATTTGCCACCGATGGAACTGGCCATGAAATATTCCGCTATGTTATGTCCAAATGGCGTTTTTCTTGTTTGGTCAACTGCCTCCGATTTGATGATTCCACTACCAGAGAGCAACGTATGAAGGAAGATCGACTTGCTCCAATATCAGATATGTTCAACAAGTTCATTTCGAACAGCCAGTCGCAATATACCCCTGGACCATACCTTTGCATCGATGAAATGTTGCTGCCATTTAGAGGTCGATGCAAATTTATAATTTACATGCCACAAAAACCTGCAAAGTATGGCATCAAAATTCAGTTATTGGTAGATGCTCGTACATACTATATTTACAATGCCTACATCTACCATGGCAAAAATTCGGATGGCATAGGCCTGCCTGAACAAGAAAGAAAAATGGCAATACCAACTCAATCGGTTCTGAGACTTGCGAAAGTTGTCGAAAATTCAAACCGCAACATTACAGCTGATAATTGGTTCAGTTCGATTCCACTTATGGAAATATTGCTGAAAAGGGGACTAACCTTCTTAGGTACGCTTAGGAAAAACAAAGCTGAGATACCACCATGCTTCTTGCCGAACATGAATAGAGAATTGGAGTGTTCCCTGTATGGTTTCACGAAAGACTATACATTATTATCATATGTACCGAACAAAAACAAAGCTGTCCTATTGATCTCTTCTTCCCATCACAATCAAGATAGAGATACCGATACAGGAAAGCCAGTTATGATTGCAGATTACAATCACACCAAAGGAGGAGTTGACGAAGTCGACAAGAAGTGTTCAATATATTCTTGCAGGCGCAAAACTCGTCGTTGGCCTATGGCAATTTTCCAAAGAATATTAGATATGACAGGTATTAACAGCTTTGTGTTGTATCAAATGTGTGGAGACAGTGATGATAAAATGAGAAGAGGTACTTTCGTTTTGAATATGGCTAGAGTATTAGTCCCAGATCACATGAAAGGCCGCGTATACAACGAAAGATTACCAAGAGAACTGCGGATGACCGTCAGTAGAGTTTTGGGTAAGGATCTTCCCCCTCCACCACCAAGAACTGAATCGATTGCACCAAGTGGAAGAAAACTATGCTCTTTTTGCCCCACAAAAATAAAAAGAGTGACCAGATATTTTTGCTGTGATTGTTTGAAGCCAATTTGTCTTCAATGCTCTAAGCCACTCTGTGAAGACTGCCAAAAAAAATTGTGATTTTGAGCTTACATATCTCTTAATTGAACCAATGAATTGATCTCTTTTTTTTTTAGTCTGACTACTATAAGTGTTAACTTTAATAAATTATTAAGTAAATGAAGAAAGTATTTATGTTTTTTTTTTTTTTTTTTATCTTTTTCTATATGTATAAGTTTTGAAAAATTATTTATGTCATACCAATAAATGTTGTTTACCTTCATATGCCTTTTTTATTTTTTATATATTTTCAAATTAAAATAATAACTCGCAGTATTGACTTTAAAATATAATAGTTAATAATATCAATTAAAAAAGGAATTTGGAAAATACAAGCTGCCCAAATGGTGTCTGGTGGACTACCACGTCAGTAGAATTGTGAAAATTAGTTCACGTCAGTCGCAGAGGGTTAAAATGCATTTATTGTTTTTTTACTAAACAAAATGCCAAAGCTTCATAAATTAATAAATTATTATACTAAATATAAATTAATTCATAGCATTAAAAGAAGTAAAAATTAAGTAAAATATCTATAGTTCATTTATTAGTTTAGTTTTTGCATTTAATAACTTGATTTGAAACTTTTAAGGAACATAGCTAAGACGAATTTATTGCAACATTAACATTTTAATTAAAAAAGAAATCGTTCCAGATAGAGCTACTTATTGAAGCCGGTTATCATCACACATTGCTTTTTTTAAAGGAATTTTCAGAAATCTGAAACAAAAAACCGTCTTACAGTTATTGGCAGTGCCATATGGTCCCATATGAACATGTTATTGGCACCTGGCACCTCTGTCAGTAGTTTTATCTATTGCTATTCCTTGATACTGTTATTGGCACCCCTCGTATTTAATAAACTAGCAGCTAATTTCAATATTTTAATCTAAATAAATAGTATTTTATATATGTACATATTACCATTTGAAATGGCTAACGTTTTTGTACATATTTTCAGAATTTCCGAAAAAAATCTATACCAATAAAATTCGAAGTCCTTATTAAAATTCACATAGTTTTAAAATAAAAAAAAAATCACCGACAGGCTTACAATTTAATTAAACATTTTCGGTTAAAGGGAGCATTTGGTATAAGAAAAGTTGGAAAATATTCCGAAATTATTATACGTTTGGAGAAAACACAAAATCTCTCGATGGAAGCATATGGAAGGGGATAACATTGTAGATCCCGTCCGTTTGTTGCCCCTGAAAAATTGTTACAAATCAGCCGAGTTTATTATTTCTTAATTTAATAATATGAGGAGGTAGGTAGGTAGGTAAATGGGTGCTCTTATGGCGGTAGCCACAGCTTCAGTTAGACCATCAGTTGGGTCCATTGTGTCCGCAAAAAAAATTATATAAGTAACGTCGGTGGGAAATTGTTAGTTGACCACTTCTTGTAAAGGGTGATTTTTTAGCTGGTTTGGTTTTGGCAACACTGGTTTTGACAGCTGACGTGTGTTTAGTACCTTGTGTCACTGTCAAACAGCTTCAGTTTGGTTTGCAATTTAACCATGGATCGTCTTACAAATGAACAACGCTTGCAAATTATTGAATTTTACTATTAAAATTGGTGCTCGGTTCGAAATGTTCATCGCGCGCTGCTTCCATTTTATGATCGGCATTCTCGACCTTCTGAGCAGTCTATTCGGAAGATTGTGACCAAATTTCGCACCAAATTTACTTTGTTGGACATTAAACCACCAACACGTTTACGTACTGTGCGTAGTGAAGAAAATATTGCGGCCGTATCAGCTAGTGTGACAGAAGACCGCGAAATGTCGATTCGGCGCCGTTCCCAGCAGTTAGGCCTTTGTTACAGCACTACGTGGAAAATTTTGCGGAAGGATTTGGGCGTAAAGCCTTTTAAGATACAGCTGATGCAAGAACTAAAGCCAGCCGACCTACCACAACGCCGAATTTTTGGTGAATGGGCTCTTGGAAAGCTGGCCGAGGATCCGCTTTTTTATCGAAAAATTGTGTTCAGCGGTGAGGCTCATTTTTGATTGAATGGGTACGTAAATAAGCAAAATTGCCGCATTTGGAGTGAAGATCAGCCAGAAGCATTGCAACAGCTACCAATGCATCCCGAAAAAGCCACTGTTTGGTGCGGTTTATGGGCCGGCGCCGGCGGCATTATTGGGCCATATTTCTTCAAAGATGATGCAAATCGCAGCGTTACTGTCAATGGTGAACGCTACCGAGCGATGATAACAAACTTTTTTTTGCCCGAAATGGAAGTTCTTGACTTGCATGATATGTGGTTTCAACAAGACGGTGCCACATGCCACACAGCACGCGAAACAATGGCGCAATTGCGAGGCGAGTTTGGTGAACAGTTAATTTCACGTTTCGGGCCGGTCAATTGGCCGCCTAGATCGTGCGATTTGACACCATTAGATTATTTTTTGTGGGGGTATGCCAAGGCTAATGTGTATAGGGACAAGCCCGCTTCGATTGACGCACTGGAAGCCAACATCCATGCATTCATTCGTGAGATACCGGCCGATATGTGTGAAAGAGTATGCCAAAATTGGACTCAGCGGATGGGCTACCTGAGACGCAGCCGCGGTCAACATTTGCATGAAATTATCTTTAAACATTAAATTGCAAGGTTCAAACTATCGATTCAAATAAATATTTCATTCATTTTTTCGAATTTTTTGTGTTTTTTTTTTAAAAAAAGTTCTAAACCTCTTAAAAAATTACCCGTTAGAAGCCGGTTCAATATTCATGAATCTATCCGCATTGGAAAAGTGTTCAAGTTCGTCCTCCACCTCATTAGAGTATAAGAGTCACTTTAGCATTTTGAACCATCAAACGATACTTAAGACTCGTTGTATCATCATTCCCAACTATTCATTAACTTTATGCAAAAATTAAAATCTAAGAACCGAGTGAGACCAACTGGACGACGAAAACAGGAAATTCCAAGGATACCAATTCATATTTATCTGGAACAACTCGCTTAACGAAAGATTGACACATATTTTCATACCAGTGATTGATCCATTTTTAAAACGAACCTATGGAAAAACAGTTTTCTGTATGACCAACTTATAGCATCATGTCCCTTCAAATGCAATGGACGTTGGATCATGCCAACAGTCCCCACCTCCCATCGGCAAAAACAAAGAACAACCAAAAACTCGTACAAAAAATCTGGAAACAAATTCATGGATACAAATCAGCCAAAAAACCACCTGTCAGATTTTTCTTACCACAACTAGGTATTTGTATACAACTCTTAGTATATTATTGCCTCAGTTAAGTACGATTCTCAAAATGCTTGCCATTTCATGGACGCATCGAGAAATTGCTAATGAAATCAAAATTTTCCTCTCCATCAATGGGTCTGTTTTCAAGAATTATTCAATCAATTCGCCACACCCACCTCCGCCCCAAACAGACCGCACATTTACAAATGGCACACATCCGCCACAGAATGAATAACTCAACTCAGTTGTGGCAACCAGTTACGATACGAATTTCATTTAACTTATCCCAGCACAATTGTTTCATTTGAAATTCTATTTATTATATTGTCGGCAGCTGCAACTACCATAACGGTGCAGCCTGCAGCTCCTTCTCCGTATCTATTGGAACGTAACATTTAAATTGCTAGCCAATGCGAAGTGAAGAATCTCCGTTCTTTGTATAGGAGTACGGGACTACTGCAACTCAATTATTGTGCAGACAATTATCTATCGGTCAGGTTTTTGGTTGCACCACATCGCTCTCTAAACTGTTCTGAAATTCCGATCATTCGTTCAGATCGAAAAAAGATTAGAGAACGATGCCATTGCTATCCTGAAGGATGTACCTCACTACGAATGGGCGAAACAATAAACGAAATAGCAAAACCACCATAAATTGCCTGATTCGATTATCGGTTGTGATGTTCACAGTAGTTCTTGTCCATCGGCCGGAGAAGGACTTCAACTACAACAAGTACAAGTCGAACTCGACGAGAATCTTAATCTATCCTTGGATGGGGTGGTGCAAAGAAAAAAACAAGTTTTCAAAAAGAAACAACAGTAAAACTAAAAGCGAATTCATTCATGCCGAGAGAGGGAACTCACATTCAAAACGAGCCAGGACCCAGGGGAAGGTATCTCCACCAATCGATGCGAAAGACTATATACGCCTTGCAGCAATGATAATAGAATTCCTATTCCAAAATGGACAATTTATGTACACAGGAATCGACGAACTGCTGCAAATAGGAGCAGATTTCGATGCACAACTGTGCATAGAAAAACATTTCTGTGTACAGGACCACCTTCTCTTCTCGCACTCCCTGTGGCACAGCACGGTCTGCCACAAATTGTCGATAAATTGAAATTACAATCGGCAACAGCTCACTCTCATCGGGCTGTGTGTGTGTGTCTTTTGAGCAAGGGTTCGAATTTGTTGTAAACATGTCTCTTTTATTTTTTGTTAGCAAACGTTTGCATTTGGTGGAGCAGGACTCAATTGGAAAATGTCCGGCTGGACACTTGAAAGACATTGTGCTACAGTTTGGTGGGCATCTGGCCGAACAGCGAACAAAGATAAATATTTCTTTAATTTCATCTATACTTGTCATGGTGGGCGATGAACTGTTGCAATGGCGGAAGGACTGTAGACAGCTTTGAGGAAAATTCCACACGACGGTGGAGGAATGGAGGTTTCAACTCGAATCAAATGGAGTTGTTGTCCTAAAAGTATTTTTTGTAAATGAATGTGAGACAAATTTGCTATTGCATTTAATTCGAAATATGCTGCGAAGCCGCGACCTTTTAAAACAGACCTAGATCAAGCTCAAGGCTAAGGACTTTCGACGGAAATAAGTAAGCAACTTTAAAATCATGCAGTTGCATTTTGCAGTGTTTTAAGGAGGGTGGGTCACAGACAAGTGTGCCAAACCACTGAGCGTGCGTTGCAAGTTCAACTCATACGAAAACACATGAACAAAGTCTTTCTTGTACTGCGTCAAGCGTCGCCGTCAGGTGTCAAACATTCGAGGGTATAATTGCGTTTCCATTTCACCTGCCCGGTCCTGGCATAAGACTATAGGTTTGATCCTTCGATTCATCAATGTTGGGTAACGTATTTGAAGACAAATCGATATCTAAACAGCCGACTGCTACTGCCTTTACAAGGAATCCCCGTAGCAAGTGTCGCTTTTCTCCTAGAATTTGTTATCATATCTAAAAATGCGGAGTACCGAGCGAGCTATATTTCCATGTTCCACCTTAGTTCAAACTAGGCAACTCTCTATCTTAGTCAATTAAAAAGTTGTTCACTTTGTTTGGTAAACTATTTACATGCACCATTATAGCCAAAGTAGTTTTTCAACACCGAACCCTATCTGCTCTCTCTGTCAATCTCTATTCCCAGTGAAAGGATCTTAGCACCTACAATCCACTGCAGGCGTTCCCCCAGGAAGAGCACATTAAACATCCAATTAAAATCCCATGTTTTAATTAGCACTGCAAGTCCGTTTAGAAAACGTGACCTACAATTGAAACAGAAACTATTACTCGTATATGGAAAGTTATGAGTTTACGTCCTTATATGGCGATGCAGCTCTAAGCGTTCTCATCGAACAGAGCCACAAAACCACAACCATCCACTTCGTTAACAAGAACAATACAACCATCCATTTGGTCAGCCATCGCTTACCAGCTGTCACATTGGCCTTTTCTTTTCCGGTGTCTTTTGTCTTTTCTATTTGACAGTGACGGCGAGCAGAAGTTTATTTTTACACGTGTATAAATTCAATAAAATAGAACAATCTAGTTTTAATGTTTTATTCTTTTGTTTCATTGAATTTCATCTTTTCATTACAACCCATGAAATGATTTAGTTATTCCGACAAAAAATTCGTTTACTTGGTCGGAAAAAAAAAACATATAAAAAATGATATTACCGGACACAGCCTCCGACTATCGGCGAGTCCCAAAATGATACAGTCATCTAGACCAAAGACGCCAATAAAACCAATCATCGTTGGAGCATAAAATAAAAGAAGCATAAGAGCCCAACCATTTTGGTGTAAAACAAAACTTCCTCCCGGCTCAATGGCGAACCGAATCAAATGTATATCTATCGATAAGAAAATTATCCCCCAATCCCCAATCCCATAAGAGGGCTAAGAAGGGAATAGAAATTACATTGCTCATTGCTACCACAATATATACAGATACACATGCTGTCCGTGGAAGAATAAATGACCACCAGGCAATTTTGGTGGTAGTTGGCTTTCGAGAAACATCGACCGACTATCTTATCGATGGCTCGAAAGGGTATGGGCTGTTTGGGAGACGCACGCCCACAAATACGTACATCCTTGAGTAAGTATTTTCGAGTAAACATAAAACTTTCTCCCAAGGAGTCGGGGGTGCACGGGATAAGCACTAAAATAAAAGCTGAGATTTCTTATTGCACGGCCGATGAGTCGTTTTATTTTCCTCGGATAAGCAATGAGCTTGAAATTAAATTGATATCCTTTGAGAGGGGTCAGTTCTGTTAAATGCTGTATGCGAGTGGTGGCATGTTCCGGGGAATTGGGAATAGTCATAAGATGAATAGTCTCTGGGGGGAGACTTTGCCTTAAAGGGGTATTTGACGTACGGCGCAATGTTTTTGTTGCCAATGAGTCCGCTTCTAAATGGTTTATTAGGCAGATGAACGAAATCTTGCAACATGATTGTTTGTGTCTGATTGCACTCATTGGCAACATCGGTATGAATCGGATAGCCGTGGCGTCCGTGTTTCACTGTGGGAAAGTATGTGTAAACTAGCGGCATGCATACACTTGCACATAGTAGTCTGACAGTTCATTCTGTGGTGACATTGGAAAAATTTCAATAATTCAAATAGTTGGCCGATATCGGGACGTGTTAAGAAAACGGTGGGTATGGTGTGGTGAATTTAGTAGCTACTTTTATTTCATTAAACGAATATAGTATTAGGGTTTCTATTATTTTATCTTGATATGCATATTTGCTTATTGACGAAGTCGTTTAACCATAAATGCGCTTCATAGCTGAAAATTGAAAATTGGGGCTAACGCTTTCAAAGTTGCGACCACCGACTCGGAATTTCATGAAAATGCTGATTTTATTGATTATTTTAGCATTGATAGTTCGGTACTCGGTTTAAGGGTGCGTTCACACTGAAAGTGAGAAATTGTCAAGTCGCTACAGGCCCAATTCAATGGATGGGACAAAAAAGTTATTTTCTAAGTAAAAATTATTCATATTCTCGACTGACTCAAATATTTTCATTAATTTCGTAAGTTTGAAATTCGTTAGTACAATAAATTGTTTCAAATTTTGAAATAAATTTAATTAACTTATGTTCTCTGTTATTACACGGAAAGTTCATAAAAATATTCTAACTCAAAAATCTTACCCACTGTGAAATATTCATATCTCTCCCCTGAACCTCAACATATTTAAAATTTAAGTATTCCTTATCAGTTCTTCGCTTTGAATTCGTTGGCGTTTTTTTGTCGACATTCCTCTGAACAACAAACGAAAACAGACACAATAATAATTTGAGGAACAAAAATGTCTTATTTTATTTCCACGGATGATTTTTTCTCAGATTATTGCTTTTATAAAAGTTGATTACATAAGTTATTAACCATTTTGAAAAAAAAACATGTTTTCGTGGTGAAATAAAGTAACAACCTTAAACTGCGGGGACGCATCCATCAGCCGACAGAAACTCACCAAATGCCCTCAGTGCCTTTAGCACTTCGTCTTTATTGTTCCCACACAACGCCGGCATTTTTCCCTTTTCTTAAACTCAAATTCCCTCGATTTGTTTATGAAAAAATCTATCTTTTAAAAGTAAATTTTGTATTATTCGGAAAGAAATCCTCATTAAATTAACCTTTAGTTAAAAATCGCAGTTCGTTAACATTGTTCTGATTATTTCTTCGTATAAGAAATTTTTTGATAAAAGGGAAATCTCTTTTATGGACTTTTAGTGGGTTGCAATGTACTTCGAATGTTTTTTCAACAGATTCATGATATTTCCACAACAAAACTTCCAGAAAAAGGTAGAAATTCCACGAAGTAGGATGACTGCTGAGTGTCAGTATTTCATTATATCCTCGACATGAAGATATAGATAGATATATAGATATATCCTCGATTGAAGATATAGACTGTAACGTTTATTGCATCTGATGGAGCGAGAGGAAGTGCCTGAGTAGAGGGAACACTTTACTCGCACCTATCTCATTCGTAGCCATCAATGAACTTCCAGAGCGATAGGTGACCCAATTTTCAGTCAAGGTTAGACTATAGAAGTTCATAGGAAAACCGATTTATTTATCGTAGGTCCGTAGGTGGAATACATCGGTACTGTGGGCAGCCCCCTTTCTGATATTCCATAAATCCACATCCCTCTTATCGTCACTTAAAAGTTCGAAAAATTATCCCTTAAATCATTTCAGTTATCTTTGTTTCACCCTTTCGGTATTTTGATGCCATATGGCAAACCGAATATTCATATCTTCATGTCTCCGAGTGTATTTTTTTGATTTACTTCTCCAACTAAATTCCTGGAGTATCTGATCAATCACTAGAGGCACAAATATCTACTGAATGATGGTTGACGTCTTTCTGCTTTTAGCTCTCCTGCAACAAAGTTCTGTAAAAGTATTTGAACTTTTTCACCAAAAGACTATTTTTATGATTTATTTTTTTATTTCGAAAATCGTCTAATATTTTGTCAATTTCGGTTTTATTTGAATGATAAATAACAGGGACTCAAATAAAAAAATACAGTAAACATCTAACTTCCGTGCTCTTTGTGGCATCATTTCTCGGAATAAAATTTATGCTATTCGGCATAATTTCTTTTTATTTCCTTTTGTCTTGTGGTTGGTATTTCGTTATAAATATACATTACTGGAAAGTAATATTATTAATATTATTTCTTTTTTGCATCTACATTTCCAAAAACCACTTTAAAACAAATAATTAACAAAACCAGTGTTTCAATTTTTTAAGTAGAGCCTCAGTAACAACAAAACGAAAAACAAAAAAAAAAACATTTTTTAACCTTACAAAAAAAAAAAAGTAGCGAGGGCTTACCAAAAGAATGTCGTCCTTCAAGTTCATATTGCTTCTCTGGTGGGCAACATCCTCTTTCCTATGTCTCTCGTGCAAAATTGACGGAAAAATATTTGGACATTCAAAACAATTGATTGCAGGTAATTCCAGCTATATGGCTGTTTGTTTTGAATTTATTTGTATTACCGAAGCAACTATTTCCATTACAAAATAATGAGCATCTATTTCCCTTCCCAAAAATCTTCAAACTGAAGCCCTATATGTGCATATCCATTGGACAGTGGACTACACCTCATTAAAGCAGTGTATATGAGTTCATAAAGTGCATTTTCAAAATTGCACGCAATATCATCTCACAAATTTGAAGGAGTAACCTCGACGGCAAAAATTGCCTAGAACCACACAACGCTTTTAGAAAAAAAATTCTCCACCAGTTTATAGAATAACAATCGTGACGACCTTACCAATTAAACCGAAGAGCACTCATAAAAAAAAACAGAACTTCCACAGCGCTTAGCGGCATATTATACCCATACCCACCTTTCTGACACTTTGCCACTCGCGATCTTAGAAAATTCAATTCAATTAGTTTCCATTCAATTTCACGAATTACCACGCAAAAGTTAAAACATTTAAGGATATCTTTTCCATTACTCAGCGCGCACCAGCGATTAACCCCATCCAAACGCGGGCAGAGGCCCCTCCTCACTTCCTCCGCAAGAAATAAATGGCCCAAGCAATTCAATGCAATTACAGGCAAGTTAAATTAATGTCAAAACTTTCAATTCAATGGGCATATCCGTCGAACGGGGATCCAATAAAAATATATCCGCGGCCGCACTCTATTCCCCTGGTGGGATGGCATGAAACCAATGATTCTATAGGTGAAATGCAAAGTTTCCATGTCGAGCGACAATAAGTAATTCAATTGCGACCCCTATAAGGTAAGGGTGTATATAGAAATGCGACGCGCTGTCCTTGTGAATGGATATTCCCTGCGAACGCTACTGCTGTGCAAATGGATGAACGAAAATTTCCGTAGGGTGAAGTTTGATTGTATAGTTCTCCTCGGATGCAGGAAGCGGGGAATCAATTCGACTGTATGAAATCACATTTTCCTCATTCTTTATTGGGAATTGAAGTTTTCTTTGCATATTATTCGAGCAACGGGGAGGGTGCGACAATATTTTTATGAAAGAAATCTACAAATCCCAATCGAGTCTCGGATAACAGACTTATGTCTTATGCGCTAGATTTGTTTCAGAACAGATGAAAAAACAAAAAAAAAAAAAACACTTTGTCAACCCAAGACTTTTCGTCTCATCCACACGCACATTGAATCATAAAGTTGAACTGATACAAATCAGCTTCATGGATATACAAACATCTGCAAGTGGGTGATGTAGATATTTGAACAGACTTCACACCCACTCTTGTTCGCAGGATGCTGTCAAGATGCCGCAAAAGAGAAAAACCGGAAATTCCATTCCAACCGAAATAAATGTGTCTTGAGGGATCATTTCAAAGCAAACATACTCGTGGGACAAGTACACATCCTTCGGAATAATTTACAAAGCCGGCATCTTGGCAATCGTGAGAAAGTTGCTGCTGAAATTTGCGAAGGCAAATAAAGTCATCGATATTATTTTCAATTTGCAAGCCCACTTGGCTTGGGTCTACTGTTTGTATTATTAAAAATTGCAACAAAAAAATTTGAGTATAAAATAATAATTGGGTAATAGTTTTAGTATGAACTGACAGCTGGAAAACAAAACCCTCAAATGAAAGCTGTGGGCATATTGCTTATTCGATTTACTTACCTTTCCGCAAAACAATTGAAGCGTTGATAGTTATTCCTTAAAGAAAATCCTTCAAAGGTCAATGTCAATGTTTAAGCTTTTCCGGTAAGCTAGAGGTCCGCTAAAAAACCCTTCCCGAAGAGCGAACAAATAGCGTAAATACGGATCAATTAGGAATTAAATCCCATGTACTTGGTTTGGCGAAATTTCAATGCGGCGGACATAGCTTTACAAACTTTGGTATTACCGTAGGCTCAGCTTCTCGGGGACGAATGGAAGAAATCTATAATATTAGGTCGAGTCCGAAAGGCTAATTGAGTAGTTATACTTTTGCATTTTTCTGAGACGTTCGCGAGAGGTGGCGCGATGGACAAAATTTCAAGATATAATTTGTGTTTTTCCGGGGGTCAAACCTTAGACCCTTCGCACTATGTAGTAGAGCCACTGCGCCTACGAAAAGAGTGACATTAGTTGTTGAAAGTCACGTCGGACTTCAACAATGAAGAATAATTAGAACCAAAGGGAGCAATTCGAGCAGAAGTGTGAAAAACAATTTTTCAGCTAGGTACCTCATTTAAATTACATCTCTCTTAAAAACCCATGCCACCACCTACAAGGTGACTCCATTGAATCATAAGTTAAAAAATCCTCCACACGATCTCTAGGCCTCAATTTTTATGAAACAAATTGGTGTCACAAATCAATCTCGTAGACAAAAAATTTGAATAAATATTTCTGCAGAACACCCGATTTTTAACCTCTGGCTTGTCGCAAAAACAAAATAAATACTCAAGACCGCATTGATTTGGAACAGTAGCTGAAAAATGCGTCGATAAGTGTCAATCAGCAATTAAGCACTTTTCACTTAAATTATTGAAAAGTTACTAAAATGTTCATTAAAAAAAGGACTAGTGCAATAATAAAAAAAAGCGAAGAATTTAGAAATTTTAGAAAAGCTAACAGTTCTGGTTCTGGCTTTAACTATTATTTTTGATAACAAGAACTCGTTTTTAAGTATTCAAGAATCAAGTATTCAGCATAAGAATTATCCATAATTATTTTACTAAATCATCGCCAACAATTTCATTATTAAATCAGAAATTTTGATTAATTTGTTTCGATATTCGTTTCTCTTTCGACTGTTTTTTTTTTTTTTTTTTTCAAAATTATCGATTTGTTAATCACTAAGGTATTGTTACTTTGTTTGATGAATTAATAAACTAAACTAAACTAAACTAACAACAGCATTAAACAAAACTGACAAACTGTACTGTCGTTTAAGAAAGTGTAAGAAAAATTACAAAAGAAAATCAATTTCCTAGAATAAATTGTGGGAAGAAACAATAATAAATGTGCAGTCATCATTTTGCAGGAAATCTTTGGATGCTTATTTTCTACACTCAGAGTGGTATCTTTATTTTAATTTTCAAATAAATAATCCTATGCAAATATGCATTAAATTACATTATTTTCATTCATAAAATGTCTACTAAAAACTTTTCTGTTGCGTTTTTTTTTTAGCAAGAATAAGAAAAAAATCAACCTAATAACTACTAATGTTTTTTTATTTTTTTTTGTTTTCCACTTCTAACCGGGATCTTCATGAAAAGGTTTTGACTATCAAAAATCATATTTCAAATCTTAATATTCGTCATCGGTTCTTCTCTTTAAATTCTCTGCCGTTTTTTTTGTTGAAATTCCCGGCGAAATGATTTTTCGCAAAAAAACAACAAATGAAAACAAACACAACAATTGTAGGAACAAAAATATCTTATTTTATTTCGACGAATGATTTTTTCACTGTTTATTCCCTTATTTTTATTATGTTAATTACATTAACTATTAACCATTTTGCAAAATACATGTTTTCGTGATGAAATAGAACAACGAACTTAAATTCTCAGAACGCATCCATCAGCTGACAATCACCGTCAGTGTTCTTAGCACTCTATATTATTTATTCTTCCCACGAAGCGTGGTCATTTTTCGCGTTTCACCGAAATCAAAACGCCTAGATTTTTTGATGCAAAAATCTTACGTTTAAAAGTAAAATGCGTATTCTACGGAAAGAAAATCGCATTAATATGAAAATCGCATTATAATGATTATTTTCTGGTTCGCAGTGGAAAAAACCCTAAGTTGGAATTTGGGTTTTTGCGGGACTCGAACCTGTGACCCCTCGCTTAGTAGTCCAAACACACTTTTTTACATTTACATTTTAAATTCATTTTTTACGGAGATATTTAACTAAACTTACATACTAGACAAAAACTATTAAATCTAATTTAAAACTAACATTTATCTTATTCTAGCTTACTGGCTCCAAGCGAGCGCTCTTAACTCTTACGCTCTTACTTAAAATTATTGGCTTTCGGCCTTAAATTTGTTTGTTTATTAATTTCCAAGAAACTTTAGAAAACTTTATTATTATTATTATTAGTCCAACACACTAAATACTAAGCCACTGCGCCTACATGATTACATACCTACTTAAAAAAGATTGGATCGATGTTAGTTTTAGACCACAAGTATTTTTAAAAATATATATATTTTTAAAGATATAATAATATAATTATTTTGACAGCCCAAAAAAAAACACGATTCTTGAAAAAGTACGTCAGGGCACTCAGCATATTTTTACATTTGCTTTTATTAAACTTTTTGTATATACAATTTGATTAAAGGCTAGGTAACAAGTATATACAAAAATGCTGGTGAATAATAATAAATATTTAAATGCGTTGGCTAAACAATAGAGGCGGTTAACAATGTTTGTTTTCTTAAATCTTACTTACTTACTTAAGGTGGCGCTACAGTCCGGGGTGGACCTGGGCCTCAACCAATACGCCTCTCCAGTTAGCGCGATCTTTGGCTAACTGCCTCCAGTTGCGCACTCCAAGTTGGTTGAGGTCCCCTTCCACTTGCGCGCGCCACCTAAGGCGAGGTCTTCCTCTACTGCGTTGTCCCTCCGGGTTGGAATCGAAGACTCTTCGGGCCGGAGCGTTGGTGTCCATTCGCTCTACATGTCCTAACCATCTTAGACGACTAATGCGTACTTTTCTGACCAGGTCGATGTCGCTGTACAGCTCGTAGAGTTCGCTGTTAAATCTTCTCCTCCAGAGTCCGTCAACGCAAACGGGACCAAAAATCACTCGAAGAATTTTGCGTTCGAAGCGACTAAGAAGATCCTCATCCGTCTTTGCTAGGGTCCATGCTTCTGCGCCATAGAGCAGGACAGGGATGATGAGGGTCTTTTATAGAATCTCCTTAGTGCTTCTTGACAAGACCCTACTAATCAATTGCCGTCTTAGGCCAAAGAAACAACGGTTGGCAAGTGTGATTCTTCGTTTGATTTCTGATGTGATGTCATTGTCAGAGTTTATAGCGGAGCCGAGGTAGACAAAGTCCCTAGCTACCTCAAAGTTATAGCTGTCTATCGTGACGTTCTGTCCGATTCGTCGGTGTTATGTGTCCTTTCTTGTTGACAGCATATATTTTGTTTTACCCTCATTCACCACTAAACCCATTTTTGCCGCTTCTGTACTAATACTTGCAAACGCACCAGTGACAGCTCGCTGTGTTCTGCCAACAATGTCAATGTCATCAGCGTATGCAAGCAGTTGCACAGACTTTTGGAAAATTGTGCCTCTGGTGTTTGCTTGTGAGTTTCGCACAATTTTCTCAAGAATGATGTTGAAGAAGTCACATGACAGCGCGTCACCTTGTCTAAATCCTTTTTGGACATCAAAGGTCTCGGTGAGATTGTTTCCGACCTTTACGGAGCAGCGAGCGTTCTCCATCGTCATTCTGCACAATCTGACAAGTTTGGCAGGGATGCCAAAACTAGACATGGCTCTGTATAGCTCGTCTCTATAAATGCTGTCATATGCGGCCTTAAAATCGATAAAAAGATGGTGAGTATCGATCTGGACTTCTTGGGTTTTCTCCAGGATCTGCCGTAGTGTGAATATTTCTTAAATCTATTTAATATAAATTGTGGCTGTCTTCTCAGATTCATACTCGTAGTATGCATCGTTGTCTGGGTTGACCTCAGGGTGTTCCAGAGAACACTCAGCAAACGATTCCCTCTCCTTAAAACAAACAAAAGCACTCTTCCATCGCGAGCAGTTGAAAACCTTTCAAAAAGCCAGTGCGAATTAAATGGCGGAATGGAAAATTTGCATGTGTTTCCGAAACAAATCCAGGCTGGAGGGACTATTCCTTATCTGGTTATAGTAGGATTTCACGGCGTGTTATGTCGTCTCGAAAACGTGTGTTGTCGATGTTGTTACGCTTGTTGATTTTGTTGTCTTCCTTTGTCAGAAGTTCCCTAGTCCGTATGATTTCACTTGGCAATCAACTTCTAAGAGAATAAACTTCCTTAGCTGATGAACAATGACAGTAACACCCCCTTAGAGTCAAACATAAAAGTAATCCGCATGCTAAAGAAGAGCAAAAAAAAAAAACAGTTCATAGACCTTCCAAAACATAATCATCCACGGTTTCATTTAATAGAAAAACTTCAAAATTGACGGTGCACAGGATACACACTATAACACCAGGCGAACTCTGACGATTGCCTAAATTTGTCGAAACGCATGCATTTGTCATGTTTGAAGATAGCACTTGTGTCACGCCAACGGAAATGCGATTTTGAAATGTCACACAATTCGCACCAGCAGCAGCAGTGCTTAGTGTGTACTCAAAACAATGACAATTACTGTCAATGACTTAGTTTTGATTTGGCAATTACACGAGGAACGCCGCACCTCTGCTGCTGATGGCAAGTGGATAACTGTATATATACAGCACCATGAGTCAAGCAGTTTGTTGGCATCACGTTGAAGTGATGCGATGATGTGATTCTCTATGATGGATTCCCATGATGACATTCAAGTTGAATGGCACTCATGACTCGATTTGTATGGTAATTTTCCAGAACCCATCATGCGAGACGAAACTATATAAGGAGCGTATGGCTGATTGATGAGGGGGAAGCCTTCAATACTCACTGGAAACAGGTTCCTTCGTTTTAAATACACATTTTACGTGACAGTCACAGCAATATTGCATCTCATGTAATATCGCCATTGTGAGTTAGTGCAAAGAATCGAAACTTCTAGTGCGTAGGGGTCGTGCCTACCCGCTTTTCCTGCACTAAAAAAAGTATCAAAATTTAAATACACCAAACTTTAGTCCGAAAACAAATGACTTGCTACTTTAAAAAATGTGTTTGTCTTAAATCCGAAACTAACCCATATCTACAGGCAACACTTACAAGGTCAAAAACAGAGATTCCTCCGCATGTAGTCCACCGAAAACAAAAAACAATGTGTTTTCGCTTCGTGGAAGGACACTCCATGTGGAGGGAAACAAAAAGCCGAACTGCTTAAATTTTCAGATTTCCCTAACCAAATATTGGGCATTCCTCATGTGGAAAAAGGACTCTCTATACGCTACCTGTGAATCTGGAAATCCTTTTCATAGTTTCACCACTCGAAACAACAAAGCAACCGCACCGCATAAATGAATGCCACAAAAACTTAAAAACGGAATAAAATGCCATACATGCCACATATAGTGGAAACCTATTTAAACTAAACCGCTCCGCAAGGATACATGGTGCGGGCGGTGGGAGAAAATGAGCAGCAAAAATTCCACACCACAAAATGCTAAACAGCATCAAAGAGGTGAGTCATTGAGAGTGAGGGCGAGGATTCTCTACTCTTCCCTGAGTAGAAACTTTAAATTCCAGCGTCAACTTGAAAAGGATCCGGATACTGTTCCGCCGCCCATTTTTGTTACGGCCTCTCGAAATCCTCATGTTAAGGTTTCCTGTTTGGCATGTCCGCAAATTAATGTTGCTCTGCGCGTCGAGGATGTGAAGAAAACACATTCTTAACAATTTCCCATCAAACTACGGGGGAGGGGAAAAAAATCCAAAGGACTCAAAAGTCCTGTCCTAATTATAAAATATATTATGATGTTGAATTAACAAGAAGGGTTATATTCAAAGGGCCCGCCTCAAGGTTACATTATCGCAGTACCTGATGTGCCACCCCCACACCCTGAACCATCATAATTTATTACATTAAACAGGATACACTTGAATGGAATGTCGAGCAGTTAGGCGGCGCGGGGAGGATTACACACACTTAAGCTAGGTAGGCATTGAGGGGATATGCGCGCCATACGCTTGCAGAATGTTTTCTACATAGTTAAGGAATTCCAAGCCCGTACGGAATGCCACGTCAAGGATGCCTTGCAAACTACTTACCTACAACCTACGCCCGAGCTGTTTTTCGCGGGGTGTGGCAGTGGTGGCGGTAGTTAATACAGTGCCACGATGTACTCCGGAAGGGATGTATTAGCACAGGTGGAGGTTGTGTTTTTCTCGTGTTTTCCTTTTCGTTTTTGTCTACCATACCAATGTGCGGAGGACTTTTTTAAACGATGTGGAATGCTAAGAAGTTAGTTGGTTTCTTTTTGCGAAAAGTTTTCCCCAAGTTAACTTTCTTTCTCGGTATAGCATGTAAGGGAAACTTGCCAACTAAAGCTACAGGAGAGTTAATATCAGCTTGTCTTCTTTCCTCGTTCCTTTTTCTTTATTCCTTGTTGTTGGTGTGTTCTATTTTTATTTTGGGTTTCTTGTTTTGAAGCGTTGTACATAATTATGTGCGCACATTAATTACTCGCACACCGTTGAGTGGGTTGGTGGCGAACGCGAATGACACCTCGGTGGAGGCTTGAATTTGACTGTGTTTGGATTTTATGTCAGGCTATTCGTTGTTGAAACTTTTTGTTCGTGAGAGGGATATTTATGTAGCGGAAGAATATTTTCTTTGCAAAATACCTTGCAAAGCAAAACCTCTTCCTAGAAGTGAAGAAGCAGGGAAATAAAGACATTTGGGCTTTGAAGTTGATTCTTACCCCTTTTGGAAATTTTACCGACATGGAAAAGGCCTTTTAAGACGCCAAGCTTCAATCTTCAAAGAGTCAATGATCTAAGGACGTTGGAACACAACTTTAGAAAATCATAGGTAAGTGGCTCAATGTCTGATCGAGTAGTCCCAGCATGGTTGACCGAAAATATTGTTCCCGCAACTTACCCGCGCTGCCTAAAACTTTGCAATTTCTGCTCGTTCTGAACAATAGTTTAACTTGGTGGATTTCCCAAAAAGACTTGGACCAATTTCAGTTTCAATCGCCACATCCGTCAACGTGACAGAACTTGCTTTTGACCTTATGACCGTAAGAGGATGAGACGATTCAGCCCCTGATGAGAAACAGCTCGACATTTTCCCAAAGGAGTTACAAAAATGCAAACTCGGACAATCAGACAGATGTTGAATGTTGAAGTACTACGCCGGAAGTCTATACGAACTTCCTATGGTTTGGCTATTAAGCTTGGCGATCATCAGACAATGGTGGGTAATCGTATCAAAAGGCTTGAAGACTTTGAAGACACGGAACCCGCTTTTTCGCAAGCTTATTACACGTGATTATATTTTATATAAACACTAGGTACTTTTATTTGTTTCCAACTTTCTGTAATAAGCTGTATAAATAAAACTGTGTGTGTTCGCTTTACAGGGGCGTCTACTGTATTCGCATTCATAATAGGTTCTCGTTCAGTCAACTTCCACTTTTTATTTTTACCTTCAACTTTTATTTATTTATTTATTTATTCAATTTCGGTCTTCATTAGAATGAGATCATCTCTTCTCACATTCATAAATCACCCGATCATTAATCATGTCGATAACGAGAAATTATAAGACATCGCGATTTAGCTAAGTTCGTTATGCACTAAACTTATTGCTTGTTAATTCCAAAATGATTAATTACTGTTAAAGTAGGAAAAGTGAAATCGAGAGCTAGCCACGGAATTTTACAGCATTTTTTTTTTTTGTCAAAAACCAAAATTAATATGAACCTAAACAATGCGAATGGGGTCAAGCTAGGTTCAAATGCAAAGACATTCAGAATGAATGCAGGAAACTCGTCCGCAGTTGTCGAAAAGTGGACGTTATTGGGATTGCACCCATTAGCTGTTAATTAGGAATGATGGACAGAATACACTTGTTGTATGGCTGTGAATGACTACGAATAATTTCGCTTATTTTATTGAGTACAAAAATGAGTAACGTAATTTTCGTTGCTTGGCAACTTAGTTCTTTCAGCTTTACCAGCCACCTCCGCCATAGCCACCGCTGCCTCCATGTCCAGCGCCGCCGCCTCCACCTGAACCGCCATGACCGCCTCCTAGGCCACCTCCAAAGCTTCCACCATGGCCGCCTCCTAGGCCACCTCCAAAACTAGCACCATGACCGCCTCCTAGGCCACCTCCAAAACCACCGCCATGACCGCCTCCAAGACCACCAAAACTGCCACCATGACCGCCTCCTAGACCGCCTCCAAGACCACCGCCGTGACCGCCGGATCCACCAAACCCTCCACTTCCATAATTTCCTAAGCTGGCACCATGGAAGCCGCCTCCAAACCCGCTACCACCGAGACCACCATGTCCTCCAGCACTGCCGCCACCAAAACCATGACCACCTAAGCCACCACCGCCGCCATGACCTGCAGATCCACCAAATCCTCCGGAACCGCCATACCCGCCTGAGCTGGCACCATGTGCACCACCGCCGAATCCGCCACCACCTCCACCACCCAAGTATCCTGCTGAAGCCACAGCGGCCATGCCGACAAGTATCACAATAGCTTTTTGCATTTCAGATCTTTCAACTATGATTGACGTATCCAAACTGATATCCCTCCAAACAAACGACCAACTATTTATATCCATAAAGACTTTCAGCCAAAAGACGTATTTCACACATCAGCAGAGCCATCTTTCACTCTATGTCGTTGTCGAAGATTAATTGTTTCGCGCAAGCCAGAGGCGTGTCAGCAAACGGGGTTATTACCTTGTGGGACTTAATAATTAAATATCACCACTGTGTGCGGTCTATTGCAACTGTTATGAGTGTACGATTGTGTATCGGCAGTGGCGGTTTTTAGGCCCCAAATTATTTAATTATGCACACGTCGCCGCAATTTAACAAATTTTGGTGGCAACAGTAATAGCGAAACAGCTGATGAGTAATTAAGAAGACGATACCCAGATCTGTGCGTCAAGGAGCCGTTACGACAAAATGTGTTAGATTTTGGACAGAACCTGTTCTTTTGGGGTTATGTTCTTTTTGACCACGGGAAATCCCAAGACCCTGCGGGTGTTTGTAATGCGAAAGTGGCCCTCTATAATTGAGTTGTTTTATGGAATTGTTCTTGCCGAAAATAAAGCTTGTTGGAAATTCATGTTCAAATTCGTTTTCTTTTCAATATGGTTTTAATTTTTCAGAGCCCCTCCTCTCCCTACCAACAGCGATCGCTGACAATGCCGGCTGCGACTCTATTCTGTTGATCTTTGAGTTCAGTCCAGTTCACGCACTAGGTAAGACGGTTGGGGCATGCAAAATGATTAAATCCATTTCATAAGAGAAGTCATCGCAGAGTCATTTGACGCCAACCCGTGGGTGTTGTCCTCCGCACCAGAGTCCCCCGATACCATCCTTCGAGTGGTTAACCGTTGAGACTGTAATATCTGTAAAAAGGCGCCCATTGTTTGCTTCGACCTGCCGCGCTGTATCCAGAGCACTTTTCATTACTCTTCTTAGAATTTCCGGTCATTGAGCCATTACTTCTTCTGGGTTTAAGGCCTTGTGCTGTTGAATGGTTCTTGGCTTAATGGCATGCACCTTATCCTTCACGTAGTCCCAAAGAAGAAAACCAGCCGTCGTTAAATCGGGCAAACGCGATGTTAGCCATAGATGGACGAATTCAGGTTTTAACTCACGGACCCAGTTGCAAAGACCGACTAGACATCATCAACTGGAGAGAAAGTCCTCAATACTTACTTGCATCTGAACAATATTCATATTCTCATCATTGTGAACTGCACGAGGTCTTCCAGTACCGTGTAAGATCAAAGGCAGCTAATTTTTGGTGGAAATACTTTATCAGTCGATCAATTCTTAGACACTGGACCTGGGCCCTTTTCGAATATGAAAGAAAATTCGATATGATCTTGATGCCTCAAGAATCGAATGCTGACATTCAAAATGCAATTGAACAACTTTGGCTCTTTGTTCTGCGCGGAGTTTATTATTATCTTATATATAAATAGGCGAAGGCAAATAATTAAGAACCACTTTCACTGCCTTAAACACAAAATATTCACTTGCTTGATTTTTTTGTTGTTGAGAAGATTGTCCAAAGACGCAATTCTGGTTGTAATATATTTTTCAATATAATGATGGAATTTCGTCCACTGGGCGAACTTTAGTAAGATTTAAACAGCTTAGTCTGTTTTTTTTGATGCATTTACTCCACCCATTGTCTGAAGTGGGACCTAGGTGCATTTACCCACCAAATTTTACACTAAATATACATATATGATTTACTTTATTAATACATTCGAAAATGATGGGAAGAACCTTTACCTAACCATTTATGCTAGCTGTTTTCCTAGAGTTGAAAATGATTTCTTTCTTCAAAAGATTGATCGGACAAAACAAAAGAAATAATCGCCAGCCCCTAGTCCCCTGCCATAAAGGACGGAGTTCGTAAGTCGCAAATTTTTAAATGAAAAATGCAGTCATCCTAGAGAGCTGGGGCGATAGTGAAACTGCATAAGGCTCGATAGATAGTCGAAGATACTCACTTTAGTCCACCCAACGTTCAAAAACGTATAGTCTACCAAATATTTGCATGCTGCGCCAAGAAAAATTAAACATTTTAATGCCGTTTTTTACTGAACTTTAATGTTCGATTGAAAACTGTACATCTTACATCGCTGTAAAAAATGCACTGCATGATGGCCTCCATCAAAGTAGGAGGGTAGCGAAACCTTCTTTCGCCCATCCGTCTTATTGGGTGAGTTCTTGACTACTGGAGCAGTATGTCCAACTCCAGAGCAGACTTGCTGGCTGCTTTTCGTCCGCAGATATGCTGGCTTCAGAGCCTGTAACAAAAGAAAGATCTGTTAAGTATTTTCTAAGATCATGATCGGTATCTCAATATGGACTTACCAATATATTTTGTCATCCGTAGGCACATAACTCCTGTCCTCGTTTTAGTAGAGGAGCAATTGTCTGGTCTGCTGCAGCGATTTTTCCCACCTAGCTGAAAAAAGGAACAAGTTGAAGCTGAAGTGGATCCCCCTCGAATTGGCGGCCAAGCACCAAACTATGGAAAAATGTTTAGTAGCAATGAGAAATGCATAGTTCTACAAAATAAATGTCAATTTAATAAAAGAACGATTTTCTAACAACAATTCATTGCATGAAAAAATAAACAAAAAAAAGCAAATGCATGAACAAAAGAACAATAATTCAACAAAAAATTATGAGAATGCAAAATATAAACTTGTAAATTTCCGCGAGCTGAATCCGAACCCAAAGTCTCATTTCTTTTCTAAATTATATTTTTTTTTTTTTTTAATTACTAAGCAATTTTTTTTGACTTGGTTTCGGATTTAGCGCGCGAAAACCTACAAGTCGGCTAAAATAAACCACAGTTCGGCATGCTCCGAGGGGACCCAAGGAGGTGGTGAAGCATTTGGTCGAACATTTGCCATGAATTCTGGATTCAAATGGTCGACTCTCTGCGTCACATCTCCTTGCTCGGTGTTTTGTGTCGGAAGAGGGCCGAGGCCCTTGACCATATCCGCAACCATTCTTGCGACTTTGGTCCCCTAAGTGGTGTATCATTGTGTGAGGTGTGATGGTAATTATGGTTTAAGATTTTAAGGAGGTACTCACGATATTATCTTTTTTATCTTGTGAGATGGCTTGCTCTCTTGTTTTTTTGAAGTCTGCAATTCTTGAGCAGCAGCTTTTGAATATGCCATAGGCATATGTGAATGGCATTAAATTTTCGTTGGCACTTTTTTCTGAGTTTCGGTCCATTTTTTGCTATATTTTCTTCTTTTTCTTTAGTTTTTCTGGCTTGAGTTCTTGCTTTGTTCGTTTATTTTTATTTACTATTTTTTTTTGACAACAGAAGTCACGGCCTGTCATGTTTTTTTATTTATTGTCAATCAAAGGAAGTGTTTGTTCTTAAATTTATAAAGTACGTTGGAGTAGAGAACAACAGGGAGAGAGGGGCGATATGTATCACGGTTGTAGGCGAATGAACACAATCAATAAAAAATACATTTTATAATATGACCCGTAATTTATACTAGTTTTCAGGTGCACTCGGAATGCATACCCATATTTATAAGGCTTTGAGATGAGCTGTACAAGGCTTTTATTTTTGATTTCCCTACGTCCCTAGATTATATTGAATAAATAAACAATGCACAATTGCGAAATTCGTATGGACCACTGTGAAGCAGTAAAATTTAGAGTCGAAACTAAAAGCGTTTATTGGTAAGGCCCAATATGTTTTTCCAAACCTTGTGGTAAGACTTCCTAACACTGTTTTTAAGGTTCCGTACCCAGAGGGAACAAACGGAACGAGGTCTATCTCAGAAACTAATTGGCGTAGACGGCTGAAATTTGCACACAACATCCGTTATAACCTCTAGTTAAACTACAAATACCAATGGTAGCGATACATCGACTGGTTTTAGTGTAACAAGTGATTTGGTGAAAAAAATATGTTCATTCGCACAAAAAGCTGTTTATTTCTTGATTTACAGAAAAATGGATATGTACCTTTTTTGTAGATCATGCTCGTAGCTGTATATGTGCCGAAGACTGTTTGGTATAAAAGTTAATATTTTAAGAGATATTTACAAAAATCTGTCGATCACTATATAAATGTACGCTCCTTTTAACAATTTTCATTCGTTATTGGTGTGCTCTCTTAATCGATTCCAATTGGAATTTTCAATGATTACTGATACTGAACTCTACTCATTCTCATTGGAACTTTTCCAATGGATACTCGTTATCATTCCGGTGCGTGAGTGACACTCGCACTTGACCGTTTTTTTTTATTTTTTTCACCGATTTACGAAGCTTTTGATGGTTCCTCCGAAGAAGCCGATGTGGTAGTAAATCTTACGAGCTACAATCAACAGGTAGACTCGTAAAAACTAGTTACAAAGAAAAGCGACCTCGATCACGTAAAGCAGGCCAGGTTCTTGTGACATACCCAGTTGGTGAAAAGTCGTCACCTAATCAGAACTAGTCTAGGTATGCTTTTACATATCGTCGTCAAATATCCTTGAACTTTATTTGACAGAATGGACAGATATCTATAAAAACCTACCCTCTTCGGCACAACTTGTCAAAGACTGTTAAAAATTACTAACGCCAGCTACAGCTCACATTACTCACACACGTACACTCTTCCTTAACGCCAGACACTACTCTCACACATACACACGTCCTTGACGCCTCATCATTGCAGTCCATATAAATATTTTTAGTTCTTCGACACATATCTTTTCAACAGGACGTGCTCCTTTTAATAAAGAACTTGTAATTTTTTTAACGGTCGTTATTATTTCTTTCCCAACGTGGGTATCTTTTTTAACATTTGGTGCCGAAACCCGGGAAGCGTGAAATAAATACGTAATTTGCAATTCTTTTTGTTAAAATAGAGCTTTCAACCCGCGGTGCGCAAGTCACTTAGAGCGCAAGTCACTAAAATTTCCAAAACGGCGGTAGAACTTCTTGAATCGGAAAATTCACGCGTGTCGGAACATAATACAGAGCAATTAGAGAACTTTGAGGAAGAACTCTGTACGCTTATCCATCGTTTAACGGCTGCATCGGCTAATCTCAGAGTTGCTGATCAGCAGGTGTGCGCGAAAAAACTCATAAAAGAAGAAGATTTTGATGCCGAATTCAAAAAGATTAGTGAATACGAAGACGTATCGGTAACTGCAGTTTCTCGTTTAAAGTATCGTATCGGAAAAGTGCGCGAAAAATTAAAGGTTGAAACTGAAAGTCCAAAGGTATTGCCCGTAACGACGAAAGCATCATCCGTTAAATTACCAAAGTTAGAGCTTAAGAAATTCGGTGGTGATTTACGAGAATGGCTACCCTTTTGGAATCAATTCGAAGTTTCCATACATAATAACAGTGAACTTAACGCGGCAGATAAATTCCAATATCTTGAAAGTGCATTATACGGTAACGCAAAAACGTGTTGTGTCAGGATTTACTGCAACGGCGTCTAGCTACGATGCAGCTGTATCACTTTTACTGAACAGTATGGAGACAATGACAAACTTGTTGACGACTACATACAAAGACTCATCAATATACGTCCAGTCGCAACAAGGTCAGACGTCGTCGCCTTAAGGAGTTTGTACAACACAGTAACTACCTCTATAAGATCTCTGTCTGCATTACAAATACCATCATCGCAATACAATGTTATGCTTAAGTCCATACTCCTTCGTTGTTTACCAGTTGACTTACGATTGGAGTATCATCGAACTGTTTGCACTAATGTAGACGAGGACGATCATTGTGAACCAAAAGAGGATAACGAATCGCAATCATCCCTTCATATTGGCGATCCTTATGTAGAGAACATTATGACATTTTTAAAGAAGGAGGTTGAGGCACTGGAGGAAAGCAAAATAACACCTTCCCACTCCACTTCGAGTTCTGCAAGATCGCCGCCAACTACAGCTGCCAGTCTGATTGGGGTGGGTGAACAATAACGATGTGTGTGTGTTCTGCAATGCACCGGAACATGTCACAAGGAATTGCAATAAAGAAATGACATTGAAAGAAAAGAGGGACATTCTCATTAAAGCAAACAGATGTTTTCGCTGCAGTAAAGTAGGTCATTCATCGAAAAAATGTAAATCCGGTAGATTTCTGAAGTGTGGACGTTGTGGTGGTGAACATATTACACCAATGTGTGACCCTTCATACAAAAATAAAGAAAGTAAAACAGGGTGTAATCTGTGTGCACATTCGCCCACCTACTCCAATGTTTTTTTGAAAACAGCTAGATGTATCGCAACCAGTGGAAATAACAATTTTGTTATTCGAATCGTTGTTGATGGCTGTAGCCAACAAACCTACATACGCGAGAGCTTAGTGAATAAACTGCAATTATTTTCGTGTTGTGAGACATTAAAGTTATCCGTAATACCATTTGGTTCAAAACAAAAATCGCCACAAAAGTTATACAAGAAAGTTAAAGTTGTTTTGAAAAGCCAATATACGAACAAAACTGTTGAAGTAGAAGCAATCGTCGTGCCAGACATATGCGTAGACGTTCTAAAGGCCCCAGATAGTTCATGTAACGTTTTGAGAAAATTAAAATTGGCTGATTGTTTGGTTTCTAACGTAGAGAGTGTTGATGGTTTAAGTTTGCTTATCGGCTCTGATTTTTATTGGCCAGTAGTCAGCGGAAAACAGCGTAGGATAACAAATAGACTAAGAGCAGTGGAAACAATTTTCGGATGGTCATTGCAGGGATTACATTCTTCTAATAACGAAAGGGATGGCTACTCAATTGTATCCAATGTGCTGAGCATATCGGACTATAGTGACTACGATCTATCAACAATGTGGTCTAGTAGTGACTACGATCTATCAACAATGTGGTCTTTGGAAACAATCGGTATTCGAGGAGAAGAATCCGAAAGAGACCACTTGACGGAGGAAATGACGAGGACCTGTTTAGTAAAGAAAGGATCTCGGTATGAAGCTAGTTTGCCCTGGAAAGATACTCATCAAGTTTTTGAAAATAACAGACATCTCGCGGTAAGTCGCTTAAAGTTTTTAAAGATGCGTTTGTCTAGGGATCCAGCCAAACTTAAAGAATACGACCTGGCAGTGCGGCAGATGATTGATGAGGGAATAGCAGAACCAATCCAGGGTAACATTTGGAGTCAGCCGCAGTCCGTTCCTTCTTTCTGCTACAATCCGCCACCATTTAAGTCAGGAGCACATTCAATATCCTAAAACATGTAAAATACTCAAAGATGGATTTTAGGTTGACCGATTTTATTGATACCGAAGCTAACGATTTTTGCAAAGAAGCGGCTAATATAATGGGAGGAGCTTCTCTGAATCTTCGTAAATGACACTCGAATAGTCCAACAGTTCGAAAGCCAATGAATTCTCAAGAATTTCCAATTACCCAAAAGGTCTTGGGAATGACGTGGTCTCCAAATAACGACGAACTGGCAGTACCATTGGATTCCGTCCAAAGCTTTCTGAATTCCGGAGTATTAAGAGGAACGAAACGTGACATTCTGCAAACAATAGCTAGAGTATATATACCCAGCTGATCTTTTAACGCGTGGCATATCCGGAGAGAGACTTGCAACATCTACGCTGTGGGAGCGTGGTCCTGATTGGCTTAACGATGGCACTGCTTCTTTTCTTCATTCGTCTCAAAACAGCGAAGACACACCGATTTGTATGACATTATTTGTGGAATCTGAAGAATCTGTGCAAAAATGTAAGGAGCCACTTCTGATCTGTGAGAAGTTCAATAGCTGGCTACGGTTGCTGCGAGTAACGTGTTGGATACAACGATTCGTCAACTATTCCAGAGTCGGGAGTAAGGCAAAACACATGCATTTAACTAAAGCTGAATTTGAAAATGCAGAGCGCTACTGGATAAGGTACGTTCAATTTTTAAACTATTCTAACGACTTACTAAACTTACAGAAGAAGGCACCACTTAAGAGTTCGTCAAAAATCATAGAACTTTCTCCTTTCATTGATGAACATGGTCTTCTTAGAGTAGGTGGAAGACTGCAGATGCTAGAAGAAGAACTTTCCATCAAACATCCAATCATATTGCCTGCTGATCATCATATCAGTGCTCTTATCGTTGATGATCGCCATCTTCTTTCCTGTCACGGAGGTACGAGCTTAGTACGTCACAATTTAAGAAAGCGTTTTTGGCTTATTAGAGGACGTCAACTGGTAAAGAAGAGGCTACGGAAATGTATTGTGTGCAAATAACTTTTCGGTCAGCCAGCCACACAACCGTTCGCTCCACTACCCATACAACGAATAACCTTAACGAGACCTTTCAATAACGTTGGCATTGATTTCGCTGGCCCATTGTACTATACAAACCCTGGGAATGAAGCTCTACAAAAAGCGTACATACTTATCTTTACTTGTGCTGCGATCAGAGCTGTCCACTTGGAGTTAACTACGAGCATGTCAACCGATTGTTGCCTGATGGCACTGAGGCGTTTTATGACAAGGCGGGGTGTACCATCGACTATTTTTTCGGATAACGCGAAGACATTTAGAAGATCAGCGTTGGAGCTAGGCAAATCTAAAAGCTTTATAAATAACGACGTCGTTCTTGATTTTTTGTCACAGAAATGAATTCAGTGGAATTTTACCGTGGAGAGAGCACCCTGGTGGGGTGGCTTTTGGGAAAGGCTCATAAGAACAGTAAAGAATACTTTAGAAATCGTCATAGGAAAAGCTAGACTCAATTTCGAACAGTTGCGCACGGTATTAAACGAAGCAGAGGCTTTAACTAACGACCGGCCCTTAACGTATGTGTCAAACGACCCTTTGGATTTGGTACCTCTCACACCAGCCAAATTTCTTATCGGATGGACTTCAACGAACAACAATACTGAACAACATAAGCTTAGCGAAATGAACATGCAAGACCTCTGGAAAAGCCGAATGAAGTATAGTGCACAAATGGCAAAAAGATGGCGAGCAGAATATCTTCAACTCTTGCGTTCATTTCATCATGGCAACTCCAAAGCTTCAGTTGCTCTTATGAAGGCGAAGTTGTTTTATTATTTGATCCCGCAAAACCACGTATTCACTAGAGAATGGTAATCATTGACCAGATTTTCATTGGAAGGGATGGGAACGTTCGTTCATGCGAAGTGCGTTGCGCTGATGGTTCCAAATTTCGAAGGCCAGTCCAGCTTGCCGAAAATATAGCTTGTTGGGAATTCATGTTCAAATTCGTTTTCTTTTCAATATGGTTTTAATTTTTCAGAGCCCCTCCTCTCCCTACCAACAGCGATCGCTGACAATGCAGGCTGCGACTCTATTCTGTTGATCTCTGAGTTCAGTCCAGTTCACGCACTAGGTAAGACGGTTGGGGCATGCAAAATGATTAAATCCATTTCATAAGAGAAGTCATCGCAGAGTCATTTGACGCCAACCCGTGGGTGTTGTCCTCCGCACCAGAGTCCCCCGATACCATCCTTCGAGTGGTTAACCGTTGAGACTGTAATATCTGTAAAAAGGCGCCCATTGTTTGCTTCGACCTGCCGCGCTGTATCCAGAGCACTTTTCATTACTCTTCTTAGAATTTCCGGTCATTGAGCCATTACTTCTTCTGGGTTTAAGGCCTTGTGCTATTGAATGAATACGACTCCGGATATCCCGAACGCCGCCAAGACAAGTAAATACTGGGAGGAAGTTTGACGTCGGCAGGCTACAAGCGCAAGAGATCACCAGATCCTTTTCCGATCGAGTCTCTCTCAATCTCTCAAGAGGTCCAATGCAGCCAGCATCAAGTATTGAAGACCAGTGGCGACATTGCCAAAAAGCCATCAGAGACGCCGCCTCTGAGGTGCTGGGTTTCACCCGACCACCACAACGAAACCCCTGGTTCGACGACGAGTGCCGGCAAGCACATGCAGCGAAGCAAGAGGCATACAAAGCGGCGCTGCAAAGGAGGACAAGAGCTGCTCGTGAGCTCTACGCGCAGAAGAGAAGAGACGAACACCGGCTTCTAAGGAGAAAAAAGAAAGAGCATGAGAAGCGCGCGATCGAGGAAATAGAGAGATGTTACAACAGGAATGAGGTTCGGAAGTTCTACCAGAGGGTAAAAAGAACTTCACAAGGCTACAAAACCCGAACCGAAGCCTGCAAGGACGAACAAGGGAACATCGTAGTAGAATCGCAGTCGATGCTGAGGATATGGAAGAACTACTTCTGCAGACTGTTTAACGGCGATGACGACTTAAATTCCGCTGTCAGGCAGAATGAACCGTTCAACCTGGACGATGAGGATCAACAATACCGTCCACCCGACCTGGACGAGGTGAAGATGGCTATATCTAAACTGAAGTCCAACAAAGCCGCTGGAGCAGATGGCCTAGCCGCCGAGCTGTTCAAAGCGGCAGGCGATGACTTGGCTAGGAGCATGCACCAACTCATCTGTAAAATATGGTCGGAGGAAAGCATGCCCGATGAATGGAACCTCAGCATTGTTTGCCCGATCCTCAAGAAAGGAGACCCTCTGAACTGCGCCAATTACAGAGGTATCAGTCTTCTAAACATTGCCTACAAGATCTTATCTGCCGTTTTGTGTGAACGCCTGAAGCCTTTCGTAAACAACCTGATTGGTCCATATCAGTGTGGCTTCAGGCCAGGAAAGTCCACCATAGACCAAATATTCACACTGCGGCAGATCTTGGAGAAAACCCAGGAACTTCAAATCGATACCCACCACCTTTTCATCGACTTTAAGGCCGCCTATGACAGCATTTATAGGGACGAACTATATAGAGCAATGTCTAGTTTTGGCATCCCTGCCAAACTCGTCCGTTTGTGCAGGATGACGATGGAGAATGCACGCTGCTCCATCAAGGTCGGTAAAGAACTTACCGAGACCTTCGATGTCAAAAAAGGATTTAGACAAGGCGATGCGCTGTCATGTGACTTTTTCAACATCGTTCTTGAAAGAATAGTGCAAAACTCAAACGCCAACACCAGAGGCACTATCTTTCAAAAGTCCGTCCAATTACTCGCATACGCCGATGACATTGACATAATTGGCAGAACGCAGCGTGATGTCAATGGCGCGTTTGTGAGTATTGAGACTGAGGCGGCGAAGATGGGTTTGGCGGTTAATGAGGGCAAGACGAAGTATATGCTGTCAGCTAAAAAGGACACCCAACACCGACGGCTCGGAGAGAACGTCACAATAGACAGATATAGCTTTGAGGTGGTTAAGGACTTTGTCTACTTAGGCTCCGCTATGAACTCAGACAATGACACCAGCGCTGAGGTTAAACGTAGAATTACTCTTGCCAACCGCTGTTTCTTTGGGCTAAGAAGGCAATTGAGTAGCAAAGCCCTCTCTCGAACAACTAAAGTGACCCTTTATAAGACCCTTATCATCCCAGTTCTGCTATATGGCGCAGAGGCATGGACTCTATCAAAAGCGGATGAGGTTACTCTTGGTTGCTTCGAGAGAAAAATTCTCCGTGTTATTTTTGGCCCCGTCTGCATTGACGGTGAATGGAGAAGGAGATTTAATGACGAACTGTACGGGCTGTACAGCGACATCGACCTAGTCAGAAGAGTGAAGGTCCAACGACTGAGGTGGCTGGGTCATGTAGAGCGAATGGACACGAATGCTCCGGCCCGGAAGATCTTCGAATCCATACCCGAGGGAAGACGCAGTAGAGGAAGACCGCGACTCAGGTGGCGCACGCAAGTGGAAGGGGGCCTTAACCAACTTAGCGTGCGAAACTGGAGACAGCTAGCTAAAGATCGCGCTGGCTGGAGACGCTTGTTGGTTGAGGCCCAGGTCCACCCCGGACTGTAGCGCCACCTTAAGTAAGTAAGCTATTGAATGGTTCTTGGCTTATTGGCATGCACCTTATCCTTCAGGTAGCCCCAAAGAAGAAAATCAGCCGTCGTTAAATCGGGCAAACGCGATGGCGCACTTCAAATCAGAAAAACGCGATGTTAGCCATAGATGGACGAATTCAGGTTATAACTCACAAACCCAGTTGCAAAGACCGACTAGACATCATCAACTGGAGAGAAAGTCCTCAATACTTACTTGCATCTGAACAATATTCATATTCTCATCATTGTGAACTGCACGAGGTCTTCCAGTACCGTGTAAGATCAAAGGCAGCTAATTTTTGGTGGAAATACTTTATCAGTCGATCAATTCTTAGACACGACACTGGACCTGGGCCCTTTTCGAATATGAAAGAAAATTCGATATGATCTTGATGCCTCAAGAATCGAATGCTGACATTCAAAATGCAATTGAACAACTTTGGCTCTTTGTTCTGCGCGGAGTTTATTATTATCTTATATATAAATAGGCGAAGGCAAATAATTAAGAACCACTTTCACTGCCTTAAACACAAAATATTCACTTGTTTGATTTTTGTGTTGTTGAGAAGATTGTCCAAAGACGCAATTCTGGTTGTAATATATTTTTCAATATAATGATGGAATTTCGTCCACTGGGCGAACTTTAGTAAGATTTAAACAGCTTAGTCTGGTTTTTTGATGCATTTACTCCACCCATTGTCTGAAGTGGGACCTAGGTGCATTTACCCAACAAATTTTACACTAAATATACATATATGATTTACTTTATTAATACATTCGAAAATGATGGGAAGAACCTTTACCTAACCATTTATGCTAGCTGTTTTCCTAGAGTTGAAAATGATTTCTTTCTTCAAAAGATTGATCGGACAAAACAAAAGAAATAATCGCCAGCCCCTAGTCCCCTGCCATAAAGGACGGAGTTCGTAAGTCGCAAATTTTTAAATGAAAAATGCAGTCATCCTAGAGAGCTGGGGCGATAGTGAAACTGCATAAGGCTCGATAGATAGTCGAAGATACTCACTTTAGTCCACCCAACGTTCAAAAACGTATAGTCTACCAAATATTTGCATGCTGCGCCAAGAAAAATTAAACATTTTAATGCCGTTTTTTACTGAACTTTAATGTTCGATTGAAAACTGTACATCTTACATCGCTGTAAAAAATGCACTGCATGATGGCCTCCATCAAAGTAGGAGGGTAGCGAAACCTTCTTTCGCCCATCCGTCTTATTGGGTGAGTTCTTGACTACTGGAGCAGTATGTCCAACTCCAGAGCAGACTTGCTGGCTGCTTTTCGTCCGCAGATATGTTGGCTTCAGAGCCTGTAACAAAAGAAAGATCTGTTAAGTATTTTCTAAGATCATGATCGGTATCTCAATATGGACTTACCAATATATTTTGTCATCCGTAGGCACATAACTCCTGTCCTCGTTTTAGTAGAGGAGCAATTGTCTGGTCTGCTGCAGCGATTTTTCCCACCTAGCTGAAAAAAGGAACAAGTTGAAGCTGAAGTGGATCCCCCTCGAATTGGCGGCCAAGCACCAAACTATGGAAAAATGTTTAGTAGCAATGAGAAATGCATAGTTCTACAAAATAAATGTCAATTTAATAAAAGAACGATTTTCTAACAACAATTCATTGCATGAAAAAATAAACAAAAAAAAGCAAATGCATGAACAAAAGAACAATAATTCAACAAAAAATTATGAGAATGCAAAATATAAACTTGTAAATTTCCGCGAGCTGAATCCGAACCCAAAGTCTCATTTCTTTTCTAAATTATATTTTTTTTTTTTTTTAATTACTAAGCAATTTTTTTTGACTTGGTTTCGGATTTAGCGCGCGAAAACCTACAAGTCGGCTAAAATAAACCACAGTTCGGCATGCTCCGAGGGGACCCAAGGAGGTGGTGAAGCATTTGGTCGAACATTTGCCATGAATTCTGGATTCAAATGGTCGACTCTCTGCGTCACATCTCCTTGCTCGGTGTTTTGTGTCGGAAGAGGGCCGAGGCCCTTGACCATATCCGCAACCATTCTTGCGACTTTGGTCCCCTAAGTGGTGTATCATTGTGTGAGGTGTGATGGTAATTATGGTTTAAGATTTTAAGGAGGTACTCACGATATTATCTTTTTTATCTTGTGAGATGGCTTGCTCTCTTGTTTTTTTGAAGTCTGCAATTCTTGAGCAGCAGCTTTTGAATATGCCTATGGCATAATTGAAGAGCATTCCATTTTGGTTGGCACTTTTTTCTGAGTTTCGGTCCATTTTTTGCTATATTTTCTTCTTTTTCTTTAGTTTTTTCTGGCTTGAGTTCTTGCTTTGTTCGTTTATTTTGATTTACTATTTATTTTTGACAACAGAAGTCACGGCCTGTCATGTTTTTTTTATTTTGTGTCACTCAAAGGAAGTGTTTGTTCTTAAATTTATAAAGTACATTGGAGTAGAGAACAACAGGGAGAGAGGGGCGATATGGATCACGGTTGTAGGCGAATGAACACAATCAATAAAAAATCCATTTTATAATACGACCCGTACTTTATACTAGTTTTCAGGTGCACTCGGAATGCATACCCACATTTATAAGGCTTTGAGATGAGCTGTACAAGGCTTTTATTTTTGATTTCCCTACGTCCCTAGATTATAATATTGAATAAATAAACAATGCACAATTGCGAAATTCGTATGGACCACTGTGAAGCACTAAAATTTAGAGTCGAAACTAAAAGCGTTTATTGGTAAGGCCCAATATGTTTTTCCAAACCTTGTGGTAAGACTTCCTAACACTGTTTTTAAGGTTCCATACCCAGAGGGAACAAACGGAACCTTATTTCGCTTTTGTGCGTCTGTCCGACCACTAGACTAATTTTGTACCTAGGTCTATCTCAGAAACTAATTGACGTAGAAAACTGAAATTTGCACACAACATCCGGTATAACCTCTAGTTAAACGACAAATACCAGTGGTAGCGATACATCGACTGGTTTTAGAGTAATAAGTGATTTGGTGAAAAAAATATGTTCATTCCCACAAAAAGCCGTTTATTTCTTGATTTACAGAAAAATGAATGTATACCTTTTTTGTAGATCATGCTCGTAGCTGTATATGTGCCGAAGACTGTTTGGTAGAAAAGTTAATATTTTAAGAGATATTTACAAAAATCACTAAATGTGCGCTCCTTTTTACAATTTTTCATTCGTTATTGGTGTGCTCTCTTAATCGATTCCAATTGGAATTTTCAATGATTACTGATACTGAACTCTACTCATTCTCATTGGAACTTTTCCAATGGATACTCATTCTCATTCCGGTGCTGCACCTTCGGTGCGCGAGTGACACTCGCACTTGACCGTTTTTTTTTTTTTTTTCACCGATTTACGAAGCTTTTGATGGATCCTCCGAAGAAGCCGATATGGTAGTAAATCTTACGAGCTACAATCAACAGGTAGACTCGTAAAAACTAATTACAAAGAAAAGCGACCTCGATCACGTAAAGCAGGCCAGGTTCTTGTGACATACCCAGTTGGTGAAAAGTCGTCACCTAATCAGAACTAGTCTAGGTATGCTTTTACATACCGTCGTCAAATATAGTTCAAGGATCAATAGACGGAGATCTATAAAAACCTATCCGCTTCAGCACAACTTAGGTAACCGCTTCTCTATACCTACACATCTCTATTTTAACAAAAGCCAACTGACAGCACAATTCCGCTTTGGAAAACGAAGAATTCCAACGACCACCAACCGCTGAACGTCTCCTTGGACTTGCTATAAATATCTACAGCACATCAGCGGTGTCTCTAAATGTCCAGCTTAAATGCATTCGTACCCAGCACCACTGCAAATTAAAAACGTTGAACTGCAGTAATCCAATATGTGACACATTTGCACCTTCAAAAATCTATTCGAAACCAAAAACACACCCTCTCCCTACTGATAGGCTTCTGTCAATAAATGTTGAAAGGAACAAAAACATCGAATCTGCCTACGCATTATTATTTATTTTTTCTCTATTCCTAATCATCCCTTCACACCAAAGACCAATCGCCAACTATTCTTTCGGCGCTAAGAGTTCCGAATCCTCAACAACTGAAGAACCGCAGAAAATACTTGGCAATACATGCGCAGTTGGTAGCCTAAGCACGATTTAGGGAGTGGGGCAACCAATCCCAATAAAAAGGACCTTTCTCCTACAAATCGTGCAAAACTAAAATTCCTCTTCTTGCGGACTTGTTTCCGAATGATAAAATCTTCGCTAGTTCCGTTCAACAGTATTTTCAGTTAGACGCTGAATTTACAGCACGAAGCAACATTTTTAGGTTTTTCCTGCTGTCGGGAATCGATGGACGTGCAGTTTCTGTCGTATGGAAGTGGGCTCGTATGCTTTTCAATGGCTGGTGGTTAAGTGTTTTTTTTTTTTTTGTTTTTCTTTTTTAATTGGGAACAGCATTGTGCTGAAGTGCCCAATTGTGTAATTTGACTCAATGCCCCAAGCCAAAGATAAATAATACCGTTACCTGGTTAAACGATTCACCAAGTAAACGCAGCCGTAAATTTTGCAATTATTTTTGTAAGAAATAACAAAAATGTCCCCATCCTCGTTTTCACTAAACATTACTAATGTGGCTACAACTTGTGTTGTATGGCTGGAAAATGGCTCAACTCCAAAATTCCTTTGGAACAACGCTGATTGTTATGCAAAAAAACTGTTATTTAACAAAAATGGTTGTATACCTAGTTTAAGTGGGTCTTCTTTGCACCTTTGGAGAATAGGCAACATTTCAGGTATGGGGAAATTTCACCCAACAAACGAATCCATATCAAAGTCAAAAAACGTTCATCACTAATCTCTATTTTGCGCTCAAAATAAACGGTCTTTTCAAACTGTTTCAGATATTTGCGAGGGGATTTTATACAACGAAAAACGGTTGCACAAACGTTTCCTTTATGTTCCGACGAAAACGAAAGAAATTTTCGGTTGCGCTAAATCAAAAAAAAGGGTATTTTACTGAGGCTTTCGGTTTTTTTTACTTTAAAAACCAAAAAGCTGACCAACGACAGGTTTTTCTCTGGTGATATTTAGATATATAATTTTATATATAGATTCATTTAAGTGTTTTACAGCCCAACCGCGTTACTTATAATCATTTTTAGTTCCAGGCAACATTTTTCGAATTCACAATGGCGATTTTTTCACAAAAAATTGCATGTAGTGACCTACAAAAAATTGATTGTGAAGGTTTATTGCTAAGGTCCGAAGATTCCTACCAAAAAAGGTGTCACGAGACTGGAGCGATAAAGGTTTGTAGATACTGCTATATCAATCAATATGCTATAGTAGTGGGACTACAAAAATGAACAAACACATCTTCTTAAATTTTAGAAACACCAAGACGAAAGGAGGTACGTAAAGCAAAATTTTCGCTTTTGTGCGATTTCTTTCGTTTTTCGAAATGCGAAAGTTCGTTTCGTTTCGATGATCACAGAACTAAACCGTGTATGGATGTGGTCCAAAATCTCTTGGCAAAATAGTTGGCGTGGTAAAATACATGCGAGTCGATATAAATCAACAAATTTTGGACTTCTTTCACCGTTCCATTTGCTTGCATATTTTGTGTAAGATGACGCTTAGAGTCTACAAGTCCCTCACGCGTCAGATCGATCGCGAAGTACCTGATCTTCAGTGACGCAATCCAGGTTGGTTAAGGTCGCTTGCCAATTGTGCACTCCAACTAAGGTGGGATCTTCCCCTGCATTGTAGTCCCTTAGGGTCAAACGCCTCAAATCCCTTCTACTACTAGATCACAAAAAAGTCCATTAATTATTGAAAAAAACTTAAAAACAACGCCATAGCAATGTAGCAATGTATTTAAACAAAAAATAAAAATAAATAAGAAAACTTCAAAAGTAGTCTTCATATCGAAATATTTAAGGTACATACAAAATGTAAGTTAGTCTTATATAAGAAGGTCTTTGCTTTTTTCTTGTTCCTCACAAACTTGACTTGTTTCATTTTCTGTATCAAGATTTTAATCCATAAAACATAAAAGTTTATTGGATTTCTCCCACTCAGCAATATATTTAATTATTAAATAAAACCAAACTTATAAAACATTAATTTATCTGCGACTTTACCAAGAATATTTTCTTCACAAGAATTTTTGAAACACAAATTTGTTTCAGGTACCCATTAATACTCGCGAAATAACAAAAATGTCCGCCTTTTTTAACGTCATTGGATTGCACGAGTGTTGAAAGCGGCTACTTCAATTTGCATGGGTATGGAATAGTTTTGGCGAGGAATTTTTGGTTTGTATGGGAATAAATGAGTTTTGAATTAAATGACTGAGTGGAATAGTATGTAATTTAGAAAAAACCTTCATCTTTGAAGTACTTACTCAAAATTATAGGAAATATAAAGATTTGATAAATTTTAAATACAAAGATGATTGCCCATCTAAAGAACACTTTACCATACTTTACTCATTTTTGAAAAAAAGTGGGATAGAAGAGTTTTGAAATTATACCCCTCATAAGACTTGAAAAACCCTCGATGATTCTTTGTAATTTATTCAAGCCCAGAGTTTCGAGAAAGAGCAAGAAATTTTTCTTCCAACCGTCGATATCGACTCCCATCTTGAGCAGTTTCTCTGTATGTTACTTTTATGTCTTTCGAGGTACTCCACTATACTTAAGTAACCATAGGTAAGACTTTCTAAGCCTGATGTCGGGTTTGGGCGCTTCGCTGATAAGATATACGTTCAAAAAGGCTAGGTTTTGAATTTGTCGTATCGCTGCGGTGTAGCCCGTATGGGCCATGTTCTCCCAATGAAAGCTGTCTCTTTGGATGTAGGGAAAAATTAAATATGACATTTCTTCTTAATATCGTTTTTCAGTGTCTATCATGAGCTCAACCTAGTTAAACAGATTATCATATTGCGCTTATAGAATAATTTATATGTTTATGTACCTAAGCCTGAGCAACCTTTGATAAAGACTGACACCTGGGTGACGCGAACTGTTGCAGTATACCGGTTGGGTCCATTTGTGTCACTAAAAGAACGGACAAAATGAGTTTAGTTAAAAAATCTAGGTATTCCAAAAACACTTTTCTTCGAAACACCTCTTGAGTCCAAACAAATCCAAATGATTCACTTATCTAAATCCATCCCCAAACACCTCGCCACCATGACACTCAAAATTCCTAGATAACCCTCAACCTCATGCTGAACAATAAGGGCGCCAAAAAAAAGAATACCTCCTCGAACGCTATGACACTATTAACGTCTATATCTACCGTGCATATATCTGTTCTATTGTTTTCAATTTGGTAGGACATGCCTCTCTGTCAGCGTGAAATTATATTGTGGTAGCGAAAACAGACGAAGGCGCACTACACACATAGGAAACAGAAAAAAAAAAAAAAAAACGGAAAACCCACAGCGAGATATCCACGTCCAGGCATTTCAATTCAGCGAATCAACAAGCAAACGTAAAAACCCACAGATGGAGAACGTGATTGAAATGGTAATCAACTGTTGCAGGAAGTTTTTTGCTCTTTCGCTTAGAACCTCTACCCACGGATTCACGGATGCAGTGCTATATCAATCAAATATCAATTTTCGCATTCAATTGTTGGTCGAGGGAGGGGTGTGGATGGGGGCGTTGGTCGTTCGTTTTACTTTGAACTGTGAAATAGGAAACGTGAACAACAACACTGTGATTTCCAGACGAGGAAAATCGATAACAGGGTATCATCATATCACAGATCCTTGTCGCCAATGGGCGGCAATGGAAATGGCAAATAAATTCAGTGACTTCTTTCATTTTCGAGGAATACGCTGACATCGGTTATTGAAGGTTAATATTCGTAGCTTAGTCCTTTTCTTAAAGAGGTGTCAGTAGATTGCATGCGAAAAGGTAAAGGAAAAATCGTACTGTCAATACTAAGGTACCTATATTCTCGCCGTTTGCATGTAACTTCATAGAAGCAGATCTCCCCTTTTCATTATTTTCGCCTTTTGCCCTTTAAAAACTTTGCAAAAAAATACACTGCAAGTGACCAGACAAGTACCCTTAATGCAGCCACTTTAAGCACTGCAAACTTCACTTTGCTTATCCAATACTAACCTGTAAAATGCAGCCCCATTTGCCGAGGTAGATCTCGGTTGTGGTAATCGAAAAACTTCACAGTGCGAGGGAAACAAAATTTAAATCTATAGTGTGTCTGCTCATCCTGTTTACTTCGTTATTCGGGTACAAATTTGTTCTCGCTCGCCAAAATATCTCTTGCGAAAGTATACAAGCAATTGCAATCTACTTTGCTGTGAGTGTACTTCTGCAGGAGTTACGCGGAAAAATATTCTCAACTTCAAGAGCGAATAAAAAATCAAAAAGAGTTTTTGTTGACAGTTGAGTTGGATCAGGTGCACCTTGCTTTTAGTTTCGGTTGCTGTATTCTAATGAATTGGAAAGTAGCTGTTTTTGTTTTTTGAATTTATAATTGCGTCATCTGTCACACTTGGCCACAAAATCTTCAAACATCTAAAATCGAAAAAGGGACTCGAACCAACAAAAAAAAAAAAGGTACGTTCACATAAAATACTAATAAAGCAAAAAATAAACAGTAGCAAAAACTTATTAGAAATATTTATTAATAACGACAAAAACCAAAAAATTACTTATACCTTTTTTTTAAATGGTTCACATTCTTTTTCGCTCAATAAATAATAAAGTCTTTCATAAGCTGAAAAATATGGTTAGCTTGAATTATTTAGTTTAGTTTAGTTTACAACTAACAATACCTTAGTGATTACGTGACGATAATAAAATACATTAAACATTGCCAAAATTAATAGCAAATTAGTTTTAAAAGAAAATCTGCTTAGACTAAAGTCGATCATATCGCAAACGGTATTGGTTTCTTTTAAGCACCTTGATAATGGTTCATTTGAAGCATAATTTGTTCAATGATACGGACTATTTAAAAACAATCGGTTTCTAAGCATCCTCGCAGGAACATTAAAGTTAATTAAGGCCAAAATATCAGCACAATCAACATGATTAGCCAATACATCACGAATGAACATGACCTCGGAGAGTTTTCTTCGAATGTTAAGAGGCAAGATAGCAAATAATTTGCATCTTGTTTCATAGGAAGGCATGTCTATATCCCAGTGAACCCTTCTCACTAATACTCTAGTAAAACGTTTTTGTTTTGTATATTCTAGTCTAAATGAGTGAACTTCATACAAAGAGCACCAAATAGTACTACAATATTCAATAGTAGATCTAACAAACGCAAAAAACAGACAGGATCACAGAACTCCTTTGGATTGCACAAGATAAATCCCAGCATTGAATTACCCTTCGCGACTTAAAAGTCTTTATGTTTTAAGAAATCACGTTTTTAAACATAATTACCCCAAGGTTTTTTTTTCAAAGATTACAATTGAAAGTAGCGTGCCGTATAATTATAAGAGAAGTTAATAGATGAAGGGTTTCGACAAAACCTTAAACTTTGACATTTTTGAATATTTAGGTGTAAGGAATTAATTATGAACCAATTCGATAATCTGATGAGATCTTCTTGTAATAACATGCAATCTTTTTCAGATGTTATACATCGTAAATCATCCGCATTCATAAGGCTCTTAGAATTCAAAAATACGTTGGATATATCATTTATAAATAACAAGGCACGCCCAAGGTAACATTAATAGGTGAAGAGAGAATGTTATTAATACGAACATACTGAATACGACCTTTTATGTCCAGTTTTATCCAGTATTTTTATCCAGTTTAAAAAGTTAGAGCGGAATCCTATTTTATTTAACTTCAAAAGTAATATATATGATTAAAATGATGGAATGCTTTGGAGAAGTCTGTATATGCTACGTCTATTTGATGCCCTTTTTCAAGTCCATTTAAAATGTAATTTGAAACAATTGCAAGGTTTTTGCTGTTGGATCTACCATCCACCATGCTGACAGGGCGAATTTGATTAAATCTAAGATAAACCAGTTTTTCAAAAAATTTAGGAATTGTTTAGGCATCTCACAGATAGGCCGATAGTTAGAAACTTCCTGTCTACTTCCTGCTTTATAAATTGGAGTTAATAGAGAACATTTCCACTTATTTAGAAACTCACCACTATCAAGGGAGCGATTTAAAAAAATTGTTAAGGGACAGCAAATACTTTCGCACACCTCTGTAAAATAACAGGTGCAATTCCATCCATATCTATTCGTGAGTCAGTCCTTATCTTAATTAAAGCTTGTTCAATTTCTGAAATTGACAGATTTAAACTACCAATGCTCAAGCCGCCATCAGAGTCATCAAATTGATTAGATGCATGTTCGAAGAGGCATCATTTTATATGAATAATTCAAAAACTGATTAATTCCAATTTCTTGAGAAAAACTAAGAATCTTCTTGAGACTTATATTAGGTATATTTTTTTAATGGGCCTTACCAACAAACATTTTCAGTTTCGACTTTAAATTTAAGTATTTCACAGTGGCTATTTTCCCATACAAATTTTAACAACCGTGAGCTGCCGTAAATTCAAAGTCAAGTCTAAGATTTCGATTTGTTATTAGTTGGGCTCAATAATATTTATGTATTTTGATTAAAATCGTTTTGCAAAACTATGCAGACAAAACAAAACCCAAAAATTGCAACGTTGAGTTTGGACAATACTGTTTTTTAACTTTTTACCTGAGAACTGAGAACATATTTGATAGTCTGCGGAATGTAAGTTGTAATTGGTTTTCCGAGTTTTAATCAAATCGAAAATATTATTTTTTTTTTTTGAGATATGAGTGCGGTTCTTAAAATATCGTTTTAGGTGATTCTTATTGAAAATAAAGGGAGCAATAATTTTGAAAACCTCAATTTTTCTCTAAGTATGCATTTGAATCAAAATCGTTATTGCCTTTTTCAGATAAATTAAAAAACAGATTTAATTTTTTTTTTTAAATCCATCCTATGATAATATATATATATATATATAAATAGAATGACTGAGCTTTCTATTCAGTTAAAAATGACCATATTACCTTCGAAATGAATTTTTGCTACAATCCGTAATAACCGTTTTCGAGATATGTCCAAATTCCAATGGTACGGACAGCTCCCAAGTAGAAATTCGTGACTATTATCAAAATTTACTTTAAATTATCTAGATAGACAGACGGACAGAATTGCGAGACCCACTTTTTTTGAGTTCCTCTATCATCGCAATGTCAGAATTCATCTCGAGTTCGAAATTGTGTACGAATTTTTTACGAATATGTTAAAATGACATTTTAAAAACTAAGACGTCATCGAGTTTCACCCCGAAGGAATTATATAATAGATTCTTTATCATAGGGCTACGGCATCACCAAACTACACTTGCTTTTGGAGCGCTTTTTGCCAACCATATGTGATACCATACTTTGTCATGGCGCAGGGCCTTACGGAACCAAACTTTTTTAGGCAACTGTCTACCTACGGAACTCTGCTTGTATGGACTTTGCATTTCGTTCTCCTATCGCCAAACGGAGCCATGCTATATCTAAAGGTCTTCCGGAACCACTCTATTCAGTTAACCGCTTTCTAACAATGGATTGGGGAACCATGATTTGCCTCCCAGGAAATGAGCTTAGTAAAGCTTCGTTTTATCGTAAAACTTTACGGACCTAACTTAAGGCTAGGTATTGGACCGCGTTTTACCAACGAGACTATGTATTCTTGTATCGGGCACCAGTCGTTGGACCGATTTCTCACACCCAACACCCAACACCCGCTTTGTCGTGGGCACCTAAGGAACCATTTCTTCTTGAGGCAGATAGGTGGTTTTCAAAGCCCTTATTACCGCTATGTGTGCTGTTTTCCTGTCTGACCTGGGTTTTAAAGGTCGTTGGAAAGGTGGCCGGTTCCAACCTGTGAAATTCAAGAGGGTTCGAGACTTTCTTAAGAGTGATCGATAAATATTTATTGGGTCTCAGAGTGTCAGCCAGTCCTACCACCTAGCAGATGCATTCAAACTCGTCAGTTCTGCCTCTTAAATGAGACATTAAATATTAGTCTTCATGAAAAACAGTAACCGACCAACCTTTTGCATGTCCTCAGAGGCAGATTGGTCCGAGAGTCACATAAAGAAAGTGTTTTTACTCGAATGTTTGACAGATAAGTGTTTGGGCCTAACTTGCAGTTCACTCCGCCCTTCAAAGTGACAACAGGTTAGTTTATGAACGCAAGATCCTCAGCACATAGAAGTTATTTGTCGCCTCAAACTCGCCTACCACCCCGACTCCTGCCTGACTCTAGTCTCCTCACTTCTTGAAACTAATTCATTAGCGTACGACCCTATCTTCAATAACAAATGACATCCAATCCATCGTTACGTTATCGCGGAATAAATTAAGTTATACCCACAGCATAAATACGCATGCAACGAGCTAATTGCTCTTTAGTGCGAACGCAATGGCTTTGGTCAGCACAATATTTCTCTTAGTCCTCTGTGCTACGTGGGCACAGGTGTCCACTGCCAACTCTGATCATCTTGCTTTAGCAGACTTCACCGTCCACCTGGCCCGACAGTTCCTTAGCAAACACTCAAACACTCTTGTAATAGTGGAAAAGAGTGAACTTTCCTCTGCAAGTATCGTTAACGCAGAGATTTTGGGTTATATCCTGCTGCACTTGGAGGGGACAGTGGCAGTGCAGTTCTTCTTTGGCGAACCCTTAAATGAACCTTGGGAGTATCACATCTTTATCGTAGACAACGCCAAGGCTTTCACGTAAGAAGAGCAATTTTTCAAAAGAACAAGCCCATGTAAGTCTTTTACAGAGCAATCCGTTTGAACTTCACAACCTCCTGCTATGACAACAAGTTCCACTTTATCATCGTCTTGACTACCTATAGTCCGGAATATTTGCTTACGCTACAGCGCATCTTTAGCTTTTGCTACCGGCTGCACGTAATCAACGTGAATATCGTCCTTAGGCATCCCTCCGACGGTGTTTCCATGTACACGTATCAGCTCTTTACGCAAAAGATCTGTCGTGCTATCCAGCCGGTTCGATATTTTCGCCTCTCAGATGGTCTGGAGAATCTAACGCAAGTCTTTCCACCGAAGCTGGAAAACTTCCACAGATGTCCCCTCAGAGTAACCGCCCGAGAAAGCCAACCTATGGTCAAATTTGTGGGCAACAAAACCGCCCCCAAACAAGTTGGGTATTGGGATAACCTCAAGGGGATAGAAGCAGACCTTATAAAACTTATTTCGCAAGCACTGAACTTCACCATCGAACTGCTGCCCATCCCAACGGAACCGACGAGCTTCGACAACCGCACAGCTCATGGCTGTTTTGCCGAGGTAAGATGTCCTACCTTTGTATAACGCCTTTAGTTGAACATCTCTATCCTTACAGTTGTTGAGCGGGAATGCTGACATCGCAATCGGAGGCTACAGCCAGTCGGATAACCAGCGTTGCTTACTATCCACCTCCGAGCACTACCACCACTCACCAGTGGTATTCACAGTACGTGGCGGACGAAAGCTCAGCTCAATAAGCCGACTAGCCAGACCCTTCGAACCTCAGGTCTGGTACATACTGGCCCTTGTCGTCATCTCTAGTGCCATCTTTATTCATACCCTGCGAACTGCTGCCGGGCCAGCAATTCAAGAGCTCGTATTTGGTGAGCGGAATCAAAATCCTTTGACGAACGTCCTCGCTGTCTTGCTGGGATATCCAATTGTGCAACAACCGGGTAGGAATTTCTCTCGATTTCTGCTCTTGCTGTGGCTCCTGATGACGCTTATCCTACGCAGTGCCTATCAGGGCGCCTTGTATGACTCCATACGCATGGACGGATTCGTCCGAATACCAATGGGCTATACAGATCTGCTGCAGTGGGACTACAAGATCATCGTCCCCGAGTACATAGACGAGCTGTTTCCCAGAAATCAAACTGTCGTCGTGGAAGGCGGACACGGCACCAGACTAAAAATGGTCGAATCAATGTACGGCAGGTATGCAACTGTGGTTCTGAGGGACCATTTCGTCGATTACATGCGCCAACACTTCAGAGTAGGGAGTAAGCTGAGAATGGTCAATGACCCTTTGTACGTATACATGAACGCCATGTACTTTGGCAAGCATTCCATATACACGAAGACAGTTAACAGCAGGCTGAGGCGTTTTCAATCCGCCGGGTTAATCAGCTACATAGCAAAGCATAATGCCGAGGAAGTCAGTGTGTTTAAGGATCAGAAACAGGGTGTTCCGCTGAAGGCGATCTCTTGTGACGAACTGACGGGTCTGTGTGAGATCTTCGTTGCCATGATGGCGCTGGCCATGGTTGTGTTTGCATTGGAACTGATTTCAGTTCACTGTCGCAAGTTGGGCCATCTTATTGAGTGGATTAACTAGAAACTTTATGAAATTGAGGCAATATTTGGCGATGTAGCTGTGCAAATCGGAGTCAATTTCGTGCAGTAGTTCTTGCACCTATCCCGGACAACCACCTTAAAGTAAAACTTGGACTCTTCGATTTAAATTATAATTATATTTATGAATTACTATGGATAGCCATTTACTTACTTTGTTCTCCTTATTTTTGCGCTCAATTTGTAACACTGTTTGGAGTGTTTCCGTATAAAAATACTAGTGGACCCCCGTCTGATTTGGTAAGCGTTAAAATTCAAACTTAAATAAATGTTGATGGTATTTGATGCGGATTTCTTATTCAAAAACATTTCAACCATTTTCAGTTTTGTGTTCACTTGATGAATTTGTATTGGAAAAAATCACCTATATATATTGTATTTAGCCAGTCCCAGAAAATTGTTCAATGTGAATCGTTGCTTGTCGATGAAGTGAATATTGAGACTGCCTATCGCTTTTGGAGTAAAAAAAACAATCGTAGCTGTAATTTTATGACAAAGCAAAAACACGTATATGGACGGTGTATTATAAAAAAAGGAGAGTGCGATTTTTTACTATACACCAGAAGTGACACTTCTCTAGCTAAATGTGGATCCGTACCCTTAGAAAGCTGATCAATCTGATGTTTAAAAGCTTTGTGTAGTATATATACGTATACATAGTTCCACTTTTTTCCCGTAACATTAGAAAGGTGTTGCCAAATAAAAAACGCGGTTTTTACTACATCGATACATCAGTTTTTTATTTATTAAACAGTAAAGTAAGGAAAACATTTTTAAGTCTAAAATTAACATGTTTTAAAAATGAAAAACATTTCTTCTATAGAAATATTAAATTAGTAATAACATGTGATTAAGGAAAAATTATAAGAATTTAACTAAAAAACTAATATTTCTTTCGTTAAATAGTGAACACGCGTTACTATGTGTAAATTCAGTAACAAAATGTTCATTAATGCAACTATTGGCATCACTTGACGTTAAAAATTTTCACCATTGAAATGTTGATCCAACTGATGCGCAAACATAACGAAAAAAAACATGTTAACAGAAATACCTGATGCGTTGTTGATTCGCAGGCAAAAAAGTAAGAAAAATGTCCGAAGAGAAAGAAAAGTTAGTAAATAAACATTTTGATCTATAGATATAAGATACATATGCTTTTGACAGAAAAATTTATACATTTTGGTTGAATTCTTTGTATCAATTTTTCTCAAAAACATTATTTCAGTTCTGCGGGGGTAAAGACTAAAACTTTTGTAAGCAAAACTTCCATCTTGACATTAAAGTGTTTGATGTAAGCAATGCGTTCTAAAACTCAAACGTCGTATTCAATCAGCATAAACTGTGCATCGCATCAGCATCGCAAGTAGGTAAGCAGTGATGCCGCATCACTGCGCAAATGTTTGACGTTTCTGAATGTACACTATGTCCCCGTATTGAAGAGAGACAGAAAGCCCAAGTTGAAATTTGTCACTGTCATCCAAATTTACTTTAAATTATAGTCACAACACTGTATATTTGACTCAATTTTGTGTCGATAAACTCCATTCCAATAAGATGGTAACAATTTGACATTTTTACCACCATTACGTGTGTCAAAGATACAAATCGTCGGCTGAATGCTATCTTGTCCTAAAGGCCATTTTTTAAGAAATTAAGTTAGGTATGCAGTCTCCATAGTTTTCGGACGCTCTTTCGTTTGGCGTAAACCATTTTGTTCTATCTCTATTAGTTTTTAAGTTACAGAGAACTGCTTTGTTCAATATGAAACTTTTGCCATGTCATTTTGTTCCATATAACATGATCAACTTTATGTTTCCTCTCTTTTTGTGATTTTTTTTTTCTATGTTGTTCAATATTGAGTTTTTCTGTTCAATATCCAAAAATTGTACCAAAAAATTGTTATCCAAAATGGCTTCCGCTTTGATTTTAATTTATAACTTATTCAAAATAAAATAAAAGCAATTTCTGTGACTTGTTTTACTAACAAAATTGTCAAGGCTTTCAGAAAAAAATCAATAACAATCAAAAATGTTCTGATAAAAACAAAAAATTTCAATCTGAACTAAAAAATTCTATTTCCCAACATTTTTAAAATGTACATTGAACAAAATGTCCGACGAAATGTCCTTTAGTAACATTTCAAAATACACAAAAACTGTGAGGTCTGCTGTAGGTGTACACAGCCGAAAGAGGTACAGCATTTATACTCACAACGTCATGCTCCTTTTAATGTAGGCGTTCAGTGTGCACGAAGAATTATATGATATAGGTAGCGCACCAAGCTTATATATAAAAGGTGACACATAAAATGGTGAATGGTTTAATGATTAAGAATGAATTTATCTAAGAAGAATCGAGATATGTAATTTAGAGACTTCATTCTTTTAGAAAACGTATATCTCTTAATGAGTTTTCCTCCTAAAGAATTAATTTTACTAATAAACAGTGTGCTGAAAATTATTTTCCGTTGTAGTGCAACGTCGAATAAACTTTTAATTGAACTTTTACTATGTGCACCGCGCTGCTGTTCGACGTTTCAATTTTTTAGTGGGACAAAAATGAGAATGCTTTTCGATTTTGCTACACAAAACTGCAGCAGGTTAAATTGGAAACAATTATAATGAAGTGCGAAATAATTAAATTGGAATGTAAAAAAAAGTGGAACTAAAAATAAAAAAAAAACTATATTCCAACTTCTATCATTCATATAATATTAAATGTTATCAATATATTTTAATTAATTGTAGTAATGCTAGAAATATCATAAAGCTTCTACAAAGATTTATTACACCAATTTTCTTTGGCATAAAAATTGTCCCAAATGAACAACAAACGCTTAAGATATTTATTACGTTACATCTCCGTAACATACCTACATGTAAAACCAAAATAGCATTACCAAAAGTTAGAGGCGGAAACATCATAAAATTTGCAAGTCCTTTCTTATTATTTTCACGAACCCTTTTTTATATGTTCTTGTTCTTACACATTAAAAGTTCGAATTCAATTGAATGAATCATTTAAATATAACGACACAATAATAATAAATGCACACGAAACAACATTTCCTCAATGTAAGTAGGTACATTTTGCATTCACCCTGTGATTCTTCCTAAAGAAATCCATTCATTCATTTGAAATTCATTTTTATTTATATCCTTTATTAGACTTATATACTAGACAAAAACGATTAAATCTAATTTAAAACTTACATTTATCTAATTCTAGCTTACTTAAACTTAACAAAATGCTTAAAATTATTGCCTTTTGGCCATAGATCTATCTATGTTTAATTTTGTTTGTTTTTTAATCTTCAAGAAACTTTGAAAAACTTGACTTCTTTATTTTCGTTATATTATTTATAACTAGTTAAAACTACCTAAGCTACTTAACCTATAATCCTGATCACGGGTTCACCCGTGCCGCCGAGCCTCGAGCGAGGTAACAAGCGTCGGTCGAGTCTCGGAAGCACCGTTCATGTTGGCTAGCCCGGCCCCTGCCAAAGACTCCCTACTCTTAACTTAAATGTACTAACTTTATTGAAGAAATCCATATGGCAGGCAAATGGCGGTATTCTGATTCTAATTGGGATCCATTATCAGAAAAAAGAAACAAAAAAATGAATTTTACTATCAAAATTCGTGCTCGGTTCGAAATGTTCATCGCGCGCTGCTTCCATTTTATGATCGACATTCTCGACCTTCTGAGCAGTCTATTCGGAAGATTGTGACCAAATTTCGCACCAAATTTACTTTGTTGGACATTAAACCACCAACACGTTTACGTACTGTGCGTAGTGAAGAAAATATTGCGGCCGTATCAGCTAGTGTGACAGAAGACCGCGAAATGTCGATTCGGCGCCGTTCCCAGCAGTTAGGCCTTTGTTACAGCACTACGTGGAAAATTTTGCGGAAGGATTTGGGCGTAAAGCCTTTTAAGATACAGCTGGTGCAAGAACTAAAGCCAGCCGACCTACCACAACGCCGAATTTTTGGTGAATGGGCTCTTGGAAAGCTGGCCGAGGATCCGCTTTTTTATCGAAAAATTGTGTTCAGCGATGAGGCTCATTTTTGGTTGAATGGGTACGTAAATAAGCAAAATTGCCGCATTTGGAGTGAAGATCAGCCAGAAGCATTGCAACAGCTACCAATGCATCCCGAAAAAGCCACTGTTTGGTGCGGTTTATGGGCCGGCGGCATTATTGGGCCATATTTCTTCAAAGATGATGCGAATCGCAGCGTTACTGTCAATGGTGAACGCTACCGAGCGATGATAACAAACTTTTTTTTGCCCGAAATGGAAGTTCTTGACTTGCATGATATGTGGTTTCAACAAGACGGTGCCACATGCCACACAGCACGCGAAACAATGGCGCAATTGCGAGGCGAGTTTGGTGAACAGTTAATTTCACGTTTCGGGCCGGTCAATTGGCCGCCTAGATCGTGCGATTTGACACCATTAGATTATTTTTTGTGGGGGTATGCCAAGGCTAATGTGTATAGGGACAAGCCCGCTTCGATTGACGCACTGGAAGCCAACATCCATGCATTCATTCGTGAGATACCGGCCGATATGTGTGAAAGAGTATGCCAAAATTGGACTCAGCGGATGGGCTACCTGAGACGCAGCCGCGGTCAACATTTGCATGAAATTATCTTTAAACATTAAATTGCAAGGTTCAAACTATCGATTCAAATAAATATTTCATTCATTTTTTCGAATTTTTTGTGTTTTTTTTTTTAAAAAAGTTCTAAACCTCTTAAAAAATCACCCTTTACATGTATGTTTACTTTGAATATAATTCATGAACTAATACATACAAATATCGTATGTACATAAAAAACTTGGTATTTTCGGTAAATCGGTTCACTCATTACTGAGAACATCAATTTCAAACACTATACAACTTATTTTTGTAAATACAATCTGGGTACGAATGCATTTAAGCTTGACATTTAGAGACACCGCTGAGGTATGGTGGGATGTGCTATAGATATTTATAGTAAGTCCAAGGAGACGTTCAGTGGTTGGTGGTCGTTGGAATTCTTCGTTTTCCAAAGCGGAATCGTGCTGTCCGTTGGCTTTTGTTAAAATAGAGACGTGTAGACATAGAGAAGCGGTTACCTAGGTCTTTGACAGGTTGTGCCGAAGAGGATAGGTTTTTATAGATCTCTGTCTATTGATCCTTGAACTATATTTGACGACGGTATGTAAAAGCATACCTAGACTAGTTCTGATTAGGTGACGACTTTTCACCAACTGGGTATGTCACAAGAACCTGGCCTGCTTTACGTGATCGAGGTCGCTTTTCTTTGTAATTAGTTTTTACGAGTCTACCTGTTGATTGTAGCTCGTAAGATTTACTACCATATCGGCTTCTTCGGAGGATCCATCAAAAGCTTCGTAAATCGGTGAAAAAAATAAAAAAAACGGTCAAGTGCGAGTGTCACTCGCGCACCGAAGGTGCAGCACCGGAATGAGAATGAGTATCCATTGGAAAAGTTCCAATGAGAATGAGTAGAGTTCAGTATCAGTAATCATTGAAAATTACAATTGGAATCGATTAAGAGAGCACACCAATAACGAATGAAAAATTGTAAAAAGGAGCGCACATTTAGTGATTTTTGTAAATATCTCTTAAAATATTAACTTTTCCACCAAATAGTCTTCGGCACATATACATCTACGAGCATGATCTACAAAAAAGGTACATATCCATTTTTCTGTAAATCAAGAAATAAATAGCTTTTTGTGCGAATGAACATATTTTTTTCACCAAATCACTTATTACTCTAAAACCAGTCGATGTATCGCTACCATTGGTATTTGTCGTTTAACTTGAGGTTATACCGGATGTTGTGTGCAAATTTCAGCCGTCTACGCCAATTGGTTTCTGAGATAGACCTCCGTTCCGTTTGTTCCCTCTGGGTACGGAACCTTAAAAACAGTGTTAGGAAGTCTTACCACAAGGTTTGGAAAAACATATTGGGCCTTACCAATAAACGCTTTTAGTTTCGACTCTAAATTTTAGTGCCTCACAGTGGTCCATACGAATTTCGCAATTGTGCATTGTTTATTTATTCAATATTATCTAGGGACGAAGGGAAATCAAAAATACAGCTCAAAGTCTTATAAATGTGGGTATGTATTCCGAGTGCACCTGAAAACTAGTATAAATTACGGGTCATAGTATAAAATGTATTTTTTATTGATTGGGTTCATTCGCCTACAACCGTGATCCATATCGCCCCTCTCTCCCTGTTGTTCTCTACTCCAATGTACTTTATAAATTTAAGAACAAACACTTCCCTTGTTTGACAATAAATAAAAAAAACATGACAGGCCGTGACTTCTGTTGTCAAAAAAAAATAGTAAATAAAAATAAACGAACAAAGCAAGAACTCAAGCCAGAAAAACTAAAGAAAAATAAGAAAATAAAACCAAAAATGGACAAGAAATCAAGCAAAAGTGCCATAGAAAATTTAATGCCATTCACATATGCCTATGGCATATTCAAAAGCTGCTGTACAAAAATCGCAGATTTCAAGAAATCGAGAGAGCAAGCGATCTCCGAAGATAAAACAGATAAAATCGTGAGTACTAACCTCCTTAAAATCTAAATCCAATTACCATCACACCTCACACAATGATACACCACTTAGGGGACCAAAGTCGCAAGAATGATTGCGGATATGGTCAAGGGCCTCGGCCCTCTTCCGACACACAACACCGAGCAAGGGGATGTGACGCAGAGAGTCGACCATTTGAATCCAGAATTCATGGCAAATGTTCGACCAAATGCCTCACCACCTCCTTGGGTCCCCTCGGAGCATGCCGAACTGTGGTTTATTTTAGCCGACTTGTAGGTTTTCGCGCGCTAAATCCGAAACCAAGTAAAAAAAAATTGCTTAGTAATTATAAAAAAAAAAAAAATATAATTTAGAAAAGAAATGAGACTTTGGGTTCGGATTCAGCTCGCGGAAATTTACAAGTTATATTTTGCATTCTTCATAATTTTTTGTTGAGTTATTGTTCTTTTGTTCATGCATTTGCTTTTATTTGTTTATTTTTTCATACAATGAATTGTTGTTAGAAAATCGTTCTTTTATTAAATTGACACTTATTTTGTAGAACTATGCATTTCTAATTGCTACTAAACATTTTTCCATAGTTTGGTGCTTGGCCGCCAATTCGAGGGGGATCCACTTCAGCTTCAACTTGTTCCTTTTTTCAGCTAGGTGGGAAAAATCGCTGCACCAGACCAGACAATTGCTCCTCTACTAAAACGAGGACAGGAGTTATGTGCCTACGAATGACAAAATATATTGGTAAGTCCATTTGAGATAACGAGCATGATCTTAGAAAATACTTGACAGAACTTTCTTTTGTTACAGGCTCTGAAGCCAGCATATCTGCGGACGACAACCGAAGATAAGTCAAGAAAAATATTAAGCAACGAAAAGCAGCCAGCAAGTCAGCTCTGGAGTTGGACATACTGCTCCAGTAGTCAAGAACTCATCCAATAAGACGGATGGTCGAAAGAAGATTTCGCTACCCTTTTACTTTGATGGTGGCATTGCTATACAGCGTTGTAAGATGAACAGTTTTCAATCGAATATTAAAGTTCAGTAAAAGACGGCATTAAAATGTTTAATTTTTCTTGGCGCAGCATGCAAATGTTTGGTAGACTATACGTACCGCGTTTTTGAACGTTGGGTGGACTAAAGTGAGTATCTTCGACTATCTATCGAGCCTTATGCAGTTTCACTATCGCCCCAGCTCTCCAGGATGACTGCATTTTTCATTTAAAAATTTGCTACTTACGAACTCCGTCCTTTATGGCAGGGGACTAGGGGCTGGCGATTATTTCTTTTGTTTTGTCCGAACAATCTTTTGAAGAAAGAAATAATTTTCAACTCTAGGAAAACAGCTAGCATAAATGGTTAGGTAAAGGTTCTTCCCATCATTTTCGAATGTATTAATACAGTAAATCATATATGTATATTTAGTGTAAAATTTGGTGAAAAGGGAAGCACATCTGCACCCAGGTCCCACTTCAGACAATGGGTGGAGTAAATGCATCAAAAAAGCCAAGCTAAGCGGACGCAGCATTGCGTCTTTCTACAATCTGGGTACGAATGCATTTAAGCTTGATATTTAGATACACCGCTGATGTATGGTGGGATGTTATTTATAGTAAGTCCAAGGAGACGTTCAGTGGTTGGTGGTCGTTGGAATTCTTCGTTTTCAAAAGCGGAATTGTGCTGTCAGTTGGCTTTTGTTAAAATAGAGACGTGTAGACATAGAGAAGCGGTTACCTAGGTCTTTGTTAAAAAAGATACCCACGTTGGGAAAGAAATAATAACGACCGTTAAAAAAATTACAAGTTCTTTATTAAAAGGAGCACGTCCTGTTGAAAAGATATGTGTCGAAGAACTAAAAATATTTATATGGACTGCAATGATGAGGCGTCAAGGACGTGTGTATGTGTGAGAGTAGTGTCTGGCGTTAAGGAAGAGTGTATGTGTGTGAGTAGTGTCTGGCGTTAAAGAAGAGTGTATGTGTGTGAGTAATGTGAGCTGTAGCTGGCGTTAGTAATTTTCAACATCGTCAGGCGGGGACGATATAGCCAACTCCAGTGGATACAGGAGCTGGACTGGCCTTCGTAATTTGGAACCATCAGCGCAACGCACTTCGCATGAACGAACGTTCCCATCCCTTCCAATGAAAATCTGGTCAATGATTACCATTCTCCAGTGAATACGTGGTTTTGCGGGATCAAATAATAAAACAACTTCGCCTTCTTTAAAAGCAACTGAAGCTTTGGAGTTGCCATGATGAAATGAACGCAAGAGTTGAAGATATTCTGCTCGCCATCTTCTTGCCATTTGTGCACTATACTTCATTCGGCTTTTCCAGAGGTCTTGCATGTTCATTTCGCTAAGCTTATGTTGTTCAGTATTGTTGTTCGTTGAAGTCCATCCGATAAGAAATTTGGCTGGTGTGAGAGGTACCAAATCCAAAGGGTCGTTTGACACATACGTTAAGGGCCGGTCGTTAGTTAAAGCCTCTGCTTCGTTTATTACCGTGCGCAACTGTTCGAAATTGAGTCTAGCTTTTCCTATGACGATTTCTAAAGTATTCTTTACTGTTCTTATGAGCCTTTCCCAAAAGCCACCCCACCAGGGTGCTCTCTCCACGATAAAATTCCACTGAATTCACTTCTGTGACAAAAAATCAAGAACGACGTCGTTATTTATAAAGCTTTTAGATTTGCCTAGCTCCAACGCTGATCTTCTAAATGTCTTCGCGTTATCCGAAAAAATAGTCGATGGTACACCCCGCCTTGTCATAAAACGCTTGAGTGCCATCAGGCAACAATCGGTTGACATGCTCGTAGTTAACTCCAAGTGGACAGCTCTGATCGCAGCACAAGTAAAGATAAGTATGTACGCTTTTTGTAGATCTTCATTCCCAGGGTTTGTATAGTACAATGACCCAGCGAAATCAATGCCAACGTTATTGAAAGGTCTCGTTAAGGTTATTCGTTGTATGGGTAGTGGAGCGAACGGTTGTGTGGCTGGCTGACCGAAAAGTTATTTGCACACAATACATTTCCGTAGCCTCTTCTTTACCAGTTGACGTCCTCTAATAAGCCAAAAACGCTTTCTTAAATTGTGACGTACTAAGCTCGTACCTCCGTGACAGGAAAGAAGATGGCGATCATCAACGATAAGAGCACTGATATGATGATCAGCAGGCAATATGATTGGATGTTTGATGGAAAGTTCTTCTTCTAGCATCTGCAGTCTTCCACCTACTCTAAGAAGACCATGTTCATCAATGAAAGGAGAAAGTTCTATGATTTTTGACGAACTCTTAAGTGGTGCCTTCTTCTGTAAGTTTAGTAAGTCGTTAGAATAGTTTAAAAATTGAACGTACCTTATCCAGTAGCGCTCTGCATTTTCAAATTCAGCTTTAGTTAAATGCATGTGTTTTGCCTTACTCCCGACTCTGGAATAGTTGACTAATCGTTGTATCCAACACGTTACTCGCAGCAACCGTAGCCAGCTATTGAACTTCTCACAGATCAGAAGTGGCTCCTTACATTTTTGCACAGATTCTTCAGATTCCACAAATAATGTCATACAAATCGGTGTGTCTTCGCTGTTTTGAGACTAATGAATAAAAGAAGCAGTGCCATCGTTAAGCCAATCAGGACCACGCTCCCACAGCGTAGATGTTGCAAGTCTCTCTCCGGATATGCCACGCGTTAAAAGATCAGCTGGATTGGTCTTTCCTGAACAATGTCTCCATTCTGAAGTCGTAGTGTGACGACGGATTTCTGTAACATAGGATACAGCTCCGTATGCTTTAATGCTGGCGTCTGCAAATATATGACATTGAATTTTGCCAGATGCTGTCCGCACTTCTCTAGGAATAGACATCTCCCTTAACTGCAAAATATAACGAATACAGTCGCTCCATTCAGATAAAAGTTCGGATGGCAATGTCTCGTCCCACGTTAGTTTCCTTTTCCAGACTTCTTGAAATAGAATCTTCAGCTTAATGATGGTTGGACTCACTACACCCAAAGGATTGTATACTCTAGCTATTGTTTGCAGAATGTCACGTTTCGTTCCTCTTAATACTCCGGAATTCAGAAAGCTTTGGACGGAATCCAATGGTAGTGCCAGTTCGTCGTTATTTGGAGACCACGTCATTCCCAAGACCTTTTGGGCAATTGGAAATTCTTGAGAATTCATTGCCTTTCGAACTGTTGGACTATTCGAGCGCCATTTACGAAGATTCAGAGAAGCTCCTCCCATAATATTAGCCGCTTCTTTGCAAAAATTGACACCCTCAGCTTCGGTATCAATGCTAACCACTAAAATCTTTGAGTAATTTACATGTATTTGAGGGAATGCCTTCTCGATATCCACCACAATGCCGACACGACCAAGACGAAAACTGAGCAAAATACTGAAGACATCAGGTAAGAGGTTAGTACCGGTAAAAAGTTGTTCGTTAAGTGATGGAATACTATCAGTATGACTGGAGGCATCGAAAACTATGCGTAATTTCGTAGTACTGCTGGTTTCCTTATAGACAAGTCGGTGAGGAAGATAAATTTGTCTTCTTGCAGTTTTGTTAGAAGCAGAATCGATTGGTTCTGCTATTCCCTCATCAATCATCTACCGCACTGCCAGGTCGTATTCTTTAAGTTTGGCTGGATCCCTAGACAAACGCATCTTTAAAAACTTTAAGCGACTTACCGCGAGGTGTCTGTTATTTTCAAAAACTTGATGAGTATCTTTCCAGGGCAAACTAGCTTCATACCGAGATCCTTTCTTTACTAAACAGGTCCTCGTCATTTCCTCCGTCAAGTGGTCTCTTTCGGATTCTTCTCCTCGAATACCGATTGTTTCCAAAGACCACGTTGTTGATAGATCGTAGTCACTACTAGACCACATTGTTGATAGATCGTAGTCACTATAGTCCGATATGCTCAGCACATTGGATACAATTGAGTAGCCATCCCTTTCGTTATTAGAAGAATGTAATCCCTGCAATGACCATCCGAAAATTGTTTCCACTGCTCTTAGTCTATTTGTTATCCTACGCTGTTTTCCGCTGACTACTGGCCAATAAAAATCAGAGCCGATAAGCAAACTTAAACCATCAACACTCTCTACGTTAGAAACCAAACAATCAGCCAATTTTAATTTTCTCAAAACGTTACATACAACTGTCAGGGGCCTTTAGAACGTCTACGCATATGTCTGGCACGACGATTGCTTCTACTTCAACAGTTTTGTTCGTATATTGGCTTTTCAAAACAACTTTAACTTTCTTGTATAACTTTTGTGGCGATTTTTGTTTTGAACCAAATGGTATTACGGATAACTTTAATGTCTCACAACACGAAAATAATTGCAGTTTATTCACTAAGCTCTCGCGTATGTAAATAGGTTTGTTGGCTACAGCCATCAACAACGATTCGAATTACAAAATTGTTATTTCCACTGGTTGCGATACATCTAGCTGTTTTCAAAAAAACATTGGAGTAGGTGGGCGAATGTGCACACAGATTACACCCTGTTTTACTTTCTTTATTTTTGTATGAAGGGTCACACATTGGTGTAATATGTTCACCACCACAACGTCCACACTTCAGAAATCTACCGGATTTACATTTTTTCGATGAATGACCTACTTTACTGCAGCGAAAACATCTGTTTGCTTTAATGAGAATGTCCCTCTTTTCTTTCAATGTCATTTCTTTATTGCAATTCCTTGTGACATGTTCCGGTGCATTGCAGAACACACACACATCGTTATTGTTCACTCCAATCAGACTGGCAGCTGTAGTTGGCGGCGATCTTGCAGAACTCGAAGTGGAGTGGGAAGGTGTTATTTTGCTTTTCTCCAGTGCCTCAACCTCCTTCTTTAAAAATGTCATAATGTTCTCTACATAAGGATCGCCAATATGAAGGGATGATTGCGATTCGTTATCCTATTTTGGTTCACAATGATCGTCCTCGTCTACATTAGTGCAAACAGTTCGATGATACTCCAATCGTGAGTCAACTGGTAAACAACGAAGGAGTATGGACTTAAGCATAACATTGTATTGCGATGATGGTATTAGTAATGCAGACAGAGATCTTATAGAGGTAGTTACTGTGTTGTACAAACTCCTTAAGGCGACGACGTCTGACCTTGTTGCGACTGGACGTATATTGATGAGTCTTTGTATGTAGTCGTCAACAAGTTTGTCATTGTCTCCATACTGTTCAAGTAAAAGTGATACAGCTGCATCGTAGCTAGAACGCCGTTGCAGTAAATCCTGACACAACACGTTTTTGCGTTACCGTATAATGCACTTTCAAGATATTGGAATTTATCTGCGGCGTTATTATGTATGGAAACTTCGAATTGATTCCAAAAGGGTAGCCATTCTCGTAAATCACCACCGAATTTCTTAAGCTCTAACTTTGGTAATTTAACGGATGATGCTTTCGTCGTTACGGGCAATACCTTTGGACTTTCAGTTTCAACCTTTAATTTTTCGCGCACTTTTCCGATACGATACTTTAAACGAGAAACTGCAGTTACCGATACGTCTTCGTATTCACTAATCTTTTTGAATTCGGCATCAAAATCTTCTTCTTTTATGAGTTTTTTCGCGCACACCTGCTGATCAGCAACTCTGAGATTAGCCGATGCAGCCGTTAAACGATGGATAAGCGTACAGAGTTCTTCCTCAAAGTTCTCTAATTGCTCTGTATTATGTTCTGATTCAAGAAGTTCTACCGCCGTTTTGGAAATTTTAGTGACTTGCGCTCTAAGCGCACCGCGGGTTGAAAGCTCCGTGTGTATGTGTGAGAGTAGTGTCTGGCGTTAAGGAAGAGTGTACGTGTGTGAATAATGTGAGCTGTAGCTGGCGTTAGTAATTTTCAACAGTCTTTGACAAGTTGTGCCGAAGAGGATAGGTTTTTATAGATATCTGTCCATTCTGTCAAATATAGTTCAAGGATATTTGACGACGATATGTAAAAGCATAATAGATTAGTTCTGATTAGGTGACGACTTTTCACCAACTGGGTATGTCACAAGAACCAGGCCTGCTTTACGTGATCGAGGTCGCTTTTCTTTGTAACTAGTTTTTACGAGTCTACCTGTTGATTGTAAGATTTACTACCACATCATTGATCGTACGATTTACTACCACATCGGCTTCTTCGGAGGAACCATCAAAAGCTTCGTAAATCGGTGAAAAAAAAAAAAAGGCCAAGTGCGATTGTCACTCGCGCACCGAAGGTGCAGCACCGGAATGAGAATGAGTATCCATTGGAAAAGTTCCAATGAGAATGAGTAGAGTTCAGTATCAGTAATCATTGAAAATTACAATTGGAATCGATTAAGAGAGCACACCAATAACGAATGAAAAATTGTAAAAAGGAGCGCACATTTAGTGATTTTTGTAAATATCTCTTAAAATATTAACTTTTCCACCAAATAGTCTTCGGCACATATACAGCTACGAGCATGATCTACAAAAAAGGTACATATCCATTTTTCTGTAAATCAAGAAATAAACAGCTTTTTGTGCGAATGAACATATTTTTTTCACCAAATCACTTATTACTCTAAAACCAGTCGATGTATCGCTACCATTGGTATTTGTCGTTTAACTTGAGGTTATACCGGATGTTGTGTGCAAATTTCAGCCGTCTACGCCAATTGGTTTCTGAGATAGACCTCCGTTCCGTTTGTTCCCTCTGGGTACGGAACCTTAAAAACAGTGTTAGGAAGTCTTACCACAAGGTTTGGAAAAACATATTGGGCCTTACCAATAAACGCTTTTAGTTTCGACTCTAAATTTTAGTGCCTCACAGTGGTCCATACGAATTTCGCAATTGTGCATTGTTTATTTATTCAATATAATCTAGGGACGTAGGGAAATCACAAATAAATGCCTTGTACAGCTCATCTCAAAGTCTTATAAATGCGGGTATGTATTCCGAGTGCACCTGAAAACTAGTATAAATTACGGGTCATATTATAAAATGTATTTTTTATTGATTGGGTTCATTCGCCTACAACCGTGATCCATATCGCCCCTCTCTCCCTGTTGTTCTCTACTCCAATGTACTTTATAAATTTAAGAACAAACACTTCCCTTGATTGACAATAAATAAAAAAACATGACAGGCGTGACTTCTGTTGTCAAAAAAAAAATAGTAAATCAAAATAAACGAAGAAAACAAGACGCAAAAACTAAAAGAAAAAGAAAAGAAAAATGGACAAAAGCTCGAGCAAAAGTGCCAACGAAAGTGGAATGCTATTCACAAAGGCCTATGATCTATTCAAGAACTGCTGCACAAGAATAGCAGATTTCAAGAAATCGAGAGAGCAAGCCATCTCACAAGATAAAAAAGATAATATCGTGAGTACTTACCTCCTTAAAATCTAAATACATAATTACCAATCACACCTCACACCATGATACACCACTTAGGAGACCAAAATTGCAAGAATGATTGCGGATTTGGTCAAGGGCCTCGGCCCTCTTCCGACACACAACATCGAGCAAGGGGATGTGACGCAGAGAGTCGACCATTTGAATCCAGAATTCATGGCAAATGTTCGACCAAATGCTTCACCACCTCCTTGGGTCCCCTCGGAGCATGCCGAACTGTGGTTTATTTTAGCCGACTTGTAGGTTTTCGCGCGCTAAATCCGAAACCAAGTCAACAAAATTGCTTAGTAATTGTAAAAAAAAAATTTATAATTTCGAAAAGAAATGAGACTTTGGGTTCGGATTCAGCTCGCGGAAATTTACAAGTTATATTTTGCATTCTTCATAATTTTTTGTTGAGTTATTGTTCTTTTGTTCATGCATTTGCTTTTATTTGTTTATTTTTTCATACAATGAATTGTTGTTAGAAAATCGTTCTTTTATTAAATTGACACTTATTTTGTAGAACTATGCATTTCTAATTGCTACTAAACATTTTTCCATAGTTTGGTGCTTGGCCGCCAATTCGAGGGGGATCCACTTCAGCTTCAACTTGTTCCTTTTTTCAGCTAGGTGGGAAAAATCGCTGCAGCAGACCAGACAATTGCTCCTCTACTAAAACGAGGACAGGAGTTATGTGCCTACGAATGACAAAATATATTGGTAAGTCCATTTGAGATAACGAGCATGATCTTAGAAAATACTTGACAGAACTTTCTTTTGTTACAGGCTCTGAAGCCAGCATATCTGCGGACGACAACCAAAGATAAGTCAAGAAAAATATTAAGCAACGAAAAGCAGCCAGCAAGTCAGCTCTGGAGTTGGACATACTGCTCCAGTAGTCAAGAACTCATCCAATAAGACGGATGGTCGAAAGAAGATATCGCTACCCTCCTACTTTGATGGAGGCCATCATGCATTGCTATACAGCGATGTAAGATGAACAGTTTTCAATCGAACATTAAAGTTCAGTAAAAGACGGCATTAAAATGTTTAATTTTTCTTGGCGCAGCATGCAAATATTTGGTAGACTATACGTACCGCGTTTTTGAACGTTGGGTGGACTAAAGTGAGTATCTTCGACTATCTATCGAGCCTTATGCAGTTTCACTATCGCCCCAGCTCTCTAGGATGACTGCATTTTTCATTTAACTCTGTCCTTTATGGCAGGGACTAGGGGCTGGCGATTATTTCTTTTGTTTTGTCCGAACAATCTTTTGAAGAAAGAAATCATTTTCAACTCAAGGAAAACAGCTAGCATAAATGGTTAGGTAAAGGTTCTTCCCATCATTTTCGAATGTATTAATAAAGTAAATCATATATGTATATTTAGTGTAAAATTGGTACCTGCTTCAAATAAAGAAGAGTACATTACTTCATTTCCTAGACCCCTGTTGCTTACAACTAATTGAAAGAAATTCAATATCAGCTATCAGATTTACTGCAGATTCGTGGAAGCGAACCAGTAATTCAAGCTCATCCACTTTTGCGGCACAAAATTTCAACTTTCGAACTTCTACGGCAGAATTGGCTAAAATGGAATATCTTTCTTTCACATTGACGAGTACCTCTTCCGCCCACCTTTCACAAGTATAATATCCCACTTACCACATTCTCAGACGTACCATTGTTTTGCAGAAAAACTTTCAATTAATGAAGGCATAACACTCAAAGTTGAACCCATCGACACCTGAAAGTTTTTAATTAACAAAAGTGCACTTCCACTGTGTTTTCCGCAATAAAGTTCGAAGGACTTCTTGGTCCTCTTCCCCAATCGATTGGAATACAAATGAAAGCACACAATTTCAGGTGCGAGACACAAAAGAAAATTCTACGAAAACGTCTGACAAAGGGACATAACTCAATATGGATCCTGGTTTTATTTTGCCCTTAATCCACTCCACCTATATTTGGCATGATACCGAATCCTTCCCATTCAATATTGACACGAAACAAAGGCACTAGATGACTATTTCTATTTATGTGTGTCTTTTTGGTTGGTCATCTCGCTGATGGTATTTTTGTGATGACAAAGAAGAAATCATTTCAAAAGGACGTCCATAGAGGTAGCAAGACAATATGCACATGTGTGTGAGAGTGAAAAGAAACGTTATCCTGGAGTGGTTTTCGTCTAATGGAGGCAATTCATAGCTCAATGAAAAGTTGTACTCTGGCGTATACGTAACATTTTTCGCCAATGCCATTTGCGATGCACCGCAAGCTTTGTCAAGGATTACAACTGGCTGTTGCGTTCATTATAAAAAGTCCATAACAAGATGCTTTATATTTTTCCAACACTAAGTAAACCACACACATACAGAAAATGTTAGTCCTTGCATGTTTAAATTCAATTTTCGAAATCATACATATTTCGTCTCCAGTAAGGACCTTTTCTTTGGGGGGAAATACGTGTACACTGTCCTGATGAGCAGCTGCAACCAGACTAATAACACAAAAGGATATACAGTGGCTTCCACACCACCGACCCCATGCCACAAACAATGTGTGTTCCCACAAGTGTGGGTTACACCCAAGCAGCGAGAAGGACTCTGTGGTGGAAAATTCATTTTTTTTCTCCACCAGCCACCGAAATCCTGTGATGTTAACGAATTTTCTCTTAAATGCAATGCAAAAAAAAAAAACTACTCCGAAGCACTGCAAGGAGCAGGGTGTGATTTTCCTCCAAGTAGTGCCATTCAGCTTGTGCTGGTGGTAAATAAAATACAGAAAGAAAAACTAATAATAATGCAGTACCGAGAACATTATCCTTGGCAGCTACATCTATGCAAACGAAGCAAGGACACTCGAAAACCCCAAACTGCGAAACACAATAAAATATCGTAGCCTTGCGTGCTATAGCGAGTCCCCGAACATGGTGAAGGAGTAGGTGAGGGTGTGGATAAAAATATTGCTGCGACTAGTGGTAATATTTCACCATTGACACTGGCAAACATTGTTAAAATGTAATTTACAGGCATGTCTTGAGAGCTGCCCTAACTGTGGCAGGGGATGGTGCATATAATAGCAGTGTGAAATTAGTTCGATATCCTTTGGGGGATTGTAAATTAAATATTGTGTTTTTTTGTTTAGTGCGGCAGAGTATGGGAATTTTTTGGTTCCATGGTTAGGTTTACCCCCTTTGAAAAGAACAAATTGAATCTTCTCCTACTGGCCCGCGGTTTTGTCCTAGATTCCGTGTCAATCATTGGTACCGATCGTGGACTTCGAACCTCTCTTGCAAAGTGTACACTGCATAGTAATAACCTACTAAAAATCATAGCTTCTCACAACCATTTGTTTGTAAGAGTTTTTTTTAGTATTTGGAACTACTGAAAGGGATCGACAATTTAAGGATCTTATGGCGAGTCTAATCTGTTAAGTGAAAATCCTTTTCAAGACTGTTATAATCTCGGATGATAGTCCGACGTTTGCGAGAGGTGTCGCACTGAAAAAAAAAACTTTTACAAGGAATTTGGCATCGAACGTTTACATTTCATCTCTGGCGCCTTTTCACGGATGCTTCTAGATGCACATTACCAAGTCCAATATATTCTAAGACCAACCAGTACAGTGGTTTTTTCAAGTTGACAAGTGTCGCAGTAAAATTGCTAAAACTGTAAGCAAGTAAAACTTAAAGGGCTTTCTCGTTGATTTACAAGATTTTGATGTAGCCTACCTCCTTTCGACAACGGCAATGTAAGCTGTAGTCCTGAATCCACACCACTATAGCATCTTATTATGGCCCACAGCTCATTACTCAAGTCAAGATCTTCTTCGTCTCTACTGACGGAGGGAAGGGCGCTTCTTTGGAGTGATCTGAAGCACACTCTACAATAGTTTTACCTCTACCATTTCGGTGTTTAATTGTTCCGAGTCTGATGATAATTAGTCTTCCATAGAAAGAAGACAAGGTGCAGAACAGACCATCTTTCTATTTGAAGACAAAACATTGTGCGTTTTCCGATGGGACTGCCTCCATTTGATGGAGAAAAAATTTGAAGTCAGAACCTTAAGGTTTTGTGGACTTGACGGAACTTAATATAAAGCTATAACTAGTTAGATCTCCAGATTGGCTTAGAGGGGTCATGAACTTCTTCGTCAAAAACCGCCTTAACAGCCTTAGCAGTCTTCCAAATAAATATTGGATGAACGAGTTTGTCAGCCCTATGTATATCTTATTTGAAAGTTTATATAGTATATCCGAAGTAGTTTTGAGATCGTTTTAATCTGGCTGCAGGTATTTGACTTTTTGACACAAAAAATTCTGCGACTGTGACTAGTTTCTGTTCAATAACTTTTTGTTGCCTTTGTATATAAATATTTAAAATTTGTTTTCCCGCCGCCCTGCTTTCAGCCTTAGGGCTCATATTCTGTTCGAAACTGTGAGCCATATATTCGAGTGTGTCGAATAAGTCTGGTTAAGTTCCCATTTTACTCGTATTTGGTTCACACTTTTGTTTTAACTGCAGTACATACTTCAAGGCTGTAATCCAGCTTAAGCCAATAGGCAAATAGGTAGTAGAGGACAGCTTCAAAAGTTCGACTAATCCTTAGTGGATGCTTATCCATTTTTGGCAAAACCTTTAGTGGCTGCCCCTTAGTCTTACTACTTGTCATCTCAATTTTCTTTTATGTTCACAGTGGAGAAGCTTGATACTAAAAATTGTTGCACCTTGCAGAACTGTCCCCTGTTCTGTTCTAGTTCGCTGTTTAAACTATAGTTTAAACTATAGAATGACGGAATCTGAATCTCTTCTGCTCTGGTACAGCTTTCAATTTTGTTAAACCGCGATACTAATAATCATTTTTAGTGTCCAGGCTAAATTATTCGATCTCACAATGGCGAATTTTTCCATACAAAATTGCATATTGTGACTTAGAAAATATTTAGTGTGAAGGGTAAAAATGATTATTCGTAAGGCCCAAAGCATTTTATAAAGAGTAACGGTAGCTATTGAACTGTAGCCAATTTTAGCTGAGCCACTGTCCATTGCCGTTGGAACTGCCAATATTGGTGAGGGAAAATTTTGACTTAAAAAATTTAAGCCTATGCATTTGCTGTGGTCTTTCACGTTCCAATGACCACAATTGGTCCATTTAGCTTTTAATATTACTTTTCAAAAACAAATTCAAAATGAATTCGCAATGAAGAGGAAATATACCTGTTGCTGAAAGTTTGCAGCTCTTTTAAGGTATCAGTCTTTTTCGCCCATTTAAGTGGTAGACAACATTTTTAAATAACGAAATCAATTTGAGCAGAAAGTTCCTGTGTTAGAAATTCTCCACTTAAAAAATGCTGTCGCCGTTATCCGAAGTTCATCTAGACCTAAGATAGCCTTTCAAGCGTTATGTAATAAACCAAACTACTCAGTCAAAACCGCCGAGTAAAACAAGCTCTTCACCCACAAGGAAGCCATTCAACTTAATAACTTCTCAATGTCACACGACAAGCCGCCTCCCACTTCGTCATTTGACAAAATTGAATCACAATTCAAAACTCAGGAGTCACCACAATCACTCGCCCTAAATTCGGCCCAACAATCCCGAAGATAAAGTGCTTACAACAAATCTCCAGTGATTTTCCATTTCATTTGAGAACATTTGTCGTCGTCAGAACGTGTGTCCTTTCCTTCTGACCAGAGCCAGCGCGACACTCATCCGCACCCTTGGGAAAATATTAATTCCCATAATGCCCGTTCAACTCATTGATGACGCCAACGACACATGTGGGAGCGACATAGACTGACTATCCGAGTCAAGAGCAAGGACATTCATAGGGGGGGTGAACAAAAAAAACCTGACACATAAGAGGATGAAAATCTCAAAGGACACACACTCGCCAAATCGGAAGGACACACATAATTTAATAAAAATGTCAAATCTGTCAAACACAATTTTTTCCGATCGTAAGCAATATTTATTTTTTTTTGGACACCCATGTCCTGCCGACCTCACAATAGAACTATGTGTGCTGCCCCTCACTCAGAAAAGATAGATAAAAGAGGAAAAATTTCGGAAAGGCGTCCCTCATCTGTGATTCTGATTACTATGAACGACCAACTGCCACTTTAAATAATGGAGTGACCGGCATTTTAAAATATTTGCTTGCCTGAGTAAGAAAAGAATCCTTTCCCACCAATCGACCACCGTGTAAGGCAGCACACGGAACATAGTCCAATTTGGGTTCAATTTCATAAATTATTACCGCAGCAGGACTCTGGCGACCTGGAGTGTATTAAAAACTCGTAATTTCATTATACTGATTGAACGTGTCTGATTTCGAAGTCGTGAGTCTGGACTGGGGTTACTTTTTTTTTCCTTTTGTGTTGGTCTCCCCTTTTCATTCTCGATTATAGAATGTTTGATGGTGACACCACTGGTTACCGCCACCGTTGGTTGACTGCCGATAAAACGGATGGCTGGTTTGATCCCTGATGAATAGGTGATGGTGGGGAGCCAGTCGGTCGGTCGAATGTGTTTGAACTAAATTGGTTGTGGTCGCTGGAAAATTGAATCGATGAGGTGAAAATAAATGATTTTTTAAAAACGATAAATGAAGCAGCTTGTTAGGCGAATAAATGTTGACAAAGGCAAATGAATGAGGGGGGTACATCACGAGAGTAGAGGAGAGGCTTTTGGGTATTATTGCTGTGATGGGGGATCATTTCAGAAGTTGCCCGGAAAATTAAGCACTATTCACTGCAAAGAAAAACACTTTCATCACCTGACTCAAAAAACCACAGAAGGCTGAAAGGTAGTAGGTATATATTTTAGCTGGCTGCTACCTGAAGAGTTCTTTTTATTGGGCACTCAGAAATTGATCACCTTCTGGAATTAAAAGAGAAATAATGCAAGCATTTCATAAATTTACAAGCAATTAGCGGATCATCGGATATTTAAATTTATTGGGTTTCCAATAAGAAGTGTTACTGTGAATGACCCGCTATTTCGGTAGCTGTCACTTTTGAAGCTTTTATTCTTTAACATTTGACAAGTAGAAACTAAGCCATTACTAAAAATGGAACGATACACGCTTCAACAACGCATTGAAATTATTAAAATTCACTACAAAATGGTGAAAATGTTGCAGTCACAGTTCGCAAAACTAAAGCATTTTTTGGTCGTCGTGAAGCACCTTGTCGGACCGCAATACAGAAATTGGTGGAATTCGAGCTGTTGCGACAAATTAGTGATGTGAAGAATAAAACCCGTACACGTCGCTCCAGAACAACTGAGAATATTGCTGCTGTGGTCCAAAGTGTTGAAGAAAACCCAGGTTTGTCCATTCCTCGTCGTTCTTTGGGGTTGGGCATTCCACAAACGCCATTACACCGTATTTTGCATAAAGATTTGGGTCTTAAGGCTTATAAAGTTCAGTTAACACAAGAACTCAACACAAGCAACGAAAGCATAGATCTTTTACGGGAAAAGTTTCCGGAGCGTGTTATCTCTCGAAGATGTGATCACAATTGGCCACCGAGATCTTGTGATTTAACACCTTGCGACTTCTTCCTTTGGGGCCACGTGAAAGATAAGGTCTACGCCAAAAGCCCAGCGTCGATTCAAGACCTCAAAGATAAAATTCGTGAGGCTATCGAGGACATAGGGCAGCCTCTTTGCGATTTGGTTATGGAAAATTTCATGAAAACGATATGGTCCTGTATGCGTGCTCGTGGTGGCCATTTGGCTGATGCTGTTTTTCATTATAAACGGCATACCTTCCTCTTTATTATGAAATAAATATCTCAAAAAATGACATTTTTCTTTGAATACCAAAATAACACCTCTTATTTGTCGCTTTCCTAAGCTTATAAAAAGCGGCCTCGAAAGACTTGGCGCTCTGAAAATTTGCCCAAAGGCCCATGTGTCAGCTGCGGCACTGAATTAATAGGAAAAAGAGCTATGATTCTGGTATGGGCAGATAAAAATAGCTGCCCTTCGCTACAATGTGCTGCTCTGACAACCCTTTTTCTAGGTTAAGCTTTTTTAGCTCTCAATCATTTACATTTCAACCATTGCGACCTGAAATATTGTTAAAATTAATACTGAATTTACAATATTGCACTTTTTTGCACCAGACAGGACAGAGAGGTCCGTTTGTCCGCAGTCGATGCTAATAAAGATGTCGGAATGAGATAAAAAATCAGACACCTAAGGTGACATGGATGTTCTTACCACAGTTATAGATTAGTAAAGCGCAAATAAACACAAATTCCGGCAACCCACTTGAAAATATTTCAACACCTGATTTAGAAAAATGTGAAATGAGAATGTCAGTAAATTAAGCCAACAGTTCATCAATCAGTTATATGAAATAAATAAATAATTGTACGCTCATCACTTTCGGAAGCCATTTTGTTTTATAGGAAATTGAGATTTTGTAAGCCATCGCTATGAAGATGTCTATAAAAATGTTCGGGTGAAGCTGGACCTCAACTCTCCCACTACTCCTACAACGTAAACAAGATAGCCGACCCAAATACGTGTCATGTATTTTTGCGTGTTAGGTCCCTCTCAGTCACACGGCTATTTAGTATTGGGCGTCCCTTTAATCTTTCCTGTTAGGAATGTGTGATTTTGTAGATGCCGCATAAAAGTGATTATTATTAAGACTAAATAAAAGTATTTGCAAAAGAAGAAGCATACACTTAGGAGGCGGAACAAGCATTTTTTAATAGGTGTTACAGTTTTCATCTGCATATTGACTGGTAAGTAGTTACCTGATCAATATTAAACCAGATTTTGTTCCCCATTTAGGAGCGCATTAAGATCCTATCTCTACATTAAAATCGTGCACTTGGACTTGTTATGGTATCAGGTTATCAGTATATACCCAAACCGAATTAATTTCCAAAGCAGATTGTATGGCATAGTGGAGCAAAATATACTTTTTATTTTGTGACAGTCGCAGAATTCGTTTAGGAATTATTCCAAATAACATTTTCTAAAAGAGATTAGACGTCCTAATGTCGGTCGTTTCTGCAACTCTTCGATACTGTATAAACCTACTTCGCCTTCGCGCTAGACTTTACAATTTTAGATGTCAGCTAGTATGTGTCTCTATTAGGAAATACTTGCGCATGGACTAGTGGTATTTGTGTGTCGCGTTGTTTTCTTTCGGTTGTTGCTTACTTGTCGTCAAAGTGGGTATGCTGGGTTTGGCCAGCAAATCAGTCATTAAATCAGAGATCGTTCAACAGAAGCGATAATGAATGTTTAGAAACGAACCTCGTTTCATGATGATCGCTTGGACGATATCGTTTCGTAAATCTTAATAATTTTGGGAAAATTTTTGTTCAATCTCCGCTGGTTTCATCATAAATTGTAGAGACTGGATCCTGTTTTGCACTCATAAATCTACTATTTCGACGATAATCATCTGAGAAGTTACGTGGTTCTGAACCAGAACGTGAAAGTGACTCTTTCCTGACAGCAACGTTTCCGATAATTCAGGCAGTAGTTGCACCTTGCACGCCTTCCATCAGTTATCACCTATAAGATGGTAGAAAATATTTTGCCATTCATTGACAGCACACATGCTGAAACCATATCGCATAAATGATATCTCACTAAACACAGCCATTACCCATTTCGATTCAATCGCCGCTCAGTATCAACAATTGCTTTCACCATCACAGCGAATAAAAATCCTATCGTTCTCTCTTTGTCGCTTCTCCGTTTTGAAACACAAACATAAACGGAAGTCTCCGTTACCGGAAAATTGGAATAAAATTTATGGACCAGGATAAATCCACTTCCTGTTGGAGGAGCATCGTGTTTTTTTATATTCTTAGTGCTGCTTCCCAACCGCCATTCACACTTTTCTCGAGAGAGAGGATTTTCACTTGAGTTACAACCTTGTCCTTCCGGAGATTTTTTTCTCCCTCATTTTCGTCTTTCCTTTCACCTTCGTTTTTAGCTATGCATTTCACATTATTTTCTGAAGAATTTATATTTTTCTTTTTTGTTTGCTTCTTCCGGTCGCGGATAAAAGAAAACCACTCGGTGAGGTGGAAAATTTTAACGAAACTTTGCCGATGACGATGCAATCTTCGCAGGAGCAAAGCCATATTTGGAAAATTGGCGGTGAATTGATGTTTTTTGGGTGAACAGTTTCGAGGCGACATTAATTTGAGTTATTCGCGGTAGCGGATGTTATTTGTGCATCGTTAGCGATTTAGATTTACTGTGTTTCTTTTTTTTTTCAAAGCCACGCTCCCGTTGAGTGCACCTTTCATTCGGTTTGCCCCATTCTGTTTAGTATAATTTCACAAAATGAGTATGCCTACACCTTCATTACATTCGTCAGTTGGTATACAGTTTCAGTCGTCTTTTTCCGTCCCGACGCTGCACTGAAACCATCCGCAACCAACATACAACCACATAATCCTTGTATAATCCTCTACCTCTTCGCTACGACTGCTGTACAAGGACAAGGACTCGACAGCGAACAATCACTGTGTTTGATATCTAAGACTAAGTGATGCACTTAGATAATTTTGCTGGCGGCACTTGATGTTAATTATCCTTGTTAAGTGTGGAGCTTGTAATGTGGAAATGCCGGTGATGTTTAAATAGTAGTTCTTTTCACTCCACAGTGGAAATGAGGATGCGAGGATGTGGTATAATGTACACACAAAGTACGAGTTAAATTCAAATGAGCAGCAGGATGGCGCAACGATGTGCAGCAAAGTGTTCCATTTGTTGACATCGTGTTGTCACCGGCACACTCAGAGCATAGGGATGTCGGAGGAAGCAATTTTCCCTTTTATAAAGTGTTGGGTATCAGGCGGAGTTTCATCTATGTATGTCTCGACGAGTATAGGAGTGTTGTTGTTCTTCTGGAAGGGGATTTTTTAGGTAGGCCTTAAGGTTTGTTTCAATTTTAGAAAATGAAAAGGAGTTAGACAGTTGCATAAGAAGAAGGAAAACATCTTCGCACACTGCTAAGACGAAGCACACGCTTCCGTAAATCCATATTTTTATATCTTTACGAAGAGGGACCTTGGAACCACAATCCACTATAAAACACGAAGACTTGTTCGACCCCTTGCAGCCTTGAAGACTGAAAACAATCGAATAATATGCAAACCACATTTGTACAGAAGTAAGTAATAAATTCGAAACATCATTAGTCTTCTCGTGGTCACCGCAATTCATCCGCACCCATCTATCGATCATTAGAGTTGCAACCCATCCACGGACTTCAACGAGAATAGAGAGTTCCGCCAAATTAATTTGTAAAAAAAAAAATTTACATCTGCTATTACAAGACTAAACCCACATCATGGCTGAAATGCAAATTTAAACAAAAAATATGAGAACCCCCTTCACCAAATAAACCTAACCCATGGAATGGCACATTCTAAGTGTTTACCTTGGAAACGTATACACCCATTTGCCGTTATACAAGCATCACAAACACAATGAACACCATCCACAGAGCAAACTATTTAAAGCTTTCTTTCTTTGTGTGGGGTAAAAGCATTTTAATAACAATGTTTACGGTATATCAAATATCACGATAGCAGTTTCCGAAACACCCTCACATTGACCTTTCTGGAATAATATTGTCTCCATATGACACTATCCTTTTTTTTATGAATATCCCCAGATCAAGTGGCAAAAAGGTTCAACTCCTTTGTAGGTTTTTTTTTGGCAATTTGATATAACACCCAACCACTTGTGCGACCCTCAATTATTTTTTAACTCCAACTATTGATTGTCGCACTCAATTTTGGGTTGAAATTCTGTAACACAAACCGCACTCTAACGAACCCTATGAAGTGTGGCTCCTGGCTGGTATGAAAAACAATACACAGTTTGACTTGCTGATGATGTGAAGGGCTTGAGTGATATTTCTCTCAGGTTTCACGGTATAACTAGAAATGACAAAGTAATCAATTAACTTTTCCATTTGCAAAATGAATTCTGCTATTTTTATGTCGGCGATTTAGTTGAAGGTGAAAATATATCGACCGACAAATCGAGTAAATAAAAACCACTTCCATAGAATATCGTGTTGATGGATATAATATTTTATAGAGTTTTTGCCGCATGGTAGTTAAATGTTGGAGCCATAGCATGACGGAGGGCAATGTTGGTTTATTGTTTCCTTTGGAGAGCCTTATATCATCAATGTGCAATATTTTTAAAATTGTGGAACCAAAATATGAGTTTTACTAGCGAATACAGGACGGTTAAGTAGCTTAGGTCGTTTTAAGTAAAACAAATAATAAAGAGTTCAAGTTTTCTAAAGTTTCTTGAAAATTAAAAAACAAAACAAATCATAGAAATAGATAAATTTAAGGCCGAAAGGCAATAATTTTAAGGATATTGATAAGTTTAGAGCGCTCGCTTGGAGCCAGTAAGCTAGAATAAGATAAATGTTAGTTTTAAATTAGATTTAATCGTTTTTGTCTAGTGTGTAAGCTTAAAGAAAGAAAAATAAAAAATGAATTTTTAAAGTTAAAAAAGTAACAGGACGGTAACTGAAGATATCGTTCGAGAAACTCCATTGTGAATGGACCTTCGCAAAGGAGATGTTTTTCAATTTGCATTACCATTTATAAACTGAATATACCGATGGACGTGTGTGGGGTGCAAATGGAGTGGGAATTTCCGATTGTGTAAGCAGTTGGAAATATTTTAAGGTGCACATTCAATATGGTTGAAAGGAAGTAGAGGTGGGAAATATTTATGCTAAAAAGAAGCTTTGCGTAGCTGTTACTGCATTTTTATTGGAACATTAAGATTATTTCCAAAATATACCGTAGATATGTGAACACAGATCGGGATTTGGGTAGTCATTTTTGAGAAATAATTAAAAATCTCATTTATTCGAATCGTTTGAGAGAAACTAAACTAACTAAATTAGAATATTTATAGGTATTACCTTTAATATGTACTTTAGTCAAAATTGTTTTTCTTAAAACTATGCAGACAAAACAGAAACAAATATTGGAATGTTTGTAGTTTTGTTAGCAACAAATACAACTACATAGCTGAAAAGCAAACAATAAGATATTTTTGGGATACAAGCGAGGGGTCCAGGTTCGAATGCCGAAAAAAGCTTTTCAAATAGCCGTTTGGATTCGGCATGAAGCTGTAGATCCCTTCCATGAGTTCCAAAAATTAAAAACTCACACAAACGTGGATGGATCTGTTGCGCCAGCTATTTTTCATTTTTTTTTTTTTGTGAAGCATTATTTGGCTTAAAAAGTTTAAATCAAATCGAAAATGGGGGTTTTCGAGACATGAATGATTTCTTAAATTAGCATTTCCGTGATTCAAATTGAAAACTAAGGTCGAAATAGTTATGGAAACATCAATTTTACTCTAAGTATGCACTTTGGTCAAAATCGTTAGCGGCCTTTTCAGGTAAACTAAGGAAAACAAAATTTTTAAAAATGCATTTATTCAAAAATCAATTGTAGATATGATAATATACAGACAAACTGAATTTACTATTAACTATTAATAACCAACTACTAGATAGAAACAAATCTATATATAACCTTGGGAATGCATTTTTGTTACAATCGTATGAAACGATTTCGAGATATGTGCGAATTTCAAAAGTAAGTTATTTTTTTCCAAAAAAAACTGGCTATGCAGTCATATTAACCGCTCCTACTTAAGCTTAAATATCAGTTTTGGCTTAAAATCGTTAAAGCCGGAAGTACGATTTATGTTGAGGTTGCCGTGCAAAAATCAAATCCTCCCGAACTTTAGGTCCAAATCTGAAGTTTGAACCGTTAAGGCTGTAGGCCTCTCTCTACGGATAGAGAGACAGACGGACAGAATTTCGCCACCCACTTGTTGACAAGCAAAAACATAAACTAACATCTCGAGTTCGAAATTTTGTACGAATACAATATTCATTCTCTTACTACAGGTATTCGAGAAAGTTCAAAATGTGTGTTTGTTGCAGTAATGGAAAACCGTTCTGAAAAAATTGATAAATAATTTTTTTTTACAAAAGGCATACTTTTTTTCTTGTTCAGGAATAGAAGCACCGAATTATAGCGTGGCCGCTGCCAAATATAGAAAAGTCGGAAAAAAGGGACAATGAGAACAAATTGCCATTTCTGTAGCTTTTCTGCACATTTTAGTATTTTTGAACGATATTTAACAAGCGTTGGCTCGCTAAACACTTTACTGGTATCGTGATTTTAAAGGTTTTTATTTGGAAATAACAGTATTTGTAAAATTTTTGAAGCGCCTTCTTCAACCATAAAAATTGCCAAAATAGCATAAAATTGTGGCAAGCTCTCAAAAAAGTGCCAAATTGCAACTTAAGCCGCACAACGGACACGCTGCGACATGACCAGTGAGTCGTTTTTAATTTTTAAAACAAGTTTGACTTCGTTCGAAATATTTAAATACTAAATCTAAAAAGGTTTTGCAAGAACAATATTGGTCTGTGGTATGGGAAATAAGGAACATAAGGCATATGTCAACATTTGTGAAAGAATCGCCGCGCTTCCACCTGTGAGTCGTGAATTACAGAGAATAGAAATGAGCGACGGCTCCGGTTTCGGTCATTCTACGGAGTGCCCCTACCCCCGCCGCCCAGACCGACTGCAATATTCTTACTTGCGTCAGAAAAACCTCTGTCAAAAGACATTTTTAAATACTCAGCGCAGCTAGATTTTATTTCAAAGCTATTCAAATTTATTTCTGTTTTATAAAAAAAAAGAAAGAAGTTTATGAAATTTTATATTTCAGTTTATTTATTTATTTATATTGATGTGTACATGTAGATAATCAGCTTTATTAACAGGCCCATCGTAGAGTCTGCTTATCTTAAGGCACCCTCTAAAATGTCCTTACGCAGGAAAATGTGATTTTTATAAAGATTTTCCGAACTTGAGCAACCGTAATTTAGAGTGAGTAAGTTAAAAGCAAAAATATATACAAATTATGTTACTATTATGTTTTTGCATCAAATGTCATTTTGTTGTTGTCGAATTGTAAACAGAACCAAAAATGTAAACTAGCTTTTGTTTGTGCATTCATTTCGCATGTCGAATAAATTTGCGCCAAACGAATCTCGTTTGCAAAACATAAATTGTGTTTAATAATTATATAAAAAAAAATGAAATATCTGTTCGTTCGTGGCATTATTTCTTCTACTTCAGTTTTGTTGCTTGTAGGCCATGATTGAGAATGTGTGTGAATATATCAACCTATGGCCAGGCATTAGATTTGGTGGAGGTTTGTGGAATTGAACGAGGAATTTGGATTTAGGATGTTGCTCTTCGATCGCATCCTCTTTCCGTGATCCAAAGCATGCCTATCAGCGCGGAAAATCCTGTGAAACTGCGCTTCAGAACCGCGTTGGTAGGATTGCAAGTGCTCTTGATCGGAAGGAGTACGCGTTGGGTATCTTCGTCGATATTGAGGGTGCTTTTGAGGGTGCTTTTGACAATGCGACTTTTGATAGCATGTGCGATGCAGCCAGACATTGTAGGAAAATCGCCTCAGTCTGCATTTTTATAGTTCGGAAGGAACAAAAAAAGAACATATCCCACACCTTTTCTACCACCAATCAGCTATAATATCCTAGACACCAAACCAATTATTCCAGATCCACACCATTTTTAATAGTTGCTGAATGTGTATAGTGTGGAGGTGTGGCCAACCAATGAGAAACCGTGTTGCGGTGAGAGATTCAAATTTTTTGTTGTACCTTTTTGCATAGTCCCAAAATAGAAAACTCTAGACCAAAAATCACACCACTATCCTGGTACATAGAGTCATGATCGGTACATCAAAATACGGGATAAACGGTTTTGAAAGAGTGGCGTGAGACCGGAGAAAAACAACAAATGATGCGGTATGGTGCTCCGAGCTGCAAAGGAAATCAAAGCCAAGATCGACAGTCAGTCGGATTTGAGTTGTGTACCTCGCAAGGCATCGGTTCGGGAACAGAGTAGATAACGAGTTTTTTTCGTTTTTTTTTTAAATCGGTGAAACATTAAAGAAAATAAAAATAAGAATCCCAGTACTTTTCTTAAATGCATACGTGGCATACATGTAAGCAAAGTGGACAGTAATACGAGAAAACCACGAACATTGAGAGAAAAAAAATATAACACAGTTTTTTTTTAAATTTTATTTAACAAAGTGGAATTTGCCTGCCCCCCCCCCCTACTACCACCTGGCAGATGGAAATAACCGCGGAATTTTCAAAAGCGCGCGGTGTGATATAAAAGAAATAAAAATAATCAGTCTACTATATGAAATTCAAATGTTCCAACGTGTTGTCTGTTCCCCTTGCCAAGCCATAAACTCACCATTCACCTGTCTCGGGGCAGTGCTCGAAAAGATAAACTCCAAGTAACCTCCTCAAAAATAAAAACGAGAACAAATGAGAACACTTCAACGCCCGAACTACCCCGCACGTCTCCGTTTCGTTTGGCCACCCACTGCACCAGAATAATTGTCATCATCCACACACCTGACCCTTCCGCCCAGCAGAGCCTCTGATCGTACCATGAATTTCGATCTCTACAGGGTATTCACCACCAAGAGCAACCAATAGTGAAAATCCATGCTCTCAGCAACAAAATTTAACCTCCATGGCAACATTGTTACATATTTTTAGTGTTTCGCAACATGTAGAGCCCACCTTTCGCGATATTATAATTATCATCTGCTAATTGTGTAGTACCTAGTATTCTCAATTTTCTTGTGGCTGTAATTGCAGGCACCAACTAAGATTGAAAAAAAAAAAAAAAAAAAAAATAGGTAATAAAAATCCAATTTTCCCTATTGTTGGTTCAGTGGAAAAAAAAAGTGAAATTGTTAATCTGGTTTAGTTCAAATTAAAATTCATCGACATAAAACTTAATAACTTTAAAACAGGTACAAAGTAAGCCGACCCAAAGGATGCTGTGCACAGGATCAACAGGGACCTTCAATTGTATTGGTACGAAACTTCATTCGTACAATTGAGTTTGGGGTAAGTGTGATTACACTTTTTTTTTGTATTTTGATTTGAACGGACAAAGAAAAAGAAAACAACAAAAAAGAGGGATATTACTATGAATTTAGCTAATGAATGCGATAGTTGGTACTTGCAAGATTTGCAATAAGGAGATAGATTGTTTTAGATTTAATTTTTTCTTTCCCTCATCGTCTTTTTTTTTTGGTGGCTCGAATATTAAATTTCAGTTAGATCGTTAGATTTAATTTTTTTTTTATTGAATTACAAAAAAAACGAATAAAAAAAAGGAAAATAATTGTCATCATTATTCGGTTTATATTAATAATTTGTCTTGACTTTTCAACTATATTTTTTTTTTTTTTCACTTTGTATTTTATTTTAGTACCTTTTTTTCCTATTTTTTTTATAACTTTAAATAAATATTACAATGCTGCATAAACTTTACCAATCGCATTTCACCACTTATTGACGCGACGATTTTTTTTGGGAAGTTTTGTTTGGTTTTCTGCTTTTCCAGTAAGGAAGATGGTATCCGCAGTCAACTTCTTGCTTGTCTGGTAATACGCATGGTAATTATGCACTGCTAATTTTTTTTCGCTTGGATGTGATGTGACCGGATGTGACCTACAGTAGGTATAGATAGAGGGGTCGTTTGACCGCTATTTTCAATTTGGGGTTACTACAAAAAATGGAGTAAGGTAGTAACAATGGTGTACTTCTGTCGGAAGTCGATCTTCTCTGCAGAGTACTTTGGGAGGGTTGAGACATACTCAGGAGGCACTACCATCTATGCTCTCCACCGCGCAGCTCAGAAAACAATGTAATCGAACATTATCGGGCCCTAAACTAAATTTTATATTCAGTTCGGATAACATCTCCGATACCTTTTTTTTCTCGTTATTCATTATTTTTGGCCTGAAATAACGTAACACCGTCCATTTTCTAGTAGCAAGATCCCCCCCCCCAATCCGACGAGCTAGAACCAGGATTATGCTAGCAGGCCAACCGCTGCATAGAAATATGGACACCCCTTTCATGTCTCTGCCCGGATGGACTGATTGTCCTGTATCCTTTGGTCTTAAGGGTGGATATAGATGTGAGAGGGTTCTATGGGGTTGACCGGTTGAAGAAAGAGAAGGTTGTCTGAAGTTGAGGTCCTTTTTCATGTTCCTAATATTTATGTCAACTATTTCATTTTCTTTCTACCACCAACTATACCTTCACCACCATCAGAAGGAGGTCAGTTATATGATCGCCTCAACCCCTATAGAAGAGAAATTTCGTTACAACATCATGGTGTAGATGAAACATTGGTGTTGTTGGTGTTTAAAGAAATGCTTATATACAGGACGTTGATTGCCGGATTGCTGCAATTGCATCATGACAAACTGCATCCGTCTTTCCATTTGTCTCTCAGGAGAATCGACTTTCGGACCTGTTGCACCAACTATTTACTAACTTATTTTAAGGTAAAAAGTTCTATCTTAAACAAAGTCTAAGATACTTTAAACCCAAAAGAGTTGCTGACATATTCACCATCTTTCAACGAGCACCCACATTAAAGTGGCATGGAAAATTTATGAAAATCCACTCCTCACAAACTGCGCATAAACAAAAGTGTCCCCATCGCACGTCGTAACCTTAACCCCAATTATTTTTATCATAAATTGCGGCTAAAAGCCACTTTAGTCTTGAATATTTTCCTTTCCCTATAATCCTCATCCGTGGAGATAGAAAATTTCAAAATTGTTTATACGCATATTCCCTTTGCACCACCGAAAATTGTCAGCTCTTGTCGTACCATGTGACGATTTTTAACGGTTGCCATGTCCTTATCGTCAACTAAGCTGCGTCACAAGATTCCATCAACGACAAAGCGTCTTCATCACCATCATCATCATCATCGTCGTGTTCGTTGTGTCAACCTCATCGCACGCGACATGTAATCACAGCACTTCAGTATATCGGCGCCCTACTGTTGGGCGTTCCTCTCGTTTTTCAAAATGAAGCATCTTTAAGGATTGGATGTGTGCGTTTGTTGGTGTTTTTTTTTTTTTTTTTTTCATTTTTTCTCCATCGTAGCAATTTATTTTGATATAAAGTGCAGATTGTCTCAGGCGGGTGTCAGTCGATGTCGTCATCAACATAACATCCAACGCCAAAACCATGCTCAGTTCCCAAACTAATGCTTACACTCGTCGACAGAATGCTAGTGTACACGAGATGAGGGTTAATGTGCTAAGAAAAAACGGATGTGTAACATACTGAAGGAATGGTTAGAAAGAAGATCGCAAGGAGAGAAAGCCCTCAATCGGCGAGGGTACAATATCCATTTCAATTTCGCTTTCGCTCTTCGTACGCCGCCACTGACTGACGACTACCCGTACCCGTAGCAGGGTTGTCAGGTTATTGAAATCGAAATCGCCAATCTTAAATTGAAAATCTCCAAAAATCACCAAATTATTAAAAAAAAAACAAAAAAAAAATAGATAGGTAGTTAGCGCAACAGGTCCGTAGGGACCCAGGCCTAGCTTTTAACAACCATTCCTTTTTGTGTGAGTTTTTAATTTTTGCAACGAATGGAAGGGATCTACAATTTTATGACACATAATTATACTTTTTTTACTTTAAAAATTCATTTTTTATTGTTTTCTTTTTTTAATCTTACATACTAGACAAACGATTATACCCTCGGATGTTCATCATACGTTCGCGAGAGGTGGCGCAGTGGAAAAAAAAACCCTAAGTTAGAAAAGGTGGGTTTTTGCGGGACTCGAACCTGGGACCCCTCGCTTGGTAGTCCAACACACTTTTTTTTAACTTTAAAATTCATTTTTATTTCTTTCTTTCTTTAAACATACAAACTAGACAAAAACGATTAGATCTAATTATTTAAAATTAACATTTATCTTATTCTAGCTTACTGGCTCCAAGCGAGCGCTCTAAACTTATCAATATCCTTAAAATTATTGCCTTTCGGCCTTAAATCTATATATTTCTGTGATTTGTTTTGTTTTTTAATTTTCAAGAAACTTTAGAAAACTTGAACTCTTAGTTATCTGTTTTATTTAAAACTACTTAAAAATAGTCCAACACACTAACTACTAAACCACTGCGACTACGTTGCCATTTTCCTACATTTAAATATAATCAATTGTTCCGTTGTATTTTTGCTTTTGTACTCATTTTATTGTTTGATTTTATACTTAGTTTAAAAGATAAAACAAGTAAATTGGTTGAAAAGTACGTGAGTTGCACGAAACACACAAAATATTAAGTTAGTTTTATATATGTAGATTTTTATTTACACAATCAAATGGCCCTGTTTGGAAATTTATTGTATCAGAATCTTTCAGTTTGACACATGTCATTAATTTTAGGAATGTGAAATTTACTTCGATTAATTCAATTTCAATAATTGAAATCGATCATTTTTTGCGAAGCCGATACCTTTTTTTTTTTTTTTTTTTTTTTTGGAATTAGTGGGAAATAGAAATATATTAAGATTTTAGTTCGAAAATGAAAAATCGCCAAATATCGCTCTTTTTTGGGTATATCGCCAAATGAGACATGAAATCGCCCATTTGGCCACATCTGACAACCCAGACCCACCCTGGGTTCCTTTGTTTTTATTTTGTTTCCCACTGCTATTTTTTTTCCTCATCTGTGTTGTGTCTTTTACGTCGTTGATCCCCTCTTTGTGGGGGATGACAAAGTGGGTGGCAAAATGACTTCAAGTGGTTAAATTGACGAAGTACTCGTATTTCAAGATTTTTATCAACCTACCCTCCTCGTTTCGGGGGGGAAAGTACTTAGTTGCGACGCGAAGGAGGAAGGGTGTGTTATTGTTAATTTAATTCACTATACTTGAGTGATTGTAAGGGAGTCCTTATGTACATCCTGATGGAGTGTACTAAATGTGATTTGCTAATGAATGAACACTGCTGAAAAATTGTTCGTTTGCGTTTTGTTTTTAAGCCGCGGAGGCGGTGAATGGAGACACATTTTCTTTTGTCTGGGATTCTTTATTAAAAGGGTTGGAGACAGCTTGAGGGTGATAATCTGATAATCTCACTTTTTGAATAAAAATTAGGCACGCGTATGCAAGCAGGAGCCCAACTTATCGCCTGGGCTACTGCCCACTTCATGTAATCCCTTCAAAACCAGCTTTGTACATTTGCTCCTTTAGCATGCACCTTTAAAATTGCATTGCCGGACTCTTAAGGAATCTCCGTTTGCTAAAGCTCATTCACATCGAAATCCCATTACAACGGGCGATTAACACGTCCAAATGTACATACTAATCGATTGCAGCCGCAAAGATTCCTCTTTCATAGATAGTGCTGCACAGACCTGTGACTATACGCCCTGCTAATTGCTTTAGGGATGTTGGACTTCTAACTCTCTGGCAGCGCACATCGAAGTGCAGAAAATCGCTTCGAGGTAATCATTAAAAGGGTCAAAACATTGTGCGTCAATGCATCCGGCCTCTAACTGTTTCATAGACACACAGATAGATATAGATCCGGCAGATGTAGAACAAATCTTTCAGCTGCGTTCGATTGAAGACCACATACCATCGCACTCGAATAAATGGGCACCACAGACCCGTAGGCAGGTTTTCGAAACACACTTTGCAGACTGCAATATGCATCGACCGACCGACGAGACGACTAGAGCTATCTTCTAACCGACAATGTATCCATGTGGCCGGAATGGGCTTTCATTGGTTCTTGCGTATCGCTTTGAATATTTCAATATCCATCGTCAGGGGATGGACTGTGGACACGCAAACTGTGGATGTTGTTGCATATTTTCAGTTTCAGCAAAGTTGGGTTGATGTAAGGTTGAACGCGAACGTCTGTGTATGTGTGACAGGCAGGCAAAATGTGAATATTTCCGTTGACGGCAGATACTTGCATTATTTGCGCGACGTGTTGGCTAAGAATAAAAGAGTGGCCACCGGCAGGAATTGGCGGCTTTCCATGTCACTCGGCTTCTTGGCTGTTCAGACAACAGCTCTCCTTTCGGTCAGATTAAGTGGTATATGCTTTTGGCGAACTTTGGAAATTTTGACAACTTACCCTTATTTCGGAGCTTGCTACTTAGGCACTTAGTTTGAAATGGGATGGGAGCCAAGGACTTTTTAGGCACGGGAAATAATTTATTTGGTACATAAATCAATTATAATTTCGCAGAAGGGGTACAATTATGAAAGTGACATTTGTTCTACTCAATTCAAATCAACTAAATGTTCCTTGATATAAAAAATTGAGTAGATACATAACATTTAAATGGGATAAAAAGTTGAATATACAAACAATAAACACTATGAGTTAATAATGAACCTGGACCCTATAGTTCATAACGAATTAGAAGCAAAAGCAGTTGGAATACCATTGATATAACAATAAAACATATTTTAAAGGTAGTTCTTTATATTTTTAACAGTATAATTTGTATCTTCCTTCTTTATATTGTGGCGTGGAATGAATCGTATGCATTTTTTGGTCGTCGTGAAGCACCTTGTCGGACCGCAATACAGAAATTGGTGGAATTCGAGCTGTTGGGACAAGTTAGTGATGTGAAGAATAAATCCTTGCACGTCGCTCAAGAACAACTGAGAATATTGCTGCTGTAGCCCAAAGTGTTGAAGAAAACCCAGGTTTGTCCATTCCTCGTCGTTCTTTGGAATTGGGCATGATTAATGATTTTTTATGGTCGGAGTTGGATGTTATTGATCTGGACAACGTTTACTTTCAACAAGACGGCGGTACGTGCCACACAAGCAACGAAAGCATTGATCTTTTACCGGAGAAGTTTCCGGACCGTGTTATCTCTCGAAGAGGTGATCACCGAGATCTTGTGATCTATTACCTTGCGACTTCTTCCTTTGGGGCCACGTGAAAGATAAGGTCTACGCCAAAAGCCCAGCGTCGATTCAAGACCTCAAAGACAGAATTCGTGAGGCTATCCAGGACATAGGGCAGCCACTTTGCGATTTGGTTATGGAAAATTTCATGAAAAGGATATGGTCCTGTATGCGTGCTCCTGGTGGCCATTTGGCTGATGTTGTTTTTCATTATTAACGGCATACCTTCCTCTTTATTATGAAATAAAGATCCGATCATTTATCTTAAAAAATGGCATTTTTCCTTGAATACCAATACAAACACCCTTTAGAAAGACGAAATGCTGATTGTAATATATTTTTCAATATAATGATGGAATTTCTGCTTAGCTTGGTTTTTTTGATGCATTTACTCCACCCATTGTCTGAAGTAGGACCTGGGTGCAGATGTGCTTCCCTTTTCACCAAATTTTACACTAAATATACATATATGATTTACTTTAATAATACATTCGAAAATGATGGGAAGAACCTTTACCTAACCATTTATGCTAGCTGTTTTCCTAGAGTTGAAAATGATTTCTTTCTTCAAAAGATTGTTCGGACAAAACAAAAGAAATAATCGCCAGCCCCTAGTCCCTGCCATAAAGGACAGAGTTAAATGAAAAATGCAGTCATCCTAGAGAGCTGGGGCGATAGTGAAACTGCATAAGGCTCGATAGATAGTCGAAGATACTCACTTTAGTCCACCCAACGTTCAAAAACGCGGTACGTATAGTCTACCAAACATTTGCATGCTGCGCCAAGAAAAATTAAACATTTTAATGCAGTTTGAACTAAACTTTAATATTGGATTAAAAACGGTTCATCTTACATCGCTGTATAGCAATGCATGATGGCTGTCCACAATGGTTTTTGGGACTTCAACAAAATGATTAAATTACAACGACTAGTTTTAAGAACTTTATTCGGCTGTGGTCCATTACCAAAAAGAACCCGAGCAATCATCTTCAAATTTAACTTACATTTTTCTTGTAGTTAGAAAGGGAAATTTCAAAGGGAAATTTGATAGCTTTTGCAATAAAATTGAATTCAAGATCATTCACAATGCAATTACATTCATGGTTACAGTTTTAATAAGTTTTAGGTTTACGACAAAGATTAGATAAATTTTTAATTGTATATGAACTATGAACATCCTGCCCGCCTTGAAGAGCCGGACAGATTAAAAGAGCTCTTCAATGAATTGGTAGCGGCGCCAAGCGATGAATTGGCCGTCTGAGTATCGTCCTTTTAACTCGGATATCCGCAACTCGTATCTTTGAATCCGCACCAGGTATGACTTTTTCTATGCGACCCATCAACCACTGCTGTGGAGGCAAATTGTCATCTGCAATAAGCACTAGCGTTCCGACTTCGATGTTGTCAACTGAAGTTTGCCATTTCGTTCGTCTTTGAAGCTCCAGTACATACTCCTTCGACCATCTTGACCAAAAATGCTGCTTGATTTGCGTTAGCTTTCTCCATCTATCAAGTAATGGAACATCTTTCTGAACGGCTGGTTCTGGAATAGAGTTTAAAGGAACACCAATTAAAAAGTGACCGGGGGTCAGAACTCTTTCATCATTTGGGTCAGGACTTAGAACACAAAGTGGGCGAGAATTCATGATACTCTCGATTTCAGCTACGACGGTTGAAAATTCTTCGTATGTCAAATAAGCCAATTTGACTGTCCGATATAAATGGGATTTGGCGGACTTCACTGCTGCCTCCCACAGGCCTCCGAAATGTGGGGATCTGGGTGGTATGTGAATGAATTGGATACGTTTAGCCGCGCACCAAGATTGAATCTCATCCTGCGTTTGCTGCTCCAAAAATAGTCTGCGAAGTTCTTTAAGCTCATTCCGAGCCCCAACAAAGTTTGTGCCATTGTCACAATGGATTTCGCTACACAAGCCTCGTCGGGCGACAAATCGCTTCAGCGCAGCTATGAAACCTTGGGTTGAAAGGTCGGACACAACTTTCAAATGGGACGCCTTCGTCGCGAAACAAATAAATACGGCAATATATGCCTTGTGAGTACAGTATCCGCGCCGTTTTTGAGAGATGTGAAACGGTCCGCAGAAATCCACACCAGAGATAGCAAACGGCCTAGATGTAGTCACTCTACTTGCAGGCAAATCACCCATGATCTGGTGTGTTAATTTTGGCCGATACTTGAAGCAATGGAGGCATCCATCTTCCACTTTCTTGGCTAAGTGGCGAGCGTTGACAATCCAGAATCGTTGTCTTATAATTGCGACCAGCGCTTGCGGACCTGCATGAAAGTTAGTTTTGTGCAAATAGACGACAACATTTTTAACAAAGAGGGAATTTCTAGGAAGGAGAATGGGACATTTGGAATTATAGGGAATGTCTGCATTCTGCAAACGCCCACCTACTCTTAGGAGTTCGATTTCGTGCTCAGTATCGAGGAAGGGATTGAGATTGCTGATAACACTTTTTGGGCTTATCTTATTCGTTTTACTCAAATCCTTTATTACCTCCAGGAAATGAACATGTTGAATGGTCCAGATGATACGAAGAAACGCGCTTTCCAATTCTTCTGGTATAAGCGTTGTACTTGTACACGGGGGGTTAGATAATGTAGATACTTTAGATTTCAGGTTATTGTAGAATCGCAGTACGTATCCAAAGATTCTGTTGGTTTTTTGAAAGTCATTGCAACGAACAAAATTTTTTGCAAACTCAACTATCTCATCTACTTTCGTAAGCAGTGTAACCGGATGATTATTTTCATCCTCAACGAGCGTAATAAGAGGTTTTTGCTTTGGCCAGTTCTCGATAGGCTGGTATAAAAATTGTGGTCCACTGAACCAAATACTATTTATAAGTTCCGTGCTGTAGGCTCCACGGGACACAATGTCCGCGGGGTTGGCTTTTGTATTTACGTACCTCCATAAAGCGGAGGGCAACGAAGATTGGATCGTGGAGACTCGATTGGCCACGAATATCTCCCAAGAAGAAGGGTAGGCAGAAATCCAACGAAGAACAATTTCGGAGTCAGTCCACAAATAAATATTCTCAATCAGGTAGCTAAGATTGGGTAACACTCTTAAGGCCAATTCAACGAGAAAGGTGGCAGCGCAGAGTTCCAATTTCGGAAGGGATTTAGTCTTAATGGGAGCTACTTTCGATTTAGCGCTAAGTAAGTTACATTTTATGTTCCCAAAAGTGTCGGTGGTCCTCAAATAAAGACATCAGCCACAGGCCCGAATAGATGCATCCGAGAACCTATGTATCTCAACCTTGACGTCTTCTCGGTTTAAAAAGGAGATATATCTGCTACTTTTGATGATCCAAATGTCTTGCATCACGATTTTTCCTTTTACGACAATTGGATTAATAAGACCAAGGGGATCGAAAATCTGTGACAGTTCTAATAAGATCAATCTCTTAGAAATGGTTTTAGAGTCGCTTTCTTTTGGTTTGATGTACTGGAATTCATCCTTTCCAGGATTCAAAACTATTCCTAGGGTCTTAATGACGTCCTTGTCAGAGCTGAACCCTCTTCACTTTCCTGATATGAAATTCTTTCCATTATTGCAGCGCTATTACTACACCACTTCCTAAGATCAAAGCCAGCACTTGACAAAATCGTTCTAACTTCCGAATAAATTTTAGCTATTATCTCTAAGGAATCTCCTCCAGTGATCATATCATCCATATAGAAATCCTCATTTATTACCTTAGCCCCTAAAGGATATGTAGATACATTCTGGTCGGCCAAGAATTTCAGACACCTTGTTGCAATAAATGGGGCCGAGGTTGTACCATAAGTCACAGTTCGTAATCGAAACGCCTTTAGTTCATCCTGATCCGAAGCTCTCCACAAAATGAATTGATGGTTTCGATCTTCCTCATGCACGAGTATCTGCCGATACATCTTTGAAATATCGGCAGTAACAACGAATTTGTATGTCCGAAATCGAAGGATTATGTCGTACAGATCGTCTTGAATTACTGGACCTTTTAATAAGAGATCGTTCAGTGAAAGATTTGAAGTTGTCTTAGCGCTACAATCGAAGACAACTCTCAGTTTCGTAGACAACGAATCGGGTCTGAGCACAAACTGATGAGGGGCGAAATATTTGATCTGATCAACTTGATTCCTAGGAACTTCTTCCATATGACCTAAGCTTTCATATTCAGCCAGAAATTCTACGTATTGTGCCCTGACTTCCTTATTCCTTTGCAATCTTTTCTCCAGGTTAATAAACCGTCTTTGAGCTTGAACCAAGGAATCTCCCAATTGACCGCCATTCGATTTAAACAAAAGATTAACCAAAAATCTTCCATCTTCTTGTCGACGTACGCCTTTCAAGAATTTTATCTCACACTCCTCCTCTTCCTTTGATGTGAATGGTTGCTTTTGATTCACCTCCTCCATTTCCCAGAACCTCTTAACTATTTCACTAAGAACTGCATCATCAGACTCGGAACAAGCAACTAGGGAACATTCTACTCGAGGATTAGAGGATTTTTCGTATTTGCCAGAAACAATCCACCCAAATAACGTTTTTTGAAGAATCGGTAATTGGGGATTCAATGCTATTTGTCCGACGCACAATAGCTGGAAAAAGCTGTCAGCTCCTATGAGCAAATCTATGTGACTTGGCCGGTAAAAATTAGGATCGGCAAGCGAAACATTTTTAGGTATCTTCCACTGCGATATATCCAATTCATTTGCAGGAAGAATATTGGTTATATTTCTTAGAATTAAAAGATCTAGGTTGATTTCAAAATCGGAAATTCGAGATCTGCAACTAGCTTCAACTTTGAAGTTAATAACGGCGTTCGATTTACCAATACCAGACACGATTGAATGAGTTTGACTTTTCTTAAGTCTTAACTTCTGCACTATATCCTCCGTAATAAAATTAAGCTGTGATGCTGAATCTAGCAGAGCGCGAACAGGATATAATTGGCCAAATGAATCTTTCATATACACTAGTGCAGTGGCTAGGATAACTTCTGGACAATTTCTCTTAAACATGTCCGAGACCAGGTGGGTACTACCAGAGGTACTTGGCTGCAAGCTATCCGCAGTTATACTACTAGTGCTTGTAGGTTGATTAGTCGTAAACCTGTGCAACAAATGATGATGTGGCATTGAGCATATCCTGCACTTTGATGCTTGACATCTTCGGACCGAATGTCCCTTTGCAAGACAATTAATGCAAAGTACTCGTTGCTTTGCTTCTTGAAAACGTCTAATAACTGATAGCTGATTGAAGTTTTCACACGTACTTATATCATGTGTGTTTGCGGAGCAAAATTCACAAGATAACGACTGCGTTACCAATGTGGTATGCGACTGTGGCCTTCGATTATTGTTTCGGAAGCGAAATCTATTCGGCGATGGATAAGTATGATCTTCGTTCCTGAAAATCTTTGATTCCTTTGCCTCAAGAGTTTGACAACGCCGCTCTAATACTTTTGAAAAGTCTTCCCACTTCGAAAGTGTGGAGTGATCGACCGATTCATCCCACTTTGCCCTAGTATCAGCATCAACCTTATCCAACGCTAGCGAAATAAAAAAGGCATCACAAATATTCTTATGACTTCCAATCGATAGCATCGCTGCCATATGCGAATTAAAACTATCCTCTAAGTTGCGAAGATTCGCTGCAGAACATTTAGAAATTTTGTTGATACTCATTAATCCATTTAAATGTTCTTGAAACATCAGTGTTTTGCTATCAAACCGTTTTTTCAAGCGATCCAGAGCCTTGCGATAGTTTAAAGACGTTAAATCGAACTCTTTGATTGCATTCAAAGCTGCGCCAGACAAGCACTTCCTCAAATAATTAAATTTCTGTAGCGCTTCCAATGAATCGTCCTTGTCAACAAGATTCGTAAAAATTCCTATAAAATTCGGAAATTCGGAAAATTTGCCGGAAAAAGTTGGTAATGTTATACGTTCTAGTTTGGAACGGGAAATAGGCTGCTGCGATATAAAAGATGAATTAAAACCATCTCCAACTGTTGCATTGCCTCGTTGGTCTGACAGTATTGATTGAATCATAGATTTCGTCGACACATAGACTTCTTCTAGTTCCTCTCTATGATTACCTTTTTCCTCTTCATCCCCATTTATTTTGTCCAACGACAATTGTACATTCACACCCTGTTTGAAGTAGGATTCAATAATGCCTAAACGACATTCTAATTCTACGATCGACATTGACGGACCTTTTCCAATAATCAGCTTCTTTAATCGAGTTATATTACCTTTTGTAGAAGACCTAATCGATTTTAATTCGGACAATGTTCGCCGTTGATTATTATCTAACCCCCCACCGGAACTTTCTCCTCCTCCTTGTGCAACATTCTCCTCTTGATCAAGCATATCTAGCTTCCAACTATTCAACCAACGAAATTAACCACGAAGATCCAACGAAAAGACGCTATCCCACAATTGAAGGACTTTCCAGTGAAAGATTAGTAATCCGAACCAACAACGTGACAATTTTAGTAGCAGCAACAACGATGAATTATTTAAATTCTTGCAGAAGATAATGCAGAAATTTCAACAGCAAGTTTGAAATAATATTGGCTCCAACCAAACCAAAACCAACCAAAACGATGACCACAGCGGAAGCAGAACCAACAACAAAAGCCTTTCACCCACAGCGCATGAAACGATAGCGAGTGGCGATTCTAAAACGGTAAATATTACCTCCAACAAGCAGCAACGATCAAACCAGAAACCAACTAAATGGTTCGGAAGATTTTCTTTCGAACTTTAACAAAACACTGTATGCGTAATGCACTGAATTCCTGTGCAATTGTTTTTGTCAATTTGCAACAACTATTTTTGGGATTAACATTCGATTGCGAAGACGATGGGAAGCAGACAGAAGAAAAAGAATCGACTAGTTCAAATGCCTTTCAAATGCCTTTCAAATGCTTCCGTAAATTATGATGTATGATGGATTAGAATTCAGATTTGTTGTAATATAGTGTCGAGTATATATTGAAATGTTTAAATTATAATATTTCTTAAATCACCAATGTCCAGATATAGATACATACATACATTTTAGAAGAGTTTTCATACTCATTCCCAAATTGGCAATCACTTGCTTATGGTTTATTTTCTCCAATTGTTCTCCCTCGATGTTGATCGATGATCGATGTGTTGAGCAGTGTAGAAAATTATTTTAGTTCTTTGATTTAAACTTTTATGAATTAAAAGTATGATGGGGACTTATCTAAAGGTTCCCGGGTTTCGGCACCAAAAAATGTCCACAATGGTTTTTGGGACTTCAACAAAATGATTAAATTACAACGACTAGTTTTAAGAACATTATTCGGCTGTGGTCCATTACCAAAAAGAACCCGAGCAATCATCTTCAAATTTAACTTACATTTTTCTTGTAGTTAGAAAGGGAAATTTCAAAGGGAAATTTGATAGCTTTTCCAATAAAATTGAATTCAAGATCATTCACAATGCAATTACATTCATGGTTACAGTTTTAATAAGTTTTAGGTTTACGACAAAGATTAGATAAATTTTTAATTGTATATGAACTATGAACAATGGCCTACATAAAAGTAGGAGGGTAGCGATATCTTCTTTCGACCATCCGTCTTATTGGATGAGTTCTTGACTACTGGAGCAGTATGTCCAACTCCAGAGCTGACTTGCTGGCTGCTTTTCGTTGCTTAATATGTTTCTTGACTTATCTTCGGTTGTCGTCCGCAGATATGCTGGCTTCAGAGCCTGTAACAAAAGAAAGATCTGTTAAGTATTTTCTAAGATCATGCTCGGTATCTCAATATGGACTTACCAATATATTTTGTAAGCCGTAGGCACATAACTCCTGTCCTCGTTTTAGTAGAGGAGCAATTGTCTGGTCTGCTGCAGCGATTTTTCCCACCTAGCTGAAAAAAGGAACAAGTTGAAGCTGAAGTGGATCCCCCTCGAATTGGCGGCCAAGCACCAAACTATGGAAAAATGTTTAGTAGCAATTAGAAATGCATAGTTCTACAAAATAAGTGTCAATTTAATAAAAGAACGATTTTCTAACAACAATTCATTGTATGAAAAAATTAACAAATAAAAGCAAATGCATGAACAAAAGAACAATAACTCAACAAAAAATTATGAAGAATGCAAAATATAACTTGTAAATTTCCGCGAGCTGAATCCGAACCCAAAGTCTCATTTTTTTTTATAATTACTAAGCAATTTTGTTGACTTGGTTTCGGATTTAGCGCGCGAAAACCTACAAGTCGGCTAAAATAAACCACAGTTCGGCATGCTCCGAGGGGACCCAAGGAGGTGGTGAAGCATTTGGTCGAACATTTGCCATGAATTCTGGATTCAAATGGTCGACTCTCTGCGTCACATCTCCTTGCTCGGTGTTGTGTGTCGGAAGAGGGCCGAGGCCCTTGACCAAATCCGCAATCATTCTTGCGACTTTGGTCCCCTAAGTGGTGTATCATTGTGTGAGGTGTGATGGTAATTGGATTTAGATTTTAAGGAGGTTAGTACTCACGATTTTATCTGTTTTATCTTCTGGGATGGCTTGCTCTCTCATTTTCTTGAAATCTGCTATTCTTGTGCAGCAGTTCTTGAATAGATCATAGGCCTTTGTGAATAGCATTCCACTTTCGTTGGCACTTTTGCTCGAGCTTTTGTCCATTTTTCTTTTCTTTTTCTTTTAGTTTTTGCGTCTTGTTTTCTTCGTTTATTTTGATTTACTATTTTTTTTTTGACAACAGAAGTCACGGCCTGTCATGTTTTTTTATTTATTGTCAAACAAGGGAAGTGTTTGTTCTTAAATTTATAAAGTACATTGGAGTAGAGAACAACAGGGAGAGAGGGGCGATATGGATCACGGTTGTAGGCGAATGAACCCAATCAATAAAAAATACATTTTATAATATGACCCGTAATTTATACTAGTTTTCAGGTGCACTCGGAATACATACCCACATTTATAAGACTTTGAGCTGTATTTTTGATTTCCCTACGTCCCTAGATTATATTGAATAAATAAACAATGCACAATTGCGAAATTCGTATGGACCACTGTGAAGCACTAAAATTTAGAGTCGAAACTAATAGCGTTTATTGGTAAGGCCCAATATGTTTTTCCAAACCTTGTGGTAAGACTTCCTAACACTGTTTTTAAGGTTCCGTACCCAGAGGGAACAAACGGAACCTTATTTCGCTTTTGTGCGTCTGTCCGACCACTAGACCAATTTTTTACCAGGTCTATCTCAGAAACTAATTGGCGTAGACGGCTGAAATTTGCACACAACATCCGGTATAACCTCGAGTTAAACGACAAATACCAATGGTAGCGATACATCGACTGGTTTTAGAGTAATAAGTGATTTGGTGAAAAAAATATGTTCATTCGCACAAAAAGCTGTTTATTTCTTGATTTACAGAAAAATGGATATGTACCTTTTTTGTAGATCATGCTCGTAGCTGTATATGTGCCGAAGACTGTTTGGTGGAAAAGTTAATATTTTAAGAGATATTTACAAAAATCTGTCGATCACTATATAAATGTACGCTCCTTTTAACAATTGCTTGGAGCGCAAGTCACTAAAATTTCCAAAACGGCGGTAGAACTTCTTGAATCGGAAAATTCACGCGTGTCGGAACATAATACAGAGCAATTAGAGAACTTTGAGGAAGAACTCTGTACGCTTATCGATCGTTTAACGGCTGCATCAGCTAATCTCAGAGTTGCTGATCAGCAGGTGTGCGCGAAAAAACTCATAAAAGAAGAAGATTTTGATGCCGAATTCAAAAAGATTAGTGAATACGAAGACGTATCGGTATCTGCAGTTTCTCGTTTAAAGTATCGTATCGGAAAAGTGCGCGAAAAATTAAAGGTTGAAACTGAAATTCCAAAGGTATTGCCCGTAACGACAAAAGCATCAACCGTTAAATTACCAAAGTTAGAGCTTAAGAAATTCGGTGGTGATTTACGAGAATGGCTACCCTTTTGGAATCAATTCGAAGTTTCTATACATAATAACAGTGAACTTAACGCGGCAGATAAATTCCAATATCTTGAAAGTGCATTATACGGTAACGCAAAAACGTGTTGTGTCAGGATTTACTGCAACGGCGTCTAGCTACGATGCAGCTGTATCACTTTTACTGAACAGTATGGAGACAATGACAAACTTGTTGACGACTACATACAAAGACTCATCAATATACGTCCAGTCGCAACAAGGTCAGACGTCGTCGCCTTAAGGAGTTTGTACAACACAGTAACTACCTCTATAAGATCTCTGTCTGCATTACAAATACCATCATCGCAATACAATGTTATGCTTAAGTCCATACTCCTTCGTTGTTTACCAGTTGACTTACGATTGGAGTATCATCGAACTGTTTACACTAATGTAGACGAGGACGATCATTGTGAACCAAAAGAGGATAACGAATCGCAATCATCCCTTCATATTGGCGATCCTTATGTAGAGAACATTATGACATTTTTAAAGAAGGAGGTTGAGGCACTGGAGAAAAGCAAAATAACACCTTCCCACTCCACTTCGAGTTCTGCAAGATCGCCGCCAACTACAGCTGCCAGTCTGATTGGAGTGAACAATAACGATGTGTGTGTGTTCTGCAATGCACCGGAACATGTCACAAGGAATTGCAATAAAGAAATGACATTGAAAGAAAAGAGGGACATTCTCATTAAAGCAAACAGATGTTTTCGCTGCAGTAAAGTAGGTCATTCATCGAAAAAATGTAAATCCGGTAGATTTCTGAAGTGTGGACGTTGTGGTGGTGAACATATTACACCAATGTGTGACCCTTCATACAAAAATAAAGAAAGTAAAACAGGGTGTAATCTGTGTGCACATTCGCCCACCTACTCCAATGTTTTTTTGAAAACAGCTAGATGTATCGCAACCAGTGGAAATAACAATTTTGTAATTCGAATCGTTGTTGATGGCTGTAGCCAACAAACCTACATACGCGAGAGCTTAGTGAATAAACTGCAATTATTTTCGTGTTGTGAGACATTAAAGTTATCCGTAATACCATTTGGTTCAAAACAAAAATCGCCACAAAAGTTATACAAGAAAGTTAAAGTTGTTTTGAAAAGCCAATATACGAACAAAACTGTTGAAGTAGAAGCAATCGTCGTGCCAGACATATGCGTAGACGTTCTAAAGGCCCCAGATAGTTCATGTAACGTTTTGAGAAAATTAAAATTGGCTGATTGTTTGGTTTCTAACGTAGAGAGTGTTGATGGTTTAAGTTTGCTTATCGGCTCTGATTTTTATTGGCCAGTAGTCAGCGGAAAACAGCGTAGGATAACAAATAGACTAAGAGCAGTGGAAACAATTTTCGGATGGTCATTGCAGGGATTACATTCTTCTAATAACGAAAGGGATGGCTACTCAATTGTATCCAATGTGCTGAGCATATCGGACTATAGTGACTACGATCTATCAACAATGTGGTCTAGTAGTGACTACGATCTATCAACAATGTGGTCTTTGGAAACAATCGGTATTCGAGGAGAAGAATCCGAAAGAGACCACTTGACGGAGGAAATGACGAGGACCTGTTTAGTAAAGAAAGGATCTCGGTATGAAGCTAGTTTGCCCTGGAAAGATACTCATCAAGTTTTTGCAAATAACAGACATCTCGCGGTAAGTCGCTTAAAGTTTTTAAAGATGCGTTTGTCTAGGGATCCAGCCAAACTTAAAGAATACGACCTGGCAGTGCGGCAGATGATTGATGAGGGAATAGCAGAACGAATCGATTCTGCTTCTAACGAAACTGCAAGAAGACAAATTTATCTTCCTCACCGACCTGTCTATAAGGAAACCAGCAGTACTACGAAATTACGCATAGTTTTCGATGCCTCCAGTCATACTGATAGTATTCCATCACTTAACGAACAACTTTTTACCGGTACTAACCTCTTACCTGATGTCTTCAGTATTTTGCTCAATTTTCGTAAAACAGCGAAGACACACCGATTTGTATGACATTATTTGTGGAATCTGAAGAATCTGTGCAAAAATGTAAGGAGCCACTTCTGATCTGTGAGAAGTTCAATAGCTGGCTACGGTTGCTGCGAGTAACGTGTTGGATACAACGATTCGTCAACTATTCCAGAGTCGGGAGTAAGGCAAAACACATGCATTTAACTAAAGCTGAGTTTGAAAATGCAGAGCGCTACTGGATAAGGTACGTTCAATTTTTAAACTATTCTAACGACTTACTAAACTTACAGAAGAAGGCACCACTTAAGAGTTCGTCAAAAATCATAGAACTTTCTCCTTTCATTGATGAACATGGTCTTCTTAGAGTAGGTGGAAGACTGCAGATGCTAGAAGAAGAACTTTCCATCACACATCCAATCATATTGCCTGCTGATCATCATATCAGTGCTCTTATCGTTGATGATCGCCATCTTCTTACCTGTCACTGAGGTACGAGCTTAGTACTTCACAATTTAAGAAAGCGTTTTTGGCTTATTAGAGGACGTCAACTGGTAAAGAAGAGGCTACGGAAATGTATTGTGTGCAAATAAATTTTCGGTCAGCCAGCCACACAACCGTTCGCTCCACTACCCATACAACGAATAACCTTAACGAGACCTTTCAATAACGTTGGCATTGATTTCGCTGGCCCATTGTACTATACAAACCCTGGGAATGAAGCTCTACAAAAAGCGTACATACTTATCTTTACTTGTGCTGCGATCAAAGCTGTCCACTTGGAGTTAACTACGAGCATGTCAACCGATTGTTGCCTGATGGCACTCAGGCGTTTTATGACAAGGCGGGGTGTACCATCGACTATTTTTTCGGATAACGCGAAGACATTTAGAAGATCAGCGTTGGAGCTAGGCAAATCTAAAAGCTTTATAAATAACGACGTCGTTCTTGATTTTTTGTCACAGAAGTGAATTCAGTGGAATTTTATCGTGGAGAGAGCACCCTGGTGGGGTGGCTTTTGGGAAAGGCTCATAAGAACAGTAAAGAATACTTTAGAAATCGTCATAGGAAAAGCTAGACTCAATTTCGAACAGTTGCGCACGGTATTAAACGAAGCAGAGGCTTTAACTAACGACCGGCCCTTAACGTATGTGTCAAACGACCCATTGGATTTGGTACCTCTCACACCAGCCAAATTTCTTATCGGATGGACTTCAACGAACAACAATACTGAACAACATAAGCTTAGCGAAATGAACATGCAAGACCTCTGGAAAAGCCGAATGAAGTATAGTGCACAAATGGCAAAAATATGGCGAGCAGAATATCTTCAACTCTTGCGTTCATTTCAGCATGGCAACTCCAAAGCTTCAGTTGCTCTTAAAGAAGGCGAAGTTGTTTTATTATTTGATCCCGCAAAACCACGTATTCACTGGAGAATGGTAATCATTGACCAGATTTTCATTGGAAGGGATGGGAACGTTCGTTCATGCGAAGTGCGTTGCGCTGATGGTTCCAAATTACGAAGGCCAGTCCAGCTCCTGTATCCACTGGAGTTGGCTATATCGTCCCCGCCTGAGGATGTTGAAAATTACTAACGCCAGCTACAGCTCACATTACTCACACACATACACTCTTCTTTAACGCCAGACACTACTCACACACATACACTCTTCCTTAACGCCAGACACTACTCTCACACATACACACGTCCTTGACGCCTCATCATTGCAGTCCATATAAATATTTTTAGTTCTTCGACACATATCTTTTCAACAGGACGTGCTCCTTTTAATAAAGAACTTGTAATTTTTTTAACGGTCGTTATTATTTCTTTCCCAACGTGGGTATCTTTTTTAACAAAGACCTAGGTAACCGCTTCTCTATGTCTACACGTCTCTATTTTAACAAAAGCCAACTGACAGCACAATTCCGCTTTGGAAAACGAAGAATTCCAACGACCACCAACCACTGAACGTCTCCTTGGACTTACTATAAATAACATCCCACCATACATCAGCGGTGTATCTAAATATCAAGCTTAAATGCATTCGTACCCAGATTGTAGAAAGACGCAATGCTGCGTCCGCTTAGCTTGGCTTTTTTGATGCATTTACTCCACCCATTGTCTGAAGTGGGACCTGGGTGCAGATGTGCTTCCCTTTTCACCAAATTTTACACTAAATATACATATATGATTTACTTTATTAATACCTATATTCGAAAATGATGGGAAGAACCTTTACCTAACCATTTATGCTAGCTGTTTTCCTTGAGTTGAAAATGATTTCTTTCTTCAAAAGATTGTTCGGACAAAACAAAAGAAATAATCGCCAGCCCCTAGTCCCCTGCCATAAAGGACGGAGTTCGTAAGTAGCAAATTTTTAAATGAAAAATGCAGTCATCCTGGAGAGATGGGGCGATAGTGAAACTGCATAAGGCTCGATAGATAGTCGAAGATACTCACTTTTGTCCACCCAACGTTCAAAAACGCGGTACGTATAGTCTACCAAACATTTGCATGCTGCGCCAAGAAAAATTAAACATTTTAATTTAGTTTGAACTGAACTTTAATATTGGATTAAAAACGGTTCATCTTACAACGCTGTATAGCAATGCCTCCATCAAAGTAAGAGGGTAGCGAAACCTTCTTTCGACCATCCGTCTTATTGGATGAGTTCTTGACTACTGGAGCAGTATGTCCAACTCCAGAGCTGACTTGCTGGCTGCTTTTCGTTGCTTGATATTTTTCTTGACTTATCTTCAGTTGTCGTCTGCAGATATGCTGGCTTCAGAGCCTATAACAAAAGAAAGTTCTGTCAAGTATTGTCTAAGATCATTATCCTATCTCAGTATCTCAAATGGACTTACCAATATATTTTGTCAACCGTAGGCACATAACTCCTGTCCTCGTTTTAGTAGAGGAGCAATTGTCTGGTCTGCTGCAGCGATTTTTCCCACCTAGCTGAAAAAAGGAACAAGTTGAAGCTGAAGTGGATCCCCCTCGAATTGGCGGCCAAGCACCAAACTATGGAAAAATGTTTAGTAGCAATTAGAAATGCATAGTTCTACAAAATAAGTGTCAATTTAATAAAAGAACGATTTTCTAACAACAATTCATTGTATGAAAAAATTAACAAATAAAAGCAAATGCATGAACAAAAGAACAATAACTCAACAAAAAATTATGAAGAATGCAAAATATAACTTGTAAATTTCCGCGAGCTGAATCCGAACCCAAAGTCTCATTTTTTTTTATAATTACTAAGCAATTTTGTTGACTTGGTTTCGGATTTAGCGCGCGAAAACCTACAAGTCGGCTAAAATAAACCACAGTTCGGCATGCTCCGAGGGGACCCAAGGAGGTGGTGAAGCATTTGGTCGAACATTTGCCATGAATTCTGGATTCAAATGGTCGACTCTCTGCGTCACATCCCCTTGCTCGATGTTGTGTGTCGGAAGAGGGCCGAGGCCCTTGACCAAATCCGCAATCATTCTTGCAATTTTGGTCTCCTAAGTGGTGTATCATGGTGTGAGGTGTGATTGGTAATTATGTATTTAGATTTTAAGGAGGTAAGTACTCACGATATTATCTTTTTTATCTTGTGAGATGGCTTGCTCTCTCGATTTCTTGAAATCTGCTATTCTTGTGCAGCAGTTCTTGAATAGATCATAGGCCTTTGTGAATAGCATTCCACTTTCGTTGGCACTTTTGCTCGAGCTTTTGTCCATTTTTCTTTTCTTTTTCTTTTAGTTTTTGCGTCTTGTTTTCTTCGTTTATTTTGATTTACTATTTTTTTTTTGACAACAGAAGTCACGGCCTGTCATGTTTTTTTATTTATTGTCAATCAAGGGAAGTGTTTGTTCTTAAATTTATAAAGTACATTGGAGTAGAGAACAACAGGGAGAGAGGGGCGATATGGATCACGGTTGTAGGCGAATGAACCCAATCAATAAAAAATACATTTTATAATATGACCCGTAATTTATACTAGTTTTCAGGTGCACTCGGAATACATACCCGCATTTATAAGACTTTGAGATGAGCTGTACAAGGCATTTATTTGTGATTTCCCTACGTCCCTAGATTATATTGAATAAATAAACAATGCACAATTGCGAAATTCGTATGGACCACTGTGAGGCACTAAAATTTAGAGTCGAAACTAAAAGCGTTTATTGGTAAGGCCCAATATGTTTTTCCAAACCTTGTGGTAAGACTTCCTAACACTGTTTTTAAGGTTCCGTACCCAGAGGGAACAAACGGAACGGAGGTCTATCTCAGAAACTAATTGGCGTAGACGGCTGAAATTTGCACACAACATCCGGTATAACCTCTAGTTAAACGACAAATACCAATGGTAGCAATACATCGACTGGTTTTAGAGTAATAAGTGATTTGGTGAAAAAAATATGTTCATTCGCACAAAAAGCTGTTTATTTCTTGATTTACAGAAAAATGGATATGTACCTTTTTTGTAGATCATGCTCGTAGCTGTATATGTGCCGAAGACTGTTTGGTGGAAAAGTTAATATTTTAAGAGATATTTACAAAAATCTGTCGATCACTATATAAATGTACGCTCCTTTTAACAATTGCTTGGAGCGCAAGTCACTAAAATTTCCAAAACGGCGGTAGAACTTCTTGAATCGGAAAATTCACGCGTGTCGGAACATAATACAGAGCAATTAGAGAACTTTGAGGAAGAACTCTGTACGCTTATCGATCGTTTAACGGCTGCATCAGCTAATCTCAGAGTTGCTGATCAGCAGGTGTGCGCGAAAAAACTCATAAAAGAAGAAGATTTTGATGCCGAATTCAAAAAGTTTAGTGAATACGAAGACGTATCGGTAACTGCAGTTTCTCGTTTAAAGTATCGTATCGGAAAAGTGCGCGAAAAATTAAAGGTTGAAACTGAAAGTCCAAAGGTATTGCCCGTAACGACGAAAGCATCATCCGTTAAATTACCAAAGTTAGAGCTTAAGAAATTCGGTGGTGATTTACGAGAATGGCTACCCTTTTGGAATCAATTCGAAGTTTCCATATCACTTTTACTTGAACAGTATGGAGACAATGACAAACTTGTTGACGACTACATACAAAGACTCATCAATATACGTCCAGTCGCAACATGGTCAGACGTCGTCGCCTTAAGGAGTTTGTACAACACAGTAACTACCTCTATAAGATCTCTGTCTGCATTACAAATACCATCATCGCAATACAATGTTATGCTTAAGTCCATACTCCTTCGTTGTTTACCAGTTGACTCACGATTGGAGTATCATCGAACTGTTTGCACTAATGTAGACGAGGACGATCATTGTGAACCAAAAGAGGATAACGAATCGCAATCATCCCTTCATATTGGCGATCCTTATGTAGAGAACATTATGACATTTTTAAAGAAGGAGGTTGAGGCACTGGAGAAAAGCAAAATAACACCTTCCCACTCCACTTCGAGTTCTGCAAGATCGCCGCCAACTACAGCTGCCAGTCTGATTGGAGTGAACAATAACGATGTGTGTGTGTTCTGCAATGCACCGGAACATGTCACAAGGAATTGCAATAAAGAAATGACATTGAAAGAAAAGAGGGACATTCTCATTAAAGCAAACAGATGTTTTCGCTGCAGTAAAGTAGGTCATTCATCGAAAAAATGTAAATCCGGTAGATTTCTGAAGTGTGGACGTTGTGGTGGTGAACATATTACACCAATGTGTGACCCTTCATACAAAAATAAAGAAAGTAAAACAGGGTGTAATCTGTGTGCACATTCGCCCACCTACTCCAATGTTTTTTTGAAAACAGCTAGATGTATCGCAACCAGTGGAAATAACAATTTTGTAATTCGAATCGTTGTTGATGGCTGTAGCCAACAAACCTACATACGCGAGAGCTTAGTGAATAAACTGCAATTATTTTCGTGTTGTGAGACATTAAAGTTATCCGTAATACCATTTGGTTCAAAACAAAAATCGCCACAAAAGTTATACAAGAAAGTTAAAGTTGTTTTGAAAAGCCAATATACGAACAAAACTGTTGAAGTAGAAGCAATCGTCGTGCCAGACATATGCGTAGACGTTCTAAAGGCCCCAGATAGTTCATGTAACGTTTTGAGAAAATTAAAATTGGCTGATTGTTTGGTTTCTAACGTAGAGAGTGTTGATGGTTTAAGTTTGCTTATCGGCTCTGATTTTTATTGGCCAGTAGTCAGCGGAAAACAGCGTAGGATAACAAATAGACTAAGAGCAGTGGAAACAATTTTCGGATGGTCATTGCAGGGATTACATTCTTCTAATAACGAAAGGGATGGCTACTCAATTGTATCCAATGTGCTGAGCATATCGGACTATAGTGACTACGATCTATCAACAATGTGGTCTAGTAGTGACTACGATCTATCAACAATGTGGTCTTTGGAAACAATCGGTATTCGAGGAGAAGAATCCGAAAGAGACCACTTGACGGAGGAAATGACGAGGACCTGTTTAGTAAAGAAAGGATCTCGGTATGAAGCTAGTTTGCCCTGGAAAGATACTCATCAAGTTTTTGCAAATAACAGACATCTCGCGGTAAGTCGCTTAAAGTTTTTAAAGATGCGTTTGTCTAGGGATCCAGCCAAACTTAAAGAATACGACCTGGCAGTGCGGCAGATGATTGATGAGGGAATAGCAGAACGAATCGATTCTGCTTCTAACGAAACTGCAAGAAGACAAATTTATCTTCCTCACCGACCTGTCTATAAGGAAACCAGCAGTACTACGAAATTACGCATAGTTTTCGATGCCTCCAGTCATACTGATAGTATTCCATCACTTAACGAACAACTTTTTACCGGTACTAACCTCTTACCTGATGTCTTCAGTATTTTGCTCAATTTTCGTAAAACAGCGAAGACACACCGATTTGTATGACATTATTTGTGGAATCTGAAGAATCTGTGCAAAAATGTAAGGAGCCACTTCTGATCTGTGAGAAGTTCAATAGCTGGCTACGGTTGCTGCGAGTAACGTGTTGGATACAACGATTCGTCAACTATTCCAGAGTCGGGAGTAAGGCAAAACACATGCATTTAACTAAAGCTGAGTTTGAAAATGCAGAGCGCTACTGGATAAGGTACGTTCAATTTTTAAACTATTCTAACGACTTACTAAACTTACAGAAGAAGGCACCACTTAAGAGTTCGTCAAAAATCATAGAACTTTCTCCTTTCATTGATGAACATGGTCTTCTTAGAGTAGGTGGAAGACTGCAGATGCTAGAAGAAGAACTTTCCATCACACATCCAATCATATTGCCTGCTGATCATCATATCAGTGCTCTTATCGTTGATGATCGCCATCTTCTTACCTGTCACTGAGGTACGAGCTTAGTACTTCACAATTTAAGAAAGCGTTTTTGGCTTATTAGAGGACGTCAACTGGTAAAGAAGAGGCTACGGAAATGTATTGTGTGCAAATAAATTTTCGGTCAGCCAGCCACACAACCGTTCGCTCCACTACCCATACAACGAATAACCTTAACGAGACCTTTCAATAACGTTGGCATTGATTTCGCTGGCCCATTGTACTATACAAACCCTGGGAATGAAGCTCTACAAAAAGCGTACATACTTATCTTTACTTGTGCTGCGATCAAAGCTGTCCACTTGGAGTTAACTACGAGCATGTCAACCGATTGTTGCCTGATGGCACTCAGGCGTTTTATGACAAGGCGGGGTGTACCATCGACTATTTTTTCGGATAACGCGAAGACATTTAGAAGATCAGCGTTGGAGCTAGGCAAATCTAAAAGCTTTATAAATAACGACGTCGTTCTTGATTTTTTGTCACAGAAGTGAATTCAGTGGAATTTTATCGTGGAGAGAGCACCCTTGTGGGGTGGCTTTTGGGAAAGGCTCATAAGAACAGTAAAGAATACTTTAGAAATCGTCATAGGAAAAGCTAGACTCAATTTCGAACAGTTGCGCACGGTATTAAACGAAGCAGAGGCTTTAACTAACGACCGGCCCTTAACGTATGTGTCAAACGACCCTTTGGATTTGGTACCTCTCACACCAGCCAAATTTCTTATCGGATGGACTTCAACGAACAACAATACTGAACAACATAAGCTTAGCGAAATGAACATGCAAGACCTCTGGAAAAGCCGAATGAAGTATAGTGCACAAATGGCAAAAATATGGCGAGCAGAATATCTTCAACTCTTGCGTTCATTTCAGCATGGCAACTCCAAAGCTTCAGTTGCTCTTAAAGAAGGCGAAGTTGTTTTATTATTTGATCCCGCAAAACCACGTATTCACTGGAGAATGGTAATCATTGACCAGATTTTCATTGGAAGGGATGGGAACGTTCGTTCATGCGAAGTGCGTTGCGCTGATGGTTCCAAATTACGAAGGCCAGTCCAGCTCCTGTATCCACTGGAGTTGGCTATATCGTCCCCGCCTGAGGATGTTGAAAATTACTAACGCCAGCTACAGCTCACATTACTCACACACATACACTCTTCTTTAACGCCAGACACTACTCACACACATACACTCTTCCTTAACGCCAGACACTACTCTCACACATACACACGTCCTTGACGCCTCATCATTGCAGTCCATATAAATATTTTTAGTTCTTCGACACATATCTTTTCAACAGGACGTGCTCCTTTTAATAAAGAACTTGTAATTTTTTTAACGGTCGTTATTATTTCTTTCCCAACGTGGGTATCTTTTTTAACAAAGACCTAGGTAACCGCTTCTCTATGTCTACACGTCTCTATTTTAACAAAAGCCAACTGACAGCACAATTCCGCTTTGGAAAACGAAGAATTCCAACGACCACCAACCACTGAACGTCTCCTTGGACTTACTATAAATAACATCCCACCATACATCAGCGGTGTATCTAAATATCAAGCTTAAATGCATTCGTACCCAGATTGTAGAAAGACGCAATGCTGCGTCCGCTTAGCTTGGCTTTTTTGATGCATTTACTCCACCCATTGTCTGAAGTGGGACCTGGGTGCAGATGTGCTTCCCTTTTCACCAAATTTTACACTAAATATACATATATGATTTACTTTATTAATACCTATATTCGAAAATGATGGGAAGAACCTTTACCTAACCATTTATGCTAGCTGTTTTCCTTGAGTTGAAAATGATTTCTTTCTTCAAAAGATTGTTCGGACAAAACAAAAGAAATAATCGCCAGCCCCTAGTCCCCTGCCATAAAGGACGGAGTTCGTAAGTAGCAAATTTTTAAATGAAAAATGCAGTCATCCTAGAGAGCTGGGGCGATAGTGAAACTGCATAAGGCTCGATAGATAGTCGAAGATACTCACTTTAGTCACATTTGCATGCTGCGCCAAGAAAAATTAAACATTTTAATGTAGTTTGAACTGAACTTTAATATTGGATAAAAACGGTTCATTTTACATCGCTGTAAAGAAAGCAATGCATGATGGCCTCCATCAAAGTAGGAGGGTAGCGATATCTTCTTTCGACCATCCGTCTTATTGGATGAGTTCTTGACTACTGGAGCAGTATGTCCAACTCCAGAGCTGACTTGCTGGCTGCTTTTCGTTGCTTAATATGTTTCTTGACTTATCTTCGGTTGTCGTCCGCAGATATGCTGGCTTCAGAGCCTGTAACAAAAGAAAGATCTGTTAAGTATTTTCTAAGATCATGCTCGGTATCTCAATATGGACTTACCAATATATTTTGTAAGCCGTAGGCACATAACTCCTGTCCTCGTTTTAGTAGAGGAGCAATTGTCTGGTCTGCTGCAGCGATTTTTCCCACCTAGCTGAAAAAAGGAACAAGTTGAAGCTGAAGTGGATCCCCCTCGAATTGGCGGCCAAGCACCAAACTATGGAAAAATGTTTAGTAGCAATTAGAAATGCATAGTTCTACAAAATAAGTGTCAATTTAATAAAAGAACGATTTTCTAACAACAATTCATTGTATGAAAAAATTAACAAATAAAAGCAAATGCATGAACAAAAGAACAATAACTCAACAAAAAATTATGAAGAATGCAAAATATAACTTGTAAATTTCCGCGAGCTGAATCCGAACCCAAAGTCTCATTTTTTTTTATAATTACTAAGCAATTTTGTTGACTTGGTTTCGGATTTAGCGCGCGAAAACCTACAAGTCGGCTAAAATAAACCACAGTTCGGCATGCTCCGAGGGGACCCAAGGAGGTGGTGAAGCATTTGGTCGAACATTTGCCATGAATTCTGGATTCAAATGGTCGACTCTCTGCGTCACATCTCCTTGCTCGGTGTTGTGTGTCGGAAGAGGGCCGAGGCCCTTGACCAAATCCGCAATCATTCTTGCGACTTTGGTCCCCTAAGTGGTGTATCATTGTGTGAGGTGTGATGGTAATTGGATTTAGATTTTAAGGAGGTTAGTACTCACGATTTTATCTGTTTTATCTTCTGGGATGGCTTGCTCTCTCGATTTCTTGAAATCTGCTAGTCTTGTGCAGCAGCTTTTGAATATGCCATAGGCATAAGTGAATACCATTCCATTTTCGTTGGCACTATTGGTTGATTTTTTGTCCATATTTTCTTTTGTTTTCTTTTTTTTCTTTAGCTTCTTTGTCTTGAAGTCTTGTTTTGTTCGTTTATTTTGATTTACTATTTATTTTTGACAACAGAAGTCACGGCCTGTCATGTTTTTTTATTTATTGTCAATCAAAGGAAGTGTTTGTTCTTAAATTTATAAAGTACATTGGAGTAGAGAACAACAGGGAGAGAGGGGCGATATGGATCACGGTTGTAGGCGAATGAACCCAATCAATAAAAAATACATTTTATAATATGACCCGTACTTTATACTAGTTTTCAGGTGCACTCGGAATGCATACCCACATTTATAAGGCTTTGAGATGAGCTGTACAAGGCTTTTATTTTTGATTTCCCTACGTCCCTAGATTATAATATTGAATAAATAAACAATGCACAATTGCGAAATTCGTATGGACCACTGTGAAGCACTAAAATTTAGAGTCGAAACTAATAGCGTTTATTGGTAAGGCCCAATATGTTTTTCCAAACCTTGTGGTAAGACTTCCTAACACTGTTTTTAAGGTTCCGTACCCAGAGGGAACAAACGGAACCTTATTTCGCTTTTGTGCGTCTGTCCGACCACTAGGCTAATTTTGTACCTGGTCTATCTCAGAAACTAATTGACGTAGAAAACTGAAATTTGCACACAACATCCGGTATAACCTCTAGTTAAACGACAAATACCAATGGTAGCGATACATCGACTGGTTTTAGAGTAATAAGTGATTTGGTGAAAAAAATATGTTCATTCGCACAAAAAGCTGTTTATTTCTTGATTTACAGAAAAATGGATATGTACCTTTTTTGGAGATCATGCTCGTAGCTGTATATGTGCCGAAGACTGTTTCGTAGAAAAGTTAATATTTTAAGAGATATTTACAAAAATCTGTCTCCTTTTAACAATTTTTCATTCGTTATTGTTGTGCTCTCTTAATCGATTCCAATTGGTATTTTCAATGAATTCTCATATTGAACAGTAGTCATTCTGATTGGAACTTTTCCAATGGATACTCTTTCTTATCCACACATATTGTTGTTTGTTCGCAATTTCCAACTCTGAAAAAGTGCGGAACCTTCGAACTTGGCCGATTTTTTTTTCAAGCTTGTTTTTTAATGTTTTTGAATGATAAATTTACGTGTAGAGTAAAATAAATAAATTAGATTTAAGCCATATTAATGTTAATACCTAAAGCAAAGGAAAAATACTTTGCGTTAAGATATAACTAAGAATAAGTAATATCTAAATAAATGAAAGTCTTGATTTTGATTTGGTTTTATGTTTGGCGTATAAATGTAACTGGCTGTGTGCGTGGGTAGTTGATCGAAGAAATTGGATGCTTGTCCTTGATGACTTGTTTTTTTTTTTGTTGTTGTTTTTGTTTGATATTGCGGTATGATGTGTGAATGATGTCACATTTTTATAGCTGTTTTTGTTTTACAGGTTAGGTGAATTGGGTATTTTCTTGATGAGTTTTATACTAGTTTTCTTTAATTTGGTAACACACTTCGGAGGCAGTTCCCTTAGGCTGGTTTGATCAGTGCGTGGCTGCGAAATCGAAACTGTTCAACTGCACGTCGATTCGGTTAACGCCGCTATGCCGATCGTCTAAGTATCGTCGAATAAGAACAGCAGCAGCTGCTACACGAAATTGTTCAGCTTAATAAGACCCTAATGCCGCTTCAAGCCTCGAGTTTGGTCCGAAAGCAATGCATTCAAGGACACAACTCGCAGTTGGTAACCTACGACGATGCAAAATATCAAATAAAACATTGTTACTATAGGGGGCTGCGTCTACCTCAAGTCCACAGGTGAGGGTGAACTCTGCCGAGAAGGAAGCTATTTAAACGCTGTCCTTAAATGCGGCAAGTTGCGACAGTTCGAATGCGAAAACCATATCGTAACGTCCTTTACAGGGTTGTTTAAGTGTTGCCTAACCTCTCCTAAAGCTTCATCAAATTCTAAACCACCTCGATGCCACGTGACCCAATTATTCCAATGCTCTTGGCTTCGCCACACACAAAGTTCCATTAAACATCACTTCTGTTTGGAAACCTCCAAGAATTTGATACATTTTCATCAACCTTACTGCATAATTGAAGAAAGTTCTGTTCGCGAAATGTTTTTCAATGCTAGGTATCTCTTCTTATAGGAATTTTGGCGCCGGCACATTCCTAAGCGCCCTAAAATGACACTTCAACAGCCCGAATCGAAAGAGTTTTTTAGGTCAGAATCTTCGTTACTGTGTCCTCCTCCCATTCCATCTTGCACTGCATTACAATCTTCTCTTTTGACAGGCACCTTCAAAAGAGAGTCGCCCTATACCTCTGGTCTTTAAAGCTTTGTCTAAAATGCAGCTTGGAGGCTCCATACAAAGTACAAAAGCAATACACTCCGCTGTCAATCTGAATCGAATTGCATTTCCAGTCCTTCCGTCAAAAAGAAGTATGTTCGGTCGCAATTAGACTCGCAAATTCAATGCCAGACCGACTACAGCCTAAGAACCGCAAATTATCCCAATTAACCCTAAAAATGTACATCTCTACTGGGGAGCAATTGCCATTTTGCACAGCACGGCCAACAGCAAAAAAACTTATCTCCTTGTAGTTCCAGCCTGTATGCGACTACAAGCTACGCGTAATTGCCGAGGATTACATCATGTGTCTCTGCTGTAGCCCCGACACGCCACCTAATGCATTTGTCTCTCTGCGCGCTTATTATAACGTTGACACGTATATGCAGAGAAATCCAGTCTAAACTTTTATGTAATCCCGAAACCATAATAATTGTCTTACACACAGCCGAGTGAGTGTGCTGCCGAAAACTAAGGAAGGAAGGAAGAGAGCTCCAACTTTTCCCTTTCACCGCCCTGAATAGTTGGCGTTGGTTAATCCGGTTTTTGCGAACTGGGGAACTATCTTCTACTCCACATCGTATGAGATACAATAACAATTTCGCTTTGGATTGTTAACGTTGGAGCAAAATAGATGCATCCCCAGACGAACAACCGAAAAAACTTTTACTCAATCTGCTGACTCGTGACTGCACAAGAAGGGTGCACATGCACAGCGCACCCAAATAAAGTTGAGCTACCGAGATACTGCGATACAATGCTTTGCAATCAGCGTGATAGGAAAGCACCCTGTGAAGATGGGTGTTCCCCGACGGTACTGGGTAGAGTACATTCATTGCGGAGGTCGTTTGATTTATTTTACGAGCATGTCCTAAATGGGCGGTTAAACAAGATCATTTATATTTTCGGTTTCCATTGATAGTTTTTCTTTTTCCTTTTTTTTTTTGTGACCTCTCTGTTGTCTATTTTGTTGTGAAGGAGGGAGCTGGGTGGGATGCATGGTCACGCATTCCACTCACAGACTCAAGTTGAAAATATGGTATTTTCGAGTGCAACGCCTCCTGCTCTTGAAGTCGTGATGAAACTGGGTGTTCCTTGTTATTATTTCTCGTTTTGGAACTTTTTTTTTTGTTTGTGTTTTTTTTGGTTCCTTTCTTGCTTTCGTTTCGTCCTCCGGTCCGAGGGTATACTCGTAGCTGGAGAAAAACAAATGCTACCCCATAAAAGAAAAGTTGGGACTTCATCTCGGCGAAAAACATGTTTTTCTCAGCATACCCAAATGACTTCTGCCCAAAAGAAAAAAAGAAGTAGGACCGGCACTTCTAAAGAGGTTATGAGCAACTGGGACGACTTGAACTTTTTCGACTTTTTCTCAATTAATTGCGTTCTGTGCTGTGGTTTTGCTTGTGGTAAAAGCATCATTAGTGTATATGTTGGAGAAAGTTGAACTCTGTTTATGAAATGGGAATGATGAAGTTGGCTTTAGACTCCGTTTGTAAATTGATATACTGGATTTGGTAGTAGTAACACGAGCTAGCCTTCGAATTTGGTTGAAAATATAAATAGCTGGCATAAAGGAGTCATTTAAGTCCTAAGCTGAAGCTTCCTAAGTCCTATAAGTCATATGGTGAAGCTTCTTACTACAAATGTTAGGTCAGACTCTGAATGGCTTTCCAAAGACACTTATTGAACTCTCCAATGTTCTTTAGGGGTTCGCAGTCTCAGGTAGGGCAATTTTTTTGTCCATTTTGCAACTCATAAAGGGGTTTGGATTAGGGGGCACCGCCACAGACGTTAATCTTTTTTGCCAAAAAAAAAAAAAAAAAACATTTTCCTTGGCATCCATAGTTACGAAGTTTGGTACATGGTTGTAAATTATATGTACATGGAACTTCGCAAAATGCTGTTGGGACTGCAAAGCTAGGCGTGGCACCGCCCACAAGTACAATAGACTTATTTAAAAAAAAAAACTGTTTTTGTTCAATTTATGGTAGCTTCCTGTTTAAAATTTGATGAATGGACATTATATTGTTTCGAAAGTATTATGCAAAAATTGGCAATATTTGACAAGGTGTCACACCCCCTGCTGCTTAGAACAGACATTTTTTAAACGCTTAATGTGACTGTCAAAGCTGCCGGAATTCGCAACAAAATATGTTAAATATGAGGCGCCTCGTGAATTGTGGGCGGGATTGACTATGGGGTGTGGCACTGTTCAAACTTTCTTTATGTAAGCTTTATATTCACCGAAATTCGAAAGACAACCGATCATTTTGACGGCTCTGATGCTCTCTTAATTTTAGTATTTCTTAAAGTTCCGACAAAGTTCTTCAAATATATGCAAAGTAATAGTGTGGGGTAGTAACATTATGATTCGCAAACATCCTTTATAATAAGAAGCACTTCTGCCTTTTGTCTCAGAGCTGTTACAAATAATTATCACTTCACGATCACGCACATGCGATTCTCGGTTTATTTAAATGTAGTATTATTATTATTATGACAACGCCCTTACTGCCCGCCGAGACGGATCTTGTATTTATTTACTTTTCACTGAGTACATTTTTATTTTGTAAAATGTATTTTGTTTTATTTTGAGAGTTGATGATTGAATAATTGCTTTTTAAATTTGTTAACATTTGTAAGCGTTTTAATTTCGTTGGGAAGATTGTTGAACGGATGTATCCCCTTGAACATTACATTTTGAGCTGTGGTTTACATCCCTGATGCTAGTTAAATAGATGCCACAATAATGGAAGCCATTTTGTCTTAATACCTTCTCGAAAAATGGCATCTTCACAAGGATCAAGCCAATAATCACTGCTGTGTTTCTTTCGTCTTAGAAGACACCAAAGAGTTAAGCCGCGATACAAATAATCATTTTTAGTGTCTAAGCTAAATTTTTCGAATTCACAATGGCGAAATTTTCCTTACAAAATTGCATATTGTGACCTAGAAAATATTTACTGTCAAAGAATCGTGAACATTATATAACAAGGTCATCAGCAACTTGCTTTGGTTGTATGCATTGCTCAGCAGGGTTCTGTAAAAGCGAATAAAAACCTATTAGTTTGAGGAGAACAATTACCGAGCGATATTCAGTCCAATTATTTGCAAGATGCAAATGCGACTGGTGTAGATAATTGGAAATAGCGTAATAAGACGTCTCTCAGATAGAGACACCAAATACTTCCGCTACCCGCGGCATCATCAATATACACAATCTATCGCCAGCCAACCCCCTAACAAACAGAATTTCATAAAACACCTATAAATATCCCACAGCGACAAGTGTTCCGGAACCACCTGTTGTACTCAGTGCCGCAGACCGCATCGCATAACCGCCACGAACAGTAGCGCAAACATCGATTTGATGTTTATCATGAAGCGATTAACATATGTACACTCGAGACGTACTAAATGAAAATTGATTTATTCAGAACGTTTAACGGACACGTTACACCTGTTAATAAATCATTGCCTTCCCCCTCCAAACCAGTCCAGTCCAGGTCGTGTCTAAGGCCCAGCATAAAACTCTCTTAAATAACAAAGGTAGCGCTACATCGATTCCCTTTTCACATCCTTCGTGCATTTCCATCCAAGACGACCACAATAATGCATAAATAATGGCGAACCCCAACAACGCAAAAAAAAAAACCTATACAGGACATCGTGTAAGTATGTAACCCCTTCTCCTTGAAACATTCTCATGGGGATCGGTATAGTGAGACGTTTTGCTGAGCCTAAGGGCAGCCTTGTCGGAGGAAAGAAAACCTGTCTAATAACTTCATGAAGGTCGGTCTGGTTGCCGGCTGACTCCGACACCACCACGATAGTGTGCAGCTGCCATGAATAATCTGCGGAACCACAAGAAAATGATTTATGACACTCGGACTATCCGGCAACCGGAATCGACGCAGTCAAGACGATGGGAATTTGTTTATGCCGTTTTGCCCATCTCGTACCTTTTTTTACAACAAATTCTAACTGCACACATAAATTTGAATGTGTACACAGATACATTCGCAGGGTATTTACTTGTTTTCGGCCGTCAGAAATCATAGATTTCTCGGTTACTTCTGTGGCATCTCGTGTATAAAAAAAATCCTCTGTCATTGCAAAACGAACCGAGCCATCAAACGAGGCGGAAAAGTATCCTTTTACCTTGGATATACGTGCCAGGGTCGTAGCTCGAGGGATGGGTGCAAATATATTAGAAAACTTTTCGTACACTTGTGTTGATTTATTTGAGCTGACACCGGGATATCGGAATCCGAATGTTCGGCGTGTGTGTTTGTTGATTGCCGTTCGAGGATGTTGTGCTTTTGGTGCGTGCGATTAAGGTACTTAAATGTGGGTACTCAATGTCCTTCTATTTGGCTTGATGATAGTGTTTGACTGTATTTTTTTTACATCGCATCGGTTTAGTATTCCGGCGGATGTGCGTAATACGAAATTGGATGCGGGAAGGATCCTGTGGCACTGTGAGTACGATGTTATAAGACACATGAATTCGACGGTATTCTTCTAATTGTTGGAAGGTTCAAGCAGATTTCTAATGAAAGGCTTTCGAGTTGTGGCGTCACCTCGACCTTGTTGTTGTTGGAGTTGTAAGGAAATCCCCCTGGATTGGCACAGCCTTAAAGCAGCTTTATTGCAAACGCCACAGTGGATATGTGACACAACCACCGCTTCCTCAAGATAGGTATACGTTATTACGAAATAGCTCACATTTTTACCAAGTTCCGTCCACAGTTATCTACCTCCATCCGGCGATGTAGTCTCTACATACAAGACCCAAGTATAGTTTCCGCTGGGAAATTCATGTTGATGCCAATTAGTGTCAAGTCCACCACCTATGAAGACGATCCCCATCATGCATAGGCTCGCCTTGACTCATACCTTTCACATTAGTCTGCAAGACTTACTTTTATCAAATAATCGTATTGGCAATAATAATTTTTTAGCTCTGATCACAGAACTAATTCCTGTCGTGTGGTCATAAACCAATCTCCCAGCGTCTTTGATAAATTGCAAATTGTATATCAATTTCGAGGGGATTTTAATTTAACTGCACTTGTTGGTGGAGCCCCAAAGTCGATAAGATTCCCTTAGATCGCTTCTAAGAACCCGAACAAAAAAAAAAAAAAAAACAAAACATACATATCTTACCTTATCGCACCTTTTGGCCATGGTATAAATACGCTGGACATTGAATTGTCTAAAATCAGAAAGTTTCAATAGACCTTGAGTGGCACAGTAAAAATGGTTTCATTTAGTCAGCTTATCGTTATCGCTGCGGCAATAACCGTCGCCTGTGGGGTAAGATTAACCCCAAACACTTATCACCAGCTTAATTACTCATTTTCTTCTTTCAGCAAAGCCTTTATGTGAACAGCAGCGCCCGGGACTATTACAATCTCGCCCGGCGAGAGCTTATCCATCAAATCGAAATCGAAGACAACGAGATCACTTCCGTGAATGCCCGCTATGCTGATCGTCTTGAAATGATTCAATTGCAGCAAGAGCAATTGCTCCTCGAAATTCAACAAGTAAATAGGACTCTTTTGCCGTTGCAAGCCTTAAGTTGGGTTCGAAAACAATGCATTCAAAACTATGATTCGCAGCTGACAACGTACGATAAGGCAAAGGCCCAACTCAAGTTATGCTTCGATACAGCGGAGCTGGCAGCAGCAAGTTTGACATCAATCTCACAGTCAAACGTCAAATCGGCCAAGGGCTATGTCAACAATCAATTGCCTGGACGTGTGATTGAATGTGATCAGAAATTCCCCAAGGATCAACCCGACTTGGAGAAATGTTATTTGGATAGCGTATGTGTTGAGTATATGCAGTTTGACAATCAACTTCTCATTATATTATATTGATTTTTTTACTTAGATCGGCACAGCAAATGATGTTGTATACTACTTCTTAGATACTTCACGTAACGAATTGGACCAGAGTTTGTATAAGGCGTCTGCTGAAGCAAATACTGCTGTGCAATGCTCCTTCCAAGTGGAAAAGAACGTTCTGGAGAAAATCGGACAAACTGACAAGTTGATTAGTGACTGTGAGGCAACATTGAATAACTCAAACTAAAATTGCGGAGCTTTTTGTATTTATAATTTGGACAGCAGTTTTACGCCACGTTGAAGAAGTTTGTTTAAAACAAATGCGGTAAAGTTTCGTGAAAACCGAAATAAAGAATTACTTAAACAGCCATGCATATGATTTTGGAAGAATTTTATCTTCATCGTCTTCCTTGGCGTCATTTTCATCGAGTGTATTTATTTGGGGCACACTTTTGCGTTCGTAAGACCAAACATGTTCGCGCTTTAAATTTGAAATTCCTACTTTTTCGATTAGCTTCAAAACAGGGTCTGCAAACATTTTCAATGCGAATATATTCAGTTGGAAAAATTCAGAAGAACTTTTATACCTTATTGTTTCGTTTAACTCTCTTTCTAACAAACTTTATTTTGAGTCAGCACACACGTCCCCATCTCCAGAAGAAATGTTCTTTCCTTCTTTTCACCTTGACACTGGCTACAGCCAGTACCAAATAGGCACCTACTCAAATCAATTTGTTTGACACCGCCTGCAAATGAAGTGTTAAATAATCAACGCTTTGTAGAGCTTATAAATAATCGTATTTTATCGTATTTTTCAATTCAAATATCACGAAAATAACGACCTATTTACCACCGCATCTAGATTTGAAAATTAGTGGCATTTTGAATACCTTAGCTGATGCAACAACCACCAACTAAACAATTAAATTCTTGCCATTACTGTACCGAGCTCGGTTAACCGCCAAAACCCACGGTTCTGGTTCCTGCTTTCTTAAACATGAATGCGTTGTTTTTCGAACACTAGCTCATCATAAGAGTAATCGGATAAAAAATCACGGAAATATAATATCATTCGGGTACAGAACATCAAACGTGTGTGGTATTCGATTGGGCTTCTTCCGAATTGCTCTAAGGTTTCAGATTTCGTGTGCCTAATTGGATATACGTGCGATCAGAATATGTGTAGTCTTCGACACTTTCCTAAGCGATTTCCATTCACTGGTTGAATTTTATGTTAAAATACTCAGAATTTCCGTCCCGATTGATTTCTATATAATTTTACATAAATAATTTACAAAAACAGATCCACCCGATGCAATGCCTTTCTTTGCTGTAGAAAAAATTCACGAAAACCTAAACAAACTCCACAGTTGTCAAACTCAAATGCACTTGCAGTGGTTAATCTGAGGGCAAATCTGAGAAAATATCCAGATTCGCAAAAGTACTCTAAAAACTGAAAAAGATTGTTTTTTTTTTGCTCTGAGGAGCGCCCAATCGAAGAAGTGATCAAAATATACAAAAACAAATGCGTGAAATAAGACACCGACATCGTCTTTTTACATTTTTATTTCATAAATCAATCAATCAATCGTTTTGAATTTGCATTCTTGCAAACTTTTCATGTCCAGCACTGATAGTATTTGATTGGTAAATTGTTCACGCGAATTTATGCCTAATAATTTATATATTTTCTACTATACAGGTGAACAAAAATGTATTTTTCTTTTAAAAATGCTGTCATTGGATTTGAAAACAAAATATCACCCTTCTCTCTACCAAGTCAGAAAAAGCAAATCTTACTTTGAAAACAGAACTTCCAAGTGTTTTTCTTTTTTTTGTCCAATGTTCTTTTTCTCCGCATTAACTATATTATAAGGCAAATTAACGATTAAACAATATACCTATAATGTATTTGTATGTAAAAAAAAATGCAAAAAAAAAATAACAAGGGCAGTGTTAAAGTAGAAGACATCGCAAGACGATTGTGTTTGCTAGTAGCAAAATAAAGTAAACTGGCGAAATGCATTATTAGAAGTCAATATAATTAGTGTCGGAACCTTACTACAACCGCCTATGAAATATTATTCAAGAAGCTAGATAGTAGCTTCAGGCGATGGAAATGCAATCCAGGATGTGTGGATCTGTTTTGTTTGTTAGGATGGATTCGTTGTGATGATGTAGACAAAATATTCTCTCTTTTGTTTATTTGTTGTTGCTCTGTTCTTTGAAGTTATGTTCTTAACAATAAATTTATATGTAGACTAAGACAAGGTTAAAAGGAATAACGAGCAAGTTGATTTATTTGTTTGTTTGATGTTTCGGCTAACGAACGTGTGTGCCTGTGGGTACGGCACTACGTGTGAAGGTGGTTTTGGGTTTGAGGAAAAACAAGGTCTGTGGAAAGAGTTAACCAATTATTAATCCACATCCAAGTTTGAATTGATTTTTGGTATGATTCAGCCTTCCGCTGAGCGCAAATGAGAACGGCAATGGTTGCAGGCGTTTCTCTAGAACCCCACTAACAGTCCAGTTCGAGTCGAATGAACCTGAAATGAAAAGGCAATTGTGATTAAATATATGTATTAGCTAGACAGACATTTTGAAATTGTTTGTCAACAACTCTATGAGGCAAGAATAATTTGCAATGTTTTGCAAAGGAGGAAGAGTTAAATGCACAAAGCGAGGGCAGGAAGCCTTGAGGCCTAATTGCATGAACAAACTATACGGAAAATCAGCATTTTGTTGACAAATGCGGCGGTAAAGAACACAATACTCAAGTAGATAGGTAGATGTAGCTGTCTTTTATCAGTCGTTATTGTTTAATAGACAATGTATATGTAGCCGTTAACAATTATCGCGATTACATCGATAATGGATTGAAAACTGACGACCTACTTAGTAAGTTTGTTTATGACATAAATCAATGAATCATGTACAGATAAAATTGCGATAGCAGGACACGAATCGGGACGTCTTTGAACTTTGACTTTGCTGGCGATTCAAAGGCAGAATTGCCAGACAGTCACAACACCACAGTATCGACAGTACTTCTATTTTTTGATCACAAAGAACAACCAATTTTGGTCTTTTTTTCAGGGACTTCGCACTGCCAGTTAAATGTCCGATTCAGCATTGCTATTCATACTTGCTAGTTCATTTAGATGAGAAGAGCACCCTCGTTTCGTTATTGTTCAATTTACCAGCATTTTACCGTTGAAATGTTGGTTCCTTGTACATAGGCAGGTAAAACTAAAATACTTATGAGTCGAATCAGCAAACAACGTTGACCCACTTACAAGAGCTAAACTCAATTAGAAAAATAGATATCAACATTGAGGCGTACTCACCTCTAAAAATTAAATCAGCCTTTGGCAAATCAACCTGATAGCCAATAGTAGCCACCGACTCCTGCATTCTCAGACTTGTTTCCACTTCGACGCCAACCTGTAGTTGGTCGCTAGCCTTCTGATAATAACAAACATGAACACCACCGGGTCCGAGGGTACCAGACCATGTTGAATCACCGCTTGTGTAACGTGCCACTGCGGAGACGACCGCAATTTGTCCACCGGGCACATTTGGGCCGTATTGATAAGCCAACTCACCACCGAGAGCGAGTTTTTCTGTCACCGACTGCAGGTAATGTCCAACCAGAACACCCGAGTTATTAAAGAGGTTTGGATTACCCACAGTCAAGGTGGCAGTAAAATCATCCCCACGGTAGTCAGTCGACAGTTGGGCAGCTGTCAGTTTGCCATCCTGAATCTATAAAATAGAATCCAATGTCAGATCACTATTCACAACAAAGACGAAAACATCGTGCTGCCGAGACTCACCTGTGAAGCAAATTTGCAGCGCACTCTTGGGTGGAATTGATGAATAACATTTGCATTTAGATTCCCCGACGGATCGATATCGCCCAAGAGTACTGGGAACGCTTCCGAAGGAGAAAATTGCTTTGTACCCACATAAGTCGCACCAAACCGATAGCCGCTCGGCTGTGTGCTGCAAAGGTTGAGTGTATGCGAAACCTGGAAATGATTGCTGAGGCCTTTGTTCAGCATAACTTTGGCACCTTCGAAGGTCATCGCCATTATATCTGAAAGTTTACATTTTTCATGTTTTTATTCATAGTCCGCAACGATTTTTGCACGCAACACAAAATAGGTTATGTCATCATTATCGCACCACGGTTATCAACCTTTACTAGCCTTTTTTTAGGTGCTGATTGATTTGAATTTTTATCTGGCAGACTTACCCTTGCATCTCTTGTGCAATTCCTCAACTGTTCCGGGATTCTCGAGGTTAATCTTTTTCTCGTCCGCTGCAGGCGACTGTGCTGTGACCGGTGCTGGAGTTGGTGGTGCCAGTAGCGATTCGGGTAGCCCAATTTTGGGATCATTTTTCGACGCTGCCATAACATTCCCCATGATGGATATTTGTTTAAAATTTTGTTTCTTTCTGTCGACGAGAAAAACAGATACTCCGATTGGAAGTTCGATCCGTAGGTGAAAATTTTTAATTCGGGAAGCGTAAAGAATTTTGACAGCTGCTGTCGTTGAGTTTGCGATGGTTGGTTGGGCATGTGTGCGTGTGTTTTCACACGTGCCTGTGGCAGATGAAAAAAGATGGAAGTCACTACTGTCAGATGTTGGTGAGAAAGCATGCGTTTCCGGACACTTCCTAAAAGTTGCTCATTGGTGAATACCATTTGAGATGAGGCTTTCGAAAATATTCAAAGGTACCTACCTCTAGGTAAAAGGTACCTATTTATTTTATCAATTTTCATGTTTATAGCTGGAATTGCTGAATTGGAGGTTATAAAAAGTTACTCGGCACTGACGAGCTATCCTCTGAATGACGAGCTATCCTGAAAATCGGAACATTCCGACGGATATATCGCTAGGGCCGACTATAAACTTATAATGTAACCATGGTCACAAAAGTGAACGCGAAATTAGTGCTTCCCCAAATGTTTACTTGGATTGGCATCACTCTCTGAGATTTCTTATAAATTCTACCCATCTACTGCTTACAATACAAAATTCACAGTTCAAAATTGAATCAAAAATTCTGCGATCCCGAAAAACCAGCGAAACGGCGTATTTTGTTAGTGACCTCATAAGTATTATCGTTCGTCTTCCGTTTTTTATGTTTGTTTAAATAATGCCACCAAAACGCAAAAGAAAAACCGCTGCGTCCACAAGCAAGGTAGGCATTCCATTTTTATTTACAATTTTGAATAAAAAACTAGCCCAACCATCACATGAATAGGCAGCAAAGAAGCCCAAGTTAGCTGATCCAACCCCAACAGAACCCACCATAACCACTGGTCCAGTGCTCTATGTCGAGCACTGTCGCAGCTGAAACGTATTCAAGCGGCGTGCTAATGATTTGCACAGTCAAATCGTTGAGCAGCTGCCGAGTATACAACTTGTCCTTAATCCGTCCGGTCCACCACGTCGCGGCGCCTTTGAAAAATCTTTTTCCCTAACTCCAACCGGTGATGCTGATGCTAGGATTGAACTCTGGTCCGGTCTCAAAAAGGGCCCCCCAAGAGCGCAAAAGTTTCCCGCACCAGACGTGATCATCTGTGCCATCAAAAAGATACTCAAGGATTAAAACGAGACCGTGTTGCTTTTCCAGTAGCTCATGAATTGTGGCGCGTATGACCAGCATTCGGTGAAAGCCATCTAATGGAAGCCAGTGCTGTGAACTTTTTTCGCCTTTTTCATGGGAAGTTGGATGAGCAAATCTATTTAATCTGTGACGCGGCTTTTTATAATAAATCTCCATTCGAACACCAACGGCAAGTTGTGTTTTGCTTTTTGTCCTTCACCTCAGTCAGACAGTCTTCATATTCGCCGAGGAGATCCTCCAGGGCAAGTTGGGCATCGACAAACTCTTGTTCGTCCATTCCCTCTCCTGTGTACCAATGTAGGTGCGCCTTTCGCTTTAGCATTGTGATAAATCCTTGAGACACGCGACCAAAGAGCTGTCGGATGGCGGTGGTGTTGCCGATGAAAGTCGACGACATCTTCAAGCCCCTCGGGGGAATATCACAAATGGCCGTCTTGACGTTGTTTGGGATCCAGTCAACAAAATTCTGTATGTTTTTGTTCCGTGCGTTGGTCATCAAGGTGTCGACCTCTTTAGGCGACATTCGTCCTCGAAAAATCGCAGCAACGGTTAGGAGTTTACCAGCCCTCAAGTCAATGGCGGCCAACAAATTGTTGGAACTAAAGATCTGGCCGACCAACTCACCCACCGACTGCTTTGCATACTTGGCAGACCCCATCGCAGTCAACGGGGCGAATCCAGGGACCAGAAAGTGTAAATTCGGAAAGGGGACCATGTTCACGTAGAGTTTCCTCAGTCCAGAATTCAACTGTCCAGGGAACCTCAGGCATGTCGTCACACCAGACATGGTATGTGCGATGATGTGATTCAGATTTTCAAGAGAGGCTCCGCTTAACTGCAGCCTTTTCTGGCAGATGTCGTACAACGCTTCGTTGTCTATGCAGAAGGTTAGGTGAGTATGGGCCGTTTGGTGAGGAAAGCAAAGCACTGAGTTGTATGGTTCCACAACAACATCCGAGATCCTCTGCGAGGGAATCACACTGAAAGTGCACACTAAGTTGTCTGGATACTCATCTGCTAGATTCTTCATTAGCAGCGCTCCAAGTCCAGAGCCCGTTCCACCACCCAGCGAATGAATTATCTGGAAACCCTGCAACGAATCGACTGTTTCCGCTTGCATCCTGGTGACATCGAGCACATCATCCATAATCTCAGCACCTTCAGTGTAGAATCCTCGAGCAAAGTTGTTGCCTGTTCCTTCCGAGCCGCTCACGAACAGTTCAGGATTGTATATTCCTGCATTGGGGCCGTGCAGTATGTGCTCCAGGCTAGATCGATCTGTGTCGACAGCCACGGCACGTGCGTAAAAGGTTCCACGATCGGTTTCGTTAAAGTAGACGTTCATGCGTTCCAGCTGAAGGTGGGAATTGCCAGCGAATTCCCCACTTGACTTGATGCCATGTTCACGGGAGATAACGTCCCAAAACTGGAAGAAACAAATTATTTAAGTCTGTCTCAGTTTTCATGTTTATAAGATAAACTTACTGCATCGCCTACCAAGTTGCCACATCTGCCTACCTGCAGGGTAATAATTTCCCGCATAACTGAAAATTTTGAATAACTTCAGAGAAGTGTCAGCAGAAATTGAGTCGACAGCTTGAGTTGGGGAAATAATTTCGATTCAATGAAGTAGATATGGGCAAGTGGATTTAAGGGAACTAACTGAGGTCAAGTTTTGAGGCTGACTTCTTCCTTACTAGGGCATTCTTTGCACAGAAAACCCTGCAACACTTTGCCATAACATTAAACGTTTTATTGCAACAATTTATACAAAAAAAAAGAAAAGAAAAGGAGTGCCTATCGGGCGTGAAAAAAAGAAAATAGAGTTCTGCGCCTTACATCGATTTCATTTGCGCCATCAGATCATCCAAGTCAACCTCAGCGGCAGGAGCTGCTGTCGAAGAAACCTCCGTCTCGTCAACCTTGTCAGGGGCGTCATAAGCCAGTTTCAGACCCAAAGCTACGGATGATGTGCTAGGCTGTGCGTTTGCTTCCTCGGGAGCTGAGTCACTCACCAACTCGATTCCCCAATCATTAGCCTCGTGCAGCGGCCCCTCATCGACAAAAATCTCCTCAACTTTCTCCGCCTTGGGCCTCGCTTGGAAATCTTTCTGTCGCTCTTGGCAGTGGCGATCATCACACTGAGTGTTTGGTTTGAGAGTCATTTTCGGAAAGAAGTCGTTCATAGCGTTGTAGCCCAGATAGTCAGAGACCTCTCCAAATCCCAGCAGATACTTAAGGGTGTTCTGCACCAGCATACCAGCGGTGATGCCCATAGTAGTTGGCAGACTCGCAGCACACACGCCTTCCCTTTTCAAGGTCTTCTCGTCGATGTTCTCTGCCACTACAAGTGGAGGAGCACAGGCAAAGCAAGCCGTGTCCCCTGGCCTAATGAACTGAATATGTCCGGAAACAGCGTTCTCCGACACACCCGACTCAAACCAATTCAACGAGAGCTCATTGCAAGCGGTATTGATGGCCATGCGCGCCTCGAAGTTGTCCACGCAGCTGAGGACCAAATCCACAGGAGTATTTGGTTCAATGCCACCAGTGTTGATCGTGTTGAGAAACTTTTCAAACGACTCGACTGTTGTGATGTTATAGTTGTGTGTTTCAATGCGAACGTCTGGGTTTATAAAGGTGAGTGTCCTAGCAGCTGCATCGACTTTTGAAAGCCCGGCCTGATCTGGAGTGAAGAACAGCCGATTCATGTTAGCCAGTTCCACTTTGTCGTAGTCGAAGAGAATTAGTTTCCCAATGCCACATCTAAAAACGAAAATATTTTTGTTAAATGATTTCCCATAGAGCCACATTAACTCACCTGGTTAACATATCGGCGGTGACACTGCCAACTCCACCAACTCCCACAACAGCCACCGACTTGTCGCGAATTCTTTCATAGTCCTTGACTATACCCATTCGTTGCAGTGCCATAAGGCGACTATATGGATTGGAATCAACGACTTCTGCAGTCATTTTATCGATTCGATCGCGGTACTGCTTGGCGTTTGTTTTGTGCTTCTGCAGTTCCTCCTCTAGGGCATTAAGCCTTTCACGTAGTTCGACTAGGGCAGACATTGTTGAAGTGTTCTTATAAGATGTAGAATGTAAAGAAAATGCTATAAATATCGTATGCGAATTTTGTGGATTTTTAAAAAAATCAAAATCGTTTGCGTGTCACTTTCGATTTGGATATGCGTGCATGCACTTTTTTGTTGTTTTCGCAGTGACATTTCAAAATGTCAACGGCAACCAAATGACAGCAGCAACAAGTGGTCAAAGTACAGCGGATGTTCCGATATTAGTTTTTGTGCCCCGACTCGCCAGGGATTAAGTTTAAGAGTTTATTAAATCTTACGTTAATTCAAATTTTAATTTTTTTTTTTATTGGACGCCACTTGGGTCCATGCAAAAATAAAGATCCCAACCACAGTGCCAAAAGCATGCTCTTTTGTTGCTCACACGCATTCACGCACGAGGGATGAATTACAAAAACAACAATGTAAACAAATGGGTTTTGGGGGGATAGGCGTTCGAAAGATATCCATCTCTTTTAATCATTCATCTCTGGTACTGGGTATTTGACTGGTACAGGTACTTGAAAGTTTACAGGTCTTGCATAATACCCTTCCTAAACAGCGTGATTTGTATTAACTGTGAAGTATCGCATTGTCTAGCTCGTGTTGACCACATTAATATAAACGTAGGTATTAATGTCGCTTTTTCAACTGTAGGTAGCTACCTAATCAAAACCACGAAACTGTGGTCGATAAATAAAACTTGTGGGTATTTTTTCGATCGTAACGTTAATACATTGTTCTGGTGTGATGTTACAATAACATCGTTTTATAATTATAAATGAACTTGAACTTAACCAATGTGTATTAGAATTGATAAGAAATTGGGCTTTTGATAGCAGTTTCTAGAGATTTACATTCTTGTATAAATCTGACAAATTTGTAGACATAAGTAATAGGATACCTTAGATGACGTTTATGTATAGAAACAGAACCGGTTGCACAGCAATATTGCAACAAAGTTGCACTATTCGGCCATTCGGCGTTGTTTGTTGGGAATAACTAATTTTGAAAAAAAAAAAAAAAAAAAACCACCCGTCATTGGGTGCGATGGCTACAAGTCTTTCATGTTCAATAGAATGATGTATAAGAATAGTCCACAGGAGTCATTTATTCTACAGACTTCCGTTGCATTTAGTTGTTGCCATTGAGTACACTCGAAGTTCGAAATCATTTCAATTTCAATTTGAACTAAATTCGTTTAGCGCACAGACAGCATTAGATTTTGTTGACTTCATATTAAGTTCTCAACAAAACGAATGCACAATGCAGTGGCGAACAAATTTACGTCAAATGAACGGTGATTCATTCTAATGACAGCTCAAATTAAAGCCAAAAAAATGCTAACAGAGCTTCTACAGCAAATTTGGTGGTTTTGGTTCGCCTACTAATTAACCCAACGTACTATTAACTATCTTCTTAATTGACCAACAGCTTACGATACCATTTGATATGGTTACTTTTCAACTAACTTATAAAATAAGGAATAAAGTCGATATTCCCTTTGCGAAGCGCTAAGTGCGCTAAACATTTTTTATTGCAAAATTCCTTATATTAGCCATAAGTCCAGTAATAGGTATTAGGCTCCATAACCTCCCAAAGGAACAAAAAACAAAATTATTCTCCACAAACTTTTCGTTTATTATTTTTGTAAGCATATTATTAGATAAACAAATACAACAGTTCCAAGAAACAAAAAATAAAAACAAATGTAACACACAACCGGAGGAAGAAAATATTGAACAAATAGTATTTTTTTTTTTTTTTTTTTAATCGTAACAAGGAAAAAAGGAGAAAACTTAACAAAAAGGAAGAAGCTCTGGAAATCTAGATCTGATGGGTACACCGCACGCGAAGTTTTGCTCTTTATTTAATTGTGAGATTTTGGAACGCCAGTTTAGGTGTTCTTATAATGCACCTTTATAAAGCAGATATATTTTTATTTATTATTTTTTTATTCATTTGTTTCTTTGCTACACACTACATCCTCCTTGAATTTATGGTGGGCGGGGGAGTTCAGGGTTGGGATAGCATTGAGGAGGATCTTTGGATCTTCGTAGAATCGTGCCTGCCTAGGCAACCTTGGCGGTCCTCTGCCTAGGCGTAAGACGAACCTTGAATCCTTCTTCGCGCTTCAAAATTATATCTGCCTGCAATTTGAATTGCTCCTCGCGAATATCCGAATGGATGCGATAGTTACGAAGAATGGTAGAGAGCAGGATTTTAAGCTTGAGCATGGCATACTTGCGGCCTACGGATAGAAAAATTATTGCAGCTATGGTTGGGTGGTGAATATTTGAATGCAACTTACCCACGCAACTCCTTGGTCCTGCAGAGAATGGCACAAAGGCATAGTAATGCCTGTTGGCTTGTTTTTCTGGCAAGAAGTTATCAGGGTTAAAAACGGTGGGGTTCTCCCAGATCTTTGGATTTCGGTGAAGCTTATAAGTGGCCACAACTACAGTGGCTCCCACTGGAACAACATAGTCGCCAGATGCCAACTTCAGATCTTCGTAAAGTTGACGAGCAATAATCGGTACTGGTGGATACATACGAAGTGTTTCCATCAGACAACGTTCCAGGTATTTCATCTCGAGGGTGTCTTGGAAGGTGGCCGGCCTATCGGAATCACCAAAGATCTCATCCAATTCGGCAATGACACGATCCTGGATCTCTTGATGGATACCCATCATCGAGAGGAAGAATGAACTTCCTGCGGCTGTAGTGTCGTGACCTTCAAACATGATGGTATCGACTTGCTCTTTGATTTCGGTGTCAGAGATGAGAGCTCCATTTTGTGCGCTCTCCAATAGAAGGTCGAGGAAAGCCAAACGCTTCTTCTCGCCGATGTCATTGTCCTCGACGTCCAAGTCGTCCTTAAGCTGTTCAGCTTGGCCATATGATAGGCCTTCGACGACGGTGGATTTTTTGTTATCAACTTGGTAGTTGAACGCTTCAATAGTTTTGCTGGTCTGAGCTAAGGAACCGCGGGTACCCTTGGCGAAAGCTTCTTTTTTGTTCTTGATGACCTTGGTGGTGAGGCCATGAATAATGTTCAGGAGCTTGCCTTGATTCTTGTAGTGCTTGGTGAGACCGAAGAGGAATTCGCTGCGCAACAAGACATTGCGATGGCGCAAATGGAGGATGTCACACATTTTCATGACAGCCAGAGCGTATTCGTAGCCACCATTCTCTTGGGTCTTCTTGGAGACACCCATAGCGGTTTCTGGAAAAATATGTATTGTAAATGATTTCCAAGAAACATTTTTTTGATAAAAAAGAATATTAATGAACTCTGGTGTTATATTCTGAGCGCCATCTATTGCAAAATGTATGAAGATTGACTAGGCTTTCGATGCTTTTTTAAAAAGAATGGCGAATCAACGTCTTTATTGGACGATTAATCAGAGCAAACCGATCCCGCATTAGATGCAATTATAACGAACTGAAACTGCTAAATAATCGACGTACCAACGCCATCTTTTGGCCACGGGCATTCTATGAAAAAATACATAAAATATCAAGAAACCCCTCAAGAAAGTGTAGCGAACCAGGCTCATTTGGATAAGATTTGCCAGCGATCGTATGAAAGCGCCATTTATTGAAGAACTGATACTATGACAGCTGTCAACAAAAAGATACGATAGATAGAGTGTCATATCAGTCTTGCATAACAATTGAGAAATTACATACGATTCCATGGTCGTTTATGGAACGACAACAAGTCTAAGTAATAAGGAAGACTACCATTGCTTCCATCAGCTGCTAGTCGCCACTAAATCTATGCCGCTCCATACCAATCACCTTTTACTTTCCTCATGCAGCACATGTGACCACAAAGAGATAGAGTCCATAAAATGCATTGCACAATTCCATAGCAAAACACCCAATTACCTATTTTCTCTTTCTGTTGATTTTCACAATCCCTGTTCACTCACCACTTTCCAACCACCCGAGAGTGCAGAACAGTAAATAGACAGCAGCACGCAAAATGGAAGGCCGTTTTTCATGGAACATAAATGTATAGCTGCACCTGACCATGTTGCATTTGTATCAGCATAGTGTGTCGATCTTACTGCATGATACTCGCATCAATTATTAATTAACTCACTGACGGATGGAGTTCGCTGTCCGCACGAAAGTTATGCAAAAGCCAGTTTCCCTGATGTCCATCCAGGAGGCGACGTGTTGCCATACACAAAGGTGTTAGATAATGGAAATGTGCAATCCATTCCAAATAGGGGTTAACCGAGTTCAAAGGCATGATTACACTCTTTCGTGGGGTTTGAATTTATATGCGATTCAAACAATTAGGTATACCTACTGCCGATGCATTTTGATTTCGATCGCAAGTGCCAGAAGGTGACACCCAGACATGGTAATCGTCATCATGACCTGGCGAAGTTTCAATTGTTCATGCCAGTGTTGTTGGCTTTTGTGTATTTGGAAGCAAATCTAATGATTATTCTATTTATGCTTGCAAAGAGCGTATCGTCAGAGTAGTTATGTATGTGCGCACATCACAAGGCGATCGCGAGGGTGATATTGCGTGCGAAAAACAACATCAATGCCAAGATCAAGCCATAAAGGTTATGTTTAGTGGTTGGATGTGGGCGAAATTGGGTTTGCAACTTAAATATGCGATGACGTTTCTTCTTTATGTTGGCACAGTATTTTTTAAGGCGTGCGAAGGATGATTGAATGGAAATGTCTTATTCAAGCAGAAATAAAGACATGACAGTTGGACGTTATCGGTCTATTGGATGTTTCAAGTTTCGTTTCCGAAGTTTTCATAGGCACATGTTTAGATAGGCACTGACAACCTCTTCGTATTTCTTTACGTTATTCTTTACCTACTATTCTAAATTCTGTTGAAATTAATGGGAAACAAAAATAGTTCAATTGACATCTTATCATCTTTGCTCGCCGAAAGGTAAAATGAATGTCATTCCATAAACACCTTTTAATATTAGCAATGTACTGTTTTTAATTTGAACGAAGTGAAGCAACTCTACAGAATATCAATGGCGATTTAGGCCCAGTTGGAATAAAGCTAAATATGCGCTGGCATAATGTAAAGTATAGGTACACCTTTTCTACTAATTTGAGATCATGTCAGAACGTAAAGACTCACGACTCATCTCTGTGAAAAATTTAGTTTGGCTTTCAATTTGGACGTTCGTACTATTTGTTATAATTATGAAACAAACAAATCACAGAACAAATCGAAATTGAGTAGGAAAACAGAAATTCATCACCGGCGTGATAGTACTAGATTTTCTTCTGAATTTATTCGGAGGCATTTCAAACCGATTGGATAACTTATTTTGCTCTTGTCGTCTTTTGGTACGTTTGAAGGGTTTCCATTGTCATTAAGCCCCGTTCGTTATGCCGGCACTTGGCACTAGTTTTGTATGGTTAAGTTTGACATTCTAAAACAGTATTTCTAATTTGAATGTCAAAAAAACATAGTGGTTTTCTATTTAAGTTCTTCGTGATTGTGATTGTCGATCTAAAAAGGCGCTAGTCGCTATGTTTGTTGACGCAATGCAACTGTCAAACCTTTGTTTAAGTTTCCTAAATTAAGTCAACTATAAAATGGAAGCTGAAAACTCGGTGGAAAAGCATGATATGTACTCACCTAACAAAATCTCTACGGTAGCTTCACTCATGTAGTCATGACAATCGAATGTCTTTTCACCTTCGGCCTTCAGTTTACGGACAACGTTTCGTGAATTCTCATTAAATAGTTCGATGAAGCTCTTTAGTACGTTCAAGTGGAATGTCGGAGCAATGAGTTTCCTGTGTGAGCGCCATTTGTGACCTGAAAATAAAATTAACATCAAGTAGAACAACAACGGCTAGATTCGATGATTAATTTATACATCCCGACTGAATATTAATTTCGGAAGTTAAACAGGTCAACACTTTACGTTGAACGTTGCATGCAAATTCGGAATTGCCAACGAAGGAGGTTAGTTCATTAAGTATGGTTCCAAAATTCCGCATAATTTCGGGCTGTCGGAAATGGGAATAGGAAAATGGAATATTCATCAAATATTGGATAACTTGTAAAGACTTCGTCGTAGGTCTCATTGCATTGTAATTACATTCGGCAATTTAAGCAAATGACGCAATATTTCGTACGGGTCGACCATTTTCATAAACTGAATAGGTTCTTTCCAACAAAATGGTGTAATTACTGAACATGGTTTACATAATTTGGAATTTGGCTAGTGAATTTATAGACTAATATCCTTCGGGAAATTTTTTTTTTTTGGCTCTTTTTGAGACTTCCAGGTTGGGAATGCTTTTTAATATCCGGAAATCATTATTTTAATTGCTTGTCAGTAAGTGCGCAACGGAGTCACCTGTTTTAAACTTAACGAGGAAGTCAAATTCCATTTGTTAAGCATATACTTAAACAAAATACACAGTTCTAAGCAAATGATTGTGAAAATTAACATTTTCGGAGTAACCAAACATCGTAAAACGATCACTGTTATGGGTTGGATGGCTTGTTTAATCGATTTACAACGTTGATTTGAAAATTTATATTGACTCCGAAAATTGGGAGTTGTTAAACTTTGCATTAAATTCGCAGCACACAATGCAACCAACAATTTGTTAATGCCATTCACACAATAATGCAAATTAAACACATTCGGAGTTCCGAATTTCTTTAAATTCCAGCAAATTAGCTACTCACCAGTGCTGATTAAAAGACCATCTCCCAACCATGGCTTGAAGAATTCGTACTCAGGCGCTTTGTCAATGTACACCTGACTGCTGAGTAAAATCTCAACATCGCGTGGATCATAGATAAATATCACCAATTTCGGTCCAATCCAAATTTTAGCAACATCCTCGAATGGTGCACCCTTCTCCAGTACTGTTCTGAATACCTCTGCAAAAAAATGTTTAATAAGTCAATCAATCCGCTGTTTTAGAGTTCGCATTTTGATCCTACTAGATGGCGATCCTATTGCGTCAAACAAATTGCCCACCAATGGTAATCCTTCGGGGCCCGGTATTTTCTCGGCACACTCGTAAAAATGTCTTCGCGATAATTTCCAGTAGACAAACCACAAAGCGAATGCTGGTAGAAGGAGGAAATAGAAAACACTAGATGCGTTAACCATCATAGGCTCCTTAATCATCTCCTGACCAACCGACATGGCGGGGGATATTTTTTTTTTTCTTTTTTGTTTCTATCACAAAAACCGATTAATACAGAAACGTATGCACTAAGATCCGTATCGTTTTACCCTACTCAAGTACGAACGAACCGAACCCGACTGTTAGTTAGAGTGAGTTGGTTGATGTCTTTTATAGGCTTTCCAGTGGGTATCCGCGAATAAATGCATAGGTAACGAGTTTTTTGCGTTCTGCGTTTGCTATTCGATTAATTCGATTGTAGTCGGACCTATAGTATGATCGATGACAGTAGGAAAGGGGTGTATTTGGGGAAGGGGTACTTTCTGGTTGGGTGGTGGTTTGGGGTTCGGGTGACTAGTGTATATTTCAGTGCAGTTGAATTATTTCGATTTATAATAGTCGCACTATTGTCGTCGGTGGGGTATATGAGTCTGCGTTTTTGTATTTTCGGTATAAATTAATTGGAATGGCTAAGTAGTGTGAACTTTATAATTTGACTTTGAATTGCAGCTTGCACGTCACAATGTAGGACGAATAAGAGTGTGATACATATTTACGTGAAATATGAAGCTTTATATGCGAAGTCCTTTACTTTAGTTGGAGGTCCTAAGTGTGATAACCGAAAAGCACAACAATGAACTGAATGTCTACCGAGTGTATAAATAATTTATCAGTCAAAAAGTGACGCTGAATCATGAATCTTAAGCTCACCTACGGTCGAAGATATAATTTTTGCTCGTGATCCAGTGTGAATGCTTTTATAAAAAATCTTCAAGCAAGTGGATGGAATTGCCAGACTTACTGTCTTCATTAAAACAACGAGACCGACATTTCTTGAACTTTTCAATTGAGGAAAAGGGGAGTCTTAGTCCGGTTCACAGAAAGAAGGAACCTATCATTTACTTTGGCGACAACATGATAGCACCTATCAGTGAGACAACTATTTATACAGCAGAAAATCCTGGAAAATCTCACGAATAATTTTTAATTTTGGTGGGGGCAATACCCCCATTTATTTGGCTTAATACAAGCTAAAACTAACATTTAGGCTTAAATTAACAACTTAAAACTAAGGAACTTAAAACTAGGACTTAAAGTTGAGGAGAATGATGAAGGAGATCGAGTTTGAGGTGGGCAGTGCCGCGAGAGACCATATACCTGACGAAAATTAAGCTCCCTGTCATGCAATATGCCAAGGTCGCGAAGAGAATAAACGAGAGAAATCGGCTGACCGTGGAGAAGGTAGGTTTATTCACAAATATGTGAAATGACGTTGACAAGAAACAAAATCAGTCTTAAACATCAAGACTAAAATATGTGAAAATTAAGAAAACTCGGCAGTGGTCAATTGTTCTCCCAGAACGTTTCATATGTTGCAAAAAGGTAAGTAATAAGCCCAATTCACATTCGGCGTTGACCGCATGCGTGCGTTCGGCGCGCTTTGACACGCTTTATCGATACGCTTACGATTTGAAATTTCAAAGCGCGCTAACAAGAATTTTGTAAAACGAAAGGCCGCTTTGGAGCGAATGCGTGCTGAGAGGGTGGAGTATGTTGGCTGAAAAACTGAAATTCAGAGCAGGATTACAATTTCAAGTGCACGAATTGAAAAAGGATGCTCCAAAATACAAGAAAATCATAATTAACAATATATATGCGCAAAAAATAACCTTCATACTGATACAAGACCCTTGATTAATATTTTTCCAAAAAAAATCTAAAAATCTGAAGAAATTAGTAGTTCTACAAAAAAAAATGGTATTCGTCATATTCACACACTGAAAAAAAACATCATATAGCTCTTTAAAAGTTGTGTGTGATAAATATTAGCGGATCTGTGGCACTCCAACTATGAACGACTCATTCTACGACTTCAAATCGAACAAGTAGAATTTTTTAAAGTTGTCAAACGTGCGTTATAGTAGAAAGAAGGTCTACTCAGGCGTCGCGTTGAACTTTACGATATTTACGATCTAAAGTGGATTCAACGGCTGAAGTTGTATTTTGTGTGGCTTTGTTTCATACGTAATCTGTCAACGCACGCGCGCGTCATATATTTTTTTGTGTTATGGATTAGTGATGGCAATATAGCTGAAACCTCAAAGTCTACTCACGTACCCACTTTGGAGTATATTTTCAGCTCTCTGAGAGACATTTTTTTGAAAGCAGTACTGCACCAGCCATAAGTAGACGACTCTTTTCAGAATACGACTTGTAAAAAGTAGAAAATTTGCTATTATTTGTGAAAATTGCTTTTATTTGTGTAACAGTCTGACTTTTCACTAACTTTTGCTGTTCTGTTTTGTAAAAGTTCTTAATAAAACACTTAATGACAGCAGTGCTGCCAAGTCGTGTTAAACACAGGGAGATAACCTGAAAAGCGCTAAATTGCGGTAGATTACACAAAAAAAAAATGTCATGGCAAATTAATAGGTAAATTTAGGACCAGTATTGAAATGTGGACATATTTTTATAAGCTACAAAGTATTTATTGTATTAGGAAATTTGAAAGGCTTCAACTCACAAAAAGAAGTCTTGTTGACAAAAAGATCAAACAGTGCGTCTATATCAGATGCATCTATTGAACAATGTCATATTTTTGCGTCTTTTTACAAAAATTCTTCCATTTCTGCAAAAAGCTACAAAATGTGCACCATAACCAGGGTTTAAAATGAATTTTTCGACAATGCTAGGTCAAAGTGTATTACCAATATATATTGAAATAAATTATCAAATAATAAGCGCTAGAAATTTCGCTAGGAGTTAGCATTTTTTAATGGGAACTGAAACTGTTAAAATAGCGACAGATCTAGCTCCGAACGCTCTAAACTGGCAGCACTGAATGACTGTAGGGGTATTCCAGTACTTTTTGGGCCAATATTAGGTTTTGTTGAACACAACGTGAAGCAAAATAAAGTAGGCGACCTCTTCTAAGAAATATACATCACCACTATGTGCCTACTCAAGTTTGAAGTACCTTCTCATTTGCACATTACATCCCCATATAACCATATCCTTGTACTCTGCGTAGATACGTGTAGATTAGTTTCAGACAGCATATGTACATTCCGAATCGACCCCATTTTAGGCAGCAGTTAAAAATTTTGCATTCAACATAACACAAGCTGTTGCATTTACCCTTCATTTGCGAACAGAAATTACACATGCAAAAACCAACTCGGGTCGGAGCCACAAAGTCCAATCAACAAATGCAATTTCTATTTACACTTCCTAACGAGAAATGCTAAATGCGTTGGGTACCTATTTAAAATGCTATAATATGGAAAATTGCGAACTGGTTATACAAAAGTGCGCACCCTTATTATAGAAGCCGTTAACGTCAATGTAGTTAACACTCCAGGCAGCTGAGCCCTCAGCTAGGTGACGACGCAGGACGTTCTTTATTTTGCCTTAATCTGTGAGTGGATGTAAATTTGTTCTAAATTGGAATGGAGAGAGAAAGATTAAACCCCCGGCTCGGTTATAGCTTTTTTGACACATTTTCTGTCAGAAATACGTAATTCTGTCGCTCGATTTAGAATGACCCTGTCTTATAGTTCGTGGACTATTTATTGTTTATTGGCCTACAGTAGTAATTTCCAGCACAACAGGCGAGATTATAAGAAGAACAAAAAACAATGGAAAACTCACCATGACAACTAGGTCGAACATCATCCTTCACAATGGGGAGATGGTAACCAACAAAATCTGTAGGTCCTTACAGTAGACATCGTTGACGGTGTTGAGTTGTTCAATGGTTGACATTGCGGCGAATATTTTTTGAAGAATCAGCTGCGATTCGTCAAAAAATACGCAAAAGAACCAAATGCGAATAAATATATAGAGAGAACAAAATGCGAATTTATAGAAAACGCTTATGCATAGCTTCGGAAGATTGTGCACACTTCGTAAGGAGCATTATACAAATTTAGTGTGATCGATTATGCGAGCACACGGGGGTAGATAGTAGTGAGTCAGAGTTTTATATTTTTGCGAATTTGTTTACAAACACTTCTTCTGCCAAAATTATTTAAAAACTTTAAAAATCCGTCGTAGATTCGTGCAACCTTTTACATTTTATTGTCAAATTCTCTTCAGCTTTCGGTCCGATTTTGGCTTGACGGGTTTTTTAATAAGCAATATGGACGCGTTTGGAGTGAGACCAATCCAGATCGTATATTAATATATTTACTTTCTTATATCTTAAAGTAAAAATGCACAATCCGACATTATTTCTACAAAAATAAGACCGGAATTCGCTTTATGGTCAATAGACATGGTTGACGCTGTATGATTTACGATCTTTTGCTTAAAATATATTTGACAGAAATTTAGAGAAGATGGCGCTTTGTATAAGGCAACGCCAACCATCGACTTGTTTACGAAATGAATAAATACTTTTTCGCTGCCAAGGTCGTGTGCGATTGAAAACGTTTCAATCTTTCAATTATTTCTGTGGGAGTAAAGATGAAGTCAGTGGCGATTGACGCTTCAATGAAGGTGTGTTCGAGTAAAGGGTGTTTCTGTTTATGTAAGCACGTCCGAGAGGCAAGAGACGTTGAAGATGGTGCTGGCCAGCTGGGGGCTCGACTGCGAAGCGCTTGAAACATGTAAACTTGGCTTAGTGTTTCAAATTGCAGATACTGCGCCGTCCGCCCGGTCGCTGTATACATATTGTGGGATGTTGATGGCAAGTGAATTCGCTTCTGCAATATATTTGTGGTGAAGTGCCGTAAATAGGTTTAAAATAATTAAAGATTTGGTGACTTTCCGATTGCGGCAAAACTGGTTTTCGTTGTTTGCTTTTCGGTTTGTTTTTATATCTACTTGGGTGGATGAAGTGAAGATGTTGCGGTTAGTTGCGGGACTTGTACGGAGTTGATGGGTGATGACGCTGGCCCTAAAAGTCTGTTGATTTAAGTTACTCTCTCGATGCTGGCTTCTCACTGTATATTTGACAGACACGTGGCACTAATATTTATCAGTGGCACCAATAGCTTCAATACGATTCAATGTCCCAGTTGGTTGCGACAAATCTCGATGATCAAGTTTGTTTGAATTGGTAAGCAGAATACGCTGCTGGACTTAGCTTATCAGTAGTTCGTGACATATGAGAGAATTATTTTGAAAAGTGGATTTCAGGTGTTTTATTTCTCTTCTACTCACTAAAAATCTATCAAAAAATCTATCTATCTACTCCGCTGAACACGACTTACGCTCATCGGCGTTTTGAAGTTTCCACCAATGACCGTGATGTTATCTCTCTCACTCTCTCTATTTTTCCAGCAATGAATGTGTTTTACCTCAATTCGTAATATATGTCAACGGATCAACTAGAAAGTAAATCTACTTGATCCGTCGCATCCATCATCCATAAGCTGACTTATTTTCTATCCATCTATCAGTTAAATAGGCACTACGGACTCAATTTTTGCCCATTTCAATATGACATAAACTAGGCCTGTTTTTTTGAGCTTCGATCTCAGCAAAGCAACCTAAAGTAGGATTTTCAGCTCCACTTGACACTTCGAGGACTCACAGTAGTTGTTGTAATTCCGTGCTGAAAATCCTTCTTTACTCCGCTTTGCTGAGATGGAAGTTAAAAAAACACGCCAACTGTGAGTGTTTGATCAACATTTAAGAAAGGCAAATCAATGTTTTGTAATTAAAATATTTCGTTTGTTTTTATGAACTCGCTTTCAATGTTTACCTAATGTCACATTTTTCTCCCTAAGGCTTGCCCAGGAATGCGTTGCTACTTTGACCTCGAACATTTAAAAGTGCTCCAAAACAATGCGTATTATTTCGTAGTGGCAATTCTGAATAAGTAATTACAGTAACCTTAGGACTCGATTTGAATCCTTACCAACAATTTGTTTAAAAGTAGCTGTCAGTTTGAATACCCGTTGAGTAAACAAATCGTAGCTAATTTCAAAAGATCACACATTCGTTTCACTGGATGACTGGATCATTATTAAAGTAATGGACTGCACATTTATTTTTGTACGGCGTTTGTCAAAACCCATTTTATGAGCTTTATGATCGGTGAACCAAATGAAAGTAGATTTTTCGTAGTTGAATTCCCTCATGTTGGGTATTATCTACTAGTTCGATTGAAGAGCAATCTCCGTAACCGGGCCGGCTCCTAATCGGACCACATTTTTCGACTGCCAAAAATGGCCCAATTTTACAAGTTTTACTGTGGGGAAAAAAAGGGAAAAACACCCACCTTTTCGCTTAGAATAAGTCTTTTATTTTTAAAAACTAAATTTAATATAGAAATATTTGTTTTTTATAAATACTCTTTCCATTTAATTAGCTAAACTACATTTGGTACATAATATGATTTTTTGTTTGTTTATTTGTTACGCTTCTTAATTACTTTACAGCTAAGCTTTGCAAGTTTTCTGTCATTTTTCCTCACATAGAGAGTATGATGTATATATATATTTTAATAATTAAACAATTTCTATAATATGTACACTTAAAACAAAAATACTAAAACTACACGTAGGCAGGGTTTGTAGGCAATGATTTCTTGTTCACAATTATGCACTTGTGTAGGTGTATATGTAAATTTTGTATACGGGCGCGATACGTACTTTTCACTAAACTTAAGCCTAAAGAATTGTTTAAACTACACCGACGATTCGTATATTACAATTTGTAGGACCTTTGGTTTGTTGGCTTGCGCTTCTTTCACCTCCTTGAGAATGGCGTTTGTAATGGCCTCCAGAGCGGCGATATCTTGCTCCTGTGGACCCTTTTTCGAAGTATTCCACTTGGGCATTGATACCTGCAAATGAGACAAATTTCCATCACTCACTACGACAAAGGGGGGTGTGAGGAACAAACCGTCAGGACACGCTGTAGCGCCATGTAGTCCAGGCCCGTTCCGGCTGTCTCGCCCAGTCTTCTCAGATGCTCTGCCATTGGTCCGGACAGTTGCTACACAGAAATAGATTTATGTAACTTTTCGTATGCAACAGCAAACTGCAATCAATTACCTGCAACTTGGCCCAACTATCTGCATACTGTCTCCTAACTAATTCAATTATTGTAGAGGTTAAGGCTAAGCCGATTAAAATGTACAACGTGCATAGCAACATGTAATTGGGTTTATCTGTATGGGAAGACAAAGGACACAATGGGCAGCCGGATCAATTAAGTTATTCATTTAATCATCGCCCATGCTTGTACTCACTTGGAACCAAGTCACCGAAACCAATTGTTGTCATTGTGATGAAACAAAAGTAGAATCCATCGAAAAACGTCCAGTCATCCTCCCACAGCAGGAGCAATCCTGCTCCAATGGCCAGGTACACACCCAGAAAGCAAACAGCAGCTATGGCATAGAACCATGTCTTGCCTATCACATTCGATATCGATGGCTTCTCTGCAAAGATATTGGGATGTTAAATGGTAGAGCTGTCCCTGATGGTGTGGTGGCAACTCACTTGGTAAATATTTTCCCAGAACGGAGACGGCTGTGGCAAATAAACGACCCCAATCGGCAATCACAGTCAATGTAAATGGGATACCCACCAAGGCAAAGCAAATACAAAACACTCGGCCGCCGGTGGTTACCGGAACTATGTTACCGTAGCCTGTAAAAAATGTACTCTTTAAATCCATCACAGAGTAGGTGTATCCAGGCACATACCGATTGTGGTGAGGACGGTTGAGGAGAAGAAGACCGCTTGTAGGATGCTCCACTTCTCATAGACCTGGGGAAAGTCTTTCTCGGCTACAATTAATAGACCTCCCTCGGCAGCTTCCTGGACTGCCTGCAAGGGAGCAGATAAAACAAACATAAGTCACTTATTTGGTTACATGAGGTGAGTAATACATTGTATGGAGACAGCTACACTGGCACAGCGAAGTGCAAGGTACAATGTTCTGGCTTCGGGTTTTGTGTAAATTTAAATGCTTTTAGTTGATTGGCGCACGTGTGCTATACAGTTTTGGACGCCATAAATTGACCCACGAGCCATGAAGCGACCGACCGGTGATTGTCTGAATTTATATTCGAATTTGCATGCGATGGCAGGCAGAACATTTTAATAGTGTTTCGTGTTACGAACTAGAGGAAGTGAAGGAAATGGATGAAGTGATATGCGAATTTTCTTATTTATTGTTATTTATCGGGCTAGATTTGGGTAATTAGGTCAAACAAATGAACAGAGGGTGCAAAATCTTTGTGGTGTATTTTGTTAATATTGTGTATGACCGCAGTTGAACAATATGTGAAAGAAAAAACCATCATTGGAGCAGCGGCGGCCTTAGGGGGTGGGGCCCGGGGCCTCGCGCAACAGTCCAAGCAAATTAAAAAAAATATTATTATATATGGACTGCTAGTAGCCAACTTCACGCATGTTCCAAAAATACTGACGCGCTACTGTTTTACAGCGGAAAACAAAGTAAACTTCAAACGACCAAATTTACTTTCATTATAAATTTGTATGTGGTAAATGTGTTGAGAGAGTGTGAACTATTAATGGATTTGTTAGTGTCTTTGATTTATTTATTTACTTATAAATAGATATTTGTGTCTTTTACTTAGTTTAGTAATGTGTATTTTACTACATATTTTTGTTTTCAATTTAATCAAACCCTTAACACAAACCAAACAAATTCAATACGAACAAAAAACGATTAGCCGGCCATTAGCAACATGCTTTTTCGTAGCTCACACGCATTTACAGACAGGGAATGAAATTACAAAAACAACCATGTAAATGACGTACGAAAGATGTCCATTCTTGATTGTACTCGCGACGTTTCTCGTGTTGAGCAACTTTCAATTATTATCAGATTTCTTAATACAAATACAGCTGAAATTGAAGAACATTTAATTGGTTTCTTAACCGTCGACTAATTATATAATCACAGAACTGTAACAGTTAGGTACATCATTGCAAAACTGCAGATGCCAAGGATATCATAATGGTGCCAATATGTGTGGTGAAAAAAGTGTTGTGCAAAAAAGTATTCTTCAAATTAATCCATTTGATTATTTTTTACCTATCGAAATGGTCCTGAGAATTATTGCCACCACACCTGAAAGAGTTGCGTCTGATGAAGGAGTTTTTGTAGGCTTAAAATTATTAAAACACATTCGAGGAATTCGATGACACAAGATCGGCTTTCAGCCCTTGCTATTGTTTCAATTGAAAATGACGTAGCTCATTCCTTCGATTATTGTGCTTTAATTAAAGATTTTAGTCTTAGGAAAAGCCGCATTTTTGTTAATTTTGTAAATCTTTCAATGTAAAATATTTTAAAACTCAAATTTTATTTATTTGTATAACTTAAGCATTTCTCGTCGAACATACCTAACCCACACAACCAGACCTACTTTCGCATCACATACTTTTCACGCAGGACAAAGGGCCTCGCAAAGACCTGCCGCCCGGAGCCTCGCAATGCTTAAATTAAACAACCAATAAAGCTATAATTTCAGTTTCTCAAGTGAATGAAAAATGCCTTCAAATTTCTGTTATTTTAAAAATAAATTCATGAAGATTAATTTTTAAAAAAGGGAAAACGCTAACAACTTGTACAAATATTTTTGTTGTACACGTCAAATGAAAATATATTATTTCAAGCATTTTAATCTCTTTTCAGTGGACTCATTTAAATCGTGAAATCCCCAAACATGCTTCATCTAATTATGTTGTGTGTTATGTTTCGGAACGTTATTTCATGAGTGATTTAACTTCTTTAAGTATACATCTTTAATAATTGATACAAAAAACAATAACGGATTAAGAAAACATCTTCAAACATGAACCCCTAAAACTAGACAGTTCCGTTTCCCTCACAAGTCACAACAATCCTGCGGTTACATAGACATCTAAAAATTGAATGAAAATGCAAATATTCATTTCGCAATTCACATTTCAACACTCAAACACAATCTTACACAGGCACACCCATTCATTTAAAATTTTTCATGTCCTACTACAATTATCTACTTATACAATTTCGGATACAAATTGGGGATTATGCGGTCGTCTCGAAAAGAGAAATGAAGATGCTATTAATCATGTGCATATTTACTTTTATATAAAGCGGTCACCTAAATAATATGTCTATAATTTTAAATAAGTTATTCGAACCACATCGAACAAGGGCGTCGGTGGTGTAATGGTCAGCATAGTTGCCTTCCAAGCAGTTGATCCGGGTTCGATTCCCGGCCGACGCACATTTTTTTTTTATGCAGCTTTTGCGGGAACTGGACGAATGTTTGCATTGATTTGAGCTCGGCAATGGTCTGAGGCTTACTGGCGTCCGGAGGGGTCAAATCTAAAGCGTCACTATTGCGGCAAGTTGTTTCGGTATTGAATTGACGTTTCAAAAATATTTCTATTGATAAGTAGCAAAGTAATTCAATGTTTATACATATTGGCATAAAAGATTGCGCTAAAGTTGAGTTAAATTTTGTTTATGCAAGAACACCAACAAAATATGGTTGCGATTAATTCGTGAAAAAAAAAAATTGTATGGACTAATATTTCAGATAGAAATTTGGAAACACAATCATTTCTAAGGTATACAGTCTTTCAGGTTTCATATTTCAAAAACCTCTTAGTAAATAGTAGTTCTTCTAAGAGAGGGATATATATATATCTTTAGAGAATGATATTGAATTCGAAAACTCAGTGTTTCTCTATTGAAAAAAAGCTATTCTTTAGTTTACCTGAACGATTTCGACAAAAATGCATCCTTAGAGTAATATTGATGTTTAAAAAATATATTCGAATCACCGAAAACTTTAATTTGTATACCTCTTCCAAAAGACATAAAAAAAATCCATTTAATAGTGGACGGACGGAGCTAAGTTTTATGTGCATCGAATCGGACCATCGGTGACCTAGTCTCTCGAAATTTTTGAGTTATAAATCTATCAGTAACGTGTTGATTTTGCGCTTTAACTCTTAACTTAATGTATAATTCAGATTTGACAGTTCGTGAATATTAGAACAATCTAAAAGAAATTATTTCATTGACTTATCTGATTAATATAAATCTAACTGCGTTTTCAGTCGATTTCAATCCACTCTGCCAAAAAACATCACTTCTATCAACCTCCTTCTGTGATTAAAATAAGAATATTTTTACGTTAAAGCGCTTTTCCTGATATCCATATTCAATTTAACTTACTCAAGTGGTATTAGTCACGCAAGAGCAAGCGGACTTTCCGATATTTCGGATATTTTGATATATTAAATAAAGACTTCTCTGCATCTTAAGCAGCATACCAATAACTCCAACGATTTCTATATCATATAAACACTTTTCGACAACTTGTCGCCAAAGTTTCCTCTGACCTTGACAGTCACCCCAGCTACTTCCACACTGTCTCTCGGTCACATCATTTCATCACACCCTATACCAAGACCGCACTACAATTATTATTGTAGAATGTAGGTCAGGAATAAGTTTGCTCTCTTGGGGGCAAAATCGTTCCTAAAATTCTATCGATTTTGCTCTCCTTATTGACGTAAGATTTTTGAATTTCCTTTTTTCGGCGCGGAACAAGGTCAATGTAACTCAACCGCCCACAAAAAGTCTTAATGTAAATAATAAATAAAGGAGAAAATAAAACCGTCGACATTTTATGGCAATCTGGGAACGGAAGGAAGTTTATTGCCCTCACGTGGGTTGTGCTATATGTTGTATGTATGTGGGACTTCCGCATATCCTGAAATGAGAAGCACAACATTCGGTAGTAGATCATATTTCAAAATTTACTTCCTACAAAATGCGCACATACAAATTGAAAAGCCTATGAAAGCAATTTTGCCAGCTCAATAAAAATGAAATAAAGACGCCTAGGGAGATTGGCCGTCATGGGCGGGGAGACTTTTAATTAGTTATTCTTATCTAATTGCAGAGGATGGACTCGGCAATTAATTTCTAAACGGACAAGCAGCTAAGTGTGGCAATTAAATGATTATCTTAATATTAGTTTGAGCATTTAGAAACAAATCCAAAAGCGAGTGCTTAAAGGTTTCAATAAATTAAAGTGAGTGAGTCTTTGGTCGAGAAAGAATTGATAAAACTGTTCCAAATGGATCTGATTTGGGACACGAGTTGGATGCCTTTAATTAGGAACACCAATGATTTTCTGTTAAAAAGAAAAATGCAAAAGGTGATTTAAATTAAAACTCACCATTTCATACTTCCCCAGCTCGAAGGAGACCAACCGATCCAGGTTGCTCATGTCTGTATTATTGAGTATCGCCCAAATGAATCGCTCCCTCTGCGTCTTTACCACGTCCTTGAGCGTGGTCACCCGTTCCACTTCAGCAGGCCGTTCCAATTGGCGGAAAATCTGAAACCGAGAAATGATTTGATCACTCTTCTGCTCATATAGCATCATCGAAATCATTTTTATAAAGCACCACAGGACATTCGTCCGAAATATACTCAAGACAAACAAGCCCCTCCCCCATGAAATGACAACTTGATGGATCACTGCAGTTCGCACTCAGCTAGAAAACGATTTTTTTCCGCACTGGTTCTTAAATATTTAGATTCTGCTAATGAAGTGCAGATATTTGTATACACACAAACATCGCCCAAGTGAGTATCGGAAAGAGTCTACAACAAAAGCTTTGCAAGCTCATAATTTATATATTTTCGGTACGTGTGTACATTGGAAATGCAGTGCCAAGGCGGTTGTCAACACAGTTCATCTCTTATAGCGTCCGTTCCGGCAGTGCCATAAAGACGGGCACGGGCAAGTGTGTTTATGTTTCCCCAATGAGTGGGTTTTCACAACAATTCGTGATTTCCAAACAAGCATCCTCTTGGAGCCGGTATTTTGTTTTTCCTTGTTTTAATTCGATTATACAGACTGAGTATAATGATTGGGGTGGTTGACTGCTTTAAGTGTGCAGCTATAGGGTGGAAAGTGTGGGTGGGTAGAGTCATCCACACACACAAGTGTGGGTATTGCTTTTTGTTTGATTAGCAAATATCGGAGGCGGTAACGATGGTGTAATTGCAACGTTTATCATTCTATAAAGTTCATGCTCATGATTGGATAGCGATGTGATATTGCTAAGTAGAATTAATAACTGTGTAACGGAATAACAAAGTAAGGAGAACATGTTGATATTGTTTTGGTTGTTGATATGTTGGTAACTATTTGACATTTCAAAGCACATACAAACTGTGAGATTGCTGTTTAATGTTATCATTTAACAGCTACGCGAATCGACTGCGCAGTCGAAATTGTGACCACCCAAAAGTAACCATATCATTTTGGCGCTTTTTTTTTGGAAACAATCTTCACACATGACACAAACTTATGTCTGCTGTAAGTGTAAACAGACGAAGTAGGTACAGCATTTATACTCCCACGCGCAACATGCTCCTTTTAATGTGTAGGCGTGCAGCGTGTGCGAAGAATTACGTAAAAGGGCATATAGGGTGGCATAAAAGGAACAACGTGAATAGTTAAATGATGAACAATGAATTTATCTGAAAAGAATCGAAATGTGTAATTTTGAGACTGCTTCTCGATGTTTCAATATTTTAGTAGGAGAAAAATGAGAATGCTTTCTGTTTTTGTCACATAAAACTGCAGCGGATTAAAGAACAATATTCCAACTTCTATCATTCACATAATCACCCCTACCGAGGTATCCGTTCGGAAAAAAATCCAATACGAAAGTCAAATCTGATCGGAACTCAAATTGCGATCGAAATATCCGTTCGGAACAAAATAAATGAAGCATATAAACGCGTTCATTTCACATTAAAATATTCCGCATCAATTAGTTGTCGGAGAGCTTCGGCAAAAATGTTCCGTATAGCTGTCAAAAGTAAGTGGTATAACGCGGTTCCACGCAATGCGACAAGGTGCGCTTCATGTCATCGGAGAATTTTTCCGAAAGTTGTATCGGAACGTAATATCTCGAATGGAATTCCTTCGATTTCGTACATATCGGAGAAAATTCCGTTCCGAACGGATACCTCTTTGTCATGTCATCAATATATTTTAATAAATGTTACATGAGCAATTGAAATATTATTAGAAATATCATAAACCTTCTACCAAGATTAATTACACAAAATTTCTTTGGCAACAAACATTTCCCAAACGAACTAAAAACATTTTATTTTTTAAGTTATATCTCCGTAACATATACCTACATGTAAATATGTTCACTTGATTATACAGCTTTTAGCAAACCAAAATAGCATTAACAAAAGTAAGAGGCGAAAACATCTTGAAATTTGCAAATTCTTTCATAGTTCTTATTATTTTCACCAACGTTTTTTACATGTTCTTGTTCTTATTCATTAAAAGTTAGAATTCAATTGAATGAATCATTTAAAAACAGTTTTCGTTTGAATATTTTGCACTCGGGTACGAAGATATGCAATTATTATTGTAATATTACCTGGACTACCATTTTCATGACATTTTGTTCGTTTAGGTACTTTAGCATCCCCATTAAAGAGGGAAGGTTATATGTGCTAACGTTTTATATTAGTACCAGTTTTCATATTTCACATTTTCTGTTTCGTGCGAATCATTTTACAAACAGATGAAAACCAATTTGACAGCTCACTAAAATTCGGTCACATTTACAAGTCATACCCAAAATACCATTATGTGTGTTTCCCGAAATAGTTATTTTATGAGCTAAAACTTATTCCCCACTTTGGTCAACGTTCCATACTGCACTGAAATAAGTACGCACTTTGAAACACTATACACACTGTTATTGTTACGGAAACATTTCCGAAATATAGGAACAGCGCTTACACTTTAAACAACAATTTCTACTACGGAGCCGAAGAAATAGTACCTATGGGAATAATCCCTGTTCGAATAGCAAGAGGTCTCTTTTCTGCCTTCTTGGTGGAACCGGTCCAAATGTGTTTTAAAAACGTTACAAGGATATCATAGGTTAAAGGTATACAATGGAAGGAAGTGACAGTATCACAGAAATAAATTTCACGAAATTCTACCTATAAGGTCTTGTGTTATCGGCAACAGTTAAAAATGCAACAATTTGACAAGTAAATCAATCAAATTAGGTACTACATATAATCTTTTGCACTACAATGCAGAGAGCTGTTAGAAAGAGACACCATTCATGTCTACACAAGTTTTCAGCCATAAAGTGTACATTTGGCCATTTATAAGACGTCAATTGTCTCAAAAACGGTTTAATTATTGCTTTAGTATTCACTTTAATGATTGAGTAGTTCCCTAAAACTTCGATTGTCCTTTGTCTTAGCATTCAAGAAATTATATGCCTTCGAAGCTATGAAGCCAGCAAATACTTCGTTCTATTCGACAATAATATACTCATTACCCTATTTTTACCAACTTCTTATAAGGAAAAGAAAAAGAAACAATCTGTCATCGCCGAAATCCGTTGATAAGATAGAAATAAATTGGTTACATGTAAACGTAACAGAGTTATCGTATACCTATTCCGCCTCATGCTCCTCGCACGACCAACAAATTTACTCTGACGGTCTTATTCCCATGTGGTATATGCTCATAAGGATCTTTCCCAGAAGACAGGTTTAACGTAAATAGACCAAGATAAAAGTTCTTCTCTTGGCAATAATGAGGAAGGATCCATGCACGCCAGCAAGCAATTTGCCAAATCTCACATCACTTCTAAATCCTGATTCATGTCAGTTGACTGGTACTGTGTGACTCATACTCACCATTAAGTCCATATTCGAGAGCAACCCCATCCAGTATTATGTACTCTTACCGATAAATTCAACCGAAAATTGTACTATCATTCGATTCTTGAGTGTTTCTCCCCCTTTTTCGAAAAACTGGATCAATAATCTCCAATGGCGAGGAGAAGACTTATTCGATCTTTATCGATGCATGCTTTGTCTGGTCATGCAAATTGAAGACACTTTTGGTCACAATGACAAGAATAAGCGACTGATGAAATAATGCAAGGACGTGCAGTATAAATATGCATACAGCTGACAATTGAATGGAATCAAACATTTCCCAAGCCAACCAATAGTTTTTACATTGATGAATTGTCCGACCGAGGGAAGAAGGATCGATTTCGACATTTATTTAATTAAATAGTTTTAGTGTTGCCCAAGCAACGCTGTATTAGCATCTTTTTAAAAAAAAACGTGGAGAACTCAACTGCCAAAAGATAACAGAGAATTGTGCTTTAATTTTCCAACAGAAACTGTCGTCAAGTACAGTCCAATTTAAGTAGGTGCTTTGACTCAGTTTTGTTAGTGTGCTGAAGCTATTTGCGAAAGGTTCCAGGTTCACCTCCCGGAAAACGAACTTTTGAGAAAGAAAAAACTGCAGCGCTGTTCGAATTCGAACAACTTTTAGGTTAGGCCAGGTCCAATCTATCTTCTTTAAGCACTGATAAATCGACACCATCTCAGAAAGCCATTGGCGATTCACGTTTCGTTCGCTTATAAAGGTTCCGCCATCTAACTTTTTTTTTTCAACTAGTGCTTATTTCGCGAATGGTAACACTTAGCTCATGTCTGAACTCACAGATAATTAGTTTTATCCTTCCGCTGAACGAATATGGTTGTGTATACGCTTGATGAAATGACCATCCAATGCGTTTTCGCTTCGCTAAGTGGGCCTGCGATCGACTTAGAGAAGATGCCGATTTTGCCAAAAATTCATCTTTTCCAATGAAGCTCATTTTCATCTTGGCGGGTATGTAAACAAGCAAAATTGCCGCATTTGGGGCACAGAAAACCCGCACGCATACATTGAAAAGCCGATATACCCAAAACGAGTCACTGTTTGGTGCGGAATTTGGTCCAGAGGCATAATTGGGCTTAAAATTGGACCGATCGTGTAGGCTACTGCATGGCCAGCCGAGGCAGCCATTTGAATGAAATTATTTTCCATTATTAACCGGAAGGATTGTACTTTCAAAAAAAAAAGAAATTTTGAGAAAATATTCAGTAGTTTTTTTTTATAGCATTTTCAAAAAAAAAGAACTTATTTGGCGGACCTAGGTTCACTTGAAGAACATTTCGTTTACGGACGAGTCCATCTGGAAATCCCAAGCGGCACGTGTATTCTGAGAACTAGTTGACGTAATGGCGAATGTAAGTGGAAGAATCGGCGGCGATTCGCCAAAACCCACGCGCAAGAACAAAATGCGAACTTTTTTTTATCAATTTATGCGAATTGGGTAATGATATGCAGATTTACGGGAGTAGTTCTATTGGTAAAAAAAGAGTGTCACATGAATATTTTTCTCCAGAAATTTTATTGTTCTAGAAAAGTCTTTTCCTTTTTTAGATAATTTTATTGTTCCTCGGTCAGTAATATTGACACTAAATGAAAAACTGACCTTTCACAAATCTATTTTCGCACTTTTTGATCTCTCATTCTCGTATTGTTCACTAGACCAAGCACGGTTTTTCCACCCGCCAGATATTGCATGCTATTCCCACTTAGAGTGAGATGGCGAATACTTCCCCACTTTCGCACTCCTTTCGAATAATTCTTTCTGAATACCTTCTTTGGATATTTAAGGAATTCTTTTCACCCTTTCATGCAATAAAGAAGCGGTGAACAATAGATCTGTGTGTTACTAAACAATTTGCCGTATCACTGGCTCATATCAAAAAATATTCCAAAGAAATCAGTCTCATAAGTTACCTTTATGGGTAATTTCCCAAACTAAATTTATTATAAGCAGTTCATATGATTGTGTAATAACGCGTCGCGCCACCAGTTAGTGTTTTTGCGTAGCGTTGGTATATCCTTTGTCAGAAAAGGGATAAATAGGAAGTCGTGAATGTGGGGCAAAATCTGAAGACGGCGACTTGTGCTTGGGAAGAGATAAGGTGAAATTATTGAAACTTTCCTTGAGGATGAGATCCCTTATTTGACTGTGTGTGTGTGTATAAGAATATTTATTCTCACGGGGCGGTGACAAAGAAAATACGTGGTATGTATCATTGGCAGATGTCGTAATAAATACTTCAGCGTCACAATAAATTCACAGATAGTCAGACATGAATGAGATTTAGTTATAGAGAGATTTAGTTGCCATTTGACATTTGAAATAAAATTGTAAAATAACCAAAAAAGGAGATTCATCTTTTTATTATTCCATAGGCGTGTGTTAATCGTCGTATCATTTTATCAATTTACCTACTTCCAATGTTTTGAATGATGTGGCATTGGTTAAAATTGGTTTGTTCTCAAGGAAATTATTGCTTTAGTTGATATACATACTTATCCGAATGTATGATAGGAAAATATTAATATGCCTTTAAAAATGTACTACATGGAAATAAAATGCATCCATCTTAGCGTTGCTTTCAATCAATTATGTGGGCATTCGTGGAGTTCCCGTTTGCTCAGTCATGTTTCAACAGTTATTTGTTAATAATTATAAGAATGGGCGTATTCAAAAATCTAGTTATCTAGTAGACTAGATTACTCTGGACTAGGTGCAAACTGAACGCAAAAACTAGATTGGTCCGAACGTCACTTTTCGTACGACAGCCACATAGGCGAACTGTCAAATTATTACTAAATCACGAATTTCTTGATAAGATTTGTCGGCTATCCCTCCATAAACATCTACTGAAAATGCTGTTCATGTGACCTAAGCCAATAAAAACTGGGACACATCAAGTCGGCCAGCTGTCAGACTTGCTAAAACTAGATACTTGAACGTCCCTAAAGCAAATGCAAATTAAATAATTACCCCGTTCACACAATTCTTATAGCAGGCGTTCTGCGTGGACCTTTTTCGTTAAGAAGAGAGCCCGAACCCTGAACTGTCAAAAAATGTCATGTTTCTTTTTTAGCTCAGACACATCAGAGCTTTGGATTCGGGTTGTTTTTTTCGTACATAAAATAATCAGAGCGAAACTTATGAGCTTATAGAATAAAAATGCACTGGCGACACTCGATATGCCCTTTATAGGGCTTTACCTGGCAAATGTTTTTACGGCTACCGCATCTTGGGAGCGAGAGCAGATGGTGACGATGAAACGGAAACGAGTATGCCCGTAGGAAGGGTTAACTATGCTAGCATACCTACAAATTCAACTTCATTAGGCAACGACTATAATTCAACTCCATGATCTGTGTCCGCAGCCATTTGTCTTCGGCTTTTCCTCTCCGAACCATTTGTTTTATACAATCTACCAGAACATACTTATCGTGCTATACAATTTCTTAATTAATTAATATGTATTCACAATAATTAGTTATTCAATTCAATGCATATTTTAACTTTAACAGAAACAACTATTACATTAAACAAATTGATAAAATAATACGACGGTTAACACACACCTATAGGATAGTAAATAGATGAGTTCCCTTTTGCCCAACTGGGCCCAGAAGGAGGGTATTGTTTTTCGCGCGTATTCTGCATGTCCGTTAACGAAGGCAAGAGTCAACGAATGCATTAACCTTACTGACTCAAAATAGAGTAAGTAAGTAATTGAAAATGTTTTTATGTAATCAGGCAATCAGTTCGAATGGTGCAATAAAATAAAGAACGGAAATATGAGACAAAATCGTAATCGTATTTTTCGAACCGTAAGAACCGCGGAAAAAAAAACAATTATATAATTTGTGACTAAATCATCTCAAATTAATATTATTATTTTCTCTTGTAAAAGTGTTTGTTGCTTGCCGCCCACGTCCCCTCCTCCAACCGTATAAAGTTATTAGAACTACACGTATGAAACGAAACAGAAAAAAAATAGTTGTGGTCGAGGTCTACTGTCTACTTTCTCTGCCAATAATGTTAGCCGCCTACGTTCCTCAATATTTTACCGCTGCTTTGACTTTGAAGTTAGCGTTGTTTTATTAAAATGAAAAAAAAAAAAAAAAAATACCTAAAAAACAATCAAACAATTTACGAAAAATCATTTCCTCCCTCAAATTGTTTCGCAAAGTTCCACTGCCCAAGGGTGCCACACTAAATTGGGTCAATAACTGTCTTTATTTTTCACCATAACCGTAAAGCTCGTGTCTATAAATGTTTATTGTTTTGTCTTTAGGTCATTTACATTTTTATCGTTCTTTTTTCGGGCTGTTTTTATGAATTGTTTAAAATTTTTGTTAACGTAGGCACAGTTCGTTTCGATGAGTTCGCCACAGAGGCTGCGGTGTACTTCTCGCATCTTCGAGCTATTTGAAATGTAAATGACAGCATTTACATTGAGGTACTTCTTGCTGGTTTATTATTACACTTCACACAATGAAGAAAGATCAACAACCGCATTCGTCTTGTCCGGAACATGGCATGACTAGAGCTCTTTAGGTGCTGCGGACAGGCATCGTTGAAAACGCTATTCCTTTGGGTATTGTATATCCTGGGTCATTGTTTCAGCACTTCACTTCTGTCCCATTTTATTGGTGGTAATTTATCGCTACTGACTGTGCAAATGTTTTTATGAATTCTTTTTGTTCGTTTGTATGATTAATGAACGTGTCACCTCCAACTGAATCAGTGGTGATAAATGTTCAATTTAGTCAAGATTGGGATACGTTTTTGAGCTTGTTAGAGTTAGTTTCTCAATTCTTGTATAGAATATTTACTTTACGGACAAATAAGACATTTACCTCCTATTGCTTAATGGTACCGTAACATGCCCTAAAAATAATTTAAAGCCCCTTTCGCAAGTTCCATCAAAAGATTTATAACATAATTTCAATGAAATACCACTGTTTTGATTTGGTTTATAAACAATTAATTAGTAAATAAATTTCCTAAATGATACAAACTTACTACCGAATGGCATGCAAATAGCCATTACCACTGATCGATTGCAGCCAAACGAAAATCAAAATCTGCACGTTTACTTTTGGGGCCAATCGAAATCAGAATGAGAAATATCATAAACATAAGTATATAAATAAATCCGGAAACCTATAGGAGGGAGTGTTATTCTTATAGAGGTTAGATGGGTCATTAAAGTTTGTAGTTGACTCATTAGGTGTTCGTACGCTTAGTACTCGCAGAATTTCCAAATAGAAATAGATAAATAAATAAGTGCAAGCGAATTTACTATAAATAATGCCACAAAACTACTGCAACAAGCAAAAGCAATATTTGGTGGACTGATTTCCATGCCCAATCAAATCAGTAAAGAAAACAGTGGAAGAAGAACTTGTTACCCAGTGAAAATAAATTTAATTTACGCGTAATTTTTTATTGGTACTGAAACAGCAGGTTAGTAAATTAGTTTTAAAATAATTTATTCATCTGTAGACAAATATTTATACATTTGAATATAGCAAGCAACGGAAGCAACAAAGTAATTGCACACTTTATTGCTTCCGTTTGTTGCTATATTTATATGGAACAACAAATAGGTATTTTTTCGTGATTTATATCAAAATCAATAAATAGGCCTTATTTAAAATAAGGCTATTTAAAATAAGGCTATGTCCTTTTCGATTGGGCATTTCAGATTTTGATACGAGATTTCAGATTTCTGCTGCCAAATCAAACATTGAAACCGAAATGCCTTGGAAATTCATTGCAATTGATTTTTACACATTTATACCAACCCATTTCGAAATAATTTAATGTAAGAACTCGTTACCATAGGCGTTTTTCTTTTTTGTTTTTAACATTGGAAAATGGGAACTTGAAGAGTCTCTCAATTAGGGGTCTGTGTTTTTTTTTTTTTTTTTTAAATTAATGTTATCGTCCTCAAAAACAATGGTGCAAAAATATAGTCATCGTGTAGGAGAGATTAGTGGATACTAACTAACAGCACTCAAAGCTTTGTAACCTACTTAAAGTAATACCAATCTTAGAGTGGGCGCGAAATATTTTTGTCAAACAGACCAAAGAATTTACAGTTTGAGAAACTAAACACAGTTTGGCGGATTATTTTAAATAAATTTTAATGAAATGAAAGCAAGAAAAAATATTAAATGAATGCAGGAATGGAATGAACCATTTTTTTTGTTTTTTTTTTTTTTATCTGTAGTTCAATTCGTCGTCATCAAAATCCTCAAAAGGATTCGCTCTGGTTTCATTTTGATTAACTAAAAAGCCCAACATATTTAAGCATTTCTTATAAAAGCTGGCAGCACTGCAGTAAAAATGTCAAATTAATGTCCGGGACCAGTGATGCTGGTTTTGGTGTTTTCCCCCCAGATTTAGGGGTTTTTTTTGGTCGGCGGAGGGAAATTGTTTAGGGGGAAGTCTGGGGTTTCTTAAAATTCTATTTTACTGACATTTCGCTATAATATTCTTTTATAAAAACAACAATTTCATCAAAGTTCGGTAAGGGCTGTGTAAATTCTTACAAGATGTTTCAAAATACAACATGCGTTTCATTTATTTGGCGGAGACTTTTGCATTCGGAAAACCAAACTCACATGTTCGTGTTTCAATTTCGAAATTTCTTCTTTTAAATCGTACAAAAACACGTCAAAAAAATAATGAGAAAAAATTGGGGGTTTTCTTGGAAAAAGTAGTCAAATCTGGGGGTTTTTCAGAGTTATCAGGGGGGAAATATGTTGACCGTCTGGTAACGCTACCCGGGACAGTAAAAGAGCGTGAAGAATTGTACCAAGCAATCTTTTAGAATTTCCCACTTTTCGCCATCATTTCGCAGCAGCGTACTGTCACTTTTGTTTGGGAGTTTTCGGTTCGTACTAGCCTTTAATCTTGAATTGTCCATCATTTTAGGTGGTTAGACATTTCACGTCTAAGAATTATTACCACATTACAACATCAATCTATCTGTACAGTAAAAATTTTCTGCTTTTATGTGAATTTGAACAATCATCACGTCGAAATTGCTTACTAAATACAATTGGATTTTTCAGGAAAACATGGGACTTAACATGGTTTAGGTTTGCATTGCAATTGGTCAACTCAATTAGAGGATATGTGAATTTAAAAGCTTTCTGTAATAGAGCAGATGTCGTTTTGGGTCTTTCACGACGCAACTTATAACTTGTTGACGTCTGTACACGATATAAAGGACTATTCATATGAGAGCGAATGGCGAACTGCGAACAAGCTAATATTCGTAGATTCTGAGGTTTCATTCACATGAACATTTTTTTTAACTCGCAGGTACCCGCGAACTAGTTTCATTGTTGAAGGTTAAGTTCGGACTAATTTTTCATTCGTGGGCTTGTGGATCGCGACTGTATTACTCGTATGTGGATTGTGAATAAAGAGTGACAGTTCGCTGCAAGAATTTTTAATTGCTGTGATTGTCAATTTAGTTATTTAAATCAATTGAGACTAATTTTTTTTTTTTTTAAATTTGGTGATTGGTGGTAGAACAAATAGCATAAATACCAGTAAATTGATTAGTTCGCTATTCGCAATTCACGTTCATGTGAATAGTCCTTATGGGCACTTCATTTTTACGCAAAACTTGTCAGTTTTAGATGTTTGCACCTACTAGTAAACAACTAGTAAACAACTCACTATTGTCTGAACGCTTAAAACTTACTTTAAAAGAATAGGTGCGGCATTGTGACTTATATTTCAGCATAACATTTGTGATGGTAAGTAGTCATTTAAGGCTGATCTACCATTCACAATGACAACGTTTTATTGACTATGTGGCTTGTGGCCTTACCAATAAGCCACATCAATAAGTACAACAATTCATGTTTTATACCAAGTGGGCGTCAATGTTTCCACTACCCTCAAGACGAGACATTTGCTTCTTTACTTTATAAATCAAATACTGACTTTGAGTAACAAGAATAGTGATAGTAAAAAGAAATAACAAATTCCCCGTGACATCGAGCGTGAACAGGAACTTAACGATTATGAGAGACTGCCTGATATATTATTTTCGAATTCACTTCGGTTAAGTTATTGATGCAGAACAAATACCCCTCTCCAACAAATTGCATCTCAATCTTCTAATCTTCTAAGAAGACAAGAATGGGTAGTATCACTTTTTTTTTTTGTAATTTTTTTCTGTATACCTTACTCGTTTATCGAATTTTTCAATTCATGAAAGTGGGGCAAGTTTTCTGCAAAATTTATGACACGTTAGACGTTGCCTTTCAAAGAGCAAAATGAAAATCAAAATTTATAGACCGTTTGAAGTGCTGAGGTAAATCGTTTTTCTTTCTATCGATACCTAAGCACTGAAAGATTGGAATTGAGTGTAGGTGACATACATATATAATAAAATTGAAGAAAGACGATAAAATTCACTGGAGGCAGAAATAATGATGTGACAGCTTTGTTGATTTATTTTTAAAATAGTACAAATATCCCTAGAAGTAAGTGAGCTGGACGACTGAGAAAGGGGTTTCAGGTTTAAGCGCTGAGCAAATAAAAATAAGAAGCAAAGTTGTTTTTTACTTCTCCATTAATTGCGGCGGTCTGTCAAGCAACAAAGACGCACAGGTACCGTTTTCTGAAAAATCGCTGAGCATAACACACAAACAGATCAAATGTGAACTGGACAAATTTGACGGTAAAAAATCAGATCAACTTACAACTAGCCAAGCACCCAATGAACTCGCGACGCAAACGTCTCATAATTTATCAAACATACTAAATATAACGATGGTGGCAGGTGTCAGGGTATAGCCTTATTTAAAAGCAACTGCAATCATGCCTGACGAAAAGATCAATTAGGTGTTATACAATGAAGCTCGGTATGAGTACTGGTAGAAAGTTCACCGCAGGTGGCCGTCACTGTGAGAAAAGTGAACACGGATCGATTAGTGTCGAATGACTTTTTGTGTGCAATCGTATTTTTTCGAACGAAATTAAGTTCCTTCAATCAGTGTTTCTGTCCCTATTGTTCATGGTGAAAATGAAGTAACACGAATGGTTATAAAATATTTTTTTTCAAAGAAAATACCAACTGGTTTGACGTTATGTGACTTTGTTAACCGATTTTGCTTTATAAATTAATTTTAAGCGAACACGACTTTGCCTTTTCGTTCTTCTGCGGATGTGACTTTCGTAACTATTTCTTCTTTTTTACATTTCTCAGTGAGGCACTGTCAGATTGCAGTTAATTGTTTGCATGTATTAAGGGGCACAAATGATACATAGATGACGGTTTAAAATACATTTTAACACTAGACGATTTGGCCTATCAAACGATGTGATTATATCTGACCATGACTGTATCTGTTGTCCGCCATAACAAAGTTCCAAAGTGCGAATATAATTTTGTAGCCCGTACACAACAAACCGATTAAGGATAAACTTATTACAACCAAATGCATTTTTAAAATCAATCGGGAAACTATATTTTTTAAACAATTTTGAACAACCCAACTATCTGCTGCAGCAATATCGTTATAACATAAATGGTTTTTTTTTTTTTAATTAGTTAATAGAGTGGATGTCTTTCTTTTCCAATTAGCAAAAACTCATTCCACACAGAGCTATCATTATCACAAAGAGCCCACTTAAACGACAAACATGCTGTTTTGTGACAGCCGCAGAAGCATTGCCAGCCAGACAGATTCATTAGCATATCTGGCAGTGTTCCAAATCAGTCAAATCATCACGAACAACATTTACGAGTATGTCAATTCTTTTGTTGTACCACCAAGTGAATAAGATAAATAACAAATGGCGTGGGACATCATTAAACCACATCGCTAATAACTTTATGGCTGCCTGTCAGCAATAAAAGCGGAACGATCATAAAATTTCAAAATGAACTAAACATGAATAAATTTGACGAAAACGGTCGATTGTCAAACAGCAATTATGGCGACGAGAGTGTCTTCTGTGGGATCATTATCCGCCGATGAATGAATGAACTGAGTGTGACAAGTGTCAGGCGAGTAAATCTCGTGTTTTTTTCCCAAATATTCATCGGAACTCTGCAGTGGGTGGACACCATTTGATAGTCAAATAACTTCCTGAATTTATTCATAAAACGGTTGTGATTCTATTTTTATACAAAAATTACAGGCAAACATCAAAATTGTTTGGTCTGGTGTTTTTTTGTTTTCGAAAGTACCACTTGGCTGTCTCTTCGTGGAAAAGCTATGTTATGTGTGTGGTTAAATTTTTGAGAGAATTTATAATTGATATGAAAATAGTTCGCGGTGACTGTGTCTACCTAGTTGTGGTAAAAGAAAAAAATGTTTTCAAAAGATGAAAGTATATTTAGCGAGCAATGTTCTTCCTGGAATTTTATAGAAGTGCGAAATCGTTTCAACGATTTTCTATGAGTTTGTAAAAAAAAAAACGAAAAATATAAATGTATACTGCATCGGTTGAATGCAAGACTATAGGGGTTAAAAATAGTCCGGCTTTGACCCGGGCATTGCAAAAGTGGTGTTAAATTATAAAAACTGCAGATTTTATTCAACAATTGAAATATAACACATATTCACGAATTTCACCGTGAAAACTTGTAGAGACAAACGAGTAAACATTAATGTGTATATAAATAGAAAGGCATTTGCAAACTTCTGACACCATAATAGCCTTCTTTTCTTGGAGAAATATAGCTGTCAAGCATTCCTTGGACTCCACTTTATATCTTTATCAACTCGTATACCCAGAAGACACAAAATATTTACTATTCCCAAGTAAAATGTCCTGATAAGTTCAATTTAGCCTAATTACTGTGTAATTACAGCCACAGGCAAAACTACCACCCTCATTACGACTTCGCCCACAAGTGCCGAACGCTATTCCTTTGCATCAGGCGGGGTTTCGATCCGAAATTCTCTTTCCAAATCGAGCTTCACATAATCTCATATATCCCAGTCCCAGATGAGTGAAAGTAGAAACGGAAGCCGCACATTAGCGTTACTCCTCTCAGCATTAAAAGCGTATCCCGGAAAATACGTAATTTACTCGAGGCCTCTCCTGTTATTCGTATACATCTCCGCTTAGATTGGTATAATATTTCAGGCGCCTCGCTTCAAGGAGATAAACAATAAAGGTTCATTGTCCTTACTCCCATGGAAATATCCGTCTCGAAATTGCTTTGCAATTTACAATGATTCTGAATGATGCAAGGAAGTCGGTCTAGTTTTCCTGACCTACATTGAAACAATAAATTTACATTAAGGTCCTTATTGCACCAGATATACACTGTGTGTCTACTTGCTCGGAGTGCGTTATGGTGTCTTTGTGCATCCATCTTTTACGACTTCATTTGGATCCCAGAAGTGTTAAAGACGACGATTTCACTCTGATTTACAATCCGTACTTTCGAACACAAAATTCGTTTGTAAAGTACAACGGCAAACTCGACGTTGAAGGGGGCTAAATGTTAATTTCCCATAATCAAACCCTCTTTATAACACGAAAATCACCCCACAAGTAAAATGCTTCGGGCACACTCTGATAATCTCATTAATCACTTTCAACGCTGTCGCGTCGCCAAGCTCTGAGGAGGTGTAGGTTTATTGTAAACATATAATATTCCCCACCCTCAAAACCACCCAAGTAAAGGCTCGTCATTTCATTGCCCCAAATATCCGTTGGCCACACTAAAGGAGACCATCATGTAGTTGCCGTCCGTGTGCGAATCCAGATCATCACGAAATCGTGTCAGATTGGAATTTTTGATTAGATTCCATGAGACAGCGGTTTCCCTTCGCAAAGCACCAGAGGAAAATATTTAGAAAAATCATATAAAACCGATTAAAGCGATTTCCACATGCGAATGATGTTGTCCCGATACTTAGAGGCAAGTTTGACTGACGTTTATTATGATGGTGGCAAAGTGAGATGCGTGCTCACTACTGCTGTCAAATAAATTTTATAGTTCCCTTGCTTAAAAATGTGCTCATTGATGTGAAGACCGGGAAGTGGATTTTGTAGTAAAATTTGTTTTTGAAAAAAAAAAAAAAAAAATTGCCAACCTAAATTGAGATTTTATTGTTTAATCGAGAAATCCAAACGAACTGATGAGTCTGAGCGGAGGGGGATTGTTTGTTCCGATTAGATTTAAGTGTTTTGCCAGAAGTCTTTAGACAATCCATTTCGAGTTACTAAATATATATACATTGGATGTGTTTCTGAAGCAATTAATCTTTCGGGATATGGAGACTGTATTTATGGGCACATTTGGCATGGATTTTGGGATTTTAATTGAATTTTGTGGGTTAAGCTAGTTATTGTTGCGTGAGTGTGAGATGAAAATAGATTTTCCATGTAGGCTCATTAAAATGAAGCGATGCATGGTATTTTTTGTTGCATTTGCAGCTCTTTGGTTGAACGTTTGCGATCAGCTTTACGATATATTAGATATTTGCTTCCTCAAAATGCAAGCAGTAGTATAACGTAAGGCAGGCAAAACTGATGACCCATATCTTCTATAGTCTTATAATTTGTTCTTGGTAACAGCCAAGGGTGTTAAAATCTAAAAATGTTAACTTCAAAAACTTGTTTTGAATGCGAAAAAGACTATTTGCAAGCAACCGCTGATTAACGTGCTCTTTTGAGTGAACAACCACTTGTGCAATGTGCACACGAAATGGGCTCAGTGGATACGCAATGTTCTCGTCAAAGTAAGCTGTGATGACTGTCACTTACTACCACCTTAAACAGTCTACACGAAGCCATATTATTTCTAGTGTATGTGGGTGAGTTCAGGGCTTGTTTCATTCTTCAATGTTGGTGTGCTTGTAAGCTATAGCCAAGCTACACAGTCGCGTTGCCAGAATAAAATATTCAACAACCTTCATAACACAAAAAATCAAAAAGCATTTTTTCACATCGAATAAATTTCCCGTCCCTCGAGTGCCCAGACCAGCGAAATATTTCATAAATATTTAAGTTAATGTGTATTTAACAAAAAAATGTTTATGAAATGTTTCGCCGTTCGTAAATAATTTGTTTCACAAGTTTCCCTGCAGAAAGGTGAGGGTTTTTTTTTCTTTTCACCTAAAATACAAATGTCCAGAAAATCTTGGAATAATGAAAAATGGAAACTAGCAGGCTGAGTTCGTCATCTTCTAATGCGAAAATTAATAAATGTAACAGAACGACCAATCTCTGGATTATGCCAACGAACACAACTTGTGAGAACGCCATCTATGTGTATTATTATGAAAAGTAGATTGTTTAGTTTTAACTAACTTCAGTTTGTTCTTCTGGAATTTCATGCTCAACCGGACCAGAGGTACAACCTGCAGCAAGATTTTCATTACATTTCGAACTGATTGTAAACTGAGTTCCTTTTAGAAATAAAAAAAATATATATATTGCGGAAGCGGTGTTGCTTTTTTCGAGCCTCTGGCCGTGAATTTCCAACAATAAAAACCATTTCATAAACATTTAATAAATACTTAATCGGCGTCTATACCGTTAAAAATAGAAATGTTTGACAAATTTTTATGAAATGTTTCTGAAGCAAATCAAGAAAATATCGTTTATTTGTTGCATATTTGAACATAGAATTTTAAATTAGTTTTTAAAAAAACAATATCAAAAATAAAAACTATTAATTTCATTCATATGGTAACACCCCCGACAGGCAATTGAAATGTCATGTCAATTGACATCATATTCTGACGTCACGTTATACAGAATGTTTGCAATATGGCTGGTGGCAATATGAAGTTTGTCATACTCATACATTGGGGACGTCCAAGTATCTAGTTTAGTAAGACTGACAGCTGTCACATTAGATGTATCTCGGTTTCCCTTGGCTGGAATCGGTCATATAAGCAGCTGTTTCAGTCGACGTTTATGGAGGGGTAGCCGACGAATCTAGTCAAGAAATTCGTGACTGATGAGTACTAAGTTGACTGTTCGCTCGCATATGTGGCTGACGTCGGAAAAGTGACGTTCCCGACCAACCTAGTTTTTGCGTTCAGGTTACACCTTATCCAGACCAATATAGTCGACTTAAGATAACTAGATTCTTAAACGTGCCCATTATCCGTCGTATTTTGAAAGCAACTGTTGCCACAACTCCAAAACAAAATTTTTCTATGGTCCGTATTGTTTTATTTTCATGATCTAATTTGGATCAAATCAGGCTGATAATAAAATACGGCTATTGAAAACAGCAGATGCCTGATATTTTTGTTTTACTCACAAAAGTGTGCCGGTGTTACGGGCTTTCTCCTTCTCTGCTTCTTCCTTTCCTTCTGACTCTGCACTACTACACTACACCCGACCCCGTAATGAAAGTCGCAGGTTTTCATCAATCTTGTGCGTTCTCCATTCTGTCGCACTTGCTTGCTGTACCACATTTTTCTCTAATAATAAATCATTTCAATGTTCTGTTCGAATGAGCACTTGAAACTTTAAACACTTCATCCATGTCAATAGAAACGGCAAAAAGTTTCATATTGCTTCATGTGATTGGATATTCCATAAAGTTTTCAGAAATCCATTTGCTCTAGTGCACGTTCATCATCCGCCATTGACCGACTGGGTCCACTTGAAAAACAACCTACATGAGTAGATACTCTTGTTAAAACAATAAACCCGTGTAGTAAAACAAAGCCCAGTGGTTACACGTCCTTAACATTTGAGCAATGTATTTGTATTCCTATCCTAGATGTAGATACATGTGACTGACCGGACACACCCCCATTGTCCATGTCCATTGGGAACCTCTTGCCCAAAACAACCTACCGGATTTCTGTGTCTGTGTCATGTAGTAGGCTGATATGTCATAACATATAACATGAGACAACATGTCTCCAAGGGATGAATTTTGATCTCACACAACAACAACTGTGGATGTTAAACATTCAAATGAAATAAATAAAATCAAAGAAATAACATTGTTCATGCGAAAACAAAGGAGTGCGTAAATTGAATATGACTAAACGAATGGGTGTGCGAAATCAGTTAAATTGAAAAAGAACGGTTCACTGGATTACTCCCCACATCACGCTTAGAATTAATAGTGTGAAAATGTGCAAATTGATCAATTGCATTAGCAGAAAATTGTGAACTCGATTTTATTGCAGGAGGGTGCAGAATCTATTTATCATGCACATTTTTGTTTTATGTTCACTGTGCATACATTACGTATTTTTTTTTTAACAATGAACTACATGTACTTTACTGCTACAAAGAGTACTCTTTGTTTTAGTAATTTTTGAGTCAGAAACAATACTGAGTCCACCAACTTCGGCCGATTTCCCGTTATTGCCATTTTACGATCACGATTTGGTGGGCTAGTATTGATACATAGAAATTCGTATTGACAAATGTCACGAAACTTCAAAAATTCCGCCTGCTTAACATACTCTCAACCACTTCCGCTGCGGGCAAAGTCGCTGGCAGCGTTCATAGAATTTAATACGTTAAATTTGAAATTATTCATTACGTGTGAATAGTATTTTTTTTAAGAATAAGTGTACTTTTGCTTAAAATATTTATGAAAAATCAGCAATGTAGATTGTTAAGGGAAAATAAAAACATTTTGAGCCATCTTTCTTCAGTTATTCAAGAAAAAAATTACTCATGAAATCGTAGTTAATAATATTCAAACTATCTCATTAAGGTAGTTTTATTAATCAAACACATTATATTATTCGCCTTTTAAAAATACATAATAACTAACCAAAAGCATTCAGTAATGTTAAAACGTGGTATTCCAGAACCCTTCACATTCACCCACGGTTGGCCGCATTTATTTTACATTTTTTGTGTGTTTTTGCATGTCACACGAATTCTAAATTGACATAAGACCGATAGGAAAACAAAATGGCGAAACAAAATAGAGGGGGCCAGCGGCAAAAGGATTGCGAGTTGGAGGTCCCAGTATCTATTGTCTCTGGTTCGTGTTCGCCTAATAAATGCATAAATCATACGAAGTTTGTTCCTTTACTTTTGTAGTAAGAATGGAACAGACTGTCAAAATGGAATTGGTGGTCATAAATTCTCTCACAGAGAGAGAGACACTTACTTAAATGGGTCGACAAATTTCAATTCAGCTGTTAATTGTAAGGTGGCTGATAGCTTTTCCACTTCTCGCACAGAGAAATTTGTTGAGTAAAAATTTGTAAGAATTTGTATTAATTCTTAAGATATAAAAGTAAAGGAACAGACATACGGTTTGATGAAACGTCATTTATGTATAGGATAATGGGTAAAATTTCCGCCGATTTTCTTTGCCGATTTTAATATATCTATATTTATTTATTTATTTAATTCAAAAAATCGCTTAAAAAGTAGGACAAAAGTCTTATAAATTTTGAAAGCCTTTAAATTAATTTCAGAATTTAGAATTTAATGTATTTATAAAGTTATTTACATCATTATTTATTTATTAAAAGAAATCGAAAGCAAAATAGTTTTCTTATTTTCTATTGGAATTGGAAATGGTAGAAATTCTACCATTGGACGCACTCTACAACTTACCTACGTAGTGGCATCACTTTGAACGCCAAATGTCAAACATAGCACTTAAATTGATGTGTAATGCTGCATTTACAATATCACACATTCCCAACGCGGAAGATTAAAGGGATGTCCAATACTAATTAATTGTCTGCTTGAAAGGGACAGCATTACCTATCACTACGGTGACCATCCGTCCTCTTTTTTAGAGGATAGTCCTCTTTTTCGATATCGTGTCCTTTTTTTTCAAAAAAAAAAAGAGAGCAGTAATTTGTCCTCTTTTTACTAAATTGTCCTATTAATGCCCTTTTTTTCTTAGAAACCTTTTTTTCTGTGATATAGACAGTAAAGCACTTTCTTCAGTACTAAATTACTTAAACACAAAATGTAGACAGCACTGGTTAAACTTTTAAATTAAGTACTTTTTATGTATGTAGGTATTTAATATTTTTTGTTTGGTTTTAAAAACTGAACTGATTGATGTAATCTGAAGTACAAATATTTTGCATAAATAACGTTTGTTTCAAAACTTGTGTACGTTAATTAAAGATTGTCCTCTTTTTTGCATCTGCAAAAATGGTCACCGTACCTATCACCCAAAAATGCGTGACACGTAGTTTGGTTCGCCATATTGTTGACGTGGTAGAAATTATGGGAAAGTTCAACGTGAACGTGAACTATTTTTCCGGAGGCTGAACCTGGAACGAACCCATGCAAGTTTACCGTTCGTAAGTAACAGTAGTTATTGAACCTCAGAATCCCCAATCATATTTTGATTTTGTACAAATATGGTGCCAACAAAACGAAGTTGAAGTAGAAATTTATGCAATGTTTGGGAATATTTGGAAAAAAAAAAAAAAAAACGTTTGCCCTAGTGAAAACTTGGGTTTAACTAAGGTAGCTGCATGAATTCTGTTGTCAAAAATATTTTTCCTGTAAAGAAAACTAAAAAAACCTGAAATGTGAATGGATGAACATTTTTTGGCGCCTAAGATGGATATAGAACAAGTAAAGCTATCTTAAAAACCATACTCAACATTTATTCCTTTTACATTTATTGTTTTAAATTCATTTACAGATTGTTTGTTATTGAAAAGGCTCCACCCGGCGGCCATCAATAACACGTATTCACAGACAGAAAACAAAAAGAGCGCGCGAGAGAGGGCTGTCATTCAAAATTTGCGAGGAAAATCGGGTGGGTGCACGGAAGTTGACCCTCTAGTTGGGATACTCTTTGCTTCTCGCTTACAAAGTTTTCCTCAGCCTGTGTGGTCTTCTTCAAAACGTATTTATGAAAGCAATATAAGCCGAAAACAGACAATGTCCACTTCCTACTCTTCCTCACAAGAAAATTCTGTAGAAAAGTTCAATACCTTTTCTGTACCAAATAACCAACTACCAGTCTTCTACTAACTAGAAGAAGATGTTTAGTTGCAGGGGAGCTTTACTTTTTAAAATTACCAGACCACCCAAGGAAAAAGTGAAAGGTCCTTTTGCCAACATTTTCTTATTCCTATCCACACTCAGTGGATAGTGCAAAACGCTCCGAAAAATTGGAAATTAATTCATTTCTCCCACAAAGAGTTCTCTTGTGTTTCTGTTAAAGACAAAATGAATTCGTAAAATGGAGACAGGTCAAGGGGATGGTGATTGTCCCTAATAAGCCTTGTGACCACGTTTTCTTATATATATATTTATACTCGCACTCCTTGTCACAGTTATTTAGGCAATTACGTCGCCCCTCACGCAGAATTGGTTCCACTAAGAAAAAATTCTTGACAGCGACAAAAGGTTCACTCACTTTTTCATGAGTAAAAAGGCTTTCAGGAATCAGCAGCAGCACGCTTATCGGCTAAAAAGTAATTTTCCAACTTTCCAATCACACGCATTTGATCTGATGTCTTGATAAAGTTTGTCCTCGACGATAGGACTTGCGTGTGTGTGTGGTTTTTTGGCAAATGGCAATTATGACAATTGGATATTCAGCCTGGATGAAGAGATTTTCTTTATATGGGTTGTCTGGGAAAGACTGGAAAGGACACGTTGACGTCTAATTGGGAATTTATTGCCAACACACCCTGCAGTCGAATGTTATATCAAGTGAGGTGGGAACGGCCAATCATTGGGCCAGTGTATTTTGGGAGATTGCAATGCGATAGTGATATAAATGGCGAGGCTACTTATGGGGACACATTATGGCGATATGCCTGAGGTATACCCAGACAATTTTGGGGTATTATTTGTGTGTCTTTCTTGATCTAGCTCATCAACGCTGTCTGTTGTTATACCCTGGTTTTTTGTGTAGATAAAGTATATAAAATAAAATAATCAATGTTATTTTATGCTATTTTACTGCTTCATTATGATTTCGAACGCAGAAGCGCCGCGTTTGGAATAATGCGCAATCTGAAGGTCTCATTTTAACTAGTTTTTTCAAGCCGCTGGCTGGGGCGGCCTGTCATATCGTCAATCGTCATTCGTTATAGACTATAGCTTAGTACGCTGCTCGAGCTAAGCCAAATTTTATATGGTCTCCAACTTTTCTCTCCAAACATCAGCTAAAGTCCTATCTAAATTTTGACATAGAGAGCGCTGTGGATAAATGTGACAAAAAACAGCTGTTCTTGGAAAATAACTTACTTCAAAAATTCAACTCTCGCTGATTTCATCCATTTACAATTCTATGTACTCCTCGTCGAGCTATTTATTCAAAAAACTCATCTTTGCTTACTTCTTCGCAATACAAAAACGCAAAAAAAAAAACAAGAGAACACAACGAACTGTCAAAATTAAGCTTGAGAAAATGTCCCGACGCATTAAATGGGCGCGCTAAACTTGACAGATACATGAAGTACACTCTGAAACAAAAGTTTGATGATTTAGCTCGAGCTGCATACCACTCTTGTAAATGGGTTCGCTTAAATTTAGCTCAGCTAAATTTTGGAGAGAATTTTGTATGGGAGAGAAAATTTAGCTCGAGCAGGTGTCTGCTATTTGCCAGATATTTAGTTGAGGCAAATCTTATTAATTCAAACATGTCGCAACTTTGAACTATGCATATTCAACAAAAAAAAAAAAAACTCCGAACAAATTTCCATAGAAGCTAAAATATTCTCTCTTCAAATTATAAGTACTGACAGCTGTCACGAAACGTCAACAATGGTTAATTTCTAACCTTCCTTTGCAAGCGATTTTTAAATAAAATGAAGAAATAAGTCGGTTCAGATAATATGTAAGAACAAAGAAGATAGTTATGTGTCAAACGTATTCGCCTTCCGAGTAGGAAATTGGGCACTTTCAAAATACTAGGGCTGCGTTCAAAAATTGACTATTGACACTAACGGAAAGTTACTACCTGGAATCTGAAACAGTTTTTATTCCATATTTTAGAGACATGAATGCATTCTAAACTCTATAGCAAACGTGAATCCATCAGCTTTACTGTAAGAAGGGAAGACAATTGTCAAACAGTTTGTACGCATGGACAACGAAATAAATCACTCTTTCCAGAGATTTGCCTTAGTCAAATTTCTCCTCTTTTAACTGTAACAACTGTCAATGCTGTAACTTCCAGGATGAATCTATTCGAATTAGAAAAAAACAAAAAAATAAAATGGCTCAGACAAAATTTGAGGAAGACCACCGACCACCGACAGAAAGTCTGCGGGTTTCGGGCATCAATATACTAAGCCTCAGGTATGTACAGAATGTCTGGTTTATATTTATTTTCATCGTTCAAATGATTGGTATATTGAATGTATCGTTATTGTCGAATAGAGCAAAGAATAGTAAGACTCCTGAGGCAGTCCAGCATTTAATTCCCACACGCTAGTCCACTGTGACAATCGCACAGCGCCATAATAAGGTTATACCATCGGAGTGAAACGCAAGTCTATTTCCTGCTGATTTCCACAGGGCCTGTATAACATACTACTAAAAATACAAACAACCAAGTTTAATACCAAAACACTGACCTTCCTCTTGTCGTCCCAACGTCATGTGGAGTTTTATTTCTTCCTCGTTTACTCAGCTTTGAAGTTGAACAATATAAACAATGTCCCATGCGCCACCTCGATGTCGTCGACTTGTCTTGATTATTTATACAATTTTCTAAAGCGGTGCAGCTCTTCCGATATCCTTCTAATTTTATAATCGCTTCGATGGTTGCTCTGTGAAATTGAATATCAAATATGCAACACCATCTTGTTGCAGTGCAGTCAACCGTAAAGAAGAGAGAAATTCGTTTTGAATTTGTTTTCCAATTGTCTACACTCCCGTCCTTGCCAACGCGTTACTGTGTAAACTGTAAACTCTAGAGAACATCTCCGTCTGGACTTCATGCACGAAGGAATTATTGCTTCTGTCGCAAAGGACACGTAGGACGTGACAAATTGTTCTCTGAATAAACCAGTAACATTAGAACATGCACATCCGGCAATATGGGACATTTTTTTCCCATTGGCAATGTGTCGTGCAGGAATTACAAATTTAGTTAGCATTTCTAAACTGGGTCAGTTCACTTTTGCATATACCAGGGTTATCTTGATTTCGAAAGGATTAAACGTCCACCATCGCACCGATTGGGTGAAGGAACTTTACTTGGTAGCACAAGGGATATTGTTATTGATTAGCATACAAACAGGAGAGCAAAGTCGATAGACCAATCAAGGACATTCGGGGAGAATACTGCAGGGCAATACCTGAAGACAAATAACGTCCTTATGGGAAGAATTGCGCAACAAATGTCACTGCAAACAATGATTTGTGGCGCGAGTTCATGAAACACCCAGAGGAAGAGCGATATACGAGTATCGTGCCATCAAACATCCGGCAACGAAATTCACAGGAGCATTGCGTTCGGTCAAGGAGAATTGAACGTGGACGTCCTGTTTGTACCAACCTACTTTTTGCAGTGAGTATGATGAATGGTGGACGAAACGCCACAAGGCAATGGCGTCGTCTGGGGTTGTGATTGTGTATGTTTGGTTAGAGGTTTTCAGTTTGTGTGAAGTGCGTTAGCCTGGCTATCGGCCAAGTGGCTTATTCATTGAAACTCTGAAGGCAGACACCAAATGAAAGGGACACTTTGTCCATCGTGGAAATTTCTGACTATAGTTGTTTGTAATGTAGACTATTCCCATGTCTGTAATCGGGATCCAGTTGGTTCTTGAATTAGGACTACTATGAATATAAAGGAAAGAATGTTCAGATGAGACATAGTTTGACTTGAAGGGGTTCAATAAATATTTTACCAAGTTAGGAGTCTTCATCTTCTGGATGATTTATTAAAAATTCATTTGCCAACTATATGGCGCCAAGGAGAACTCACCGACTCACTGCGACTTTCCTACTGCAATTTTTTCACATCAAACTGTCGCTTAAAATGTTAGCTTGTGAGTTACAGTTATTGCAATTTGTTAACGCCGTTGTTTTCATTTTCTGACAATTTCCTTCATATCCGAAATAACTTCCAATTTCTCATATTTCCCATTTAGTTCCTGATCTGGCCGTCAAGTTGCTATACCCACATCTCCTTCTCCAGTCTTAATGGTTCACGTTTTTGCTGTTTGTTCGTTCAAATACTTTGTAAGATAAATATAAAATGGGGCCCCAACATGATTATATTTTGCATACACTGCAAGCGGGTTGGGATTGCCTGCCTGCTCTCAAATTATGTCTGTACAACCATATCGCATGTTATTACAATTTCAGCATGTACACTGGCGAACAACTAAACAAATTCACACGTGCAAATTCTGTATCCGATGATTATCAGTAATTTTTCTAACCCAGATTTTTTCCTTATATCCGTTTAATCATAATCGCACATAGTGAACCCCACGAAATATAAAGTACAACTTTAATCCTCAGGCATTTTTCCATCACGTGCTACCATTTGCAGTTAAACGCAAACACGTAGAGCAATATTAGCTCGAGCAGACTTCTACTCAATACTTCCTGCTGGAAAATCACAAAAAAAAAAAAAAACTAATACAAAATCATTACACACAAAGGAGGCGAAGGAATAGAGCACGCGAACCCAGGTGGGCGCTAGAGGGTCATAATTTCCCACTGCAAGGGGGGGGCACCTTGCTGCATTTAATATGTGCTACCATTGTGTGGTGTGGGTGTATTTTAAATAATTGTTGTGTTCGTGTTTCGCAGTTGGGGTCGGATGTCGGACCATGTTCTGCAAAAAGGGAAAGTGAATATGTATTTCCTTTGGGAACAGAAGTTGCCTTTCAATCAGTGAGACGTGTAAAGGATTTCAAATATGAGCTACTTCCTTTGAAGCCATTTTGAAAGAGTATTTTTTATTCCGACGCTTATCGGCTGGAGTATCCATAAAGGGGGAAGTGCACTCCCGGACGCCCTCAGTCATTCTGAAGTGGGTATATTCGTACAGTATCAACTATAGGCTATAGAGCAGGGTGTGTTCGTTTGATCAAAAGAAGTCCAACCTATTGAGTCTGACGTAGTTGATGAGAGAACATGACACTTTGTCATGATGCAATTTATTTGACTGTGACATTAGCCACATCAGAACCTATCGCTTCAAAACTAAGTACGATTTCTGACAGAAAAATCCTGACAGCGGTTGCTCGGTCAGTGAAAATGCCCACAACACGGCATGAGTAACCAACACGTTCTCCAATCAAACATCTGATCGAAATCGAAAATATCCTCGACTACCATTAAAAGTTGGACGAAATTAGCAAACCAATTAGCTATAAAGTGTAGAAAATATGTTTTCCTCTTTGTTTGGAAAAAAAAAAACAATAAATATTTCTATCACTGCATCTGCATCTATACAGATTCATTCACCGAGTTCCGCACACACATGTGAAAGCAATAAAAGCGATGATTACATCACATACAACCGGGTACGTAGGCAAAATACGATGACGTAACGAAATGGTTAGCCATTGTCCGCATTTCATCGCCTCGCGAAATTTGCTTTATTAGCCGATAGACCGTTAAAACTCAGTAAGTGTATCTTTGAATGTAAATATTTTGAATTGGGAAATTCTTCGATTTTTATTAGCAAAAACAAGAAGATGTCGATTGAAGAGAATTCAGCCGGAGATTATTTTCGGTTGCTATACTTAGTAGGAGATGCGGTTGTACTTTTGAGGTTATTAAGCGTCTGGCAGATGTTGATTGTCATATGTTATTATTGCGTCGAGTGAATTTTGTCTGAAAATGATTTTGTCTGATATTTTGCGAGATGAAAGGATAATCTCGCGAACAAGACATTTGGCTGAGTGGTTGTTTTTGTTAAAGTGAGCGGAAGCAATGTAGCATTTGATGTTTGGAAAACTGTTTTTCATATTGAAGGTTGTGGGAAAGCATGAATGGGGGGGGTTGGATTTTTTGATTTTGAATCCTTTAATGTTGTTTACTGGCGGTCTGGCTTTTCGGCTAACTCCTTTTAGAGTGCTCTTTGGTTGTGAAAACATTCTGAAGCAAATATTTACGTAAATTGCATTTTCAAATCTTGTCATTTACACCATTTACACCTGACTGAAGGCTGCCTTGACGGGAATGAAATCGAGAAGTCGGTGTCCGGAATCTATGAAAATCTATCCTCACAATTGTCGCATAAATTGAGGTCTCGTGCCGGATGCCATCAAACCTTACACTCCCATCGCGTGTAAATGTAATTTCATTCAACACTCTTCAAAGATGTTGATTGATGTTCATTTTTCGCCTAGTTTCCGGTATCACTCCCTATAGTGACTGCGAATCGCCGCCCTTCGGATTCCAACAATGCGCCTTCTAGTATTTATCGAAGTCGAGTTAAGCAATTGTTATGCCCTAACGGTTGCGAAATTCATTGCTTATGGACTGACGCCCTCCTTGTATGTTTGAAAAAAAAAAAAGCAAATAACGAAGAAAGTGAAACACATTTATTCCTCTATGAACATAGAACATACCCATGGGCAATACATGAAAGTACTGACTTAAACAAATACCCAACACAGTAAAACAAATCATGTGACGTGTAACCCGCATGACATGTGGCTACGCAGTGAGGCAGTTTGATTTTGTGTTTCCTCTTTCTGCGCCTTTGTGTAAGAATATGTAAAAATAGGCTTTGATTTACATAAAACAAAACCCATTGCCATAAATGAGGGTGTGGCGCTTAATGAATGTCCTTATTCCTTAGCGACTTAAGTCCGAGTCCGAGTTCATGCTCCAAAAGTTGGCACTTTGATTGCGTGACCGATAAATAAAATCAAATTTAGATTTCCAAAAACGCTCGTAGGAGATGCCATTCGTGTCCTGAAAACACACAAATACATAAATACACCATACGTCTTGTACCTATCCAGTAGGGAACACAGGCAGTTGGCAAATTGTTTGCCTTATCTGATTACATACATTTGGGGAATCGTCGTGCGATGCCTTTTGTGCAAAGTGTGACGTATGCGGTACATTAAGAGACGTCCTGCCCCAGAGGTAGGGCGCCACCAGCCATTGATTTGTGTAAGCGATACATCATGCGGTTACACGTCCTAAAAGCGAAATACTTTTCGTCTTTCGTGTGATTTGTTCTGGTCGGTGTTTTTGTACAATAGACTTTGGCGAACAGTCGCTTTTAGCAGACGCATTAAAAATGAGAACAATAAGTGGTTCGATGGAATCCTAGCGGTGTATAATTTCACCTTTCATGGTAAATTAGCGCGAAATTTTGATTGATTATTTAAAATGGGTGGGACTATGTAATTGCTGTTGAGCAGGGTACGACGCGACGATAATCTGTTTAGTCAGGACAGGACATATCATGGTGATTCATTGGACTTTCCCAAAGGGGGTGCTGTTAGCGGCTAAAACAACATTTTGCTGTTAATAGATGTGACTTCCGTTCGTTTGCATAAATGGCGGTATATTATAACTGAAGGATATAGTGCCATATCACTGTTGAGCTCTAGGTGAATGTTACGTCAGTAGCTTTAATTTCAGTCGAAGCCACAAATTGTGTTGACAAACAAATTTCTAGATCTCCCGACACGACGACGTAGGAAGGGATCAACGAATCTGCACGTGGAACACAATCACGGAAAGAAATGTCATATTCAAGCAAGGCAGTAGCAGAGAGAAGCATAGATTGTAAAGAAAAAGGCTTTTTTTTTTAAGCCACCTGTTTTGAGGGACAAGACCATAAACTAAGTATAAGCTGAATTAGACCTTGAATGTAGCCTAGATTGCATTCATATATTCAGGTATAGTCTGAGGTTCTCATTTATCGAATGTGGTGGTGGAAATTGTTCACTACATTTTTAAAGACATAAAAACATACGTTAACACGCAGAAAACTTATTATTTTTATTAGCGATTTTAACCAACTTTCGGTTAAAAACTAACGAGTGATACTGTTAAAATAGCTCCTAAATAGTTAGTGGATTAAAAATATCCGAGTCAACTTGTTTGAGGAAATTCTGTTAAAAATAATCTTTTTTTAATTTTTCTCGGTTGTAAATAAGAAACTAAATCTGTTGAATTTAACTATTTGTAGCTAGACACTATGCAAAAAAATCAATTCTGAACACCACAAAACAAATATTTCGTATGTTTGAAGGGAGATGAATGTTCAAATTGTAGGTATAACAATATAAAGAAAAATTAAATAGCTATTTTTGCTCAAGTCATTCCCTAATGAATTTTGTATGCATAAATATATATCATTTTAATGATATCGATATCAAAAAATTGTTCGTATAGAATTTCCTTTAAGATCCGTAACCTATTTTTCCTTTCCCATTTTTCTTTCGATATTTGTAAGCAGTTTCTTTTTCGGGTTTTGAATTGTTAAACAAATCGATTTGTTGACAAACTGTACTGTCACTTAAGAAAGTGTAAGAAAAATTAAAAAAAAAAATCTGTTCTGCACTCATGGTGGTATCTTTATTTTACTTTTCACGTTTTATCCTCTCTAGAGGGTTTTCCAATAAGAGGTGGTATTTTGGTATTCAAAAAAAATGACATTTTTTGAGATAAATGATCGGATGTTTATTTCATAATAGAGAGGAAGGTATGCCGTTAATAATGAAAACAACATCAGCCAAATGGCCACCACGAGCACGCATACAGGACCATATCCTTTTCATGAAATTTTCCATAACCAAATCGCAAAGTGGCTGCCCTATGTCCTCAATAGCCTCACGAATTTTATCTTAGAGGTCTTGAATCGACGCTGGGCTGTTGGCGTGGACCTTATCTTTCACGTGGCCCCAGAGGAAGAAGTCGCAAGGTGTTAAATCACAAGATCTCGGTGGCCAATTGTGATCACCTCTGCGAGAGATAACACGGTCCGGAAACTTTTCCCGTAAAAGATCAATGCTTTCGTTGCTTGTGTGGCACGTAGCGCCGTCTTGTTGAAAGTAAACGTTGTCCAGATCAATAGCATCTAACTCCGACCACAAAATACAGTGTAATGACGTTTGTGGAAAGCCCAACCCCAAAGAACGACGAGGAATGGACAAACCTGGGTTTTCTTCAACACTTTGGGCTACAGCAGCAATATTCTCAGTTGTTTTTGAGCGACGTGCACGGGTTTTATTCTTTACATCACTAACTTGTCCCAACAGCTCGAATTTTTCCACCAGTTTCTGTATTGCGGTCCGACAAGGTGCTTCACGACGACCAAAAAATGCTTTAGTTTTGCGAACTGTGACTGCAAGATTTTCACCATTTTTGTTGTGAATTTTAATAATTTCAATGCGTTGTTGAAGTGTGTATCGTTCCATTTTTAGTAATGGCGTAGTTTCTACTTGTCAAATGTCAAAGAATAAAAGCTTCAAAAGTGACAGCTACCGAAATAGCGGGTCATTCACAATAACACCTCTCATTGGAAGACCCTTTACATGAAATAGCATTATTTTCACTTGTAAAATGTCTACCAGAAACTTTTCTGTATTGTTTTTTTGTAGCCAAAACAAGAAAAAATCAACCTTACCATTTATAAGTATGTGTACTAGAAACCGTACCACAATTTTCGATATTTACGTTTTTTTTAAGGTTCCGTACCCAAAGGGGAAAAACGGGACCTTATTAGTCTCGCTTTTGTCCGTCTGTCCGATCACTAGACTAATTTTGTACCTGGTCTATCTCAGAAAGTAATTGACGTAGAAGGCTGAAATTTGCACACAACATCCGGTATAACCTCTAGTTAAACGACAAATACCAATGGTAGCGATACATCGACTGGTTTTAGAGTAATAAGTGATTTGGTGAAAAAAATATGTTCATTCGCACAAAAAGCTGTTTATTTCTTGATTTACAGAAAAATGGATATATACCTTTTTTGTAGATCATGCTCGTAGCTGTATATGTGCCGAAGACTGTTTGGTAGAAAAGTTAATATTTTAAGAGATATTTACAAAAATCACTAAATGTACGCTCCTTTTTACAATTTTTCATTCGTTATTGGTGTGCTCTCTTAATCGATTCCAATTGGAATTTTCAATGATTACTGATACTGAACTCTACTCATTCTCATTGGAACTTTTCCAATGGATACTCGTTCTCTTACCGGTGCGGCACCGGAATGAGAACAAAGAAAAGCGACCGCGATCACGTAGTGCAGGCCTGCTTCTTGTGACATACCCAGATGGTGATAAGCCGTCACCTAATCAGAACTAGAGTAGGTATGCTTTTACATACCGTCGTCAAATATAGTTCAAGGATCAATGGACAGAGATCTATAAAAACCTATCCTCTTCGGCACCACTTGTCAAAGACCTAGGTAACCGCTTCTCTATGTCTACACGTCTCTATTTTATCAAAAGCCAACTGACAGCACAATTCCGCTTTGGAAAACGAAGAATTCCAACGACTACCAAGAAAAATTAAACACTTTAATGCAGTTTGAACTGAACTTTTATTCGATGGAAAACTGTTCATTTTACATCGCTGTATAGCAATGCATGATGGCTTCCATCAAAGTAGGAGGGTAGCGAAACCTCCTTTCGACCATCCGTCTTATTGGATGAGTTCTTGACTACTGGAGCAGTATGTCCAACTCCAGAGCTGACTTGCTGGCTGCTTTTCGTTGCTTAATATTTTTCTTGAGTTATCTTCAGTTGTCGTCTGCAGATATGCTGGCTTCAGAGCCTATAACAAAAGAAAGTTCTGTCAAGTATTTTCTAAGATCATGCTCGGTATCTCAATATGGACTTACCAATATATTTTGTCATCCGTAGGCACTTAACTCCTGTCCTCGTTTTAGTAGAGGAGCAATTGTCTGGTCTGCTGCAGCGATTTTTCCCACCTAGCTGAAAAAAGGAACAAGTTGAAGCTGAAGTGGATCCCCCTCGAATTGGCGGCCAAGCACCAAACTATGGAAAAATATTTAGTAGCAATGAGAAATGCATAGTTCTACAAAATGAATGTCAATTTAATAAAAGAACGATTTTCTAACAACAATTCATTGCATGAAAAAATAAACAAATAAAAGCAAAAGCATGAACAAAAGAACAATAATTCAACAAAAAATTATGGATAATGCAAAATATAAACTTGTAATTTTCCGCGAGCTGAATCCGAACCCAAAGTCTCATTTCTTTTCTAAATTATAATTTTTTTTTTTATAATTACTAAGCAATTTTGTTGACTTGGTTTCGGATTTAGCGCGCGAAAACCTACAAGTCGGCTAAAATAAACCAAAGTTCGGCATGCTCCGAGGGGACCCAAGGAGGTGGTGAAGCATTTGGTCGAACATTTGCCATGAATTCTGGATTCAAATGGTCGACTCTCTGCGTCACATCCCCTTGCTCGGTGTTGTGTGTCGGAAGAGGGCCGAGGCCCTTGACCATATCCGCAAACATTCTTGCGACTTTGGTCCCCTAAGTGGTGTATCATTGTGTGAGGTGTGATGGTAATTATGGCTTTAGATTTTAAGGAGGTTAGTACTCACGATTGTATCTCTTTTATCTTCTGGGATGGCTTGCTCTCTCGATTTCTTGAAATCAGCTAGTCTTGTGCAGCAGCTTTTGAATATGCCATAGGCATAAGTGAATACCATTCCATTTTCGTTGGCACTATTGGTTGATTTTTTGTCCATATTTTCTTTTCTTTTCTTCTTTTTCTTTAGCTTCTTTGTCTTGAAGTCTTGTTTTGTTCGTTTATTTTGATTTACTATTTATTTTTGACAACAGAAGTCACGGCCTGTCATGTTTTTTTTATTTTGTGTCACTCAAAGGAAGTGTTTATTCTTAAATTTATAAAGTACATTGGAGTAGAGAACAACAGGGAGAGAGGGGCGATATGGATCACGGTTGTAGGCGAATGAACACAATCAATAAAAAATCCATTTTATAATATGACCCGTAATTTATACTAGTTTTCAGGTGCACTCGGAATACATACCCACATTTATAAGACTTTGAGCTGTATTTTTGATTTCCCTTCGTCCCTAGATAATATTGAATAAATAAACAATGCACAATTGCGAAATTCGTATGGACCACTGTGAAGCACTAAAATTTAGAGTCGAAACTAAAAGCGTTTATTGGTAAGGCCCAATATGTTTTTCCAAACCTTGTGGTAAGACTTCCTAACACTGTTTTTAAGGTTCCGTACCCAGAGGGAACAAACGGAACGGAGGTCTATCTCAGAAACTAATTGGCGTAGACGGCTGAAATTTGCACACAACATCCGGTATAACCTCTAGTTAAACGACAAATACCAATGGTAGCGATACATCGACTGGTTTTAGAGTAATAAGTGATTTAGTGAAAAAAATATGTTCATTCGCACAAAAAGCTGTTTATTTCTTGATTTACAGAAAAATGGATATGTACCTTTTTTGTAGATCATGCTCGTAGCTGTATATGTGCCCAAGACTGTTTGGTATAAAAGTTAATATTTTAAGAGATATTTACAAAAATCACTAAATGTACGCTCCTTTTTACAATTTTTCATTCGTTATTGGTGTGCTCTCTTAATCGATTCCAATTGGAATTTTCAATGATTACTGATACTGAACTCTACTCATTCTCATTGGAACTTTTCCAATGGATACTCGTTATCATTCCGGTGCGCGAGTGACACTCGCACTTGACCGTTTTTTTTTATTTTTTTCACCGATTTACGAAGCTTTTGATGGTTCCTCCGAAGAAGCCGATGTGGTAGTAAATCTTACGAGTTACAATCAACAGGTAGACTCGTAAAAACTAGTTACTAAGAAAAGCGACCTCGATCACGTAAAGCAGGCCTGGTTCTTGTGACATACCCAGTTGGTGATAAGTCGTCACCTAATCAGAACTAGTCTAGGTGCTTTTACATATCGTCGTCAAATATAGTTCAAGGATCAATCGGCACAACTTGTCAAAGACATAGGTAACCGCTTCTCTATGTCTCCACGTCTCTATTTTAACAAAAGCCAACTGACGGCACAATTCCGCTTTGGAAAACGTAGAATTCCAACGACCACAAACCACTGAACCAGCCTCACGAATTTTATCTTAGAGGTCTTGAATTGACGCTGGGCTGTTGGCGTGGACCTTATCTTTCACGTGGCCCCAGAGGAAGAAGTCGCAAGGTGTTAAATCACAAGATCTCGGTGGCCAATTGTGATCACCTCTGCGAGAGATAACACGGTCCGGAAACTTTTCCCGTAAAAGATCAATGCTTTCGTTGCTTGTGTGGCACGTAGCGCCGTCTTGTTGAAAGTAAACGTTGTCCAGATCAATAGCATCTAACTCCGACCACAAAATACAGTGTAATGACGTTTGTGGAAAGCCCAACCCCAAAGAACGACGAGGAATGGACAAACCTGGGTTTTCTTCAACACTTTGGGCTACAGCAGCAATATTCTCAGTTGTTTTTGAGCGACGTGCACGGGTTTTATTCTTTACATCACTAACTTGTCCCAACAGCTCGAATTTTTCCACCAGTTTCTGTATTGCGGTCCGACAAGGTGCTTCACGACGACCAAAAAATGCTTTAGTTTTGCGAACTGTGACTGCAAGATTTTCACCATTTTTGTTGTGAATTTTAATAATTTCAATGCGTTGTTGAAGTGTGTATCGTTCCATTTTTAGTAATGGCGTAGTTTCTACTTGTCAAATGTCAAAGAATAAAAGCTTCAAAAGTGACAGCTACCGAAATAGCGGGTCATTCACAATAACACCTCTCATTGGAAGACCCTTTACATGAAATAGCATTATTTTCACTTGTAAAATGTCTACCAGAAACTTTTCTGTATTGTTTTTTTGTAGCCAAAACAAGAAAAAATCAACCTTACCATTTATAAGTATGTGTACTAGAAACCGTACCACAATTTTCGATATTTACGTTTTTTTTAAGGTTCCGTACCCAAAGGGGAAAAACGGGACCTTATTAGTCTCGCTTTTGTCCGTCTGTCCGATCACTAGACTAATTTTGTACCTGGTCTATCTCAGAAAGTAATTGACGTAGAAGGCTGAAATTTGCACACAACATCCGGTATAACCTCTAGTTAAACGACAAATACCATAATGGTAGCGATACATCGACTGGTTTTAGAGTAATAAGTGATTTGGTGAAAAAAATATGTTCATTCGCACAAAAAGCTGTTTATTTCTTGATTTACAGAAAAATGGATATATACCTTTTTTGTAGATCATGCTCGTAGCTGTATATGTGCCGAAGACTGTTTGGTAGAAAAGTTAATATTTTAAGAGATATTTACAAAAATCACTAAATGTACGCTCCTTTTTACAATTTTTCATTCGTTATTGGTGTGCTCTCTTAATCGATTCCAATTGGAATTTTCAATGATTACTGATACTGAACTCTACTCATTCTCATTGGAACTTTTCCAATGGATACTCGTTCTCTTACCGGTGCGGCACCGGAATGAGAACAAAGAAAAGCGACCGCGATCACGTAGTGCAGGCCTGCTTCTTGTGACATACCCAGATGGTGATAAGCCGTCACCTAATCAGAACTAGAGTAGGTATGCTTTTACATACCGTCGTCAAATATAGTTCAAGGATCAATGGACAGAGATCTATAAAAACCTATCCTCTTCGGCACCACTTGTCAAAGACCTAGGTAACCGCTTCTCTATGTCTACACGTCTCTATTTTATCAAAAGCCAACTGACAGCACAATTCCGCTTTGGAAAACGAAGAATTCCAACGACTACCAAGAAAAATTAAACACTTTAATGCAGTTTGAACTGAACTTTTATTCGATGGAAAACTGTTCATTTTACATCGCTGTATAGCAATGCATGATGGCTTCCATCAAAGTAGGAGGGTAGCGAAACCTCCTTTCGACCATCCGTCTTATTGGATGAGTTCTTGACTACTGGAGCAGTATGTCCAACTCCAGAGCTGACTTGCTGGCTGCTTTTCGTTGCTTAATATTTTTCTTGAGTTAACTTCAGTTGTCGTCTGCAGATATGCTGGCTTCAGAGCCTATAACAAAAGAAAGTTCTGTCAAGTATTTTCTAAGATCATGCTCGGTATCTCAATATGGACTTACCAATATATTTTGTCATCCGTAGGCACTTAACTCCTGTCCTCGTTTTAGTAGAGGAGCAATTGTCTGGTCTGCTGCAGCGATTTTTCCCACCTAGCTGAAAAAAGGAACAAGTTGAAGCTGAAGTGGATCCCCCTCGAATTGGCGGCCAAGCACCAAACTATGGAAAAATATTTAGTAGCAATGAGAAATGCATAGTTCTACAAAATGAATGTCAATTTAATAAAAGAACGATTTTCTAACAACAATTCATTGCATGAAAAAATAAACAAATAAAAGCAAAAGCATGAACAAAAGAACAATAATTCAACAAAAAATTATGGATAATGCAAAATATAAACTTGTAATTTTCCGCGAGCTGAATCCGAACCCAAAGTCTCATTTCTTTTCTAAATTATAATTTTTTTTTTTATAATTACTAAGCAATTTTGTTGACTTGGTTTCGGATTTAGCGCGCGAAAACCTACAAGTCGGCTAAAATAAACCAAAGTTCGGCATGCTCCGAGGGGACCCAAGGAGGTGGTGAAGCATTTGGTCGAACATTTGCCATGAATTCTGGATTCAAATGGTCGACTCTCTGCGTCACATCCCCTTGCTCGGTGTTGTGTGTCGGAAGAGGGCCGAGGCCCTTGACCATATCCGCAAACATTCTTGCGACTTTGGTCCCCTAAGTGGTGTATCATTGTGTGAGGTGTGATGGTAATTATGGCTTTAGATTTTAAGGAGGTTAGTACTCACGATTGTATCTCTTTTATCTTCTGGGATGGCTTGCTCTCTCGATTTCTTGAAATCAGCTAGTCTTGTGCAGCAGCTTTTGAATATGCCATAGGCATAAGTGAATACCATTCCATTTTCGTTGGCACTATTGGTTGATTTTTTGTCCATATTTTCTTTTCTTTTCTTCTTTTTCTTTAGCTTCTTTGTCTTGAAGTCTTGTTTTGTTCGTTTATTTTGATTTACTATTTATTTTTGACAACAGAAGTCACGGCCTGTCATGTTTTTTTTATTTTGTGTCACTCAAAGGAAGTGTTTATTCTTAAATTTATAAAGTACATTGGAGTAGAGAACAACAGGGAGAGAGGGGCGATATGGATCACGGTTGTAGGCGAATGAACACAATCAATAAAAAATCCATTTTATAATATGACCCGTAATTTATACTAGTTTTCAGGTGCACTCGGAATACATACCCACATTTATAAGACTTTGAGCTGTATTTTTGATTTCCCTTCGTCCCTAGATAATATTGAATAAATAAACAATGCACAATTGCGAAATTCGTATGGACCACTGTGAAGCACTAAAATTTAGAGTCGAAACTAAAAGCGTTTATTGGTAAGGCCCAATATGTTTTTCCAAACCTTGTGGTAAGACTTCCTAACACTGTTTTTAAGGTTCCGTACCCAGAGGGAACAAACGGAACGGAGGTCTATCTCAGAAACTAATTGGCGTAGACGGCTGAAATTTGCACACAACATCCGGTATAACCTCTAGTTAAACGACAAATACCAATGGTAGCGATACATCGACTGGTTTTAGAGTAATAAGTGATTTAGTGAAAAAAATATGTTCATTCGCACAAAAAGCTGTTTATTTCTTGATTTACAGAAAAATGGATATGTACCTTTTTTGTAGATCATGCTCGTAGCTGTATATGTGCCCAAGACTGTTTGGTATAAAAGTTAATATTTTAAGAGATATTTACAAAAATCACTAAATGTACGCTCCTTTTTACAATTTTTCATTCGTTATTGGTGTGCTCTCTTAATCGATTCCAATTGGAATTTTCAATGATTACTGATACTGAACTCTACTCATTCTCATTGGAACTTTTCCAATGGATACTCGTTATCATTCCGGTGCGCGAGTGACACTCGCACTTGACCGTTTTTTTTTATTTTTTTCACCGATTTACGAAGCTTTTGATGGTTCCTCCGAAGAAGCCGATGTGGTAGTAAATCTTACGAGTTACAATCAACAGGTAGACTCGTAAAAACTAGTTACTAAGAAAAGCGACCTCGATCACGTAAAGCAGGCCTGGTTCTTGTGACATACCCAGTTGGTGATAAGTCGTCACCTAATCAGAACTAGTCTAGGTGCTTTTACATATCGTCGTCAAATATAGTTCAAGGATCAATCGGCACAACTTGTCAAAGACATAGGTAACCGCTTCTCTATGTCTCCACGTCTCTATTTTAACAAAAGCCAACTGACGGCACAATTCCGCTTTGGAAAACGTAGAATTCCAACGACCACAAACCACTGAACCAGCCTCACGAATTTTATCTTAGAGGTCTTGAATTGACGCTGGGCTGTTGGCGTGGACCTTATCTTTCACGTGGCCCCAGAGGAAGAAGTCGCAAGGTGTTAAATCACAAGATCTCGGTGGCCAATTGTGATCACCTCTGCGAGAGATAACACGGTCCGGAAACTTTTCCCGTAAAAGATCAATGCTTTCGTTGCTTGTGTGGCACGTAGCGCCGTCTTGTTGAAAGTAAACGTTGTCCAGATCAATAGCATCTAACTCCGACCACAAAATACAGTGTAATGACGTTTGTGGAAAGCCCAACCCCAAAGAACGACGAGGAATGGACAAACCTGGGTTTTCTTCAACACTTTGGGCTACAGCAGCAATATTCTCAGTTGTTTTTGAGCGACGTGCACGGGTTTTATTCTTTACATCACTAACTTGTCCCAACAGCTCGAATTTTTCCACCAGTTTCTGTATTGCGGTCCGACAAGGTGCTTCACGACGACCAAAAAATGCTTTAGTTTTGCGAACTGTGACTGCAAGATTTTCACCATTTTTGTTGTGAATTTTAATAATTTCAATGCGTTGTTGAAGTGTGTATCGTTCCATTTTTAGTAATGGCGTAGTTTCTACTTGTCAAATGTCAAAGAATAAAAGCTTCAAAAGTGACAGCTACCGAAATAGCGGGTCATTCACAATAACACCTCTCATTGGAAGACCCTTTACATGAAATAGCATTATTTTCACTTGTAAAATGTCTACCAGAAACTTTTCTGTATTGTTTTTTTGTAGCCAAAACAAGAAAAAATCAACCTTACCATTTATAAGTATGTGTACTAGAAACCGTACCACAATTTTCGATATTTACGTTTTTTTTAAGGTTCCGTACCCAAAGGGGAAAAACGGGACCTTATTAGTCTCGCTTTTGTCCGTCTGTCCGATCACTAGACTAATTTTGTACCTGGTCTATCTCAGAAAGTAATTGACGTAGAAGGCTGAAATTTGCACACAACATCCGGTATAACCTCTAGTTAAACGACAAATACCAATGGTAGCGATACATCGACTGGTTTTAGAGTAATAAGTGATTTGGTGAAAAAAAATATGTTCATTCGCACAAAAAGCTGTTTATTTCTTGATTTACAGAAAAATGGATATATACCTTTTTTGTAGATCATGCTCGTAGCTGTATATGTGCCGAAGACTGTTTGGTAGAAAAGTTAATATTTTAAGAGATATTTACAAAAATCACTAAATGTACGCTCCTTTTTACAATTTTTCATTCGTTATTGGTGTGCTCTCTTAATCGATTCCAATTGGAATTTTCAATGATTACTGATACTGATACTCATTCTCATTGGAACTTTTCCAATGGATACTCGTTCTCTTTCCGGTGCGGCACCGGAATGAGAACAAAGAAAAGCGACCGCGATCACGTAGTGCAGGCCTGCTTCTTGTGACATACCCAGATGGTGATAAGCCGTCACCTAATCAGAACTAGAGTAGGTATGCTTTTACATACCGTCGTCAAATATAGTTCAAGGATCAATGGACAGAGATCTATAAAAACCTATCCTCTTCGGCACCACTTGTCAAAGACCTAGGTAACCGCTTCTCTATGTCTACACGTCTCTATTTTATCAAAAGCCAACTGACAGCACAATTCCGCTTTGGAAAACGAAGAATTCCAACGACTACCAAGAAAAATTAAACACTTTAATGCAGTTTGAAGTGAACTTTTATTCGATTGAAAACTGTTAATTTTACATCGCTGTATAGCAACGCATGATGGCTTCCATCAAAGTAGGAGGGTAGCGAAACCTTCTTTCGACCATCCGTCTTATTGGATGAGTTCTTGACTACTGGAGCAGTATGTCCAACTCCAGAGCTGACTTGCTGGCTGCTTTTCGTTGCTTAATATTTTTCTTGAGTTATCTTCAGTTGTCGTCTGCAGATATGCTGGCTTCAGAGCTTATAACAAAAGAAAGTTCTGTCAAGTATTTTCTAAGATCATGATCGGTATCTCAATATGGACTTACCAATATATTTTGTCATCCGTAGGCACTTAACTCCTGTCCTCGTTTTAGTAGAGGAGCAATTGTCTGGTCTGCTGCAGAGATTTTTCCCACCTAGCTGAAAAAAGGGACAAGTTGAAGCTGAAGTGGATCCCCCTCGAATTGGCGGCCAAGCACCAAACTATGGAAAAATATTTAGTAGCAATGAGAAATGCATAGTTCTACAAAATGAATGTCAATTTAATAAAAGAACGATCTTCTAACAACAATTCATTGCATGAAAAAATAAACAAATAAAAGCAAAAGCATGAACAAAAGAACAATAATTCAACAAAAAATTATGGATAATGCAAAATATAAACTTGTAATTTTCCGCGAGCTGAATCCGAACCCAAAGTCTCATTTCTTTTCTAAATTATAATTTTTTTTTTTATAATTACTAAGCAATTTTGTTGACTTGGTTTCGGATTTAGCGCGCGAAAACCTACAAGTCGGCTAAAATAAACCAAAGTTCGGCATGCTCCGAGGGGACCCAAGGAGGTGGTGAAGCATTTGGTCGAACATTTGCCATGAATTCTGGATTCAAATGGTCGACTCTCTGCGTCACATCCCCTTGCTCGGTGTTGTGTGTCGGAAGAGGGCCGAGGCCCTTGACCATATCCGCAAACATTCTTGCGACTTTGGTCCCCTAAGTGGTGTATCATTGTGTGAGGTGTGATGGTAATTGGATTTAGATTTTAAGGAGGTTAGTACTCACGATTGTATCTGTTTTATCTTCTGGGATGGCTTGCTCTCTCGATTTCTTGAAATCTGCTAGTCTTGTGCAGCAGCTTTTGAATATGCCATAGGCATAAGTGAATACCATTCCATTTTCGTTGGCACTATTGGTTGATTTTTTGTCCATATTTTCTTTTCTTTTCTTCTTTTTCTTTAGCTTCTTTGTCTTGAAGTCTTGTTTTGTTCGTTTATTTTGATTTACTATTTATTTTTGACAACAGAAGTCACGGCCTGTCATGTTTTTTTTATTTTGTGTCACTCAAAGGAAGTGTTTATTCTTAAATTTATAAAGTACATTGGAGTAGAGAACAACAGGGAGAGAGGGGCGATATGGATCACGGTTGTAGGCGAATGAACACAATCAATAAAAAATCCATTTTATAATATGACCCGTAATTTATACTAGTTTTCAGGTGCACTCGGAATACATACCCACATTTATAAGACTTTGAGCTGTATTTTTGATTTCCCTTCGTCCCTAGATAATATTGAATAAATAAACAATGCACAATTGCGAAATTCGTATGGACCGCTGTGAAGCACTAAAATTTAGAGTCGAAACTAAAAGCGTTTATTGGTAAGGCCCAATATGTTTTCCCAAACCTTGTGGTAAGACTTCCTAACACTGTTAGGAAGGTTCCGTACCCAGAGGGAACAAACGGAACCTTATTTCGCTTTTGTCCGTCTGTCCGACCAATAGACCAATTTTGTACCTAGGTCTATCTCAGAAACTAATTGACGTAGAAGGCTGAAATTTGCACAGAACATCCAAAGGTAGCGAAACATCGACTGAAGTCCGTTCAGAAATAGAATTAGTAATATATTTTTACTAGAAATATGAAACACAAATATTATATAATAGTAGTATAATTATTTTGCCAAACTAATCTTTAACCTAAGAAAACAAAAAACAAAGAATTCATTCAAATGCTTTGCATCACAACGTTTTGCAGAAATATCTAAAATTTTACTAAAATCGTCGGCTATCTTGTGCTAAAAGCCATTTTTTACGAAATTGCAGTCTTCATAATTTTGGGACGCTCTTTCGATTGGCGCAAACCATTTTGTTCTATCTCTCTTTTTGTGTTTTTTTCTATGATGGCCAATATTGAGTTTTTTTCAAATGGGATAGACTGCCGCGAGGTCGTCGATTCTAGGATTATTCACGATAAAATTTCTGTATGAAATTGTGAGCGTGTTTGTTAAGTATGGTAAAGTTTCATTCAAACTATAGAAATTTATGTCTAGGCATAGAGCAATATTCTTTTCCGGTCAAAAAAGTTTTTTTTCGGTTAAAGAATTTTTGGGTTTCGGTTAAACATCGGTTAGACCGGATTTCAAAATTTTCTCCGGTAGGACAGAAAAGATTTCGGTCAGATATGACCACAGTTATTTCATTATTTAACATTAAAAAATATAATAAAATAGAGAATTTGAGTAGTTCAAATATAGTTTCACCGCCGCGTTTGACATTTGTAGTGTAATATACTGCAATACTTATCCCCTGTCACATAGAGCACATTTTTAACGTCGCGGTGTTTTGAAAAATTACAGATTATTTCATTGACGCCGCAGGTTGGAAAGGATTTTGAATTTGTGATATGGAAAAATTTATTGAATGTGTACGAAATTACGCATGTCTATATAATATAGGTGGTGATATGCACAAAAAGGGAGAAATATGGGAGAAAATTTCAGAAGAATTGAATGAGGACAAGCATATTTTCTGACACAACCGGTGGTAGCTCGGACTTCGTTTCTATTTTTGTCCTTTTCGCAAATAACGTGGCGCTGCAATTAAAAATATTAATTCTTCTTCCGAGCTGCTTGACATTTTGCAAACAATTATGACAGCTACAATTCTGTTTCAACGTCGCGTTCAAGTAATCTCACCGCGGCGTTAAAAACGCGTTGTGTTTGACGGAGCCTTAAGTATGTTGTTACAATTTTGGAAAAATATTAAATGAGTTATTGATATGAATTTATAAAAAGTACTACGCGGTGGATCCAAAGTAGTAATGTACTGAATTGAAACGAAAGTGGATGGTCAACACCTCGCCGATTATATACAATTGCATACTTTTGGAGTTAGGTAAATTACATTCCAAATTGAATGCCACCAAAATAGTCTCAATTAACTGATATGCATTTTGTATGAGGAATTCTTAGCTGTTAAATTGTTTTCAAATGTAATTTGAAACGACACAACTGACAAAATAATTGCAGGATCAAAAATGTCTTATTTTATTTTCAGGAATGATTATTTCCCAGTTTAATTTTTTACTTGTGTGCTGATTAGATTAGTTATTATCTTATTAACCATTTCGCAAAATACATGTTTTCGTGGTGAAATGCAACATCAGATTTAAATATTCGTGAAAGATTCCATCAGTTGATAGAAACGCACCAAAAACACTACTCTCAGCCAATGTTTTTAGCACTCTCTTTATATTTTTCCCACTAAGCAATGTCATTTTTACTATTTCACCGAACTCAAATTCCGTCGATGTTTGCACCAAGTAAAAGAATAACTAAATAAACTTCTGAATAGCTAACACAAGAAACAAGAAAAACAAATAAGTAGATGCTCCCCCGCTTTGCGTTGGACCAGTTTAACATTCCGTCTGGAAAGTAACCTTAGATAATATTACTTTCGATTTTGACAATGCTACTGACGCAAAAAAATGTTGAATTTTCAAATAAAACACTTGTCCTTCTAAGGACGCAACAAAATCGATAAAAATAATATGGATAAAAAAGACAGCGGTTATGCCGTAAAGCTGTCCAGAGCTCCAATTTCAAGACGGCTGAAATAATATTTATGCTTTTCCTATTGAAAAGGTACAGCAATACTCGTTTAACTTAAAAATTGAAAAGCTTTTTCGGACACCGAAATTCCCACGAAGTGCCACGATGTAGAAACACTGCTGAGTGTCAGTATTTTATTACACCTCCGGTCAATTAGAATTCTATTTCTTTTGCTGTTTCGCATCTCTTCACATTTCACAGCCATTAAAATTGAGAGCGCGACGGAGGGGGTATTATTGAATAAATCTGCGAGGGAAATCGGGGAGACGTAGGCAAGCTCTCAGTCTATTTAATACCTATGTCGTTTTTCATTGGGACCGCCAGATATTTTTTCAAGATCTCAGATTTTACGCGGCTCATGGAACATTCAACTATTTCGATCTGCTTTTGTAAATGAATTAGTGCGTTATTTGACAGCAATATCAGCTGTTCAAATTGCATTCGTTTTTAGAACAATCACAAATATGGATTACTTGAAAAATGTTTCCCCTGTTGTGGATACAAATGGAGTATTTTTGGTGGTTCGTACTCTTCAGGTGACCAGGAAGAGGATGAAAATAGTAATTGCTCCAAAATTATGTCCATGGCTATTTGAGTATTCCGTTATTTTCGTTTTCACGACACTGCGCATTTGTTTGGAAAGCAAACTTCTTAAAATAATGTACAACGGTTGTGCAAAATATTTTGGTACATATTGTGAAAAAAAATCTGAAATCTGTAAATCTGAAAATAAGAAATCAAGATCTTCAAAAAGTGATCCGAATCAAAAAAAAAAAAAAGATTGATTTTTTGTCCCAATGGAAAACAACATTAGTTTATGTATGGACATGGCTTTTATTCTTCTGATCGTCTTGGCCAGCCTCTATATTTGTATTAATGAACATCAAAAACATTTAAAAATGCAAAAATTTTCAAAATCATACAGACAAAATTCGGTTGCCCCTATACAGATCTATAAAAGAGAATGAAGTCCGTGTGAGCGCGCGTAACTCAAGAACGGTTAGTTCGATTTTCACAATTTTGGGCTTGATGGTTTCGTTTTGGCCCAAGGAAGGACATAGGCTGCTTTTGTCGCGAAACCAAAACTTTAAGGCGATGAAATAGGCCATGAAAGTTTCAAAAGCACTTTGAAAAAATAAACTGGGAAGAAAAACGAGAAATGTGACCTCAAATACAACAATTATTAGATTTTTTTTAAATAATATTATTGATCGGTTCGATGCTTTCAAATCGTAGGCCGCCAGTGAAAAGGTCAAACATTACACGTCACAGTCGTAATGCACGACGTATGGTGAATCCACTCGCCATTGCAATATGACAGGTGTCCTCTTCGTTTCCTCATTCCGATTAAATTGGACGGACTTGCTATTGGGTGTGGTCAGATATTTATCGAAATTGCATTGTGAAGAGTGAGATTAACCCACTGGATTTGATTTTGTTTCGGTACGATTGGATTTGGGTATTTTGCCACAGAATTTGAAATTGAAAGTCGGCTCAGTTATAATTTTGTTGCGTAACCTCAATCCACCGAAACTTTGTAACGGAAAATTCGAAGGCGAAGATGTTAGGTTTGTTCCTTTACTTTTATAATAAGAATAAAAAAAGATGAAGGATATGTAGAAGCACGTGTATGCCAACTAGGACGACAAATTTCAAAGCATCTATTAATTGACAGGTGACTGACAGCTTTTTCTAATTCCAACACCAAGAAATTTGTCGAGTAAGATTCTCAGTGGTGGGGTAATATCTTGCTCTCTCTATGACGCTCTCTTTTATGATTCTTTTGAATTAAGGAACGGCATTGAGTAAAAATTCGTATTACTTATTTCAAGGATTTTGCCTATTCCGTACGATTTGACATTTGTATTTAAGCGTCTCATTTTGTACGTGCGTCTTGAGTCTTGAGTTCCCATTGTCAATTGTTTGTGGCTTGCGCCTGTGTCTGCAAACATCCCGCTTTGTATGGAGTGTTTCGCGAAGCCCATCCTTTCACAGATTATTGGCCATCTTTTTCGTTCAAACGTCAAAAAAACATGTAGGATAACAAAGTCAGTTAATAATGGCCCGAGTAGTGTTTTGTTCAAATTTTGTTGAAAAGCTCATAGTTCCCATTACTTTAACGTCACGTTTTTTACCCAATACGTTTGAAAAACACCATTTTTCAATTTTACAATGCTTTAATTCTGTTTTTTTCCCCTTTAGGTAAATCTTGTTTTTCAGCTGTCGCTTAGTTTTATCTTCTTCTTATTTGACAGTGACGTTGTCGCGAACTAACCTGTTCAATGAAAAAGCGGAATGTCGTGAACATGGTGATACAATATGTTTCCCATCGAATAGTTTAAACTTTACAATCCGGGAATAAATCAAGAGCATATTGCGAGGTAAAAGTAGAGTTTCTCCTAAAATATTTGAATCATCTTCTCCTAAAATCAACATTCCATAAAAACCAGAGAAAATACTGAGACCCCAACTTCGCCCGATTTCCTGTTACTTTGCCTACAAGCTATATTTGTACGGAAGTACCTTGATTTGGTGCACTAATATTGATACATAGAAATTCGTATTGACAAATGTCACGAAACTTCAAGAATTTCCGGCTCACAAACATACTTCCGCTGTCGGCAAAGTTGCTGTCAGCGTTCATAGAATTTTATCCGATAAATTTGAAATTATTCGTTTTGTGTGGAGAGTTTTTTGTTTTTTTTTTTTGTGGGAATAAGTGCACATTTGCTTAAAATATTTATTAAAAATTTTCAATGGTTGTATGAAAAGAAAAACATTTTGACAAAACTTTTTTCAAGTATTTAAGAAAAATGTACACTTGAAATTCATTTTAATGATATCGAAAGAGCACAAATACGTAAAGATGTTTGTCCTAATATGTTTCTTGCATGAAAAACATTTCCCGAAGATAGTTTTACTAACAAAACAAATTAAATCAGTCGCCTTTTAACAATATATTATAATAACTAACCAATGGCATTCAGCAATGTAAAAATGTGGTATTCTCGAACTCAATAAAATTCCCCACGGTTGGTATCGGTTTTAAGGAATAATGTTTTATTTTTTGTATGTTTTTGCATGTAACACGGATTCTAAATGGACATAACACTGATATAAAAACAAAATGGCGAATTTGAAAAAAAAAAATTTTGTGGGGCCAGCGGAAGAGGATTGCGCGAGGTGGGTCTTAGTATCGTTTGTCTCTGATAAAAACGTTTGAATTAAGTATTTTGTAACCGTATCGTCTATTCTGCTGCTGTACTTGTGGAACTTGGTACAAAAAGGTCGTCTATAAAGGAGAAGACACCCAACTTTATGGTTTGCGTAATTTATCAGAGCTAATGCTAATTGAATGTGAGATTCACGAGTTTAATTAACTGTGTGACTTAATGTCCCATTGGTAGAACGTGAAAACTGAACAATGCGTTCGCAAAATAATTTGTATCTATTGGTATAGTGAAAATAAATTAATGCCTTCCAGTAGATTAGTTTTTATGGCAAAACAACTGCCGCCAAAGTTATTCCTGTTACTTATAATTCTAACCAATGACATTATTACCCGCCAATTTATTTCTGAAGGATAGATAGACAAAAACAAAAGGGTTTTTTAATTCCCTTCGTCTAACGTCTAAAAACATATTTGATTGAAAGCTAAAGTGCCAACATTTACACAAATCATATGTTATAAACATATGTTTCATGTTTGGAGGGTTTTTATTTCAAGAGGTAATTAGTATTTCCTTCCAGTAGTGAAGTTTGTTTTACCGTGTTTCTTTTCCCGTCTTCGAAAGTATACTGTTCAAAAATAAAGACATTTTAATTTGTATTTTGAAAGCGGTTGTGCTATTTTTCACTGCTATTCCTATAGGGTACCTCGACGGACCTGTTGCGTCAATTATTTCCTTTTAATTATTGTATCAACTACCTTCCTGTCGTCCCCATTTTAAAATACCCATGTTATTAAATACATTTCAACAGCATCAGTGACTCAGTGGCATCTCAAATTTCAAGCAGACTCCCCATGTGTATGGTACACAATTTTATATTCACTACCCTTGCCATCCGAACCAAGTCCAAGGTCAATAGCTAATTACTTTCGGGAGAAGTTTAAAATGTCATTCCGAAAGAGTGTTTATCCTGCAACATTCGTAACCCCCCTTTTTAATGCAGCTGCCAATATTGGTATAGCGTCATTTTGCACAAGCTCTCTAGGTATTTAGAAAGTCAGCACGGTTCGTGCTTTCTTGCAATTCAACGTTAAATAAACAAAACACTTTTGTTTGCATTTTTGTTAGCTTCTCAAGGATTCCCTTGTTTCGCCAACAAACATGACGTCAAGAGCTGCTCGCATGTTCTCAATGATAGATATGCCAACACACAGTCGTAATTTTTAAAATCTGCCAAAGATTATATATCTAATAAGTACCTATAGTGAAGATTCCATAAGAAACCGCACTTAAACGTGTAAAATAATATTTTTCTCCACCTTACCAAAATAATTTTTTAGTTTGAATTTAAACATTAATTTGAAATTTTAACGGATACTTTCAATATAGAGCATAATAAACGTTCAACACCCACTAGCCGGTGGTTCGGTGGCCGTTATAAATTGAAAACAAATTTATATTGTTCCGCATGCAGACTGAAACAAACGTTCTGTCTCGGCGCTCAAAATAAAGTCTGTCTGTCTTCTCAGGCGAATCGAACTGTGGTGCGTTTGCATTATTTTTTTTGTTTTTGTAAACATTTAATTCGCAGACGAAAACAAAAAGCAGAACATAAATATTCAATTATAGTTTCATCTTTATCTAACTTTTTGCATTTATTGTTAAAATATTCGGCTACAGTGTGGTGGGAAAGGAAATGCCCCAAAAGCGTGATATTTCCGTGGAAATTAAATGTTTTTTTTTTGCCTTGTGTCAAAAATTTTGCTTTGGATGGACTAAGAAGCTCCCAACTTATAGTGAAATTCTTCCATATGTTTGCGCTAAGCTTTAAGTATATATTTAGTTCGACCACAAAAAGCATTATATTAACCTTAATCGGTTTGAGAAAGTTTTTGTTTTTGGGACGAATCCTATTATCTATTTCGAGAAGCTTTCTCAGGACAGTTTTACGCCCGCATGTTTGATGTTTGCCAGTAGTGGAAATAACCCTTAGGAGTGGTTTGTGTTTTGCCGTTGGTTGAACCATGGACGCCTCCCTCAGTACTACGAGCAATAGAGCACACCAACCATTGAGCTAAATCTAAGCAAAATCATTTTTCCTATCAATTTTTAATTGCAAAACTGAGTTGCATACTGCTTGCATCCATGACATTTGTGTCAATTAGGTACTCAAACCTCAAATCATCAAACAACTCCTGCACAGGCCTTTGAACATTTTTGTTCTGAATAATAACAGACAATATTAAAGTCCACCAGAGGCCTCTGGTTCACATCCACTTTACTCCGAGTGAACAAGTTTATTATTTCGTTCCAATTGTTTATTGTTTTGTTGTGTTTTCATCAGGTGGAAACTGTGAAAACAATCGTGTCTTCTACACCAGACACGTGCGTTCATTAAAAATCTTTATCGCCAAAGCGGAGAACGTGCGTCTCTCTCCTTCGCATTAATCACCTAATTGAATTTGAATCAGTAATCAAAGAATTTGTTTTCATTTGATGTGGAAATAAAGAGGAACTCATTAGAAATCTGTTTCATTTCATAAAAATGTTCAATCAAATTTTCAATTTTCACACATTTTCATATTTTCAACGGAAACGGTTTTCCGATTGTTTTTTTTTTTGTCTAGAAGAGGTCTTTCATTTTTCCAATCATATTTAATCAATCAACCATTTTCTGATGCGAACATTTAATAAAGTGTAAAGAATTTGAGTTTCTACTTTTTAAATGCAACACCAACATGTTTTATGTTATACATTTTTCATTAACATTTATATTACTCAATAAAAAAAAATACATTCATCGCGATTTGCGGATACTTCGGATAAACAATAATTCTCTCTTTCAATCTGGACACGCATGCATATTTTTGTGTAATTATTATTTTTTTGTTGTTGGATATTTTTGGCCATAAACCAAAATACTCCCCGGTCCGGGCTATTCGGATTGATTAGGTGTAAATTTGGGTGAATGAATGGAATCGAACGAAATCGAAAATTAAACAAAATATTTCTGCGAATTATTGTGGCTTCTACATTGTGTGAGCAAAGTTATGACTTTCGGCAGCATCAGCATTATGGTCTCATAATTTAAACGAAATCGGGAAACTGCTGAAATATTTTTATTTTTGGCATTTTTAGAAAACCCATAATTTAACCTTCCACAACTTTGAAATGACTTGATTTTTATTTTGGGATTTTTTATTTTTTTGTAATCGCAAAACTGTGAACTACTTAAATTTAGAGTCGAAACTCAAAATGTTTGTTGGTGATATTGTCGTTCGGAGAACCACTTTTAAGGTGACAGAAAAAATATTCTTACTGACCTGACCAAGCATAAGTTCAATTCGTAAATTTGTGAAAATGTCAAGCAAAGCAAAAGTAAACTGAGACCCCCAACTTTAAAGAGAAATTGCCCTTCCGATAGTCAATTTTAACCTTCATATTTTGTAAGTCACAAATTTGTAATTTGTAAGTTCGAAAAATTTAGCTTTTACACTGAAAACGATTATTAGTATCGCCGAATGACATTTCCAATGGTCTGGTATTTTCTACGACAATTATGTCATGAAAATGTGAAAAATTTCAATTTGGAAACACATTGCGCCTGTACTAATAGTTAACCATTTTTAATAAAGACTTTGAGCTCAAGGAATTCACAATAGTTTTGATTGCATTCAAATTTTGCAATCGTGAGCTTCCACAAATTTAAATTTGAGACTGTAATTTGTTAGTTAAGGCGCATTTGGTCTGTTTGTTTTCTTAATAATTGAAAATACATATACATGATTGGTATTAATTATTTTTTTAAACAATTTATCAAATAACTAAACTTTCTCATGAAAGGATATTACCAGAAAATCGTTCTGAAAGCTTGAATGGAAATTCACATTATGCTTGTAAAGGTACTTTCATTAGCGACTTGACAACTTTTAGTGTGAACGCACCCTTAAACCGACTACCGAACTGTCAATGTCAAAATATTCAGTAAAATCAACTATTCATCATGGTGAAATAGGTACACGAAGGAACAACTTTTAAAAATAATTAAAATTTAATACCGAAATTCCGAGTCGTGGTCCAACTTTAAGAGCGTTAACGCCAATTTTCAATTTTCAGCGATGAAGCGCAGTTTTGGTTAAACGGCTTCGTCAATAAGCAAAATATGCGTGACAGTTGAGAACCCTCGTGTGCTTCATGAAACAACACTTCATCCGCAAGAAGTCACTGTTTGGTGCGGTTGATGAAAATTACCGTCACGTTACGGTGAATGGTTTTCGCTACAGAGACATGTTGGAACGTTATTTCTTTGAGCATTTGCATGAATTGGACATCGGTGACGTGTGGTTCCAACAAGACGGTGCCACAACGAAGTCGAATTCCATTCATAAATTTTTTGATAGTAATTCAAGACAATACATTTTTTTTTTGTCAAGTTGTCAAGTCCTTAATGAACGACCCTTTAATGGGACTTAAATTTAAGGCAGATTATAGTCTTATGTTCAAAAAACATCAACGAATCGTAAATCATCCTTCATCCGAACAGCTCAACTATTTTCTCGTACGAAAATTACCTTCCTCCCCACTTTCGAAGAAAAAGCCCCCAATCGAAACACCGTTTATCACTCGAATGCTATTCGTCCGCAACACATCTTCATCGTCCTTCCCCATCCATAAACACCAAATCAGTCAGTCAATGCAATTTGCTTGAGCATTCAAGTTCGGCCTATAAAAACATTGACATTCGATTGATTCCTTTATCCCCGCTCATGTCTGGAAAGAAATAGTTCCCAAATTAATCAACCGAACTTTGACGTCGGTAGAATATTTACCTACACACTCTTGTGCAAAAAAAAAAAGAAGATGAGAAGATCATTTACCCCATCAACGCCGTTTAGATCGGGATAAGCGATGTGTATCAACTACACACACAAATACATCACACAACCATCTCCCCTATTTGGGTTACTGAGTGTGAGATAATTTGTACAAATTAATTGCCGGGCTATCTTTCAAAAGTAATTCTAAATATTTCTTCCGCTCAAAAGAGAATAATTAAAAATACCAACACGAAAGCAAACATCAGAAAAACAAAACAAGCATTCGCAAGGTGTCTGTGTGTGTATAGCAATAAAAAAGTTCAAGAATACCACAAGAAAATTTAAAACAAAAACGTCCATCATAGTTTAACCTAAACAAAAAGAAAGCTTAAGATCTTCTTCTGTAAGACTATTGAGAAATGGGGTAAAAATTCATGACCAATAAACAATTCAAAAAAACCACTGAGCAGTAAAAAGAGTTTACGTAGAAATGTGCACACAAAACATTGACTTCGCGGTAGCCAATCGCTCTCCCAAATAAGTGGGGCTTGTCAAGAAAACAAGGAACATGGAAAGGGACTGAGGAAGTCTTAAATAACAATCGCGTACACATGAACATACAAGGTGGGCCAAAAGAGATCACCCTATTGGAAGATGCTCTTATTTTTGCAAATGGCAAAATCTGTTTTGACATTTGTGGACGAGACAGATGTAGAATACAAGTGAACAAGCCATGGAGCGATACACTCCCCAAGAACGCGGTGTCTATTTTTTTTGCGTAACAATTCGTCTGTAGTGTTGGCGCAGCGCGAATTCCGTCGCCGATTCCACGGCCGTCCGACACCGACTGCGCAGACACTGCGCCGTTTGGCCACCAAACTGGAAGAGTATGGGACCACACGAGACGTTGCCAAGAGTGGCCGGCCCCGGAGCGTCCGTTGTGCCGAGAATATCGCCGCTGTTGTCGAGGATGTCGAGCTGTCGCCGGAAACATCGACCAGACTTGCAATTAGCCATCGGCCGGTCTTCCCTAAGGCAAATTTTGGTCAAAGACTTGCGCATGTTCCCGTACAAAGTCCAGTCCGTGCATCAGCTGCTGCCTGTCGACCGCCAAACGTGTGTAACCTACGCCCAAGCCATCCTCAATCTCGAGGACGAAGTGGAAGATTACTCGACCAAAATCATAATGAGCGATGAGGCTCATTTCCACCTCAGCAGGTACGTCAACAAGCAAAATTATCGCTTCTGGGGCACCGAAAATCCACGAGTAATGCACAAGGAGCCATTACACCCGCTCAAAGTTACTGCATGGTGCGCTGTTCACGCTGGAGGAGTCATCGGGCCATTTTTTTTCGAGAACGCCGCTGGTCAAACGACAACAGTGGACAGTGCGCGCTATAGGGTCATGTTAACCGATTTTTTTCTGCCGCAATTGGACAAATTAGGACTTGAGGACATGTGGTTCCAACAAGACAGAGCTACGGCACACACTGCGCGAGCCACAACCGATATTCTGAAGGCGGCGTTCCCGGGTCGCCTCATCTCTCGTTTTGGCGATTTGCACTGGCCCGCAAGATCGCCCGATTTAACCGATCCAGACTATTTTTTGTGGGGTTTTTTGAAGTCCCGTGTTTACGTGAACAAGCCCGAGACCCTAGAAGCCCTCAAGGACAACATTCGACACTAGTGCGAGAATCTGTCGCCCGAAGTTCTCGCCGAAGTGATGAAAAATGCCATAAAACGAGCCCCTATGCCAATCAATTGTGACGGCGCCCATTTGGCCGATATCATCTTCTCGACTTGACCAATAAAACTCTAAAGGTTCAAATGAACATAGTCAAAAAACAGAATCGAAGTTTTTCATTTAGAAAAAAAATTAGAGCCCAACAACATCGGACTTCTTTTGGCCCACCTTCTACAAATATTCACTTTGAAATGTGTAACCAGCGAAACTAAAACTTTATGCAGGCGAACAAATTCGGTTTCCTGTTGAGAAAAGTTGTCATTTGGCTTCCATGACAAATCCTGTGATATAAGCTGCCATTTCCAAAATGCTTACTACTAAATCAAGTCACTCGACTTCGACCTTAGGAGGGCAGCTTTGCAGGGTAGTAGGTGTGAATAAAAATTCACGGGTCGGGTGAGTTAAGCAACTAAAAAAATTTGTTTTATATTGCGAAAATACACTCAATCTTTTTTTTTTTTTAGTGCTCGTCACTCCAACGACTAGATGTTGAATGCTGACTCGCCCCACAGAGTTATGAACTTGAACCAAATGACAGCAAAAGTTATGTGATTGGGCTAAAGATTTCTACTGTCAAAACAGAGATCATCAACCTCGGTTCTAGCTCATTATCTCAAGTAAACATAAAGTGCTTTAGAGTCCGAAGACAGTACCGAAGTAAGGACTCACGTCAATTGCGGGTGGATTGCGATGGGCTGAGACATATATTGCCAGAAACTATACATGAAACTATGGATGACACGTTGGTGTAGTAGAGAACAAGTGGTAACACGGCTTGAGTGGTGCTCCCTGGGTCCATAGACGGGCACCGTTGATTGATCAACACTCGACTCCACCAATACAAAACAAATGGCGTAAGTGACTCATAAAGCCAGTTATTCGCAGTCAATGTTGGTCGATTAAATCTGCCTAATTGAAGAAGGTCAACAAGTCTCCCACACACAATACCCCGAGCTTAGACACACTCGTTTGTTCCTACTAATTACAGTACGATAAAATTGCATGCAGGGACATAAAAACCCTCATCACACTTTGTCAACGGTAACAGCAGGATACGGCGAGAGTAAAAACAATTTTTCCAAATCCCATGTGAGTGTCAATATAATGTACTTTCATTGAAATTCTGAATGGCTCTTGGGAAGCATCCTTGCACGTGATTAAAATGATGACATTGTTCTGGCCATTTATACACAACCGGACTGTCGACTGTGTATATTTACGGTTTCAACACTCCAACTAGATGTATGCCAACAATTTCTATCATGTTAACGGAAAATATTAACAGCATGTGTCCTAATAACCCTAAGGCACGAGTTGACACAGCACTCCCTTTCCATATATATTTACCAATGGACAAACATTCGCGGCCGTCGGTTTTCAGCCGGCACGGTCCTAATTTCTGAAATACAGTTGGGGCTTTAGTTGTCTGCCACCTAAACACTTCACTCACTAGCTGGGGCGAAAACCATATCCAGACAATTAATGGGTACTCACCACACCACCCACACCGCAATAGATCGACAGCGAGATCAATAATCCGATATGATTCAAAGCAGATTTCCATTTGAGCAGCTTCCAGCCGCCTTTTCGACAGAGCCCGCCACCGCCCTCCTCGACTGTCTCCACCCGAACGTCCAGATGTTTAAGTTTCTGCAGCAGTTCCTGATTGGCCTCGTCCGCCGAATCGTATTCCACCATTGTTAACACTTTTTTCACTCGAAAATTATGCACTAAATTATAATTTTAGAAATTTTCTTAATTATTTTTTTTATTCTTTTTTTATCACTTTTCGGAAATGCACATTTTCATATTTATTTCATTGCACTCGGACACACAAGACTTTACCCGCGAAATACCGATCACACAGTACGTTTTCGTCGACTTTTCCGGGATTTTCCGGCGAACCAAACACAGTGCTCCGTTTTTGTAACTTTTCGCTCCGGCCAACCCGAAGTCAACGCATTGACTGAGAACTGCCACCGCAGACGATGAGACTTTCCATTTTTTCCGCAGAATTTTCCTTTCCTTACTGTTGCTGCTCGACGTAGGGAACATTTCCCAATTTTCTTCGTATTTTTCGTGTGAAAACTCGCGCAAATGTACACAACACAACACTTGTGTGTGAGCGAATTTTCGCACGCCAGCCGACCCCGGCGAACATGTTTGATGCGCCGGCGCTTGTTCGCCGTCGAACAATAACACAACTTGTTGTGTCGAAGTCGAAAAGGAAAAACTTCATGAGTGTTTGAAACGCGTGGTTTATGCCGGTGTTTTTGTTTGGTTTTGCCACCGCACGCCGTGGACTAATTTTCGATTTTGTAGAGGTGGGTCAGGAGGTGGCCGGAGTTTCCATTCAGGGGTGCGTTGATGCCGCTGTGTGAAAAAGCCAGTTTGTGGGCTCTGCACGTTTATTCAATCTTTTGTTCTTTGTTCCTCTTGAAAGACGTCTCGATATCGATATACTTCAGTGGATGTGTTAATGGTAGTGCGTGTTCGGAATTGGAAATAATTTTGGACGCAGTGCTGCTTTTGTCGCTTTGCATTTTATTTAAAGTTTTAGGTGCTTTGTTTGACAGTGTCCTTGGGGGGGCTAGTTAATTGTGCACCATCAGTCAAATTTGATTATTATGCTGAGTAAGCTTGATTGTTTACATAAACTGTTCACGGGCTATAAACTCATCAGCAGAGCGTCTGAAGAAATGGCCATTAAGCGGATTCATTACGCGAGAATGCTTTTATGGGACAGAGGATTAAGATTAAAATGCAGTTAAAGGGCACTCATCTTAAGAAAATAATCAGCTTAAATTTTAGAATAGGTAGGCCATGTTTATGAGAAGGATGAATTAATTATTAGCACTTGCTAAACGAATATGGTGTGCTTACGAAAGCGCGCATTTGGAATTTGTTTTCTAGTTCCCTGGGGGGAAAATGGCAACCGCTTTTTTCGTGCTCAAATTTCGATCTCTTCTTACTATCAGGAGCTCAGAACCAGAGTATATCCATCAATGAGTAGGGACACTCTCTCTACATATGTATTTGTTACCACCACATAGCAAAATGCAGAAAAAATCGTAGAATAAGTGGAAGCAGGTCGAAAGAATACTTTTTTCCTGTATACAACGACTGCTTGAGAAAAAAAGGGTACACAACACATTTTGTCTGTACCACTACATGCGGCTTGCTGCGTACGACAAACGATTGTGGTTTATACTCTGGTTTTTTCATAAAGCATTTTTAAAGGCGACCTGGAGTTAATGTCAGTATATTAGTATTCTCCCTCCACCATGCAGGTTGATCAGGGTAACCATCTTTGCTTTCGTAGAATTGTTATAAAAAAACAATTTTTTTAGTTTTTGCCATTGGTTATTGATTAAATGGTCTTTGTTATGGACATGAAAAAGAAATGTTTTATTCTATATCACGAAATTCAACCCTTTTGCTTTGCTACGACTTCGTTAATTACCATATTTTACGACTTTAAGTTTTATTGCCAGCACTTTTTAGGTAGAATATTTCATAGCAGATGGTCACTCTAATTACTTAGGTTGGTTGTAGAGGGGATTGTTTACATTTTTTTCGCACGTATTTTTAAAGGCGACCTGGAGTTGGATTGTTATCAGTCGTTCATTACCATCAATTGACGAAGTAAAGGGTGTTCAGTGTCAGTGCGTGTGGCAAACAATTAAAAATAGTGAAAATTGAAAGTTGAAGTGCAAGTTTGCATAGTTTAAGAACTCTAAATAAAATAATGGGAAAACATTATGTTAAATGTTTGGCGTGTGGGCGAGAGCAGAAAGAAAATCTTGGAGTTAAATATTTCAAAATACTGGTTAAAAGTGAGAGGTAAGCAATATAAGTTATAGATCGGGCAAGAATGAATATAAATCTGTGTTGTATTTCTTATTTATTTTTTAGAAAAGCGAAGTGAAACAATTTCGGAGGATTCCAGGATCTGCGAAAGACATTTCTCGAAAGACATGTATGGAAAGTCAACGATGCGCTTAAAATGGCATTCTACTATTTCGCAGGTTATATTTTAAAAAAATACCGCCTAAACCACAAGTGTGAGTTAAAATTGAGTCCGCAACTTAACGTTTCCTCAATTTTTACAGATTTTAAAGAATATGAAGATGCGAAATTGAATCAAGAATTTTTAGACTCGTTAGAGAATCTTGAACAAAAATTTATTTCTTGTTTTCCAAATATGTACTACCTAAATAATTTTGAGGAGAATATTTTTAACTTTTTGAAAAATGAATTTCATTACAATTGCTGTAAAAATCAAAATAAGGAATTTCTTATCAAATTTTACGTCCGAGTACGGGTTTACTTTATTCTAAAACAGTTCAATAAAAATAACAAAAAATGTACCAACAAACAAAAATATTTAAGTGTAGCACACATGTGAATATATATATAAGATATAAAATGTGCAATAAGAAATATTACAAATTGATTTTGCTTTTTTTTTTACGTCACACCCTGTACCACATTTTGAAACAGTTCGACTACTCTTCCATCCCTCTTTTACAAGAGCACTTTTAGTGCCGTCTATTTCTCGTGTCTGTGTACTGCAAATTGTAAACTGATAAGAAACACGTGGAGAGTGTCCCTACTCATTGATGGATATACTCTGCTCAGAACCTGTTTAAGAGAGCAAAACTTATGTCGTTTTCCATTGGGACCACCAGAAAGCTTTTTCAGATCTCAGATTTTACGCTGCTCATTGAATGCGCAACGTAATTGATCTGCTTTTATAAATGTACCTACTAGTGTGTTATTTGGCAGCAATATCTGCTGATATTCAAATTACATTTGTTTTTGCAAAAATCACAAATGGATATCGACTTCAAAAATGTTTTCCCTGTTGTAGATACAAATTTAGTATTTTTGGTGATTCGTCGTCTTCACATGACGAGGAAGACTATGAAGATAATAATTCCTCCAAAATTATATCCATGGCTATTTATGCATTTCGTTATTTTGGTTTTCACGAAACCAGCAAACCAGGAACAGCAATACTACATAACTGACGGGTTGCTAAGAAGCTAAAAAAAAAACAAGTTACTAGTCCGAAAAATGTTAAATAATCGCCGGAATAAATGAACAGACCTGTTTTACAACCAAAATTGACACAAAGTGGAAACACTTTTCCAGCGGTCCAGAGGTGAACGAACACTGAAGAATCTGTACTCGTTTTATATAAAAAAAATAGGACATCTAGAAGAGCAACAGTAAAGTCTTTAAAATGTCGTACGTACGATTATAGTTGTCTGGAAATATTCCTTTATAAAGGAAGATTAGAAATTTTGTTTGACCAGCAGCCAAAGAAGTCGGGGCGTCCCACAATCCAACAGTAGGCGTTTTTCTTTTCTAGTTCAGAGCAGAACCTGAACTGTTATATCTACAAAAAGTTCGTATTTCTTTTTTAGTTCAGACACATCAGAGCTCAAATTTGTGTTTCTTTTTTAGTTCTAAATTCTAAATTCTGAAATTAATTTAAAGGCTTTCAAAATTTATAAGACTTTTGTTGTACTTTTTAAGCGATTTTTTGAATTAAATAAATAAATAATCTCCAGAGCATGATCAGAGCGCGCTCTATGAGCTCAGAATAAATTGACTGAGCAGTCTGAGGAAAAAGCTGATTACAGGAAAAACAAAAAACCATCAGAAAGCTCTGAACACACTCGGTCCAGAGCGCGCTCAGAATGCTCAAGCTCAGTTCAGTGCTCAGCTCTGAGATAAAAAAGAAAAACGCCTAGTATACGCGTTAAGAGAAGCTTTTTTATAAGTAACAAACTTTCTGCCTTTGGTTTTGACTTACCACTGTTATAAGTTAGTTTGCGTCTATCATAAACTGGATAGTTGTCAGACTGGAATACTACATTTTTGCTTGAACCCAGATATGCAAATGTTCTTAATATCAAAGGTTTTTTTTTGTCAAAGCGGGTCTCTCAAAATCAATGGACTCGAAATCCTCTTTGTCCATCCAATTCGACCTGATGCCAGCGTTTTTCGGATTAGCGCTTGTTTAATTATAAAGAAGAATGGAACGACAATTACACGAATCTAACCCGGAAGTCAAAAATAACATGTAGGGCACCTTAAAAAAAAAATGAAATCCCTTACAGTCTTCAAAGGCTACGTTTTCTCCCAATAAAAACGGACATCAGCCCTCGCCCGCCTCTTACCACAAAACCAATGTATTCGAAAACAGAAGAAAACCAAACCCAGCAATTTCCTGTGCACCGCATTGACCAGCAAGGATGTATGGCCCCACGAGGATCTAAAAAGAAAACCACTCAACCGATATATGCCCTATCCAAAATCCATGAATCGATTCGTCGAATGTGTAAGGCTGAGCCTGAGGACCTCAACAACATAATTACTCCCGAATACAAAAAAGGTGTGTTTTGGTATTCGATTTTCTATTGGGCCCTGCCTTGTTCAATCTCTGCCCTGCTGTTCGTTTCACTATTATTTTCACGCTTACTCTGACAAATGTCCGTTCTGCACGATTTACCATCGCGCTCATCATAACGTAGTGATTTTTGTGCGAACAAATTTTCCAAAAGAACAGTCGTAAGACAACGAATTCGTCCTGAATTTATTGTCCTTAAGGGATTTATTGCTTTTGCAGTGGCATGTCAGAGATGTCTCAAATGGTTTGAATCGAAATTGATTGGCAATTTATTCCTCAATATGAGTATGAAGCGCCGGCGAAAACGAAAACCAGCCTGGCATTTATAGGGACATGTGTGATTTTAATTGCATTACCTGTTTAGTAAATTATGCATAATCACGATGTCTAAATTTGTGTGTGCGAAAATATTCTCGATTAAAGGTTTGTGTTTTGCTTTGTGGGTTACAACTTAATTTATCTACGTCTAGAGGTTAGGTTCATTTGACACGACAATTCTACTTTACTTGTCACTTCGATTGTGGTTCTGCAATAGGTGGATTCAACTGCGTTGCGACATCAACTGATATTTGATTGATATTGACAGAATATTGTTACACTTTGATGGATATTGATGGTTGCTGATAATTGTTTATAAATAGATATTAATAGGATATCAATGGGAGCAGATAGCGCCATCTAATGTAGACTACAGTGATTGAAATATCCAAGAGCTTTCAAAAAGTGAATTGTATTTTTTTTTTGTGAACAATCACTGCAGAAGGAACTGGGTCGTTGTCGAACCAACCGCTTAGACACTAGAATGAGCTCGTAGTTTCGTTTAGTTACCAATTGAACATGATAAAAGGGAATTGTGGAGACAAAATTCCCTCCTTACTAAGCACAGCGTGCCACCTAAATTACTGTCCTTATTATATGCTGTATATGACCCTGCCATCTTACAGTGGAAACACACAAAACTCATTTAATTTCAAAACAAACCCAGCAGACTATAAAAATTTCAAAAAAAAACTCAAAAACCTGTCGTTTAAGAAATTCTTTCTAAATGCGGCCATCCAAAGAAAAGGAAAGATCAGCGTCAACTTTGTCCGAAAGCCTACGCCGTCGATCTGGTAGCAAACTTATAACATCACGTCAAAAAGAGACCAACGACCTCCATCTGGTTAAAACAATTTCCGAGATGCGGCCATCTAAAGACGCGGACTACGCATCTTTTGCCGAACAACTTAGACGTCGTTCTGGCAGCAAACACTTCGCAGCATGTCGTGCGGAGACCAACGACCTCCAGCTGCAACGAGTTCCAACATATAAGGTCATTGAAGAGAAACTCTATGAAGATGGATGTCCAATAGCCGCAAAATATTTCAGCAAGTTGGTGACACAAGAGAATGAACTCATCCAAACCAACACAAAGTTCAAAAAACGTGTTCGCGACTCTCATTGCCTTCTGCTTGCTATTGTGGAAAATGTAAAATCAGCCGAATTTGGATACCGCATGACTGGCGATAAGGAACTCACGCTTCAGCTGCTTCTTCAAACAGCGCACATGATTCAAGCACAGGATGATGCCTTTCACTGGCTTGTAAAGGAAATTTACAGTATAATTTTGAAAATTTCCAAGGAATGGAAGGAACAGTGTATTGAGGTTATATCGCGGACACATTTCGAGTATGGAGTCGTCCTTGCAGAGAAAGGTATGAATGTGCTTAAAAGTGTTTGATTAAGTTTAGCGAATTTTCTACCTACTCTAGACGACGAGCACTTGTTCGAGGCCATTTGTCAAATATCAAAGTCGCTGGAGACCTGCAAAGATACTATGTGGTATACCAATGACAGAGACCGCAATATTCTTCACGAAGACGCTTGTGTTAGGCTTTGCGAATTACTTCTGAGGCAGGCCAAAATAGATTCGAAAACCGACCCACAGAAAGCAGCTAACTGGGCGCATAAGGCTGTTCTTACCTTTGAACAAGGTTCTTTCGCAGTTAAAAAAATTAACCACAGTCCGTTTAGTTCTAACTCATTTTTCACTTAGTTGGAATCAGTGTCAATACCAGTCTGTACGGCATAGCAACACTGCGTCAGTCGGAGTATCTTATTAACGGCAGAGACTACGAATCCGCCTTCAAAGTATTAAATGGTCTCCAGAATCATATAATGGCTAATGATGCCCCGAGAAACAAATGTGAATTCTACCTCTGGCTAGGAATATGCCATTTTAAGTAAGATCTTTCCTAATGCCTGGATTTAATAGATTTGAATGGTTCTGCTTTCACAGCTTATCTCCACACCGAATGGCTCTGAGAAAATTAAAGCTGTCGCTAATTATTAGTGAGAACTACAATTACGCCGATTTGAAGGCACACGCCCTTATGTTTTTGGGTAGAATTCATGCTCAAAATGCGTCTACTCATGTTCAGGCCAGACAGCACTTCATCGAAGCGAAAGATCTCTTTCAGAAGTTAAGGGATTTTGAAAATGAGAAACTTGCAACATTTCTAATGGCAAAGCTAAGGGCGTACCAGATCTTTCCCAATTACATACAACTTATTAAGCTGGCTTCGTGGAGCAGTTATTGCTATTTGTTCGATCTGATACAATGGAAGCAAAAAATGTTGCCATTTTGGAATGAAAACGGGGAACTCCACACTTTTGACAATGAGTACGAGTGCCTGTTGCAAGAAGAAGTGGAAAAGGAACTCACGATTATAATAGATTCTGAGATTTAGTATCAATTGCATTTGAATGTTTACTGTTGTGGGTAATTTTTGTTGATTATATTGTTTGCAGAAGACATTTGCTCGCTTTATAGTGAAATGGAAAGAAATGCGATCGTAACTTGAGCCAAGCGAAACCCGAGATTTAAGTCTTCTATTGACTACTGGCAGGTCGATCAATCGAGTTTGTACTTGCTTGAGTTTTAATAGCTGATCACCGCATTCACATACTATCCCTTTTTCCTGATAGTCCCGTATACATGCAGCAAAAAAATTGGCAAACGCGGCAAAACTGAAAGAAGCAGTGTCTATAGAAAAGTTTCCAATAACACCCATATTCAGCCTTATCCGAAAAAAGGGGACATGACTATTACTCTCAATCGAATTGACTGATTTTCCAATAGCCGCCTTCCACATTTTGGATTTCTTTCACATCCCGAGTGCCGAACTGCCAGCATTGACTCGGGCCACTACCTTGTTGCCCCAAAGTACATACTGCGAGAAAGCATCACCTCGAATCAATCGCGGAATTCTACTTCTAATTACCAGAAAGGAAATGAATGTAATTTTGTGTAAACGACTAAAACTACTTCAACCCTTCGTTAACAATCTTATTGGCCCCTAACGCCGTTTTGACTCGTAAAAGTCGACAGCATCCATAGAGACGAGCTGCATAGAGCCGTACATTGTCTTGAAATGCCTGCTTAACTCGTCCGAAGTGTTCAATTACTGTAGAACACGACTGACGATCTATCATGTGATTTCTCTTCTTCTTTTTAACATCTAACTAAAAATAATTCAATGGTGAACAAGCCAACATGCAAGATTCAAAATTTCCAATTCCTATGGCAAACGACAACAAAAGCTATTTTATTTATTCACAGCAGTCAATTTCAGTCACAATGACCACAACCTGTATCAACTGAGTTATACAATACAAAAATATCAATTGATTGATGCAATGAGCATATTATGTTTTCTTTATGCGCTTCTAGGTTAAGGTACGTAAATGCGTTCGCTTCTATGTTTGGAGAAACATGTACCCGCCATTTAGAAGAATGTAGAACTTATGTGGTATTCGTTTGGGATTCTTCAGATTTGCTCTCAGATTTCAGATTTCTTGTGCCCAATCGAACATAAAAACGCTCTTGCTCGTTTTTGTGTTGATATTCGTACGACTTGAATATGTGTAGTCTTCGACACTTTTCAAAGCGCTTTCCATTCACTGGTTAAATTTTATATTAAAACAATCGAAATTTCGGTCCCCATTGATTTCTAATTATTTGTACATAAATAATTTATAGAAATAGATTCACCCGATGCAATGCCTTTCTTTGCTGAAGAAAAAATTCACGAAAACCTAAATAAACTCCACCAGTTGTCAAACTCAAATCCACTTGTATTCGTTAATCTGAAGCAAATCTGAAAAAATATCTAGATTCGCAAAAGATTTTTTGTACCAAACGAACATAAAAATTGCTCTGAGAGCGCCCAATCGAATACCACATTAAATCCACCCATACCTCTACGGTTCTAACTTCAAAATCACAAAAAAAAGAAACAGTTCGGATATAATGATCTGATTAGTAAACTTATCGCTCAAAAAGTTGATGTACTATGTTAATGTGTGTTTCCTATAACTGAAGAAGTGGCTCACTCAAACTGAGGTTATTGGGTTGACGACAAATTATAAACAATCGTGTGTCATTTGAAATTTGGATGACAGCACACTAGCATCAGTTATCAATTAATATATGTCTTTCATCTATCTCAAGAGTGGACAGGTGAGGCGTACCCTTTTTAGCTTAATTATCCATTTTAAAAGTGTAAACCCGTACTTATCCTATCCACAAAAGCCCTTCAAAAACAAATCTCTAGCTAAATCAGTAAATAAATAAAAAACAACACAAATTAATTTACTTAAACAAAGAAAACATTATGTTTCCATTTTTATTTTTTTGTTTTGTTTTCAAAAGGATTCTTTTCTTAATTCTTTTTTTTACATATATATAGAAAAAATACAATTTTCTTTTGTATATAAATATATGTATATACATATACATAGGATACGTGTATGTTCTTAAAAACAATTGTAACAGTTTACAAAATGTAAAATAATGAAAGATGTACTCGTATCGAAAGGAGAAGAAAAAAAAAAATACGAAAAAGAAGCTTCAAATTTGTCCTAGTTCTCAAATTTACATCTCATGGATTGTTCACATTTAACTTATGCTTAAGGCATTGCCTTTTATTTTCATTCATTCGACTTTTGTTGTCTTCTTTTTTTACTTAGTCATTATAATAACTCGTAACAACTTTAGTTAACAAAACAAAAAAGATTATAATAGCATTTTTCTTTTCTGTTGGTTGTGTAGGAATTAATTAGTAATATAAATTATCTACACGGAAATTATAATGAAAATTTCATTTAATCGACACATATAAACATCAATAACTTACAAAACAAAAAAAAAAAAAAAATTTAATTCGTGTGGCTATGCAGTATGGGGTGTGAGTGGTTTCTTATCAAGGATTTTTCTGTCCCTATCTATTTGTTGTTTTCCTCTTACTGTGCATCGCTGTGTCTGTAAAAGAAATAAAGTTTTAGTTACATTTTTTTCTATCTAAAAAAGCAAATTAAATACATTTACCAACCAAACACTAGCTGCATTAGTTAGTGTTGTAATAAAATGTTTAATCTTTCAAGGCAGCATTTTTGTCCCCACCCGGTGACATGACGTACGACTTAACCGATTGAAATATCCGGCCCAGAGATAGCTTGGAATTTGTGTCCACTGTTGAACAGTGTCCATGTCCGGCTAGAGTATCATTTGTTGTGGACATTGATGTGCCCAAGATGGAGGCGGTTGTTCCCAGTGGCTTATCAAATATGAGATCCGGTTCATTAGGTATTGCCATCACTTCGGTTTCGATCACCTGTATGGGTAATGATTTGTCGTGACCAATATCAATATTTCCGGATGACATACGCAGGCTTGATATGATGTCATCTGGAAAGTGAAGGAACATGTGGGATTGGCCTTTTTTTTCAATTAGGCAAACAATGAGGAGTAGATGGAGTTTTTGATTAATTTCATTTGTTTAAAATAGAAGAATCATTTTGTGTTTTTGTTTTTATTTTTTATGTGTGTGCGTGTGTGTAACGGTTAAGACTTTTATTATTCTTAAGAATGATTTGAAATTTTTTTTCTTAAAAAAACGGCGGATATTGGAAGGATTCGAAAAAAAAATATAAACACTATGACGGAAATAAAACTGCAAGCTCTGAACGCAACTCGGACTAAAGTCGGTCTCAATAACAAAAAAAAAAAAAAAGAACAATAATTGTCTCAGACTCTAGTGAGAACTTGAAAGGAAAGCAGTCAACATACATTTTAATATGGGTTGTGTGCTGATGTGCAGTACGTTAATGGTGTAGAAATTTGCTTCTAATCTTAAGCCTTTTATACTTGTAACTGGGGTGGCCTGCAATGTAAACCTTAGCATAAGAAAGATATTCAATAAATACTCAACTGATTGTGGCTTGGAAATAAATTAAGAAGTTGTGTGTTTAAAGTCTTTTTAGACCCCTTTACATATTGTATCCCGTATTAGTTGAAACATAACAGAAACCGATATGCAGATGAGAAACGAAACTAATACAAGTCCACTTATCAGAGTGCCTGTTGAATTTCAGGTGGAGGTAAGATGAAAGTCGGATTCTGTTTTTCAGAAATTTACTAGTAACGGCTAGGCGAGCGGTTATTTTTTTAAAGTACCTGTTATGTGCATACTCACAGCTTTATCACACTCAATAACTCCGTGAAACGAATTGGATAGCTTTTTGCGTTGAGTTTCTAGTCCCTTCAAGTGTACTCCGTTTTTTTTTTTCCTGTGCGTGGAGTTCCTTCCATTCAATATTCTAGTTCAATTCAACTGTATGACTTCTTGTACTAAACTTCGTCCACCAACGTATCGTTTCCATTCCAAATAATCGTGCATAAAGCAAAACTGACGAAATAAAAGTTTTGCAGACCATACATTTCGTTGTTTAAGTCAAGAATTTTGGACACATCAGAGCCAATAACTTTATTTTCCTTTAGCCTCCTTATAACTAGGCCTGACCCTTATATATTTAGTGGTAAAACTATCTCTTCACTAACTGGGTATAGTTTAACTTCTTCTCCAGATATCTATCCAGACATTCCTGGCAACTCCCGGAAACTCAATGATGTCACCGGTAGTTTATAAGAAACCCTTCAATGAAGTAAATCAAAGGAGATCTTTGGCTTCCATCAGCTGCCAAAATAAACTGCTAACAAATGTCGAGGCCATTTTGTATGGGACAAGAAAAATTTGAAGACCAGACAAGTCCGCCAACCTGCAACTCTCTAGACAAAATTGCTTTTATTGAAAATAAGTCAAACAATGCAAAGTGAAGTAGACGGTGCTCAATAAAACTACCCAAGTCAATTTCTTTTAACGCGCAAAATTCACTTGAAGTGCATGAACAAAAAAAAAAAATACTTTCGGATTTCGTCTTTCAGTAAACGAATGGCTGCGAAAACCTATTTGAATTACTCATCAATTAAAAACAAGCCTATAGAAAATCAGGAATAGATGATTGAGAACACCTGGCAGCAAATCCAATTTATTGATTCCATCAAAGGTCCTCGAATGACAGCAAAATATTCTTTGACGTGAAACGTTTGTTGCATTTTTTGTAAAACAAAAACACAACACTTACAGATTGTAGTTTTGTTTTTATTATAATTCATTTTTGGTATTTATTTTTACAACAAATTAACAAATTGTGCCATAACAAATAATGCGGGATTTGTTGATTTTTTTTTTTTTTTTTCATAAAAAGTGAATTTGAGTTGCGTCTTTCCTTTAACGGGGAATAATTTCTTGAATAGGTATACCTAAGACGAAATACGAAATTGTTTTGTTTTTAAAAATAAAAAAATTAAGATTTTGTCAGCCATACTTAGCCTAAGAAGATGCTACTTTCTATTGTTTTCTTACTCTTCATGGTGAATGTCTGTACTGTCAATTTATGTCTTTTAATGAAAATTTATTGTTCTGAAAAAAAAGAAGAATATAAGAGCGAATGCGCAACACTAAAAGTGGCGTTTGACTGTTCTGCAATGCGGAATCAAGCTTCTATTTTAGGTTAGCGGATTATGAAGACCGTTGAACGGGAACAGCTTTTCAACAAATTGGTATAGATAACATTTTCTCAATTTAAGTATTTGTGAGAGGTTGCTATATAAAGCCACTCATGTATACTTGTTTTTAGTTAGTACCATCTTGGATTGTGTTAGGTTTAAAACTCATGCTTAAGGGTACGACGTAGTGTTCAGTTGTACTATAAACTACTATCGGCTAGGCTATTTCATAGGTTTTCAAAAGAGAAATCCAAGAATTGCAGGCATTCGTAGAAAAAGTAAGCAACGACAGCTTAAGTCTATTTCAACAATGTATGTCGCATAAGGAGAGACATCAACCCATTCGTCGTTTGATAGAGAGCGTATCCATTGGAGATTTAAAATAGAGCTGATGCGAATAGTTTTGAAGTCGCCTTAAAAAGCTTGCTTAATAATGTTAATTCGAGTCTCTTTATCCAAAGCAGAAGTGAACTAGAACCCAACATTAGTGGACAAATTAACGACGGAGTAAGTGCTAGACCTCTAAGCTGTCAATGTATTTTCATTTAAAAAGTGATCAAATATTTATATTTTGTTTATTTCAAACAAAAGTGAAGGTGGAATTCATCAAGAAAAACTCAAAATGAAATGAATTAGAGGTTAAAATAACCATATTTTCTCGCTGAAAGAGAAAGACATATATGTTCATTTCAGAATTGAAAAGACATAGCAAATCTCGATAGTCTAAGTTTCGACCTTCCGCTCCTATCCACTTTCTCGATAACATTTACTCTTCCAAAGCTTTTGTCCACATTTCAACAATACAGATCCAATAGGATTATCACAACAACGCACTCTGTGGTTGCAACAATTTAAAATTAAATTCTGCCACGCATATGTCAACTCCAATTAGGATACGCTTGACAAACAAATCACATTAATAAAAAAAAAAAAGAGCTCGAATCAACCTCCCCATGACAACTAGTTGTGCCTACCTTTTGTCAACGCCACACTCGTGTGCGACACAAAAAAAATCGCCCTAACTAGATTGAAGCTCCCTGTCTGTAAATCTTTTGTCGCATCAACAACCTACGCACGTGCTGACTTCTGATACAAATTTCGGTTATGAATTGGCTTATTTTTTTTTTTAAGGAAACAAACCTACACGTTCCTTTGACACCAAATTACGGATATCTTCTGCTTCTCATCGAATGGAACATTGATAATCCAGTCAGGATTCGTCATTAATCACACATGGTTGGTGGGTCTTGGAAAATAAAAAAAATAAATACACAACGCGGATGCTACAAGTAACAACTACTCAACGCCATGCACATAAATAACAACATTCGTTTCATAACTACAAAAATCGATTATAAGGAAAAAAAATATCGTCCTTCCTTGAGCTACAACATACTTAACACATCTTACATCGTTCAAGGAATTCGGTTAAACGCTATTTAAGAAAGAAATCAAACGAAAAAAAAAAAAAAAAAAAATAAACAAATATTAAAAACCAAAATGTGTTCAAACTCCATTCAAATGATTTTTTTCCAAACAATCCAACTCCGCCCCAAAATATGCGTCGTTTAACTTACCGTCAACATCATCGTCATCGAATATGTCTAGCGAATTGCTAGCTTGCACATTGTCCATCATTACATCGGCGCCGGTGATGCCGACATCGTCGGAGTAAATCCCAGGATTGTCGTCTTTTGTAAAGCGTTCCACTTCGGCGACCACACTAGCAAAGGTATCTTCGGAGACATCAACATCGGTTACTTGGGATGCGGCGACTGCTGCCGTTGCCCTAACGATCTCTTGTGAATTGGGTACAAGCGTCGAGGCAGCCGATTGCAGTGATCTCTCCACCTCCGGATGCGTCAACACCGACGTGAAGTCATCATCATCGTCGTCGTCATTGGGTCTTGAATTATAGGCCACATCGGCTGCGTCGAGCAGCGCCGCACTTTCGGCGGCTGCTATTTGACAGACATCATTGAGAACGGCATCGGCTTCGTTGCGATCGGCCTCAGTGGAGTTGGTCAGAATAACTGTGACAACTAGATCGGAAGCATCTTCGAAATGCTGCTCACTATTGTTGGAAATGTTAACTTGATTTGCCTCTGAGGTTTGTGACTCGTATTGCTGGTGCTGAGAGAAATCTTTTTCACTGTCTTCTGCCGCTGGTTCCTTACCAGATCGATTCGATTCTGTGGATACTTCAGTGGCAGGGTTTTCAATATCTTCAGGCTCAGTGCCGGAGAGTATCAATTTCTCAGACAATCCTCGCTCCTCCTCTTCGTCTGGTATTGGATTGCATTTATCTTTCAAATTCGACGTCAACGCCTCAGCACTTTCAAACGATTCTTCGTCCTTTCCTGAGGTAACAGCTGATACCTCGCTGTCAATTGACCTGTCCACCGGTGGTCTTTTATCTCTGTCCAAGCTCGCCGTGTTCTCCACTCTGGTCTCTTGTTGTTTTGGACTCGGCACATTTTCATGCTCTGTGGAGTCGTCTTTTTCTGCCGATGGAGGAGGAGATGTAATTGGTGTCATCGGCCCTTTTTCAGGACTGAGTGAGGAAGAAAAAATCACTTCCGTGGAGCAGTTCCTGTCATCTTCACATTCAGCGTCAGACGGCGCATCATCTGGAGTCATATCATCTGAATCGGGTTGACTCTCAGCAGCTGTAACGAACCAAAAGATAACTTGGATTAGGGGGTTATCAAACATAAGCTGGAGATATTGGAAATACACGACTTCTTGTTGTTAGCAAAAGCAAACTCATTTGTCAGTAACGCCAACACCATTACTAAGAGGAGGGTTAAAGATAACAAAGCAGCGTCGAAAGCACGTTTACTTCATCAGATGGATTAGATTCGAGGCAGCGAAAAATGATTGATAGCCATTCTTCGACTTGTCAGTGAGTGGTTAATTGCAATTAAAATGCCGATGTGGCAACCATTTATAACTCGAGTGGTGAACAGAGATTGGATGATTCAAATCCATCTAATAATGGCATCTTTAACTTTAATTTACTGCGTTTAGAGACCAGAAGAATTGCAAACAAACTGTCCGACATTCCGAAAGAGCACAAGTTGAACAAACACTTACTTAGTTCTCCAAACACTCAAGTTAATTGCAGCACGATTAACTGCACCGTCGGTCGTCGCACCATAAACACAATTGACGGCGAAAAGGAAGTGAATTCGTGGTCACACTATTTCGCCTCCGAGCAATTTAAGAGCCTTTTAAAGTTTTGCATGCGGACATGAAAGTGTTAGGGATTTAGTGGTAGTGTACTGTACAGTTGTCATTTCATACAATCGATTGCTCATTAATAGTTTAAGAAGGCTTCTGTTTGTTATGTGGGAAACTTGACAGTGACAGTTGTGTTACGTTGTTTTTTTTAAGTAACTGGACGATGAAGTAGAAGCAAAATCACCGCAAAGTCAGTTATTTAAAAAGAAGACTCTGCAGTGAATCCTAACCCTCGAACTATAATCCGATTCCTTGATCTGTCGAAGAGGTTGGAGTTTTCCACGTATGTAACAAGATACCTTTTTTTACCTGTGGATAAGTTTCGGAAACAACATAACATCAAGATCACTCAATTAAAAAAGACTGTTGCACATATTTTTGTTGCAAGGGTTGTTTTGAAAGTTTCCCTTCTTCTATTCTTCGATGGACCTTCTAAATATGGAATTTGTTTAAATGTGGCATGCATATAAAAACGGAGCGGATATATCTTTAAAAAATGGGCTTTTGACATAAAGACCTAATAAAAACTTTCTGAGACAATATTTGGATCGTTCAGAACTTTTTTTTAATCTTTTCAACTTCTACGTTCCTTCCACCCCTCCCTGCGTTAGCTTTTGCTTCGCAGCTGCTCAAGCACTTTCGAGCTGTTATGCTGTCTATTTCCAATGTTTATTCAACTGAAAAGCTGGTATCTTCATAAAAAGATATTGTTTCTCGCAGAAGCGTTTTCGCTCAACTAAAGTTAGCTGAGCTTTTCACATTACGACCTAAGAAAATTATAAAAGTTAAAGTTTAAATCGCTTTTCATTTATGTATAACGTGAAGAGCTTTTTACTCCCATATTTATCTCGGACAAAAAAGGATTCATGGTATTTTTTTAACTACCCTTCCACCCGACAGACAGGAGCTTTCCTTGCCCGTGCTTGTTGCACAATTATGCTGTTTTTAGTCTGTAATTCTGTAGTCTGTACGTTTTACTATAAAGTTATTACATTTGTTCTACCGCAGTAGCTTCTATGTAACAATTCCGCGTGTTACCCTTATGAAGTTGGGTATGTCTCTCTCTGATTCTGGATTGCTTCTTTTGCAAAGGAATTTATCATGTCATAAGGTTTGTTTTTTATCGTTTTATTTCCTTACAGCCAACTGCAAATCACTGGATGTGGCACCATTTTTACTTTTACCCATGCCCAGTTGCACTTTTACAAACTTTTCAAATGGAATTAAAAACTTTCCTCCTTGCCTGTTTGGCCATACTCTGCTCATAGCAACCGGTCTTTTCAAGTAACTTACACTTAAGGGCGCCAAAAACTTTCTCAAACAAAAGTCAATGAATTCTTTTTCGTACGCTTAGTACCTTGAAAGCTGTGAAATGCACGTGCTCACTAGAGAGTTCCTTAAAATCATTCACCACGTGTGCTAACCAATCTTTGTGTATATTCTTTTAAAAGTCCTAGTTAATTTTGTGAAGTTTAAAAATTAATGCGAATTCGGTTAGAGCGAGGGTTGATTGCCGATTTCATGGCAAAAGCCTTTCACTTTATGGTTCGTTTGTTTGTGTTCTCCATCTCTTTTTGAAAGTTTACTTTTTTTTTTTTTGTTTTTTTCTCATTCTCCTGGCGTTGACGTTCGTTCTTCCAGTCCATTTAGTTGTAATGCAGGAGAGAAGGGAAGACCAAAAGGCGTTAATGAGTTACGCAATTAATTTTGCCACCATTAACTGTTGGGAAATGGCGATAATACAGAGCGCCAGAGGCGTTACTTTCATTCACGGCTGTGAATGTTTTATAAACTTTAACCCCATATCTAGAATGCTTTGCCAGTGCAGTTTTGTTTTATCCTGATTGAGCTGATGCCTACGACTGTGTGTATGTGTCATTTTAAAGGTGTTGCTAATCCTGTGCGTTTGGATGTCTTTAATAGGCTTTTGCAAAAGCATTTTATTGGCTTCGCAAAGTCATTAAGCATTTGGGAAATATAATACGGATAATTCCGGTGGGTAGTTCCGAGTGTAGTTGCAGATGCGTGACGATATTAGTTGATCGGAGAGTTGTGTTTATTTTTTTGTAGGGAAATTAATTGTTTCCACATTATTGATTGGCTTTCTTCAAATATTTACATGTCAAACTGCACTGGCCTACAACTTGAGTTGATGATTTAGAATTTCCAGATTTATGTTAGAGAATAACATAATTCTGCCGAACCCCACTGTGTTTTTGGTTGCACTGTGGCTGGTAAATAAGTGCAGGTAGGGTTGCATGTGGAGGGAGTGAAACTCACTCGCAAGGACGTTTAGCTAAGATAGTCGGTCTTAGGGGCTTAGCCGTCGCCATCAGCTATAAGCAATATAGGACAGAGTACCCCTCCCTGAGGCCACCACCATATGTATCTTTAACTGTCGTTTGTGAGCCTCAGCTTTATAATTGTTTTTTTTTTTTATGTTTTTAGAACCCATTTATAATCAGTTGGACAATGCCTTTTTCAAATCACAAATCGACTCCAGCACGTCCAGACATCAATTCAACTTTCTAATGCAATCCCATGCCAACTGACAAATCCCTTTTAATAAACTTTCATTTGCTTGATTAGTCTGCCAAACGTGGAGCTTTAAATACGATGACATAGATAAATCGTGGCACCCTTTCTAAAACCACTGATGTGCAGTATTTCTTTATTATAGAAACCGTTTAAATTTCACTCGATACGCACGTATGATTTGCACACGATAGCATCGCGCTCTTGGGATACATATACTCCTACTCCAGAGACCATTCATCGAAGAAAGATTTATCCTCTCTAAATGTTCATCGATTTGATATTGAACTCGTTAGTCGTTACTCCCCCAAAGGTATTAAGCACTCTTTCGGTTGCTGTTCCTCCGTATTGTGTGTCGTTCATAAAATCATTTTTCATTATTTTTTGCTGTCCACTGCATTGTTTTGCGATTTCTTTTGTCCACCTTTCATAACTATCGATTTGTCGATGTTTTCTCCCGCATTAGTATGCGTTGGTATGTGTCATATGGCAGTCACTTCAATTGGCATGCTTTTCTAAATTGTTTCCGTTCAGTAACACATCGCTGTCAACAATGTGAAGTAAATATGCCCATAGAGAATTGTAGGATTTATTTTTTATTTTTTTTCGTCCTGTTTCTATTCAAGTTGTAAATAGAAGTGGAGGGAAAAACAATAGACCATCCTAACGATGAGATGATTTGCGAATTAATTAGACAGGTTGTTGTGCAGGTTTTCATACTAAATTGACACGTGAATAATTTAAAAGAGACAGTTTGTGGAGAATATTTTTTCAAGGAAACACCTAATTGACACAAGCAAAGAGAGATCAAATACGAGGTGTGTGTAAGAAATTAGCTCTGGACTTGTCAAACGGGAACTGCAGGAATGTAGATGAAAGACCACAAGTTGGACTTAATTTAATAAAAATTTAAATGAAAGTATATACGTTGTTGAAAAAAATGTCTTAGCCTTACAATATAATCATGTTCAACCTTCACCTTAAATGGGCTTTAGGTCACAATAAGCAGTTTTTTTTATGGAAAACTTGGCAATTGCTAGTTTGTTAATTTTAACAAAGTGGACAAAATGAATTCTGACAGCAGTCCGTTAACTGATAACAATATTCTACCCTGTATTGGCAATCCTTCGGGCCAAACTAAAATCAAGCCTTTTGTAAAATACAGAACGCTGTTAATTTGTTCAACCAACCATCGGTATCGGGTATCGCTTATACACAAGTAGCCTAACTAGTGTACCAGTTAAATTTATAAAGCGGAAAAAAAACCTTTTTAAACTACTTGCACTTACTTTACTTTGACGGCAGTTTATTCAAGTGTTCTCAAGAAAATTCAAACAGAGAATTTGTCTTCAAGACCTCACCTCAAAAGGGCCGTATAGTTCGTCCTTATTTGACCTTTTCAACCTTCATTGATATTGAATAACAATTTCGAAATTACAGAGGTATATTTTCTCGTAAGTGGCATTATGTCCGCACGCATTGTCTCCTTATAAATTTTTTGTAACAATGGCTATAATAAGCTGCACCCACCACTGCTTTCATTGTTGTAATACCCATTTCCACCCTCACTGTTCCTTCAATTGTTCACTCATTCATTCAGTCATTGATGGAACGAAAAAAGCCTGAAGCCCCATTGTTATCGTTACCCCCCGACCTTTACAATCAACCAGATCGTAATCGTTTATATTGAAGCAATGGAGCGGAGGAAATGTCCTGCAGGCTTTTACGTTGAACTCTGTTTATATTGTTTGATAACAACGAGATTAAAATCCATAATAAGTACGGTCGCTTGTCGGACATCACCAATTTAACGGTAAATTATTGAGCTTTCACCCATCAAGATTGCGAGACAAGATTAAAGGTGCGTTGTATGTCACGCAGCTCATGTGGTACAAAATCAGCGGATGCAATTATTCAAAGTTCAATAAACTCGTATATTCCATTCCATGTCCTTGAATGAAACGGGTCAGCATAAAATAAGAGCAAGTCAAGACTAAATCAATTTGCAGTCGCACTGAAAGTCCGTTCATTGGGAAAATGCGAGAGAGTAAACAGTGCGTGAAAAATTTTAAACTTCATAGGATGGGGCTTTTTGCTGGATGGACCTTTGAAAAAACTACGAGTATCATACAATTTTTTTCGAAACCTGTGTCAGTGGACGTCCGTCCGTCCCATTTTAAAAAAAAATGTATTTAAAAGGTTTTATCTGATGTTAAATTGAACAGATGATGGACCTGCCATTTAAATACTTTCGGGGATTTTAAACCAATTTATATATAAGTTCCTTATAGCAAATCGTGGACACCATTCGGTAAGGAGAGCCACTAACTAATGTATTTCTGAAAAGCGTTCGTTATATCGCAAATTCGCGAAATTTGTCAACTATTATAATTTGAGAACAGCAACATCTGGATATTTTATGCATAATTTTCAAAACAAACTAATATGATTGGGGAATTTTTCGATTCGAAGTGTTAACTGATTGCAACGTCACGTAGCACTTAATTATTTACCATATTCCAACTACAGATCAGTACAACGTATATTCAGTGTGCGTTGGACCGAAGGCCTGCTTCGTTGTGTGTTGTTGGACAGTTAAAAACATTAAGACTACCAATGGCAGTTGTACTAGATCATGATACCCTTTATGAAGCAATTTTCGTTCACGTGACTCCTTGCTAACAATCAGTCATGAAATACTTTGCGTTTTGAAATTCTCTGTATGGTCAGGTAAAGTATATACAGATTTATTAGAAATATTGTATTTCTCAGATTGCTGTTTGTTTTAAGTGAGTGGGACGAATGTGCTTGACTTGGGAATTTTCATACCGCAAGTCTAATAGAAATAAAGGACTATTCACAGGAGAGCGCATTGCGAACGGCGAACAAGTGAATTTTTGTAGTTTCTGACACTTTGATCACATGAAACATTTTTTTAGTCATAGATACCCGCAGTTTGATTTTAAAAGCTTAGGTAGGTAGAAGTGGTGGTTCAGCTTTGAACCCAAAAAGCACTATGATGTGCCTTTTTTCTAACCACGACTCGTGTGACCTAGTTTGTGTTGATTGTTAATGGTGTGATGAATTCGGTACTTATATCCAACCTGTGGTGTTGAGGAAACGGATTATATCTAATATCCCTTTACCCGAAGTCGAAAGAAGGTTGGTTCATGTGTGCGCAATCTGGCTCTTGCTAGTGCTGGACATTTGCAGAGGAAATGGGAGAGGGTTTCTTTCCCATTTATATTCCCGCAATTGCGGCAATGAGGGTTGTGTGGGATCCCAAGTTTGACCGTGGTCTCCAAATGGCGAATGGCCCGTGACTACTGCCGTGACTCTGGCGATATCTGGGCGGGTTCTGTTTCGCAGGTTCTCTGTTCTATTTTGATCGTATGGAGGCATATCTTTCTTGATATGACGCAGTTGGTCAACCCCCTCTATTGCAGATTGGCTTTCTGCAGGAAATCTGAAATCTGTCCCTTGACCGCACTCCTAGTGGAACGTGGAACCTTGCCGCGAGCGAGCTGATGTGTAGAGCTTACCCCCGCCGCGCTAGCTCATCTGAACGCTCGTTACCTATTATGTCACTATGTCACCCTGGTACCCAGAGAACTGTGAAACTTAGACGTTCGCCCAGGTTAAGTTCGAAAGCATTTTCATTCGTGGGCTTGTGGATCGCGACTGTATTATGTGGATCGTGGACAAGTGTGACTGTTCGCGGCAAGAATTTTCAATTCGAGTGAAAATTGCTCAGGTTTTTTATTAGATTAAATGTTAAATTAATGTAACATAATAATTTGTTGGTAGAACTAATAGCAATTTTCAATTCATAAATACAATTAAATTGATTTGCTCGCAATTCGCGCTCTTTTGAATATTTATTAACCTGACATGCTTATGGACATACATATATCGACGGCATACTTAAGCGGGTATATGTATATAGATCATTGAGACAATATCCCGTTACATAAGATCTGATTAAATTGTCATGCAAACTTCTAGACCATTGAGACCGTATAAAAGGCAAACAAAAGGTTTTCGCAAAACAAATGTTACCAACAATGTGCCAACCTATAAGCTTCGAAATGAGTTCGTAAGGCGTTGACTTAGTATAACTGGTGATGTTGTATCACTAGCCGGTGTTGCTGTAGGAGACTTTTAAAGCCTTGTCCAACACTTTTACTTACATCAGCAGTTTTGCTTATTGCTAGTTGTAAGACAGTTTCAATCGCAGTGTCATTAAAAAGCATTAAATAGAGCGCACGCAGGTTGTAAGACTCAGATTTTTATTTTTGACCCAAAAGTAGGACCCACAATTGTATTTGCATCCGAATTTCTTTTTCGTTCGCCGCCACGTCAACCATTTTTAAAACATGTATCGTCTGGAATTCTTCGATGAGCTTGCCGGCGAACGAAAAGAATTTTCCCGGGGAAATCGAAGCGAACAAAATGTGAAGCGATTGGTCTACTGGGATCTTGAGGATGAACGCGCTTTAAATAGTTAAAATTCGCACAAATAAAATGCCTACATTCGATAAAACAAACACGAAACTATTGGGAACCATTTACGTAGTAACAGTCACAATCGCATGTCAAATTGAACGAATGGTGTAATTTTATATAAAAGGTTGGGCCACTTAAACTTAAATTTGCCTACGATTATATACGTCACAACAAATCTGTTTATACATAGATTCACATGTAAAAATTGTTGTTGAACTAGTAACGATAAGTGTCATAGTCATCATCAGGACAAGAATCCGAAGAAGTAAAGTATATCAACAACCGTTATAAGCGGTAGAAATCGTACTCCCTGGGGTTTGTGTCCAGTGGCCTTGTGTCGGTTATGTGCATCAACCAAATACAAAAACAGGACACGACAAACACCAATAAATAAACAACTTTATTGTTAAGTTATTTAGTTGCATTTAAATATTATCCGTTTTGCTGTTTTCTTTACAAAACTTCCCTTCCACTTCGCTAGCGAAAAACTGTTTCCAGACTCGTGATCGTTACTCTCCCTCTTATGTCAGATTTCGCAAAATTCAGCTTTCAACAGATTTCCCTAAAATTGGACCATCGAGCAAGCTAAATAAGTCCCCCTTTTTAATTTACTTTCACTCTTCCCCCATTTATATAAAAAATAAAATAAAAAATTGCGATTTTTAATATCCCATCATGTCATATCATTTTGGTCACCACTGTAGCTATATTTGCGCTGTTAAAGGATATTTGAAATGCAGTGCAGAGGCACGAAAAAAAATCCACACAACAGCCTAGTAAGGGTAGCGAAACGAATGGAGAATCAAAGACAATAATTACGCCAGCAACAAACTCAAATGAGCAGAGACACCCTAGGCGCCAAACAGCCAACACACAGAGTGAAATGTGCACACACCATGAACCAACCAACCAACCAACAACCATCACCAGACAATCGGTATAATTTTTTAATGTTTTAATGTTTTTCAGAACTGCAATTACTTTTATTTTCCATTTTTTCTCGATTTTTTTTTCTTTTTTATTGTTCATCCCTTCCCCACGGCCATTCTCTCACATCAATTAAGCACAGTAGCAATAGACAGAGATACCTCCTCCTACTAAATATTTCCTCCTGCTGCCGTTTAAGGAGATGACGTTCGCGAGTTGCTGTTATTTTTTTTTCCACATTGCGAGCAATTTTCCTCGCTTCGCATTAATATACGTGGTTCAACGAAATTTTAAGTACGATACGACACACTAGGGGGACCTGGAGTTGGGAGCGCAAAAAAAAATGGATGGATTCTCCCTGAAACTTCCGTTCGTGAGATGTGAGTTGGAGTCTTTTCAGTTTTTTTTTTATGCCTGCCGCTTAAAAGTCCGCTAAAATGGCAAATACTTGAAAATAATTTGCTTAATATACATCCGGTAGCACTTTGAAATTGTTGTCTGGCGAAAAGGATTGCGAAATCCACCATCGCAGTCTTAAATTTGAACAGTCTTCTTTTTGCCAGAAGGAGGCATACCCTCCAACTGTGCAGTGATTTGCAACGTCATTGCGAGCGTTTCCCTATCCGCCCTCTATCCATCTTTGCCAAGGACAATGATGCAAGCAATTTGGGCAAAAATAAAATTCTCCACCCATAACGATTTGTTTTAAATAGTTTATCTCATTGATTACAAGATAAAACCAACACAATTGATGGGCTGTGACTTTTTGTTTGTTCTGCTGGCCGTTACAACATGTTTTCTGCTCTGAGGTGGTAGATAAATGGCATTTAGGGGAGTGTTATATATTTTTAGATAAGCACGGTCCGCACACATGAAACAGCAGTCCTGCTATGCGGCACATTTGTGATAAGCAGATGCAATAACACGAGAAACACGTTTTTAACCCTTTGAACAATTAGGTCATTCATTTGTCATGCCACTGTGTACAGTGCACGCAGTATGCGGACCGACGATTTGTAACGCATTTACGAGGCGAGAGAACCTGAAATTGGGAGGTTATTTTACAACGGAGGCGGTTTTAGATTTATCAATTGAAAAACGGGGAGCATTTAGGTAAAGGTCAGTTGGGCTGATTTGGGGTTTTCTCTGTTACAGATGATTAAATTCTCGCTGTACCATTATCGGGTAAAGTTGAAAAATTAACTTGCATAAATAATCCACAAGTTGCTAGGGCGTGATACGTAGCAGATCGATTAAATGCTGATGGAGGGTAAACCTTAAGAAATAAACCTTTTTTTATTTGTAATTTTCGCTTTTTAGAGCAAATTGAGGGTTCAGGAAGGCTCTACTAAAGGGTTTTTCAACAGGGACGCTACAGAAGTAGAGCAACAGGGACAGCAAACGACGCCGAATTTCTTGTCGCTCTTTTGACATTTCTCTTCAGTAAGGTTTGCCATATCATGATGGAAAGATATACGAGCCAACAACGAGTCGAAATTATTAAAATTTACTACCGAAATTCGGAGTCAGTGGCCTCAACGTTAAGAGCGCTTTTCATCGAAAAATCATCTTCAGCGATTAGGCTCATTTCTGGCTGAATGGCTTCGTCAATAAACAAAATATGCGGTATTGGTCAGGCAGCAATCCACACGTACTCCATGAGTCATCAAAGACGTCAAGTCTTTGGTCTTTGCCAACAAGCCAGCGACGATTGATGAACTTCGTACGAATATCGAACGTGAAATTGCAGCAGTATCGGCCGATTTATGCTTGAAAACCGTCGAAAATTGGGTTCAGCGTCTGGACTTCTGCAAGCGTGCCCGTGGTGGCCATGCAAAAGAAATCGAGTTCCATACATAATGGCATCGAACCTACTTTCACAGGAATAAAGAATTTCATTGATATCCAAAACCGTTTTTGTTTTATTTAAAAAAAATTTTGTAGCGCTCTAATTGAAAAACCCTTTATAATCAGATGATTACTGTGGGGACTCGTCGCATACATTCGAATATTGAAGATACCTTCGCCGCTTTAGCCTGGATAAGTATATTTAGATTCAGCCTTCTGATTGATTCCGATTAAATTTGGATTCAGGCGACCTTCGATTTATCGGCCAGCTTGATTCGCTCAGACGTTTTGACTTCCGTTTCTTCAACTGAGCACAACGAGAATTGGAAATCCGCATAAATTCAAATTCGGTCGCAATTTATCCAGGAGGATTATACAATTTGAACAAAGTACTGAGCGACAAACCATACGAACGACTGTTGGATGTTAATGTGAACGCAAATTGATGCAAATACCCAATCAGCTATGTAAGTTCAGTCACACGTATGACCACAGAAATGATATTGGAACGAACATATCTTTTAATATCATTGTGAGTTCCCTTCCTGTTTTTCAAAGTGAGCCCATTGTTCAAACAATTTTGTTCTCACAGATTTTTACAATATGCAAAAAGGAACATTTATCACATTAATCTTTATGTCCACTCCACTTTTTAAATCTGAAAACATGCATTTAACAAACAAATTTCTGAACAACTTAGCATCAGAGTCGGAGTACATGACATGCAAAAAGCGGTCTTGGAAATTCACATGGAGCTAATTTCTCAATATCATTTCATTGGGGATGAATCAACTCCCTAAAGTCGTGAGAAAGATTTGCACTTTAAATATAATTGAAAGGTCGAAAATAGCCGTGTTGAGTATTCCTGAACGCTATAATCAGCGTGCACCTATACGAGAATGTTTACCGACTTATCTATTCTTCCGTCTACCTGTCAAATTGACACATTGTGCTTTTTAACCTTCTTCTTTCGCTAGCAGTCAACCCATGGAGTAACATCGGTTCCTTTCTCCATTATATTAGATATATATAATATTAATGAATAAATCACTGAATTACATTCGATCTGTTTCATTTTGGAAGCCGGATGCTCAAATACCTATAAAAATATTTTCCAGCCAAATTGTCTAAAGACTGATATACGAAAGCGAGCTCAAAATACTTGTCGCACAAATTGATCATAATAAAAAATTTATGTGCACTTGACTCATTTTTATAAATTATATTTACAGATTTACTATAAATTTAATACGGTTGCTGAAGGTAGTACCATGTGTAGAATGTGTAGAGTCGTGAAACATTGGTTTGGGACTTTACAAAGTTTGTTGGTAAAAACCCTTCTTGAGCTCCCGGCTTTTTTTTTTTTGCCAGTTTTCTGAATTCTTTTATCGTATTTTGGTTTCGATAAGTTGACTTTTGTTCCAAATGTGAATCTATTCTTGTGAGCTTGATATTCTATATTCAAATAAAAGCAAGCAGTTAAGTATAAATTATTTAGCTCGAACCAAGATTTCCAAATGACAAAAGCATGAAGGCAACAAATATGAAACCAATGTACATTAAAGGTGCTCACAATGCAACTTAAAGCATGCTTTAGACCACAATAGACGCGTAAAATATCACTAATCGGATCTGAGCCTGAAAACGCACTCATAGCACTCATGTGACCTGTTAAATAAATGGACAGATAAGCAATATCAAGAGCAAGTTCGACTCCCATATCGTAAATTTTGAATCCATTGGTTTTTAATGGCTTCCAAGTTATGAGTTATGAAAGCTAAATATGGGTTCTTTAATACGTTTGTAATTGCAAATAATTTGGTGCTTTTCAGTCAACAGCTACATTTTTAATCGACTCGAATAAATAAGCTTCACCGAAACGCAAAAGCAGCACAACATTCTACACTTTGGCATGCCTTTAATATTTTAATGTGAACGTTTTTGGTATACCGACTTCAGCGCCACCTATAAACTGTTTTGATAACCTTGTTTACGCGTACTGACTTGATTGAGGAATTCCATTCGTGTACAACGTTATGTCACTTACTTTTGACAGATATTTAATATTCAAATGAACGCTTCATTTATTGTGTTCCGAAACGGATACTTCGAACCCATTCTGAGTTCCGAAAGGATTTGACTTGTGTTTCGGAATTTTTTCCCAACTTATAACCTCGATGGGGGTGAATGAACAAGATCTTCGGCGAACCCAATCCGAGTTCCGAATGGATTTGGCTTTTGTTTCGGAATTTTTTCCGAACTTATACCCTCGATGGGAGAGAATGAACAAAATCTACTCGATTTAAGAAAAAATATTCTCATGTAAGAAAATAATTCGTGGGCTCATTTCGTCAGCAACAAAAGTATCTTGAATGAGAAATGACTTTAAACGATTTATGAAACAGCACGCTGATGTAAGCAAATATGCATTGGCTCAAAATAAAAAGAAGCCTGTTCTTGCCTCTTCTCATTCTTAGATCAATCACAGAAAACGTTAAGAATAAGGAGCAATTGCCTCGAACATGAAACCAATTTTATTTTAATAATTATTTAACCAACTTCTAATGTGCAGAATATAATAATGAAGTCTAACCGATTTCGGTCGACGAAATGAAAAACACCCTATGAAGAGTGCCATAAGATCCATCTCCCACTGCCAATAGCATTGAAAGTGTATTTCCCCTCGCCCAATGTTTGCAAGAACACCCAAAGTCTGTCACACACATCCACGTAGCATTAACAACGAAGTGCAGACTTTGAAAGCGACATGTATGCCTGAAAGTTTAATATCCTACGAGATTGGCTTTGATGACGGTAGTAAAATATATGGGGAGTTTAGTATAAAAAAAACGTTCCCCCAAAAAGCACAGGAATTGTCGCGTTTCCCAAAATTCGTTTGTACTTTAAATAGGAACTAGATATACTTGATGGAAGTGCCAAAGACAATCGTGAAGCTCCAGTGAACTGAATTGAATCTTCTTCTTTTTTTTAGATTAAAATGTCCATCCCTTTAACGAATGCCTTTTCTAGTCCATATTCCACCTTCAATCGGTTCCGTTTCCCTTTTGTTTTTTTTTTTTTGCAACTCTCCTCGAATCTAGTTAAAATATGCACTTCGAGCATAAAATGCCAACGTAGCACATTCTCTCTCTCAATTTTCGATTATGCGAAGGTTTTTCAAGCGCTTTTTCCGGCGGTAAAAATAAATTCCTTTTGCAGTATTTTCTTTTTCGTCGGCGAACTTTTTTGCCCCTCATTTGCCGGTCGGTACCCTCATTTTGTGTCTACTGTGTTCGTTTGGTTCGATTTTTTTTATTTTTTTGTTTGCTCTCCTTTCGTGTTAACCTTCAGGGGAACTCCAACTCCATTTCATGTTTGTTCGACTGCAGTAATAGTGTTAGGCTTCCGTTGGTGATATATAAATTTTCCATCGGAGTGTGCCACCCATCGAAAGGATAACTTTGATAGAACTTCTCATATTGGGTTAACCACATAAATTAGGTTTTATTGTATGCCGCAAATTGACTTACCCCCGGGACTGCAAAAGGGACTTCGTCGTCGTTGTCGTGTATATAGTGATGGAGCGAAAACAGCGAAACGCCAAGTGAATTTAATATTGAGTGGGAAGATTGTATAGAAATGTTGCGCGTTTTAGGAGCGAGTGGGGAGGAGAGAAGTTTTCTTGTCCTCTGTGGATCTTGTGTGGAACTTGCTCGTCACTCTGATGTGCAAAAGTTGTCCGTCAGTAGTTGTCAAAATTGTTTCGGATGTGATATGTCTTTGACATGACGCCCATATGCGAAACGAAAGGATATTTGATGAAGATCTTTGTTTTGTAGATAATACTTGCTGTTTGTCTCATTTTAAACTGCAACTTTCAGCAGCTCTTTGTGAATTGTGGAAGTCAGATGGCACCATGGGCGACTGATGCAGATATTGTGTGCGTAATAGGAATTCTGAGGTCTGTAATTCCTTTCATCCATTTAATTCAATTCACTTATACGAGTTGTGTTGTCTGTACACATTTTCGGGGCCAGCAGCATCGCAATAAACAATAAATTGTTCCAGCTAAGTTGACTTGATATAGATATTCCGGGTGCGTGCGGCTGAGGTTGACCATTGTGTGTAGTGGGTGTGACTTTGATGAAATACCTCCGGCTCTGCTTGGGACGGATGGAGTTGGAGTCGAAATGAATATGAGAATTTGTAGTCTATTTCTGTGTATGCAATTTAAGGGTTAATTGTCCCCCATTCATATTCCAGAGGAAGACGGGTGGCCCTTGTGGGTGTCTCTCTGTCTTTCTCTGTCCACGTTTATTATGATTAAATTTGAATATTTGTGTTGAAGATACAATCGGTTCTGACAGGTTGGCACTTAAAATATGCCAGTTAGTTATCTAGACGTTCAGTATGTTATCGATTTTCAGCAACAAAACCCCCAGCTAGGATTTTCTGCAAAATCTCCATTCTTTCTTTATTCGCCTTGTTGCGCGATGGCTTTTGGTATCAAATATCAACTCCTTGCGAGCTACCCGTCGTGAATACATACATATAAGTATTTAGAAGCATGTGCAGTCAAGGGCAATGTTTAGTCACAGTAACCTATAGGTTTGTGTAAGTTTGTTGCGAATTCCTATTTCATATTAAGTTACGCAACTGTTTTGCATTTGCGGTAATGTCACGAGAAAATATTGTGCAGATGATTGCCAAGTCGCGACGTTAAAGGCAAACGCTGGCAGAAACCTACTCCTTTTTAAGCTTTTAAGATATTAATTTTAAAAGTAATCTTTGGAAAGAACTCAATTCACAACGTGTCTTGCATTTAATTTCACATTTCAACTACTTTTTTTAAATTATGTCTCCGATTTTTTTACAGAGATTTAATTGCCCAAGTACAAGTATGTGACTATTGTCCAAATTCACTTTAAATTATAGTCACAACACGGTATATTTGACTCAGTTTTGTGTCCATAAGCTCCATTCCAATATGATGGTAACTATTTGACTGTAACATTTGAAAGCACACAAAAACTGTGAGGTTGCCGTTTAATGTTACCACTTGACAGCTACGCGAATCGACTGTGCACTGTCTAAATTGTGACCACCGAATGAGACCATAATATTTTGGAGCTTTTTTCTGCAAACAATCTTCACACATTCTACAAACTAATGTCTGCTGTAGGTGTGCACAGAGGAAGTATAGGTACAGCATTTATACTCACAACTATATGCTCCTTTTAATGAAGGCGTGCAGCGTGCACCAAGCGTAAAAGGGCATAGAAAAAACATCGTGAACATTTAAATGATGAACAATGAATTTATCTAAAAAGAACCTAAAATAAATGTGTAATTTAGGGACTTCATTATCTTGTAGTAAGTATACACACAAGTATTAATTTCCATTTCAAGCAGAGTATTGAAAATTGTTTGCCGTTGTAGTGCAACATCGAATAAACTTTTAATTGTACTTTTACTATGTGCGCTGCGCTGCTTTCCGACATTTCAATATTTAAGTAGGAAAATAATGAGAATCATTTTTGATTTTGCTACATAAAACTGCAGCAGATTTAATTGGAAACAATTAATTAATTCATTTAAATATTTCGACACAGTAATAATAAACGCACACAAAACAACATTTACGCAATGTATGTATATTGTGCGTACACCCTGTGATTCTTCCTAAGGAAATCCATATGGCAGGCAAATGACCGTTTTCTGGTTGTAATTGGGATCCATTACATCACAGGTAAATAAAGTAGTTTTGGAAATAAAATTGAATATTATCAATATTTCTTGAGCGCGTGAGTTTTTGCCACTATTTGTGGTAAAACTGATTTTCGTTTGAATATTTTTCCCTCGGGTACGAAGGTTTGCAATTATTAAATTCGTTTAGGTATTTTAGCATCCCCATTAAAGAGGGAATGTTTTATATTGGTATCAGTATTTCTATTTCACATTTTCTGTTTCGTGCGAACCCTCTTACAAACACATGAAAATCAAATTGACAGCTCACTAAAATTCGGTCACATTTCAGTTACAATCATAGCCAAAATAACATTATGTGTGTTTCCCGAAGTAGTAATTTTATGAGCTAAAACTTATTCCCACTTTGGTCAACGTTCCATCCTACACTGGAAACAGTACGCACTTTGATACATCATAAAACTGTTACTGTTACGGAAACATATCTGAAATGTAGGAATAGCGCTTACACTATGACCAACAATTTCTACTTGGGTTGGTATTAACTAGAAAATTATTTTGTTTGCTTTAAACTCTCGAGCTATTTTGTCAGCGTCAAAACGTTGACCTCGTGACTATAATTCGTAACATTTCTTTTCTGAAAATAGCTGTTAGGTTAGGTTAATGGGTGGGTACGGCAAAAGCGAGTCCTGTCGCACCCCACTTAGGTCCATGTGGACCCATTGTGATGCCCTTAATTGGGGTTAGCCGATGTTGTTGGCGTTAGCGTCGTTCCCTCTCGGTTACTCGACCTTGTCCAGCCATCCTGATGTATTTATGAACCTGTAAAGATTGGATAAAGATACATCTGAGAGTTCTTGTATGTCATGGAATTAATATCTTCCAAGTGTTCTATTCCTCAAGTGACAGAGACTAGGGCATTGACAGAGGAAGTGAGGTGTGTCCTCATGTACCTCCTCGTCTCCGCAGCCCCTACATATATCGTCATTCTTGTGTTTCATTTTCATTGTGTGGTATCTTAGGAAGTTGTGACCCGTTAGGGCCCCTACCAGTTTATACATAGACGTTCTATCAAACCGCATAAGCTTGTTAGTCCGACTTGGATTATATTCCGGCCATAGCTTCCGTGATATTTCGCAGGTAGTTAGTTCTTTCCACCTGTTGTTGGCTTTCATCCGGGTTTTGTTTTCCACTCTCGCTCTAAGATTGCAGAGTGGTGGTTTGATTGAATCAATCGCCCGGTTTTGATCCATAGCAGAACCATTCCTTGCCAGTTCGTCAGCCATCTCATTGCCGGTTTTGTCCCTGTGTCCAGGGACCCAGCAGAGACGCGTGATGTGCTGCGAGCAGAGAACCTTGAGCTCTTCGCGGCAGCGGCGAACCAGCTTCGATTTTATTTCAATAGCAGCTACTGCTTTTATAGCTGAAAAAATAGCTGTAAGTACACTGAGGGCTTTCAAATTGACGATCTCTAAATTGGCCATTGGAAAGCGGAATTCTGTCATGTGACGTAGGGCTACATTTTTAGATTTGTTAAAAATGTCTACCCGCATGTTTACGGTTGTGAACATTGTAGCTGATTTTCTGTTTCCCGCACTCAATGCTACTCAAGTGATGCAAGTTGCTTTGGTGCCGACATTTCGGGTCAAAAACCTTCAAAGACTGTACAACGATGCTTTTGGCAAAGCAAGACGACGTAATAGGCTCGAAAATGGGTTATAGCTTCTTGTGTCAAAAAACGACGACGACGAATGTCGACGGTCTGATTCTTAATTTTAAGGCACTCAGCGTTTCTAACGTTCGCAGAATGGTTATATATTTAATTTTTCTTTTAAAGCACATTTACGGTTACCAAAAAGTAAAATAGAATTAAAAAAAAAACACACAATTTCTCCCCGCCGACCAACAAAAACCAATCAATCGGAAGGGAAAGCCCCCAAACTGGCACCCTGCCGTCCAACCTTGTGCCTGCCTCCGCAAATACAACTACCGAGAAATTATTAAGTCAATGCTCCTTGGCTTTTGGGTCTGCTTGCAGCCCAAACTGAGTTGGACTTAGCAGGTTAAACTCCGAAAAATTCAAACTACAGCTAAATTGTGTTCCTCACTAAACTTAAAAAAAACAAAAAGGTGAAGATGCTACTAGGGCTAAGGGGCTTTATATCTGAACGTGTTGCAGGGAGTTAGCTCATATATGATTGACGAGAAAATAAAATAAAACAGGAAACAAAAAATTGGCGCGAGAACCTATTTTTATTGCTGTGATCAAAGGGAAGATTTGTTTACCTTCATTATGGCAGGAAAGTAGGAAATGGTCTGAGATGAAATATCTTGTAGTATTGGTTGGGCGAAATACCTACATCGCTTCATGGCGCGGTAGCTTGAAGCAGTATTTCCCATGAAGTACGACATTTCTAGGCCAACAAATTGATTTCCAGCATGCTTATTAAGATATTTTGTAGAACTGTAATTTTTCTGTTTAAGATCATGGCACTTATGGCAGCTATGGTTGTAACATTTGGTTGCATCTATGCATTGTGTTTATCTAATATTTTGTTAACAGTGCGTGGCACCTCTCATTCAACACATTTCTTCAAAATGCTGTATCTTGGCATTAATGGCTGGTTTGGTTCTGACATTTTTTAAATGGATTTAAACTATCTCTTAGGAACATTTTGCAAATTTGAACATTAAAATCCTACAAAAATTAAATATCACGGACTTTCCAAACTGAAAAAGCATTTCTTAAAACTTATTCCCCCAGAAATTTGAGAAGAGTAAAAGAGCCGTTTTAAAAAATAAGCTGTCGGTAACGATAACGACGGTTACTGCCCCTTCAATTACTCAATTTAAAATAGGATCTTCAATGATTCTGCTGTAATGGTAATACACAAATTGCCTTCAAGTAGCATTGAAGCAGCAATATTTACGCTACGTTTAATTGACACGCTTTGCCGTCGCTGTTACGTAATTTTTCTAATCAGAAAAATACATTAAATTTGTATTTTTTTACTTTCCAGTCGATTTGAAAAACACTCAACATAACCTCAAATAGTGGATACTGTGAAAAAATAAATCAAATAACCTCCACGCAAGAGCGGGGAAGATTTTTGATCACACACACTTCTTGTTTAGTATAACTTTCCACTGGTCCATACGCCAGACTGACACATTCACACAACTGGACTAAAAGCATGAGTATATATATATTTGAAGGAAATTCCACTTTTGTGCGTCTATTTGCTTTTGGCATACCACATGCACAAACTTGTGATGAAAATTTCGTCTTCTTTACTGGAAAGGATTAAGGCAATTGTCGGTTGAGAGTGAACGATTCGGTGTGAGTGGGGCTGGAGGCATGCGAGTACTACTTTGATAAGAATTTCAACTTTTCCATCTATCCATTGTCTTTCGGTATACTCTTTGCCTATTCTTCTTGGCTTTTCTATTCATAACGTTTGAAATAGGTTTCTCTGGAGTGCAAGGACGAGACAGACTATAACATAGTCTGAGGTGAATGTTACGAGTTTGGAATTCGTTTAACTTTTGTCTGTCTTCCTGTGGCGGGTGGTATAGTGATGGTGGGGGCCTTCAACTATCTGGCTGTTTGTCAAGGCATCACCAAACACACACACACGCGGAAATGCTTGAATGAATTTTTGAATAAAATTGCAGCAATCGGATTGAATTCCCCGCTCATTTCTTATTCATTTCGGACCTTGCTTGGCAGTGTGTACTACTTAAATTATAGAGTGTTTGTGTGAGGTGTGAAATAGTATGAGGAATTGAGTGACAATGCCCATTAGATAAGGGGGAAGGGAGTCGATGGTGATTTTCAAAGAGGTTATTCCTTCTTGCATTTGGATTGAAGACGATTTCATCAGCATGTGTGACACGTCCTTTGGATTTTGAATGAGCAAGATGGCAATGTGCAGGTGCTTGTGATAAATCGGTGTACATTTATCGGAGCTGTGCAATTTTACTGTCTGCATCGGAGGATTGCTGCAATTGATGCTTCAATGCGAATACTGCGCGAAACAAAGATGTGGCTCCATTGCTGGGGATGGCTAAATTTCACTTAAAAGTTGTGTGGCAGGAAACTCTGTTGTATCTTTGTGAAGGGTTGGTGACGGAAACATCCGTATTGGCGGACTTCTGCCACAGCTTTCACTTGAAAAACTCTATTCCAAGTTCAGTGTTTCGATAAATTAATTTTTCCATTTCACAGAAGTGGGTGGACGATTTTATCTTTCAGTAAGCAATGTTCATCTATCCATCTGTTGTTTCATTTAACTCTTTAACATGTCGACACAGACGAACGCCCTTTCAATAGATTTTTAGCAAACATGGCATAACTGATTCAAATCTATCATCTCGACAATTTCTTTTCCTTTTATTTTTATAATGTCACACATTGTTGACAAGGACAAGCACATGCTGTGAAACCATAAAAAATCATAACCCATCATCGAGCGAATGTGGCAATGGACGGTGTCGAATGGAATGACCAATGTTCATCCCCCTTGGAGAGAACATATGCGAAGGACTATAAAAATAATATCTTTTACTTATCACATCTCCCATCAGCACATATGGCAGATGGTACTGTGCGCGTAGGCACATATTTTTGCCTACGTAAAGACTACAATACACAATGGTCTTAAGACATGTCGGTTCTTGTGTGTAGAAGGGATTTGCGGAGCATATAGTCGTACTTAATGCAACCCACCTCCCCTTGGGAGCAAGCACATCTCTAGCAGGTACAATCTCTCCAGAGCAATGTGTAGATTTTCCCAAACAAATTCCGCATAAAATCCATCGAGACATTACAAGATGTTTTTACTTCTTTTTCTTTTATATTATAACCTCCTGACGAAGGAGGAGGAGAAGCATAGAAATTATTTAGTCTCGTTGGGGAATGCAAACGAAATGCTGGTGACATTTTTACGCTTGAATATCTTAAATTCCCTTATCCGCGCGTACAGGGATTGGGAGGACAACTTTTATTAGTAAACAAATTTCAAAGTATGTAGGCAACTACGGTAGCAACAATTTTAAGCGGAAAGTGTTACATTTCGGATGCGTTGTTTTTATTTTCAAATATGATAAGTTGTGGGTAAATGACTTATCCGAACGAGCTCTTTTCATGCAGATTTTCAATCAACTTTCGTGCCAAAAAAATTAAGCACCATTAAAAGACGTTTTGAATTTAGTCTAGTGCTCGACTTTAGCTCTGATGTCAAGTATAAGCATATGCCAAAGTTCGTTTGTGTGCGGCCTGCTCAATAAGCAGTCGACCGAATTCGCTGGAAATTTAACAATTTGTTGCTGTTTGTGCTGGCAGTGTTTAGAGAGTAATAGTTTAAATGAAATACGATAGGCGGCGCTGTTATTTACACAGTGTTGAGCTTTTAGTGCGTCCATCTGGTGGACTGAGCTAATCTCGATAACCGCTGAACTGATTTAACTGCGGTTTTGACAATTTTCATCTGGATTTCTCATTTACGTCATAAGTTTATAAAATCTGGTTAATTACTTCTCTGTTCGTTACATTTTGCCGAATAAAAATTAAAATGTTAAGTAGATACTCTGATACGCTACAGACTGATAAGAAAAAAGTTATTGACAGGTCACAAAATCCGACCAGGTATGAAATAATGTGCAGGACTGGGTCACACGAAACATTCTCTACAGTTGCAGTCTCTTTTTGATTTGCATTAGTCGAGTTGGGGTCAACAAACCCCAGTCGTTCGAACTTGGGGAAATAATACCAGTTGCCATGCCTGTGAGAGTAAGAACCTGATTGGAATGCAGAATTGTTGCAGAAAATTAGATTTGTTACGAGTTAAGCTCAGTACGCTGCTCGAGCTAAATTATTTTCCAAGAACAGCCGATTTTTGTGAATTTATCGACAGAGCTCCCACTTTAGCTGATGTTTGGAAAGAAAAATTGGAGACCAGATAAAATTTAGTTTAAGTCGAGCACCGTACTAAGCTTTACGATGAAGAATAAATGGGCGAAGGCGAGTAGTCATGACCTTTGAGATCAGCCTCGTTATACGCATTCAACATGTTTTTGCACTAGGTACCGCCACAACATTTGGACTCGTGTCGCAACGTAAAAATATCTATTCTCCGTGATGGTTCCACAGAATTTAAGGCCAACAGTCAACATTTTCATATTAATATCAAAAGAATTGTCAGTTCCTGATTAATGATTTTTACTGGTTACTAGGCATCTCTCGCAATTCGTTTCATTCGTCTGAAACATGGATATAACCTCAATGTTTGCGCTTACTACATCAACAGTGTTCAGCCAGAACCCATCACATTTAAGAATCAATACTTAAAGTATATCTAGCTGATCCTTACAGAAACCGCCGCTTACCTAAACACTGTTCAGAATCATCAGGAAGTTTCAGTTAAAAACTATTCACTTGAGAGCGAGGTGCGAACAAGCGAATATTCGCAGTTTTTGACACTTCATTCACATGAAAACATTTTTAGTCACAGATACCCGCGATTCATTTGCATTTTTAAAGGTTAAGTTCGAACGAATTTTGCATTGGGCTTGTGGATCGAGAGTGTATTATGTGGATTGTGAATAAAGTGTGACAGTTCGCGGCAAGAATTTTCAATTCGCGGGGAAAATGCCTGTAATTGTAAATATCGATATTTAAATCAATTAGATGTTAGATATGAGTACTTTGTTGAACAAATAGCAATTTTAAATTCATAAATACATAACAATTAATTTATTTGTTCGCAATTCGCCTGTTCGCAATTCGCACTCATGTGAATAGTCCTTTAGGCAAGCCGCATTCATATCAAAATGTACCGGTTAACCAGAATTAGACCAATTACATTCCTCTCAAGTACATCTATCCGCCTATGATAGACACTTATCTAGAATTTGATCTCAGCCAAAAGTCAAAACGTTTGGCGCCAATTACAAAAACACACAATTTCTGAAAAATAAATTTATACCAACTCAAAAAGCTAAATAAATCGAATCCGTCACTCAATTTCCCAAAAAAAAAAAACCCAACCCACTCTTCCCTAATCCGACACAATAGTGGAGCTTTATTTGAGAGTCCATGCAACTTGTGTGATGGGAAATTAAATTCATATGAAGCGAGTCTTTCGTGCGGAAATTGGTTCCAAACGCATTTAATGTATATTTGTAGATGATTATCTTAAAGGATTTATCATCACAGTCCTCCAATTCAGATTCGGGTTTTGCGATACGAGACTTTCTACGGTTCTATATGAATAAATTCAGTGTAGAATATTAGGGTTGGTTTTTGTACAACTTACGATATGCCGAGGAAAGAGCAAGTTGGATTTTCTAAAGCAGAACTAACAGGATAATGATGAACAAATAAATGAATAGCCCATAATTAAAAGGGGGGATCTATTTGCGACTGTGTTTCCCTTTAATTTTTACAAGTTTTTTTTACAGAATTTTGATTGGCATAGTTGTGAAAAGGTTTCTATGAAAAGATTTTATGTTCCCGTTCTGTTATTTTAAAGCTATTTTAGCAGGTTTAAATATTTAAAATTATTTTTGATAACCTTTAATAAAGTTTGAATTCAATTTAATTTCTCTTTTAGAGCAAGCACTGCGGGATTGAATACATAGCAAGCAATAACTTTGCACAGCAACTAATACAGTGGTATGAGATCGTAAAAATACTTCCCTTTTAAAGGAATTTCTAGTCTTGCAATGAGTCAAAGTAATGTTTTTTGATTTCTGTGTTCAAAGTATACTCGCATTTGTTTGCTATATAGCTGAATGCGCTTAAAGTTATTGTTGAAGATCGATGAGAAATAGTTGGCAACCCACACGCCATAAATGTTGACAGGCAGTTGTCATTTTGACGTCTTCACCGAAAAATTGTACTGTACCACGTTTCTGAATTAACCTGTAAGAATTCTTTTTTCTTCTCTCTTGAACTATCGTCACTAAAAAAGGTGGACATAATTTAGGTTGTTTTTATTCAAATTTTTCTAGGCAATAAATCATATATAAAACCAAAATAAGAGTTATTTTTCAAAGATTTTATTTAGAAACATAGTTTTTAATTGATTTATGGTGTTTTACTGAGTGAGAAAGTGGTTGGTATTTGTAAAATTGTACGTGGACAAAGTAGGTAAATTTTACCTCTTAATTTGGGATTTATCATACCAAAAGTCTGGCAGCACTAATCAATTGTAGAGGCATTACCGGATGAAACGTATATATCAACGGTCCTGCCTGCAATTCTAAGCAGATCGAAGAACCTGGCTTAACTATTATTTGGCCTTCTATAGGGTATATTTGGAGCTTTCAACCGATATCAGCGCCAGCACAGTGTGCGTGGGGTTAGTTTTGCTTATAGAGAAGACCTCGGATAAGGATGATTGTTTAAGTTGTCTCTTGACTAGACTCAATGGGCCTTAAAAATAATCATTTTCAACCTTCACACTAAATATTTTCTAGGTCACAATATGCAATTTTGGATGGAAAATTTCGCCATTGTGAGTTAGAAAAATTTAGTCTGGAAACTAAAAATGATTATTAGCATCGCGAATTATTTTTTATTTTTGTAAATAAATCAACTACTCTCTCTTGTGCTCAATTTTATCATCTTTGGCAAATTTATAAAAAAAATAAAGAAGACATTTTTTCACTCTACGAAACTTCACCTGTCATTTAGTTAATATTTCACAGAATTTTACGGTTGTAAAATAAGACCTTAATCGGTAGGACAAACAACGCATATCCTATTGATATAATAATTTTACAAAACTATTGCTGATTTTGCTCGCGTTGAACTTTGACCATCTCAACCTTAGAAATGATTTTATTAAACCAGATTTTCAAGTCCCGAAATAGTACCATGTTTGTAACATTTGTCACTTCTCAATTAGCAAATCAAAGCAAACCATTGTGCTGAGTATAGTTCCTTTGGAAATCATTATAAGCTCGGCGCTTTCATTCGATCCGCAGCGGACCAGTGTACTCTATATAGCCCCCTTTTGTGTCATCTTTTTCCAATTTCCAAAATGAGATGTCATCCTATATGGTAGCCGCATGAACACATGCGTATATATGTCACATGCAAAATGTACTTTTTGTAGAAATATTTTCTAAATTCTGCAGTGGAAACAGCATGTGTAGGGTTTTTTTCTTTTCTTTTCTTTCTTCCCTCCACCCGTTGATGCTTTTTGCCACTAAGCCACCTCTAACTGTATCAAATCATTTCCTTTGAGACATTTTTTGACAGACATAATCTTTGTGTAAATCATTCAGAGAGGGACGAAATTCCATTTTCGAAATATCAACGACGTTCCTGCACATATACACGACTATAGTGTACGTAAAGGTTTTGCTTAAATAAACGGAATATTTACCATCCCCACCCACAAGGATCTACTAATCCTACTTTCAGATACTCTATGGAAAAAAAACTCGATAAGGGAATGACAAGTGAAAAGGAACGTCAAAGCAAAACGCAACACATTTTTCAACAAATTTTCGATTCTTCGGTGGATATGGTGTATGCGGTGGTGTGGTGAAATGCCGTCCCGCTTTTTTTCGCAAAATTTCCATTAGAAAAGTAATTGAAGTTATTTTTAGAAGCATACATGGCCAACACACCCCATCGTCCTTGTGTGGGGTAGGAAAGATAATTCCATTGTGTTATAGTAGAGAAACTCTATGTATACAGGATATACACCTACCTGCCTGCCTGGCTGGATGGCTGTCGAAAAAGGTTTAAGTATCTGGGGTAGTACTATGGTTACGGGGAATTGCTGGGAATTATTTCCAAGGGGCATAATCGTATTTCATTAAAAATACCATGAATAAGTAGCAAGCTCATTGTTGCTGATGCTACTGTTGTTGTTGGTCCTGCCTGCTTCAATTTTTGGACGGTAATTCCCTGCTTAGATTGTTTGTTAACATTGCTTAAGTGAATCCCACTTATCACTTGATTTCATTGATGGTAGACACAAGTACCCGCCGTACTCCTTTTCACGACGGAATGCTGCCACAAAAGCACAAGTAAAGGGAGCAATTTTTCAGCACCACCCCATCCCCCCATTTGTATTGTAAGTAACTCCAGAGAACCCCAGCCCACCCCATGTTACGCCGCACCCCGCAGCCTCCGCTCGACGCAGCTGGGCTTTACAAAAACGGAGGAAAAGTGAAAACATAGGCGGAAGGGGAACAAAATGAAAAATCAAACAGAACCAACAAACGAACGACAGAACCCAGTTCACACTCACATTCATCACTATTTAATGCACCATTGACATGCGGACTGGAGCATATCGTCCTCGTTTTATTGTATACAGGATGTAGGTATGCTTATTGTATACAGGATGTATGTATGCCACCAGTGCAAGTGCCATATCTGTGGATGCATTCAAAATAGATTGTTGCCATGATGGAGAGTTTTTAGATAGCCCTTGTTGTTGTTGTTGGTTCTTTTTAATGAGGATTTATGTAGAGATTTGTGCGTGATTCTATGCGATTTAGGATGTGCGGCGCTTACTACACACACAAAGGACCACACGTTCGCCAGTGTCTGATATTTGCATTAAATTATGGTTTCATAGTTGGCTGGTCATGATTGGAGCGTGCTCTGGGTGCGCGGCGGTGGTTGATAGCGGTTGCACTGGTTCACTGGACGCCGCACAAATCGCTGAATTGTCGGTAAAGTGCATTGCAATGCGAAAGGGTTTTTCCTTATACATATTTTTTTTTTTGTTTTGTTTTGTTAGTCCGGTGGCAGTAGCTTCATATGTCTGGTGGTAATTAATTGCTGTTGTTGAGGGGTTGCCATATCTGTGAGGGCAAGTTGCCAAGAGAGGGTTGGATTGATTATATTTCGCTACTGCGTATACTATTGTGAATAATTCGCCCCACGGGAGTATGCGTTTTGATGCTATCACTCTTGAAGCGGCATCCGTTTCAATTTAGAAAAATCATTAAAATTAAAAATCCTTGCAGATAATCGATTTGCGTGTCATCAGAGAAAAAACATAGCGTGCGTGTGTGAAACCGGTATTTGTCAGATTAGGAGTGGATAAATAAAAAAAATTCAGAGCTTACCTATGTTGTTTGTTAATTAAGCGGTAGGCTGTCTGATTATCCACGCACACATTAAGGAATGGGTGGACTTAACTAACAACGCACTATGCGATAAAGCAGTAACGTTTTAGAAGCTGTCAAACTTAACACTGCGCTCTTTCTCGCTCTTTATACGCACTTTATTAGAAAGCATTATGTTTCCTTTAAGCAGCTATTAACTGCAGGTTGGTAAATAATCAACAAGTTTGTCGGTAGGACCGATGCCCTGTTTACTTTGAATTTCTCGTGCACTATTCATGGTTGTGTTCTGCTCTTCCATATTAACCGAGGTGAGCACAAAACAAACCTACTGGCAAGCAACTGGTTCTAAAGCATTAGCAAAGAAGGATTTCCATACCAGACACAATATACTGTGTCAAATGAACCGCTCCACATATCACAACTTTCTCACGAAACTATAAACTATTGGTTAGCATTGAACTAACTCAACTACAGGTGAATGAACGACATAGTTCGTTAATGTAGCTCTGATATTTCTTTCCCTTTTTATTTCATTGCTCAATATTTCTCTCGGCAAAGACGAACCTATAAAGCTTCAACAGCGTCTCAAGATGATGCAGAAAGGCGCAAGTTCCGCACTTTAATTGTAAGATGCGGTTCTCTGGAAACATTTGTTTGATTTTCGAATTTTGTTTGTCCTGTAGCCAATGGAGTCTTGGAAAATGATGTCTCTTTGCAGTTGTGAAGTTTATCTGTCTTGACATCAAAATACTGAACTCATTAAAATACTGAACCAAAAGAACTACAGATGAACAATTTTCTATGCACCAGTTCTCTAAAAAATAGAGCACACCTGTCTCAATGAGCCCTAAACTACTGAACTAGATGATCGAACTTTTTCGTTTAGTTGGTATGAACTAAGTTAAGAACTGAAATGCACATGGCAATAAAAAGTGACATGGGAAACAGTGTTTCCTGACTGTGCAGTTTGTTTCCCCCTTTTTTTTATCAGCGAAGTTTTCCCCTAAATTCATTTATTTTCGTATGAAAAAGTTTAAAAATGTAAGTTGCTTTTAAAAACAAGGTTAAAATAGATATCAACACAAAAGTATACATACCAATAAACATTTTTAGTTTCGCCTCCTAATTTTAGTATTGCACAGTGGCTATATTTTCCTTACAAGTTTCGCAATTGTGACCTTATTATGTTATTAATTCAAGGATCAGTTAGATGAATCATATAAAAGTTTGAATTTGAAATCCTTTTCTATTAAACAAAATGAAAAAAACAAGTGAATGCATTCAAATGCGCAAAATTCATTCGTAGACGTTCGATGGGTTGCTTTCTTTCATATTTCGTATGAACATTTCATTCTGGGTAAATTTTGAAATTTGTTTGCAATGAAAATGCGTTTAAATGTTACATTTAACACGCTAAAAAATTGGCTCTAACAGAGTGCGATTTTTGCTCGGTTAATAAAAATGGGTTAAAATTAACCAAGTCTCTGGTGAAAAACACCGAGTGTTCGTTGTTAAATACTATCAGTTGTTAAGAACCAAGTTTCTTGATAAATATCATTCAGTTGATTAAATGCAACAGAGTTCGTTTGTTATTTACAAGCGAGAAAAATTGATAAAAGTTTATTTTTAATCGAGTATCCTTAAACAAGTTGACTCGGTTATTTTTGATCCACCAACTCTGTAGGAGCTATATTAACAGTATCACTTGGTAGATTTTAACCGAAAGTTGGTTGATTTTAAATAAGCGATTTTTTCTGCGTGAAGCAACATACGCTTTACCGAGATTTTTGATGTTTCCCCTTTTTTAAGCTTGTCCCTCATTATCCCCTTTTTCATTATGAAATCACCAATTTTAGGGCTTTCCCCCCACAATCTGGGATAACTTTTCCATTGGGAAACAGTAGAACGTTCACATATTTCGTCATTAAAATGATCGGAAAAGAACTGCAAACTGGTTGTGCTGACTTGTTCAAATACGGCCCGTGAATTTTAAGACTAAGGACTCGACTAGATGCGGTCTGACGCGGGTATCTCCCATTTTTTTAATGAATTGCCACTGCTGTCGAGCTCAAAGACCAAGAACAACTTCCAGATTAGTAAGGTAAGCATGGCGACCGAGAGAAAAACATGAAACAAAAAAAATAGAAACAGAAAACCATAGCCGAAGTTGAAGTATCCAGCTGCAGGCCAGAAACACAGAAATGGTTTGCTGGCGCACTATGCCTCCTTCGCTGTTAAACGAAGCAGGTAGAACAGTAGCTGAGGAAACTTCTCACCGAAGTGTCTTAGCAACTTTTATAGAGGCATGACGTACAAAACGATATGTAGCAAGAAGAGAGCCAGCGTTCCGTCACTGGAAAACCTCGTTCTAATATTGAGCTTATTGGTTTTATTTTTTTTTATAAAATCCTTGAGGCTTAAGCAGCTCTGATGGTTTACCGTGGTTCTTCAAATGCGACGGTATGATGTTTTGGTAGCGCGCACGAATGAAGCATTGCAACCTAGAACGGGTGGAAGAAATCACTGCCGATCACCAAACTCATCTAAAAAATGCAACGTCTATTCCTTACAAGGAAATCAAACATACCTGCTCACTATCGCATAAAAGGACCTATCCAACTTCTAGGTAGTCTTTTAAATATGTTATGCAACACACTTATTGACATATACCAGTGTGGTGGACAAACTTTTGGCCAAATTTGAACACTGGTGCACTTTTAATGAATTTAAAGACAAAATCAGCATTCACTGTCAGCTGTGAATGGCTATTGACGAATTCGGAATCCTGGCAAAACTACTTCCAATGAATAGCTCCCCCCAACCATGAATAGGATTTCGACAAAGATATGAGTTTTATGAGGCTTATTCAACTTCGTTCTGTAGCAGATAGTTCGATGGACGGGTATTCAAATTGAAGGCACAACCTTTAACAGATCTTCGAAATGGACCATAATCTCTGACCGCTCAAGCGAGCTTACCAGGGGCCGAATAGCCTGATCCTTGAACGGGCAAAACGTTACGGACTCCGTTTTGAACCAAAAAAGGTTAAAGCCGGAAACCAAGGAACGCAACTTTAATCTAAAAGACCATTTACAAATACTATAACAGCTTAAATACACCTTTACAAACATGTGGGGTTTCGAAAGAAATAAAAACCGAATTCTAAACATACTCGTGTGCATTCCCTGAATCCAAACTAAAACGGTTGAAGTAATTCACTAAATCGCTCCCGCATTAAGTATCGCATCAGCTCCTTGAAGTCAATCAAAACCAACCAATTCGAAACAACTTCCACACACGAATCCACCTAGACACGAACGGCTGAAACAAACGCAATCAAAAATGAAAACCCAATTGATCTACCCATCAGCTGGTAAGTGAAAATAAATAAAACTCATCAATTCATCGGTTTACATCCCTCTGGCTCCAAACAAATTTTGCCGAAGAAAAAACACCAGCTCCAGCTCAATCCCTATAACAAGTGCGTCAATTTGACACAAATACTCCCGCCATGCGACCGGATAAATTGAATCAACTCAAGTCAAACGCTACATCAACTGTTAGGGACAATTCCAATCTTCTCCGCACAGTGAAAGGGAAAGCAAAAAAGCAAAAACCTTCAAATGAAAGATAGCTGACAAGGAAAGCTTCAAAAGTAATCCCAACGAAATGCCGAGTATAATAAAATCTTTAATCCATCTATGTAATCAGTGCCTTCCAAGTAGGTAGTCCTAGTCAAGTCAGTCGTCTTCGTATCAGTCTTCTGTCGAAAATTTACTTAAGACCGTATTAAAGGGCTTAACTTTAACTAAAAATATTTAAGCAAAGCCGATTCGAATCGTTAATCTTACATTTTCTATACCCCCCACCCTCCAACAGCAACTCCTCGATTGCTGGGGGTTTATACTCCATACACAATCGTAAATTCAGCCGCCTGCTTCATGTACTGCTACTTCATGTACTGCCACACTCACTTTACTTCCACAACAGGACAGACACAGCACTGTGCCAAGTAACACCAAACAGCACACAGCTCATGAAGCACATTTGTAACTTAAGTTCGAAATGTAACTATAGTATACATTCGAATCACATTCGGTAATAAGCCTATTGTGTTCGGTAGTTATTGTTGTTATACTAAACAAAATGCTCTCGACAGAATTACTCGTACCCTGTCCGGATTCTGTTTTTCTAATTTCCTCCTGTGCCGTCAAATCAACCCGCCGCCCCTAATAGATTTTCCCTTCGACTTGCGCTCTGCCACTGGATCTGTGCTCCGTGTTTGTGGAACGTATGTGTGCTGCTGTACTGCAACCATAAGGGTGGTAGGCACTAAATCCCACAAGTGCATAAAAAAAACACACACAGAAACAGTACCACCCAATACCCCACTCACATGGCTTTAATGTGAAGAAATTCGAGCAGAGAATTCCGCAGTTACAACAACAGACACACACAGGATGAAGGACTACAAATACACTACACACAGGACACACATTGTAAGTAAGCCAGATTGAGGTGTATTGAACCGAAAAATTATATGTGTGGCAATAATGTGTGTTTAATGTCACAGTCCTAATGTCATAATCCTGATCATAATGCTACTGTCAAGCTTATTCCGGTCCAGATATCCGGCGGCGAGCAAGAATTCCTGTGTGCACGGTCCTTTTCTTTAAGAATAAGTACCAAGTTTGGGCAGACAAGAAAAAATAAACATCAATTTAGCAGGGGAGAAGAAAAAACTGTCATTGACAAGGTGTCACCGGGAGGGCGAATTTATGTTTCTCCGAAAGCGAAACAATTCGTCAAGGACTTGGTCGTGCAATTAGCCAAAGAATGAAACGTTAGACTTAAGCGCGGAACAGGGAAACCTATGACAAAGGTCCAGGTTTGTTAATTAAAAAAGACCGGAAGGCCTCCTCGAATGTCCTGTTACTGTTACCCCTTTTCTGACATCACGGATATTAATTTCAGGTGACGAATTGTTCAATATCGCACGAGTTGGCTGATCGAATGAGACCATGCACAAATTTTCCACCTGACTGAGTGGGTTTAGTCGACATGAATGGCCACCAGGCGGTGTGTTGAGAAGTCCTTCGCTTGGATTAGGGACAGTTTGCATTCCAACAGCATAAGTCGTACACTTTGTCATTGAATCCTGAAAGCCAGTATGGCCTGTGTATGAGTGCGGCATATATATGCACACGACGCAGGCGGGTTGTGCGAATGAGATTGAAATCCGTTGGTATTTGCTTGAAGGCCGAACAACAACGTCATCATTGCAAGGTGCCAAAGATTTGCATTTGTGGGCACATCTGCCTGGAGGACTTCAGTACGCATTTGCACTCGTCACCTGCCAATTTTAATTTAAATTGCACGTTTCTTTGACAATGCCAGGTTTTTGGTTCAAAAAAGTGAAGGAGCCGCAGTTTTAAAGGTATGCACGGATAGTCGATAAAATCGTCTTAAAACTGTAGTCACAACCTTCCAGCCGATACGTTACTGCGGAACTTATAACTACGACTTTATCAATTGAGAGCTTTATTATCTCTTAAGAATGGGCCAGGCCCGAATGATGTGAAAGTCCTTCTCAAAGACGTCAATGCTTAAATCGGACAGGAAAACCGATTTGAAGCAACTCCCAATATGTAGCGCCAGGCGAAGGATCCGACAATCAAGCTGGCTCGAACATGTGATACCTGTTGTTGGACCCGCATACAATGTCGCAAACGAGTCGATATTCCTACAGGCAAAGGTCGTCTCTGGCAAAAGCTGCAAACAGTCTGGGAGAAGAAATTAAAAATCGGAGTTTTGCCACTTTAGCATGCCTGGAGTTTACAGAGTCTAAGTGGAGCGCCTGAGTTCGAAACTCTTTGGCGAACCTTAATTTAACACACCTCTTCTTCTAAGCCTGTCTTCAACTGATCAATGGCTTTCTATTGATTCGCAGGATGTATCATCAGAGGCTACGAAGCAGCCTATACCCCATACGCCAGTGAGTGAGTCGACCTACTTTCTTGGTGTGCCAATCGGCAGTTAGGTATTCACTTAGAAAACCGATGCCTCATGTAGCTACATCCATAATCTAACCAAAAATGTTGTTGCTACAAGAAATCTGCCATAAGTCCCTGTCGACAGCTACGTGACAATCGTTTAATCCAGCCTCCACGCATCAATGGCATCCTGTCGCTTGTCGCATTTTTGTGTCTTTCGCTTTTGGAAAATATTCGATGTATGCCAGTCGCCTTGCTGAAATCAAAATAGAAAGAAAAAAAATTTAAATCGCTTCTGAACCCTATACATCTACCATCCAGTTATATTATGTACATGTCATCATCGTCCTTATGCCATTTTATGATTATTAACCTTTCGTCAGTGGTGGGAATGATGATGATGACGATGCCATTGACGCCGACGATGACGATGCGATGAGTGTGCCTGTGTGCCAGGATTAATCCTTTGCTCGAGCAACTATGAGGGTCGTCGACGACAACCTTGCACGACATATTCTTGGTTTTCCTCAAAAAAAAACAACATTTTAATTAAATTCCTTCTGGGTAATTGACTACACTGTTACACTGCTTGTTTCGCATTCCGTTCGAATGGAATTATTTCGCGACCAATTCAACTTTGAACTCGGCACGAATTCTCAACTTCCAAATCCACCATTAAATTTCATTCTAGTACCACCTCCCACCCCGTGCTTCCCTTATCGCCAGAGCAAGGGTTGCAAACTATATAAACTCCACTACTACTCTGTTGATGCTGCTTCTGTTGTTGTTGTTATTGTCGTCGTTGGCAATAATTGAATAATCAGTCCTCCACCCCCTCCCCCACTGGGAATGTGAACGATTGAAATCAAAACTCCTCGGGCTCTATGCCATTCGGTCGAGATTTGCTGGCCATTAATTTTTATAGCCACTTTTCGGATATATACCGGTGCGGGAGGGGCCGGCGACAAACACAACTGTCAAACGCAGTCGAGGAGCGTACTGTCGCGCGGCTATGGAGCCAAAAAAATAAAATAAAACTGTGTGTTTCCTGTGGGAAACATGTTACCCGTTTATCCAGTCGGAAGAATTATGAATGAGAGTCCTGAATTTATGCGCGTTTGTCAATACAAAAAAAATATGTGTGCGTTGCCAGAGCAAAAGCATACGAATATGGGCAAAATTGTGCAGCTCACCATCATCGCGTCGGATAAAAACAAAATTAATGAAAGGGGTTTCCGCGCGCACTCGAGATACATATATACAAAAGTATTCATGAATTTAAAGTGGATTACATAACAATATCCCTGGCAGTTGGGCGCGCTGGTAAACCAGTGCAAACAGCAGGTGTAAGTGTCGGATTTTCCAGTCCAACGAATCACCAAAACACATGCCACTCTGTGTGAATGTGTGTTGCCGCTGACTGGAAAAGTTTTCATGTTTCTTCGATAAGAAAAGAAAAAAAAAAGAAAAAAATGAAAATTATATTATTTGGCTGCAGTGTTTCATTTAAATGAACTTTAATGCGAGGATACAAGGACGATGGACCTATGCCTATGCAGTGGTAAAGTTTTAGCCGATCTAAGCCTACACAACGGACGATGAGAAAAAAGGGAGATTTTACGCGACATAAAGTTGGCGGCATTTCGCAATTAAATTGTTTCCTCCTGTCATCCCTGTCAATCTCTGCGGCCCGAATAGCCGCTTGTGAACTTTCTCAGCTGAGCAAGAACAAGGTGACAGGGATTTAACAGTGCGGTATGTGGGTTGACAATTTTGTGGAGTTGCTTGCGAAACGAGTTTAATTCGAATGTCCTGTGGGGGATGATTGACATTTTGTTGTTGATGGCGCTCTTTAGCAGGGATGTTGTAGCGCTGTGTGGACCACTATCGGTGGTCTTTGCGGTTGGGATGTTAAAATGAGGGTGCATTTGCAGCCAGCTACAGGATGTACTTTTGCCGAACACGATTATTTGTTCGTTAAATTCGATGGCCCCCTACTGGCAAGTAGGGCAACGGTGAATGGCAAGGGATTTATACAGCGTAAGTATCCCGAATGCTTCGCAACTTATCTGGAGGACGGATTTTTTCAAACAAAATTGCAGTTGTTGGTGACTAGTGCGTAACATGTTGGTTTGAAACTAGTTGCCACAAAATAGGACACGTCCAACGAGCGGGGAACCAACATTGCATACAAAAATGGCGAATAAACTCGGGGAAGCCAGAACAACTCGTTTTCGAGCCCGGTGCAGAACTGTTAAAAATGCAACCGCTTCTTCATGTTGACATTGGGAGGCGTCCATCAAGGTGTACAACAACTATATGCTGTCAACAAAGACGACGAATGGAACGGAACGTCTTAACAGGCAGCTATAACTAAAGGGTGATTTTTTAAGAGGTTTAGAACTTTTTTAAAAAAAAAAACACAAAAAATTCGAAAAAATGAATGAAATATTTATTTGAATCGATAGTTTGAACCTTGCAATTTAATGTTTAAAGATAATTTCATGCAAATGTTGACCGACCGCGGCTGCGTCTCAGGTAGCCCATCCGCTGAGTCCAATTTTGGCATACTCTTTCACACATATCGGCCGGTATCTCACGAATGAATGCATGGATGTTGGCTTCCAGTGCGTCAATCGAAGCGGGCTTGTCCCTATACACATTAGCCTTGGCATACCCCCACAAAAAATAATCTAATGGTGTCAAAACGCACGATCTAGGCGGCCAATTGACCGGCCCGAAACGTGAAATTAACTGTACCAAACTCGCCTCGCAATTGCGCCATTGTTCGCGTGCTGTGTGGCATGTGGCACCGTCTTGTTGAAACCACATATCATGCAAGTCAAGAACTTCCATTTCGGGCAAAAAAAAGTTTGTTATCATCGCTCGGTAGCGTTCACCATTGACAGTAACGCTGCGATTCGCATCATCTTTGAAGAAATATGGCCCAATAATGCCGCCGGCCCATAAACCGCACCAAACAGTGGCTTTTTCGGGATGCATTGGTAGCTGTTGCAATGCTTCTGGCTGATCTTCACTCCAAATGCGGCAATTTTGCTTATTTACGTACCCATTCAACCAAAAATGAGCCTCATCGCTGAACACAATTTTTCGATAAAAAAGCGGATCCTCGGCCAGCTTTCCAAGAGCCCATTCACCAAAAATTCGGCGTTGAGGTAGGTCGGCTGGCTTTAGTTCTTGCACCAGCTGTATCTTAAAAGGCTTTACGCCCAAATCCTTCCGCAAAATTTTCCACGTAGTGCTGTAACAAAGGCCTAACTGCTGGGAACGGCGCCGAATCGACATTTCGCGGTCTTCTGTCACACTAGCTGATACGGCCGCAATATTTTCTTCACTACGCACAGTACGTAAACGTGTTGGTTGTTTAATGTCCAACAAAGTAAATTTGGTGCGAAATTTGGTCACAATCTTCCGAATAGACTGCTCAGAAGGTCGAGAATGCCGATCATAAAATGGAAGCAGCGCGCGATGAACATTTCGAACCGAGCACGAATTTTGATAGTAAAATTCAATAATTTGCAAGCGTTGTTCATTTGTCAGACGATCCATGGTTAAATTGCAAACCAAACTGAAGCTGTTTGACAGTGACACAAGGTACTAAACACACGTCAGCTGTCAAAACCAGTGTTGCCAAAACCAAACCAGCTAAAAAATCACCCTTTATAAGTAGCTACGCTTCAAATCCTGAAAACATCAGTTTCAGATCAAGCAGATTACGCGTACCTACGCGTTTATAGTGGAAGGTGAGTACACTTACGATAGCTCAACTCTTGTCCAAAATGACACTGATTCACAAGACACTTTCTAAAATTATCGTCACATTTTAGGTGGTGCTACTCGATGCGGAAAACTGGCTCGCAACTCGAAACGTAAACATAACCCATAAATACATTTACTCCTTATTACCATCCATCGCAACATACTCTCCACTATCCGACACACACCCATCACTCCACCCAACTATCCACATAACCATTTGGAGCGGCGGCAGAGATGGTGTTAAAGAGTCCACCACCCACACGACGTTGAATGCACGCGAAGGTCTCTTTAAATTTGATGGCACACCCGAAACGACCACCTGATCTGTACTATACGTATCCATTAATGAAGACAACCACCCAAAGCACAGCCCCACCACCCCGACTAAAAGTTGTTTTAGTTGATGAAAAAGGCAGATGCCGGTCGTCAACAACCCTTAAAAAAAAAAAAAAACAATTTCCTAAAAAAACAATCCACCGTAGAACAGTGTAAATTAATGAGGGATGCACACATGGTGACGGTCCACAAAACGGATGCTCAGCTCGGCCAAGGCATCCGCTCTCATTCAGCAAACAAGGTCGTTTAAAATTGCTCGCCAATAACCCAACAACAATTCATCTATGTCCTCCTTTATCTACTAACTCCATCGGGCAAAATAAACAAACATGGTAGACAAAAGGGATGCGCTCATTTGCCCTTACATCCTGGCGTTGGGGCGGACGGAATTAGTTTCACTTGAACCCAACGATAGCCAGACCAACAAAATAGGTTAAATATTCAAGCACTCCTAGTTTCGGTTGGTTTCAACTTTCAAGTTTAAAATAAATCAGTTCCCGGTTAATCTTTTAATTTTGGTTCTTCGTTTCGAAAAGGACCTACCTACTCTGCCAGCAGAGGTTCGTTGTATCATCCTACAACAATCATATATCACCACCGTCTTATGTGCTTTAAACGATTTTTATCGTGTGCGCTCACTATCTGCCCCGGCGCACACACACACACACAACACACACACACTCAAGAGAAGACAATTGAAAGACTTAATTCCTCCGCACCTATACCAATATATATAGAGTATATTGAGAAGATGCGAAAACAAAGGACGAGAACCAAAGGGGTATCATAATGCAGTGTGCAAGGCATACCGCTTGTGATAACGAATGCTTATCACTGGGATTCTCCATCAAATAAAATATCCACTTCTTTTGTTGTGTAATAGCACATTCCATAGTCAAATGTACCCCCACACTTGGTACCATCGAACCAGAGCAACAGCAGGGCAAAAGGATACCCTACCCCACCGAAAAGGAGAGAACAATGTTTTCATCTTTATAAGAGTTAAGTACTTTCGACTCCTTTTTTGCCCCATTTTTCTTTCGTTTTCACTTCAATGAGCGTAATGCTGTCTGTGTGGAAAGGATAATAGGAATGTTCTATTGAGATTACGTTTTGTGGAATGTGCACGCCCTACTCCCTGCCACATGTACACAGATGCTGAGTCGCTCGAGCTTCCACTTCGATGCGGAGTGATGTTAATCATACTGTACACAAATTACTTGGTGGAGATTTCTGTGAATATCAAAAGTACAAACGTCACAGAGTGTCGACATTTATACGGTAAGTTATTCTTGGGATTGGTCTAGAGCCAGAGCAGTCGGAGGGGAATGTTTGCCTTCCACAAAATGTACCTGTTGAGATGCGGGTGCAATGGGTGCAATGTGTCGCTGCGATATCCATGACAACCTATCCAGATTGTGATGGTAATGCGGTTTCACAACTTAACAAGAAGCAAAGTCCATAAATATAGACATTTAACTGTTGATCCTACAATTTCTGGAAATTATCCGACAAGGTGCCTAGTAAAATCAGCAGTTGCAAGTTACAACAGTCATGAAAGTCACAGTACAATCCTTTAAACTCGATGAAGCACTTACTCATATTCGTTGCAAATTAAATACCTGTCACCTAACGAACTTCTTCTGTCGTTGATTTCGCTTCAAGTTTATTCAGCAAGATTTCCCGATTGATATTGGTTCAGAGCATTTCGCAAAGTACATACTGCATTGGTTTGTGGCAGAGCTGGAATACCACCCGGAACACCATGCATGGGTGTTATTCATTCATTAAAGTGCAATTGATTCTTGTGAGCGATGCCCTGTACAAAAGAATAAACGTCCACTGGTTACTTTTTGCCGGATTCTCGTTGAAAGAATAAAAAAATGTCAGTATACCCAATCATTGCTGAGTAAGCTTCGACGCTTGATTATCGGTTTGAACTGGCAAAGAAAGAACCAAACACAGCGCAAACGAAGCCAATAGGCAGGCCGGTGTTAGACAAATAGTTCCTCACATGAAATGACAGCAACACCGTTGTTACACATGTTGACACCTCCTATTTGGGAACACACATACACTTTGAAACACCTACTAAGGCGTCGCGTTAACATAAAACGGCCAAACAGCTACAGTTCCTAAGCTGACATCTGGAGAAAAACGAAAGAGAAGCCAGCGAAGGCCAAGCATCATCATAATAACATAAAGATTGCACTGGAAACAGCACACGTCCAGGAGTGATACAGCATTATGAAACCCAAATTCCTTTCATTCACCACCTACCAGAACTAACTGCGAACCAGGAAAACTAATAAAAAAATTGCACCTGCTCAGAGAATAGCAAAAGCCACAAATCGAAATTCCTCGCTCCACATAGCTCTGGGCCAAGAGTTTCGAGAATGGAATTTCTATGTCCAGTTGGTTTTTTAGGTACACACAGCATATATGTTACAAACAAATTCTAAAAGTAGATGCTGCTGCCCCAAAAGGGGTTAACAAGGGATGACACACCCCCACCAAACCGACATCAGCTGATGTTGCACAGTAACACAACTTAAATTGCCCACAAAGTGTGTGCTGGAAAATTAAATGGATACACATAGTTTAAGTGAGGCGTCCAACATGAAATTAAAATGGATTCCACACACGCACATGAAATCCTTAAAACAATTAAGTTCTTCACGCGCGCGGGAGGAACGACACCCATCTACTGAACGTGTCCCGTGCAGCAGAAGAGGACATTATTTCCGGAATTTTTGGCTGCTGCTACAAGTTGCGACTTGCGACAACTTCGGCGAGTTGTGTGCCTTTGCTTTTAGGAGGGGGAGAATGATGTCTTTGTCTTGGCACGCTAATAATCCTCCTTAATCTGAAAGCATTCATTCAAACGGTGCAGTTGATGGGTGCGAGAAAGGACGAGTACCACTCCGGCACGTGTAATTATTGTCATACAAAGTGAGGCATAACTGTCTGACAAAGAACAGCTCAAATGGATGACTATGGTGTTTTTTTTTTTTTTAGTGAATGTTTCCTCGCCATTGAATGGACGCAAGAAGGAGACAAAAAAAGCTCCAGGAACAAGCACTTAATCCTAATCACCTGTTCAGCCGCAAATCGATTTACGAAACGACAACAAAAAGGCAGAACCATTCTGCTGCTGTTGTTGCTGTTGTACACAACACCGAAGGACACTGCAAGCCAGGACATTCAAAATGGCCCATGGGCGGAGGGATAATCTGTCACTGCACTCGGATACATACACAAACAAATGCATGTACCGAATTTCAAAGTAAACAAACTGCAAGGCAACGTAAATTGGATTTCAAAGCACTCACCCGTCGTGTCTGGCTGCCCGTCGTCGTCGGCGCACTGCTGCTCAAAGCTGAGGCGGACGATTTTCTCGTTGGACCGCTTCAGTTGTTCCTTGCGCGGGCTGCTTTCATCCTCCTTGAGGGGGCTGAAGGAGATTTTTTCTTTCCGCTTGAGGATGCCGCCCTTTTTGCGGAAACTGGCCGTTGCATTGGCACTGCCATCAGAGCTCGGTGTACTCGTACTGAAAGACTTGACAAGTTGGGTTGGTCCTGAGTGGTCGCCGTTTTCGAGTGGCTTCAAGCGCGATGCTCTCACTGGTGATGGCGTGCCCTCGTCATAGTCCATCCATTCTTCGCTGTCGGTTGATTCGCCGAAAATCTCGACTGTTTCTAAAAAGGAAACCGTCAAGTTCTTACCGCTTTTCTTTTTTCTTTCAGGCAAAGCCACACGGGTGGCGTCAGTGAATCGCTGCACTTTCACGTAAGAATTAAAGAACCGAGTACCGAATTTTCGCCGCAGCTCCACCAGATTTAGCTTCTTGACGACAGGCTTTTGTATTTTGGGCTTAGCCTTCTTGGGACTATCGTTTTGCGTTGGTGTGGTGAACTTTCGACGTGGCGACGGGGTCCGTGTGAGAGCACTGATGTTTATGAAGAAGCCCGGTGCTTTTGACTTGCGTTTCGAGGGTGAGCCTTCTTCGCCGTCCGATGTAACTTTGCGTTTCAGATCAGACGTACTAGCAGATGTCGGACTGGATTCGGCATCAGCTTTGCTTCTTCGTCGTGCTTTCTTTGGTCTGCCACGGGGACGCTTCTGTGGCCTTCGTGGTGAACCGAACTTTGCCAATTGCCGCATGAGCACTTTGTCTTTGGGAATTTTTACGTAACATCTGCGAACTCGAAATAGTCCATCGATGTGCGTCTTGTGTGGCAGCACTTTCTTCTTTTCAGATTTCTTTGATTTGCTGCCTGGTTTGCGACTATATTTTTTCTCCAAACTGCCGTTGACCAGGGGAGACGGCTTAGTGCTGGTCCTGCAATGATCGAAGACATGCATTTCGTTGAATTTTGTCCGTTCCACTAGCACTTTTACGGGTTTCATGTCCATCGGTCTGACTGGAAGGAATTGTTTTGATTTCCTTTTGTGTTCCAGAGACTGACGCTTCTCCGTTTTCTTTGAATTCTCATCGAAGGAGCGATTTTTCAGCGCCTGGTGCGTATCTCCGGTGCTTCTGTTCATACTGTACGGCTTTGTTTATATTAAATCATCTGCAATGGTTGTTGGATAACTCGCGATGTTTTTCTTATACCTTAGACCGTTGGATATTGTGATGTACGACAGAACAAAACACATGCAAAAATAAAATTAAGGTTGCTGTCCCTTTCCTAGGTGTAAGAATAAAAAAAAAATAAAAGAGCGGTAGCGAATTTTTTTGTTCAAGATGTTTTTTTTTTTGGGTATTTTCACAACAGTTTTGTTAGTTTTTTGATACACTAAAAGGGAAAATTCTACCGAATTTTGTATCTTTTAACTGTACGGTGGATTTCTGCCGTTTAAAGGGAGGTGTTTATTTATTATGGGACACTATACGGTGATTCGAAATGAGATTTTTCAATGAAATTTAACCGCAGCACAGACGCCATTCAGGTTTGTTGAACTTTTTTTTGCGAATGACAGTCTAAGGGGATTTCGATGACGGCGTTGTTATCGCTAGAAAGAAGAGATGCTACTATTATTGCAGTTTGGTACTTTTGTTTGTTGCGCATTAGGCGGACTTCACAGCTGATGTCAGATGTGTTCAGAGAGTTTCGTTTTCTTACTAAATTTGCTTGCAATTTGACGAAAAAAAAAACTCTTTTATAAAATGTTGATCAAACACTGACAGTCGGCATGTTTTTTGAGCGTCGATCTTAGCAAAGCAAAGTAAAGTAGGATTTTCAGCACGCAATTACAACCACTTTTGTGAGTCTCGAAGTGTGAGGTAGAGCGTAGTTGTTGTAATTGGGTCCTGAAAAACCCTACTTTACTTTGCTGAGAACGAAGCTCAGCAAAAACAGTCCTATTGTCGTTTTTGATTTGGCTTTTCAGATTTTGATCTAAAATTTCAGATTTGTGCTGCCAAATCGAACATGAAATCTGGAAAGTGCCTCAGATCACAAAAAAATATTGATTTTTTTTTTTGCAAATCGAACATGAAAAGCAATATCGATCAAAATGTGTCATTTTGTCTAATCGAACACGACATAAGTCCTTGGTCAAAGCATTATATAAACGATAAACCAAAAGGGACTTTGAGAACTGAAGAAATATTAAAATGCAGCTGCAGATCGAAGTTAAAATACGAACGAGTCTGCTTGTAGTTATAAATCCAGAAGGACGTTTTATTCTGAAATTTAAATTTTAAATAGTTCTATTCATAGGATAAATAGTTCAAATTACCTACCTTCGTCGGTTCAAAGCTAATTTAGTTATTCATTCTACTTTAATACATTTATGAGGAACTGTTTAAAGTCAGTCATTGATCTGTTTGCTGCTTTTTCGAATAAATATTTTCGTCGGGCATTTTAGACATTTTGGAGGCTTTGCGACCTGAATTAAATCAAAGATATTGAAAAAAAAAATAGCTGTAAGCCAAATTATTGCAGGTATTGTTATGATCTACGGCTGCTGACATTACGTATATACTCTGTCATTGCTTCGTTTAAAATAAAGTACCAAGGAAAACGATTTTTCAACAATTTTGAGGCCAAACTAAAACTTTACTTCCCTTCAATTTATAATACTTAATCCTTAAACATTTTTTCTTCATTCGAAACAACTTCACTCCCTGAACGCATCCCACTTGCAAATTTCCTCAACTTTTCCAGCAGTTTTTCGGAGTTTTTCCTTCTGCTGTCATGAACTGTGAAAAATTAAAAAAAAAATTCCCATATCCATCTATCAAAATCACCAACATTGCTCCTCAAACTTTCAATCAACCGTCGGAATTTTCGTGTTTAGCAGAAATAAGTCAATCCACTCGTGTTTTTGTTTACAATTTCAATAAAATTGCGAAATTAACGTAAATTATCTGTGAACAGACTGTGTCGACCTCGCCAATCTTCAACTTGGTGAGTTTAATTGATAAGTTTTCACTGTCAGTTGAATTTTATTCGTAAAGTACCACCGCCAAGTGCCAGTCTCATTGATTTTTTCCCTCCGCATAATTAATATTTACTTTAATAAACATTTATAAAAAACGATATACATAGTTCCCCCGCCTAGGGTAAATGAAAGTCACAGCACAATTTTGTTCGTCAAAGTTTTGTATATTTATTGAGTAGAAAAAAACGACAATTTCACTATCTAGCAAAGAAAAACAGAAAACGGAATTTTAACAACTCTATGCACTCGCTTTTCATGTCTCATGACTTGCTTTTGAGTGCTGCTGCAACGGATTTTTTCTTCTTTAACTTTGTCTTGACCTTGCGGGCAAAGGATTTCTCATTTTCCAATTGGCTGGGCACCGCTGCTTCGACTGGAGGTATTGCGATTGGTTTATTTAGGCTGACCAGTGAGCGGCGTTTGGTCTTCTTGCTTGGCTGAACGGCCGTGGCGACTAGGCCACCCGTTTTGAATTTATTCGTAGCGTGGTGGTGGTGGTGTCTGCTTGATGAGGTAAGAGGAGCAAGTGTCATGCTGGCGTTGGATGTAAACGGAATGGCGCTGGGATTCTTTCTGTAAGTGATTCCATTGTTACAGTTGGCCTTCGTCAAGCAGCTGATGATGCGAGAGGTTTCAGTGAGCTTCATAAAGTTGCTTCTATGCGAGTAGATTGATATTGGTAAATGACAGTGTCAAAAGCATTTGTATTGAAAACTTACTTTTTCTTGCGAACTTTCAGGTCAATGTCCAGTTTTGATGAGGTTTTCGGAATTTTCTTTGGCCGCTGAGTGAGAGCCTTGTCGCCGGGGAATTCGGGATTCACGAGGTTCAGATTTATCTTGTTGCGATGCCCATAGGCATTGTTTTCCTGCTGCCAAGCGACCAGCTTCTGCGAACACGCCCTAAAAGACGAAATGAGTTACAATCATACGGCGTTTGTAGAAGACTAGCCACTTCTTACAAAAAGAAAGCTTCCTGATCATCATGTTCCTTGTTCTTTTCCCTGTGCCGTTGTATTGGTGGCATTGCCCACGATAACGGACGTGGTCGGTCACCACAGCAGCCCGGTTCTGGCGAGCATCCCGTCCAAATTTTCTTTTTCAGCGAAAATTGTTCTTCATTGGAACTTCTTTCCGTTTGTCCGATGTTCTGGACCCTGGGGGAGATAAATTACAAATTAAAAACCGCATATCTTTACTTCTGTGCACCCCCTTTACCTCAATTTGGGGATACATTTGCCGCCGCTGTGCAAATTGTGCCAGGAGTTCGTTCGCCTAGTCAAACTACCAGCAACTGGTGGGAACTCTGTCATTCCCGTCGGCAGGAGTTGTGCTGGCTTTTGCTTCTCCGGCGTTCTCGGTAGCTTGTTGGACGAAGAGCCGTGTTTGGCCGGCGTCACTATCAGCTCTGGGGGCATACGCTGGACCGGTTGGGACGATGCGCCATCAACGATTGTGTCAATGTACCGACGCTGTAAATCACTTTGAAGCAGGTATCGTCGTGACCTCGGTACTGTGCTAAATATTCCGGCACCGTCTCCATCGGCAAAGATTTCATCGTCCGTTGAGAAGAACAAATCCGAGCCGGGATCTGTGGTTGGCATATCAAGTGGAGTGCGTTGGTCTCGCTTATGATTACGGTGGACTATATTGGAGGACTTGCTGCGTTGTTTCTTCTTTCGGAGCTGTGAATACAGACGGAGGTAGTTGTGTTTTTTTTTTTTATTATTGGACTACAAATGGAATTTAAATAAATCTGGGAAAGTTTACAGACAAAACAAACATAATGAGGCCTTGTACTCGTATGCTACGGCAAGAGTTTGCGCTTTGTTGAGAATATCAGTGAAGGGACGATGACGAATCATACATTGTCGTACAACATCAACTTCAAGTCATCACATCTCAGTCCAAGCCAAGGCAGACATAAATTCACTAACTGATTCCAAGATGCGGATTCATTTGTACCATAGAGTAACAAAAGTTTAGAGGGCATAATAAAAGGACCATGATGCCACCTGCCGCATGTGGAACATGTCCAATGTCTATGCCCTTTGTGAAAGAAATGCCTAAAACTTAATGGCCCACCATGTCCCAAGCTGTCACATTCGTCACTCGTTTAATAGTACGTTTCAAAATCTTGATAATAAATGACTGGTAGCTTGTTTTTGAATGTGTATCCACACTCAAAGTAATATCAGCTTTCGGATTCCTCGCTGGGTTTCTTTGATTAATAATATTATCAATGAACCTTTTAGAAAATATAAAAAATTTATTTCAAGTGTCGCCGCCACCCTACTACATTCCTTCGAGCCGGATTTGAACCAGCGACCTATGGATTTCTACAGTAATTTCACTTCTACAGTCCACCGCTCTACCAACTGAGCTATCGAAGGTGCGATAATTCCCCTGCCAAAGTGTACACATCAAAAGCTCGCTGCAATCTACACAAACTTTTACGAACAAAACAAAACAAGCTCATCGTGACCAATGTGCTTTTGCACAACTTTCTCTTTTCCATTCAAAAGCGTGCTGCAGAAGCTTCCTCATCACAAGTCCATTCCTAGTACTTAATCATGTGACCAATTTCTGCAAGACCTTCGATAGCTCAGTTGGTAGAGCGGTGGACTGTAGAAGTGAAATTACTGTAGAAATCCATAGGTCGCTGGTTCAAATCCGGCTCGAAGGAAACCGATGAATGTCTTTTGCAGAAGAAAGTCCATTTATTCAGCAAATAGTGTTTTTTGCTTTCCTTCAAATCTAGATTATGAGGTAAATTTGTAGCGCTGCATAGAATTTCAGACTCACTCCACGGTGACAGCCAAAAATGTTCGATATTCGCAATTTCGACACATTTAATGGGTTCGCACGACAAACAAATGTCAATGTCGAGTTTGTTGTACATATTTGCCCGTTGGTTGGATGAACAGAACACCGAACTTGGCCTTAAATCTCATTATAAGGCACATGCGATCGACATCAAAAGAAGGCGGAAAGCATTCCTCGCATAGATCGAATTTTTCAAATAGTTGCTGACTGTTTCCGCTCATTTGCTCTCTGATAAGAGAGTAGAATTTCTTGAGATCAGATAAGTACATAGTGATTGTGGTGTGAGAAACATGTGATTGTTTGTATTGATGTAACTAATTGACGCCACATAGAAGAGGAAGGTATAACACAAGAAGAAACCCTGATTTCTTGAGTTTCACTCTTTGTTTTCGTTATTTGAAAATAGAAACCTTTGAGTATATTTGTGGGTTTTTGTCGTCTTCTATAAGGGAAATGATCGATGGAATGTAGATTGGTTGTTCACTTGCGAGTTTGACATTGGATGTGCGAAATGAGAGTGAAAAGTAATTGGCGGGGAGAAGCAAGGCGAGTACTAATTGGATTCTTCCGGTCTTCTTCAATGATAGATGTCGATTGTGCATCGATGACATTCGATTTCAATATTTTTTTTTTTTTGAAGTGGAATTGGCAGTAGACAGTTATGGCGTAGAAATTGAATCACGACAGCGATGGCTTTGTATAAGATAAGAAGACCCACGAGGTGAAGGCTTAGAATGGGACGATGACGTAAGTGAAGTTGGACATTCGGTGAAGGATGAAACAAACAACTGATGTTTTTACGTTCTGAAATTACTTTGGTTTACCCTGAGCGCGATCTAATCTGTGCTGCATTTAACTGCAACCTTGCAACTATGGTTTGGTCAGCAGAAGAGATAGCCGCGCTTGATAATTAAGAGTTAGACGGGGCAATTGAAAATTAAAGAATGAGTGCACTCAACGAATGACGGCTGAACTGGAAGTCTTGCACTGTATTTGCATCGTCACAGCGCTCAGTCAAATGTGAATATTGCTGCTTTTATTGAAACATTTGGTTAGGACCAGGCAACCTACACAATTTGGTATAGCAATTGTTGAAGGAAAAGGCTTCAGTTGGTCTGAAATTTTCCTCGGAGTGGTAAGTGAGTCTCCCATCTTTTCACTGTTCACTTGGACCAACACGCGCGAGGGAGTATCAGTCTACACATTTTAGACTAAGATCTGAGAACTAAAAAGAAAAACTGAAGCCTTACGCCCCATCAGTTATTTGATTCTGGTCTGTTATTTGAAGGTTATTCTACTTAGTCCCTGAATGCCTAAACCGAAAAGATGGACTACCTTATTTTGTTTTGCATACTTTGTTCGATGAATTCTTCCATCCAGGTAAAGTTTTTTCAACCTTCTGTAGTTCGAAAAACTATCAGCTCAGAAGGCTGCATATCGTGAGTGGGATCATAAAGCTGAGTTTGTTCTACATTCAGATCTGTTGAGGTGACTAGAAAGCGACTGCAGTAATATTACTTTGATTGATACACTCCCGCTAATCTTTCAAGTTCCCATATATTGAACTTGAATACCAAATGTATTTAACAAAAAAGAAATGGCTCAAAGCACGTGCAATACATCATCATTGATTGCTTTCGAAATCAAATAATTTCCAACCTCATTTCGAAAATAAAACCCACATCCAAGCAATGGTGCACTCTTCTGCACAACCAAAACCAAAAAGACCTGACACCAAGCTAAACTGTCACAACTACCACCCACATACGATAAAACACTAACCTCCCTCAATACTAAATAGGATTTGTCTTTGGTTTGGTTAAAAAAACGAACCCAAATAGATGCAAAAACAGAAAGAATAATCCTACGAAACTGCAATGACACTGAAATAAAAAATAAATCCAATAAAAATTCTCGACAAATAGTTGATTCGATGTAACAACTTACAACACCGCTAAAACAAACGGATCATAGAAAGAGGAAGAAGGGACAAAAAAAAGACAAAAAACAAGGACAATTTGTGGCAGTCAAACGAACAGAATCACTGTCAATGTTTTGAAGAAGTGTTTTCATTGCCAAAATCTAAAATACCAACAAAATGTCGGCAACACAAGTATCCACAAACCCAGCCATACGAGTGCGAAAGGGGGAAAAGGGAAGTGCCACCGAAGAAAAGGAAGAGTGTTCATTTTTGTTTTCATTTTTCGTGCTGCTGCCGGTGCTCTTTAGGTCTTCATGTGGCAGCCTCCTTTGACAGATAGCTGAAATTCATTTTCAGTTTTACCAATCTGTCAGATTGGCTGACAGTGAATCTATTTGAGATGGGGATTTATTGGACGGCAAATTCAGATTGAATTCACCTCATCACAAGGGCATACAGTGGAATCACACGAGACATTAGCAGTGGAGATAACACTGTGTCTGCTCAATGAAGTGTCAGATAATATTTTCGACGAGTTTTTTTTAGTGCGATTACTGTCATGGCAGATGAATAGTTTATTATTTGTTGAACAGATAGATTGCCTTCTGGCATAAGTGTTTTATGCTATTTTTCCACTGACAAAATTTAGCAAACAAATTTCTAGAGCGCTTTAAGTGATTAGCTAAATCTTGTACTTTTGTAAATCTTCTCAGTGGAAACAGGGTTTGCCAAATCGTTTTGTGAAATTATTCGAAATAAGAAAAATTCAATATAGAAATTTGTTTTCCTATTTCAAAGCATTCTCTTGTACATTTTGACAGCCACCAGCGAGAACTAAGGGCCTTGCAAGTCGTAAACTTCAAACGGCAATCCTACAAGCCAACTCAACGTAGAACATACTGATAAAATCGTGTGTATGAGATGAAACCGAACAGCTGGATTTCGCAGACCTGCAAACTATTTTCATTTGTGAACATAATAAGTTATAAACAAAAAGATTCCCCCGCGTTGTGCGTGATTTATTCTCCACTAGTCTCTTTAAAAAGCGCTCAAACACTCATAGACACAAATTTAAAGTATTCTTTGCTTCTATAGAAAACACGTCTCGAAGGACCACACTTCTACGAAACTCAACTCATACCTTGCGAAAGATAATAACTTGTCGACTTTTCAAAAACAACCGCAACCTCCTATTGACCTTTGGCTTCTTTTTCGCTTCCCTAGTTCGTTGCGTCTTAGTTTCCGCTCTCTGGCCCCCCGTTGAACCTTTTGTTAATCGCAGTCTTCTTCGTTTCGTTTTCGGTTTGAAATAAATTCCATCCAAAACTTTCATAATCCTCTTGGCCAGTCTTAATTTATACTAAGTGTAGTTGTAAAAGTGCTTTAAGGAAATCTTCCTCGAAAATCTATTACTGTTACCTTTCTCCTCTGGACGGCATTGTATTCCGGTGAACATGGTGGTGCCTTCAACGGCTGACAACACGGACCTTCTAAATCAGAGAATCGATCCGCTTTACCCTCATTATCAGAACTTGAACTTGTATCGCCTTCGTCGCTGCATTTTGAAAAACATACACATCGTCTTAATTTTCAATTTTAATGGGGCGAGTTAGTTGGAAGAAGTGTGTATTTTGATTTAAGTCGAGTGCATGTGTGAAAAGTGACAGGCAGTTAGACTAATGAAAATGATGATACCTCGAATAATCGGACAATGGTATGTTAAGGGGCTCCTCGGCACTAGATCCTTCCTTTAACAGTCTTTCAATTATTTTCAGTCTAAGGCGCTCCTGTAGTTAACGAGAAGGGAACGAATGAAAGGAAAGAATATTGTTATGATAAATGTTTTGCAAAGTTAAATGGAAGGGTTATTGGGGTTAATACACAAATAAAAAAGGGGACCAAAAAATGGGTCCTCGCCGTGACAGGGAAAAGATAAAACATAGTTACGTATTCGCCTTTTGAAAGTTTTATTTTCCGCTGTGTAAAAATAAAAAAACAAAACTACAAAAAATATAAATTAATATAATTTAATTATACATGCACGTACAATATTAAAATTATAAAATCTTACAACTTAAAAGTTAAACAGAAAACAAATTTGTTCAACTTTGTTTTCTTTTTATGTAGAAAAACAAATTGTTGTGTTTTTGTTGCTATTCACATTCATGTAGGGAACAAAAACAAATTAAAATTATAAAACTACAAATTTATTTCTATATTAAGACAACAAATGTACAACAAACAAAAAAGTTATACGACAATTTCCTGTTTAATTAAATTGTGCATTTACTTTGTGCTTTTAGCCTCACAAAGGACTAATAACAAAGTTAAGATAAATTGAATTGCTGTCATTTAAAAAAAAAAAAGTTTTAAAACGTTTGAGAACTTTTGAGGCGAAAGCACAAAGTAATTATTTAACAGGAGAGAAAAAGTTCGCTTGGTGTCTTTCTTGGTACTTCTTTGGAGTTTGGGACGCTATGTTGAACAAATAAATTGATTGAAATTAGCAGTAGAGGTTTATTGTTTGCAACCCATTGTTGGGAGACAATTTGGACTTGGATGCAGGCATTTTATCCCATTTTTCATTCTTGAGGTGTGGTAAGGCGTTTCCAATGTCGAAGAACACTTTTTTGGGTGTTCTTTCACGGCAGCATGCGGTTGGGCTAATAGGGGAAATTGCAAATAAAACAGGACTGTGAAGTGAGTCCTGAGATGGAAACATAACCTGCAGTACAAATTTGCGCGATTTTGCTATTTATCGACTTGAGGCAGAGATCAAGAAAGTGCTGCTGCCTGCGAGATCGTAGACATTCTGGGTGACATTTAAGAGCCAGAATATTCAGCGCACAACTGAATATTGATTTGTTTATCGCTACCTAACTGCGTTCTAGGTTTGACAGTGTTAATAAAGGGTTTTTCAATTGCGTAGGGCCGATGTTGGCAGCCTGTGGCGGCCATGTTGTTTTTGGTGACGTCTGTTTTATCTTGTATTTATTATTCAGTCACTGATGCCAAATTAGCATGGCAAGGTAGACGATAGAGATGCACGTCCAAATGAAAAAAACTTTATTTCCAAAAATAGTGCGCTTTCGCTTATTTTACTGCCCTTCAAATCGACTAAATTTCTTTTGGCGAATGTCTGCATGTAAAAGGTAAGAGATTTATGTAAGAAACAGGCCCGGCGAGAGGTTTTAACTCTGTCTTAAACTAGATTTATTGAGAATTATGTGACATGATAATCGAACCATTACGTCACATTTTAAATGTAAACAAAGCGGTTCGTGGTGGCCAACCACGTAAAAAGTCAAACATAGACTAATTCTAAATTTGTAGGCCAAGCGTAACGAAAGATGAGACGATACAGCGTCATTTAGCTAACGCTTTATTGAAAGTAAAAGAAAAAAACACACTTAACTCTCTCAAGTGCGGGCTTGCTGCCTAAAAGGTTATTGAGCCAGAAGTGGGTGTTTTAAATTGCGTTTCACTTTTCGTTACTCTTGCATTTCTAACCTCAGTCCACTGCGTCAATAGAAGTTCCACTTCAAAAAATATCTTTCAAGACGGTAAACCAACAATGAAATCAGCTACGTCTTGGAAACTGTTACCGCAAGTTTTCCAGTTTGGACCCTTTACTTTTCGTATCTTGACTGATTTTACATTAATTTTATTTGCAATTTTCTCAATTTCACCGCTTTTTAAATGGATTACCTCAAGCGAACCCTCTGGGACCGTCACTTATTTTCAAATATTTTCTTGATTTCTTTCCACCATAAATACTTAATATTTTTTTCTTTTTTCACACACAAAAACACTCTCGATTAAACATTGTTACGACGAAGATATGCGACACGAGTAGACAGAACACATGATGTGATCTTAATATTTAAATGAATATCGTAAACTACTACACGCATCAGAATGAAATCTCTTCTAAACGCTCTTTTCTGGTCGTATAATAATATTCTCATCAATAATACATCCCTGTTCTGCTAATTTCTTCAATTTAAGTGTCCTTTTTTCGCGCCTCTCTCGCTTGCGAACGCGTTTCAATTGCTTAAATAACTTGAAGTATTTCTTTACTTTGTTTGGATTCTCATCGCAGTAATCCAAAAGTGTCTCACAGAATGCTCGTCCCATGTGTTCGTAGTCCTGCAAGTAAATAAGACAGAAAATTTAACTTAGTAACAGAACAATTGATTTAGTTGTATCCCCCTCAATAGCGAGAACGATTTTTCTTAATGCTATAACATCAACCCAAACCCATGTCTCGATCCGGAGGAAACAAATACACGCGCACAAGGATAATAGTTCTTCCTTGCAGGGGTGGAAACATGACCAGCAACCGACCAACTTGATAGAAGAAGATTTTCACCTTAGGTCAGCTGCCCTTGTTGAACTTCTTGTCAGGTAAATTAATATCTGTCTGTCGGAACTGGTTGTTTATTTTGGTCGCATATCTCTCCATCCTGTTTGCGGCGAAATGAAGTTTATGCTATTTTTTTTATCAACCAACAACACACTTGTTTACTGGGTTATTTGCTTAGAGAATGCAGACATGTCCGGTCCGTGTCCGGGACACACATGGCTCTGGGTGGATGTGTATGTTTCAAAGGAAGGATTCTATCCCCTCGCTCCTCCCTTGAGTCAAGAACTATGAAATTTAATAATGCTTTCTAGCAAGGGGTATACGGAGAGGTCATGTGGGTGCTTTTGTCAATTTGTAGGCGAATATTAAATGATGCTGGATTCTTGAAATGACATTACCCACTGTCGGAGAGTTAAATATTGGGATAAGCACAAAATTAGGGTACTTTGGGCTTACAGGGTATAGGATAGATACACTGAAGTGTAATAAATTGATCAAGTCCCTAACCTTAAATTCCAGAAGGAATTCTAATTTATGCTAATCGAATAACTGAATGTTTATGTTTAGGGAATTTTCGGGGCCAAATAGTTTCATTGTATTTTTGTATAAACCGACTCTGTGCTCCTTTTTGCACATTATTGCCAGTCAGCTCGTGAAAGAACAGATAATCTGTAGACTGCAGTGCAGGTATCAGCACGTAAGGCACTTTCCAGCTCAAACAAAAGAAAACTTTCAAAACCCTTGTGCGAGTCCTCAAAGTAATTAATTGAACAAAACGAAAGCATGTTTCCTATACTTACTCCGGTGGAAAAGTGCGTTCCCTTTCTCGATCCTAAGCTGGAGCCACCAAACGATGCCTCTATCGTATAACTATTCGTTACGCCCAGCATCCAAACGACAATGCGCCCGGTGCCCTCTTTGCTCCTTTGTATCTTGAATTTGCAGTGTTCAAAGGAGAACTGAAACGAAGCAAGCAAAGGAAAAGCACAAAAGAAAAAAACACAGAGAGTAATATGAAAATCCAATCCGCAAAATTCAGCTATGGGCCGATGGAAGGACTTCCGCCTATGCATGCAGCCCAACTGTACTCACCTTGTCGGCCACATTTTTGTGCATCATCAGTGGGAAAACTTGTTCGGTGAGTTTCTTCTCCGGATTGCGTCGATTCTCGCAGCCATAAACGAAAATGTTCTGCCTTCGAGAGTGAGCGTGCATATCACAGTACATGGCCACACCACATTCGTCAATCAGTCTACAAAGGTTAATTGCAAATCAGCACCGGGCTCATGGTCAAAGGCCTGCCAGTCTTACCTTTTAATCATGGCCTTGGTATACCAAATGGATGGATAGGTCTCCCGTATGACGGTACGGTATTGTCGATTCAGGTCCTTGCCAGTTAATGAATTTCTTGTGTTTCCGACAATGACCCCATCTGGATTCAGCATCGGTATTAGCTTGAAGATGAATTTGTGCCGCAAGCGTTTCGCCACCGACGAATCACCGGTAATAAAGTCCATAAGGCCCTTCATCATCCACGAGGAGGGCGTTTCACTCGGATGCACTCGAGCGGACACCACAATCGCTTTCTTCTTCTGAAACGATGACATAGAGAGAGGGAGAGGGTTAGTTAGATAAATGACAACCCGTCGGGAAGGAAGTCCTTATCAGAAAGTTTGTTCCCTTGGCACAAAGTTTTATAGGGTATTGTATGCCCTATAGTCGGGAAAGAACAATTCAACTTCAATTGTATGAAACTTTCTGCAAAATCTCACTTTGTTTATCCCATTTAAACTGATTAGCAATTTAAATTAACTTTGACTGCCCAAGAACGACCGCAAATCACGAAAAGGGTTTACCTGAATATAGTTCCTCCAAGAGCCGGACCCCCTGAAACTGACAGCTAAAAACCACACATCCACTTAACCACTGTAAAAGTGTAAATTGTTAACTAAAAAGTTCTCGCCCATAGAACCAAAAACCGATTGAGTTTACCAGCAAAAAGGATCACAGGGCGCACTGCGAAAGGACAAATGGAAGAGCACTGCTCATGTGCATCGAAGTATGACCGCCGCAAATAAAAAAATAATGTTTTCTGGCCAAACATCCTGCTGTCTATTGTCCTTTTACATTATGTGAAGAAGAACAAAATATTTGTTGTTAATACTTTCTTCTTGAATTTTACACACATTCCAATAACAATGAAGACAATCTACTTCTTCATCTCGTAATCCACTAAAATGTCCAACACAATACGAGGAGCTGATACAAAAAGAAAAGGACACCAACGGGGATGAACAATTTATTATTTTTACTTTGTGTGGCATTTATCCTAACGAACAGGGCTTTCCCCATCAAAGTTATTGAATCGAATCCTCAGCAATTTGCGGTGCCTGAATAAATACGGTTACACCGGAAAATGATATTGTTTGTAGGTCGACTGTGGTTTACCCTATTCTTTGTCAGATTCAAAGTAGCTATTCTGATTAAGCAGGGATAGCCGATTAAAAACATATTGTCCCAGCTATTTACAGCATAAAACTATTTTCTTTCTCTACTTGAGAGTTGAGACAATTTTTTGCTATTGCGTGTAGTAACTGTCCTCTATTAACATTGACTTAAAATGTATATTCTTTTCTGTGGCTTGGCACTTCTTGCTCAATAGATTTTTAGCTAATGGATGGATCCACATGTTTTAGAAAGCCCATCTTGGCAGCTATTCGTAGCATGCTTTACTTGTGGCCCAAAGAAAAGTTAAGCCTTTGACGTCGAAAATTTTGCGATGTGTAATGTGTTTGAAAAAATTATACCAAAAACTAAAGCCTTATGAAAAATAATTTCTGTTGCAATATATTTAAATTAAACTTTAACTTTTCTTAAACTTATGTATAACAACATTTTATTTATGAGAGCATTCCTTATTTTCAGATATCTTTCGCATCCATACCCCGGCAAACGGCGGCGGTACACAAATTTACGGTATGGCATATTATACTTAACAAATCATTTGTAAACAACAATTCTAAACAAAGGTTACAATACAATCCAAACAATCTTGAGCTACGATTCAAATGTCATTCGAATTAACTGACAAAAACGTCAGTGTAAATAAGAAAACGCCCCCAAAAAGTGGGCGTTGCGTAGTATTTTAAATAGAAAAAAAAAATATTTGAGTGTATATGTTTTCCAGAACGTTGTTTTTAGAATGCAATAGTTTTCGACAGATAGTTAAACCAGCAAATGCATCTTTTGTAGCCTTACAAAACTACAAATATTTAATGAATGTGAGGTTAGGCAAGGAAAAGCATAATCCCTATTTGCCTGCGAACCGATAATCCATGCATAAGCTCACTCACGTGAGTGATTTTTTTAATTAAAAATCCTTCAACACACTCACCTTCATAATCTCCTCGTCTGTGGTCGGTGCAGTCACCGTTAAATAGTAAACATTATTACCAGCCAACGATCGGCAGAGCAGTCTTAATTTGCAAAATTTCGATTTAACCGGATGCTTTTGAATTGCCATTAGATAATCCTATACATAGAAAAAGAACAAGTATTAAATTAATTTCCATAAACCCGCTTCCAGCACAACACCCACCTGTAAATCACTATACGTATACGGGTAGCTGTGCGCAAAGTAAACAGTGTCATCGTCATGGGAAAACTCAATATTAAACGTCAACGTGTAGGACCAATTGTCTTCGTCCTCTTCATTTGAATTCCTGTAAACAATAAAATACAAACACACATACACAAAGCGCATGAGATACTACTGCAATAACAACTCATCATCGTTATGATAAACTAGCTACCGAAAATATAATAAAATATTTCTGTTTTGTCAGAGATGATGAAACGGATGTACAACATATACGATATACTCACTCATCATCGTTGCGGTAGTAGGAGATATTCTCACCGCAACGCCTCCAGCCCTGGCCGATTACTCTGGCTTGTGTCGTTGAGTACATTAAGGGTCGCATTCCCTCGTTATAGAGACTGTCCGATTTCACCAGGTTCACAATGGAGAATCTGTTGAATGTAACAAGAAACAAGTGAGTGAGAAAGTTCAGTTGCTGATGCTTATGGTAAATAAAGGATTATTATTGTTGTTGTGGCCTACGAGTAGTTTTGTACTTATGCGGGCGAATTAATTATTAAAAGTTATGCTGCACACAGTCCTTGCAGTGGTCATAACGCAATTAATGGGTTTCTACCAAATATAGGATGAATCTGTGCTTTTATTCGACAATGGAAGGAGTAAAACCATAGCCAGAGTTTAATGAGATGAAATCACTTGAAAAATGTGATACTTGTTCAGTGGAGTTAGTGGACTTATGAGAGGGGTTTTGATGGATGCAGGATACACGGGTATTTGGCATTTCCAGCACACCTTAAATCTGCTTATTTTTTTTGACAAGTATCATCGTAGATGAAAGGTACTAAAGCTACGGGGCTGTCAGTTGAAAATGGCTACGTGAAGAATTAATAATGTGTATTCAGCGTACCTGTAGGCTTCCAAAATGAAACAGAGCAAATATATTTCAGAGATTTATTCAATAACTTTAAGAGATATATATAAAGGAGAAAAAGAATCCGAGGTTACTCCCTGGGTTGGCTGCCAGCGCAAGAAGAGGTTAAAAAGGGACCATGTGTCAATTTGACATCTAGACGGAAGTGGAGATATGTCGATCAGTATTCCCGTACCGGTGCGCTGATATCGCTTAATGTTATCGTTCAGGAATACACAACAATCCTCCCCTCTAAATCTGCGAATACCCTAGGCGTTCTACTGGCTTCCTAATGCGAGTGCTCCTCCGTACTGTTGGTGCGGTTATGGTATCTACGTCACTGCTGCTCTCTTGTTTGCTAACCGTCGTCTCTGCTACTGCGCCTTCCATTGTCTCCGAGACCTGGGACTCCTGCGGTGACAGTGGAGCCATGGGTTTTTTTGTTGAACCTTGGCTGACATCTGTTGGTTCTTCTGTCAGGATTTGTGGTGTGATCTCCAGCTCGTGGTCCTTGCTTACGTCCTCTAGGTCGACGCTGCACCTTAAAATCTGCTCAGCATGCCTTCGCCAGAGTTGTCCATTAACATTGATGTAGTAATGTAGTTGTCCATCCCTCCTTACTATTTTCCCGAATTCCCATTTCTTATCCTTGTTGGTATAGTTCCTCACCTGAACCGTGTCTCCCGGATGGTACGTTGTTCCGATTGGGTATGCCCCGCTCAACTTCCCCCCCACGTCGTCTACGACATTCGATCGAACTAAGTCCAGAACTATGCGAATATCCCGCTGAAGGAATAAAACACAGGGTGCTACTCCCGTAGTTGCATTTGGCGTTTTTCTGTATCGCATCAGATAATTTGAAAGTTTGTGTCTTATGCTGCCCGGGTCGTTCATCATTTTGCGAAGTCCCACCTTCATGTTCTGCACGAACCGTTCAGCTTGTCCATTCGTGGAGGGGTGATATGGAGCGGTGAACTTGTGGTGGATCCCATTTGCTTTGATGAACTTCTTAAACTCCTCAGATGTAAAAGTGGATCCATTGTCGCTCACTAATATCTGAGGTAACCCATAGCGAGCGAAAATGTCGCGCAAGACTTCAATTGTCTTAATGGTCGTCATGGAATTCATCGGCACTATCTCCGGCCATTTTGAGTGAGCGTCGACAACTATAAGAAAATATTTATTAAGAAACGGGCCTGCGAAGTCAATATGAATTCTTTGCCATGGGGCAGATGGATACTCCCATGGATGATGGATTTTGTTTGCAGATTGCTTTGCAACACTCCTACATGCATAGCATTCGCGGGCCAAGCCTTCAATGTCCGCGTCAATATTTGGCCACCAAACGTAGCTTCTTGCCAACGCCTTCATTTTAACAATGCCTATGTGTGCCGCATGCAATTCGGCTAACACAACCTTACGCAGGCTCTCGGGAATCACCACACGATTATACCTAAGAATTGTTCCATTTGACAAAGAAAATTGCACATCTTTACCTTCGTAGCCCGGTTCAGTAAGCCTTTCCCCCCGCGATAAACAGTCATAAACCTTCCTTAGAATGGGGTCCTTGCTGGTGTCGATTGAAATTTGTTTTCCTGTAACTGGACCCGTGTTGATCTGCTGCATTTGGTAGTATGTAACGTCATCATCCTCTTTCATCTGTGTTGAATGTAGAGGTAGTCGGGATAGTGCGTCTGCATTCCCATGATCATCTGTTGCTCGATAAATTATTTCATAATTAAAACCTTGCAGGAACTGGGCGTAATGCAGCATACGAGTTGCAACCATGGGGGGCAATTTTTTATCGGGGCTGAAAATAGCAACCAAAGGTTTGTGGTCAGTAATTAAGGTGAACTTACGTCCATAACAGTGTCTGAAAAATCGTTTCAGCGCCCAGAAAATAGCCGTAGCCTCCTTGTCGATTTGGCTGTAGTTCCTCTCTGAAGCTGATAAGGAACGCGAAGCATAAGCGATCGGCCGCTCTTTCCCTCCCGGAAACGTATGGGACAAAACAGCTCCCAGACCATAAGGACTCGCATCAGTGGCCAGTGACAGTGGTAGTTTTGGATCATAGGGGCAAAGCACTAAATCCGATGTTATTTCCCTTTTTATAACGTTGAACGCACTTTCACATCCCTTATTCCAGTCAAAAACGGCGTCCTTCTGTAGTAATTTGTAGAGCGGGTGCAATTTGGCCGACAGATTTTTGAAAAACCTTCCATAGTAGTTCACCAACCCTAACCAACTCCTCACCTCCGAAACATTTTGCGGCGTGGGTGCATCCACAATTGCCTTAATTTTGTCCTGCGTCTTTTCCAGCCCTCTTTCCGAAATGACGTGCCCTAAATAAGTAATTGATGTTTCGAAAAATTTGCATTTTTTTAAGTTTATACGAAGTCCAACGTTGTTCAGTCGTCTGAGCACTTCCTGGAGCCGTAACAGATGCTCTTTGAATGTTGGACCTTGGATTTTTATGTCGTCGAAGAAAACGCATACTCCAGGAATATCCCTCAATGTATTTGAGATATACCTCTGCCAAATAGTTGGCGCTACTTTTGTGCCGAACATGAGTCGATTAACTTGGTAGTCCCCCATTATTGTTGAGATGGCCTGCATTTTCGCGCTTACTTCATCCATTGGCATGTGTAAATATGCCTCACTCACGTCCAGAGTCGAAAATAACTTCCCTCCTAGCATGGTCGTCGCAAAGATGTCTTCACAATCAGGAATTGGATAGTGATCGTCTTTTAGCACCTTATTTAGAGTCACTTTGTAGTCCGCACATAGTCGTATCGATCCATCTTTCTTTACAATCGGCACCACCGGTGTACCCCACTCACTGTATTGCATTTTTGTGATTATACCAGCCCTTTCCAACCGTTCAAGCTCGTTCGTCATCTTCTCTATCAAGGCATAAGGCACTCTTCTAGCGGCCACGTATATTGGTTTGACATTCTCCTCAACAAACAACTTTGCCTCGTAGTTTTTAATTTTCCCCACGCCCGGTTGGAATACTTCGCTGAACTGCATCTTTAGGTCACGTAATATCTCTTCCTTTTGGATGTGGGAATTGTTTCCACACAATTGATGTAAATTAGGTAATTTAACCTCAAACACTTCAAACCATTCTCTGCCGAAAATTGCATCCACTTTTCCTGGCATAATGTAAATATTGGCCCTTGCTTCCTTCCCACCGTAATTGACATGCATTGTACTGTACCCTACTGGATGAATCACCTCCCCTGTGTACGTCTGAAATGAAACATTTGATTTAAACCACTTTTTCTCTGGCCACGAATTAATAAATTCTTGCTGCGAAATGGATGACACTGCTGCGCCTGTGTCTAGTTCCAGCTGTTTTGTAACCCCGTCTATTATCAGCTCTAGCATAAGTTTCTTAGGTTTTCTCCTCTCCTCCGGCAGCACGCATTCGCTAATATTGTTGATGTAGTACATCTCCCCGTTTCCTTCCGCAGGTAATGTGATAGGCTGCAGCTGATTTTGATTATTTGTCTTCCTAATGTTTTGCTTGCTGGTCGAACCTGCCTGTGGCCGCAAATTTCCCATGCATACGCGGGCCAGATGTCCACTCTTCCGACACTTCGAGCACACGGTTCTAATGTGCTTGCATGCATTTGCTAGGTGATCCTTATCACCGCAGCGAAAACAAAAACTGGTTTTGTTATCTGGCCTACGAGTCACTTGTTGTGTTGACGGATGAGAGGTTCGTTTAGATTTATGTGGGTGTGACCTCGATAGCTGAATTTGATGGTTTGCTGCAAAAGTTGTTTGCAAGTTTTGAATCTCTTTGGAATCTTTTTGCGCTGATTCCATTGCCAGAGTACTCTTCACGCAATCTGTGAACGTGTTGTTTGGCTCTTTCAGTTGAATTAATTTCTCCAACCAGTGGCCATTTCTGAGGCCGCTTATAAATTGTTGTCTCAGGTGTGCATCTGCTGTCGATGCTTGGCAGGCCGCACATTTGAACTCACAGTTTTTGCACATTTTCTTGAGATCTGCGACAAAATTTGAAATGCTTTCCCCCTCATGCTGAATACGTTTAGTAAATCGGTTCTGCTCTGCAATTATGCTAGGGGATGGGTGCAAATGATCTTTCACCAATTTAACAAGTTCATCATACGGTTTGGTTTTGGGGTCATCTGGACTTGTTAGATTGCAAAGAAGTTGCAAGGTCTTCGGCCCTATTGCATGAATTAACCAATCCCTTTTACTAGCTTTATCTTCGTTGCTGGTCCCAGTAATTTTCTTTAAGCTAAAGAAATTCTCCAGTCTTTTGATGAAAATGTCCCAGCTTTCGTTGTCCTCGTTGAAGCTTTCTAGTTGGATTACTTCCTTTTGTGGTTGACCGGCACTGTTGCCCTGAATCGCACTTGTAACCGCTGCTAACAGAGCTTGTAATTGATTTGCGTCCATTAGATTTCAGTTTTTCTTTATAATTCTCCCGAAATTTATGTAAATTCTCCTCCTCGTCGCCACTGTTGTGTATTCAGCGTACCTGTAGGCTTCCAAAATGAAACAGAGCAAATATATTTCAGAGATTTATTCAATAACTTTAAGAGATATATATAAAGGAGAAAAAGAATCCGAGGTTACTCCCTGGGTTGGCTGCCAGCGCAAGAAGAGGTTAAAAAGGGACCATGTGTCAATTTGACATCTAGACGGAAGTGGAGATATGTCGATCAGTATACCCGTACCGGTGCGCTGATATCGCTTAATGTTATCGTTCAGGAATACACAACAAGAACAGAGCAGAGAGTTTTTCTACTCTCGAAATCAGCTGGCTGGCAGACTTCATGCTCCATTGGCCCCAAAAAAGAAATTTTGCAAATCTCGATTTCTGAGCGAGATTCACACCTTCTGACACTAACACCAAAACATTTGTCATTTGTCAAACTTTAAAGTTTGTTATTTTACATTTTTGGAGGCGACAAGTCTCTGAAAAATAGAGAAAAATTAACAAATGTCCGCTGCAGTTCATATAAATTGAATGGATTTTTATAAAAACTATTTAAAACACACACCACCACAAATGCAGAGAAAGAAAAAAATCTCGTTTTACGTTCCATCGGGCACGAAATCCGAAATCTGAGAAGAAAATATGAAAATCCCAATAGAAAACGACAAAGTGTCAGCATGCTGTCATCTCTGGTCGTTTACAGCACGCCGCAGACTAATACATACATACATATTATAAAACTCAACCCAAAAGATCAAGAATCACTCATTGTTGTTGCCTGCTATTTTAGTTTATTTCCATACCAGGTTTTTGTAAACATTTTAAAACCGTGCGATGTAATTATAAAAGAATGATATTTCGGCACGTTATTCGATTTCAAAACAGATCAAAGGGATTTTAAAAATGTCACTGATTCATTTTATCTATTAGTCAACTGTCTGTAGGCGAAGAACACATTTATCACAAGAATTTGGTGTACAGTTTTGGAGTTGCAGTGAATTCGGGAATAACATGGCACCACGTACGATTATCTATCATCGCAAGATTAGTGAAGTTATATAGAGGCGGGCTTTCCACTTTGCTCTTACTTTGAAAATGTCTCAAAATGTTCCTCTTCTCCAATTCGATTTAACAAACGTCAAATTGCAAAGTGACGAGTACTTTTTGAAAAAGACAAAATGGCCCAAATGATCCAAAACTTAAGTAAGGGGTGCATTTTGCATTCAAAAATGGTCTAGGCTTGTCAATAATATTTACTGAGGAAAATGTTGATTTACAATTGATTATTTGTCGTTTAATTTTCATAGTGAACAGAACTAAATATATACATTTCACTTTTTAATTGTAAAACACTACTCCGCAGTTGTACTTTCCAGGAAATTATTTTTCTGAGAAGTTGCTAAGTGTTGGTGAATTAAAGGGCCCTAGCTCCAACACCCAACGTCTGGTTACGGTGACCACCACATTTTAGAATTCCACATAATAAACAATAGAAAAGAATAAAAATTTCAACACAATCATTAATTATTCAATTCTTTTCCTTGCAAAAAAAAACATAAAAAGAACACAACTTTTAGTACTAGATTGCTTTAGTTTAGTCGTTTAGCATGTTCTTGTATTTAAGCATTATCATTTTGTTCATATGTTTTTTATGTATTTTATGTATTTTGGTTTTCTTAAATGTTTGCGTTATAGTTTAAAAAAATTAAATGACATACAGAACGTTTATATGTTTTTTGTATACAAAAAAAGGCATACTGAATATCGTCTTCAAATACAGCACTTTTAATTGTTATTGTGAACGGCTGGTCACCATATCTATGGCAGATGTACTTAGTAACCCAACAAAATTATTCCTCGAATAGTGTCGTTGGAACGCCCTACAGAAACGACAAATAATGCACGTTACCTATCAGTAGACCGCGAGGGCATCCATCGGTCAAAACATTTTTTGTTACAGAAGAATCAATGTTGCGAACTTGTTTCATGAAGACATGTTGCAGGAAATCAAATAATTACAATAACTAGGAAAACACAGCCAACTGAAAAATTTCGAAAAAGGGACTAACAAGGGGCCCACCCGAAAAAAGGGGCCTCCACATAAAATTCTACCATAGCAACAAAGACATTTATTCTTAACAAAAAACAAATTTATTTACGAAACACTTCTTCTCATATGTTTGCATTCTTCTTCGTTCAACAAAGAATAAAATCTTTCTTAAACTGAAAAAGGGTCCATTTTGATCATTTCTCAAAAAGTGAGGGCCTAGGGTGCTGAGGGTCGAAAAGCGGTGAAACGGTAACGCTGGTTCCTACCTAACTAACATCTTTTCCGCGGCGTTTTTGAAGGGCAATATGTTCGTTTTTCGGAGAGGAGTATTTAAAATAAAAAAATAAAAAGAAATATTAGTTGAAATCGAGCAAAGTCGATCTATATTTATGTAAAAGTGACTAATTGCACTCATAACTCGATAACGAATTGTTCTGTGTTAACGATTTTGGGCTTCGTTCGTATTGGCCGAAGAAAGGATTTTTTGTCGCGAAAACAATTTAATTGTATGAAATAGGTAATTAAAGTTTGTATGGGGAACACTTTGAAGAAAATAAGCAGAATAGAAAAACGGGGAGTGTCACTTCCAGGACAACAAAAGTTGTTTAAAATTTGTAAAACTATATATTATATAGTAAATTATTGAAAATTGGGCGGAATTAAGTCGCCGGGTTAGCTGATGTTAATTTAATAATTTAAAGATTCCATGAAATTTGTCAAAGTTGTCATAATAGATTCTGCTAATTATTCACACGGGCATTATAAACACAAATTTGACTCCGTTTTGGGAATTCACAATAAACTGAGATAAATCCTCAAAATATTAACAAATCTTTTTATCTTTTTGTTACCTTTAGTTAATTTAGAAGCTGCCAAGGAGTTTTGAATGAGTATTAAAATATCTATTATTTGCAATGTTTTGGAATCCTGCAAAAGGGGTTACCTAGTAGCTTCGAAGTATTTGCAGTTGATAAACAAACATCCAAACAGTATAAAGTGTGACAGATGATAATATTTGGAATATCTGGAAATATTGCATAAAATATTAGAAATGTGTTGTCACAACGAACACCAACTACTTTTAGTTTGACGTTTCAATCAGCTGTGAGACACCAGTCGTTAAACTTCGGTGCAAACTTTGGTTACAAATTTCGAACGCATTAATTAACAAATAAAATTAATTTAGTGCACTTAAAAATAATACAAGCCCATCAATTTATTGTAGAAAATGATTTTAAGTTGTGAGTTGTGACATTTGTTCGGTCAGCTTTTCTGCTGAATTTGCTGAATATTGCAAATGGTGTGTTTGTTTCAACACCCCAGTGATTGGAAGTCGGCTTGGTGGTGTTTTCGTGGAAACCGACCTTAAACGACTCGTTTTGAAAATTGATATATGCATGGGACAATTTCTATTTTCGATGAAGTTTTCTCGAAAACCGTGTTTTCGGCTTGGTGTGAAAAGGGTATTCGATTTAGAATTTTCAGTCACAAAACAAATTAACTAAGCGATGTCGTCCAAGCAACCCTTATAAGACAGATCTCAGCGTGTGTCAGATAGACTTGAACCCGTCTAGATCAAGTGCCTCTGCATCAGCCGGTAGATGTCAAGTAATGTCATTCGTTGTTTAAATCAAAATTGTATTTCAAATTATTTACAAAATCTCGTCACACTACTTCTTGGAAGGTTATGTCAACAATAATATTACAACACCCATGGAGGGGAACTTTAAATCACAACACGGCCGGCCATCTGAAATGGCGCCATCTCTGTGAATTGGCGCAAGGATTTCAGCAGCAGGAACTCTTCATCTTCGGGCTTCATAAAGTCAATTGACATATCAGTTGTGCATACCGGACAGATTCCTTCGGTCAATTCATCGGCTAAACACACCAAACATGTGTCCTTCTGCAAGTCGAATTTGTCGTCTTTGGGTAAATCGATATACTTGTGCCGCACTTCTTCGCCCGTCCATACTTCGGGATCGCTGTAAGGGCCAAAGAACACCTGCATCGACCTTGATGGCGCCTCTTCATTTATCATTTCGATTTCGTCAAACGACCACGCCATGTCGTATTGTTCCGATTCCTCAGGCCTAACCTGACTCGGTCCCATATAAGTTATACAGCCATCACCTGTGCGTCCGACTTTCATTGTATATTCACAAATTTTGGAGTTTCCAATGGCGAATACACCGCGTCGGATGCGGTCGAACAATACAGATGGATCCAGGAGAAACCAATATAAGCCGGTGGGACTGACAAGTAAAAATGTATCCTCCATGATGTCGGAAAATAGAAAATTGAACCCGTTGTCGTCGTTGCTTTGCAGAATGTATTCGTTATGTTCGGCCTGGCAGTGTGTGAAGAGGTCTTCGGTGTTACCGGCCCATTGGCAATTAGGGAAGCGGCAGTTACTTTCCATTGTTTTTTTTTTTTTTTCTTAAATTTAACTGTACAACTTTGCAGTTTGCTAGTAGACTGTGTACTGGAGCATAAATGCTGGAGAAAGCGAATTTATAGGTGAAAGGATTTCTACCTGCGCATCAGGTAGAATCTTCCCGTTTATGCGATCTTGACTCAAACCGGCCAATGGAAGTTGATCTAAATATGATTTGCTCTGTCAAATTTTAATATTAACAGAAATGAAAGGGAATTTCGACTCTTGCAGATTTGCTGAATATGGCGTAATTTTTGAAATTCAAAAGGTAATAGTGAATTGTATAGTTTTATGATGGATTACCAGGTCAGGGACACCTGCGACTAAATGCTAAAAATAAAACACCATCTACTCGTTCAGATTTTGTAGCGAAATATACACAAATATATGTATATATATTTTTAATAAATGTATGACAATATATTTCGAACTCACCTGTACGTCAGATTCTTCTTAGTCCTGCCCACGCGAAAGTAAAACCACTGCTTCGAGCGGCTCGTATACAAGTCCGGTCGCAAATACAACTCATAGTAGGTTTCGGTGATTTTGACCGCTTTAGCCAAATTGCCCGATTCGAATCTCGACTCGAACCATAGGCCATCGTATTCCTCCACACCAAACGGATGTACCTGTGTTAGGAACTTGGAACCACCGACACTCGAACGGCTAAACTGTGTTAAGGGACAACAATAATCATTATTATCACTCAAATAGTTTATGTGCATTGTGTTGGCCAAATCATAAGAATCAAAAGAAGCACCCGACTGGGTTGGCATTGGCGGTAGTAGTAGTGGTGGTGGTAGTGCTTGTGAGGTTGAATAAATATTTGCTAGTGGTGGAGATGGTGATTTAGAATTTTGATCGCAACTGATTTCGCATTGCTGCAACACACTACTACTAGGATAGCTACTACTAGGACTATTATTATTTACAATTTCTAAACGTGCCGACTGTGGCGATGGCATTGGCGGTAGACTGGTCTCTTGTGGCACTGGTTTGGCTTCGATGCGCTGAATGAAGCACTTAGTGGGCGATGCACTGAAATACGGTGAACTGTTGCCCCAAATGTCTTCGATGTCATCGACGTCTTCTTTGAATTCGTTTTTGTCGGACAGTTTGTCTTCAGCATTGGCGATAATTTTGATGATTTCTTCGTCTTCGTCGTCATCGTCGTCATCATCGTTTTCGTCGTTCTCATCGTTTGAATTGCTCGAGGAGCGACAGTTGTTGAACATTTTGGCGAAACGATGTTTTAGAAGCTTTTGACGACGTTCCGGTGAGGAGCCACGACTCTCCGAGGATGATATGTCTGAGTCTGTGCCATCGGAATCATCGCCTTTGATTTTGTTCTTACTCTGTAGAATGAGGGGGGGTGCAAAAAGGATGTGATTAGAAATTTGTCGTTTCAAGTGATATTTTTACACACACTTTGGGTTAGTATCATCGACAAGGCATTCCATGGTGTTAGTGAAATACTGTTTTAGTTCGTCAGTAGTTCAACATTAAATCTCATCCAATATATGAGTTAACTTTCCGTTGAAGAGAAGTGAATTTCGCTGCATGCTCACTTTCGTACTCCTATTGTATGCCGTGTCATTTTTCGATTTTTGATAGAACCGATTTCTTTTGAAGCCGCTGAACTGATAGAAAATACAGCCAAGCAAGAAATAGTCAGCTAATAAAAGTAAGTATCATAGATACGAATTCGTATAGAAATTTCTCCGAAGCTGAATAGCTGAAAATGGTGCTGAACATATCAGCGGTCACCTAATACTTGTAAGCTCCTACACCTACGTTGTGTAGGTACAGCATACTCAACGACAGATGCAAATTCGCTCATAAAATACAGTAAATACCACCTAATGCGAGTACTTAAAAGTCCATAAATTACTCAATAAAGAATAACACATCGGCAAATGAGAATCTTTCGACGCTGAATAAATCAATGGCTACCTCATTCATGTAAGCGCCTCGCTTTTTATTGATTTTGTCGCACAGAAACTCGCACGCTTAATAATAAAGCTGTTGATCGATAGATAGATGATCGTGTTATTCAAAAATATATGCGACTCTTAATTTTTAAAAGCTGTTGCCGGAGAACGCCATGGATGTCATAGATATATTATGTAAGAAATGACTAACTCCTTCTATCTATTTCTGTGTGACGATTATGTAATACCTATAAATAATATCTTTCGGTGCTGAATAGCTAAAAGTGACGCTGAATGCAACTTTATCAATGAACGCTCATGCCAGTAGAGAAGTTTCTGAGACGCCAACGAAATAAAAGTGGAGCTGAATACATATTTAAGTGTCCAACTTCTGGAAGTTCCTCATGCGCTGGATTACCAAAACTAGCACTTAATTTACCCAGTACAAGTAGCCTCGAATTTCAATCCAATAGTCTCTTATCGTAAAAAAACCGAATACTTCACTGAACGTTTGGAAGAGACGCTGAATAGCTAATACAGCTAATACGGCAAACATGCACTCCCAAGTTCCTCGCACATAAAAGGGACACCAAATACAGATAAAAGAACTAATTACCTGTCAGCGCCTACACAAGCATCGCATTCGTATAAATTCCTATGACGTTAAGGAGGTAAACTTGACGCTGAGTAAAGATGAGAGTTCCTATTACATGTCAGCACCTACAGCTTTACTTGACGCTGACTACGAACAAGACTAACTATTTCATGTCAGCAGTTCCACTAAAGTCTCATTTGAGTAAATTGTTTCAACGCTGAGTACCCAAACCTCACTCTAAACACAGATATTCGTAATAGCATTGATCCCATTAAAACACAAAAAAAAAATCCTTCATCACCGAATAACTAAACGTGGCTCATATTCATATTATGTATCGGAAATGATTTTTCAACTATACTCGTATTCCTTCGTGCAAATTCCTAAATTCCAATTCTTGTTTGCACCACAAAGAAACGTGTGCACATGTAAATTCTCGGAATTAAATTCGCAGAACTTATTTCTCTCACAGATTTGATGACGACAAAGCGGGGAAGGTGTTCTTCCACCATTCTCCCATCCAAAGGAATGTTGGCACTTGTTGTTGTTAGATTAGTTTTCGATATTCTCGCACGGATTAAGGATCATATGTCGGTTGTTTGAATAGCAATTTGTTGCGAATTTGCTTTTGAAATTTGTAATTCATTTCTTAAAATAAACAACAACGACGCCGCGGCTGCCGCCATGAACTTGTGTGTTTTCATTGCGAACAGGTGAGGTACGACTATAGTGAAATCAATTCATTTACAGTTTGATGCACTACTGACGAGAAAGCCAAAATATCCTTCTTGGCAACGGATGGTAATTTATTTTCGTAGCGTTTACAAGCGTGTGTAAAATTTGCCAAATCACATTCAGACAAATGGAGAGTAGACAAATTTTGTGTGTGACAGCTAGAGCTTTTGTGCTATATGCGAAAATGAATGCAAGTACAAGGCTGAATACATCAACTGCGATGAACATTTTGGGTACGAATTTTATGTCAAAAACAAAATTCCACAGGCGAAAAGATGTGAAAAGGTCGGTCTAGAATCAAAATGCTACACAGTATTTCATTTTATTTATATTATGTAGAAAGAAATTAGTTTTCCTATTCGCTGAATCGTGGACAAACTTTCAACAAGCAGCGCATTGAAACATTAAAAGGAATAAATGCGAGCCCTTATCATTACTAGCGATCATCGAATATAAACTGACAAAATAAAAGCCCTTGCGATGTGTTTTAAATGTCCGCATTGTCCCATAACTGGGCCTACCAGTCGACCAGTTGTACTTTGAGCAGATATTGAATTGATCAGCACGAAACTAAAATGTCCAACCTGTTAATTTCTATGGCAGACATAATTTTCATAAGTTCTATCAATCTAATGTCAGTCGATCTCATGTTCATCTCAAGTTCAACCCAAGCCCACTTCATTTGGTACATTTTTCCCATCAAATTCAGTCAAAACAATTCCGTTAAAAACTATGTTAAATTAAATCTATTCGTGCTTTAATAATCAACACCAACCACAACAGCATGCATTAAAATTCATTCTAAAATCTGAATTATTTCTGAGGCAAATTAAATTCAATTCAATTTCTGTTTTAATGGCCAAACGAAAACGATAACAAAAAAAACGTATGTGCGGGTTTGTCAGTTTGCGGGCCATAAAAATACCCCTAATAACCCCAAAATGAAAACCCAATTAGTTTAGATGATAGCGGGGTGGATGCTGGCCAATTTGCAGCACCCATCCAATATCTAGCTATATACTCACATAATTGACAGCACTGACAGGATTATAATTGTAGACCACAATTCCATTCTCTTCGCCTACAGGACGTGGCTTTAGCTCGTTCCCCGTCGGTTGATTATACGGCTCCGGTGTGACTGGTACATAGGCTATGTGTTGTATGCGTTCATCCAGTACCTGGAAAATTGTTAATTAAATGGTATTTAATTTTTGTTTGCACAAAAGGATGGAAATACTTTCAAAAATTTAATTCACCGATTTATATTTATTTATTTTAATGAAGAAATTCATTTTGTTTTCGCGGCGAGGACAGAGTTTGAATTTTTGAGGCCATTTAAAAGTGATTGTGTTCATGATTGAGCTTAATGGCCCCGCTATGGGTTTTGTTTCGGATATACCTTTAGAGTGCGCTAAGAAATGACTGTGCCCCTATTACAGCGCACTAAAAAAATATAAAAAAGTTCTTTGTACCGCGACTTTGTTCAATGGGCTTTGCCTTGTTGCAGGGTGCCCCTAAATCTTTCGCGAATTGAAATGAAAATGTTTATAAACTCAACACGATCGCTGTTTATTACGAGCCTTATTTTATTTGCACCTAAAGAATTGTCTACATTTGATCGCAGATCAAAACGCCTCAATTTGAACAAAAAATAACGTTGCATATTCGTAGGCGCCTATTAAAATTTTAATTCTCAATGGATGGTTCTTATATCTTAGCTTGTAGGTTCAAAGGCCGGAGAAGAAAATGACTTCGCTTTAAGTTTGAACTGAAAGTAAGTCAATAACTAGGTGCTTGAAATTTTGATCTGTCAGAATGTAGGCCTCTTAAACTCAACACCCCTTTGACAATAAAAGCACAAAATACTGTCACTTCAATTATGACACTCGAATGACACGAATGTCATCATCACCATCATCACCATAATCACCATAATCCATTGCAATTCGATTGCCATCGAGCGAATGATTCGTTTTGCGAGTGTTTGTCCCCATTTAAGCAAGAGTGTCATGTTTGCACTTGATGTAAACTTAAATCACATCCCATAGAGATTAATTACATAGAATCCACTTGCAATTTGATATAAATTAAATTTAACTCGATCGCGTTACACACACCCCAGCACAGAGTGTGCTTAAATGGGGGTTCGTTTAATTGAATTCATCGAATCAAAACAAATTAAGATTTCATTAAACACATTCATTCTCAATGTGGAACACAGACAAGTGCTGTGTCATTGTCCGCTTCGAATGTAAACAAAAAACAATTTCGCGCTTTAAATTGTATTTTTATAGTAATGGCAGCCATTACGCATCTCCGACCAACATCGAATAATTCATCAAGTTCAAGTTTTCTAAAGTTTCTTGAAAATTAAAAAACAAAACAAATCATAGAAATAGATAAATTTAAGGCCGAAAGGCAATAATTTTAAGGATATTGATAAGTTTAGAGCGCTCGCTTGGAGCCAGTAAGCTAGAATAAGATAAATGTTAGTTTTAAATTAGATTTAATCGTTTTTGTCTAGTATGTAAGATTAAAAAAAAAGAAAACAATAAAAATGAATTTTAAAGTTAAAGTTAAAGTCGAATAATTCATCAAAAAGTGTATCGAAAAATTTGCACACGGATTGCACTGTTTTTTTTTTTTTTTTTTTTTTAAGTTCAAATTAGGGGATGTCACAGTGTATATAGTGTATGTCACTTTTATCAGGAAGGACGACGCTCTGTTGCTGCTGGATTTTAATGAGAAAATCCCGCACTTGTTTCATGGTGATTGCCATCGAATTTTAAAGTTAATTTAACTTGAAACTGATGGGCGGCGTCTATCGAATGAAATCGTTTTTTAATCGAACTCAGACATGGATGGAAGCCAAAAGCCGGAACACGTCGTTTTGTTTCGTCAACTCTAAGTAGGGATCTTTTAATTAGTAATTGCAAATTGGCTTGTACAATTTCCATGTTGACAGTTTCATTAAGGGCCAAAGGGATGTGCTCGTGCTCGATGGGGTGGGTTGGAAGATTAAAGTGAATTCGCGTTCGAATTGGTAATAAATGTAGTTTTTTTTTTAACGGGTGGATGGATAAATATTTCATTAACTTTTCGATTCCAGTTTTTATAAAAGAGGAAGCAAGAGGAATCGATTTGCGATAGTGGGGCATCATTTGTAACTTCATGGAGACGAGACACAAAAAAATCGTCTACCGAATAGGAAGCTGGGATTACGGTTCATTCATAATGTATAGATAGATATTGCGGCAACTATTTATTTTATTTTTTAGCTATTTTCAAGGGTGCTTTTTGAGAAAAGGTTTTTTCATCAATTTAAATTGAAGAATAAGTTCGGAAATAACTAGATTTGATAAAATCACAGCATATGATATATATTGGATGAAAAAACTGAATCCAAAGCTGACCGATAAGCTTCTTTTAACTTGATTCATCTAGAACTCCCATAGTGAATCTACTGGTAAATCGCATACTTTTTCGAATGAACAAGTGAGCAAGCTACATTGTTGATTTTGTGATACCGAAATATATGTTTCTTGTCGTAGTCCATTGTGTTAGGAACCTAAAGAATTTTGCCGGGGCTTTACCGTTTGGGACTGTGACAACTCTGTTAGCAGTGGAAGGTCTTTTCGAAAAATGTTTCGCAAAGCGTTAAAGTAAAAACAGCTTGTGTCTGTTTCTATTACTACATTGCCTACTGTTCGGAACGAACGCCTTCTCACTCTGGAGCAAATTGAATTCTTGACGAACGAAGTACGTGGCAAATAGAACTTGGAAACAGATGAGATTTAAATTCCACCAAAAACCAAAACTGTCATCAAAGACATGCTTTTCTGCCCAGATGGCTTGAAGAGGTTTACGGTCACGGAGGTTGACCAAATCGTATTCAGCACATAAAGCCATTGCTTTAGTTTCGACTTCAATTTCACTGAAGCTCACAATTGCAAAATTTGTATGGAAAATATAGCTTTACTGGGTTTTCCAACAAATTGTCTTGAAAAGGAACAAGGCAGCAGCTTAGTTCCGACTTAAACATGCTTTTACCTGACAGGCAAGTAATACTCGCTACCAACACAGCTAAGAGCTTCATAAATAAAATAAAAACGAATAGAAACTCCGAAGAATTATGCTTATCTTGAAAGAGAGCAAAGCTCTTCTTCGACTATGATCTGACAAACATTTCCCGATCGGATCGAGATTGTTGTCCACCGCGTTGTGCATAACCTTCCTTTTGTGCGCATAGTAAGAGGTCGCCTTTAAAAAGCTTGGAGCTGTGAACTTTGTGGCGTATGTTTGCAGCTTTAGACTAGCACCCATACCTGGCATTTGATCAAATCATCTAAAGAGTTGAATGAGTAACGTGAATCACTGGTAGACTTGCCAGCTCTTCCTACAGTGCTTCAACTCTAATTGTACGTCTCTTCAAACCACGCACATAACGCTTTTCAATTGGCCATAAACTCGGCCTTAATATTCACGGGCTGGCGACAATAGAATGAACAACTTGTAGAGGACGCAACATGAGTCCTAAGCGTTGCTCTCTTTAATAATTCATTAGCTATCCATGAGAATCCAATCGTGGATCACATTCTTACTATCTCATCTCATTCAAGAAGTTTTCAAGAAAAGCTCAATACATAATTAAAAATTCGTATGCGGAAAGTATCCGTGCTCTGATGCAGTCTATGGACTATGGAGGTAAGCATAACGTATATTTTTGTCATAAAATTATTCATACTCATTTTACTGTGTTTGCTGCAGGATTAAAACAGTCTTAACACTCACAGTACGTTCCGCATACGAACTAAAAAATATTTAACCCTGGTTGGAAGGCTTAAAGACAAGCTAAAGAAATAACGGAAGATAGAGTAGAGGTAGGAAAAACGCTTCTAAAAGCCTCTTAGTAAAGCCGTTAAGAGACGGTATAGAACTGTACACCCTTTCAAATCGCGCCAAAATCTAGAATTACACAACCAAATGGAAGTCGGCAACTGTAGGCCGATGGGTTTCTTTTTCTCTGGCAATAAAATCATCAAGTCCCGATTCGCTCATGAATTTCGTTACATAAATTAATAACTAAAGGAGTTACCCAAAACTCACAATCCCGTGCCGAACTCATCAGTTTTCAGGAAAACCCTAAAAGGTAAAACGCATCCTTTCAGTGTGTCATAAAATAAATGAGTTTATGGTTTCTCAATAGAAATTTATCCACCTGGAAATAAAGGACATACTAATAAATGCCAACCGCCCTTAATTTCTTAGAAGCTAATTATCACGTCAGGGGTAAATCACAGGTAGATCGTCTTCACCTTTAAATACTCGCGCAGCATCGTTTGTACCCTAGTTCAGTTCGAATCCCCAACTAATCAAGTTAAACAATGGAAGCTGTCAAGTTAAACATTGCAAAGTGCCGCTTCCCATCGTGCCAGTGGACTGGTGACATCGATAGTTTGTACGATCACTGTGACACGTATCACGCAATGTTCATAAGGGATATCAGCAAGGACAACGGATTCACATTCAGTTTTGATGAAATCCTAAAGGAAACCTATCTCTTGAATGCCAACGCAGGCTTATACTGGTTCCTCCTCGATCCGAAGGAGGACGAAAAGGGCATACGCAGAGGCATTTTCGCTATAGGCGAGTCGGAGATCTGTGACTATACAATGAAGGTCGGGACAATAAACGTCGACCTCAATGTCACACTACAAGGCCCCTACAAAACACAACACGATACTAATTTGGAAAAATACGAAATCAAATGGTCGTATATGCATTTGGAGTATCTAACCGAGGAACTGATCACAAAGAGTATGGAGATATACTTTGGAGAGTACGACTACCAGGAGGAGTACACTGGCACCTATCATGATGTCGACTGGTCAGATCCCGAGGAGGTTAAGTACAATAAGATTTGTGTGGAGAGGTTCACTTGTTTTGTGTGCTACGAGTTTATTAGGAAGAATGCCAGATTCTGTGAGAACAGTCATTTCTTGTGCAGCGAATGTTTCACCAAATTGATAGAGCAGAACGAGCTCAAATGTCCAATGTGCCGAGCTGACTTTCCGTACGACTGTGATAGCAAGGAAGTGGAGGAGCTCTTGCGGTGTGTGCGTTTTCCAGAAGACACCTGAGGGTGGGGCGGGGATCGATGTTTTGCTTAATGGGCATTATACTTGAAATCGGGATCACCTTCTTACGTCAATTGTATATCTAAATATATTTTATTCATAATAAAGGGGGAACTTAAAACCTTGTGTCTTTGATTGGTTTTGACTATGAATCGAATTGAACCGTGGAACGGTTTTTGTGTAGCGATTCGATCGGAATACATACATGATGAAGCTCAAAACTTTTCGCTTAGTTGTGTTGTAGGAGTCGAAATTTGTGTTCAAATGTGGCAGGTCTTTCCCTATAAGGTGTAGACCCTCCAAAACGAACAAGAAGCTGACGCGTGGATGAAACGGCTCACAAAAGATGGTCCAAAGATGAAAGGCGATAAGGGCTTCCTACCAAGTAATATCACTACCGCAGTCAAAGCGGTGAAGAACGAAAATGCTTTAGACCTGTAAACCTGAGAACTTTTAAGAAAAATATCGGTGCAGCTTCTGTATTTATTCTAAATAGCAAATATTGGCTACTCCGTCTAAAAGCGGGAACAAGTTCAGACATTAAGATGGCTGTCAATAGCTCGTACTGTTACTACTTCAAATTCATATAGCAATCAACAAGATCAACAGACAAACTCTTCAGAGTTTCCCCGTACAATATTTCTGGTCCTGTTCTAAATATGTTATCACATAGACAACGCCGCTTATAAAAACGTTCACTTCTACAAGAAATCGTACTCAAAAGTCAGAAAGATTAACTCTAACCTGTATGGATATCGGAATCACATGTCACAAAAGACCAAGTCTTTCTATGAGACCGATTCTATGTAAAGCTATCAACTGAGACCGCTGATTTTATTTTTAATTTTGGAACGTAATTCTTATAGAGCTAGTATAGAAGCAAAATAAACTCGAACAATGGTGTCGATGGGTGGGCTACAGTTTATGATTTGAGTTCTAATATTGTTCGTATGTATGGTAGGTAAGGTATGTTATTCTAAATTTAAAAATATTGACCTGATAAGGATGAAAAACCTAAAATCCAACATAGGGTTTTTTTCCCACTGCGTCACCTCTCGCGAACGTCGGACAAACATCCGAGAATAAAACTGTCTTGAAAGAGCTTCTCAAGTAGCCGTTTGGAATCGGTATAAAATTGTAGATCCCTTCCATTCGTTCCAAAAATGAAAAACTCACAAAAAAACGAATGGTTGTTAGAAGCTAGGCCTAGAGTCCATACGGACCTGTTGCGCCAACTATTTATTTATTTATTTTGACCTGATAAGAATCTATAATCGAATTCAAGAAAAGAGTAAGTAACTGTTTTAAATGTAAAAAAAATAGGTGCATTTAAAAGGGGGCAGACATTTTTAAGACTAACAGCTAAAGACCACTAAATCTGAACTATACATGAAGCTTGTGGCAATTTCAAAGCTCATGAGGACAAGGGACACTGTTGAGTTCTTCTTCAGAAAAATGGATCCAGCTCGGATATCGATGTTAAAAGGCAATGTAATATTAATTATAATTCATTATTTTAAGAATTCGGAAAAATTATAACCTCTCAGAAGGTCAGAAGAAAAAAATAACTATTTTATTTTTGACATTCCAAAAAGAGAAAACTGTACAATGAGAAATAGAGAGCTATGAAGAGTAACAACAGGCACCCTACATTTATTTACCCAATATTGCAATAATAAAACATTTCTCTACCCGTAAAATTTGCAGTTTATTACATAAAGTAAAACCCCTTTTTAAGAATTTTATAAAATTATGGTTTTTATTTATTTTCGAAACGCCCCCTTAAAATTATGTAGGTATTTCCACAGTTAATAAACAAAATATTTCTGAGAATAATATTCCAACGATCACGTATACTTGTTAACCTGCGTCGGTCGCTGAATTTCGATTCCCAGGTACCCTGATTTTACATACAAATTCCCCATTGCGGTATTGTTTGTGACAACTCATAAGTTGCACTTTAATCAAAGTACCAAAAAGACGCATGGCTTTATATTTCCAAAGCCCTAGTATTACAAAAAATTATGTACACAATTTAAATAGTTAACTTCGTAGTTGTTTCGAATCTCGCGGAATAACTTGTTGATCAGAATGAACATTTGTACGAAATGCTGGATATTATTACATTTCAAGCAGGATACTATTTAATTTTCAGTGTCCATTTCAAATTGTACGAACTATGCAAATAACTGTAGAGAAAACTCCTGGACTGATTTTAAAATACCTCTGAAGTCTCCAAGAGAGACGTTGACTGTCATCGCGTTGAATTTTGTCAACTTATTAGCATTTCAGAGAGTTGAATGAATTGAAACCAGCAATCAGATTTTTTTCTGAAAGCCCCTCAAGGCTTTCCGATTTTGCCCCGAGACTCTTGGTGACTTACACGCTCTTTAGAACCAGCTTGGACATATGTAGAGCTAAGCGGTAATGGTCTCACTTCTTGAGATGATTGTTGTATATTTCCTTTTAAAAACTTTTTGGAGAATACTAGGGGCCTTTTATTAGGAAATATAAGTATTCAATTACAGGCTTTCGAACAACAGCACTTACAAGAGTGATGCATGAAGGAACAACAAAACATTTATTAACAAACAGTTCTCTTGGAATTATAGCTTTATGACTACGCAATTAGCTCATAATCAGTCTCCTTTCAGTGATTGTTTGGATTTTTTTGGACTCCGAAAGAACATAAATTTATACATCTAATTCTCTTGCTGTCAGCTGTAAGAACGCTATTTTCCAGTGTCTGCTAGCAGCTCATATGACACTGTACATAGTTCTTTTCGCTACTGAAAATAGTATATAAATATTTGAGATATCGAATATTAAAGCTTTTACAGCATTTCCCCCAGTTAAACGTCAAACGTCCCAATTTGATTTTTATCACTAAGTTTTGGTCTTGTGCGTTTAGCGTTACTTTAAGCGGTTAGAAGGCATAAATAAAAAAAAATATATATATATAAATAAAAAAAATGTATTCATTTATTCCGTTAAACTCTAGCAGCCTTATTCATTAGATTCCCTTAATCAATAGATCATCAGTGTCTCCACTAACGCACGTCAAATGAGTTAATTCGCATTTAATCTTCCTGTCAAAATGTTTATTCATATAAGTAAGTTTGCTGTGAAGTACTTAATCTATTAATTAAGCAAAACTACTCTGAAAATCTGGCAGCACTCGCCCATTTCAGTGCCACTTTTGGGTATGGACATTGTGGAGCAAATTTATATTTTTGACTATTTGATTACTTCTTAGAAGTAAGTTTATGAGTCTATGACATACTATCAGATATTGGGCAACGAATTGGGCTTGAAAGTACCAAACTCAAAACTAAGACACTGGAAAAATGGGTTTCAACATTAGATAGGTAGCTCAGAAAATTATAAATATATTCTTGAAAAACTATCCAAACAATCACTTAATAGAGCCTGATGATGAACTGCATACGTTGTGCCATAGCTGTACTTCAAACCTTGTTTGCTAACTAAAGGGTCCGCCATCTAACTTCTTTTTTTTTTCTACTAGTGCTTATTTCGCGAATGGTAACACTTAGCTCATGTCTGATTCGACAGATAATTATTAGTTTTATCCTTCCGCCGAACGAATATGGTTGTGTATACGCTTGAACAACGCTGGGAAATATTGCGACATTACTTTGAACATCATGGTAATGTTGCAAAATGTGTGCGAAAATTGCATACGGAATTTGGAAGAAGAGAAGCACCGTCAGCTCCGTATGTTCGTTATCTTGTGAAAAAAGTGAAACTGGCATCCTCATCGATAAACCAAAGCGTGAAAAGCCAAAAACAGAGCGTACACCCGAGAAAATTGCTGCTGTGGCAGAAAGTGTGCCAGAGGCATAATTGGGACATTTTTCTTCGAAAATGAGCAAGGAGTGGTCGTTACAGTCAATGGCGATCGTTATCGGGCCATGTTGAACGAATTTTTGTTCACAAAAATTGAAGAGGAGGATATTGGAAACATTTGGTTTCAACAGGACGGCGCTACGTGCAACACAGCCGAAGCTACACTCGATGTTTTGCGCCCTGTTTTTGAAGATCGCATTATCAGCCGCAGAGCTGATGTCGTTTGGCCACCTCGGAGCTGCGATTTGACACCGTTGGACTATTATTTGTGGGGTGCCGTAAAAGATAAGTGTTACGCCGACAAGCCAGACACAATTGACGCTTTAAAGGACAATATTGTTGAAGCCATTGGTGAAATACAGGGCGCAGGGACATAAGTCCCCGGGACATAAATCCCAATTTTTACTTTTGGGACTTATAACCCAATTAAGTGAGACATGAGTCCCAAACTCGATTTGGGATTTATGTCCCACACCATCGGGACACAAGTCCCAAACAGAAATGTTGGGCCTTATGTCCCACCCAACAATATGAAAATTAAACAAATAAATATAAGTAAAAAACCTCGCACCAACCCCGTAATCCAACAATAAACCTAAGCAGGGGGGTTGCAGGGGGGCAGCATGCCCCCCCATACACATTTCATAATACAATGGTAGCAATTCGCGTGCCCCCAATTTGATGTATTCGATACCTAATGCAGATCCACAACATTTTGCTAAATATTATCTCTGGTAAAATTTGGGACTTATGTCCCATCTTCGACAAAACAATTTTGGAACTTATGTCCCAATAGGGTGGGTCATAAATCCCAAATTCGATTCGGGACCTATGTCTCTTTATAAGTCCCAAAAGTAAAAATTGGGACTTATGTCCCGGGGACTTATGTCCCTGCGCCGAAATACAGCTGCAGACAATCGATAATGTGCTTAAAAATTGGACCGATCGTGTAGGCTACTGCATGGCCAGCCGAGGCAGCCATTTGAATGAAATTATTTTCCATTATTAACCGGAAGGATTGTACTTTCAAATAAAAAAAATTACTTAAAATAAAAAAATTTGAGAAAATATTCAATAGTTTTTTTTTATAGCATTTTCAAATAAAAAAAAGTTATTTGGCGGACCCTGTATATCATTCAAAATGTAGAATTTCTTACATTTCGTGATTTCTTATGCGGAACTAAACAACTTTAAAAATACGTTCAAAATAAAATTCACCGAATTTGTTACTCTAGTTGACTTAAGGATATTTTTATTTGGAAAGGTGGACAGTGAAAGTAATAAAATTCGCCGAATTTGTTACTCTAGATGACTTAAGGATATTTTTATTTTGAAAGGTGGACAGTGAAAGTACTTTACAAATTTATATAATAAATTGAATTGAATTGATATAAATATTTTCAGTTTTATTGCATTCCGAACGGTAGGCATATATCTTCAAACACAAGATCTGCGAATAATACATTATTTACTGAATGATTTGGACATAATAATAATTACAGAATCCCTTCATTGTAAAACGAAAAATTCTGGTCGTGTGGTTAAAAGTGTTTTTCTCAGAGGATAAATACACTCCCTAAGGGGAGTCACCAAAATAAAGAAAAATTAATAATTTACAACGTTTTGTAAGTCAAGAGTTTCCTAATCATGAGAAGGCACTTTCTCTAAGTTTCATTGCATACCTACTTCTTTTGTTTCTGTACGCTCCAACAATGAAAACGATAAATAGTGCTTTCACTGTGCGGTCACCAGCTGATTGCTGAACCATGTGTTTCTTTTTATATGAATTTGTATCATATCAAATCATTATTCATAATGTAAAAAGCTAGTTGATTGATTCTACAAACAAATGATTTCGAAAGAATTATAGTTCTGATTGTGAAATGATTGGTTTTAATTTTTTGTAATAATATAAATTTATAATTTATCATGAAAAATGACCGTTTATCAAAATTTGTGCAGCTTATCTGAGATAACGTCTAAGAGGGGTAAATCACAGGAAACACTATCGTCGTGGACATACTTCCACAATCTGTCTTCGGCACAAAAGAACTTCTCATCCATAAGGGGTATATCAAGCGAGTCATCATCGTCTTCTGAACAATCGTCATCATCGTCTTCTGAACTAGTGATCTCCTCCTCCATAAGGAGTTTATCACAGGAATCATTATTAGCAATGACGGACCTCCACATTTTCTGTTCCACACAAGACAAGTTCTCATGCACAACGGGTATATCACCGGAATTATCATCGTCTTTAGACAAACCCAACTTATCCTTTATAACTGGTATATCACAGGTATCTTGGTGCCCACGATCGCCATGGACGTGCTTCCAGAGTGTGTCTTCTGCCCCAGAGAACTTCTGTTTCATAAGGGGTGTATCGCAGGATTCAGCGTCGTCATCCACGTACTTCCACAATTTGTCTTTTGCACTAGCCAACTTCTCCGTCATTATGGGTATGTCACAGGAAATTTTGTCGTCAAGGACGTACCTCCACAATGGGTCTTTTGGACAAAACATCTTCTCATTCACAAGGTATATACAGGAATCATCATCAGTCTGGTTGGAGGCAATATTTTCTGGTATATCGGCGGTGCATATGCGACAATCGGATTGACTCCTTTCCGCATCCATGCAGGCAATGATGTCGAATTTGTCGAAAGCATACTTGTTACAATACATCTCTGCAGGATCCGGGCTGACAAGTGCTTCTTCTGCTGCATTCTGCCAGCTGGCGTCGTGGTATGTGTCGCTGAAGATCTCGGTGTTGGCGTCCAAATCAAAGAACACCTCAATGGTTTTCGTGGGAGTGTCCTCATATATCGTCCTCAGTCCCCAATCTAGATCGAATTTGTTGGGGTTCCGTTGGGTTTTATAAGGCCCCACGAGTTCCATAGTCCGGTCACCTATTTCACCGATTCGAGCCGTGTAAACACATGCGTCCGACTTGCCGATAACGAACATTCCTCCTCGAATGCGGTCTTCGCTTTTACTTGTGCTTTGTACAAACCAATAAAGACCGCCTTTGCTGCAGAGCAGAAAGGTGTTCGTTAAGATATCTTCGAAGGTGAAGGTAAATCCATTGTAGGTACTGATATGCTTGACGTATGACTTGTGATACGTTTCGCAGTGACCAAGAAGATTGTTGGTGTCACCTGACCAGCTACACTGCGGAAAGCGGCAGTTCGTGTCCATAATAACTTTTTTTTTGCGTTCAATTAATTAAATTAGGGCTTTGAAAATATCGAACTGTGACAGTCTTGTTAGGACTTCGATTAGAATGCAACTGAGGAGGTGTCACAGACAATTGGGAATTTATATGTTAAACCTTGGTACCTGCGGATCAAAATTTAGAGACCGCCTAGCAGTTAAGCAGTTGCAGGCATGCGTGATCGGAAAGGGATCAAAACGGTATTTCTTAGCAATGACGTGCAATAAAAGGTAAAATTTAGGTAACATTTTTTGGGTTGATAGAAATTTTTATTCCTAGAAAACTTTTCTAAGTTTATTGCACCTTTTGTACAGGTAAAAAAAAATATTACCGAATAAGCTGCTCTTCTCCGAAGAATATAAAAAGGGATCATTTAATTCGAATTTAGACAATATGTCTCAATAAAAATGCGGTTGCCTTTTATTACTACTGCTTATGCAGTAAAATCAAAATTCAATTCAAGAGGCACTAGAGACCTTACCTGTGACGATGATTATTTTCCACTTGCAAGTCACAAGTGCCCACGATCCTCCTGACAAGCAACTGTTTAGCATGACTTTTCAAGAGAATGTCGCTGAATATTCAAAATCAAGTCCAACCTCTGCAGCGCTCGTATAAGTAAGAAGTTCTGCAGGAAGAACCGTTGGACAACGTCAAATTTATTCTAAGAAAAACCCCCACCAAGGGAACCAATTAAAACATTTTAATTAACCGTACTCCCTCTGCTGCTGTTCAGCGACTCACTTTCATATACATACTCTTCTAATTGGATTAATTTTCAAAATGTAATTTCTTGGGTAAGCACTTATCTCAATTACTTGCCGGTTTTACGACATCTTCAAACATTATGTCTTCAACGCCCGAACAGTTTTCACCGACATCAAGTAAAACCGCCTCGCAGTCGAAATCGAAACCACCCGAAACGAGAAACAAATATTCCACCACCCCATCGTATAACCGAGCAAATCAATTCAGTCCTTGAATCCCCTCCGTATTGTTGCGATACAGTGAATTAACATTCATACCCCACTACCGCCCGTCCGTAATTGTGTAAAAATTCAATTTGCAATTTTCGCCCCGAGAACCTTTTGTGTAGAACATTTCTAAAGTATGCTCCAGAGAGAAACCCTCTTAGTTGGCACCTTTCTACTGCTTCGTCAACTCCTTCTTCTCGTGTATGCAAATTTTCCAATAACAAGCTCCTAGACAGTCAGGGTGGGCAATTTCGTTTCTTCTTCCCATGACCTCGTCGAGCAGTGAGGAAATCTCTGAAACAAAGGATCGAGTAGACTTGCCCCAATTTGAGCATAAAATTCAAAATTCTACAATAAAAAAAGGGTCAAACTAAGAGTTTTTCAAATTTGTACACACTCACAAATTGTTCATCGCTCAAAAAGGGGGTAAAACCCAAACCAAAAAAAAAAAAAGTTTGTCAAATATTGATAGTATCCTACTCCTTTGTATAAATTGATGAAAGGGAGAATATTCCGTCAGGCATTTGCCTCTTATCTCCATTTTCAATGTGAACGAAAACAAAAAAGGACACATTCTCGCTAATATGTCAATAAGTGCCGCAGCAAAGTAGACTGAAAGGCGAAACGCAACAAAGCCTACCCTCAACCATAATGGAGCGCGTTGTTTCGACTGAGAACTATTTCTTTCACCCTCTGCATTTTTGCGCATAGAATGTAGCGTACATAAAATAACTCTATAAAGCATGTCCTTCATTTCTTCGCCGTCGCTTTGTCATCTCTCCGTGCATCATTCACAATTTATCATTTCCGGACGTGGCAAAACAAGTAAGAAAATGCAACCAACCTCCGCTTTCAAATGGAATATCCTCATATCCTGAAGCTTTTACTTGGGTCTCCATTTTCGACTCTAGTTTCCAGTTTATTGTTTTGCTCAAGGACTGTGCACTTCAAATGCCTCATATAAACGGTATACAATTTCGTTTAAGACTGGATGGGTAAATTGATGTTATTCCGGGACACTGGGGAGGCATTTTTGGATTGATATTTGGATAAACGAAAGACATAGTCATCAGAGTTAATAAATTTATTTTGTTGGCCCCAAAGATGACAAAGTGTCTCCTGACATTTTCTGGCCAGATGAAGTTGAATGGGTTTTTATTTGGATATTATGCCTGAGTAGGTTATACAGATTAGAGGAATAAACGTCAATGTTGCATGGTGGATATACTTCTGAGTACCATGGGGGTGGGGCTGTATGCGTATTTTTTTTTTTGAAACGTGTACCGTGTTGAATCAAAATTTAAATAAAGGGTTTTCCAATGAGAGGTGTTATTGTGAATGACCCGCTATTTCGGTAGCTGTCACTTTTGAAGCTTTCATCTTTGACATTTGACAAGTAGAAACTACGCCATTACTAAAAATGTAACGATACACGCTTCAACAACGCATTGAAATTATTAAAATTCACTACAAAAATGGTGAAAATCTTGCAGTCACAGTTCGCAAAACTAGAGCATTTTTTGGCCGTCGTGAAGCACCTTGTCGGACCGCAATACAGAAATTGGTGGAAAAATTCGAGCTGTTGGGACAAGTTAGTGATGTGAAGAATAAAACCCGTGCACGTCGCTCAAGAACAACTGAGAATATTTCTGCTGTAGCCCAAAGTGTTGAAGAAAACCTAGGTTTGTCCATTCCTCGACGTTCTTTGGGGTTGGGCTTTCCACAAACGTCATTACACCGTATTTTATGGTCGGAGTTAGATGCTATTGATCTGGACAACGTTTACTTTCAACAAGACGGCGCTACGTGCCACACAAGCAACGAAAGCATTGATGTTTTACGGGAAAAGTTTCCGGACCGTGTTATCTCTGGAAGAGGTGATCACAATTGGCCACCGAGATCTTGTGATTTAACACCTTGCAACTTCTTCCTTTGGGGCCACGTGAAAGATAATGTCTACGCCAACAGCCCAGCGTCGATTCAAGACCTCAAAGATAGAATTCGTGAGGCAATCGAGGACATAGGGCAGACACTTTGCGATTTGGTTATGGAAAATTTCATGAAAAGGATATGGTCCTGTATGCGTGCTCGTGGTGGCCATTTGGCTGATGTTGTTTTTCATTATTAACGGCATACCTTCCTCTCTATTATGAAATAAACATCCGATCATTTATCTCAAAAAATGACATTTTTCTTTGAATACCCAAATAACACCTCTTATTGGAAAACACTTTATATAGCCTTTGCTTTTGCGATCGTAGTCATCGTCAAGCATTAGACGGCTCATTGTGGTCTAAAATGACTTTTTTGGTTGCAAACAATTTTTTTTTCTTAAAGGAAATTTCCAAGCCTATAAAAGTAGTGATTTTTAAGAAAATTGCTTCCCAGGGTGTTTCTAAATCTTAGGCTGAAGTAAGATTTTCTATGAAAAAGGAATCAAAGAAAAACTTTGACAAGAGGTAAAATTGTACGAATCTTGTAAACAAAGGTCTGCGTCTATTTAATTGTTCACAGGGTGATCCAACGAAATTTATTTTTACAACAGTGGATGTATAAAATTAACAAACCAATTAATGTTTTAATCCCCATCAGTATATCAGTGATATATTTTATTTGAAACAGTGTAGGAAAAAAGTTAACGAACGAAATAACATATCTGAGTGTCGATATCGCTTCTAGTCTTTATTCCTTGATTTATTTGTATTTATTTATTTATAATGCAACGCTATTCATTGAGTTTAGCTCATAAGAATATAGGAAATGAGATGAAAAGAAATTATATAATGTACATTGTGCAAGGATGTGCAAGGTAGACTACAGTAATTTAAATAAAATCATTATATAAACGAAAAACATTTTTAAGCTACAAAATATATTAAAGCGCAACCAATGTGTAAGGAAAGAGAGACTTAAAAGAAAATAAAGCTAAATCACTTCAAATTGGAAAAGTGTTCGATTCCTGTGCTTCTTCTGATAGCTTGTCTATTGGTGAAATTTAATGTCTTATAAGTTCCCCACCATGGTTCAAAATTTTGTGAAGTGTTAGAGTCAGGGGTGTGTAGCTGTATTCCTGTATTTGGCTTTTAGAAGATCCGAGGTGGTTTTCGTATACTCGTTTTTTTATTCTAAAACAGTCAATCCATTTTTGTTAAACAAGATTTGCCTTGTTATGAAATTGCAGCAGAAATATGGTGAATCAAAATCGTTGCCGAGAAAATGGGTTTTACATGGCGAAAGCTGCTTGTTGAATCAGACGGTTTCTGGGACCTGAAAGGTGTACAAACGGAGTGAATACAGTTTGCAAGCAACCTCACCCAATGCCTCATTGAAATGGGAAATGAAATTCCCCTTCAGCTACCGAACAGATGTCATCGAACAGTACAAAAATCAAGCGTTGGTTGCGCAGCGAGCATATGCGACAGTATCGGACCTTGTCGACAACAGCAGAGATGCATTACAGTCCATGGACTACATAGCATGCAGAATAACATAGTGTATAACAAATATTGCTCGTAACCGAAGCTATTTTATGGGTAGTCAAAACGGCCGAATAAAATTGCATGTTTCCGACAGCGATGCAAAGATTCCTTGAAGAGGGGGTCTGCACTGTAATATTCTAACTTGCAATCCCATCAATTTTAAGAAGGTTATCATCGAAGCGATGGATACATGGAGGTAAATTTGAAAGCTTAAAACTAGCTCAGCCTCAGCAAATATAGTTAAATGTGGCAATAACAAAAATGAAATCATTTATGGAAAATACCTTGTTATGGTTTCTAAAGTTTCGATGCCGTCGTTTCCGCATGGCTCCAAAAATGCATAAATCTATATTGAGGACCATTCTGACGTCTTCCAAGACTTTTGAACTAAAGAAGCTTTTTTTGCCAAAATTTGTCATGAACTCTCTGAAGCATGAAGAGTATATATTAGCCAATTGGGTCCCAATATTGTTCAGGCTCTGGGAATGATTGTTGCAGACAATTGGCCTCCGGTTACCCATTTTTAGGGAAAATGACACAGAGATAAATGGTAAATCAAAAGAGAGAGAGAGAGAGAGAGCGTAGATCATATTCGACGGAAGCAGCTTTGCCGTTTGGCCCCTTTTTGATCCTGAAGACCCCCAGTTTTTCAAAAACTCATCAAAATGACCCTTTTTTAGTTTACGTAATATTTTATTTTTTATTGAACGAAAAAGAAGGCAAAATATGAAAAAGAGCTTCTTAATGAACACGTTTGTTTTTTTTTTCGTTATAAATAAGGGAAGGCCTTTTCTGTTTGGGGCCCAGGACCCTGGGTATTCGTCTTTTTGTATTTTTTTAACGGCAACTCCGGAGGGAAGGTTTTATGTTGAGTGCTCTAAAATAAAGTGGCCAAATATGCAGCGCTTATCGGCGGCCTTCGAGGATCTTGTTCAGCTTAATTTTTGTATACGCTGCTCCGATTTTGGCGTTCACAATAACAGCGATCATATCTGCATCATTATGGCAAGGTGAAGAGATAGACGCAATGTTTTACAGAAGAGGCTTCGCAAAATGGAAACTGTGTCTGAAACACCAGTCTTTTCAAATACTGGTTGGAGGTTTTTGTTTTTTTATTTAAGTGGCCATTTCAAAAAGTTAAAGGCTGTGCGAAAGTCGAAAGCTGGTAGCGAAGAGCGTTTGCTGGTTTTCATGCTACGGTCACAGGAAAAACTCCTCTTGAGCTTCAACAATTCCAACTTCGATTCCAGACTATTGTTTATTTTTATATCGGTCTATTGAAACGTTCAGGCATAAAAAACTCTTTCATTTCTCACTGCCACTGACAGAAAATTCCTCTTTCGGACACATTCATGTCCAATGTGCCTCATTATTTCGCAGTTTGATACGTGCTACAAAAATCCCGAGCTAACAACAGAGAGTCCTATAAATATTTCCAATGTCTTCCTTAGCATCATTGTGAGTGGATACCACAGACGCACTCCAATATTTCCTACACATTCTCTTGGATAATACCACAAACAAGTCGTACGCATGAACTCCCTCCTCACATCATGTCCTTTAAATATTTTATCAGGCGGTACTGTTTTATTGCGCACATAATCTGGAAACCAGTCCCGGCTATCATCATGCCATACTCCTTCCGAATTCCGACATTCGTTTACAAGGACTGAAAGTCAAAATTGAATTTTTTTGCGCGTCCTACAATCCTACCCCGTGTCTCTGCCAATGTAAAAAAAAAGAAACGACAACCATAAGACACCGACTCAGAGTGATGGCGTAAGGATATCCTTCTGACATTATCTTGGGTGAAAATTCAATTTTTTTCCCCTTGGTGCTCCTTTTGCCATTATTGCATAATAATTTCCCAAGGATATGGTTACTGTGTATACAAAAAAAAATATATAAAATACCCATAATGTAAGGAAAGCAGATACTCCTGATATGGAAGGAACAAGACAGCACAACACACCCCCATTATCATCAATTGGTGGGGTTACGATCATACATTTACCAAACGTAAAGTGTAAGTAAAACGTTTTCGGCGAATGTTTCCACGCTGTAGCACGTCACACACCCCGACAGCCGCCACATCGGGATAGAACAAGGACGCGAAAAAGAAAGAAACAAAAACAACATGTCGGTTCCATCGACATCATAAATGTCATCGAGTTTGTTTTCATTTTGATTCTCTGGCAGGAAGATATGAAACAAATCCTCAGGACATGGGGGAGCATCCTTCCAATATCCGTTGTTGTTTTTCTTGCTTCATTGGGTTTGTATTTATATCCATCCCCCCATTCACCCCCCCTTGAAATGAAAATCATGCGCCATAATAATTATAATCTGTTTATTATGATTATGAGTTGCTTAGATATGCAGAATTTGCGGCTCAGCTGGCACAAGGCCACCCACAGTCCATGGCCAATTGATAGCTAAACTCTGCTACTGAAGGATGCTACGTATGCATGAATAGGGCCTGGTATATTGAAATGTATTTCAATAGAAAGGAGGGTGAACTTTGTTTTTTTTTTCCTCATGAAATTTCCTGCTAAATTGGCCGAAATTGGCCGTGCATCTCAGGATGATATTACAATCGTTGTGTATCGTTTGATTCGATCTTTCTTTCGTATAAGGTAAGGTTGCTTTTGAGGATTCTTTTTGGGCGCTCTTTCTTTGGGGAAAACAAAATTTTTTGTGTGAAATTATGAGATTTATCTGCTTTGGCAAGCGCCTCTTGTGTACAATCTTTTGAGTGTTCTTTTCACTGCAGTTGGGTTTTATGTGCCACTGATAGAGAATCATCCCTGAAATTGTCAGTGTGAATAGGTCTGATACGAGAGGCTTTCTCTTTGGGGGGGGGAACCGAATTCACAACAGGGAAATAGAAGCATCTAATCAGGGAGTCTTTTCTTCGCGATCTAAATGAGTTCCTTTTCAGAGCATTTCATTTCATCATTTTGAATGCTGCCGACTGCGGTGAGTTTGAAAGGTGCAGCACGGTAAAAGATTTATTTTACGTGACGTTTAGTCTTAAGGCAGGGCAGGACTAATCTGATCGGGAAAATGTACATACATTTTGGTACTTCATTCATATGGAGTCTGTTTGTTTTTTTTTTTTTGCTAAAATTCAGCTGTCAGTTCACTCAGGTTCGTTCAATCTAACGCATGGAAAAGTCCTCAAAAATTGATGAGATCATGACAAAGATTTTGAATTATTTAACACATTGGCTTAAGGTGGACTACTCTCATGCAATCCTATTAAATTTCTACTTGGAAGTGAGTCTTAGCATGTTAGGATTTTGCAGTTGTGACAATTGGCACAGTTAACATCAAAGTTTTCAATTTGAAATCACTTCAAAACTAAACTCAATGTTATGTCCTGTCCAATCACCTGCAGATAAGCACTTTGCTTTGCAGGTTAAACAATGTAAACGAAAATTTATGTGGAAATAAAAAAAACCTTTTGAAAAAAAAAAAACATTTTATCATGCAAAAATAAAGGGCTACACAACGTATCCAAATTTTTGGAATTTGGTATCAAAATGCATTATAATGATTGAGAGAAAAACTCAAGCGCTAATAAGTAACTTTTACATCACTGTCGGACAAATCATTTGAAGAAAATATTCGATCTTGCAGTGAAAGACGTCAGTCTCGGTTCACCTAAAATCCTACCTTTACATGTTTCGGTCGGCTTTTAAGACGAGGCCATCACAATAGTCCATTAAACCACTTAAATTTAGCTTACATTTTGCAGTACTTCATCAATATCCAATTAAGTCTTACAAAGGAGTATGGGAAATTTTAACTTTCGCCTAAGGATCGACAGAGAATGCCTATATTGAATTCATCCAGTTTCGCATCGAGTAGATGAGGTTATAGACTATCTCCATGCTCAGAAGAAATACTAAGGCAAAGGTAGTTAACAAGTATCGATTACACCGGAAACAGAGGTACATCGCAAGGATGTCAAAGCCCTGTCAAAGATCGACCTTGATGTGTGTCTTATGCCAGTTCGTAAACCATTGCATCACCGGCCTTGTGCCCGTGTCTAGGGACCCAGCAATCATTCGTGATATGCATAGCAACCAAGAACCATGAGGTCTTCGCGAGATCTCGCCATATCTTGGATTTAATTTCCGGAGCAGAAAACAGTTTTTTCGACTTCCTGGATATCAGTATATTTGGCGACCGCGCTGTTTGGTATTGCCATCATCATACCGTCCACTTCTTTGATTGCTAGAACCTCCGTTTGAAAGACACTGCTGCTTAACTTACATTTAACTGTAGTTAATATCGAACAACGGGTGCGGAAAGCAAATATAGCTTCGGCCAAAAATGTTCTATCTTCTTATATGGATCCATCGTATGGTGGCCTACCTACAGACAAAAATACAGCTTCACTAAATTAAGCAAAGTGTATTAAAACACGGTTGCAATTGGCCGACAATATGGATAGACCAAAATCATATATTAACTGCTCAATAGTGGGACCTGCCTGGCTAGACAACACCCAAACCCAACTTCCAAAGAATATTTTTCAATTGGATAACATTTCTCATATCGACTCAAGTTCTCTTCGTTGACAACCAGATCGCAGTTATTCATTCATTCATTCATTCAGAGCACATCGACGACTGCGGAATGACACTGGGCCGGAATAGTCGTCGCACCGAAGGTAGAGAGCCACTGAACTTGTCAGTAGCGCCATTTGCATCGAAGGTCGGAAGATCTGCCCAACGAGTACGGGCCACTGACTAGTAAAAATGTGGGTCTCGAAACGGATTTCGTTCAAACTTTTGATTTGGAGTTTGAGGGCTTACAGTTGGGAGCGGTTTTTTTTTTTTGTTTGCAAGGTAACCTTAATGTTAATGGTACTTTCCATATGAAATGTTCGTACCAGTTTGATATGTTCGAAAACGGCTCTAACGATTTCAACCCAAAAAATGATACTTGAGCTTAAGTAGGTGAGGTGAACATGACTGCATACTCAGTTTTTGTTTTTTATAAGAAATGGAATAGCGGTACTTTTGGACATACATGTCTCGAAAACGCTCCATTCGATTGTAACAAAAATTCGTTTTAAGGTAATATAGTCATTTCTAGCTTAATAGCAAACTCAGTTTTTCTATTATAATACCGTTCAATGGATTTTTGAAAAAAGTATTTTTTTTTTTAAATTTAAATTTAGTTCTTTAGTTTGCATGAAAACGAAAAATCATTTCCAATCACCGAAAATGCTAATTTTTGAAACAATTCATGTCACGAAAACCCCATTTTCGATTTGGATAAAACTTGAAAAACCAACAATATCCCGAACAATATCTTTTAATAGTTATCAGCTTAAAGTTAAATAGTATTTATCAAACTACTCATAAATGTTGCAAATTTTGTTACTTTTTTGTCTGCATAATTTTAGAAAAACCGCTCTAACTATTTTGATCAAAATACATATTTAGGATAATAAAGTAATTCTTATTGAGATCTCATACTTTGTTTTTCTTTAAAAATTCAAATAAATCCGTTTTTTAATTATTTCTCAAAAATGACTGCCCCAATTCAGATCTGTCTTCGTATATTTTTGTATAACTCATTCCGTACTGCCAATATAAATGCAATTAGAACTAGAAAAACTTCAGTTTAGCAAGGATTTCCCACTTCTTCTTTATTTCAACCATATTAAACAAGCGTCTTAGAATAATTCCAACCACTTGGGGTTTACACAATCCGAAACTCCCACTTCAGTTGAAGCCCACACAAGTCCATCGGCATATTCAGTGTATAACCACTAATGCAAATTAAAAAAACAAATCTCTGAATCCTTCCATACTCGTATATATCTATGTAAGGATATCGGCTCATCACGAACCCTTTTCCAAATCATAGACAACGTCATTAATCTATTCCAGTCAAAAAATATAAATATGCCCTAGCATATCAGAAAACAGAAACTCCTGCTACGCTTGTCATTGTACTCAAAAATCTTGTAAAGTGTAAGAGACTACAAATAATACAGGAGGCACTTATGACTCTCTAACCAGCACTTGCGACCTTCAAATTGCCTGTTACGGAGATATTCCACTTTTAAAAACTCACAATGTTATTAAATATAAGATGAACGACCCAAAAGTGATTTTTATTTCCTTTTCCTATATTTTTTCTACCATCGCTTCTCAGATTTTTACCTTACTACCTAATAAAATAAGAAAACAACCAACTATTTTTGCTGAACGGGAAAGTTTCGTGCGACCCAGTCCTGCACTCTATTTTTAAGATGGTGTAATGGGCTCCAAACGGCCGCTAATTTTGTCAAATTCCTCTGAACCGAAGCAATGTTTTTTAAAGAGCTTCGCAGCTCTACTGGAAAACCTTCAAAATGTGGATTTTCTTCAACCTTCTATTAATACTAGACTTCTTCTCTCATGGAGCTATCCATTTGAGATGGGATTAGGCCATCGAAAACAGCTCATTCTCCAGGTCTATTGAAATCTTATAAAAACCCACACTAAACTATTCAATTTAAACACATAAATAATTTTTTTACTGTGCCACATGTTTGTTTATTTTACATGATATGAGAGCCATAACCGGATGCCACTTTATTTGATGCAAAAGTAAGTCACCATTTGCCAAGACGCCTACAGTACTCATTTCGAAAAGACAATATTCTTCGAACGTTTTTATATTTTTAACCCAAACAAATAAAGTTTTTACTATAACCAAAAACATAAACACACTTTCGCTCTCTCTGTGTGCGGGTCGACGAATTTATTGCCGACAATAAAGTCCTCGAACCAGCACAATTTTCTCAACTATCTGTTGAAACAAAAAAAAAATCACCCAAGAAAATGCACAATTTTCAAAGCATTTTCCGAAATTCTCAATTCGTGCGCGAAATTTGAATATTTTCTAAATAAAATTACAAATTACCTCCGCGTGAATAACAATCTGCCAACATGCGGGCGTAGTCAGCCAGACAGACACACTTCAGCGTGTCATATGTGGGAAGATGTTGCGTGACGCCAGGCAGCTACTCTGCAGTTTTATGAATTTTATTCGCGTACGATGATTTTTCAAAAAAAGAAGATACCCATCTCCTCTCTCGTCCAATATTATTTCGTATTTAGGGTAATTTTGAAAGATTTAATGTGCGAAAATTGGCTCCGGCACTGTGCAGTTCTGAAATTGTGGCTTTGTACTCGAAAAAGTTGAATAACCCACGTCAGCTAAAAAACGAAACAACTCTTGGCGGAATTTCAGCAATTCCTCGGTTAAATTTTCGAAGCAAAAATCTTTTTTAATTGCGTATTCTAAGATTTTGAAAATATTATTCCATTGAGATGTATTTTTATTTTCTGTTCTTTCGTTTTGTTTTCTCTATGATGTGCAATTAACGAGGGCAATCAAATTGTGATGGGATTTTTTTTTTAATTAATACAAGAGACAAAAGGGTTGAATTGACAGTTCGGATTAATAATCTTGTTAGCAACTGTCAACAGCATCCCTGCCAAAAGGCACTGGGCCAAATTGAATACAACAAATGACTGTCTAAGGACAGAATGTGTTATTGTAACACATAGAGGGAGAGGGAGAGGTTGAATTTTTCTTTGTTATTAATGACATGCAGAAATGCGTCGTCGTCGACTGTTTGTTATGGAAGAACATCGCACTCACAGACACATCATGTCAGACCCGGAGGCCAAGGTTATGTGGGCTAGCAGTGGCAGGCTTCAACCCCTGATGCTTTATTAATTATAATGCGAGGCTACAATCGTATATATCACATGATGGAATTTCTTTCGCTTGAATTAGCACGACAAAATGAAAATGTTCTCGCCCGAGGATCGAGGAGGGTGGGTGTTTCTCTCTGACAAAGGGAATGCCTTTTTTGGTCTTGTTCACGAGGAATGGGTGCATCTCCAGGGGATGAATCGACAGCTGCAAGATTAAAATAACACATCCGACCGGATTGAGTTTTGTAAATAATTTAGCTGCGTCATTTTTTTGTCATTCTATGATAAGGTTGCGACAAAAACTATACTTGCGGGAATTCACAGAAATTTATCTTCCATTTGTTCAATGTCTCATAGAAATTGGTCGTGACATGACGCTGCAATCGGTACGATTACTCTGGGGAACGACGGACGGACCGGACGTCAAAGCAGACCGGAAATAAAAAAAGTTTGGTTGTTTTAAGAGGCGGTTATGTTCACAAGATTTTGTTTTGTCTAAAGGAAAGCATTAAGCTTATACCTGAAGAAGCAATTAGTTCCAGAAATTTTTAAGAGCTCTGTGGTCTAGCGTTAGAATTCATGATTTTTTTATAACGAACATATATGATGAGTTTGAATCACACTATAGTGTATACGTATACGTATGTTTTATAAGTAGAAAATATTCAACAATTCAAAGTAATTTACTGAGAATTAGCCTGCAGATATGCAACATTTGGGATAAAGTGCTATAAACTGATTGTTTTGGTGTATGTCTCGACTGTTTGGTGGATTCAACGTACTTCTAGTACCCGCTAGTTGAAAATGATTGCCGCTGAAAACGCTGTTCACTAGCAGTGTCATTCTAAAATGTGTCAAAATGATCTATTCACTTTTCCTAAAGTTCAGAATTAAGCTGTTGAATTGAACTGTTTAGCTGTGCAAATTTCAGATGTGACAAGAAAAGTTGGGTTGTTATAATTGGGCTAAGGTCGGTTTTTTACCTTTAACCTGGTAACTCATTTCATACGTAGCCAGCGAAACTCGCCCTTGAACCATAAACACCACCCTGTGCCTGCGCACCAGCCTATTTGCCAACTTCCTTTGAACAAATTATCACACACGCACACAATATATAAAAAAAAATCCAAGAACGTAAAATTAACCTAATTATTGTTTTCCAAACAAGAGTCTATTAATTTATCTCCCATCCGCATTTATGTATTCGGAAATTACAAACAATTCTCAATAACTTCATTGATCGCCCCGTTCTACTTTGACTAACTTTTCTGATGCCAATTTCAAAACTCATAAAGAAGAATACTTAATAACAAATTCGCTGTCGGTGTGTATTTTCACGAAATCCCACGCACTTTTTTCTTCTTCCTACAGACACCGATCCCAACCCTATCCACAGCAACACAAAAAAAAATTCATCCATAATCAATAGGTATAATAACAGAAATGTCAGTGAATGACTACGCACCAATAAAAAAAAATTGACAGCGGATACGAAAATAGATTGAGCTAAAGGTAAAAATAGCTCGCAGATATTAGGTCTCTTCCTCGAGCCCTTGGGTTACCCCGCCCACCGCTCATGGAATTATTTTTTACTAAAATTGGATGAGCGCATTGATTTTCCATGAATAAAATTGACCTTAATTCCATGGGGCAGCAGATAGGGGTAGCAGAACTCTGGCCGCATCCTACTTTCGGATTATTATCTAGTTCGATTGTACTCCAGGCTTGGTGTTGATTGTTCTCTATACTACAGTCGGGTAGTGTATAATCGATGACCCCTTGGAGGCGGAGAAGAAAATCGTAACAACACAGAGGAAGGCCTAACCAGGTGGAGCGGATGGCACGCGGTAATGACATGACGCACGTCTGTCGTTTTCCTGAAATTCTTCAGCGTGATATTTTGCTTCAATTTCAAAATACATCCGCGAATGCATTAATAGTTGAAATTTGGGTTACACTCAGTGTAGCAGATACAAACAGCAAGTACATATACTTCAAAAGACAAGTTGCATTTCGCGGAGAACAAACATACTCGTACATACAGCGACGCGTGTCTCGTTGGCTTGATTTTTAAAAAGTCAAAATGAGTTTATGTGGGCATATGTCATACAGTCAAATCTCACACTTATGCCCACGCGTGCGTTTAGTCGCAAAGGGATGGTTGTTTTTTTTTGATTAATGACTTACTCTGTGTCTTTGCCAAGAAATAAGCAGCAGAGGTAATTGCCACCCAGCCGAGTGTGAGGCGACTGCTCTATACGAGCGGATTTGTGAGGACTTCAAATGTTTCATTTTTGGCTTGTGATGTTTTTCAGCAGAAATGAGACACCTAAGTATCGCTTTTTGTACAGTACGCCAAAAGTTGAAACAAACTTTGGTTGAGGTCATTAATCTAAGTTGAGAAAAGCGATTAATGAAATTCACTCTTGCTGTGGGGGTGAAGAATTGGTTTTGATTTTTTTTTCCGGTTGACAGTAGTGCTTGCAAAAGAAAAATAATCTTCCTGTGGGGGATTTTGAAAGGAGATGGTATATTCCGTTTAAGGTATTCTGTTACTTTTATTTAATAGTTGAGTTTAAATGGCTTTTTGTTTTTGAATTTAAGATGTTCGTTTTTACGTATAACAACCGAAGCAACATAGCTTGGGAGGTTTGAATGTGCCCGAGACAGATGTCATGAGAAATGCAGACCTCAGTCATGTCCTAAGAAGAGATTTCGCAGTGGATGTTGTAAAAGGTAGTTGTGCCACGATGAAGTGTTGCGCATTTTGGTTGGAAATTTAGGGTGGCCGTAGAAAAATCCACCATGGATGTAAGAGATCTCTAAAATTAAAAAAAAATTCTTATATCCGAACACCTACAAATAAAATAAGAAACAAGAAAAGAACAAAGTTCTTTTATAAGTTGAGAAAAGACACGGTTTTTCTGCATGTCTTTGTTATAAGCGATTTGTTCTGGACTGTAATTAATAACGAATATTGAAGCACTCTAAACTCACAGCATTGTAGGGATACTGAGTAGGGAGTGGAATGTGCGTCATTCAGCTGCGTTTCTCAATTCTAAGCGTTCCTATTTCCCAAAGTGCTTACATACCCTACTGCGATACGAGAAGTTTTACTTCGTAACGAAATTTGAAACGCGCTAAACTCACTCAAACTTTGGGTTGCCGCGTGGGTAGTGATGTGTGGTGCATTCAAAATTGTACTACTCTCTACACAAAAAATTTCACTTCGTAACGAATATTGAAACACATTCAATTCCCTGCTTTGTTGGGTGAATTGAACGGGTTCTTGCTACACTCCTCACATCAAAAACAATCACAAATCTCCCCAAGTTGTAATGCACTATGCACAACATGGTATATTAAGATCGTCCTGCCCGCTTTAGTCACAGAAAACAGTAGAAAATTCAATGCTCCATATAAATCCGTAATGTTGTACCAAATAATTCCCACTAGAGCATTCGTCCTCAGGTTTTGGGAGTTTGAAACCAGCAGTCCCATTGCCACAGGATTTAACAACAGTAGCAAAAGTATCGAAGTCCTGCTGCCTGTAATTAAATAGTGTCTGCCGCCACCAACTACTAGTCACGAAGAACTATTTAAACTAAATTTCTCTTACTCCAAGCCTAATAGGATCACCAGCTAGCAGCATAAATTCTAAATACATTGTCCTGTTGGGTGGGGAAGCTGTAACAGTGGAATACTAATCACATGCTTGGAAACGGATGAAAATGAGGACGACACCGCAATGATTCATCGCAAAATGTTGCTAATTTTTTGTTTAAGAATTCTAACCGCAAGAGAGCAAAGAAACCCGCAGGCATATTTTGACGCCTAAGCGGATCTTTGCAGCCAAAGCATCAAGTTAAACTTTTATCTTGGGAAAGCATCGGCATACTTTAGTATATATTTGACCTTCTCCAACCCTACAAGTAAATATTGACTATAGGAGGGCCCACAAAATAGTCTACGACGCATTTATCCATTTAAGCGTTTGCAATCATGGCAAGCATTAAAATCCGCTCTGTCGTTATTTGAATTTGAAATATCTTCCTTCCATTGTGTTATCATCTTCTGCCTTGTCGCTTTCCCATGAATTTCCATCTACACCCCTAGAAAAATTCAACTTAAGTATCTCATCGTAAAATATTTAAATTCATTCAAAATCATCAAGACCTTCTTCCAGAGGGTCGGTCTCTCTGTAACTGCTTGGCGAATTGAATAAGCCAGTCATTTGTTTCCGATAAAATAAATCATTTTAGAAACGACCAAAATAGCATTAAAAGCATTTAAATGTTTATGGATAAAGATAGAGTTAGATAAAAAGGAAATTCAGTTGCGGTCTCTGGGAATACTTTTTACCCTCTCTGTGGTGGGTGTTTGCATTCTAAGGACATTCCTCCTACATATTTATTCGATTTCATTGAATTCAATTTGAAGTTACCATTCCACTTTGAAAATGGGCTTCAGTAGTCCTTTTGATATTTTAATTGGAATAAATTGGACCAGATGTGTGTGGTTTGCAATTTGTGGAAGCAGACTTTGTGGAATTTTCGCAGAATTCTATAAATTTGTTCACTGAAATGGAAAGCGTATGAATTCCTCCATTACATGCAGGGAATTTAAGTTGGTATCAGTTTTTGTTGAAAAGGGGGGGGGCACTTAAAGACTGAAACCTCCCCTTGCAATGAACTATTCATTCTACTTGTTACGAGAAGGAGTTACAACTATTTATTCATGCACCATTTCACTCTGATGATAGCCCATTTGAAAAAGTACTGACCCAACAGCTGTCTCTTATAGCACCCCAGCACATTCTTCGAAATGAAAAGGTAAACGACTTATATTTTTCTATTAAAACGAAAAGAAACAAACCACTCTCAGGGGAGTGCAAGAAAATTGGAATTTATTGCAACCCATTATTAAGGATTTATGTCCTTTAATGTAAAGGCAAGCTAATCTACCATTTTGCCAAATGACCTGCAATTATTTATATTACTTTCTTTCTCTGTCTGTGCTCTCGCACATCGTGTTATAAATTGCCCTTGAGCTATTCATAACATTTTGCAAGATGGTAGGGAAATAAATAAATTGCCGGCACTATCGTGCATTTAATAGGCGATACAGAAGGATTGCGAAGGGAGTGCTACAATAATGAAATACCAAGAAAAAATAAATCCAATAAATGGGGATATATGTATAAGCTTTTGTTTATGTTTGGAGAAAACCAATTCGCTACGTACTCAGTTCCCGATACAGTACCCGTCGGCGTCACAATGGAATACGAAAATCAACAATCGCCGCAATGTCCTATTTTTTGTTATTATTTCGATACACCGACATACGAATATGTATTGATTTTGTACCATCACAACAGAAAAAGAAATATCAATTTGTATCCTTTTTTTATTTTGTTTATATGTACCTACATTTATATTCTTCTGTTATAATTTCATCTAAAAGCCTGTTCAATGTTGACTGGCCTTTCACCCGATGTGGCGTTTGTTGTTTTATTTTTTATAGTATATGACACAAATGTGGACACCTTCTTTTTGGTGATTCTAAAATGTGACCTGTATATATTTTAATTTTTTTTTTCACTTTCCTTTTTCTTGTTTTGCAGACCATCTGTCAGAGTGTTAATATTCATCGGATTTCGTATGAACTTTGGTATATGTTAAGCCAGTTTTTATTCCCAAAGAAATGTATGTGTATTGCAGATATTTATTAAGAGAGAGAGAGAAAGAGAAGAAAAAAAAAGCTGGTACGCTTTGCGCATTCAATTCAATTTATAATTATTTCTGTATAGCTTTGTGTGTGGTGAAATATTTTTTTTAAGTTAAACTTATTCCAACGTGAATTAAAATGGTTATTTATGGTTGTACTTATGTGTGTGGAATTTTATTTTATTTACTATTTCACTACAAATATTGGAGAGAACAAAAATAAATACTGTGGCGTATACGTAACCTTTTTCATGCTTTCTGTAATTGAATTTGGATTATTTTGGAGTTTCGCAATTTATTTAATGTAGATTCAATGATACATGAACCAATATCAATCAGGCAACAATCCAGTTGCAACATGCATGAGAATGATTTTTTTTATTTCAGGAAATGTTGGCTTCTTGACAGGTTTGCGAAAGAAGGTACTTTAAGTGAACTCGCCTTGAGCTTCTATGTGGGCAGGCACTTTTTAGCATGATTTTGCACGCTCAATCTTAACAAGAAAAAAGGTGATATACGCACTCTGCGACACTGTAATCTTAGTAAGGTATTGCCCAATAACCGTACGATGGAACATCAATAGACGACATATGCTCGTATCGCTTCAACAGTCTACGACATCTTAAATTCAAACTCAAATGAGTATCATTATAGATCGTCACCCCCAAGCTTAATGCGTGTAAAGGCGACTATGCTACATAACCATTCACATCAAAAAGGCTTCCAAGACTCAAGTGGTATGCTCTGTTATCAATTACAGATTGAAACATGTGGATTATAAAGAGAAATGACAACATGTGGCAAGTGGGAGATAGAAAATATTTTGCGGTATGTTATTTTTTTTTAATTTTAAAAGTTTATTAAATTTTACTATCACCCCAATAAAGATAAAAATAATGAAAAATTGGAGAAAAATAATAAGAAATATAATTTGATATTAAAGGATAAGCTTGTTCCTTAGTAAATAATTTAATTGCATCACAAAAAAGTTGAGGAATCCCTATCAATCCAAGTGGCTTAGTTGATAGTGGTTTGGGCTACTAAGCGAGAGAGCCCAGGTTCGATTTCCGAAAAAAACACAAATTCCAATTTATTGTTTTTCGTTTCCAATGCGCCACATTTTGCGATCGTCTGCTAAAAATCCCAGATCGTCTGACAAACATCTCAATTAGCCGTCTGGACGCGGCATAAAATTGTAGATCCCTTCCATTTGTCCGAAAAGTGGAAAAATCACCCAAAGCATATGGTTATGAGAAGCTAGGCCTAGGGTCCCTACGGACCTGTTGGGCCAACTATTTATTTATTTAATTTTAACTATCAAATACGGTAGGACCCTCCGGTCTTGAATTGCTACAAAATCTCAAACGAAAAAACTAACATTGACAACCTCTGTCAAGTGAAAAAATAAGAAAAATTTAACTTTCAACCCTTAAACAGCTGATCAGACACTTTTGAAATCCAATATTTGACAAAACATTGCTAAAATGCATACGCTAAAGAAAAAGAAAAAGAATCGGCGGTAATATGGAGAATTGTGGAACTCCAACGTCTATTGAGTGTATTGCAGCGTTGAGTACCTTATTTGATTTGAAAGAACAGAAACGGTCATCTGGTTCGATACCAAAGTACATATTGGAATATATTGCTTAATGCCAAAGTCTTTCAAAACAAATTTGCACTTGTGTGAGCAACATAAGCTTTTTCACTAGATGGAAGCATTAGTTCTTCCTTTTAGTATGTAATGCGATTCATGATGGATGGTGACTGTGAGTTAATGATGTTCCAGTTCAATGCTCTTGCATAAAGGGCCGAAACAAAAAAGGTATACTGTGGGTCAATTCTCGTTCTGTGAAAAGCGAAACGAAAATGTTTTCACCCTTTTACCGCAATTTAGATTCTCGTTCTACTAAAATTTGAAAATGAACTTCACAAAATTTCGTATGAATACATTTTTTTCACGTCCTCATTTGCAAGCGAATGTTCGACAGTTGATATCCTAATATCGTACAACACAGATATTGAATTGAATTCACCACGCCAGTTTCACTTATTGAACAAGAATCGCTTATTGTGCCGAGTGAATCGAAAAAACGAAAGCGAATGTCAAAACGATTTATTCGATTCACTCTTTCACAGAACCCGAATTGACCCTGCATTTATCCAGTACTTTCGTAAACGATTTTGGGTACTGTATTCTTTGATGTCAAATCAAAGTGTTCAAATCTGGTGAACTATTGACTTTCGTATCTCTAATTTCAACTATCGTGAGCAAAGCTTTCATATCAGTTGATTCAGGTGGAATTTCACACTCTAGGCATCGCTTAAAGAATGAATTTGCGCCACCTTGTATAAGCCCCCGAAGGTTTGTTTGTTTATTAATTTTAAAAAGTAAATATTGACCAGCCCCGACATACTGCAGACACATTTGTCGCCTGCAGCCAACGAACAAAGACACTTTTCAATTAAACTGCAACCCGCACAGAGTCTGTCAAAGTCCGTATACCCGTATAAAACCCGGGCCATTAAAAATATCAATTCATCTTAACTGCATTGCAGTGAGGGGTTATATCTATAACCGACCTGCCGTCCCAACCACTCGGGAGAAAAATATCACGTACACGCCCCAGTGACCCAACATCACCCCGGTTACCGTCTCCTCAATCTATATATCACCTCCGTGTGCGAAAAAGATGCACAAAAACAATCATAAAACAGGAACACCGCCTTCAATATAAATTCTCATTTCACAATAATATCCTGCAATCGTTTTTCATTTCTATGAGAAATGCTAAAGGGGTAAGGATACTCGCTCCACAACAGCATTCTTATGTGTCACTTGCAGCAAAGACTTGCATGGATGATCATTTTGCTCTCGACACAAAATTGATGCTGCTGAATCCTTATCCTTGTTGAACTTGTACACATGAAGAGATACTACAAGTAGAGTGAGAAAAGGTCCAGCAACTGTACACAACGAGCTTGTTTGCTCCAGTTATTCTCAACATATTTTCTTGTATGTATATTTATTTTTTGTATTATCCTTTCTATTCGTTTTCTGTTCGTTCTGCGCACCACAGTGAAATGACAAGCGATGAGTGGCTAGTACTTTGTTGGAAAAAAAAATCGTTTTGAAAAAAAAAAAAATCCCCAAAGCGAGTACGACTCTTCGTATATGCGCTGCCATACCAACAATGACACACATTGCGGCGCTTTGTTTGTGTTACTCTCTATCCGGCACTTGTACACAAAACTCTGGCTCTGAGAAAAAGACTTGTGTCCTTAAGGAATAATACATCAAACGGCTTATTCTTTTCGCACACAAAGCTGCTGTTAAATCGCACATGAATATACTCGAATTGTCTATGAGCGGCTAACCGAAAATATGTCAAACAAACTCTCAAAGGATACTACTTAACGCGAGCGGTTTTGTGTACGTAAATACGACCTCAAGGACGTTCGCAAAGTAAATGTTTGGCCAGCTTAGCACTTCATCTTCCTAATGCACATTTTTTTCGTGACGAAACGTCCTCTTTTTTTTTTGGGAACACAAAGTGCTTCCTGTTCGTTCAATTGCGTGTGTCGAAATCCTTTATCTGAAGACTGCCACATTTCACATACTGTCATGGCATGTGTGGACATCGTAGATAATGGGAGCATGCAATGCGCGGTAAATGGCATGGAATGAAAAAAAAAAAAAAATTAAAATCCTGAAACTAACTTGGACCTTGGGGGCGAAATACCGAGCACAATGTGATGCAAAGCAACATTGACTAGTTTTGTGTGTAGGAAACCTACACATGGATCATATGTCCATTGGATATTCATGCAAAAACCTGGCAGCGAAAAAAAAAGATGCGAACCAAATATGGACGTATTTCGAAGGAAAAGAGGACATTCGGCGACAAATGAAAAAGAGAAAAAAAAGCCTTCCTGTGCGTCCGGTTTTTTGTCCATCCGTCTGAATGATTCAGCAGCTTAAATCATGCAACTGCCATGTGGCATGCATTCAAATTGGAACCTTTATCTGGCCGTGATGTGCAGCCATGTGGTTTCGTGTAGGATGCCCTGCGTATCCTTAATGGAATTCCCAATCTTTTTAATAAAGGACTGCACAGAAAGTAAGTCGTAGCTGGACCTCCCTGACAGAGCACCCTCAGCCACTTCGAATCTCTCATACTTCGTGTGCGCCATCGGCATAAGTATCTCCCTAAGGATCTGCATCCAGCCAACAATCATTTAGTACTTTGACGTTGTCAGGAGCGAAATGAAAACCTAATTTGGATGCAAATTCATTCACTCAGCAACTAAGTCGAGCCGGACGGGAATCCTTTCAAATGAAATCTCGTAAATTATTCGACAGTCCGAAGGAGGTTGTATATGTGTATGTGTGTGTGTGTGTGCCTTAATCTGGATAATTAATACCATTGGAGAACTTATTACGAGCATTTAGGTCTGTCAGCTGATGGACGTGGCATTTAAACCAGAATAACGATTGTTGTTGGCACAGGCCCATTCAGCATACATTGACAAATTGAGTGATGAAGTTTCTTGTAATTCCGAAATTTGTCTAACAACCCTGTTGAGTCAAAGGGAGAAGGAAAATGGAATTGAAACCGAACTTCAGGGAAACATGATGACAACCAGCACCAGAGAGTGCTTTTAGTTGGCCTGGCAAAAGTCGAGGAACAAGTTTTTCTTCGGATTTTCTTCGGTCGTGTTGTCTCTAAGGATGTAATTAAAGGAGGGAAAACTTACTCCTAGTCTAGAGATGTAAAGTACCTACTTTTGAGGGGGAGGAGTAGCCAGCTTAGTTTATGTTGTGGAAGTTTGCGGGAAATGAGAAAAGGTTTTTTTTTTTTTTTTCCTTTGAGAAACGTAATAATTTGTGGAACTTTATTTTTTTACTTTGGGTATTTTTTGTTGGAAACTTCACATGAGAGATATTTTGACACATTTATAATAGGAGCATTTTGGGTATACTGTGTTTTTTTTTTTAGAATTTTCCGGTAGTCCCGGACCAGCTTCTTAACTTCTAAATAGAAGGCTTATTTTTTGCAGCGATGGATTACATCAAATCTGATTGGCGGATCTTAAGAGTGGAGACAAAACGCACTTAACTGCCTCCCTATGCAAAAATGGTACTGTTGATGAAAGGCTTCCGACCAAGCTACAACACTTGGGGACTTGGGGTGTATTTATGAACGCGAAAAGCTGCTCCTGCCTTCCTTGCATTTCTTTGCTGAAAGTGAATCTAGAACACCGCAACACCCCATGTGCGTGGAACTGAGACATCAGATCATGTTTAGCGAAATTTTCAAGGTACTAAGCTCAGATCAACTATATATAACATGCCCGAACATCTGGTTAAGGCCCAAGAAACAAAAAAAATGTATGTATGCCATGTTAAACTAAATTAGACGAACGAATACACTTGCACATAGCAACCTGACAGATGACTGACAGTCAAATAGTTCAAATAATTGGCCTCTATCGGACTGTCAAGAAATCGGTGGGTATGGTGTGGTGAATTTAGTACCAATTTATGTTTCATTAAAACGAATATTGCCAGGAGTTCTTTTATTTTACCTGGTACAGGTCTCTCATCGCGTAATTTATGAAACGAAAGTCGTCGAAACGATTGAACAAAACGATATCGTTTTTAGTTTGCTTCATATAACATCATTGTCGTATCGTTCAATCGAATCGTTCATCGTTTTCATTTTGAACAGTCTGAACATGACTGTAAACAAACTCTGACATCTAAACAATCAAAAAATTTATGGAAATTGTATTTTTTTCTTAAATGTGTGTATTTTTCTTCGTTCTCATTGCAAAAATGGGTAGGTAGTAAGCAATAAGGCGCCTATAAGTATCAAGATGCAAGTAAACACTTATCGCCCAAGCAGAGTGAAATTCCAAAACCATTATATAGGATGAAGAACTGTCGATGAACGGCAAGGAAGAATGGAGACAATATGCTTAAGTGTATGCAGATGCAGGGGAGTAGTAGATTTGTTGGTTTTCGAAATATATATGTATTATTTAATGCAATTAAAATGCCAATAAAGATCTCATATTTCGTGGAACTGATGAGAATTTGTGTTGCTTAGCTGTGAAAAAAAAAAAAAAAAAACAAATGAAACTCAAGTGAAATAATCACATCAATTTTGGCAATGAATGCATTCTTTTACAACTCGAATAAGAGTGAGTCGCCTCAAAAGTGTGTGTCTTCCTTTAAATAACTGAAAAAATGCACAAAAAACGATGAAACGATTGCAAATTAGACGTCGTTCAATCGAATCGTTTCGACGAGGGTATTTGACGTTTGATTTAGTAACGTGAAGCAACAAAAAACGATGATCGTCCCATAGTTTCGAAGATTATCGTTTTTTGGTTGTTACGCGAAGTAGAAACATCGTCGAGACGATATCGTTCGATTTTGTGCTTACGCGCTTAGAGCCCAGGATGTTTACATTGTGGTTGTAAACAATGGAAATCGATGAACTATAGGGATCATTATTTGAAAAAATAAAATTAAATCAGTACATATCTACAAACAATTATCTGGAATTTTACTGACAGTTTTACATTTTAGTTTCTCTTACAGTTTAAAGAAAATAAATTAACTATCGTTGATTATCAGCCAGGTTCCAGAATTCGAGAGAAATGAAATCGTGAAACTGTCATTTGGGATAAATTGTTTGGATAAAATTGTTAATAATTCTTGGTAATCAATTGGGTTGCTTACGGGTTTGGAAAGATTTATTTGATAGAGCGAAGTGTTAATTGCTGCGGTATTTATTATTATTATTATGTGAAAGGGGTTATTGTACTGCGACCTTTTTTGGTCAATTGCACCCCTGCTTACGCCTCAGAGAGGTATGTTCCCTCATAAGAGTTCCCTCACAGTATGATTCCTTTCGGAACCATTTCAGAGGTTCTTGGACTCTTCTTTCTCCTTGGCGGAAGAAATCTGTCGTATAGCACTCTCTACAGTCCAGTTTCCCTTAAGAATCTAAGGATGAGAGGTGGATTGCTGCGGTATTGGAAATAGAAAGATATAAACATGGAGAGGAAAAAATAAAAAGCAAAGGCTGAGAGATATATCAAATCACTTGAAAATTACAGGTATTGCGTATGTGATAAAGCGAAATAGGAAAGGTAAATTTGGTTAATTTTGCCATAAAATATAGGCTCATTTCATACCACCGTTTTAATAAATGCGCATTCCAAATGGAGCTGCAAATTGTTGAACCACACCTTGAACAATCTGCCATTCCTGGCACGTTGCAGCTAGGCGCAGTTTTGCGTTATTTTGGCGAAGGAAGTTTCCAAAGGTCTATTGAAAAGGAGGCTGACCTCGCTTTGGGTCGAAGCACTATGTCAACAATTTCGACAAAAGTAGTAACTATTATGGAGAATCAAATTTGTCCAAGTTGGATAAAGTTTGATATGACAGACGACGAACAAAGGAAATCAAAGCGGCAATATTTCGACAAATTTTATATTCCCGGCGACATAGGATGCATTGACGGCACACATATAAAAATGTCGCAGCCAATGCAATGATTGTATTTTGTTTCCTTTTTTAAAGATAGTATATTACATAAAACGAATAAATATTGCCTCCTACGCAGCATTTTTGTGTCTACTCCTTAAATACATTATTAGTGAAATAAACTTACCAAAGTTTGTTTAAAATTGTATTTTTTACCTACATTTTGGATTGCATCTTTTCGTTTTCACTTTTTCACGTCGAATGACCTAGATCGATTTGAAATTGCTTGGAAATCGACAAAATCGTATTGTGGGACACACAAATTTCGCTTTGTTGATTTCGAAAAATTTGAAATCGAAATCGATTACAGTGAAATGTAGAACACAAAAATCTATTTTCGATCGATTTCGATTTCATTTCGAGTGAAAGTGAAATGTGGAACCTAGCTGTATATCTATAAGATGTTTTTGGCTTTAAAGTGCAATTAAAATTTAGAAAAAATTCTTTTTTGCCAGCCATAGTAATTTTTTCTTTATACTTCACCTACAAGACAAATACGATGCATTGATTTTCAACTACCTACAAATTGGTTGGTATCAGAATTTCTAAAAATTTGTTTGTCATTTCCTATTAATTGTTAAGTGCTATGAATATTCTATATCATTTTGGAAGTTGGCATTTCGAAATGTAATGATATTACATATTATGTTTAGTTAAGTCATTGTGCTATGTTTAACTTATAGTATTCCAGCTATATTGAAAATTATTAATGAAGCCTACATAAAGTGCGGTTTTAGAAATCCGCACCAATAAACATCAAAAACAACAGGCCGAATTGAAAATAATCATTATTCATATTCGCGGCTTACTCAATTGTTTTCATTAATTACGTTAAATTGATTTTTTTTTTGTATATTGTTTTTTTTTTCTCAAATTTTGTAAGAAACTTAATTTTTTTTTCTTCATTTTTCTGTTACTCCCACTCGGAAATGTTCATATTTCTGGCCTTCATCAATTCTCCCCTTTGAATTCGTTGCATCTTTTCTATCGACATTCGCCAATAACAACAAACGAAAACAGACACAATAATTGTAGGAACAAAAATGTCTTATTTAATTTCCACGAATGAATATTTCTCAGTTAATTCCTTTATTTATATGTTTATTACATTAGTTATTAACAAAAACAAGTTCTCGTGGTATAATAAAACAACGAACTAAAACTCTGGGAACGCATCCATCAGCTGATGGAAACTCACCAAGAACACTAATCTGAGACAATGTTTTTAGCACTCACCCTCTCTTTAATTTTCCCACGAAGCGTGGGGATTTTTCCCTTTTCACCGAACTTATGAAAAAATCTTTCTTTTAAAAGTAAAATTTCTAGTTTCGGAAAGAAATTCACATTAAATTAACCTTTAGTATAAAAATCGCAGTTTATAAATATTATAATTATAATTTTTTGTTACTAGATATTTTTTGCTGAAAGGCAAACCTCTTTTAATGAACGTTTAGTGTGTTGCAATGTTGTTCGAATGATTTTTAGTCTGGTTCCTAATATTTACAAAATTTTTATGCTTTTTCCTTTTTTGCACGGAAGGCATTTCATTTAATATTTTTTTTACTGCTTCACACGTATTCCCAGATTGGCAATTTAAGAGAGAATTTTCTTTTCAAAATTTGCGGGGGGAATCGGGTAGGTGCACGGGAGCTGACGATCTATTTAATACTTGTGCCCATGGCTACGAAGCTGAAAAGAATCGATGTCACCGAGGATGACTTTCAGCTCCGGACTCCGTCACAGGCACGTACGTGCTCTACATGCCCTACGAATGATAACAGCTATATAAGTAGAAATATTATTTTCTTTCTCAAATCTTCACCTCACTTTCCTCTCCAAAATAAACAGCCTGCCACAAAAAACTAAAAACAATTCAAAACCCTCAAATCAAATTTAACTTTCTATTTATACAATCAAACCCAATGCCGACATACTGAATGGCTCATTCAAAAAAAATACATTTTGCGCTTTGGCAGTCGAGAAAACTTGACTCGTTTAAATCGACAAACATGCCTCCGCGCACTCCATTCCTATCAGTCAATCAAAACTTGTGCTATTACCACTTGCGCCATCCAACTCTGCCCCGTCTTACAGGGAATATCGATTTTAGATTTTAAAATAAAATTTGTAAACCCACGAAAGGGCGCGTTGAATTGGCTCTAATTTTACGCGTCAATAACACCGTAAGCGAGTGAGTTATAGGTATTTGGCCTGGTTTATCGTATCCTTTTCGAATTGCAGGCAGGTTCAAAGTGCTTCCGCATTCTTGGCGGCATCAGTGGGTGTGAGTGGATGAATACAATGGCATGAATCACTTCCACTCCATAGTAGCAGATAATAAATGGTGCAATGTGCGCTCACCCTCTCGGATTCACCACCAAGATAAATTCTAACACGCAAAGGTTCGTTTCTCTTTTTAGTTCAAACATTAGACATATACGAGTGGAGCTAAACAAAAGGAGATGGCGTCGATGGGGAAAGGTGTATCCCTGTTCGTTATAACTGCGTTCGTTGACATCTAGAAAGGCAATGTGTCGAGCGATAAGGGTACTTTCCCCTGACAAACACCATATACCAAGAAGGCCATGAACAAGTGTTTGTTCTTGAAGATTAGGTCACACTCGCAGGTATGGTTGACGCGGCGGAGCTCGCGTTAATCAGACGACGCTTGACAGTGATTCTATGGTGTCTATTCATTCATTGGCATCGAAGCGGTAGTCGAAGGATTCAGCAAGGAGAGCCGCTTAGTGAAACATAAGAAATAAAGAAAGATTTTTTTTTTAATCAAATTATGTAGACGCTACGCAGACGTCATTCATTCGAAGTCTTGCCAAGATTTAATACGCCTGAGTACCAACCGAAGGGGGATTGACCGGATTGCTCTTAAGTCAATTAAACTTTCGATCGGCACCCCTTGTGATTTCGCAGAGCTCCTGCCAAATATTAATTAATTGTTACGCCACTTTGCGGTGATTAGGGAAATCGAATGAGTGTTCTTACCACGGTTGCCACATTGGTCATTTGTGACCGAATTCATTATGTCATGTTTTATTCCATTTGGTAAAACTCGACTCTAATTATTATGTAACCTAAAATGTTTCTCTTATCGTCTGATTGTTCTGTATTTACAAATATTACGGACCTCAATTCTTTGGGTCGTTTTTAGCTACAGTTGGTCGTATTTATTTCCAATTTTTGGCACAAACTTTATTTTAAAGTGGCAACCGTGGTTCTAACGTGTACTTCTCTTTTTGATTATTGATTGGAAAAGAAAGAATGTGGAATAATTCTCACGAATGTTAGAAAGATACGCAACACCACAAACGAACAGAATTTTTAATGGGAAGCTATGCTTTTAAAGTCATCAAAATTCCGAGGCAATTCATATATTTGTCTGCACTGACCGCTGCACTGCGCAATAGTTGTTCATCAGTTAGATAGCAGTTGAGTCAAAAAAGAAATATTGAAATCATTCCCGAGTAATCTAACAGGGTGCTGGGGACAACTAGGAGCAAGGTTGACTTGCGGTTTATTTTGTATTGGACCAGGCGAATGTATACCTCCGACACAATTTTAAGTTTTCATCTGATCCAGAAGAAAACCATGAAACCCATCTTAAAAAAAAAAAAAAATCACCAAAACCAATGAAATGGTGTCAAAACAAAGAAAATAGTCGAAAAATAAGTCTCTCTCTAGGCGCAATTTGAAAATAATTGCTCGAGTTAAGTACCGCATTATGAGACTTGACAAAACTTCTTGAGTGAGTTCAAAATAGGAAAAAGCAACAAAAATATGACCCCTTTTTGGTGGGGGTCATATATTGGAAATTTAATCCACGGCCTTGATATCAACTGAACTACACTAGTAAGAGTTTTATTTCTTACAAGTTTCCAAGAATGACCCCCCTATGTGGGGGCAATAGAAGCTCCGACATTTTTGAACACCGTAGTTCAAATTTTTACGCAGGAGAAGGTCTAATAGAATTGATAAATTTTGTCTAGAGAAAGAAAGGCTTCTAACTGCTTGGAGTCGGCACAAAATTGAAGGTCGCTTCAATTCGTCGCATAAATTGCAGAAGCCCAAAATTTATGTAAATATTTACTTTATTATATTTTGTCGACAAGCATGGCTGGGTCATCTAAAAGATGCCACTATCACACACAAAAGGGACATCAGAGATCAATCGAAAAGTAACTCTTTTCAATCACTTCTAGTACGGGTTTAGTAATCGATTTCAGAGTCCTCTTGCGATCAACTTGTATAAGATTCATCTTGCTGTCAGTCGCAGAACCGGAGACCTTTGAAAACTATGTCAGTTTCTACATTGATCGATAGGTTCTCCTTGTGATTTGGGTATTCAGTTTATACAGAGGAGTACAATGAGGTACTGAATGTGTGCGGACTGTAGTGAAGTCGACTTGGATGTATGTAGCTACATCAGTACTCCGATCCGGAGAATCTTGGACTCTACTCCAGAGGGACTCGTAGATGAGGATAATCTCCTAAGTGTCGCAACTAGTTCAAAAGCCAAGATGGCATGTAGCTCAAAACCAACATACCACAGTTCGAAATGGCTGGAGGGGCTTATTGGCTCAGCGCAGTGCAGAGTAATTTGAAATTACTAGACGGAGAAATAGAGAAATATTTTCTTTCTATAAAGATATTCGATTGTATTAAAGTTCACTTTTAGCTTTGTTTTTTTTTTTTTTGGGAATCCAGCGTACTATGATTATAAATTGAAATCGCTAAAATATTAAATGGAGTCTTATTATTAGTTTTTTTTTATAGTTGTTATAATTTGCGGAAATTTAAGGATTTAAGAGATACATATTAATTTGAATAATTGCGCTTTTGATTAATGGTAGTAAATTTTGTTAAAGAATAATTCTTATTTAATGAAAAGTTACTTGTTTTTCTTTAAAGCTTCAGTCTCGGTGAAAGTAGCGGGGATGTGCTAATCTCGCTTTAGAATATTCGTGCACGATGGGAAGTATATTTTCCAATAACATTTATTTGGAATAAGATGCAGGCAGGGTAAACGCCTTAAATTGGTGGATGTGATGCAGCGAAACGGTGAGTCTGAGTGGGATAACTAATACAAAGTAGTTGTGTAGGTTGAGAGCGGTTAAGGGGCTATTATGTATTAAAGTTGGTAACATAGTAGCATGGACGCTAGCATGCCACGTCTTTCTGGCAAATTTTCTTCAACCTCCAACTACATAGCCAAACTGTAATGGCCCCAAATACCTCCAACGTACATCAGCATAATGGATATCCCCAATTCCAGACGTTCCCCGTTCAAACGTCCCTAATTCACGATAACGTTTCCATTTAGTTTGCTTATTATGCAGGATTCTAATTATTTCTACCATCCACGTGCAGTCGTCACCCTCCACCCTTATAGCAAAAAAAAAAAGGAGAAAAGATTAAAAAAGAGATCACTATCAACATCACGTTCTAACAGGACATCCTTAACGTGCAGTGATATACAAGTAGAGTATATCCGTCCACTAAGTACATTCCTTTTTTTCGAAATGAGCTATTTGTGTGGTATTCCCTCCTCGTTATATTTTGCGGTCAGCCCCCTTTAAGGAAAAATGCACAATTGGGTGTGTACAGTGTACGCGCTAGGGACATTTCAACTATAAAAAAAATCCTCAATTTACTACAACTAGAATAGCCTTGCATTCTTCGAATATTTAATGCATCCCCCTTGCACACAGTCCGAGATAGGACTGGAGAGAGCCATATATTTAGCAAATGGTAGGCGCTACCACGACTAACACCACCGGACCGAGGAATAAATTAACAACGCAATTAAAAAGGATTTCCGTTTTATGATGCAGTTGAAAATTGCGTTGGGATCTAGTTTTATGTGAGAGTACCAAAGGACATGCACCAGCAGCAGCAGCAACAAAACCCAAATTACTCCTAATGAATACACAGTTGTCGTGTATTTTGGTCCTGCAAAAACATGCAGGCACAGGTTTCGAATTAGAAGGCCGCCGTACTAATTAGTCGACGAGCAGCATGTAGATGGTTGGGTTCGTGCGATTTAGGCGGAATTCACTGGCAGTTTGGTGTGTCCTGGCTGTGGTCCGTTCGCATGTCCGAGGATTAGTCGGATCACACTTATGCAACCGAAATTATCCATGACTAAGCAGGCGGGTAGTGTGACATCGGACCGTGACACACATATTGTCGGTGGTTTGCCAACAATTTTAATTTGGCCGACTGTTTAGCGCCGAAAAAGTCAGTCATGGCTACTCAAAGACGTGTAAAATTATTACGTACACTCATCAATCATGGCCGCGTTACAGAGTGTTCTCCAAGTTTTTGCCACCGTTCTATTGAGTGGATAATAAATATGCTTGCGTAGCATCTGTGGGGAAATTTCTTTAGTAAACATTTTGACATTTGAGGGGTGAGCCTGCGTCTTATCCTCGCCATTAATCATGATGAGCGATTTCTCCCCCGAAGGATACACATTGCCTATTACATTGCGGGTGACGAGGTCGATTTTAAGATTATTTTATGGCTTAGATAAAATCAAATAATTTAAGAAAAGTTTGTAAAACTTACCTGACACTCGGTTGGCCATCTGGCGGCCTGCTGTGAGCAGTCATGATCCTTGTCCTTAGGCAGTGCGAATAGATCTCTGGGTTCTCTTAGTCGAGCAATCGGACGCAGAGTTTTCTCATCGGTGTTCACCTCCAATTGATTGGTTTTCAGTCCTTTGGAAAGGAAATTGCTCAAGAATCCTGCAAGCACACAAAACCGAGAGTCAAATGAAATTCGGAAATGATTGATGGGATTTACGGTTTCGATTTCAATAAATAAATCATTGAAATGTCATTTAAATGGAAGAGACATCGGTTTTGTTTTTGCTGCGTCGAGAGGAGGGCAGCAAAATGTTTTTGTTTGACAGCAGAAGAAAATGTTATTTGTAAACTTGTCACCCTCAATAAGACAGATGGGTGTGTGCTTTTACGAAAATGTTTAGGTTGCGCGTTTTGTGCTACTGGGTTGTGGGTGTGATCGGCGAACTGGGGATGCGAATCAAATGCAGTTTTACAATGACATCTCGGAGCTATTTAGGTTATGTGGGACGTAAAGGTTGGTGGCCTGCATATGATATTGCTTTTTTCTACCCGTAAAATATGGCGATGCTAATAAGCTACACACAAGGGTTGCGAAACAAGATCCCCTATCCAGACGAATACCGTGCTTATGAAAAAGGTAGCCGTGCGTAGTCAATGAGTTCAAAGATTCTCAGCATCGAAACACCACTTAAAGGGTTCCTTAGAAAGCGGAACAACTGGCTTAAAGACCGGAACGCAAGCTCTTCAACGAATCAGCAAAGAACACTTAGAAAGAAGAAATTTCGTTCAACTAAAACTAGAAGAAAGGGGAATTGTGTGTGAGAGGACAGGGTAGCCCTACTCTTATTCCTTAAAAGTCATGGACTTTCAAGATGAGTGTATAACTTCAAAATGACAATTAGCAGACACTTCGAATGAAAAATCTTAAACTTTTGAGCTACCGCTCTACCAAATTTCATTATTCTACAGTAATCGGAAGTGCTCCATATAACTGACAACAATTTCGAGAAACTGGATACCACGCCGCCTTATAGAGAAACCACAAATTTTCGATTTATTTCTTTGCCTGCACCACAAGACCTACCGTTCTACAAAATTACAAGTTTCTACGATTTCGGGAAATGCCTCATTATTTTGATGATCATCAGTCACTCAGTCAGTTACGGTTTTTGCGATTTTTTAAGCCCTATATCTCAGGAACCACTAATGCTAAAAAGTTGAAATTTGGTGAGGCGCCTGTGTTCGATCAGCTTAGCAAATATTTGAAGTTTCTGACTTCATTGGTTCAGAAGATGGAGTGTGGTCGAAAATCGCATGAGTTTGTTCCTGTAAATAGGGTGTCCTTTGATATTGCAAAAAGATAAAGCAACGTCCGCTCTATGAAGATACAGTCTTATCACACAGTTTATCAGGGGTGAGCTAAGCTATAAAGACGAAGAACAACAAGCTCACCGGGTCTAATGTCTTGTCAGAGATACTCTTCAAAATGGGGGTGATGTTTTTGTTGGGATAGCTGAAACGACTGGAAGCAACGTACCCGATGTCGCAGAGGATGGAAACCTCTAGTGTATTAGGCAGAGAATCTTCACAAGTCGGGATCGGGATCCGTAAAGTATGATAAGTTGGTTTGCCATTTCAAGAAATGAAGCCTATTGACTATTGGGTGGTTCGTGCGTTTTTCGGAATGGGCCAATTTGATCCTCATTTCCACCAAAAAGTGCTGCTTGGAAGATGATCTGAGATTGTTTGAATTAACAAATTCAGATTTATTTTCTGTAGCGATATGAATAGTGAGTAGTCTACGCCGATAAGACAGAGACGATAGACGAGTAAGAAACCATCATTCGACGCATTATAGATGGGCCCAGCTGCTCGAAAAACTGGTCAACAAATTTGGCTTGCGGATTGCGATTTATTCGAGTCGGACACCCATAGGTTCAAAATCATAACAATAGTGCCATGCAAATAGCCTTCCAATAAAGTCAACATTGTGGCCGTTACCGCGTCTTTTAAATGTATTTCCTTTCATTTTCAAGTTGTGAATTTTTACGCAAATAATAAAATAATCAAAAAAACACCCAACATTCTCCGCGGCACCCGTCTGAGTTGCCTTCCCGGTCTCAGAAAATAATTATTACCTAATAAATCCGAACTCAGCTGATTTTCTTTCACTCATCCTAGTGCACACATATACTCGTATGAAAATTCGTAATTTGTTTGTCGATTCAATAAAAACAAAAGCAAACCCAATCAAACCGCAATTCCTCTGCGATTGACTTATTTTTGCAAGACGGTTGTCCTGTAGATATTGCAGTGTTATTACCACCCATGAAAATGTCAGACTTATATGGTGTGCAGCAAATGTTATAAAACCCGACTTTGATGGAGTAATAAACTTTTTAACTTTACTCCACTGACAGTGTTAATATTTTGTGGTTTTTTTTTTTGTGTGTTTAACTCGCCAAAGTGAAACGTATGGGCTGCCCCTTGCTGCTTGTCTTCTTCTTCGCCACTTTTCCTTCTGATACGTTCAATCTGTTTACCCAAGCATATGTAATCTATATGTGCGCGCGAAAGAAAAACAAAAACTCTTATGTTCAGTGTTCACAGGGTTTGTACTTCATCCCTGACGTGTTTCGCTTCTCCGATACAAACAAGGAAAAAAAGTACAAAACTTTACTGCGTTGCCTCCACTCGCGAAGGCGAATGAATGAAAGATTGGATGAAAAAAGAGGAAAACCGAGAGGATTACATAGAAGACACATACGAGAGGTAATACGAGCACTAAATAGTTAATGTCTTCTAGAAGGGCATAAAACTTTTTCATTAAAAGTAGCAACAAAAGCGAAGTGAAAGAGTACTAAAATGAGTAGAATGAACGAAAAATTGTTGAAAAAAAAAAAAAAAGCGAATGCTAACGAATTACAAGTTTGATTAAGAGTAACTTTTATTAGTTTGTTGTTGGGAGTATAAAAAAATAAAGTTTGAACATACCAAGTTTGCTGGATGTGGCTGGCAGCACTCTCTGTGGCGCAGGGGAGGTTTCCTGTTTTTCTTTTTTGAGCACTGAATTTGTAAATTTTACTATATAGAATTAAATAATTCTGCTTCAATAACTTTAGCAACTGCAAGAGAATCGAAATTGTTTATTTTACACTGTTGCGGGAAAAGATGCGAGAGGCTCGATCAAGACGTTTCAAAAATTAAACTCAGAAAGTCAAGGGGAATATAGCTCCAATATTTTTTTATGTTTTTTAAGCGTCAGAGCGTTTATTTGACAGTATGAGGGAGATGCTTTTTTTTTAATCTAGCAAGTACTTTTTTTGTTTGCGGTGTAAGTAGTTTTACCCTCAAGATGTATAAATGAAGGAAGATTCATTTAGCTGGGCTTATAGTTCTTAAAATCGCTTGTTGGGCTTGTAAATGATTCTCAATCATCGCCAATCTCTGGTAAATGAAAATATACGCACTGCACCCAACTGCTGTATCATAGTTCTTTCCGCATTTACCTTGTGACCTTGTGTCTTAGTCGACCACAACTTTATTTAAATATTTGCACAAATAAATGTCGGGTACGATTTTTTAAAATGCTCAACATTTAAAAAGTACAGCTTGTGCTGTTCGATGCAATATAAAAGTATTCATAGCTTCTTGAGCACTTGAAAAAATACAAAGAAAAAGTATCGGACCTATATGACTTTCCTGCGGTTGATCATTAATCTAAGAAAGATTTTTGAAACTACGAAGATAAATATTAACTTAATCCTAAGTGAGTTAGTGAGGATATTAGTCAGTCTACCAGAAAAAAAAAACCCAAAATATACGTTCTTTTCGCGCAGAACAGTTTTCGACTGCACCTATTTTTTAAATTTTCAATTTCTATTCAAGAAAATCGCTGTTACAACATTCACGATTGGTAAAATAATGTTTTGCTTCCAGAGGGTACTGTTTTTATATCGTTTCTTTTTTAACAGCAGCTCCAAGACTGCAAAAAAAAATGGAGTGACTCCTCAATTGGTTACATAAACCTAGTAAAATGTTGTAAGTTTTACTCAGTTTAATGCTCATGTCACACTTAAAGAGTCAGTCCATTCGAAAACATTGATATAGTCTTCGTCTTCCCTTAAGCGATTTCTGTATGCTTTGCACTCGTTCAGCTTTTTCCATTTTGCGTTACCGATATACCATTATTTTATTTCTTCTTTGCTGGTCCGATTAATTTGTCATGAATGGACGGCTTCATCAATACCAACACGCAAAGTCCTACGGATCGACTATTTATAAGGTATATTGGACGAGCTCCCGTTCGAATTTGAGTTCAGCGAAGCCGTATACGAACACGCACGAACAATCACGACCTTCCCGGTAATATGGGTGCGATTTAGTCGGACGTATAGGTAAGTTCCGAAATCCGAACTTGTTGGGATTTTTTAAACACTCAATGGATACAAATATTACCAAGGCTCTAACTTTTGGACGCAGAAAACAGTATCAATTCGTGTGACCAGTATTCATACGTTTACGTACGATACAAATTCGTATCCATTTGCTTTTGCAGTTATTCTTTCACCTAATCTAATAATCCAGTTCAAAAACAATATGCTCTCAAACTTTCAAGTACCATCCATAAACGCCGGACACTAGGGAAATATTTTACATTTGCTAAAATCAGAATTTTTAAGTATTCCGCTTATTTTTGTGCTCTAAACGCTATTTTCGAAGCATCGTTTGCTAAGTGTTTAAAGTGATTCAACTGTTATCTTTAGCAATTTTCCACCGCTCCTGACATTCAACAAAAAATAAATCATTATTTAAATAGTAGGAGAGGTATCTGACACAGAAAAATAATAACCAGAATAAACAAAGGAAATAGAAATTATTCTTAAGGATTGCAGTTCGTCAAAGCGTTTTTGGGGGCCGTATTATTATTTCTATACCGAATTTCCAATAGCTCTGTCACAACTAATTATACTTTAGAAATAGTTTTGAGAGTGGTAAATTTGTTAGGAATTTTTAAATGGGTCTGCGACTTTTGGTAATATTAATAAGAGTCGTTTCATTTTCGTATAAAAGTTCCCCGAAATTATGCGCCGATATTTTGTCAACATAAACACCGTCTGGTGTTAATGATACTAAATAACAGTAATTTTCAGTACTGCTTTTTGTCTTAAGATTTTGTTGGAAGCTACACAATATTCGTCCACCAAAAACGCCAACTGTATAAGTTTTGACACTAGAAAAACGTACTTCTCTGCGTCTTAGAGTTTACACTTTATTGAAACATGGCAAACGCTACAGATCAATAATCAACTATCGAAGTAAGCGATTCGAAATGTTGAAATATGTTTCACGTTTCTTATGAAAAACTGACTATTTGGCACTCACTTTTTAATTCATAGAATCTACTTCCTAACCTACTTTACCAAAACCACAAAATCAACCATTTTTTCAGAACAAACATTTTTCAATTGATTTCAGGTTCCTTATTAAACTTTTTTTTTCTTTTTCAGAAATTCGCACGTGATTTTCTGCTGCTATTCACTTAGTTCAATATTTTAAACGGTTTGTATCTGCCTATACATTATTGCATATCGAACACTCTGCTAATAACGACTTTTAAGTCGACACACTTTGAATTCAAGTTTCATAATTTTTAGCTTACATTTCTAACTAACTAACTACTTGACTACTTTTTTCAATTTTCTTTTTTTCAAATAACTAAATTAAGACACTTAATTTTGCTTGAAAAAACAAAACTTTCTGTTTCAAATTTGAACGATTTAACCGACTTTTCAGCAGGTTTCCTTTGCTTAAATTCGTTTTCGACACATTTCTTATCAACCGATTAAGTCGCCAATTATTTTGCGTATCTTCCATTCTATTTTCAAGGATTTAAGACTCTTTTTTTAATACCAAACTCAAAAAATGTGTACTTCAGAAGCAGTAACAATAAATGCAAATACTCATCACCACGCTTTTAATCGCCTGACCGCATTTCATTTTTCAAATCGAAATAGAAAACTGCTTAGCGAGTTTAATTAACATTACTTTTATTTGTACAAAAAAATTTTGACGCTCTTAAGAAAACACTTATTACTAGCGAAAATGTATTTCTTTTAAAAAAATTATTTACATGATTATTCCCCCAATTCCGAAGTAAATTTTTGAAAGTATTATTGGCCCATTTTAAATGAATAGGTGACTCGAAAAAAACGTTCAATAAAAATCACATGGCCAGAAGCACTAGAAAAACACTTATTCAAAAATAAAGAAACGTATTGAAATTTTATTACGTGAATTCAACCTTCTGGCTTTTCAAATAAAAATTTCGCTTTCAAGAAATTCCTTGGCAAATTCCGTTGACTCTTTTCGAAAATTCAAAATTCGATTTCTAAACTCTTCGTTCCTCAAACCGTGTCGACCGTTTTCAACAATCACTTCTCAGAGACCACCGTAAAAAGGCAATTTTTTCCGTGGACCGATTAAGGAAGGCCTTTCGCAAAAGAAAACTCGTTTCGTATTTTGATATTTTCTTTTGAATTTTGCCGATTGCCGCGCTCTTCGGGGGTTGTTTACGGTGCCTCGATTTGTTGATAACTGAAAAACCCGAAACACAGTGTATTGGAATCTTGGTCGGTTCGTTTTTGTGTGCTGTTATTCAACAATCTGTACTGGGGCTGGGCGCTGGGGTGCTTGCTTGCTGCCACCTTGTCTCTTGTTGTTGCTGTTTCGTGAGATTTTTTTTTCTAATGTGCAGCGCTCTTTTCTACTTCACCGCAGCTGAGTGTGCTGAGTGGGCGGTGAAATGAGCTTTGGGTATTTTCATTTTTGTTTTCAAAGCTCGTTTACACCCCCGCCATTAGGTAATTTGTGAATACCATCATATAAACATAATGAAGGCAACAGCTTTTGGTTTGTTTACGTCGCTCTTTGGAAGTTCGTGTAGTTTCGTGCAGTTTTGCTTTCAGGAGAGATTGAGATAATTGAGAAATACCATATAGTCCATCTCCATATCCATTTCCATACTATACTAGAGTAGATCCAGAGAGCACTGAATTCAGTTTAGATTTGCAGAGAATTGAAAAGCGCTTTTATATTTTAGTGCCTCGAACAATTTCTGGGTGGGCGGTTGCGCCGTGAGGACGGCAGATTGTATACCTAACATCTGCGTGGGGTACAACACGAAGGAAAAAATATAAGTACGATAAAGCTTTTGCTGCGTGTCTTCTTGTCTTTTGCAGTGGTGGTTATTTTTGTTTGACCCAGGGGTTGAGTAACTTTTCCATGCGGGTGAGTTTTATTTCGAATGGTAGTGAATACAAATAAATTTGATTGGTATTCATTTTATATGGCTTGAAAAGGAATCGTTGGCGTTTTTAAATATGCCAACAATTTTGTCAAAAAGTCTGCAGCCGAATCGTTCCACCCATTAATTCCAATACGCGCATGAATTTCAATTTGTTTTGACCTAACTTCATGAAGGTACTCGGTGGTTTGACCCCCTTTTTGTTAACAACAATTTATTCTCTATCTAGTTTCTATAGAAAGGTCTTACAAAAGAGCGGACTAAACTGGTTTTCTTCGAAATAAAATAGACGTTCTGAAATTTTGGTGACAACGACTGCACTATACATAGTTGCAGCAAAAAATTCACTGATTTTTTTTAAACAATTTTAAATCATTTTCATCTTATTACACTCATCGGCAGAAGTATTTTTGACAAAACGAAAAGTTAAATTTTGTGATTTCTAGGAAGAAATGAAAAGAAATTAATATACAGTTTGCTTAGTTAATTAATAGGTGAACAATTGAACATATGCCATTTTTATTTTAAAATGCATTAATTTTATTTATTTAAAATATTAACTTTTTACTTTGGCATAATTATTTTGACAAATAAGCTTTACTTAAAAAAAAGTATGTATTGAAATACAAAAAGGAACAAAATAGAATTGTTTTATATTTGCTTTAGCCTCAATAACATTCTGTAATTGTCTTGCAACAGTTTCGATGAGTTTTTGCAGCATTTCTGCAGAAACGTCATCCCAAAGCATACAAAAACGATCACCTCTCCACTCAGTGTCAGAAAAGCTGTTATTTTTTCTTTAATTCAACATCATACATATTCAGAAACATTAAATCTGCGCTTCGGGGTGGACAGTTGTGTGTTTCTGGTTCAATATTCCGTAAAAGTTAAATTACCATTGGGCTTTTTTGACAAGGAGCGTTATCATGTTGGAGAATAAATGACTGCGCGATTAGTCTATCTCTAGATGGTAAAGTGAAATTGTTTAAAGTTCGTGCTGGATTATCGTTCCATCGATTGGAACCAAATCTGCACAACTGTTGGACGGTATAAAACGCTAATACATTATAAACCCGCACTAATGCTAACTGCTCTGAACGAGATCTGAAAAAAATCTTCTTTACGGTGATCCATGAGACTCAAATGATCTCTCTTCCAGTCATAAGACCCGGTTCCACACTTTATGGGTTAATTTTTAAACTCTTGGGCGAATTGAAGCCTCTTTATTTTGTTTCCGTACTTATATACTTTACTTTTCTTACAGGATATGAGCACAAATCGAGTTCAGGAAGGCGCCTCTGAATTATCCCCGATTACCTAAATCGGGTTTTCAGCACATTTTTTCAAGAATTTCGGGACTTAAAATTCGATTTATAACAAATTTCCCCAAAGTATATCTACCATCCTTCTTCCTTTTTCGCGATAACTTTTTGGTTTTTTACTCCAGGGTGGTAAACTTTGCGTTCGTTCTCATGTGATTATTGATTTTGATATTTACAGTTTGCTTCGGCAAATTAAATTCCTCCTCTTTTTTTTTTTGTTTTTCAGAAAGACCGCAATCGTATTTTGCTACAAAATCTAGTCGATCTTCCATTTTTAACTTTGTCGTTTTTCCCATATTTTCAAAATGGATCTGTAAATGTAGCTTATTAAAATTAAATTCAAGGGATAGCATTTTTTTGCGCCAAACAAACCTTGGAAAATGAATATGCCAATATAATTTCACTAGTGACTGCAAAATTCAAATGCAATATAGTGTTAAATTAACAAACATATTGTTAAATAATCGTAGGTTTAAATATCATACTCGGTTTTTGATGTTCGTCACACAGAATAGCTTCTAAGAAAAATCATTTAATAGCCAATTATCCATTACTCTGACTTCAAAATTCTCCTGAGTTTGTTCAAACTAATCTAATTTCTATTTTTTAGTCATTTTTAACCTTCACATTTAATATTTTGTAGGTCACAATGGTTAACTTTGTATGAAAATATTCGCCATTGTGAGGCTACCTTGCAAAGAATAAAGGTTTTCTTCTAGCAATCTAGGATTGCCTTAAATTACGCCGCAATTAAATTTTTAATTCGTTTTTTTTTACAATTTATTTAACTTTTTACTTTCCACATTTATTTTCCGAACAAGTAATGTGAAAATCCATCGGAAAACTTGTAGTCCCAATCGACAGTGACGTGGAGTGGAACTGAACTGTCATACAGAAAAAACATTTCCACTATTGTTTTTGTTTGAATATTTGGTCGTTTATTTTAATCATGTGGCCCATTTACAGGCAGGCACATTAAAGCAAATTGGCCCAGTAAAGTTCACCGAACACATAAATCTCCCACAGTGACCTTGCCGATGCCGAGCAAAACAAAAGAGCCAACAATAAAAGCTCGGAGCTCATAGCCTGCGAAAAGCTCAAATAAATTGAGTTACATGTTTCCATTTTTTTGTATTATTGTGATTCTGTTCACGACAGACAGACAGACTATCTGACTATCCTGTACGCTGTACAATTTTATTTTCATTTCGGCTTTCTTTTCAGTCGTTTTAACATTGTTTTAAAACTTTTATGAAACCCCCCCTTTCGCTCACATGTTCGCAGCACAAAAGCATGAGAGAGAAACGGGCCCATTATAGATATATGTGGAAGCTTCTATATGTTGGCAGTCCACAGAGAATGAACTTCAACAAGTTGCAATAATACTCGCCTAACGAGTGATGCTGAGATATTTGTACCGTTTTCACCCCCCCCTTTAAAAAAAGATAGAAAAAATAGACGATCAACTGCAAAAGCAACTACGACGAGTGATTGCAACAGCTGCTCGGTGCAGTTTTTAATTTTATCTCTTTTTTATTGTTTATCCACCCGTTTGCTGCGCACCATCCCGCCAAACCATTTGAATTCATTTATCCTCGAGAAATGTGTGTGATGGTACAAAGAGGATACCCGTACTCGAACAGATAGTTCAAATGAAATGAATAACAGAGATGAACGTTTTGCTTCCATGTTTTATTTTTTCTTTTAGTCGCTCTCTCCTTTTAATGATATCTAGTAGATGATGGCGAAGGGCAGAGGGAAATCCTGCTCTAAGGGATATTATTTCAGTTGGCATAGAAAAAATTGAAAGCATCAATTAAGTGGAAATGTATATGTCTCTCTCTATCTAGAAAACGAACTAAAACAATGTTCGAGTAAATGAGGGTGGTTGTTTTTGTTTTATTTTAGTTAACATTTTCAGGCAGGCATTAACTTTGTATGTTTTTGTTTCTAGAAAAGAATAAATGAAAATCCAATTTTGTTCTGCCGAAATTTTGTGTAAATGTGTATAGAATGCACTCATAATCATTCGAATTAATTAAAATATTCATTCGTTGTTTTTTTTTTTTTGTTTTTTTTTTTTCATAAAGAATTCCAATTAAAATGTTACGGGGTTGTGAGTTTTTGTTGAGTATGTATGTATTCTGGTGAAGGGAAATACGCTGCGAATGCAAATTGTTCGGTGACTGTGGATGGTGTGTCTTTGGATGATTTCGAGCATGCGAAAGTTATTTCACGGGTTAATTAATGTTTTGAAAACGAAAATAGTTTTGCAAAGGTTTGGAGAATAGAGCTACTTTGGAATGGGCTTAGTAGCAGCAGGGTATTTATAGTTGATTCACTCAAAATATAATGAAGCACAGCTTAAAGGGATTTTTTTCCTAGGAAAGTGTTGTTATTGTTAATGAATTACTGTAGAGTTTGTAGGTTTTAAGATCGAGAGGTTGAGTACAGTTGCTCAGGGAGTGTTTGTGGACTAAATTTCGTCTTTAACTTATTGCAGCTATAAGAAAGATGTCATTGCCAGGAGCTGTACCAGATAGTGCGGCACTTTATCGCACGGTAGACACCTCGATGATCAAGACCAACAGGGGGTCAATTCTCGTTCTGTGACAAAGTGAAACGAAAATGGTTTCACCCTTCCACCGTAATTTCGATTCTTGTTCTACGAAAATATAAAATCAAACTTCAAAGATTTTCATATGAACAATTTTTCTTCATCGTCTCATTTTCAAGTGAATGTTTTTAGTGAGAGTTTGAAAATTGAGAACCTAATTTCATACAACACAGTTTCACTTATTGGGCGAGAATCGCCTTTTAGAAGCTAGTGAATCGAACAAAATGAAAGCAATATTTGAAAGCGAATGTAAAAACGATTTATTCGATTCACTCTTTCACAGAACCAGAATTGACACCCAGATCTATAAATGTCGCTTCTTTCATAAATTTTTAATCGAAAAAATTCATTTTAAACACAGTTTGAAAAAACTAATGAACACTTTTTAAAAAATTGCAAACTTCCCTTTTCCCCGCTTTGTTTAGTAAACACTAGCTGACCCGATGAATTTCGTTCCAAAATTCGTTCAATATTATAATTTAAAAAATTTTAAACCGTTTTTGTTGTATAGAAAATGAAACTCCCCGCTTTACAGTATATTTTTTTGAAAGTGAAGTTCCCTATACAAACTTTCTTTAACATTAACATTTTATTTATTTATTTTTAAACATTGATCGTGTGAAAATATTCGCCAAAAAATCTACGCACATGGTTGAAGGACTGCACTTGCGCTTGATTGTCGCATTTTCAGAACGGAAGGCAGATCATGACTCATAAGTTTCAGCGGTTCGAAATTATTAAGGAAAACAACTTGTCAGCTTTGTAAGTTCAGTGAAGGATCCTAGCTTGGAGCTTTACTCAAGGGTCCCCTAAAAAGGAGAGCACTCATAATCGATTTGCGGTCCATTCTAGTACCAAGTAGAAGCCCCCTTTTCTAGTTGTGAAGAAACTCAAATATCATTCGGTTCTGTTGATGGCAACTGTTCTGTTGCTGCTAGTTAATCAAAAATCTAAAAATCACATAGTGTCCCAAAAGACTTTTCGGCAACCAGTTTCGTTTACGCGAAGAACAATTTATGTGCAGATTCCTGTATACGAAAAGATCAATAGCTTTGCACATGCATCCACCTAACCAGCCAGACGAAAGCACATTCATAAAGCTCGATAAATATTTTAGGCGGGGAAACACTTAATCGATCTTTGTATTGTTTGCACGACTTTGATTTATTCGTGGTTGCGTCATTTCAAAAATTGCTTTTACTAAAGGGTAATTCATTTCGTGGTTTCAAGTTGGTAGTGCTGGCATTTGATACCTGTCAAACTCAGCTGTCATTTGAAGTGCCATAATATTAGTTGAATGTTTGCCATTTACGATACTGGATCGCTAACCAATCGAACAATGCGTTAAAATTATTCAAACTTACTACAAAAGTGGTGATTCAAACGTTGCCACTGTTCGCGCATTATGCGATGATTATGGTCGTCATAATCGACGGACTACGCAAGCAATGGGTGGAAGCGTTACTGATGTCGTAAGATAAAGAAGTTATTGAGTCGTTACATTTTATTTTTATTTTCATGGGTTGTCAACCGTCACTGTTGACAGTTCCATGTGAAGGATTTTTTTATTTTAAGCTGTCAGTCAAACTGATTTACGAGTTCGTGTGAATTCTGGATTTATAGAAAACATCGAACGTCAAGTCAATATACATCTTTGTGTCAAACATGGGTTAGACCCATCAAGTCAATGTCAGAGGACTCTCTACCTATTTGGAAGACATATATTTGAGCCCTTAAATAAAAAAATAAAAAAACAAAGTTCCAGACGTGGGTTTGGCTTAAAATAATTTCGTGCTCTCAACATCCGGACGGTTACCTACTAACAAATTTCAAATGCGAACTAAAACCAAAAAGAAAACCCAAAAAGGCGGATTCGTTAAAAGTTTGCCAAAGTTACTCCATCAGTCATAACCATCAGAACTTTTGACTTAAGCCGAAATTGTTTCATCCCCTATTGGTGTCTCCGCCAAATGCGCACTTGAAATGAAGGTTTCTTTGTCATCTTCAATCAAATCATACAATTCCCTTTTTCACTCTATGCCCTTTGAGCTATTTTCACATGCCTCCTTCAGTCCTCGCATCCATGGTACCTGTTCAGGCAGAAGCACACGCACGAGGCAGTAGCGCAAATGAAATAATCTCTCGGTCATCACCATCAAGTCGTCTTGGATTACATTAGACACATCGACACAAACCATCAATTTCCGGTTGCAATTGATGAAAGGAGCGTGGTGATTGATGGGCCATGGGGCCATATTCCGCACACACGAATTGCTCGCCTCTACTGAATAATTAAGGGATTTGTAGGTCCTTTGGCGGTTATTTGTGATTTCATGAATATGCCAGGCTTGGTTTGCTAAACCATATCAACTGGAAAAGGATACGCCCTCATGCGTTCATATTAGTGCCACCTACACCCCAACTTTAAGACCTCATTTGAACCCAGGCGAGGGCTGTTTGTAATTTGAAATCTCGAAACGCACAACCATTTTGCACAACAGAAACGTATCGCCTGCAGACAGGAGTGTCTGTAACAGAAGTTACTGAACAGAGTAGACGTGTATCTGATAGAGGTAGGCAGGCAGGCATATTTGACGCGCGAAAGTCAGTTATTAAAAAGAAAGCCTCAGCGGTGCCATCACTTTTGTGATATTTTCTGCTGTGCATGGCAACCTACAACGTGAAACTCTCCTTTCAAACGTGTACGCCGTGTACGGATACATATGTGTACTGTAGGTTTGTACCTGTGTAGTAAGCAGTGAGTCGTCGAACTCTGGCATGTGCGCGTTTCAGGTTAAGAACGTACACCTATAGCATTTTTTTGTTTGCGTCAATTGAATTTGCATGAAATTGAATGAGCGACACGTGCAAAGAGGACTGAATGTAAATGGGGAGTAAAAAGTAGAAACTAGGACCTAAGGAGAAAGACAGTATGAGGTTTCTTTGCAGCTTGTGCTGTACGTGTTTACGAAACTCTGATAATACCATTGACTGAAGTTCTCAGAAAGAAATATCCACTTTGAATATGATGTTTATTCAATGACCCCTTTGTGACTGATAAATTTAGAAACTGAACTTACACTTATCTTATCGGTATATTGTTGTTGTAAAGTAAAGCGGCCCAACTACAGAGGTGCACCAGTCAGGCCCTACGCACCTAAAAGTGTAGTTCGTGGACGGCAGAGGACAATTATTATTTGCGAACTTATGTCAGGCGGTTAACTCTGCCCATTTAAAAAAGTAAGTAGGTACTGGATGCAGTTAAGGCCATGCAAAGTGTGACGGCTCACACAAAAAAACTAGCTGTGCCTAAGATGCTACTACTTATTAATTTGCTTTCAAACGCGAATGCTGCCAACTGAAGACTTGCTTTTAAGTTCAGCGGCGATTCAATGCCTTGAATACTATTGACGGTCTGGGACCTAAACCAGCTAAGAAGAGTTTAGCTTTGAGAACAAATTTAAGAATACCTTGAGCTCATACACCAGTTTCGAAGAGAGTGCTACTTCGAAAGATCTACTTTGCGCACATAAAGCTCAGTTTCTGTAGTGAAAACCGCTTTTTAAAATTTCTGCGTCAATACGTCCATCTCTAAAGGATACGGTTTTTCCACAAACTCATCCCTCACTTTTCGACTTCCAATTTAACACCTTTTCATAAGACAACTCCCTTCCTTTATCATAGAATCTAAACTTCTGCTCGAACAAATCCTTTTACCCGCCGTTTTCTTCTAACTTTTGAGAAAAGTTTGACAGATCTACCAATCTTGCGTCCGAAGATTTCCCTTCTTTTTGCAAAGAAAGCACCTTCCATTTGATATGGTTTCTATGTACTGAACGACTTTGTGTGTGAAAGCAATTACTCAGTGCCGTGATCCTACCCGTGCCTGTAACTATTTCTACTGGCTTACGAATACATGTTGTAGCAAACTCCATTCACGGGCAACTTAACCCACATGTGACAGATGGGAGGAGCTACCCAAGGGCAGATGTGTCATCCAATCTTTGACCAAATCACTCGATCCTTTTTAGAATGGTTCTATTTCCTTTATACACATCAATCTCAAACGTAACACTTCTCAATTTGTACGTAACACTCCTCAACATTTTCTCTGTGTTGTTTAGAATTTCCAAACCATTCAATTTCAACCACCTACCTTGTCCCGTAACAGGGCAGACAGGAAACAATTGCGCCTGCAGAACTTGTACTCGTCCTTGGAGACCAAACACACTGCTGCTACCGCCGGCGAATCCGCCTCCATAGTAATTCATAACGACGGAACTTTCAACTCGCCTACACGTCAAATGCTATTCAAAATCGAACGAATTTCCAACGCCACCATTTTGACTTTTACCCATACTACCCTCATTATGATTATGGATTAGAACAACTTCATCATCTGGCGAAAGATTCATTTGTGTGTGTGACGCGAAACTTTTCCGAATTACAAAAACTTTTCCCACCCACAACTTGATTCGCGCATATTTTCTACGATTTTAATTAGATAATCTTGTCGGAAGCCCGAAATTGCGCGCACTTGAAAAACTCGCTCAGGTCCGTTTGCAAACCGTTTGACTTTGAAAAGTTCCATTTGTTGACTGATTTAGCGATGGCAGTGGCAGTTGTTGATGCCAACGAAAAGTCTACAAAAAATTCGATGGAAATTTCGTGGGTTTTTCGATTATTTTCGTTGGTTTCGAACTGCGCCAATAACTCAAGAGTATATCGTATATGCTTTGCCATGACAAAAAGTGAGGTTATAAACAACCAGACGTGTATTTTGTTCTGAGTATCGAATCAGAAGTTACGCTGTGTGTGTCTGTGGGGTGGATTTTTGGGGATCCGTTTCCCCAACACCGGTTGCAAGGAATTTATTTATTTTTGTTTAATTTCATCGAATGAGGTTGTTAGGATGGTTAAATACCGATAGAAGGGTTCCACTTGGTAACCAGTCAAAGCCGCATATTGTTGTTTTCTTTTCTTTCTTTCTTTTCCAAGGATTGAGTTGATTTGGTTTTAACGGGGCTGCTGACTTGAAGTAGGTTACGAGCGGCATAATTTAATCAAATGAAATGAGATTCTGGCAAATTTGTTGTTATAATTGAATTATAATCCTCTTGTGGTTTTTTTCACATGAAAGTCACACAGCATTGGATAACAAGTGACATTGAGGTGAGTTTGTATCAGGTTTTACATGTGGCTTTGTTTGAAATAGTACAGTGTTTTGGTGGTGAGGTTCGCTACAATTTCGAAGGGGAAATGAGATCTGCATCTGACCGATGCAAACAAATTTATTTGCAAATCGAAGAATAAACCTTTAAAGAGTTTTTTGTGAATATGACCATTTTGATTTTGAATAGTATTGTAAGTATTAGGCCCCGTACACTGCGACCAGAAGAGATCTATTGTGTTGGCCCCTATTGTTTAACCCAGGGAGCTGTTAAGGCTCTTTATAAACCTCAGTACCCTTCTTGGTTCCATGTTTCCTATATCAGCAGGACTTAAAAACGCCTCTTGCATGTGGATATCTCTGCCCCTTGCCACAGAAGGGCATTCGCAGAGTATATGTTCCGTTGTCTCCTCATCTTCTCCGCAGAGTCGACAGGAGTCATCGTCGGAAAGTCCCATTTTTTTGAGATGGTATCTTAGTGGCCAATGACCAGTAAGATAACCAGTTAGGATCCTTAGATCTTCTTTGCTTAGCTCAAGTAACTTTTTTGTTTTACTACGAGCTGGGATTATGAATCTTTTTGCCTGCCTCTGTCCTTTGGATTCCGTCCAGTATTCGGCAAGGTGATCGTCTTCCCACTTCCTTAATTTTGAGTGTACGTAACTCAAAGGCAACCCGAAGTAGGGCTCAGGACCAGTGAGCAGGCGTGATGCGCCTCTTCTCGCCAGACAATCCGCAGGTTCATTGCCCTCGAATCCCTCATGACCTGGTATCCAAGCAACGGTGACTATGTTGTCCTTGGCCAGATCTTCAAGGAGGTTAAAACATTCCCAAACCAGCTTTGATCTGATCGAATATGATCTTAAGGCCTTAAGAGCTGCCTGGCTGAGAGAATGTAGATACGGGCACCTTTAATGTTTCTTCGTAAGCATTCTCGGACACATATCTCTATGGCGTGTACCTCCGCTTAAAAGATGTCTGGTGATTTTCCCAGTGCTATAGCTTTTTGGAACCAAGGCCCATAGACCCCAGCACCGGTGACATCATTTTCCATCTTTGAACCATCGGTGTACCAGATTTGTGATCCTGATGGTATTACGAATTGGTTGCCCCTCCAGGTACTCCTGTCAGATATGACTATCTTAAATTTCCTGGAGAAGCGAAGCCTTTTGACCTTTATGATTACCACTGGAATAGATTTTTTATTCTGAAATGCAATGCCGTCCGATATTGAATAATTATTAAAACAAACCAAATGTTGTCGAGAGGGCTCATAACACCAATTTATATTCACTAGGAAAACACAGCCGCCAAATTTGACAGAATTAAAAGTAAGAGTACAATAGTTAGTCCGTTGTTTTCATTGCTTGGACAGATAAGTCAAAGTTAAAGAGAGAAACAGTCCCTTAAAATGCGTTCCACAAATCACATTTTGCAGATTTTGTTTGTTCGAATAGTCATCAGCATTTTACAGTTTCCTTCGGACTTGGAGTTTGGGGGCCTACAGGTTCGGGCCGTATTTTTTTGTGCACGGCAACCTCAATAATTTTGTATAAAGTGCTTATATATATCAGTTTGATTTGTTCCAAAACGACTCTAACGATTTCAACCAAATTTATATTTGAGCTTAAATAGCTCAGGTTAACATGAACGCATACTCAGGTTTTGGCTAAAAAATCGAATAAAGGTAATTTGAAAAAAACGGATGTATCTGGAAAACCAAACACAAAGAAAATTTAATTTCTAAGGTATGATCATTTCTAACTTAATAACAAACTCAAAAATACTTTGAAAAAAGTATTTTTTTTTTAAAAAATCGTATTTTCCTTAGTTTATCTGAAAAAGTTTATAACGATAGTGACCAAAATGCGTACTTAGAGCGAAATTGATGTTTTCAAATTTATTGCGTCCTCAAACGCTGATTTAAAAAAAAAACTGCTCATATCTCAAAAATCCCATTTTCGATTTTGCTAAAACCTTAAAAACCTAGTAATGTTTACATCCCGACAAGAACTTATAATCAGTTTTCAGCTAAATAGTTAAGCAATTAGTATTAAACTAAACATTCCAAGATTTGGTACTGTTTTGTCTGCGTAATTTAACAAAACCCGCATAACGATTTTGATCGAATGTCATATTAAAGATAATAGTTATAGGCATTCGAAATAAGTTTTTTTAGTCTGCGTAAAAAATCCAATTGCAAATTAAATCAAAAATAAAAACATCCCCTTACAGAACAGAAAAAAATGAAACTCCTACTACGCTTGTCCGCGTACTCAAAAATCTTGTAAAGTGTAAGAGCATGTAAAATAGTACAGTAGGCGCTTATAACTCTCTAACCAGAACTTGGGAAAATTGTCTGTTGCTGAGAGCTTTAAGTTATTAAATCTCACATTGTTATTTGATATATTTTTCCATATCAGATGCTAAACCCCAAAAAAGATTTTGGATTGTTTTTCTTCTGTTCAAAGTGGCTTTCTTTCTTGATGTGGATTTTTGTTGGTGTAATGTGGCTCGGTGATAGTTGTTGTAGCTTTCGTGACGTCGTTTATTTATATGTGGACGTGCAACGTACCTTCTCCTTGTTGCTGACGTACTTTATATGTGCAGGATAACGTACATTTTGTGCTTGTTGGTGACGTATATATTATGGGCTTTGGCTGTTGGTGACGTATTATATATGTGAATATTTGCTTTGGTACCGTATGTGGCACAACACGGTACATATGGCAACCGTATGCTTACCTTGGGAGCGGTAATCGGGTGCTCTTGTGGCATTTCCGAACCCTTTCCCGATTCAGGCCTCCTTTGTGTCAAAGTGCACGTAAAAACACGCAAAGTATAGCAGAAAAGTGCACGATAACATATTATGTTTCAATAAAATTTCCTTAAATACGTGTACAAATACATTATTTTCTCCATTAGCGTGTAAAATTGCACAAGACCATTTATTTGAAGTTATTTCCCTTAAGCAAATATACACTTTAAATATTTTACTCCTCAAAAAGGGGTAATTTTGGAAAGCAGCGAAATCCATTTAATGTATAATATTAACTCTCCAGCAGCGTGTACCAGGATTATAAATACAATTGACTTTTGGGCAGAGCTAGTCCTATAAAAAAAAAAAAAACAACCCCTTCCTTATGCGCGTCTACATCCCTAGAGAAATTCGCCCTCAAAGACATGTCGGTCATGGTACTGTCTTACGTAAATACGGTGGAGATGTGGATTACATACAGTAAAGAACTTTAGATGTATATGATGGATCAACTAGCAAAGGGCTCCATTCTATAGCTACAATCTTTAAAATAACCATTCAGTAAAAATAATACGACCTTACCTCTGGACCTTATTAAAAAAAAAAAAAAAAAACAATTATATTAAGACAACACCAACTGAGTCATTAAAAAAGGCAAATAAATCACTTATTTATCAGCAAATTTGTTTCTAATTTGTCCGGAGGTCACACCTAATAGGATTGTTTGTCAAAATTCTCGTGCCCGACAATCAATCATAAACGAATATATATTTCTTCTGGCTTTTGACACTTAAATGTGTATCAACGAGTGGTCCCATGATACTCGAAATGTTCCTTCAAATTAAATTTATTTACAATTTTCGTTTTATTGGAAAATCATACAAACATTTTTCTGAAAGTTTTGCAATTAATTCTCATCTAAACACGTATATCTAACAAAATAACAAATTCAACATCAACATCTGTCGTTATCAATCAGGTGCACATTTCTGTAAGGGAAAAATCTAAAGAAAATATGAACATGTTTATTTTTATTTAAAAATTTATTGTGAACATTGTCACTGCCACGGTTTTGTTTTTACCATGAACGCAAAAAAAAACCTTAATTAATTCCGTACGTTCATGGGAAGTACATGAACAAATATTTCGTCATTTATGCTTGGCATCACTTGTTTGTTTACACGGAACATGCGAATTACCTTAAATATTTTTTTTTAAATTTTATTTAAGAATTTAAACACAGCCACTTGCGAATGATGTAGAACTCAGTGGGAAAAAGATTAGATAGAAATCAAAATAATTACGATGGGAAAAAACATATTTCTTATATTTATATTTATTTTGTTAAAGAGACGTAAGTATTTTTTTTTTTTTTTTGCCGGAAAATGTGTGGGGAATGTGGTTGGTTTATGGTTTTCGAATTATACTATAAATATTTTTATTCGGGGGATTAAAAAGATGTTGTCCAAACTTAAATGCGAACATATATCTTTTGCCATGCAATTTGCGTCACATGTTTATGTTTCATGGTTAAGTGGTATATGGTGGGGCGATACGTTTCGACAATAAATTAATTTTCAAGTTACGACTATTAGTAAATATAGGGACAGGGAGATGAAGAAATTATGAGCAAAAAAACAGACAAAATTAATGCTCATATTAGGAACAAGAAAAGGCGTCAAGTCCATTAACTCTAACTAAATGATTTTAAATTTGTCAATAGTCTTAATGCAAATGTCCACTTCCTTAAGTCTAGTACGCTGCTGTTTCGGAACGAAATTTCGCGTTGTTCTCCAAATGGACAGGGAAACGTTTAAAGGAAGCGGAAAATAATTGCGGCAGGATTCCATCAGCTGCTCCACAAGTAGCAGTGTTACCAGCACTGGATTCTTATCTCCGATTTGGCTACTCGAACTTTTCACTGGCTCCTTAAAATTGTCCCATTTGGAATTTATCAGAATTTGGGCTCCTCACTTTTCAGCAATTTTAGGCTCCTTACGAATTTATAAAAAGTACATACTTCTATTGTGAACCTACTCTTTTCGTGTAACTAAAATTTGATAAACAGTTAACTGCGAATGAACCAACTCCATTTTAATACAGTTTTTGAACAGTAAAATCATCTCGCAAGATATGCATGAATATGAAAACATACTGTCCAAGTCTGCAGGTACACCCCCTTCCAGCAAAATGTTTATTTGTTTGCTTACAGGAAACTAGAAAATTATCTTTTTTTCTTTTTAATAATGCTGCCGTCTTTAAAAACAATTTAATCAGAATTAGTTTGCCTAAAGAATTACAAAAAAATGTGCATTTTTCATCGTCATGTTTGAGTTTGGCTTTTTTTGGTTCCATTCGTCTTACAAAAGGTGGCAACACTGAGCACACGTGCCAAATTGCCGCAAGCAATTAATGTCCGAGACAATAAATGTTTGCGAAAAGAGAGCACAGATTTGTACCAAGCAATCTACTACAATTACCCACTTTTCGCGGCAGCAGCTTTGTTCTCGTTGTAAAGAGGTGTTATTGTGAATGACCCGCTATTTCGGTAGCTGTCACTTTTGAAGCTTTTATTCTTTGACATTTTACAAGTAGAAACTACGCCATTACTAAAAACGAAACGATACTTGCTTCAACAACGCATTGAAATTATTAAAATTCACTACAAAAATGGTGAAAACCTTGCAGTCACAGTTCCCCTAACTAAAGCATTTTTTGGTCGACGTGAAGCACCTTGTCGGACCGCAATACAGAAATTGGTGGAAAAATTCGAGCTGTTGGGACAAGTTAGTGATGTGAAGAATAAAACCCGTGCACGTCGCTCAAGAACAACTGAAAATATTGCTGTTGTGGCCCAAAGTGATGAAGAAAACCCAGGTTTGTCCATTCCTCGTCGTTCTTTGAAATTGGGCATGATTAATGATTTTTTATGGTCGGAGTTGGATGTTGTTGATCTGGACAACGTTTACTTTCAACAAGACGGTGCTACGTGCCTCACAGGCAACGAAAGCATTTATCTTTTACGGGAAAAGTTTCCGGACCGTGTTATCTCTCGAAGAAGTGATCACGATTGGCCACCGAGATCTTGTGATTTAACACCTTGCAACTTCTTCCTTTGAGACCACGTGAAAGATAAGGTCCACGCCAACAGCCTTAAAGACATCAAAGATAAAATTCGTGAGGCTATCGAGGACATAGGGCAGCCACTATGTGATTTGGTTATGGAAAATTTCATGAAAAGGATATGGTCCTGTATGCGTGCTCGTGGTGGCCATTTGGCTGATTTTGATTTTCATTATTAACGGCATACCTTCCTCTTTATTACGAAATAAACATCCGATCATTAACCTCAAAAAATGTCATTTTTCTTTGAATACCAAAATAACACCTCTTATTGGTATTTTGCCTTATTGGTTTTCCGAAGTTTAGCCCCCTGATTTAGTGTAAATACTCTTTACTTTTGCAAGGACTTTTATTTCCTTTTAATTCAATAATATAAGTATACTATACAATATATTTCATATTCATTATATACATACGTTTTAGTAATCCAATTAGGCTATATTATTTTAAGATGTAGTAAAAATTATTATTCCATACAGTTTTATGATTGAGATAGTCTAGGTTTTTCGAAATTATCTTCGCGGTTTTTACTTTTGTCAGTCGCCCTTTTGCCGCCTTAAGCAATTGTTGCTATTCGTCGGGAACAGATTTAAAGTGCTGCCAGGTATGGCAACAAGCGTACTGCAAAACGAAAAGGAAAGTGATTTTTCATTCATGATTTCGTTGGTTATATGGGATTTTTCGTTCCGAAATAGCTGCATACTAGTCTTAATGACGTAATAGATATTAAAGACGGTTTTCACAAGAAATATCATTTCTTCTTAAAGGGAGTTAGCCCTATTTAAAATCGCTACATAAGGCACTGTTCTATTCGACCCGCTGGCACCCTCCTAAGTCTATAAATCATGGTGGAGTATTAACTCTTCAACTATGGGAACAATTAGTGAACGAAATACTGGTCATTTTGGAGAAAAACTACTGCAAAATTATAGCGAAAGCGGATGACATCGTGTTGCCTTTACTTTCAATCGTACGAGGCCTGATGCGGAATCCGCTCTTACAACGCTGTGTGGAAAACTCGAAATTTAATACAAGTTCTGCGAAAAGACAAGCACTGAAGCAAACTTTCAAATGTAATAAGAACCATGCACAGAATTCGAAAGGTATTCAAGCTCACGTCGGCCAACTTAAATTTAAATGAACTTCTTACCCAGATTACCTGCAAAGGAGTTGCGTAAAATAACAAGATGATTCATTTACAAAAAAAAACAACTAGCCCAATAAACCGCTCAGGGCCCCAATCATTGCTAGCCAAAGTGTCACTCGCTCGCCCCGAATCCAATTTGGATAACAACCTCCTTATTCCCGACAACAGTGCAAATATTTGACTCTCAAAAGAGCTCTTGGTCAACCGCAGCTTGTATAAATTGTGTCAGCAGTCTGAACCGAATTTGCTGCCGCTTCGTCTTCAGCCTCTTAACACCTTGTCCAGTATCCTTTCGGTCGTAAACAAGTTGACGCTCCACTTGTATACAGATGGTACGACTGTTGACAACTTATAAAACTTTCAAACTAGTTTATCCTTTCTCCGAGGAGCTAGTTTTTTAGTTCTCTTTTATCTTTGAAATCCTAACTTGATGATTATTAGTGGTTGTATACAAGGTACACTTTAACAGGGGGAATCCGATGATATCATGCTCCACCATGGCGCCCTTCTATATATCGAAATTAAATTAGTTTTTAGGACCACAGACCGCATAAAACCACGCAATTAACCTTCACCAGCAGTCCTTATGAAAAGAATTTAAAAATTTAATCAAAAATTCTCTTTACGCTCGTCTACATCTACGGGGACGGGAACTCTCGAAAGAACCACCACCACCACCACCAGCTCTTTGTCGTCTTTTCACGCTCATGCCTTGTCGTGAATATTTAAATAATTTTCCCATTTTATTTTCGCACCTTTCTCTCGTTCGGGTAGAAATTTTCAATTTTTCTAGCTCAGAGTTTTCTTTTTGTTGCCGGGATGTTTTTTTTTTCGTTATTTGTTCGGTTGTGAAGTTTTTTTTTTAGCGACGAGGATGGCTGGTGGATTTGCGCTTCACGACCATGAGATAATTTTTCAACCCTCACACTGGTTTAGCACTGTCTTTTCTGTCTCGGTTTTTTTCCCCCCTCAGAGGAAACAATGGCAGACAAAGTACCTTTCACCAGGTGCGCTTTGATGTTGTTACTCCAGTTTCGAGTTTATTTTTTTTTTGCTGTCGTTTGCTTTTTGCAGCAAAGTGCTCTATTGCGAGGCGAGAATATTAGCATTCATGGCTTAATACTAGGAGAGGGCTGTTAGCTGAATAATGGAAGGATGTAGGCGCGCAGTATAAGGGCTGGGTGTATGGAACAATTTTCAGGAAATGGAAAAGTCATTATTCCCCAGTTGGCATTTGGGGAAATTACTTCTCTATTTGGTTTATTTCACTCCAGTGAGAAAGGAGTAAAGGATCAAGTGAGATACGTGAGAGAGGTGTTTTGATTGCGAGTGATGCATGTGATACGAGTGATCCAGATGGGCGAGCCACTAAACTCTGTTTCTAGGATGGAGACTTTAGACTAAAGCCGAAGTCTATTTTAAAGGTGTCGCTATTAAGGGCTTCGAAAGAAACTTAAATATGCCTGAACTGCTGTCAAACAATACTAAAAGCATCCATTTCCGAACATATGTCGCCATGCATTGAAAGGGTCCAACGTGATCCACGTGGAATTAAAGTGCTTTGGACACTATATGTCCGGGCAACACTTGACCGCCTCAGCTGACACAAACGAATACATTTATGAAGCTCGGTCTAGCATTCTAATGGACCTTTTGCGTCAACTATTTATTTACCTAACTTTGTTGAATGTCCCACCATGTAATACTACTCAGCATTAATGGTGTCCGGGTGAAAATTGTACACTGCGTCAATTAAACCACTAACCTAACTTTGAGGTAGAAAGATTACTCATTCTTCGTCTACATCTGTTTCATTTTAAAAAAAAGGAACCTCCTTTAAAAACTCAAACGCTATTTCTTCGAAATGAAGATGTCTTCAGTAGAGCGCTATCGATGGTGTGGTAGAGTTTGCTTAAAATTTTTAGCTGAGAACTGGGTAAAAGATATTGTTCGGGATGAAAATGGGGTTTTCAAGATATGAGCTGTTTCAAAAACTAACGTTTTCGATGATTCGAATTGAAAATGAAAGACATAATCGATTTGGAAACATCAATTTTACTCTAAGTATGTACTTTGGTCATAATCGGCTTTACCGTTTTCAAGTTAACTAAAGAAAACCAAATTTAAAAAAAAAATAATTTTTTTTTTTTTTTTTTTTTTTTTTTTTTTTTTTTCAAAAATCCATTGAACAATAATGTATAGAAAAACTGCGCTTGCTATTAAGTTAGGAATGACCATATTACCTTAGAAATGGAGAGTTGTTGAAAAAGGTCCATACCTTTTTCGAGATATGTCCAAATTTCAAAAGTAGCGCTATCCGAAATTGCACGGAAAAACTGAGTTAGCAGTCATATTAACCGCATCTACTTAAGCTCAAATATCAATTTTGCCGTTTTCGAACAAATCAAACTGGTATGAATATCTTATATGGGATGTACCATTATTGAGGTTACCGTGGAAGAAAAAAGGACCCCGAAATACAGGCCCGCGAACTCCAAATCCGAAGTTTGAACCAATCCCGGGCAGGCCCAATATCTTTCTCTTATTACGTAATCGAGAAAGTTAAAACCAGCTGTTTAAGATGTCTATGCAGAGTATTCAAGAGTACAGAGATCCTTCGCCTAATTTGGTGCTCAATATCAAAAACAAGTAACTGGATATTGTTTTTTTTTTTTAAATTGGGACGGATAGAAGAGACTTAAAATTTTTTTTAGAGAAGCTTTTCATAAACAGTCGTACTCTTACATTTTTGACACAGGTTCTCGAAAGGTGGCGTAGTGGAAAAAAAAACCTTAAGATAAATTCATTTTAATTCCACGAATCGATCCTGAAACTCCCTCAGTAGTCCAACCTACTGCGGTCACATTTTGAATTTTTGGACAATTTTTGTAGACAACCGTGTAGAGTGGCCTGTGGCTTATATTTCAATATTTCAGTAAAAAAAAAAAAAAGATAAAGTCAACCTCTCTTAACGAAAATCTATTCGTTGATCTGTAATTTGCGGAAAAGTCTTATGAAACGTCGCGAATGTGCTGACTGAACAAGTATTTCTTACCCTCCCGTAACAAAACTTTTCACAACGCCAGAGTCCAAACCGCAGACTTGTTGAATGAATCCCTCTCAATCTACGAATACAACATTTGGCAAGCAAGACTTTCCGTCCCTAGCGTTACAAATATCAGCAAATTTCAAACTTGAATATAGAACTTCTCGTCAGCACAGGAACAGAGAGCAAAAGCTACACAAAATCACTTTTAATAAGAAATATTTTCACTCGGTCAGTATGAAAATTAAAAATTCATTGAAAACAGAAAAACCAAAAATGCCATCCGCACAACGATTCCTGAAAAGCGTGCCCACTTTTCACATAAATCTTCACAACCGAATAACAATGCACTTCCTTTCCAGAAAATAAAAGGAAATCCCGTGTGTGGGAATTTGGCTCCGCAAAATTTCTCCAAACGTACCACAAAAAGTGATTTATACACATTTTGCTAGTTAAAAAAAAAAAATAGAAAATCCTAGTGCGCCCCTCTTATGCCGAATTCACAATGTCGCGTTGACGCGCGCGTGCGTTGACAGATTATGTAGAAACAAAGCGTTCATTATGCTGCCACACAAAATACAGCTTCAGGCGTTGAGTCGACTTTAGATCGTAAATATCGTAAAGTTCAACGCGACGCCTGAGTAGACCTACTTTCTACTATCACGCGCGTTTGACAACTTGAGAATTTCGACTTGTTCGATTTGAAGACATAGAATGTGCCGTTCATAGTTGGAGTGGCACAGATCCACTAATGTTTATCACACACAACTTTTAAAGAGCTAAATGATGTTCTTTCAATGCAAATTAATTAATTAAGTGTGTGGAAATGACGAATAACATTTTTTCTTGTAGAGCAACTACTCATTTCTTTAGATTTTTTTGTAGAAAAAATATTAACCAATTATGGTTGCTTTTTGATTTGATATATTTAATGTTAAATATGATTTTCTTGTTTTTTGGAGAATCCTTTTTCAAATCGTGCATACAAATTGCAGATAGAAGAAAAAAAGGAGTACACTTGAAAATTTAATTCTGCTCTGAATTTGTGTTTTTTAGCCAAGAAACAAACCGAACTTTTAATGTGTCATACTCTTCTCTCTCAACGCGCATTCGCTTCAAAGCAGCATTTCGTTTTACAAAATTGTTGCTCGCGCGCTTTGGCACTTAAAATCGTAAAATTTCGATAAAGCGTGTCAAAGCGCACCGACGCACGCACGCGTTCAACGCGACATTGTGAATTCGGCATTAGTTTCGTTTAAAAAAATGAGACTTATTTCAGCCACTTCAGCCCTACACTCACCAGTGTGAAAATCCTCCAGTGAAAATTCAGCATCCATTATAGTGTTGAATTGCGGCCAACTCCAGTTGCAGAGAAGTAAAACGAAGCTCTAACAAATCGACACTTTGCTATAGGAAACCGCTCACAAATCACCATTGAATGTGAAGGTAGCCGGTCTTTTTGCAGATAGTTTTCCACTTGAATCACTTTTCCGCACAAGATAAGTTGAGTGGTACTATTATCTGGGGTGTATCTACAAGCCGTCGAAAAGCGCCACAAAATACAAAATACGAAACCGCTTAACCTGATTTTTAAACTATTCACCGAAACCGCCCGCTTTTGTTTCAAAGTTGGACTTATCGACACTAGCGGGTGTTTGATCAATTTCGTGCGAACTTTGAACTGCAGAGGTTTTAAAACGAGTGCGATTAAATATTTCGGAGAAATTGCAGACAAACCCGGCTAACCGAACCCGACCGTAAATCCGCGCCCTTTCAATTAGAATGCCATCTTTCACGGTTCTTGTAGAATTGCCGTCGACGATGTCGTCGTCGTCGTTGTTGTCCTCGTGCTGGCAGTTGTCGTATGTCTTCGTCGTGGTGGTTGTCTTTTCGAAATGCTTCTCTCTTATTGTTGTACACAGTGGTGCACTCTGGTGGTTAACCCCGAAAAGGAAAACAAGACAAACAAAAACAAAAAAACACAAACGAAAGAATGTTATTCAATAACAAAGAAATGGGAAATACCAGCAAAAAAGCAACAACCCTTGCTGTGGATTCCACCGAAAACATATTCATAACAGCAGAAGTCTCTCGGTGGAATAACCACGCTGACGACAATGATAAACCACTGCCACCACATTAACCGCTGCCACAGGACGAGGTAGAGGGAGGCAGCAGATGGTATCCAGCCGGATAGATATAGGTGCACTGTACTAGGAGCTGACTATTTCTATAATAATCGACCCATCTGGGGGTGCATGCAGCTTGCTATTCCTGAAAATAGAGCATTAATGCAGTTTTTTCTGTAGATTCAATGTTTTCTCTATTTTTTATTTTTTTTTTTTCCATTTAAACTTTTATTTTTCCTTTGTCGTCATGTTCTCTGCAGCGATTTCGCTATGACTAATAAGTTTGGTAATAGTAATGAAACTGGTTGGGTCCTGGTAGGGCGGTATCCACGCTGGAGTTGAACTTTGCTGTCCGATGAAACTATTCAGGAAATGCACAGACAGACTTTGCTCTGCTAAGAATGAGGATTGCGGAATCCAACGAACACGTACTTCGTTGGATGTGAAGACGATTTTTCCGTGTTTCACAAGAAAATTCGTTGCGGTCTCGGGTACAACCAAAAATTTAACACAAATTTTACTATAATTTAAGTTTGTGAAGGACCCTAGGTTTAGCTTCTCGCAGCTATTCGGTATTCTCATGTTCGTAGTCGAAGCTAAATCATTCCGAAACATATTTAAATCGAAGTGGTATTCTTTGATTTTAAGTTGTTTTTCCTCTGGGTGCTGTGTTAAGTACACGATATTGAGATCCTTAACTAAAAGTTACATACAGTCGTTGCAAATAAAGTAGTTTTGCCAGTTGTGCTCTGATCATTGTAATCGGACGCTGCACATTGCTGCTTAAAGTTTTTAAAAAGGGGACCGAGGCAAAAAAAGATGCCTCCGCATAAAATACTTATATAGCAAAAAAAAAAAAAAAAAGCTAAGAAAACAAATGCATTCATTACAAAACACTTTTTCCGCACCCTGACTTTTTAGTCACCACTAAAACAAATATCCACACTTTTAGCTGATTTTATTTTCTAAAAATAAAAAAAAACATGCAACATATTTTCAATATAAGGAATCCAGAAACTTAATTGAATTGAATTGAATTGAATAGCTTACAAAGGTTTTATAACAATAGCCCTTTTTTATTATCAGCCATGATCCATATAGATCATCGAAATACATGCACTTACAACAACAGCACATGATCCTGATATTCATCGAGATCACGAAACATGATCTGAAAATGTATTGTACTAAGTGGCTTGTTTCATTTTTCAATGTTGGTGTGCCTGTAAACGGTAGCCACTAGCCAAGCCACACAGTCACGTTGCCAGACTAAAATATTCAACACCCTTCACAACACAAAAAATCAAAAAGCATTTTTTTCACATCGAATACATTTCCCGCCTTCGAGATGATTTTGCTTTTTCATTCCATAGAGGTATGCCCAGACCAGCGAAATATTTAAGTAAATGTTTCATAAACATTTATTTAACAAAAAAAAATGCTTATGAAATGTTTCGCAGTTCGTTAATAATTTGTTTCAGAGGTGTGTTTCGTTCTTTTAACATAAAATACAAATGTCCAGAAAATCTTGGAATAATAAAAAATCGAAACTAGCTACCTGCATAAATTTAAAATGTTTTAGAACCTAGTTATTGGGAAACACGTTTCTTTTTTATCACAGAAAAATCTAATTCTAGCTTCATTTTGTTCTTCTGGAATTTCGTGCCTAAGCCGCTGTCATTTACTTTGTCTAAGAATTCCAATCTGAGCGGACCAGAGGTGCAAACTGAATTAAGATTTCTATTACAATTTGAATAGATTGTAGGTAAACTCATTTCCTTTTAGAAACAAAACACACCATATAACGGAAGCCGTGTTGTTGTTTTCGAGCCTCTGGTCGTGAATTTCCGACAGTAAAAAGTATTTCATAAACGCTTAATAAATACTTAATCGGCGTATACACCGGCAAAAACAGAAATGTTTGACAAATGTTTATGAAATGTTTCTGAAGCAAATCGAGAACATTTCATAAATGTTTAAAAAAATCATTCGCTCGCATGAATACACCGAAATACAGCAGCAAAATATTGTTTATTTGTTCCATTTTTTAACACAGAATTTTAAATTACTTTTCTTAAAAACAATATCCAAAAATAAAAATTATTAATTTGATTCATATGGTAACACCCCCCACAAGCAAATGAAATGTCATGTCAATTGTCATCATATTGTGACGTCACGTTGTACAGAAAGTTTGCAATATGGCTGGTGGCAATATGAAGTTTGTAATGCTCATACATTACCCCTTGTGTTTTGAAAGCAACTGTTGCCACAACTCGAAAATAAAATTTTTCTATGATCCGTATTGTTTTATTTTCATGATCTGATTCGGATCAGATCACGCTGATAATAAAATACGGCTAATAGAGTACATGAAAATGATAGCAACCTTCCACCGCACACGGCAAGAACAAAGTGAGCTCTCAGAGAACTAAAAAAAAAAAAACGAATGGTCGAGCGTCTTTAACACGCGAACCGAGTGCAATGTAAATTTCCTTTTAACCGACAAATGGAACCCTCTCTTATATACATACTTTGTTTTAGTCGGAAACGCCCACGGGATCATAATCAAGTATGTGTGGAAATTTCGAAAAGCAAAAAAGAGACAGAAAAAGTCTCCACAAATTATGACATTGACTTCAAGTTGGTGCTGCCAATGCCAAATAGTTACAATAAAAATTCATAGCCTCTGTAGAGAGGCTATCTGTTGTTGGAGAACTAAACCCGCTTTCTTGCTTTTATATTTTTGAATTCATTTTCGTGCAATAAAAAATAAAATCTCATTTCAACTGAAAAAGGGGCCATTTTGATAATTAAAAAAATGGTTTTGATTCTCAAAAAGGGGCCAAACGGCAACGCTGATCGGCCATTTTAACTACATAAAGTTTCCATTATTCTTATGAGGCCAAGAGCAAAGAGAAGATTTTGAAATTCATTAGGGTTCACAGTTTTCAAAATCGATAAACATTCTTTCTACGAAACTTCATCTTTCATTTTGTCCGTATTTAAATACCGTTATGAGAAACTCTGTATTCGGTACGACAAGATAAAATATAATGAAACCGCAAGTCCGTTTTTACATTTTAAAAAATACTTCAGAGATTTCCACGTGACCCACATTTCGCAAGTTCTTTTCTACTACCAGTTCTGAAAATTCGCATGTCGTTTTCCAATTCTCATAAACTTCTTCTAGATGCTCGCATTTTGTTCTTTCCGTTTGGTTTTGGTCTTAGCCAATCTGCAGCCATTCTTCGATCGACATTCGCCATAATGCGACGTTTATAATTTCACACTGAACATATATCGCTTGGGATTCTCCGATGCCATCGCCAGCGAACTAAATCTTCTTCCGAGGTACTTTAGGCGAATGAAATGCGAACTTTGTTTTTTTTTTGTTTTAATGTCGTTAAGGCCACTTCTCCTTACGAATGTCTCCAACTCGGATTCAAAGAGGTGCTATTGCTATGAAAAATATCTAACGATTTTGAGCTTTAAGTATCACAGTTTACTCTACGCTTTTGGGCTACACAGATGTGACAGATGGTTTCTTTTTAGTACGCCTTATGAAAGCGATCTTCAACATTGGTAGTGAACGTGTCGGCTTTATTCTCTTGCTCGTTAATTAAGTGCCTATATTGCATTATTTACAATTTGAGCAGTACCTCTGATTGATCAATGCCATCACTTCCCCCTTTTGAAAACAAAACAAAAAAAACACAATCACTTGACTGCATGTCAGACGGCAAAAGATATGAATTGCTTGAACACGTACCTGTTCAATTAGCCAGCGTGACTAATTTGGTTTCTGGAAAGGGGGGATTGGAGATGTGACATTGAACCTGTTGCAACAAAAACAACTGAAAACAAAGCGCTATTGCTGTTAAACTGTTGTAAAAACATTACACACTGGGAAGTACCGGGAATAAACAAAAAAGAAAATTTCGGTTTCTTCTTGGGATGCGAAATCTCAACACCAGGCTGAGTAAATTTACTGACAAAACAACGAAACCGACTTTGTTATCGATAAAAGTACTTGTCTGCTTATTACGAATTAACAAGTAAATAAATTTCCTTAGCGAAGAGAATTCTTGCAATCATTTAACAGTTGGTTAAGACGTTATTGACAGAAAATATCAACCGACAAAATCCCTTTGAAGAAATAACCTACTCACAAAAGCTGGCAAGTAAAGTTCCTCTCAGGTGAAGAGAAACACAAAGCGCCGTGTAAATGTGGGCTGTAATCTCAAGAAAACCGCCACCACATCAGTTTTCCACTACAGCAACTAATTCGCTGTTCTATTTTGCAATGAAAACAAAAAGGAACTCAGGCGAACAACTCGAGGCGCATAGTCATCATCCCATCCACTGAGGGGCACTGCAGAGCATGTTATGCGAACTGGCGTCCCCTGCCCTCGCAGACATTACATACAACACTCGAAACGAACGTCTCTATAGGTTTAGTATTTTTTTGTTCGTTTGTCAAAGCAACTATGTGTGTGTCGTAAGCACTGAGGACTCTTTGTCGTAATCAAAATAAGTGCCGCATATCCTTGCTAAACCAACTACTTTGGATGTCATACCTCTCGGTTGTAAGCAGTCCTGTGCGCTTCGTGAGCGTTATTATTGCAAGCACGCGAATTATATCTTAAGGCCATAATGACACCTCGCCACACGTCCTTCTTTCTTCGTGGCGGTGACTCTATTCCGTTCTATTCTTTGTGTTTACTTTTGACGGAGCGTTTAAAGGCTTTATTCAATCTGCGCCTTAATGCAGTAGTCTCGTCTTTGTTTGGTTGGACTGCATGAAGGATAAGGTTAAAACTACCTAATTATGACGAACGAAAATGTTGATTGCGAGCAGATGGTTGTTGTAGCTCAGCGCCAGTGGAATCTAAAAATACAACCCAAGCCAAAAACAAATATGGATCCTCCAAAATAGAACTCAGACGTCGACTTACAGTCGATCTATTATGGGTTAATGGGAATTGATTTCGGCTATGGCAATAGAAAAAAGGAAAACTTAACACGGAACCGTTAAAAGGAAAACACTTGCTGATTGACGTCAGACAGGCGTGTAATTTGGATTTCACCATTTGTGACAAACATAAATCCTTGTTTATTGCTCATGTGTTTTGGATTAATCTGGCTCGTATTAGAAGGGGCAAGGACTATAGCTGATAAGCGAGGCAGTTGAGCGAATGGGTAGCTGGAAAATGTAGTCCAAAACTGTTAAATCGTGTTAAATCGTAAAGGCTTAAGATTCAAAAGTGTCCAATTTTCATTTGAGGAAAGGAAGAAATTTACATTTTTTTCTCCCGTCAATAAATTTGACAAAAGCTCTACTTAAATCACGTGACAAAACGGGTTTTTGTTTTAAAACGATAAAATGTCTCTGACCCGTTTTTCTAAAGGATTTTCTATTCACACTTCGGAAGTCGATAAACGTTGCAAAGATTTTTTAAATTGTTTTTAAATACGTTTTTTGGTCTATTTTTGACACAATTTCTAAAGCACTTCAAGACCTATTTTAACATGTTGTTGAGACAGAGTATCTACCCGTTTTTAAGGCGATTCAGGCGGTGCCTTTCACTTTGATTTTCGATGTGATTTTACTAGCGTTTTAAAAGCAAAAAATTGAAATGTCTTACTTTTGAGTTCAAGTTCGATAAATTTCCGACAAGTTTACGTAACGCAAATAGACGCTACAGAATATAAAGCCTTAACAATTTTTAATTCCGACTTTAAATTTTAGTACCTCAAAATGGATTTATTTTCAATACAAATTTTGCTATTACGAGCTTCCGTAAATTTAAAGTCGGGACTAAAATTATTTTAAAAATTATATAGTGCGATTCTGTCGGTACTATTCGATCACCGCACAGCGAGTTATTAGGTAATTTTGAATATGACTATAGACGCGTTTATAGACTCTTGCTTTTGGGACTTATCTGGTTATTTACGATCAAAAAGATACACAAGCCTATGAAAATATTGTGCAGAAAAACGTTAACAGCTTCGACGAAGACGTTCCGAAATGCTAGTGAGAACACTTAGAATACTCGAAAACTTAAAAAATCGCATAATTTTCGGGTCACTTTTGACGTTAAATTTTTATCTATTTTTATGATTGGTTCGTTTGAAAAAAAGCGATCAAAAATAACACCATCGTTGATGGGGTTTTTTGAAATTCAATTTAAAATGGGTTTTTTAAAAACAACTTTCGATTTTAAATGTGTTTTGAGACACGTGTTTTTGAAATATTTAAATACACCTGCCTTTGCGGGATAGCAGGTATTCTTATTATTTTGAGCTGTCTTAGTAAAGACTTTTTATCGACGATCTGAATACGCAAGAGCTTTTCTTATAGACAGTGTGAAGATAATTTTTGGTCTCGGTAGATCTAACCAAATAGGCAGCAAACAGTCGAAAGAGGCGACTGGCCTAGTTCCGTGTCAGAAAACTATGAAATTTGAGATGTCTGATGGAATGTTGTGAAAGCTCTTCACTCCTTGGAATTTATTTCTGACCATTGAATTGCTGAATTTTCTTCACTTCCTTCTGAGCAGCATGTATTTTTGTTTATGCTTTTTACTGCTCTACACAGAACTAAAGGGTTTTCCAATAAGAGGTATTATTTTGGTATTCAAAGAAAAATGCCATTTTTTGAGATAAATGATCGGATGTTTATTTCCTAATAAAGAGGGAGGTATGCCGTTAATAATAAAAAACAACATCAGCCAAATGGCCACCACGAGCACGCATACAGGACCATATCCTTTTCATGAAATTTTCCATAACCAAATCGCAAAGTGGCTGCCCTATGTCCTCGATAGCCTGACGAATTTTATCTTTTAGGTCTTGACGCTGGGCTGTTGGCGTGGACCTTATATTTCACGTGGCCCCAAAGGAAGAAGTCGAAGAAGGTGTTAAATCACAAGATCTCGGTGGCCAATTGTGATCACCTCTTCGAGAGATAACACGGTCCGGAAACTTTTGCCGTAAAAGATCAATGCTTTCGTTGCGTGTGTGGCACGTAGCGCCGTCTTGCTGAAAGTAAACGTTGTCCAGATCAATAGCATCTAACTCCGACCATAAAATACGGTGTAATGACGTTTGTGGAAAGCCCAACCCCAAAGAACGACGAGGAATGGACAAACCTGGGTTTTCTTCAACACTTTGGGCTACAGCAGCAATATTCTCAGTTGTTCTTGAGCGACGTGCACGGGTTTTATTCTTCACATCACTAACTTGTCCCAACAGCTCGAATTTTTCCACCAATTTCTGTATTGCGGTCCGACAAGGTGCTTCACGACGACCAAAAAATGCTCTAGTTTTGCGAACTGTGACTGCAAGATTTTCACCATTTTTGTAGTGAATTTTCATAATTTCAATGCGTTGTTGAAGCGTGTATCGTTCCATTTTTAGTAATGGCGTAGTTTCAAAAAATAAAAGCTTCAAAACTATGCTATGTCACAGAGGTAGTCAAAATATACTTCCGAAATTGTGCTCATAAAGAATAAGGGCACGACTGGGTCGCACAAAACTTTCACATCGATTGCAACAATTAAGTAAAAAATTTTGTGAATATTCTAGAAAACTCAATATTTGCAACTTCAGCGAATACAGAATTGTGTTCAAAATATTGTAGACATTGAGTTTTATTTCAAACAGCCTATCCCCATTTTAATTCTAAAACCACTCATGTGTTGATAATGTAGTGAACTTAAAAATGTAATTATTGGTGTCACTTTTGCCTGAACTTCTTTGAGAATGGCTTACGAAATGGCTGAAACAATTCTTACTCCGTTTGCATTGAAATCACTTTTTACGCAGTTGGATAAAACGGGAGTCGATAACATAATCGAAAACCCATTACTCCTTTTTCAGCACAAGTAGAAATTCATATTGCAATTTGAGTCCAAGAGACGCCCTCCTTCGCTGAACAACAATACTTGTCCCCCAACTAAAAAAAAAGAAAACAACATATAAAAAATACGCGTAAACAAAGATTAAAGTCTGTAAGAGGATTTCATAGAATTTGAATCGCACATGTGGAAAAGTACCCGAGATATTTTTGAACTGGGATTTTTATTGTGAATCACTGTAATAAGATCCCTTGCGCTGGGTATAAATACCGATGGATTTTAGTCGTTTCCTCACAGATTAAACCATCGTCTCTGCGAGAGTGTTTCATTCAGAGTTACCTATATCCTAATCGTAAAAAATGGAAAAAACCACCATCTTCCTTTTGCTCCTTGTGTGCAGCATGGTAATCACCACCGAAGCCATCAACAACTGGGTTCGCGTTGCTGCCTGCAATAAGGTCTGCAAACGAAGCAAAGCTGAAAGGAACCAGTGTTGTCGCGCCCATCGACACGCATCTTACGCCAATTGTAGTGGCGGAATGCATTGCTACCGGCGGTAAATTTTGTTTACCTTTAGTTGAGTGGTAGACGAAACTTTAACTGTATTACATATATTCGAGACAAAATAAATAAACTTTCTTGTTACCACTCACGAAATCACATTCAATACATTGTGTAATGTGTATGAAATTTGGAAGCGTGCGACGCAGAGGGTATGCATTGTTTTGTTTTGACACCATCAGAGATAACCGCAACAAGGCCTTGGGTATGGGTTCTTATTACTGTTTTAAAATAATTCAACATATGTTGGAGCTGAGTCTTTTTTTTTAATTTTTTCAAACCGTTTTGCTTAGTTTTTTTTTTGTCAATATTAATGTTTTATTGGTGCGTTGACTATTTACGAAGCGCCGAAGTTCGGTGCTTGGATTTGCTGTCAGTTGTAGCTGTCATTAAAATAAATGCTACATGAAACTAAATGTATTGGTAAGTGTTTGAGGTTCTGTTTGGCGAATGATTGGTAGAGTAACAATGATTTTAAAATATAGCAACGCGATGGTAGAAATGCCTTTCAAAAACATGACCACACGGCTACTGAAATAAGTTTTATAATTATGGATTTGCTCACGTTGGGTGTATCACTTTCCTTGTGGATCGAAATCATTTAAAGCGGCCACTCTCTGTTCGATCTTTGAAGTAGGGATCACAGACCTCCACCAAAGACAGCCACTTTTTTTCTTTCACATGTGTATCAACTATCAGTGTCATGAACTTACAGTTGATACAGTTAGGAGTGAAAATAAATAAAGTTAAGTTGCCTCAGTGGTTAGAGTGATGGACTACTCAAACCGGGGTATTAGGTTTGATCCCCGAAAGTAGCAAGGGTCTTCATTGTGAAAATAATTTCGTAATATTTCCATGCACTTTGTAATCGTAAAAGAAATTATTTCTTTTCGTTTGACATCAAAATATCTGTCAATGTTTGAAACGTTGTTAGAGTCGCAGTAATGCGTACTTTAAAAGTGACACCAACCGATGGCCCAATTTGTATATACGAATAATTCATTCACATTGTTTATTGTTTGTTAAGAACCCTCTTATTGTATGAATTATTCCATACCGAATTGTTTAGTGGGACACAAACAAACTTCTTATGTAGCTACTCAGTTTTTTAGCGTGCGGAACTCCTAAGCAAGGTTGGTTCTTCATTTTTATTTTTTGTTTGGAAGAATGAGCAGAGATGTAATGATGTGTGTAGTTTGTTTTCCAATACGTGGTTTAAAAGGCAGGGAACTCGTATGGCAGAATTTCTACCACTGTGTGAACTCTAGTAGAACATATTTGACAGGAAAGCGGTAAAACTTTCTTAAAAACATAACAATTTTTGAACTGTTTTCGATCAAAAAAATGTATATTTCTGGTTGCTGAGGCATGAATTTTACGACCAGATTTCTCGAGTCATCTGGTGAAAATGAATACATGCCTACTGAGCGAAAGTACGCAAAAATACATTCAGAAGTTAAGAACTCGCAGGCAATGCCTTTGTTGGTCTTAGATGGAGGTCTTTTTTTTTTTTTTGGTAGTGCCGAAGAGAGTGACATGCATTTTTATAAAATATCATTTTCTGAACCAGAGAATCTTCAAACATGTGAACTATTATTTTAGTACGATCACAATTCTTCCCTTATACTCCGTATGACGTTTCGATTTCGAATACAGAGAAAGTAAAAGCTGCAGCCGAATTACCTCACCATAAGTCTGCTGCCGATCGTGCTTTGGGTAGTACTATTTTCATGTTCCACGCCCAGTGGTCGAGCTAGTTCGGTATGGAACTCACGTACGGGTGCTTTTCCTGGAGTTACTGATCAAAATTTAATGCACAATTGCCAGAAGTAAAATTAATGTATCTTACAAATATTTGCAATAAATTTCACGGGGAAGCACTTTATCGTCGTCTGTCATTTAGTTGGTTGGATGGTTACTTTTGTTGGTTGTAGACAAGCACAACTGTTAGCATTCTCTTAATTCTTGTCCATTCGTGTAAGTTTATGCCGCTACTTGTGCTAGGAAACTTTTAATACATAATCCGAGGAGTCTCGTTAGTTTAAAACTATGAAAACCGCTTTCACCACTTGTTTTCATATTCCACAATCGATGAGCACAATAAAGTTTAACAAAATATGTTTTTCACAGCTGCGAATAGTTGCAGACGACTTCTGAAATATCTGACGTAAATTTGGAAAACTTCTGCCGTTTAACTATGTATTTAATTTATTTTTTTAAATTCGACTAAAATTTGGCTTTGGAAATTCATGGCTTGCGAAAATAGCTGTTTTATTTTTTCCCTTCTTGATAGTGTAAATTAAATAAATAAGTACGAAAAGATACAAATTTTGAAAGGACCATTTTAAATTCTGAAGTTCCCCATAACAAAAAGCTTAACTAGTTAAGATTCTCTTGTCTGATTAACGTTCTGGGGATGGCGATGGGCCCGCTAAGGTGCCTGGTCTTTTTTGACGATCGCACAACCCCACTCAACCTAACTAACCTAAAGTTCTGGAAAAATAGTTCTCAAAGAAGTTCTTATGAGAAAATAGTTTGGGATTTTTGCCAAAAAAAGTTATATACTCAGATCAGAAAGTCGAAACCATTTTTTTTATAGTTCTTATGAGTTTTGATTGACTAGAGTTCTGATAAAAATTACATTTTTGATTGATAAGATTTTGCATGAGTTCTGATTAGATTTCTGGGTAGAGCTCAGAAACTCAACCAAAAATTGTGATTAAAATGATTTGTTTGATTTAGACAACTTTCTTGAATTTTTTTTTTTAAAAAAAAATTGAGTTCCTTAACTTTCTTTTAAGCTTATTTCTGAAAAGAGGATGTGACATAACTTATATGATTTGTTTCGTTTTGTTTCACTGCAATTAAGGCTTTAAGCGGAACCTATTTTAGCACTAAAAAAGGGCTACAAATTTGGTTTAGTTTCTTAAACGTTTGGCTTTAAGAAGTTTCTTTTCTGAAAAGTGTTGTAGAGTTTCTGAGCAACAGATTTCGGAACTCAAAAAAGAACATATGTGAATAATATGGAATATAATTTTACAATTTTGAATCAAACATTTAGTACGTATGTAGTAAGAACTTTCCAAAAGTGATAAAAAAAAATAAAAATATTTATATCAGATGTACTTACCTAATTCCAACTTTTTTTGAATGCAGCTTATGAAAATCCTATTTCTTTTTAGAGATGTCGCTGGGTGCTTTTTGAACTTTTAACTGTTTTTGGGAATTTTCTTTTTCTTTCTTTTTGTTGACAGAATTTAGTTTTTTTTAAAAACCTGCCAAAAAAAAAGGAAAAACTTTTTAATGTAAATGTAACGGAAATAAACGCACAGTTTCCAAAACTTTTAAAAAATTAAGAAAATATGAGAATACCAAATCTTGCTCTGACTTGTGCCAGATTTGCTTAATTTTCACCAAAAAAAATCACCAATCTCGCTATCTCATTTATATTAGACTGGTTGGCTTTGTGGGTCGCATGACTCTCACCAAAATTCTAACTCACCTTAAAAAAAAAAACAATTACGCCGACAGATCTCAATTTCAAACTATTGCATTGAAGCAATATTGCAAATCCCAAAGCATAGTACTCTCACCTCTCACGTATCTATCCCTTTATAGTTTTTTTTTGGCTTTTAACAAGCATTGCCCAAAGCAAATCGTGAGCATTCTATCCCTGAATTATACAGTATAAATATGCTTCTAAAGCCCTCTCTTACAACTGAGCTTCAGAAGTTCGTTCTGCGATTGCAATGTAAACAACGTCCGTACATTTTGTGCAGACAAAGTTCCGCATAGACTTCTAGAATACCTTCTAATTCGTCCCACAATTTTGGGAGTGTAAAAATGAGAAGAGTAAACTTTTTGTTTCCCTTAGTTCCTCGTTCAAAAATTTATCAGTATTTGATACAAGAACATAATTCATAAGGATGTGCAGACATAGCCCACATGCTTATACATAACCCCATTAACTGGTTCCCCTAAAGTAGACCAATCTCCCAATTTGAACGTCAATTACGAAATGAAAAACAGCAGAAACTTGAAATCTCTTCAACTCCATTCTCCATATGACTTACACCAATGTGGGAAGAAGATTTTAAACAAATTTTCCTCATGTTCTGATTTATGTGGAGGTCGCGTCTTGAAAGGGCATGAATGTGCACTCCAATCGCCGTACTCCATACCATAGAGACTGCACGGCTTGTGCTCTTCGCACCCACTTGCAGTGAAAATTCCAATGAAAAATGCATACAAATACAACCCTTAGTTGCAAGGATATTGTAGCAATATTTTCCACTTCTCATGAAGAAATGCAAAAAAATATACCAGCGGGTGGTATTGGTATATGTGTGCCTGTGCCTGTGCACGGAATGTGCTGTGTAACCCGCGTAAGAGTCACTTGTAAGTGCACCTTACAACCTCACATATTGTATGATGCATACATACGGTGCGGCTATAAACGATTTGAAATGGCGAACTCTTTTACAGTGCAGCGGAATGTTGGGAGTGTATCACAGTAAGCCCCAGGTGGATTTTCATATATTCTCTGAATCAAAAATTCCTCTTTTCGAAGTGGAACTGTGAATGATGCACATGACCTTGGTCGGGGGCAGAGAGTTCAAAGCCAGATTATTCGACAGTATAAAACTGTTTCAGCTCGTTAAGCGATTACGATTAACTCTGCGGAGAAACTTTGACCAAAACTGCAAATTGGTTGAGAAGTTCAAGGATTTACGTATAAGCACTTGTTTGTTTGATTGTGTGAAGGAATCTGTGGTTTATTCATTTAGTAGTTACTAGTAGCTGACCCGGCGAACTTTGTTCCGCCAAAATTCTTACATGTAATGAAAATAATGATTCCGAGCATGCACAATGCACAACAAATTTCCAGCGACTGTTTAATTTTCATAGCGAAAGCAAGACGCACGGGAAATTGAAGACGCTTAAATACGAATGGCAAATCGTAATGAATAAGCGGAATCCGAGGAATGAGAATGTTTGCCTTTGAGTTTAACCCCCAAAATCGTTTGCTTGCATGACATTTGATTTGAGATTTTTCACAATCAAATCAAATGCACTCCGTTGCAAACTTTCGGAGTATTGAGGTTTGAATGGAAGTTGCCACAACCTGGGGTCATATTCTGTAAGACGAAACGTTAAAACGTTTTCATGTGCATAAATAATAATTGTATCCAATGCATACAGGGAAATATATGTTCTCACCTGCATGCATTCCGTTCTGGAAAAACAAAATTAGAAGTAGCGCAGGCAGCGCAGGAAAACTTTTGTTCGTTTCGCCTTACCGAATCTGACCCCTGTTTTCCTATCTCTCTAAACTTTTGTAAAGTGGCACCTTTAGAGTCCAAAACTGTCCCATCTTTTAAACTAGAACCAACCATACCCATCCACAAAATTTCATTGAAATCGATAGAGTGTTTTCGGAAATCGACAACAGACCCACCTATCGAGTCCAAAAGTATCCTATCTTTTAAGTCTTGTTAAACAGTAAATACAGCGATTCGAATTAAGCAAAGAAAGAATCATGACAATTGACCCAGTGACCTCTTTCATCCCCTCAAAGTTTCGTTTTCGCGACATAAAGTAGCCTATGTCCTTCCTTGGCCCAAAACGAAACCACCAAGCCAAAGGAAAAAAGTTCAAAAACCGCCTCCCCTAAAAAATCCGCGCTCAAATAAATGCTGACCACCAGATGACACACGCAATAACAAACAGTTTTCCATCCTCGAAAGGTTTTTCCTAACCCTTCTCACATTCCTCATAGACTCCATCAGTTGTTTGACTGCATGCCGCCTATTTAAAGGTTACTCCAGCTGCTGATCCGAAGTTCGTTACCTTTATTTAGTTTTGCACGGTCGCTATCGTCTATGAGTAAAGTGTATACCTTTTTCCAAAGAAAGGTAGGAAACAAGCTATTTTTGTTAGTCCTTCTCCGATGCCACGAAATTGGATTTATAGAAAGTCCTGTCTCCATGTTCTTCCCGAATAGTCCAAAATTCTATGCCTCAATTAGTTACGTCATTTATCGAGGCTAACATACGTAGACCTTATACCATTTCAGTTTTCTTATTCGAGCTCATCGCCCTTCCTAAGTTCTTCACAGATCCATTGGATAGGCTTCTACGTAATTTTTAATTATTACATAAGTGAACCCTACGATGAAGTGCTGTATGATGCCTTAAGCGTCATCTCGCTAACGTAATAGCTAAAATGATTGGCACGCAGCAAGCCGCCAAAAAGAACCTTGAATTGGTTGTTTCTCTCACTCAGTTATGCTCGTATTCAATGTTCGCACTTTGACCTATCATTATGCACGTCCATAGCGCCAACCAAAGCAGTTTCGGCTAAGAGCTTGCATTAACTGCAGACGTGTCAGTTCTAACAACAGGAAAAAACCCTGCGGCGCCATTGTATCTCAAAAACTGTTCTTCAAATATTGATTAGGCACCACTCCTTGATCCTTTGATCCTTTCGTGGAACTATACATCGTATAATTACTTTAACCAGCCACCCTCATTCGAAGTGACCCTCGTCCTTTTCGGTTCAAGTTTTCCTCGCGCATGCAAATTCCTCAACACAAAGGCAAAGGAACAAGCGCCCGGTTAGGTTAGCAATTCGCCCTCGGCAACCGTTGTCAAGGCAAGTCGCGTAATGCACAACACACACTCAGACAGATTGATCGATAATCTAAATCGATTAACATTCCGCATACCAAAACAGTCAGAATAATAAGAACGATTCTCAATTCAGTTTTGTTTTTCAATGGATATCACGCGCCCAAATTAGGTGTATTTTGTTCTTTGTTATTAATCCGACTGTCGTTTTGTAACTAATATTGTTGTTATTTTGATTTTTTTTTGTTATTGCAGCACTCTCGAACGAAGTGAACAAAGATATAGTCAGACCAAGCGTTTGAGTGATTCCTTTTTGTCGCAAACATCACTTATAACATTACACACAAGAAGGATAACTCTGACAGTGAAAATGGGGAGAAAAATAACGGTAGCGGTCACCACACTTAACCAATGGGCACTGGACTTTGAGGGCAATTTGGCGAGGATAATGCAATCGATATTGGAGGCGAAAGAGATGGGCGCATCGTATAGAACCGGGCCGGAACTGGAAGTGACGTAAGTTTTAAACAAGGGCGTTCTCATTAAAATAAAATGTACCTTTCTACCTCTTGATAACGTAAAACGTGTGCGATGACTGAGCGATAGTTGGACTATCGGTAGCTAGCTAGCCTATCATTTGAAGGGACTTTTTAATGTGAGATATTCGTGCATGTTACGCAGCGAGGAAATTACATTGTTATCCGCATATCGGATCAAGCCTTCAGTCGAACTGTGTAAATTGGTTTGGGTTGTATTTAATCGGACAAGGGTCAGCACACCGTGTCAAAGGGCGGTACAGACAAGTAGATTGCATTCATTCGTTGATGATTCCCATTCGTTGATTCGTCTATCCGATAAATACATCTGGCTGTTTGTTGTCTTTCTTCTTAACTGTCCTACTGCTAATGAATGCAACTTATAATATTAATTTGTAGGCTCTACATGCACCGATGTATATATCACAGCTTCAATTCCTTAATCAGTTCCTTGATTAACCAATAGCTATGTCGGGAAATTAATATAAACGTTTAAATATCGTCCTGGACGTAGATATCATCTCTCCATGTAGAACTCCGTACTCAAATCCATTCCGTCAATATCGAAATGTGGCGCCACCTTTTGGTTGGTCTTAAAATGCATAAACTGACAGCACCCTGATGCTGATATACCTAATGTGGTATTCGATTGGGCTTCTTTAGATTTGCCCTCAGATTTCAGATTTCGAGTGCCTAATCGAACATAAAAACGCTCTTGCTCTTTTTTGTGTTGATATTCGTGCTACTTGAATATGTGTAGTCTTCGACACTTTTCTATGCGCTTTCCATTCACTGGTTAAATTTTCTATTAAAACATTCGAAATTTCCGTCCCGATTGCTTTCTAATTATTCGTTCGTAAATAATTTACAAAAAAAGATTCACCCGAAAAATTTCACGAAAATGTAAACAAACTCCACCAGTTGTCAAACGCAAATGCACTTGTATTGGTAAATCTTAAGCAAATCTGAGAAAATATCTACATTCGCAAAAGTGAGATGAAATCTGAAAAAAAAAAAATGTTTTTTTTTTGTACCAAACGAACATAAAAATTACTCTGAGGGCAAAAAAAATGCTCTGAGAGCGACCAATCGAATACTACATCAATAGACTAGATCCTTGAACGTCACCAATATACCTATACAAATCATTATGGCTTCTTTAATGGAAAAATCATGTGCCGTTTTTGTTATTCGAACTGCTTCTATTCCATTTGTCATATAGAATTTATTTAGGTACCTAAAAGCTAAAAGAAATTCAGTCTGAGCATTGAAAACGGAAAATAAAACTATAGGTATCCGCTGAAACTCCGAACAAACAAAACCATTTTCACAAAATGAATGTTTTAGTAACAATATTCAAGGATATCCTATTTTTCAACCATCTACCGCACACCTTACCTCCTCAATGATGACAACAACAGTTTTGAGAGTTATATCATGATTACCACAATTTATCGTTAGTTTAAGTCTGAGAGGAAGAACTCGGTTAATACTCTTGAATTGAACCTATTCCAATTCCAAATATCGCTTATACTTAAATATTTTTCTTCTTTTCCAGTGGCTACAGCTGTGAGGATCACTTTCGCGAGCCCGATACCTACCTTCACTCATGGGAGGTGCTACTAGAGATTATGATGTCTCCAATCAGGTAAATAAATTCCTTCAATGAGATTGTCCCAGCTAATTGTCGCCTCATTCACTTCTCAGTGACAATATCCTTGTTGATGTTGGAATGCCAGTAATGCACCGCAACGTTGCCTATAACTGCCGAGTGGCATTCTACAATCGACGCATTCTTCTCATCCGTCCAAAGATGTCGATGTGTGACGATGGCAACTATAGGGAGTCCCGATGGTTTACTTCATGGACAAAGGTAAGCCACCATTGCCATCTGTTGTATCCAATTGGCACAACTTTTTACTTGCAGTCCCTTCAAACCGAAGACTACTTCCTGCCTCGCATGATTTCGGTGCACACCGGTCAGGACACTGTACCCTTTGGCGACGCAGTCATTGCCACAAAAGACACATGCATTGGCTATGAGATATGTGAGGAACTCTGGAACGTACGAAGCAAACACATAGACATGTCGCTGTCGGGCGTGGAGGTAATCGTTAACGGGTCCGGCAGTTACATGGAACTACGGAAAGCATACATCACCACCGATTTGATCAGAAATGCCAGCTTCAAAGCGGGCGGTGCCTATTTGTTTAGCAATCTTCGAGGCTGTGATGGTCAGAGAATCTACTTCAACGGCTGTTCGGCGATCGCACTGAATGGAGAGATCGTTGCCCGGAGTAAACAGTTTGCCTTGCAGGATGTAGAAGTAACCATAGCCACTATAGACCTCGAGGAGATTCGCTCCTATCGTATTTCGCAAAGATCCCGCTGCCATATTGCAGCGTCAGCGCCCACTTATCCTCGAATCGTATGTGACTTTGAGATGTCCACGCACAATGATATCTTTAAATCGTCCACCACACCGATGCAGTGGATTTATCACTCGCCCGAGGAGGAGATCGCTATGGGGCCAGCCTGCTGGCTCTGGGACTATTTGAGGCGCTCTGGTCAAGGGGGATTCTTTTTGCCACTTAGCGGTGGAGTGGATTCTAGCGCTTCAGCGACCATTGTACACTCCATGTGCCGAATGATTGTGAATTCTGTGCAATCTGGGGATGCACAGGTGCTGCACGATATTCGAAAGATACTAGCTGACTCTGACTACACGCCGGACAACCCAGCGGCGTTGTGTAATCGCGTATTAGTTACGTGTTTCATGGGAAGTGTGAATTCCAGCAAGGAAACAAGACGAAGGGCATCGCTTTTAGCCAATCAGCTGGGTAGCTACCACATCGAGATCAGCATCGATTCAGCTGTTAATGCACTACTGGGGATTTTCAATGCCGTGACGGGGCTAACCCCCAGATTCCGTACTCAGGGTGGTTGTGCACGGCAGAACCTAGCGTTGCAGAATATTCAGTCGAGAATTCGAATGGTCCTGGCGTATATTTTCGCCCAACTAATGTTGTGGGTGAGAAACCGACCTGGAGGTCTGCTGGTTCTCGGCTCCGCTAACGTTGACGAAGCTCTACGCGGATATCTAACAAAATACGACTGCTCCAGTGCAGATGTCAACCCAATAGGAGGCATTTCAAAGACGGATTTACGGAGATTCTTGAACTACGCCAAGGATAAGTAATTATTTTGAGTAGTTTTCTGTCCATCAGAGTTTAACTAGCTTGTGTCTAAGGTTTAACCTCCCCGTCTTGGAGCAAATTGTTGAAGCACCACCTACAGCTGAACTGGAACCACTCCAGGATGGACAACTGATGCAGACTGACGAACAGGATATGGGAATGACGTATGCTGAGTTGAGCGAGTTCGGTAGGCTCCGAAAGCAAGCATGCTGTGGGCCGTATAGCATGTTTTGTAAGCTCGTCGCCACGTGGAAGGGCGATTTGACTCCCAAGGAGGTTAGTCTGTAGCCTGTTTTGTATGCCCTGACTGATGATTACTCCTCTATATAGGTCTCCGACAAAGTGAAACACTTTTTCCGTTGCTATGCCATCAATCGGCACAAGATGACTGTTCTTACGCCATCGGTGCACGCAGAGAGTTATAGCCCCGATGACAACCGTTTCGATCACAGGCCCTTCCTTTATCGAGCCAACTGGAGTTGGCAGTTTAAGGCTATCGATGATGAGGTAGCTGAAATTAGTAATTTTTCGTGTGCTTTTTATTATATTTATGTTCTCTCCTTCTAGGTGGACAAGCTGACGCCGGTTTATACACCCTCCTCGAGTCACATACGGCCAAGTTCCGACGATCTTATGTCACAAACACAAGAGTCCGAATCCAGCCACCGATCCTCGCGCATTGATTCAAAGAATTCATCGCCAATATCATGTTCTTCTATGGAGGGTCCAAAGACAAAACCTAGCGGCTATTCGAAGGTTCATGTCAATGTGATGGGGAAAATCAAGGACCGAACTGGAATACCAGTGTAATACGACTGACAAAGTCGCTTAAAATTATGTTTTTTTTTCAAGAATTTCGGGACCTTTGTCTTTGGTTGTTGTAATTTGGTTGCCTAAATGAGATAATATTTTTAACTGAAAGACTCGCACAATTACAGTTGTTTAGTTAGTATTTCATATGAATCAGTTGTAAGCTGTGTTTCTTCTTAATTTTGTTTCAGATACATATATTAAATTTATAATAAACCGTTCTCCTGATTTTAGTTTATTATTTTCATTTGAATTTATTGGTGCAAGAAGTTTACTACATATTGTAGTGGATCGATTTTTGTCTATTTGTGCTTTGCGGACAATTATCCCATGCACTTTGTTATGTATATATTCAAATTATTATGGTGGCTGCCCATAATTAGTCGGTTTATACACCCTCAGTGAACGACTTTGACTCTGGTGTCGACAGCTCAACCACCCTTTCGCGAATTGTCTGTTATTACAGTCATCATTTGCATAGTCTCGTGTTAAACGCTAGAATGCATATTCTTTTTAAAAGGAAATGTCCTCGAAGCAAATTACGCACAATGCGGTGTGGTTGTTAATCAGATAAAATACATCCCGTAGTAGTTAAGTAGCAATTAAAGCAAATCATTATACGCTTCTCATACCGGTTGGAGAACAATCAGAATCTTCCTGTAGTATGTCCAAAATACGATTTTCAGGCCTATATTTCACTGTATGATAAAATTAGCCATCACATCCCTACCTTTTTCAAAGAACGAATTGAAAAGTACCTAAGTGAGCAAACCAGACAACTGCAGTTGCCGACAGAACAGTAAAATATTAACCCTCCTTTTAATAAACGCTTCGTAAAAGTTATCAACTGGTTACCTACAGAGCAGTAACGTCAACAGTTTGTATGCTAACTGACGTTTGTTAGCCAACTATTGAAAATATTGAACCAGAAAGTACGGGAACAGACCTAATTGATATACATTTGTTTATTAATAATTGGGTAAATGAAAACATACACTCCTAAAATGTTCTTTGACGGATTTGAAAACTTTCTGGCAGTCCTTACAAAAGCAGAAAGATCTTGATGAGTTGGAATATGGCCAATTGTAACGCCAACAAAACAATTTCTTGCGCCAATCCCAAGAGTATTGCATCTGCTGCCAATTAGAAATCTTATTATTGTCAATGCTTGATGTTTCCACCTGGTTTCCACTGTTTCCTTAAAGAAACCCTTTTTTTAAATTACCTTTATTCAAGGGTGAATGATCATTTTTAATCTTAAATTTTAGACAAAGTTAACAGCGAAGCAAACAATATTTTCGTTCACAAACTGCCACAGGACCTTAATATTACTTGAATGGTCGTCCGTGGAATTGTTTTTTTTTTCTATTTTCCTTTTTAATTTTTTTTTATCTTTTAACATTCTTTTATTCCCAAAACAAGATCAATTATATAATCATAAGCCAACATCACCGAAAATAGTATTCATATGGAAAAAAAAAATTATTTTACAAAAATAACGTAGACAGTTAACAAACGAACATGCCTAAAGAAAGGTCTAAATTATATGAATAACAATTCAATTAGCTTTAAAATTATATAAATCGTACATATACAACAAAAACGTTAAAATGCAATGAAAGCATTACAATATTAGTAAGGAATATTTTTCTTGAAAACAGGATAACAAAAAAAAAATCAAGTACTTGTAAATAAAAACTTCCTAAATATTATTAAATGAACAGCGTTGTAGATTAAATAGATTACTAATTGATACTTTAAGGATATGCAAACAAAAATGATGTATTTCACTACAAGATAGGAGGGCTTACATATTCCGCATTCCGAATTATCAAAAATAAACGTTATAAGATATATAATTTTGTTGGAATTTTGCACCCGTTATTAAACGATATTTCGCAAGTTACTGTATCGTACTGCGACCGCCTATAAAACGTGTGACGTTCTTATTTTTATATTTAGAGGATTTAATCTAATTTCATTTACTAATAATCTTGTTTTTATTTTGTCAACAACTACTAGTCGACAAATAAACAATTCACAACCTATCACACCTTTATGCGAAATGCAGAACTACGGTTAGTTATTTGTTTTTTTCTTGGGTGTGAGTTGGGAATATTTTTGTGAGTTTCTAAGATTTAATAACATATCTTGTTCAAAGATTAAAATGACTCTTTTGACGTTATAAAGCTAATATAAGTTCCTGCGCACAGATTTCTTTCAAACTCATTATTGAAATGTAACAGCTATTGAAGGTATTTAATATAAATAATATATGTAGTTATAGCCACATTTATAAAGAACAAAATTCACTTAGTAATCCTGTGTAGAATACCAAATACTGATACAATGTAAAACAAAAACAACAAAACCAGTGAAAACCGCATAGAAATGTAGAATTTTCCACGTACGTATTGTTAAAATAAAATCTTTTTAAACTAAAAATTTGTCTTTTATTAGCAGCCATTTTTGTACTCGGTAAATTTTTGTATCGTACCATTATGGGACGCAGCTTCCCTTCTGTAATATCCCCGAATGAACCACTCCTTCTTTCGCAAACTATCGAGGTGAAATATGTTATCCGAGAAATCTGGTTGTTACCATTTGTGACCATATGCTGAGGTTCAAAGTAAAATAAAAAAGTTAAGGAATAGTTGGCGCTACGGGTCCGTAGGGACCCTACATCCTAGGCCTAGCTTCTCACAACTATTCGTTTTTGTGCTTTTTAGTTTTTTGGGAATCTATAATTCTATGCCAAGTCCAAACGGCTTAAATGACAGTTATACTCTCGGATGTTTGTCAGATGTTCGCCAGAGGCGGCGTGAAGTCTAAAGTCAAAGATTAGTTTTTGTTTAATGATTTTTTCTTCATTTGAGACACATTCAATCAGTTGTTTTTATCATTAATAAACCTCCTTAAACTTTCTTAAATTTGATTTTATCCGACGACTGTGTTAAATTCTGAGGCAGTTGCCCCATGGACTCTGTTACTTGTTTGTTGTTTGCCATATTGACTTTTGTTTTGTTTCACTTCTTATAACTTTTATAGACAACATATTGCTTTGTTTGAATTTGTTTGGCCATTCACTGTAGCCGTCCTCTTTTCCCCTTTCAGACACATTTAATGACTTTGTACTCGAACTAAAATACTGAATATTTTCAGTTAAACACATCTTGAAGAGATAGTCCCTTCTATTCAAATGAATTGCAGTGTATAATGTGGGTAACATAGCTAGCTTGGTTAGAGCCAGCTCAATAAGCTCAATAGGTATTCACAAGAAGTTGTTCTCCTTCTGGGATATCTAGTCTAGGCTTAATAGCATGTTTGAGCACTATGGCTGAAATTCCGTGTCCGCGGTATACCTTCACGGAACTAAATCTACTTTGCATACGAAACCAAAACAAATTCCGTCACGTAGTGCTCGGAGAACACGATTCGAAGCAAGTTCTTAAGACTATACACACGATCGCTAGCAAAAAGGATTCGACGTGGCCGCGCGAGCTGTTTTATCCATCGACTTCTCTCCTTGGTTCACGTCATAAGAGGTAGTAGGTATACTATCATGTTATTTGTGTCTATTTGTATAAGGTCCCTATTTTAAACCCTCTTTTTGGCGACTCTTATCATTTTGGCCACCGGTAGCACCGCCCCGAGCGCACAAAACGACTTTCGTGCCCATACTGGAGCCCTTCCTTTTGACATTGGCCTTTATGGATCCTTTATTCAAGATAGGTATTGGTATGTGTAATACGAAGGAATTCGAACCGTTTTAAACTGTTAGTAATTATATTGAGTTAACTTTTCACTAGTTTCCGAATCAAAACAAAAACATATACGCCATACCCATCACACAACAACTTTACTGGTAAATAAAAACATAAAACACAAGTGTATTTTTTTTAAATAACTTTATATTTTTATTAATTTTTTGTTCTTCAGTTAACATCCAACTTGTTAAAAAGGAAAACATTCTATTTAGTTTCCTTGGATTCTCCTTTCTGTCTTTCTCACTCTTGCGCTCCATTGCATTATTAAATTAAACAAAATATAGAATTAAACCTAAATTTATATTTTCTTACACTCGAATACAACTTAGGCACTAGTGAATATTTTTTTAAGAATACATTTCAGCTGTAGTGAATTTCCAAAAATGCAATTCATTTTCTTATAAATTTTTAAAAACTTGTATAACAAAATAAGAAACTATGTCCTTTTGAATTAAAGCCGAAGGGTTGGAAGATTGAATAACGTTAAATTAAATCATAGAATTCTTTATAAAAAAAAAAAAATTAAATAAATATATTGTTCATCGTATATAAATGTGTGCTTCTTTTTTAAGTACATGTGTTTATTCTAGTCTTTTTCTTACATTTCTAATCATATTCAGTTAGTTGGTGGTTTTTCTATTAAATTTCCTTTCACATTTCATTTTTGTGAGCTTATAGGCTAGATTTATAAACAGCGAGGGAGGACCATCCAAAGAAAAACTCCCTCAAAACTTACAAGTACGTAATATAAATGTTTAGTTGTTTTTTTCCATCACCATATTTGATTGCACAATTTACCCGAATTGTAGTTTTGATTGTAAGTAGCTGCCGCATTCATTCAAATTGAATAGTTTTTTTTTCTCGGAAGACGTTGGTGTGCTGCCCCCTTTCTACTGTCCATAAACAAAGTGTCCAAAGGTTGTTTTAATCGCTTTTCAAGTAATCAAACATTAACAACTTAGAAACTAAAATGCTTACGACTATGGAATTAAGAGATTCAATATCAGTACAGTTTGCGTAGATTTGTTTAATGTTTCGTTTAAATTAAACTTATTGCCTAAATAATTTATACAGGAGCTGGCTGCATTCACTTATGGACAGTAGAAGGCGGGCTTCGAAAGTGTGTCACTGTTCTGTTTGTGATCCAAAAGACCAAATGCCTTGTTTCATAATTTATTTCGCTTAGTTCTAGTTAGGGGAAAAACATGGGAGTAACAAAATCCATTTGCAAAATGTAGAAAAGAAAAAAAACAGATTGAAAAAGTGCTACTGAATATTCATAACTCGATTGATATGAAACAAAAAATAACGCAGAAGTTGTAACAGTTTTCTTATAAAAAAAAAAGAAAATAAACAAAATCCAATGAAAAATAAAAATATTTTCAAAAAATTAAACTAAAATCCAACTAATATTCCACAAACAGAATCCACTTTCGGTAAATTCTTGCGGCGAAAAAAGAAACGCGAACCAAATTTCGAAAGAATGTCCAGCATTTCTGTCTTAATTATGTACCGGCATCGGCAATTGGCCCAGCAAGTTGTTGGCAAACTGCGAATTTGTAAACTTGAAATGACGTTTATCGTAGAACTTCAGCAGCGCCGGTGAATAGGGGTGATTCTCCTTGAGATGGATGTAGTGGACTTCCGGTTCACAGGTTGTGTGACCACACTCCTCACACACGTACATCTACAATAGAGGGACGTTAGCAAAATGGATGAGACAAATAAAAAATTAGTTGTGAACAAACCTTAGCTCTACGCTCCTTGTAAGCATATTGATGTTGCACGCTGTGCACTTTGAGGCAGTGGGACTCGAGTGAACACCGTTGGGTGAAACTCTTTTCGCACAGGTTGCACTTGTATGGACGGACGCCGGTGTGCGTTCGTGTGTGTCGCTTCAGATCGAAGGTGTCGTTGAAGCCTTTGCCACAGAACGTGCACAAGTATCGCTTGATATCCGAATGACATTTCATATGTCGATTCAGCAGTCTTTGCAGAGTGAATGTCTTGGAACAGATACGGCAGATGAATTTCGTCGGATCATCCTCACAGACGGTAGCAACAACAGATTTGTTCTTCTCATCTTCGCGGATACGATGACCGTGGGTGTTCTCGATGGCGAGGGGATTCTTTATGCCATGACCACCATTGACGAACTCTAATTGCACCTCGGGCGGCAGTCCCAACTGGAAAGAGAGATGGAGGAATGCATACACAATAAGATTTAATGAATGAGGAAGACGTTTGAGTTGAAAGGAGAGACGGATGTAGATTAGGTAGGCAGAACTGGGGGCGACAATTTTCCAAGAACATCTGATGCAGAAATGTGCTGTTGTATTAAGCAACGAGCCACATTCAGGCTGTGCAGCAGAAGTCAATATGTATCGTCGAGGTACAACAACAAACGGACTGATGGCATTGGCGACAATGCATTAGGTAGCTCCATCTACAAAACACGGACAACGTTTAGATCTACCCTAATCGCAGACTTCGGCGATGGATAAGGTACAAATGGAAATGTGTAGAAATGCACCCAAAATGCTGCAAACAACACTTCGAGCAACGGATTTAAACTAATTGATTGTCCATAGCAGGTATGACGTATGAATCTATAAGACAGGAGTGGGCGCGACCAAAAAGGTGTCAGCATTGCCCACAATACAGAAATTTGTTGTGTATGCATTAAGTAATAGTCGCTTTTAAAAAATATCCTTCTTTATTAAAGGAAGCAAGCCACATGATCAGAAGTGGAAAGTTGTTGAGGAAGGCTCGTGTGGGCTGCATCCACAAACACCTCTTCCCCTATATCGAAAGCCTGATAATCGCTTGACAGAGCTGTAGGAAGCGCTTCTCCAAAGAGTAGAGCAGATATTGCGATGTGGTTTCCACTGCCCGAAAAATGTGAATTCTGTAGACTTAAATCTCCAGAAAGTTGCGTATGAATTATGACAGAGATAGTCTTAAGATCCACAATAGGAAATATTCGGACTGCTTTAAAAAACCCAGTACTGGTTCCGTCCGCAATACAATTTGAAGAGGATTTTCGTTACGATTCAAAAACACTTCCAAAACAGTTGCTATCCCCACAGTATACACTTAATGAAAAATAGTAGACAAGACAAACCACTGCCACCACCACAAACAAGTACCACAACACCAACAACCACTCACAAGGGGAAAAACATGAAAAATATCACAATTTCTTTGGTGGGACGCACAAACACTGCACGGTCCTCTCAAAAAAAGGAATATTTTAGATGCTTACCCTTTGCTGTAGTATATGGAACTTGGTCTCATGCAACGGTGGTACGTGCGGCGAAAGTGCCTGGACAGCAGCGCCCCCAACACTGCTCACTACAATACCATTTGTAGTTGTGAACCGCTGCTGGTGGTGGTGGTTGGGTTCCCTCTTGAACTTCACAGATAGCTGAGAAGACGTTGGACTTACACTTTGTATAATGGGCTTGGCATCGACCGGATCCAGAGTGCCGGTTGACGCATTCGACATCTGGTGACTACTGCTCGAGGAAGGTGATGGCAGCGACAGATTGCTATTGTCACTGCCCATGTGATGGTAGTTGCTGTTGTTTAACGCATGGGACAGCATTCCTTGGTGATGGTTGTTATGATGATGAGGATGCTGCTGTTGTTGCTGATGCTGCTGCGGCTGCTGCTGATGTTGTATATGTGGATGCTGCTGCTGCTGATGATGGTGATGAGGGTGCGAGTTATGCTGTTGATTTGAGAAATGATGTTGCTGCTGTTGTTGCTGTTGCTGCTGATGATGCTGCTGCTGTTGCAGATGCATATGAGCCTGCTGGTAGCTAGGTGGTGGTGACTCTTGATACATTTTGCTGCTTTGCAGGTGGAAACGCGTCGTGTCAAAGCAGTTGTTTCCACTACCACCACGGCCATTGTGCGAACCCGGAGTACCGGTGATTTGTTGCAGCAAATTCTCGTGAAACGCGTCTATGCAGCTGACTGCGTCGACTGGGGTAATCGAATCCGGAGTCAGCGAAGGTGTTGATGCCAACTCCAAGTCCTGATCAGGACTCGGTGAATCATCGCTGGGCAGTCGCTGCAGGAATGAACTCAAATCCACAGCATCAGACAGTGTATCTAAAATATGATCATTCGGCGAAGAGAATGTAAGCGTCGCCGTAAACTGAAGTGGATCCACCACTTCGGTCATGATGGAGTCGTTGACTTCGTATCCCCCGTTGTTGGTGTTGCCATTGACATTGCTATAGCACCCCTGATTGGCGCCGTTGTGAGATAGGATGCCCTGCTGCGAAAAGCTGCCAATATCGATCTTCGTGTCGTACTCGATGTCTGGCTCGTCCTTCAGAATGATACCGTACGCTGCATGATTGAACATGGGATACTTTGAGTTAAGACCATTAATATGATTACCGTTTGTAGAATTGTTACCCTGGCCGTTGACAAAGGACGTCGTCGAGCCCAGATGCGTCATCTCCGGCAAGTTGCCCTGTCCGCTTCCCCCGACACCGCCAATACCTACACCATCGCTGCCACCCATTAGATAAGCGGCTGCGTTTTGTATCAAAAAATTGTTGTTAGCCGCGTTGAAGGAATTCATATTGTTGCCTACGCCCTGAGCTTTAAGGCTCTCGTAGAATGGAGGCAGTGACCCCGTTGGTGGACTATTCGGACCGTAATTCGAGCGCCCGTCGCGCCCTCCACCCATACCTCCTCCGCCGCCGCCGCTACTGCCACCTGTGCCACCGCCTAGGCTACCACCGTTCGCCGAACTATTGCCTCCTCCGCCGCCAAACTGTCCACCAACACTAAAGCTCAGACCAGCTGCTCCTCCGTTTTGGTGACCACCAGCAGAACTTTGACCAGAATTACCAGCTCCCCCGCTATTCGAGGAACGTCCGTGACCTGCTGCCGCCGCTAAGATGCCACTCAATTTGGCCAATCGTGGATTAGAGAGTACCGCTCGTGCCGCCAATATCGCACTTCGTCGCCTGGCCTCTCGGATGCGTCGCTCACGCTCGGCTGCCTTCTCTTCGTCTTCGAACTCGCTTCGTCGCTTTGGAACGTGATAGTCTATGGGCTGCTCTTGTTCCGGACCCAAATGAGCCAAAGACAATGACAGCGGAATGCGGGTATCGTGATTTTCGCTGGGCTTTGGTGTTCTCTGTATCACCGAGCACCGTACGGCCGGTTCGGGTGGAGGCGGCGGACTGGGACGTGTTTCCGCTGGTGGCGGTGTTTTTGTCGTTCTTAAACTGAGCGGTTTCTCTTCTGGTACAATCGGTTTCTCGTCAACAATTAGCTTGCGTTCATCCGAATCGGAATCAGTATCAGAAATACCTTCTTCAACGCAGGCTACTGGCGGTATTGATGCTACCACCGCCTCAGTGGGGTATTCCTTGCGCTGGGCTTGTGTGAGAACGTGACCACGACTTCCGTACGGATGGTCCCCACCAAGGATTGATGAGAAAAATCGCCTCGGTCGTGGCGGAGGCGATGAATGAACTGTAGGTCCCGCTGGTGTTGCTGTTGGACAGTCGTCGGCTGCTATTCGGCTAATGGGCAGGGTGGGCTCAGTTGTTGTTTCTAACGTGGGGCTACTATTTTTGGTGTATGTGGTGTGGTGATGGTGTGATGGTAATTTCGGTTCGGGGGACGCTGGCGGAGCCAAGCGATTATCCTCGTGGAAGATGTCACGAACTGGAAAGAGAATAAAAAAAAAATCAAGGGAGTTAGTGGGTTTTTTTTTTTTTGGATGGAGCTTTGAAGTGGAATTGTGAAAAATTTGGATGTGATAGTGTTTTAAATATGGCGTTCTACGACTGAGGAGAACATAATATTATTGGCAGAAGCTGTATAAACGGTAAGAGGCATTATATAGCTTCATTTATAATAACCACTTCTGGAATGGAACTAACACTGAAGATGCGTAAACCATAAGGCGGAGTAAGCCGATGATTTATTTCAAGGGATACACACGAAGATAATATAGAAAGCTGGTAATCTACCTGTAAGCAAGTCGAGAATCTCAGCCCAAAGCACAGCGTCTGCATTGAAAGCAATAACAGTTCATTCGTAAAATAGAACATAATGTTGAAATGGCGATCGCCAATGCCGTCGAATCAAATTACTTGCCGTGTTGCTATGGGCAGGTAGTTTGATAAGACTGTAACATAGCGTCGGTACTGCCAAGTGAATAGACCAATTTCAAAATGGCCGCCAATTAAAGCAAAACACCGAGCAGGCATGGAAACATCAAATGCAGAACTTCTGCCTGTGACCTCATAGCTCAGACCATTGTTCCCTCAATAATAAACTCTCAATCTCAAGGCATGCATTTTAAATTAGATGACATCTGGTTATCGTCCTTTGTTATTTATCCAATAACTGTTTAAGTTTCAAGAAAACACATTTAGTAGCAAAACATTTTTTCCAACTGTGTATGTTGTATAGGTAATTATAAAACTTAGAAGGAACACAACCATGTGCATAGCTGCACGTCTCAGTGGAAGATGAAGAGATGAGAAAGTAATAATGATACATGAATCTTTAATGTCCTTGCTGCTTGTCCGTCATCTAATTCTAAAGAAAACAACATCCATTGCGCAATTGTTACTTGAAAACAAAGAATTCGGCATTAAAAATGAACTTGGTATTTTCCGAACTAAAACGGATCTTGGACATCCATTCGTCCTCTGCTACAACTTTGTTCTTATAAATACCACCCTGCCCAAGGCATACAAACCCTTCCTTTTGCTTCCAAAATAGATTTCAAGGCTAACTGTTAACAGTTGGCTGTAAATTTACTTCTATGTCACTCAACGGTAATTTCTTCAGTAAACCAAAAAAAAAAAAACAATAATATTTTCTAACTGTTTCTAAAGAAAAATAACTTTCACACTTCACTCCAGGGAGATGAAATCAATTCACAGGCCACTTCGACAATTTCGAAACGAATGAAACAAACGGTGGCTATCGCGCACTACGGCTACGGCGACGAAGCTAGCGGCATGGCGTGATTGACAACTGCAGCTGCTGTCGCGACAGAGCTTTCGCCCCGTTTTGTTTACGCAACATGTATCCTGTTGTGCATGGTCAAACGGTGGTGTCGAGCATGTCCGTTTGACATAACTGCCTGATGGCGCCGGTTATTTCAAAATAACCATTTTTCGATAATCAAAACAATCGCAAATATTTCACTAATTCCCAAAATTATTTACACAAAGGACAATGCAAGCAGCTACCGCACTTTACGTCCTCTACACTCTTACATTCGACGTCTAGAAATTCGATTTCATTGCACTGTACAAAGGTATAGGCTTCGGTTATAATATAATTGTAAACTAAGTCGATTTCGCGCTTAACTTTGTCTTGCATTTTGTCGGAGCATTTAGCGATAGGAATTGTATTGAAAAGTAATTATTTTTTTTTTGTCATAATTGAAAATGGTTAGGATTTGAAACTTTTTAGTTCACGTCCACGTCTAGCGAATTTACGCGATAATGACATGTGCGAATGCCTTGACGATTACTCGAATTGTGTACACTGTACTTGAAGTTGATGTTTTCAACGGAATTTGTAGCACTTTTTGCAAATATTGTAGTAGATTTCTACTGTTGGTTGGAAAGAAAATAACTGAATCAGGCAAGCACAACAACCAAATCTCAATTGATATCGAATCGGTCCTGATGAAAACAACTTACGGAGCATGTGTGCGTGTTAAAACTTTGATTGAGAGAAAATGCAGGCTGTCGCGTCTTGTCTTGCGTGCAGTGCAAAGGTATGTTTGCTGAGCTTTTTTTGTTACATTCGTTAAGTGTTTTGGTAGTCGCCAGTGATGCTGATGTGGATGGATAATTGATATTTCGTATAAATTATATTGATAGGTAACGAGAATTAGGAAGACATGTCTATTTATAGGTTAAACAAAATTTGTGGAGATTTTTTTAGAAGTGGCGAACAATTTGAACTCGAGCCGCCTACTGCTTGGCTTAGCTTCGATTATTTTTAAAGAGATCGTTCTTGTTTTAAAACTACTATAAAGTCCTTTTAGATTCAATTATTTTTAAAGAGATCGTTTTTGTTTTAAAAATACTATAAAGTCCTTTAAACATAACATTGCATTGATGGCAAATGGTAATCAGACCAATTCAAATGAACGTATTTGTGGAGATAACCTCAAATCGACTTTCGCTATACCGCACAACAATCCAATCCAATATCAGAACAGAATCATTACTCATTTACATCAAAAATTCATTAACATTCATGCCGCCCAACATTTCAATCGATCAGTTCCAAAAATTTGATTGATTTCTTATTGAGATCCTCCTCCATTCAGAACTCCTACAAACTTCGAGGCCAATACCGAACATACGAACTCCAAATGAACAACGAAATGGCATTTGTTCTACCTCAATCGCAACAACTTATTGGAAAAAATCTCAACATGTTCACATGACAACCAAGTGAAGGTTATCGCATACATAACACAGAATAATGTGTAACACCCATAATTCTCATAGGCTTGCTGCTGTTACAGTCCACCTTGACCTTAACTTGCTGTCAACTCAACCACCTTTATTTTTCGTTTCTTAAGTGTTGGTAGTGCTTAAGTTCAATATTGAAATGTAACACTTGATCTCATCGGAGCTACAGATGCGTCAAATTGGCAAACAACTGAAAGAAATAAAATTATAATTTGTTTTATAGCATCATCGTAACAACAGCTACTGCCGACAACAGTAGCAGTAAAAAAGGCCTGCTAATCCAACCGGTAGTCACTCAATTCATGGTTTCATACATACAGAGCTTTGCCCGTACGAAAATTGATCACGTGTAAACAGGTATAGCCATCGAGTATAGCATACAAAATTGATTTAATTAAGTATTCACGTAGTCCATTCACGTTTCGCTGACAATATTTCCGTTAAAAATATACATACGCACTTGAATGTGTGTTTTTTTTTTTTTAAATTCTTGTTGGTTCTATTCAATGAGGAGAAGTTTTTATTTTCTGCCGATAACCATATTAACATGTTAAATTATGACATTTAGCTGGCTTACTAAATTTTACTGCCAAAATTTCACAAAAACGTCTGACATTGCGACAGGAATATTGCATCCTCTTGATGACATTTCAAAATAGGTAGGCATATGAGGCTATCTGTAGCCTTGAATTCGTTTAATATTTACTGATATTTGCATTTAAAATAATTTTGAATGTTCATAAATAATTTATGAAATAATATATACACGCTTCGGTTCGTTTTAGTTATATCGATGTCGAGTGCAATGCTCTTTTCCGAAATTACTTTCGCAGAAACTGGAATGTGAACGGAATTTTAAGTGCATTAATTACCATTAATAGTTTTATGGTAGGACTTTTACTGCACGATTTTTATAGTGAATTTATAGCGAATTTCGGGGGATACGGGGTTGCTGAATAGCTTCAAAATGAAACTTCGAAACTAGAGAAACATGATAAATTTTATGAAGTAGAACACAAAGTGCCTATCAAACTGAGCGATTAATGAGTTTGAGAGCTTCAAATTTGTCAGCGGTTTGATTAATACACGCCTTTCTGACAACGATGGCGAATTGCAAAATACTCATTGAGAAGTTGCAACACCTTGTGTTTTTTCTTGTTTTGGAAGCAGAAATTAGCAACTAATAAATACCTTTATAAGAGTAAATAATTATGCGATGCATCCAAATTTGGGTTAGAACATAATACCCAGAACCCAAGGAGTTGAGGAATTTACAGTCAAACAAACGCAAGAGTAATGCACATCGCCAATAATTAATTATGCATTTTTTAATAAGGGACAATAACGCTAAGGATCCAGTTAAATAACGTTAGCTACAAAACCCGATTCTAAAGCACTTAATCAGCTACTTCACTGCTGATTCAAGAAGTTTAATTATTTCAAGTCTCCATAAAAGGCATTTGACGGTATAACATACACTTATCGCAATTCGTTCGTATTTCTTCTGCTCTCGCACTGCATCCATCTTAGGTTTTCTTTTCGCTTGCTTTTCTTACTCGTTTTTCTTATTTGTATGAAGTAACAAAGCCTTGATCTTGATTTCAAAAGTTGATTTCATTTCAACCTAATGCATACAAAATTTGCATAAGTATGCCTTTGCGATGGGGGAACATGTTACGGAATTCCTTGCATTCAATTAATCGAAAACAAATGAATCGGTTTTAATTTCATTTTACCGTGCATGTGTTTTACCCAATTAAAATCCAATGAGAACACGCCTTTAAGTTAGGTGCCAAATCTCCTGTCGCTCTACCTCTCTGAATGCAGCAAGAGCTTTTTGAGTGGATTGCGCAGGTTTCTTTTTTTATTTTTTAATTTGACAGTTTGAACTTATTGGAATTTATTTTGAGTTTGTTTTCGGTTCAAGTTTATGGTATGTGTTGAATTTCGACAGTGTCTTAAACAAATCTTATGTAAATTAAGTGGAATTTAATTTCCCTAGTGACATAAAATTCAAGTCAACAGCCCGAGTCGTGGTAAGTTGTCCGCGAAATCCGTTTCTGTTCTGCCTGTATTTGGATGCAACTCTCAAGTGGGAAGTGTGCAAGCGCAATAGGATTCTACTTGGGAGTTTCAAATTCTATACGATACGCTTTACCTGTTGCGATATTTAAATATATCAAAAGGAGGTGGACATACAGCTGAAACGCATTAAATCAATAGAATCCACAAGCGAGAAATGTACCTATAGCCAGTTTCATTTGTGGCAGTGACGGCACTCAAACCGAACACTCAACTCAACCCCCTTAATGGCTGCACACAGATCGAAACAAGAAAAGGGCATCATCCAGCGAACGGCAAAGGGAATCATGAATAGGAACCCGCATCAAGCATAATAGCTGTACAGATTGTAGAAATGACCGTGAAATGGCGACTGGAATTTAATTTTTTTCCCTCAACAGATACACACGAAGCAGAAACAAAAGGGGGCAAAATGAGGAATTGTATTTTGTTCTTTCTCGTTTGTTTCTTTCTCTCGTGCTTCTGTTTCTAACCCTGTTCGTTGTCAGTGGACGTGTACCTGTACATTGGATTCGAATTCGAAGATTCTACGGGTAATAGGTAGATGCAGCAACAGCAACAGGTAATCAATTAACGTGGACTGTAGAAGTTAAGGAATAAAAATAAAAAAAAACACATTTTGTGGAGGAAGCGAAACAGGTTCTGACTTCTGAGTGGAGAAGAATATGATGGTAGTGGGATTCTCTAATTAGAAACAAACTAAGCGGAGCTTCATATATTTTTAGACATTTTTTGTGGTTGAAAATTATATGACAGTTAAAAATAGCCGCCTACTTGAATTAGCGACGGGGTTATGCTGACTTGATGGACGTTATGCTTGATTCGAGTTAAGTGGCGACCCGCTAAATAACAGCTTACATGCGATAATTTTTTTTGACAGTACCTACAGGTACCTACCATAAGTTCAGGTATGAATTTAACAGGGTGCGTTACTTTTTTTGGCGCTTACAGTTCGGGGTCGACTATCAACATTGACAGATGCGTACTGACGGCAGATGCACATACCAATAGGCAGTTGAGTAGTTCCTCTTTCCTCATAGAGTTAAATTTTAATTTTAGGTATCAAATAAATTACCAACTTGTGCCGTACTTCTAGCGGCCACAAAAAGTAACTAGTTAAGTTTAAAAATAACATAAAGAGTTATATTAAAACATTGCCAATATGGTCACTCTACCGATCAATGTCTTATAACACATTCGATGAATCTTGAATTTAAAGTCGTTTCGCTCAAACACCGCCATAAACTTCATTGACGTCAAACTTTAACTAAGGGAAGTAATATTTCATTTCATTTCATTTTCATTGCCAAACATCGTTGCACGCAGCCACAATGTTCAATGTCAAAATAATTATTTTAAAACATTATTGTGACAGTTAGTCCCACATGACTCATGTGGGAAGAAAACGAACCGCATTGGCTGAATGTTATGTCACGAAAATTAGCTCAAACGACTAAACAAACAAATGGATGATTCTTTATAGACGAATTCAGCATCTCTAGTATTTGTGATGCGCCATTTATTTTGCTCAAGTCTTCAGAACCGGAAACAATAACAGACGCACACACACCAGTTAACGAAGTCATCGACCTGCCAACTCCCCCACTGTAGTAAATTTTTTGTTCTTACATTTCTTCTATTTTCCTATTTTGTACAATATTTAGTTGTTATTCAATTGAGGTGACAAAAAAAGATACAACACATCGTTGAACATAAATTTCCTCTATTCCAGCCCGCCTGTCAAACGTCTACCTCATACCGAATGAGGCAAAAATGTAAATCGAACATGCTGTCCGCGATATTTTCTCCAAAAAGGCAGAAAGAGAAACAGAAACACTGGGGAACCTAAATATTTACATCACACCTACGTAAGATGATAGTATTAGAGACAATCGAGGAGGAGAGTATAGCTAAAGGTAGGTACCGCAAAAACCTACCCACATGTCAAACAAAGGTAAAGTGCGCGAATTCCGCTTCTTTGCACTGTCATTCATTTTGTTGTTCTTGTGCCTGGCAGTTGTTATTGTTTCTATAAATTTAACAAAACTGTCGCCCGCAAAACACACAACTCGCTTAAGAACAGGCGCGAAGGTGCAAACGACAAAACAAACATGGTTGCGGCTTATGTCGCGGTTTTTTTTTTATTAATTTTGTACCTATCTCCAGGAAGACGTTTTGTGTGCACATGGCGGAGCATCTATTCAAAAGTCCTAATCAAATATTCTATTCACGATTAATTGTATCATAATGTGCGGTGGAGCAGAGTATGTAATTGTACGCTGGCGTATGCTGATGCTGGTCGTCGTGGCTACTGTCAGCTGCCGTAGTTTGTGTCGTGTTGTGTGTGACATGATGATGGTTTGGAAGTTAACTTGGTTAATTTTATAATCGTGCCTAGAATAGGCAAATGCAGAGATGAGGCTAACGTCCTTTTGTACCTACCAAAGTAGAGAATATCGTATTTTACTCCGTTAATAAGTTTTATTGGAAAAGAATAACAGCCCCCAAAAAATGTGGGATAAAGTTTCATTTTCTTAATCGTTATATTGAATCATTTGATTTGAAAATGGAAGTTTGTTTATAATAAGCAAACAAACGGTCCCTGAAATGTAATGGGTGTGTACCCTGGTGGATTATTATATTGCGTTTTGACATAAATATGTAGAGCTACATTTTTCTATGACTGCTCATTTTTAACTGCATTGACGCATCGCGTTCAATCAAATGCAAAAAAAAACATGTCATCGGGGCATGCACATGTGGAAGAGTCATATTAGCTGTCAGCGTTTGTGTAGAATAGGTTTTTAATCTACACTGCCAGGGGTGATGAAATTTATGAAATCATTATAAGGTCCGCTAGTAGCGTATATTACATGTCATGAAGTTATTAAAATGCTACTTATAATGAGCCAAAAAGATTGTGAGTCGATAAATGTCAGATCGCGTTGATATTATCTATAAGGGTTATCACTGAAATTTGAGCGACTAACATACGATTAAGAGTTATACCGAAAATAATAATCTTAGATAAAATAGTTTCCTGAACGCTCTAGGAGCCGTTATATGTATATAATATATGCTTTAATCACGCGAAACTTTCCCGAGTTATGTACGGGCGCTCTCAGGTGTATGTAATTCGGTGTAGAAAATAGAATTGACTGCCAAATATAAGTTAACGAAGCGGAGTCACATATACAAAATAATAGGCACATGTTGAATCAATAACTTAGATATGTTCCCAAATTCTGATTTCTCCTCTTAGGCTGAACGATGACAAAAATACCATTTTAAATGGCTGTACAAACACAAGACGTGTGCAATTTTCTAACAGGGGCAGTGACTCAGTAATTGCGATATCTTCTATTCTTGTATCACACCTATAGGAAAGAATGATATCCATACCGAACGATTTTCTTTGACAATTGTATGACAATCTCGTGGTGTTCGTCCAGTTGTAGTCAATTTACAATGTCAAGATTTCTGAACGCCCATGTATTTAAAATTGAGAACGAGCAACGAGGCAACAACCAAAGTAAAGCAAATGAACCATAAGGCACTATAATAAGTGTAGTTCAAGGCTCGCGTATTCGCGCTTCATGTACGGATGCGTTTGCTCACAAAACTTTATCATTTCGAACATACGAATCTAATTTATAAAGTTTGAAAGGAATGAACATTTCTGTCGCCCATATTGATCAGGGTCAGGGATAAGTTTTTCAGTTCGGAAATTATAATTATTAGAAATTCTTCGGAAAAACATGTCAGACACATTTAAATGGGTGATTGATTTCGACTGCATTTAATTGCAGCGATCGCTTAAGTCAGATTTGACACAAACATCTGTTGCCATCTCTGTCAAATACGCTAAAAGTGCGGGCATTGATTGAATTGTTAAGGACCATTTAAATGTTTAACTACGACATAGAACTATAAACACAAAATGAAAGCCAGCATCTATTTATTTCCTTGACAAACTGTGTCAAATTGAGTAAATGTCATTTAAACACATTTCATTCTTATTGCAACTTCTTTGCGAAAAATCAGCAACTTATTTGCAACCACAATCGCACACTTTGGGAGTCTTTTGTGGCATTTCAATGCGCATTTATGCCAGTTGCACATTTTATGGACGCACCTAAACAATTACACAGCGCGTCCGTTGTACGGTCGTATACAAAATTTGCATTTGCAAATTGAAATACCAAACAATACAAAACAGATAGTACACAATTCAAGTAAAAATGTATATAGTTGCATTTCCATATGTGTTCGGTGTACTCCCCCATTAGAATCGGTTTAGAGACAAACATCGCACTAAGGCTGGATACGGCAGTGCATACACACATCGGGCTCACTCGATTGTCACATTTGCGCTGGTCAGTCTGTCACCATACGCTGTCTGTGCCCGCAGTGTTTGCATTCCGTGTATTTGCTGATTTATTTCGATATTTAATATTTATTTTTAGCTCCAATGCGTAAAGAACAACAACAATGTGCGGTGACTACCGTGTTTTATTCAGTTACTGTAAATATTTAGGTCAACGAATAATAGCCGGTTAGATGATGGTGGTGGTGTTGATGGTAGTGGCAGTGCCATTTGGCGGTTGAGTTGGCTGGCGACTCTATTTTATGACAGCAGTTATGTTTCAGCGTCGATTCTTCAAAATGACTCTAGACTGACAGTTGAAAAGGAAAATGGAGACTACTAATTAACCCAGTATAATGTGGCAATGTATCAACTGCCACAAAATCGTGTACAAGGACAATACGCATGACGTACGTACATCGTTCACATGTAAACGTTGAATCGGTTACAGTTGCATGCAGTTCTCTCGGCAGCAAAAGTGGTTTTTGCTGTTCTACATAACATCTCTCCAATACAGACGATGAGTTGTTTTTGCTTTTTGTTCCACTTGGCAATGCACTGTTATTATTAGCGTATTATGTCAATGCTAACCTTGATCTGTATATAGAAGTTGGTGTAGGCTTTGAAAGCTAGTATAGGCATACACACATGGAGATGTGAGTCTTCTGTGATGGTGATAAATATTTGAAACAAGTTTCTAACAGCTGAGATTGCTGGTGTCAGTTTGAATTGACAAATTAGTATGTTTACTTTCGATTAGTTGAACATTCTTCAGGTTTATATTTTTTTTATAGTGACAGGTATGTGAATGGGAATGAAGGAAAGACAACACCGCCTTTGGAAATGTCAAATTTTGCTAATGATGGTTCTGTCATATTATATTTATGAGACGAATGCGGTTTATTCAATACAGGTGTCCGATATATTACAAAGTAGATCACTCTTGCAAAATCGACCCTTTTAAGCTATTAAAAAATGTGGTTAAAACCACCGGAAGTTGCATCAATTTGAAGGACGCATTATCATATGCCCTTGCCTTTTCCAAGAAACACACACCTTTGGTAAAAAAAAAAAGAAGAAGAAAACTTCACCGCTGACCCATCTCAATTGCAAGTCATTTTACAACACAATGCCATGCATCTCCAGGGCACACAAGGATTAGAAATGCAACCCTTTTATGCATACAAGAGCCAAAAATAAAGAGCGAAAGGTGAATTCTAAGGCAAATTGGGTATCGACAGACGACAGGATATGCAGAACAAGATGCAAAATTGATATATCCAGGCAGGTGGTAAATTTATTAAAAAAAAGATCTGCAGTTAAAAGAGAAAATTGGTATTCGAAGACGATCACTAATGCAGACGCAAAGTGTCAGACACACATTGAGATGTCCGCCTCTAATAATAGTTCTCTCGGTTATGGGGTTGCTTTTTTTGTGTTTTAATCTACGACAGGAAAAGGGAGCGTTTGCACAGACAACAGTTAAAAGAAGGATTATAACATGTTTTGGAGATTGTTAAAATGTTGGGAATTAAGACGTCAAGCTGTTAGATATATACACATTTCTTGGTTGATAATCTTATGGCGATAGGACCTGTCTGGCAGAAATAATGATGGGATGGAACATCCAACGCCTTTGAGTAAATACAATGTGCAAGGGGTTTTTAAAGGGCGTCAGCCTTGGGTGTAACTGGGAAGGGTTGAAAGTCACGAGATATATTTCTATTTTGAATGTTTGCGCAAACATTAGGCAATGGGCTCTTGTTGTGAACGTGGATTAAAACGTTCGAGGGTGAGGATTATCTGTTCATCCTTTATGCTTGGGACTTTGTGTTCTGTGTTAAGCAGGAGCCGTTTGGATCTTTCTACACTTCTTTGTTGAATATTCACTTACCTGAATGTTCACATCGGCCTAGGCAAACTTAGAAATTTTACATAAAACAGATTGAACCTCAGATTTTTCAGTGACTTGCCTAAACGGTTGTTATCAATTGTTGAAACTTTATTCTTAGTTGACATGGAGTAGCTATTTATAAGTACCTAAGCCTGATAAAACTATTTCGATATTTCATGTCAATAGCATCAGTATTTCGAAAATTGTTTCATCTCTTCCAAGCTTAACAAGATTAATGGTGATTCTCTTTAAAAAAAAACTGACCATTACCCAACCTCCTCGAATTTATGACATTTCACTGCGCGACAACGACAAAGCAACAAAGGCAACGCATCAGGTCGTAACCCCGATTTCTAGCCACTGTTCGCTAATGACAACTCACATCTGACATCATGACGTAACTTTCCATTTACCCTTGAAAGCCGGTACCGATCTAGAGCACAAACATAACTCTTTTCATCGTTGGTGATGTTTTTTGTTGTCTCCTTTTTTTTTTTTTGCATTTCTTTAACTCGTGCATTCATTGCCATTTTCCTTCCACTTTCAGTGATTTTTTTTTACATCATCGAACAAAATTTCGTACACAAAAGCGACAAGCCGAGCCGAGAGTGTATACCAGTTTTGCAGAGCAAATCGTTCGACACACTGTTGACTGTTCATCTCTTATTTTCACTGACATCATTTGCTGATGGTTGCTCTCTTACATAACACGACGTCAGCCAACATAATATTTATGGCAAAAAAAAAGACACGAAACATAACCAATGTATCTGCCAAAGGAAAATGCATGTGATGAATCCGACGAGAGTCGATTAAGAAAAAGAAAGAAAACGACATCATGGGCTTAACAGGTAGCTTTCAAGTGTCCATAGATACATATCTATATGACTTTGAGATACTCGACTACTTGTATTCTTGGAATTGAAATGAAAACAAGTTCAAAGCGCAAAAATAGAAACGGAGTACGATCGAGAAAAAAAAATTATCTGAATAAGTGGAGATAAAAAAAAAAAAAAAAAAAAACCCATAAAACTTGTAGCGAACTGTAGAATTTAATTTAACGCTTCGCCGTTGAGTACACTGGTGTGCTAGTGCTGTACCGCAGCAGCCGCCAAGCTCGTTTGAGTATGGGAATTAACCTTGGTCTTGGCATGGATTTCTTACTCTGTACACTCAGCTATAGAAATGGAATCACCTCTGCAACTATAGACGCAAATGTACATAGCTTACAATATTGTCTTACAATCCAAAAAAGTATTCGACTTAAACTTGGACGACGAAGACAGGCTAGCGGGAGGCCCTCGGTAGCGGACTCTTTGTGGGCGTTACTGGTTCTCTCTGGTAATGACTCTCCTTAATGGGACTCATATCTCGAGCTTGTGCGCAAAATGCAGTTCATTAAAAGATGAATGTTAACATAGTTCTGAATTAAATTAAATAAAAAAACAGTGACTGATACTTTTGTATCTCCAGATCTGTATCTATACATGTCTTTGTAGTTTTTCTTTTAATCGAACCGCAAAATGAAACAGTATAAATAAATCACAAATATATATATACGTGTGTGTGGTGTATACAGCACATGGTAGGTTTACCTAGCGAAAAAAAAAAAATGCTTTTAGGTCAGGGTTGACTTGTGATATTGTCTGGGGGCCTGTTTATATTTGTTACCTACTCTCTGTTGTGTATGTTTGTGTTATTTTTTTGTTGCCTCTCGCGTTTCATTCAGTTATTTTTTGGCTTGTTTCGCTATTTAATCAGTATCCACTTGATGGTGATCACAGTTTTTTATTTAAACCAGTTTCGCTGTAGTGGTAAACCGCTCATCTATCGGTTTATCTATACCGGCTGCTATAATGTCGGCATTTTTTTTATTTTATATTTTTAGATGTTTGCAGTTACTGTTAACTGTGATGATATTGAGATCTAGGCGCACGTGTGTTGTCTGAATAAATGATCCGTCGTTGTTGGAACTGTTTTTTGGTACTTTGGTTTCGCTGGGGCAAAATGAAAATGGAAGTTAGAAAAGCTGTTGCGCGATTAAGCTTTGCTAAATTTTGACGAACCAGTTCAAGGTCGGGATATTTGAATTCAGAAAGAGAAAAAGAGTGAGGGAGAAAGCGGTGAGCTTGTTCTAAGCGCGAATGTAAACCGTCGCTTTTGTATCGTGTTTGCTTATTTGTATTCAAAAATGTCCTCAGAGGTTTTGGAAAGAAATATTCTCGCCTTGAAAAACAAAAGAGTTCAAATACGAACTTGTTTTGTATTTTTGCTGAGAAGTAGTAGAACCCTTTTCGTTGAGTGCAGTGATTTACTCAGTTTTAGCTAGGAATTCTTTAAACATGGTGCAACAAATTGAAGATCTTTTTGTTTTGTTTTTTCTTCTAGCCAAATGATTAAATTCAGCATTTTCGACCGTTGAAAATCAGTCTTTAAATCAATGCTGTGGTACAGAATCCATGAACGTTTAAAGTTCTGCTATGCTGCTGTGGTAAGTCAGTAAAATAAGTTCTTATGATGAATTGAGCCGTACAAATGTCTTCTTTATCATTGCAGTAAAGATGAATACAGCACTTTTGCGACCAGTTTCATTCATGTCTATGAAAACACAGTTGAATATATGAATACTAGTGCACATCACACAATTTGGGGCAGTAGTAACATTTAAGAAATTTGTGCGACAGCGACAACAGTTGTAAAATACCATTGAAGCGGCTCTCATAACATCTATCAAATTCTTAGGACCGCCATTGCGCAGTTGAAGTGTTTACCAAAGAAGGTAAGAAATTCATTTATAAAGTACAAATACCACTTTGAAGTAGTGTTGGAACCTTCCTTTGAGTGCGCATGAAACATAACCGAACTCAATGTCCTACAAGTTGCTTCAGAGGTACCATTTACCGATACACAAGATATGCAGAAATCGATAATCAGGAAACATATTTTTTTGTCGATAGTTAATGTCATAATTATCATTATCTTAGGAAGCCAAGACAAGGAAGTTGGTAGCGTAAGATTGGGAATACTATCATTTCTTATTCTTTTGGCTCTTGATTAGGACTAGAAAAAGAAGAAGAACACTTGTCACAACAGATCCGCATAGCGGTCACGGCTAATCTTCTTACTACCACTCTGTTTCTGTAATTTTTATTTAAAATAAATGGACTGTTATCACTTTGACAACTAAATAAAAAGAATAACAAATAATTTTACATCTCTCACCCCAACGTGTAAACTAACAACAAAAATTATCAAATCCGTTTGTCTACCTATTCATTGTTAAATTGAGATGATTGCCCGATTAGTCCTTTGTTTTCTTTTTGCCGTACTGGTATTTCTTTCATCATTCAATTAAATTTCCTGATATATGAGATATTTCAGTTCACAGGTAGATAAACGAAGTTCTATTATGATTGTGTATCCATTTGGTCGAAATAGGAATTTGTTTTACAGGCTGCACCTATAGGATCCTTTTTTTGTCGTGTCACAGTTTTTATTGAACCGCATTGTCGAGATGATTATCCTTTCTCAATTTTGTTTTCCAAATTGTTATCTCTTTTGGGGATTTATACTTTTTGAACAGAAAGTGAAATTTGCGCAAGAGTCGGCTTTACCTTTTTTGCTTCCTTTTTGTAAGATTTATCGCCTGGCATTTTTCTTTTTTTCGAATAAGTGTTTTTTTATTGTTTTGCTGGCTACTTTAATATTTATGACCTGTTGAAATGGATTTTTAAATTGACATTTCAGGTTTTTATTGGGTCTCCTAAAGCATACGTAAGCACTTACGAATGGGTTCAGATTTGGACTTTAAAATCAACGATGATACATTTTTAAAATGTTCTGTTCATATATGTACATTTTTAAGCACTGCAATCGGTTATTCCTGTTGATGCTTTTGAACTGGATAAGCAAGAACTGCATCTGATTTTCCGTGATTCATTAATTTTAGATGTCAAATCGTACAGCTTGCAAAAGGTGCTAATTGCATTTCATCATCATGATTTCTTCACTGGAATACAATTCTGTTCAGTACATTTTTCAGAACCCGGTGAACAGCGTTCTTGTTTGATTGTATACCGGAAAATAAAAACGACATGGACTTTTAACGTACACATCCTTTATATAACACTTTTCGCTTACCGTCCCCTGTTGCTCGAGTTTTTCATTGCCAAGGTTAAGAAACAGGAAATACAATAAATGACAGTTTAATGAACAGATAGGGTTATGGGTTAAATTTGTGTGTGCTACATTAGAGAAAGATCAAATATACATCTGAAGAAGGATATCAGATATCAACTGAAAGCACCTGCATGTTGTCTATGCGGTACTATATTTGTAGAGTTATCTCAGTAATGTGGGCCGAGACGACTTCCTGTGGTACTTCGTGTTGTTAATGTTTTTTTCAGGAGCATGCTGATTAACGTATGCTTTGAGGTGCCTTTGATGTTAAGTAAACAAAATGGTGTGACTTGTTGAAGATTCAATTTGACGCTACAGTATTACCCAGCAATCCATGACACCAATGTGTCGCGTGTAATTAGCTAACGAAGAGCCACTACTTTTCGAATAAAGTCGTCGGATATTACCCACTTTCCTATTTTTCTGTTTTTAAAAGAGTTAAATGTACTATGGAGTACAAGAATGTAGATCATTTTGAAACACGATTGCTGGAGGTCTAAGAAGTAGCCAGCTGTTAACTAGCTATAATCGAATTTTTTCTTCAATACAATTGCGTCGCTTTCGGGCCTCAATGAATTTGGAAAAATTTGCCACGTTTCCACCTGACCCTCACGCCCATGCTATCTCATCAAACCCTTAAAAAAAATTCCCTAAAATTGAAACACATAGAAGGTGCAATGTCCAATGCTATTGAGTGCGTAATGTTACCAACCACACCTCCCTCCCATTTTTTTTTGCAATTGCACTTATTCTAATTGGGAATGTGCAGCGTCTCTTATTCTTTTTTTTTCGCTGTCTACCTTCTGACCAACTGGGCTAAAATATATTCGCTTCATCCAGATGTGGCGAAAATACAACCTAACGCCTGAGAAACCTAAACGCCGACCAACTTTTTCGTTTCTTGTCAAACTTCCGTCCTCGAGGCTAACAAATAAATTTGATAGTATTTTTGCAATGCCTTCGTTTGGTTAGCTGTCGGAAAGAGAAAAAAAAACCGAGCTATCACCTGTTCACCATTTGTCTTTTGATCGCGCTAGAACTTTACTCTCGAGATACTTGAAATTATTTCCAAAAAATAAATAAACCCTCCTCGGAGTTAGATAAACAAAAAGTTCGTTCTCTCTCTGTTTGCGTTTTCTTTCCATTTGTTTGTTTGGTCTTTGGACCATTAACAAACAGAAAAAAAAACACAAAAAACAGGAAGAATTTCGCGATAGGTAGATATATCAGCCAGACAGGTGTGGACTATTGTCCTCCATCGCGAACGAAGAGGGCGACTAACGAATGGAGAACAACAGACAAAAAAGTGAAAATGATTTGTGCACAAATGATTAAAGGCTTACGAAAGAAGATATCTTCCAGAAGTTATTGAAATTCTTTCTGCTCATCGCTCGTCTGCGATACAAATTAAGAGACCATTTGTTTAAACGATCATTGGGCACGTTAATTTGTGCGTCGCCTAAGGATAATAAATTGCCTTAGTTCCATTTCAGTTTTTTTTTTTTGTGTGGTGTTCACTCATTCATGTTGATGTGTTATCGAATTGAAGAATTTTTTTTTCGTGGATAGTTTTGCATTTTTAAAATACCTTTACTGAGCATCATTGAGACTTGATAATTCCCCATCCATTCGTTGTCTCTTCCTCTGCATAGACTCACTTGGAGATAAGGTACACGATATTAATGCTCCACGGTCTGCTGGGAATGGATTTTTTCTCGTCGTTCTTCGTCTTCATTTTCAACCACCATGGGGCTTCAGGTTTTTTTTTTTGTTTTTATTTCTTCCTCTCTTTGCATTTACTTATTATTTTCTTATAATACAGTATATTAGTGTGGTAGTTCGTGAAATTGTAGTTAGAGCTTGTACCTCTCCACCAGCGAAACAAAAAGATACACTCCTGAAGGAAATAAATTACAGCAAAGGGAGTTGGTGTTGTGATTGGATGGAAGTTGTTTCCGTTTTTTCTTCGTTTTCTTTCACACTCTCAGCGAAGATCTGTGTTCATTGAACTTGCTGAGTTGGAAACCCGACCGTGGTCTAGCTTCTAGCACATAAAAAAAATCCCAGCAATTATAATTAAAACATTTGACTTAATGAATTGCCGGTTTGATCGTTTGTCAGTATGTAGCTTAGGATTTATACACAAAAACAATGAAATCCTCCAAAGCTTACTAAGAGTTGAGTTGATTTTTCTACCATAACATTATAATAAAAATTTTCATATTTTATTGTTTTGTTTTCAACATACACCTCCACAAAACGAATTATTTATGGGGAACGAGTGCGATCACCGGTTAGGCTATAATATGGGCAAATTATTTCATCTTAAGATAATGATTTTTATTTTTAAAATTTTATTTAGTTTTCGTGGTTTTTTCATCATTATTATTTAAGGAACTTTACGAACACCGGTTTAAGCATGATGTTTAACTGTAAGAATTTTATGTCTATTGGAATATGAAAATCGTTATGGAGATAAGCAGGCGGTGGTTTTGTCTTGCGATTTAAAATGTATTGTTGTAGAACTTGGGATCACTAGATGACGGTGATTAATACAAATGAGACTTTATTACTGACTTAACGCTAGATTATAGGTTTTATTCATGGAAATAGTATAATATTATGCCTTGTTATCAAATGTCAAAATCGGAGTTGATTTTAATCTTTTATTTCTTATTATTTCATTAAGTGGACTGAACCCAACTAAACATTTAATTTTTTCTAAGAGAGTATAGGAAATGACTTGAAATTGTATTTGCAGTAACTGCACAGATTCGAAGATATTTTGAGTGAAGACTCACGTCTTCAAACTCTTAAAAAACTTCGCTTGTAAGGATTGCAACGGACCAGAGTAAGGGAGTTTATAGCAGTACTTAAAATTCAGCAGACTTTTAAGCTGGGATTCTCAGGTTCGATTCCCCACCCCAAAAAAAAAAAAAATCATCTTAAGTTTTTTTTGACAAACATCCGAGAGTATAACTGTCATGAAAGAGCTTCTCAATTAGCCCTTTGAACTCGGCATATAATTGTAGATCCCTTCCATTCATATCGAAAATTTTAAATTCACATGACAACGGCTGGTTGTGAGAAGCTTCGCCTAGGATCCTTACGGACCTTTTTCGCCAAATATGTATTTATTTATTTTTTACCTAAAATTCAGTCGTGCTTGTTTAGTATCTTTTTGTAAGAGCTTTATGTACTTTTTTAGCATAAATAAAATGATTTTGAATTTTGGATTTGAACAGATTTTTTAAAGCCCATTGGTTATGTTAGCAGTATTGAGACTAAACCGTTAGTCTTTAACTTATTTTATCTAATGCGGTGATTGTAGTACTCGAAAAGAGTATCAGCTATTCACTTTTGCGTTCGGTGTGAAGCAATTGGTGTTCAAATATAGGTTCGGAGAGGAATACTTATTTTTATTAATCCCTCAATTTGATAAACTTTCAGTTAATATGAATCTCTAAAGAAATAATAACATAAGGTTGAAATGGTTGTAGAAAGTACACCTGTCATCAACGCCCATTGTGAGGGCAGCAAAGAATATAACTTCTGACTGTGCCAATGTACCTTTGAAGAAGACTAATGCTATTTTCAAGTGTAGTCAAAGAATCCATGAATGGCAAAAGTGTGGAGATTGATATCGTGACATCTCGCCTACTTCCATCCCATTAAACTCTTATAAGGGTTCTCAGCTAAAGAACACTCCCTACAGTTTTCAAACAAAATTTCTTTACGTATTCTATTAATAGAAACCCCATAGAGCTGTGGTTAGAATGCCACCCAAAAGGAGGAAAACAAGATTTATACCCGCACCTCCAGTCTTTATATAAAAAAGTGTTCTCATCCTCCTTCACTTCCACTAAGCGAAGACCTGCACTCTAGGGAGTGCCTCTAAATTGTCTCGAAGCGCATATAACTTTCATTCTGTTTCTGAATTTTTGCGCAAAGTTAATACATTGCTTCAGACAAGTTACCAAAATTTATTGACTCAGAACAAAGTATTTAATAAATATCGTTGCATCAACAAAAAATCAGGTTCTCTGTTGAACTCTTTCGTTTTCTTTAGAACCAAAAAGGAGTATCGCTGAATGGCGTATCACAAAATTTATTCAGTTCCCAAACAAATAAAGTGCTGTTATATACATTGTGTTATATATTTGTACAAAGCGTTTTAAACTCACCTTGTTCATCTTCATCACGAAGATTGAATCGCTTTCTCGCCACCAATGATAGGGGTTCATTTGTATTCGCATCAGCTTCATCTCCTGGTCGATTCGATAAAGCACTGAATGCATTTGATTTTTTCGGCGGTGTAGATGGACTTAACGGTGGTACTAATCTATCCTCATCCTTGTGTTGGAGTAAATTTTGTGCCTCCAATAGTCGCAATTGCTGCTGATGCAGGCGATTTTTAATTAAAAATATTTTCGGCATTTTGTTGCAGTTTTTTTGTGCGTTTTATTATTCAATTGGGAAAAAATATCCTTATTTGTAAATAATCCAGTGTGTGGGTTGTTTTATATAGTTTTCACTTCACTATGTATTAATTTTGCGCACATTTTTCTTTTTCCAAATATTTTCTATAAGAAAATATGTATACATTCATGGGATCACTTTCGTTTAAATTTGTAAATGTATGCACTAATTATATTTTTTAAATTCATGTTTTAGCATTATTTTTTGCAAACGAACTTCACTTGAAACAAAACTATATTCTTTTTTCTTTTTCTTATTTAAAAAATTCCTTTCTGGTATTCCTGTTGGGTTTTCTTCGAAACGAAACGAAGATTACGCGAACCGACCAACAACCGCGCTAGAAGAATACCAAAACCACAGAGAGAACACTGAAACCGAATATAAAATTCCTTTTTCTTCGAATTTGTTTCTTCTTCGTCGTTGTATTTATCAACGTTCTACACGATCAGAAATAAAATAAAATGGTATCAAAACGAGAATGTACCGACTGTCATATGTTCTACCATAAGAATAGAGGTGTATGAAACAACCTGAGAGGAGTAAAAAAAAAAAAAAACAACAGTATTCCTGAAGCAAGAAAAACGCGTGTGTCCTCGTCGATGGATCGTCTCTTACTGTATTCAAGCGGTGTTTACTCAAAGCCAGTTAGTCTCCTTTACAAAACACACCGTAGCTGTATCACACGGAAAAGAGCAACAACAACGAAAAGCTGTTCTATCTCAGACGTATAACCGACTGATCATCGGAGGTAAAAAAAACACACACCAGCAAACAATGATCATGCTGATGATTCCACAACGTAGGTATTCGTCGCTGCAAATGAACAGCTACCTTAGAAAACGGCACCACAGCTCAACACCACAGATCGTCTTCGTGCTCGCGGTGCAGGTTGTCCGGTGTTAGACATAACACAGACACATTCAAGTCCAACAATCAGAAGCGCGTTTGTGCCGTTCTTTTGGTGCTTCATTTACACTGAGTGTGTAACGCACCACATATCAACGAGAGTACCTCAGTTCGCTCACATAACTACGAATACGAAGGAGGGAAACAGAAAGAACGACGAACCTTAGTAGAACGGGTATACCTACCTGTGTTTTTGCTAAATCCACCGATATAGGCGTATCACCACCATCAACGCCGTTGCCACAATATCGTCTCATCTCTCAGAGTCAAGGTAGAGGTAACCCCCTAAGCCACGATCCGGTATCACTCCCGTGTTCGTCTTCTGCTCAGCACTCATACAACGACACTTTTTGCACGCATTCGACTAGTTATGGATACCAGTTTTAGATACTTACTCAGCTGAGTAGAACCGCTTCTATAAGCATGGATGTGAGCTACCTGGGAAGAGAGAGAGAAGCTTTGTCGTGCCGTGCCGGCGGTCAGTGTGTAGTGACGTAGCCGACACTCTCCACCTCTGTGTAACGTTTCTTTCGGCTGTGTGTGCGTGCTGCCTTGCGCACAGGTGTAGTGGTCATTTACAGCTAGCTTTTTGTATGTATTCCGTGATGCGTGATCGCAAAGTTAAACAGTTGATTTAATGTATCTATGTATCTTACTTGCCGAGAGAGGTACAAATTAAACCGCTTCGTTTCTCTTTGAAGTTCACTCTCACTAGAATGTTTTCTTCAGTTTCTCACCTGTTACGCGGATTCTCTTTGAAGCTTTTTTCATTTTTGGTTTTCATTTGGAAAATATTTCCAAATTTTGATTACATCGATTACAACGAATTGTATTACGATTACTTTCAAATGCGATCCACATGATTTCCAATAAGATCCACAAGTTCGAAACATCTATCATTTAAGGTGGAATACCTGTCTTACCTGTTTTTTTTTTTTCAATCACACTTACTAATACTATTATATAGCGGAATGAAGTGCTCAATCAGATTTTTGTTTCCTCTTTTTTTCTTCATTCTTATCTGTTGCGCCGAGTTCTTGTCCTTTACCTTCATTCGTATTCAGTGAGCTGTGCTGTGCGTTTTTTTTTTTATATTTCGCTTTTTCCCTTTATCGCTGAGCCGTTCCTTCTGTGGGTAGGTCTTCTTTTCTTTCCCTCTTCGATGGATGATAATAATAATAATGAAATTGCAGGTAACTTTGCGTTTAGGCATTAGGAAGCGTTGCGTAGCGTGGAATTCTGTAAAGAGAGAAGAATAAAAAACAAGTATATGCTGGAAGAATGTAGGGAAGAGTACGACTATAGGGATAACTGGCCTGCAAAGCAACAGCAAAAAACCAAAGCATGAACGGATGCAGAAGTAGTTATGTTAGGTTGTTGATGGTTATTTTTCTTCCCTCTAGGGTTACAACTTCGCGTGGCTGAGATTTAATAATTGGCGAGAGACGTAAGGCAGGTTTTTGCACGGATGGGATGTTTAGAGTGAATCCAATGTGAAAGACGTTAGGTTTCGAATGTTACTGGGGTGCATAATCATATAAGAAGATATGCCAGGAAAGATTATGTAGGTTAGCAAAGTCGAAATTGCAATTGGGATTTCCTTGTTAGTTCTAAAAATCCATAATTGGTGGTATTGAGTCAACTCTGATTTTTAGTGACAAACACTTTTGCAAATATGTTTTTCCTGGCAGTTGGTCTAAGCTCCGCTGTTTGGGCTTAGTTTTAAAGAGAAGTTTTGAAAGAAGCTTTGCCTTCTTTTAGCAGATTTTGCGCTGTATATGTATCTACTTCTTCTACTAACGTGTCCTCTTTTTGAGCTCTTTCAGTAGTAGCTCTTACCTTCTTTTATGGACCCTCCAAATTTAAAAGGATCAGCTTTCTGCACCGACAAGTTAAAATAGTTTAGACTTAATTATCGGATATAACAAGGTGAGCTAGAAACCTAAACATGTAAAAAAAGCCGAATACATTATTTCGGCCACATCGAGCTAAGGGAATCCGAGTGCTGATTATGTTTGGAAGTAGAAACCATTAAAACCACCGAGCGACGATCCAATTAGCCTGCATCTGCAAACTTCGACTTCCACTTGTGTTTCAAAATGTGTCAACCACAGCGTTAGGCATTTTTATCTAGGTTACACATTTGATTTCGTTTTCTGTCTTTGAAAATAAAGGAAAACTTGAAATGAAAACAAAGCAATAGAAAAAAAGTCAGCTTAAAAAAAGAGGCAAATGTATTTTTAATGCAAACACCAACTAAATACCATAACAATAAACTTACATCCATGAAAGCTCTCCATGTCGCAGGTTGACCGTTGCGCACTGAAACACAGACATCTCTCCTCTTGAAAAATCAATAAACTATAGATTATTTTTCCCAAGCCAGTCCATTGTATCTTTTGTAAAAGAATACATCTCCAGCGGCGCGTATAGAATTACATGGAACTGTGGCATCTAATAAAATTAGCTAAATTCATAGTTTATCCCATCGAGCAACCAGATTGAGCCATCACGCAGGTGGACTAAATGTGCCCAACTCTACTCGGCTTTCGTTCATAAATTTCCCGATATTACACACTCATGTGGTGATCTCGCTTCGGGTTCGAGTTGAAATTCCAACTCCCAGAACTGTGTATACATTGGCTAATCCGTGAACATTTGTGAATGTGAACAAAACACACAAAACTACTAGTCGTTGTTTATCCGCCGATCTATGCGACAGACCTCCATAGACGCAGAGATAAATAACCGAAAAAAAGTATCTAAATGATCCATGAAAATGTAAATTACTTTATCTTAATCTTGTTAAATTTTGTTCGCTATTATCGTGCCACTCGTTTTAATCCTTCATCCACCTGATTGGTGGCGGGAAGCTTTTTGTTTCGTATACAATTTTTTTATCGCTTTGAAGTGAATCTAAAACAAATGACACGACGGGATTACCTTGGTGGTCATTAATCAGAGCCCAAAACATGCTGGATTGAGCTGTCTGTCGGGGGAGATCAAGCGCCCTTGTCATCACATCGGCTAGTCTAGTTGAGCCGTTTGATTGATTGCGGAACATATGTTAAACTTCAGATTTAATTAAAATTTGCATCCATTTAATATTTATCGGATGCTATACCGGGTGGTGAAGATGGTTTAATGAACCGGCTGAGGATGGTTTTCCATCTTCGGGTAACCACTGCCAATGGTGGTGGTGATTATGGTGATAATGATGATGCGCTGTGGAATGCCGCTCAAAGCAAAGCTTGTGAAATGAGCGCATAACCACATAATTCGTTGCGCATTAAAAAGGACGCGACAGGCATTCCATGAATATGAGCATGACCAAGCGCGGCGGATGGTTTGTGATTGTCTGTGCAGGAATGCGACAGTTATAAAAGGAGGCGTTGTTGAATGTCATAACTTAAATGGAGAGGAGAAATGTCTGCATTTTTTGTTACAGTTTTCTTTGAGTTCCTGACAGAATTGGTTGGCTTTATATTGAAAATTGTTCCAAGATGCCGTCATGGGAAATCCTACGATCGTATTTAGCTATATTATGACATTAACTAGGAATAGTCAGAAGACTATATAAGAGTTATAATAATACTGATTCGACTCTGCACTCACAGGTGCAAACTGTCAGGAAAGGCGAATGGTTTCTCTTTAAATCGAGTGGATCTCCAGACGTCTATATGGGGAGCTGTTATTCGGTTTGAACTCAGTTAATTTTGACTGATTGTGCAATTATTGATCAATTTTCTTAGTACGGAACAGAAAGAGTTGGTACGTATTGTGACACCAAATTATTTTGGTTAGAAAAACGTTTAGCATTCAAGCCGTGATTAGAGTTTGTCGGTGCAATGGACCATCTGACCCAATATTATAAATCGCCCAACGCAATAGTTGAATGAGGCTTAACTAAAATCTCTTACCAAAGCCCTATATCTCCAAGAACCAAGCCGATTTTGTACAAGACCCAAATGCTGCATGGTGCAAAAGCATAGTATTTACTGGCAGGGACTTTTGACAAACTAACACATCAGGCTTCCAATCGCTAATTTTATTTGAAGTATCAGGAAGGTCTACTAGCAACCGACTATGCGATTGCATCTAAATCAAATCTTATTGATTTCACTACTAGGCTTCTGTCCATTTTGATGTCAGGACTGTATATCTGACCTTTTTTTTTGTAGGTACATTTAAGCTTCGAACTGTAGGCTGTTGTTTGGTACTAATCTTTTATAGATACGACGTTTATTTTAGGACAAGACAAAGTAATACTGGTGCGAGCTTGACAATCGTAACGACTACTGAAAGAGGGCACCTTTCAAATGTACGCAATGGAAACTTTATATTGCGTATAAAATTTAACTTTTGACAAATATCTGTTAGCAAATATTTTCTAACCAATCTAAGGGTGTTTTTGCAAATACTCTCTCACATACGTTGTCCTTGACGCAAACCTACATGCGAAAAGTGCACTGGGCATTGTCTGCTTCCACGAATAAGCAATTATAAATCCTTTCATCATCCCTATCACTCCTTTCGTGGCATAAAAAATCCTTTTAGACACCATAAAGCAAAACAACAATAGACGCAATCGTTCGTTAAAAAATAACAGTCGCCAACGGTTAAAAATTGCATAAAGGGTTTTTGCCTTCTTCACTTCTTTTTTTTATGCCGACCATAAAGGATAGGGATATGCAAGATAGGAAAACCATAAAAAAAATAAATATATATTTTATTGCTCTACCACACACCCACCATCAGTTAAGAGACAGACGGATCCTTTAAAAAAAAAAAAACCGATCCAAACTAAATGCCCCTGAACCAGGTACGCAATTCATGCGAAAACTTTCGATGACAGATAAAAAAAAATTCAAAACACAGGTCTTACCAGCAAAACAACAACAGACGCGCTCAATAAAACTAAGCAAAACTATACAAAAAAACCCTAAATTGAAATTTCAAATTATATTGCGTAAAGGGTTGTTGACAGCTTCAATAGACACATTTCAGGGTGCAGGTACAGTTTCATTTTAATAGCCGTTTTTTCGTTGAAAAAATACAGTTTGTATTTCGTTTTTCCGCTCATTGCATAGGGGTCTATTTCCGCTAAATTGTTGTTCCCCGAAAATCATTTCATTAAAATATCAATAAAAAGAATTATTTCTCAAATACATGCTAAACAAAAACGTTTGCTTTCATAATTCAATGGAATTCTAGAGCACTCCTAGCTGGCGCACAGCCTAGAGACCATAGTGTCTAGAAAAGAAATCAAATAAAGCACATACCGTAACCGCATCGTGCGCATGGTCAATGATTAGTGTGCCAATGTTGCTCATTGCTCGTTCCCATCTTGGTGCTGTGTATAATAACTTTCTTGGGAACACTCCCGTTTCATGTTTGACGGAGAAGAGTTTACGACTTAATTAAGAAAGTAATTTAATATTAACGAAACCTTAATGAGATGTACTATGTCTGTGTCAGTGGTTAGAAGGAATAGAACGGAAAATTCTAAATAAAAACTAAGTAGCTGCTGGTGTGTGGTGTCTAACTATTGCCCGAACCGAGACAAGACTGACTAAAGTACATAAATACGAGTAGTTATGTTGCAGAGTTGGGAGCGCCTTGTGATGGTTATGGGAATGCTTTAAGTTAAGTTTTTGTTCTTTAAGTTTTCTGGATAAGTACTTGCATAATGATTGGAGTTTAAATGGCGCATAATGCGACTTGTTTCGTAAGGTGTTGTGGTGCAACACTGATAAATAATAACATGGCCAGTTGAGCAGCGTTGGATATTAATGTTTCATGAGAATGTAGGATATCACATGGTTCGCAGTCGTTTTGTTGGGCTTTTTGTAGACGAGTGTCTATTATGTTAACATACATATGGGTTTATTCCGAAGCACAAATGTGTACTTGGCTTGGGCTTTGTGTATGTCGTGTAAAGTTTGGTATATGAATTGATGTAGACAAGTGAACTCAGGACATTGAATCAAAAATATTCGTTTTGTGTGAGTTCGATAAGCTCTTTCAACACAGTTATACTTTCGGGTGTTTGTTGCGAGATGTGGCGCAGTGGAAGCAAACTTAAGACATTCCCTGCTTAGACGTCCAGCACATTAACCATTGAGGCCACTTACTTCTTCCACTGGACCAAATGTAGACAGGCTCCTGTAGGCTAGTGGAATTGAGCATAAAAACTTCTGATTTATTCCCTGTTGCCGTCTTAACCTTTAGTATGATAACTATCCTCGAAGGCGTTAACATCTTTCCGCAATTAACGTTCAACACGACTTGTGAAAGGACATCATCCTGACAATATGCGCCGATGTACATAATATCCAATAAAAATGTCTCGCGTCACATTCGTATGGAAAGACTCCAAACAAATCACAAGTTGGCCTGTGCATGTCTGCCCAATTACGCCTCATTCCCATGTCAAATATCCATTAGTGTAAAGCCGCTCAAGACATACCTTCTCTTCAGAAATCATCAATCACACAACTTGTATGACCACTTCAACCACAAAGAGAGATAAGTTCTTAAGCACTTTACATGCGTTTCTGTATATGTCCGCCTAAACTAACAAATTTAATTTGCTTCCGAGAACAATAAATGCATTAACAACAAAGCACACACAGAAAAAAAATAATTTAACTTTTGGGTACAGGCATAACCCACATCTGGTATGTCTGTCTCCGATTGACGTCTTATGAATGAATTGTTTCTGTTTAGCTGTTTCAATAGCTCAGCAATGTTCTTTGGGGATCGCTTAGAATTACATTCAAAGCTATACACAAAATCCAGTTTGCACTCAAACTCTTTCGTTTTTTCGCTAACACAAAAAATACAGAAACAAAAGTTCTATCTGCGCCTCAGCAAAACAAGCACTTATTTGGTGGTGAGACAAGCGTGTGTGACTTTTCTAGTATACGGCAGCACATCAAAGTCAAAGTCTCCCCGAGGGCAAATTCAAAGAGGAAAAGTGAATAATTTGAATTTTTGTAGGCGGACAATCGAATGTGTTCCGCTATAAAATTTAATATTATTTTATGGACAGCTTGCAGAAAACAAAAAACCATCTCCAATGTAGGAACAATATGTGAAATAGCCCTCTCTTCAGGCATTATAACAGGTGTGTGAGTTTTTTGGTAAACAAACAATTTATATCCACATGCCAGAGAAAGAACATCCCACGCTTCGGACTCATCATTAAAATTTATTCTTCACAGTAAATCATGTTAAGGTCTTTTACACATAATTATATTTACATGACAATATCGGTTGTAAGCAGCTACCGTGTGAGTATTTTCATTTGGCGGTGTCATTCAAAGAGCGAAAGCTGAGGTGGCGCTATTAGGTTCGTTACGAGATTTAATTCAAGTCATGACTTGATTTTGATTTTCTGTCTGCAGCTTTTAACGGGACCCATATAGGCATTGCTTCTTGTAATCAACTTCTGAATCAGTGGGAATTGAAGGCCGTGGTCGGCGTTTTTTTAATTCATGGAATGTCGATCCTGATTTAAAATTTCCAAAGGTAAAAACTTTGCCCACTGTAATGGTGGCAATTATACACACGGGTGTTCCAGAAACCTTAAGGAAGATAATGCCTATATCGGTCATACATCTCTTTACTGTCAGTGCAGAGATTTTTCATGCCAAGGTGAACTTAAAAATTGCAATTAGATTGTGCGAGCGCGGAATTTATTTGATATTAGAGAATGTGTGAGAGAAATAGAAAGTAGCACACACCGGACCCCTTGTTAGACGTTGTCCATGAATGCCTTCCTTTGGAAAACAGTTTAGTCTTAATATTATAATTATTTATTTGTACATAGAATCTGTTACATTGGACTTAGGTGAAGTTAAAGTCTTGTCATTGTTATGTGACGATCTCCTTCGCTTCGTTAAATAACAGACTAATGATGGAAAAACTTCATTCTTCACAACGTTGCACTAGGCTTCATTAGATATTGTCCCACGAAATGTTTCTCTTATTGTGACTTGTACCTCCGCTCAAGGAGGTCCTGACTGGTGAAAAGTATCTGCCAGTAGCTCTATTCTCTGCACGACGTTTAGGCTTATCCAAGAGTGCTGGTACAAGGAATAGCCATTTCTTTAAAGAAGAAGTTAGGTCTACATAAAAGCGCCATCCTTTCCGAAAATAAGCAGATTGCATCTCTCCCAGTCTATTGATTCGACCGCTTTTGCAACGGGGGTTTGATTTTCCTCATCGTCTAAAAGATTTTCATGTTCTCAAGAGCTGGTGTCAGACCTTTTAAAGTTCTCTCAAGAATGTCGGTTAACTGTTTTATATTGATATTGTGGGCGATATTAAGAACAACTTGTTCCGTGTTGGCGCTGTCATGGCATGGCTGGGTTTAGCCATGTTGGATCTATCTTCTTAGTTTAAACACGGATATTGTGGGGCACATAATTAAAATACGTTCTCTGAAGAATCGGTCCTTTCCATTAGAACCCCTGAATCGCAAAAATATCATCTTGTTGTGCTCAGGTGCGTATGATCTGCCTTTCCTCCGATCATCAGCAGCACCAGAGCGAAGATGGAGATCTATATATAGTTTTGAGAAATGTATCCGCTTTTTACTTCAAACGCTGATCGGGAAAGAAACAAAGCTCTTTTTTTATAAACAACATGCCATTCTGCTGTATCTAAATATCATCATTTGGACAGATTTGTTTCCCACCGGATCAATTAATCCTCCCAGATTTGGACCACCAAAACACCATTCACTTTTCATATGGACACGCTATAATCAATTAAATCGTCCGAATATAATGATGACTGCAATAAACGCTGTGTGATTTTCCACTAAAATTCCCAATTAAAAACAAAAAAAAAAAAAACCGTTCAGCAAAACTATGTTTTTTTTTCTGTCTAAAGCAGAACTAACATTCCAAGCGAATGGTTTTGTTTCGCAACGTACATAGATATACCCATCTTTCCCACCATCGATGGCTAACATTGTCAGCTCAATTTAACAATCCATCAATTTGTCGGCGCACTTGCAGAGCAAAATGATTTGTTACGTCATACCGATGCAATTAACTTCGGAACAACAAAACACCGGCACACTCATGGTAAAACCATATATGTATATATAAATTCGGTCAGTGAACAAAACAACAACAATAAATCGAAGATAACTACCATGCCGTCATACTTCACGTATATAATTGCAGATGGATAGATGGATGGACAGACAGATATACGAAAAGCATCAGCGAACCGACACGACAGACATTTTCCTGAGGTACCGCCGACTCCTCGCATTTTCCTCCAAGCATCTGTCGTATGTGTAAGAGTTGGATTTTGTTTTTTATTGCTAAGCTTCGAATACCATGTATCTTTCGATGTGTGTGGTAAATCGTAAAAGATATTCTTCACAGATAAATGGATACATTGTAATCCGGTGATAATCGGTAGCTGACTTTTGATTTTGGCGAGTGGCGGCTTTATGCCCACTAACCAACTGTCCAGCAACTTGACAGTGAATAGGAAACTATTTGTTCTCCTTAGACAGCAGCTTTGACTGTTTTTAGCCTGAAGGTTAAACCGTTGGGACGGAATTGTTTTCCTCTTCTATAATGTTGGCGGTGTGCTAAATACTTTGTTTTTTATTGTAGGATCGAAAGCGAATGTTGTGCGTTTCCCTCTTAACTGGCAGCTGGTTGTGGGACTACAGTGACACGAAATGAATGACAGGTTATGAGTAACTCTGAAGGGATTTTTCTTGGATTTGTATCTATCTGTATTGTATGTTATTCTTATTGAATGAGCCGATGTAATAGGTGTTTTTTTCTGCCCTGATGTATAAGACGTATGCCATTTACAGCATCAGGCGTTGGCTTCTAGATGAGTTGTTTCGAATCTATTTTTTTCCCCCTGATACCTTGATATCCTATGATATCCTCCCAGGGAAAATACGTTGGCAATGTGCTCCGGAATTGGTGTATATAGCCATTTGGAATCGGATATGGACCTGTTGTGCCAACTGTGGCTGTCGCTATTCGACACACTTAGACCATTACAAGGTTCCTTGTGATGCGGCCATTGTTTACTTCATACAAGTCTTAAACCTCGCTACTGGATCGGTTGCACGCAGAGTATTTACAATCCGAGCATTCCTTATACAGATCCAGACGACATCGTCTCATTTTTGGTTTTCATGATCGTCAACAGTATACTGCCATTTGTATTATTCGTCTGATTCCCAATCTTTTTCGAACGCGTTAGAAATATTAGGTTTTTACGACCGCCGCCCCACAAACGTCGAAGCAGCTTACATAACTCGAAGGTTTCTGCCAATTCCGGCTGTTGTTCCCACCAATTAGTCAATGCACGAATGCACGATACTAATAGTCATATTTAGTGTCCAGGAGACATTTTACGAACTCACCATGGCAAAATTTGACCCACAAAATATTTAGTGTGAAGGTTAAAACGATTATTAGTAAGACTCAATGGAACTGAATTCATCCGTCATATGTTTAGGATATGTCATTTTCGACAGAGCTTTTCCACGGGGAAAAAAAGAAACAATTGATGGGTATACTACCCACTAGCTGAGAACTTAAGGTCATCTATACTATCTGGGCCTTAGCAATAATCGTTCTTAACTAAACATTTTTTAGGTAACAATGGGTCACTTTATATGGAAAATTTCGCCATTGTGAGTTCGTAAAATTTAGCATGTGCTCTAAATACGATTGTAATTGTCGCTCTCCTTGTTTTTGTATAAAAAATAATGCGGAAAATTTAATCGATGCTTTAACAATAAGATCAATCAAAGTTGCTTGCGGTCCTTTTGAGTATAAGACGAGAAAAACCTCATCCCTTGCAAATTGATTACCATTATAAAGTATTTAATGATGGACGAGAATATAGATAAAAATCAGTTCCTTGCTTTAGCGCAGTTCCTTCATTATAATTAAGCCCGCGCACATTAACCACAGCAGAACTGCCGTACAAAAAAACACTCGAACATCCGATTTCCACTACTAGTATAAGAGTAATTCCGCATCCGGTAATTGAATAGTAATGGGATACTCATTACGTAGGCAATCTTCGCCAAGGTCAGTTACCTTGAAGAAAAGGGGTCTTAAATAACAGTTTCCAGACTGCGCATTAACATATAATCGCTGATCCTTAAATCAATTGTACCACAGTTAGGCGTAAAAACTGTGCTCCTTAACTAATATCACTGATAGCTTTTTTATTTATTCGATATTTGCACTTATTTTCTGCTTAAGTCCATCAAGACTTTCTTTTTTTTCTGGTTTTAGGCAAACACGATTTAATCAAGATTTCATCAAAAATATATACGACATAATTACTGCATTTCAAACTGTTGTTAAGCCCACGGATAAGTGGTGCATCGACGACAGGACGCAATTGATTTGAGTAATAATATATTTAAGTAATAACCGTAATAACTTTATGTTTAACTAGGAGTGTATCCTGTTTTACTAGTTCACACTCACTGCATGCATGCCTGCTTGTTTGTTTACGCAGTATCCAATTCTATTTATATTTATAGGCGCAGTGTCTGTCACATTCATCGATAAACATTTTTACAGGTCCTTTCCTAAGTGGTTGAAAAAACAGATTTTTCATGTTAACGGCATTAGTATAATTGCCAACATAACGTTGATAGTTGATTAATTCCAAACTTGATCTTACTGTTTGTCGTTTATGTGGTTCATGTTGGTTAAGTTTCACATTTAAATGCTATGTGAACTATTTTGTGGAAATTAGCTAGCCCAACTGACAGGTGGTCTTTGCCATGACACAAGCTAATCACAGTGTTAAGTTACGCATGTATTTCTTGTGCACTTTTCGGTCTACGACAACTCAACATACCATTTGCCTTCAAGGTGTTAACTCAGGACAAAAAGAAGAACTCCCACTGTGTTTCATCGACCGTGACTAAAATATTTAAAAATGTTAATTACATTGTCTGCGCGCGGCAACTACATACAACTTGTTGCTTGACTCTGTATAGTCTATATCTTCAGCCGACCTGGCCGTGTCTAGTAATTTGATACGTGGATTAGAACCAACGCAAGCATTACATAGGTTTTGCGCGATAGGCATGTTCAACATATTTGTTAAGTGCTCAGAGTCGCGTTAATTTTTTCGCCGAATACCCACTGAAAACACTAATTCCTTGGTTTGATTAAGCTGCAAAGAAAACGCCATACAATTATAAATCAGGAAGTAATTACCGGCTGCGGTTTATGCCATAGAAAACCGAAATTCATTACTAGTCCCGCGTTGGCTAATCTGCCATTCATTGGAATACAGAATTCATTTTGTGACTTGACTGTATAGAAATTCAATTTTTGTGGTTTAGAGATTTATTAACAAAGTGCGAGAATAAGAAGAAAAAAATGCTTTACCGCGATGCTTTCAGACTTTTTCTTTGGTTCTTTCATATTTAGACTCGTATCGACCGCAGAGAATTATGCGAGCTGTACAAAAACGCTTGTGTTAAAGTACTAGAATGGCAACTGCGATAGACAAGGTCACATAGATGAGAGTGTTTGCTGTTCTATGCTATAGAATGACGTAATAAGCTAGACAAGCTGAACAGTACTTACCTAATTAAGATCTGCGTGTGAGACAAAAGCCTGTTGACTGGACTAGAAGCTTACGTTATATTAGGCCAAAAAAACGGGAGTGAAGTGACAGTCTGAGTAATTGAGATAACTCTGGCCAACTTTGGAAAGCCCTTAGGTTCACTCGCAGGCTGATTTGATGATGTAGTCCTGTATTTATCAATACACTCGGGGCGTCCTCATCAAGTGAGGTCAAACATGTAGGCCTTCTCAAAAGTTGACTTTCAAAAAGTTTGAAAACCAATAAGTTGGGAAAAGGTAGAAGTCGTCTACATTTTTGTATGATTTCGCAAAGAAAGTACAAACTTGTCAGCTCTTTCAGACTATATTTTTGAAACCCAAACCGATGTGTGCATTATCGAAACTTAAAACACACGTTCCGATTGTTCCCCACGATTGTGGACGCTGATGATGATTTGCCATTAAAATTGCCTTAAATCAGGCTTTAAATTATTCCAAATATATATATCTATGGTTTATTGGTTTCGTTACGCAACTTAATATGATTTCTCTCTCATCATTTGTTTACCACTAAGGGTGTTTTTCTCTCATTATGCCCACAATTAAGGAATGTGGTCAACCTTTGAAGTGCGAGATTTTCAACCGTCCACATATCTAGGGTTTAAATAGATCAGGCCTTAAATTAAGAAGGTAAATATGCCTAAGAACAACGACTGGCGGGTGTGTTAAATAAAATCATTCATTTGATATTTGAAGACTCGGATTTTCCTCCTTTTAATATCTGCCCAGCATACCACAATGGAATTCAGGTCAGGATACAAGGCTTGCTATTGTCCAGTTTGACTTGTTGAAGACACTCCTAAACGCTGTTTGCAAGAGTTTCTTCTAGATATCCTTAACATATTACTCTGTGATCCCCAAGCATGTATGTCACCCACAATAAGGCACTCGTATATAGAAATAGCATTCCTCGCTAATCACCTGGCTTCAGGCAAAATCTGGACTTGTCAGCGAATAGAACCCGCTTTCAGTCCAGGTGGGCACTGAAAGGGAAACCTTGTAGCTTTTGTGTGGGGTCTAAATTAGAATCCTTAAGTCTTTTTAACGCGGTTTTCGAATATAAATGAACTTTTGGCCTTATACATACTTAACTTACTTCGCGTAGCTCTCTGCTGATGCTCGAACATCGAAAGTGAAGTCTGACCTTTTTAGGGCCATTGCTTATTTGCAGCCATACATTCCGGACACCTATCTCCATGTGACACATCCGTTCTATGGTATTTGGCGTGACCCAATCGATATTCCAACGAAGTGAACCTCGGGCAGTTTGAAGTTTAAGCGTGGGTGTCTTGTATATTTGGTATTTTGGATGCATTGACCAAAACAATATCCTTCCTTAAGTCGATAAGCACTTGTAGAATATCTGTAATAACGACTGCCAAACACGAATATTTATATATATGTATTTATTATTAAGAGGGAATTCGGAAAAAAAATCACCTCTTTCATAAATCCAGCTACCACAGGCTTCCAAGCAAACAATTTAATAACAGACATTTCCAATAAACCAAGACTGGCAATTTCATATTATATGTGTGTATACTCCTACTCCATTCATTGGGCCATTCTTTTGCTAGCGACCTCTGTTCGGGCTATTACCAAGCGAAAGCCATTTGTAGTACAGAATTATTCCTTGTAAATACCATATAATCAAAGTAATCGCACAATTAAATGGCCGCCATGAACAAACAGAAACCTTTATAGAGATTGAAATGAGATGAAATGAGTGTGTAATTTCCACCCAACACCACTTAGCTCACACCAACCTGTCATCTATTCATCTAGTATCTCAAAATCGCTTGTAATTTCCAGATAAACTCGACTCAAACAAATTTTCTTTCATTCAATTCCGAACCAAGCCCACCACCGCCGCCACCCAAACACCAGCAAGAGCAACAGCACGCAAACAACAGTATAGACCGCAGAGCGCAGCAGTATATACCAACCGACGAAACCGAAGCCATCAAGCCGGCAACATTTCTTTTTATTTATTTTGCCTCCATAATCTTGGCCTAGGCCTTCAAAAAAAAAAGATAAAAAAAAGTTCCTGAGCCAATGTTCAGGCTACCACCTGAGAGGTACTTGCTCATTGCCATTGTCTTCGCTTGGCAGTGGTGGTGGATTTTTCTTATATTATTTTTATTTTTTTTTGGCTCAGTCATCCATCTCCAGAGGCTCCATTACCGCAAGAACAGGGCAACAACAATTCAAGTTCATGTGCCTAGCGTGCCGCTGCCCTGCCTGTTGTTACCTAGTTATCCATTCCGCCTATTCCACCTTCCTTCAACTCGGTACACAAAACACAAGTTTTGCGCTTTGATTGTGTAACGTACTTTATCTTTTCCTTTTGGCTGTGTCTATTGTTTGGCGAGGGTTTTTGTTTTTTTTTTATTTTCTTCGTTCTCTTCTCGAGTTCGTGTCTTTATCTATGAGATCACATGCGGTTTTTTGGGGCTTGGTTTGTTGGATGGCGGGGTTGGAATGGCTATTATGCGGCACTTACACTTGGTAATCGGTGTTGTATTGTTTTTATTTTGTTCTTCTATTAAACATGTTTATTATTGTTTCTTTTCGTTAGATTGAAAATATAGGAAATTTGGTGGAGGATGAATGGTTCGAGTTTGAGTTTATTATGCAATTAGTTGGGGATCATTAAATCGAACGTTGGGAAAATGATCTTGTTTTACAATTCAAAGAGTTTCAGCTTTTCTAGTGCATGAACAGCTTAGACTTTTAGGGCCGAACGGCTTCGAAATTGCAAAATGGCAGGTGTCTAGTCGGACAGTCCTAGAAGTGCAGAACTCGAAGAAACCAGCTAGAGGAGGTTATTATGTTCTTTGCATTGGTTATTGCCAGAGTCTTTTATACGGCAGTTCGTAGAGTACCTGCCGGAGCGTTCAACTCTAATGATTCTGTTAGCACTACATATCGTAGGGAATACATTTTTCTTTGAAAATGACAGACAATACCTTCATATCGGTGGATCTTGACTGGGCTTTTTAAATTATTATCCATAGTCTTCTACGTAGTTAAGGGCAATGAACAAGAAATTTCATTCGTTAGATGTCTAATGAGATTTTTGAACGAAACGAAATCCTTCACTACCTTTTAGGTATACCTACCTATCCCTTATGATGTTATCTGCCTGATTGATCGCACAAATACGTGCGGTTGCCCTTGGTCAACTACTCAGCGTAAGTGGGAGTACGTTTAGGACTCACAGCAGATCGGGGTTGTGAGGTTCGCAAGATCCTTTCAACATATCTCAGACGACCATGTTGCGCCTTCTGACATCCGACGTCTCTGTAGGGTCGCTTCCATGCCCAACGGCTCGCCGAGCATTCTTCATCGATACTCTGCACAGCTAGACCCCCATGAGTATTAGGACTATATGCAATATAAATCGTCCTTAACACTATTGTTATACCTATAAAGGGCCTTAAAATCTATGCAAATATGGCGGATATTAGCAGGGTTCACCCAAGTCCTGTTATAGGTGGGAATTTGTGGTTCATTGTAGAGAGAATTTGATGAGAATTTTTTTTTTCAATAGAAGCATCTGTCAAAAGAGTCTTTAAAAGGAAAAGCTTCTAAAAAAATCTAGCTTCATTTTTTTCTCGAATGACTATTAAGTTACTAGGCCACGGATCGAAATTTCGAAATCTGTACAATTTCAAACTCGATCGGAATACGTCCCATTCGTATGTTCGAAGAATTTTCATGCGCCATCCTATCATCCGACACATGGACTGCTCATAAACCTTTCTTGAAGTCGGTAACGCAGTTGACCAAAGTCATTCGTAGTGAATTTCTAAAGCTAAGATTACACGTAATTTTTCGTGACATGACAACCGACGTCATTATGACGTAAAGACTTTACCTAAATGTGTCACTACGTGTCATTGGCTGTCAAGCGTACTCTCACGAGCGACACACGAGTGATAATTGAAAGAGCGAATTTTTGTGACGTCAGATGTCAAAATTTGTCTTCTGTGCAGCTCTTAGAAAGCAACAATTTAAAAGAAAAGGTGACTCCACTCTAAAGATGACACAACAGTATTTCAAACAGTCACCTTAAACTGATCACCTAATAACAGCTGTGCCTATTGGCGTTCGGATTGCTTTGAAACATCGCAAACACTGTACACTTCCAAAGAAGCAACGTGAACGATAAATTGTATGGCATACAACAGGTGAACGTATGCTATAATTTATAAGAACAAAATAAATAATCAAAAAAAAAAAAAAAAAGCCACTCAGCCATGATCGCTAGAACATGACTTTTTCCTCCAAATAGAAAATCGTGATCTAATGGGGGAAAAAACCTCTTCCATTTGGTTCCATATCATTTCGTATTTCTGATTTCTGAACCTCTTCCACACATGACAGCGCAATCGTGTGGGGTAATTTATGCGGAACTGAGTTGATTCGCTTCCCAAATGCACAAATCCTTAATCCTTCCCTGAAGATAGCTCTTCTAATCATTGGCAGACAAACAAAAAAGCAACCAACCAACCTCTTCGTGATTTCAACCAATTGATTTGGTTTTTCACCAGAGAGATCATTCTACTGAATCGCAAAGTAGCAAGTTGAATGGAGCTCTTTGCAGCAGCCGCAACTGAACCCGAAACGAGAATATAAAACGAAAGCAAAACTAAGAAATTCTACCCACCATACTTGAGTGTCTCTAGTTGGTTGGTTTCTGCTTCTGTTGTTTTGTATTATTTTTTGCAGACAATCATTCCAAGAGCCCAACGCGCCTCGTCTGGTGTAACATGAAATCATCACAAGTTCTTGGGTTCTTTCGACTCGGATTTCCCACAGTCTAGCTTCGTTGACCGAATCTAAATTATAAATAAAAACAAGCTTCCAACTTGAAACGCATACACAGCAAGGCAAAGAAAATAAATTGTCACAGTGGCGGCAGAATGAACTTATCCAACTGAAAACACTGAGGATGTTTGAGGTATTCCCTTATACCAGTTGGATTAATCGCTCGCACTCTGGTTACGTCGTCGAAGACAAGTTAGGCTACTCAGTCTTTATAACTGAGGCTTCAGTGTGGTTGCTTACGGCTTTTGTACGAATAAATGTGATTGCTCAGGTAATTATACTTCTGGTAGTAAACTCGAGCAAATTTACATAAAAAAAAGAACAAAAATTAAAACACAAATTCGTAGGAATTATGCAATAATTTCGTTTTCTTCGTCTGGATCTGGCTCTGGACTCGGGTTTGTTTGCCTTTCTTTTCTGTTTGTTACTCTTTGACATGAGATGTTAAACGTGATTCGGTGGTTCTTGTTTTGTTCATTTGGAATGTGTGCGAATTTTATGTGATTCTCAGAAGCTAATAAGTTGTGTGGATATTTCATGAACAAAATTAAGTAATTTGAATACAAACAAATTTCGAACACGAAACTGACCAATAATTTATCATTTACATAACTTTGAAGTTGTTGTTAGAAAAAACGGTTCGCACTTCGTTCTCGATGGTCTGACATTTGCTTTCCAAAATTGAAACAAAAGAGTTGTAGTACGAACTGGATATTTGGGGTAAAGACGCATTAACATTTTTTGTGATGTATTTTGTGCAGCTCCTAATGCGAGAACATTTTAGTTAATTTTGCATTGACAGGTAGAGCGTTCTTGAGTGTTTTTGACTCTAATTTCGAATAAAGGTCTCTAAGAGTTTTCTTTAAGTTTATTGTATTTTTGCAACAGTAAAATACAGCAAACGAATCACTTATTTTTGTCACAAATTATTAACATTCCGTTATCCAAGGACAAAAAGCTGAACCCTTCCAAATATTGGAGATTAGGATATAAAATCACTATTCAAGCTGCCAAACTCAAAGAATGCTTCGCTTAAATTATTCTTAACGTGATTCGATGTAGGAAGTAGGTAAGCGATGTATATTTGAACAGCTTTTCACACCATGATGTCTACAAGCCAACCAGAGTAAGAGATTTGTAAATCGGGGATAAAGCTAAGCCGTCGAAGATATCCGAAAGCATGGCTTTGTACAAACTTCTCTTAGAACTTCATTCACATTAACATTAACTTTGCTGACCAAATCCGTGTACTGTAAAAATTGAAGCCATTCCATTATATGGAGGGTTAGAAAGTTGTGTAAAAAAACACAATGAACCGCCCGGTATTTGTTTACGGCTAACGTTACTAAGACCTTAACCTTTCCGAAATTTTCCTGCACTTTTTCAAAAAATGGCAAGAGATGCATTATTTGAGAAAAAGATCCTCTAATAGGATGTCCTGGACTGGGGACAATTGCTGTAAGTAAGACACTGTAAGACATATAATAGCGGCTAGAAAGATCAGTTTGCCTTTGCACTAGAACCCAATCAAGGGTCTTGAAATGCCCATAGTTTAGACTGTTTCCGATTGAACTCTTGTAAGATCGAAGAATGGTTCTCTCTCAAATGCTTTATGTTCTATTCTTATCGCAGATCCATTTCCTTAAGAGCTGAATGTGTCTGACCAACCTAAAATAGATTCCAGGAAAAGAAACAAACGGCTCAGAAGCGAGATATCTACGGAAAAAGTATTCACCTTCAGTGATCGCTACATGTTTGCGCAACTCTGGGTGCCCTTTAAAAAAGTGCTGCGTGCTAAGCACGCATGTAGCACAGTTCTTCCCCTAGCTGGGTTCGAACATTGGCCATCAATTAAACAATTGCCTATCACAGTCTTTGATTGAGCGTTGAACACTCGACCACAACATTTTATTCAACAACAAGTCCATATAACATATCCTCTGAATATTATTCGATTTTTTACACAATCTGGAGAACGCGGCGAATGTTTCTAAGTGTTGTGACAAAAGTGGAGGAGATAGATGTCGAACGAGGATGAAGTGGTAAATCAAGTAAAACGTATCAAAGGGCAGATACGATTTCGAATTAAAAGGTAAAAGTCAAGCCTACGTGGCTCTTCTATTATCTTGTAAAATGACATCGCGTTTAGAGAAGGATCAGTTATGACCAATCTTCTTTTTTTTTTACCAAGTGCAGCGTCGTAAAAGTTAATAATTTTCTTATAGATTCAAAAAGGTATTGTACAAGCCCCCAATCACTTCGATCAACCAGATCCATGGGCTTAGTCAAAAGCAAGGGAAAACCTATAGGTACTGGGATATTTCTCGAGAAAAGTTCTTCAGGTTATATTCGTTGGTGGTGAAGATTTAACAGGCAATGCAGCGGCGCTGATGCAAGGCTTTAAAATACAACTCTGTGTGCGTAGCTATGAATGGCTTTCCATCAAAGATCTCACTCATAGCACTCGACTGGCAACACGTCGAAGAAGTTGCACGTTCCATTGAAGGCGACAAAACAGACAATATCCCATATAAAAGGGTTCTCAATATCTTAACATCTGTAATGTACCTATGCGCGCATACCTTTTACGCCTTAAAATGTTTCAGCGGAACTCGCAACGCGTATTGCGTTATTTTTCCCCTATTCAGCAGATATGCATGTACATCCACAACATAGTGGCACGCATTTCTAAGCCAGACAGACCTCCATTCAATTGAATCGCCAACCATAATGGACTTTTAGGGTTATTCCTGTTCACCAGATATACAAGCAGGCTGCCTCTTCCCGACTCCATGTCGAATCCAATATTACCGCGGTATACAGACCGTCGAATAAGGAATACTTTGATTGCATTCTGAATAATTAATTACCAATTAACGCTCATATATAGGCTACTTCCAGACATGGTTCACATTCTTCTCACAATAGTTATGTTAAATAAATTAAGCCAACCGGAGAAGACACCTGAGACATCGACTATCTAATCTGAAAAGTTGCTCCCATCTATTTATATTATTATCACTGCAAGATTGGACTTCCTAATAATGACATGCTAAATGTGCATAATTCCCTGCAGAGAGTATCGAACCGAGTACGCATACACGCAGCCAACAAAACGTGACATTTCAATAGGACAAGCAAAACCGTGTCCAGCTACGCATACTGTCTCTTCGATGCGTTTACGTTTGCCCTATTCACCTGATTTCACGTTAAGATAGGTGTAGCTGTAGGTACCACAAATTATTTCTCCACTCCACATATACAGATACAAGCGCGCATATACAAATCCCACAGAGCGTCCGCTACTTCTACCAACCAGATACGTATCCAATGGATGTCATATAATAGCCACAGCCAGTACTGGTTGTGCGGTGGACAGTTTTATTTGTTGTTTTTGTTATATTTGGTCATCTTCATATTTAGATTATCATATTGTGTGAGTAAATGTATGCGCGTTGGATTGGTGGGTAAATAACAAATAAAAAGCACAAACGTCATATGTAACGGTAGATCGCTTGATGATGAGTTTATTTTTATTTGTTTGGAGAACGAGAAAAAGTAGACAATAACAGAATGGACAAAAATGAAGAAGAGCTCTGTTCTTATGGGCAACATACAGGCGCAACAAGTGAGTGGTGTAGTGTAGTAGAGATGGCATGGAGATTCACTTGTGCGGTGATTTGTTATTCAATCATTGAAACCAAGTTGAGTAATGAAATTGAGAATGACGAAGAATAATTGTTGCACAGCAATGAGATTCTTGTAACGCATTTGATGTTGAATGTGGTGGCTTGGTGATTGGCGATGAACAAACAGAAGAGAATGAAATGTTATGTGTTCTTGTATGAAATGGCTCTCCTCGCTTTATTCTTATGAAGTACATTCGCCTCGGCATTACATGATCATGCGATGATGTAGAACAATTATGTAATCAGATTATTGACTTGATGATGTGGGAAAGCAAGTGCAACCTGAGAAAAAAAAAAATGTGCGAGTGATTTTCAAAGCAGCAACTACAGTTCGCACAACAACTCTTTCGTTTTGGCTGTGCGGGGAAAAAATGTAATTTTGTGAAAGTAACCGGCGATGCGGTATGGGACGTTCATAGATTGATTTAAATTGACCAGCTCATACTTAGGTCAAGAAGAACTAAGTGAGGGGTAATGCGTTACTTAAAAAAAAGTCTGCAACCCTCGTCTAAATGAATTTACCAATGTTTCGAATTATTATTTACGGCTGGAGTTCAAGGACTTTCACATCAGAAGCTCCGGCCGTAAGGCAGAAGTCGGAATAAGGATGTAGCTTAATCGTAAATGGTTAAAAATACACGACGCCGAGAATGGCGCCCAACGAAGGGTGGAACTAAAAAGCGATTTTTAGAAAGCCTTAGGATGGAGCTCATCGCTGTTTGACGTGACAGGGGGAATAAGTTGGACATGCTTATAAAAAGCGCTGCAGGAAGGGCAACCAACTCTACCGAGACATCTTACGAAGTTGTCGGTCAAAATTATATTCAACCATTTTGCACCGGATACGGATGGCACTCTACTGATATCTATTGAGGATCCGCTACACAGATGGAAGAATTACTTTATTGCTCTGCCTAATGATCATTTCTTAAAGCTGAATCAAGCAATAAGCCCCCCTTTGCTGGATTTATAATTCGTATCGAGACGTTAAGACTGCAAACAATCTCAAAGCCAACGATCGAGGTATACTTGATGGTGCACCATCTGCTGTTTTTGAAACTGCAAAATATAGAGTAATTGTGGAGATTCAAAAAAGCGAAGAAACCTTCCATATCTTTTTATTGCAAATACCATAGTTTTCTGTCACCAAAATATGCACCTTGTTCAACTTGTGAACAATCGGAAAACGTTTGAATATTTACCCAAATCTGTTCCGCTCGTCATTATAAATACCCAAAACTCATTAGCTCCACTTTACCCTCAGCTTGCAGCTTCACCTCATTTCAAAATTTTTCAAATAATAAAGAAACCAAGAGTATTACTAAAAGACAAATAACCAAGTTTGTACCAGTTTTGTTTACATGAATCGTTTACCTTGTGTATGCCCAAGCGCCCCACGCGCCCTGCACTTCAGCCACGTCCACGCCTTTTAGGAATTTCTCAGAAAATAAAAACGTATTACGTAGTTGAGTGTGCTGTCTTACGCCGTCTGTTCAGCAAACTACAATGAGCCCCAACCCATACTTCTTTGGTTAGGCCACTAAAGTGCGGATGCTACAAGAGGCATTTACCATAACATTGTAACCAAGTCGCGCATTCATGTACTCGTTGCCGGTCAGCGAGCCTCGTCTGTATACACAAGCTAATGGAAGTTGGCGCATAGCAGAGCGACGATCACTTATACCGCCTCCATCGCCCTGCCACCGACGCGACCGACGCCACCATGATGAGTCTCCCGCTGCTGCCACTACATGTCCCATATCTAAATATGGGTAGACGAATTTTTGGTGTGCGTTCGCATTGTGTCTCCACCTAAGGTCATGCCGGGGGGACGAACGAGAGATGAGGACGCACACAAAAAAGGTGAATCGATCACTTTTGTTTATTTACCGTAATATGTATCTTCAATGGAAAGGGATTTTTTTTTAGTTTTTGTCTTTTCATTCCATTTCTCGGTAGAACGGGAGAAAAACGAATCCGATTTTGTTTTCATTGCCGTGATTAACCAACAAAATTAAAAAAAAAAAAAAAAAATTGTTGGGTTCGCTGGATACTAATGTGTGTAGGCTGAGGTCCGGATGGCGTACGAGATGCTTATGGGATTACTTAGCGACTCAGTGCGGGTGAATCATACTGAAAACATCACACAGCGATGTCAGATAAACGGGAAAAAAATGTGACACATTCGGTTTGGTGGGTCATTTGGATTTCTGTTGTTGTCTGTCTTAAGACTGAAACACATTCTAGGCAGTAGTTGTGCTTTCCTAATGTTGTGAAAATCAAATGAAGACAGAAAAAAATAAGTAAAGGCATTCGTTGATGTTAGGCGTAGTTCATGACGATGAAGATTAGCCCGTCTAGCGTTTATGCCGAGCTCTGACGTAAATGCAAATCTTTAAGCCAATTTAAAATGTTGTTGTTGATTAGTTTTCCCTTTGCACGTGAAAGTGGGTGATTTTTTGAATGGAACTCCTGTCTTATTTTTAACCAAAAGAACAAAGTTGTAGGACACTAAGGGTAATAATAGTTCTTCTGTTTTAATGGAGAGCGAAAAAGAATTTTTTAGGAAGACTTGTATCTTGGTCGAAGATGCTAAGAATAAATGTAACTTTACATTCGAACAGTGATGAAAATCAACGTTTCTCAATAGTACCTACTGACAACTTAGAGAAAATTGTAAATAGATAGATTTTATTCATTTCATACTTAAATAACTAACAAGATTCATGAAGGAATTAAATAGAACAATAGTGATCATTTCTTAACTAAAAAGCTTGTGTTGAATGACACCAAAGACTTAAAAAATTCAAATGATATCTGATGTGGGATGACAATCAGTTAAATTTAAATAAATTATGTATAATATAACTCAAAAGCAAGAAAACAAAAATATAAAAATGTTACAATATCGAAATAACATACCTACTTTAATAATGATAATGCAATTATAAGTTTTGTGCTGATGAACAAAGAAAATGTTTAAAAAAATGATTCAATGCACGCATAGCTTAAAAAGAACAACCAGTCCTTAACTTTTCTGATATAAGGGGAAAAATAAGGTATTTGTGTAACAAATAAGAGCAAATTATTAAAAAAAAACTTTGCAGCTCTATAAGTATGTAAACGAGTAAAAAGTGTTCTGTGTGCAAATGGAGCAATGACTAAGCTCATATTATTTATACGTAGGTGATACATTTGAGAATTTTTACTCGGTATTTGAAAAATAAAGACATGCGTATTTTACTCGAATTCAAAAAAGTTTCGCAACATATGAATAGCCCTTTACGATTTTTAAGTCGCTGACTCAGAAGGTTCTTTAGGAAAGTGTTGAAACTACATAATTAGTTTAGACTTGGAATTTGGTGAAGCAGTAGATCAAAGAAATTTTTTGTTTTCAATTAATTATATATGTGCGGTTGGGCGAAGCATTGCTGAGATGATATTGTCTCCAAGAAAATGCACGGGTTCCTTAGGATGAATAGATCTTGCATTTAGATTTATGACACATGTCATAAAAAATAAATAAAAGCTTTTATAAATTGTGAATAAAAAGTACAAAAATAGTTTGTCTTTACGTACTCACCACTGTCTCAAGTTTTCAACTTAAGGATTTTTTTTTTGAATTGCTCTTTTTCCAGCTGAAAAATTAATCTGAACTTCCAACTTTGCATAAAGTGCGGATTGCATGAATCTTTAAGTTAAGAAAGCTATTTTTGAAGTACAGGTACAGGGTCATCCATTTCGTTGTTTCAAGTTGGTAGCACTGGCATTTGACACCTGTCAAACTCAGCTGTCAAACAAACTGTCAACTTCATTAAAGTTGCTTTTTAAAGCAGTATCACGCTGCACATCTATTAGTCCATTTGCAAGTAAGTCGGTGCCTTACCAACACCGAATGAAAGAAGAGGAGAGTCGTGCTTATTGAGCTCACGAAAATCTGGAAAGCGACTGTCAAATTCAGCATTATTTCGTTTTAGAATTGGGGTACATGTGACGTCTCCTTAAATGCATGCGAACATAAATAAAACAACTTTGCATACACCCAACCCTGCACCTAGTCCATACAGTGACCTCCCACAGTTCCAATTTGATTGCTTTTTTGTTCTTGTGTCTTTTCTTTCACTAAATGTAAATAAGGGATCAAATTATTATTTACATAGAAACATACCTACACTAGGTTAAATCATACAGCAATTGAAATGCACATGAAATTAAAATATTATCGAATTGTTGTAGCGGGTCGCAGGTAATTAGTTTAATTAAATATGTAATTTCAGAATTAATTTTTTAATTAATTACCTAATTCAAATTGGCGATTTTTCAGAACCTTTCCTTTTTATAGTGCAAGCAAAAATATTTTCCACAGTGACTAAGATGTCATTCATTTATGTCCGCATAATTTTAATTTGCTGCTTTAGTTGTTCTTATATATTTATTGAACTGTGCCATTAGTTGAATAGTGACGAACATTTGGGTTCCGCTTCTTTATTATTTGCGTCATTGAAGACATTTCGTACAATGAATAATGCATTGTCTGTTCACCCACCCATTCATCTGTATTAAATGTGTGCTTTCATATATAGATATGAGTTCATACATATTTTGAAGACAACAAACAGTTTTTATAGCGCGCAGTCTTCATGCAAATCAATGGCTGATACATTCAAACTTCAGTGCCAAATCTAAATAATTTAGAAAAGAAAAGAGGGTTCAAGTATACTTTGGAGTTTCCATCGACTTTTCAGAGTCCCATCGTAGCGTCTCAAACATTCATGGGGCTCTTCCCAAAAAACATGCTCTCGCAATTAAATGGTTCGGAGAAGCTAAGCCGAGGTTGCAATATGAACCTGCTGTATCAACTATTTATTTAAATTGACATGCAGCAATTTTTCAGTTTATCTTTTTAAAAAGGTCGATCAAAATCTAGCCCATGTGGGTAGCAACTTCCCAGCAGTATTTATGTCTTGAAGTTCGATCCAAATGGTCAAGGTTACCACCAAACATGTGTATTTCCCAACGCAATGCGACATGCCACACAAAACCGCAGTCTCAAAACGGTCCACAAAATTACACCATTCCCGTGTCCATTGCGAAAGCCCCTACCAAGGCAAGAGACCATTTTCTTCAGTTTCAATATATTTATCACCCAGTCAATGAACCATAAACAAAAAACAAAAAAAAAACACGAAACAAAATTGAGATGAACATTATGAGAGTGGTGCGACTTTTAATTGACTCTAATTCGAAAACATTCCCAACAGCCAGCACACGCTAATTATATCGCAGGCTAACGGCTTTTATTAGCTGAACTCATAGATAATCGTGGCACGCGATATATCCCAAAACGAGTTACAAGTGTGATTAATACGAAGTAGCAGATTTAACTAGCTGGTAGCTGTGATAACCGAGTGCACAAGGCGGCAAAAGCCGGTACGACAAGAGTGGTCTACTTATGGAGGAAACCATTTTTTAGCCGGCTTGAACTTGAGATATTGTCGCTGTCTACGGACAGAGCGTCAACGGCCACCCCGTGGTTGGATATGGTGTACATTATTTCAGTTGCTTGTTTTTTTTTTGTTGTTGTTTTCACGTACACTAAATGGTTTTGCATAATTCATGAACGAATTTCTACCGAAAAGATGTAGATACTGTTCGATGTTTCATTTAAAAATTGGATGAGCTACTCGTCATATTGAAGGTGGAGGATTAATAGGATTTCTGATGCGTTTGGAAAGTGTTTTGGGCGGGATTGATTGAAATTGATACTTAAGGCCTGAAATGGAAGTAAAGTGCATCGTAATGTTCTATAACTATGTACCAAAATAGTTGACGAATGAAAATAAGTCGAATAACCTAGGAAAAAGATTAACTTTCCTCAGCATCTCATAGTTGAAATATATTAAAAAAAAAAAGAAGTACTTTCTATAGCTAATACATCTTACAATATTTGAAAATAGTAGTCAGCCATTTTCTTCATTCAGCAGCTGGACTACATACAAAAACCTGGCCCAAGCAGATTTCATAAAATCGACAAATATCAACAACGCGGTTGTTCTTAATCGTGGTTCCTGTTTTCTTTGTTAAAACCGAAAGAATGAGAAGTAAGTGCTGTGTACTGCGGCGGTAAACTTCCTACGGAGGGCTTACGCAGCAGCCATTTCAATGGGTCTTAGACTTCCTGGCTTTGCACCATGGAAGTGCAGTATATTTTAAAATGCTGCATCTGGCTGACGTTGCTTGTTTGACGACACGAGTACCCATTAGTGATCAACGATTATTTCTTACTGGCTGCAGTCTGCGCAGCAGAAACAGGGTTCGACTATTGCGCTTCCTCCAAATACAAACTTTGGAAAGCGGTTTAACTTAGAGAAGACAAAATTAAATAAGTAGTTAAAGGCAATTAAAATCCTAAGCCAAGGCGAAACAAGTCCATAAAATCCATAGATTAGGAGTCGGGAGAGCCTTCAAAGGGCTCTGGCACTGCGGCTACAAGAGTAGCCTATTGTGCCTTCCCAGGTAGGTTCCTAGAGCCATCTTTTCACTCCAGAGGCATTCAGGAAGACAAGAATCTTCTCTGGGTGTAGGTCAGCAAGAGTTGCTGGATCGACAATCTCACTCCCTAGGATGTTTTTTCTAAGGCGACATAGAGCCGGACAAGCTGTGAGTATGTGAAGAGAGGATTCATCACTCTCAAGACAGAGCCTGCAGATAGGATCCGGTGAGACGCCAATGCGGTGGAGGTGTTTTTTCACGTGACCATGGCCACTGATTATTCCTGTCAGGATCCTCAGATTATTTCTGTCCAGATTAATTAGGAAGAGCGATTTTCTGGGGGAGAATTTAGGTAAAATATTTTTGGTGCAGGTTTGTCCAACTGTATTTTTCCAAATCTCGTTCGACTCGATGCGAGATAGATTCTTGATATAGGTCCTGAAAAGGTTTTTGCTGACTCCGCAGAAAGGTTCAGGTCCGATAAGTGGAGTGGTAGCTCCGATTTTGGCCAGCGAGTCTGCTGATTCGTTGCCCTCAAATCCTCTGTGGGCTGGTATCCAATGGAGGATGACTAGGTTTTTCTTAGAGAGTTCGTGGATGGCTAAGAATAGATAAGTTTTGATTTTATTACAGATGAGTCAAGAGCTTTGAGAGCTGCTTGGCTGTCTAAAAAGATAAATATGGTTTTACACCGTGTGTTAGAACTTAGATTCATTCTAGCGCAATGGTAAATTGCAAGGACTTCAGCCTGGAATATGGATAAGTTCTTACCAAGGCTGACTGACAAGTTCACCTGGGGCGACTCACCGTAGATTCCAGAGCCAGTCCCTGACTCCATCTTAGAACCGTCAGTGTACCAGATGATATCAAGACGAGATGGATTGGGTTTATATATTTCCCATTCATCCCTAGGAGGGATAATTATGGAGAAGTTTTTGTGGAAGCCATATTTTGGAAGCATGTCATCAAGAGGCATGCTGAATGGGCTTGAAGGCTCCATGGTGCCGAGTAAAGGCAGATGACCTCCCTGATAGCTATATGGGTCAAGGCTGTTCGAATGGTACAGGCGGTAAATACTTAGTCTAGCCTCCATTTGAATGTGCGTTTGAAGACCAAGGATGACATTGAGTGCCGTTGTCGGAGTGGAGCGAAGACAGCCCGTCATGCAGATTCCAGCTATACGCTGAATGCGTTCTAGCTTTTTGACTGTAGTGTTCTCGTTAGTCTTCGGCCACCAAACCACAGCAGCATAGGTGACCGCAGGTCTTACGACGAGCGAATAAAGCCAGTGTATCATCCGAGGTCTGAGACCCCATTTTTTACCGCAGGCACGACGACAGATCCATAAGGATTTGGTGGCTCTGTTCAATCTGCTGATTCCATGAAAGTTTGCTGTCAAGTATAACTCCCAGGTATTTTGCTTCCCGAGAGAATTCAATGGTTTCGCCGAACATGGGAGGGCGAATAAGGAGATCTAGATTCCTCCGTTTTGTAAAGGGGACTATCGTTGTCTTCTTTGGATTTACAGAAAGACCTTCTTTATTACACCATCTCTGAACAACAGATAAGGCGAATTGCAGTATTTCTGAGACCGTGCTTTCGAATTTGCCACTGACAACGATTTCAACGTCGTCGGCATATCCTATGGCAAATATCCCTTGATTTGTCAAGGACTGAAGTAAGTCGTCAATGACAAGGGACCATAAGAGGGGCGAGAGGACACCCCCTGAGGACACCCTCTAGTTGTGAGAGCTGAGATTATCACATCGTCGATGCGGGTCTGAATTATTCTACTATTCAGCATAGACATTATCCAACGTCCTATGACAGGAGATTAGTTCGTGTTGTTGAGAGCCCTACTAATGGACTCAAAAGGCGTGTAGTTGAAAGCTCCTTCAATGTCCAGGAACCCAACGAGACAGATTTCCCTTCTATTGATGGAGGATTCGATTTTGGTTACTAAGTCATTAAGTGCTGACTCGGTGGATTTACCTGGTTGATAGGCATGTTGAGATAAGATCCATAGGAATAATAGCAAATTTTTTGCGAACTGTTTCCTTTGTCTAAATTCTTCTTAGACCCTCAGTTGGTATTCCTATTGAATTCTCATTACTTCTCGTCAACTCAAATTACTTGAAAGAGTTTCAGAACCGACGTCAGTGGTTTAACCCAAACTCTTTCCTAAAATAGTCTCACAAAATCACCTGAAAAATATACATCACCACCACACCCCATCAACTCAACAAGACCACCCATCGAAACATTTCCCACCATTCCAATTACTACTCTCCCATATCCATCTCAGTAAAACTGTCCGGACAATCAGGCAATTACCCAAAACGAGAGAAGCCACTCCAGCACAAGTGTCTTGCTCATTATAATTCAAATTTTCCATCTGTTCCATCGAATTAAAGCTCCCAACCCCCATGGCCCCATGGCCCCATGGCCCATCCATGGTTAGTTCGGTCGAGTTGAAGCCCCCTTTCACCTCGCACGGTGACTTCAAGCACATTCGCAATTTCAGCAAAAAAATAAATAAATAATACAGCCATTGACACCCTCAAGCACCTCCCGCAGACTCGTATTTCCTCTTTCGACGCAGCCTATACAAAGCGTAGGTTACATCACCTAAGGAAACAATCAACTATGACAGCCGCAAATCAACACACAAAGGCAGAAACAGAACATCACTGCTGTGCGGAATTGTTCTCACTTTAATTACCCGCAATTCACGAAAATACCAAAAATAAACGAGCTGTACTTTTAGACAGGAAAAAAAAGACATCCAAGCTTATCCAACCACAACAACAAACCTCCGCGATCCGCATGAGAACGCAATTAATTTTTTTTTGCCAAAAAAATTAACACAATATCGGGACTAAGCTGGTGGTGTCAGCAAAAGATACAAAAAATTATATTTTGTTTGAGAACTTTTGATTTCTATACGTCTATAGGTTAACTAATGAGTAATTCGGCAAGAAACACACGAAGCAAATGAAGTCACCAGCACCCGAGTCTGTCTGTCTGGCGATCGGTTGTATGTAGTCGCATCGTCAGCCACAAAGTTGAAAGTCTTCTTATTGTGTGGACGAGTTCCGGCCCCTACCTCCCTTTCTCAGAACTGCTGTCGGTCATTCGAGGGCACTGTGGATTTGCCCGTTTAAAGGCATTTTTATTATGTGTCCACGAAAGTTTGAAAAATATTTTTGGGTGAACGAGAACAAAAATTGAGAGCAAAAAAAAAAAAAAAAAAATTGCAAAACTTGCGCACACACATACGAAATTACTCTCCCGCTCTGGGTCATTGAATCTTTGAACGAGTTTGGGGCCGAATAACCTTGGGAACGGAATATTGTTATTGTGAGTGAGATGCTTCATAACCATCCTGTTTAGTGGCGATAACTAATGCTGGCTTGGAGGGTCATTGATGGAAGACGTGTTTGTTCTGATGTCCATCTAATCGGAACCAAGTTGGGCTTTGATAGCTGCGACTGTGTAGAGATCGCAAGATGACCACTTGTTGGTCCAGCAATTGGAGCTCTGCCAGAAGTCTGTTCCATTTCTAGTAGAATAAGTTTTAGTCTCAAAGACAGCTGCTCGATGAAAGGGTTCTGTAAATAGCCAGGGCTGGAGTAGAATGTTGTAAGCTGCCAAAGGCAATCTAAAACATAGGTCTAAAACCTCTCCATCTTTGGCGGATACCTGGACTGGGAGCTTATGGAGATGGAGACTAACCATATTGACAACCACAGCTTTGTATATAAGACATGGCTATATGGAGCCGTGGTATTCCCTGTTTTGACCTTCTAAGGCCTCTCCGAAATGAATTAAACAAGTGACAAAGCAATGGTCCGTCCGGATAAGTACAAGCTCGTGATTTACTCTCTTCTTCCAGTAGTTCCTCATACGAACTTTTAGAGCCACCCCAGTCAATATAAGGAAGGAATTAGATTTCGGTAGTTTGTCCCGTGATCTTTGACCTCCTTAGTCATAATATTATAAAAAAAACATACAATCAATGCCAGGCTGTCGTGTATTTATGTCAGATTTAATAAGAGACGAAAGGGAATATAGTTTAATTAATTAATACAATGAGATATGTTTGTTTTCTTGGAGCCGAGCTCTTTGTTCAAATAAATCTTAAAAAGAAGTAAACACTAAGCCAAGCTCGATTGCACAGTTGATGTTTTATTCTATCAGGCTTAGTAGGGCCGGCAGAAGGTTCAATGTCGAACACAATATTATGTGACAATATCAACATTTAAAAGAGCTTCATAGGTTTGATTCAAAAGAAACCATTTAAGACTGCAGCATTTAGAGGTGGGACTTTTTTAAAGCAAGCTCTTGGGCCTTCCATTACGAAGTATACTTGGCTGGTTGGTGGTACTTAGTGAGGCCATAGTTCACCATATATAAGCTGAAAATACACCAAAATCTTAAGGGGAACTGGAAGCTTTATATTCGTTGTTGTTGTAAGTAGGTCACGTATGTAAGTGAAGTGGAGTCATCAGCACATCTGATTATGAAATCCCATAGCAGACTTCCACAATCAATTTCCCTAACTCAACATATTTTACCTTACCCAGCACTTCCGTCACATCGACCTACCTAGCCGTTCTATCAGTATTTTCCAGCACAGTTACCGCAAGCAACAAAAAAAAACATTCACCTATCGACCTGTCTCTTTTGATTTAATTACTTCACAAGCGCTTTCATTTGCAACAGTTTAAATATGTGTATTTAATATAAATTTAAGACTGGAACGAATAAACAGAATAAAATTACCATTCATTGGCGCCCAACGTGGGCCCGATTTTGAGTCTAGATCTAGTTTATCACTTTGTGCTCAGAAGATAAGAACTTTTTTATGCTCTTTGAAGTTGCAAAAAGGCTTTTCAGGAGAAAACAATTCCGAATTGTTTTATTTTGTTCACACATTAAACGTTTGACCTCTGTCATTGGACCAGCACTTCAATCACTGACTCACATTACTCATCCTTAATGGCATGTGGATTTTAAAAATGAGTGGCCTCGAAATGAGGTCATGATGAGAGTCCGTATGGGAGTTAAAGACAAACAAGGAAACGTTGTAGTCAGTTCTGAAAATTAGCATGACCAGCTTCAACTTAGCAGGCTGGAGGTACGATTATATGAGTCACGCAACACTGACGAAGCAGTTTCTTGTGTTTTTGAAGTTAAAGTGTATCCCTCATAGGCATTAAGTCTTTTCAGGAGTTTAGGAAAGGTACACTTACTTACAAAACTTCGTTTGAAATGACTTGCCTATGCTCTAGAGTCTGGAACACTTTCTGATGAGTCCCCATGAAAGGGCATGAAAGGGATCCGTACGCCTTTGGATATCTGGTCGTTGAAAGAGATCTGGGGTTGCGTTACCGCATCAGAATTAGTAACTGTTTTGCATGTAAAACCCTCAAAATTCTGTGACATTTGCTCGCTCACGGATGCGGTAATTCAAGTGTTTAAGGCTTGCTTCCAGCTTAACCGAAAAAAGCTGTCACTATGGGCTTCTGTAGCTTCTATGCTTATTCTTTCCCCCACTGCGAGCTTTCAAAGCTCTATACCGCTTCTAAATCCGACAATGACATTTCCTAAGCAATGAATACATTGCCTCGCCTGAACTTTCGAAGCATATCCCACGCTTTTCATGTTCGTCCTTACAACATTTCGAGCGGCAGTTTTGAGCGAATAAATTGCTGTGTGCTGAACGGTCCCATTGGTATCAAACCCAGTAACTATATACCTACATTGATACATTGAAAAATTGCTGCACGTGTTTGCGTCTTTCCCATGGCATCACCTTACTTTTTGGACAGCTAATAAGTAGTTTAGTCAAAACATTCGGCTTCATCACGTACTAAACCCAATCCCAATCAAATCTCTCCGACAACTTCCGCTTCAAATTACTCACCTCGCAAGCGCAGTCGTCGTTCCTCATTAGCATGCTCTGTTAGAATTCAAATTCTACCTACAACCCCCATCAACTATACTTAATGAATACTTAAAAACCGGCCGCTGAATTCGCACGCATGCGGTGCGATCTAATGAAAAAAGCTACCAAATACATCGCACCGAAGTAGCACGACTTACATAACGCTACACGTACGCATCTGTCATTCAACGCAAAATTGATTACCATATAGCCAAAGCACAAAGGCATGCATGTTGTGCGAGTCAGCAATTAATGTTAATTTCGAAAACAAAGCAAAAAAAAAAAATTCGTTTAACAACTAAAATAAACGGCAACCTTGGCCTTGAGTGGGGTTGTTAGCCAAAGGCAGCACCACTATTTTCTGACAAGAAAATTGCCCCCAGATAGTCTGTCGATTAAAAGGCACACAGATACACTGCAATGCAGAACGTTAGCGTTCCTTCTAGACCAATGGGGTGGTATCGCTTGACAGAGCTTTAGTCTTAAGCCGCTTACACTCTGTACTCCTGCGTCTACAAGCTGCCCATATAATTAAGTGCGAGGCATAAAGTGTGGGCGTGCGAATTCCTCGACTCTGCGAGACATTCTAACCATTCCGTGCGTGGGTTGCCGTTCCACACTGAAACTATCTCAAAAGCAAAAACATCACCTGCGGAATGTATCCATGAAATATGCATGAAGACTAGTGGCCATAACATTTAAACTACCACCTAACTGGGGTATAAAGATCACAGATATTCTTTGGCGTTAAGTTGGTTAGCGCGCAGATCAACCACTTAAGTTGTGTAATTAATAATTAAATTATTCATCAACTAGTTGCAGCGGCTTGTTCAATAGAATTCATAGCGAGATACATTCGTTTATAAATCGCTCGTATAAGGTGTGAAACTAGACTGTAAATGAGAGGAATAAATTAAGATTCGATATGAGTATGGTGGCAAGTTGTCTGTGCCAATGATTAACAAGCCACTCAGCTACACAATAGGTGCAAAAGAAGTTCTATTTGCTAATTGAATGGAGGATTTGACAGATACAAATGCATCCAACAGGTTATAAGTCGAGTTATTCAGATGCGGAATGGGCTCACTTAATCGATTTCTGCAAGTGCAACTTCTCACTCATTTGTCTGAGAGAGGGAGGTTCATTGGAATTTCCCTTAGAAACTCTATTTCTAGCTCTTATCAATCGCTGTTTCTTAAGGCTAAGAAGTCAAGGGGATTACACGTAGAAAATCACTTGCATAAAATCGACCAACTCTTGGTTAAAAATTACCAAGTAAGACTGCTAATATAGCTCCTATAGAGATAGTGGATTTATTCATTTATTCATTTATTTATTTATTTATTTATCTAAAAGCTAACAGATATTTCAGATTATAATAACCCATTAAAATAAGTAAACATGCATTGCCTTAAATTTTTCTCTTGATAAACACAAATCGATATTTTTACACGCTTCATTGAAAGATATGATAGCTCTAGACAAAGGTTCATAACATCCGTGTTTCGTTCTGTGCACGCCTTGAAAAAGAAAATCTCTAGTTCTTAGTGATCAAGCAGGTACATATATAGGGACCATTGAAAGAATTGGTGGACATCTAATATTATAGCTAAGTATATCTTTTACAAACATTACCTCATGAATAGCACGCCTCGATTTTAATTCTAAGCAATAGGCTCTTTGATTTCGGCAACCCTGCAAAGAAAATTAGAATCAATGACATAGTCAAACTGCAAAGTTGAAACCAATCTAGAGAAGGATGCAGCGTGACACGTATTTATGTTAAGCTTTAAATCATTGGACATACAACAATCTGAAATATAATTTAGATCTGATTGTACTAACATACAGTCCTCTAAGCTTCTAAGTTTAAGATATATTTTTAGATCGTCAGCATGTAACAAACACTGGCAGTGTCAAGATAATATCGTTGATAAAAATTATGAAAAGCAGTGGACCTTAATGGCTGCCTTGGGGAACCCCGGAGGTGCAATTAATCGATCTAGATACGAATGTTGACAATGCGAACTTTTTGAGTTCTGCCAATTAGATAAGACGATAACCAACATAAAATCTTCGAATGAAAACCAAAGAGTTCAAGCTTTTTCAATACAGCAATGTGGTTTACTGAATCAAAGGCTTTACTAAGTCAGAGTGCACAGCTTCCACTTGACATTTGTTCTGAATAGTATGGTAGTAGATCGACCGGATACAAAACCATGCTGAGCCTATGATAAGAACTCTTAAGTTAGAAACTCAAGTATATTTTTAACTAAGCTTTCAAACACTTAGGCATAACTTGCAGATACCTCAATAGTTCTCAACATTAATTTTAGAGCCAGACTTATAAATAGGAACCAGAAATGAAAGTTACCATTCTTGGCGGAAGACACCATCAGAAAGAGACTGGTTTAAAATGCTGAGCAAAGGGAAACAGACTGAGTCACAACAATAATTAAGGATAATAGTTGGAATGCTATCAGTACCAACAAGGGGATTGGGCTTAAGCGACTTAAGGGCCAAGAGGACTTCTTCAGAACATTATTGAAATGAGCCAATATAAACCTTACTAGGTATACTGCCGGACGAGTTTATATTGAGAAGACCGATTCAAAGAAGTAAGAGAATAAATCAAGAGTGGAGTCCTGATTATAGGAAATGCTGTTCTTCAAAAACATAGTATTTGGAGTATCTTTTTTTGACATTCAATCTACATTCATGATGTAAATCCTGTAAAGAAATTTACTTAGTGTAGAGAATTCATTGCGTAGTTAACTAAAAACTGTGTAATCAGATGCCTTACGCTTTAAATTTAGCAAGTTAAATAGCTGCCTATTATACCATGGAGGCTTAGATATCTTCTTTTTTTCGAACAAGGAACAAATTTAATAAAACCAGATTTATTTCTCAGAAGAAAAACTCAAATCCCTATCTGCCTTCGTATATTTTAGTAAAACACAAAACCATTTCCACTGCCCTTAAAAAAGCAATTTAAACTAGGAAAAACTTATTTTTAGCAAAATATTTCCGACTTCTTCTTTTCAAGAAACTTGAAGTTGCACCTTAAAACAATGCCAACCACTTATTACTTACACAATCAGAAACAGAAACTCCCACTTCATTTCCACCCCGCACACATGTCCATCGGCATAATTATTCACTATAGAACTGCTAGTGCAAGTTCAAAAACAAATCCCCAAATTTTTACATAGTATTTCTGTGTTAAGATGTCAGTCTATGGCGAACCCTACTTCTAATTTAAATATTAGACACCTTAAACCAGCAGATCAGATCGTGTGGCCTTGTACTCAAAAATCTTATAAAGTGTAAAAGCTTATAAAAAAGTATATAGTTGCTGCTAATAACTCTCTAACCAGAACTTGCGAAAATTCCTGTTCTTGAGAGCCAAAACTAATAAAAACTTAACCAAACTTTTGATGAACGAGAAAGTTTCGTGCGACCCAGTCGCTCAATTTATTTGTCACGGTATTGATTTAACCTTTTTATGTCGGTAGATTTTAACAACGAATACTCCTATTTTTTGAGCAGAGACTTAGTTCATTTGAGCCATTTTTGAACCGAGCAAAAACGGCACTCGGTTGGATCCAATTTTTGAGCGTGTCGACTGTAGAGAGTAGAGATCTCAACTCAGAAAGGTATATCCCTGTTTCGAAGTCTGAGAAATCCAACTGGAAAATGAGATGTGCCTGGAGTCCATATTTGTGCTGTAAAGCAATTGAAGATTCTTGCATCCGAATGGGGAGATTAAGATTTAGATATTTATTTAAGTATGAAAGATATTTTGCAAACATTTCTTACAAAAGATAGTCCCGAACTATAGGAGCCAACTATTACCACCCGGAGAGCCTTTGAACCTCAGACCGCAATTGGAGTTGTTCATTCACCGACTTCTGCCATATTGACTAATGAGTTACAAGCCGAGCCCAAGCCGCATCCAATCCATTGCGCACCAGGCATCCCAAAAGAGAAAATAACAAGCCGCACAAAATCTATGCCAAAGCACACACATCCAAAACCAACCCTCGTCTTCCCGTTACAAGTTATGGAATTCCATCGACACGAGGTGCAGAATTTCTTGTCCAACTTGCAGCTCTGTTCACTACTGAACTTGAATTTATTTTACACGCCTAAGACCTCGGGCCAATTATATAAAGTCATCACTTAGCTAGCCCCCCACCGTCCGTCGGTCGGGCAAACAGAAACGAGTACTGTACAAACGCTTGCCTCTTCTTGTTGGTTTCCACATCGCCGCGACCGGGACGAAATAATTACTTCCTGGATATGCAATGGAATGGAACCACGCAAGGTTATACATTGTCTTTGAAATCCAGTTTCTAATCTACACCTTCAGTGGTCCACCACACCATCGAGTCAGTGGAACACTTGTGTCGTAGTTGGAGGAACAACAAATTTCACAGTCACAAGGATAACAATATTTACGACACTTGCGGAAGGCTGTTTGGTCAGTTCAGTGAGAATGAACTTGGTCCCACTTTGGCCGATATAAGAACGCTTGTATACAAATTGTTTATCGCCGTAGAGCCGCAAATGGCCTAGTGTTGGATGCATAGGCAGGCGTATAAATAATCTTTCAAAGCCGACAAGAGTGATGCGCAACATATTAGATTGGTCGTGCTCGTGCCATCTGAGATATATGCTCGGCGATTAATCATCTTCCATTGTGAGCAGCAACTGGAAGAGTCGAAAGGAGGCGGGTTTTATTTATAAGGCTTTTGCATAGATAGAAGGCGGGATGGTGGGGCATCATTTGTAGCCGCACGATGTGTATCGGGACGAGGAAGTCGTCCTGCAATGAAATTGATTTACACTGCTGGCGCAGCGGACTGATTTGCAACATTTATTGATGAATCTCACTATTCTCTGGAGAGGGTGAGGGATGCTGAATGGTGGCGAAGAAATTAAGACCCATCAGGTGAATAAATTGATATGGGCAAGCCGTGTACTTGTGGCGTGAATTATAAACATCGTTCCACTAATTGGTGGCCAAATAACTGGGAGTTAACTGTATGCTATTTTGTTGGATAAATGGACGTGACACAGACAGTTGTGTTTCATGTTTGAACACGGAGAAAACTTGTTCAACATCCTAGGCTGATCGCACAAATGGTTTTGAGTGAAAATGTACAAGATTGTAATTTAGTACCTATACTTGAACTTGGACATTTGCCTTGTTAAAGGAAATGAGCGTGAATATTAATTGTAGTGGGCGAAATTTTGAATAGTAGCGTTGTAAGAGTTTCTGTCAGAGAAAGATGACATTTTTGTGTCCTTTATCGATCAATTACTTTAATTGTTGCCTTTGCCTTCTGGGTCAAACATATATATATTCTGAAACGCGTTTGAGATGCGATATCCTGTGAAACGTTCTCAAAACGTTTTCGCCTGATAGTTGGCAATATATAAAACGGAGGTGCCCAGTTAAGCAAATTTAAATTCATATAGGTAACCAAACCTAAATATTTTATTTTATGTTGAAAGACAAATATCTCTCACAAATGTCTGATGAGTTGAAGAATGCAGGTCTGAACTCACTTTGCAACCTAAAAAATGTGTCCACAAATTACTCGAAAACTGCTGTTGCAAATCCGAAAAAGACAAACCAACAGTTTCATCAAAAATGCTGCTTCTCCAAAAATACACAGTTAAAGCAGAATAAACGATCCCTGCGTTTTTAAACGTATTCGCATTTAATACGCGGAAGAAACGGGTCGAAGATATATAGCTTCACTAAGACCATCAGTTGGGTCCATTGTGTCCAAAAAACGGGTCGAATTTTTTTTTAAAAAGTCCTTCGGAAGCCATGGCTGAAAACTTTTTAAAACTTAATCAAAAATTGCTAAAAAATTTAACAGATATGCGTGTTTTTAAATTTTAATTGAGTTTAAGTTTGATTTAAGCTGGAAATGACTCGTATCTAAAAGTAAATAAAAAAACACATCGGGAGTCTGAAAACGCGTGCAACAACTATCCCAAAACGGGTATTGAAGAAGTTCTAAAACGGTGTAAAAACAAAGGTGGGGACAATAGTAGTACGTCATGAAATGTACCTATAAAAGTTCTCTCGAACTAACCTAATCGAACTTGTTATAGACAATATTGAATTTGTTCACGGTTGTTTTTTTTTTATTTACACAAAATATTGACATCTTAATAGCGCATCTTAAACCATGCGAAAATCCCGACACCTACTTGGCTAAGAAAAGCGTCAAGTGATCTCATTGAAAACCTATCTAAAAAGTGTGTTTGAAAATTGTGTCCAAAAGCAGTTGCTGTATTTTCTTGGAAATGGAACATTTTTGTACATCAGTAGTTCATCCATATTCATCCGAAAAATACATAAAAAGAACCGAAAATCGGGCGCAACAAGACGTTAGTATGGGGCCAAGAAAAAACCTATACAATTGGACCTAATTATGTGCTATAAAAATATATCCATTTCACTTCCGAAAGAGTGCACATAAAAAACGTAAAAAAAAGGATTGCATACGAAAAACGCTGGACAAGAACACAAGAACGGTCAAAAACGAACACAAAAATTGGCAAAACAGTTGTGCCCGAAAACTTTGATGCGATTTCTTTGGAAATTTGATATTAAAAAAAAAAACTTACCCAATCAATTGCTAAAAATCTCTGCCCAATATTTTTCGAACTTTACCAAATTAAGCAAAAAAAAAAAAATGTCTGACTAGGGTGTGCTAGTAAAAAATATGTACAGCACGTGTCAAATATGCACTAATTTGTTATATCGAAAACCATGACAAAAATCGGAACTAGGAATTCAAATCGGGAAATAAACGCTGCAAAAAGGACATTATTTAATAAACTTGAAAAGGAGTCATAAATTGTGTCAAAAAAACTGGAATTGATATATGATACAAAAATTGATGAGACATACTTTAAGAAAATTACCCAAAGAAGCAGTAAAACCCCGCAATAGTCAATTTAAATAGTACGGCGCACAATGCTACAAAAAAACAAGACCAAAACGAGAACAACTTCGCGGTGATATCTTTGGTTGCATAAATGATAAATATCCGAAAAGTATCAGGAAGGAAATGCGTTAAAGAACAGATTTTGAGATATTGTGTTGAAAAGCACATTCAAAAACTCATAAAATGCTTGTTTAAAAAACGGACAAATATAGCTACGCATTATGAGTAAATAAAATCATTTGCCACGAAACTTTCTAATCTCGTCTGGCTGCAGGACATCCAAATTAGCGACTCCCTTCACGGGGATGAACTTTTTGTTTAAAAGCTGAAGAAGCGGACATCACGAGGAGGTACAAACACATTTTAATCATATCTCGAAGGTGGTATATTTAAACAAAAGTGAGTCATTAAAAAAACTTAATCACGTCAAAAATGCTAAAATTGTTGTCAAAGAAAAAAAAGAAAGACACAGAAGATAAATTAAAATAAACATTGATATTTCTGTTGTTGTTAAAAAAGGAAGAAATCTTGGGTAGAAACACTTTAAAGAAAAGAAACCCAGCTCAAATCGCTCTCCTGACAAATAATACTTTGTCATATTTGTGTATTCTTTTTCGCTCAATACAGAATGAAATATTATTTAACCAAAAAATTTTGGGCAATTTTGATAATTTTTAAAAAATGTATGGGTCACGAGCCTTGCGCCTCAATTGGCAACGCTCCTTCACTGAAGTATCAAGAGGGATATATAGATCAGCTTTTCACTAAAGAAATAAAAAAACAGCTCTCGCGGGGAACAAACCTAGGCCCGTTGCTCGGTATTTCAGCATACTAACCACTGAGTCATAAGCTTTACCAAATCTGTTTTCCATTTATAACCGTCAAAATTTGGGTAGCTTAGCAGTAGCTTTTAAAGAGACGAAGCCACATACTAGGCTGCGTTTGACTTGGGGTATGATATTTTTGCGTAAAATTTAAGGTCATACGTAAAACGAAACCGCACAAATTTTCTTTGGCTTTTTTTGACCACTTAAACCGAATGGTTGAACTCAATGTTGTTCTTAAAATGTTGCTTACGAATTATAAAGTTAGTTTATAACAAAAAAATGGATTTAAATTTTCTGGATAAATAATTAATTATTAATTTCTCCGTACGAAAAACTTTTTCCGACCTATACTTCTCAGTCAATTCCACAGAAAAAAAAAAACAAAAAGCAAATCATTCTACTCAAATAATTCATTTCTTTAATGTTCCATCTGTCAGGAATTTTTCTGATGGAATCCAATAATTGTTGTTGTAATTGTTTTCGTAGGAAGAAAGTGTTGCTGACAGAATTTTTGCTATGACGCATGACCACTTAAACGTTAAAAAAAAACTTATTTTCTCACTGTTCCAACATTTAATTCTTGTTAAATGTCACATCAAATGCTAGCGCACCGTTCCATTTCCAAAAAAAATACCGCCTTTGTCATTTCAAATCGATTTCCATTCACACCCACAACTTGAGCGCGATCCTATTCTTAGGGCTGACTGCACATTTTCCATGCTACTCAGTTGCAATTACCAATTACAGTGATTTCCATAAACAAATTAATCACCAGCTTAAAAAGATCTTTCGCTCTCCTAATACCCAGCTAAAAGTACAAACTATTCGCCGCAGGTTTGTAGCGACTGCTGCGGTGCAACAAGGAAATTATTTTTATATGATTACCTAAATAATGTGAGTGTGAACATGACAAATGGACGCCGCGAAACTTGTGACCGCCAGCTGCCATTTTAATCACAAGCTTTGAGTATGACGGCTATAGGATCTCTCATGTGGAAACAGAATGCCAAATGATGTCATTCTAAGCAGAAATAGGATGCAGATGCTTAACGGATAGTTAAATCTAGATACACCAACGAGTGTTCTCCATGTAACAGTTATCCTTTCTCTTTACGCGCCTTAAAGTTACCCAAAGATGGCTTCGGGAAGAAAAATCTCTGTATCAGACTGTATCACAGTTTCAATTTGCATCCACTGACCCCTTGATTAGATTGAATACATTAATCGTAGCGCAGATTCGAGCAGGATCCAGCCGAAAGCAGTATATGACACAATCTGCGAATGACTAGCGATACACGACGACAGAGGAAGATGCACTGCACCACCACAGCTGGCCTTGTCAATATCGATTTCAAAATTCATCGGTTACCGGGTGTAATTATTCCATCTTACGTTGCGTTCTGTTTGGAACATGATCCTGACCCGGCACTCAAACTGGAACTATAAATACCACTATCCAACATTGTTAGCGCAAGTGTGTGTCATAAAAAAAAAATCCAAAACAGCAGACTTGTGGTTGGGTGAAAGACATCTCTGGCAATGTAATCAAACAAATGATCATAAATCTTCACCAAACGAACTGTGAATGGATGGAGAAGAAGAGGGTATAGTCTCTTCAAAAAAGAGATCCGCTGTTTGTGCACGAAAAACCATAACGAAAACCGGAATATCTTTACATTAGATGAGGTTGGTAATTGTACTTTTTCTCATTAATCTCTAAACGGAACTCGCAGCTAAGCATCCTTAATGAAGAACTTGATTAAAACGAACAAGTTTTCGGGTCAAACTTACATCATACAATCGCAATTTCAGTACTCCATGTTTCTATAATTCAGTACCGGCAGTTGGACGTGAATGGAATAGATCTCAAGGTCATATAGGGCATTACCAATAAACATTTTTAGTTTCGACTTTAAATTTTAGTAGTTCACAGTGGCTATAATTTCCAAAAAAATTTTGCGCTTCCGTAAATTTAAAGTCGAGACTAAAATTCGTTATTAGTACGGCGCCCTTAAATTTAAAGTTGAAACTAAAAATGTTAAATATCTGAACATCAGGCATTCGTCGCATTAGCTTACCTCGCTAACATGCAGGGTCCTTCGTACATATTGATCACCGTCTTCTAGGCTACTTTTGGGACTATTTAGGTTGGACAGACATAGCGTTGAGTTATGAAAATGTACTCATCCCGACCCACTTGGGAGATGCGGGTGAGGCCACGTCAGTTTGCGCAACTGGAAACGCTCCAAATTTTCTGGTCCACGTGTTAACAAAGTTGAGTAAGCTGATAACCAGGTAACCATCATCCAAACCTACCCAAAGAGGGTATATATAAACAGCCTACTCATAGTTTTGATGCTACTGAGTGGACGGGCCCATGTCAGAGTCGGTATTCCTCCTCCTATTTACAAGGATACTTGATTGCACCATAGCTACATTCAAGTTCTGTCAAGAAATATTAAGGTGGGCCAAAAGAGATAACCCTATTGGAAGATAGATACTCTTATTTTTGCAAATGGCCGCCAATGTCAAATCTGTTTCGACATTTGTGGATAAGACAGATGTAGAATACAAGTGAATGAGCCATGGAGCGATACACTCCCCAAGAACGCGGAATAAACGAAGTGGACGATTTTTCGACCAAAATCATAATGAGCGATGAGGCTAATTTCCAAGCAAAACTATCGCTTCTGGGGCATCGAAAATCCACGAGTAATTCACGAGGAGCCATTACACCCGCTCAAAGTTACTGCATGGTGCGCTGTTCACGCTGGAGGAGCCATTTTCGATAACGCCGCTGGTCAAACGACACCAGTGGACAGTGCGCGCTATAGGGCCATGTTAACCGAGTTTTTTCTGACGCAATTGGACGAATTAGGACTTGGGGACATGTGTCGCCTCGTTTTGGCGATTTGCACTGGCCCGCAAGATCGCCCGATTTAACCGTTCCAGACTTTTTTTTGTGGGGTTTTTTGAAGTCCCGTGTTTACGTGAACAAGGCCGAGACACTAAAGCCCTCAAGGACAACATTCGACACGAGTGCGAGAATCTGTCGCCCGAAGTTCTCGCCGAAGTGGTGAAAACGAGCCCATATGGCAATCAATTGTGACGGCGCCCATTTGGCCGATTTCATCTTCTCGACTTGACCAATAAAATTCTAAACATATTCAAAAAACAGAATCGAAGTTTTTCATTTAGAAAAAAATTAGAGCCAAACAACATCGGATGACTTTCGTTTCTTGAATAGAGAAAATTTAAATATTAACAATTTTTTCTTTATTTGAATTTAATTTGATTGTATTCATACATCAATTCTTGAATCAAGTAAATAATTCTTATAGGCAATGGTAAGAAACGAATTTTGTAGGATTTAATTCTACCATATTTATAGATCGAACGCGTATAAGGTAATCGTAGCATTATAGGAGAACTGGTTGGGCGAGGGGTTGGGAGAGGAAGCAGTTACTTTATATTTACTGCTTACAAGAAACAAATTCTTATATCGAGAAGAAATTTACCCCACATTTTGATTTACTTTTTTTGAGTGTGCTTCCTACAAAAAACATGTCCCGTTTTGTCTTTTGTCTTCAAGTGACTCAATGAATTTTGCATATTCATACTTACGCCCCATCTACTCGATTCATATTTGCTACAAATAAGAAGCAAGTTCTTTTTGCGTTATATTTTTGTTGTGCTATTTATTCCTCTATAAGTCGCATACGTATTCTTGACAAACTTCAAACTAAAACTGTTCATTTTCGGAATTTTCGAAAATACTGGGATATAAGAAGCAGAAGCGCCATTTTTTTTATTTTATTTTGTTATTATTGATCTACATACTTTTTATTTATTTTGTTGTTTTTTCAATTTATATAGAAAAAACAGATGAATTTTCAATAGAAAAGATTTCCTGCACCACTCTAACGGTGGAGGACAACGAAAACTTGGAAGTTCATATAAAAATTACAAAAACAAGAACAGTATGTTTTAAGGTAGATAGCTATGAAATCTCAGAGCTTTTTTAGTTTACATTTAAACCTCCCAGAAGCGACAGTAAACAAATTTAGCCGAGTGAAGTTAAAAAATAACTTTTCACTGCGAAACTGCCAGGAATAATTCGAAAACGTGATCTAGACAGGGAGGGAAAATGCCATTTTCGATTTTTACTGAAAACTGTTGTTAGATTGTATTTGAAATGGAGCAAATAATTGTATTGTATTTTTTCGAATAAAAAAAGTTCGAATTATTTTATTTTCAAAAACATAAACAAAATTAAATTAGGTACTAAAATAATAACTTCATAACAAAACGATAACACAACGTTTGATTTTTCATTCAATATCGGCTGAAAAGGCGCCTTATATATATTTTTTTTTTTTTGCTGGAACATCGTTTGAATAGGAGGGAACACTTTTGGAAACAGTTATGTTTTGTTACTGCTGGCATTTAAAAAAACCTACACAAAATACGCACTTATCTCGATTCCTTTCTTGAAAAGTGTAAACTGTAATCCAGTAATAGTTTGTTAATTGATTTGATTTTCTATTTTTGGAAAAATACAAATTGCAACGTATACGAAAGAAACAGATATATAAACTGTATCGATGTATGACAAATTATGCTTTTGTACTCGAGCAAACTCATTTGCATCGAATTCGCTACAATTGTATCTACTTTTCCCTCTCTGGTTCAAGAGGTAAGTCCGGAACAATGTCTTTGAATTTATTTGTTTGTAGAGCCTTGCGAAAAGTGCAAGCTGGAACATGCTCGAGCTTTGAACGCCAGTGAAAATTTAAAATTGAGAACAAATATACAGAGCGTACTTTGTGATGGATTTCACTTTTTTTGTACTTTTTTCAACTTTTGTTTCAATGTAATTCATACTTCAAGTCCTTCTTATTTTATTTCCACTAAGTTCTAAATTCTTTATTGACTGAAAAAAAAATATTTCTTTAAAAATCGATTTCGGTTCGCGTAAATAAGTCTGAATAATAAATGCAATTAAAAAAAATAAAGAATTCAAGTTTTTCAAAGTTTCTTGAAGAATAAAAAACAAACAAAATTAAATATAGATAGATCTAAGGCCGAAAGGCAATAATTTTAAGTATATTGTTTAGTTTAGAACGCTCGCTAGGAGCCAGTAAGCTAGATTAAGATAAATGTTAGTTTTAAATTAGATTTAATCGTTTTTGTCTAGTATATAAGTTTAATTAAGAATACATATAAAAATGAATTTTAAAATGAAAAAAAAAAAAAAAAATAAAAAAAAAAAAATGCAAGACTTAAGAGAAAAGTTATTGAAATAAAAGATAAGCTCTTTAGTTCACATTCCGTATTCAACATATCATTTCTAGAATCAAGAATAATTGTGGAAGAAAACAATTCTTGAGGCCAAACACCTTATTAAACATTTGTTTCCTCAAATCAAGAACAACTTAAGTATTTTTTTCTCCTTCTTGACCCATGAAATGAAAATGTTAATAATAAGAATTAATTGGTTTGGACCATACAACCGTATGTTTTCAGAAACTTCCACTTCCAGCTTAGAAAATATTTTTTTTTCGTGACTAAGCCTTAAGCGGAGTTCACAATTGTTCGATCTTTCTGTCCCTTTTTTGGCAGGTGGAATATTGTTTGCTGCATTCAATCGTCATGTACATATCAGCTAGTATCCATTGACCAAAAGTCGATCAAAATTCTTCAAGATAGAAACTTCAGAAGTGATCCTCGCTGATCTTCCATGTCCTCTCGTGATTCAAAAATATTTGTCAATGAAACGATCTACTGAACTAAATGAATTGAAACTGAGCGTAATCCGCAATGAAATTCGTAATTGACTTCTCCTGGGAACTCATTGCTTAACTTTTCAGACTTTTATCGTCAAAACGACAGACCTCCACAACTAGCAACTAAGTGTAAATATTATGACTTTGAGGGTTTAATCCAGATGATTTTTCACAAATGTAATGAAAGCTGATGATAGTGTAAAAACTTCGGGCAGAATAAAACTTTTTATGGTCACGAAAGTTTCAAAAACGATATCGTTTAGACTTTTATTGTTATACGGAATCTGCCCCAGGGTAGTAATTTTTGCTAAATTGCCTAGTCCACAAAGAGTCCACCACCAGCAGCGGTAGTAAATGTCTGTTTCGTGTTGTCAGCGGCATAAATTAAGCTTCTTATCGATAAAATCCGATATAAGGATGACGACTCTGTAGCGGTTTTTGAAGTTTCTTCCATAAATTAACAACAAAAGAAAACCTACAAAGCAATAGAAACAAAACCCTCCTCAGGCGATCATAAATCATCTAGCTCTGTCTGTCATCAAATAAACTTTATGCTAAGAGAGTTATGTTTATATTTCGTTTGTTGCCAAAGTGTATGCTAATTATGACTACACTAGGAGCTGAACGTCCAGTTCTCGTCAAGAGTTCAACGTGTTAATTTTGCGAATGTGACATTTTGTTTATTGACACCGTAATTTGGCGTTTCTCCTAATTATACTGCTCCGGGGCAGTGATTTGCCTATAAGCTTTGCTTTTATAAGAATAACCTTTGACAGGGCCTGTCGCAACATTGTCAATTTGGCAGTGCCAAGGGCAAAATATCTCGCCTTGGAAGGTGCTAAAGCTGGAGTTATATGACGGCAAAGGGAGCAGTTTTACCGTCTAGGGCGGCACTTGGACCGGCATGAATAATTTTGTATTCCTTTGAGAGGTGCTATGTCGAAGGGGAAGTTCTGGAAATAGTTTTTTTTGGGCTGAGTTCAAAGAAGTATAGCTCCATCTAACGTGAAGTGGCGGCAAGAATAAGCTCAGCACATCTTAAGACACTGAAAGTAAACTCAAACTGCCTTTGGGCCAAATCATTTCATCGGTAGCAACGAGTTGGAATTATTTTACTATGAAAATCAGAAAAATCGTAGCACATTTCAGTGGTACAAAGTCGCGGACACAGCCATCACTGTAACATCATCCAGCTTAGTTCCCGGCAGCCGCAGTCCATAGGTGACTTAATATCCAATCCGAAGCGCTAACATTTCAAAACATTTCTTCTACACCCTTCTCAATACAGGCCATCCTCATGCGAGCAGTAGATTCACCTCTTGTCAACCTTTGGAATCAACCGAAGTCTTATTCGCATCGGTCATACTTGAACTTTATAGGTGTGGATGGTGCACGCTGGGAACTACTTCCAACATAGAATTCGCTATTCCATTGTGTGATCAAATAAGGATGCTCGACATATGGAACCACCCACTTAACTGTTGCACATTTTAAACATGTTTGCGGAACAATAATCCATCCAATGCGCACATTATGGCAAATGGCGAAGACCTCTGGCCCCCTATATGAGTTATTATCTTCGGAACCCAAATACGGCCGTATGGCCCAATCTAAAAAGAGGTGTATCCGCTTAAACCTGATTAAAACTCAATTAATTTCCAAACACAACCGATAGGTAGCTCACAGTTCGTCCCCATTGAGGATAAGTCTCGGTCGCAGCCAAATAAATCCATTTAATTTGCTGCACCGTTATTGCTTTCCAAACTCTCTCGCCGTTAATGCGCATTGTACTCAATCGCGAAACAATTTTTGTTCCACAGATATACTCGTAAATTTCCGAAAACTTGTTAAAAAAAAAATTCCGAGCCAGTCACGGTGTTGCGAGCGCATACATCCATTTTAAGGCCAACAAATTCGCGCTCGGGAATGCAACTGCAACTGATATCTTCGGTGCTCTAAATTTGGACCAGGGAAATACCGGCATGTGGACTTCCTGCTTCCACTGTGCGCGCGCGCTCATAGAACAACACAACATCAGAGCAACAGAGCCACAAAACAACAAGAACATTGCGGCTAGATGAAATTTAAGATAATGCAATAAATCTTGGGAAAAAATTCAGTAATTCAACTCAGTTGGCTGACAAGCAAACAGGCAAACAGGCGAACAGGAACTGCATCCAACCGGGGTAGCCAACCAGCAGCCAATGACGCAGCAACAACAACAAATACCACAAATGGCTGCAGGCTGCAGAGCACTGAAATCAAAACCAATATTTCCACTTTTGTCCAAGTTCCTTGACCCGTTGCTGGAGAGCTGGCTGCAGACGTAGCAGCCTCAGCTCCTGTCATCATTTATGCGTCTTGTTCTGTTTCAGCCGAACAGAGATTAGTTGATTACTGCTGCGCTGCATCGGCCGACCGCTATAGTGGTAGCATATACGATTTGGATAGGTAACTAGATCCAAACACTGTTCCATCTGCGATATCGGAGAAATTAAATCAGTTGCCGTCGCATCAGCGTTGTTTGTCATCTTCATTTCGAGCATTTAAACAAGATCAGGACTCATTTCTGTCAAGATGACTTCACTTAATATGACGGCGTGCGGTGCCATATACAGGTAGGCGGGAATGGTGGTTAAATGACATGTACATGGGCTAGAGCTGCAATTTTAGCTCGAGTCCATACTACGATGCCAAATAGGAACGATGCGCTTGAAAGACACTTTTGAACTGTGACGATATTTTGTCAAATGCAACTAAGGCCGTAGTATGTGCTACCAATGGTTGCTTATAGCATTTTATTTTAACACTAACATCACTTTGGGCTAGTAAAACGACTTCCGCATCAAGTACAAGGAAACCCAAAAAATTCGATTTGTTTTTGTTATCAATTTTTTTCTGAGCGAAAAAACCCAAAATCCAACTTTAAGGTTTATTTTTTCACTGCGCCACCTCTCGAGAGCGAGACAAACATCCGAGAGTATAACTGTCATGAAAGAAGAAGTTCTTTAGCTGTTTGGACTCGGCATACGTTTGCAGATCCCTTCCATTCGTTCCAAAACGAATGGTTGTGAGAAGCTAGAACTAGGGTCCCTACGGACCTAATGCGACAACTATTTCCTTTTTTTTGTATTGTTTCCTACTCCAGTTAACTTTTTTAATTCTAAAACAAACACTTCCCTGTACTAAAAAAAAACAACAAACCTTGCCTTGACTTTTGTTGTCAAACAAAAATATAATAATCAAAACAAAACGAAAGATACAAGCATCAAAACCAGAAATCAAAACCTGCAGAGAAAAATCGAATGAATTCAATAACAATGGACAAGGAACAGAACAAAAGTGATTTCAACATCAAGAACATGCTTTTTGTGAACGCCAATTCTGCCTTCGAAAACGGTGCGAAAACGTTTGCAGATCTAAATACATTTGGTCGGAATTGGAAGGCACAACCAAATACCCAACAGCCAAATGAGAACACTGGTAGCCCCAAACAGTTACACCTATCATCTGCTGGCAGAATAATCGTGAGCACTTAAAATTTAATTTCATATTTACCAGTCATACATAACATACCCTACTTAGGCAACCAAATTCGCAACACTTGTTGCGAATATGATCGAAAGCCTCAAACAAGGGGATGTGAAGCAAGTCGACCATTCAAATGCAGTCAAGGCAAATGGTCGAACAAATGCTTCACAATCATCTTACTTTCGTACAGGCCATCACAAGCTGTGGTATATTTTAATAGACTTGTAGGGTTCCATCTGCTGAGTCCGAAACCGAGTCAACCAACATTTTAAGTGTTTCCTCTACTAATAAATAATATAAAAAAAATATGCATAAAAAAAAAGACTTCGGGTTCGGATTCAGCTGGCGCCAAACTAAAAATGTTTGCTTTCATATTTTCAAATTAACATTTATTAGAACTGACCTTCTTTTGTTGTTTGAAATTTGTATAGGTACTTTTTATTGCTTTTTATATTTGTAGTTATTATTAAATACAATTTGATAATCTTTCTTTTTTTTAAAAAAAAAAAAAAAAACTGCTTATAGTCATGTACACATAATTCCCAATTACAAAACCCGCATTTGTTATACACAATATATTTTTAATAAAATTCATATAGATTTATAGCACACATCCACTTTCTTTAATTCCACTATACAAGTTGAAAAGCTAATTATTTTTATTGTTCACCATTTAAATTGATATTGATCCACTTCAGCGGGGGTTTATTTTTTTTGGATTTGATTCTTTTCCCAGATCTTTGACCAGATACCTACTTTGGGAATTATTTCAAAAATAAATTTCAGATCCCTAGGACTTTGGGACTTAATTTTTTTCTTATTTGACAGGTAATCGCATATAAAGGAGAACATAAAACGAGTAGATGACTATTTATGGTGCATAAAGTGGGCTCCGAATAATTGGAGCTCATCCTACTGGGCGGACTGCAGCCCAATGACAACTACATTCGCAGTCTTACACAATTTGCACTCTAGGTTGTCCAATTTACTAAAAATGAAAAGTGCATCACAAAGGATCGCTGCAATAGACAGATGATTGTCCAGTACGAAGTTCAGTATACGAGAAACGTTCATATGGGGAAGGCTGAGGATACATTTATTGGTAAATTAATGTTATGACATCATGCATCATCTCAAGAAGTTTTTGACAGAATAATGTGTTCTCTTCAGGTTCTATAGCTGGCGTCGGTTAAAGCGCATATTTTTCGACCTGTAGCCGTCGTGTATGCTGTCATACCCGCAGGACACTTAAAACTGCCCTTCAGCACGAAAATTGTGGAGAAATGGTTGCAGAATATCAACGAATAGCAAGGCAACCAACCAAAGTTAGGTTTGACACCATCTATCAGGAATTATGTTCAAAAGTATGCCTCTCTACTGTTCCATTTTTCAAACAGTCCATATCATGTGTTTTAGTACATTTCAGCTGACTTGTAGTCTTTCGCAAGTAGACTTTAAGTCTAAAATCGTAGCTCATGTAAATTTAAATGTACTATTATCTACCAACTCGAGAAAAAAAAAAACCCGCTTTGGAATATGTATAGTTTTAAAACTTAAAACAGCGCCTGAATTTATGTTGTCCTCAAGGAGGCAGCTAAGCATATTTTCACTGACATCTCATAAAATACCGACTTACTGTCGAAGTGAGAAATTTTCCAAAAGATCCAATTTTTTAATACAACACATGCAATCACATTTACTGGAAGTCTACTGGCCGGATCCTTTTAATTCAATCCTTCAATTTCCATGATGTTTGCAAATTATTTAGCCAACACAAATGCATATATTTTTTTTAAACTTTAATTAATATAAATTAAATGAATAAAGTAGTTTTGTAGAAATGAAAAACTCAGTTCTTTTACTGGTACAAAGGATACAAAATATTTTGAGGGATATAGAAACAAAAAATTACTTACAATAGGTTAAAAAAAAATATATTTAAATAGAAAAAGAGAAAACAACAAGAATTTCTAGATTTAGAATTGAAAAAGACTATATAACAATTAAATTGTACATTTAAATTTCGAGAGCAACAAGTCGGTTTTGTTTATTTTAAAATATATTTGATTTTATAATTACTGACTATTTGTGTACAGTTTTAGAGATTTTTAAAATAACTGAAAAGAGAAACACAGAAAGACCTTGATCCTACCATACGTCTAATTGTGCATGGCAGCTTATTCCATAAACTATTCGTAATGGCGTTTACAAATATCAAACGGCTTCTTTCTAAAAAATTATAATTTTGGAGAACTATCCATTTCTGGAAAAAATTTGGTTTCTGCTGTGATAATAATTTTCCCAGGAGCAGACAGTTTCGATAGTTTAGAAATTTGCGCAGCGAACATTCTAAGATTGACATGCTTAACATTGAAATATGATCAAATTTCCTGAAATAAAGTTCAACCATAGTTGAAAGCGAGTTCTAACTTCCTATAAGACATCGAATTGAGGTTACTAGAAATTACAGCTGTAGGTTAGTCGAGCTACCAGAAAAGTTTTCAACCAAGTTTTTCAATTTCAACCTAATGTTAATCGGATTATAGCCACCAGATGTCCACAAATCCACCAGAAGATCAAAACATATTGAACCTTAACCCCACAGAAGCGTTGACTTATTACAACTATTACTGCAACCTCGAAGCTGAGCATAATAACACGCCAACATGAGCCAAAACACAATCTCCATACTGTAATTAGAGACATTTGTAAGTACGAGTCTGAGAAAAAGTATGCACCGGAAGGTCATCATCGCCACAAAATACTTCCTATCGGCGACCTTAGGCCCTTTGATTTACCACACACCCAGCAATTAAAACGTCGGCCATAACCTTCTGTAAATCGGCTGAATTTCAGAAAATCGTGTGCGCCACAGTCTCCATGGGGAATTGAGTTAATGCCCGACCTTGAAGAACCTGGTGCACAACCACAGCAAACACCTTACAGCCAACCTTTATAATCATCAGAGGCGCGCACCGGTAATTCACTAAAAAAAACACCCAATTTAGTTTTTCCTTCCCTCATCGCGTGGCATAGAGTTCCCATGCACGTTTTCCACCAGCCCGCTCGGTATGTGGGGCGGTTTCACAGACCGGCCGTTCAACGTTTGCCGGCCTAATGTGTGCCCGCAAGTGTCTGTTTAGTTTTTGAATTAATGAACTCCATTAAGCGGCTAAAATGTCGGTCCATCAATTATTCGAACACGGGGCGGAGTAATGGTACTCTTTTGGGCACAAATCTCGTTTCACCTTCATTCGGATGGCATTTGTGCACGCAGCAGAGAAGGGCCGAGCTAGCCCGCACGTCTGGGGAGTGTAAGCCGAGCTTATGCACTGAACCCAGTGCCTTAGTGAGAAGCGCGCAAAAGGTTTTCATTTTCTAATCGTGTCGCAGCGGATGGAGAATGGACAGGAACCCCAACTGGTTTGCCAGGTTCTTTTGCCACGACGACGCGGACGCATACACACGGATGGGGCAACAGGAATTCGCGTAAATTGTTTCGTTCCTGGCGAGGACTGCAAGCCATTCGGTATATCGGTGGTGTAAGGGCACACGAACATTTGCTCTCCACTCTCCGGCATAGGCACACTAAAGATACACTTATCCAGACAGATCCGGAGATAGTTCTGTGGCGTGTGTTTTTTTATGGCCTGCATTTCAGTTAAAAGGCTATTAGAAAGCCTTTAACCCGTATGCCATTCATGTCTGTTGTTGGTTCTTGGCTGCTGCTGGTAGTGGTAATGGAACCTTAAATTGATGGACGTTTTCGTCGTGTTGCCATGCGAAACGACCTGTCTGGCCGGCAAAGCTAACATCGCGCACTAGGTCTATGGGCGAAGATATCTGCAACAAGAGGCTGAATTTATTTTCACTTAGAGTAGAGGAGCTGGAGATACAGTGGTTGGCTTGTTTTTGCAGTCAGACGGCCGATGGTATGATTGCATTTCTAATCTGCGGGAGATGTAGGCGCGCGATGGTTCGTTTATTTTATGGTTATGGGTGATTAAGATTCACTATGCGAAGATAAGATGCATCCTGGAGTATGCAGTAGGTACGAGGAAGCGGCCAGCAAGTTCTCGAATAAATAAACATTTATGAATCAATTTGTTTCAAAGAACTGAACGGGGAACGGCTATAGGCAACTAATACTAGTAGAGCGGGTGTTTTAAGTGCGTTCAGCAGGTTGGAGGAATTCGATTTAATTTTAATTATTTCCCTCTATAAAATATGAAAAAATGGATTGAAGAGAACTGTGCTGAGCCTGTTCTAAAACTCGTAAAGGATCAGGAGCAGCCTTTGACCAGAAATATGCAATTTCAACTGAACAGCATGGTCTTGAATCTGTAGATTCAGATTGTGATTTCAGATTAATTTTAGCGTCCTTAAGCCGGAACCAGACTTCTAACGTGTGGTGTGTTGCGGAGTGTTGTGTCGTGTCGCTTTCTGTGCACACTTATCAAGTATGCCGTGTCGCAAACGTTTGCCGATTGCTGATCAGTGTTGTTGTGCTTATCTAGCAGAAACTGGTTCAAGTGATAGTGATTTTGATAATTGCTCTGCTTTGCTTATGCTTGAACTTTTAAAAACGAAAAAAGCAAATAAAATATATAAATTGAGAGAAAAAAAAAGGTGATTCAAATCATAAACGCAGTTAAATTCATTTGTTCCCAATTCGCCTATTCGCAAATCACTCTTATGTGAATTGTCCTTAAGGTAGCACATTTTGATAGCTTGAGCTTCATCAAATCATACTTTATTACTTACTTCCGTTTATTGGACGAGGATTTTACCCAAGCCTTACACCATCAATAAGTAACAAACATTTTTAAACAAATCCGTCCATATTTCTGATAAGAGGACCCACAAGTCTACGTTTTGAAGAAAACCACCATTATCCATCTCTATTGTTAATCTGATGATGCTGGCTCGGATTGTAGATAAAATTCCTCAAAAGAAAATCACTCATTTGCACTTTTTAGACGTTCAAATTATTTTAAAGAAATCCACCGGTGTTCCCACGCAAGTTCGTACGTCAACTCTTTCATGTTTTAGCTATTGAAATGTTGGCCCCATTTTTGGGAAGCCAAACTTCTCTCTCATACCAGTTGTTTACGCACGGACCCCTAGATAAACAACAATAACAATAAATGCTTTCATAAAGAAACAGTTAATCGATAAGTATGCCACTTACCTGTTCTTCTCCAATTTTGCAGTAAAACACCTCAAAGGCTCACTTTCAGAACAGCTTGGACATGCGCTAACTTAAATCAAATTCTTTATGGAATTCGCTCAGCCAAAGATTAATTCAAGCCGCAATTAGCTGCCAGCAAAAGTAATTATCTTTGCATTCGAAGTCGAAAAGACGCCACAAATACACTTTGTGGAACTGCTTCGGCTGACACGACGTAATTTATTGGTTATTAAATTTCTATACCAATCTAGAGTTGGACTGTCACATACTACAACGAGTTGATTGATACCACATCGATAGCGAGGCATGTTAGAGCAACCCATCGCAAAGGCGTCCAGATCAGGGTGCCCGGCAATGCGACTTACATCACGCGACTTTAATATTTGTATAAGCGGCCAGCCCTAATCGCTCTCATCTATTATGATGAGATACAAGAATGGCAAATAGCGCACAACAAAGAGCACCCGACATGGAGAACAAAACAAAGTTGAATCGACCTATCAAAAGGAGGGCTGTATTATCTTGCAAATGGGACTCGGACCAAGAGCAAGATATTCCATTATTCAAATGAATTAATCAGAGAATTTTCGTTTCTATATAAGCATCCAGATTAAGATGGCTGCCCGAAAACAGACAGCCCATCGATAGGGTGAGACAATATGTGCTACAGTGGAATGGTGACCTTAATAGAAGGTTCCACTCATCTATCTTGTTATTTTGCGGCTGTTTAATTATCTCGGGAATATAATATTTAAATTAATTTAAAGGCGAATATTTATGAAGGAGACACATTGCTATGGCAAGTCATCGTGAGGTATCCGATTTCGTGGAGCGCAGCAAGACGGCAGAGGGCCTTCTGTTTATTGGTCACTTATTATTATTATTTTTTTTTGGTTATAGCAGATTAAGAATATTGGATAGGAAACATGTTTGTGAGCTAGTTTTAGTGAAGTTAAACTAAAAGATCTGCATAGGAATGAGAGTATTATCGTTGAAGAGAGAGGGTCGTCGAACTCCTTTTTCTTTATAGAAAATAAGTTGGTGATGAGTTGTTTTGTTTTGTCACAAAAATCTCAGTTGTTGCATTGTAATTCGTCCTTCATCACGTTAGTCTTGAGACTAATGTTGGAGATGCCGAAGACTCATCAGAAGCCGACTATACCTGGGAGAGCTGGCAACGGACACACAACTTGTTAGGACTCTCTCTTCATTTATCCCACGAAGCGTTGTCATTTTTCCCATTTTTTCCCCAATTCACAATACTTAAATTGCCTTAAAAATCCCTCGATACTTTTTATCGAAAAATTCGGAATTTAAGTTAAATTTGTGTTACACAAAAAAAAAAAAATATAAAATTAACCTTTAGTATTACAATTCAAAAATGAAATTCACACAAAACGAATGGTTGTGAGAAGCTAGGCCTTGGGTCCCGCGGTAGCCATATGCAGAGCTGTCAGACCCTCACGAAAGCTCTCACAGCCTATCAAAAGAATTGTATTACCCATATACAGAGCTGTCAGAACCTCATATGGAGTTTGTGAACCCAAATTGGAAGCTGAGAAAGCCTAGTAAAAGTATTCTCATACCCTCATAAACCTTGGATGTTTTCGCCTCTTTGAAGCATTATAAACCATTCATACTTAGCCTGTCTTCTAAAAAATTTAGAAAGCTCACAATATGCAAGCTACCTCTTGAAACCTGGTTAATACCTACTTATATATCCGTCCTTATCTGTTGAAGAAGCAACATAAAAAAATATAAAAATTGTATTCAAAAAGAGTCGGTGTCTCTTTTCCACTTTCCTAAAATGCATTCAAAATTTTAGAACATTTTTAACAAAATGTAAAAAACTCTTACCTTGTGAATAGAATAAAAACACGACTGAACAGCACGATTTCTTTGATGCAAAAGCAGTAGAAACGAAGATAGAGGATTGCTTAGACCAACACAGAGCTGTCATAGCCACAAGTCAGTTGTTATACTTAAAACGACTCAGTTGTCACTTAGTCTACGAGTCAGAATAACCTTACCCTAAGCAGAACTGTACAGAAAAGAGCTACCATAGCCGTATGGCAGTACTTGTACCGTAACGACTAGGTAGGGCAGCTGATAAAAGGTTGTTGAAAACAAGAATAGCAGGCTTATTGGGTAACAGGACATGGGTGTACGGGATTCATACCTGATCAAATTTAAGTTCGTTAACAACCGCGTCTTAAAGAGCTATCATAACTCTTTGTTGGCTACAATAGCCTCGAATTGGAGATGACATCCAAGATATGGGTAAACTTGCCAAGTTATGGGTGTAGGAAACAAATTTTAGGGTTTGGTACCGAAATTTTCAAATTTAGTTTTCTCAGTGTATACTAAAAAAAGTAGATAAATTCTATGTTTTCAAAATTCTGCTTTACAAAATTCTTCAAACAGGTTTAGAAAATGTTAAAATGCGCGCGCTTTTTTTTACTGTTTTGCAGCGTTTCGAAAAGTAGAGATGTAGAGAAAATTTTCTATTTTCAATTTCTTTTTTTTTTTTAAATGTTTGTATTTTTTTAAAATTAAATTTCGTTTCGCATTTCTTAAAATATTTTTATTTTTCATTTCATTTCTTTTTGATGTTTAATTTAATTTTAATTGTTTCCTTTTCGTTTATTTTTTTCATATATAAGTGAAAGCAAAAAAATTTGCTGGGTATCTTGAAGGCGTATTCAAACCATATGAAGATAAAGGCTATCAAGGATTCGAAGTAAGGTGCGAAAAAGATAGACCTATTGGGTCGGTAACAGCTAAAGAACTTGCCAAAGAAATTAAAGAAAGCATATAAATATAAAAAAGGCCCCAGGGTTGGATTTGATTACAGGAGAAATTTTGAATCAATTTCAACGAATAAGTTTAAGAAAACTAGCGCAGATTATAAAAGCTGCATTTAAATTAGGATAGGTATGTGCCAAGCAAGCCTGAAATTCGCGGAGGTAATAATGATTCCAAAACCAGGCAATCCACCTAACGAAGTTACATCATATCGCCCAATATCTATTCTACCAATGTTGTGCAAGTTATTCGAAAAAGTGCTGGTAAAACGTCTACAAAAAACAATAGATGAAAAATCGCCAGTCCCAATTTACCAATTTCGATTAAGAAATAATCACTCTACCATTGATCAGGTGCATGGAATCACAGATAAAATCGAAAAAGCATTTGAAGAGAAAAATGTTTGTGCTACTGTATTTTTTGTTATAGTACAAGCTTTCGATAAAGTCTGGCAAAAACGACTGATACACAAATTACAAAAGCAACTGCCGAAGCAGTATCCGTCCATTCTGGAGTCTTATAATATATCGGATCGATTCTTCAGAATTAAGCAAATTACAGAGTACTCAATATTAAGAGAGATTAAAGCTGGTGTACCGCAAGGCAGTGTGCTAGGCCCAGTTCTATATCTACTTTTCACTAGCGATCTGCCTGAAAGTGAAGAAACCACCATAGCTACTTTTGCAGATGACAGCTGTCCTTGCTGTGTAGCAACAAAAAAGCTTCAAATAGCAATAAACGATATTTAAAAATGGACTAAGAAATGGTAGATTAAATTAAATGACCTTAAGTCAGTCCATATTAATTTTACGTTTAAAAACCTACCACACATTCCAGTTTACATAAACAACAATTAAGTGGAATATTCAAACACAGCCAAATATCTAGGCATGACTCTAGTCTAGTCGCTAAACTGCGTTGGAAAGCGCATGTAAAGAAAAAAAAGATGAGTTGAACTTGCGATACAGTAAAATGTATTGGCTTATTGGGAGATACTCATCCCTGTCTAACTACAATAAGATATTGCTATGCACGCAAGTACTGAAACCAGTATGGACCTACGGCCTCCAGTTATGGACATGCACCTACCAAACAAATGTCAAGCGAATGCCAGTTCCCTGTGAGTTTTTTTTTAGTTAGTTTAGAGTTAAAGTCCATCGCTATTGCAGAAGCATCCCTCGCGTGCTAGCTCTGCAATGTCTTTCGATGATTTTTTACTCCCAAACAAAACAAAAAAAAAAAAAAATAAAAAAAAATTTCTTTAAATTTCAAATTTTTCAATTTCTGTTTTTTTTTAATTTTTTTTCTTTTTTGTTAATATTTATATTTTTTAGCTGGGAAAAAGCTGAATTTTTTTGCTTTAAATTTTGTTAAGCAGAACTAAAAAAAAACAGAATTTTTAAAAGCTGAATTTTTGTGTGAGAAGACAGAATTTTCCAAAGCAGCATTTCAAAACTTCTCATCAGAAGAATAAGTCTGACATAAGCCCGGCTTAGAAGCTGTTTAGCTGGTGCTAGGAGTTTTAATTTTTGGATCCCATCCCATGATACAAATTGTTTGCCAAATCCTCGGTTAAGAACAACGGTTGACTGGCTGTCAATAGTGAGGTTAAAAAGAACTTGGTTACGAAAAATCACAGCTAAATGAATTGTTCAACGAAATTTGAATTTGCCAAACAAATGTATGAACCATCTGAAAGGATATTAATTTAAAAGTTAAGATTCCATACCTTTTATTTTTCAGACTTTAAATGTGCCTACCCTACATAGAAAAAAAAAGGTCCAAGAAGACATTTAAAAAACAGCTCAACTATTCAACTCCCTTTCGATATATCTACGTACACATTTGCTCATATTTTTATGGCATTTTTGCTACTATCTTGTGTCAAATATCATAACTTGTTCTCATAACCGCTGACCATGCGAAGACGCCATCCCGCCTTCATGGTGGTATGACTAGTTAGTAAGCCTGATGTTCTCATGATGTGTTTCAATAAAATCGCCGCTTCAACATGCCCACTATAGAACTTGCGATTTGATGACCTAGCATCTATAAAAGTAATTTTGTAGCTGCCGTTCAACTGGCTTAGTAGATAATCTTTCGTATCCCATTATGCCAATGGTATAAAATTCCAAATGCAGTTAGCTCGTAAGTTGATCGTAAAGGTTTGCCAAATGCAAACAAACAGTGTTAATAAACCCATTTCTTACTGATGGGTAAATTTGCTGCGAATACGCTATCCGGAATATGGCAACAAGTCTATAAAACAGATTCCAGGATGAATTTGCCCGCAAAGTTAGCATACACCTTGAGAAATTCAATTTCAAAAAGGTCATGTGAATCCGAACAATAACCTTTGGGCAGCGGTGACCTTTCAGATTCGCCTTCTTTCACCCCGAAGGATCTCATCAACTATCGAAAAACAGAGCAAGAAGTCTGCGCAAACCATAATTCCGAGTGGGGATAATTTTCTTTTCATTTGACTACAGTTACTGTTGCAGTTGGTACGGCGAATGTGTATGGCTGTTCAGGTAAAGCCAAAGGGGGGAAAGCAGACCGAGATCGGTACCACCTACCAAAGGTAGATTCTGAAAAGTGATTCCCTTTCCTCCATCGGTTCTTGTTCTAAGGCAATATTCTCCTGTTTTGGCGCAACTGTGCGGTGAGTGCATTCACGTCGATGGCGACGACGCTGATACAGGTATTTCAGGTATAGGAAGGAGGATTCTTGTCTCCAGTATTATTCCCCTGCCTGCCCCCGACAATGGAAAACAAATCAATTGTCGCGCGTTGCGCCTCGTGCAGCGATAATGTTGCGCTGCCAAAGGAAAATGAAAATCACGATGCACACGTAGACGTAGCTCTTCTAAGGATTGGCAACTGGAAATATGATATACTCTCGAGTTTGGCTGTAGTAGATAAAGATAGAACTGCACATTATATGCGAATGGCTTGCAGTGGATGCTGAGCGGAAAGATGTTGTAAGGAACTATGCAAGGGCTGCCATTTGTGATCATGCACAATGTTGCTTAGATGAGGGGCACGTTGGTTTAATTTATGCAACTGTCAGTAGAGCATTAAAAGTTTTTGTAAATTCGGTTGTCTCATATTTAATATTGAAAAGTGCTGTTTCTTAGAAACAAGGATATCGCCTTATTTTTAATAACGAGAGCAATTCAAGATTGAATATTAAAAAAACTTTTTTTATAAAAATATATTCTTAAAAAGCTATAACTTCAATCAAAGTGGCTGTCGCTTTTCTCTTAATTCGAGCTCCTTAGGTGGGATATTGGAGGTAAAGGTGAATGATTATATGAAAGGCTGTTTTTTTAGAGGTTATTATTATGAAACACCAACATGCTATCCAAAGACAAGCGATTTGACAGCTGGCAGCTGATTTGTGCTCACTTTTATTTGCCATATTTCCCTGTCAGAACTCAGAAGACCTACGATTCCCGGTCGAAAATTTGCGACTTATTCGATAGATCCGGCTAATGGCAGTAATGGCATAAAAAGATCCTTTCAATGTTGTCAACACCGCGTTTATGACTTGCATGTGTTTTTTTCTTATAATCGTAAATTTCTTTTGAAAAAAAAGCAGCCTACACATATTTTTTAACAATAAAGCATAAAAAAGGTGTCCCATCTAGAAGAATTTGGGAAGGACACTTCTATATTGCAGAGGGCTGTATTAAACATTTAAAATAAAATAAAATTTAATCGCTTAGACACAAAACATATAAACAAGGAATTTAAATTTCCGCCAGTGGCTATCGGCTAAATCCTCTTAATTAAGATGCACGTGTGGCGTGCAATTTGCACAGCAAAATGTCGACAAATTGTTCAAACTTTTCTGGCATCTCCTTAAAATGTCGATCAGAAAATATCCCACTTATCGTATTCATCTTGAGGACAGTTTAGGACGAAAAATGCTCATTACACATGTTGGTTCTTCTCTAATTGTTCGCCAGCGCCACCTGCAATTTTAACTTGTCCCGCAATATCGTTAAATTTCCGATGAATTCAACTAAATGTGCGCGCATGTTGTCCAATTACCCAAATAATACACCATACCCCCAGAGACCCAGCCCACAATCAAGTATAGAAGACCGAAATATCTGACAGAACATCACAAAACTCAATAAAGAAACAAAAACACTTTATCCACTTCCACTTTCATCAAGGAATGCGTTCTGTACAAGAGTGTCCTGCACAAGAACTCGCCCGATTGCCCTACAGCTCTCAATCTCCATCACCACCACCGTCATCATCGTCAGCCTGCAGCAGCAGCACCGATTGAAGAGAAGTTCGTTCTGATCCACCACACGCTCAAATTAACCAAAGTTCCAAACACAAAGAACGCAAATGGAGAGGAAAAACAAAATTAAAAGAAATAACAAAAAAAAAAAAAAAAAAAAATCCAAAATTCGTGTCCAATTTGAAGGACCCCATCAATTGTCTGCGCGGATATGTTTGCAGCGTAACACGAAAATCTCATCTCATCCATTCATTTAGTTGGGGGGATAGATGTATCTGCAGCAGCACATACAAACGATGCACAGAGTGCAGGCCAAGACGGGAGAGGGAAACGGAAAAAGGGCAAAAATGAAAGGGGTCTCGATATTTTGGCCCCATTATTCTTGACTTTGATTGTGGTTCGCGGCAGCAGGATTTGCCTGCATCCCATTTAATCTTAGTTCTGCCTTTTCGCATCTTTCGTGTATCAATATGCGAACCAAGGGGGAGACAACAGAGACAAAACCAATGGCTTTGCCTTTGCATCATCAAAGGATGTTTTTTTTCTTTCGGCTTTTTATTGCGATCGTGGTATAAATGCGGTGAAGGAACTTACCCAACCGGTTTTCGCTTTTCAAATACAGTTGATTTCCAGGAATTGGCTCTGGCCATTGTGCAGATGGAGGATGGAACATGGAGCACGGAGCATGTAGCACGGAGACTTTGGCGACGGAGAGTGTTCTCCGCACAAGGTACATACTCACGTGTGTGTCGTTGGTGTAGTATCATGTACTAGCATTTGAGAGATAATTTGGTGTTTAACTGATGGTGGCTGTGATCAATCTTCGTGCGGTGAATCCTGTTTGGGTTGAGCAGAACGACGAGTTTTTTTTTTTTTTTTTTTTCAAGAACCTTTTAGTATGCACAAATGTTGTTGGTCCAACTTGGGGCTTAACAAATTCACAAACAATCTGCTGTCCTGGTTCAAATCTCATGGACTGTACTTTGATTTTGACAAAATTTCGTAACCTAAATAGGTAACACCTTTTACGTTTTAACCGAACTACAAGATCAACTGGAGTGTTAAACTAGGTGATGCATCATATTTCGAAAGCATGATTTATAGCTTACTATATGTACCAACAGTAGAAGCTCGAAAAGATTAACTCAGTCAAAATAGGTCAGGTAAACATATCGGGATATTTTTTTAAAACCAATCTTTTCCATATAAATCATCAACGGAAACAATAAATAGTGTTTCTGTTTATATTTTCAAACCCTCAAACCCGGCCATCTTTCAAATGGCCTTTAAAGTCCATTAAATAAAAAGTCTTTAGAAATTCTCTTAGGACTTAGGAGGACTGATTCTTTTTTTTACCAGAAAACTGTAACAACTTTTGCGTTATTTTTTATTTCATATCAATCAAGTTATGAATATTCAGTATCACTTTTTCAATCTGTTTTTTTTTTTTACATTTTGCAGTTTTACTCCCATGTTTTTCCCCTAACTAGAACTAAGCGAAATAAGTTATGAAACAATGCATTTGGTCTTTTGGATCACAAACAGAACAGTGACACACTTTCGAAGCCCGCCTTCTACTGTCCATAAGTGAACGCAGCCAGCTCCTGTATAAATAATTTAGGCAATAAGTTTAATTTAAACGAAACATTAAACAAATCTACGCAAACTGTACTGATATTGAATCTCTTAATTCCATAGTCGTAAGCATTTTAGTTTCTAAGTTGTTAATGTTTGATTACTTGAAAAGCGATTAAAACAACCTTTGGACACTTTGTTTATGGACAGTAGACAGCACACCAACGTCTTCCGAGAAAAAAAAACTATTCAATTTAAATGAATGCGGCAGCTACTTACAATCAAAACTACAATTCGGGTAAATTGTGCAATCAAATATGGTGATGGAAAAAAAACAACTAAACATTTATATTACGTACTTGTAAGTTTTGAGGGATGGTCCTCCCTCGCTGTTTATAAATCTAGCCTATTAGCTCACAAAAATTAAATGTATTTGAAAGGAAATTTAATAGAAAAACCACCAAATAACTGAATACGATTAAAAATGTAAAGAACTTAGTAACAACAATTCAAAAAAAGCAAAACATTGTCTTAGTAATCGTGAATGTTGTAACAGGGAATTTTTTGAATAGCTATTGAAATTATTAAAAACAGTTGCAGTCGAAAACAGTTCTGCGCGAAGAGAACATACATTTTGGGATTTTTTTTCTTGTCGACAGATTTATATCCTTATGTTTATCTTCGTACTTGCAAAAATCGTTTTCAGTTTAATGATGAACCGCAGGAAAGTCATATAGGCCCTACACTTTTTCTGTGTACTTTTTCAAGAGCTCAAGAATCTATGAATATTTTTATACTGTACCGAACAGCACAAGCTGTAGGTACTTGTTAAATATTGAGCATTAATAAATCTTGCACAGCAAATTTTTAAAGAAAATTGTGGTCGAATAAGACACAAGGTCACATGCTAAATACGGAAAGAACTATAATACAGCAGTTGGGTGAAGTGCGTATATTTAAATTAACCAGAGATTGGCGATAATTGAAAATCATTTACAAGCCCAAAAAGCGATTGTTAGTTTATTTTAAACAATCCATGCCCAGCTCAATAAGTCTTTCTTCATTTCTACATCTTGAAGGTAAAGCAAGTTAAACTGAAAAAAAAAGTACTTGCTAGATAAAAGCACCTCCCTCATATTGTCAAATAAACGCTGTGATGCTTAAAGAATATCTATCAAAAACACTCGAGCTACAGTCCCCTTGACTTTTTGAAATTAATTTTTGAAAGCAGAATGTCTTGGTCGTGTCCGTAAACTAATGTGGTATTCGAATGGGCTTCTTCAGATTTGCTCTCAGATTTCAGATTTCGTGTGCATAACACTCGAACATAAAAACGTAACTTGCTCTTTTTTGTGTTGATATTCGTGCGACTTGAACGGCGCAGGAACATAAGTCCCAATTCTTACTTTTGGGACTTATAACCCACTTAAGTGAGACATAGGTCCCGAATCGAATTTGGGACTTATGACCTACCCTATTGGGACATAAGTTCCAAAATTGTGTTGTCGAAGATGGGACATAAGTCCCAAATTTTACCATAGATAATATTTAGCAAAATGTTGTGGATCTCCACTAGGTATGCTTCAAATTGGGGGCACGCGAATTGCAACCATTGTTTTATGAAATGTGTATGGGGGGGCATGCTGCCCCCCTACTTGGGTTTACTGTTGGATTACGGGGTTGGTGCGAGGTTTTTTACTTGTATTTATTTGTTTAATTTCATGTTGTTGGGTGGGACATAAGGCCCAACATTTGGGACTCATGTCTCACTTAATTGGGTGATAAGTCCCAAAAGTTAAAATTGGGACTTATGTCCCTGCGCCGACTTGAACATGGGTAGTTTTCGACACTTTTCTAATCGCTTTCCATTCACTGCTTAAATTTTATATTAAAACATTTGAAATTTTCGTCCCGATTGATTTCTAAATATTTGTACACAAATAACTTACAAAAACAGATTCACCCGATGTAATTTCTTTCTTTGCTGTAGAAAAAAATCACGAAAACGTAGTCAAACCACCAGTTGTCAAACTCAAATACACTTGTGTTGGTAAATCTGAAGCAAATCTGGGAAAATATCTAGAGAGCTCTGATATTTGAAAAAGATTGTTATTTTTGGTACCGAACGAACATAAAAATTGTTCTGAGAGCAAAAAAAGTGCTTTGAGAGTGACCAATTGAATACTACTACCACATACATAAGTATGAAATAGACTGACAGCTTTCCTACATCTCCCCGATTTCCACCGCGAATATTTTCAATTTTAGTCCCTCCCTAAAGCTCTCAATTGTACCGTATGTACCAGAGACATTACTGAGGCCCAGCGATGCCAGATGTGGGGATTTTTCCCCATTTTGGGGAATTTTTCACTTGATGCGGAAAATGGGGAAAAGTGCTCTTGAAATGGGGAAAAAACGAAATGCAAGCATGTTTATCAATTTTGCATATTTTAAAAATAAAACTCGTGTAGTTAACTTTCAAATAAATCCCGAACGTAAGAACATCACCGAAAATGTAAACAAACTCCATCAGTTGTCAAATTCAAACGCATTTGTAATGATAAATCTGAAGCAAATCTGAGAAAAAGTGCTCTGAAATCTGAAAAAGATTGCTTTTTTGTACCAAACGAACATAAAAATTGCTCTAAGAGCAAAAAAATCTGAGAGCGCCCAATCGAATACCACTAACTGCAACCTTTTTGCAAATTCAATATCAGCTGTGAAGTTCAGCCATATATGAGGCTGTGTTTTATGGATTACCTATATTGTTTTTCTAATATATTTTGAATAGATATACCAGTAATATTAGATATTAATAACTCAGTCTGTATTTCTTAATTCATTTATTATTATTATCGCTTGTTAATAAAGAGTAAAGACTTGTTTTTTTTTTACTTGCTAATCCAAAATAAGTAAATACATTAAAGCCAACGTTTAGTGAGTTGATTATTTATGTTTTAAATTCACATGAATTATTACCTTCTTAAAAACAAGATGCCTCCTAGTAAAAGAAAACAAATTTTTTTTTATATTAAAAATTCATTTTAAGGCACCTTTTTTCAATGAATTGAAATGGGGAAAAAAGTGGGGAAAAAACGGATACGGAATGGGGAAAATTTACAAAAAAAATCCCCAAAATGGGGAATTTTGGCCAAAAAAATCTGGCATCACTGCTGAGGCCCCCAACTCGCAATCCTCTTGCTGCTGGCCCCCTCATTTTTTTCGAATTCGCCATTTTGCTTTCGTGTGTTTCCGATTTGCTTCAGAAACATTGAACGCCAATGAAACATTTTTTGAAATGTTTAATATTGCTTGGTTGTCGTTCTTAAGGTAGGTGTATACGTTTTTATTCCATTTTTTTTTTAATTGGACTGAGCTCAAAACAATACTGTGCAACTTATAAACGTTGGGCAGACATTATCGGCCATCGAGTGTCCAAAGCTTTATGTCTAGAAATAAATTATTAACGCACTAAGGATTTCCCTAGACTAAGCAGAACAAGCCTGAGAATAGCGATAGGAATCCTGTCCGGGCACTGTCTTCTCGGTAAGCATGCCAAACGACTGGGACTTTCGGTAACGACGTTAATTAATTTTAGATATTATTTCAAATCGATAATATCATTATATTGTTGGTCATGAATTCATAGCTAACAAATATCTCCAAGAACGAATTTTAAAAACCAAAAAAAAGTTGTCAAGTCCATACCTACCTATTCGCAATCCAAAACTTTTTAATTTGATCGCTAATTTCTTAGCATAGTAGAGATAGTTTATATGTATTTATTTAAAAAATAAATGACTTAAACTTCATGACAACAATCTTCCTTTCCACGTAACCCATCCAGCAGTAAACAAAATGGTTTAATTGACACCCTCTCTTGGCAATACCCAAGTACACCGTATACCCATCAATCCGCTCAAGTTTAACAGTTTAATTTGTAAACGCCACATACCTCGCGTTCGAATGCGCATTTCGCTATCCCAATCCCAATCAGATATTCCGCCAGAACACTCCTCAATCAATCGTTTGTCCGACTCAACAGAAACAAGGAATTCCACTGCCACCTCGCACGAATTGCTCCAAAGCCTCTCACCATTGCCGTGGCTGTACATTGTACAAGCCTGTCATGGCCTAATTCCGTATTCCGCACTCAGAATCCCCGAACGAGAATTTATGAAGTTCAGCAATATGTGCGTTCCCCGCAAATGCGCAAAGTCCCCATCACGACGCTGCGACGCGACGCGACCACGACCAGAATTAGCATTTCTGGCTTCTTGCTACGAACCGATGAGATGGTCCGATCTCTGTAGTTCGTCCATAGGCAAACGAATATGAAATTCTTTTTGTGCTTTTCGGTGCCTTACGTGATCCGCACTCCGATTAATTTGCCATGCGGGAGTAAGGGTTAGCGTTTGCGCTTCTTACCGCAGGGCCGCCTCTTGTCTGCGTTGTTACGAAATTAAACCGGACTCGAATGGCTCGTGAACTTTTGCGCAAACAAAAAATCCGTACAACTTCGGACTTGGGCTGGGCCCACCAACAACAAACACACGTGAGATAAATAATTGCTGCTTCTGATGCGAGGATCTGAAGGCAAGGCAAGGTCCGAGCTCCCAGGTGAGTCCATCAGCTATACAACACTGAGACGACGTGTACATGCGGATGGCGACGCGATGCGATGTTCAGATATCAGAATGACTTTTGTGCAATGGATACCACAGTGGACCTGGGGGCACGCGTTCCTCGGTAGTCGGACACAGGCGGCTGGAGTGTATAATATATGTAACATCCAGACGAACGGCATTGTGAGTAAGCCGCAACTGGTAGGATGAGAAATTGAGTGATTACGTTAATTGATATTGGACAGTAGTGACACTGCCGCTCGTTAGGGCTGGAAACAAGTGGACTGTCCGCCATTTGTTGACAGCCATGCTTCAAAGTGGGCCACCAAATCCGAAACTAGTCGTGGGAAGCTCAAAGCACCACGCAGTTCATTAATCCCAATCCCACTAATTAATCGGATTTCCGATTCTGATCCAGCGACACCCCGCAGACATATTTGCGAATCGTTCTAAATTTAGTTCAAGGACATCCCATAACATAAATCAAGCTCGACTTGTCAAATTAGCTTATGTCGTGAAGAAACATAAAAAAGAAACTCCGATCTTTGTGGCGAAAAATTCTCGATCCGGGGGGCCAATGAACGGATTTAAATTGATTGGCTGTAGAGCTGCAAATTGGTTGTTATTATTGCTGCTTCTTCTCCTCTTCGGAGTGTCGCTCCCCTTTTAAATGCGCGATCAACTAATTTATTTATAATCCATCGGAGACACATATCATCAATTTTGTTTGCGGATTTCGGTCCGGTCAGTGATGGATTAGTGCCATTTGTTTCATGTTCTCCTGGGACTGGCTACCTGATCTGAGAGCAGTTCTCGAGGGCATTTCTGTTTGAAACACTTTCACATTTTCGGTGTTCTAATGGGCAGCGATTATAGATCGGAAATAGAGAAGGCGAGAACAGTCGTGCCTACTGTTGAATATGGATGAGGTTGTGGGTATATAATTTGATTTAAGATGATAGACAGAGTCCCATTCTCCTGTTGCCAATGATCTCATCACTTCATCTCAGAATGTGATTTTGTTTAAGACTTTGCAGACACTTGGAAAGGTAGCTCAAAATATTCCAAACTTTGATTGAAAAATACTTTTCCTGACTTTGTTCTGAATTGTATCTGTATCTGTCCGGACAAGTTAAAGCCAGCATTGCCGCTGAAAAATCTAAAAAGGGACCTATACCAATAAAACACAAATGCAGCAAAGAAATTTATTGGAAAGAAAAAACTAGTTTATTCATTACGAAACACTTCTTTTCATATGTTTGCCTTCTTCTTCGTTGAATAAAGAATAAAATCTTACTTAAAATGAAAAAGGGGCCATTTTGTTAATTTCTTAAAAAGTGGGAGCCTAGTTGTAGCCTTAAGCGTCACAATAATAAAAAAAACAACTCAAAAACGTTACCTACGGACAGGGGTACTAAGAAGTCAGCTGGATTGCTGGAAGGGACTTACTCTTAAACGCCGAGTCCGGCTGAATTGAGAAGCTTCTTAACAGTTGTACCTTCGGTTGTTTACCAGACGTTCGCGTGGCGCAGTGGCGAAGTGGTACCCATCGCCCTCAATAGTCCAGACACTAACCAATAAGCCACTGCACCTCCCATAACGTCCGTAATATTATAAGCCCTCCCATCCATTTGGCAATAGGAGAAACTGAAAAACGGACAGTAAACTTTCTTGTGTCAAATTTGGCTCACTTGCGCAAAAGGTCCGCGGCGATCATTTCTCTTTTCCAATGCCAAAGCTCACATCAATCAGACAGACAATCTGCGAATCTTGAAGCATTTAAAAAACACAACATCCGCGAAGCTAATTTATTCAAACTAATTTTAAAGTTTAAAGCAAGTTCGTTCCAATTGTCAAAGATAACAGTTTCGTTGCGAAGTCTCTGAATGAGAAATTTATAGGCACTGACTCATGCTCCCCATATATTTCCAATACACCACACTCCCAGCTAAGTGTGCCAATTAGATACATTTCCAAATTGCAACCGATTCATATTGGATTTGTGGTTTCTTGAACTTTATGTCAGCCCGAGGGAAGTATGTGCCATCCGCCAATAAGTAGCTGATCTTCTTTGGATATCCCCGTTCATCAACACAAAACATAACAGTTGTGTTTCTGCGGGACAATAGACCCTCTGCTGGAACATTTGTCATTCAACAAGCTCCATTGTTATGGTTTCTTTGAAACCAAAAGATTTAGGCGCCATCTATTGGACCACTTTTTCACCCAAATCATTAACACCTCCTACCGCAGATGGTCTTTATCATGCTAAGTGCAACACGGACATTTTTGATTCATTGGAAACAAATGCAAATGGTGCGGTTTCATTGGTTCCAATTTGCTTGCACTTTTTTTTTGTAAAACAATTCTTCCACTAGCCGTCCTCAAAAGAATCCGCGCCCGCAATCAATTCCATTAATAACATATCAACTAGCACGGTCAATCGATTCAAGGATTATGCAAACGCAACCGCGAAACAATCGGGAAATAAATACGCGTCATTAATTTTCCCCAGTGGTGCCGCCAAGTCAAGGAAATATGTCAAACGCACATAATTCCATTAGAATATATTGAGGTGGACATCGACCAGAAGACAAAAGAACCACAACAAATCACAAACACACACGATCAGCCCAAAAAGTTTGATAACATTTAAATTTACACGCCACACAATGGGGAATGGCCCCGTCGCGAGGGAGAATCAGAAAATCAATAAATTCTCACACAGCTACAATGCCACATTGAGAAGCGACAAACACACAAAATGTGAATGCGCTAAGTTAAGGATGCATTTCTTTTTTTTTTTTAGGGGAGAAAGCGAAACTTGTCAACTCCCTCGGGAAAACTAAATGGATATCAGCAGCATCAGAGGTCAGAGGAACAACGTCACGTTAATTGGTCGCACCACATTTCTAGTGTTGCGACACGGCGGGAACTACATATACACTACTGACCCATAAGATGCTAACGACAGATAATGACGTGAATGACAACAGCGCTGCGTGTGACGTTCTCATGAGTATCGAGTGTATCGGCCGAGCACATCAAATGATTATATTCCCTGAAAACAAAGGTCACTAATTCCCCCCGAATATGAAGATGTGATTGCTTCATTTGCATATTGACAACTCTTTGTGGTTGTGGTCAACATTCGCTACAGATTTGTGGGTGCTGTTGCGAGTAATTTTGTTGATTGTTGAATTTAAAACATTTTGTCTCAGCTATGGCTATATTGGAAATTCATGTCGCTGGGCTGTTGTGTTAAGTAATTCAATCGCTGATGCGGTGGGTGTAAATGGTAACCACAATGGGTCATTACATGGCTTAGTGTGGGAACATTTGGGAAGTCTCGTTGAGTTTCTAATCGGCTGTGATGGGTGGTATTATTTATAAGCCCGATCGTAATGGGAATGGGGTAGTTGTATGGAGGTTAAGACTTAGAATGTCATCAACGTGGTCATGGGTAGAGAAGCAACGGTAGGTAAACATGAAATGAATACGGGATTTTGCCTTATGTGCCTACATTGCAGCAAAACGTAATTTTTAATAGCAGCTACATTGAGGTAGCTTATGAGGTCATCCACATCGATTTGACACCGGGAACAACACAATGGAGTGGATACATCAGTGAATCTTCATCCGCTGGGACTCCACTGCTAACTCGGTTCAGTTGGTTAGGTCCGTTGGTCTATAAAGAGCTAGAAGGTGAATATAAACCAGTCTTACACAATACTGCGAAAGAAGTGGGAAGCATGCAATCCTAGTTTCCTTACACGGTGGTCCAGTGGGATAAAAATGGACCTCCTTCTGGTCCTGAAATGAGTTCCGTAAAGTTGTGAATGCAAAGGTCGAAACTTGTCGACATTGGCACCGCTACATTAAGTGAAAGGACACTCAAATCAAGTGTAATGTAGCCCTAATCGCTGGCTTATATGCGGCTCGAAGGACCATATGTTAAGTTTCGAAAATTGTCAAAAGGCTTTTTTCTGTGGCTCTCTGAAGTGACACAGTTCTTCGAAACACAGCTGCCAGTAAAGAATGGCAAGAAAGACCAAACCGATGTGCTAAATATCAAGCTATTGCGCAAGTAAGAGCTCTTGGTATTTACGTATTTGACTCCCGCAAAAACTCAACTTCCAACTTAGGGTTTTTCCCACTGCGCCACATCTCGCGAACGTCTGACAAACATCCGAGAGTATAACTGGCTTCAAGGAGCTTCTCAATTAGCCGTTTGGAATCGGCAAAAAAATGTAGATGCCTTCCATTCGTTACAAAAATGAAAAACTCACACAAAACAAATGGTTGTGAGAAGCTAGTCCCTACGGAGCTGTTGCGCCAACTATTTCTTTATTTATTAGGTATTTGGCTCTTTATAAGATATAGGTTTCCATTAAGGGAGCGAATCGAAATTCTGCTTTGCAAAATTATCTCTTTTTTTTACATTTCTAGTATACAAATTCTACTTTTTAAATTTAAAACCATAAATTACTGCTTATTCTGTTTTTTTATAATTATAATAATAATAATAATAATATTTTATTTCATATCAAAGCAGCTTAAAACTAGAACATCTAAGCTCTTCATCACTGAAGCTTCTTTTCATATTTCTTCGGAAGGCGAGAAAACTAAGTACGATAAAGTAAGGTGTCTGTTTGGCAGTACAATGGACCAGTAGTTGTGTCTGAGTGCTCCATCGGTTTGCAACAACATCCGACAAAGAAGAAGTTTAAAACTAAATAAATGTACAAATTTTAAGGTTCAGATTTTAAGGTTTTAGCTTTTTGTATGAAAAAGTGGACTAGCTACTATCAGTTGTCATGATGACATGATGCGAATGTACCTACCTATGAAATCAAATATTTTAGAAGTAGACAATATATCGGCAAACTACTTTTAAAATTTATTTAAGAACAAAGCAAAAAATCAAAAACCAAAAAATTAAAAAGAACAAAAAAAAAAATTTGTTAAAAGAAAGTAGCCAATTTGTTAACACCAAAAAAGATCACAGTTTTCGATCTTTCACATATCACAAAAGGTTACATATTAAACTGACGAGATGGAGCGATATGGTAAGACCGTGAAAAGTTCGTTTTATATACTGTTGGCAGGGCTAGAAAATGTCGGCTGTTGACTGTTGGAAAAAATTTAAGAATTTATACAAGTACAGATGCCATATAGGGAAAATCTCAAGATCTACGATTTATTCTACACATTATTCTATTTGCATTATTTTGTTCAGTTAGTAGAGCCTTTATTTCATTGCAATACGTACCGCGCCAGCATTATATTCCATACTGTAGTTTTGATTTATATAACCCATTGTAGACTAACTTTAGGATAGTTAGACGACAATAGAGTCCAAGACGATAAAGTTGCCTCTCCACCCTATTAAGATATTGCTTCGGTTTTAAAGCATCTTCCTTCCAGCTGGGCTTACAATCTAACATAATACCTTAGTCTAAACTTGATTGAAGTTTTCACTCGCATGACTCTTTACATAAGATATTTAACACTCTTTGCGACACAAAAAAGAGTCTTGCAAAAAACAAATCAAGCAAACAAAAACGTGTGTGCAATTCTATCAATTAATCCTGCTTCCGAAAATTTCAACAGCGTGTGCGATGCAGTGATCCCAGATTGGCGTACCAAAGTTGGCTTAGCTATTTAAAAGCTTAGTGAACGCCTCAAGCCGTTCAGCAACACACTAATTGGCCCATCAGATCGACTATAGACAGAATTTTCAACCCCCGAAGCCCTTACCTGCGTTCGCCCCTGGCATACATCCTAAAATTTTTTATTAGCATTAGCATGTCTGCCTTCGGCTTGCAGGAAGTGACCTCCCGGCGTCGCCCCATTGCCATGTAATTCAATTTCCACTGCGGTCTGGTGCCGTTTTTTTGTATAGGAAGCACTTCCGCGGATGTTTTACTGCTTAATAAATGTTTTCAATGATTTTTTCCTCCAGCCTTACCCCACAGAACCGTATATTGATACTTTGTTCCAAGCAAAGCCCTACAGCATTGATTTTTCACTACCTATACTTCCCGCTGTTGGTATAATTTTCGAATGCGTGAACTTAACTACCTACAGCACAGTCGAATTGTCAACATGAGGGTACGTGTCTCGTACCGTAGACAGTACGTGATACCATCCAAAGAGATTAAAAGTCCCCCAAAAAAAAAAAAACAGAGAAACACCGAGAACAGTCGGTGTTATTACATCACGTACAGCACCTTAACCTAGTGAATTACATAAGGCAGAGGCATATACGCAGTCTCGCATTCGTATGATGCGCCAACAATGTGAACGCAAGAATCATACAATTCGATTGCACTAACCGGCTTACACAACTTTGAACCGAACCAGAGTGTAAAACGATTTTAACGGTTCCGTGCGACTAAACGATTTCATAATTTTGTCACAAATTACCTCATGGTTTTCCGAGTGAACTTGCGAACTCATTTCTTGTATCGCAGAGCGGCTGGCATTGTTTCGTGAGAAGCAATTAGCTGCACATAGGTGAGAGTCCGAGCTAATGAACCTATAAACTGAGAGACACTACTTGTCGGGATGACTGCTATTGTACTCTGTCTCTGTGGTTGGGTGCTTGGCGGAGGGGATCTGACTTGATGGAGAGGTTTATTAACTGAACAGAAACAGAGTACGTCAAGTGGAATTGGTGAAGGTCATCGCCACTTCGAAGATCAAAGCAGTTATGATCATGGGGAAGTTGTTAGTGCGCCTGTCGATAGGGACACAACTTCGGTAGTGGTGGCATGAATCATTTTGCTCGAATATATATCATTCCCAGGTCAATGAGGTGTCCCATTCGGACCCGTTACCAACTCTGAAACCATCCCTACTACTCTTGGATAAGATACCTCTAAGCTCCTAATATCTTCATACTTCCCCCAGAAGCCACTTGCCGATATAGCATGGAGAAAAGCGAGCCTTATCGAGAAACTTCGTCCATAAATCACCATCAACGTGCCGCCCAAAGTGCTTCTCGCACCAGAAAAATGACGACAAGCACATAACACACTCAAAAAGTAGGCTCATTTAAATTCCACACTTCTCATTTGTCTGTCGGTGAGAGCGACAACAACTTCCAATCAGTAATTGTCATTATATCGGACTAGAATTATTGTTGGAGTTGCTTGCCGAAAAATACAAGAACCACCGCCGAAGGCCTGAGAACGGTACCGCTCCGTACTATACGTATAGTCTCCCATGAAAAGAATTTGTTTTGAATGTCCGCACAACATGTGCGTACTAATGACGCAGAGAATCGATCGGGATCGGGAGAGAAGCGACAAGATCAAGACGCGCCATAATAGACTCGTCAATCCATGAGATATTTATGTGTTTTCGAATAAATAAATGCGACAAATTGACCACAGGGGGGTTATTGACTTATGGCCACTACACACTTTCAGACGGTAGACAGCAACTGTGACAGTGTGCGTTATGGTCACATGCTCCAGATACTTTCAAATGTCACACGAGAATTTATATGCAAATATTTTGTTTGTTTGCTTAGACATGGACTTGGACATAGTAGTACGGGGTCATATCTCATTTGTTAGATTGTTTATTGGAATTCCCGCGAGCAGGCAATTTCATTTGGGCTCTATTGAAAGGCAGCATTTCGAGGCAAACAAGGATTTATGTGGAATCATCTTGGGCTGACCCAGTTTCGTGCTGTTGCTACTAAGTAACATGTATCTGTTGTGTATCTGTAAAATATGTCTTTATCTCAGAGTCGGAGTAGTCAATTCAGTCATATAGATGGCGGCCGATTAAAATTACTTAATTGTGTGAATGTGGCCGGGAAAAAGGTGTTGGGGATCATGTTGCATTTTGAAAACACTCACAGGTGGATGCTGCATTTATATATAGCACTGGTTTAGAGAGTGGCTTATGAGGTCGGTTTTTGTTTCATAATGAATGACTATTTTATGTAGATATAGCGAAAGAGGGAATTCGGGCCGATTGTTGTAATGCATCATCAAGATCGGTTGTTATTTTTGTCCGTCGATTGAATGGTTGGTATATTACATTTGTCTTGTCGGAGGCATGGTATCTCTGGATTGGAGTTTTTTCTCAAAATTCATTATAAAATAGTAAATGTGATTACAATTCATAGAAATCCTAACATGAATTAGAGAATAGTTAGTGACATTTTATATTTAAGGGAAAAAATTTAGCCCATTCAGCATGAGAATTGTTGGTAGCCTGAGGTCCCATTCAGAAAGCCTGGTTAGACACTTAATTTACAGCTGCATGTAAAGTTAGTAGCGTAACGAGTTTTGTTTTCCTCGAAAGAGACACTTTATATATTATCCTAGCTTAAGGCTTCATTTCATGGAAGGTGTCTGATAGAGCTGTCACAGTTCTGTATAACCCACAAGGATTATTAGGTGAAGGCGATTTTTAGGAGTTATCGGAAAAATTTATTGACTTGAGGTATAACTTGAGTTCTTACTAAAAGGGCCATCAAGGTACTATCCATATTTTGGGAGTAATCGATTCACTCTTTTACAGAGCCAGAATTGAGCCCCACGAGACACAATTTTTCATAGAAATACAATTTTCTAGAGGGTCCGCCATTAACTTTTTTTTTATTCAACTAGTGCTTATTTCGCGAATGGTAACACTTAGCTCATGTCTGATTCGACAGATAATTAGTTTTATCCTTCCGCTAAACGAATATGGTTGTGTATACGCTTGAACAACGCTGGGAAATATTGCGACATTACTTTGAAAATCATGGTAATGTTGCAAAATGTGTGCGAAAATTGCGTACGGAATTTGGAAGAAGAGAAGCACCGTCAGCTCCGTATGTTCGTTATCTTGTGAAAAAAGTGAAAGAAACTGGCATCCTCATCGATAAACCAAAGCGTGAAAAGCCAAAAACAGTGCGAGAAAATTGCTGCTGGTGTGGCAGAAAGTGTGCCAGAGGCATAATTGGGACATTTTTCTTCGAAAATGAGCAAGGAGTGGCCGTTACAGTCAATGGCGACCGTTATCGGGGCATGTTGAACGAATTTTTGTTCACAAAAATTTAAGAGGAGGATATTGGCAACATTTGGTTTCAACAGGACGGCGCTACGTGCCACACAGCCGAAGCTACACTCGATGTTTTGCGCCTGTTTTTGAAGATCGCATTATCAGCCGCAGAGCTGATGTCGTTTGGCCACCTCGGAGCTGCGATTTGACACCGTTGGACTATTATTTGTGGGGTGCCGTAAAAGATAAGTGTTACGCCGACAAGCCAGAGATAATTGACGCTTTAGAGGACAATATTCGTGAAGCCATTGGTGAAATACAGCTGCATACAATCGAAAATGTGCTTAAAAATTGGACCGATCGTGTAGGCTACTGCATGGCCAGCCGAGGCAGCCATTTGAATGAAATTATTTTCCATTATTAACCGGAAGGATTGTTCTTTCAAATAAAAAAAATAAGTTTGAGAAAATATTCAGTAGTTTTTTTTTATAGCATTTTCAAAAAAAAAAAAGTTATTTGGCGGACCCTGTATGTTGTAATAAAACGATTTTTGAATTTTCTACTTTTAAACGTAAAAAAGCCCGAGAAATTATTTAAAATATTTCTGATATTTCGTTGATAAAGGAACTCAACAAATGGGTTGCAAAATTCCTTCCGTCTGTCTGTCTGTCCGCCTGACCCGAGGCCTACAGCCTAAGCGGCTGCTTGGAATTCGTTCAATCTTTGGATTTGGAGTTTGGGGGCTTACAGTTCGGGGCGGTGTTTTTGTTGGCAAGGTAACCTCAATGTTAATGGTAATTCACATATGAAATTTTCCTACCAATTCGATTTGTTCGAAAACGGCTCTAACGATTTCAACCAATATTCATATTTGAGCTTTAGTAGATGGAGTAACCACGACTGCATACCCATTTTTTGGCTTAAGAATGGAATAACGGTACTTGAAATTTTCACATATCTCGAAAACCGCAAAAACAGTTGTAACACAAATTGGTAATGTGGTCATTCCTAACTTAATAGCAAATTCAGTTTTCGTCTATATTTTAGCCTATACAATAGACTTATAAAAAAGTATTTTTTTAAAAGCTTGGTTTTCTTTAGTTTACCTGGAAACGGCGATAACAATTTTGACCAAAATGAATATTTAGAGTAAAATTGATGTTTTAAAAATTATTGCGTCCTTGATTTTCAATTCGAATCACCGAAAACGCTTATTTTAAGAACTTCTCATGTCTCGAAAACCCCAATTTTGATTTTGATAAAAATTTAAAAACCAAGTTAAGCTTACATCTCGAACAATAACTTATACTCAGTTTTCAGCTAAATAGTTAAGCAATCGTATTTTTCAAATTAAGCATTGCAATATTTGGTACTGTTTTATCTGCGTAGTTTTACAAAAAGCGCTCTAGCGATTTTGATAAAAATACTTAGCTTCTCTCAAAATCTCGAATAAATCATTTTTTTTTTTAATTATTTCTCAAAAAATACTACCCAAAAGCCGATCTGTGTTCATATATTTTATTAAATACAGCACTTCCATTAAAAATGCAATAACAGCGATGAAAAAAATAATTTTAGCATATATTGTCCGCTTCTTCTTTTTTTCAACTATATTGAATATGCACAGTAAAATAATTCCAACCACTTGGGGCCTTGATTATGTTCTTAGACGGAATTTTTGACCCACCCCCAAGCAATTTTTAACTTGTTTCTTTAAGGGAACTTTAAAAAAAATTTACTTGATTTTAGGCGCAGCTTATGACTAAATCTTTTCATATTAAAATTTTGAATCTTCATGAAGATTCTTAGATTTATGAAGGAAGTCCATATACTTTTTGGAGTTTCGGCAAACCTTAGTTACTACGATTTCTTTGAACAATATTAACCCATTTTGTAGATCCCGATGGTTTAAAGCATTTTACATTATTTTGTTCAGCTTCTAGACTACAACACTCCTGGGGGCAGATCAAGTAAGAGGATGATCGTCTAGACATGCTATGTAATTAGCCACAGAGTTGCTGCAAACTGAATTAGTCATCTTATTAACTAGATTCGTAAATGGTAAGCGCACGGATTCCTTGATGTGGTTGGATTAACCTTGTTTTAAGTTGGGGGAACTATATATCCATGGGACAATCCTCGTTGCGTATTCATAGCACCTGAGTGTTAATCCTTTCGAAATACAATACTTTAAACGTTTTCTTGACTCAACTTAAAATGAGGTTTGTCTACAAATTCAGATCCGCGAAAACAATTTTTGAAACATTTTTAGAATTGCGTATAAATTTTTGTACAGGAATCATATAAAATGCATATTTTTAATTAAATTTCTCACACAAATTTCTAAGGTACTCCTGTTATTGTTCGAATTTTACTCATTTCCAGAACTGGTTCAAATAGAGATTTTTGGTTCATATTTGACCAATTGCCCGTCTTTCTAGTTTTCTTCATTGGTTCTTAGATATGACATTTGTCAAGATTTTCTAAAACTTGTACTTAACTTCATCATCAATGCTATTCCTAACAATTGTTCATTAAATTGTTCATACAATTTTTTGACTAGTTATCATTCGTTTGAAGTCTTAAGTCAGTATTAGTACAATGCATAAATTAAATAGTTTCTTTTACATATTTAAAACGTTTGGAGAGTAAGCTTGATTTATTATGGTAAGCAAATTTAATAACTGCGTGTTTCCTTTGTAAACCGAGTTTTAGAATCTATTTTCGAGTCGTTTTTAGACAAAAAACCTCGCATATTTACATAAACAAATTCATACTCAATATTTGAAGAATTTTCGGATGTTTTTTATACATGATCGATGTGGTGAATGTTTCTTTCATCTGACAACAAACAAAAAAACATAAACATGTAACTAACAATTTTAATCCCCTTGTTAAGTATGTATTTAAAAGTTTTTTTGTCAATAAACTTGAATTTAAAGTCAACATTAAAGTCTTTTTTCAAGATATTTCTAAACACAAGACCTATGAAAACTTTTTTTTGAAAACAGCTAGTGAAGTAAGTGTAAATACCCGTAAAATTATAGCTTCATCTTTATTTGTATTTTGAAGTAGCAGACACTGCTCAGTGTAGCATGAGTTGTAACCAGTGCTCCTTGAATGAGGGGAATGTATTACCTCGTTTTCATATTCATCCTTATTCCAAGTGGCGTTTACGACTATTTAAGAAACACCAATTTAAATTTGGAATTACGACAGGAGTTTTTGAGTCGTTGAACGCCATTTGTCACTGAACATCATGCGGAACCTATTGACGTACGACGAACGTCATGTGAGAAACGTCACTCCCATTCTGGAAGGCGTTGAATGTCACAAAACGATGGTTTTGTCCTTTACAAAATACTGATCGACAAGTAGTGAACGACGGCTGAAAATATAAGTATTTTTAAATTGGTAATTTATTCAAATGACTAGACTAAATTAGATTAATTTCTAGGGTAAAAATAACCAACCAGAAACTATTGAATCTGAAAATACTTGATTAAATTGATTTTTTCAAATTAATTTTTGTTCTTGTACTAACTTTGTGTTCGGTAGATCCAATGGATTGGATTTTGTCCTAATCTGTTTCCGTATGCGAATGAGTTCAGTTTTTCTTATGTCATCGTCATCAAAATTACAACAATTTCTTTCAAAAATATGAATAGCAAACTGATGCCGCCATTTATCTGTCATTGGCGCATATCAACTGGTGTGGATCGTATGTGGAATGTGAACTACTTACCGACGAAGTTTTAGTTTTAGTTAGGGAATAAGTTTTCTAAAATGAAACGCCTCAAAAATCGACAAACGTCGAGAAAATAAAACGCCTCTAGGAATAAGGATGATTATGTCTAATAGAAAAGGAAATACATATTTTTTTGTATGTTATGTGCTTATTTTAAGCTTGTTGATAAGAACGGTTACATTTTTGAAATTGTTTCATATTAAAATAAGTGCAAATTATACATAGGGGGAAAAAAGTCTTCAAATTTATAATGGCTTTGCACTTTGACTCGAATTTTACTGTCCAGATGACAAAATTGACGGCGATGCTCCAAAACGATAAAGCCCCACGGAGTGAAAGGGTAATTAACCAAGTTCAACACAATTCATGCATCTTATATCTGTGTATGGCCAATGTACTCCGTGCCTGAGATTATTATTTTCAAAGACGCAAAATGAAGGGTATCGCAAGTTTGAAAAAAAAAAAACTAACAAGATTTTATGATACGTTGACAAAGTAACTCGTGAACCGGTTTCTCTTGGACTTTGATTTTGATTTTTCTCTGATTTTTTAACTACTCTCCCACAGGATTATGATTATCCTCATTTAATTTCATAGCTCTTATTGAAATATTTGCATAAATTCTCAATATCGCAAAAGTATGCCAATGTGAGTGGCGTATTATCCGCCAGATAGGTGCAGGTGTATCGCAAACATATAGTAAAATATAAATTGCATGAAATTAAATGTAATTGCCAAGTTTAAAGAGTTCTCGTTGAAAGTATCTACTCGGCATCTAAGTGCTAATACTAAACATAGCAACTAACTGCCTTTATCTGAAAGTTTCCGCTTAATATAATCGCAATCCTCCATATTGCCAGTGACACGCCAATTAACTGTTAATGCGAGGACTTTCTGAAATAATGATGATTGGTGGAATGATCAGTCTATATAAATGTTAATGTCGCACCAGTGATTGTTGGTAGCCACATGGCGACTGGTTTGCAGAGATGCTAAAAATATTTCGTTCCTTTAATATTCTGTTTTACATTTAAGAGATCACCGCGCTGGTGCTTATAGGAAATTCAATTAGGCCGTGGCATAATTATTTGCAACTGCTGTAGAACTGTTACGTGTATTTTAGAGCTCGGAAAGATGTTCGAATTAACCCCATTTACGATTATGTTCGTCTACAATGAATTATGAATTAACTATAGTCGTAGTGCTTTAGTGGTTAGTGTGCTGCAGTACTAAGCGAGGGGTCTCGAGTTCCCTGGAAAAACAAAAAAACCGGTTGTGCACAAAACTTCAGTGTTCAGTGTCCAGAGTACCTGCCTCATAAGAGTACTATTCAATTCAGACGATCGTAAAAAATTGAAGGTGCCTTCCTTCCGTTCCTAAAATTAAAGTTTAAGGTTGCTCTATGCCTCTGTTGCTTCCATTTTAAAATTTAATGATAAAAAGAACTGGAGTCCGTCACGAGCCTTAAAACTGAGTTAAGCAGCGAGTGACATGCATTAAAAACAAAAGAGTTCACCAGCGAACTGCGAACAGTTTGAATGTTTTCGATCGCCTCTAAAGAACCAAGCGTGCGCTTTCCATTCACACCAATCTTCCGAATATTACCTAATAGCAATATCGACCGCCTCATGCGTTCGCAACGACATCCGAATTGAAAATGAAAGACCACAACAGAAACCCAGTCTCGATGCTGGTCACGAAATAAAAAGTTATTTACTTGCGATTTCGCTCACGCGTAAGAATCTCACTAAGAGAACCGTTTCCACTGAAGCGGTAATAGCCAACAGCACTTTCTGTGTGCCAGCTCGAGCTACCAACAGCTACAGTTGAAGAAAAGCTCTCTCAGTCACTCGTGGTGTTGTGGTTCTCTTAACGATACCCACACAATCCACCTGTTGAGTTTTTCCTTTTCTTTTATCCGTCCATCGTTTCGCTTATTTTGAAAGAGAATTCGCTCGCGCTTTGGCCCGATCAGTGTGTTAGTGTGTTACTCAACAGTACAACACTAGCTTGGCGCATTCTGACGACAATGGCAATGACCTTTTACCACACACAAGCGCAAGATTGCGCGATTCCTTTTCGCTGGCTTGTTCGTTGGCCGACGTTGCGGTTGCGTTGGTTTCTTTTTGGAACTTGAAATGATGGTATTTGCCAAAGCCGAAGAAGGGTTGCCTCTATAGGGAAAAGCAAAGCAAATCAGCCAACTAATCAACCAACCAGATCTGATGTGGTAGGTTGGCTCGATCATGGCTCGATCGTTTGGGTTGGCTATTTTGTGTGTGGATGATGAAGATGCGACGATTGAAATGGCCCCCTCTCTCGGTTTTAAGTCGGGCTTATTAATTTAAATAAATTACTAACGTTATTAGCGGTTAAGATATCCTCATTTGGTGGGTTCGCTGATGGTCTTCTTCCATAACATTCTATAGTGCTAGGTGATGGCTTGTTGGTTGTTGTGGTGCTTTCTCTTACATCTTCGTTTACCTTTCTCCATTTAGAGTCGGACGGATGTGACGAGGATTGAATTGAGTTTGAGTTGTTCTGCGAAATGATTATCACATCCCCGGCGTGATGAACGAAACAGGGATGGATTTGATCAAATCTTTCAACGGGCGGTATAGACATTAGAAAAGGCATTGGGACGGGCGAAAGTTTGGTCTTTTCGAATCAGAAGTAGAGCGCTGAAAATGAATCTATATTCAAAATGTAAGACGGTGCTTAATGCGGCATGAAAGAGTTTAAAAATGTTGCACGTTATTTTAGGGTTCCAGCCAAAGACAGCTCTCAGGCGGTCTACCTTTAGGCAGGATTGGCTTGGCGGGTTTATTCAATAAGCAAATTTCCTACGAAGTTCTTAAAACAGTCCTTGGGGCTTGGGGGAGAGTTCAATTTTCAGGGTAAACCAAATAAAGGCGGCAGGTGGGGGAAGTATAACATCTCCTCCCTGACACGCATTGCCCTGTAACGGACTGGTTACAGAATGAGAAAATCTATTATTTCGTACATTGCTTAAAGTTAATGTGAATAATAATATTGAATGGAAAATCTGAATTGTTTTACAGAATTAAACGATTGTTAATAAGATACCGACAACCATCTGGTGGGTTTTTTTCCAGAAAGGAAGGAAGGAAGGCAGGGACCTATACTCTTATGCCGTATTGCTCTCTTAGGCTTTGGAGCAGTTATATTTATATATATTTGAATGCCCTTGCGATAGGTGGGTCAGCGGGAATAAAAATGAAGTGTAATAGCTACTTTTCCGGGGATTAAGACTGAGACCTCTCTTGGGTAGGAATGAACGTCTAAATGCTGCCCATAAAAAAATAAAATGTTCTATTTCTATTCTCTTTCAGTCCAAAACAGAGCTAATCCGAATAAAATTTTTTAGTTAAGCCATTTTCCGAGCCATTCCACACAATTATCAGCCACATTTGTAAATGAAAAGGAGGAGGCAAAATTTATGGGTGCGTTCACTTGGTGTGTTTTTATAAGGGGCTATTGTTTTTGTGACAATGTTCATTCGAGTAAATTCTCATTTCCTGAGTACGATTTTTTTATTTTCAAACATTTCTTTTTAGGGAAGTGAAGTTTACGTTTCGAGACAAAAGTGAGCCATTTCTCTTTGGCTCGGAGCATTTAGCCAAAGCTAACATACTTGAGCCAATTTACCCAAATGGGTACTTCAGCAGAACGTTGCCTCCCAGAGTCAGTATCAGAAATATTTACACAGGTTATATTTTTAACGACTGGCTACGCTCTTGTCTGCCAATGATACCAGATTTATTATTCTACAAATTTCCCACACGAATCACGAAAAGCACCATTTTTCCCCAAGCCGCTGTTTTGAAAATACGCACTAGGCTATAAAATAAATAAATAGTTGGTGCGATAGGTTCATATAGGTTTCCTAGACCTAGCTTCTTGCAACCATTCGTTTTGTATGAGCTTATATTCTTACGACAAATGGAAGGGACCTACAATTCTTTGCCGAATGACTGAATTGGACAGATTTTTTCGTCACAGTTTATAGGTATACTCCCAGATGTTTGTTATGTGTTCGCGAGAGGTGGTGCAATGGAGAATCAGCTCACAGATTGTCCAGGGTCCACCCACCAACACGTACATTTGGCTACTAGTACCTAATGTCTCCTTTTGGAAGCGAGTGTGGATTTTACAAGGGAACAAACATTTTTTTCCTTAAGTTCGAGCCAATGATGCGTCTAGATTCGACTGGGTATATTTGATATATTTGCCTTAGGCAGTTAAGGACACTTATTAGAAGGGTGAGTAGAAAATTGAGGTATTTGGTCCGAAAATTTGCTCCATGTACGTGGTTCGTCTGGCACTGAAAATAAGATCAAAGTAAATTTAATTAAAGCCGATAGTTTGGCTTCGGATAGGTATAGCTATAGGTAGGCCGGTTTGGTGGTTTTAAAAAACCCCAGTAGCTCTCTGTGACAAGTTCTTACTGTAGACAAGCCAGGGTTCGGAATGCAAATCTTCGGAAAGGCTCCAAAAAGGCGTCCCAGACTTTCAGAAAGGGCACCGTATAAAATTAAACAGTAATCCGTTAAATGTTCTTAATTCATTCAAAAGAAAAAAAACATCATTTTGAATTTGAAACTTCAAAGTGTAAAATTTCGGACTAAAGCGCAGTAACCCAAACCCCTGTTTTAGATAAAAACTGATTTGTAAGCTTATCATAAAAAGTTCAAGAAAAACATGAAGACTCCACACAACTCGTGGCGCCCCACAGCAAATACAAATTCGTCCTACAGCTCCTGGAGCACACACTTCGCCATTGTCCGCAGCCCTCGAACAAGGCTCCAAGTTCCACGCAAAAAAAAAAACATGCATATCATAAACACTCAACTAAATATTTATAAGATGGAAAATAATTAATTCGCATCAATGTCCGTCCACATATGCGGCTATTTGTCTTCGCTGTCTGTCTGTCAGCCTTTCACGTTGTGTTCCAGTTGATCATTCTCGTTAATTATTATAACGCTATCTGCTCGGTCATGGTAGTTGTATTCGAAACCGACCGTTTTGCTTCGAATATTTGTATAAAGAAGTAATTAATTTGCAAGTTAATATTCCACCGAACCAGTGCTGGCAACTGATTGGCAAGCATTATCCTCGATTCAAGCGAATTTGATTAGTCGTAAAGTTTATTAATCGGCACTTTTATGCGGGGCACTGCCATTCAGATTATTATGAAAACCCATTAGAAAAGAGAAGACACAAAAATGTTCTAGTTTATTAAAAACTGTTTCTTTAATCAATTTCACCCACAACACTATTATGCGGATGGCATTTCCGAGATTATGATGATGTGCTGTCCGCTGCTGTGGTAAGAGAGAAGAGTCTTAGGTTCGATCAAGGGAAATACAATTTTATTTTCTGGGACGAACGGAAGGACATAAAATCTTCTGAACAACGAAAAACATTTCTAAACAAGTCAGCCCGGGTGTTCTTCAATCATTCCAGTTGTTGGGGGCTCAACCCTAGACTTCTCGCTCACCATTACTCCAGCGCATATATTTACATGCCTTTCTAAATTAATGTAGTCATCTGATAAAGTTTATCTTTCCGGTATCAATTTATCACTGGGTGGACACGTCCTCAATTCTAGTTTTCTCTTTAACCGTCTCTGTCCCACAGGACATTTGTTTTAAATTGTCCAACCAAATGCAATTAGTTAACAAAATAACTAGTTGTGGAAAAACGATTCTAAAAGTTTATTCGCCATTGCCATCCTTTTTGCCAGCTAAATGTCCATCGCCAAGCCGCTATCCGTTCAGTTTATTGGTCATCTTAGTATCTCGTTACCATTTCTCCACCATGCGCATTAGTCTGCAAATTATAACCAATTAATCCTGTCGTGTAGACTTTGTATCTTCATTGGGAGTTGTGCTACTGTCCATCTGTATCCAGCACAGCGTGAACAAATTATTCACGTCCCATTGCGTGACAGTTTGGCATTTTTCAAGATCGACAACTGGTAGCGTGCCTTCGGACATTTAATGACAGAATTGGATGTATCTACATCTGCATCAGTATCATCTATATCCGCAGTTACACAGTTGCTCGCCTTTCCTCGCACAAACACACTCGCGTGTAGGTGTTACCTTCCACACAATTGCAACTAAAACAAAGTCTCCCCCGATCGCTGATGACGGCGATGACCTGTTGCATAAATGGATTGTGTCACTGACAGTGTGCCAGTAGTGAGTGACAGCATTGACAAATTAGTCGAAACCATATTAAAAAAAAAAAAAAAAAACGCATAATACATAGCAACAACAAGGCAAGCGAAACCAAAGCGGTCGGCATTAATGGTCTCCTTTTAGAGGGTCGGGGCTTTAGCGAACCACCGACGCCGACGTGTAATTCGGTTCTTTGGTCTTGGACTTGGCATTGGCGGACAAGCGATCATTGCCCGCACAACTAAACAGTTTAGCTGGGTGCACATTAGTGATGGCGAATCACTCCCTGGAATTAGGACAAGTCGCGCATATTTAATTATGACATGCGTGACACAATTTGACGGTTATGGCGCGTCGCCGTCAAAATGTTCTTGGAAAGGGAAGAGCGATCGGATCTGAATGGCTCAGTCGTTTTTAATTGAAAAGAAAAAGGGGAATGAGCATTGTTTTGGCAAAAGCCACATTTGTTGATGAGGGAAGATAGCAACAAACCGTTTACGGGGCTGAGTTCTTCCTGTCTTTAGAAGTGCGGCCAGTGTTCCGGTCGTCTATTGAATATTCATGTCCGCGGAACGCTTTATACGCGAATAGGACTTGCTACTGATTGTCGATTCTAATGGCAGTGTGACGATGATGACGAAAGCTACGAGCGCATGGCTCTGAAACGTGGGCCGGAAAACCACTTTTCCTTAAACTGCTGCTGCGATCGCGCACCATACGTAAATTGGAGTTCTAAATGAAGTTCGTTACCAATGTTTTAGCATTGTATCATCAGTAAGCACATTGGCTATGCTGTGCTGGACCATTGAGCGATGGGTCAGGTTCGATAGGTACTCGAGGTACTCGGAAGAAGTCAAATTTATGTTTTCTTCCGCTTTTTGCATACGTCTGATATGAAATATTGTCCTCTTTCCACGGGTGTTTTAAGGCGTTCTTTAACAGTTTTTTTATGTTTTTCCACCCTATTTGAACACTTTTTACGACAAAATTCTTGGGTCGTTTCCCACGCCTTTTTTGGCGAATTTTTTGGTACGTATTTGGACACATTTTTGAAGTGTTTCTTGGAGCGGTTTTTTGTATGAGTTTTTGGACGAGTTTTTTAAGTAATTTTTAATGCACTAACTCGTTTTTCCACTCATTGTTTAAGGCGTTTTCAAACTTCTTTAAAAACTAAGGAGGTGGTATTTTCCTTATACGTTTATTGAGGAGTGTTTACGACCCATTTTTTTGGGCACGTTTTTGACGCATTTTTGTTTTAGGTTCCTACTTTTGAAATATTTTATTATTATTTGTTTTTGGAACGATTTTTGCCTAGTTTTTCCAATCATTATTTACGGATTTTTGAACCGTTTGTTGAGAAGGTTTTTCGGGCTTTTTTTGAAGTGGTGATCGATTTTTTTTAAAAGTGTCTTTGACGTTATTGAAGGTGTTTTTAGCTCGTTTTTCGACCCAGTAAATAGTTTTTCCACTCTTTGTTTGAGGCGCTTTTAGTTAATTTGTTTGGTACCTACGTTTATATTGGGCGTATTTTTGTATGTATGTTGTATGACCTATTTTTGGATCCTTTTCGACGCGTTTTTTGGCTCTTTTTTACCACCTTTTTGATTCAATTCTTTATTGAAGAGTTTTTGACTACTTGTTTCATTCGCTTTGCCACCCATTTTCTTGATTCGTTTTTGGGATGTTTTTTTTTAGACATTACTTAAGTCATTATGACGTCGGCATGTCAAAATTTGCCATGAAAAATAACACGTTTAACTCCAGCCTTACACGTTTTTGGACGAATGTTTTGGCCCTTTTCATGCGTTTTTGACACGTTTTTTTCTGTGATTTCGTGGCACGTTATTCCACGTATTTTTGCACTGTTTTGTAAATGTATGTTAGATAAAAGTTTTTCAAAGCAAAGCCTTTGGTTATTCACGATCAGACTTCTTTCAAATGATTATTTGATCATATGACCCCTGTCATTCAGTTCCTTGCACATATTCCTCTGGCGTCGACAATTTTGTTTCTCCATTACCACAAGGCCACAAAAGATTTTGTGCGCTTCCACCTGAAGCTGAAATTTCAACAACTGTGCCTGTGATCTTCAACAGTTATTTCAGTTCAAGATTAGGGTCACACCTCAGACTTTCCCCAAGCAATTCGTCGATCGTTATCGTTCTTCTTAACTTTTACAACACACTAAAGCTCTTCCATTCAAAGTGCGCGAGTTCCGATAAAAGCGCACAACTGGCCGTGATGCAGTTATAAAGTCTTAACATTTATCGGCCAAATACCGTGTCCACGTCATAAGTCTTAAGTGATATTGTGCACTTTAAGTGTTAAAAAATGTTTAAAATCTAATCCAATCACACTGTTTACAAGAAATCTCCATTGTCTTGCGCCGCATTAGCTAAATAAATGTCAATGAAACCCCGGCCGACCTAATCAGCTTACAATATTTTGTTAAATGTAAATTTCGTCCACCCCTCCACGTCCGAGCGCTGCATACAAACACAAAAAGAATCTTTCTGGACGACAATAAAAGAGCTGCGGCGCTACAGATGATACACAATAAACAGCTCTATGCCAAAGCCACCTGACTTAAGCCTCTCCCAGCACTCGACGCCCACATACACTAGTAGATCTTGGCTTACACTAAATTACACGGATTTCGAATTCCACGGCGCGTTTGTGGAATATTAAATTAACTCTTAAATAAATGCTAATCTCCTGTCATCACAATAATTAATTAGGTTCGGCGGCAAATAAAATCTCCAACATAAAACACATTTTTTTGTTGAAACATATTCGAAATTGTTTTGGAGAATCTAACCCTGGGCTTGAAGCGGGACACTAATGTGCGCCCTGCGTCCGAATCGGGTGTATCCACAGTGTAAAGGAATCGATTTTGGCCGCGACAAGATTGATTTTGTTTATATTTGGAGAGCTTTTGACGGCGACCATAAAACACTGGAAGCCACTTAGGCGTCCTCTGGCGCAGTGGCATGCAGCTTGATGGACTCTTTACCGTCCCCTTTGGCGCGTATCGATCTGGCTTGTCGGGGACTATTAAAGCGACACGCAAAGGGGCGCATCTGTAGATTAAAGTTGTATTTGCGGTCTACCTGTGTGTATGCACGCCAGTGATGAGTGTCGCTTGTTATAAGTTGCGGTCATAAATAACCGCACCGACCGTTCGATAAGTTAATTGCGCACTGCCTCCAGCTGAAATGCGCATGCGCTCACAGAATTGTTTTGGACCTTTGGTGAGATTGATTTATTCTGCAGTTTACTTGGCCCCCATTATGAAAACATTTATTCAGATTGCTCTGATTCTATATGGCTGTTGTGTCGTGGTAGAGTTCTCTCTGTGTGTGCAGGTGGCATTCTATGGTACGCCATTCGTGTGCGTAGTAGTGGATTTGCATTTGCCGTCGTCACACTTTAATGAGGATTGTAGGCTTAGAGATGCTGCCTCTATTAATGGCGCGATTAACTAATGAAGGGTATTTGGATGGGAGTAGACCCATCCACCAGAAGCCGAGAGTGTTGGGTTCCAGAGGAACATAGACGCCAATCATAAATCACATCGACCTGCGTAGGATTCCATCGAGTCGGAAAATATGTGCTTAGTGGCACCCATGGGTGATTTATTTCCAATTCTCTGCCATGTGGGATGGTCATTGCCTTAAGCGCCTTGTGAGCTGTGACCAAGGAATCCGAAAATTGGGTCGAGCTGCTTAAGGCGAGGCGATTTTTTCACTTGGGAGGGCTCTTAAAGTCTGCCTAGTGTTTCTTGACTGGGCGTTACTAATAAATTCTCAAAGCAATGGGGATTGGTATGGGTAGTTATTGAGCTTGTTTTGCGATGTGCTGTCGTGTACAGAATTTTAAGGGAAGAATGATGTTATGGAAGTCACATGACGGCGCATTAGCCTGTCTAAGGTCTTCGACAACAAAGGTCTCAGTGAGATAGTCTCTGATCTTAACGGAGCGGGAACGATCTTTACCGTCGTTTTGCACAGCCCGACGAGTTGGAGAAGAGTTTTGTATGTAGCCAGTAGATCAATAAACAGATGGCTTGGGACTGATTTAAAAGCTTCAAATTCATGTATCTTCTGATGACAAATAAACTATCAATGTTATTCCATTAAGTCGTATATTCTGCCCAAAGAATCTTTATACGAATAGAGCGAGTAGTTTTGAAGGAACCATTAAAAAGCTCTTCCTATAGTTTACAGATTGCCCGGTCGTTGCTACATATCTGGACCTACAAAGATGCCTCATAGGTTATATCGGACGTTGTTGGTCGGCTTACCTACCTAGAAGACGTATTTTAAGGAAAGTCTCTTCTAAATGTGTACTAACACTCCAATGTTAACAATGGCTGAGCTTATTGATCATCATACGCCTCTATACTATGACTTCGTTTGTGTCATCATAACCCATTCTATGACAGCAGGCACTTGTAGCTAGGTACATACGTTTAAGCATCTCCTAAATACAATAACAGCACTTAGAGTGTTGTCAATAGTTGTAGTCCCCATCCACATTCCAATTATTTCATCCTCTTCTTCATCCCTTTCTAAACCCCTCAATCTGCAAGAATAATCAGAAAACAACAAGTCCAAGAAAAAGTAAAATTCACAACTAAAATGATAAACAACCAAAGCAACTACCTACGCAATAATTCCATTCGCATCAAGTACCGTTAGCTAAGTTCACATACCGATAAACGAAACGAAACTGAAATAGAAATATCGGGAACAAAATATGACAACAACTCCAAAATCAAAGTCAGTCTCAGTCTCAGTACCGTCAGAGAAGGTTTTCCGTCTCGCAGTTACTGTAACCGTAAGCGAAAGGAAAACAAGACGCGCAATAGAATGATGGATGAAAAGTGAAAGAACAACACACAAGAAAAAGCTGTGCAAACGCAAAGAAACGACCTTATTAACTGCGAGAATGACACTTGACTACACGCACCTGCGAAGTGATTCACAAAATCTTTCTAAAGGGATGTGGGATGTGGCATGTGGTGGGCGTCTTTTTGTAAACAACTCCAAGTATGAGTTGACTTGTGAATTGGGTCAATTTGCGCACTTCACCCAACAGCTACAATAAAATATGAATATCACCGACTGACACTATGTCCGAAAGCGAGTGATTAATGACTCGAACCCGTCCGTATAGAGTATAGACAGAGACACCCTTCCGAATCGATGGCGCTCGTAAAATAAAAACGTGATTTCCGTGGCAGAATTGTGGCCTCTGCCAGAAAGTAAACACAATTCGGTCCCTTCCATTCCATCTCCCATTGCATCGGCAGTTTAAATTCCTTGCAAAAGGTAAGCAACCATTCGTTACCATACCACACACAGTCACACTTTGGTGTTAAATTCTTTTCAACTGAAGAGATTCCAATCGCAAGTCCGGCGATTGTTGTCGGACTCTGGTAATTTGCGAATTATTGCGGTCGGAAGGCAGATTGGTGAGGGCACGCGTGCTGTTAATGGCAACCGACTTCAGGTGGATGTTGTTATTTTATTTTTATTGCGTGTGATTGACCGATTTATGCAAATTGACTGTGCAAATGAAAACCGAAACAAAATAAAAACACAGTCGGTGAGACGGTGACTGAGAAATAAGGAATGAAAGCAGGGTTGGCCGAGTTCTCTATGCAACACAATATCTAACTGATTGAATAGATAGGCTAAGATTCTATTTAAATACTGGGGACGTTCGGATAGCTATTTCATGAAAAACCTCAATTAGATTTGTCTGACTCATCAACTGAAAATGTGTTGTAGTCTCGCTTTTTATTTTTAATTTTGACACTTCAAAATGTCAACTGAGTATGCATGCAGGATTTTCTTGACTAGATTTGTCGGCTAACCCTCCGTTAGAGTCAACTGAAAAAACTATTCATGTGAACAATTTGGGCCAATGAAAACTGAAATACATCAAGTCAGTCAGCTGTCAGATTTACTAAACTAGAAATGCGAAGGTCCTCATTGTGGTGGGAAAAATAAATGTTGGTTTGAATTTGAAGGCATTTTAATGACAACAGTGACAGATCAGGAATGGCCGGGATGACACTTTTTTATGCGGAAACTACATTTATTGCAACTGTTTAGCGGCATATTCATAACATGGTGTAAACGATACAAATAATATAGTGCTCAGAGTACTGTCTGAGCGGTCATTTGAATGGCATGAGATGCTTGAGATGTATGGGGGTGTTGCATTAACGTTTGGCTTTTCAAGAGTCAGATAAGTAGAACAAGCATCCGCCCTTTCTTTTCATCTGCATTTTATATTTTTAAGAAAGAACGGCCTTACAATTTACATTTCACTAGCATTAATAATAATAATAGAAATAATAATAATAATAGAAGCACAGTGGCTTAGTGGTTAGTGCGTTGGACTACTAAGCGAGGGGTCCCAAGTTCGAATCCCGCAAAAACCCAAATTCCAACTAAGGGTTTTTTCCCACCTCTCGCGAACGTCTGACAAACATCCGAGAGCATTACTGTCTTTAAAGAGCTTCTCAATTAGCCGTTTAGAATCGGCATAAAATTGTAGATCTCTTCCATTCTTTCCAAAAATGAAACTCACACAAAACGAATGGTTGTGAGAAGCTAGGCCTTGGTTCCCTATGGACCTGTTGCGCCAACTATAAATATTAATAATAAATTTAAACGCTAGGGCTCAGGCTGAACAACAGGGTATTTAAATTCGCTCATAAATTACGAACTTAGAACTTTTTTTAAAAAAAAAAACACAAAAAATTCGAAAAAATGAATGAAATATTTATTTGAATCGATAGTTTGAACCTTGCAATTTAATGTTTAAAGATAATTTCATGCAAATGTTGACCTCGGCTGCGTCTCAGGTAGCCCATCCGCTGAGTCCAATTTTGGCATACTCTTTCACACATATCGGCCGGTATCTCACGAATGAATGCATGGATGTTGGCTTCCAGTGCGTCAATCGAAGCGGGCTTGTCCCTATACACATTAGCCTTGGCATACCCCCACAAAAAATAATCTAATGGTGTGAAATCGCACGATCTAGGCGGCCAATTGACCGGCCCGAAACGTGAAATTAACTGTTCACCAAACTCGCCTCGCAATTGCGCCATTGTTTCGCGTGCTGTGTGGCATGTGGCACCGTCTTGTTGAAACCACATATCATGCAAGTCAAGAACTTCCATTTCGGGCAAAAAAAAGTTTGTTATCATCGCTCGGTAGCGTTCACCATTGACAGTAACGCTGCGATTCGCATCATCTTTGAAGAAATATGGCCCAATAATGCCGCCGGCCCATAAACCGCACCAAACAGTGGCTTTTTCGGGATGCATTGGTAGCTGTTGCTTCTGGCTGATCTTCACTCCAAATGCGGCAATTTTGCTTATTTACGTACCCATTCAACCAAAAATGAGCCTCATCGCTGAACACAATTTTTCGATAAAAAAGCGGATCCTCGGCCAGCTTTCCAAGAGCCCATTCACCAAAAATTCGGCGTTGTGGTAGGTCGGCTGGCTTTAGTTCTTGCACCAGCTGTATCTTAAAAGGCTTTACGCCCAAATCCTTCCGCAAAATTTTCCACGTAGTGCTGTAACAAAGGCCTAACTGCTGGGAACGGCGCCGAATCGACATTTCGCAGTCTTCTGTCACACTAGCTGATACGGCCGCAATATTTTCTCCACTACGCACAGTACGTAAACGTGTTGGTGGTTTAATGTCCAACAAAGTAAATTTGGTGCGAAATTTGGTCACAATCTTCCGAATAGACTGCTCAGAAGGTCGAGAATGCCGATCATAAAATGGAAGCAGCGCGCGATGAACATTTCGAACCGAGCACGAATTTTGATAGTAAAATTCAATAATTTGCAAGCGTTGTTCATTTGTAAGACGATCCATGGTTAAATTGCAAACCAAACTGAAGCTGTTTGACAGTGACACAAGGTACTAAACACACGTCAGCTGTCAAAACCAGTGTTGCCAAAACCAAACCAGCTAAAAAATCACCCTTATTTGGATGGTTTGGCAACAACCCTCTTCAAAATGTCATTAAGGGAGGATTTATTTAGCTAATGCCCGAGATAAACATGGCTTTCCCAACATTAACATTTGACCCTACAGTTGGCGATATTCTGGCAACCATTTTGGTTTATTGGTAAAGAGATTTTGGAAAGTGGGGAGTCCTTGCGTAAGCTGCCAAACTAAGGTTGATTATTTTCAAGGCCGATTAAGAGCAAAAAATATATCCCTGCGCATATTTTCCGTAAGAATTATGCAATATTCATGTCTCATATTTCTCTTCGGCTGCCGGTTATTTTTACTGTTGACAGATGGTTGTTTACAGGTGACAGAGGTGGCAAGCATTATATTAAAAGAAGCCATGTTTTCTCTAGTACCGATTACGGACTTAGTTTAGAACTGATTTTGTGGAAACGTTGATCAAAGGAAAGTTGAATTTTTGTAGGTGAATTTCAGCATAACAAACTAGAAAACGACGCAAGCTATCACAGGTTGTTGGGTAACGGTAAGGCAACACGATTGACCTTATAACTTTGATCCTTGCAATAGAACAATTTATAGAACCGTTGTGTGTGTAATTGTGAATGTGTTTATTTTTTGTTGGTGTTAATTAAAAACAAACAAAATTATTTTGTTTTTTCTGTGTTATTTTTACAGTGTATAATATTTGTAGTTGTGTTGTGTATTACGTGTTTGGTCTTTACCAGTTGCTAGCTGAATCACGAATGCCGTGAAAGGTGAAACTGAAAGCAAGCGAGCAAACTTCGGCAAAAATGGATGCTTTTCAGTGTAGATGAGAACATGTGGACATACATATTAATTTATAGCGAAATACAAGATATTTGATGGTGTTGTTAAGAGTTCGCTTTGCTATGCTGCCCAGGTGTGGGGAATCAACGAATATGAAGAGATAGAAAAGTTTCACAGATGTTTTTTGAAGAAACTTTTTAATTTACCTCTAAAAACTCCGAACTATGTCTTCATTCATTAAAACCGAGACACGTTAAAGATCAACTCTACAAAATAATAGAGAGTCATGAACATTTTTAACAAGAATCCCGAACAGCAGAAAGCAGACTACTTCACTCTCAACTGAGATTTATTCAGCGCAGTCTTATTTCCACAACTCATCAAGCTAAAGGGTTTTCCAATGAGAGGTGTTATTGTGAATGACCCGCTATTTCGGTAACTGTCACTTTTGAAGCTTTTATTCTTTGACATTTGACAAGTAGAAACTACGCCATTACTAAAAATCGAACGATACACGCTTCAACAATGCATTGAAGCTATTAAAATTCACTACACAAATGGTGAAAATCTTGCAGTCACAGTTCGCAAAACTAAAGCATTTTTTGGTCGTCGTGACGCACCTTTGGCCACCGAGATCTTGTGATTTAACACCTTGCGACTTCTTCCTTTGGGGCCACGTGAAAGATAAGGTCCACGCCAACAGCCCAGCGTCGATTCAAGACCTCAAAGATAAAATTTGTGAGGCTATCGAGGACATAGGGCAGCCACTTTGCGAAATTTCATGAAAAGGATATGGTCCTGTGTGCGTGCTCGTGGTGGCTATTTGGCTGATGTTGTTTTTCATTATTAACGGCATACCTTCCTCTTTATAATGAAATAAACATACGATCTTTATCTCATAAAATGATTTTTTTTTTAATACCAAAATAACACCTATATAATGCTGTTGCAAATCAAAAGCTGTAGTGAAAGTAAAAAACACTATATGAACTAAAAGGCAATAGAACTTACGAAAATCTAGTACACTAATCAACAAGAACTGAGTACATCAGCCGAAAATCTAATACAAAATCGAGTAGCACAGCCACTTTGGATGAAAAACCATAAATCGTATGAATGCATTGTTCAACTCTCTTTTTGAGGCTAAGTGTCATTGTGAACCGTGGCCGATATCGGATCCCATTTCCAATAAAACCAAAATCGGTGGCCCATAAAAATCCTTCAGCGAATGGAAAAATGATTTTATCAACCCACACACCATGTAGACACTTGCAATGGTCACTTAACGAACTCTTCAACTTTTATAGTTTATCCAACATTTTTTGTAAAAAAAAAACACCCCAAGACTCCTTCTTCTCCTTCCTAGTGTCACCTCAACAGATAGCCAGTTCTATACAATCTCAAATTGTTGGCGTTGGTGATTTTTATGATTTTCCAACGCCAATGCCTCATCGATTGATGGCCAAATGTAGAAAGGAATGCTTTCTTTTTCGGTCTCAAAACAATAAAAACACAAAGCGACACTGATAATGCTGATAAAGCGGTAAAAGGCGACAACGAGTTAATCGCATTTTAGTTGTATCTCGATGACAATAATTGTTTTATTACTAAGAAAAGACGTTAAATTTAAATTAACGCCCCAATATTGGGAGATTCCCCCCCCCCCCCCCCCCAAATCGAAACAATAAAACGAACTTTTTGGCGTTTTTTATTGAACTTCTAAGTGAATCAATAAATGGTAGAGAGATTCGTATTTTTGTAAGACGAAGGCAAAAGGTTATTTACTCGTGCAATGCGCTGATATTCGATATCCGGATACTTATCCTGTTTTATGGGTTTTATATGGGACTATACTCGATACCGCTACATATGAATAGATAAGTCTAGGTTTCACTTAGAGCCGGTAAAAAGATCGCACACTTAAGTGGTATTTTAATGATCCCTAATACGAATATAAAAATGCAGATACATTCAATAAAAATCGAAGAAACATAATTTCAGACTTTGTCGCCAGGCTTTGACATGTGTAAGCCTGATTAGAAGTTGTGTATATGATAAAACAACTAGTTTTGGTTTTTATGATCGCCTATGGGAGAGGGCTCTATAATCTGGCTGCCGCTGATGCATGTAACGTGCTTATGTGGAAGATTAGCCACAAAGTCTATAAAAACAAAGTCTGTAAAATGTGGATGCTTTCGAGTATGGGATAGGAACGTGTTTTGAGTCAAGATGAGTACTCAATACTCGGCTCAGAAACTGGTCTCACGTAATGCAAAAAAAAAAAAATCCCATGTCGCTTAGCATATCAAATCAATAAGTACTTACCGTCGATATAGTTCGAAAATTGATTTCCGAAAGTGAGCCCTATGATACGCGTTGTGAATTACGCAGTCGAAACATCCTTAATTGAGTAGATTCAATTGAATCTGCATAGCATTCAATGGCTCAAAAGTTGGACTTGGTCTTCACGTGCTTGAAGCCTAAATGCCGAAGCATGTAACGGGTGCGCCATCTTTTATGTCGATATGTGAATATTCCATGTCTTAAAAAAAACCGATTTACATATATCAGGCATTTTTATTAAGTCTTACAATTTATTAGACTCAATTTTTGAATAAAACATAAATCTAACGGCCGCCTCTAAATATTGCCCAAAACTAAATGCACCCTTTTTGCTGCGTCCCATCACTTTTTCGAGCATCTTCGGCGGTACAGCGATGATATCGACACGAATGTTTGACTTGAGCTGGGGTACACTTTGCATTTTAAAAAACCACACAAAAATAAGTCCTAGAGGCGTCAAATATAGAGACCTGGCTGGCCAGTCAATGTCGCCAATTTTCGACAGCACATGTCCAGGGTACTGTCGACTTTCGATGCAAGTTGATTAAACATATCTAAACGACTGTTTTCAATGTACAGCGTCACTATTCAGGCGTGTTGTTTCCGTGTGAAGCGATTCATGGTTAAAATTATACTGAATTGTCATTTCAAAAACATGTCCATCGGTTGATGGATGTCGAAGTTATTCAAGCTATACCGACACAAAAGATGGCACAGCCTGTTTTTCAGAGAGGGTTCTAAGCAAGCGACTGTTTCTTATCTACCAAAAACAAAAACTGCTGTCCTATTTATAGTTGAATAGAATTGACCAAACATCCCACGGACTTTTGTAATCTGGAAGTATCAGTGCATTATTTGTCGAAGGACAAAAATTCAAAATTGCAATTTGTCTTACCAAAAGACTTACAAACGTGTGGAGATGTATAGCCCTTTTCTACCCTCACCGGCGAAGGGACAACATAGCAACCTTGTCCGAAGATGCGATTTCTACGGTTTATTGTTTAAGTTTCATAAGTTTTCTTGGATCTTTCGTAGCTTCAACTTGTCGAATTTTAAGGAAGCGTGCCGTTGTGGCAAAAATAATAAAATAAAAAGTGGTAAGAGCTAGAAGATCACGACGTTTGCCATAACTTTGACTGAATTTCAAGGTAGGAAGAGGTGCGAAAGTTTGAATTTTCTGAGCATACACTCTAAAAGCTGATCTGTACTTGAGGCAATTGAAACGAAATCTTTGATGAGCTTCCTCAAAATAGAAGATAGACGATTTTTAAGAGTCGGATAATATCTTCGATAGGTCGCAGACAGACTTGAAGTGTGTTAGAAGTCTGCGGCGCTCTTCCTGTCACGATTGAATGTAACAGGCCCAAACGGCCACCACACTTTCGGCAAGCACCTGAATTTGTTTGGATTCACAATTATCAACAAGAGGGACTATTGCTGCTTGTAAGTGGGGGGTTCGGCATAAAGTAAAGGAAGATTTTTCTTTAATCGATCAGTAGCGATCGCAGTTAGTCTAGATTTTTAAAAATCTTGGAAAAAGGCCGCATAACTCATCTGGAACTACTGACCGATGGGACTCAGGTTCAACTCTGGGACAAGCACATAATTACATGGCCACGGACCAAACCCTTAATGATTGCTATAAAAATAAAGAACTCTCACGAGCTCTCCAACGAATGCGGTTTTCATTAGGCCATTACAATTAATACTGCATCGAAGAATTATGCCAACCATGTAAATATTTCCACAAAGCTCACTCACATGTTCGACACCTGTATAGCCTTCCCACTATACATATATACCCACTAACTCAGTTGTCGAAAGTAGCTTATTAAATACGGATAAATACCTGAGAGTGAATTTCGAATGAATTAAACGTCATAAAACGACGACCAAGTGCCACTCATAAGTCCGAACACATCTCAGAACCATAAACATATCCAATCGTAGATTTATGCAGAAATCGCTCATATACTCGTGAGTCGTAACTATCGGCAGCGGAACTACAAATGCTCGCGACCAGATCGCCGCACATTTTCTCCCTCAAGTCCGACATGACGTGTGGCGTCCTATTAATTTATTGGCCCAATACTAATCAAATGCCCAGTTTCAGGAAATTGTTTTGTAGCTGAACTCGAATTTTACAGCAGAGACTGGGGAGCCTGCAAGTCAAACGGATGAGCCTGATTGTGGGATTTATGTGATTTGCGTGGACGGCCCAATTTGACGGACGTTCAGAGACCTGTAATTTAATTCAGAATTCTAATTAAAAGTACATGATCGACTTCCCCCCCTTTGGCCATTAAAATTTGGGCTTCAGGAAATGGCGTCAGAGGAACCTATCCGTTGGTCGTCGTTGACGTCGTTTACACGCGATTTGCATAATTCAATTAATATGACTTTTTTGTCAAGTATCTAGCGCTCTTTTCTTTGTAACAATTATAGATAGGGTAATGAGCAAAAACGGGTGAATAACAAACAGAAAAGAAAAACAAACACAACCAAATGCAAACGACAAATTTATGTCCATTCACACACAGAGCAATGGAAGTCGTTTTACTTCCGTGAGAATTGCTCAAGCCGCCGCTAGAAGTTGGTTCTCATAAACGTGTGCGATTTTTTTTTTTTATTCCTCGCTGGCTTTGCTTTGAGCTTATTTTTCTCTGATTTTGATTGCTTCGTGTTTGCTTATTCTTGAGAAAACATTGAGATATGAGCAAGTGATGTGAGAATACAGATGACTGATGATGAACCCATAAGGGAATTACAAAGATGACTATGGGCTTACTATTGGTTGGCGCTTTTAACTGGGTTAATGTGGTGACATTTGTCGGTTTAAAAAAGTATAACTTTGAACGGCGGGAAGGATGAGTCAGAGCCTGAGAGAAGTATCACAGCAGGTAGTCGTGATTGATGAAGCCATAGGCGGGCATTATTACGTGGTGCACCTACAAACCCAGTATAATAAGTCCTTGAGGATACAGACAGTCGGCCTTAATAATAATCAAGCACTAATGTGGACGGTTAGTTGGCTGCCAGCTTTAGTAAAAATGTACAGCATTTGTGAAACGGCACCAAAAAACAAACAATAAACAGAGTTCAAATTCCAAAATATTTTGTTTTCGTGAAAAACGAGGATCTTATTCTAAAAAAAGGAATACATAAACTCCAATTTCCCAACATATCTTTTTCAAAGGTTTTTTTAGGCTTATTACAAGCAAAAAACAAAGCACAGAAAAAGAAATGCATAAAATATCCGCTGATATGTCAAATATCATATATGCAAATGATTTATGCTCTATCGTTTGACCGGACACATTTTTCGGTACTTTTTATAGTACGCTTTCCATTGTTTTCTAATACTACTTCAGGATTGTTCTAAGAATGTATTTGTGTCTTAATAAAATCCCTTTCAAATTATTCAGTAAACGGAACACAATTAGAATGTCTTGATTTATTCGTAAGCTGATGATGCAAATCAAAACTTATTGGTGGACTAACGATCGCAATTGAATCGTAAGCAAGTGAATAGTTTTGAAAATAGAAATAATAGCCTTTTAATTAATTTCAGAACAAATTAAAATCTCACGTAGAAAGCTATCAGCGTTTTAAGAACGTGTCGCTTCCGTTTTTAAAAATAAATACAATTTGATCTTTTCAAAATTGTACGGCTTATATATTTATTACTTTATTCGGAAAACTTAGAAACCGACAAAAGCTTAAATTTTTGCAGACAAATATAAAGCTATGGCGCACATTACACTCACACATATACTATACGATTACCTGTGCACTCATTCCGTAACTTTTCAGACGATTATCGTCGAAACGATAGAGCCCCAAAACTAGCAACTAAGTGATGAAATTACAAGTTCGAGAGCTTAATCCACTTCATTTCCCACAAATGTAATGAAAGCTGACGATATTCCAAAAAATTCGAGCAGAATATAACTTCTAATGGTGATTAAGTTTCGGAAACGGCATCGTTCAGACGATCGTTGATAAACGGAGCCTGCCTCCTGGCAGATTTGTTTAATTTCGCGTGTTCGAAGTGAATCTTTTCACACCAACCAATGTTTCATTAGAGATTCTCATTCTCGGCTAACAAACTCCTTTTTCAAAGAGTTTGGAAGAGGTGTGGTACAGGTAGATATTTAAATGCATATCTATCTTACCTGCCTAAGGTAGGTACTGAGAATTGTTGGAAAAAGTAGGTATCCAGCTATGAGCCGTGTATCGACTTGCCTAGGAAAGATCCCATACTTATATAAAATTTACTTTTCAGTAAGCATCCATTCGTTGTTTTCAAACTATTGGAACGACAACCAATAAAAAGCAAGCACTAGCGGCCAAATCCGAAGTGCTTTGAAATAAATAAATATATGCATAGAGATATATACAATTTCATGTGTTTGGACATGGAACAAAAATGCAATATTTCTTAATTTCGTTCATATACTCGTATATTTGTACTAACTTGTATTTGGCTATACTCCAACGAATAAAATCAGAAAACATTTAAAATTTACTGAAATTAATTTATAACAACAGGGTCTTTATATTCGGTCCTATTACGAAATTCAATACCGTCATTGGGCAACACTCCTTATAAAAATGTCAACAAGGCAGGATTTATTTAGCTAATTACCGAGATAGACATGGCTTTCCCAACATTAACATTTGACCACACAGTTAGCGATGTTCGGGCAACTATATTTGTTTATTGGTAAAGAGATTTTGGAAAGTATGGAGTCTTTGCTTAAGCTGCCAGACTGAAGTTGATTATTAGTAAGGCCGAGTGACTGTAATTGGCTAGTATTTTTTACCTTGGAAGTAGGGGGCAGTACCAGTGAACCAGTGAAGTAGGGGAAAAGCGTTTTATAATGAAAAAGGGGAAAACGAGGGACAAACTTAAAAAGGGGGAAACAAAATCGAAAATCTCTGTTAAACTTTAATTGTGAAAAAATAAGAAATTTTGTGTACTCGTTTTGACATTTTGTCTAGCAGAAAAGGAAATCATTTCAGATTCAAAATTGTGGTCTTAACTGATCCTCTTGAGATATGATTACGACGTGGTTAAAACACTCGCGCACCGAAGGTTCCGCACTTCTTTAGACTTGGAAATTGCGAACAAACAACAATATGTGTGGATGGGAATAAGTATCCATTGGAAAAATTCCAATGAGAATGAGTAGAGTTGAAAATTACAATTGGAAAATATTGAAAAATTGTTAAAAGGAGCGTACTTTATATAGTGATCGACTTTTTGTAAATATATCTTAAAATATTAACTTTCCCACAAAACAGTCCTCGGCACATATATAGCTACGAGCATGATCTACAAAAGGTACAAATCCATTTGTCTGTAAATCAAGAAATAAACAGCTTTTTTTGCGATTTTGCGAATGAAAATATTTGTTTCACCAAATCACTTGTTACTCTAAAACCAGTCGATGTATCGCAACCATTGGTTATTCCGGATGTTGTGTGCAAATTTCAGTCTTCTACGTGACGTAGTTTCTGAGATAAACCTAGGTACAATATTGGTCTAGTGGTCGAACAGACGGACAAAAGCAAAACTAATAAAGTTCCGTTTTTTCCCTCTGGGTGCGGTTCCTTAAAAACAAACTAACTCAAGTGAACGCAAAAACGGAAGTAAGTTTATTGAAAAAAGTGAAAAGAAAAAATAGCATTTAACTTGTGTTAGGGATGGGAATAATTTAGTACAGTTATAGATTTGAGCACTACATTAAATGAATGTACTAGACTCCTTGTAAAATATGTTAATTTTTATGTTGTATGTTTAATTTAAGTCTGTTAATAACTTATATTTTATGTTTTTTTTTTCCATGTGAAAATAAATGCAAATTTCACCTAGGGCTGAATGCTTTTGCTGAAAGCAGTCTTCAAAGTCTGGGAGCACTCTCCTACTCCGAAATTATTCCCCCTAAGGAAAACAGTATTAGATTGCCTTGGTTGGGTGTTCATTTTAAGCTTCACCCGAACACCGAGTGCTTTCGAAAATGCCCTTGCGAATGACTAATTTGTTGAGCTCAAGCTTTATAAATTGGATTGGACTTGTTACATTCCATGCTGAAGTGCGACCTACAAGAACCGCCCCAAACTCGGTTCCGTTCTGCCTGGTAAAATGCGCTGGTGTGCTGTTTGTCACTCTGATGAAGCCTGAAAACGGACCAGCAACTTCAGGATATAGCGTGATTAAAATCTTTGTACACGAAATTCAGCTTGACGCAACACAAAAAATTCGACGGCAATCGGGAAAGACGGTCTAAATGTAGGAACTGAAAGATTTTCCTGGAATACTATTGGATATGAGCTTAGATATCTAATACTGGACAGCGGATAACGATGAGCAGCATACTATCATTTAATGGCGACATTTTCCTGCGCAACTGTGAAAACTGGTGTCAACTTCGAGCAGACGTTTTCAAATCTGTTTCGGACAGACACCTGGACGTCGAAAAATAGAAAAATAGTTACAGTTTTACTATCGAAAGGATAACGATTAAAGGGCAGACCGCATGTAACATCCGTCCATGCTCTTCAATTAAAAATTTGTTAAATACAGTTCTTGAGAAATACTCTTTCAGGTGTCGAGATCCGAAGTTTTCTTATACGTACTGTATTATTTAAGCGGCTGTTGTCTTGCAGTGTCCCGCTTTTGAATAAATTGCAATAAATAAACTGAAACTGAAACTTAAAACACTCAAATATGAATTAGCTGTATGTCTTATAGTGGGTGCAACTGTCTAATGCTAAAACCAAGGTGTGTAGGCAAATTCTTGGTCCTCTTAAGTTATGAAATCTATCTCTAATTCTGAATAAATCCTCTTCTATGATAAATGATCCCATAAGAGACCTGGGCAAGCGTGGATTTCTTTTCAATTCCATGGAACTATCAGCCACAGTAGTAATACCTCATCATGACTTTCAAAGGCCAAGCTCATCGATTACAAGACCACGGGTGTATGATGCTCAAGAGAACCCATCGCATAGCTCGCTCGATCGCCGTACTGACTTCGCAGGGAACCCCCATCAAACGGGCGATGGAGAGATGTCAAACTGTATCCAATCATCCCTGGGAGGCGCACGGAAATAATACCCACCCTTGCTGAATGTCAAAAGTCCTGGCAGACAAATTCCACACGGCAAATCTAACCCGCACTCTCAAGACAAATGACAAAAAGTGCCAGCCTTACATTTGCGCGATCAAACTAATCGTATCTAAAATGATTCATAGCTAGAACTCTCTTAGCTAACCGCCAAGAATAAAAGACTTGGGTTGGGTTAATTAATTGTAACTCGTGTTACAAACTGAGTTGCACAGGTATATACTCAACTCGCATGCACCCCGCGCCGCGCCGGTAATCGGATGAATGAATATGGATAAACATGTCCATCACGATCGCTTTAATGACGCTCTATTAGTCGATCAGTGTGTGAACGTTCACACAGCGCGATCGCAGAAATCACTCGCGAATTCCACAGCCATAGCGAATTCCACCTACCGATCTCTATAAGCTCAAAGCGATTGCCTACTTGCAGCGCAGGGTAGCTGTGCGGTGTGTCACTCCCAGACACGTTGGATACACCATCTGGACTTTGGAAATGATTAATGGACTCGGACTGACTTCCATTCAGTGTGATCTCTTTGTGTAGTGGAGCACGTTCCCCCGCTCCCATCACCGGGAATTGTTTTTTTTTTTTTTTTTTTTTTTTTTGTTTTAATAGCGCTTGCGCACACAAACTGAATCAGAAGGAGATCTCGTATACGATAAGTATCCGTGTGTGATTCGATGATTGTGACTCGTTTCGAGTTCCTCATCGTGACATTCGAGGGTGGAAAATTGCTTTGATCGTGAACTATCTACATCGGTACAGCATACACCAGCGATTATGCAAAATTATTTTAATTAACTTAATTTGCAGTTTGTTGTGGTGGTATTTACCTATGGCTGTCGGTTCTGTTTGTGTTCAACCGATACCGCAATCGCACCACCCAACCGGGGATTAGTGCCACAGAGAACTCAAACGCCAAATGAATCAGTGAATGAAACGTGTACTATGTGCGATCAGTGAATTATGTATGACATATGATGGTCGCAGCTGTAATTGATACTTCCGTTTCAAATTGAAAGTGAATTGAGTGATCGCTGGTTGTTTGAAGTTGGAAGTTTGAAGTGCGTCTATGTATGGAAACGGCTTGAAGAGTGACATCTTGGGAGGAGAAGGAGCGATGAAAGAAGTTTGATATTTTCTTATAAAATATTTGTTGGATTGAGTGGAAATATAGTTTTATTTTGGATTGAGAAACGTCGATCTGTCTCTTTCCTACTTTTATGTGATTAATTACAAATTTCTAATGGCAGTTCAACTTAAACAAAATTCGTATTGTGACATTTGGACTTGCGTAGCGACATTGACAGTAGCATCAGCAGACTTGTAAGGGCCCCTGGTTATTGATGGCGTGAGTTATGAGCGGTCAACACCGATGGAACACAAAACGGAAAACGAAAAGAAAAACAAACGATTTATTTAAACAAACAAAGCAGCGTTAAGCTGCAAAGCAAAAAAGTACAACAGTTTTATTTTTACAACTTCATTAAAGTTGAGCTGCTTACAAGTTTACATTTTAAGGAACACTTTTTATTATCTTTCCTTTTATATGAATAAATATTTTGCGTCCATTACCCTAAACCACAGTTCTCACAACCATTTGCTTTGTTTGAGTTTTTATTTTTTGGGACAAATGGAATGGATCTACAATTTTATGCCGATTCCAACATGACAGTTATACTCTTGAGTGTTTGTCAGACCAGACGTTCGGACGAGATGGCGCAGTGGAAAAAATCGGAGGTCCCTCGCTCAGTAGTACATTACATTGAGCAAACTTTTCGGTTTACATGAAATATTCCTACGGGCTAACTTTACATTATCGCTTTATTCATACATCCTCGACTTCCCGCACATAAAAACGCTCGCCGACCAGATTTCTAACGACTTTGTCATGACTCTCATGACCATTGACTAATTCGAAAGTCTAGATATTAAACTGTTGCACAGTTTCCAAAAATTAAAAACTTTTGCGGTTTGTGTAAATTAAAATGCTAAGAATTTAAATTTTTCTATTTTCCAAACGTAGATGAAACAAACTTCGTCAAATCTTCGTATTACAAAATAAAATTCAATCAGATTTTCACAGCAGTAACAATTATCTATAGAACAACATTAAATGTCAATAAAATTGAAAAAATTCGAAAAACTTCTAGATAGTCGTCTGAAGGTTGTATCACTTTTACACGATTATTGAGAGAAACAAATCAACACTCGAACACAAACAGCATATCCGACACCAGAAGGAATAACAATTGCTGTCGTTTTTTTAGATTATAAACATCAAAAGTAACTTATCAAGAGAACTGTACTGTATGATGGAAATCCGATACAATAAGAATCAATATAATGTATATTAAAAACACGTGGTGGAAAACCTCTGCTCGCCGTCGCTGTCGAAAAGGTAGGGACCGGAAAAAGGCCAATGTTAAAGCTGGAAAGCGATGGTTGAGTTGTTGATAGAGTGGGTGGTTGTGGTGTTGTGGCTCTGTACGCTGAGACCGTTTAGAGCCGAATCGCCACAGAACAAAAAATGCTATATCAGTCGAGTAATGAAATTTTTTGCTCTATCCGGAAAAGCGCCAAACTTAGCTAGGACTTTACTGAAAAATACTTTTTTGTTCGTAATTATTCATAAATTAAAATTGATGTCCTTATAAAAATAAGAAGCAGATTTCCTACGAAAAAGACAGTTGATTGCAAGATGTTTTTCTGGATACCAGTAAAAATATTAAGTAAAGTTACTTCTTTTTTATAAATTTAAATAAAAAACTCGTTTTTTCTTAAATTTATAGGTTACATCTCAAATAAAGAAGCAATAAGCAGGACGAAACAACAGTGACGTCTTCGATTCACACTACAAACAAAAATTGATTTCATAACTATGGGTCGTACGATACTGTCTTGTTCATTGCATTTCCAAGTCATAAGCTCGCAATCTTAGCTTGCCACAATTGCCTTTGTTTATACTTGGAAAAAAATAATATATATTTTTATGTAATTTTAGTTTCAAACTAATAAAAAATAATTTAATTTATTTGCCCAAGTAATATGCAATTTTTACACTGGTAAATTAATTTTTTTCGCCGTTTCGCAAGTAGGAAAAAGAAAAAAAAAAATGGCCTCCACTAGTTGGCTGTAGTTGCTTTTGACATTTTAATTAAGTCGTGGCCAGATATATAATAAAACTACCGGTCTCTTTTGTTTCCCAACTTCGACTGCATCTTTATTCTAATTTTGTTTTTCCGGAACGGAATGCATACAGGTAGAACATATATTTCCCTGTGTGCATTGGGTACAGTTATTTTATAAAAAAGGAGCAAAAGTAGCAACTACATTAGAGACGAGTATGTTTATTGTTTATTATTTATTACAAAATGCAGGTGTGGACATAACTGGCCGCACTCTTGACCATATGCAAGGAGCTCCAATTTTGTTCCCTATTTTCTTAGAGACAATTTGCAATCTATTACAAATAGAAATCGCTTATAAAAGTGTCGAAGGCTATTTATTTATTTATTTAATTCAAAAAAAAAAAATCGCTTAAAAAGTAGGACAAAAGTCTTATAAATTTTGAAAGCCTTTAAATTAATTTAAGAATTTTGAATTTAATGTATTTATTAAGTTATTTACATCATTATGTATTTATTAAAACGAAATCGGTCTTTTAAGCATTAGAACATTTTTGTTAAGGTGAAATGGAGAGAGAGTTATTAATTTTCAGTAAGTAGCAATGAAATTTTTGAAGAAAAAAAAATGAAAATTATGTTGTAGAGGCAAAAAACTGACGAGGGGCCACACGCTCACTGAAGGCATGGTTCCAAATAGTGAATGTATAGGTTATCTATTTGTTATAAAGCACACCTGATTGTAATTTAATTCTTGGTAATCGGCAGTTGATTTTCTGACGGATATAATTATAAATTAAATTGTGTTCTTTTTCTACCGGATGAGTAAATATGCTTTAGTGACTTCCAAAATGTTAGTTTCCATGATAGCAAATAGTTCTATGGACAGATTTTGGCAGAGTTCACAAATCTTGATGAATTATCTAGCTCAGCGATTGAACTGTCAAGCTGTCAATTATGAGGTTCGTTCGTGTACTTTGAGCATAGAAAAATTAAAAATGTCGAATGTCATTAGAGAGAAATCTCTCCATTTCAAGACAAGAACCTGACCGGTTTTCTTACAGAAAAATTAAGAACTGTCATTTTGACTTTATCGTAAAGAAAATAAACGTCAACGTTATAAAATGTGTAATAATAATATGTAAGCAGTTTTAGAACTTTTCAGTGAAATGAAAGACGAGTTCTAAATGTTATTGGAGTCTAGTGAGATATTCTGAATGCTGCAGTAAACATGTGCGGCATAAAAAATAGAGTTCTGCTTGTCCAGCTTTTGAGCTGTCACTTAGTTGTCAGTTCTCATTTTTCAGTAAGTAAGTCTGAATTCGGCGTGTAGAAAATTACGAAAAAATTAAAAGAGGTAGTGGATTTCTCTCTCATTTTTTTTTTAAATTTTCTCAGTGCTCAGAAAAGTTTCTTAGCAAATGTTTAATAACTCTACGTTTGCAAAAAAGTGCCCGAAAGACCTTATGATTTTCTGCCAATCTCAACAAGTCGACTTCATTAAAACCCGTTATGCGATTGCTATGGGCGCCATGTATATCATAGTTGGAGTTAAAAGTGTTTGGTTCTAATTTTTGCGATTGAATTGAATTGCGCGGTAAGATGCATGAGCGAGCCTATTGCATAATTAAAATTCAGTGAACGCCAATTCAACTTATGGTAACCCGACCCTGCCCTACGTATTACCCAACCAGCAGCATTCGTGTGTTACTCAGTAGGTACCTACCCGTCTACCTTGGCGCATCGATAGGTGATTTTTCAATCTCTCTTCCCAACCGCAGAGGGCGTTTACAACCTTCATATATTAATAGTTGCCTCCAGGCGGAGCTCCGACAGAATACATTTACATCACTCGGACAATCATTTTTCACACAGCAAACCTCATAGCCAACTGCGCCAGAAAAAACGACTGTCAGCCTCTACGGAATCCACAAAAATGCTGCTCCAGATATGTAAACCTCAGGTCAAGGATACATAACGGATCCATGCATCAGTCTTTGCGAAAAGTATCTCCCAATTATGATAAATGTCCAATTCACCGTTTGCCAAATAAAAAAACATACCCATGCAGCCATTAGCTCAATTTGAAAGACGTTTAGATGGCGAAAACATGATAATTTTAAAAGTGATTGGAAGCTCTTGTCTTTTCCCCAACCATAACCACTCCATTAATTATTGAAATCACTATGCAAATGATCTACAAAATTATTCTCGAACGTATTCACCAAACAATGGCGGGTCAGTGATCTCCAACACAAGTATCTATACCTCTGGTGGCTGTCCAAGAGATACAAAATTCCTTTAAAATAGCGAAGACTGATACATGATGCATGAGCTTCCCCTGCTTCAGTCCGTACCGGCTAATAAACCACTCAATGGATTAGCATTAGTTTATCGCGGCGATTAACATTTTCCACAAAGTCTACCGATATATTGTGACCTTGGTGCGACAGTGTTTCGATGGAAGGGAAATTTTATTGTAACGGAGCTCCCTGATGTTAAATTGTTTGCTTAGGAATTTGATAAAGTCTGCTTCTTCATCCATATTAGATGATAACTATCGCGGAGGCGGCTAAGCTGGACCAGGCGATTTGCATAAGCCATCTAGATATCTCTATATGATATGGTTTTGGGTTTGGCACACGCTCGCGCCCGTGAAACCCTATATTTATGACGAACTAATTAATAAGAATGATGATGGGATGAGCGGCAGTAAATTGTGGTCTTAGGGTCTATGGCGAGGATAGGGCTCAAGTAAAACGTCTTGATAGAGGCAGGGATTATCGTAACGAATGGGAGGCGACTTGGCTTCGTAAATGTAAATAGAAAACAGTCGCGTGTCATAACAAAGGGGAACCGAGAAACTGGGCTAATTAATGCGGATATGAGTTTGGAGTGTGCAGTGTCTGTGGATGCAAACTGATGTCCAAGGTGTTTGGATTCGTGGAGAAAATCAGATGGTAGAGCTTTTTCATAAGTTCGACTGTGGCGTTTCTTTGAGTAACGCTGAAAGTTGAATGTCCTTTTAACGAGGTATGCCTAAGGAACGTTGAATGGCTCTACCATTTATCGGCATCGACAACCACCAACAGCAAGCCTTGAACAATTCTCATTATCCGTGTTATCGAGTTTATCTACTGTCGTGAGACTATTGTAAGAGATGTCATGCCACCAAGTGAAAGTAGAACGACCATCTAGACTGGAATGTATGTAAATACCTGCGATAAATCTTTGTCCGTCCACACGTTCAAAATAACCAATTTTCAAAAATTATGAGTCTCCAATCTGATTTGGATCGCTTCCATAAACTCAAACCTGATTAAATTCTCTTTTGTTCTAGTCAAAAGTCAAAAAATTAAGATAAAAGAAAGTCAATTAGGTCTATTGAAATGTGACCTTTCTTGTTTACACGATTTAGATACAACAGTCGTCCGGAAGGTTTAAATAAGGCCCAAATATTGACGCACGTGGGACTTCCATTTCGAATATTAATTGGTCTTCTTAATGGTGAACGTGTGTTGGACAGACGCATTAACGACACAGACTCTGATGATCGTCACCCACGCATGTCAAAATCTAAATGAAATAAATTATTTCAGAGATGGCATAGAAAATATACCCAAACATGAAATGCTTTTCATTGATGGCGCTGTAGCCACTGAATAATCGTTTCGTTCGCCCTTAAGAGTTTTAGTTGGCTTATCTCTTCTGTGAGTTATTTTCATGGACAGAGCGAGTAAAGGGGCTGGAACATTTCACATTATGTGTGGCGATTTTCTGTTGACGAGCTAACTGAACTGGACGTTTGAAAGTCTCAAAATCGGTCGCCGAATCAATCTATGAATGAAACGAAACCCATTTTTCAGTGAAAACATAGCCGAATCAAGGTGGCAGTAGTTTGAATACAAAAATAGAATCCTGACCAGCGTTGTCACTATAGGACTATTTATCTTCTGCAATTGCAGCAACGCTGATCCTGACTTATGCCCTTTAATTAAATAGGTCAAAAATTTGTGTGTTTGGGGTGTCCCATCCAAAATATATGAATCAGTCAGTTTTGCTTCTGTTCCCAGAGCGTGAAAAGTTTTTGATTTAATTTTTCAAATTGCGACTTACTTAATCCAAAAGTTTTGTAAAATCAGTCATCTTCAAGCCATTGGTGAAATACAGCTGCACACAATCGATAATGTGTTTAAAAATTGGACCGATCGTGTAGGCTACTGCATGGCCAGCCGAGGCAGCCATTAGAATGATATTATTTTCCATTATTAACCGGAAGGATTGTACTTTTAAATAAAAAAAGGAATTTGAGAAAATATTCAGTAGTTTTTTTTTTATAGCATTTTCAAAAAAAAAGAAGTTATTTGGCGGACCCTTTACAAGCATTTGTTTAGAGTCTTCGTAAGGGTTTAACTAAACGACAAGGCTTTACATGGCTGGCGACAGAAAGACCCAAATAACGCATTGAGCGCTGTTTTGGTAACACAACTAAACTTAACATATTTACACAGTTTTTTGCTTGATTTTGAAACTTGGGCAGTGTAAGTTATGTTCAAAACAAGGCCTCTTTTAAATGTCTTCCACAACTTTGTTTACACCGACTCCCGATCGCTCTAGTTTTTGGTCAAACTCTGGCAGTATTTGACAAAAAATGAAAATGGTCATTTAACGTCGAACGCTGCATTGTGACACTACAAACTGTAGAATATTTTGGCACCTGATAGTAATAAAAAAAAACATGCAGAAAGCGAAACATGTCTTTTGAATAGACGATCACCACCTTTACAACATGAGGAAGTGTAAAATTCGATCACTTTGGCGGCGATCTTCCACGGACGCAATAACGCTTAAGAGGCTAAGTTTTTATTTTGAGGTCGATTGGAAGGGACTGCAAATTTTATGTCGGTTCGAAACAACTGACTTTCCAAGCCTTTTAAGGACGTTCTCAAACAATTTTGTTTCAATTTTTACGAGGCGTCAACCAGAGACCAGCAAATTTGCAAGTAAATATAGTTCCCTGTTTAATCAGCTTATTTCGGTGGCTCAAATGATTTTAGGATTAAGACACGACGCATCCTGAACGAAATTCCGAAGAAGTAACATCAGAATCAGCGCCAATGGAATGGAGTTTGTAGGAGGCAGAGAAATTACACATGACTTGATACATTTTCTCCTCCCAGCAAGCGGTTGCCGTTTGGCCCCTTTAGCTACCAATTCGCCCCTTTTTGAGGCTCAGTACCCTTGGCCCCCACTTTTAAAAAAAATTATCAAAATGGCCCCTTTTAAAGTTTAAGTAGATTTTATTCTTTTTTGAACGAAAAAAATGCAAATATGTGAAAAGTTGTTCAAATTAAATGTCTTTGTTGTGTTTTATTTTTTTGTTTGGTACCGCTGCAATAAAGCTCTATAAATACTTCTTTGACGAAATTCATGACGCACAGAACTCTTTCAAATTCACAGTACACTCAGCCCCGTATAAATAAGCAAAAAATGTGCTTTAGCAAGCTAGTTAGCAGACCTCAGTTAGCATAAGACATTTTGACAAGACTGCTGCATAACCAGGTGATTATTTTAACGCAGTCTTAATTCAAACGGAGCTTATTGCTTTTGTATCCCATTAAAAAGAACTCACACGAGGGGAATCACTAACATCAAAACGGTGTCAAACCGGTTCCAAAACGGTGTTTAAAATACTTCATCTTCATCTACATCTGTCAGATAGCATTGTTTCGCCATTAGTTCTAAAAGTACTTTTTTTGCTGGCGTCAAACATCAGTTCTTTTGATGCTTTCATTTCAAAGACTTTCGATAATCAAACCTACATAGCGGGGGCTTCAGCTCATTTTTCCATTGCCATTGGCCATCAAGTTTCTCCAACCAGAAAAATATTTGCAAATTAAAAGAAAACTTTTAACAACCGAATTAGTAATTAAGGCCGTGGAAGATAAAATTTCTTAATTATTCCGATTAGCGCGCATCAAAAAATTCATGAAAACAAAAAACCTTTTAACATCTAAATTTAATGGTTATTCAAGACATAGTCCCATTGACATATGGGTGTTTTGAGAATATTTCCATTTCAGATATGCAGATGGGATGAAGGACCTTGTTCACCAAGTTGGCTGATACTACTCGGCTGCCATTGGAGGTAACCACAAGAAGATTATAATTAACTCGGCCCAAGATTGCGCACAAGAACTGCTATTACATGCAGTCAGTCGATATGACTGTTGACTGCACCCATCAATGGAGCCCACTGGAAGCAAATTTATGACAGCGTCACCACTTTAGTGCTGGCTAAGCTACCAACCAATCTGCCTTTATTGGCTTATAAAATAACTCTCCTTCCTGTGACATCGTCCCGAAGCCGTACCGAAACTCGCTTGCTATCAGATAGCCAGCACTTTATGTGGTACAGCCCACAGAACCGCTTCCATAGAATTTCATCGCAATTCCTCATCAATAGATACATCCGAATCGCATGCAGATAAATTCATTCCACTTTATTATCGCAATCACTGATTTATGTGCCACAGCCACAGTGCAGCGTTTCGCCTGCGGCGAACACCTGTTAAGGCAATTTCAAATTTGTCCACCGCTCACAGTGCGGCACGCCAACTTCGGTCGGACAGTAGAGTGCTGTGCCGTCAGCCATATTTGCACAAACCGAAAGCTGCCGCATGCGGTTGACTGTTCCCATGCATATACAGCAGGCCATGGCATCTTCGAGAACCATCAACAGTGTTGCTGAAAGAATCTGCAGTAGCTATTCTAATCGATATCTAATTGCAGGTGTGTGCGAGTGCAGCTTTGTGTGCAACCTATTGGTGAAGTAACTCAGCAGATCCACGCTGTCGTGACTTGGGAACATCAAAAGCTAAGCGCAATTCCACAGATCCATAAATCGAGCGTCCGCTGATCGAGTGATGACCGAACATCGGCGGCCAACCATCGTCATCGGCTAAGGACACTCTGCCGCCCATTTTTTTGAATTTATTCAATGACGATCCGCGCCTCGCAACGATCGTTCGCCATTTCGATCGTCACGGTCAAGTGATTAGATGCCACCATAAACTTGGCAAATTGTGAAAATTAATAAACTATTCGGCCCAGACTGTCTTGCTTTGTAGGACTTACTGTGGACCGGTCGGGCCGATGTAATTGTTATTAATATTGTCTAATAAATTCACCCTTTTGGGTATATGCGGTCCTGGCTACCAGCGAACGATGCAGATCAAGGAGGCATTAGCCGCATGACGGATGGCGAGTATCTGCACAGTGGCAGTATAACCGATGGCGGACCGTTCTAATGCATTGACGGTCATTTGTGTCAGGGTTTATGGCGCGAGTCCATTACAGGGACCGCTGCTAATACTGGTAGTTGCTGTATCTGTCGGTTTGCTTGGCCATCAAATGCTGATGATTATTGGATGGAATTATGGCTAATTCGCATGTGAATATCATTCTAATGGGATATATCAATAAAAATATATATTAATCGGTCATTAGGTGTGTGTTGGCGAATTAACGATGATCACGTTATATGCACGGTAAGTGGCCAACAAATTGCGACGATACTAAAACTATTTGATTTACATCTTTGTGACCGGTCGCTCGGAGTGGCGCAGTTTTATGGACGCGTCAGCGTCACTTGTGCTCATCAATTTTTTTAATTGCTCATAAAGTCGCTTGCCACAAATTCATACAGCAAACATTCATTGAGAAGCTCTAATAGAGAACCCTTAATAATAAAGTGATTTTTGTTTTAAAGATAAGATAGTTGTAGACTCGATGCGTCCAAACGAAAGGCACGAGCAAAACCGGGTGGGTACAGCTATCGAGAATGGATCGTTCGATTTTTACAATTTCGGTCTTGGTGAAAACGTATTGGCTACTTTTTGTTGTGAAAATAAAAGTGTGAGGCGATGGGAATAGAACTTTGTGTGGTGAACCGCACTTTGAAGAAAGTAGACTGGATAGAAAAACGGGTGCCACTTAAATAGTTTTCCAATAAGACGTGTTATTTTGGTATTCAAAGAAAAATGTCAGTTTTTGAGATAAAATATCGGATGTTTATTTCATAATAAAGAGGAACGTATGCCGTTAATAATGAAGAACAACATCAGCCAAATGGCCACCACGAGCACGCACACAGGACCATATCCTTTTCATGAAATTTTCCATAACCAAATCGCAAAGTGGCTGCCCTATGTCCTCGATAGCCTCACGAATTTTATCTTTGAGGTCTTGAATCGACGCTGGGCTGTTGGCGTATACGTTATTTTCACGTGGCCCCAAAGGAAGAAGTCGCAAGGTGTTAAATAACAAGATCTCGGTGGCCAATTGTCATTTTCATGCATTTCAACACGACGTTGTTGATGATCGGCAGGCTTGAGTTCTTGTGTTAATTGAACTTTATAAGCCTTAAGACCCAAGTCTTTATGCAAAATACGGTGTAATGACGTTTGTTTGGAATGCCCAATTCCAAAGAACGACGAGGAATGGACAAACCTGGGTTTTCTTCAACACTTTAGGCTACAGCAGCAATATTCTCAGTTGTTCTTGAGCGACGTGCACGGGTTTTATTCTTCACATCACTAACTTGTCCCAACAGCTCGAATTTTTCCACCAATTTCTGTATTGCGGTCCGACAAGGTGCTTCACGACGACCAAAAAATGCTTTAGTTTTGCGAACTGTGACTTTTTCACCATTTTTGTAGTGAATTTTAATAATTTCAATGCGTTGTTGAAGCGTGCATCGTTCCATTTTTAGTAATGGCGTAGTTTCTACTTGTCAAATGTCAAAGAATAAAAGCTTCAAAAGTGACAGCTACCGAAATAGCGGGTCATTCACAATAACACCTCTCATTGGAAAACCCTTTACAACAAAACTTATTTCAATTGTTTAATTCTTAAATTCTTTGGGTGTTCCGGGCTTACAGCTTCACAATTCGAAATCGAAAGTCGCCTCAGTTATAATTTTGTTGAACAACCCCAATCCACTGAAACTTTTTAACGGATCCCGTTTGATTTGATTGTGAAGAAGCTGAAATCAAAGGTCATGGAAGCGACGATTTTGACTGGAATATTAAAGGCAAACATTATAATTCCGCGGATTCCGCTTATTCAGAATGATTCGCCATTGGTTTTTAAGCGCCTTGAATTTGCCATGCGTCTCGCTTTCACTATGACAAATAATAAGTCGCAAGAACAATCGCTGGATATTTGTGGCACCAATTCTTGAATTCCCATGTTTCTCAAATGGTCAATTGTATGTGGTGTGCTCACGTGTGAGCAAAACCTTCCACTTTGAACGTAGTGTACCTTAAAGCACTTTAGTGAAAAAGGGGAAGGTTGGTCGACACGTCAATCATTCCGGTTTGATTGAAGCAGGTCGACATTGCTATGTAAAGGGTCCGCCATCTAACTTTTTTTTTTCAACTAGTGCTTATTTCGCGAATGGTAACACTTAGCTCATGTCTGATTCGACAGATAATTAGTTTTATCCTTCCGCTGAACGAATATGAATATGGTTGTGTATACGCTTGAACAACGCTGGGAAATATTGCGACATTACTTTGACAATCATGGTAATGTTGCAGAATGTGTGCAAAAATTGCGTACGGAATTTGGAAGAAGAGAAGCACCGTCAGCTCCGTATGTTCGTTATCTTGTGAAAAAAGTGAAAGAAACTGGCATCCTCATCGATAAAATAAAGCGTGAAAAGCCAAAAACAATGCGTACACCCGACAAAATTGCTGCTGTGGCGGAATTTTGTCCAGAGGCATAATTGGGCCATTTTTCTTCGAAAATGAGCAAGGAGTGGCCGGTTCAGTCAATGGCGATCGTTATCGGGCCATGTTGAACGAATTTTTGGTTTCAACAGGACGGCGCTACGTGCCACACAGCCGAAGCTACACTTGATGTTTTGCGCCCTGTTTTTGAAGATCGCATTATCAGCCGCAGAGCTGATGTCGTTTGGCCACCTCGGAGCTGCGATTTGACACCGTTGGACTATTATTTGTGGGGTGCCGTAAAAGATAAGTGGTACGCCGACAAGCCAGAGATTACTGACGCTTTAAAGGACAATATTCGTGAAGCCAATGGTGAAATACAGCTGCACACAATCGATAATGTGCTTAAAAATTGGACCGATCATGTAGGCTACTGCATGGCCAGCCGAGGTAGCCGTTTGAATAAAATTATTTTCCATTATTAACCGGAAGGATTGTTCTTTCAAATAAAAAAATAAATTTGAGAAAATATTCAGTAGTTTTTTTTTATAGCATTTTCAAAAAAAAAAGAGTTATTTGGCGGACCCTGTACTTAAGTTATTTCTATTGTAAATATTTAATGTAACTTTTGAATACAGAATTTGAATTGACCGAACTACATAAAGTAGCATGTGAATTGCGCTTGCTTGGAATTATTATTTTCATTACAATAACGAACGAAGTTTTTTCCCTTTAGGTATATTAATTTCATTTAACACTATTACGTCAAAATAGCATAATACACATTCAATTTCTGCTATGAAACTATACCATGTATTTTTTACAGATCTAACATTAACGCAGTGGTTAGTGTGTTGGACTACTAAGCGAGGGGTCCCAGGTTCGAATCCCGCAAAAACCCAAATTCCAACTTGGGGTTTTTTCCACTGCGCCACCTCTCGCGAACGTCTGACAAACATCCGAGAGTATAACTGTATTTAGAGCTTCTCAATTAGCCGTTTGGAATCGGCATAAAATTGTAGTTCCCTTCCATTCGTTCCAAAAATAAAACTCACACAAAACGAATGGTTGCGAGAAGCTAGGCCTTGGGTCCCTACGGACCTGTTGCGCCAACTATATTTATATATATAACATTAAAACAGATACCTACCACAAAAATGGCTGCTTTGTAAAAATTCTTTTTCTATGCTGGTAATACCTTATATCACTTTAAAGTTGACATCAGCTTCACTATATAGGTTTTCCATTATGATTTTACGTTTCTCTTTGTTCTTTTATTTCGAGCATACATACATTAGTTAGTTGGACATTCGATTAACATCATTGCAAGTACGGATGTGTCGAGTTTCACCGTTCTCGTGTTTTTTTGCTAAAACTTCGCCTGTTGCCTCCCACACAAGTTTCCAGTTGCACTCTCTGGCATAGTTTTTTTGCCAGCCGAAGAAATTTTTTGTTTGTTGGCGAAAGTTGATTGTTTACAAAGCCAAGTGCATCCAATTCGGTTCCTATGGCTTGACCATTGCAAGTGTTTTCCTTAATTTTTTTTTAATGGAATATTGCGAGTCATCTTTGCCCTTCTGATAAAATTTGTTTTGAGAGTGCTACTAGCAAAGGAAGCTATAATTGTTGCTTTGTTGTGGTTCTTTTTATTCGCTCTGTAGATATCTGTGATATCCGAATTGCAGAAGTGACAATGCAGTCAATTGTTGTGCCCAGTGCTTTTAAGATTTCGATGAGATTTTCATTTTGTGTTGGTGGAACCTTTTTAATTTTAATAGTTGCTGTTCAAGTGTACTCATTTTTGTTTCCGTTACGAGTATTTGTTGGTCTTTTTTCATGTTGCTGTCTTTGATCTGTTTTATTTCGATTGAGAGTTTCTGTAGAGCTTCATTGTTCGATGTCACTTGTTGTTTAATCTCTTCGTACTTATTTGCTACAAATTCACAACTTGAAGCTATTTCGGACATTTCTTTCCGCATTTTTCGCAATTCAATTAAGATTTCGCTATTGTCTGTCGACGTTGATGGTGCGTTTGCGATTTGGACTGAGCCTTGATTTTGAAAAGCATCAGGAGAACTCACGCTTGTCATACGCTTCGACATCGGTTGGACTGGTGTTGTATCTGCTGATGTCGATTTAAGTATGTCCGGCATAATACATTCTTTTCTACAGTCTGATCATTTCCATTTCTCCTTTTTGATATTGGTTATATAAGTTGACGTTACTGGACGGATCTGACTAGGGAGTGCCCAAGTGCAGTCCCGCAGCTTCGCGAGAGTAGCGACTGTAGTTTTACTGTGCATTTTCCCAAGTCGAGGCTGCTTGCCGCTTCACTTGACTAAAGTCATTTTAACGCACTTCTCCAGTTATGCGAATTATACATTGATTTTCGTCTCTTAAATACTTGCGCACATTCTTCCAGAAAATATTCGACCAATTACATGCTTCACGTAACCTTACACTTACATAAACAGAATAATGCAACACCATTAAGAAGCTCCAAACCGGAGAAACAATGAAAGAGCAATGACTCGAGAGTGCCTCAGCTTTAGTTGCGATGCCTATCGCAGTTTGCTGAAATCATAAATCATCAGATTGACGTAATGGCATCAGTAATAATAACCATTATATGCCATCATGCTGCTGCCTCCCAATCATTTGGATATACCGAGTAGATCTAAACATCAAAGGCACTCGGATTGTTAATGAGATTCTTGCCGGGCCAGCAAAGCCGGCTATCCAACTCAACAGTATGAAACAAAAGAACAGGAAAAGAATACGAAAACAAAACAAGACGCAAAATAACAAAACAACTTCTTGTTGTTTAATTACTTTCATTGTGTGCACTTGAGTGAGATAAGAATTTTAAAACAATTATACCAGTAAGAAGATCATTTACGACAGAGGCAATTCGAATTCGCCACCGGAGAGCAGCGAGCATGGAGGCGGTGGAGGCAAATTGTGCGTTCAAAAGGCGAGTACTCTGGTAGCCAGTCAGTGGAAACGCTTAGATTCTTAGAAACGATATAATTTATTTGTCTATTCCGCGTAATTGCGCTGTTCTTCATTCTTTTCGTTGCTAAACCATTTAAAAGTGGTTGTGGTAGTGATTTGGGCTCACTCGTCAATACATGGGGAGGTATCACCAGAAGTTCACAGATTCATTGATTACATTCGGATGGCTGACGACTCGTATCTGTTGCAACAAAGTGCCAGTCTTTCCTTTCCACTCCACAGTAACCAAATGACCTTTTCAGTCCTCAAGCGTGCATCTACTTTTGTTGAAATATTTGCCCAGAAGCCGGGCTTAATGTTTACCCTACTCATATACTCATCGAGTGTAAAATTGGTTACACCATCCATCGCGTACCAATAATACTCGTTGGCATCATGCTAATGGATTGTATCCATTAACATCTCACGAGAGATCGTTGCTTCTTCATGTAACAACAATAATTGACCACGGCGACAGCTTGCTAAACTCATGATTGCAAACGCTCGCTCATTGTATCTGTATCTACTTCGCGGTTTTATTCTGTTCACCTTGCTGGGGATCGTGCTCTTCTATCAGTGTGTCGTGTGTCCAAATATTTGTCCATTTGAATTCAGGGATTTTGGATGCGTAGTTGTCTCATTTTCGGAGAATAGTACACTGTTGGGGCAGACAAATTAGTCAGATGCCTACGTGAATGGCTATTAGCGAAATTGTTTATCCGATGCTTGCCCGCACACCATGGAGAGACGTGGATGTGACCTAATTTATTGGGTAAATAAACATGATCACCTTATTTGTCCAGCGGTTACATCAGAGGGTTCTGATTTTTTTCTTTTGTGTTTTTTTTTTTCCTTTTTCGTTGGTTTCTGTCTTTGATAATGGGACACCGTTAACTTCGTAGATAATCCATTTTTAGGATGAGGCGCTATATTTACGCACGATTTCAGTTTCGTTATATTTCCGTTGTTGGTGGATAAGCTGTAGCTAAGCGCAATTACGGCTGTTGAAGTGAGCATTTTTGAAGGTCAGCGGGAATTTGAAAAATCGTTGGTAACGAAATAAAATACGTTTTGAATAGACGTATAGATGTCTATTCAAATGAGTCTGGGAATGAAAGAAGCTGGAGAAGATATTATCCAGGAAGGAATTGTACTGTCGATACTGCCGTCACACCCTATCAATAGTTTTTAGTTTCATATAACCATAGTTGTAGCAAATCTAGCTCTGTGTACTGTGAATGGTAATGGTTTTGCTGGTTATAACTTGCATTGGTTTTCGAACTGGCAAAAGTTTTCGACCCAAGGCGATAAAGTATGACCGGGCACTCGACAGGCCTATTTCACTTTCTACTGAACAAATCGTAACTACCCTACTTGCAAGGATAGGTTTGCAGGAATAACTTTAGCATCGTTAAAAAAAGCCGCCAAATGCCTACTTTTCCAAGAGAATACGTTGACACGACTAACTTTAAATGACTCTTAAAGGTCTTACTGAGTCGTGAAGCGGCTTTACTGGACTTTCGACAGCTATTAATATCGTCAAGAGGATTGTCGCCTAGTCACTGAATCCACTAAAAGTTGCCAAATAAACTGAAAAATTTAGAACTTTGCCCCTGCAAGCTAGAAGGTCAGTTAAGGAGAAAGTCATTAAAGTACGCCACAAAGTGTGGTTTTGTCACCGAAGCTTTGGCTACTGATTTGACCTATGCTCAGAGAAAGACAAAACAACTTAGTAACATTTCAAGCAGAAAAATCAACTACCTCTCTCTATTAGAACTTGGACTGCAATTCTGCAGTCGATTTTGAGATCTGCAGCTATTCACATTTATTCAGCAAACTGGAGTACAACATGGTTCCTTTCATTACCACTGACCTCAGAGATCGCAACCGATTTACTATTTGCCCCCAGTACACAACTAAAACAGAATATGTTTTATTTGCTGGAGATCCATCCACAAATATAAAGGGTGTTCTTTTTATAGGTATAGAACTTTTAAGCTAGCAACACTATATTTTAACTGGCGGCCATTTTCTCAGCTGTCAAGTGATTTATTTTTAGTTTGGTTTAGCATTTCAGCATGAATAGACTGACGCTTGAACAACGCTTCCAAATTGTGCACATTTATTTTGAAAATCATGGCTCTGTTCGAAATACGTATCGCGCACTACGTCCATTTCATAAGCGAATTTCGTTTAGCGATGAAGCTCATTTTTGGTTGAATGGATACGTCTATAAACAAAACTGCCGTATTTGGAGTGATGATAATCCTCCAGTGTATGTTTAGACACCGTTACATCCACAAAAACCGGCTGTTTGGTGTGCTTTATGGGTTGGAGGAGTAATTGGTCCGTAGTTCCTTAAAAACGATGGTGACCGCTATAGAGCCATGATTACTGACTTTTTCGTTCATCAATTGAACAACCATGATGTGCAGGAGCTGTGCTTTCAACAAGACGGCGCAACATGTCACACAGCTCGTGCCACAATTGATTTATTGAAGGAAACGTTTGGTAACCGCATAGTTTCACGTTGGGGACCCGTGAATTGGCCTCCGAGATCGTGCGATTTAAAGTCGCTTGACTATTTTCTGTGGGGATATGAGAAGTTTCTAGTCCACGCCGATAAGCCTGAAACAATTGTTTACATCTTGGTTTTATTCCATTTCAAAGTTCTATACCTCTCAAAAAAAACACCCTTTACAATAAATATACACCTTCCGATCCACCGGTTGCAATTTTGCTTCATCCGACGGTACAATTCACACTGGCTTAGTATAAATTATATCACTGATGTGGGGGATTAAATTATATAAAAAATGTCTCCCTATACAACAGTAGTTGGAACTCTACGGAACTAGAGTTTGTGGCACCCAAAAACAATGATTAAATAATGCTTTTAATGCTTTTAATACTTCTTTATTAAACAAACCAGTATTTGAATAAAATAAAAAGAAATTCATTCATTTAAAAAAAAAAAAAAAAAAAAAAAAAAATAAGTAAATTACAATTAATTTATTAATTAAGTTCCCGAATTAAAAAAAACGCAATTTAAAATCTTAAACGAATTCATTGCAATTTTAAAATTTTAATTAAAAATAATTATTTCCGAAATAGCTAGTTGTAGGCGATCCTTATCGTAAATTTGTTTCCATTAAGGCATTTTAAAAAATCTGAAATAAATAAATAAATATACTATAGTTGTTGGGTGGAGACAACGGAACATGTACTTTGCGAATGCCCTGCTATGGCAAGGAGCAGAGCTATCCATATGCAAGGGGCGTTTTTAAGTCGTGCAGATATAGGAAACATGGAACCAAGAAGGGTACTGAGGTTTGTAAAGAGCCTTAACAGCTACCTGGGTTAAACAATAAAGGCCAACACAATAGATCTCTTCTGGTCGTAGTGTAGTGTAGTGTTGGGTGTTGGCACCGTCCAGCAAAAGTGCAGTTATTGCCGGCGCCAACAACTTTGCTCCCATATGAACAAGAACCCCCTCTAAATAACTGAATCCATTGCTATTCTTTGATACAGTTATTGGCAACCCTCCTATGTAATATACCAGCAGGTTATTTTAATATATAAACTTAAATTAATATTATATTTTATATGTTGCCATTTGAAATAGCTAAAGTGTTCAAACATATTTTGAGAAATTCAGGAAAAACCTATACACAATATTGTACAGTAAAAAAATAATTGAGTATCGCTTTAGTCGTAGAGCCTTTTATATACGAAAAGCAGGAAAATATTACACATTCGTTATATGTTTCGAGAAAAGAAATCTTTCTCGAAGGATGTAACTAAAAGTGAGGAAATCGCTATTGAACAGAGAGAGATGTGACTATTGTATCAAAAAAAGGGGGTCACAATAAACACCTGTATCCCTTACACTAGGTCTTATTACTTTTCCATTTTCTATATTTCTTTTGCCAGTAACACAACAGTCTGAAAATGTAGGTCCACAACATCCGCCACTAAAGGGTTAACAGTCCCAGCACCTAGTTTGGTGAACATTGTGTGATTCTTACCACAAAATCCCTCATATACACCTTTCCGAGCTGTAGTTGTAGATCACCCAATCCTATGTGTGGTGTGCCAAGCCGACAGATACCCTGCAATGAGTTATCCACACTATTACCACCCATTAGACCTCTCCATTGTTATCCCAACTGACCCCATGAACTTCGCTAGCCGGGAAAAAAACATATTCATACCAAAATACCAAAAATTAACACCACACATATAAAGAATCCTAATGAACCAATGCAGGTACCTGCAGAAGAATTCCCCCCGGGGCGTCTGTTCGTGACATCCATCTCTATCACTGTTTCCTTATGAATATTAATGCGTCCAATGATTACAAATTAACAAAATAATTTCACACCAAAGGTCGAATATGTAGCTCTTTGGACAACGGTACAATCCTTTATAAGAGTATCGCTGAAATTAATTTCCAATAGAAATCTCCACAATTAGTTTTTTTCTTTACCCAATAAAATTCAACAAAACGATTTCGCACACAAGGATGTTCATCTGGGAATTCTGCTGCCTAAATAACTCTATTTCCAAAACCAACAAAAAAAAACTCGTGCGTTCTTCATCACTTTGCATAGATACATACCTTCATTCATCAATTGGCGGATGCATATTTAATTGGAATTGCAAAATTTCTCTCTGTCGGAATAATTTTGCAATAAAATTCGCAAATTATCTGTATACACGTCCATTTGCCAAAAACGTATTCAACTTGTGGTCGGGTGGAACAAAATTAATTTGCAATCATCATTTGAATTTATTTGACAAGCCATTCATAGTCCAGAGTACAACCACTTCGTTGGGGAGAGTTCATTGGCCTCGATTACGTCGGGTGAACAAATAACATGACAGCCTGACCTCTGGAAATTATGACAAATTCACACCCCAACACCGTTAGATGTTATAACTTTCCGGTGTGGCCAAAAACAATAGGACAAACAAACAAAACCGACCAAAGCCCAAATTAACACAACGCACTCGAATCGACGCGGGGTCCAATACGCAATACGCAATACACACTCGAGCGGCGTTAATTATCATGCGAGGCTACAGTAGTTGTGCGGCGCAGGTGCGCGCACTCGGTGGGCAAGTCCAAAACTCAAAACCATATTATACTGACTGGAGGTCTCGTCAGACGGTCGGCCTAAAATCTGCATCCTTCTGGAGAGTGGCCCACTCTGCACACATCTAATTCGTATTCACTACGTCGTTTATTTATTTTTTGGCAGTCCATATGTGGCGGTGTGCGGACTCAATATACCGTCGGGGTGGCACCTGATTTGGCTGCGGGTACCTCAAAGCGGCTTCCTGATTACGCACACGTTCAATTTAAAGTTGCGCCTAGTGTGTCAGTGTGTGCTATGTCGAGTGTGTGTAATCATCAGCCAACGATGCCACAGCGAAATTATAGTCGTCCGACAGAGCCAGAGCAATGGCAAAGCCTTTCTGGCTAATTAAGAGGATACGAATACGCGTTGCTGTGGAGGGAGCCAGGGTAGAGCCGGATTAGGCAAGGAATTTCCTCGAGCGGCTTGTTAACAAGCAATTAGTGGGGCGCGGGATTACTTTGGCTAATTTCAAGAACTCTCGGTGAGAAGTTGAGATGTAAATGCGATAAGGGTTTCGGTGGCTAATGCAACTCGCGATTAGCAAGAGTATAGCTAGTACTCGGGGGGAATTTTATGTTTTGTAGGACACTAAAGTCGTTTGTGAGTTTTTAAACACGAGGTAGGTATGTGTGTTAATTATTTTGGACGTTTCACGGTTACATATGTGACGGCATACATCCGTAGAGACCATCGCAGGTTTATTGTGGGTAATTGTTGCATAGAAATTTCAAGTTAAATCGTTGCAACTATTTATTGAAGTCGCCTGTGCTTTTCTCGATTAAAGTAATCATCACTGAGAGTGAGAGCCGGTTTTTGGGGATCACAATAGATCCCTTAACCAGTGTTATGTAGAAACAGAGTGAGTCTGCGCCTCAACTAAGCGTCCGTCTCTCCAATATTTGCCTACTTAGAGCTGCACACTCCAAGATGGTTGAGGCCATTTTAACTTATGAGTGCCACAACAATCGATTTCGTCCTTTCTCAGTTGTTGTGGCTATCGAAGGCTACTCGAAAATGATCGAGAAACATGTCCATTTAAGGAATGATTTGAACTTGTAGCGACCTTGAAGTTAATTCACCTTCACCGAATCAAGTCTCGTAGAATATTGCAATAAAAATTGTCCATACATCTGTGCGCTGGAACAGGAGTGAGATGTTTAGCCTAGGATCTTATGTATAGAGTTTTCTTATTATTTTTTGTCAAGCTCAAGATCTACTTCTCACTTAATTCGCTAGACCAAAGACACAGTGACTTGGCACGCGTCTTTGCTAAATTTCCGATGTGATGCCATTTTCAGAGTTTATAGGAAAGCCGATGTATAGACAAAGTCCAAACTAGGTGAAAGTTATAGCTGCCTATTTCATGACGTTCTTTACGATTCGTCGATCTTGTGTGTCTTCCTGGTTTCGACCTCATTTACGTCTTAGCCCATATTTGCTGCTGGAATTTTTGCAAAGGGGCAATTGACAGCTTGCTGCGTTCTGCCAAAGATAGCCATGTCAATCGCTTGTGCAAGTTATTGAACAATGAAGAAGTGCGCATCTGGTGTTGGCTTGTAAAAGCTTTTCAAGTCTCAAGAAAGATCACGATCTCACATTTCCTTTCCTATGTTCTTTTTTGATATCAGAGCACCAGGTATTAGCCATCGTCATTCTGCACAATTTGACAAATTTCTCAGAGATACAAGGCCCAGACATGGCTCTGTGTAAAGCGTTTCTATAAATTCTCCCATATGCGGCCTTGGAGTCGATAACATGGATGGACCCATGCCATAGGTTTTCTACAGAATCTGCCTTTGTGTGAATATTTGGTCGATATAGTTCTTACCGAGATGTAAGCCCCGCTGATAGAAACCGAACAGATCGCTATAAAATGGCTTCCGGCGATATCACAGTAAGGCAGACAAAATCGTGTATGCGATGTTAAGGAGACTGATGCCCTTGTTGAGGGTCTCCTTTTTAATTTTGTTTGGCCAAATTTTGGAGATGGGTTTATGTATGCTCTCCACCAAGTCGTCCTTCTCTGTCTTGAATAGTTTAGCTGACAGACTACCTGGTCAAACAGTCTTGTACGACATTATCAATTTTAAATATTTTCCGATTTCAGGACCAGGTCTGCTGAATATAAGTTCTAATTTTCATCTTCAAGATTGAATGGCTTATATTGCCTGCAATTGGAATCTCATAACTGTCTGCGAAAGTGATTTTTCCCATGTCCTATACACCGATTGTGACTCTACTACTGGGTGTTTTTGAAGAGGGTAATTTTTCGAGTTTTCGCCACTTTCCAGCGATTTTATTATTAATTTGGGGTTACTCTGTTTGCCATTTTTTGCACGAGGATAGGCGCAATGTGCTTAATTTCGTCTTAAGCAATTATAGCATAAAATTATCTTTCGAACAAAGCCAACATCACGTCCAATTTTTTGTTCAAAAAAAAAGCTCTGTACCTCTTAAATCTCAAGAAACACCCTATACAAGGCTGCCTTAGTCATATCTACAGGTTTATATTTGGGTCTTGCTGTTTTTACACTTTTACACACATCTGTCCAATTTTCAGTAGAAATATTAACCTTTTGTCCAGTAGAGCTTCAGTAGTCGAACGCAGTAGATCAACTGCGGTCTAGAGAGGCTTACACAATTATTGCCCGCCCATTTCTTTATCTATAATTCGACTTCGGTCAGGGGCTACAGAGGTTGTTTTCCCTCCCGTATAATATTGACTGCATGATACCTCAAAGAAACACATCTGGTGCAGTTTAATAAAGCTATTTATTTGAATACGAGTTCGAAAACAGCCTGAATAGACCTTAGAGAAAATACAACTTCTGCAGTCAGATGAAGATGACGCAAACAACATCTGGGTGGACTAGTGCTTCATAAAAGAAGCATCTCTTATCAGAAATAACTTGTTATAATTGAAAAACCAAACAATCTCTACATCGAACCTAAATATCGGGTTTTTGTGGCATATTTTGATCCCATGTGATTACCTCTCAACTAAATTTATGTGTTTGATAAAAGGAACACATTCTTTCAAAAACTCTGAAGGTAAAATATTCAACTAAAGCTTTAGATTGTATTTTTTATAAATTGATTTGCATTGGTAAGTAAGTTGTCCTTAAATCTGGGTAGAGACGTGATGTCTACAGCGATCACTCACTCCCGCCCATGCACAGTCTTTCCACAAGCAATACATTTGCTAATAAGAATCCAACCAATTAGTGTTACCAGAAATTAAGCTATTTTAATAGACCATTAAACGGCAAGCTCGAACATAGATCAAAGCCACTGATATCACTGACACAAGTCGATTAAACGAACAACAAATTAACATGCTTTGAATCGAATCTAACGTAGAATAGGATAACAATTTAAGCAGCAAACTAACAAATAGAGCGATTATATTAACGATCGAGAAATAAGCAACTGAATGCTGAATAATAAATAACAAATAAAATAAGGCAATATATTTTGAACAGCGATCTGATCTGAATCTTAATCAACTGTCTTGTAAATTGACGGCTTCCTATAAACACAATCACACATATTCGGAAGAGTCATTGGCAGTTAACTTATAGACCGACAAATCGACTAGCGAGATAAATTCCTCTTTCTGGGCTGCATCGTTTTAAGCACTTAATTGGCATTGGTACGTTCAGTGGCGTAGCGAGGGAGGAAGGGGGGCACAGGCCCCGGGCGCCACTTTGCTTGGGGCGGCAATTTGGAGCGGCTACAATTTTTAAACAAATAAAATTTACAAAACGAATTTATTTACAAAGCTTAACAGAATTAACACTGCTTCACAGTAAGTAATCAGACATTCCTTGTGTTGCTTAACAACAAAGTAGACACTCTCTCGACATAATATGCCACTCTTACTGTACAGATGAGTGCTAACATTGCATGTATACTTTTCTATTGACTTCGTGTAATTGTGTCTAGTTTTGCTCAAACGCAGTGAAGTTTGCAAACATACACAAACATTCTAGTTGGCAATAGGAGTTGCAATCTTGTCTCGCTTACCGCGCTCGTTATTATTGAAAATTAATAACCCAAGTACCTAATAAGAAAATATTGGGTAGCGTTTTCTCACATAATAGGTCTGCTTCTTTACTTTAAATCTTACGAATTTTTACTCAATGCTGTTCCTTAACTCGAATAATTCATAAAAAAGATCGTCGTCGAGAGAGCGACTTAAAATATTACTCCACCACTGAGAACCTTACGAATTTTAACTCGACAAATGTCTTTGTGTAAAATTCGAAAGACTGTCAGTTACCTCACTGAGTTGAAATTTGTTGCCCTATTTGACATAAATGCGTGCATTTCTTTTGATTTTTTGCGTATTAAAATTTTATCAACAGGCGGCAACATTAAATCGAATGTTCTCCTCAAGATTCTTTTCGAAAGTGACAACGAAATTCTACCTCGCTGTAGCAAGGCGCAATCTCCACCATGTAATTCTTAATGCAGCGTCGCTTTTTACTCTTCTCGAATGCTTGTAGTTCAATCAGTCAAACTCTTCCACATATTCGGATGCATCAAGAAGAAGTTAATTAATTTCAGAACACTTACTTCGTTACCTAGAAGATGTAACTAATTTTCTTAGAGTTTATCAGACTTTTCGTGGCACTTTTTTGTATACATGAATTATGTATCTGTCATTTTTCATAGATTACTACAAAAGCGTTCTCTAACTTTTTCGTCAGTGTCCCTCTCTGTGATACTTCCCTGTGAGAGTATTTTCCATTTTTACTACAAAAGATACGAAGAGTTAGCATTTTTAAAATAGATAGGGTAGGGTGGGGTACTTTCGACGATGGGGCACTTTAGACTTTCGTTATTACAGAAAAGCGGTTAATTTTTAAATAAAATGTTTGATGGCAACTCGTGCCGCAATGTTCTCTCAGATCGTACACGAAGTATGACAGTTCTTCTTCAGGAGTTGTGGTAGTTAGATCGGTTTTTAGTTTCTTCATTGATATCTTACAATTTTTCCTGTACATGAGGTAAGTGATATTTAATTGTTTCTTATGGGAATTCCTTGGTTATGAGTGTCAAATGTTTTGAATTTATAATATATTTTAGTTATTTATAACATTTAATTAAATTACTTTTATAAGTTTTGTGGAAAGCAAAAACGTTTACTAAAGCAAAGGATGGGGCACTTTCGACAAAATCACATGGGGCAGTTTCGGCAGAAGTCGAAAGTGCCCCATGTTGGATTTATTAAGTTAAAATTTAAAACTTAAATTCAATTTAAATCTAAAAAAAATTGGAAATTATAATAAATTTACAGAATGGTTCGTTCTTATAAGAAAACTACAAACAGATGTAATATCGACGAAACAGTAGTTAAGAAGGCTCTCGAAGAAATTAGGAATAAAATCGAGACTCCCACGTCGGCTACGAACAACACTTATTTCGAGGTTGAAGAAACCAAGTTCCTTTAATGAGTCCTGTGATTCCCAGCTCAATGAAATTTACGGCTCCAAATATACAACCCAACAAGTGTTCTCCAAATATCAAGAGCGTGAGCTCGTGGACTATTTTAAAAAGTGTTCAGCACTGACGTTTGGTTATACATATTCAATGGCACGAAAGTTTGCTTTTGAATATGCAAACAAAAATAATATTACAGTGCCAAGTAGCTGGATGATCTGGCTGGAATTGAATGGATACGCGGGCTTCTGAAAAGAAATCCAGATATTTCTTTGCGTAAACCAGAAAACATTAGCCTAGCTAGATTAAGGGGTTTTAATGAAGATTCCGTGCAAGAATTCTTTTCAAACTTGAAAAGGCTATACGAAAAACACAATTATGAATCTAAGAGTATTTTTAACTTGGATGAAACGGGCATCTCAACAGTTTTAGCATCTCCTAAGGTAAGAATTGACATCTTATAGGTAATATGATGTTGTTTTCATTAGAAATAATTTTTAGGTAATAGCAGAAAAGGGAAAAAGATCGGTTAGTCAGGTATCATCGGCAGAAAGGGGAACACTTGTAACTGTTGTAGGAATTGTCATTGCCTCAGGTTGGGCTCTTCCACCAGTGTATGTGTTCCCCAGGATACGATTTAAAGATGCGTTTATTAAAGACGGACAAATCCCTTTATTTTACCTTTATTAATTACCTAAACGAATGTTATTTTAAATGTATTTTTTAATTTAATTTTAATTTAAAAATGAATTTCTTATCGTATTTAATTTTTATGTTTATAGATTTAAGATAAGCTAAACAATTTAAATAAAACAGTACGTTCCTACTTATTGATTCTGAATTTATTGCGTCGTCTAAATTCACGTCGAAAGTGCCCCACCCGGATGACGATTGTGCCCCACGATGGGGCAGATTCGCCTTTTTAGCGCAGCTTAAAATTTTTTTTTTTTTTAAATTGGAAGGGTTAAGTTAATCTTTAATAAATTATGCATTCTTTTAGTAAAATAATCATAGCTTGAAATAAAAATAAAAAAATTTCAAATATGTATTTGCGAAAGAAGTTATTTCAAATCTGCGAAAAAGGTGTTGAATCTGCCCCACCCTACCCTACATATGTGTTTGATTTGAACAGTTGACTTGTCCTTGTGTTTTTTTGTTGCTAGAGATAAGAGCACAAAACTTAGAAGTTTGAAGTCGTGTCTTTAAGCGTCCTTATGAAAATAAAAAATTAGCAGTTATCTCGTGTTGTGCCGACGCGTAGTGCCGTGCATACAATATTTAATTCAAATTATATATTTATTGCCAAAAATTACCCGATTGTCTGATCGTTTAAAATAGTAATAGGTCTCAAACTTCAAAACAGACAAACTAGATACTTTGCCAATACCATTTTTTTTTTTTTGTCATCACAGGTTTGTTTTGCAAAATAGAACAAAACAAACATGTGTGCAACTTCCGTTTTAGAAACGTACCTATCTAACAAATACATACGACACACGAGTCCCATTCAACCGGACGATGGAAAGGAAACACTTAACAAACCGCCGGCCGCCCCCATTGTCCTCAATTTACATATTTAAAATACCACCGGTGGAAAGTTCCACTATATACTCTGATCCATTTCTCTGCCAGAAAAACTAACATCCAAAATCTAAATCCAAACAAATGTATACCCCTTGTCGGATACACAATTCCGCAATCACGCATACGTAGTTCCATTTGCTTTCATTTTACACCGAAACTCTGGAACTCACGTTGCAGATAATTCGCTTTGGTCGTACCATACAGAGTACTCGTGTCACTTGCACCCACATTGATGTGTCGTCCGCAACCGCACTCTGACTCCACACTCCGGGCGTCTGCGCGGATTCAGCTTTCAGCTCCAAGCCGAGAACAGAAACGTATTGCATTCGCTTGCATAAAGTGCATAAAATGCATAAAATGCACTCATCAATATCGTCGTTGTCGACGCTGTGTCGGCCAGGGCGGGCGGGAGTTGAACATCTGAAATGTGTCTTTCTAACTCAAATCCACATGTTTTGTCAGGCAAATGCCACAAGCGACGTACGTCGGACCGCAGGTGACAGAGTGGTGCTCAGAACATTCCCGGCAACACGGTATTTCTATTTCAATTGCAAATCGATCGTGTCGTGTGCAACGGCCGAGGAGACGTCCCGCGCGACAATTGATAGCGGTGGAGGTCGATGTTTTCTTCGGGTGGTGATGTTTTCCATTTAGCACTGATGCAATTGGGTCAGGCTTAAAAGCGGAGCGAGGGAGCTGCATGCACACGGACATCAGCTAAAAGGTGATGTTTCCAAATAAATGGGTACGAGATGTGAATTGGGCCTGAATGGGAACTTTGACAACAAAGTATTTATAGGCAGAGTGTTGTACAAACACTCGGGCCTTGTATAAACATATTCAATTAGTCGTCGAGTTGACTAGAAAAATATTGAAGGTTGGACCTGTGTTTTGCTTGCATGCGACATAGTGCTAAAGTCTGACTGTGTCCGTTATGGGTGTTGAACCTGCATAATTAAATACTTTCACAAAGCGCTTGAGGGGGCCTGACACTTTGCATAATTATTGCGAAAATCTTTCTACTTTTGACCTACCAAAGGTTGTTCATTTTAACGAAGGAGTATGTTTTGGCTTTTTTTTTAGGCGCAATGGCTTATTATAGTAGCATGTTGCACTACTAAGCGAGGGATCTAAGGTCCAATTCGTTCAAAAAAAAACTATGTTTTTTTTTCCACTGCGCCACCTCTCGCGAACGTCTCACAAACATCCGAGAGTGAAACTGTCATGAAAGAGCTGCTGCTATTTGGACTCGGCAAACAATTTTAGATCTCTTCCATTCGTCCCAAAAATAAACTAACACAAATCGAATGGATGGAGAGATACTAGGAACATGCTTTTTGTGAATAGGCATTTTGTTTAGCAACAAAATTCAAGACAAAGGTTTTTTTTTTCAAAAATAATGCGGAAATTTTTGCAAATCCAAACAATGGGAGCACTGGCAACCCCAAACAGTTACCACTATCATCAGCTGGCAGGACATTTCAGCCGATTTGTAGTTTTCTTGAAATCGAAGTTCAGGTAAATTTTAAAGCACTATTATCTATTGCTATTAAAAATCTTCTCAATTCAGCCATTCGGCAATGAATTGTAAGTCCCTTCCATTTCCATGTGTTCCAAGAAGGAAAACTCACACAAAATGAATGCTTGTGAGAAGCTAGGCCTAGGGTCCTGCGGACCGTTTCGCCAACTATATATTTTTTTTTGTATGTTTCGCTTTAGATTTTAATACTTACTCAACGAATTCATTGACCTTGGCAATAGATATTTAATAGAGTTTCAACTTCTGACTAACTGATCACTGTAAAAATAATCGATTTAGGTGCACAATTTACAAAAATTAGACCAGTTGAGTAAGATGAGATCACAACGGACTTAAACATTTTAGAAAACCTACAACTAATTTGTAGCTGCGCTTCTTCTGAAATTGTAGTATGATGGTAGCATAGTCACTTCCAAAGTTATTAAATTTTATATTGTTACAAGTTCTTACATTTTTCAATGACTAAAAATTTCTAATAACAGCCAGCCGTTTTGCTAACGCAAGTTGACGTTTGAATTCTCGACAATCCGCGATACTAATAATCATTTTTAGTGTCCAGGCTAATTTTTTCTATATCACTGTGGCAATATTTTCCATACAAAATTGCATATTGTGACCTACAAAGTACTTTTATAATATACAAAATGCGTATATGGCCAGTTATCTTTGCCTTGAATGTTAGAATACATTTTTTAGCCATGTGCCTTGTGAAAAGTTACAATCTCTGTGGAAAGTAATTCTACGTCTCTGTGAATCTGCATGGCTTTTTGATTTTCTTCGACCTTACTCACGGAATACCATAGACGCATCTATAACAATATTAGAGCATTATTCACTTCCATTTTAGTTTCGATCTACTTCAAACTCTATATACAAAAACCATTTGAATTACTCTACATTGTTGCATTATTTGGTCGTAATAATTTAATTTAATCTAAGCTTAAGAAATCCTGCAGTAAGAATTTGACCGCTTTCTAGGGTAGATTTAGATTAGATTATAGCAGTAGGCAGCTACTTGCAGCTTGATAAACGTTTGAACTGCACGTCCTGTAACCTACACGACGCACGTTCCCATTTACGATAGTGAAAATGAAACTCAGGAAAGCTTCTGAATATTGTCAGTCACATGTCTCCCCCCGAGCGCTGTCATTCCAAACCATTTGTTTAACCAGCACTCAAACCAGCTGGATACCAATATTAAGCAATTTATGCAAACTGCCACCGTCTCCAGTTGCACTATGCCAAATGCCAATATCCATCATTATTTGTCCGCGCTTCAACCGTCTGGCAGGTGTTAGTTGAAGATCAACCATCAATCAAAATGCTGCTACCCCAAACACCACCTGTCAGTGGATTAAATTGATTAAACCAGTATTAATCAAACAAACTAGCACTTTCCCACCGACACCCTGTGGCGAAAATTCACATTCGCCTAGCTCCCCAGAGCGCCTACTGAAGTGACGCAACTCAGCAAATAAATGCTTTATAATGTCAATCGCTGCCAGGACGAGGACAATGACCCAACTCAATGGCAGCAGTAAATTAACGGAAATCAGTGTTCTGACATTTGCCATTTCTTTGGGCATTTCCTTTACGAGGAGGTCTCCCAGCCAACCTATACGGTAAACACAGTGCACTTCCAGCCCACATTCGGATGGAGTTAGTCGAACAGCGGCCTAATCAGGGGAGAACAACTCGCAGAACATGCGTTTCAAACGCAACCAACAACCTCCTGGTTGGCCCTCATCGGCCTGACAACTCACTATTGACAGTGATTACGTTTTAATTCCACACAATGTCTATGCGGTGCATGCAGAGTAACAGAGATACCTGCGCAAGCGAATGCATCTGACATGGACGGCAGCGTGCGTCTTAATTTGGTCTGGTTATGCGAGGACGAGGACTTGTCCGCAGTGGCAACAATTGTTAACCAGCATGCAGCACAATGTTACCATTTAGCCAATAAAATAATCATCGAAAGGTATTTTGCTACAATTACGAAACACAAAACAGAAAGAGTGTGTGTGAGAGAGAGAGAGGGGGGATAGACCAGTTCTCTGCCCACTGGTACTACAGCTGGGGGTATACTCATACTCTGCTCGTGTCTTGTTTGTTTGTATTTGTTGTATTTGTCTTATCCCCCCGGATGACATAAGAAACACCATTTTATAGTCTCGCTCCCGATGCCATTGTTGGCTTTAATCGCGCAAAGGAAGGACAAACTTGTTGCCAGATAATGGGGGACCGGGAACGGAACAAATGAAGTGGGGACACGATGAGAGCATTAATAGCGTATACACTGCCATTTGATTAAATTGGCGATAGTGACCGCGTTGAGCGGCCTTAAGAATTTCCAGTTTCAGATAAATTGAAGATACAAATCAATTTGTGCACATGTAGGCATAGGCAGGTAGAAATCGATGCCAATTTCTGACAGCAGTTCAACTCCACCAGAAAGAGAGGAAGAAATTCAACAAAGCCTGCTCCGTCTGTTTTGATAAATGGAAGACATTTCCTTGCCACTAACTGATGGGCTGTGGGTAGATGGGAAACGCAGATGAGCCCACGCTAAGAAGTCGCGCTAATTTCCAGCAGGCCGCCAAACATTAACATATTCCATGGCGTTATGGAGGATGTATTTTAAAAATGGATAGCAGGAGCGTTCCTTTCGGTAAAACTGGTGGCCGTTACTGTAAGATCGAACAACGCTTATGTGTACAGGACTAGCATTAATTGGGCAACGGGAGAGATCAATTTGGGCCTTGCTAAAAATCGCTATTAACTTCTATACTAAGGGCAGTTATTAGGTCACAATAGATGGCGTTGAAAGACATGAACAGTTCGCAAAAGTCCGTGGCAGAGTTAGTCTTCGAGTGCTGCTAATGCTCAGAGTGTCATAAAACATTGGTCTTAAATTTATGGGGCACAAGATAGAGAAGAGACCGACCAAAATGTGACATTTATTAATGTATGTGAATTATTGCAGCAAACCATGAAAAAGTGCATATCTGCGGCCGAATTTCCGCATACGTCACTGAATTTTGCGGACTTAACAGGCAAAACAATGAAAAATTCAGTCACGTGTTACTCGATCACGGATGCGGTAATTCAACCCCAGGCCACGAAATCCACGTTCATTTATAGTGCACCAAATATCTACCCCGTACCTACCCCAAAAAATGTTTCGGGGCTACAGAGTGAATAGCCGATTCAGTATAACGGCTGCTTTGTCCATACATACACAAAAATATACCAGTTTATTCCACTTTATCGGAAAGTCTGCATACTTACAGGAAAATTCGAAGCTATTCCTACAATGCTCCGTTTTATTAGATCTGAGCCAGTTTTTTTCACAATTGCTAAAATTGCTTAAAAGGAAAATGCTCCGTCTGTTTTGATTAATGGAAGACATTTCCTTGCCACTAACTTTAAATAGTATATGACGAAGCAAACCTTTTAAAACATTATCGATCGATGGTTTTTAGACAGATATGTAAATTTCAGTAAACGCTGTAAAATTCACATCGCTGATTATCGGATTTATTACAATACAAGCAGTAAAAATATCGAATTTCATTACAAGCTGAATTTTTAGCAAAATCAATTGAAAGCAATAAAAAAATAACATAACACCGACAACCACCATCAATTTTGTATCACCCACAACATGTGTCAGTGAAAATAACAATAAATTTTATATTTGTGTAATAAACAACAAATGCGTTCTTATTCACAGTTAACTGTAAGTTTTGCAGAGTTTGTTTTCATTTTAGCAATGACTTTGTAAGTTCTGGTTGTAAAATTGACAGCGCGTTGTCAAAAATGAATGCTGTATTTCCTGTCGCAAAATCTACAAAAAATGCTCTAACTTTCAAAGTTCGGTTCTGGAATGCAAAAACACGTCTTTGTTCAGTTGACAACATTGGATGTCGGGTCGATAATGACAATTAATGCAGTCGAATTCAACATTTATATAGCAAACTTTTTTGTGGGTACCCAAAAATCAGTTGGTCTTGACAAACATCAAGCAACTGTCAGCAAACTATAATTTGATGCCAGCTTTGCAAATTTCTTACCTGCGTTTTGAATATGTTTTTTTTTTTTAACCTCGTCGTGTATGCCGTTGACAATGAAGATCAAATCGAAACTAGAAATTGGTATCCTCCTCTCCTTTTGTGTCGTCGCAGCGGCCAAATACTGAATTGGCTGCAGCCAACACCGAGCAGCGAGAATTTAAGGTACATCTCTAGTGCTAGTGCGTTTTTGTAGTTCTTGGGTTTTTGCTTCGATTCCAAAGAATGTTCAATACTCCCCGGATATAAGCAACCCTCTTTATAGCAAAACCCTTTTAATAGCAACGAATTAGCCAGTACTGGTATTCAAAAACGCCATCCTATGCTTTACAAAGGTCCCCGCCTAATAGGGACTTATTAGAAAATCCTTTAATAAGCACTACAATTTCATACCCATTCGCATGTGTTTTTCCTTTTATCCGGGGGTACATTATTTAATTTTTATTCCACTTAAGTAATAGAAATATTGTAGACGACTGTTTGAGGGAATGGTTTTTAAATTATTTATTTAAAACTATACAAACAAGTTTACCTTTAATACCGGCATCGCCGTTGGAGGATCAAAGGGATGTCTTAGTCCTCCACCAATAGGTATATTATATATTTCTCAACGTCCCTATTATATAAATTGTCTCGTTAAGAAAAAAACTATTTTTTTCCAGAGGTTTTAAAGATTAATTATTTTTTTTTTTATTTTCCAACCAGCTGGACCCGGCATAATTCTGTTTTGCCCGAAAATGTGAATAAATCGAATTTCCTAAACCCGAAATACAGCAATACGAATAAAACAACATAAGAATAATAAAAATCCGCCCCAAGGTTATCGAGCTATAACGTCATCAAGTTTCATCCTTAAGGATTTATATATAGGTATAGAAGAAGATTGAAGATAGATGGGTCTTGTGAAATACAATTTCTCGATAACTATTTACGAGAAAATCCAAAAAAAAATATATTTATGATTGACTCTTGACTCATTGTTATGGGTGGTATTTACACCTTTTCCATGAAAAGTACAAGGGTTTAACGAGCTCAATGATCCACACAACTCGCCCAAATATGGTTCTACTGAGGGAAATATATTGGTATTGAGTTATATCGATACCGCGTTTGCCCGATTTAACGTAGACTCATAAAATTGCTGATCTTCCAGTGGACGACATGCTGCCGATTCCAGAAGTCACAATCCTTCATCACCAAAAGTCGCAAATGATAACCCTAAGGCGACGCTTAAGTTGCATTTGAATTCCCCCAAAGGAGACGTACCAGCTGTTGGCGATCATGCTTGATCGCTGGTTCTATTTGGCTGTGAATCAAAAGTGGGAACTAGTCATTGAAAGTAAAGCAATCTACAATTTGATGCCGAGTCCAAACGGTTAATTGAAAAGTGACGCAGTGAAAAAAACATTATGATGTAATTTGTGTTTTCCAGGGATCGAACCATTGAACCACTGTGCCTACCCACCTCCAAATACAGTTCTTCAATTTAATTGATAAGGTACAAATGAATTCCACACGCGTGTTTTCACAAATCAGTTTTATTTCTCTATTTAATTCAATCACAAAGTATGTTTATTAGTCTGCAGCCGCAACACTAAACAACAATTAATTGTGAAAAGTGAATCTCCCAGCTCCATTAATCGAATCGAAATAATTTATCAAATAAATGAAACCCACAGAGTGCTCAGTGGTAGCAACAAATCAAAGAATCCACCACTCAATTTGTTCGCATTGTCTATTAGTGGCGTCCGTTTGATTCGAATTAATTTGTTAATATTTACACGCTCGTCGGGGCAGCGATTAGCTGGCAAATAGATAAATTACAACGAAAATGGGCGGACATGATCGGATGGTAACTCTGCACCAATACAACCTGCTGCTGCGGCTGTCCATCGAAGCGATGTATGATGACAAACCTTTTAGAGGCGTGCCAATAAAAACCCATTCTTCCCAGATGTAAATTATGGATTTTCTTAATGAACAGACGTCTTTTCGGACTCTGGTGAGAGTTTTCATGATTTTTGCATAAAACAATATAGGTACCGGTTTTGTAGTCATAAATTTCAAGGAAATATGTCGATTTCATTAGTTGAGTGTACCTACATGAGAAGTACTAATTTCAGCAGAGTATCTATATATAAATCATGGGGAAATTATTACTTCCGTCACTGTTTGTGGGAATTTGTTTTGAATGTTTGAGCTTATACACGAATTCGCCATTTGCCAGACCGAAACAATTGCAGATTTTCCCACCCGAATTACTTGGCGATAAATTAGAATAAAAACGGAATTTATTATCGATTGTAACTACCAGTGGTAGGAAGTGTAATAAGGTTCATAGACCTGGGAAAACTTTTGAGCTGAACCTTATATTAGTCATAGGTTCTGTTAAACTGCATGCAACTTTATACCTTAGGTCAAAGGAAGAGTTGCCCTATAGGAGATAGGACTCTGTCTACGAGAGCACCCATTAAATTGATAAAAATATTTTAGACTCCTTGGCAAAATTGCTGGGTTGACTCTGAGAGATCGTATATAAAGAACAACAAAATACGTTAGGTTCTCAAATTTCTTTTTACAAAGTTCTGCTGTTCAAAATTCCAAAGCACGTGCTTCTTAACATTTTCTCAACCTTTTTTTTATTGCTTGCTGATTTTTGTAAAGTAGAGATGTAGAGAACATTTTACTTTTTTAATTTGTATTTTTTTCAGTTTCGTTGTTTTTTTTTTAATTTTTAACTCTTCTTTTCTTTTCTTTAAATAAAATTTAGATTTTTTTCTAAATTCCTTTTTTTTCAATAGATACTGTCTTATAATGGTTTTTTTTTAATATTTAAATAATTTTTTTGAAATGCAGATACACATTTAAATTTAATTTGAATTTTATATTTTGTTTCTTTTTTTTAAATAAAAAATAGTTTTTTAAATTTTAAATTTTTTTTTTATTTATGTGTGTTAATTGTAAAAAAAAAAACAGAATAAACTGAATTTCTTTGCTGCAATTTTAAGAACGCTGAATTTTGTAAGGCAGCATTTCGACCCGCTACTTCTCGAAATTCAAGCAGTAAGTTTTCAGACGGAGCTATCCAAGCTTCGAGGGTTGGCAAATTTACCCGCTTTTCCCTTTGAATAACTCTTCTTAAAAAAAAATACTTCAAATCAACCAAAAGACTTCAAGCTGTCTAAAGACTTTAATACATTGAATGCTTCTAAATGACTAAGAAAATACAAAGAATGGAAAGGACTGCAAAAAGAATTCAAACAATCGAAAAGTATTGCAATTTTTTAACTGCTTCAGATGATTGCTTCACTTAAGACTTCAAAATCTTTATTTTTAATCAAATGACAGTAAGTACTCAACAGATTGCATTTTCTTACAACTCTGCGGTTAAATATTGTTGTGCTCTGTAGACTTATGTGCTGTTTCCCAACAGCCGCCCTCAAGGGTTCATCAGTGCCACTGAGACCCGAGCGAGGCCGCACTATTCATGTTGGCTAGCCCGGCCCCTCCCAAAGACCCCCTACTATAAACCTAAACCTACAAACTTAATATCTAGCTTAAAACTAAGGAGGATGCTACGTAAATAGCGCACCAGCCCGGGAGAGCGTATCCGCCCTCACCTGTTCCTCAAGCCACCAAAATTCGGTGAACTGCTTGACCGTATCGACCCTGTTCCGTTCCGCAATTGCGGTACTAAAGCGGAGGAGCTCCTGTGCATTGGCGGCGGACCCGTCGTGGATGAGCCGCTTATCCCTCGCGCCGCGGTGGCTGTGGTACAATACCGGCACACCATCTTTTGTCTGGACTAACTGAGCTACATCCCCGACTCAGAGTTCTGAGTCTTTTCTTACTGTCCTACCTAAATTGTTTGTTCCTGCAAGATGAAGTAAGACCAGACATATTCTTATTTCTTATGAAAAACTTATCCACATCAGAAGCACAGATATTTAAACCCCATATACTCGTACTCCCATCATACATGAGCTTAACAGTTACATGCACCTCGAGCTCAATTGCAATCCCCCACCCTGCGGGTACAAATGCTAATTCAAATGCCAATCACCTTATATGGTATCCTCACTGTCAGTTGGCTACACCCATACAGTCAGCCATAAACGAAATCCACCCCATGAGCACCTACCGCTTCCCTTATTCGAAAAAAATCACAATCTCATGAGCACTGCGCGTCCAATTCCCTATACTCGCGCAGCCAACCAGCCGCGTAGGCAACCAGCCAAATAAATTGCAGCTTAATTAAAGCCAACTATGCGCGCATTGAAACAGTCCCAATCCAACAGCCGCCCGCCATCCGAGTGGAACTGATGTGGCCTCTGGCTGCGCATAAGCTGCGAGCACTGGTTTGGCTTTCGTCTAAATTTGACGAATGACACAGAGAGCCGCACCGAGGTGATGACGACGCCACGAAATGCCGGCGCACTTGGCCTTGACCGTTTGCCATTACCGGGGCTCCTGCAGTGTAACTCAAGTCGATCAGTTCATTACCATGTTATTCAAGCCACACGGCATTTTGCGCGTCAAGTTTCGCGAGGTCTGGTCATAAAGCTGGCTGTAGCTGCCTACTGCCACTTTGAATGTTGAAAACTTTAATTGTGTGTCGTACAGCGAATTCTAAGCAATTCGCTACAAACACACACACAGGCAGATATACATCCGCCCGGAGCGTTTGATCCGTCGTCGATAGATTTTTGCGCACTGTAATCTGTCAATCATGGCAGCCAGAGTATATACGCTGGTGGTACGAAGCTGAAGGGAAATTATGGTCCAGAGTATAGTAAACGTCTTGGCCAGGCACTGCGAGTGCAACAGGCGCGTGTTGCACATTCGACTTGGCTATGTGGTGTGATGTATCTGCATCGGCGTACGGTGGCGGAACGATTTGTTTGCACAGCGAATCTTGTGGCAATTGTGGTCTGTTTGGCAGATTAATGACTGACAGTGTGGAACGGATGGGGCATTAAATAATTGAACGTCGAGAATTGATGGCGCTGGGGCGATGCCTGGGATGACTAGTGATCCTGTTTATTATTGGATTGTTGTTGATGGAAATTGATGGGTGGAGGATGAGCTGTGCCAGGCGGCAGCACGTGCTATTGGGAGCAAAATTGCTGCTTCAACTGCCGTTGGCAGATGTTGGTGTCAAGATTTGATTTGTGGTTTATTGGTAGTCGGTCCGGTTTAGTATAGGGCGGTTGGGAAGTGGTTTGCAAGCTTGGCCCCATCTACACGATATTAGCAAATAAACTCATACAGCCGAATGCTCGTGAACCTTTATCTTGTTTACATTAAGCCCAATCACAAGAAGTTCTGTTCTGCGTGTTGTATTCCGCCCAACTTTGTATGAATCTGTGAAGAACCCCATGCACCAGCTTCCTCATTCGAAGTCATGTTCTGTAGCTGAACTGTGCACTTACCAGGGAAAGACGGATCTTATTTTCTTGCTGAATAACCTGCACGTATCAGTCAGGTCCAAAGATTATTACCAACCTCGTTGGCTATGTAGCATACTCTTGTGAGCCATCACTAATGATGATGTCATGCACGTTCCTGCAAAGAACACAGTAACCCCCCTCGACAGGTTCACATGATTACCTATTCAAGTGAATTTGCATTCACGAAAGAGCAGAAATATCAAAGTTGAAGCCCATCCCCTTTTGTATAGAGCCCTTTCACTGTATATACAAAGCCGAGGAGTCGTTCCTCGCAGCGCTATTAATTCCCGACACAGTATGCATAAAAAATCTCTGAAGCCGCTCACATAACCACCAGCTGGCGCAACAAACAACCAACAACCAGTAACCAGTAACCATGCAGCAAGAGAATCTAATCCAAGTCATGCTCAAGATTCCGAGTTAATTTTATTTAATTAATTAATTTTATGCATTACACGCTTGCATGACGCCAATGATGATGTTGATCATGATCCAGCCCGAGCGATGTTGATGATGACGCGTTTCGCCCCTCTTGTCCAGAAGAGGCGAACATCACCACCGACCGGATCCGTTAGTTGGGGCATCTTTTTGTCTTAGCCAACTCGAAGATTAATTGATTTAATTAAATGCATTCGAGTGGATTTTTATTTTCCTTTGATATATCGCATGGAAGACAAACACTCTTGGCATGTGCGCCACAGTGCTCTCGTAATGCGTACGTGTGAGGCCAACTGGAGTGGCTCTGCAAAGTGTCGGTCATGAAAGATAACCAATTTATAATTGGACGAGGAGGTGATTTTGTTCGCCTAATCAAGTAGCACGCGTCCAAAGGCGGCGGCGACTAGTTGAAAGATGCACACGGCAAACTGGAGAGAAGATTGCATCACTTGGTGTCGCTTCAAGCCGCCCAAAACGGTGTTCGACCATATCTGGGCTAATTTTACACATCCCGAACGCATGCCAGATTATCGCTGGACTCCTCTTGCGATAGGAGTCATACTTGTAGTGTGATCTCGAGCCACAGCATCACCACTGCTGAAACTTGTCCTCGAACTTGGGCATACTTACTTTTAGGTCGATGACGACGTGTATGCGGAGATTAATGTGTCAAGAAATAGCTAAATTTATTGCTAATCGGTTCCGATAATCTGTGATGATAAGGTTGGTTGCGACACTATCTTCAGCGATTTTCGAGTTCGGAGGTGCTCCTACCTATGAGTGAAGCTGCTGCAAACCTGTGCAGCAGGCAGTCGGACTCTGGGCTTGAGGCTATAATCTAATTTGTTCATTGGACTTTTTACTTGCACAGTAATAAAGGTAGCACCCGTTTTGCCGATGACATTTGGGATGGATTGAGAAAATTCAATTTTGTTGCTGTTTTCAAAGTCAAAGTCGTAGTCGTAGTCGTAGTCAAAGTCAAAGTCAAAGTCAAAGTCAAAGTCAAAGTCAAAGTCAAAGTCAAAGTCAAAGTCAAAGTCAAAGTCAAAGTCAAAGTCAAAGTCAAAGTCAAAGTCAAAGTCAAAGTCAAAGTCAAAGTCAAAGTCAAAGTCAAAGTCAAAGTCAAAGTCAAAGTCAAAGTCAAAGTCAAAGTCAAAGTCAAAGTCAAAGTCAAAGTCAAAGTCAAAGTCAAAGTCAAAGTCAAAGTCAAAGTCAAAGTCAAAGTCAAAGTCAAAGTCAAAGTCAAGGTCAAAGTCAAAGCTGTTTAGTGTTGATTTTGCAATTTATGAATGCAGAGACAAGCTAAATAAAGGCGATCTTATTTGAATTTATACGACTTGTTTAAATAAATTTAGTAAATTCGGTACGATTTTTCTCAATTTCCAGAAAATCTAAGACCGAAATTTCTATCTTTAATTGTTAAAATCATTCCATAATACATTAATAAATTATGCATTATTTGAGGTCAATAGTACCAATTTAATGCCATATAGGGAATTTCGCGAGTCACTTGTTATATACAAAAAAAAAGCTTTTAATTGTCATTCGAAAAACCCTCAAAAAAAACATTAGAAGGTTTTTTTCCTTTTTTTAAGAAGATTTGTAACGTCTCAAAAGAAAAAAAAGCTACCACCTTTACAACCAATAGACATGCCGACAGTTGCCAACCCCAACGTTCCCTGGTGTGTGTACTCGATCTTCAGAACCGTGTCAAGTGCGATAGGATATTCTGCCTTACATGCCAAACACTCAACGGAACGCAATTTACATTCACTCAGCCGCGCAGTACACTATCTCCACAGCCGATACTCATATACCAACGAAGAGCGCAAAATAATTGCAATCTTCACGCTGTTCAGAACGCTCACTGCATCTCTGTAACAATCTGCGGCAATTCACATCCGCTAGATGAAGCCTAAGCCATCTCCATCGCCATCGTGTTCTTTGAATAGTGTTCCTTCTGACGGATCTCTCTGATGACATTGATGATGATGATTACAAAATTGCCAGGCATTAGCGAGCACAAGACGATCATTATTGTCGCCACAGTGCAATGATGGGAATACATTCACGGAATGTGTTCGCTATTTGCTGACGAATTTGATTGTTAACTGTGCGCGCGATCATGAGCACCGTGACACAGGATCACTCACGTGAGAAAGATTTGTTATTTTGTGCAAGAATATAAACAGTAGTCCCGAAGTCTATACTCCATACACGCCCCGACAATGTTGTCATTGACATTAGCATCAATGTCGTGCTGTTTTGGTCTTGACTTGGAAATTAGCCTCCTCCGGCTGAGCATAAAGATGATGCCACTGCACTACGGCGTCGCGTCGTCGTGGTGCATCAACACACCGATGAGTGTTCTTTTGATGGTGGAATCGATTGTGCGCAATTTCACGACATCAACATGAGTGCTCGGTCAGTCTGATGGTTCCCATGATTCAGGTGGAAAAAAAAATCGATTTCCTCAACTTTCTTTGCATGTGAATCATGATTCGAAGAATCTAAAAGATTCACTTCGAGTTCCCCGTTTCCTATTCTGCGGCTCGAATGAGAGGTGCGTACTCTCGTCTTCAGTGTCAACTGGAATCTAGCCCAAATTGCTGGGAAATTATGAGAAACTCTTTGCTCAGGAACAGATTGTAACTGTCGACGTTTAAGTTAAATACTCGCCGAAGAACAATTTGCGAGACCATGGGAAAGTTCAGTGTTGGCCTACGGTCAGTTGGTGGCAAAATTGTCAGATAGTGGTACTAGAACAACACACATGACTAGCTAGCATGATGATACTTTCGATCAAATCCAACGAAATAAGAAATGTTTCTCTTGATAGGCGGTCAGAGGAAGGGTGCACATTGTGTGACGAATCTGGGTTCAATAAGTAAAATTTCAAACCCTTTGTCTCGAGTGAAATATTTCAAAATCTCTTGGAGACTGCTTTACCAACACCCTCCCTTACAAAAAGTCTCATCCTTTGCTGCAGTTTTATTTATTCAAAATATAATGTACGTATTTGAAAAATCTATAAAGCAATTTCCGAAACACTGAAAGTTGATAAAGGGTCCGCCATCAAACTTTTTTTTTTTTCAACTAGTGCTTATTTCGCGAATGGTAACACTTAGCTCATGTCTGATTTGACAGATAATTAGTTTTATCCTTCCGCTGAACGAATATGGTTGTGTATTCGCTTGAACAACGCTGGGAAATATTGCGACATTGCTTTGAAAGTGGGCCTGCGATCAACTTAGAGGAGATGCCGATTTTGCCAAAAAAATCATCTTTTCAGATGAAGCTCATTTTCATCTTGGCGGGTATGTAAACAAGCAAAATTGTCGCATTTGGGGCACAGAAAACCCGCACGCATACATTGAAAAGCCGATATACCCAAAACGAGTCACTGTTTGGTGCGGAATTTGGTCCAGAGGCATAATTGGGCCATTTTTCTTCGAAAATGAGCAAGGAGTGGCCGTTACAGTCAATGGCGATCGTTATCGGGCAATGTTGAACGAATTTTTGTTCACAAAAATTGAAGAGGAGGATATTGGCAACATTTGGTTTCAACTGGACGGCGCTACGTGCCACACAGCCGCATTATCAGCCGCAGAGCTGATGTCGTTTGGCCACCTCGGAGCTGCGATTTGACACCGTTGGACTATTATTTGTCGGGTGCCGTAAAAGATAAGTGTTACGCCGAAAAGCCAGAGACAATTGACGCTTTAAAGGACAATATTCTTGAAGCCATTGGTGAAATACAGCTGCACACAATCCATAATGTGCTTAAAAATTGGACCGATCGTGTAGGCTACTGCATGGCCAGCCGAGGCAGCCATTTGAATGAAATTATTTTCCATTACTAACCGGAAGGATTGTATGTACTTTCAAATAAAAAAAGAAATTTGAGAAAATATTCAGTATTTTTTTATAGCATTTTCAAAAAAAAAAAGTTATTTGGCGGACCCTGTATATGAGATCATGGGAAAAACTCGACTGAAATAATTTCGTGGAAGTCGAAAGAGTCCTTTCTAAAAGATCAATGATTTAAAAAGCTTTCCTTCGCAAAAAAAAAATCACACTGTGTCTGAAGCCCAAAAATAAGAGTCATCCATTTGAAAGGACAACAGAACTATTCCGCTCGACGTCGCAATCTACATTTGCATGTCTACACAACAATTGTTTCGTAACGGTTCATCCCATTCGAATTAACACGTTTGGCCACCCATAAACCTATTTTATGAGATGCCACCTCGTTAAGGCATTCCTCCAGAAACTCCAATCACACAAGACGACTGGTTGACATATTCCCGACCACATTTATTATGTAAACAGAAATGTGCCAATTGAAAAAGCCATCCCTAATGTCCGTGATTATATGCAGTAAATCGTTCAAGTCATCAATCTTGCATCGTCGTGCGATGGGACATTTATGCTGTCCAGGAAAAGAAAAGAATCCAAACATCTCCGCGGAGCTTAATGAAAAAAAAAGATGAAGGAAGAAACGAAACAAACCCCCGGCCTAAGGACATCGGATTTAATAGAGGAGCACTGGCAGGCACTCTCCACCGCATCTTCAATTGCCCAAGGTTGTCTTGTTAATTAAACATTAATTGGCGACAGACTGTGATGGTGGTGCCGTCTCAGTCCAGGAAGAGAGTCTTGACGCGGAACCCCCCGAACGGGACTCTCTGTGCAAAGAATGACAGGCGCATCAGCAACTATAACTATATGCAAGTGCGATGTAGGAGTTGTATGCACACGAAAAGACACAGAGAAACACAGGCTTTGGTGTCACACACAGTCTTGATGAGGTGAAGCTTTAATAAGTCTCAAACTAGATTCTTTCCTCATTCCTGTGACATCCAGTTGAGTCACCAAGGCAGCTTGTCTGAGTGGTGAACACATCTGGGTATGGACCGGGCACACACGAGGAACGAAGGAACGAAGAAGCTCTTCAAGAGTTTAACGCCTCAGATGCCAGTGCCGCAGTGATGTTGTGCTGAAATGGTTGGCACGCGATGATTAATAATTTTTCTATATTATGGTCTCAATAATTGCATAATTTTGTTAACTGTTCTGTTGTGATGCGAGCTGAGTGTGCCGCTGTACGTTGATGGTGTTTATGTGCTGCTCCAGAGCAGCACTAATTGGTGAAGCTTCCTCGTCTTCATCGGTACAGGTATATACATGTGGAGTTGTTTGCTATGGCGAAGGTATGTGGCTTGGTATGTTGATTGGCTCAGAAGATGCATTATTGATTATGTGTGTGGTGTGTTGACTTCTACATCAGTACGACTTGACAGGCAGCATTTGTCTTTTGTTTTAAGCGATGATGGCTTGAAATATTACCACGACTGGGAATGATTGATTGAAGTGTTATACGGATATGCTAGGGTTACCGATTGCGCTGAATTTATAAACATGACGTTCGAATTGCTTGTATTTCGATAGTTAGATTACTGACAGGTCACAATTAAGAAAGTGCTAAATTTTGGCACCACGGACCTGTTGCGCCAACTACAGTGAAATTCGCCTATAGCGACCTCGGTTATAACGACCATGCGGATATAACGACGCAAATTCTGAGTCCCATGATTTACCATTGCATTTTTCATACAAATTCATCCTGATATAGCGACTTCGGATATAAGGACAATTCCGTATAAAGCGACCGTTTTTTGCAAGACTTTAAAATATTCTGCCGGATATAGCGACGAAATGTAAAGAAATCATCTACATAGTTGCCAGTGCAAACAAAAATACCGTTGGTGAGGTTTGGTTGTGTAGCGTCCGTTTTTTGCATATATACTAGTAAAGTACAAAGTCTTAATTTTTCTTTGAATTTTTCTGACCTTCGGTTAAAGCGACAGTCAGCTATTGCGACCATTTAAGCCCGATCCCTTCACCGTCGTTATGTCAAGAGTTCACTGCATCTAGTACAAACAAAAATCAGTTCATTTAAAATAAATAAATAAATTAAGTATCAATATGAACTAAATAATATTTTCAGGTAACACAAAAAAATAAATAAATATCTTAGATATCAGTTATTAGGAATTTTGTTCCTGTAATGTTGAATTAACTTCGAGTCAGGAACCCAGTCTTCTAGTTGCTTATTTTCTAGTAAGTTGAGCTCCCAAAAAATTAACTCACAAAAATCAACCTTAAGTCGGTTGGTAATCTTATTTTTAGTCAAATCGAGTTTGAAAAATAAATAATTTAAATCTGTGGGTATTTTAATTATATTTGGATCGATCTAAATATGTATTGTTGAACTGAGAGCTTAGGATCGTTGACATCAATGCGCGAGGTTATTTTTGGTCACAGATTGTTTGGTAATATTTAAGAGCATTGCTTTTAAAAACATTTACCTCATCCTTAGAAATATTTTCTTTTCTAATCAGATTTTCAGCTGTATGTCCAATAAAGATATCGTTAATGTTTTTGATGTGATACTCTAATTTGTGGACTTTAATATTCGAAATAAACTCTTTTTTAATAAAATTTTGAAACACGAATGAAAATTAACGATGAAACAAGGTAAATGATTTGTGATGACTCGCTTTGAAAATTTTTATTCAGCTTATTCAGCGTACATATGAAATAAAATGAAGGTAAACAAGATTTACACTATTTAATGAATCCTGAATTTTTGAAATTTTAACAGTTCCTTTTGTCGAGCCTTCTTCAAAATCTGCCCTAAGGAAAAAAATGCCGAAGAGGTTCCCTACCCATTGTTCAGTTATCCTTTTCGAAAGCCAACGGGTTCCACTTGGTTGGAGAATTTTGTGTTCCGGAACATGAAAGAAGTTTTGCAAATCGTTTAAATCCTTTAATCTTTCGGACCTCAACTTAAAATAATTATATATATCCCTACATAGTTCTTCGATACCACTTGGAATGCATATTGCAGCAACATTGTTTATCAGGTCAATGGTATGGCTGACTAAGTAAAATTTGTCGGGAAAACGTTTTTTTAGAAGACCAACAACGCAATTTTTTCTGCCCCATCATAACTGATGCAATAGCTGCCGAAAAACCAATCAAATTTTCAAAACGTATTTGGTTGTCTTCTAAAGTATAAATTAGACATTTAAAAATTTAAAATTTGCTTCGCTAGTCCCATTTTCGGTCTCAACTAATCGAAAGAAACTGTCGTCTGTCTTACCTACTTTGCTGTCGTATAATCTCATATCTTTAAATGATGATAACCATACATTTCTCCGCTGAAATATCAGTAGTCTCATCTCTTTGTTTTGTTGCCGCATTCTCACATAAATTCTGATATTCGCTTAGCTTTTGTTCTCCCACAGGTTACCTAAACATAATTTAATTTGAAAATAAGACATAAGATAATAGTATAAGGTAAGATCTCACTTTTTTTGCAATGTCAGAGTCCGGATAAATAGATGCGTTGAAATTGGAAGTTTGCACCATTGAATTAAAGGATTGATTTTGAGTAACCATTCGCAAAACCAACTTAATTTCCGCTTTCGCAACATCATCTTTTTACGTATTTTGGACGTAAAACTTTTTTAAATTGCATTTTTGAAGCTTCCGCTGCATCTTTACAACTTGGGATATGTTTTTGTGTTAGAAGGTGGCGATACATATTATGTTTTTGGTTAAACAGCAACTTTTTGCAGGCAATGCAAAATGGGCGGCCTGTTTCATTATCTTTTGTAACCCATTTGTATTTATGTTGCCATTCAAGTTGGAACTTCCTCTTTTTGGTATTTTGTGCAGTTAATTCTGATTGAGAGGCATCTGACTCCGACTTTGACACTGCTTCCTCCAGATTAACATAGTCCTTTTCTATATTTTTAGAACACGTTACCGTCGGATGACTGGTTGTATTTTTGTCAATACGTGTTACGCTAGCAGATCGATTAAAACCACATTAGTTTAAGACAATAAATGAATAATTACTTATTTTCTTTTATTTTCCTATCCATGTTATTTTCTAAAACAAACACAGAAACAAAAATCCGCTTATCACCGACGAACCGACCAAAAACAATTCAACGACAACACAGAAATAAAATCGATTCAAAGCAGTAATTTCCAGTTCCCAGTTTCCATTTTTCATTCCTATATCCAATGTTTCATGCATTTTGTCAATATTATTGTGCAAAAAACCTACAATCTACGTCTGTGTGAAGTTTATTGTAACGTCACACACACGTAGAATGTGGGTTGCCCATTGATAAAATGCATGAAGTTATCCATATACAAGTAGGTAGGTAAATAAATTTTACAAAATTACTCTATTAATGGGGCATAATTTGATGGTAAAGTTACAGAAAAGGAGGCCGCTTAAGCGCCGCGAAGGTAACCCTGGTTCCATTATTTATTGTCTATAAATAATAAAAAATGTTCCCAACTCAGCCATTCGTTCCTTCCATTTGTCCCACGAATTAAAAGACTCTGACAAAACAAATGCTTGCGACAAGCTAGTGTCCCTACGGACTTGTTGCGCCAACTATTTATTTTTCATCGTACGAACGTAAGTCCACTTCCTCAAATGAAAAATAAGAGGCTGGCGTTTATATCTGTGCAACTGCGAAGTCAGTCAGAAGTATGTATCAACGCTTACTTATATATTGTTGTGATAACCCCAGTCAGTCAACACGCAGCTATGGTTTTCCACCCATTCACCGAAGATACGGCCGAAATGATGGTCGTACAGGTTCGGTTCTTATAGCCATGTTGGATCTTCCAAGGCTAAAAGGTCAAAATGTTTGCGCCAACGTTTGCATCATGCGGTGAACGAACAAATCTTCGGCTAATGCCAAACTCGGCGAATCTTAAATTTCATATATTCAGTCACTGATCGACGGTGGTAAAACTGGGGTTCCACTTCCCCGATACACATTTCAATTCACCTATTCTGCAGCTGGCTTTTAGGTGCTAGCAATAACCTTATAGGAAGCACAGACAAATCTTAGACTGCCCGTGCGGATGCAATATTGCCATAAGCTTATTGTCCAATGTCCAGGTTATTGTATTCACCTTTCGTCAATTTTGCGGCAAGTCTCCTTTCGAAGAGAACGGTTTCCTAGATTTCTAAAGAAGTATCTAGCGCTTCGTAATAGTATTCATTCAAATCAATTTTTAACTCTTTTTTTAATTAAAATCCTTCTTTACTAGCAAGACTGGTTTTGACGAGCCCTTTTCTGAATCTTTTAACTTTTCCATCAATTCGTCTAAAGTTTCACATTGCGGGCAATCCCAATCCCTAACTCTTAATAATCCCAGTTGGCTTTGCTGGCACATACGTTTATTTTGAACTGTAATTTAAAACAGAAAGACAAACATGCAACCAGTAGCCTGTCAATGGGGCAGCTGTTTCAACAGTCAAGCAATTTATTGCACTGTTACACACGATCAATTTCTGTATCTTAATAGGCCTTTTAATAGTATTAACAAGTCGCAACGACTTGTTTCCGATGAGTTGCCATCAAATAACTCTCATTCAAGTAACACGATGTCTACCGAAACAGTTGTTGTGTCACTACCGGTTTTGCCAGATCCCCTGCGCATGTTTCTTCCATAATTTGGGATAATAACCCAATCCATTCGATTTTATGAACTTCTGCTACCGCTCTGATGGAATTCAACTGTCGAAACCAGATGCATCGACCCAATCCATATTCACACGGAAACAAGTGCCAACTGGACTACATCAAAGTGATCACTTTATTGTCTCAAAACCTTTTATTCAGTAGTTTTAGGTCCCAGGTGGTGCTCCTTCATCGCACCTCAGTCAAACGAATACAAACACGAACCGATCCCGCCCAATCGCATTCAATTAGTGTCGAACACAACTCCATGGCATAGCTTCTAATTAAGCCATTTGGAAACATTGTCAATCGTTGTCCCTTCGGATGGGAAATCAGGTCAACTTCTTTTTGATTTTATGGATATCGCTTCATTAGAACAATGAAATTTCATATTCATGCCAGGCGATCGTATAGATTCCTATCGCCAACATTCGGATAATTAAACTTCCCTCACAGTTCTGAGGGGCCCATTATAAAAATTATTGTACACCTGTCAGCGCTTCAAACACCCAACAAGGCAATTAGTGTTAAACAGGAAAAAAAAAATTCTATAGCGCCTTGCATACTCGAAAGCTATTTGCTATAAAATAAAAAATTGACTGTCCAGTGTCCATCAGAATGCACTTTCTGGAAATTCGAATTTTTCCCGGTAGATAGTTTGTAGCTTAATCATTGGGTGCTATCGCGGGAAATCAATATTTGATGATCACGTCGCGTCGTCGGAGTCGAAGTCGTGCGTCTGCCGATTGGAGCCCTAATGGAATTTGAAATTTCTGTCCAAGCATACACCACACACCACAGACGCCTTCAACTCGAAGTAGGTCAGTCGGTATTCCTTGTATTGGACGGCCAGATAGATGTACTCGTAGCTCGTACCTTCACAACAGAGTTGGAGAACAAATGTCCGTAGTCGTAGTGATCATCGAGTTGATCGACGTTTTCGGCCCCCCTATCTGAATATTAATTAGGCGACTTGCCCATAATTCTGGCGCGTTTGCAGCACTCAGCTAGTGCGTGCTAAGAGTGTTTGGAACTGAGTTTCAGATTGTCACAGGTTCTTTTTTTCATTTTCAAGCCTCCATTAATCATCAGAAAATTACTACGCTGCGGTGTGTGGTTGCGTTGGCGGGAACTGCAGGAGGGGACAACCCTTTTTGGAATTTTAAAATCATATTTGCATTGCCTGGCGTTCGCAGTGTGTGAATGGGGCGGGCAAGCTCTAATGAGCTAACTCATGGTTCTGAGTCTGAAAGTCCTATGCAGATGCGCATCGAAAGAGCGGATAAAATTATGACCCGCCCAATTGATAAATATCTCTGTAGCAAAGGGAACTTTATTCAATAGGCACATAAATAAACTGTTAACATTGTATATAGCTACCATTAAATGTAAAACAAGCGGAAATAAATGTCGAGTGAGATAGAAATTCCTGAATTATGTCTGTGGAGATAAAGTGGTTTGAAGAGGGTTTATGTAGGGAGAGAGAGCTTGTCGTTATGTCTTTTTGAATATGTACAATATAGTGCATTATTTTTTACGTTCAAGTTATATCTAATAATAATATTGTTTCAGAAGATCTAGTCAGCAATATGCTTTCATTTTGTCACTTTGTAAGTCGCAAAGTCTGCTTGGAAACTAATATCTCGGTAGAAATCTGCCACTTTCCACCATCGATTTTAGTCGTTCATACAGAAATGAAATAAGCCCCACACCGTTGACAAACACATCAAGAAATGAAGCAAATGATCAACGACTCACAAGAAAACTGTAGAAAAGCACACAAAATATGCCCAAAATAAGTTAGAAAAAGAGACAGAAAACGCTGTCAAAATACCAGGAGAAAAAGAACGAAAAATTAAATCAAAAACCCGTCAAAATTGAACCAAAGAACGACTCTAAAAACGAAAATAGTTTTGAAAGCGCACATACAACTTGTCACGAAGGGCTTCAAATAATACAAAAGCACGAGAAATATTTAATCAGAAAATGCCTTAAGAAATAATGCAAAAAAAACAAAAAGATCAAAAAATAAACTGGAAAAGGAGGAAGAAAGTGACAGAAAATCAGTCCTAAAATGAATTAAAATCGCAAAAAAGCCCAAATCAAACCCAAATCATTTATAGGTAGAAGCATACATTCAGTACCGAAAAATTGTTCGAAGCCCTGCAAAAAGATTTTCTAACACAAATTCAAAACCAACAAGAGAAAAATTGTTTTTCAGACTTCCAATGGGTGGTATGAATAAAACGTAGCAATTGCTCCGAAACTCCAAGTCTGCTATTTACCAGACTCAGGCCTTTTGCTAAATAATTTGTATGCACATTTTTAACATAAAACAATCCAAGCATTGGGAATTTTCGAGAATTTTTTTATAAATTGTTAAGATAAATTCTGTTTGTAGATGAAAATAAATAAAAAAAAAACAAAATACCTATGAAAAAAGCAGCAATTATTTCATGTCACCCGAAGTATTGAGTGTGGACTATTTCGCTAATATTTCGTTCAGATGAAAATGTTTAGAAAAAGCATTTCTAAGGTATATAGGAGATCCGGGCTTTTAGATTGACAATTCAAAAAACTCTCGGTAACTCATAGTTCTTCTTTATCCAAGTGGCTGACGTGTCAACAAATATTTCCAACAAGCCTATGATCTGATACAATTCCCGGCACCTGTAGAAGAATTGAAACATCAATAACCTATTTGACAAACAAAAATCATATTTCCAGGTGCAATTGGAGCTAAAGGTTGCATTTATATTTCTGAATTTAAATATTTTAATTTCAATTTCCACAAGGCAAGTACGTGTACAGCGAAGTTTTTATTTGTACCGATTCAAAGCAATTGCTACGGGCTTCTACTTTGCTAAAATCTTTTACTCAAAGCAAATGCAAGTTTTTATTCATACGACCCAATGAGTTGCATAACTTCTGGGATATAAGGCACGCATAAAGAAAATATAATGCTCAACTCTTCGTAACTCTCCAGGAAAAAAAAATCGTAAGAAAACCACATTGCTTCTACAGAAGTTTTAGTTGCTTGTTTATTGATAAAACGATGCATTCGTATTTTAGAGCACAGGCCAACTTAAATGTTAAATGATGTAATAATCTTCTCGAAGCATCTGGAAAAATTTGGCAAAAAACCAAAATATTCGGAAAAAAAATAACTTGTTCCTTTTTTTCGTTTGCTTTCTAGACTTTGCAGAGCTTTTAAAATTTTGGAAAAAAAAAAACCATTAAGTTATTTACATACGGTATTTCATTTTTGAATTTCATAACATTAGTACAAACTATATGTCAAAAATTTAGTCAAAAACTGGGAAAAAGACGCTCAAGCACGTGTCAAAAACAGTATCACTCGGTCTTTTTTACGCTATTAATTGAATTTTTTTTTAATAGAACTTGAGGTTTTGTTTGTCAATTCTTAGAAGCTTGTGATTTATTTCAATTGTAAAGGATTTCAAAAAAAAATTAGAGAAGTCAGAAAGGTCAAGTTCATAACTCATGCAAATAAAAAGGTTTTTGCGTTTTTAAAATGGTCAGAAAAATTCCATCTTAGGTTTTTGTTTCCACTGTGCCACCTATCGCGAACATCTGACAAAAACCCGAGAGTATAACTGGAATCGGCATAAAATTGTAGATCCCTTCCATTTGTTCAAAAAATTAAAAACTCGCCTAGGGTCCCTACGGGACTGTTGCGCCAACTATTTATGTATTTATTTGTTATAGCAAGAAAGAAAAAAAACGGCGCAAAAGCATTTATTTATATCAAAAATAAGCAAATGTTTTCCTTACAAAAAAACTTGTTTAAGGTTTTTTTTGCTTTCTTTTTCGTTTAGTAATGAATAAAATCGTAGTTTAACTGGAAAAGGGGACATTTCGATCACTTTTATGGGGGCACGGGTTTTGAGGCTCAAGAAAAGCCATTTCGCTCCTAAATGGAGATCACAACGATGTCAATAAGTGTAGTAGGATTTTGATTTGGCAAAGTTATATGAAGTATGTAGAATAAAACAAACTTCTTTGTTCTGGTTTTTGTTCCGTAAGTAGACTTAAATTTGTACCAGCAACTGAGTCAGCTCTTTGCAGCACTTCATTGAAAGCGTTTGAATGAGGCACAGCTAAATAAATTCCCTGGAAATAAGACCCCAAAGCAAAAATTAAATAATTCCCGAAAAATGCGCATACCAATCAACAACAACAATAAAAATTGTCGAAATTTATGGTATAATTATCTAATTAATTAAAACCCCAAGATTATCAAAAACAAAAAAAAAGCTGACAGAAATTGCGAAACACACTAGCTGAACATTTTTTCAGTGCTGATGGTTTTCAACGCGAGGCTTAAATTTTGAGTTGTTGTAAGCAACAGAATAGCTGAACAAATCGAGCGATTAATTTATATTGTAAGTCTCTCGCGTGTGAGCAATAGAATAAAAAAAGGGGCGGTTTTCAACGCATGCTTACATTTGACATTAATGTAAGCGAGTTCTAGAGTGCCAACCAATTTTGACGAAAAAATTCCTAACTTGAAAGAAAATAAGCCTTTTTCAATAAAATAATGGCAAACATATTTTTATAGGCAAACTGGAACAATAAATCAAAAATGAAACACAAATATTGAAAAATGTATTTAAAAAAAAACAGAAGAAATTCTTAATGGGAAAAAAAATTCATGAATTTTATCATCTTCGATGGTCATTTGTTCTGTTTCGTCCATTTTAGAGTGATAATCTGTTGAAGATTGTTCTAAGTTTCAAGGGAAAATAATAAAATGAGGTTAAAATTAACTTACTTTCTTTATTTAACAACAAACTCTTTCTTGAAAACAAAAAACAAACAGCTTTCGAATTTGTTTCCAAACTGGAAGTGGAAACATTCTTTTTGACCAAGATTTTGTAAGAATGTTAAAAAAAAAAGTCAGTAGATATGTTGAATCAAAAAAAAAAAAAAATAGAAAATATTTGAAATAAAAGAAGATGCCTTTCTGAAAAAAAAAAAACCAAAAGCCTTAGCTAATGAAATGTTGCCTAGAAGGCATGAAAAAGCCTAAGTTGGCATCATTAGAGTGTAGTGTATAATACTGTAATACATAAGTACTTAAGTTTTGAAGAAGAATTGTTTATAGTAAGTAGTTATTATATTGAACAAAATAATAGAGATATTTATGTTCATTCAATAAAGAACACTCAACAGAACAATATATAATATATATGTACACATATTAATTTCTACATTTTGGCGACAAGGATTGAAGAAGACAAATTTACCCCAATTTTGGGGTATATTTCTGTTTATTTACGACTTTATTGCAATTCATTGGGGCAGAATTTCTAATTTAAAAATGGTTCATTATTTCACTTTGGGCCAATATTTAGTTTTTACTTTGAATGAAGCTGGAAGTAGAGGTATTCTCAAAATTTGTCTGGTTAGATCTTGAACTTTTTCCAACCAGTCACAGCTGTAAAGAAACCAATTGTGCTCTATCTTCCTCGACTCTATATAACATGCGACATGCCTGTGCCATAACTATGATGCAATCACCGCTCTAACCGCACAATGCGTACAAGTACATATTTGGCAACAGATTTGGTTAGGAATTGAATAGAAACGTAAGATTCTTGCATCTTAATATAGAACGTTTAGCGTTGGAGCTGTTTAGCATTCAATCCATGAACGGAGAGGTTTATTTACTGAAACTGTGGAATGTGCAATAGTGTCATATTTAGTCTTCCCATTCGCGTGGGTTTTGTTCTTCGAAGTTATAACTAGAAAGAATTGTTGTCTGTATTTTTTTTTTTTAAGCGAATGCAAATTATGTTTGACAGTTTATTGTCCAAGGAGCAGTGCCCAGAAAGCAATAATCTACTGAAGCAGATAAGTCTTAGTTTATGTGGTTAGATTGGCTTTCTTTCAGATATTAGATTTGAGAATTCGATTTTAAAAAATTAAAATGCTACCTACAGATAGGACTATAAGAGTGAATAAATTGCAAAAGTTGATTTTAATTTAAAATGTCACTGACAGCAGAAGTGGAGTTACAGCCTTTTGGAAAGGAACTTGGAATTGCTTGGATCCTAAATACAAGACGTCATTATTGAACAGGGGAATACGATTTTATCGCTTAGATTTGGAAGCAGTCCCTGTCAAGTTTTGTAAGAGGTGTTGACCATGCATGCTAATAGTATACCCTATGCCATCTGCATCTCTCTTTTTTAATAAGGTATATATTTATGTATATAGGAGAATCATTTAACATGTTGTATTAAGATTAGTTAGTGTTTAGCGCAGTTTATGAAGAACACTCAGAGAAGATAGTCGATACTCTTTCATTTTGCAGCGTTTGTTTCTAGTCAAGACAATTTTAGAAGCGACTTTCTTTAAATTTGTCAACGGCTGCATTATGCAGTCGTCTTAATTCTACTCCTACAAATAGGCGGGATAAAATGTTTGTGCCTCAACAAGTTGTATCATCAAAGATTCGATAAGGTTTTAGCCGACAAATGTCGGAAATAATTTGAATCCCTACAAAGGCCAGTAATACTCTGCTGGAATTTCAAAAAATCCCAAGGCAATGATGTACTTTTAAACAATTCCCCAAAAAAACAACTCAACCTCACGACATAACGCACGACACTTTCCCTAGATTTTCTAAATTTCAAATTCATCTTCGATATCGTCGAGAGATACCACTAAATCTATCCGAATGCAAATGTGAATCTTTTCCCATCGTTACCGCACCGACTGCGGCACTGCGCCCGACTCTGGTATCGAATAATTATACCGACGCTTAAAGGTAATTTCATCCACCTTTCTTTTGGCATTAATGTCTTTTCTCATTTCAACCGGTCAATCAATGGCGGAGTACCCCGCTCAACATCGACGAACCACGAACGTATTAATTGATTTTTCCCGAACGGTCATCAGAGCAGAAACTTCAAAGAGGCCATAAATCATGCCCTCCATAAAGTCGAATGACTGCGGTCGGTCACAGTATCTCACCGAAAGGAAGGGTTCCCAAAGTATAGTCATTATCAGTTTTCCCTATGGGTCAAACAAACAGGTGAGTATGTGGCGCATGCCGAAACAAATATGCGGGGTGGCGTCTCTGCTGCACATCCTCTTAATCAAAAAATCACAGGCCCGTTAAGACGGAGACCAGTGAGTTCTCGGTTCTCCCTCTGGGAGTTATGGGCTTCGATCTGAAAAGAAGTTCATCGCACCGGGTGTATTATCGCCAAATTACACACCATGACGATGATTCGATGCCCGGATTCCGTAGAATTCAATTGACAACTGGCATCGGTATCAGGTGGGACTCTGTCTCAAGTCGGCATATTCTGCTTTTACGCTAATTACGGTAATTGACAGTGACAGTGGACGTTACAGCTCCACGTAAGCCCTTGTTTGTGCTTCTGGGTGTACCTATGTTGTGTCATTCGTCGTAATGAATTGTCTCTGTTCGTCATGGCTGTTCCGATGACTACTTTACCACGACGACAACAGATCGCCGGCTAGCAGCTACTCTATGAGGTAATTCCTCTGATCATGCAGACAAATGGCTTTAACACGGAATTACATTTGTGCCATGGGATGAAAGGCTGCCAGCAAATGCTGGTGTTGTGTTCCCAGCATTTGGTTCATTCAATGGGTCGCGGTCGAGGGGGCTCCGCTGATGGTTGATGATGGTGCACACCATACACCATCATACACCATACATGCCTTAAGGTGGCTTATGGTATGAGGCCAATGGACAGAAATAATGGTATTTGTTTGGGCGATATATGGTGATGTTTTGATGGATTGTGAGCTCCATTAACGGTCGTCTATTGAAATAGCATTAGAAATGTCAATTTGGCGGGCTATTCTCTTGCGATAAGATTGACAGCGGTGGATCAAAGTTCAAAGATTTCTGTGAAAGGGCTGCCCAACGTTGATTTATGGAAAACTTTCGCCGATTAGAAGGTTATACTTGTTTCAGTTGGAGTTTTTGTTTCTCCAATTTGTACGGCCAAGGTTCAGCGACTTGTCCTTAATTCCTAAAACCCAGAAGATAGAAGTGTGTACGATTTTTCGTTGTCATTCTAATTTGAATAAAACGGAACCTGGTTTTGAATTTACTTTTAAAAGGGTATAGTTGGCATAGTGATCTCATATATAGGTAGCAACTGTACTGAACTATTTGATTTGTGGATTGGGATAGTTTTTGAATACCGGGGACTTATGTTTTTGTACTGATTTTGGGTAGAACCGAGTTCCTTTAGATAAATCCATTTCAGATATAGATTGCGGTCACTTGATCGTTGTCAATGCTTTAGGTTTTCTGCACTTTCCGGGTTAGGAGATCAGTTAGTAAAAGACAAAAGTGCTTAATGCTTTTAGAGACGGAATTATTATAGGTGCTACTTTATTGTCTAGCACTAGAAGTCCAACTCTTCTATTTTATACGAATTATTTCGCGTCAAATTATCTTGTAACTAGCGAAGAGCTATAACTTGATATAAGGAAAATGTTAGGTTTAAGAATTTGCAATGAATCATTTTGGAACATGTTATTAAAATATGTACTTTTCTACAGCCTGCAAAGCTGTTAAAGTAGGTGCTAAGGTAGGTATTAGTTCTAGTCTTTTCAACAGATATAGATTACGATATATTTGACTAATAAATTTTGTGCAAGCGAGTGCTTTGTGAAAAAAGTTAAACTTCGGCCCATCTTAAAGACAGCTTCCGATCAGAACCTCAACATTTTACCATAAACGCATCAGTTAAACGCATTGCACGCAGGGGTGTGCTCCTCTTTGAAGTTGAAAGGGCTCTCGATTCAGTGTGGTGTCCTGCAATCCTTCCTAAAAATGCAAAACTCACTCAAAGCGAATAGCTGTGAGTGTCCCTACAGACTTACTGCGCCAACTATTTATTAATTTTGTTTCCTACTCCAATTTACTGAATAAATTCTAAAACAATCACTTCCATGTTCTAAAAAACCAGAAAAATCTGTCTCGACTTTTGACGTCAAACAAAAAAAAAATAATCAAAACAAAACGAGAAATACAAAGCCAAAGATCGAAAACTGCAGAAAAAACTGACGAAATTCAAAAATAATGCAGAAGAACATGCTCTTTGTGATCGCCTATTCTGCCTTCAAAAATAATCCGGAAATGTTTGCAAATCCAAACAAATCTAGACGGAGTGACGGAAGGCACAGCCAAATGACGAACAGCCCAATGGGAGCACAGTTAACCCCTAAAAGTTACCACTATCATCAGCTCACGAGGTGGCAGCATAATTGTGAGTACTTAAGATTAAATTTCGTATTAACCATTCATACATAACATACAATACTTAGGCAACCAAATTCACAACAATTGTTGCGAATATGGTCGAAAGCCTCAAACAAGGGGATGTGAAGCAAGTCGACCATATTCAAATACAGTCAAGGAGTGACGCATTTATGTATGAGGTCACTCCACGCCCCGTGAGATATGCCGCCCTTTTTGCTCTGTGAAGAAGGAATTATGCAATTTTTAAATATTTCAATTTAATGGATCACATTTTGCTAAGTTAAATGCAATGTTTAGTTAGTTAACATAAAACTTTTCGTATACCAAGGGTCTTAAATATAAGCTATTAGTTTGAAGCATTTTTTTTTTGTAAATTTGAATTTGTTTTAATCTGATGAAAATAAAATTTGGCACTGAATCACTTCACTGAAAAACAAAAAAAAACTCCAGATTTACTATGCACGCACACTGCACAGTGTCTCATTTCATCACTCCGGCCCCTAAAATCATGCCGCCCTAGCCCCAGTTCTTACGGGCCTAGGCGTAAATCCATCACTGCAGTCAAGGCAAATGGTCGAACATTATGCTTCACAACCATCTTACTTTCGTACGGGGCTTCACAAGTTGTGGTACATTTTAAGAGACTTGTAGGTTTCCGTCTGATGAATCCGAAACCGAGTCAACAAAATGTTAAGTCCTTGTTCTACTAATAAATTATATAAGAAAAATATGCGTGAAAAAAATAAGACTTCGGGCTCGGATTCAGCTGGCGGAAAACTAAACATGTTTGCTCACATATTTTCAAATTAGCATTGATCTTCTTTTATTTTTGAAAATTGCATACTTTTTATTGTTCTTAATATTTGTTGTATATACAATTTGAATATCGTTCCTTTTTTTACAAACTCCTTATATTCATATAAATCTAATTCCCAATTACAAAACCTGCACTTGTAACATATACTTTAAATAGAATTCATACATGAAAATTTATAGCTCACACACACTTTTTTAATCCCGCTATACAAGTTGAAAAGCTATATTATTTTTAGTGTTCACCATTAAAATTGACATTGATTCACTTTAGAGGTTTATGTTTCTTATTTTTTTTTTTTTTGGGTTTAAATAGATTCTCTTCCCAGATCTCTGAATAGATACCTACTTCGGGAATTCTTTCAAAAATATATTTCAGCTTCTTAATACTAAGGCTCCGGATTATTTCTAATTTGACAGGTTATTGCATGCAAAGGAGTACACAATAGATGACTATTTTTATTACATAAAGTGGGCTCCGAATAATTAGACCTTGTCCTACAAACTGGATTTCCATCAACGATTAGAAAACTAGGGCCCAAGCTCAACTTCAAGGGAAGGCTGAAGGGACATATTGTAAGTTCATATTATGACACCATGCATCGTCTTGAGACGTCTTTGACAGAATTATATATATTATTTCAGGTTCTATAGCTGGCGTCGGTTGAAGAACAAATTTGGCGGCGTCTGTAGGCGTCGTGTATGCTGTCATACCCCAGAGGACATTTAAATCTCTGCCTCAGCACACAATTTGAGGAATAACAGTGGCAGAATAAGAACGAAGAACAAAATCATCAGCCAACTGAAGATTTAGCTGCATCTGTCAAGAATAATAGTCAAAGGTACGCTTCCCTACCATACGATTTTTCAAACAGGCCATCAAGTGTTTTAGTACATTTCAGCTGACTTTTAGTCTTTCGCCAGTAGAATTTAAGTCGGAAATCGAAGTTCAGGTAAATTAAAAAGTACTACTATCAGTAACTACTAAAAATGTTCCCAATTCAGCCATTCGGCAAAGAATTGTAACTCCCTTCCATTTGCCCCAAGAATGAAAACTTACACAAAACGAATGGTTGTAAAAAGCTAGAAAGCTATGTCTATTGTTCCTCCATAACTGTTGCACCAACTATACATTTATTAATCTTTAGACATTACAATATAAAATACTTAAAAATACTTAAAAAAAATGATTCTAAGAATTTTTTCTATTGGCCTTTTTTAACATCTGAGTTATATGAACTTTCAAGTCATCATTTTATTACATTGTTTACACCTTTTTTGTCGAACCGATTACAACGTGATTTGAAAACCGATTTTTCTTACGTATGGACCAAATGACAGGTGAATTTTATAAGGTAAGTGAATTTATTGTCTCGCCATTAAATGAGTCAAAACAAAACATAAAAAAAAACTATTTGTCAAATTTTGTCCGCTGAGCTTTTCTGGTAATGTATTTTGTGGGAGCGCGGGTCAAAATGCTGCCGCCAAAACTGTTCTTTGCAAAATTGTAACTTCTCACTCAAATATCCCGCTTTTTTATTTCCTGAAAATATTACAAATTAAAAAAAGAAAATGTTCTCTACTTTGTTTGCTACGAAATTTAGCAAACAATTAAATTTATTTTGGAAAATGTTAACAAAAAAAAAACCTTTTTGTATTGCAGAATTTAGAATTATTTAAAATAGAATTTGTATGTCAATTTGCCTGGTGTATTTATCTGTCTATGACGAACCTTGTTACTGTCGAAACTTCCGGACCTTTCATAACTGGATCACAACAAAAACAACAGCAGGTCTTTTGATGTAGCATTAGATTATAACACCTTTGAATTTTATTTAAAATAAACGATTTTAATGATCCAAACACCAGTCTTATGAGAGGAAAAAAAAAACTCGTCTTCCTCAAGAGAAAGGTGTTCTTATATACCTACCTCCCATTGATCAAATTAATTGTTCCCCAATCTTTAAAAACAGATAAAAGAGCGCCAATTTGAATAATTTATGTAATCCAATATAATTAGCTATCTCCCATCAATTATTTTTATTTTATTTTTTTTTTTCCTATTTTTTAACAACTGCTAATCACTAATTAAAGAACAAAAAACATCATTCAATCTTTTAAGTTTTACTGTGCTAATCGATACACACAAAGCTCATTAAGGTAAACATTTTCAAACAAAAGAAAATATATAAATCAAACTCTTATAAGCAACAGCAGGCCGCAATGAGTCAGAAGAAGCAAAGCCCCAGATTCGGTAGTTAAAATCGAATTATATACATAAACGATCCGATAAACCACTCTCTAAATATGCATGAAATCGAAATCGAACTGAAAATCAATCAAAATCAAAACGACGATAAACAAAAAACGAATTATCTATAATCCGAGATAAAATGAGTGCTCACTGCTCACCACGTTTTACGATCCCATAAAAGGTAATCAAAAAATTCCAAAGAAAAATCGAGAAATCGGTAATTCAGAAGGAATTGCACTGAAATTAGAAATCTCGAAGCCACCTCAATAAACCGAAATTCAAACGACGAATAATTTTCGCAAATTTAACAATTCCGTCGGCTCTAGAGTGAAATTTAAAGATCCAAATAGAAAGTATTATTTACAACGAACAAATTTAATTGTCAGGCTACAGCTTGAGTGAGATGTTTCGCTTAATGATTTGAAATGCAAAACAACACAAACGTTTGAATTGCATATGCATAAGGAAATACAATCACCGACAAACTGCTCTGACCTGTTCGATTTGCCATTGCCAAAGGGGGACTATGAATATTGACATTCTCCCAAAATAATAGATTGGAAATTGATTTTAAAAAAAAGAAGAAAAAAAGCTGAACACTGGGCGTATAATTAATTGCCGGTCGGGCAGAAAGCGGAAAGCCATATAACTATTTTTGAAAAGATCGTGTCGAGCCGATATATCTAATAATCTAAACTCGATAAAATTCTTCTGAATATTAAAACACTTTGTTCATGAATTCCGATTCGGAATGTATTTGTTTTTGGTAACTTCGTGTATAAACTGGACTTTTATGTTATTCATTAACAACAAATGGGAGCTTTAACGACGGTTATTAAAAGAAAATTTTAAATTTGAGCAGTTTCTGCTCGAGGGCTGGTTTAAGGGAATTTATGGAAACAACTGTAGTATATGGAAACGACTACGGTTCGTGGATTTGCTTATCACGCTATGATCTATGAAACATCTTTATGGGGAGATACTCGTAGCTGTGGAGAATTCGTTAGTATCCCATTGTTTGTGTCGGAAATCGTTGGATTTTCGCTTATCAAAAAATCTGGACAGATAAATAATTATCAACTGTACACCATTTGTATTGTATGGATATTTGGAGATTTGGACGATATATTTGTTGTCTACTAAGAATTGGAGAGTGTTGGCCAGACATATTCCGAAAAACAGAACCTTTTACAAAACAATTTATGAATTTCCCGATGATGTTTTTCGACACATTTCCGTAGGTCCACGTCAACATTTAAGGTACCTTTTCTGTTGATTCCATATTTAATTTCTAAGTTTAAGAATCAATTCTATTAGGTTGTGGAGAATGAGCTCAATCCACTTTGGAAAAAAAAGTAACTTCGGTCGGCCTTAAACGGGTTTGAGGCTACCACTATACCTAACTATTTCGAAGCTTGCCAATAACCGTTCGTTGAGGGAAATCAGTAATTTGTTCAATATTGCTAAAGGAGCAGGTTTTTAATAGTTCTTTGAAACAACCAAATTGCGTTTCAAGAGACATATAAAATGAGCAAAAACAAATAATGGGCAAGCTTATGAAACAATCCGTTCCCAACCTTTATTGGATGTGTAAATGTAACACAAATTCCCATAATAAATGTATACATATTAAATTCCTTGCTTCTTCTTAGGCTATATGTGACCATAGTCAAATGTTTATTGACATATATTTATATATACATAGCATTTGCTTCTGTTGTTCTTCACAATATTATTATAGAACAGGAGAAGGATCTTGAACCTCACTCGGCTGTTCAGTCACAAGACATAGAAAGTGATAAAACAACTAACATTTTGGAGGAACATCAACAAGTTCATGCGGCTAATGAAGCTAAAGAGAAGAGAGATCGAATCGCAATGCTGGTTTCGTCTTCATAAGTCTGTAGCTTATCTTTCGATGCTGAAATCTGAAATGCAAAGCAATAAAATATGAGTTACTTTTGCCAATTTGGTATTTTAATGATATGCATATTTTGTTTTATTCAGTACATAAAAAAAACAATTGAAGAAGGATTTAAACATAAGAAAAAAACACTTAATGGGTAATAAATTACAAACTCAAAAGAAAACCTCTACATGCTGTATTTTTAATTTTGTTCGCGTTCGACGCTAATAATTTCCTTGTGTCATCTTTCTCAGCCTACTTTTCTTAAAATGTCTTTACATCTTTGTTCGACATTTTGGATTTCTGTTTGTATTTTCTTCGTAATAGTCTCTTGCACTTCAAAATAATCCCACGAAGAGACGCCCCTCCCGCTCTGTTTGTTTCTTTTCTTAACCCGCTGGTAGGAAACCTTTAAATTTTAAAATTTCCGGAAATAAGGTACAAATGCAGAACTTTTATAATAATGAACGCAAAATTTGCAGGCATGCTGCATTTTTCAATTATGAACTCACACAGAATCTCCGAACTAGAAAAATTTCATAGGTACCGATGAGCGACGGACTTTGAAACGCCAAGTCTTAGATGAGTCGATCTTACATTATTTCCTTCGAAATCTAAAATTTATTCTTGTTTGAAAAAAGGTATACCTCCTAAAGATAAATGGTTTTGACCCTTTGCAAACAAAATGAGTCGCATTGACGGTAGTGCGGAGCACACCCCTGAAGGAGACGGTAGTCATACTCAATCCATACGTGTAGTGTTCATTAAAACATGCTCATGTTGGATCTTGCATGATTTCCGATATCAGTTGTGCCATCTTACCCATAAGGACTCTGTAAGCAAATATCCACCTGACTAGTATCCACAAGCAGGAATACGAAGCCAGTCGGCTATAAATCTTCACTCAAACATCCACCCAGTCCCTTATCAGCGAGAAGATGTCAAATTGCTTTTGTGTGCGACCTTTTTCCCATTTTGATTGTAAGTACTGTGTGATGCGTCTCCCTGGGTGTGTCGCCTCTGAACAAATACTAGTCACAACAACGCCATAAGAAGCATAGGAAGATGTACCTTTCGTATATGGCGCTCCCACGGTCAATGGTGGTGTTGATGTTGATGATGATGACACCTGTAGATACAAACAACAATGGTAGGTATCTGTTTGTTTTCAGTTTTCCACATAAAACCTGAGGAGACACGCCGGCCGGCAGCCGCACCAGTATGCAGTTAAACAAATATCACAATATCACACTTGCGCAATAATACTCTCGTTGGCAGCACAAACAGTATTGTGATTGTGATCTTATTTCACTTTTATTTTCGGCGGAAATCCAGGACAAGGTCACGGCGACTACAGCATCTGACAATTATTATTGTTATCTCGTGTATGTCTTCTTCGAATTTGGTTTGACACTAACATGGGTTTGACACTCGGAATCTGGTTGTTGAACTTGTAGACATGTCACCTTTTTGAGTTGGAATCACACACAAATCCATAAAACTCAGAGAGAAGCTGAGCTTCCGTTAAGAATCGAATCGCTTGAGTCGCTGAACTCGACGCGCTGATTTTTACCGAGAATCAACACTAAAATAGCTTTAGATAATTTTTTGTCTCTGTTTGTATTTAATTGAGAATGTATCGGAAATAATTGAGCTGTCAGTGAAGTAATGGGTCTAAAAGTGTTTATCGGGTGACACCTTGCGTGGCAAATTGCTGACAAATTAAGTCGCGCTCAGGGAGTGACATCGTGGTAATAATCGGATGAGATAGCAACAGAGCAGGAGCTTGCGGGCAGGCATTAGTTTAATTGAACATAAGAGGATTACGAAGCTGGGTGTTATGGCTGGCACAACTGTCAATAGCTTAGGGGCTGAGTGAGCGCTATTTGTCGGTTCATGAAGCGTCTTAATAGATTGACGCTGATATGATGGAATTCGCATGGCTTGGAGTTTGTAAATATTTTTTTAGCCCAGAATGTTAAAAGTTCAATAGGGGGATTTTTGAGACCGATAAGTTTAAGTCAAACGGTGGCATTGGGAATGAGAAAGAGGGCGTCACGAAAATAAAGAAATCGTCAAAAACGCGTGATAAAACGAGTCAAAAACGGGTTGGGATCAAAATTCTGTTTTTCTTACTTTTTTTTTTACAAAATTCTGCTTTACAAAATTTTTCATTTAAATTTGGTTTTTATTAATTTAAATTTTTTTTTTTTGTAAATTCAATTTATTTATTTTTTTTATTTTTTATGGCTTTTTTCAATATTTCATTTAGATTTGATTGCCTTTTTCCATTTTCTTAAATTGTAGTATTTAATATATTTATTTATTTTATATATATAAAAAAAAGTTGCATTGTGTTTGAAATTGATTGAATGAATTGTAATGAATGAACCGATTTTGTTTCTGTAAATTTTGCAGGAAAGGTGATGTCAATACCAAGGTTTACTGCATATACGATGTTTGTATATGTGATGGTTCATGCGTTATATGCATAATAAACATGTGTGTATTTTTGAGTATAGGGTGTATTATGGTGTTGTCGATCCCTGCAACCACTCAAAAGATTTCAATTAATTTTTCTGGATGTTTATGATTGGTTACACCTTTTAGGATAGGATAGTTTTGGGTCCGATAGGTGGCACTGTTGTCGATGTCCGAAACCACGTAATCGTTTTCAATGAAATTTTGTGGATGGGTAAGGTTAGTTGCCGCTTAAAGGATAGGATAGAATATGTTTTTATATTCTTTCAACTTAATTTTTGAGGTGAATACTTCTATGGGCACTTTGGAGCTGGGGAGTGAACTGGCGAGGCAACGGAAGTGAATCCTCTCGAATTTTAATTCAAAAATTAAAAAAAAAAATTGTGCCATGAAAGTAAAACCAAAGGCCGTCTCGGGCTTTTGGGGATCTTGCGCAAGGAAAAACTAGTTACTTAATTCAATATTTATAATTTTTTCTTTATCATATGTTATTACTTATTTATAAGTGCCAAAAAAATGTTTGTTTTTTTCAAGAATTTGAAAAAATGTTAAAGTTAGACTTAAAAATGTTGTTATTACTTTAAAGACTGTTTAATAATAAAAACTGAAGTATTTATTTAGTTAAAATCGCCTTTTTCATTGGCAACACCTTTCTAATGTTTAAGGAGAAAAAGTAGAACTACCTATATATGTTACACAAAGCTTTAACAAAAATATATTTTAGTATTGTTCGTTGATCGACGAATGATCGGTTTATTAGGGGTAGTCAGTAACCTAAGCCTTCTAGGGTTAACATACATTATATATGGATCTACATTTAGCGCGAAAAGTTTCACTTCTAGTGTGGAGTCACAATAAGCAAACTCTCTCTCTCTCTCTCTCGCAATACACCGTCCATAAATAAAATTCTTTGTCATAAAATGATAACTATATGCTATTGTTTTTTTTTCTCCAAAAGCGATCAGCACACATTCACATTCGACAATTTTCTGGGATATGGTTATATAATATATATCTAATATAATATATTTTGAGAGATATTCGAATCAGACCACAATTGACGAGTCTCTTTTCGTCTCTCTACCACTATAAATATTACCCAGATAGACTCCATAAAGGGTTTTTTATTTTGTTTACTCACTAGTTCTTCAATGCACTAACATCTCAGCCACTGCAATGCATACAAATGTACTTCTTCTCGATTGACATTGTGTTTCTGTTTAGTGTTTACATAATTAAATTAAAAACCAGAAAATGCACCTTCTCGTTGGATAAATCTACAAACCGAAATGAACTCTCTTTATGAATGGACCGCACATTTCGATACTACGGTGGTCTGTTTCATACCTTGAAAAGGTCTCAGAAATCACACATCTTTGGTAAAGAGTGCTCCCCTTTCAATTGTTGAAAAACTATCACACCTAATCGTTTCTATGCTAATCAAATCGTATTCGCATATAGTTAATGAACCCAAATTTATGTTATACCAATCTTAAAGATTTATACGACCGTTCAGATACAAAATATCCCAATTATTTATCGACAAAGTGTCACTTTGTCACCTTTGATTCAGAGTGTAGGTATCTTTTTGGATTTATAGCCAAGTCCGTTTATGGACTTACAAAATTCCATTTGTATCTAGATACTGGAGAAGATAGATATTTTCTATCGGAAATAATAATAATTAATGTTCTGCGGGGAGACAAAAGCTGGGCGCGACTTAGTATTCATTTTAATCGGCCAACATTGGCTAAAGAAAGGTGATTGTATATTAGAAGGGATTCATTTTTGGAGGGACCCGCAAAGATGACCGACGGCAATGATGGCTATTTCGAATGGTGACAATTTTCGAAAACAATGAACGCCAATAAATCTCGTTTTGGCATCCTCCTGTTTGACGACAAATTAAATACCAATCCAAAGAGTCCATAAATTCGACTTGAATAGCTTTGGACTCTGACTGACTGACGGTTTTTTTTTTCATGGAAGTTATTAGAACTTTAGATTACATAAAGTTGTGTTAGTTGGGGCCTATGGGGTGTATCGGGTAAATGGTAGGCATATTTCCGAGAACTAGAAGATTGATGGACCGTGCGTTTGGGATTAGTATCGATCGGGTTATGAGGCTATTTATAGGCTTGTGATGGTATGACTTCGATGGGAAAGGAATTGGTTAGGAATTTAATGAAGACTAATGATTATTTGGTTTTGCCAAATACACGATTCGTGGACTTAACTAACGAACTGTTGTAAGTTGTAACAGGCAAAAGAATTGCAAAGAGAAGTAGAGCAGAAACAAAACAGAAGCAGTAAGCTGTAGTAAGTCGCTTGTTATCTGGTGCTGGGAGACAGCAGATACATTTAATGAGTGAAATTCGTTTTTTGAAAATCGAAATTTTGTCCGTTTCCTTTTTTAATAAATCCCAACTTGAGGTTTTCAAAATTCACTGAGAGCAGACATAATAATAACAGGCAGCGAGATTACAGGAAACAAATAGCAGCAAAATGGAGCACCTCAATGGCAGTGACTCTGTAAGCTTGCTATCGGAGGTGATCCAATTCACTCATTGTGAAAAAGACCGCACTTTCTTTGAGTGCATTGGATTGAAGGAAAGACAAGTCTTCAGACGAAAGCTGAAGTCGTCGCTTTGGACATTATTTGCAGATTGGAGAACGATGCTCATGAGTAATCGGTACCTTTGACTCCCAAAATAAAATGAGTCCCCCCGTTCTAGCCCCTGCAGTCAACGCGCCGCCTCTATCAGGACATTCCGTGGCGTATACGATAGGTAGATAGATCAAAACCGAAAATGCTTGCAATTCTCCACTAGAATGCCAAAAAGGTTCTTAGCACCCATCCCCACAAGCTATGTGAGCATATAATTGAAATACCCCCGACGAAATATCGAACCATGCCATAGCACTACCTTCACATAACCATCCAAAGCAAAAGATACAAATCTGCTTGGCCGGCATGTCGATTATGTACACTCCAATACCACAATTGCAATCGCGAACCTTTATTCGTTTGCGCGCGGACATACCTTCGCCGAACAGCACCACGAGGCAAAATTCCACTTTCGGATAAAATCAAATGCACATCGCGCAAGCGCAGCGTAATGATGGTCGCTGCTAAAACAATGTCTGCCATGCGGTGCCGTAAGCCTACTGCATGCATTGCCACTCAGACAGTAAGATAGTAAGACAATGGGTCATTACTTCCTTTTGTGCATCGTTTTACTGACAGTCGCTGGCATTGATGTTACCAAGTCACGGATGATGCTGTTGCTGTGTCCATGGGCTGATATTATCATCATCATCATCATCATCGGATCCGCGCAGTCGCCGCCGTCATCATTGTTAATGTTATCACAGCCTGCAGTGTATAAGCCAAACCAATCAAACCAGAATGACGACCTGCGCGTATCCCCGAAAAGCCTCACGCCAATTTCTCCGCACATCATCGCCTGATCGGTGATCAATGGGTGCATCTCCATCAGAAAAGAGAGAGAAATATGTTCGGCCTTTGGGACATACATGTGCCACCTGCAACGAGACCACTTAACCCGGAGTGCACTTTCGGGTTTACCTCAACTTTCCTATCCTAACCCATGGGACCGGAATTTACGGCCGCTGCTTAGCATTATTGTGTTCGTTAATTTACAAAAGCGAGCACTTCGGCGCAAGTGGCGGTTATCGGGTCGCCGGTAGAGCTCTCCATCATCTCCGCTGACGTTAATATCTTAATTGGTAATTAGCTTGAGGAAAATTCAAGATTGGGCTGATGATGCTTAAATGCAATCACTGGACTTAGAGTGATAATCCGATTGGAGAGTTTTACGCCACCGATTTGCATTTTTGTATGTATTTTGTTTGTTTTTATTTTTTTTAATTTTGAGAACAATTAGACCGATTTAATTGGGCCGATAAGAATGGAGATTCTGGATCTTGATGGTACCATCGTTTGAAGGGAAGCTAAATCACTTCATGGTGCGTGGGATGTGTTGCATTTTAAGTGTCATTCGAGCATTTCGAGCGAAAGCGGTGGAACGCAATTTTATGGATCGTGCTTCATAAATTTTTGAGAATTACACCTTTGTGAGATATGTGGTGAGGCTATTAGCATTTAAAGACGACAGATGTGGAATTTTGACTGTGAGCTAGGGGAGCTTTGGAAAGTTATATCCATAAAAATGGGCAGCATTACACGGGTGATAACTGATGAATATGGAATTATCAAATTGAAACATGAGTTTTAGGGTCAGTAGTGTTTCACTTGAAGAGTGCAGCTTAAGATCGATGAGTTCACTTTTCACTGCGAAGCCACCTTCTCAGTGGCGTTGTCTTTCCATAGTGGGTGAAAACGTTGTAAGATTAGTACTTGGGTAAGTATGTGGAGAGGCCGTGAGTTACCGCTTTGGATACAATAAACTGGCGACCTGCTGGTGGATGTATGTCTGCAGTTGTTCAACTTGAGTGGTTAGATGCAAACTCTGCAAATAAAAGTCTTACTTTGGAAAGCTTGATGCCATTGTCCCTTACTGAGATTTTGTTTACAATTTGGTGATCTCAGCATCGTGTTCCATAAAAATGGTCAGAGGATTTGCTTTGATTATAAGTGGATCAGGTCTTTCTGGGAATAACGCTTTTGGTACGAATACATTTGGGGACCTAGCCACTAACACATTTTGTTAAAGTGCAAGGTCTAATAAAGACTATAAGGACCTACGCCAGGAAGAAACGAAAATAGTTTGCGAAAAAAAGTAACCGAACTAGAAACATGCCTAAAGTCTTAAGACTTAGAAATAAGTTGAATTGAATTGAATTGAATTGAATAATAGACACAAATCATAGTTCCGGTTCTCTATGAGAAAATATAAAGGCAACAGACCTCGAATTGGAAAAATTACGTATACTATGGAAATCTTAGAAGGACTTTTCCAGAATTTATTGAAGCCAATATCTTTGACTGTATTTTTACACTCCCACTGTACGTTTTGAGGACGAGTCTTGAGCGTGAAAAAAATCTTCTTTAACTCAGTTTGAACAGAGGATCCCAACCTTAGCATAAATATTACAGACATGTAGCTTCTTGGAAGCTTTTGCAAAACCATATTTTAGAAAGGGGCTCAATTTTCAAAGTTATGATTTTTCTCTTTCAATTCTTATATTAAAAAAAGGATACGCATCAAAACGCATGTCTGGTGATTTTCAAGCCAGTTTCCTAGCCCGCTATTTAGCTGTGCTCAGATTTGAAGTTGTCAAATAAAATATTTTTCCCTAAACATCAAAAGATTGAGAAAAATTGTTGACCTTCGATTATATCGAGTCGGACCAAGTACACACGGTAAATGAATGTCCGTTCAATGAAGTTGAAATTTTGCACAGTGATAGAGGAGTACAAAATATTGAGGAAGTATTTTCCCATTTTCCAAAGTGACCCCTTTTCGAGGGGCCAAATTCTGAAAGTATGTGTGTGGGCAGTATCTTTCTTTCCTATAACTAGAGAGGTCGTTTACATGGTGATAGATGATAGTAGAAAGTAACAAATTACGTATTTCAGGAGTTTCTTATCTTCGCTTAAGGGTTCGTTCCAGGGGGCCACGAACTTGTGTACCCCCCTAAGTCGCGCATGCAAATTGAATAGGTATAACAAATTTGTGGATATATTTTTGATCGGACTTCTAGAAACTTATTGAAAGTATACCCTACGAATGGTTATAATGGAATACGTCAATGATAAATACAATGTTCTTTCTGTAAGTAAGGAATGACCATCTTACCTTAGAAATGCATTTTTGTTACAATCATATGGAACGTTTTTGAGATAAGGCTGATTTTTAAAAGTACCGATAATCGTTTTTTAGCGAAAAACTGGATTATCTAGTCATGTTAGGCTTATTAAGCTCAAATGTCAATTTTGGTTGAAATCGTTAGAGCCGTTTTCGAACAAATCAAACTAGTATGAAAATGTTGTATTGGAAGTACCATTAACATCGAGGTTACCTTGCAAAAAAAAGGAGCTCCGAACTCGAAGCCCACAAACTCCAAATCCGAAGTTTTAAACAAATCCATCCATCTGTTTAGGCTGTAGACCTCCGACGCCGACGGACAGACGGACAGACGGACAGATTTGCACTTCTTTGCGTTCCTCTATCATCGTAATGATGATAAAATCGCAAGTTCTTAATTTTGTACCTATAAAATATCTTTCTCTTACTCTTACTATCTTACTTACTACAATTACTCATTGTGCGCCTGCTAAGGACTTGCTCATAGTGCATGCTTTATCAAACTACCTGATCAGTCCCACATTCTGCCTGTAGTTACGACAGATTAGATCCGTTTACTGAGAATCGGTGAGTTGTCATTATTGTCGAATATTTTCTAGCGCGATAGTCGGTACTATTTTTCATCGCACTGGCCAAAAGTTCTTACTAAGCAATTAAAAGACCACCAACGTGTGCAAATCTATTCTGACACCGTTATTGAGACCAAGGAAAAATCCGGCCACAACACTTTAGAATATAGAGCCGGTAGTTGTAACCTGGACTATGAAAAGAGTCCCTCTAAATAAAGTAGGTGTACCCCAAGGTTAGGTTAGGTTGAAGTGGCTGTCGGCTAGCCGACACACTTAGACCCTTGTAAGGTCCCTTGTGATACCACATGAATCTAAAATGCAATTCTTCCTACTCGTTGAACCAATTGGAGCTTCTGATGAAGCGTAGGATATTCCGAATGTCTGTGCTTTTTAGATCGTTCAGACCATCATAGTAGAACGCTCCCAGATGGAGATGGTAGACAAAATTATCCAACCAACCTCAACACGTATATCTTTTACCTGTTATCACCCAAACTTAAACGCCCGAAACTGACGAAACCATTTCTCCACCTCATTTCAGTATAAAGACAAACCAAAACCACTATACCGGTGTACAAAATGCGGGATCAAAATAAATGCAAGCACCACCTTCGGAGGGCCATATGCGTCGTCGATTTTGTTTAGGCGATAAATATCTCACTGACATTTAAGCTGAACTAAAATATCTTATTTAGGAGCAGAATACACAATTCCCTTGCATATCAAATTCCAATTAGGTCAATGTTCATATTTTATGTGATTATTCAATTTTCCTAAGTGAAAGAGATTTAGACAACAAATCGTTTAGGGGTATTTTCGAAATGTCTCCATTCCACTGATATGCCTGACGTAAATGCTAATTGATGCCTAGGCAGCCCAGTCAAAACAGTAAATAAAATGCAATCGATAACAGTTCTTACATTTTGTTGAAAAATCTGTTGTAGGTTGAGACAGACGCGGACTATATTTACCTTTTGTGGGTGAGATATGGGTGTTTTGAGTTGAGGGCTCATTTTGAAATTTACGACGAAAGTTGCTGCGATAATTTGCAGACTTACTTTAGATGGCGCTCACACATGTAGAATAGGATGTAATAAAGATGTCTCGGGGATATTATGTTACATCCCGTTAGTAATTTGTAGAAGACTAAGTTCAAGTTGGGATGCATATTGTTAATAAGACGTGAGACCGTTAAAACGTTTAGCAGATTGAAGGGGACTGGTTTTGGAACAAACGAAAAATGGCCCGCTCACCATCTGACCCAGTGCATACATTTCAACGATTATTAAGGCGTTCATAAAATGGATGAATAGGGCACAGCTCATCTTTTCCGAAAAGACTTCTTCGCCATACCATAAGTACCTAGTCTACTATCTTTCTACTCCCCACTTTAAACGTCGACGGAAAAGAAACTGGTGACGCAGGAAAACAACAGGACACGCGATTGCCACCAATCCAATTGCAAATATTTCCAAATGAGCGTCACTTATGTACTGCCACCTGCAAATTAAGACTGTAGAACTTACGTGAACATGATGGCAGCATTAAAAATTGCCGTGGGTAACCGACGATGGCTTGGACATCTACCCTCGTTCAGGAAATTTTAAATTCTGAATTCTAAATTTTAAATTCTAAAAACTACCGAAACCACAATTTTTTGACTCAGTTTATTTTCAGGAATTGCCTAGGATTTGGAAGAGTAGCTTTAACGTGATGAAACTTCAAATCAAGCAAGGAAGGCAACATGTTGCATGGTGAACGTTGTAACTCTTTCTATCTCTCTCTCTCTCTCTCTCTAAAATGTAAAACAAGTGCTGATGAACCTGGCAGCACGATCAACTCCGAAAGACCGAAGCGAGACTTGGTTAACCAGGGCAACGAACTGTCGAAAACAGCGCATAAAAATAACCCCTTGAAGGTTACAATTCAAAACCGAAAATTTTACTTTTTTTCTTTTGTTTTAAATTATTTTTAAATAGTTCATAACAAATTAAATTTGTTAAACATAGAATTATTTTAAAACGCTGGTCACTTGCTGATGGAAAAAATCATAAAGGCCTTCCTTCCTTCCGGATCTTAAAAACAAAAACATGCCAAATGAAAAACGCATCCTCTGACAAACATATTCGCACTCATTCCAATTCAAATCCAACTTAGTCCTGTTTCCCACGATCACCAGCAGCGAAATCAAACAAAGACCTGTTATCGAGGTTCCTCTTTCCGGAATATCAGATTCCCTATTGCTGAGCTCCACCTCCTGCGCGCAACATACCTACGCAATGAATAGAAAAATCCCTAAATGCACGCACATCCTGTATACGAATATTATGCGAATAGGGGCACTCGCAAAATAACCAAGTATACGCACAGATATCCTCGAAATCCAGTTCTCTCCTTGCAACAGCCTTGATTACCTGACCTTTGTGCGAAAATTCCCAACAAAGGACACTCGCGAACAAAGGAATTCAAACAAAACTGAAAGGAAGATTATAAGACAATTTTTCAAAAACAGAAATAGGATTTCAACGCCGCACTTGAAGCGGGCGATAGTCCTTTTGTTTGTTTGCTCAATAGAAGAATCCCCCTGATTATTAGTATTTCGTTTTCTATCCGTTTATCCTTGGGTGCTGATTGTAATTATAGTTGCGCACAACGGACAAACAGTGTAATCAGTTTATGGACTTTGGCAGGTAGTTGTCCTTTTGGTTGATTGATGATGACCACGTTCCGGAAAACGTATAATGTGGCGATAAGGATCTGGGCGAAATTGAAAGTGTCACCGATGTCCCGGGGTCAAGGATATCGTCGGAAATTGATGGCTGTCTTTTTAAATATTTATCTAACTATGACCCACAAGATGACATCCACAGAGCTGACTGTAGCCTGTCTGTCCTCCACTGGACGGGGCTTTCAAGCCTCACCTATATTTTTATTTGCCTCCAGACGTGTCCTCTGCGCAGTCTGTTCAAACATGAAACAGCTCAACAACTGCATCTGCACATGTCGCCGTAATTATTCGAAGACTCATCAAGCGAAGGCCAATTCCCCCATAGAAGGAAGTTCAAGTGAGCTAGCCCGCGCACATTCCCATGTTGCACAGCCCACGCACTCTCTTTCCCGATGATTTATTCCAGCCTCAGTCTGACCGCGCACTTCTCATTCACATGACACTGACACTTTAATTGGCCACCACACCCATCCCCACCACATGGCTAAGCACTTCCTGAGAGACGGTGCGGGTGTCGCTGATGATCATGATCATCACATTATGGTCATTCAGCTGGCTGGCGCAGCAGCACTTTGCGTCAAACGCGAACTCACCTTGAGGCAGCTACTTGTAGAATGTACCGGTCGCCTCTATGTTGATTAGATTTTTCGAAGAGCGACGCACTTGTGCATACTAAGTCATGCTGGGCACGTCGTTATGGTCGCGCCAAGATACATAGAGGAGCCATATACCCTCTGCTCTGAGTCGCCCCCAAACAGCAACAAAAAAGCGGACGTCGCCGCTGCGCGAATATAGTGACTTCTTGCCCTAGTGCTCTAGAGCACCATAGCGCTGTTGAACGGCCAGCGCAGAAGTAACCGTCATGCATATAGGTATAGGTATATATGTGACCAACCTTGGTGGAGTCCTAAGCTCATGCCAGCTAATATGCGTGCAAGACTGCATCTAGTCAACTTGGAGGGAGCCAGGGCCAAAGTGGGAACCGGTTGCCTGCGAGATAGTTTATCTCTGCGCGTTTTTATATTTTTCGCGGCACTAGACCGGGCTTGGCTGGCTGGATGACTGAGCGACTGAATGACTGGGGTGCGCAACAATATTGCTGTTGTACAGCTCCTCTCTATGGCTTGTGAGTTTTCTCGTGTATATGCACACATTTGGCGTGTTTACCTGTCATTAGATGTGAATTAATGCCAAGTCCAAGTTTGCCATAGGAGACTCTTAGCTGAACGAGCAGCGCTAGGAGGCGAGTGCATTGACTTGTGTCGCGTCGCGTCGTCGTTATGCTGGTACGAGTACAGGAATACTGTGGCTGCCTGCATAAATCTCGCCGAGTGGGTAAGGTGCACTGTGAAAAATGGAGATGTGATCTTTGGTGGGGTTCTGCAGAAAAAAAATATATTTATATATATAAACACATGGTTTTGGGATAGGGGATCCATTAGCAGTAGCATGCTCAGTATAGTGGTAACCTTGTTAAGGATACGCCAGAAGTCCACATCTTTATCAGAGCGAGGGCTTTGTTGCAAAACAGATGTGGCGCTCATGGTCAGCCGGTGCAAATGGGCAGGCGAAAACGTTTAATTTAGCAGTACGAAAATGAATACTGGCTATTGTACACTGACTTCACTATTTGCTCCTTTTTGGGAAATTTATCTTGTAAGAGGAATAAGAGGGAGCTGGAATATTTGATATCCACGAAATAATTTATGGTACTGTAGATAAAAGAATGTGATGGACGGTCGATGAGTGGAGCTACTGGAGGTGTTGTCATACTGCAGCAACTGACTTAGCCAGCTCCTAATTTAAGCATCTTACAGAGCCTCCAACGTTCTGCGGAAATGGCACTCATTGTATGCCCAGTCCTTATTTCATCATCGTACTTCGACAGAAACAATAAGCTCTTTGGAAGCCGGCAAATATACCCTAAGAATCGCCCCCAAATACGAAAGTAGATAATGCGACTAAATTCCAGGTAATTTCTCCAAAAAGCGTCAAAATTGCCAAGAAAGTCGTTGCCCCCAAAAATTGTGCCTAAATCGATGCTGAAATGAGTTAAAAGATTATTCAAAATTGCCTTAAAGACAGGGCAGCGCAATCGTTGCAAAAAAAATACAATAGAACATCACGAACGTCAAAGTTTCAATATATTTTTGAAAAGAGCTTCCCCTCGACTTTAGGCGGTTTTCTTGTATTTTCATTTGAACAACAATAAGAAGTTCGTTGTCGTTTCAGACGATGTCAATGTGGGTCGAAATTTCTCTGTCCAATTTTGGGAGAAGCTGTTCCTAAAAGGTTTCAATATCCGTTTTCCTTTCAGCGACTTTTGACTCGTTTTTTAGGAAAAACTGTTTCTGAATTTGTTTTTTGAGAAGTTTTTCAAACTGTTTTCTGACTTCATTACTTCCATTATTGTAGTTAGTTCTTTGGATGCAATGGGTCTTAAGACAATCACTGCCTCAAATTTCGATCAACAGTTTTTAGGTCAATGCATACCCAGCAGCTTTCCAATTTCTGACGAATTGCCTGGCAGACTTAAGGACAATATTTGATTGCATGTTATGAAGGAGATTGTGATCTATCTTAGTCTGATTTTTGTGGTCACCTATAAGTGCGCTTTTCCAAGTCAATTGAAGCGTCTTTTTATGTGATTCTCAACGAGTTTTTTTGAAGCCTTCCCAAGAGTTAAGTTTGCTTAGAGTGTATGCCTATGGATTCTAGTCTTTGATTGGTATTAGGTGGGTCGCCTGAAATGATTTATCAGTATGGTTCATGTCTTATTTTGTCGATTTTCAACGTGGTATGATTTTTTTCTGCGTTTTTCAGACAAGTTTCAATTAAATTTTAGACAATATTTCAGGCAGATTTTCGTTAATTTTCTGAGAGATTACTTGGAACATTTTCCATTATATTTTGCGCGAATAATACGGTTTGTATGGTTTTCCAAACATTTGTTATAGGCAGTGCTTTTTTGGTGTCGTTTGCTCAATTTTACATTAGTTCGTAACACGTTTATGGAAGCGAGTTCTAAAACAGCTCCGATGCATTTGACGCGATCTTGTGGACCTTTTTTGAGCTCATGCTCGATGCATATTTTAGTGATTTTTAGTTTGCTTCTTAGACGTATACGCGTTTGAAGAAAATTTTTTAAAAACGTTGAAAACATTTTTGGAAAGAGTTTTGAAAATAGTGCTTCTTTTTGTGCGATTTCTTATGAATTTTTATGACAAGGCTTTTATTACATTGAAAGCATTTTTTTTTTTAAATTCTATTTAATTTTGGTCCTATTTTGAACCCTTTTATAGGGGAAATGCTTTTGGGGATATTTTTTTTTTTTTTTCAGATTCTTGTCTCAGAACTTAGACTTGTTTTTTGAGCCAATTTTCGAAATATTATTTTAAAACAACTTATGTGTTTGTTTTGATATCGAAGTTGTTGCAAATTTGTAGCCGTTCTTGCCATTTCAATACATTATTTGTTCTTTAAAGTATTTTTAGACGAGTGTTTTCTTAGGTTATTTATCAAATCGTTTATGGGGCATTTTTCGGGGGCCGTCTTGTGCCTTTATTATGTGAATTCTTACGGTTATTTTTTGGAGAGTTTTTAATTGCAAATTTAGTGTGCTCGAAATGTTTTTTTTTTAAAGAAATTTGTTGGCCTTTTTTATTGTATTTTTGAAGAGTTTCTCCTGGATCCCAGCTCTCAAAAAATCTCAGATGTGATGCGAAAAACTGAAATTTGCAATTTTCAAAATCCGAATCTCTTCGAATGTTAGTCGTCTGTGTTTTGCATGCGGATTTGCATCTCGTATACGGAATTATGAGTTTGATACTTAAAAAAAGGTTTGCTTTTTGATTTTTGTATGAGAATAAAAGAGTCAAAAATTAAAAAAAAAATCAAACATTTTAAACGAAGCACTTTTTGAATGATATCCCTTCGCATTGATATAAATATTTTCGAAAATAGTGCCATTCGTTCAAAGCAGTCACAGGGCTCTCGGACAGTTCGGTATAATTCGATTTTCCCAAACAGCTTCTTTGAGAATCGAACAAATGCTGAGCGCATATCGCCCAAAGTAGCCACTGAGAAAACCAATAAATGTTCATTAAACACATTAGTATTTTTTTTTTTTTTTTCGATCGAAAACAAACATTTACCAACCAATTTAAATTGGAATATTTTTTTTTTCTCACAAACTGTCAAAGTGTCTAACTTAACGTTCTGCAAAATTCTACCTCATTCGACAGGGGAATATAATTTTCTCACAGGTGAAAAAAAGCCCGTGCAGCTTTGAGAATACCAATTTTTTTGCTATGCGGAAATTTTAGGTGGATTAAGACGAATTATCCTATACGGAAGTTGAGAATCGGGGTCCTGGTAATTTTTTCAACTTAATTGGAACCGATCAAAAAAGTTTTCATTGGAATAAATTTTCTTGAGGCAACTTTGTGATTGATTGATCCTTAGAACATTTATTTGTAGAGCATGACGTGACAAGTCCAAGTTGGAAAGTTTGTTAAAACTACATATATTTATCATATTAATCACCTACAGTGTGTTCGACAGGCATCTGACAGAAGTGTTTTGAACCTCTGTCACGATATATTCCAAAATGTAGAAAATACGGTCTTATTTTACGTACCAAGTCTGTCTTCATACATTTTTTTTTTTTTTTTTTGTTCCTTTATACTATAAAGAGGTTTTATTATAATAAGTGCGGTCTCGATTCCAATCAATATGACATTATAGTCCTTTTCCAAATGTTAGTCCTCTACTCATTCTTTCAGTATACAAAAAAATTGATAATGTTATTTTTCCTTTTAATTTTTCCTAACAACAAAAAGTGATACATTTACAATTCGAACAAGGGGAAGGTGTATTTCGAAAATGTTCGAAAGTATTTGACTTGTTCTAATAATACCAGCGGTTGTTGAGAAATAAGTTGCCAGACTCTGATTGCCATACATATTAATATTCTGTATCATGCCGATGCGTATCCGATGAACTATTTCAGTCAGCTGCCCCGGCTATACCGTTTCTTGTTCATAAAACAATAATAATACATAAAATGTAGGGACGAGTTTTTACCATGATTTCGTTAAGCATGTTTCTCTGGCGAGCAGAGGATGAATTTCGAAGATTTTCGAATATATATTTAAATATGCTATTGGGATACTAGAAAAGAGTTTTATACGGTACTTTTGTCATTCCTAATAAAGCCGTATAGGTTTCTCGGACATTTCTCTGAGTGTTACACCAGTCCGCTGGCTAATACCTCGGCACGGTGCGCGCACATGAATTCAAAAAGCACCACATTAGTACTAATACCCGGTGGAACAAGTATGCACTCCCGAATACATCTCCAGAGCGGTTCCTCTTGAGGCTATTTCGCAGCGCGTCACCCGACCATATGTCGCCCAAGCAGCGCTTTTTATTGGTATCAAATCGGCTGCTGCTCGTCATCAGCGGCTGTTGCATGCATTGCGGGATTAATTAATCGACAGCGGGATTATATTTGTCATAGGAAAATGCACACAGAAACCTCCATCCGATGGGATTAATGATGCTGGCATTCACATTCACAATCTAAAAGTAAACAAGAGAAGCGCTTATCTCTCGCCAATAATCAGGAAGTTATTCAAAGCCAAATGGAGTCGGTCAAAGGTCCCATAAAACACGTACAAACCATATGTACATCTGGGATCCACTAGCCACTACCATCAAGCGGTACTCGAGGAAGCGCTTAGCAATTATCAATCACACTTCATATGCGATTGGATAATTCGAATCGATCTGTATCTCTGAGGTATTATCAGATCAAGTCTGCACCTTTTTCTCTTTCTCTCGTCCAATGTGAGCGTGCCCCTTCTGCTGATGTTCTTTGGCGTGTGATCGATTGTGCCGTTGACCGTTATTTAATAAGGAAATTCCATGATTTGCTTAGCAAGAGGCCGCCGCCGCTGACTTATTCTAACGCATTTCCCCCCATCAAATGATTTGAAATTGAAATTGCTGTTGGACTGGTCAATGCAGTGCAGTGCAGTGCAGTTGAAGGTATATGTATACGGTGTACCTACACCTATATTCGTGTGCGTGCTAGGCAGCTAATCAATGTCCTGCTGTGCCGCGTATGATTAGCGGCGCATATAAACGAGTTATGTGTGTGTGTTTGCTTAGGGACTGGCTTCGGGTGATTTGTTCGAATGTCCGTTCCCACATCAGTCACACGCACCGATGAGCTTGATTGGCAAACGCTGCCTGAGCGCTCGAACAGGAAACAAACATAATCCGCATTCCGGCAATAAATTCGATCACGTCCCGTTGAATGCCTTGCGCAACTGTCACCCGTGAGAAATTCCCCCGCCAAATAGGACTGCGATTGCTAAGCGAAGGCATCAATTCATCGACATGTGCGCAAAAGTATATAGTCCTTCGCCGAATGCACATCCTGTCTATCGATTATGGATTAGCAAATAATAATAATTCCGTAGGATTTCTATTTCTTTTTTTGCTCCATGAAAATTTCCATCAAAATAATAGAAAAAGATATTAAATTTCAAGGATCCTCGCCCAGAGCACCTGTGCTGCATTCCCACGTTGAGTATGAGCAAAGGCCAGGGGCACCCATAGGGTTCATAACACCAGATCGAACCGCAATCAATCGTACGAAGGATTTGCCTTTTGTCTTCGGCTGTGTCGATGATCACGTTATCCTCCGAGTGTGTGGAAATTTATAAATGGGTGACACTCCCTTTGGTCGGGGCTCGGAGCACGTTATTGACGGGTATATCCTGTAACAGGTTTTTGATTTTGCTGATGTAACGTGGGAAATGCGCGCGATGGTGAAGGGGTTTCCCATTCAAATGGGTACGGGAGTTGAATTATGAACCTGTAAATGAGTGGCATCGCCTTTGTTTGGGCGTCCTTAAATTTCTGTCTGGGTGTGTAATCGATTTGATCAAGGTTGTTGGTTATATTGGTTATCCTTTTGATTTATTGGAAGGTTCCGTGAATGTGTGCTCTGGTGGTGCGGTTGTTGGATTTCGATTCGTGGCTGCTTCCGTCCGGATATGCATTGGGAGGGCACATTTTTTTCGTATGCTCCCGTTTTATTGTGATTGCTGGTTATTTTCCAAAAAAATATTCCCATGTAGAAGGAAACGGAAACAGGTAGTGGATCTAGGGAAGGGGTTAAGGGAAATGAGTGACACCAAGAGAGATGCTCGGATAGAACGTCGCGATAGCCAGCTATACCTTTGAGGTGGTTAAGGACTCTATCAACCTTGGCTCCCCTATTCAGTTTGAAAATTACATCACGAAGAGTTACACTTGCCAGTCGCTGTTACTTTGGCTTAAGAAGGCAATTGATTAGTATGGCCTTGTCGATAACCACTAAGGAGACTCTACTCCTACTCTACTCTCTACTCCTCATCGTCCCAGTTATGACACAGAAGAATGGATATTAGTATGGGCAGATGAAGATCTCCTTCGTCACTTCGAACGCAAGATTCTTCGAGTGATTTTCGTGCTCGTTTGCGTTGACGGGCCTTGGGGGAGGAAATTTATCAGTGAACTCTACCAGCGACATCGACGTGGTCACAAAAGCACGCATCAGTCGTCTAAGATGGCTGGGACATGTAGACCGAACGCTCCGGCTCGAAGGATCTTTGATTTCAACCTGGAGGGACAACGCAGTAGAGGAAGACCTCGCCTTAGGTGACGTGCAAGTGGAAGGGGACCTCAACCAACGTGGGGTGTGCAACTGGAGGCAGTTAGCCAAAGATCAGGCTAACTAAATAGGCGTATTGGCTGTAGCGCCACCTAAATAAGTAGTGAGAAAGATGCTCTCACAGAAAGAGGAGCTTAAAATGCCACAAGTGTGACTCTGATTGATCAACTGAGGTGGACTACATCGACTGAAATTGGTACGGTACACGGTACAGACTTGTACGCTTGTAGAAAATAAACAAAGTAACCCACCAGCTGCCTTTTCTGTCCGCACTCGCATACCCTGATCCAATAAAAATCAAATCGATCAGCCATTTAAGCATTCAAGTGTTAAACACTGAAATACGTGAAATGCCTGCGCAGCTTCAGCATTCGCTCATTCCCACTGATTAAATTCCACTAAACATCTCCGCGTCAACAAGACACGAATGAAGTTTAGAAAAATCACTGCCAGTCCATGTTAGCCGGGCCAACAACACCAGTTCCGTCACTCCGCGGCCGTATAGTTATATTGTCTTCGCTCGCCAGACCAGAAGTGTTTACATCGGTGTAACTCCTTGTCCGAGTGCGCGAAATGACCATGTCAGCTCACACTCATATCACTCGCGTCAGTGTCTGTCCTGGATGCTCGCAATTACCTACTAGAGGCAACACTTATACTCCCATTTCCATTCAGTAGGAAGAACTAATTAAAACGGTTCCAAGGTAGCGCAGCCATCACAACACCATAGACGCATTCTGAGAACGCTGACTCTCAGTGTTGGTATACCCCCGCCAAAGACAGAAGGGATTAGGTTGCAGATTGCACTCGTACGTCGTACATACGCTTGCGATTGTCTTGGCTGCGAGCTACTGATGGGTGGAAGTGACGATGACGATGATGATGTTTTGAGCCGCAGCAACACTTCTCGATTAAGATCCCATCGCATGGCACACAGGCCGGAGTCAGTGCGCACAACATACGCTCCAGTGGTGGCGTAATATCCTCACACCATCTCAGCGCGCTGCGTTATTGTGTGGACATCTTTAATGTGTTTGCGTTCTAAGAAGAAAGAAAGGACGGTGTATAATGAAATCGTATGGACGAGTGGGTCCATGGAATTCTGCCTCTTTAATTGCAAATTACTACCGCGATGATGATCTGGAGAGGCGCGTTGTATCGGGCATCTGCAGGGTTTAATCAACTCGCGCGTATGCGTAGTCAGCAAGTCCGCCAGTTACATGGGCCAGGCAAAGAGATTAAATTGCCAATTTTGGTTATGAGGCCGTTATGGGAGTTTAATTGGTGTTGCAAAAGCCAATGGATGCACTGAGGTACATTGTTGATACACATTGATGCTATTTTCCAGAAACACAATATATGAGAGCAGTTGCTAAACTATTTACCGAGGGAAGTGGTATCCGAGCACAAGAACCCGATTCGGTGTACCTACTCGTACCAATGCTCGTACTATTCCGCGAAAGTTGTTTTCAATCGGCTTTAATTACACTACAATGTTGCATTTTGTGGCAGTGAAATATGGAACATTATATGCCTTACGTGTCAATTGGCATTTGAGAGAAGAGTCTTGAGTATTCGTAATTAACTTGCTGGGAAGCTGTAAAGAGTCATGCAATTTTTCGTATGGTAACAATGACAATGTGTGCAACGTTGAAGGCGACATTGTAGTACTTGCTACTGCGAAGTTGTTACCAGTTTGTCTGGGAGAGGAAGCTTGGCATGTAGAGCAAGTTACATTGAAAGGCTGTGTTCATGTGTATTGAATTATTTTATTTTTTTTAAATACTTTTCTTGGAAAACGCTTTAATAATGCAATCCCGGCGGATAGATTTTAGATGTGGATTTTAACTGCTACAAAAGGTAGTTTTGCAAGTTGTTTTCTCCGGGAAGACAGTTGCAAGGATTACGTATCAGGTATCGTCTGGCAAAAGGTTGTGTTTGGCTTTGACTCATAAAGTTGCATCAAGATGTAGGTTGCTATATTAGATAACTAGATTGCCTCTTGTTCTTGACATGGGGTTGATTATATGGTAGATACAAATGAATTGCAGGTATTACAACAACAACACCAATACCAGCAATTACGACAACAGCATTATCAGCTTCATCACCATCAAAAACAACGACAGTATAAACAATTAAAATGGCAACAACAGCAAAAACCACAGTAGCAGCTCAAATAACAACAGCAAAATCGGCTTCATCATCAATCATTTCATCAGAAACAGCAACAATAATACCAACAACAACAACAACACGTAAAATGGCAACAACAACAAAAACCACAGTAGCAGCTAGACCAACAACAACAGCATAATGGGCTTCATCATTATTGCCATCAAAAGCAGCAACAATAATAACAACAACGACAACACAAACGTTAAAAATGGAAAAAACAAAAACCGCAGTAGCAGCAACAACAACAATAACAGCGTAATCAGTTCTTACATTATTATCATAAAAAAAACAACAACAACAATAACACCAACAACGATAGTATAAACAATAAAAGCGGCAACAACAACAAAAACAGCAGTAGCAGCAACAATAACAACAACAGCAAAAGCAGAAATTACAACAGGAATATCGAAAATACTAACAGCAACAAAACCAGCAGATGCAGCAGACGTAATAGCAACGAAACAACAAAAACAGTGGAAGAAGGAGCAATAACAACAACAAAACCAGAAGCAGCATCGACAACACCAACAACATCGGTAGCAGCAAAAATAACAACGACAACAACACCTGTAGTAGCCGGAGCAATAATAACAACAACAAAGGTGACAACAACCACTACTAAACTAGGTACATACCAATTTCATACAAAACCGCACTACTTGCCATTTGCATCGTCGAATAGTATTGATTAATGGTTCAGGGCCCCGTGCTTTCATGGAGCTGCGAGCCAAGAACCACAAGGCTTGCGAAAACGTGGAAAAAATAGAGCTGTCCAAATATGTGCTGACAGAGCACAGTCTAATGGTGTCAGAAACAACGAAGTTGAAAGGAACACTTTTTGCGCTGCCATGAAAGCACAAAGTACGTTTTAAGTGTCGCTTTTGAGCACTAACTGTTCATCTATTCTCTTCATCAGTACATACCTGGGCTCTGACTTTTTGCCCAAGTGGAAGTTTCGTATCCAGATAAGACGTTTTTAAGCTCCTCGTAGCAATCGCCGCAGTAGATATCCGGTCCATTCAATCACAACTCTTAAATGGTGGCAATGTTGGCGTCTTTCTAGACCTCAATATATCCATCAGTTGTTCGCTTTAAATGCCATATTTATTGTTCGTATGTCCCAAATACATATTCGCACGTCATTCTGCTTACCTAATTTGCTTGCATAGGTTGCAAAATAAAATTTATGGACGGCTCCTGCCAATTATTCTGGTTTTCGGAAGTATGCACTTGATTACCATGCATTCCCCTTCAAGGAGATGGGCTCAAATGAGCTGACAATATTTTTTCTCTAAAACTCTCAATTTTCTTATTAGTTCCTTATTCATTTCTCTGTGTATAAAGTTGACCAGTGCAGCATAAATCACCATTGAAAAGAAATGCAAAAAGCACGTGGAAGAACTTATTTTGCAGTTTCAGTAGGTTTGAAATTTTTCAAATTTATAAATTTCGGCGGCCACGCGTATGTGCATAGTTCATGAAGCTCCTTGCAGCGGAATCTTTGACAACGCAACAAGTGGTTCAAGTATTGACTTAACCTCAACTGCCATCTTTACTATTATATTTAACCACTTACTCATAGCCTCATAGCACCTTCGAATTCGAACATATATTAAGTTCCCCAACCTTCAGAAGGCCTCTCCTTCAGATGGCACAGGTAGCAGTAACGAGATTTTATCCAAGACAATCGAGTCAAGGCAACATCCGATATAGGATATGTGAATCAGAATTCCGACCAATAGATGTCGCCAATAGCAACTAAAAGAAAATGCCCCTACTTTGATGGGACCTATGAAATTCAAACAAAGTTAATTTAAATTTGTCAAACATACTAAAGAAATTCTTAGCCCACTTCCCATTCGCACTCAGCCAGCGGCAAAGGCAAACAAAAATGCCACTTGATTTCTCTCGCACTCCCTCACACACCCAAAACCAACCACCTCTTCTTGCTGTAGTGTTTGTGGCAAGGTGAATTTCATTTCAACCAATGCGCACGCACACATTTACCAACCCGACTTTATCCCACATCCGATAAGTTTATCCAATTCATTCGAGTAAAAGTCGTTGTTACGTTTGGTTAACGTTCGCCTGCGGTCCGTGTTAATTCTCTTTGGATACACAGAGAAGACAAAAAAATCTATCCCGTCAAAAACAATTGTTTGTTCCGCTTTCGTGTGTACTTTCGGCACACAATTTATGTTTCATTCTGTACGCGTTCACCTTGAAAGAAGAAACATAAAATAAAAAAATTCAACCGTCTTCGGTGGTAGAAATCGACAGCGCGAGTGTTTTCGAAATGTTTGTGGTTGAATTTCATGCGAAGGAGTGAGTAAATAAAAGAGAAAATCCAAATTCACAAGTGAAACAAGCATTTCTGCTGCCGCTGCCGCTGCCGTAGCCGTGTGTTGCCTTTCTCTCTGAAGTGTCAAAAGTGAAAATGTAAATAAAAAATAAATGAAAAAAATAAAAAAACAAGAGAGAAAAATTTGAGTGTTTTCCTTTTCTGCGTCCTATACTATAATGTGCAATAGTCAAATATGTCGAATTCCAAGCGCCAGTTATTAACCTCGGATAAACGCAAACACTTGGGATTACTACACTTTTTGTCGAACTACCTACAAGTCGGAAGTCCACCTTTGACAGCTGAGATTGACGTCGTCGACAAAAATTAGAAAAACCTCCCACGATCATTGCCGCCACACCACCGCACGATCGTCGTTGACTTTTTTGTCCTCATTTTCCGCTCGGTTTTTGTCTCGATTTGTTTTTTTTTTTTTTTGTTTTCTACTGTTTTTTCTTGTTTTCCAATTTTTGTTTTTCTCTACCTTTTGGCAATCGTGCACTCACTCACTCGCGCAGCACATCAACAACAACAAAAACAAAAAAACAACAAGTCGACTGTCAACTGGTTGAAGACAGGTTTTTTCGCCTCGATACCCACCACACCTGTCTGTCTGGCTTTGGTTGAATGAATTTAATTCACCACTGCATTTTATCCGCTGCTCACTGCATTCGTCGAGAGAAAAAAAAATAACGACTGATCTTCCAGCAGCGTCTGTGTGTGTAAAAATAAATTCGATTTCGTGGGGTTTTACCGTTCTTTTTCGTGGTGAATTTTGCATGTGTGAGTTTGTTTAACACTCACACCAACACGCTTAATTTGCAAAAATAAATGCACTGTCAATGAATTAGTGCTGTCGGCAAGCGGGTTTTCTAAACAAAAACATACTTACCACGGCGCGCTGCTGTTGCGTGGACGGCAAATTAATTGAAAAGATGTCAAAATTATTTTGGATACAACGCATACAACAAAAATCGATGCTGTCGCTGCTGTTTGGATATGTGTTCTTTATATGCGCACAGGTGAGTTTTGTTTCCAGACAAGATTTATACGGTGGTGCGGGCAAAGATGAGTTTTTTTTTATGTGTGCGTGCGTCATTTTGACAAGTCGTATATTTTTTTTCGAAGGAAATGTATCTTTCAAGATGAAAGCAAAATACATATTTGTTTTTTTTTTTTTTGTTTATTTAATCGGCGCGAGAACCATTTGGCTCGATTAAAGTGATCAAGCTGATTCTGGGAATGAATCATTAATGTGATTAGCTGTATACCTACCGTATAATTGTTGTTGTCTATACAATCTCGGAAAGATGAGATCTTGAAACTGTCGGGTGAATCTAATAAGTTCAGATTAGAATGTGATAGGTTGCGTGATCAGTCGAAGAATTCGTCAATAGTCAATGAAGTTGCAAATGTCAAACAAAATCTGGTTTTGTCACATTTGATGTTCATAAAGAAGGCTGTTGCTATTCGGCCATTGTTTGAGATAATGATACGTAACGAAATGTCAAAGTGGGAGGTAGGTGTTCGTACGTTAAAGGCTCTATTACCTTAATATTGGAATTGGAATTGGGAACGAATCTAACTAGATTTTTATATGTTAGGTCATCCTTTTTATATAATAATAATAAAGCAACTTAAACCAACCAACCAATATGTAAAAGTTTAACATTTATTTGAGTAGGTAGTTACCTACGATGATTACATAGCCGTTTCTCAAAGCTAGTCATACATCAGTTTGTACAACAGCAACGTCGGAATACCTACACACTTTGTTAATTTATACCGACACATGATTTTTCTTTTAATAAATTCAGCGATTAATACAAAAACAACAAGAGCGACAACCGGCTCTGACACCTATACAAAATTATCCATTAAATTGACGAATGTGACAGCTTTTTGACACTTCACGCAGATCTCTTTTGACATTGAGAGAATGGAATTTATTTAATAGTTTTTTTATTTTTAATTTTCTAGTTATGGATCGGATCTTGAACAGTTAAGTACTAGAACAATTGAATACAAAATAAGATCAATGAGCATTTAGTTTCGACGTTAAATTTTAGTAAAAAGTTCACAGTGCGGCTATATTTTCCATACAAATTTCACAATTGTGAGGTTCCGTAAATTTAAAGTCGAGACTTAAATTGATTATTCGTACGGTGCAAGATGTACTTCTTATTACTACAATCGTACGTGTACCTACTGGTACTAACTTTATTTTAGGTTAGAGAGATTGAATAAAGAACTGCGCAGTTAGTATTTAACAACTTAAACTTGATATTTAATATGTTGATCACTTTGGAAAGGCTCCTTTCATAGATGGCGATATTTTTGGTTAAAGAGAAATAGAGATATTGCCAAAACATTGCTCAGTTCAAATACAGGGTGCGCCATCTTCTTTACCGGTGTGCAAACATTAAATAACTCTGACATCTGTCAACCGATTAACTGAGCTTGAGACTTGTTTTTGAGATATTGCCAAAACATTGCTCAGTTCAAATACAGGGTGCGCCATCTTCTTTACCGGTGTGCAAACATTAAATAACTCTGACATCTGTCAACCGATTGACTTGAGGACTTGTTTTTGAAACGTCAATTTAGTAACAACGCGCCAAAACGCCAGCTGTACCTAAATTTAAATAATGACCACAGGTTAATGTGCAGATTATCGTTCAAATGACCAAACAATCAGCGCTGTCAAGCTAGTGCATATATTAGCTACATGACCAATTTTGCCAAAATGCTAACATTCGGTCTCGAGGTTTTTTTTTGTAGCGATTGGTAAACATTCGCAATATCCACAAGTTGCAGTACCTATTGCCATTTCATTCAAACATGGTAACATTCTTTAAACGGTGACACACAAAATATTACAAGGATATGCTACTTACGTAGTTTGAGTCTGACAGCGGTGGAGGAAAGCGAATTTCGTGTAGCGTTAAATCATAATTGTTAAAAGAAGATAGAAACTCCGGAAAACACGGCTTGTGATACAGGAACTATAGACGGCGAATGTGAAGAAAACGTCCTCGTGGTGCAGATTATAAAATGTGTCGCTTCACCACTTCAATGAACGAATCACATAATCTCCAGCTCTTTAATAGGCTCTGTGGGAAGTTTGTTAAAGGTCACCCATATGGCTGGCTGTCAGAATTAAATTGTCGTTTATATTTCTGCAACTTCCACAGTTCGTTTTGAATAGAACACGTAGCTTGAAAAAGCATCATTATAGAAATTAATAACTTATAACCCCAATAAAACATTCATATTGCAATCTCTCTGCTCTGTTTATTTGCGACTTGGCCATCTCTAATTTATCTGCTGTACTCTTGCAGCAACTTGTACTTACTTCCTTCTCCATACTCTACGACACTCCATCATAATGTACGTGTACGTGCAGCCATTTAACAAGTTGTTTTTTTTACCTATCTTCGGTCACGTTCTTCCAAGTCGTTGTCGTTGTGGTCCCTCTTCTTTCGTGTGCGTTATTTAAATTTAAAACCTCTTTCCATTCACACAGGCAGCACTTCATCGGCATACACACTCGGTCACCGCAAGACCAACAATGAAAAAGGTAAAATAAAATAAAATAAAAATAATTTATAAATAATTAACACATAAGGCTATTTATCCGTCACCCCACGACCGAGGCCCCCCCTTCGGTTTGTTTGACAGTCCCCATATAAAAAGAACCCATCATCAAAGAGAAAGAGAGAATAAATTCAATTTAAAATACATCAACACATTCTGTGGATCTATTTCTGTAGTCCGCACATGTAGCAACTAGATATAGATATAATTTGGCGCGAAATTATTGTTTAGCTTATAGAACTTTTGGTTTGTGGAGGAATGTCAACAGAACAGTAATATCTATGCGTTTTCAGAACGACCGATTGTCACGGTCGTTGGCGTTCAAAATTCTGTGTGAACTCGAGCCCCTCTATAAATACTTTTTTTCGACTCTTCTATGCTCGTAGAGAATACTGTTTGTGCGAGTGGTTGCGTCCGCTCTAAAGAGGATACAAATTTATTTAATGACATCGTTTGACAGCGATGTGTGCCTCCGAGAAAGAATACAGAATACAAAATGATATTTTCAGTTCCCATGATTATAAAAAAAAAAATGTCTAAAATGACATTGAGACAGTTAATAATAAGCCGCAGACTAAGAGCTTCTAGTCAAGCTGATGGTACACTCTCAAGCCTTCGACACGAATGAGGGAATGGTTACGAAATGAATAAAACGTTTCGGTGACATGTGAAATGTCACCAATGAAATTTGTCACACATTTCTCACTTGTCATTGCCACTGACACTGGAAAGAAGTAAATGATGGACAGTTTTAAATTGACTCAGTGTATCGAATACATTTTTGTGCTGCCTGCGAAGTAATTATCTCACGATGGAAACATAACAAATGACTGGGAACTGCCGAACTGATTGCAGTTATTCGGTGGTGTTTTTGCAGCAGGCAGGCGTGTGGCAGGTTTAATTGAGGAATTTTAGTTTTGGTGAACGTATTTCAATTCAAATTTCAGTTTTTTTTTTTTGCTGCTAAATTTGCGAATTTTTTCAAACATTTATTTGAAATTCAGCACGCAAACTGCATTTGAGTTTTAGCCTAAACGGTTAAGCGGACTTGCACTAAGTGACACTCGCACTTGGCCGGTTTTTTTCTTTTTGCACGGTAACTTCAGTATTAATGGTACTCCCCATATGAAGTTCAATTCACTGCCTGAAGCTTGGTACGCTGCTCGACTTGAATTTTAGCTCCCATACCAAATTCTCTCCAAAATTACCTGACTTAATTTTTAGCGAATCCTTTCAGCCGAGTGGTACGCAGATTTTTGTGTTTCAGATTTCACAAATCAGTCAAAATTTAGCATGCTGTCAAAAATGGGCACATTTTCCCAAGTTAAATTTTGACAGATCGGGTTTTTCTGTTGCAAGTTTGAATCACCACCTCGATGAGGACTACCTACAATCTGAAATGGAAAATAAGAGAGAATTAAATTGTTGAAGAAAGTTTTTGTCAAAGAACAGCTATTTTCCGTGACACTTGTCCACTGACACAGCGTACTCTTTGTCAAAATTGAGCTGGGATCTTAGCTCATGTTTTGGAGAGAAACAGAACAGAAGGAGCTTGATGAACTAACAAAAGGCGAACGGAATTGCTATATCCTTAACTTAAGTGGACTTACATAGGATGATCGATAGATACTTCTGTCAGTAAACTCAAATTGCTTGCAAGATATAAAACATTGAATCATGTGTTGCTATAAATCTATTTAGTGCCACTAATTTGCCCGCTCTTCAGGGAAATCCCCAAACAAAGCAAATTATAACATTTACTACCCAACTACTCACCGTCAGTTATGATGACGTACCAAATGTGACTTCATTGTCATTGTTTTGATGGTTACCTAGCTGTACAATAATTTTCTGTTATCTGAGCATACAAGCAAATTGCTCATATCTTTACGTTTTTATATGACAACCATTGTAAACCACTGTCATCTGTCAGTGGTTGTAAATATTCCACTTCGTTTGATGTTTTACTGCGCTTGCCTGTCTTAAAATGTCAAAGGCATCATCATTTTTTTTTTTTTTAATTTATATAATTCTCCACAGCTGTGTAGAGCAAATAAAATTAAACAATTAAAATGAAGACTTCAGCAGCCAAATGATCTAACTAATGCGCACACACACAATAATGAAAGTGAAAGCGAATGCGAGCTACACCGCCGACAATTAGAAATGGAAATGTCTACCAATACGCTTTTGTTGAACGAAAGATCAGATTCTTTTGTAATAGATGGAGTAATATGCTATTTAAAATATTTTGTTGCTGCCCGAAAATAAGTAAAAGTCAACGCGCTTATAGTTGGACTTTCGAACGAAAACGAAAGTTGCCAAATTATTATTATTATTGCCTATACAAAAAATAATTTAATTAATGAATGTTCAGTGAGTATGGTTTCCTTCTATTTTGATAAAAGATTGAACTGAGCAATTAATTTCGGAATGGGCTTGACTACAACAGTTATGAGAAAGCTTCTCAGTTTAGCCAGCATATCATTGTAGGTTCGTTCCGTGATCCCAGCAAATAGTGAAAAACTCTTCGTCTTAGAATCAATTCTCTGCAGGATTTCAGAGTTACGGCGATATGAGAGATGTTCCTGGTATGTAGATAACCTGGCATGCTCTTTCCCTGAGAATACCGGTCACAGGTTTTGTTTAGTTTTCCAAAGAAACAATATCCATATTGTATGATCGCAACCGGTGGCACGTTTTTGGTCTATAAGTGCGGGATCGGGATGTCATCAACTTCCATCCCGATTTATGAAGCCCGAGACCCGGTGTATGAGAGACATAGGATTACCTATGTCGATTTGGAGACGTACTGCGGTGGGTCACTATAGATAGAAGAGACGAGGTCAACGTAAATTACTAAGTTAAGTGAAGGTTATTAAAGAGAATAAGCAGACGGCTACGAAAATGTGTCCATGAATGAATAGAATGTCTACAGCGTTTCTGCGTTACTCAAGGATATTCAAGTAAAAAGGTTTGACGCGCACCCGCGAGCTAAGATAAAATTATTGATCCAGGATGGACTAAAAATGCGCTACCATGCAACTTTCAATATTGTTCTTGACCACATAGTGCGCAGGGCAGGTGTCAACACGAAGGGCACTGTATTTAATAGGTCCGTTCACCTTCTGCGGCATGCGGACGATATTTACGTGATCTGTCGTTCGATTAGTTCCGTGATAGAGCCTTTGACGGCGATTGAAGTAAACGAGGACAAGGCTACCTAAGTACATGCAATCAAAAAAAACGAGCAAGCATCTATCCACTGCATAGGACAAAACGTAACTATTGATAGCAATAATTTGAGGAGTCTACCTATCTCGGAGTAAACATGAACTCCACGAATGACGCTCTACAGTAGAGATCAAGCGAAGGAATACCCTAGGAAACCGTTAGTACTTCGGTTTCTCAAAACAACTGGCCCTTACTCGAAGGACGAATAGTATGCTTGACAAAACCCTTATCCTTCCAATTCTGCTGTATGGCGCCGAGTGTTGTACGATAAGCAGGAAGGGAGAGCTGCTTCTGGGTTTCACGGATTTTTGGTCATGTGTTGCAAGGAGGCAAGGAAAATGGAGGAGAAGATATATCCGCGAACTCTACGAGCTAATAATGATGCAGCTAAGCGGATCTTCGAATCCCAGCTCCCAGGTTTTGAGACGGCATGTAAGACCGGACCTCCGTTTCAAATAACAAGCTATCGAGAATGCCAGAGCCCATTGAGTACGTAGCGGATATCGGAATTCCACATAAAGGATCTAGCCAAGCGCACTATTCATTGAGGGGCCCTCAACAAAAGTGATATAGATATATCTGAGAAATATTGATCCGTCTACTAACGAAACGAAGTGATCCTTGAAGCACTATCTAATCAATCTAATCAGTAAGGAACTACAGGGAGCTTCATTTTAATAATATGTCAAGGTCTCGAAGGTATTGACCGAGGTGCAGGAACGAAATAAAACACATGCAAATCATGGTTATGGTAATGATCGTGGTATTGCTAGAAATAGCATTCCATGCCCCTTCCGTTTATTTATGCTTCGGGCATATCATAAAGCTTGAGTGGAATAAAACGCGCACTGAAAGTATTACTTTGGACTAGTGTTTCAAGCTAACCAATCAGTTCGGGAAACAGTTGTCACTGGAAAAACTTCGGTCGATTCAAAGAAAAACCTCTAAAAAAGCTTGCTGCGTTAGGATAAAGGAACGTAGACTTAAGTGACTGCCTTGTGGAACACCAGTGGTCGCCATGAATGAGGTCAGTACCATGGACCTATGGTATCTATTTTAAAAAGCCTCACTGAAATCAGTTGAAATACCTCGACTTCAATGTCATTTCGCAAGACTGAGTCGCAGATGAAACGAATCCAGCTGCGGTAGTTGATCTTACTTTCGGAGAGCCCTGATGATGTGCGTAATAAGAGACTTGCACTGCTGTCCCAAGTAAAATAAGGATTTGGCAGCTTTAGGCGAACAATTTGCTAATTTGCTATGGGGTTAAATAAGACAAGTCTTCCGAACAGATTAAATCTTATTTTTGAAAGCTATAGCCAAAGACGTATGGTAGACAGATTTGAGGAACGTTTCTTGGGAAAAATATCTGGAAGGCCATCTGCACTAAGTCTTTGTAACAAATCTTCAACTACGTGTAAGAAAAATGGAACATTATAACACACGCGATGATGAGCTTCGGGTGATTATATATTTCCTAAGCAAGGGATGGAGAAAGAAGCTATAGTCGGGGTCCTTACCTCTCTTCATATACTCATATCTACTAAGTAGCTCCTAATTCCAGCTATGAAAACATGAAACTCAGAACTTTTCTTAAGTTCTGTGTTGCACAATCGCCATCCCTTGGATCACCATTCTACTTTTAGAGTTGATTGATCGTCAAGAAGTTCCCCGACCAACTGCGTGTAGCTACAAATTGTTTTTGTCAATATTTAAAATCTATAAAAAAACGCACACACATCGAGCGTTCATCAACAATTCACAAACTGTTCGGAAGGTACTTAAAATCAACTTAATGCCGTACAATAAATCAACCCACCTCCAACACCTCGGGCACTTGACGAAACCAGACTTTTCCAGTTTCGCAAGTTAAATATATCCCTTCTCCTTCTATTCGTGAATAGTGAAGATCGTAGAAATTCGACTTTTCCTACACTCACTCCACTTTTTTGTTGTGTACACATTTCTTTTCTTATTTTTTTTACACTTCAGACCAAAATCGAAGCACAAATAAAAGTAACTGGCAAAACGTAAACTATTTGGGTTTGAGTATAGTATAGTAAGTCACTTAAGCAGAAGGTAGCCACTTTAAGCTGCAAGCCTCTGGCCGTAGCCAAGTCTGGCAATAGAAAAGAAACACACGCGAGTGAACGTGGTTTAACCAGTTTTTTTCCTCATTTTTTGCTGGACACACACTCGCGCACAGAGGGAGAGATTTATGAAAACACCCGTCAGACGTCCAGAAAGGCGACTTGCAAAGAAACGCGAAATGGAAAAACCGGCCGATAGAAAAATCCACCACCGAGAGTGAAACCGCAACAATTGCAAACCAACAAATTGTGTAGTTTTGCGCAGCTCCTCACGAACGGGTCTTGGGCGATCGTGAATCATGGCATCCATGGCTGCTGCTGCTGCTGCTGTTGGCTGGCAGTAATTTCTCCTCTAGGAAGTCCATGGGCTGGGTACATCAGGCACCAGCTTTCCATCTGATTGATGATCGATTGAGATCACTGATCGTGCAGTTTGATCGCGAGCACGCCTCCGATGGTGGTGAGTATTCGAATTGGAAAACGTCAAGTTTTCGAGACGAATGTGGGCCAATCGCCGGGTGAGTGGATTCGAATTGATTTCTCATTAACATTCCATTGCGTGATCGGTGCGGTTTCAGTTTTATGCACGCAGCACCCTCGCAATAGGTTTGTGTGAAGGAAATTTTATTCAATTGGTTATATTGTGTGCTAATGATGATTTACTGCACTTTCACATTATCTAAGGATGACGCAGTGAGCATGTACATGGAGAGCCATTGTGTAAACATCGTGTTTTTGAGTTGGTGTGGCTCACAACTCACAATTGTACCTCCAATCGTTCGGACGTGTTTTTCTTTTGCTCCCGCTTCGCGAGTTTAAATAAATTTAATTCCAACTTATTTATTTGCGTACTTGCAATTTCCCCCTGAATTTCAACCCATTAACTGTTCATTGCCTTTCAACCTATTAATTGGTTATTGCCTTTGATCGCGAATTATTATTTGACCTAATTAAAAATCAACTATGTCAAAGCAGTGCGGTAATACTGATTGTGTGCTAACATCGCAAGACTTTAGTGCTGACTTTGTGAATTGTAATGGGCTATGCGGGAAATCATTTCATGCTCTCTGCATAGGGTTGAGTAAGCGCTCCATTACCTACCTCAACGATTTCAACAATAATTTCCTTTTCTTTTGCGACGAATGCAAGAGCATCTCTCTTTCACATGTTATGCTAGCGATAAAATGTATCAGTGACACTATTAATACAAACTCCTCCGAATGCAAACTGTTCTACAAGCAAATCATGACCCAATTTGCTAAGTATGATGAAGTGTTTAAGAGTGTGGAAGATTTATCCAGCGGCATCGATGTTTCCTCCTCTCTTTGCAAATCTAAATTCAAGAACATAGACAAGCAGCTGGCAGGTCTTAGTGATTTAACTAAAAAGTTACCGGCTGACTTCACGTCGAAGTTCCTAAGTTTAAAAAGTGATCTGAAATCGGATATTAACGCAATTTTGAACCCGCATGTATCAGCTGCAGCTATCTGTGGGTCGTCTGAAGGGACATTATTTATGCTGGTCTGGTGAAGGCAGCAAATGATGTACGATCCGTCATGTGGCTGTCAGATGTTGTGGGGAGTATATTTTTAGATTTTCATGTGTTCTTGGAAATTCTCAAGGAGTTTGCCTTGACATGTTCTGCCTGGGACTAATTTCTAATACTCCGGTTAGCCGGTTGTGGACATCATGTGACAGATACCTACCGTGGGGGGACCAATTTTAAGACTTGAATTATCTATTGGTCAAGCTGGAAGTACTCTCTCTAATTTCGTTCTTTTATGTCATGAAAATACACCTCCAAATCATGCTTTTGTGCAGTTCTTATGTTCACATTGACTTTTTTTACTGAGGAAGAATCAAAAATCAAGATTTGCAGGAATCCAAAATATTCTCTCTTGTTTTTGTTATTGAATTCGACAACTTGTCAACACCGAAACGAAAACTGAAATCAACTTGTACCGGAAGTATTAACACAAGGCAACGTCGTGCGCCTGATGGTTGGTGTTCCGAAAGTGAAGAGAACGTGAACATGTGTTGACCGAAATGTCGTAGTCTTATACCTATTTACTTCCTTCATTCATGCAAAAAGATCATATCCATCCGGACAGAGACAGTGTTGCGACTGCAAATAAGAAATAAATCTTGATTTTGCCACATTTCCTACATTTGCTATGTTACAAGTTGCGTTTCCTTTCTGTCCAAGTTAGGGATATAAATTTAACTATTTCCTGTACCGATATTTTTGTCCGCGTCTGTTTAAGGAAGTGTCCGTCTTTGGAAACGTAAAGTGTCTAAAATATGAAAAACATGCCCGTTTCAGGGAGTTATCCACCTGAGAAAGCTGTCCAGTTGGCCAGTTACTATGTGACCACTTTTCACTTACATGCGAGCACCAATTTAGCGAAGTAAATCGACATCATAATCTTTGTTTCCTAGCCCTAACAGGTCAAAAAAACACTTTTGGGCTTCATTTTACAACGTATTCTTGAGTGACTTTCTGGTCGCATTTATTGGGAATTTTTGAGGGAATACTAAAAGTTCTTATCTATTTATTTAAGATCAAGTTCAAAAATGCCTTTGAGGTGGATTGGGATATTTAGTTTTTAAATGTGTGACTGGATATTAAAAGAGGTTGTAGCTCCATTTCCTTAAAAGGTCAATCGAAATTCAAGTGTCCTTAAGAAAGGATTGTTATCATTGCTACGTCATTATATTCATTCCGAATGAGCGAAAAAGCTGCCTAAGATACAACTTTCATTCTTTTTATATCGTTAATACCTTGAATTTCCTTTTAAAATACTTATTTTTTTTGTTTGCTGTCTGGCCTTAACATGGGGACTTGAACCTTGGGTGGATTATGCCACAGCTTTTTTGGTGGTTTTTGAGTCACTCTTATTGAGTCACCCTCTTGGAAGATTCGTGCATCCGACAGTCATTAAATTTAATCATAATCAATAACACTGCAATAAGAAGACTACCTTAAGTATTACAAACATTTGGAGTGGCTCAGCGGGCTGAGAGCGACTCGCTATAAGTTCCTACAGCATCTAATTTTTTAAATAATATACGGATCAAAAGCAACCGCTTTTATTTCGAACAGATTTGTTTGATTATTTCAGGTAACGCGCTATTTATCTTGTCACGATTATGATTTTCACGGCTAATTCTTCATTACCTGTTGCTACCTCTGGTGATTTTTCGATCTTCGTCATACTTTTTACCTACACAAAATCAGGTCAATAAAAGTGACGGTTGACGGCATAGACGCTGCATAATTATTTTCTGATAAATTGTAATACCAGCTTATGAACACACAGGTGGTTCTCGTATGAGTGAGGAGTTTGGAAATTCTTCCATCAAACACGCCCAATATTGAATATATACTTATGTATTTATAGAAAATGGCTGCCTTGGTTGTACCTTGGACTTCGCAGTGCAGGTCCCAAGCCATGGAATTCTTCGCATAAAGTAGTTTTTCCTTAGAGTTCTTGATGTGAGACTTCCTATCGTTGGGCAGTGATGCCAAACATCGGCGAAACGAAAAAGCAACATTTCATGTCATTTCTGGTAAAGGGTATATCGCGCGAGAAAACTATTTATTCGAGAAGTTTCAAATAAAAAAATAATCCTTATTTATCGGATCGGACTAAAGATATGGGAAGATATGTTGTGTCTAGTTTTCCCGTCGATGAAAATGACCGTCACGTTACGGTAAATGCTGTTCGCAGCAGAGACATGTTGGAGCGTTATTTCTTTGAGCAATTGCATGAATTGGACATCAGTGGAATATGCCAACAAACAAACCGTAGCGGTCGAAATGTGTGTCCGAGTCATCGAAAATTGGGTTCAACGAATCGACCGCGGTCGTGTGTCCCGTGGTGGACATATGAACGAAGTCGAATTCCATTTTCTAAATGTGAGGTGAGCATCATCATTTTAACTTTCAATCGCGTCTTCATAATGTTTAAATTGGGTCGGGGTCAAAATTCTGCAGGGGTCGAATTCCTTTTTTCTGCTTTTAAAAATTCTACCTGCGCTTTCGAAAATTTTCTAAAACTTTTTTATTGTTTGCTGAACTTTGCAAAGCAGAGATGGAGAGAACATTTTCTTTTCTTCAAATTTTTTACTTCTCTTTTTCTTAATTTCTGTTTGTATTTTTAATTTAATTTCGCAGAGAGAAGAGAGAATTTTGCAAAGCAGCATTTCGTCCCGCTCCAGTTAAAATTCATTCACCTATTATTGAAAGGAAGATAAAAACTGTCGCGATCGTTAATTTGACTATGGAATTATTTGCTTTGAGCGGATTTTGTAGGACTCGCCGTTCTTTTATATGCATCGTAACGCTGAAGTATTTGTCAAAGCTGATTTCGTCAAAAGTTATAATGTCTTACGCGTTTCCTCTGATAATTTTTTTGGGGGCTTGCTTTCCAAATTGACAGCCAATATGAAAGCTGATAAGTATAGTTCATTTGTTCTCAATTTGGTTGAATAGGTGTTGTCAATTTTGCAACTTTTAGTCGTGAGCATGAAAAAAGCAGTCAAAAATTTGACTTCCAGATCCTAACCAGCCCTTATGCCCAAAATCATACGCAAATAGTAATGGCTTTAAGTAATCTTTGAAATGCTTTAAAACATTCTTTACCAGCGCTTAGGGGTTGTTGCATTTAGATGTATTCTGCCAATCCTTTTAAATGTACATCCCTATCATAAAAAAATAAAAAAACGATTCCACATCGAATTGCTTGCTGTGTTGACGATTGATTTTTTTTAAATGATAACCAGATAAGGACTGGATCACTGCCGCGTCTTCTTAAGTACAAATAGATGGCCATAAATAAGTTTAAAATTTGTTAGAATTTTGTTAACGGGACGAACTTTAAAAAAAGTGGAGAGCTTCTCCTACTTGGGCTGTTTTTCAAAAGACAAAATTTTAAATAATAGATTTTAGAAGTAAAACAACTTTGCTGCCAAAATAATGCGAACGTAGAACGATCCATCGAAAGAAGGTAGGTACAGGTACCGACTTTACAATTAGTCTGCAAACTTTCGACTTCAGCTCTTGGTTTCTTAGAAATCCACTTCCACAAAAGCCACATTTGCCATAGCAACCATTTTTCAACTTGAAAAGTTTTCCAATTAACACCTCAAATCATCCAGCTGTGTACGACGTTCTTAAAACTTTAAATGCCCGCTACACCGGTGCTCCTGTCTCAACAAGAGCTACGTACACTAAAAACCGTTTCATAAAATAATGAGTTTGATTGTATCCTTCCGTTTTTTGTCCTCCTATTAAAATCAGGCAGCAACAAATGCAAACGAATCCGTCACAAGCTGCCACACTTTCTGCCATACCCCACTCGAACAATAGCTTCTGGAGTTGCCTGTCCATTGTTTCGAAAAGTTTTCGAAAAGTTTCTTGCACTCTTTCGAACCGATGCGATGCAGGTGCCAAGATTCTGATACCACATGCACTATTCTGCGCTCATTACTTTATCCTTGCACTTGAAGAGCAGACCAACACTGTAAAGGCATATATCTCACAATGAACTAAGAATTTTTTCCTCGTATGGAGTAAATCCTCTCGTCTAATTGCTTTAATGGAACGGGGTAGCCAGACATCGTCATCAGTCATCAGTCAGGTGGGCACATTAACCCAACCGTGGTAGAAGCTTTCTATTTGGTTTCCCTGGCGAATTGCACGTTTACAAATTCTACTGTGGAAGCGGAGGATGTTTTTATTTTTTCCTTGTAATCAGTAGGATCCTTTTTTATTAAATTTTTCTTGTCTGGCATCAGAAACAGGAAGCTCCCAATCTGATGCTGGTGTACCCTTATTTCTCCTATTAACTCACAGTGGTGTCCCTTTTGTGGGCGTGGGCGATGGGGATTGTGCACATTTTTTAGCCGTATTATTAGGCACTTGTTTGTGCACTGTCTGGACTCTGCTTTTGTTTGGCATCGTCCGACTAGTGTGGCATGTCTGGGGGGATAGGATGTTTTACTCGTAGTAAGACAATGTCTGTTGCTTGTTAGGAAACAATGAGGACAAATTTTGCGGTATTCTGCTGTAGCAAATGAGCGCATGCCATAAATATGACTACGGGGTGTGAGAGTGTGAAGGTGTGAATAGGTGCATTGTACGGTAATGGATTAGAGAATGGGGGCAGGTCTGAGATGCTTGTTTTGAGGTGAAGTTTAAGGTGGGCTGGAAATGGAATGCGATGTGGGTCGGCTCAATGTTGGGTTATCGGTAGGAGTTTGGACATTGCGAATCAGACCACCGTACCACGAGGGGCATAAAAGATGAAAGATTTTGCATCCTTGACAACTCTATCCATGCAAGAGAAACAAGGGCCTCAGCTTTAAGAGCCAAAAGATAGGAACACCCTTTGAGGTCTGTAATACGTTGCTTACGCTTCACATCTATAAATAAGTTGAGTAGAGTCGCCGGGTGTAGGTGTTTCGCCTAATTCGCCTTTTAGGAGGACACGCTGTCCAATCGTCATTCCTAGCAGAACCCTTTACAAATCGTTCATCCTTAAGAGAGTGATGTAGATTATAGCTTAATAATTCATTCCCCACTTACTGTTGCCACCCGTGCGCCTCCTGAATTAATGCAGGCCCCCGTTTATAAGGACCCCATCCGCTGTTGAAAGACGCACCACCCCCGCATCATTGGCCACAGATGTAACTACATTGAGAGAGCCTTTCGTACACCACCCGGGAAGTGGAAATATTTTCATTTCTCTTCCGCTAGACTCCTTAGACTGAATGTGGATGTGCTGTCTCCCAAGCGAATACATTGCCACTATTGCACGTTGAATATAAATCATACATCTCCACCTCTTCATGTCGTTTGCCCAACTCTATGGGGTGCACTTTGGGCGCCGCCAGTTTTCTCATTTCAGTTTGAGTGCGCGCTATACAATACTTGGCCGAGGGGCGGAAAAAAGGATCAAACTTTAGCCCGTCTGTCTGTGAGATTATCTGCCATTCAGACTGAAGGGGATGAAAGTTGAGTGCAGAAAAAAAAAGATAAACTCCGCCAGACTCCCGTCAAATGAAACTATAAAAACTACCGTTTCGAATGACAGTTTGGCGGAACGTGCATGGTACTACTAATCTGTGTGTGTATCTTGTCCGACTCCGAATGCACTATCATCATACGTAATTATCGCTAAGTAAAACGCGCACACAGTTCACTGATGGCAGACTGGCTGGAGGGATGGAGATGGATGTAGAGAAGGGATAGGTAATCAGGCGAGTGAATGATAGTAATTCGTAGCCCAGAGGCCTCACTCGTTCTGCCCAGCAATAACAATGTGTGCAATGGCGCATTTCCACAGGCAACCCTTCTGGGCAACCCTCTTTGTCTGTGCTCGTTTGAGGTGTCAATTAGATTAAACTTGTCCGAAATGCGAGGGATAATTAAAAAAGATACACGTGTGCGTATAAATATAGGTCTGTGTGACTGTGACGATGTTCAATTGTTGCGGCATTTTGCGACTCTGTTGTGTGTCTGAGCTCGGCACTATGCAAATTACAATCGACGAAGACAATCCCAGTCCAGCTCTAGATCATTATCAGCAGGGGTACGCAGTGTGCTCATCAGTGGGAATAATTTCATCCCCCATTTACCAGAATGACTGCCAACTACCTTACTCGCCATGTGAAACGATTTCGTTTGGCATTTTCGACACAGTTTGCGTGCATAGTTATGATGTGTGTGACCATTTTGGTTGATTAGATAATTTTTTTTAATTGAATGCCCTTGTTGACGGGTTGACAATTTTCCTAAGACAGGGGCGACATCAACATGGAGGTCTTAAACAATTAATTTGGCGGTTGGCATTTCGTATTGTTTGTTGCGAAAATACGGAATGGAATGAGGGCGGGGATGAATTAATTGATGCGTTTGAGGACCCGCATCGCAACCTATTGTAGTCAAATTAAATTGACAGCAATTAGAGCGGGTTTTTTGTATGGTGCCACAGAAGGGCAAGAAACTTTATGAGTCGGTTTACCATCCAACGCATGAGACTCATTTGCTCTTTTAGTGCGCTCTGCAATAAATTTGAGCGAAAAGCAGAACAGTTCAAACTGCAGTCTCGAAAACATTGTAGCATATTTTCGTATATGAAAGTTTATGAAATTGTTTAGGGGTCATTTCGATATCTAAGGCTCGCAGTTGCTCTAACGCAGAGGAGTGAGATTTGCGATAAAGTCACATGATTCATTCATAGAAGGACCTAACCATAAAAGCGGATTTCCTTTCATTTTCGACCACAATATGAAAAATATTTAAAGATTTTAATGACAATTTTGACCTGCATACGAAAAATATACGAAATTTTAACATAGACCTTGTTTAGACTTTTTGCCCGAATTTTGTCATGTCCTGTCAAAATTTTGAATAAAAGACAAAAATTCAAATTACCGGTTTAAATTTTTTACAACTTTTCGCAAAAACTGATTTTTTCCTCTCCGCGTCACAATCCTGAATTTTACTCATATTCAGTAAAAAATCGGAATTTTGCATAAAGAAGACAATACATATTCTCAATTTGTATTTGGGGCGAAATTTTTCGAATGCCGAAATTTTGTATCCCCAGGCAAAATTTGAAATATCTACTTTTCATACTTATTCTGTTAAAAAAATCTGAATTTCTTGTATACAGATAAAAATACTTCAAAATTTTTCCATATGCCGGTCAAAAAAATCTAAATTTTTCCTCTCTGCGTCACAATCCTGAATTTTGCTCATATTCAGTCAAAAATCAGAATTTTTCATGAAGGGAGAAGTAAATATTCTGAAATTGTTCATATTTGGGGCGAAATTTTTAGCCTTTTTTATGTTTGGATCAATTAACCGAACATTATATGTCAGTTCAAAACATGAAAGATGTTCCCTATTCGGATCGAAGGTAGAAATTTTGTTTGTCCAAGTCAATACTAATTCTGTTAAAAAAATTAGAATTTCTGGTATACAAGTCAAAATTTGGATTAGTTTTTCATTCGCGACAAAAATGTTTTATCTTGGTCAAAATACTTCGACCCTTTTAAATATGCGTGTCAAAAAAAGTGAAACATTCTGAATTTGTTCATATCTGGGCGTAATTTGCGAACGTCGAAATTTGTATCCCCAGCCAAAACTTGAAATACTTTTCATTGAATTTTTGGTATTCAGGTCAAAATGTGGAACATGACAAACACTTTGTGTGTTGGGAAATATCCTCAACTTTCTTAATACGTGGGTCAAAAACTGAATTTTTCGTCTCCGCGGAAAAATCATGAATTTAGATGAAATAAAAGTAAGAGATCAATATTCTGAATTTATTCATATTAAGGGCGAAATGCTGATCATTTTTTATGTTTGGGTTTCTATCTAATGTCATGTCATGTCATGCCATAGGAATAGAGGAGGCTTAAATTTCAATTTTCAATCGGCACAAAATGCATTCCCCAACAATGTTTGCAAAAAGCCAAAACCAAAAACATTTTTATAGTTAAACGTCTCTCGATCGCAATTCATTAGCGCTAAACCAACACACGGTTAACGCAATTTCAACTGGCGTGTCCCCGCAAACACTTCAACACTGAACTGTTCTGTCTCACCAACAACTATTTAACAGGCATTTTTGCCAACAAACACTCGAAGGAATGCAAAAGTGCACCCCACTGCACTGCTTGAGATACATGACGAGAGTGCTTCAGATGCAATTCGATTAATTGCTACACTGGCCGGGTTCTCTGATGTGCTTTGTCGGCTGGCAAGGCAAGTGCATGCGAAACCACAAAACACCATAGAACAAGCCGAACTATTTTCGAAAACTATTCCGCAGACCTCTGCATTGTGCACTCCATGTGATTACTACGAACGGCTTCAGGCTTCAAGAGTGATTCCCATCTAGACCTGCGGCGCTCTTGTTTCGGGCCGTAATTGTTTATGAATAGATACAATTTTAGGGTTGGTTGGCTATAACTTCACCCACCGGGAGTCTTTGCGTGCCATATCGATTGCAATCGATCGATGGTATTCTTATCGAATACACACATGACTACGACCATTTGATGGTAAGAGATATAATACTTTCAGCACACCGGCTTTAGAATGCAAAACAAGAGAAGCGGGAGTGGGCCGGTCGCCGCTGGCTGGCAAATTAAGTGATTTATTCGAGACGGTGTTTCTTTTTTTCTGCATAAGAAGATAAATTAGTTTCGGGTGTGTAGCCCGACGAGCGCACTGTGGCAAAGTGACCTCAATACGTGGCAGGGCTATTAATCATCGACTTGAGTTACGTCTTTCCCGCACATCAGATTGTGGGTGATCTCCTCTTCGTCGTAATTAATCGGAGTTAATTTCTTTTCTCAGTGAGACAGTCGAAAGTGTGTGGCGGAGGGGCAACTAAAAACGTGTCCCAGCCCCTGTTTTTTTTTTTTTTTTTTTTTTTTCTTAATTTAATTTACACTTAAATTTCACTGCATGGTGTGTATGGGAAAGATGATATCATTTCGGTGTGAAGAAATGTGCAGCGGTTGATGTTTACCTAAGATGCTCCGTCGAGGCGTGATCTGTCGGGGGGCATTTATATTTGCATGCATTTAATTGCTGATAAGTGTCATGGAGAAACAAATTCAAATCGAATTGCTAAGCAAACATGTGTGTTTTTATTTATCAGTCGTTCGGAATTAATTGCGAAACAGGAAGAAAACCTTTTTTGATTCTGTTATAGCTGTTCATGATGACTCGACAAAGGCTCAATCCGTTGAGAAATATTAGCTGGTGTCAATATTGCAGAAATGCAGATAACCAAGGTGTACAGGGAGACACATTCTTTCAAGAAGCGTTCCAAAGCGCATTATCAACTTCCCTTGTTAAAAAAGCCGGTAGAGAAATTCAGGGCTTTGTCTGTTTTTTTTTTTTTTTTGCACAATCGGTCGGAACCATAATCGAGGTGTTGAGTTTAAAGTAATTGGAATATTTGGCCCAAAAAGTCCGCATAGGACCCTAGGCTTGGCTGCTCCCAGCCATTTGTTTTTGCATCTGGAATATCATCTGATTTTTTGGATTTTGATTACATCAGTTGTTTTATTCATTTCATTACAGCTTAAGCTGGCATAACAATATTTCAATAACACATATAATTAAATGAATAGTTATCGTTCTTTAATTTAAGGGACAAATGCCCCAAACTAGTGTTAAATGACACTTCAGCGCTAGTAATAACAAATTTATCTAAAGTTCTGATGTGCGGGGCGACAATAAGCAACTAATGTGTAAATAAAAATATAAGTAGTAATAACATAAATTATCGATTAACAATAAAATCAACACTCCATGAAGAGATTGATAAGAGTATACAATAATTAAAATTACAATAGTCTTACTATGTTGCCTTTTTAAGATAAGATTCTGTATAAAGATTCAATGCTACCATGATCTACATTAAATAACCAGTCATTAGTTTTTGTATGCATACATTATAGTTGTAAGTTATTCGGGTGAAATATGTAGCTTAGTAAAAAGTATAGGGGCTTTAACTTTGTAAAAAATGTTTGTACGTGCAGTCAGTATGTTAACAAAAGCTGTATTATAAATTCGTAAGTTGTAAGTTTGATCTATCACCGATTTTCGACGGACTTTTGTGAAAGCTGGCGCAGTGGAAAAAATAAACGTTGAGATGTCATTTGTGTATTCCCGCTCTTGTAGGGGAAATCTGGGAAGGAAAAATAATGGAAAGTTAGGGATTTTTAAAAGCGGCCAGGGAAAACTCTAATTGTCTATTTTTTTTTAAATAATAAAATAAAATAATTAGCCTACACGTTTGCCCAAAAAAATGTTCTTTTAGAATGCTTTTTGAATTCTCGGCGAGGATTCGTCGACTTGCTTGTAGCAAACACTTTTATTTTAAATATTTCTTCCTCATTTTTCCCAGAGAAACTGGATTGTATTTGCGAATCAACACTTTGTATTATGTTCCATCAGGCAAGTACTTTTGTTTGCCTGCAGTTAAATTTCGAAAGATGTACTAAAAACGCAAAACCCAATCTTTTGTCAGAAATATATCCAGGCTAGACGATTTTCTGCTTCTCTAATAAAGGAAAGAAGATTTCTTGTTCAGAGCTTAACACTTCTTTATTTCCAATTAGGTAGAATCATTTGCTAAACTTCGGATGCATGAAAACTGACTTGAGTTAACTCGAACTTTTGACACTGAACTCTTACTTAGATCGGTGTCAGACAACGCGATTGTTACGAAAGTTCCAAGTCTGTTATTTTGCTGACTTAGCCCTTTTGCTTAATATTTGGAACGCACATTTTTAACAAGTTGCGAATTTTCCATGTTTTGTTAAAATAAATATGTAGTTAAGTTAAATATTGTTTGTGTGGAAAATCCAACTAAATATGGATGCGATAAGCTGGCAAATTATAAATAATGCTCGTGAAAAAGGCAACGCCATGACTCGTTTGATCAAGACCGGCTCGTACACCCGATTCCTTTTAGAACCATACCGATTCAAGCCGATCTAGCCGTTTGGTAGGCTATTGCTGGCCCATACACAACTGTTATACGACTTATAGGTATATATATTATGGCTTCTGTGGCAGCGATAGGACAGGTTCGCATTATTTCAAAGAGACCAAAGCTCGCGAGACGTTGTTTTGCTTTATTATAGCTAAAGATAGTCCACCATATTACAAAACCAAACCTATATTATGAAAGGCATGTTCTTCGTTGTATGAATTCAATCTTCTGTGTAAATAAAATCCATATCTTTGTACATAATAAAGTATAAGACATGAATGTATGCAATAATATTTTTGATTTGCTATATTCGTACAAAATGGTCAGGGAAAAGTTAAAAAATCCGCCGTTCACCTGGTTTTGTGAATAGGAGATATCATTTTTTACCCTTCCACCTAAATATATGTGCACCGGTTAAGCAAAAGCTGGCTATCCTAAAGGCTGGTACGCTGTTCGAGTGGAATTTTCACCCCCCACCAAAAAGTGCTGTGAAATCGAAATTGAAATATTTTTTTTCGTTTAGAAATTTACGCTGGTTTGCTGAGCTAATTTTTTTTTTTTTTGTGTGAGTTTGAGAAGATCTTGGGTTACCTATAAAATAAAAAATACTTCAATATTCAACTTTCGCACTATTATTTTACTAAAAAAAAGAAAACAGCTGGACGAAACAAATTGAAAACTTCACTTTTTGTGAATCAGTAAAATTTTTTGGCTTATTATAAGATATTCATCCCTGCCCAACTACAATAAGTTATTGCTATACAACCGAGTTCTGAAACGAGTATGGACCTATGGGTCCCAGTTGTGGGCATGAATTTAAAAAAAACCAGGTCTATCAAAATAAATTACAAAGCTGGTCTACATAATATTCTAAATCTAAATATTGAAATAGTTGAAGAAGAAGTTAAAAAAGTTACTTAAATGCACAGAAGTAGGCTTTTCAACGACTTAAGTTTACAAATAACCGAATTATTAAATACAAGCAATGTAATCAGGAATTTAAGACGGATATAACCTCTTGATCTATAAAATTTAGCTAAGGCAATGAAATTCCGTAAAATGTGTCTTTTTTATAACAATTTTAATAAATAGTTTTTAATTTGGCAAATAATTTCTGATTTGTAATAAAAAAAAAGAGCAGCCGTCAAATTCAAGCAATCAACAGTGCATGCAAATTATACATATTTTCGAAGAGCCGTGAATTCATCTGTTGGCTTTTTTTGCGCAAAGCTGGTTAGAAAAATGCCACCATGTTTATGTGCACCTCACATATTCCTACTATATGTCGAGAACGGCTAAGTGCAAAAAATGGCCTAAGTGCAATGTGTTCAAACATTCCAAGCCTTTTCACGCGATTTCTATCCAAATTTGTTGGTGTAAGTGCAAAGCGTAAAAGTGCAAATTTCCCATAAGTGAACAATTTTTCAAGCCCCGAAATGCAATTTTATACTGTTTTTGAAACCGATAAGTGCAAATGTAAAATAATTTATTTTTTACATTTTTCATACAAATTTAATTTGGTAGCACCTATCACATAAGTATGTACAATCAATGACATAAATCACTATGACATTCCGACTGACATTAGCAGCAGTTGGTACATTAATATCTAGGTATTTGTTATTCGATTGGTCTTTTCGTGTGTCAAATCGAACATAGAATCGTCACTTGCCCTTTGTTTGTGTTGATATTCTTGCGATTCGAATATGTATAGCCTTGGATGCTTTTCTACGCGTTTTCCATTCACTGGTTAAATTGTATATTAAAACATTCGAAATTTGCGTCCCGATTGATTTCTAAGTATATGTATATAAATAATTTTGAAAAATACATTCGCCCGATGCAATGGCTTTCTTTGCTGTAGGAAAAATTCACGAATACCTAAACAAACGCCGCCAGTTGTCAAACTCAAACGCACTTGTATTGGTAGATCTGAAGCAAATCTGAAAAAAAATGCAAATTGGCATAAGTGCTCTGGAAATGTGAAAGAGATAACTTTTTTTGACCAAACGAACATAAAAAGTAACCTAAATCGCAAAAACAAATCGAATACCACATTTGAGTGGGTTTCGCGTGAACTGGAAATTGTGCACCCTATTAAATTTGTACTTATAAGTGCATCCCGACATTGCGCACATATCCGTTCTCGACTGTATTGTCTTAAAGAAACAGTTTAAATTTTAATAAATTTCTAAACCCCTTTCGTACAAATCATTATTCACTCTGAAATGTCAAAAAATTAATGCAATAAAAACCATTTGAAATAGCTGTGGAGAGATTTTTGTGAAGCTACATACAACTCAATTCTTGAAGCTCTATTTTTCACTCGAACTGCAAACTGCCTAGCGAAATTTTCATGTGGACAGTTCATTTTGACATTTAGAAGTGAAGAAAATGTATGAAAAATTGGATTTCACGTGAACTGTGTACCAGCCTTACCCTTACGCGTGTTTAGCTGTTGTGATACACCATGATACACCCCCTTTTCAAAATATTGGCATTTTTAATCCTCTTAGTACCTTCACAACAGGTGATCATAACTGCGAATTGGTTTAGACAGGCGGTCTGTAAAAAACAAAACAAACAAAAAATCATCTGACAAAGAGCTAGATTTCCAAAGAAGATCATATCTCTCATCATAAATGCGAACGTGAAAAGAAACATCGCATGAATCGGGGTCTGAGAATGCCGCGCAATGGAGTTCACACACACGCTAAATACAGAAAATGCGCTCATCTACGATCTCAGCGTCGTTCTCATTGTTTGTCTATAAACTTGAATGCAAATTAGACACAAGTTCACTCATAAATCGATTAAAACGCAAAGTCATCTCTTAGATGACAATCGTTAATTCAGTTCCACACGATTGAGGTTAGCAAACCGGGTTATACAATGATTTAGCCATTGGCATCATCAGCCCACTCTATATAATTGATAGTATAATTGAAGTTTGAAAGTTTTGCGACACATATTGGCTTTTTTGATTGGCAAACTCAAAATATGCGAAACCTTTCGTTGATATCTTAAGCAAATAAATTTCTTATCAAATGTTTTTGGTGCACCTAACCTATAAGTGAATTTAATAAAAAAATAAAGTGCACCACTGGGTCGAACGAAACTTTGAAACTTTCTCTAAAGTGTGGTTGGTTATTTTCTTATTTTATTACGTAAGTAGGTACAAATTTGAGAACAAATAAAAGAAACGGTTCATGAAACATACGAATAAATAGTACCTATTAAATAAAATCTACTTTTGGGCTATTTATCTGATACGGCAGTAGCAATATATAAAATACCACTGTGAGTTTTTGCAAATTGAAGCTCTCAGTAACAGGCAATTGTCACGAGGTCTGGTTAGTAGGCAAGCGCCTACTGTACTACAGGGTCCGCCAAATAACTTTTTTTTTTTTTTTGAAAAGGCTATAAAAAAAAACTACTGAATATTTTCTCAAATTTCTTTTTTTATTTGAAAGTACAATCCTTCCGGTTAATAATAGAAAATAATTTCATTCAAATGGCTGCCTCGGCTGGCCATGCAGTAGCCTACACGATCGGTCCAATTTTTAAGCACATTATCGATTGTGTGCAGCTGTATTTCACCAATGGCTTCACGAATATTGTCCTTTAAAGCGTCAATTGTCTCTGGCTTGTCGGCGTAACACTTATCTTTTACGGCACCCCACAAATAATAGTCCAACGGTGTCAAATCGCAGCTCCGAGGTGGCCAAACGACATCAGCTCTGCGGCTGATAATGCGATCTTCAAAAACAGGGCGCAAAACATCGAGTGTAGCTTCGGCTGTGTGGCACGTAGCGCCGTCCTGTTGAAACCAAATGTTGCCAATATCCTCCTCTTCAATGCGACAATTTTGCTTGTTTACATACCCGCCAAGATGAAAATGAGCTTCATCTGAAAAGATGATTTTTTTGGCAAAATCGGCATCTCCTCTAAGTTGATCGCAGGCCCACTTTCAAAGTAATGTCGCAATATTTCCCAGCGTTTTTCAAGCGTATACACAACTATATTCGTTCAGCGGAAGGATAAAACTAATTATCTGTCAAATCAGACATGAGCTAAGTGTTACCATTCGCGAAATAAGAACTAGTTGAAAAAGTTACATGGCGGACCCTTTATATATAAAATATGGTTTCAAAACGAGGACAAGCTTCTGTTTTTTTATCTATGTTATTATTTTCGACTGGAATACATTAGTAACGCTGGCTTTAGGTGTCTATATGATTGGAAGTAGGCTTCGTATTTGTTCACGCCAAATATGATTGAACGTACGTCTACAAGTACCTTAAATGCTAGCAGGTATTTTTCATTCGAAAATTCAGAGGTCGCTTTGAAATCTACTTGAGATCGGAAACCGCTCAGCCATATTTTCTTTATCTCCCGTATTCTGTCATCTTGATTTAGACCTCTTCGAGGTAAGACCCACTCGAGAGAATAAAATTGTGTTACCTATACAAAACGGAAAATCATCCTTTGTCTTTCTTGGGAAATAAATCGGGAGCAAGCAGCAGGGACAACAGTATTAGACCGATATCTTTATACGTAAGACTTAAGAGATTTGTTTTTGTATTTTCATTAGCAGTTATGAACCGAATATGCCGATGCATGTGTGTGGGGGTACACATGGCTGAAGAAAGGGAGAAGTGGGAAATATTTGCTAAAAATAAGTTTTAAAAATTATCTTATTGGCACACATTTTTACAAAAATATATAAATTTTTGAGAAATAATTAAAAATACCGGATTTATTCCATTTTTATAAGAAAAACTAAGTACGGAATCTTATTTAGAATACTCATTTAATCATTAATATGTAGAAGGTTCTTGTAAACTTTGGCAGACAAAGAGTAACAAATATTGCAATGCTTAGTTTGAAAAATACTATTGCTTTAATATTTACCTGCAAGCTAAGTATTAGATACTGTTTGAAATGTAAGCATTACATACTTGGTTTTCAAAGTTTTATCGAATCGAAAATGGGGTTTTCGAGGGGTTTTCGAGACATGAGCAGTTTTTAAAACTAGCGTTTTCGGATGTTTGAATTGAAAATTAAGGACGCAATAATTTTGAAAACATAAATTTTATGCATTTGTTGCCGTTTTCCGGTAAACTAAAGAAAACCAAATTTTTAAAAAAATGTTTTTTTTTCCAAAATTCATTGCACGATAATATAGACAAAAACTGAGTTTGCTATTAAGTTAGAAACGACCATATTCCCCAGAAACAAATTTTTGTTACAATCGTTTTCGAGATATGTCCAAATTTCAAAAGTACTTTTATTCGATTTCTTAGCCAAAAACTGGGTATGCAGTCATGGTTACCTCACCTACTTAAGTTATCAATTTTGGTTGTAATTGCCAAAGCCGTTTTCGAACAAATCAAACTGGTATGAACATTTTATATGGGAAGTACCATTTAAATTGAGGTTACCACAGAAAAAACGGCACCAAACTGTAAGCACCCAAACTCAAAATCCGAGGTTTGAACAAAATCCGGGCAGCCGTTTAGGCTGTAGGCCTCGGGACAGACAGACGGACATAATTCGCGACCCACTTATTTGAGTTCCTCTATCGTCGTAATGTCAGAATTGATTGACATCTCGTGCTCGAAAGTTTGGACGAATTCGATTTCTTTATCTTACTACGTAATCGAGAAAGTTAATAAATATAGTGTAGATAGGGAAAGGCAAGGTCAAGAGTAACAGGGGGTGAAGCATTTAAAAACTTAAGAGTTGCCCTCAAAACTAAGAGTAGCGTGAATGAAAAAAATGTTGGTCTTCTCCAAGGCAAACGACGCGCCTGGCGCTTGCTTAAGTTTTGTATTCATCTCTTTTGTTGAATTTTGTAAATAATAGGTATGTTTCTTTTAGCCCCGCTCTCCCCTACTCGTAATTTTGCGTGTCGATGAAAATGCCCAACATTGACAGTTGTTGTGTCCACAAAGACGAGTGTAAAGTCATGTTTTTAAAATAAAACTTCCTGCCAAAGAGCCCGTGTTTGCACCGACTAACCCCAAGTCCTGTCCCCCTATACAGACCATGTACAAATGTTTCCGTATCACGTAACATTCGTGGCCATCAGATACTCCTGTGGTAGTAACAATTTTCGATTCGTATCATTTGATTAGGACCAAAGAATGCAAGATGTTCTTCCACTCCTCAGTAACTAACCAAATATACAACATGATACCAATGCAACCCCTCGTTCGAGTGGATGATTAAGTTTTCACCCATTCCTTGGTGACTCAACGGCCCACACCCACAGCACCACAACACAGGGTAACCACCCCCGAAAATCTAATCAAGTACACTGCTTCGCATTTATTTTTTCCCTCAACAAAACAGAGAACGCCTTTCCCCCATCGGCATATAGAGAAACGACGAACATCGGGGAGATCTTCCAGGACAGACATCCAAATCGAATTTTCATACATTTTTGGCAAGGCCAAGGGTCCTTAAATGCGATTTTTTTTTTCCTCTTCGCTGGTCGTTTTAAGAATTTTCCTCTCTGTTGCACTTCAATGGCAGGGGAATTATACATTTCTGTCACAGGTAGCTAATGTGATGATGCAATGTTGTGCTGGCGCATCTCTCTAGGGTCACATCTTGTAGCACATGATCTAATTCCCATTGTCGTTTATTCAGTGGAAATTTTCTCGTCACGGGACATTGCGGATGACACTTTTTGTTGTACTAGAAGCGACTTGTATATATCTAACTTAAGGGTATGGTTGTCTTTGTGATGCATTGCAATTTGAAGGGTAAAAGTTGATTGCACAAAGAAACGTTATGGTCAAGTGAATGTAACAGATAGAATTGAAATAAATTTGTCACAAAGACCGCAAGGAAATCAAAAGAATGCATGAGGGAGTGGAGTGTTGTCGATTGGTTCAGTGTCCCATACACGCTACAATATGTTCTCGTCAATTTTTATTTAAAGGACGACGAGTCTTGTACTTACTTTTTGTATGACTTCCCTTTCTTCGAAGTTCTGGTTGTCTTCTTCTATTTGTTGCATGTCATGTTTGAGAAAACCATTCAAATGGGGTAAGAAGTTTTAATCCACATAGAAAATATCTTACTATGGAGATCAATTCCTTTTTTGCGATGTCAAATGAGGTGCCCAAGCAAAGGGAAAGGAGCAAGCACAGGAATCGTACTTTTACTAAAGCGCTCTTTGTCAAACGGGACGAATCGATATTGATATTGATATTTATTAATATATGACACGGTGTTCATCAAGATAAAGTCGATGTTGACAGCCGGTGGCTGTCGTGATCACATGATCACGGATGCGGTAGTTCAAAACCTGGTGTTTATTATAAAGTCACTGCCAAATCACCAAGTTACAAGATTGAGCAGCTCCTCCAAAATGTACTATCAAAATGAGGTTTTGTTAGTGCAAAATTTGCGCGCATTGTGCCGATTTTTTTGGCAGACGCAATGGCCCTTCAAAGTCGACTCTCGTTTGGTAGCCAAATTTGATGTTTTTTTTTTGAAAATGACGTTCACCATCAACGTCGAGCGCTACAGAACGATGCTAACCGATTTCTTTTGGACCAAATAGACTTAGACGACATTTGGTTTCAGCAGCACAATGGACATACAACTTGAACGATTTGAGGGGGTGGTTATCTCTCGCTGAGGTGACGTGAATTTATAAGCAAGATCGGGTGATTTACACCCAGTTTTGTTTCTCTTGTGGGGTTTCCGGAAGTCGCATGTCTTTGCCAACAAAGCCAAAATAGCCAACGCTCAAATACAGCCGGATCTATGCGGCTAAGTGGTTAAAAATTGGACCACTCAGATCCGTGGCACCGTCAGAAGCCATGGTATTTCGTCAAATACCTGATAAAGCTTGTTTTACTCCATCATCATCGATCAGTTATTATAAAAAAAAACCAAAACCTTTTCATAAATGTCAACGATTCATAAGAATCAAGATACAAAAAATAAACCTAAAAGCTGCGGTCGTCCCTGGTATCTAGGAACAATTGCAACCACTTCTCGCAAAGTAAACTGTTCATATTTTCGCATTAAACATCCACACCACTATTATCTTCCACACAACTATTATGTTGCGGTTAAGTCATTTTCCACAAAACAACAGTTTACGCCGCGCGTTGATAAGAAAATTTCATTTAATTTTAAATTATAATTTAAATACTATTATTACCCCCCAGCCCCACACACCGGCAATTTAGCGAAAATGCTTTCGAAGCAATTACCCCGCAAGTATCGTTGGTGGAAAAAGAAGGAACTCTAGGAAATCCCCAACCCGCACATAATGTGACAGTTAGTTGGGCAACCGAACGTAATTATCTGTCTTTCCCTTTTCACTCATTTTCGTTGGGTTGCAAATGGAATTTGATACAGTGCAAAAAAAGGAAAAACCTTATGCATATTTTCCAAAGACGCCAAACTTAAAAGCTAACACGCTAACATCACCAGCAACAACGTTTTGTCGAGTGGAGAATTATATTTCCACGCCATGTCGCCGCCCTACCTTCGCTGTATGGGGCGCTGTACTTGGTAACGGCGGCTGTTGTGTTAATTTGCTGAGGAATTGTTTCCGGAAAACAGCAATGCAATATGTTTTTAAGTTTCGCTTCTCCCCGCCTCCCCCCACGCACCACTCCAACGGCCTGTGTCGGCGCTGGAAAATTGCAATTTGAATGCTATATCCGAGTAGGTATATGTGCAAGTGTTTATAGTTTTGAAGTGCAATCGGCTGTGCACTGCTGTGCATAATGCAACAATGGGGGCAGGCAAAGCGGGATGGGCGCGATTTCGTTTGTTTACGGTTGAAATGCATTTTTGAGTAGGTATTGGTATGTGCGCGCTTCAGTAGGCCAATAGGTTGAGAGAGATGCACGAAAATGTGTCATATATATTGGCTGGTGTAATCGATGATTTTTAGGATTTACTTTTATTACAATCAGATGGCACGTAAATGACCAACGTCCGCTGTGGATAGTTGAAGGCAAATTGTGGCGCCTATTGTACGCTAAATACAGGTTGTCATTGAAAGTGAATTGACGAATATTCAGAAGCAAATCCATGGTATATTCGCACTATTCCGCATATAAACAAGCATAAGCCATTTGTCAGAGTTAATTGCGCTTAGTGATAAATGTATTAGTCCTTAAAAATTTCAACCGCCGAAAAACACAAATATGCACCTCAAGTTTGATATTTGTCGGCCACTCAACCAACTGTGCATTAGAAATTAAAAAAAAAAAAAAATAGAAGAGTTGTAGCAGGGGGAAGTTTCTAGTCTCAGAGGAAATTAACGCCGCTCGTTTATCCCTGTTAAGTTGGGTACTGCAAAGACGTCGGCAATAAGAAACGATTCTTAACTAGCCTCAGTAAAGTAAAGTTTCGGCAAGCTTATAGTAAGAGAAATCTAGTTAAAAAGGTGAACCATGAGCTCTTGGTCGGAGAAAAAACATTTACTCAGAGCGGAAGACCAAAGAATTGCGAAGGGCATAACGAAAAATGAAACACTCCACGTCGTTTCCCTACCGCAAAATAAAGTTTCGGCAAACTTATAGTAAGATGAGTTACAAAGATGCACAATGAGCTCTTGATAGGAGAAAAACATTTACTAGGGGTAAAGACCAAAAATAATGAAGCGTCACGAAAAATGAAACATTCCACCGTCGCACTGTGGTACAAAATGACTTTTGGTTGCCAAAGTCATAATTTTTGAACGCATGAAGATAGCGCAAGATTTTTTTTTTCTCTTCTTAAAGGAAATTTCTAAGTCTATAAAAATAGTGATTTTTAAGAAGATTGCTTCACAGGGTGCTTCCTAATCTTAGGCTGATGTAAGATTTTCCTTGAAAAAGGAATTAACAGAGAAAGGAATTAAAGAAGAACTTTAAATACAGGTGAAATCTTACGAATCTTGTAAAAAAAGGTCTGCGGCTTCTATTTGATTGCTCACAGGGTGATCCAAAATTATTTTTTTTTTACAACAGTGGGTGAACAAAATATAGAACAAATTTTTAATGTTTTTAGCAAAAACCGTATTTTTTCATTTTGAGGCGCATCATGTATATATCCTATAAACTGTTTGATTGATATACTTTATATGAATTTACTTGACACGTCATCGGCACTGTCTTCAGTTTCATCACATTTGATTGTGAATGATCCGTTCAAAAGCTCTTCATGTTTTGGAAGAAATCTTGTTTTAAGTCTAAAACAGTCAATCCATTTTTTTTTTAAAGAGTGATGTCGAAAAACCAATGCACCCATAAAGAGTCACTGTTTGGTGCAGTTTATGGGCTGGCGGCATCATCAATTCAAGAGCTAAAGGATGCGATAATTCGGCATAGAACCTCAATTATGCCTCAGCGTCAATGAAAATTCGGACCATCGGATGGAGGTGTGCCGCCGAGGTCGGACAATAATTTCCTAAATAATTTGTGTTTTATTCAAAATCAACATCGGCCCTTAAAACCCTTAAAACTTAACCACCCTTTATAAAAAGAGGCGTGGAATTGGGTAGATTTAACGATCAAAATAATAACAAAACTAATTTTAATGGATATAAGAAGAAAAATTCACGCTCTCAGCTCTTTTAATTAACAAAACAATTGAAATATTTTATTAGGAAATTTGCTTTTAATACCAAAATGTCAGTACTGGGTGCCGACGTTTTTTTAAGTAAAAAAAAAAAATCAATTAAAAAATAGTAAGGGTCAACGATCGTGGTCAATTTTACGCGGAAATTCGCGAGAATTTTTTTGTAGCTCATGAAAAAAGTGCTAAAAGGGGTAATATTAGGTAATTTTTTGTGTTTTTATTAAAAATTTTATTTACCTACATACAAAGCAACTAGACTACATTCAAGAAAATTAAGATTTTTCATTTAACATGCCATAACTGCAAAAGAGAAAATAAAGAAGTTTTTTTTAATCTATAGAACAAAATTGACCAACTTTGTCAAGCTTTGTAAGTCAACTAGTTAGCAGAAAATTATTTTATTTACTATTTTTGAAGCTCCGTTTACATTTCTATTGGAAATGAAAAAAAAAAAAACAAAAAAAAAAAATTCTAGTATTTTCGCCACGATTTTTTTTTTGGACCACAGTGCGTCGTTTTCCTACCGCTTGTCTGTTAAAGAGAAAACGTTGCAGATATTGAGACACACGCACCACTTACTCTACTGCTGGGTTGCTGCATTAAGCACTCTCGTTACACAGCAATAGCGTTTCACTTTTCGTTACGCTGCTATTGTCCACTTAACCATCCTGTGAGGTTCTATTTTAAGAAGCTAAAACTAATCTTACTTTGTGGACCTACAGCTCATGTTGCATGGCCCGCTTCTGCCGTGACAATATTATGTTGTTTACCAAGAAGTTTTGTCCAAATATGTCTCTTATGTCAAATGGCCTTCAATTTCAAATACTGATCATCACGCATTTCAGTTGTCATTGCAGAAAAGTCTGCTGTACACCGTATCCGCCCTAGTTTCATGTTGCTGTTTTTTTTCCCCCCAAACTCACCCTCTCACACAAAAGAGGGAAACCAAATTGTGTTGATGACATCACCTTCGCCGGCACGTTTTCCCATCAAAAAACACACGACATCCCTCTACACCTGGCTGGCATAAAAATTAAAATAGAACAAACGACTTGAAGATCCACACTGCTACCAAACAGACAGCATAAATCATAAACCACGTTCCGCCGAGTATTTTTTTTTTTTTTTTTAATTCTCAACTTGACTTCACTTTACCCTTGGAATCTGTCCAAAGAATCTTGAATTATCAATTTCTTTCTCATTTTTCATCTTCGTAAATCCGCTTTCGTCAGCCGAATATCTGACCCAAAAACCGGCTTTCACTCTTCTCCGTCGCTAATTTGTAAATCTGAATGTTTTGTTTGCAGTAGATTAAGGCGGATATATGCCAAATTTTGTATTTTCTTAATTCTCGTATGCAAATATCCCAAATTACCTCCACAGAGGAGCCAGACCCAGCAGAACAAAATTATGTATACCCAATGGAAAGGGTATGCACTCCACATAGTCTGTGTATATATTTGAACGGGAAATTGCCGCTTGACGAAATTAACGTCAAGAGAAACAATAAAAACCAAAACATTCCGTGTATCTGTATATATATAACTCTTGATGCAAAAAAAAACTCGACATAACTGATTGCTAACAGCTACAAGTGCGTACTGCAACGCGTCGTCGTCGCTGTCTGATTTTTCCTGATTTACTAGTTCCCCCTGGGTGCCCCCCCCGTCATCATTCAACATCATTGCGCAATGCAACAGCATACAGATAAAAGAAATAAACTTCTTCGTCCACTTCTTGGCTGCAGCTTAGCATGCAATTGCATCTGGATTGTACCTACAGATACGCGAGGAGTAGTCATGCAGTCATATAGTCGTACAACCGGAGGTGCTCACGTCTGGGTCTATATTGCATTCACTCCAGAGCTAGTGGCCATGTGATACTCTACTGAGTTTCCCTTTTTATTTTGCTCTCGAATCTGCGGCACCCCTACTCCACCCCTGCGCCACTCTGGGCTAATCTGTGTATATATCTTGTATTCGTGTTACCCTCAGCTAATTAATCTAAATAAAGTAAATCGGTACTTGGCTGCGCAGCGGAGAGACGAAAGTATCGCGTTCGAGCTGTGTGTAGTTACACACATAAACGGGAAGCAATCTAATTTGATTTTTCGTTGTTTTTGTTTTTTCTTCTCATTGCTACAGATAGATACTGGTACTTTCGAATCTGCAGAGGCATTTACGGAAATTAACAGTCGACTCGGAGTAGTTTGTTTATTTACTTTATAGCTCGATTTGGAGATGAATTTATCATCGCAAACGTATCATTGAAATTGAATTTTATTTGCTCGAAATTGATTTCACAAAATTTCTTGATGAATTTTCGAGTTTTTCTCTGAAAATCAACCGACTATTGAGTCGTGAATTGCATGTTTGTGTAGCTCTAATCAAGGTTACTGCCGATGTGCGCCTAGTCATTCTAACCTCCGGGTAGGTAGTTTCAACTGGTTTCGAAGCTTGCTTGTAGCCATTCAACTGGTTTTGTATAGTTAAGCAAATGAGTTTGTATTTTTATTTTTAACTTCGTTTAATTATGACACAAAAACATTAGCGAACTGCGTCGCCGATGAGGCTGTTTTGGTTGTCTTTTTTTAAATCGTTTGTATGCTGGAAAATTGTTTGCTTCTAACTACGGAAGTGGATTAAGTTTTCTGCCTGTTGAGACGGGACCTAGCGGGGCCACTTTCGACGATATGCGCGTAAATTAGTGTTGATTGAGTTTCACACTTTTGCAGATAAACAGCGGCGCAGAAAAAGTGAAGAATGGACTAACTCAGGGAATCAACCCGAAAATCAATCAACAAAAATACACCACACACCAGATGTGCAACTTCTCTTGCTAAATGTGGATGTTAAATTGAATTGTGGTGTATTAAGAATTTCAATTTAAAAGCCAAATCCTTATAATATTATAATCTTAGTACAGCGCAGCATAGATAAGTGTATCCATTCATTTAAAAAGTTTTCATAACGCAATCCAATCCAACGTTTTCTACTTTTAGAGTATTTTTTAGCAGTTTGTTTTCATATCGTTACAGGAGAGAATTAATTCAATCAACTGAAGATGGGAGTTTCTGATTGTGTAAGGTTGATGGTTGAAAAAACGAAGAAGTGAGAAATATTTGCCAAAGGAAGATTTAATGTAATTGCATTTTTATTGGAAGTCGCTGTTGAGTTTTACAAAAATATATAAATTTTTGGAAATTATTTAAAAACGGACTTATTCGATTTTTGAAAAAAATAAAACTAAGTATGGAATATTATTTAGAATACACCAAAACCTCGCTTTGCGTCGTTTCGATTTGCGTCGTTTCAAAGTTGCGTCATTTAAAACTTTTCGTGGTTTCGAAGTTGCGTCGATATTATTTCAGTTTGCGTTTTTGTTATTCCTTTTTTTTCACAATTGAAATGGGGATTCCCCTAGATTAAGGCTTACGTACGAGTTTACACTTTACATTAAGTCGATCAGTTTGAAGAATATTTATTTTTTTATTAATTGAATAAAGAATCGTTATTTCGATTTGCGTCGTGTTTTTCTGGTCCCAATTAACGACGCAAAGCGGGGTTTTGGTGTACTCATTTAATCTTGATCAAATGTATTTCGATCAAAATCGTTAGAGAAGTTTTGTAAAATTTGGCAGACAAAACAGTGACATATATTGCAATGTTTAGTTTGAAAAATACGAGTACTATTACTTAACTATTTATCTGAAAGCTGAGTATTAGATACTGTTTGAATGTAAGCATTACTTGGTTTTTAAAGTTTTATCACAATCGAAAATGGGGTTTTCGAGATTTAAGCGGTTTTTAAAATGAGCGATTTTGGTTATTTGAATTGAAAATTAAGAACGCAATAATTTTGAATTTGAACATCAATTTTACTCTAAGTATGGTCAAAATCGTTGCTGCCGTTTTCCGCTCAACTAAAGACAACCAAATTTCTTAAAAATGTCTTTAAGATTTGAAGTGCCTCGTGGAAGTGGATGGAGCAGGGCGCATCACATTAAGCGACGATTTCAAAATAATCGGTCCATCGGTCGATCAATTTTGTTCAATCTTTCATTTTCAAGAGATTCAACTGTGACATTATATACTTCGGCACTTCTAGTGCGTCATTGACCACCATATTGTGATTCCCTTGTCATGGCTGCTGGTACTCTGACGATTTACATTCAAAATGTGCAGCAGTTGTCAGGCGAGTTCACTCAATGCGTATTTCAACGTCGGATGATTGAATTAGTGCCAAAAGCTATCAGCACGTACATCAACGCATAGCGCAAGCCAATTACAGAGATTTGTTGCTTAAGTCAAAGTCAATCAACTAGATTTGAGAGGCTTCTTGAAAATGGAGTCGAATAATCAGCCTTATCTACCATGTCATTCAACTTAATTGAATGATTTGGTCAACCAGATGTAGAAGGATCCAAAAGTGTTCAATTTTTCCTTTGCTTGATGCGATCAAGAGCTGGTCCCTACAAATATTAAGAATTCAATAAGCTTTTGGACGCATCTGGCGTCGAACTTTCTTTTGAAAGTCTGTTCATGACGGAAATTAGGTGATTTCAATTCTGTGAAATTCAACCACCGTTTTCAGAGTCACCTTTTGAAGACAGACCCAACAAAACGAAGACTTCTTCATATGGTTTTGAAAAATCCAAAACGACAACTTATATCGGTTCCTTCAGTGAAAAGCGACAGCAAACTTCGAGTAAAAATTCCTTTTCCTATGGGATAGGTATATCCGTTGAAGTTACTTACCTATGATGCAAAAAAAAAAACACATTTTCCGCGTATATATTTAAGCGTTTCGCATTCAACTTCATGGCTGCTATGCCTTGCTCCCCTCACCGCCACTCATCCTCATTTCCTTAAAATTTTTCTAGGAACCGTCCCGCTATTACTGGTAACTCTTCTTCAGGAGTAAATTTACTATTATGGAGTAACAAATTTCATTAGAGAAAGATCATTATGAACGGGATCAATATTTATTAACAACACACAACCTCGAAGCTGTTGCCCTGAACAACATCAAAAACCAAGTCAGCGCAGTAAATTGAAATTAATCCCCGTTCACGCTAAACACTATTCCATCCCCTATAACCGATAAAATCGCTGTTTTATCTATTTAATTGTTAAGCAACCCCAAAAGGATAGCTCACCATAAAGTCCTTAAATAACGTTTCTAATGAAAATGGATGGAAAAAAAATAAATAAAAAACTCGATTTTTTATCTCTAAATTGCTTCGAGCTGTTTATGAAATTGTTTTCACTTTCCCTTCACCCCCAGAGGGCACAAGCAAAATCCTCACCCCCCAAAGAGATATAAAAACCTACCGAAATGGGATAAAAAATCAATTTGTCCTGGGACTTTGCAAATGCAGAAGGGTTTTCCTTTTCCGGTTGCGTGCATTGAAAATAAATGAAAATAAATAAATCCAAAAGAGTGTAAATCTTCCGCCCTTGCATGGAATAGAAATCGAAAACGAAATCAAATACAGAGTCTGTAAACCGTACCCCACCATACCAATCAACTGAAAGTGGTACAGATATGCATGGCAAAAAGAAAAAACCCTTCGACCTTGATCCTGATGCTTATAACGAAATTAGCTGAATAGAAAATGCAAGCAGAGTTATCGTATCTGCACACATATGGATTATTGGACTTAGTATGGCCCGCACACACACATAGCATATGGTATCGCCTCCCTGGAGGACAATAACCCAGCGAGCAGGATGTGAAATTGAAAGATTGCACAGAATGCAAACAGACGCGAAAGGATGGTGGATGGTGGAATGGAATTTTAGTTCGAAAATCGATGTCAGTTTGCTTTGAGGAGGAATTTCTTTCCAGCACACGGTAATCGAATTGATCGTTATACATGAACATGAGCACTCTCATTATTTCAAGGATAACAAGAGGTAGAGCTGCCTGTACTGTATTACCTGCTGTGTGCGGTCAATAAAAGGATTTGCACTTTCCCAAGGTATGCGGTACTCGGCAGACATTCCAAGTGGGGGATGATTTAGTAACGCATGGGGGGAACAATTTTGCACTACCCTTAGCCACATATCTATATGGTGATTTCGAAACCCCCTTGTGGATTTTTATTCCACTTGGGGTTGGAACTGAGCAAAAATAGAAATTTTGCGTGCAATATAGCTGAGCTGGCATTCGTAACGTGCAGACTGGACACGTGACTGGAACAGATTTTTTTTCTCTCATTATTATTGCTTTGGTGATGAATGGAAACGGTTTCTTGTTTTTGTTTTGCAAACCTTTCCAAAACGGCGCGTCATCGGTGGCTAGACCATGTCGACACGCGGCCCTTTTGTTTGAAAGTGTAAATTGCTTCCGAAGGGTGCAAATGACGCAATGACTATTTTTTTTCTGAGGGGTTGGCAACAATTTATTTTATTTTTTTTGTGACAAATTCGTGTGTGATGTGTGTGAGGAACGTCAATTGATTTCAGGCCGACCGACAGTTTACGAATGTCACTCTGTTACTCTGTGGAAGTGGACTGGGATAGATACAAAGACAACCTCAGGGTGTACACGTAAGGCGGGGATTATGTTGGCAGTAACGTGCCAAAAGCTTTACAGACTGGAATAGGTTAAGGAAAATTGATTCAAAACAATACCGATACCCAGCTGTGTTCAAAGCTCATTTGGGCAAAGTCTACGTCTAGATTTCCGCCTTCTTATCACCCATTTTCCCGACCAATGTACAGCTGAGCGTCACCCAGTCCAAAACGCACCAGAGGAGATTGTCTCCACATACAATATACATTCGGCTTTAAGGGGTTTCATAGGGTGTAAATCATCCGATAGAATATCACGTTTAAACCCGTCCACTATTGAGCCCTTGATTGCTATATATTCCGCCATTATCTACAGAGAGACCGAGTTTGGAAAGCCTTTTTTGTCAAACTCCCCAACGCCTTTGTAAATTCTTTTCAGTCCGCCTGACAATATTTTTACACCACATTCCCAACGAAATGTAAAAGGCATTCTCTCCTCAAGTAAAGAAGCTAACATCCCTGTGCACACAATCGCATCAGTGATGTTCTTAAAACTTTGAAACCGCAGGCACATACAACTAGTTTTTGTGAAGCTCCACTACCAATGTTTGTCTTTGGGGCTGAGGTTGGCTGTCGACAACTTTACCAAATCTCTCTCTATCCCTCTCCCTGTATGAAAAGTATGTCTTCAAAATTTGAGCGCGAAAAAAGGGAAAAATCCGGAACCACATGTGCGCCTCTGCCAAAAGCCAACGAAGAGGTTAACTATTTGCATCGTTGCCTTTGGATGATCTATCGCAGTCGCCGTTCACAAAGCATTCCCTCATGTCATTGTGTTCGCATTCCGCGCCACACATGTGTTATACATATATCGGCAACCGTGTGCGCTAGAAGATACAGATGATATGGAGTACGAGTATAGACTGTGCTACGGATACCACCCAGTGAAATAACGATGAAATTGATTTAGGGACGATTGGCTGACTCGACTTGCTGGCTGCTGTTACGATTCCCTGTGTGTTTATGTAGGTGTAGCTTTGCATGCTTCGATGCCTGACTTGGTAATCACATCGTAGCCGGCCGAAAACTTCCCCAGTGAAAGTATCCAAAGGACATTCTATATATAGTTGTATGCACTGGAAGGGGTTCTGCTTCTGGGTCTGGTTCTGGTTGGCATTTCTCGCCCCCAGGCAATTATCTTTCCGGATCAGAGTTTTTGCTGTTGTCTTGCCATTGAATATTCATAAGGATGCTGATATACGTACAATTTTTGTTCCTTCTTTTGATCTTTGCTATACCAGGATATACCCCTACTCGATTTTGGAGTCCGCCTGTAGTTAATGGGGGGTTGCATTGTCTGCTGTGCTAGAGTTAAAAGCTTTTTCCACTTGACCTTTCCTCGTTTAAACGATGACAGACGAGAGAAGATGTCTCGAATTTTGCGGGGGTCCGTGGTCATCACGTCTGAGAATTGTTAATTAATGAGTAAAGGTACTTTTTCTGTTGAATGGTTTAACTGGTGGTAACTGTAAATAAAAAGAGAACGGGGAATCAATAATAGATTCAGTCACCCAAGGCGCGCTCAAGTGAGCAATCAACCGGTTGCTGCTGGTCAGCCCCGCAGGCTGACTAAAGAGGCGTTTGGGGTCTGCAAACCCATCGCTGTAAAGTTGCAGTGGAGAGAATTTTATTTAAATGAATAATTGTTTCTGTATGGGTTTATGGGATTTTTGTTAAACGACTTTGAAGTGAGGTGGAGAATTTTTTTTTTTTTTTAGAAATTTAATTTTGGGGAATTTAATTTAATTTTTGGTACTGGGCAGGTTTTAATAATATTTATCGGGGTTGTAAGAATGTCTTTGTAGCTTCCACCTTGCCAATTGCCAGGGTTTAATAAATTTTATTTTTATTCTCATTCCAGGTGAGCAATATTGATTTGTTTGTGAAGATTCAACTTTGGTAAGCCTAAGGTAGTTACACAACTTTTAAGCCTTCATCTTTAAAAATGTATATATAGGTCGCATTCATGGTACAGGGTATCAGGAGCTTTGTTATTGTGCTGGCAGCGGAATGCGGCATTTTGTATCTGAATTTCGAAGAACTTAGGCTCTACAATCAAAACTTTTGTTTGCAAGTAGACCCTTATGCGCCTAACCGTATCAAACGTGAAGGTTACGCTGATTTGGATTGCAGGGAGAAACAATTACGCTATCGGTATATATAATCTCTCATTCACTATCTATGCGAATGTTCAACAATTGCCATACTTACTTAAGAATCAGACAGAGATCTCTATCGGAATTGTTCCTTCTGTTCTTAAAAATTTGTATGTGTCTTCAAAGACTTTGAGTTGACTCAGGTCCGATGTTTCCAAGAATTAAACTCTCAATATTATATCTATATAAAATTCACAATTAAATTTGAGTCAATTCAATTAATTGTATTTATTTGCCAATCTAAACGCTGCTTAAAGTCGCTGTCAAAATAAAGTCTACACTTTTTGTCTGTCACTTTAATGACATTTTTTTAAATTTATTGGTTATATGAATAAAAAACTTTGGAATACAACGATAAGAAGTGGTTTTGAGTTTTTCATTTAAAATAACCTAAGGTAATTACTAAGACACCAAAAAGGAGAGTGTAAGTTGAAAAATTGGAGAAACAAAAGAAACATTGGTCCATCGAGCCTTCTTTGATATTGGAAGCTGAAATTGCCGAAGAAGTCATCTCATCAATTGGAATCCATTTGCCGCGGAAGATCTTTTGTCTGGAAAAACCGTAAGTAGCACTACTTACTTACTCTATATATAAAAGAAAAAAGAAATTCAAAATCAGTATGAGTGAACGGGCCATCAAAAAGGCAATACAACAAATGGAGAAGGATTTCAATAGTTTTAAGGCCAAAAAAGATGCTACCCCCCGGACACGAAGTGTGAAAAATTATGTTTCAATTCGCCTAACTTTGTTGGAGGAAATATTTAAAACGATCACAAAGCGTTGTGAAGAGTTCGTTGATGACGATGAAGAGAAGGTGAGGGAGATCGACGGGCGTTGTGAGACGGCTAGAGAAGTGTACATGCAGTACAAAACGGAACTACTGGACGAGTTGGACAAGGAGGAAATGGACAGGGAGGAAGTGGATAAGAAACCAGATGCCAGTGCATCTTCACGTTCTGAAAAAAATCGCCTTGCCAACATTCGCCGGGAGTTGCGAGAATTGGAGGTCATTTTACAACACGTTTTGTTCTCTAGTTCACAACAGTGAATCGTTGACTGAGATTGAGAAATTTCACCATCTTAAATCTTGTCTGACAGGTGAAGCTGATCGCTTACTTCAACATTTAACAATCGAGAAGGGGAACTATGAGATGGCGTGGACAATTTTAACATCGCGCTATGATCATAAGCGCGTATTAGTTAATGCGCAATTCAAGGTTTTTTTTGGTCAGGTAGTCTTGCACACTGAAAGTGCGTTGGGCCTAAAAAAATTGCTGGATATTTCCACCGAGTGTCGACATTCCCTTAAAAATTTAGGCCTCCCTGTACAGCACTGGGATTCAATATTGATTTACATTTTGTTGCAAAGGGTTCCAGGTTCAACACAACGTTTCACGTGAAAAATCGTCAAAGGGATCAATTTAGTTGCAAGGTGTGCAACAAAGGCCAACACTCATTGCGGAAATGTAACAAATTTTTGAAAATGGACATCTCTGAGCGGTTCAACATCATAATAAAAATTGGCGTCTGCGAAAACTGTCTGGCTTATAGTCATTCTACCCACCAATGCCCTAGCCAAATGCGTTGCTATTACTGCCAACAAAAACACAATTCTTATATATTTTTTTGACATGAAAACTTTGGTATAAATGTTTCTCTATAAGCAAATGTACTATTACAGATAGAAACTCGAAACTAGTCATGCATGTACGCGGAAACCCAAAATTGCAAGCAAAAAGTGTTTTTTACTCAGAAAAGTCCGTTTAAAGAGCTGAATGGTGAGCGATCATTCCAGAACTGTCCTGAAATTTATGCGATTTGTGAGAACATCAAAGTAAAAAGTACTAAATTTACCAATATCACTGAGCTGTTAATTTCAAAAGAATGTCCGCGAATGCAGTCTTTTTGATAAAATCTGTAGTAAACAAAATTCAAGTTGTTATTACTTACTTTTGTCGGTGCGATTCATTGGAAATCTCGGTTGAATACTTTAAGACACAAAAAAACAAGTAAAAAAAAAATTTAAATTGGTATTATTGAACCAAAAAGAAGGCCTATGAATGCAACCTGCGCAACAAATTTTGGAATACGAAATCGGTAACAAAATTTAAGTGGTACCTACTTTCAATATCCTTAGCTGGGAGCTTGATGTTTTTTACACATCAAAAGTAGAAATATCGAATGTAAAAAGAATCACTGTTGTTACTTCGCTAAGAGTCACACAAAGTTATTATGCAAATCGTAAGTTATAGTCGCAGTGCACCTAGGACCTCTTAATTTAGCTTTAAATTAAATTGGTTAGTTGCAAAACATCACAAAAATATAAAATCTGCATAAACAGTACTTTTAAGCTAAAACGAGCGGCCAACAATGTACTCTTAAAGTCTGTAGATAAACAGGCGAAGTTATAGTAAAGAGTCATTAAGTATTCGGTTTCGAAAGTGAAGCGAATTAAAACACACACAGCGATACATTTTTGATGAAAGTTTTATTTCATTATAAAGCTGGCCTTTGCCATTAAGCGTGAAAAAACAATATCATTCAAATGGCCGCCTCGAGAAGATGCGCAGCATGCGATTCTTTTGAGGCAAGTTTTAACCACTTTTTCGCTCATTTCGGGCGGTATCTCGGCCATAACTTGGGTACCTAATGTTGGTTTTTATTGCGGTAGTGCTCGGGAATTATTCGCTTAAACACAGTCTTGTGCGTAGCCCCACAGAAAAAAATCGAACGGTGTCAAATCGCATGACCTTGATGACCAATGGATGTCGCCCAAACTTGAAATTACGCGATCAGGAAACTTGTAACGTAATAAAGCCATAATTGGTGTTGTTGCGTGGCTTGTTGCCCCGTCTTGTTAGAACCACATATTGTCCAAGTCATGATCTTCAATCGCCGGGAAAAAAAAAAATCGGTTATCATTCGTTCAATTGCTGCGAAAGCCGGGAAATCGATAAATTCGGATCATCAGCAACACTTGCACTTACAGCAGCAATATTTTCGACTGAGCGTGCATTACGATGATGCACAGGCCCAACGACATCAGTAACGCTTCCACTCTCTTCAAATTTCTTCACAATTTTACCGATTGCTTGCGTAGTCGGTCGATTATGATGACGATAATCATCGCGTTATGCGCGAAAAGTGGCTACGTTTGAATCACCACTTTTGTAGTAAGTTTTAATAATTTTAACGCATTGTTCGATTGCTTAGCGGTCCATTGTCGTAAATGGCAAACATTCAACTAATATTATGACACATCAAATGACAGCTGAGTTTGACAGCGCTACCAACTTGAATGCACGAAATGAATGAGCGGATAGTCGGAATAAGAGTGATTCGTGTACTTTTTCTGCAGTCGGAAACTAAAAAGTTGGTACGAAGATGGGTCTGGGTAGAGTTTCAAAAAAATGTTCACACAAACTTAAAACCTACAAAATCAGTGTTCTTAATCCACAAAGCTGTAGTCGAATTTAATGTGCTAGTTCCAGCACAACAAGTGACATTGAATTTGGCACATAATACTTCTTCAAAAAAATGTTATTATTAAATAAAAAATAATACTTCTTAAAGTCAGAAATAATCACAAAAATTATAAAGATAAAAAATTACTGTTCTTAATACTAACCGAGCGCTTAAAACCTTGCTCAGCTATAATTCTAAGACGTGTGAAGTTGAAGAACAAATATAATAGTAGGTTAGTGCTGTCTAAAAAAAAACAGTACCTACCTTATAATTAGGCACGACAAAAGATTGAAACAGCTCCAAACTTGAATCCTTAGCCAAATAGACAGCCTAATCATTATTCTTAAGACACATTTTTTTCTTTTAATTTCTATTCAGTTGAATGGACCACATGCTGTGAAGACGAACAATTAGTTTGTTGATATCATGAAGACGTTAGGCTTCGGAAAAAGGCTTTAATTTTCTTAACAGTTTGGGAACATCAATCGTTTAGTTACGGATCTATTGATTAGGACGTATTGCTTCAGCTTAATACCGGACCTAAGTTTTGGTCACAGATGTTTGTTACGAAAATGAGTGTGGCCTTTTATAAACTTCTTAAATACAACAGGACACCGTCATTAGCTATTTTAGACATGTATCTTCAAATAATTTGTTTAGATCAGCTTCGGCTATAAACCCCTGTCAATAGACTTGTCGAACGGCATTAAAAATGCACAGAGCCTCCTCTACCTTATATATAAAGTTCCCCCGTTTTACTAGGAAAAAAAAAACAGTTTTGCAAAAATTCGGATACTCTTCTCTAGTCCATTCCACAAATATCCAGCTGCATAAATGAAGTGACTGGCTGTCGTGAACGTAAATCAATTATCCAGTCCATTAGTGGCCCGAAGTGGATTTCACTCAGTCGCTGTTCCTTTGCCATAAACGTGTCTGACGGTGATTGACTAAATCCGGCTCGTTTCGTTCAGTTTTTTGTTTCCTCATTCAACAGATTTTTCCCCATGGCAACCATTTTGAGTAGCATTTGCTATATGCCCAGACTCAGGCCCAGACCCCCTGCCACTAGCCCTTTGGCTGTGGAACATGTGCGCACGTTAATTTCTCTATTGCTAGCCTTTTTGCCTTCGACTTTTCTTAACTGTTCACCTGAAGGACATTTTTTGTTCGCTTTTCTTTCAAATTCTGTACTTACCTACGGTTTTTTTTTTGTTCGTTTTCTACTTTTAGAACCATTGCAGTCGTGCGAACGTGTGATTCCTAAAGTCGAGGAGAAGGGATATCGATTTTTAGTTCCTGTCTGCGTCTAGAGTTTCAATTTCCTCTTTGCCATTTCTTTCCTATTTTTCCTGTACATGTGTCTGTTGAATGTTTTTCATATAAACCCCGCACCCATAATATTCCAACGGGTGGGATGGGACTTTACATTAATTTTGCATGAGGAAGTTTGCGCTGCTGTTGCTGTTTTTGAAAAGCGAAAGGATCCAACCAACTCGTTGTTTCCTTTCACTTGTCCCTTTTCTAATCTGTACGCCCTCTGCAGGTTGCGGCTTTTGATTTCTTCGTTGTACCTGTGGTGCTTTGTTTGAGGACTTTGGCGGGCTCTTTGGATGTGAATGCGTTTCCTGGCGCACAATTGTTTTTTACTGATGTTTGCTTTCAAGGACCGATGATGCGGCGCGAACCAGAAGGGCTGTTCCCGAAGTACATTCAGCCGTTTCAATTCGCTTAATTGACGCGGGTGGTGGATGATGGCAGAGGAGTTGAAGTTGACATTTCGGGGGTGAATTTGAAAGGTTGGTGGGCGCATTGTTTTGGAACATTTTTTTTATTTTTGCGAATTTCCTGCATTGAGAGCCAATTTTGCCGATACACATCTGTTGGTTTGAAGACCACACATGTCCCTAAAATTACGAACCTCTCATGGATTCCATGTGTGTCCTTGTGAAAGTGTAAAACTCTTTAAACTTTTTTTTTTCTTTGCGATGCTTAAGAAGTGGATGAAGTTTCCCCCAACTTTTGCCGAACAAAACATGCTCCGAATGGGATTTCCTTTCCGGCCTCTGTATATATACCCCGTTATTCCTATTTGTAGCCCGTATCCGTGTTGCTTGTTTTCTCTTCCTTTCAAGCCAGCGCGCACAGGTGGCTGTGTAACCAAGCGACGGCCAGTCTAACAATCCTAACCATCCATCCACGTCGTACAGAAGTCGCATGCATAATGCATGATACCAAGGAGTGCAAGGACCTGCTGCTGCTGTTGTCGTGTCGTCTGCTTCTGGGTATACTTTTTTTTTTTTGCGTTCTGCTCCTCGCTCGAGTGTTATTATTTTTGCAACATCCTTCTGGCAGCGCGCAGTGGGCTCCAGCTTCAGCTGCAGCTCCACCACATTTAACGTTCCACTGCTCCCCATTGCCGCCGCAACTTGAATGAGACGCATTTACATTGCACTCGAGAGAGTTAGCTGCTGTTCGGTCGGAGATGCCTGCCGTTGAGTCCTTCTTCAACAGCAAGAACAGAGACAGGGGGTACCTACAACCAGTACCGTATATAAACGAACAAACAACAACAACAATGTCAACTTGCCATAATGAGTGCCGTGTAGAAGGACTCTGTGGAACGTATGTGTGTCCCGTACTGGAATTGAAGAGGTATTTAGCGTTGGGTGATTTTGAAAATTTTCCAGTTGATGGATGATGAGAATGCGATGCGACGCGCGGTAGCACAAGTATTATTATGAACCACACTTTCGAGGTGGTGCTGCATCATATGCGCGCCGCTATGAGTGCGCCTAGAGACAAAATGTTAAATTCCGCTGATTGGCGGCGGGGGAGCGAGGTAGCGAGGTGGCGAGGATTGTGCATTGATTGCAGGGAACAAAGTCAAATTGTGAAGAGGACGGCAAGGCGATTGGTTTTGCCATTGTTGACGAGGAGCGCCGATGCAGTATTTCGGAAAACATTTGCATTTTCAATCTTGCCTCTGGGGGATCGGGGCTTGATTGTGAATTGTTCAAAATCAAACAGAGTGCGGAGCCCTGGTGGTGGGCTGATAAATCCATTCAGCTAAATGTCTCTGTTGGGTATGGATTGAGTTTAGTTCGCTGAGAGCGAGGATTTCAACATCAACGAGAGGGGTCTTTGTGCGTCCACTGGTCTGGTGCACTTGCGGGTGTCCTTTCCTTTGATGGAGGCAATCTATGTGATTAATTTTCACGCGGTTTTCTATTGAAGTGGCGCGTGCTGGCGAATTCATACAGCAGGCACAAACTTTGTCTAAAACTGCCTGTGACATTTTTCAAATCGGTTTGAATCATAACAGAAAATTTGGTGCATATTTCAGGGCTTCGACACACTTTGCCGATGCTTCATCGACGAAAAGCATCGATTTCAAAATGGATGAGAAGCTGGAACGCATCGATTTGAACTTTTTGAGTATTGCCCAGGATATGACGTTTCTGTATTAAAACATCACTGATGAGAGTCAACTAGGCTGTTGGGGAACGGTCTCAAGCGATTGCATATAACATTTAACATATGTCTTTCCATTCTTGGGGAGTCGTTGGGCGATCTTGAAAAACAGCCGCTATCTGCAAAGTCGACCAGATATGATCTGCACTGAGTAATTTTCTGCTGTCTGAAATATATCGTCAGGTAGGCCGTCCGGTCCGGCCGTCTTATGGGACATAAACATTAATATTTTTTAGGCTTTTTCATATTCGCTGGAAGAGACCTAGATATTCGCTTTCTTCCTCCAGACTTTGTTTGTTCCAGGGACGTATTCGTATTTTAAAAGCCATCAGAATTTGTTTTCCATATCCTCTAGGCTTGATGGTTTGGTGGTCTGGCGGGCGGTACCTATCTTTATTTTATTACTGGGACCACGTGACAACTGTATATAAAGTAAGGCTTGTAGTTCATTACGAATCCGTTAATTTCCACTCCGCTTTGTCTCTGTTTTACCACCCACTAACGGACTCCCTAGGCTAGGCATTTAAATGCGTGCAAACATTATTTTGTTAAATGAATAATGCTCTGCTTTTAAAACAAAGGGCCTACAGTTGCGGATATTTATTTCGTAAGATTGTTGCAGACGTAAAATTTTGTCATTCAGTTTTATATATAGATAGATGCTGTATTCTTAAAATAAAAGTAGTTGGTGCGGCAAAAAAAAAATCTGTACTCTATTAAAATATTTACTAGAGTGTCCGTGCTCTCGTATCTCTCGAGGTCAGTTTGAAGGTTTCTTTTTCTTGGTCAGGTGACTGAAATCAGGATTTTTAATTTAAGGACATTGTGGAGGGGAACTCTTACACAAGCCTCTTTTGCCTATATGGGAGCATGAGTGCATAGGCTGGTAAAAGTTGATTTGTCTTAATGCGGCACATATCCACCTCAGTTCTTGGATGCGAGTCCATAGATCCTCCGCTTTGTGCCAGCCTGTTTAGAATCCGAAAATGCAACGATTTTTATTTAGCGGGATTATAAACAGTGAATCTTTTCCAATCTGAGGCTTTTGTGGCATCTTCGCAGCGATATATGCAGACTTCGTTTGGCCCCTCAGGACCCTTCACAGAGCGAAAACAATCACATAAAATAAAAGAAAAGTTATAAGATTTCTCTATGGTTTTCATCAAAGAAGAAAGTCGTATTAAAACAATTGAGAAAATCTTATTAAAATGAGTTTTCTGTAAGAAAGTCACATATTTTTAAAAAGACATCTTATTCAATATTGATATGGAGGCATCTTGAAACAATATGAAAACTAATTGAAAAGTATGTGAAAACCTCTTACCTAGAAGAAAACATATCGAAAGTATATATGCAGGAAAAGGTCCAGCCGACAAGTGAAGTTTCGACCCTCTGTAAGCTGAAGATAGCAAAAATACATAGGCAGGCCATTCTTATGTACATTTTTTTTGTTAGTGAGTGCAGCTTTAAATGTTATAAAAATGTTGCATTTAAAATTTCTTGAATTTCTGCTCTCAAAATGGCAATTCTTGGCTGCAGATTTTCCTTCCTTTCAAAGAATGGCAGCCTTATTTGTTCCTTGTATCTTTTCTGGAAGCGAATAAGTTGAAGCATTGAATGCAGCTGGAGAGACGTGATGCAGTCTTCAATCTAAGGAAATATTAAATTTTGTAATGGGTTAATGTTTCGATTTATTTTAATACAAAAGATTTCCTCTTAAATTTACGTCTTTCTTCAAACATTTTAGCAGTTCCTTGGTCCGTTTATCTTTAATTTCCTCTTCAAAATACAATATCATTTTGGAAAAAAATTGTCGTGTCTAGTGAAAAGTTCAATACTTGTCTCGGGATGAAGGGTTTCGAAATCTATGATTCAAAATTTGTATGCGTTATATTTTTACTTTAAATGCATTAAATGTGACTTACCAGTTCATATCCTTTAGCTACTTAATCCGCAGGAATTGATTTGTTATACTAAGCACACGGCACATTTACAATTTTATGTTATTTGTTAATAGATTTACCAACGATTACATTTATATTGTTTTTACGTCTCGACACGTACACTCGCATTGAAATCTAAAAACAAACGCGTTCAGCAGTTTTATAAAATAATAAGAAAACTTTTAGTTCTAAGAGGGAATTCTTATTGAATATTTACGTTTAGACAAGCACTTTTAATAAATTCATCTTATCAGAAACGAATATTATTAAGGTTTTCATATTATTATATTATGCAATGTGCAAATGCCACTTACAATAAATGTGATAATTCTTAAAAGTTTTCAAGAGAGAGCTTATAGATTTGAGAAGATTTCCTTTGTGACGTTTTCTTTTAATAAGGTTTTCCTATTATTTATATTGTTTAATATGATTTTGCATCTAAAAACTAAATGAAAAACTCTTAAAAAATATAAATAAGATTTTCTTCATTAAACCATTACGGCGCGGTTTGTTCAATCTTGGTTATATTTAATCATCGGTTATTCCAGCGGGTAACCAGCGAATGTGTTTGTTCAGCAAAATACAGGGTCCGCCAAATAACTTTTTTTTTTTTTTTGAAAATGCTATAAAAAAAAACTACTGAATATTTTCTCAAATTTCTTTTTTTATTTGAAAGTACAATCCTTCCGGTTAATAATAGAAAATAATTCCATTCAAATGGCTGCCTCGGCTGGCCATGCAGTAGCCTACACGATCGGTCCAATTTTTAAGCACATTATCGATTGTGTGCAGCTGTATTTCACCAATGGCTTCACGAATTTTGTCCTTTAAAGCGTCAATTGTCTCTGGCTTGTCGGCGTAACACTTATCTTTTACGGCACCCCACAAATAATAGTCCAACGGTGTCAAATCGCAGCTCCGAGGTGGCCAAACGACATCAGCTATGCGGCTGATAATGCGATCTTCAAAAACGGGGCGCAAAACATCGAGTGTAGCTTCGGCTGTGTGGCACGTAGCGCCGTCCTGTTGAAACCAAATGTTGCCAATATCCTCCTCTTCAATGCGACAATTTTGCTTGTTTACATACCCGCCAAGATGAAAATGAGCTTCATCTGAAAAGATGATTTTTTTGGCAAAATCGGCATCTTCTCTAAGTTGATCGCAGGCCCACTTTCAAAGTAATGTCGCAATATTTCCCAGCGTTTTTCAAGCGTATACACAACCATATTCGTTCAGCGGAAGGATAAAACTAATAATCTGTCGAATCAGACTTGAGCTAAGTGTTACCATTCGAGAAATAGACACTAGTTTGAAAAAAAAAAGTTAGATGGCGGACCCTTTATTAACCAGAGAAATGGATAACCAGCCGATTTTGAGCGGCTAATGAGATTTAACCACTGATTTTCTGTAATTTAGTTTGTTCAAGATATCTTAAGGACTACGTAGGTATTAATTTTGACGTATTTGGTACACAAAAATATTTTTACAATATTGTGCATACAAAAAGAAAATTACAAATAATAAAACGATCGAATATATAACGCAAGATGGAGTGAACCAATAAAATCGTTCACATCGGATTCGTTGACGTTTTCAACTGACACATGCATAAAATACACTACACGCCGGTCAATTGAAGGTAAGGTTGCAGGTTGCTAGCAAAATTATGGATGCAAAGGACGAATTAAGATTATTTTCAACATTTTTAGCCGATGACAGCTTTCATCAATTGAGATATGGCACACGCATTAGAGGAAATATTGAGAGATTACGAAAATTGGGATTGGAATTGACATGAGGCCTATTAATTTGTAACAAATTGTATTGGTTTTATTGATTTTGGCTTTGTTTCGGTTTTGTTTTCAAACAATTGCTTATTATCTCACAAAAACAAAGTTTCATTCTTAAGAAATTCCTGTATTATTGGATTTTGACATTATTTCTTGTGTTTAGTAAGTTTAAAATAATAAATACATTAATAAAAAATCTACCTAAGTAAAATTACTTATCAAAAACAAAAACAAACTAACCACGGATTCGGTCAATCACTGATTTGACAAATAAAGTGGAAACATGGAACGATTTTTTGCAAAGCTATGTTTTGTTGACCGAAGAGAAAAAGCGCTCAACAAACATTCATTGTTTATCACTGATTTATAATCTTGGGTTAACCTAAATCTATGGTAGCCTATCCAAAGATTTAACGAGCTGTGAACAGACCGGCCCTAAGAATTCTCTATAGAAATATCACACAGTAAGCTGCTCGAAAAATAAGTCAAAAACTATTTTTTTCTCTGAGCGCTATTCACTCGATTTTTTTTTTGATGACGCAAGAAGTTGCTCTTGGCTCTAAACAAGATAGAGGACCAGGACTGCAATATCAACAAGTCCCGTGTAAGTGGCACAGCTGCCTTTGGGAGACAGGGTTGCCTCTCTGGACTTTAACTAAGTTTTCTTTTTATTCAGTTCCACTCACAAGTGCCTAGTAGGTAGGTAGATAAATGGGTGCTCTTGTGGCAATTTTGCCACAACTTCACTTAGACTCACAACAAGTGCCTACAACTTCCTTGGGTAGTTGGACAGTTCAATGTTTTTTTTCTTCCAGCAATTAGTTGTCTTCTTTCATCTTAGCAATTTGTCTGCCAGCTTACAGGGGGATCTAGTTCCACCCTCTGTCAACTAACTCTGCGCCAAAACTTCCCGAAACATATCTCATCCGACACTTCATCGGCAAATTCGTTAACAAGCAAAAATTGAACCTAATGGTCTGGTACTTTCCAAACTCTCCGTCAAACTACATTCAATGTATTCATATCTCCACAGCTAACAGGAACTTTCATCTTCAATCATTTTTTTTTTTTTTCACTCCTCAAACACAATACTCTTCAGTTTCCCGGAGACAACATCATATGTCCGACTGTCAACGAACCATAGCCAGAGGGCTGGTCTGGCCATAAATCACTTCCTCCACTTTTCACTCTCCACATGCGTCGCTGCATTCCGTGCGCATCTTCAATCCAAAAATACAACTCACACTCGACAGTGTTTTTCGCCGGTTTTTATCTAGAAGAAGTACGCGCGGATATACTCGTATATCGCATCGCACCCTCGCCGCAGACAAAGATAAAATACCAAAAATAGGATAAGCAGCAGTACAGCTATAGAAGTCCTCGCCTAATGAGACGAGTTCAAGTTGGAGTGGCATATGAATTGAAATGTCTTCGAACCAAAACGGAACTTCCTCTTCGGGGGGTGAATGCAAAGGCGGATTGTATTCTTCTCCTTTTCGCCATGAGGACGATTGTAATTATTTATTTTCGGTCCTGTTCAGGATGGTGGTGTGTTTTTCTTTCCAAACAGCGGCGGCAAATGCAAATGATTGATGACCTCAAGTGTTTGGCAAGTAGTTTTTGTGATAATCCCCTCTAAGCTGTCATTATTCACAGTTTCGCGTGAGAACAGTGAAAACCACCCCCACCCAAACCGCATTTTACACTGGAGACCGTAATTGAGTTGTAAAACTTGATTACGTGGCGGGTGTCAACCCTTCATTCGGATGACCACATTAAAGGCAATCATTTCGATAGCCAGTTCGGCGTAACCTTAGAATTTGTATTTTTCGAAATTGATTCAGATTGGATGTCGCACAAGCGATGCGACGAGGGTGCATATTATATTTAGCCGCCATTGGGAAAATGTCACGTACGAGGGGTTGCGCTGGTTACGCGCGATGCAACTCTCGAAAGTGCATTCACAGTGAAATGACGTTCTATGCTATGCTGGCATTTTTTCCTAATTCGGATTTTATTGCCTTGCCAGCGACAAATGCGCTGTGAACTCATCCCTTGTTGAGAATGCGATTGTTAAAGTCTACGCAGCACACTTTAACCATGGTGAGATGTAAACAAAGGACACTCGTGGCAGATGGTTGTTATTTTAGGCATCAGGATGGGTTTAGCTGAAGAATAAACAATGGGGAAGGGGAAGAAGCGCTTAAATTCGAATTATTATAAAACAAATATTGGCCTAAGGAGGGTTACTTGAGGAACACCACTTAAATGGTTGGTGCTTACGTATGCAGAGGGTTACATGTGTCTTACGATGGTATTTCGTTTGAGAAAACATTTTTTAATGGCAAATTGGAATATATGGTATGAAAAGGGATTCGAAGCGGCATAGCCGAGATGATAAAGCGGATTAGCTGCGCTGCCAATAAGCATTGTCACGAACAATCGAATTGCAAGAACAGAGCTGAAAATGTGGAAATTATACACCAGCCTAAGGAGCTATACCGAATGCCGATACCGAAAGTTGTATAGTTAAGGTCGACAGAAGTCGGACTACAGACAAGCATTTGTTACCGGAGAAGGAACATATAGGTAGCTTCCTGGAGCAGCGAGGCCCAAATGATCTCGAAGGTCGCATTTTCATGGGGGCGTCAGTTCGGATGATCTGCTGTGATAATTTGTGATAAATGGGACTTGCGCTAAATAAGACCAATCAGGTTGTGGGACTTCGTCAGTTTTTAAGATTTTTTGAGACCGAAAACAGAATTTTTGCATTTTTGTAAGCCACTCATTGCGGCTCCTCACAAGGCGGCGTTTTGTCACCACTATCATAATTTTTAGATACTTGCTTACCTCATTTAAACCCTCTTTGTAGGATAAAAGACGAACTCTTATTGAACTTATAAAGATTGTCAAATAAATTGCATTGAATTGAATTGAATTTGGTCGACTTTCTGTTGAATTATTGTTCGTCGGCTCGTGTCGTGCCAAGCTAACTTGAACGAAAAATCGCACATGACTCTAACTTGTGTGCAAATAAATGCCATTTTGCTCAATCTTTCAAAAACTGTCTCTAGAAAGAATCTGAATAAGCTCTCTTAGATGGTCCTATCATTCTTTCTTAAGGTCCCGCAGTCATTTTTGATAGCAATACGCTCAGGTGCGAAAAATATTGAGACGAAGAGATCTGTTAGGCCCTTGCAGCTTTCTGGCTGTAGAAAAGTGTTTTTGGCAATGCGAATGCCACGTAAAAGATCGCAGATAGGAAAATCGCATATCTGTTCCTTTCGCCTTATCTCCGTTCATCATCGACAAAATGGGAGACAACGATGCATGCTTATTTAATAGATTAAGTAGAATACTAATTTTTTTCATTGCATATAATTACACACGCCAAACCTAAGAATGGTTGGCGGATGATGTACGGAAATACACCTTAACTTCCCACACCTGCTACTTTTGTAGTAAATAGATAGAAAATGACGATGACGACAGTCCCTTCTGATATTTCTCACTCTATTCTGCCTGAATTGCTGCACTCCCACATGGGCCAGCTGTTTAGCTGCAAGGCTTGTCATTCGTCCGCTGTCGGTCTGGTGTCTTAAAGACCCCAATATTCCACTGTAGGCTTTGAAGACCAACCACCTTTCTGTTTGTTAAGCTTCTCATCAGAGTTTACTTCCCCAATCTCCTACTATTTCATTGGCAGTAAACTGTATATACACATATAATGATCCCCTCTTAGATAGGTCGTGGAAAAACGTCAAGACGAAATCGACGCTGACCATATTTCCATTAATTTTAAAAGCTGCCTATGACAGCATTTAAATAGGAACGAGCTATTCAGAGCCATGGCTTGTGTTGGCAAAGGTCATTCAGCTATGTAGTATGATTTTCGGAAAAGCTCAAGCAAGGTCAGTAATGTTCGAACTTTTTAATGCCAACGAGGGCTCGTGGCGACGAACAGTCGTTGAAATAAATATGCAAGTCCCTCACGTCAGTAAAAATCGTTCTATTTTTGCTGATTTTTGATGATTTTGCCATAATTGGTATAAAGCAAGCCTAAAAGTGGCTTAATTCTGGATGAGGGAAAGGCAAGTATATGTTGTCAACAAAAAGGAAGATCCAACTTTGACGAAACGGACAAAACGTCAAAGCAGGAACTAGTTTTAGTATTTCATCCCGTAATATTGAAAAACGCCAATGTCCACAAACAAAATTTACTTCAGTTAAACTGTGCTGAACAATTTATTCAGTTACAAACGTTCCTAAATTTGTTCTAGCGGTTATGAGGGTCCTTGTCTACCTCAGCTTTGTTAAAACCTACATGTCGAAAAACGACATCTCCTGGGGGGAAAGTATTTGCCGGCTTTATCAGTTAAACTTGTATACCCGATTTTCTGGCTTAACGTTTTTTTCTCTATGCAACGATTTTAAATACAAATGAAAAATGCGTCGTTTAGCTTAAATCATCGATCAACAGGTTAGCTACATTGTTTTTGCTGAAACGGAAAAGACAAAGATTACACATTTTGCTTTTTTAGTTCAGAGCTGAGCACTGAACTGAGCTCGAGCATTATGAGCGCGCTTTGAACCAAGCGTGCTCAGAGCGTTCAGATATTTTTTTGATTTTTCCTGTTTTTTTTTTTCTTTCAAATGTGACTGGAAGTCTGCTTGTACATGTGTAATCAACATTTTCCTCAGGCTGTTCAGTCAGTTCATTCTGAGCTCACAGAGCACGCTCTGATCATGCTCTGAACTAAAAAAGAAAAACGACTGTTTCGTAAAGGGTCATAATTTGACCAGCAGACAAAGAATAAGATGTTTTTTTAAATATATTTTTTAGTCTTTCCTTTATCATACAAACAACCATTCCTACTTATTTATTTCTTAATTTCATCTTATTAGTACAACTTATTTTAGATTACTTTGCAATAATTTTTACAAGAATGCGATCATTGTTACAAATTATAATTTACTTAAAACTACAGATTTACAATGTTCCCTACTCATGTTGAAATCAATTAGGTTTTCGTATTTATTGTAATTTACGCGAGCCATAGTGATAGGATCATTCAGACCATAATTTGTTCAGTGTCGAGGTGGCATAAAGAAAAAATGTTCCCTAGGTCGAAGAACACGCGAAGGAGCAAAAACGAACAATCAATGTGGCCAGTTAAGACGCGTCATTAGCAAGCATTGCGGAGTAATATATCCTTTTTTTTAGAAAGAGGTTTCAAATTTATTAAGGAACGTCTGTCTTCGTAGGTTGGAAGATTATTATTCCAGTCGAACTTTCTTAGAGCATATACCTCGTAAACCTTCTTTGAATTTTCTCCATGCGAAATTCAGCATTTCGGTAAAAAGGATTCCAAACAACGCAGCAGTCTTCTAATATCGAACGAGCCAAGTGTATGAAAAATTAAACCTATCATTTGACTAGCTCTTCCAACAATGTAGTCAATATGCAATGAAAAGTTTAGTTCAGTGTCAAAAATGACTTTTTGGTCTGAAACTCTACTCAATTTTGTGTTCTGTATTTTATAATTAAAAAATACAGGTAACTTTTTTATACTTAAAGTAAGAACCGAACATTTCTTGATATTAAAATAAAGGCCATTTAAAGCACACCAGTCATTAAAACGGTTTAAATCATTTTGTGACGCAAGACATCTGACATACACTTTATTGTCTTGTAGATTTTTATATCATCTGCATACAAAAGACATTTTGAGCTTGATACGAGGGTAAGTTATGACTTCTTTGGGGAACACCTGGAAAATTACGAAATTCATTCGAAAACGCGTATCCAATTTTAAAAAAAATTCGAATGAATTCCAAAAAGTTAAAGTTTATTTAAACGAACAGTGTGCTGAACCCGATAGTTGAAGAGGTTTTTCAATATTTTCAACACAATACTTGGTAAAAATAACCAAGTTTGTAGCGGTTGATCTACCACTTAGAAACCCGTGCTGAAGTTCAGAAATGTAGTTGCGAACAACTGAGTACAACGTTTTTTTAACAGCTGCCTCGAATACTTTAGGAAACAGTTGCAGCTTTGCTATAGGTCTATAATTCTCGATACATCTCTTTGAACCCGATTTGAAAATTGGAGCTATGGTTATATTTGCAATTTTCAAATAACAATGGTGGATAGTTATCGGGTGCTACGCTGACACTCGAATCTAACAATGAAAATTCAGATAAAATTTTATCATTTGTTAAGAAAATAAAACCTAGGTCAGTTATATGCTCAGATTAACCCGAGAAACTGCAATTAATTTGCTCAGTAACAAAATACAACTGGAAAAATTCTGCAAACATGTTACAAATTTCGTTTACATTACAACTATAGAAATTTCGTTCAGTGACATAGAAGAAGGAATACCTAAAGATTTCCTTTACTATTAAGAAACGACCAGAAAGCTTTAGAATCACATTTTATACTATTTTCAATGGTTGTAACATAGTTCTTATAGATGAACTTCTTTAAAAAATCTTATTCTTTTTTCAAACGCAAAAATTCATCACGCCTGGATCCTTTTTTCTTTGTCTACACATCTAGTTCTTCCATCTAGATAAACTCCTTTTTTTTTAACTTTAAAAATTCATTTTTTATTTATTTCTTTTTTTAAACTTACATACTAGACAAAAACGATTAAATCTAATTTAAAATTAACATTTAACTTATTCTAGCTTACTGGCTCTAGGCGAGCGCTCTAAACTTATCAATGTCCATAAAATTGTTGCCTTTCGGCCTTAAATCTATCTATATCTATGATTTGTTTTGTTTTTTTTACAACTATTTCAACCTACCTAAGCTACTTAACCGAAATTACCTATAATAATAGATAAACTCCTGTTAAACCATTTAAATTACAGAAATCAATATAGAAATCAACACAGATATTCCACAGAATTGTTCAATAAAAACTGTTGTATCAGATGATGCAATTTATTTCAATATTCTCAGACATAAAATATGCACAATTTTGTTTTAACAAAGATTATGTTTGTATAAATAAAAGGAGAATGTAGTTAGAGATTTTAATATTTCATATGAAACAGAGATTATGTCACTTCAAAACAATTAAAAGTAAACAATGCAACGCAGCAATACTTCAATTTCATTGTGGTCGAAATCAAGAAGCCAACTTTTTGCTTTTAACAGAAAGGCGTACCTACTTATTTCTGAACATTCGTATATTAGCAGGAAGTCTGTTAAACAATTTGCGGAAATAATGGAGTAAGAGTTTCTGAAGTTGGTAGTGCGACATTCCTTAGAAATTCGTTCCCGCTTGTTATCTTTATCGTTAAAAAAACGGCTCAACGTCGAAGTAAAAATGTTGAGGGCTATAAATTACTAAAATATTAAAAACCCGTCCAAGGTGGCGCGCAGATAAAGAATGTGACCTTCAACTAAACAATTATAAGCGGGGCCTAGCTACGAAGCAGTCTGCGTGAAAAATGCTGCTAAACTTCACTTTTCATTGGTCCGTATATCATAAAAATTCGTTTTGAAATAATGACACAACTGGTTTGACAAAAAAAAAAAACAACAATGTTCAGTAACGCATTTCTTGTATTAAATTTGTATTAATTTTTAGACGCAACAGATTACAAAGTTAGAGCAATCTAAAAGACGATGACTGAAGGACACTTGGTGCTGATGCCAATTTCAATGTCTGAGGTTAACAAGTCGCTCCTTAGTGATGGAGACTTGGCTGTTAAAAACGATAACGTAACATCTCATGATTCCGCTGATAGTACTGTGCATTCTGCGAACAAAAGCTCAGCAGCTGTATTTCTTTTCTATTGAAAGACTTACGGTCCTTAGTTCAGATACTGAAAGTACAGTCTCATGTAGTTAGATTCCATTACTCAGACTTCAATAGCCGGCAGCACATTCCTAAGTTCCAGCACGTCCCTAATCCTATAACTACAAAAATAGGCAGCAATGTACGTTTTTATGTGGAAGCCTCACCAAAGAACCGTTTATTGTGTACCAATTTAGCGATGGCATACCTGTAATGGTCGAACCTTTGACAGATCTTTTTCCTTCAAATTGCCAACAACCCCTTTGCAAAATGGTTTCCTTGAACTTTTTCTCTGCCATTTGTGACATCTGTCCATAAAAACTTAAAATAAAAAGGAAACCCACTCAACGTCCATTAAGAAGTTCTGTAAGAATGGGATTTCAGTAAGCCATTCATCGATTGCATCATTGGGATCCGAAACGTACTTTAGGACTTCCCAGTCACATGCCTAAAGGATCGCCCCTCAGTCAATCGCCCCCAATCGACTGCCCACTGTGCCTACATCGAATAACCATTCAAAACCCCAAATAAAAAAACACTCACCAGCTCGGGGCAGTGAATAATTTCCCCATCTGGCCTACCTACCGTCCTCCCCCGGATTACCATGGCAAACGACACAATCATGACTTTAAAATCGGGATACAAAGTCGCAAAGGACTTATACTTCCAAACTTTTGATAAGAGACTTTTTTCTCATTGTCCTAATTCGAATCGATTTCTTTGCCCAACTCCGTAATGTCCTCGCAAATCAGATAAGGACCCAATCAACTGGGGCACACAACTGTAAAGCAAACTGCTTTCTCATCTATCCCGGGTAGACAAAGCGCCCATTTCAACAGTAGTTACGAGGAAATTATCCAATTGAACTGATACAATGGCGACCATCCTTCCGCATGTGAGCGCAGAGGAGCACTCGTTAAATGTTCTGCTAACTACTCCCCCGGCTCTGACTTCAGTTGGCCTACATTCGGGTCAGCACTCGAATGCAGTTTTATTACTTCTGATCTGAAGCCGGGTTAGATGCATCATGCATGTATTTGTCATAGGCTGGTGACTACAAACACAAACACTCGCCGTATGATGTTCGCTCTAATGACAGATAAGAAAGGACGAACACAGGAAAAAAAAAATCTGCACATATTCGCAGAAACCCGCTTCGTGGCACTGAAGCTGAACACTGGGCTTAGGGTGAGAGTATGTGGAACCGCTATTACACGAACGTCATGCAGTTAATGGCTGCGCAACAACGGCAGCATCGTTAAATGGAGCCCTGATCCGGAAGCTACCGACAATGTGAATCCTGTGCGCTTCACAAGAATAGACAAATGTGTGTGGCTATAGCCCACCTATAAGGTGATTGCGGGATGGGGATACACCGAATACGAAAACTACAGCCAGCTGGAGAACGGCCAGAAAATGAACATAGTCGCTGAGGTGGCTGTACAAAAAAAAAAAAAAAATAACTTAACCATTCGCGAATGTAGCCAGAAAACTAAATGACAACAGACGAGGGAGCGTGCGGATGACCCAAAAAAAAAAAAATTCCACAAACAGGGTTACAATCCTAGCAGAGTCTCCTCTCCAGCAGTTGAAGTCCTGTTTGTTTTTTTCAAGAACCCGTCTTTTCATTTCAACATTTCAGCTCCACCTGTCGCCCGAAAACATCAGGGGGAGGAAAACAACGATTGACGTGAAATATAACATTTCTACCTGCTGGCCTAGTTTCGGTCGTTTCTTTCGTTTCTCTCCTAAATTCCACCCACAGGAGAGAAAAACATAATAAGAACCGAAACCTAAATAGCAAGAGAGGAAAAAAATTATTTGCTAACGGGCATTCTTCACGAGTGTACCCTTTCTGTCAACAGCCTAAGGAAAATGTATATATAATATCTGGCCGAGAAAAAAGGTAAAACACAAATTGAAAGGAAAAAACATTCAAATAGTCCTTTGTTCGGTTTTGATGAGGAATACAAGTGCGGACGAAGTTTACAGAGTCTAGGTTTCACATTCAGAGGTTTGTTTCTTTTTCTGAATGTGGAAGTCCTGCATACTTTCGGGCGATGAAAGGAGGTTTGTTCCTTTATTAATGGCTGCAATGCGCTCTTCACAAGAGTAATGGTCCAAGTTGGATACCCTATGGCACATCAGGTATGGCATCTTGTTACTGCAAGTGAAAGCCTTTTATTTACAAAAGCAGACAAATATGGCAATGTTTGTAATTTTGTTTTGCTTCTCGCATGTGACTGCCCGCTATTTGTATGAGCGTGTCCTTTCATGTCAAAAGGGATGAGCACTATCCACTCCAAATGCACAAAAGGAGAGAGGGTAGTTGCGATCGCGCATGATACGACAGTCACGAGCGCGGCAGACTTTATTTATAAAGTGTTTGTTGTGCAGTGCGGTCGTTTTGTTTGGTGTGCCAAAGGAAAAAGAAAGAAGCGAGAGAAGATTTTTGTGTAGGGTGAGTAAATCACTGGATTGCCTTTGCAATTCCTTTTAAGTTATTTTAGGTTCTTTAATGTACGTATCTCAGGAATATTTATTACTTATGTAATTCTTTTAAGATATGCATGCAGCTGAGTGTTTTATCGTTTTGTGTTTTAGTCGTGGCGCGTCAATTTGGCACATTATTATGCCCCATCATGGCTTTGTGCCTATATTGCGCTGGTAGTGGTATTCCCCGTGCATCTGCCCACGACGAAAGTGTGTGTGTGTGTTGTTTTCCTGCGGGATACCAACTACGAGTTTCGTTTATTTCTTTCCTTAATGGTGGTGTGTGTAGTTGGTTTTCTTCTGCATACCTGCTTAAGTCGAGAGTGTGTCGGGGGTGGTTTTCTGGTACACATCTCTTATCCATTCTGTTATATTTGTTGCAGGGGAAGATGTGTTTGGGGTGTTTTATTCCCGCACATTTCCCTTTGCTCAGAACTTCTCTTTTGTGGTGCGTTAGTGTGGTGTCCTGCTGCGCATCTTATACGGCACGTGCTTGCGCTGGTATTCGGCTGCACGTTTCTTTTAAATTGGATGTGAGTCATGGTGTACTCTCTCACTCCAATTATAGGTAGAATATAAAGATGGTGTTCTCTTATATTCTTTTAAGGAAGCCTCTTTGTTGTGATGGTTTGCTCCTTCAGAGAGGCAAGGATTTATCTCAGTCTGGTGGTTAGCCAAGGGTGAGAATCCCGCTGAGGTAATGTCAGAGCAAAGTTCGTTGGAGGGTATTCTCTTCCGCATTTGCTTCTTCAAAGTATGTCTGTGAAGGTGTTCTCCAGATCTTTTCTCTTTCCTTAGCGTCTCTGAGGCTAGTATATGGCAATGTGTGTGGGATGGTGTTCTCCTCCGCATTTCCTTTTTCAAAATGGGCCTGTGATGGTGTTCTCCAGCTCATTCCTTTATGATTGAATTCGAGTCATGGTGTGCTGTCTCGATTCAATTCATTCTTTAACAACTCTCTCTGCTTGCGATGGTGTTCTTCTTCAGAGAGGGATTTATCTCGCTGAGATAATATTCAGAGATCGCTACAGTTTATTTTGTTCAAGTACTGTGATCAGTATTGGAGGATAAGGCTCAGCTGGTTTAATGTAATATAGTATTTATTAGGGTTAGGTATTTCATTTATTACCGTCTCGTTGTGAAGGTAATTCATGTGTTTCTTTTGTTTATATTTTATTTACAGGTATCCAGACGATTCGATCACGCCCCACGACATGCTGATAATCCATTCATATTTTTAATTTTGTTTTTATTCAATTTGTTTTTTTTTCTCCTTCAATAAAAATACGCTTCGTTTTCAATGGAAGTGTTTTGCAGTTTTTATTTCATTCCTTACACAAGTAAGTGACAAGGCCTGGAAAAGATATAGGAAGGAGTTTTCACTTTTTGAAGTAAAGTTGTGATTTGCTGTTGTTGGAAGGTGAGAGTCAGCGAACTCTCCTTTTAAAGGGGTTGACAAATTAATAGAAGCTCAAGGTCTATAGTCAGGTAAATGCTCGGCACTGAACCGCCGTTGAAATTAAGTTAATCGGTCCTTGCTTAGAACGGTCAAATCACTGTGCTTGCTGAAGCTCTATGCATAAGAAAGGCGGGAAGACATGGCTAGGTCAACGCCGAAGTCGGCCAAAATTGAAGTCGGTTCAGTGATTTTACGCATCAACTTGAGCATAGCTTACAAGAGTGGTCATGAACGCATTAACCAGCGTACAAGATGTGGACGAGAACCTGAAATAGGTAAGGCTTGTGCCAGAGAAGCGCTGGGTACCTGCTGTAAGACCGGATAGCTATATAGAACCCTGGCTCGTGGATGGTAGTACCAAATTAAGATGGTGAAAAACTAGTCGGTGCATAAAAGAGTCGACAGGTACTTCTTAAAAAGTCGTTCAGCGAAACAGAGAAGGCGACCTTCATAGACAAATGTTTAAAGGCTCCGCACAGCGACCATCGAGTGGTTAAAAACAAAATTCACAAAGTCAAGCTCCAACCCCAAACTAATTTGGCGAAATCTAGAGAGATATACGACACGGACTTAAAATCGAACAGCAGAGCAGCGAAGAACTTATCGCACCAGTTAACAGCATAATATCATCTGGTACAATTGAAAGGTAGGTCAGCCCCTTTGAGACACCTTTAGCCAGTCTAAAAAATAGGTTTGTTAGCTATTTCTACAGCACGTGATCAGCCAGAACTTTGAAGGTCTGATTTCGATATTGCTGCGAGAAGTTCAAAGTCGATTTATTTAGGTTCAATAAGGCTTTCATATGTTGAAATCTTGGTTCAACGTATTCTTCCACAGACAGCGCAAATAAAGTGTGTTGTTTGCGTATTTGTACAGAAATATTTGAGCTGCTTCTGCTAGAGTTAGGGTTTTAATATATCTAATGCAAACCACGTTTCAAATTGTGAGTCTTTCATTCGTCTCTAACACAACACTAAGATAGTCCCTAATCTCTTAGATCCGCGTTGCCTCAGGTATCACGTCAAGGCGTACTGATAAATGTTGGGATAGGGTTCTTGCGCTTCTGAGTCCCCCAAAATTCAGTTGGCACATATGGACAAGAGATCGTTTGTCTTTAGCCAAAGAAAACCTTGGGACCGAAGTGCAGATATCTGAAGCTTTCTACGCATTTTTAAACAATGTAAATAGCCTTCCAGCCCTACCCTGAAGTGCAGTGCCAAGAACTTGTTCAGCAATATTAGCGCCGCTTCTGTGATGTACTGAACATGAGGCTCAGTTGGCATGACTTGTTAACTTCTTGGATATATCGAGCAGAGGTAGTTAGCTCGGAGTTAGCATCTCCAAAAAGGTCTTCAAAACGACTGCTACATCGCCAACATACTCGTATCCCCCACTTTATTCAACGCGAAAGAAACGAACACTTGTCTTTGAAGATCTTCTCTCATCGCTAGCCACCTTTAAAGAAGGCAATAGAATATTTTGAGTTAATTTAAATGCAATTCCCTTTATGGAGCACACACTCCTAAAGCTCCTTCTTCATGTGACCCACTTCAATCGCTAAAACAATCCCTGGGACTAATTCCTGTAACATTAACGTCGCTTAATCCAAATGTTCTGGTTCCTAACCAAGATCTCTCCATATCTGAAAAAAAGCCCCCATCTCATTTGGCCAAGCACAGTAACCTAAATATTAGCAAATACCAAGTCAAGGATGCACTTTCTTAAAACAGCGGAAAGTCTGTGACATAAATTCCAAGTCATTGCGTTCAAGGCAAAACAGCAAAAATGTTTGTCAACAAAATTAGAGCACGCGGATTGTATGCTATCTTCTCACAATCTCTTATAGTCTTCCCCCTACAAGACCACATGCAACATTCAATTTTAAACACATTTGTGTGTCCGCAGAGAGAATGCAATGTCCTTGGGGAAGATTTGTCTTTCTGGTCGCACACATGAAACTAGAGATACCTCTAGAGCGATAAATCTCCAATCGAGCCAGTCCAGTAAGGCTTTGGTTTGCTGTTTGATTTATTTTCAACGTCTACAAGGACGAAATTTATCTCCCGTCACTGCTGCTGGTAATTGCCTTTAACCAATGAATTACGGTGCGAGTATTGATTTTTGCCGCCAGAATCGATGTAACACTTTCCAAAGATACCTACAATTAAAATGTCCTCTATTTACCCCCTGAGAACGTGGATACTTTGCACCATATTCAGTTAAGCTTCGGCTGAGGCGCCGCCAAAAAGACATCGGAATGCGCACCAATAACTATTACAATGGAGCAGAGGAAATATTTCCCTTCATTCAAGGACAAACAGACTACATTTCCGTGTTGCCATATAATGTGACGCTGGTAAAAGTCCTTGAAAGCTCCACCACACACACACTCACATAATACGGATAACGGAAATTAGGAAAGTCAAAGATAATAGCCACCAGATCTGCTGATGCTGAAGCGTCCTTATTTGGCTTGGATTGTGAGAATATTTTAGAAAAATTGCCACAGGGATATAACGACTTTGCGTGGGTTGTCGACCTTAAACAGCTTCTTTTGCTGTGGTCGGAGGGGGCTGCGTATTGTAGTCAATCGAAAGCGAACACACCAAACAAAAGTTGGCATCAAATCACATCTGCTGCTCGACTTGTGAAAGAAGTCTGCACTCAGACTTAGGCTAGACATGTGCGGATGAAGTTCCTGGTTTGTTTTAGATGGATGCATTTGAAAAGGATTCTCCCATTGTACAGACACCCATTCAATGTGAATTTTCATAGTTGCAATTGTAGAATTTTCCAATTTCACGCGATGCATTCATGAACCGCAGAAAAACTTGCTCTATTCGTCCAGAAACTGTTGCTTATGCTGGCGCTTTTGTGTTGTGCATATGTATACACATCTTGTGTGGAAGGAAAAGTTGTTAACCTTTCTTTGGATTGTTGGGTAAAAGGATGCCATCAAAACAAAACATAATAACAGCACCAAATGGGATCTGCCTTTGCAGATACAGATAATAAAAAAGGAAAAACCACTCCCGCTCAGATGGGCTGAATTGTGATGGCATTTTGTGAGGCTTTCTCTGTATGGTGAGGAGATATGTCTCTCAGCTGTACTTTGTCGTGAAAAGCTATAGGTAGTCCTAGGTTCCTATTTATGAACAACTATTTACCTACATGCGTTGCTCTTCAGATAGAGATAAGTCAGCGGATCTTTCTAAAGATGCAAGTTAGTAAAGCATTTTTGGACAAATGTAACTTTTCCGCTGCTTCTGAAGTTTTTTTTTGTTAAGTCTCAAGTGCCGACTGCTATCATTTGAAGAAGATTAAGTTTTGTAAGTCTATCCTGGAGTGAACTTAAATTTTGATTGTATCAGAACTTCATGATGACCACCAGTTTTTGCTAAAGGAAGAACACGCACTTGCTTGAGAAGGTGAGATTGTTGCCCGGTGTATATTTTAGTATTCAAAGATCCTTTAAAAAATACCAAACATATTGTCAACCCGCTTCTTTTAAATGTTTATTTAAACTGTATCAGCTGAACACTTCATACTCAAAATCGTTACAGAACTTCAAGCCCCTAAACAAAAATATCAATCCACTAAAAATATATATGCAAACCTTGTTTTTCATTGATCTTGTGGTGCCGATCACTTTAGCTATGACTGTTCATCGTTTTGTTCACCGATATCGGTTCAGACATTTAGTTCCAACATTCAAACTGACACGGGAACCGAACACGCACAATTTGGTTATCAGCTTTAATGAGCAGAATGTTTTTGATTTGATTCGCTGGAGCTACGTAAATTTCTTCTAGTTCAAGGCAAGCTTTGGTATCACTAAATTTCCGAAATGCTGTATTTGAACTTAAAATGATAAACTATAGGTCAAATCAAAGACAAAGAGACTTGTATTGTAAAAAGGGTATATTCCACTGACGATATTTGACAATGAATGAACGATTTTGTCGAATCACCATCAAGAGTCCACGTGACCATTAACAAATAAACTCAGCCACTCTACTTCTACTTTTCGAAACTAGTTTCGGTTTTTGTGGAAATCATTCAAAAAATTAAACAATATCACAAATTGGTCATCGCATATCCACTCATATAGTTTTTTTTGTTTAAATTTTTTTAAGCTAGTTTCACATTTTTTAAACTAGTTTCAGTTTATGTGAAAATCTTTCAAAAAAATGGAATAGTACCTACCACAAATTGGTCACCGCATATCGACTCATATATTTCTATAGTAACAGATTTTTAAAACTAATTTCACATTTTTGAAACTAGTTTCACATTATTAAAAGTAGTTACAATTTTTCTAAACGAATTTCGGTTTTTCAAACTATTTCGAAGCGACCGCCGTTGAAAGAGGGGATGTTTGCACAGAAGAAGGTAGTTGGACGTGGACATATTATGTCGAGGTCTTTATAAATTCATTCTCGTTCAATATTTACTTATAAACCTACTTCTGTTAAGTCCCCCCACTGGAAATATTATACAAGAGCTGTTTTCAAGCCGTTAGCATTCGGCCTATGTCACGTCAAGTCGTAGATCAAATTATAAAGAAGATTTCTGAAGTTGAAGCCTTATGCAGACAGACATCACATACACGAATTAATTGGGAAAAAAGCCCCAAATTTCGGTGGTCTATCGTGTTGGACCCTACGATAAGGTAAGCAGTCGAGGTGAAAACTTCTGATGTTTCGGTAATTTCCTTGAGCAACTCGCAACCCAGAAATGGCCAGTTTTATTTTTATTGTGACGAAGATGGAAATTGGCCTCGTCTTTCGCCATTTGTTCAACAAAGGGAACAAGGAGTAAGGGTTACGTGCTCAAATCTGAATTAAAGTCACAAAACTATGCTTAACAAAAGTTCTTTAGGATGCTTAGTATCGTTGAATTGGCCAAACAGCATTCTGGAAATAAAAATCGTTGAATATACCTGACCCAATTTGTTGCTTTTTTCTTCTTAACTTTTACATCTACCGAAATCATTAAGCAATAAAAACTCCAGTATTCAGTAAACAAAAAACCATAAATTTAGTTCGAGTTTACTTTAAGGCGCAAGTTAAAAATAATTATTAGCGGTCTCAAGCCCTGAACTACAAAATATTGGAAACATGTTTATTTAGAGCTATCTCCCTAGCATTCAGCAAAAGAGAAAACAAAAAACTGCCTCCAGTCAGTTGCAGAATTGCCAAGTTACTATAAAAAAGCTTCCACATGCTGACAGAACGATTGCGTGGCGCGCACTCTTAAATTTGTATATCCTTCACTCAACATATACAGTACAATGCTGGCATAATGAATTCGAATTCCACAGACACGAAGGGGACACCAGCAATATCCCGGGATTCCACTCTGCTTGGATACATTTCAATGGCGGCCCCTGCTTGCAGTCTCCGCCAAATGTCGCCCCAATAACGATTCCGCTTCCTTTCTTTATTGTAGTGGTGTGCATTCATATATATACCTCACAAGAGAGGCAGCTTTTGTTTACATATATATAACTGCCGAAAAAAAAGCCCGCATATGGACTGTCGGCTATACACATATACCGTCGCGTCGGCCGCATTTAGCCGCCCTTTTTCTGCAAAAAGGATATCTTCTCCTGTCTTGTTTGCAGACAAAATACGTAACAAATCCGGCGAAGTATTCTAATCCGTATATGATTAAATTTGCACGGGTGTGTGTTGTGTATTCACCACGCCGGAGCACTGGAGCTGTGTAAAAACGTAATGCGAGTGTATAGTCGGTATTCTGTTGCGGACTTCCTGTCCTATGAATGAACGGGCAATCGACTGCGAATTCCTTTTGGGACCTCACCAACTCGACTGTCCAAAGCTTAATGCTGGTATAGGAGCAGAGCCACCCAAACCCAATTTATGCGCTCCTATGCTAATGTCCTTTACCCGCACTATGTCATCTCTGTTAAATTTATAGCATGCGTTAGTTCCGTAATAAGGTGTACAAGGCTGGGAATTTTATAAGGAAGCGGATACAATAACAAGCCAAACACCCGGCACCAATGTCTCTGTGTGCGTGCTTACAGGGCGCAATGTGTTGCTCCCTTTGGAGGGGCTGAAGCTCAATCTAATATATATGTTCTTTTGCTTGTTTGGTATTTTTGTCTTCCTTGCAAATCGAATCCGAAAAGTGTGTACCTAATACGAGGAGTTGGGGATTTGTCTTACAATCTTTGGCGGGCGATAAATTGTCCTTTATTGTCTGCTGTGGACACTGACAAGGCTGGGGATGCAAAATACAATGAACTGTATACGTGTATACTCAAAGCCAACATGACACGGAAATATATTATTCAAAGGGAGAAAGTTTTGCCATGCCAAGAAAATTGCGATGATTTTTCCGACTGCCTTGGGGCGGGGAATAGTTTTTCTTTCTTTACATGTCCTGTCTGGTTAGCGTGTTGGCGAAACAGCCGTTTGAAGTGAGGCTAACAACACTCTTGTTTTGGCCGCTGGGGAGAAGGACTTTAGGAAATGATTCTGAATATTAATGAAGAATTTGTTTACCTTTCGGTATAAAGGTCTTTTAAGTGCGGGAGAGACATCCGTTTTGTATCGATGCTTTGTTGATAAACTTGTATAGACGAAAAGTACTAAAAGAAATGGGTCAGCAACAGAGTGGACGTGGAATGGTGTATAAAAGGATCTGACAAATCACTTGTGTACTTTTAATGAAAGGACATTCTTTAGGACAGTGATTTGCATATTGGCTGAAATGCTAAAACAGATGTAGTAGGAGGGAAGGCATTTGAATATTTGGCCGAAACTGATGCTGGCAATGTCGAAGGACTTAAGTGTTGACTCTTTTTCTTTTATAACGATGTTTGTGCGAATAAATTAAGAAAAGTAGTAACAACAAAAAAGTGTTTTTATGGCCAAATAGGTCTGTAATTTTGGACTACAGGCGAGGGTTTGAATTTTATAGGTCTTTCAACCTTTGAACCCTTATGAAGCAGCGATGGTAGAAACGGAAAGAATTCTACATGTTACGACAACTGGTGTGTCAGGCTCTTTTGGTCGGCCTTTGGCCTCTATGAATAATGTTCACTAATTGATTACTTAAAAGCGTCGCGTTATTTTTCTCGTCTTCTAGAGTTTCTCTTGGTTTTGAATCGTTTTAGCTTTAAAATATAAAATGTTGTGAGACTTTTCTTATGAAATGTGCTAGTAGAATGAAGTTTTTAGTTTTTGTGATTGTTTACTTCATTTATTGAGTAATCTAATCTTATTTTTTAGTGTAATAACTACTCCTATATTTCAAAATCACATAAACTAAATATTTAATTAAAAAATAAAAAATTGTCTCTACAAAACAGAAAAGAAGGTTTTTATTTGTAAAATGTGTCCCGCTTCGTCTCTAAAAACTTACCAAACCAAATATGAAATATTTTTATTTACTATTTAACTATAAAATAAAAAATGTCTTTACAAAAAAGAAAAATGTTTTTGTGTTTAAAATGTGTCCCGCGTTGTATTTAAAAAATTATGATCACACTACCTCAATATATGCCCTGTTAATAAACTTGAACGGCCCTTGCCCCTTCTTCTAAAGTCTTATAATAGAATTTTTCTAGATTTACATCTTTCGCTGGATTGCTGCTGTAAGCTTTATTTTAGCATCTTTTTAAAGTCTTTTCATGTCGAGACTTCGGTATGGATGGATTGGAGAGTATAGCCCTCATTTTCCCTTGCTCTTGCTAAACATGCATCTTTCAGAATTATCAATACAAGACCTCGAGCAATCGCTTTTAATACCTTCAATGGGATACATTGTAAAGGGTTTGTCAATAAGAGCGCTACAAAAGTTTTTTTAAATAAAACAAAAACGGTTTTGGATATCAATGAAATTCTTTATTCCTGTGAAAGTACGTTCGATGCCATTATGTATGGAACTCGATTTCTTTTGCATGGCCATCACGGGCACGCGTGCAGAAGTCCAGACACTGAACGCAATTTTCGACGGTTTTCAAGTATAAACCGGCAATTTCACGTTCGATATTCGTACGAAGTTCATCAATCGTCGCTGGCTTGTTGGCATAGACCATAGACTTGACGTAGCCCCACAGGAAATAGTATAACGGCGTCAGTACACCCATTTTGGACCATTTCGTGAGATAACACGTTCTCCAAACTTGGTTTCCAATAAATTGATTGTGACATTCGCTGTGTGGCTTGTGACGCCGTCCTGTTGGAACCGCATGTCCTCGAAGTCCATATCATCCAATTCGGTTATCATTGAACGGTAGCGATTCTCATCCACAGTAACGTGCCGGTCTTGATCATCACGGAAGAAGTACGGCCCAAAGACGCCGCCGGCCCATAAACCACACCAAACCGTAATTTTTTGCTGTCCCTGTCGCTCTACTTTTGTAGCGTCCTTGTTGAAAAACTCTTCACAAAGCATAAACTTCTATAGACATGGCCTTACGTCTATTAAAATGCCTTACCGTCAGGACTATATCCGCGGAAGATCAGGACGTCTGATCTAGATTTGATTGCAAGCGCTCGGCAATCAGCCAAGTAACAATTTCACTTCGGTAAGTCGCTATCGAGGATATTTCTCCTCCCGCAATACTAACTGCATAAGGCCTACAGGAAACAAATCAGGCTAGGATCTATCAGGATAGATTTAAGGCCGAAAGGCAATAATTTTAAGGATAGTCATAAGCTTAGAGCGCTCGCCTAGAGCCAGTAAGTTAGAATAAGATAAATGTTTAATCGTTTTTGTCTAGTATGTAAGTTTAAAGAAAAAAGTGAATAAAAATGAGTTTTAAAGTTGAGAAAGTTAAAAAAAGAACGGAAGAGCATTACCGAAACTTTATAGAAACCTTATAGAAGCTTTAAAAAAGCACAAAATATGAAAGGAAAAATATATATATTTTTTTAGTCTTAAATTTTTTCAATCACTCATTTTTTTTATTTGTTTATGCAAAAATAAAAAACAAATACTATAGAGCCTCTATCGAAACGGTTGCCTATAGATATTACAAATTTGAACCTTTCCGAAGTCAAATTGTTACTTGGGTATTGCTATCTTTCAATCTTGAATCAATCTTAAAGACTTTTCGTTGATGATCTGCCGTAGATTATATGCCCTTTTTATGTTTGTTCATATTGGTAGCCTTCATTAGAGCGAGACTCGCAGCTTTCTAATCCGTTTTTCGATCTTTCGGCGTCGGAGATATAACTATAATTATAGACCCCTGCTTCCTTATGTGGCGTCTAGCAGGGCACCGGTTTCATGCGTTAATTCGGGAAGTCAGCAAAAACAACTGCAAAAATATATTTCTTGAATATTGCTGGGTTATTTCAAGCCTTTGTGCACCCTGTTTAACCTATGTCAGGGTGTCTAGTCCGAGTTTTCTTTTCATATCGGTCTTTATGTGGATGTAGTTTTACAAAGATGAATAAAGTTCCACACTTTAGACAATATTCATAAGCTTTGACGGTATCCATCAAGAGTTCTCTTATTTAAGCTCTACCCACCTTCCAACTACTACTACTCACTACCAAGAACAACAGCCAACACCCACTTCGAGTACAGCAAAGCATGTACAGCTCCTGTTTTGTCCTTGCCAACCAAAGCAACGGCACCTTCAATGTCAGGGTAATTGTGCTAAAGTTCAAAATTCCGGCGCTGCCTGCAACTCACTTGCAATTGAATATTTCCAGCAACTCACAAACAGTTTAACATGATTTAAAAGTTTACTACCTCCTCATCCATGAACCAGTGTACTGAATAAACCCAAGCACGTGCGGTCGAGTCTTATAATGAATCTCAAACAAGTTTGTCGCACAGATTTCATGCACTTTCTGAAAATAAAACTATACAAGCCGCATACTGCCAGAGGAGACGTACATGTGAACATATCCTTTGTACGATGGCAAACAGGAGATCTCTGCTAGCTTCCAGAATAAAGAACAGAAAATCACACAAAGTAACTGTGTACAATGGAATGCAATTTTCTGTGCAGGTTGCAGAGCTGCGCCCAAGGGGCTGTTCCATTTGGGCGGTTTTGCACTAACTATGTCACTTTTCACATGTACCTTGTTTGAATTTTACTATCCGCACGAGCTGCGAGAGGTGTGAATTTGCTCGCTTCGAAGTCTGCTCATGAAACCCTATATGCCGGTGACATAGGTTTTCGTCAGGGGTGCGCTCACCTTTCGCTCCAAAATCCTATTTGCACTTGCCTGGGAACTCATTGTTCGTTGGAAAGTGGATGTGGCGAAAACCGCATCCTTGAAAGGGTGTAAAGTTTTTGAGTCGGTATAGAGTATTTGAACCCTTTCTGCATTTTTGACAGCTCATCTTCATTTGAATGTGCGGCAAGTGACAGCCTGGCTGGGCGTTAGATTACGGATTGCGTTCGCCGCATACATGTGTATGATTGTACCCACCGAGCGGGGGTCGTCGCGTCTCGTATGTGTTGAATTGTTAATGCAGACGTGGAATACCAATTCGATTTGTTTTCGTTGTGCCGACTCTGTGGGGTGGTGTAGATTTGTTACACTGTGAAGGTTGCAACAAATGGTGGTTAACGTGTAATTAATTATTTAAAGCAAGAGGGTTGGGCGTGCGGTTTGCGAAGGGTCTTTGGATACCTACAACTAATTACGAAAATTGTGTTGCGTTGTGTTGGTGGATTTCTGTCGGGGGAAGGGACACGTTTTGTGGAATTTATCTTTGGTTTAGGTGGGAATAGGTAAACATGTTTCGTTCCTTGTTTGTTGTGGGTAAATAACTTATGACAAGGTTCTTGGAATCCTCGAGCAATTATGTCTACACTTGATGGGATATGATTAAGGACATATGCTAACTCTTGTCAACAGGAAAGCCGTCCCAATTAGAGGTAAGTGGAATGAATAATCGGTTGGGTGAAGAACGTTACGGCAGTCGGAAAAACTACAACTAGAAAAGGGCACCAAACAGCTCTAAGATAACGTTGCTCAGAATAAGTTATAACAGGTCCGGAGCAGGCTCATGTTGCGAAAGCCGCCAGAAAGACCAATTAATTTTATTTATATTATTTTTTTTTTTTTTTTTTTTGTGAAACAAAAATCCCCAAAATCTCCTTAGCACTTATCCCCAGATTCAAGCTTGTAATAGCTATAAAGCTCCTGATGGCCAATCACATTCCGCAGAGACCACTGCTTCAAAAGATTCAAAGGAAAACATACGTTCTATCAGAATTTTCAATTCGCAGCACTAACAGCAGTACTATTTTCCCACCTGAAAGTTCCAAGCACTGATCTTTTTGCGCTGATTAGCCAAGTCACAAACCATTGTGGAACATGGAATAGATAGTTTTGAAGCTTACTTGTCAACATAATTATCCATGAACATGAAGAATTTCACTCGTCCTTGTTGATACTGATAATATTCAGTTATGCCCCGATCCTCTGTGGATCATAAAATTCATATTTTCATGTGGATCCATACGAATATGCATTCACATTTACAGGTCACTTTTCAATTTTGGTCCCTTTTCAATTTCGCTCATAGTCCTGCCCCGAAAGTTGGATTATTCCGTAGATTGATTTGAAAATTATAACATATCCAAGCCACAAACCGCTGTGGATTGTGGAGTTCATATGCTCAAAGTGGAACTATTAATTTCTTACAAAAATATATCACAGCTTTTATTGTAATCAACGCATTCGATTTTTACACTGAGAGTATGATTTGCACGAGCTTACGCAAGAGGCTTGCATAGTCAAGCCACAAACCTCTGCTAAGTACTTGAAAGTTTACTGTCCACGGGAGGTATATCCACACTTTTATAACTTTTATAATCACTATGCAGTGACATACACTACACGTCTGCCGTCTTCACGGTCTTCGCATCTAAGATAAATACCTTTGTGGAACCTAATATACCGCTGGAAGCATGAAATAAAGGGTGTTATTTTGGTATTCAAAGAAAAATGTAATTTTTTGAGATAAATGATCGGATGTTTATTTCATAATAAAGAGGAAGATATGCCGTTAATAATGAAAAACAACATTAGCCAAATGACCACCACTAGCACGCATACAGGACCATATCCTTTTCATGAAATTTTCCATAACCAAATCCCAAAGTTGCTGTCCTATGTCCTCGATAGCCTCACGAATTTTATCTTTGAGGTCTTGAAATGACGCTGGGCTGTTGGCGTAGACCTTATTTTTCACGTGGCCCCAAAGGAAGAAGTCGCAAGGTGTTAAATCACAAGATCTCGGTGGCCAATTGTGATCTCCTCTTCTAGAGATAACACGGTCCGGAAACTTTTGCCGTAAAAGATCAATGCTTTCGTTGCTTGTGTGGCACGTAGCGCCGTCTTGTTGAAAGTGAACGTTGTCCAGATCAATACCATCCAACTCCGACCATAAAAAATCATTAATCATCTCTCGATAGCGCAATCCATTCACCGTAACTGTTGATCCAACCTCATTTTCGAAAAAGTAAGGCCAATGACCCCGCCGGACCATAAACCGCACCAAAAAGTCACACGTTGAGGATGGAGAGGCTTCTCACCACCGAGGTGGAAATGGGCCTCATCAGTCAAGATGATTTTTCGATGGAATTCCGGATCATTTTCATTCATTTCAAGGACCCAGTCAGCAAAAACACGACGTTGTTGAAGCATGTATCGTTCCATTTCTACTTGTCAAATGTCAAAGAATAAAAGCTTCTAAAGTGACAGCTACAGAAATAGCGGGTCTTTCACAATAACACCTCTCATTGGAAAACCCTTTAGTTGGCACATTCACGCCATGTTTAGTATCGCCTTATCTGTTCATGGTTATTGTTTATTTCAAGTATTTTCTTCGTCCTTTTATAATGCCTACTAGCCTAGTAGCCACTTCTAAATTCATGTTTAAGACCACAACCTATTTAGAACATCAAGGTTTGAAAATTATTGTATTGTGATTTCTATGTACAGTACTTAAGTTTATGCTTTATTCATATAATATCTACCTTATTCCGATGATCAGGTTACCGATCACTGTAGCTATAATCACGTCATTTTATAACCCATGTTTGGTAAACTATCAAAGACAAAACCCCTTGTGGAAGTCAATGTTCTGGTGCACCAGAAATAATGGTAACACCCTGTGGAACTATTTTGTTGCGTCCGTATTACAGCGAGTAACTTTCTTTATTGTTCCCTACATTACATTTATTGTGTAGACTTGTTTGCTTATGGTCCACCTAAGCAGTCTAGCCAAGTCGCGAATCGTATCTTTATTTCTTATCTAATCTAGACAACAAGATGTGTGGACTGTCGGGAAACCTAAATGATCTTGAGAGGGCTCTAGTATAACTAGCTATGTATAGTGGCCAAGTCGCAAACCGTAACATATATTTACAACGACCTTTATATTTAAGACAGCAATCTTTTAAAAAACAGTTTGGGAATCAAAAAAACAGTCGGTGAGACGTCCCTCCTCTTTGTCATGTTCCCTTGCCAGTGCCACCAGCTCTTTTCAAGGCCTGACACATAGACAGAACATTTTTATAGTTTAAACAAAAGAAAACTTATCTTTAAGACACAAAACTCTTTGTCTCGAATAAACTTCTTTCGAAAAGCTCCATACAAGAGCATCAGTCACATTGAGATGTCCCGGAAGTTTATTCTTACACATGCCACTTGTGCGACTGGATTAATATAAAAGCGACTATTTCACAGGAACCTAACAATGACATCTATATAGATCCTTGCTATATCTGATGCACATCGCAATCGTGAAGCACTCGCAAAAGAACTGTCCTTTGACTTCTCTCCCCAAGTGTCTGCACACATTCTAGAGAAGTTCATTCTAAATTATTTACCATCTCTGCACATATACCTACACATGCAATGGGGAAAAGGGCTCTTGTTAGTCGGATGCGCGGTAAACATGCGAAGAGAGACGAAGGTATTTCTGTCTTCACTATAAGCAACGAGATGGAATCATTTAGAATTCTTTCAATATCCTGCCGATTACATTGGCTGTACTCCAAGTCAACATAACTGGTCCTTCAACTGTATTTTGCCGCCGCCGTCCTTCCAGTCGTACCCCCTGTTTTTGTATTTGTCTGCCTCTGGTTTTACAAACAAATCGGGTAAAATGAAGGATTTTGTAAACGTATACTCCCGCTGGCAGCAATGGTCAGCAGTGTTAGAGAGAGAAACTGCAAACTGCAAACTGCAAACGGCAAACTACACAAAAGGAGTGTGTTTTCATTAATGTTATTGCCTTTGTGCCCTTGATATGGGTGCAATTTAATTTCCTTTCGCTAACACAAACGCAAATAAATCAGCTAAACGAATTTCATGAGATACCCTACACCAGTTGGACAAAAAGCTCTTAGGTGAGTTATCCTTTTTTCTGCAGCAGAAAAAAAGTGTAATAAAAGCGATATAAAATATTTTATGATTTATGATTCGTTTTTTTTTTTTCGAATCTGGGTCATTCCCTTGGTACAAACGCAGGCACAGAAGTTGTGCTTATATCTCGATTTGGACGAGATTGATTGTAGGTTTGCCGCCCCTTCTTTTTGAAAATTTTTATATGACTCAACGATTTGTTGCTTTAATTTAAAAAAAAAAAATCATTTTTATTTGCACACTTTTCATATCACATCCATATGCGTCCCTGTAACGGAGTTTTAGAAGTGAACAGTTTCCCTTTGAAAGGCGAACGGAAATTTATTTCCAGTCCCATTTGCCGAGAGACGAAACCGGGAGCGTGGTTTTTTGTGGGCTCCAGCATGAAATGTATGGTCCTCTTTAAAGAGTGAGGGGATGAAAAATGAGCACAGAAAAGAACGAAAACTGTTTATTATCCTTTGTAGTTTGAAAACCATTATATGCGGTAGAAGTTGCTGGGCATGTTTAATGAGGATTTTTAAAAGCTTTTCGGTCCTCCTATTTGTCCAACTATAAGTGGAGTACGTACGCTGGCATCAGTATGAAGTCAGTAACGAAGCGAGCAAGTGATGCCTATTCTGCTTTCGTAAAGTACTTAAATTTGACGATTTGACGTATTTTGCGATGGATATTGGCAGGTATGAGTAAGTACAAGCTTTTCATGACCCGAGCGGCGTAGCTTCGAGGCCTGCCAAAGAGGAAGCGATAGTCAGAATTTCCTCAACAATTCACCACAAAAAAGAGGTTGGCGGTTTAATGGACCGGAATTTGAATAATCATGCTCCAGAACCTGGAATCCTCTTCAAACAAGCTTTATTCCTTTTCCATATTTATAAAATCACTATGAACGTTCTTCGTTCTCTTTGTTGGACTGTCACTCAAAGAAGCCACAAAATCCTGACTGCATCAGGGAACGTATAGGAAAGAAATCGTTTTTCTATACGAAGAAGGTTCATTGAAGCTTTCAGAACGTTTGAAGTGACAAGCAAGAGCCATACGGTAGAACTGGTTTAATGTTCTCAAATTGTGTCCGGCGTTGAACAACTTTTAATGTATTCTTGGTTTTGTGACAGAGGGCTTTATATAAATACTCTCTAAACCCAGAAAAATATGCTTTTTCGCTTAATCTCTGCGTCTAAGTCGTTCTACGATGTATAATGTTAGAGCTTAGAGTAGATAGTCTTTTACTACTTCAAACTTCGCTGACATTAAGCATCTGTACTTGAAAGCTCACCGATGACTCCTCGTATACGTTCGAAAATGATAAATAGAGTAGGAGATACAACTGCGGATGATGTAGTCCAAAAAGGCAAGTCCCGTCGTCTTTGTTCCCTCAATTATAAAGGGAGGTTTTATTTTGGTATTCAAAGATAAATGATCGGATGTTTATTTCATAATAAAGAGGAAGGTTTGCCGTTAATAATGAGAAATAACATCAGCCAAATGGCCACCACGAGCACGCATACAGGACCATATCCTTTTCATGAAATTTTCCATAATCAAATCCCAAAGTTGCTGTCCTATGTCCTCGATAGCCTCACGAATTTTATCTTTGAGGTCTTGAATCGACGCTGGGCTGTTGGCGTAGACCTTATTTTTCACGTGGCCCCAAAGGAAGAAGTCGCAAGGTGTTAAATCACAAGAACTCGGTTGCCAATTGTGATCACCTCTTCGAGAGATAACAAGGTCCGGTAACTTTTCCCGTAAAAGATCAATGCTTTCGTTGCTTGTTTGGCACGTAGCGACGTCTTGTTGAAAGTAAACGTTGTCCAGATCAATACCATCCAACTCCGACTATAAAAAATCATTAATCATCTCTCGATAGCGCAATCCATTCACCGTAACTGTTGATCCAAACTCATTTTCGAAAAAGTAAGGTCCAATGACACCGCCGGACGATAAACCGCACCAAACAGTCACACGTTGAGGATGGAGAGGCTTCTCAGCTATAACTCTTGGGTTTTCCGAGCCCCAGATGCGTCAATTTTTTCACCAATTTCTGTATTACGGTCCGACAAGGTGCTTCACGACGACCAAAACTTGCTTTAGTTTTGCGAACTGTGACTGCAAGATTTTCACCATTTTTGTAGTGAATTTTAATAATTCAATGCGTTGTTGAAGCGTGAATCGTTCCATTTGTCAAAGAATAAAAGCTTCATAAGTGACAGCTAAGGAAATAGCGGGTGATTCACAATAACACCACTCATTGGAAAACCCTTTTCAAAGACAGCGAGCCATCGCCGTTGTCACTTGTCCGTATACATCTTAAGAGCATGGAAGGTTGTAGACTCTTAGGCGCAGACTCTTCACAAATCAGGAGCTTTTTAAGTGAAATTGCAGATGTTAAGTGATGCAGATGTTTCGCTTTACTGTGCCTCTGCTTAGACCTTGTCTAACCCTCCAATATGTCGACTGCAAACACATAACGTCTGATCTAGTGGCACTAAAGAGCAGGAAACGTTGTTACTCTTTCTGTTTCAAATTACAAAAATTGTCAGGCAATGCCATTAAATTGAATAAAAACATAATTTTGTTACAAGTTTGAAGTCTTGACGTTGGCGAGCCTCCTCTGCAGGGTGGATTTAGAACGAGCTATAAGTAATTGTTAAAATACTTGTTATTCGAAACATAACTCACTGTCTTTAGGCGCTCAAAGTAATGGTTTGATCCTTCTAAGCCATTTTTCCAATTTAAGATCTACTCTCGCATATCAATACCACATCCATCAGCAATCGAATTCAAATGATTCCCAACCGCAATTGAATTTACACAGCGACTTCCTTCCATCAAAACGCTAGCGTCAGCATTAAATGACGATCGATCGCATTTCCATTAAGCCGCGATACCATTTTGCTTTCATTTGCACAAGAAAGGCTCATCAAATAATAACAACCATTCGGCTGCAATTATATGTAGGTATACCTTTTCCATCGCGTGCATTCAGCGCACTCCAATCACCGTCACCTCGGCTCCTCATTCAGATTTCCGATTGAACACCCCACCACAATGGAACAATAAACGACTGAAGGCGCAACGCGACTTTATAAGCTTTAATTGCGGCAACCGAGAGGATTCATTTCGTCGCATACTATATTTGCTGATTTGTGTTCCCCCCGAGGTCGTCCTCCATCGCGGCGTCCCATCACTGGTACACAGTCAGATGGGTGTCTTATTGTTGTCAGCACACTCAGGGAAAAAATGTAAACTAAAATGTAATATGATCTATTTGATTTTACGTTGAGTACACTTTGAAAAAGAATATTTATTTTCACGTTGAAACATATTTGATTTGAATACGCAATGTTATTTTAAATAAAGTCACCCTAGATTCAAAGTGAAACATATTCAATTTTACATTGACCATTTCTTTTAAAATATTTAAAATGCTCTCAACGTACATTCAAAGTGTTGCATAGTCAATTAGAAGTCGTTTTAAAACGCCACCCACTTCAAAACATTTCTTTTTTTTTGTATGTCCAAATTCCACGGTACACATGTAGCTTCAAACTCGGATCAACGTTAATTTAAAGTGTCGCATGTTGGTTTTTAAGGGACAATCATTTAGAATCAAAGTAGAATATGTCGTGACGCGAAAGCCATTGTCTTTGTTATTCTCGTTTCTCTTTCAATCGTAAAAAGACAGAAAAAATCACTCTCGTCAACGAAAAAACATATTTTGAAGGGAACGCTTATATCCAGTGCTAAAATGTGAGTTTTGTGTGACTTAATTTAATTCCTCACATGTATTCAAAATAAAATTAAGTGCCTTGAAACCTACAAATGAAGTGTAAAGTTAAACATGTGTGGAAATAATTTGTTCAATACAATATTGCATTAACTTCAGGAAAAAATTATGTGTAATTATTTAGGTACCTTCCGAAAAAGAAAAAACACATAAAAATTATTTCCATATTAGTTGACAAAGGATTGCACTTAATTTGATTACTCTTTGTTTGAAATAGCTTTTTTCTTATTAAAAAAGAATTTTATTTCAGCCTATGAGAAAACATTTAAAAGCCGTAGGCGTACATATTTAACAAACACCCAGAGACCTGAATTTAGTGGAGAAAAACAGAGGTAAGAATTATTATTAACAAAATTAAAATTATAACCGGATTTTATATGAAATGCATTATAGTATCCAACTGAAGACGATTCGGATTTCCTCAACTCAAATGTCCTGAATTGGCAGAAAAAGAATTAATTATAAGCACGTATGTTAAAAATAATTTTATTATGTATCTTTAGTTTAATAAATGATATAATGTTATTGAAAATAACATTTTTAAAAAAATTAAATTGTTGTATGGTTATTTTTATTAAAAAATAATAAGTCAAAAGGGGTTATGTCTACGAAGCATCGTGGTAAGATTAAAGTTAAAAAAATGCTAATTCAAAATTGGTCCACTTTGAATCAATACCTGCTCGAAGTTAAATTAAAACTTAAGCATAGTACTTTCAAAGTTGTATTTGTTTGAATACACAATTACTTCAAAGTGAATTCGTAGTGGTTTTAAGGCCAAATACATTTGATATTACCATGAATCATTGTCAAATTAAAGTTGGAGCATAGTATTTTCAAAGTTGAATGTATTTAAATCTACGATGCATTATGGTTGGATCGAAATTTATAAACGTTGTTTTAAAGATGGGTGATTTTGATTTAAGAATGATTCCACGTCAAATCAAGGTATATGTGTGGTTAGATCAAGCTAAAAATATATTCTTTTTTAATTACTGAAACACTTTGAATTAACGTCATGCCACTTTGATTTAAAAATTTTCGTAGTCGAAGCTAAATCATTCCGAAAAATCTTTGAATCAAAGTGGTTTACTTTGATTTTACGTTGTTTTTTCTCTGGGTGCACGGTTCATACACGAACAGTGCAACCGCCAAGGAAGAAGAGGAAAAAAACCTCCCTATAAAGAATCCAATTCCAGTGACTCCGTCTCGCAGTCAATAGACTGCCTACCGGTAATCTATCTGTTTGCCACCATAGAAGTGAAGCGCTACGGCAAACAACAAGACCACATTGAAGAGGCAACTGCACTGTGAGTGCGGGGCGCATTAAGCCTACTACGGCGGGTATGAGAGTGCCTACGCGAGCACCCCCGCCAGTTAGTGCACTATTCAAGTTCCACATCCGCGCATTAAATGGGCGACATTGGAGGAAGCAAATGCCCCAGCCGAGGCCGCACATTAACATCGACGGCTATGTAGTATAGACGGTGTTGCTGCTGCGATGTCAAGTGCCGGGAGACTTGTTGGACGAGTCGTTTTGCATGAGGTTTTTTGCACTCATTAGTGATTTCAACTTTGCTAAGCTGCTTTTTGTTTTAATTTTATTGAAAATTTTTATTGTTTTATGCTTTTAATGCGTATAAGTTGTTTAATGCATGTCATTTGAATTGTTCCTTGTACTTATTTATTTTTGTTTTCTTTTTCTTTGCAGGTACGAGTAAGTTCTGGCTCCGTACACCCCTCAGTACGAGTGATTTTGCATTAAAAAAAGTACGGTATAGGAAGAGTCCAACTTTAACACGTAAAGACGTAAATTTAATATTTCGATTGAGATAAGTTTTTTTTTTTTTTTTTTGTGTATCAACAAGCGGAGTGAGCTAACAGAATGCTTTTAGTGTTCAGTTGAGTGCGAATTTATTTATTTAACAATGGATTCAGATATATATGCACACCCTGTACACCTTCGTATGTGATTCGGGGTAGGCATTCCTACTCACAGCTCGTTTGTGTCCAACTAACTTTGCACGTTATGCATCTGTGGTCTGTGCTGCTGCAACAACATTTTGTGGCTTTTATCTCGAATTTATTTTATTTGTAATGTTTTTCTTTTTTAGTTTATTCATTACTCTTGACCTGTAGGTTGTTGTAGAATTTTGGTTAAATTTTGTTTTTTTCCAGTGTTTATTTTCTTTTTTTATTAAGTTTTTTGAAACAATGCCTTAATGAGAATGAAATTTAATGCCTTTTTTAAGTGGAAGTGCAATAACACGTAAATTTTGCTGGTTCGAACAAAATACATTTTCTGTCATTAATTGGCTTGAGTAGTATTTAGTAGTGCTGCTTGTCATAAATATTTAGGTTAGGTTAGGTTAGCGCGGCAGTTTGCATTACATTCAATTTCACCCAGAAGCCATATAGACCCATTGTAATTGCCCAAAAATACACCGTATTTTGCATAAAGACTTGTCTTAAGCCTTATAAAGTTCTGTTAACGAACTCAAGACGGCCGATCATCAACAATGTCGTGTCTTTGCTGATTGGGTTTTTTTTTCCGGACCGTGTTATCTCCCGAAGAGGTGATCACAATTGGCCACCGAGATCTTGTGATTTAACACCTTGCGACTTCTTCCTTTGGGGCCACGTGAAAGATAAGGTCCACGCCAACAGCCCAGCGTCGATTCAAGACCTCAAAGATAAATTTCGTGAGGCTATCGAGGACATAGGGCAGCCACTTTGCGATTTGGTTATGGAAAATTTCATGAAAAGGATATGGTCCTGTATGCGTGCTCGTGGTGGCCATTTGGCTGATGTTGTTTTTCATTATTAACGGCATACCTTCTCTTTATTATGAAATAAACATCCAATCATTTATCTCAAAAAATGACATTTTTCTTTGAATACCAAAATAACACCTCTTACCTAAAGTACATGATAGGACAAATAACAAAACCATTCGAATCTGTTGATGAATCTTCTTAGATCTGAAAGAGGTATCGTCGCTAGATCTTCCAAGCCTTCGAAGAACCGTGCTCCCAAACATGAGTAGCGGCATTCTTTGAGGGCTGGGCAGTGACGCAGGAGATGTCCCACAGATTTTATTTCCTCTTCGTCTCTGCAGCTTCTGCAGAAGTCATTTGTAAAGATGCCCATCATTTTAGCCATGTTGCCAATGACGCAGCGTCCAGTTACTACCCCGACGAGCATTCGGATTTGGTTTCCATCAAGAGATGTTAATATCTTTGACTATTTAGCTTCAATTGTGGGCCAGAAGCTACGAGTTATGATGCAACCGTAGGTGCCGTTCCATTCTTCTTTTGCCAAATCTAATGTGGCAGTATCAATCAAGCTCTAAGCTGCATTGAAAGCTGCTAGTACTTGTCTGTCAGCTAATAGTATGTCCATTTCAGAGCCACATCTGGCCAGTTTATCCGCTGCCTCGTTCCCTTCCACATTAATATGTCCAGGAACCCAGCATAGCAGTATTGAATGATGGCTTATCGCTCTTATTGCCGAGAGGCACTGACTTTCACTTCATTTTGAATTCTTTAGCTGGGGGCTAGTACTTCTTCCTCACTATTAACATCTATTTTTTGGACAGAAAGAGAATGCAAGCATTATTTATTGAGAATACGTATAAGATTGTTGTCCGTTTGACTGGAATGGTAACACATCTCATGGACGACGAACTTGCGGATAGTCATTAAAGGAATTTACATTTTTTTCAATTCAAAAATCTGTTTAGTTAGAGACTCTGTCTAGTAAGAGACTTCACAGTTCGGTTATTATTGGCCATAAAGTTATAAAACAAATGATTTATAGAACATACTAGCGGACCCTCATAACAACTAGGTTTTAATTTAATCAACTGATTCCGTAGTTTAGTGTCTGTAAGTGCTAGCTTATGAATTTCACAATCTCAGGTACAGTTCGTGGTTGAAAATGAGTTTATTTTTATTTTATGCATTGAAATTCGAAAAAATTCCACCTCCGTTGCATCGGCAGATCACAATTCTCGTAACACAGTCACCAGTTCACTCCCCAGCTCCATAGAAATATTCGCTTCAAAAATTAAGTTGAAAGAATTTAAAAAATATACATCTCGCCACAACGCCACCTATCGAGCCAAAAACTATCCTATCTTTCAAGCTGCAACCAACCACACACATCCACAAAGTTTTATTGAAATCGGGTCCAAAACTATTCTATGGACAAAACTTCAATGAAATCCTTTTAAATACAACTACAAGATCGGTTCACGCGTTATAGAGAAGAGAGAACATCAATTTCAAACACAATTTATTTTTATATATACATAGAATATAGATAAAAACAAATGATAAAGAAAATACAAAAACAACAAAATCTGCTGAAATTTGAATTCACTGCACTTTTTCGAAACATCTACTGCGTAAATCAATTTTCCAATTCCGAACCCTGCTCTCACGAAAAGAATAGCTGTGAGAAGCTAGAAGCTATATTTTGCTGTACCAACTATTTATTTATTTTTTTAAAATTAGGATTGGGTGCCTCGTTGCCCAGCTCTACACTTCTTTAGATTATAGGGTTATTTGAACAGTAAGACTCACATAAATAATCCCCAGTTTTATTTAAGCCTTAGGAATAATATAAAGTCTCATAAATTGGTCTTGAATCAACAACATTAAAAATGTAATAGAAAATTTCATCAATGTTGCGAAAACTTAAATTGTCGTCCCTTTGAGGATATCTATCAGTTTGTATTATTAGTATCTTAAAAAATATCAAAAACGGAGCTTGAATATTCTCCTGGTTCTGACAAAATTAATGGAACGTATAAAGAGTTTTCAATGATATTGTTTGTGGCTTACCTAGAGAACCGTTTGGTTTTCTTGTTCCAAGTTCCAACTCTTAAAAGTTTGAAAATAAAATATTTATGGTTAAAAAAAATCTGGGAACTTAAAAAAAAAAATTCTAAAAAAAACAACAATGAAAAGTCGTCTCGGCTAAGCTTAGACACAAACCATTCGGTCGATTTCATTTTTCTTATTAACGCCAAAATAAGTCTTACGTTGAATTAAGTTCTTAAGTACTGCATTAATTGTAATAAAATATTGCCAACCCTAAATATGCTAAAAAAATTTGCTAAAAATACAATCATAATCCGAACTTTGAAAAATACAGCACATACCTCCTCACATACTATGAGCAAAGTTATAACTTCTTAGGGTTGTGACTGGAGGCATATTGCCCGCTACTCACAACCTATCCTAATCCGTTCTAAAATTAAAAACCAAAAACCTATCTGCATGTCAAAACCTCATTGAAAAAGCTTAATTAGAAATACATCGACTCAGTTTTTAAATCGTTGCTACGCATGCCTCTTATTGTTGTTACAAACTTGCATTGCAATAAAATTGCACAACTAATTACCTTACACCGCGAAAAATAAATCCAAAGCGCCGCCGGTGCGGTGTGGTAAAATAGAAAATTTTCAATTTAAATAAAACGCAAAACAATTTTTTATTTACGTAAGTCAGAGGAAATAAATTATTGTACTCGGTTATTAAAGATGATAATTACAATATAAATACCTGGGAATCGCAATAAACAGCACTGCAAACATTGTAATCAATAATTAGCCCTCTGTAAGTCGGCTAGAGTTCCCATTCCCATTTGGTTATAATTTTTAACACGAATGGTTAGCCATATCTCATTTACTGAAAGCCACACAATTTGATTTTCGATTACGTTACGTGATTTGCTGACCGACTGCCTGATAGCCTTGCGTAACTATGGGAAATTATTATACTGTTGTATCTCTAATTTGATTTGTATTTTTTTTTTCTTGTTCTATTGTTATTGAACAGAGAAAATATAAAAATGTTGTACGTGCTGATTTTCGAATGTTTAACGAATGGAAAAAGAATTTGATTCGCACGAGATTCGGTATAGTACTTCAAAGGAACAGTGATGGGTATTTTAAGTGAAACATCTGTAAAACTAATTGAAATATCGCGCGATACTTTGCTGAGTTGTTTGGTATATTTTTCGTTGGAAATTGTGAGAAATCTCGTTTGTTTTAGAAAGACGGCATTCGTCAAAAGACAAGTTTCTTGAGTTTGAGTCTAACCTTGTGGTTTACATATACTTACAGTCTGGAAACTGGTATGCGACAGAGGTCAATAAATACTATTATAATATTACTGTCGGGCTATATATAAAATTCTCTATGGTTAATACTGCGAAATCGCTTTACATAGAGAACGACGATTTTAACACGAGCGCTAAAATGAATTACAATCGTCTGGGTATTTAGTTAATCATAAGAATGCAGTCAGCAATATCGTTTACTAGGGTTACGTATTAGGTTTGAACAGAAAATTGGTAACTGCTCATAATTTGGTTAAAAAAGTAGCACAGCAAGTGCTGGATTTACATTTTTCGTGATGGTCCATGGACAAGATGTATGAGCAGTATATACTCACCTATGCATGTAGGCTAAGATTGTAAAGGTAACTAGGGCTAAACACACATTGGATCAGACAAAAAAAATTGTATTTATAACGCTAAAAAAAAATTTGGAATTTAAAAACCAACTGACCGAAAAAAATTTAAGATTTGGTTGTTGATAACAAAAAAAAATAAAACTCAGTTAGTCGATGAAATTGTGTCAATTTTATTGAAGCTTCGAAGCAATGTTAATATGAAGCACAAAAAGGACGATTTAATATGATCAAGCTTTTTCAAAATTAACATCAACTGTAATGTCAAACTACAGTAAGCGATATTCTTGCAGCTATATTTGTTCATTGGTAAAGGGATTTTGGAAAGTGTGGGGTCAATGCATAAGCCGAATGAATTCTTTGCGCACATGTCCTTTCTCAACGACGAAAAAAAAACAACGACATTTTGTGTCTGAAAAGATCCAGCGGTAGCATCAAAACGTAAGACCAAAAAATCGTTTTCGTAACTTTGAAAACGAATCGAATTTTTGTTAACTTGAAATCACAAGCAATTTTTTTTTTTAGCGTCATGTACCCAAGTCCGAAAACGAAAGATGTTTTCGTTTTGTGCGAAATAACTTTTGATTTCGAACTTCGCCGGTGTAAAAAGAGCGTCCACAAGGGAGTGGAAACAATTTTTGTAGACTTCTCAGTTAATTTCACTGGAAAAAGAACCGAAATACCGCAATAAGAAGCCCTTGATTAAAGTTGATGCATCTGTCACGGGTTTTCTACACTCTGGGCTTCGCCAGAAATACAGTGGAATACAGTAGTTCGTTAAATCGATCGATTTTTTTATTCAATTTTCAATTTTATTGGTTTGGTTACGCAACTTAATATGATTTCTCTCGCATCAATTATCTCGATTTTTTATATTTTTCAATGTTAAATTGAATAGATGATAATACTGGCATTTAAATACTTCCAGAGTTTTCAATCCAATTTATCTAGAGGTTCGTAATATCGGAAAGAAAATCGTGTGTACCATTCGCTATATAGAGATATTAATGGAGTCTAGAGTTCGGCGAGTGGTAGTGACCTGGCTTATAAATAAATAAATTGCAGACAGCATTGCGTCTCTGCACAGTCTTCTCAACAAAAATCCAGCGAATATCTTGTGTTTAAGGCAGTGAAAGTGGTTCGCCTTCGCCTATTTATATATAGGAAAAGCGTTCGTTATATCTCAAATTCGCTGTATCGAATATTCGTTATATGGTAATCAGTTTCTGGAAAAATTTTAAATTTTTAATTGAGATTTTCAATTGTTGTGCTGAGCAATAGCAACCGACTTGTAAGGGGTCTGCCCATGAGATCCATGAGACCTAATTAAATTTTGTACGAGAGCAAATGCAAAACACTTCTCAGGAAGATCGTCCGTAGGATGTATAGCTAAAATACCTCTACTCGACTTAAGTATTCTCTAGTAAATGTGGCGCAAAAAGTCGAGTCAAAGTTGTCAAAATGCGGTGAATAAAAATAACAATACAGGTCCCATAGCACTGCCTTCTGGTACACCAGCTTTTATATGTTTGGACTTGGACTAAAACGTTTTGTATTGCTCCATTGATATTTTCTTTTTAGGTTTTAAACAAAAACAAATGACCCCAAAGATTGCCTCGGCTTTTCAATCCAATGTTGGTCACATTTTTATACCATTGGAGCCTCCTTTTACTTCGAGTTGCATTGCCTTTCATTGACTCAATTGTTGGTTGATTTAATCAGCATATGCCAGCGACATTTCGTGAAATGAAAACATGGCTCAGAGGAGTGATTCTTTGACCGGTCACATGGGAACAATTTTCCTTCGATAAATCGATTGTTTGTAATTGTGCAGTATGACAATTCGAAAGAGCTACCAAGAGACTCCCTACCATAAATAACATTTCCTTTACCATTGAGCCTGGCAACCATTTCCAACTAATCTCGCAGTAGCTCTTATGAAATCGACTCAAAAGACTCGACTTTGAACGCAAGTTGGTTTCGCCACTCCCAACACTTTGTCAACTTTTTCCAAACTGCCAAATAAAAATCCAATTTCATGCCAATTCAATGACCCGCATTGTTTATTAAACTGCCAAATCAAATGAACGTGTTTCAATTGCAACCATATTATATAGTAAAACGATCAAGTTTCAGGGTTTATAATCAGCTTCAACCTTGCAGCAACCATAAAACGTCATCAGCAAAATAAACAAATAAAATGTGTATTTTCAATCAAAAAGCGAATAAACAGCAAGACATAAAAAAATCAAATTAAAATACTAACCACACATGCACAATCCCAATTGGTGGCCGGCTGAAGTAAAATAACAAAATAAACTGCCGAAGCATAGCAAACAAATGAAACGAAAACAATCTGTACTTCCGTATAGTTGTAATTATAAGAATCTCCACACGGGAGGCGGGAGCGCACCCCACTATGGCAGCGCTTTATCTGCATCCCTTCACCCGCACTCGCTGTGTACATGACAGACTTTTGCCTTATCAGCACTGCAGCACACATCTGAGTGAGCACATGCCAGGTGACAGTTTTCACAGATTTCAACTGTTCAGCGTGCGACTGTCATAAATCCTTATCACTGTGGTCATCCGGATCAGTCGGGTTTGTTTAAATGATGCTGCTAAGCTGATTCTCTGGCCAATTGCCAGACGAAATCAATTTCTTTTTGAGCGATTTTCATGCCCCAATTCATTAATCAATTTCTGGAGAAGTGGCTGCCCCGAGTGGGTGGAGGCGTATATAGGCAAAATGCCTGCGGATAGACTGCACCGATGGATCCTCTCGATGGAGTTTTCTTTTCTCGTTTCAAGGAGAAATCTGCTGTTTTGGACAGACGAACCATAGAACGAGTTCAGGTGATTGATTTATTTCGCCAATAATTGGCTTGATTTGTGCGAGAGAATACCTGTGTGGGGGGTGCACGCTTTGATGGTTTTCGGAAAGGTTGTTGGCGATAAGTTATTGCACGGTTTGTTGATTGATATTTTTCCCTACGCTATTGCATTCGTTTTAACTAAGCGAGAAGTTAGGTAATGACTTTGCTGAATCGATGGCAGATAATCAGCTTAACATTTTGGTTAAGGGTTGCAAATAAGGCCCCAGTTATAGCCATACGCAAAATGCAACCGAAAAAGTTGGAACAGTGTGAAAATTAGTTTTTTTGTACGTTAAGGCGGGCATAACGAAAATTCTGTCAGAAGCTGAAAATCAATTACAACATATCAACCACCCCTGATTGGATTCCATCAGAAAAAAAATTCCTGACAGATGGAACAGTAAAGAAATGAATGTTTCAGTGGAATGATTTGGTTTTTTGTTGTGGAATTGACTGAGAGGTAGATTGGAAAAAGTTTTTCATACAGAAATATGAATAAATTATTTTTCTAGAAAATTTAAAGATTAGTTATTTATTTTTATAATTCATAAGCAACACTTACAGACCAAGATTGAGTTCAACCGTTAGGTTTAAATCGTCAAAAATGCAAAAGAAAATTGTACGGTTTCGATTTATGTATGACTAGGGCCTAAGACTTGGTGGATGTGTTTTTTCTTTAAGATCATCGTCTGAGGAAGTGGTGCTTAAAATATTTCCTTGGGAGGTAGGTCTAGGCGATTTATAGGCTACGGTAAATAAAGCGGCAGGAAATAAGACATCAAAGTAAAATTTAAATAAACCCCCAAAAAAATAACAATAACAAAAGTTGTCAAAACGTTCACGTTTTGCGGCCTTATTTAATTTTTTACGACTGGGCTCTAATTTCTTATAGATATAAGATCCCTACACTATTTTTAGGGCCCAATTTCAATTTCATTTTTACTTATTTATTTTAAACAGACGTTTTTTTCGCTGATGGCTTTCAAAGTGAGCCTTGCATCTCACATTTTTGTTAGCGACTAATAGCTGAACAAATCGAGCGATTTTCAAAGCGAGGCTTACATTTTACATTATTGTAAGCGAGTACTAGGACAACTAAAAAAATCGAGCGGTGAAAACCATTATTTAAAAATGTAAGCCTCATTTCACTGGGGGTTGATTTCCATTTTAAAAATGGGGTATGATTTGATTCCGAAAACTTATTTCCTGTGGGATCTTATTTCGCGGAACCAAATTTATACAGCAAATTCATCGAAAGCAACATTGTCGACATATGTCAATTTGCAGAAACTAACTGTCATTTCCATTTACGTGGAAGTTTAGCGAAATGTTTTCTTCATTATCCGCTTTACTAACTACCTTTGTCGCTATCAATCCATGTAAGTTGTGTCCAAGCCGATTATTGAATTGACTGTCAAAAACCGAGTATTTTAAGAAAATCACCTGAAAAGCGCTCGGAAAATGAACTAGTTATGTGTTTCGAAATAGCAGAAATTCCTTACAAAGACTGTTTACTACTCTGTATTAGTAGATACACGCCTTTCGCAGCACAAAATATGGGTTCAGACAGTTCCCATGATCTCATGAGAATTTTTGCTCTGTTGGTGTGGAAATTTATTGATAGCCGCAACATAAAAACCATGACGCACAATTTAAAATTAAACAAACTAACAATTTGAATAATTTTCTACGCAAATTTCTCGGTCAACGCGCCGAGTTCCACAAGTTTCTCTTCGCCTCCATTCAAAGCCATTTCTCGTCTGTCTTTTCTTCTATTTTAGTCGCCTTTGGCAAAAGTGGCAACAAACTGAGAAAGTGGCCGTTTAATAATAATCGATTTTGTTTTGTATTTTACCGATTATTTAGTCAGTCTTATTGTTTGTTTTTGGGTATATTCCGTGGTTGGCATTTAAATCACGTATAGCTACATTTTAGAATGAAATTCCTCTTTCGTTTGGATTTTTTTTCTATCCCTCTTTATATATGTATTCCTTTTAGTTTAAATCCGCTATGCAGACGGAATAACAATTTCTTATAGGGGCAGGCGACCGACCATATTTTTTTCTTTAAATTGTTTTCATTGCTTTCTTGAGGGTCTGACAAGGCGGCAACGCCTTAAAGATTGCTGGCAAACAGAATTTCTAAGCTGTCACCTTCAAGTAAAAACCGTTTTGAGAGCGTCATATGAACGGAGTGGCAAAGAGTTAGAGTTGCACCCACAGGTGTCACCACACAATGTAATCGTATATATAACAAACAACAAATGGGAGTCCTTTGACGCAGTCTTACAACACCTACTTGGTGAGGATTACGAGCGAAAGCAAACATCTGCAACCTGCTGGCAATGTATTGTGCTTTGATGCGTTTGTGATGTCGCACCCGTAGACGATAGGAACGTTTAGATGAAGAGAAAGAGGTTAAATACAGAGAGGATATATCAAAGAAGTGCAGACTAGAGATAACGCCTGTGGTTGTAACGTTTGGTATATTATTCTTGTTCTCTTAATGGCAACAGGGAAATGAATGGGACATTCTAATGCGGGTGGGTGTTTTCGATTTTACGACAACGCTCCTGTGAATGTTGCATTCTTGCTGATTGAAGGGCAACATGGAATGTGTGGTACCAATTCTACGGCACGTCGATATTAGTTTGGTCTTTCTGAAACATGTGCAAAGACAACAAGAGCTGGAACTATAGGTTAACTGAGAGGTGTTTTAGTGCGATTTCCCTTTAGTTGATTGTAGACAAGCAATAGTCTTTGGTCCCAAATTAGCATTCCATTAATTCGAAGGTATCTCCTCTGAACAAGATGGTTGTTCACGAAGCAATCAACTTATTTACTACGTATATTAATTTCTACTAGTATATGAGGGCAGGTATTTGTATGACAATAATTTTAAAAGTCGAGAGAAGCCTTTTAAATGATAGGTAAAATCAAAGAGTCTGTTTTCCGCTCCATGAAGATACCCGTATTGTACAAAAGGGTATTATAATACCTGGTTTCCACTGACTTCATTTCACAATAAATTAGCGATTTTTTTGAATCATTATCAAGAGTCTTCGCGACCATAAGCAAATAAACTCTGCCACTCTACTTGTGGAAATCATTCAAAAAAGTTAAACAGTACCACAAATTTCTCTCAACATGTCCACTCTTTTTTTTTTCAGTAACAGTTTTTTAAAACTAGTTTCACATTTTTAAAACTAGTTTCAGTTTTTGTGAAAATCATTCAACAAAAATTAAACAGTACCGGAAATTGCTTATAATATATCCACTCATACAGTTTTCTTAGTTTTTGTTTTTTTTTAACTAGGTTCACATTTTTGAAACTAGTTTCAGTTTTTGTGGAAATCATTCTTAAAATTAAACAGTACCACAAAATGCTCGCAGCATATCCACTCTTGTATTTTTTCAGCTTCAGTTTTTTAAAACTTGTTTCACCATTTTAAAACTAGTTTCAGTTTTTGTGGAAATCATTCAACAAAAATTAAACAGTAACACAAATTGGTCAACGCATATCCACTCATACATTTCTATCGTTACAGATTCCTAATTTTACATTTTTGAAACTAATTTCACATTTTTGAAACTAGTTACACTTTTGCCAAACGAATTTCAGTTTTTCAAACTATTTCGAAGCGACCGCCGTTGAAAGATGGAAAAGATGGTTGCACAGTGAAGAACATTTTGGCGGGGTTTGACAGATTATGTCAAGGTCTTTATAAATGCATTCTCGTTCAATATTTATTTATAAACCTTCTTCTGTTATGTCTCCCCATTGGAAATATGATACAAGAGCTGTTTTCAAAGCGATAACAATTATTCACGTCAAGTCGCAGAACAAATCATAAAGAAAATGTCTGAAGTTGCAGACAGACATTTTTAAATTTTGCAAACAACCAACATTTGCCCGCATCAGATCCAAAAGAAAACGGTCATTTATTTGTAAATAAAAGATTAAACTCGACCAGAGATTAATAAGGACATGTACTTCCCAGAGATAATCTGGAAATAATCTGAAATTGTCATATTTCCTAAGATCAGAAACAGTTTCTATTAAGAAAGTGTTTGCTTATTTTGTTATTTTTAAGATAAACTAATTTTTTTATGTGGCTGTCTGAAACTCATCAGTTTAAGCAGAAAATCTTTTAGTTCCATCGTCGCTTCAGACTTGGCGGCTTCTTTCCATCTAATTTCGCGGAAAAGGACACTTTTCTTAGAATTGAATTCGTTCTAGTACTTGATTTTTCTAAATATTTTTTTGTCGTTAACGTAATGTCTTACGTACAGATCAAATGTTTTATAAGAAATTTTCTTAGATTTTGAGAAAACAATCTTCAATGTAGCAAACTTAAACATTTTTCGATCGAAAGATTTCGCTCATTTTATATTTGCAATGGCCCAATCTACTGGACTACTAAACAGGGTTGAACCCCTCGAAGAGTACAAATTGCATCATAGAGGCTTTTTTATTGCTCCACATTTTTCGAAGATCTGACAAAAATGCTGGAACACAACTGTCTTGAAAAAAAACTTCTAAATTAAGGCACTCGAATTCGGCATTAAATGTTAGATATCTCCCATTTGCGTAACAGCTTAAGCTGACTAACGCCCATGCAATCCGAATTTGTCTAACCCTTTCTCCATTCTTTTCTATCCACATATTGAAAGAACAGGCAAGAGCCCAGTTTTATTTTGCGTGTAGGCAAAAACTGTGTTCCGAACCGGAACTTCTAAACTGAGTAGCGTTCTCAGGTGCAGGACTATAATGCCCTCGTTTGTTTGGCGCAGGTATTTCAGAAAGACGGCTCGTGGTAGAAACAATTAATTCTATTTCGTAGATATTTGCTTTCCCTGTATAAAAATATAAGAAACAACACCAAATGAATTCTTTTATATTTTATTTTGACTAATAACGACGATAACAATGCATTCCGCCATTACAACTAACGTGACGTGAATAACCATGAGCTCTGCAACACTCGTCCTTTTCGGGGTTGATGCGACTGCATACCTGGTCGCAGGGTCCAACACGATTAACCACTGCTTCGGCGATGATGGCCATTGAGCACACGAGCAGCAAGAGGAAGACTGTAGTCTGGTGTAAAGCAGCCATTGTTGTTCTTATAAGAATATATGACTATGATGATAGATAACTCAAACGAATCGCTTTTGTAGAGCTGATGTTTTAATCTGTACCAAATCGAACGCGTTCTCTCCGTATTTATACAGTCGGCAATCATTCTGTTGCAATGTTGTAACGTAAAAACCCACCCGAGATTATCTCTGGGAATTTCCTGACTGATTAAGAAACTTAATCTGTGTTTACAAAAGAAGAACAAGGTTCAAATATCAATCGAAGTTGCTCAAAATAATTGTGCATCGTTAGATTTGTTCTCGCGACGCTACATTTTCAGCCTTATTTTATGTTGATCGGTGAATGACAAAAAATCAAACGCTCTGCTTGTTTGATTGACATTGTGAGAAGGAGCTAGGAATAGATTCAATAAAGAACAAGACGCATACACTAGATTCGCGCCATGAGGGACATTGAAATGTTGTCTCCCAAAGTAGTAGGAAAACTTTTTACGACTCTTTATCAACCATGTTTGCACCTGCAGTGCAGCCTGTGTGACGTGGACTTGATATAGCAACTAAAAAACACAACATCTCACCAGGATCGCAATAAAAAAAAACACTAAACCCTTATCAGATCCTTAAATCGGCCGCTTACCGTGTTGTCATTGCTGATGAACAGATTTTCCACTTGATGACTCCTCCAAGTACGGCATACCCCGAAAACGATTAAGAACCTACATAGTTCGCTCTCCGTGCGTGACTCTTAAGCGGTACAATGAATATCGCATTTTAAATGAGAAGCAACAAAAAAAAGAACGCATACGCCACCGTACCTGATGTACATGTACATCGATCATATTTCAGTCTTCAAATTGAGTTTTAACATTTTTCCAACATGAAATTCAATTAACTCACCCAGAAAGGACAAAGAAACGAACGGAATCGCTTTCGTACATTTCCTGAACGTGGCTAAACCTGATGAATACAATTATCAGCACGGGACATCGCATGATAGCCCTCGTCCTTCGCCCTGTTTGACAACAACAAAGAAATGGAGTAAGACGTTCTCTCCACCCTGCACACAATAATAAAATAAATTTCTTTAGTAGAATCGCTTATACTCCGCTGCACCCCTTTCGAGGTTCATTTGATATGCAATCCACTCGCTTAATTAGTTAAGAAACATTGAAAAGCAAAAAAAAAAAAAATACAAAACTACGAAAGAAATAAAGAAATAGAAGAGAAAACTCCGAACTACACGTCGCATAAGTATATATTTTCAAGGATTCCCACTAATGAGAACCAGCAGTTTGGTCCTTCTAGTTGTTGTGCCTCCTTTGATGGTGCTTAAAATTAATATTTTTCACGCCTCTACTTTGCTGCTCTCTAGAGGTGGTAGCTCCGAAATAAAATTAAAATTTTTTTCATCGCTCTCTCTCTCTCTCTCTCTGTGCGATGAAGTCCTTCTTTTTATTTTTTGGCTGCTGTGTTTTATGGGTAATTATGGCCAGGACAATAACAGAAACAACACTCTAGGGTATGGTCATTTGGGGACACTCTTGTATAGTTTTCTGTGTACACAATGTTGTCGGCCTTTGTAGTTATTTTTATGTCCATGTTCGTCGGGGACGAGTTGAAGAGGTGTGCAAGAGTTCAGATAAGGATGGCGGAGGAGAAACATAATTAAACTTGTTTTTGTAGGAGGCCAAGTGGGGTCATGTCCTCGAGAGGATTAAAGCCGTTTTATTGAATGTATTTTTAGAAGAAACAGCATTATTCACAGTTTTCACTCCATCATGGGGCGTCTGACCTTTGGAGTGATGACACTTTTGCCTTTCATTAAACCGTAACGAAGAAGTGTTTTCTGAACAGTTTTACCAATACGAAACAACGTTTTTTCTGAGGGCGGAATTTGAACCCACGTTACAGGTGGTTTTAGTCACCAAGGGGCCTTACAAAGTGAACTGCCTCAGTAGAAAAGGTCTTGTGCGTTCAGGCAGAGGGAAAACATTTGAGAGGTTGGTGTTTAAGGTCTCAGCTACGGTTGGTATAGACCATACCACAGACGAACTTTCTATTGACAAAGTAGTCCCAAGTCCAAGTTTTTCCCAATTAGAGACACGACCTTAAAGCTGACATCTTAAGCTGGACAGCTACACAGAATGTTGCAAAGTCCAATGTTTTTCTGAAAAATTCGCACAGATACATACAAACTGTCACTTTTTTTTAAACATTAAATGTAGAAATAAAGATTTAACAAACATGCCCGTCGCTTCCATGAATATTTCAGCTATTTTACCACCTCAAGGCTCACAAATCTTTAAGCCATAAATAAAATGCAGGATTTCTGTCACGCGGCCCATAAATGGACTAACAAATCACAAATCAAGAAAAATGCATAAATTTCGACTATTATCGTTAAATTTAATTTTATTCACTCGCCACTCGTGGCAGTTTGAAATAAATTCAAAATATCACCAACCACCCATCCTCCGATGGAGTATAATTTAATACAGCGACCTCCACTCCACTGTGCACTCATAAAGAATGTATTTCTTATTGTACAGAAAATTTATATTTAAATAAATACAAATACAAATACAAATACACCATCCCTCCAACGACTACTACATAAACCTCTCTCGTAAGTCACCATTTCATTAGCTGCCTCCGTCATTATATTCCAACCTCACATTCCCCCTTGCATTATACTGTAATTTACAATTTTAAATCGAAAAGCAGTCGCAGCTTTAACATTTTCTGAACACACCCCGAAAACAGGAATAATGGAAGTATTTCGTCCATTCTCTGACACTTGAATGGAGAGTATTTTCAATTTTAATCAGAGAAAACCGAAAATGAATCTATCATCTCGTTGGGGAAGGAACCACAGCCATTGCATAGCTTCACCGCTCCCAGATCCAGTTATTTCGTTCAATTAATCCGTTATAGTGCAACAGAAGTTTATGGTTTCAGGACAATGTACTACATTTCGGTATAGAATGTTCGTGGATGAGACGGAGGAGTATGAAGCAGGCGGATCTGTGCACTGCAGTCGAACAATAATTGGATCATCCATCATCGTGGTTCATATTTTGTCAGAAACCGCGACAAACGCTTTTGATAAATAGCTGAAAGCATAACGAAACAGGAAATCTATGATATCGAGTTCCGCTTTCTGCGCGAAGCAGTGTACACATACGAGAGGCAGTTATTGAACTCTACGAGTTTAGTTTTTGCCACTGGCATGTGGTTCTTTAAATGGGTTAGAAGCGAGCTAATTTTAAAGTACTTTCAGTACTTTATTGTGGCAAGTTGGCCACAGATCGCTTGCACAATTTCATGTGTCAAACAAACATAGCCACATAAAATTTTTGGAAAAATAGAAATGAGAACTGTCAACCGATGAATTGTTATTTTTTGGGGTGTTTGTAATTTAGGTATGTTCGTTTGTAAAACGAACTGCTCACCCATTACCCAACGAATACCTCATTTGTCAAATAAATTCAAGCAATAAGTTTTGTTCCATGGTGTCAAAGTGCGGCTGCTTTTGACACAAACTTGATCAACTGTCAAATTTGACATTCCTGCAAAACAATTTTTACTAACTTGCAAGCTAAACAATTATAAGGTTAGTGCAACCATACAAAAGTCACTTAAAATCTAGTACTTATGGTTTGTTTCACACATAATTTTGTAGACGTCAATGTGAACACCGAAATAGAAAATACAAAACAATACAAAATGTAAAATTTCACAATAAAGCTTTACATTTGACACAGAGTTCTGTCAAGTTTAACACAAATTTATCGAACACAAAAATCCTACATTAACTGAAATGCAATGTCAAAATAATTCACCCAATTCTGTCATTTATTCCGTGTTAGTCTCTGTCATCACATTTTTCTGTTTGGCACAAAAACTCTTAATCCACACATACTCACACGCCAATTTTAGTTAAAGCTTTGTATGTATGTCAAACTTTCATTGACAGATACAAAGATTTCTTTGTCAAAAATACGCTGCAATTTCTCAAGCATCGTTCACACATTCATTTACCAATAGGCAAATTTTAAAATTACTTATGGCACCAAAGTACATATCACGAAACTTTGTTCGTTATTTCCAAAATGACACCTCATTCGATGTACATAGTCGATTGTGTGATTGGATTCATTCGATTCTCATAATTTTTGACGTCTTTTAATGTCAAACTGTTTTTATTCTAATTCAGTTCTGTACGTAAACTGACAGCAGACATGTTACGGATTGTCAAAACTGTATTTCCACTCATGGTTTGGAAACTAAATGCGGAATATTTAAGTGACAATTTCCAACCTCAACCTCCAGCACCCGGTTTCTAGTGGTTTGAGGATGCACTCACATTTTTATATCGAAGCGCTATTAAAAAATATAATGCAAAGTATACTTAAGTACCTATTTCTTGACACAAAGCAATGTCAAATGTGTCATAGATCATTTTATTTTAACTTTTAATACGTATTTGTGGAAAGAAGCAAATGATATACTTTTCAATATTGCATGAGTTAAGGTATCGTTCACACTTTTATATACAGCCACTCGTATCTATGTAATATTTAAAACGCTTGCAATGTGAAACATAACAAATATCCTTTGTTTTCTTTATTCTTTCATCAAACAAATATGAAAGCACCGCAAAGATAAGTATCCATTCGTTTTAAATCTCAATCATCATTAACAAGCTTGTGCGACACAAAGCCATCGCTACTCACAACAAATAAAGTATACGACCTCCTCTAAAGCCCACCTTATAGTAATTTCCACAATTGCATGACTTAGAAAACATCTTTCTGCACACTTTCACAACACTTAATACTCATCATAGAAGAAAAATATACAAACAAAATAACGTTTTGTGTCATTTGACAGATTTACACATATTTAGCCTGCTTCCATACTAATTATGACATATCGAAAACGAGATAAAAAAATTTTATAGACATCTTTGCATATTACCTACTGTAATTTATGATACTTTATTCGTTTACCAAATGACAACCGTATCAAGGTCCTACTTCTGTTACAAATTGAAAACAAAACATGCATATTGTGTCAAATTAAACAAAAGTCATCAAGACGTCATACCTTTCGACTAGTTTGTTTTGTTACCTCTTTCTGTTTGCGTGCAATTCCCATCAGATTGAATAATAATTTTTGCTCACCCTTCTACCTGTCTGTCGTGGCAATGTAATGTGTACATAGAGCATTATTTATGCAAATAATAGACAAAGACAAACGTATACACAACATGACGGTGTGATGGAGCTTCAAAAGACGAAAATAATTATTGAACGTCAGCAGTAATGAAGTATCTTGGCGACGCTCATGTTCTGTGTAATTGCCTTATGTGAGAGAGGTTAAATGACGTTCCATATATTGATATTAAATGGACGCACTTCAAGTGTCAAATTTATCTGTTATAGAAGAGTTGACAATCGTGTAGTCAGGCATCATCAAAATCGAAAGTAAATTGGAGAGGGTGTGTGTCTTTCTTTCCCAATCATCGCACATTGATGCGAGTGTGACAACAGATAATTAATTTGTTAACTCCTTGCAGTTGACTTTGCAGCGAAACAGTTTTTGTCAGTTTGCTGGCAGCCAACTAGTCTCTGAACAGTGGTGTGTGTCTCCGTTATGTCTCCGTATACGGAAACTCACTCATGGTTGATTAATCAAATTGAAAAGAACTCACACCGAGTTATGTGTCATGCCGCACGGTACGGCTACGGGTGTGCAGTTGAAGATCGGCTAGGGTATTCATGTCAAACTTTCACTTTGGCTGTATTATAATGCACCTATACATACACTAAGCACTTGTGGTTGGAGCACCACACAACTGAGTTTGGTTGAACGGCTGTGGCTGACGTGACGGCGCGGGCGGCTGCCCGTTGATTTTTGAAGTTTCAAGTTGATTGGACCTGAATGCTGTTGAAACGAGAGATGTCACGTGGAAGAATGAATATTGAACTGTAAAATGCTTCGCAAATGTCAAGTGAAGGTTTTATTTTCGAATTCCTACTGAAAAATCGAAAATGTGAATGAAATTAAATTAAATATTTATGTGCAGCCGGAGTTTTCTATACATACACACTCTATATTTACAGTTGAGTTAATTTTTTTATTTATGGCTATTGTGGTGCATAAACCTCATCCCGCCCTAAAAAAGTGTTTTGTTGTGTTTATTTAGATAATATGTATGTATGGGTTAAGCTCAGGTGAAATATGGATCTGGAAACATGTGTGCGCTTTCAGATGTGCTGCACATGTTGGGCATCATTAACTTTACTATTTTATGTACAACTACAACACAGTTGTTTGTTTTGGAATTTGGTAGAGAGAATTTATTGCAGCCTAATGACATATTACTAATGGCATACTAGGAAATGGCTTTATAATGAAGTAACGGAGTAAATTTAGCAGTTTTTGTGGGTCATTCCTGGGTAAGTCAGTGCTTTCTGCTTTCGGGAGGGAAAGTAATATTTTTTTTTTGTTCTTTTGATCGACTTGATAAATTATTTGTAATACTTTGACAGCTGACGCCATTTTTTGTGGGTTAAGCTTTAGTGGACGACTTGTTTTTGGCGTTTGTTTATTTAGAGATAAGTTTCTATCAATGGAGTTTTTGTTACTTCGAGTTAATGGTTTCTATTGTGGGTACTTTCAAAGAACGAACAACTGACAGCTGGCTGTAGCCATTTTTTAAAAGTTTCAAAAGAAGTTGGAGTTTTTGTCGAATTATATAGTCTTTCAGATGCACCACCATCAGTCTGTTATGTGTAAGAAGATCTTTTGTTTTATTTCCTATACGACACACATTGGAAGTGAAAAGTATCAAATAGCAGTTCGCTATATTTTTCACTTCGGAATGTCTGCTTATTTTAAACAACGACTGGCAGACTTTATTGGGGGAAAGCGAGAAGTAGTAATGTGTCTAACTTCTGTTTTTAAATCTCTAAAATCTACACCGTGTTTGAACAATTCTTCTACTACCAATCAGTGATTGCACAAAAATGTGCCCAAAAGAGTAGTCTATTTTTAGGCGTAAGCAAAAGTTACTCCTCGTGTTGTGCACGGTTTTGCAAGATCATTTCTAACTAGACTTAAAAAAAATGCGATAAGGACCGTCTACTCAGCATTGAGTTTGCAAAGATACTAAACGACTAAACCTATAACAACCAAGACTTTAGTACAGCTTACAGCTGTAAGGTTAAATGAATGAATGTCATTATCACGAAGAAGCAGAACGGTAAGTTGAAGTAAAATACCAAATGATCAGTGCGCTTTACATAACTTTTCAGATTATAAAAGTCAAAACGATAAACTCAGAGACCTAGAAAATTAAATGTTAGAGTATCTTCCGATAGCTAGTTCGTGAAATGTTTCATTTTGAAACCGAAATCGTCCAAGGGTCTGCCATCTAACTTTTTTTTTTTCAACAAGTGCTTATTTCGATAATGGCAACACTTAGCTCAAGTCTGATTTGACGGATAATTAGTTTTATCCTTCCGCTGAACGAATGTGGTTGTGTATACGATTGAACAACGCTGGGAAATATTGCAACATAACTTTGAAAATCATGATAATGTTGCAGAATGTGTGCGAAAATTGCGTACGGAATTTGGAAGAAGAGAAGCACCGTCAGCTCCGTATGTTCGTTATCTTGTGAAAAAAGTGATAGAAACTGGCATCCTCATCGATAAACCAAAGGTGAAAAGCCAAAAACAGTGCGTACACCCGAGAAAATTGCTGCTGTTGAAGAAAGTGTGCGTGAAGCATAATTGGGCCATTTTTCTTCGAAAATGAGCAAGGAGTGGCCGTTACAGTCAATGGTGATCGTTATCGGGCCATGTTGAACGAATTTTTGTTCACAAAAATTGAAGAGGAGGATATTGGCAACATTTGGTTTCAACAGGACGGCGCTACGTGCAACACAGCCGAAGCTACACTGGATGTTTTGCGCCCTGTTTTTGAAGATCGCATTATCAGCCGCAGAGCTGATGTCGTTTGGCCACCTCGGAGCTACGATTTGACACCGTTGGACTATTATTTGTGGGGTGCCGTAAAAGATAAGTGTTACGCCGACAAGCCAGAGACAATTGACGCTTTAAAGGACAATATTCGTGAAGCCATTGGTGAAATACAGCTGCACACAATCGATAATGTGCTTAAAAATTGGACCGATCGTGTAGGCTATTGCATGGCCAGCCGAGGCAGCCATTTGAATGAAATTATTTTCCATTATTAACCGGAAGGATTGTACTTTCAAATAAAAAAAGAAATTTGAGAAAATATTCAGTAGTTTTTTTTTTATAGCATTTATTTGGCGGACCCTGTGTTTACATAATCAACCTACAGATATCAACTGCTTCTATCAGTTTAAATTTTACGAAATCATTTTCCACAAATTTTTGCATTTGCTGACCTAAATTCTGAGGCGCAATTTTTATACAGACGGGATTCACGCGAGCATCTATATTCCCACCTCCACTTTGTGAGTTTTGCATTGATGTCAATGTGGAGCTAACTTCTTTAGGAAGTTCATAGTTACATCCGCTTTCGATTTACTTCAGTCGCGGCGTCCTTGGCCAGCCATTTAATATTCAACATAGACTCGATTCAAATGACTTTGCTGGCTTTGCATGCCCACCCACAGGTATATAAACATATGCTCCCAGTGCGTCTGTCCTCATTTCGATTCACATCACTCCTCCAGGAAAACAAATCAAAACGTCATGCTAATTGCATTCATTAGCAAAAACGACGTTTGCATTTGATTTTCTATAAAAATCCGCTTACAATTCAAATCAGCATCGCATGCCCACCTGACGTGCGAACAACCGCCGCTCCTGCACCCCGAGAAAGTCCAACTCTTGAATGACTGGCGCACGATAAAAGCTTTTCAGCGATTTGCCCGTCTCATTTTGGTCCCCCCTCGCATGCACGCCATCGTCTGCAATTAATTTGATGGCCTGGCATAAAAATGTCATTTGCCAAGTCATGGAATAACGCGCAGGCTATACCTTTACCTACTGTGTGCTTACACTCTTCCAGGATGGGATGGAAATAGGGTCGCAAAGTTAATTGTGTTTGCCGAAGGAGAAGACGGAGAAAAAGAAGGGTCAGGTGCGCCTCTGTTACATGTGTAACCTCGCTTGTTTGTTTTAATTAGCTCCCGGGGCTAGGGAAGGTGTAGCTTGCCTGCAACTTTGTTGCAGAACTTAAATTAAACTTTAAATCCTCGTTTCTATGGGGTAGGTGATTGAAAACCCATTTTGTTCTTGTTGAGGTTCTCCCATTATATATCCACTTATCTTTTTTGTATGCCAACTTAAGCGAACATGATTTACAGAGAATCCACTCCATTACTGCGTACCCCCGCACCACTCAGCCACCAGTCAGCACAGTCTAGCATACCTCACACTTCAAATCCAATCTTCATTTAAAGTTGAGTATATAGTGTGTGCGTTAAACCCATAAAACTATACTACCACTTGCCCGAATCCTTCCTCGTTGCCGCCTTCCTCTCACCGTTCATCGTTTATCCTTGCCTGGTAATGCAAAATGAATATTTCATGATATTCAAATCGACATCTATATTCTCTATATCGAAGCGGCGGTATGCATACTCGTATCTGGTTATAGACAAACGAACGAATGCCGCAGAGATAGGGAAGTAAGTGTCGCCGATGTCTGTAAAGTTTTTACAGACGACGACTACAGCGGCATTGAATTTCTGCCAATAGATGGAACAACTCAATTGAATGCTAAAAATGATAAAAAAAAAAGATATCCTCGCGTTGGTTTTTATAAATTTTTCAGTTGCATAAGGACTCGCATTTGATTGGTTTTGTTTTCTCTCGTTTCAGACTGCACGAGCTGCTGATTTAGTGATTGAGATTCCGGGCAATTTGGGACAGGATGACTCTTACTATCGGCTCGATTACAGTCCTCCATTTGGATACCCGGAGGCGAATACGACAATTGCGTCACGGGATGTTGGCGATGAAATACAGTTTTCCCATGGACTTCCTGGAACGACATACAACTTTTGGTTGTACTATTCGAATTCGACACATCATGACATGCTGACGTGGACGGTGACCATCACAACAGGTGAAGTTTGAGAGTGATTTTTTACAAGTTAAAATTGCCAGAGTTGATTTCAGCAAAACGTAGATATACTTACAAATATTTAGATTTTAGAGGAATGCTAATTTTTCCCAAATGCATTAGTTCGTGTTTCCAATTTTTAAAGCTATCGCGGTATGTTTCTGAATCGAACCGTATATTTCAGTTGGTTTATCCCTTCAAATATGGAACGACCCCGTAGGCCTGACTTCTCGCAACCACCATTAGTCTGTGTAAATTCGATTTTGGGACGAATAGGGGATAACTAAAACTTTCAGATTTTATTCGAAAATATTTTTAATTTGTTTTCACGAGTTTGTAACATAAAGTGAAACGGCAGATCCGCTCTAAAGAATTTATTTTACGAAAAACTATGCAGTTAAGCCGGTTCTTTAAAGTGAAACTGGTGGGAAATATAAGCGTAACAAAATATGAAACGCGGTTAAACGGCCCCGACCCACTCCACGAGGCAGATCAACTATGGAGTGAGCCTTTAAAGTGTTTCATTTTGTGTTATGTTCTTAGATAGACACTCAAAGGTTGCCGTTAGAGAAGCTTTTGTGTTTCGTTGTTTGTCATGCTTTTCAATTATTTTTGTTAATTTTCTTGGTCTTTGAGGTTTATGAGTTAGAATCGGCACGATCAATCCCCGGAAAAAACACATCTTAAATGTTAAGGTTTTTTTCCACAACGACCTCTCGCGAAAATCTATCAAACATTCGTGAGTATTACTGGTATGAAAAAGCTTCTCAATTAAAAGGTTGGAATCGGCATAAAATTGTAGATCCCTTCCATTCGTCCCAATAATTAAAAACGAATGGCCGTGAGAAGCTATTCCTACTGCATTTACGGACCTATTGCGCCAACTATTCATTTATTTATTTTTATTTTGTATCAACTTACAAATGACTCTTTCGGAAACATGTCTACTGCGCCCAAAATAGTGAATGTCTAGCGCAAATTGCAAAACTAATATTCAAATGAATCATATGGAATAACTCCAATCAAATGTCTGCTTGATGTGATTTGAGTTTCAACCGACCAGAATTTTGTGAAGATAACCCAATTTCTAAACCGGATGTAAGTCTGAGGTTTTTTTTTGATAGGTAGGTACTCCGAAGAAAGTGACGAATCTTTATATACTCCGTTGTGTTTAATTTGTCCTTGGGTAACCTCACCTGATCGTACAATAGTCGCGAACTTAAAAATGTTTGCGGCTGATATCGGCAGTACGTCATTAGGCATTTCCCAACGACCAAAATAAAATATTCTGCAAACAGCGCCCTTCACCCAAAACGAAATTTTTGCGAACCATTCACGCACTCTGTCATTGAATCGGCAAATACCCACATACAAAAACAGTGACACACACCCGAATGCTGTCTAACAACATTCTACTGATCATGCTGTTTGTTGTTAGTGTTTTTCGTATTTGTGTCTACCTCGTACAAGATGACTATATTTTACTTCACGTGTACGCTTCACACCAGCTTGATGTGGGTAAATTCAGGTATACCTCTGCTGCGCGATCGAAAAGTTAAGACTATACTTCACAGGATCATTTCTGTAGTCAGTCTTCATTTACTTTTTGAGCAATCTGAAAGAAAACGCACCCGCGATGACGAGGTATATCGTTTTATCTGCAGCGTGAGATTTTGACTGGTGTTTGGCGTTTTATACGCATCGAACAGCATGTCGTCGATGATCGCTCGGTATAAAGGGTAAAACGACTTCTGAGTGGTTTTTTAATTATTTTCAAATTTTATTTAATGAGGCGAGGACTAGTGTGATGATTCATTTCATCGAAAATTAAATCCTCTGTGAAAATTAAAAGGCAATTTTAATATTTCCAAACAAATTTCAAAGTTTATATGAAATGTTTATACTAAATAAATATGAGAGAAAACAGCCAGCCAAGCAGCCCATTGTGTCGGTCATGGAATTTGTGTGTATCTGAAATTCAGCGTTACACTTTGCCAGACAGCAGTGCTGCCAATTTGGAGGTTTCCTCCAAGTTTTAGGAGGTTTTTTGAAGGGTGGAAATTGTTCGGGGGGAAATCTGGGTTTTTTTTAAATTCTATTTTATTTTTGTATGTCGTTATAATACCAATTTTGATAACCTTAAAATGCGTATGCTATTTCAGGTTACCGAAAGGATATTGTAACGATTATAAAAAGAATTTTATAAAAAAAACCCCGTCGACCAAAAAAGCACCTAAATCTGGGAGGAAAACCCACAAACTGGCAACACCGATCTGAATGCACACCGCTTTGACATTTTGTCACATTTATAATGTGAGAAATCAGTTAACTCATACCTGCATAATATTATATGTATATTTTTATGTTATATGCTTTTTTTAAGCTTGTTATAAAAACGACTTATTTTTTGTAATTTTTCCATGTGAAAGAAAAATATAATTTTACGAGAAATGAAATCTGGTTGCCTTTGATTATAAAAAAGGGGAAAACTGTCTTCCAAATCCGGGATCAGTGGTTGGAAGGCATGGCATCCTTTCAGATACCTACCGGGCTATCGCTTCTTTCATCTCACTATTGGATTCAAATCTTTTTGTAACAGGTAGACTGGATGCATTGGGTCTTCATTTTGGACAGCCATATTTCAATCGGGTGTTAACGTAGAGTTCTACGGAAGGATTAACATTTCACTGTGATAAGTTTGTAAAAAAAATGAGTAGTTAAATCAAGTGATTATATTGAAGTCTACTTCCTACACTACATAAATACATTTGCATTTGAAATAATGCGCCGTTCTTATAACAAATTTTAGTCTCGACTTTAAACTTACGGTAGCTCACAATTGCGAAATTTGTATGGAAAATATAGCCACTGTGAATAACTAAAATTTCAAGTCGAAACTAAAAATGTTTATTGGTATGTTCCAATGGGCCTTACTTTAAATCATTTTTAACCTTCACACTAAATATTTTGTAGGTCACAGTATGCAATTTTGTATGGAAAATTTCGCTACTGTGAGTTTGAAAAATTTAGCCTGGGCACTAAAAATGATTATAAGTAGTTATCTCGGAATGACAACAACATTTTTGTTACATCTGTCAGCATGTCATCCGGAAGACTGTCTGATCGTAGGCCGTCGTTGGAGTGTGCCAAAAGCGCTACATACATAATTTACTTCGGCTATTTTTGCCGACTAAAATTCGCCCTCTGGTAGAAATTCTACCATTATATTAATGGTACAAACATGCGTCATTGCGTCTCTGCCCTATCTTCCCAACAAAAAAATAAACAAACGAATATTTTGTGGTTAAGGCACTGAAAGTGGTTCTTAACTAATTCCCTTCGCCTATTTAAATATAAGATTCTTGGATTCGTCGCAATTTTTTACCCGGAACCGGATACACAGTTCTGAATATCTAAATAAAGCAATCTAAAAACTCTATATCTTAATTTCTAGGACCAATGGTAAAATGTCGTTTGGAATTCCGCTAGCCATTTAGCGATCGATGCTAACAACTTGTTGTTAATGGACATTGTTCAGCGTGTTTTGCTACGACTCTTCAATTTTGATTACAAAATTTAACTAAAACTATCAAGATAACCTTCTGAATTTCTGTCAGCGGGGCACACACCACAAAAAACACTCGAATTGTGCTTTAAAAACATTTTATAACAGATATAAGTATCATAAAGTAGTAGATCAGGTGAAAAATTATTCATTCTCGCGGCTGATATCAGTAGCAGCTGTGGACATATTACAAAAATTGAATTATTATTTACATAAATCATTCACCCACTCTGTCTGTATCATTGAATCGGCGAATACACTCATACATTTGTGACTTCAATATGACACATCACCTCGATACGAAATCACGCTCGTAGAAACCGTCCGTCTAACAGCATTCTATTGATCGTGCTGTTTGTTGTTCGTATTTTGTCTCTACCTGCTACCACATTCGACTAGAAATACATTTTACTTGATGCTAACGCTTCACACCAGCTTGATGTGGATAAATTCAGGTATACCTCTGCTGCGCGATCGAAAAGTTAAGACTATACTTCACAGGATCATTTCTGTAGTCAGTCTTCATTTACTTTTTGAGCAATCTGAAAGAAAACGCACCCGCGAAGACGAGGTATATCGTTTTATCTGCAGCGTGAGATTTTGACTGGTGTTTGGCGTTTTATACGCATCGAACAGCATGTCGTCGATGATCGCTCGGTATAAAGGATAAAACGACTTCTGAGTGGTTTTTTAATTTATTTTCACAATTACGTAGTTTTGTAAAGCGGGTTTCGCTAGAGTTTATAATGAATTTGTCATCTTATCACGTAAATGTTGTTAGGTTTGTTAAAGGCAGTGGATGTTGATTGTAACTTGTACTTTTGTAAGTGAACGATCATTTAGCTGCCTGAATCGCAGGCAGCGGCTGGTTTTAGATTCAAGAAAAGTAGAAATCCTATTCTCCATTGTTTGTAGCCTGAATAAATTCTATTTTCCTGTGGCGGACAAAGTTCTATTTTGTAACATATGAAAGTATAAATTACTAATAAAAAACAAAATGTGAAAAAAACAGTTGTTTCCAGAACTAAAAATCAAAACCAAGCCTTGAGTAGATCGCATTTTTGGAACACACTTATTTTTAAAACGAAACTCAGTAAAATGATGAAAGTGAACTCGTCCGCTGAACGTAAAAGCCCATTCCAATTGAAGTTTTGTTTAAACGAAACGTTGTTTAGTTTCACCTCAAACAGTTTGTAGGGCACAATAATTAATTTTATTTAAAAAGTTCGCAATCGTGAATAAAATTTGATTTGATTTGAATTTGCTTATTAGCAAATGCAGAGAATTTCAACCATTTTTAAAGTTTTTTAATACAGCTATAAAAATATTAAATTGCATCGGCCGGGAATCGAACCCGGGCCGCCCGCGTGGCAGGCGAGCATTCTACCACTGAACCACCGATGCTATTGAAATTTTAACTGTTTAAAATGAGAATGCTGTAGTAACAGTCCTAATAATGTTAGTAGTGAAGCAAAGGCTTTTAAAATCAATTCAATTAACTGTTAACTTTTTAGTGCAGATCCAGCAGTTCACCGGTAGCTTTGCAACAATCCATCCATCCTAAAATTGGCTTTGTTGTGAGTCAGTTTTTCGTCGAAACGTTTTACCTAAGGGAGAGTGAGTAACCCTGTTCTTGTCCTTCATCATCGATGCATCCTGTTCATCCTGATTCCTCAATCGTTGCGAGCGATTCAGGTCGATACGCCTATGAATAAGGAATTCAAACACAAGTGGATTCATATCTAGAGCTCACAGTCTCGCCATCATTATTTCGCGTGCATCCAGGCCACTTTAACTCGACGACGGATAGAAAACTCTAGAAACTGGCATCAATCCTTAGCCGTAAGTCTCTTATGCGCCAAGTTTTCACAACTCTCATTAGGCCCCAACGAGAATGTTTATTGTTATGCGGTTATGAAAATTTCATTAAGCGTTCGCTAACAAGAAGTTCCTTCCGCTCTCTAGTATTATGTTGAATTGTGCGACTTGAAGAAAAACAGAAAATAATTTACAAAAGTGTCCTCAATTCCTCGAGCACATGTGCTACGCATACTTAGTATGTTAATTTCTGGGCAGGAAGAGGGAGCAGATTATATGCTATAAAATTCATCACAAGAAGGAACACAACTATACTTGGTTGTGGTGGAGGCTCCTGTTCCTGGGGGAGGATTATTCAATTAGAGAGTGTTTTGACTAAATGTCGGAATATACGTTTTGGAATGAGGACCACTTATGTGTATACATGTATGAACTATGAGGCATTCTTCTAGTTGAACGAGGTCAGCTATTGAGGTTTTCTTGCATATAGTTGTAGACGGTAGTTTACATTGCTGAGAGGAGAGTGCGCTGTTGTCTTCAGGTGGATAGGAAGTTGTAATATCACCACAAGGATAAGTATATTGTCAAGTGGATGATGTTAATATTTAGGGGACACAGTGGAAACTGATGTCATGAACTGTCTGTTGGGTTGAAGTGGGCTCTGGGCAATTTCATTGTGTGTCCTGAATAAGTCACTCAAAGTGAACTTTTGTCGAAATTCGGTGCACAACGATTTGTCACATTCACAAGAAGGTTGGGGGATTTAATGTTTTTGTTGGTATCTTGTAACGAAAATTTGATGTTTGGTCCGTATTATTTGAAATTTAAATTTTAATCATAAAAACGCCGTAATCGGCACAACAAAAAAAAAGGTGTGCCCTCCAAAAGATAATTCATTCTTTGGAAGTGCACGAATAACTGAATGAAAGTCGCTACTTGCGAAGCGTGTCTTAAGAATTTTTAAAATTTAATTAGGTACACACTAACCACAGACAGCAAAAGGAGGTATACCTCTAGGATCTGAAGTCTTTTCGTTGCTTAAAATGAATAGTTTGTTCTTTGGTGCTGAGTTCTATTTTAGAAAAATTAATTTATAGCTAACCTCTTACGAAACGCTGGTGTTCCGTAAGGTTGTGTGATATCTCCTTTACTTTTTCGAAAAATTATCATCAGACTTTTCTCTGTCCTCGAACGTGGCATTCCATCGTGAATAATGGATAATGACTCTTGGAAAACTTTGTCCGTTTTATTGCGTCCCATCTTGAACCTTTACGTTAAAATTACAGCAAAGACTTAAAATACGCAGTACTGTCTCCCATCAATTAAACTATTTATCAGTTCACATCACACAGTTTTAAAATTAACTACGGCCGGGTATCAGCCAATTCTCATTGCGCGTTTTGTGTTTTAAGTTTTCAATTTCCCAACTGTAACAAGTCTAATCCGTTTCGTATTATAAAATTAATTATCCTCGAATATTTACAAAGTGCTACCAGCTTCGCTGAATCTTATAATCCCTACGCTGTACAGCAGTGAAGTTTCAACTAAAAAAATGTATTTCCTGCAAAGGCACTCAAGTCCCCACTGACGAATGAAAAACACTTTCCAACAGAAATAATTCATGGCTTTCTCTGTGGTGGATACTATTAAAGTAGAGAAAAGGATAAAAATTCAAGAAAATCCTTTGCCGTCTTATGTCTTTCACTTTATTTGGTTGATTTATTTTGTGGTTCTAATTAAAAGCGATGCATGTTGCGAGGAGAAGTCCATAAACCATTGCCTCGTGTCCTTTGAGAGAAAGCAGCCAGAGGAGCGTGTGATTTTATGCGATGGCTTTGCGAATCATGCTTTCCATTGCGGCTAATTAGGGAATATCCTGGGGCGGGGTGTTACAAGATTTTCTTACTATATATCAGCGTTGTGTGTGCACCCCTATAAACTGGATGCACGCTACTTCTTCCGCACAGGAAATGAATTAACCACTGCACATCGTGAGCATTAACCTTTCGCAGGAAATGGTCAATACGAAGTATTTAGGGGTTGCGAGGTGATTAGCTAAAACACTTTTCATCCCCTTTTAGGCTTTGAGAGGAATTCATTATTTCTTCCTGCCAGAAATCGATACATCCTGGCGGGGATTAATCCCTCGGCTCGTTTACTTTTAGAGTTTTCTGAAGTTTTTCTTTAACCTGACCATTTGTGTTCTCCCATTACAGCTCCTGATCCACCCTCTAACCTATCAGTGGCAGTACGCAGCGGCAAGACGGCAATTATAACCTGGAGTCCACCCTTGCAGGGAAACTTTTCCTCGTTCAAAATTAAAGTCTTAGGTCTATCCGATGCGTACGATACAAATCGCACGATACTAGTGGACGACAATGCATTCCAATATCACATAAGGGAGTTGACTCCTGGAGCTACATATCAAGTGCAGGCGTACACAATATACGACAACAAGGAATCGGTGGCGTACACCAGTCGCAACTTTACAACAAGTGAGTACAAGAGAAGATTGAGTAAAATGTTTAAATTTTTTTGTTTTTAAATTTATTCTTTGGTGGAGGTGACTAACTTTGTTTTTCCATTGCTTCCCTCTCTCCCACGCCCACCATCCGATAATTGTCAATAACACCGTCTCCATTATTTTTTCAATTAACAAAAAACAATTTTAAACTCCAAAACATATACACAAAACAAAAGGTAGAAGGACACGTCATAAGGAGTTGTTGGACATTAAAATCCTTAGAGGTAAAACATTTACAAGATGCCTATTGAATGTGTTAACAATGTAATGCTATTGTCAGGAGTTGGTTGACTGTTGAATTTTTGTTTGATTTTTAATAGTAATAGTTGCATGGTAATTATTTAAATTTAGAATATTTGTTTTTGCATTCAGCTTACATTTTCCATTTAGAAAGTTGTCAAATATTTTTGATTTCCTGTGTTTTACCGACGCCTGGTTTTGAAATCCACACAGAAACTTCAGTTATAACCTGGAACTCCAACTCTATTAATAGTCCATAGGCGACATTTCGTTTCTATTTACGGTCTGTTTGTACGTAATAAGAGACATATTCAAAAGACAAAAAGTATGCATGGTGTTTCTTTATGTAAAAGATTTCGCCACAAGTTTTTTATATTAAATTGCATACATCGCGCAGATAGATTGCAATATAAAATCCCTACATTTTGTTGTCGAAAACGCTGTCCAATTTTACAACAATAACCAATAATCATGCAAATGTCATAATATTGAAGTGGTTGAAAAGCTCCGCCATTTTCGACAGGGATGTAGCATTTGAATAAACTTTGAGTACAATGGGCCCTACATATAAACAATTTTCTGTGGTAATAAGTTAAAGAAGCTTATGTCAATTTTGGTAATTTTTCAGTGTGAGCAAAACAAATGTGCATGTAAATGTAAGAGGAATAAACTGAAACTGTTCAGATTTCTTCAAATTCAAACCGTTTTAAATGGTTGCAGAGTAATAGGACCTGGACTAAAAGGAAAAGCAGAACTTTGTAATTTAAAAAAACTCGAACTTGGCTTATATCGGCATAAGCTTCCTCAACTTATTGCGACAGTTTTATTTTCGACTCTCAATTTTTGCAGTTCACAATGGCTATTATATATACCATACGAATTTTGCACTTGTGAGTTTCCATAAATTCAAGGTCGAGACAAAAATTTGTTATTAGTAAGTACGGCGATATGTTAATATTTTGTTCGACGTTTGAGTTTCACCTGGGGGTCAATTCTGGTTCTGTGAAAGAGTAAATCGAATAAATCGTTTTCGCATTCGCTTTCAAACATTGCTTTAATTTGTTCGATTCACTCGGTACTAAGAAGCGATTCTCGCTCAATAAGTGAAACTATCGTGGTGAATTCAATATCGCACATTGTGTTGTATGAAATTAGGTTCCAGTTTTCAAGCTCTCACCAAAAACATTCGTTTGTAAATGAGAGCATAAAATAATGATTCATATGAAAATTTTTGAACTTTGGTTACACATTTTCGTAGAACGAGGATCGAAATTGCGGTGAAAAGGTGAAAATATTTTCGTTTCACTTTTTCATAGAACGGGAATTGACCCTCTGAAAGGGAAGTATTGTTTTCGTGAAAAATATTAGTCTCGCACTTGATGTTTGATCTATGTTATAGGAACTGAGAATATAGCTTGAAGATTTGTGGGGTCACACGTCTTTTATTTAGCTCTTAAATGATCATTACAGTCGAACCCACACAGTGTCACACCAAACGGTTGTGAGGCTCTACTAAATCATTTTAAATCTTCACACTAAATATTTTGTAGGTCGCAATGGGTTATTTTACATGAAAATTTCGCCATTTAGAGTTCGTTAAATGTAGCCTCAACCCTAAATATGATTATGGCTTCGCATTAGTATGACATTAAACGGATTGTGATATTTGGTGAAGTGGTATTATCCGGGTTCGACTTCACTTGCCAATTGCATAAATACCGATTACAGAAGTTACTAAGAGACAGTTACCTGCTACCCAGTCGTGGACCTTATTTTGTTGTTCCGTCAACATTGTTGCATCTGAATAACCATTTGTGGTTTGCACCATTTTCTCTTATAGAAGTTTTGGTATTTTGCATACCAGAGATGAACGAATCAGCTTCATTCCATTCCAACCAACTCAAAAGCAGAAGAGGTTTAACTTTTTTCACGTGTCAACAGAATCTTTCAAATCCATTTATGAGTAGATGACCCCTCGTTGTAACTCTGCCTATAGTTGCTTTATTGAGAAGATATCGATTAACTTTATTGGTCATCAGCGATCCTCAACTTGACCCAGCCTCTTAAAATCAAAAGTTTAATGTCTAATCATGGCTTGATTTTGATCTGTTATAACTTTTTGTGGTTCTTTTTTCGTTTAAACAAAAGGTCATCCCTAAAAATAATATAATTCGATATTTTCGACACATTAAAGGCGACGTTAAAGTCACGAATTTTGTAAAGTCGCACTGTCGAAGTTGGGCCATCCCTTTTAAAGTTATCTCCTAAACTGAACAAAGCAGCGGAGTCCATTTGATCAATATTTTGTCAAAGAATTACTTTTTGAACTCTCACTTAAATGTATAGTACTTCCCACCTTTGTATAGAATTTTACCTGTCACTAAAAATGCTTATAAGTGAGTGAGATGTTTTCGGTTCCATCCCGATAAAACACACAAAATGTCTCATCTCACGTGAATGTCTGAACTGTTATGAAAATGACGTAAACTATTCATTTTAATCGCCCGGAGAAAAGAGTAGAGTCCGCGTCCTAAACCTGCCGTAGACAAAAATCTAAAACCCGAAATCATGAGGACGACTTACAACAAGACAAAATGTATTCACAATAATTTAGTCGAATGATGCCCGCAAACAGTGATTTACCAAGGTTCTGAAATGACATATTTGTACAAAAAGGAAAAGAATTCACAATAGAGACGAAGAAAGAAACAGCCTCCGCACACGTCGATTTAAATTTTGAGAGCTATATAGAATGGAGGAACTATAAAGTGAGTCGCAAATGAACATGTTCTTATTTAAGGAGGTTTTTTGGTGGTTGGCTTTATTTGTAATAACTATTTAGGCTCAATTTGTAAAGTCGTATTGTAGACACGCAAAATATGATGATTTCAAAAGTAAAAACTTAAAATTCCTACCGTACAAAAAATAAACTAGACAGACTTGGTAAATGTTTGTCAAGACATGTTCACGTACAGTTTGACAAATAAATATATGTTTATTAGAAAATGCCGCTCATCCTATTGCTTTCACTGTTAGTCTAAAGTGTAGAAGCAGCACCAGAAAGTTAGCTTTTTGAAGATCTATCTTGCCATTTGAATAAGCACTGTCGGCCTTTGTGAATCGACCTCAAAACATCATGCATCTTGTTACCTTGTCAACTTTGTTTTTAGTAAATTTAGCTTATTGGATTGTATTGTTAACTTGCCGTAGCAATGTTGAGTCATAAATTTCGAAAAATTCAAAATTCTTAGTGCAACCTTTTCTAAGCTTGGCGCATGGTCTTGCCTCGCATTTTACGTAAGCAAATGAAATGCCGAAAATGGAAATGGAAAATCTCTTATGCCCCTCAAGTGGCAGGTAACCTGCTCTGGCATTTATTTCTGTACATTTTTAGAGGTTGGATTTTCTACTGTCATATTATTTAAAAAAAAAAGAAGAAGATGTATCGTTGGTACCCTTCAAGCTTGCGCACATAATGTATGTATATATTTATATCAATCATATTTGCATTTTGTATTTACAATCAACTTTCATCCGCACGCTTTACATCTTTAGCAATTTTGTATGCTGAACACAAATATTTGCATTCGCCTTTGTATTCTAATCTCCATTCCATTCTACTTTAGAACCAAACACCCCTGGAAAATTCATCGTGTGGTTCCGCAATGAAACCACTTTGTTGGTCCTTTGGCAGCCGCCTTATCCCGCTGGCATTTATACTCACTACAAAGTGTCCATCGAACCACCAGACGCATTGGAAAGTGTCCTCTATGTCGAGAAAGAAGGTGAACCGCCAGGTCCAGCCCAGGCTGCCTTCAAGGGTTTGGTGCCCGGACGTGCGTACAACATATCCGTTCAGACGATGTCTGAAGATGAAATATCCTTGCCAACAACAGCCCAATATCGTACGGTGCCATTGCGACCACTGAACGTTACGTTCGACAAAGACTCCATAACATCGAATGCCTTCAAGGTGCTGTGGGAGGCGCCAAAAGGAGTCAGCGAATTCGACAAGTACCAGGTGTCACTGTCCACGTCGAGACGACAATCGACAGTGGCACGAAATAATGATCCTATCGCCTCACTAGAGTTTCAGGACAATCTGGAGCCGGGCAAGACCTACAATGTGATAGTGAAGACCGTCTCAGGGAAGGTGACATCATGGCCGGCGACAGGTGATGTCACCCTAAAACCTCTGCCAGTGAGGAATCTGCGATCGTTTAATGACGACAAGACGAACAACATGATCATAACGTGGGAACCGGATCCGGGTAGTACGCAGGAGGAGTACAGGATCAGTTATCACGAGGTGGAGACTTTCAATGGAGATGCCAGCACAATGACGACGGAGAGAACACGCTATAACTTAGAGAGTCTGTTGCCGGGAAGGAACTACTCGCTGACCATCCAGGCAGTGTCAAAGAAAATGGAGTCGAATGAGACAACCATGTATGTTGTGACGCGACCGTCGTCGCCGATTATCGAGGACTTGAAGAGCATCAAGGAGGGTCTCAACATCAGTTGGAAGAGCGACGTGAACTCTCGCCAGGAGAAGTATGAAATACTGTACTCAAGAAATGGAACTTCCGAAGTTCGCACTGTTCTCACCACGGAGTCGCGATTGGTGATCAAGAATCTACATCCCGGGGCGGGCTATGAGGTTAAGGTGTTTGCCGTAAGCCATGGCCTGAGGAGTGAACCACATGCCTACTTCCAGGCAGTTTGTAAGTATTTTTTATCTATGCCCTTGATGGTGTTCTAAACTGTTATCCCTTTTCAGTTCCCAATCCGCCAAGGAATCTCACAATCGACAAGGTGACCAGCAACTCAGTACTCATCCGTTGGGCACCACCAGATCTTGGCGAATTCACCGAATATTCTGTCCGCTATAAGACTGACAATGACAAGCAATGGGCCCGCTTGCCTAGTGTGAAGGCTACAGAGGCCGATGTGACCGAAATGACTCCAGGCGAGCGGTATACTATCCAAGTGAACACAGTCAGCTATGGCATTGAAAGCTCAACACCACTCCAGATAAATCAGACAGTGCGACCCAATCCTGTCTCGAAAATTATTCCATTGGTGGACTCAACGAATATTACCCTGGAATGGCCTCGACCTGAGGGCAGGGTGGAGGAGTATGTCCTCAAGTGGTGGCCCTCAGAGAGCCCCAGCAAAATTTACACCAAAAACGTGTCCGAGGACAATCGAGGTAGGGTTCGAAACAAAACTAGAAGTTCACAAGCAGTTATATATCTATCGCAGCCAGAATTGCATTCCTGTATAACATGTTGTTTCCTTTCAGATGATCCCGAAACGGTTCGTGTCCTAATTGGCGATCTGATGCCGGGCGCTCAATACAAGTTCGACATATACACCATCTCTTATGGGCTGACCAGTGACACAAACCATCTGTCCACGCGCACCATGCCTCTGATACAATCCGAGGTCGTTGTGGTGAACAATAACATTGTTCAGGAACGCGATACGATTACTCTAGCGTATACGCCAACGCCTCAGTCGTCATCGAAATTCGACATTTACCGCTTCTCATTGGGCGACCTCTCCATTCAAGATAAAGAGAAGCTGTCCAATGACACCGACCGCAAGGTGACCTTTACTGGACTGATCCCCGGACGACTGTACAACATCACTGTTTGGACTGTTAGTGGTGGTGTGGCCAGCTTACCGATCCAAAGACAAGATCGCCTCTATCCAGAACCGATCACCCAGATCAATGCAACTCACATCACTGACACGGAGATCTCGTTGAAATGGGACCTCCCAAAGGGTGAATATAACGCCTTTGAAGTCCAGTATTTGAAGACGGACTCGAACTACGTCCAAAACCTGACCACACAGGACACGATCACCATAAGCGATCTTCGGCCACATCGGAACTACACGTTCACAGTTGTGGTGCGCAGTGGTACCGAGTCATCTGTGCTTCGAAGTAGTTCTCCCGTCTCGACCAGCTTCACGACAAACGAAGCAGTTCCGGGGCGAGTTGAAAAATTCGAACCGATCGATGTGCAGCCAAGTGAGATCGTTTTTGATTGGTCACTACCGACCAGTGAGGCAAACGGTGTTATACGGCAATTTTCGGTCACCTATGGCCTGGAGAGTACGACTCAAACCCAAACGAAGGACTTCGACGCGGACGAGACTAGGGGTACCATTAAGAATTTGCTGCCAGGAAAGACGTACGTCTTCAAGATACAAGCGAAGACATCGATCGGTTTTGGTCCCGAAAAGGAGTGGAAGCAAAAAATGCCGATTCTAGCCCCACCAAGACCGGCAACACAAGTCGTCCCAACTGAGGTCTACCGAAGTTCATCGACTATTCAGATACGTTTCCGTAAGAACTACTTTTCCGATCAAAATGGAGCGGTACGTACAAAGGCAAAGTCCTTAGATCATGTCTAAGATATTTCTTCATAGGTCATAATGTACACAATCATCGTAGCCGAGGACGATACAAAGAACGCTTCCGGTCTAGAAATGCCAAGCTGGCGAGATGTCCAATCTTATAGTGTTTGGCTGCCATACCAAGCCATCGAGCCATATTATCCGTTCAAAAACAGTTCCGTGGAAGACTTCACCATCGGAGCGGAGAATTGCGACAATCGTCAGACGGGATACTGCAACGGGCCCTTGAAATCAGGAACGACCTATCGAGTTAAAGTGAGGGCTTTCACTGCGCCCGATAAGTTCACAGACACTGCGTACAGCTTTCCTATACAAACTGGTAAGTGTGCGCCTGCATGTTAGACCCCTTCCTCCCACTCGCTCTCAAAGAACAAAGGTAAGTTCGTGAGCTTTTGATGTTGCCCTAGGATGATTTCCCCTACATGTCAGACTGAAGTTTGCATCTCGCTTTAATTGTTCTCTCCTTCCCTCAATTTTTAAACCATGTCTTGCTTAATTTGTATATCCAAGATCTCCTGACATCGGGTAAGAGTTGAAATTCTTTACAAGCCTGCTTTCTCCATTGTTATAGACTGTCTTTCTACATTCATTGTTTTTCCAGATCAAGACAACACCTCATTGATAGTGGCGATAACGGTGCCGTTGACGATCATACTGATTCTCCTTGTCACACTGGTGTTCTTCAAACGACGACGGAATAGCTGTCGAAAGACTACGAAAGACTCACGGGCCAATGACAATATGTCCCTGCAGGACAGTGTAATCGAAACAAATCGACCGATCTTGATCAAGAACTTCGCCGAGCACTACCGGTTGATGTCGGCCGATTCGGACTTCCGATTTAGCGAGGAGTTCGAAGAGCTAAAGCACGTCGGCCGGGATCAACCGTGCACGTTTGCTGATCTTCCGTGCAATCGGCCGAAGAACCGGTTTACCAACATCCTACCGTACGACCATTCGCGCTTCAAACTGCAACCGGTCGACGACGACGAGGGATCGGATTACATAAACGCCAACTATGTGCCCGGTCACAATTCTCCACGAGAATTCATTGTGACCCAGGGACCACTGCATTCCACTCGGGATGACTTCTGGCGCACTTGCTGGGAGAGTAACTCTCGAGCGATCGTGATGCTAACCCGATGCTTTGAGAAGGGCCGAGAGAAATGTGACCAATATTGGCCACATGACACCGTACCGGTGTTCTATGGCGACATCAAGGTGCAGATCCTAAACGATAGCCACTACGCCGATTGGGTGATGACTGAGTTTATGTTGTGTCGGGTGAGTCTCTAGCAAAACCGGTGAACGCGAACGGTCCTTTAATCTCAGTCTATTGTTAGGGTGCTGAGCAACGAATCCTGCGGCATTTCCACTTCACTACGTGGCCTGATTTCGGAGTGCCCAATCCTCCTCAAACCTTGGTGCGCTTTGTGAGAGCCTTCCGCGATCGAATTGGCACCGAGCAGAGGCCAATTGTTGTCCATTGCAGTGCTGGTGTTGGCCGATCGGGTACCTTTATTACGCTAGATCGTATTCTGCAGCAGATCAACACATCCGAATATGTGGACATCTTCGGCATTGTGTTTGCAATGAGAAAAGGTATGTGGATTGGATTCATAGCTTAATGACGAGATTAAAAATGGTTTCCTTGTTTTCTTTAGAACGCGTTTGGATGGTGCAGACGGAGCAGCAGTACATCTGCATCCATCAATGTTTATTGGCTGTTTTGGAGGGTAAGGAGAATATAATTGGACCTGCTCGTGAGATACATGATAATGAAGGTTATGAGGGTGAGTTTTGCAATTTCTAACGCTTTAGTGGTTTTTCCTTTGTATAATCCTGGATTTATTACTTTTGGTGCTGGGTTTTTTCGGGCAGAAGCGTATAATATGAAACGTTTGTTTGTTGCAAAGTCAAAAATAATAATTGTGGGAGTGGAATTATTATTTGTTAAGAACAAAAATGCTAAATGCGTTCCTGATCTAGGTATATGTGATTTCAGTCAACCATTCGCATATTTCAAATGCCAAGTACTGAAAAAGGTTCCGTGGGAGACATACAAATACAGCGTATATTCAATTTAGATCATCCAAGAAATGAATAGCAGCGTGCTTAGATTAGATTAGAAGTTGGCACTTCGCACTATTCGATGGGGCGCTCTCAGAGCACTTTTTATAGCGTTTGGTACTATAAAAGCAATCTTTTTCAGATTTTGTATCAGATTTTTTAGACAGATAGTGGAGTTTGTTACGTTTTTTGTTAATTATTTGTGTACCAATGTTTAGAAATCAATCGGGGAGTAAATTTCGAATGTTTTAATATAAAATGTTTACCCAGTGAATGGAAAACGCTTAGAAAAGTACCAAAGGCTACATAATATATTCAAGTCGCACAAATATCAACAAAAAAAGAACAATTGACGTTTTTTATCTTCGATTAGACACACGAAATTTTAAATCTGAGAGCGAATTCGAAGAAGTCCAATCGAATACCACATTATTATGCTGTAGGTAACAAAACTAAACTATGAAAACTATGAAACACACACCACTGACGTCACAGCAACGTGACGGATGCAGGTATAAAAATAAATCACCAGTCGTCTAACAACATTATTAAGCTCGTGCAAGATTTTACTACAATTTTCGCTTCACACCAGCTTGTTGCGGATAAATTCAGGTATACCTCTGCTGCGCGATAGAAAAGTTAAGACTATACTTCACAGGATCATTTCTGTAGTCAGTCTTCATTTACTTTTTGAGCAATCTGAAAGAAAACGCACCCGCGATGACGAGGTATATCGTTTTATCTGCAGCGTGAGATTTTGACTGGTGTTTGGCGTTTTATACGCATCGAACAACATGTCGTCGATGATCGCTCGGTATAGAGGATGAAACGACTTCTGAGTGGTTTTTTAAATTGGTTCACATTTATTTGTATTGTTGTTGGGTACGAAAGCGTTGCCACTTCAAAAACAGAGGAGCGTAGTAGATCATAACAAAAAATGCAGTAGAATTTTTATTAACAAAAACCGAATATCACATTTGCTTAAAATAATTACAATTATGAAGATCTCTAAAAAAAAGCCCAGGAGAGTCTGAGGGTGTCCAGCAACCGTTGCTGACATTATTCATTTCCTTGCAAAAATTAAGAACACGGTAAATTATGACGCAGTACATAACACAATTCATTTCTGCTTTAAGTTGTGAATTATTATTGTTTCTTGAGGGAACCTGAAGAAACAAATCTGGAATAAGGCTTCTATTTTTGGACTTCTCCAAATGAAGCCTTAATTGCACACTATGCCTTTCCAAATCTTGTAAAATAAGGGTCTTCGACAAAGGACACGATACACGAATTCAAATTTCAAATAATCCGACAGAGTCAGAATCGCGTCCGCTTAGCAGAAAACGGGAAAACAACAGAAAAATAGACATAGACAGAGATTTGCTTATGCTGTTGTTTTTATGCATGTTTTTTTTACAGCTGTCCAAGAGAAGGTTTATCAAACAATAAAAGTGCAGTAGATTGGATTTGTTGGCAGCAGATTTATTTTTTGCGAAAAGTGCAGTAGATCTACTGCTATTGCAGCAAAGTGGGAACGCTGCGGTACAATCAATCAGTTTCAGTAGCTGGTTTACCGAATGCCGAGCCTAATTCTGAACTGAACTGATGAGTGATGACTAATGTAAATTTATTAGTAATATTGTGGCGGTGGGTCCGCTTCCGCTTATCACTTTGTAGCAAGTACTTAGTTCAGAACGTTCAGCGAAAATTATTTTAACCGTTTTGGAAACCAATTGTATTGAATAACGAGAACTTACAAACAGACGTTTTTTTGTTATCGAATTTAAAGCGGCTAACCTTTTAACTAAATTTAACTCAATTTCAATCACATAGCTCAATTTATACCTAAGATCTATGACCCCCCACCTGTCTGAGTCTGACTATATTCCTCCCTCTATCATCATCATGCGCTTAACTTATTTAGGCATCTGTGCCAAAGACATTTTAACAAGGTGTTGGGCCCACATTGTAACTAACCCCATGTCATCATATTTTCTTTTCTCCTTCCCCGCGCTGCAATCACACGGATATAATCGCACCAAATAAAATAAAACCTTTTCGACACCCCAAACAAAATAAAACATAAAAAACACAACAAACGACTGAAAAATAAAACAGAACAGCAAAACCTAGACGAAGAAGATGAAGGTACCGGCGACGAGATCTTCGTCACAGCTGAAGGGCACATCGATCATGATCGCGACGAAGACGACATTGACCAAGCCAACGATGCCATCATCTATCATGACGAACACCAGCCACTAACTGCCAGCGATCAAGAGATAAGTCACTCGGCTCCATCACCGCCAAGTCAATGGAAAGCGGCTACACTGGAAAGATGACATCAGCTCAACCAGAACGATAACAACAATAGTGTGGTTATCGTTCTGGTTGATGACAAGCCCAGTTCGATGATTTGCAGCAAAGAGACCCTACACCACCAGCAGCCAGAGCGTCGGAAGTCACAAATGATAACGTTCAGCTCGTCGGCCTGTGATATCAAGAATAGCCTAAGTCACGAGATAGTCCTAGTGAATAGTACCTTTGGGGGTGGTGTAGCGCACACTATATCGAATGGCCCGCGGCGAAGTTTCGACGAGGAAGAAGTCGAAAATCACAGTCACGAGGAGGATATCTACCGACGTAGATCCTCATCGCACAATGACGAAGATGAAGATTACTTCGAAACGAACCTAGAAGAGGCCAACAATGCAAACGATGACAGTGGTGGCGGCAGCTATGAGGACTCAAACCCAATGCAATCAAGCACGGCTGGATCGAATCGTAATAGCTTGGAGAAGGACGACGATGACGATGAGGAGGACATCGATGTGATTAGCACGGATGTCAGTTGTTATGATCAGTTGCTGGGGACACGCAACGACGATGATTGTACAATAATTGGGGACGAAGGGGTCATTAGGATAAAAAATGGCAGTGGCACTGGTGAAGGGATCATATACGCTAATCCCTTTCTTGGTTTGTAGCTAATTTAATTTAATTTTATTCCTAGATAAACTATTTTTGTTTCTCTTTTGTAGTTTTGGATTTTAAAGGTTTTTCACTTACATATATTTTTGTGTGTTAATCTTTTCGTTATGTTTATCTATGAGGGATTGCAAACATTTTCTATTTTTTTCTCGTACGTAAAAATACAACTGCTTTTTCATTTTTATGCTGCTTCTCAATTACAAAAATACTTTTTGTTTACAAATCTAATTCTACAGTGCATAACTTGATTTCTTTTGATTTGTGTTGTTGTGTCCACACCGATACAAAATTATGTGTTTAACTCGTAACGTAAAGTTGTTAGACGAGGTTACTAAATTGATATATGGATATTGATATTCCACAACATTTTGTAAGAGAAAACTTTAATTTGTTCATATTTTTACTAAAGCAAAAAAGTGTTTAAATCTGTACCTAACTAGCAAGCGTCAGATAGCAAAGACAAATTTGTAACTGCTATAGAACCGGTTGAAAACTCCTAATCATTTTTCTTAATGTATTGACAAGGAGAATAAAGGACTAAATTTCGACCTGCACCTTAGTGCAGGCATAAATTCGTTTTTATGGTTAGATAAATATTTCTTTGTAGTTTGCACTTTGAAGTATTAGATTCGGCCACTCTTCTATTCCATAGGAAATGTTTGCAATTGCTTATCCGATTTGTACTGTTTATCTCAAAATATTAACCACATAATTTACTCTTACAGATGACGAAGGCATTGCGGAATCGGGAATGTAAAATACAAAAGCTGAGCAAAAATTTGCTACTCTAATCTATTCAATTTACAAAACAAACGAAAAATGATATTAACTCTTTAAACTATTTAAGCGACAACAAACAAACAGAAATGCAAATCAATCTTATTCTCTATTAGTATATACCTACTTACAATATATATACTATGTAATAAATTTACATAGTTACGTACAAACAAACAAACAAACAAGAAATGGACGCATATAATGAACGCATTTTTATTATACAACTACTTAACAAATTTAATTAAGTACAATCTTATTTTACACATTTGTACAACACTCTTAATCTAAATCAAGAAAAATACGCTCAATAGACAAATTATTAGTATCCGTGATTTGACAATACATACTACATCTCTCTCCTGACCAAAACAACATTCCACTGATTTTTCTTTCTAATACGAATACAAAAATTATAAAACGAATCGAAACTCTTTAGAAACAAAAAAGAAAAACTCAAATCGAAAGATTGTTTAAATTATTTGATATAATATTTTATATTACTTTTGTGGATACACTTCTTTTTATCGCCGGTTTTTTTGTTTTTATTTTGTTGTTTTATAGCCAAGAATATATACCTATAGATAAATTAAATTATAAAGTAAAGAACAAAACGATATCGAATAATAATGATTGTATGTTAAATATTAAATAATAATAGTATATGTAATAATTTATAAACTGTATTTTACTAAATATTATGTATAAATAGCAAAGAAACAAAGGAAATTTTAAATGTTTATATATTTATCTACCTGTACGAAGGATGGTAACATTCATATTATTATTAATGCATGTACCCGTAAATTTGTAAAAGAAAACTATGTAAATTAAGATGTAAACCGTAGAAAGTAAACAAGAAATCACTTTTTGTTACTTATAAATTAAACAAATGGCCAAGAACAAGTAAGTTAATGTAAATTTAAATTTGAGGAGTGGGAGGAGATGAAGGGAACACCCTGGTTATAGTCGGACTCAATTTCAATTTATCAATATCAATATCTCAATGTGTCTACAGATTTTGTTGGACAAATTTGTTGCAAATAACGAAGAATAGTCACTAAACTCAATAGGCTGAACAACCCGATCCATTTAAGTGATTTTCATACCTTTTATCGCCGAGTTACTTCACTTAAACATAAACCGTTCCATCAAGTTCACTACGTATGTACTCAAAAGAAACTGTTGCAGTTACTAGGTGCGAATGGATGCGTATGCGTACCAATGGTTGATGTTACGTATTATAGCAACGAACCTATAAATTTGTCCTTTCGCTACTTCCACATAATGTTGAAAAAAACACACAAACGTTATGAAGGTACGTATTAACTTAAATATTGGTTTTAGAAGGGTGTAGAATACGAAAGTAACTACACACTCTTGATATATGAACAAACGAAACTAGCCCGCAGAAAATTATCAACAGAAACTTTTTTAAACATAAATACAAATAATCAAGTGAAAGCTGCAAATGGGATTTTCAAATATATTTAGGAATTTACGTAACTACTTATTTTTGGATCAGCTCAGTCATCATCGATAGACTAAACTCGTGATCCAAGTAAGCAAAAGTCTAACATCTATCGGTCTGTTGTAATGACAAGCACTCGCTACTTATGCAAAACTGTAGCTCATAAACCAAAGGCTTGATACTTCGAATAAAGCTGCATAGAAGGAGAAAATAAAAAAGAATGAGTTAGGATTTTTCGAAGTGAAGTTCGTATAAACCGGAGAGACACGTCTAGGTAGATGTCTTCCGTCCGTGGAACAAATAAATATAGCACATGAATCACATAAAGAATGAGCTTTTGATCTGAAGACTTAGCGTAGAACATCGGTCCTCCTCATAAGGTAATCATCAACCTTTATCTGTTCATATCGAAAAAGAATGTTTTGTATTGGTACTTGTAGTTCATAGATAAATGACCACTCGTAACGACCTCACCACCTCCTCCCGCTCTATGTTTATATAATTCAAAAATGCACACTCCTTATAACCATACCTACCTAATATCTATTTTATACAAATATTTTCTACCACTTATTAACCAATTTTTTATCAAAAAAAAAAAACAAAAACATTTTAACGAATCTAAAAGTCTGTATACAAGTTTACAAACAAAAAAAAAAAAAAACAACCAACTACTGCACAATTTTTTACATGTAAATATCTTTTAACAAATCCAAACCTAAGACAAAAACAAAAACCGATTACCTAATCTTCCACCTTCAGCGTTTTTTTGCTAAATAATTCTTGATCGAAAAGTCTCGTTTGTAACATCTTTTATATCCATAAACATATTAAATGCCAAAATTGTATAAATAGCAAAATAAAATATTTTAACAATAAATTCGTATTAAATGTCTACAACTAAACATTAAAGTGAAAAACAAATCATTTCCTTGTTCCTTCCATAATGTGCTAAGATGTATAAACAAAATAAGGAAATAGTAGAGCGAAAATAAGTTGTTTAACACACAAAACTAACTTTAATGAAAATATATCATAGTTTTAATTAATTCGTAACGGCGAAATGTAAATCTAGAAAACAAAAATAGTTATTAGAATCGTAAAGTCAAACGAAACGGAAATATTCTAAAATGTAAACAAATTAAGTAAACATGTATGTATCTGTGTAGTTTTAGTTTTTTAATTATTAACAAACTTACTTAATTAATGTTATTTTGTCGTAGAATATTTTATACAAAAACACACAAACGTTAAATGTTTAATTTTTTTTAAATAATTGTTGATTTTATTTTATACACCAAAAGCATTTCGCCTGCAGAAAATGATATTAGATTTTTTTAATTCTTAAGTGTAATGAAATGGAAAACATCATTACATCTGGAGGAATTGGAAATGTTCTGCGAAAATTCGGTAGATTGTATTTTTGTTCAATTTGAATGTACAGCGGTGTTAATGTGTAGACAAACAAAGCAAACAAAAAAAAAAAAAAACGAAAGAAGGCGAAACGTGAGAGGTCAATAATAAAAACGAAAAATAATTGTATATTCAAATAATAAATAAATGCGTTTTCTTGCTTGCTCAAACTGTGAGACGAAGATAGAGGTAAGTAGTTATACATAATTGTTCTTTTGGTTTCCTTATTATTGGACAAACGAATATTTGTAAATAATGTTTTTATGGCAGTTTGTCATTTGAGGTGAAGTGCCATCACCATCACAAATCTTTATTGACACATATTGACATACTTCGACTCTCATTCCCCTCTATTTTCCAGTGTCTGGGAACCAAGACGAGAGTTATATTGAGTGAACCAATAACAAGCTAAAGTTAGCAGCGCCTATAGCACAAGTTCCATGTGATGTACACAGTTTTAGGCAATGTGTTTACCGTAACCATCCCCCCGAAGTCTAGGCGGATCCGTTTGAAGTAGTGCTCGGCGATAAATACCAACCACATGCTATCAATCCCGTGTGAGCATAGTTGCAGCAACTTGGCTTCCAATAAGATTAGACAATTCTACCGTAACTTTCCGAATCGGACTTTCTAGCAAAGTGGAAAACCGATTCACTTGTTGCTATTGCAACTCCACCTTCTCTCAAAACCCAAACCTGTCAAATTAACTAAAGAAAAATAAAACAAAAAACGAGAAGTGTAAGTCTTGATGTTTTAACTTTATTTTCAACTGTTTGCAAGCATTTTGAACTCAACAAACAGAATATGTTCTACACGGGGTGTAGGCTTAGGCTTCGACATGTCTTACGCCTGGTTTGTCGGCCAAGAAGTCAGCAAACTCTTGGTATGGGGTCTGGCCGAGAGGCAAGTCCTTCCACAAATCTGGTGTCAAGTAAGCGTATGTCTTAGCAATGGCAGCATAGGTGGCCTTGGCGAAGTTACCCAAAGTACCAGTGGAACCACGAGCCGAGGTGTAACAATCCTCAATACCAGCCATCATCAACAGCTTCTTTGGGACTGGAGCCGACACAATACCAGTACCACGGGGAGCTGGAATCAGACGCACCGAAACGGAGCCGCACTTACCAGTGACCTGGAAGAAAACAAAAATATCCAATCAGTAATAGTATCGAAAAACAAAATTCTATCAGCGTTGGAAGGAAACAAAATCAGACTATCTTGACCGTCACTAGCGCAAGGCTTCCGGTGGAAACCGCAAAAGGAAAGACAAAGAGATTCATCATTTGAGTCAATTCAAGTTTTATGAAGTGAAATATGCTTACCTTGCATGGTACGGTATGGGGTTTACCGATCTTGTTACCCCAGTAACCGCGACGAACTGGAACCACCGACAACTTAGCCAAGATGATAGCTCCACGGATGGCGGTAGCAACTTCCTTGCTGCACTTGACTCCCAAGCCAATGTGGCCGTTGTTATCACCAATAGCGACAAATGCCTTGAAACGGGTACGCTGACCAGCACGTGTCTGCTTCTGGACGGGCATAATTTTCAAGACCTCATCCTTAAGGGCAGAGCCCAAGAAGAAATCGATGATCTCGAACTCTTTGATTGGCAAAGAGTACAAGTAGATCTCCTCGAGGCTGTGAATTTTTGCGTCACGAACCAAACGACCCAACTTGGTGACTGGAACCCATTCCTTAGAGTCCTCCTTGCCACGACCACCACGGCCTCTACCGCGACCACGTCCACGACCTCGTCCACGGCCACCACCACCACGAGAACCAAATCCTCCACGGAATCCACCACGGGCTGGAGCTGCGTCCGCCATTCTGTAAAACAAATTTATTTTCAGTGAAATCTACGTCATGCAAATAGCATCGAATAAAATATTATTTTCAAGAATCAGACACCTTTGACCATCCTTAGAATTTCGAGAAAAAATTCTTCTGGTGGAAACCGCAAAAGGAAAGTAAAATGATCATCATTTTAGATAAAATAAAACTGTGAAAATTTTCTACTAAAGCCACGCTAATTGACGCCATCTTGAAAATGGCGATTTTCAAGACACGTGGTTCACAGAAAATATATTTTTCATTCCTCGAATTTTATAAAAACAGAACACAAGCAATTGCTACACGTGTGAGAATAAAAATCACCAAGTAATTTTCAAGTTGTTCACAATTTTAATTTAATAGCTTTACATATTAGTTTTGAATAAAAATCGATGCTTACCTGCAGTATATGAAGTTAAATCGGTGAAGGGAAAAAACCGAATGAACGAGATGATGAAGTGAAAACTTCCTTCTGCTGCCATTTCGTGGAGAGTTTTTTCATATCTTGCAATCTTCGAAACCTACCATTATTTCGAACTCGAATTCAAAATGGCTGACGCTGTTTGAATTTAAGAACGCACCACATGCACACAAAACAAAAAGACCCAAAATGTGACACTATTATTAAGGTAAGATTAGACGGTATGCCAAGTGGTCATAAAATGCCAATATCTGACAGTTCTCCTGTCAAAATATGGTCATACAATGTAATGGGCATATCTCATATGCTCTAATGACCTGAATGCCACATATGACCAGGCTGATTTTGACAGATAAAAATGCCCAAATAGCATATGGTGTAATGGGACAATAGGTACGAATGCCAGCATATAGCCTTATATGCCCATATGCTTTTAATTGAAATTTCGTTATGGCATTAATGGCATTTTTGATGGAACAGCAATTATTTTGTTGTCATCGGTGTTTGATTTCGTAGGATTGTGATTCATTTTCATTTTCGTTCTCTTTTTGGTAATAAATACCAAATGCCTCAAATGACAATCATGTCAAATATGACCATATTGGTAATTTTGGTCATATAGTCTAATATACAGTTTTGATAATCCTGGCATTTTGTTCATTTGACAGCTAATCTGGTCATTTGCCTTTCGGCATTCATATGCTTAATTGGCATACAGTCTAATCTTAGCTTTAATTTCTTAGACATACGCGAACCAAAGTTATTTCGATTTATATACCAATTACATTTTTTTATGTACCTCCAATGTTTCTTTTTTTTTGATTTCACTTTGTTTAATGTAATTGTCTTCAAAGCAAATACTTTCTTAAATATATTTTGTTAATAGACCGATATGTATACCTCTCCCTAGTTGGTCAGTCCGGTCGATAATAATCGTTTCTCTCCAGATCCACAAGGCTAGACAAAACGCTTAAATTTCAAATAGTTCCTTTGATTTGCTCCTAATGTGTGGCTGCAGAACGGTTAACGTTGTATAAAGAAGGGGCTCCGCACGAGCAGTGTTAGTAGTGGATCCGTATTTGCAGAGGGTAAATACTGAAAGATAGACAAGCATAAGTATTTATTTACTGAAGCTTTTGACATAATAAAAAGCATTTCTTATGGTGGTACTCGGTTGGGCTTCTTCAGGTTTGCGCTCAGATTTCAGATTTCGTGTGCCTTATCGAACACAAAAACCAGAGACAATACTGAGTCCCCCAACTCGCAATTCTTTTGCCGCTAGCCCCTCAATTTTTTTTTTTTCAAATTCGCTATTTTGTTTTCCTATCAGTTTTATGTCAATTTAGAATCCGTTTGACATTGAAAAACATACAAAAAATATAAATAAATAATGCTGCCAATGCTTACTCTCTCTCAAACAATCTTCATTGCTGATTTTTCATAAATATTTTAAACAAAATTACACTTATTCCTATAAAAAATACTATCCATAAGTAACGAATAATTTCAAATTTAACGTATAAAATTCTATGAACGCTGCCAGAGCTTTGCCAACAGCGGAAGTGGTTCTTTTGTTTTTCTTTTTTTTGTGAGTTCTGGTGAGCCGGAATTTTTGAATTGTCATGACATTTCGTCAATACGAATTTCTATGTATCAATACTAGCGCAAAAAACGTAACAACCCAACAAAAATATAGCTTGCAGGTAATAACGGGAAATCGGCCGAAGTTGGGGTCTCAGTTTTGTCTCTGGGTCCGGTGTTAACACGCCATGCATTTCCGGCTTCCGCATGCTTCTCTGTCTCAGTCTCTGCTTCCGACTGGTTTCCGATATTCGAAAGTCTCCACTCAAATTATTGAACGAAATAGCCACACAACACACGACAGAGACGGCTCTACTTTCTGCATCATACTGTCAAATACTTGTCAGCTGTCATATAAAATTAATTTTTTTTCTTTTGTTTTGTTTATAAAAAAATCTTTATCAGAGGATCCTCCCACCTGCATAGAAAAAGGCTTTTTAAACAATGAAGTACTTCTAAATTTTGAAAAACAACATGTCGCCTTGCATTTCAAAAGCAAATTCTCACCTAGCTGCCACCACATTTTTTGCCAAAACACATCCAGGCGATGTTTGCGGCAGTAATGGCCTGCCACTAACGCCCAATTCGATTGCGATTCTCGGGCGGGCACAGCGATTAAAGGAGATTAAACATTCAAACTTGTGTCAATATCTGGACATAATACGCGGAAAACATGGTGAGTAATTTAAGATGAATGAAAGGAATTTGAACTGATACAAACTTGAACCTTTAAGAACGCACAATTGTGGTCTCTGAATATTGTGGCGAAACATTGGAGCAGAAATCTAGAGTTTCCTTTTCTGCGACGCGTATTTTAAGGATTTTCTATCAAATTGCTTGTGGAATCAATGAGGTGCATCGCAACAAGTTTGTTATACATAATTTGGAACCTAAGAACGTACTGGTAGATGAGTTCGACAACGTTAAGTTGTTCAACTATGGGCTTTTTTACATGGCAAATGGTGGTGAATACGTTCCATTTCCAATTGGGTAAGTTGAAAAAGGCAACAAACGATAGATGTTTATGGAGTTTGTTTTAGAAACATTCGCTATATGCCACCAGAACGTCTGCTCGGTGCTAGGCACAATATCAAGAGTGACATTTGGAGTGTGGGCATGATCATAGCCGAACTATTGTTAGATTGCCAACTGTGGTCAAATTTGAAAATTTCGAACGTAGGACGGAAGATCCTTTCCTTTTGCAAGACAAACAGTGTTTTCGAGAAAATCGCACGTGAGCACAACTGCTATGAACGCTATCTGGCTCTGGACAAGGATCTGCGACTGCTCGTAGAGAAATGCCTTTCTGTAGTGGCAAAAAATCGTCCTCTTCCTGTTGAACTGGTGGAAAATATTATATTTCAAGCGAATCTCGACGGTTGTGCGATAAAAATCCCCGACAAATCGAAGTTTCTGTTGCTTCGTTGTCCTCTAGAACAGATTTACTACCTCTGGCAGCTGGCTGGTGGTGATGTCCAAGCCGAACTCAAAATGGAAGGTCTGATTCGGAGTGAAGCCCCCATCTTAGCAATTCCTCGAGTAGTTTGTCTGGGTGGAACTATTGTAGGGCCAAAGAGGAGTCAGAGCTACTTAATGGACGACCGGGTGGTGATTCTTAAGCTGAACAATCTCCTCGAGAGACTGAAAGGAATCCCGGCGATGGCATACTTTCCCCTGATTCACTCGCCAAAGTTTGTCTACAATTTCGGCTCTGGCATGGAGCAGTTGCCACTCATTATTCGAGAGAGGGACACGGAATACCAGTTCCACCGGGTTATGTTGTTCTCCAGACTCTTGAAGGTGAACAAAACAATATGGAGAGTCGGTAGCTTGTCAGTTATTTTCTTATCTCGTTTAGGGTTACCCATTCACTGGAGAATTGATTGAAAAGGAAGCCGCAGTGGATATACCCCCATTGTTGCGTGGTCAAATCTGGTCGTGTCTGCTCGGAGTGATACCGAATGGAAGCTATGAGAAGATAGACAAAGTGACTCCAACATCAACCGATCGACAGGTATTCCTAAAACTAGTTCGATTTCTTCCTAAGTCCATATGTGTCCCCAGATCGAAGTTGATATCCCACGATGTCATCAATATGATGAACTTTTGTCATCTCCGGAAGGCCATCGGAAACTTAAGCGACTTCTCAAAGCCTGGGTGACGTCTCATCCCCAGTACGTGTACTGGCAAGGACTCGATTCGCTCACAGCACCTTTTTTGTATCTCAACTTCAATCAGGAAGGTGAGTTCATTCGATTGGTGTGTTATCCCCGGCTGAAAAACAGTTTTCAGAAATCGCCTTCCTGAGTCTATATAAGTTCATCCCGAAGTACCTGCAATGGTTCTTTCTCAAGGACAACTCGGCCATCATCAAGGAGTATCTTAGCAAATTCTCACAGTTAACAGCATTTCACGAACCCGTTCTTGCCAAGCATCTAAGTGGAATTAATTTTATTCCAGAACTCTTCGCCATTCCATGGTTCCTCACGATGTTCTCACGTAAGGCGATTCACTCCGTGTTTTCTTATTTACTAACATGACTTCTCCTTCCATAGATGTATTTCCCTTGCATAAAATTTTGCACCTATGGGACAAGCTCATGCTCGGCGACAACTCATATCCTCTCTTCATTGGTATTTCGATTCTAAAACAGCTCAAGACCACACTTCTCAGTTCCGGCTTCAACGAGTGCATTTTGCTCTTCTCCGACTTGCCGGACATTGTGATGGAGAACTGTGTCGTTGAGTCGCAAAAGATGTACGCATCGACCCCCAAGAGCGTATCCCACCGACAGCATGTGCTCAGAGAATTCGAGCCGCAGGATTTCGTAAGATCACATAAATGCATTCTCTATCCACAGCTCCAACTTTGAATTTACTTTGTTTTCAGGACATCTCTGGAGTGACTCTTGCTGAACTACAAGCTGAAATGTGCCCGCGAATAAGCGCGCAAGACTACTCCAACCTTCTATTGCATTCACCCAATGAAATGGCTACGATTGACTTGCGTGGAGTACTAGAGTTCTCGAGGGTGAGGATTGAGGGAAGTATAAATATTCCGTTCACTACAGTGCAGTTGGGTGATACTCGATTGGAAGCGTTGGGTGTTCTTAATCTCGAAGCGATGATGGCGGATAAGGTTATCGTCGTCGTTAGCACAATTCATGAAAACGCCGTTTTGGTAAGGTTTTGATTTCCGTGTGAAGCTCCAAGATGTAATATGTGTTCTATTTGCAGTTCTCTAAATTCCTGGTTGAATGCGGAGTGGAGAGAGTGTGTATTCTTCACAAGGGTTTCGGTATATTGCACGCAATCGAACCGAATATTCTTATATCAACGTAGTGTTTCAATTTTTATTTAATATATATTTTTATAAAGTCCCCCTTATTCAGAATAAATTTATTAATATTAATGCATTTCATTTTGTTTCGAAAAGAAAAGTGAATGTTCCACAAGAAGAGAAACTGGAGAGCAAGTAGGTTTTTCATACTGATGGTGGAGACGCGTCGAACTCCAATAATATGGCTGTCCCTAATCAAATATTAATAATTGTCAGCGAACGGTAATTTACTTTACTGACAACAAATTGAAGCTCTTCCATAGCACCAAAGAGTCTTCTATAAATGCTTCTTTTATCGGGTTTACGTACAATTTGCGTCTGTTGTAAATATCACGCCACGGTTTAAAAAGTTTGGATGTTTATATAATTCCCAGACTTGGGTCATCTATCTTATTCTAAGTCAAATGCACGATAACTGTACGTTATGCATACATAAACATTCAAAATAACTCTTAATCTTATTCACTCGCTAATCCCAGTCAATGGTAGACGTTTATCTCCATGTTCTCTGAATTTGTTTGAAAAATTTGCGTGCGATATAATGTACAAATAAAGAGACGCACATATATTATACTTTTTTAAATTCACTATCTTATTGTGTCATGATATCTTTTTATAGTATGGCAACACATAGGTAGGTTACCCCACACGAAGTTATTTTTAAAAACTTTCTTAGATACCCACTCAAAATAACTAGATAACTGTTCCTACAACTTTGCGATGTTTTCTTGGATTCTATAAAATTACGTTTAAAGAACCTACAACGTACGTTCATATACGCACTTTAAATTCAAGAAGTTAATAAATAATATGAAACGCAAGTGGCTGGCCGAGTCTCATTTCGGCTTGTTGTGAGATTGTGATATGTTTGCATTTGGCTTCTAGTCTCAGTTTTTCAAACAACTGTTAACTGAAAGATCATTGTTTAAAGTTGATGCAAATTTTGGACGTATCTGATTATTTAAATATTTTCTAATGTTCCCCAATTTCTGTACACACAAATTATCTGTCATGTTTTTGTCAACATCATTGGTTGATAAAATGTACGTCTTTGCAGGAGTCCAATTTCCTTAAAATTACGGTAGGAACTCCAAAAAAGTACGAAAAAGCTGTTAAGCTGTTCTAAAGAAAACATATAATTGTCAGTCTACAGGGCGGTTTTTGAAATTTCGCGTGCTTCGCATTTAGCAAAATGTTAGAAAAATCGATCGCCCATTGGAGCAGAAACACACTAATTTTAAATTTTTATACCTATTTAATTGGGTCAACATATTTAAATGTCGTGTTCGGCGAAGTCACAAACCTTTTGTAGTAACTGAGCTCTAAGATGAAAATCCTACTTCTACCCGCCTGATTTCTTCAAAATAAGTCTTAAAGTTATGTCCGCTGCTAGACATAAATTCGCTCGCTTACATTAATATTAAGAATGCTAATACTAACCCAGCCGGCGAGACCTTGTTTGTTTACCAACAAATTGTTCGGGCATTTGTCTGAAAATTTTTCAAATTGTACAAGTAAAGTTTGACGGTAAATTTTCCTAAAGATGCTCTCAATTCAGTAGTTCTGAATTGGAATAGAATTGTGGGTTGCTCATTGAAAAGTTTTAGAGGACGGAAATGTCTACATGATTTATTTGCACTGAATTTTTGTACACATTTATGTATGTACGTACAGTCCATATTTGCAGTTGAGTCACTCGGGCGTATGTGAAACTTTAAAGAATATAATTTGTTTCTCCATCATTTAAAATCACTAGATTTGGCGCTCTTTGTGTTTAGATTTTTTATGAGCTGAACAATATTGATAAGAATGGGTAAAGGCGCAAGCTTCCTTTAAAATAATTAACATTGGCCTCAGAGCACTCCTCTTGTTTGACATGTCTTTCATTTCGACAAAAATTAAACTCAAATGGATACCCTCTCGATCCCGATCATTGGGTTTGTGGTCTCCCAACTTTCAAGTTTGTCACTGAGCCAGGAAGTTTCAAAATTAGCAGATCAAGTTACAGTTATTCATAACCAAAGGACAAACCTGTAATCTTGAACCAACACTTGATGCTAAGGTTTCTAAGACATTAGGCCTAAGTTGAGTGAGCGGTCGTTTTGTGAAATCTTCATTCCACCGACAGACTTTCTACAAAATGTCTAGGCTACTTCCCACTTAAAGTACAAATGCATAAAACGATACTTATATTATTGAAAATTTTCCATTGGAAGACAATTTATTTGAATACACTTTCTCAATTTACTGTTTCGAGAAACCATTCAAATCCTACTGCGCATTTCAAATCAGTTAATCTGGCTGGAAATTGTAAACAATATATTTATTTATAAATAAATAAGTATTCGCTACGTTGTAATCCCTATCACAAAATAACTTAATAATAACGCATAAATTATCTTGAATGATATTTTGTCGCTGCATCTGTATAAGTATGCTGATGTATTCTTAGTCTGTACAATAAAAGATACTACTGTCATCCACGTGATAAGAACTAGGAATCAACCTGCCAGTTTTCTTTTGAATGAAAGTGGAGAAGCTATTATCTTTAGCACAATCATTCAGCAAAACAGTTCAAGCGCGCGTCTTTATTGTGCGGTAAGTCTTGTTTATATTGTAAACTAATTAGTCAAATTGAACCGGATGCATATAACGTATCCATAATACAGTAGCGGATAAAAACTTAAGAACTTCCAACAGTTTTTTATTCTGTTTTCTTAAATGATTGCAGCAATCGTTATGTTTGGAATTATTCATGCATACATTTATTGCAAAATAGTGCACTGTGATCGCAAGATCAAATTAAGTTAAATGCCTAAGGTATGGCTTATGACTTCATAGATACAACTCATCCAATTATGTGTTGTCCCGTATCGTTTGCAGGTTTTACTTTGAAATGATGAGCTTTACGGGTATAAACAGGACAAAACCGTCTTCTTCCAAAAGATCACGCAATTTATCGTTGAAGTTAAATACGATTGATAACCTTTGATATGATTGAGCACATCCGACTTAATTTGCACATGATTTTGTACAACATTCAATCACAAATTGACATATCGATTCCAATCAATTAACACCTTCAATTGAACAGCGGCTATGCGATTGTTAGACAAACTCGTGCATATGTTTGTCTTTCCAGTCTGTTTCCTATTTGAATACATAATGCTCTTATTGATGGCTATGTACGATTAAGTAAAAGATTCACACATTCGGGTCTTGTGTTCTCAGAGAGAGTGAGACTTATTAATGAACTTAAATTTTGAGAAGAACTTCTCAGTTCATAAATTAGAGAGGTTGTAGAGAATGCATTGCAAATTGTTAAACTGCATCAGTTTCAAAACAACATCAGTACAATCTAAAACGACGGAAATGAGAAGTTATTTTTAGGAGGCAATTCAATTTTGAAGTATGCATTTCCTTAATTGTTTATTTTTTACTCACAATATTTATTTGCTTTGATAAATATTTACCTACTTTTTTTATAGAATGACTCCCACTTAGGCATCGGATCGTAGTGGTGTCTAGAATTGGCAACCATTTACGGTTATATTTAAATTCATTTGCGATATATGTGAACTACATGAAAATTTATCCTACTAATTGACTTGCAAGGGTAACCTCCAAGGAAGAAATGTGCCCTAAAATAAAAATAAGAGGTAAAGTCGAAGGTCCTAGTTGCAATTGTTGATTCTTCCCTTCGAGATAATATGGTGATTTCTGAAGCTGAAATCCAGGCCTTTTGCTTGTCAAAAATGGGATTATTTATAATTATATATTACCTAGCTTCCAGAGTCGGGAATTCTTCGACAGTTGAAATTCCTGTCATCACTTTTGTGGATGTGGCAATACCTCCTTCTTGTTTTTGCTCTTATCTCAAATTCATAGACGTCACTTTGGCAAAAACCTCTTGCAACAGAAAATTGGCAAAAGTATCATTACAAGTTGAAACAAATTGGACAAGAATGGTGTGGGCTAGATGTACCTGGAACTAGATTGATCAGTACAGCCACTTCTAATGCGACAGCCACATAAACGACCAGTCAACTTAGTACTTAAGTCACGAACATTTTTCCAATTCATTTTCGTTCATTCCATGACGACGATTTTTAGATCTTTGGCATTTTCTATTTGATTTTCGTCTTCAACCATCCAATAATGTCAAATGGAAAAGCGGTGACTTATGTAGACCGATCACAGCTGAGACACATCAAGTCAGCCAGCTATCGCAGACTTACTAGAGTAAGTTAGGGTAATATGGAATATGTGGCTAATATGGAATACCACTGTTTCTCCGTATTTACTACAGCGACATCTCTTTATTCACACTCAGAACATAGATAGTCTAAGAAATCATAGCAATCTTCAACTTGATTTCAAATAGCTGTCAAACTGAAAAAAAAAAAAAATCAAATTAAAAAACCGCTGCAACCAAAACTTTTCATGGTGCTAGGACTTTTTATTAAAAACTATATTATAATCGTAAACTTAAAGTAAAATCGTGTGTTTTGCAAAGCAGTTGGTTCGCACTTTCATTTATTGCCGGTTTTCTGAAAAAATATATAAACGGTATGTAACTTTTTACTTTTTTCCTGAAATGTGCACAAGTGTGGTAATACGGAATACCTAGACGTGGGTAATATGGAATAGTATTCCATATTATCAGCACTTTTTTTTCATATTGATAAAATCTCTAAGACCTGAACTCTTAATGTATAGATGGCTACTAAGACCCAAAACGCAGCAAAGCGCAAGCAATGGAAACCAGAGGACATGGAACAAGCCATTCACTGCGTTCGTTCAAAGCAAATGGGTTACCTCAAAGCTTCAAAATCATTCAATGTTCCACGCGCAACTCTTTTTAGATTGGCCACATCTGCAGAAACTTCTACTAAAGTATCGCGTATTCCCCTTGGAAGAAAACCTATCTTCACAGACGAGATGGAGACTGAACTCGTGAAGGCGTGTTCTGCAATGCATGTGACGATTCGTATCCTGATGGTCTCTTATGGGACAGATGCATTCAATGTAGTATGTGGTCCCACAAAAATTGTTTAAAGACAAAATAGTTATGTAAATTTTTTGAAAATTCATTCATAAATTAAAGCTTTTAAACAAAATAAAATTGAAAAAAAAACATTTCGAACGTGGGTTATATGGAATATTCCATATTGCACCCAAATCGTGGTAATATGGAATATTCCATATTACCTACACATTTCGTGGAAATAAGATATTAGAATTTTTTATAGTAAAAAGCGATAATTCAAAAGTGGTAAGTCTTAATGCTCTGGTAAGTTTGGCCTATGTACCTGAATAGACATCAGTCACTTAAAGTCACTTGAAGAGTAGTTTGGTCCAAAAATGTAGACATAATTTCAGAATAAGAAAGATGTATTCCATATTACCCTAACTTACTCTAATCTCAATACTTTAACGTCCCTATTATCTGTACCCTTCAGACCTGGAGAATGTGTTTAGCATTTCCTACAGATATAGTGCGATTGAAGAAATGTTCCCAACTCTGTACACAACAAAATTAAAGTGACAGTTATTTTCGATCACTTCTCTTTAAAAGGGAAAAGACGTATAACTCTGCTTTAATTTTATTATAGACTAATTCCATATCCTTTTGCGCTGCTTAATATTCTAATTTGTTTAATTCTAATAACATTGAATTGGCAACATTTAAATGAGGACCAAACAAACATAGTTCTAAAGGAAACTCATCCACTACGTTCTTTATAAGGAGGGAGACAACAATCTGCCTAAAAGAAAGCAAGTTTGGCCGTCCAAACAAATGAAAATATAGCCATTGTTAATCAAATTCGAAATAAAGTGCACTTCATTTTTAGGTTATATTTCTTCAAGGGAAACTACATAGTGACAAAAGTAAACATAATCGTGTGTCATCTCTGTTCCGCTGGCGTTATATTTCTAGTGAGAGCTCATCTATCTGTGATTTTATCACGTACCAGAAGTCCAGTCGATGGAACGCATCCATTTTGTGGGCGTAATTCTCCACTCGACTTTCTCTTCCTGGTGTATCTTATAATGAATGAAGCTGTCACCAGCTTCTATTTCAGTATTGTTGGCCTTAATATAACCCTCGAATCGAACATCAAAATAGAAAATTAATACCATGTGGGTAAACAAAATCTCGTCGATTTAAAGTTAGAATAGACCTGTAATAGCACATTTGCACGCAAGCTAACAGACAAGCACGCGCACGAAAGTAGATCGAAAACTATTGTTCCGTGTCACCTCTCGCGAATTTTTGATAAACACCCGACCCGACAGTACAATAGCCCTAAAAATAGAATAACGTTAGAACAGTCTACGTAATTTCGTTGCTGCTTGCTTGAAAAAAACTTAGTACCTAGTCCAGTTTACTGTACATCGTAACCGTCGCATGCGGACTTTATTAAAATATTTAAAATTATAAGTAATTCAGCACAGCTGCTGCGGTATACCTACCTCTTTTTTTGAAAATTTAATTGCCTACTCTCTTTTTGCGGACGTATAAGCTGAACATGCAGCGGTTTGATTACTTTTGCGAGTATCAAATAAAAATGGTTTATGTTACTTTTAATTTAATGGGATTTTGGTTTAACGATTTTTTCGTAAAGGAATAATTTGACATAAGCTTAAGTTCGTCTTTAATCAGTTTAACAATCGACTCGGCATAGAACTGTAGGTCCTTCCATTCGTCCCAAATGGTTGTTAGAAGCTATATAGGCCTAGGGTGAACGAACATGTTTTGGCAACTTCTTAGTTATTTATTTTTTTACTAACAGAGCTTCTCAATTTTGGCGTTCATTTGGGGCATTACTCCGCAGGTCATTTCCATTCGTCTTAAAAATAATCCACAGATCGCAATAGAGAATGTGGATACTCGTTCTATAACACAAACCCATAGATAAAAAGTTCTGAAACAATCTAGCTTGTAGTCAAATTATATTGGATAAAGTAGACTGTAGGCTTAGGGTATTTAGGAATAGGTAGTAGATATTAGATCATTTGAAAAGGGGTTATTCTGTTTCTGTGTGTGTTTTGCCTTACTCCTCCTCTCAAGTAAATAGTATGCAGCATTTAAGGGAAGTTAAGGTAGTACTTGATAGCATTCATTAAAAAATGGGTTTGTGTCATACCATTTTTCTATGTATTTCTGAGGTACTCTATAGGTCAATTATTTCGTCAATTGACGCACTACTAAAGAGCTCACTGAGTTGTGAACTATATGTTGAATTCAATACCTAAACCAACGGAACGCACTAGTTTAAGTTAGGTACTGCTTTCCAAGATGAACTAAGACACATAAGCACGCCCTCAATGTGAAAAAAAAATCTGCGAACAATTAGCAACCTTCGCTTCTCGATACGCCCATGAAACAAATTCCTAGTCCATCGAAAAACACGTGTCATGAGCGTATGTTCAAACCATTCAGTGCTCATCTCCCACCCTGAATTCATTAAAACCGTCAATCAATACGAAATCCGCGTATTAGGTACACAATTTCCTCCCGCTATCGAAACACATTACAGCAAGTATCAGCATTTGCTCCCTCTAATTGTCTATTCAAGGAATTTCAATGACCATAGCAACTACAGCTGATTCTCAGCCTCAATCCCATACTTTCTTTAATTAAGAGAACCAACAAACAAATCAGCCACATGTGCGGCACGGCACACTCCCGCCTACTACACAGCTCCCAATAGAGCTCAAATCCTAACATATTGCCGCCGCAATATAAAGCCCAGATGTCTCCTCAAATGACTAGATCCTCCTAGTAACACAGAAAGTCACCACAAAATAGCCAGCAAGATAATTAAACAGCTTCGTAGATACTTTTCCACTTTTTTGTTCGCAAGAAGAAATCTACATCCAATACATTCACAAGCAACCCCGCCGCAGCTGATTCTTCAAGATATTCATATTCCATGTAGTATCTACATTTGTTTTATAGCACTATACGAAACGAAGGATTAAGTCAAATTTGAGTTCGTTTTTTTTTTGCTTCGGATTGAGATGGTTTTCGCTTAGCAAATATTGACAGCACTCCCACTTTTTTGTGGTTTAGATTCGGTTAATACTCTTGTTTGCGCAAGGGTTAGAGTGAACACTGTGTTGTACTGTTTATTCGGACTATTAGGACGTTTAACTATACATACAATACATGCGCTGACTGTGTGTGTGGGGGTTATTTGTTTAATGCATTGAACTGGTATGGCTTTTGTTCTTGGGGGGGTTGCAATTTACGATATCATTGCGAGTGGGGAGCTCTCTAATAAAATTGTATCTGCGTAATGGAAATTGACAAAGACTCTCGATCTACCACTTGAATTCATCCCCTAGTCACTGGAGTAGGCGTGAGTGGTAGTGTTAGTATTGCGAAATCTAGTATAAAACATTGACACTGCGACAAATCGTGATCAGTTAGAAGGGAGAGATCTCTAAGGTGGTTGTTTTGTCTTCTAATTTGGAGTTTTTGTGGAGACTGCTGTTTTTTTTTATATTAATTTATTATTTGAATATGTGAAGTGGAGATAGTTTCCTATTTGTTGGGAAATTGTGTTTGCTTTGTTATGAAAGTCTGATTTAAGTTTGCTCTTATATTGCTATAATTGTATTGATTAATTTCGGTTAATATTTTAAATATTCTAATACGTTTGTGAGAACAGCATAAAATGTGTGAATACCGGGAACGAAATGGAGAATCGCAAGGTGCGTTTATTTAAGTACCTAATTAATTTCGAATGCTTGGTGACAACACGTCATGATGAGTGTGGTGGTGATTTGCATTTGAAGCAATATTTGTAAGCTTCCTTTAGTGCGTAGTTCTGTGAGAATTTAACCCCTTTGAAGAACGAATTCAATTACTGACTATGCCTGGTGAATCCTAATATATGACATAAATTGGACTGTTTCTAAAAAACTCCTGTTGAATTGTAAATTCTTAAATTCAATGTGATAATGATAAACTGTGTTGAGAGTAACTTTACGGTCTGGACCGGAAAAATGAATCGAACTGTTTTTATTTCAGTTTTTTTTTTATGAGAATGAAAACGAGATGATTTCAGGCGTAAATTTTGCAAATGCAATTGTTATTTCTATAGTTTTCGAGTTTTTTTGATTTACAAACACGGGGACTGGATGAATTTCTGACAGATAAGTTGACCTAAATGTCAGTTATTTCGGTAATAAGTTGAATGGGTTGTGTATGGGTTAGCCCTTGATGGATTGTAAAAACGGTGAGCTAAGCTTGACTTCATTATTTTTGGATGCAATGTTTCCATCAAACTGCTAAAAGTTTCCCCTGCCTAGATGAGCGGCAATCAGTCACTTGCTCTTAGTTGATTATTGACGTTAGGTTCTTAATTGGCTGGGCATGGTTTCCTGTCTTTTTTTTATTCAAAAAGCTTTTCAGCTAGAGTTTGACTTTCAAGCCCAATATGGCCGATACTGTGATTAAAAAATATTAGAAGAAATATTCCACCTCCATTATGAAAGCTAGTACACCCTTAAAGGCAGAGACAGCTTTTTCATATATTCCCTAACAGTCAGTCTAGACTGAAAACGAGTAGGTACAATAGACGTTTCGTTACGTTGAGCAGTAGTGATCTGTCTGAGAGTCTGAGTACACCGATAATTTGGATTTTTCTCTTAAGGAAAGACGGAAGTATAGATGTTGTTTCTGTTTTTGCCAACTTAGATTAGATTAGATTAATTAGGCGAGGAATCTAGTTGCCACATCACTGCGGCTACAAGTGAGCCTATTGTGATTACCCCCGTTTAAAGCTCACTCATGATACAGGATTTGGTGGTTGGCTCTCAGATATGTCCTCTGCCTCAAGGTAAGGTTTTCCTAGATGGTGTTGACGTAGTCGGATTTGACATTCACAGTGACACAGTATGCGTTCTGCTGATTCTGTGTCCTCGTTGCATAGTCTGCAAGTGTTATGTTGTGTTGTTCCCATAGTCATGAGGTGTTTTTTGACTTGACAATGTCCCCCAAATTCTGAGAGAGTAGATGACTGTTAAAGTTCGTGTTTGAGAGTATGACCAAGCCACTAATAAAAATAAAATGGCTGTCGTGCTGTCAAAATTAAATACACCCAAAACCAACAGCACGTTCCGAAATTCCGAGTTCGCTCATTTTTGTCCCATTTGCGCAGGCTAATAAACTTTTGACCTCTAAGTTTGATGCGTGTCGTGTGAGAAAGCGCAAAGTTTTGTGTGTATTTTAGTTTGACAGCTCGACAGCATTCAGGAAAGGGTACCCAATTTTGGGTTTTCCATTCCCCTGCCCGTTAAGTCGCATCAATAAATTCCCCTCTAGGGCGGAAGTGTAGTTAAAATGGGATTAGCTTTTACCTACACTTTTTTTAAACGAAAAACATTAAAAAAATCCAATTTATTTATATAAGGTGTGTTTTATTTTTTTTTTTTAACTTCGATCTCAAAAAAGCTAAGTAAAGTAGTATTTTCAGCACGCAAACAACTACTATTGCATGTCTCGAAGTGTCAATTAGAGCGTAGTTGTTGTAATTGCGTGCTGAAAATACTACTTTACTTTGCTTTGCTGAGATCGAAATTCTAAAAAACAGGCCTATGGTCAGATATATAAATTTGCAAAGTTGCCGACAGTCAGCTAGCGGCCAGTAGAACACGGCTAATTTTCTTTATATTTTGATTGAAATAATTCATTTTTAAATGCCATGACTAGATGACTTGACAAAATTTTTATAAGTTTACAGTGAAATATGCAACCAGAAAGTTAAACTTCAAACTTGTCCGGCTAATGAGAAGTTAAAACCTTCGGATCTTACCATACTAAACGGTACCAACACATTATTTGGCATTTATGATTTAATTATACGGCTGCATAGTCTTCCGGTTACCTGCTATAAAAATAAAATTGCCACCTCAATTACAATCTTTAATGATAAAGATATGTACCTATATTGCATTCCAAAAATAATTAATCATATCTTAAAATCTTGCTTAGCAAAACCTATTATAACCAACATGTTTCCAGAAAGGGTATCAATATTATAAAATGACAGGAAAACTTGAAAAAAAACAACGATAATCGAAATCTATCAGATAGGAAGTTATTTTTATTTTACCTAAAAAGTTTATTATTTTATAATTTTCCTCAATACAAGAGCTACTTTTGTGGCGCTTTCACACGCGTTTCTCAAATTATAATTAATGATATTTTTAAGTGATGAAGCAATCACGTAAGATTCAAGGAAGTTCCCAGAGGCAATTTCAAAGACAATCGGTATACACATACTTACATGTATCGTTCCCATAGCCTATTTCTTTTATGAAAAAAGGGGGAAATCTTAACACTAACGAGGGACGAGTATAGAGGTAGACACATACTTATTCCTGACTTGGTTCTGAAATTCTGTCACGGACGCGAGTATGGACCTATTACGTAAATAAAGAAGGATTTGAGACACACTTACAATTACTTTTACAATTTCTTCTAACGATCGCCTTTCATTTACTAAATTTAATGAAGCTCATAAGCACGAATTGTATTCGGTAGAATTTTCAATTTCAATCTGTTGTTATTTTTATATTTCCTACAGCGTAGATGTGTTGCCGTTCTGACTATTTGTTTGCACCACTTGAACAATATCTGAACTAGAGAGTTCTTATAACTAAATTTTGGAGTAGCTTTCTACTTAAATTAAACGATAGGAAAACACTCTATAAGGCTAAATGGTACTACACATTAATGAGTGGGTTTTTCAAGCATACTTTTCATACAAAAGAAACAATTAAAAAAACTTTTTAAGTGAATTAACAAAAAAATATGCACAATCCACTTGCCAACGTTGATGAACAAAACCGAAAAGGTCTTAAAGAACCCGAATCTGATATAAACTGTTCCTGCAAAAAACCCCTTCTGAGAGGAGTTCATCGTAATAATTTATTTTTTAACTTTTAGAAATAACGAATACGGCAAGTATTGTTTCATTATGAAAATAGTCTACAAAAAAACTAGCAGCAAAAACGTTTGCCCCTAAAATGATGCTTTTTACTTGAAATGAAGTGCGACGTAGAAGACTATTTTTCGCCCCTTACTGTTCGTTGCTTATCGGGCATTGGTTTTGACGTTGAGTGATGACTGATTATAAATTCCAGCTTCGTCTGCGTGCAAAACTTATGTTTACAATTGAATTCAGTAATATTCATGTATAATCTATATAAAAAATATAAATTCTTCGACATTCACTGATCCTCCGCAATCCGTTTTGGGAACGACGATAAATTTAGCTCTACGCTATTGTCGATGGCCTTAAAATATATGAGTGTTATGGATTCTTTCGACTTTTTTGTACTTTTTTCAAACTTTTATCTCGATGTTGTTCAGGCTGTAGATGTAAGAACTTTTAGGAAGAGAACAATAGGCAAATACATTTGCTGTCCCTTTTGACAATTGAGGCTTTTGTAGAAAAATGTAATGGTCTGTCAAAATTGTGTTGAACATAGCGCAGGTTAAGATCAATAATATCATAATTCAAGAAGAAAACTATTTCTCAGGGCAAGCAAAATAGGATATTCAAAAACTTCAAGGTGGCAGCCATAAAGAACATTGAAGAAATTTTTTTCATTGTTATAAAAGACCCTCCGTATAAGCTATACAGAATCCTGAAAATAATTTCCAACTTATTTGTTCATTTTAATGAAACGTGAGTGGTTGTAACAAAGAGACATTTGGAGTTGTGAGTTACTATTCTTAACGTACGATATGTAAACACAATATAGTTAAATTCTCTAGTGATTCATATTGAATTCCTGCACTTTTTTCACTTTTAGACCGAATCTGAATTGCTAATATTTATCCAGCATCTGTTCATAATAACATATATCAAATAAAACGTCAAATCTGACCCAATAAACTAACATCAATAAAAACATGGCACGCCTTCAGTTTTTAATAAATCAATTTGCAACTATATTCCGATCAAGGCCATCACAGAGACAGACTCCTTTCCACTTGTACAAATGTATTTATAGAATCTGGAAGTTCTCTTTCAGAATTTTCCAGCAAAACATCCATTCAAACTGAACCACTGAATCAAGTGTCTGTAGTTTAATTGAAAAATGTCCGACATAACAATTCTCCAGTGCAAATTGATACAAACCACTGTTGCTGGCGTGCGCCAAAATTGCTTCCCATTTATTAATTCAAATCCAAAGAATACAAGACAGAAAAAAAAAACACATCATCTGATAAATTCCATTTCGCACTCAATTAGGAATTCACGTGCCGTAAATGGTCGTCCGCAGTCCGTACCATTAGTCGCACAGCTTCGTCCGAGTATATGGACTTAATTGTTTTGTTACTTAATAAAATTGATCTCGTATTTGCCATCTTGTCGCCGCGAATGTGAGTGTCTTCAATCCCACAGCTATTTGTTTATATTGATCCCCATACTATCTCCACATGAATTAAATGATATATCATCTCCACTCAAACGATACGAAATTGATTAACAAGCTAGCAACTAGACATAATATCTTACGAAGCTCATCAGACGATGTTATCTCATTTACAGATTCAAATGCGACAATTGCCACTGTGGAGGGCGGCAACGTCGCCACTGGAGGACAAACAACAGTAACAACACTGGGCACTGATGTCATCGCGGGGCAGCCCCAGCCAGCCAAAGGTTCAGAATACTTTGAAGATGCTCTACAAGCTACAAGTAAGAATGGAATTCGACGTTTATTTCTATGCGTTGTTGTTTCAATTAATTTTAATTTAATTGTTGATGCTTTTCTATTGGCAACACGAGAGTGGAATGAATAGTAATGGATTCTTAAGAAGTTTTTATTGGAATTCCTTTTTTCTATCATCACGATACCCGATTGTATTCGACTCGTGACTTTGTAGCCGCCAACTTGGAATTGAGTTTTAATTTTTCGGAAAGTACCTAACCGTCGGATGGTGAATTTATGACACCATTTTCCGCTAAATTGTTTTGCATAAACGGACATTGAATGTACTTGATGTATTTTGTAAAAATGTGACGAAAGTCATAACGAGTTAGAACTTAAAGGCAGGTGCCGACGAAATGCTTTGAATGGGTTTTTTTCATTTGCGCTTATCGCACTTTTAACTTTAAATCAAAGTAACTTGTATAGATATATTTGATTGCAAATATTTTGACATCCACACTAAAAACTAGAAGATAGGCAACGAAGACCTAGTAAACCGAACAGACATATACTTTGTAAAAGGTTTCGTAGCTATTTCGGAACGAATTTTCCGGTGGTCTCCCAATGTACAACGAAATGTCTGTGAAAAGGCAGCGGAAAATAATTTGTGGAGAGTTCCATTTGTTGCTACACATGTACAAGTGACATTTGACAACAGTCAGAATTTGTATTTTGTAGTTGAAATCAATCAAGCAATCAAAAAAAGTACAGGGAAATAACTTCACGAGCAATAATTTCACATTGGAAATAACTCTAGTGGGCAATAGTTTCAATTATTTTATGTGAAGATATTTCCCACTGAAGGTAGTAACCGTTCCGTGTTAAGAGAACTTATATCCCACAGAAAAGTGAAGTTATTGCCCACTTTCAATGGGGAATACCTTGACATAAAAAAGTGCAACTATTTCCCACTCCTAGTGCTGTTGTTTTCAGTTTACCTGAAACACAATTATATATAATATTGTCCACTTCGTGAAATCTCATTTGTACAAAAACAAGCGCGAAAAAAAAAAAGAAATGTCAGATATGCTAAAGCAATAATTATTTGCCGGACAATAAATTGTGTGCGAAAAGAGAGTGGAGAATTGTACCAAGCAATCTACTACAATTACCCACTTTTCGACATCATTACTCAACAGACAGAATTTTCGTTCCACAACTGAAGCGAACTAGGCTTTAATTTAAATTAGGTAGGTATCATTTTAAACATGATTTAATTTTTGAAGACTTCTGTGCTCTTTTTGGCATATAGCATCTAAAAAAGCATCTGAAAATGCCGATGAATGTATGAAGAACATTTTAGTTATAAATATAAATTTATAAGGAATCTAGAGAGAGTAGAAAACTAAACTTAAAACTCAAGACCACTAAAAGAATGTGTATCTGAGTTTTGAGTTTGAATGACTTCTTTCGGTAAGCGTTTCTGTAGGAAACAAAATATAGCACGGCATACTAACCACTCCATTTCGGGGTACACTCGAGCAAATCTCATTCAATGAGATATATAAATTGTTAATGTAAATATTTGATTAAGAACATGCGTCTTAAGCTTTGCTTTTAATTTCTCATAACAATTACAACATTTTGGATTAAGTCTTATAAAAATGGATCCGTGAAATACCTTTAAACTGTCACAAGTCATAATAATGTATATACCGCTTGTATAGTTTCTGATAAATTGTGCAAACAACAGGATATTTCAAGGAAAGCACAAAGTCAATGTAATTATATAAACAACTCCAATATGTGTTACGAGATAATTGTTTTTCGATTATTACTAAATTTGACCGCAGTGCGATTACCCCAAAGCCATTTTAATTCGCTTATCGATATGATTGAGAATCGTTTATTATTTGCAAAACTACCTTTCACAAATATGCAGCATATCTATTGGAACTATACTGTGGCAATCACCCCTAATTGGACTCGATCTCAGTCGATATGCCGACGAGGCGCGTCAATAGATACTCAGCGCACTTGGCAGGGCAGGAAACATTGTTTTATAGGTTAGAGGTCAACATGTTGTGCATTGTACGTAGGGTGCGGAAAGTGTTTATTTCAATTATACCCGAGATTTATAGTGTTCCAAGGTATGCAAATAAACAAAGTTGTCTCTAACAATGGGAGGTTATGAGCGGTGTATTCATGATAGATATGAGGGAGGAAAGCTAAGTATGATTAAGGTAGTCAATCAACAAGCTTTTGATAGGTTTTCTCTTCCATTATACTGTTTTAAGGCTATTAATCATTTTTAACCTTCGCCTTAAAGTTCACAAATTCACAAGGGGAAGATATAATGATATTCCCTCTACTATTTCGATCAGATCCCATAGATCCCTTTTGAGGTTAGATAATCTTGGCAAATAAGATGTCAAAAGAAAGAAATTCTCCAGGGGTTTCATAGCTTATTTTTTTGTTTTAAATATGTATTAACAATTGAAAAAAAGTTAAGTTTTACTAAACGAGAATGACCTCCAACAAATTTATGAAATTTACTCTTTCTTGCTGAATGTTTCAACCTCTTTTTTGCCAATCATGTCCACTTCTTTTATCATTCCTTAACAAAACATGCACTAAATCCCACAAAATGTCTTCATGAAATATACCTACACAGTGTTTCAAAACGTTAATTGTTTTGCAGGTCGCACAAACTGAACAAGCTACTGAAATCACATGATTTTTATTTTATGCTTTCTTCTTATATATAATTTAAAATGTTCATGCGGTGACAATCTGTGCCTGTCGCAGAGACAGTATTAATTTCTAGATACACCCGCCTGAAATGTTTAGGTTCCACTTTTAGATATAAACACATCTTGCAGAACTTGTACAAAATATTGAGTTAATATTGGGGCTATAATTTCTTTGGTTGGCATATGAACTCACACATTGAATAAGTTCATAAAATCTACTCAATCTTATAAAATCTACTGAACTTGGAGGCGTCCAAAACTCATCTATTTATTACTTGTAAGATTTTCATTCAAAAACTCAAAGTGTTCCTTCCGTTTATAGTTAACTTAATGATTGAGGCCTTAGGGCATGTTCAGTGTTTCACTGTTTTGTAAGCTCTCAAGTAAATTGTGGTGAACGGTTAAAGGCAATTTTTACGCAGTCTTATAAGTGAAAAACTATTTTGCATTTTCATAACGTTTGGGACGTCTGGTTTTGTGTGTCTGACAGCTGGGTGACTTGATGGGTCTCAGTTTTAGATTTAGATTTATTGAGTACACGCTAGCACAGTAAGAGTACCCTACTTATAATTCTGTGATAGGTAAACAGTATAGTTACATTAATATTACATTAATATTAAAATTTAAAATTTAAAGCTTAAAGTTCGAAAGTAAATAAGACTTAGAATATAACTTTACTAATATTTACATGATCTTAATATGTATAATTAAACTTTGAAACTAAGAAATACAATTAATTTGAATTAGCTTGAATTGAATAAAGAAAAAAGAAACTAGTTTCATCTTAAACAAAAAGCATAAAACCATTGTACAATAAATAAGCAAAATTTCAATAAAAGAAAAAGAAAATACCAAATAACAAGTCTTAAATAGGACACATCGTACGCCGGAAAGATTACTAACTTCCCATGGTTGAATTCCTTCTCTTTTATGTTTGCTTTTTGATTTTGTAACAATATGCTAAACGAAAAGACTTAGATTTCACAACATCATATTCTGCGCACTTTCCACGCAAATTGTTCTTCTGTGTTGTATTATCCACTTTTTGGCCAATAATCTCTAAGCACTTGAATGAGCTTTGTACTCAAGCACAAAACACGTTTGATAAAGAGATCAGGCAGATCAAGTACATGTTGCTAACTGTGCTTCTACGGAAAACCAAAAGTTTAAATTTCAACGAAACTCCATGCAAACTACTTAATAACTTCTCATCTTCAAAAGATATTTACTTTGTGGTGTCATTTAATCAAGTCGCTCAACGTTTGTTGTTTTGTTTTTCTTACTTGTCATTCAACTCTTCGCTTATCGTGCAGATCACAAAATACAAGATTTCTCGGTTGGCTTCTGTCAAATTTACAAAATTTACAAAACAAAAACTATTTTTTTTGAAGGCCCTGTTTACATTTGATCAAAGTAATTGCTCAAGGACGAGCAATGAATTTGGTATATAGCTTGTTCTGATGACGTATCGCTAGTGAACAGATGACAGCATAAACGAGTCATTTAATTTCTTTGTACATAATTTAGCTAAGTTTTCAGCGGAAATAGGCTCGGTTTGAGTAGTGGATATGATTACATTTACAATGACATTTTATGACAATGCATCAATCACTAAAGGTCCAGCTAAGCTAGGATTAAGTAAGCTTAATCTGGCTGATGTCAATTTATTGAGGAGAATCCACTAAATTTTTGCCAAATGCTGAAAAAATGGCTTCTCATCCTACAAACGGGAACACTAAGATTCCAGTGCTAGAATGACATCCCACCTTAAGCTGAATTACTCTCATTTTAACTTGCTATAGTTTTGTTTTTTTATTGTAATACAAACAATCTCCAGTTTGAAATAAATTTCCTTCTCTTTTCAAGCATTCGGTAAATTCAACTACTTCGTCATCCTAATATCGGGATTGATCTTGTCAAATGTTCTACTGGAAACACTGGGAATAAGTTACGTCTTGCCCGTGTCACAATGTGATCTACACTTGTCGATCAAAGAAAGAGGAGTCCTTAGTGCCATTGGATTTGTGGGGATAATCACGACTTCGCACTTGTGGGGTTTCTTAGCGGATACTACGGGGAGAAGGCAAATAATTCGACCAACGTTGTTGATTGGTTTCGGATTCACGGTCCTGTCAAGTTTCACCAACAACTTCTGGGCACTGGTGGTTCTGCGGTACCTTAATGGATTTTGGTAAGAAAACAATTATTCACATTTTGAGTTGAAACTGACTCACATCTTGTTTAGCATATCTGGTGGTTCGGCAACGATCTACGCCTACCTGGGTGAGTTCCACACCGAGAAGACTCGTTCCAGAGCGATTATGGGCGCTGCTTTCATTTTCGGAGTTGGGGCAATGTTAATGCCCGCCATTGCATGGCTTGTCATCAATCAAGAGTGGCGTTTGGATGTTCCATTCCTGGCGATCACCTACAAGCCATGGAGGCTGTTTATGGTGGTCTGTGGGATTCCAGGGTTCATTTGCGGTTTGTGCCTGTTTAAGATACCAGAGAGTCCAAAGTTCTTACTCTCTCAGGGAAAGGATGAGATGACTGTGGAGATTTTGAGAACCATGTTTAGTTGGAATACGGGGAAGGCCAAGGAAGAGTATCCTGTAAGGCAGATGGACCTTTAGATTGAAAAAGGGTGCTGATTTAATTTTATCTTATAGATTTCCCATGTGTTGGAAGATATTGATTCATCCATGAAGCCCAAGATGGCGGTGAGTGCGAAAAACCCAGCTATAGCTCTCTTCAAATCGATGTGGGTGCAAACGCAGCCGCTCTTCAATCGGGAATACATGAGTACAACTGTCTTGATTTGTACGATACAGTTCTGGATTTTCGTAACCTCAAATGGAATGTATATGTGGTTCCCACACATCCTGAACAGCATTGCGGAGTTCATGAATGAAAACCCCAACAATAAGACATACATCTGCGAGGTGGTGTATGCGAAGCAGGCCCTGCTCTTCGAACAACATCACAACGGTGGCGAAGAGATTTGCATCGAAAAGCTGGAAATATCCACATATCAACATTCGCTCGTGCTGGAGCTGCTCTATGCGGTTGGATTCGCTCTGATTGGATGGATCATTAACAATGTGGGGAAGACCCTGATTCTATGTAAGTTTTGCTTGCGATTTTCGACATGCACTTTTGACATACACCTCTATTGCAGTTGTTATCTTGGCAGCCTGTGGGATCTGTGGCATTGTCACAATATATGTGAACCTACCCATGGTGGCCACATATCTGTACCTGATTCTACTCCTCTGCGGCTTGGGGATAAACGTCCTCAGTGCAGCTACAGTTGATCTATACCCAACCAGACTGAGGTGAGTCACATTCCTCCCCCAGAGAAAAGTCACACTAATTGATACCTTCTACAGAGCCATGGCTGTGTGCATCTCCCTGATGATGGGACGTCTGGGCAGTGTAGTCGGCGCTAACATTGTTGGCGTTCTCATCAGTAATCACTGTGAAAGTGCATTTCTAGCAACAGGGATCTCTTTGATTCTTGCGGGCGGCCTGGGTTTTCTAATCCCGAAACCAGTTAAGGGTGGATCCGAGTCACCACGCCGCATTAGTCTTATCTCGATGACGGGGAACTGATGAGTCAGTTCATATTTCTTTTTCCATTTTTGTTTTGTTTTTTAAAGTCTGATATCTTACCTGAGAATTTAAGTTAATCTTTTGTCAACTGATAAAATGTTTTCATTTTATATGCTATTTACTCATAAGTTGTAGTCGGTAGTTAAGTTACATTTAAATATGAATAGTTAAGTAAATAGTTTTGTTGTACTGTACTGGCATTAAATTTACTTTTTCCACACAACAATAATAATGTTAATTTGCAATAAAACAGTCCGAGTATATTTTTTTGCTGTAAAAGTGCAATCAATTAGGTTTCTCGTTTATAGGTTAAACCTGCAGCCAGACAGTGACACATGAATGGCTACAATACGCATTCATTGAGTGCAACTAACATACCTGCGCACGAAGATCAGGCAGCACTATGTCAAAAAGGGAACAATTTAGAGCGTCTAAATGAATTTCAACTTACTTGTCGACGCAAACAACAAAAGAAGCAATTCCAATATACAATCATTGTTAAAACGCATACTAAAAGGTCGTAACAAGAAACTGAAAGGATTTGTGTTAAACTATTTATAAATGCCAGTAAAATGTATTTTTCCAAATCACAATGTTGAAATTGTCCATACAAAATTACATGTTGTGGACTTACTATATATATAAGGTGAAGATTAGTAAGGCCCTACATGTGCAACTGCTCCGGAAGAGCCCCAATATCAGATGTTCAGCAACACGCTGAACGCACCCGGAAGATGACAGCTGTAGCATAGACAAATCATACTGACAGTAAGACCCCCCATCTTCAACCAGTTGTTGAATGGGAATGGTTGTTGATAATTTTTTTCATTTTAAATTCATTTGTATTGATATATTTAATTGAACCAATTAAACCTTGAATCTAATTTAAAACAAACACTTATACTATCCTAGCTTACTGGTTCTGGGCGAGCGCTCTAATCTTATCAATATCCTTAAAATGATGGCCTTTCACAGTCTCAGGTCCAATTCCTTCTTGAAGATAAAGATTTTTAAATTTTATGAATTCGAATTCAAGAGTATTCACTTCCGTTGCATCGCCATATCATAATTTCCGTAACACATTCACCAGTTCACTCTCCAGCTAGGGTTGAAGTTCTCCCGTTATTCCGGGTGTCTCCCGGGTTTTTATACTCTCGAAAATTCTATGAAATAAACCGATTTTCCAATATTTGATTTAAATTTTCTTAAAAACGAAACTACGATCAGTTAAGAAAAAGTTTTGTGACGAAGAAAAGTAATCAGCGATTAATGTAGGTAACTTTACAATGGATTTAGCGTTACCAGTTTTTTTTAATTGCCACATTGACATTTCTTCAAATATTTTTTTTTAATTCAATGTTTTTGTTATTATTCCTTTGAAGAAAATCCTGAAGTAAAACTATAAATTTCTTTTGTATTATGAAGTAATGAGGTTTTTTTGATTCTCCCGATTTATTCTCACTATTTTTTTCTGAAATCTCCCGATTTGTTGAGAAACATTTCAGACAACCCTATCCCCAGCAACATCTTCCCCATAGAAGAATTCACCTCAAAAACTAAGTTGAAAGAATATAAAATGAATGTTCATATCTCGACAACAATGCCACCTATTGGGTCTAAGACTATCCTATCTTTTAAGCTGCAACTAACCATATCCATCCACAAAGTTTCATTGAAATCGGTGAAGTGCTTTCGGAGATCGACAACAACGGTGTAACCAATTATACACATCCAGAAAATTTCATTGAACTCGGTTAACTAAGTTGTTTCGGAGATCGTCAACATCATAATACACTCCATACGCACAAATACACGTATGTTTACCTCATGAACAAATATACATACAAACATCGTATATATACATAAAAACCTTGGAATTGACTTCGCCTTTGATTGGAAAACTACAGAAACAAAATCGGTTCACTCATTACAGGGAACATCAATTTCAAACACAATACAACTTATTTGTATACCTTATATAGATATATAGATTATCGCTTGTATTGTCGATCACTGACTTTGTGTCTGCTTGTGTCTACATATTTTACTAACGCAAAACGTGATTTTCATACAGTTTGCCACTGCTTTGCCTGACGACACTAATCATCGATATATTGGCGGTGATATATCGATATATTTCTTACTCAAGATATTTCTTAGCGACTACTACAGAAAAGAAGGCTTTAAAAGCAGTTAGATATTTCCTTTGTTACCTCAAAGTAAGTTATGTTAGTTTTATATCCACTAGTTGGAACGAAAAAAAAATTTCGATACATCGATTAGAGTTGTTGTGGGAATGTTATTTTAGAAAAAAATCCAATTCAAACAAAATTATAACATTTTACATTATTTCTCTCTTTTTGAAGTCGTATTTAAAGAAAAAGAGGATTTATCAGTGATCTCTGAGAACTACGCCAAACTCTTTTCAATGCGTTGCGTTCGATAGATTGTTAGTTACGAGCATGGTATTTCAGAATGCAATGGGTTATTCGAAAATGATGCGTAAATTTTAAGTAATTTAAAAAAAAAAAAATAAACAGTTTTTCCCTGTTCATTTCGAAAGATGGTCCACTTGGGTTATTTTTGCCAAATTCCAAATAATTCTGACTTTCGATGAGCTATAGATAAATGTGGAGGTATGTTAACTTCTCAGTAATAAGATCTTAAGTGAGAGTAATATCATTTCGGTCAATTCGGGAACTTCACCTTGAGTGGGAAATAATTTCACTTTTTTTATGTCCCTACACCACTCACCCAGTCTAATCGTAGGTGTGCTAATAATTATCAACGGAGGTTTATACAGCCTATAGTGTTAAGCTGACCCATATGATTTAATTATGAGGAAAGAAATACGAAGGCCCCCTGGATCGATGATTGATCTTTTGAGCATGATTTCGAATATTTACGGAAAAATGATACCAATCATGGGAAAGCTATGGTGGCGTTTCAGGGAATAGAAATGAATTCAGATTGCCACCAAAGAGTCGGTCCTTAACGTACGCGTTAACTACTTCATGACACCTGCAGCACAAAGTACGAAACTTCTCGGAAAGTGAACATAAATTAATTTAATTGTATGGGCATTTGAAATGTTTACTTGGAAAAGTCACGTCTATTGTGTAAATTCAGTACTCTGCATTCTTCATATATCTACAGCTTTAAGTTCGAAACCAATTAGCAGATTCGTAAGCCTTGAACAAGAAATTGCGATCATTTCACATTTCTGAGAATCGCTATCAGAACTTCTGTTTTTTTATTCTTTTCATTGGGGGCACACATTCATTTTGTATATAAAATTAAAATCTCTCACATTCCATACAACAGTCCGCAGAAAATATATATATAAAAGTGCTTTCAATTGCATTTGAAAGTAAGTACAATTCTTATTAATACAGTATGCAGTATTCAAGACTCAAGAGATTTAATAATCTCTTTTAATAATACCCCAATTGAAACATTCCCAGTTCCCTCTGTAAAAGTGGGTGTATTTGAGATTTTATTGCAAATATTCGCAGATACAGACGCAGTAGATGAGTGTGATTAATGTTATCAACAAGTTGGTATAATTTAAGATGAAAAAAGAGAAAATATTTTTTATCATTTGGAAAACTATTTTCAACGACCTATTGCTCGAAAACTCTACCCAAAGACGTTCATGAACCTTAAATTGTTTTCTTTTCAACATTACAATGTAGACATCTCGTGAAGCTTAGAATAATAAACTTGACATCTGCGTCGCATAGTATGAAACGAAATAAATGTGTAGATTGGGAAAAAATAAATATAAATCAAGGGTGTTCCCTGGTCAACGTGTTGAACAGAGAATAGATTTTTGCGTTTTGTTTTCAATAGTTTCTGAGTGGAAAAAAAACAGCTATTATCTGGTATTTGTGGTCGCTGGCGCCTGTTTTACTAATGAATGTGTAACTTTTCTGGGAATGTTTAAAAACGTCATTTATCGATGTGCGCAATGTCGCAAATTACTCAAAATTGGATATAATAGTTTTGTGCAAAATATAAAATCAGATCCCTGTAACACGATATGAAAAGTGTGTACCGATAACATGGAATTGTAAACATGCCTGTGAACGGAAATAAACGTTTTTCCATTACAGAAAGAAACCACGAAAGCCTAAAAAAAGACGGTTTCGTGTATTTTAAAGAACTTTAAAATGGATATGGATGGTAGGTTGGGGTAGGTGTCTTCTCCGATGCACAATATATTTCAATTGACACTTAAGTCTAGCAATCAGGAAAAAAATAATATTTTCGGAAATGGGTTGTGTATAGAAATGCATTTGTTTAAAATGTGCGTTTTATAATGATCCCCTATTGGTTTGGGTAAATGGACAGACACTGTTACTCTTCGCTTTCACTTTTCAGCTGAATAACAAACAAAAACCTTTAAAAAATTCCCAAAAAATAAGTCGGTCCCTGTAGAAACACTACGACTTGCGTTAAAAGTATAACAGAGGGAAAAATATTACGGAGATCAGAAAAACCTTGTACACACTTTAAACATAAATCTTGGGGGCTTAAATCTTCTCCATTGCATTCAATAAATTGGCGGCCAGCGAATAGAGGAATAGGTTCACATCCTGGCGGAGAAATAAATCAAAATTTAACCAAAGAGATTTATTGTATTGACCAGAATTTGGCTGTTCAGACAATCTAGTTTCGGAAACTGGTTTTGAAAGTTCTTGCTATACAGCTTTTGTTATCAGATTTTTTAAATATTGAACGTCGAAAACTGAACGTAAGCAGCGTTCTTTCTCCTTATTGTTACAGGTAGGTAACTGAGCTTCTAATGGTAGAATTACCAGAAAATCAACCGGATTCCTACTACCAGGTATTGTAGCTAGCGCAGAAAATGAGATATGGCAGGTGCTCTGAAGATATACAAAGTATTTGGCTGTTGTCAACGTAGCATGTTTTTTTTTTTTGTCTTATGTTTTAGTTAAACGAAGACCAAATATACTTACGCAGGCAGATAACAGTATTTCAAGTGGCAATGTAGTATACATTTTTAATTTGAAGTACAATCGCCTTGTGCAAATTACTGAAAACACTTATACGCATACATTCTTGTATGTATCTACGAACAAACCCGGAACGGTACCAGAGTGCAGCAATTTAAAAAAAAAAAAAAAAAAAACTATAAGCAGATATAAGTAATTTGAAACTTTATAATCTAAATTGGTTTCAATAAGATCAAATTACCGAAGCGCTTATAAGCACAATAAACGAAAACGTCGATTTCAATGCAAAGAAGAAATAGTAAGAAACGTAATAATTAATGAACTATGCCCCACAGCTACTTCCACCTCATGTCATAAATCGAACGAAACTAGTCGAATCCAGGTTTGACCAAACTGAAAAGTACTTGTGCCAGAAAGACACAAATGTAAGATGATGATGAGCAATGATTATCACTGAAATTTGCTGTTGTAGGGTAGATTCACTTCCGATTGTATCCGCATCGTTAAGAGCAATGGAAATTGAAAACGGTTTCAATTGAACTTTTATATATGCCCTGCTCATGCTACTCGTTGATTAGCTCATGTATATATGGCCCTTAAGGGGATGAAGGCCCCTTTTTGCGCCTCAGGACCCTTGGCCCCCACTTATTGAAATAAAATATCAAAATGGCCCCTTTTTCAGTTTATGTAAAATTTCATTCTTTATTGAACGAAAAAGACTGCAAACATATGGAAAGAATTATTTCGTGAAGAATAAATTTGTTTTCTTTTCTATTTTCTATTTTATGTATTCCGCTCAGACCCCTTTTTAGTCCCCCTTTTGAAATTTTTCAGCTGCAACGCTGGGTACAATACGATGCTTGCCAATCGAATTTTGCATTCTCTGTATTACACAAACAGCAAGTACTTAATTTCACTTCGAAAATGCTATTGTATTTGTCAAACCAAAATAGATAAAACGTGCGTCTGATAACCTAATTAAACAAAACGCGTACATGAGTATCTTCTGACTTGTTTTGACGAAATTTCGTGTATCTTATGAGTCGCCTAATGCAATGACTCTATCACGTTAGTTTTCAGCAAACTAAACAATTTCCCTTGTCGCCAATAAGATTTGTACCAGTGGATACCAACTCCATCTACTAACAGAAGGTACTATTTAACAAGAAAACTAAATAAAAGGCAGCTCGCTGGTTAAGCTAGCTGGATTTATTTTGGCACACGCATCCGGAAAAAAAACCAACAGCAAATTTTCTTTGACATATATTTTCTAAACAAATTACTGCCATCCAAAAGTTTGATCGCTCTCCACTTTTTTAATAGACAGCAACAAATTCGGCAATTTCATTTCAAAAATTATCTCTTAAGTTGATTGCTCTTAGTTTTACTGAGCGATGGAACTATTTTTGGTTTGGTCAAGGATACAAACACAACTATGTAACAAGTCCAACTGACATCACTCGAATACACAAACGTGACGTGTTTTTCGAATGGGAAATATTTTCGAATTAATGAGTGCACGCAATGACAGGGTGAGCCTTGAGAGGGTCGTGTTTGTTGTTAGTAATACCACCGTTATTCTTCCTATATACTTCAAAGAGCGCATGGTATTTTCGTTAAGTTTTCTTCACATAAGCTGGCGTTTCCCCTCTGAGTGTGACGGCGTAGCCGGCAGCTTTTAGTTTGACCTCAAAATTCTAGTGCTGCGAAAGTGCGAACATAGTAAACAACAACAGCGAACATCTGATAAAAAGTTGTAACAATACGCAACTAAGATTAGGAATATGTATACCGGTTAAAACTGAAATGGTCTGCAAATAACTCGTTGTCATCGTGAATCGCAAAAATAAAGTCAAAAAAAGCAAACAAATAGACTTTAAACTTTTATGGTGACGAACGGGTGGACAATATTATTGTTTGCTTGTGAACATATTTCACAAAGGGTCTCTTTCTCTGTGAAATGAATAGTGATATTGAAACATTACCGGACTGGTAGCGGGGCGGTTTCAATAATTGTTCTTGAGCAGCAATACTGGTTTATTTAAGTAAAAACAATTAGAGTCGTTCTTGGCAGCCATCAACTATTCTGGGAAAAAAATCGGACAAAAGTAGCATTCACCCATTTGTGGTGGGTCTGTATATTTCGTTTTTGTTTAAGAGAAATAGATATGTCGTCGCTTAATTTGTTCGTATTTTTTTGTACGTTGTTTTCTGTTCTGACTTACTAATAGATAAGCATTATGAAATGAGCGAAACTTTAAGAGAGTACGAACAGTTTAAACTTGCAGTAACTGCTTCATCACAGAGAGACAGGTTAACATGTCTTGCTCGATGCGGTATTTCTCACGTTTTGAATATATGAACAAAATATAAACATTCATCGTCATCATATCATGTTATCATAATCGTTTTACTCAGGAATTAGGAACAGGCAAGTTTTTTTTCGACCTGTTTAGATTAAATGATCTTTTGATTATCTGCATCTGCCGTGTACTAGAGATTAAGCTTTGCAGACCGATAACAATGGAGAGGTGTGTGACAAAAGAATTTTGCTTCTCAGTTTTGTATTATGAATACAACCTCTTGTTCACATATATTTTCTGAACAAATTAACTTTGTCTTCAAAAGGATTTAGGATTAGACAGCCAGAAAAAAAATATTCAATTTGGGGAGATCTGTAAATTTTTTATTAGCTTAGTATTACTCTACTCAAAATAAGTTCTAGTCTTGACTTTAAATTTTTTTGAAGATCGTTGGTATAGTTAACAACCCACACGCCATAAAGCAGTTGTCACTTGGACATCGTCACCAAAGGTTCTGAATTACACTGACTATCACTAGGATGAGGCCATACATTTTGCAATCGATTATCACTCTTTATACCTGTTTGAAATTTTGTACCCGTAAACTTTTACTACCTGTGAACAGGTAAAGTAAATTATAATCGACGGCTGGAATTTCACAAGATCAAGCAAATAACAACTTGAAAAGTGTGTAAAAAGATGCTCCGATAGGATGAGATGAGTTTTTCTACATTTAGAATGAGTATGCCCCCCATTTTTCGACATGACCTCTAAAAGACGGTTTGGAATACAATCATACAGTTGTTTTTTTTTTTAAATAATTAAGAAAAATTCGGGCCCAGGCATCACGAATAGCTTCAATTAAAGTGTCCTTGGCTCCAAATTGTCTGCGGCCTTCATACACTTTACGAGATAACCATGACCAAACATTTTCGATTAAGTTTAAGGCTGGTGAATAGGGCGGCCATGGCAAAAGTTCCACGTCTACTGATTGAAACCAGCTTCTAAAAACCCTGGAAGTGTAGAAAGGGGCATTTTCTTGTTGGAATATCCATGACAAGGCTTTGGAAATGGTTTTTCACTTTTGGAAATGACCGTTCCAGCAAACATTTTTAGTTATTTCCGTTCCTTGAAGTGGACAAAAACTCCAACCCGATTGTGCCATAGTAGGACATAGCTCCCCACACCATTACGCCTGATGTACGGCTGTGATGTCTTGCCAAAAAAAGCTCCTCCTTACTTAGATCATAAAAATAAAAGTTGTAACCATGGGGGCCGTCAAGGTTAAACTTTGTTCGTCCGAAAAGACAACGAGTTTACATTCACTTCACCAAGCGACATGTTCTCTTGCAAAATTCATTCGATGCTCCTTGTGTACTTGCCTCAAAACGGGTTTCTTTTTAAGTTTTTTTCTCTGTATAGTACCGGTTTTTCGTATTTTCCTCGGACCATTGCTATGCTGGCTGGTAGTCCGCTGAGGCAAGCCGTACAGTTAACCGATTTTCTCTCAATAGTGTTGCTTCTGCCGTGCTTTTCTGTCGCTGTCAAAGACTTTCCGGAACCCATTTTGTTTTTAAACTAAATAAAAACAGTTTTTTTCGACGCTTTTTCAAATACTTTTAACTCTTAACAAAACTTTGAAAAAATCGCTGATGTCAACTCCTGCAACGAAATGGCCTCATCCTTGTGGCGCATCTTCTTATACGCTTTTCAAGTAGGAAGTTCATTGTTTGATCTTCTTTCCCAGACTAAATCTAACCGTCGTTTCTTATTAATTTTTATTTACTGTTGTTAAGATATGTACCTGTTACCAGTTAGTAAGAGTTTCGATTGCAAAATGTATGGCCTCATCCAAGTGATCGGCAGTGTAAAACTTAATATTAATGAAGATACATATACTGTGTTTTTACTAGCAATGCTTCAAGGTTCGTAGGGAAAATATAGCTCCTTAAATTTAAAGCCAAAACAAAAATGCCAATTTCTACGTACCTTGCTGAAAGACTTCCCATAATTTCGCACACACTGTTCCAGTCGCAAATTTAAAACCAGATAATAAAACAAACAAAAAAGTTATGTATACGTCATGCATGCACCACGCGAACGAATAATTTATTCTCCATCCAAACTTCCATACAAGCTACCTCTTCCCCAAAAGGTAATTATGTCCACAAATCAAAATGTCCAATAGCTACTAAAATTAGCTTGTCTGCAATTTGAAGTCTTGGGCTACATATGCTTTACCTTTACAGTTTCTTGGAATTCGATTGCATATACAACAAAGTCCAACTGGCTTGAGTGTGCTCAAAGTGAGTACCTCAACATTATATCTGGCTGAACTGACAGACACCACTCATTCACCAGACGAAAGCTAAGAAAAGCTCTCTTTTGTACATAGCTAAGGCCAAGAGAGCCCATCGTACATAGGAAAGCGAAAAAAAGCCAACAACAAACGAATCATTTGTGTTTACGTTCACGCCAACCAAGCCTAAGCATGCTTTCTCGTCCCGTTTAAGAGAACATACGATAAGACTCAAGTTCGTTGGTATTATGTTCGTTAAGTGTTGGGCGTTTATTAGGCGCCAATATACAGCTCATCGAGAAGCGGACCTTCATTCAGTCAGAATAAACATTTCGCAAAGAATTATCCGCAGTCGTGCGCCAGCACGTATTTCGTACTTCACATTTTCATTTCATTATTGTCGGCTCGGCGCTCCTCTTAACAGATGACGGTGTTTTACGTTTATTTTTAGTTTACTTTGAATTCCTTGATTTTTGTTTTTAAACAGCAAAAATGTGTTCCTAAAAATATTTCATTGTAAAAAAATAAAAATAAAACAAATAGTGTCAACAAAAAATAATATATTTTTATTTTACTAATTTCTAAGTGAATAAGTTTTCAATTTAATAAAAGGATATACCATCGAAGATGGCTGCACAGGATCAAGACCTACTCGATGACACAGTTAAAGTAAAATGTAAGTGTGTGTTTTTTTTTTCTATTCAAATACGAAAATCGTATTTTGTTGCAAAATCTTCTCCGTACAAATAGAATCCAAATTCAAAAGTTTGTCACGTGTTTTCCTTTATCGCTCTGCCTGAACTCATGCAACCGGATATGAATTGTCTGCAATCAATCTACAGTAACACCACCTGTAGATGTAATCTGTAATTTATCGATAATTGCAGTAATTCTCTGGAAATAAATTACACAAAAAATTATTAATTTCTGAATTTATTAGGAATCACTCATGGCAGACTTTCCATGCGTTAAACCAGTTACCTAATCAAAAGTGAAATAGTAAAGCACTTGTTATGTCCGTACAGCGAACACACTGTACGCCTTTCGATTATAAGGTTGGTTGTAACTAGATATTTTCAGATGATTTTGCCTACGTATTCTAGATGGCAATAGTCCGTGTTGTATGGAATTTTGTACTGTAAGGCAAAAAGCATAATTTTTCTTAACGACAACACATCTAGTAACTGAACTTCCAGCAAATAAACACGACGTTTTCAAGTATCGATTCGAATAGAATCGCTAAGTACATTGTCGCAAGCACTTGACTATGGTTGCGAACAACAATAAAAATAACAACATTGAGAGCGGTAGTTTGAGGCCATTCGATTGAGATAATAATTATCGAGCTTATTTAAATTCAAAGCGGTAGCAAAAGTGTCAGGTCGATTGTGTGAAGGAGGACACTATAGACAATATCACTGATTTTTGTCAGCACCTTTGGGGGGAATAAATTGGGAGATGACTCATCTGGTAGGTGGATAAGTAAACAGGGTCTCGAGAGTCCAGAAACTGATATCGTGTTGTTAATTACATTGGGATTACGGAAATAATTTGGTTCACCTTCCCCTGATGTGTATCGTGATGATTTCATCGCAGCAATATGGTCTCACAAAACAAGCTATTTTATGCACTTTATTGAGATGAATACTGATAATATCGAATACGTAAAACCGCTTTGCGTTTATTGACCATTACAGTTTGGCACTAAATTCATAGTATATTTTGCACGCGGAAAAGAAATTGTTTACCTAATAGATGACTGGTTATTAGTTTCCTTTTTAACTGTAAGTTGAAAACTTACTTTATTTGCGAGGTATACTTCATGCATTTATTGTTTATTAGTTTTACTTAATTTACTGTATAGAACCATATTTGTTTCAGAAAATATGCGTCGCCAAATTTGTCATAAAAATATGGTATTCGAAATTCCCTACATAATGTTTATTTTTTTTTTAATTTTTTTTCTATGATCGATATAATGATTTTTTCCACTGCACCACCTGTTGCACACTGCTGACAATCATCCGAGAGCATAACTGTCATGAAAGAGCTTCTCAAGTCAGCCGTTAAGACTCGTCTTAGTAGGTTGCTAACATTCGTCCCAAAAAATAAGAACTCATACAAACAAATGGTTGTAAGAAGCTAGGCTTATGGTGCGCCAGCTTTTCATTTATTATTTTCACAGTCTTCGCCTTAAGTGGCGAATATGAGTATAACTTGGCCCATGCTACTGAAGCTTACTGAAAAAGTGTAGTTGTCGCTTAGGTTCACACCGAACCGTTCTGCAAAATATTAAAAATGTTGTCAAACCCCTTCCTAACAAGTCTAGCTCATCGTCATCATTTTCTGTACAATGTCTTAATTAATTACCTTATCGCTCGCGGTCTTTTTGCCAACAATAACGGAGAAAATGTCAGACTTGATTCAATATTCTCGTTCTGAGCCACGGATTCCATGGACGTGCTTAAGAAACAAAATTGGCATGGACAACGTAAGTTATATTTTAATATATAGTAATATGAGGCTCATATCGGAGTGTTATTTATTTGACAAATATTCAAACAATTTCGAAGTCTTTGGAAAAGTTTAACCATCAAATATTGCTTAAAAATTAATATCTATATAATTTTAGTTTCGCACACATAATAGATTTGCGAAGCACGTTTTGGTCTATTCTGTATTTGCTTTGGGACAGGTTTTGTTAGTTAAAGTGACTTGAAAGGATCAGACAGATGAGAAAGTGCTCATACATTTGCATGCATTACTGTCGCAAGAGACTGTTATTTATTCAGATAGACCTAAACGTCGGCAAGATCACAGTAAATTTGTTTGTATGACTATCGCTTAAGTGTTATATGAAAGTATGGTCTGAGGGTTTAGCGCAGATACTTGCAAGCGTTGGCAGCGCACTTTGAATTTTAAATTTGTCCAAATGCCTATTTGTATGCAACACTTTTTGTTGACCATCTTTATAGTAGTGACTCGCTTTCATTGACACTAATGAAAGCTTATCTGATGTAGATACGAATATACCTACGAATATTTCTTATAACAAAAGTTGTTATATCAAAGGAAATGCTTCAAAAATTATTCAATAGCCCCAAAAGTTGAAATACACACGTGCCGGTGAGGTTTATGTGTGTGGATGCATTTAGTTTGAATTCGAAACATCAGCGAAATCATAATGGTGATGTTGGGATACATAGTTTATGTGAAACGTTAACTAGATTTGTCGGGACTAGGTATCCGAACGTGTTGACTAGGCAACTTGAATTGTTTTTGTATTCTCGCGTTCAGCGTTACCTTTGTTTAATTTTGTACATTTCTCGTTTTCTTTAACACTTGCCACTGGTTCCTCTAACCACAAAGTGTTCATTTCAATTCAATTTTTCCATTTAAATAGATAACAACTCACGGCTAATCTGATTACCTTATAATAAATGATAATGTATTTAATCTTTGTTATTTATAATTGATTAAATTTATGTTTTATGGGCGATTTTTCATTTTTTGTGAAATTATCCAATTATTAAACGCTTGTTATGTATCTAGCTTTTGAATAAATTGGAACAATAGAAACTAAACTTAACTAAAACCTTTTTAACATCCCCTTTTTTTGTAAAAAAATATGTCATTATCTTTAACTCGTCAAACTATAATTGTTTACGCCATCCATTTTGGAGTTCACGTGTTGATAACTGGAGTTTCGGTACACTTAGTGTAGAGGAGACCTCTCTCTACCTAAGTACTGATAACACAAAGTGCCACAAGAAAACTTTAACGTTCCGTGTTGATTGCTATTTTAAATTGATTAGAAAAAAATGTTTTGCCTTTATTTCTCAACACCTTTCATTTGAGTGTGATCGATATATTTAACTAACGCGTGCTGTTAAATGTACAATTACAGATATGTTTATGACTTTTGAAAGCTAAAATGATTACGCGTTGCATTTGTAATGCACTGAGGCGTATACGCAACCTTTTTTCGTGTTTTATGTATGCTGCTTGAAATGACTTCTGCGGTCAAAATTGACTAGATTGCAGTTGATTGATGGAAAATGAAAAACCTATGAGCGAAGCTCAAAGCTAGCTCAAATCATATTTAAACAAATGGTTTTATGAAGGATTCTGAATATTACAATTTCACAGAAATAGTTAGGAATACCAAAACTTCACTTGTATGGACATTCTCGAGAATGTTTTACAATAGGTCTGTTCCAATTAAAGTTGTTCGCAATAAGGAAAGTAAATTATTATCATTCGTACGTAATAAAAACAACTAACTGTTCGCTCTTCTTAAGACCTGGGATAGTTGTGGCTCAAAGTAATTTTTTTTTTTCAAAGCAAGAATGAGTTACAATCAATAATCAATAATAAATCATTGCATTCGTTCAGGCTACCTGTCACCTCGAGTCCAAAACAAGCTGGGGCTTGTAGATTTAATCGAACTTCGTTATTATATGCATAAAGAAATATCAAATTGTTTTTGACACACCGAAAAAGAAATGCAAATTTTTTTTAGTTCTGATTTTGAAAAGAAAAATGAAGTACTATATAAAACAGAAGGAAGGGTTTCCTTTAATTAAAGAAGTACAATTCATTAAACTCTGGTTGTTGTTTAGAGAAATGTAAGAGACTCCTCATGAAGTCCGCATATTAGCTAACTCACGACAACTCAGCAATCAATTCCGATATCAGCGACATCTGGCACTCAAAAAAGAACACAATAATTCTATACTTATGTAGTCTTAGTAATTTAAATTGAATCAGTGAAGAGTTTGGCATTTTGATTTTTAATAGTCGATTAACAAATATTTATTTTTAGAAATCGTTTATTAATAGACATTTTTCAACTAAATTAATATGGTAAAAGAGTTTGAAACTCCGTGAATTCTGCTCATTATTTTGCATTTAAACATTAAACACTTCACCGAACATTTATATAATGTCGAGCACGGATAGATTTGAAATGCTATATACCATAAAATCGTTAAGTTTCATAATAATATTAAGTCAGTTGTTTTTTCCTACTATTTTTAAACATACAAAACAGTCGTTAAATATATCCCATAATATATTAAAAAAAAAAAAGCTTTCACAAACTAAATCTACAAACGTGGCAACCCTATTAAAATTCTCGGAGCAACGACCTCTACTGCTGTTTGAAATTCAAAGATTTCACGGTGCTGCTTTCAATGGCAAGTGAAAGCTTTGCAAAACGAAGCTTTTACGTCTTCGTATGCATAATGATACGGTAATGTAATTGCAATTGCTTTAAGTTGTGTTCTTCGACTGGCAGCAGGTTTTAATGAATATTGACATATGAAAAAAATTAACTACCCAACACTACGATGCTTATTTCAATTTTTTTGGATTATGTCTTAGTCTCAGTTCGGTTGATTTATTATTTATGTGGCTCCTTATTGGTTCCTTACATGGTCTGAGGTTTCAGGTTTCTTCACGAAGACATAAACTGAATTTATTTCTTTACTATGTAACCATCAATTCTGTGTATGTATAATATTTTTTGATTCTGACGCATATATTGAAAATTGATTCGAAATGCTATTTCAATGCAATTCACTTGTTAGGGTGAAATGGGAATTGTAAACCAAAGTTGGGTAGAAGCAATCTAATTATTTCCTACTATAAAAGCAGTCAGTGAATATTAAATTGAAGTGGGGCGTAATCAATACAAATAAATAAAAGACTCTATTCCTTTCTTCACTATTGCCAACTTCGGATTCATTTGGCAATATTCTAGAAAACAACCATTATTGTCGCCAAGTACCGGCGCTCTATGCAGCATGTATCAAGTTTTATGATTTACAACCGCGACCTAAGATGATTACGCAAATACTCACATGGTTACTAGGGGCCTATTAACCTACAAAATCTCAATTTTTGTTGCCAATGAAGTTACTATCTGTTGGCGGACTCCCTCTTCTACTTATCGAACCAGCGTAGCGAGTTATATGCAAAGGCACGCATTAAGAAAATGGCTTGATGGCATGTAGCCTAACCCGAATGAATTTAGTCAGTGAGGAGTAGTTGATCTCGACCGTTTATAATCGGATGCCAATAGACGAATCTCGAAACAAGTTGACAAATAAAACGACATCCTCCGAGTCATGGTACCTTCAGGTGTTCAAGAAGTTGGCATTGGTGGTATGTGCATTTTTTTTTTATCTAGTGCCTAATCTACATGTTTGTCTTTCTATCTACAAAAAAAAAAAAAAAACACTTTTAATTCATCTTCGTTCATTATAATGTATATTATTGATTTAGGATTCCAATTATTCAGCTAAATAAATGTCTTTAAAGTTATCCATAGTCAAACGCAAGTGCTGAATGAATTTATTTTATTCCGAGCCAAATTCTATAAAAAAAAGGTGTGCGTCAAGTGATTCAAATGTATACTTCTGTTGTATTGAGTGAAAGTGAAATTTCCTGATAAACTTTAGTTCTGTGCTTAAGATGTTTAATTTATGATTATGATCGATATTGGTTCTTTCTTTAAAAGTCATTCGCTAAGAGTTAGCATTTTTCCTATGTTTTTTCTGTATTTTGCTTAGGTAAATGCATCCCGACGTTTCATCATTATCATCGAAGTTAGCAAAATATTTCACAAACAATTATAACTCGTCATACGAAGATTGTCTTGGGCTGGCCTAGATGTACCCTGAACGCAAAAACTAGATTGGTCAGTAACGTCACATTTCCTACGTCAGCTACATATACGAACCGTCAAACTGGTACTCAGTCACGAAATTCTTGACCAGATTCGTCGGCTACTCCTCCATAGACGTCAACTGAAAAAAAAAAAAAAACCTATTAATGCCAATCTAGGTCAATAAAAACTTAATCACATCAAGTCCACCAGCTGTCAGACATACTAAACTACATTCTTGAACAGTTTGTTCCAATATATTACAAACAGTATTCAGTGTAGAAGATTCATTGCTAGCTCAAAATAAAAATTATTTTCAAATTATGTAGATCTAAATTATTAAAAATGCTCACATCCTTAGAGTTAAAACAAAATTTCAACTAATTTGATTTATTTAATTTTCCGCATCACCTAAATTCATCAAAATCTCAAGGTTAAACAAATAAATGCGCCACCAAAAACACATTTTTCTGCTGAGGTGCGTGACAAAATATAAAAATAGATAACATTATCTGATGCTATGAAGGTTGCAACGAATAAAATAATTCTCATTCTCATGAAAGTACTAGTTTCTGGGAACATGCTTCGCGAATTAGATGTATCTAAAACTAGGCAATGAAAATTGTTTTCTCATAAAAAAGGTAGTCCACCGGGCAACCAACCTGTAGAGAGCGGACCGTAGCCGAACGTGGACCAAAACATAACAACAACCTACTTGAATTGGCTAAGGCCCCAGTTATAGCCATACGTGAAATGCAACCGAAAAAGTTGGAACAGTGTGAAAATGAGTTTTTGTTTACGTTCAGGCGGCCATTGCTAAAATTTTAAGACCAAGATTTAGTTCAACCATTAGGTTTAAGTGGTCAAAAAAGCATAAGAAAATTTAAACGGTTTCTTGTTACGCATGGCTATAACCAGGGCCTAAAGAATCGATTTGGGAAAACAGAGTACTATAGCACCCAATTGGGTAACTCGGCTCAAGTATTTATTTTATTCGCTGAGCCAAAGAACAGTGGCGCACATTTGTCCCAAAACTTAAACAGCACTTTTATAAAAAAAAAATGTTGAGAAATAAAAAAAATTAATCAGGAAATAAGAATTTGCTTGACTGAACGCCGTCCCAAAAACAATAGTTAGTTATAAGATTCACCAAGTGAACGCACCCATAAATTTTGCATTTTGTTTTTTTATGTGGTATTCGTTTGGGCGCTCTCAGAGCACTTTTTTTGCCCTCAGAGCAATTTTTATGTTCGTTTGGTACCAAAAAAAGCAATCTTTTTCAGATTTCAGAGCACTTTTGCGAATCTAGATATTTGCTTCAGATTTACCAATACAAGGGCATTTGAGTTTGGCATTTGGTGGAGTTTGTTTACATTTTAGTGAAATATTTCTACAGCAAAGAAAGGCATTGCATCGGGTGAATCTATTTTCGTAAATTATTTGTGTGCAAATATGTATTTAGAAATCAATCGGGAATGAAATTTCGAATGTTTTAATATAAAATTTAACCAGTGAATGGAAAGCGCATAGAAAAGTGTCGAAGACTACACATATTCAAGTCGCACGAATATCAACACAAAAAAAAGAGCCTCTTGCTCTTTATTATTTATTATTTTATGTTCGATTAGACACACGAAATCTGAAATCTGAGGGCAAATCTGAAGAAGCCCAAACGAATACCACATAAGAAATTAAAAAAAAAACTTGATCCTCCTTTTCATTTAAATAATGTGGCTCAAACTTGTGTGGGATGGCTCGGAAAATAGCTCAACCCCAAAAATTTCTTCGAAACAGTGGTGGTGGGAAATTCACCTTGATGGTTGTTCTTGTGTGGGAGATAAATCAACAGAATTTGTTTTTAACTGCTTCTTTCAGTGTGGGGGTTTGGTTTGGTGGTAGGTTTTTCAGGAAATAGATATCGTTTCGCTTTCAAAGTAAAAGATTACACAGTCAGAAATTCACATTATCCAATGTGGAAATATTAACTTACAGTTTATCGTGTGTGTTATACGACATTTGATTCGTGGTGTTTGTATTAGTCTTGAATAAACACTTTCATGACAAGAATTAACGTTAGTCAGTCACAGCAGATTGCATCTGAATACAGTCTGCATTGCGCATATTTATTACAGAATTTCCACATTAGGGTTTGTCAACTGTCAAGCACTATCTAATCGAGGTGATTATAATAATCTTATATCTATAATTCCCTTCTGCTCAGTGGCAGACTATGGGCCTATGTAAGCAAAATATTCTACCACCCTATTTGTCAATTCACGTATGACTGACACTTCTGGCATATGTCATCCCATTTTTGAAACGTGTTCTGTAATTTGATTAATTCCAAGTTTTGCTAGCAGGATTTCTCGTTTTTTATATTTACAAACAAGGATTGCCCCTTAACCACAGCATCAAATTAGATATCCTCGTACAAATCCTTAATCCAATGACCGCAATAAAGAAATTATTTCAAACAAAAACTGGCCTAGTGATCAACAATTTTGAAGCACGAGCTACAGATAACGAAATTAATGTTGTGTTTTTTTTTCAATTAAAGCACGGAAATCAATTGTAATATATATTTCCTCTAAGAACAAGTTAACAAAAAAACCAAAGATCCAAAACTGTCTCGTAATTCATTGCACATATTAATTTTAACTAAAGGATGAGAATAATGGACAGTGATGGCAAATTACTCATAACTATTGAATATTAATGAATAAGTTGATATGACTTTAACTAATGTTTTTTTCCATTGAGACAAAAAAACAATCTTTTTTTTATCTAAATCACGATTCGGAGCACTTTTTGCAGATCTCGATATTTTTTCAGATCTACACATACTGCCACATGTTAAATGTGTCAGTTTTCAGTGCCTCCTTAAAGACATAGATATGGTGCGTATATATCACCGCGCGAATTATTAGGCATGTATGTTGCTGTTGACACACATCTTCTCAACAATCTTTTTTTTTTAATAAAATAAATAAAAAATAATCTCTGTCTCCAACTTCTACTTTAGTGCAAATTTGTCTGCACATCTAAGCCGACTTTTTCTTTTTTCCATCGTATCTAAAATCCTCTAATACAACGTCACACCCAACGTAAACGAACTTGAAGTTAATTTTAGCACAGGCCAAGTAAAATAGTCAAAAAACCGCCCGATAAGAACAAAACAATTATTGCAACCTTATTCAAATAAATAATAAATGACTTACTTTTGATTTGTTGAATTTAGAAAATAAAAGGAAATGTAAGCTTTTATGATGCTAGATTAAATTTATTCTGCTGGAGGAGCGTAGCGAAGTGGTGCCCAGCAACGACCGTATTAGCGGCATGATTTAGAGTAGATAAATCTTTCCTGCTATGGCATCGCAAGACTTGGCAATTTGCTCTGAATAAAAGAGCTGATTCAAAGGCATCTCATATACAGTCGTTTAGTGTTGGTTAGAATGATTACAACTAGGAACGAGCTAAGGCTGAGTTTAAAGAAACCGTTTTGAGAATTAATTTAAAGATCATAGTTACATCTGCACCAGATAAATTTTCAACAAAATGGGTAAATCATACCTTTTTTTTTTTAATTTGTGTTCAATAATATTTATATTTAATAAGGAGGAGAATCCTCGGTATCTATTTAGTTTTAATGCACTAAGTTAAGACTTGCTGTAAAAATGGATGCCCATCTGATGTTGCTTAAATAAGTGTTATCTTTCTTGCCACTGAATAGCAAAACGCATTAAGTTTGCAATTTAGCCGCGTTCGACTTACATTTGACTCACATTTCTTATTACTTACATTTATGGATTATGAAGTGAGAAATTGTTTTTTTTTTTTATTCGCTATTCCAATTCGCTATGCAATTTGATTCGAAATTAATCTTTGACTTGAAAGAATCCGCCTTTCTCAGCCAAGGCATATTAAATAGATATATAAAAAGACGATAAGTGCGCCTGTTTGCATAAAAAAAGGTCTGTTCATATTTTATGTGATTTGGTAGATAAATTCAGGATGATACAGGACAGCTTCTGACTTCTTACTCATTTGATATACATGATGGCACTAAGCCTCTACCAACATCCCTTTTGTGCAAACTTGATTTGAGTCAAGGTCGAGGTACATTTCCGGATAGTAAATTTTCTTGCGATCACTAATTTTTTAAAGCAGACCTCACAACTTCCTTACAAATCCTTAATTTTCTTACCGTAAATATGCGTATTTTCCATATATATAAATTTTATCTGAAGTTAATATTTTTCACGTGGTGATTTGGAGGAAATTTATTGTAATAGCATTGTTTTATATTTGTAAATCATGCTTGCTACAGATTTTGCTGCTATTAACATTCCATTTCCCAATTTCGTAAGAAGTTTTATTATTTGTTAACATTAACAGCATTTTGCTTACATATGGCGACAGCACATGTTGGTGCATCTAATACAATTCCTTAACAAAGTGCTCTAACGAATGTATCTCCTTTTGTTCACAAATCTGTAGTATGTATAATAATTTATTACTAAGTTAACAAAGAGTCGTTATTTGTTCATCTTAGAGTGTAAGGGACTCATCTATTATCACATTGACAAGTATTCCTTTTCATTTGTTTCTAGTTTTTTACTGCTACATTCCAAAAAAAGATTAAGGCTGGAAGTGGCCACATTCAAAAATGTAGTTCTCTTAATTCGACTAGATTGGTCTGGACTAGATTTACCCTGAACACAAAAACTAAATTGGTCGGTAACGTACCATTTCCAACGTCATCCACATATACGAACTGTCAACTTAGAAGGTACTAAAGTCACGGACTAGATTCGTCGGCTGCCCCTCCATAAACGAAAAGCTGCCTATTCATGTGATTAATCTACAGCAATTGAAACTAGGCCACATTTAACTCACGTAGCTAGCAGACTTCCTAGACTATACGATATACTTGATCGTCCTCAGTCGTTCAATACATATTTCTAGTACAATTTGTTTCGCTTCGGTCGCACCATGCACACAGCAAATATAACTGTAAACGTCAAAGCAGTTCTGTTGTTTATTAAAAATTCAATATGGAGTCTATTTCAAAGAACAAATGTGAAAGGTCAATAAAGATAGCTAAATGTATCAGCAGCAAATAAGTCATAAATGCACCATGGTGATCGCATCAACGTTCAAGATAGGTAATTCGAAAAGTCATATGCGTTGTGCAAATGAAATGCTCACCTCGCTTCAAAGCATTGCCAAGTTCAAGTTTTCCACTATTGCAACTGAATGTAATATATTTAAACGGTTGGCGCAGCTTAAATGGATTAAACTCACTAAATTGCTAGCTAAGGGATAGATAACATAAGATAAAGATGTTTGATTAACAGTGTCTAGGAAATATTTTAACAAAGTGACCTCAGTTTGGTGTCTTTGAAACATACAACTATTATGATTTATTTTTTGAGCTAAAATAGTTTAATTACTCCCCTGAATATGTGTATGATACATTAGACAGGCAATTTTATATATGTTTGTTTGTTCGGAACTAATAACTTGATGATTATGGATATACTGTCTTGGTGTTATTCCACGTTTAGAACTTTTGACCGTGGCTAATAAGAGGCTGCAGCTTTCCGTGAAAGCAGCTTCAAACGATTAACTGTCAGTTGAGTATTATCTTTTTGAATACATTCATATTTAATAAAAACAGTGTTTTATACAATTCCACCAATTGCTAATGTACGAATTGTACTAGATTATATAAAGTACATTAAACAACAAAACATTGAACTTCCGATGGGTATATGGGTTTAAATGCTAACTCTTGTTTATTGGCGCCTTGCATAAGAATTTTAATTCACACTTGTTGTAAGCACCTTGTTATTTCTTATTGTCTTTCTTATTTTTGTTTTTTTTTTTTCTGGCTACGAAGTTTATCAATTGCTTGAAAGGCCAATGTCCACTCGTCGAGGAATGATGACTTGGATTAAAAGATCCTGCAAGAAGCTGTTTACGAACATGACACTTTTGCGAATGGAGGCATCCTTTTGTAGAACGATATATTAAAATAACAAAACATATAATCTTATTTTACTGTACATTAAAAGCTTGTTACAATTTCTATAAGCTAGTTCAAAATAATAAAGGCAAAGTATAAATGCAAGGAAAATCGAAACTCGTGCAAAGACACAATTTTTTTTCTTACCCAAATTCCAGTTAAAACAACGGTTCCACAGAAAAGTCAAGTCACAATTTACAACTCGTTAAATATGTCTGTAATTTCAACCACGTTATCAGTTTATAATTTGGGTTTTTTTCTATTTCAGTACTCGTCATCAAAAATGGACAAAAACCCGAGAAAGGACCAATTCCCTTCTCAGAGGCCTTAGAAAAGACAAGTAAGTATAGTGCCGCCATTTCTACTTCAGATTCAAAATGACCCAAAATCTTTTTTCTTTCAGGATTTGGAATATTTAATTATTTCCTTATAATTGTCGCTGGCTTAGTGTTGGCTAATGTGCTCCTAGAAACAGCATCGATCGGTTTTATCCTTCCAATTTCGCACTGTGATCTGCAGCTAACAAATCAGGACAAGGGCATCCTAAGCGCTATTGGATTTGCCGGTATTATTGTGAGCTCGCATCTTTGGGGTTTTTTGGCCGATACCAAAGGCAGACGAAAAGTGATCATGCCAACTCTGTTGATCACTTTCGCTGTCACTGTACTGTCATCATTTTCACATACTTTTTGGGTGTTAGTTCTACTAAGATTTATCAATGGTTTCTTGTAAGTTATAAATTGATCCTTATACTTGTGCACACTAATTGATCGGGTTCATTTAGCGTTTCTGGAGGATCGGCAACAATCTACGCGTATTTGGGTGAATTTCACACAGATCGTACGAGATCGAGAGCAATGATGGGATCCTCGTTTATTTTTGCCATCGGAGCCATGATTCTACCACTGATCGCATGGCTTGTGATCAATCAAGAGTGGGCACTGCCAATACCTGCATTGGGAATCACATACAAGCCATGGCGGCTTTTTATGGTAGTTTGTGGTATTCCTGGATTTTTGTGTGGCCTGTTTCTACTAGTCTTGCCGGAGAGTCCAAAGTTCCTTCTATCTGTGGGACAGGACAAGGAAGCAATTGAGGTTTTAAGAAAGATGCACAGATGGAATGTTGGAAAAAAGGAAGATTTTGAGGTGAGAACGCATCAATTATAACTTCGGAAGGTCATTTTTAAACTTGTTCCTCTTTTAGATTAACGGTATTATCCCCGAAGAAGATACAACTGTTCGGAAAATAAAAAAATCGCCAGGCAAACAAGCAAACTTTGTAGCTGCCTTCGTGCGAACAATGTGGGACCAAACGGTGCCACTTTTTGACAAAAAATACTGCCGAGCTACTGTTATTATTTGTACTATTCAATTCTGGCTGTATGTTACCACAAATGGCATGTATATGTGGTTCCCCCATATAACGAACAGCATGGTGGAGTTTATGACTCAGAATCCTGGTAACAGAACTCTTATCTGTGATGTTGTTTATGCAAAACATGCCTCAATTTATAATGAAGATGGTGTAAGTTGTCTTTTAAGCGTCTTGTTTTAAAACTCGTCTAACTGAATTGCCTTTCAGACAATGCAATGTGTGGAAAAGCTGGAAGATCCCACATTTATGTATTCCCTGGTTATGGAGATTCTTTATGCTTTAGGATTTGCCGTTATTGGCTTGATCATTAACAGAGTTGGAAAAGTTCCTATATTATGTATGTAACCCTTCATAGTGACGTCCAACGAGTGGCCGTTTGTATTTTTCCTTATTTTCCTTTCAGTTGTGGTTGTAGTACTCTTTGCATCCTGTGGAATTGCCGCAATTCACGTGGATAATCCTGCCATATCCGTTTACCTATATGTACTTCTATTCCTTTGTGGAGTGGGGATAAATGTTCTTGGTGCTGCAACAGTGGAACTATATCCAACACATTTGAGGTTAGTTTTATTTCATTAGCCTTATAAACAGGTTGAATAACATTCTTTCCCTTTCGCAGAGGAATGGCGATATGTATCTCGTTGATGTTTGGCCGTCTAGGTAGTGTGGTCGGTGCGAATATCGTGGGCCTCTTATTGTCCGATCATTGTGAATCGACGTTCTACATTTCGTCAACGGCGCTAATACTTTGTGGAGTACTAGCGTTCTTTATACCAAAGCAGGAAAGAAAAAAGGGTGACGAAGAGGCCGGCCTTGAGCACTAAGGCCATAGACTGATTTTAGAATAAGTTTTATAATTTTTTTTAGTCAAATACAATAAATGCATACAAGGTTTTTTTGTTTTTAAAGTAAGACAATTGTTTATTTGAAAAAAAAATATATATATATATATTTACTAAGAAAATAAGAGCAGAGAGATTGTGTGTCACTTGAGGTTAAATCGAAGTTCCTTGAAAGAAATACAAACCCAAATGTAACGACTTTCGCGATACATTCACCTAGAAAAAAAAGCAAAAAACACAGCAACGGACTTTAGTCTGGCCTGACGATAAAAAAGCAAGCACTTCGATAACTTGAAACCAATGAAGTTATCAACCCATTTGATTCAACGGTAAAACTATATATTTTCAACCGAAAATACACAGCAACTAACTAGATTTCTTGCTCATCAAAGGCAACAAAACACACAAATCCCAAATAGGTACTTTACTGTAGTACTTGAACTGACGGTAAACTATAAAAAAGCAGCCCTTCTAGATATAGAAATGTGATTTTATTTCCAAAATAAAGAGTGTTTATAAATAGGAAAGCTAAATAGAATAGAAACAGGTAGGATGAGTAGGACAGCGGAAAACAATATCTGGCCGCAGGCAGGCTTACAAAAACCAACTTCACGTCCTCAGAAAATATTTAAGACAAACTTAATGGGTAACGGGAAAAAATATTAACAGAACAGGTTTTAAGTACAAACGCGAAACTATTTCTAAATGCCATACAATCAGCGGCCAGTTCTGGGTAGTTTGTTTTCCTTGTTTTTATCTGCTGTACTAGGTAAGGTAACGGGCTTTGTCAATCGGAGGACCTGCAAAATAAAAAATAATAGACAAATCAAAATAACACAGAACCTGCAGTGCTTACCCCTTTGGATGTTGACGGTGCCATCTTATTGAGGGTCTTTGAGAAATTCTGTGGCAGTTTAACCGACTTCATGGGCGGCTTTGAGATACCCGATGAACTCGGTTTCTCTATGACTTTCTTCGGAGACCGCATCTCACTCATGGTCCGACGACGCACTTGACTCGAAGAAGATGTCGTCAGACTCGATTGTTTTGGTGTTGGGGTGGCTGCCACAAATGAATATCTCGACTTGGCTACTCCGATCCTTTTTATGGGCGACGCTTCCACCATTGGTGTAGAGCAAGCATTCGGATAGCTTTTCGCAGCCAATTGCACATTCGGAGTGCTGGTAGCGGATTTGAATTTGGTCGAATCGTCAACGGGCGAGTTCGCTGTTGTAGTGACAATCATTGGTGCGACTTTTTTCACAGGAATTGTCGCCTTCATAGGACCACTGGCTTTGAATATCGACTCCGTCGATTGTTTGAACTTGAGTTTCTTCGCGTTCAAGCCGATGCCACCAATTGGCATTGGAGGTTGCGACTGCATTACATGCTGTTTTTCGTGGTGCGTCTCTAGCGCCATGGTTCGTCGGGGCATCTGACTTTGTGGCTTTGCGACTGATTCGGTTGCGTTGCTGTTAGAACAAATTGAGCGACGATTTATGCGCGTGCTGGGAGTACTGGACGTTGCGCTGGAGAACGAGTTCCTTCGAATCATGGTCGCACGTGCTGGTGTCTTGCACTCGTTACGCTGAGCACTGGGAGGTTCTGGGGCGGTAAATTGTTTTTCCTTATCGTGAATGCTCAACGATTGGCTACGGCGGCGTCCCTGACTCTGATACAATTCGGGAGAGCCGTCGTTTCGATAGTCTGATGGCGCGATGGAGGTGCGTTGTTTGGGTGGAATTGGTGTGTTCATGACGACAATGTAGGTGGGATTTGTGGCATTATTACCAGAAGAGCTGCTAAGATTGGCCTGAACGACGTTAACGTTCTGATTGCTTAGAAGCCTTCCTATTTGTTCGACAATGTCAGATACTTCTGGCTGAGACATTTCGGGAGAGTTGAATGAATGCGTTCTTCCCGATATGTTTGAATCGGAACAGTGCTCGGGTTCTTCTTGGGATGGTTCTTCTGCACTGCAGTGCGGCTCTTGTTGTGTTTGATGCGCTTCTTGTTTTTCGCGTTCCTCACGATCCTCATTCTCTTTCAGGTCAATATCAAAGGTACCCTGACGCACAATCGGCTGTGGCGGCGTAAGCGTGTCCATCTTTTCACTAGTTTCTGGTGGAAGAACAAATCAGAATTTAATCCAGTAAAGTAGATTATATCACTTACCACCGACATTCTTGGCGTTCATTAACTTGCTCAAGCTTTCCAGCAAGTTGTTAGCCTCTGTCTTTTTCATGTCGTTCGCGCAATCTTTGATCACGTGTTTGAGATTTTCGATCAAAGTTCCAATCTCTTGGTTGTTGTTTCGCTGCACCTTGTGTTGCTGAACCTTCTCTTTGAGAGCCTCCAAGTCTGCAGAGTTTTTACAAATGACAGGCAATGTGAATGGGTCTGTCTCTACAGGCTCCTCATCCCAAGGCATTGGTGTTTGAGAGACGACCGGTGAGGGAATCTCCTGAAGAATAGGAATCCTCATCAATTCCAGATCACTATCGATGTCGTTTTCCGAATCTATCCAATTAGGTTTAATCGCCATTAGGTCATCGCAGGAATCATCGAACGACTTGGTTGTGTCGATAACAAATTGCGATGAGAAATGGTCAGCAAGATTTTTCGCCTCCGAAAATACCGAAGATAAGGGACTGCTGTTTTCTTCATCAATAGCACGCCGGTTTAAGGGTGAATTCGACGTTGAATTAGACAAACTAAGCTTAAGAAGCCGCTTACGTGCATCTACTACTTTTTGCGATCGTCCCCGCCCAGAACTATCCGAGTTATCCGGAACTGCTACAGAACACTCTGGTGTGGAGCTCCCGGGCGATTGGCTTACATCCATGGAACTACAAGACCCCACAAAGCCTTTATTCATTAAACTTTGCGATAGACTATCCTCCGAGAGGCTAGAGATTGTATTCTCTGTAATGAACGCTTTGTTAACTGTCTTTGAGCTGTCATTTCGTGATGTGAATGCACTGTCATTACCCGGCGAAAAGTTTGTCGACCCGATACTGGATAAGGAACTAATTGGTTCCCTAAATCTGAAAGGTACTTGCAATTTACAAAATTCCGGAACCATAGAAGAGTCGTCATCCCCTGTTTTAATACTATCATCGCTTATCCAGAGCAAATTTCCCGTTCGTACCTCAGACTGGCTAATAGCTGCAGCAGACTCGAAAGGATGCGCTTGGTAGGATGCCTCTCGAGAGAGTAACTCGAAAGGGTCATCTGGACGGTTGGCCTGTTTTTGAATGAAGTCAAATGGATTGTTTTCAAGACTTTCACGCCCATCACAATGAGGAATGGGTAGTAATGCAATCGGTGCGGTCTTTATTTTGGACGGAGTAGAATCAACGAGTGTTGAGGAGGGACCATCTTCAGCGCTTAAATCAATGAGATTTCCTGCTGTTATGTCATTCGACATTATTTCGGTTGATTTTATTTAAAACACGTTTGTGTTTATTACTGCGGGAAGAAACATCCACAGTTTTTACAACAATGCAAGAAAGTGTAAGCAACTTTCAAGTTCTTTTCGACAAAACTGCGGATTCTATTTGAAATTTTTGTATTCAAACCGCAATCAGCTGTCACTTGTGGTTTGATGTGGTGTGTTGAGCTGAGCTTGAGATGAAACTGTTATTCAGCTCAATGGCTGAATTGCAATGGCCGCGTTCCACTGCCCGCTAGTGATCAGCGACATGAAAAAAACTCCATATAACAAGAATTTAAATTTCACCATTTGCGCTAGATGTCTACCTACCACTTTTTGTGAAATATCTCTTTCAGGGAAATTTCTCAATCCAGCGCAAAACTACCTGCTGCATTGAGAAAAAAAACACTTGTCAAAGGAAATCGTTCAAACATTTACAAAATAAAAAAAAAACGAAACCGAGCAAGTATAATTGTGATGAAAGTGGTAACAACGCAATCAAAATAGGAACTCAAATATTGTGTTCAACATATTGTAACATTTCTTTAATTGTAGTGTAGAAATAATTATTCGAAAAAGAGTGTCAAATGTCATTTTGTCGCTGGCGCTATCGTTCTAGCGCGGGCGTTCCTTCACATGGAATATTTTGTGCTATACGTCTAGCGGAACGCGGCCATTATTTTGAGATATTTTTCTAGTACATTTATGTACTAAATTTAAGGTACCTAAAATTAATGTGGTTCACTTTGTAGAGAAGCAGAATGAATTCCATCTTGAGCTTTTATTTTGTAGTGGTTATTCGATTGGACGCTCTCAGAGCACTTTTTTTGCTCTCAGAGCAATTTTTATGTTCGTTTGGTACAAAAAAAACAATCTTTTTCAGATTGCAGAGTACTTTTGCGAATCTAGATATTTGCTCAGATTTGCTTCAGATTTACCAATTCAAGTGCATTTGAGTTTGACAACTGGTGGAGTTTGTTTACATTTTCGTGAATTTTTTCTACAGCAAAGATAAATACTGCATTGAATCTGTTTTTGTAAATTATTTATGTAAACATATTTAGAAATCAATCGGGACGGAAATTTCGAATGTTTTAATGTATAATTTAACCAGTGAACGGAAGGCACTTAGAAAAGTGTCGAAGACTACACATATTCAAGTCGCACGAATATCAACACAAAAAAGAGTAAGTGAAGCGCTTGTATTGTCTCTGAGCAAAACCACATTAATCAAACGATTGCACTTAATCAGACTGACTTGGAGGAGGTGACATTAGTTGTTGTACTTTACTTTCGCTGAGATAGGATGTTTTTAAAGTCCTACAACAAAAACAAACAAAAATGAACCAATTTGATATTTCTGTCGGTTTAGCGGCTGGAAATTTTATTTTTAAAAAGTAAAGTAAAAAATAAAGAACAAAAAAAAAAATAACACAGGAATAACGTGAGTTTTAAAAAATTCACATCTACAAAAACCTTTGTTACTATTCTAGTACGTTTGGTACTATTTTTAAAAACGTACCTTTTTTCATTTGAATTTTCCAACACTCAGCTGTCATTTGCGTATGTTGTCATCGGTCGTCAGTGGGACCATAGTGGAAATTTTTGTTTAACTTTTTCTTCGATTTTTTCATTGCAATTTTTTTCGACCTTTCACCATGGCGAATTTTATGCAAAATAGTGTAGTCAAATTTGCCTGCTCTTGTGGTATTCTAAATCCCATAATGAAGTTGTATTTCTGCAGACATTGCTTGAAATTGAGGTGCGGTTTCTGTGTCTGCCACGAAGTGAGTAATCCTCCCTCTCTCCAAAAACGGAAGAATAGTGTCGACATACTTTCTAGGTGGACTCACACTTTTGTTCAAATTGCTTGGAAAACATACCCTCGTCAGAGGCTAGACGCATGAAGAATCGTTGTATGAACTGTTTCAATTGTCCATGTTGCCAGCATACTCTATCCGCTAGGGCAACTACTGTTATTGTTCCGAGGTAGGTTAACAGAAAAATGTGAAAATCAATCCTTAATTTTTCGCTGTAGGAAGACTGATGATCCTCCAAAAGAGGGCGAAGGTGAACCAAAGGTAATGACCAAGAAGATGTATTATCTCTCGTGTTTGGCATGTCGGTGGACTTCTAGAGATGTGGGCATTCCCGATCAAACGGTTGCAACCGGAGCATGGCCGGATAATGAATATGGGCATCAGACTAGATTTGATGCCCTTCTCGAATACTATCAATCCGTAGTTCTTCAGGAGAAGCAGGAGAAACAAGAATACAATCGAAGAAGGACACCTAAGGCACACAAATTTACTAATTTGACGGTAGGTCCTGTGAATTAGCACAGAATTATATAAACTTATTGAGCACTTTGGCAGGATCGCACTGGTTTAACTGTAGCAATCATTCGACGCCAAATGGGTTGGTCCGATAAGAACCCCCAAAAGGCCAAACCAATCCAAATAAGTCCCTCAGCAGCTACCGAAGATGTGGCCGAACTGAATCCATCGATTTTCACTCAGAAAATCAACATAAAAAACAGTAAGTCACTCTGAATAGCCCAACTGATTCTATCCTTAAGTGTTGGTTTTCCTTAGTCACTACAATTCAACAGCGACATGGGCAACCATCTGATCAACCATTCACCGTGAACAAGCTCTATCCGCAGCGCAAGTGCTTGTGGATCAAACGATCGCTTCGCTGCCGTCAGTGTGAGCACAACGTAATCAAGCCCGAATATCATCCCGGTTCGATAAAGTATCGCATTCAATTGTTCGCCAACTACCACGTGCCCGATGTTCTACTTGTGCGTTGTGAGAAACCTTTAAAAGCGGGCAGCGCCTGTCAACTGATTCTCAAGTTAACCAATCCAACTATGCACGACATGACCATCACCATTATGGAGTTGCCAACCGAAGAAGAGGAACTTCGAATGATCGAGCTGATGCGCAAAAACTTTGAAGAGCAGATAGCTGTCACAGCGGCCACATCGACACCTGGTCTCAACACAGGTCTATCCAGACAAACATCGCTCACAGAGGAGCCACGCTGTGTAAAGAGTCCAACCAATGCTCAGCTTGAGATGCTGGATTCTTCGTTTGTCTTGAATCAGCGCGATGACTCCACTGAATTTGACGAAGAGGTTCAAGTTCAACGAGAAGAACCTAAGTAAGTAAATTGCTCCATCTGCTCTTGAGACTGTAAGATTTATCTTTTCTAGATTCATCATTTGGCGGAAATCGAATAAAGTGTCCATCAAGTTAAACTTCGTCCCAGATGCTGGGCTGCAAGCAGGTGATGATGTCACTCTCGGTTTCCTCATGCAGTATACCTATGTGAATACTGTGACGAATACTCCCGAGAAAAAGGAGCCGCAGAAGCACGCATTGTCTTCCAAAGTCTACGTTAAAGTCGGGCAGATTGAGAATGATGTTTAAATAAGCGGGTCCTTGAGATTGTCGTTTGCAACGACCTATCTATTTATTGTTGTATTTATTACTTTTAACCCCCTTCGCTCTAATTTAACAGTTAATCTATCGGAACGAGCAAGTGGAACGAAACACTGCATGAAATTAATATTGAGTGAATCTGGTGCTCCGATGACAAATTACAATAAACAACTGCTTTGTTCTGAAATCCGTCGATGTTTGATGTTTTTTTTTAAACTGAAATTGTCTTTGTACTAGTGTAAATCCTAATGCCAACAAAAAAAGCAATTTCTTTTCTCAGAAGGCTTGGATTTGAAATTCTTGATGCGTTTTTTAATGTTTGTCCCGGTTTGCTTTATCTCTTTTCCCTTTTCTCACTGATACGTTCGTGTTGATTCAAATATGCAATTTGATCTGCAAGATCGGATGAATGGTGTAATGGAATCGCCGCAGATCAATCGTCAACGTTCGGTACGCGGTATTGAGCCGAGTACGATTTTGAAGGCGAGCAACAGTTCTTGGTTTACATTGCACAAGATAGTTTCAGTTGGATAGTTTGCCTACAACGAAACACGATGGTCCTCGGCACAGCTTCCACCACTTCGAAACCAAATTCAAAACTCTAATCGAAAAATGAAAACACTGTGGTTCTTATTTACGGTATTTGTTTATATCAATTAAAAAATCAAATTTGTTGCCAAGAATACTGGAGTATTCCAACAGCCAGGGCACAAAAGTAATCCAGCATACAATCTACAAACGGCGACCGCGACGACCACCCTTCCTGCGTGTGGAATCTGATGGAATTGGAGTGACATCCTCGATGCGGCCAATCTTCATCGATGAACGAGCCAAAGCACGTAATGCCGACTGTGCACCAGGTCCGGGAGTCTTAGTCTTGTTGCCACCAGTGGCACGGAGCTTGATGTGCAGTGCGGTGATGCCTAGAGTCTTGCACTTTTCAGCAACGTCCTAGAAAGAAAACATATTAAATCAATATCTGCAATTCAGGAGGCAGTTTTTCTTTGATTATTACCTGAGCGGCCAACATGGCAGCGTAGGGTGAAGCCTCATCACGATCAGCCTTCACTTTCATGCCACCAGTGACACGGGCAATGGTTTCACGACCGGACAAATCAGTAACATGTACGAATGTATCGTTGAAACTGGCATAGATGTGAGCAACGCCGAATACTAGCTCACCATCGCGCACTTGTGGTCCTAGGGAAACCTGGACTTCTTCTTTTTGAACTTTATTCTTCCTTGGTGGCATTTTGATCGAGTTCTGAAATATGGAGAATACACTTTGTCAAACATTTTTTTTATTTGTTGTGGATGCAATCGATAAGAGGCAAATTTTAATTCACAAACATCTGCGTGAAAACATATAAAATCGATACGAAAATCGTAAGATTTCATTAAAGCACATATTTAATTTTAAACTTGCACATGTATTTTCAAAAAATATGAACGGATTATTAAAATATTTAAAAATTTAATGAGACCTTTTGAAAAACACAGTCCAATCGAACGAACCGGATATACGGAAAAGAAAGTACAGCAGTTTGTGGTTGTCAAAACTGTCAATTGACTGCTAGAATGATTTAATACCAAATTGTCTACATGAAAATTCTAGTGGAATGTTTGAGAAAGAACAAAGATGGAAGCATACATTAAGGCTTGCGCTACATCAGTTTCAATTGAATAGGATTTAACAAAACCAAGTGCACTCGAATTGATAAGTAAGTACCTTTGTCAAAGATAATGGAATACGGAGATATATAACTTTCAAGTGAAAGGCGGCTGTACCAAAGATAATGGAATACAGAGATATATAACTTTCCAATGGAAGGGCGGCTGCCTACAAGCTGTTTTCCCAAAAAATTCAAGAAGTCACGAACACTTGCTCATTTCTTTTCTAGTATATGTGAGTTCATGAATTGGACATTAAAACAAGAATTCGATTTTCTCTAATGTGTATTTTACTATTTTTTTGAAATTTAATAAAAACCTCTACAAAAACCAAACAAATTCAATATGAAACACAAAACAACTAAATATATAAATTAATAAATTAAATAAAAGCAATATGAATAGCGGTCGGTCATTGGCAACATGCTTTTTTGTTCCTCACACGTATTCACAGACTGGGGTTGAAGTTACAAAAACAACAATGTAATCAAATGGATTTTGGGGCGATAGATCTTTTAATCTTTCATCTCTCACCTAAGTAAAAATAATTAGATTTCCTTTGTTTGGAAATTTTGTCGATCTAGTTTAAAAAAAGAGAAGTGTAAAAATGCATGCATAAATAGAAATGCTATGCAATTACATCTCGATGGTACAGATTAGACCAAAGTAATAACAGGAAAATCATTAAAAGGGGCACACAACCTTAAACAATTAACACTATATAAATTAATAGTGATCGAATTCAAGAATTTAGTTCAAATTGAGTGTGGAAAAAATATCCACGCAATTTAATAATACCTAATAATATATACTCTTGCGAGTGAAGATTGCACATCTTATATTAGGTACTGATATCTGAAGTACTCTAGAAATGGGCATTTTCGTCCTTCAGTAGGATCCGAAGATTTTCCCTGATTTATATTTGACTTATTGTAATTCACACGAACTTTTTATATTTAATATTGAGTTTAAAATTTTGTCAACGTCCAGTCGCGAAAACATCGACGACTTTCGAATTCATCAGCTGCTTGGCGCAGCTTCAAATTTTACTTCAATTCATTCCTTTGTGAAAATTCCAAATCATTCTTTTTTCACACGAGTAATTAGAAAAACGAAACGAACAAAGGGAAAATGCCAACAGATCCCATTTTCACTTCATTCTCGCATTTTGTCGCCATATTTGTTGTTATCTTCTTCGACGGGGAGCAAGAACTTATATTTTTTCTTCTTCAGTGAACGTTAAAGAAATTAAAAATTCCCAAAAATCGAATTAAAAAACAATTCACACATTCGATTTTCATTTCGAACAAAGTTTTCGGCGTTTGCGCGAAGAAAAACTCGAAAATATTCCCATCCAAAACTCAACAAAGCAATCTTTTTGCTCTTCTCCCCCAAGAAGAAAAACTCAAGAAAGACAATCTCTGGGAAAAGACCCCCCAATTCGAGTAGTGATCGTATTCATTTAATAATTCCACACTTTCATTCTCACAAATTGTGCGATCAGAGAAAACTGTGAAAATGCCCATAAAAAGTGTCGACCCGAACACAAATTATTGTGGCTCCCTGCTTACTGGCTCTAATGGTGGTGATTGAAAACAAAGAAAGCAAGTACTTTCGGACTGTAAAATAAGGCAAAGTGAAGAAAAAGCTAAATAATTGTAAATTTCATTCATCAGGAGGGGCTGCAGGAAAAAAAAACTAAAATCAACGGCTGGTCGCTGTGTTGTGTTTGTTTGCTGTGTGTATAGATTTTCCCATTTTTTTTTCGTTTTCCCCCACCCGTCCTACGGATTGTGGTAATTCATTCTTTGTTTTCACTGCGGGAATAAAGCAAGAAACCTATCCAAGTAAGTCCATTTGCCAGCTGATCAAGTGTTTCTTGGTTCAAGCGAGTAAAAAAACGATTCCAAGAACAAAAAGAAGAAGAAAAGCCATCTGTACATATTCATCCACATATATATATATATATACCAGAACACAAACACTTGAGCGCATGCATATGCACACAAGCAAGCCACAAACACGCACACATCCAACGTCTCCGAACAGCAGTAGAAACGTTTGCCTCAATACTCGCCACACAACCTCCCAAATGCGACACCATTCCGGAAAAAAGTGAAAATTCAAAGCGAGTAAAAGGAAAATACCATCCAGAGCTGCTGGTGCTGGTATAGAGGGGTGAATCCTTTGTTTTCGGCGCGTGGCGGTGGTGGATCACACAATTCACAATCGGTTTAGAGCAACAACAACAACAAACCGACGATAGAATTGGAGGATTTCGTGTTTTTTTGGTCGTTGTCGCCCCAATTTTCACTGTTTGTGTTATTTTTCGCTGGCTGAAGAATCTTTCACGCCTGTTATAAACATTTTGCTGTAAAACTGGCGAACGGCATAGGCAACGCCACTGGGGGAGGTGGAAATCCGAACCCCTCTGTTGCAGGTGGCAATGGTCATGGATCTGCTGATGCAGGAGCCGGCGGTGTTGCCGGTAGTGGTGGCGGTGTCGGAGGAACCGGAGGTCATCAACAGAGGGTCAACAACCAAGGCAACGACCAACAAGCGGGCGGTGTTGGTGATTGGAATCAAGAGGACATTGATCGTTTTAGCTTCGATGATTCGGATCGCTTTGAAGAGGATTCACTATGCAGCTGGAGTTCAGAACCGGAGTCGGTTTGTAACAATTGGCGCGGCTGGAAACGACCATTTACCAGCAGCAGTAACGGCGGCTGGGGTTCTACCGTATTCAACCAGACAGGTTATTCGAAAAGGCCCAACGAAAGCGAGGGTGAGTACCTACCAACTGCGAAATACCTACACATTTTAATGATTAATTTATCTGCAACATATTTTATTCTTAAATTTTTTCGAAGTCTCTTAGTTATTGAGGGCTTTTTAAAGTAAGGGGTGTAAAAGAAAAAGTATTTTAATACAAAAAATTGTTTCAGCAAAACCGTTAAAAAATTGCTGGATAAACAATATCATTAAGGTTGTGGTGCTCCAATATTTCTAGTCAAAGACGTGTTTTTCAAGTCCTGTTTGCACCTTAAAGTTAAACAAAGGTTATAAATAGCTTTCAAACTGGTTCCGCTGCATAATGAATACCTATTTATAATCAATTAACCATTCTACTTGGTCGATGCCCCTTCCCATTGCATCCTAAATCATAAATAATTAGTTGTTGCTTGTAAAATGCGGACAAAAACGACACGCTATATCCTTGCAAATAATTATTACCCATTTGTTTAGCTTCCTTCCATCAATCATCATCTTTTAGCCCGTCCTTCCAAATCGAAAAAGGATGCACATAAGTGATAACTACGAGTTGTAGAAAGGCATAACAAACAAACACAAGCGAACGAAAAATAAACCAGAAAATATACTTAACCGCAATGTCAATAGCCGTTTGTACGTTCCTTCAAGAAGAAGAGTCAAATCCTTGGCAAGGTTCTTTGACTTGTATTCGCTTGTTCGTTTTGATTGTAAACAAAGACAATAAATAAAAAAATAAAAAATAAGAAAAAAACCTCTTGCAACTCTGAGACCAACAACCTGAATCCGAGTTTGCTCTCTCTGTTATGCTATTCTATCCTCCCTGTCCAGGTAATGTCTTACGGCTCTGTGTGTTCCTTTGTGTACCTATATCCGTTTGTATGCAAGAAGCCAAAGTTAATATTTCGACGGAAAATGCAGAAATGCGAAACCAGTTTTAAAACTCCTTACCAAGACAAAACAAACGGTCTCTGCTGATGTTATTTATGTTGCTTGAAAACTTCTGACAACATATTATACAGTGGGTCAGATAAAATATTTTTGTTGTGGGATGTTTGTATATAAAGGATTTTAAGTAATGTATGTGAATTTGTGGGCTATCTGTTTTTTGCAGATTAGCAGTGTTAATGCTCATAGCTACGGATTATGATTGAAGGCTATAGTTAGGATATCACTATATCGATGGCATCGGCCGCTTCAAGTATGTCGTTCACTGCTATTAAGTAGTTCAAGACCTAATATCGTATCAACAAACAATCCTCCGGCTAGTCTAGTATGTAATAGAGTAGTATGGGGATTCATCTATAGTGTATTTTCGAGGATAAATAACCCTAGCAGAACTGATGGATACAAAACTCTCCACTCCAATGACGAAATATATGCACTAGATACTAAGCCCTTATACTGATAGATTTTAGCCGAGTGCAACACGATAAACATGGCGGAAGAGCGCCTGAAAGAAAAAATAACGAACCGATACGATAAAACTGATAACGACACATAATCAACCACTTAGAACTTCGAAGAGGAACATACCTATTCATTTGCAAAACTTATTTCGTTCGTACAACTGCTTTCAAACTTTAGATCGGCGCCAGAACATGTCCTTGTCCAGTACACTTTATAATTTGGGTTACCTCGCTCCACCCTACTGACGTATTTTCGCGTTTTGTAGTTTTGTAGAACAAACAATAGAAAAGCTTTGCAAGTAAATCTGGCTGAACCAGATGCTTAAAATGTTCTCTCAAAGTAAAACGAATCACTTTTTCGCAGCTGCTGCTGATGTGTATGTCTGCAGGCACATAGGTTCATTTTTTTTCCCGCAGAACAACATGAAAAAACGCACGAAAAATGCGTGAAGCCACTCAACGTAATGTCACAAGAAATAAACGGGAACAAGAGCTAAGAGCACAGCAAATGACCTTATTCTTTCGTGCATAGCTAAATTGAACAAACAATACATACGAATCGGCAAAGAGGCCAACAACACTTTAATTGACGGGTTGTTGTTTTCATTTAAAGTGATGGCGTACACTTTTTCGAAATGTTGTAGTAGGTACCTACCTAGATAGATTTTGCGGAATAAAATCGACGGACGTTTGTCTGTCAAAACTCATACGTTGTGTATATATGGATTTATGGATTTGCGAAAGCAAATGAATTTCGTAATAATGTTTGTGCCAACAGATGACATGCGTCATGTTTCAACTTTGGCACGTTTCTGCTATTGGGTTCTATGGTGTAATGGTTAGCACTCTGGACTTTGAATCCAGCGATCCGAGTTCAAATCTCGGTAGAACCTTGTTTTTTTTTTTTTTTTTTTCTTCCTGTTCTGTGTTGGGTGTTGAAAGATAAACGAGAATAAGTTTCAAAAAGATTTATGGGGACAGGTACCACGGATCTATGCAGGAAATGGAGTAGGGTAGAGTTCTAAGGTACAAATCATATTTTGACATTCCTGAAATAGTTTCAGATGTCGACGATTTAGTTATTTGTAAACAAATATTTTTTTCCGACTTGACAATTTTACTGATTACTCACTATTTATAGTTTTGCGATGACAAACAATAATGCAATTGAAGAGTTCGGTATTCAAAATGAGCATTTCCAACTATTCCATAATTTTTTATGATAGGTACTAATAAAAGAAATTTTTTTTACATTTTATGTGTTCTGTAAGAATAATTATACAATGCAAATAAACGAAAAACCATTCGCCTTCTTTTTGCCATTGTTTATAGAGCAATTCGTTACAACTTCCACCCCAATCCAGTGTCATCAACACAAAACAATTTCCATTTACCAGTACCAGACTTGACCTAACCTATCCACTTATGATTACCTCATTCCGCCAAATACCGTGAAGCAACCCATGCACATCAGAGTGTGCAACATGCAATTCTGTAACACACTAGTTGCCATATCTACTCACAACTCACTATACAGTTCCACTCTCTACACACAGTTCGAGGGTTCCATAATATCTCCTTCAATTCTATGTACCATAAGCTGTATCGTCGTCATAGGCTGCTGGAATCGCAATAGCGGCGACTGGTTACACTTGTATATTGCATGTGTTCATCGTCGTGAGTTCATGATTGCCACTATTATCGACATCAAACATGAACACTACATCCTAGAGAGTCAAATAGATGTACACATATGTTCATGCAGTGTACACTATATGCGATATCTTTACTGCCGTCTTTATGTCTCCAGTTTTAGTGTTGACCATTTAGGCAGCTGAAGCACCTTCTCTCCTCTGCCGAGCACAGTTTTCGTTTAATTTTATCACACCTCTTGCTCTGGTGTGTTCGTTGTTGCTTCATTCTGTTGTAATTTTAATTTGTTTTTAGTGGACTGGTACGTTCTCATGCAAAAGAGGACAGCGATTACGATTCCTTTGGCAGACGACTTTCCATATATGTATGTTCTCAAGCCTCCACAGTTCACACGCGCTTAACTCACCCCTAAGCCATTTTTGCAAAACACGACACGCAATCTTCAAGTATTTGTTTTCTTTTCATTCCCAGCGGGCATAATTGTTGTTTTATTTTTGTAATCTTTTGCGGGCATGATTAGGTTAGGTCAGGGTTTTGCTTGGCTTGGCTTTTATTCTATCTAGATAAATACGCTGTTGGCCATAGTTCTGGCTGTAAATTTGGAAAATGATGTTTACATATTTTTGCTGTCGCAGAATTAGCTTGTGGTCGGTGGTTCCTACCCACCGTAGCTTTGATGTGAGAGTTTGGGCCACCATTGTTATATGTCAAAGGTAACGAAGAAATGTATTAAACACATGGCCTGTGCTGGCTTTTTCCGAAAGATAGACTCCTTTTCTTATTCAACGACCTTTGAGAACTGATGACCTACTGAAGTTTTTTTTCTTGTCGGTTAAATTTTAATTCCATCACATCTCCGGATAGACAAAATAATTACAACTTATTTTTCTTTTCAGAAGTTCCATCTCTAACGGAGCTAGCAGCGAAATGCGTCGCTTCCCACATCCCGTTTGAATTGGTTGAGCACGTCTACCCGCCGGTTCCAGAACAGCTGCAGTTACGTATTGCATTCTGGAGTTTTCCCGACAACGAGGAGGACATTCGTTTGTATTCCTGTTTAGCAAATAGTTCCGCCGATGAATTCCATCGTGGAGATCAGTTATTTAAGAATCGTTTAGTTAAGGATCCATTGCAAATAGGTAAATATGTCGGCCATTTATTAGATGATACATAAACTTACTACTGATTAGGTTTTCATCTATCGGCGACTGTCGTTGGCCAGAGTCAGCTAAGAGGTCACTTTAATGTAGCGGTCACATTCGACCGACGGCGGATATCGTCGTGCAATTGTACGTGTACATCGTCCGCCTATTGGTGTTCTCATGTGGTCGCCGTTTGTCTATATCGAATACATTGTGTAAGTAATCGAGATGATTGAATCGGTGATTATAGTTTATGTTCTGTGTTTAATTCTTCACAGCCGAATGAGGTGTGCTTACGTGCTCCAGTGTCTGAATCACTCACCCGCCTGCAACGAGATCAGCTGCAAAAATTCGCTCAATATCTGATCAGTGAGCTACCGCAGCAGATACTGCCGACTGCTCAGCGTCTGCTTGACGAGCTGCTGAGCGCACAGCCGACCGCAATCAACACAGTATGTGGAGCACCAGATCCAACGGCTGGTGCTTCGGCAAACGATCAAACCAGCTGGTACTTGGACGAGAAGACGCTACATGAGAATATCAACCGCATATTGATTAAATTTTGTTTACCAGCGCCAATTGTATTTAGGTAAGTAGCGTGAAGGCCCTTCTGTTGTGTGGATTAGACTTATTGTGACTCTACTTTCAGTGATGTAAACTATTTAACAAACTCTGCCCCACCGGCCGCTGCCGAATGGAGTTCTCTGCTGCGCCCGCTGCGTGGCCGAGAACCGGAAGGCATGTGGAATCTACTTTCAATCGTACGGGAGATGTATCGGCGCTGCGATCGCAATGCAGTGCGCCTGCTCGAAATCATCACCGAGGAGTGTATGGCATGCGATCAGATTCTGATTTGGTGGTTTCAGACGAAGCTGTCAATGATGATGGGATCGCATGGATATAACGGTGGCAAGCACAGTAACACACATAGCAATTCGAATGCGTCACAGCATGCCTGCTCATCGCTGTGTGACGAAATAGTTGTTTTGTGGCGCCTGGCTGCATTGAATCCAGGACTGGCTCCAGATGAGCGGGACATGCTGCACGCACAGTTCACGGCATGGCATTTGAAGATCCTCGATCGGGTGGTCAAGTGTCGCATGCTGCCCTCATCGTATAGCAGTAAGCATCAGCAAAACTCTAGGTGAGTGAACTTTTTGAAGTTATTTGGTTGTGGGGTAGCAGAGTTGCAGACCCGTTTTTATTTTCTTTTTGGTTTCTTGAAAAACTACAATAATTATTCACAAAGATTAACTTCACGCAGAACCGACGCCGAATTGTTTGTCGGCTTTAAGCCGGCCATTGGGGCATGCTACCTGGACTGGGAGGAATACCCCATTCCTGGCATAACGCACACACAGGACACGAATCCGATTTACTACTCACCATTTACCTGTTTTAAACACACCGACTCAAAAAGCGAACCGGCTGCGAGCAGCCATCAGTTGAATGCAACACAAGCAGTTATGGCTAACAACAAGCACTATAACTATATCAGCACTTCGTCGGATCACCACAGCATGCATCTGGTACACAACAAGAATCGGTATGACCGTCCCTTCCGTGATCGTTTCTACATCTCGAGCAGCAACAACTCGAGCAATTCGAGCAGCGAAAGTGTACCCGTGCGATTGCATCAAGCGTTAATTGTGACGGGAGGTGGTGTTCTACCGGGCATTGCTAGTGGTGGCGTTGGTTCGGTGGTTGTCGGCGGTGTTGGGGTCAAGCCGGGCGATGGTAATCGTTCGAGTGCAAGCAGCGAAGGGTTCTGCGAAAACGAGGACTTTGGCGGTGACAGCAGTGGCAACAATGAAGGTGGCCGGGCTCTACAACCCGCAGCAGTACAGATCAAACAGCAGAACACCGGCGAAACAGATTCACAGAACAGTATTGAGCTGTCCTCTCCACTGGAGGGAGTGAATTTACCCGTAACCGGAGTGGAGCTGAAGTTCCTGGGCAATTTCGTTGGCAGCGCTAGTGGGAGTGCCGCAACTAGGCAAACATCTTCACTTTCATCAGCTTCGTCGTCTTCCTCATCGATGCTGGGTGTGAAAGTTGGCGAAATGACGGTACCGCCACCAGCCACCCATCAACTACTACCAACGGCGATTGCAGAAGTCGCTGTGATTGATGACGCAGTGGTCGTTCTGAGTGATGCAGTGGTAGAGCCACGTCGGATCTCGAAAGACGAATCGTTCTCCAGTTCCAGCGATGAATTCATCACTCCAGAGTGTCAACCGATTAAAACCACCCCGCCATCGGTCTTCGCCGCAGGTATTGCAGAGTACAGCCCCATGCCAGGATGCAGTAAGTCCTTGCAAATACCCTTGTCAACAGAGAAACCGGAGATTTTCTCGAATGTTCGACCGACAGAGGACGCTTGGGACATTCTCCTAGCACGGGCTGAAGGTCTTCATGCTCATGGCCACGGAAGAGAAGCGTGTATCTTAGCCGTCCGTTTGGCAGAGGAGATGCTGGCGAATCCTCCAAACTTGATGGTTGAAATACCGCCACCCCCCAAACGAAAGGGCAAGAAGCACAACATCAATCCCATTTCGCATCAGCTAAGTGTGCTGGCGTCGTCAACACTATCCAAGTGTGCATTCCTCTGCACCGTGCTATCTGAGAACTCTGAGCACTATCACAACGCGTTCAGAATTTGCCTGTTTGCGCTGGAGATGCCGCGACCACCGGCCAGTACAAAGCCACTCGAGGTGAAGTTGGCCAACCAGGAGGCCGATCTGTTGGCATTGTTAAAGAAAATTCATTTGAATCAGCCGAAATTGCGAGTAATTCGTGAGCGAGCAGAGCAGCTAAAGAACGGAACGCTCAAGTCGAGAGGAGAGGCCTTGCTTCCGATAAACCTGGCGAGCTTCATTTTTGATGCTCTAGTCATGCCTTCGGTGACGGGCAAGGAAAACCGCAACAAAGTAATGAGTATAGCGTACAGGATACCCACGGATGAGAATTTGGGTTTCGAGGCAGCGGTGGCAGCTTTGGGACTCAAGGCAAATGTGTCTGAAGCTGAACATCCATTGCTCTGTGAAGGCACTCGTCGCCAGAGGGGCGATCTTGCTCTAACTCTGCTGTCGTATTACAAGGATGAACCACGAAAGATCGCGAAGATTATGGACAAGCTCTTGGATCGAGATATACACACACTGCTGAAGACTCCCCTCCTGCCGGCATACTACTCGAATAACCCGCCAGTGCGGACACCAGCATCGCAAGCGCGTCGCGACGAGCAAGAACAGTTCAATGCTCATGCAGCAGCAGCATCTAGCGTCGCGGATTCATGCGGATTCCCTACGTCAGACAATAGTCGACCACACAGCAGTACCAGTGCGGAGATGGACGTTAGTATTGGGACTCACAACATTGGCTCTGGACAGGGTAATCTTGCCGGAGCGTCACCGAGTCAAGCTGTGGGTGGGGGCAACAGTGTTGGTGGAAATGGACCAGGTCCCAGCAGTCGAAGCAAGGACCTTCGGTATAAGGGTAAGCGCGCCTATCCGTCCATACCCAATCAGCCCTCAGAAGCAAGTGCACATTTCATGTTCGAATTGGCAAAGAACGTCCTCACCAAGGCTGGCGGAACAAGCTCAACGTCTTTGTTCACACAGGCAACAACAAATCACAACCACCATGGGCCGCACCGCGCTCTTCACATGTGCGCCTTCCAGTTGGGCCTTTACGCACTTGGCCTACACAACTGTGTCAGTCCCAATTGGCTATCACGCACCTACTCGTCGCATGTGTCGTGGATTATTGGACAAGCGATGGAGATCGGAGCACCGGCAATTTCGTTTCTTATCGATACATGGGAGGGACATTTAACACCGCCCGAGGCTGCAGGAATGGCCGACCGTGCATCACGAGGTTGGGACATCAATATGATATACCCTGCCGCTGAGTTGGCTTTGTCTGTACTACCCCATGCAGCTGCGCTCAATCCAAACGAGATTCAGCGAGCGATACTGCAATGCAAGGAGCAGAGCGACCAAATGCTGGAACGAGCGTGTATAACCGTCGAAAACGCCGCAAAGGGTGGCGGGGTCTATCCCGAGGTGCTGTTCCAAGTCGCGCACTATTGGTATGAGCTATATTTGCGAAATACCCCCAACAGCGAACAAGATCACGATGTAAACGACATTGATCACTCGGTCAGTCTAAGTGCGCTTATTGAATCGGCCGAGGCTCAAATGCAGCAGCCTCCTCCGCCGCAACCATCACAGAATCAACAAGTAGTTGTGACAACAGCTCCGCCTCCATTCCCACAGGGAGTGACTACACTGGCACCTATTGGAATTGCTCCATACCCTCCGTACAGCTTCTGTCAGGGGATCTATCACCATCACAACTTGTCGTATCCCCCAAATCAAATGCAGATGTATATCTCAACAGCGCCACCGCCCCAGGGTTATCAGCCCTTTCCGCAGCAAGCACCACCTCCACAAGCTGGACCACCGCCAACGGCGTATGGAGTACAACCAGGCTCCTTCCAACCAATGCAGCCACACCCCCAGGTACCGCCTGGCGGAGTCTACCCAGGCGGCCCTGGTACCCCTCAGTACGCTGCTGTGCAAATGCCAGTTCAAGTAAATGCATCGGCGCCACCACCACCACAACAGATGCCGCCGCAGTACTATGGTCAACCGATGTCGATATCGCAACCGCCACCACAAGGCTCTCAACAGGGCAATGGAATGCGTCAACAGCAGTATCCGTTTGTCCAGCAAGCACAGCCGCAACCACAAGTCCGACAAAGGCATCCACATCAATTCAGGTGAGTTTGAGCCGAGAAGTCAAAATTCAAATAAAGCTTATGTTGTGTTTATTTATAACAGCCCAACGCAGTTGCGATATTTGCTCGCCGCCTACAATGTTGGCATGCTGGCAATGGAAACACTCGCTCGAAGGGTTCACGACGATCGTCCACAAGCCAAGTATGCACGCAATCCCCCATACGGCGAAGATGTGAAATGGCTGTTGCGCATATCAAAGAAACTCGGCACACAGTACTTGCATCAGTTTTGCGTATGCGCTGTAAATTCGATCGTTAGCCCGTTTGTGCTGCACGATGTAGCTATTGAGTCGGCTCATTACCTGGGCCGAAACAACCACCAAATGGTGATGCAACATTTGCGATCTGCGTTGACACCGCTCGTTCAAAAGTGTCAACAGATGTAAGTACAAGGGACCCTAGAATTAACTGGTGCTTATATCAAACTCCCTTTTAGGTATATTCAATGTATCCACCAGAAGCTGTATCATCTCACTCAGGCGGACTACGAAGAATTCGCCAGTATTATACTAGCAGCACGTGCAGCCTTCCAGATAACACCCGAAGGCAGTGCACAATTCAAGGATTGGTTACAATCCATCAAGAGGTGAGTTTCCTTTAATGCATTTTTTATAAAAAGAACCAATAAGCGGATTTCGTTCTTCCTTGTTGCAGATCGAAATCTTGTAAGAAGGACCTTTGGACGCAGATAAATGCAGCCCTCCAAAGCAATTCCAAATGACAAAGACTGGACTCGGTCAGTTCCGAAGTACACAATCTAAAAAGCAATGCGTCATCCCTCACCTCATTACTAGCCGAATCAGAAGCATCTACGCCCACTATGAGCCACGACCGATCACTATCATCAACGCCGTCCCCTTCAGAATCACCAGCCAACTCTGTGATGGTGGCTCCAATGGTATCACGAACAAAAGCACCATCCTCTGCTTCACCCAGCCTCAATCAGCCACCGTCGTCTTCATCAACACCGTCGAATAGTTCATTTCATATGCAGCACCACCAGAATCTGCATCATCATCATCATCAACAACCACAGCAGCATTTTGTGATGGGTCCGTCACTAACAACAGGTGCGGCCAACACGTCCACTTCATCAGCGAGCAATAGCAGTTTAAGTTCTATTGCTGTTCCGCCATCGATAGCTGGCTCAACAGGTGGCCATCATCACCATCACCACCATCATCATCATCACCACGCCAAACAGCAGCAGCAGCAACAGCACGAACAACAGCAGCAGCACCGCCAACAGATGTCAGGTCCGCCCCAACATCAACATCAGCCGGTTTCGCAACAATTTCACCATCTCCATCAGCATCCACCACTTCCCCATCAATTGCCACATCGGCACCACATCCAAAAGCCACATCAAATGCATCATACAACCATGGAGCTGCTGACGCAGCAACCCCCACCAGTTGTCTCTTCACCCTCTCAGCAATCTCACCATACCATGGCTTCACAGCATATTCCCATGAATGTAACACCTGTTACAACAACGGTGCAACAGCCCCCGTCCACACAACAGCAACAGGTTTACCCCGCGGCGATGCTTACAATAGCGGCGACCGGTGGGTCTGCGCCCAATCAAAATCTAAACGTAATTGCAGCCGCCCCCATTGTTGTGGATTTCAGTAATTTCACTGTGAATTGCCTAACAGCTCATCCACCGCCACTAGCGCAATCTCAACAGCAGCAAGAGCATCATCAGATCCTTCATCAGCAGCAGCAACACCACCACCCGCAGCATCACCATCACCATCAACAGTATGCGAATCAGCACCAACAGCATATTGTGCATAGTCACCTGAGATCGTCCTCACCCCCATTGTTTTCGTCGCCCAAATGATCACTGTAATTCTGCTGAATACCCAATAGGTGAGGTAAATCAATTCATCAATTAGAATTATATTATAGTAAAATTGTTTAATCATATCTTGATAACGAAGGCAAGAACAGCTAACAGATGATTCTGTTGATTATTGTATATGAGTTACCCCATCCAACATTGTTAACTATTTGTTAGCAATTCTTAAAACTACTACTAACAAATTTGCACAACTGGCTCTTTTTTTATGCTCTCTGGCAGTGAGGGGGATTCTTCGTTAGGGAGAATACAACTTATTTTAAATCTCGTTAAACTTTGTAGCAAACGGTCACCGTTTCCATGAAGAGAATACAAAAATAGGAAACTAAACGTATTAAAAATGCGAACTGATCTTGCATTAAGAGCCCCATGTTATTCGGGATTGGATATTAAAGGAAATAAAATATGTGGGGGATACTCAAAAACGTATGGTCAGAAGAAGCGTTTTCCTTTATTATTTTCTTTCTTGGTACATTTCTTCGTGAACGTCGTCTACAAGTATGGTGGCGAATATAAGAGCCACTTGTAATCTGTTTTTTTTTTTTTTTTTTAAATAGGTATCGTCTATGAGCTTTCAGGTACCTACTAAATTTTTAAATATAGATAGAACGTATGGGATACAAAAAAAACGTAAATCGTATGAAATCCCGTAAGTTTTAATTTTTTTTTTGTTCTGTTAAAACTCAGTAAATTACTCTTTTTTTTTATGCGCACATCGTTCTCTTTGCGGTCAGTGCTATTATTGCACTGGTTCTCTTTAATATCGTACTTTTATTGTCAAGGGTATTGCTCGCGACAGAATTTACACGTTCAACGTTTTCACATACAATTTTTCATAATTCTCATTTTGTTATTTTGTCAACACTGTAACCAATCGAAAAATGTACGCCACATAGAAGTTTCACTTAAAACAGCTCCTAAACAAACAATTGTGCGAACAAACATTAAAGACTAGTGAATACTAGTTTCTTTGTCGTTCGTTTCTTTTCTTTTATTTAGCAACTTTGTGGGAAAAACCGCTAATAAACTAGCTTGACAACTTAACATGTGTTGCATCTGGCAACGAAATACACCACCGACTGGTTTCAGTATTAAATGGGCGTTCTAAAGCGTTTGTACAGCCTCGAAATAGCCATCCATTACGAAAAACTCTGTCACCTGTAACATATACATATATACATATAGAATTTTCAATTATTTGTAGCCTTTGTTTTTATTATTACATATTTTTTAGACTGAATTTACCCTCATAAATAAAAAATATACATATATACAGATATGAAAAGAAAAACACAAAAAAAAACCTTTCACTTATTTTTTCTGTTTTTATTTTAAGCCTTTTAATTTAATTTAAATAAAAATAAACAACAAAATAAAGAAAAAAATTGTGTTCAGACGTAGAAAAAATATATATATTTTAGTAATGTAACCTTGTTTTTATTTTGAAGGATGTTTAGTAATATAATTTAGCTCCGAAACATTATAAAAACATACTTGTATTTTTTTTGTAATTAGACTTAGTTTTATTTTTTCGTTTATCTTTTAGACGGTTTCAATTTGAGTTTTTTTTTTCTTTAAAATTATACACCTACATTTTAAGCAATCATCATATTTATTTTTTTTTTTTTGATAAAAAATATATCTACATGAATTATATTTTTGTTTAATTTTTATATACATATTATATTTTTTTTCATGTCATTTTTACACATTCATATACACGAAACGTTTTTTTCATACTCATTTTAGTTTTAAGTAACCAATAAAAAAAAGGTAGAACCACAGAAGAGGAGAAAAAACTGTTTTTTTTTATGCTTTTTTTATGTTTGGTTTATTTTGTTTGTTTTTTTTTCTTCCTTTTTGAAGAGTTTTTTTTTTGTCTTATTAAATAAAAAATATTTTTTTACGTGTACGTGTACGTACGCACTTCGAATTATTGATTTTTTTCTTTTCATTAATTTGTTTTCCTTGGATAAAGACATTTAGAAGAGTGATTTAAGGTTGTTGCTGCAGACTATGAAAGTAGTGAGAGAAAATGAGTCACATAAATAATTAATACATGTTAGACTCACGGATGAAAAATGACGTAGAATTGTATTTTTTTCGGTACAATTGATTTCTAAAAGTACGCAAGTACAATCCACCAAAATTTAGTACACCCAGGCAAATATATTTTACTTAAGAAAATACACAATTACAATTCATCTATATTTAAAACATTTTTCTATTCGCCTACATTATTTTTAATTTTGACTGCATCTACGAACGCATCCGAAATTGCACTCGGCTTAAAGATGACGTTTATTCTATTACCTTCGGCTTGCGACTCATAATTTACAAAGATGTATACAGTTGGACCTATTTAAGTACTGGCTTAGACTTATACAATTATCTATTATTTTTATAGAGACTACTTCAACATTAACTGAGTATACTACTAAAATAAATATTCGTTACATTTTAAGATGGTTGAATCAAGTTCCCCAAGTTTTTTACTGCTTTTTAATGGTCAACCACAATAATTGACACATGTTTAAATTGATATTTAAGGATCGTGTTGACAAGTAACACGTTTTGTCAATCTTTGAGAAATAGACATTAGTTATGTATCGTTAACCTTTTCATTTGATGAGGGCTACGTATAAGGTTTTGAGCGAGAAGTGAGTGTGAAAAATATATAAATCTTCAGAAATAGCATTAGCGTTCACCTTCAGCATTGCAATGGCAGAGGTGTGACCCGGGCCGGTGCCGTTAAGCAGCATATTTTTCTTAGATAATAATTAGCTCAGATTTGAATTCTCCTCCGATCATAAACTCTCGTTTGAACGAGAGCAATCCTTTTACTGCAGGTTACCACTCTCTATTCTTAAAATAATACAAGAAGAATCGAGTTACATATAAACATTTTACTTATTTTTATCATCTATAGGTACCTAACTACTAAATTCGATAACATTTTCGAAAGATTCGATTGTTCTTTATTCATTTTAAACCGAGTTACTTGTTTTATTCATTTTAGTAGGCACTTTTTTACTACCAGGCAAAAGATATGAAAGAAATACCAACAAAACACACAGCCCCAAATAAATATAGAACATCATGTCGCAGTGTGCGTAAATCATAAACCCAACAAAATTACCACTCACAAATGATCCAATACGTGCGATCATCATCACCAGGCACATGCCCATTGCGCTTACATTTGTTGGGAAAAATTCCATAGCAATAGTGCTAACAATACCGCCACAACTATTCAAACTTGTGATGAGGGTGAAAACAACCACTGACCATGTGTAATCCGTCACGAATATAATGACTAAGCAGGCAGCACCCGATGTTATTATCCAACCGACTGAAAAAAAAAGAGTACTCTTAAAGCCTGGCTTGTCAAACATTTTCATTTACTCACACAGCAGCCTCCTTTTACCGAGGAAATTAATGATCGATGAAAAAATGAAATATGTAACCGTAAATATGGCACCAATTATAATCATAACCAGGAACATAGTAGTATCAACTTCATCCTCCTCAATAATTTCATCTACTGTGGAAACATTTGTTGGTACACTTTTGGTAGCATTTGCTGCTATATTATAGGACAGTCGCATTACTTCACAGGTAGTGTATCTGTCGCTATCTGGTACTTGATCTTCAGCGTTCAATATTACTGGAAGCCTAAATGAAAGATTGTTGGCTTTTATAAATCAAAAATCATTCGACAAAAGGTGCTCACCACATAAATAATCCATTTGAGATCCAAAAAGTTAAGAACATTGTGAAGCAAATGTTTGTCGTCTGAAGCGCAGTATTTTTGTAAAACAGTTGAGCTGTCTGTACCCAGATAAGTTTAAGAGCATCATTTACACCTGAAACGTTTTTAAGTGTGCCGCCCGATATTTCACCTGACATTCGTTGCACGGGATAATCACTTTTTGGTTTGCCCGTATTTTTTACGAACATGGTTCGTAAGGTATTTAACGCATCATCATGATGACCCTGTATCAGTGCGTATTTGGGGGACTCGGGCATTATAAAGAGTCCAATCAGAGGAAACATTCTTAGCACACAACACAATAGAAGAAATAGACGCCACGATGGAAAGGTCATACCAGTTATTTCCCAGTCAAGCTTTAATGGCAGAATTGCGAGTCCCAAAGCTGAAATAAGTTGTGTCATATTAGAAAAAAAAAAAAATGATTACTGCACGTTTCTAATAATCATATTTAGATTCGACTGTTTAGACTAAATTTTACCAACACGCACTGTTCACCTTTATTAAATTGGGCCTTACTAATAATCATTTTTAAACTTCACCTAATACCTACAAACTATTTAACGGACGGGTGATAATGATTATGGGGAATATATTTTAACTCCATTTGTCTAGATCGGTGTTAGCAACTTTTTTAAAACAATCTGTTTGCGGTTGTAAATTTATGGGCCCATAACTAAAGCATTTATTGCAGCTTGTAAACTTACCTGGTATCACCATCATTCCCATTGGTAAAAACATCGACAACATTGACACATATTTGGTTCGAGAGCTACTGCCATGAAACTCTGAAAGATAACTATAAGAAATGGCTTGACAGCTAGAAATTATAAGTCCAGTTAAGAATCGAAATACAGTAAGCATCCAAATGTTGACACAAAATACAGATACAAGGCTCGTTATAAAACTAAGGGCCACACTTGTACGCAACATCTTGATTCGGCCCCATGTATCCGAGAGAAATCCACACGCATGCGAACTTAAAATTGAGCCCAAAAACGCCGACGATGCAAATAAACCTATCTCAGCAACAGTTGCTGGGATGTCTCGGCTAAAAAATGGTATTATGATGCTGCCACCTAGGAGATCTAAAGTAATTGCCATTAAACAAAGCCCACACACTATTTCCAGAAAGTAATGGTAAATCCCGACTTTCGTTAATGATACTGCTTCATCAAAAGTGTAGACTTTGGTGTTTTCGATTTTTACACAATTTTTCGCATTTTCTGCAACAGGATTGGATTTTTCTGAAATGGAAGTAAAATATTTGATATTGTAAAATGCGCTGTAATTTATCTAAAGTTCCAAAGGAATATGTAAAAAAAAAGCTCCAGAGAGTTTTGTTTTTTAGCCCGTATACTAATAGTCACTTTTCGGCCGATTTACAAAAGAATTTGTGTGGAAATTAAGTCATCAGTAACCGGCATTTAGTGTCCAGGTCCACCTTGCAGTTTAAGGCATAGGCAAACCATACTGAGACCACCAGCTTCGGCCGTTTTTTCCGTTACTTTCCCATAAGCTATATTTAGAAAGCTATATTTTTACGGAGTGGTCACTATTTGGTTCGCTAGAATTGTAAAATAGAAGTTCGGATTGACCAATGCCAGGTAACTTCACAAATTCCGGCTCATCAACACAATCGCAAAACAATATGATCCACTTCCGCTGTGGTAAAGTTGCTGGCCTCGTTTATAGAATTTTATCCGTTTAATTTGAAATTATTCGTTACGTTTGGATGGTAATTTTTCTTAGGCGCAAGTGTACTTTGCTTAAAATATTTATACAAAAATTATCAATGTAGATTGGTTGAGGGAAATAAAAAATTTTGAGCAAGAACCCATGAAATTGATGTTAATGATATCGAAAAGTGGCAAAAAGATAAACGGGTCTGTCCTAACTTGTTTTAATAACAAAACAAATCAAAATATTCGCCTTTTTACAATAGATACATATATAGTAAATAACTAACCATAGCATTCAGTGTTAAAATGTTTTATTCCCGAACATTTTTTTGTTTTTTTTTTTTATGTTTTTGCATGTCACATGGATTCTACATGACATTACACCGATACGAGAACAAAATCGAAGAAATTGAAAAAAAATAATTGGAGGGGGCCACCGACAAGAGGATTGCGAGTCGGGGAATGGGGGTTTCAGTATGATTTACCTTTGATAGTGATAGTAACTATACAAACGATAATGTAAATGGCTGTGAAACGAAACATTTCATGTCCTGGGAAAATGGTTAGTTGAGAGAATCTAATAATACGGCGGGCGTCCATCATAATGAATAGCGAATTTGCGATATAATTGTAACGAAAGCTTTTCAGATTTACATTAGTATGTCTATACAACGATCGTTGAAATAAAATGGACTAAAAACCCTGAAAGTATTTTAATGGCAGGACAAACATCTAAGCAAACGGTTAAATAAAAATGGTGAATGACATCAAACATTATTTCATTCGTTATAAATACTAGACGTCCACTGTATAGCACGGGTGTATATAACACAACCAACTACAGGTGAAATAAATTACGAAGCCACAAAAAACATATTCATGGCTACGAACAAGTATGTTTGTTATAATTGGTTGGGTATAGACCAAATAGTTAGTAGCCACATCACATTTCGTAAAAACGGACATCAGTCAAACTTTTAAATAGGTAGCGCTCAAAGAGTAACACAGGACTTACCCTGAGGTGTAACCAAATCATCCACAAACGCGAAATTATCCATCACTATACTCTGCTATGTCGTCAACTGAATAAATTTTCTAAAAACACCTCTGAACACGTTGAACACATTCGCTTTATTGATATTATAACTTTCAATCTGTAAGCTTTAACATGGGTGTAATGAATATAATCATCCCTTTCAAATTTGTTTCCCCGAGTGAAAATGCATACTTAAAAAGATAAATAATCTAACTTTTAATTATCGCAATTTTTTACTTATTATATTACGGAGTAGGTATATTGCACAGGAAAAAAATATAGTGACGGAAGCTAACAGCACAATGCAACAAATGAACCGTTTAACGATTGTAACCTTAATTTGGTCCGTGATATTGTCCGAGAAAATCTTATAAAAAAAGAAGTGGATGTAAAGAAACATGGACGATTATATTCGAATTGAATTATATTTTTACTTGTGTTGTTAGTTTTTTTTTTCGAGTGACCGCTGTAAATATTAAAATACCAGTAAAACAGAGCCAAAATACAAATTTTCTTCGACTAGAACGGAATTAAATCCAATGATTGAAAGAAATATAAAGATAAGTGTATAATTTTGCATCAATTAAAAATGTATACCTATAGGTATAGTTCTAACAATCTACTTTCCACTACCAAACAAAACAATTAGAGCGAAAGTTCCCACAATTTAACGCCATCTATAATCATATGCCCATATACCATGACGAAGTTTTGTCTTCGAGACATTGGGGGTCATATCTACCTACCTTGAATTTTAGTTTCGATTAGATGTAAAATAGGCCAAATGATATAGATGGATAATTCATGGAGCTTTACTTCCGCCTAAAGTTCTTCTTCTTCCTCCGTCTTTCTTTTTTTTACATGAATATGGTCTCTTACCTTTCTTTTTTCCTTAACTTAAGTAAATTCCCTTGGGTAATAGGACTTTTACTTTGTTTAACTATTAAACTTACCTATCCCTTTAAAAACCCACTGGTGCAGGTGGCCACTATTTAAGCTTTTCCACTTTGTGACTTTATTCTATTAGGTACGTTTATTTGTGTCGCTACTTGAAGGCAAAACCAAAGAAAGGATTGCAATCAATATACATAGACCCAAGAAAACATTTAACAACATATCACAGTGTGTGTAAAGCATTAAACCAACAAAATTGCTCCCAGCAAATGATCCGATTCGTGCTATCATCATCATTAGACACATGCCCATGGCACTAACATTTGTGGGGAAAAACTCCATAGCCACTGTGCTGACCATACCGCTGCTGCTATTCAAACCCACTATCAATAAGAGTGATGCCACAGACCATATAACATCCGTCACATGCCTGCTCCGGCTATCAATATCCAACAGACTGCAATGTTTATTGGTTTGTGAGGTTAGGTATTCAAAATAATTCGAAGTGAATAGTAACTTACACAACAGATTCCGTTTGCCGATATGTTTGATAATCGCTGAGAGAATGAAGTATATGACGGTAAATGCGGCACCGGAAATAATCATAACATAAAACATTGTAGTGTCAAAAGGTACGTCATCAGAATTTTCGATCGTAGCGCCAATATTTTCAGATGCATTTCTTGCTAGATACATAATCTCACAGGTTGTGTAACCGTTACCGGCTTGTAGTAATTGCTGTCACAGAACTGTTGGTATCCTATGATAGAGAAGGAAAAAAGTTGGTAGATAGGGGGTTGATTTTGTGACCGAAACAAAAACCTGATTTATAGTTAAAAAAAAATCCTATACATCAATATTTCAAAGTTCAAAGTCAATGAAAATGTCATTGAGGCTATGCTTACCACATAAACGATCCAATCCATATCGCATTTATAATAAACATAATAAAACAAAGATTCATTGTATGCAATACTCTACTTTTGTAGAAAAGGGGTGCGGTCTGTGTCCAAATAAGTTTCAAGGCATCTTTTATTCCGGTGATATTTTTAAGGCTGCCCCCTGACACTTCGATAGATAGCTGATGAACGGGATACTCACATTGTGGTTTGTGCGTATTTTTTGTGAACATCTTTCGTAAAATCTGCAATGCTTGTTCATGATCACCCTGCATCAGTACATATTTGGGAGACTCTGGCGTCATGAACACTCCGATGAAAGCGAAAACTCTCAGAAAGCAAATTACTAACAGAAATAGACGCCACGATCGAAATGCCATACCAAATACAGTGAATTCTAGTTTTACTGGAAGAATAGCGAGTCCCATTGCTGCAAATTAGGAATGCATATAGTTTAGGTATCCAAATGACACAATTTACATCTTTTTGTGAAACAAGAAAAGCTCAACTGTGGCATTTTAATAGTGCTTTTATACATTGAAAATAACTTCTAGTCAAACGGAATACGTTATTTACAGTGCAATGATTTTGAATAGAATAGAGTTTAACTAAATTTCGAGTTCAAATGACTCCAGCCATTACTATAGTAAATTTTAGTAATGGGACTTTTGAGAATAATTTTTTTTTTTAATTCAAATATTTTTTTTTTTTAATTCAAATAATTTTTTTTTTTTCTAACACATTCGTTCCAACTTACCAGGTATGAACGTCGATCCCATTGGTATAAACAGCGACAACATTGTGATATATCTCATTCGTGTCTTCTCGGCGTGGAACTCACCAAGAAAACTATAAACGATAGCTTGGCAACCAGACATTATTATTCCATTAACAAATCGAAATCCAATTAGCATCCAAATATTGACAGAAAATACTGAAATAATGCCCGTTATGAAGCTTATTGCTAGAGTAGCTCGAAGCATCTTTATTCGTCCCCATGTGTCGGATAGAAATCCAAAAGCATGCGAACTTAGGACAGTACCCAAATATCCGGAAGACGCTAGAAAACCTTGTTGGGAAACTGTCGATGGGATGTCCCGGTCTAGAAATGGCATCACTACACAGATGCCCATGACATCAACAACGGCCGCCATTAGACAGATCCCACATACTATTTGGATTAAATAATGATACATCCCGATTTCGGTCAATGCAACTGCTTCTTCAAATGTGTAGACTTTGGTCTCAGTTCGGACATCTTGATTGGTCGGTTTGGATTTTTCTAAAATTAAGTAGAAGGAAAATATGCTTAGGAAGTGAGAAATGTTATGAAAAGTAAGCATAAATTTTAGATCTATGCTGAGCCACTTTCGAACGTATATGTATGTTGCAGATCGTATGAATGTATTGTGGGCAGATACTTCCGAATATATATATATTCGTTTATCTGAACAGTATTTTCAATGTCATCATGTTTTCCCCATCAGTGAATCAAATGTCCAATTTACGCATGCAGAACACATTTCAACTGAATTTAGTGAATTTACTGACTCTAGCACTCACCGTTATTCAAATCAGTCAAAAAAGCAAAATTATCCATCACTGTATACGCTTATATCATCAACTAAGTCAAATATCTGAAGACACCTCTGAGCACAAGTAACACATTCGCTTTATTGAAAATATTATTTTTAGTGCTCAAGATTTATATATAGTTCAAATTACGATGATTTTTCATCTTGTACTTTGATAGTCAATATCTCAAGAAAATCTGAATAAGAAGATTAGGAATCTAACGTCTAATTACTTTAATTATTTCCTATAATACTGATAAAAGTTATATAACAACTGCACACTTAACAAATTACTTAATGTTGGTTTTAGTGAGAAAAGAAACGTTTGCTTTAGGTGTTTAGTGATTTATTATAACAATAAATGGAACGCGACCAATGAGTTGAATTTCTTTCAGTGCGCTCGTTTTCTCCATCAGCATATTGTTTTGCGCATATTTCGATTAGTTTTGACAGTGGAAAATAAATAACAGAACCATAAAGCAAAGCTGCTTAACATTCTCTGTCTCGTGATTTCTTCTTCCAAGAAAATCTGCACAGATTTGCTCTCCTGAATATTACTGTGTTTAAAAGCCATCTCTTTTTTTTTTAACTCGATCGCACAACGTTTTAAGGCAAACTTTACTGACGATCCATTTACCATTTGGACATTGTCTCCCTAGTGCATAAGATTCTATCAGTTCGTTGAATAATTGAGTCGACAGTTCAAAGAGGCACCAAAAGCTCCTACTTAACAGTAACCAATTTCTCCAGCAATGAATTTGTCCTGTCCGCTGTAAACCATATATTCTGCTGAATTACGGGTCAACCATTATAGGAATACTAGAGTAGTGCAGTGACCCATTAAATGCTTATCACCGAACCACTGCGACGTGTTTCTATTCCTTTCAATCATTCTCGTATTTTTTCTTACATTGTCAGCAACTCGAATTCAGCAGATATCTGTTTCATCTGCAGTACCTATACCTTCCCCTTGCAGTTAGGAAATCAACTTTCGCATATATTTAAAAAAAAATAGGAAATTGATTTTAGTTTTTTGTATTTCATTTGTAAATGAATTCTACTACGTTTCTTGTTTCTTACTACCAGAAGGCAAAAGCAACGAAAGTAATGCGATCAATATACATAGACCCAAATAAATATTGAACATCATGTAACAATGAGAGTAAATCATTAAACCAACAAAATTACTCCCAACAAATGATCCGATTCGTGCTATCATCATCATTAGACACATTCCCATGGCACTGACATTTGTGGGGAAAAACTCCATAGCCACTGTGCTGACAATACCGCCGCTGCTGTTTAAACTTACTAGAAATGTGAACACTATCACAGACCATACGAAATCCGTCACATATTGGAATATCAAACTGGCCGCTCCGGCAACCAATATCCAACAGACTGCAAAGTTGATCGGATAGTGAGGTTAGGTAATCGAAATAATTAAAGGTGAAACTTACACAACAGATTTCTTTTTCCAACATAATTAATAATCGTGGAGAAAATAAAGTATGTAGCGGTAAATGATGCACCGATCATAATCAGAACCTTAAACATTGTAGTGTCAATAGGGACTTCATCCGAATTGTAGACCGATGCGCTTACACTCCCGGATGCGTTTTTCGCTAAATACATTATTTCGCAGGTTGTGTAACCATTACCAGCTTGTTCTACTTGTTGTTTTAACATTGTTGGCAACCTGTAATAAAAAAGAAAATTATGTTTAAATTTAAACTTTTTTGTATTTGAAATTGCATATATTTTAGCCAAGCCTTAGACTTTTCGAGGGTCTGTATTCATCGACAAAATGTTTTAAGTAATTTTTAACATCTTTTCCCATACTGATTGTTCTAAAAATAGCAAAACGTCGTATTAAAAATGAGTAAGATTAACAGTAATTAACTACTTATGCATATTGCATACCTTAGAAAAGTTGTAGATTTCATTGAGGTTATACTTACCACATAAACGATCCATGTGCTATCGCATACATGATGAACATCATGAGGCAAATGTTCATTGTATGCAGTATTCTATTTTTGGTGAAGAGTGGTACCGTTTGCGTCCAGATAAGTTTCAAGGCATCTCTTACTCCGGTAATATTTTTCAGGCTCCCTCCTGACACTCCGATAGACAGCTGATGTACAGGATATTCACATTGTAGTTTATGCGTATTTTTGGTGAACATCTTTTGTAAAATCTGCAATGCTTGTTCATGATCACCCTGCATCAGTACATATTTGGGAGACTCTGGCGTCATGAACACTCCGATGAAAGCGAAAACTCTCAGAAAGCAAATTACTAACAGAAATAGACGCCACGATCGAAATGCTATACCAAATACAGTGAATTCTAGTTTTACTGGAAGAATAGCGAGTCCCATTGCTGGAAATTGGAAACATACGTAGATTTGTTAAATATTTTCCATTACTAATTGTTTAATTTTACGAACTCACAATGACGAAATACAGTTAAGGTTAAAAATGAGATTATTAGTAGGGACTAACAGCAGCTGTCAAAATTGCAAAAACATATTAAATATTATTGTCGATCAGTTATACGAATGCTGGCACACAATAAGGAAATGGTCTGTAAAAAATTGTAGTAGATGGACATAAAGTGTAGCCACATATCGCTCACATGGTGCTGAATTATGTTTCACAAGTAAATCAGATCACTCTGAACACGATAATTTCGAGCTCTATTCAGTGCACTCTTCTGAACGAGCAATTAAAAAAAGTCTTATTTCGAAACACTAAATTTCTTGTGAATTCGTGTGTCGTTTTCCATTTGGAGAGAAAAATCACTTGTTTTCAGATTCAGAGCAGTTTTGTGCTCTCGAAATCAGCTGGCTGTCATATTTCATGTTGCATTAGCCGCAAAAAAGCAGAGTCAACAATTTTGCGAATCTCGATGTCTGAGCGAGATTTACACCTACTTACAATTACCCCAAAATGTTTGTCATTTGTCAAACTTTAAAGTGTGTTATTTTACGTTTTTAGAGACGACAAGTCTGTGAAAATAGAGAAAAATTTGCTGCAATGGATATTAAAATAAATTGATAAGATTTTTATAAACACAAATTACAATTTAAGAACATCTGATGGCTTAAAACACGCACCAGCACAAATACAAAAAAAGAAAAATATCGTTTCATGTTTTACTGGGCACGAAAAATCTAAAATCGGAGAGCAGAATCTGAAAATTCCAATGTAAAACGACATTGTTGCTATAAAGCAATTGACTTGTATTTTCGCTTAATGTCTCTAAGTAATTGAGTATGTTTTGCAGTATAGCACTTTAAATTATATCCCAAACTGTTGCAACTCTTTTTTGTGAAGGGTTGACCTTCAACTGTGTTCGACAACTAGGCCGGGTTTCGATAACGATTTCGTTGCAAATTTAGACTTTACTATGTAAAGCTTACGAGAAGGAGTTCTATAGTATTAGTTATTTGTTTTAAGAATGATTTTTCAGACGGCATAGTCTTTTACTCACCTGGAATAAACATCAGTCCCATTGGTATGAACATCGACAACATTGTTATATATTTTGTTCTTGTTTGCTTGCTGTGGAATTCGCCGAGAAAACTATAAACGATAGCTTGGCAACCAGACAGAACCAGTCCAGTTAGAAATCGAAAAACAATCAACATCCAAATATTGACAGAAAATGCTGAAATAATGCCCGTTATGAAGCTAAGTGCTAGAGTAGCTCGCAGCATCTTTACTCGTCCCCATGTGTCGGATAGAAATCCAAAAGCATGCGAACTTAGGACGGTACCCAAATATCCGGAAGACGCTAGAAAACCTTGTTGGGCAACTGTCGATGGGATGTCACGAATGAAAAACGGCAAAACTACGCTGGTGCCCATAACGTCAACAACAGCAGACATTAGGCAAAGGCCACATACTAATTGAAGGAAATAGTGAAAGTTTCCGATTTCGGTTAATGCAGCTGCTTCTTCAAATGTGTAGACTTTTCTATCTTTGGCTTTTGTTTCAATTCTGACATCTTGTGTCGGTTTGGGGTTTTCTAAAATTAAATGAGAAATAAAAACATGTTTAGAAGCGTATATCGTATGTGAGGAAGGACTTTAAGTCTTAATTGACATGCATTAATTTGTTGATTTTTTGTTTTTGCTTTTATGCGGCTGAAGGAATGCATCTTGGTTAACGGAATGTTAATCAGAAGCATGCCGTATAAAGCCACCCTACCACAATTTTTATTGTACTCCATCATTTTGTTTTTATTTACTATTTCCTATTGCACTACCATTTGCTTTTTAAATCAACATGAACAAAACTATTTTCACAACCCAGCCATTTGTGATTTTTCACTCACCACCACCCAAACTCCACACAGATGTGTTTGAGTTGAAATTCGCACTTGGTTCGACGTCGGAAAACATTTCACAAATGCAGCTTCGTTTCCTAATCGAGACATAAGCTGGAATCTGCTCTCGTTCGAGCAAGAGCTTTTCTCTCTCGGACATCTGACGGGCCGGTTCTAAAACCACCTCTTTTATCCAATTGTTGTAGAGTTTTACTTTTTTCTCGAGCCTACGGGTTCTATAATAGCTCCTAAAAGGTCATAGCAAAGTATTTTCTAGAAATCCGACAGAAAACTAAAAAAGTCGATTGTTCTGTTAAATTATTTCCGGTTAAATTGTTTATCCACACAAAAACAATTTATTAATACTTACGTGTAAACCGCTACCAACAAATACCTATACCTAACGGAAAAGTCATATTAAGAGGTAACTGCTGTTAGACACGGTGGTATCTGGGTTTTAAATATGAGAAAAAGGGGCTAAATGAAAAGGCCGTCTTCATCATTACATAGTTTTTGGTACATACGAAGTGATAATCGCAATAACTATTGCAGTTAATGTACCTTCTCATCACACGCAACCAGTCAGTGTTTGTCATTTTTGTGTGGGTATAAACAAAGTTGTTAGATTGTAGTTTGATATTCAAAAGTTCATAAAACGCCCGCAACACAAAATTCAAAACAAATACGGGCCGGAAAAATATATCGGTCGAACGAAAGCGGCTGACAGGCAGCTATACAATCCAGTCAGAGGTCATAAGTGACTAATTTTGAAACCTGGAAAAAAAGGAATCCAGCATTAAGTACACTCTTACGAAGTCATGGCTGCATATTTAAAACTGCTGTATAAATGGGATTCCGACCTTTATTAGTGTCCAAGAGTTTTATCCTTTCCGTTCAATTTCCTATTAAGATCTTCATTGTGACTGCAACCTCAATGTTTCAAGCCGAATTGGCGCTGTCTTTTTACAGCGGCTAATGTGGTATTCGTTTGGGCTTCTTCAGATTTGGCCTCAGATTTCAGATTTCGTGTGCCTAATCGAACATAAAAACGCTCTTGCTCTTTTTTGTGTTGATATTCGTGCAACTTCAATATGTGTAGTCTTCGACACTTTTCTATGTGCTTTCCATTCACTGGTTAAATTTTATATTTAAACATTCGAAATTTCCGTCCCGATTGATTTCTAAATATTTGTACACAAATAATTTACGAAAATAGGGATGGAAAAAATTCACGCAAAAGTAAAAAAAACTCCACCAGTTGTCAAACTCAAATGCAATTGTATTAGTAAATCTGAAGCAAATCTGAGAAAATATCTAGATTCGCAAAAGTGCTCTAAAATCTTAAAAAGATTGCTTTTTTTTTGTACCAAACGAACATAAAAATTGCTCTGAGGGCAAAAAAAGTGCTCTGAGAGCGCCCAATCGAATACCACATAAGTAATGTTTCGGAAAATGCGTGAAGTTGGCTACTGGTATTCCATCTGTTCCTGTCAGTATCGCAGATAAAAAAAAATATTCAGGGAAAAGAAGAATCGCCCTCGATTAATAAAAATCATTGCGGAAAAGAACAGTGCAAACATCTAAAGGAAGTATGTTAGAATTCATAGACAAGAATTATTCAAATCTACCATGCGTTCACCTAAAAGAATAATATGCAAACATGAGTTATAGGTACCTACTTCTACTTATACCAGAATAATAATAACCCACGACGAACGAATGCGAAACTATGATATGATATGTGGTGCCACTATTGGTTGTGGAGTGTATATAAATAATTTCGACAGTGCGACGTACTCCACTCTGCTACAATAGAAAGTCTGTCGACATTATAGCGAGTCCCTTCTATACATGCGAGACTTCGCATGCATTGGAATGTACCTATGTATGGAAATGCAAGATTAAGTTGGCTGAAATTCTGGTTTGCTGTCATTCTTCCCACTCTTCTTCTTTTTTTAATATATACCTAGTGTTGACAATTTTATTGGAAAGTTCTTTACTTTCACGGGCCATAACAAAATTTTACATTTCTTCAATTTTGTCAGGCTGTAATATTACATCAAAAGTCGGGACTCACCCAAAGGCTCATTGCATTCTTTCTCATAAGCAGAATTCTCCATTTTCGAACCAGTGCCCCCTTTCCACAAGTTGTTTAATCACTTTAAATCTGTTTTTTTTTTATTTAATTTGTATTTCAGTTTTCCCGTTTCCTATGCACTCTTTTCTTATAAATGCTATTTTCTAGAGAAGTTCTCGAGTTTGCAGTAGTAAAAGCAATTATTATTTAAAGTATTTCTAATAGAAAATCAAACTTTTACACAGAATAATATCACATTTTCCCCTGTTGCACTTCAATTTGATGTTAACTCAACTGAATTAAAATAAAAAAGAAGATAAGCGCAGTGGTATGAGTATACGAGTACTTGTTTTGGATTTACAAATATTAAACTTGTTTCTGCTTTACGTAACGTTCGTTTCCATAAACTGGTAATATACAAATGTCATTTGGTTGAACTTTTCTTCGGTCTGCTAAATTTAAATTGTGTCTATGAATTATTAAAATAACCGTTCGTTATTTAGACAGACGCACATCTTGTTTTGTAGATTTTACACGATTGTGGCAGATCCAACATTTCACACATAAAATCTTTCCCATTTCATTTGGGGAAGAATTTTACTTCTGGAAAAGTTTCCAAGAAGATTAAAAGAATTAAAAGAAATTAGTAGCATATATGTACTTACAGTCGGCCTTAAATGAATTAAGTGATACCCTATCTTTATAAAAAAAGAACGAATTGCATCTTGAAATCAAATAGAGTGTAAAAAATCCCATCTTCGTCGCCAGCTTTATGTTTCCATAAATTGAGCGGAGAAGAAGTCAAAACACGGCGGCATCCTGTTAAGAACTACTTTTCTTCAAATAAAAGATAAGCCTAGAACTAGGAAACTTAGATGGTGGTATTAAGAGAGAGAGTAACATGTGTGTATATGGACACTTTTCTATGCAGTTGGTATCATAAGCATTCAGACATATCACAGAAGAGATCAGTTTTGTTTAACGAAACCCACAATAAATAGAAAATGGTCTAACCAAAAGGTAGTGCATAATTGGTTCAAAGCAATGAAGAGCTTACCAAAAAGTACAAATAATAATTGTTACTCCTTTTTAAGCTTATTTACGAAATTTCATCATTCTACGCAGAAACCTACGCAATGGCCTTTTAATTCTGATGTACGTGTTGATTTTCTTTTGCTACAAAAAAAATTGTCCAACATATGCCACCCTAATGGAATTAGTAAACAAGGCAATGTTATTTGTTTTGCATGACTCAGTAAGATTAGTTCTTGCATTTTAAAAACTATAAAAACGAAGGTCAAGCGATTGTAGAAGATTTGGAATATTTTCAAAAGTGTTGCCATCAACATTTTCAAATAGTATTGATTGATTATGATATTGTTCGTCTAAAAAGTGAGTGCCGCATACAATTTTTTATAATGGGTTTTTCCAACATGACGCACTTTTTTATTTACTTTACTATAATATTTTCAGTAGAGTTTATTTAAGAAAAATGAAACTAATACTTTTTTTAATAAAAATTTATAAAAGGTTTATGGTTTCATCAAGGTGGGTATATACAGTATACACCAACAGCGAACTTAAAGAAAATTTGCTCACGAAGGGATAGTCTTGTATTTCAAAACAAAATTTTGGTGTTCTAAATTATAAAAATGATGCAAATACTTCTAATAAATAACTCACCATTTTAGCGTTCCTTTTTTGATTAGTTATTTTCCTCTCTTTACAGAAACCGAATTCAGAACCTTTGTCAAGCACGCTCTACCCAGAAATTCTTCATGTGACATAACGAAACGAAGTAAATGTTCCAACATATATATAGATCTACTGCCACACAATATCTGCATGCGTATTTTTTTTTTATTATTTTACAAAAGCAATCATTATTGTGATCCAAAACAAAAAAACAAAAAAAAAAACACCTTACACAAGTTCTACATGAAAATCGCAATCACACTCCATGCATTAATTACAGTAACGTGTATTATTCAATTGAAACCAAGCAATTGTATGTATCTATGAACAATATAATATAGTTTATAATAAACGAAAAGCAATGGTTTAATAATAACAACCTAATGTTAGCATTTTGTTATTTTGTTAGTTGTACCATTAATGTTCATCTATACCGAAAGATGTTTCTAGTTTTTTGAATTCTAAAAAAATACATTCTACATTAAAAATGTAATGTACATATTAAAAAAATAAAACAACAAGGTTAGGTATTACAGAGTTGAAGTATGCACTTTTAAACAGTAAGGTTTATATATATATATAAAAATTAAAAATAAAAAAACTCAGCGAAACAAACAAAAGAAAAATATAAATCTACTTCTTTGGCTTGTATACATTCAGTGAAACTAATATTCAATGCAATCGTTAATACAATGGAAAACAGGAAGTAGATTAGCCATTTTGTTTCGGTTGTTGTAAAAAAATAAAGATTTTCCTCTCTTTAGTTTATGAGCCACATGTTTTGTGTAAGTTAATAAACAATATAGGTTAAATATAATTACATTTTTGTAGATGTGAATCAATTGTAAGAATAGCGTTAGGAAAGTTTAAATAGATATAAGAATACATAAATTTATTAAGATAAATTCATCAATTTTCTTGTTTTGAAATATACAAGGTCGCAAATGTATAAAATCCTTCAAGAAAGTTGAATTGGTAGATACATGTTTAACTTGTAAAATATGTTGTCTATATTTTGTAGAGCGCAATAGTGTGATTAAAAAAAAAAATATGATAATACAACTTCGAACGAGTTGTCTGCTGTTCTATTGGCTTAATAATTAACCTATGTAATTCGAAACTTAATGCTTCCTTATTTGAAATCAAATTGTATCAAATGTTTTGAAATTGGTATTTATGGAAAAATACCATAATCATCCGCAATAAATTGATGTCTCAATAGAATATTGTATTGTAATACCTACTTCTGTTTGATTTAATTGAAAAATCAATTGAAAACGAAATGCTTCCTTATTACGAAGCAATTGTTAGTGTAACAAATCACCGTTCATAAACTAGTCGATGGAAATAAAATCCCTATTGGCATATTTCTTGTTATATAAATATATTGTCGAATTAAACAAAATATTTCTTTCTCATACAATAAGAAACAGTAATAGATAGTATGCACTTCAAGCGATAAGTATTACGATAGGTTATGGTCAAGTTTGTAAATACCTATATATTATATGAATAGTGTATTATTTTTCGATTTGAATTTGTAAATACAGTTTCCAATTATTTTCTAGTTCTAAAGAAGTGTGATAGGGAGGGAGAGATTTTTGTGGCATTTTTTGCTTTCTGAATGATTAGGTATAAATTCTGCAACTTTAAACATCTTAACTAATTTCTAAAGGCCAGCTGTATTTGCAGCGAAAAGCTGCTGATTTGAAGACATTTATCTAAACGAAAAGAAAAACCAGAATATACTATCTTTATTTTGCTGTCCTAGGTCAGTGTCACTTAATGTGTCTATTATAGGTGTCTTTTATTGAGCATCTATCCTAGCAAAGCAAATTGAAAAAGAACCTTCAACACGCCATTACAACAACTATGTTGTACTTGCCGTGATTCACACTACGTATTTATCCCAAAAAATAAGTAACTTCACCGCAGCAGTTTGTGTTATGGTGATGTGTTCATAACATTGGTAGTCGACTTATTCGAGCGCCACTCATTTTTAGCGAAAGCGGAACATTAAATCGAATTAAAAGTCGGGACATAAGACAAAATTTATACCACTTTTTCGAAAATGTGACTGTGAAGAGATGAAGAAATACGTCCCTTATAGGCACAGCAAAAAATATTTCTGGGGGCCAGTTCTTAGGTTCTCAATTTTGAAACTCTCAATAAAAATGTGAAAAAAATGGTGGTTGGTTGGTTGGTTTAAGTGGCTGTATTCCCCGTTACCTCACGAGGGAAAAACACAAATAACGCATTTGCGCCGTTATGAGACCACAACTCATGGATCCTGAAATAAAGGGGGAAGAAGGATGTTAAGGGAGCTCAAAACCAGCCCGTGGAGTTAAGAAATTTGATGATCTTTTTGAAATTGATGGCCTAAAGGTCATCATAACAGGGATGATTGACTTAAAAAATTATACCACTTTTCTCTATAGATGCTTTCTCATTCCCCTCAATGTTCCTACAGCCGGGAATCCAGGCGAGAGTGATTTCAAACTAATGACAAGCCCTGGTCGGTGTCTCCCTGGATTCCACAATGCTTGGACGTTGACTTAGTTGAACCAACAGCCTTAATCGCGGCCTGACTGTCGACGAAGATGCCTATTTTTGTTTCTGGGTGTCCCAATGTTAAGGAGCAGTCTACAGCCTCCTTAATTGCAAGTTCTTCTGCTTGAAAGACGATGGCTGCGTTGGGAAGGCGAAGAGTTTTAGGGATGTCTAATTCTGTTGCGAGAATGCCTGCTCCTACTCCACAGTTCATTTTGGAACCATCTATGTAGATAGGTATGTCGAATTCATTTACGACCGCATCCTCTCCCCATTCTGATCTACAGAGGTGAATCTAACAGAGAAGTTTTTATGGAAGTTGAGTTTGGGTACAATATAGTCCGTAGATATACGATCTATGCCGTAAGGAAGGGAAAGTAGGATGCTGGAATGGCCATAAAGCTTTCAGACCAACATTTAGATTCCTTCAATCTAACTACACTACACGCTGCAATGGTTTTTTTATGCAGATCCACTGGCAGAAAATTGAGAATCATGAGCGCCTCGGTCGGACTTGATCGAAGGGCTCCTGTGATTCGAATCCCAGCTGTTCTTTTGACTCTACTTAATTAAATGATGTTATAGGCTTTGCTTTAGGCGGGCCACCATGCCAGTGATCCGTAGGTGAGGATGGGACGTACCACCACTGTATACATCCAACGAACCATGTTTGGTTTAAACCTGCACTTCTTGCCGAAAGTTTTACTACAGGCGACAGGCGTAGAAAGCTATGCTTGCCTTTCGCACACGGTGTTTGATATTGGACTTCCAGCTGAGTTTAGGGTCAAGCATGAATCCAAGGTACTTTGGGCAGGTGGATAAAGGAAGATTTTGGTTATTTAAGTGGAGAAGTGAGAATGTTTTGCTTGTGTTAACACTAAGAGCACAACTTGTGGTGAAAGGGTGAAAACATTTTCGTTTCACTTTTTCACAAAACGAGAACTGACCCCATGTTGTCGTTTGCTAAAACGAGTATATGAAGGCAATACATAATATGGTCGCTGTTTGCGAAAAAAAATTCAAAAACCCTTGGTTTATTAAAATTTAAAAAAACTTTTTAGTTTGGTAAAATGTTATTGAAACAAAAACTCATATGGCCTGGAAAGACAGACCTCCAAAACTCTGCTTGCAAACACATGTATAAAACAATGAACATGCGCCTCAGTCGGCGCAGGTTTTCTATATTGGGTTGTGCGAAAATCATTACAATAGATCTTTATTTTAAAAAACCTCGACGATGTTGTCAAAAAACAAAACAATGCATGCGGGAATTCACTTACGGAAGTTCATCTTTGACTTGTTCCAAATTTCATAATTTGCCACGTAATCGGTACGCTAAAAACCAAAAAACTACAGATCATTCATGTTTTTATTTTGCGAGAGACTTCTATCAAAATTGTTTTTCAAAAATTGACAATATCTGGGAAATTACACATACGTAACTTATAACCAAATTATACTACAAATATCCTGAAATATTTGCCCTATCGAAGTTACTTCTTTGGATTTTAATTCTACTTTCATACATTTTAGGCATATTCGGATTAGATGCACGAACAAATAAAACTCATTAGTAGGTTTGTAATTACCTAATAGTTTTAAAAATACACATTGTAAATATATATGCTAAAAAGATTCTGAATGGGACTACATTACATTATAGGTATGCATAAAAATAAGAATTTCTAACTCAAGCTTAAATTCCATAATGGTGTACAATTTTATACCTACCACAAGATTCTCTCGGACTTGTCTGCAATGTAAATTTTGTACTAAAAAAAAATCAAAACTTTTCATTTTTAAACAGCAACTAGATACTAGTAGTAGCAGTAATTACTATAAGAAAACCGTCACTGTACATTTTGTAAAAGAAACTATATTGTAATTCGAAATAAATCTTAAGCATTATGAACAATAACACGATTTGAAATAAATTGTAATGTACACAAAACAATCAAATATATTATTGCAATGATCATTAGCAATTGTTATTTAAATGTATATGCGGAGGGAATAATGGCAATTATCGGTGAAGATATTTATAGGCATGTATACATACATATTAAAAAATGCATTCAACTAAACATAATTCATGAGATAAATTAAGTTTCTTTTTTAAGGACACTGCCAGTTTTGATGTAATTCAAATTTCATTTAACTATTTTTACTATGTGTTTCTGTTTTCTACTGTAGATCCTTAACTTTAACTTCGATAATGTAAAGAGAAAACGTTCAGGGTCATTGACAAAAAGTAAAAGCAATGACAATATAATTTGGCGGTTGGTGAACTTGATTACCTCATTTCAGTGTCAACATTTCTGTTCTCTATTTTCTTGACAGTTTTTATTTAACTTTACTTAAAAAAAATAAAAACTGTACATAGATCATATATTTTATGAATATATAAAGAGTACTAAGCTATATAAATATACAACGCAATCTTGAGCAACTATTTAAGTCGGAGTAAAAGTTATTATCTATAAGTTTTCAGAAAAACTAACTTATCGTACATTAAATTAAAAGCAAAAAAATAAAAAATAAGCAGTAGAAGCAATTTTAAAAAATAAAAGTGTTTGCACGCTTTCCTAAAACAGAAAATATAAAATAGTAACTTGCTTGAATTAAAAACAAAAAAAAAAACACTGGAAAAAGTTATCTAACATTAAGAACTGTAAAAATATATACATATAAATAAACTATCTAAAATCCTTTTAAGATATACAAAATTATGTGTATTTAATTTCTAGTAATTAATGTAGAGTAAATAAATTCATTGCAACAAAAAAGAAAAGAAAAAAAAAACTTTTAAAACAAAAAATAAAAAAATACAAAAAAGTGTTCTTCAAAATTGAAAAAAAAAAAAACATAACATATTTTCAAATACACCCAGCAATAGAATATTCTCCCCTTAATATATATATATTATACATAAATATTTAATAGAAAGAAAGAAACAAATATATTATATATATACATGATATATACGTACATATGGAATTACAAATATATTGTTTTTTCGGTGTAACTTTTTCGAATTAAAATAAATATATAAATTTAAATTATATATACATACATACTAAACATAAATATACATAAAAAATTTAACGAAAAATAAAAAAAAAACAGAAACTGAGAAGTAACGGGTTTTGTTGTCGCTTATTGTTTGGATGATTTAATTAAGTGCTGTTGTCTTCTAAGGAAAATTTAATTATTATAAAATTAGAATTAAGAATTAAAAGAAATTTGAATATCACAAGAATTTCGGTTTTCCCTGAATCATAACCGTCTCTTTCCCTTGTTTTGCCCGCGGAGCGTGCTTACTATTCCCTTTTCTTCTTACTCGTAATTCCACCAAATTCCTACGATACTATTACAGGAAATTCGTGCACTTTTTATAGTAAAACTGGATATACCTAAAAAAAAAGCATATTTCGTTAACGCTTTGTACAATCACATCACATCTTCATTATATTATTATGTATGAGAATTTTTCCGTTGTAAGTATCGGAACGGATATCTCGAATGGAATTTCTCCGATTTCGAACAAATCGGAGAAATCCCGTTCCGAGCGGATACCTCGATAGAGGTGAATGCAAATGACAGTAACACTTACACTACCCCGGGCGTCATTTATTTTTGTGGAATTTTTTTTGTTAAGAAGCAAACTTCGAGAGGTAAATTTTCTGGACATTATTTTTGAAAAATAATTTATGGTTTATAAATCAAAACATTATATACCTACAAAGAGAGAAAAAAACTGTTGATAACTGACTAATTTTTTTCTTTCTTTCTCAATAGCCTGACAGATTGTACATGTACCTAGTTTCTTTTAAAAAATGTGAATCTAAATTAAATTGCATCATCACTTTCCGGCCACCCTGTATAGTGTACACTACACCATGATTAAGGATATTTGATTTCATATGCACGGCAGATGTACCCAAGTAACCGTGTGAGCAAATGGGCGTTTAAAGAAGTATGTAGGTACTCGCATTATAATAATTCAGAACATTAAAGTCATCCGCAAAGTTTAATTCAATTTGATTTGATATTTGGCACATACTAAGCGAGGGGTCTGAGATTCCATTCCCGAAAAAGAACCAAAATTCCATCTTAAGGTTTTTTTCCCACTGCGCTTCGTCTCGCGAACGTCTGACAGTCCGAGAGTATAACTGTTATGAAAGAGCTTCTAAACTCTCAAGTAGCAATTTGGACTCCGTATACAATTTTAGATCTCTTCCACTTCACTTCATTTTCTCGTTATTTTATTGCACACTTGAAAGTGGAAAATTCCATCCTGACTTAAATTCCATGACTTCAACAGAATTCTACCTGATATTTTATGACAGTTGATCTGATCTACCCGTGAATACATTTCCATTTAAAAAATCTGCACTGTATATAGACATCACCTAATGGAAAAGTACCACCTTACCTTTGAGAACGATAAACAATAGATGAGGAAATTTTCCGAATTTTGGCGTCATTAATTTCACATTAGACGAATTGAACGAATTGAAATATAACTACGTTGTACTTTGAAAACGTCAAATTCGGTAAAGTGGGCGAAACATATTTTCTGTGTAAAATCAGCAGATTGTCCAAGGCATCTGTTATCGAGAAGGAAATGCCGAACAAGAATCCTTTGAAGTGCATTGCTGGGGTGACTCGCAGAAATTGTGTAAGAAACATAAGAATACGTGAGGAACTCAAATTTAAGTAGCTGCCTCTATTATGGACTCCGTGCCATCAGTACCAGAAGGAATGTATGATGTGTGACATTTTAGACATTATTGCACTTTCGAAAGCACTTGGTACCACTAAACATACAATTTGTGAAGCAAAGTTGACCCCTTGACGTGTATTGGAACTTCAGTATTAAATTGGCTGATAGTTTGAAATTTAATACGAAATAAGTGGTCCCTTAGACAGCTGTATATGGGAAAGAAGGACAAATTACCACTTTCTTCAGGCAGCTATGGACACAACAAACTAAAATTGGCTATGAACTTATATAAAAAATTAACGGCAAAGATTTTTACCTACCTTTGTATTACTTTGAGGCTATGTAAACGATGAAACGGAACAATAGGTGCATCTAATTCGTAGTAGCTAACAGTTGTAGTTAAAAAGCTTTTGGGTTAAAGATAGCCATAACGCACAACCCAAACACGCTCTTTAAAATGATTTTTTTCATTGAGGGTTGTAAAAGTTAATTGAATCCATCAATCAGTTGAGAGGGATTTTATTTTCCAGGACAAGCTGTTCTTCTCTTAGTCCTTTGTTAATGTGCAGTTTTAAATAAATTTTTCTTTTTTTAATTTATCAACGCAAATTGAACCAAATATCTACCATTGGAAGAATTTTCTTTGACAAGATCCAATTTCGATAGAGTTCATGCTGTAGCTTTGTGAGGCGATAATTGCGGATTATTGGGTAGGTAGGTACATAAAACTTAAGCTACAACATACAAGTTTGGAGATTGAAAATTGAATAGTAAGCGGGATAGCTTTTCTAAATATTATAAAACTCATGGCGTGTCGTGTTTCGTCTAACTTTTATTTATTTTAAACCATCGGCTTCATGAGCACATACCACTAAAATATGCATAAAATTCAATAAAACACAATAAATTGTGTGTTCGTAAAATCTAGCCAATACACTAAATATGATTATTAGTATCGCGCAGACCAAAAGGTAGCTCTATGTTGGGCTGAATGTTTTTTTCTGAAAAATCTATACCGATGGATTAGTAGCGTCATGCGAAAACAAATCAACAAACAAATTTTGATTTTTTTTTTATAAATATATGAAGGTGTACATGTCTTTCCTTCTCACTCAGTTTTACATTTGAAACACTTGGATACGAAGGGCTTAAGCGACATTTTCAAACATTTCAGTAATCAGCGTTTAAAGTTTTTTTACACATAACTTTTTTGATAAAAATAATAAAAAGTATGTATGGCCAATTTGAAGTAAATAAAACGCAAGTGTTTTTAATATTAGTAATCCTTTGTTTTGAAAGGAAAGGAATTGCGAAATATGTACGGTTTTGTGTTTTCTTGACACCTCCATCCACGTATTTTATTATATTTGATTGTAAATATTTTTTTTTATATAAAGGTCTAAAGCGACATTTAGAACTCTTAAAACTGATTAATCGCCATTGACTCAATTTGAACAATCTCTCAGAGCATAACATTTAGCTCTGTCCCTTTGGCCCTGCTGCGGCCACTTTGTATTCCGCTCAAGTGTACCCTGTGTGTGCTGTGTGCAGCTTGCAACTTCAGAAACTCAGTGGTCGTCTCTCGCATGTATTAGGTGTTATATCGCCGCATACCGATTGCATTCATAATGCTCTTTAAACCCGTTTTTTTGTTTCCCCAGTAAGTTCTTTGAATTTGTTCTCCCTTGGAATAAAATCATGGTTTTTATTGGAACGTTTTTTGCAGTCTTTGTTTTCGAGGTCGAATTTTCAATATAGAGTTTGTGTATTTGGAAAACGCTTAAGATATGTGAAAGGCATTTTTTTAAATGGGTTTCTATTTCCGAGTAGTACAATTCTTCACCTGGAAACTGTTCAATATCTTATAAATTGTCCAGAAAGGATATAAGCTCCCACTTAGCACATTCTTCCACTAAGCTTATTGAAAAAGTGGTTGCATACAACGCATTTGTCTTTTGCTAAATAGAAATCTAGAGGCGATAGAGAAGGTCACATAAGACATAAAATTTAAGTTTACATAATAGGACTTTCATCTGTAGGGAAAAAGGCAAATTTCGAAAAAATGTCGCTTAGGTCCTTCATTTTCCAAGTGCTTCAATTATTTTGTAGCTAGCTGCTATATCTGTCTACATTTTCCACTTGTGAATATCAACCCAAGTAATAGAGTAAACAATTATTGTAATTTGTTTTAAACAGATCATTTTCTACGACTTACGTAAGATCACGTTGCAAACAGATAACATTTTGGTTTATATTTTTCGAAATTGCTTTTATATGGTATATAGAGAATCAGACCAAGGGTACCTATCACGCAAGCACGATACGGTCAATATTTCTTTGAAATAAATAACTCAAATATAAATAATATAAATAATCTCAAAAGTCATTTTACTAATTTTCTAACAGGGGAATACTTTCGTAAAAAAAAACATTTTGGATGATATGGTTAATACTACTGCTAAAAAAAATTCTGCGTCCCTGGATCATATTCATCGAATAAATTCATTAAACTGTTCAGTGACCAAGACTTTCCTATTTCGCCTGCATTGAAAAGCTTATCTTAAAAAAAGAAAAACATCTAAAAGCGGTTTGATTTATTTTTACATTTTACTCAAAATCATAACAAACACGGAAGCTTTTTCTTATCAATCAACAGAAAAAGCTTATGGCGCTTATCGACCCCCCATTGTCCATCCCTTCCGTGGGGAGAGAAATTTAAACTTGCGCGTTAAAACAAACACATTGTTGACCTGTGTCTGTGTGTACAATGATTTCCTGTCTAATATCGAAGAGAAGTGCAAACATTTCAGTGTTTATAAAGTACCTACGAATCATCATCGACTCATTCAGTTAGCAAAGGAACAACTGACAACTACAACCTTCGGCTGCAGTGAAGCAGATCTTAGAAGAATTTCCATTGCCTGCGTTGCACTTGCACGATAGCCGTTCTACAGCAGAGATAGTATCAGTTTGGCTTAGCTGTCGCAGTACACAACACGTGCTGCTAGTGGTATCTCGTTTTTTGTTACACCTTATCAGAGCGTGTTAATTTGTCTATTTGTGAAGTGTTATTTATAATAAATTAAAATGTCATATGCACAGGAGCTATTAGAGTCTGAGCAGTTGTGCAAATCAGAAACCATCAAGTTACGAAACAAACATATTGGGTGAGTAAGATTATACACATGCACTTATGAATATGAAGCAGTATCTAGTCCCTGAGAGTCCTCCGCATTGTTATGTACGACTGTGCATATTTCTTGTCGTTTCGGCTCTTGCCCTGAACTTTTCCACATGAAGGTCGAACTTTCTTTATCAAGGTTGTTGTGTCGCCTTGAATGTTGAAACTTTTCGTTTGTGTTTTTCGTTGAGTGTTTTTCTCTGCTGCTAGCTTTTTGGCGTTATTCTTGCGCCTGCATTTTGATTTGGTGATGTACGGTGGAAATTTACGAAGGATGTTTTTTTTTATGCATGTCTACATATATTTCCATTTTCTTTCTTGTTTGTTTGTTAGGAATTGGTTTGTTTACATAATGGAGGTGGCGTTTTTTGGCATAAGATGCGTTGGGAAAAAATTATGCTTAACTAAGCCGGCATGCGTTGCTATCTGCAAAAATAAATACTCGTGTATTTTTATTTTTAGTTAAATAGGTACATTTTTCTTATTTATTTCATTATAAATGTGATGCTTTTTAACTAATATTATTCCCACGTTCGTGCAAGCAACATATAGTTCAACACTCATCTATTTGTCATATTTATGACATCATAGGGCTTTATTGATTACGTTCGTGGAGGAGCACTGCAAAATTGTAGCAAGAAATCTGTTTGCTAAAAGTTCATGGAATCTGGGTAATTTTACGAAAGAATCTAGTCGCGCAAAACTATTTTAATAGGTGCTTCTAAAGTAAGTAAAACGTTTTCTAGTACAAAATCAAATAAAGTTTCTAAATTCGTATTGATTGGTTACGGCTAACGTTTACTACATTTTGAGACATTATCCCTTTCTGATTTTGAGAAAATAATTTCCACGGATAGACAAGTTTTTTAACGTGATCTAAGGCGGTGCCTATGATTTGGTTTAATACTATTTCAGTCTGATTGTTTATTGAATCCATGTTTTTGTATACATAAGTATGGGCTATTGCATCGTAACATGTGCTATACTCAATCCTACAAATTTATTCTTGTACCTTTGCAATGGTTCGACTGGTGGGATTAGGTAATAGGATTTATTTAAATCTCCACCAAAATCACGGGATTATAAAATTTCAAGATTTACTAGCTGTCATCACAAAGTTATTCAATTCAGCTCGTCATTCAGCACAACGAATCGCTCACAAGTGGAGATACAATTTTTTTTTCACAATTGTTTCGTAACTTCTTATAAACCTATTTAAAAACAGTTATAACTAGGTACAAAGTGGAAGTTGCTGAAATTGGGAGGAAGGACAAGGACTTTTGTTTGCAATGACGTTAGAAATGTCAAAAGACCGCACTACAGGGGTTTATACATTTTTTAGCAAAGGTTTTAATTTCAAAATGCAGACTTCGTGTATCCGCTTCAGGAAAATAAATTGCACAAATTAGTGATTCTCATGAAACTTTCTCGATTACCTTTCGTTATGGCATTAAAGTGTCACTCTTGAACATCATTCTAAACCATTCAAAGGGGTTATTTGGTCTAAGGTAAAAATTAGTCTATTTCCAAGTTAAAAATCATAAACTATTCACAAAGCTCTCATCGAACAATACGAGTCGGAAATAGAAATCAGAATGAGTTGAGACAAAAGTCTTAATATCACTCACGACACGACAACAATCTGAGAAAAAATAAAATGGCACCTTGTCTACAAAATGAAGAGAAAGGGAAAGCAGAATGAGTAGAAAACTTAAAAAATAGAAACTGACGTAAACAAAATTGTAAAATGTCGTTTCGTAAGTTGTTGTCTCAGTAACAAACGAGAGGTGTAAATAGATGTCCGAAAAGGTCTGCATAGCTATTCGTACTACCGAGTTTACTGCATATTTTTGTAAGCGGAAGCTGTTTGATGACTTTTTCTGGACGGCTTAGTTCGGTGTTTCATAATTAATATTATTCAAACAACACTCATGCCCATATCATTTACGAAAGAACTTAAATGTTAAAGACCTCTATCGGTGTTAGCAAATGCTTTCAGCTCTAGTATACCTCCTTCGAACTCGTTTCTTGGGTCCCAGCACTTTCCCTAGAATTCTATCCCTTCAACCCAAGTTTGAAAGAAATGTCAATAGATGAATTGGTATGTAGATTTCATTGCGGCTTAGACGCCCTATCTGTGGATGGGTTGCAATGCTGCCAAATCTTTAATACTACTGCCACAATAGGTACTATCTACTCCCTTACAATATTTTCTTTTTTATTGTCCTAAAATAATTAAGAATCTTTACCTTTATGACTTATACTTGTTTTTTCTTACGATCATTCTAGCAAAGCATGTCAACTGTTTTATCGTACCGATCCGCTTAAAATAGTCCGTGGTCAAGGCCAATACATGTACGACGAACAGGGCACTCGGTATCTGGACTGTATCAACAATGTTGCTCATGGTAAGTAAAAAAAATTAAATCATTCTAAAAATTGTCATCTTTTTCAATACCAAGGGCATCGAAAGTCATTACGGATTTTGTATAGTTTACGTAGGCCACATCTAAATTTAGTACCAGATTTGGGTCGATGATGAGTTAAATTTGCCAAGTTAGTGATTAGCAGCAAAACATCTATGGGGCATGGGTCAGTTTCTTTGTTCGATATTAAATGGAAACCCAACGAAATAAAAAAATTAACATCATAAGGCGCGGTCTTATCAAAATTCGTGTTGACTGTATCTGAACTATAGATTATTATTAACGGTCTTAGATTAGTACCTGTGTTCCAAAAATAATGTTTTTTTTTAGGATTTGAATTATATGGGAGATTTGTACATATTAGTTTGATCGTCACCATTTCTACTATCGAAAGTCATTCAGCATTCTTACTCGTATTTTGTGACAGTAAAGTTACACTGGGTATTCCTTTTTTGAACTGTCAAAGTCGCTTCGCACAAATTCGGGGCCCACTGCTGTTTTCGAAAAATATTGCTGTAAATATAAACGTAAACAGTTTTTTTTCAGTTGACATAACTATACTGAGTTGACATTTCGATTGTACCCAAGAAAAGTTAACCACCAATTTTGCTACTACGTTCTGGTCAGGGGAAATCTAGTCTAAAGAAAAATATAGTAAACTTAATACGATTAGACTTTTGAATATACCTTTTAAGTTAGGAGTTCAAAATTGAACAAGATTTGTTCAGATTTATCTGAAATTGTTTTAGAACATCCAAATTTCTATTAAGTTTTCAGTTTAAGGGATTAAAAAATATTGGTTAATTATTGGAAAGTACCAATTTAAAGCGTATGTCATTTAAAGGCAAATGCCAATAGGAATTTAAAATGTTAATATTGTGCGCCCACAAGTCACAACTGACTTTTAAAGAATTTACAAAAAATAATCGCATACAAGACCAAAGCGTTTTTTTTTTCAACTCCTTTCCCACAGTTTGTTCTTTGTTTGACATAAATTCGCCATTTACATTTTTCTTAAATTTGTTGTTTTCTTTGAGTACCTATTAAGGAAGCTGATGTTTAAACATTAAAGACGAAGAGTAAGCTAAAATTTAGCGAGCAAAAAGTTTGTAAGCAAATTACCTAATAAGATCGTGTTGGAAAATCTGGTACGTAATTCTTGTTCAATGTATTGGACTGCATGAAGAAATAGAAAAGTGTGCAAAACTTCCACGGATATTTATTTCAGCAATGCTAAACTAAATTAGTGCGACACAAAATTGCAAACAGCCCATTTTGCTAATTTTCAATTGTAGACGTCAAAACAAATTTACTGATGCGAACATGGAATCTATCGGTCGTGCTGAATTCGTCGTTGGAGGTGGTAATATAACACGAGCCCCCAGTTTGACGCAATCAGAATTTCTATTATGTAGGTATTTATTATTGTCTATCTGTTGATAAATAAATCTAATTTGACAGGAAGTTATGCGGTATTTGGCGATTATTTTCCCTGTAAAGAAACGTAGGTAACAACGCAGTTTTTTTTATGTTTTGCGATTGAAGCAACATAAACAGGATGATACTAACTACATTATAGGTCACTTAAAACGTGATAAATCTGCCAATGAAATATTTTTCTTCATATACTCGCGCAATCACTATCTCATTTAACGCGACAAAAATAGCCCATTCCATCGCTCCAGTCAGTGGCTTCTCTCGTGAGCTTCACGTGATTATGATTATTTAACGCGCTTCTATACGGAGACGTGCCCCCCGTTCAATAATTGAAATGAGTAAACAACTCTTGCCGATACGCATATCATGAAGTGGTTCTAAATGAACTGATAACGCACCTACATAATACTCAGCCGAGACTATACAACAGTCGTTAGGTAGGTACTAAGAACATGAACATGAAGGCGTTGTCAGAGTGTTTTTCAATCAAAACTAGGCCACATGAAGTGGAAAAAACGTGCACGTCAGTCGTGTGCGTTGGCGTTCACATGAACAATAAGAGAATGTCCCCATTTCTGAGTAATATCGCGCTTTCAACCCAACCGAGTCTAAGGTATCAACTTGTTGATTTGAGCTGTCAAAAACTCTTTTCATTGAAGTGATCCTCGCTTACTGATCGATTTAAAGTTGAGAATGGGCGCATTCAAGAATCTAGTTATCTTAAGTCGACTAGATTGGGCTGCATAAGATGTAACCTGAACGCAAAAACTAGATTGGTCGGGAACGCCACTTTTCCTACGTCATCCACATATCCGAACTGTCAACTTAGTAATCATTCACGAATTTCTTGACTTGATTCGTCGGCTACCCCTCCATAGACTTCAACTGAAAGATCAGCTCATATGACCGACTTCAGGCAATCAAAACCGATATACAGCTGTCAGACTTACTAAACTAGATACTTGAACGTCCTCAATTTAATTGCAAATTAGGGCGGAGGTTGCATCACATATGGGGAGACTGTGTTTTTTTGTCAGTTGTGCTGCAATTCCAAAACAGAAACGTCACGTGTGGCTGTGGGTACTAGATGTCAAGTACATCTAGTGTATGAGAGGGTAACGAATGTGCACATTACACGCCCTTGAATGCTGTAAACGGAAGGTAATTTCCCATCCGTTACACAATTGTTGACATTTCTATCATTAGGGGCTTTGTGGACGTTGATCGCTGTTGTTTCAAACCGTTACCGTAACCAATAAATAACGATTATGGCAAAGTGTGTCTTCATTTGTGATAAGAACAAACTGAGTGCAGACGACCTTTTGAACGTCAGCTGATTAATTGCGATAGTATAGTTCGGAAAATTGTAGCATGAGTTTTTGTCAGCTATTTTTTTTTTTTTTTACACATTTTGACACTTGAATCAACGATTGAAAGAAATATTTGAATATTTGAAGGTAGAGAAAAAGAAAATTTGTCAAACGGTTAGACAATAACCGGAGTATAGATTCCGCTTTTACAAGAAAATAGATGTTTAGGCGAGAAATCGTTTTGATGATTATTGTCTGAGAAGGTAGGTACTGACTTGAACTGCCATTGAAAATATGTTTCCTTGATTTTTCTATAGTTTACTAAGACTAAATGTCTCTATTTAATAAAACTATGTTATTTAATTTATTGCCTTTGAAAGTTTGTGGAAGGTTAGTAAGAAATGTAATAGAGATGCCTATTGCAAATTGGTAATAAAGTTGATTTAGCTAAGGCAGTCTTGACTTATAAAGCTATTGCCAGTGTTTGAAAGTAAAATATAAAATTTTGTCTACTTTTGTCTACTTACAGCTTAATGTTTATCACTTTATTTGTACAGCACTTTTCGTTTAAATGTAAAATATGCCCGGCAAGTTTTGAAAAGCAATACCTACTTGAGTGCAGACAACAAATTGTCGGCTGTTCCGATAGATTTTAGTACAATTTTATGTTTTGCTTTCATCGCGCAGCATACGGAAACCGCTTGTGCACTAAGATGTGTCACCTAAAAGAACGTACCAATATTTTGTTTGTATAAATTAAAGTACATAATATACCCAAACAAAGATGGCGTCGTAAATGAAATGCAATCTTATTTCTCTTGTGTCGTTAGTACTATTTGTTTGGCATGAGCAAGATCAATCCAAATGCGACACTTTACTCGGGCCTTTTGTATGGCCCTTGAGACTGGCCTCTTTACAAAACTTTTCAAACAGGTGTCGCTCTGTCTATTTGATTTCAATAAAACTCTAACTAACCTTCAACACGTCCACCCATAGCTATACAGATATAATTGATATCGCTTACAGGCGGACGTAGGTATTTATTTGTTATCCCAAGCAAACATGATTACATTCAAAGGCAAATATTAGGTATACTTACCAGAGCGCAATTGACTTTTGTAAACCTCTTTAAATAGCTGAGCTCTTCAGAAAGTTTTCCACTATTTTAGGTGATAACGGCTAGCTAGCCGCGATAAGATGGAAAATGTCTTGTCTCGTGCTGCATGTGATCATCACATGTGAACAACTGTACTCTGATAAGCTTGGGCGCACACTTTATATAAACGACGGCTATACATTTTTTTTGTTTTGTTTTCTATTTTTATAGTGGGTCATTGCCATCCGAAGGTCGTGAAAGCGGGATGCCTCCAAATGGCTGCGCTGTCCACGAATAACCGCTTCTTGCACGATGAGCTGGTAAAGTGCGCCAAAAATCTGACAGACAGGATGCCCGCAGATCTGTCGGTGTGTTTCTTTGTGAACTCTGGCTCCGAGGCGAATGATTTAGCCCTGCGGTTGGCCAGGAATCACACCAAGAGGAAGGATGTCATCACGTTGGACCAGTAAATATCAAACAAACTTACAGAACCGAAGGGATCTTAGTTAAACTATTTTCTTTTACAGTGCATACCATGGTCACCTGCAGTCGGTGATGGAGATCTCGCCGTACAAGTTCAACCAACCCGGTGGCGACAAGAAGCCCGAGTTTGTTCATGTGGCTGCCTGTCCCGATAGCTATGGTGGAAAGTACATTGACAAGGACCACCCCGATAAGGACATGGCATCGATTTATGTGAAGGACATTGAAGAGATCATCGACGGCCTGAGAGCGGAGGGCAAAGGAGTGGCCGCCTTCATTGCCGAGAGCTTGCAGAGCTGCGGTGGTCAGATCATTCCTCCCGATGGTTACTTCAAGAAAGCATTCAAGGCGGTTCGGGCTGGTGGTGGCCTCTGTATCGCAGATGAGGTGCAGGTTGGATTCGGCCGCGTTGGGTCACATTATTGGGCTTTTGAGATGCAGGATGTCGTGCCGGACATCGTAACAGTTGCCAAGCCGATGGGAAATGGGCATCCAGTTGGAGCCGTTGTAACCACTCAGGAGATTGCTGACTCATTTGCTGCGACTGGTGTGGCTTACTTCAACACCTACGGCGGCAATCCGGTGTCTTGTGCTATTGCCAACGCCGTTATGAGCGTCATCGATGAGGAAAAGCTGCAGGAGAACGCCTCCAAGGTTGGCCATTACCTACTCAAGCAATGCGAGGAGTTGAAGTACGAGTTCGATTGCATCGGTGACGTGCGCGGCAGTGGCCTCTTCATCGGCGTTGAGCTGGTGAAAAACAAGGGTACTAGAGAAGCGGCCACTGAAGCCGCTCACTGGGTAGTCAATCGCATGAAGAATGTGCACAAGATTCTCGTGAGCTCCGACGGTCCTCGCGATAATGTGATCAAGCTAAAGCCCCCAATGGTGTTCAACACCGAGAATGCTGACGAGTTTCTGCTCGGATTCAGGGAGTGCCTCTCCGAACTGGAGAAGGACCGCCGCGCCGCAAATGCAACACTAGCCAGTTGTAGTTTGCCGAACAACAAAATACTACAGAAGCAGGATCATCTGATCAAGTCCGTCTAAGCGGCGAGCTCAAGTATTTTTTTTTTAGCTTTATTCTTAGTTCTAGTATCTAGAATTGTAGCGTTTGCGTAAGATATAAACCATGTTGAGTATAGCATAAGGAGAGGTCGGCCGGTTGTTGGTCAGGATGAGCGTTGCAGCTTTTGTTTGGTAGCTGATTTTATAGTCTTTTATACAATTACAGTGTTCTAATGGAAATAATAAAACGTTACATAAATTTACAGTCACTTTTAGCATGAATCAGTTCTGTCACAAATAACAACAAACAAGAAATTCATAAGGTATCATTTATTTAACAATATAAGATTATCTAAAGTTCCTTCTATTTCATTTGCACGGAGACGCTTTCAAAACCTCGAGCGTTTCGTGTCTGTCGTCTGTAAAGGTAGCCAACGACGCCGGCAATAACCAGGACTACAGCGAGAGTCCACAGGACCGCCGCTGTTGCAGAGGAGGCTGCAGTGACTATGTTGCTCTTGGTAGATGGAAGGCCGGTGGAAATGTGAGTCGGACACTTGGAGTACTCATCGTGGATGGTACCGTCAGGGCAGATGCAGTCGTAGCCTTTGCGACCTAGCACGCAAAGGCCGGAACACTTATTGTGATAGCAGTCGTTGGGAGCTATTTTCTGTCGAGACGGGCTGTCCACTACGATATTCCCGGTTGTGTTCACATTCCATTGCAATGCTGCGCAGGCTCTATCTCCATACAGGCGACAGTAGAAGACCTTTGGGACGCCCAAGTTCACAATGTAAGCTTTGTTCTCGTGAATGCTAATCGCTGTTGGGTAGGACAGCGCGTTGTCGTTCCGAATCACAGTCTTGACAGATCGGTTGCCGCCCATGCCATAGCTTATCGAGAGCAGGGTGTGTGAACGGGCGTCGACAAAATACAGCTCCTGTTTATAGGTGTCAGCTTCCAAGGCTGTGACTTTGGCGGGGGTGGTGACCAGAATTCTGTGCCTGTATCCATCCAGTCCAGCGACGCAGATATGTGTCGATGGCACCCTGTCGGGCACAGCCGTGTAGAAGACTTTCCGATTGATGGCGTCCACCGCTACCGCGGTCATTGTTTCCGTGCGCAGCAGCTTTATGATGTCGGCGCAGAGCTGTTTCTCAAAATCACACGCCCTTAGGCGGTAGGTTTCCACTCGACTTATAACGTACACGTTTCCCGTGATCCAATCCACAGCCAGTTTACTGGCGTTCTCAACGGCAAGTCGGCGGCTAAGGCCACCCTTATCCAGGCTCCATTCGAAGAGGGCATCGCCCTCTTGGGTGATGTAGTACAACTTCTTTCGGGCAATGTCCAAGTCAAAGGCAGCTATCGTGGTGTCATTCATCGACAGCAGCACATGCAGCGCTCTCGGCGACTCAGTCAAACTTCGAATCTGGTTGTGCGAAGCGAATAAAACGGCTTGTCCGCCCTCAATGGATTTGCAACTGCTCTTATCGGGCCGCAGCATAAACCCGCTATAGCAGTAGCAGCGGTACCCGCCAGGGAAATTCTCACACGCCTGGGCACAGGGGTTATCAGCCTGATTGCACTCGTTTATGTCCAGGCACTTCTTCTTGTCAGCCGCCAGCTTGAATCCATCGAAGCAGCTGCACTTGGCGCCGTGAAGCGTTGGGTGGCACTTCTGCTCACATAAATTTCCCTTCCCACAGGCAGTCGTGCAGATCTCTGCCTCATCTTCGCCATTTGCACAATCGAGCGCTCCGTTGCAGGTCTTTGAGTCGTCGACACACGTTCCGTCCTTGCATTCAAACATACCCCGATCGCAGATCCTGACTGACGTGTCGTTTGTACTCGCCTTACAGTTGAGCTCATCGCTGCCATCGCGACAATCGTTCTCGCCATCACAATGGAAATCGATTGAAATGCACTCGGCAGTCGTCTTACACCTGAACTCAAACAAACTGCATCCGTTACACGCGATCTCATCCTCTCCGCCCGGACATTCGGCTGTTCCGTTGCACTTGGCCCTCCAGTCCAGGCAGACAGTTGGCTCCGATGGGCAATGGAACATTTTCGGGTTCCCAAAAGTGTCAAATTCATCGCCGCATACAACCTTGTTCCGGGGGTCTACGCATTTCAGTTCGTCCGAGTTGTCTCCACAGTCATCCTGACCGTCGCACAGCAGGCGCTCATCGATGCACTGTCCAAGGTTGCATTTGTGCATACCCTGGGGACAATCTATAAGAGCTGCATAAAATGGGTTGAGTATTAAAGTTAATTAGAAATTGGCGGAGAAACGTACCACATTTGGCGTGCTCATCAGACCCATCAGGGCAGTCTAAATTGCCGTCGCACTCCCAGCTTTTTTCGATACACGTTCCAGACGTACATTGGAACATCTCCTTGCCACATTTGGACTTGGAGTCCTCGCTCTTCTTGTCACAGTTCGCCTCATCTGACTTGTCGCCGCAGTCATCGAATCCATCGCACATGACACTCAAATCAACACAGCGCCCGTTTTCACAGGCGTGCTGGTGGTTGTGGCACTTCTTCGAGTCATCTTTTAAAAGAAAAACACTATTTATTGAAGGAAGGGTACCTAACAGCCGCCCTGGTACTCACCGAATGTCTCACAGTGCTCCTCATCACTGCCGTCCGGACAGTTCTTCTTCTTGTTGCAGCGGAGCTCATTCAGCACACACTGTGTCGAGTCGTGGCACATAAACTCGTCGAACGCGCAAATAACTTGAGTCTTCTTCGGTTTGGGATCGCAGAACGCCTCGTCCGACCCGTCGGAACAGTCCCTGCGGCCATTGCACTGCCTCGATTTGGTCAAACACTCTCCCGACTTGCAGCGAAACTCGCAGTCTAAGGCCTCAACGCAGGTTTGGTTCGTCGAATCCTTAAACACCAAGCCTGAGGGACAGAAGCAAGCCGCCGATCTTTGCCCCACCGCCACACAGACATGAGAACAGCCGCCATTGTTGTGCCCACAAGGATGGTCATGCTCCGCCTGTGGCTGACTTGACAGGAGTTGAATCCTAGTCACGGTTTTCAAGGTGAGCGTGTCTAGGCGGACTTTTTTCACCGTGCCACTGGTACTCCTTTGGGTCCAGTAAAGGAAGGTTGAATTCAAAGTTGTCCATAGGACACTATTTCCTATGAGTGTCATTGACACGGGTTGGGTAACACGGAACGTCCAACCAACGTTCGTTGGGCTAGCAAAGCCACCATCGAACATCGAATACTCAACCCTGCCTCCGTCAGTGTCTACCCAGTACAGAGTGCGGGTCTCATAGTCTGTGAGGACTTGAATAGGTCCCACGCCTGTTACATTCTCGAAGACGTGGGCACGATCACCATGACCGCTGAGAGTTTTCTCCATGACGCTTACTTTATGGGGTAATCGAAGAGCGATGAACATTTTCCTGTACAAAAGATAGTTTTCCTTAAACACTCAAGAAAAGGCCGTTTAAGTACTCACCCGTCCTCTGGTAGAAGCCCGATACCCATGGGTAAAGCCATTCCGGTGAAAAAGTGGACGATTGCCCGTTGCCTCATTCTCAGTGAGTACACCTCCACGACTCGTCTCTCGGAATCGGTCCAATAGAGGTTTTGTCCCAGGGGATCTGAAAGGAAGGCACAAGTTAACACTGGTCACAAGCAAGCCCTCGCACTGTCAACTTACCGAAAGCCATGCCAGTGACATTTCCCACGGTCCCTCGAATCAAGTCTCTTAGCTCCCTCCTGGCAATATTGTACTCCGCAATCACCTTCTGGACGTTATCGGCGATCAGTAGCGATCGGTTAACGCTGTTGTAAGCCATCTGATCGATGAATATGGACAGGTTGTGCTCCTGCAGGACCTTGTGCCTCCCAAATGTCGTGTGTTCCATTTCAAAAAGGTTGTTCCTCAGAGCCAAGTACAACGTCTGCCTTTTGGACGTATGAACGCATCGTGCTCGGTCGATTGCCAAGGACATGCCATCGGGACATGCGCACGTCGAAGAGTTGTTAGCTGCCAGCAGGCACAAGTGTGAGCACTTTCGCTTTTTACAAGCGTGCTCAACCTTTGGCTGATCGGCTGGGTGGTACACAAGCACGGAATACATCCGATCACCCTTTGCGATAACTTGTTGATCGTTACCTGTAAATTTGTCGCATGCGCGGATGCTCATCGTATTCCAGTCTGACCAGTATAACTTGTCTTCGAACACCGCAATGCCATAGGGATGTTTGAGCATATCCGACTGAATCGTCTGGCGGGCAGCTCCATCAATGCCACTGCTCTCGATCGTCATCAACTTGGCGTCGACCCAGTACAACCTTTCATTGTGAATATCGAGCGCAATTCCATTTGGCCAATGGATGTCCGTCTTCACCAGAGCCACCGCATCAGCACCGTCCATAGAAGCCCTCGCGATCATCGGCACTGTTCCCCAGTCTGTCCAGTACATCAGCCCCTTCTGGGGCCAGAGCGCGATGCCACGCGGCCGATGAATATTAATGACCACAAGAGCAGTGCAAAAGTGTCCGTCATTTGAGCAGACCGCTATGTGATGGAGAGCTTCATCCGAGAAGTAAATGTTTCCGGTCAACCAGTCAACAGCCATTTCCTCGGGAGAATCCAAACCAGAAGTGAGCACGATCTCTTGATCCGAACCATCTTCACGAGCCTTCGCAATGCTCGCCTGTTCCTCGTTGTTGATCCAATAAATATTCCGTCCATCCGTTGTGACCCCGATCACAGATGTTTGATTATCCGCGACTGTGTAGGCATGCTTCGATTTCAAATAAATTCCCTTCACGGCCTTCCCAGTCGTATACACGAGTAAGGGTTCGCCATAGCTTACCTGGCAGCTCTTATGGTCAGACTGCAACTTATACTTATCAACGCAGGTGCATGTGTACGAACCGTTGGTGTTGGCGCAGCCTTGGCTGCATATGCCGAATGTCTTACACTCGTCTACATCATCGCAAGTATTTAGCTCGCTATTGTATTCATAGTTTGGAAAACACACACACTCCGCGTTTATTCTACCAGGAATACATGCACTATGTGGAGGACAGTTTTTGCCTTGGCAATTCCCCTTGCATTGCTCGTGGTCCTCATCGCTGCCATCTAAACAGTTATTTTGGCCATCACAAACCCGAAACGATTCGATGGTGCGCGTTCTATCGTTGCAGAGAAACCTATCGCTGGCAGGATAATTGTGATCTGTGAAAGATTGGAGAATCAAACTAAATATTCACACTAGATAAAAGAAAATGCGAAGGCATTTAGTTAAAGAGTCTTGAATAGTTAAAAAGTCTTAAATATCCCTTAAATATAAAGTTGGACATGGCAGCAAACAAAGTGGACTATATTTGGGGAATTTGCTAAAAATTCAAACTATTACCTTAGAACGCAGATTATGACTCTTACTACTCTAGCTAAAAGCTGTCTTTTTAGAAACAAGCATTCAAAAGAAAAGAACAGCAGTCCTTAAAACATAGCTTAGACGGTCTGTGCCTAGTTACCCATACTTTATGGGCCAACATTGGCTCATACTGCCAGATTTATTTCAGTTTGAGAGAATTCTCTCAATTCTTTCTCAATAAGCGTATCCAAAATTAGAGAAACGCATTTAATCATAGACTTCTGACACTTAAATTTTCGTAGGCGGTATAATCGAAATATCAACCAAACGAAGCACGAATTCATATTAAACAATTTTTCTGCGCGCTACGTGAATTGAAATTAACGATTTGACAACTATGTCTGTCAGGAATCCACCTATGCAGAAATAAATGGGCACATTAAGGCCCGTTTTATTCATTCGAAGTGGAAAACAACTTGGGATATACCGAAGTTGAGAAAACCGAAAGTTAATCAACTTTGGGTTATCTCAACTCCCCGAAATAGTAGAAGTTGTAGAGTGTTGAAGATGTTTATTATTATCATTCAAATCATAACATAAAGTAAAATTGTGAAGTAAAAGTAGTATTACATATAAAGCCTTAAGCTACAACTGACGTTTGTCAGTAAAAAGTCTCCACACTTTGTATATAAACAAAAGTATAGATGTCAAACATTTTCGTATACATAAGACAATTAGAAATAAAACCCGCTTTTGTAACGTTCAAGAAAATTTTCTGCCGTTTTTTAATTTATCCGTTTTTCTTGAAATTAAGTTTAACTACGGGAAGTTTTTTTACATCTATTGTGCACCGTTCGACTAGTGCACTTTCCACACAGTTTTGAGAAAAAACATAGAGAGTAGGGATTTTTGCGTCAAATGTCAGATATATTTTTTCTCATTTCTGTGTTTGACTGTGCGAACTTCAAATCCAGTGGCGAAAATAATCAAATATTAATTTTTAAAACTTAAACGACGTATCGTTCAAATTATTTCTGGGAAGATTGGCCATTGTCTGATTCAGGCAGCGAAGAAGACGAGCGCAATTTGGTCTGTGAAAGACGGCCAACACAGACCACGTGTTGGACTCGAAAAAAAGGGACGACCGCGACTTCATCTCTCATTTTCGTCTTTCAAAGCGGAAGACTGATGGTGCTTCATCTTATAATGAATTCGTTGCCAGGAGTCTGGAAAAGATAATGTGTACCGTGAAAGAGTTGGAATTTAGTGCATATATTTGATGTTCTCTTCATCATAAGGTCGCGTGAATTACGACCCATAACAAATATCAAGTGAATTCCGACCAATAACCCAGTTATTAATCGTTGCTACGCTGCTATGAACTTGGATCAATTCAATTGGCGCAAATTGCGAGAACTTCTGGAAACAGCTAGTGACTTTTTCGCAAGAGCGAAATTCCCTCCAATAAATTTAAACATTATCAGCCTTCTTTATAAACGTGTAATAGAGAATGTATAAAGTTATGCACTCTTTAAAATGCTTCTAAACGCAAAAACCTTATCAATAAGAAAATTTCAACGTTGTTTAGAGCTTCTATAAGCTAAACGTGTTTGGAGGTTGCTTAGTGCCTATATAGAGGTGGACTAGTATCGAAATGTCATTTTGACTTCACATTATTGAGCAAAAAAGGCTCCATTTTTAATTTGAACGCATTATTATCGACGTTTTCAAATTAAATTATTGAGATTTTATTCTCGATAGTGTGTTAAGATTATTGTGTTTAAATGTACATCACATTAAGCACTTGCAATATTGTAAATTTCAAACGCTATCTTTTTACTTTTTCCGTTTTGAAATTGAATTTCATTTCCTTTTGAAATTAATTGGTATTTTTCACAAAATTTTTTTTTTTTATCTTTTGGGACAGATAAATGTAATAGATTTCTCCTTTTTATTACTTTTTCTGACATAAGACCTGAATAACTGTTGTGTTTTATGCTCAAAGAAAAAAACTGACCAGTTGTGTCAAAAGATTTAATTCACTAATAACTTAAAACTAATTTTGTGGTTACGCAGAAAAAGAAAGGGCTATCATCTTTTGTGGGCGAACACGTGGGCGTAGGGATTTTGACAGATGCTCGACGAGCAATTACTAATATGCATCGACAATTTTTTTATAAATAAGGAAATCAAATCCAAAGTTGAACTGACATATTTGGTGTCATCTGTCACAAATATCCCAGGGATATTTCTGAAACAGCAAGTACGCCAACTTTTGAATTTCAACTGAGGAGTTGAGAATTAAAGAAGTGATTAAAAGAAATTTTCAACTTGTGGCTCAACTGTCTCTCTCGAATCAACCCCGAAGTTGGGTAGCCTCGCAGTTATCGGCAAGTTGAACTATAGTGAATAAAATGGCCCTAAAAGATGTAGCTACTAGATTGAACTGGACTCTATAGATCCACCCCAAAGACTGAACGCAAAAACTAAATTGGTCGGAAACGACCAAGAATTGCCAGCTTCCCCTCCACAGATGTCAACTGAATCTAGTCCAATGAGAACCGAAACACATCAAGTCAAGCTGTCAGACTAATGACGTTTTCCATTGGGACACAAAATCAATCTTTTTTTTTTGATCTTAATCACTTTTCAAGTTCCATTGGGCAAAGAAATCAATCTTTTTTTCGATTCGGAGCACTTTTTGCAGAGCTCGATATTTTTTCAGATCTACACATACTGCCACAGTGCCAATATGCTTTGCACAGCTGTTTTACGTCATTTTAAGAAGTTTGCTTTCAAGCCAAATGCGCAAAGTTTCGTGAAAACCAAAATAACGAAATACATAATTAGCCATGGATACAATTTTGGAGGAATAATTATCTTCATAGTCTTCCTCTGAAGTCTACTAAACACCAAAAATACTTAATTTGTTTCTACAACAGGGAAAACATTTTTGAAGTCGATATCCATTTGTAATTTTTGCAAAAACAAATGCAATTTGAACAGCTGATATTGCTGCTAAATAACGCACTAATACATTTATAAAAGCAGATCAATTTCGTTGCGCGTTCCATGAGCAGCGTAAAATCTGAGATCTGAAAAAGATTTCTGGTGGTCCCAATGGAAAACGACATTAGTTCTTGCTGCAATAGCTACGCTGTCCAGTCCAAGTCGCTTGTGCTCTTCTCAAATTTTCAACTGTGGAAATATGATAGCTTGCACTTGATATAGTGACATTTGTATTTGTGGGTATACTACAGAGTACAGACCTAGTAATAGTTGCGTCAGAGGGGATTTTTATTTAGAAAACAAATGAAAAAAAGAATCAGGTGTTTATTTTAGCTTCTACTTCAGCAAGGCAAAGTAAAGTAGGATTCTCAGTACGCAATTACATCCCGCCTGACATTTTTGAGATTCACACAACTTATTTATCCCAAGTGTAAGTGTTCCTGACAGCAGCAGCCAGCAGCTTATGCATTGAAACCTTATTAGTGATGGGGGTGGAAATTGTTAGTAAAACTTCAAGCTAAAAGCCGAGATCCAGACACACAAAATTTCAAACCACTTTGTGCCACTCTAGCATAAAAATGTGACAGGAACCGTTTTTTTTTGCGCATTCGTCTACTTACTTGATTAGACTTTGCTGAGATAGGTGTTAAAAAAACACGCCTATCGTTGAATCTTTACTCGTTTGAATGGATTTAAAATGCTGTTTTATATGTTTGTAAACAAAACAAATTCCAGCACAAAATGGGTCAAAACTTAGCGCAGAGAAGAAAAAGGACTCACTTCTTCAAAGCTTAGGTTTTGTACGATGTTCCATTTTAGGTTTGTATATGTTTGTTTTGTTTGCACCGAATTACATATATTTTACTTTATAAGTGAACTTACCGCAGAACACTTCATCAGATCCGTCACTGCAATCAAATTCCGAATCACACACTAAGTCTATGGAAATGCAATTTTCGTCATCTACGCAAGCAAAGTGATCCAATGGACATTCTTGTTGCCCTTTTAAAAAACACATTTCTGATACTAGGATAATTGTTAAAATCAGTTGTTTAGCCCTAAAATGTTGGTACTTTTTATTAGGTGTTCTTCAAGTTATAACACAAGCAAAACTTACATTTTGAGGACTCGCATCCTTTATAGTATTATTTATGGTTATAGTGATGGTACATGCACAACCGATTGCAACTCGAATTAAACTGCTGATGCAGTACCGAATACCGATCACAGAATGAATTAGGCTTGTGTTAATGAAAATACTCGTCATGGGAAGCTCAGTGTAAGAAAAAAAAAAAAAAAACATGTGGAATATCACACTGAATTGGATGATACCCTATGAATAAAAATCAAAATGAGTTGGAAAATTTAAAACATCACTGCATTTGGGTCCTTAGAATAAGAGGCTCAAGTCATGATTGGGTAGCTGGTCTTCCTCTCTTTAATGTCATCTCCAAGTAATTATAATATGTTCTATTTGTCAATTGCGCACAGTACGAATTTTGGATATTGGTGCCGTTGACCATGACTTATTAAAGTATTGTTGTTTATTGATATAAAAAAACGCTGTACATCAAGATAAACTTATAATTAGTACAGGATATAAGGAAAACAGTGTGCAAAGTAAGGTAAATAATAGTAAACGTTAAAAGAAAATATAATATACAATAATTACAAAATTTTAAATTAAACATTATGTAAATACGCAACCAAGGACAAGCAAAATGTTAATAGAAAAAAAAAGAAAAGAAAAAGGGAAAAAGGTAAATCAGTTCAAGTTGGAAAGATGTTCAAAACAGACAGTAAGGAATTTTTTGTGTTCGATTCTAGACTTCACGTGATTGGGTAGATTGTTCCACAGTCTAACAGCGTAAATGAAAAATTGCCTGCGTGATGTTAAGCAGGTATATGTGGCAGGTCGCAAAACTATATATCTATTAGACGAGCACAAATTAATTTTATTAGATAAATAGCTTGGTTCTTTCTTGTGTATTAGTTTAAAAAGTAAAGAACAGCACCGATACTTGAAAAAAACATCCAGACTACAACCGAGAAGTTGACGAGCTTCATATGAAATATGGTCAAACCGACGAAGATTGAATACAAATCTTGCAATAGAATTGAAAGCGACCTTTAATTTCTGAAATGAAACCGAATCAAGATCCGCAAACAGCTCACAGCCATATGACATTATGGGGATTATTAATGCTTTAACCAGTTTTAGTTTAACTTGTGTGGGTAAGATTGTTCTTGTAATCGATAATCCCCTAAGCGATGCGTAGACTTTATTTATAATCGAATTAATGTGGGCATCCCATGTTAATTTGTTGTTGAAGATAATCCCCAAATTTTTTGCGAAGGGTACATATTCGACCAGGCAAGAATTTAAAAAGATAGGAGGAAGGTCGGATAAATGTGGTTGAAGCTTAGAGATTGGAATGGCTTTCGTTTTGTCAGGATTAAGTTTAAGTCCATTGCGTGTGGACCACTCGAAGATAGAGCAGAGATCTTCGTTCACTTTAGCTATAGCGTCCTCAACCATGCCAATAGGAAAACTAAGGTACAGTTGGACATCATCAGCATATATATGAAATCGACAGTGAGATAAAACGGACGGTAGGTCATTGATAAACATAGAGAACAGTAATGGACCCAGAATAGATCCTTGAGGGACACCATTATTAATAGGAAGAAACGAAGACAATTTACTATTACATGAAACAGCTTGCAAGCGATTTGTCATGTAAGAATAAATTAATTTGCTAGACGTGTCAGAAAATTTAAAATATGTCAGAAGTTTATCACAGAGAATATTAGGATTAACGCAGTCAAATGCTTTGGAAAAGTCAAGTAATGTTATCACAGAAGTATAATTTGCATCAATTGCCTGTCTTATATCGTCAGAAACTTTTAATAATGCCGATGTGCAGCTGTGTCCAGACCGGAAACCTGACTGCAAAGGGTTAAGCAGATGTTTATCTTTTAAAAACAATTTTATTTGTTTGCTGACGATTGATTCAAAGGCTTTAGATAAGAAGGGAAGTATTGCTATAGGTCTATATTCTGAGTTTGTGCCCTTTTTAGGAATTGGGATGATCTTTGATTGTTTCCATGCAATTGGGTACGTAGATGTCATGATAATGGTGTTAAATAAATGAGTAATGTATGGAAGTAAAAGTGGAAGAAGGATCTTTATAAAGTCAGGATGAACATTATCCAGTCCGACAGACTTGCATTTAATAGAAAAGACAGCATTTCCTACGTTATATTCATCAACTGCGGCCAATGAAAATTCGTTTTCTCTATTGTACAGCATAGCGAATGAAAATAAATTTTCATTATCATGCTGACCAATCATGCGGTCTGTGGCTTGTGACATAATGGGTGTTGAGAACTTAAGGTTCAACTCATCTAAATCAATATTGTCGTCTGAAATTGAAGTTTTATCTTTACCCAATCCAAAATTACGAACTTCATTCCACAGAAACTTAGAAGTGCGATCAGAATTAAATCTGTTACTATAATAATTAATTTTGGCGGATCTTATTAGTTTGGTAACGAGATTACGGGATGTTTTAAAGTTTCTTAGCATTTCTTCATAGCCAAAGCGTTTCCAACGACGATATGACACATCTCTCCTCCTAATGGCATTAAGAATGTCGTTTGAGAGCCAGGGACAGCTCTGTGATTTAATAAGACGTGTCTTAATAGGAGCATGCTTGTTAAAAAGGTAATCGATAGCAGAGGTCATGAATTCGGTTTGTTTATTAACGTCAGAAGTAAAAAAAATTGTACTCCAATCAATTGAAGTACAATCACTAAAAAGACATTCAACATTGATACTACGGAAATCACGGTACTGTATAGGCTGCACTAAATTTTTATTTACGTTTAAGTCAAATGTAGCACAAATGAGATCGTGATACGAAAACACTGGAACGGATAATTGACTAAAATATTTTACAAGACTTAGATCACTAGTTAGGAACACATCTAACAAAGACGGTACAAAGTTAGGTTTGAAGTGCGTTGGCTCATTATCGTTCACGAAAGAAAGGCCAAAAGAGCTCATAGATGTTTTGAAAGATTTGGCTGAGGAATGCAAAAGATTTATATTGAGATCTCCACAAAGAATAAATTTGGGTGCAAGATGAGATATTTCTTCCAGAATTGGGGATATAACATTTGAATTTGCGATGTGTGGTGGCATATAAAAAGCACCAACGATGCATTTATTTTCGCCATTGAGGATATCGATAAAATAATAGTCACAGGAATGGGAACGTGTGTCTATATTATGTCTATCCATCTACAAAGGGTTTCTATACCAAGATCTGCGTCCGAAAAAGCTTTATTTTTCTCGTCGAATCTCGCATTCGTAAAATCAAGTTCTAATAAGGTAACTACCTGAAACCTGTGTTACGACGATACAAGAAATTCGTGACAGTTCGCATATATACAGATGACTTAGTGACGATATACAGACCAAGTTCTTCTGCTCAGGCTGCATCTAGTCCACGCCAATCTAGTCGACTTAAGATAGCTAGGTTCTTCAATGTGCCTTATATTTAGGTTTTTTCGCCGAATAAAAGAAGATTTACCCTATGGGATATGTATAAACCAAGTTCAACAAAAAACAACAACATTTGTGCAGTATCTGCTGGAGTCATTTTATTTTATTTTTATATTTATAGTTCCTCTGTAATAGCTTCCTTTTTACATTTCTTCACATTTTGCGCGTTATCGCATTTATAAACCGGCACAGCGCCCAACAAAAGTATTTGTTCATCCATTCTATAATTACATGGGTCAACTTAATTTGTTTATTGTTATTATGTTGTTATTATCGTATATCTTCGAAAAAATATCACTGAATAGTAAAGTTTAATTTACAGGAAAAAAACACTGATTACACTGTAAGTGCAAGTAGCTAAATGAGGAAAGAGATTTTGTTTTTATAAGAATACGAAGTTGTTGACCAAATACTTCTGGGTGTCAGTGTAATTCGTTTTGAACTTCGAAGGCGAGAAAGTCCGTATCAGCGGTTTGGCAGATTTTGCGACAATTATTTACTTAGAATGTTTGTTATTTAATAATAAACGGGGGTCTCCCCGCATAGTCTGAACTACGAAGTTCAGCACTGGTTATTAATTTCTAGGTAGTTCCTGCGTATAGACATCTGTTAATCTTGTCGTACCTTACAAATACCAACAGAAATGCTTGTAATAATTATTATTGTAAAGTGTATGTGGGTATGCATAGCTATTTTTGATGAAATTCGAATCCTGCGGACTGAAGAGTGCATTGTCAGTTTAAAAATTATACGTAATTAGTGGAAACAGTACTTTGACTTGCTGAATAAGTCGTAAAATATTTTTAAATATTATTTATTTGTGAACAACAACATTTTTTGCACTTTTTGTTTTTTGATAACCGTAAGACACTTAACTCGATGACGCGCTATTTCGGATCATGCTGGATGATATTTTATTCAAACGCATGTGGAATAAAATTTACTACAGAAAAGTACGCTTTATGCATCAAGCAATTTCATCAAAAGTTCGGCTCACAAAATTTTTGAAAGACTGCTGATAATACTCATAGCGATTTAAGTTCCACTTAAAATCGTATGTGACAGTTTGTGACATAGAAAAAGTAGCCCATAAGGTATTTAAGTAGAACTTAAATCGCCAGTAGTATCAGCAAACGTGCCTGAAACTAATAAATTATGCACTTGTACATCTTGAAATCGGAGATTAACCAGCTATTTTTATTGGCGACAAATAGGGCGACGGCTGACATAAACAAATTTGATATAATGAACTCTGATGACATTCGGTTTCGGTACGTAAACCTTATACACATTGAGCTTTTTTTTTATTTTTGATTTTGTTTTCTCGTAATTTGATAAAGACAACAGAAAACATTTTCATAAACAATTATTGTATTTGCTGCTACAGTTTTGACAGATTTTATTCCAGCAATTAACACGAATGGTCTCAGTAAGAAAACTGTTTAGGGCGTTTAATCCCTTTATTCCCTCGCTTTAGCGGTTGGACCGAATTGGGTCTATGTACCAAAGTTCAAATTTAACTTTCAAATAAAGGACGACAATAATTCTCACTTCAATGCAAGAAAATATGTTGACAGGTAAAAAAAACCTGTACGTATTGCGCGGAAGGAGAAAAAAAAAACGTTTTGAAGACAATTTTATAGTTTAATAATTCAGAGTTCGCTTGCATACCTTTGGGAGCGAACTCTTGTCTTAAATTTGAGTTATAAGATATATGAAAGAGGTCTTTGGGACTTAACAATACTGTTGTAAGTATATACAACTAATGACGTATACGACACTCAGTCTCTTTAGTAGGTAAATCTAAATACCACTGAATACTCCCTGGGTACATGGTCTCTCTAATAATTTTGTGAGATGAGGGAGGAAGATTACATATGGAACCTCATCAGACTATAAAATATACCGTTCGGCAATTTGTGTGTCTGTACATAAATGCGCGAACAGTTTTAGCCCGGCTTTCCAACAAGCCGTTCGCTTTTCGTTCGTCTTCTATTTTTTGTCTAGCTCGGTTAAAATTAATTTTCTAATTTATTTGTAAGGCATTTTGTTAGTTTTTTTTTGTTTTTTTTTTAGTAAATCCTACTGTCTGCAATAACAGAACAGAGTATTTGGCGTTTAAATTTCAACCCGAAAATGTAAGATCAATAAATTTGGTTGCCTTGGCAAACTCTTAACACGTGCTTTTCGCTGAAATCCTTAGGGCTAAGGTCCACTTCTTAGTGGTCCTGGTGGCATCGGTAGGCATTTTAGGAGTGCACTCAAAGGTATTCTGTGACGAGAAGGAATTTGAATGTGGCGATGAGACTTGTATATCCGAGCACAGGGTCTGTGACTCGCAAAAAGATTGCCCGGATGGCTCGGATGAGCATGATTGCGGTAAGTATAGTTGAAGTTGTAATTGCTTGTATCTTCCATCGATGACGATAGAGCAATTATCTGTTCTGGCTATTTTAGATTCTCGGCTATGTAGGAAACCCAACTGGTATATGTGCTCCGATGAGAAAACATGCATTTCATCCAGTTTTGTGTGTAATGAATATCCTAACTGTCCTGATGGAGATGACGAGCTAAATTGTGAAGGTAGAAAAATATCATTATCGAGGAACTGCTCAGAGAGTGAGTACACGTGTCAGGATCATACTTGTGTTCCCTTGGACTTTATGTGCGACGGCAAGAGGGACTGTCATGATGGGTCCGATGAGATCGCCGGATGTTTGAAAGCGGAACACGAGTGTACGGGATTTTTCTGTCAGAATCGAAAATGCCTCGAAAGCCATATGTGGGTGTGCGACGGAATGGATGATTGTGGTGATGGCAGCGATGAGCAGGGATGCAGTAAGTACTGTTTAAATTGATTTTTTGATCGGTTTGCATGTATTGAAAAATAGTCAAGATTTCTTGAAAAATATTTGAACTACAAACGATGGTGGAAAAAAACTCTAAACATAAACCAAGTCCGTGGACATCACAGTCAAATTTTATCTTTTCCCTTGTTATAAAGAGGGTGGATGCTTCGAGCTCAATTAAATAACGAATTAACTGCTTAAAATTCGTAACATCTCGGAAACCTGCGTTTTTCATGCACGCAGTCGGAGTTAAGGTAAGATTAGACGGTATGCCAAGTGGTCATAAAATGCCAATTTCTGACAGTGTAATGGGCATATCTCATATGCTCTAATGACCTGAATGCCACATATGACCAGGCTGATTTTGACAGATAAAAATGCCCAAATAGCATATGGTGTAATGGGACAATAGGTACGAATGTCAGCATACAGCCTTATATGCCCATATGCTTTTAATTGAAATTTCGTTATGGCATTAATGGCATTTTTGATGGAACAGGAATTATTTTGTTGTCATCGGTGTTTGAGTTCGTAGAGTTGTGATTCATTTTCATTTTCGTTCTCTTTTTGGTAATAAATACCAAATGCCATGACCATATTAGTAATTTTGGTCATATACCTAGTCTAACATACAGTTTTGAAAATCCTGACATTTTGTTCATTTGACAGCTAATCTGGTCATTTGCCTTTTGGCAATCATATGCTTAGTTGGCATACAGTCTAATCTTAGCTTTAGAGACGATTCTTGCAATAATTTTATGATTTTCTTGTAGTTTTTTTCGTGCGCGAGTTTGTACACTCAAACATAAGTATTTCCTTAAATTTGTATACTCGTTAATCTATATTTATATAAATCATTCGGGGAGAAACGCGGTGACGTTAACTCGATAACCGCTGGGCGGATTTTCATGGTTGGCTTTCTTTGTTTTGTTCGTATTGCTGTATTTCAGGTCTAGGCAGAAGGTAAATTCCGGAAAATCGATTTATTCGCCAGTTCCAGCTTGTTCTACATATTAAATTGTATACATTTTGTATATAGTGCTGTAGGATTTTATTCATTTTTATTTTTTTTTTCTTAATAAATATCGTAAGTAACAATATTGGTAGAAACTTATGCACCCAAAAACATTCTTATGCATTTTTAAGTCGATTGCTTGTCACGAATATTTTTTTACCGTGAATAGCATTGAAAAAATATTGTTTCTGCTTGGAATTGTAAAAAAATACACTCTATTCGAATTTATTTAAAGAGCAAAAATATGTAAATTAAATAAATCTTTGTGAAAACAATCGCATAAATTTCCAAAGTAGGTAATGCAAATAAGAAGCGACATCTGGTAAGAACTAGGAATATAAATACATAATGCACGCAGCGAAAATATGTCTCCACATCATTATATTGATTTACATACATGTATTAATTTTTACTTAGTGCCGTAACGAAAAATTCAAAGAAAAGTCATTACGACATCGGGTGGAACATCCGCTGAGATTCCTAAATTATTATTTTTTTCAACAAATTGATTTGGAAAAAGAAACTGTGAATTTGGATCAAAGCCATCTTCCCTTAGTTAAATCTAAAATAAAAATTAAACATATTTGACAAAAGTCAACGTCTGCTTGTTATTGCGACTCAATTTGAGTGGTTTGAAATAGTGTCAACTGATAATTTGACATAGGTATGCTACTTCAATCCTCCTGTTTCCTAAGTTAATCCTAGAACACTGTTCGCTCTAAAGTTAAGCCCATGTACAAAAGTGTTTCCAATGAGCAAAATGCTGTTCAAGTATCCCACTGAACGTCAAATCTCCCCAAATAAAGATCAAGTTGATTATGAACGTAATGTAGAAAAAAATTAACGTAGGATCAAAATTGCCAAATAGAATAATCAACTAGCCGTTTTTTTCAGCTGAATTTTGTGCTCTCAAAATTAAGCCAACATTTTAGCAAGGCGGTGAAAAGAAATATTGGATAGGTGCTTAGGTTTTATTGAACTGCGTAGTAGACTGAAAGTCAAATTGACTGCTTAATAATCTAAGCTCACAGATGAATTTTTTTGGCCAAAAGTCATCTCCAAATTGCTTTATTTCTGAGGGTGAATGGGCCTTACCAACAGTGTAAATTTTACTAGTCACAGCTTATTTATTATACATATAAGTTTCGCAATTGTGAGCTTCCGTAAATTTAGAAAAACAGCAAAAATCGATTCTAAAGTCCACTTTTGCTCAATTGTCTTATTTGACAAATGCCACTTTAGATTTGACTTTGTCAGCGGTGACTATTTTCTATTTTAAAGTCAAATTTAATGACTTATTTGTTCTAATTTAAATTAAGAGTCTCTGGAAAGAACTGAAAGATCTATCAAATGACTAGCAATTGACAGATAATTGGGAATTAATATATTGTTTGTTGATTCTGTTTTACCCAAGTGATGTTTATGTAGCGAATAGGACTGCAAAAAGTTAAATACCTAGTGAATGTTCTCTTTAAACTTTGTTATTTAACCTGAAAACCTGAAAAAGAAAAGTATTCATTTTAATTCCATCACGCATTAACGAATATTAACATAACCTCATGCAGAGTTCGCATGTGTGTGGTCTTTAGACTCTTAAACTACTCAACCGATTATCAGATTTTGACAGTCTGTTCCTAAATATTTGCGCGGGCAGCGTTCAGTGAGTGTTTTAAATGAAATTCGGTATTTCCGGTACTACTTGATGCTGTTTTCATTGTTGTCATCAGCATTTCTCGGGTAAGTATATTTCCATATTCCCGAAAGGGAATAACATTTAAAGTCTAAGTGACAGAAAGGGGGTTAAAATCCGTAATAGCACAACCCAAACTCAATTATGGTTTATTTGATTAACAATAATATTACTGCTCAAAAATAATTCATCAGTGTAGTTCTAAGGCTGAACAATGATGAAAACAAATCATTGTCAATAATGAGTACTTTGAATCAAAGTATTAACAGGTTGACTTGGGGATGGTATGGAGTCTCGAATACTTATATAACCTATCCAGCCTATTTCCATACTTTGAACGGAAAACAAACTTCTTGAATTGAAAATCGTAATAGGTAGGACTGGTAGCAAGTCAAAAAAAGATGTAGCAACGTAATTCAGCTACCTAAGGCCCCAGTTATAGCCATATACGTACAACGAAACCGTAAAAATTGTTTTTTGTTTTGTTTACCACCTAAACTTAACAGTTGAACTCAATCTTGGTCTTAAAATGTTACTTATGATTTAAAAAGATCGATTTACTAAGATAAACGGGCAGATCCAGAAGTCAACAGACCAAGTGAGCAAGTCGAAACGCAGCTTTCAAAATTCTGCCTTGCAAAATTCGGTCATCTCTGATAAAAATTCAGCTACTTTCAGTTCTGCTTTACAAAATGTCAGCTTTTCAAATTCGAAGAAAAAAATGTCAGCTCATTCTGTTTTTTTCCAATTAACAATTAAGAAAAACAAAAAAATAATAAAAGAGGAGTTAAAAATTAAAGAAAAAAAAATTAAATTGGAAATTGGAAAAAATACAAATTAAAAAACGAAAATGTTCGCTAGTTCTAGTTTTCTGCCTTACAAAATTCAGCAAACAGTAGAAAAAGGTTTGGAAAATGTTAGAAACCGCGACCATTAGAGTTTTGAAAAGCCTTATTTTGTAAGAAGAATTTTGACCCATCCAGAATTTTTACCCAAACCCTGTACATTTTTGGGGATCCACCCAAGACAACTTTACGCGTTTTTGCAATAAGTGGATCTTAATCTTTATTCAATAGCAGACTCGAGTGTAGAACTAACAAGGTTAACGATCTCCCCTTCCTATTGTCCACAGTTTGGAACTGCAAATTGGATCGACAGAAGTTTCTCTGCAGCGACAACGATACCTGCATCAGTGTGGAAAAAGTCTGTGACGGCAAATCCGACTGTCACGACCATAGCGATGAGAATGGCAAGTGCGATGATCCGAAAGTGAATTGCAAATCCAAGAACTGTCCCAAAGAGAGTGTGTGCCACTCCCTACCAACAGGAGCAGACTGTGTCTGTCCATCCGGCTATAGATACAACAGCCACCATAATGTCTGCGAAGACATAAACGAGTGTGAGGGATATGGAGTCTGCAGCCAAGGTTGCGTCAACACTCCGGGTTCTTACAGCTGTAGCTGCGGTGATAAGTACAGATTGAAGAGCGACAACAAGACCTGTGTAGTTCGGAATGGTGAGCCGCTATTGCTCTATACGACCCAAAAGACTGTGGTTGGCGTCTATCTGAAGTCAAGGCATATCTACACAGTGGCGGACAACCTGACGCTCGTAATCGGAGTCGCATATGACGGGCAGAGTATCTATTGGACCAATATTCATCACGAATCGGAGAGCATCGTGAAGGCCCGAGAGGACGGCTCGAAGCAGGAGATCCTGCTCACCTCTGGACTAGACGCGCCAGAAGATCTTGCAGTCGATTGGTTGACCGGAAATATTTACTTTTCGGACAACGTGCTGAGACATATAGCAGTCTGTTCGAATGAGGGACACTATTGCACTCCTCTTGTGGTCATAAATGTCCATCAGCCGCGTGGCATCACGCTCTGGCCGCAGAAGGGACTGATGTACTGGACAGACTGGGGAATAGTGCCAATGATCGCGAGGGCGTCCATGGATGGTGCTGAGCCGGTGGCTCTGGTGAAGACGGACATCCATTGGCCAAATGGAATCGCGCTCGATATTCACAATGAGAGATTGTACTGGGTCGACGCCAAGCTAATGACGATCTCAAGCATACGAACGGATGGATCCGACCGTAGGTTGATCCTGACGGACATTCTCAAGCATCCCTATGGCATTGCGGTGTTTGAAGACAACATCTACTGGTCGGACTGGGGCACCATGAGCATCCATACGTGCCACAAGTTCAGCGGCAAAGGTCACGAAGTGATCGCGAAGGATCGCCGAATGTATGCCGTGCATGTGTACCACTCCGCCAATCAACCGAAAGTCGATCACGCTTGCCTTAATCGGCGGTGTTCTCATCTGTGTCTGCTGGCGGCTAATAACTCGTCCACCTGCGCATGTCCCGACGGTATGTCGCTGGCGATCGATCGTACACGGTGCGTGAAGTCAGCCAAAAAGCAGAAGCTTTTCGTCGGCCTGGGGAACACCATCTTGGAAATGGAACACACGACCTTCGGCAAGCACCAGATCTTACAGGAGTACACTCTGCCCATGTTCGTCGATCAGATGGCTTACAACAGCGTTAACGGTACGATACTGATCGCGGACAACGTCCAGAAGTTGATTGCGGAATACGACTTCGTTGAGAAGACGATTTCGACTTTGATCCGCGGAACCGTGGGAAATGTCACTGGCATGGCTTTCGGTAAGTTGACAGTGCGAGAACTTGCTTGTGACGAGTGTTGACTTGTGCTTTCCTTTCAGATCACCTGGGACAGAACCTTTACTGGACCGATTCGGAAAGGCACGTTGTGGAGGTGTACTCGCTGAGGATGAAGCAACGGGCGATCGTGCACTTCTTCGCTGGAATCGACGAACCAATTGCCATCGGACTCTTGCCAGAAGATGGGTAAGTTCAAATGCCGCTCTACCACTGACATGCGCTCAAATTAAAGCGAATTTTTTTTTTTGCAGGAAGATGTTCATCGCCTTGCGATCGTCTAAAAACGTCCACATCGATCAGAAGACCCTCAGTGGGAATGGTGATCATACGCACGTCTTCGAAGATATCGAAGGCAAGGGGTCTGTACAAATCCTCCCCGACTATGACACGCGCACGCTCTACTGGGTAGACACCGAGGGCGGCAATATCGATTTCTCATTGTTTGACGATCTGCACAGCTACCCGTTGCGGACCCGCCTTGTCCAACCAGCTTCAATAGCACTCGTCGATGAAGATGTCTTCTGGACAGCCCTGAACTCGCCCTACCTCTACTGGACCCACAAAAGCAACCTGGGCACTGTGAAGAAGACTCAACTCGAGGTGTCGAGCATGAAAATGGTGACCAAGATAAAACTCCTGTCAAGCTTGCCACCGACAGAGCGCGACCATCCGTGCCAGCATAACAACGGCAGATGCTCCCATATCTGTGTGGCGTTGGGAAAGAACGCCGCGACGTGCCTCTGCCCCTCGGGCTTGGTGTTTAAGGACTCGTGGAACCAAACCTGCATTGAGGCCTTAGACTGCGAGTTCCGCTGCAAGTCGGGAGAGTGTTTGACCAAATCGAGGCAGTGCAATGGCCGCAGGGACTGTTCCGACGGGTCGGACGAGGCGTTCTGCGATTCGAAACCGAAGAATGCTCAAGTTATTTGCGCGTTCGACGAGTTTATGTGCCACGACTCGACGCAGTGTGTGCTGAATGAGCTGCGCTGCAACAAGAAGAAGGACTGTCCGGACGGCAGTGATGAGGAGCACTGTGAGACATTCGGTGAGTAACAGGGCGGCTGTTAGGTACCCTTCCTTCAATAAATAGTGTTTTTCTTTTAAAAGATGACTCGAAGAAGTGCCACAACCACCAGCACGCCTGTGACAACGGGCGCTGTGTCGATTTGAGTGCCATGTGCGATGGATTCGATGACTGCGGCGACAAGTCAGATGAGGCCAACTGTGACAAGAAGAGCGAGGACTCCAAGCCCAAGTGTGGCAAGGAGATGTTCCAATGTACGTCTGGAACGTGTATCGCCAAAAGCTGGGAGTGCGACGGCCATGTGGACTGCTTAGATGGGTCTGATGAGCACGATAAATGTGGTAAGTTCACGTGTCCTTATCCTTGCCTGCTTCGGTACTGATTGCCACGTACTTTCAGTTGTCAAGGATTGCGACAAGGGAATGCACAAATGCAAGCTTGGCCGATGTATCGACGAACGTCTCGTGTGCGACGGCCACAACGACTGTGGCGATAGCTCGGACGAGCTGGGATGCGCCGATGATAAGCGAAAGATCGTTTGCGGCGATGGCGACGACGGGTTTGACACTTTCGGAAAACCGAAAAAGTTCCAATGCCCGTCGGAGCCAACAATTTGCTTGGACTGGCGTGCCAAGTGCAATGGAACTGCCGAGTGTCCGCGCGGAGAGGACGAAGTCGACTGTCACGGATGCAGCTTGTACGAGTTCCAGTGCAAGGCTTCGTCGGAGTGCATTCGGATGGAGTTCCACTGCGATGGTGAAAAAGATTGCCGCGACGGCAGCGACGAGCTCAACTGTGATCGGTATAATGTCAGTACACATTCACAGTTTGCAACTGCCTGTGAGCCGGGTATGTTCGACTGCAAGGACGGAACCTGTATCGGTGACGCGAGGACCTGCGATGGCAAGCTGGATTGTGAAAATGGCCAGGATGAGACAAAGATGTGCACGACTGCATGTGGCAGGGGGAATTCCTGCGAACACAAGTGCCGCCCAACTCCGTACGGGGCCAAGTGCAGCTGCTTCGACGGATACAAGTTGGAAGCCGATCACAAGAAATGTGTGGACGTCAATGAGTGCATCGAGGGCAACAACCCGTGTGCGCAAATATGTGAGAACTCGCATGGAAGCTACCGGTGCAGCTGTTACAGCGGCTTTATGATTCGTCCCGATAAGACCAGTTGCAAGTCGCTTGAAAGCGGCTACACCATGCTGTTTACGACTCACAATGAAATCCGAAGCCTATCCGAGTCGGCAGGTACCCTGAAGGTGGTGTGGTCGGTGAACGACACCAGAATAGCCGGCCTCGACATGGACATCGCTCGAAAGAAGTTGTACTACACCACCGACGATAGGAATGCCCTTTACGAGTGGAGCATGGAGAAGCAGGCGGTGACAGCGGGACTTGTTGTGGCGAATCCCACGAAAGTGGCTGTGGATTGGATCACGGGGAACGTGTACGTCATCAGTCGACTCAATACCTACCACCTGAAGGCATGCAGCTTCGAGATGAAACTCTGCGCTGACATCGTAAAACTACCGCCCATGGAAGTAATGCGCGCAGTGGCAGTGGACGCCGTTGGCCGGAGGGTCTTCTACGCAGCTGTCACATCCAAAGGCTTCAGTGCCCCTTCAACTCAGATCTGCATCGCCAGTCTGGATGGCTCGAAGCGGGCAGTCTTGGCCACCAAAGATGCCCTGGTCACCGCCCTAGAGGCTGACACCTACAAGAAACAGCTCTACTTCCTCGACGCACACTCGCGCACCCTCCAGTCGGTCAGCTATGGCATGGGTGCCGACCGAACCGTCAAGGCAATAGTTCGCAGGGAGAACGCAATTATACACCCATCAGCGATGAGCATCCACGAGAACATGGCCTACATAGTGAATACAGGCGCCAAGGAGGGCGTCCGCTGCCGCCTCTATGGAGACGCGTCCTGTCAATCTTTCAGCTTGAACATCTACAACGCCGAGGACATTGTGGTGAACAGTCCGTCGCGCCAGAAAATAGTCACCAACACATGCGAACACAAAAAGTGTTCCGGCCTCTGTGTCCAAGGTCCCTTCGGCTACGAATGCATGTGCCACGATGGATCCATTGTCGATGAGCACTACAAATGCCCAGCACAGCCATCCAATGAAATCGCTGCCAGTCTGATGGGCAAAGGAACTGACACAGAATTGTCGAGTCCATCCACGGCGGCTGCAGTTTGGTACACCCTCTTGGGGATACTTATCGTCTTGGCCATTGTTGGGTACTTTTACACACGCAGCAAGCATGGACATCGCAATTTCAATATCAACATGCATTTCCAGAATCCTTTGTCACGCTTTCAAACTCCATCGGCGACGGGTATGGCCGGCTACAATGCCGGCGAGGAGAAACTTCAATTTGGGTTACCTGTTCCGAGGCTATTACGCCGCGCGAAGGGATCCGAGCTCGTCATCGAAACGTCAAGAGAGGTGCGTAAAATGGCTTTCGAGCGCCAACTATAACTTATTGGGTTTTCTGGTTTGGTTTCTTTTTCATTTTTAGCCGAAAGGGAGCAACGCGATTGGGAATACCGGACGATCCCCGTGTCTACTACTGGAGGAGTCCGATGCTGATAGTCCCAGAGGTCTGGCACATTTCGACGATGATCAACGATCGCGTTTAGTGCCATAAGCAAAAAGAGAGTTGCCAAATGTTGTCCAAGTGGCAATCGTAAGTGATATAGTAATTTATTTAGAGGTTAAGTATATTATTGTCTAATACGAGTTGTAAATTTCGCGTCTTTCATTAGAAATGTTTTGTTTTTTAAAATAAAATTGTTTTTCCATTTATCAGCCTTGTTTGCAATCGCCCTGCAGGTGGATTGTGGCTATTTGGAATCGTGCCAAAAAGACGTGAAACTTATTAATGTGCGTGCACTCATCCTTTGTTTTGGTTCATGCCACAATCTATTACAAACAATCAAACAAACCAACAAAGTGTAAAATATGAATGGAAATTACTTAATCGAGAAAAAAAACTCTTAAATTCCGGCTCACAAGAAAGTTTTATGCATTTGCTTTCGCCGCTTTCAGTGCAGACATCATCCAAACGCGAAAGCTTGAATTTACAAATCACGCATTGAATTGACAGAGTTCCGTTTGTCGGCAGTCAATGCTAAATTGCTAATAAAGTCGTAGGAATGAGATCACATTATTTCTGATTTAAAACATGTGAAATGAGAGTGGTAACTAGCGGAAGTAAATTAAAACAACAATTCATTAGATGTACGAAATAAATAAATAACTTTCCGTTTCAACACTTCCGGAAGCCATTTTGCTGTATGGAAAAGAGACATTTCTCAAGCCATCGCAATACAAATATCACGTAAACAAGATGGCCGACCAATATACGTGTCACATATTTTTGCGTGTTAGGTAATCCTGCCCTTGTCAGTTACACTGCTATTTAGAATTGGTATCTGACATCCCTTTCTCCCATGTTAGGAATGTATGATGTTGCAAATGCAGCATTTATTTAAGTAAGGGAAATTCGTAAGGAAACTCGGAGGAGGTGAGATCGATTGTTGTATACACTTTACTTTGGCTGAGATAGGATGTCTGTTTTAAGCCGTATAACAAAATCAAAGAAAAATCAACCTATTTTTAAAATTTGATATATCCGTTGGCTAAGGGATTGGAAAACTCAATTTATGCATGGACCAAATTGGGTGTCCCCGGTAAAAAAAAGACAGGATCATAATAAAACGGGATATTAAAAAATTTACAAAAATGTGGTGGATTTCCTGGTGAATCGGATCCAAGCAATCAATGGCAATAGCACATAAAATCGAATACAACAACCGCAGCGCATTTGTAGGGTTTGATCGAACTGAACGATTTGTGTGTTCAGTGTTAACCAACAGTTGGACTCCGATGGAATTATTTTTTTTTTTTTTTGTTTCTCGTTTATTAGTTAATTTAGATGCAATTTTTATTGACATTCAACCCACAAACTAAATTAAGTGCATGCAGGCAAATAATCCTAGAAAATGGTTACTGGCGAGTATCCTTGCTTCCAATTCAATAGCTAATGTGTACGGAAGTAGAGACTTAAGCTAAGTATCCTGCTCGCGCTAAATTTTAGCGTCACTAGTCTCCACTCCGTTTCTCCACAAGCAAAGATAAATGGTCGCTAAATTTTGAAATGCGATAGATGGGACAAAAACCATATGTTCATGACAGATGTCGGTAAACGACATTTTAATTATACAAGTAAAAAGAAATTCAAACTTCAAGGACATTGCAATATTTAAATATCTGCAAAACAATGGATGCAATAAGAATTGAAGAAGATGTTATAATTGCTGCAGCAGCTGAAATAATTGCTATTGTGGCAAGTAGAAGACGACACTTAACTTCGTGTCGCGTAAATCCAATCAATCAACCAGTGAGATTTGTCCTGCAAGTTCCATATAGTTGGCCGTTCCTCCACAAGCCCCGCAAGTTTTTTTTTCTTTTCATCCCATGAAAAGGGTATTTTGGTTTTGCCTCTTCTTTTACTTATACCGCTAATGTGACTACACACAGCTTGGGAAAGAGAAATAAATAAATAGTTTGAGATAATAAATTCACCCGGCAGCAACAACACAACACAAACTTCTTCTTCTGTCGGAATTTATCTTCGATTTAATGTACCGGACATTTATTTCGCGAGCTAAATGAGTGGAGACTTGTCATCGGCCCATCTATATGAAGTTAAGAATTTAGCGAGCGAACAGGATACTGCTTTGCTAAATTGTCTCGCTAAATTTTATCTTTGTAGACATTTTTGTATGGGAGATAAAATTTAGCGCGAGCAGGATACTTAGCTTTATGGTCAAACAGCCGCGCATAGAATCCGTCTAAGGCCCTAGCGATTGTGCGCTTCAAGCAACATTTTCCAAATGATGCTTTGTAGGGTCATCATCATTTTATTAATGGGCTGCACGTTTTTTCTTTTGTTTTTTATCTTATGTTATTTTGGAACCGATTATTTTGAAAATATGCACCAAATAAAACTTAAATTCGCGCAGATAAATTTTCCACAGAATGCAAAAAAATTAAGAAAACACGGCCTTTTCCACAGAACGCTAAATAACTAAGAAGGCACGGACTTTTTGCTTTACGTTATCAAAACAAAACAAAGAATGCATTGCATATTAATAGGCAACAGTCCTTATTGTTCTAACGATGGTGAAGTATGCATGCAACAGAAATGTAGGTAACAACAAGAGAAGGTTTGCAACTGTCATCGCCAAACTCGTTCAATGCGTTCCTGGATGTTCCGTGCTTGGTTTGACATACAGGGTATCACGGCGTAGGCGAGCACGTGCTTTTTTTTTATGTAAGCTATTGTACCTAAAGGGTCCGCCATCTAACTTTTTTTTTTCAACTAGTGCTTATTTCGCGAATGGCAACACTTAGCTCATGTCTGATTTGACGGATAATTAGTTGTATCCTTCCGCTGAATGAATATGGTTGTGGGTACGCTTGAACAACGCTGGGAAATATTGCGACATTACTTTGAAAATCATGGTAATGTTGCAGAATGTGTGCGGAAATTGCGTACGGAAGAGAAGCACCGTCAGCTCCGTATGTTCGTTATCTTGTGAAAAAAGTGAAAGAAACTGGCATCCTCGTCGATAAACCAAAGCGTGAAAAGCCAAAAACAGTGCGTACACCCGAGAAAATTGCTGCTGTGGCAGAAAGTGTGCGTGAAGCGCCATCAACATCAATTCACCGTCGTTCTCAACAATTGAACATTTCGGAGACATCATTGAGACGAATTTTGCATAAAGACCTTGGTATGACGCCATACAAAGTCCAATTGGTTCAGGAGTTGAAGCGAAATGACCATCCAATGCGTTTTCGCTTCGCTAAGTGGGCTACACTCTATGTTTTGCCGTTTTGCGCCCTGTTTTTGAAGATCGCATTATCAGCCGCAGAGCTGATGTCGTTTGGCCACCTCGGAGCTGCGATTTGACACCGTTGGACTATTATTTGTGGGGTGCCGTAAAAGATAGGTGTTATGCCGACAAGCCAGAGACAATTGACGCTTTAAAGGACAATATTCGTGAAGCCATTGGTGAAATACAGCTGCACACAATCGATTATGTGCTTAAAAATTGGACCGATCGTGTAGGCTTCTGCATGGCCAGCCGAGGCAGCCATTTGAATGAAATTATTTTCCATAATTAACCGGAAGGATTGTACTTTCAAATAAAAAAAGAAATTTGAGAAAATATTGAGTAGTTTTTTTTATAGCATTTTCAAAAAAAAAAAAAAAAGTTATTTGGCGGACCCTGTATTTTTGAATTTAATTCGGCTATTTATGTTTTAGTATTTTTAATTGTTATGCTTTTCGTTTAATGGTCGCCATCATTGTTTCTAGTAAACCAATTATTCAGCTTGTCACTATTTTAAGAGATGTAACATATCTTCTAGTATCTACTTAAATAAATAAAATAAAATAAAGCCGCACGAGGCTATAAAATTGTTCATTCGATTCCAAAAGGTTCGAGCCAGTAGGTTGGCAAAAAGCGCAGTTGTAGTGCAACGCGAACAAAACGTAACAGTGGCAACCCGTACCAGCTCATTTTAATCCCCTCTTAGCTCCCTTATCGAGGATAGGTTACGAATTTTTATTGAAAACAAAACTGTTACAGTGCATTAGCGAAAATTAGCATAACCCCAATTCGTAATTTTATGCACACCGTACCGGTCCAACACATTTTGTCATAAGAAGAATAACGAATGCCCAAAATATCAAATAACAACAGCAAACAAGTTACCGATGTATAAAAATAACAGCTAGGTACCGAGCAATTCGCGTGCAAATCCGCTCAGTACTCTGCATTTGAACTCGAGCGAACATGGCAGATTCCTCTGTAAACGTTTTGCTATACACTTTTGAGTTTCAATAAAGTTCTTGATTTTTTTTTTGTTTTTTTTTACATTTAGAAAATCCTACCATTAGTTATCATTCTGTATCTGTGCTCACCGGCGGTGTTATTGACAACATTCGGTCGTTCTTGGCAAGTCCCAGTTCACCCGAACAACTTTAAGGCGCTTCGTCCACAGAACGTCTGGATAAAACCTGCTAAAGTGGTATCACGCACTGGGGCAACTGCTCCCTATAGGTTCCACGAAGAAACGCCGCACTATCCGTGGGTGATTCCCGAGAATGTCTACATCAAACCAGGTGCTGTAGTGGCTAAGAATCTGACTGAATAAAATGGGATATTTGCGTATAAAAAATTCGAGTTTTATTTTCAATTTGAATAATTTAAACAATTATCTCTCATAATATTTTGAAACCGATAAGGCATGTTCGTTGCTTTACTTAATGCTTGTTGTAGACATAACCTCCGTTGCTACCGTATTCGGTACCGAGAGATACTGATGGGGCGGAGTAGCTGCCGCTGCTGATACCGTTGCCGAACAGACCACTGTCAATGCCGCTATCGTATCCAGACGAGTACTCAACCGAAGGGGCACTGTATGAGGAGGATACGGTTTGTACTGGTGGAATGTATGAGGTTTGAACTGGAGCCACGTATGAGGATTGAATTGGAGCCGAATATGATTGAACTGCTGGGGCAATGTATGACGAAGAAATTGGAGCAGAATATGATTGAACAGCTGGGGCAATGTATGAGGATTGGATTGGTGCAGAGTAGCTGACGGCTGGAGCTGAATAGTGGCTGACGTGTCCTTGTCCAGGTGGCAAATAGGTGTTGGTCAAATGGCTAACATCAGCTGAAGCCAAAGCAATGCATGCGAAAGCGATAAGGAATTTCTGTGGAATAAACGAAAATAGAGGAAGGTGTTACAATTTTTGTAAAGTAAGCTTTTATCGAGAGTGGGTTTCGGTTAATCGTGGTTTTTTGTATGCTCCTACAGTAGTCCACATTTGACGACACTATTGGCTACCAGAAGTATGAGTTCTAAATAAAATTTCCTCAATATCACTAATATTATGGCAGTAAGAATCCTTAGTCAGTCTTATTTGTTCGCACAATGCCAACCAGAATAAAAGTCGCTATTGCCACCATTCGCAACATTTACGTTCAAGTTCGTGAGAGTGAACTTACACTTTGTCTATCTTCAACAAAGATTGCAGCGATGGAAGCGGGCTAATGAGTTTATGTAAATTTTGGTAGTCAATAGCGAATTGAAAAAAGCAAAAAGTTTCCGGTATTGCCAAATAAAGGCTCTTTTTTTCGAAATTCGCAACGCTAGTTTTTCGCAGAAAATGCAATACTTTGCAGCTGAAATTTAGGCGAATGTGCTTTCCAACAGAAATTGAAACCTCGTAACCTACTGTTGAGGCTGAAGTGGACTCCGAAAAGTTACCGAAAAAAACTAAATCACTTCAATCTGCAAACTGACATTGAGCATTGCGAAGTGCATTACGGATGTTATAAAATACTTCACTTCATTTTTGGAGAGTTTCGTTCATTAAAAGGCAACAACCTTCGATTCAACGACCTTCGATGTCATCAGTGCTCAAATTTTTTGCGGAATGCCAATGACGACGGCCAATATTTTGTTTGCAAACGTGCGACTTGTCAAAATTTTTAAAATGCAATTTGTTTGCTAAATAAAATCAATTGTTCTAGTTAAGCTTAAAATTTATAGAACTTCCGTCTCAAATGATGCATTTTTATAAGCCCAGAGTGAAAAAACTTTCCAATAGTGGATCTAACCATTTTTGCGTTTCGTGCAAATAATATTATTATTATATATATTATAATATTATAAATAGGAGTCAAATGTGAGCTTGAATTCGGGGTTGCAAGTAAAACGACCCGCAAATGTTGGCTCGACTAGAAATAAGTATGACAAAGTGAGTGCATTTGTAAGGATCGTTCAGTGCGAACATTTCTTAAAATAATGCGAATTTTTAACCATCTGCACATATTTTGAAATTTGATTTAAAAAATCACATTATACTGACCAGCAGAACTACCGCCGAAAAATGTCAGAGGAGCCTTCGTAAACCTCGCTCTGTGCGAGTAATTCTTAAGGAAATGATAATTTTTGCACCCAGTGAATAATTAGAAATTGCATTACTAAACTTTTTGAGTTTGACGGACTTTCACAGGACTTCTGCGAAATTTTACACTTCACACTATGCTAATGATCGAATGGTTTGCAATTGCGGATATTTTAAGTGCATCCCGAGCAGTTATACCGCAACTATTCGTACTTCCAGTTCAAAATTAAAGCTCAAAATTTCGATAAAAGCTAGTTTAACATTTTCGATTGTAAACAAGTCACGCAATTATATCGTTTAAGACTGCTACCACTTTTGTTATCTTGAACTATATTTAAAACAAACTTCCACTTCCAACACAGAAGAGTTATATTTCTCGGTAAATCCTTGGTACTAACCATTTTGATAGTTGAGGTTTTTTTCTATGTTGTCCCACTTGGCTGAAACTAAACTCAAGAACTGATGCTCTCTTCCAATCGGACCAAACATTTTATAGTAAAATATAGTAGCCCACGAACTATGCACCAATACACAACAAGTCTGTGGTCAAGATGATAAACTGCCAGAAAAGATAAACAACTACAAATAAGAAAAGAAAAAAAAAAAAAAAACAAGCGAACAACTAAAAAGCTTACCAGAAACCCATTTCGGCCGAGATCGGTTGAAACTTAAAGCAGACGATCACTACTATTCATATCCGCGCTAGAGAAAGAGGTAAGTCAAGTTGAAAAGCAGGTGGGGTTTTTGGTTTTGGGGTGAAAAGAAGAAAAACCCGTCGAGTCGGCAACAGGCAGACAGGAGGGCATACATGTGTCTCTCTTATCGTTCAGCAAGGCTAGCATAATGTTCGAACACCATCAAGCGCTTGGATTGAATTTATGGATAAATTTATATAGTTTTGCATATTTCTTTCGGTAATGGCTGCTCCGGTGTGCGGTTTACGATTATGGTCCAAAGTGAAGGTCAGTGATGTTTACACCGGGCCAAGTTATGAATTATGTAATTGGCGCTTGCCGGTATTTAGACTGAAGTGTAAAGTGTCGTTTAGTCGGTCTTTTCTTGTTTTGTCTTTTAAGGAGTAGCCTACGAGTATAAGAATCTACCATTTGATCAATATTTACGATTGCTAAATGTGTTGGCATATAAATTAGCAAATCATGAACGTATCCGGCTTTATAATTGAGGTGGAAAATACCGCTCCTTTTGTTAAGACGGACAATGGGAAGCGAAGGAATGGGTCCATATTTGAATATGGTCACTAGCCAAGAAAGAAACAAAACCAGTATGGAACCGGCAAGAGATCGCATAGACCGCAAAAGCAAGACCAATAAAACAAACGATAGAGTTTCTAAAAATCCCGAGAAGGAGGAGTGACCTCAATGTTGATGACCCCATCATCAATTAACTTAAAGCCAAAAAAATGGGACTACCTATATTTGAATTGATCTGTTTGTAGACTTATTGTAAGGGATAAGGTACAAACTTGAAGAAGATGTTGAAAATGCCTTAACTCCCAGACTCAACAAAATTACTACAAGAGCACTGCTAACTAGGCTTTCGGGGACGTTCAATTCTACGTTACAAAGTGAGTGTCGGCGCAAGCGTTTAGTGTACGACTTATAGGGCTACAGGCTTCAATAAAGAGTTGGCACAACAGGTTCCTAAAGTCCTCTTATCATTGTTTAGCTTCTTGCATCTAAGAATTTGTTGCTTTTATTTTATACAAAAAATTTACCCCCTACGTAGAGCCTTTTGTTTGAAAAGTTCGACTCTAGTTAGTCAGGCTTTAGCGTGATACATATGATTGTAAATGTATTCCTTTTTATATACATTAAATAGTTTCTAATACCTTGAAGTACTGAGTTTGGCATACTAGTCTTATGTACCGTCAACCCCTATGAAAACTTTGCTATAGTAGGCAGCTGTCGACTGCTGATCACCGCTGTATATTGAGACAGTAAGAGCTTCAATCTTGCTTGCGTCTGCTCTTAATGAATTGGACTTTGGGGCAGTGCTGCCAGTTCGTTTGGAGTTCCCCCTTTTTGTGGGGGATTTCAATCAAAAATTTGGTGGAAGGGGAAAAGACGAATCTTCCCTCGACTAGAACGAAATGTGGAGAAAATAAAGATATATTAAATGTCAGCACTTAACTCCAATAATCCCTTTTAAAGGGAACCATGGTTGTGCTGAAGTACCCAATTAGAGCCTAAACCTTTTGCGCATGTGTGCACACGCCGAACTTGGGTGAAAAATTTGTAAAAAATTTTCAGTTTACTCAATATTTTGATTGTAGGGAATACATGGGCAATGCCACCACGAGGAATGGGGGAAAAATGCGCCTGGCAACACTGTCGAAGTACCCTACAAGACCTAAAGGCCAACATCCGGGCAGAAATTGACAAGAAATCCGCTGCAATGCTGATAAGTATAAACAACATTTATGTTGCACTGCGCGAACTCGCCAAGCGCCCTTGAAAATCAGAAACGAACTGCGATCTTAACTCAATACGTCCGACCCACTTGACAAGCTTCATTGTGCATTCCTATACTAATACTATGATACCTTTGAGCAGAAGGGATTTCCCTGTTCAATGAAGCTGTACCTACTTTACAGGGAAACATAAGGTTCATGACAAACGCCAGACTAATAAAACAAAACTTTGTATATAATTATGAAGAACCAACATTATAAAAAATGGTGATCCATAAAATGGGGCTTATTGCGCTAAGCTAAATAAAAAAAAAAAAAAATTAATTAATTACAGTCGCACCCTGTAGAAGATTTAAGGCATCAGTCGCTTATGGCAACTTGTGTCTAAACGACTACAATGCCGACATACTTTCAAGCTCCACTGTACTTGAACAAGAAATAGTTTATTTTTCTTGCGAACTGCTTAGTGAAAGTAAGTGTTCTATGATGAATATTGTTGCAGTGTTTAACTACGTCCTCACTTTTGACAGGCAATTCTACCTCGACAAAGAGTGGATTGTTAACGCCCGTGTCGCGTTGAAAATGATCAATTAATCTTTGTGATCTTAAAAGTAAAGACGTCGTTAAATTATCCCAAATCCTTTCATTGGAAAGTCAGTTGTTTCTAATGAAAGTAGAGACCGCACTTTTACCTGTGTGCCATCTGTTGCGGATGACTTCATTGCTACTCATGTAGATGTAGCTGTATGACGAATTTGTTTTATTAAAACTTCCGTCAGTGAAATATATGCATCTGATAAATTAAATAAAATTTATTATCCTACTAAGGTCACCCTGTTATAGCTACGATCGGTTGATCTTAATGCTAGACGCAACATTACTCATTTTATGAGTGTGAGAAGGTAAACTCTTTATAATCCTTATAATCCTGTTATTTATATCAATAAAGTCGCATGAATATGCTGAGGAAGAATAAACCTAACTCGTGTTGAAAACCGCAAAAAACTGCGGAAGCATCAACTTTTTCGACACATTGTGTAGATGCATGGTGTATAAACAATATTCCTGCACCCAGAATATTCAACGCTAAACAAGTGAGTTAACGAGCCACATTCTTTTGTAGATTTTGTTTTTGTACTAAGTTCTTTATGTTCTTTATAATTAAGAGACATATAATAAGCGTCTATTAAAGACCGTTGATTTATGCTTCATAATCTCGCAGTGAAAATAATTCAGTTGATAGTTTATTGAGCCTCGAGGTCGAACTTAAACTGTGTGAATGTTTGTTCTTCTAAACGGTTGCAAACGTATCTCTTATGTCAGCTTCCACACCGAAGATAGACAGCAACCCAAAGGTGGCAAAATCGGACGGTCTTCTTAAGAAACTATTTGTTTTTGAAGTTGATTCGATAATACTTTCATGTACTTACAGTAGCTAATGCAATGAACTATCGATAACACCATGAAGCGATTTCAAAAACCATCACTGGTTAGAGAGCTTACTCGAGACCCGAATGGTGGGTATAAAAGTCTTGTACCTGAGAGTGAACGTATATCGTATAATATTGAAGTTTCTGTGGCATTAAAAAGCGGTCCAATGTCCTCGGTTTCAATACCTAAATTTTCGTCAAAAGCGCTGCCAAAAAGTGGACCACAACAAGTTTTATTTTTGAATGCCATTTTGTTGCATTGACTTCGATTGCTTTGGGTCAGTGCTGGATTGCTAGTTCCCTCAACAAGCTCATCGGTGGGCGTGGGACTTGATCATTTCCTTATTGGAACAAAAAATATCATGCCTGTCTTTGCGTCTATGCGCTATATTGATGCTGCGAGATATTTGTTCTTACCCTCCCTTGCTTGGTACTACTCTCACCTAAGTAGCCCTTTAAGCTGTCATATTTCACTCCTTACTAGTCTTCGCCATCATCTTCCTTCCTTAACACCCCGTCCTCATCTTTTCCCGCCTTTTCTCAAACAAAACTCATGTCCATTTCTCTACTGTTCAGATTGAAACTATTTTATTCATTTTTGATAATGATATTCGAATCAAACAGTTGAGTTCTTCTCAACTGAAAAACAGATATAAAACCGCCTACAATTTTATTATACTGTGAATATGTTTAAATAAAAACTCTATAAATAAATTAACAGCTCTGTTCACATGGTCACTCCTCATCATGTTTAACAATATCGCCAGGTATTTTTTAAAAGTGTAAATGATGTTTGTTTCAAGGCGCTTTCAATCAAAAGGTACGCACTCATTACTTAAACAATTTAATTGAGCAAACAAAACTTGGCCAAAACACATTAGGTGCCTGCTACCTACTACTACGCATAAATTTATAGTCTCTTTAAAACCTTTCTGTATTTGTTTAGTTTTATTTACCAGCTTAATTAATTCGTTTGGATAGCAAAAAAATATTCATACTGCAACATTTGCCCAATGGCAATGCTTTTTTAAAAGCCACTGCGCTTTGGGATTACCAAGATTTAGGTCATATAAAGTAAAAATGTATATAACTGTAAATACTATGCACATGGTAAAATTGCAGTCAATCGAGACCGGCTGAGTCCCTATTTGGTTGAGTGAGTTCCCGGATGAATTCGTAACCCAAATGAATGAGTCCAATGAATAATTGAGTTTAAGAGACATTTCAGGGTTGAATTTTCAACACAAGAGGCTTATGTAGAGTAAACCTGATCAGTGCACGTATTTAACGCTCAAATTAACTGCATTTACATAACGAATGGACCGCCGCACATTTAAAACGTAATAAAGACTTTAAGGATAACTTGACAGCTGTTCCAGATGGCTAGAAGCAGCTGCTGGTACTTTTGAGGTTCTAACGCCTTCATCATAAATGCGGCATGCGCTGTCAGAGGTATTTATTAAGTTAACTGATGATAACTCAACTGGCAAATAGAAAGCCGTCCGAAAGATTTCTAATTTGAAATCGCTAGTGTTATTGGTGCGTTGTGTTTTAAATATAGTTGCCAAAACAGTGGGCGCTAAAATTTGCTGCTTTGGTTGAATAATGAAATTGAATTGCAGCGTAAGAAAGTGTTTACCATATGACAAGCGTTCATAATAATGGCCTGTTGGTTATGAAGAAGTGACCAATTCGACAGAGGCAAACCAGAAAAACCACTAACCTACGGCAGAGATTGCGAAACATCACCAAGCAAAGTGGAAGAGTCAATAACTTGTGTTTGGTAGATCTTTGCCCTCTGACGCGTATTTGCCGAAGTCACTGGCAAAACTTGAAAAGCAATTTGTACTGGTAAGGCAAAAGTCATCAAAGGGCTAAATCCAAGTTTTTAAACAAAAAAACTGTTCCACCTTCGACAACAAAGAGCCAGAAATGTGTGAGTTTTAATCAGCGATGAGTTGATGATGACGCGGCAACGATTATTGTTGGAGGTTAATTTTTTTTTAAAAAAAAAACAAGTAAGTAAACAATTTTTGCTGTGTTAGGTATCCGGAAACTTTTATTTCAACATTTCACCAGCAACAATGTGCGCTAATTCGCTTTCATAATTGGATACAGAGAATAAAAAACCCCAAACTATTGATAAATGTTAAATGAGATCATAATCATATAAAGGGTATAGAAAATGAATTTGCTGTTGAAATTGTAATATATGGATTTTAAGTGAACGGCTTTTGTCTTTTAAGAATAAAATCTGCATTTAATTAAGGGAAAGACAAGTTCATAGCGACGCCTTGTACGGCGACTTAAACTATTTTATGTATAAATTCAATTCGTGTATGGAAAATGTTTCTACTTTTGCGATAAATATTCTTAAATAATTTAAATCTTTTAGGTGTTGCGGGTTATCTTGTTTTGAATTAATTCCGACGCGTTTTTTTTTGTTTGTTTTTTCTTCAGAGTTAGTTTAAATTGTTTCGCCCAGAACAAAACTACTTTTTAAGTGCATAACATTTGGTATTTACCATAATATTTAGTTAAATGACATTCAACGAATATATTTAGAAATGGTACAAATCATTTGATAAAAATCAACATCTTCATCATAGGAATATTTGTATTTGGTTTGAAATCTGCTAACCGAAGTTTTGGGAAGTTTTTGAAAAAAGTAGCTTAGAAGCCTTCAAATCTACAGAATTTAATGCTGTGGATGTTTCGTACCGAAAGTTATTTAAAAAATGTATACTTCATTTACCAAATCAGACACAATACGAAATAGCCGTGTGCTGCTGACACGCAAAAATACTTGACACTGGGTCGGCCATCTTGCTTATGTGGTAGGAATTATGGGAAAGTTCAACATGCTGATATTTTTATAGCAATGGCTTACGAGATTTCGCTTTTCTAAAAGTGTTGAAACGGACCATTATTTATTTATTTCGTATAACTAATCATACCAGTCTCATTTCACATGTTTTAAATCAGAAATAGAAACATTTTCAAGTGATTGCAGAAATGTTCGTCGCCGGAACTTGTGTTTATTTCCGTTTTACATAAATCTAAAATAATGACACATCAGGCGTCTGATTTGTGATCTCATTCTTACGACTTTATTAGCATTAACTGCGGACAAATTGATCTCTCTGTCCCGTTCCGTCTCGTGCAAAAATGTGCGTGCGGGATGGTGTATAACACTTTTTTACATCCAAGCAATTTGGACTACTGAGCCAAGAGTCTCAGGCTTAGCCCCTGGAAAAGAAATTCAAATTACACCTTGAATCCTTTATTAACCACTGGCTGTCTCAGTGTTTACTAGCGAAAGTCTGAAAATCGTTCAAAAGTAGAATTGTCTGAACGATTTTCAACATGGCCATTTAAATTCAGAAAAAAATACACCTAAACCAGCAGTTTTTACTTGCGCAGATTGGTATATGCTATAAACTCTTATTCAGTTTTGTGTATTTTATTTATTAAGTCTTTAATTTTTTTCTTTTGCTACCTCGATTCATCTCTTCGGGTAATTGCAAATTGTTTTCAAAGTGATTGCTCATCTCATTGAAATATTAAAGCCGAATGAAAAAAATGTTGTTAGTTGAAAACCTGCGGCCATTGACACAAGTAATTAGTTTGATGTTGATGGATCTGAGTCCGATTATTAATTTGTTTCCCACGTCATTTTTGTACAATTGCTGAATATAAGATGTTTGCATTATTAAAACCGCCGGAAAGTCCGCAAAGTACGTGTGAATAATAAAATAATCTTAGCAGCTTTCATCGGATGTGTCTAATCGCAGTCATGTTATTGCCGGTAATGAATCACTCCTAATGACATAACTAGTTAATTTTATTTTGGTGGTTAATTCAGAATTTGAGAAGATTGGAAGATTGCCTTTAAGACAGACGCTAATGAATTTTTTTTATACAAATTGCACTGCTCCAATTTCATCCTTAAAGGCAAAGTGGGCTCAATAAATAAACAATAAAACTATTGGAATTCGAAAAAATGTTTGGTAATGGAATGTCTTGTGTTTGCTCTTTCGCTACTAATTAATTTCAATTTGACAGGTATGGAGTTATAAAACTTATTTCTAACAGACAACAGAGCAATTTATTATTAGAGGCGGTTCGTGTGAAGGCTGGTTTGTGGTCACGAGAGGATTTAAGTTTTCATAAAATGTGCTAATACAACATAATTATTTTGTAAGCCCAATTAGGTTAAACTTCTTTTTGTTTACACTTTATTTTTGTTTTTGATTGATGAAGAAAGTGTGTGAAATCTTTTTAAGAAAATGCGGGGGCACATAGTTTTTAATTGCTAAATAGGGTCGCATTGACATCTATGAAATTGACAGCTGTTCATATACCGATGGCCAGTCGAACTGGTTTTGATTAAAAATTCCGAACTGGATTCAATTTTTCAATTTTTTACAGCAAAAATTACAAGTCTCACAATCTTATCTTGAATTATATTAGAACAAATGACACGGGTTACAAAGATGTAGGTATGAATAGGTTGCTACATGAAAGTTCAGACAAACGTATTTCTAGAGCTTGTGAGGTACACCAATATTTTTCGTCTTGTGAGTTCAAATGTGTAGGCAGGTGCCTCTTTGTCTTTAGTTATCGTCTGAGCAATAACACGAAACCACATTATTATTGAAGCCTTTTTATCTGTTTTGGTCATCAGAGATAAACTGTGGATAATGTATGTAGTTGCGTCCAAACCGCAGACAGTTCCGATTTAGCAAGTAACTGACGAGCAATATTTTTTGTTTAGTAACAAATAGTAACTTTTAGTAACTCAAATGAGGAATTTTTGCCTTGCATTCCAGTTGAGACCACATTAGTGTTTGTGTTGGTACTAAAGCCCACTCTACATGGTAATGTATAGAAGGCGCATATGACTTATTATCTATCAGGCTTTAAAGAAAAATCAATCAGTACCACAAATTGTTCAGATCTCATGATTCTCATTTATTAATTTAATTTTTTATTTTTGGTTCAGAGCTTGAACTGTGAGAAAAAAAACGTCCGTGCTTCGTTTTAGCTGAGGCACATCAGAGCTCTGAATTTTTGCGCCTTTCTTGTATAAACAACAGTTATGTTGCACTGCGCGAGTTCGCCAAGCGCCCTTGAAAGTCAGATACGAACTGCGATCTTAACTCAATACGTCTGACCCACTTGATGAGCTGCATTGTGCAGTCCTACTACTAACACTATGATACCTTTGAGCAGAAGGGATTTCCCTGTTCAATGAAGCTGTACCTACTTTACAGGGTAATACTTGTCAGAGAGTGATCAGAACGCACTCTTTAGTTTCAGAATAAATTGACATTTTATACATGTATTTTGACAGTAAACTTCGTTGATGATTGATGGTCGAGTACGCGAATGTAGTAAATGAAAAAAAAAAAAAAAAATCATCAGATATGCTCAAAACATTTATAAATAAAGGACTTTCCAATAAGAGGTGTTATTGTTGAATGACCCGCTGTTTCGGTAGCTGTCACTTTTGAAGCTTTTATTCTTTGACATTTGACAAATAGAAACTACGCCATTACTAAAAATTACGATACACGCTTCAACAACGTCGTGTCTTTGCTGATCGGGTCCTTGAAATGCATGAAAATGATCCGGAATTCCATCGAAAAATCGTCTTGACTGATGAGGCCCATTTCCACCTCGGTCTACGTCAACAAGCAAAATTGTCGCATCTGGGGCTCGAAAAACTCAAGAGTTATTGTTGAGAAGCCTCTCCATCGTTAACGTGTGACTGTTTGGTGCGGTTTATGGTCCGGCGGGGTCATTGGACCTTACTTTTTGGAAAATGAGGTTGGATCAACAGTTACGGTGAATGGATTGCGCTATCGAGAGACGATTAATGATTTTTTATCGTCGGAGTGTGATGGTATTGGTCAACAAGACGGCGCTACGTGCCACACAAGCAACGAAATCATTGATCTTTTACTGGAAAAGTTTCCGGACCGTCTTATCTCTCGAAGAGGTGATCACAATTGGCCACCGAGATCTTGTGATTTAACACCTTGCGACTTCTTCCTTTGGGGCCGCGTGAAAGATAAGGTCTGCGCCAACAGCCCAGCGTCGATTCAAGACCTCAAAGATAAAATTCGTGAGGCTATCGAGAACATAGGGCAGCCACTTTGCGATTTGGTTATGGAAAATTTCATGAAAAGGTTATGGTCCTGTATGCGTGCTCGTGGTGGCCATTTGGCTGATGTTGTTTTTCATTATTAACGGCATACCTTCCTCTTTATTATGAAATAAACAACCGATCATTTATATCAAAAAATGGCAGTTTTCTTTAAATACCAACACCTCTTATTGGAAAACCCTTTAAATCAAATCGACCTGAAAACGCTGGGATCAGAGCATGCTCAAAGGGCGCGAATCTGATCAGTACTCTAATCAAGAATAAGAACAAACCCATAAAAGCTTCAAAGTTGAAACAGGAAATGTATGGTTGGACAGTTATTTTGGCGAGAAGTTTTATTTTGTCTCATTGAAAATGCGCAAGCATTCATGAAATTCCCAAAAATAATATTGCTACGTGTTTTTACAAGATTATTGTTCTTAAGTATACAAAATATCGAAAGCAAACTTCTGCTTTTTACAGAATAAATCATCATCTCCTTAAAAGTTTTTCGTTGAGTGATCATGTACAGGGTGCGTCATATTTTATTTCGCTATCTGATTATTGAATAACTTTTAAGATGTGCAATGAATATACATATATATGGGGTACTTTTATGTTGGTCATTTGCAACTTATTTGGACTTTTTTTTTAATGCAACACCAATTAAGTGACCACCTCTACTAACCAAAGCTAAATGAACGCCCTTTATGCTAGAGTCAAAAACATGTCTACGTAAGTCAATCGGTTGCTAAATGTCAAAGTTATTCAGTGTTTACATTCCTGCGTACACATGTGCAGTCGAAACACTCCAGAAATGTACGAGTGTTGCAGAGCTAGACTATCCTCATCGCGGAATGCGTTGCTATCGTCATAATTAGTTGAAATAACTTTGAACTTTGGTTAAATTAATTATTTTATTTTTTGTGCACTGGTGGAAAATGCTGTCAAACGACATTTTAACTAATTTTATTTTTATACAGTGAAAGAAAATATTGCAAGAGTCAACCTCTTGAGTTTCTTTACCAAAAGATCGAGTTGATACTGATTATCATTTTTCGTAGTAAACATGTTATTCTGCAGGATATTGATTATGTCAAAAGTTGGCAACTTTGCAGCAATCGGTCTTACGCAATTTGTTTGTCCTTCAAAGGCTACGCGTTGATTGATGGGTAATCAATCATCAGTTCATCGCGATAACCTCTATTACTTCATCGAATAGTTCACATTTCCATTAATATCTTAACAAACAAAGTGAAAGCACCATCTGTACCATACTAATTTCAATGACATTGAGTTCTCACAAATCAGATATATTTCTTGTTTGGCGCCCACACATTTTTATTGCTCTAAAACAGACGCATTCGACCGTGCACCAAATAGTGAATTAATAGTTCTGGTTTGGCAAACACTTTCCGAGTGATGATTCATTCCGATCATCAAGTCATCACCTTTAAAGCGTCAGCCAAATCATAGAGGCAACCTTCTGAATTATTCATGTGATTTCTGAATGCGATAGCTAATTGCCCTGGGGGCAATATTTCATTTCCCATCAGTGAAATGTGTCTCAGAGTAATTGCCCACAAGCTAGATCCTTTCATGTCCAAATGGAGATGTGAATAAATCTCAGTCAGGTGACCTTTTATCAGTCAAGAACATTCAACTACATCCAAAAGTCTCCGTTCATTGCAAGTACATCTTAAGATTAGAACGACAGAATTGCGAGACCTATCATCGGAGTAATGGATTTGGGCTAAAACAAGGCTAATTTATTTTTACTTTAAATAAGTGTTGACTACCTGTCAGTGGCAAACTCGCAGTAAACTCGGTTGAATTTGATGGCAAATTTAATTTGTCAAAACGACCCGTTGGTACAGGACTTTGCTATCGAATTTCAATGTCATGAGCATGTTTATGGTGTTTTCTTTCAAAATCAAAATCTATGATTAATCTGCCGGATGTAGTACGCCTTGTAATATTGGTCAATTGGGCACAGCCCAAGTCGAATATGAGTAACAGTATGCAGATGTTATCTAAATAAGAGGTGTGGCTACGTCCAATTTTATTATTATTGCTTTTCAAATTCAAAAATGCGTCAACATGTCATAAAATTAAGTTAACGGACCAACAGAGCCCGCACTGTACTTTAAGGTAAGCTGTGTTGACGTGACTGTCAGAGAGCCGACTCTATTGTACCTGTATGAGTTGCCCTTTGGTAAGTCGTAGTTCTATGTTCTAAACTGTTCATTTTTGGTCCATGCAAAATGTCAAATAAATGGTCGTTGTGATCATAGTTTGGTCATGTTTTCACTCTTTAATAGATGCCTAGCTTGGCTAAGTTTACCATCCTACGGCCATCATTATAATCTGTGGAGATATACTACTTAAATGCAATTTCTCTTTACATGTGGTTGGCCTATAACTTTCCAAAAGCGAGCAGGGGGGTCATATGAAAGTAAGTCAAAATGTTGGATCATTCCAATTTTGTCTATGACAGTCTATGAATGTTTCAAGTTTTCGCAAAAAAACTCTCCTTTTTCAAATTTCGACAAGGTCCCCTAAAAAGGGAAATAATGACTTTCCAATTCTTAAATGGGGGCAATACAAAATCTACTAATGTAACTATTTGTTCAGTTATTATCGATTCAATACGTTCAATTGCACATCGCTATGATAGCTGTTAGGAAATCAAAGTAATTACGAAAAGTAGGGGAGAACTGGGTAAAAGGTACCATTTTTAGAGCAAAACTCTAACATCGTAATTTTATTACAACCCAGTACTTTATATAGCATGCGCAAATATGACTTGATAAAAAAAGAAACAAAAAATTGCATAAGAGCGAGAAAACTAAAGACGCAAAATCGTACAAGCCTATATGAATTTATCAGGAGACTGACATAGCCGAAGTCGACAATTATGCACAACAACAGAAGTTCACATTTGCAGGTCTTCTCCTTTTCAGTTAACTCTCTTAATTTCCATCAATCCCTTTTAATTGAACTTGTTAAGTCTGATCAATGTTACTTTTAACCCCTCTTTTCCATACATCCTCTTGAGATAAGATCCGACGGTTGATATTTGCATTTCGTCGGTTGGATTCCAACATATTGTAGTCTTAAGCCGACTTGTGTAATACCCCTAACCCCAAAAACTGGATCTATCGATAAGGTCACTTTTCCTGTGTCAGACATCCAATCTAAATGTCAAAAAGTACTCCGTTCGTGACTAGATGCGTCAACTACTCATATTATCAACTTAAGTTAGTCTGACAGCTGTCTGATTTGGTGTATCACAGTTTTTATGACGTTTGATCGGTCGTGTGAACAGCTGCTTCAGTTGACGTTTATGGATGGGTAGCCAACGAATCTAGTCAAGAAATTCGTGACTGAAAACTTTGCTTACGCAGAAACGCGGCGTTACCGACCAATCTGGTTTTTGCGTTCAGGTTAAATCTATTCCAACCAAATCGACTATATATAACTAGAGTCTTGAATGTGACCATTCATAAACGCCAACTGGGAAAAAATGTTCTTGCCCATAAGAAGACGCATTAAGTACATCTGACAGGTGTCAAACTTAGTAAACCACAGTTTTGAAAGTTCTCATTAAATGCTTTGAATTCAATGGGCCTTACCAATATCTAGATCCTAGTAACTAGTTCACAGTGGCTGTATTTTCCATACAAATTTCGCTATTGTGAGCTTTCGTAAATATAAAGTGGAGACTAAAATTTGTTATTATTACGGCGCAATTAATCGAATTCGAATGTCATATCCGGCGATAGTTGAATAACTGACCTTTAACTTTTGAAAAATGTCTAGTTGGCAAATTTGTCTGTCATGAGAATGACACTTTAATCCAAAGTATCGCCATGACTCGCTTTGCTAGGTTAAAAGCTTGAATGGTGTTTCCTACTGCTGTTTCTAACTTAAAATACCAGTACTCGAGAACACCGCTCTCAGTCTGTGTTCTGTATGGCAGACAGACTATGAAGCATCGAGGACGATTCCAAAGAATGATGCATGCTGACATTTCCACAGATGTAAATCAGAACATAAAAATGTCGTGTTGCGTTCATTTTCATGCAAAAATCCTATAAAGCAGAACTTGCTTTATCACCTTATTGCTCTATTCACAGAAAATAACAAATTAAATTGCCAATACACTTTAAAGATAAATAAATAACGTCCGCCTGGAAATTTTATGTATGCGCTCGAAAGTCTAATGAACGACTTTCTAATGATTTATAAATTTATTACGAGTATATGCCCGGATACACTCAGAGTCCGGAGTCTACTTGACCTTGGAGAACGTCTATAACGCCTGCTTAGAAGACGATTATAAAATGAGTCACAAATTAGAACAAATCGGTAGGGGTGTCAAATTAGTGATTTTGTTTGATTTTTTTTTTTTTTTCAGTTTTTCTATGTACTGGTACGGTTATTATTTTTTTTATTGTGCTCATCTCAAAAGGATGGGCTTGTGGCAATGGTTTATCTGTCTGAACTTAATTGGAACACAAATGGCTGGCCGGAGTTTGGGAATTGGAAGTTTCATTCATAACTTAGAGCACAATGTAGAAATTAAAGGGATGGGTAGGCTCACTTTTGACTGGTTTTTCGTGAGGGGCTGCAATATTTTTATTTAATCTATCGATGTGCACACATAAGCATGTTTTAAGGTAATTTATATCCTTCGATCAAAGAAATACATACAAGTGAACTGAATTTAACCGGAAAGTTGATATTTCTTATTTCTTCGACAGTTATAATATTTTGAATAGAGTTTGAATAGAGCAAACAATTTTAAATTTCTGGCTTTCTTTTAAAGGAGTTTTCTTATGGCAAAGATTACATTTCATTTCAATGGTCAATTGTTTTATTCCCTTATTACAACCTAACATACAAAAAGGCGCCAACACATGCCTAAAAATGTGTCATAAGGATCCATTGAAATGTAATAAATATAAAAACCCCTTCCATAAAAACACGCATCCACTGGAAAATGCATCACGAAAACGGACTTTATCCAAAAGCGTACCAAAAAACGAGCAAAAACGCATAAAATACTCGCCACAAAAAATCCGAAACTATTCTAAAAACAGGTGAAAATATGCGAAGAAGACTGAAAAGAAAACCACATCAGAAAACTGGACACACATTTTTAAAAAACGACTCACCTAAGCAGCAGCAATTTTGTTCGACCTACCACTTTTTAATTTGGTAACTAATTTTTCCATCGTAAGAATATCGTGGAGTCTCAGGTACATGGTTGAAAGCTCAAAAATACCGTGGAGTTCAAACTCAAAGCTGCTAATGGCAGACCCTGTAAAAGAAAGCTACTATCGTCGAACCCAAAATGTAAGTTTCCTAGTTATGTCCGTGTGCTTCCGCAGGAACTCAGTGATTAATATCCTGGTAGTATCAAGTAAATTCACCTTTGTGCATGCCAGACCCGGAAGATAATGATGTTTAGTGCACACATTTTTTTTATAAATATCCCTACACTGCAGCATTCTTTTACTCTTACGCTCAGAATTGGTCCCTGAGTGGCGGGCCGTCTGAAACATAGATGCTTGTCTTGCTGGGGCTAAAAGGGCCTACGCTCTGACAAGGAGACTGTTTCGCAGCAGTCAACTTGATACCAGGGTGAAGGTCATTTGCTTCGTGGCCCTTATAAGGCCTATCATCGCTTATGGCTGTCCCATGTGGTTCAATATAGCGCCGTCATATATGGAAAAGATTCGGGTGTTTGAGAGACAATGCCTCAGGGCCTGTCTAGGGTTGTTTAGAACTGCTGAATCGCAGTACATAAAATACTATCCCAACAGGACCCTTTACAATGGGGCTCGACTGAATAGGATTGACAATTTCCTTATTAAGGCGATTCGGAGGCACGTCGCAAGGGCGATGGCCAGCGATAATAACCTGATCTCAGGGGCTTACTACCCCAATTTAATGTACCACGAGAGTACGCTTCGGTCTGGCTTTATCCCGCCTGAGGTATTTCTTCATGTAGACATGAAAGGGTTAGTCTAGACAAAAGATGGTGTGCCGGTATTGTACCGGCTATGTCATCTTACCCAAGAGGTAGTATTTTATTTAAAGCTATGTATCTTTTCATTGTAGTATGCTAAATAACTAAAGAGGAACCTGAAACATGCGTACTTGTTCAAAAGACGTATGGCTAAGGCTATTCAAGACGTCAGGAAAAATAAATAAATTTCGCTATGGCTATACGTCACCTTACACCTAACTATGCCATCTTCAGCTTGCTGTAAAACTTTATTTGAAAATATTTTTAAAAATAGTACTCATTGTTTTACACTATTAATTTAAATGAAGTTTTTGTTACCAACAAATGAATTAATTGAATTCACTTTGTTTTCATCCCTATGATTTGTAAACATTTTTATTTTTCACTTTCAAGAAAAAGTATGTCATCTTGAGCACAATTCCCCTAACACTCAGCATTGAATATCTTTCCAACAAAAAAAAAAATCTAAGAATATGTTGTGTCGAAGGCAGTGAAAGTGGTTTTTAGCTGATCGCCTTCGTCTATTAATATAAAAGATTTGCCAAGCCAAAAGGTCGCCCGAGAATTGGTGTGACGTATCCGCAACAATGCGTGATTTTATTATTTGCCTTCGGTTAATTGACTGATTGTGTTCCATGAAATACCATTAAGGTATTTTGTTTCGTTTCTACAGGATTAATTGTTTAATTGTTCATCTGGATTGTAATTAAAGAGCACAAACCGATTTTACTACTACCTACCTACCTGTATTTTAGTTGACTATAAGGCAGTGCGCACCCACACTTGGAAATATTCATCAGTTTAAAAAGCCGGGCTATGACTGTTCATGCATTTATGTTCAGCCACGCAGATTAGTAACTAAACGGTTGTTTTTTTATATTCTGATGTGGGAAGTGGGGCATCTTTCTCCTTTTTCTTCATCGCACAAAAATGTTACAGCAACCATGGTGTGTGCTCACTGACTATTCAGCCGAATTTATTACTCAACAAAAAGGCGGACTGACGGCCGTATACGTCATATGTTGCACCAATATATTATTTAAACAATAAATAGTTGTTGAAGTCCCGACCACCTACCTCTTAAATCAAAATCAATATTAAAACAAGAATGCGCTCCTAAAGGTATGCAACCGTTATTTGAGTATGTTTTGGACACAAACTAATATCCCTACTACTGTAATGGTTGTAAGATGTACTGCTATAGTCCATGGTTCTTGTACATTTAGTACACTTCTCTCAAAGATTTAATGGATTTTGGAGATACACTCACCTTAGACACACGCCTCACTAACTAGCATATATCTCAACCACAGACGGTTTTCAAAGATAACTCCCTTTTTCGGGCGCGATTCACAAGGAAATAGACCACTTTCCTGGGTGAATTTCTTAAAACTTACGTTAATCGCTGTTTTTTATTTAATGTTTTTTTTTTCCACTTTGGTACATGCAAAAATTAAGATTGGAACTCCTAAGCCCACAGAAATATCAATTTTAAAGTTTTTTTTTTGTTTTTGTTGTACGACTTCATACAAACATCCATTATCTATCTCAGCCAAAGAAAATTACAACAATTAATCTCACATCCTTCAAATCAGTCTGAAATTCTGCAAGCGTTTGGTTGAGTTCTGTTCTAGTTTGTTTATCTCCGTTTTGCTTTTTTTTTCCCCAATTTTGGATGAAACTCGTGAATCGTGTCCTAGGGTCCGATTCTGGGGCAAATATCCGAGTTTCGTGGTTAGATTTTTGTTTGGCTGATTAAAGCTGTCGAGTTTTGGAAGACTGGACTGAAAGCGCTGTAAGCACCCATGCATAAGACTTTCTTGTGAATCTTAAGTTTTCGTGACGTTTTTTGTCAGTTAGGTTATTTTTCCATATTTTACAGTTGGTTTGTTTCTCTACTCTACAGGATACATTGCGATGAACCAAAACGAAGGATGCACATTTATAAGCTTTACGTTTTTGGCACGATTGTAATAATTATACCTATATAACTGAAAATAAATAAATATTCCAAAGCACTCTACTCTGCAGTTCAGAAATAATGTCCTTCCGCATATGTAACATTTATAAAAGTCCCACAATCCACCTGCATTTCAGTAGAAATACCAAACGTGGGCGGTTGCAGTTAAGAAGCAGTTAACACCCTCATAGCGTGCACAAATTAGGTCACAAGACCACCAGTCCAAGTCACACACTGGAGCAACTATAATCAATTCAATGCATTGCCTTTTGGCTTCCAGTCAACCTACACCATATGCATCGACATCAATCAGGCCAATCGGAAACCAATTCAACTCTGTCACTTAATCGATGGAGTTTTTCAATCGAAAACCACTTGTGACAACATTAGCCATAGATACGCGCGCCGTGGATTGGAATTTTCCAGTCCGACTGCGACTGCGGTGACTGGGGCACAGCGGTTTTTGATTGATTGATTGATAAGACCAGACCTGACACAATACAAAACTGTGCGAGCCCCAGGACTCTAGCGGTCTGTTATCTGGGTGTGCGAGTCGCTTGTGCTGGAGCCTAACGAACTCGAGTACCAATCTCAGAACATGTCACATAAATTAACTGCTCGCAGATACAAAGAAGACGAAGGAGGGAGCCCCACCATACCGTGCCCCATACGCCATTCCCCAAATAGCGCGCACCGGCTAAGCCACGATTTATATCTGATTTGCGAAATTAAGCTGTTGACACATAACATCATGTACCACTTGTCCCCTGTGTGTGTATACAAACGTATCTAACCAGATACGACCCCGGACGCGTACACACACTTCGTCCGACGACGACAACTACGACGACTGTCTAAATGCATTCAAATAACTCTAACTCACGACTCTGCGTTCGATTTGACTTCGAGTGTGTCCGCGCGCCGCCGCCGCCGCCCTCCTCCAGCGTATACCTACACATGGAAATGGACACATAGTCGCCCCAGTGATTAGACCATATCTCTTGGTCAAGTTGACAGAGACAGAGCTCGAGGAGGATAGGCGCAACACTCGACTCGAGTCCTCTCCAACCAGGAACACAACGCACCTATACGGCGATAGCTGACTTTAAATGAGTCGGTGATTAGGAACGGACACTCCAACCGCCGCCATCGCCAGCCTCCATAATGTGCAGTATGTGCGCACTTGTAAATTATGCGTATACCACCCCACCCAGCGGCCGGCGGAGGGCACCCGCGAAAGGGCAGTCTCTCCAATCTTGATATACATACCCTGCAGCCAGCGCAAGCATTCCATGGGTATATACCGCATACGTGTGCATCACGCATCATGCATGATCGGAGCGCGCAGCACAAGGTCTCTGTGACGCGGGGTACTCATTACTTCATTATTGTTGCACAACTAGCCGTGGTTTTCGTTGGTTCTGTCCCCTGCCGGATATATGTATGGAATACACAGCACACGGCGACATAAGCTCACAACTCTTGCAGTTAAATTTATTCATTCGACATAATATCGTGATTTAATGAAAAATGCTAATCGTGTCATGTCTTCCGAATGTTGTGCACGTGTATGGAGGAGCAGGAGGAGGCGAATCCCTCTATTCGGGAAGCAGCGCATTCACAGCACAGACCTTGTAGCAGGTATAGAGGCTGGTGGTGTGTAGGCACATTCGCAGCCAACCGGATCTTGCGATGGATTATTGGGGTTCTCTGACGAAATGCTCTGTGTACTGGATATATGCGTTTCAAATGTGTCGGTGCTAATGAGTGCATTGAGTGACGCCGGAGGTCAGAATGGCACAGACGAGATGTCACTGAAGAACTGTGCAAGCGTGAGAAGCACCTACTAAGTTGCCGATCGTGCTGACTTATGTAGGGAAAGCGGTTATTCATTCCGCGGTAAGCGCGGTAAGTAGCTATTAGCTACACCCAGTGTTGCAATTCTGACGGGACTCCAGTCTTATCTGACCGAAATCTCTTCACTTTGACCGGAGAAAAGAAATAGAAATCCGGTCTAACCGATTGTTAGCCGAAACGAAATAATTTTTTAACCGGAAAACCATTTTTTGACCTGACTTGACATAAGGATAGTTTTTTTATAATTTGAATAAAACTTGGCCATACTTAACGAACACGTTCACAATTTCATACACCAACCAGTTTATTGTGAATAATCCTAGCGGATTATTTGCCGGTTCTCGGCAGTCTCATTTGAATGCTTGTATATCGTGTATGTTTGTATTTCGATGAGGATTTGATTGAATAAAAAAAGAGAAAAAAATACACATTACGGATTACCGAATTTTTGCATTAAAGTCCAATTCATGAACACACATACACTACAAAAGAAATGAGCGTGTTTGCATGACTTCATGAATTGTTTGGGAGAACAGCTGAAGCCAGCTCTGTAATTCCATTATCTTTGACTGTGTAACGAAACGTCCCGTTCATCACACTTTCACAGCTAGCAGAAGACACTCCCTTGTGTGACATTGAGTATTTGCATTCTTCACTTAAAAGTCACACTCTCTTCGTGGTCATAAACTAAGTATTAAATAGACCGTCAGCTCTTCCAATTTAAGAGACATCAACACCCGGACTTGAACACCCTGAGGTCAAACCAGACAACGATGCATACTACGAGTATGAATCCGAGAAGACAACCACAATTTATATAAAATAGATTTAAGAAAACAAACATTATTGTATACCTTTGGGCCCCTATTGTTGAGCCAACGCATTTAAATATTTATTATTCACCTAGCCTTAAGTCAAATTGTATATACCAAAAGTTTAATAAAAGCAAATGCCAAATGCCAATTTCAGAGAGTTTGGCGTTTGCCTACAAGCTGTTTTCCGTGTTTCTATGTGCGAAAGTATGTGTGCTTAAATAGTCTTAAGGAGTTTTAAGTAAAAATAATAATAAAGAGTTCAAGTTTTCTAAAGTTTCTTGAAAATTAAAAAACAAAACAAATCATAGAAATAGATAAATTTAAGGCCGAAAGGCAATAATTTTAAGGATATTGAAAAGTTTAGAGCGCCCGCTTGGAGCCAGTAAGCTAGAATAAGATAAATGTTAGTTTTAAATTAGATTTAATCGTTTTTGTCTACTATGTAAGCTTAAAGAAAGAAAGAAATAAAAATGAATTTTAAAGTTAAAAAAAGTATGTGTGTTAAAGTACGTTAGACGCATGCATACATTTGAACATAGTAACCTGACAGATGACTGACAACTCATTCTGTGGTGACATTGGAAAAAATTCAAATATTTCACATAATTGGCCGATATCGGGACGTGTCTAAAAAACGGTGGGTGTGGTGAATTTAGTAACAATTTATATTTCTTAAAAACGAATATTACAAGGACTTCTTTTATTTTACCTAGATACTCCATACAGTACAGGATGTTCACATTGTGGTTGTAAACAATGGAAACCGATGAACTATAGGGATCATCGGCAAAATTAAAGTAAAATCAGTATCTACAAATAATTATTTGCAATTTTACTGATAGTGATGAAATCTGCACCAAAATAGTATGAAAACGAACGGGCCGAATTCATGGATAGGACAAATGAGTTATTTTCTAAATAAATATTACTCATGGCTGTTCTCGGCTGACTCAATTGTTTTCATTGCTCTTTTTGACCCCTTTTTTAGTTCTATTCTCAAATAAATACCTTTAAAATGTACCGCAGTTGCCTATCAAACACTATTAGAGTGTTTAGCGAGCCGAGTATGCTTTAATGGTTCAAAAATGCTAAACGTGAAGAAAAGCTTCAGAAATGACACTTTTTTTCTCATGGGCGGCCCTTTTTCTTGCGACTCTTCAGAATTCAACAACGGTATATCCATATCCAAAGTGACTGTAGGAACTAGGAAGCAGGGACAATACTGAGACCCCCAACTCGCAATCCTCTTGCCGCTGGCCCCCTCATTTTTTTTTTTTCAATTCGCCATCATGTTTTCCTATCGGTATTATGTGACGTAACATAACTTATGTCAATCTCGAATCCGTGTGACATGCAAAAACATTCAAGAAGAATAAAATAAATGCTGCCAACCTCTGCCAACCATGGGGGAATGTGATAGAGTTCGGGAACACCATATTTACATTACTGAATGCGATTGGTTAGTTATTATATATTTTCAAAAGGTGAATTATGTACTTTGTTTGGTTTATCAAACTATGTAAATTAGATAAGATGTTTTTTATACTATAAACATGTAAGGACAAACATGGTTGGGCATTTTCCGCTTTTGAATATCATTAACTTTGATTTCATGAGTAAATTTTTCTTATAACTGAAGAAAAATTGCTCCAAACCTTTTTATTTTCTTTCAGCCAATCAACATGTTGGTTTTTCATAAATATTTTAAGCAAAACTACTTCACTTATTGCTAAAAAAAATACTATCCACACGTAACGAATTATTTCAAATACCTATAAGATATAAAATGCTATGAACGCTGCCAGCAACTTTGCCCGAAGCGGAAGTGGTTAATATTTTTTGACAGTTTGTTGGTGAGCTGGAATTTTTGAAGTTACCTGATATTTGTCAATACGAATTTCCTTGTATCAGTACCAGCGCACCAAATCGTGACCTCCCCGTAAAAATATAGCTTGTAGGCAAAGTAACGGGAAATGGACCGCATTTGGTGGTCTCAGTAGTGTCTCTGCTAGGAAGTGTTCTTAAAATGTGTCATGGGGGATGGGAATGGGATTTCATTTCATTTGATGGGAGTTGCCATTATTTGGAAAATTGTGACTGTAACATGAATTAGTTAAAAATCGTCAACCGTCGTTGGACGATTGCTTGAGACCTGAAAATCGTCTAATGGAAGGCCAAAATCGTCATCGAGGCTGAATTTCGACATAAATCGTCAAATATGGCATCACTGGCATAAAGTTAGAAATCTGATTCTAAAGGGTTTTTCAATAACAATTCACAGTAACGTGCCGGTCTTGATCACCACGGAAGAAGTACGGCCCAATGACGCCGCCGGCCCATAAACCACACCAAACCGTAATTTTTTCGGGATGCAATGATGACTCATGGAGTACGTGTGGAATGCTGCCTGACCAATACCGCATATTTTGTTTATTGACGAAGCCATTCAGGCAGAAATGAGCCTCATCGCTCAAGATGATTTTTCGATGAAAAGCGCTCTTAACGTTGAGGCCACTGACTCCGAATTTCGGTAGTAAATTTTAATAATTTCGACTCGTTGTTGGCTCGTATATCTTTCCATCATGAAATGGCAAACCTTACTGAAGAGAAATGTCAAAAGAACGGCAAGAAATTCGGCGTCGTTTGCTGTCTCTGTCGCTCTACTTTTGTAGCGTCCCTTTTGAAAAACCCTTTATTTTCTGCTCCTTCTTAGTTAGTTGCTTTATGCTTCAGATTTTCATAGAATTCATAAACCAAATAAGGCAGTACCTATTATTAATTATTAATAACTCCTTAATCCGAGATACTTAGCCTCTATTTGTAAGACAATGAAAATGTCAAACATTTAGCATTTGGAATTGAAATAAATTAAGTACAAATTTCAGAAAAAAAGAAACAGCTTTCTTACACTCCGCCTCAGTTTCGCTATACAGGAAATTGCTTCTTATATTCAGACGATAAAGAAGCTTATAGAAAAGCAACATGAGTGGAACCGAAACAATTGGTATCAGCTTGTCAATAATTTTATGGAATTTAGAGCCCATGAAAAAACTCTGCTCCTTCCCTTGAATATGGAACATGCTTCTATCTATTAAATTCATTTTTTCTCAAAGAGTTTTGATTAATTTTTAATGACCGCTGCATTAAATTTCTGGGAATAAGAAAGTCTTTTCTTGTTAAGTCAAGCCCAACATTTTTAGCATTTAAAATTTATGACGCCGTATTTTTTTTTAAAGTTTTGCTATACGAAATTCGTGCCTTGCGTTGAGAATTCGTATTTTAGTTTCTAGATTTATGAAACGAAATTTATTTATTTCCGTCCTGTTGCAAATGCAAATTTCAGGCAGTTTTAAAATGGTGCTCCTTAATTCCAAATTGCTTTTCGAAATAGAAATAAATATTACACGACCAATGCCCTCGAAACATGCGTTTGCACTCGACAATATTTGCATGAAAAGTCGCCACCGAAAAACATTCATAAAATTGACACAAATGTTTCCGTTTCGCATGTCAAGCGAAAATATTCCTCAGATCCTTCATCACGACCGCCGTGACGATGTGGAATGATTAAACCTCTAGACCCGTCTGTCGCTGAACCCGAAAACTGAAAAGAGCACAACTTTAGCGATTTCTCAATGTGTCAACTCGACGAGTTGCACACATGTCCTGGTCCTACCCGCAAACACACTCGTATTTTATGCAAGGATTCGGGTTGAAAAAAAAAAAAAACGCAAAAAAACAAAAACTGAATTTGCTCCAAAAGACAAATTGCTTCCGTTCACGAAACGATTGCAACAAACAAGGACTGGTACTCTCCCGAGGGAGAGAGGGACAAAAACGGTCTGCCGACTATGAACGAAAACAATATCCGTCGCTGTATACTGTTTACAGGACTGCAAAAGTGCAAACCCGCCAAAGAGTCTTAATGGCGGTATCAGTTGTACTAGCCGTCTCCAGCTTACCCGCTCGCACCGTCCAATTGGAAGCGATTTTGTTTTTATTTATCAGGTGAAAACTCATCGGTTGTGAACTTTTGCTTCGCCTTATCCATTCGTCGCGAGGACTACAGCCATTCGTATATAAGAAACAACAAAAATTGGCAAAACATAAAGTTTCGGAACCGTTTTTTTGCGTATTTTTGTACCAAGGAAAATAAATTTAAATAAAATATGCACCGATTGCATGAGAGGCGACATCACAAGCGGGAAGCGGGAACTTTGAACGATTTATATAAAGTTGTTCGCAAAGTCAATGACAGACGCCAATGTGTGCGTCTCTTTCCGATATTATTGGACTGCAAACGGCAAATGTTGCAAGAGTTGCCCTACTAATAACCATTTTATATTTCCCTTAAACATACGAGTAGTGTAGGTCACAGTATAGGCAAATATGGAAAACGATTCGACCATTGTGACTTCGTACGATTTAATCTGTACCTGCACTGAATATGGTCTTACGTAGATACCGCGTATTGACTCTTTTTCTAGAGCTCTAGCCCCAGTGTGTTAAACCTTTTACACCGAACTTCAGTGAGACTACAACTTGTGGAAAATGTTTCCGAACTGGTGTTTGTAACGCAGGTTCCCTCCAAGCTTTAAAGACGTGCCATGGAATCCGTGCCATCACTCATCAGGTCGGCGTTCTCTATAAACTCATATATGAGCCTGGGATGAGTTGGTTTAATAAGGTCGGAGATCTGTTCACTTTCAGTCTGGTTCTTGTTTTTGATGACTTGACAGAAGTTGGATAGAAACCGAAAGTTTGAAATGATGCTGATGACGAAGATCTAAAGATCTGTGTCTGATATAAGATCACGGAGGGTACACCATATGTTTTGAAACTGTGCCCATTTCAAAACTGGAAATGGCTCAAATTACACTGACTAAAGTGTTGATAATCCTCAGGAGCTGTCATTTGTCACCCTTGTATTGGTGGCTCATGGAAATTGACTAAGGCCAACAATTTCGATGGAGTTTTTCGGGCAGTAGACAAAAATTACGTTTACCTTCTATCAACGAGGCTAGAAACATCCCATATGTGAGACGATTATGCCTCTAAAACGGCTTCAAAGGGCAAAGTGAAGCATAAACACAACTCGAAGAATGCTTTTTTGGCGGTACCAGATATTCAGTCTTCTTTCTTGTGGCTGGTATTCGAAGATTCTCTCAGAATGCCCCATTATTGTCAATTCGTTCGATTTTTTTAGTTCACGTATTTTGACTTTTATGTACGGACCAAAGATCCGTCGAATAATTTTTGTTTCGATGGAGCCCATCATCCATCAGAACTGTCTGTAAAGCACACAGTTCGGCCTTCAACTTACGACTTTTGAACCCAATTGGTTTTTGCCAAACCGAAGTGGAGTTCGTATTTAGTAGTAGGTACTAAACTTCCTCGAAATTGTTGCTATAAATATACATATAGTGACGTTTGTCCTAGACGGTGGACAGATGCTTGCTGTGGGTTTTAATGCTGTTCGATACCCACCTATGCTACTCAATCAACACAAAACCCAAATGTTCATCGATAAACATTTGAGAGTGCAAATTTTCCCAAATTTCCCTTTTCTCAGGGGTGGAAAAATGTGTATTCTTTGCACACGCCAGCGACGATGCTGTGTTGAAATCAGGGGCCGAATTACCGCATCCGTGAGCGAGCCATACGTCGCTGAATTTTGTGGATTTTACAAGCAAAACAATAACAAATTCAGTCACGACTTACTCGATCACGGATGCGGTAATTCAATTCCAGTCTTGTCTCAATCGTCGATCGATAGAGACATTTTGGGGTATATTAATTGTTTGAAGTGCCCCCAAATTGTTTTTAGCCTGATTTGTGGTTGCAAGACTCTTTTTTGTGTCGCAAGGAGGGCAACATATCACTTGCGCGTGCAAATTTTAATTAAGTTTGGACGGACTATACTTAGTCTTGTCGTTAACTTCAAGGCTCCGATGATGTCAAAATAGTGCACATACCTCAGTAGATAAATGGACCTGTCCGTGATGACTATCAGCGCCGCAGAAGAAGTTTATAAGGTCCATTTTATTCACTATCGTTCAATTTGCCGATAACTTCGAGGTAGGCCAACTTCGGAGTTGATTTGAAAGAGAGAGTTGAGCTGCAAGTTGAAAATTGCTCTGTTCACGACTTTAATTCTCAACTCGTCAGTTAAAATTCAAAAGTTGGTGTACTTGCTGTTTCAGAAATATCCCTGGGATATTTATATAAAATCCCAAGGTAGCTTTCGCAACTTCTACTATTTCGGCGATTTGAGAGAACCCAAAGTTGATCAACTTTCGGTTTTCTCAACTTCGGAATATCCAAAGTTGAGCGAGTCAACTTTCTGTGAATAAAAGTAAATTCTCAACTTGAAAATAAAAATCCCCAAGTTGTTTTCAACTTCGAGTCAATAAAATGGGCCTAAGGAAGTTACTTGTTGGTTCATCTCCTTGCCGCGATCCGGTGCATCTTTGAAATATCATCTACGGAGTAACGACTATCAAACTCCACGTTGCAGCGAGTGTTTTCTAGTGTAACAAGACCTGAAGCATTTTGGTTGGGATTCTGCCGTCGCCAAATAGAGCTCCTAAAGACAGCCTTGAATCGTTTATATCGGTGTGAAAATTCCGTCTAAAGTCTCTCTGTTTGCCAAGAAACTACACTGGTGCGCACAGATTATAGTGTGCTGCGTAATTGTTTGAGACATTCACATTGTGCTATGATATAGACATATGATACACGGCTCTAACTGCTAACAAATTGGCAAGCGTTATTTGCCTCTTTATTTCTGAGGTGCTATCATTTTCTGAATTTCTAGTTGAGCAGAAATAAAGTCGGTAACTACCTCAAAGCCATTAAGTCGTCTTTTCATTCACTAGTAAGCTTAGTTTTTCCGTTTTAAGTCCAATTTTTCCAAGGGAACCAACGATAGGTACCTGAGAAGTCTGCCAATAATGTCAACCTCAAAACTATCCAAGGCCTGAGGCAAGCTAAGCAACTTCTAGGGGACTATAACCTAAAAAGATTCAAAGCATGTATCCTAACAGGTCTCCTAACGGGACGCTTTAGACAAAGAGAACACCTGAGGAAACTAGTCTTATCAGAAGAAGGTCTCTGCAGATTCTGCGATGATAGCGCTGAAATCCCAGATCACATTCTGGAATCCTGTGAAGCACTGACCCATAAGAGGATTAAACACCTGGGCAAGTACGAGTTACTAGATAAGGATATACAAACCATGGACCCACTTCTCATTCTCAGATTCATAAAAGAAACTGGACTGGATGCCGTGCTTTAAAGTTAATATTCTCTCCAAGGCTAAGACAGAGCAAGACCCTCAAACACGGTTCTTAATGGAACTGTGATGCGATGGGGCTCTGGAAAAGGGCATTTCCAAGGTATAAGCTGGGGGCACAATAGACCACAAGGTCGTAGTGCATTAGACCATTTCTATTATTATTATTATTATTATTATTATTATTAATGTCAACATCGTTGCAAGCTAATGTGCCAAATCGTACCCCTGACTTGTAAGTTTCGCAGTTTTTTTTAAGTATAGCGAAGAAGAAAACACATCACCTTGTCTCTGAATCTGTTTTCGAAGTCATCCCGGTGATATTGTTCTCAGCAGCGAGTGTTCTCTATCGCCATTTTGCGAAGCCTAAAAATTTTGCCTGGCATGATAAAATTGTTCATGCAGCTTAAGTTTAAGATTGATATTATTTAGATTCAAACAGTGAAAGGAATAAAACGAATGAATTCGCTCGTAGAATTTACGTTATTGAAAATCTGAATTTTGTCAGTACGGAGCAAGCTAAATAATTTCCGTCAGTAGGTTCAGGGGCTCAAATTACGATTTTAGTAGATTAAGCTTCAAAAATAGTTTTTGTATGAACGCTTAGCGTTGAAATAATCACACTTATTCCGTCCGAGTGGCGTTTACGACGATTTAAGAAACGCCAATTTGAATTTGGAATTACGGGAGGCGTTTTTGAGTCGTTGAACGCAATTTGTCACTGAACGTCACGTGGAACCTATTGGCGTACGACGAACGTCATGTGAAAAACTTCACTGCCATTCTGTAAGACGTTGAACGACACAAAATGACAAGAAAAACGACGGTATTTGTCGTTTACAAGAGACTGAACGACAAGTAGTGAACGACGGCTGAAAATTTAAATAACCTTTAATTGCTAATCTATTCAAATGACTAGACTAAATTAGATTATTTTCTAGGGTAAAAATAACCAACCAGGAACTGAATTCAATCTGAAAACACTTGATTATATTGATTTTTTTAAATGAATTTTTTTTCTTGTGCTAACTTTGTATCCGGTAGATCCAATGGATTGGATTTTGTCCTTATCTGTTTCCGTATGCGAATAAGCTCAGGTTTTCACAGTTCATCGTTGTCATCACTACTCCAAACTATTGGTACACTTTTCAATTTTTTGGATACAACTTGCAACAATTTCTTTCAAAAATGTAAATACCATAAACTAATACCGCCATTTATCTGTCATATGCGCATATTAGCGGGTGTGGATCGTATGTGGAATGTGAACTACTTACCGACGACGTTTTACCCTGTCGTGGAAGTTAGGGAATAAGTCTTCTAAAATCAAACGGCTCAAAAAACGACAAACGTCGTGAAAGTAAAACGCCACTCGGAATAAGGGTGAATGTTTTCAATTTCAGCTGCAAAAAAAAGACCATTTTCGCCTCGGGTCATATACCCAGCATTTTTTTTTTTTATATTTAACATTTTTAATATAATTCGTTGAAACGCTAAATATCTAAAGTTATTTAAAATAAGTTACCACAAATTTTCCAATGAACTTAATTTTCGGTCTTCAAATACTGGGGTAAGTATATTGAAAGTAAAAAAAAAAAATCATTTCTAAATTCGAGTTTCAAGGTACTTTTAAGGTATTTTTAAAAGTATAGAAAAAATAGGTAAGCAGTTCTTAATACTGCCCTCCGACAAAAAGGTTTAGACGATAGAGAAATGTGGAACATATTTTCTAACTGCGAATGAAACATTTTCTGTTTCTGAAGTCGGTGTCGGCAACAGTGATCCAAGAATGAATTGTTCATATTAAACATGAAAGAAAACAGCCCATCAAACGTCTTTGTAAGAATTTTGGTGCATCTGAATCCATTCCAAATTGTTGAATATTATCTTTATTTTCATGTTATATACGCTTATTTAATATGCTTGTTAATAAAAACAGTTACATATTATTTTTGTTCATATGAAAACAAGTGCAAATTTCACAAAGGAAACAGATTTTCTTTTTTTTTTTCAAATCTAGGGGAAAACTAATGCTTTTGCTGATAAAAAAAGGGAAAACAGTCATCAAGGTCTGGGAACACTGGTCGGCAATGTAATTAGCTTATCAGTTATCACTGCAGCCATAAAGTCGCTAACAACGCGCACATTTGCTCAATAAATTTGTTTGTCAGGCAATCTAGGAAAATAGAGAACAAATTATAGAGCAATACATGGTCCATTGAGGATATACTGTTATTGCTGCTCGCAATTCGTTTTGGCCTAATTTTGAAGGTTCGTCCCCGTCGACCCAGAAATACCCACACGGCTATTGATTGAGCGAAGTTAGGCCCACTGTGCCGGGCAGTCAACCGATATAAATGAACCGGAAAATCCAACACTTCCCTTTGAACGTACAAGGAATCCACCTGGCCACCGGAATTCTTTTACTCATGGCCTGCAACGCTGTGCTGGCCTTTAAAATAACATCACACCCGGCAGCACGGAATCACATAAAGACTTTCATAAAAAAGACCCTGTGCGGTCACCCCTCATCTGGGAATTCACACTTCATTTGACTGCATTGCACTGTGCACGCCACCTTCGAATACAAATACCATCAGCAGATTAATCCTTTCACGTGTCCTCCAATCTGGTATGACAAGCACGAACATAAGTTCCTCTTAATCTGACACTGGCCAGCGCATATAGAGTCGGCTCTCTACCTGACGACAACAACTATGCCGACCACAGCTCTCGGCTCGGGATTAAGATGTCTTCTAGCCTCAGGCCTGCATAATCTGCACATGATTACCTCCTCATCGCGCCTGCATAATGAACTGATAAAGAAGACTTTGCATTTTGCCAGCTGAGAGTGCTCCTCCTCCGGAAAACACAATGGACCCGAACAGTTGAAGGTATTCGATGCGCGGCAACATGTTGCACCGCACAATGCGAAGTCCAGAGGCTATCGCATGCTACAAACAACTGTTTTATAAGTACACAAAGATACTGATAGCCCCGATGGATATCACTGCGCGCGCGAGATATGCACAGATCGCGCGGTCCAGGCCCCAACTCATTACGGATTCAGCGCCGATTTGTTTGTTGCCTCCATTTGACTTACAATCGATTCTATCGCGCGCATTTATTATGTTGTGTGTTCTCGGGGTGTGTGAATGGTTGTTTTTGCGGACCTTCCGCATATGTTTGCATAGCTTAAGAAGGAAGCGTGGCCCAGCCACAGAACGCATATCTGGCTCTCTGGGGCTCATCCATTCATGCATGTGTGCGCCGCAAGAAATCTGAAAATCTGGTGTTTTGACCGATTTTTCTCAATTTCTTTTTTCTTTTTGTTTTTTCTTCTGCCGAAACTCTCCTTTGCTCCTCTTGTTTATGGTTTTGTATTTTTGTGGCCATTTTTGCATATATGCAAAGACGGTGAGCGTATATAACTGCCAACAGATGCGACGTCTGTTTGGTGCGTTTGTTTGAATGGTGAGTATTCCGAATGCCGAATGCATTTTGAGGGACTTTGCATATGCGAGCAAATGTATGTGAGCTGGGGGAACTGCTGCAATGAAGATGTCACAGGATATTTGGGAGACAATGTGTCCAGGTTTTTATGAGACGGGGACGAGTCTCATGAATGAATTGAATCTTCTGTTTTTTTTTTTTTGTTTTTTGTGCTTCGCCTTTGAGATGTTGGGTGACTTTGGAATTTGAATTTGATTTGAATATCTGAACGGGAGAGGTCGTGGTATGCAAATGGGCCCAGCTGAGTTGGATCGATTTAGCGGATTTATGTATCAGCATTCAGCATATGGCCATCGTGGATGGCGTTGCTGCAACCTGACGGAATACATTTGATTTGAATTATCCGTCAAATCGATAGATGTGGTAGGTTTGGCGTCGGTTTTGCCTGGCAAGCTTGATAGGTCACAATTTGGTGGTATGTCTCTAGAAAGGCACGAAGGTCCGTTTTCTTGCTTTCCCATTTGCAGCTACGTTGGCGGTCGCTAGTTGAATAGGGCGCTTACTAGATGCTTTTGTAAACATCTAGTGTTAATCTAAGGTCTAAGCCTGCTAACCACATCGGGTCAAACTCATTTCGGAGTACAGGTCTCTTGTTTTTTTAATATTCACATGGGTATATTTTAGCAAAGTCTGGGAAAACTTGTCCAAGCATGTAATCGCTTTAAAAAACCTTCAAAACTGCTGAAAACCTAAATTCTTTGAGACCCTCGTTTCTATATTAAAAAGGGTCGCTTGAAACACCTTTATTGGGTAGGTACGTCAAGACCAGACAGTAAGCTCTGAACAAGACGTTCTTGTCGAACACAGATTTCATGTAAACTTCTTACCTAGGCGACCCTACAGTTCGAGGTGAACCGAAGCCTAAAGTAACAACCCTCTCCAATTAGCCCGGTCTTTAACTAACTGCATTCAGTTGCTCAGTTAAGTTTTCTTTCACTTTCACTTCTCGGAGATTCGATGGTTGGTAGGCGGTCTGACCTAACTCTATCTTTGAAACAAGACCACCTATTGTGTCGGGGTGCAGATCCACGCCTGTCTTAGGTCAGACTTTTTGCATTTTGACGCCGGAAAACACTCAGTGTCAGCTAGTCTTTTATGGACTTTCTTTCTGCTCCTTGACGCTAGCATACTTTGTTGCGTCCCTGATAGTCGTGAGATTGTTTTCTGTTCAAACCAGGTTAAGTGTGGTGCATGGTCATTGTAAAGGAAGTCCTTAGTCATATTGTCTATAAAACAGGATTGTACTCTGAACCAAAGTTTGTGATTTGACAAGGTTTACCACAGTCTTGGACAAAATTAAAGCGAACAACAAATTGCACAACCTTTGACTGTAGGCCCAGATGCGAGCATATCTATTTTTTTTTTATCATTTTTGGACATTCAAATTTATCTTTTCTAAGGAATAATAATTTTGCGGACCTTCAAAATTTCTCTAAGAACAGCTATGCTAATCACGATCCAAGTTACATTCCTCAAAGGACATATTTTATGGGCATTCGGATGGAAAATATGGTTCTTATTCCATATTCTTATTAAAATATTACCAAAGGAGCCCCCCCGCCGACCTCGACAATAGCTAATCCCTTTCAAATAAACGTCATTCGAGTGAATGCTAAATCCGCCTTGTTTCGCTTCACTGAACTGCCAAAATATATCAGGTAAACATACAATTTCGACTGCCATTTTGATTATTAAACATTAATCCACTGATCCCTGCCAAGCAGCCATTCCTTGTGAGCTAACTGGAAGACACCGTGCAGCCATCTATGTGTGTCCTTTTTCAAAGAAAATTCTATTTTTTGGCAACATGCAGGATGTTAAAAATAATTAACATCAGCACGAGGCCCCTCCACTGACATTAAATATGCATTTGCTATTGTTTTTAGTTGCAAGCGCCTCCCGCACCATCCCTTTTCAAGCAAGCACCCCAACTGTATTCCATTCCATTTATAGCTTCTTGACAAAAATCCAAACAGACACACGGCGAACAATTCCATTACCGAAAAACATTCGCGGGAATATCCCTCGGTCCTCATTAAGAAGTAACCGAAGTGAAAAGATGTTTGGGTAGGTTCTTCCACATCCAGTTTATGCTATTTATAAAAGAAAACAAAAATTTTAAATCGCCCAGCAGCACACACGGTGGAAACAAGTTTCGCTTGGTTTTATTCTGCATCGCACATCGTATATGCTCCTGCCAGGACATTCACAAATAATAAATCCACTGAACCGAAAAGTGGGTGGTGTTTGGGCTCTCCAACCATCGCCACCTATACCCAAACCCGCATGTTGTTCAGCTAGAATAAGAAGATGAAGTCGCTATAAGGACATGTTACATTTAGTTTTGTTTTATTTTATTTTATTTGGCCTCTCCTTGTGCTGCTGTTGGTGTTTTTCTTGTATTTTTTTGTGAATTTTCGGGTATATGAATTGGAGAGTGCTTTTCTCGTGAAAGGATTTGAGTGGGCGCAGCTCGCGATCCTTTTGTGTTTTGTTCTAGATTTTTGCAACTGAAATTGTGTATGTGACTTGGCTGATTACATAAATACTGTTAATGCTCTTATATAGAGGGTTATGAGGGAATGAGAATCATTAAGGTGCACACCGAAGGGTAAGTTGAGGACAAGATTGGGGATTCCATGTGCCTTCTCAGATGGATGGTACGTGTTTGCTAATTTTCTATGTGGGGGTAGGATATTTGTCCTGACGAAAAATTGCACGTGAAGAAACAGATTATTGTGATTTTGGGCTGAACATTTTTTTTATCGAATATTTATGCAAGCAGAACTCCCAACGGCACGTCTATTGATGAAAACAGCGGAGGCATTTTGAAGTAGAAAGAAGGCGGTTGAGTTTTCTTGTGAATAACTATGACGCGGGATTAAAGCCGACCAAATGAAGAATTGTTTTATGAAATTGTGGTAACTTGGCAGTGTTGATGGGAACGAAAAGCTACGCAGGCGGATTAATGCATCGCGGGGATGTAGCTCAGTGGTAGAGCGTTCGCTTTGCATGTGAAAGGCCCCGGGTTCGATCCCCGGCATCTCCAATTACTTTTTTTTTTTTTTGCATTTTGCAAGGTTCATTTTAATTTATAGTCCGGTAGACTACATTTAAATACTTATAGTAAATTTTATTACCTATGCGTTAACCAATACGCCTCTCCAGTAAGCTCGATCTTCGGTTAAGTAAATTTGGTTTAAACAAATTCTATTCACGAAACGTCACGTCTTGACTGTTCGTCTAGGGAAACATTTGTTTAGTAAATATTTACGAAATTTTTCGTTGGTCTGGTGGGGACTTAAAAGCATAAAGTTCTTAAGAAAACTGATATCATTTTTGGGGCACAAATAACCCCTTATCCAATTGGTTCTACTTAATTTTGGGCATTTTTCCATTCGACAGAAAATTTTATAAGCTTATCTTAGGTATTGTGATGAGCTGACAGAACTTCTTGGTTTTTGTTTCGCAGGTAATGACTTGATTATCCCTTCTTTCGAGTTAAAATTGACTTTTCACGAATCTTGGTATTTAAATGTTGCTTATGAATTATAAAGTCAGTTTATAAAAAAAAAAATACAATGAATTCAGAGTCCAAACGAATTGGAGAGTGCGCAGAATCACCTTCAACTGTTCTTTGTACAACACTTAGACATCTGACTAGTACCATGTGTACCAGGTATTCATTTCGACTAGGAATTTTCAGCGGCCAATATTTGCCTAAGGCCCCAGTTGTAGCCATACGAAAAATGTAACTGAAAAAGTTGGAACAGTGGTAAAATGAGTTTTTTTTACGTAATAGCAAAAATTCTGTCAGAATAATTTTGCCCTGCGAAAACAATTACAACAAATCAACCACCCCTGATTGGATGCCATCAGAAAAAATATTCCTGACAGATGGAACAGTAAAGAAATGAAATATTTCACTGGAATGATTTGGTTTTTGTTGTGGAATTGACTTATGAGAGGTAGATCGGAAAAAGTTTTTCGTACGGAAAATGAATAAACTGTTTTTTTAGAAAATTTAAAGATTATTAAAAAGAAGCTAAAGAAAAATTGTACGGTTTCGTTTTACGTATGGCTATAACTAGGGCCTAAATAAAAGTTAAATAGGTAACCCGGGCCCGGCTTTTTCGAAACAAAAAAATGATTTCGTACCAGCTTTTTTATTGTTTTTTAATATGGAATTTATTTTCATATTTTGTTTTTTTTCCATTAATCGAATCTCGAATCTAGAGCCAACAATTGTTACGAATGTGTTTCCTTCTTTATGAATAAAAGTCTATTAAAACTTTTGCCCTCCATTCATTATATTATAGCGCTTTTGAATTCCTTCACTTTACGTTCCAACATGGGCCCGACATTCTTCCGTCCCGGGCTAGGGTTTTCTCTCGACGGCACTGGGCATAAGCATAATGCCTGTCTTCCACTTAGTGGCCATCGCATCAATTCGAACTCAACTTATTCAACTGTAATGTAAGATGCTTCCAAGTCTTCGGAACCAACAATCCGGTTGAATATTATTACACAGCGGGTGTGTACGAGCTCGTGTTGCTCGTTGACCATGGTTGCGCATTGCGTCGGGCATTCATTTTGGAACAATTTGCAGCACAGTTCGGTTTAACTTGTTGCTCACCTTCTTAAGCTTTTTGTTGGTTTGAGTTATATGTTGGGTGCGAGGAACCTCGTCTGTCTGTTCGAGCTGAGCGATTGGCTAAACTGTGTAGAACAATACAGATAGACACATAAATAGGACAGATATTCATAGCTACACCAGCGATAAAAACATATGCAACATCACCAAACAGACGACCACCGTCATCGAAAATTGTCATTTCTTGCGACGGGTATGACCAGACCAGACCAGGTATCTTTGCTACGAGTATTAACAGTGCGCGATACTAACAATCAGGCTAGATTTTACGAACTCACAATAGCGAAATTTTCATATAAAATTACCTATAAAATATTTAGTTGGAAGGTTAAGAATGATTATTTTTGACGCCCAGTGACACAAGCTCAAAATATTAAAACCATCAGTTGTGAGTATAGCTGCCAGTTGACGAGTGTTGAACGGGATGCTCAACCAATGATGTTTGATTAAGTGAACGAGGGTATAACGCGTTCATCAACTTTTAGTGCAACCCATAACTACCTAGCTCGAGGATTTTTTTGTTTGTCAAAATCAGACATGTTGGTCAACGAAGTGTATGCGGTGCTATTTAAAAATTGTATGAGTTGATCAGCTAGGCTGACGTGACTGCAACACATTTAACAAATAAATGTAAACGAAAAAGATGAGTTCGTGCTAGTTCGTTGAATTTACTGTTGGACAAAGTTGACTAATGAGTGGCGCTTTAAGTGGACGGCGGGTATTCCCTAAAGAATTTCAATCTTCCGCGAAATGCAGAAAATTTTTCCAACTTTCAAACTAAATATTACACCTGGAACATACATCGCTAGGGATTCGCAGATGAACACGCCAGCGAACTAAATCTAGCTTAACAAAATCTTATTCGGGGGAGTTAGAAGCAAATGAAATGCGAATCGCCTAGAATTTTCTAGTTTCCTCTCGATTATCGATTGCATTTAGCATGTCGCAAATTTTTTCAAAATTTCAATTTGTTGTGAGCCAGGTTCGAGGGGCGGGGTCAGCTTCGGCAGAGGTGAGGAATAAACCAGGCATATCTCGGTTCAGAACTTGGGATCTGGTGAGCTAAGCCTTAGGATCTTCCCAAAAACGCCTAAAAAGGGGCGAGAATCATAAGCATTTTAAATATTTGACGGAAGAGGTCAATACGAGACCCTGGCTTCTAGTAAACATAGATAAATGCCTTTTTTTAACGATTAGAAAGGAATTGCCGAAAGGCTGCATTAAGATTGACTTATGTCACGTCGCCAGAAGCTCCACAGAACTCTCTCCCTAAAGCCACAGAAGGTAAACGCAGAAAAATCGCTTATTTAAACTCAACCAACTTTCGGTTAAAATCTGCCAAGTGATACTGTTAATATAGCTCCTACAGAGTTAGTGGATTAAAAATAACCAAGTCAACTTGTTTAACGAAACTCGATTAGAAATAACCTTTTATCAATTTTTCTTGACTCTGACTTTTACAATGTAACTCTGTTGAATTTAACCAACTGGTTGATATTTATCTAGAAACTTGGTACTTAACAACTGGTAAAGTGTGTTATTTTTAGCAGCATGCATTTAACCAATTTATACTAAGCATTTAACAACGAATATTCGGTGTTCTTCAACAGAGCCTTGGTTAATTTTAACACATTTTTTTTAAAACTGAGCAAAAATCGCACTCTGTCAGAGCCAATTTTTGAGCGTATATATTAAAGAAAAGAACGTTCCTCCACCAAATGGCCCACCAGACTCCCGAAAAACTAATTCAATTCCGAATGGCCAACGCTCAAGGATTCCATTTGCAAATCCAATTTCTGAGAGGAAATTCAGTACCATATCTCTCAGGCCTGCAAACAACCCAACACAGCATCGACAGATAGAGTCCGCTACGGATGAAGCAGTAGCCAGAATCAAGAATTGGCTAGAGTCTGCAGGGCTAGAACTAGCTGACCACAAGACCGAGGCTGTGTTGATAACCAGCCGAAAGACTGTGGAATATGCATCTTTCCGTGTTGGAAATCAACTAATAAGATCAAAGGAGTCATTAATGTACCTAGGAGTAATGCTCGACAACAGGCTAAGCTTTAAAACGCACATCCAGTATGCCAGCAAAAGGGCGTCACAGATGCAAGCAGCTCTTTCCCGGATTATGCCAAACATCGGTGGCCCTGGATACGCCAGAAGGATTCTGTTATCCAGGGTGGTCAGCTCAATACTGATATACGCTGCACCGGTCTGGGCAGGGGCTCTTACAACTAAGGAAACAAGAAGGAAGCTCTCGTCAGCATACAGGCTCTGCGCAATAAGAACAATAAGCGGATTCCGAACAATTTCGGACGAAGCAGCCTGCGTTATTGCGGGAATGATTCCCATCGACATTCTCGCCAACGAAATGCAAAGGATCTACCTTAGGCTAACTGTCAACAGGCAGGAGTCCATCATAAGAAAAAGGATAAAAGAAGAAGAAAGGGCAACATCTCTAGCACTGTGGCAAGTCCGGTGGGATACCACGGCAAAAGGCAGATGGACCCACAAACTGATCCCAAACATCGAGGTCTGGACAAGAAGAAAAAGCGGGGACTGCAACTACCACCTCACGCAGTTCTTGTCCGGGCACGGCGGCTATCGAAGTTATCTTCACAGATTCGGCCACGATAGCTCGCCTCTTTGCCCCGAATGCCCAGATGAAGAAGAGGATACAGAGCACGTAATGTTCCACTGCAGAAGATTTTCAGGAGGAAGAGTGAACTTACCCCTTCCACAGCTTCTCATAGAGCGTATGATGAGCTCAGAAGACGACTGGCTGGATATATGTTCATACATAACGAGCGTACAAAACGAGCTAAGAAGAGCCGAAAGACAAAGAAGGGTCGAAGTGGCAGACATTGACGTTGAGGATTTAGCATGAGTTGCTAACCAGCCCCGCGAAGTAATACCTAACGGCAGTCCCGCGGGGAGAGTGGTAGAAGAGTACATGGGTGTGGTTTAGTACGTAAGGCGCGAGGCACTGGAGAAACATATCCCGCGAATCGTGCATGCTAGTAGCACGGGCAACTAGTATCTTTCGAAGATTACACATCCTTTGGACGCAACCAAAAAAAAAAAAAAAAAAAAAAAAAGCATCGACATGGACCAAACTAATGACTTCAATGTCCATCCAACTTGTAGTACATTCATTTAAAGTGCGCCTATGTGACATGAACTGTTTGTGTCTTTTCAGCGCAGTCACTTCTGTGAGCAGGAAATTAATTTCTCCTTCACAAAGAAAAAAAAAAAACCACACATACACACAGAAACGAGCAACTGAGATTTCCTGAGGACTGCGAGTAATGTACCTGTTCCTCCTGATCAAATCCACTTGATGTAATGCAACATACATTCCCTGTCGCTGCTGTCCAACCACGGCAGGGACAGCAGGAAAAAAGAAGAAGAAGAAGAAGAAGAAGAGGAAACCCACACCTGACCTAAGCAGCATAGTTCCTTTTCGTCGACAAAACATGGAAAACTGGTGTCGCGCGTTAAAGAGGCAGGACCCCATAAACCAGCTCGAAACACTTTAAGCCTTCTGGAGATCTGCCCCAACCCCACTCGCTTCGTTCCGGCGAATCTTGGGAACAACAGTTGTAACCTGTTATCACATAATTTCAATTAGGACACAAAGTGGAAGTCATGTTTGTTGCGCTGCTGCTGCTGGTTGCACTGTATAGCTGTTTCGGTTTGTATTTATTTAAGCCGGTGGCTAGCGTGTGATTGGTTCCGCGATCGGTGCCAACTAATTGCAGCAGTGCGCAGATAACCTTTAATCCTGCACCTCCGCCATACCTCCGCGGAGTCCTTCCATCTCTATACTTGCACCTCCTCCATTTGTTGTGTCGTCGTGCCTTGGCCATTTAAATTTAAATTAGTTTTTCGTGCCTCGACTTAGGAGTGTCGCTTGGCAATTTCGGAATTTTCGGTACCGATCTGCGCACCGCACAAAGTTGTGTGTTTGCGGCGGAAAAAGCGTGCTCGCGCGTATTCGAGGAACGCGCGATTTGTTGACATCGTCTCATGTAGACACGAGTAGGAATGCTACAACCTGTGTGCGCTTTAGTTCGAGTACTTTGTCCAGGATGCGACTGCTGCTGCTGCAGGGACATATGAAGTTGTAAATCGGCATAGACTGGTGATGCGCCACAGTGATATCTGCCATAGGCATATATAAGAGTATACCTGTTGTTGTTGGGGAATGTTCCGAGTCGGACCGGAGAGTGCTGAACGAGCAGTGAAATCGTGCGTGCCCTCAAGTGCGATACATCGCATAAGATGCACGATTTCCCTACACTTGCACTCAGCTAGCGCAAGGGAGAGGAAAATCGGTTTTCCTACAGGAAATTGTTGCATTTTTGGAATTGCGCGGGTGCGGAGTGCGGGTGGGTTTGGCCCCTTGCTGCGTTGCAGTGTGGCAGGTACCATCTGCTTATGAACTAAGTTTTAAAGTCTTCCAAAACGTGCTTGTATGGAAATATGTGTTTTCCGCTTGCCCCCTTTAAGGGGAGCTCAAAATACGACGCTCCCAAAAGGGGGTTGGTGAAACTAAAATGACGATGTTAACTCTGAGTCCATAATAACACAATTTTCAAACAACATACTAATTGCAACTTGGTAACAATTAGACCTTCATTCAGATGTCAACCCCCTAAAGGGGGCCATTTGAAATCTTTCCAAGCCATGACTTTACTCGTCCGTGCAAACCTACATTCTTCAAAGTCTACGAACATCACCTCAACTACTGTATGAATGGTATATTTTTTTAGGGTCTTAAGGTCTTCCTTCCGACCTGCCCCTTCGTGCATAACTAGAAATTGCCAACCTGCCCTGCAAATCATTCCCAAAATTGTGCTGCAAACCGAAAGAAAACCCTCGATTGGCTATTAGACCCGTCTGCAAAAGGTTTCAAGGCAAAGTACGTCAGAAATCGTTTTTCTAAGTGAAACCCGAAGTTCTTGAAAAATAAAAACCCCCTCGAAAGGGGATCAGCAATAAAATGGTTTTCAAAAATACATTTCTCGGACTTGAATCAGGTTCCTAAAAGCATCTTTTCATGAAGCACCAGTGCAGGAAAATCCCTTTACGGCGCACTATAAGAGTATATAGCAAACGAGTCCTAGAAATTATTCAAAATGACCCCTCGCGAGGAGGGGCAATAGAAACTGTAGCTAAAACTTGTCGAAAATATCCACTACACAGAGTTAAGAAACAGTTTCGTCAGTGACGAAGACAAAGGGACCTACAATTTGATGACATATCCGAAAGTTTTTCTCATAGCATTTGTACTCTCAGCTATCAATCAGAAGTTTTGGGTTTTTAACCTTGAACCAGTGGCCCAAAGTATTAAAAAGTCATTGCCATCCAGTTTTTTTTCTCGATTAGACCTGATAACCTTGCCCAACCATGGGCCCAATCGCCACTTCCGTTAACGAGCTGTACGTTCACGGAATTGAGTTGATTTTTCATGTGAAACAAAAACAAGATTCCATCACGTAATGCTCGTTCACGGACGACACGATTCGAACACAGGGTGCACTGGTAGCGGATAATTACCGACTTAAGTCAACTCCATGTCCAAAGAGACAAAAATTTCTTCCCTATGGAGCCCCCCCAAAGACACCATTTCGCAGAAGTCGGAATAACGACTTGACTTACAAAGTGTAACTACTTTAACTGTCAAGCAATCTTGTACTAAATGCCTAGGATCGCTGAGTATATGCGAACAGAAATGTTACTCGCAATGGTTCGGTTTTCGTCAATATTACATCTCTCCATCCCTTCCTATCGACTTCCGTTGCTACATACCTATCAGACGCACGTTAACAACAAACTAATTGGAAGGCGCCCTTCTACCAGAGTCCGCTCCTGAACATTTGCCCAGTCAAGACAAACATTTTCCTCGATTTTACTCGAAAAGAATGACATTCTTCTCATCTTCTCCTGCCTAAGCATTTCTCTCTCTCCCATTCGTGTCGGCAGTGGCAGTTATTGTAGGTGGATTCATTTCCAAAGATTTACACACGTCGCATGAATTCCTGAAGGTATACCAACCATAAAATCGCACCAGACGGGAAAAACTCCACCGAAATAATCGTGAACAGTATTCTCTGCCGCAGAGCAGTCTGGCCTTTGTGCGCGCCTATATCCAATCCATTGCCCATTTGGAAGGAATCACCATGGTCGGTGAGCATGCAATGTGAAGACGAGTACAGCGTCTTCTTGGTCGTCTTCGTCGTCGTCATCAGCAGTCGGTCGAGGTACGTGTAACTCGTGAGGTCTATTGTTCGCCCTAATGACAATTGGGAGTGTTAGATGCTTCGCTGGTTTGGCCCGGTTGAATATGGATTATGGAGCAAACAGTCGAGAGCCCCTCGGCTGTATAGCGGGGTGGTTTTAGTCACGCAATCTTGTACTTGTTTGCGGTCCCGGAATCTAACCTATGCGAGGTGCAAATCGGGAGGCATATTTCTACCAGGAACAGCTCAGGTCGTGATTCCGGCGAATCGTCCGCGTCGTTCGGTGATCACCACCTCTATTGGTCGTAAAATCAACGTACACACATTCTCATTAACTGTGATCGTAAATAGGGCGAAAAGAAAATTCTGCGGGTGGCCAGTTATGTCATAACATTTCGATCGATGGGTATGTCAATATTTTATGGCTTCCTCATTGCAGGAGCGCAGCAGTCTGCAGATTTATGGTAGCATTCTCCGTAATACGTTTGATTGATTCGATTTATGGTAATGAAATGGCTGCAACTAGGATTTTAGCCTTACAGGGCATATCTACCGTAAACCGTACGAAGCGCACATCTAAACGCACTGTGGACGAAAGCTCATCATCGTTTTGCATAGATTTTGGATTTGAAATAATTTATCTGCAGTTGGGGTATGACTTTGAGACATGAATGCGAATGACATGTCCATTGTCAAGTGATGGACCAGAGCGAGTTGCATAGGAAAGCAATAAATGGGAGACAATACAAATGACACATTTCTATTCGAGGAGGCAAATACGCAACACAGCCTCACGGCAACTGCGGTCATGTGCAGCACTCATGATGCTTGCGATAGGACGAACGACCTAAATTCGCCTCGCTGCCGTAAAGAGTGGACATTTAAAAGTTGGAAAGTTTATGACGGTGCATAAAATTTGCATGTTTTTTTTTTCTTTTTGTGACTCTCTCGACTGCGTTGCATGGAGTCGCGGAGGACGACGTCAGATTTATTATGTATTCTTCTCTTATAAAATGCTTTTTGATGTTTTAATCAAAATAGGGACGGGATGTGGAACGGATATGTATTGCCATCGAAATGACATGGAAATGAGATGAGTTGTTGTTGATCTTCATGCTTTGACCTGTCTGATGTTTACATATAGGAATGCGTGCTGACGCTGGGTGAACGCAAAATTTAAATTTGATTGATTTGAGTCGTTTTGAATGTGTTTTTCTTATGGAGAATATATTCAAATTTGAATGGTTTTCATCGGAGTAGGTAGGACTGTGGTGGGTTGAATCCTTAAAAATCCGTCGAAAATTGACCGCATTCGGCGGGAAAAGTTCTGACGAAAAATACAGGAAGGTTCACCTGCAGAAATTCAAATTTCATTTGGTTCATGTTTGGTAGGATTTGCGTTTGAAATAAAGCTGTAAGCTGTACGACTAAAAAACATAGGTTCATTCGCGTACGAGGTTTCAATCGAACGCAATCGATAAAATATATACATAGTTAGATTAGATGAGATTAGATTAGATTAGATTAGATTATAATCTTTGTTTCCTATTTATGTGAGGTTACAAACAATGTTCAAACTAAAGTATTTTATATACAGCTTGGCTTATCAGCCGTCTGCCGCTTGAAAACTATAAAATTTATAGAAAAAAGAGAGAATATAAATGAATTATAGGTAAACAGGTCAAAAATGAGTTAAAATTGCAAACAACAGGCTTTTAAGTTAGATAATTATAAAGAAGAGAAAAAATAAGGTGAGGAAAATAGTTAAGTGGAAAGAATTGCAATTGAAACTAATCGATTGAGAGGAGATCAAATGATTTGTATCAAATAACAATAGCTAAGACAAAAATGGAAAAAAGAAAACAGATTTTTAAGTTTTTTAAAGGTAGAACTGAGTTGGATAAAAAACCTGGCCTTTTAGTTTAGCTAAAACAAAAGATAAAAGTTTATTTACAAAGATGCAAAAGAGTTTCGCTAATTCATGGCATGCACGATAAATTGAATAAGCGCTCTCCACCCACTATCTGCATTAAGAATTTGAGCACATTCTTGAAACGTTAAGGAGCTTTTGTGGATGGATGGGGCATAACGCAAACATTCTCGTCCTGGTCACGGTTACATAGTGGACACTTGGGGTTTGAGTCACTTCTATGCGGTCTGCAGTTCAATTCAAGCATTTCTGTTCGAGCTTTAAAAATCAAACTCATCTCCTGAACTGTTAGTTTATTATTAAAATAGTTCTTGGATCCCAAAGAAAGATTAAGCTCCCTATATACTGACCTACTTGTTGGCTGCTTTGCTCTGTCGAAGCAAAGCTTTAGAAGATTTATATCAACAACAGAGATGCAATCGTACGATATTAAAAATGACCACGACGACAGGAAGAACGAAAAATAAACGAATGCAGTTTTTTATTATTCATTTTTAATTGAAGAAAATGATGTGTCATATATAAAGCGACTTAATCTAAGTCTTAGTCAGACAAACTAGCAATTTCAAGCAGGCCTTCTTCGCCAATGTCACTTGTGTACAGCGATGCCAGCCAATTTTGACGAAAAAATGCCTAACTTGAAAAAGATGCCCTTTTCAATCAAATAATGCATAAAATAATTCTTTGGAACAACAAATCAAAAATTAAGCACACGTCATGTAAAAAAAAAACAAAAACAGTTTTTATTTCAAAAAAAAAAACTCAAATTTTATATCACCGAATAAATTCTTAATAGGAACAAAATTCATGACTTATATCATCTTCGATGGTTATTTGTTCTGTTTCATCCATTTTAGAGTGGTAATCCGCTGAATATAGTTCTAAAATTTCAAGACAAAATAATAAAATTAGTTTATAATTTACTTACTTTTTTTATTTAAAAGAAACTCTTTCTTGAAAAAAGCAAACAACAAACGGCTTTAATATTTGTTTCCAATTTCAATGCACTTAATGGAAGAGGAAGCTGGAACTTTTTTTCAAAGAATAACAGATAAAGTGTTCGCAAAATGGGCAGAGTTTGAAGCAAAGATAATGGAATACAGAGATATATAACTTTCCAGTAGAAGGGCGGCTGCCTACAAGCTGTTTTCCCAAAAAAATTCATGAAGTCACGAACACTTGCTCATTTCTTTTCTAGTATATGTGAGTTCATGAATTGAACTTTAATGCAAGAATTCGATGTTCTCTAATGTGTATTTCACTCCACAAAAACCAAACAAATTCAATACGAAACACAAAACAATTAAACACTGCTATGTCCATAAAAGCAATATGAATAGCGGTCGGCTATTGGCAACATGCTTTTTTGTTCCTCACACGTATTCACAGGCGGGGGTTGAAATTACAAAAACAACAATGTAAGCAAATGGGTTTTGGGGGGGGATAGACGTACGAAAGATATCCATCTCTTTTAATCATTCATCTCTGGTTTGAAGGTGGAAACACATTCTTTAAGAACGAGGTTACATATAAAATCCTTTTTGGCCAAGATTTCTTAAGAGTGTTTCAAAAATTGAATCGTCAGTATCTTGAATCAAAAACCAAAACTAGAAGAAAATATTTGAAATGAAAAAAGATGCCTTTAGCCGTAAAGCTTTAGTTAGTGAAATAATGTCTATAAAAGGCATGAAAAACCCGTAGGAACCATTTTTCTTCTAACAACAAAAATCAATACAATAGAAAGACAAAAAAACTAGTGATTCGCATTCAACATTTATCGAAACTTCAAAAATATCAAAGCCGTATGCTGAAAAATGTGGCGTATGCTGATGAGCCTACTTTAGCTCGTCAATATACAGTTCGTAACATAGCCTCACACATTATTTAGTTTTTTAAATAAAATGTTTTTGTATTTTTTTGATCTGTTCATATGTAATTGTATATTGGGTTAAAAGGTAGGACTGAGTTCTTTAGACCAAGAAAAGTTTCAATTAGTTTCGAAAAGCAAACGGAATTTTCTGAGGTTATTTCGTTTTGATTCACTAAAATGCGTGAATTTTTTTTTTAACATTAGAATAGAATCACCCCTTTTTTTTAGTTAAAATGAAAACGATCTATTTTTTTTTGAAGAAAAGTATTTTTATTTATTTACGATAACTTACACATTATTATTATTTTAGTACCTTGTGCAACCTCCCTTATTTTGAATTACTTCAAAAAAGCGTTTTTTTAAAGAATCATACAATGATTTTAAGAGATCAAGATTTGGTCTTGTAACCAAGTCCTACTTATTCCAGCTGTGTAAATTGGCGCATTGTCCTGCTGGAAAATGATCGGCAGTGGTCCGAAAATAACCTGGAACTGAGGTAGAGCCATTTCTAGTACAGTTTTATAGTAAGGTGATGTCATTCTGTGGTTCACAAAAACCAAATCGATCGTTCCATAATATGATATGGCGCCCCACACCACAACTCCTCCCTCACGGCTTTGGTGACAGTCCAATAACAATTTATCTTTTCTTAAATCATTGTATTAACAGTTGTATCCGTCAGGCCCATCGAGGTTGATCTTCTTTTTATCAGAAAATATCACTTTCCGCCAATCGCTTGAGAGACTGCTGCAATCAGTGTTCCAACCCATGTACGATCTTGCAAAACTAAGCCGCTGTTGTTTTCAAGCTTTGTAATGTGGTGTTTTTTGTTAAGTTTCAGACGCTTCCGGTATCCGGCACTCTTAATTACTCTACTTATGGTCATTCGACTAAATTCGAGCCCAGCTTCGTGTCTAATCTTACTTAGAGAATGGGTTGAATTGGAAGCTCACCTTATAATTTGCCGTTTTTCGCGGCTTGAAAGTACAGTAGAAGTACGGCCTTTGTAATTTTTTCCGTAAAATAATGGATTTCTTAAATAACTGTTAATAACTTTTGGACTTCGATCAAGCTCTTTTAGCTATAGCGCGATTAGAGAGATTTTGCTCCTTTTAGCAATTTCCGTTGCAATTGAAGAATTTTTTCTACCCATTCAAACTATTAAACAGATCATAAACATAAAAAAAAAAAAACCGTTTATCACTCCCAATAGCTTTCCGATGATCACGCTGCTAAACTTTCGCTTACAATGAGTAAGAAAATTAGTTGAGGCTATTCTACCTAATGTTACAAAAAAAATTCACATTAAAATGAATGCATGCAAAACTAGCTCAAAAAGTCCCGCTTACTTAAAAAAGAAGAAGTGAAAAGCTCTCTTTATCTCAGAAACTCTCGCTCTTAGCTTGTCACCAAAACAGTAAGCTACAAAAAAAAAAAAACAATATGTGAGGCTATCCAATTGTTATGGACTGGACTCATACGAGTCAGCATTCGCCGAAAATTTGCCCGAATGTCAGCATATATACGGTCCCAAAAGGGGTTTTACGCGATATGTTTAGGTCGCCAACCTGACTAGCCAACAGATTTGCCAACAAACACCTTTAAGCATACGTACCTACATATGATGACATAAATTTCGCTATTACACGATATGTTGCGATTGGGACACATTTTTCAGCAAACATTTATGCTGGTTCAACATATCGTCTAATACTAGCTTTACAGCCTACTGTATAGTTTTGCGAAAAGCATGGCGAATTAGCTTTCAGAAATTGTACGACTATTCTTTGAAAAATCTACTCACAGTTTTGTGAAACAGGACCCCGACTGTCGGCTAAAAAGCCAAGATAATAATTTTGCTATGCCCATGTACACTGTACATGCCCTTACTTACTGTTAAAAATATGACAAGCCCCACGGCAACACTCAAGGTCAGCTATCGCTTTAAAAGTCTGGTATTTATGACAAAAAGAACACGAACAGTCACTCGTAGTATAGACAACTTCACTTTGCACGTGTTTAGTTGTTCTCTACCGTATACCACTTTATTCCACACAATGTCACAACTTCACTACCCCCTCGCTACAGCACGATGCAGTTCAGAAAAGAACTCTCCCCGAAGGTAAAAAAAACCTGCGATTATATCTTATCGATCGATATTCTCTGCGACATAACCGCACAAATAATATCGTCGTGGCACTCATATTTACGATGTCATTGCGAGCGGGACGAGGGACCGTGTACCTGTGTGCAGTGTGCCTTATGGCCTCTGTGCGTGGGAACGTGCATTTTGTGCAATCTCCTGCGGTGGTTTGTGTTTTGTCTTTTTCTCCCTCCCCTCATCAAACGGTGGCATGCGCGACAAAATGAACAATCTTCCCCCCGACATCGACCCTCTGATAGCTGGTTGCTCGTATTTTAGTTGCATACAACGTCTGTGGAGGATCCTCCGCGTGCAGTTCAATCATAGCGTGCGCAATGATCACGACTCATAGATGCACGCATTCTTCATGTGTATAAAGGAAAAAAAGGAGCACCGGGCGACACACAGAGCGCCATTATTCGGCTGTGTGTTTGGGGCGAGGAAGAGTCTTTGCCTCTCAAAAGGCAAAAATAACATCGTCATGAATTTTCCAGGTTTATTACTGCGGCCAGAGAACGGACGAGACGGCATGCTCGGCGTGGTGGCCCAGCCATTTGGCTGTGTGTTTGTGTCCATATCGCGGAGTACTCGCTGGGGCAAATTAACCGCCATAACCATATACTACCATGGATTACAGATTTTTCGCTCGTCGGTATTTTGTGCGTGGCCTAGGTCTTGGATTACACACAGCGAGTTCACGATTTCTGCTCTATGTGCTCTATGGAGGAGAGCGGCGCATGGTGCGCTGAGGGTAGGTCATGAGATATCATCTTGCATCTCTATATAGCGCGTTGTTGTGTAGCTGCTCGCAGCGGTATAAGTAATTGCTGCGTGAACTATATACACGTGAAACGTGCCCGTGCGACTTGGAGAGCTGCAATGTGTGATCTGTGTGGCATTATCGAGGCGCAACGATCAGTCTATTAGGGGCTATCGACGACAATCTAATGGGTATGTCATAACGTGTGTTGCGAAATAGACACGCAAAACGAAAGAGCTTCACGAGTCGGTCTCGGTATGCGCGCAGTATACGATGGAGTTCACCCAACATACTTGACATTGCGCCTTGTAGGACTTATCTTCGTAATTTACTCCAAGTAAATTCCATTTATAACTGGTTAACTGACCCAGTGTCCATGTTTCGTGTTTGCGACTCTGAGTTCATACCTACCTTAAACAGAATTGAATGTTTATCGACTGTCTAGAGTCTGCAAACATAGTCCTGCATCGCACATCAGTCTCTCTGCCAACAAAACGGCATCCATGAATTGTTAATCATTCGATGCATTTTATGTCAAAAGTCACCGTCACCGCATCGGCTGCACTTCCTCATTTATATGTATCGCGAAACATAAGCCCCTTAGGCGACGCCACCACACCACCAGTGGGGATGGAGAGATGGAAAAACAATTAAAAGGCAGTGCAGAGAACGAATTCAAAATCAAAGCCGCAACCAAAAGTCTCCCTCATTTGCACATCGCAACTCACTCTACACTCAGCTGCCCATGCCCACTTGCTGGGGTTAATTTTATGCCTCTGTGATTCTTGCGCCAGCCAGCCGAAAGCGCCTGACCTTGTTTTCCTCGGTGACTCCGTTTGTTGTCTTCGGATCCGAAATGTCTGGCAACGGTCTGAAGGGATCGTCCATCGTGTCGGCCGTCTGGTGGTTATTTTGTGTTGCCTTCTTCTGCTGTCGGATGTGTTTGTGTGCGTTTTGCTTGTTTAATTGACCCGAAATCCGGATTCTTGGTAGCATCCTTGAAGTTCCCGTCAAAGGATGTGACAACTTCTGAGGAGTTGCTAATTTTTAATGCACATTCAGCCACACACATAATTACACCATAGATGGTCTTCAATTATTCGCATGGCGCACTGTCTAGGGCGCACACACCTTAAATAGCCATCGCGGCGCATTTGCATGACATCGGTCATATTCGGAGTTATTGACAGCGACTGTCATATTCCTCCGCATTGCAGATAGAATCGCTTCGCAAGTTGGGAGATGCACGTGGAACCTCGATGCGAGTCAATTACCATAAGGAAATGTAACATGGGTCCGAATGTGTGTGTGCGGTTTGGCTTGGACGAGGTCCAAAAGCGGCCAGTGCGGCCATTTGCATATCGCGCAGTATAGTCACATAGATGGGGTATGGTAAACAAGTGGACAGCAAAGATGGTATATGGTGCGCTTGTCAGTCCAAATAAAAAGTTTCAACTCCACTGACAGTGGATAATAGAATGCCACGACGAAGACTTGAAAGCAATTAAAATTTCAGATCCGAGTCGGTGATGTGTGTGTCAGCGAAGAGTGCGGTTGAACTGTCTAACGGGGAATGCCGATCGTTGAATTAAGTTTGTGTTCTGATATCAGCAGTAGGTAGGTACACTCATTTGAACTGTGCCCTTTTGTCAACAACAACCAGAACCCAAACCAACCAAACCTCGAATAGGTTTCATACTTAAAAAGGACGACCTATTTGTTTACCGACAAGACTGAGGGTGAGTTCGGATTCCCTTTCCATTGCCACCATTCTCCGATTTTTTACTTTGATTTTGTGTGCTAAAAGCCGACGGGCTTAGACCTTTTAAAGGTCACTTGATAGTCATCAGCACCACCATCTTTAGCAATTACTCATCCACATCACGAAGATAAAGGCAATCTGCAGACAGCTTAACACTCCTTCAGCTGGGAGTCTCACCCCTCGTCGAGGTCTTCCTCCTCAAGTCCAAAAAAGTGTTCCATCGTACGATTCTTTTAAACTTTCTCCAATATTGTATTCGTACAAAATTTCGAACTCGTGATCTCAATCCATTCCGACATAACGATGATAGAGGAACTCAAAAAAGTAGGTCGCAAAATTCTGTCCGTCTGTCTGTCTGTCTGTCTGCTCCTGAGCACTAAAGCCTGAACGGTTGCCCCGATTTGGTTCAACCTTCGGACTTGGAGTTTTATGGGCCTACAGTTCGGGGCCGTTTTTGCAAGGTAAACTCAATATAAATGGTACTTCCCATATATCAAATATTCATACTAGTTTTATTTGTTCGAAAACGGCTCCAATGATTTCAACCAAAATTGATGTTTTAGCTTATGTAGGTGAGGTCAACATGACTGCTTACTCAGTTTCTCGCTAAAAAAATCGAATAATGGTAGTTTTTAACTATGGACATATCGCGAAAACGGGACATAGTCATTTCAAACTAAATAGCAAGCTCAGTTTTTCTCTATACCTGCTCACACATATCCCGAACCGAAAACACTTAAATAACCAAGTAATGGTTAAATTTTAAACATTATCTAAGGTAAGTTTTCACGTAAATAGTTACCTAAGCAATATTATTTTTCAAATTAAACATAATTTGTTCCCGTTTTTTCCCAATTTAAAAAAAAAAAAAACTGCTCTTACGATTTTGATCAAAATACATTATTAAAGATAATATCAGTATTCTAAATACGATTCCGAACTTAGTTTTTCACTTACAATAATCTCTAGGCCCCGCTTCCACTAAAAACGCAATAACAGTTAAGCAAATATTTTTTTTTTCTTCTTTTTTTCAATCATACTGCCATATCGTAATGAATGGCCTAATACCCTTTTCACACCGAGTCGAAAACCGGGTTTTCACTCGAAACACTCGAAAACTTCATCGATAACAGAAGTTTCTCCATACATATTTCAGTTTTCAAAACGAGTCGTTTTATACGAAAACACAATGAAAACGACGTCCAATCGTTGGGTTGTTGAAACAAGCACACCTTTTGCAATATTCAGCAAATCCAGCAGATTTGCTGACCGAACAAATTACACAACTCGCAACTTAAAATCATTTTCCACAATTAAATTAATGGGCTGATATTATTTGTCAATACAATAAATTCATTTTATTGGGATCCAAATTTGTAACCGAAATAGTTTGCACCGAGGTTTGACGACAGATTCTGTTTCAAAAATGAATGATTTTTGTTGAATGTGTGCATGATTTTTTTATAATTATTCTTATTTGTGTGTTAATTTACTATATTTGCGTCCAAACAGTTTTGACGGTCAATAACCAAGAGAGCGAAATGCGATAAACACATTGATAATAATATCTAATAAGTTTGATTTGATTCCTCAGCAACGAATATTGTCTCACAGCTGATTGAAACGTCAAAGTTGGTGTTCGGTGTGAATGCATCGACGAGTTTTCGACGGAAACACGGATTATAAGAATAATTTTATTTTACACTACCAATTCTTATATTTTATGTACGGTTTGTGAAAACGGTTTTTAAGAATTTATCTTCATTGCCAAGACTCCCGCATTGAGGTAGACCATTAAGTATAGGTTCGCGAGAGTCGTACAGCTACATGGATATGGAAACCACTTTTTGCTGCAAATCCGAGTACACTCGAGAATCAGCACGACCAAGAGCATTTACTCACTAGGGCTCAAAACCTGCTTTAGTTTTCACAGGCATCTTCTCGTCAGTTAGTGGACAATAACTGATTGCGCAATGCTGGCTCGAACGAGGCCCATTATCTACGGACTATAGTCGCTGGCCTCCCCAATGCAACAATGGCACCAATGACAGTTAAACAAACCAAAATGTCAAACTGATTGGGGACAATCACGCAATCTGCATAAATATATGCAAAGCAAGTTCTTAGCAAAGCAAATATTTGTCATCCTCATAGTCAGCACAACCGACCGGCAACAGCCAACCACCACTCCATTCAGCAGGTGCCAATCTTCACCGCCAAACCATTTAAGTTAACGGAAGATGTTTAGGAAAAACAACACCATCATGCACAGCCAACAACAAATAGCAAGACGCGTCAAAGAAATTTAAATAAATTGATTATCTGTCAGGCATGACGAAGAAGTCATTAAATACAGCACACACATTTAAACGGCACCACTTGTGAGAGCGATTGTATTTTTTTTTTTTTGTAAGTAAGCATCTACGCTTGTTTAACTCTGCTTCTGGCCGGCCGGCATGGCAAGGGACACGGGACCACGGGAAAAACGCAGAAAACTGAAGAACGAGGAAAAAAGAACGCGCCGCGTTAAGTAGACTCTGCACGCAACGAGTACATTAATAGTGACGGCAGTCGGGATGTGAGTTAAGCTCTCTAGCTGGCTGCATCTCTTATCGGGCTGGAGAAGCGCGGCTATAATTTCGTCGACGGCTGTTGTACGTGGAGATGTGCGTACATATTATTAGCGCACATTAATTTCATAAATACAATCGCTTAATTAATTTATTCGCGCTAATTAGGGCTAGCGCATAATTGCGCGCCGCGTTCGGCCTGATGGTTGTTGTTGGCTGGCTGCCTTTTGATATGGAGCCATCCGGGCGTGTGTGTGTGTGCGTCTCACGGTTTTCCGTCACTGAAAATGCAAAACTCTTGCGATAAGTTAACAAGTTTTAATTTTTAATGGCGAGAGGCGAACGATATATTTTATATTCGCCGTGACTGCAAGTGATATCGAGATAAAGTAGGTGTTGTACATCATCCGCAGGGGGGGGCCTTATCAAATGGTGTTCGCACTGACGTCGTACTAGATGTCACGGTCGGGGAATTGAGTGTGCATAACTGGACCCAGCCGATGGGCAGCTGTTTAACAATGCATTTTTGGTGGGAGCGCAGGTTTCTAAGTGCAATGGAACTCATGTGAGGGGTACTACTTGTTTACACATCATCATATCAGTTGCATTGTTAGATGTTTACTTAATGATGCGTCGGTGGAAGTTGTCAGCCAGAGGGAGGCGCTTTGGTGGACTGTATTAAGGTAGTATGTACATATAAGCACAATAGGCCGCAGCAGCAGAGCCCCATGAAGGGTCTACCGTCTTATAATTTAAGGTAGTACCTATACATGTTCTGGTTTGCTCTGCGCTCCAAGTGGATGGTCTTCACTTCCCTGAGGGATGAGTTTCTTGAACTTGAAATTCTGTGAAAATGTTAAAGAGTCCTACATCTTAACCACTCGAGTCACTTCGAAGATGGTTAAGGAGAAATTTTAGTTTCCATCAAGTCGTAGGTGATCAGGATGATCAGAAACCCAGACTAAAATAAATCGGAGACCACAGCCGTTAAGTGACGTATAACTCGCCCATGGATGGGGTAATTCGTCCCTACGTATATTTTGACGCAGTTATGTCTTATATTGTGACGTGTCCGCGTATGTTTAAAGAAACTTGCCAACGTACAAAACCGAGTCTATTCCGTTCCCCTACAAAAACTATGCCTAATACGACAGATTACTGAAAACACATCCACTTGAAAATTAAGCCCAATTGTATTGCAATTGCAACCAACTCAGGCGCGCACCATCTGTCACTCTACCCATTTGCACTTAATTCATAAAACGTCAAGAAGTCGTTAAAATTATTCACAATAATGCACAGAAAAAAGTCAAACACTCGCACACACCTCCCATTTTAAATTACTCGCACCGTATGAGCTAAAAATATTCCAAATATCGACCATTGAAACGTCACTCAAGCTGTCACATTGATTGGTCTAACAAGCGAATGCACTTGAGCCACTTTGTGAGCGCACATACATAAAATGAACTTAAATAGCAATACCAACCTGCCGCATATGTAAAAGCATTTCCCTGTTTCACATTCGCATCTCGTTGTCGTCGCTACACAATGCAATGCCCACATATAACGTTTGTGAAGGCAGTTGTTGTTCTATTCTGCGTATGGCGCGGTGACACTTTCTGCAACTGACAGAATTTGCATTCGCGCCGATCAGAACTTTCGGCGTAATTAGGATGGGCGGCTGTCGGCTGATGGGGCTTCACCAAACTGTCGAATTGATCGATATCGTAATTCACCACATAAACAGGCAGAAAATTAAGTGCCCATCTGAGACTATCTATCTCTTTCGAATGACAGTTCAGTGGAACGTTCTAATTTACGCACTGCGTCGCAACTCACCTCACGCGCATACTGAAGAGCAAATAAATCTGCGCGTCAAAGAGCGCCGATGCTTAATTTAATCTGCGCACGACAAACGCATTAATTATCCTCAAAGTGAAGCAGTGCAACAGGGACAGCGACAGCAACAGCGTTACCGACAAAAAGGTGGCAATTTAGTTAGCTATGGCACCGAAGACGACTGGACTGGAATAGTCCACTCGCGCTCTCTTAACTTCGTGGATTGGCGATTACGTTTCATTAATTTATTTGGCCCCTGCCGCCGACGATGCCGACCACGCCGACGCCGCAAAATGCGTCAATTGACAGTTGTTGTTAGTTGCGTTGTGTGCGCAATTCAGTTGCGCGCGGCAATTCGTTTCATTGAGCGGCGCTTTTGTGCGCGGTGGTGAATAACATAAATCTGTCAGATGAACGTGTGGTGGATTTAATAGTGGCGGTACGCGGTCAAACAAAGATGGCACCACATCGCATGTCAAGTGTGAAAATGCGTGCGACCGGAGTATAATTGGATTACATGCCGAAGATAACGCATTTCGTGTCGTATTAATTGACATTTAAGCGACACATTTCTTTGCGGGGGGAGAACGTAATCCAATATCCAATGGGAATGGGAATAGTTGCGCCTGCCATACGAGTGGTTAACGCAATTCATTGGTCATTGAGGCAGGTTTGGGGTTGACACACATCATGTAGCAAAGGAGAGTTTTCGTTGACGTTTTAAAACTGTCACATTTCCAGCCTCGTTCGAGCTTCGATTGAATTGATTATACCCACCAAACCTGACTGTTTTTTTTTTTTTTTGTTCGTTGTGTCTCTTTTAATTTATTCACCCTCATTTGTTTCAAGGTTTAACTGTTTTGCCGTTGTAATTGGAAGCTGCTCGCAGTTTGTTTTAGAGTGAGTGAATGGAGTAGAGGTGATGCAATTAGTGACATTTGTTTGACAGCCGCCCACGTCAATGGGTAAATCGATTTATTTGCTGATTTCTGTTTTCGTTTTGTTAAATGTTGCGTCAATACGACACTAAGGGATCCAAGGTAAAAACTGCGGAGGTATATTGCTTCGAATATTGGGCCTGTCAATCCAAGTCTTTGTTTGTGGGAAGATTTGTGGTGTCTGTCTAAAGTAGAGTCGGCTGCTTATCGACTGTGATTTTGTACCACAATTCAACCAACCGAGTCGGGCACTGATCCATTTCGTGTGTAAGACAATATTTAATGCAACAAAGGGTTACGATCGGAATCACCAAGGAATTCAACATTTAAAGGACCATTTACATGAACGCGAACTGCGAATAGGCGTATTGCGAACAAATCAATTTAACTGTATGTATTGAAAATTACTATTTGTCTTACCACAAAAACATTATATTCAATTAATCTAACCTCATATCTAAAAAAAACTAAGTCCTAATTGATTAAAATAGCGAAATTAACAATTACAAACATTTTCCCGTGAATTGAACATTTTTGCCGCGAACTGTCACACTTTACTCACAATCCACATAAAACAATCGCGTTCCACAAACCCGCGAATGAAACATTCGTTCGAACTTAATCTTCAACAATGCAAATGATTCGCGAGTTCCTGCGACTAAAAAAAGTTTTCATATGAATGAAATGTCAGAATCTACGAATATTCGCCAGCTCGCAATTCGCTCTCATGTGAATGGTCCTTAAGGCGCCAATGTACTATACACAAGAGCAAATCAAATGATCGTAAACCAATCAAGGCCCCTAGCTTTTACGAGTATGATAAGAGAGTTTTTATTTCTGGACTGAAGTACATCTTCATTGGGGACAAACTGTCAAAGTCTTTTTTTTTGTTCAGTTCGGATAAGGTTCACATGAGAGCGAATTGTGAACTGCGTACACGCGAATATTCGTAGTTCGTGACATTTCATTCATATTGTGGTGTGGAATGTAGCGTGGAACTTAAAATGGTGAAGTGTAAACAACCCATTATTAACCAAACAAGTTGCACTTCCAATTGGAGACTCGAATCTCTCAAATGAGTGCAACTCTTCACTAAGCTAGTTCTAGAACCAGCTGGAACAACCGGAATAAGCTATAAACTTCTCGATATATGGCGGAGCGGATATAAAAGGCAGGGTTGAGAACGGGGACAGGGACACACATTTGATTTTTAAACAGTGTTTGGGAGAGTTCGAAGTAGTAATCGGGGGTGAAGATAAATAAGCGCACAGTGAATTAATTTTAATTAATTAAATTTAATTTGTTAAGGTTAAGTTCGAACGAATTTTTCATTCGTATATTTGTTTTAGTGGATTGCGAATTAAATGTGACAGCTCGCTGGAAGATTTTTCAATTCGCAGGAAAATTTCTTCAATTGTATGTTTCCCTATTTCAATCAATTGGGACTCAGGTTTTTTTATTTTAAATGTTAGGTAATGATTTGTGGTTGAACAAATATCAAATATCCAATTCAAAAATTCCTATTCGCATTTCGCTCTCATGTGAATAGTCCTGTAGAAGTGGCATTTGTGTTCAATTCAGAGAGTCTTACAGCAGCGCTTTGAAATTGTGGAGATCCTTTTTAAAGGTCCATTGTGACCAGGGTCTACACGGAAACTTTTCAAAAATGGGCCTCCATCTTGTAATCAATGGCTGGTTTAGTAGAGTTCAACCTTGATACGTAATCTCGGAAGCCTCCGTAAACGACAGGCAGTTGAAAGCCCCGCGATTATTTTTTGTGGTAAAACAACGAATCCCACTACTCCTTTGCATAAATAAATATGCAGATTGAGGTATTTTTTCCGCTCACGCTCGACTAATGACCTATACCACCTTTCATTAAACAAATTCCATTGTTTGATAACCCATTTCCCTTGGCAAAGTCCCCGACAATTTATCGCTCAATTGAGAAATGTGCCAGGTCGTTCATAGCCGCATACACGACATAATCCAATCAAGCTAAGTCATACAAACGCTTAATCATCGCATGCATGCATAGTCCTCACGCACTCCTCCTCACACAAATACTGTGTATGTAGTCTCTCCACTCATTAACGCTTCACTTAACAAATTACTGAACGATAAATCAATTTCAATTGAAATTGCATCGCGCACATTCTAAAAGTGGAGGCTAGAGCAAGAATCAAGCGGACAAAAATTACCCCCAACCTTGGAGAGGAATATCCTTACACCTTACACCGTGCACATACGCAGCCACAGCTCCGCTTTTGTCACCTGAAAATATTGTGATTAGAGACGCGCTCACACACCGCATCGCTCCCCATCCATCGTTACTGCTTCATTGCGCCTAATCTCCGCGCGGCTTAGCGTTGTGTGGATGCAAATGCGATGGCAACCTCATCATCGCCGTCTCGAGCCCGATGATTGCTTATATCACTGTGAAAATGTGCCACTAATTGGAAAACGTTTAAGTGCCTTGAGGTGTGTAACCGCGCACCGCACCCGTGCACCACACATATACCCTTTGGCGGGCTGAACGCGAGTCGATATATCAGCTGGGAGGCTGAAAGGCGAGATCGGAACTCTGACTCGCTCCAGAGAGTGCATGTGCAAATTTGTTATCAAAACAAACAAACGTGCTGCCGGTTGATAATGATGGATGCGCGCCTACCAAAGTGTTGTGTTCGTTAAGCTTCCTATGGGAGTATACCGCGTAATCCTGAAAAGTATTGCGGGGTTAGCACAGTGCAGCGTCTTGATTACGCTTAATGTCGCGTTTCATTAAGACGATGACAGGCTTGGTAAATGACTCAATCATAATTGTGGCTGGTGAAAGTGGTAACTGGTGGGCTTAGCGAAGATTTCGCGAGGCGATGATAGATTTTCGAGTGCAACTATACATTCTATACATTCGCCCGCGGGGTGGTACGGGAATTGCTCTACTCGAGCGAGTACGGAAATGAGGAAATTGTGCTATTTAAATCGAATTACGAGTAGGTGACGGAATTTTTGTTCTGTTGCGGAGTTGCAATGTCGTATTCGGGGGGAAATGTGGTTGAACTTATTATTTCTTACATCTCTCTACTTATTGGACGGTTGACTGCGACATAGTTGAATGGGACATAAGGGTAGGTATGCCGAACTCGTAAATGTGAGTTCATCAAAACGCTACTATGCTGGCGAGCACCCAAAAACAACGCTGGACTGAAAAAAAAAAAAAAAAAATTTCCAACAACCCCCATCTGACAGCGACGATTGCGACTTGAAAATAAAATTTGTGTCCATAATAAATGACCAACTGTAGCTATAAATGACCAAAGTAATTCAAGTCCGAAATATTTGTAAACACAGAACAATCAGCTGAAAAGAAATACGCCTCAGGTTGCATCAAAATTGAAGTCGAACGTCTTTTTTCATTTCGTAAAAAAATGACCAAATGGAGTCAAAAAGGACAGAAGGAAAGGATGAAGAGAAAAAATGATGACCAAATTTGGTCACAAATGACCAATGTGGCAACCGTGCTGACAGCAATAAATATCAATCATCTCCGACGTCCAGTCGTCGTCCACTGACTCTTCCTGCAAACATCAAAATTGTATTCATCGCAGAGTCATAGTCCTTGTGGTTACTTTGGCGGGGTTGGCATACTACTGCCACCACAAATTTCTGCCTGCATCCCTGCGGTCAGTAACTTATATTAGAGTAAGCCCCTGTACCATTTTCTTTGGAACGCTCAAGTACTACTTCAAGTCCTGCGAGTATTTTGCTCTCGAAATATAATAAAATTTAACCTTAAACCTCAATTAAAATCCTTGGAAACTGATCTTAAATCATTGCAGCGAATTGGTAAAAAATGTACAGGAGTACCTGCAAAGAATTTGATACTGGGTTCGTCCGGTGTTATGCTTCATTTATCGTGTAAGATACGAATCATCGTAAGCTAGGTTTACGCCACCAAACCGACCAGAGTGATGATTGCAAACAAGCACTTTAGTTGGAGACAAATATTTTATCGGCCAATACCAGTTCACCATGAAACTCGTAGTTTAAAACAATAAATGAAATTGGCAAATAAGGGTCCACAAAGGACCCTTAGCCTAAGTTCTCAAAACCACAACTTTTTACTGCTAGGACGAATGATGGGGACTTACAAACTTGGTTATCGTACGTTCGCACAGTAGATACTGTGGCACAAAAGACAAAGGCATAATTTATGTTCTTTTGGGGGTTGAACCGGACACCAAGTGGTTTAGAAAATCAAGAATTGTAAGAATTCTGGCAGTCGATTTTTGGTTTCTATTTTTTTTTTGAAGATATTTGAAAGTGACCGTTCCAAGGCCCTAGCCTTCTTTAATGAAACGTTCCATTTCGTCACTTGGCACATTCAATTTTAAACATCATTTGGTTACTAACAAACCTCTACCATTATACTACCATATTAGAAAGAAAAAGAAAATATTTTCATTCGTTCTTTGTAATTCACAATCACTTTGTGGCTAGACGAAATTGAGTACCAAAGAGCGAGGGCCCCTCGAAGAAGCTCATATCTATGATATGGTGTAGACTTATGTGCAATAAAATTTATTTCGGTAGATATTCAGAATTTTGGCCATACTAAGTTGTCCAACCTGCTCCCCGTCCAGCTCGTATAGCAGAGTCACGTCACACCAGCCTTTTCGTGGGTCCCGCTGGGCAATTGGCCTATACATCCATTAACTTAGGAACTACGCTTGGAGCATTGGGAACTGCGAAGCAATTTGTCACTCGGAATACACGTTTTGATGTAGAGCCTCACGAAAGCACTATAATTGATGGGTAAAATTCTGTCACCAAGGGGACCACGCTTATATTTTGTGACAGGCACAGGATTGGGTGAGTTCGAAATCTCTCCAAATAGCGTGTGATTTTGTTATTGGCAAATTTTGACATTCTGCCGGCACAAAAATCAGGCCCATCGGTAGTTACGCTTGTGTCTTTCGTGAGAGTGCGCTGCGACAGCCCAGTATTGCTAGTTCGTGGGGAATTCCCCTTTTTCTGAGGTACTTAAATCGAAAAATTGATGAAATGATAAAAAGGGGAATCCTACCTCTTCTAGAACGAAATATAAGGAATATAAAAAAAAATGTTAAATGGCAACACTTAACTCCAATATTCCCTTTTAAATGGAACCATCAGGATTGTGCTGAAGTACCCAATTGATTAATTTGGATCAATTATTATGGCGAAGAAGGGGAATTTTAAGGTCTGGGATGGGGAATTTCACTTAAAGCGCCTGGAAACACTGCGACAGCCCTCAACACCAGACGCTTGACACGCGATCACACGTAGTGACAAATTAAGGACAAATTTGTATGTCATAATGATGTTTGACATGAAAAGTGACATGTCTAATCGTAGCTTATGGAAATCGAGTTCTAGGCCAAAAATCTAAAGTGTTAGAGGTCCCGCTTGAGCATCTTCCACCCTCAATCCTCTAAATGGTTAACCAGACAGTAAACCAAGCTTTTTGAGCTGACCCAAATCAACCAAATGCCGAAACCCAAGTTCTTCAAATGAAGTTTGGATTACCCGCCCAAGCAAGGCCCACAAAATCAAACAACCCCCTTTTCCAAAATGCATGAGAAAAAAAAAAAACGCCCATAACAATCCACTTTAAAAGCCATTCAAGGAATATCCTTCTGAAAGCGAAATATATACAAAAAAAATAATAAACGCGACGAGGCGCAAATCCTGCCATCACTACCCCCTGTCCGCACCTTCTTAACCAGGCCGGAGGCAACCGCCAAGATATCCACCTGTACACAAAAGGATACCTAAAAAAAAAAAACAATAGTCCATGACAGTCGCCGTTCACGTGGCATGTGTTTTATTGCTTCGTTCCTCCAGCGCAGTGGCGCGCTAAAAACCAACCTTTTCGTCTTCATATTCCCATATCCATACCCAAGTGGGGTTCAATGACTTCCAAAAATGTTCAGCCAAGCCTCATCGAAAATATAAAACCAAACGTACACTATACACACTCGTGTATGTTCAGGACATGACACGAACCATGTGCATTGAAGGAGCTCTGCTGTAGGACTGGTCGGGTCGGACTTGCGAACGGGAAGAACGAAAGTACGTATAGAATGAAATAGGATATATGATTATTATCCTTTTCGGTCTGTGGAGGTGGGTGGCGGAGTCCTGCACTCACACATCCGTGATGTACACACGTGACTGATCCCGAAATTTAAGTCTATATCGTCGAACCCCCGCACTGTTGCGAAGAAAAAAGGAATTAACGTCGAAAAACGGTATATTAAGGAGGCCGAGGGACATACACAAGAGGGCATACGTGTACATGTGTGGGTGGGTATAGACGTTCAGGTGGGTCGTCGAAGTTTCAAAATTCACAGAAAGGTGCGGGGTCATTGTGTTTCTTCGTCGTCGTCATCGTCGTCCTCCTCATCGTTCAATTCAACGTAAGCCCAGCGTACGGCTCCTTCGCATCCTGATAGTCATTGACTCCCCGCCAGAACGAAGGTGAGTAGGTAGGCTTCAGATTGTACGGACGACATCGTAGTCGTCGTCATCGTCCTCGCATGTACGTTCTTGAAATGAGTTTGATGGGTTTTTGGCGGAGTAATTGTAAATATGCCGGCGTGTGCTGACCTTTTCCTCTTTGTCCTTCTGGTGCGCCCCCCCTCGGTGGTAGACGGTTCTGCAGAACCGGCATATTCTCGTGGCCAACAAGTATATGCGAGTGGTACTTTGAATAGTATGTCGGTAGTAGTCGTACTCGTATAGTAGTAATTAATAAAAATGGGAAATGGAGTTAGTGCAGGAAGAGGCGCATCCTGGCAAAACATCAGCCACTAAAGGGGGCTGGTTGAGCCTTTCAAATTGTAAACAGATTTTTAAATATTTTCACTGAATTTTTAGAAGATGCGAATAAGTTTTAATTGAAAATTGCTTCTTTATCTTGTACTGAAACCAACTGAGTTACAGCGCCATCTTGGGGTGACTTTTTGTATCAAATATATATGAGTAAAAAAACAGGAAATATGAGAAAAATTGAAAACTCCTGGGCTAAGTAATGAGTTTTGACAGAGGCTCATTACTACTTTGTCTACATAAAGGTTCAGCTATAAACTAAGAAAATTCAAGGAAGAGCTACACTTGTCAATCACTGTTTCTTTGGCCTTTGAAGGCAAGCAGGTCAAGAATCGTTTTGAGTCTCCATAAGAACTCATCACTCTATAGATACGCCTTATAATGCAGGAGCATGGGCAGCAGTAAAGCCTGAAATAAAAATGCCCTTCTACTTTCAACGCAATCAACGCACTAAACCCTTTCAACGGTAATTGACGAGGACCTCAAGTCTGTTCAACCAACGTGTTGGTTGCTTACCGAGGTGCTTAACATTAATAGTGGTAGTGGTAATGAAGCTACATAACAATTGAACTTAAAATCAACTTGATGGTCCACGCTGTTCAACAAATCAATGCGATGATCAACTAGGACAACGCAGCAACAGCAATTGATCAACTGTGTTGACGAGGCTATTCGACGATTACAGAAGTTGATCAGCGAGCAATAGTGGATGAGTTGATCAATTCGATGTCCGACTCTATTTTACAATTCTATGACATGGTCCAAAATATATTTAAAAATCTAGAGACTTGATTAACTGCGTGGCCGAGGTTTTTCGGAGTTGATCAACTAGGTGATCAAGGCTATTTAATAATCGAGTGCGTTGGATAAAATAGTTTCACAAAACAGGTTGATCAACAATTGACTTAGTCGATCAACTCGATGGTCGTGGTGCAAAAACAAATTTTCTCCGCAGGAATTCAGTTCCCTGACCTTCTTCCTTGAGGGGAACAACGGCCCTAAATTGGAATCAGATATTTCACCCGTGAAAATGTCACCATTCTAATCTACCACACATTGTAAACGCTCTCACATTAAAGCGCTGCAACAATCTTTTGCCAATCGATATCGGCTGCACGTCAAAAATCCAACTCACAGATCAGCAATCGGTTCACGTTCATGCAGTCGTTTGTCACGGACCGCACTGCTGCATTATGTTCTCTCCACTGACTGCAAAAGGTCAGAGACAAAAGAAGTCAAGTGCATCTCCCGTGCCTCATCATCATCGTCGTCATCGTCATCATCAATAGTGCAGCAGCAGCAGCGTAAGTAACAACAACAGCAGCAGCAGAGCAAGAGTGCCCCCTAAACAAATCCCCAAGCACGTTTCGCCGTTTGATCCCGATCTTTACTAGTACCCCCGATGCAAGAAGCGCACTATACGAAGAGCATAGAACTGCAGATCTGAATGCGGAGATTAATCCGCTGATGCGCTGCACCGCATGCTATTGCCTCAGCTAACCAGGCGGCGTAATCTGCTCCACATCGCGAAATTGCTTATTAAACGTGCCAAGGTGCCCCGCACCGATACGCTGGTGGTGGTATATGCTGCTACTCTGGTATCAGATTTCAAGAAGCGAATCGAATCTGTCCACCAAAGGTACCAGCAAACTGCGCGGATGGTGCCTCCAAATGAGCATCGAAGTGTAAACGTGATAGAACGACCTGCCGAATGCACCGCGCGAATGTGATCTACAGTTTTCCACTTCCTGCCCGAGGAGGAATCCAGATCAATTTCTCGCCAAAAGATCGTGTGCAATGGGCCCGCAGGCCGGGGCCCTACACTCGCCGGGGTCAACAATCGGAGCGAACTGAATTGGAGCAGCTTCCTGGCCAGATCCAGCGATGGTTCCCATGATTTCGGAGAAAATCGAGGTCGGTAGCGGCAGATTGATTGCGCAGCCAGTGATGCTCCCCCCCAAATTATCTATGCCTGATCTGGATTTGATTTTGGAAGCGATTTGAACTGGCGGGGTCAGGAAGTCATCGCTCTGGTGGTGGGGCTTTCTCCCATTTTTCCCGATGCACAGTTGTAAATCACGACTTTTCCAGCGAATCCTATAATAGTCCAATTTGAGGTGTAGTCGCCCGATAAAGTTGTTGCACTAAGCACCAGCACCTTCCCTCTTGGTCATCACCATTATGTGGGTCCACTTGATGGCGTGGTTCTCTTCCTAGTTGAGGCGCTCAGGAAGGACTGCGTAAAGCTGCGGATAGTGGGTGTTGAAAACGCCGGGCAGTATTATACATATATCCTGCACCGGTTCAAGTGGTGTGCAATTACTTCAATTACCGCGATATGCGAAGGTGCGAGAGAAGGACGAGCGGAAGGGTCCCATACACATATACTCATACCCATTCGCGATTCACGCGGAAAGAAAATTACAGAAATTATATTCGCGGCGGAAGATCGCACCAAGATGAGCGGGGTAATTCCACGGACACGGCGCTGTGTGGACTATTGGCCAGTGGTGCTCCGCATGGGATGATGGAAGAGTTCGCATGGTTGTTGTTAATTTGTTTTCTCGCCGAGATTGTGGAGCTGTGATAATTTGGGGGTTCCCGTTCCACTGGTGCTATATGCGGAATTTGGAGCGCGAAACACTCTTGCATTGCGAAACGGGCACCAGATACGAGGTAATGGCTGGGAATTGGCTAGGATTTCACGCGATTTACCAGCAAAGTGAGAAATCATGACTGAAAGTGGTTTGATAAGGTGGTGACCGGTATGGTGCCATGGCGGAGGAGACCGAATTGAAAGAGTGATTGAATTCAGACGTGACGGGGAAGGGACTTCCTTGTTGCATCAGGCTGAAGATGTTGTTAGAAATGCGCTCTCGAGGAATTATGGATATGGAAACATCCGCACCATAGACTGATCAAAGGCAAATAATAACGCCATCCCGGAAGTCCGTTGGAATGGGCAGAGAAACAGTAATATGTAAAAAGTAACGTCTAGGTAGTAGGTAATAACGTAAATGGCATAGAGAGAAAAGTCAATCGAGCTACGAAATCGCCATTCACCGGCAGACTTAGGTTTAGACCAGAAGTCTTGAACTTAACTCGGTTGCGGACGTTTTGTGTAGCTCTCCGTCATAGCTAAATAATCTTGATGCGACCTCATTGCACACAGTAAAAAAAGATTAGCTTCTCTACAAAACATGTGCGCAAAGTCCTAAAAAATTACCTTAAAATCGACTTCGATGATTTAGACGCAAGGGTGACGGCACAGCCCATTCAAGACCGCACGACTTTAAGTTTCGACTCAAAATGTTAGTAGTTCAATGTATAGCGATATTTTCCCTACAAATTTCGCAATTATTGATGACGAGGGCCATCGGCAACAACACAAAAAAATTTGTTATAAATTCCACCCGATCAGCACCAGCTATGCAAATAACTTGCTACAATGAAGCGGTACAGAGAAGAACAAGTATTGGTATTCCACCGTTTAAAGCTGAGTACGCAGATGTTCCGAAACGAAAAACCCCCATACAAAAAAAGTTGCGCCCAAATAGCAAACAAATAAATAAATAAAAAAAAATTTACTAAAACAAAAAACTTTCATTCGTTCAATAAACTCAGCTCAGGTACTTAAACTAAAAACAGAGGCCATTTTGATAACTTTTAAAGAAAGTGGTGGCCCCGGCAGTGATTGAAAATTAACTTTTCGAATTGTACTTTTCACAAGTTGAGATTATAACTTTGTCGTTGTGGAAATGCGAAGCAAAAAAATATTTGGTAAAATTTTAATTTTTCGAGTGGATTGTATCCGTGTAACTTTATTTTCTGATTGTATTCAAAAGATACAACTGTATCCGCTTTTCTATCACTAAGCCACGACTGGGCCCACACAAAAAAAGCCTTGCATCTATTTCTTACAATTTTTTTCTAAAAAAACAAAAGAGTTGAAGTGCGAACAGTGCTTTCGAAAATGCTCGAAATATTGCTTTCGGCGAACGCGTCATTCGAGCAAATATTTTAGTCATATAAATTCCCTTCGCTAGCGTCCAAAAAGCGTCTAAAAAATCTTCATTTTGGGTCTTCTTCCGGTTAAAAGCTGTCCCCCAAAAGTATGTAATATTCCCAAAAAGGTAATAATACTTAAATTGCTGGCTGTATTAAGAGGGAATAGCTGCCGTCTGAATCCTCAAAACACCTTCAACGGAATGGAGTCTGTGAAGAGTGGTGCATCAGGATTAGACAACCGCAAATGGTGGACCTATATACGATCAATATTTTTGGGCAGTGATTTTTATAATGAACAAATTATCGGGAGCTATAATAGTATTGAGAACCAAAAGGCATCCACTTCGTATCAAAGCCTTCAAGTCCCTTCGAACTGAGAGCACACTATCAAAGCACACTAACACCAAACCCGGACAATTTATTTCCCATTCCCAGCTGACACCCTCAATTACACGCACTTTGCTTGTATCTCGCTCATTTTGTATACCATCGCAAGAACTGCATACGTAACGGACCTCTCTGGAGCATTTTCCCCCTTCAGATAAAAAAAAGAAAAAGAAAAAACAAACCACTCGCAGCGCAGCCACTTTGCACCACATAATTTTCACATTGGCCTATTACAAGACAATAACAATCCGGGAAAATCACTCCGCCGCATACATGCACAGAATATGATAGAGATACACCTCCGATGAATGAGAAATTCGTGTTTCGGAAATCATGCTTAACCCCCGACCACCCCCACCCACTGCAGCGGTGTAGTTCATCGCAATTTTATGAGCAAAACACGAGCGATGAATGCTAAACAGATAACAATAATAGCAACAGCAGAAGCAGCCGCTCCGCCACAACCACCAACAACAACAACAACAGCAACAACTTGGACAGCACCACTAAATCTATTCATCTAAGTGCTCCGCATAAATTGATAGTTTCAGATAGACGCGACGACGCGATGGGAAATCCAATATAATATGGGCGCGAGCAAAAAAACCCTTGTTCGGCTTTGGTTTCGCTTTGGATTTCGGGGGAAGCCGATGCAGCGCACACATGCCAAGAGCAAGGAAGGCTTTGAGATAAGATTACAGCGATCTGCTGCCGCGCGGCTACATACTCGGGTAAACCACGACGCCGATGATGATGGACGTGTGGACGTGTTTTTTCGGTCCAAAAAAGGGTATCTGGTAGTTATCTCGATGCGGTTGTGTTCGCAGTGAAATTACCGCAGCCTGTATGGTGATCGTTTGGAAAAATTGCTCACGCAGTTGGTGCTGAGGAAGGGAACTGAAACGCAGATGGGTATAGAGAAGCAGCGCATCGACGGTATCTCTTGGTCCGGCCCATGGGTTGTCTAACAAACTCGGTTAGGATGAAGATTAGATAATTGGGACATGTTAAACATTACAGCCCCGGACTGGGCCGCAGCGTATTGAAATTATTTAGTGGTGCGGTGTGTTGCGCGAGATATGATCACGACATAAATTTGCGCTAAAGTTGGTCTGTGAAGGGGATTATCAGCGGATTTTGAGAGGCCTACCGGCCACTGCTGCGGGTTAATTTTTAGATGAAGAATGAAGTAATTAGCGGGGAGATTTGGTCAGCCAATATAGGTATAGTCTTGGCAACTGAATGTCGCGTCCATCTGATTTGGAGGGAGCTTATGTTCCCAATCAAACTTCCTGTCATCCGATCGTGCCTTGTGTCTCATGCAATATGCTTCAACGAAAGTACATTCCCAACCTACGTACCTTCGCTCGATCACAAAATCTCCTTTCAAATTCCGTTCAGCTGTTACCTACTGTCACCACGTTGTCCCTATACCATCCGCATCGCCCCGATTTCTTGCATGCATTACTCCTCACAATGCGGCGCTCATAAAATATCCAAACGACCTTCCTGTAGGACGTGCAGTTACTTCCACATCCAACGATTCCACCCCCACCTTTGGATCAACAACATTTTACAGGAAGCCGTACTCACCCCGAACGTGCACTACCTCCATTTGTCAAGTTATTGACTGCTAAAATATTGAAAATAATTCACCAAGCGCACCAAGGACATTTTTATTACACACCAAACTGTAAAAAAAAAAAACAAAACAACATTATTTGTTACATCATCAGGGCAAAACAAACACACGAAACAAAAGGATAATACAGACCCACCCCCTGCGATGGCTCGTTTCCCGAAGAACACAGCTCAAAACAGCCATTATATGGATACAACTACTTCGCATGAAATATGCAAGAAGAAGCACGAGAAGCAAGGAACAACTTCAATCCCCCCATTTCGTAGCGAAACGAAATGCAACTCCTGGTGCGCGCATTATTCGCTGGATTGGCGTCGAACCAAGGCACTCGCACCCACATCCACATGCACACACAAAACAGCGAGCATCCTATTTTCATTTTATAACCAAGACATCCGAAAAACTAGATCTCTGGGCTACACAGCATCACCTTTATGGGAGAGTTGCAGGCATCAAGCGGGAGACGATTTCACATGAAAACGTGTGCACTGTGCATCGCGCGTCCTTAAAGTGGATTTATCCATGGGCGGAGGTCCTATGTTGCTGGCAGTATACACTATTAAGTGCATTTGTCGAAAAAAGCACAGTGGCGGCCGCTGATAATATGAATGAACAAAAGCTTTGAAAAATAGAGTTGGCGACTTTCTTGAAATTTGGAAATGGTAGGTAATGAGAAGGAGACAGGCAATTTGTCCTGCAACTGGATAGCCTTGAATGACTTACCAGCCCAGCTAGCCATTCAGAAGAAGGTACGCTGTACGAGACTTATTGCACAGTTCAGTGAATGTGAATCGCTCAATAAGGGCCGGTCTGTTCACAGCTGGTTAAATCCTCGGTTAGGTTGCCTTAGATTTAGGTCAAACAATGATTATAAATCAGTGATAACCAATAAGTGTTTGTTGAAAGTTTTTTCACTTTGGTCACCAAACCATAGCTTTCCAACAAATCGTTCCATTTTTCCAGTTTATTTGTCAATTCAGTGGTTGACTGAATCAATGGTTAATTTTTTTTTTTTTTGGTTTTTCGGGTCCTTTGTTTTTGATAATTTTTTTAGGTATCTAGATTTCTTATTAATGTATTAATTAATGTAACAGCCATCCTAATAAGTATATTAAATCATATGCAAGAAAGCCAATACTTATCTGTCACATTTTTGGTAAAAAAAACAAAAATTCTGGGTAAAAAAGGGCTGCGTAAAATCAAATAATATTCAGGCATATTTTAGTCAGCAGACGGACAGAACAATAAATTGGTCGTCCCGCTCTGACTTCTTTTCCGTAAAATATAAGAACTCTTGAATTAAATAAAATTACAACAAGTTTCACGAATTTTTATATAAAAGACGGCAAGATCTCATCACGGATCTTGTTCATCGCTTCTGTATTTATTTTTAGCTATCTTTCTAAACACAAAAAAAGAATGTCAAAATCGAATAATACAGGAATTTTTTAACAACTGAATAATGGAACTTTGTTTTTGTGAGACAATGTATGCAATTTTTGAAAAACAAAACCGAAATAAAGTAAAAACCAATAAAATTGGTTACAAATTCATAGGCCTCATGTTAATTTATTCAACAACAATTCGAATTTTCTTTATCTCTCAATATTTCCTCTAATGCGGGTGCCTCATCTCAATTTGTGAGACCTGTCATCGGCTAAAAATGTTGAAAATAATCCTTATTCATGCTTTGCATCCATTATTTTGTAAGGAACCTGTACCCTCACATTCAATTGACTGGCGTATAGTGTATTCTATATAAATGTGTCAGTTGAAAACGTCAACGAATAAGATGTGAACGATTTTATTGGTTCGCTCCATCTTGCGTTATATATTCGATCATTCTATTATTTGTATTTCACTTTTTGTTCGCACAGTATTGTACCAGAATTGATTGTGTAGCAGAAACGTCAAAATGAATACCTACGTAGTCCTTAAAAATCTTGAATAAACGAAATTACAGAAAATCTTATTAACCACTCAAAATCCACTGGCTATCGATTTATCTGGTTAACTAACCCAACCACTGATTCTTTGATTAATGTATATCGCTGAACAAACAGATTCGCTGGTTACCAGCTGGAATAACCGATGATTAAAGATAACCAAGATTGAACTGGGCCTTAGTGTCGTACAGAGAAATATTTGCCTAATTAATTTACAGTTTTTTTCTTTTTCTTTTTGTTAATAACAATTGAAGTCGTAAATGCGTACACCTCTAGGTTTGTAGTCCACTGCTTTCATAGTGACCAGCTTTTTCTTAAAACAGCAACTTCGAGAAATGATTTCCACTCTTCGTTCGATACCAATGATCGAGTGAAACATTATAGGTCCCAATACCGACCACAGTGGAACTCCACCATATACGTGTTTTTTTGACGGAGCTCCACAAGTGGACCGATATTAGGACCTTTGTTATGGATCCACACCCAAATGGTGTGGTCAGCCTCCAGGAGTGCATCTTGTTTGAAAACCCCTTACAGACCCACAGTCCCACAGTCCGCATTTGGTCGAATTTCGTTTATGATTCCCTCCAAATCGGCGCAGGTAAAGTATACTACATTCACCTCGGTTCTTCGCAGAGGCGATTGCATGGCAATCCAGGGAATAAAACCCCCATACATGCAGCTACCTATATACGAGTAACAGCCGACTCCTAGGGTTCTGGAATTTTTTCAAAACGGAGAATGCCGTGTGCATTCTCAACTCGAACCATCGCCGTCGTCGTCGTTGTCGTTGTGCGAAAACAGATAGCAGCGACTCCGACAATATGTGCCACGAAAAACCCGCTGCACGTTTTTTGGATTATTTATTAAAATATCGCATGAGCGAAAGATGAGTTCCATTCGAATTTTTCTCCCTCAGATGCACTGTGTTGGCGTTCGCCACCCTCTGCTGATCTGCTCCTCGGCCATGCTCTGCTCATTTTCGATTTTTATTATCGTGCTTAAATTTGTGTTCGCTCTCTTCGTCGCTTCGATGCAATGTCCTTGAAATGTCCTTGCGTGTTCCGAGGCGCGCTGTTATGATGGTCTTCTGTATGCAATTCGCCCACACCACCCACCGACGGCGAGTGCCTTAGCCCCAGCACGACAGTTTGTAATTTTCGTGTGAAGCTTCGAAAGTGAACGAATTCCATGGAAACGCCACCGAAGAGGCGTCGGGCACACGATAGCTGGATAAAAACAGAATCCTGCTGACAATGTCAGATATGCAGCAGCGTTTTTGTGTGCTGGATTTAGGTGAACGAGAACATTCCAGATGGAGTTCGGGCGTTCGTCCTTCGTCGTGTAGGCAAAGGTTCTTGCATTCAAAATTGATGACAAAGACTGAGTAAATTTGTTATGAGTAAAGATGGGCAACAGGATATTTTATTATTAAGGCAGAGAAGGACATAATATCCCCATCCTCGTTGTACACCTTGCATGGGAGTTTTTCTTTGGTGCATTCTAAAGGTCTCGTGGGGGCCATTGTCTGTGGCAGTAAATGCGATTCGCGTTCAGCGTTTGAATTAATTTAGAACTTTGAAATGGAAGGAATGTTGGAGCTAGGTGTTCGCTTGCAGTCTCTACGATGGAAGGAGAATGGTTGCAGAATATCAGACCGACTTAAAAGTATACACAGCCAAAAGCGGAAATCCTGATGGAGAATCCAACACTGGTCGTTATTGATCCATAATGGGAAAATAGTCGGGGTTAATGAGCCTAAAGGCCTACGTCTAGAGGAAGGGCTGTTACCGTCATTGATTATGAGTCCATGATCTCTATCACTCGCTCAGTGGTTACATAAATTAGGCTCAGTGGGTAAAAATCAAGACTGGAAGTGGCAGTTTTGTTTTCGTGAAAAATTTGGGTTCGCCGGTTTCGAGCAGAAGTTACAGCAATCCAGAAAAGTGGGTCTGTTAAGTCTGACCGATAGTAGGTCCCAATGCTACAACACGTACATTCTAAAGGGGCAAGTTAAGTGCAATTTAGAGTTGCGAACTTTTTTAAATATTTTCCACGGGATTGAGCCTTTTTATGCGCAATCTGAGAAGTCTGAGAACGGGGTAAACATTTTTTAAGCATTTCTTATGTGAACACCTATTTTCTGGTTTAAACATCCCAAGTTTGAATGATGTCAACCTTAGTTGCCTGTACGAATTAAACAGTCATAGGTCCAGTGCTATGACTAGGGTAAGCCCAGTTAACAAGGATATGTCTGCAAAAACATCAGGAAGTCCACGAAAGTTGTTACTCCCTGAAAAACTATTAAAATATTGCTTCTCCTGAGCGCAGAAGAAGTATAACTATACTGACAGAGGAATGCAAGGTCGAACTTTCAAAGGTCAAAATTGCAGCAGGTCTAGAAACCAGATTCGAGAAACTTTAGAGTCTGACAGTGGTTAACATAACTATCTGTGATTATGGTTCACAGACGTACGATCGTCATTTGCCGGAGTTCTAGAAGTGTGCCGGTCAAAGGGACCTGAGTGTTACCGAAAGTATAAACTGTCCTGAAACTAAGGAAGCTTCTCAAGTCAGCAGCTCGGATTCGGTATACAATTGAAAGTCTCCTCCATTGCCAGTTATACCTTCAGATGTTTGTTGGACATACGAGAGAGATGGCGTTGTGATAGGAAAGACCTTGAGTTGTTATTTCTTTTTTTTTCGAGGGTCAAACCAGAGTAGCCCAGCTCACTAACTACTGAGCTCCCTTGGATATGCCACTAGCTTTAACTAAATCAAATCTTATATGCTGGTCGTGATCGGCAAAGAAGACCCCAGATAAAGCGATTGGACTGCATCACGCGCCGTTTAATTCTAAGGAGGTAAATGTTCTACTTGAACCCAATAAATCGATCTTTTGGGCCTTCATTAGTGTTGCTACTGTAAAAGCTTCCGCTGACCAATATGCTGCCAAAAGCCAGAAGGTCCAATCTTTCTCAAATAAAATCTGAAGTAGGCTCAAGCATGGAAAGGAGTATGAGGCCATAACCCCCTATTACCTTAAGAGTCACACCTCGTCTCGTAGAAGAATGCTCTACCTCTTCTAAAGCTATTTTTCGTTTACAAACTTTGGCTAGATGTGAGTCCAAAGTTTAATTTGGTCCGCCATCGACTGGCTACACGGGCAAATCACATCGGCTCCTTCGCGGATGTTATTACCGACTTCCATTGTAAGTATCTACTTATACCCATCTTTGTTTGACCAACCTACCACTCTCTGGCTACAACCAAACCATGGCCCTGCTTCAGGGAACACGGCTGTGTCCATTGAAAGTGCTCGCCCGCATCGCCTCAATGACTTCCATTAACGTTTCAATTGAAAATCTCATATAGAGCAACCCATCTCGCTAAGCAAATACAATTTGGTCCTTCCGTTTGTCCATCATTCATTTGCACCGTTTCGCTTCGATTCCAATCAATTCCTTCCAACTATGAGTATGAATGCATAAATTGCTTCTGCAGTTTTCTTCGTCGAAAAACGAAAAGCCATGTCCTTCGCATCCTTACTGCACGTGTACCCCTCCTCGCGCCGTGTTGTTTGGCAAATACATTTCTTTTGATTTTTTTCATTGTTTTCAGCCACTTGCACCCCCCTTCTGCCCACACAACCAGCAGGACTTTGTTTAATGAAAAACTTTCCATAAACTCCTGTTTTCATGTGTGTGAGCCGCGGAGAAGGAGTATCGTATCGTATCGGAGGCGAAGGCAGCCACCGAAATCATCCAACCATCGATCGCTGCTGGCCGGGTTGACTACACCAGGCGTTGTCTCTGCATGTGTCCTTCTTGTTGTCCTGCATGTGTGTGTTTGCATTTGATTAGCTCCATGTTTATTGCAGCGCAGAGCACCGGGCTCCTATTTTTCCGTATTGGTCCAATCGATGGCTGTAGTTGGTAACAGCATCACCCGAAAAACAAGGACGAGCGATGTGTGACAAAAAACCGAAGGAAAAAATGAATATAAACGGAGCGCAAGGAGTGTATCGAATTTTTTTCCATCACTACTTCGAATGCAAAATGAAATAAAACGAAAATAAAAAGCAGTCCTTTGTCCTAGCGGTAAATGCAATCTGAGCCTCTCATGTGCATGCGAGTGATTCGATTAAACGTGGAAAATTGTACTTCCCTCTTGGTATCCTGCTGCCAACTCCATTTTGAAAGAACTTCGCGTTTTCCACTCAGCGATGAGTGCCCAATATCCTGTTGGCATCGCTCTATAGGTCTTGGTTTTTGTGTTGACCCATTTGTAGCACTTTTTGTGCAACCGACGCGAGTATCAAAGGGCGCACGGAACTAAGCCTTTTAGGGATAATGAAATTGAAGGCTGGACGCGCCATGTGAAAGACTGCACGGGAATACAAAAACAAAGGGGAAAAAATAGAATCGCCAATTTGGAAGGACGGACGAATGGGAAAAAATCGTACCAGAGCATCCTTTGAGCTGGGCTAAGAGCTAATGCGTTTGTTTTGGTGTGCATGTCCATTGAATGACCGCGCCGCATCCGTGCAATGGGTGTTTTTTGCATTTTTCTGTTCGGTCCTTTTGTCAAGGACTCCGTACATACGCTCTGATGGGTGTTGTGTATGTACATGCAACGAATGGCAGTGAAATGAATTTGAATTTTGGATGTTTTTTTTTCCTGCGCCTTTGATGGAAGAGTTTTGCGTTTTTTATCAACTCTCTTTTTTTATTCTGCTTGGAAAAAAACAAGTGAAGTCCAGTGCATTGATAACCAATCAGGGAATAATGTGGGTGTGTCCCAGTGGAGAGTGCTGCGGAGATTCGAACAGTCAGTATGCAATTAGTAAATGGAACTCCCGGGAAATATGGATTACCCACATGTTGGGGGTATATATGGTCGAAGGGGGCTTGCTGGAGCTTGTGCAGGGGATATGATTGATATCGATGCAGTGCCTCCCAATATCCTTGCGAACTGAAAGGGAAAAATCTACCCGATAAAGACACGAAATCATTGGTGTGATTGGAGTTGTGGCTATAGAAGGTGCCAAATATACAGTGAAATCTCCCAATTCGGATAGCTCTCACGGGTGGACAGCTCCTTTAAGCGGTCACGTCGGACGTCTTCCCAAACGGTTTTTCTTTCGATTTTGTACATCTTAAGTTCTTTAGTAGGGACGACTTCCCCTGGACGACCTTCAAACGGACAAAAATTCCCCTAAGAATTCTTCACTATTGTCATATGTGTTGCCCGCTACTGTGCTTTGTTATTGCAACTTTATAGTCCGATATTTTTGATCTTCCCTTGGACGTACATGTGCATAAACAAAAATAAAATAGTTCACACAACATCAGGTTCATTATTCTATTAATGTGATTGGAGTTGTGGCTATAGAACCAGGACCTATCATCGTATAACCATCGGCTTGATTGAGTTTTAATTTTTGGAAGCGTCCCACAATTTTTGTCCGTGTTAAGATGTTTTTCCAGCACGTTTATACTCTCGGATGTGTGGCTAATGTTCCCGAGAAATGGCACAGTCGAACCCCAGTACACAAACAACTTGGCCGTCCGGCACAGTAGATCTTCTACAAATGTTCCCAGAATTTGAAGACGGTTTTCATTACTTTTCCCTTGAATTCTAAAAAACAATATTTTTCCCCTAAGTGAAATTTAATTTATTTTCATTTTTTTTATTGCCAAGCCTTAAATTAATATATAATGTAAGGAAATACATATTATAAACAATGGGCCTTGCCAATAAACAGTTTTAGTTTTGACTCTGAGGGTCCGTAAATTTTAAGTCGAGACTAAAATTTTTATTAGGATCTACGGCGCAATGATTTCAATTTCTATTTGAAATAATACGCTGTACACAAATTTTAGTCTCGACTTTAAATATAAGGAAGCTCACAATTGCAAACATTTTCAAACGGACAAAAATTGCCCTAAGAAATCTTCACTCTTGTCACATGTGTTGCCCGCTACTGTGCTTTGTTATTGCAACTTTATAGTCCGATATTTTTGATCTTCCTTTGGGCGTACATGTGCATAAAAAAAATAAAATAGTTCAGACAACATCAACATGGAAAATATATCTACTTTGAATTATACTTAATTTTAAAGTCGAAACTTAAATTGTTTATTGGTAAGGCCCAATATCAAGCGAGTGAATTAATTCTGATACAACAAAAATCTTACGTAGATGTTCGATGGGCTGTTTTTTTTAGTATAAACATTTCAGTCTGAGTAAACATTAAAATTTGTTTGTAATGTAAATGCGTTTTAATTTTACTTTTATGTAATTTTACGGGGGATTTTCGGTTTTTTCCCCTTTTTTTAAATTTTTCCCTCGTTATCCTCTTTTTCATTATAAAAGCTCCAAATAGTCGGGTAAAAATAACAAAAAAATGCTGGCGCCGTCGATGTCCATTCAAAGGGGATCCCACTGTAATTGGTAGAGTCTTTGGGATTTTTTGCCTCTCAAGTCTTAATTTTCTTTTCTGAATCACACATTTGTGTGGACATATTTTTGAACAGATCCTCCTTGCAATGTCGCTAGAGATATCCAATTTTACCGTCGATAAAAGTTCTAATGCAACCGCAAGTCAATTAAGATAGGGACAGTTTCGAAACTCGTTGATTCTAAGTAGATTTTTTGGCAACGTCTTCTCTTTCGAACTGCGAAACTTTCTTACATTAAAGAGCGATCTTCTGGACTGTAAACCGTTTCGTTTCTACTTCAGTCGACAACGGTGATTGAGCATAAGTAATCGATAAGTTTGGTGGAGGAGCTTTCAGTCCAGCGTCGTTTAGGTATCGATATGTAAGCCCGATGTCTGGCTCTGAACGCAAACTAAAGTCTATAGCCAGAGAAGCTTCTAGCCTGCTTTGACATGTTTTTTTCAAACTTAAGTCTTTCATTGTTACACTTTCCCGGAGACAATTGTTTCAAGAAAACTTTTAATTTTAATCTCCAGAAGACAAAGGTCCGCTTTAAAACGGTAGCAAGTTTCGACCTAAAAAGGTCACTGCTCGCTGCTTGTCAACCGAATTCTATCACATTCAGAGCCAAGTTGTTTCTCACAAAAAAAGAAACCAACTCCATCCGTCACAGATTTATTTTCTCAACGTCCCTTAGAGCCTCAACGGACTTAGCTCCAATTTTGTCGGACTAGGTACCTCATTGAAGGGATATAGCTACCACGAACAGAACACTCCATCGTCCACGGTCATCATTTTTAAATTTATTTTCCGCCACATCAAGAGCTTCCATTAAAGTTTCACATTTCCAAATACACACATACCCGTCGCTATACCTGTGAGGACATTTCCACCCACTCGCTTATAAAAGCCTCGAACAAAAGAAGAACTCACCTCCGCCCCGTGAAACGTTTAACAATTTCCTCAGCTCAATCGCACGCAAAAAAAAAAAAGTTAAAATGGATTTTTCTAACAAATTGTCCTTCAAATATAGTCCTAGTCCTCGCCTCTCCATATACCTAGTAACATGCCTCAATGGCGATTTGAATTATTCGAACCATCAAATGTCCCAAAGGACTCACTGAGTGTGCACATAGTACCAAGCACCATTCCTGCCGCACATTCGCAAAATTTCCGATTCAAAAATTCCGCATTCGCATATGCAAAATGAATTATCCCCAGGAAAATGAAAAAGGACTACGTTGGCGTAGCCCTTCAGGAATCCGAATCAGGCAGCAGGCACTCGGCAGGTGGAAAAAAGCTTTCATTAATTTTTACCTCGTGCCCACATCATCAGGACGCCACCCACGCCACCACCTGTCTGGGCTGTATGCCCGAAATATAGTCCTTTTGAGGATTTAATCGATTTTTCGGCCCCGAAAGTCTGGAATCTGGATTCGGGTTTAATTTATTGTACCTTTTTCCGGTTGATGTGTGCCGCACACAGAGCAATTGTTCCAGCACTTAATATGAATCTTTTAGATGCTATATGCCACTGCCAGACCATGTAGATATAAACACACACACATACACACTCACGCGCCCCTTAATTGGATGGGAAACGAATCGATGGACATAAAGGAACGATGAACGTGCGAAGATTTCAACAAGGATATGGAAATCAGAGACCACAAACCACAGACACATGCACATGCATATTAGTCCCGATTAAGAAGTCGTCCGGGTCCGTATATCACGGTGCAAATGCAGCGAAACGCATTTAACAGAACAGAATCCATACCACAGACCAGGAGCAAGCGTGTCATCGTTCAACTACACTCTGGCATCAGTCGTACCGCACTGCGCTGATGTTGGCGAGATAACTTTAATTGGTCTATTACGTCAGATCACATCACGTCACCCGTGAGTTGCAATTTTGTCTGTTGCAGCTTCCTTGCGCGACCATCAGCAGCACACAACTGAGCACTGATTGACATTCGGAGTGTTTCGGACGCTGATGTCCTTTCAATTATGTATATGGGTGGCGCGGGTATGGATTTTTGTGAATCCCATCGCCGCTACCCGACTTTGGGTAATGTTCTCGATCGTTTGATCGTGCCGTGGCTATGTGCGAGAGACACTGGCATACGTGTGTGTGCAAAAAGGAGGAGACAAAACGTGCTGGCAGAAGCGCCATCGCACAAATTCATCACGAAGCCCAGTGACGCGCTGTGATACGCGGCGATGCGAATGTGGCCGCATCGTCAGGGTAGCTACACAAGAGGGTATGTCCATCATTATGTCGGCGCTGTGAATGCGCACGTCAATCAAGATGAAGTGAAGATATCCTTTTCATCATCATCATGAGTCCTTTGGCTTGACTTGACTGTGACCAAAGATTGATTACTGCGCGAGGATGCTGGTGGAGGTGCTGTTGCTGGTGGTTCAACAGAGGAATGTTGATCTCGATGAGTTATGGCTGTGCTGATGAATTTTAATTAGGCAACTGAGAGATTTATGTGCGAGGTTGAGCGTAGTTCAGGCATATAGGCAGGTTCGAACGGGAAGCCCATAAGCGATTATGATTTGCTCACTCCAGGGAAAGTTGGCATGCACATGTAACTTCGACAAAAGTGCTGTCGAAATACTTAGTTTGTCGGAGACAAATTTCCACGGAAGACCTGACAGGAGTCTTAAATAATCACTTATTCATGGACAACTCTCTAATTGTGCATGCTACGGTGCTTTTACGGAACTCGAGAGAGTCCGCGTAGCAATCGCGCTCAAACTCAGGGCGTCGCCTCACTCCATGACCCCCTCTAGGTTAGGTTGGGCAAGGTAAGCGGGTTGGCGACACCCTGTAAGAGGCCCGTTTCTTAGGCAAACCCCTCCGCAAACCATTCAACACGATCGAACATATTTTGGCCCACCTAACGACGACATTTTGGACTTTTTCAAGGCCCTCCCTACCTTATGATTGAACAGCACCTAAGCCGCTAAGACTATGGCACTATCAGTCTAAGTCTTAAGGACGTTTAAAGTTTGATCCCGGTATTCGATATGAACACCAGATGATCTCAACAAGCTCCTTAACATTCTGTCCACCCATGCTTCTACTTCGTGAACAATGTCGAAGAAAGACTAAAGACTAATCTTAAGCTTTTTTTTTGCACTGCCAAAAGTCCATAGCAATGACACTTGACCCACCCACCCTGCGAAAATCCGAGACTTTCTATTTGTCATAAGGCAGCTTCTTAATTCAGCCGTTCGGACTCGACAGAGAATATCGTCTGAAAAATAAAAAGTCACACAAAGTGAATAGGCAGTTGCTGGACCTGTTGCGCCTTATATTTATCTATCATTCATTTAAAATAGTATATTTAAAAGAAAATTGGTTGCTTAAGATATATGAGTTTAATAGAGGCGTGAATTTCGGCGTAGGGTCCATGTATGGCACAGTGGGATAGTACACATCCTATTGACTTTCTGTTTAAGCCAACAGCATGGACATGGACAAAGGCGACTTTCATTTAGAAATGAAGCACAACTTTAAGGTACCTAATTGGAACTGTAAGAAGTAAGAGACCTACCCTTATTCGAACTATAAAGGTTTTCGAATTACTTTGTACTTTTCTTTAATACAGGGTCCGCCAAATAACTTTTTTTTTTTTTGAAAATGCTATAAAAAAAACTACTGAATATTTGCTCAAATTTCTTTTTTTATTTGAAAGTAAAATCCTTCCGGTTAATAATGGAAAATAATTTCATTCAAATGGCTGCCTCGGCTGGCCATGCAGTAGCCTACACGATCGGTCCAATTTTTAAGCACATAATCGATTGTGTGCAGCTGTATTTCACCAATGGCTTCACGAATATTGTCCATTAAAGCGTTGATTGTCTCTGTCTTGCCGGCGTAACACTTATCTTTTACGGCACCCCACACATAATAGTCCAACGGTGTTAAATCGCAGCTCCGGGGTGGCCAAACGACATCAGCTCTTCGGCTGATAATGCGATCTTCAAAAACAGGGCGCAAAACATCGAATGTAGCTTCGGCTGTGTGGCACGTAGCGCCGTCCTGTTGAAACCAAATGTTGTCAATATCCTGCTCTTCAATTATTGTGAACAAAAATTCGTTCAACATGGCCCGATAACGATCCCCATTGACTGTAACGGACACTCCTTGCTCATTTTCGCCCAATTATGCCTCTGGACCAAATTCCGCCACAGCAGCAATATTCTCGGGTGTACGCACTCTTTTTGGCTTTTCACGCTTTGGTTTATCGATGAGGATGCCAGTTTCTTTCACTTTTTTCACAAGATAACGAACATACGGAGCTGACGGTGCTTTTCTTCTTCCAAATTCCGTATGCAATTTTCGCACACATTCTGCAACATTACCATGATTTTCAAAGTAATGTCGCAATATTTCCCACCGTTGTTCAAGCGTATACACAACCATATTCATTCAGCCGAAGGATAAGACTAATTATCTGTCAAATCAGACATGAGCTAAGTGTTACCATTCGCGAAATAAGCACTAGTTGAAAAAAATAAGTTAGATGGCGGACCCTTTATAAGAAAACTCCTATGTACTACTAAGTTTGAACCAAACCCGTCGACCCGTTAATGGACAAAGAGCCTACAGTAGAAAGTCTTGCAACCTCATAATTCTTAACACCGATGGATTTTCAATTTTTTAAATCCAATATTATTCCAAGGTTTATTAGGTTTAAGCCTCTTAAAAGCAGGCAGGCAGATGCATGAAAATGTAAGACTTTTTTGATTTTGCCTAGGTATCATTGTTTATCAGAATTGATCTCAATCTCGAGTAGGAAATTTCATACAATAAAACATTTTTCTCTTACTATACGCCTATACGGATACGAGCAAGCTAAAAACGAAATATGAAGAGGAAACAACTGAGAATAAAAAATTAAAAAATTAAGTTCCATTAATGACATTTAAGCTCCATTTATTATATTGAGTTTGGTTTTTTTATTTATAAAAAATCGCGAAAAAAAATTGTTTCTTGTAATCTGGTATCACTGCAGCCAAGTATTACCTGAGTTACGGTTATAGCTAACAGAGCAAACTATAATAATATCATGTGGGCTCAACCTAGTGTCAAAAGAACATGAATATTCAGTGACTACGAAACTGCTGCCACCTACATGAGAAACTGGGCATTTATTTCTGTGAATTAGTATAAGCTGTGGAACAATCCGTATCACTTAACAAATAAATCTATAATCTATATATAAAAATGGTGCGACAAATATATAGTAATTCATCAATTGATAATGGCTGAAGCGATTTAGCTCAAATTCTTTTTTAGTTGGAGAAGGTTCTTACGAGAGGGAAAATCCAAAATTTCTTTTTTTGTATGGAATTTTGTGGGCAACTGTTCCAGAATGGCTTTTCGAACGGAAAAATAGAAAATTCTTAGTGGAAAACTCGGAATATTCCGGAAATAAAGAGTTTTCCAATAAGAGGTGTTATTTTGGTATTCAAAGAAAAATGTCATTTTTTGAGATAAATGATCGGATGTTTATTTCATAATAAAGAGGAAGGTATGCCGTTAATAATAAAAAACAACATCAACCAAATGGCCACCACGAGAACGCATACAGGACCATATCCTTTTCATGAAATTTTCCATAACCAAATCGCAAAGTGGCTGCCCTATGTTCTCGATAGCCTCACGAATTTTATCTTTGAGGTCTTGAATCGACGCTGGGCTATTAGCGCAGACCTTATCTTTCACGTGGCCCCAAAGGAAGAAGTCGCAATGTGTTAAATTACAAGATCTCGGTGGCCAATTGTGATCACCTCTCCGAGTGATAACACGGTCCGGAAAAAAAACCCAATCAGCAAAGACACGACGTTGTTGATGATCGGCCGGCTTGAGTTCTTGTGTTAACTGAACTTTATAAGCCTTATGCAAAATACGGTGTAATGACGTTTGTGGAATGCCCAATTCCAAAGAACGACGAGGAATGGACAAACCTAGGTTTTCTTCAACACTTTGGGCTACAGCAGCAATATTCTGAGTTGTTCTTGATGTATTACTTTCGATTGTCTTAAGCGAGATTACTTTCATGCGATTATTATAAATCCCAATTTTGAATGCTAAGACGACGCCTTGAATGCTGAGTCATATAAAACGGACTTTTATAAGACTGATTCTAGATCGCTCTGAAGTCGAATTTGGTTGCCAGAAATGGTTTGCATTGACCGTGCACAAAAACTTTTCCGAGCATGAAATTGCAATTCCACATCGGCCAAAGATGTGTGAAATTGAAAACTCAAAGACTTCTGATAGTTGCAGCAAACCAACTTCAAATTATATGTAATATGTATGAAACGACTGACTCGTGAGCCCATGAGCTATAACTCACCAAGTGACTGCGTCGCTATTGTTCTGTGGACGGTTCTATCAAACGCACATCCCTCGAGATATTAGCAAATTGATCAAGGACCTCTTATACACTGCGCGGCGCTCATTAGTCTTCCTCACACATGACTGCCAGCAAATTGCGATGTGCGAACACATTTCAACAGGTGAACCGCAATTAAATTCGACTTTCGATCGGGCGGTGGATTCATGTGTCCCTCCTTACCCTCTAACCCACCCTTCAATGCTAATCGCTGACAATAATTGCTCGCGATTATGAATATATCATCATCGCATCTACATCACGAAAACGATGACTCGAGCTGATAGTTCTCTCTGTACGAAGGTATACTTGCATATCGCATGTGTGTACCAAGTGACTCGGCCTATCTCTACACGCAGATCCGACCTCATCGAGCGATTTAAATAATTATTAAAGCCAATTACCTGCGGTCTCATCAATTTCTCTTGAACACAACAAAACAAATTGCTCAGGCCACGGTGAGACACAACTCAGGGAGAAGTCGATGGCTTCGTTCTTTTCTTCGCCGGCAATTTGCATACGAAATGCGTTCGCGCGCAGTCATCCCCCTTGGTGCTGTGCGAAGTACAGCAAGGGGTTAACCTTACGCGGATAACCGCGACAACAACGTGTGTGACGCCCTATTCTCACCTGGCTTCGGTTATGTCTACTATTGAGAGATGATAATGGGAACATGCGAGGAATTATATTAGTTACGCTCTCGCTGAGTCTTCTGCGAGCGACATGAAGGCATTAATTTTATGCCGCTAATTAAACAACAATGGGCTGGGGTTAATATTTTGTCGTACGAGAACCTAACCTATACCTAGATGCGGCTGTCATGTAGGTAGGGCTTACCTTCAATGGGGTGGGGTGAGGTGGTAATCGGGATCACAAATGAATTGAGTGACGCTGTGGTGATTGATGCGGAAAAGTTGTGACGTTGGGCCACAACGATTGCCAATGTTTGTCGTCTGCCAACGAATGCCTGAACTGCTTGTCATTTTTCGGTAGTCCTACACTGAAGTAGCGAAGAAGTGCTTTGCACAATGCCCGCAGCTTGGTAGCATGAATGGGCGCAGTCGTCATGAAGAAAACGAATCTTTGTTGACCTCTTATGCGCAGTGATGCCATTCTGGCATTTTTAATGCTAGATCTAGCTTTTTTTTTTCAAACAGATAAATGCCAAATGCTTTTTTAGCATTTTTTTGTATTTTACAATTTTTGCTCCTTTTTTACTGGAGTTTTGGTCATTAGTGTACATTATAAGCCACCAATTTCCCATACATCAGATGGAATGTGAAACGTGAGCGGGGAAGTGTGAGTGCGATGAATCCTGTCTATCGTGTACAGAGAGGTATAGATACATGCTCTAATACAGATATGGAAGCCGTGAATCGAAGGATTTGTATCTTATCTGAACTGAAAGCTTGTGTTTTTTGGAAGTGGCGTTTCCATATCAACTGATCTCAGTTTTGTTTTGAAGAAGTTTTGTTTCGTCATATTGTGCGCAGTGATTTGTTGAAAAGTTTATTGTTTATTAGGTTTGACGATAGTGCAAAAGTAAATATGATTTCTTCTACATATCTTTTAAAGGAAAGTTAGTGTTAAATAAATGCAATTGGCAAAATTCATCGAATGAATTGTTACAAAGACTGATATATTTAATTATGGCTTTTTGTTCTTTATGCAGTGTCATATTGAGTTTAAGAAATGAAAGACGATTCAATTAAAATCAGTTCATATCTAGTTTGCTTATGTTGTGTTAACTATGATAATTTAAAGAAGGCAATATCTTGTTATGTTTTTTATAGAGTGAATTATGTGTTAGCAATGCTTATATTTTTGAATTGGTACCATAAATATTTATATAAAGGGTCCGCCATCTAACTTTTTTTTTTCAACTAGTGCTTATTTCGCGAATGGTAACACTTAGCTCATGTCTGATTTGACAGATAATTAGTTTTATCCTTCCGCTGAACGAATATGGTTGCGTATACGCTTGAACAACGCTGGGAAATATTGCGACATTACTTTGAAAATGGACTTAGAGAAGATGCCGATTTTGCCAAAAAAAAATCATCTTTTCAGATTAAGCTCATTTTCATCTTGGCGGGTATGTAAACAAGCAAAATTGTCGCATTTGGGGCACAGAAAACCCGCACGCATACATTGAAAAGCCGATATACCCAAAACGAGTCACTGTTTGGTGCGGAATTTGGTCCAGAGGCATAATTGGGCCATTTTTCTTCGAAAATGAGCAAGGAGTGGCCGTTACAGTCAACGGCGATCGTTATCGGGCCATGTTGAACGAATTTTTGTTCACAAAAATTGAAGAGGAGGATATTGGCAACATTTGGTTTCAACAGGACGGCGCTACGTGCCACACAGCCGATGTTTTGCGCCCGGTTTTTGAAGATCGCATTATCAGCCGCAGAGCTGATGATGCTGCGATTTGACACCGTTGGACTATTATTTGTGGGGTGCCTTAAAAGATAAGTGCTACGCCGACAAGCCAGAGACAATTGACGCTTTAAAGGACAATATTCGTGAAGCCATTGGTGAAATACAGCTGCACACAATCGATAATGTGCTTAAAAATTGGACCGATCGTGTAGGCTACTGCATGGCCAGCCGAGGCAGCCATTTGAATGAAATTATTTGCTATTATTAACCGGAAGGATTGTACTTTCGAATAAAAAAAGAAATTTGAGAAAATATTCAGTAGTTTTTTTTATAGCATTTTCAAAAAAAAAAGAAGTTATTTGGCGGACCCTGTATTTAAAAAATTGGTACTATTGATATTTTGTTTGTTCTATTTGTTCTGAAAACTGATACTTTAATAATAAAATAACGTTTTTTAACTGTTATTTTTTTCTCAGTTATTTTCAGGCACGGAATTCCTTACTAAACAGAGAGGTACACAGGCATTTAGATGATTGTATGGTACGTATAAAAGACAACTCATTATTATTATTTTTTTAAAGCTGATTTTGTTTTGTCTAGCATTTTTTTTTGCTTCAAACATTCTAGCATTTTCCATTTGGAAATGCTGGCAACACTGCTTATGCGTCGCAGACGGCACAACAAGAAACTAGACGAATGTTACAGAATTGCGTGCGGCGTATGATACACTGAAAATAAAAATTTGATCAAAATGCGGGTTCATTCAACAATTTGTTCGATTGACAAAATATTAAAAAGTTTTACCTTGTCTTAAAATGTTTGTTGTGATGACAAAAAAAAAAATGTTGTGTTAACAAAAAACTTTTCTTGTGCGTATCAAAATAATTTGCTAAGTTCATCAGAATGTTGTTAATTTACAAAGAAGATTTGCCAATTCTACTATTGCTGTTTTATCAAATCAACAATTAAGTGTTGCTCTTGCAAAGAAATTTATCAATTATGTCTTTATCTTTTTTTAGTTTGTCAATTCAGTTATTGTATTTTGTTAAATCGACAGCAAGTATTGTTGGTTGTACAGAAATAATTTCTCAGTACTGCCGTTCAGTTTCAGATTCCATATTAATAAATGATACGCAAAAAAAATAAGTTTAATAATTTGATTTATTATAAAAAAAGTAATTATACAAATTATTATATATGTACCTATGCATATTATAAAAATTTTTTTTCCCGCATCCTTGTCAATATTCCGTCCACCTCGTCTAATGCCCTTCCAGTAATCACAAAAGGCATTCTGGGAATCCTTAATAGAATACTTTTTATGGACCCTCTTATTCCGCCTTCGTTGGTCACTGACTTTCTGGTCGGTATAAAAATCGCATGCATGAAATAAAACGCGGCGGCAAATCGGCAATCTATTTAGAAAAAGAAAAAAATCCGTTTGTTGCAATTTACAAACGAGCTCATATAAAAGGATTTGATCGATGAATCAGTTAACATTTTTTAGCTAACTTCTTTCAGTTACTTTTTAATATTTCCATATGTGGCTTCCTTTGTCGAAGCAAGGTTTAGTTCAGCAACTATGTCCTCATCTATTTATTTAGTTATAAAATATATTTTTACACTTTTATCGGATATTTTTACGCACAAATAACAAAAACTTTGTGAATTTAACAATAAAATTGTTGAATTGATACAATATCGATTTAATAAATTGAAAATTGTGTTTTGTTATTCCGACAAAGTAGTTTTGTAGTAAATGTGTTATCCGCTTAACAAAATATCGTTCAAATTGATCAAATAAATATAAGTTGTATTGATTGATTTCAGTTATCATTACAACAATTTTTTTTTCAGTTGAACAAAACTATTTTTGTTGAAATTTAACAATGGAATTTTGTCAATATTACCTGGTATTTTATTTTCAGTGTAGAGAAAAAAAAATTGTATGCTCCCATATTGTTTAACTATTTTGATAGAAAAGCTGTTTAAATAAAGAATTATTTGTCTGGGGCCCAATGCACAAATAGCAACTGGAAAAAACACTGATCAGCGATGCGAATTGACAACTAGTTTGCTTTGAGTCAAACCCTGTTTAATCAAATGGGACGCATCGTCCCACACGGCGCTACTGGTTGAACACTCGTTTGCGATTCACAAAAACCATTTCGTAACCAGTCGTCTGTTGATTTGCATGTCGGGTTGCCTATTGATATAAGTTTCTAGTTTGTCGAAGATGAGTGGACAACAGGTCAACCTTTTGCTGGTGGTGGAGGTTGAAAAACATCCTATTTTTTTTACAATTTTTACCTTCCCAGGCTATTCGAAGAAAAATGAAACAGAGATGTCGTGGATAGAAGTCGGAAGTGTTTTGCTTCTGGATTGCAGGAGAAACCCCTTTCGCAAATTCCGAATAACTTTCTTTAGTCATTCTGTAGAACGCTATAACAATTTCGAATCAGAAAGTGCTAACTGTTTAGCAAGAACAAACGAACGATTCTGGAAATTGTTTTCACGGCATTGGTGTACCCAAAACCTTAAGCGGAGTTAAGTCTCCGCTGCGTCCGTATCAGGTCTGTAACCCGAGCTGCCAACTGGTTTAGTTTTTTTTTTTCAGTTTCAGTGTGTGCATTGGGCCTAAGAGTTTGAGAATTGCTTATAAAGGTGTTATTGTGAATGACCCGCTATTTCGGTAGCTGCCACTTTTGAAGCTTTTATTCTCTTTGACATTTGACAACAAACTACGCCATTACTAAAAATGGAACGATACACGCTTCAAAACGTCGTGTCTTTGCTGATTGGGTCCTTGAAATGAATGAAAATGATCCGGAATTCCATCGAAAAATCATCATCAACAAGCAAAATTGTCGCATCTGGGGCTCGGAAAACCCAAGAGATATTGTTGAGAAGCCTCTCCATCCTCAACGTGTGATTGTTTGGTGCGGTTTATGGTCCGGCGGGGTCATTGGACCTTACTTTTTCGATAATGAGGTTGGATCAACAGTTACGGTGAATGGATTGCGCTATCGAGAGATGATTTATGATTTTTTATGGTCGGAGTTGGATGGTATTGATCTGGACAACGTTTACTTTCAACAAGACGGCGCTGCGTGCCACACAAGCAACGAAAGCATTGATCTTTTACGGGAAAAGTTTCCGGACCGTCTTATCTCTCGAAGAGGTGATCACAATTGGCCACCGAGATCTTATGATTTAACGCCTTGCGACTTCTTCCTTTGGGGCCACGTGAAAGATAAGGTCTACGCCAATAGCCCTGCGTCCATTCAAGACCTCAAAGATAAAATTCGTGAGCCTATCGAGGACATAGGGCAGCCACTTTGCGATTTGGTTATGCAAAATTTCATGAAAAGGATATAGTCCTGTATGCGTGCTCGTGGTGGCCATTCGGCTGATGTTGTTTTTCATTATTAACGGCATACCTTCCTCTTTATTATAAAATAAACATCCGATCATTTATCTCAAAAAATGACATTTTTCTTTGAATACCAAAATAACTCCCCTTTATTAAAACCATCAATGCTAACGTTATCATTTTTTCTCCTCGTTTGCCTGGTGCTTGTGATTCTACTAGGCAGTGCCCACCACCACAGCTTTCTTTCGTCATCGACGAACTTCAAGTGCAGCGCGGTCATTAACCCCTTTGCGGTTAAAGCTTATAACTTTTCATCGCCCCTTGGTCAACGTTCGGAATACATTCCGGCTGAAGGTGAGCCTTGGTGCATGGTGCTCTCTATACGAGTGTAGAGTAGACCGTCCATGTTGTTTTCCGGTTGCTCATAGGCTTTTGGTTAAGGTATCGAATACTTAATCGAAAGACACTCCTGTTTGTCCTTGAATAGCCCAAACTATGTTTGGTTCGTTGGTTGGCTTAAGTGGCTGTATTTCCCGTTACCTAACGAGGGAAAAACACAAATAGCGCATTGAGCGCCGTTTTGAGACGACAACTAAGGGAACCTGAAAATAAAGGGGGATGAAGGATATAAAAGGAGCTCAAAACCAGCCTGTGGAGTTCAGAAATTTGATGATCTTGTTGAAATGGATGCTACGAATGGCCGAAAGGTCAACATAAAAAGGATGACCTAGTGCTTAAAAAAATTGGCTACCACTATCTTCGGCTCACTTCTCATACTTGAATACAGCGATAGATGGCGCTGATTAGAGCTGCGTGTTTGCCAAAAGTAAATTAGGTAATAGACTAACCTATCTTTGGACTTGACTCCCCCCAAAGATCACAGAACAACAACTTAACTGACTGCAGGCAACTGTTTGCGCAACAAGACAACGATCCACAGCCAAACTATGCCTGATGCGCTACATTGTTGCAAAATAATTAATCATATTCACTTATGACTGCGCTTTTATCATAACTGCCAGTGCCAAGCTGAACGTATTCACCTTTAGCCAGCCAATAAAAATGCCCAATTTCCGAAGCCAAAAGACATAACAATTGAGCCCAAACTGCGACTCTATACCCCTCTGTGGTATAGCTGCAACAAGATCCACGATTTTCCTACTGACGCAAAAAAGGAACCCAACAAAAATATTCATTAGATATAGGTACTCGTACGTACCTACCCAATGAGAAGACACGCCAAGCATCTTGCGCGTACATTTTTGGTTCGCCTTTCCATGCAAAACAACAAAAGGAAAAGTCCCACCAACCGCAGCCGCAGCCATTTTTTAATCGTAACGCTCGGCTTATGTAACAATAGACGAAGATCCCCGCCCGTTCCCCGCCTGATGGTATGGCTGTGCGGATCCAGTTCAGGGGCGCGCGCACAGATACCAAAATTCTCGCTCGACTGGGGATTGATCATGGCTCACGCAGAATAGTCGTGCACGATTTGCTTCGTGATTTTGGGGCTTCGGTAAACATAGAGTTCTACAAAATGAAAAAAAAAAAAAAAAATACAAAATTAACAGACGGGAGAGCGGGATGATCCCATCCCGACTATAAGCAGCTACACAGCAAGTGGATGTGGTTGAACTTGGATTGTATGGCTATTCCTGATTACGTTCCAACAAGAGCGCGCATAAGAGATGCTCCGACGCAGTGCTGTGATTCCATGTCGGATGGGTCTGTGTCTGGGTCCGGACGGAATGTGTTTTGCTACTCATTGCTGATTGGAGTACATAAATTGTGGAATAAACAATTCGTAACAGTCGCATCAGCTTGTGTCGTGTCTGGCAGGGTCTGGGGTCTCTATTCTGGTGGTGCGCGACGTTCGTTTTGATTTATGCGATTTATTGTCCAAAGGTGCCTTCACAAATGGGAATGGCGCTCACAATTGGCTGCAGTTTGCAGATGGCTCCAGTTGGCCTGTGGGAATGTACCCCGAAATAGTCGTGCCTAGAGCGGAATCATTCCAATTTGGAAAGTGCAAGGGAGTGCACTGCGATGGGAAAGTTTGACCGCATCGTGTCGTGTGGCTCTGCTTAATTGGCGTGGCATTGAAATGACGATGATGATGATGAGAGAGTGCGGTCTGCAAGACATCTACAGTTCAGCACACTCTCCCTAAATCTCGCCGGCTATCCATATCACATTCATCTTCGCCTAATGGCACCATTTGCGCCCACTAATTCCCCAACATGGTCCACAACGTGCTTCGATTGCAAGTGTGCGTCTTCAATCTTGTGCCACACAAGTTCTCTCATCGCTCCGTGCGCGTATATTCTGTAATCGCCGTGCAGTATCCTATTCCATGGCAGGAACTAGAACAACCACATTCATCCTGTGTGGTGCATTTTGTCGCACAAGTGGAATCATCACGTTTTTCCCTCGAACAACATATAGACCGATACCAGCTCTATTATACCTATAGAGGCTGAGCGGTGCACTCGCTGCGAGAGTGCATGCAAATCTCTTCTCGTAATGACAACATAATTACTCGGGTACCGTTTTAATTGCACAATGCACTTGGCCCGGACTGCAGGCGCACCGGCGACCGAGGAAGAATGATTGTTGGATACAAGTTGTTGCGGACGCATTTAGTGGACGCCTACACTGGTCCGCCTGTATGGGTCGATTTTTCCGCGAAATCGTGCGTACCAAAAACTGGGGGCGTTATCGCGCGCTCAGACCACCAATGGATTGATTGACTGTTTGTTTGCGACCGGAATCGCAAAGCCAGTGCTGGTGGAATATTTTGTTCAGCATTTAACATGGATTTGGGTCTTGCTTTGGGTTGCAGGCGTGCACGTCTGCAGAGGTATACGTTTTGCAATGTTGGAACCGTGATTTGATGCGGATATGCGGTGGATGTCGCATTGACCTAGATTGAAATGGATGGAGTGCATGGAGTAAGCTGTGGGTCAGAAAAGGACGCCCTATGTTGGGGAACAAACTGGAAGTTAATTAGGGCGACTGAAGATGCAGTCAGCTAGAGAGAAAACATGGTACAATATCATGCTTGGCTGGATGAAGAATAGGCGGACTGTGACATAAGACTAACGAACTACTGTGGCTAGATTTAGAAAATTTAGACAAATGCGTCATGGAGGCTACCTGAAACTATTAAACAGCCACACATGCTTCCATTGTATTTATAAATCAATTTCTTCCTGTTAATGGTTTGCGGAAAAAATACTTTCAAACTTGAAATTTAAAGACAAAGAAAGAAAATTGTCTGATGTTTTTTTTTTCAATATTGTGAGCACCACTAAATTTGTTTGTAGTATTTAATGTGTTATGCATTTATATACATTCCTTAAGGAATTATCTTTTTATTAAAAATCAACTTTTTCGATTTAAGAAATTGCAATTAAGAATGAAATACATTTTTTAAAGATGCCTCTTAATAACTACAGAAGTTGTCACTCTACGGAAATACGGTTGTTGGCACCCAAAAATAATGAGTAAATAATAGCTATTGGTTTTTTTAAAATGCATTAGATCCTTCTTTCTTAAGCAAAAGTGAAAATGCAAAAATTGATTAATTAATATTAAAAAAAAATATATATATATATAAATCCATTAATTTAAAAAAATTTAAAACACTGGAATAAATCAATTAAATACAATGCATCTAGCAATTTATTTTAAGCATTTAGCAACTAAACTAAAAACTTTTATGTAACATATCTAAAACAAGTTTATTGCAATTTTAAAATTTAATTAAGAAAAAATAATCCTGAAATTTTAAGTTGTATCAAGTATTTAGAAACTAAATTAAAAACTTTTATGTAACATATCTAAAACAAGTTTACAGCAATTTTAAAATTTAATTTAAAAAATAAAATAAAAATATTCCTGAAATATAAAGTCGCAGCCGATCCACTATGTAAATTTTTGTCGTTAAGGCATTTTCAAAAATCTGTATCACATAAACGTCATATATGTTAAGAGTAGGTATACAGTTATTGATTGTGTGCTGTGGTCACATATGAGCGCAAGTTATTGGCACCCCCTGCCAATAATTAAATATGTTGCTGTTATTGCTGTTCTTTGACACATATACTAGCAGATAATTTAAATATTTAAACTCGAACTACTAGTATTTTGTATCGTTTAGTAAAATAGTAATTTTAAAATTTTTTTATACGAGGAGTGTCATCCTCGTTTTTCTATCCAGTTTATTTTTTCCAAAGTGCAGGTTCCCATACAAACTTTTATCCCCTTCCAATACGAATGCATCAAATAGTGAAAATCACAAAATTGTACACTAAAGTAAAATTCGCTGATAGGTGTTTACCGCTTGATTTACAATAATATAAGAAAAGCGGGAAAATATTACGAATTTTATTATATGTTTGGATAAGAAAGATCTTTCTAGAAAGAAGGAACTGGAATTGACTAAATCCCTACCAAACAGAGATGTTTGTGTCCACTACTGTATCAATCACGGTAAATTTACAAGTTCTTGAGAAAATTCAGAACTATGAGTGCTGCCTTTGGTATAGAGTGGACGTCCAGTGTAACGAATGATGTAATGTTGGATGTTATTCACTATATAGAGCGCGTTCGTTATATAGATCGACTTTTTATACTACATTATTTAAAAAAGCAATTGAAAAATATATTTATTTAAAAGATTTTATTTGATTAAAAGTATAAAGCAGATTCGGCTGCTTACGCGGCGATCAAAAGTCGAGAAAGTCGGATGGGCGAAAAACCAGATGGCGAAGGGCGAACAAAAGGGAAAATCGTGTGCAACAAAGCAGCGCAATGGTCGCTGCCACTCTCGGCCACTCAGCTGGGGTGGGTCCAAAAATGAAATGCAGAAACGATGCAATAGGGTGGGCGCCAAACAATCTTTGAAAGGAGTTGTTAAACCTTTTGAAAATACCCACGATGATTGCTGTAGGGCAAAAGATAAAACAAAGACAAGGTAGGTATTTTGCGTTGTAAAAGCGCGATGTGAGCAGAGCATGGCTATTTATTGACGTTATTAATTTAAGAATTGATTGCGATGCGTCCAGACGGTCGTTACAAAGAGAAATTGTCGGATGCGACAAATTGAATCTTTGCTTCGATGACGATTTTCTAGCCGTTGGGAATTGGCTTGTTACCGCGTTGTCTGAACAGCAAAGATAACAACGGAAAGGGGTCGCGCGTCCCGCTCTTTTACGGGAAATTTCTTATTTCAACAAACACTTAACTAACGATCACTTTATACCACTTTACTTATCTTTATTTTCTGTGCTCCTCTTCTTTCTTCTCCTCTACACTGCCGTCCTGGCGTTTTATAATTTCTTCACCAGTCGAGCCACTTCTCCTCTCTTCCCCTGATCTCCTTCCTTTTTCTTTCGACTGAACTATTGTAACCGTTCACTTCTGGCTTCAACTTCTCAAAATTTTCTCCAAAATTTCTCAAGAACGCAAAAAAAACTTCTCGATTTTAAAAACTTAAAACTGGCAATTTGGACACTGCCTCCTCTCTAATCACTGGCCAAAGAAGAAGTGATTATTTATCCCACATTTTCCTTTGTTCCTCCTCGAACCTCACACACTCATGCATTCGACCATTCAGCCGCAACGGGTGTCATTAATAGTGTTTTTGAGTGTTTCTCACAGCTTTTTCGCCATGGTACAAGACCGTTTATGATCACCAATTCATACTCTCATTCACTCCGCACATATCCGAATCCTCCCAGGTCGACAGGAAATTTCCGGTGCCTGACGTTTCATTGGATACGAGTACAGAACAATTCTCGTTATTTATAATTGATTCGACAGTGGTGCCAAACTGCCTTAGAGCCCTTACAACCGGGGAATTTATTTATTATTATAGTATTTTTCTATTATTAAAATATTTCCCCAACAATGTAAACTAGTTAACATTGGAAAGGGTGGGAGAGGTTCATGGAGACGATAGCTTGGGGAAGACGGACTTTAAGAACGAAGAGTAAACTTAACTCAATATTTCGCGTACTCTTCACTGTTCCGTGGCCACCACGCAGATTTTGGGTGACAAGACTCGCAGATAACCTGCCAATTCCTTAAACCATAATCAGTGGATATGGTGGGCTCTCGAACTTTCGAGTTTATGTTGGGTTTGTTTCCAATTTATGTTGCGTTCGTTTGTATTCTTCTTTTTAATGAAGATCGCTTTCTTAGCGGGCGAAATGTACGTATAAGTTGTTGCGATCTTGGTATATCTGCACCATGCTCTCGTATTCATAATTATCATCGTTGGAGTGTCTATCTAAGAGTGGGAGGATCATCCTTCCCCACTCTTCAAACGCGCTGATGGTTGATTTTAGTATTGGTTCTCGGGGAAAGTACTCCCCCCACACACATCGTTGCGAGGTACCCTACCGTCCGTCTAGGCTCGACCTGCTTTTGTCGCTTTCTCCGGACGCCGGACCAGCGAGAGTGCTGAATTGGAACCAATTCAGGAACACCCCCTTGGCCCCTTGTCCCTCGAAAGTGACAGGAATGACCGAATGGGTATAAAAATGAGTGATATGGACTGGAGGGGAGGGATGGAAGTGAGATTGGGTCTTTGTAGCGTTTTCTCAATTCAGTTGGGATGTTCAAAAGAGTAGGTATGAAGAGTGAAAATCTCTTTCATCGTTGCAGGTTACGTTTTAAAATTTTAGCATTGACATGACATTTGCATAGGCGCTTATCTTACTTCTACAGCAACACACCTCTATTGCTCCATCGGCCCTCTCGCCAGTTCTCGCCGCAGCTGTTCTAAATTTGTTCAAAGAGGTCCGAAATGTGGTCGCGCAAAAACAAAATAGACAAACGAATAATCCTCTGACTTTATGCCCAGTGAGTCGCATAGCATGGGCCCACCATAACTCCATTGAATGGAGACCCTCGGCCATAGTTTTAAATCATTCGTCGTCCCTCATAAGGATTTCCTTTAGAAATACCCTGTCAAAGGAGTGTACCTACTCGTATTATGCTCCTCCGAACAGTGGTTATGGATCCATTTCGCTCAGATAATTAACTAATAAGTTCCGACTACATTTACCTAATGAGTTCCGCTTACAACGACCATTCAATTCAATTCGGTGGTCGCAATCCCCTCGGATGTGCCCGACAAAAATTTACAGCAGAACATGCAGTTAATTAAAATCTTTTAATTCGCTTTAACGCGCTTTGATTTCACATCAGTTCGATTGTCCTGCGGCGCATACGTGTAAAGAGTTTTTCTACGAAATTTAACTGTATGCTCGTATACATCCTGCCGGGGACACCCGCTCCACGTCCGTTTGGTCATTTCATGTTTCGTTATGGTTACCCTCTATGCAAATTCAATCGAACAGGGAAATGCAATTAGCCTGTTGTTGAAGTTCCCAGAATTAATTAAAAAAAATCCGAACGGAACTCACAGAGCCGAATGGAAGAACACCAAAAATAAAAACCGACAATTTTCAATATCTCACAAAGGACATCATCTTCATCATCGACATCGCCATCATCATCATCGTTGGTTGGTTAGAGTGCTTGGTCAGAAAATAGTGTGAGTGCACCTATAGTTGATTGGAAGAGCGGAACCTCACCGGCGCGACGAGGAGAAAAGAATCCTTTTCTGCTATTGATTACTGCCACCCCGGTGCACATCGAGCAAACTCAATTATATTTCTTCCAATTGCATGGTTGATGCATGTTTTCCATGTTTGCATGCACATGTAGCTATATCTAGCGGAGGCAAACAAAAAAAAAATTGATAAGGACATGAGTGCGGAAAAAGAGAACGCCACACAAAGGATCGGGCAAAGACAAAAGAACTTCCTTTCGTTTCGTATAGTTTTGTGATTCGATTTTTTTTTTTTTTTATATTTTTTTCGTTTTCGTGCTCTCGGCCGAGGATGCAGTAATTAACGCCCAGAAGCAAGGATGGCCTGAAATATTGTACGGAAATTGTGAACATGCTCCGTCGTCGTGGCTATATGTCCCGCCTAACTCCCATTGGTGGTTTAACGGTGCAAACGCTGCGATGAGTTTCTTTTTTTTGCACTCGGACTCAAATTCGATACCCCATCGATAGGTGGACTATTTTTTTTTTGCGCCCGCCGAGCTCTCCTTTGCATGGAACATAATTGAAAGGGATGCAGCAGCAGCAGCAGCAGGACGATGCCACTGCGTCATGTGCACAGGTACTGTGTATATATTCACACATGTAGCAGCGCAGAACGCCCATGGGAGCCGCTGCCGATGTGTACTCCGTACACACCATCATGTGGTCAAATCAAAGGGTGAAATTAATTGCAGCAATACCAACGGGACGACGAAGCATCCTTTTCTCGCTCCAATCGATTGCAGCAGCAGAATAGCGCATATCGGCTTTTTTAGAAAGTCCAATCCATGTCTATAGTTGGCTTTGATCTATATAGCGAGCAGGGAAGAGGGAGCCAAAAACAAAAAGGATGCACCCACAGGATACTGATTCGTAAAATTCCAATGGAAACGCCGAATAGACCTATATATACGGACATGGACATGGACACATCGCATGGTGATTAGGATATGAACGACGCGATTGGAGGCAAGGCTCCACCTATGCTCCGGCCGACCGGCGACGACAGAGAGTGTTCATTGTTTCTGCGACGGTGGAGGATAGCCAGAGACTTGCCGGAGGTGGCTGCCTATAGAGAAGTGCACGCCGGGATAAATAAGAGTTATGTACTTGTTGGTGAGATTTATGCGGATGGGGGTGGTTAGTTTTTGTTTTATCCCTTTTTCGTTTCCAATTGGTTTGGGAGCTCGTAAATTGGTCTCAAATGTGCACAGGTACCGTTGGCAAGATCTATCGGTTCAGCTGGATGCTCAGATGTGAGAAGAGGTCTGGGAAACTTTTTCTGCCAGTATAAAACTGCAGAGTGGAAGTGGCAGGTTTTTGGTACTAATAGTATGTTTTAAGGGAAGCATCCTGGGTTGTTATTTTGAGGTTTGTCTCCGCTGAATCAGAACAATTTTTGCCAAGACGGCGAGTGCCACAAGTTGATCAATTATTTCGCACAATGGAAAGTATAGGTAACTTTTTCCGCTGGCCAATATTACGCTCTGTCCGTCCAAGGAGATAAAACCTGTTTAGTTCAAGAATAATCTGAACAAACTTAATGTCAAAAAAAACTTTTTTCAATGACAAGTTCTTGTTATAGAATTAAAAAAAATATAGAATTCGTTTGAAGTCAACAAAAATCGGATGTGTCAAGCTGTCACACAATGCGAGGCTTTTTGACCGACTTGGAGAATTATTTGAAATAATTTTTGACAAATGTAGGTCCGCTTAAGTTTAAAATTCATCAGACCAAGAACCAAAAGTTTGTTTAGAAAATCCTGCCCGCCCAAAGGAAGTTGTCCCCAATATTTTATTTTATTCCACTATGGACCTGCCGGACTGTCTCTGGCTTATGTTACTATGAAAATGGATCTTCGAGATATAACCAAGTAAAGCGAGCTATGGAATGAACTAGCGCTGAGCCGTACGCGATTTAACATTTCAATAAAGTAATGAACTTTCCAAACTGACTGAAATAATGTGTACGCAAGTTCTGAGAAAATACCTTATACGCACTTGATGATGGAATTATTCAACTTATTCGTCAAAGTTTAAGTAACCATTTGCCCCGTTTCATAGCTATGCCTTATTGAAAGCTTGAATCTTGTTGAGCTGTACGATCGATACGCTCTACCGATAAGGGTCATCGCATACTTATGTGTAACGTTTTACATCTTCAATGCTGGAGGTTCGATCCAATCCTAAGATTTAAATGGAGATCAGCGGGTCTCCGGTTCAGTCCTCAAAAAACTTCCAAAACGTCATCTTTCGTAAATGTCTGAAAAACAACTGTGAGTCTATAGAGAAAGCTACTCAACCCAGTTGGTCGGATCGGCAGTAGGAGCTTTCAAATCGCCCCAAAAATATACTTCGACTTTTTACGTTTTTCAATAAGTGCGACCGAGTCTTCGTGCTTTTACTAAAAATCTAAAAATACACAGGTTAAATATGATGACGATGAAAGAGCACTAAACAATCCTTTTGCAGATATGAACAGCCGGGAAACCGGGACAGAAAGCAGCACATGTCCAAAGTTGAGACTCAAACCCGTCGTCTTGAGAGCTAGCCCCAGCTATCACACTTCAACAAATGATTTGCTGATTAGCACTGTTTTGAGTGACAACACCAATGAAATCCTCAGGAGCTCTGGATGTTCGATTGCCTCCTCACGACTAACTCTAAGCCAAGATTAAAAAAGACTAATTGTCAGCAAACTTTTCAGATTTATAAGAAGAAACCTCCGTCTCTGACACTCGCATCGAATTTTTTCTCAAATTAGGAACGCCTTATGATACCGCTGAATTTCGGTCTTTACCCCAATACAGATAAAGATACAGCAGATAAAGTTCAATGGACAAGTTAGGCTCTGCAAGTTTTTCCCTTTGATCTAAGCAATTTAGAACCTTAAACTCTTCAATATTACTTCTCGTTTACTCACACGCAGTTTTCCCTAAACTCCGGTCAAGGAATACATAAATAGTTTGACTTTGGAGTTCCGTTCTGGAACCTGCGGCCCGCTTTTTCTATCCCAAGGCATTCGATAGCAGCTTAGTTTTGTTCCCTATCTTACATTTCGTCACTTATACGGGGTCATGCATTTCGTGGTTTCAAGTTGGTATCACTGGCATTTGACACCTGTCAAACTCAGCTATCATTTGAAGTTTCATAATATTAGTTGAATGCTTGCGAAAATGGATGGCTTAGCAATCGAACAACGCGTTAAAATTATTAAAACTTACTACAAAACTGGTAATTTAAACGTAGCCACTTTTCGCGCATTACGCGATGATTAATCGACCGACTACATAAGCAATCGGTATAAAATTGTGCAGAAATTTAAAGAGAGTGGAAGTGTTACTGATGTCGTAAGGCCTGTTCATCATCGTAATGTACGCTCATTCGAAAATATTGTTGCTGCAAGTGCAAGTATTGCTGATGATCCGAATTTATCGTTTTATCGATTCGGAACTGATAACCGATTGAAAACTATGACTGGGACGATATGTGGTTACAATAAGAGGGGGCAACAAGCCACACAACACGACCAATTATGGCTTTATTGCATGAGAAGTTCCCAGGTTGTGTAACCAAGATCATGCGATTTGACACCAATCGATTATTTTCTGTGGGGCTACGCAAAAGACCATGTTAACCCGAATAATCCTCGAAATACAGGCAGATTAAAAACCAACATTACTCAATTTATAGCCGAGATACCGCGCGAAATGTGCGAAAAAGTGGTTAGAAGTTACATCAAAAGAATCGCATGCTGCGAATCTTCCCGAGACCGCCATTTAAATGCTATTGTATTTCACACTTAATGGCAAAGTCCGAACATTATAATGGAACAAAATTTTCATCAAAAATATCGTTGTGTTTGTTTTATTTAGTTTTACTTTCGAAGCCGAAAAATGAACGACCCCTTTATGTGTGCTCACTTCGTGAGCTAGTATCTCCTACTCGTCGCACTCAAACATGCTATACTGAGAAATAACGGCCTGCAGCTAATAGCTAATTTATTCGCGAAGCTAATCGAAAGGTTTTGAAAAGCTATATACTGCTTGAAACCTTATGCAGATCTTACAGGAGACTTTTCTCTCGAAGGCATTACTGACTATGAAATGGCTTTCATTCTTCTCAAGCTTGTATTTGGACTGCAAACAACAGTTGTGTCAATTGATCACTGATGACCCTTGCAGATTCGGACCAGCATCATTAATCTCTATACTTGAACAGAAGACCGATTGGTGCCAATTGTGGGTCATGTTCTGTCAAACGCTAGAAATTGTTCGCTTTTCCTATTCTGGTTATGTCATCAAATTTCCTTGTCAACGCAAGGCTTAGGTTGGATCATCTACTCCAGTGCGGTCTTAAAGTGGTTCTTCCATAAAGCTCAGCTGCACCGTTCCAATGTCAGTCAAAAAATGATTTCAACCGCTCTGCACAAGTTTATTGCACTCATCTAGGATTCAAGTTCCAGATCAAAGGTTCACAGTGAACAAGTTAAAAAAAGAATAAAAAAAAATACAAACTCCCAATCGTCGACAATGAAACGCACCCAAATCGAAGGCAAGCATATAGAACAACAACATCTCCCTCTCTCTCTCTTGCTCCGTCAAACTGCGCACCGATTGCTCGAATTGGTAACAGCAAAATGTCACGTTTTTCATGGTCGAAATGCATACATAAATCCGTCGTCGTCGTCGATCCCGATCCAGCCCCAGCAACATACAGCCAACAGTCGTGACATCTCCCGTCGTCCTATTAATTTGTAGCATTGTGTGTGGTGCTGGTGCTGGTGCTGGTGCTAGTGCGCGCGCATCCTTCATAAGTTCACTTGCTTGCATCGGACTTATATAGTTTGCAGTTTGTACTTACCTATACTCTAGCAAAGCCTCGAGAAGGCTGAGAGTGCGGAGACGAACCAAACAAATGCAAATCTCCCTAACCTCACATTGACACTGATATATCTGTTCAATGATCTGATTGCTCCCCGAATGAATCGAACCGAGGCGAGCCTCACCGGCTACACAAGACACAACTCTGTGCGGGACAAAATTGATCTGATTCCAATTTCGCGCAGAGAGCTGCAAATGTCTCCATGCGAGGACGATGACTACGACGACCGACGACGACGACAACGACCTGCGACAACCACGATGAGGATGTGGGAATGAGAATGATGATGAGGCGAACGTATAGATGACGATGATGATGATGATGATGATGATGGAGGCAGCAGCCAAAGTGCTATGCAGCATGTGGCTGCGCGCTGCACCATTTAATGTCGTGATGCGTTCCCGTGTTGTAAAGTGAAAGATTCGAAATTGATAATTTCATTTGAGTAGAGACTAGAGAGAGAGCCAATGCAGAGACCTCTCGGATGGGACGAGAACCGAGGTGAGGTATATGCTGTCGCAGCGCGTTTCGCTGCAAATTCGCCATGGAATTCACTGGAAATAATGAATAATGCTAACCAGGATGCGAGTTGTGCGGAACGAAGACGGAATGTAAACATATATAGCTGTGCGGCTCGAAATCGCTGTTAATTTTGGCAAAGTTAAGTTGGAATGATGTAGTCCCGCAGCATTTCCACTCGCATTATGAATATTTTTGACACAGCAAACGGGGATCGAATAGACCCAAAGGCTGACATGAATCAGCTATGTGGTGACTTGTTGACTGTTTCCATGATGTAACGTTGGGTGCAAAATGTGTTTCTGCCACATTAGGCTAGGCAATATATCTGGTGACCTTTTCAGTGAGATTACAGACTGCAGAAGTCTAGGCTTTTGACAATACATGATAACAATCTTTTGGTCATCAAAATTGAGGCTGCGGCTTTTTTTTAGCATAAGTCCATCCAGACTCCCTTCGAGTGACACTTCTTTTATACTTACTGCGTGCGCAACAAAGTGCCTACAAGTTTGCAACAGTTTAGGTCTTTATTAACTTGCAAAGTTAATCTCCTTTGATTTATCTTATCGGGTCTAGGGCTCCTTTAAATAACCTCCCGTTGGAAGATTGAACGTATATCTCATTAGGATCATCAGAAAAGACCGTATGAATCAAACACTTCAACAGTCTTCGAGCGCAGTGCCTCTGTGGCTGTATAAAACTACAGGCCTATGCTTCAATACGGACCTATCGCACCAACTGTTTACTTTCACCATTTGTATATACTTGTTGTGTTTTGAACGGCTTTGCGGAAGGTGCTTTATGTTTGTAGACCGTCCACCAAATAGACGGAATAATCATGTTTCAAACGAAGCCTTGACCCCTAAGTAGGTCAAGGGCTGACAGACTCCCATGTGGCTGAGGGCTCTTTAAATCTGTGAAAGGGTTTAAACAGCTTTTTCAAATCATTTAAAAAACACGATACTCTTTGGTTTTAAACTGACTATATATAGTTGGCGCAACAGGTCCGTAGGGACCCAAGGCCTAGCTTCTCGCAACCATTCGTTTTGTGTGAGTTTTATTTTTTTTGGAACGAATGGAAGGGATCTACAATTTTATGCCGATTCCAAACGGCTAATTGAGAAGCTCTAAAGACAGTTATACTCTCGGATGTTTGTCAGACGTTCGCGAGAGGTGGCGCAGTGGAAAAAACCCCAAGTTGGAATTTGGGTTTTTTTGCGGGATTCGAACCTGGGACCCCTCGCTTAGTAGTCCAACACACTAACCACTAAGCCACTGCGCCTACTGACTAGCTTTACGAAAAACTCTTAAAGCTGTATATGGGTACTACAACTCTTTTGAGGTGTTATCCCAGCGTCCGCTGATGCTCATCACGTCTTTGAAGCTAACTATATGCAGGAGGCCAGAAACTACATTCAGACCTCAGTGTTTGTAAGGCACTTCGCACGGCATGCAAAATTTTTGAAGATAATCCTAGGTGATAGCAGTCATTTAGAAAAGGCCGGTTATCAATAGCAGCAACTGCTGAAGCGAAGCCAACAGCAGAGAGAAGGCGCCCTATCTGAGTGAAGGTATACCTATTTGTTCAGACAAGGCTAGCCTACAAAAGCAGCAGTTGATGAATTTCTTCGAACTGTTCGCGTTTTAATACAAAGCAATCCCCGCCTAAAAATGACAATCGTGTGCACAGCTCTAGACGTCAGGAATGCCTGGTGTAACAAACTGCTGGAAAGCAATGGGAAATTGGTCTGGGCCACCACAGGTTTTCCTGAAATAAAAATACTTGCAGGGACCATTTCCAGGTATTGCTAATAGCTCAATCATAAGAACAGATATAAACCGAACTGCATTAGAATTGTTGGGAGATTATGCAGATAATGGTAGCCTAGATGGTAACCAAACCCTAAGAAGGAAGACGAAATCGCTGCTGGATCGGGGTGATTGACGTCTGAAGTTTGGAATAGCTCCAGATCCAACCGCAAACCGAGTTATTTACCTTTCAGAAAGACCAGTTCTCGAAATGGCAATAAGTTCCTTCCAAACATTTTCGGGATTATTTGACGTCGAAGTGAAGCCTCCTTTTAAACTTCCCAGGTCATTGATAAAGTATGTCTAGGAAAAGATGCAAAGACGCTCACCCACCCCCTAACTAGGGGCCGAATCGCTTTATCCATGAACAAGCTTATTCGTTGCTACGCTCAGAGATAATTTGTTTTCGTTGCTTCGGTAGATTCGGCTTTATTACGTATCCGTTAGTCCATATAGAAGAAGACGTAAGTCTTCCATGTTACCCACATATACAGCAAACGGTCATTTGACAGAAGTATGCTTGAAAACGGCAAAAGGCAACAACACTATACCGGGAACCGTGCGACCGATTACCTCGGGTTGGAAAAAATGTACTCCGAAAGACGCTTCTCATTGACGTCAGTACTTTGGCACACAAATAAACGCAGCGTTGCCGCTGAAAAATTCCAGCCAAAAAAGGGCTGATCCATAAAAAAACTAATATTGCAAAAAAATAGCACAAAAACATTTATTTATATAACAAATATTATTTTTAAATTTGTTTGCATTTTTTTTTCTTTCAATATAGAATAAAATCTGACTTAAATTGAAAAAGGTACAATTTTGATCATTTTTTAAAAAAAACTTGGGGCTTCCCTGCAATGAAGCAGTGCCACCAGAGTCATACCTTACCATTTTAGAAAAACCGACAAGTCAACTTGTTGAATTTATCAACAAGTGGTTTTTGAGATCAGAATTGGCCTGAAATGCTTTTAAATTGCTTAAATTTGTAGAAATTTACTTGAACCAGCAGTAAAGAGTGTTTTAGGTATAGAACTTTAATTTGGCAGCACAATTTTAACTGGCGGTCATTTGTCAGCTGAACGCGCCTGAACAACGCTTCCGAATTGTGCAAATTTATTTTGAAAATCATGGTTCTGTTCGAAAATTATCTTTCGAATAAAGAAAATTTCATGTCAATTTAAAAAAAACAAAATCATCCTTGTTTTATGTCATTTCAAATTTCTATACCTCTTAAAAAAACATCCTTTACTTGTCGTGACATGTCCTATGAGAGCAACAACCTCCTATCGGATCACAAATAGGTACTTGCTGAACAAGTGAATTTTTAAATCAACCCCCAACAGTTTTGTAGCAACAAAGCAGAATTTTACGTTTAAATTTTACTTGTTAAAAATTACAACGTGCACTCTGCACTTGTTGAAGTTTTTTTTTTTTTTTCATATTAGACTCGTAAAGCTATTCACCACGAAAGTAAAAGTCATATCAAAGTTATTCACCACTTGTTGAAAATCGTAACAACCACTTGTTGTTGAAATTTACAGAAACTATTTTCCAAAACTGCCAACAGCCTGCCCCAAATCACTACTACACCCACCATCATTCAATTGCTCTCGATTCACATCCCCTCAATCCTTGCATGAATCGATTCATCCACAAACCAGTACACACATCCATTTACCCATCCAATCACTCATCCAAAGACATTCAGGTTGACATTTGAATACCAATTTGCATCCCATTAAGATGTCATATCCGTCATTTGTCGCATCCAATATCGAAGCGCACATTAAAACCATCAACCTGCCGCCTCCTCCCGGGCGAAGTGGCGGCCACTATACACACACCATCTTGTACAAGTTCAACATCATGGACATAAATTGTCAACCGCCAGCCTACTCGATGCGGGGCGCCCCATCACACCATCGTCACTCTTAACGTGAAATGTCACTGCGAACAGAACGGGCGATTATTAATTTCACACCTCATCCGAGCATCGCGGTGCGCCCAAGACTCCTTTAGCCGTTAAGCTGACAGTCTTAGTGTCAGATAAGTATGTGCGCGCATTCAGGAGCCAGCCACGGTAGTTGACACTTTGCAAAACTTCAAAGCGCAGTTCACCGGCAAATGCGTGTGTGCCATCGTCACCCTGGATGTCGTTAAATCTGCGCTCTATACGCTGCTCCTGTTATACTCTGACATCTCAATTATGCGGAATGATACCATTAAGCGCGCAGCCGCCCTATGCACATGCGCAACCGGTATACGGTACCCGTGGGCTGTATGTTTATGTGCATCGGAGCGATCGCGCCTTTGGGGGCTTCGGGCGCATGCGCTTTACCCCGATGCAGTCGCCTCTGCGTACGAATTCGTATGCGCGCAGCTATTAATTATCGCGAAATTAATTCGTGTGATTTGATAAGAAATTGACATCCATTACGGTAATTGCTGAGCTCGCGTCAATAAATGGCGCAGATAGAATGCGTAGGCTGTGTGCGCACCGTAGTCGTTGCGTCGCTCTGCAGGACATGTTTGGTTTTTCTTTCTTTTTTCGTTTTTTTTTTATTTTTTTGGTTTCGTAACCGGTCGCCAGAGTGTGTTTATGTAGATTCGCGAGGACCTCATGCAGTGACGCTTGTTGCGATGTTTGTAATGGGCTTGCGTATAATGGGCCCCACAGGCAGGCGGTAGGCGGCCGGTTGTGGGTCTCGCGGCCTCCCGGGGGACACCGACGGCATATGCGTGCAATTAATGAGTGCGCGCCCGTTTAATGAATGAATGAGTGAGTGGATTCGTATGCGAATGCCTGGCGTGTCCTATCAAAACACTTCGATTGGTGTCTCGGAATGAATTGCCCTGGGCTCGGGAGAGTTTGACCGCCGGTCTGGTGATTCTCGCGGCGCGCGCGATGAAAGCCTCAATTAACCGCCCATCGTGTTATTGGCGGGGAAAAGCGCCCTCGAATCTAGTCTACGGATGAGCTGCAGAAAGCACCTGCGCTGCACTCGATTCAATTGTGCGTGGGCTTGGAATGTTGCAATCTGTTAAGGAAGGCGGAATTTAAATTTGCTTGCCGCTGGCGTTGTTAATCGCCTATCGATGGGTCCGGCCGGCCAATGACTTTGAATGGAGTATGCGGATAAAGGCGCGGGATGAGCTCGATTTGTTGTTAATCACTTGTTTCTCTTGATGATGGGGCTGAGCCTTTAAATGGGAAGAGGTGTATCGTGAAGCGAAGCTGATTGCAATATGAAGGTCCTATTTGTAAGCGGATCGTAGTACAACATACTGGTGCCTGGCACCACCTATTGCAATGTAACTATGAACTTTGCCTCTATTCCGGCGGTGAGAGCGTCTGATAGAAACGGTCATAAGATCTGCTGAAGAATCATCAGTTTGGCTATAAATTGGGTGCAAATTCTGGGCTCAGTAGGCTCGTGCGATTCTCCCAGCATCTGCAGCCCATTTTTATACTACAACCGGAATCCAGATCACAAGGGCTAGAACAAAATCCGTCAAATAGAAAGTTTCCATATCGCACCCAGCCCTAAGCACACACTATTCTTGTGTTGCCTCTCCCTGATGCTCTCGAATATAACACCGGGGAGCTGGATTCACTTCTCGGTTGTCAGTTGTCGAAAGTTTTCCTCTTCCTACTGCCTCCACCCTCTCTGACAAGGCAAGAGTATCCCCCTTGCACCCGCCCTGACAATTTTGCTTCTGTTAAATTTGTTGTGTTGTTTTTTTTCGGTCGCTGTCGAACGCTGTCATGCTGACTTCTACCGGATACACCATGTCAGACATTATGTGGAAGCCGAAGAAAAACTCAGGTAAAACTGCTGCGCCATAACGTCAAGGGTGGCGGCCGAAAAAAGGATGAAATCATCAAAAGTTAACTTGGCCCATAGCGTAGCAAAGTCGCGGCAGTCATGGTGTATATGTGTGTCCTGTGTTTTCGTATAAGTTGAATTTTTGGCATTTCCAACAAACATCGGGAAGCACTTTGTGTTTTGGTTATTTGGCCCGGGTTGTATTTTAGGGGTTTGTGTTATTTTTATTTTTGCCATTGCCACCTTGTTGACTCCCGAATTTCGAGTAAACAACACAAGTAACATACCTACTCCAAGAACACCTCTCAGTGGGTGGGTATAAGTATGCGGTGGCCCCCAACTCCCTGCCACTGATGGGTTACACTGGGCTAATCGTGTATTTTGGAAATAAATCCTTTCCGGAAGTCAGTTGCTTTGGGACATAAGTTCTGAGCATTCGTCTGTGGATTTTGTGTTTCTTTTTTGCTGTTGTTCCGTTGCTTCGTATAAAGCTTCTTGTTGGTCTCCTCTTTATTTTGGGGGGCTGGTGCGCCCGCTGACGGGATTAATAGATGGTGGAGAAAGATGGATCGACTCCATTCGAAATCGTATACATTTTTGGACAGAAACATTATCCTGTGAGGGGTTTGCTTTTATTTTTGCCGAGAATGATAATATTCGTGTAGCCGTGTACCCTTCGTGTCTTCTTTCCGGCGGGCGTTGTGAAAGACGTCTGTATATGCCCGGCCGGCTGATGGGTGGAAGTGTCTTATTCCTTTGCCAGGAGATGGAAATTATCTGACAAATTTTTGGTAGATCGTCGATTGTTGAGTTGTCATAATATGTCAGTGGCTGTTGGAAATGAACTTGCCCGAGGTGTGGAGAGCTCGACTAGACATAGTGTTTAAGGAGACTTCTCATTCCAGGTGAGAAATATACCTTCTCCCCCTTTGGAAGCTCGTACAAAAATCGTTGTAATGAGATCAAAAACAGTTCCTCCTTAATTCTGCATATCTTTCCTCATACAGTTGCCCAAACTAAATGCACGCATTCGCACAAGCTTCGCCTGGACGTTCTCATTTTCTTCTTCAGCGATAGTTTCGCCGAATCAAAGACGGTTTAACAACTGGCATTTTATAATTGTCACCCATTTTATATCTGTGCCTTGTGATTCTCAGATGAACTCGCCGGCGAATGAAATCTTCTTCCGGGAGACTTTCAGCAAATCAAATGCGAATCAGAAACATTTGGTAAAGTCCGGCACGGTACAATCGCTCACTAATATTGTTTCGAAAGCTGTTAATGACTTTGAAGACAAATTCGCCTTTTGTTCTTCCGCCTGAGTGTTGCCGAATCGCAAACGGTTCTTCCACTGGAATTCATACCAAATATGTATTACTTGTTGTTCTAAAATGAACTCGAAATGAAGCCTTTCATATGAAACATATATATCACGGCGAATAAAATCTTCCTCTAGACGTTCGCCTTTTGTTCTTCCTCGCGAGTGTTCCCGATTCGTCGACGCTTCGTCCAATGAAATACTACAGAGTCTGAGCGGCAACAATTTCATATGAAATATTGAATGACCCGTGCTTTGCATATGAACACCCGGGCGAACGAAATTTTCTTCGGCGAACTCTAAGCGAATTTAATCTGAATCAGTTATTTTTTTCGCCCAGAATATTTTTTTTCCATCGGTTCCAAATCATCAAGGCCATGGACAGAAATGCACATTTCGAAGCAAAATCTTGCAAAAGGATCAGAATTGTTTCCCCAATATTCGGTCAGTGAGCCAAAGCCGACCACCCTCCCGACCATTAATTAACTCCACCCGACCGTTCGAACCCTCTAGCCCGCCGATTAATGAAAACTCCATCAGTCCTGGATTAGCGTTCACACACTACATACATTTCACGCTCATCATGCATCCCTGCAGAAGTTTTCCATCTTTTCTTGTCTCCTTTCTTCTGCTGGTTGTCCTTCAAGGAAAACCATATATTCACGAGGATTACAGTCATTTTGAAGAATGAGACATACCACCATGGAAAATCCGAAAATTCATCAATCTTTGCCAATGCAAGAGTCTGCAGTATGCCAACCAAACGCCCCCGAAAAATGCGCCCCCAAAACCCCAAACCACCACCGACTCGTTCGTCTTAAGTATTAAAGACACCTTCTCACCACTATTCCTACTCCGAAAGGCAGCTTTCCTACCTACTTTGGGCGCCTCGCCGCCCGAACGCGTCGCCTGTCAAACACTGTGGCCAATTGCATCAACTGAATAAAATATCGGTGACTTTTAGAAACTGCTCACAGATGGCGGTGGTGGGTGGTTGGGTTGTTGGATGGCCGTAAATGAGGGAGAATGCATTTTTTAGTTTTGCCACGTTTTAAGGGTGGATTTACAGAGGCATCATGACTCTCCGGTCCTGCAGCAGGTTCTCGTCGGGCTGCTTTTTCCGCTGACGATGAAAAATTACTACCGCCAACTCACTGCGAGTCACCCCGCATCCCATCTGCCTTCAAGAGCTATATGCATGTGCGGGCCTTGGGTGTTTTTCATTTTTCTCTCTGGATGTTCTCACAACATCCTGCATTCTGATGCACGGCTGAATGCCTGACTGGCTTGAATACTGCCGCCCGCCGACGTCGTCGTCGTCGCTTTCTACTTGTGTCCTGGCAAGGATGCATGGCGGTGGCCCCAAGTGAAGGACTGAACTGTTTTTGTTCGCTTTTATTATTTCTCATCCATTTCTTAGGGCTGTCAAAATCTCTTTCGCACACAATGGGGGTGTTCAGAGGGTAGCTGCGGCAAGTGCACAAAAAGCGAAACAAAAAAAAAGCAGTAAACCCGAACAAACACATCAAAACAGCTGAACGAGAATCGAGGTTGGGGTGGTAATGCTTCTTGTGGCTAAAGGTCTTCGTCGTTCGTTGCAGCATTTGGGGGCCTGATGCGAAGAGTAACGATGGATGGATAAGTGAATGAATGGTGGTCGCCTTTGTGAGTGCATCGAGGAGCTGGCTGGCAGCCGCCTACTCCCACGCCTCCACAGTGTGTCGCTGCCAACCACTTTGAATCGCATTAATCTTCTGCACTTCTGCCCGACTCATGACGAATCATTTTTCAACTGCCAGCCATGCACACGAACATGAAGACGACAACGACAACGACAACGACGACGGAATGCAGTCCCGATAATGGATTTTGGGTATCGGCCAAACAAAGTCCGGTCTCTCAAGGGGATGAGGTTTATATTTTTGGGAACAAGTGCAGCTTGCCAGTTAATGATGACTAAACTTGGTGGCTTTGCGAACAACAACAACAGCAGCAAAAAAAAAATTCTAGACAACTATTTGGAGGCACACCTGCATCAAGTCATGTCACACAGCCAAATAGAGGAAGATCCGACGGTTGGTGACATCATTTCGCCGACGTTGGTGCCGCCGGTGGAATTTTCTCACATTTTGCCGGTCCACCGGCCATAGTGCACCGGAAAATTCCCAGTTTCAATGTTAGCGATCAACCTGTAACTGTGTGTTCGGTTGCGCGACAGCGATGATCGTGACATCTCCTGCAGTTTTCGCGTTTGCAATTTGTTGTGCTGCACTGGCTGGCACTTGTAGCCGAGTCAGCGTTTCGCTTGTTCGCTGCCAGTCGGAGAGTTAATCACGACTCTTGGTGGCGCGGATTTTAACATTTTGCTGGGCGAGCGATATTTCTCATTTGGGCGAGACTGGGACACATGAATGTGCGCCATTTGATCTAGCGAATTTTGGACGAGTGCTTTGCTTCCAATTCGAGGTGGGCATACTGAGTGAAGTTCGCCTTAACGAGGTTGTTTAGTGCCATCTGGCAGTCAATTATGGAAGATCGGTACCTATACTTGATCCGAAAATGTTCCACTGTACTGAGCACTAACTTAGATTAATCCACACCGCAAATGATAACAACTATACTGCTTGTGGTATCAATGGTAGTGAATGGATTGCGTAGTTCAACAACAGACTTCATAATTTAACTGCGTATTTCAAAAGCGATTGTTATTCATTGCGGAGTGCGTCGACGGGAGTTCTGCTTTCACAACACTCACTAGTCGAAAATGTTCTTGATATTATAGTCGATCTCGAAAACCTTCTTCGACCTACAGATCTGTAGAACCGAATGTAAGATGTCTGCAGTTTTCGTAAGGTTCGCGGTGATATTGGAGAGGTAAGACTTGCATTTGTCTTTTACAAATTTTAAGTAAAAAGTCAAAATATCGTTCATTTGTCATTCATTTATCCAGTGACCTGTCAACCTGTGTATATATCTGGAAATAAAGCGTGCAATAAGTGAACTAAATGAACGAACAAGTTCAGTGGGTGGATTTGATCTAGATCACTTATGGACTTCTGAGGAGCTTCTTTCAAATTTAGGAAAGACTTGAAAAAATTTAACGAACTTCGTATCTAGATCCGCCACATTTTTAGAGCAATCTTCTTTGTATACATAGGTCCATATACGGGGATGCGAAAATCTGGATCCTGACAGAGTTGATCCAATGTAAAATTCACAAGGAGCTTTTTCGAAGAATATAAGCTGTCATAAATGGATTTCAATCTCATTCTGAATCACAAAATGTTCAAGGGAACTATCAGCAAGAAAGATTCTACGAGTATCATCAACAAGCCTTTTCAGCTATTCGAACAATCGGAGATGCTATCGAGATCTTCGCCCGTAAAAGATGTGAACGTGGATGGTTTTGAAATAAACTATAACTTGTCTGAGTAGGTGAAAATAATTACTAAAAATCGGTTCACAGAATTCTACAGCCCTATAACGTCATCAGATCTCTGAACTTGACTTCGAGCTAGCAAGGATCTGCGACCAATTAAGGAGTATCCAAAATCGAAGCCAAATGTGCTTTTATTTTATTTGGAGTCTATTTTGGATCGATTCTCTGATTTTACCTCGCTTACGAGACCGTTTCAAGCTCATTAACCTTAATATACCCTTGACTGACGAAGATAGCAGCATACAAGCTTCTCATTCACCGACTCCTTTTAGGCTCTGTCGATTGCACATTGATTTACAGCTCTATCTTCTCTAACACAAATCTACGATGCCCCCGTCCACACACTCATTACGCCGCAAACGAGCCTATCTCCGGAATGTTGCGCAAGGTTGATTCAAACCGTGCAGTTTTCGACTTCGATCACAGCACTCTCTGCCTTAAATTCGATCTTCTTTACCATCCTCAGCTTTAAGTCTTTGTTTTCTGCATTGTTTGGTCCTAGATCTCTGAGGCTGATGTTTTAGTAATTTAAGCAATTCCAAATAACAAATGGGAATCCGGCGAAGAATTGCCATAAGAGTCCGCCGTCTCTTAACTCTTGAACCAAAGATCAACCCTTCTCCTTTATGCCATTGCGGGTGCTTGGAAAGAAAGATGCAACGCTGTAGTCGAAAAGCCAAAAGACTGCAATGACTGACGGGCAGAGCGAAAGTAATGCTCCAGACTGGAAGATTTATCCATCCAAGAGCACTTTTGAATTTCAAACTCGGGGTTAGAAATTAAATATAAGATCGAACCCACGATTCGAAGATCTAAACTTGGTCTAGATAACTAAATGCTGCGGAAGCCTCTTTGAGTAAGTAAATACAAACTGGTGCTGACAACCCTCGTTGGGGTTTTAGCATTGAGTTACCTGTCATTGGTGGCCATTGGTTTAAAAGGCATAAGCTTTGGTAAGACTTTCGTATAAGTTCGTTGGAAGGGGCAGAGCTAGGCTTCATCACATTTTACAGTGAGCAAAAGTTGTACAACGATTTTTGTATATAGACTGCGACCTATCAACAAGGTCGATGGCATCATCTCTTCAGCTATTTGTGGTGGACTTGCACCTTAGAATGGGGCTTTCAGGTTTATGGTGAAACCTTCGTACATTGTTCGAGGTAAGGCATCTGTGAATTATTTCCTGACTTTTGTCATTTTTTTTGTCATATCTGGTCGTAGAACTTTCGATAAGTTCATCTTTTCAAATCCCGTTCCTTATCGAACTGCTCGGTTAGCAAAACTGGGGGCTTAAAATGGGTTCGGGATAGTTGTTCCGCAAAAGCTCTGATGGTCTTTTATGACTGCATGCTGGGCCTAGGGGTTAAACTTCATCGCATACTTCCCTCGCCTCCTGTTGGGTTTAGCATATCACCTCCGCATATGCACCATGACATGCAATAAGGTCTATACATACTGCTCTGCCTCATGGTTGGCAAAATAGTACGACAACAAGATTCAATTCGTCTACCTTCTAAGTTCGCAATGACTCGTCGCTCATTTCTTACAAAGTTTAAGGTGTTTGCGTAAATCCAGCGCCGGGGACCGGGCAGAGGACAATCTTCACAAGGAAACAACTTCGGCCAGTGCGAAACTTATGGTTGCGTGCTAGTACGCAACAAAATGGACGTGTCCATGCACTATCTTGCAACCTCTCACCACATTAGTTGTAATGGTATAGGTTGGTTCTCTGCAACCATCGCGCCATAAAATCCGTCCGAGCTACGTCTTACGTATCATATGACTACACTTCCTGCGTAGATCTGCTCCTCGTCCTCAGTTAATTAAAACTGATCACCTCCTCCCATCAAGAGAGTGCACAAAACCAGCCCCATAATGTTCAGCAGTAACGCATGCGCGTTCGCGTTCATTTCCAGGGATTAAGGAATTTTGCCAGTCGCCAGACCCTCCTAGCTACACGTATACCAAAGAAAAGAGCGAGGGAACTACGATGTTTTGTCTCATTAGTCTCCCACAACGTGAATTAAGATAATCTCACAGGTTGTAGGACTAATGAATTGCTCTCTGATTTCAATTGAACGATTACGCGAGATTCTCTTCTAATTCCACGTACGAGAAACGGGGTACAAGGTATGTTGCCTGTGTATGGCTGTTTGCCACCACACACAACCACCAGCTAGATCGTATTGACTCTGCGCAAATGGATCACCATTTGTGGTGTGCGGAATCCAACGAATTTCTTCGACTCCTCTTTGGGGCCCACATCTTCATGCTGGAGGACGATGTGCAGGAGAAGATGTGTGCACCTTGACATTGGTGGTAAGTAATTTCCATTTGTCACGAGAAATGATTTCTTCGAGATTTGAAATTCATGATGCAGGCAGCCGCAGCAGTGTTGTTCCTGTTTCGATATCCCTCCACGGTGATCGCTTCTGCATAGGAAAACTACTGCTAATGATGTGGGAGGACTTGCAGCCACTTGTTTGTGTGTGCATTCTCCTAAAGGAGCTTCCTAATTTGGCAGGCCTTTGTTAATGGATTGATATGGCACAATTGGTTGTATAGCTGCTGGTTGGTTGTTCGGTCTCATCCTCTTTGGATTTTAATTACCACACTTAACGGATGCGCAGATTTGTCATCTGCATAAATATACCGTTTTTGGGATACAGATATGCGATATGATTTGTCTATATGTTGTGCCAGGGAATCGTGTGGATGCGACAAATATCGGTGCAGCTAATTAAGAACTGAAAATAGAACTGGAAATGCTATGTGGGTGTGGGATTGTCTTGGGGTCAGTTAGAAGGACTATACGGCCGTGGAACTCTTTGTTGGATTAGGACTAAAGGTATCCATGGTGATGTTGCGGTACACCTCCCAATAGTTGAGGACATTCTTTAATGTAACCGGTCACAGAGCGGTGAAGATTGGTGCAGAAAGATTCCTGCAAATGGGGTTTTGAAATTTTGAATGACAGTATGGTCAAGGAACGCATCGCATGCACACCGCCGACGATGCTCTCGACAAGATCCTCACATAAAGCACTTATAGGGTCAAGCGTATCTATCTGAACCAAGAACCAAGGTTGGAGTTCTATGAGTTCGAATGACCCTCCTAATATGGCCCGATATCTTTTTAAAGTTTTTTGGATATGAGGTCATTCCCGACTATTTCCGTTTTTGTATAAGACTTTGTGCAAGATATGGTTGAATCCACATAAAGATCCTTGATCCGCTATCCGACCTCAGAAAGATTTAGAAAAGGTGGCGGAGCCTTATTTTTGGTCGAACCAGAAGTCCCCCACTCAGAAGTTTAATAGATTGGCTACTAAGATACTAAACACGCTTTCGGGTTATATTTAGGTACACATTTCTGCAAGCTCATGCATAAAACTTTGCGTTGCAGAGCCCAATTAGCTTGCCCCTAAAGTAAGACTGGTTTTCAGAATTCTTGCCAGAGAAAGGGCTACAGTAAGATAAGTAGATAAAACTTTTGTTTTTGTCTCTTTTATAGGTTTTACGAAAATTTACATAGAGGTTATCCTTTGCGACACTGATCCGCAGGGGCTGGCTACATTTAAGTCTCCACTGCACTCAATGCAGACCTCATCCCTATAGAATTAGCTTAAGAAAGTAGTCCTCTATCAACATATCTACATAAGAATGAAGTTTGTGATCTTGGTGCGAGGTGGTTAGCGTGCGGCACTGATCGCCTAAGGTCCTTTCCGCGAACAATTTGCTATCTATTTTCTGTGATTGGTGATAGGCTTATTAGTATAGTACACTATCCAATGACTTTTGAAGTTCTTGAAGTCTTGCCACTTTACTGTAACGTCGTTTCCTTCAAACATGATCGTATTGACTTGCTCTTTGATTTCGGTGTCAGAGATGAGGGCACCATTTTGTGCGGTCTCCAAAAGAAGGTCGAGGAAAGGCAGACGCTTTTTCTCGCCGATGTCATTGTCTTCGGCCTCCAAGTCGTCCTTAAGCTGTTTAGCTTGTCCGTATGACAGACCTTCGACGACGATGGAGTTTTTGTTATACCTATCAACTTGGAAGTTGAAAGCTTCAATGGTTTTGCTGGTCTGAGCTAGGGAACATCGGAAACCCTTGGCAAAGGCATCTTTCTCGTTCTTAATGATCCTGGTGGTGAGGCCATGAATGATGTTAAGGAGCTTGCCTTGATTCTCGTAGTACTTGGTGAGACCGAAGAAGAATTCACTGCGCAATAAGGCATTGCGATCGCACAAATGGAGAATGTCACACATTTCATGAAAGCCAGAGCGTATTTGAAGCCACCTTTCTCTTGGTTCTTCTTGAAGACACCGTTTTTTCTGGAAAAATAAGAAATTTAAATTATTTCAAAGAAAAATGTTTAATGGGAAAAAAATATTGATCCCTTGCGTTACATTTTTAAATCAAAAATACTTTTGAAATATTGAGAAATTTGTTTCAGAATATAAGAAAATTCCTACTCAAAAAAAAAAAAAAAACAATTCTTGGCTCAAACATTATTTATGCAGCAAGATTTAAGAAAATATTTCTTATATATACGTTCGCCTGTTGTTTGGATTCAGAAAACTTTTCTGTGACCTTTCTAAGCTTTTCGTTAGGGAGAAACTGACTTGAACCGAACTAAGTTTTCTTAATTCAATCAGTTTCTAATAATCCAATAAAGTGACGAATTGGCACAACAAAGGAGATAAGTCTTCAAAAAGCAAGAAGCTTTATTTAAAAAGAAGTTCTACAGAGAAGACTTTAAGCAAAAACTTTTCAAACGCGATCTATCAAAGTGTATCTTTCCCGTTTATGCTTCCTGTTTATCTTTCCTTTTCGTTCTGAAGTTCAGCAAAGCAGTCTTTCTTATTCTTGGTTTCAGTGAGCTTACAGACGCAAAGCCCAGATAAGTGAGAAGGGTTTCCTCGACTTGATGCAGCACCATTTGGGTTCCCACATGCATTTTTTCCATCCAGATTTGGTTCAAATGGATCTTAACCTCCTTTTCGAATTTTCTTAACCCTTAAACTTTTAATAAGGACCCTCAAGCCTTTCTTCTTTCTAACGAAACCAGTTAATGCACTATGTTCTTAGACCTGGTTACCAACAAAATTATCTCTACTAGGAACTAGTGTATGCTCATATCAATCCTGGAACTGATTGGTAACCGATGGGCAAAGCGTCGGGTCCTTAAAATTCAAGTGGCACGGTTAGTGAAGACAACTCGCTTCCTCTATATTCTCTAAACACCGCACTCCTCCCCACAGCCCCTTGGAGCGCCCCGAAAATTCGATTTGAGAGGAATAATTAAAATCTGTCCGAACACAGGTCCTTCAATTTTCATCAGGCAATCTCCATTTTTCACAGGACACTCCCATTAGGTCTGCAAAATGAATCTCGAAAACAATGGCATCAATCTTCAACCAAACGTCCACCTCCTGTCAGATCCACAAAATCAAAAAAATCGCAAAACAACTCCCCAATATACACACACAATCGTGCATCCCAGCATGCAGTCGAATCCAGAAAAGCCATCCATTACTAAACTTCCATCATGTGTCCAGGCGGCCCAGTGGTTAAACTCCTCGTCCTGATATATGGGTATATGCAAATCGCAACGCAACACAACAAGGACACCACCCCCTCCGGCCATGCACACACATCAGACCAACCTGCATTTTTGGTTTCCAATTTTTTGAAATTCTTCCAAATCACAAAAAGTGAACGAAAATCCAACATGTCCTGCAAATGAAGCAAAAACGAGCGCGTCCTCCTGTCCATCCAAGCCGCCAACAATGAATTGCATCCAATGGTTTTCTTTACCTCTCATATAGAGCCAGGCACACACACACACACACACAATACACTCGTCGTAGCAGCAGCTGCAAGGACGAACGACGAGAGCGATTTGATACTGATGGGGCATCCTCTCTGCACCTAGGCAATGCTTTTTCTGACGAAAAAGAATGACTTCCTCCCGGATGTGTATGGTCCTTGATGTTGGTGTTGTGTTTTTCGTTTGCTGCATGCGAAAAAAGGATATTGTGCCAACGCAGCACAGTGAGCCACGGCGAAAAGGATGATTAATCGAATTACCAAGGATCCTTGTTTTGTTTTCTGTTCGGCTTAATGTGCAGGCGCTGCATACATGAAGACGTGGCTGTGGCAGCCGCCATTACTTCCACTCATGACAGCGGCAAGGATATCACGAGTATCCCATTTCTATTTGCTGCGAGTGTGCATCACCGCTTTTTCTGTTTCCTCTGTGTTGTGATCTTTTTGTGAGCTTAGCTCGAAAAAAGGGATTCCTATTTTTTCGGCCAGTTGGGTTTCTTTTTTGTTTTTGCGAATGCTGCCCACCAATCAAAGGATTTTCGTTGAACAAACTTCTTTTTTTTGTGTGTTTTTGCTGCTATTGCTACTGCAGCAGACACTGGGATTAGTTTCAAAGGATTTTTCTCCATTTTTTGTTGTTGTCACTACTCACCGCCTTGGTAAGTGGCGGGCTGCATCGGAATGAAGCGCTCTGTCCAATGACATTTTTCATCATCAGGCAACATCATCGATAGAAGGCAACGAGACGAAAGACGTTAAAAAAAAATCCTGTAATCCTATCAGAGGGAGCTTGTTCCATTCTTAGTTTCCTCCATCTTTCACGATATGAAGGATGCCCTAATCCGGATCTGTCATTCGTTAATTCAGACAAAGGATCTAGGTGGACTGGCAGTCCACAAGAAGAAAAACATTTTTTCCCCATATAATAAAAAAGAAAAAACAAATGAATTGTCCATGCACAGAGAGACAGAGAAAGAAGGAGTGAGGGTGGCAAATAATAACCAGGATAAACAAATATTTATTTAATCCTTTCACTTCCCGCTGAACGATCAAAGTATGGCAATGCTTTTATGTATGCAAATTCCAGAGGTGAGCAATGATTCCCTCTCGGTACAGTGTACACTGCTCACTCTTGTACACTTGTTCATTATAGTAACGCGAGTCCTTGAGCAGGCGGCAATCTCTTCTATTTTTTCTTGTGTATTACAATTAAGGCGGCGGAGCATGATGACGGTCATAATCCCTCTGCCACGATGAAATCGAGTTTTAGTTGCAATTTTCATTCGCTCCAAATAAACAAATAAATAAGTTTTAAAAAATAAATACAAAATAACACTATACATAAACGATAATCAAAGGACAAGTGACTTGGCAGCTGAACAGGCGAAATGGGGGGCGCTACGATGAATAAGTAAAACAACAACGAACAAAATGTTTTTGTGTTGTGTTCAGCGATTTATCGCTGTCCTTGCAGTGAACTTTTTTATATCCTTAATAAAAAGGAATGGAAAATAATGTAAGAAAAAAAGAAGAAGTACCTAACCTCTGTAAAAACTTGATGTATCCTTTTTATCCCGCTTTTGGAAATTTCTCTTTTTTTCTTGGTTGTAATTTTTTTTTTCATACATTTTCTTGGTGACGGCATTTTTCCTTCCAAGTGAATGCAGGACTTGGGACTTGGGTTTTCTTTTTTGTTTTCAATCTGGGTGCCAATAGTGCGGTAGTGGTGGGGGGGGGGGAGGGTTGGCTTTGTGCTACACACAACAATGGACGTTTGCTGCGCGCATCGGAGCCTGTGAATGGTTCGTTAACATCGGTTCAGAGGACATTTCTTTCAGATTTTTTTTGTGTTTTTCTATTGTATTTTCCCTGCACACTGATTCTTGTGTCGGTCGGCGGAGTAAATGACGGGTGGGGTAGGTGCGGGGGCAAATGTCAAAAAAAAAAAAATAGGATAAATTCATTTGGGGAGACAAAGCACCAAGTTAAATGGTCACTTTTCGTATTGTTGCGATGGCCTGATTTCGGCAAAAATAGCTGACTGTTGGTGAGCGAAGACCGAAGACTTTCAGTTCGTGGTCGATAAACGGATTCTGTCAGTCAGATTGTTTGATTTTCTGCTGTTGAGAGTGACTCTGTGTTTGAAGGATGAAAAAGTTCAACTTATCCAAATGGACTGTGAAATTGGGGCAGAGACTGATTGTTTTCTATCACCCAGCACAGCAGTTTTGCCGTCGATGACGTACTCTCAGTCAGATTTTGAGGTACTTTCGAAAAAGTGTTCCACAGCTCGAAAATGTAGGTGCATTCGAAGGTCGTTTTCGAGATGTGTTATTTTTTTCGAAAGTAGGCAGGTATGGCAACCTTACACTTTCTAAAAAAATCTATGCGCATGACTTTTCATGGCAGCCGTTTACCTCACATGAGTCGGAGATTTCCACCGCCTTTTTTTTAAGACAGTCCGTTTTTGACCTAAAGTTTCGAACCTAGATTTCGCATTCGAATGGAAATCAAACACAACTTTAATATTATGCCTTCTAGATTTCAGCCAGAGGTAGAGTTTTTCATTTCTTTGGCCTTAGGCGCAGGCATTCTGGCCGCTCTTTACAACCTTCAGGATATTTTTGGATAACTATGTTTTCGGTTGCGTATTGGCTGCAAGATGTTGCCCGGAATCGTGGTACCGCCCTTACCTTCAAATCTAAAGGAAGTTCCATCGCACTCATTTCGTGTTCACGCGTTGCGTGATTCGACCTCTTATCTTCAATTGAAGACTTTTAAGCAATTGTAAGCTTTTCAACTAGTAGACTTCATCTCGCAGCGATACAGGGAAGAATAAAGTGCGCGACAGTCATTAAACATTTTCACCTGCTACCAGTAATTGAGCTCTGTGTCGAGCCTCGATCCCAGGTACAACCTACTGTCCTCAGTGCCCACTGTTTCGCAGCCTATGGTCATTTCGTTAAAATTCTTCTCGTTTTATACTGTTGCATATCTTCTTACGAAGTTCCTCTGCGTATCGCTACACTTCCTGGTAGTGCGTGTTCTTTTCTCCCTATAAGTAGCGCTTTGTGTCGTTTTGTACCACTTTGCAGCGATGTGTGAAGCACATTTCGTGGCGGCTTCTCTTGTCGCTTTCTAGCAGTTTATAACATTTTTGCGTTTTGCAACATTCTGTAGCGCTTCATCGCGCACAGCTTTTCGTTGTGGCTTTGTAGCGATTTCTGCAGTTTTGTGGCATTACTTTGGTGATTCGTGGCACTTCTTATGTATTTAGTGTGGAGTTCACTACGGCTTTTTGACGTTTAAGGTCGTTTTTAAGGTTCCGCATCCAGAGGGAAAAATTCGTCACGAATGTAATTCTTATAGTATTTGTTGCATTTTGATTATCTGTAGCGTTATCTTTTTAATTTTGAGGTGGTACTTTGCATTTGTTTCTTCGCAGCGTCTCAAAATATTCGAGAGCGTTTGTGGTTGTTCATATTTGCGGTCGCTGTGTGTCAATTCGTTGATGTAAAGTGGCATCTTATAGGCACGGTTGCCACTTGAAAATAAAGTTTGTGTGCAAAATTGGAAATAAAAATGGCCAAACTGTAGCTATAAATGACCAAAGTAATTAAATCCGAATTATTTGTAAACACAGAACAATCAGACGAAAAGAAATACGCTTTAGGTTGCATAAAAATTAAAGTCGAACATCTTTTTCATTTCGTAAAAAAAATGACCAAATGGCATAAAAAAGGACCATGTGACCAATGTGGCAACATTGCTTATGGGGTATTTTGTGGCTTGGTAGAACCTAGATGCGTTTCGTATCGATTTCTAGTGTTGCACAACACTTCGCATCGTTTTGTCGCGCCTCCTGGCAGTACTGTCAGAGTATGATACTTCTTTGATGTGTCGTGACACTTTGTTGCGTTTTGATAAATAGTTTTTGTGGGGTAATTGGTAGCATTTCTTTGTATCGTTTTATGGCACTTTTTTCCACTAAGCGACGGTTCATGTGGTATTATGCGCCGAATTGTGCGTTGAAGTTGCGTTTGGTTTTGCGCCTTTTTTGTTGTTCTACCAGCACTTAATGCAGCCTTATAGAAACGCCACAATATTTTAGTACCCTTAGACCGAAAAATAAAGCTCACAAAGCGCCCTGGTTCGACCATTACCCGCGATAACAACATCGCTATCAACAAGATATCTAGTTAAGAGCTCAAAAAGGCTCTCCAGTTTCCCACTTAAGGTACCCACATGTATGACACTCCCTGTCATTTACCTACCTACGCAAACTCAACATTAATTAACACCAAAGGTCACGCAATCATCTGTACCAGGACCAGTGCACACCAACAGACCAAACTCATGTCAAAACATACAACAAAAATCTGCCAACGCATGACTCCGGTCCCCTATCATGATGGCGTGAGGTCGCACATCAGAAAAGCAAAGAAAAAAAAAACCAACTTCAGTGAACTGCATCCAAAGCGAAACGTCAACGAAAACAAATTCTGCGTAATCTGGAGCTGATCTTGCTCCATCGCTGTCTCTGCACTCCGCCGAGGAGTTGCGAACTCATTAACACAAAAACGTGAGGGTGGCCGATCTCACAGCGGACTCTAAGTGGCTTAGCGCTAGTGCATGGCCGAGATAATATATTGAAACCTGAGAGCTTCATGGAGCCGGTCGCGCAGCGAATGCAGTCTATACCCGTAGCTACCTACCTACAGATGCGTTTTCTGATGACCAAATTGATTTTGCATTCGCCAGCTTGTTTTTTGTATTCTCTGGAAGCCGTGATACCGTATACGATGCGGAGCTGGCAGAGGGCAGAACAGAAACAACACACACGCTACTTGTATCGCAAATCATTTCCCAGACGTTAATACTTGTGCACCGCACCACACCATCGACACAGCTCCGTCGCGCAGTCTTGCTTGTTGGGCAGATTGTCGATTTCTTGGGAATATCATCTGCCTCACCCGTCAAGTCTGACATCCGTCATGTTTGTGTAGCTCTCACCCACGATATGTATACCCACCCAATCAAGAACGTCTTGGGGTAGGACCATCGCCATATATACCTTGGCAGCAGTGTTTCTCGTTATCCCTAACCTAGGACAAATGAAAGTCATTGAAGAGGGGACCGCTTCTGCCCCATTCGAGCGCTACGCTCTATTTAGTTTCACCCTCGCATATTTTCTGTCAAATGGGGGTAATTATGTTGGCGTCGTCCTTGTGCAAGGATCAGAAAGAAAGGAAATACACTTTATTCCGTCGTCGTCCTCTATATAGAGGAAGGTTACACTTGCGATGATGATGGGTTATGGGCACCATTCTTATGTCATGGTGGTAGAGTGTGTTAGTGTTTTCTCTTGTGTTCCTTTTTCAGTGCGACATCTAAATTTTATTTAAAAACTTTCGGAAATATCCGAGGGGAGAGTGCAAAAAAATTAGGTCAAGGATAATTTTTCTAAGAATAACACTCATGAATATGGAACCCGATACTCAGCCCCCGCGATGAACATATACTTTTATCGCGACATTTTGTGATAAGCCATGGCTTCGGCAATAACCGCATGCAATGTATGCGGTACCCAGGGGGAAGTTTTCAAGTGACCTTGAAGGGGAAAAATGAAAAAAATTAACAGCTTTCAAAGTTGTTGGAGGACAGCAAAAGAGTTAGAAGTATTAGAAGTCTTGGTAGAGTTTGGGAATCAGGTTAGTTAAGAAACTTCGCACGTCTGGGTCAGACGAAACTTTCTCGAAGTTAGGCTAAATCATATTCATTTAAAATGGCAATGCTTCCAGTCGAATAATCCCTTTTTGTTCTTAACCTGATTCCTATAGTTCGAAAGTGGTTCTATTTGAATATTTACAACTTTAATTACAGGAGTTTAGGGTCAGTTCACAATCATCAATAACTTTTCTACTATTCACCAAGTCATAATAATTATATAAATACATTATTAAGAGCTTAAGTCGGCCATAGTGGCGAAATGGGTGGTATGGGGAATTCTCTTCGCCGTAAAAATCCTACAAAAATATTTACTTGAGAAATTTTACCCTAAAACCTAAAAAAAAACCCTTAGAAAAACCGGCCAAAATAATGCATAAATGAATGAAAAACGCTCGAAAACTTCAAAAAACCTCCCAAAAACTAGTTGAAAAACGATCCTACGAGCTACGGAATTATGACTAGAAAAATGCTTATTTTGAAACTCCTCGAAAAACTCCCAAAAACCACATCAAGACCGGATCAAAAAATAAATGAAAAACGTTCCAAAAACACAACAAGTATAGTCTCATAAATCAGGCTGAAACCGTGCGCCAAGACACTCCAGAAAAATCAGTCCGGTAAGAATTGCGAGAACCACGACCTACAACTATGTAAAAAGGCATTAAAAATCCATCAGAGCCACACCAGAAAATCTTCAAAAAACAAGTTATTTATTCGTACGCGGTATTTTATCAAGAAATACCGGTCTGATGACCGTTCTCAATTACTTCTTTATTCAAACTCAAAGCTTTAGTCCATTGATTACACATATTTATAGCCAAAGGTAAACAATAGTGTCGCAGGTAAAACGCTGACGCTAAGTCGGTGTTCTTTTAAGACTGAGTCTTCGGGAACTGATGACTTCTTTATGGCTTCAATTTTCCAGGAAAATAGCATGCAATGTACACGAGTAGGGCTTAGCGGAGATTCATTGACTTTGGTCAATCTGTTGGGTGTTAACTAACTTAACGAAAAACGCACCAAAAACTTCCGTATAGTTGTCATCAAAAAGTAGTTAAAAACGGTCCTAAAAGCCCGTAATCAATTGATCTCAAAAACGCTTCAAAATAACCTTAAAATCAATAATATTTTTATTTTTATATTTTTTTAGCCACAAAAAGGGGTTCAACAACAAGCCAAAAAGCGCTTCTAAAAATACCATAAAAAGCTCTTCGAAAACAGATCACAAAACACCTGAACAGAATTTTGAAAAGCCTCACAAAGTAGGCTACAAAAATGATCCAAAAATGACATGAAATACGCGTAAAATGTCCCCGAAAATGCCACAAGAATAGCAACAAAAAATACTACGCCAAAAATGCCTAAGGAACGTCCCGAAAACGTAATAAAAAGTACCCTAAAAAAACCTAATTCGATTGGAAAAGGATTAAAAAGGGCTTTAACACCTCATCAGGGAGCGTTAAATAAACTTACCGAGAAATGCACAAATAAAACGCACAAAAAAGCCTCAAAAAACTTCACAAACAAATTTTCCAAAGTATAGCCATAAAATCGCCCAAGCAAAATCCCACATAAAGCAACTAAAAAAACACAGAAAACGCCAGGAAAACGCTCCAAAAGCTTTGTCGAAAAACATACCCCTCGAACATTCCCAGGAACTGGATAAAAGTCATTTCCAAAAAACCCTCCAAAAGTGCCCGCAAAACAGGTGAAAAAGAGAACGTTTAAGGGAGGAACTGTGAGCAGCGGTTACAATCGAAAACGGAAGGGACAGCATAGAGGAGATTTAACAACCTCCGCGTTAAGACCAACCTATCGCTTTTGCCAGAGCGCTAGGTACGGAGAAAGTAGGTACGTGAAATATGTTTTTTTTTTGAGGTCGTCGGGCAGAAACCTCTCGAGGAATGTTTTTTTTTGGGTGAAAATTCATGGCTGGGAACAAAATTCCCTCAAAGATTACCTCCTATGCCAGATTTGCTCTTAAAATAGCTGGCATCTTGTGATGCACCTCAGTTCTCCTCGCTGACTATATGTGCCCTCGTTTCTATGCGAAAAATCATTCCCGCACACATCGGCCGCTAATGGAACGCATTGTTATCTCGATATCCCAGTTCAGGGAAAGAATACACAGAAATGACGCTACCAGATCATTTACACTCCATCCGTCGCGTAGTCGGTCTCCCACATTGTCAACAACAGCGGTGACGATCCCTGTTGGCAATGTGTGTCCTTGTCCATAAACGAGCCAAGAATTCTGCGTAATCTGGTTGCGATCTCTCGCAAGTGACACTGTACCGTCCAGTCCATTGCGGGCTACCATGTTTCCGCTGATGATGCTACGCTACGCCATTGGCCTGCGGCGGTATACGAGTCCGAGTATTCATTAAGTCACCGTCTAGCGCGAGGGTGGTCGTTGGTCGATAGAATTCGCACTGCACACGAGTTGCAGCATCGGGTATGCGTTTCGTTCGATTGATTTCCTTAGAGAGCGAGACACCTTGCCCGCCACACACTCCTCTGGCTGTGTAGGCTGCACTCCATGCGATCGGCGATTTCACAGGAATTTGGCTCGACGTTTGCAAATAAATCGAAAGGCCAGATACACATGCATGATGCATTTGAGAGACGTGGCATTGACCAGGCGAACAGCTTAATTACCTCCAAGATGGACGCGAACGCATCCAATTCTGTTCAACGCAATTAATCAAAGTAACGAAATAATAGTGGCCGCGCCACACAGCCTATGGACGGACGGGGCTTGTTCACACATCGTTAACCGGCCGCAATGCCTTGTCGTCGTCCCGCTGATGATGAGGCGCGCTGGGTACTGCGTCGCAGTTTACGCAGGTGGTGTTGTGTTTCAGTGTGCGCTTCCGTGATATCGTCGACATTGCGGAATTATGATTGCACGCGCGTTTAAATAACCGGAATTCGTTGTGTGCGGATACGTTGGGATTGGAATTGGGATCGAGCTGTCCAGCTCTCCGATTGCGATTGCCCATGCCCATCACCAAAGCGTACGCCTGCAGCGCACACATATGATGAAGACGAGAGCGATGATGGTGACGGCTATGATTGCTTAATTCACCGGTGCTGTGCGCGGTGGTGGTGCTAACTCGTTGCATCCGCGCGCCGGTGCACTCAACCGAGCGTCGCCATGCACTTCTTCGAACACTGTGAACTGAACAGTGCGATGCGATTGCGCGCCGCATCGTTGCGATTTTTAATCGGCGTCATCATGTGAAGGCAGTTTTTCTATTTTCTTTTTAAATGCGTGCACTTGTCATCCCTTTCCTTTCCTAAGAGCAGGCAAACATGGCAATTATATGCAAATCTGCGCATAAGGAACGAGCCGGCAGCACCGGGAAATTTCTTCACGCAATTTCGCACACAGTGTGAGGTGCAAATGAGCCATGATTTATTGTCTCCCTACTGGATGGATAGATAGATAACGTGTGCAAGGTGTGATTAGCATATTTCCAGCGACAACCTAATAAGGCCGCCTGTTATCGGTAATTAAATTCACACCAAAGCTCTGTTGATTTCTCCCCGCCACATAAACAAGTCACTGCGATAAGATAAACGAAGCCACGCAAGGCAGTGTAGGTGCAGTCAGAAAGAAGATTCCTATTTGCACCGGGAAGCTATTATTTTTAACCGAGACATATAACATCAACAGCTCAATCATTTTTAAGGACGATTAGCCGTGGCTAATGACGCCTCCCATGCAATTGTCATAGGCTGTCCAATTTTTAGTTGTAGCTAACTACCCTCTGCGATTCGATCCAGATTTCCTTTTCTGAGCGGCCGCTGAATTTGCCTAAATCGCAACAGCCAAATCGCTCCGGGCGATTGCGCCATCTGCATCGCAAATCAATTTCCCACTAGCCGAGCTGGAAAATCTGAAAAAAAAGACCCACTCCGCCATAAATCATCGCTTCCCCACTCCGGCAGTAAAATAAAATTCGCGCTCTTATCTCGGTGCACCCGCCGCGTTACCATATACCAGATACCGCGAGGAGACCAACCATCAACCAGTAGCCATCGATTCGGCTTCTAATTTGATTGCCTCCGAAAAACGCGCCAATAAATCATCAACCGCAACCACAATCTCTGCTCCGGCTCCGCTTCGATAGTCGCAGCAGTCCATTCTGGAAGCGCACATTTGAGAAGTCTAACACACCACCACCACCACAGACGGACGGTCGCTTCGCACACAACACCGCTCTTATCGATTACGTGCAATCGAAATCGATAAATTTTCATTTTTGTTTTTCTATCGCACTGTAATCAGTTTTTTTTTTTCGTTTTTGGTTTTGTTTTATTGTCCGTGTCCATGTGCCGGTGGTTGTTCCATTCGTATGGTGCACGAAAACAGAAACCACCTCCTTTGCGTTCTAAGGATCTGCCTGGGTTGCAACTGTGACTGCGACTGAGCCTGAGCTTGAGAGCCAGTCATTGGTGGTGGTGCGGCACTCTTGGTGGTGTCCAATTAAAAAGATTGAAGCGGCACAAAACAATGCAACTAGTTACCGCAGGCAACCCAAAGAAATACGACCCGGCCGAGACAATGCGAAAGCGCTTGAGGTAGGTCTCTCAGAAGTCGATGGCAGTCCGCCAAGCGGCCGACCTACCCAATTGTCGCGTCCAACAGTGGCGCTTATGTGACGTGACGGTATACCGGTGCGCGATATGTTTAGCCTCGGCTGCGGAAGCCATAAATAGCCAATTATTGTGGCCCACAGCCAGGTGTTAGCAAATGGGAGAGATGGAGGTGGAGATGGAGAAGGAGATTTATGGGACTCCATTGGGGAATTGATCCAATTTGGTTGAAATGCTTAAATTGGCCGGTTGAAGGGAGCAAACAAAATAGCTAGCCCGCTGCGGACAGGATTCGAACCTGTGCGGGCAGAACCCAATGGATTTCAAGTCCATCTCCTTAACCACTCGGACACCGCAGCTCATGCGTCAAGGTCGTCAAGTGTAGGCACATTGTGGGTGTGATAGCGATTGCGTTTAACGGGTGCAGTCAACTGGGGTGGGTATTTTAGTCACAGCGACAAATGGTGAGCAGTTGGACTTGCTTTGGGTGGCAATGAAATAATATCTACTTACTTGGAGCTCGTGGGGAACGGAGATCTCAACAAACAAGCATTTTTAGTTAGATCGGTCTTAAGCTAACTGCCTCCAGGTGCGTTGAGCTTCCTATGTCAACTGGTTTCCCTTGGAGACTCTACTGGACCACTGGATGGAATATTCGCGTAGATATATCCGATTCTGCATGTTATACCCATATTAGAGGACTGATTTGCTATATTCTTACAAGATTGATGTTGCTCTATATCTCTTCTAGTTCATCGATAAATTTCTTGCAAATCTCGAAGCGACCAATGATAGATAGTCGAACTCCAACTGCTTGTGTATAAAAGGTCAGTTCATGAAAGCATTGGCTTCACACCAGCAATAACAACTAGGAATTCCTCTTGAAACTCTTCAAGAAGCTCGCTCTCACTCCCTTCGGAAACAAATCTAACTCCAGTGAGTAGGTATATAAAAAATACAGAAATGTATTGGAATACTCTACCATCTACCTGTTAATCTCCACAATTTCGTAAGTAAAGTGATCGATATAAAGGATCTAAGACTGGGTTGGGCTCGAAACTGCTTTTAAACATTGGGCTTTACAAAGTTCTGCAAAACAATAAAAATAGGTTTTAAAAAAAGCACGCGATTTTTAATTGTTTATTGTTTCCAGAATTTTGTAGAGCCGAGATGTAGAGAACATTTTTTGTTTTCCCTAAATTTTCAACTACTGTTATCTAGTTTGTCTAAATTTTTGTTTTGATTAATTTTCTCATTTTTTAATAGATATTTCTTTTCTATTTTCAATATTGAATTGAATTTTTATTTAAATCTTATACAATTAAAATAAAATTAAAATTGTTTTTAAATACATACCTATATTTTTTTTTAACTAGAATAAGCTGAATTTTATTGAGTTAAATTTGAAAAGGTAGCTTTTGTAGAGATGAAATGAAAAAAACAGAATTTCAAAAAGCACAATTGTGTGCAAATACAGATTTTTTCAAAACAGAATTTCGAAACGATCCCTCTAAGACTACGACGAAAGAATGAAATGTGTGGTGTTATAACCTTAATCTATCGTTTCGGCTTTTCAATTCCTAAATGAAGAAATGCTTCTTTTGTGTACTAACAACAAAACAATAACTGCAAATGATTTACTTACAGCTTCAGCCCGAAACTGTAAACAGCGACAACTTTAAGAGAGTTTATAGTAAGTTGAAGAAGAAAAGGCTCATCTTGCACCATTTGGGGAAAGAATTTTGAGAAAATTCATCATTTGAATGTAAAACGTCCTTATTTAGTTTTAAGAAAATCCGAAAAAAATAAAAAAATGTTACCCCCTTAAAGGTAGGTACCTACCGCCCATTCAAACGAGTTATTTCCCAAATCATAAAGATCGTAGCGCCTTCACAGTTAGGGGAATGCATGCACAATAATAAGAATTCGGCTTCTATGGTATGTGCTTGATAGTGACGGACATGTATTAGAAATATAAGTTTTATAATGACTAAAAGGGTTTTTCAACAGGGACGCTACAAAAGTAGAGCTACAGGGACAGCAAACGACGCCGAATTTCTTGCCGCTCTTTTGACATTTCTCTTCAGTAAGGTTGGCCATTTCATGATGGAAAGATATACGAGCCAACAATGAGTCGAAATTATTAAAATTTACTACCGAAATTCGGAGTCAGTGGCCTCAACGCTAAGAACGCTACGTCCAATTTATGGTCGTCATAATCGTCCTAGCAGATCAACAATTGAGCGTCTAGTGAACAAATTTGAATCCACAGGCACAGTACAAAATGTTCCCGTGCCAGTGAGACAAAGAAGTGCCCGTAGTGTCGAGAATATTGCTGCCGCTGAGGCTTCAGTTGAAGAAAGCCCAAATGTGTCTCTCGCACGTCGTTCTCAAGCGTTGGGCATCTCTGTAACGTCGTTGTGGCGAATTTTGCGGAAAGATCTTGGCCTACGTCCTTACAAGATTAAATTGACGCAAGAACTGAAGCCGCTTGACCACCAGAAGCGTCTAATGTTCGTGAATTGGGCTGAGCTACAACTTGAAAATGATTCGGATTTTCATTGAAAAATCATCTTCAGCGATGAGGCTCATTTCTGGCGGAATGGCTTCGTCAATAAACAAAATATGCGGTATTGGTCAGGCAGCAATCCACACGTACTCCATGAGTCATCATTGCGTCCCGAAAAAATTACGGTTTGGTGTGGTTTATGGGCCGGCGGCGTCATTGGGCCGTACTTCTTCCGTGATGATCAAGACCGGCACGTTACTGTGAATTGGAATCGCTACCGTTCAATGATAACCGAATATTTTTGGCCCCAATTGGATGATATGGACTAGGAGGACATGTGGTTCCAACAGGACGGCGCCACAAGCCACACAGCGAATGTCACAATCAATTTATTGGAAACCAAGTTTGGAGAACGTGTTATCTCATGAAATGGTCCAGTCGATTTGACGCCGTTAGACTATTTCCTGTGGGGCTACGTCAAGTCTATGGTCCATGCCAACAAGCCAGCGACGATTGATGAACTTCGTACGAATATCGAACGTGAAATTGCAGCAGTATCGGCCGATTTATGCTTGAAAACCGTCGAAAATTGGGTTCAGCGTCTGGACTTCTGCAAGCGTGCCCGTGGTGGCCATGCAAAAGAAATCGAGTTCCATACTTAATGGCATCGAACGTACTTTCACAGGAATAAAGAATTTTATTGATATCCAAAACCTTTTGTAGCGCTCTTTTTGAAAAACCCTTTACAAGAAGTGTTGCCATCTTCACTCATCAATTATAATTATGTCTTGTGCCGCCAGTAGGTTTGGGAGGAAAATTATAAATAGAATTTATAAAGATCGAAAAGAATGATTTTATTTGCTGAAAATACTCAGATTGGTATAATAGTTACAAAATAATTTGGAAAGCACTTGTAGCGACGACTGACCAGGCACAGCTGGGTAGACACTAAGTTTACCAAACAAACAGAACTGACAGACAAGAACTTACGAACACACCTAAAGAAACGTCAAGCTGAAACAAACACGGGGTACATCGTACATGTCAGCTTAATGCCGAATTCACAATGTCGCGTTGAACGCGTGCGTGCGTCGGTGCGCTTTGACACGCTTTATCGAAATTATACGATTTTAATGCCGAATTCACAATGTCGCGTTGAACGCGTGCGTGCGTCGGTGCGCTTTGACACACTTTATCGAAATTTTACGATTTTAAGTGCCAAAGCGCGCGAGCAACAATTTTGTAAAACGAAATGCTGCTTTGAAGCGAATGCGCGTTGAGAGAGAAGAGTATGACACATTAAAAGTTCGGTTTGTTTCTTGGCTAAAAAACACAAATTCAGAGCAGAATTAAAATTTCAAGTGTACTCCTTTTTTTCATTTATCTGTAATTTTTATGCACGAATTGAAAAAGGATTCTCCAAAATACAAAAAAAATCATATTTAGCATTATATGTATCAAATCAAAAAGCAACCATAATTGGTTAATATTTTTTCTCCAAAAAAATCTAAAGAAATCAGTAGTTGCTCTACAAGAAAAAATGTTATTCGTCATTTCCACACACTGAATTAATTAATTTGCATTGAAAGAACGTCATATAGCTCTTTAAAAGTTGTGTGTGATAAACATTAGTGGATGTGTGCCACTCCAACTATGAACGGCACATTCTATGCCTTCAAATCGAACAAGTCGAAATTCTCAAGTTGTCAAACGCGCGTGATAGTAGAAAGTAGCTCTACTCAGGCGTCGCGTTGAACTTTACGATATTTACGATCTAAAGTCGACTCAACGCCTGAAGCTGTATTTTGTGTGGCAGCATATGAACGCTTTGTTTCTACATAATCTGTCAACGCACGCGCGCGTCAACGCGACATTGTGAATTCGGCATAAGTGCCAAAGCGCGCGAGCAACAATTTTGTAAAACGAAATGCTGCTTTGAAGCGAATGCGCGTTGAGCGAGAAGAGTATGACACATTAAAAGTTCGGTTTGTTTCTTGGCTAAAAAACACAAATTCAGAGCAGAATTAAAATTTCAAGTGTACTCCTTTTTTTCTTCTATCTGCAATTTTTATGCACGAATTGAAAAAGGATTCTCCAAAATACAAGAAAATCATATTTAACATTATATGTATCAAATCAAAAAGCAACCATAATTGGTTAACATTTTTTCTCCAAAAAAATCTAAAGAAATCAGTAGTTGCTCTACAAGAAAAAATGTTATTCGTCATTTCCACACACTGAATTAATTAATTTGCATTGAAAGAACGTCATATAGCTCTTTAAAAGTTGTGTGTGATAAACATTAGTGGATCTGTGCCACTCCAACTATGAACGGCACATTCTATGCCTTCAAATCGAACAAGTTGAAATTTTCAAGTTGTCAAACGCGCGTGATAGTAGAAAGTAGCTCTACTCAGGCGTCGCGTTGAACTTTACGATATTTACGATCTAAAGTCGACTCAACGCCTGAAGCTGTATTTTGTGTGGCAGCATATGAACGCTTTGTTTCTACATAATCTGTCAACGCACGCGCGCGTCAACGCGACATTGTGAATTCGGCATAAATCGAAAAGGCCAGATGGTGAAAATCTTGTCGTCGTTGGTTGAGCTCGGGATGGGCTGGGTCTTCTGGCAGTGAAATTATTAACGTAACTGTGAATTAAACATTGATTGTAAAATTAATTATTTTAAAGCATCCATACACTTAAAAATCCTAAAAACTTCCCTATAAACCAAACCTTGTGCGGCAAACTAAGCTTCTTCTTACTCTCCCTAAGAAATACAATATTTTAAATACAAAGATGAAAAATATCATATAAAAACTAACCTCGCGGGCAACGTGTTTTATCTTTAATTCTCAAAGCAAGAAAATAATGACATTTCTCATTCGTAAATTCAAAGAAAGAGACAACAGAGCGTATTCAAATTCAGGCAATTACATTACCGCACAAGGTTCAGGCTACTAACTCTACAAAGTGTGTTTCTTATAACAACTCTATGATCGGCTCGATGACATATGTATTTATTTAACTTATTATACCTAATAATGTTTTGGTTTCTTGTTGACTTGGCATCTGATCGCTGCTTACTAGAACACTCAAAAATTATTGGTTTGCAGAGACTGCAAAAGGAATGAAGTCTGCAAACCTATTTATAAACCTAGTATCGATTTTAGACACCCGTTAAAAAAATAAGCCGAATATGATTACGATTTTGTTTTCGGAAATGACAGTAAGAAAAGTGTGCGTCGGCCGGGAATCGAACCCGGATCAACTGCTTGGAAGGCAACTATGCTGACCATTACACCACCGACGCCACATGCCAAACTGTTGTCAGATATTTTACTAGAGTAAGAACAATACTAATTTCTCTATCAAAACTTAAGCTATGTTCACACGATTGCCAGATCTGCCAATATTGTCAGGTGTACAAATGAAAAATTGTCCCAAATGTCTACCAGCCGTGTCAACTGGCAATTTGCAGAATAGTCATTGTCAGATAATTGGCATATCGCCATCTGACAATGAAACTGTCAGGTATCTGCCAATCGTCTGAGCACCCAATTTTGTCATTGTCAGACCATTGCCAGACGCTCATTTGCTATTTGCAGATGCGCTGTGGTTACGACATCTGCGAATATTTTTCATTGTAGACAAAAGTTTCAGTGTTATTTTCTTTGCATTTTTCTGTAGATTGTTGCAGAATGTGTGAATTAAATAATTTCAAATATGTACTTGGACGAAGAAGACGATATAGGAACGGAAAGGATCTAGGAAATTTCACGACCCTTTCCTTTTTTAATGATTCTTCCAAAAGGATCTATATTTATGATCCTTTCAAATAATATTTTTCGTTTTAGGTATATTTTGTATTTTCCGTTTTATGATGCTTGTAAAAGTATCTGAAAATGTTTATGATCCTTCTTAATTACTTTTTGTATTGTCATTTGTGTTCTTCCTTGTAAAAGGATCTAGAAATATTTATGAGCCTTTCTAGTCCCTTTTTTGTTGTAGATATGCACATTTTGTATTTTCTGCATCATGATGCTTGTAAAAATATCTGGAAATGTTTATGATCATTTTTAGTTCCTTTTTGTCTTATCTTTATTTCGTTGTTTTGTTTTTTCTTCAGGAAGTAATATTAGGTTCTTTAATGCATTAGGCTAAAGAGTATTATTCACTCACAGTTGGAATATGAAAGCTTAAAAGAATATTTTTGGTGAACCAGTTGGCAGTTGGTAAAGAGTTTATGAAGAGTTTGAACGAAAAAAAAACAAGTTTCGGTGCTATTTTCTGTAGATTTGTGTAAAATGAATGAATTAAATGAATTCGAAGGATGATGCCGATGATCCACCATTTCGGCCGGTGTAAATTCTACCACTTACGCAGTCGCTGATAAAATCTAAACCGGAAAAAAAACCGAAAGTGCAAAAATTATACAGGAAAAAAGTTCAAAATGAATGGTCCGGGAACAAATTTTAAAACTGATTGGTGAAATTGAGACGCGACGCGTTTGTGGGATGCTGGATGCGCAGAATATAAACTGCCGAAGGAATGGCAGGAAGTCGCGGATGCCATTCCTATGACCCTCAACGAATGTAAGAGAAAACGGTGTAATCTGCGCATCGCATTTAACAGCAACCTGGACAGATATCGCAAAAAAAATGTCTGGTCAATGTACTGGCGAATCTTTTCCTATCACCTGGAAGTATTTTAAACCAATGATGTTTTTGGAAAACAATAAAGTTCTGCAATCCACCCAATCAACTTCGTCTATGAAATTGGTAACTATTTCTTCTTTATTGGTTTTATTTCAAAACAATGAATGTGTACCTACTTTGTGTTCCTTTTTCAGAACTTTGCTGTCGACGACCAAACATTTTTAATGGATCTTGGCGTGCGCAATGCGCTGGAATTTGTGTCACCGTCACCATTTACGTGTGGGCAACGACAAACGTTTGTGTGGCAATTCATCCTTCTCGCTGCTCTCAAATACGTATGCGGCCAAAACAATCGCAATTGCATCTTTTTGTTCCATTAAAGTTTTTTTCCTTACGTGTTTCTGACAATGCCTGCAAAGGGATCTGCAAATAATTTGTAAACAAACATCTGTATTTGTAGGCAAACCATCTGCAAATGAAATTGTCAGAGTTCGGGACAAAACCTGGCAACCGTGTGAACTGGCAATTTGGTATTGTAAGGTAGTTTGATATTGTCAGCTCATTGCTAGATCATTTGTAGACCTGAGAATATTGGCAGATTTGGCAATCGTGTGAACATAGCTTTATACACATAACTTAACAATGAAAGCGGTAAATAATTTACTACGCACACGAAAAGGTTGTATTTCCGACGGGTAAATTTAATTTCATTTCTATATCAGGAAGGGGGAATATGCTTTGAAGAAAGAATCACACGAGAAGCATTAATTCTAAAAAAAACAGCCAAGTCAGCCGTGAAAAGTACTGAAATCTAAAAGTACGCAGAGTTCCTACTTCATGAAGGTTTCAAGACCATTTTCGAGACTGAGCCCTTGGCTTTTATTTAGTGTGATTACTTATATGCTAGGCTGTTTTTTGGAGGACTTATCTGTCCCCTTTTCGTATTTAAAATTTTGGGGCGCAAAGCCATTTTTAAGACGGAAAAGGGCTAGTACTTTCCCCTCTAAAAGCGTAGGTACGTATGGTACCTAGTTGATGCTCGAAAAGGTGCGCGAAGGTGTGCGAACTTTTTCTACAGCTTTTCGATACATGTATAATATTGCATAGCCGATTCTTGGAACGACTTCTCGCATATAAGTTTACCTATAGCAGCCTTTGAGAGCACTGGTGTATAAATATCATGTCATTGTCATTTCCACGCCAAACGACATTTAGATATGAAAATACTCTCCACAACAAGACCACTAACACGACGTTTGAATCGTCATCCACTGCATACAACAATTCCGTCTGCTCATGTATGCCGTGTCTCCCAAGATCCACCCCACACGCGCTCTGACAAGAAATTAATTAGAAATTCCCAACGCACAATGTCGACCCCAAACCAGGGGACAGAGGGTACACCCCTCCCCACCCGTCCAATACTATATCCGCGCCAGATAGTTTCCTGCGTATATGTCAAGTTTCCTTGTTCAACGCCGTCGTCCTCTGGAAATTATGAACCATTCGGCATATCGGGTGAATCAATCTACATAGAGGCTGGACGAAGACGACTATACAAGAGCATCGGACGGCCGGCGCGGCAATGAAACTCAAAAGGAAAAGCCGCCATATGCTCGCATATACTTGTTTCCTGCGTATACGATGCCACTGCTACGATTAGAGCAGGAGTCTCAGTCTGAGTCCCTCGTCTAGGAGGACCATCTCTCTTCCCGAACAGGGAAGAGTTCTGCGCCACTCTTGAGATATGCAATAAACTTTCTGTCAATTGCATTATGCGCCTCAAGCCAAGCGTCGATTGCGGTATATGTGTGTGTGTGTGTGTGTAGGTTTGTTTGTTTGTTGGCGCATGGGTATCCAAGAAGCCATCGGATAACCCATTCGATCACCGAACAGAGTTTGGAATAACTTGGTCCGCGGTGCTCACTGCTCGCGAGTGTATAGGTATACAAAAAGATGAACATTACAATTAGCCCCGCGGAAGATGCATGAGGACCTCCCAATTTCCACATCACCGGAGCTAGGTGCACGCGCGCGACCCTTTTGCTACCCATTACACTAGATGTCACTCAATAATAAACTCTCTTTGGATTCCCCGTACCGCTACCGCTCACCGTCGGCCTCGCTGTAAGGAGACAGCAAATTATTCGATTTATATGTTGTTGGGTCGTCGCAAACGATGCGATTGAGGAGGTGAACACTTGCGGTACTACAGGAACAGGATACATGCGGCATTGGCATGTGAGTGGGCTGTGGGAGAGATGGCAGCTATATGCCACCGGTAGGTTGGTGGGGGCTGATAAGGATCTCCTTGTGTATTGCAACTAATTAAAAGGAAATCAATTGACATTTCGGATTTTCTTGATGTAAATTGTGTGAGTTCAGTCCTTGCAGTCGGTCCGTGCTTGATGTTTTGTTATGGAGGTCATGCAACATGTATAGGGGGGCAGGTGGAAAGGAACAGAGTCGCAAAGTTACTCTAGGGGGGTGAACTATCGAGTAACTATACATGGATACGGTCGGAGCCTGAAAGCAAAATCAATTTTTACTTAATGTCAATCAATGACACAATGACGGCGACTTAATGATATAAGTGTCTCCAAGATTGACCAACTTTGGAAAATTATTCCTCGACTCCAATGAAACCGGTAGGGGTAAAGTTCTTTAAGAAACACTGAGTAGGGTGGCGTTTTTTTTGGGATTGCCGTCTTCTAGCTAAGACCTTAATGTTCTTATCGAAGGGTTTTACTTTGCGCTCTAAAAAATTCGGAGAGTGACTTTTGACTTTGACTTTTGTTGGCCAACTAGCTAATAAAAGTTTATACACACGTACAATCCTGAAAGGTAGCTGGACTACCCAGGGCGGGAGACATATTATACCTGGTACTTTTTAAGTAAATTTAAGGCACCTCAAACTTTTCTTTAGTTGAAGAGCGCGATCAAATTTTTTGATCAATCGAATTTATCTAATTGACCCCCAGAAAGGGGGGCACAAATTAATGACACGGTTTGTACCTATATACAACGTCTTTGAGACTAAACCTGATAAAAGAGTCATTTTGTGTTGAACCTATGCTATTGAGCTTGAAAGTCGAACAAAAAGTTGGCAGTTGGAAATTTTTGTTTTTTAAATGACCCCCTTCAAATGCGGTCAAAGGGGGGCTTATAACAACCTCACAGCTTTGAATAAGGAAGATATAAGAAAGTAAAACTCGTCATTCCGAACCTCGATTCGATTTTTAGAGACTGTATATGAACATTTCGTGCTCTGCTTACATAGTTTTTTTCGTCCAGAAGTGAAGTCAGTTTTTTGCCAACTAAGTAGCATACAAGGGTCCTGACTTCTCAAATTCCTTGTCATCTATAAGCTCCTTGCAACATTTGCGCTATAAATTCAAATAAAATCCATTATCTCACTCAAATGAGAGCTCAATCTTTAGGACTGGCTTTTAACAATCAAGTTCGTTCTAAGAAATATAAAGTTGACACTGCAGGTCCGAAGGTATATAGGACCATATACCTACCTTCAGCGATAATTTCATGAGCTCTAAACTCACTCCAGATACCATGCCTGGCTTTTGAGTAAGATATTAGAGCATACCCCATTGAGAATAAAAGCTTGCTGGCTATGGGTCTACTTAAAAACCTTGTTTAATATATAGGCCTTTACAGTTAACCCGATTCGATAACAGAGTACAAGACCTTGCCTAAAGTGGTGCGTGAAAGTATAAGGAAATCGCAACCGACATGGAGTGTGAAACTGGAGGGAGTCAGCTAAGGACTGGGCTTATTTGAGAGGCTTGTTAGATACAGTCTCGATTCACCCTGAACTGTCCGGCCGAACAAGTAAGTAAGGTCACTATAGCTAGTTCTGTGAGCTCATAAAATGCAAGATAGGCTCTAACAATTTTTATTAGTATCTACCGGACTTAATGAAGGTTAAGGTCATTTAGTTAACAAAAACTACATTACGAAAAGGGCAACGATTCAGGACCTCCTTGAACCAATTTAGCGGTAATATTATATACGTTTCTTGGGTCGACTTTTCTTAGGCTGGGCGAAAGCAGTTTCAACGATTTTGCGATAGCACCTTCAACAAAAATTAGAAGTGCGAATAGCTCTAAAGACCATATCCGTCTACCCGTTTCAAAAAAATTTCGTACATTGTATTTTGACTCGTTAATATTTTTTTGTTTTTCAAAGCGAGGTTTCGATCCATTTATGTCATTTCCTCAATAACAAAGCTGAAGTGGCTGTAATGGCTTTTATACATCGGCACTCTGGCGCCATGATGTGAGGTAAGTACGTCTCTTATACCTTCGTTGGACACACGCATCAAGCCCAAATTTATATAAGAAAAACAGAGTAATTTACCGCACAAATTATGTAAGTCGTATATGGACCTTATCCCTAAGATTCCTGAACATTGCATGGTATGCGCGGTAAACAACCTATTGACAAAAACTTTATACTTCAGCGGTGATTTATCAGAAACACGGGCCTTCAAAAACCTGTAAATAAACATTAAAAAAGGCAAGTGGTATACTGGACACTGAAATAGGAGTGAGGGTCTACTATTTCTATAAGGAAATTCATTGTTCAGAATTGATTTCTGAACACAAAACTCAAGTTCGAATATTGAATATTCAGAGTTCAGACATTTCTATACCAAAAATTGCTATGAAGGATTTCGATTTCCATAGCTATAGGTCTTGAATGACTTATACCCCTACTGGCTGATTCAGGTTAAAACTAAAAACATATAGCATCTTGACAGTCGGCAAAATCTTTGGAAGTCCCTACACAAACATCTGCAGGAGGTCAAGAGCAAACATTAATTTCTCGATCTTCGAACTTCTAAAATACTGAACTGACTATGCATACAAATAATTCATAATGAACATCGTTTTCAAATTAATACAGAACTGTTCATTATTGTATAAAAGGTATGAAAAGGTTAAAAAAGTAGTATTGGATTGAGAAAATTAAATAAGAGTCCACACAATTCGGCGAATTCTAATGGCTGTTTTCAAAGTTGATACCTATTATTAGTTGGGAACAACGCAGTGTGCGGAACAATTGTACCGGTGTAATGTATACAACCACCCAAAATACCTCGACTGTTGTACACACTGTTGCTACTATTCAGCGAGCTATAGAAATTCTACGAATCAGTGACGATAGTGACCTAGATCTTGTTCAAAGAAGCTTAGTCGAATATACTCCAATAAAAAGGTACAGTCAGTACCTATATCTGTATCATATATAATTTTCTAAAAAAATCTGATCTAGCAACAAATAACTAACTAAACCACAAAACAGCAACAGAATCTCATTAACTCTATCACTGAATTTTAAAAATAGACAGCACAAAAACTACCCATTGACGTCATTCTCCAATTAGGTCGTCCACGTCCGCAGATAATGATAGCGAAACTGTTAACTCCATAAATCATCATTAACGTGTTTCCCCTTCCATATCACTGGAAATAATCACGAATTTTCCAACAAGCATCGGTGGTTCAGTGGTAGAATGCTCGCCTGCCACGCGGGCGGCCCGGGTTCGATTCCCGGCCGATGCAATCGCATTTTTTTAATTTTTAAATTAATTTCTTTTGGCCATCAATTAACCGAACGTTTGGCCTGCTGTATGCCAAGGACCTACATGCGCCCGCATTCAACGCAACTGTGACGCACACACACATCCACACAGGGATGAAGTCCAAAATTCCACCTTCCCCTCGATCAGTGCAACAGCCAATCCGGTTTCAGTTCGGCAGATGGGGACCCCCCAATTCGGTCACTGCAGGCCCAAAACCAATAACGTCGTCGATACACAGGCCCATCGCACAGTCACTCTGCATGTGTGCGTCAATGAATTTTCATCAGCGCACCCAATGCAACATTTACCCGCCGCTTCGCAATCAATCGAAGTGTATAGCCCACCTCCCCCAACTACACACACTGGTTACATGCATGCGAATATACACGTTTGGCCAAAAGTCAGAAAGTCCTGTTCGTCCTTGTCGTCGTTGACGTTGGTTTTGTGTGTTTTTCTCTCTATACAGATGATGGGTTTTATGTTTCATCCCTTTATCCTTGCAGAGAGTATTCGGTATACAAGCAGCAGGAGCACCCGCATCCGCATGTCCTTTGCAATCGATGCATGTGCTAATTACTATCGGTGGGTGTGTGCGAGTGTGCATACATGACCAACCGACCACCATCATCGACCAGCGTCGCCAGTAAACATGACTTCGATGAAAAATGGACAATACACCAATCTAACCCACTCACACCCACCCACAGACCGTTATCCCTACAGCAAAACAACGGATTATGTCCAAAGTCCAAAGGCGACGCAAAACTTTCCATTGTGTGCACACACGCAAAAAAAAGCTCCGATACACCTTCCATTGCTTCCATGGCAGACAAAAATCCCCAACTGGGCAAGGATACGCACCCTTGTTTCGCTTTAAAGTAGCCCACTGTCTCTCGGTCGGTGTATCCTGTGTATTTGAATGTGGGGGTTGCATGTTGTGTATTAGTGCGCGCCGCACGCTAAATGGGGGTGCAGTCGACTCGGGTGCAAGCTGAAGTAATCATGCAGCCAGGAGCAGCGAGTATTCCACCAGCCAATCGGAGAGTTTCTTAAGGGTGTGGCCTGGCTGATAGCCCCTTACATTTTTTGTAGTGCACTACATTCACTACCCCTGCTTATCGGAGACTCGGTAGGGGCAATGGAAAGTTTTGACTTTTTTTTTCTCATTTTTCTGCTTGTTTGCAACCTATTTCTTTTGTTTTAGGTTTTTGCCAAAAAATGTCCTACAGAGTTACAAGCGAAAGTTGCGAACATTTTCGGGAGAGAGTTACGAACAAAAAAACGATACGAAAAAGTAATTCAATGTTCAATGAGCTTTTCTCGTCGTCAATGAGGGTGGAGGGTGAAGTTATAGTTTTGCAGGAGCTTTTCTTTTCAATTCTACCGACGGAAAAATGGAATTCCTTTTGGTAGCGGATGTAAGCATAGTTGCTGTGTTGACTATGGGAGTTTTAGCCGGCGGCGAGTGTCCGCTATAGGGGTAAGTGGCGTTAACTTAGGGGTTCGAATATGATTCCACGCAATTTCCGACAAACATGATGAAGAAATCGATATCGGGGTTGAAGCGAAGGGCACTGAACGCGAAAATGGTTAAAGGTGGTAAGAGATGCTGTAGTAGTAGGTCGTCCTTCACCCATTTTAAAGAGTAAGTAAAATCCGAGCAAATGATTTGAAAAATAGATTTAGATTTTCTGCAAACGCATAACCGACCAGTGATTTATAAGCGTACAAGCCTCCGTTACGTTGGGAACGGTACAGCACAACATTTTTTGGAATTATTGAAGTTATAGTCCATTAACTGCAAGACTTTGGTTTATGGCATCAGCCTTACATCATGCTTCAACTCATCTACATCTTTCGGTTATATATCTCGCACCCAAAACTGTGCTGTCAGCTCTTGATCTATTAGTTAATTGAGGTCCCCTTTCACTTATGCTCGCCGTCGCCACCCATCACGAGGTCATCCTTCGGTGTGTTGTTCCTATAGGTTGGATTTGAAGGCTCTTTGGGCTGATGTCCTGATTCTTACCAGGTCGATGTTGTTGCACAGCTCGTAGAGTTCGATGTTAAGCCTTCTCCGAATTCCGTCAACGATCGAAAATCATTCAAAAGTTTTTTCGGTCAAACCGACCAAGAATATCTTCATCATGGATCAAGGAGCTATAAATCGATTTACATAACGTACTACCTTCGGGGAATATTTTCGACCATTGCCGTAGCTCTGAAAACGGACGTAGCCACCATGAAAAAGAACACCACCAACAAACAAATTTGATAAAAATATATAAAGCAATAATGAACATAAGAGATACAGCGTTACACGTGGATTAAATCGCATGATCAGCAAAAGGGATAATCGGTTTTTTTCAGGAGTTGCAACAAAACAATATATGCGGAAATTCACCCACGAAATTTTTTTTTTTTACCATATTTCATAAAAATTGTTTCAGAAACAACACCCCAATCGGTACGACTATATTTTCAAAAAGAACTCCTTACTCATGGTGATTTAAGAGACCTCAAAAGACAACCTGCCTGAAAATTCAGAGATAGGACAATTCTCTACAATAGAAGTTTCATCTTTCCGCTGCGAGGAGTCTTTAAAGACCATAAAAAATGTGTCGACCAAGAAATTAGAAGACTGCTTCTGTTTAGATTTTTTTAAAGCACTTCGTTCAACACTTACTTAAGTATTTTATTTTGTTTGAATTGATTAAGAATTGTTTGAGTAATGGCGAGCTAAAGGCAGTAAAGTCTGAAAAACACATTTTGGTCAAAAACGCTCCCAAAAAATAGGCATGGCTATGAACGGAATAGTCCTTTTTCAGAATCTTAAGGAATATTTCAAAAAAAGTTTCATCGAAGTCCGTGCAGTAGTTTTCACGCCAACCTTTCACACATGAAAACGCCTACAGTTTTATTGGACCAAAAAAAAAACTTCGATTCCGTTTTTTGATTTGATTTGATTTGAACCTTTAGAATTTTATTGGTCAAGTCGAGAAGATGATATCGGCCAAATGGGCGCCGTCACAATTGATTGCCATACGGGCTCGTTTTCATCACTTCGGCGAGAACTTCGGGCGACAGATTCTCGCACTCGTGTCCAATGTTGTCCTTGAGGGCTTCTATGGTCTCGGGCTTGTTCACGTAAATTCGGGACTTCAAAAAACCGCACAAAAAAAGTCTGGAAGGGTTAAATCGGGCGATCTTGCGGGCCAGTGCAAATCGCCAAAACGAGAGATGAGGCGACCCGGGAACGCCGCCTTCAGAATATCGGTTGTGGCTCGCGCAGTGTGTGCCGTAGTTCCGTCCTGTTGGAAACCATATGTCCTCCAGTCCTAGTTCGTCCAATTGCGGCAGAAAAAACTCGGTTAATATGGCCCTATAGCGCGCACCGTCCACTGTTGTCGTTTAACTAGCGGCGTTCTCGAAAAAAATGGCCCAATGACTCCTCCAGCGTGAACAACGCACCATGCAGTAACTTTGAGCGGGTGTAATGTCTCCTCGTGCATTGCTCGTGGATTTTCGGTGCCCCAGAAGCGATAGCTTTGCTTGTTCACGTACCCGCTGAGGTGGAAAAGAGCCTCATTGCTCATTATGATTTTGGTCGAAAAATCGTCCACTCCGTTTATTCCGCGTTCTTGGGGAGTGTATCGCTCCACGGCTTATTTACTTGTATTCTACATCTGTCTAGTCCACAAATGTCAAAACAGATTTGAAATTGGCGGCCTTTTGCAAAAATAAGAGCATCTTCCAATAGGGGGATCTCTTTTGGCCCACCTGTTATGTATAGATTCATTTGTTTTCATATTGCACCTTCGCCTTTGCCGTAACAAAACATAGACATAATAAATAAATAATAAAAAATAACATTAAAGATATCACTAATATAAAATATCACAGTCAAATCACAATAATTTATTTTTACCACGACAAATTCGCTTCCATCGGAGTCGTTACCACACTTATGAACAACTGCCTTAAGCGGATATATTTGTACAATCAATGGTGACGTCGTCTAAGCTTCCAAGCGCACATTTTACTGTTGGGAACCTGCAAAAAAAAAATTCAAACAAAAATAAGCCGGGTTCCAAAAATAAATTGAAACTTGTGCTCGAAAATGGAACTCACATTCTGTTCGCATATATTTAGAATAGTGTCCTTTGTCCTTCACGCTTGTTTCCAGTCAATCGGGTGACATAACACGTCTGTATATATAATATGTATATGGGTTAGATGAAGTCTTCGCTCAGGAAATATATTATGCACGCTGCTCGTCCACCTATCATCCACACCCATATCATGGTCACACTATCTCTGGAAGAGTGCTACAGCGACGATGTGACGGTTTGTGGAGTATGCCCTTTAAACGTTTCACTTTCGTAATGTCACCCATCTCCCCGTTGCCCTGGCTATTAGCCCACCACATGATCCTGTTGTTGAATCTCTACAGTCCACATATTGTTCAAAAAGAGTATAACTGGTTTGACCTTTTACCAAAGAATATTATTTTTGTAACAAAGCTTGGGGACGAAGGATGCTTAAAGTTGGTTTTATATGTGTCAGCCCATACTCTCCGGCATCGGCATTGGCAAGCGAGTGCATTGTTGAAGTAAAGTGTGTGCAGGGAGGGAGTGTGAAAAATGTGCGCGAACGACATCAAAAAGCACTCTCAGTGTTAATTATACGACTGGAGTAGGGAGTAATAATTTCTCCTGGGATTGATATTATTTTGTGGATACATTTATGGACTTTCCGGCGCCTATACAAACTAATTGTCTTCACGAATTAATCGTTCTGGTGCCAACTTCGAGCAAGCAATGAATTATTTTATGCCCCAGACGGGGCACATTTGAAATTATAGTGATATCTTGTGATATCTAGGTCCGTTTAAGGGACATTTCACGGAATTAAAGATCTGCCACCTCCCATTCCTATGCAGAGACCCAGTTGTTACTTGTTATGCAGTCGCCTTTTCAGCCCGCTCAGAAACACAATTCAAAGTCATCCATCACAGATGCGAACTCATTTTCCTTACAAAATGCTGCACCAACTTTCCAACCGAATCTACTCAATCAAAAATTCAAATTGAAACTCGTAAAATTGGGGAGAACGCTTGGGAAAAAAAAAAACAATCCAATCACAATAAATATTTTTAGTGTGCGACCACTAAATTGCCATACCTCTCCATCTCCAGCGCGCCACAAAATTCAAATGTCACTTGGCATGGAAAAACCAATCAAGAGAAATGAATGAACGGTCCATTGCTCAATTAAGGACGGAAAATCCACCGCTCCCGTGCCCGTCTACGGTTAACTACAGTCCGAGGCATGTAAAGCAATTTCCATCTAAACACAACCGAGCGCAACTATGGTACATTTCAGTGCATACAGCTATACATAACTACTTTGGCCAGGGAGGTGTCGTCTGTCAGTCAAACGGATGGCTATAAATTCAAATTTGTCCACTACACCAATACAGAGGGAGAGCCGCCCACACAGCTCAACTATAAATGCCCATTTGGTGTTCTTTCTCATTTCCTCACAACGGCCATCCTGTGGACGAGGAAGGATTCACCATCAGGGGGATAGGCGAAATTGAAACAAAAATTGGTGTAAATTATTTTTTCCTCATCAAGGATCTACGTTGGGCGCTCTGCCCCTCCGACACAGAAATTGTACACGAAATTGAGCAAAGAGGGAATTATTATTTTACAACAGTTTCGAATATCCTTCTCAACGGTAGATATACAGGAACTGGCCATAATCGTCTTCTCTCGCAAACGAAAGGGTATATGGTATATATGAGCAGTAGTTGAACCAAGGAGATGGAAGGCACTCTATCGAAACGGCACAAAAATTGTTCGACATTAAAAAAAAGCACAAGATCCTTAACGAACGAGATTGGTCCCAGTGCGGGAGAGAGGAATCGAAATTCATTGAAGCGTTTCAGGGAAGCTGGAGCTAACGTCTCTGTGCATGACATCCAATCGATGAGCCCGTGCGCTCAGCAGGGGATGAAGTATGTGTGTATTAATCAAGGAACTTCAGGATTGCAACTAATTCCTGGTCCATTTAGTGGAGGTAAACTTATGTATAGGGAGGATCGAGATGGGGGGAAACCTAAGCTCCCGGCAGAGGCATGTGAGATATGAAATAATAATTTACTCATATAGTCCTGCCCTCCTTGAATTTTTAATTGGAAATGTAAGAAAATGGGGGGATTTTTCTTTTTTTTTAGTTCCCAATCAAGGTTTGCCGGCCATTTGTTCGCCCGATTATTAGAATCAAGCGAACATTTGGAATTAGTAGAGGATTTTGATTTTATTTCAAAATTCATAATTTTCACGATGAGCTATAGATAGGAATGGCGAAGCGGGGTTGTAAAATTGATGGAATGAAAAAGGTCAGAACAACTCTAAGCATTGGGGAATGTTACTAGAGGAATATTTTGAGCTACACCATAAGCAAAAGAAGTTCCACAAAAGGTCCAGTCGACTTGTAGTCTTTATTTACTAATTGCAATGAAAGAAATAGGGCAGGTACTGCGTTTCAGGCTTGGGGTTGTCTTCTTTCGATTTGATTCCGCTCATAAATCTAAGCCAATCCTGACAGAATTGCTGGACCTATAGTCCGGCCAAATCTTGTCGACATCACACCTCACTAAAAGGGCTCAATGTTCTTTGAATAAAACACAAGGTAAACCTAACATGACGATACACATCCAGAGAATTGAAAAAGCAGCTGTTGAATAAAAAGCTTAGCAATTCCTCTGTGAAGATCTCACCCTGCACGCAATTAGCTCTAGCGTGTAGGATAAGGATACTTTGGGTAAGGGACAAAGCGTCAGCAATGACCTGAGTGTAGCACGGTGTGCTCCTAGGCAGCAAGCAAATACCTATCTTAAACCTCAGTAACAAACAAATGTGAAACCACTTGTTGAAAACACGGCTTGAAAGTGATTTTTTTTTTCTGTGAAAAGGTTTGCGGAAAGAAAGGGAATTTTCAATCAATGAAATTTTGGTTGGATTGGGGAAATTTACCCAAAGCTGGCCTTTGGAAGTTTTCCCTACGTGGAAGGGGAAAACATGGGTTTCCTCTTTGCTGGTTTTGGGCCATTAGACATTTGCAGTTATCTTGATAGGGGGCGTTGGGATCTTCAGCGGTTTTGAGTTTTTATACTAACATTTCACTGCGAGTGGTTGCTTGAATATTTTCAATCTATTAGACGTTCTAGGTAATTGTTTTGCTTTTGAAATCAGTAATCAAGTTGCTTTCTCACTCACTGATATGGTGCTGCCTTGCCACAAAACCTGGGCCACATATTTTCGAGGTCAACCGCGACTTCTAGTCCTTGATACTCAGTGCAGTATTTTTCTGAACATGCGAGTAGTTTTGAGTCTTCCCAGTTGTTTTCCCCCTATTTTTGTAGTCTTCGTGGGTCGTGCGGTAAAAATAACCGATAATTGAACCGAGGTTTTTTTTTTCTTAGGGTAAAGTCGGGTGAATTGGCACCACGGGAGATATGGCACCCTCTCAATATTTCCTACTTAACGATTTTATTTTAAAACAAAGACATCAAAATAATATTTAGTTTTAGATAAGTTCATGGAGGGTGCAGTCGCGACCTGATTTACTTACTTACAGTCCGGGGTGGACCTGGGCCTCAACCAACAAGCGTCTCCAGCCAGCACGGTCTTTGGCCAGCTGTCTCCAGTTTCGCACGCTCTTATAAAGGGTCACTAGATTTGCTACTCAATTGCTTTCTTGGCCCAAAGAAAGAGCGATTAGCAAGAGTAATTCTTCGGTTAATCTCAGCGCTGGTGTCATTGTCTGAGTTAATAGTGGAGCCTAGGTAGACAAAGTCCTTTACCACCTCAAAGTTATATCTGTCAATGGTGACATTCTGTCCAAGACGTCGGTGTTGGGTGTCCTTTCTTGATGACAGCATATACTTTGTCTTGCCCTCATTGATTGGTGATTTTCAGGTGAAAATTTCTAGTAGCTGAGTAGATTCGAACAACATTTTTTTGTGTGTATAAGTGAAAGAAGTGTAGATCGAAAAGTACTCGGTGCCCGGTGTTCGTTGTTACAAACAAATTGAAAGCGTATCGTGTGTGCTTGTTTCCACTAACAGTTATTACTGGTCGTACGCGTTTGGGCATGTTTTTCGTGAAACAAAAAAATACATCATTTGGGAGATATGGCACCTCTAAAGTTTGGAATATGTGGCAACGGTGCCATTTCTCCCGCTATTAGTTTAGCTCTAGTTTTCTAATTAACTTAGTTTGAACTTGTATACGTTCTTAAAAATGTTAGTACCTATGTTTCAAACTATGAATTATATTTAGTTAAACAAAGAGTTACCCAATATATTTATGTTTCAAATAAAAATATGCTTTATTTTTTGAGGACCTAGTAACGAAAAAAATGGGTGCCATATCTCCGACTTTACCCTACACAGTTACTTTTCCACAGTATGGGGGTCATTAGAAACCCAAGGGCATCACAAAGGATTTATATAGATCGATCTAAGTGTTGCGGGTGCAGGTTTCCCCTGTCCCACCAACCCGCGTATACCTAACACGATAGATAGGAAGCCCTTTTACCATAAGGAAAATCAAAGGCATCAAGCTCATGAGGGCATACAGACACAGAGCCAGTCGCAGTATCAGCCTCAGTCTCAGTCCCAGTCTCAGTCTCAGTCTCAGTTTCAGTCTCAGTATCAGCCTCAGCCTCTGTCTCTGTCTCTGTCTCTGTCTCTGTCTCTGTCTCTGTCTCTGTCTCTGTCTCTGTCTCTGTCTCTGTCTCTGTCACTGTCTCAGTCCCAGTCTCAGTCTCTGGCTCTATCTCTGTCTCTGTCACTGTCTCAGTCTCAGTCTCAGTCTCAGTCTCAGTCTCAGTCTCAGTCTCAGTCTCAGTCTCAGTCTCAGTCTCAGTCTCAGTCTCAGTCTCAGTCTCAGTCTCAGTCTCAGTCTCAGTCTCAGTCTCAGTCTCAGTCTCAGTCTCAGTCTCAGTCTCAGTCTCAGTCTCAGTCTCAGTCTCAGTCTCAGTCTCAGTCTCTGTCTCTGTCTCTGTCTCTGTCACTGTCTCAGTCTCAGTCCCAGTCTCAGTCTCTGGCTCTATCTCTGTCTCTGTCTCTGTCTCTGTCTCTGTCTCTGTCTCTGTCTCTGGCTCTGTCTCTGTCTCTGTCTCTGTCTCTGTCACTGTCTCTGTCTCTGTCTCTGTCTATGTCTCTGTATCAGATAATTGTCATTGTCAATCAATTCAAGTGGAGTTCCATTCATCTTGGGATGAGTTTCAGTCATTCAGAAGGGCAGCTCAGGGTATATCATAGACCACCTCTCGAGCTGGTTCCAGGTATAAACACATCGACTGCGAATTACGTCAACCAATGTTCCTAAAAAAATCGTGCCCTTGTTACAACAACATTATTACAAGTTGTTCCCCCCACAAGCAACAAATTGCTAATTGCCCTTAGATGGACTCGAAAACAAAGCACGAGTCTCTCGAAAGAACGACCACCTTCATTAGCGTCCTCGCCTTGCACTGCACACACGCTCCTTCATACACATCCCCGAATTTTTGGCTAAGAGCGCACCTCAGCACATAATAGTAACAGGACCAAAGTTCAATGACATCGTCCCATTCGAGTGGTGAATCTCCTTTGTTTGGCTCTCGTTGTATTTTGGCCACCGCCGCCGCCAGTCAACCGTCAACCTGAAGAAAGAACAAAAAATTACAACAAAAAGAAAAGAAGAAACAACAGGCAGTCAGCCAGCGAGCAAAACGTTTGAAAAATATATGAGTCCTTCGGGAGTAACGTCTGCAGGTATTTACCCCCATCTATTATCTTTTTTTTTGTTCTCCGATTATTTTTGGTGACTACATACACTACGACGAGGGTTAATTTGGAATTTTTATTCTCGCCCAATTTTATTACCGTTTTACTTTAATTCGTTGTCTCCTCTTGCATGTACTATGCCTTGAGAATGCCATCAGCTCTGAAGAAGTAACAGGGACAGTTGTTGTTGTTGGTCTGTCCGAAGGGTGGGGGGGGGGGGGCTCTTTTTCCTCTGCAACCATTTCCGAATTGTTATCACAGGAATTCGCTGCGGAAGGACAGAGGGGACGTGACAGAAGATACAAGGTAAATACAGGAACTAAATGGCAAGTCACGTTCTCATTCGGTGGACGGATGTGGTGGACAAATGTTGGAAAAAAAAAAACCAACTAAACCATTCGACATGGAAAAATGGGGGTAAAAGTCCGAGTTAAGTCCTGTGGAATATTGACAGTTTCACGTTTGATTGTGCGGTGTCAGGCTTGCCGTTGCACTAGTTCGCATTTAGGTCTAGTCTGTGAGGGTGCGGAGGAATCCGGTTTATAATCGCTTTCTGATGGGACAAGTCCTTTTGTTAACCGAGCAGTTATTGGAAATCATCGGTAATCGGTAATGGAGGGGAAATTATTCAAATTGCCGTTCTTCAATTACAATTGAGTGGCCGTAATTGCCAACTTGGAGTCGGCATTGTTTGTAAGGTACGCTACATACCCACATATATGTTTTAGTGATGACGTTCAAAGTTAAGTGCTGAAAGTGTAATCTAGAGACTGCCATTATAGGGCGGAGGTTGAACGTTGCAAATGCAATTGTTGGGGACATGGTAAACGACCTTTTGTCGCTTTGTCAAAGCGAACAACATTTTGAGCTCCAAGTCACAAGGCAGAAGACTCAATGACTGCCTACAAAAAGGTGTCCAATGACAAGAAGAAGCTGCAATACCTTATAAAATGACCCTCAAACCTTCATATCTAGTGCTTAGAGGTTTCCTACTTCCACCCCACGACTGCCCATGAATTTATTTCGAGCGCAAACAAATATCGCTCCAACAGCATGCGAATGGAAATTAATATCATCACTCTGTCCGGTCGTCCTGGTACTCCCCCTTCCATCCTCCCAGGAAAACTAGAGCAGAATTTGTTTAATACGAATCCAGTCTCAGTTCCTGGCTACATGGCACAGTATACATGGGAAGACCAACAATGGGCACCCACTTATCATCGCCAGATAAGACTCCCGCCGTCGCACTGCTGTTCCTGCAACATCACCACAGACCTGGCACACCATTTCAGTGGAGGTTTCCTTTGGAGATAGAAAATCGAAAAGAAAAGAAAACCAGCTTCTCCACACTTTGGTCGCACAACGGAATACCAATGCAAGATGCTCCGAAGCGATACAATATGACTGTGAAAATTGGAGCCGATTTCGCGGCGCAGGTGGCTACACCATTGTTGATGCTTCACCATGTCGCTCCCGCTCACTCTATGCGCCTCGGTGTTTACGTTCACCACAACAGCGCAACCTTATACCGAATCTTGTTGGAGCCGCACGATTTCTTATTTTGTTTTTGTTTTTTTTTTTTTTTTTTTTTTCAGCTTTTTCGGGATCGGAGCAGCAGCGGCCAATTCACGAGTTTTTCCGCCGCATTCCGCTAATTTTTCAATACACTAGAGTGCAATGAATCTCATCAGGAATTGGAAGAGTTGGCAGTGCGTTTTGAGTTCGCGGTTACCGCGCCGGAGCGGGGGAAGGCAAATTAAGAAAATTACACAGGAAGACATTTTTGTTCGGCGAAGCGAAGCTCCTCAGTCCTCACACCGAATCTATTTGAACTCTGGTTGGCCTTTGTGGCTGCAGATTGTTGCTGGCCAAAGCTGTGCGGGGACGACCTGTTTTGGTGTACAAATTGAATGAAATGGATATTTATGGCTTCGATGTCGGGCTGGCATGTATGGGAACTGGTAACCAGAGGAAAAGCCGATTTGATGCTGTTGCTGATGCATGGATGTTGGATGTGTACAAACGGTTGGAGGTCAAAAGCGCGAGATATACTGTCGGCGAGGGCTGTTGACAGAATGCGATGCTAATTGAAACATCGCGTAACGTGACAATGTGCATCGGGGCCGGCAAAAATTGAGTTTCCGTGTTCGTTTATTAAATCACGCTTAAGTGAGAGGTGAGTATGGCTAGGTACCTACATTGGATGCCCAATTTGAGCAAATGCAGATTGCATCGAAGCGTGGGAAGAAGCTGCCGATGGTGTTAAGTTGGTCGATGCTTAGCCTGAGATAGGCAATCAAATCGACGACATTTCGAGGACATGACACGAATGGGGAAATTTTCTTCTAAATATAAGCTGAAGGCATGACATTCACTATCACCACAGCAATGGGAAGTATGTCTAGTGATAGAAAATAGTGATTTACCATCTAGCTATACAGGTTAAAACGTGCATTGAGCAGTCCTCGTAGTCTACCATCGCTTCCGTTTTGCTCATCTTATACCAAGATCCCAGCTTCAGAAGGAAACAAATCTACCGCAGGGCACTTTAAAGTGAAGAGCTACTGACTTACGATTAAACTTAGTTCTTCTCTCAGTCCGTCGCAGCACGAGAACCTAGAAAGTCACAAACAAATTTTATCACTGACTTCTTGTATTGAAAATTTCCAACTTCCTCTCATTGTTTTGATTCTGATCGTGGGCTCTTCATCATCGTCTGGAACTTTCTCGAAGTTGACATCAACGACCACCACTGACTCCCTAAGATACCAAACATTGACACGTTGTGAATGTATAGTTCTCGAGTTCCTGACCTGCAAATTCGATAGTTTTATTTTTTCACGATTAACAAACCCATCAAATGAGGATGAGCCTCATCGCTGAAGTACGAAAATTGCTTTGTTCTGTCAAACCATCATTATTTTTAATATATTTCGCAATAATGTATATTTTTTTAGCTGTGCTTTTGATTCATTATAGAATCGATTGATTTGATTGACACATTTATTTTGTCGCGTAATCAATGAAAATGAACTATTTGGTTCAAACGTTTATTTAGTGGACTATAAATTAATATTTAAGAAAAAAAAGCGAAGAATAAATAAATAGGACGTCCGATCGAGTTGAAAGCGAGTAGTAGAACGACCAAAAAAAGCGGGAGACTCAAACCGCATGGTTCAAGCTGTCATTCGTGACAGTTACGTTTTGAGAGCGTTCGTTTGAACAATCCGGTGTGGCGTCAACATATATTTCATCCTTTATTTTAAATTTGAGTCATTTGGTAGTGGACAGAAAAGAACGAAGAATGTCTACGATAACTCATTATTAAATTTAAGTAACTTTGCGTTTTTTACGTTCGCAAAATGCGGATGCATGTTTTAAGGTTATCAAAAACGAATATTACAACCAAATACATATAAAATAGAACTGAAAGAAAAACCCCAGATTCCCCTGAACAATTTCTCCCCCCCTTCAGCCAACAAGAAACCCTAAATTGGCAACGCTGCGCTAACGATACAGCCGAAGTCAAAATACAACTCCTACCTAAGTCCTAAGAAATGAGTTTGGCGACCGCATGATTTGTTCTCCAAATGAATACCCTCCCTCGACTTCTACTTTAATGTTTAAGAAAGTTTCACAAGTAATGATGGGTGACATTCGTATCGATATAGGTAAGGGGACTACAACCACAGCAACTTAGAGCTGTTATGGAACAAGCTTTAGAAAGTCCCACGAATTGAAAAGTCGAAAAAGAAAGTTATTTTATGTAACAAGATCTCCATACGAAGTAGCTGTAGAGTAAACTTTGAACAGGAAAATACGTTTTAATTTTATTTTTAAGCTATTTAAATTTGGCAGAGATTTTTAATTTTTCCCATTTTTTTTAAGGTTATCTCTCGTTTCCCTCAGAATTGACACTTTCCCCTCAGTCTAGGATCGCAGTGATCAATAAAAGTGAAATCTCAGCTTCTTGCAGCCATTTGATTATATTTTCGGGACGAATTGAAGCGACAAGCAGTTCTACACCATAGCTATATTTGAATGGCTGAATTTAGCAGGTTACTTTGGTATACTCCGGCGATTTGTTTGATCCTTTAGATTTTACTTTTATGTTTTTTTTTTTGGGTTCCGCCTAGAGACCAACGCTTATGGCCTCGCTCGAGTGTCGGCGGCATGGGTGAACCCTTGTTGGCGGCTGTCAGGCGCCCATGAACGCGATCAGGATGGTGACCAATCGATGAGATTGCTCATCAGCCTGATTATACGTAATTTAGGCTAAGTAGCTTAGGTAGTTCTAATTAGTTTTAAATAAAATAATAATAATAGATAGGCCTAAGGCAATAATTTCAAGGATATTCATAAGTTTAGAGCGCTCGCTTAGAACCAGAAAGCTAGAATAAGATAAATGTTAGTTTTAAATTAGATTTAATCGATTTTGTCTAGTATGAACTTAAGTTAAATTAAAATTCCGACGCACATATCATTTTAGTTATCGTCCTACACAACTTCCCAAACTCTTACTGAAATAGATAGCGTTCGCAAAAAAGCCACACAACCATTCTTGATTCTACAGAATTCAGTTAACTCAATTAACCCTGAAAAGTTCCTCGTCGTTGGCGCCCGCCTTGTCTTTTGCGCAAAAGTATCACGAACTCGGCAAACAAACTTTCAGCGCAAACTATTTGCCCTAAATTCCAGTTTGAAAAGTGTTTGTTTGGTTTATTCGCGTCGCAGTGTCTACAAAGTTCTGCACTTGTGATAACTTTGAAACTACTAGATGCAGTTGTTCTACATACAAACACACACACATAAATGTATCTATAACCAAAGTCTGTGTGAAGAGTAAACTTTAAAACAAAATCGAAAATTTAAATTCACTTTCACACATTTCACTGGGAAAATGTGCAGGATTTAGTGTCCTTTTTTTATATTTTCTCTATGCTGGCGTTCTCTGTTGCATTTAAAGTTATTTCCCGTGTATGTGGAGTATATACCTAGGTAGAGCTATTCTGGGGAAAAAACTGATCCGAAGACAGAGCAACTTGATGCGGAACACCTTTGGTAACCCTTTAGCACGCTGCATTTGGTTTCGCTATTGGAAAAAGGAATATCTTTTCTATTAAATATGTGTGGTAGTGCGCTTTAATATATAATGACGTTCAGACAGCTTATATTCTGTTTTGGGGGGAGGACAGAGGTGGTAGCCTCTCTGGAACTTTCCAAAGTGAGAGGAAAATTTCCGAACCAGTTTACATACAACTCGGATGAAGTTGGAAAAGGTGCGATGCTGCAAATGCACTTATTTTGTGTCTGACAAAAGGAAAAAGCGAAACTTTGACAGAAGAAAGTCGTCTTCGTTGTCGTTTTTGGACGTGTCCTTGAAATGCATCCCTCATGGACTATGGATATGGATGCATATATCTTCGTACACAATAGAGTTAAATAAAAGAGAAGCTGGAGAATGTGATTGTTAAGTTCCGGATGCGGCTACGTGTGCTTCATATTCAAATTAAGTGGCACAATTATGTTAACGCGACACCCATTTGATTACAAGTCATAGTTACTTTGGACTATTATTTGTGTTTTGCGATAAGTTGGTAGCTTTGTATTTATATCGGGATAAATTGAACTTATTTAGGAACGTTTCTGAAGAAGTTGCAGCTGAAGGAGTTCACCGGTCGATTGATGGAAACGAATAGAAGAGTTATTACAATAAAGGCAGTAAAGTCACGTAAGTTTATTTATAGTGAAAATTCAAGTGGCTTCGTAAGGTTAGATTTTGGAAATTTTCCAACCCATGACTTCATGTTAAATCTAAGAAAATATTTAACACCCAGCAGGGCTGCTGAGAAAGAATTTTCTGCCGAAGAATTTATGCTGCAGATGGCTGTACAAGAGTGCAGATTTAGCGAAACTGTTTGTTTCGTCTTCCATCACCCAGAGAACAAAAAACGTAAAATCAAAGAAAACCACTTCGATTTGAATATTTTTCGCAATGATTTAGCTTCGGCTACGAACATTTTTAACTCAAAGTGACATGACATTAATTCAAATTGTTTCGGTAATTTAAAAAGGATATATTTGTAGTTTGATCTAACCACGTATTCACATTGGTTTGACGTGGAATCATTCTTAAATCAAACTCACCCACCCTTAAGACAATGTTTATGTATTTCGATCAATAATCCATCGTTGATCTAAACTCCTATACATTTAACTTTGAAAATACTAAGCTTGAACTTTAATTTGACAATGATTCATGGTAAAATCAAATGTAGTTGGCTTTAAAACCACTACGAATACATTTTGAAGTAATTGTGTATTCAAACAAATCCAACTTTGAAAATACTATGCATAAGCTTTAATTTAACTTCGTTCAGGTATTGATTCAGAGTAAATCCCTTTTGAATAAGCATTTTTCTAACTTTAATCTTACCATGATGCTTCGTAAACATAACTTCTTTAGACTTTGAAAATATCACGTTTATTATTTGATACATTGAGTACACAATCTTTCTTCTTTTTTTTTTTAAAAAAAACCATGCAACAATTTAAATTTTTTTTAAATTTATATTTTCAATAATTTATTATAATTCTTACCTCTCGCGCCGCGACAGTTAGCGGAACTTAAGGATAAACATGTTTTCCTCTGAATCTACATTGCTCGTTATTTAAAAGAATAACATCGATGAATGAATGAAAATAATCTACATTGATTCTTAGTTATTGTCTCTTCAAAATCGATATTCAATACTTTGAATTAACGTTTGAAGCAACATTGTGTGAAGAAAATGGATGTTGGTATTATTTGTACCGATGAATTTGGACATAAAAATAAACACGCCACGTTTTGAAGTGGATGGCATTTTAAAACAACTTCCAATTAAAAATGCAATACTTTGAATGTACGTAGATGTCATTTTGAAAATTAACAATGGAAAAAAGTGTTTTTGTTCCTGCAAATTTTCTATTAACAGTAAAAAAAAATCGTACTCCTTGTCAGAACAGATTTGACAGAAAGAATCTCTTCGCCTTGCCAAATTCTATCGAAAAGTATGTGACCGAGTCCTTGAAAATTGCATACCCATTCTGATTCTATTCTTACACCACTCCAATTTTTATCGAACCCTTATGTGGGAAGTATATTAAGTGCCGACCATGAGCTCCGCCCTAATGGGCTCATTAAGCCCAAGGATACCTAATGCAAAGCACAACATAAACCAATACGGGTCTACGGTCCAACTCGCCTTTCAACCACCGACTTCAATCGGAACTAAAACCAGCACTCCAACTCTGCACAACAACAGCCATCAAATAAATCCATTCGAACGACTTTGGCTATTCATTGTGCCAACTGCCGTCGAAAAACCCACAGCGATGCCGTCCATCAAATCAACTGTCATCGCATCCAGCGGTGACACCCCACTCATGGATCATCTCGAATGCAATTCTCAATTCCCATTGCGCGTTCCGTCAAAATTTATGCACTTGCCCGCCTCTTGGGGCTTCGAAATTCGAATCTCACCAGCGCGCACACACATCCCATGCACGATGTGTGCCGATTATTGTTCCCATCAGCGGAAAGGATTTCTCTCTGCAACAGATCTCGCATTGCAAGAGTAAGCGTCCATGCGAAGTAGCGTCGCACAATACAACATGTCACCTGCTGTACACAACACTGGATTTCACTTTACCGAGATGCCATTGGAGCGACATAATGGACCAATTACCTTATCTGAGATGGCGCGTCGATTATTTATTACCATCGGCCAGTGGCCACCAATTTTATGAGCGCATTCTGTATGAATGTGTGTATATGTTTGAGTGTGTGTACTACAAGGAGTACACGAGCGGACACATGTGAGAGCTGAGAGCATTGTTCGAGTGCTGATTTGCTAGCTCGGAACTCAAGCCCTAGTAGCAGCAGCTCTCGGCCAGCACTATCCCGATAGAGATCTGGAGCGCGCTGCAGGGAGAGAGGCATCATCGTATACGCTCGTAGATATCCGTCCGAGGAGCTGTCTCATAATTCTCAACTAGCAAGTGTGTAGGCCTAGGTGATGCTATCGATCTCAATGGCCAGGGCGGCACATATACACTTCCAGTAGCAGAGGGTCCGCACCGCAGCCTCCAGTGGTGGCATCACAATGGGAGGGCTTGACTGCCATTCTGCAGCTTATCTGTCGCACATAGAGATTCCAAGATATCAACTCAGTCGCAGGGTAGATATTAAGAGTCAGCAAGTCTATCGATCGATCGGGGAGATTATCTCCCCACTGTCTGTTTATCCGCATCGACAAGGATGACAACGTTGCGAATGGCCCTAGTACGAGCTCCGAGTGTATGCACTCGTATAGCTGTGCTGCTCTCTGTTGCCAATTATCGCCATTATTTTCCAATTGTCGAGAGATTTATTAAAAGATGAAATGAGCTTACACCGACTGGGGTAGGACGAGAGGGAGACACTCAATTGTGAAGAGCCAGGCTCTCGATGCAATTAGCATGGAGGCAGGAATTACATTTTCCAATTAAAATAAATCAATTTCTTTTGCACGCGTCCACGGTAGTAATGGCTTTCCATTAATGCGCCGACAAATTAAAAAAAAAAAAAAGGAAGTAAGAATTGGTTCTGGATTAGCGTTCCAGTCGCATGGTCTTCAAGGACGAATTGAATTTATTCTGTGAAGAATTTTGTAAAGTGCTTATATTCGCCGGCGGCTTTTCGACTTTGGTCCTACAAAGTGGTGGAACGCGAGGAGAATCATTCAAGAATCACGATGATGGGGAAAGTCATGGAAAAGGCGGGAGTTTAAGTCTTCTTTCTTCTAATTGAATAAGCTCTTGGGCGAACTGTTTGCATTAGCTATACTTGTATTCATTGGAAGTCGACATCAAAGAAAATATGGAGAGAGAGTTAAATCAAAAGGGACAAAAAAAAAAAGTGTGCGTCGGCCGGGAATCGAACCCGGATCAACTGCTTGGAAGGCAACTATGCTGACCATTACACCACCGACGCCGCTTAAAATTAAGATTCCAGATTTTTACTAGCATTCGGCGTAACTATGCTCAAAAGCTCATATGATTTAGATCCGCAGTTGAAGAAAGCTTGAATTAGTACGTATATTGATAATTTATACTAACTCTCATGCGTGACTACCTTACTCGATGTTCGTCGGTCGGTAGACTTGCGGCAATGACGAAAAATGTCCTAAGTGCCTCATCTTAAGTACACAAACAAATATTTTTAATATGATATAAGCCTCTCATCTGCATTCCTTCTAGGGACTATATGCTATATATAGCGCCTAAACCATGTCCATAGTTCATAAGCTTAGACGGCTACCCAGTAGGTACTGCATTGATTTTATGAGCTACCTTACATACTAAGCTAACATTTCTATTACTTGAAGACATTTAGGCCCGTTCGTTGATACTACGAGCGATTTAAGTTCAACTTAAATACCTTATGGGCTACTTTTTCTATGTCGTCAACTGCCACGTAAGATTTTGAGTGGAACTTAAATCGCTATGAGAAGTATCAGCAAACGGGCCTAAGTATTTTACCAAGGAAGACCACGAGAAGGGTGCTACCGAAGAAACTGAGAGGTGCTACTTTAGGAACTGAATATAGTTTCTTGCAACCTGTCAGAGTAGCAAATCCTGTGCAGAAACCTGGACTTACAATCAAGTCGGTTCCGAGAATGTGGAAGACTAGAGGCCAGCTGTTAGGAAGAAACTACCATGCAATATTAACGACGATACATAAAAAGCTTTCGTCCACCAGATCAAAACAAGGTGAGAATAACAATATCCATAGGCTAAAGACCAACAATAACAAATCTGCTGAGCCTGGACGATTTACCAATCTAACGTTTCAAAGCAGATGGAATTGGAGAGCTTGCAAGCTTTAGCAACGTCCGCAGGCGCAGAGTCCACAAAGAACTCCTTCAACTGCCCCAATTAAAGAGGTATCAGTTTCCTTACCCATCTACCATATTGTGTAAGCGCCTTAAGCCCTTCATTAATACTTTCATCTTTTTAGGACAGAAAAGTCAACCGCTGATCGAACCAAACATATCCTGCAGTAATCACAAAAATTCATAACGCCGCATATTTTTATCAATTTCAAAGCTGCCTGCGACAACATCCATAAAGGCGAGCCACCCAGAGCCATGTCCAGCTTTGGCAACGCTACAAAACTCTTCCATCTGTAGAATGACGATGAAGAAAACTCGCTGCTGCCTCACCGAAACCTTGAATGTCAAAAACGGATCTAGACAAGCTGACGCAATGTATTGCGACCTCGAAAAAATTGTGCGAAACTTATAGATCAGTGCAGGTAAAATCGTTCAAAACTATGTGGAGCTACTAACCTAAGCCAATGATAGCGATCTATAAAAGCACGGAAGCTACAAAAATATTTTTTGAGGTCCACCCAACTTTGATGAATCTTCAGAACGTCATATAATCTACAGCTATAGCTTTTGAGAAAGGTAGGACTCTTTCTTCACTCTACTTTAAATTCTGTCAACAACACCTCAGCATAATTTAAATGGTGAATTATGCTTGCCAACAACTGTTTGCTTGGGCTTAAAAGGCAATTGAAAAGGTTGTAGAGCTCTATATCCCGGCGAGCTGAGGAAATTCTGTATAAGACCATGATTGTCCCGGTAGTGCTTTATGTTAGGGCAGATTGGCCTCTTTTTAGAGGGAGTGAAGATAATCCTCGGTCGCTTTGAGAGAAAGACATTAAATCTTAAATTGGTCCCGTTGACGGGCCTGTGGAAGATCCCACGACGAATTTTATAAACATTGAGATTGTTATAGTTAAAAAATTGCCCATTATTCATCTAAGATGGCAAGAACATGAAGACCATTCGGACACAAATACTCCGAACCGTAAAGTCAAGTCTAAAAGTGTACAGCATTTGTGAAACGGTACCAATAAACAATTAGATTTCCACATTTACTAGTGCGACAACCTTCTTAGAATCTATTACATTTGTTGTCATTGCAGAATTCAAATTTCATAATTTGTTCTCGTGAAAAGGTAGGTCAATGTTTTCTTTCACAACGAGAATTTTATTTTAAAAAAAGGAATACATAAATTGCAATTCATTTTGCCCAACAGATATCTTTCAAAGGCCTTTTGAGGCTTATTATAAGCAAAAAACAAAACACAAAATAGGAAAAATGCACAAAATATCCGCTGATCTGTCAAATATCATATGCAATTCAGTAATGCCCTATCGTTCGATTGGACACAGTTTTCGGTACTTTTTATAGTACGCTTTCAATTGTTTTCTAAAACTACTTCACGATTGTTTTATGTGTGCATTTGTGGCGTAATAAAGTCAATCAAATCAAATTATTCAATAAACGGAACACAGTTTAATTGAATGCTCTGATTAATTCGTAGGCTGACAATGCAAATCAAAACTTATTGGTCACAATTGCATCGTTAGAAATGAAACCGATAAAAGTTTAAATTCTCGTTGAAAAATATGAAGCGCACATTTCTATGCACGAAAGCTGTCATGTTTCCTCTTCTATGAATTGACACATATTCTCGTACTACCTGTTGCTGACAATTATATTCTTGGAACTATATTTTCCGCGAACTTTATCACACCAACCATTGTTTCATTAGGGATCCTCATTCTAGGTAAACAAACTCCTTTTGCAACGAGTTTGATAAGGGTTTGGTTGCAGCCAAATATCTACCTGAGTCGCCTAAGGTACTGAGAATTGTTAAAAAAGTGTATGAGCCTTCCAAACTGTCAAGAAGTTTTTGGGAATATCCCAAACTTATATAAAATTAATTTTTTAGTAAGCAACCATTCGTTGCTTGAAAAAGGAAAACCAATCAAAAATCAAGACCAAGTTAAAACAGAGAAAAACACAGAAATATATACTTCAAATGTTTAGAAATAAAACAAAAATACAATATTTTTAATTTTTTTGCATTGTACATACAAATTTGTGTTTATTAGACTTAAGAACCTTGTATTGTTGTATTACAATGAATAAAATTAGAAAACATTTACATGTAACTAAAAATAATTTATAATTGTAAACGCTCTGGCTGACAACAGCGTATTAAAATCGCTCCTATTACTAAACTTAGTACCGTGATTTTGGACGCTTGGTCAACACTTGTCTTCAAAATGACATTAAGGGAGGATTTAGCTAATGCCCGAGATACACATCACTTTTTCAACATTAACATTTTTTAACCCTACAGTTAGCAATATTCTGGCAACTAACGGGTGATTTTTTAGCTGGTTTGGTTTTGGCAACACTGGTTTTGACAGCTGACGTGTGTTTAGTACCTTGTGTCACTGTCAAACAGCTTCAGTTTGGTTTGCAATTTAACCATGGATCGTCTTACAAATGATTAACGCTTGCAAATTATTGAATTTTACTATCAAAATTCGTGCTCGGTTCGAAATGTTCATCGCGCGCTGCTTCCATTTTATGATCGGCATTCTCGACCTTCTGAGCAGTCTATTCGGAAGATTGTGACCAAATTTCGCACCAAATTTACTTTGTTGGACATTAAACCACCAACACGTTTACGTACTGTGCGTAGTCAAGAAAATATTGCGGCCGTATCAGCTAGTGTGACAGAAGACCGCGAAATGTCGATTCGGCGCCGTTCCCAGCAGTTAGGCCTTTGTTACAGCACTACGTGGAAAATTTTGCGGAAGGATTTGGGCGTAAAGCCTTTTAAGATACAGCTGGTGCAAGAACTAAGGCCAGCCGACCTACCACAACGACGAATTTTTGGTGAATGGGCTCTTGGAAAGCTGGCCGAGGATCCGCTTTTTTATCGAAAAATTGTGTTCAGCGATGAGGCTCATTTTTGGTTGAATGGGTACGTAAATAAGCAAAATTGCCGCATTTGGAGTGAAGATCAGCCAGAAGCATTGCAACAGCTACCAATGCATCCCGAAAAAGCCACTGTTTGGTGCGGTTTATGGGCCGGCGGCATTATTGGGTCATATTTCTTCAAAGATGATGCGAATCGCAGCGTTACTGTCAATGGTGAACGCTACCGAGCGATGATAACAAACTTTTTTTTGCCCGAAATGGAAGTTCTTGACTTGCATGATATGTGGTTTCAACACGACGGTGCCACATGCCACACAGCACGCGAAACAATGGCGCAATTGCGAGGCGAGTTTGGTGAACAGTTAATTTCACGTTTCGGGCCGGTCAATTGGCCGCCTAGATCGTGCGATTTGACACCATTAGATTATTTTTTGTGGGGGTATGCCAAGGCTAATGTGTATAGGGACAAGCCCGCTTCGATTGACGCACTGGAAGCCAACATCCATGCATTCATTCGTGAGATACCGGCCGATATGTGTGAAAGAGTATGCCAAAATTGGACTCAGCGGATGGGCTACCTGAGACGCAGCCGCGGTCAACATTTGCATGAAATTATCTTTAAACATTAAATTGCAAGGTTCAAACTATCGATTCAAATAAATATTTCATTCATTTCATCGAATTTTTTGTGTTTTTTTTTAAAAAGTTCTAAACCTCTTAAAAAATCACCCGTTATTTATGTTTGTTTATTGGTAAAGGGATTTTGCAAAGTGTGGAGTCCTTGCGTAAACTGCCAGACTATGGTTGGTTATTGGTAAGGCCGATTGTCTGTATTTAATAATTTGCTAACGTGGTTGAGAAGCTTACTTCTATGCATATAAGCAACTTGTTTAAGTTCTTTTAGTTTCAACTATTTCAACACTTAGATCTCTATGGTGTAGTGTGGGCGGGTCGGTTTGGTGGAAATGACTTAGCAGCAACAGCGACACGCTTGCGGATGCTCGGACTCAGCTCGACGATGGGGTGGTTTATTGCTGCTGGCTACCCTTTACCTACAAAAATTATCGTGAAGAAGGAGAAAGAAGAGGAAGAAATGATACTCGGCGATCCTCGCATATATGAGGTCATTGTATGGTATTGTAGTTTATATGTATTCCCGATGCAAAATGAGTGAGAGAAGGAAAAAAAATCAGCGTTGGTGTTTGGTGGAACTGATCTTGGAGGTACCCTCCTCTTGCCGATGACATAATTCATGGCTCCGTGACTAGCCCTCCTCAATTACTATTGAGCTAGTCCCTATAGCACTCCTTTAATGACACATCTCAACGAGAGAAGTTAATTTAACACTTGATTATTTTTTTAACGCTCAGATTCTAACAATGATCATAGGTAGATCGATCATGATAAATTCAGGACTATTTCAGCAGTTTTATACGTTATAATTATAATATAAAAAACTTCATTGAAATGTTTGTAAGAATATAACTACCAAGCAGTTTATTGTGTAAGTTATATGAAGTAGGTATAAGTAAGTATGTAGGTATGTTGTAAAGCACAATAATTAAGGTATGTTAATAACTTACAGGTTTCGCTTGGTCGAAAATCGACCCTACCTTTTATAATTATGTAATACAAAAAAAACGTATACCACAATTTTCGAAAATTACTATGGCTTTTTTTTTACAAATGAAAAAGCGACATCTACCTATAGATATAAAAAAAATACGCCCCTCTGAAAATAGTCTTAGGTTAGGTTAGGTTTGTGTGCTGGCGAGGGAACATTTTTCCGCGTCACACTCAGGTCAAAATTGACCCATTGTGATACCCGTAGGGGGAAAGGGTTTGTCCCTTACCTATTCTCAAAACCTTGGAGACCTGCGGTGACATAGGAAGTGGCAAAGTTCTTCCTCGGTCAGTCGCATTTTCTTCATGTGGTATCGCAGGTTGTTGTGTCCTATTCGGATACCTACAAGCGTAGGTATTCTCTCTGTTCTGGATTTACAAAATGAAGGCTCATCGGCTTTCTCAATGCCTGGAATACCTTCATATCCAGGGGCCCAACACAGTAATACCTTGTGCTGTGATTCGATTTTATTACTGAGACAGTTATGGCTTTTATAGCTGCCTGGCTGTTGATAGAGAAGGTGATACCTTCCGGAGGTATTGCCTTTAACGCAGACTCAAGGGCGGCTCTTGTTACTGCAGTGGTCTGGGAGGCGAAGTGATGTTGAGATGCCCAGCGGTTCCGAGTAGATGCCTGACCCCACGCCGTTGTCCGTTTTCGATCCGTCTGTGTACACGGGAACGGATTGCGTGTTAGGTACAGGTCCATCTCTCCATACTTCCCTGCATGGGGAAGGCGCCAGAGAAGGGTCTTATGAATTCCAAATATGGCGTGATGTAAGCAGTTTATTGTGTAAGTTATATGAAGTAGGTATAAGTTAATATGTAGGTATGTTGAAAAAAAAATTATATTTTCTTTTATGTAGGTAGTTCAAATTTTAGATCGGAAATATTTAAATGAATATTAAGGTAATTTAAGCCAAAGAAAGGGTAAACGTTTGTTATGTGCTGTTGATGCTGTCGATGCGATGAAGTTAGTCCACAAATTCCAGCAATTTCGTTGGTAGTTTGTTTGGATGTTAGTGCCTCGTTGGGATTCTCGTGTGATAGGAATACTTTCCGTATGTTTGATCGGAGCGCTTTTTGAAGCGGGTAGGGAGGTGTAGCTCGCAATGGCTTCAGCTAATCACCTTGTGGTATTTATAATGCGGAGAGTCTGGTATAGGGTATCGTTGTGTTCCTTTAATACGGATGCGGTTACTATCGCAGTGGAGACACTTATGGCAGATAACTGAACTCATCCGCTTCTTGTAAAAAAAGAAAAAGGTAAGAATGGTTCTTAAGACACTCTCTGGGTTATTTTCCTGGTAAAAACATGCATTCCGCGTGCAAAGTTCTGCAGGATTAACACTTCCACCCCAGCAAAAATTCAAATGGATTTCGAGATCCCTGCTACTCTTTTTTTGTTCTTTTCTTCTTGTGTCCCCCAGATTAATCTTAGATAGCGGACGCATTAATTAATTGGGATTATTGCAGCGACTTTTATAAGGAAAATTAGAGAAAACGAAATAAAAACAAATGCAATAATGAGGATGGGACCAAAAAAAAGGTTAGACTTACGTGGCTTCAGAAATATGCGAGCTATGCACAAGAAATCGGGAAACAGAAAAGAGGGCGCAAAAATCTTATCTGCCTTTTATACCATTTTGAATTAGGCCAAAGCGGAATACCGAAAATGGATGCTTAATTTCGAAAATGAGACATCGTTGTGGGGACTGTGTTGGTACATAGATCCGGTCGACATATTCGTTCACGCAAGTGGTGGTTGCTTTTCAAAAGGATTTATTTATTTATTTTTTTCTGTGCAAAGAAATTGTTTGCGTAATATTTTTGTTTCTAACACGCCACAATGTAGATCAGCGTTTTGTATGGTACCAAGGTGCATTGACTGTGATTATGTTCCTTTGTAATATATTTTGAAAGACCTTAATTTTTTAGAAATTCGTTTCGCGTGCTCATGCCCAAAGAAGTAGGTCCATACTGGTTTCAGGATTTGGTTGTATAGCAATAACTTATTGTGGTTGGACAGTAGGACAGTGGTATATCTTCCAATAAGTCGATACATTTTACATCAGTATCACTTGATTCACAAAAAGTGAAGTTTATAATTTTGTTTTCCTTCAGCTGTTTTCTTGAATAGTAGAATAAAAGTGCGACAATTCAATATAGAAGTATTTTTTTTTTGTTTTATAGGTAACCTAAGATCCGGTTGAACTGCCGCGACAAAAAAAAAAAACGTTGGAGCTCACCCTGCATAAATTTCTCCACGAAAAATCCCCAACAAAACATTTCACTTCCTATTTGTCCGCTTTTTGGAGAGGAGTGGAAATTTCACTTCACTCGAACAGCGTACCAGCCGTTACCCCGTGAAATACGGAATTTGGTTGATGATCTATTCGGGCGCCATCTACCAGCCAACATGAATAGCCACTTCGGGCAGAAATAGCTTAGTAGTGATTAAAAATACAATAAAACATATTTCTGTTGCGAGACTCACCTCTCGTCCCATTTCAGTCTAAGTCTAGTTGTGTTTATCTGCATTAACCTTTTCTTTCCGACATTTTTGGAAACACACTGATGGCATTCTCAAAACCCACTTTCCATTGGAATGTTACTCCAATCGTATCCCCCAAGCCCTTCCAAGTGTCTATATCGAAAGATTATACCCAGTTCTTTCAGAGAAAAAAGTAAATATCCCACAGCAAATTGGTTTCCCGAATCTCGTCATTCTCCGTAAAACAGCCGTATATACTTGTCCACAACCCATGTCGGAAGTTCTCAACACAGGGAAACACCAGCCAACCCAGCCGCGTGGGGGGCAGAATATTAAATGACAGAAACACATGCCACCTCAATATATGTAACCCAAATAAATGAGTATCATTAAGGAGTAAACTCATTTAACCTCATCGTCGCCGCCGCCAAACAAGGACATACTTGTATACGAGAACAATCCGAAAAACTTCACCCAAAAACTGGCCCTTTTTCACAATTATCCACTTCTTTGTCCACAAAAAAGAAAAAAACAAAAACAAGAAAAAGAAAGGAAGAACGAGAAACCATCACAGTCCGGCTGGGATAGAACGAAATTAAAGTAACTCATCCACCCATGGACATGCTATATCCTAGTGTGTCTGGTGTCAAGCACCTACTCCATCTATTGGCAAACACAAAAAATTTCCTTTTTGCGGCTTCCTTTTTCTCGTGCTGCTGCTGCTGCTGCTGCTGCTGGTGGTGGTATCTGGTATGGTACCTACAGCTACTTGTGCCCCTGGTCGACCCCAAAGTTGACTTCCGATGGACAAAACAAGCAAAATCAACGAAAAATGAACAGAATTTTCGGTCTATCCGAAGGATTTTGTGTTGTTTTCGTGCTGCCGATGGTGATAGCGATGGTGGTAGCCACTCAGCCACTCCCAGTTGTTACACACAATCCCAATTCACCAATGCCATTGGTTGTGTACCGTGTGTACAGTGTTCGCGCTGCCCGGGCAGCCCCAACTACTCGTAGTGATGTGCTTTTTAGAGAGATTTCCACTGCACATACCGTATACAGCTCCCCAGGGCACAAAACAAGGCATCATCCTCGAGTTTTCGGACCAAACCTACCGTCAAAGAAACACGAACCCAAACAATTTCCCAAATTGCATAGCACATCGATGAGACGAGGTGGGTGGCAAATCTGCTGCCCTTTTGTGTATGCGGGACTCGATTCGCATCCTGCGTCCCAAACATACACCAGGCTCAGACTCGGAGGCATGCAAACAGAAGGGACAGACTGACAGGCTCCTCCGGTGCGCTGAAACAAAAGGTCATAGCAGGCACACTCATACACACGAGTATAGGTGCACACGTCGTGATTGGCATTCCGACGGACAATGCGTCGAATCTTTTTGTGTGTATAGTCCGTAGTGCTGTGTGTGCACGAAAGAGGATAAATAAATAATCGGATCAGAGGTTGGCCTTACAAAATTTTTTGTTTGCTACCCCTGCTCCCTCTGTCTCTGTTGTTGTTTTTTCTTTTGTTGATACAGTTTTCCAGATCATTAGGTGGGATAAAACTCCTTTTCTACGACTGCGATGGAGATAGTTTCCAAATCCTGCCGTTGTTGCTGCTCTTCTCCGGAGTTGGTTTGACAGATTTTACATAGAAAGTGTTCACCACGTTCCAAGGAGTTGCATATTTCATTTGATTAAATATTGAAGAGGAGTCGAGTATCTACGTAGTTTTGTTTGATAACGCAGAGGATCTGAGTGTAGTTGGGAAGGCTGGGAGTGATGTCTCTATTTTGGTCGGGGAGCTGCAGTCGTTAGGGAATTTAAAAAAAATGTAGAATACGTTGTTTGCGTGCCGGATCCACTGCCAATATGGCATCGCAAAAGACTGGCCGATCAGTTGAGCAGCTCAACCTCTACAGAAGTTATACGCCAAAAATTGGGCCCCTAGGAGGGGCTTATCCCTGCTAAGGGAACACCTATTTCTTAAGGCCATGCTGAAACATCTGTCAATCAAAGGCTGTTCGAAACCCCTGCTGTAAGAGGGTTGATTACTTCAGAAAAACCATTCAAAAAATCCCTGAGAGCTACCCAAGGCCTCATTTAAAGTCTTTTTTTACACACTCTCCAGTATATAAGCCGAAGCCACCTAAGCACGAAACGACTTAATTAAGGACTACCCGATGATGAGCAACTGATGTGCGTCCTACGCCACACAGCACCCTGCAAAGCCACGCTTCGTTACAGCCGCATAAATATCAGGCCGTACGCCATTAAAATCGTAACTTGCCATCGCATCATGAATATATATCCGTTTCCGACAAATTACAAGTCAATCCAAGACACTGGATTAGCATAGTACAACTTTCGAGTGTGCATGGTGTCGTGCTGCGCCAGAGCAACTATAGCAGCCGCAACTGTGCAATTTCCCCCGCCATACAGATTTTTATTTTTATTTTAATTAATCAGTTTGGGTTCCGATGATGGTTCCTCCTAATAGTCATGAAAGATGCGGTTTCTGGCGTTTTTTCTGTTTTCGTTGCTGCTGAAAATGCAGATAGATAGAATAGAAAAGCAAGTTCTGCGAATCGAGTGTAATTACTCAATGAAGACACGATGCCAGCACGTTACCTAACAATCACGTCATATGATGAACATGGAAGCGATGATGATGATGGCCAAAATCAGACCTCCAGGTGTTTTTTTTTTTTTTTTGTTTTGTTCTTGGCTTTAATTTCGTTTGCATGTGTCAGGAAAAACGAACAAAGCTTGGAGAAGGTAGGGGCCCCTGCATGGGATATGAGTATATGAGGGGTGCATGAAATTTAATTAAAATTTAGCATAAGAAAAACTCCACGTGAGCATGAAAGAAAAGACCTGAAGACAGGGATGTGTGAAAAATTCATCCTCCAAGTGGAGAATTAGGTGATGCTTGTGCTGACGACGCTGTCATCATGAACGGCATCATCAAAAGCTGCCATTGCCAGCAGCAGCAGCACCTCCGTTATATTTTAGGGAGAACTGGGATAGTGCAATATGGTTAACGGGACAAGCAGGTGATATAGTAGAAGGGATCCCTTCTAATGAGAATGACAAGAGTACGAAGGGTGCTGCATGGGCATATATTATATGTTTAGCCTGACAGTCATAAATAAAATGCAACTCTCCTTGCGAACGGCGATGGGGACTTGCTGATGTATTTTGATTATTTCATTGATATATATAGAACGTCCAAAAAGTCTTCGAAAAGGATATCCAGAATTTGCTGAAAAGCGTCGAAAACCGCATCAAAAATAGCGTCAACAAACTAATCCATAACATGTCAAAAACGAGTCCCTAAGCGAGTCGAGAAAACCCCCAAGGAGCACGTTAAAAAACGCAAGTTGGGTCCAAGAACTCATTCAAAAAACAGGCCCAGAAACGTTTGACACAAAAACCAACAAAGAATGTGTCCAAAAAGAAAACTAGTCCCTAATCGTTCAAAAACATCTTAAAAACTGTTTCAAAAACCAAATTAAGTTCAAGACCTCATCCCAAAACTGGTCCACAAACAGGCCCAAGAACGTGTTCAAAAGAGAATCCAAGAATCATCGAAAAACGTGTCCAAACACGAGTGTTAGAACACTTTGAAAAGTATGATTGAAAACCGTAGAAAAATGCGTTCCAAATAAGTCCAAGAATGCATCCAAAATTGCCTTAAAACAGGACCAATTTCGCTTCCAAAATGGAGTCAGAATAATGTCCTCAGCACATCAAAAAACTCGTCGAAAAATTTATCTAAAAACGCATTGAAAAAGGCGTCCAAACTCGAGTCTAAGACCAAATCAAAAGTCGCGTTAAGATACACGTCCAAAAACGTATCCATACACTGGTCGAAGAACGCATCCAAAGTACATCTAAAAATACGTCAAAAACGCTTTGGAGAACATGTCAAAAAAACGAGTCTGAAAACACTTCACAAAATGCGGCCACATCTCTTTGAAAAGCCCGAACAAAATAACGTTCGAACGCATCCGAAAACATGTTAAAACGCATTTAATAAAGGTAGAAAATCGCGCCCGAAATTCCTTCGAAAAACTCATCAAAAATGGGGCTAAAAATATGATACCAACCCTGTTTTAAATGACGTGTAATAGAAAAGTCCTCATTATTTGAAAGCCCTTATACTGCTTAGCCAGCGATTACCCGCACGTCACTGCGAGATTTTTTTTACCATGGCGAACGCGAATAATCCCAGACTTCTTATCCCGCAGCTCTGTCTGTTTCTTCTGCGAATCGCCCGAAGGTATTTATAGTTCACCGTAGATCTGCCGTACTAGTCTTGTTACCAGCATTTGCATACCAGAATTGATTAGTAACGTTCGAATGCACTCTACACTTTATGGGAAGCAAAGTCGCCGTCGTTAGATGTTACCCGATAATTTGTAACATCATGTAATTGGCTGTGGTTAGCAATTATTATTAATACCAATTCTGACGATCTGACAGGCTAATTTTGCATCCGTTCCAAGCGATGCAACCGGTAGATGTGTTTGTCCCGCCTATTGCGTGTAAACTTCCACAATTTGGTCAGAAACACTTTTCACTTAATTTTCTGATTAATTTCCTTCCGTGACTAGGCTAGGCTTTAAGAGATCGGCCACAAGTGTTGCATATGCAAACGGATGCGATGGTGGCGAATAAAATTTGAATATTCGAGACCAGTTGATGGAGAGACGATTTGTTAAAGCTGTCCCTGTTGGATTATGACGCGGATAACACTAATTATATTATTCCCCTTATGCAGTGAACCTTTACTCACTTGGGAAGATGGACGCAAAATGTGTCTTTACCCAGAAACGGCACTGCCCTCTAGAAAGTTGATAAAGATGAGTCTGTCCAATGGCAATTGGTGGACTTTAAGGTTGTTGGCGATAAGAGCGAAATAATACTTCTGTTGAAGCAGCCTAATTCCAGTGTGGGTCTTCTAATCTTTGTTAATAAATGAGTGCTTTATTATCATTAACATGGTGAGAGATAAGATAACGAGATTATCTGCCTGTCGAAATAAAAGATTGAGAACGTAATTCACCCTTTGGTCAGTTGGAAATTTCCGCTTCCAGGTTGTGAAGAGCGTTTGTCACTCAAGCGCCATGTGGCGTCGGTGGTGTAATGGTCAGCATAGTTGCCTTCCAAGCAGTTGATCCGGGTTCGATTCCCGGCCGACGCACATTTACTTTTTCTATTTTGTGGCGTTTGTAGGAGTTCGTCAGTCTTTCCTGCTGCGGGTCTAATAAGAAGTTAATGCTATTTTAGTAACCTAATTATTTGTTTTTTTACTATGCTTCATCTAAAAGAGTTCTTATACACTACACAGTTCAAAATCCTGGCGGTAAATTTAATATCTTGGGAGTGTGTAACGGTATATATGACAATGCAGAGAAAATATTAAAACATACTACTTTGCATGTATGTATTCTAATTAAAGAACTAATAAAAGATATATTAAATGTACATAATGTCTGCTATGACAAAATATGTCTGAAATATTAAATTTTAATTTAGATGAATATGCGTTTTAAGTCAAAAGCATTGAAATTCTTTATATATTGAAAAAATTTTTAATTGTAATAGGCACATTTGTATTCGAATTAAATTAACTGCTTTCTAACTACTTTCACTTCAAAATCAATACTTCTTTTCCTTTTTATAAACCCATTTATTTATTTAATTTGATGGCTGACCGTGAGAATAACTTCTTAGAATAGTACAGGTTGGTGGTATATGTGTATTTATTTTAATTTTAGTTAATGATTAATGACTAGATCCAAATAGTATTTAGTTTTAAATGTTCGAAGTAAAAAAAAAAAAAAAAATATAGTTACTTAATAGGTAAAATCTTGTTATATCTTAATTCTTTCTTAGACTTTATTAAAATATCTTTGGGATATATTATTTCAACACCAAAAATATTTTTTTGTAATACTAATTTAAACTAGTTTTAAATATTACAATATAAATACAAATTCCCGTGGTCACTAATTATAATTGAATATAATCCTATAGAGTGCCAATGTGCTCTCTCTAGTAGCTTTATATTCTTCAGACCCTTAAATGAAGGAGAACTCATGTATTATTATTATTATTATTATTATTATTATTATTATAATTATTATTATGTGAAAGGGGTTATTGTACTGCGACCTTTGGTCTATTGTACCCCCTGCTTACGCCCCAGAGAGGCATGTTCCCTCATAAGAGTTCCCTCACAGTATGATTCCTTTCGGAACCATTTTAGAGGTTCTTGGACTGTTCTTTCTCCTTGGCGGAAGAAATCTGTCATATAGCACTCTCTCCAGTCCAGTTTCCTTTAAGAATCTAAGGATGAGAGCTGGCTCCAGTGACAGAACTCATGTATACTCGAAGTATCTTATTAGTTATTGAGTCAGTTACTTGCTTTTTTTCTATTTACCTAATAGCTTAGTATTTAAATACTGGATCTTAACCTTTCCAGATTAAAGTTCAGAAAACTCTTATTAAAATAAGCATTTTAATGAACAAAATATTAAATTTGAATAATAAATTGGAAATATTGAAAACTAATTTCTTGTAAATATTGCATAGACCTGTAATACTGCGAAGGTATTAAAAACACTCACTTAAACTCTTGGTAAAGATAAATCAATGTTAGGGTAAAGGCTGTTGAAAGCTCGTATGGCTCATTGTGGCCGTAGTTTATTCTATGATATTTTTTAAAGTCAAGATTACGTATCTTTAAGGGCCGCAAAGGTGTATCTTGTATGAAAACAAAGCAAGTCTCTAACAAACATTATGTCATGTATTTGATACCGGCGTTTCAACAATTTAATACCAAGAAATAAGCATATTGCCTTAGAATTAGCTGAAAAGTCCCAATGGATTTTATAAAAAAAGTATTTCATAAACGCCGTTGGATCTTTTAAAGGCTCTCAGAATAAGTTGAAAAGGCAGGACTCCAAATCACTTCAGAATATTCGAACAGGGACTAACTAATGCAGTAAACAGTGGAAGTATAAAGCAAAAGTCTTTCTTGAAATTATGTGTCATTCCAAAGTGTAGCGTCGGCTTTCTTTTCAATAATTGATATCGATTACGATCTCCATAAGCATGCACTTCTGTATTGTGAATGAATGGAATATGTAAGGCTCCTTCGTGACAAGCAGTGATGTTTGTTTTCAGCTTGCACGTTATGCATTTAATTGTGACTGTATTTTGCATAGACATCATCGCAGACGGTCTGCTTTCCAAACTTGTATCAACAATGTATGCGGATGTCTTTACCGTTTGATGGGAAAACTGATAAACAAATTCCGATGGAAGTTTGTTTAAAGACTTTTAAAGACCCCGAGAGGGTAAAGGTTATATCGCTCATTGTCACGCCTACTTGCTAGTGGGTCTTTTCACCAAAAGCTATGTTCTTCTGACGTCTTTCACTTGACATTGCTGAAATAATTATCAATTAATAAGAAAAAAGAAAGTAATAAAGAGGAGCAACACTTCCTTAAATTGACCAAAATCTTGCATATTCAAATTAAAACTATTTGTTTTATGAAAAGCAGCATTGTAGGGTGGCCTTCCCCAAAATAAAAATAAATTTTATGGAAAATGAAACCAAGAAGAAGGTCAACGTAGTTTTTAAACAGAGCTGCCACGTTGTTTGTCTTTATCATTATTGGAGCTCCTGTCGGGCGCATCTCTCCTTTACGTTTGAAGCAAATATGTAGCTACACGCGTCGCAAAGGATTTAACTTGTAAAAACCCATTCTCTGCTCCACTTAAAGCGACCATTCAATAGGTACGTACAGCACGCATTTGATCCCAACAAAGAAAATAGGTAAGTAACTAATGAGAACAGAACGTCTGATAAACTGAAGAAAAAAAATCTTTCCCAAAGACTTTCACAACCTTCCGTTTTGGAAAATTCCTCCAACCGACACACTCCTCCACTGTGATATTGTCCTTGCCAAGGCAAACAATAAATAAAATACGAGCAAAGAAGAAAAGAAGTCGCAAGACACGTTCTAGTCGAAAACAACCCACCAAAGAGCCTGCACAAAAAAACGCACAAGCACACACTCGTATACACATGCTCGCTTCCAACAAATACGCTCATCAATAAACTGAAATGTCGCCATTCCTTGTTATGACAGAGCCTCAAAGAAAACAAAGAGAAAAAAAATGCAGAGCCGAACCGAAGGAAAGAACGTCGCCATTTGCCACCCATCACCCGCGTGAGGGAGTCCCCCTACCACCCCTAGTAGCGGTATAATCGCACGTGAGAGAATGTCTAGTGAAAAGGGAAGAGGAGGAAAAAAACGTAATAAAATACATAATGGCGTAAGAAATCGCCCAAGAAACGTGCACTGGAAGACACACAGCGTTACCATACCTCAACCACCCCCAGTGACGCCAAGAAGCACCAAGCCAAAGCCATCCCGACGATGACGACGACGACGCGCAAATTCACCCTCGCGCCAACACCGAAAAACATCCAAGTTTGGACGTTTTCACTGGAAAGACGACCGACGAGCGATTTTCTCTCAAATGCAAAAGGCATTTCACCTCTTCAACCTTACACGTTCGTCGTCCTCGCGTCGTCGTCGCATACCCCCGATCAGATGCACCCCAGCAACTAGGAAAGTCATTTGAAAGTCGACCGGTTGCCTTTGCCATAGTGGGGTTGGTCATGGTGGGGAAATCAGAGGGGTCGCTGCTGTGCACGAAAAGTATATAATGATACAAAACAAAAAACCAGGGCATTGGTGGTGTCTAGATTGTTCCACCCCCACTTCGCACTGGCACAAATATCAGCGAGGGTGACTTTGCTGGCGTCTTGGTCTACTGCGGAGCTATGGCCTGTATAACTACCCTCGACGAATGCGAAGTGCGTTATGGTAGGTTAGTTCCATTTTGGTTCTTTGGATATTTGCTTAGGGTAAGGGTTAGGGTTTCTTGTTTTAGGAATTTTCTTACGTTGTGCAAGGTTTGACTCCATTGAAAGGCTGCGAGTTATTTAAACAGCGGCAGTGCGCTGCACTGGGATGGTTTTATTTTTCCCAATCGTGAAACTTTGGCCTTTGTAACGCCATTTTGTTGAGAATGAATGGATTTGGGGAGTTTTGCAGCTTGAGTAACAAAGAACTCGATGAATGGCCTTGGCCAAAGAGATGGTTTTGTTTAAATGGCGATAGGTGCTTTGATGCAAAATGATTGTTGGTGTCAACCAGATGAAGTAGGTACCGGTTTTAGAGAAAAGCGAAATCAAAGCAGCTGAGGATTTATACATGCAGCTTATCTTACGGTTCGCTTAGAGCTGCGAATAGAATCAAAACACCCAGAAGGCCCGAGGCAAACTACTACCTTACCGAACCATTTAAGTCGGACGGACTAGACTGAATATTTACAGCTGAACTACCAATAAATGTATGGATATAGGTACGTAGGTATCACCCTTCTGAAGAAAAAACTAAACCTGGGGAGGTTTCCATGTCCGGTCACAAATTCTTTTGCTATAAAGATAGAAAGAAATTTCATACCCAAAGTTGGAAATGGTTATCGTATAGGCAAGGGGGACATATTTGAAATTGGGAGGACAACATTTTAACGAACATAAAAATGCTTTTAGGTTTTAGTTTCAGGTTTTAAAAAATAAAAGTTACGAAATATCTTCAAATATAATATTAATTAAATCGCTTCGCAAATCCAAACATTGCAAAAAAGTAAAAATATGCAAAGTGGAAGCTTTGTTTATGTTAAGTGAAATGATGAAGTCATCATAAAGGGGAACTTTTATGTTCCTCGTTTTGTCATATTTAAGACAAAAACGGGGTACTTACTGTCCCCTCTAAAATGGTACATATGGTAACCCTAGGTATGTCTGCTCCAAGCGGTTCCTCGTTCTCTACAAAGGCAATTTTAGACAAGGCCCCTAAAACGAAGTCTTAGCCCTCTTAACATTATACAAAGACCCAAACTAGCCTATGAGCAAACTATTTACCAAATAATAGTATTTATTAATTGGATAAGAGTATCCACTAAAAATCAATAGTATTGCCCATTAAACCAACAACGTATACCCTGTTAATTATAATAGTTTGAATAACCCACATGATTTCATTAGAAAACTATTGTTTTAATAGTTAAATCTTATTAAAATGTATCTAATTAAACAAATGGTCGTACCATTGACGATTTAATGGGACACTTTTTCTGAGTATAGGTATCTAAAAGTATGACAGGTAGTCCTATGACCTAAGCGCCGCACATTATTTTTTAAATTGACCCCTCTGAACTTGGGTAGAGGGTCAAAAATATACAGGCACTCTTCTGAAGGACTAAAACTTCCTAAACGCTTTCTACGTATAAGCATGTCAAATTTAACATATGGTAATCGAGAGTAGACAACAATTGGACCCCGGTTTTAGGAGATTTACATTTTAGCCCAACAGCCTTTTTTAATGCACAAACTCCAACCTGGTATAAACATCTATTTGGGAAGAGTGGATTTTTTGGCGGAATTCTTGCAATTTAGTTATAAGTAAATGTGTTTTTGCTTATAATTATCAAATATTTTATTGTTAAGCTGACTATCTGGCTTATCGCATTTGTTATAAATGTAAAACGATAGTAACTTCCCCTTTTTCCAACCTCACTCATGTTTATTTATAATCAGTTAGTTATCGTTGTTCTCGTTATCTTATCTTCACTCTACGTATTACAGTACGTATTCACTTAGCTCTAAAATCGGAACCCATTGCCGTAACTTCTCTCTTTGCTGTCTTCTTTGACCTTGCTATTCTTTTGAATTTGAGTCATTTGTCTTGTCTTGTCATTTGTCTTGTATTGCACAATTTCTCTATATAAGCTTTGTAGCGCTTTTCGCTCTCTTGGTTTTTGATCGTCAAACTGGTACAATTCACATAGAAATAAAAGAAATTAGCTATAAAACATTTATACACACCACTCATTTAACAAAAATCTTTTCCTTCGCAAACACAAGACCGAAATCCATTACAAAACAAGTACGCTTATAATTAAATACGTATTTTTCCATTTTCCAAAAATAAACTCTTAAGGCGTTTAAGGCTTATACCAATTACAAGACATGGGTCTTTTATTTTTTTATTTTTTAAAGTCGTAAGTCATACTGATTTGAAACCTCGCACGTTCCCAAAGATGCTATCATTATGAGACTGGTATTTCAATATTTCAGCCTCGTACGTTCCTATAGAGGGGGAAGCATTAAAAGAATGGTGTTTCAGTTTTGTTTTCTAAATGACCCAACTGTCCCCTTTGTGAGTGTCAAGATCTTAAAAGTATGTACTGTTCTAATTTAACACGGTGATTAGGAATAAAATATTACCAACCGCGTGTTTCACGAGATCCGATCTATCGAAAGGGCCTGAGCCGGAAAAACATTTTTATTTAAAAAAAACACATTTTTTTTGGGGAATTTACTATAAACAAATGCTAGACTTTGACAGACTGATTATGAAATACGTTTCTGAGAAATTTTTGCAATTTCTACCCCCCAAGGGGTCGGTCGCAAGATAGCCCTTGCTGTGTTAAAATTAAAAAAAAAAAAAATGGCAGTTGAATTAATTTGGATAATAACATATTAATAATAGATATAAAGACAGATGTCAATTTCTTACAGACATATTTAAGCATTTTTCGAAGTGATCCCCTTTGAAGACGATTTTCAATATGAATTTATATATTATATAAACTCGGGTACGGATCGTCCGATTTGAGTTATCTTTTCCTTGTTGTGTCTGTCTACGCCTAAGGAAGGTTCATCAAATTCGTGATAATTCATTTTCGACACATTTTGCACGGGGAATTTTCTTTGTTTATAATTTTGGTCGCAATATACAGTGAGATCGCATTTGTCAAACATTTTACATGAATTTAATTATTTAGTACATTTTCTGTACGGAAACAATTTTGTTTGGCACGGGCAAAATCGGGCTAGTTATTTCATATATACAAAAACAAATAAATGTTCTGTATTTGAGAAATTGTTTTGATATTTGTTCAGTTTTTCACAAAAATGCTTAACAGCAATAACGTAAACATTAAAAAACCCAGATTCAATTCATAAAATGATAATGCTAGAGTAATATAACTTTTTTTAATATTTTCTTTTATAAAGCATATCTACATATTTATGAAATGAAAATGAATTGAAAATTGTTTGGAAATTTTGTCTTTTTCTATTGTTGGAAGGAAAGTTCGAACCTATAACTATGTCGAGGACGTTTTTAAAGCAGTACCTATCATGAACAAATCCACGGTGGACAGAACCTTACAAACTACAAAAACAGCTGCCTTTGGTCTCACTTTATTAATATCCTTCAAAGTTTTTTTTTGCCGTACCGATTACGGCGTTGCTTCAAAACCGATTTTTATGAAATATGGAGCCAAAGAAGTGTGGATTTCCATAAGTGATTTGCCGCATCTACAATTCTTCACAAACGTTAAATTTTTTTATATACTTCTGGTTCCATAATTGATTCTAAGCACTTCGAATCAGATGTTTCCTTCTTTACTTTACACACAGACTTATGGTAAGTTGTCATTTGTAAACACAATTTAATCCTAATGTACATACAAAAATTATGCCATTTTCCCAAGGGGTTGCGTACAAAGTTTGGTCGCTGGGTTTTCTAAAATTAGCATAGACTAAACTCATCGGTCTTAATTTTCAGCAAATAAAGACTGCAGTCAAATTGGAATCCGAGCTCACTTCGTAGGACTGAATATTTTTCAATTTCTTAAAAGCGATGTAAAGTAAAGTAAAGTAACAAGTCAACTATTCGGAAAGCATACTCCCGAAAGAAAAAGTTACGTGCGACCCAGTCATTCACTTCCTGACTAGGTTAGGTAGGTTCTATTCTAGATAGTAGTTCCGAACAAAATATTTTTGAGTGTGTCTACGCAAGCTGATCAATAGATTGCCACATTAGCTTCTGAATGTCAAACTCTTCGAAGTGCGTGTTTGCTACAGATAGGTATATTGTCCACCTACTATAGTCACTGTGCTTTGACAACTTCTGTGAAGTTTCGTAGCATTCACGAAACCAACATTCACCCAGACCAGCGCGTTTATTTGCACATCTAGATGTTTCACAGATAATATAAATGAAGCCGAAACCTGCCACGGAGGGAATCCTTACTGCGCGTATAATTTCTGTGCCAACTCCATTTCCAAAGAAACCCCTAACGAAGGGCGATTTATAATCCCGACCTCCCAGCCCCCTTAAACAAATATCCAGCTCTCCATCATTAATCCAATTCTGGGAAATCCCCCCTGGGACATCTAATCCTTTTAAATTTGTCTAAAGCGCCCAGGACGCGCAGAGAAAAACCTCCAGGCTACGATGAACTGGCGCCCTCTATTTGACTTTAGCATATACATTCGTGCACACCCGTGCAAGTCCTTACACCGGATTTCTTATACAATTTCTTGCATCAAATATCCTACGCGTTTATTGAACCTGAAATACTCGGTAAGAATACGAGTGTACATCGTTTGTGCGCCGCCCACACGAATGCCCCATATCGCATCCTAATCCCCTAAAAATGTTGCATGCGACTAAAGTGGTAATCTCCACCATTAGTCTTACGACTACGACGACGACGACGAGGAGGGTGACTACCGTACAGCTAGAGAAGCAGCGACGGCAACTAACCACCAACATCAGCATCAGCAGCGCCAGCACTCCTTCATCTTCCTTCCGCCAGCGCAGTTTGTTTCCGAAAAATGAAGAAAAGGACGAAATCCCGCACCAAGAAAAGCAGCTCCTCGCTGTGCGGGGTGTTCGGTGGTGACGGTGGGGGGAAAACCAATTACCAGTAATGACTGCTGTTGCGATAAGAAAATCCTTCGCTGTGGAGCCCGAAACACATACGAAAATTTCCTCTTTGTATCCAGCACACCCCCCCGTGCAATCGTTCCCATTCTATTTATCTGCTCGCAGAGGACACGCCAAGGACGAATCCTAGTGCACAGCAGTTTGAGATTTATATTAAACCATTGCTCTCCTTCGGAATACTAATAACGTTGATTCGTTGGGGTGCGGGCATGGTGGTTGATTACAAACCGCCTTGCAGAGCCCCACTCCTTGTTGAATGCATCTTTGCCTCGGCTGCACAAGCATTTCAATTTTGCTGCTTCATTTGGCCCAGCATCAGCAGGAACTGCGTTGCGTTTGCAGAATTAATGCGGCGATGGTGAGTTCCTCGCCCAGAGTCCTTCTTTGTGCTCAGATCTCCAGATAGACGGCTTCTTGCTCGGAGTTTCCAATTCCAATCCGCACCGATGCGACCTTGTCCAAAATTTATTGATTTCCTTGGGCTATGACAGCGACAGCAAAGCACTCCAAAGGAGAGAGACCACCCACTTATCCGCCAGGCAGCCATCACTTGCATATGCGACAGTGGCACCTCAGAATGTCAAATGTCCTTTTTCACATCGGGCGCTGCTGGTTGAACTCATTTTCTCCCTCGCATTTCCACAATCCCGGCCGGCAGTTTTTGTTTTTGTGCGACAGGACCCTACTCCGCTCGCGTTGACGAGGGAAACTTTTCTGTCGCATACCACTTGGAGGATTTTCGACATAAGACGTCGGATCGACGAAGAAACGCTCGTTCCTTCTTGTAAAGTCCTTGAGCAAGGCGCACTATCCTCAGTGAGTAAGTGAGAGGAGGAACAAAAAACAACCCTCCAACGGAATGAGATAAATTGCATTTTGCGTTCTCGCAGTGTGTGTGTGGATCCTTTGGAAGGATATTTCCCGTTCGCCCTATACTGTTCGTAAAAACAGTATTTTTTGTTATGGGCGCTGTGGGTGGGGAAATTCTCCCGTTCGTCATCTTAAGCGGATCTGTGGAGCTATTTTCGACGGACTTTTGGTGAAGACTGTGTATACGAAGGAAGGGAAATGCATTAAGTTGCAAGGAGGTTTCCTGTGTTTTTTCGGGCTTCTCGCTGGCAAAAATGTCAAGAAAGGATATCGTTAGGATGGATGAGAAGAAAAATGGCCGCTTGTAATGAGTTCCGTTTTGCCATCGTCGACATAGTCATCGTGCATAATGCCAGAGGACCTACACACACACAAGTGTAGCTGCGAGTAGGATTTGAAAAATGTTTGGGGATTTGGGATATTCTGAAATATTTGTAATTTTCCTTTTGGAAATTAAGCGGGATATCTGTCTTTTCGTTAAGGATATACCTATACATACAAACGGACAGTGACAGTGGGGGATTGTTAATAAATTAATTGTCACATAGAGCAGCGAGTTCATTTGTGGTCTCTAAAGTAGGGTATGGAAGGTTCTTCTCTTCTTGTGGCAGTTGTTGATGATTAGTAAATTTAATTGGGACTGTTTGGTGTGTGTGACCTCGAAAGTCTTTTGTTTCAAAGGGGACACTGTTTTCAAAAAACTCTATCAGTTGAAGTAGATAGGTACTTTCAGACTTTCTAATTGTGCGGGCAGTTTGGCATTTACCCTGAAGGCAGTAGGGGTTACATTGAGTAACATAAGCTAATAGAGTTTTTGGGGTATGAGGCGAACTAAATCCACATGCCAAACAGTCCTTTTACTGTAAGCTAAAACTGCCAGTGAAATAATGATTGAAAAAAAGTACACATTTTTAAAAAAAGGACGATTAAACTAACTACGCAAACCAGGATTGACATTGCTGTCTTTATAAATCGAATAGCACAAACACATATTGCCTTGCGGCTTAAAGCACTATTCCTTATTAGTTTTGAAATAGATGACCACTCGATGGATTGTTTTCCGCCTCTATCCAATGAAAAGTTGATCTTTTTTGATCAATTGGAAACAACAACCTACAGCTCCGATGCCTTTTGGTGACTGGTCCGGCCACAGGAGATCGTATTGGCAGTATCTCAACCTCAGAGCCATGTCTCACGCGTTCGGTTTTTGTCGCCATATTTATATAAAACAAAGTTGCATCCGTAAGACCGCCCATAACTCGAGAAAGAATTTTCCGATTTGAGCTATCTTTTCTTTGTTGTGCTTTTCTCCACCCAAGGGAAGTACATATCTATAAACGGTGAGAAAATTGGAAAATTTCCAAAGGGAATTGGTAAATTCGTAGAAATTGTATTTCCTAACATTTTGAATTTTTTTTTTTAATTTTAATCGGAACATAAAGTAAGATCGTGTTTGTCAAAAGTTTTACCTGATTTTGATGATTTTGGAAATTTTCTTTACGGAAGCCATTTTTGTTTGCTATTTTGAAAATTTTGGTAATTTGCAGCAACACATTGTTTCAACGTGGCCTCGAGTTTAAGAACATTGAAAACTCTTTTTCTCGAAACTCATGGCAACTGAAATCCTGCACTGTCAAAATGAAGCACTTTGCTAAATGTGAGTGGGGCTTTAGACAAGATATTTAAGCAAAAAAGTTCCTCCCCTCCGGGCAAAGCCGGGCGGGAGAAATTTTTTTTACAAAAATGATAAAGAATTTGATTTTTTTTTTGTTTCATTTTTTACCAAAGAACGCATATAAAAGTCAATAAAAGTCATAAAATGCAAAAAACATTCTGCATCCTCACATGTTTAATTCGCGTTGCTATGTAAAATTAAAAAAATACTTTAAAAACTTTTTTTTTATGTTTTTCCGGTAGAGGTTAAGGCGAGCTACATGACAACCCTATAAAGCTGTGAAAATGATATCGATTCCAAGGCCATGAGTAAAAGATCGACTGGCAGACTGCGGTGTGTGCGCTTGACAACAACCCAAAGCATCCAATACCGAAATCACCTTATTTTGGACTTTTTCAGCCTTTTATCATCCGCTGGTCTGCTGTTTGTTACAAGTGGTTTCTGCCTACCTGCTGCATCGGATGGAAGTTGAGTATGCGGTGTGCGGATGAGTGCTGTGGAGCTTTTCGGGAGAGTTGCAGTCAGTCTGTATTAAAACTGGAACCGGGGGTCCTACTCTCTATTTCGTTCCGAAAGTCAATCCTATTCGCAATTGCTTTTAAGTTGGTACTATGTAATACTTTCGGGATTCTAAATCGGAGTAGTAGAACATTTCATTCAGCTTTCGAAATAGAGAGTAAGAATCGTTCATTTTCGACAAATGTTGGGCCCAAAGCACTCTGTGTCGCCAAAAGGTCCCAAAAATCTATTCTGGCCCAAAACTTTTTCATATGTTTTTCTCCTGCCGAAACCCAACTCAAGCGATGGATTCAAGCTGTATTGAGTGTTTGTGTGGATTTGACAAGGACAAAATGGCCCAGTGGCCTAAGTGACAGCCCTTTCCTGGGACTGTTCAAATGAATTCGCAAAAATGTATTACTACTAGTCGGGCTAAGTATCTAAGAAGAAAAAAATCTCTAACGCCGACGACTTAAAGATCGCTACACACTGGGGACTGGGGACTGAAAAAAGAACCTCAGGCAACGCCTTAGGTGCCCCTTAGTCTCATTCCTGCTTACAACTTTAAGTGAGAATATGTATTTGTAGTTCCAATTTCAGTACTGGTGCCCTCTGGTAACTACAACATCTTTCCGTAACTCCCACTCAACAGCGCATTCGCAGAAATTCGCCTTTCCAACTTGACCGAACTATCCAATCAATCACGTAGTAGGTCCTTCCCCCATGACTGAGACTACACGCTATTCTTGTTTGGCCGACAAAATCCCACGAAATATGAAGAAAGGTCAAACTGTCACATTCGCACACAAAAATCTCGCAACTGTCTCCGTTTCAGGCAATCAGGCAACCAACAAGGCCACAAAATTGCCCAACTGTCACAATAACTCAAATGACAAAATGCAGCTCACGCAGCCCGCAGCTAGATGTCACCCAAATCGACAGCAGCTATCTTTATGTGGTTTCTAGCAATAAAACTTATTTTACTGTTGCCCTGTGTGCTGTGCCTGTGTGTGTTGTGTTGTGCGCATAAACTTCTGCCACTAATTGAAGGATGTCATTCGGGGACAAACCAGCCGGAGTTGCGTACGTTTTCGATCAAGTGACAGCCATCTCCGCAGCACCACCAGCAGCAGACAGATAGACGCAGCACAGTAAACCGACTGACGGGACACATGCACACCATATGCAATTTAAGAATTTCAGAAGAAGGAGAGACACCGACGAGCAGGAAGAAGACCAACCAGCAGAATGACTGAGACTGACCCGTCTGTCCGTCCGCTGTCCATCCAATCCATCCATCGTATAGTGGTTGCTCTTGCTCTACGAACTGAGCGCAGTGTACATGTGGTGTGCAGCGCGTATGCATGCTCCGGAGTCATATTTAATTGGGAAAATACGCGCGCGCGTCTAAACGCACATAAATTGAAGAACTGAACGCAGGGAAAAACCACGACGAAGAGTTGCCTTTCGCCCAATTATGCGACTGCACTCGCCCTGCGAGCTGCGACTGCAGACTATGACGTTTCCCGCGCACGCAATTCTCAGCACTTGAACGTGTCCGTGTGTCTGTCTGGCCGTTCTCCACAGTTGCGCTGTCCGTTTGCGTTTGTGTTGTCGCATTTTACAGCCCTCCAGACGGGAGTTATGAGCCGCGCAATTTTATGAACATGGAAATTGCGCCTCAAATGCTGGTACTCGATGGTATAGTGGTTGCCTGGCGTTGGCAGCCAAACTTGGGCGCACGGCCACGTTTAATGAGCGCGCGACACAAATCCGCTTAAAACTCACCTCCGAATTGAATTATAATTGAAGATGGCACCATAAACAATTTCCAATCGGACGTCGCAACAGCTAAACACACTTAGCATGGGTGCACGCACATCGCCGCGCGCATGCGCACAGAGTTCAAGTCGGTTTCTTTCCCAAGTCCTTCTTTGGGGACGGATTTAATTATGAGTTAAAGTTTATGAGCAGCTGAGTATCGCGAACACTTTTATGACCTTCCACAGAGATTGGCGGATAGGGGTGGTACGGAGTGGTACGGAGTGGTACGGAGTGGTTGAGGGGCGGATAACTTGAATGAAGATGTTTGGTCGTTGCTGTAGTGTGGTGGTGCTTTTGAGTAATCGCCGACAGACAGGAGATAGTAGTTTGCAAAAGATTGCGTGGAGCATGTTTATTTATCTGTTGCTGATACTGAAAGTGCTTCGGGGTGAAGTTATGTTGCGATTGGACCGAGCCCTTGAGAAGGCGTCAATTGGTTGGGAACAAGAAAGTTTGGACGATATTTAACATAGCCGCACAAAACGAGGTCTTGACTGAAGTGATGAATTGTTGTCGAAGTAATAGGACGGAGTAAGAGATTCGATGTTGCTGTGTGAGACGTGACATGGGCGCGGGGTAAAAAAGTCCTCCAATTCGTTTACAGTGCAACCTGGAAGTTCGGTATCATCTGATGGCTGATTTGTTAAAAAGCAAGTCTCAATTAAAAGAGAATAAGAAAACTCATACAAAACGCCCGCTTAGATAGATTCTTTTGCCAACAGAATTCATGTGGCGTCGGTGGTGTAATGGTCAGCATAGTTGCCTTCCAAGCAGTTGATCCGGGTTCGATTCCCGGCCGACGCACACTTTTTTTTTTTTAATTGTTTGATAAACAGGTTTTGGAAAGAAATTCCAAGGTTATGGGCACAGCCTTAGCCGATAACAACTATTCATAGTGACGCCATAGAACCTTTAAGAAAACGTCAGATGTGGGTACACCATCATGAAAATCAGCTGATTAATCCAAGTTTCAGAAGACGTGTTCTGGAGGCTGAAACGAAGGTATTAGGAAGCTTTTTGCGATGATTTTTGATTTGTGACTATAAAGAAACACTCATGAGAGAGTTTGTCTACTATGTGAAGCCAAAACCTCATGATCTAGTACATTATGTAAAAAGGTAGAACTGTAAGACCACATCCCGCTTAGGATCAAAGACTTCTGCTTAACACAGGTCTACGGTAGGAGTACTATACAGTATTGACATCCTATACAATCCATAAGCACGCTTCTCCAAATTACGGCTACAGCTGCATGATGACGACTTTATGATGATATTTATTATGTACAAGCTTTGCGATTGAGAAACCTCTTTCTGCAATATAGGCCTTCCCAAGGTCGATAAACTCTTCATCAATACCCTGTTTCGAAAGAGCGTCTTAACCAGGGCACAATACAAGGAGACTTGCAGGAACTATGACATCTCCTTCTCCAGTCCCAGTTACAACAAAACCACTCCCTTGGCTTACACATTATTTGAGCTGCTTAAGTGTTCCTACTCGTACTCGAAGGGTTTCGAAAAAATAAAGTATAAGGCATGATAAAGCGTCAAAGTCTTTGATGTTCTGACAACGCCATCGAAATATGTACAACAAACTTGTAGCCTGCACAGCGATGCCAGATGTGGGGATTTTTCCTCTATGGGGAAAATGAGAAAAAACAAAATACACGCATGTTTATAAATTTTGCATATTTTAGAAATAAAATTCGTGTAGTTAACTTTCAAATAAATCCCGAACATAAGAACATCACCGCGTTAAAAGAATCCAAGCGCATTTCGAAATGGACACCACCTTTCCTCACGTGTGTCGTTTTCACATTCAGTCAACTAATGTGGTATTCGATTGGGCTTTTTTTTTGCTCTCAGAGCAATTTTTATGTTCGTTTGGTACAAAAAAAAGCAATCTTTTTCAAATTTCAGAGCACTTTTGCGAATCTAGATATTTTCTCAGATTTGCTTCAGATTTACCAATCCAAGTGCATTTGAGTTTGTCCACTGGTGGAGTTTGTTTATATTTTCGTGAATTTTTTCTACAGCAAAGAGAGGCATTGCATCGGGTGAATTTTTGTAGATTATTTATGTACAAAAATATTTAGAAATCAATCGGCGGGACGGAAATTTCGAATGTTTTAATATAAAATTTAACCAGTGAATGGAAAGCGCTTAGAAGATTACACATATTCAAGTCGCACGAATATCAAGAAAAAAAAAAGAGAAAGTGACGTTTTTGTGTTCGATTAGGCACACGAAATCTGAAGAGCCCAATCGAATACCACATAACTGCAACCTTTCTGCAAATTCAATATCAGCTGTGAGGTTCAGCCATATATGACGCTGTGGTTTATGGATAGCCTTACCTGGATTGTTTTTCTAATGCGTTTTGAATAAATGTACTAGTAATATTAGATTTTAGTAACTTAGTCAGTAATTCTATATTTATTTATTGTTACTATCGCTTGTTATTAAAGGGTAAAGACTTGTTTTTGTTTTACCTGCAAATAAACGGATACGGAAATGGGGAATCTGGGATCACTGAGTCTGCATGCGGATTATAGAGACCAGTAGGCTGAGTGTACTCCGCGAAATACGAACCCAGGCAATAAGACCCCTAAAACCAAAATTAAAAACGAACTAATGGCCCAAAATTGGCCCTAAAACTCCATTTTCAAAATGGAAAATTATCAAGTTTTTTTTTTAGTTATTCTAGACTCGCTCAAATGGAAAATGCAGGATGTCTCGTGTTCAAATTCTAGCGATTTATCCAGCTTTTTTGTTACTCGAAGATGGTTTTGAATGCGCGGCTTACAATTTAAATAAATCGCTCGATTTGTTCAGCTATGCGCTTACGATAACTTAATGTAACTTAATGTTATCCTCGCGTTCAAAACCATCGGCGCTGAAAAAGTCGCTTTTCTGCAATGCAATTTTTCAGTCATTTCTTATTTTTTTTTAACCGGAACGAAATTGAGCCTCAAAAAAAAATTCTTATTACCTTATGAAATTATTGTTTGGAGTCATTTCAAAAGCTGTAAGCAGGTTGTGTCGTGTGGTGTAGGTTGTTGCAAAGATTGGTCAAGATTTGAGCACCTTTAGGAAATCTAAAAGGAGAACGATTCAAAAACTAAGTGCTTCAGTCCAATTTTTTACTTTTAGAACCACCAAGATCTTCATAAAAACCAGCATTTAAGCTCTAATCTTTTTATTTAAGCATTCTATATAATATGTAGTTTATCGAAAAAATTTACTACGAAGAATCTGTGGCGACACATCTAACGAACACCTCCACGCGTCGTTAATACCCATCCATAAAACAAGCTGCTCGATCAATCCAACAAATACGAACTCGATTAAATAAGGCGTGCTAATTTCCGTCGCTATGCGTTCCCACTAATTCGTTCTTTTTCGATTCAGACACGAGACCAGAAGGTTGCCTCCAGAGCGTGGTGCGGCAATAGATTAACATTAAGAAGAAGATTTGACATCCAAAAGTAACCATCGCTAGATATATTGATTAAGAAATCCGTCTAAGAACCTTCATGGCTGCTGGTTGCTTGGACGTAAACCAAAAAAGCGGATGTCGAGATTAGTACACCTTCCGTGAGTTGTACAGGTTGGAAAATAAGGACCACGGTCACAACACGTTCGAACGGAATCCACAAATTGGTTGACCAAAAAACTGATTCCCCAAACCATGCACTCTTTTGATGGTGGTACCAGCTTTGGATTCTATTGACTGTTGGTATGGAATCTGTGCCTGTTCATTATGGCAAGAAGTCAAAGTTGTAATTCGCCATCTTGTTACCTTCACAGAGATCAACCGCCGTCGTAGATCCCTATAACTCTATCGTGACCATCATACCACCTTGTGGAGCACTCCGACTGCGCCTAACTATCTATCTAAGCCACCTGCCGGAGGAACTTGGACTTTTAACGCACAAAATATGAGTCTTAAGATCGATCGGTGAGATGGAGTCATTCGTCATCGCCTGGTGTCACCATAGACGACTTCAATGGCTTCTAAGTTTGTCTTGTTAACCATTCCAACGTATCCACTTATTTCTGGTGACCTATGGTGCAGACTTCTCCGCTGAGATGGTCTACCAAAAGCGATTACCATCTGTTAGGCTGAAATCACCAAAGCCTACACACTTTGAGCCAGTATTTTACTTGCTACATGTTGTACCGTGGTGATGACGTGCGCGAAGACGCTAAGACTTCCACAGCATCAAGACGTTCTTATCCGTTGACTGGTACTCAAAAGGTTTCAAAGTTTCCCGGAAGCGATTTGGCCGGAAGAGTGAATTTGATGTCCAATATCTCAGCCATATCCCTGAAGAACGCGGATCAGTTTGGAACACAAGTTCAATTTAATGTGCACCAAGCGGGCTTTAGTACTAAGCTGGTTTGATTCTCCGGGAAGATATGTACGAACGATGAATCTCAGCAGACTTGGCCGCAATCAAGAAGCATTTCCAGAAGTCTGCCATGCAATCTTACCTAGGCGACGCAATTAAGCTATTCCATCAAGTTCCGGAAAATCTATGGATGGGGATGGGGAGTGAAAACGCGCGGGTAAACATAGTTGTTCGTACCAAGATGCTAAAACTGTCAACGTGCCAACACAGAACTACCTGCCACCAATGTGATGCATTTGTCCAGGTTACCAGAGCCAAACCTTTGGTTCAGAGAAGAGTTGCGTGAGCTCTATCAGAAGGAATCAACTTGACTTGTTCATTTCATATATGGAGACGTGCCAAAAAACCGCTTCCGGACAAAAAGACCAAACTTTGTTGAAACAAACCTTCGAGGCTCCGAACTTATTATTTCTCTCAGACTGTGTATATGCAAAACAAACATTGTAGGAAGCTTTTGCGAAAGATGTGTCGACAGACTTATCGGCAGAGGCCAAGGACCCACCCAGAAGTGTACCCAACTCAAGTATCCGTGCAAGTTCGGGAATATAATGACAGCTGAAGAACGTGCAAGGATTCTGAACGGGTTGCGCCAACGGCAGACACCAAGTAAACTTCAACGACAGCCCTGACGCTTACCATCTGTTTCCAACTGAATTTTCAGTCCAAATGCTGGCATTAGCATATGTCCCACATCCCAGCCGGTCCAATGGTCACTGGGTTAATCAGCGTACAGTAGATGCCCGGCTGAGTTATCGCGCATCAATCGAAAGAGTCTGCAGTCAAACTGATCTTGGAAATGACGACATTTGCCCCACGGTATATATGTGCGGCACTGTATCGCATCTCGCTGCATAAGTGCGGACGAAAAATCAATAAAATTTCCATAAATTCCAATTGAAACCGCTAAAGCACCATTCATTCATAGCCAATCACAATAATTGGACACACAAAATGCTGTGGCTCCGTAACAGAGCTCCCCAGAGTATCCGCTGCGCTCTCCGCGGGCAATAAAAATCAAATTCTCATTTTCTCATTTGCGTAATTTTATTACCCAGAAACGGCTCTTTTGCGAATTGGACTCTCACCGGCGCATATCGGCGTGGAGCGTGTAACGTGTAACCGGTCCCATGGTCCGACAGTGGTCATTCAATTTATTTGCAGCTCTGATCGCTTCCCGTACATGGGAGATGGGAGATGGGAGTCCCAGTCCACTCTGGCACAGCACACAAGCGCGGCTCGCCTCCTGGTCATGCGTCTTTTGATCGATGCTATCTGACTGCGCGCAACAAATCGTCGCAATGTGTTTGTGTGTGTACGGTGGCGGTGGAGGCGGCGCGGCGCGTATTCGAAAAACAGTCATCATTATCGGGTGGCTCGGTGCGGCTTGGACGATGGGGAGGATCGAGGATCACTGGCAGAGGCAGAGTGGCAGTGGTCGGCGACTTTGGGAGATTTGCCTTGGTGCGTGGAACGGTCCGGTCGGCTCGCTCTCCGATAGTGAAAGGATCACTGATCGCGTAGCTAATCACGATCGTGTTCACCTGCATTGTTGCAGCGCATACACACACATAGTCGCACAGTTGCAGCCTGTGTGCCTCTGCCTGGTCCAGTTTAGTGCGAGAGCGCGCACATTCCAATTACTTAATCGGCTTTTGGAGCATGCGGCGGAGACGGTGCGCGTTCGGTGCATAGATGCAGGAGATGCAACTGTGTCGGAGATGAATCGATAAGCCAGACGTGATGTGATCTATGGGTTCACGAGTACACAGAGTGCCGAGTAGATTATTTGCGGTTGTAAAGTCCCAGCCGCAGAGATGGAAAATTAAAAGAGCCCCAGAGGAAACTCCACAGCAGCGATGGGAACGCTGCGCTAGAGACGGCCACCACAAAGGTCAGAGTGCTTCTGCGGAAGAGAGTGTAGCTGATTAAATTAATGATGTGTTAGTCGAAATTGGTTTCAGTTTCGTGCTAAAATTGTAATTGATGAAGTTGACGACGCGCGCGCAGATGGACGCAGAGTGCGGGTAGGCCGTATGCGCCTTCGTTGGAGTGTTGAATGGATTTTCGTTACGTAGGTATTTGATTGGGTCAGTGGACGATCTTTCATGATCATTGGTCGCGCCGCTCACAGTTGACTCTTGAAGTTAACGACAGCCTTACGTTCTTGAGGTAGTCCTTGGATGAAAGCCGATCTGATAGGAACGTTCCGATTGTTTTCGTTGGGTAGGTAATGCTCTGAACGCCTCTGTTAATATTTCAAGTAGTAAATGGCTTTTGGAACTTGATACTTTGGGGATGAAGATTTGTCATTGAAGTCAGGAAATAGGCGAAAGCGGTTTCGAACTTTAGACAAGTAAGCTACTGCCTAGAGATGTTTCGCTCATTTCGCCAACGAATTGGTCCAACAGGGTTACCAGAATTTTGTTTGCCTTAAGCGCCCAAACCTTAAAAAAATGTAGCTTAATATCGTAGCCACTTACCCACCTCACTTTGACTTCTAACTTCTGGAATTGGCTTTTGTGGCTTGTGTCAAATCAAAAGGCCTGCAAAATAAATTGCTGAGCGTATGCAAGTTGAACGATTGTTCGATGTGACCTAAAGAGAGGTGCCAAGTTTAAAGAGGACGGGTTTGTCCGAGAATACTTTTTTTTTTTTAATTTTCTGCAGGAATAAAACAAACAAAATCAACACAAAAAACAACACATGGAAGAAATTTCTATCGTTTTTTTTTTTGTAAGAAAAAAAAAAAAAATAAAAAAAATAAAGAGCTCCCAATCTGGCAATACTGGGTCAAATTTGCTATCGTTCTCCGATGGAGAGTAAGGACGCCAGCTTCATAGATGCTTCAAGAGGTCAAAAAGGGCAACTATGGGCTGTGCTCTGGGTTTGATATTTAATAAGTCAGTACCTAGAGCAAATTTAATGCAAATTTAACATCGACATGATCGACAGACTCACTATAATCACTCGGTATTGGCAGTCCTACGGTGTAGCTGGAGTGACGTTGCGTTGTTGGCCGGGTCTGTGAGTAATTTATGACAGAAGCATCACGGGCTCTGCTGAGCTAATTTGTTCCTGTAAACCTCCTTGGTATAATCAAATAAGGACGGAGGACAAGCATTCAGTATCCAGTACCGGCACCTTGGGCTAGCGAAGGGTTTTCTCCATTTGATCCATAAGCGAGAATATATAGGGAGACAGTCCAACGTCAAGCGGGTGCGATCGCTATAACCTAAGAGAACCATTTTCGTAAAACAACGCTGATAGCCTCAATATCAGCTCCCTTCTGAGAGACTGAACTGTGGAAGAATAGAGGCAGAATCCTGCCAAGAAGCTGTCAGAAGATCCTCCTCTGATAAGATGAATTACAAGAAGAAACGCATGGCTGAGTGATAAATGTCGACAAGTTCAGTAGCCAAGCAGAAAAGATATCTGGGAATGCTGCACAAATGGACTATAGGGCCAGAGAAACCCTGCTTACGACACCTTTGGACAGAGGAGAAGACAAGGGCACAATACGAGAGGCGCTCGAATGACTTGAAATTCAACTTGTGAAAAAAGTTTGGAAGCTTTGCCAAAATAATGCCATAGTAAGCCAACAATCCTCAAGAAAGGAGACCCTTTGAACTGCGCCAATTACAGAGGTATCAGTCTTCTAAACATTGCCTACAAGATCTTATCTGCCGTTTTGTGTGAACGCCTGAAGCCTTTCGTAAACAACCTGATTGGTCCATATCAGTGTGGCTTCAGGCCAGGAAAGTCCACCATAGACCAAATATTCACACTGCGGCAGATCTTGGAGAAAACCCAGGAACTTCAAATCGATACCCACCACCTTTTCATCGACTTTAAGGCCGCCTATGACAGCATTTATAGGGACGAACTATATAGAGCAATGTCTAGTTTTGGCATCCCTGCCAAACTCGTCCGTTTGTGCAGGATGACGATGGAGAATGCACGCTGCTCCATCAAGGTCGGTAAAGAACTTACCGAGACCTTCGATGTCAAAAAAGGATTTAGACAAGGCGATGCGCTGTCATGTGACTTTTTCAACATCGTTCTTGAAAGAATAGTGCAAAACTCAAACGCCAACATCAGAGGCACTATCTTTCAAAAGTCCGTCCAATTACTCGCATACGCCGATGACATTGACATAATTGGCAGAACGCAGCGTGATGTCAATGGCGCGTTTGTGAGTATTGAGACTGAGGCGGCGAAGATGGGTTTGGCGGTTAATGAGGGCAAGACGAAGTATATGCTGTCAGCTAAAAAGGACACCCAACACCGACGGCTCGGAGAGAACGTCACAATAGACAGATATAACTTTGAGGTGGTTAAGGACTTTGTCTACTTAGGCTCCGCTATGAACTCAGACAATGACACCAGCGCTGAGGTTAAACGTAGAATTACTCTTGCCAACCGCTGTTTCTTTGGGCTAAGAAGGCAATTGAGTAGCAAAGCCCTCTCTCGAACAACTAAAGTGACCCTTTATAAGACCCTTATCATCCCAGTTCTGCTATATGGCGCAGAGGCATGGACTCTATCAAAAGCGGATGAGGTTACTCTTGGTTGCTTCGAGAGAAAAATTCTCCGTGTTATTTTTGGTCCCGTCTGCATTGACGGTGAATGGAGAAGGAGATTTAACGACGAACTGTACGGGCTGTACAGCGACATCGACCTAGTCAGAAGAGTGAAGGTCCAACGACTGAGGTGGCTGGGTCATGTAGAGCGAATGGACACGAATGCTCCGGCCCGGAAGATCTTCGAATCCATACCCGAGGGAAGGCGCAGTAGAGGAAGACCGCGACTCAGGTGGCGCACGCAAGTGGAAGGGGACCTTAACCAACTTAGCGTGCGAAACTGGAGACAGCTAGCTAAAGATCGCGCTGGCTGGAGACGCTTGTTGGTTGAGGCCCAGGTCCACCCCGGACTGTAGCGCCACCTTAAGTAAGTAAGTAAGCCAACAAATCCCCAACTGAAACCAGCAAAAGCAGATATGGGAACAATTTAGTAAGCTCTTAGTGGGTTCGCCACAGAGAACTTGGGTGCGGCAATAATGGCAGGACCGCTAGTGAACATCAGCCACCGATCATATAAAGAAGTTGCTCCAGCTACCAGTTCAATGGACCAACATCGAATCAGGATCATCTTTGGATCATCTACGCAGACCTTAGAAGATACCCCCAAAACAATAAGTCGACCAACCCAGACTTGCTACAGGGCCCTCCTGGTTCTTGATGATCCGTTTTTACAGAGTGATGTTTCATAATACCCTGGTGCTTCAAAAAGGCTGTTGAAAAAAACGATCGAGCCTTCAGGTATCAGCGAAGTTCTGAAGCAGTGTAATTTGTTAACAGCATACCTCAACGACTTGCACGAAACGGACAAGCTGACGACAGATGTACTATTTTTCAAAAGTTTATGCACAAGTCCGTGACATACATTGGCCAACCAGTGGTGCATTTATGACTACTGAGGACGAAGTACACTCAGAATCGCTTATTTAAAATCAACCAACTTTCGGCTAAAAACTACCAAGTGATACTGTTAATATAGCTCCTACAAAGATAGTGGATTAAAAATAACCGAGTCAACTTGTTAAAGGAAAGTCGGTTAAAAATAACCTTTTATCTATTCTTTTCGGTTGTAAATGCCTCTTACTCCATAGAAATTGAATAAACTATTTTCAGTCAAGATGCAATTCATTCTTTAGTCAATCTTAACAGCCCTAACCTAGGTATCAGGGGTATTACAGGACAACGAATGAACCAATATATAAGCCCGAGGTGGCTTGGTACCTCCGTTTTCGAGACAAGAAACGTAGCTTAGAGACAATTGGGGCTTAGTATTTGAACAAGATTTTTGTCTAGAGCCTGGTGGGGAAATATTCCGGGGCTTAAGCAATCCGAAAGGTTAACCAAGTATTTTGTCTACAAAAAATGCAAGGTTTGTATTAGAAAGCTTGTGAGACAAGGCAGCGGCTTGTAGCTGAGATGGATCCAACTGTGAATAAAACCTGTCGAAAAGAAATGACAAGATCGGCTGTTTGTCACCCAAGCCAGAAAGTCACAATGGAGGGATATATGTAATTTCGAGATTATGAAAACGCGGGGTTCTATTCTCGTTCTGCGTAAAATTGAATTGAAAATGTTGTCACCCTTTCGATTCTTGTTCTACGAAAATGTGAAACCAAACTTCAAAAATGTTCATATGAATAATTTGTTTTCATGCTCTCATTTTCAAGTGAATGTTTTTAGTGAGAGTTTGAAAATCGAGAACCTTATTTCATGCAACACAGAGTGCGATATTGGATTCACCACGATAGTTTCACTTATTGAGCGAGAATCGCTTTTTAGTAGTTTTTAAAGCGAATGTGAAAACGATATATTCGATTCATTCTTTCACAGAACCAGAATTGACCCCATGCTCTCGGGGGTTAACGAAAAGACTGTTAAGATCAGGCAAAGCTGTACTTTTGCCAATTGACGCGTGCTCTTCTTGAAGCCAGCTGGAGATGATTGCCAATTGATGCTCTCGACTTTTCACATTAGATTATGAAGCAATATTTGAGTGCAGAGTATCTGAAGACTGTCGTAAGACACTAGGCACCATGACTTGCCTCTCAAATAAGTTGTGACTTGTCAGATTCTGTTGGGCGAAAACCTTAAAACGTTTTCGTGCGCACGAATGATTTGCTCTAAGTTGCAGAAGTAAATCGTTCGTGCACACAGAAAAATTTGTACCTACGTTCTTATAGCTTTCGTTAGCAGGGTGGGTCTGCCTCCCACTAACGTCTCGTTTACCCCCACCTAACTCCACATCCCGAATATTCCCAGAATCAATCAACCCTGAGTCGGATGTGCAACTGTTCCTACACAGTGTGTACTTCCATATAGTAAATATACAGTCATTGCGGTTCCCACAAAACTAATGACAGAAACTTTGCCAAATTGTACCCAGATACGACTTCTGTGGCACACAGAAAAAAAAAAAAAATAATAATAATAATAAAAAAAACTCCTCCCGCTTCCATAAATAAGAATATATCTGTTACCGCATCATGCAACTATCCTCGGGGTAGAACTTAATCAAAAAATGTCATGTCTGTAAGGACCGCAGCGGATGCATGGTATATGTTTGCAATTGACAACGTCCAACTATCTAAGGAGAAAAAACTCCCTTCGACGTTATGAACTTAATTAATCGATTCGTCTATAGCCAGCATTACTCTTCGCTTTGCATACGTCAAATGCAATGATTGGCAGGCCATCTGGCGCTGCCAAAAATATTCGAAACCATTTGCGAGCTCTCTCATCCCTTAACTGAACTTTATCTCTATTACAGTCGATGGGACCTCAGACATATGTACGAGTATAAGCCGTGCTGCTGCAGCCAAACGCCGAAACACATCCTCGTTAGATGCGACCGTTGTCGTTGTTCGTTCCGGATGACAACTCGTCCAAATTGCCCACACACACAGACACACACTAGCGCTTATAGTTCCGACCATCATCGATTGGGCACCGTTCACCCCCTCAGTGGCATTTTCTAATTACCAATCGGCCAACTGGCATCTCTAACGAAACAACGGCAAAAAAATTCGTTGAAAAACTAAACGTCCTTTGGGCGCTGAAAAAGGCAAAAGAAACTGAAACACGACCACCCTCCTCATAGGTGCGTGTGGCACAACTACAGCCACCCACTTTGGTGGGGTTGCATGCAGCACTATCGCCCAAAAATGCCCATTTACTGCCAAGTCACCCTCCATATCTGTACCAACAAAAAGAAAGAATCCTTCGATATCGGACGTCAATCGGCTGGCAGGGGTGGCGAAACTAGTTTGCCAGCCCCACACCCGCGCATCGATACTGCACCGGGCTGGGGAAAAAGCTTTCCACTCTCATCATCATCGTCGGTGTAGTGCTCATCGCTGTCCTGCCGTTGTATGATGGCTGTGTGTTGCAAAAGACAGAGGGAAAACTATGACATTGGGCCGCTACCCCCCGCCGCCCACAACCTGGCCAATCACAGTTGTACAAGTGGGAGTGGCTTAAATGCATTTCCCCCCTGCACTCACTGTGTGTCCCGTGTGCTTTTTTGCGAAATGCGTTTTCCTATGCATTTTTTTTTTGTTTGCACTTTCATTCTTTCGTCGCCTACCCTTGTGCCGCACACACATGCCAGCCGCCACATACACCCCCAATTGAAGAGGGCGAAAATTGAGAGGCGAAAAAAGTGCATTCGAACGTTATTCCACCAGTGAGGGTGGTTTTTCTTTATTTTCTTCCATCTTCTGTGCGGGAGAATGGGGGTGCGAATGCAGCATGTACACATCAGAGAGGACATTGAAAGGAATGGGCTCGGGCTTTTGCACACAAACAAAGAGGGCGGCTGGCGAAAAGGCCATATTGGGGGGGGGTTCGAATTCGAATGGTCATTCGTTTTGTGTTTTTTTTTTTTTGTCGGTCGTTTCTTTGGCCTTTTTCCTGCCTCTTTGTGTTGGCATTTTCTTTTTCTTACTTTGGAAGTGTTGTTCTGGATCTCGCTTTTTTTTTTGTGTGTGTCAAAAAATGGCGGCTGTGTTCAGGAGGGCTGCAGTTGCAGATTGTAGTGACAGTCATTGAGATGCGGGATTGTGTGTGTTTTTCTTTTCAGAACTAAAAGGCGATTTTTTGCTTGATGCTGGCCGGTCGGCTACCGGGCGGACAATCGGTTGATTGATGTTGACATTGAAGGTTTTAAATGGCATGGAAGAGAAATGGGCAACAAACCAAAAGAGGTAGTTTTCTGCCAAGACTATGTAGAGTGGACAGTGGACTGTGGTTAGGGATGACACTATAGACGGTAGGGAGCTCGCTTATGTTGAAATTTGTTCATTCTAGGTGATAGGCCCAGGTCTACATCGGTCCACCTGACTACGCAATCCGAGGTGACGTATATACCTCAATCTCACAAAACTTTCTATTTTGGCGACGCGGCAATATTAATGAATTTAAAAGGTGTGAGCCAGACCCTTATCCGCCATTAGCTTAAACACAAAGCTAACAACTTTAAACTTGCCCATCGAGAAGACTAGCAAATGTAGTCAAATCTGCGTGTCGAACTGCCCCATCCGAATACAAACACCCATTCAGACAATGCTTCGTTTTATTTATCAAGCCGGGCAAAATGTTTCCAAGGCCTTTTACAAGAAGAAGACTGATTAATATCAAAAATTGGTTCCATAACTACCTATCAGGGCCAACATATTTCAGTGTACTAAAGTGAGACTATGAATACCTCGGCGTCGTCCTTGATTAACAACTTAATGAATATTCAAGTTCGTCAACGAGCCTGCAACGAAAGTCTCGAAATGCTACACTGGTTGTATAATATTTATATACTGCTGGCTAGGCCTAGTCAAAGTCATCGTATAGTGGCCGAAAGTTTTTGGATAGACAAGGGCAACAGCAGCTACAGACAATTGCCTGGTCATGGTATTACAAGGGAAACAATTTCCTGACCAAAGGCAGCACCTTAGGGGATATTCCCACGTTCCACCCTAACGGATCTTCGTTTGCGGAATCAGGATCTGTCACTAAATGGCTGCTTACCCACAAGTTTAAAGCCAAGTTTACTTAACTTATTTTAAAAAATAAGATAAAATAAAAATTAATGAAATAAAATCAGTTATGTGCTGGCCCAAAGCGGTATTTAGTCGCTAGTAAAGCGAATTATTCTCAAATGGCCGGTTTATCTATTACAAGGGTCATTATGTTTAGGATGCTTAAGTGAAGCCTTTACATCTCTCGATCTTTGTTATCATTTATCAAAAACTCTAAATTGTCAGGTGCTATCCCCATACTACAGGTGTCGAATAAATGGAAACATTTCGGACCACTCCAGTCCCACTGTGTGACCTTTCTTATACAGGGTCGGGGCTGATTTATCGACGAATCTAAAATTAAATCTGCAGTGGGAGCTTGGGCCTTTTGAACTAAATCTCAAAACCGCTTTAGTTCTAACCTGCATTCGATCTCGTTGGCCTCTCGTAAAATGGCTTGAAGAGGTGCAAAAACCCTTTCCAACACAGTCATCCAACTCCATATGGTAGTAGTGCTGAAGTATGAGTAGTTAGCATTGAAGTCTATAGCCTTGGATAGTTCTCAAAGGTATTGCAGCCAGAGGTGGCTTAGAATCCTCATTTACGGGACGAGTACCATAGTGAAGAGTATATTTGCTCCTAGAGTATCTTCGTCTGGAGCCGGCTGGAGAAATATTTCAAAGCTTAAGCAATCTCAAAGGCTATTCAGGCCTTATGTCAACAAGGAAAGGACTGCTTTTGTAAGCTGTGAGTTTAGCCAGTGGCCTGTGTTACAATCTTAGCAAATTAACTAAAGGTCCGGACACGGAATGCCGGTTTGTTTTTGATAATCAGATTGAAGCCTCCGGGACATATCCTATGCAATTGGAAGATCGTCAAGACTTATTTTGCTACAGAACAATACTCCGCGCGATGGAGTTTAGGAACTTAGGCCCGATTTCTTATATTACTCATAGCGATTTAAGTTCCACTTAAAATCTTATGTGACAGTTCATGACATAGAACAAGTAGCCCATAAGGTATAAGGAGAACTTAAGTCGCTATGGGTAGTATCAGCAAACGGGCCTTAGTCACTAGAGCTAACCTTCACAAGAGAGCTGGATACTTCTAAACTGAAAACTTGATTAGATATAAATATAATGGACTTCCTGTAAGTCCTGTTAATTGAAAAGCTTAAAAAAACTCTTAGCTCGTCTAGAAGTCAGAAACTAAGATAGTCGGAAAAGAAGTTTGATGCAAAACCGTCTACTGGCAATTATGCTGCAGAAAAGTTTGCACACAGGCTCAAAGGTTAAAACATTATATGAAGTATGAAACGGTATTTTTTACAATTTTATTTCAAAGAGAAGATGACCTTTTCGCAACCTAGCTATACCCACGTTTTTGCATACCTCTGTCCTCCTTTTGTCGAATGCCACTTCTGATAATAATCCCCTGACCAAATTTATTCACGACAACTACACTTAGAAGCAGCTTTGTCAGCTATATCTGCTTCCTTTTGTTGGACACAAGCGGGCCTAAACTTAGTCAGATTCATCGGGCTCGGATTCGAAGGTCCCTAGCATTATAAACCAATCAGTCATGGTGCCTTATTATATAACCAATTTAGTCCCCTTTCTAGACTTTAGAAGACCTGTTATCGGTTTAAGGTGAATATAGCTACAATAGATCGGTCGGATGATTCCGCAAAAGTTATTCCTTTCTTTGATGTATGTTGTTCTTGATCCACGATAGACACTTTCTTCGATAGTTCTTCTTAAGTAAAGCTACAGCTCAGCGGGAATAAGGGTTTCAACTAGCCAGCCTCTCAAGTTGGCTCGATCCTCAGCCATCAGCCTTCGACTATACGCCCTCCAAGTTGGTTGAGGCTCTCTCCGACTTGCGCTCACTGCACCTTAGGCGATATGCATCGCAATGGATTTCGTAACAACTACTTTGTCTTCCATCGTCTTCTACGTCGTGCTTATTTAAGTCTTTGATTTCGTGAAATAAATTTTTCTTAGTTGTAAGTTGTTTTTCTGCTCAAAGCCATCTGTTCATGTCGGACCTATAATCACATTCAACCCAGCGTTCATCTTTTGGCATATTCAGCGAACCCTGCGTCGATTTGCGTCATTTTTTTATTTAGCAGTGAGACTTTCACTGACATTCCTTAAATGTAGGTATAGCCTTCTAAGAATGAGATCACTTTTTGAAGAAAAAAAAAAACGCTTAATTTTCTTTCTAAGAGCTGGGAGTACGCTCATATGAAAGCTTAGGGAGTAGACACAAGGCCACCAACAGTTTAGTGAACATTTTTCCCATATAAGAAGACCAAAAACCAACCCAAACACAACAACGGTGCCCCCTTCGTCAAAATGACAGCAAAACCGGGAAATGGAGAAAACCAATTTACAACCCATCAGGTCCACATTCCACACGGAGAAATCATCAATCCCAAGCTGTGGGCACACTCTTAGCCAACAACATGGCGAAACGTCCTTGGGACCGCAACGCAATACCCGGTAGCAACCAAGCGGATTCCGTCTCATTGCTCGCACATTCAAAGTAGTTCACGCAGACGCTTTACTGCGAAGACGACAAAGACAACAACGACGCGGCTGTCAAGCTTGGTATCTGTGCAGAGGTGGTGGCTGTGGATGCTGTTTTCTTTTCTTTGGCCTGGGTGCAGTAGGGTAGAGCGTCGCCAGAAGTCGATGGTACAAAGGTTCCGCGCAATCGGCACCCGTTTCGGGACGTAACAATGAGTAGTAGCAAAGCGGCTTTTTGAAGATGCCTCCATAACAGCCGACAACAACATGGACGACAGGTTAACAACATGCGATAATGTCGCATCATCGGTCGGTGTAGGTATATGTGCGCAAGCGCATGTGTGCGTTTGCATATATCGCGCTGACAGGCGCTTTTTGCCGGTATACAGCGGACAATTAACAATTGTTGTAAAACATTCAAATGACACTAATTAGTGGCGGCGGCGGTAGAGCGCCACAGAGGCAGAGAGCGTCCCGATCGGAAATTAATTTGTACACGAGTATTAATTGGAATTTTTGTGTGCGCTAGCCAGAGATTGAAGCCAAGATATTTAGGGGGGTCGGGAACCGACGAGCCAGATGAAGATGATGCGCTCGTCTAGGAGGTCTGCTGGTTTTATCCGTCGGAGGCTTATATGTGCTGTTTGTTGTTTCGAGCGCCCGATTGCGAGTCGATGATAGTGTGACATGATGGGTATGGCTGGTCGCTTATTAAGCCTTGTGCGGATGTCATTTAATGAGAGTTGTCTAAGAGGGACACACATATATGTATTATGATGTCACGACAAGAATGCTAAACCGAGTCAGTCATCAAAGAGAAAATTTATGAGGGATATATCTTAAAGGTTCTGTATTCACAATTGGCAACACTTTTTCCAACTACAACCAATCTGACAGCTGTCTGCCGATTTGTGCTCATTTTGGGGTGCAAAATTTGGCAAAGTTGTCGTAATCGTTTTAATCCGGGAGTTTGTAGAAGCAGCTTGTGGGATAAAGAAACGTCTTCGTCGTACTTTCGCACATTCACAAATGGATTAAATAAAATTTGTCTTTACACAACCTTTGTTTACTTTGTCATATAAAATGAGCTTAATTTTCTCTCCATTTGGCCAAACATCCATTCGATTACCCCATCCTACATATTGAGATATTGAGGATTTCTTTCATTAGGCGTTAACGACCGCACCAACATAGGTCCGATAACCACCAATAACCCGAAATCGCTTTCTTCCATTAAAACCGAATGAAAGTCGTCCACAAGTGCCACCACCGACACCAACCCCCAGATGGTCTGCCATGCTGAACTCTACGGGACGACCGACGATAAATTAACACAAATTTCGGGCCATTTGACCACCACCCGCGGGACAAACATTCACGGCTAATGCATGAAATGGATATTTTTGCCGGGCGTACACCTCGCCTGCCACCCACTAAATGAGACCGTTAATTCCACCACCCACCCTAGGCACGTTTTTAGCCATTAGTCGCGAACCCCTCCATAATCCGTTTTTAATTTTTTCGCCTCCGTTTCTTTTTCTTTTTTTTGCCCGTCTTCTCATAGTCGAATATAATGTCTGGCCCCTGTCTGGAGGGCGTCTATCCCGGCCACTCTTCCCAGCCGGGGCTGGAGTGAACTTTTATTTCGTTTATATGCCAGCAGTGCTTACGGGTGGTTGGAAATGAAAAACTGAAAAACATACCGGTTAGCTGAAGACGTCGTTGTTTGGATTACTGTTTGTTCTCAGTCAGCCTAGCCCCCAGGCAGGCTAAAGGAAAACAATATGCACCGTTTACGAGATTGTAGGACGATTATTGGATCGCAGCACGCGAAAAAGTCACAAGCGGCTGGCGTCAAATTAAATCAAAAGGCGAAAGGAAGGGGCTTGCTAAAGGCTTCCTGTGTCATACCCTTATGACTTTTGACTGTAGGAACTCAGAAACTCTGCATATAGGGACAGTTTCAGCTCGCAGGGGAAGGAAGAGATTAGTGGCCGGCTAATTTCTTGGAATAAGTTTGAGTCACTTTCGCTCTTCAAACCGAGATAGCAATAGGAGCCGCGCAAGGCATTGCTGTGGCTTTCATTAGCGGTAATGTTGACGAAGTTGGCGTGATATTACGCGACCTGATGTGGTTTCATATGAACTTTCGGTTCGAGCCTTTACACTCCCCAGTTTGCGGTTTCCTATTTATGCTGATGAGTGAGTGGATATGCCGATGTGAATTTGTTCTCACCTTGTTTAGTGCATTTTTCTCCACTATCCGTGGGTGGAATACTAAAATGGCTTCTTTGGGCGTATGGCAGTAATTACCGATTTTAATTTTTTAAGGACATATGCATACGTACTTGAAGGAGTAGAGACAGGCACAGGGAAATTGAAATGTCGAAGGAAGGCGCAAATTAGGTTTGGAGTTTTCAGTCATTGCATGCAAATAGCCTCATCTGGTTTCCTATTAGGTGATTGGAATCCTTGGCTTAGTAAACTGTGATTGGCAGATGGACAAGAAGACAAGAGGATAAGACGAAAGTAAAAAAAGACGAAAAAACAAAGCGACAAAAAGACACAATGACAAAAAGACAAAAAGGCAAAAAATGATGAAACTTTTGTCTTCAAAAAGGCAAAAAAAGATGAAACTTTTGTCTTTACATCTTTTTTTGCCTTTTTGAAACTTTTGTCTTGCCTTTTTGTCATTGTGTCTTTTTGTCGCTGTCTTTTTATTTTTTTGTCTTTTTTTTTAACAAAGCGATAGAAAAAGAAAAAGACAGACAAAAAGACACAAAGACAAAAAGACAAAGAGAAAAAAAGGACAAAAAGACAAAAATACAAAAGGATAAAAAGACAAAGAGATAAAGAAACAAAAACAAAAAGACACTTTTTGACAAAAAGACAAAAAACAAATATACAAACAAATTAAAATAAAAAAATAAAAAAACAAAGACACAAAAACAAAAAGATAAAAACACAAAAAACAATAAGACAGATACAAAAAAAATAAAAAAAGACAAAAATGCAAAATTCCAAACCCACAAAACGAAGAAAAGAAAAGCCTCAAAAAGACAAAAACCAAAAATACACAAAATACGGAAGTCAAGACGCAAAATGACAAGAAAAAGAAAACACAAAAAAGCAAAGCAAGTACATATTTCGTATTCTCTCCGTTGTCCGATTGCAGGTACATATAGATGATTGACCTCCTTTTACGCATAATTCTTAACAGCTTGAGCTTGCACCGCATTCTCAACCATTGTCTCAAGATATTGTCTGTTCCCCGAACAGATCATAGGATTGGCACAGTTATTCAATTAAACCATCTTTTCAAAGGATGGCTGATGAAAAACCAAACTGTTAATCTTCTTCCAAAAAGCAATCCAAAACTATCATCAAAACCAATGCCCACCACGAGCCCATGACCAATCTTAATGCAGTCTTCACATCAATTCACCATTTAATCACCATTGCGCACACACGCAGTTTAATTTCCCATTAGAATATCCCCCGAAGAAGTCACGAGGGATTCCCATTCCGTCGTGTGCAACAACAACTGTTGCCGCCCTGACAAGCGAACACCAAATCGCATATAGATATTTATGGACACCATGTCGGACAATAAATTTCATTTCGATCACCGCCATGGGATTCGAATTCGAACCACTCAAAGCGCGGCGTCGGCGCGCATTGCATTCCGCACACACTATTGACCGGGTCTCGGGCACACCGCGCAACACGATCGACATGCGAGTGCGCCACGATTTCTTGTTCATTTTCGCTTGTCTCCTGTGGCCCTGGTCCTGGTTTAGTATACTTGCCTTCGTCCCAATCGTATGGACAATTAAAATCCAATTAAATCTGACATTTATTACGTTGGTAACAGAAAAAATAAGAGCAACACATTTAGCCGAGGTTGGAATTAAATGGACGATGGGTGGGAAATTGCTTCCCTGATGCTTCGCCATTTGAACGATAATAAATTGAGGCTTCAGTTATGACCTTAAAGATGACACTGAACTGATTTACTATTCTGTCAGTGTAGGTATAGCTGTCCAGAACGCCGTGGTACTTCTGTCAATTATGTTGAATGATTCTTGGCTAAGAATTGATAGAGTAAAGATGTTATAAAGTGCACCGTTCTGACGTAGCGTGTTCATAAAGTGTCATAACACAAGCTCACAAACAATTCATAGGGCCTTTGCAATGTGTGGCTTTTCTTGTCACTAAAGACACGGACACGCACCTACAATCGCATGAACTATCCAAATACTGAGCATGGAGATGAGAAACCTCATCAAAAGAACTATAATTTCCTCGTATAATTGTCAGGCGTACAAAGGGTGTAGTCTTATCTTTTTCGGGTTTGAACCCGGGACTCCAGTCTCATTTATTTCATTCATTACATATAAAAAAAAAGGGAAACGTTACGAGGGTTTATTTCTTTCTAGTTAAGGTCGAGTAATGACAGATACATATCAACACTGTTGTATAAAAATGGATCTAACTACTCATGTGTTTGAACAGAGGAGACTCGGAATCTACTAAATGAATCTAGGCGAAACCTTCAGGAAAACATCTGCCCAGTTCTTCTCCACGAAATAGGATACATATAACTATGCTTAAGTCCTTTAGTTATGTTAAAATATTATTTTATTGAAAAAAGTTACATAGTAGTTTCTTATTCTGACTTTACTTCATTCAACTTCCAATTATATTATCAATTAAAAAAACTGCTTTTTACTGTTTTTAAGTGATACTTTTCCGATTATTTTGAGATATCAATCATCTTCCTTTTCCATTCAGGAGCTGATTATAGTAAACTCAACACAGATTTTATTTGATCAAATGGGAAAAAAAAATCAATGAAAATCATTATCTTCGACTGACATTGCACACTTTCGAAAGAAACAGCTACTACATAGAACTGGCCAACATTTAAGGTCACACAGCAATCCACACAAAAATATTCTCTCCTATCGCAAGCTCTCCCTCAACGCACATTTTATTATTATCCTTCCAGACTCCAAATGCTCCCTCAGGCGATTTTCTTGAAGGTACCATTATTTATGCGACTAACGGTTGGTCAGAGTCAACCCCACCACACCAACAACAGTGACCCAACTTGAGGAAAGTTATCCTTCCCACCTTGCCATTTTTGTATACACACATCGGTACTTAACTACACCAACAACGGCAAGCAAAGAAAAATGAAACAAACATAATGCAGTGCTTATCGCGTACCCACTTACCTACATAATGGAGTCTTCCTTGGTCCTTTTTTCTCTATTCTTCGAAGGATAAACACACTCAAGGAAGGACATTAACGCAGAATCAGTTGCCATAGGTTGGGGTTGTCAATTGTGTGCCCAAGTGCGAAGTGGGTGTCCTTTGCAAGAAGAAGAAGAAATTCGTTTTTTTTTTCTTCAATGAAAATCCACACAAGTAGCATACAGATTTACGGCTATATGCGAAGCTTAATCATAAAGGACTAATTTCAAAATGAAAATCATTCAACCGCAAACTGAATCAGATAAAATTCTGCTTTTCATTGCGAATCCTTGCTTGGTTTGGGTATAGTTGAGTTCCAAAACAAAGAGCTCGACACACAAGGAATGGGAAATCGAATCCTTACATCAGAGTGAGTTGGTGAATTCGATCCGTAAAATCCTTCCGGGGTCGCACATGCACGGCTGCACTCGAAGGACATTTCTCAGAAAACAACGGCGACGATGAGTGTGTGTACAAACATTATACAGTGGGGTGGGGGAGGTGAGGGCGTCTGCCAACCGCCTGAGATATACGAATTAAAATGAGAACAAACACAGAACTGGGCATAGATACCTAAAACAAAAACACTGCGAAAGTTCTCGAATTGGATTTTCAGTCCATCAGGATGCTTCATCATTATCAACAAATGAAAGTGGCATTGGCGCAGCATAGAACGACGACGATCCTTCAAATCAAGCGAACATTACTCTTGGTTTAGTGGATCTAAATAGTCGACTTTCCAATTTCGTCCTTTCGCTCAGATTTGAATGAGAACAAGAAGAAGGGGGCAAAAGGACAAACAGTCGATTAATGCATCTTCAAAGCGACGAACATGAAACTCATCTTTGAAATTAAATTTACAGAAGGTCCTTTTTTGAACCCCCCATCAGAACAGGTAAGGTATTGGTTTTTCAGGAGTTTTGTGTACTTTTCCTCCAGTTTGTTTGTTGTTCGCTCAGTTTGGACTTGTATGGTGAAATGGTACCTAATTCGGGTGCGTAAGGATTTTGTGTCGGTAGTCGTTGTCGTTTCACAATCAACTGTGGCTAGGTAGGTATACTCTCGGCGGGATGAGATACACGATGATTATTTCAGCTTTCTAATGAAGGGGGATAGTTTTTTGCTGACGGTCCTTGTTTGGATACACTTTTTGTACGTAAAGTGCATCAATATTTGCCGTCGAAATGGAGGAGTATGACAATATGGGATTTTCGACTGGGGGACAAAGGTGGACTTTGACTATGTGCATATCCATGTTGCAATCAGTAGTTTGATGTTTTGCATAAAAAATGCCATGAGAATCTGTGTCATTGTTTGTATTTCTTTATGGTCTGCAGCAGTGTAAAATTGTCCCAAAGAAGGCGACCTACCCCCCTCGGATCAAACTTTAACCATGTTAGCTCATGGCTACCGCCAGATGCTTGAACTGAGTCGAATGTTAAGCAAAAAAGGAACTCAACGTGATGGTCTGATTAAACCTGTTTTAAGCCGATTTTAACTCGATTTAAACCTACGTAATGTTAAAGTTAACATAAAATTACATTTATTTTTTGTTGTTTGTCACTTGGTAAATGATTTGATTTGCTGTGTGCTGAGTTTCAGTTTTATTGTATTAATTATGAATTTAGCCTATCAATATGCCTTTTTTTCAACCGGATTTATTTCCGAAAATCCACGTAATCATTGACGCAAGCCCTAGCCAGCTTGTGCATTCGATATAGTCGAAGACCAGGACGACGTTGCTGTTTCATAAGCTCTTCAATAAATTCATCTTCTGACGGCGAAACCTTCAAAATTTCATCCACTTTACAAATTTTATTTTGCTTCATGCTACATTTTGCATTCTATTTCACTTTTCAATGTGCACGAAAGTTCTTAAATGTTTCGCCAAACAGAATGGCGACCCTGTTCTCCGCAGAGCAGTTTAAATTCAGAGAGTTTATGTTTGTGTTTAATGACTGAATATTATGGACTTTGGTTTAATTTTTGGAGTGAATAATATGGCCGGAAGTGAAATAACCTCACGATTCGATTTATTTCAAAAATTAAAAATATGTAGTAAAATAGTAGTCAACATCGAGGAGTGGTACTTGCGAACTTGGGCAAGAAATCAGTACAAAAGGAAGCCTTTTTTCAACAAGGCCAAAAACCTAAGGTAGGCTTTTGAGAAACCGCATTTAATGTTCTCCGAATGTCAACATTTTCTATTCGCCTTAATGAAATGTCTCAGTCTTTTAATTTTTAGGTGAAAGCCGGCGCTGGATAATATTATCGACGTACTTTACAATACTGTTGCCCTCAACCTACTCTATAATTCTTGTTTTAGCTTTTATGTTCATCCGCAAGTTCATAGAAGAATCCCATGCGAATCATGTGACATATAAAGTAGGCGAAAGAATTTGCAAATGTGCAAACTTCCAGAAGAGCATTATATGAACTCGTGAGTTTTAATAAGAGAGAAGATGGTTCTCAAATTAATATTTTTCGGCAAGGATTTTCAATGTCAAAACTGAATCTGGGCCAACCAAACGAATTTTTGTCAGAATATCGTCTGCTTCATTACACTTCCATTTCCCATTTTGTATTGTTCTTCTTTAGCACAAGACCAAGCAGATTCAACAAGTTAAAAGCTGGACAAGGACCACTTGCTTACTATTTAAAGTTTCGAATTAAATGTAACGACCTTCGTGAAACATTCTTCTAGGGGAACGCGTTTGTCCAGCGGCTTTCTCATAAATCAACTGCAGTTTGAAGAAAGAAGGAGTTGTCATTGAAATTCGAAATGGATTAATTGTTGGTTTGCTCTAACTATATATAGAATATTTCTGGTTAGAAATGATTTCAAGCCATTCATTACCAGTTGACATTTTCCTCCATCAACGACGCCACTGATACAGTTAGCATAGAAAGCCAAACGATCCTTTGTAGCCTTTTCACACCTAGCCCAAAATCGGGTTTTCGCGAAAACACACGAAAACTTCATCGAAAACAGAAGTTTTCCCATACTTGTTTCAGTTTTCAGTTGGTTTGTTGACACAAACACACCTTTTGCAACATTCAGCAAATTCAGCAAAATGGCTAACCGAACAAATTTCACAACTCACAACTTCAAATCATTTTCCACAGTTAATTGATGTAGCCCATCATATTATTTTGAAATGCACTAAATTTCTTTTTGTTTGTTAATTAAAGCGATCGAAATTTGTAACCAAAATAGTTTGCACCGAAGTTCAACGACTAGTGACTCGCATCAGATTGAAACGTCAAACGAAAACTAGTTGGTGGTCGGTGGGAATGCATCGACGAGTTTTCGACGAAAACTCGGTTTTGAGCTCGGTGTGAAAAGCATATTAGGAAGCTCGATAAAAAGGCAAAATGTGGTTGATCTCTCTGGATCACAATTATTTTTAAACACGTAGTTGAACTCTGTATTCGTTACTTGACTGGGCATTGGACTGTATGATTGGCACCTTTAGAAAAATCTTGACCACATGCTCAAAAATAGTGCAATTTTTGATCGGCTAAAAATAAATGGGTTAAAATTTACTAAGACTGTGTTCAAAAAAAAAAAAACACCTAATATCCAATCATTCGTTCTTTAAAACTACCGAGATGAAAATGCATAACCGATTGTTAAACAAAAATACATTATCAGTTGTTACCATCCAACAACTTGGTTAAATTCTACAGAGAAAAATTGGAGGAAGTTGATAAATCGGCTATTTTGAATACCCTATTCACACGGAGCCGCGAAAACAATCGAAAACTTGATCGAAAACAGAAGTTTTCCCATACATATTTCAGTTTTTAAAACGCGTCGTTTAGAGTCGTTTTCCACGAAAACAACTTCCAATCGTTGGGTTGTTGAAACAAACACACCTTTTGCAATATTCAACAAATTCAGCAGATCAGCTGGCCGAAAAAATGCCACAACTCACTTTAAATCATTTTCCACACTTAATTGATGGGCTTATATTTTTTTTAAGTGCTCTGAATTCGAAATTTGTAACCAAAATAATATACACAGAAGTTCCACGACTAGTGTCGAAAATATTAAACGCGTGAACTCACCTTTTATTTTAAACTCGGAGAAACAGAGTCAACGTTAAGTCAATGTGACGTTTAAACAATTGAATTCGCCTCTTGCTTTCACATTCCGCAGCCATCCGCCACCGAGTTCAGAAGCAGCCCAACGAAGTTGACGGAAAGTGAGTTATGTAAAAATCATTTACCTATTAATTTATATCTTTGTATTATTATTATAAGAGAATAGACAACTGTTCGAAAGGAATCGTTATATTCATTCAACTTTTAGACTTTAAAATACATTTTTATTGTTTTCTTTCTTTAATCTTACATACTAGACAAAAACGATTAAATCTAATTTAAAACTCACATTTATCTTATTCTAGCTTACTGGCTCTAAGCGAGCGCTCTAAACTTATCAATATTCTTAAAATTATTGCCTTTCGGCCTTAAATCTATCTATTTCTAGAATTTGTTTTGTTTTTTAATTTTCAAGAAACTTTAGAAAACTTGAACTCTTTATTATTTGTTTTACTTAAAACTACTTAAAACTACCTAAGCTACTTAACCTTAAATACCTATAATCAGGGTGGTGAGCAATTTCATCGACTGGTCACCATCCTGATCGCGTCCATGGGCGCCTGACAGCCGCCCACAAGGGTTCATCAGTGCCACCGAGACTCGAGCTAGGCTATAAGCTTCGTTCGAGTCTTGGCAGCACTATTCATGTTGGCTAGCCCGGCCCCTCCCAAAGACCCCCTATTCTAAGCCTAAACCTACAAACTTAATATCTAACTTAAAACTAAGGAGAATGCTACGTAAGTAGCGCACCGGCCCGGGAAAGCGTATCCACCCTCACCTGTTCATCAAGCCACCAAAATTCGGTGAACTTCTTGACCGCATCGACATGCATTCAACTTAGCTCAGGACTCGGCGACAACTAGTGCCTCACAGCTGATAGAAACGTCAAACGAAAGCTAATTGGTGTTCGGTGTGAATGCATCGAAAAGTTTACGACGTAAACACGGTTTTCGGCTCGCTGTGAATAGGATCTAACCGAGTTTCCTTTAACAAGTTGATTCGTTTATTTTGAATCCACTAAGTCTGTGGGAGATATATTAACAGAACTATGTATATTTAAAAAATGTTCTCACTTCTTTTTAACCTCAATAACTTCGACGCACTATATAAACTCGGTAAATAATAAGTGCTGCACTACGAAATAGCAAATACACGGCCTGTCCATTCGAGTTGGCTCTTTTATTCCCTAGCTTGAGTCAGTCCTCAGTCGCCTTTTCGTTCCTCTCGCAATTTTCATCACTACTCGCACTCGTTTCACTGCGTAACGGGCTCGAGTCCTATGTTCGCCCGAGCTGTCTTACCACTCTCACTAAGACTACTCCCTATTATTTCTAGTCGCTTCTTCGTTTCATCAGAGTCCAGAATTACTGTGGGACAACTATAAGCCACTTCAAAGGCCTTATGAGCTACAAGCGTTTTTTTGTTCTTTTTGGCTCGAACCTGATTTCCCTCTCTCAGTATTCTTACACACTATCCGCTGATAGAGAGACTTTTGTAATGAATAAGTGGGTCATTGAAAGTGGCATTGATGATGAGTGATGGCCACCTCGTGGTTTCGAATTAGATTACACGTTATTTAGACAGATCTGAGCAGCTGATAACTTAAACGGAAAAGGTACTTCATCTCCGCGGTAGGAAATGGTTTGGCACTTGGCAAAACCCATGAGTATAGTTTAAGCGAAGCGAATAAAAATAACTTCGCTACATTAGACTGTTCGAAATGGCGGTATTATCGACTAATTTTTTCTTCGAAGGTGAAGGTCACCATCAAGTGCTGTGGCCTTATGGTTTGTTTCGTAAATTACATTGGAATGTCTCACAAGCTATCCAACTATACTTTTATTTTGTATTAAGTTAAGATATCAAGTCAGTTGCTTTGCTGATGTGGTGAGCTATAATTCTTTCAAGACGAATGTCTCAAGACCTTATTGCTTTGTATTGGCCTCTCTTGGGAAGAAATTTTTGATTTCATAACACAGTAAGAATTCCTCAAAGTTGTCCCTGAAAATCATGTCAAGTTTAGGGTCATATCTGTGTTTTTCTGTTGCACATAGTTTATGGGACGGTTTTTGTTTGTTCTAAAGTGGATTACATTTGCTTTTATTAAACTTTTGGTATATACACTTTGACTTAAGGCTAGGTAACAAATGGTGGTGAATAATAAATATTTATTTAAATGCGTTGGCTCAACAATAGGGGCCCAACGGTATTCAATGTTTGTATTCTTAAATCTATTTTACATAAATTGTGGCTGTCTTCTCGGATTCATATACTAGTAGTATGTATCGTTGTCTGTGTTGACCTCAGGGTGTTCAAGTCCGGTTTTTGATGTTCTAAAGTGGATTGGCTGGTTACCATGTTATGAAAAGTTAAGGCCTCGAAATTCGCCTGAAAAGTATCGTTGCGATCCGCACTTTTTTTAATAATCAGCGGCAACAACCTCTTTGGGGGAAACATAACTGTTTTTAGCAAAAATCGAATCAATAAGCAGAGTAGCAAAGACATTTATTTATACAAAAAAAAATGCAAAAAATAATTTATTTATATATTATTCATATTTTTGCGTTCTTTTGCGTTCAATAAACAATAAAATCTTACTCAAACTGAAAAAGGGGCCATTTTGATCATTTTAAGAAAGTAAAGGGGTCTTTTTGCTCGAAAAGCGGGCCAAACTGCAACGCAGTATTCGGTGCGCTGCTATCATGGAAATTCGATTTGCCAAATGTCGCGAATCGTAAGAAATTCTACAACAAAAATATTGCAACAATCTGCTAAACAAGTCTTGATTTGAATAATAATGCTCTTTTTTTTTTAGCTTTGTGAGCTACAGACACGAACAAATTGAATTATTTCGTTAACTCGAAAGTGCATTACTAGCTTAATGGGTCATTAATAGGACCTCAGTAGCTTGCAGTTGTCAATCCTCTGACTAAACAGATATATCGTGAAGCGCCGCTTGTCTTTTCGTTTCAGAGATGAAAACAGGAAACGAACCCATGTAGATGTAACATCCGATATCTAGATATTTACCCATTTTGCCGATTCTCATAATTATGTAAAATCTGTAGCTCTGCAACTCTGTTTCTCATAAAATTCTCACAAAGCAAAAAACATTTTTAAATTGTTTGCACCAAGAATCTTCAGTACCTGAAAACAATTTCGCTCCATTTATTTAGAGGAGGTCAAAGAAGTACCCTTTACATTTAGGTATATGGTCTGGTAATGATCAGTCAAAAGACATACGTCTTCGAGAAAGTTTCGTGTATAACCACCAGATAAATAAAATATCTCAATTTAAACATTCATAGATCACCGATTTAGGTACGCTATTCCAAAAATGACCATAACCAGAAACCTCAGAGCCTGACCGCCCACAACTCTACCTCTGATGTCTACCTCTATCGTCTCCATCCCCATCGATTTCATCTCTTCTCATTGACTTTCCAATAAAAAACATAATCACCGCAATAGAAATGTCCACATCCACACACACACACAACAGCGAACAGCTCGTATCCTAATTCTCCAAACAAATTTCCAACCGCCAAATCCGGCTGGCATATCATCTAAAAAAAAATAGACGCAGCCGCTATATACACAAAAATAAAATCAAAACCAACAACCGACCTCTTTGAATAATAGATTCTAATTTCGACAACACATTCGCAGCACTCTCTCCTCGGACATTATTTGCCAGGCCAGCCTAGAAAAGATTTACAAAAGAGCCATAAAACTAAGAAAACCCGACGAAGAACTAAAAAAAATTCGCAACTAAAGGCGGTCAGTGACCCCAACCTCAAGCCGCTTCGCGACTGTGCGAATTTAAAAATTTGCACACACAATGTCCAAATCCAAAGTGTGAGCGCCAGTAAAAGACAAAAAGCATGTGTTCTGCGCTAAAGATGTTTTTTTTTTTTTTCACTTTGATGTGCGTTTGTGTTTGTTTCGCCTGGCCAGACGCACTTAATTCGCAGAACTACGTCCCAAAACGTTTTGTGATCGGCGTGATCGGCGTCAGCCAACAAAGACGATGATGCGCGCATCTGCGTGTACTTTGTCCCTCTTCAAGTTCGCACCACAGCTTGGGCATGAATGTTTGCTACGATATCACGCCCCATTGCTGACTTTATTATTGTGCGTGTTGAAGAGAGTCGCGCTCTGTTGATATCTGTGGATCGTGCTGCGTGAATCAAGTATTTCGTTTGGGAAGAGGTTTTTTTTCTATAGCTGTTTGTGCATCTTCTTTGCAGGTATGGCGAGCGGAAAAAACCCACGTCGATGGTGAAAGTCTGAGAGAAATTCTAGCCTAGTGGGAAAGAAATAAAAAAAAAATAAACATTTAAGCTAATTAGGTAGGTTCTTCCATATCTCCTAAAATTTGAATATTTACAAAGTCTTCGCTCGGCAGGTATATGGCTATAAATCAGATTGAAGATAGATAGATCAATAAAACTTTCGAAGGTTGGAACAAGGAATCGTCCGCAATTTACCTATAAATACCTGTATGAAAGGGTTTTTATTTTTCGATGCTCAGAGGATACCTACAAAAGGGTTACTGTCATCATGAACAGTGTAGCCAAATTTATTCACAAACTGTTCCCGCATAAAATTGTGTTCAATAATATTAAAAGCTTGTTTTAAACGGCGAAGCTATGAGAGAAATTCAGAGAAGACGTGGAAGCATCTTCACGAATTCCACTTTCTATAAAAGTTAGGATTTTTCAAAAGAATTTAAACCGTTTTCATTTTTGGCCCGTATGCAAAAAATTCAAAATTTCGTCCCGAATATGTAAAATTTTACAATGTCACAAAATATCGAAATTTCGACACATACACGACAAGTTTACAATTTTTGACCTGGATATAAACAACAACTCAAATTTTATCACGGATATGAAAAAACTTATATTTTTTAACCGGAAAATTTCCAAACTTTTAACTGGACAGGGAAAATTTGTATTTTTGCCCAAGGTAAGCAAAAAATTCCAAATTTTCGTTACTAACCCGGGCCTATTGTTTTTTTTTTGAGTATGAATGACCAAAATCTGGATGGGATGTGGGTATAGTAAAATGTATAACTAACCGAAACAACATTTTGACGAAAAACTTATTTAGACCCAATGCGGACGACCGAAAAGACACCATCGGATATACACGAGATGAAATTAAAAATACCTTTTCGGCAGACCCATAAACGGGTAACAATCCACAGTCACGCAGCGGAACGAACCCAAAGTGAGGATAGTGATAACAAAACTTACACAAGTCTAGAAAGACAGAGGAGTGCCATAAGCTTAAGTTAAAAATTCTAAATAGGTTTCATTTGAGGCCGTAAATCCAAGCATAAAGTTTCGAAGTCGACTTAAGAATGATCAGTAGGTATTCAAAAGGCTGGGCATCGACATCATCCAACTTTTTTATAATGTGTGCTTACACAAACTGTTTTCTTAAGAAATAAGTTGGAGTTCTGAGCATCTTTCTATACCTTTAGGATATGGGATAGGCCTTTGAAACCCTTCGCAACAAGCGAAGCAAGCCATTTCACTTTCGAAACTAGCCTTCAATTACTTTTATACAATCTTACGTCAATAACCTGATCGACTCAAATCAGTGCTGTCTTTGGGCAAGAAAGTCAACCATCACCCAAATCGTTGAATTCGGCCAATCTTATAAAACGCCATAAATCTAGTTCGACACATAATCATTATCGATTTTATAGTCATATCAAGTTTCGGCATTCAGTCCACTCAGATGTCCCTAAGTCTGCAAACTGCAAGAATACCATACCTTCCCTTTTGATGTCACAAGAGGTTTGAGATAAGGTGACCTCAAGTAACCTTTTCAATGCGTTGCTTAGCCAATCGTTCGAAACCGAGAAGCCAACATAAAAGCTAAAATTTTTCAAAAGTACTGACAACTTTCATGGATAAGTTAGTGATAGTAATTGTCGGAAGAACGCAAAGCTTTTAGTAGTGCAATGCTCAAGTATTTAAACACAGCCGGTGAAGATGGATTGAGCTTTAATTTACGAGGACAATATGGTTTAAGGCTTTCAAGGCAAAAGAACTCTCAACATCCAAAAACGTACATAAATAACTTCAATGACTTTTTCTACCAGAGCTCTACAAATATCACTTTAGCCAATAGCTTTCTTAACGGACCAAGGGAATATCTGAGGGGTAGAATTTCAAAACTCTTCTTTACCACTTTTGGGAATTTTGAGTAAAACGAAAAAAACTTAAAAGCTGCTAAAATTATATAAGCGATAGGTTTGAAGGGAAAATTGCCAGCTTGGAATGATCTTTATCTATTTCTTATGGTTTTGAACCTAAAGCACAAAAATTATACCTAAAACATCTTTTAGTTTGGAAATGATGATTGGAATAGTTGACTTTTGTTTCAACCTATTTAGGAATAGAGGTGTTTTGAAAAGAAAGAAAACTCTTTTTTTATCGATAAAATTAGATTCATAAATCGATAAAATTTTGGTTTATTTAAAAGAAATCTTAAATTTAGAAAAGCTTACCTAAAAACATGAAACCTCAACAGTCTTCAAAACTAGATCAGAAAAAAGTATATTAATTATTAGAAAAAAAACAGAAATATCACAACAATGTATTTGAATATTTAAACAAAAATCAAATATGAAAAACTTCAAAAGTTTCAGTCCTTATACCAAAGTATTTAAATAACATACAAATTATAAGCCTAAGGTCTTGTAAACGAAAATCTTTGATTTCTTCTTGTTCTTCCCAAACTTGACTTGTTTCAGGTTTTATATCAAGATTTTCATCCATAAATCTTTTATAGATTAAAAGTTTATCGGATTTTTCCCACTCGGCAATATATTTAATTGTTCAATAGAAATAAGCATACAAAACATTATTTTATCTTTGATTGAGCTTACCAAGGATGTTTCTTCACATGAATTATTGCAACACAAATTAGTTTAACTCATGAAAATTCTAAAAATAATAAAAATTCCCGCCTTTTTCAATGTCATTGGAATACATGAGTTCTGAACGCGGCTACAGTTTTAAATTAAACGACTTAGTGGGATAGTGTAGGTATGAAAAAAAAAACTTCATCTTTGAAGAACTCAAAAGTATAGGAGATAAAAAATTTAAAAAAAATTTTAGCCCTTCTAATGAACACTTTATCGTACTTAACTCATTTCTGGAAAAAGTGGAATAGAAGAGTTTTGAAATTATACCCCTCATCTCTCTCACACAACCATGGAGATACTGAACAAGATCCATATCTTCTCGGCTCTGCTAAATGGTGTAGAATGATAGACTCTATGCAAAGTGAATCAAAACTCCTAGGGGCGTTTTGACCAAAAAATTGGTATGCGACTTGGACAAAAAGCTTAAAGTTTACCTACCTATCATCTGAAGTGGTGAGATGTAATGTAAATAACAATGCATCAACCACTAGAGACCATCCACCCAAGAAAGACTCCACCCTCAATGGCCTCCACAATATTTGGCCAGCGACTTCAGCCAGCTTGGTGTGTGTAGGAACAGAGCTGGATTGAGGGGTCTGTTGGACATAAAGTGCTGTCCAACTCAAAAACGTTAAGAAAGGCTAATACTACTTTAAGATGCAATTCGTGTCTGCATTCATTTTGAAAGATATACTGATGACTTGACCAATCTAAAACAAAACCTCTCCTAATCTGAGTCTTATCAACTTTTGCTTACATTTAAAGTGAAAGGAACTGTTGCAAAATTGAGTCTTATTCAGCAGTTAAAATCACTCTCTGATGTAAGTCACTGTTTGCAAAAAAAACGATCTCAATCCTCTCAAAATCCGCTCCATACTTCGATCCCAAAACGACGTGACAAATCGATCGGAAAGTGAAACAAAAATACCATCCAACATCTTTTAACATTTCATACCATGTGACTTCAGAAATCCACACCACACATAATGCCAAACCTATTTAAATTTAATTGAGGGCAATCTCCTACACGCAGCCTTGTTTGCACGCACAATGAAAGAAAACGAAGACAAAAATAAAAATCGATTCGACAAAGCGAAGAGAACCTCGTTCAAAAGAGATACACAAGTCACACATAGCTATAGCTAGACCTAATCTAAACACAGTTCGCAGAGCAACAAACACTTTGTTGTGGCAACATTCCGCTCTAACCTCAAACCGAGCCGGCAAAACGACAAACTTCGGTCTCTCTTTTCTCGTCTATTTGCCGGCTGTTATGTAATTCACGCACGAGACTAGGTTTCATTGTGCGTGGGTAAGCTATTCGGGGGTCAACAACCGCCGAATGCCGACAAAGGAAAATCAAGCTTTCAGTGGCAGTCCCTGACCCTGAACTTGGGTGCGTAGAAGAGTAGGCTTATACGTATATTGAAAGTAAAATTGTGCAGATAGGGCCGAAGGCCGATGGAATCTGGTTCTGGATGGTATAGGTCATGAACGCTGTGTGATTCATGGAGTTTCTTCCAAAGTGTTTTGTTACCACCTAAAACTGCACGCCTATAAGCTAACAAGTAGCGCAGGATTTATGCTGCCATTGCCGTGGCTTCATTTTTACGAGACCCCCATACTAAACACGGTAGCTACATTAAAACTAAAATTAGCATGCTTCGTTTGTGTCGACGTAATTAGACTCGCAGAAGTGTCTGACTTTGGGGGCAAAATTCCGGTAGGAGCAGGAGCTTCAACTGCGATGATTATTCCGTTATGAGAGGCGCGCGATGTTTTATGGCCAAATGCAAATTTGGTCGTAAGTCGATCTGGAGAAAGACTCGCATTTTGGATTTGGTTCGGCAGCCCATGGCGAAAGCAATTAAACCGCTGATATTGGGAACGGGGCTGCGTTATTTGTTGAGGCGCTATTCATTTAATTAAAAACAACAAACTTAATGGGGAAGCAAGACATTAAGTCGGAAAGATAATAATGCCTACGAGCCATGGAATCCGAGGGAATCCCATTCCCATCGTGCATTGACAGGGAGCAACCGTGTGGTCAGGTGTGTGTATACACGCACAGATGGCACCTGAAGGCTTTTGCGAGTCGGGATTATAAAACTCGTAGCGAGAATTTATGAAGGCTTAATGGAGGCAGAAGATGGTGGTCTTATAAAGTATTTTTAATTAGCAAAGGGGCAGCAATGACCAAGAAATCACCTACAGGAAGTACACAGACTGACGATCGGTTTCAGGAGACATTTTTTCAATAGTCGGCAGCCCCCTGACTGTGTGGGCTATATAAAGAGGGCGCCAATGTCATATGTTCGCCGATGTTCTAATAAATCGTGGCTGGCCATTGAATTCAATGAGCTTTCTGGGTCGCTGTTTGGATGTCGGGACGCAATTAATGTTGCAACGGATGGTAGTTTTAGGTGACGGCATACAGATTTGAAGTTGAAACTACTTTCGCAACTGATTCAACCAATTCGACCCAATATTGTTTATTGAAGCCTTTTGAACGGACAAGTTTTCAAACACAGAAGATTGCAGCAGGCCAAGCGCAATAAAGCCAAATCTGAAAACTTGGCCTTTTTTTCACTTTACAAAAGTGAAATAACGCCATATTTCAATCGGTTTGTGAAATAAAACCAAATATGGTCTTATTTCGCTTTATGAAAGTGAATTCTGAATTAAGCCATATGGAAAAATATGGCAAAAATATAAACCAGATCAAGTAATGAGTGATTTTGGTATGTCACGATACCAAAAAGGCAATCGCTTCTGTAGGTGCACACTTCTGGAGGAGAATTTTTCTTATTCCATCTTCATGTCCCCAACAATTACAACTTCCATCCAAAAGTTGCCACTGTCAGCGAACTTCAGTGTTGTTCCATCTTGCGGCTATAAGCAACTTTTGATCATGCACTTTGCTCATGATGTACATGTTTGTATAAGAAATCAATAATTTGGTGTGTAGTGAATTAAACAAAGTTTTTATTTCCGTTGTGGATTTTCTCTTGTTAAAAAAAAAAAACAGTTCATAAGAAAAAAAAACAAATTCGCGCGAATTTGTTGCTATTATTTTTCTTATAGGCAAAAAAAAATTGAGAAAAGTTTGCAGAAATTGAATAAAAAATGAACAACAACAGCAGACCAAGATCCTGTGAATCACGATCTTTACAGTGCCGATGAAGCAAGAATCCTGAGCGTAATTTACTTCACAAATAAACGTTCAATTCTTGTCCAACCGTGTAACCACTTTAAACTGTGTTTAGATTGTTTTACACAAATTTCCAATTCTGTGCCCGATTTTTGAACAAATTGTTCAAAACAGCACACGATTTTATTGCTAAAATGACATGACTATAAATCACTCCTTATTCGTTTTTGTATGCTTTTGGAGAACTGGACATTAAAATTATTTACATACATAAAAAAAACTATTCAGCTCGTTTAATTTGAATTTTACCGAATATGTTAAGAATTAGAATTTTTGGGACGGACTACTTATATATGTACACATAATATAAGCAGGTAATCTACATATACATAAAAATGGATCTACCTTATATATGTTTATAATATGTATCAAAATTATAAATTATATTATTTTATTGAGATTTACATCCAGGGTTGCCACACTTGGATATAATGCAAATTTGGCCTTATTTCATTTTGCAAAAGTTAAATAAAGCCAAATGTTGAAATATGGCTTGATTTCACTTTTGTAAAGTGAAAAAAAGCCAAATTTTCAGATTTGGCCTTATTTCACGACAGCTATAGTCTCGCACATCTAATGGGTCAACAAAAAAATGGGATCGTTGTAAAAAATAAGTTGATCAACTGCGTTTTAATAGTTGCACAACGTGAGCAGATTTAGCAATATTTATATCTGGATTAGGATCAAATTTTGAGTTTGATTTAAAAAATAGAACCGTCTTCAAGAGACCTAGTTTCGGGCGCTGACCAAACGCATTGAATGCACTCGGCAAGTGCCAACTGTAGCGCTTTTTTAAAAGTGACTAGTAGGAGCGACCAAAACAGCATTAGCAATGACAGTAACATGTCAACTGGACTGATGCTGCAAACCTCAACACGAACATTTCGCCGTACTCCATACAATTCACGTACAACGGACGGGGTCAAATCACATACTACCAGTATATAGTCTGATTGGCGGCATCATCCTTCGATTGACTTTTTGAATTTTGTTCAATTTATTTACAGGCTTCATTACATTTGCGGAGACTGAACAAGTTTTTGCTGTTCATTTAGGCACTGACAAGAGGGAAGCCGATAGTTTGGGAGGCAATGATTCAAAAAAGTTATAATCGGAGCACTGAGCAGTGTGCGTATCCGTTCTTCTTGATGAATGTATCCCGTGACATAGATTGATATTTGCGTTCTTTTTCAGACAGCTCTGCAAGAACAACGATAAGTGGACGACATTTTCCTACAACTTTGAATAACATGCTATATATCTGACAGACAAAAATTCTGCAAATCTTTTGAAAAATTCGACAAATAAATATAAAGTTGGTGACGCACGTTTCGCACTTTTCGATGACCAGGGCCACCTTCGTAAGTCAGCATATCGTTTTGCGCATAACCTTCCTCTAGATGTTCGCGTTTTGTTCTTTCGCGAACGAAATACGAATCGTACTTTATTTCGATGAACGTATGGGCGTAAGTATGAAAGTTTCTCCCGACCAAGCCATAGTTGTAAATGAATTAAGAAATTAAATCATTTAAGGAAACTAACAACTGGATACTTCAAATAAGTATTTTTATTCATCGATTTCAGTTTTTTTCTTATCGAATGCAATCATGTTTATTTTAAAAACTGTAGAGAGAGACAACTACGATTTCAATAATCAGACACTATTCAGTTTTAATGATTTTCATTCTTTTTAAATATTTGCCTATCATTTGCAACCATTTGCCTTACATTTCAACAGGCTTAATATTCTTGCAAACGTCCCAAATCATTTTTAATCATGTGGGATTATTTGTTTTTTTTTTTTTTGCAATCACTTTCAATTATTATTCGTAAACTTTTGCAGTCATTTGCATTCGTTTCCAATCATTTCTAGTTACCTGCAATCATTTGGGCTTTGTTTTCTGCCATTTTCAACTATTCAACCAATCTTTCAATAATTTTTGGGTATCTTCAAGCATTTCTAGATTGTTGTCGTAAATGGGCAAAATTGGGTGGCCGTCGTTAAGGTGTATACAATGAAAGAAGTTCGTCAGACTCGTGGCGACAGAAATAACGATTTTCTTTTGAAATGGTTCGAAAGAATATAAATTATTGCAGGCAGTGTAGACTGTTGAGTATTGAAAAGGGTTGGAAAAAACTGGGAATGAAAAAAATGTTTGGAAAACAAAATATAAATGGTTGCAGTTGCAGGTGATCGATTGCAGGTAAAAGATGATTGAGCACAACTTTGTACGATGCGAGCTGATCGAAATAGAGTGTTATTGATTAAAAATTATTGAAAGTTGTTGAAAAAGCATTCAAATCTGTAAAATCTTGTAAAATAATGCAAATGATTGCAAATGGGTGAAAAAGAATGAAAATGCTTCAGAATGAATGAAAATGATTGCGAATAATTTGAAAAAGAATCGGAGCGATCGCAAAACTTCGCTCAGAGACAAAAGACTGCAAATAACTACGAATAATTCGAAACGATTGGATAGAATTTGATAGTAAACGATTAGAAAAGTATGCAAATAGTTTGCAAGTAATTTTGAGTGATTGAAACTGATTGCAAATGACTGGCAATGATTACAAGTTACTCAAAAGGAGTGCAAACTATTAAAAGTGAGTGGGGAAAACATGCAGGAAAATATCAAATGATTAGAACATGATTCAAGAAAATTGGTTATTTAAAAATTGTAGCACTTTGACTGAGTTCAAAGAAGTTGTTTACGTCAATCTTTGGAGGCGTTTTTTATAATAAAATCAATAACAAAAAATCATGCTCCTTATACAAAATGGGAGTTTTAAGAAATACACTCGAAAACGATGGCATTTCTTAATCATTCCAAATATACCTACATATTCATTGACTAACATTTAAACATAAAAGAACAATTTGGAAGCGAAATTCGAGCCAAAACGGCTCGAACTACAAATTTCCCACCCACACGAGACACGAACACCAGCCAAGTAGATGCTCTCCAATCTAATTACCTGCGATGTACCAAGGAAGAAAACACAAAATGCTGCCGACTTTAAATTTAAGCCCTTTACGGCCGTTGTTCTTTCCCACTCCGTCACCTCTTGTGCAGAGGCTGTGAAAAATGCTCGCACTTATTTTCTTCAAAAAAAAAATGAAATTCTCTTTTCTTTTTTGAAACAAATTCCATTCTTCATGCTGTCATCATCATCTCCAGTCTCCACACTACAAAATGTTCCGCAATCCTTATCCCCAAATGAGATAAGATCTCGTTCTCAACATTTCGCAAACGTTTCGGATGCGCTCCTTGTGCTGCTGCTGTTCGTCCGCTTGTGTCCTACGAGTGCTGTTACATTTATTATTTAGCCTTGATACAGGATGGCATATGCTATAAGTTCTTCCCCTTCTCCCCCATCCGACTCGTGTCCTACGCCCGTTGAATTATCATCAGCTGCAACGCTGCTAGCTGGCGCAGCATCATCATCATCATCAACGTCTAAGACACAAACATGTGAGGCATCTTGATAATATTTTTTTTTATTTTCTTCTTCTTCTATGAGAGAGAAAATTTTTATAGGAAACCACCTTACCTGCCGTGCAGGCGCAAACGAATAAAAAGAAGAAGAAAAAAGAACATCAAGGACATCCACATCACACGGTTATGCGAGATAAAGTTTGCTGCTGCATCTTCGTGGCAAATGCATGCGAAGCGTTGATGGAAGTTTTCGTTTCATTTTTATTTTTTTCGAAAGCATTTTTGTGCCCTATTCGTCCTTCGACATGTACACACATATAGTACCCAACATTCTTTGTGCGCCATGGACATTTGGGAAATTCTGCTGCCTTTGCATTCTCATCGTCATCGCATCTTATGCTTTTTTGGCATCTTTGCTGCTATCGCTGCCATATGCCTTCGGGGAGAGTTGTCGCTGTAGACGTTTTCTTTCATTTCTCCTCCACAAATATAGAAGGATAATAGAATTGAAAATGAGACACGAAACCAAACGAAACATGGGGATCCTGCGACGTGGATGGATGAATGGCGAACGAGGAACGAGAGCGACCCAAAAAACTAAAGGGACTCGACTCGAGTCGTAAAGAAAACAAAACGAAAGCGATTTCTCAAGGGAATCGTTTTACGGTGCAATGGCATACAACGATACGATACACAAGGATGATGCAGCTGGGAGGAAAACATAAAGAAGAAGGCGAGGGGTTTTGTATTTTTTCTTCACTTTTCCTTCTCCAGTTTGTTTTTGTTTCTTTGCATATTTTCTGTGTGTGTTAGTGTGTGCCTTTTTCATTCAGACATCCTTGATGGTCCCAAAGATCAAGTTATTAGAACCCTCGTGCTGTCTTGTTCACGTTTTCTAACGATGGGCCGAATAAAAGCTCTGACGAAGGAGGAAAAAAAGCAAATAACCGGTCGCTCTCGGTCGTTAAGCCTTCAGTTTTATGGGGCAACCACCCACCGAAAATCGCCAGGACAGCACCACGCCGACGATGATGATGAGTAGCATCGGTACAGTGCAGCACACTATACACCCCACACTATAGCCATCGACAGCAAAAGCAATTTTCTTGCGGGTGTTTCTTTTCTTGTTGTTATCCTTTTCATTATACCCAGCATCCTTGTTTTATTTTGTTCACTTTAACTCAAACCAAAGCCCATTCCCGGCGCGCAAATTCGGGAAGGAAATGCAGCCATTCTCCGTGCATGGTGGCTGATGGAATGTAATGACAGTTGATTTTGGCGGACAAAACGGGCCGTAGTGAAGGAAAGAAGATGATTGCAAAAAAACAGTGACAGTGACAAAAAAAAATTCTAACGGACTAGATAAGGAATGTTGTATAGAAATTTCAAACTCTAACATTTTGTTTATTTATTTTTTAGGACTTTGGGGGGGAGAGTGTCCCTTTTTGTTTTGCTGATTTTTTTTCGGCAGTTGTTGGTGGGGAGAAGGAAATGAGTGAATATCCTTGGGGATTACAAGATGATGAGTGCACTTTTTTGCATTATCTGTAAGGATTTTGCTTTTTGTTTTAGTTTTTAGCATTTTCTTCTCTGTGTATTGAGGATTTCGTTGGATCGTCCTATTGTCCGCTATTAATTAAAAATTGTCATACACTGAACACTGAACAGTACATCGTGAGAAATATTAATCTTGCAAGATGAATGGCGTGAATGGATGATAGAGGGTGGTTTGGTTTTCATTGAAAATGTGAAACAGATGCGCCAAGGAGCAGGGGGATTTGTGCTGCTGCTGCTGCTGCAATGATTTCGGTGTGAAAATAATAGAACAAGAAATTGATGTTCTTTTAGTGCACGTCGTGCCATTTGGAACGAAGGAGATAAACCAGGACGCAATAAAAGTTCTGCGGAATTATTTTGCCATCTCATGCAATTTAACTGTTTCCAGGGATTTGCGATTTCCTAAGCCTGTACGAGAGGCGAATATTGTGATTCCAGTGCGACTCGGGATAATCCTTATAGTGTTGACAATTTCCAATCACTGCTATAGATTCGAGTCCATGGATTATGAATTGCTGTAGTCAGTGGTTGTTCACTAGAAACAAAAAAACTGTAGAACTCAAGTCGCAGAGATTCGATGTATGCATAATTACTTGGACACTTGGGGCACTAGTTGCGGAAGCCACTGTCCAAAGCAGTTTTTCTATTATTCTTACTTACCCACTTTAAACTGAAGGACAACAACGCGGCACATGATTACAACCAGTCCATGCGCTAATTTTTGCAAGACTCCTGTAAGCTGGAATCTTAATTTATTCTAAAGTCTGCTTGAATTGAAATAAATTGGCCGATTGCGATGATAAAAGACTTTATGTTGGTCCTTGTTACGCCCAACATTTTTCTGAGAGATTTTTATGCATTGGGGAAGTAGTTTTAACCTGACCCGGTAACAAGCCCACATACAAATAGATAAACTTTACAATTCTATTACAAAGCCTTTAAATCAAGAGGAGTGGTAAAGCAGCCCGCAGTCATTAACTCAACTGCAAGAATGCTGATGATGAATGGCCAAATATTGTAGAGGACGAATTGCCCACGCAGGCCCCACAGAAAGAGGAAGTACAGCAGATGAACTCTCTTGATTCTTGATTCAATCCAAGCAGCGTGTACGTTGTGCGACTAAAGTTTGGCACTTTATTTGAGAGCCTGCCACAAATTTTTGCTATTTTGGCCCTTTTTTTAGTTGGAGAACCCGCTTTAACAAATTTTCAAATGGTGTTATTTCCAAATAAAAACCTTTTAAAAGCAATGCAGTTGCCCATCACAAAACTTTTATGGTGTATGACGACCCAATACTTGTTAAAATATTTTAAATTTGCAGAATAGCTTCAAAAATGCCACCAGATATTTGAAGCGGTCACACTGAATCCAAGGTGTCGCACAGACAGAATTGAAAATCCCCAATTGCAAAATTTTGAGTTGCAATTCTCGAATAATGTATTTTTCGCAAATCACAATGATTTTCTCTTGAATTGATACAAAAATTCGTTATTTGACATTGAAAACGGCGGAGAATATCAAATTCTGTTTGTTGTATTTTACGATAAGATATATTAATTAATGCTTCTTTTATTTGTAGTGATTTGTGCATTGTTAGGCTAAATTAACCACTTCAACTGGTCAATTCCTCAAACACCACTTTACAACCTGTATTTGGAAAAAATATTGGGTAATTTACAACCACTGAATGATCAATCAGTAAAATCTTGATAATTTAACACAACTAAATTGAAACTGTAATTTGTCAGAGAGAAGACGTTAACTTTTTTTCTCATTTCCAGTGAGCTAACTTCCTAACGTCAACTTAAAAAAAAGCGAAGTAGATTTAAGAAGAGGGAAAAAGATTTCCAAATCATAGTTTCAATGATATCCATCTATATGAATTTCCATAAATTAGTTTTATGTATAAAAAATGTCCAAAAAAAATATATAATTTAATTCATAATTTTACTTACCAATCTTTATTCACATTCTTGATTACTTCAAAATATATTTTCATCGCGTTTGTAATAATTCTTACACGTATTTGGCTTAACTTTTCAGAACAGACAGACAGGAACCAAAACCAAACCAAACGTACCTCTTTGATAGAAAATTGAAAGGAATACAATAATAAATGTCAGAAAATTGTAATAAATTTTGTGCTTGAAGTGAAGTTTGATGCAATTTTATCCTTTTGAAATGTGAATCTGGGTTTACATGAAAGAGTGAAAGACATTTTTTGAATAATTTTTTGTCTCTGCAAGCAGATTTAAGTTTTGCTATTTAAAATGAAGCGGATTAAATAAGGGATTTCTAAAGTGAAGTAGATATAAAGAACTTACCCATAGTGCCAAATAGGGAGCAGATTTTAATTTTTATTTTTTTTCCAAAATTGAAGTAAATCTTCTTCAATTGAAGTAAAGTGGAACGTGTTGAATTTCTGCGAAAGTGCATAAACTAAGTAACGTACAGAAAAATTTGTTGAAAAAAATATGTTATTTAAGCTCTGTATTTTGTGACAAAATACACGATAGTAAATATATGTTTTTATTATTTATTATTTTTTATTATTATTAATTTTATTTCTGAGTAAAAATTGAAACAAACGTGCATCAATATTCACATGAAAAACGTAGCTAAATATTTCAAAATATTGTTCGCTCTTAAACGCCTGTATTTTCCAAACCAGTATAGAATTTCAAAATCTTACTCGACGCTATTGGTTTTTTGGATATTACCTTTTAGCTGAGCTAGTGATTTCAAATGTATCGTACTCCGTCTTTTGAAGGTTGGGCCAACAGTAAATCATTTTATGCAAATTTTCCCAAACACATCTGGGAATTCTTTAAATAAAATATAACTGAGATGTTTTTTTTTTTTAAACCTCCTCCGACGGTTTAGAAGAGGAAATTCTGTTCTTTCAAATGCAGTTAGTTTCGATTCAATCGATCTAGTAACAATTTATCAGTCACAGAAACAAAATGTCATTTTTTGCACTTTTGCTCGATTTCTGGGTAGAGGCCTCTTTAAGCAGTCGGCTTAAAGTTGTTTCAGAATAACTAGTTCTCAATGATAGTGAGTGTACTTACCAATGTATTATAAAACATTCTGAAATATATCTTGTAAGTTCTTACTTAATAATGAAAAAAAAACGGAAGTAGGTACATAAATCTGTATTTTTTGTCCTTCTCATTTGATCCCATCCCTGACAATGAGAAGTGTTGATTCACGACTTTTGGGGTCAATATCTTCACTTTGTACAGTTTATAGAATTGCGAATAAAAAGTCGTGAATAGTAAATCCTGAGCTAAGCTCTATAGACTAGACAAACTTTTCGTGATTCTGCGCTTCTTTTTATTGATTTGATCTGAAATTTTTTTCCGTGCGTTAACTGTCATTTTGAGATATAGGTAGGTACACCTGAAGGCTGTAACTCTGACAAATTTGAAGCTGAGCTCAGTAAGGATTCTGAAGCAATAGTCAGGGTGTCGAAGAGTGAATATAGTGAGTGGCATTTCCAACCACCTGTCTCTACATTTATAGCGCTTCCAAATAGTTCCACCCTTGCACCGGATCTTAAATTAGAGCATAGATAGTGAACATGACTGATGTCAAGACCAAAGGCGCTTTATCATGAACAGATCCATCCATCAATTGAAGTATGCGAAATGTACCCTCTATGTAGGGTTAAAAAAAAAAAATCGAAAAGCTGGAAAGTCGGGAGAAAACGCCTGATTATGGATCAAAAAGCCTGACAAAAACACATTGCAGCTTCCAGTTTATTGTTTGGCATAACTTTATGTGTATAAAGGAATTGGTAGTATTTAATATTGATTAATTAATAAAAAAAATATACTTTTTTTGTTACTTACAACGCGACAGATCGGACGGTAGGTTATGTATGTTATAAGTTGTGAATTGACTGGTCGCATGTGACTGCTGTCGCTTCGTTTATAGTATTGTCTTTTTCACTAAACGAAGATAATTGAAAGCATGATCCAGTTGCATTCATATTTGCAACAATTAAACTTTTATGATGATTTTTTTGTTCGTTAAAATTAAATGGATGTAAGTAAATCCAAAAATCAAAATGATGAAAGTCCTGGCAAAGCGTGAGGCCTGGCCTGAGTCTGACAGAGACCGTAAAAGCCTGACGAGTCAGGCCAAATGCTGACGTTTGGTAACACTACCTCTATATAAACCCTGTTTCTGCTGCCCTGTAACCATCAACACCCGGACTTGAACACCTTGAGGTCAACCCAGACAATGATGCATACTACGAGTATGAATACAGCTGCAATTCATGTGAAATACATTTAAGAAAACAAATTTAAATATTAACTATTCACCACCATGTGTTACCTAGCCTTAAGTCAAATTTTATATACCAAAAGTTCAATAAAAACAAACGTAGTGCAATGCTGAACGGTAAGCAGAAACCGGGAACTTATATGCTGAGGAAAATAATTTTGCTCACGGATTTTTGAACACTAGAAGCTGTACGAAGAATTAGTAAACTCATTTGCTGCCAGGCCACAATGAGCTTGTGGACAGTAATGCTTCGGTCAAGAGAATCTGTGCGTCCCCATGCCTCAGAAGGCTCGAAACGACAATCAATTCGTAACTTCTGCCACAAAGAACAGGCCTTCGTAGATCCCAGAAGCCAGAGCTCTTAATCAACTGACAGAAACAGAAACGATCGCAGACGATCGAAAGATGAGGTATATCTCGCTCTCACCAGCTAAAGGCTCTTTAAGGTTCGAGAATACCTCAGTTAAGTATAATACGTTTCGTGTTTCTTTGCTGCTTCAACTTTTGCATTCGATTTTGTGGACTTCCATGGACTTTATTGGTAACGTTAGTCGGGTAAACTTATTGTAAATATTACCATGCAGATGGCGAATATTCGAATCCGGCTTACATTTTACTTGATGACTTCACATGAGTGGGTGTACTGGAAGGTATAAAAGGACACGGTCCTTCCAACTTTGAAGTCAAGACACAACTTTACGATCGGTCGTGGTCTACTTGCGCGCTTGTGCACTATACTTAAACAATCTTCGCCCCAGTACTCGCATTCTGGTTTCATCTACATCTCCTTGCTTTTTTATAAATATATCTACAGAGAGCCACTACTCCAATCAATCTACCGTCACTTTGCTAGACAAGAGATCGTTAAAGTTGTGCGTACAAGAACACCCGATTAGACATCAACTACAGATCAGTAGAGCAAGCTTGTCCCACTCTACCCGTTCGTCTACGGAGCTCTTCTTCGGTGCGTGTTGGCATTTCGCACAAAAAAAATAAACACACACACACACCTACCTAAAACGAAAATAACGTTTAACGCAAAAACGAGTTCGTTGACCCCCTGGCTACACAGAATACACAGAATACATCTGGTTTAGTTATTTTCGGCGCTATTCCGCTTTCTGTAACTTTAGACCTTGAATGCTAATTTCTGTTGACCGATCTTTTCGTAACGTGTGTGCGTGCAAATGTATTCCATTTTACTGGGTGATCTGCGCCATGATTAAAGGCCTTTTCATCGCTCCACTCTGCTGTATGGTATCCGTATCGGCCTACCCAAGGCTGTTGACTCCGCTTTGTCTCAGATACCATTTGAATTGGATTCGCATTTGGGACAAGTTCGGGATGACAATAAAGTTAGATTAAGTCGATTCGTTCGAGAGGGGGGCTATAAAATTGTGAACTGATATTCGGAGAAAATATTCCCAAACAACAACTGCAACTGTGTGGTGCTAATTCATGAGAAAGAAGTCAAACCCCTAGCTTGAGAGAGAATTTATGATCTTCACGAGTAGTTAATTCCTGTACCCGTAGCTCGTATAGTGGGCTACGCGAATGCGAGAAAGGGTTTTCTGCTTCGTTTACGCAGCGATAAGCACATGGATTTAGATCTTTCGCTGTTTGGGATCGGATCTGGGGCTGGTTTTTGGATTTCATGGATCATTTCCCACCGCATATAAGAATGTGGTGTGGGCATACTGCGATGATGGTGGTGGTGTGTTTTAGTAACAACTAGTCGTGTTGGCGAAGTCTAATTGTTATTACACTTACAGTGCAATTAATCAGTCGCCAGAGCTGGGGTAAGAAAAATACAAATTGGATTCAGTCAAGTGATATAATAGAAGACTGCGTGCAGTGGTAGGAAGGTGGTATATGTGCTCTTTGGTAGTCATGAAACTACCTGTGGAAATAATGGTAAACTCGCGGTACAACGAGTATACAATTAATATGCCTTGGGGAGCAGTCAACTTTTCATGCCAATTGATATCATATAGGCTAAAGGCATCCTTAATAAAAGTTCAGTTAATTTATATTTATACTTGGCAGAGGGACATAACCTTTCCATTTTGTTATGTCCTACCGAAGTGAGACATTACTATGTCCGTAAAAAACATTTATTATTTCCTTTTTAAAGAAATGCTGTATCAATTGCTTAAACTAATTGGAATTTATATCACAGCTGCTAGACTCCAGCGTCCCGCATCCAGCGAGGCTCATTTAAGTTTGGCCTATGGTGCCTTTAATCTTGGTCTATTCTGTGAGTTTTAAATTTGGGCTGATTTTCGTATTGAAAAATTGTTTAAAATGTAAACCAAATACTATTTTGGACAGAATTTTTCGCTTTTATTTATTTAAAACTCTGAAGCTTTGTTTTTTACTTACGTTTGATTTGTGTTAAACTGTTTGTTGTGATCCATGGTCGAGCCAAATGAGCAGCTTTGGCACAGATGAGATCTTCTTACGAGATGTTTGAATTATGTGCTCCGGTTCGCTTGAATAAAGGCAAAAATTGTGTTCCCTAAAGCAGAGCATTTTCGACTGTAAAATTGATATAAAATTATCAACAGAGAGTGAAAATAACAAATTGAAAATTGCACAGAAGAAAACGATAGAAAAGATCATTTTGCTGTACAAATTAACGGAACTTCATCAAAGTTCGTATAAACAGAGTCGGAAATGCATCAGAAAAACAAATTATTTCATTTGAATAAAGGCAGTTGCGAAATTAAAAGCATTCATGACAGTTTATTAGAAAAATCTGTGCTAAATGATTGAAGAGTGAAGTTTGAAGTAAATTAGGCAGCCCTTTAACTACATCCGAAAAAGCAAAAATGGATGGGTACCACTCTGAAGGTTATTCCAACCTAAAATCGGTTGAAGTCCAACTTCTGTTGACAAGTATAAGGAATCAGGATTCTTATGGAAAAAAATATATAGGAAGAATCTCTACAGTGATTTCAGCAGCTAATATAGACCAAGATCATTCGTTGCGCCTCTAATTTAAATGATTCAATATCAAAAATTAAATTCCAGTCCGGTGAAAATGCGTGTGTCATTCAAAAGAGCCCTAAACCGTGTCAGGCAACAGGTAGCCGTAAAGACATGAAAGACAGTTAAAAAAAAGGCAATCCACCCTTGGTCAATGCTCCCAGCACACACACTATACGACTTAAATCGATTTAAGCCGACAGATACCTGTGTGTGGGTATACATCCTCCATTAGACACAGTTGTATGTCGCACCCCGTTCCGTTTCGGTGTCGTTTTGACAATATAACTGTTTTACTTGCAGCCACGTGCTTTTGCCGAAAATCGGTCATTCAACCTGGCGGCAGACAGGACTACCACTGCCACGAATAGGAACCCCAAAAAGTGCACTGCAAACGTTTCCCTCAGCAAAACAAAGGCTAATACACGCACACAGCAATATAGCTACCCGCACATGAATGCCGACAAAAAAATAGAAGCGAATCCAGAAAATTACGACCACAAATTTGACGAAAACGAATCTAAGAAGAGAGAATGTCAAGTTCAACGTTCGAATAAATTTGCGAACCCATCTAAGGACATGTCAGTTCCATGCTCTATCTCATTCCGCTGACAGAACATTGTGTATTCGACGGCTGTGCGTGGGATAAGAAGCTCTCGGTGACTATCCTGCCATCACCCCTACGAAAGGTCCTTAAACTCAAATTAACCCAGGAGTCAGTCAAGTCAATGACGGTGGATAACGACCATGCTGCTCTATACATCACAGTGTACACCCACCAACACAGTCTTACCGGCGCGTATATTTATCGCGCTAGAGGATAATCAGATTGACTTGACATGGAGAACCCGAAAAAAGGACGAAAATGCACAGCAAAAAAAAAACAGCGACCGTAAAAAAGGAGCCATTGGCATTTTGCGAGTCAAAGACATCTCATGCGAGCAAGCTATACATACATACACTCGTAGGCGAGTCCTCAATACATTATCTCCATCGCCTCCTGGGCCTCCACTGTCTCGGTTCACTAATCGAAAGATTATTTGCGGTGGCATATGCACTCGTAGGACATCTAGCTGACAAAAAGAAATCGACATATACCCGCACATAGCGATGGCGACTAGTATAGAAATACAACAAATAAAAAAGGACACGAAATTGATTTTCTCAGCATGCATACGATGCGATTTGACGCGACGGTCGACGACGACGACGACTATACGATTGCACCAAAGGTGAATGGTTTGGGCTAGGGGGGATGGCAGGATCCTTGAACTTGGTTGAGTTATTTTTGGGAGCACAAAGGAGTCTTTTTTTTTTTGGCCTCCCGGTGCGGGCGAAAACGAACTTCTTCTTCGTTTCATGCGCATTATCCTTGTGCGAAATAACGATACAAAGAGTTGCGAGAAACTGGTGCAGCAGTTCTTTCGCAAATAAGGATTTTTTTCCTTAAATCATATTACACAGATGGGTGAATGGCAGTTGGTGGAAGTGATACTGAGGTGAGCTTATTTGAACTTGAGTGGAGTTTGACGGAGTTTTATGCCAAAAGAAAGAAGGGAAGACTGAGTACGACGATTTTCTCGCCTGATATTAGAAGTCTGCACGGTAAAAAGTCTGGTATACTGTCAGGTGGGCTTGCGAGTAGCTGGGCGAATTTAAAGCTGCGCCTTAAAAGTGACAATGTCTCCTATAACAATCACAGAGCGAGACCTATGCATGGAAAATCTTGGACCTGTATATTGCCAGTTGAAGATCCTCTTATCCTGTTTAACCTATGCTAGCTTGTTAAGCTGTCCGAGTGGGGTTTTAGCTTAAAGTTAACATTAGCGGCGTCAATAATACAGCTCTCGACCAAGGACCGTCGATGTAAACAGAGAATGACCAGGACAAAGCTATTCACTTTTAAACATTCCGTCTATGAAGCTTTTTTTTCATAAAAAAAAAATCAAAGAAATCTTCTCTACTTGTGTCAACTTTGAGACGATGTTTGCGTCTCTAGAGAAGCTCATGTCGACCTACAAGGTACTGAAAAATTGACTGCTTTTCAGGTGACGTTTGTCAAGGAAGGCGCATTTTCAGGACAAATGATTTCCATCAGTAGTTATAGAGCGGTTCTCTGCCGTCATAGGTGTGAAGTGTCTTATACTTTGCTATCTCAAATAGTTGTTCACGGTCTTTTTATTTGCCCGTCTTAAATAAGTTTTTAAATACCCTAAGCGCTTATAATTCCAAATGTATACGGTTTAATACATTTTTCCTAATTCTATAGTTAGACAAGTATAGCTAATTCCTCGACTTACCTTATACTTTCGATGGTACTACTGTCCGGGTGGACCTGGGCCGTAACCCACATGCCTCTCCGGACAGCTCTATCTATCACTGGCGGTTTTCATTTACAAGCACAAATATTTTAGTAGTCCCATTCCAACTTATGGTCCCAGCGGGCACTATCCGTAGGGACCATAAGGCTGAACTTCTCACAAACATTCATTTGTGTGAGTTTTTTTTATTTCTGAGATATTTTAGGAAAAAAGAAAAGTTTTAAAATTTCCAACAGGTGGCACTGTTGGCACACATTTCGTTTTTCAGTTAAATTCAATTGTCTTCTGTAATATAATGACAAAATAACAATAATATACATAATTCCTTCGGTTTTAAACTCGATGACGTTTTAACTCGATAACCGCTGGGGCAATTTTCATGATTCTTTCTTGTTTTGGTCGTATTTCAGGTTTAGGCAGTCTTAAAAGATAGCATACTTTTGGAGTGGATAGGTGACGCTGTTGTCGATCTCTGGAACCACTCAACCGATTTCAATGCAATTTTGAGGATGTGTATGGTTGGTTCCAGCTTGAAAGATAGGATAGTTTTGGACCCGATAAGCGGGATGGAAAAACGGGTTGTGGCACCTCCCATTAAAAACAAAATATTCAAATGCTATTTCTAAAGTTGTATAATTAAATTTATTAGTGGACACTTTGCGAAATATGAGCGGAACCTAATACGAAAGGCACGGACAAAACCGGGTGGGTACAGCTATATTATATTAAAGAGACTGACGTCCGTATGTGCACTCATAACTCGGGAACGGATCGCTCGATTTTTAAGATTTTCTGCTCAGTGGATTCGTTTTGGCCCAAGAAAGGATATTATGCTACTTTTTGCTGTGAAAATAAAACTTGAAGGCCATTGTATTTAATATTACTTTTGAATAAAGAATTTGAATTCACCGAATAACATAAAGTAGCATGTGCACTGTGCATGCTCGGATTTATTCACCCCTATCACGGAATACGGCGTCTTTGAGGTTCACTTTCACTTTGCATACACATCGTGGAATCCGCCGGAATGTAATTTAAAATGCATTTTACAGAAATCATACTAAAAGTAAATGCATAGTATAGGTAGGTATAACAAACAATGTGGAAAAAGCATCCAACGACAGGAAAATGAGTGCATATATAAGAAGAATTGCAAAATGGATCTTTAGGATTCGACGCAATTTTCCCAAGCACAATTGTTGTTCAAATTTATTTATCTCTCAGATTTACTAAGTGATTTCGTTTAAATAAAGCAACATTTTCACATGCTTTTGATGTTTTCAACTTCCAAAAGTTAGAAAATCACAACAAAACCGCACAACAAACGATAGGATATGCAATTAATTAGCTGCGTGTTCGAAATGTCAAAGTTTTTATGGGAAATTCCACTTCGATCGTTTTCTACGATGGTGTTAAGCGCATTCACTTTACCGACTGGTGAATCTTTCACTTCGAATGTATTATACGATGCCAAGCATTGAATTTGAGTGAAACGTTCCCCTCGGCGAATTCCACGATGGGGTTGATTTACGAATTTGGTCGGAACGAAGTTCGCCGGGTCAGCTAGTTTTAAATATTATTTGTCTCATGTCGGGGTTTTTAAATTATACAAAATTTGATTTGCAGAATTTAGAATCCATCACAAACAGCTACGATGACTTATATGCCCTAAAAGGCTCTTATTCTTAAGTCCAAACCTTATTCTTCCATGTAAAACTGATTTCGATAACAAAGCACAACTTTTTGCTGAGCTACAAAAATATGCTGTAGCCAGCGTTGCCGCTGAAAAATTGCATTAAAGGGAAAAAAGAGGCAAATAAAAAAAAAATTATTTATTTATAACAAGAAAAAACTAATTTATTCATTACGAAACACTTCTTTTCATATGTTTGCATTTCCATTCAAAATAGAATACAATCTTACTTGAACCGAAAAAGAGGCCAATTCGTCCATTTTGAAGACATTGGAGGCCAATAAAATTAAGGCTCACAAAGGGGGCCAAACGGCAACGCAGGCTATTCTCTTAACAATTACTCAATGATATGAAAAATCCACCCCACATTAAAAAGCTCTCTTCCCTCTCCCCTACATCACAGAGGAAAAAAAATCCTCTCTCAACGCAACACAAAATTTGGGCAACATTTTCCCGTCTGTCAACATTTATATTAGTATTTCACAACAAACGCAATTTATCTAACCCCCCAAAATAGCACAATAAGAAAAAAACCAAGTTCAACGAACTCCTTGTTATCTCGTTCGTACGTACGTCCGTCTACGCACTTCAGAATATCCCAGACGGAACAACAAAAAGAAAAACTCACTTCGCATGTAACACGAAATTCAAGTCAACAACCGACTGAGCTCCGACGTCCTACCCCCCAAGGATAACAACAGAATTTTGGGAACACCACTTTATGACCGTTTTATGTGTTGGACTCAGTTTATTATTATTTTATACCTTAGTGTGTACGTGGCGGCAATACCTACACAGCAGTAATATACCGTCTACTACGCACAACAAAATATTCCAGACGAACTTTATCGATCCAACGAAGAACAGAAAATTATTTCGGTATCCTTACGTCGTTTGTATGTACATAACATGACCTATCCCAAAAATACCCCGTGCGGCATAAGGAATCGAAAATGTGCACTGGTGGGGGTGTATTTTTCGTGAATTTCTTCAGGAAATTTAAGAAGTGGTGTGGTTTAGGTGGAAATGTAATGAAAGTAAGCAGGATATCGGTAAAGGACGTGGAATTTATGGTTAAATGAAAGGTTTATAACAATTTTGTTCTTGCTGATCACGTATGTTTGAGTGGGAAGGTTCGTTTTTCGTTTCTATGATGGGGATCAAAGGATCATGCGAAGTTTTTTCCAGATTAAGGGTTAAACTCACTGATACGACGCCGTATTTTTGTGTAAGAGTCAAACAATAAATACCTACATACGAGTTGGCCGAAGTGAAAACGTGGATTTATTACTTTTTAGACACATTACCGAATTGCAAATGTTACCCATCAAAGCGCCTTGGTGGATTTTGTCCAGAGTTACCGTTGCTCCATCGGCAAAGCCTTCGAAGGACCGCGTGGTCCAAAACAAGAGTAAAGGTGTTCTTGGAGGTCTGGGCAGGGACACAGGAGATGCTCCACAGATTCTATTTCGACTTCATATGCCTGCAACTTCTGCAAAAGTCATTTGTTAAGATGCCCATCTTTTTAGCCATGTTTCCAATTATACAGTGGCCAGTTATAACAAGCACGCGGATTTGGTTTCTATCAAAAGATGCTAGGATCTTTGACCTCTTAGTGTCAATTGTGGGCCTCAAACTACGAGCTATGATGAAACCGTAAGTGTTAGTTGGTCTTTTGCCAAGTTTAATGTGGCATTATCAATGAATATCTTAGTATGCCCATTTCAGAGCCAAATCTGGCCAGATTATCCGCTGCTTCTATACCAACATGTCCGGGAACCCAACATACCACTATTGAGTGTTGGTTTATCGCACTTAATGCCGAACGCAACTAACTTAGTAATTTTGCGTCTACCCGATTTGAGTTGATCGCTTTAAGTGCTGCTTGGCTGTCCACGCAGAGGATAACTTCCGTTGCTGGTAGTTCCCTCGCTAAGACAGTTTCAGCCGCTTTCGTAACCGCGTTGATCTCTGAATGGAAAACGGTTCAGTTGCTTGCCAGTCCGTATGACTGGCTGATACCTGGTTCTTCCGGGAAGAATCCGGCTCCCGTTCCATTCTCTGTCTTTGAGCCATCTGTGAAGATGACAGTACTTATGGGGGGGAGACCCAATCCAGCCTGTCTGGTATACAGATTTAAGTTTCTAGTCGAAGTCATACTCTGGTTTGTAGTAATCCGTGAGTGGCATATAAGTCCGGTCTGATAAAAGATGGCAAGTATTCGCGACTGACCGAAAGACTCGGGCTTAAAAATTTAGTATTAAGTTCGATGGGTGGTCTGTTAAGCAGTTTTTCCAGGCCTCGTTGTAGTGAAGATTTTAGTGAAATACCTATACATATACAAGCAAGCCCCTGTACATTGTTCAAGTTTTTGAGGTAGGATTTAGTGTTTACAGCTTCGCTCCAAACGACCGAGCCATAGGTCGGAATTCCTAAATAATTCATTCACCTTCTGAATGATTTATTTTTTATTTTTCATAAGGCATCCACTGTTTAAAGAGCCTTTCTCAAATTGTAATTATCGTTTGAGGCTCCTTCTTTGGCTTCGTTATTTGCTAGTCGGTTGTAAAGGGTGGTTTAATTTTAAGGGCCGATGTTGAATGTGAACCACACCTAAACGTCAAGTTTTTTTCTGCAGTTCATTTGACATTTCTCAATTTGAGACTAACTCAATTTGAACCATGGAAAGATACAAAATCGAGCAACGCGTTAAAGTTATTCAGGCTTATTATGAAAATGGGCGTTCAAATCAAAACGCATATCGTGCACTTCGTGATTTTTTCGGTCAATTTAATCGTCCAAATGTGCGTAAAATCGGAAAAATCGGAAGCAGAATTGGCGCATTTGGGCGAATGATAATCCAAGAGTGATTGTCGAAAAACCAATGCACGCACAAAGAGTTACTGTTTGATGCGGTTTATGGGCTGGCGGCATCATCGGGCCGTATTTTTTCAAACATGAGGCCGGCCAGGCAGTTACTGTGAATGATGTTCGCTATCGTGAGATGAAAACGAACTTTTTATGGCCCGAATTGGAAGATATGGATGCGGACGATACGTGGTTTAAACAGGACGGTGCCACTTGTCACACAGCTAACGAAACAATGGCTCTTTTGCGGGAGAAATTCAATGGCCGTGTTATCTCACGTCGTGGCGATGTTAATTGGCCGCCACGATCATGCGATTTGACACCGTTGGACTTCTTTCTTTGCGGTTATTTGAAAGAAAAGGTGTACGTCGATAAGCCAACAACAATTCAAGAGCTAAAGGATGAGATAATTCGGCACATTAACGGCATAGAACCTCAATTATGCCTCAGCGTCAATGAAAATTTGGACAATCGGATGGAGGTGTGCCGCCGAGGTTGCAGCGGCCATTTGGCCGATTTTTTGTTCCATACATAATTGAACCATACTAAAATTATCATAATAAAATGACAAAAATTTCCTAAATAATTTGTGTTTTATTCAAAATCAACATCGGCCCTTAAAACCTACCCACCCTTTAGTATGAGCCATTTCAGTGTCCGACGGACATAAGGACAAAGTCTGAACAAGATATCTTTTTTTCTTAGACAATTATAGGTAGCTGGTGAAGACTGGCGAAGCCTTGCTGATTGAGGAGATTGTCCGTCTTGAGGTGCAAGATCCATATAAAGTATAGGTTCGCAAATTGTTCTCAACAGCCTTTTTGTCGTACCGATTGAAGCGTTATTTTCCAGCAGATTTTTATGAAATATGGACCAAGTGAAAGGGGAGTTGACTTAGGGTAATTTTTCACAAGCATGTTTATTCACAAAACTCCTTGCAGGAAGCCCTATTAGGTAGGTAATTTGCCTCTCACCTAAAAGTCCATTAGCTTTCGTCTTAATTGTAGCCAACTATATACCGAAAGTTGTAATCACGAGTCAAAATTAAGGACCCCGATGAGAAGAAAAGGGCTTTTTTTAGGGGAATGAAAACGATCCGACAGCACTGAGTCCAATTAAAAAATAACCACTTGTCGACTAAACGTCGACTTGAGTAAAAAACAAACACTCAGTCTTCCCAGAAACCAACTGGAACTGATTAAGAAATTTAATCAACTGAATGTAAGCTTTCGAAAGGAAATTGCACTTTTATGCACAAATTGATCTATCCATGAGGATCGACCGTTTTTTATCGTTCTTCCCCCGTATAATCCACCGCCTATACGAATCTGGCACCTGTGCTGCCATTGTTTCCCCCAAATCGCAAAAAAAAAAAGAACGAAAAAATCGCATAGTTTCTCGCGATATTATATAGCACAATCAATTCCGTTTTGGTATTTAAATGTCTTGCTTACAAATTGCAAAGCCGGCCCCCATCACTCATCTGACCCATCGCTCATCTCGGGCCTGCATGACAATTAATCCGCGCGATGTCTTATGCGCTCTCGCGTGATCTTATCCACTTTTAATCCGCGCACAGTTCGCCCTATTTGTCGCTCACAAATCCGTCAAATTATCCACAAATGTGTGTGTGTGTGTGTGTGTGTGTGTGTGTGTATTTGTTTGTGGTGAGCCAATTTCCATTGCTGCTGCACAGGAAAATCGCAGCTCATCTCCTTCCGGTTGCACCGCGCCATCTCTCCATCACGTCGTGTATGCAAATTGAGATTTCCACCAAAACACGAATGTTAATCAAAGTAATTGCCCAAGCTATACACGCGGTGGGTGCGAGGTGGGGGCGTGGCAGGCAATGGCAATCACTTTGAATGTGCGAATTTTCTTCTTCTTTTTTATTATTTTCGAAAGAATTTTCGATTTATAGCCGTGGCGGAAAATGGAGAAAAACGTTGAATTCAATTCGCCGCGGTGGTGGTGTGCAACAGTGTAAGACACGGACACCCCTCGTCATCACCAACCCTGGACGATATTTCAGCGCCAGACTGATCTCGCTTTGCACGTCGACTTGGCTGCACACTGTTTGTCCATTTTGTTGTGCCGCCAAACGGAACCAGAAAGGAGGAGTGAGCGATGCAAATGCGCCACGCGGGGGTTGCTGCTATGGATGCGCGGCACAAACAATTCGCCTATTGCGCCCTTATTAGCATATTACCTTTGTAATTAGTTGCAATTAATTTTAATTGTTGTGTCGGAGTTGGTATGAGATCAGAGGGGGGGCTCTGCCCAAAGTGTGTGTCTGTTTTGTTGCATAGCTTTAGTGCTTCTGTACCATTGTATTGTGGGTGTGCATGTGTGAAATGATGTTGCTGACATTTATCATCACGGTGGAAGGAGGTTTTGTTTGTCGAAAGCGTTTATCTTCAATGTGGTCATCGGTACACAAAGCTGGCGAGACGTTGGTTCAAGCCATGAAACGAGCCATGCGAGGACTGTTGGGAATACGGCGTAAGACGATGTATATGCGCTTCGGCAGTGGCTGTTGTTGACAGGTAACTTATGCATGACCATATTTTGTACGCGCACACCGGTATCGAGGTAGAGCCGGTACCGGTAACGGGTCGAGCACATCACCTTAGTCTCTACTGGCCACTAAACTTTTCATGGTTACAAATAAAATTTGACTGAAGACACACATTGCCTTGAACTGGCGTATTCCCAAGTAAATCTGTCCTGTCCCCAAAGTATGAGACTCAAGGCTATAGTTTGGTGGCCGGCTCTTAGCTTACAATATAATCAAACTAAACAAAGGACAAAGAACGGCATGCATAGGTACCACGGGTGCCCTACGGTCAACACCGTCAGACGCCCTGACGGTTCTTCTGCATCTGTTACCTGTAGACCTTCACATTACAAGCATCACAGCACATAGCGCGATCAGACTCAGAGAGTCGGGGTGCTGGTCTGCGAGACCGTACGGCCATAGTGATAGTAACATTTTGCTTTCTCTATCAAGAGAACTCATACCACCCTCAACGGACTATATAACTCCCAGAATGCTTTTCACTAAACATGTTAAAGTAGAATTCCCTTCAATATCAGATTGGCAAGATGGCCGGGCGAACAGGGATACGAATCTAGCAATCTACACAGACGGTTTAAAGATGGACTGTGTAGTAGGTGCAGGTGTTTTTTCTGAGCCTCTAAACATCTCAAAATCCTTTAGGCTCCCGGATACGTCCAGTGTGTTTCAGGCGGAATTACTGGCTATCCGCGAGGCCTGTCGTCAAATCAAACTACACCCAAACATAGCCCCGGGGCAAAAGATAGACATTTTTATTGACAGCCAGGCTGCCATCAAGGCTATCGCCTCAGTCAATATAACCTCAAAATTAGTTCTAGAGTGTCGTAAAGAGCTGGCCTCGCTTGACAAGTTCAAGGTTACCCTGATCTGGGTTCCAGGTCATAGCAACGTTTACGGAAATGAACATGCTGACGAGCTGTCCAAGCAAGGCTCAGCTCTTCACTGCTCACTTGCGGAATCGGTTCAGGTACCGCTCGGAGCAGTCAAAGCAAAGATCTCCTCAGTATTCTTATCGAAGGCAAACCTCAGATGGAGGAGGCTGACGAACTGTATCATACCCAGAAGGATGTTGCCGAACTACAGCACAGAAAAAACAGCCTACCTTCTAAGTAAATCACGAAAAGATATTGCCAGAATAACAGCGATAACCACAGGCCATTGGCCAATAGGGGAACACGCAACCAGATTAGGCATCCCACATAATACACACTGCCGCAGCTGTAATGACGCAGCCGAAAAAGAAACACTCACTCACTACCTTTGCGCCTGCCCAGCACTAGCTAGGGTCAGACAGCGATCTCTGGGTAAACCCTTCATCGACTCCCTTGAGGAGGTCTCGAAAAGTAGTATTAGGGAATTGATAACCTTTTTGAATGCCACAGGCTGGATCTAAACTCTCCTATTCGACAATCGTAAACAACCAGGTCAAATGAGTTGTGGTAACAAAACGGCACATAGTGCTACTTGGGTTTTTAAAATATAAAAACCGCCACTCCTACCTACAACCAAAGAACAGACGGTTCTAAGAAGGAAATTGAGATACCGATACTGATGGTGTCTACCAAAGTTCAAGGTTCCAAAGAGCGATAGTACTGGCCGAGCATGTCTCAAGAGTAGGTCTTCTCTATATGGAGATAGCTATAGGAGAATTCGGATAACCAAGCAACTCTGAGGATCCAAAAGATCGTAAACTATTGCTTCAAAGTTGGTTTGGGAATGTTTCAAACTCCTCGAAGGTCTTGGGCTTATACCAAATAGCAACGTTGCTTACATGGGTCATGAGGGATTAAAGGGTAAGGAACGCGCAGATTGTCTGTCGAAAAGAAGCGAACTTCACCAGCTTGCGGCTCTTGAACAGGTCATCGAGGTGACCTTGAGTAAAACACACTCCAAATTAGGATAGGTGTAAGGTGCTGAACAACGAACCAAGTCTAAGACGCAGGCTAAGGCAGACATGCTCCGGCAGTCAGGCTTGAGGTCAGTGAAGAGCGGCTAAGAGTCTGAATTGATTTTTCGTACGGGGCAATGGCCACTGACATTCTTTCTGAACAAAATTGTACTATACCCGACAACAGCTCCTGCCGACTGCTGTTGAAAAGAAGGTGAATGTAAGGTCAAGCTATGCAAGCCAACACCGTTCTCTATAAAGAGCTTTACCAAACCTCGGATGTGATATGAAGCATTTAACCCAGAAGAGTGCAGAGGTTTATAAAGAGCTTCACCACTTTCTTCTGTTAGATAAATAAGGGCCATAAGCACCAAAAAACCTCTCCTGGTCGGAGTCTGTTATATAGGGCTATTTCCTTTAGATTCTTTTGACGTAACCAGGTGAGGGGCGCACAAGTATCTACCCAGCAAAGCATCAATTAAAGCACTGCTTATAACTGTTGCTTATTTTTAACTAGCCCCTCAACATGGACGTACACTTGGTTACCATCTCGGAAGTTATCTTAGGTCTTATAGGCTGATTCATCAAGGTTGCTCCTTGAACCATGACGACACTATTTCCTGCAGATGTCTGGGTGATGGCGACCACAACAACATAGCATTTTCTCTACATGGAAGGTCTGGCCCCTTTTGAGCTGTACCGCCGTCTTGACTCCAGTAGTCGGGCTAGTCTTCAGGTCGTCCTCATGAAGTTCCTGCGGGATAGAACTTGGGATGTGTTTTGTTGATGGTGGTCAACAAAGGTGCTCGCTACTCCTGCATCCAGCATTGTTGGGCGGGATGTTTTTTGTTACACTACCTAATACCAAGCAGTTTAACTAATCTCCCGGCCGTTCTTTCTTCTCAGCTTTCAAAAGCACAGTTAAGAGAAAAAATCCTGTTCCTAACAGATGGAGGGAAAGGACCACCACCAGATAGGCGTCTCCCAATTTCTTTCGTCAAAAAAAAAGGAACAACAACTGCCAACGTTTCTACGTAACTGCTTCCGCTCGTCTCCAGCATTGGTCCCAGTCCAGTCGCCATCCTCAACCAATCTATGTTCCTTCCCGCATCCACCATCAGCATTTTGACTAACACAAGAGAAAAAAAAATCCTGCAGCCTGCAGGTCTGGGTACCTACACGAGATTCTAATTAAAACACGAATCCTGATCGTTTATCTTTTGATTTTTCATCACCTCAGCTTTTGGAAGTCCTTCATCCAGGCACACAGGCGATCCAGGTGCAAAAATCTATAAAAATAATTCAAGTTTGAAGGAATGGGAATCACCCTGGCAATCACCGCATCATCATCGTCATCGCTGTCATCATTGTCAACATCAGCAATCTAGCTAATGATGAATGACAGCCATACTGTTGGCGCTGTGTGTACGTAAGGAGCAGTGCAGAGACGAACAAAAAAAAAACACAAAAAAATGAAGGGTAGGTTGTGTATACCACGTTTAAACGATATAACCCTTTTATTGAAAAGGTTAAAAGGAGGGGCGCCTCTCTTCTCTAGATGAATGGAAGAAATGTTCTTTTTCGTTGGTCACGTGTGATGTGACGTGTTCACACTCAGGCTTGACGACATCGAGACGTTGCCTAAATGTCCACGATTCAAATTCCAATAATCAGGGAATTTTTCCTGCAACCTTCCAAGCAAAGTTGTCTCCATTTCTGCGACAACATCGAAGCTCACGTCCATCTATTGGATTCGTTTGACTTAAAGTGAGATAAGCCAACTAAAATGGTTTCCGTCGTGAGTCGTCAAAGTTTGCACTTGTTTTGCACATGTTTTGGCAAGGGAACATCAGTAAGCCCCGAATAACGGCTAATGATGCCTTTAGACTGGGAAACTTGTGCTAATGGTTGGAGGGGAATGTTACTCGAATGACGGCGAATGTTTTTTTGGATTTTTTTTTTTTTTTTTTTTTTGATATTTTTGCATTCCTCTTTAAATGGAGGCAGCTAAGAAGATTTAAATCGCACAAAGGTATGTAATGGAATTACTTGAATGAAATTCTATGCAATAAGCGGGATAATTTGATGAAAGGTTGAACCTTCTTGTGGTTAAATAAGGAATTGTAATGTGAGGGCTTTGGAGCACTTTGGATTGCTGGTCTTTGTCAGTAATGGAAGTTGCATCAACCGATGGAATAGATGGCGGGAGCAAGTTTGAGATGGGTAATGAAATCATTTTTGTAAAGTGTGCTGCATACAGATTGGACTTGATGTTTCTCTTAATGTGGGCAAGTGGATTGGAATTATTTTTGTAAGCAGTAAGGGGCTGCAGTTAATGCCATTGAAGCTTAGGGAAAGAAGCGGCCATGTGACAGTTTTATTTAGTTTAAGCGGTCTTGAGATTAGAAGGAGGGTTCGTATAAACATTTTGATGGAAAATTCACACATTCTGTTCTCCCTTTACTTCCTGAAAAGCTTCATAAAATGAGAAAGCCACAGTATCTCATTAGACCCTTAGCGCACACGATATTTGATATGCGCACATTTGGTGTGCGATAACCACAGTATGAGTTTGATGAGTCGAAGAAGGTCTTGTTTCTTGAAATCCTAAAGGAATAGGGGAATTGCGATCGGTGAGGGCCAGGTTTTTGCGGATGCAAAAGTTCTCGCCGTGGAACTTAGCCGCAGTTTTAACTCAGATCTGTTCACAGCTCCATCTTGGCGACGTATAAATATCCTTTGGCATTATCCCCTGAAATATTAATTATAATCTTATCAGAAACGAAGACAAACATGTTTTTGGTCTGCTTTTTTTTGTAGAAAAAGTTCACTAATGCTACACTAGCGCGTTCAGGTAACATGAAGCTATAAATCCAATAATTATAGCTTACCACAATTTGTTGCAGATTCAAACAAGCACTTGTAGTCTTACTGTTTTCGGATGTTGTTCGGTATTTGATCACTTTAGCGGTCAGTAGTTTCTGAGACTGGCCAGCGGTAGTCCAAGAATCGATGCAAGTTTTGTAATTTTACAGACATCTGAGCCACTCGTGAAAATGTTCATGACTGAGGTGTGCGCTACTTTCGCCCCAAAAAACTATACCAACTGATTATTCTTAAGCAAAACAATTTTAGTTTAAGGCAAAATCACATATGTGTGCGACTACAATCGACTTCAACTCATTCCGCATAGGCAATGTGCGCTTTTGAGAAGCCGGTGTCCGCTTATGAAAATAATTGTATCTTTATAGAATGAAGCTAAGACAGTGCGCTTTCATTCAGTTAATTTTATTTTGCATTAAAAGAAAATATATTTGAGTGCGCACTAGAAAGCGCACATTGCAGCAGTTTGAAAATTTTACTTACATTATATAAATACATAGTTAAAGGACAAAATCATCACCTCACAAAAGTGGTAGAAATATAAAATTTGGTTTTGCGCACATGGGTGTGCGCTTACATTTCTTTCGTTGGTTCCATAACAATCGAATGTTTCTTGACTTTCTGCAATACATCCAAGGTGTTTTTTATTTTTTTCAGACAGATTAGAGCTAGCACATTCTTCAAGTCAGTTCAAATAATTTGCGTGCCTCATTGCATTCTCAGAACACTCTTCTCCCATATCCATTGTCTGCCTCATCGAAGAGAATCCATTAATTGTGGCCAACCATAATATATTCCCCGCCGTTTTCCGGCGGTAGCAGCTACACAAAATCCTTCACAGTAATCAACATTAATTTATAGCACGCTGGCATCCAAAATGAATGACAGCGACTCAAAGATCTAAATGAGCTTCGAGACGACAAAACAAACGAGAAAAAGCTTCACGTTCACACTGCACACATATCTATGCTCCAGGGATTGTATGGATTGGATTGTGTGTGTGTGTGTGTGTGTGTGTTTGTGGAGAATGGGACGTGAGCATTTTCGGCAAACTATCGCACCCGCTGCCCCCAAGAGACAAGGTTGTCATTGCATCTACACCGTATAGTGTCGCCCCGAAAATAAACAGGATAACAACAGCGGAAAGCAGCAGTAAAACTAATATTAAGACGTAACCTCCATCGTATTAAGGGGAGCTCACCGTCACCACACCAGTATAGTGACACACGTCAGACACGAAAATGCAACCATGGCCCGCGCTATACCAGAGATAAATGAGCAGTGAAATGAGTTTGGCATCGCTTTGAGCCTGCAATTAATGATGCGTGGTGCTAGGGCGTTTTTTCTTCACTCCCCCACGAAGATCTCCTGTTTATTTAGCAAATTCCTGTGCCAGAAGATAAGAGCAACCATGCCACGATGCCCTGCCAACATTTTATAATTTGTCATTGTGTTGGGTCTTGGGTGCTGGTTGTGGGGTGGTGCTTGGTATAGGTACCCATGAAAATTTTAACATTTGACATTATAAGCAACGAACCCAAGGATGCGATGCGGTTTCTTTGAGAGTTTCCTACTTTTGGCAGCCAGTCTCAAGGATCATCCGCATGGCAGGTGGGTATATAAGAAATGTGCGGTGCTCTGATTAATGACAGGCACTCGCTTAAGCTGTGTGCGGTGGTGACGGGCAGAGGTGCCAATTTTACGGTCACATGGTGTGGGTACAGACTGAGAATCTATACTTCAGGGACTCGTTCCCCGATGGCAGCAGTAAACCCCTTCATCAGTTGGGCACACCGCGTGCATGCCCCCGATTTCCGACGCTTAGTTGGATCATAAGTCATAACCCAGCTCTATTGTTATCCTAGCCACTTATACCCATTTGCAGCTAGATATCTCTCCCCCACAATCGGTATCGATAAATTTCCAATCGAATGACAGATTTTCCGTCCAATTAATGCTGCTGGAAAAAAAAACCACGCATACCTACACCAATTCTAACCCGCGCCCTCCTTGCGCGTACTATATCATAGAAGAACAAAAAATAAAACATATCCGGCGCTTGGAGCCTCATAAAATTTTCCAGCTCGCGCCAACAATAGCGGGAGGCTACTCTCATAAATAATTTCATTCCGGCGCAGTTTTGCGATATCTCTGCACACTTTGGAGGCCCTATACTGCGCCAAGCCCATCTCTGATAGGACAATAGAATTGGAATCGAAATGTGTTGCACATTTATTACCTCATCGCATAAATATCCCTTCGCCTATGGGTGCCTACTTGTATTTGTATATCTTCCTCTCTCTCTCTCTCTCTCTCTCTCTCTCTCTCACTTTGTGTCTATCTTTAGCCCAAAGGCGTACACCAGCCGTTTTGGGTTATCATCGTCTCCTGCTGATGTGCAGGCGTCTATACCACTCTTGGTATAGGCTGCTGCTGCTTCTGGTCAAAAGACGAACAAGCTCAGATTACATTTTCGGAGACCGAATGTAGATCCTATCGATGCGGTTTGCACAGCCACTCTCTGTGTAGTTGGATTCGTTTTACGAATGCTCTGCGGTTTACTTTCCAAAAGGTAACAGTGTGGTATCCAGATTGTATGGAGCCAATGTGAATATGGGTTGTGGACACCTGAAGGTATATGGAGTGGTCACTCAGTCGCATCATCAGTTGTACAGACTTGGAGGACATTCCGAGATGGAACTTTGTCCAAACTGGAAAACTCTTACTGATTTTTTTTTAACTATATGTAGAAACTGCAATTTAAAATTTGCGGTGCTTCGTGTTTCGCATCGGTTTCTGTTTATAGCATCGCACTAAACCAAAGCATGCCCAAATGATTAAATATTGAACCAAGTTTAAAGTAAAGCATAGTTTTGAAGCAAATTGAAGAAGTGTCTGGGTAGTCCCTTGCATAACTCAATTCTATTAATTTTCGTGCAGATCCTTATATATAAATTTATAATAATATCATTCCCTACTCAGGCCATAATTTTAGAAGTTGTTCGTCTTTTATTAGCAGCGCCCCCCTTAGTTGCTTTAAAATTACATGCGACAATTACCACTTCGATTTTAGAAGACAATTCGAGAATCCTCAGGGAAAACGCCTGCCGACAGTGAACGCGAGTTTTGAAGACTTTTTCACACAACTCGTTGGATCGTTGGTGTTTTGTAAATGCTTCACATTAATTATGAATTGTTTATAGACTTAAAGCAATTGAAAACTTGTTTAAATTTATAATATTATTTCTTAAAAATAGATGGTAACATAGTTTTTTTCCAAACAACTATTCGGAGTACTAAATCATTTTGAGTTATCGAAATACCTAGTGTGGATTGTCATTTTTATGAATTGATAAAAGAGCAAATAAAGACCGAAGAGCTCTCTTTTCGTTGAAACCACTTGCTAAGCCAGAACCTCTTCTTTTTATTTACTCGAATTTCATTACAAATTTAAATAATAGTTGAAGTCCCCAAAAACGCTTGTCGTTAGTCCTGGGTGTACTATTAAGTCCACATGTACCATGGAATTGACTGACATATCTAGCCCCACAAAAAAGTTCCGAGGCTTTCATTCTGCTTATTCACATTCATAGTTTAGAATGATTTTGAGATTAAAATTTGGACAAGGTCAGAAAGATGTAATGTCCAAGAAATCTACAAAATTGGTATCCCTCTCGGACCCCATATCGAGACACCTGACACCTTAGCTTTCATTGTCTTGGTGGCACAGAACTATCATGTCGTAGGAAATTTATATCTCAGTGGGAATTTCGAAAGAAAACTTCTGCTGTGTAGCTTTTCGTAAAGAATAATTGTAGTCACCCAACATCCCATTTTCTAGCTTCAGATGTGTATAGAAGTGGATACTATATTTAACGGTGGTCATGCAGCAACCAAAGAGCCAAAAAGAGGTATTTCTGCCTAAAAAAATATAAAAATAATATTTCCCCTCAATTTGGAAAAAAGTCCCGATTTTTCCCCAAGTAAAATTCACATATATTACTGAACTTATACAAAAAGGAACCAATGTAGGTTCCTAGCATTTGATTTTACACAATACTGTGTTAGAAACCTTTGGTTCTACCACTCAGACTTTTGCTGCCATTGAGTTTGAATTTGAAGTACAGGAAATGATTTAGCTGTCTTGGAAATTTTCATGTTAATTTAATTTTGTCTCTATTACTTTTCAATTCCTTTTACCATGACAGGAACTAAATCGAGCGTTCCAGGAAAAGGAAAAAAACGTTAGAAATTATTAAATTTGCTTGCTTTCCCTACACAATGAATGGCAATGCTGCAAATGTGGTCCTACGTGCGACAACTGAAGGCCGATTTCGATAAGTTTTCTACTATCGTATTATTTGCCCAATGGGTAAGATTTTGCTTCATATGCATCTCTTTATTTCTTATAGGACTATTATTTGGTCTTTTATCTATACAAAAAAAAACTAAAACGTTTTCTGATTTAAATTGTTTTGAAACATGTGAAATCAGAACTTGGCTATGGAAGTTACTTAAAAAAGGTTTTAAAAATTCCAAGAATGCGTTAGGAAATTAAGGGCGGAAAAACACAACAATCATCTAACAAGAACGTGCCTTTTACTTTGGAATTTGTTATTTCCCGTTGAATGTTGTCTTCCATTTGGCCACACGTGAAGCTCATTAGTAGATACACAAGATACAGAACTTGCTTAAAATAATTGACATCTTTTGATGTACTTTTAAAATCCGGTTAGCGTTCAGAGTCGTGCCTTGGTATTCGGCAGTATTTGACAATTATCCACTATTGGTATCTATGTTTTTTAGGTTTTTTTTTCAATTTGAGTGGACTTTAAGTCGTATATTTTAAGTTGCCAATTCGATATAGTCATTAACTTATTCCTTTTGTAACTTATTTTTGTTGCTTCTTTGACAGCTTCTAAACCAGCAATCAGCAGTATCATCTTCGGATGTAAGGCTATAGTTATTTGTTCTCATTCTTTCAGATCACTGGTAAATAACAGATATAATACTGGACCTAGTACTCTACCTTGCGGTACAGCTGTAGCTCCATAAAATTTCTCCGTAATATACGACTCAAGATTTTTGAAAGTCCTATTTGGCGGAAGGTTTATCCGATTTATGAGTCCGATTTTTCAGTTGCTTTATATCTGTAAAGCCGATAGACGATGGACTAATAAGTACAAACATTTTTAGTGTCCAGCTTGAGTTTATCGGACTCTGTGATAAAGTTAAGATTAAAGTTAAAAACTATTACTTATATAATAGATGCATTTTCTCTACTGCTTTTCTCTCAGTTTTCTCTTCCGGTTTTCACTGGCATGTTTTGCATTTTATTTCCTCTGTTGCCTCCCAAAATAGACTTAAAATCGTAAAGCCAAAAAAATGTAGGAGGAAACTATTTATAAAATAAATAAATAGTAAATATTTTCCATCATAAAATTACCAACATTTAATTCATTAAGCCTGGGCAAATTTTAATTTAGCAAAACGAGTGTATTTTAAATATTAAATTTAAAAAAATTAAATGTACTAGCATTATCTTTCAACCTAAGTTTGCTAAAAAAGGTTTTGAAAGAGTATTGACAATTTGTTTTCCTACTGATGCCAAGTTTCGTTACAGAATTTCGAAATTGATGGATAGTGTTGTCAGGTTGGTCAACAGAACGAACGCAAACAAAATATATAAAACAAAAATGCTGAAGAAGCCCTTAACCAGTCTTTCTTATTTCCTTGCTGTTGCTAAACCTATACCATATAGGCCACTGCAATAATTGTTAAAACATCTGAACCAATTATTGCGCCCTATAAGCGCAACGCTAATAATACTGCTCGTTTTCTGCTGCGCATTGTGATGGTAGTCATACGCGTTTGAGTAGTGCAACCTTACCTATATGAAGTAACAAACTTATACCAATGTCTACACACGTACATATAATTCAACGTTATACACCAATCTCAGCAAAAGCTTGAATAGTTGCGTGTGATAGTTCTTTATACCTAAGTAGCTAGGTCCTTCCGATGTAAAATTCGTTACCAGAAGACTTTGTCGCTTTCATTCATTTTATGCCTAGGTATGTATTCATATACAGTTCTCGTGTGACTCTTTTAACAGACCCCACCTTAATAGATGCCCGAAGATCTAGGCTTCGCTATAATTTCTATAAGCTCTTCTAAGTCGCCGCGGAGTGCACTGACTCGCAACAGAAAAACATTTCCACGGAACTCCCTGAGAGACACATCACATTTTCGCAGGAGGATCAGATTCAAAAAAATAAACTCTCTGTTCTCTATGGATTGGAAATTTGGTCGCCAATCCATCGAATGCGGAATCAATTTTCATTACTTTCCGGATAATTTCGCTCACTCATTGCTATATCCCAGTTTCGTGTCATAGGGCAAAGCACCCCGTCACCGTTTGTCAGCAGCCTCACCTCATTGCCAAATCAAATTTCGACAGAAACACAATAACGACACAAATATAAAAAAAAAAAAAAAAACACTTGCATCAGGAACAAGACGTTGTGTCGGTCGTCTTCTTCTCTTTGGTGTTGCCATTCCCATGCAAGTGTCCGCACTCTGCAAACAACAAACAACTGCATGTGCGGATTCATATTCAATTCCGGGTAATTGACAGGCAGCCACAGACCGCCCGGTAGTCGCAAACGAAGGACAATCGCATGTGAGAAGTGAAGTAATTCAAGACGAAGGCGAACGCTGATGGCAGCGCGAATTTCTGTTCAATGGCCTCTATTGCATTAGAAGTTGCAACAGTCACTCATGGCGTTTGGTGCGGGCATATTTATGTGACAGCGACTCTACCAAGAATTGTGGAAGAGAATTCCAAAGGTTTCAGATGACCCAACTGCATATCGAAAAGAACTGCTGATGGTCGCGTGGTAGGTTTGCACTTTCGCATCTCTGCTGCGAAATCCTCTACATCACAAAATGGCGATTGGAAAATCGGCTTATTTCGAAAAAGGGAAAACACGAAAACCCCTTTCTCATGCACTCGTATAGCTATACCGAGTCCGGGTGGGCGATTATGGCAGACGGCCTTTTCTTTGAACAGAATTTCACCCTCGCATGTGCATGTGCACCCGTGTTTGCAAGTAATAGCATCCTGCGAATCCTGTTGCCAATGCAAAGCAAAAATGAACAGAAAACACATTCGCAGCCATTTTGAAAGTTTTGCCCTCGAACACCGTCAGACGAGAACTCCCTGCGTGTTGTTGCCGAGTAGAGAAAAAACCAGTGAAACGCCAAAAGGCCGACACCGACACATTGGGAAATTTCCCAAGGACTACCGATGAAATGTCAGAACAGGACGAAGGAAAAAAGTAACACAGCTCGCAGAGGATGAAACACCGCACTCTTGCGAGCCCAACGGCAGTGGCGAACATCCCCCACAATATGCGAACCCTTGCTAGCCTTGTGGCTGCACATATGCAGTTGGCCACATGCATGTGCAATGCATATATGTATGCACCCCGAACACAGCAAGGATACATATCCATACCAGCCAACCACTATTCATTAATTGATATCGCATCGTGTACGTGGGGTTTGGCACGGTACGGTACAGAATGGTACGTGCGAAATCACCACAGGGTTGGCGAATGTCCTCCCATATCCTGTTTTTGCCAGTGTATTTTTGATCCATGTACAGTTGCTGTTGGCATTCAGAGGGCATGCACAGGCACACGCAGATCCCAAGGCACAGAGATAAGCCGTCTCTGACGGAGCTCGGTCCCATGCCAGGTGCCTAGTACGAGGCTAGTGCCACCCACATCTGGCCATATGAAAATCAATATACACGGACACACGCACATTCGAAAGGTCCCGATCCCGAAAGCGACTAGGTATACACAGTACACAGAGTTTGAGGGTTTGTCGTTCCCCATTCCAGGCGAATGCATTCGACAGTCATCAAAAAATATCGCCCACCCGAAAGAGCCCCCACGCCCACGCCAGCAGGCCAGCAGGAGATCTAGTTTGACGATGCGTTCCGCAGATGTGTGTGTTTGTGTCTGTGTAGGCAAGGATACCAAGCATAGTGGCACCAAGGCTTTTTATTTATGTAATAGGATTAACTGAAATGTACAAGTATACGAGTAGCTGTGGGATACATCCTTCTGTGGATTCGTTTACTTTGCAAAATCCTTCTTCGAACCAAAATGGTCGAAAACAAAGGAAAACGCTTCCCAGAGACCGACGAGGAAAGATTCATCAACCAATATACTAAATTCTTTCGTTAAATTCATTCGTTACCCGGTGATAGATGCGCCGGGGAACGAGTGAGCGACTGAAAGGGGATTGGGTTGGGCTGAACGGGCACAGGATCACCATAGGCATTATGTGGAGTCTCACGTCGAATTTGTGTGTATACCTTTATCCTTCGTAGGAGAGAGGTAGTTTTTTGCTATATGCATCGTTGGCAGAAACCCTGTACACATAGATTCTAATTTCTACGTCTATTAGTAATGACTGCGATGCCACCATCACCAGCACCACAAGCCAGCGCTGCTGGTGCCACTGTGCAGCGGGTAGACTCGCTCTGCCGCAAAGGATTCCAATGGAATGAAAACAACCACTCGACTCCTACGGTGTATTATCGCATTTATAATCATTCAGCCGTCCATAGAGGCTACGGATAACCTCACGAAGAGAATTTAGGAACTGAAATTGAGGATGGGGGCGGATGGGAGTGGGAGTACTGCCTGCTGAGTGCTGATGTTGGAGAGGGATTTTTAATGTGCGTCGTCGACTTTGTGGACTATATGGGAATTTAATTTGGGGATAGGTATACGTACGTACCTAGAGCTATCGAATGAAGTGAATGAAACTGTTAAAAGCGTAGTGAAGAACATACTACCTCTACCTATCTGTTTTAAATTTTTATAAAAGCCTATGAGATCGTTTTCAATATCCCATAAGTACCAAAAGAAAAATATCGAACTCCACACACCAAAAGCCCGACATATACAGGGTCCGCCAAATGCAATTTCCGCACACATTCTGCAACATTACCATGATTTTCAAAGTAATGTCGCAATATTTCCCAGCGTTGTTCAAGCGTATACACAACCATATTCGTTCAGCGGAAGGATAAAACTAATTATCTGTCGAATCAGACATGAGCTAAGTGTTACCATTCGCGTAATAAGCACTAGTTGAAAAAAAGTTAGATGGCGGACCCTTTATATCTAAGCATCAGGCACGAGATAAAACAGTTTCCGAGCTTTGCATATCCAGGAATAGGTAAGGTTAAGAATAAGGATCATCAAAAAGGTAAAACAAAATAACTTTTGCGATTTTGACAGTCTCCCAAACAATATTAGGTACCAGCATAATTTGTTTAAGAAAAGTAATAGAAAATAACTACCCTCAATTTGCATTCTTAAAGATGAATGTATGTAAAACGTTTGGTAAAAAAAAAACCATGCGATTTCTCGCACGAGAACGTTTGTGAATATTAGGTTAAGTGGCCTAGGTAGTTTTAAGTAGTATTTAAACAGAACAAATAATAAAGAATTCAAATTTTCTAAAGTTTCTTGGAAATTAAAAAACAAAACAAATTATAGATTGATAGATTTAAGACCGAAAGGCAATAATTTTAAGGATATTGTTAAGTTTAGAGTGCTCACTACTCACTAGTAATCTAGAATAAGGTAAATGTTAGCTTTAAATTAGATGTAATCGTTTTGGTCTGGTATGTAAGTTTAAAAAACGAATTGAGTAAAAATGCATTTTAAAATGAAAAAAAAAAAAACCTTTGTTTATATAGTAGTCTTATACTAAAGATGAAGCTACCTTCCTCAGGCAATTTAATCTAATCGAGGTGTCAAAAGAGAACAAAATTTCCTGAAACACCGAAAAGGTGTTTTTCCTCTAAATATACTCACAAACTTTTTGTAAAATAACGCGAGAGAGTTCTCCCACGGGTAAACCCTCACCCTAGTGTTTATGATTTCTATAAAGCTAGTTAATATTCCCTTTCCCGCACCTTACCGATATTAGTAAATAAGGAGTTCGAATAGGGAGAACATCCTTTCATAATTCGCATAATTCTTACAGTGATATATCGTATCGTAAGTTGGATATATTTGGATCAAAAACCGATTCTTATTGTAATCCACAAACGAATCAGACTCTAGACTGTCAAGAAATCAGACTAAGAGATGTTTATATTTGAAATGAAATGTTTTTTTTTTACGTTCAATCGTTTTTGCTTACAAGTTTGCTTCATTTTTGATGTAGCTACGAAAATGAAAGGAATATTTATTGGGAAAGTAAAAAAACAAAAGGTATTTTATTCACTTTATCGTTTTCCTCTTTTTCCTGTCTTCATATTGATTATTTTTTCAAAAACGATTCAATTTCTTTCACCATTTCAGCAGTACCCTTCTTTCTTATGTCGTTTTCCATTGGGATTTTCAGATTTTGCTCTCAGATTTCAGATTTTTCGTGCCCAATGGAACATAAAACGAGATTTTTCTTTTTTTTTGTGCATTTGTTGTGGTGCGTGTTCTAAGAGTCAGCTGTTCTTAAATTGTAATGAGTATTAGTATAGTATAGTTGGCGCAACAGGTCTGTAGGGACCCAAGGCCTAGCTTCTCACAACCATTCGTTTTGTGTGAGTTTCATTTTTTGGAACGAATGGAAGGGATCTACAATTTTATGCCGATTCCAAACGGCTAATTGAGAAGCTCTTTCAAGACAGTTATACTCTCGGATGTTTGTCAGACGTTCGCGAGAGGCGGCGCAGTGGAAAAAACCCTAAGTTGGAATTTGGGTTTTTGCGGGATTCGAACCTGGGACACCCTCGCTTAGTAGTCCAACACACTAACCATTAAGCCACTGCGCCTGCCTGTAATTAATGACTATAAAAATCGAGTCATTTTATGTTGATATCCATTGCAGCGGCCAAATGTTAATTTTTCTCTATTTTTCACAGACTTATCTTCTAAAAAAGTAATTAATAACACACTTTAAAGTTTGACGAATGCCAAATGTTATGGTGTTAGTTTAAGAAGGTGTGATCTGACAGCCAGCTGATTTCGAGATCAGAAAAACTGCTCTGAAACTGAACTTTTCTGACCCAATGGAAAACGAGTTTAATCTTAATTTCGACTTTCGCGTCAAAAGTCTCCATAATTAAATCAAAATAGATTTAAATGCAACCAACGATTGAGAAGATTTATCTTTATAGAAGCAACAAAATAAGTTATTTTTAATTATATCAGATTTTAATTTAGAATCGCTAGAGCATCAAAAGGTGCAAGGGCCTGTGTAGGTATATTTTGAGTCCAGGAAGCTGATGATGAATTTCGTGCAGCTATAGCATGAAGGCTTATCTAGAAGAGGTCTACGTCAGGACTGAAACACAACTTAATGCAACAAGTCTAAGAGTCACACATCAAACGCATAAATGCTTTCACGTCTTTCTATCTGATAAATCAGGGTTGCGAGTTTTGGGGGGTTTTCCCTCAGACTCCTAAGTCCGACGAGAGAATTTGTTCAGGGGGAAACCTGGGGTTTTTTCTTAATTCTGTTTTATTCGTATTTCTTTATATCATTTTTAGTAACCTTAAAATTTGCTTCCGAATTTTGCGAACGTTTGTTATGTCATGTGAAAGGGGTTGTTGTACTGCGACGTTTTGGTACATTGTACCCCTGCTTACGCCTTAGAAAGGTCTATTCCCTCAAAAGAGCTCCCCTCATAGTAAATCTCGAAATCATTTTGCGAACGTAAGAAACGTTGAGTAAATTAAACTTAAGCATGAGGTAGCGTAGAGGCTCGTTTTGTCCACTGTTCTGTCCACTACCAAATGATTCAGAATTGATCTCCACCCATGACAATCGATGATGGAATAAATGTATGTGTTATTTGATGCTGTACCATAATTGATTGATTCTCCAAAGCTTTGTTTGTCAGTGCAAATTGTCAGTTTCACTATAGGAAAAAGTTATAGTTTTTATCTTTTTGTGATAGCTCCACCAACCTCATCTGCAAATTTTATAAGCAACAATTTCATCAAAGTTGCGTTGGGGCTGTGTGAATCGTTACAAGAAAATTAAATTCATTTTCTTGTTCTTATCACATTTTATATATTGTACCTAGGAAGATGAATTAATAAATACAATACAAAAATAACAAAAAGCAACATGCGTTGCCATTTCCATCGGGTGTATTTTTATTCGCCGCACACTTTTGCTTTCGAAATACCGAACATGTTCGTGCCTCGAGTTTGAAATTCCTACTTTTAAGTCGTACGTAAGACATGTTTGGGGTTTTTTTTTTGGGGAAAAATCGCCAAATATGCGGCTTTTTCGGATTTATCTGGGGGGAAATAGTTTGACCGTCCTCTGGCAACGTTGTGAATTATCCGCAATTCAGCAAAGCTTCCTCTGCCAAAAAGGTTTGCACAATGTGAAAGCAATCTCATCGACAAGTCGTCTTGCTTTGAGTTAATGGTGCATTATAATTTGGGGCTGACAAAACGCACAATTTCTAGCCGCACAAAGTTGTTAATCAGCCTACTGGCCCCAATTTATACGCCGGCGTTGGCTTTTCGACAACTTTTTTTAAGATGAGTGTTCTATACGTGTAGAGTTATACCCAACAGGAGGATTCAGTAAGAAAAACGAAACGAAAAGTACTTTCGCATTTCAAAAGAGGAACGAAATAATGAGACTTATTTCTTTAAATTGAGCGGCTTTGGTTTTGACTTAAAAATCTTGCTTTAGCTATTTGACTGCACCTTTCGTACGATTTAGGCTTTAACGGCATATAGAAACGTTGAATCTTTTGAATTGCTTGCCAGATAAGTGGTATCCATCTAAGCTTTAGTTTTCCTTTAGTGTTACCATAATTGGATCGGCTATTTGTTGGTCAATATGTCAATAAAAAATAAATTAACGGAATGGTTCTGAGAAACTTACCCTACAGTATTCTATGGTGCTATTTCGCAAGGTAACTGTCCGGCTTGTCTCGATGATATTAAAAGCACTCGCATTGTCAGCCAAAACAGGCCTTGTGAAATCCTTGACTGAATTTAGTCTAACAGATTCTTGCTGGCACCAGTAGTTGACTTTAATTGGGGGCTGTCAGATACATGTAGACAGACAACTGAATTTTTAAAACAAGTTGCTTCCAATCAAACGTTTGGTCCCAGAAAAGTGCCCACCAGCCCCACCAGAGAAAGTTCGAAATCTGAGTACTTGCTTTTAGAAAAAAAAAATAACTACACTTATCTACCTGTCTTCTTCAAGAATGATTTCCTATCTCCTGATTCTGAAGGAACCTGAACCTACCATATCAATCTCTAAATATTAGCTTTCTGTACATAAAAAAGAACAAACCTAGTAACACTGGAGATTGTCGTTTTTTTTTTCTTAAGCCCCCATCAACTCTGACACTGGCACACATATACCTACGAACTCTACTTACTTCCACCCGAATAGAGATCTCCTTCGAATGCCTTGCACATAAACGACGAATTTTGTGCGTTGTTTACTTGAAAGGAAGTTCACCTGGGACATGGATGTTGAAGGACGAAAAGTACTTGGATTCACAGAAACGTGAGCTTATACCTACACCACCACCCATCGCACAGTCTTCAGTTTCTCAGCAAAACATCATTTCGTGGGGATAAAAGTTCGAGGAATGTCAAAAGGCATCAAAGCGATGCAGGGCACCAGCAGCACCACCAGCCTTCCAGTGCATCCACATCGGTATAAAGGTGTGTGCTATCCCAAAAAATATGTAATGGCTCTCTCAGCCAAGGCAAAAAAAAAAACTCCTACGTAGCCTACACACAAGTGCAATCAATGGCATTTTTCTTTCAAGGAGCGGGTGTTATCGGGTTTGGGTCCTTTGTCCTTCCTCATCTACAACTCTCCCCAACAGCCGCTGTCGCAGCTCCCCAAAAATAAAATAAAAACAATAAACAAACAAAATTGAAACAACAACATGCGGAGAGGAGCAATGGACAAAAAAAAAATATTAAAAATCTGTTCTTTTTGGTTAGGAAACAGAAACAGTTAGCGATAAAGGACTCTAGCGAAAGTTTTGCACGGCAGGAACCAATCAGAAGCCAGTGCAAGGGTGTGGCCTTCTCGCCAGAACCCCTCGCTCTCTCTTTCAATGTTGTTGCTGCATGTTTACTACAGCACCGAGTCATGTTTCTGGTTTTCCTTTTGCATTTTTAGTCCTGTTGGCCCTTTATCCTTGTTTAGGTACTTGTTTTAGCCTAGCCCCGGCGCTTCGCCCGGTGCATGCAACCTCATCCCATCGGTGGCAAAAACGTTTCGTTTTTATTTTCCTGAAAGGATCAGCTTATGGGGAATTGTTTGGGGAATTCCTGAACCGACGGTGAAACATCGCCCAGCGATAGATTCTACAATTCCGTTGTCCGTCGGCGAAATGGACGTGTAATAAGATCCTTATTCCTTATTTCGTATTCGAATTCCGAATTCCGAATTCCTTAGTGCGAGAGTAACTGGCAGCGCGCAGCGGAGAGCACAGCATCATTTGCATTTGGAATGACTTTGTGTTGTCATTGAGAATGGAGTTTTATGTTAATCACCTGTAGTCGAGTTGCTGTATATGGGTTTAGGTACCGTTTTGTGGACATAGAAAGTTTGCACACTCAGATATAAGGATGTTAGGTGTGATGAGATGAAGTTGCATTATATATACGCTGAAGGGGAGCGTATTCGTTTTCCTCTTTATGTACACAAAGGACTTGGCTCGTAATAACCTTGTAAAGTTCCAAGGTCGTTGCATCTGCTTTTCTGTTACGTTTTAATATTTTTTGTCCTTGCTCCTTTCTTTGGTCGGGTTTGTTGGAAAACTTTGTCTTCGGTTCAGTTGAATGTGCAGCTGCAGCATAGATCCTTGATGAAAATTGCGGTTCTTCTATGAGTTAATCGTTCCGCTTGTTGATGTAAAGTTTGCCCAGTCAAACGGTAGACAATGAGGTGGATATTAAATTTAGGATTACAATTGGAAAGGATTCTCTTTCTGTGTGCTATCTACTTTGTCGAGATTGGGGAACTAGTGACGAATCTGGATTTGGGTGACTCAACCTTAGTTCGATGCAGGGAAATTTGCTGCCATAATAGGTACACGATGAAAAACCTTTTAGCAATCACATTGAAGGCCAAGGTTAGATTTCTTAAACCTTATGATCATTCTTGGAATATGAATCTTGCTCTAATCGTTTCGCAATATTTTTGTTTAATACTTTTCTCAGGAAATTCGAAATTACAACCGGATGTTGGTACTAAATAAATTATGAAGGTTTCTGTTCGACAAAGAGCTTCTACAGTGAGGCCAGTTTGGGGGTCGACGGGGGAAATTGTTTTGGGGGACATCTGGGGTTTTTTTTTAAATTCTATTTCACTTTAATTTCGCTATACTATCCTTAAAAAAAAAACAACAATTTCATCAAAGTTCGGTAAGGGCTGTGCAAATTTTTACATGATGTTTTCAAAACACAACAAGCGTTGCAATTATTTGGCGCACACTTTGGCATTCGGAAAACCAAACTAACAAACGTAGCCCAATCTGAGGGTTTTTCGGAGTTGTCTGGGGGAAATATTTTGACCGTCTGGCAACGCTGAGCTACTACTACACAACTTTTGAAAACTTTTGCTCGCTGGAACTTGCTAAAGTTAAAGACTTATGACTTACACAGGGTTTGGAAGCATCTCCAGTGCGAATGTACTTTCCCATAAGCATCAGTGATATAAAATTATAAACCAATGAAAGTTGTTATTTTTTAACTAAGGCTGGTCCTGACTTTGCCAACTACGAGCATTTATAGATGTAGATACCTATACCCGAGTCCGCTAAGATAAAGTTTGGAAACCACCACCACTGGCAACACCCTCTCCCTCTCTATACATATTGCCGCCGCTCAAAATTGATTGTTGGGCTTAGCAATGACCAGTCATCCCATTTAACGAGAGTTAACTAGTTCCCTGTCTTTATGGGCTGACTACATGTCCACTTTTTATCTAAAAAAAAAATGGTATCTTATTGAAAAAATATGCATTTTTTGTCCTCTCTTTGGGATTTCTCGGATTACGGATTACAAGAAACTAAAGGGTGGTTAAATTTTAAGGGCCGATGTTGAATGTGAACCACACCTAAACGTCAAGTTTTTTCTGCATTTCATTTGACATTTCTCAATATCAGACTAACTCAATTTGAACCATGGAAAGATACACAATCGAGCAACGCGTTAAAGTTATTCAGGCTTATTATGAAAATGGGCGTTCAAATCAAAATGCATATCGTGCACTTCGTGAGTTTTTCGGTCAATTTAATCAATTTAATAAGCAGAACAGCGTTGCCACTTTGCTGCAATTGAGTAGATCTACTGCACTTTTCGCAAAAAATAAATCTGCTGCCACCAAATCCAATCTACTGCCCTTTTTTTGTATAATAATAATGTAAAAAACCATGCATAAAAATAACAGCTGTAAAGAACGATATCATGAATCATGAAACAAATCTCTGTCTATGTCAATGTTTCTGCTGTTCTTCCGTTTTCTGCTAAACTGACCGGATTCTGACTCTGTGGGCTTTTTTGAAATTTGAATTCGTTTTTCGTGTATCGTGTTCGTGTCGAAGACCCTTATTTTACAAGATTTGGAAAGGCATAGTGCGTCAAAGTTTCATTCGGAGAAGTCCAAAAATACAAGCCTTATTCCAGATTGTTGCTTCAGGTTTCCTCAAGAAACAATAATAATTCAAAACTTAAAGCAGAGATGAATTGTGTTATGTACTGTGTCATAACACTTACCGTTTTCCTTAATGGATAGTGTTCTTAATTTTTTCAAGGAAATGAATAATGTCAGCAACGGTTGCCTGACACCCTCAGACTCTCCTGGGCTTTTGGAGTATTTTCAAAATTGTAATTATTGATTGATAGATTGATTATTGAAATAGTTTCAAGCAAATGATCTTTGGTTTTTGTATAGTAAAAATCTACTGCGGAAAGATCCAATCTACTGCATTTTTTGTTATGATCTACTGCGCTCCTCTGCTTTTGAAGTGGCAACGCTGAAGCAGAATTGCCGCATTTGAGCGAATGATAATCCAAAGTGATTGTCGAAAAACCAATGCACCCACAAAGAGTGACTGTTTGATGCGGTTTATGGGCTGGCGGCATCATCGGGCCGTATTTTTTCAATCATGAGGCCGGTCAGGCAGTTACTGTGAATGGTGTTCGCTATCGTGAGATGATAACGAACTTTTTATGGCCCGAATTGGAAGATATGGATGTGGACGATACGTGGTTTAAACAGGACGGTGCCACTTGCCACACAGCTAACGAAACAATGGCTCTTTTGCGGGAGAAATTCAATGGCCGTGTTATCTCACGTCGTGGTCGTTAATTGGTCGCCACGATCATGCGATTTGACACCGTTGGACTTCTTTCTTTGGGGTTATTTGAAAGAAAAGGTTTTCGTCGATAAGCCAGCAACAATTCAAGCACAAAAACGGCGTAGGACCTCAATTATGCCTCAGCGACATCGAAAATTTGGACCATCGGATGGAGGTGTGCCGCCGAGGTTGCGGCGGCCATTTGGCCTATATTTTGTTCCACACATAATTGAACCATACCAATATTATCATAATAAAAATAAATGACAGTAATTTCCTAAATAATTTGTGTTTTATTCAAAATCAACATCGGCCCTTAAAACTTAACCACCCTTTACAACACTGATTCAGAATTTTGTCTGCATCTTTCTGGTTTGAACAGGACCTAAAATGTATTTGCACCCGAACTCATTCAGTTCTGAGCACAAAACCATCTTTCTTTTTTTTAACAATCGTCTGAACACACCCACTCATTTGACAGCTAAATTTCTTTGGCAATTTTATTGAGTTCAAAAAATATATATATTTTGTAATTTTGGTTGTTGTTTTTTGTTCTTCAGTTTTACATATGAGATTTTTGAAAGGTGTCCTCTTATTGCTGGGCGTAGATCTGATCACCTTACCTGTGCTGTGCGTTTTCATGACCGACCAAAACAATAGCGCGATCTATCTGTCATAATTGAAACGATTACTTGCAACACACAAATTATCTAGGTACTGAAGGTGATAGGGTATTCAGATCCAGTGCTTAGAGCCGACCTTATATGACAGCTTCTAAGAGAAATTGATCAAGCTAACCGATAGGTCTATTCGTAGAGCCTTTAAAAGCTATAGCATGGGCTGGGCGCCGGCTGTAGAGGGTAGGTAATATTTTTTTTTATTTTATTTTTTTTTTTACTGTCGCTGGAGGATTCTGCTTCTCTCTAACTGCTAAGATTTTTCTATGAAACTTCAGTGATGAGGATAACTTATGATCTTCAGTTCGAAGATTTCAGAGCCAAACTTCTGGCTAGATTTAGACAGCAGTTCGCTAAAATCCTTTGGCACTCCTTTTTTTGGTTTTTGGTTTCGCTAGAAGACGTCCTGAACATAAGAAAATGTCGAAGGCATATTCATGAGACAGATGTTAAACAAACAAAATACGATTACTCTCGATAGCCCTCAGCGCGCAACTCAGCTCATGTGACAAATATATAGCAAATGGTGGAAGTTTATCAGATCATCCAGAGCAGTTGTGATGCAACCATCACGTTGAGACAAATAAATTCTGGAAATTTAGCAGGAAAAAAATACATTTTGCGGAAGAACCTATTCCACCCAACAACAACTGTTGCTTCCAAAGTGGTTGTTTACCTTCCGTATATATTTGAGCGATCCCTTTTGTTTCTATGTCCCAAGCCTTGCTAAAAGCGTGTTTATATATATAGTTGGCGCAACAGGTCTGTAGGGACCCAAGGCCTAGCTTCTCACAACCATTCGTTTTGTGTGAGTTTCATTTTTGGAAGGAATGGAAGGGATCTACAATTTTATGCCGATTCCAAACGGCTAATTGAGAAGCTCTAAAGACAGTTTTACTCTCGGATGTTTCTCAGACGTTCGCGAGAAGCGGCGCAGTGGAAAAAACCCCAAGTTGGAATTTGGGTTTTTGCGGGATTCGAACCTGGGACCCCTCGCTTAGTAGTCCAACACACTACCACTGCGTCTTTGCACTGTCAAAATATAGAGAACTATTTGACTCTACATGTCAAGTCAGAGATGATGGACTTAACTTGCGTATATGGAATGACGATACCATTTACCATGGGAATGGGATGTTTGAGACCTTGTGAGAATAGGTCTCGCTCGTCTTTATATAATTAACTGGAGTGCTTCCCAATGCACAAGTCATCGATGAGCCAAAAGTTGTCTTTGCATTTGCAGAAACTCAACAGCATCTGGAACCAGTAGCATTGGGTGCGTAACCTAAGCAGGGATAGAGATCGCGAGACCCCACTCAAAGACGAATTTGCAAACATTCTTTAAGCGTTCCTCACGGAATATCCTTCCCGATGATATGCCAATTAGGCTTAACTATTCCCATCAGTAATGCTACCTTTTATTTTCATTTGCTTTTAGTTCCGCGGAGGAAGATTTCGTTTGCCAGCGAGTTCATCTGAGAATCTCGAGGGATACATATTTCATGTGAATTAGTTGAAGTGCCGCTGCGTTTCGTAAAAAAACAATTAGGAAAATGTGTTCGACAAGCAATTTGCTCGGTCGCTACCTAATCTCCATCGACTTGAAAAACGATATCGTCGGTCATGTAGTGTTGCTTTTCAGACCCAGTTTTTAAAGCCTCTCATAATCCATTGTCGGCATTCTGTAAAGTGAAACGTTCAAACGTTTTTGTGTGCACGAACGATTTATTTCTGCAACTAAGAGCAAATAATTGGTGCGCACGAAAACATTTCAGCGTTTTGGCCATTCAGAATCTGACCCCATTTTTTTATTTGTAGAGCTTAATAGTTACTGCGTGGTGTACTACTGAGTGAGAAGTTCAATCCGCAGAAGATTTTATTTTCCACTATACGCTCTTGCGAAAAACGCCAAACGTCGGAGGGTAGACAAAACTGCCAGAAGCTTCTCAATTTATCCAAAACAGACGCTCAGATTCAGAAGAAAGTCATGGGTCCCTTCCATTCATCCCAAACACAAAAAAATCACCCATTCCTATGGTCCTACGCGAACCTGTTGCGACAACGATTTATTGGTTTTATAATTGTGGAGCATTTGTTTCACTGATTATTGCATTTGTATAAAAATGTGATAGTTCCTTATATTATTCTATGTTCAACTTTCAAACTGTAAAAATCGCCAGTAGCAGAAGTGGTGATAGCAAGCAGCCTTGTGGTAGTCCTCTTTTTAAAGTGCAATGTAGCTCCTGTGGAGGGAAAGTAGGGACGTATAGCTTCTCACATACATTGCCGTGTTAAGTGAGTATTAAGATCTGCACGACTGTTACTCTTGGTTAAAAGTGAAATTGAGCAGCTTTTCGGGTAGTCAAGAGCTCAATGCGAGGCAGATGAATTTTTTTCATGAACGGGTTGATATTTAGCCTGTTTTTTTGAGCTTCGATCTCAGCAAAGCAAAGTAAAGTTAGATTTTGAGCACGCAATTACGCTATACTGGGGACTTCGACACTTCCGCAGCGCATATGTTTAAGCACCTACCTTCCTCTTTTGCGATGGCATTCTTGCCATAATTTTGCAATCCTTTTCCCAATCCCAAATAGTAAAACACAACTATAGGTACAAGCCAGGAAATGGGCATCCCTCCCCAGTTGAATTTCCCTTCCTTATAGCAACTCGCCAATCAGTTTGACTGCTCTGCACATTTAATCGAAAATACCATACGATCCGATGCACAAATGCCAACATGCTCTGGAATCTGCCTCATTGATTTCATCTCCAGCCATCAATTCTTCCCAAAATTTCATGTCGCGTTTGCATTTCCTCCATTCCCCCCGGAAACTCGTAAACTCTCGCAAAATACCTCCGTCGGCATTGAGCGCACAGTCATCAAAAATGCGCTCCGCTCACCAGTATAGGGTATACTCGCAGCTCCCTACAAACTTTTGTTTCCTCGAAATCTGGCCACTCGCTATACTACTCCGGTGGTCGTGTGCTCCATATCCGGATAGCTAACACAATTCCTTTCAAGGACCATAAAGATATCAATCTCGGACATGATTCCGAAAATGTTCAACCAAAACCAGCCAAAAAAAAAAAAAAAAATCGAAAAGAAACAAACAAACTTTGTCCATAAAAATTCCGCTGCACATAAAAGCTGACATGTGAGTCCTTGGTACTGGATGGCCACCCTAGTGCATACCACCCACCGCCACCACACCGCGTAGGTATAACAAAAATTATCTCTCAATAAACTTTGGAAAAAGCCCGACCAAGTATCCCGGCGAAAATCCTTTCGCGTCGTACCTACCTATACCGAATGCAGTTTGTCTCTCTGTAGAAGCATTCGAACTTCGAAGTGGGCGGTAAGTTTTACGGTCCGTTTTTGTTGGGTTCTCTGTCAAATTGTTCATCTTCCTCTTTTTCTTTTTTCGGGGGAATTTTGAGGCTTATTGCATATGGTGGAGGTGGTTGCACCCCACACGGTCCAAAATAAAGTACAAAATATCGAAATATCGCACCTGGAGGTGGGCCAACTGGTATAACAGCAGCCGCTCTAGAACTTCCTTTATTGCATTGCATTAATATCGCCTTTTGAATTCCTGCCCATTGCCGAAAAATGTTTTACCTACCAACTACTACGTGGGTGGGTATGGGTAGTCTGTGTATTGAGTGGCGTTCTCGATATAACGCGGGTGGCGGCTGGTAACCGTGTGTACCGGTCTACACGAGAACTTGACTGCAGTTTTTCGCTTTTTATACGTTTTTCGGTGTGCAGGGTATTTTTCTTCCTATTTTTATTGTATTTTTCTAGTTTGACGTCTGCCGTGCGATGTTTTGCCAAAAAATGTTTCCTAGTTATAGAGCTATTACGTGACGCGACAACGACGATGGAGACGACTCACGTGTACGAGTACGAGCATTTTTCGGCAGGGATATTGCGGAGGAGGCGGCGGCCGCGGCAGGTTCCTTTTTGGCTGAATCATAAGTGCACTTTACTTCTTTGAAATGCAGTTTGGGAATTTATTGTATTATTCGCATGTTTGGAGGGAAATTGGCACAAGGGAGAAAAAAAAAAAGAAGAAACGCCAAGCGGAAGAAACAAATTATGAACTGCAATAAATAACCGTCAATGGAGGAGTCTATCGTTTTTAATAGTCTCCACTGTTTGAGACTTGACTTGAGATTGCTATGACGAAGGTTTTATATAAATCACCGTGCGGGGGAATTGATTGACAGGCTCGAAGTAACAAAGTTCGCCTATGTTAACATTAAGCCATCAAAGTTGAGATAGTTGGTAGATGTTATCAAGGACTGTGGTTGAACTTAACTCATTACAAGTAGCGGTCCAATCATTCGGATTGCTTACTAGGTTTATGTATACCTAAGTATTCTTTATCGAATCTTCCCGCACACTTGAATAAGCCTGTTATACTGCATTAATGGTCTTAATTTACAGGTTATTAAAATGCCAAGGCTTTGGAGCTCGGAACAACTACAGGACTTATAGAATTATAGAATTATAGAATGAACCAAAGTATTCATGGGAAATTTAATTTCTATTTAGCTTTCCTATGTATGTTTTCTGTTATTAAGACAATTTCTATTCCTTTCCTAATGCTGTCTGGCGAATGTGAGTTTCGCAAAATTTGGTAGTCAGTAGATAAGTTAAAAACTTTGATTTAAAACTTTTTTAATCTCAAGCTTAATGTAGATAGAATTGCCAGACCTTGTCTACAAGAATGACAATATTATATCCTTAGTTCAATTTCTTATTTATTATTATTTATATCACAGTTTTTTCTTCTTTTTTTTTTAAAGGCTCCTTTTGTTACACCTCAAGTTCTTACAATATGAAGAGCTTAATCGACCTTTTCCAAACATTTGAGTAATCGCAGCTTGTTAAGTTTTTTTTACGTATAACTTGTTTGATAAAAATATTTACTAAAAAGTAGATGTGGGCAATTTAATAAACCGCGAGTGCTTTAAATGTTAGTAATCTTTTGTCTTGAACAGAAAAGATTTGGGAAATATTTACAGTAGGTTCTTAACACCGTCATCCATGAACTTCGATCCTCTTGTTACTTATTAATTTTTGTTGTTTTTTTTTTTAAGTAGAACCATTGAAACTCCCTCGGAATAAATTTCATCTGCTCTTTTAAAATTTGCCCCCAGAAAGTTTTTTGGAATTTGTCCTCGCTTATCATAAAATCATGATTTTCAGTGGGAGATTTTTTGCAGTCCTTATATTCGAGGTCGCATTTGTCAATACAGAGTTTGTGCATTTTGAAAAATTTTCTTAAGAGAGGTAAAAGGTTTTTGAAAGATTTTTTATTCCTCAAGTAGAGCAATTCTTCATCAAGAAACTGTTCAATATTTTATAAATTTTCTACGAATGTGTTAAGTTCCCACATAGCACTCTCATGTACAAAATAAAATTCAGGAATATATTTTTTTAAACCGACTTGTTTCGTAAGAAGGGCTTAAGCGCGTTTAACACATTATTCCAATAAGTTTATTAAAAAAGTGGTTGCATAAAACACATTTATCTAGTGCAAAATAAAAATCTAGAGGCGATGGCGAAGTTCACATAAGACAAAAAATGAATTTCATTTCATATAAATGTAGTTAGGAAAAAGGCAAATTTGAAAAAATGCCCAAAGGTCTTTCATCTTCTTATAAGTGCTTCAATTGTTACTAAGGTTTTCTGTAAATGGTAGCTCGCAATGCTATTGAAGTATATATGTACTATCATCGCAAAATGATTTTGTATTTTGTTGACAATTATTGACATCAAACGAAGTAGGAATGTCTCTTCTAATTTTGTAACAGCTTTCGAAAACATAAAAACTAGATAACAAAATTATAATGGGGGCCAATTAGAATTCAGCACGACTTTTTAAAGTGCTGACGGTGTGGTTTGCCTTAAGTGTACGAGAGTATTGCCTTTTAGCTAATCTTAAGTTCGTGGATTGTTCATGTATGCCTTCTTTTTTAACTGGCCTCATAAAACCAATTTAAAATAGCGATTAGAATTCGCCCTCTTTTGAGAGGACACGGTTTAAAGATTGTTCCGGCAACAAGATCAATTTCTGAAGATGACGAGCGGTGTGGCCAGTTTTGATTTAGACCGTCTTTCTGAAACTTTCTGGTAAAATAAAGTCCTTACGTAGTGACCGTAAAGAAGAAATGTAGGTCCTCTACAAAGTCTTGCGAGAGGTTGTGCAACATCAAACTCAAATAGTACCACAGAGATCGTAATGTAAGGCACGTTTTCGGAGATTTTTGGTAAATTCTTTGAAAATTTTGCTTGTTTATAGACCCGCTCTAATGGAAATGCGCTTTTCCCTCGTCACTCTCAGCGCTAGTTAGGACAGCTCTGCTATACTCCGCTATGGTAATCGTTGGTCCTGTTGTACTGAATTTCGTAGGTCTATCATCTTTTATTTAATCCGACGGATGGTGCCACGCCACCGCCGTTTAGATAGGTACTAAAAAATGTTGAACGTCGTCGAATCCATATTTTAGAACTATTTGAAGTTTGACGAAGGAGCTATTTGTTCTTGACTTATCGTCCTTTCCGGGGTGTGCCTGTACGTCTCCAAAGCTACCAAATTGCATATACAATTTGGCTCGATCAACTTAATTCCAATAGGACTGCTGCCGTAGAGCCGGGAAGCGTAAACGCACTCTTATTAAAATTGTTAATCAAATTTCGTGTAATTATCGAACGATGAATGGAACCTCATCGTCTGGTCGATTCAAAATCTGTATTCGTATAAGTTGAATGAAAAAAACCTCTCGCTTCTAAGCCCAAGAAATGCAATCAGGTTTTCACTTATTAATTCCAAATCGATACACGCCATCTCTGTATCGACTTTAAAGTAGTTTATCATAGTCTGAAATGAGCTTAAAGCCGACGTTTCTCTACTTTTAACCTCGCTAGATGACATCTTTGCAGATCTCAAGCAAGAATCACTCCTGCCAATAGCTTTCTTCGCAGCAAGAAGGCTACTAAGTAACCATCAGAGTCTTGCTGTATGGTGCAGAGGTATATCTTAGGATATTACAGGAGGGAAACTCTTAAACGAATAGCTATCTTAACCTTAGTGTGCTCAAATGCAGGCAGTTTAAACACCGAGCTCGCTAGAGGTTGCTGTTGGAATATAACGTAATCCATACGGACTTCTAACTGCCCCTGAAGTAAAGTAGATAAGTAACCCCAGGTCGCCTGACCTTACTGCACCTGACTTTTTCTTGTGGGGTTATGGCAAACAGGAAGTCTACAAAGCTAAACCAACAAATTTGAATGAACTAAAGCAATCCATTCGAGAAACAATTGGGGCGGCTATTCCTGTCTCAACTCTCCAAGCAGTAATGAACAACTTTTTGGTAAGATGCCGCACATGCATCAACGAGCATTCCATTCCATTATTCTAATTCCATTATTTCTAAAACTAACTAAGCTTTATTTAATAAAATTGAACGAGCTTTAACATTAATAAAATAAAAATTAATTCCATACCTAGACTGAAAAAAAGAAGTCATTTGAGTTTCTTAGTAAGAAGGTTCAGTTTGGCTTCACAAAATTCTCCTTGGTTGCAATAGGAAGTCAGCTTGAGCCGTTTAGCAGAGTTGCCGAGGGATAGCCTCTGATACTATTCGATTCTCTTTATGTTTGGATGACCGAGTTTTACTTGTATTCGTAGAAACGGTCACCTAGTGGGTGGTCCTCTCCATCTCTGACGCTCGCTCTTACTGATTTCACTTTTGTAAGCTTACCAATTCTCCAAAGTATTCCAAGAACACCCAAGCAAACAAATCTAATCTGAAATAAACAAATCTCCACCAAAGCTTACCTGCGTTGCAATAGAAATTGCCCGAAGAAATTGCCAAAGCTTCTACAAATAAAAACACCAAACTCATTTTTTTTTTTTTTGTTAAATTTTCCAAGAAAACCCAAGAAAAATTTTCATTATTTATTTAAACTTTATCCAGTTGTATTTTGTTTCTCTTCATCAATATTCATCATATTCCATTTATGTGACTCTATGTCTGTTTTGTTTGTAGTAATGTTTGTTTTGTTTAAATATTTGTTTATACGCTCCTGCTCAACGGTTCTCCATTACTATAATAGTTATAATTAAATTTTAAACATTATTTTACCTCTAATTTCGACGCGCGTGTTATTCCATTCACTTAAGCACAAGAAGAACAAGACAAAAAAGGCGCAAATGAAAACTTACATAATTTAGGACAAATGAGAACCAAAAAAAAAGAAAAAGGAAAATAATAAAAACACTATGTATATATAGTTATATTTCTTGATTTATCTGATGCATATATCTTCCTCTTCTTCTTCTTAAGATGACGATTATTTTTTTATTTTTTATTCATTCCGTTTTTATGTTTCGAATTTTGGACTGAAACTGTGCTCGCGGGCGACAGGAACAGCTCAGAACTCAGCTCAGTCTTCGACGGCGTACTTCTGGGTCCATTCGCGGGCGTTTCGAATGGCCTCGGCCTCGTTCACCTTCCAGAGTTCGGCTACGTCATTGGCGAGCGGATCATCGGGATTGGGTGCACTGAGGAGAGCCTGAATCGACAACAGAATGGTTCGGATTTGCAGAGCTGGACTCCATTTGTCTTTGAGCACATCGAGACAGATGCGACCCAAACGATCGATGTTCGGATGGTAGATCTTTGTAATGAAACGGACTTTGGGTGCTGACATCGGATAGTCTTCGGGTAGGAAGAGCTCCAGCTTGAAGATGCCACCTTCGAAGGGCGAGTCATTTGGTCCGGTCACAATGACGTGGAAATATCGGGCGTTATTCTCGTCGGGAATGGCATTTATTCCCGGAACTGGCTCCTGCATGAGGCGTTGAGTTTCTTTGATGATGCGACGTGGTAGGCTGGACATTTTGGTTTCGTTTTGTTCTTATTGGTGGTGGTGTTCAATTTGAAGCTCCTGAGTAGAGAGGGCGAGAGAGAAGAAAGAAAATTGGTTGCTTTGTAGTGAATGCGGGGGAAAAGTAAGATTACGAAATATTGCAGGTCCCTTGATGGCGTCCAGTGGGACTTTAGTTTGAAAAATTATGAAAGATAGTCGTTTAGGGAAAAGGTTTTTTTTTCTGTTGTAGTTAAGGCCCAGCAATTCGGTGCCGAACGGCTGAATTGAGAAGGCTTTTCAGGGTAGTTATTCGGTTGAATGTTTTTCAGACGAACCCAAGAGGTGGCGTAGCAAAAAATATCTTAGGTGTAGTTTTAGTTTAACTAAAGACCCCTCGTTCAGTGGTCCAGAAACAAGAATACTGAGCCACTGTGTGAAAAATTGTACCATTTGAGACCACCAAATGTTTGTTTCCTTGATGAAATAAAAGCACTTAGAGAGGGTGGCATTTCGTAGCTACAGATGAAGTTGAAGACATGAAATATGTTCGTTTGTCGTTAAAAAGGCTTGTTAAAATTACTAAAAAAAAGAAAGTTAGGGTTCCACTAAAGTAAACCATCAGCCAAAATTTGAGTATTTCCCTTTTTTATCCTGTTCGCCCAACTAAATGTGTTACTTCAACAACTCAACGGAAGCCCTCCCATTGACCCACCTCACATCGCCATATGCCACCCATCTGCCACATTAAAATCCAACAAAAATTCGCTAACTTATTGTTATGACTTTCTCTGCTCCGACCAAGGATGAAATGGAATTTTCAAGGACAATTAACTGCATTTTCGCTTTTCAACAACTACTTACTACGACCACAAGGTCGTCGACAGCGACAACGACACGACGACGACAAACATATGTGTAAACTGAGGAGGGACGAAGCAGGAACAACTTTCACTTGCTGACTGCCAGCCAGACAAAACTTTAAACGCATTTAAGGTTCTCTATGTCAGACATAATGGGATGGAAATGAAACATAAACACTTTAAGTGAAGTCTTTACCCCCAGATGATGTGATATATGTATACGTACGTTGAAAAGAAGCACTGATAGTGCACATCCTTAAACTTAGCGCTAGTATATAAAACTACTATGCACTGTCGGGAGGATGTGCTTTCGCTTTTTATCCGAGTGAAATTAAGTTGAGTGTCGAAGGAGAATTGATTCATATATGAGTTTGAGCAGGGATGGGTGCACGGAGAGGAAAACTAGATCAGATAACTGTGGAAGAAACTTTTCTCGTCCTTGAAGATGCGGAAAGTTTTCCACTCCGCACCGAACCCAAGGAGGGATTCTAGAATTTTATTCAAATGTGCAGCAGCATCGGCGAAGAAAGAAGAAACCGCACAGAAAGTTTATAACGTGAATGCTGAATGGTTTCAGTTGTACCTACTCCTACGCTCGACTACCGCACAATTTTATTTCATTGAAGAGGACCATTCTCTCAATGAATGGCGGAATTTACGAGAAATTTATACAATGAGGTTATAAAGTTTGTTTTGTTCGATTGTTGCGATGTGGGAGGGGAGAGCGCACCGTTTTACAATCGAATAACATTTATATTGTTTAATGGTTTTCAGGGACGGTCATGATGATCGTTTTTCTTCAATAAACTGGTGCGTGGCGGGTTTCATAAAAAAAAGTTTAGATCACGTTGGGAGAGATTTATTTTTGTTCGATTTAGTAAGAGAAATTTGATTTTACAATAGTCGAATGCAGTTTAAACTTTGGGAAACAATGGATAGTTAGTAGATTTTTTAAACTGGAATCTACTTTCTTTTGAAGACTACAGTGGAATGCATTACATTTAAAAAAGTTGAAAACAAAAATTCGAATAGTGTTGGTTCTCATGTATATGAACCACGTACGATGCTATACATAAATACATCACGGCCACCCACTGTGACATATGCTACGGCAACGTCTTCCAGAAATCGAAGTTTCCCCACTTTTATACCACTTCTCATAGAAACCTTCGTCAATAGATGAATGCAGGTTAGTTAATTTTAAATCTGTTGGCTATCTCCAGTTAGCAATTATCAGCTTGTAAAAATTCTCTGTATGATTTTCAAGGGCTTTCCGAGCAAAATCCCCTCTTCTGTTAAAGATTAAAGAAAAAAATGAATTTCGTCAGGTGTGCATATTGCTCAGTCACAAAGGGTTTTGACCACTTTTCGTTAACAGCGGCATGCAGGAATGAGTGCAGCCCGAACCGAAACAAGAAATCTTCTGTTATGTAAGGTACCTTAGCTCAACAGCAGGCAACGATGACACCGTTGGCAACATGACGGGGGCTGTTACATTTTCCACTTCAAAAATATGAACAGAGAAAAGAAAACACAGAAACTAAGTTTCGATGACGTTTTTTATTTGCTAAGACATTTTTATATATTTCGGAATTTACTCAACAACAATTTCTCGTTGAAAGTCCAACTTCACACAGTCTCCTAACTTAATATTGAATTTTGCAAATCACGCTGACAGATGATGGATGAGATTGCTGAAATGCTTATCTCATGTTTTGATTAAGTTGAAAAATGTTGATCAGTTTCTTTTCATATACTCGACTATTCAGATGTCCCCTCCAAACAGAGAAATTGACAGGAATTAGGTATGGGATCCTTGAAGAAAGCAACGCATTAGTTCTAGCAGGTGACCCCCCCATCCAGCTGCTTCCATTGAACCCTCTAAAACATAAAATTCCTACCCACTCTGGCTTGACAAATTCGTCCACATAACACCTATTAGGCGGCGGTAATAAACCTGTTTTGGATGCTTAGATTTAGGGTTTTGTGAACTCATGTTCATTAACATGCTAATTGAGGTGAAAATGAGAAGCAAAATGTGGTCAAAGTTAGTGCAGCGCTCGAACATTGTAACAGAAATCGGCTATTATCATTTGGTTTTAAGTCCCGCAATCCAATTTAAAATTCGACATGAACTGCCAAGGCAACCGAACGTCCTGAGGCGTTTGGACAAACCCAGTTTCTATTTCACAATAAATTGCTTTCCCAAAATAGATGCCAATCAAGGTTGTTGTACCGACTGATAAACGAAATCCCACGAATTGAATTTATTCACAGCGACAAAACAAAACGCTAGCTTATACCTAATTTAGATACAAGAATTGCCTTGAACTTGAACTCAAGCGAGTAACTTGATACATTTCTGATGTATCTATGTAAGATTTGTATGTATACCTACATAACTAAAAACTGACAGCCACGCAATAAGACACTCATGTGGTATTCGATTGGACTTCTTCAGATTTGACCTCAGATTTCAGTTTTCGTGTGCCTAATCGAACATAAAAACTTCACTTGCTCTTTTTTGTGTTGATATTTGTGAGATGAATACGTGTAGCCGTTGACAATTTCTAAGCGATTTCCATTCACAGGTTTAATTTTATATTAAAACATTCGAAATTTCCGTCCCGACGTATTTCTATATTTTTATACATAAATAATTTACAAAAATTGAATCACCCGATGTAACGCCTTTCTTTGCTGTAGACAAAATCAACGAAAACCTAAACAAACTCCAACAGTTCTTAAACTCAAATGCACTTGTATTGGTAAATCTGAAGCAAATCTGAGAAAATATCTAGATTCGCAAAAGTGGTCTGAAATCTGAAAAAGATTGCTTTCTTTTATACCAAACGAACATAAAAATTGCCCTGAGAGCAAAAAAAAGTACACATTACATTACAAAAACAGGTAGGTATATCCACAATCGACTTGCCCAAGATCAATCTCAGTTATACATATCAACAACCACAACGCTCGTAATCAGTAATCACTAAGGTATCCCCTTGCCACCCCGACACTTGATTTTATTGACAAACCGTCACGCAGGATAAATGTCACCTTGCATGCCATTGTTCCACTGAACATGAAGCTCATGCTTATGTTGTCCATCCGCCTCAGACAACAATGACCTTCATGTAAGTTATGATTGCACGCGAGAGGTGACTCACGTCTGGCAACGGCAACGGCAAGCAGAAATTCGAAATCCAATTCCAAACAAACAACCAACCGAAAAGCCGCCGTGCCAAGGGAAAACCAAACGAGAGACTGTTTTGGAGTAATGCAATCAATTTCGTTTTCAAACCCAAATTAGATAAACAAATTAGAACTACACTCCGGTGGGGCACTAATTTATTCGCCCGAGTATGTGTTCACGTACCTGGATTGTTAAATCTTTTGTTTGGCTGTTCCGCTGTAGCGCAGCGCAAACAAAGAAGAACCAGGAGACCCGAATCGTGCGAATTTTCGAGAAGCAAATAAGGTGCACCCACAATTAGAGGGCGCAGGCACATTTATACAGACACAAAGGAGAAGAACAAGAATTATATTCTCTAATTCAAATTTTTCCAATAATAGGCGACATTAGAGGCGGCTGTTTTTTTTTTTTTTTTTCTTCTTGAACTTTTTTTTTTTCTCCAATTGGATTTGAGTTTGCACAATAAAAAACGAGGGAATTTATTGATTTTTCCCGATCAAATCAGCACGTAGTCAGCTAAGCACACAAGTCGCCATCGGTCACATAAATGAAATTGCATAAACTCGTCAATAAATCGATTTCGCAGCAAGAGAAATCAATAGATACCAATTGTTGGAGTTTTCCTAATAATTAACTGGATTTTGAAAAGAATTTCGTGTATTTTTCAAGACGACCGAGAAAAGTCAAAATGGAGAACTCTCCTTCTCCAGTTTGCTAGCTCATGTCGATGATGGCCACAGAAGTTCTACGCAATTTTCGGGGTCGGCGAATTTTTTTTTCATAAATGCACAGATTCCGCGGCGATTTCGGACAAATTGTAGTGAACACAACACTTACCGATTGTTTGGGACTGAATTTGTTGCAACTTGAGGAAATTTTTATTGTTGCAAATAGTGTAAATTTGTATAAACAACAAACAATAAAAATCACGCACCGCACTTTGAATTCACTTTAAAATGACACATCGATGGCAATGATGGTTTGTGAAACAGCTGTCTATACTCGTGTATGGCGGCCAAATGACAGCGCGAGTTTTCTGTCAGTTCTCTTTCTGCTGAGCTTAGTGCTGTGTTGAAAATTCGTTGTTTTACTTTTTTGGTGGGAAATTCAAATTGGTTTGGTTGGTTGGCATTTTAATAGATGGATGGGAATTTATTGAAATTTGTTGACCTTATATTTATGTACCCATACTGTAAAAATTTATACAGTGGTTAGTTCACATGGCACGAATTATGAACAAGTTCGGCATGTTGGTATTTGTTATAGCAATGGTATAAGAAATTTCGCTTTCTTGCAAAATAAATAAATGTAAATGACATCCTGTTTATTTGTTTTGTTAAACAGTTGGTTAAATTTACTTAAACTCATATATTTTAAATATTTTAAAATAGTAAAGGGATGTTTGTAAGCGATTGCAGAAATGTTGTTCGCCGGAACGGTTTTTTTTTTTTCGTTTTATATATTCTATCATAATTATGGACAACTCCAAACGTTAATAAAAGAATTTCCATTTTTCATCTTGGGGATAAACGCTCCCACATTTCGTGTAAGAAACTTAGTGTGACATAATGTTAATGTAAAAAAACCTCAAGTATTACATTCTAGGCACTCATTTTAGAGCGAGGTGCCATACTTTTGTCACCAACATTATTTATATGTATTTTTAAAAGCCTTTTTAAAATATTTTTATATTAGCAAAAAAAAAAAAGTTGGATCTCCATTGGAAGTGCCTTTTGCTATTCCGCAAGAGCTTTCTTTCGAACCGCGCTGTCATTTTTGATAGGTAGATATTGTTTGACCAGATTTACACCGGAAAACCGCTTCCATACAAATCATTTCGAACTTCGTCCAATTAGAGATTGCTTGAACAAAAATCTTGACCCAGATTTTTATTGCACTCAACAAGTGTTACTGTTGAAAAGTCCATGATCCTTTTCAAAGGAATGAAATTAAATTAATCCATATATCCATAGATACACAACGAAATGGGTTTAAATCTGATATGAGATATATTTAATATATTGTTACTATGGCAATATGGCGCGACAAATTGAATGTCACCAAAATGCGTTAAATCAACTGATAAGCTTTTTGTATGAGGAACTCTTAATTTAATTTAACTATTCTTAATAGCGACATAACCCACGATTTTTTATTTGTACACATCTATTGCGCAGCACCTTTCGAATTATATAAGTTTCATTCTTCTCATTTCTTTTTAGGTACTAAAAAAGTGTACGGAAACTCCGGATGTTCGCGTATTAATGTTTAATGATTTACACGTCTGTTTTTGATTATTGTTGATGAAATTTTGAGTTATTCTGATTTAGAACATATACACCTTTCACATTATTATTTTAAGAACTGCTTAAACTAATTTTTAAAACTAAAATAAAGAAGACTTAACTAATATACCGACTACTTTTTAATTATTAAATGGGTAAATATATACACTTGCTTCGTTTAAGAATATGTAAAACACACACCATTTTTGTAGTTTGTTTGTTTGTTTGGCGAAGAAAGCGGTAAAAGGTGTAATAAACAATTCTCATTAGAAATAACGATTTTTCATTAAATTTCATCAATTCCTGTGTTTGTTTAAAGTCATTTTTAAAAAAATAAAGCTTTAGTTTTTTTTTGTGAATTAAATTTTTCAGGATTCAAATTACTTCATATCCCTACGCATATCTATGTATAGCTTTCCCACTCGTTATCTACCTACCTTATTTCAAAAAAACTGCAAAATGTAAAATTTCATAAAGAAATGTGCAACTTCCGGCTAATTTTTTTTTTAAATCTTGAAATCGGGCTCATATATTTAAAATGAGTCCTCACCCTGCCACCATTCTGATTCTGAGACGAGCGTATGTGCCTCATACCTACAAGCTACAACCATAGATATTATATTCTATAGTAGTAGACTATAATATCTATGCTACAACCTTTACCTACCTATTCTCACATTTTGAGATTTTGTTAAATAAGGACTTAATATAATGTAACATTTCTGTTTGCGACATAAATTTATATTTTTCTGTTAATTTAGAGCAATTCTCTTGTTTTAAGCGCGTATGTATTTATTTCTGGAATAAACAGCAAGCAAGCAGACTATATTATGTACGTAGACAAATAAAATTGAAATCTCATAACAGCATCATGAATGCATTATACATTCCAGCTACTAAAAGAGCAGATTAATGGTGGTATTCAGCTATGGATTGTCACATTAATCAATCACGTGGAACGAGTGGGATGTTCGACAGTGTATTACATATCTTACATGAAAAATGTTTGGCACGTTTTTTGGTCGGCCATCTTGTTTGCATGATACTTCTTATTTTGCCGTTGATATTTTTACAGCAACGGTTACGCAATTCTGGTTTCCAATAAAGCGAAACAGCTTCAAAAAGTGGTTAAAGCAAATGAATTTGTTTATTTCGCTGAAGTTATTAACGAGTCGTTACCAAAATGTTTATAGGTCAAAGGTATGATTTAAGTTAGTAACAGAATACAACACTTACTTACTTAGTGAAAACTGAAAAAAAAAAATATTAAAATCTCCTTAAGATCCTTCAAGAAATTTCTTATGTAAACAATTAGTACAGGCTCAAAAATTGGCTCTAACAGAGTGCGATTTTTGCTCGGTTAAAAAAAATGGTTTTTAAATTAACCAAGTGTCTGTTGAAAAACACCGAGTATTCGTTGTTAAATACTACCGGTATAAATAGGTAAAATGCATACTTTTAGAAATAACACACTTTATCACTTTATCAGTTGTAAAGAACCAAGTTTCTTGATAAATATTAACCAGCTGGTTAAATTCAACAGAGTTAGTTTGTTATTTACAACCGAACAAAATTGATAAAAGGTTATTTTTAACCGAGTTTCCTTAAACAACCTGACTCGGCTATTTTTAATCCACTATCTTTGTAGGAGCTTTATTAACAGTATCACTTGGTAGTTTTTAATCGAAATTTGGTTGATTTTAAATAACATTTTCCACCACAAAATTAATCTCCTTGAAAGAAATTTAAAAATAACATATCCGCACATATTTTGCAATTATAAAAACTCACACATTTCTAACACGGGAGATTAGACGGATGCCCAATACTAAATAGCCGTGTAATTGAAAGGGACAGGATTACATAATTCGTGACAAGTAATTTGGTCGGCCATTTTGTTTACGTGTTAGGAATTATGGGAAAGTATAGCATGTTAACATTTTTATAGCGATGACTTAAGAAATTGCTCTTTCCAATAAAAAAAATTCTTTCGGAAGTGATGAGCGGACAATTTATTTATTTATTTTGTATAACTGATTGATGAACTATGGATTTAATTAACTGACACTATAATTACCTGTTTAAAATCAGAAATAGAAGTGATTTCAATTGATTGCGGAAATGTTGTTATTTTCGTTTAACATATCTATAATTATAGGAGAGAGCATCCACGACACTTTAGTCGTCATTGACTGCGGACAAACGGATCTCTCTGTTCCGTCTCGTGCAAAGCGATTGCGTGATGTTGTCAATGTAGTAGGTATAACGATGAAATGATTATTTTTATGTAAAATTCTTATGAATTGAGATTAAAACAGAATTTATCGATATTGGTCTGGGTATCGAACGCAAATCAGGCAATGTAAGTCTATTTATATTAAAATTGATCACCAAGATGACAAAAAAAAGAAAATCATGAAAATATGAGTGCAATCAGTAGGTTTACACAATCTTTCCCCTGTTCCTATAATCCATTTGAAATGCAAACAGTTTAAAAAAAAATTGACAGATAGGTGTCTTAAGTAAAGCTTAGATTAGACTGTATGCCGATTATGCACATGAATGTCAAAAGGCAAACGACCAGATTAGCTGTCAAATGAACAAAATGTCAGGATTATCAAAACTGTATATATGACTAAAATTACCAATATGGTCATATTTGCATTGGTGGTCATTTAAGGCATTTGTTATTTATTACCAAAAAGAGAACGAAAGGAAAGTCAATCACAATTCCACGAACTCAAACACCGATGACCACAAAATAATTCCTGTTCCATTAAAAATGCCATCAATGTCATAACGAAATTTCAATAAAGTGCATTAAGATAGACATATAAGGCTATATGCTGGCATTCGTGCTAATTGTCCGATTACACTATGTATATGCTATTTGGACATTTTTATCTGTCAAAATTTGCCTGGTCATATGTGGCATTCAGTTCATTAGAGCATTTGTGAGATATACTTACCCATTACATTGTATGACCATATTTTGACAGGAGAACTGTCAGAAATTGGCAATTTATGACCACTTGGCATACAGACAAATCTTACCTTAAGAAAAAAAAAAACTTTCAAACGATTTTTACAATTTTAGTTCGAATTCTCGCACTGGATTGCACAAAAAATATTCGATTGGTGTTCGGCTTGAAATAGGATCGAGGAATGTAAGTAACTAGGTACATAACTCGAAATATGTGCTTTTGAAAAAAAAAAAAATTCTAATCTTGAATTGAATTTGACAAATTTTTAAAGTTTGGTTTTGGCTCTAAAAAAAAATATGTGACCAAAAGTAGAATGAATAAGCCCCCAAGTAATAATTTTACTTCGGTAAAGTACTATCGAGGCTATTTCCCCTCCCGCAATACTAACTGCATAAGGCCTACAGGAAACAAATCTGTCGCACTTATGTATATACAGGCAGCCATCTCCATAGGTAGTCAAGATTTTTTTTAAGGCTGTGGTAAATTTCTATTGGACGTTTGAGTATAGTAACTGCCTTTCCTATGCCAATTTTCTGACCTCGCTTACAAAATTGAAAGTTTCAATATGTTGTAAAAAACTGTAAGCCTGATGTCTCTTTTATATAGTTCAATATTTAAAATTAAGACATCTCTGGATTTGTATTGCCTACCAGGTATTCGATTGTAGGTTCATAAAATAACACTTCTTTTTAATCCCAATCTCCAGAAGTAATACCACAATCGCTAGCAATGTGATTTGATTTTGTTTTTAATTGTCTGGATGTTTCCTATGCAATTAATAATAAAAATAAGTTCATTGAATGGCAGTCCCAATTTATGCCGCCCCTATAATTTTTTCATACACTAAAAAAACAAAACCTTTGTCTGCGGTTTCAACCAGTAAAACTCCACATAAATGTATGTCAATAAATTTGATAAAATTTCTACATTTCACCAAGTTTCCATACTAAAGGCGTTTCAAACAATCGGGTAATTTTTGGTAGCAAATATATAATTTAAATTAGATATTCTATGTACAGCACGTCGGATCGGCACAACACGAGGCAGCTGCTAAATTTTTATTTTCATAAGGACGTTTAAAAAACGCCACTCACAACTTCTTATTTTTGTGCTCTTATATTCGATATCTAGTACAAATAAAAAAATAACACGAACTATATCGGAGTGTATCCAATTATTTTGTAACTAAGAAAGGACTGTCAGCTTAGAGATAAATCGTAAATTGAATAAATAGATGAAATGAAAATGAAATGAGAAGAAACACCTATAATTTGTTCAACTATTACAAAAGCACCAAAAAACACAACAACATGGACAAGGACAAGTGAACTGTTCAAATCAAACACATTTGTATCTATTTGTTCTTGTTATTAAAAATGCTAACTGTTCGTATCCACATTAGGTCTGTTCCTTTACTTTTGTAGTAAAAATGACAAAATACTGTAAAAACGGAAGTGGTGGGGATGAATTCTCTCACAGAGAGGGACACTTACGAAAAAGTTAGGGAACGCTTTTGTAGTAATCTATGAAAAATGACAGATAAATAATTCAAATATTCAAAATAGTGGTACGAAAAGTCTGATAAAATCGAGGGATTTGCTAATTTACTAAGAAAATTAGTTACATCGTCTAAGTAGCGATGAAAGTAATCTGAAATTGATCGAACTTCTTCTTGATGAATACGAGTATGTGGAAGAGTTTGTAATGATTGAACTACAAGCGTTCGAGAAGAGGAAAAAGCAACACTGTATTTAGAATTACATGGTGGAGATTGCTCCTCGCTACAGCGAGGACGAATTTCGTTGCCACTTTCGACGAGAATCTTGCGGAGAACATTCGATTTTATTTTGCCGCCTGTTAATACGCAAAAATCAAAACAAACGCACGCATTTATGCCAAACAGGGCAATACATTTCAAATCAGCTGTTATAATTGGAAGGTAACAGTCTTTCCAATTCTTAGACCAAGAAATTTTTTGAGTTAAAACTCGTATGATTCTCAGTGGAGGGGTAATATCTTAAGTCGGTCTCAAGACAACGCTCTCTTTAAGAATTTCTCGAGTTAAGGAACAGCATTGAGTAAAAAATTCGTAAGATTTAAAAGTAAAGGAACAGACCTAGGTAGGGTGATGGCTCCAGTAGTCAGACCCTTAACATTTTCTTTTGAGTTTGATTGGTCCTTAAAAATCCATTCTTCAAGTATTTAATAAAGTATTTGGTTCTTCTGAATGTTTGAAGTTTGTAGATTGGAAAATACTAAGCTTATTACGTATATGAGCTACCTAATTCAAACTATTTAGAAAATAAGTGAAAAGGGTATGATTTGCCAGTAGTCAGCCCCCTCAGCTTCAGTAGTCGGCCACGCAAGTATCCAGTAGTCAGCCCCAATTTAATTCACACATTTTCTTAAGAAGGAGGGGCTTTTTTTTTTTTTGGTAAACCACTCGTATTCTGCGCTTCTGAAAACTGTACGCAGACTTATATTTTTTACGCACGAAGTAGCACCTGGATTGAGTCAATTTTGTTCCATACAGAGAGAAGAACTGTTAGCCAATATAGTAATATTTTTTGTTTGGATGTATGATTAAGCTTTTTACTATTGCGCTGTACTTTGTATGTCAGAGGCTGACTACTGGAGGGGGCTGAACTTAGGACCATCACCCTATTATGTGAGAAAACGCTACCTTTTTTTTTTTTTCTTATTATAAGTAGGTACCTGGGTAGTTAATTTTCAATAATAAGAAGCACGGCAAACGTGACAAGACTGCAAGTTCTATTGCCAACTAGAATGTTTGTTTATATTTGCAAACTTCACTGCGTTTGAGCAAAATACGACAAAATTACATGACCTCAATAGAAAAGTAGGTATACATGCAATGTCAGCACTCATCTGTACAGAAGGAGTTGCATATTTGTATGTATATATACGTCTAATACCTATACCCTAACAACAGAAAAACAAAATAACTTATTCGCACGAACTCCAGTCTCCAGTTGGGTTGTCGTTTCTGATAAAATGTAGTTTCATACTCGGGAGCAGCGTTCATTGGATTTTGTTGTTAAGCAACACAAGGAATGTCCCTTTACTTAATGTGAAGCTGGTAGACTTTGTAAACATATTCGTTGGACTGAAAAAAGAACTGTTTGAAAATTTTATATATTTAAGAATTGTAGCCGCTCCAAATTGCCGACCCTAGAAAAGTGCCGCCCGGAGCCTGTGCCCCCTTGATCAGTAGGTACCTATTGGTATAGATACCTTATAAACCTACCTACTATGACGATGAGTAAGGTAGATCGCTTACCATAGGTAGGTACCTACCTACCTGCATACCCAACCAAACAAAACGACAATGCGTCTTCTTCGTTCGGAATAAACAAATGCCTGTCTATAAAACGTGGACCCCAACTGCAGTAAAATGTCCTCCTCCACTTCCCAATCATTAGCTTGAAAAAATTCAAAACTGTCTTAGCTACCCCTTCATTCTTCGCCATAAAAGTCTTCTAGGAAAAGTTTAAAACACACCCCCAATCGAATTTCCCGAGCCGCTTGATACACATCTACGATCTACCCTTCGTTAAATGAAAACGCATTCTCAATCAATTGGGCGAATGGAAAATAATGAAATACCCAAAGCTCCTGCACACATAAAAGAAATCGAAGCAAAAATGGCAAAAATGCACCATCAATTATTATTAGGTATATATTATATATCTACACATCCACTCCTACCAACACAGCCAGCGCCAGAGAAAAAATTACATCTATCCCTTACGCATGCATCACAGCACAGCCTATATATCACTCACTTACACATACGCATTCGGTTGGGCATTTTCCTCCGGAAAAAAACGCATTTTTCTCTTCTTTTCCTTCCAACACACGGAACGGACTAGCCTTACAAATTACACTGGCGTGAGTATATAAGCCGCACCAGAGTGGGGGACACTGAATATGCACCACCCACTCTGCCCACTCCAATGGCAACTGTGTGAATTAGGCGAACAGCAGCAACAAAAACAACACTGCAACTGCACACTCACACACCGAACAACAACAACACTACAGGATGGCGACCATTGCGTTGCGATTTCCAATAATGTAATCACAATGTTGTATTGCTCGCTCTTCCTCCCCCTTGTTCAACACACACAATCAATGGGAAAACAACAAAGCAGCAAAAAAAAAACACACACACACCAAATGCATCTTTTTCTAGCGAATTGCTCCTTCTCCGTCGCACACACTGCACCGGTCATACACAAACAGTATTCTTCTTTGGCGACCGTCGCGTCGCCTGTGAAAAACGCATCGCAAGGGAAAGAGAAAGAACGCGCGCGTGTAAGGAAAGCCGAACAACTGAATTAAAACCCAACCCACCGAGCGCCGAAAGGGTGCATTTCAATAGCAGGCGTCCTGCTGCAGTGTGAGCGACCGCTACGCACCTATACACTCTCCGAGGCAGTCGCATGCGAGGAAATGAGAAAGATTGCCGTCGAGTTGGTGTGCGAACAGTGCAATTGCCGGCCGTTTTGCTTTTGCACTCTCTTTTGTGTGCATTTTCTCTTTCGCATAATGCAGGAAAAAAATAAAATAGGAAGACACAAATAGCCATGTATCTCTCTGTGTGTTGGATCGTGTTGCTGGGGGTGAGTTGGAGATGTTGCGTGCGCACGATGTTGCTGAGGGAATGGAAATTGCAATTGCCATCAAGCTGGTGAGTTTTTCTTTGCATTTTACAACTCATTACGTCATGTGACGCAAAAGTACAAAAGTGCCCGAGTGCCATGTGCGTTTAAGTGCAATAAAAGCAAGGATTTTGGAAAAACACTCATCACGACGCGCCCCACCTGCCACCGCCACCAGCAAGAGCGATGCACAGGATGAATCATCATCATCATCGTCGTTGTCGTCGTCATCCTTGAAGAAAATGCAAGCAAAAGTGGAGAGAAAAGTTTTTCCCATCAGCAAAAGGAAACTTTTTGCTATGCAAATAGTTTTGCACTTTCTTAGACAACGCGGAGACGCTTCACGAAGTCAAAGCCGAAGTGCAACGAAGACGACAACTAGGTAGGTACTATGATCCTGTCCGGTGAAAGGAAAATTTTACAACAAGAAAAGAGAAAACAAGGATTTCAATGTTTGTATGCATATACGTCCTAGAGAAAGGGAGAGTTACTTTTTTTTTTTTTCTTAAATAAAATTAAGTAGTAAATTGTTTAACATTTATGCAGCTATATAGAGTAGGGATAGGTATGCAAATTGAGGTTAAGACGACGCCGGGATATAGATGTCAAGAAATGGTATTGATCGGTTAGTAAGGGAAGAATGGACCTTTGTGCAATTTTCTCAAAAGTTGGCCAGCTAAATTGAAAAAGATGCCACAGACTGTGGTCAAGTTTACTGCTGTGACTAAGGTGAATCACAGTTATCCATCGGATAGAGGTGGCATTTGCAACTGTTACAGGAACTCCTCTACAGTTCAATGTTAGGTTGGTCATAACTCTTAGCTCTTGCCTAGTTGTCATTTCCTTCAGCGATAGGTACCGACTTTTCCGAGCCATATCTTATTATTGCCAAATTCCATACTTTGATCGAAAAATTCTTGAAAGGAACAGAATATGTGCCCAGAATTGGTGCCCACATGTTTATACCTACACTTGGAGCTAGTCCATAAGTAAATCCTTTATTACAAGTCAGATTTATTCAAAATGCCGTGTAATACTTTCAAATTTGAAAATCGACTTACACTACACGTATTTATATAGTACTCGTAAACTGCGGGCGTAACAAGCCCACAAGTTTTCTTATAAATACTACCTTCCGAGAATGGAGTTCGCCCTGCTGTGAAGTGTGACTTTTGAAAGAATGTTAAAAATATTTACCTACTTGCAAGGAAATTCACTGCCACAGACGACCCGCGTCCAAAGTAACGAAACAGTCCGCGACATCGATGAATGCGAATGTGTTAGTTTTGGGTGAAATTTGACACCGCGAAGAAGCCATTGTCGATTAGCAGTGATGACATATATTTTTGACATCTAAATCTGTATCAACCATATTGCCACTGACAGAATTATTTGTAAATCCCTTTATGTGTTTCCACGCGGCAATTCGGGAATCTATGTCAATCGGCTATCTTCTTTGTTAAACGTCAAAACAACTTATATAAACAGTATCAGATTATATAGGCCCAGCAGTATTTTGTTTAAAAGTTGTTAAACAATGCCTATTTGCCCCCATTAATTTATAGCTTGTCAGCTTTTAAAAATAGGTACTCTTGATAAGCGCTAACACTTAAATTTTGCAATGTTTTCTGCGCCTCAATTGTGCACTTTGTTATATTGTTATCATTTAATTAGTTTAGAAAACAAAATAATACTTCAGTGTTCCTTCAAATTTGTAACTGTCTCTCAGCTTTTTGGGCTTCTTAATTAACATTCACGTTGTCACATTCACAAATCTATAGGTTATCTATCTGAAGTCGATAACATTCGTCTGGGCTAGATGTACCTTGAACGCAAGAACTATAGATTGGTCGGAAATGTCACTTTTCCTACGTCAGCCACAGCCACATATGCGAACTTAATTCTCAGTCATGAATAGGTTCGTTCGGGTACTTTTTTGCAAACGTAAAGTTTTTAAAAAATTGCTAAGAAACTGCGAATGCGAGCACGTACTGAGAAAATTGAAAAAGAAGAGAGAGATATCCATTTCCCCTCTTTTCATTTTTCGTAATTTTCTACTCGCCGACTTTCGACATACTGAAAGATGAAAAATGAAAACTGACAAATAAGTGACAGCTCAAAAGTATGACAGTTAAAACTCTATTTATTTTCGTCTTCAACGATGTCGGAGGAAGAAGTTCTAATTGAACACATGAGCTCATTCGAAATGGTAAGTTTAATAGATGTTAAGCTTATAAAGAATTCAATTTCAACGCATTTTGTAGTTGCTGCATTTAGAAGAACCGTGTCAAATGTCAAAATGGCATTTCTTAAACTTTTTGTAAGAAACCCGGTCAGGCACTTATCTTGAAATTGAGCGATTTCTCTCTCGATTTTTGAGATTTGACATTTCTCATTTTTCTATGCTGAAAGTACACGAACGAACCTAAATTCTTGACTAAATTTGTCGGCTACCCGTGACCGATCTGGACCAAACAAAACTGAGACACTTCTGTCAAAGTTTCGCGCGCCCATTTAATGAGCACATTTTCTCAGGCAAAATTTTGACAGATCGTTGTTTTCTGTTGTTCTGCTGCGTTTCTGTGTTGCGGAGAAGTAAGCAAGGATAAGTTTATTTTGCAAATAAATCGACGAGGAGTAGGTACCCATACTTAGAATCGAAAATGGTTGAAATCAAAGCGAGTTGAATTTTTGAAGTAACCAAGTTATTTTCAAAGAACAGCTGTTTTCTGTGTTCGTTTTCAATTTCAGCTTCCTAGGATCGCTTAGAGTGATTAAGCTAATTATTATTATCAATTGATTTTGTGCATAGACTGACAAAACATACAGTTTTTTAGTAGTAAATTATCGTCCAAGGTTTTATTAAAGTTGACGGAGAACTGAAAATAGCGCCGGTCTTGCGGCTCATTAAGAAAATAAACCTTTTATATACAAAATAAAAGATACCAAAATAAAGACCTCATGAAATCGAAAGCCAGTCACATTACCAAGCAATACACTTTTTATATAATGGGTATATTATCTGCGATCCCAAATGGTTTAAGGAACAAGAAATGGAGAAATGAGTTCCTAAGGACATAGGAAAGACCATAAACATAAAATGTGTACGTGCGATTCAAGAGGTGACATTTTCCAAAACTCCTATCGCTTTCGCATTGCAAATAAATAGCAGACTTGGCAAATGTAGATAGATATATGTACTTACCTATTTATCATGGATAAAAATGGAGTCGAGGAATTTGGAGTTAGATGTTAGATCGCAAGGTTAACAAAGAGAAATAAGAAACAAAATTTTAAACTCATTCCCTATACCTACCTACTTTGCGCCAATCAAGACGTACCTATATGGATCAAGGGTTTGTATCATCAAAAAAGGATGACAAGGATTTGTCAAGAACTGGTTTTATAATATTATAATAAGGTTAATGGAAAGGATATTCAAATCACACAGTCAAAAGCTACAGATTTTTATAGTTGATCTTTATGGAAAGGGCCTTAAACGATGACAATAAATAGCTATCAAATTTCCAATCGATCGAGAACGCGTCCTCGTAACGTAAATGTTACATTTCACCGTCTTGATGAATAGGTATAACTTATAGCCGCACCGTGAATATTGATCCAATTTAAATGGCAAATTACTGCTACTAGAGTTTAAGGTAAAATAAATTCAAATGCTGAGAGCTAAAATGTTTCTCTCTTCACAAGCTTTGTCTCAAAAAATACCAGCAATTTTTGTGAACAGGACGAAAAGGCATGATTCTGTATTTTCATGATTACGTCGCATTAAAGAATTAACAAATATTCTTTCTGAACATACATAGACGCAAAGATTAAGTAGCGTGTGTGTGTTACCTACTCTGGCACTGCAATGGACTGGTTCTTAATCCAAGGTTAACCACAGGTTTTTCTTTTTGTTAATGATGGAAAAAAAGAAAGAAATTCCAAACGCAATGATGCGTTGGCACCCAAATTCACCTACACTCCGTTTAAATGCTAATAAGTATGGATACAAACCTATATATCCGCAAGAGTGTCCGTTCCCTTTTTACTTTCTCCTTAAACTGTATAAAAACATGTCCGTCAGGTCAAGAAACTCGCATTTGTGTCACGCTCCAGTGTAACACAAGTGCGATGATCCCAATTTCCCTGAGGCAGTCTGCCGACAAAAAGGAGTTACTGCACGTCCGTAAAAATAAACCCACGAAATGTTACGAAAATTAAATTCTCCACACGCCGTCTTAAAGTTGTTTCGAGTTTTTTTTGGTTAGACTTCAACCCCCGAAAATACTTAACGTATAGGGGTACAGTTCATTGCCTTCGAGTTGTCTGCCTGTACGACGTTAACTGTGTGTACGTACCTACAACCTACCCCAAAAATTGTCTAACATTGTCAAGAAAAAAAAAAGAAGTAATATCAAACCAAAGACGAAATGAGAACAGCTTTGCAGGTGTAGGAACTGGCGGACCACTCGCCTGTCGGAAGCTTTTGTTGTAATAAAAGTTGTAACCGATGCCGTTTAAATGAGTTCGTTATCTTCTACTGACTTTCCATCGGCTAACCACTGACTCGTATATTTCATTTCATCCCTTTGGACAAGAATTTCCCATCCCAGCCTACGTGCACAGAAACAAAATGTCCCGACGTTCTTTGTAATCAATGGTGTTGTCTGGCAACAAAATCGGTGTCCAAGGGTTCGTCATCGCCATTCGTCTTGAAGACAAAGGTTCACCCCGCATGGGAGTAGCGAGCCAACCGCTGGATATATTGGCTCCACTATACCATTGTCTGCAACATGTTCCCGCATATAACATAGCAACAAAGCCCAATAACAAAAAGAAATCAAAACAAAAACAATGGCTGCCGAGTGCCGAATTCCATCCGACAGTTAGCACATAAGTATGTATAATATTCCCGGGCAGGGTATACCGTCTACATAATGTGAATATTGCATGAACACGGAGTACATCAGGATACCGGGGACCTTTTTAAAGTAATGGCACTCCCCGCAATAACTTCATGACGGGATAGCGTTAGGCCCCAGCGACAGATGTCACAGAAGCAACGCATTCTATTTGGACTGTAAAAAGCTCTTCAATCTCTCATTGTTATGTCCTTTTGCATTTGTTTTCTCTTTGTTTTTGAGGAATATGTGTCCGTATTGCGTGTCTTTCTGTTTCTAGTCGTCAATAAAGTCACTATACCTAATTTAGAGAGCTCTCTCAAACTGGTGTGAATTGCCGTTGGTTGTGAATAATTTTAGAGCCAAACATCTTTTGAGGTATTGAAATGAGCTTAGATATAGGTGCAAACAGTAAAGTTTGAAGTCAAGCAAAGGTGTGACATAGAAGATAAGGTATGGCTAAGCGTTATATATCCGACTTGTGTCACTTTACTGCGGTACAGTCAGTTGTTAGATACACCTATTTAGCAATTTACTTCAACACGGGCTGTAACATAGAAACTCCAGTGCGAATTGTTTCAAAAGAGAGCCTTTATAATAGTTATATTATAAAAGGCTCCAGGGCGCAGGATATAGCGACCATGAACAATGAAATGAAGGTTCATTCGAGCATCTAGAGTCAAGTCTTGTAGGTAGTTATACCAGCTACTAGGTACCTTTACGACTACCTGATGTCGTAAATAAGTTTCAAGCGACTGATATGATCCACTTTATCCTTAGAGGTTCATGATAGCATACTAGTCGAACGCGTACCTACCTGTCAAATAAAAAAAAAAATAGGTATATCCATTGACTGCAGTTTTCTACTGTCAAAGTCTTGTTGACAGCCATTTCAGGACAGAAAATTAAAAGCCTTCATCGAGGTTATGAAAGCGTAGGAGCAGATGCAAGAAGTTTTATTCTTAAAAAAGTGCCAGGGAACTCATAGTTCATAGAAACGTTAAGAGTGAAAGTGAGGCAACTTGAATTCTCAGATGTACTGCATTATCGACATGCCGAAACCTGTGACCGTGGCGAATGACATTATTGAGATTTGGGCTACGAGTATATGAATGGAATCATTGGAACAGATGTAGGTATAAATATATTCTTGTTTTTGATTATTTTTTTTTTTTTTGACTTACTGCACTACCGACAATTCTAAGCCCAGGCGGGGCGTGGGACGATCACATTATTGATATTGTGGCGGTGTATTTGGGTTCGTAATTTTTTGATTTACTGCACTACCGATAGGTATAGTAGTGCGGAGCTTGTAAATAGATAACAGTTGGGTGGGAGTTCGAACTTAAAAAGTGAGGTTACCTATTTCAACAGGCGCAGTTAATCCTATTTTTGAGCAGTGAATTTTTTGTATTGTATACCTAAATAACTGCGTTTTATTCTAGGCATTTTCAAGAAGACGTTAAGCTTTTATGTAAATAACGTTCAAAACTCTCGTTTTCTAAGTCTGACAGCTTATACTGATGCAATTTGTTCGATCATTTCGATTGATAACGCGATCAGTTTTCCAGTTGATGTGTGGTTAGAAGTTATACGCACTTTCAAGAATTCCGAATTCCGTGATTGCGAAGGTGTTTTTTTTTTTTTTCTTTTCCTGCTGTTGCCTATGCATTACATTCATTACCTACCTACTGTAAATCGAGACGAAAGTCACGCACGTAAATACGAAGCAATTTGCTGAATTCCAAAGATTCATAGCGTCGATAGGGTAGGTACGTGCGAATGTGTCTCCCAACTTAGGTACAATCATCTTGTCACTTTTCCCCCTCAATTTTAGTTGAAATCCACCGTTTTTTCCATTAGTTTCCTCCATCTGTAGGTATCTATGACATTTGGAGCCCGTGTGAAGTATAGGTAAGTCAGATCAGTCAGCCATCTTGTTGCTGCATTTATATTTTTTTTTGAAAATGATTCAGTAAAATAGATTTTCAAAGACGGGTTGGCGATTTTGGATAAATATTAAAGTAAATAGCATCTAAATAACATCTACATAAAACTTATGCAAATGCAAATGGGAAGTTCATCCCAAATTATGGACATCGATTATACGAGCTCGTGAGAGAAGAGTAAAGCTAACTATGCGTCTTCTTTTTGTAGAAATTTTTAATGTCTGATGGGTTCTGTCATTCACAGCAACTGTCACACACAGTGATTTCATTTTGATATAAATGCGCACTAAATTTTAGCATTGTAAAATTTAAGTAGGTAACGAGCGAAGATGACAACTAGTGCCGTCGGAGCAATACAAGCGAGAGAGGATCAGAGTTAAGCTAGCTATTGAAGCGGACAGTGTTCATTGAAGGTTGTTGAATTGGATCGTAGTTAAAGAAGCTCTTCTTATTAACCATGCTCCAGCTAAGATGATCTTCAATACAGAGCCCCCGGGCTGGAGGCCACAAAGAAGACTGAACCTCCGTGTAAAAGACGCCATCGCAGATACCAGACTGCTTGGTCGGAATAAAGGCTGCAGTGTCTCAGACAGAGACTCAACAAGGATCGGGAGCCCATTTAGTAAAAGTATAAATACTCACCGCTTCAAACATCGCTCGAGCTGAAAACAAGACAAATCTCCATTTCTTCATAAAAATATGTTTGGTTTGTTGGAAAACTACTACAAATTACATAATGACATTTTACAAAAATGATGCTTGTAAATCAGCAGATTCCTCGAGGAAAAACGTTAACTATAACTTTATTTGCATTTGCCGGAAATCATCCTGAATTTTCCGAGACCGAAATGCAGATTTAGCATTATTGTGCCTGGCAACGTTGTGTGTGACATTTGTCAGTACGGATTCTATTTATCTACTCATTTTACGAGAAAACGTTGTTTTGTTGCTTGTGGCGATATTATTATATTTATGTTCCTTGGTATACATTGGAGAAAAAAAGAAAAGATAAGAACCGGTCTAACAGGAGAGGGTTGTTGGCTGACTACCTATAGCGCCACCTTCATAATTGTCAAATTCAAGTCCTCTGCAATTCCTTTCAAATCTTTAACTCTAAGGGAACAACATTTTTAAGGGCTCAGATATAATGTTTTACCAATTCGGATCCATCCATTTCAAAGCTGTCAAACGGGTGCTCTCAATTACTAAAAGCCGGGTATGTAGGTACCTTCATTTACCTACACGTAATTAACCTCACCGCCGAAATTGGGCGGTTTCAATGCGAAAGCTTGCTAGAATTCGTATACCCCTTACTAACTGGCACATTCAAAATCAAGTTGTTTTGGCTTTAGGTGTCCGGACTAGATTTTACACGCACGCAAAAACTAACTTTTACGACTACCTACAGAGTATAGGCACACGATCGAAAAAAAAAACTGTTCACGTGATCAATCTGCGACGGTAAAAACAGAAAGACATTGCGTTAGTCAGCCATTACTGTCATATCAGACTTTCTAAACTATGTAGGTACTATTTAGAAGGTCCCGATTATGTTCTGTTGATTTAGTTCCTTTCGTTCGTCCCTGAAAGAGCCGGAACCAAAACTCTATACCTAAGAAGTTGCTGCCTATTTCAAAATCTTAACGAGTGTCTCTGTCTTTTCCTCTCAAAACCAAAAGCTTTATTTTCCTATTAGGTAGGTATATCAACTTCAACCATAGATAGGTAGCCCGCCCCATTACATGCTCCCGATACATTTCATCAACGGAACTGTTTCTTTTTCATTAACTTCCGTTTGCCGTCGGCATTTAGTACAAAATTCGCAAAAGTTGCCAACGGCATCACTAACCGACCCCAACCTACCAAAAATTTAGCGCACTTCAGCAACCAAACAACCACCGAAAAATCCTTCGCTAAACAAAAAGGATGCGTGCGTAAGAGAACCAGAATTTGTGAAACCGAAATTTACTCACCATCACCACAGCGACAGCCTATGGTGGTGAAATGGAAATCGTTGTCTGTTTCTTAATTTGTTTAAAAATTAAAAAGCAGCTTCACTAGAGGAATGAATTTAAAAATCACCAATAAAGAGGTCACACTCACTGCTCACTTGGTCCTCCTGGTGCGAATTAGCCAAAACACAAATACAACAGCTGAAGGCAAGAATAAATACCTAAAAGAAAAAAACTGCCAACAAATTTCTTAAACACACCACTACTCCCGCTCAAGTGATTGATAAAAATTTTTTTTTGTTTTCTAATTTTTGTTCGCGAATATTTTTCGCACACACTTTATGCTATTTCTACTGAATATTTTTTTTTCTTTCTGCTATTTTCTCTTTCGTTTTTTGCAAAAATCTTATGTGCTGGCGAACACACACTACTCACGCTTCGCGGTTAATCTATCTATCGAAACGAATTCATTTACTGCGTCCTCTTCCATTTGTGTGAGTGTGAGCTACCGGCGGCGGCAGAATTTATTTTTTTTTTGCAAACATTTTTGCGATTTTGTTATGTTTTGCCATTCTCTTCGAAGAGAGCCAATGGAGGTGTTTTTTTTTTGCAAACTTTTTCCGTGCAATAAACGGTTTGTATGTGAACGTGGGCCAGGGGGTGTTGTGATAAAGAGATGGATGTTGACAGAAGAGTGTGCGAAATTTTTCGCAAGCATTTTTCTTTTTGTTTGCATTTGCCGACAGGCCGACAGAGGCTCTGGCAACATGATACATGAGTGCGAAAGAGCGCTATTGCGATTCTCTTCATAGAAGAAAGGAAATTCGCAAATTTGCAAAAAAGGTGGAACGAGGAAGCGATGGATGCGGATGGTGGTTCCCAATGGGAAAGCCAAGGAACGGCACAATGGCGGGGACAGAGAACAACCTGCTCTGCTCTTAGAATGTTGCAAAAGCATTTGGTGAATGTTGCCAGAGGAGAAGTCGTCGAAAAGGTTGCAAGAGAATGCAAACTTTATGCGTTTGCTGGCGGTGGGGAAGCTTTTGCCATTAAGCAAACAGGTGTTTGTTAGAGCTAACCCCACACACAGTGTGATGACGTTTCACTTTGGTGTATGCGTGCGTATGCACATGCAGAATGGGGTGGAATGATGGAAAACAAATCAAACAAAGCAGCAATGAAACATGTTGCCAGCAACATCTAAGAGAGCTGGTAGGGGTCTTGGGAGTCTACCAAAGGCCTATGTGTTTTTGTGCGCCCCCATTGCAAACTGCTGGACTTTTAACGTCTGGCACTGGGGGAGACACTCGTTCTCTCACTTACACGGATTTCTCTTCTGATCTTATGGTATCCAACTCCAACGTTGCAAACGCGCTGCATAAGTGTGTGTGTACGATATGTTTCAGACGGTTGGTCTTTGCTGGTGGTTGTGTGTACGCCACGGCCGCCTGGTGTGAAGGAAGAGAATTGCATTTTTCCGTTTGGAACTTCACATCGATGTGTTGGTTTTCTCGGGGAAAACAGAAGAGGACAGACAGAATTGGGAAGCTAGCTCGTAGCACAAGTAAAAAAAAGCCCCCCCAAAGGAAACAAGAAAAACGTTCAACGGGCCAGTCCGCAACATACTAGAAGCCGCATCAGCAGCACCAGCACCAGTACTCCACCAGCAACAAGGCTAGAGATTCTCTGATGAGACCCAGAAGTTTGTGCGACTACGACAACAGTTGCGGGCGCGACGGACTGTACACCGAGGAGCAGCACAACCAGCAACAAAGCTCCACTAACCATTGGAGCAGTAGAGTAGAGGAGGCACGACTGACGTTAACAGCAGCCGCAGCAGCAGCATTATACAGCAGTAGCACCAGCAAAGCAGCACTCTAGCAACACACGGCGCACACAATAGAATCGGGCTTTTGTTGGTGGTGGTTTGTGTATCGTGAACAGTAAAAAAAATAAAAAAAGCATACAAATTGCAAAAAGAAAAACGCAGTGGTCGTGTACACCGACTGACTCTGGACTGCGTTGCGGGGTTCTAATCCACAAAACGTTCGGAACGTCAGTAGTGTCGTCAGTTCGATACAAGTCGCTGCTGCCTGCTCTCTAGAAATATCATTTTCGGTTAGTAACATAGAAATACAAATAAAAATTGCATTCTGAGAGGCAGTGTTGACATATAGGAAAAGATAGTTTAAAACTTCTCAAAAATAAAAAAAATTAAAAACGAATAGTTTTCCAAACAATTTTATCGTTTTGCTAAAGTTTTTGCACAGTTTTTTGTTTCCTGTTTCTGTTCGTTCGTACCTAGTTCGAATTCGAATTCTCACGTACGGTTGTAAAAGTTTACGCGCTCATAACTCGCGCCACAAACCCGGAAAAGATACAAAGCTACACACAAACAGTGTCTCAAAGTTTTCTGTGTTTTTGTCGAGTGGTATGCTGGAACAATCTGAATGGCGCCACAATATTGGACTTGACTCGTCGTTCTAAGTACGACTACACGGCTTAAACGGCAAGGATATGCTGTAACAGTTAAAACGCGCGCGATTTAGAACGATCTTCCCATTTTTGCATACCTACAGTGTGTTTTAAAATTTTGTGTTCTTCAAATTCTCTTTTACAGAAATTTTAAACAGCTAAATTAAAAAAAAAAAATATATAAGGAAATTAAAGAAAAAATATTTTTGTTAAAGCAAAAGTGAATAACGTAGGAGTGCGATATTAATAAAAATAAAAAAAAAATAAAAAATAAGATACGAAAATCGCAGTGTATGACGTTTGATTTGTACACGAAAATGCATAATTGTTTTTATTTTTATACACACCCATGAAAGGAAAATATTTATGCAACAAAACAAAAACTTCATTCATTCTTGGATTACCAATACATGTAATATTTGTAATAAAAAAAAAATTATCTCTACCTAATGCTTCTCGGCGAGTGTCCTTTCTGTTTGATTTTGGCGAACATCTACTTTTGAGAAAAATAAACAAAATTTGTTTTCAAGTGCGAAAAGGCTTCACACTCACAAATGTGATGGTGTAAATCAACAAATTCAATTTGCAAAAAATAAAAATCAAATTCAAAAATCTCTTTCGTATTCGACGGCGTGTAAAGTGTTTATCGTGTTTTTTTTTTTTTTTTTTGTTTTGTTTATGCCTCTTTTCTCTGTGTGATTTTGTTTAAATATAATATTGTGTGACCGCGGTGGTTTGATTGTGTATATTTGTTTTGCAAACGTGCTCCAACAAGGATAACGCAGATAGAATTTTATTTTAACAATTTCGCGCACAAATTAGCTACCTACACATAATATAAATGTTTTTATGCGTTCTTCCAACCTCGAAAAATTGACGGGAGAACACGTTTTCTTTTTAACGTTTTAATTTGATCTTTTGCTCTGAATGAACTGAGTTACTGATCAACATAATCACCATACACCGGAAAAGGATTACCCAAGGAATTTTTTTTACAAGGAAATATCTCGTAAGTAATAGAAGTACTTTTTTTGGTAACTACCTAGGTACTGTGAAAGTGAATCTGATGAGATTTGTTGTCCTTCAACTTAACGGTTGCCTTGTCTATTTCGATTTGTCAATTTAGTCAACGAACCGCAATAAGAGTGTTTGCCAGTAACGACAAACTTATCACTTGACCTGAAACGGTGAGACGAATTTTAGTCAAATCCTTACTGCCTATGGGCCTTACCATCAAACATTTTTAGTTTGGATGGACTCTAAATTTTAGTAGATCACAGTTGTTATAGTTTCCATACAAATTTCGCTATTGTGACTTCCGTAAATTTAAAGTCGACAATCAAATTGAATTTCAGGAGCAAACACACCTAATCGAAAACAAAATCAAAATCAAACCTTCAGCTTCAATAGGTTATTGTTTTTGTACTGTTTCTGAATTGGGTGCTACATTTTAGTTGCACGTCTAATTCAAGTAGGTATGTATAAACATTATTGGAATAATGACACGTTTATTCACAATGAACTCCCCAAACTTTAGCGGTATTATTAGAATTTGTGAGTTGAAGACCTGTTTTTAAGTGTCAGTGAAAAGAAAAACCTATATTTTTAATATATAACAAGTAAAACACTTACCTAATAAACGACTGACAGTTTGTTGTTTTTGCGTTGTGTGTAAAATGCGGATTTGATCAATTCACCCAATTTTATCGAAATGTCATTTGAAATCAAAAATTATTTTCAAATGTAGGTAGGTAGGTTCTTACTTGACAATTTTTTACCTACCATCAGTATTGAAGACCGACTGTGAAGGGATAATCAAAAGAAAAAATTATTAGTACCTAATAGGGAAGCACGCTTTCACTAACTAAATACTTTTCGCTTTCCGAGATGGTTACCTAACTAATAAACATCAGATGTAACAAAGTGTGTTTTATTTTTAACTTCGTAGCCTGTAACTTTGAATCTAAACAGCCTTATAGCCAAAAACAGATTTTGACGCTCCCCCATCAATAAAAAAACTGTCAAAAAATTAATTTTCTTTTTGACAGATTAGACGCTTTGCAAGTTTGAACAAACAGATTTATTTTATGGCCAGAATTTGTAAGTTCTAGAATTGATAAGTCTAATTCGTAACAGTCAAAATTTCGCAAAGCATTTTCTAGAACAGAACATACTTAGCATTTAATTTGGACAAAACTCTTTGTTCTTTGATTGGGAAAAGTAGAAACAAAAATACCTATCAATGCAATCTGATACAAAGGCAATTAAAAACGGAAGTAGTGGTTTGTTAGTAAAATTCTTAATGATTGCTTGGTTCTGTTTTTGTTTTTTGTTTGTGTAGAAAAAGAGTGGAGACTTATTCTATTCGTGTTAATGTTTGAATAATTACACCGATCCGGATATTTCGCAAATTTACCTACCCACATTTTTCTTTATCAGTCAAAATGTTGTTTACGACAATTAGTAAATCTCTCTCCAAAATTTAGACAGCTGAAAAAATCGTACCAAAACTAAGCTCGCTTTATTATGCCTCAGGACATATTCTCAAGATCAGGCTTGACAGCTCATTGTCATGTCATCATTTTTTAATTATAAATAGATACAGATATTAATCAGCTTAAGCTAAATCACTCTTGTTCACAGGAATTGCAATTATGTACTGCAAGTTTTGACAGATCGTGTTATAAATATGTATACAACATCTTAGAAGAATAGACCTTTCTTTAGTGAACGCTTTGACCGAAGAAGTATTTCTAGAGATTCTAATATTCAAGGTGGTGAAAATGCCTTACAGGAAAAGAGCAAAATTGAATGATGCTTACTTCTTAAGAGCACTTGCTGTCGTTGAGAAAAGTTGGAGAGCAGGCTTAATTGTGAACAGTGAATTAAAAACTAGTTTTCTAGAATGTGCGGTGCAGTTATTACGCCAGTCAATATATAGTTGCGACGTTTCTACAGGTACAGTCTGCATGTAAGAATGTTATTTCGAAAATGTTGTCTTTTGATGAATTTTATCGGATATAGTTTTTTTAAACGTGTTCTAAATTTAACTTTTTTGTGCTGTATTTTCTTAAACAATATAATTAATCGTTTGTAAGCTAAAGTCTAGTACGCATTACGAGCTAAAAGTAGGCATAGCTAAAGACGAATTTTCCTTCTAACTTAAGAACTTAACTTAGGTAAGCTTAATTATTTGGATACATTTTTAAATATTGCTAATGCGAATCGAATTTAAATATTTTTTTTCTTAATCTGTGTAGATTGAGTTCAGAAAAATATTATGTCGCATATTTTTTATTACGTGAGTTTTAAGAACATGTGGAGATTTTGCTGTGCAATCAAAGAATGTCGCGAAAATTTAGCGCGAAGTGCGTACGTGAGCAACGTAGATACTAGGCTTTGACAGCTTTGACATATCAAGTAAAAAGTTATTAAGCTTTGTAAGCATTAACAGTCGATCTTTTGTATAATTGTCTGCACTCAAAATTTCATATGGTTGCTGGTGGCGAAGATATTAATATTTACTGAGCTGGCGCTACAATTCGGGTTGTACCTGGGGTCACAAAAATCGAACTTAATCGGTTTTGATTATAAACTGCGGCAGTTGAAATTTTGCAAATTATTTGGCGTTTTTATGTAGTGGGTAAATTGGGAAAGTTTGTTTCTCAGCCATGAATTTGTTTGATAACGCTTCGTTAATATTAAGAACGATCGCAGTAAGTTTAAGTGCGCCTACATGTCTTTTTGTATTTGACTAGCAAAGCTGCGGGTCTTCTGTCAAACAGATTTTGTCCAAACAAAGTGCAGGGCAATTCAAGAAGACTTTATTAATGCAGTTAATGCGTTAAAAAAGAAGAATTTTAAGCTTTCAGGAAGAGCGGACAGGTGTATAGATATTTTGACAATTTATGGACATGGGAGAATCGAAGATTGTGTTTGGCTGGAGCAAGGGACAGCCATTTTCTTCCACCAGACATCCCAATGGATCTGTATTGACCTGAGTGCAGCACGGAGTACTCCTCTTGTCAGCCCTCCTTTCCTAACAAAACCTGTCGATCATTTTCATGCATGCGCTCCCTTCGGCTGACCCAAAGTATCAGACGTGCTTGGACTACATTCAAATCTTTGTACATAGCTTATAGAATCGGCGGTTGAATCTTGTCCTTTATTAGCTCTCTTCGCACAGAGTAGCAAACGTCTTGAAGTGTTATATGTCGACGGAGATCCGCTGGGGTGTCTTCCTTCGAGTTGATATTAGCTGCAACTTAGTTGAACCTTTATGAACTTTGAGAAGCTAGGCAAAAGGTCCTAAATTTGCGGCATGGGGCCAGATTTATTTTATTATTAATTGAGCTTCGAAGAAGTTAAGTCTATCTCGAAGTTTCTGCTATCGATAGTGAAATTCAGTCCCAGACTCTGGGCAGGTGTTTATTTATCTGGTTCAGTCTTGTCCTCGTTCACTACGTGGTAAAAACTTCTACCACAGCCAGCTTTAAGGGTCCAAGGCTCTTCGATCTAAGCACAGCAGTTAGTCTCGAAGAACTACTTTTATGTCGCGTTCACTCCTGCTGGATGGGGTCTTTAGCGTTCTCTATATAAAGCCCTTCAATCGTTGCACAGCGAGATAACTGTCCGATGTCGAATGTATAATAAATCTAGACGTCGCCATTATCTTCACCGTTGAGCTGCTCGGTGTTTTTCTACTCGTTTGTTTAACAACTTTGATGGATTCACAAATAAACTTGCTTAGGGTTCCAAATTCAGAAGTGAAACGTCCGAAAGAATCGTTCATTTCTATATGACCATTCACAAGTCGACTACGGTTATTGTGAAAGAAATTTTGGAAGGTTACCAGTTTCAGAGTTTCTCTCCCATTAATTCCAATCTCTAAAAACAAGTTATAGATATTCGAAGAAAATTATACTTTGCGTTACCAGCCTATCCCGACCTTCAAAGTGAGTAATCTGACTTTACCGGCGGCATTTGCGACCGGCTCTGAAAGCTGCCACAAATGTTCTGTGTGCCCCGCCGCAATCCCACAATAACAATAATATTATAGCCTATATACTATACCTAACTAACAACTCCATCAGCTGATGCAGGCAGTTGTGCGCCCTCCGCTCCGGCCGCCTGCATAATTGCACTCAATTGGGTTTCATTTGGGCATAATTAATTAGAAATTCTCATATCAATAATAACAAAAATCACCATCTTCCCCCGAGGTAATAAATATTAAGGTCCATCTTTTGACGTCTGTATTTCAGCCGCCACGTAATGTGGGCTGAATTTTAATTGCAACTATTTTATTTCTGCGCAAATCTCGGACTACAGTAGGAGAAAAGTTATGAACTCTTAAAAGGTTCCAACACAGCAGCTAATCTAATTAGTCACACGGACTTTCGGCACGGAAGAGTACAAACGAAAAAAAAAGCGCGATACCCGATCCTTCAAGTCACCCTCCCGCAACAACATTATGAATGATCAAAGTCGCGTCGGCATCGTTAGCTGCAAGTGATACATTTATCACCTTGAGACCTTAGTTCCGGTGAGAGAGTATATAGTATAATGGGCATCTCTATTAAATTGTACTTGCGGAAAATCGCGTGATTCGAAAGAAATCGAAATGCGGGCGTTATATTTCATAGGTGCATGGCGCATTAATCATGCGCCTGTTGTGTGTGTGGCTCAAGAAATAAATTGTCTGTCAACATTTTCCATCTGAGAAGTATATTTTCAAGTTTTCTTAACAATTTATAAATGCAATTATTATCAAGACGAATAATTGAGAAAAAAATTCACTGAATGTTGTGCATAATTTGTTAAAGGACATGAAAGTCTGTGCGCAGTTGAGACTTGATAGGGCTTTGGTTGAGAGTTTTTCATGAAGCCTTACCAATTTTTCAAAGTAATAATCATTTTAAGTCATGAATTTAAACAGACTTTACCAATCGGGTGTCTTTTTAAGCCCATTCTGTTCAGATACTAACACTATTGGCCTTGGGAACCCTTCTCCAAAGAAAGTTCGGTATAGATACAGAAAACTTACTCAAACAAAGGTTCTGCGCAGCTAAAGACAGTCTTTTTTCTAAGAGGCGAAGGAATCCGACATTGGAGTGGTACAATAGCTTGATATATCGTGAACAGCCTTCGATGCACAGACATAGCATTGTCAATTCAGCTGCCGATACTTGTAAAGTTTATTTTTCCTTTACAATTAAAACCGACGCGTTTGTAACTTGGACTGAATGCTGTACTTTTATGGCAGACAGTTTCTAGTCAAGCAGCTCACAATATAAGCCTTGAAAACAGACAATGTGTTATGTTATGTTATGTTATGTTATGTTATGTTATGTTATTTTATGTTATTTGATGTTATGTTATGTTAAAGTGACTCTCGGTGAGAGAAACACTTAGGCCGTTAATCGGCCCAATGTGCATACCACTGGTGTTTAGGGGTCTGGCATTAACAATGAATAGGTCCTTGAAACGACGGCTTAGTCTTCCTTGTCACCTCGCACTTGGGGGCTGGAATTTGAAAATCATTCAGTCTGTAGTTTTATTTTTTATTCATTCGATGTTGCCGACCCAGGGTAGCGCAGGTCTTTTTACTTTGCGGAGTACGTTAACCTTTTAAAACAGCAGTTGTGTTTTTTTCTCCATTTAATCGCACGCCGGACTAACGTCGTCCAACAATTTTTTGCTCCAAGGTTCTTTCCCTATTTCCAATTCCTTCAACATAATTTTCTTTCAGCCCCGTGAAATTGCATATTATGATCAAAATTCCATGGACTTCTTCTATATGTTCGCATTTTGTTCTTCGGCGTGGATTTTGGCAAGTCGCACGACATTTTGCACGACATTAACCCTTTGACACGTTAATTGTGTTGCCTGGGATTCTTAGATAAACTCGCTGGCGAATGAAGTCTTCTCATGGCGAACCCGAAGTGAAGGAAATGCGAATCGCCTGGTTTTGTGGGTAAGAACGATTTAAAATCTCACTAAAATGCTCTAAACCTGTCCTGAATTTATAAGAAAATGTAAAAAATTCAGCTTTGTTGACTATTAACTCATATACGCATCCTTGTAATTTTAGGACACTGATGTACACTTTGTTGATCCGGTCGATCTTAGAGTTCGCCGTACAAAATTTTCATTCAAAAGATTGAGGGAAGAAAACCCTGAGCTATATATGGCACTGTTAAGTCCTGCAGCAATATCACTTATAAAATTATGAAAAGATTGCTTGAGGTTGATTTAGCTTAAGCCAGTCTGTGTTGACATTTAAATCTTGTGTCGAAGATAGGAAGGCTTGTCCACGAGTTTGCTTGATTTGAATACCGCTGCCATATCAAGGTGTTTTTTTTTAGTTCCACAGCGTTCCAAATAGAAATACCGATCATCACGTCACAAATGCATCCAATCAAATGCAGTTTAAAAATTTCATTTTTGCAGCCAGTACGACTGCAAACAAACCCAACTCGAAACTGACTTGCATTTGTGCTGACCTTGTGCGCTGATCGTTCTCCACAAAAACGAGTTTCTACAATGAAGACACCCACATGCGCTTATATCCCTCTTAAAAGTTATAACGGCAACCACCACCTCACCGCTGACATTTGGAGCGCCAACTAACACCCGAATCAAAACAGTTACTAAACCATTTCAACCAACTTAACGTTCATCATTTATGCGACCATCAATCCGCTATTTCTTTGTTCGTAAAAAATGTTAAAATCATCACTAAAATTGATTTATGTGCAAGTCTCCATAAATTTACATAAACCGCTTCGCACAGTGCAACATCAGTGATACATAACTGAGAGATGACCCGCGATTGCTGAGATGACTGGTATAATTAAACAGAACTTCGTGATAAGAGACAGACCGATGTGGGTATGTATTGTTTCCAACAAACTATTTATATATATATAGAAGTCTCTGAATGTGTTACGTAAGTTGCACTTTCATAAATGCTAATAGCTAATCAGGTCCTGTGTTCCGACTATGGGGCGCGATATTAATTCGCAAAACACGTTCCTTGCCTTAAAGCTATTATATTATACCAATGCGAAGAATTTGCTTTTTTTCCCCATTTATTTAGACACTCTAACTGTAAATATAGACTGAGATAACGAGTTATTAAAATTAGTTTAGCCTTTATAATTTTATAAATGCAATAAAATTAATAAATTTATAAACAATTCAATTTACTGCATGAAGGAGAACTAAATTAGAATTCATGAATTCACCATCAGCGTATAATATAACAGTAATTAGGTGACTTAAAGCGCAAGTGGTTTCTATTAAGACGCTTAGGTTTGACAAGGTGTACCCGTGTAAGAACAGTTCTGAGTGGAAGTCACTTAGTAGTGCCTTCGATGCAAGTTCCAATAAGCTTGGAAATATTTTTAGTTGAACTGGTTCCTTCTGCAGCATGTCGTGCAATAAATTGAGTTCACAGTAGCTTTAACTAAAGCTAAAGCCGCTCATACAGTGTCTAACAGCAAATGGTCGTTAACAAATCCGGCGATTGACTGTAAACGTCAAAGGCAGTTTATATACAGATTGCGAGACGAGGAGAAATATTTTTCCCAATATTTTATAAAGTGCTGTCTGAAACTTGTGGGAAGCTGCTGTCACTTGTCTCGGTTTTGGGCCAATGTCACTAGAAGTCTGTTATGCTGAGTGTCTTTTGAAAGATTCACATTGGTATTGTCCTCAGTTTGTTACATCTAGTCTACCAACAAAGGATACTACGTGCAGTTTATTTTTATTTTTCTATCCCTAAAGTGACTTGAGCATCCTAAGTACCTTGGAAAAGGCTTAATACCTTCCGTGATACTGATAATCATATTTAGTGTCCAGGCTAGATTTTGTGAACTCACACTGACGAAATTTCCAAATATATATATATATATATAGTTGGCGCAACAGGTCTGTAGGGACCCAAGGCCTAGCTTCTCGCAACCATTCGTTTTGTGTGAGTTTTATTTTTGGAACGAATGGAAGGGATCTACAATTTTATGCCGATTTCAAACGGCTAATTGAGAAGCTCTAAAGACAGTTATACTCTCGGATGTTTGTCAGACGTTCGCGAGAGGTGGCGCAGTGGAAAAAACCCCAAGTTGGAATTTGGGTTTTTGCGGGATTCGAACCTGGGACCCCTCGCTTACTAGTCCAACACACTAAGCCACTGCGCCTGCTTGCATCATGCAATGTATTAAATCGGTTACAACCGGGGCTAGTTATTCCTGAGGGTCATATATACGACCTTTACTTTTTATAAAACTCCAGAGCTCGGCCTGGTTAACTTTGATTTATTTAAGCTGGACTAGGCTCAACAAACCAACCGTCATAAGTATGACTCTTATAAATATATAACCTCATAAACATTTTAAAAATTTTTAAATGTCCCGTCGTCTAACTTTTACAAGCTTCGCAGGTGTAGAATGATCAAGTGGACCCCTGTAAGTCTCGATCATTCGCCACCGGCTCTAAATAATCATCAGGTTCAATCCCTATATGGGTGAAAGATGAAAAGATTTTGGTTTTGATACAACCATCTCATTTTGAGGCTTCCTAGAAGATGCTTACTTAATTATACGGATTTAATAGCATGTCTTGAGGTCCGAAATTGGGGAAGCATTGTCCCTGTCGTGCCAAGAAGTAGCTGGTCGACACTGAGAACTTCACGTCTTCTGATGGTGTGTCTTCGCAATTGGCTACGACGTGTTTAATATAACATCAGGTATGTTCATTTCGGTAATTAAGGTATTTAGAAGGTAGTTAGAAAGGGCTTACAATAAGGCCTCTCCTTAGAGTGAGCACCTAAATCATAGACTGGTCCGGGAGTTAATCCGCCTGAAACTATTTAAATAATGCCAACAAATTCCACCTTGCGAGCTTCCATGGCACTTAAGCTTCCGAGGTTTTAAGCTTGCACGGCTTTTAAGCTTTCACGTCCATCGTGCAGAGCTGTAATTGCTTGTGACCCGAACGGTGTTATGTCGGGCCCCAACTGGGAGTTGCAATACTCTGCCTCAGAAATCGCTACATCGAAAGTCGGAGTTCAACCCGAGCTAGAAAAAAGACCAAAATTCTCCAGTTAGCCGTGTTTTCAGCCTTCTAGGATGATGTCAACGTACAGCTCGTATAGTTTGGCGTTCTCTCGTCTTGTGGCAATTTTTTTAGCACAAAAGGGATCGAATTTTTCCTTCGAAACGACCGTTGATATTGACATCCACTTTTGAAAGAGACTACGCTTTCGACAAGCGAGATCACAGCTAAAACTATTTAAGTCTTATTTATTAGTGAAAGGTCCCTACAGAGCAGTCCTCTCAAAAACCACATTGACAAGGGATTCTTCGTTTGATTTCTGATGGGATGCCCTTTTCAGATACAACCAGGGTAGTACATTGAAGTTATAGTTGTTTTTGTCACCGATGTATGGTCCCTTCGTTTCAATAGACTTCTGGTGTAGTACCTACTAGCCGCTATACCCGCTCTAGCCAATTCCACTTCTATATTGATACGAACTTATACTTGGACCTGCATGAAAGATCGCAGTTCGATCGCGAGCTACACATATTATTGCGGCAGTGAGTTTCCTACACAAATAGACAAGTTCGTATGTTATGCTAAAACTAGACAAAGCTGGTTTGACTTTTGAATGTCTTGAATTTCTTATCTGTACTAGACGTACGGCGAATTATTTCAGTCAAATATTTCTATATTTAAATATATAAAAGCATCCATCAACAAATCTCAAAAAGCCGGTTGAGCCCCTAAATATAATAAATAAATAATAAAATAAGTTATATTATGCTAAAACTAGACGAGACTTACCTATTTGACATTTGAACCCCTTGAATTGTTTCTTCTTTTTTATAGACACGATGGGTACAAAAAGCTAATGATATCCATTTCCTTAAAACAAAGGGATTTTTTCCCCTGTCTGCTGTACGGAATTTAAGTCCTTGAAACACAACTTCCAAGTGTCGAACTACGCCACAGCTTAGCAAACTTAAAACTTCCTTGTGGACTCTGTTTAAATTTATCTCCTTTCGGAACTTTTGGACCTTTAGAATTCGGTATTTCAATCCAGATATCGCCTTCTTACTTCTTGAAACCTTCACAAAAAGGTGTCTATAAATTGAAGGTCCAACATGCTCGATTGTTATTGAATTTTCAAATCACCAATTCCAATCACGCCCTGCATTCCCTTCTGCTGCCAGCCATTCCCTCACCCCGTATTACTATCTATATTCAACTGTAATGTTCGGATAATATTATGCCAAATGCATAGAGCGGGACACTTCTCCAAACCAACCACCCTCCCTCCACCCCTGATTGGAGTCGCTCAAAGCATTTTGCTATTTCGTTGAAGCTTCGTTAGCAATAAATTGCCAATACTGCCGTTCGTTTGTTACATTTTTATTTTATTTCACAAAAAATTATTATAGGAAAACAACAAACAAAAAAAATTGACAAGAAAAAGGATAACACTCCGTTAAAATATACAAAAACCAAAATAAGAAAAACATACGAAAAATAAAAAATACCCCATTTGCCTTTTTACACGTAGCATGTGTGTGTGTAGTGAATTTTGCACTCGAATGTCGAATATCCTTGCAAACCGATGCCCGTGTGTTTGTTTCTCTCTGCACACGCGAATGCAGTGCACAGCGGTGATCCGTTTGTTTTTTGGATATTTCGTTTTTTTTTTTGCATTTCGACAACGCAGCCCTTGTACTTGTGTTTCTTTTTATTTGATCCTTTTCTTTTCGAGCTTTTTTTTTTTTTATTATTTCCCTTTATTTCGTTTTAAGTGGCAACCCGAAATAAAATTGCCAAAAATTTTCCGTTAATTAATTGAAGTGCCAGGATAGCGCAGCGTGGCATAAACTCTTCTCGTCCTTCTGCTACACTGTTCCACCGACCCCCTCCCATTTGCACCCTTTTCTCCTACTTGAACACATATCGAAGGGAAACAAAGGACGCAATAAGAAAAAGAAACAGCAAAAAACAAAACGAAACGGAACATAATGCGCCTCCAAACCCGAAAATGTTTGCATTTCTTGGTCGTTGTCGTCCTTTTTCTCCGCCGAATGACATACCCAAGGTAGGAAGATAGACGGGCCGCGGCCGACCACGAGGAGCGGGTGTACAGCCAACATTAAAATATTTCCATGCATACATTGTTATATAATCCGAAAAAAAAAAAACAAAAAGAAAACAATTTTATTATTTTTTTGGCAATTGATGGCCCCCCACCAACATCACGCTCAGCTGCCACCAGATTGCTGCACATTGCATCGCGCAGCCAGGAGAGAGAGAAGGAGTTGGTCGATTCGCCTGTACACCGTATGTCGTGTCAGTCTGGTTGAAGGATAGACTGAGAGGCTGGCAAGGGGGTTCTGTTATGGATAAGTCGGCGCGCATTATATTCATATTCCTGCGAATGTCCTTACAAATGCACAAAAAAAAAAAAAAAAAATTCTTTGAAAGAAAATTCGGGCAAATAAAATTATTTATATTCCTTTCTTTTTTTTCTTTTTCAAGGATTTTCGTTATTTTGGTTCTTTTTCTTGGAGGATTCTTGTTGCTGCCTTTGTGTTGTCGTTTTTCGTGTGTCCTGTTCCTCTCACATTTGCAATATGCACACTTGGAGGGATAAAACAAATAAACGCACATCGTTTGTTTTTGTTTGCACTCCTGGATATACTGATATCCTTTAAGTTTAACTTCATTTCCCATATTTAGCTGTAGAGCAAAAGAGATGCAAACGAGATGTGACACTGCATGGTGTAGATTGGTGGTTGCAAAGATTTTTTTTTTGCGCTGATTCTAAGGAAAACAGCTTTGGCGTGGGTGCGTGGGAGGAAATGAGAATAGGTATGGGAACTGTGTAGAGATATGAGTGGTGAACTTGTGCATACACTTTTCGTAGGGCACACAGTGAAGGCCGACAGGATCTTTGGTGCCAGCTTGAATTAATTTGCATTTTCGTTGTTGCGGTCCTCTCCGGTTTCTTGTAGGTTTCACTCGTTACTAAAGCTTCAAGCGGACTGTTTATTGCAGTTAAGCTAGTGGTGGTTTCTTAATCCCTTTCGCATTTGTTAGTACTTCAAGACTGACGACGACTGCTACGGTCTTCTTTTACTTCTTTACTCTTACTGCCAAGTCGGCAAATGTACTTTAAACTATCCCAATCAGGGCTGTATATAAAATTACCAACAAATCGAAAAGCGGGTTGAGCCCCTGCAAGCTATAACTTACAAATAAGGTCGCACTGATTGTTGAACACAACATTCTTCTCAATTTTTTCCCCCATTAAAATCATTTAAGATCCACTATAGAAACCAACAACAGTAGGTAATTATTTATATCTTCGGTAACTTAGGCTCTGTGAAATTAAATTCCTCGCTCGAACTCCTTGCCCCTGTGGTCCCTATAAAAACGGCTAATGTCAGCAACCAATTCTACGGTGCCTGGCTCATTTTAACAGTGATCGAACATCTGTAAACAAACGCGGTGCTGAACTAGTTGTGAGCTTCACCATTCAGGCACTTCGATATTCTTCAAGTTTTGCCAGATCCTTCATTGTACAATGCATTCTTTGTCCGTTCGGTTACGTAAAATTGTGCTACCTACCTTCTTCACCTTTCCGCTTCCACTCCATTTGAACTCTCGGTACACGTACATTCCGCAGTTTCAATGAACTCCCAGACGCATTTGTCCTCCAGACGCATTTTTTCCGTCAACTTCCTAAAAATCGTAAAAAACAAAAACAAAACCAAGGCAGACGACAACAAAATATCCCCAAAAACCCAAAATAAGCAACAAAAGCAAAAAAGAGACCTACAAAAAAAATAAAGCACACACACTCCAGTAATCGTAATCGAATCCTTTTTGGGGGTATTATAGCCATGTCCTAACAACGCAACAAGAACAAAAAATCCTCCAGCCAGACAGACAACGCACATGCACGCACAACATATACCTACAACTTTTTGGAAAATGTCGCAACTCGGAGAAATGAGATCCTTGGTCTGCGCCGTCACAAGGGAGACAGTAGATAGGATGGCCGTGAGGTGGCAAAGGTAAAACGGCAAAAATCGACAGACACACACAGCATGTGGACACGCAACAAAAGGACGAAAGTGTCCCAAAACAAAATGGCACAAAAAAACCTGCGAATTCGTCAAAAAAACTGCCACCAACCAAGAGGGAGAGCAAGTGAACTTCGGAAAAATTTAATTTAATGCATCGGTTGGGCAAAACAAAAAAGGACTCAGCCGTCAGGGGAGGGGGGCAAACCGTAAAAGGATTGATCTAATATAAAACAACCAAGACGGTGCAACGTGTGCAATGCAGCGTTTCATTAATGTTGTTGCGTTGCTGGCTGTGTTGGTTCAGTTGGTGTTGCTGCTGCTGCTCCTGCTCAAACGCAAACAGACAGACGCCGAGCTGAATAAAAATGAAGCAAAATCCTGAAACAAATTTTTGGGGTTCTTTTTGTTTTGTTTTTGGTTTTCCTTCACGTCGTTTGTACTGCTGCTTTTTGGGCGACTATTTTTAGGAAGTGAGAAAAACGACCAAAAAAACAATATTTTTATGTAGGACGACTACGGTCCTGTGCTGTGCATGGGACATTCATCAGCATATGCATTCGGCGGAACCTGCGAATATGAATACGGGACCGTGTTCTTTTTCTCTTCTGCTTGTTTTGTAATAAATCGCTCAAGTGGGTTCTGCGTGCTGGTTCCGTTATATTTTTGTTCCTCTCTTTTGCTGAAAAGACGAGCGGCTCGTTTTGAGGTAAAGGATTGCACTTGAGCAGGGGTATAGTAGCTGTCGAAGGGGAATTTCGTATGTGATGCGGGAATTGCAGGGGAAAAGGACGTTTTCTAATGGCGACACATTGGTGGGAATTTTTATAACGTACTCGTATGTGAATTACTATAGATGGGATTTAAAAGGACATGTAGCTGGGGCAAATCGAGAGTGTGGTTGGATGCACTGAGGTAGTCACATGATTTTTGGTAAAACTGTTTTACCATGGTTCAGAATTGTTCAAGCTTAGGATGGACTACTACTCCTCCCCGCGGCCCATTAACCTGCTACACCTATAGAGGAGGTTCCTCAAAATGAGCGAAGCGAATTGCTCCTTTAGATTTGCGTATGTAACTTTAACTTTACTTTGTTGGTTTTTTTTTCAATTTTCCATCTCCCTATTTTACTGGGGTTAGGTTTCTTACAATTTTCTAAGAAAAGTATAAGTTGAAGTCGTCTTCCCTTCACCAATTTAATTAAAAATACGAGTACCAAAAACCATCTTCGATTGACTTCCTGATTCTGTATACTTAAGTTTGGTTTATTCCATGCCATTTTTTGTAACTTAGTTGTTTGTTATTGGCGTTTAGTTAGTTTAAGCGCTCAGTTATTTTGTAAGCTAAGTATTTCAACTGAACAGCACAAGGAGATGCGGAATATTTTTAAAATCCTTGATGGAAACTCAAAGTAATTACTCACTCATTTCTCAAATAATATTTTCTAAAAAATCGTTCAACAACTCGATGATCTTCTTTGTTTTCTATTCGGCTTTTTTAAATTTACCATAAGCACTACAACCAAGCGCTTCTACTGCTTGAGTTTTAGTTTGCGCTTGACAAATTTTAAAGCGCTGCAATGAACTGAACGGCAACCCTATTGGAAAAGTTTTTCCGAATTAGCATACATACGCGTGATGAGGCCACGTATTTGTTTGCTTCTAATGGATGTGCTAATTTAGTTTAAGCGCTTACTGCTTTAAAAGTGCTTAGACAAACTAAAGTTCATGATTGATAGCGATTCGAAAAAGTGCAATACGGAACGGAAGCGGGACGGGATATTTCAAAAGTTGGTTGACTTTTATTTATCTTGGGCATAGGTAAACCGAACCGAGTTTATTTCTGAGCTGTTCAATTAGTTAGACCAATCTTGGTCTAACGTTTTCCTTCACACCCTTTCTGCCAAACACTTTCTGTACCATCGCACTACCACCGCTTTTTTTATGGTAAAAATAGCACTAAGCCTGACATTCAACAAGAGACTTACCTCTGATATTTAAAAGACAAAAAAAAAAAAAGAAAAAATAAGCATTTAATTCAATTTAAATTGATGTCGAACTTCATTCTCTATACAACTGTGCCAACATCGCACTTATGGATGTACGTATGCAATGCCTACATGCATGCAGCATTAATATGCCGCAATCACTTCGCACACATGTAAATATAAGCTGTTGACATTGATTTCAGCCAACCGCACCCCACCGCAAAATGTTATACACACACAAAATACGTAGAACCTCATAACAGGGCATATCTAAGGACTTAAGAAAGCTTTGCACCAGCAGTATCTATATGCGTATACAACAGACTTGGGTAGTTCTAAGTTCTAATGATTTTAAGAGAACTCTCCGCGATAGAGAGACACTCCTACACTCTTGCATTTGATAAGCAAATTCGTATCCAAAACCACAGCCATTCGACCAATATCCACCAGACATGGTCCAACTTTCCAAACCTTCTTCTTCATCGTTGCCGTGTTATTTTCCGCTCTAAATACGCGCCGACCGAGAACGTACCGCGGTGGTCATTTGTATCTCCCCCTTTTTTACCACTTTACGAAAATTTGCAAAATACAAAAAAATGGTGTACAAAACCCTAAACAGAAAATAAAACAAAATGTCCCAAAAGCAGTCCACAAAACCTACTATACAAAACCGCAGACACACGATGAAGGCCTTTGCAATCGAAACGCACGGTGCGTGGTGGAACAAAGGGTAAATTGCAAATTGTTGCAACCCTTTCTTATTGATATTTCTTCGTTTTTGCTTGGCCCTGTTCGTCTCATTATTATTTAACTCGTCACTTTGTTTTTACGTGTGGTTAAGGCAGCAGCACTAACTATATTTCGGCGCAACACGCACCTCGGACGGACAGTTGTTGCGAATTTTTAGTAAAACCAACTTGAAAACGCGCTTGGTTGGCATGGCAGGAAAGAGTGAATTTTTTTATTTTTTTTGTTGTTGTTGAAAATTTGATGAAGCCTAACATGGGGGACACAAAGCGGAAGAAGAAGACGATGGAGGACGATTTTACACTGAGTATGTGTCTCGGTCGAGCAGCATCTGCAGTGCCGAAAATTAAAGTGGAAGATGGGGAGGGACGAACCTACAATGCATTAGGAATTAAGTGGGTCATGAGAATTTAAGGCAACAAATTTGCGACACGGTGGGAGAAGTTCATTATATGTTTAATGAGACATATTTGGTAGGTATCAGGAGTGACAACTTACCTCGAATAGACTAAGGTTGCGACTTATTCAGAGGGTTCAAGGTCTTTTCAGACATTAAGACTTATAAAACAAATTGATTAGGAAAAACAACAAAAGAATGGCTTTGGAATGCTGTGCCTGTGAGGATTGTCTTTTTGTAGACGACGGGACCACATCAAGAATAAATCAACTTTTGATACCGACGACTTCACTTTCGTAAGATTCATAAAGAACAAGCAAAATTTGGAACTCATTTCATATTTCTAGAGACTACAACTTACAGAAATTTACGTGTAGAACTGACACCTATCTTAAAGCCGTTGAGAAGTAGTAAAAAATAAAATAAAAATGATTTACACGATCACCTAAGAAGATCACGTATAAAAATTTATCAGAGGATCGGCCTTCTAAATTTTGTGAACATACCGTTATGACCTTCAAAGTGTGTCGGGACAAAAATGTCTCTGCTGTGGGCCCATAGCAAAGACCTTAGGGTTCATAGCAAAGTGAAAGATCTCTTGCAATTGTTATTATGAATGATAGAAAAAAGAGAATGCCCCTTTCGACTAGATGGTACAGTTTGATATTTTGTTATTTTAGAATGTATCTGAGCAATATCTGTAAAAATGCATAAGTTTATCAGGTTTCGGAAACCAAAAGACACATTGGAGTAGATTGCAAGATCGGCACAATATAGCTACGTATGGCTTCAACAATGATCGGCTTTGGTAACTATTTTCTAGTTATAAAAATTATCACCAAAAACTTGCGTACTGAATTTAAGATCACCTATGAAAATAACGCGGTACATGTGAGGATCGGATAAGAAAACTATCCCGGGATTCAGAATGAACGAAACAGTTTTGGTAATTACAATTCAAATGGACATTGAAAATTTCGCTCCGAAAGATTAAAAATATCCCTTCAATATCTATACATTTTTCAATATTAACCACTACGGCTATATACATTGAGGAACGCTAATGAAAACTCTGCCAAAATCAGACCTTGGATCTATGACACATATAGGAGAAGTAAGAAGATCAGCTCTGAAGTCAATAGGTAAAATCCTGCCCCAGGAATACGACACGAATAAAATGATCGCGCCACTAGAACAAGAAATTCAAACCTGTGTGCACTAAGAACAAACCCCACTCGGTGTAAAGATCACTTCTTTAAATTTTCGGATAAGGATCAATTGACAAGGAAAATACTTAAATCAGTTTATAAATATGAAAATCACATCTCAAAATTGGGGTTAAGAAATGAAGATCTGCTCCCGGAGCTACGTGAAAATAGGCATTAAATATCAGCTTGAGAACTACGAGTCAGGAATTAAATGTCAGCTTGAGAACACTGAGTCAAATTGAACCTGAGGTCACAATCGGAATAGAGAGATCGACTATTTAATGTTGAACGATCAGTTTGACTTTATTAAGTCACAACTGGCAATGGAAAAAATTAAAATCGGATTAAGTAGAGCATACCATAGAAATGAAACAAAAGCGTTTCTAAAAGGAAGAACCCACTTATTTTGAATTGATAGCTGCGCAGTTTAACGAACTCAGTTCACTCAAGATCACCTGTCAAGTAAATGCATCATAAGCATCCGTACTTTTACGATCTGCGTCTGATTCACTTAGAGTCAGTTATTCCCCCTGGTTTATTGTTTTGCCTATAATTAACTTAAAAATTTGTCTACCACGTAACGCAACCAAATTCCACATCAACAAACTATCTCTTGTAGCCAAATTGCCTGATATCATTAAAAACAAATTTTTGGGGAACAAAAAACAACTTGCATGCGAAAATTCGCATGAATCATCATCCCCCACCTGGAAACAATTTGAAGCGCTAGTATCTAACAACGAATTTTTGTTTTACTGCATTCTTTGCCTGTCAAATTTCCCGTGTCAAAACATTAATTACTTGGTTGTATGCGTGCATCTTTGTGAAAAATGTTTATAACGACGCGTCGCCGCCGCTGCGCGTTATGCATTTGTGTTTGACCCTGACTTTGACTTTGAAGAGGGTCGACAAAACCGGTCAGATTAATTACCACTGTAAGGGGGCCGAAAAATTAAAAAAAAAAAAATACCACAAACACACATACTCAGACAAATGTCGGTACAATCAATTTTGTGTGATTTTTTTCCCCCAAAAGATTTTTGCATTTCTTTTTTCATTTGCACTTTGATGTGTATAGACATTTTGGTTGTTTCTTTGGCTTCCCCAACTCACCGCCAGACTGGACTGTGTCCAGCAATCGCTATCTTCGCTGGGTTATATTTTTAACTGATTTCTTAATTGCGATGCTTATAAAAAAGAAACTCCAAAAAGAGCAGAGAAAATAAAACTAAACAAGCGTAAATAGAAAGTTTTTTTTTTCTTTCTTTTTGCTCTCGTTTAATCTCGTAGGGTGAGAAGCGCATTTACCTTCAAATTTCTTAATCAAATAAGAAATTTAAATAAGTTTCAATCCAAAAGTAACAAATGAAGTATTTGTTTGTAACATAAGAAAGAAAATTGAGCATTTAAATATTTAAATAATTTTACATAAATGCAATTCTACTCAAACATAAGACACCTGACAAAGGAAATACTGCCCGCTGTTATATCATTTTAGTTTTGATTAAGTAAATTGAAAGCGTGAGTAAACAATAATCGGGGGAATTAGCTAAATTATTTGGAAGTCCAAACTGGATTGCTGGTTGATGATACCGCATGAAATGAAGCAAGCTTTCTCTTTAATTTGGAAAACGGACTGCGACTTATTGCCGTGAATTTTGCAGCAACAAGTATAAATGTTGAGAACGAAACTGTAGGCTGAGCTTTCATTTCTGACAATATGTTGACAGCTCTGACGTTTAAGGCACTTCAGATGACGCAGTGATTCGGTTGCATTTGATTAAAAAAAAACGGGCTACTTACAACAGAGCCTTAATGCGACATTCTTACCTTACCTGAAAAACACTTTGACTAGAGATGGAAACACATTTCAATTAAAGTTGTTATAGGCTAAATTTTGCTAATTCGCATTCACAAATCTTAATTGTTGTAAAGATCAAATGTAAGGGAATTTACTACGTCTTCTACTTTAATGAAACAGCCGTTTCAGGGTAAATTTTTGTAGACGACTCAGAATTCAGGTGAAATTTTGGCTATTTTGAAGGCATTCTTGATTTTACTGTCACTCAATCCGAAGTATTTTTCTTTGCCTTTAACAATTTCGTAATGAAAACAGCATATATATCGAATTTTGTGTTTGCTGTTTATCTGACAGTTCCAGTATGTTAAAAGTAGCAATTCGCATTCATGGACAGGCGCCGGCGATTTCTGAACTCAATTGTATTTGTAGCATCGAATTCAAATGAGTCTTTGACGTCTTATAAATAGTAGGGTTACCCTGGGTCTTTAAAAATATTGTTCTCCTTTTCAATCGAAGCAAATGTTAAAATCAGATGAAAACAATCACAAATATATTTTGCTTAATATCTTTATTTACTTCAAAGAATTAAGCTCTAACTTACGTATTATTTTTAAATATTTTACTTACAGCTTGGTTTTTGATACATAAGAACTTCCATCTCATTCGAATTATCGATATAGTAGTGTACGACGGTAACCCTAACTAGTGTCTAATTTATTGCAAAGTTTGAAGTTTAATTCTTGTTATATAACGCTCAATAAAACAAAATATTCATGTAGTTTCTTGAGTAATTTTGAGAGATGAATTCAGGCAACCTTGTTCAAATGTTCATATAAAATATAATTGACACAATTTTTCGTTTCATATACAACCACAAATAACAAAGTCAAAGTCTTAATAAAATTACACGATTTTTATTTAATTTCTTTAATTGCACGAGTGCGAAATATATTTTGACACACACTGTAATGTTGGTAATATGGTGAACATTTTCGGGAGCATAATTTAACGTTGCAGATTCAAAGGAATTGAATCCGTGAACCACAAAGCAAGACGTTAGACTTATCCAAGGCATCATTTGAATCAAGCTTGAGGTCTCTATATTTAACCTAGGAATACAGTCGCATGCAAAAATTGTCTGTGTTTTGCTTATTTTGTCCCAGCATAATTTTAAAGCTTTGTACCAGATCACACTCGTGAAATCATTTGAGGTCCAAGTCTATTACAAAAGGACTTGAGCGATGCTTTTTGTTTGGCTCTGATTTATAGATGGCGTTGTCTGAAATGGAAACTGTTTGTGAGTACTTGGAATCTGATTGATCGCCAATTACTTTGGAACGTATTTTTGCGTAGTTTGGATACATGTCTTGCAGTTAAGCGACTGGTTTGAGGCTCAGCCTCGGAAAACACAAGAAATACACCAGACAAACATCTGAGAGTTGTATTGTAAAGGACACAGCATAAAATTGTAGGTTCCTTTTCTACAGTCGCAAAATTAAAATTTCCTCAACGACTGGTTGGTTTATCCTACTGTTCCCTCTCGACTACAGTATGGTCTGCAAAAATCACCTCACCTGTCAGACTTACTGAAAATAGCATTTCTCAGAAAAAAGCCCAAATCCCGTGGATTATACTGCGGCAAAACTTCGTTAACATTCTCCTTCGTTTCGGATTACCTAACCTCTGTCAATCTGGACATGCTAATAGGGGTGAAGAGATCGCAACAGTCAACCAATAAAATACTACTCCTTATAACCACAATCACTTTCAGTTAAACCAATTAAAACTGATTAATAACCGTTAATTGTTCGGACAGGCCACTCGCAATGTCACCGCATGTTGTCGAAAAAGTGGTCGTTTCTCTCTCGGACACTCACATTCGGATACGAGTGACGCGACGCTTGCACCCCAACAATGTTGTCTCTCGTAATTGCATGCACTTTATGCTGTTGGCTCGTGTAAATGCTTAATTACATTAAATTAAAATTACATGGCAAAAACATAAAGAAAAAAAATGAAAACCTCTCGTAGAATTTCAAAATTTTACAACCGAATGATGAATGGCAACAATTTTCGAATCATTTACGATTACACGCAGTTCCGTAATTGGACACATTCCGACATCAGCTGGCCTGGCCGGCTGGCGACAACGTCAACGACGACGGCGCAGACCACTGTTGATGGTATATATGCAGTGCTGCCGCCATCGAGATGTAAATATCATCAGTTTCAGTTGTTGGGGCAGCTTTGCTCGCTGCGTTCGGTATAGGTATATTGAGCGATATGAAGAGATTTGCAAAAAAGGAGCGCGTCGTCCTCAATTTCCACGATGCGCGCACCATCCTGGGCAGCATAACACTATAGCTCGTGCAAAAATTGCCTTCCTAATCAATTAGAATGCGCGACTTTTTGTTTTCTCGTTCTTTTTCTTCTGATTTAAGCGTATTTTTCTCTTTGCACACATCTTCTCCGGGGTTTTTTTTTTGTTCGAAATCATTTATGTACACACTCTGCATTTGGCTGTGCGCTGCTCCTCTTCCTTGTTCGCAATCATTTCTGCTTATTGCGATTCATTACGACCTAATGAACGATCTTAATGATACACACCGACTAATGGTGGTGATGGTAAGCACAGTGCAGTGCGGACAGACGCAGATGATGATGGTGATGGTGGTGGTAGCGCCACTGCATCGTCATCTGCATCATCATTATCGTGAGTATCTTCAGCTGCATTAAGATGCAAAAATGGCTTAAGGGGGCAGGCAAAAAAAGGGGATCACGTGTCGCGCAGTGGTTAGTGTCTGATGTGATGAACGAAAATGCATCATGACAGTCAGGAAGACTTTGACACATGGTCTGACAGGTAATTAGGAACTAAAGTCGGAGACTGCAGACGGTTGCTGTTAGGTGTCTGTTCGTATTAGGTTTGAGTTGAAGTGCTTCCGCTGTGGTTCGTATTAGTTTGTAACTCCGAACTCCGAACGGTCGAACTGTCAAAAACGGAGCAGTTGGAACCAGAACACAGGTGTGCGGTGTGCGCAAGATGAGGGGCATGCTTGAGTAAATCTGAAGGTGCGGCACTACTAGCGCACGTCCTATTAATATACGATATCAGACGTCAGAGAAGACGTCAGAGCATTTTAGCCCATAAACACCATGACCTCCTTCCACATCCTTATAGAGAAAAAGGTGGTCGACTGTATGAAGCAGCATCTCCAAGCAACTAACTAACGTCAACCCTGCACTTTTCGAACATAATCTCCCCCTAGGACTATTTACGATTCGTGCCCTCGCGTAATAGGGGGAGGCACAACTAATAATGTCCTTCTTCGAGTGACCTAAGTGTGCCAAGAAATATCTTCTTCCATATGTGTGTTCAGCAGAACTGTGACAATGTACTTCTCTTTCTATTGTGTATCTTGTTGCGTAATAGGAAATTATCAAGTGCTTGTCCTTCGCACAGAAATGCATCCCCATGTTCGTTCCTTTGTGATTGTGCGTCCTTTATATTCTTTGTCACTTTCGAATGGAATGCATGTAAAAGATAGGTACACTTTGCATAGTCTTCATTTATAAATGTAATAAGAAAAGTGCATAGGATGCGTTTTTGTGATGTGAGGACTCTGATCCAAGTCAAGGATGGGGATAGGGGCGATGACGATGAAACGCACTCTAAGATGCATTCCAATGCAACTTGTAACCTACATCGTCTTGTTAGCCGGATTAGTTGGTCCCTCCACAGTCAACCTCAAGTCCAATATATCCTTTGTAGCTCCCCTACTTCCGTCTTTCCTCTGTGTGTGTTGGCATGTAGTAGTATAAAAGGACGAGAGGCATTTGTCGCAAACAGCAAACGCATTCAAATGCATCCATGACACACTTGATGCTGATGCAGTGATGCCGACAACGACAATGCCGACGACGACGACGACGACGACGACGACGATGATGATGATTATGATGATGATGATGATGATGATGATGACGATGATGTAATCTGAAAGATATGCAAATCTGTCTGTGTATGAATGTCCTCAATTTGCCGGCTTTCCTTTCTGTTACTTTTGTATAATTCAAATTTCATCCGACCTTTTGTGCGAGCGCAGTAGTGATGCCTTCGGGGCTCTTGAAAGGAATGTGTTCTCCATTTTGCATCTGCGTTGGAAGGATCATCAAATCCTTGCACTTCAAAGGAACTTAGCTTCCTTACCGTTTGTTCGTTCTATATTTTGTTCTGCTGTGTGTGAAGCTCAAAGTAACCAGTTTGAAGACGCACTTTTACAATGCTAAAGACGTAAAGCTCTTCTCCTAGTCAAAGGATTCAGCAGATGCCGGCAGTTAGGCGAATATAATTTCGCAGTTCATTGTAATTATCAGCGTATCCTAGCTGACGGCCGTTTGCACGAGAATGTGTATGTAAGAGTCCTCTGTGTGTATTTTATACATTTTCTTTTTCATTTTGATGTAAAGTTTTACATTTGTGCGCTGGTGTCTGTGCTATGCAAAACGCATAGCTAAGGATGGCAAGCGAAGCTTAATCCTTGGAAAAGAAAAGAATGCGTGCTTAAGTAGGCAGACCTTCTTGAACTGTGTTTTTCTTCTTCTTTTTTGCGCTATTTGTGAAGTGAGTTACATGAATTTTTACACCCGCTCTCTCGGCGTCTTTGCGCGTTTATTCTGAGTTTAAGGACTAGCGATAGTTTTTTTATTGTGTTTGTTTTAACACGAGGAAAGGGAAGATGCGCGAGGATGCTTGAATATGGTGCACCAGCAAATCGCTGGAACGGAAAATTTCATGGAAAGCATTGTTGAAAGGCTAAGTTGCGTTTTGTCTAAGGATATGTGTATGTTGCGTGGTTGACATACCCTGAGGGGCTTAAGAAAAGAGCTTTCGATTGGTTTCACAAACAGTTAGTTAGTCTTTTGTTAAACATGATTTGACGTGCTGAGGACAGAAGGGATTTAGCAACACAAAGGATAAGGGCAGAGAAAATAAATACGTAATTATTCTGGCGGGCAAGTAATTTATAAATAATTTCTGTGGCGACATTTCTTGCATGACATTATGTTTGTTTATATCTTAAACTGTCTCTGTCTGTTTGTTTGCCTATCAACATTTTAATCAACAATTTAAGTTAATTTAATTTCAAATGTATGCAATGATATATATAGCGCGAGAATGAAACAAAAATTGAACACGATTTCAACGGAGGATATGTGGCGATGAACACACATTCTGTGGAGACATATTTCGCAAGACTTTCTCTAGCCCGCAGTAATCATTTGTCTTTGCTGATGTCTTGCTATAATAATAATTTATATCATGGGAGATGCAACAAAAAATAATAATGCTCTTAGAAAAATATCGAAATGGAGGAGGAGGGAGGTACCCGTACATGCAGACGTATTTTAGGCGATAGAGTAGCTACATGAAATCATTTCGGATATTGTCGCTTCTTTCACAATATATGTTTGCATTTTTATCGAAACTTATCGCAGCAACTCATACATTTCTTTTGCCTTTCGCTTGGGCTTTCAATGTCACTTTCTGTGTCATGAGATATGATTATATATCTATGGATGTCGTAAAATTAATTTTGAGGTATTCCCGCAGATCAGCAAGTGCAACTTATATATCAGAATCGTAGACCAAGTGATACTGTACAACGTTATATCATGATATTAATCTCACAAAAAAGGGTACACCTGGAAAAGTTCAGTCTAAACGAGGTTATCACTCAATTTAAATGTCATACGTCAAGTTTTATGAAGTGTGTCAGATATGTCGTTACATATATCTGGGGAGAAATTCATACAGAAACTCATCCATTGTTGCCAAAATATAAATGAGAACTGAATTCAATATTTTGTATTCATATGTATGTTCAGACATGCTTCAAAGTTCAAACAATACAAATATGTAACTGAATGTTCAAAAGAGTCACCTCTCCCATGACACCTAACAGTATCAAGGTCGATAGCCAATTATTCAATTTCTTTCTGTCCTATGTATGTTGAAATATTGTTGACGTTTCATCATTCTATGTTTTAGGTGGAGCTGTAATTTTGGTATAACATGTTTGTGTCATGATAGATGAAGAAATGTAAATGTTCAAATCCTCATATTGAAATCCTGCTTTTTGACCTAGCAAAAGTAGTTCGAGCGAAAAAATAACCAGAGGTTCCGAATTTATATCGTGATATATATGCAGTCTTTCAGCTAGATATGTCGTCATCACTACTTTCATCGATGAACGGTTGTAGACAGCAGCAGAAATAATGTCGATTTGTATTCCAAGCGCTTTCGAAAAAGCATAAAAGTTACAGATATACCAAGTCATGCGAGTAGAACAGACTTTCTGTAATTGGCTTAGAAAGATGGGATAAATTATTTTACCTTCTTAATCTTTCGTGATGGCCCAGTGCTTATATGAATATGAAATATCAGAAGCATAGGAATTTTGTCACCATTAGGTAGATATGTCATGACTTATGTCATGATAGACTACCATCGCAACTAGAGCTTTGATATAAGAAAAATTAAAATTTCGCGAACTTAAGGATTGAGGAATGACAATTTTAAATCTCTGTATCATGAAATATCTCACGACAGAGGAACAATTTTTATATCAAAAACACATGTTTTACTTAATAGTTCGTTACAATGCGCGCCAACATGATTTCAAAACACAGTAACATGTATCACGATTTATATCACGCCAATGCTAAGTCGCCAGCAGAACTCTTCCCTATCAGGTTATAGTTCACGCTTGACACCACCCAACAGCTAGTCTAGGTAGATCGCTGACATTCCAATAAAGACTTATGACGACAGATTTCCTCTCCACACCAACACTTACGCCGGCACTTGGCAGAGAAACGACGATCAGCAGCGTAGCCTAATCGTCAACAACCTGCCACTAATTTACTTGGAATTTATGACAGCACAAAAGCGAAACACACAAAAAGAAAATATAATTGCAGAAAATTTGACACCCTCACTTAATTTGAACCCTGGCGACACTCTCTCGAGACTCGGCGTAGGTTGATGGGGGATCCTATACCTATCGGATACGGCACCACCTAGTGTTACTGCCACACGAGAACGTGCCATTAACCACAAAAAGTAATACGCCGTTTCGCGAAAACATCCCAAAAACAAAACAACAAACGACAACCACCATCCAGAATGTGTGCACTGCACCGTCTCGGGATTCACCGGGAGTAGCGCCCGAAAGGGGATCGTCTTGGCCTTTTCAAACCTCAGCCTCAACTTCACCGATAGCAGAAGCAGATTACACACTTGCAATTGCATTTAATTTAAATCGTTAATTGCGTTATATCACTAGTGTTATTTTTTTGTTTGTTTGTGTTATACACAAAACATTATATTACATATATGCGATATTGCTTGCACCCCTTTGCTACTCACTTTGGGTCGCTCACTTAATCTCGGGTTTCGCATGTCGTGCTCAGCCAGAAGAACATGAAGTGTCTTGAAAATGGAGAACGAACTGCAACCATAAAAAATAAATAAATACTCGTAAAGGCGAGCAACAGAATGAAAATAACCATGGGTAGGGTGGGGAGGGAATGCTCATCGCTATAGCAATTCCAGGAATTTTTTGGGTCTCGACGAGTTTTGCTGATCCATGCATGGAGGGGTATTTCAATGGGATTGTGACCACCAACCAGAGTTCGACCGACTGACCGACCGTCTTGTTGTCGTTTCGTTGCACCTAGTTGAACACGTAATTAATTTATGTTAAGAGATGAAGATATATACACACACAATGGGAGAGGTTTTTTTTTGCTCGTATTTTTGTCGGTGGGTGTATGCATTTTGTGGAATAAGTGAATTCTTGTAGAGGCAGGAACTTATGATCTCATTTCAATTCCACAGTGAATCGCATTCGAAATTTGTTCCTAGGAATTCGGGACTTATTTTTGGCAATTTGAAGAGATGCACACTCTGTCTTTCAAAATAACATAAGCGCGATCTTGCAACTTAGCAAGGCAGCAGATCCATGGAGCAGTTTCTGTGACAGAGCATGTATTATACAAACAAATGGTACCCTTCCATCTAGACCTCCGATTCATGTTTCAGAAAACAACTGTCCCAATATTGCGTTGGCGATGGACCTTAATGGTGGCGACTCAAAGGGACCTGCTAACGCCTCTGTGGAAAGTGACAGAGTACAACAGTTTTTAATGGCGTCGAAATTGCGCACATTCTCATAATATTTCTCAGCTTTTAGGTTGTCTTATTATTAATTCATTTTTATTTATTGACATTGCTGGTTGAATTACATATGTAATTAATGACCGATGCAGAAGTTGAACGAGATATTTCTTAGCGTCGTGTATCCGTCGGAGGAGCCTCTTTGATTTGTCGCACTTAAGTTTCAATCGAAGCTGCTTTCCCTAAAGTTATGTTAAAGATTAAGTGTCATTCGTTGGAGCTATCGATGGATATCTATTCCCCAAGCTTAAAATGTGTCTAAACTATTTTATTGTCAAAATATCTGTTTAAAACCTGCGCTAGTTTCAAGCGCACATCATCGTCCGTAGTGAATTTTTACTAAATCCTTATCTTATGCGCACATCCGTCTAGCAACTATGCAAATGTCTAGGGCCCACAAACGATTCAACAGTCGCGTGTCCTTTTAACAGTCTCTTGGAGGAAATTATTATAGAATTTTATCTCCGTTTAAAAGTGAGCGCATGTGTCAAGCAAGTGCGCAAGACTTTTGCGCACACCAAAGTGTATTGAAGTATTTCTATATGGTCTTTCTCCGTTTTGAGGTAAGATCATCTGTCTAGTAGCAGCGGAAGTATCAAGCGCACACGATCCGGTCCTCTGCTTCAAATCTTTCTAATGTATTATGCACTCCCGATCCCGTAATCTTGTTAAAGTGAGTACGGTATTGCCTACCAGCTTTATCTAAACCACCATATGGCAGAGAATTCAAAAGACCTTTCTTATGTCCCAAGAAGTGCCGCCCGTCCTTTCTATACTTCAATTTGCACACCCACCTACACACTCTTTGTACCCACAGTAACTAAACTGTCTGCATTTTTATAGAGTTGCGGGGAAAAACACCCATTGTCGTACCCAAATAAATTTCTGCAAGCAATTTTCCTTTCGAGTCGCCTCCCTGTTACGCTAGACGCACATGAAATTCTGATTAGAAGCGATTAAAGCTCTTCCCATTATGTTCTCTTTGATTAGCTGTTCGGAATTTCTCATTACCCGTCGTGGTCGGTCGCCCTCATGGGCAGTACCACCGTCGTGGCGCACATATGACTTATTAAATTCATCAAACCTATCCCCAGCCGCTCTCACCCGAAAACAAGGACAAAAAACCGTCCGAAATAAGGACTTTTGCAATTTAATGCTAACGTCGCGAAAACATGCGACATCATACCACTCAAACCCAGCGTCACCTTCACCATCACCACTACCACGACCGAGCGACTTCCTTTGGCAGTCGTCGCAATTCGCAATAGCCAACCACCCCCCGAGATGACTCCAACTACCAGCTAACACAACGGCCAACGTCTGCTGAACTGTGTGCAGACTTTTTCCCAACCACCACCTGTATGGTTGCACACATCGTCGTCGTCGTCGTCATCATCGTTATAGTCGTCTGCTTTTTGGATGACTGCTCGGGCGGCCCGGCCCGACTCTGACGGGATATCTGCTGCAAGAAGAATGTCGGATCCTTATGGAGCTGAATACACGAACAGCACAAAATGACTCAGACGGGTGGATGAGCCCGCTACACTACACCGAACGTGTATGTGTGTGCTCTATGGACAACAAAGGGCAGAGGGTGTCCTGCCTAGCTTTCTTCTCTATCGTAGCCGTATCTTAGTCCTTATTTCAACAAGATTTTCTCCGTTTTCCTGCATTTTGGTTCGGTTAATGTGTGTGCGCCTCCAGACATACCGATCGATAAGGAAGCACAGAGCAACAAAACAACAAGAAGAAAAAAAAAAAAGCAAAACACCGGCAAAAACATTAAATGCCCAAGTTTTAGGGTTTGCGCTCTGACACTGTATTAGTGTGCAATCCACCTGCGATAAAGAGCAATAAAAAAAATCCAGACATTGCAGTTTCGCGCTTGCAAATTCATCAACGACGAATCCGACCGACGACGAAACAAATAAAAACAGCAACAACAACGACGACGTCGACGACGAAAAATGAAAAGGGAAAACAATCACCCAAGGAGCATGGAACAAAGGGTGAGGATCGCACAAAAAGGAAAAGTGAAATAACCGTCTCGTTAGACGTTGTTGTTTTTTTCCTCTCTTTATAATTTATTTTTTGTTTTTGTATGCCACTGCCACCCCATTTGTAGGACTCTTGACAAAAAAAAAAACGAGTCCGTCAGACAAACTCATCGACCGTCAAACGAAAGGGAAAGTGAAAAGCCCTTTACACACACACACACATATGCACCGTGTCTTTTACTCCTGCCATTTCTAATTCCATCTTGGTTTTGATTTCTCTGTGTTTCTGGTTTTCCTCAATTTTAAGGGTTTTTTCCTTCGTTTTCTTTTTTTTTCTTCTTCGTTTTTCAAGTGGCTTCTTCAAGTCCGAATCCGGGAAAAAAAACCCATCACAAGGAATCTCTTCATCTGTATGCACGTATAGACTTACCTCGCAGTGGGTGGGGTGCAGGAAGCCCAAGTTAAAGGTTTAACCCAACCTCTAGCACCTGGAATGCGAATTCTTTCTCTTTTGTCTGACTTTTTGAATTTCTATACTCAATTGGAGTTGGTGGCTACTTAGGTCGTTGGCGCTATTATAGTTGACGACGATGTCTGGTGGCTGATGTCTTCGCGGTCGAGTTGCTGTTTAGCAATAATTGCATTCATTAAATCGGCGGACAGGGTTTGTTGATTTTTTATGCGTCCGTAGGTACTTAGTGCTTTTTTAATTCGAAAAAAAGATACAGTGGACATAGTCTAGGATCGACAATGATGGCGGGTCTTAAGTAGATTTTAAGTGAAATATCTGGGAGATTTAGTTTGAGGTACCTCTATATAAAGTGAATCAGTTTGGGAAACCCTTCTGCTGGGCTGACGTGGCGTTTGCGTAATATTTTTTTTCATTCTTTCACTTTTTGAAGAATAGGGAATGTTAGTTGTTTCTTTGCAGCAGTACAGGCCGATAGCGTAAACCCGAATATTTGGTTCGATGAAATGTTCAGGAATTGGGTTTCTTTTATTACTAACCCTCAGCTACCGCGGCCTTTTGATTTTTATTAAGTGGAACAGGCTCATAAGATGATCTATGTAGCTTCAGGGCACGATCGAAAGGTTCAAAGTGAGTTTTTGTGAGCTTTTTATGACTTTGACTGCAGAAATTAGTCCTTTCAATGCCACCACGATTGTCTTTCGTGTGTCTTAGCTGACGATTGACAATCTTAGAGCAATAAAATATTCTACCGGGGTCTTTTGTTAGATCATTTACTGACACCAATTCTATTCCCATCATATCACACCTTTATCTATCATTTATCGAAAAAAGGGTTACCACTGTTTGTTTTTTTGAAGTAACTACGCATTTAAAAGTTGTTTAAATAATATTTGAGCACAAGAAAAATACAAGTAAGAAATATTTCTTATATACATAATTTCGAAACGTTATTAAAATACCCAAATTTGCCATTTTTTTAAACTTACAATATTTGTTTTTAATAATTTTTTTTATATTTTTTTTTAAGCAATTTTAATAAATTTGCTCAGTTACAAAAAATCATTGAATCAGCATTCACCATCGCTTCGACATAATAGTCAGATATTTTCCTAGCCTATACCTACTTTTCCATTTTGTTGCTGTCCGTTGGATTGAAAAAAAAAAAAAACAAATTAGGTCTTGTTTTCTGAATGTTTATAAGAACTTTATTGTTTTTGTAAAAGTTTTTTTTTGAACTTGTTGTCAGTTGTTCTAACCCGGCATCCTTCTCGCTACCTAAATAGCACAGTACAAAATGTTCCCGTGCCAGTGAGACAAAGAAGTGCCCGTAGTGTCGAGAATATTGCTGCCGCTGAGGCTTCAGTTGAAGAAAGCCCAAATGTGTCTCTCACACGTCGTTCTCAAGCGTTGGGCATCTCTGTGACGTCGTTGTGGCGAATTTTGCGAAAAGATCTTGGCCTACATCCATACAAGATTAAATTGACACAAGAACTGAAGCCGCTTGACCACCAGAAGCGTCGTATGTTCGTGAATTGGGCTGAGCAACAACTTGAAAATGATTCGGATTTTCATCAAAAAATCATCTTCAGCGATGAGGCTCATTTCTGGCTGAATGGCTCCGTCAATAAACAAAATATGCGGTATAGGTCAGGCAGCAATCCACATGTACTCCATGAGTCATCATTGCATCCCGAAAGAATTACGGTTTGGTGTGGTTTATGGGCCGGCGGCGTCATTGGGCCGTACTTCTTCCGTGATGATCAAGACCGGCACGTTACTGTGAATGGGAATCGCTAGCGTTCAATTATAACCGAATATTTTTGGCCCCAATTGGATGATATGGACTTGGAGGACATATGGTTCCAACAGGACGGCGCCACAAGCCGCACAGCGAATGTCACAATCAATTTATTGGAAACCAAGTTTGGATAACGTGTTATCTCATGAAATGGTCCAGTCGCTTGGCCGCCTCGGTCGTGCGATTTGACGCCGTTGGACTATTTCCTGTGGGGCTACGTCAGGTCTATGGTCTATGCCAATAAGCCAGCGACGATTGAAGAACTTCGTACGAATATCGAACGTGAAATTGCATCAGTTTCGGCCGATTTATGCTTGCAAACTGTCGAAAATTGGGTTCAGCGTCTGGACTTCTGCAAGCGTGCCCGTGGTGGCCATGCTTAAGAAATCGAGTTCCATACATAATGGCATCGAACGTACTTTCACAGGAATACAGAATTTCATTGATATCCAAAAACTTTTGTAGCGCTCTTATTGAAAAACCCTTTAGAACGTGACGTTTAGATTTTGCCTTCTCAACTTCCTATTCAGAACACTTGACCGTTCTGTTTGTTTCTATAGCTGGCTATCAGAGTATTTGGATTTTCTTTTTATTTCTCAGCAAGGCTACGTCTCTTAATCTCTTAGTCTGTCTGACCAGTTTATAAGTCCTTCTGCTTAAAATATGCTCTCGGATAAGGAACAGGTTATAGTTTCAAAATATTTATGAAAGTCCGACACAATCTGATGAATTGAAGAAATTTTCTAATATTTACAAGAACCCATAGTAACCTTTATTTCAGATCGAGGTGGATTTGGGCCTACAGTTGCCCGAGCCTAAGAGCTACGAAAAAGAAAAAAATGTGATCAGTTTGTCTTATGAGGAGTCTGAGAAAAAGTAGTAGCAATCCTATCTGAGACTCTATCGCCAACTGTCACTTATAAACAACACGATCTATCGAAACACTTGTCCATAAAAACTCTCCTCGGCACTATGATTCATACTTATTTGCAATTCTGAGAACTGCATTCGTATCTTCTAGTGCTTTCCACGTACAAATAAAGAAATCGTTTCGTCTTATTTTTCAACTATCGTACAAATCGTAAAAAAGGCAATTTTCCGCGTCTGCATCGTAAAACTTAAACGTACCTATTTCGCTTTTGCTTTTTTTTATTTTATTCCATATTTGACACATGTAAGCAAGAATCAAGATCAGATTTCCATCGCTCAGAGCTGCAGTTAGGCAGTTACACATGTTTCAAAGAGACCTCCTGTTGCACACCAAAGAAATGTAGTAGTGCGATATCACGGAGAGTTGTTTTCCATGTAATTCGATCGAAAAATGATAAAAAAAAATACTGAATTCACCACCACACTCCGGTCGTGAGTATGCGAACGACGAGTATACGGAGTGCATAGTTATGACGAAATGCGGCACCATTTAGGGTCTCACGATGGCAATATTCTTAGGAAATATCTATACGGAAACCATTCTAACGTGCGTTTTGCATTCGATTGAAATTGGAGCGGGTATAATATTTCGTTTATCGTGAAGTGGGCAGCGCTCTAATTGCTTGCATATAGTCTTCTATAATGATGCAATGTTTGCTGCGAGCTATTTGATTACTGAGGTTTTCTAGGAATTGGGGATAGTTGCGAAGAAGACTGTGGAAATTAGAAGCGCTTCGGAGGCCTTGTGACATACTTGCACGGAAAATGGGCCGGCAAACGTGTGGTGCTGAAAATAGGATCGTAAACAAGGCTTACTGGCTTGACAAAGAGCGTTGGTTGTAATAATAGAACTTTTCTACAGTAAGGCGATCCCGCCTGGGGTACTTTAGAGTTCCCCAAACCAATTTTTATGATGTCCATCACAAGTGATGTATGAAATTATGTACCGTGAGCGAAGCGAACTACCCAGTACCCACTCACCTCATTCACAGTTATCGGTGTGGATGAGATGTCTGAAAGACGAGCTGTCCACTATTTTAATTCGTTTCAAGTCTATTTTTGGATTTGCATTTGACGTGAGAACCTAAAAAGTAAAAAAGAAAAATTCCCCTTGCTGCATCCTTAAGGCCGCCAGCAATTGTGTTCCTTAATTTGTGTGTCATTTCTCCATTTCCATAGTAATTATATCCTTAAAATGAGTTAATCCTCGCTGGGGGTGCAAAACTTTTCGAAAATCCACCCACACATGATGCTGGAGCAGGGAAAGTGTTTTTTTTTTTTCCCTATGTTTCTAATTCCTCTGTGCAATTTTGTTTCTCTCCACTGATGCAGGCATGCGGGGTAAAACGATGATGAAGTTGTTGTGAATGAGTGATGGCAACAACCTTTGCGCTGTAATCTGTACATTCAACCAAAACAAACGCCCCATACTCGTACTCTGTGTGAAAGCGACCCTCAAAAAGCAGTGCCACTGCCATCCTTTGGGTTGGGGGCGGCTGGGAGATGGTGAATGCATATTAATGATGCTCCTTTCGCTCGTCATATGTGTGTCTACCCAGTCTCTGGGTTGGGGCCTGGGTGCCTGCAATGAGCCAGCTCGTCGCTAGGGGTGGGTGCATAATAATTTATGCACAGAATGCAGCATATACGGATTCTTGGGGTTGAAACCGTGTGAACACTTTCACTCTTTTTTAATTACCCCATGAAGCAGAGCGAGATAGAAATGGACAGAAAAATACACAAAAACAAAAAAAAAAAATGCATGTAAACTTGAGAACTTTGAGAGAACGAATGCCACTGGGACTATACGAATAATTTGTTCGGGGATAGTTTTTCCAGGAGGAATTTTGAAAATTTGTAGTTTATATTCCACCGCACCTCCACGTCGCTGTTTATACTCAGTTTCACATTGCAAATAACACAGACAATATGCATGAGCAGCATATAATTGGATAGCGGGGGAAGGAACAAGTTTTCCGTGTAATTATCCTGATAGGGGTGCACTGTTATTTTCGAACACTTGAACTTGTTGTATAGCTACTAATCGGTTTTCTTCCATTTTGTTACAGGGCTCCCCGTGCGTCGTCAACGTTAGAACTTTGGTTTAAAATTACTCCTTCGCACACATTATATATTTACAAGGACAACAGGAGGGATAATTAGGAAAGAAAGAGAAAAAAAAATAACATAAAGTTAATATACTCCAACCAGACTAAAAGTTGGATTTATATAGAAACTGATCAATTAAACGGTACTGAGCATATATTCGTATAGGCGTCACACAGTCTGTGCTGGTTCACATTGTGCGTTCTCACGGATTAATTGCTGTCGTAGCAGCTGCCGCCACCGCTGCCACCGACGACGCCACGAACGTATTGTAAACCACGGGGAAATCTGGCAACACGGCCAAGAAAAATAACTATCTTATGGATTGCTGGACGGGTAACGCCCGACTGGCGAGTGTTCTAGTTTAAGGTAAGTGTTTTTTTTTAAATTTGTATGCTCTTCAAATTGCGTTTACCAAATGTCCGCTTCATGAATTGAGAAGATTGCTCGTTTTTTAATGACAGCAAAACGATCAAAGTGATCTGCGAAGATGGGGTGCTCTAAAAATCATTAGATACGAGTTGAAACTTCCTTCAATCGGAGGAGAGGCAGTTGAATAATACTGGATTTCACTGTCAGAAACCCGGTAGAAAGCTCTTAGCTTGATCGGAAAAGAGCAGTGATTCAGAAATATCTTCCAATGTGGTGTAAAAACTACTTTCTGTTTAGAATGTGCGTTTAGGTTCCGCACACGGCTATGGTCGTTTTTTTTCGCGGTTCTTAGTGTCTACATGTAAAACAACCTTGGTTAACGGTTCTTAAAACGCTCTGGCAAATCGGACGCATGCAGTACCAGAGTCCTAATACACGAACCTTTTTTTAAATATCAACCAATTAAATTCTAGAACGTGCGCTTAGGTTTCGCTCTTAGTGATGAAGAAGGGTTCTTAGTGTTTTCACTAGCGGCCCCAGAAATAAAGCTGATGCACTAGAAAAAAAATGTTAACGCTGTATTTCATCTCACAATCCTCGTTTTTCCAAGAAACTAGTAACTTTTGCATCGATCACTCAAACCGCTCAATGCGCCTAGTGATGTGCGCTAAGGGATGACGATCAATTTCTTCAAAATACCGATGCTCAGGAGTGATAAAGGAGCCAAATCTCACGTGCGCACATATGTGTGAGCTTAGTTTTAGCAGTTAAAATTAAAAATTATTGCAAATTTGCGGAAAAAAAGTACTATGTGTTTGAATTACATTACGAAGGTCTTTTCCTCTACGTTATGTGTGCGTTCAGATTATGACTTCTTTTAAGTGATTGCTTCAAAAATGAATGTCCACCTAACATAATCTATGGTGACATATTGCAAGTCCACCATGCGCATATTAAATATACAACTAGGCGTTTTATTTAGAATTAAGAGGCTGGCAGAACTGCAATAAATGTTGGCATTTACCAGGTGTCTGATACATAGATTGATTTCTTTTTCTATTGCTAATCCACTTTAAGAGTTTTTAAATATATCCTCTTTGCTGTATAATTTACTATACAAAATGTAGAAATACCCTTATAAGATTGTACTTTTTAGAGCTCATTCGTACACAAGGTAAGCGCACACCAAATAGTTTTGCGCACACTTGTGTGCGATAGTGAAAATGTCGCTTTTAAAAACTGAATACACTGTAGGTACATATAAAGTGCACTACGTCTAAATAAGTAAGCGCACATGTATGATATACGCATCGCTCTTGACCATTATTAAACTAACTTGTACCCAAAGATAGTGTATCAAACTTCCTCGCGTTGGTTTCCTAAAGAAGCGCCCGCTCTTGCACACACTTTTTATTCGTAAAACAGTTACTCCTTCGAATGCATCCCACGACACATCGCGCTGAGATTAATGATGATCGCATAAATTGTATATACACAAACGCCATCACTTATCTTTGGTTGTCGTTGTAGTGTCCGCTTCCCTCCAGTCGAGAGATCTGAAATCCGCCTGAACACCCATTCCAAGCAACCACAACCATCGGCTCAGCATGATTATCGTGCATTCTGTGTTTTTTTTTTATCAATTTAATTCCGCCGCACATGCGAATGATGATGTAAGTGAAGCTACATGATGCGCCGGCCACGATCGTTTTAGGGTAGAAATTGCCGTTCAGATTTTTACAAAAGCTTCAGATAAAATATGTATCAGCTTTACGATCAGCACCGACACATAACCATGCCACGATCACTTGCTAAAGGACGATCTACGTGATCATTCGCAAAAAGCTTTGACCGACTGACCAAGTCGTGATCGGTCCAACTCCGCCAAACTCAATTTGATCGCGCTAATAATTTCGCTGTGGAAAGACAGAGGCAGATCTGTGATGTTACTGTCGCAGTTATCGTCATCGCCGGACTCGCATTCTATATGGTTGTGGTATATGATGGCCTTGGCCTTGAACAAGCGGATTTTTTTTCCTTGTTCCTTTTTCTCGATTTTTATTATTTCAAGATGCACACACACGCAGACTGCTCGCATTGGTTTGTTTTCTTGTCATATATACATATGGTTCTTTAATATGTTTCTGTTCTCTGTATATAGCTGTGTATGCTAGTTCGTGTTTTGCATATAAGTTTATCTCCTCGCGATATATTTACTTTGTACGTATAGGAACGACGAGACGCCGACTGCGCCTGCCTTCGTATGCGAGTACCAGAAGCGAACGTTATGCAATCATTCTCTAAAGTGTTTTGCATTTTTGTTATTAGTTTTTATTTACATTTTTTTACAATTTTTATTTTTTGTTTGCGCTACTGATTACATACAAAACATTTTGTTGCATTGCATTCGATGACAGTAGTGAGAGCCGGCAGTGACAGTAGAACATCGATGGTTGGCGTGTTCTTGCACATTATTTTTGTTCGCAGTGGTTCGGCAGTGGTGTTGGTGGGAATGAATGCTTGGAATAACAAACAAATTGATCGCTGGTGTGATAAGGCAGGAAATTGGAATTGAAAGGATGACAGTGTATAGATTTAGAAGTCGTTTTGAGATTTGGGCAGTAATTTAGTAGGTTGCTATGTGCAAGTGCTGGACTCTAATGGGGTTAGGGATGTGATCAGAATTGGTAATTACAAAGTGGACGAGTGTTGAAAATTGGCAGAGATAGACTCATTGATCGCATGCTATTCACGAAGGAGTAATTGCGATTGCTCGGGTGTGTATGGTGAAATTATGAAGTTAATTTTCGTTCAAGTTTGGCTAATAATAGTGTTGGCAATAGAAATTTGCAATTTTTCGGACCGAGAGACAGCATATATTAGGCTTGTTAAATAAAAGGGTTGGGCACACGCACAACTGAATTCAACTTGCATCGCACACGTAATGTGCGCTTGGGTGAATGCTTATACTGTGTGGTGCGTAATAGTGGAAAGTTCTCTTTGCTTTCAAATTGGGGTCCTTTGGTGTTGCTGATAACATGTGCGTTTTATTCGAGCTACTTTCATGGAGACTAAGAGAAAACTTTCCTTGCGCACACAAATTGTGCGATATCTAGCAAATATTTTACATATCATTGTACTCATTTATCTGAAGTTCTATCAACATCTAAATATGCATTTCATACAAATTTGCCTCAACGAACTTCCTACAAATACCAACTTAGAAAACCTTCCAAAAACACTATTTTTGAAAAATGTTAAGAAAATGTATTCAAACTCAAATGGATAAAGCTGTAAAGTATCTAAGAAGTTACATATATGAATTTATATCTTTTTGTATGGAATTTCTGTAATAATGATGAATTGTATTTAGTACTTAAATGTATCTTATCTATATGTACAAACAAACAATCTCCTGCAAAATTATAATTATAATAATAAATAAATGTTCACGGTATCCCCGACAAAAAAAAATAATTGTGGCTTATGTTTGGCAGCGGGTGCTTATAGTATTGTTTGGCAGCGGGTGCTTATAGTATCAGTGTGCCCAGTGAAATAAGAATTAAATAAATTATTATTTGCGGTTTTTATATTTTCTTTTTATGCATGTTTAGCAAGATAAGTACTGCTCAATCGAACAAATATTTGTTATCTTGCATATATAATGTGCGCGAAACTATACAAATATTTTTGCTATAATACTTGTATTTTCTGAGATCTGCGCTAATGACTGCATACCAAATGCGTCTGTGACTGTTATTTCTATGGTATTCATATATAGGTCACTATTAATAATGGACCCAAGTTTGAGATAAATATAATTTAATCCTAGCAAAAGCTTGAGATAATCAAAACTGAAAAGGGCACACAAATGTGCGCTACCTTTCGCACATAAGAAAATTATTTAACTTGTTACAGCTAATGGTAATTAGCGTAATTAGCTCAGACCAATATCTTCACTTAAAGCACGAATGAAATAGTACATTCTTGGCAGCTGTCAAATTATAACACCTCACGATTAACTACTGACAGCTGTCATTCTCTCGACATACTTATACGACATCCGCATAATTGAAGGTTTTCATTTGTTAAGTGTCCATTGATTTGCAGCATTCATTTCAATATCGAATTGCCTTGTCATTTTTAACTTTTGTTTTTACCTACCACCAACTCATCAAGTTTGACATATTTTCATCTTTCGAAAAAAAAAAAAAAAAAAAACACGAATGGTTTCAAGCTCTGCAGCACACCAGCTCTTAGAGCAAATTTAACACCATTCCACTGACAGATGTCAAATATACATAATTTCTCTCATGGACTCCAATCCAACAGCTCTTATTCACAGTCGCACAAAAAAAATCCTTTCTTTCGCTTATAACTTTAATCGCACATTTGTATATATTCGACCACTCCATATGTCACTGCAATATTCTTTTATCAGCACTTCTTGCCTACTATCTAACCGCCGTAATCGACTGGCGACTGCAATTGCTCGTATCTAACTTTGAAGAACGCGATATGCCAAGGGGCTGACAACAAAACAGCTGATTGTTCTACCCATCGACAATCTAGACTGCGTTGCTTAGTACCGATAGACCGACTGGACGGTTATCTATTCCGCAACCCCGTTCTCCATCAATTACCTTGTATTTTATTCATCAATAGACGATAATCAGGTCGCATTCTAATAAAGTATTCAAATCGTTTCAAGTAAACGCACAATGACGTCAGGCTTTCTTTTCCTTTATTTCGCCTTCTTTTCTTCTTTCCCTTTTCTTATTTTGCCAAAGAAACAAATTGCACTGCAATTAGTCACGTGACACATGTCACCTCAGAAGTAATTGATGTATACCTCCACTCTTTGTTTCCAGCGAAACACTAGAGCTGCCTGCAATTTCACAACACAACCACTGCTTCCACATATCAAATATCTATATCACAGTGCTGAGTGCACATGAACACGGTCTCCTAATTATACCAACAACATAATTAGCATGACCATATTAGATGTTTAGGTGCGACTATACATATTTTTTTCGTTATTATTTGTTCCACCAATTATCATAATCATATTCCGCTGTTGACAGAGAGCCAAACAAAAGCAAAGTAAAATTGGTTCTCACACACACGGAATCGCCGCATTCTGTCAAAGTTTTCTCTTCCATTTGACGTTTGTTCTGTCATTTTGATGTATTTGAGAACGTGTCTGCCATACGAATTTGTTTTCTATGCGAGAGTTTCAATAATATTACATCACGCAATTGGCAGTCGTTTTCAACCACCCCAACTGTCATTCTTTTCAACATGGGAGCGAGAAACTCACCACAAGAGTTTTCCCATTCCCACACGACAGCAGTCAGAAGCTTTTATTCAACTTTTCTTGGCGTTTTCTAAGCGTCTCCTTCAAGGCTGTCACTTAGCGAATTGTTTTGCATCGTGTACAGAGGCGTACAGTTATCGACAGTGGGTGCACAATCAAAACGCTCTGTCATAGACAGAGAGGGTGTGTGTGTATGCAAAGAGTGCAGTGTGCGTTTGCTTTTAACAAAAAAGGGGAAGCAGGCTGACTGACAGCCACCACCGTCAAGGCCATGGGAGAACAGCGATTTACCCCATTACATATCATACGCAACTGATAGAAGGAAAACATTGTATCGAAGAGAAGAACATGTTTGCACATGCACTATTGCGATTGCCGTTGCGTGTATGCGTTTCTATCGCAGCGCTTTTCTCTTACTGCTCTTTATCTCTCTGGCGGGGCAGGGGAGTAGCTTCAAAACACTACACCGTTCCGATATGAAAGCGTGAGAAACTGCAAAGCTTTTTCTGCTGTCACACACGTTGCACGGCTACATCAGTCATCAGTCGTATTTGGCGAAAGACAAAGATTCCAACAACAATTGCTTTTGTCATTTTAATTGTCATTGCGATATTAAATTTGCTCTTTTTCTCTTATTTGATCGGATTTTGTGTTTGGCAGGCTGATTTTTATCGACCGCACAATAAAAACGTAATTGTTTGAGCAAAATTATATGTCTTCTGCGCCTCTTTGTGCGAACCGCAGCGACAAAGCGACAAAGAGTCGAACGAAGCTTTCAATTTCCAAACATGCAGTGTTGCGAGAGTGCATTGCGTGTGAATCAAAACTGATGGATATCATTGGAAGGGCAGGCGAAACTACGAACCAGCACAAAATAGAAAAAAACAAAAAAATAACAACAACAGACTCCCACGCGATTAAATTGTTCGCCCTCGTTGGGAGGTTTATATGCTGTTATTAAGTAAATTGTGAGGTGGATCATTATTTTGGTATGCATGTACCTACATAAACGAGTGTATGTGTGCGATAGGGGGAGTGTTGCATATTTGTGATTCCAAGATAATATGAATTGGTTTCATGGCATACCACAAGGCTGGCGCTTCGGAGTGCATCTTTTCGCCGCGATAATGGTAGCGGTTTTCTCTATTTGCGACCGGAAGGAAGATGGGAAGTTGCTTTATGATTGTCTTGTCAGAATTAGTAATAGATGAATTTAATTTGTTTGGGCCGTTTTTTTATATAAATAATGAGAGTGTCGTTATTTTAAGCCAAAACAATCAACCTCGAATTTGAGGAAAATATTATTCCTTGGGAGGCACTCCGAAAATTTGGCTCTTGGAAATTATATCTGTTGCTGGTATTAGAAAATAGTTGGCAGGTCCATTTAGGACCCTGGGTCTAGGCTGTCATTTATTTGTATGAAATTTTATTTTTGAAACGGTTTGCAATGAAATGGGGTGCTAATATGTCACAGACATCAACGTTTCCTCTCAGTGCCTGTCTTAGCCAAGACTAGTCTTACGACCGAGCGTATGAGGTCTATCGTGAAACTACATGATACTCTGCATTAATAGGGTAGGTTAAACAATCAAAACAGGAAATATCTACCCAATCATGGGAAGAAGACGAAATTAAGATGGCATTTGGATAGCGGTTGACTCTAAACGTGGGGCCGCACATGACTTCCAAATTTTGAGTGAAAGACGAAATAAATTGGCCGACTTTTAGAGCAATTAAACTCGAAAAGGGTAACGTCTTTGGGTTTTAGTACATTTTTCCTACGGTTTTAAGTCTGCCCGACATTTTTATCGGATGTACCTTTAATCTGCCGTCCACAGTTGATTTAAACTAGTTTCGAACTTATATTTACACTCCAGTGATTAAAACCTGTGCATGGATACCCATATTGCCAGGGCTTGACGGGAATGTGTAACTAAGTTAAATGAGGGGTTGGGTTTGGGGGGCCATCTCCTTAAATGTGTCTTAATGTTGCATAACCATTATAAATTTTGAATATTTCCTTTGCTTCTCACCAGGAAATGGATTTCAAGCTATCAATAGACGTCAAATTGTACCAAAAAAAAGGGGTCTGGCGAAGGGGGGTAACAATAAAATTTCCTGCAACAAAACGATGGCGAACTTCTTATCGGCTGTTCTCGGCGAAGTGGCACTCTATTTAGTGCATTTGATATAAAAATGTAATTTGATGGGTGAAGGGGGCTAGCGAGGGTTCTCAAACATAAGTTTTTCGAGTACATATTATTTCTAGTGAGAAAAAAAAAGGAGCACTGCCTTCAAATCGAAGTGGGCTGAATTTAAAACACTCGATTTGAGGGGGGGGACAGTACACCTTTTTCGTCTTAAAAATGACTTTGCCCGCAAAACTCAAAATACAAAAGGGGCGCAAAAAAAAAGGATTTGCAAAGCCACGCATACCAAGTACTATACAAACTTTCAAAACTGAATAAGTAGATCCATTTGAAGAATTTATCAAATAAAATTCATACTTGAAAATATTTCGTAATTTTTTCGAAAATCTAAAACTGAAAACTAAGTGCGTTTGGTACAAATTGCCCGCGAAATCTATTCTCGTATTCCAATCGGGTAACCCTACGTTGCATATTTGTATTGAAAATATCGAAAGTTTGAAAGTATTCTGTAGCCCCAAAATAGTTATTGAACAAATTTGTATTGAAGAGCTTCCTGATTACTGTCACGGAGTAGGTATTCTTTTACTTGAAGTCAACTGTAACCTTTTGAGGACAACTACTCAGCGTTAAAAAAAGGTTTTTCTACATTTTTTGTCGATTATATGCATACACAGTGGGTAAGAGTGTCTGTGTCAATTTGGATAAAATGGTTGACTTTTGTTGGTGGATTGAAGAAATCGTGTGGAAAAAAACTTCTTCTGGTCATCAGATGTCTCTTTCTAAGACTAGCCTGGAAAAAAAGTTAACATATCACAACAAATAGTCTAGCTGTGGGTATCTTTTCCATACCCATCCTATTACTATTCCCGACACAACAAAAATTCCTCAACTTCTAGCAAATTACACTTCCCGATCAAGGGCCGTCATGTCAAATTAGATTAAACACAATCAGTCGCCGTTTGCGACAAGGAAACCCTCCTATAAATAAACTTAAATGATCTTCTTATCAAATTTTGCAACATTGTAGACTACCCAGTCCCACCTACCATATTAAATATATTTTCCTTGTTTTTTTTTTTAGTATGTTCTACACAAATGCCTATTAACCTATTTTTTCCTATTTCTATTTTGTCGCTTTACTTTGCGCTCTCCCTTTGTGCAAAATCATTACTAATTAGTTACTTTGTGAAACATATGCAAAATACGAGTACATTCGACGAAAAAAAACCGCCTTACACATATGCAATCACAAATAGAAAAATAAAAAACAGAAAGAACAACTGATAAGTTCCACCCCAAACGAAACCCCCTTCTTCCATATCTCCCCGTGGTGAACTAACGCACAAAGAAATAAAAATTAAGTTTCGCAAATTGCGTATCTATCTGTCGCTCGGTAGGTCTCCTCTCCCAACCGATAAGAGAAAAAAAAAATAAATTTCGAAAAAAATTCGCAAAATGTGTCAAGGACGTAAAAAAAAATTCGCAAACTTTTCTTTTTCTTATACGAATACAAAGTTACCGTTTGAATTGTATTTGCTCCCACACATGCGACCAGTTTGCGTTTGTACTCGTAGTCACGCAGTGCGTAAGCACAAATATGGTGGCTCGTCCGATTAGATAGATCCATTGGTCGAGTGTGAACGTGTGCGGTAGAGGGAAAGGCGGCGAACGCATCGGTTGTCGTCGAAACTAGGTCACAGATATTCGTTTAGACAAAACTATAAATATTCCCGTTCGAAGGATGTGCAAGGGTGTGCGTTTACTGGTGTATACGCATTTGCGATCGTGCCTTTGAAAGTGTGCAAAGTCAATTTTGTTTCCGCGTTTTTGGCGTGTCATATGTGCGAATTATTTTTTTATTTTCTTTTCCTTTTGTGAGGGTGGATTTGCTTTGTATTTTTTGTTTCTAAAAAGAAGTTAATGTCATAGCAATTGAGCTCTGGAGACCAGACCAATTGTTGTCAGGGGAAAATATGGCGTTTTAAATTGAGTGTCTGATTCGCAACAAGGAAATTTATTAAGGGTAGGCATACTGCGAATATTTTTATTGAATCAAAGAGAGCTCTGTTGTTTGGCCCAGGTGGCAAGACTAACTTCGCAAGTTTTTAATTTGTAGTCGAATCTAATAATAGTCAGTCGTAGAAAATATCTCTTAGAATAAGACAAACAATTTCTTGGTTCTTTAGAAGCAAACATCTATGCGGATATTTTTAAACTTGCATATAGCTATAGGGAAATTTTGCGACTCTGTTTATCAAATCATGTCTTGGTATTTGGGAATGGCTTCTATTTTCTAAATGTGCCTCTAGTTCGAAATAAAATTTCAGCTCACTTTCAATGATATTCAGTCTGACTTAGTTCAATTCAGTGGTACCAGATCGAGTGAAATTTCCCTATTTGAATGAAGAAATGAGAAAACCAACAATCTTGTCTGCTGGAACAAATAAATGGAAGTTTTGTAAACTCAAATTAAATTAACATTTTTTTTTCAAAAGTAAAGAAAAAAAAGAAAAAAAAATTGAAACGCCAAAAGATTTCAACATTTTTGTTCAACAAAGTGTCTGTTGTTAAAAAGTGCTGTAAGATTTATGCGTTGAATGATTTTCAATCGATTTTAAATATAAATATCTGAACCTTTCAGTTTTAGTCAAAAATTGCAAGCAAAATTCAGATATTTTGAAGAGAGACAGACCGACCGGTTTGTTTTGAACTTTGGGAATCAGTGTCAGTTCCAATATGAGAAACATGTGTTGTTTGTTTTAATTTTGTACCCGACGATTGGGCAGGTCGAGAGAAAACACTGGGAAAAATACTGGGCCGATGTACTTAAAGTGAAAATTCAAAAGCGCAATAATATAGTGAATATTATCAATGAATAATTTGAATGCAGACTTTTCCGGGCCGCCGATAAAAACCGATGGCGGGGGGAATCCCCTCTATGTAGACCACCCATAGAAAATGTTCAATGTAAAGAAAACAAAAAATTATTCTCAATCTCAATACATCTTGATGAAATTTCTCATCACATTTTTAAAATGTCTCTATTAAAGGTCAGTTCTTGTTACTTAAAGTTCATTTTAAGGCTTCTTAGATAATCGGGACTGATTTCTTTAACCGTCCCTTGGAGAAACCCATAGAAAAAAGACAGGACCCGTTAGGTTTACAAATTCAGATCAATGTCTTCATTTTTTCTTAAATAAATAGAAAATTTTCGCAGGGAAAATGACAAATTATCTCGGGCTTAAGATATTGGCTTCAGTAATACTTTTTTTTAGCCGAGGAACATCAAAGTGTGAATCGAACTATTTGCACTTCCCGCTTTCGGATTAATTGCAGCTTCTCCAAGCTGGATATGATATATGATATTCAAATAATTGGCAAAGCCATTTAAAAAAAATTCTACTTACATAATGGGTTTCTCAAAAATATAGCGGCCTTGATTTTGCTTTTAACGCAGTTGGCGGGCCAACAATAACCGACTTGTGAAGTCTTTTGGAATAAATTTTCGACTCAGTTGTGGATTTTGTATGAAATGTAGTAAGTCAAATGCTTTTTACAATTTTTTCCCACGGCTGTCTCTATGATATTAAATTGTGCTGACCGCCATTCAGTCGATTTCAAATGTTATCTGTCCACAGATGCCTCCATGTGATTTAAGTTGTATACTGGGACCACCCGGACATCGGACTCCCAGTTGGTCGACGACTATGTTCACAGTTTCTATTTTTCGACAACGGATTACGATTCGCTCTTTGACATAAACATCTAGACGGTGTGCTTGTTATATCAAGAAATTCAGACTAAAATTCGAGGACGAAGACAGTCCGTTTACAATCTGAATTAACAAATCTAGAATGACGCAAGCATATTTGAAAAGTTGATTTTGGCAGTTAACATTTGCCGAAAATCGGCTTTAACAAAAGAGTTTCAGAGGCCGTTTGCTTTCTATAACGCTCCGCGTTTCAAATAACAACTTTTTCACTTTAAAAAAACTTTCCAGATTTAATGGAGGGTTCAGATCAGTCTTCCAGTCTTTCCAGTCTTCTTAAAACTGTAGTGGCTGATGTCACGGGAAAACTGCTGTTTTCTACTTTTAAGGCCTTTATCACAAGCATATGTAAGATATTATATTTGTTTTGCTTTTTAGGGGCATAGAAAAAGTAAGTGATCTTCAGTCTTGCAATTCGTTAGTATTATTGATTCAATACATTTCTGCAACTTAAGCTACCATAATTTCAAATTTGTTCGTCTGAGTATTGATTGGTCTAGTACCGCAACCACATTTTCTAGAGCGGTTCCTGCAGGCACCATACATCCATTTACTTAATACCGAACTTGAAGTTTTCGTAAACGCAATAAGGATTCTTGAAACGAATTAAGAACAAACAAACAGACGTTTGGTAGTCCAAATCTATTCTAATCGTAAGGGACCACGGTTTCAGAAATGATTTAAAGGGCGGGTAAATATTGTTTCCATTGATGTCTTTTGTGTTAATAAATCGGAGACTTACTGTCTCGGGTTATTGGCAAAAATGTGCTTATCAATTGACTGGATTAGGTTCACACTAGTTAAAGATCCAATTGGGAAATACCATAACGGTCATTCAACCGAACGTCAAAGTAGGTCTGAAATTTATCTGTCTCCAAAGTGGTCGAGATAAATTCAGTATATAATGGTCTTGTGATGCAAATTCAAAGTGCCATTTGTATAACCAAAAACGTATCTTTATGCAAATTTAAACCAGCGTTCTCTGCGACTAAGTTTTCCTTTTTAAAAATACATATATCTCCAACCGAATGCTGCTTCATCAAATATCGCTAAATCTATTGTTCTTGTTCTAAAAAGTCGCGATATAAAAACAATAGCCATTGTATCTTTATATCCCCATCAAAATTAGCGTTTCTAAATCAAACCCAATTAAGAGGTAGTAATGCTGAGCTCTGCGCCTTTTGTTACATCTTCTTTGTCAAATTCTATCAATCTAATTCCACCGATCCACACACACACCTAGCATAAACTAGCAACATTTTAGCAATAAAAAAGAAACACCACACACAAAATTCACGCGGTTGCAAAAAGGTTATTGACCCAGCAACTCTATCAACCGAAAGATACAAGCAGGCATAAACAAAAATTTGTCCATGCGTATAGCACGCATATGTGTAAATACTTAAAAGTGCGTTGAACTCGCCAAAGTGCGTGGACCCCAAAAAGTGCGTAGACCCCTCGCGATTTTTTTTTCTATATTCTTTTTTGCGTGTGACTCAATTCGCGAAATTTCGCACACATACTAGAAAAAAATGAATATAAACATTTAAGAGATATTTTTTCGCCAACATTTTCTCTTATGGTGAGGAGGAGGAGGGGATCACGGTCTCCTCCGTTTATTGGAATATTATTTAAATTAGTTTAGAAAAAATTCTATTTATTGAACTTCCTTCCAAGAAATTACAACTTTTTTCCGAGTAACTTACGTAATCGCGCTTTACCAAATTAATTTTCTCTCCGCCTTCGGGTTTTATTTTAGCGGACGCGAGCTTTGGCCCGCCTATATGAGTGCGTGCGATTGTTAAATTAGCGAATGTATTTTTATTTTTTTTTGTTTCTCTAGCTCAACGCACACCAGTTGCCATACCATACCAGACCGTCTGCCAGCAGGAATGGTTTAGCGAATTCTAAAATGTTGCTGCCTCTCTGTCGCTCTAAGGGGATTTTTTCTCTTTCTCTCTATTCACTTAGTTTCGACAGCGCGTACCGCAAAAAAAAAAAAATATTTGTATATATTTACAAACACACATTCGACATTCGAGATACTTCCAACAATCGCACTTGAACGAAAATGATGATCGGACGGATCGGTAGTAGTAGTGTAGCTTGGCTGTCGACGATTGCACATGCGGCTACGGCCAACTACTGATTTGCTGTGACATACTCCTCGAGTCGAGTATAGAAAGTCTCATATCAACTCACAGCTGCAACGTGCAGCGATACCGATACCGACAATACGACAAAGTGTGGTGAGGGTGGTATTGCGGTTCGAAACACTTAAAAGTTCATTATCAATGCCAACAAGTCGGAGAATAATTTATAAGAAAATAGCGTCTGCTGTAGGAAACAGCAAGAAATAATATGTAATAATTTTTTCTGTCCGCTTTTGAGGCGCGCCAACATGTATTAACGCGTGAATGAGAGTCGGATAGACAGATAAGTTGGCAGTAGGTACGTATAGCGGACTGCGAATGACGCGACGCATTAAATGGGACATTTATGTTTGCAATTCGACAGACGGACGAATGGAGCAAATTTAAGTAAGAGATTTGTGCTGAGAAATTTGAAATTTTTAGCACAGAAGATGAATGTTTAGTTAACTGAAAAAGTATTTTTAGAACCTGTTTTGGGAAGTCATGATTTATTTGGGGAGGGAGACTACCTCTGCTGCGTAAGTTGCGAATGGGAAAATACATAAATAAAGATTGCAAAGCTCGGCGTAATCATTTGAAAGAAATTTTATTTTTCTGTTTTGTGGGCGGGGAATTAATTTGAAATTCATCGCTCAGTGGGGCGTATACGCAATATTTTTCGTCGGTTCTTACGGGTGGACTTGTGCCTTCCGATGGTAGATGGCGGTGGGTTTGGAATATGCATCCATAAGTGGTGTCCATCTGCGGGTCGTAAAGGAGTTGATATTGAAAACTATCTGTTGATGGTCACAGGACAAGTTGCATCAATATCGACATTGCTATTTGGTATTGGATCTGATGATTCTCTACGATTTTTGTTCCACTATTTGAGGCTATTTGAAACAAGCAAAGGCTATTAGAACAACTTCGGCATTTCTTCCCCCGACATTGTGGAATTTTTTTTTAACAACAAATAGAAAATCATCCTCATTCGTTCCAAAAACAAAAAAGTACACAAGCCAATTTGGTTTGGGTACATCAACCTCTTCATATTATTCGTTGGCCGTTAGTTTATGCTTTTCTTATTGAGATTCCTTGAAACAAATCCCAACCACATCCATAGGGATTATAATTGTAGAGCTCCTCTCTCATTCGAACTCATATTTGTGTAAAAGTATTGAAAGATCCTCCCACCTCTGATGTAAGTTACTATTGTTAGGAAATAGAAAGGTCAACGTTTTTTTCTGCACCACCGACGGCTTTTTGGTAACCGAAACAATCGCCATTTCCGACGGCATTTTGACATCATCGCAAATGGAAGTTGAACAAGTCGTGATTGTAATAGGTTCAAGTTGTGGAAAATTTTGTTAACTTACATAGCTGCGCGCAGCAGTTCTCCACTATCCATAGCTTGAGTCAAAACATACTCACATTAACTGGCTAAATAATCACCCATGTTTGCATTGCTTCACTTTTAAGAAAAATAATATACAACCGCAGTGATGGATTAAATTGTTTTTTCCGAATCTGTTAAGGGCAGCATTAAGGTGGCTCTGAAGGTATAAAAACTGACCTTTGCAGGTAACTTACATGATTCTCGATGAAGTTTGACATTGACTGGCTGTTAATTGTTACTATTTATAGTATACATATATTTATATTTCTTATACATTATATTTTGGTCTAATTTTGAAATTCGTTCATAAAAAATACTGATGCAGTTTATTTTAACTTCCTTCAGAAGCAGGTTGATTTTGTGAAAGATGGCGGTCGCAAGTTTTCCCTTAAAATGACGTTACCGTGACAGAAAAAACTAGCAAGTGGGCCTGGCATTTATGTCCCATTCACCGCTTTGTGAGTTCCCATAGCCAGCTCCACAGTAAAAAGGTTTTGAACGATTTGCTTTAAAGTTTGAACCTATAGTTGGTTGAGTCGCATCTCAAGGCGGAATACACTGGATAACGGCCTATAGCTCAAAGCTCAACGTCAAGTCGGAATTTATAGTTTATCAGCTAAATTTTTTTTTTAGCTTTCATCCCATTTGTAGACTGAGCTGCAGCCCAAACGGCTGGACGGATTTTTATAGAACTCCGTTCGAGACAACCATTAGATACATTCACACCACGACGTGAAATCAACCTCTCCAGTTTATCTCCAAAATATCCACTGAACTTTTTTTTTTTTTTTTTTTGTTGGTTGTAAGCTTTAAGGCCGTTCGTAGGTTGAGCTGCAGGCAAAATTACTAACTGAATTTGTAGCAAACTTCATTTCAGTCTACAGTAGTCTTAAACCTCGAGGTGAAACAGGAATTTTTGATTTAGCTCTAAAATTGGCGGTAGGTACTTTCCACTTTGGCGTGGAGTTCTCCGTGCAACACTCAGGTCAATATTGACCCATTGCGATGCCCATTGGGGGAAAAGGTTGTCCCTTACCCATAATAACCCTGTCTATAAATACCTGTGATTAAGAACTCACAGTGCTGTTGCATTATGACGACTTAAGGAGACGTGTCATATTTGTCACATAATTTGTAGGCTCTCTACTTTCATTATAAAGCTTATAACTTTGTCCGGAAGCAGTTAAAGATTTTCCTCCTTTGACAAAGGGCTGAGCATTTATACTCTACAGCTTTCTCGTATCTTTGAAGACACTGACGGTACTCGGAAGCGGACAAATTTCATTTTGATAAGCTACCACTGATATTCCACAAGATTCTTGGTATTATGCCTGTTTCCTTAGAGCTCGATTGTCCTGTGACTTTCTTCCCACATGAAATGCAATTCTAGCGTTTCAAACTTCTTAGAATTTAATTTATTGCTTTAGAAGTGCTGCAGAAGAGTTAAGGTTCTGTGAAGGGGATTTTCAAGGCACTTATTGAAAATTCAGCCTTTTAAAACCTTCAAGTTCAGACATCCACCAAAATTTGGTGTCCCAATTCAGGAAGAATGATCTGGAGGCGAATGAGAATGATGAAAGGGCTGCTTGACTGTCACTAATATGTCTATATAAACATTCAAAAACAGAGTTGTAAACATACTTGAATGTAAACGAGATCCCAGATCCAAGTCCTTCGTAGAGTCCTCCGAACTTCAGGCCGCTACCGCTGTATGAAGGGTTATTGCTAATATCTATGCATCTTTGTTGGGATCTCCGGTGGCAATTTTTGCTGAAGCACTATGTTTTTGAAGAGCGGTATGTCACCGCGTAGATCATATCGAAGCTTCATATACTCAAAGAAGAAACCCATCTTGTGAAGATTTATCTCCTTTTTTTTTTACCAAACTGTTTAAGATGCCTATTTCCACTTGAGTGATATATATGCCGAGGACATTTAGTCCTTGGAATCTGTATAGCTTCTGTTGTACAGCAGGAAAGCTGTATCTAAGTATTTCTTACTTTTAGAGCAGTTTTTTGTCTTCGGCTAAGTACACCATCTTTATTAATGATTTAAACTAGGAACCTAAGGCTACCTCAAAGGCAGAAGTCACTACCTAAACCAAGAGAGTACGTAGCTCTCAGTTTGATAAGTCGCCTGGTGAATGTTTTTTTCGAAAAGGATGCGTGGGCTGTGACCGAATCCTCTAGTTTCATAGCTTCAAGAGTCGGCACAAAAAAAAAAAAAAAAAAAAAAATAGCCAAGTGGTTGCTTCAACTATTACAAACCTTTCCGGTTTCGTGTTTTCCTTTTTTATTACAGGTTTATTAGCTGAACACTTGAATGCATTCAGCGGGCGAACTAAAAACTAAAAACCTTGATCGAAAAGTCCGCTGCATATGACGATGAAATAAGCACGTGCGAAAAGTGGGCCCCTACCCAAGTGGCGTATTTTTCGCCACAATTACATGCTCGCGACTGAAAATTATTGAAACAGAAGCTCCTCATTCTTACGAGACCAATATCAACCCTCTGTGACCCCTTTGGTCTTCAGGGCGGTCTTCGAAAAAAACACGAGTAACGCGTGGCACACTGTTGCACGATATTCGGAAATAAGCTTGAAGAACTCGTTACATCTCTGGATCTTCACTGCCAGTCTAAGTTATAGCAGTGTTACCAGTTTGGGAGTTTTCTCCACAGATTTTTTTCGTCGACGGACGGGGGGAGAAATAGTTCTATCCGGGGGGAAATATTTTGACCGTCTGGCACCGCTGGGTCCGAGTAGATATTCACCTCTTAAATGTCTAAATAGGATGTTTGTAATAGCTACCAGTTTTATATGGCAGAGCTTCGAGACTCGCATGTTGTCCAAATTCCTTTCCATTTATTCTGTTTTGACAACAAAAGTCGTTGTTTTCATTGTCAATCAATCCATTTTTATGGTTCCCATCCTCTAAAAGTTCACTTAATAAGGTTTTTCGAATACTTCCAGTTGGTTTTCTACCCCAGATAAGCATGTGCTTCGTGTGACGATCCACCCAAACAAACTCAGTCCTAAAGCGCACCATATTAAGCATGCCAACCGCTCGTTGCCCATATGGAACAAGAGCGTGATTGGGTTCGTAAATTGAGCTCAACGTTAGAAAATCCAATACTAATACTTTCACTTCATTGCATCGTATTTAAGAACTGTTTCCTTCGGCCCAATGGTGACCTGTAAAAATCCAGTCCGCATTGGGGTATTTTTGCAAAGCCAACTTCTGCTCACGTATACACTTTCTTTGAGGCCTACTACAAGTCGCTGCCACAAACTAACATGCTACCGACAAAAATAATTGCGGAACTGCGAATACCGCTCGTTTACCATTCTCCAACCATCCGCGCTGCATCCAGGCTAAAGCACAACCACCACATCAATCACCTTTATGTGGTGCGTATAACTTGCACTTGTTAAGAGCACACAGTTCAAATTATTACTCCCCGCTGACCAAACAACTGATCGACATTCCCAATAAATTGATTTCCAATCATTATATACCGATCGCCGCATTATACACACTCTTGCATATTTAAATTACAGTGCGCGCAATCCAATCCAACAGCGCGTTGTTATCTAATCGAAGATACTGGCACTAAATAATTGTGCATTTGCCATTCCAGTTTGATTCACAAGGCCCGCCAGCTTGACTCCGAACAGCTAAACACCAGCCACAAACTGACTCTGTCCAGAGACAAAAAGCTGTAGGTACCTACCATGGCGACGACGTGTCAAAAGCAAAACAAAATGTGTTAACTAGAGAAAATTACAGCAACAACCTGGCAGGAACTCAGACGCTGTCATATAATCGCCCAAAAGAATTTGCATATAAATTTCAACTATCGACAGCACATTGCCACCGATCGACACCGATCGACGAGCATACCACGCTCATGAATCATACCACTAAATGATATTTCGCCTGCAATTTGTAATTAATCAATTTGTGTGTCACATGAGAGACGAATAAAAAAATGCCAAATCCCGACGACCCAACGGTTCTGCAAATCATATGCAAATCGATGCATGTCTCTCTCTCTCTCTCTCTCTCTCTCTCTCTATCTGTACATATCGCTGGCTTAACTTGACACTGACATTGAATTGAGACGAGAGGAGAGACACAAGCCAAGGTTATGGGCATCAGTCGGCTAAAACACAGGCCAACAGCAACAATACAAGAAACAGTTTTAAATAAACTGAAAACCGATAAAAAATGCGCAAAAACACCCGACGGAGACGGCAGGAAAATCAGAAAAATGTGAGCAAAAAAAAACGATCGCAAATAAATGAATACTTCTTGTTAGACGACACAGCGTGAATTACATTCTATTTTGTACAGCCAGTTGCACTGTAGAAACTCATTCTCTTGCTACGGTCGTAGATACGACCGACGAGTGTACGTACTTTCAGTTGAATTGGAATTCACGACGCCGCATATACCTATATGTTCAAGATCAAGCTTCGGCAGGGTACGTGGATATATAGAATGCACTATGGGGGCGAGCAACAATTCCACACAAGCTTCCTCCGAGTGTGTAGAACAGAACACATGTGATGTGGATGTACTCGTACCGTACGAGTATCTATGGCGCGGAGTGATGTAACCCTTTTTTCGCACGCTCGCTTATGTTCGATATAGGCTATGGAGCTGTAGATACATACCACTGCCATGATTGCCATTGCATTCTCTACCTATATATACGCGAGGAGAAAGAAAGCTCAGTGAAGCGCGCGCGCACAGATACCCAAACCAATTGAGAAGCAAGGGTGGTTAGTTAGATGGATGGCTGTTAGGGGCAGAGTGTGAGGGAGGGGGCGATATTTCCAACCGATCGCAGTCGCAATAAAACGGGTCTCGCGCGCAGATTATAAACGAAAATACGAAACAAAGAGGCCGTGGTTTTTTTTTTTTTTTTGTTTTCTGTCTTTTGTTGGCCTTTCGTTATTTCAGATACAGAACTGTAAAAATAGCGCGCGCAAAGCTTTCATTTATTTGAAGATGAAAAGAAATTCAAAGCTTTGTGCGATCGACGGGGGAGGGGGGGGGGGGCTTCTTTGCAATTCTAGAACACGTTCACGATCACTGCCAGCCAAGTGATTTATCTGCGGGATACTTTTTCTTTTTGCATTCATTTTTGTTTATGGACGGAGATTAGTGGAGTTTTACTGCGGCCAGGGTAATCTGCATGTCTGCTGTGTGGTTCTTCTTGTCGTTTCTAATTTGCACGCAACACTGTTTTGTTGTGGCGAGGGTGGGGGCCGCGCGTCGCCGCAGACTTGCACTTAATTAAGATCAGTTTGAGTATCTTTGTAATTGTATTCATCGGGAGGGTTATGTTATGCTTTATGGATTTCATATACGCGATTGTCTTTGTCGGTTGGATTTGGGTTGCCATGTTGCCTGATGATGGGGTAATTTATCGCAGCTAAATCTATTCCTCAAGGCTGTAACGAAGTTATTTGTGCGGATTTTTACGACGCGACTTATGTGTGCGATATTATGAGGAGTGATGTCATCGAGTGATAAAATGTGAATACCTTCCACTGCCGGCGCGCGTTGCACTCGATGCTTTCAAGTCATACATAGCTACATGAAGTGTGTTGTACATAGGAATATATGCATTTAAAGAATAGAGTTGCGCAACTCGGCTTATTAGGCGTGACTTTTGCATTTATGGATAGAGTTTGTGCGTTTTAAGGTCGAGCTACATAAGCTTGGCCAAGTATTTGATCAATTGGACGAGTCGATTCAATATTTTCTTAAAGAAGGTAGTTCATCAGATCGTACTTTGAATAGGTGACTTTCGAAAGTGCAGTTTTACCCAAAACGACTTGATCGTATTTAACAGAAAAATTAAGGAAATTTTGACCTTCTAAATAGAATGGCCTCAAGAATATTGAGACTTCTGCATTTACCGAGATATTTCTGGCAAGTTTTATCATTGAAGACAAGCTTCCTCCGATATGGTAATACAGGGTCATTCATATCGTGGTTTCAAGTGGGTAGCGCTGGCATTTGGCACCTGTCAAACACAGCTGTCATTTGGAGTGTGATAATACTAGTTCAATGTTTTCGATTTACGATAATTGATCGCTTTACAGTCGAACAATGCGTTAAAATAATCAAAACTGACTACAAAAGTGATGATTCAAACGTAGCCACCTTTCGAGCATTACACGATGATTATGGTCATCATAATTGACCGACTACGCAAGCAATCGGTAAAATTGTGAAGAAATTTGAAGAGAGTGGGGAAGCCTTACTGATGTCGTAAGGCCTGTGCATCATCGTAAGGCACGCTCAGTCGAAAATATTGCTGCTGCAAGTGCAAGTGTTGCTCATGCTCCCAATTTATCGCTTTCCCGGCGTTCGCAGCAGTTGAACGAATGATACCCAATTTTTTTTTTGGCCGGCGATTGAAGATCATGACTTGGACGAAATGTGGTTCCAACAAGACGGGGCAACAAGCCACACAACGCGACCAATTATGGCTTTATTGCGTGAGAAGTATCCTGGTCGGGTAATTTCACGTTTTGGCGACGTCAATTGGCCACCAATTTGCTTTGACAGAGTTCGATTTTTTTTCTCTGGGGCTACGCAAAGGACCGTGCTTACGCGAATAATCCCCGAACTCTAAACGCATTAAAAACCAACATTACTCAAGTTATGGCCGAGATACCGGCCGAAATGTGCGAAAAAAAATTTACCCCCAAAGTCCAAACTTTATAATGAAATAAAATTTTCATCAAAAATGTATCGCTGTGTGTGTTTTATTTAACTTTACTTTCGAAACCGAAAAAAATTAATCACCCTTTATATGGCAAGACGAGCAAGACCGCCCAGACAGCTCTCGATCCCTAGCTGACTCCCTCGAGTTCCTAACACAAAGTTGGTTGAGATCACACTCCAATTTGATTTTTTACCCAAGACGGGGTTTTTTTTTTCTACCCTCAGAAGTGGACACAAAAACTCTTCACCCTTCAGCGTTGGTAATCATATTGCTCCCCACATTTGCCATAGTTTGGGCATCAAAGTTGACTTAGAATTTTCACCAGAATTTTTTCCACCACCAATCAAAGCGACGCATTTATTAGCCCCGTACTTTGCGAACTCGACCGAGCGCCCATAACCGTCGATATGGAATAAATATATCTACTCTATCCACCTACTTCCTTCAGTCGAACTATTCTAAATATGTAATACTTAGTTCAAGCATGAGTGGCTGAGATTTCACCACTCATTACAGTAGGGACGTAAAGTTGAGCCCATTGATCTCTGTCCTTGCATCATTAACCTAATCAACCAGTTCTCAGGTTTATTCCTTTAATTTAGCCATTCTTCGTGAAGTGTTGCCATGTCTGAATATAGTCCGCGATACTAATAATCATTTTAAGTGTCCAGGCTAAATTTTTTGAACTCACAATGGTGTAATATTCAATACAAAATTGCATATTATGAAGTAACCCAGCCAACTGTCACTGCTGTCATTGCTGACCCTAAGCGTTTTAAACATCAATAAATATAAAATAAATGGAGCTCTGGGCTTGCTGGATACAATCAACCTGCATTTGATCCTGAAAGCCTGATGTTTTCGAGTTCCCCCTTAGTAAAAAAAAACTATCTGTCGCCACCATAGTGGAAATGTAAGAATCCATCAAATCTCCCGACTTCTTGTTGACCAAACAGCTCGAAGAGCAACGCTGGTAATCAAAGAAGCAATACCTTCCTAAGACTGCAACATTGCCGGACACAGCTTTTAACTTTAAAGCTCTTTGACAGCTTTTCTATACTAAAAACATAAAAAAAGACTCTGAATGCCTTGCCCCAGTAAGAGGGAGCCCAAGAAAATCTTCGTTGATTTTTTGAACATGGTAAGCAGAAGCTCGTTAGGGTAAACAGTATTTGACGAACAGGTGGACTATATACCTAAACAAGCAACCGGTATATATACATCTTCTGATCCTGCACACTGCGTAAAGTTTGCTTTCATTTTTCATTCACTAGGGAGCTCTCGGATTTCGAGACTATCTATGATAGTGGGTTGAGATTAGCAGCCGAAATTCTTGACAATTCTCTGAGAAGCTTTGCTCAAAGTCCTGCGTTCTACATAAGTCCCTCATCTTCATCTTGGATTCTCATTACACTTTTGCCTTCAGACCGAGTGAAGAAATTGTCTATGACTGGGAGGATAAACTATTTGCGTGGGACTGTTTGTCTTCATATAAAGAAAAGGATTGTAACTCCCGTCTTCATTTTGCTAGTGTTCGAATAGCCAATATGAAAGCCTTCAGCTATTTTCGTTCATCGACCTGTCTTCAGGTATCCTCAGCGATATCTTTCCGACACATTTGCCGACACTACATTTAGCACCAGGCTTAGGTGTCGACATAATCTTCAGAGCTCACTTTTTTGGACACTGAATGTTTCCACTTCTTGTCCAAGGCGGTCCCCAATTCTTTGACTGCATCTTGTAGTCTTTCTGTATTTCATGTGCCTCATGTTTTGGGGTGCTGTATCTGTCCGCAGATGGGCCATCAGTGTCGTAATATCGCAGTACCAATCCAGGAGGCTTTCTCTGAAATTGGTAAGTAAAGCTTACCATATGAAACTGGTACTCAAAAGGAGTGTAACGCTGCTCCACACCTTAACCAGTCGACATGTATTCTCAATAAAGGAAGTCCTCTTCGACAAAAAACGCCTCGAAATGACATCTTGTTTTAGACGGACCAGACAGTCACATCACCCTCTTCTTTATCCCTGGCAGCTCCTGCAGAAGTCATTTGAGGCAAGAGGCTCGACTTTTGTATCATGCTGAGACAGTGTCCACTAATGACAAAAATCACTGAGTTGACCATGGCAGCTGTCAAAGGTCATTCTTCGAATCCGTTTATTTACTATCATGCTGAATGTAAGACCATTTTTAAAAGGGTAGTTTCTGCAAGGAACGAGGTGACCCAGAAGTTTACGCAACTGCTTACATTGTACAAAAGTGTGATAGACTGTGGAAAAAATTTAGATAAATGAAAATTCAAAGACAGAGGCGGCCATAAAACTTGGCGAATAACGTCCGGTTTTCAAAGTGTTGCATTTCGACGCATTTTCGTCCACTTTGCTAGAATTTTGTATGCATGGCTTGGAAATGTAGACTAGGCGGTCCTTTTTACGGCTTTCATCATTCACCGAAACCTTAAAAAATGATTTTTTTTTCAACTATTACGCTCAATTGGGTATTGTTCACTTGTATAAAAGCCTCAAAGCAGCTTTCAGAGCTAAGCACACTGCATTAGGGTTGACAACAGCTGACGAATTAGCCATTATGCTGAGACTTGCTACTATCTAACAATATATTTTATTTCTTTATTTAATTCAATCAAATTGTGTTAAACCCCGAAAACGCTGTTTTCATAGTTTTCTAAAACTGTTTTTGAAGGTTAGAGAACATGTGAAACCCGTCGATATTGCTTCAATACCCGCAATAAGGGCTGAAAGTTCTGAACTTGTTCTGAAATGATCTGTTTTATCAACCGTCCGACGTCCGTCGTATGGCGACACCTCGCTGGACGAAGAAAAATGTTCCTTATTAGCGAAGTCATAAGAATTACAGCCGTTCTCAAAATATAGGGAGCACCCATCTAAAATTGTATCCCTCCTCGGTGCGAATGAAACGAAAACTTATTTAAATACCTTCTCAGTTCGCCTGTCACATCAGAGCAAGGTGCAGCGTAGGGAAAATTCCTCCACCCAAACCTCCAATAAAGCTGGCAGTGCTAGACCCAGTCCAGCCGTAGCTCCAAACTTCACAGCGTTCAAGATAAATGATGGTTGTCATCAGGTTTAGGCACCTCATCGTATCTTCTAAGGCGTAAAGGTGACACATCCACCTCTGTGCAGTCGTGTACGTAACGTAACGGGCATATTTTTTTATTTATTTATTAAAAATGCATTTTGAGTTCCGCCATTATGTCGTGCGAAGCTTTCTCTGACTTTTCGCTTCCCCTTGCCTCACATATTTCGGGGATGGTGCTGTTGTTTTTTTTTTTTTTCTTTTCCCAAGAAGTCGACCACTATCATAACAGTATAATACAGTTATTTACTCCTCTTTGTAGCACAATGGCGCTCAAGAAGTTATACAGGGTTGGGATGGGAACTACCCTCGGCGAACGTCTAAAATGACGAGGGAATGGAATTCCGCATGGCGGCGCGGCGACAACATTGCACAGGCACACCGTACAGAGTGTACACGCTTCTGAAGCCCATCCCACATAACTTTTTTTTTTTTTTGTTCTTGTACGCTTCCTACGGAAAAATAGTTTGTTCGGCTTAGTACGAGAGAAAAAAAAAAACAAGCATAGAAAAGATATCATACCTACCTACCACCTTGGAGGGTTGAAAGTCGCTTTTCAGTTATTTAGCGTGTTTTTTTTTTCATTTTTTTGATTGCCTCGCCCTCTTGGCATTCTTGCTGCATGCATTCACATCGTCGTCTTATCAGCCACCCCATGCCAATGTTCGTCGTCTACTGCTCTAATGTCGACTCATACACACCACAGGCCATAGCTATGTACATATATAGGGGCCATGCTGAGTGCTATGAGCTGGGTACAAGAATTGGGGTTGGTTGGCTGATGTATAAAGGCATATCGTAAGTTTTTATCATGTACAAACGCAAATGTAAGCCGGGGAGAGAAACAAAGCGAAAATGGGGGAAAAAAACGTGCGCGCTGTAAAACCCTAAAAGTTACTATAGCTACGAAAACTTAACAAACTTCAACTCTTCGACTGCCATTATGGTTTCCAAAACAACCCCTCGCTCTAGCGCACTTAGTGTAGGTATTCTGTTTTTTTTTTTTTTGTTCGCACAATTTTATGCGATTAGGCGCGAATGGCAAGCGGTTATGTACCCATAGTCGACTGTTGGCGTTAGAAAATCACGGTATTTGTGAATAGGTACAGGAAGGCAATAAAAACAGTTGCAGGCAATGGGCTTTGTGCGGAACTAATCAACTAGGTTAAGTGGCATCGAATTGGCTTAGAAAACGTGTGGACCTCTTAGAATTGTGTGAACTTTATGTCCTTCTGGTTGGAGGACAAAAAAAAAAACATGTAGTTGGTGGGGATGTTCCGGTTAGTTTTTGACAAAGATCAAGTGTGGTTATGTGTTGTTTTTCTTGAGAATGTAACCTTTCTGTCAGCTGTACCTGAGAAACCCTTTCATGGTAGAAACAAGCCACCTTAAAAGGCAGAGGTAAACCTTACAAGCCTGCTCTCATCTTCACCTCTGGCACTGGCACTGAAGATTTTTAGTTTAGATTTCAAACAGATGATGATGGATGCACTTGGGACATTGACAGCCTCTGCGTAGTGTAACAAACTGGGCTCGGTTTACCTTTGACCGTAACTTAACAGTAATACAAAAGCGGAAGATTTATTTAAATTCAAGCCGTGGCTAGGTATTTGACGCCTCTAACGGTTAGCTCGGACGAGAGAGAGATATCTTTGCTAGCTCGGTCAATAACAGTGGATCTTTTCAATCTTTGTATCGAGCGTTAGATGGCAATCCGCTTATAAAGGGTGGTTAAGTTTTAAGGGCCGATGTTGATTTTGAATATAACACAAATTATTTATGAAATTATTGTCATTCCATTTTACTATGATAATATTGGTATTTTGAAAAAATACGGCCCGATGATGCCGCCAGCCCACAAACCGCACCAAACAGTCACTCTTTGTGACCGAAAAACTCACGAAGTGCACGATATGCATTTTGATTTGAACGCCCATTTTCATAATAAGCCTGAATAACTTTAACGCGTTGCTCGATTGTGTTGCTCGATTGTGTATCTTTCCATGGTTCGAATTGAGTAAGTCTGAAATTGAGAAATGTCAAATGAAATGCAGAAAAAAACTTGACGTTTACGTGTGGTTTAACCACCCTTTATAAGCTTAGGTCAACTTTCTGTGAGCTTTGAGGCAAAGTTAAAAAATGTTAAAAAAAACAGTTCAAGCCGCAGGTAAATGTTTTAACGAAAAGTGTGAATCTTTGGTTGCTTCTTGGAAAAGTGGACCTCTCTGATAATTGGTTTATGACGAAATTTCGACCAGGGAATTTTTGAAACATACATCGAACTACCCCTTGAAATACCTCCTAAATAGCTTCAAGGCTGGATTTGACAGACTGTACTGTCAGTGTGAAAATTACAGCCCTGAAGTCGTACCAATCTAAAAGCTGAACTTGATGAAGGATATATCTACGCTGTTTTGAAAAAGTAAGCCAGTTTGGCACATGCATTTACAGCCAGCACCTTGTAAGCGGCGAAGTTGCTACAAGCTTAACTATAATTGATAGCAAAAATGCCTCCAGCAACTAAGAAGTAATTTTGAATAAAGAAGGAAGGACAAGACTTATCGTCGACAGACTACTTTCATAGTGTACCGCCTTTGCCCATCAAGTTCCGTAGAAAGCTGGTGAAGGTGTCATCGACTATGGTAGCTGATGAGTTTAGCTAAAACAACCGAAACTAACTAGAATTGATGTACCTGACTGATTGATGTACACTTAAACTCTGGTAAGTGCCAGTGGCGACATCTGCAGTCAGAAGACGTGATATTAGGGAGAAGTGTTACGTGCTAAAACACTAGAATGAGACAAAAATAACTCCTCGATATCTTCCAGCGCTGCTCATTGCATTAGCAAGTTATATATTTTAATTTCTTAGCAAAACACACAAATAAAAGCGTTGCCGCTGAAAATTTGTGAAAAGGGGAATAAAAATAGGCCCGAGCCAAAAACACGAGCCCCCACATAAAATACTTATATAGCAATGTAAAAAAAACAGCATCAAAAACATTTATTTAAACAAGGAACAAAAAAAAGAAAGTATTCTGCAAATGAATTTTTTTTTTGTTGCATTCTTCTTTTTGAAAATCTTACTTAAACTAGAAAAGGGCCCATTTCGATCATTTTAAAAAAAAAAAAATGGGGGGCCACGGGTCTTGAGGCTAAAAAAGGGGCCAAAGTTCATCGCTGGCAGAGGGTGATCTAGGTATAGTACTTAACACATTCATGGACTTAGATTTCTGATAAAATAGTAAAAAAATACAGTCCAACTTGCGTCCCCAGAGCTTCATACTTGCGCAGATATGACCTTACGAAGCGTCTGGAAGATTACGTAAATCTGTTACAGCAAAACTTTGAAGGATTTAGTAAATGCAGCTTTGTAGGGAAACATGACTCTAGAGAAGACTCAACTTAGACTTGCCTCCAAGCTTCGGTTTATTTGCAGTTGGTTGGGTCCTAGTCCACTCTGAGATGATAGATCTAGGAGTTGCACGCATAAAACCACAATCAACTTCCCCGCTATCATTCTTTCTCTTTGCGATGGACTCGGTAACGCTTCGTACGACCAAGTGTTCATCTCTGACCAATCTCCTTTAACTCGGGCGACGAAATGAATGCTCCACACAGAAATAATCTAACCAGTACTACTTTAGATATACCTAGATTGCGGGAATCTAATCGTGAAAGAAGGGCAAAGTGTTCCATATGGACGTTTTTAAGTAACCAAACCCTTCGTGAAATATTTGTTGTGTGAAGAAAGGGAAAAAACCCCAAAAACAAAGAAATAATGAAGTCTTTCCACGGTTCTTGACATGTTAAACCTCCATTTTCAAGACAAATCTGCTGCGGTTTATATGAAGGTATAGGCAAGCTTGTGTGGTATATAGCCTTTTGTAGGTAAATGCAATTCCACCTGTATAACAGTATAGCTCCACCGGGATCGATGTTAAAAGGAGGCTTCAGTGTTTTCGCTGGATATGATCCAAATAAGTTTCGATTACGATACAAATGCGTTTTAAATGTGCATAAAAATCTTCTTCTTATTGGTACAAGTCGTCTTTGAAAGTGCGAACTGGAGCCACGCGTATGTTCTTAGCATCGCTTTTCAAGTGAAGCTTTAGATGCACTGTCGAGAAGTTCACACTGCTTCCAGAAAAAGTACTAATTAGTCTCTTGATGTCGTAAGTGAAGTGCTCACAACAATCGATAGACAACCGGAAAAGTCAAGGGTTCTAACTTTAAACTGCTATCGACTTCAGTGTGGTAAATACTTTGTATAGTCCGTCCCATAGTAAAAGAAAGATCCCAACATGCGCAGTAGCAATTTATTTAAGGGATATTTTCTCTTTTAGGTATTTTTGATCGCATTAAATTGTAAATGCTTTTCTCTACTTTATCTTTTTTGCAGCGATATTGGAAAACGTAGTTATTTTGTTATTGAACGTGTTTTAACTGTCATCGGGTTTCACCAATTAATTAAAGTTGTATACACGAAGTAAAACATTACAATCAAGAAAATGAAGAAATCATGAAAAATAGCACAATTGACATAAAATAATTTAAAGCAAAGAAAATGAATACGTATCAATAAAAGATATTGTTTGAAAAAATAAATATTTGAGATTTTATTTGCAGTTAGCTACTGTTATAAATAGTGTTTTTTATAAATAGTTATTTGTTATATAAATAGTAGATAATATTAATCGGAATCCGATTTGTCGTTTTATACAAGTTTGGGATGTTTCCCTGCATTTGAAAAATTTCATATGAGGTTTTTTAAGTTATAATAGGTATAGTGTGGTAAACTTGTATGACACAAGTCATAAAAGAAAAGAAAAAATTATAAATTCATGCAAAAACACGTAAAAATATACCTATTATGCACTTGAAAAAATGGGTTATTAACTGTGGGTAGACAATTGGACACTTAGGCCTTTCCATGAAAGTCGTATCGGGCGAGGCAGGTCAATTTTAAGTGTGTAGAAAAGAGACCCATCTTTTCTAAACTAACCTAAAAATCTACCTGCCTACCTGCGTTCGTGTGAAGTAATGCGTGCCCATGCAGAAAGTATAACGGAAATTCCATTTCAACCCTTTTTAATAGTTACTCAAAACTCTGGCTTTCATTACTAAACACATATTTGAGAAGTGCAACACCCAGAAAATTTCCCTTTTCTTTGGGGTGGGTAAATGTGTATCTTTTCCATGCGGCAACGACGGTTTTGTGTGGATGAGGACAATCAAATCAGTCATGTCTCGATCGTTGATCGAGAGAGATGTTTTCGCAAGCAGGGGTATGTTTGTTGCATGAAATGCGCACATATTTTTTTTAGCTGTAGTTCTGGTTGGAAGAGTAGTTTTGTTGTCGCTAAGAGAATAAAATCCCTGATGTGAAGAGACCTGCGCAAGAAATTTTCTTTTACTATGGGACGGACTATACCTACCATTTGTAGGTTTCGCACTGTCAAGCCTAAGAAGTGCAGACGGCCTCTATTCCTTCGCGCGTCTTATTTATGAAGAGTCTCTCAACAGCTCAATCGGGTGCATCGATGCCAAAGTTTGACTTTGACTTCATCCGCTGCTAGTTTGTTAAAATTATGTGACCCAACAAATATAGTTGCCACATATCTCGCTTTATTTGCTATTCATGCGGCAGAGCACTGTCAGTGCCATTCATAAATATACTGCTGGACCCAACGCAGAGCCCTGACTCCACCCTCAAGATGTGTCTTCCGCTTTAATGTGAGAGGCAAACGATGTTGTGGCATGCATGAGTAGAAAATGATTTTCATGTAATCTTTCATTGTTGTTGCGGAATTTGAGTTCAAAAAGTGTAATTTAGCAGCCGTTGCATACCTTCTCTTATGTGTCCCTTTTCCCGCGATGGTCATTCCCCAAACTCTACTGCCCAAAAGCGGACATTGTTGCTCGGAATCGATTTTTTATTCAAAGTTTTTCCATTTTTCACTTGAAATTCACCGTAATTTTGTGTCCTGTATTTTTTTTTTTTTTTCCTCTCCTATTCCAGGTAAGCGCAGCGCACTTTTCAACATTTCCTTCTTCTTCTGGTGTATATGCATGCGCATGCCTGGTGTAAGTATCATTGAGGTGCCCATAGTGCGCCCACTCTAAGATCTCTCCTCTACAACCACCTACGAGCGCTCTGCAATAGTAAATAATGCGCGCTAGTCGTCCTCGGTGTGTTTGCCCCCAACCCAAGTTTTTCGCATTTGAATTACAAAATGCGTGATTTGCGTGATTTTCATGGGTATTTTCCCTCAATCGCGCATATTCGCGCAGACGGACGACCCCCTACCTGCCACCTTAAGCTCTGGGCGTCTATTTCAGCGAGACGGATGGGAGATTTGCAATAAGGTAAAAAGCGTGACCACATGCGTGATGTTGAGCCGCGCGCAAGAACAGAGCGCACACATATACCTAACACCAATGGCCATGACGTGATGTACATATTCTTCACACTTGCACCTAGGACTGTCTTTGCACAGGTTCACATCTTGCAGATGGTACACATCGTGGAGTGTACTCCACAGCCACCCACCCATTCGGCCCACGATTTCTTATTTTCGGCTTAGGCTCTGTGAATTCTGAACTATGTGCGTGTCAGAGAGCCGCTGGCGAGGGGAACGGCATACGATGTGATGAACCGAAATCATTCCAGCAATGATGCGTTTCTAATCTGAGGCACAGCAGCAGCAGCACCAGGAACGGCAGTGGAATCCAAATTGCACACCAGCTAGGGAAGAAGAATCGTGCTCTATAGCAAAATGACAGAGTCTGGTCGCGTATGGAGCCGAAACACACCGCACCACGTAACAAATTTGCCATCGCGCATGAGGGTGCGACGACGGGTGGATATGTGTGCCCAGAAGGCTATTTTAAGTCTAAAACGTGATTGCATAGTGCGCGCCGCTGGTGCAGATGCGGCAATCATCTGCAAAACGCAATGCAACAATTGACGGAGTACGCGTTTTTTGTCTGTGACGTGGAGACAGTGTGTGAGGAAAGGAGGCTAATGGGCTGTATTTGAAATTGATAAGTTTGCTTTTGAACTTTTGAACTTTTGTTCTCCAAACCAGCTTTTTCCATCTGAAATATTTCACATGCATTCGATCTTCTATCTTTTATGATCCCATCTGGCACTTGCCATCTTTCATATTTCATCATCAATTTTCCGTCTTCAAGTTTCCACTTTCCATTTTCCAATCTCCATCTGTCATCTTGCCTCTTCCATGTTCTATCTTACATTTTCCATCTTCCTTCTTGCATCTTAGATCTTCCATCATCCCCCTTCCATCTTCCACTTTCCAGCTTCCATGTTCCAACTTCTGTCTTCTGTTGGGCATTTTCCTTCTTTCATCTTCCACTTTCCATCTTAAATCTTCGAACTGTCATTTTCCAGCTTCCAACTTCCAACTTCTATCTTCCAACTTCTATCTTCCAACTTCTATCTTCCAACTTCCATCTTTCATCCCCCATCTTCCATTTTCCACTTTCCAGCTTCCATGTTACAACTTTGAACTTCTATCGACCACTTTCCTTTTTTTTTCTTCAATCTTCCATCTTATATTTTACATCTTCGATCTTCCCCACCTTCCATCTTCCACTTTCCAGCTTTCATGTGCCAACTCTTGTCTTCTGTTGGGCATTTTCGTTCTTTCATCTTCCACTTTCGATCTTTCATCCCCCATCTTCAATTTTCCACTTTTCAGCTTCCATGTTACAACTTTTGTCTTCTATCGGGCATTTTAATTCTTACATATTAAATCTTTCATCTTCCACCTGGCACCTTCCATCTTCCAGCTTCGAACTGCTAATTTCTACCTTCCAACTTCCAACTTCCATATTTCATCTTTCATCTTCCATCTTCCATGTTACAACTTTTGACTTCTATCGACCACTTTCCTTCTTTCATCTTAAATCTTCCATCTTTCATTTTGCAACTTCGATCTTCTCCCTTCCATCTTCAAACTTCCACTTTCCAGCTACCGCATTAAGTTTGAAGTTTAATTTATCTTCCGCTCATCCTCCCGATATTTTCTCCATGACCCATCTTCCAATTCCCATCTCAAATTTACCAAATTTACCCCAAATTTAAACTCCTGCAACCATCAGCCTTCCTGTCGCCCATACTGTAGGCATGCATAGAAAATTGAGGGACCCCAGAAGCGGACACTATTGGACATGAACTCTATGCTCGGTTCTTCCTCTCCTCCGTACGTAAATTGCATACTTCTATCCACGCCAAACTTGGCCGTTGGGTCAATGTGACTCCTAGCATAGTTGCACCCAGAGTCTGGGTCTCGTGTGTCCCGCGCAGATACCTCCTCCATCACGACTCTCAATGGCGCAAGCGTAGCGCATTGTAATCAATGCGCATTATTCATGGAAAGAAAGAGAGATCGTGTGATGGGATCAAATATATTCTTTAATTCACATAATTTCGTGTGTACGTACGGGCGGAGGTGGTGGTGTATTGTGTGCTGCTGCTGCGCACTGCAGTCCTTGCTGCACGCAATTTTTTCAAAAAAAAAAATAAAAATAAAAATTGTCTTACCTTTTGTTGGGTACAGTGCTATACCTCCTGCTTGGCGCTCTTCGTCTAGTTGGTGTGTCTTTCTCTGTTTTGGGCCAACAAATGGAGACGTGATCTTGTTTTAATTCGGCGGAATAATGATATCTATGGCGTGCCTAGATTTGTTGCCTCGCCTGCGCTGCTGTGGTCTCCTCGGCTGATGGTATGGGTTAGGTATATACACTACGTATCGCTGGGTCTCTTGCTTCTGTTTTAATTGTTGTAATTATGTGGCCGTAATTATTGTTAATTATTTGTTTTGATTTCCAATGCAGCTGCGGAAACTGAAACAGAACCAACGTAGCTGCACTTGTAGGCCTGGCAGGGGCAGCGGCAGTGGGATAGTACCACCACCAGCACTGGTATGATCAATTATTGTGAAAGGTGTGGTAGTGGAGTTGTGTGTATTTTTTATAGTTGTTGCAGTTGTTTCCGTTTAATTTGCGTGTATGTAGCGTTAAATTGTTTTACATTTAATCTGAGGATTACGAAAGATTGTGGTTTGGTTTGGTTTGCTGTCCATGCGCTGAATGTGTACAGTTTATAAGGAGAAAGTGAGACCAAGGTAGACGAGGTGACATGTTTTTTTCTGTTTTTTTTTTTTGTTTCGGCGGCAACAAACGGTGGAAGGTCACTATTCGACCAGAAGTTGGGCGGTTTTCCCCAGAGTTGTTAAATACTTTGAGCATGTTGAGGGCTGACTGTCGCTTGAGGTATTTTATGGCAGCCTTCGCGTTGGTCCTTGTGCTAATTATGTGCGAAGGCGTTTGCAGTTCAGGAAATGTCTTTTTTTCAGCTCAAAATTGCCTAACTAACGTCTTTCAAAGGTCTTGTCGCAAAAGTTTCAAAATATCGCAAAGTTCTGGATATCTTTCCATGAACTGCAAAGCACCGACTAAGAAGTTTCTACTAGTCCCCTGTGTTCAAAGCCAAGTTCATTTTGTTGAGTAGTTTATTTCAGTAGATTGAAGTGGACGACCTTAAGGTAAACAAGCCTCTTCGGTGGTTGCGCTTCAACCGAAGAAAAATTTAACAACACCCTGGTTCGACTTTTAAACTTTCTTTAAATGGATAAAGACGTCTATATAAACGTTAAGATAATCAGTCACCTTTTGCGCATTTGGATCTGAAAATGGCTTCTGCAAATACTGCCCAACTTTAGTTCAATCAGTTCACGATTAGAGACAGGAACTCAGCTGAACTCAGCAGAACTCTCTTCAGATGATGGGTGAAACAATCAAGAAATTAAATCAAGTTTATATTTAATTTGATGTGCACGACACCGCATTTATATGTGAGGCAAATAGATACCTAAGACCGCAAAGCTTGAACTCACTCACGTTCCAAGTTCTAAAACAATCCTTAAATTACTGTTTAAGTCCGAAAGAATGCCTGAGGCAACGGAAACTGTTCACTTGGTGGTAGAAACAAAGCTTACCTCATGATAGCCCTGTCTCTAAACAGGCAACGTAAACCCTTAACTGTACTGAACTAATTGAACTAGAACTGATGGAACTAGTTCAGCAGCTAGACTTAGTTGTTCATTTGTTCTTAAATAAACAATCAAACAAGGTGAAGAACTTGTTGTGCCACAATCCCATATAAGCTCGGATAGCCCGATGTATAACTTAGAGAACATAAAGCGCCCGTTCTAAAATGAAGCTTAAAATCGCACTTTAAAAAAGGTCTAAGTTATCATCAATAGTGTAAGAGATTTTACGAAACACGCATTCAACTGGAACCGCTTTCAGTTGCCCAATTGCTAGCTATGAAGAATGCGCTTATTCATAACCTCATTCTTGGACATTTCTCGCAATTTTTGGACACCTTGCAGCTTGCCAATTCATGTACAGCAGCTTCCTCTGCTAAATTTCAATTAAACCGCATATAGTCGTTACACAAACCCAAACTCTCAAGTGCAGACACGAAACTTTTCAGTGACAGACCTCCAAAAACTTATTTTACAGGCTCTGGCAGATTTTAGTTCATTTGTAAAGTCATTTTAAGCTTGCGGACTCTTCATTTCGTGAAAAGACTGCCTACATCATTTAGCAAAGCTCACGCCAAAAATGCTCCACACTGGAGAAGCTTTCTGGCTGCACCTTATTGCTGTTCCCTAGATCAGCTCTTAACTTTTCGATGGTACTTTTTGTTTTAATAGAGTCAAGTCACTAGCCTTCAACCAACCCTCGGGCTTCAAACTTGGATCTTCCTTCCCGTTTAAAAAAAAAAAGGATCCACATCTATTAGGAATGTCAAGCTAAATAAATAACTCTGCCATGTACCTACTGTGGACTTGCCTAGGCGCACTCACCCCTTCAACACCGTCTAGTACAACTTTCTATCAGTCAGTGCAAACCTTCGACACGTCAGGTCGTAAACAGCTTACGCAACTCAGCCATCAATATGTCACACCGTGTGCGAAAATTCAAGGAATTCCCTCACAGTCCCAGTACAGTGACAAACACCTCAAGACACCTCATTAAGAGGTGGCGTTACGTGCGCTCCATCTAAAGCCCCCAAAGAACGCTCGCATATACCCAATACCACTTCACTTCAGTCGGTCGTCCAATTGAGGCAAATGCCACCAAGAAGTCTCAGCTTTCCATCGCATTAGCCAAACCAAAACAAAGACGATCCATTGCAGCCAAGTGATGTGCGCGACAACATCGACTCGCGACTTGATCAAGTGACAACTCCAAGCTGGGAGTTCAATTGCGCGCCGTAAGGCAAGACAAAACAACAAAAAACCGCCGCACAAACGCACAACGATTTATATAGAAATTGCTTTGTATACACAAAAAAGGAGGAACAAATGGAATCGCGCATTTCGTGTGACACTTTGACAGGCGCGTGATAAACTGCGGATTTTGTTCCCGCTCCCAGTCGCAGTGTATAACCGCATGATTGCGTAAGTCATCATTCTCATTAAATCGTCTGCCGCGCAACTGCAGCATCCACAGCAAGTGTCGTTGTTTGCTATCAACATTTCCCATACCAGATGCATCTGCAACGCGCCACGGCCGCATATGCGCTCGCGGATAAATTCCGCGCGCAGTCACGGGCAACTATATACAACAGTAAGCATCACACACGATGACGGATTGTCGTCAAATGTGTAGGCGACTTGAAGTTGAAGTTGGACGTTGGAGTGTGTATCGTCAGTTTGTTGTCTTTTTTTTTCTGTGTCAACTGTGCGGTCATGTTCCAGGGATCTGTGGATGCAGATAAGAGATCCTAATCGGATCGGTGGAACACGCACGCGGAACTAAAGTTTCTCGGCGCGCTCACATATATGTGTAGGTACGCATGATTTCCTCCTTTGTCACGCAGGAGGTCTGTGCGTTGTATGTTTGTAGTCAATCAGTCTGGGCGCTTCCATCTCGGCACAGATGTGCTTCGAGAGGACTCCTTCAGCTGGTCGGGTTTTGCTTTTTGTCATATTGTGAATCGCGTACACGTCATGTGCAATGAATGGATCTCTGGTGATGATGCTGGAATTGTGCATAAATTAAGTTCCGCGCCTACATTTCCGTTGCGGGCGGCAGCCAAAGACGCTGATAATATAATTTTTGCTGCGCGCTTTCACAATGCAGCCCCATAGAGAATGGGAAATTTGAAGTTGCACCAACCCACGCAGTTATTACACACGGATTTTGCTATTATTTTGATTTGTTCGAGATGCGATCGGTTTGTCTTTCTTCGTGTTGTTGCTGTGTTCGTGGAAGATATGAAAGATGTAGAGTATATGAGGAAAATTGCTGCGCGATTGTTAGATAGGTGAACTTTCGCAGATACATAGAGTCGGGCCATCGATGGATGCCAATTTGGGGAACTTAATGCTGGGGATCGTGGGAGGCAGCCAGCGAGTCGTGTTTTCTCGTTCCTAATCGACCTTTCACAATCGACTTATAGAATGTCACAAGCAGGCGAATTGAGTTGTCAAGCATGTTGGTCGGGAACGGAATTGTTACATTTTTCTCCGGGCATACAGGTGGCATGCGGTGGATTTCCGGTGTGTGGTGGAGTTGGTGGTTCATTTTTGAGAAGGGAATTGTTAATATAGTTAGTTACGGGTAATGTGCTTTGAGAGATGTTCACCGGTCATCAGCTTGGAGTTACAAGCGAATGAGCTTCATATCCAGATAACAACCTAAGAAAAGAGGCTAGGGAGACAGAGATTGCACGATCAGCCACCTTCAAGTGATTACAAAGGATGCTGCCGGACAGTGTATCGGAGACCGAGCACCGGGTGTTTTCGTAAACGTCTTCCTAACTTAGACTTGTTCATAAAGTCAGATTTTAGATCGAACAAACCCAAAGCAATTGCAGAAGATATGTACATAAACGTCATAAATGTCATCATTGTCTGGCAGTCGCCCTAACTAATAATCAAACACTATAATGTCGACAATAAGTTGCCTGCCAGCTTTAGTAAAAATGTACAGCGTTTGTGAAACGGTTCCTATAAACAATTAGACCTCCACATTTCTTGGAAACTATTGCATTTGTTGTCATTGCCGAATTTAAATTCCATAATTTGTTTTCATGAAAAACATGATCAATGGTTTCTTTAACAACGAGGATTTTATTCTAAAAAAGGAATATAAAACTCAATTAAATTTGCCCAACAGATATTTTTGAGGATTATTATAAGCCAAAAACCAAACACAAAATAGGAAATGCACAAAATATCCGTTGATCTGTCAAAAATCATATTTTTAAGAATTTGTGGGTGATGGTTTTCTTTTATTAGGATTAAATTAGAAGGAAAAGGTACAATTTTAATAAACAGAAGATTGAAAGTTAATTTTACACGTTGCTCTCTACTTGCCAACTGTCAGTCTCTCCGAAATGTCAAGTGCTGTCAAAAAGCATAGGGTAAATGGTGTTTTGATCATTAACTTTGCGTTCAGGAGTGTAGATAACTCGTAACAATTTGCAAATCGGTAATGCCCTATCGTTCGATCGGACACAATTGTCGGTACTTTTTATAGTACTCTTTCCATTGATTTCTAATACTACTTCACGATTGATTTATGAGTGCATTTGTGTCGTAATAGAATCTCTTTCAAATTATTCAGTAAACGGAACACAATTTATTAGAATGTCTTGATTTATTCGTAGACTGATGATGCAAATCAAAACTTGTAAAGATCACAATTGAATCGTGAGCTAGTGAGTATTTTTGAAAATCGAAATAATAGCGAGTTAGTTCATTTCTTAAGAACCTATTGCTTCCGTTTTTGGAAATAACTACAATTTAGTCATTTAAAAGTGGTTTGGTTATTACTTAAGTCGGGAAACTTAGAAACCGACAAAAGTTTAAATTCTCGCAGAAAAATATAAAGCGGCGCACATTTTTATCCAGGAAAACCGAATTGAATTTACACATATAATACCTGTTATTCCTCCCGAAGAGTCTAAATTTGTCGGACAATTCTGTCCGAATATATATATTTATCGCGAAGTCAACCTTTTCACACCATGCATTGTTTCATTAGAGATCCTCGTTCTTGGCGAACAAACTCCTTTTACAAAGAGGAACAAACCGCCTAAGGTACTGAGACTTGTTGGAGAAAGTAGGTATTCAGGTATGAACCGTCGAATCTTAAGTTCACATATATTTTATTCGCTTTGCGTCGGCTTGTCTTGGAAAGATCCCAAACTTAAATAAAATTTATATTTTAGTAAATCTGTGTCTGGCTAACTTGCATTGTTGTATTCAACGAATAAAATCAGAAAAAATTTACAATTTATTAAAATCAATAATAAGGTACATTTTTAAATTTACTCCTATTACGAAATTCAATGCAGTAATTTTGGATACAGTAATTTTGGATGGTTGGGCAACACTCCTTCTCAAAATGACATGAAGGGAGGATTTCTTTAGCTAATTCCCGATATAAACATGACTTTCTCAACATTAACATTTGACCGTACAGTTAGCGATATTCTGGCAACTATATTTTTGTTTATTGGTGAAAGGATTTTGGAAAGTGTGGGGTCTTTGCGCAAGCTGCTGATTTTTTGAATTATCAGTTATAAAGTGAATACCCCGATAGACGTGCGTGGGGGTGCAAATGAAGTTGGAGTTTCTGATTGTGTAAGGCTGTAAGTGGTTGGAACTATTTTAAGCTGCATGTTCAATATGGTTGAAAACATATGTGAAGTGGGTAGTAAAAATAAGTTTTTGTTCGCTGTTATTGCTTTTTTATCGGAAGTTCGGTATTGAGTCTTAAAAAAATATATATGAGCACAGTTCGTCTTTTTTTTTCTCATTTTAGTACAAATAATTAAAAAAACGAATCTATTCGAATTGTTTGAGAATGGTTAACTACGGGATCGTATTCAGAATACTTTTATAGTATGTATTTTGTTCAAAATCGTTAGATCGGTTTTTTGTAAATGCACGCAGACAATACAGTACCAAATATTGCAATATTTAGTTTGAAATGTACTATTGTTTAACTATTTACCTGAAAGCTGACTATTAGATACTGAAGAAATGTAAGCATTACTTGGTTTTTGAAGATTTATCGAAGTCGAAAATGGGGTTTTCGAGACATGAGCTGTTTTTAAAATAAGCGTTTTCGGTGAGTCGAATTGAAAATGAAGGACGCAACGATTTTGGAAACATCAATTTTACTTTAAGTATCCATTTTGGTCAAAATCGTTAGTACCGTTTTTAGGTAAACTTAAGAAAACCAAATTTAAAAAAAATACCTTTTTTTTTTTTTTTCAAAAATCCACTGAACGATAATATAATAGAAAATCTGAGTTTGCTATTGAGTTAGAAAGATATGTCCAAATTTCAAAAATACCGTTATTTAATTTTTTGGCCAAAAACTGGCAGTCATGGTAAACTTGTGTACTTGAGCTCAGATATTAATTTTGGTTGAAATCGTTGGAGCGCCTTTTTCGAACAAATCAAACTGAGGTTACATCGCAAAAAAAATACGGCCCCGAACTGTAGGCCCACAAACTCCAAATCCAAGGTTTGAAGCAAATTAGGGCAGCCGTTTAGACTGCAGTCCTCGGAAGCATACGGACAGAATTTCGAAGCCCACTTTTTGAGTTCCTCTATCATCGTAATGGGAGAATTGATTAACATCTCGAGTTCGAAATTCGTACAAATACAATAAATTTATCTTACTTACGTCCCTAATTGAAAAAGTTAAAAAAACACATTCGCTATCTATCTACAAATTTTGGGGAGCCTGTAGTCAGTGTTGGTATGTCATTGAGATGGTTTTTCCCACGGACAGCTAATCTTTTTCTCATTTTTCCCTTTTGGACCTAGTCAAAATTTCCACAAATTTCCCCCTTGGTTAGTTAAAGAAAAAAAGCAGTTCATTTTCAATATTTTTACTAACCAAAAATAAAAAAGGGCAACAAAATATTCTATACGGTAAAGTCGGGTGATATGCCCATGGTGCCACATTTTATTTTAAAACAAAGACATTCAAATATCATTTAGTTTTTCCTGAAGTTCCTGAAGGATGCATTCGCGACCAGATTTGCACGTGAACATTTATAGTTACAAACAAACACAAAAAACGAGTGAGTAAATTCGAAGTTTGGTGCCCGGCGTTCGTTGTTACAAACAAATTAACAGCGTATCGTGTGTGATTGTTTCCAGTTACAGTTATTACTGCGCGTACGCTTTCGGTCATGTTTTTCGTGAAAAAAAAAGATATGGCATCTCTAAAGTTTGGGATATGAGGTGCCATTTCTCCCCCTATTTGTTTTATATTGAGGGAAATTTTTCTGAAATGTAAAAAACAGATGAATGGATTTGATGTCTAATATGACACTTTTAGTCGCATATCCTCTTAGTGTGTCTCTTTTTAATACTGGTAACAAGTGTGGGAAGAAAAACCATATAACCCACCTAGTTTTTAAGAACTTTAGTGTGTTTCAAACTATGAATTATTAATATTTTTTTAAATTAAATAAAGAGGTAATATTTGTTTTTGTAACTGACCGAAATCTTACTTTTTCCATCATGTGCGTTTTATGCTAATATACCTCAGACATGATTCCTCCTCAACTGTCCACGTACTTTTTGGTCGACCCGACCTCTTTCATACTTTGTGACCGGGTTCCATTGCACTGGTAAAAATTACCTCTAACCACTATTGCCTACCACCAGTATGCCCTTGACAAAGTGTCAACTCGTCAAAGCCTTTATGTCAAACCCTTATAATTATGTCAGCTCATTTGTCTTTACCTGAGCAACGGACCAAATTACCTCCTTTCAAGCACACAATCGATGCAAGCAGATACAATTCCATTCAACTCCCATTTGTATGTGTGCATAACCACAATCGTTTAGGCCGGACACAGTGTCCATCGAGCAACCTAACCTAACCTAACCACTCAGTCATCTTAGTCATGCGCGAGTTCAGTAATTCTCCGGGACTTCTAAGACTGACAAATGCGCAACAACTTAATTGTCACTCTCGATTTGGTGCGGTTATGTTGGCAGCTTTTGTATTGTTCATTTCTGTACGAAGTACGAGCGGGCAAGGGTCAACTTTTTTTTTTTAACTGCCCATTCTTCTTAGGGTACACACCGGGTGAGATCTACAATGTCGATGGTGGCGCGATGGAATGTTGCCTTCTTGTTCAAGCTCCGCACACCAGCTGGTCTTTCGTGGTATGCACACGCGCTCATAACCTCAATCGGCGGGAAAAATTCCAATCCAACCGGCGGAGGAACACTGTATTTTTGTAGAAAATACTCGAGTGTGGCTACTTCCTGATTGATGGTGTGCGGTGGGGTAGATAAAGTAGACTTTCGCGGCGAGTCCCGAAAAGTACTATTTTAAGATGAAATTTGTAAAATAAACAACAGACGACAGTTAAACTTAAACGAATGGCAGCACAATGTTGCGCAATATGAAAAGTATCGGCACATCTGCGTGCGCGACTAGATTTGGACTCTGCCTTTTCGCTTGAATTCCTTTCTTATTTCCCCGGCAGAATTTCCATTCATTGAGAGAAAAGAAAAATAATAACAGCACAACCGCACTAATGGTTGGGAGGAAAAACGGAAAAAAAATGCACAATGCACAACAAAATAAATAAAAATAAAATATACTTGTACACGTTACAAACTGAGTAAATGTGTGCGACAGAATGTTGTGAATGAATGTTTGCTTTGATCTATTGACCAGCTACGTTTGATTAATCTACGTTGCGAATTTGCAGATGCGAATAGTCTTAAGTCTCGTAGCGGTGGATACAAATGTCTCTTTGAGATTGAACTACAGTGCATTCGGGAATTGATGACTGACTGATCCTTCTCGAAAGCTATAAAATATTGCTCCATATCTTCGAGTTAGTCTCAAATTTATGTACGACTAGAAAGACTACATTCGACATTTTTTGACTTGGATTGACTGCAAGTGACTCGCCTTGACTGCGCTTGACATCAGTTGACGCCCGTTGAATTTGTATGCTATTTCGCCTTCGACCTGCTTACACCCTATAAAAAAACAACCGTTCTTCATCTATAAGCTCTGTAAGTAGGTATAGCCTTTTGAAGTTTTTGATCAATTTGAATTCACAAAAATTCCGGTACTGGCTTTGAAGACGTGCTATAAAGTCCATGGCTTCGAATCGAGTCATCTTCTGGGTAGGTCCAAGATGAGAAATAATGCCTCAAGTATGACATTTGCCCTATACCGATTTGGGGATTGCACCTGTTGATTTAGGCGTAAGACCGAGAGTTATGAGCTCCCATAGCAGAGTCCCGATCGATGAATGGGAAAAATATAAACAACAAACTTGTTGTGAAAATCCTCCCTAAACTCGTACGCCATCTGGGCCTGACACCTACAATCAACAGCCGATGGTTTGTCACCTTGCTAATTGCTTTGATTTGTGTGTCAATCGTTCGAAGAGCGTCTGATCCTGTTGCTACCGATCACCATTAGTATGACCTCTTGAAGGCGACTACAGAGCCAACCATTTTCAGCTTGAGTATATTTTGTACTTCCTATGTTGGACGTTAACCCTGCCCGCACTTTAGCTGTCAATAACACTGTCAGGCATCTGGCGACCATACAAACAACAAAAACAATAAAGACCCCCATCCATCCAGCAATTGAATGCAACCAAAACGTCAAATAACAATTTCCTCAGCATCGGAAAACAAAAACGCAAATTACCCACCCACTGCAAAACAATTACCCATCCACATATGCCACCCGTAGGCTAAATTCCCCTCCAACTTCGTCCACGTCCTGAAATGCAACTCAATCTCACGATGACCATGATTATGAGCTCTAAATGCATCTCCGGGCATTCTTATTAAGTAATCAAAATCTTGACCACACAAAAGCAGCACACACACAAAAAACGCAAAAATAAAAAAAACGAAAAACTCACGAAGCGAAATGAAAACAAACGCCCCATACGGAGACCACCAAGGAATTCCCCAGCATCATCGCGCATCAACTGGCCACTTATACCAATCGTCCAGGCTCAAAACAAAGCATAAACGAAAAAATAAAAAAAATCGAAAAACCGAAACGCATCCCATTCCGAAGATGGGAGGTTAAAGAGGTAAACAAGTTAATTCGTGGCGCAGTTTTGTCCCAGCCACCTCCACGTCGCATGCACTATGCCAAAGCCCTCCGCAGATGCAGATAGAGATACAAAAAGTGGCAGGAAAAAAAGTGCCAAAGCGCCACCGAAAAATCTGCGAAATTTTTGATTTATCATCTGGCAAGGAACGTGCACCCAGTTACGAATGCGAATGCATTCCGAATTCTGATCCCCGACGTGTCGGGCTATCGTGTTAAATCGAAACGCATATTGGTCAAATGCATTTGGGGCACAACAAGGAGCACGGGGGAGTTTTGTTTTCGTTTTTTGTCCTGCTTGTGCCCGGTTCCTCTTTGTCTTGTTGTGCACCAACTCCATCAGACCATCAGACCGAAGAACACGAAACGGAGTGGAATAACCCATAAATGGTAAAGGAAATGCCACGAAGCGAGACAGAGGAAGCAGCACAGAAAAGCAACCAAAAATTGAACCTTCGTCGGTCAGAAATATCGGACAAAAGATAAAAAGGAAAAAAACTGCAGCGTTGAAGGTATCGGCCTTCCAGATCCTCCCATGTTCGATGTTCCCGTTGCCCGTTCGCATTCTCGTTCGGCTCGGTCATTAGAAGGGCCTGGTGCATGTTTTACGTATGCTGCATCTGTGGCGAAGGATGTTGTGAACACCTCTTCTTTTTTTCCTTTCTTCTTTCCGGAGCAAAATTTCGGTGGCGCTCAACGATGGACACGTATATTAAGTGATTCGGCGTGGCGAGTTACATCATCTTCAACTACCGCATAAAACAGACAAAACAGAACCTCTCACACTCATGGGAAAAAGGATAACAAGCCCATAAGTTAGAAGGTGGACTTTTGTTGGTTTCTTTGGGCTGCCCTCCGAAACTTTTTGGACGTTAGTTGTTTTGCAGAAATGAATTGCCAAGGAAAACGAAACGGAAAAAGCTGGAATAAAGGACTTGTGAACCGTATTTGGTTTCGGTTGGCTGGACTGTTTTCGTCGTCGTCGTTGTCGTCATCATCAACATCGTTGTCGCAGCCGAATTGAAAGCGGAAGTGATTCTCTCAATTTATTTATGAATGGGAACGGGTTGTATATAGGTTTTGGTCCTTTTTGTGGGAAATATATTTTGGTGGTTGTGGCCCTAACGAGTTTTTGGTATCGTTTTCGTTTTTCTAAGTTTGTCTGGTTCTGGTTTTTTGATTTTTTCCTTTTTTCCCGGAATGGACGGGGATGGAAGGAAAGCATTTTTTTGGGTGCTCCTTTTGGATCTGCTTTGTGAAGTTTTTGGTCTTCACGTTGGGAAACCTAATGCAGTTGTTGTTTATGTTGGCGGACATGTATGGGAGGATTTCAAGGGTTTATTGTAATTGGTAGCCGACGGCTTCCTTTTATACAGACGCCTGGGATGAGGTGGCAGAAGTTGGATACCCAAATGCAGTAGGGTGGGTGAGATTTGTCGGGCAATCGCCAATGGAATCATCTCATCTGTAAACAGGATTCCTTCTTGTTCCTTGTGTAAAGTCGGCTTAGTTTCTCAAACGTATACAGCTCGCTTAGGCGTCCGGCGATTGGACCCTATGTTGCTCATAAATTTGCTCTCCCAACTATGTAGGCAGGCCACTTCCATGGTAGTCGAGTGTCCTGAATACCTATTGCATAAGTTCAAAATCGTCTAAGGGGCTTGATTCCAATCAGTGGTTGGCTTAACAGTTCAGATAATGTGATTAAGAAATGCAGACATCTAACGAGTCGTACAACCTTCGGTCGTCACTGAGCTACGACTTTTTGTCTTCTAAGTCTGTCCCCTCTGTACCTATCCTTGGTGTGCATTTGAATCAGTTATTCATAGTTGAAATATTTTGGACAAAGTACGCATATGCTGTCGACAGAGGACTGTCATCGGCGACCCAACCAACATTTCACACTGAACAGATACTGCTTCAAAGTTGGGAAAGACTCTGTCTACCTGAGCTCTAAAATTACATCGCAAAGCGAAATCAAGCGAATCAAAGATTCACTCTTGCCAATCGCTGTTTCTTCAGGCTAAAGCATCTTAAGAGTGAAGCTTTCTCTTATAGAACCAACGTCTTACACGACATTTAACATCCCGGATCTGCTGTGAGGTGCAAAAATATGGATTTTGTTAAAGGCTGATCTAAACCTCTTGGGACGCCTTGAGAGAAAGATTCTTCGGGTAATATTTGGACCTACTTGTATCGTTGAAGTGTAAGTTTTAAGAGGGAACTTTGCAGCTTCGTTAAAATGTTAGAAAAGCTTAAAATATCTTCAAAACGGCTGATGTGGCTAGAGGTCGCGCGAGTCTTTGAATCGAGGCAGAGGAAGATACCACCTCCACTAGTCGTAGCTCCAAAGATTGGAAAACGACCACAACCAACTTTTAGGTGCAACAGTGGCAGCTATAGCTCGGGACCGATTCGGCCGAATGACCTCCGTTTTCAACCCCATCAGTTGTTGAAAGTAGGTTAGTTAGATAGATAAATAGATCTCAAAATGGGAGAGCCTAACTGGGGCTCTGCACTACAGAAATAAAACTCCCTCGCATTCGACACCACTCCACTCACCTGCAACATCACCTGCGCTTCAAAGTAGACATCAACCACATCCGACTGCATCTAGCGACCTAAAATACAGCGCCTGCTGCCTTGTCAATCATCGCATGTATATCAATTCCGTTGTTAACCGAAAAAAACATCTGGATGCGGGCTCCTCTGCCGCGCAACCACCAAACCACCCACCCACCGTCTGTTCTGATTCACAAAACAGATCATTCAGCTCGAAAAGATCAAACAAACGAAATATCTATGCCAGTAAACATGAAAGATACATTTCTGTCGAGATGAAGAATGCAAAATTTAATTTTTGCATCTCTCACAAGTATCTATAAGTTGGTGCACTAAAAATAACTAACCTAGAACCCTAAACAGAATAGAACGTGAAAAATGTTTTGAAAATACAATTGGAAACGCACGCGTACTAACACACCCACATGGCCGACGCGCACGGAAAACACTTTCCGGAGCCGCTTTCGTCGCGCTGTTACACAACACACGCTGCAGCAAGCACATTCATTCGTCCGCCGTCGCACTTCGTCTTTGGTCGGTGCGGGCTCTTATCACTGTGGGATACTTTTAGCTCGTGCGGTGGTGCAGAGTGAGGGGATCAAGCGGTTTATCAGCGAACAGCGAGTGCCCCACATAGCGGAACCAATGCATTCACGTATATATACGTGTCGGTCGGACGTCTCTCGTTCAAGTGCAATGTTATAAATAAATCGCGCCTCACTCATACAGATGGAGCGAGAGAGAGAGAGAGAGAGCGGGAGTGCATGTAATATCTCTCACCACAGCATGTCACTATCGGCACAGATCCGAGATCCCCCATGCCCATCCCTCGGTTGGCCCAGTTCTCGCGCCCACAAATCAATTAACTTACTTGCGCATATTTTACAAAGCTATTGCTGCTGTTAGTTCGGGCGATGTGGCCGGTACGGGTGGCGGACGATGCGATTGCGAAACTGCGAAAAATTCATTGTCAAGGTCGAACGTTGTGTTCTCTCTGATGTATCATCGCATCTACAGGCAGCGAGTCAGATGATTTCGTATTGGGGATGGGGATGGGGGGTTGTTGGTGTTGCAATCCTTGGAGAGAGGGTGATACGCCGACGCTATGAACAGAAAATGAATCCAAGTGCGAGGGTATACGGAAGTGATCACATGCGATTTGCTGAGTTGTCGTGCATTATATTTTTTTATTTTTTCTTGCATGAGGTGAACGGAGATGGGGTCGATTGGTGGAGCACATTTCAAATTTGTTTTGTCTTCCTTAAATACGTGGGGGAGTTCACCTTCGGGAATTCACTTTTCATTTGGTACATATTTCATGAGAATCCGTTGTGAAATAACAAAAATGACAAAAATACTCGATCTATTTGATCTTTTTGAAGGACATTTTCTGTTCGAAGCGTTTTGGCGACATTCTTGTGTCTCACCAGTGTCTGTAGAAGGATTTCGCATCAAGAGGATAGTTAAGCTATAAAGGCTCCCCATATCCACTTCAAGCTTCAATGGTGAAACATTGTATAGGAAAATAATTGTCGGTGAAATATGTCACTCCCGAACACTCCCGTCATTTAACTATACAGAAGCGAGTACAGTGAAGTAGCTGAACAGGGTTCAAAGTACCGCTCCCGTGAGCGGACTGAAACTATTAGCATTTTCCATTTAAAACATAAACGGATTCAGTCCTTGTTTAAATAAATAAATAAATAGTTGGCGCAACAGGTCCGTATGGATCCCAGGCCTAACTTCTCGCAACCATTCGTCTTGTGTGAGTTCTTTAATTTTTGGAACGAATGGAAGGGATCTACAATTTTATGACGAGTCCAAACGGCCAAAGAGAAGCTCTTTCATGACAGTTATACTCTCGGATGCTTGTCAGACGTTCGCGAGAGGTGGTGCAGCGTAAAAAAACAACAGGTTGGAATTTGGGTTGATTCGAACCTGGGACCCTACGCTAAGAAGTCCAACACACTAAACCCCTAAGCCACTGTGCATACAGTCCTTTTTTACGATGCTATAATTCAGCCTTATAATTGGCTCTGCTCTTGCGGAGGAAATCTTCTAATCTGCAATATCTTACAGTTCTTGCAGACGGGGACCTTAAAGACTTGTTTTTTTTTTAACATCACAATGGGTCAATCTTGACCTGAGTGTGGTAGGGAGTACCCCACGCCAACCCACACACCTAACCTAACCTTTAAGTACTTCAGCTGGAATGGAGGCTCCCCCGAGAAAGGCGATTTTAAAACCACTTAGCATATTTTAAAAGGTCTTAGTCACCTTGTAATGTGTGACCTGGAAGCTATTTCTAGAGCTTGCTTGTCCTGTAGCCTGTAGAGTTTTGTAATCTTGGTTTTTGAATAACCCTCACATAATCTATGTGATTTTTGGCATTAAAAAGTATATCTCAAGAGCTACAGTAGCCCCGATTAAATCACCTCCACCTATCTTCCTACGGAGCATGCGCGACTTTTTTCAGTAAAATTAATAAAAAAAGACCCCTTAAAATGTGCTCCGAAATAACCTATAGCTAAATATAAGCGATCTAATAGCCAACTGGCGAAATGCATAGGTAGTCACTTGGCCTGCCTGTCATCAACGCAATGCGATCCACTTGAAAGCGCACGTTACTCAACACATAACGACGCCACAGCTACACAGATACCATCGTGTTCGCGGTGGTTGATCATCAGAGCTGTGTGCTTCTACTACCCTACATTGGCTGCCTCAAAGCGGGAAGCTTTCAAGTTCTATAGCAGGGGGTGTCGGTGTTCCCTTCCCAAACGAGAGCATATTCGCACACGAAAACTTGACACTGTATTTATGGTACACATTCAGTGGTTGTGCACACCTATGCGGTTGGCTCCGCGCGAAAAGCTCCCTCAAGAGGGTGTTACAAGGGCACGCTGCTAAACTAAGCGCGTGCAATTTCTAGTGGAATGCACTTCAGTGGCGACCAAGAGAAATGTGTGCTTTCTCTCTGCGAAACGCTCTCTGCTCAGGGGGCAGCCCCCAGCACCGCATGCATAACACACAGTCGGGGGTGGGAAGGAGATTCTCTACACAAATACTGATCTTGAACTAGAAAACGCGAAAAAACGCGATCAACACCGAATGCACTGCGTTTGTGCATATATTATATAGTCGACTCAGCGAGAGTTTACACGAAAGAGCGTGTGCGAAAACGGCGACGATCGTGTGCGCGAGCATATTGTGCCATCCATCCATTGTGCTCACACATAGCCAGCGTCAGTTGCAGTGTAGTGCACTATCGGTAAAACGCAGTGAAAGGATTCTTGAGCTTTCAGTTTTCAAAAAAAAAACTTCGTCCGCGATCGATTAAGATCATCAAACACCGCCAGCAGCAACATCCAACATCGTTGGCCGCCACCCCTAGTTTCAGTGGCAATTTCTTTTTTTCATCGTGGTGGTGGTGGTTCGGTTTTCCGCGCGGTACCTACTCTATAACTCGAAGTGACCTTTCAGCTTTATATCCATCGTCGTCGCAAGGATTTAGTTTTCGGTTTCGATTTCGATTTCGACTTCAACTCATTTGCTGTGATATTCTCCTCTCCCGTGCGTGTGCAGTACCATGGAAAAGTAGATAACAAGAAAAAAAAAAAGACCTGAAAACGCAAAACCCTTGGCTGTGTGAAAATTCACCTCGAAAATTCGATCTCACTCGTAGTGCCAACGATTTTCGTGTCATCAACACGCAAAAAGTCGTGTACGTCAGGTGATTGCCTGTGCTGCGGCTGCTGTTCTTGGATTTCTTTGCGGAATACATATCGCTGGTCCACCTAGAGCTTGGCTGCTGCGCCGACCCCTTCTGTCTTCTCCCCAACATTTTACACGGGTAAGAACATTATTTAACGCTGCCGCTCGCTTGACTATGAATATGACATGAGCGTAGAGGGATGGATTTTTAATTTTTCAAAAATAGTTTGTCAATCTAAATTAAGTGCAATTTTTGTGGGACGGCGACAGGCAGGCTGCCTTTATTTGGGCGCAGGCGATGTACATGTTTCCATGCATCTTGGGATTTATTTTTAACCGCGATAAGGATGAGGGAGACCTGCGACCCCCCACCACTGATAACAACGGCTGAAATTGATGCCTTCAACAATTTGTGAGATTTTTTTTTTCCGGTTGTCAGTTGTCACTTGTCCGGTGACATAATGCACAGCAGACTGATGATGTGTGTATTTACGTTGCTTCCAGTTGCATATTTATGGACCGACGAAATTAATATCTATTTGGGGTTGCCCGTGTATGTGTGTGTTGCGAACTTTTGGTCGAAAAGCGGGTCGAGGTGTGGTGTAAAATTTGGAATGATTTTCTAATGCAAAGTAGATGTGCAGTTCGGTCTGTCAGATGCCGAAACAAGCTAGCATGAATTTTCTCAGCTTGCTGGTGGGAGAATCTTCTCTGACAGGTAGTTTGAAATGGGTGTTGAAAAAAGATGGGGTCGTTCCCTTAATATGTCCGTTAAAATTTGGTAGAGCTCCCTTATCGATCATTTTGCAGATTTCATGAGAACGTGTGGTTTGCAAATGGGCCTCAAAAATATGGTAGCCTTAAAATGGTGGTACGAACCTAATGGTGTACCTGAGACTTCAATTGAGGGCTTACAACTGGCTGCGAAAAGTGGATAAATGTCTAATTCGAACTGGACGAGGCTTAAAGTTCCTAGTTGGTTTCTAAAATGCAAGTCATCAAAGGAGAAAGCTATTGTTGTTGAGGAAGGATTAACGCAGTCCCACTCTGACACAGAATCAGTAGTGAGCTACTTCAATTCTTGTATGGCCACTTTCAGTGGGAAATGACTTCACATAAAAAAAGGGGAATTTATTCCAACTCGAAGTGAAGTTGTTTCCCATGTGAAGTTAATGCTCGTGATGTTATTTCCCTGCACGGCCTAGTTCTGCCGACTGTAGACGACCAATATTTTTAAAGTTATAAAGACACTTGGGTTCAGGGTAAGTCCAATGGATGACTTACCATTGGATACCCGAAAAGCACGTTTCAATACGCGTCATAACATACATCCATTTAGTTATATGAACTTCCCATTTCCGATTGAAAGACTCGTAGAACATGAGCAGTTGTAACGTTCCGCTACATTAAATCGTTCCTAAACACTAATAAATAAAACAATTCAGCCATTTAGAAGCACTGGTGGGTAGAATGCAGTTTTGCAGGCACATCAATTAATTCATATAAAAAGGAGCCCTGCTTTGAGTGTGCTATTTCCTAATCGCACACAATATGTGCGCTAAGAAAATGTGACATTTCTATGTGCGGAAACGGCTAAAGGTGTCTATTACAATCGCACAAGATTTTCCATAAACGTTAAAAAAAAAATGCGACCGTCAAACGAATGTGTTTCGTATTGCTTGCAAAATATGTGCTCATAAACATTTCCACCTGGCGTGCAAACTATGCAGACACTCAGGTCCAAATTGAATAACATTTTTTTCTGTACCGCACACGAAATGTGCGTTAGCAAAATGCAACTATAAAATGTGCGGATGCTGACAAGAGTAAATAAATTCATATCCACACTAATTTTTGTAAATTAGCCACACTCTCAGTTCTTCAACTGAGCTGTGCTGTGAGTTGTTTTATGTGCGCAAAGAATACACTATTATTATAATGAGAAAGATTTTTTTTATTACAAGAAAATTGCACGTTCTGACTCAGTAATGACCAATTGTAAGGCCTTTGTTCCCAACGCACCTGCCTCCTTGTCCTTGTTACAACGGCTAAAAGTACGATTAGGAACTACAACAATAGGTAAGTACTTTTCCAGCAATTATCAATCGACCAACCTACTCATTTAATCGCGTTTTAACGAACATTCGCCGTCTCAGTTTCGTTCCCATTCATTACCCAGTCAATCTGAACATTTCCAATTCACTCTTTATGTATCCCTGCATCCATTCAAGTCCCAGTCCCAGCCATCTAATTAATTTGTGCTGCACATATATATTTAAGCTAAAATAAATTAAAAAAAGTTCATCACAAAAAGGAACCGCGCGCGTGTAAATAGGTTTTTTTTTTTTTAATTCTTTTCAAGTCTCATTAAACTCTGATTAACACACACCTATGTGCCAATATATAGACATCGTGAACCACAGCCATTTATTTAGATAGACACTCATGTGTCTGTATGTATATAGAAAACAATTGCAAACCAAATTCAAGGTCTTCTCCTCCATCGCAATTTTATTGATGCTTCTGATGATGATGATGTTGCTGCTGCTGCTGCTGCTGCACATCCGCAGCAATAATTGTCTGTGTTCGGTTGATTAACGCGAATCATCATCATCAACAACACACCAAACTCGATGATACCTCAAGTGGGGGGACGTGCGGAAGCGGCGGCGGCGTCGGCCGTCGCCAACAACAAATCAAACGAAATAATGATTTTTCAATTTGAAAAGAGCGCGCGCAGATATCCGTCATTTCGCGTCGCGCGAATTCTGTGTAACTACTGCAGATATATTTACACACACAGGCACTTGAAATACAAAAAAAAAACAAGTACACTCAAGGCACATATCTATCTTTCTAAGCAAAGGTGAAATAATGCTCTTTGTGCGCATAGATACACACTACCCAGATAGACAAATAGACAGATGGATGAATGGATACAGTTGGACGTTTTGGAATCTCGCAAAAACGGCAAACAACAAACAGCAAAAAAAAAGAACGTTCGCATTATATAACCGACCGCATCTCAAGTGATTTTCACGCGTCGCGCACAACAATCAAACGCGCGCACAGCTAAAAGAAAATTCGAGGGAAATTGAGAGAAGTCCACCACCTCGGTCGTCGTTACATTCAGTCAAATGATGGAGTATCTATGAATTGACTGAATGGATGAGTTGGTTCCCGATGGATGGATGAAAGAAGTGTTGGCAGCGAAGAAGACAAAAAAAGAAAAACTAAAATTGATTTCACAATTGCCAACGAATGAATGGAATTAACGTTTGTGCCATGCCGGTGCGTTGTGATTGCAAGCCAACCTACACCATAGATGGGTTACGCTTGGCTGTCGTTCTTCTTGGAAAATGTAAACGACAGAGCAGGGTGTGTAACAATAACAGGGAAATGCGCTATAACGCGAAGCGGATTAATCAAGCGGCATTTGACGAAGGACTTCTCGTATCGTGTCTCCTTCGTTGGTTAGGGATTTTTTTCCAAATCAGACAGATCTAGTTTGTAGCTGAGTTTAGACTGTGGTCGGATCTTATTTATGACTTGATGAATATCGGTGTTGGACTTAAACTATGACATGTTTGAATGGTTCACAATTGAAGTCAGAAGTCCGAAATTGCTTGGGGAATTGAATTCGACCAGAAAGTGTCGGCTTAACATTTTTTTTTTGATCATAAATTGGTTCAAAAATCTGATTACTTATACGAACGTGTCTGATCAAATAAAGGTTCATTTTCTTTATTATTTCAGTCGTCGTAATGCAGCGATGTCGACTTGATTGCGAAAAACATTGGTTCTGTTTCAAAACTGCAAATTTAGATACCAACCCGACAAATTTGTAAATTCGATGAAGCTGCATTCAAAGTGTTCTGTGGGGCTTGATTAGGGGCTCTGAATCCATTGATTTTTGTGATGGGTTAGGTTCAAGGCTGTTCAAGGTAATCTTAGGTTCTACACATGTTCCATGGTCCCTCAAATCGATTGCGTTAGTGTATTTCAGTTTAAATATTCAACCCTATATCGAATAACTCAATTGAAGATTGAAGTTCCATACTTATCTTGTCTTTTAGCCCTTGATAACACTACTTCCCTTTTCACTACTATTCCGGGATTTCCCGAATTTATTGGAATTTAGCTACAACTTTATAATGTGTCGTTTGTAATACTCATGTTGTAAGAATCGAAGGAATTCCAAAAAGATTTCTTAGGTTTGCTCTCCAGGCGACTTCCTTGGTTGGATTTTAATAACTAGCCCCCTTATTCAGCCTGATTACAACTTATTGGACTCGAGTCTCTTGAGGCTATTTTTCTCCATTGAATACTGATATTTTAAGTCTTGTAATTGTATTGGTCAAATTTTGTACTTTTTCTTTACTATCTTTATTTACTTAATTTTTCTACAATCCTTGTCTCTCATTTCATTTTCAAATTCAAATTCCTCCTGTCTTAAAAAGGCCTAGTATACTTTGTTAACAAACAAACAATAAATACACACCAGAAAACTCGATTTACGATGTTATTTAGCTATAAAACAAATATCCGATTTTGTTAATAATTTGCAAAAAGTGGTAAGACGAGCACATCATTTCCATTCAAAAGATAGGTTAAAAAAGAAGCTTCATCACCATCACTTTTTTCACTACGTAGTTTTACTATCAACCTCAAAAACTTTTATCGTATTGAAAAATTTTAGCCGCAATATTTTTAATAAAGGACCCAGGACCTCTGTGACTTATCTCAGAGATCGCTATGCGTTCGCAGAAATCTATATAAATTTCGGTTATATTTTCACTACACAGTAGACGCTCAGAAAGATGAACACATACAACCAGTCTCGTTGATTTTTCTTAGATTTTACTGTGCTTTCCGATCGTACTCACGGGTGCTTTTATAGTATGTTTTTTAAATCAATGAAACCTACAACGTTTTACATTGGGCATTCAAGTTTCTTCGTAAAACTATTTTAAGAAAAGAAAAACTAAAAATAAATTGCACGACTGGATAGTGGAAAACTTTCTGGTTCATTGCTGTTTGTAAGTAGCTCTACAGCGATATCCTATAAAACAACTTCTTTACAAAATATATGAATAGTGTTAAATAAAATGAACATTTGACAAAAAACACATTCATGTTTGTTTTTCATACGATGCTCAAAATAAGTCTGTCCAGCCGGTTACGTGAGTCCTCAGTGTCAGAAAGACAAATAAAGTTAATTGCGAGACTCAGTTGTCAGTATTCTCCCATCACCGTAATGTCAGAACTGATAAATATCTCGAGTTCGAAGTTGTGCACAAAAGCAATTTCTTTCGCACTTTCTACGAGAAAGTTACAAAAAAGTAGGACTGTCAAAATGAGCACTTTGCCTACCAAGGAGGTACCATACTATGAACCTCTGTAATCTTAAAAAACGAAAGGTTTTTAAACCCTTGTGTGGGTGTCAAGGTACCCAGGCACTTTCTGAGTGGAATTTAAGAAAAATACGAAGGTTTCACCGGAGCCACTATCTTAGTATTTTTAGTACCTTCTTAAAAAACATTCCTGCGTCAAATATGCTACTAATCTATAAAATCGAGCCATATTTTTCCTCTACAATTTTTTTTTGTTGACATGCCCTCCAATATGACATCAAAGTAGATACCTGGGTACTCCGATATTTTCGGTTCTAAAATGCGTGCACGAACAAGTTCACACAATTTTTTTTAATAAAACTGAGACTACACAGTTTCCCGATGAATGCGAAGTCATGACTGGTAGTGATGGAATAACGCAGTGGAGTACAGTTCCGCCAAATACGAGCATTCGAACCCCTGCGCATAACATTATTTTCCAAAAAAGGGGCATACTGACGGTTTCGAGATTAAAGCTGAAGCTGATACTTTCATGACTTTTTTCACTCCCGTCACGCCCGACATCGTGGAAACAGATGTCAAACAGAAACTAATCAAAAAGCTCTAAGTGTGTATGCGTCGTTCAATTCCAATCATTCGGATAGACCACCAAAGATATGGAAACCACTCACTGTTCAAGAGTTAAAGGTTTACTTGGGGGTTCTCTGGCCGGAGTACATCATTCGAGTGAAGAGCACACATCGGTCCTCTGGAGTTCGGACTCTCTTATCCATTTTTGTGCTGCAATGTCTCTTTGCCGATGTTCTGCAACTACGCGCTTTATACGTTTCGATAACATATGTACTAGAGTTGATCGAATGTGTACTGACAAGGCCGCCCCAATTTGTGATCCTTGGAATGAACGAATAGCTATATAAGAACTACGAGCTATCGATAGACATCACTGGATGAACAGCTGTTGCCATACAGAGGCCGTACTAAGTTTACGCAGTACACCTTCAAGACCAGCAATGTATGGTTTGGTTGCGATGCGTCAAACTATAATCCACTGCGTGGCGAAATACCTGCTCGCTAAAAATATGACTTTGGTGGGCACCGTTCACCATAATAAAACTTTTATTCCTCCACAAATGCATTTCAGGTCGTAAACGCAAAACACGCAAGGAGTGTATGTGGTGTAGCAAGCCAGTATGCGATCAGCATTGCAACAGTTTTGCTGTAACAGTTTCTATAAATTTTATTATTTCTTGTTTGTATCCAAATAAAATTTAATTTAAAATTAATAAACTTTCATAGACATTAGCTTTGCAACCAGTTTTTTTTTTAAAATAATAGTTCACAAATTAGAACACAATTGTCGACCAAAATATACTGAAGTACCTGGGTACCACAGCACTCTTAAGTGTAATTTGTTGTTGCCAGTCAAGGGTTGAAAGAAACGTAAACAAATCATTTTTATTGCCACCCTTACTGACTTACTTAGGCTATTGTTCTTTTTAGCTCTGTTCTCTTTTTTTTAAAAATTCATTGATTGCTCGGTACTAACAAATTTTAGAATCGACTTTAATTTTACGGAAGTTCGCAATTTCAAAATTTGTGTGTAGCCACTGTAAACTAAACTAAACTAAAATTTAGAGGCGAAACTAAAAATGTTTATTGGTAAGCTCAAAAATGTATTTTCAACACTAACTTCAAATAGAAATGAACGGAATGAATACTCTTATTATTCTTCTGGCTATTGATTTGATTTACTATAGAAATATTAGTTTTAAGGACAGAATGAATAAATAACGAAACAAAACAATAAATTAAAAAGTTTGAGAAGACTCGAATTGAATATGAACGAACTCTTCACTAAATGCTTTTCAAAAATGTGTGAGCCTTCGCAACTTGTTATCTATATTTAAAATTTAATTTAAAAAAAAAAAAACGAATTTTTCTAACCAATTTTAAATTTCTTTTCATTTTAGGTGAGTGAATCCTATATGACAAATCTCTGTATTAATTTTGGTAAGTTAATACATTATAGAAAATTCAGTGAACTATAATTTGAACAACATTTAGCGGTAAACAATGAATAGAATATAAAACTGCTTGGGAAATTATACAAAATTTGATAAAAAAAAAACAACAGCTATGAACTAAAGTGATAAGTAACAATAAGGGAAACAGGGAATACTACTTGGTTCACTGCAATCACATTTGGTATATTTTCCAAAGAGGGAAACCCACTCATTATTTTATAATTTTTAACAACTTTTTCGTATTAATTGATCAAGACAAAAATCGAGGAAAAGTTTTCTATATTTACCACCTCTTGGGTCCGTTCTGTGCTGTTTGTTTTAACACACGAACAACAGCCGCTGAAGATTCGCCAAAACACACGCGGAAGACTAAAATGTGATCAAATAGAGGACATTTATGTGAACGGTAGGAAAATGTATGCAGGGATGATTTTGCTAGTCAGGAGGTGACAGCTGAAATATGCGTTTAGATATTTTTGAACAACATTTTGACTCGCTTCATTCACATAAATTGCTCCTCGATTGCATATGCATGTATATGAAATGTCTCTCATTACTCATTGTCATGATTCTATACAAGTCCTTGCACACTCTTACCACCTGTCGGATATTTTATTTTATTCCAAGTTAGAACTATTTAACAAGCTTAAATAGGGTCATATTTTGAAATGGAGTGTAACAAAGTTCGGAATGCATTTCTGCAGGTGAAGGCGATAGCAAAATAGCCCGGCAAATGCTCCGCTGGTTGATTTAATATTCGCTCCAATAGCGTACGTCTAGACCTGGTCGAACTTGAATCCAGTATAGTCGTCGGATAGGCTAAAGAGTAAACTATTTAAGCTGAATTTTATATAAAGAATTTGTTCACTAAATTGACCTCAATTTGTTTTCAAAATCTAAAATATTTATGCTACGTGTTCAAATAACAACGATGGGTAGGGGTAGTGAACTCAATCCAATTCTCCATGACAGTCAGGCAATGTTAGGGAAAATATGCATTCAATGAGGTCGTCTAAATATGCACGTCTCTGGTTTAGATCTCGAACTTGATATTATCACAAAGAAAAGTGAGTTCGGTGGTGTGAATTGCATACGAATCAAACGTCCATTTCGCCGGTCTCTTTCTAGAATCTTTAATTCAATGATTCGGTTGTCTAGCCAGCTGTGATTGCACCTAGTTGAATCTATTGAAACTGAAATTTTTTTAAGTCATCCATTTAATCTATCCCAAATAATGCCACCCAACACACGTAGAGATCTCCATTGCTCACGATTACGATCGACGAAGAAGAAATATGACCCAATGCCCCATGGAGCGCCTTTTTTTTTTTTTTCATGTAGGAGAAGTAGCATTTTCTGAGTGGCTTCGGATATCTGGTTTCCTCAACAGTGTCACTTTTACTAAACAAAGATGTTGAGCCAGAAATGGGTTTCACCACTCAAAACGATCTTGCGATGAAAATCCAGGACTTTGTGGCGCACGTTTGCAAGTTTGACGCAAAATTTGGATAAATTGCATCAATTTCTAAGGCGTACGCTTTTCCACGAAGAAATGGCTTCAATATCTTTTAATGTCGCAACCAGAAGCTTAAGCAAAATCGCCTTATCCGGAAAAAGAGTAATAGGTACGCTGCATAATATTTTTTTAACTCGCGAGAATTCGTCCAACGATGGTGCGATTCGGTTGCTGTTTTAATAAAAAAAAAATGTGACTGACATAAAAAACCGTTTAAAGTGCATGATTGTATGCGATTGCCGATCTCCAGCCGTTGGCCAAACCTAGTCAAACCTCCATCTCCCATTTGACGTGAATTCCGAAATTCGAAAAATAAATTTCAACATTTCCTCAAGGCATACCACACCGTGTCGGTCGGTCGTCGCCACCATTGGATCGCCGCTTACACATATAGTTTCCCACGCCCACTTGCAATCCGCGCTCATATTCACTCCCAATCAGTGAATAAAAAGACGCCAACAACAACCACCAGTAGCGTTAGTGGGCAAAACGGAAAATATTGTGAAAATGGGAAAAACCACTCACCGCTCAATTAATTATTAAATATTTTCCAATGGCACCAACAATACACAACAACAAGAACTTACAACTCGAGGTGCAACTGCACACACACACACACCGCATCCAAGTGCATTTGCAAATTTATGCAAAAGTCCTCCTTAAACACTTTAGAATGTTGTAGATTGTAGTTGCAGCTATATACGAGAGGGAGATACTGCATTTGTTGCTGTTTGTGGTGCGATCAATTGTTTAGCCCTTCGCACCGCGCCTTGCGAGATTGAGCTCTTCGCATTCGCATTCGACTACGACGACGACGACGACGACGACTTCACCTATAACTTTAACTTGCTGGGCTTGTCTTGTTGTTTTAATGAAATTTACTTAAAATTCATCATATTCACCGATTTTTCTTGAGATACTATTCCTGCATGGTGAAGTTGGGTTTCGGTGGGAAAAAAATGTATCTCTTCACGATTTCGCTCTGTATGACCACTCTGGCACATGAGAGTCAAACGACGACGACGACGACGACAACAACGACTTGGAGCAAATGAAAAGCTGAACAGTGGAAAACTTGTTGCGAATTTGCATTTCTAATTGTTTAACCATCGGGAGGAGAGCGAGAGCCGGCGATGGAGAGGGTTCCACGACCATAGTCAGACTTGGATTTACATGTTCCGGGAGGCGAATGATGGTCTATGCATTTGCAGATACACATAGATACATGTGTTTTGTGATGTTTTGCAAGTGTAGCGCGTCGTCTCCCATCATTGGAGAGCGATGTTATACCGCCATCGTCAGTGTGCGTTGTTTTTTTTTTTTATTCTTTTTTGTGACATCAGCATCCCGTACCCCACCTATAAGGGCGCATAGTTCATCATCATCCAGCAGAAGGAGTCGCGACTTTTGCAGCAGCAACAGGGAAAGTAGTAGCATTGGGAAAATGACGCATGACAGTGGGTGGTGGTGTTTGTCTTTGTATCCGCACTCCCTGTTGTATTAAACTGTCATCTTTTCAGGGATCGCATGATACTTTTATTCTAATTGTGCGTTGAGTTACGTGGGCACGACGCACGAGTCTTTCCAGTATCAGAGTGAAATGTCATTTTGTTGGCGACATGTCATGCGAATTGCCTAGTTCGTTGCGCGTCAGTTATTATTTGTTCTTGGGATATGAATATGACTAGCTGCAAGTGACCCTGATGTGTTGATTGCAGTTTTGCATAGTCGCTGTGGATGATGGCGGCGTGGAAAGGAATGTCGGATGCATTAAAGGGTGGATACGCTTTAATGTGGAAATAAATTGGTGACTTTACAGACTTATAGTGTGTGAGGGGGTCGATTGTTTCGTTCAGTGACGTTTATTGTTTGGATCCAATTAGTTTGCAGAATATGTGCCGAAGTATTTACCGGCTCGAGCTCCATTGTCCATTATGACAAACACTACAGGTTCCAATTCGGAAGATAAAGTCAAGGGCTTGTCATATTGAAATTCCTTACAAAAGAAGTAAAGTCGTATCATTTCGACATCTGGATAAAATCTATGAAAATCCTGGTTGTTGTGGAGCTCTCGTATGGCACTCACTCGGTCAAATTGCACCTAGATACGGCTGATCTTGCATATTAATCGACTGAGGATCACCAAGAACTACAAGCTACTGATAATGTCACTTTCGTCAGCCTACTTGTCGTATAATCAGTTTCGATAAGCCAAAGTGATAAACTTATAAATAACCGATCGTTTAAAATACAAAAACTGACCTCCAAAAATAGAAAATCCCACAATGGAAAGCAGTAAAAAGCTTGGTCTTTCTGAACCTGATGATTCATCTGTTTCTAGTTAATAACTGATCTGGTGACAAAATGTTCATTTAACAATTCGACATGTCAATTGATCTTCTAACCCGTTCGATGCCGAATCGGACTGAGTGATCTGAGGTAACGATCAGCAATTTAATTGCAGATTTTATTCGAATTTGTTCTTCAAACGTTCAAAAGATCATCGAATTTTAGAAAACTGTCGATCGTCTGTCACATCTTGCTTGTGTTTCTGGCAACTTATACCGGAAAATAATACTGATACTATTTACTATTACTCGACGGCTGTTGGGAACAAGCTTTCTATTACGAGAACTAACTTTCATGATCGATAATCATTAATATACTTGTTGTTTTTGAAGACACCTACTCTACTAAAGTGCTTACCAATTGTAAACCGCAAAGCAATCTCAATCTTAAATTGGCGAGTCCACTGATCGTATATCCTATGAAAACAAAATCATACTTGTCATAACTTACCTTATCGAAACATATGACCAGCTGATCCTCAATGTCGACTCATTGTTGAAAATCATTTAAAAGATCAGGTGTGAAATTCAACTGATCATATGCAAAACCAATGAACAGTAACGATCACATGCAACTGATCTTTGAGTGGAAATTTAACTTTATAGACAAGATCACATTTCAATCGCCTAATAAAAGCTGATGCTTCACTTAAGATTGTCAGAATGATACGATACTTTTTGTTAGTGTGAGCGATCAATGAGTCATCAACGATCCTCAACCTAACTTCTAAAGACTGGAAGCGACAGACAGTAATTTGGAAAGAATGATCGATGGTAGAATTGAATAAACCAGTGTATATCAAACAAGAACTGATCTATACGTTTGATTTTCCACTGACAGATAATTTTGAGCTTCAAATTTTCAAAATGTAGTCAAGAACAAGCATTGGATGCCGCGTACTCTGTTTGACCACTGATCTCAAGTACATACAAAAGATTGAATACAATACTCACACTGATGGGAGTTTTCTTATGTCATTTTCAAAAAAGTCCAACTATTGCAATTATATTCTTATCAAGCGATCATTCGATTTAGTCTCTAACCGACCCTCAGTATTACCCTTTTCTTCGAGATCTTAAAAACGACCAGTCGTTAAATTGAATATGTCATCTCAAACAATTCACAACGACCGTCTATTTTAGAAACAACTGATCTTCCATTGGAGATCGCTATAAAAACACAAGTTGTCAATAGAACTGATCTTAGATGTTGCCATGCTTACAAGAGATCAACCAATCTTTGAAGGCAACTTGCACCAGCATTATAATTAGGGAGGTACATCACTTTCGGCATTGTGTCGCACTGATCTTTTATTTGCGAAAAAAAACGGTCTTCAGAACACTTCCTATAGCCAGTGATCATGATCATTCAGGAGCACATTGCATTCATCCACCTCACCATTGGCGTAGTTCACAGATGAAGGATTATTTATATCCTTATTTAAGGGAAGAACCGGTCTTCTTTCAAGATCACCGATCTTGGACTAAATTTCAACGTTAATCTTGAAAAATACCAGGCAGTTTCTTGTACCAGATGTTGTGATTCTAAATAAAAGGTGTGGTCCGCAGGAAGTGATCATGCAAAACATCGGATCGCCCTACGAATACTGATCCTTGCTACAATGTCCATTGATTTCCTGCCTATTCGTCTGACTCAACAGTTAGGACCCATTTTCGCTATTACTGATCAAGCGAATATTTTACTAACAGTGATCGCTCAAGTTTAAAGATGCGAATCTATTTCCGACCTATAGCACAGATTTCATATCAACTGATCCCAAATGCTGGTCATTAGTAAAATGTGTGTAGTAAAACTCGGCACGAGCTGAGGACCGCTTGTAGTACCCACATCGGTTCGATCTATAAAAGAAAAATGATCGCAGAATCTAATATTTCATTCTCAAATCCGAGGCACACCAGTTTCGTCATCAGTACTAGCTGGTGTATCGAACAAATTTCTGCGGCTACCAGATCCATAATTATGAATGACCGATTGAAATGCTTTCATATATTTGATCAATTTAATCGCCCTCAACGTCACACTCGACTATTTGCCGAAAAACTATTTAAAGTCGAGTTATTTGTAAACTATACGCTCGTGAATTCCTTGGAGTACGTGCTCAACGCGATCATTAAGAATGCATTGCACTTTTGCTGCGGCACGACTGTACGAGCATCTACGAATGCACAAAACGCATTTGCACGCTAATAGTCGCGGCTATAAACAACAAAAATGCGCAACACTGTACTGATGATAGATTTTGTGAATCTATCTAACTCGTAGCTCTTATCGCGTTCGTTCTTTTTTCCATTGTTATCAGCTCAGCCTTCCGCTTCCCGTTCAAGCCCATATGCAGCCTTGCACTTGAATTGTTATTTAAAGAAAAAAAATTATATATACAACCAACATGATTACGAAAGCTCTTTGTATAGATTACAAGTTTATCGGTTAAACCAAAGTCGGAGCGAGAGGGAGAGCATAACAAAAAGTCACAGCTAGCTAAACGATCGTTCAAGTTCAAGATCGCCACCACACACCGGCATGAAAGCACTTCACCCAACCGCAGTCCAATATATAACTTGTACGATTGTTCACTCGCTCATCACCATCATCATTAACATCATCATCGTCGCGGTAACAACAGCGGCGCATCAACTTCAGCGTCGTGGTCGTTGTTGTTTTCTGCCAGGCAGATCACCTTGAGCTTGAAATGAAATTAAAAACCAAACGATCGTGCTGCTGTATGTCAGCTTTCTGAAGACAGCCAGTTTAGCTGTGTATCTGAGTGAAGACCTCGCAGTGCCTTATACTACACCCACCCACCTATATATGAGGAGCAAGCGTTCCTGCTCAGAAATGATCTAACTCGATCAAATGGTGATCACTCGTGGGGTATCTATCTCCATTGGATTATTTTCTAAACGTAGATGCATACGAGACGAGTACATCGGTGGGTGGTTTCTTGGCAAATGCGATGGATATACAGAAAAAAAAAAAAAATACAAAAACAGCGACATTTACCCGCATTGACATTTGTGTGTTGCTGGCATTTCTCTGGCCTGTTATATTCGTGCGCAGATACTCCTATAGATATGCAGATACATGCTCTTCGTTATGCAAGTTGATTTGCATATATAGAAATGCTTTAGCTACCACGTGCGTTTAATTGTGATGAGGTACACAACAACAACAACAAAAAAGGAGGAAAACAGCCAAACAACCATCGGAGATGCATTCGAATAATACATTCACTTTTGTTGCTCTTGAGGTGAGCTGCTGCTGCTGCTTTAGATATATTGTTGGCGATGAGCCAAATGATAGAAGATGGGTATAGATAGTGCAGAGACACCATCCAAACGAGGAGTGCTCCGAAGGAAGGAAGTGACTTTTGATGCACTTCGTAAAATTTAAGTGAGCTAAAGGTGTGTACAGTTTATGTGCGGCGGTGGAGATGTGTGTGCGCCTTGACAGGTAGTTTGCCGCTCTCACCACAATTGGGGTAAAGTCACAGCCAAATTTAGATTTGCTCCCATTCTAAGACGCAGAGACAAAGGAACGAACCCAGCAGTTGCCAATTGCGTAGTGTATTTCGAGAGGAATCTCGAAATCGTCGTGGTGGGATTACAAGCTCTTGGATCTAAAGTGAAATTAATTTCGTGCTATACGTGCCATGCTGTTCAAGGTCTCGATGGTATTTCATGCTCCTCGTGGAGCTAGCACGAGCGAGATACAAGCGCATCGGATTTAGGAGGTTTGGGTTTGTGTGCTAAATTTTCAACGAGACTGGAAGTGGGGTGGCGCAAGGAAGTAGTCTTGGCAGCAAAGTGGCGGAAAATGTTTGCAAAGCGTTTGTAAAGGAACTGCAAATTGAGTGGTCGGAATATGGTCCTTATTTTATAGCCGAAGAGATAGATTTTCTAGGAAGAGAGATTGGTCCCACTGTAGGTGTAAATGATGTGAGGTACGGTTGCGAAACAGCGTGCGAATATGCAAAATGCACTACAAAACATGTGTGATTCGGTTTTTCGGATCATATCTGAAGCACATGTTCTGTCGACGCCATGGATTCAAAAGGGAAATCGAACCGCTTCGCTATAAAGGCTGTTGCAGCGAAGTGCGAACATTCGCACTTGTCAGAGCACCAATCGCCAAATCGTCGCATGTTCTGTGGTCCCAACTATCAGGGAGTGAGATCAATATTACCCGGTGAAATATTGATCCAAATGGGGATACATATGAAATGCTCAGATGGAAACTACATTGCGATTGAATATGTTGAGGAAATAATCGTCAATAGAGCTCATGCGAATTTTATCAAATGTATTTATCATCCCGTGCATTCAGAAGGCAAAATTGAACTTTGCTCTTAACCCCGTTGGATACATGCGAATATTCGCATTTGCAATTTGGAGGCTCGGATCTTAAAAACGGCAAAACATTCATCAAAACTCAGAGGTGTAAATTAAATGGAAATGCGGTTCGAATATACTGGCGAAAAGACAATATCATGCGAAATTGATTCGTGAGATTTATTGCAGTCGACTTCCCGGACGCCAAACCAGTTCGAACTTGTCACGATTTCTTGGAATGATTTCGTTCGTTTATTGAATTATTTTAGTACAAGTTTTGATCAAGTCGTGGTAAGTAAATCGAAGCGGAGCAGAATTATTCAACAAGTCAGTGAAAAAAAGTCGGTTTGACATTTGTTTTCGAAGTCGCCACAGATTGCCTTTCGTGAGGCAGAGATATCTTCTTAAGATCTTATCCTCTGTACAACTTTATCCAAGCTCAACTCAGGTACTATCCAGATGGTCCTTGTACTACTGTCACAGAAAAACCTGGTTGCTATCTTCCCAAATAGAGTTCTTAGCTCAGAAAAGATAAAGATTGATAAGCGAACAATTTTTGCAAACTATACCTAAGTTCTTGTTTTAATAATAAGAACTCGTTTTTAAGTTTTCAAGAATCAAGTATTCAGCGTAGAAATAATTTACTCTTCGTAACAATTTTCTTACATACTTGGCAATAATTTCATTATTAAATCCAAAATTTTTATATCTGGGTTAACTTTGCCCAACGAAATTTTTGGCATTAAAATTTTTTTTTTCTGAGTGTATGTAGACCGGCTTGTTTAGCGGAGGCTTTTCCTTTTTTTAACTTGAGCAATATCCATCAAATAATTGAATTGCCGACTTCAATAACTGGAAAAAACAATTCTCTCCAATTGCCGACGCTATCTATGGACTTTACAGAGAAGCCAAATGCACCTCAGATTCGAACCGCTTTGGAAATAGCTTCTATTTGAATTCATTTCATCACGTTCTGCAAGTGACTGAAAGGGGGTTTTCCCCGCTTTCAGGAAGCGCTCGGTCATTTGTAATGGCTTCACATTTGAAGTGGATATTCCTTGGTGTTCCGCCTGCATCCCTGGGGACAACGATTCTTTCAACTACTTGACTGGAGCTTTATGAGCTATTCGCTGTCACCAAAACAATATATTCAACATATTTATACTTGTTGGATCAAATTTACGTCTTTGTAGAGCTCTAAATCTTGATAATCTTTTTTGATTCATCTTTCCATCCTTGGAATGGTAAATTTTTCAACAAATTCTGCTATCATTTCTAAGCGGGTTCAAAGACAATCTGAAGTATCTTCGTAAACTATGTATTCGTTTGTCCAAAATATAGCGGAGGTATAAACCTTTTAGAAGGTTTCACTTCGCAATTAAATATCCACATTGGATCTTAGCAACAACTTAAGGTCTGGGCGCATTGGCTCAGTGGTTAAAGGGTCCATGTTCATTCCCACAAATTAAAAACACTTGCCCCGCTGCTTGCCATATTCGGACCAACAAAACAAGTTCAGCCCAAATTATTGTAGCAGACTTTTTGCTCCTCCACAAAGCAAAGGTGACAATCACCATTCTGCTCTTTTGTAAACACTCTTGATCGGCAACAAAACTATGTCATCAGTTTAGCGTCTTAGAGCCGACTCACTCTAACTATGCAGATCAAGCTTATATATCTGGTAATAACAGCAGCCAACTTGATCTGCTGTTATGAACAGATCAACTTGATCAAGCTGATTTATCTGTCAATATCAGCAATCAACTTGATCTGCTTTTATTAACAGACCAACTTCATCTGCTGGTTTTAACAGATCAACTTGATCTGCTGTTATCAAGACATCAACTTGATCTAGCTGATATATCTGTCAATTTTAACAAACCTTTTTCATCTGCTGTTAAGAACAGACCAACTTGATCAAGCTGATATATCTGTCAATATCAGCAGATCAACTTGATCTGCTGTTATTAACAGACCAACTTGATCTGTTGTTATCAACAGATCAACTTGATCTGCTGTTATGAAGGGATCAACTTCATCTAGCTGATATATCTGTCAATAACACACCTACTTCACCTGCTGTTAAGAACAGATCAACTTGATCAAGCTGATGTATCTGTCAGTATCAACAGATCAACGTGTTCTTCTGTTATTAACAGTTTCCTATTGCTAGCAGATGTTATTAATCAGTATGTAACTAATTTCCATGCTATTTCTTGGTGAGTAAAAGTCCCCGATTAATCTTCTCTACACGTAAGTCTTCCTATTCACTGTTCCACATGAAGAATACCAATCATTCCAAAGATAACAGTCACTTTCCCGCCAAAGCTTTATTATTCCAACCACTCAGTATCGTGTTAGAATAGTGCATACAATCCCCATGTGCAGCCGAGTTATAACTTCACCAATAAATTCATCACTTTCTGCTGGTCATTTGCCAAACTAGTTTCCCAGGCTCTACGTAATACGAATTCAATACAGCGACCATTTAACCCACCTGCAGCAGCAGGAGTTCATTTTCCGACACATTTGAACACAGTTCCAAAAAAAAAAAAACAAAAAAAACTCTTTCAAATAAATTATCCAAACACATGTCGTTCACATCTTTGGCATGGTTGTGTGTGCATCCTATTCGCGCGCAACAACAACTCTCTTTTCCACCGTTCACCACCCGCACCCTGTTACTCAGTTAGTTAAATGCCCGAAAATGTCGTCATCAACATATTGCCCTAACTGCCTTACAAGGGCTGTGCCAAAAATTACGACGTTCTCGTCCTGACCCAGTTTCGCGGCAATTTTTGTTGGCCTGCATCCTTGCTCGCATACGTGCATCCTTATCGATTTTTTGTGTGCGCCGCGTAACACATATATGCAAGACCATCATCGCTGCCAAAAAAAAAAAAAATAATCGAAATTCCCATTGCGAAATGACGATGCCACGTAACAGTAACCCCCAAAAAATTGTACCAGTAGATGTAATGCGACCCTTTTCGTCCTCTGCGCTCATTCAGCGTTTGTTTGGTGTCGTCTTGGACGTGTTACGTGTATTCAAGGGATGAATGTTCGGGTTTTTTTTGAAACAGACGGACTGACGGAAAAACGACGCGGACACCGTGCTCTTTCAAGCGTACCCCCCGAAAAAAAAAAAACAAAAAACATACTCAAAGAACTGCCAAATATTTTGGCAGTGCATCAACCCCTTTTACGTGGTGCATTGATGACAGTCCCGCGTGCGATTGCCAGTGTATCTCTGTTGCAGGTGGTGCAGATACGCGGAAAGAGTCCCAGTTGCAAGTCGTATGATCCCCTAATTTTGCATGCACAAGGGCTTAGTGTGAAGTTCCCCGTTTGTTTTTCGTGCTTTTGTTTTCTGTTGGTGTCTCTTGTTGGAATAAATTCCGCGTACAAGAACGTCTTGAATTAAGAAGAAAGAAAGCAAAGAAAAATAAATAAACTCTTCACCCATGCCAGATGGATTGAGCCCAGGGTGGTGGCACAAGGATGTGGAGCTACGTAATTGCACTCATGCAAGCTGAAGGTGCATATTTTGGCACACACATAAATATTTTTGACTGTGAATTAGGGAGTCAAATAACGGTATTTCGACTCTGAATATAAATTACAAATTATAAAAGAACCGAAAACACGAAGAAAGTGCAGTAGAAAACAATTTGAAAAGCCAGGAAGAAGCAGAACTAAACCAGTCAAGTTGAGTCAAGTCAAGAGGGGGGGTGGATGGAGGGACGAGCAGCGCATTTTCATTACACGCTTGAGTGAAAAATTTTACAAGCCGGGCAGCAATGTTGCATTTGAATGGGAAAGTGCAAATTTGACTGACAGGTGGATGTGTCCATGGTGTGTTGTATTAGGGATCACACTTTGTTGGTATGGACTTTTTCCTTGCAGCTTGTTAATATTATTTAAAAAGGTGATTGACAATGGGATAAGTGGTCAATTTAAAGGGGGCAACAACGAAGAAAATGGCGCAAGTCTATCTTCTGTATGGATTGAGCTGGTGGTGCCATCTTGTCGTGAGGGCAAACCCTTCTTTTGTGATTAGTTCTGCAGGAGAGTCTAAGCTGCTTTGAAATGTAACTAAAATAATGAAATTCCAACTTTTTTCTTGCTGCGCCAACTCACGCGAACGTCTGAAAAACATCCGAGAGTATAACTCTCATGAAAGAGCTTCTCAATTAACCGTTTGGACTCGGCATAAAGCAGTAGATTCCTTCCATTCGTCCCAAAAATAAAAAAAACTCACACAAATTTAATGGTTGTGAAAAGCTAGGCCTAGGGTTCCTTCAGACCTGTTGCGCCAAGTATTTTCTTATAATGCGTGATGCTGCTAAAGAAGAAGCATCGCAGAACCTTCTTTGTAAGCCCTAGGTCCAGGCTACCGATTTGATGCCCTCCAATGGGGGGGGTGAGTCGCTTAAGAGAACGATGTCCAGTATTTGGCATAAAAGTCAAAAGATCTATGAGTAGTTTGACGAAATATTGCGACTTGAACTAGAATTCACGAGAACTCCATGAGAACTTATCCATGTAAATCGACCCTAGGTGCTTAGAAACTTAGCACCGCTGAAAGTCAAGTCGTTTTCCAACTGTGAACCTCATAAAAAGTTGGACGGGGGCCAAAAATTGATGATTGAACGCTCTTCAAATGCAAAGAAGCAGTCTTTCGCTGTGACCTCGGAGAAAAAGTGATATCAGATTGTGGGGATTTCTTTAGTTTTTTAGGGGAAATTTCAGTCTCGAAATGAACTTAAAGCTAAAATGGAAAACGTTTCCCTATGCCAGCGCGAATAAGAGCGAAAGATTTAGATATTTTTGATAAAGTTAGGAATTATCGAGAGGGGAATTCTTGGACATTGTAAAGTTTTTAATTCAACAGAGACATGAAATGTACTTCAGGAACTTGTGGTCTTTTTAGAGGTTTATTTCAACAAACGTTGTATTTTTATATAATGTATGTTGATTTAGGAAATTGTAGGTGGTTTTGAGAATAATGCGCAAGAAAAATGGGAAAATTGTTCCTCCTTGCGGGAGAATTTGTTTATCAAAAGTCTGTCAGCACTGGCCAGAAGCCGGATAACAACCATAAGAGCTATAGATTGGCAACTGGGTATTCAGAAACTTTATTGCGATGATTGAATGCAACCTGGTCGCATAAAATACTGTCGCAGGGATTTTATAAGGCTTACAGTTTCACTGTGGTTGCTTTCTATGACATCGAAAATATTTCTGGCTTTGCAATCTATGCGGGGTTCAGCTGCTTGAGCATATGCTCATGAACGTGCACTCTCCGATGTTGACAAAGATATCATATCAGAATTTCATCACTTGACAAGCGGTCCCACACTTTTACCACGTGAAAACCTCAACTAATTGCCCCAAGCATAATCTTACGACACTATTAGCCACCATTGACTGAGAGCTCCCTGTCCGCCCTCCCCCTCACACTCAATTTAAAATTGCAACAAATTCACGATCAAAAAGTGAGATAATGCGCGCGCGCGCGAGCGTTGCACGTACGCAAAATTGCATCAAAATCTCATAGCATAGGGCACACACAATAGAACCGAACGCGTTGCCCGTGTGCGCCATAAGAGCCGGGCTCAAGGACGTAGCCTCTGTATACGCAACCAACAACCGCTGCCGAGCCTGCGATTGTTGCTAAGATTTACTGCCCCATAGCAAGTTTACAAGCGCTTAAGTGTGTGCCTTATGCGCGAACATGCACCCAGTACACAGCTGCTGAATGAGGAACCGCATTAAATGCCACCACCCGCTCCACTGAACTCTGCCCGCCAAACAAATATGGTGCTGCCCCCTGTGATTGCATAAGCCGATCGCTGGATATAAAATTGCCTGCAACTAGGTTGGGTTGACAAGATACACAGCGGCACGGTTGCACAATGTGACAAGTGAAACTCCATCCACATCCGATGCGCTATTCTGTACATTGTCACACACGTGACACATCACAAGCGCTCGCACATCCGCACGAGAGTGGCCAGGCCACTTATTATTATTGGACAAGACCGCGCGACGATCCAGCTCGAGAACAACAAAAAGACGCCTCATTAAGCGTAAACGCGTTCCGCAAAAGATCATCTCGTAAATCACGCCGGCCAACGCCGATCGCGCACCTGTTGGGTTCGCGTACACATATAGCCGGTTGTCTTTAGCTGTTCCATGTTTTGTGTTCCGTGTTGTGTAGTTTCTGAGGTGAGTAGGTTGGAACCCAGTGGCATAGTCGCGGTATCTCAATGGAATTTCTCATTTCATTTTGCGTTACGGGCTTTGTTTCCCTCTTATTGCTGTTGCACATTTATGCATTCAGCCGTACACAAAGAGCGCAATCGCACACAACACAAACCGATGCGGACAATGTGGCGTTTCTATGGACCGTATGTTACTACCATCCCACAGTCGGTCGGTATCATATGGTAAACGTTGGTCACCTTGACTTTTGACAGGCCGCGCGCGCGCATTTTCAAATCGCACATTCGCTTGGTACAGCGCACACATCCAATATGGAACACTGCGGGTAAATATACTTCAAGAATGCCAGAAGGAAGTATATCTCTGTCTCTGATGTTGATTTACACCGAGGAGCAAGAAAACAAAATTTGGTGCCGTATAATTGGGCACATGAGCGCTGCCCACTTAAATGTTCGCAACGCATATTTCTCCGGCTTTCTACTTTAGGCGATGTGCAGCCTATTGCTGCGGGGAAGATTGGAATTTGCTGCTTTTTCCTGGAATTCAATTTTATCTTGGACTTTGGCAGTTTGGTTGTTAAACGGTCGCCACGCGTGGACCTGGAGATTTATGGTTTTCAGTGTGAACAGTCGATTGTAATGCTGATGGTATAAAGCAAGGCTCAGAGAAGTGGGAGCATATTGGGTGAGCGCAGGTCTTTCCAGTTGTTAGCAGGCAAACCAAATGAATTGGGCCACGATTGCATAAAGCTTTACCTGAAGCTAAAGATGTTGAATCGGCGAATTAGCAGTGAGGGGGGTGTCTTATTTTTCCTTCCATTTGCCACGGTCTAGAGTACAGAGCCTAACACAAGTATCGCATTTATGTGCTTAACTTAGGTCGGTAAAAACAAGAAAAGGGACAGGGACTTCCAGCATATATATAAACTCGGCCCGAACAAGCTTGTTCTGCTTGCTTCTTAAAGAGTCAAGCCATCAGTGAGTCTGATTGTGGATGTCGGTATCATGAACATAGGCTTCTGTGCTTAGAATCTTCTTTCGAGCCCTTTCCAGCAATACTATCAGAAATGGGCCCTTAACCGACTTTGAGTGCGCAACTATAAGCTGTTAAATGAGACCCGGTGCTAGCTTCTGGTTGAGGCCATAGCTCAACTCGAACTACAGAGTCACCGAAGGCAAAGAAAAATGTTTAAGGTTATGAGTTTTACACTCCGTAGAAGTCACTTTTTCCCCATCGAAAATTCACTGATTCGCCAACAGTAGATTATATTTAATATTCAGCCTTGTGGCACACCATATTCCGAGCAGTCTTATGCAACTTGACCTTTGCCCTTAGAAGCCGAAAAGGTTACCAGTTGGGTGAAGCTATATCAGTCGCTAATATTCAATTCTGTGTCACCATTTCTGGGGCTATTTGCCGCACGTGATTGGATTTCTTCAGCGGTTTCACTCAATGTCGTCGCTTCGTGTGAAGGCCATTTGATCACTAAGCTCGCTGGACCTTAATTCATGCTTCACTTGCTTGAAGCGCCAAAGGCCTTTTTTTGTCACGACAGTAAATCCACTATCTAGGTCAATTCAAACAGGCCGTCACATCTGACCAACTAAACAAATAAAACACAAATAAAACACAAATCTCAGCAACCGGCTACCACTGAGAGGATGCATCCAAATCTACCTCAAATTGGTTGTGTGCAATGCTCAAGCGATAGAACTGATGGCCTATAAAAGATAACAACGCACCTCAAGATGCATCCCATCAGTCGACGGATACCCTCCACATCATTGCCATCACTCTTGATGCGTGTTGTTCGCCCCATCGTCGAGAGTCGGTATATATCTAATGGGGCATGTGTCCAAAGTCCTGCGTATATACCTACACAAGACACATTTTTACAAATGACTAATATCCGCATCAACCCACACACCACTGCGTTATGATAAATCGTACCTTCACCGTAGTCATTAACCGTGTGCGCGGTGGAATAGCGAGTCCTATGCCGCGCCGCCCCGCCCGCTCGCCAGCATGTAAAATGGCACATTTACAACCGTCGGCGGACAAGAGCACTGCAACTGGCGAAACCGATCGAAGTGCTTTTTATTGATTGATCCTTTTTGCAGCTGCAATTACCTGATGCATGGGGCTGTGCGCGAGTGCAGTGTGGAATGTGCAACCTTAATTACATGACGCACTGAACAATTAGAAGAATGCCAGAGCGGTCCCGCATGGAGCATCCCGTGCTGTAATTAACCAGAGAATTCCCTCCACAAAGCCGCACAGCACACCCAACGCCAACTCATCCCCATCGCACTATCATCATCATCGTAGTCGTGGTGAACCGAACTGGCCACCATTCTCGCGTGCGCTGATCGAGTGCATTTTATATCGTATATATCTCGTAATCTCTAATTTATTGCATTCAATAAAGAAGAAAAAATCTCGTCGTCGGCGGCGTTGTTGTTGCTGAAGCAAATCCCCCTGACCGCCGGGGGCCGGCCGCCATCCCATCCCTATCACTCGCTCAGTGTATTTCTGGCTTTATAGTTCTCTTTTTGCTGCCATTTGAAGGTCACACGCGCAATTTTATCGCGAGGGACCACCACTGGTTCTGCGATAGATACAAACGTATCTAATGCGGCGCGGCGGCGGCGGCGGCGACGCTAGCTGATGCAGTATATTTCGCTGGCTGCTAGTGTGTGCCAACTGCATTGTGTGTGCAACAAACAATGTTATAATTAATTGTGAAAGTCGTCGTTGCCCCCCACATCCGCACCCTTGCTCTGAGTTTATGCAAGCTTCCGTCAATGTCGCGTACACGCATATTTGCCGTTCGCTATATAGACGAGATGAAGGGGTGCACACGGCACGGTGTTCCTCAGTAGGCCACGTTTCTTAATCACACACCACACACCATATAGCCATCGCTTGGTAGTGGTTTATTGTGTGTATAGATGGAGTTAATAGGCCAGGCCAGTCTCTGCCGCAGCAACACGTGTGTCGCGTTTATGTTGTCCGTTTCGTGTGGTGTTCCTGTGCGCTATGTGTGTGATGCAACTTAATTCACGACTTCAATTAGCTGCCTGACATGGTTCTTTTTATTGAGCCGTTTTCTGTTATTCGCTGCGCATTTCGCATATATACACGCGTCGATGGTGGTGGTAATATCAGCACAGTTCTTGTAATTGTGCAGCGACCGCACATGGGGATTTCGGCAGAGTGCCCGGTCGAGTTGAGCGTTCAAAGTTGTGTGTTAAGGTGGCGCAAACTGTTGGATAGATGTTAATCTTGAACTATGGCGAAGCCAGAATGGTTTCCTAGTTATGCCGTCGGCCTGCACTGAACAGTTGTACTTTCTACCTTGTCGCAACAGGCATTGTACTTGGATGTCTCTTAGGGGGGCAGCAAGTAAAATGAATTCATCTAATCACTTTCGGATCGGTGAGTACCTTCTGGGGCCTATAGCCTATTTTAAGTTTGACAAGTCGTACAAGTGCCTGTTGAATCTGCATGAGAGCAGAATTGAAGTTGTACACGCTCAAAAATTGGCTCTAGCAGAGTGCGATTTTGCGCGGTTAAAAAAAAAATGGGTTAAAATTAACCAAGTGTCTGTTGAAAAACACCGAGTATTCCTTGTTAACTTCCACCGACATAAATAGGTAAAATGCATACTGTTCAAAATAACACACTTTATCAGTTGTTAAGATCCAAGTTTCTAGATAAATATCAACCGCCTGGTTAAATTCAACAGAGTTAATTTGTTATTTACAGCCGAAAAAAATTGATAAAAGGTTATTTCTAACCGAGTTTCCTTAAACAACCTGTCTCGGTTATTTTGAATCCACTAACTCTGTAGAAGCTATATTAACCGTATCACTTGGCAGATTTTAACCGAAAGTTGGGTGATTTTAAATGAGTGATTTTTCTGCGTGTAACCTTGTCTTACCAAATGTGTAAAACTCGTAGAAATTCACCAGTTCTACGAGTATTTTGAGCTGTGCTTAATGGGCTCCAGGAATTATTTTTTTTTATCTTGAGTGTAGCTCCAACTTTTCCAATTCTTTCCTAACTGACTTTCTATTTTCGAACATTTTGCGGAGACTGACATTGCTTTTCCTGATCATTGACAGCAAAAGCGATTGCTGCACTCGACACATTTTAGCAGAAGCTGATACTTCAAGTCTTGCACCCACACACTCCACTCAGATGTCAATTCATTGTTCAGTTTCACATGTCTCCTGATCCTGAACAAGGTCCACAATGTTGTACAATTTTGGTCAATCATTGTCGGGCTACATGACCCCGAAATGGGTTATGAGAGCCAATTAGTCTCTACGGCTTTTCGCCAATGTATCCTCAAACGACATGACTGGTAATAAATTGCAAAAAGTGACGATGACAGTATGCAGCCCTGTGGGACCCCAAATCGAAATTGAAATGAATTTAAAAGTGTGTTACCAGAAACTCATTATTTATGAAAGACGTGCCTTTTTCACACCGATTTCTGTAAAATTCGAGAAAGATATGATTGCGATCGTCAGCTGAAGTTATTCACTCTATTCAACAGTAGAGGCACGAGTATTTATCAGCATTCCTTTCATGGAGGTAGCCACGTCATTTGAATCCATTACAAAAACAGCTGTAAAGAGGAGTTGTGGCACAGGTAAGCAGCCTCCTGAAGAACGTAACGCTTTGACTTTCAGACTTCATCTTTCTTAGACCAGAAAAACTACTGCAGATAGTGTAGAACCTTGTGGGACCAAATATTGAGGCTGTGATCCTTTCGTCGGTATACTTCCATGGAGAATGTATTATGGCGTTCCTAAATCAATATCTTCTTTATAAAAAAGTATGAGATACTCATCTTACCCGTAAAAAAAATTCAGTACGAGCTGCATCACAAAAAGTATGCTACAAACGGTATGCAGCCTTGTGGAATCCAAACGTATCCTAGAATTCTTTTAGCATCATACTTTCATGAAGCAATATATTTGTTTTGCAGGACAGGCCTTGAGAAACCTTATCCAATGGAAAATACTCATATGATCCCGGTCATAAGCTCAAGTCTATAATCCTGACAAAGTTCAGGCACCCCTTCTCATTAGGTAGGTTCTTAATATAGCGATCAACCGCTTCTAACTAAACATTCAAATCAAGCCATTGTCAAAAATCACAAAAACTACTGCAGATGATAATACACAACCCTGTGGGACCCCAAATTGAAGCTGAAATTATTTTAAAAGAAACGCCAGGCATGGCTTTTAACACCGATTTTTGTCGAATTTGCGAAGCATACGGTCTCGATAGTCATTTCAAGTTATGAACTGCGTACGACAGTAGGAAGTCATCATCGTCCCCTCCATCGGGACCTACCACTTTCCAAGTTACGTCGCTTATGCCCCGCACAACGGGAAAGAGTATACTACCTTGTGGGATGCCAATTTTAAACAGAAACTCCTTTAAAAGCACTATGATTCATTTAAGGACTTGAAGGCGTACTTTTTGAAACCGACTTCTATGGGTCCCGGCCTCCAGTAAGCAATTCACTATTCCTCACAATTTGTATCTTCATCGGATAATCTGCCCCACTGAAGAGGCTCTGAAAACCATTTTGTAAAGCACTGCAAACAGTATACAGCCCTATGGCATCCCATTTATGACTTAATTGGTTGAGAACACGTTGCAGCTTGGACACCGTTTTTTATACAGCCTTCTGTGGCTTCCCATTTATGACTGAATATTTTCAGAACACTTTGCAGCCTGGACACCGTTTTTTATGCAGCCATGTGTCATCCCATTTATGACTGAATATTTTCAGAACACTTTGTAAACTGGTCACCGTTTTGTTGTTTTTTTTTTTGGAACGGAAAATGCATCAAGTTTCTGTGTTTGGTAGGTACTTCCTCACAGTGTAGCGAAGTAGCATCCACCCCCCCAACCTAGAAGCTCAAAAGTAAGAAACTGTAACATCAGGGTTTCCATATAATACGGTACGGTCCGCGGCTAGGCACTCACAAGTTTTGCTCATCAAATAGCTGAACTCTGAGTAACCAGAGTTTTCAGGGTTGATGCGGTTATTTAGTTCTTTTAGCCGGAAGTTCCAAGGAAATGCTTGATTCTCGGGGCGCTAAACGCTGAAATTCTATGTCCCAATAAAGACACTCATACTTTATCTGTCAGATGAAATATTTTGTCATCTTCCAAGCATATTCTTTCAATAGGTATACGCAGGGGGTCGGTGTACTGATTTTTGACAAAGGCTTGTCTCTAACGTGATAGGAACGTTACTACGGCAGTCCTTTTTTTTATCTTAAGAGCAGTCAATTTGAGGGATTGAACGTGCCTTTTGTTTCTTTAAAATGTAGCTTAGAACCTCTGACGTCTAGCTTAAGCGCATACTCATATCAAAACGGCAGTGTAATTCGCATTAATCCTTATCCCTTTTCAAAAGTAAGGAGTGGACCGCCAGCTGTTTCGGATCAGCCCGTCTTACTTTCTTTATTCGGTCAGGCTTGGAACTCTTTCACTGAGATTAATTCTATAATCTATGACATTTAATCTTTAGCTGAGTTGAACTTTATTATATTACGGTTCTCCTAAAGTGCTTCTAAACACCTTCAGTAAAAGTCAAGTGATACAAATATGACCAAGCTGCATTCGACTATTTAGTTCGAGACATGCATCTTTCAAAAATAAGTCCAATATGTCTACCTCCTAAAGAAGAGAAACTAGCAATGGCTTTTGACCCATATAGATCCATAGAGAGCAGTCTTTCTTAAACCATTCGTGCCTATGAGATATATTTACGCCAGGGGCCAAATGAAGCTCCCGTCCCTGATAGTAAAAGCCTTCACTGCCAGGCCTTGCTTTTAACAATATTACAACCTCATTTATCCACAGAGACGGAGAGTTATGAGAAGGTTCTAGGTATTTGTAAACTGACATCCAAGATTGTGGTCTGCCTGAAAACGAGATAAGCTTAAACTGCTTGCAGCGTTGAAAATTTGTGTGTACCGTGGGCGTCCGAAGAAACATCTGCTCTCTATCAGAAAACTTTAGACTCACCGCTTAAGAAGATATAAGACCAACTTGTGGTACAAATTTTTGTAGCTCCTCAAAAAAAAAAAAAAAAAATTGACACATGACACAGGTTTCAGCGGTTTATCAGGCGTTTTGGAGAGTTAATATGTGCTTTTCGGGGGTCGAACCTTCACTCTGTAGTCAAACACAATTGCCACTGAGCCACTTCAATCCTCGTCATAAGCTCCACAAAATTGCGCACAACGCAGAAGCAATGACCATCACAACGCACTTCTGTATTCAGGTACAGGTATAGGTACCACCTACAGAGTCACAGTCCATGCCATCACCTCTCTATAGCAATAGCAAGCCACCACCATCAGTTGTCAACGTAATCCCTCCATTAGTGGCTCTGCGTCTCCCAATTAGTCATCTGCGAAACCAAAACGAATTCCAGTCACAACAAGGTGTTTTAACGGTCCTAAGACCAATTTAGTTGACAGAACTCGCCATCAGCCCTCTCAGTCCGTCAAGCTGCCTCAAAAGCTGGTAAGAATCCAATTTCTCTCGACTCCCAGTCGCATGCGCCACATTCCGGTCGGTCATTTGGTCAAATTCAATTCCGCATACAACTACATGTGCGCACATGTCACTGCAGCGCCAGAGGCGATTGAAATTAATTGCCACCGAGAGCTCTGGCAGCAACAAACCGTACGGCTCACCTCGCGAGAAGGGCGTTTGACATCGTTAACGATTGCCAGTCGTTGTATGGTCGCAGTCGTTGTATCTGTAACGTTTCGATGGTTGATTTCCTCATAGGAAACATTCCAACTGGTCACCAATTCCAGATATGTCACCTACTACCAACACCAGCTTTGGCACTACCACCAGCAACAGGAGCAACCAGCAACACAGCAGCCGCAGCAACAGCAGCAGAAGATTTATGCCAAACACCAAACTGAACCGCATAATCAACACAAACCTCCATCATGTCAAGTTTGTCTCTCCCGGATCTGAAGAGGACAACGGGTGTCGCTACCGCTGTTACTTCTGCCAGTCCATGCACCACGGATGGAGTTTCGTTCCACCAAGACTGCGGACTCCAACATTGCAACATCCTACATGAATCAACAAGCTCCACACACAAGCGTTGCGTTGTTGTTCAACCCACCCACGCACGCATCGGCTGAGTGATTTTTCTTCCCTCCTCTAGGATCTGAACACATATTTAGTTCGTTCGAGATACTTTTACAGAGCGAGAGAGTGGGGCAACGTTACGACTTTGCGGTCAGCAAGTCAGCGATTCAATTGTTGCGATGGTTTGGCATCCAAGCGGAGAAGGAGCGCAGGAGTCCGTCCAAGTCGAAATCCAAGCGAGCGGCATTCTCTGGTACTGCAGGTGATAACGGGAACCGAAAAAGTATCTGTTTTGTTTGTCTGTCTGTCCTAACTTAACAAACACACAGCGCCGAGTGCAGGGGAACACAACAACGTATGCACCTCCTAATTGCTCCTTTGGCGCTTTTTATGGAGGGCTGCAGGCCGCACCGCACCACCGACTGGCCGCACATCTGGAGCTGCTGGACCGATGCCAGCTGGAGCAAGTAGTGTGTGAGTTTAGATGTGGGGCGCTTTTTTATTTGGGGACCGCCAACAACATGGGAATGCATTAAGCAGAATTCGATCTCATAAATTTGTTCTCACAGCAGCAGCAGCAGCAGTAGTCGTACGCGTCGTTGTCTTGTGGTCTTGGTCTGGTTCGGTTTGGTTTTGTTTGGTCTGCCGAATGCGGACATCGGTTTCAGTTGAATTAAAGGGTAAGGAAAGGAAATGCTCTTCAATACTTCAACCCGCGCCGTGGTGCCACCGAAAATTGTGACCCGCGAAAGCAGAAAGGAAAAGAAAAATGAGCAGAATATTGCAGGCAACGCAAGCCGACACATGTTAAACGGTAGCGGAGCAAGACCACCACCGCCATCAGCAGGGACAGCAGCTCAGTGGATTTAACCGCGTGTCGATCGAAGAGGGAACGGGGGAAGGACAAAGCAGTTGGTTCGTGTATTCGGCCTGGTTGAGGTGTCCACCTCGTTTGCGACACAGAAAAGGCGCTCATGAGATGCGGACTTTTTTTTTTCGTCTGCTTGTTTGCATTTTTCAATTTGTTTGGATGGCTGGCAGCCAGAAGGGCTGTTGTTGTTGCTGTGGAAGAGGATAACGCGATGGCTTTGGCAAGCGAATGGAGGATGCAGGGAAACAATTGTCTGACGGTCTGAGGTTGCGTTCTGTGGTTGATTGGATAAGTAGGCCATCGGAAATGTGCTGTGAAAACCGAACACGAGACTTTTCGCGAACTCTCCCGAAGGTCGGTCGGGGATTTGTATAGTGGGTAACGTTTGTATGCGACAGACTTTAGGTGGATGTTGGGCGGACAGTGGAATGTGCCATGAGCAAGTGTTCTTAGTAGAAACTCAACTTTTCTTATGCTAATCTTTGAGTTCGCAGTGGCCCAGAGGAAACTAAACCGCTAAAGGTGAGAATTGGAGCTTTTATTGTGGACGTGGACAAATGCTTCCAAATAATTCTTTTATATGGTCGCGGCATAAAATTTCAAAGCATTGGTTAGATGAGGAGCAAACTTTATGACTAGATTCATGAAGGAAGATACATACACAGAAAACGAAAACTATAAGCAAATTTAAGTGCAGAACTACCACCGATCTGGTAATACCTGAGAGCGGTATTCGAACGTTGTACAGGTCCGGCTTTTTATGGGAAGGGGTTTGATTTTAAATGATGCAAGTTAGGTACAAGCTTGACATTCCGGAACTACCTGAACTCAGGAAGTTCAAGTGAGCTCCGTTCGTGTCTTACTTTACTGAGTGAAAGCGTTCACAAGACATGAGCGACTGTGTTTGAACAGGAATTCTATCTTATGACCCGACACGTAACAGATACGCACTGAAAACGAATGAATAAAGCAACACGAGTTGCCTGCATTTTTGAGAGCACTCTCCGGACCGATCAGACGATTTTGGGCGCATAATGACATAGAACTAAATTCCTACAGATACTCCCACCCTTTATCAGTCAGAATCAGCGATGATTGGAGTGTCTTTCAGAACGAGTGAGCTGTTTTAACCAAAGCTGCTAGGGGCCCTGAGAAGAACTGTTCCGATAAATATATCACTAAACGAAGTAAATCGTGTTGGCCTATCCTAGATGCCAGAACATATGGGATGTCCCTTGCAAAAAATCGGTCAAAAATGCGAGCTTCTTTGACCCTAAATTGCATAGTAAACTCCGCTTAGTACGCTTGCAAAAAAATTCATACTAAAGTAGTACAAATTCTACGCGAGACCAATCTCAAGACACGAGAAATCTAAATTGATAATGAGACTAATCCGCAAAGGAATTCGCATACTCGCGGGACTGTTGCAGAAGCTGTAGGGATGTCGAAGAAACACTTTCTTTGGGAATGTCTAGCTCTTAAAAAGAAAGACCGTGGACCCTCAAAATTTACTTCTTTGTTGAACTCGACGACTTGGATAATGTAGTTCTAGAGATAACTTGGGTTTCCTACTCAAATCTGGTTGATTCTACTCGATAAATGAACTAGATGTCCCCAGTTTTCGAGCGAACTATAGCATCTGATAACTGTAAAAAAAACTTCAAGAGCTCCAGACTTTCATGGGCATAATTCAGGTTATTTAAATAAAAAAATTCAATTTAGTATTGTCTGCCAGAACCTAGAGGTAGCCCACTATTATTTCGTAAAAAAGGGTTGTTACGGCCTTGATTAAGGTGATAGTACATTGGAGACGTCTCTGAGTGAGCCGGCAGGTATTTTAAATAATTTTCCAAAGACTGGCATTACAAAGTTCCTAGCTTTTTGAAAGGTCTTAAAACTCACTGTCTAGAAGGTCTGTGAAATATGTAAAATCAAAGCAGTCTCCCGTCTGTCTGATGTCCGCCATTCCCCTGAGTAGACAAATTTGTTGTATCCTCTACTTATCTTGCTATCTAATAAGGAACTGTTAGGCACAAATAATTCGTATCATCACTTAGCTACAGTCAATATCTTATAAAAAATTACACCAATGACTGATCTAAACGAACTACGTAGTTCTCATTATATTTAACTTAGTATGGTAGCTAATTTCTTCCCGTGTTTACTGGCGTGTCTTTTCCAAAGCCCTAGCGCACCAAGAAATTCCGTATCAATAATCTGCACCACCCCAAACTCAAACTAATAGGAGTGAACAAGTTAAAAGGAACCTAGAAACACGTCCAGTAGTTCTTTTGCAGTTCAGTTCCAAAAAGGTTGTTGCGATTTTCATTAAACTTTTTGATATCTAACTTAGTTAGAACCATTAAAGGATGCTGTTTCCGACTACACTTCTTGTGGAACTTCAGTGAACTTCTTGCACTAGACTTGCAGAAATTTTGTAGTCGAAACTGATTATTTTTGAATTAACTGTCATAGACATAGCGATACTTGTGTTTGGAAGAGAAAGATATTGTTTTCGTACAAAATTTCGAACTCGAGATGTTAGTCAATTTTGACATTACGATGATAGAGGAACTCAAAAAGTGGGTCTTGAAATTCTCTCCGTCTGTCCGTCTGTCTGTCCGTATTCTCCCGAGGCCTACAGCCTAAACGGCTGTCCCTATCTCGTTCAAACTTTGGATTTGGAGTTTTGGGGGCTTACAGTTGGGGCCGTTTTTTTTTGCAAGGTAACCTCAATATTAATGGTACTTCCCATGTTAAATGTTCATACCAGATTAAAACCAACTTTTATATTGCATCTTAAGTGGGCGAGGTTACCATCACTGCATACCCAGTTTTTGGCTAAAGAATCTTATAACGCTGCTTTTGAAATTAGGATATACATATCTCGAAAAGAGTCCATACGATTGTGACAAAAATTAATTTCTACCAGTAATATCGTAACTTGTAACTTAAACTCAGTTTTTTTATTATATTATGGTTCAATGGATTTTTGTAAAAAGACATTTGTTTTTTAAATTTGGCTTTCTTTAGTTTACCTAAAAATGACACTTAAGATTTTGACAAAAATGCATACTTAAAGTAAAATTTATGTTTTCAAAATTATTGTGTCATTCATTTTCAATTCGAATCACCGAAAACGCAAATTTCAAAAACTGCTCATGCCTCGAAAACCCCACTTTCGACTTCGTTAAAACTTTGAAAACCATGTTCCCAATCCTTACATTTCAAACAGTATCTAATACCCAGCTTTCAGATAAATAGTTAAGCAAAAGTATTTTTCAAACATTGCAATATTTGTTGCTGCATTGTCTGCCAATAAAAATGGAATTCCAACTTCTTTTATAGATTTCCCACTTCTTCCTTTTTTCAATTATATTGAATGTGCACCTTAAAATAATTCCAACCAGAAGCTCCTAATACGCTTGTCCTCGTACTCAATAATCTTGTAAAGTGTAAGAGCATATAAAGTCTCAATTTATAAAAAGTCGCATTATTATTTGATGAGTAACGAAAAAGTGGATTTTATTTAACACTAAGTATTCGTATATTTCATGGAGCGTTTCTTTTGATGTGTATATTTCATGGAGCGTTTCTTTTATTTAGCATAGGTTCTCACTTTTTTGCCTACCTACGTTATAAAATAAGAAAAGAACGAACTAAACTTTTGATGAACGAGAAAGTTTCTTTCGACCCATTCGTGCACTTTATTTGCTTTGTTCTTGACGTGCAAGTTTCTTTAACGACAGCCTTCGTTATCGTGGTCACAAATCACTTTAACGTGGCTCAATTTTCTTTTGCGCAGTCGCTTAGTGGTTAGTGTGTTGGACTGCTAAGCGAGGGGTCCCAGGTTCGATCCCCAAAACCACAAATTCCATCTTAAGGCTTTTTTATTTACTGCGACACCTCTCGTGAACGTCTAATAAATGTCCGAGAGCTCTCAAATGGCCGTTTGGACTCGGCATCAAATTATACAGCTCGTTCGTAGAATGAAAAACTCACACAAAACGAATGGTTGTGACGAGCTAGGCCTAGAGTCCCTACGGATCTGTTCCTGCAATTATTTGAAAACCTTATAAGACCACAGAGGATACGAATTTATTCCCAATCTTCTTTATGTTGCTGTAAGTTTGCTATCCTTTGCTATCCTTGATCTGTTGCTTTCGCAAGAAGTCCAGTCAACTACTTCTGCCGATAAATGTTTCGTTGGACCATTTAGAAGGCTCACTTACCTCGTCGTAAAAATAAAAATAATACTTCTCTCATTATCCCGGAACTGGAAATTTTATCATCCAATTTCCCACAACTCTCGTATATACCTTACATGTATAGAATTTCGCTAAAACGTCATTTGTTCGCACATCGACGGCGTGCACTCTAATCGTCGCAATCAACTCTAAATGGAAACTCAAATGAACCTAAACACCTTGCGAACCGCACCAACGTTCATCAAGTGTGTTTACTATCTCGAATGCTGTCCGACCGTAATTGCCCCTTCCATACACGTCAGGCCAGGAGCTACTGCTACCCGATGTCCCAGTGACGAGTCAGAGATCAACACAGCTACCGAAACAACAAGTACTACAATCTCATTCCAATCACTCCATCTGCAAGTTTACGGTCCACTCAGAGTGGCGATTAACGCTGCGCGTATCTATCGGGCCAATTTCTCTGCGAAATGGTGGTCAAAAGAAAGTCGGCAGTGGGTTGTTTGTAGTTGTTGTTGCTCCTCTCTGGAGCGTATATGCAATTTTTAACGCAATAACGTAATCGGGAGGCCTCATCACTATAATTACCGTGATAAATCTAGGCGCCTCGAGAGGAAATTCACTGTTGTCCGCACAATGTGAACGCGTGCGAACGGTCCAAGTGACAGGAGGACACCGAGAGATGCCAGCAACAACGACGACGAAAGATCGAAAAGTTGTTGCGATGGCGAGTTCTTCTATACGAGTTGCTGCTGGCGGCAAGCAGAAGATCCTCACCGCTCAACCTCTGGCGCAGGGACACCCGACACACATGTGTATGGCGAGAGAGCAGCAAGAGCGCCCGCTCTTTTAATGGCCGAGATAAGTGCTTACATCAGAGCAAATGAGAAACAATAAATTATTATGATTTGCAGAAATGTTCTGTGCAACTGTATAATGATGTATCAAAAAGTGCAGGAGCCTGCCTTGGCCTCGAAGCGGCCCCGGGCTAAAATCACTATAATTAAGATATAAGGGCACATTTGGAATTGCCAATCACGCTGATGGAGATGAATGTAGGGACGAGCGTAGCGACGGTGCGCTCTGCTCTTGGGGGCTTAGTGTTGCTTGGACCGCTTGCGCATCTGTGACAATTATCGGGCAGTAAAATGCTAAATTGCAGGGCAAGAAAATTAAGTTTTAACAACAGTTACATGAGTGTGTGAGTGTGCGTGCGTCTTGTGTGAAATGAAATGGAATGTGACTTCGGGGTGTGATTCATTGAGTGGTAAGAGGTTTAAGGTTGGCTCTAGCCGGAGGACAGGGTCAGCAGAAGATAGATTGAGGCGAACAGTGCGTTGATTACTTTTGAGGCGGAGATTGGATTGGCTAATGACCTGAGATGGATGCCCATTGAGTTGTTGTCTGGGCTGGCCGCTGAGTGGCACAAATGAGAGGATATGATGCATCTAGCATCTGAATTACAGATTGATAATGCGAATGGACAGTCTCTGGATGAGCCCTGCAAGTTTGCAGCTGTGAGAAGCGAAGGTACGAATGTTGTACGAAGAACATCTCATAGATAGCTTAAATTGCCACAGTAAAATCGTATTCAAAGAAGCTTCAAATGCTGAAAACTCTGGTTCAAAAACTGCTTCATTGTACCGGCAGTAGAGACCTCTATTTACTGTGTTGATTTGTCCGACTTTTCAAATGACGCTTCTGAGTTGAGCAACTTAAATATTCAACATTCGAGCTGGCAGCGTCCTGAGTCTGAAGCTGATACAAGGAAAGCAGAGCGATTTGGTCCTAGATAAGAACTTGGACATTGATAGAGTGAGCACCTAATCATTCCGATATGGACCTGCGATACCATTTTATTTGAGTTCAGCTAATAGACTTTAGCATTTTCATGTTTTGCCCACTGATCGACCCCTCTGTTTTAAATGCACGGTTCAAAATACTAGCGTTAAATTCAATATTTTTGGGGTTGTATTTATATAAGTCCACGCCGGAAAAATATTAAAATTTAATATTTTGCATACATTCAGATTAAACAACCAATAAAAGATTTATTAATTTTCAGTAATGTCTGCTATTACAAAATACGTCTGAAATATTAAATTTTAATATAGATGGAGATGGGTTTCAATGCAAAAGTTTTTAATTTAAACCCCTATTTATATTGGAAAATTAAAGAATCTTAATACGTATGTATTTGAATTTAATAAACTTAATACTTTCACCTCAAATTTAATACTTCTTTTGCTTTTAATGAACCCATAGAATATTAAAATATAATACAATCTTATTACATTTTAATACTTCTTTAAATTTGATTTAAATATCTATGGGATACATTTTAGCACCAAAAACATTTTCTTTTAATACTAATTTCATTGGTTTTAAATATAACAATACATAGGTATACATATCACTCCTGCAGCCTTTTATCCCTTTTAGAAATAATCCTATAGAGTACCGCTGTGCTTCTTTTAGTATGTTCATTTTTCTATATCTTTAAATGAAAGAGCACTTATGTATGGCCGAATTGTCTTATTAATTATACAGTAGAATACCTACTTTTTGGAATGTTATAGCTATATTTCTGAGGCAATGAACTGGAATCTCTAGATCGTCCTTATCTTCAAAAATAAATCCACTAGGAACATCTCTGGCGCTTCACAACTTTAAAACTAAAAGCTATCATTATAACCTCTTACATTAATATTTTGAAATTAAAATTACTTAATTCTAAGAATAATATTCTTATTGGGTATCAATGTAACTCTCTTTTTAATCATGACTTTCACTTGTTTGTATTTTTCAAACATTTTCTTTTGCAACAACTTTATCCAAATCATTCACTCCTTTGAATAGGACGCGCAAACTAACTCCTTAGTTATCGACCAAGCGACTAAACAATATATTTGTGTTCAAAAATAAAAACCAAATACAAATGTATCGAAGTTTATGGCTTTAATAAGTTCGTATTAAATTTAATCCGAGTATGTCTTATATTTCAGGTCAACTATAACTAAATTGTAATGAATTCTTGATTGAAATATTATTTTAATATAGACCGGATTAGATTGTAGAACAAAAATACTGGATTTTAATATTTTGAGATTAAAGTTCAGAAACTTCGTATTAAAATTAACAATTTAATGAACCATTTATTAAATTTGAATATGAAAATATTACAGAAAAAGTTGAATAAATTGGAAATATTGAAAACTATTTTTTTTTTGTATGGCATAGACCTGTAATACTGCGGAGGTATTAAAAAACAAAATTTTGCAATATTGCATACTGATTGCCTACACTGTTCGGGTCACTGAATTCCAGTGGCGTTGTTCCACCCTGGAGGTGGACATTTAGGTCCTTGTTCCTATGAATGCTTAATACATAAAGCAGTACTACTTGCGCTTTCGACCTCAATCTCAGATTTTAGTGGAATTTCAGTTCATTTCTCAATTCACACTCGTTTCTTGCAGCGTACACAAAATGACAGAAATCGTAGAGAGTATGCAGGATCTTTTGCCTGTGCGATGGATAGATATTCTAAGTCAACTTCTGGGATATAATTTTTACCTCGAGGTCCCATCTTGCTTTGAAGGAAAAATGTATGTTTCCATGAATCCTATGATCTGTTTGAAAGTTCTCCATTACCGAACATTCTTCTCGGATAATAGTCGTCGACTTTAAATTTTTCGGTCCAAGCTTCAGGTCTACAATTTCTCAGTTCGGTACGTCAGTTGAAACTTCGCCTCGCCAGGTTATAAACAGTGCACCCAATTTGGCCTTGGGTCCAATCTGTCTGCAGTTTGGCCACATATTTAAAGTTAGCCTTGTCGAAGTCCCTGATTCGGCGACAAGGTAGCTATCTGGCCTAAGTTTACTTGAATCCGCTGATAGGCTAACCTTTTTAAGGGGTTCAACAGCCTTCAACGCCATCTGTCCAGTATAAGAATCTGCAGCTTTTGGTATTGTATACGGAGCTGGGCTAAGAACGTACCAGGGCTACATGACGTTGTTTTCTTACTTCCTTGCCCCACTGAAAACGTCATAAGGCCGTAGACAGTGTGACCTATAAAAGGATATCTCCGCATATGTGTAGGTGGACGATGGTAAATTCACCAAGCCTTACAAAAATATTAAAACGCTGACCTACGACCTACCTTGGGAATATGAACGACAAAGCTTAGCCCGAAATAGTTTTCAAACTTCTTATAGGCAACTTGTGCATTAGTTTGACTTGAGAGGCTTATTAACGACATCGATGTGTTTCCCCGTCGAAAACGTTTCAAATGTCGCTTACTTCACAAAGATTTGTTGAACTCGCAAGACACAAGACCGCCATCCAACCTGTTGCCTGCACTGCGCCACACCTTTGTTTGCTTGATCGTTTCTACGCCCTGCAGACTTAATCCTTAGCTACACGTCGTACCTCATTCACTGCCGTATGATCCACCTATCCATAACTATAGCTCCTGTCGTTCGAGGTCCCCAATAACATATTGCAAGCCCCTAAGCCTATATTGTCTCCACCCATTCCGCTGGACCACATCAAGTTCCTTGGCCATCCAAAGTGTCGTTGTCTCCGCGTGATACCCTCCGGATGGTCCACTTGTCCAACTAATGACACAACCCTGGGTACATTCCTAGAAGTCGGACTCATCCCACAGATTAAGATCATACCCTAGGTCACACTTCAAGTTCAGCGCATAATTTTTAATTACACACCATGCACAGGATTTATACGCCACCAGGAGCAGTCCAACAAAAATAGAAAAAAAGAAAACTCTCTTCAGACACTCCTTCGGATATTTTTGATGTATTATCTTTGTAACCCTCACCGACACCAGTCTTACGCCACCCTGGAGGCCATCAACATGACATCTTTTCTGCTGTGCGCGCGCGCCCATATTCAGTTTCCGCATCTGGTTGCGTTCTAATCCCAAAGCGAAAGGATGATAATCAGAGAAGATCCCCTTCGGTTTATCGTTGATTTCACAGTTGGAATGCGCCTATAGTCCCTAACAGGATCTGTCTAAATCTCGCTTAAAGATCTATCAGCCGCAGAACGGATCGTCGTCGCCGCGTCTCAGAACAAGTTCTCATCTCCATGACGGAAGCAACACTTAATATCGTTGAGCCATAATTACAATCATCTCATTGAGCGCAACCGTAAATGCGAGCCGGAGCTGCGTTGCTGGTGCATACACTTAACGTGATCTCCTTCCGGTCCTTCGTTCTGAATAATAACCACCAGCGGAGCCCCGATGGGGGAAATGTGATAAAAAACATATGATACATTCCGTGCACCGTGTGTCGCTGGTATATACACTCGTACCACCACCACCGCGACGAGGGTCGCTGAGATTATCTCGATTCTTCGGTGCGTCCGTCGGTGTCGGTTCGAATGTTGAGCGCGGTCCATTCTCGCAAGGACCGTTTCATGCGTGTGCTTTATAACCGCCTGTGTGCACAGGTTGATTCCACGTAATAAACAACGACGCGCAATGCCGGCCCGGACATACGAGTACAAGCCAGGCCGTATATACAAAGTGTCTGTCGCATCCGTTGACAGTTCTGTGCGCGCAGGTTTTATTGCTGGTTAAGCAAATGTTTTATACGCTCATCTGCGCCCCAATAGCAGCTTCTGGTGGAGTGTGCACGCCGCGGCTTCTTGTTTATGCCCAAAGAGAATGAGGATGTGAGTTGTAGTTGTAGTGCTGCTGGTCGTGTGTACTCGTATCTGGGCTCTGGGGTGCTGGTGGGTAGGATGGTATGTAGATGCGCATACTGTATCACTGGCTGGTTGCGTGAAGTGTCACTTTTCATTAGATTTGACGCGTGACCATTCTACTTCTCTGGGCATGCGTAGCGCTATCTTTCACTACCAACTTTGTTATGCACTTTATAGGCTGGCAGCTGGCAAGAGACGTATAGAGAGAAGCCAAGCAAAATGCGATGAAGAACTAGAATGCTGCTGGTGCTGAGAACAACTTGCCCGGTCGGATAATTAATGACTTCCAATTGGATTAAGTTCTCGGTAATGACTGGCGTAAATGCGGCAGAGATTGGATTTTTGTTTTCTTGTTGTTGTTGCTCGTAATGGTGATGAGTTGTGAATGGGAAGTGGAGCAGTTCCGGTGAAGTGGATATGAAATTTGTTGTAGCGCCATCTGTTGGGGGTGGTGTGTGGATGATTTCCAGTCTGCTGGTTGTCAGGAAGTGCTTTTTTCTTCTCGACGAAGTTGGGTTTATTTGTGTGTACACGCAAAGCGAGAGTTTATAGGTCAGTGGTGAAGCTGAGCTATGCAACTGATTGTAGCGCCATCTGTTGAGTAAAATCAAAAAGTGAGTTCTTCAAAGCTCTATATTATATTGTGTGTCATTGAAGAAGTTAGGTTTGAGTTCGGAGATAGAAAGAGGCTGTTGGTAGGTTCACTGAATTTTTATAACTAACGAAATGAGTTGTAGCGCCATCTGTTGAGTTGAGTAAGTTTATCACTCTATTGGGAGAAAATTGCCCTTGAACCAGTTCTTAAAGATACACAAAAGGTTCTTGTTGACAAACCTGGCAACGCGACTAACTCCGAAAGACAGAAGCAAAACTTGGCATAACTAGGGCAACGAACTGTCAAAACAGCAAAACATTAAAAAAGAAAAAAACACTTTAATTTAACCTTTTGAAGGTCATATTTCAAAAACGAAAATTTTAGTCAATTTTATTGTCTTAAAGAATTTAAATAATAAAATTTCTTAAAACAGTGCATTCTAAAATTTTGGTCTTTTAATTTTTGATTGAAAATTACTCCTTCAACATCCTAAAATTTTCGCAATAAACTGGGAAATACCTATAAAATTTCATCAGCTCATCGCTATCGTCTGTCGTCAGCAAAGAAGGGAATATTAGGTAAGCAACAATGTCCGAACAATCTTACTCCGCCTTTCAAAAGTCCCAAAGAACAGCTCGCTCCCCCCCGCATAATCAGGAATCCACCGAACAATTCAATTGCGTAAAATGTAATCGAGAAGACAGCTTCGACAAAATGGTTCAATGCGATGCGTGTGACGCGTGGTATCATTTTGTTTGCGCCAACGTCAAGGATGGTATCGAAAACGAAGAGTGGATATGCGCAAAGTGCTTATCACCATCAACATCAGATCCCACCAAACCACATGCGCTGCTTTCGTCGAATACCAACCACATCAAACCTGCAACAATGTTACCGGTGTCTAGGGACCAATCGCTACAAGCACCACTGGCTAATACAAATCCATCAAATGTATTGCACAGCGAAATGGTAACAAAAAACCCAAATTCAGTGAAAAAACCATCGAAACCACTACCAAAAGGAACACCATCAGAGCATTCAAGGCAATCACGATCGTCTGCGAAGTCCGTACGCTTACAGCTACAGCTGAAGAGATTGGAAGAGGAACGTTTGCTTCAGGAAAAAAGAGATCGAGATTTCCTGCAAAGAAAATACGAACTTCTCGAACAATTTGAATCTGACGATGAAGTAGAACAAGATAACGAATTTGACCAGGCCGCAGTAGAAGAAAGAACGTCAAAATGGGTGGAAACAGTGAAACATACAGCAGGTGACGTGTCTAAGAGAAAGGTTGGCTCTCAACCTAAAGTCCTAACGTACGCTCACGAAGAAAATGTACGTACGACCAAAATGCCTATAGTCACATCGCTTGTTCAGGAACAAAGAATAGATAGTCCCAATATGCCGAACACATCCCAAATAAATAACGAGAAAGCTCAACCGCTCAATCATGCTAACGAAGTCAATAACTTACCTGGAGCAACACCTGATCTGTCAAAAATGACTTCACTTCAGTTAGCAGCTAGGCATGTAATGCCAAGAGAGCTACCTAGCTTCAACGGCAATCCAGAAGACTGGCCGCTCTTTATAAGTTGTCTCGAAAACTCAACACGTTCGTGCGGCTATACACATGACGAGAACCTGATACGTCTCCAGCGCAGCTTGAAAGGTAAGGCTTTAGAAGCAGTGCGCTATAGACTATTAGATCCTGAAAATGTTCCATCAATTATCTCAACCCTGCGGATGCTGTACGGCAGACCTGATGTCATAATAAACTCACTGTTGATGAAAATTCGAAATGAACCTCCTCCAAGGGCCGACAAACTGGAAACACTTGTCTCATTTTCGTTTGCCGTACAGAATATACATGCCATCATGGAATCTAACCATCTACAATCGCATCTATCAAACCCTTGTCTGCTTCAAGAGCTGACCGATAAGCTACCGGCGGCAATTAGACTTAATTGGGGTATACATAAACAAACCATAAACCTTGTGAACCTATCGACATTTAGCACGTGGTTAGATTCGATGGCCAGAGCAGCAGTTGAGGTCTCACCAATGATTTCATTTTCAGATGTCGAAAAGAAATCTGAAAGGCGTTTTTCCAGCACAAGAACATATTTAAACACGCATGAAGAGATAGACTCACCTGGTACTAGTAAATCAGTCCGAAGGTGCAGAATATGTAACGGAGACTGCACTCATATTGAAAACTGTCACGAATTCATAACAATGCCTTTAAAACACAAATGGTCGGCCGTAAATGAATTACGCCTATGCCGAACATGTCTTAGACCTCATGGTAGCAGCCGTTGTACGTCAACAAAGAGATGCGGACAAAACGGTTGCGTATTTAAACACCATAGCTTATTACACAAGTTTGATACGGATGATAGCACAAGCTCAGCTCTAAGTCCTACTAACACAAATAACACTAGCTTCCAAACTCGGAACAACACAGGCGAAAATGAATTTAATTGCCATATCCATAAGTCAGAAAATCGCCAAACAATATTTAGAATCATTCCAGTTACACTATATAGTAACAACGCGCGAATCGAAACGTTTGCTTTCCTTGACGATGGTTCATCTATAACACTCATGGATGAAGAGCTCGCTTCGTTTCTAGGTCTTGACGGCGAAGTTGAACCTTTATGTTTAAGATGGACATCGGACACCCATCGTATGGAAGAGGGTTCGAAAAAAGTTCGAGTGAAAATCTCCGGTGCTGGAAATAAAAACAAATATGAGCTCTCGAGTGTGCGAACCATAAAGTCATTAAATTTACCTTCACAATCAATTGATGCTGAGAAGATGAAAAGCAACTATCGGCATCTAAACGGTATTCCTTTATCATCCTATTCAGGTGCAAAACCGCGAATCTTGATCGGATTAGACAACTGGACTTTAGCCGTCTCTCTACGCACTCGCGAGGGAAAGAAAAATGAGCCTGTTGTCACTAAAACGCGTCTGGGATGGGTGATCCACGGGGTCTGTACTGAAGAGAGAACTACAGACCGCTCATATTGTAATTTCCACGTGTGTGAATGCCAACCGCACTTAGACAACGAGCTTCATCAACTCGTTAAAAGGCACTTTATGATAGAGAATGTTGATTCGAAATCCCTCAAAAAATTAATGTCGGCAGATGACTTAAAGGCTAAACAAACATTAGAATGTAATTCTTATCGCAAAGGAAACCGGTTTATAGTACCGCTTCTGTGGAAAAACGATGTAGATGTACTACCTGATAGCCGTCCAATGGCTGAACGTCGTTTGAAATGTTTAGAGTCCCGAATGTCCAAAGAACCCGCACTGGCGACAAAACTGCAGCAAGAAATTGAAAAATACTTGGAAAAAGGCTATGCACGAAAACTTCTTAAAGAAGAATCCTATACCAAAAATTCACGAAAGTGGTATTTGCCGATCTTTCCGGTGATTAATCCAAGTAAACCCAACAAAGTCCGATTGGTATGGGATGCTGCAGCAAAGGTCGATGGTGTGTCGTTGAATTCTTTTCTACTGAGTGGGCCAGACACCTTACCATCTCTATGCTCCGTTTTATATCGGTTCAGGGAGAGAAAAATAGCAATATGTGCCGATATACGGGAAATGTTTCACCAAATTGCTATCAGCGAAGATGATCAAAGCGCACAACGTTTCTTGTGGAGAGACCCAACTACTAAGCAAATTGAGGAATATGTCATGAGAGTAATGACATTTGGAGCAACTTGCTCGCCCTATTGCGCTCAGTTTGTTAAAAATAAGAATGCGAGTGAGTTTTTAGCGGATTACCCGAGAGCTGCGAAAGCTATAATAGAGAACCACTATGTCGACGACTATTTGGATAGTGTCGATTCTGAAGATGAAGCAATCGAGTTAGCGAAAGCTGTAAAAAAAATACACTCAAACGCTGGCTTTGAGATTCATAATTTTATTTCAAATTCACAAAATGTTTTGCGTGCTCTAAATGCCGAAATGAATGAGCAATGTATAAAAAAAATTAACGAAGGGAATAGCTTTCCTAGTCAAGAAAAAATACTAGGAATGTGGTGGTCTAACAGAAGAGATACCTTTTCGTTTCTGATTAAGTGTCCTAAGCTTAAGCCGGGTATACTGTCAGGACAAATATGTCCAACAAAGAGAGAAGTATTGAGATCATTAATGAGTATATTTGACCCGTTGGGATTAATTGCCCACTTTCTGATTAAGGTAAAAATTATATTAAGAGAAATTTGGCGATCATCCGTACAGTGGGACGAAAAAATACGGGAACAACAATTTGACGAATGGTGTGATTGGGTAAATCACCTGCCGATGGTACAAAACGTTCTGATAAGTCGTCCATACTTAAAAGGTATAGATCATTGCAGCAAACCTAACGTTCAATTGCATATGTTTGTAGATGCAAGCGAAAACGCATACGCAGCCGTTGCATATCTTAGGTTTTCATCCAAAAATATAGTTGAGTGTGCTCTTGTTGGTGGAAAAGCAAAAGTAGCACCACTTAAAGATACATCGATACCCAGACTCGAACTAGAAGCTGCCCTACTAGGTGTTCGTTTGTCTAAATCAATTTGCGCGGGGCACTCTATACATATAGACAAGGTACATTTCTGGACTGACTCAAAAACAGTACTCTATTGGATTAGATCAGAACATCGTCGATACAAACACTTTGTAGCCTTTAGAATTGGGGAGATTATTGAAGCGACCGATCCTAGTGACTGGAGATGGATTCCGACTAAAGAAAATGTCGCCGATGAAGCCACAAAATGGAAACATAACGTACAATTTGCATCCGAATGTCGGTGGTACAATGGGCCTTCATTTCTCTACGAAAAGGAAGATCAATGGCCAAGGGATGAGTCGTTCGAGTTTGTAACTACGGAGGAAGTCAGGGTGCATTTCGTTCAACACATGGAAACCAACGCAAGTATTATAGATTACACACGCTTCTCCAGATGGAATAGACTCCTGCGTTCACTTGCCTACGTCTTCAAGTTCATCGATATTAAGTGTCGAAAAAGAACGGCGAACGGGTTGATGCTTCTATCCCCAAATGATTTGAGTCGTTCGCAGAATTACTTATATCGACAATGCCAATTGGAAACGTACCCAGAAGAAATTATTTCCTTTAGTACTAGTCCAAATTTATTGGTTCTGGAAAAGACACATCCACTATATACGCTATCACCATATATGGATACAAATAATGTCCTCCGTGTAAATGGACGTATTGATGCCGCTAGAAATGTTTCATTCGATACAAAGCGACCTGTGATACTGCCGAAGCAACATTATATCACTCGACTAATAATTTACGAATTTCATTTACGCTTTCATCACCAACATAGCGAAACGGTAATAAATGAATTAAAACAATTGTATTACATTCCATCACTCAGGGCCACGGTAAAGAAAGTTGCGAACAACTACTGCCAGGACTGCAAAAATAACAAAACAAAACCCATACCTCCACTAATGGGAGAGCTGCCACCAAGTAGATTAAAGTCGTTTACCCGTCCATTTTCCTACATAGGGATAGATTATTTTGGCCCAATTAACGTAAGAGTTGGAAGACACTCAGAGAAGAGATGGGGAGTCCTTATTACGTGTCTAACAATTAGAGCAATCCACATCGAAATTGCTCACAGCCTCTCGGCAGATTCATGTATCCTAGCTATTAAAAGGTTTATATCACGGAGAGGTGTACCTTTGGAAATAACTAGTGATAATGGCACCAATTTTCGGGGAGCAAGCAAGGAGCTGAGAGATGCAGTTGATCAGATGGATTGCGGAAAAATCATTAACGAATTCGTGGGAGCGCGTCTAAAATGGAGTTTCATACCCCCAGCATCGCCACATATGGGGGGGAGTTGGGAACGAATGGTACGTTCGGTGAAGCAAGTTTTAACGGGAATGCACCTTTCTCGAAACCCTTCGGATGAAATTCTCTTGAGTATGATGGCTGAAGTCGAGAATATTATTAATTCAAGGCCGTTAACCTATATTCCCTTAGACTGCGACAGCGAGGAAGCCTTAACACCAAATCACTTTCTACTGGGATCGTCAAACGGTAGAAATCAGCTCGGCGAATTCAACGACGATGGTATCGTTCTTAAGAAAGGTTGGATGTCATGTGAACAATTTGCCAACTCATTCTGGAAGCGCTGGCTGCAAGAGTACCTACCGACACTGACTAGGAGAACTAAGTGGTACAAGCAGACAAGACCGATCGGTATCGGAGATGTCGTGGTCATAGTTGATCCACAGTTTCCAAGAAACCAGTGGCCGAAAGGAATTGTTACTGAGGTATTTCCAGGAAAGGACGGTCAAGTGCGTAGCGCTTTAGTACGCACATCATCAGGGTGCTACACTAGGCCAGCCACCAAACTAGCACCTTTAGATGTCAACAGGCCAGGTTTGGTTCAAGATGGTAACCTGGCGTAGAGCTCCAGCTTACCAGGGGGGAGTGTTGACAAACCTGGCAACGCGACTAACTCCGAAAGACAGAAGCAAAACTTGGCATAACTAGGGCAACGAACTGTCAAAACAGCAAAACATTAAAAAAGAAAAAACCACTTTAATTTAACCTTTTGAAGGTCATATTTCAAAAACGAAAATTTTAGTCAATTTTATTGTCTTAAAGAATTTAAATAATAAAATTTCTTAAAACAGTGCATTCTAAAATTTTGGTCTTTTAATTTTTGATTGAAAATTACTCCTTCAACAGGTTCTGATGGCAGCAGTCTAACTTGGCAACCACGGATAGTAGCTAATTATGAATGTTGTCGTTGCGCCATCTGTTGGCACATTACAGAGTGAGCAACCTTTTATATCTCTTGCCCCCTAAGAAGATAGATTTAAAGTCGGTGATGTTGTAATGCTTCTGGTAGAAGCAGTAAATTTGTACAAAACGGCGTTGCAAGCATAATTCAACCACTTATAACGCCATCTGTTGAGGTGTGGTAGAATGATACTTTTTTACCTGTGCACACTCTGTACATTTTTTGGTATTCTCAAACAATGATATTTACACGACGCAGGGTAGGCAGGGATCTGGGAAAGGTAATCCTACTTTTAAGCGACCGTCACTGATAAATTGTGAATGCTGTCACAGCGCCATCTGATGACAGAAGGTAAAGGAAGCGTTTAGTACTTCTTTATGTTTGAAATCTCCGACAAAACTAGTTTCCATGTGACAGGTAAAGAAATATAGAAATGAACAAGGAATTAATTTGTATTTGCTGGCTATTTGCAGCGCCCTCTGTTGAGGGATTGTAGGGTGAGGGTCCCTTTGAAGGTGCACATTATTAACGTCGCTGATGATATTTTTCGCATGTCGAATCAGTCATTATAGTGGTCGACCGCTGTTTATCCGAGACAACCACCTTGTATAGTTAGTCACTGTCGATAGAGGGCAGCACTAATCCATTTTAGCTTAGTATGTACGCGGATTAAAGTTAGTGCTCTCGTTTTAAGAACGAAGCATCGGGAAACGAAGTTTTCATTATGAGAAAACGGTATTCGACCATTTGTGTGTGCTTCGATGGAACTAGACATATTCGATTGGCTTGATCATGAGCAGCTGTGAATCGCTCAATTATACCCTTGATCACAAACGCCAGTATAGAAGGAAATACAAGAACTTTAAATATAGAACGCCACCGTCATTCCGGAGGTTGTTCTCCTTCAACCTGCACGCGCAGTATCAAAAACGTCTTCCCTGCAGCCCACACGACCTATTACCAACAATTCCGCAGTATAATTCAATTAATTGCCTACCCAATCATTAGAGACCATTCCAGACATCTCACTATTCCAGCTGTACGTGCGCCCTGCTCCCTCTGCGCTGACATTCGTCTACGCGTATTGGCCACTAACCAATTATTAGCAACTCAAAGGCATTAAATATGGACACCTTCATCATGCTCAACCAGCGACTCCCAACTAATTCCGTTCCCGTTCGCCGTGCAAAAAGATCAAACAGCCAACCAATTGCCACCTCTCTCGACCATCATCGTCTACCCGAAGAGGTAAATGTCAAAAGCTAATAATTAACTCCACCGATCCATGGCCAGAGTAATGAGTCGTCACATGAAATTATTATATGAACTGGATTGCAGTGGTGCGCTTCCTATCCGAACCGGAGCAGGAGGCGTTCCAAAACGCAACAGCAACAGCAACAGAAAAAAAAAAAAAAACAAAAAAATTCCAGAAAAATGTTCCCAAGATACTCGCAGTAGTAGCTTCATAGTACAACCAACCAAATGCAGTACCTGTAGATCAGATACTTTAATTGAATGTCAGAGGATCGCTAGAGAGCGCAGGTATACGGAGCGTCGCCTAATCACAAGACTTCCCCTAATAAGATACTGCCAACTTTTATTGCCTCGGCCACAAAGTAAGTTATAGTTTTCATTAAGATAAGCGGAGCACGGTCCTCCCGTAATCGGGTGAATATAATTCTTCAGGTGGTCGGCGGGAGAGCGGTCGACGTGTGCGCGTGCATTTGACCCAAAAGTTTGCGACGCCGCCTTGCGGTTGTTATCGTGGAAATCCTTCCTCCCATAAGTGGTGAATCAATGCGGAAGCGCGGAATTCCCAATTTCTATCGGGAGCAATTTTTCGCCAGATTCTGGAAATTCATGGTGTATGGGCCCGCATCTGGTCTTGGAATGCGTGCCAAGTTTAATTACAGCAGCGGAGTTTTGGGTCCGTGCGCCACCTGAAAGACAAATGGTGATGAAGCCGCCACTCTTGGTATCTGGACTGCGGTCCTTCTCCTTATATGTCTCACGTTTGTGCGTGCAAAATCGACGACCCGGATGCATCTCTGGGCACGGACTGCTGGCTCCGCCATTAGTGTGATGCAAGATCGAAATTAAGATCGTGCTGGTGGGTTTTTTTTTTTTTTTCTTTTTTTTTTCACCATGATGAGCAAAATTCGATTAAGGCGAGGACCAACGCAACGCATATTGAGGGTGGAATAGATATCGATATTTATGCAAAATGATTTAAAGTCGGTCCGTCGCGTCGCCAATGGAAGGCGGAAGCGCGATCGATCCGATGCAGGTGAGGAGTGGGTGTGCGCAAAGTGAGCCCACTTTCAAGTGCGCTCGTGAAGTAGACAAGAAGGAGTTCGAGGAGTTTGCCGGCAAGCAACACCCTCAATGGAGCGCGGCGGTTGCCTGCCGCCTGCCTATGGTTATGTGCGCTGATTATCAATTGAAGTGATCTTAATTCGATCGCGCGTGTATATTAGGATCGCTTGTGTGATGTGAAGTGATTAATGGTGTTGATCTGCGGTCAAAGATATTCCCAACTGCATTCTTATTAGTTGTTCGAAACGGTGCCGATCTATTGAGAGATTGCTGTTGAAATTTGTTTTTGCTATCAGTTAAGATCGCTGCGATTAAATGGGTTGCATGACTGTCTATCCACTTAAGAGCAGTTAGGCATGTCAGACTCAAACGGAGTGAGGGGTTTTCAGTTCGGTTTGTTTTCGTTTCGGTTTGTTTTCGGCTTACGAAATGCGAGTTTGGTGTCGTTGGACATGTGATCCTTTCGAGTTTTTTGTGATGCTGATAGGTAGAGCTAACCTACAAAATTGGTAGTGAATCGGGCTTAAGCTTTTAGCACATGTTATAGGGGAACCAAGTCACATCTTTAAACAAAATCGGTCCACTTTTTGTTAGTTTTTTCATATATTTCGCTCAATCTGGTGACAGTTTTTTGTGGTTTGCAAGACAATAATCATTTTTCACTTCTTTTCAATGGACAGCTGCCGAAAATGCCCCTAAATGTCTGGCGAAAATGGCAGCGCATTTCCGGTCACTTTTTAAACGCAAATATTATAATCCATTTTTTTTTTCCATTCCAGGTAAGCGAAATTCCTTGCATGTAAAAACACAGTAAGTTACCTTTTGACATTTTAAATACAATGGATATACTAAGTTAAAAAAGTGTTGGTAGCACATATGGTCCGCGCGGAGCTGACCCAAAACGTGGGTGGCCTACTCCTGTAATTATTGGAAAAATCTTAAATGGTTTCTGCATTAAATAAATATTTTATTGGTTTGTACCCCATTTACAAAGTTAAGCTTGTACACAAACCTGTTAGCTAATGCACATAAGCAATGCTACCGATCAAGCGTAATAGATGTAAAAATAATTTCTTCGATGCAATTTGTTGCGACATTTTATCTGCTTCTCCGACCCCAGCGGCATATGTTCGAACCCCAAAAGGAATTAGTAAACTAGACAGTCACTGATCTGATAAAGGGAAACAAAAGGAAACAAAGATATTTTCTCCGACTCTATGACGAAACAGAAATTTCTCCTTCTTAGTATAAATACAGGAACTCCAATCTCATTGTTTCAGGACTTATAACCTACCAAAAATAGAAAAATAAAAAAATTTGTGTAGTTTTGAAAGTGTTCTAACTTCGTGGATCTGAACACGGTTGCCAACTTCAAACATAACTTCGGACAAATATACCGCAACAATGGGACAGAGAAATCAAAATTGGGACAAAAATTAAACTTTTCAACCGAAATAACTAACTAACACATTATTCGGTTTGAAAATTTATTTTTTAAGAATAAAACAAAATAAATTGCAAACCCAATTCGTACACCTAAAAATAACCTAAAAAATATTTTCTCGCATAGGAAAAGTAGTATGTTAATTTCCCTATTTTTAAGTTTCTTATTTAATTAATTTTATTTTTTATAAATTAAATTTGGGACTGGAAAATCTTCGGGAGGGACAAAGGGCAAAGAAACATTGGAAAAGACAAAGACTTTGTCCCAAATGTACCGTGTTGGCAACAGTGGATCTGGAAGACTTGCGAAAGCGGACATCCGAGTACCTTATGAGGGTATATGATTTTAGTTTCTTAATAGACATCCAAAAAATAGGATAGAAATGGTCTTGCAATGCAATGGAGTGCAAACCGTGCGGAGGTAAACAAAATCGGGATATGCAAAAAAAATATGCAAATTTACTTTAAAAAAAATCTTGTCAGCTAACTGAAATTACAATTGACGTCAATATTCCTACGAAATCCTATCGCAGTGGCTCAGTGGCTATAGTGCGTTGGATTGCTGAGCGAGAGGTCTCAGCTTCACACTAGTACCTTCCTTGAAATAATTTTTCTAGATACATAAACAGTTGCGCAACGTTTTAAATATAGATCCCTACGTCTAGCATCTCACAGCAATTTATTTTGTGGATGATATTTCTTGAATTCACTAAAGAGGAACCTATTCCCAAATAAATAGACTGCATTTGTTATTTTTTAAGAAACTAAAAGTCACAATCTACAATTCTACAAGTATAGGCGCTTGTTATGCTTTCTTTTATGAATGTGGTAATCTTCAAAAGATGCAGAAGCCCATACTACGAACATGCACGATTCGCAAAACCGAATAATCGATGCCAGCGGACGCCTACACACTGATCCACTTCCACACAGTTCAACCGGTCTCCCCGCAGGCCTGCCGTATATTATGAAGTTATTACTTGGCGGTGCTGGCTAAGAACTCATTCTAAGTCCTCTGGGTCTACCACTCCAAATCTTCTTAGTCTTTCCAGTTTTCCTAAAGCTTCGTGTACGCTCTTTAAAGGAACATATCTCCACTCGTCCTCTGACCTCAACATAAAGCTTATTATACGCTGAGGGCTTGGCTCTTACCCCCTGCAAAGCGTCTATAACAACTGGAAAATTGCGTATTCTTCTTCTACTAGGCATTCGGAACAAAAAGGCAAGCTTTCGTGGCCAATTGTCTAAAGTAGTTTCAGATAGCCGCCGTGCCCCGACATCAGGAACTGCGCAAGGTGTTAGTTGCAGTTCCCACTTGTTCTTTTTATCCAGACTTGGATGGTGAGGATCAGTTTATGGGTCCATCTGCCTTTTGCCGGCTTGCCACAGTGCAATAGGTGTTTCCCTTTCTTCTTCTTGTACCCTTCTGGTAAGGATGACCTCTGGCCTGTTGGCTGTTTACCTAAGGTAGTACGATCCCTTGTGTTTTGCAGGCGAGAACGGCGAAGTGGATCAATCCCGATATAATTCAAGCTGTTTCATCCGAAATTGTTCGAAATCCACTTATTGTTCTGAATGCACAAACCATGTATATGCTGACGAGAGGTTTCTCCTTGTTTCCTTCGTTTAAAGAGCCACCACCCAAGCCGGTGCAGCGTATAGAAGTGTTGAGCTCACCGCACTCTGGATATCAGAATCCTTCTGGTGTATCCAGAGCCACCGATCTTTGGCAGCAGCCGACAAAGAGCGGCTTGCGTCTGTGACGCCTTTTGCTGGTGTACTGAACGTATGTTTTAAAGCTTAATCTGTTATCGATCATTACTCATAGGTATCTACATTACTCATATGTAACGTTTAGATAGGTAACGTACATAGATGACTCCATAGACCTAATGGTTCGGTTCCCAACCCGGAACTTTACGAGTTCCACCGACTTTCGGCTGGTTATCAAGACAGCCTTGGTCTGTGGTCAGCTAATTCTAGGCCAGCAGACTCTTTTTTTTTTTAATCCGGCGACTGCTTCATCCGTGGCGGACTCTATCTAGTGGATGTCCTTGGCGAGCGCTACCACGGCGATATCGTCAGCATAACCAATCGCATTTACTCCTTTTGGCAGCGCAAGTCGTAGGATTCGATCATGCATTACATTCCAAAGGAGGGTTCCAAGAACCCAGCCTTGTGGATTTCCCGCGGTAACATTTCAGTACCTCATCTTCCTATCGGTGGTGCCAAATACAGAGGGAGCACCTGTCATCGAAGAGCTACTTCAATTGGCCGTCCGGAAGTGGCATATGTATAGTTCTATAGGTTCGCAGAGTAAAATTCATACAGAAGGTTGCAAAGAGCCCAGAATTCCACAGACTAATTTACGTTTCGTCTATATACAGAAAACAAAATTGTATTGTGGACAGATTTTTTTTTTTGTCTGCTGCTTCTTTTGAATCCCTTTCCCCGCGTTGCCTACTGGTGGCTGATGAATGGATGTTACTTGGGAAGTCCCAAAGTGTATGATTATCCGTTCGAGTATTCTAGGTCAAAGATGCCAAGCGACACCCAAACATTTCACATCTTTCAATCAAAGCGTCTGTTCCCTTTTGACCACAAGCAAAGCCCTCCCTTTCTGAAACGCGCTGCAAGACAAATGTTCACAAACGGAACCATTACTCAATAGAATTAGCAAAAATCTACAAATCATTACTTTTCACTATCCGCACCTGAGACTCGGGCCGCATAATTACCAACTAACGACTGAACTGACCATCATCACAGCTCACAGGTGAATCCTAATTCCCCTAATGTGCTCCACACTTAATCACATCCTATCCGCATGTGCGCTGGCAACAAATGGTCGCGCTATTCATCATCTCAACAGTTTTGCACACACAGCGCCGCTGCACCAAGCACCAAGCACCGCACTCATCAATGTGTATCTGTATCCCTGTGCCAAATCCACATACAACACAGCACCGCCTCATCAGTCACTTGCATTCAAATCGCTCGCTCTCTGCTCGCCACAAATCGCATTAGGTCCGCGAAACACTGCATACGAATACGAGTATATGGCCAGAGTATCTCTTCCACTTGAGAGTTCGATCCCGCACTCAATAGCTGGACCTATGGACCGCCAAGCCGCCTTCATTTTAACAAATTACTTTTATGTTATTGTGGCGTACACATGCGGTTCATTTACGCCGCATGGCACTCGTCGCAGTCGTCGTCGTCGTCGTCGCTGGCTCGTTCCGCTCTGTAAATCCGGGGTTATGTGGAAAACTGGACGACGACTTACTCCGAGTGGCCGGCTCTGTCCAAAGAGAGATCGTGCAGCTTTGGATCGCGATTAGTGTTCATGGTGTGCAAAAGTGTCTATTTTATTATTATTTGCAACCCGTAGCCGATTTTTTTTTCGAATTTTCTATTTTTATCTCATTGTTATTGGTGCGCTTGGGCTGAGGCAGTCCTGTCCTGGCCCCATTGGCGCAATTGATTTTATTGTGTGAATTATAGAAATCGTGGTTCCGCGGAGGAATTTCACAAGCTTGCAGCACCACCAGCTGGGGTGAGAATCGTCGTCGTCGACGTCGTCGTTGCCGTTGTCATTGTCGTCGGCGGCGGCGTTTGGGTGTTTGCTTAAGTAATTAGTTCACGCTAAGGGTTCCGGACATGTTGTGACATCGGTGGTGACAGTTGTGCGCCATTAAGTTCGGCCCGTAGTGATTTATGCAAGTGGCCAGGTGCGCTCCAGCCGAATTCAAGTGCCACTCAGCTTACAAGCCAGGTCCGTTTTCCGTGCGCTTGCTAATCAGCTTGCAAGTGTCAATCTTGTAGGCGCTGATAGTGAGCTTACTGTTTCGAAACACACTTGACGGATTGCCATATAACTCCTCTGTCTGTCCGACTAACTGGGTGGCAACTTTCCAATTAACCGCAGTGCAAAACCCTTTCGAACTACTTGCACTGCAACTGACATTCGAAAGAGACGCATCTATACGTACAAGCAATCTACTTGAGATCTTGTTCAACTCCTTCGAATGATTTTTTTTGCTGGCCCGCTCCCTGATTGACGTGAAATTGCACCGATGAACCCGAAACCGAATGGAGTGGTAAGCCAGGAGGAATAAATAAAAATTATGACTTTTCAATTTATCTCCTTCGAGAGCGGTCTGAAGCACTTTCTCCTCCCCTCGCCCCACTCACTCAGTTGGGAGGACCGACCGACCACAACAACAAATCGTAAATAACGCGAAAAACAATTTTCTCCCGTTGTTCTTGCACACTAGATACACTGCACACACAATGAGAGGATCAAACGGTCGTTGTTTTGCTGGCTGCTGCTGCTACTACTGAGCTTAGCCGGGATAGCGCTGCATCTCTCTGTCTATAGTCTATCACAAATTACACACGGTTAGGTCTTATAACATGAACTCGATTTATTACCCCATATATGAGTGTATGTTATTGCTGAAGAGTGCGAAAGACGGGCCTTGTTCGGTTCTTCAACGTTCACAAATGTATCTATACAGAAGCAGCTTCTGTTGCTCCGGTCTTGGCAGCAGAGCAGCGCATAAATATGGTGGCCAGTGAAACCTTATTATTATCCTTTCATTTTTAAACTAATAAAATCCTCGTTTAATTACGCCCCATCTGTGTGAGTGTAAGTGCGCGAGGATGGAATGGAGTTTTGCATTTTCTTTTTGGCATACTGTGCCGCTCCACCGATTGGGAAAGTTCTTTTTGCTCTGGATTCCTTTCGAACAGGTGCGGATTGGTGTAGGTCAGCTATAAATAGTGAGAAGATGCCGTTGTAGCGGGGGGAAATACTTGTATCAACAGGATTTGATGCAGGAAACTCGTCTGAAGATCACCCAAGGCTTAAGCTGTTGATCAGCTAGTGATTTAGTAGATGCCACCACCATGTGGGTGTGATTTAAATACAGATGGCGCTGTTGTGGAGTGATTTATTGACTTATTGCGATGCATTGTACAAAATTTTGGTTGGGGTTCATGCCACCAGACAGAAGGCATTCATATACATGTTTTACGATACTCGTAAGCAATAGTCTGTGAACGCTTAAGTGGCAACAACTTATCGACTTTGGTTCCATATTCAACCACCACTTAGCAAATACAAGAACCTTTTACTAAATAGTCTGATTGAAGCCAAGTAAATTTGCTGTGGAATGGAAGGTATATTTTGCGATGGAATCCTTACGATTACACACTGTGGACAGTTAAGGAGTTCTTGGCTACTTCCCATAGATGGTCGTTCCAGCGAAGGTTGTCGTAAACAGGCGCCATTCATGCATAAAGAGTAAAGATTGATATTTTTCTATAAAGACAACAGACAGCATTGCCTTTTGGGGGCTTCAAATTCCACTCGATTGGTAAAAATCTACACTCATCGGCAGAAGAATTTTGACAAAACCAAAAGTTAAATTTTATGAATTCTAGGAAGAAATGAAAAAAAAAATGAATACACAGTTTGCTCACTTAATCAACAGGTTAAAAATATGCAATTTTTATTTTTAAATTTATTAAAATGAACAAAATTAACTTTAATCTTTGGCATAACTATTTTGACGAATAAGTTTTACTTAAATAAAAATATATTTCTTAAATTTAAAAAGGAACAAAATAAGAATATTTAAGAAAAATATATATCCGCTTTAGCCTGAATAACATTCCGTAATTTTGTTGGAACCGTTTCGACGAGTTTTTGCAGCATTTCTAGAGGAACGTCATCCCAAAGCTTTGTTACTACAAAAACGATCCCCTCTCTGCTCCGTCTCAGAAAAACATACATCAAAACATCATACTTGTTCAAAAACATTAAATCTGCGCCTCGGGGTGGACAGTTGTGTGGTTCTGGTTCAATATCCTGCAGAAGTTTAATCACCATTGGGCTTTTTTGACAAGGAGCGTTATCCTGTTGGAGAATAAATAACTGCGCGATTAGTCTATCGCCAGATGGTAATGCATAATTGCTTAAAGTTTGTGCCGCATCATCGTTCCATCGATTGGAACCAAATCTGCTCAACCGTTGGACGGTATGCAACCCTAAAACATTACAAATTTGCAACCCTGCCAACTGGTCTGAACGACTGGTGCGTATTTTTCACGAGATAATTTCGGCATCCGAACGAATCCTCTTTACGGTGAGGCTGAATTGAACTCTCTTCCGTTCATAGGACCCGGTTCCACATCTTATGGGCTGCTTTTCAAACTCTTGGGCGAGTTGTAGCCTCTAGATTTTATTTTCATAATTATATACGGTACTTTTCTTACAGGATATGTATCCCAATCAAGTTCAGCAAAAGCTCTTCTGAACTATCCTCTAGATAATTGGGTTTTCGGCACATTTTTTCATAATAAGTCGAGAATTTTTTGACTTAAACTGGGATTTTTAACCAACTACCCAACCATATATGCAATTATTGAGTGGAAACTGTAGACAGTTAACCTGTAGCCGTTGGGAATTATTCGCCTTGAAAAGCGACCTGCATTTTTGCCGACTGGTGTAGGTCGGATTTTAATGAGATTTACATACTTAACATTCCATTCCAGTTTTACGGTTGAAGGACAGGGACGTTTGTCCTGGCATAAATATGGTCAAGTCTGCCATCAAGCCAAAAATGGAATTGGATAAGAATTTTAAGACAGAAGATCATTTATGAAAATGGAAAACAAATATGTAGATAATTCGGAGCCTTGCGGAACACCACCACTTATATGGTGAATTTCCAACTTGAAGCTATCCAACTTCAAATGGTTTCGAGGACATTCAATTAGCACGGATACTTGGCCAAATAATTTGATGCCAAACTCTGTCAAATGCCCTCGAAACATCAAGCGCATCAAGAATCTTAATTTCGTCGGAGTGATGGGGTGATATCTTTCACTTTAAGGTCGAATAAACAACCAAAATCTGTTGTCAAGAAAACTGTACTGCCGGTCATTAGTCTTCCTGATTCAAGATATGTCAACGACATCCAATACGACCATAGAAAGAAGGATGAAAGTGATTTAGGTCGGTAATTGGTGAGAGACATTTTCTAAGGGATTTGTGGGACTCTTTTCCGCCTGTTGACAAACCTGTCAACACCATCAAATTTAAAAGCATCCGCACCATCAAAGCCAAACTTGGCATAACCAGGGAAACAAGTTGCCAAAAACAGCGCGTAAAATTGTTTTTTTTTTTTTATTTGAATTCTTTTCAATAACGCAACCCAAAAACGAAAATTTTGTGTTTTTTTTTGTTTTAAATAAAATAAGATAGATAAGATAGATTTGTAAAAACGCGTAATTCTTAAATGTTGACTCTTTTTTTAATTGAAAGATCCTCCATTAACCACCACCTTTTTTGGATGAGTCTGGAAGAATTGTCAGATGGAAAAACTAACGCAGTGTTTTGGCCAACATCGAGGAACACATCTTCACAATGATGAGGGAAAATACAGTCTAGATAAATGGATAAAAGTGCTCTTGCTGTCATCTATCGACGTTCTCAAGAAGGTGCAGGTGAAGACAATGCGCAGCTACTTCGTCCGAGGAGCTGATAGGTGGAAAGTCAATATGAATGAACGTTGAGATCGATGGTGAGGCCAAATTCGTTACGTTCTTAACAAATGGTCAAAAATTCTTACCACCCTTGGAGCATAGACGTATTTTTTGCCTCGACCTTTGGTCATATGAGAACCTTCCTCGCTTTATGGGGGCATTGGCGTCGTTTCTGACTCTTTAAAGTTCTTTCCGGTTTTTTCCTAAGATTGGTTAACTTTGTAAGACCGAACTGCCCCTATACAAAAAGCCTCTTTACAGCTCGATTCGAAGCAATTAAACCGAGCTTCATTTGTCTCCCAATTCCCCCTTCTTAAACGCAAGGACACTCAATATGCAACCCTCCCTCAGACGCGATATACAAACATACATGCCGTGTGCCGATTTTGGCCAGAAGAACCTACCCATGCGCACACCCGGCAGTCAAACTCGACGCTAACAAACTTGTCAAACATTGGCAATAACAATTTGTTGCATTAGGTAAAGGCAAGAAACAAAAAAAAAAAAACAAAAAAACAAACCGAATTACAAATAATTTGCATGCCACAGATAAAGCAATTAACCGCGGCATCGATCGGCCGCTTGTATCGCTACAATGTGCGCTCCTTAAACGCAACCCAACTTGACAACTGCACTGAGCGAGAGTCCAATTTTAGCACTATACCCATTCTGTACTGACCACATCGATAATTAGCCTCTTTGAAATTACCCCGTGTGCCGGTGCCGGTGCCAGTGCCACAGCCAGTGCCACAGTCATAGTCAGTGCCAGTGCAAGTGTGTAATCAAAAATTCCACACACCACTGGACTGTGATTAGTTTCATCATAGAAACAAGTATCTCACCTAATGCTCAGGTGCATGCATGCACTTTTCGTTCTCTTCGATGATTTTTTCTTTAATTGGTTTGTGAAAACACCAGATACTCGCACATACCGCAAGCGCACAGCGCGCACATTTCGCTTAACAGTCGACGAAATCATTGTACGTGTTGTCAATGGCGATCACGTTTCCGCTGATAGCCCCATAGAGCCGCGAGAAAATGCGTTCCATAGCCGCGCGATCGTATTCGCTGTGGGGAATGCCAAACAACGAGCGCGCTGCGACTGTCGAAAAACTGACAACCGCGATTCTGACTGACTTGAACTTTGCGCAGAGGTTACGACCCATTGGTGGAGCTGGTGGCTGGCGTGCTTCTACTTATTTCCTTCACCCAATTCAGGTGGATGGCTTGATGTTCCGCCTGGGCTATGTTTTCAATTAAGCCAACTGCCGCAAAGTGTTCTCTATACACGTTCGTGTTTGCGCAACGCGCGCCGGCCCAATGTGCGATCTTGACAGATGATCGCGAGAAAATTAGTTAAATCGCCGCGGTTACGGATTGTCTTTCGGCACACGGTGTGGTTCAGTTATTAGTTTGTTTTTTTTTTATTTTTTTTTCTAATCTAATCGAAGGACACACAATATTTAGCGAGACAATCGGTTCAAGGATAGAGCAGTATATACTGATGATCAGCGGCGGTAATTGTTTCTCTGGCGGAATTTGATTAAAATTCGATCCGCTGCCGAGAAGTATAGAATGTAATTTTGATTTGAATTTCGAGGAGCTTGTGCAACGCTTAAGTGGCGCAATTTGGTCAAAAATGGGGGTTTTTGATTAGAATTGTAATCGATGGACACTTGGAAAAGTGGGCAAGGTTTGAAATTGAAAAATGTTCTGTCTTAAAGGTCGCGGCTTGTGCATTGAAATGGTTTGTCCGACTGGTCTTGTGGTCTTGTATGATATGAAGTAGGACGCAAGACTGAAATGAAAACAAGTTGTAAGTAGTAAGTCGATTTAGGTAAAAGCTTGCCGATGATAAATACCTTAATGCGACGTATGGTGTACATGTAGATGTACATGTGCAACTTACAGAAGGGAAACTCTTAAGGGTGAACCACTCCTTCTACTCTTTTATTTTCAATTGTCTCGTCCATTATGAAGGTCGTGTCTAAAAATTATTTACGCGGATGGTCCACAATTTTCGCCCTTGCGTTATAGACTCTGAGTGATTGGGGGCAGTATACCCATTCAAGCAGAAGAGGGATGTCAAACTTTGTCTAATCACCTCACAAAGTCGACGCTTGATGCCTGAGGGCACGGACTCCACAGAACTATGACTTAAAAACTTTGGCTTTTTCTGGATTAATGTAGAAAGAATCCAGCTTAAGCTCGAGTACTCAAAACAATGTGACTACAATGCTCACAACATGATTCCAGTGTGATATTCTATTGGCTTAAGCCGGATTAATGCAGAAGTAAGCCGGCTTAAGCTGGAGTATGCAAACCAATTTTACGTTTATTGTCGCAACAACATACCCCTAATAGTTTAAATATCTCATTTACTGCTTTAGTACGATCTGAAGCGAATTGTTATCCATTTTATTTGACACTAGTATAAGTTCACACCATAATGATTATTAAGCTTTTGGAGAATGAAAAGTTATCCGTACCGATAACTTTATGAAATAAACGTCACTCCAATATGTTGCCAAGAGAAAAGTACCAATACGTACCAATGAAAAACGAAAAGTCATACGGCCTTACTAATAATCAAGACTAATGTCGGCACTTAGTTGGCTACCAGCTTAAGTAAAAATGTAAAGCATTTGTGAAACGGTATGTACCAATAAACAATTAAACCTCCACATTTGCGACAACTTTCATATAGTAAAGTGACATTTGTTTTCATCGCAGAATTCAAATTTCATAATTTGTTTTCTTGAAACACAAGATCAATGGTTTATTTCACAACGAGGATTTTATTCTAAAAAAAAGTGATTTAAATTTCAATGAAATTTGGTCAACTATTTGAGGCCTATCATAATCAAAAAACCATTTGTGGGTGATAGTTTTCTTTTATTAGGATTAAATTAGAACAGTACAGTTTTAATAAACAGATGATTGAAAGTTAATTTTACACGTTGTTCTCTACCTACCAACTGTCAGTCTCTCCGAAGTGTCAAGTGCTGTCAAAAAGCATAGGGTAAATGGTGTTTGGATTATTAACTTGGCGTTCAGGAGTGTAGATAACTCAATTTGCAAATCAGTAATGCCCTATCGTTCGATTGGACACAATTGTCGGTACTTTTTAAAGGACGCTTCCCATTGTTTTCTAATACTACTTTACGATTGATCAATGAGTGCATTTGTGTCGTAATAGAATCTCTTTCAAATTATTCAGTAAACGGAACACAATTTATAAGAATGTCTTGATTTATTCGTAGACTGATGATGCAAATCAAAACTTGTAAGGATCACAATTGAATCGTGAGCAAGTGAGTATTTTTGAAAATCGAAATAATAGCGAGGTAGTTCATTTCTTAAGAACCTATTGCTTCCGTTTTTGGAAATAACTACAATTTAGTCATTTAAAAGTGGTTTGGTTATTACTTAAGTCGGGAAACTTAGAACCCGACAAAAGTTTAAATTCTCGCAGAAAAATATAAAGCGGCGCACATTTTTATCCAGGAAAACCGAATTGAATTTACACATATAATACCTGTTATTCCTCCCGAAGAGTCTAAATTTGTTACTTCACGTGTACTTTGCTGAGTGCTGACAATTCTGTCCGAATATCTATATTTATCACGGAGTCAACCTTTTCACACCATGCATTTTTTCATTAGAGATTCTCGTTCTCGGCGAACAAACTCCTTTTACAAAGAGGAACAAACCGCCTAAGGTACTGAGACTTGTTGGAAAAAGTAGGTGTTCAGGTATGAACCGTCGAATCTTAAGTCCACCTATATTTTATTCTATTTGCGACGGCTTGTCTTGGAAATTCACTACTGTTACGAAATTTAATACAGTAATTTTGGATGGTTGGACAACACTCCTTCTCAAAATGACAAGAAGGGAGGATTTCTTTAGCTAACCCGATAGAAACATGACTTTCTCCACATTAACATTTGACCGTACAGTTAGCGATATTCTGGCAACTATATTTGTTTATTGGTAAAGGGATTCTGGAGAGTGTGGGGTCTTTGCGTAAGCTGCCAGTCTAAAGTGGATTATTGGTAAGGCCGATAAACTTTAATTGTTATATAGCTGATAATCTCAGAATATGTTCCAACCAGCATTGCCAGACGGTCAAAATATTCTCCAGATAACTCTGAAAAAACCCAGATTTGTGTTGATTTTTGTAGGACTCAAAAGAAGAAATTTCGAAATTGAAACTCGAACATTTAAGTTTGGTTTTCCGAATTGAAAAGTGTGTGCCAAATAAATACAAATCCGTGTCAACGCATGTTGCATTTTGAAACCATCGATTGATTATTTAACTACATTTTAAAATAACATACAAATTTTAAGGTTGTTGTAACGAAATACAAATAAAATGAAGTTTAAAAAAACCTCAGATTTTTCCCTAAACAATTTCTCCCCCAAGATTCCTCCCCGTCGAGCAAAAAACCCCCTAAACCCCCATTTTTCTGCTGACAAATGCTGGTAACCCCAAGTAATCTTTGCGTTTGTCACCACGGGCTAAGTTGTCGCCTTTACAAGGACTACCTAGTCGATTCCCAAGATATAAATATCAGCTTTATATGAGTTAAACATTTTTATGTTCCCTTCACTCAATAGATCTTTTAGGTCCACTGCCTTATATCACAAAAAATAATTCTTCCAGCCCTACGCACTGGGAACGTTTTGTGAACACGAATTCTTGCTTCAGAATTTGTTTTTCGAAATATTCTTCGGTTTAAGCTGCAACTGAACTCGTCTATGTGTTCAAACGCATTCAGATGAATTACCATCTCGGTTTGGTACACTGATGTTTTTCTGAAAATATGTGAAACAAGGCAAGACACCCATTCCACAGGGAACCACGCTTGAAAATGGTGATTTTTTATAGGAAATCTTCGAATCGGTAGTACGTTTTCTTGATCTGATTAAGTTCAGTATCCTCCAATAGAAAGTTTCTTGTCCGCACCACTTATGCCACGCGGGCTAACTGCTGCCATTCCCTTCATTATTCAAACAAAATATTCCAGTCCCAAAAACATTCCTACACATTGTGCAAAGATATGCCAAAATTTCCGACCTATCAAGGCGCTTATCTCCTATAAATTATGTTCTTTTCCACCTTGACTGCAGTTTAAAGTAGCTCATGCATCAACATACAACTCGTCTATGCAACAACTGAACCAGCTAGCTATAGTCTCTAGGATGGGTGCGGGTCTTAAACTGCAGTTTGACATTCCCGGACATAGTTCTGTTCGACTATGACCCAACTTTTTCCTGCAACGCCTATTCCTATGCCTTATTTGAAGTGGAAATGATGTCCATGGATGAGTTGTCCCATAGTTCAAACTTTGCATGCATGATCTGTATGAAGGTGGAATGCATCCCATGCATTCCTAACTAATATCCATCCAGATCATCTACTATCCATACGCCTGCTCCTTAATCAACAAGAAACGCTCTTATCCCTCGCCTTCCCACAAGTCCTTCTTTTAGTTAATTACCTTCAAGTGTTGTTCAGCTCACGTTATCGTCTCACAAAACGCCAATCCTCCTCTTGCTCGTTCTGTTGGTCCCTAACTGAGCCCAGAACTGACCCAACGCATTGTTCATGTCCCACATCCAACAACTGAAATTCCATATGCGATTTCCCCCAAACGATCGCGCTAACCCAAGTTGACCCTAATCCCGCATGGCCGCATCGATGACAAATCCGCTCCTAATCCCAATAATATTACGCCTTCCAGGTGTCATTACACCAATCTGTTGCACCACCACCACGCAACCAGAAACAAAAGACCTCGCTCTGACTAATCCCAAACACAAATGCGAAATCCAAAATGCGAAAACCAAATCCGCTCAAATCAAGGAAATCTCTGCGCGCCTTACTAAATCCAAATATTTATTCCCGCCACGCAGACAAGTCGCAAAGCTGCAACCCAGAGCATATCATTTGACACTTCATTTAGAGGCGACAAGAAAATTCGATTTATTAATCCGACTATTCTGCGGTGCGAGTGCGCTCCGCCGACCACAGCCAACAGGCACTGCCGTAGCTATCCGCCCCAATCAAGCGACGTGCCGATCATTAATAAGTCCGTACAGGCGCAAGCGACTCGCATTCATATTCAGTAGCGCCCCAAAGGAAATCCACGAGGATAATTAATGACATTCGCTTGTCACAGGGTAGATTTTGAGTAATCTCCTTGTAAGTTGGGTTCCAGCATAAGATACTCAACGCATGATCTCAGATACACACAATGCATATGCGCGCGGCCTTAAGTGTACGAGCGAGCACGCCAAATCAAAGTTCAAGTCAATTATTCACACAAAAATTCCGCACGGTTGCTGTGGTAGTCCTATTCCTTTTTTTTTTTTTTTTGCAAATGCAGAGTTATTACCAACAGTCAGCGTATGGCATTTAGGGGGCTTATGGGCATGATCGTATCTAGTGAACTGTGGGACCTCCGGAATGGGACGCCAAATCAACACCTACTTTTCGGTCTCCCTACAGAATGAGGACAGTTGCGGGTCCGAGTCTGTCATAATGGGCCATGCCAGTGGATGGATAATCGAAACATAAATCAATCCCAGTGCGAGGTTGCAAATACCAGATGGGGCTCTCCCCGGCGGTGCATGTACACAGGGTAATTGGAAGGTGAAGTTGACTTTTGGGTCTAATTGAACCTGATACTCCCGATCTCGATCCCGATTGCGACTCCTCTCGTTGATGATGGCGATCTTGGCGCACTGCGCACCCGTCATCCAATTGAGAGATTTATATTGCGTGCATCTGGCTAAATGGAGCGCGGGCACGTATGCAAAGTGGTTGGCATTTAATGTGGCGGTTTTTTACTACAGCCAGACAGACCGACGAACGGACGGACGGCAGTCATTCGACTGCTACTGCTACTCTGCTCCGGCGGATGTTTGCCTGATTATTATTTTATTATCATTATTATTGTTGTTAGAGTTGCTGTTGTTAGCTTGGAGCTAAATATCTAGCTGTGTACAGCTCGTTTTGCAGGCCTTTTTTCTAATTTAATTAGAAAATGTTAAACACCGTGCAGCTAGCTGCACTGTGCCACAATCGACCGGCTAGGGAGTGTACCAGACCGAGTGGATTCGAATTGAGGGAGAGATCGCAATTAAGGAGTAAATATTTACAAATTAGTGATCGTGATCGCTTGCGATTAAGTACGAGGGTGCGTTCGCTTTTAATTATGGTGATCAGGCTGGGAGAAGGTGGAATTCCTGCGTTTCGATGGTGGAGTAGCAGTGAATTGTATCGGTGGCATGGAGGAAGTCTTCTTGCGAAATATTGGCGTCAATTGATGGTAGTTGTAGTCGGCACCCTGGCGGGTAAATGTACGTTCAGCGGATTTCATGGGAAGACTGCTCCAGCTAAGGAAGAGTGTGATTTAAGTTTGTTGGCTCTGACCTTCATGCGAATTTCTGGCATTTTTTTCAATTGACGAGAAGTTATTCAACGAAAAATTTTAATTTTTTGTATAGTGACTTTTTGGAGAAAAATATTCAAAAAAAGTAAAACATTTCGCAAATTTTAGTATAATTCACATTTTTTTGAGCACAACCGACAATAATGTGCGCTCTACTTCTACGCCCAGGTAAATTCATAAAGGATCGAAACGCGGTTTAGTTTCTCTTTACTTCGGTTTTTCTCTCATAAGTAGAGATTCTGTAAATTTAAAAGATTCAATGTGGAACGTGAGCCTCTGTGGGACAGTTTACCCTCACCGGATGACCAAATCGACTTTATGCAAAGGAAAAAAAGTCACCTCTTTGGTACGTACGTTCCAATAAAAACTGGAACGATAAGAGAAAAGGCAAAAGCTTGGTTAACAAACGATATTCGAGTGCTTATGAAGCAGGATTTCGGATTGAAGAGCTCTATCAGTCTTATAAAAAATTCCGGAACAGTGTTGTTCGTGAAATTAGAGATTCAAAGACACATTTTTACTCAAGTCGCTTGAATGTTAACACAGATTGTCGCAAATTATGGAGTAATCTCCGTTGTTCAAACAACGTCGATCGCGATGATTCCCCAACCTGGAACCTCAGAGGTACATGGCGAAAATTCCTACGATGGCTCCATTATCCCTACAAATCCATCTGTTGTTTTTCCAAGAGTGGACAGTATGGATATACTTCAAAGCTTGTTGTCTGTAAAATCGAATGCAATGGGACTTGATGGAGTTCATACGTAACGCATGTGATTTATACTGATTTAATAACCGGTATCTGAAATTATACCAATCCTTAAGAACTCAGCAGGTGATGAATTCGGACCCATCTGAAACCTACCTTTTCTTTCTAAAGTTTGTGACCGGATTATGCATAAGCAACTGAATGAGCACCTGGTACGTAAAAACCTACTTGTTTTAGTTCATTCTGGATTTCGTGCCACACACAGTTGTACAACTGCCTTAATAAGGGTGGTAGAAGACATAAGGGCAAAACTGGATAAAGACTACATTACCTTCCTGATCCTTTTAGACTTTTCCAAAACGTTTACTCTTATTAAAAAGCTGCTCAATCACTTCAACATATCTTCCTACGCTTTGAAGCTTATTGCCTCATATTTAAGTGAAGGACAGCAGGCTGTGTGTCTTGACGGTTTTCTATAAGAGTTTCTTCCCTTATCGCGAGGCGCTCTCTGTACATTAATGATATAACTCCTAAAATTTTGCATTCATCAAAACACTTTTGTGCCGATGACATACAAATATATCGAAGTTGTCGGTTGTCCCCTTGGCCTTATCGAGAGCTACGCCAATGACAAAAATGAGGATCTTCAACGGCTTTGAACTTTTTAAGGTTCCGTACGCAGAGGGAAAAAACGGAAACCACTAGACCAATTTTGTACACAATTGACGAAGAAGGCTGAAATTTGCACACAACATCCGATATAACCTCTAGTTTAACGACAAATACCAATGGTAGCGATACATCGACTGGTTTTAGAGTAATAAGTGATTTGGTGAAAAAATTATTTTCATTCGCACAAAAAGCTGTTTATTTCTTGATTTACAGAAAAAGGGATATTTACCATTTTTGTAGATCATGCCGAATACTGTTTTGTGGAAAAGTTAATATTTCAAAAGATAAAGTACGCTCCTTTTAACCATTATTGGTGTGTTCTCTTAATCGATTCCAATTGGAATTTTCAATGAATACTCAACTCTACTCATTCTCATTGGAACATTTCCAGTTGATACTCTACTCATTCTCATCCACACATATTGGGTCGTATGAATAACAACTAGCATTTGCTTTGAGTAAAAGGTTTTAGCAAAGTAAAAGCCCTTAGCAAATGCTTTGAATCGGTATGAATAAAAACCTAGTTCGCTAAAGTAAGTTCGAAAATTCGAACATAGCATTTACTTCGCTGTTCATGTCCTTGCCTTGCAATTTCTGTCAAACGTCACAAGTGACCGGTGGTTTGTTTATTTTGAATTTATTTTCAAGTTTTTGTGGGAAAATTATCAAAAGTTAAAAAAATTCCAAAGTAAAACTGAAAATAAATAAATAAAAAAGGAAAAAAAAATTTCTGAGCGACGAAGATAGGTATTCGATTTTTAATTGAATGTACTGAATTTTAGCAGATGATGAGGAACTTCCTTCTACATCGTCTATTCCCAAGAGTGACCAAAATGAGTTGGTGTTTGTCCAGGCCATAGAAGCTGTAGGAAAGATTTTTCAACGAAACGGTTGACTGATGATCTTCTCCAACACCAACCTAAACACATAAATACCTTGGGAAGGATTTCATTTTATGGATATTTGAAAGAGCCCAACCACGCGTCTCAAAATTATCATTTAAAAAAGTATTAGCCAAAATGTGCACATTTTCACGCGTGAAATGAAACAATTCCAAAAATTCAATATGGATTGTTTTATGTAAGAAACGTGCCTAAAAAAATATTTAGCAAAAGGTCTGAGTCAACTAAATAGCATTTGCTTTGTGTGATAAGTTTTATTCATACCGATCTGAGTAAAAGGTCAGTGCCGCCATTTTTCGAGTATGTCAAAAGTTGAAGCTAACTCAAATTGGTTTTTATTCATACGAAACGTAGCAAATGCTTCGATTTTGGCATTTCTCTTGAGTTAAAGCAATTGCTAAGTTTTATTCATGCGACCCATTGTTGTTTGTTGTTTGTTCGCAATTTACAACTCTAAAGAAGTGCGGATCCTTCGGTGCGGGAGTGACACTCGCACTTGGCCGATTTTGTTTGTATCCCGTTTCGAAAGTAACATTTTTCGAAAATGAACGTTTTGTACTCTCTATTTCGAAAGCTGAATGCAATGTTCTTCAAATTCGATTTAGAATTCCGAAAGTATAACAGAGGACCAACTTAAAAGCAATTTCGAATAGGATTGATTTTTGGATCGAAGTAGAGAGTAGGGCCCCTGCTTTTCACCATAATCAAAACAAAGCATCCATCGTATCTCTACAAAAAATTCGGTTTTCAACATCGAACAGATCTGCTTGTTTGATTCTTCCACGTTTCTCCTGCTTAACATCTGAGAGACAGTTCTTCATTGGTGCCATCCGCCTTAAGAATTCACGTCCACGTTATTTAAGAGAGCTGAATGATACACGTCGATTCAGAATCGAATTAAGGCTTTTTCTGACAAATCAGAACAGCTATTTTTTTTTCGCTCTTACCTTTTTTGTTTTTGTTTATTCAATTCAAGCAAATTCAAATTAATTTTACTTCTTATATTATTTCAAGATTTAACTAAACATATTAAGATCATGTCAGTATTAGTAAAGTTGTTTTCTAAGTCTTATTTGCTTTCGAACTTTAAACTTTAAATTCAAAAATTTTAAACTTTAAATTTTAATTTTAATGTTATTATAACACAGAATTAGTAGAATAAGTAGTGTACTCTTACTGTGCTAGTAGTAACCAATAAATCTAAATCTATCTAAACGTGTTTTTCAACTAGAGCAACGTGAGTTGTACTTAATTTAAGAGTTGAATCCGTTTCCCTTAATGCACGACTGCTATAACTCTCCTCATACCTCACACGAGTCTTGCGTCAGCACAATAAAGCTCTTAAAAAAACCGTCAGTAACACTTAAAGTGACAGTGATTTAAAATACTTCCAGTCGAACGGACATAAGGAATTTACAATGTGCAACAGTTGATGTCATGGGCACTCGAGAGTCGTCAACTGAAAGCCCAAACGGCCAAATGTAGAGTCAGAACCTTTGAGGTTGCATTTAAGAGGCTAGCTGTGTAATAGACTTGCACTGATAAGAGGTTTTCAAATATTTATATGTCCCATTTTAGGGGGTTGAATTTTGTTTTGTTAAATTTTTACTGTCCCGCATTTTAGAAGGTACATTTCATGTAAAGTAACTTCAATCGTATAATAATATAAATAATAATCGTCTATAAATAAATTGTCAAACAGGTAGGCGCCTCCCTGCAAGATTTTAAATCAACCCCCTTTTGGAAAGGTAAAATGTTAAAAGTGTATAAAAACGTTTTAAGAGGTATATAACTAGCAAACTCATTACCATAGCGATGAGCAATTTTGCATGGTGATCGAAAATATAAGTTTAGCGTGTACGTAAAGCTCAGGGGAGCAGTAGGTGAGCAACCCCTAAGGAGTTATAGACATTTGTATGGGACAGAATATTTTCCTGAATTCAAACTTAAAGCTGAATTATTTTAAATATACAACCTTGATGCAAATTTTACCTTAGTCTTTAAATGGCCCAAGTCAACTCTAACAATCCCAATATTTAGCGAATTAGTTTGCCCTTTAGATGGGCTCAAAGGTGTACTTGCAGTCTTTATAAGAACCTCTTTTGCCGCAGCTTGCACTTTGTAAATAGATCTGTCAAAAAAAGAAGCTATGGCATTAAAGTTCCTTCAGCCACCCACTCGGGCTTTCTGTACAACAATGGCGTGCGCTTCGAATCGAGAAAGAGAGAAAGTCACAGGTTAACAAAAAAACCAACTACACGCCTCCCTAATATCATAGTTCACCCTGTATGTAGCCGACAGCGCCAATATACCTTGAAAGCATTTAAAAGTTATTTTTTCTCGTGGTAGGGCTCCATTAAAATAATAAATGTAAAGAAAAAAGACAACTTTCTAAGTCTCATTAATATTAATTCTGTCCGCGCTTATGATTTATTAGTAATTTTCTAATTAAGCGCGACTCCCTGCTTATTATTTTATTATTTTTCCTTGGCTATGCCAAAAGAGTGTATGCGGTTCGGTTTAAAACGCTCAACACTCTCGACGCGACGGTGAATAATGAGAAGCTGTTCAAGTGCAGACAGTAATGGCGATGGCGATGATGATGACGCTGGCGCGTCCCTTTGCAGTACCGTGTACCTACACCAGACTTGAACTACTGTGAAATGTGTATACGCTTGATGGATTGTTGGACTTTTTTTTTTCTTATGCACAGTAATTGCGGTTAATTATAATTGGGTATGGCAAGTGAATGAGGGCCACAAAAGGTGAGACTGAGGAACAACCTAATCCAACCTCAAGAGTCCTCATAGATGCGGACAACCTGCCATAGGTACGAGTGTACTCTTAATAACTACCAACAGATCATTTATCATTTCTTTAGTGCAGCTTCGCCATCCATGTGTCCCAGGTTCTCCGGTCTGGTGTAGCGCATTCATCAATAAGCCACCTAGATACAAGGCAGAGTGCAGTCCAACATGGACATGTACGCGCTTCCGTATAATTTTTCTAAATCACATCGTCAATAGATCATTGCGAGGATGCTGATGCTGAATCGTGTGTATACAGTGGCATGTGTTGGTGTATAGTGTAGCGGCTAGAAGGTAGCATGTGCTATGCCATGGATGCTTGCGAAATCTTGCTCTCTCTCTATATCGGAAATTAAGTCTTTATCTTGAGTGAGGTTGTTTGTGTGTTTGTTTTTTTCTTGCGTTCAGATCGCGGTATCATGCAGTCGGCATCTTTTTTAGAGAGCACGCACAAGCAGCAGCAGACGACGAATGTTGGGCTCAGAGTCAGCCGATGTCTGTCATAATTTATTAATCGACTGCGAGGGTTAGCGCGAGTGTATATAAGTCAAGAGCAATCAATAACAATAAAAAATAAATCGACCAAAGATGCAGAGTGTTGCTGATCTAATGATGCTGCGGTGGCCGGTGGGCTCTATACAAGGCGGCTGCAATTGCGTGGGAAGTTCAATTGGCGAATGTCCACGTTGGCAGTCGTTGGCTGTATTTAATTCCCTCTCTAGGGAATAGCTGTAGCTGTCCAATATTGCCTTTAAAGTTACAGAAACGTCGGTTGACAGGTAAAACTCACTAAGTGCATTTAGAGCTAGTTGCAAATAATGATGCCGGCGATAGAACAGTAACGCCAGATAACTTTTTATTGCTGGTTCTTTACCAAAAACCGTGCAATACATATGAACAATTGTTAAAATGAAAATGCAAGTCTGAAAAAATCAAGCGCACACTGTCTTCCATTCAATTTAAAGTAGATGTGTAAGCGCACATTGATGTGCGCAAACGAAAAAATACATTTGCCTATTCTTGAAACTTTGTTTCAGCTTCGAAAATGTTGGCCCGTTTTTTTTTTTCGAAAATTTTCAAACGCACACTTTTATTCAAAGACGGCCATGCAAACTCAAGTCTGACTGCAAACCTGTACCATTTCTTCGAACACTTTATGAAATACTTTCAATATATTTGAGGCTTCTGGAGAGTTTTAAAAACAGTATTCCGGGCATTATTCTATTTAGCGCACATTCTGTGTGCGCTATGAAAATTACACAGCAAAGTAAGCGGGTGGGATCACCTACTGCCTACTGAGAGGAGTACTGCTTTAATCCGGAAACAAATAAACTCCTACTTGGTGGATAACTTCACGGCCGAACTATTTTTTGTCATGTTTTGAAGCAATAAAAGAACTCAACAAAGTGTGCGCATAAGAAATTTCTAACTCAACTTCCACTTAAATTGAAAGAAAATCCTTGCCACTTGCGCCCATATCATATTTATCAAAGCGCACATATTGCGTGCGTAAAACGAAAACGCGAAATAAGTGTGCGCACACACAATTTCTAAATCAGTTGACAAAATAATGGCAAGAAAATCTTGGTAAAAGTTCATACCTAACGGGTTGCAAACATGATGAGCTCCGAAAGAAAGAATGCAACATTTCAAACAGAAGTAAGAACCCTTGACAAGCTCGTGGCATCTGTTTTTGTTCCATTTTTAATTCCCTATCTTGCAGAACCATGTCTACTAGTCAATCTCCGATTTTTCAGTGTTAGATGATTCCATCTTTATTAGAACTACATTGGTAAAGTACTTACGAACTAACCACACGGTTAATCACTGACCACACGATCAGTTAACTTTTGTTAAGCTCTCAGCTTATAGCTCAGACTCAAAGTACATCGCAGAAGTGATTAACTATTCACTTCCTTTCACAACGAATACCACCACGAAGAAGGTGCAATCTTTTGATTAATGTCCAACATCAGTACAACATAGAATTTCTATCCACAATGTAAGCCATTCCTCGCAGTCGCCGCACCGCATGCCTCGTGTGCTGTTGTTTCATAGCGGAATTATACCGAATTACATACACGATCCGCACATAATCTGCACCTAAATGAAACTCCAGGATTAATCTACATTCCACACACAAGCAGCCTCTACCGTCTGAGCTGATGATGGACCACTCGCACACGCAGTAGGCAGGTAGTGATAATATTAATCATGCATCCGCACAAGTAAGTGCGAGTATACCGATCTGCGTTTTTGCAGCTGCACACTGGTAGCGCTGATGCATGGATCACGAATTGATGAAAATGCGCAAAATGTAGGCCTTTGACCTGTGCGCTGGCACTTCAATTTGAAGTCCCACAGGAGTGCGTGTTAGGGCCAGTGCTTTTCGGCCGAATTAAACTAAAGAGTTGGAAGGTTGTCCATGCCTCCGACACTCATTGATTGCAAGTAATTAATATCAAGCAATTTATTTGCATTTTACACGTTGCTGAACGCACCCGCAATATCGAGCACCATGTATCCAATCAAGCTCAAGTCGCCAACAAGGTTATAAGGTCTAATCAATTCCGTTCGCCCCATAGCACACCGCAGTGTGCCAACGCAACAGACACATGATTTACGCCAAACATCAGCAACTGATCAAAACAAACAAACCGAGCTGGAGCACCAGTTCCTATACAAAGGTCTCACCTTGCATCCGCATCGCTGCGAGGGAAGCGTTGCCTTGCCCACACCTGCCCGCGAAAGCGTTGCCATTCTCTCCTCTACACCACAGCCATATATGCGTTAATTAAGAAAATTAGTATCCCACGCCTGATTTATGAATTAACGGATGCCCATACCTCCGACCAACCAGCAGCCGAAAGAACAACACTGGTACACGGTATTCCAATTGCAACCGGACGTGGACTAAGCCGCCACCATCGTCGGCAGCGCACCAGTGCACCACAAACGGGGCTCAAAATGTTTTATGCTCATTCGAGATTTATGCCGAATGAATGCTAATCGAACGCGGAATGCTGCGCTGGCCCCGAGATCTATGCGAGCACTTCTCAGGGCGGATTAGCTGTTCCGTACCTGTACACGGCGCGCACTTGAGTTTCATTTACGCATGGTAATGGGCACAATTTGCGAAGCAAAAAAACAACGCAAAAGACCACAACGGGACAGAGCCGGGCAAATTGATTAAAGTGCGCACCCACACCAGCGACTGTTTCAAGTTTGCACAGATGCACAAGGCACATCAACATCGCAGCAGCAGCACCACCAGTGTGTGGGATGATGCCATGAGAGACGCAGAGAGGTTGAATGGAGTGTGATCGGAACACAAAAGCGCACAACATGCAGCGTCAATTGGTACCACCGGCCGTACCACGCTGCCACCCGAGAATCAACTGTATGGGTTACCCTCGCCCGCAAATGAGCTCCAACGAGCATCCGCACAGCAACATTTTACTGTTAGCAGGTTAGCACAGAGATCGCAGCAGAGTCCATTTGGTTCAATATGCGCGCATGCCTGTGTATGTATGTGTGAGTGTGTTGAAACAGCGTTAATTGTGCTAATAAATTATCGCTTTCGGATCGACGGCTATAAGCGGTATGTAAGCTGTATACCCATCGAGGTGAGGAGGTTTTATTCTCTTTGGCAATTGCAACTGCAGCTACACTGATTGAGGGATTGAGGGTCCCTCACCGGAGAGTGAGCTACAAAGTGTGCCCTGTTGTTTGCGCAGTAGCTGTCAGCTGTAATTAGTCGAATTGTCAATTTGGGGTATTTATATAGTTGGGGTTTTTTTTTTTTTTTTGTTGGGAGAAAGAAACGACTTGGGGGATGACTGAAGGTAGGTCCTTGTCAAAGGAGAACTTAGGTGTCCTTCATGTCGCACTCTGGGGCTAGGGCCCGAACTCTCATTTTAAACCAAGCAGCTGAAGTAGGTAGACAAAATCTCACAATACTCTGTAGAAGAGTAACTGCATAGCCTATGAAGGTAGGCGCAGTGGCTTGTTGGTTAGTGTGTTGGACTTTTTTTTTTTAATAAAAATTAATTAAAAATGAATAGTGTGTTGGACTACTAAGCGAGTGGTCACGGGTTCGATTGACGGAAAAACACTAATTACACTTAAAAACACTTAGGGGTTTTTCTACTGCGCCCACACTCGGCAACATCTGACAAACGTCGGAGAGCATGACCGTCATGAAAGGAGCCTCTCTCTGACTCCTTAGAACGGAAATAGGTCCACTTTTCGTAGTATTTCATAAGTGAGGGAATATTTCTAACTTCAATTACTCTCAATACGCAGCATGTAGCAGTTAACATAAAATCTAGATCGAGACATGAGTTTTTTAAATACCAACCACGCCTAAACTGTTTGAAAAATTATTTAGAGCAATCTCACTCTTCCATTAAACGGATTTATCTCTCCGTTTCAACACGAACTAATATGGCTCGTAGGTTTACATTTATAAATATCTCAGTCTTTTTTTAAAAACTGCCATGAAAGGACGAGTGCAGCAATTTAAATTGACTTTTGTAAAGCTTTTGGCAGCAATCCTCATAAGAATTTTTTTGTATTTCTCTACAACCCCTTTCATTTAACAAAAGGACGAACGGAATAGGCTACTACGGGTAAGGGATAAACCCTTTCCCCCGTGAAGGGTATCACACTCTCCACCAGCCCACCAACCTAACCTAACCTAATAAACATTTTTAACTTTGCCTCTAAATTTTAGTAGTTCACAGTGGCTATATTTTCCATACAAATTTCGCCATTTCGAGCTTCCGTAAATTTTAAGTCTAGACTAAAGTTTGTTATTAGCACGGCGCAGTGTGTTTGTATTAAAAACGTACTTTAGTCATCAGCTTCCGTTACCTCTGGTGTTGCTCAGGGTAGTCACCTAGGTCACCTGCTTTTTCTTCAATTTATCTACAATGTTGCTGATTTGATGATAAATTTTCAGTGTCTAAAGACTGTCGATGAACTAAAAGTATCACAACCTATTCATTCTAAGCATTGATTGTATTTACATACAGGAAAATCATGAGGGGCTTTCTATCTAGTGTCGGAATAATGACTTTCATCTCGACGTCTGTAAACGTTGAAGTCTTGCTTTTTTAAGACTCCACTGTCAATTGTCTCTTTTAAAACGAGTTGAGCTCCACGTCATTATTTGTCGCAGTTATCTGTTAAATTGCCATTTCCAAAAATATTGTCAGTCTCAGTACGATGATTGTTCGTACAAAATTAACAGAAAATTCATGACAGTTTTCCGAGAATTCCTGTCAATTCATTAATTCATTGTCATGTCTAGAAAATTGATCGATTTTTCGACAATTTAACGAATCTATCTGATCTATCTATGAAACAGAAATTTGGCAATTCTCCAGTTGTCAGTGACAATTCGTTCTAGTGCACTTTTTAAGCTCAAATTTTTAGAATTCGTTTTCTTTCAACTTAACCTGGACAATAGCATTTTTTTATTTATTTATTTCACATGTTTTCAATTCAATTCAACTTGTTCTTTATTCAATGTGCACAAAATATGAAAAAATTACGTTACAAAATTATAGAAACAATTTAACATAGCTAATACACATAGAATACTTTTATTTAAAAAATATCTTCATTTAAAAAAAATAGAGACGATGTCACACTTAAATTGATTTAACTTTGTGTGGTACAGATAAAAAGAAAAGAATAAAGTTAAGATTAAAAAAAAAAAAACGAAAAGGAAATTACAGCAGTTTTAGAAAGATAAAAAAAAAAGGAATCTTTATCAAATGAAAAAGGATAAATTCAATTATTATTGACTACAGCTACTTTATTAAGCAGGTAAGACATTTTTTTTATAGTACAGCGCAAGAGGGTTTTGTTTTGGTGATGGTTGAAACCAAGGAACCAAGTTTTCGTTTGTTTTATAAATATGCGTTAAATTCGTATGGACCGAATTTCCAATGGCAATGAGCGTAAAAGCTTACATGATACAATGAAGTTAGAGTTTTTGTAACTTGCAGTGCCAAAATCAAGTAATTTATCAACAAAATTTGAATAGCTTTGAAAGATGGGAAAATCAGAGATCGGACTTTCCAGATACCCGCCTCTCAAGAAGTAAAATAAATGTCGCAAAGGAAGAATTTTCAACCACCTAAACAGGTCCATAGTGTGAGCTAAACGCTGGGAGCTACAAACTTTTCGTATAGCAAATTTTTGTATCACAGTTGATTGCTGCAGCTTACTAAAATATGTGCCACCCCAACAGCAGAGTCCATATTGCAATCTTAAATGGAATAATTTGTTTATGTAATTCGTACCAACCAATTATATTAGTTAACTTTAAAAAAGACATTGTAAGTCAGCGATTTTAAACAGTCTTCACACCTGTACGAATATTTTCGCTAGTTAAATGTTTTTCAACTTTTATTTTATTTCAACTTTCCTTACTGTTAATTATGTTTAAATGTTAAAACACGTTCAGTATAAACCAAAAGCTACAAGGTTAATGGACAAAAGTTAACAAATCCACTTTCATTGGGACAACGAAAACTTATTCAAACAACGAATAACTGTTACGAATCTCTTCATTGAGTCAATGGAAAATCAGTTAACTTAAGTACGTTTCATAACTCAACGAAGAATATATTTTTTTGGACTTCTTGGTTCCATTAAAATTTAATCTTGAATACTCAAAGCGAGGAATTTGTTCGAATGCATGACATCTGGCGGCCGTGCTTCGCTTTTTGAGACTTGTTTAGAAAACTGTCTAACTTAAAATCTAAACAAAATAGAGACCCATTTGGCATGAAAAAAACATGTAGAAGCCACAAGCCACGGCATTTTCGACAAGGCTAACAAGGGTAGAGGTCGGAAAAATCCCTCATCATCGTTGTCACAAATTTTGGTAACGTGATGAGACCTAAAATGTACATATACTTTAACCACACGTCACTCTAGCAACCAATGTTTCAGCTTGACACAACCCGTCAATCAACTATAGAAAAAAGCAATAATTATGTTTAGAATCCGGGCAAAACAAAATCATAAAACGGCCTTCTTCAATGAGGGAAATGCTCAATACGCTGGGAAAGCTTCACCTTTAGCACCTTTTACACCGCACTTGTCCCTTCCACTAATTAACGTTCAGTCAACAACTTTACTACCCAAAACCGATCACTCCGCTGCTCAAGTGTCAAACCGACAGAGTCTTGCAAAACTTTCTCTGCACCCATGAGCCCTTCGTAGCGCAACCTTTCTTTTAGCATTTTACGAGACAGGAATAAAAATTGCACGTGGGACACCCTGTTGCGGAAGATGATGCAAATTCAAGCATTTCCCGTTGACATTGATTATGATTGTGTGTGTTGTAAATAAAAATCTTTACGACGTCATGTCAAACATTATCACAAACTTCGTTGTTGTCGAGATGATTGAAAAATTATAAAAAGAAAACAGGTCGGAAGGCCCATCAAACTTCAAAGCGATGGCCCAACATCACCATAATCTGGGCTATAACCCATAAAACTCACCAGCGGTACATCTGGCACAAGACTTACCACTCAACTTCCAGCTAGACGACCACGACGACGACAACAACGAAACTCCGACATAATAATAATGATCTTGTGCTTGTGCAGCACGGCCAGACCCTCGAAGGTTGGTGGCGGTGGGTCAGGTGAACTCTTCCCCAGATATAACACTACCGGGCTTTGTTTATGACAAACTTCACTCAGCTAATGGGTTCATTAAAAGTCCGCTTACAACCCGGGATACATGTCTGGCTGTGCGATTCAAAAGGTTCGATGGCCAATAAAAATGAAAGCTACAAGCAGTGTACTCGAGGAAACCGCTGCTGTTTCACGTCGACAGCACACAGTAGGGTTGATGGGACGGCAGCTACTGCACTATGCCCAGTTAACGATCTTGCATGTTCGATTGCAGTTAAAAGTGCGCCCCAGAGAGGGAGAGAGAGAGAGACAGAGGGAGAGACAGAATTTTGTTAATAATAATAAAACGCAATCTTAATTATAATTGAAATTAATTGTTTTTTAAGTTGGGGGCACTGTGCGCTGCACTGAGACTTGAAAGTTCCTTGGGGCTGTGTGGCGATGTGATGGTCGGCCGCTTGCTCGGTTTTATACCGCCCCTGAATATGTTAATGTTTTGGGAAGCCACAGCAGTAGCATTGAAGAAGAAGACATCTACGACGAAGTGCAATGTGCACTGCGCACTGTGCAGTCGTGTAGCTAGGCAGGGGTCCTCTTCGAATGGATTAATTAAAACGGAAGGTGAGTTTATGCCCGCGGATGCATGTTCTTGGGGAATTTTAGTGAGCTATTTAAGTGCGTTATTAAAGTTCGTTACCAAACACAGCACTTTTGGCAACGTCCTTTATAATGAGCACAGTTTTCCAATAGCGCTGCGGATAAGGGATGCGGGAGGGAGAAAGTTTGAAAAGCCTGCAGAACAACTGCAAATGGCCACCCAGTCTATCAAAAGTATAGCCGACAAAGAAACAAATATTGTTTGGGCAACAGGTCCATAAAGGCCCAGGATCTCGGAACCACTTCTGAATAGCAAATGGTAAAATGGAGAAGCTTCATCAGGAAACGATAGTTGTCAGACACTCTCAGGAATGGAGTGGTCGAATTTTCAATTTTAGCTATTCCGGGGGTTAAACCAGAGGTCACTCAGGAGTCCAGCAGACTCACCACAATTGAATACGAAATCGAATTTATTCCATGAAAGTATAGCTGGTTCACGGTTCGGCCTCTGAATGTTCCGAGGAGCCACCAAAGACTTGAACCACTTCTCATTAGGCAAGGTATGTTAGCATGTGATAGAATTCCTCAGGCAGCCAAGCAGGATATCTATCTCGTAGCTCCGCAAACAATGGCCAAAGCGGGGCTAAAAGAAGTAGATACAACGGTGTTACTAAGGTGTCAAAAGGCAGCTGATATGTAAGAAGAAGGCTGTAAAGCCCGAACCGAAGCCTGTAAAGAAAAGCAATTGAAAATTTGGAAAGACATACTTTGAATTTCACTGAAGGTATGAGTAACATTGACGATGACGAACAAGAATTCCGCCAACCTAACCAAAAAGAGGTTAGGATAGGAGTTCGTAAATGTGTATCTTAGTCCATCTGGAAGGCCTAACCTCTGAGCTGTCTTAAGCTCACGACTAAGTGGGAAGCATGCTCGAATGTAGGACTACAAAATTTGGTTCAATTGCACCGATAAAAGGAGTCTCAGCTGTCTGTTTATCCGGACCGGAAAAAAGGAGATTTTATCATCAAGGAAAACTAAACTCTCCATACACAAATCAGTAAGTCAGTTTGTAGCGAGCTGAGGCAATAATCAACAGGCGGATAGGTGTCTACCAGTGCGGTTTTGCACCAGAAGATCTTAGGAAAGACTCAAAAATTTCCAAGTCGACAACTATGCAATGTCTTCTCGACTTGCAGGTCGGCTGTTAGGTAGAGTAGACGAGCTGTACCGGGTATGCCGATGTACGTTGTACAGGACTCGTTTTGAAATATGAAAACCCTTGCTTTTACATAAGGCACAGTAAAAACACCACCGAACATACTAATGTCAGAAAGTGTGAAAATCTACCAGTTGATTCCGTCTAACTCACACTTGAGTTAATTGTACGAAGCTTACAAGCCAGTACCAGAGGTACGTATAGTCATATAAAAGACTACTTGTCAGTCTTGTGACTTTACTAAGTCAATCGGAAGAACTTGGGGTGCGTGGGGAGTTTGTCATTATTAAGGCAGAAGTCTCAAGGCAGATTTATAGCAGGGAAACTAAAATTTGCGTAATAATGGGCAGATATAATTTTGAAGCAGTCAAGAACTGTGTCTGCCTAAGCTCTGCTGTCGACCACACCCCTGAGATCAAGGTAGAATTGTCAATCGCTGCTTCTGTCAAGAATTTTGTCTTCCTAAGCTCTGCTGTCGACCACACCCCTGAGATCAAGGTAGACTTGCCAATCGCTGTTTCTGTCAAGAATTTTGTCTTTCTAAGCTCTGCTGTCGACCACACCCCTGCGATGAAGGTAGACATGTCAATCGCTGTTTCTGTCAAGAACTGTGTCTGCCTAGGCTCTGCTGTCGACCACACCCCTGAGATCAAGGTAGACTTGCCAATCGCTGTTTCTGTCAAGAATTTTGTCTTTCTAAGCTCTGCTGTCGACCACACCCCTGAGATCAAGGTAGGCTTGTTAATCGCTGTTTCTGTCAAGAACTGTGTCTGCCTAAGCTCTGCTGTCGACCACACCCCTGAGATCAAGGTAGACTTGCCAATCGCTGTTTCTGTCAAGAATTTTTTCTTTCTAAGCTCTGCTGTCGACCACACCCCTGAGATCAAGGTAGGCTTGTTAATCGCTGTTTCTGTCAAGAACTGTGTCTGCCTAAGCTCTGCTGTCGACCACACCCCTGAGATCAAGGTAGACTTGTCAATCGCTGTTTCTGTATATCTGGAACTGGGTGGCAGGGCCTTTTACAGCATCACTGAGGATATATCCAGTTCCAACGATAAAGACAACCTTGGTTATTTGAATTGGGCTTTGGAGAAGGAGACTTAATAGCGAGCTCTACAAAATACTACATCTACATGTGACCAAATCACGTCATCTGTGAACGAGCGTTACATGCGGCGACCACTGAACGGAGAAGTGTAAACCACTCGTCTGCCTACAGCATGAAGACCCTATGGGTCATAACCACAGACGTGCAAATCAATTTCGCCTTAGCAACCACACTTATTGGAGATAAGCTTTGCTTCAGGTCTGCCTCGGTCTGCAGCGCCACCTATGTGAGTAAGTGGCAAAATACCAATCCTGCAAAGCATTCGACAATTAATACCGTGCACAACGATCTGAAGTGGGCGCCACTGGCTCAGTGGGTAGTTTGCCAGTCTACTCAGCGAGAGTTTTCAGGTTCGATACCCGGCAAAACACAAACTACTTCTGATTACCAAGAGCTTCTCTATTCAGTCGTTGGGACTCGGCATAAAATTGTAGGTGTTGCTAAGCCGTTAGGATTTTTCCCTTTTCGTGGGACGTCCGAAAACCCTTCCATAGGAAAAATGAAGACAGAGTGTTACCCACACTGATTCCTTCACTTATGGTTGTGAGAAGCCATAGGCTGCCTATATGGATCTGTTACGCAAACTATTCATTTATTTACTTCCACCGATCTAACAAGTCGATCGGCGAAAAAAACGTTTCCGACTCCTGCTTGTTGACAGCTTTTAATATACCGAACCCCTTTCTATTTACCCGTGGTACACCCATAGCCATGTAGCTTATAACCACAAACACATTTCCATTTGCATAGATAAATTTGAAAAATCTGGAAAAGATTCCCCATCCATGTTCGTTCAAATCGTGTGCCACTCTGGGTACCCTACCTCGGTAATTCATTTCGCCTGTAGACTGGTACCCGTCCCCCCGCACAGTTCTACAAAGAGCGAAATGTAATTCAAAACCGCTTCCTCGCGCAATCATCCCGACACGCATTTACACAATAATTAAAACGATCAAATTGCGCTCGCGTACACGCTTAATTACCATCGATTGCACATGCGCGCACATGTGGCCATGTTTTCGAGTGCGTCTTTCATCCCGATGCGCGCTATGTGTGGGATCGCGTATATCGTGTTGCATGCCGGAGTAGCGGCGGCGGTCGGCGTCTAAATACGCGCCCTGAATATTGATTCGCCAGTGAACATCGGACACACGAGAGCGAGAGGTCCCGCTAATTAAATGCGCCTAATGAAGGTACACCATTCTATTTCTGTGCACCCACGGGATTTATTTATTTTATTTTATTTTTTGTTGCTTAAATAGTTTTTCCAGTTGTGACTTATTTTCTGTCTTTCTCTTTGCAGCAGCGTAAGCTGTCACCGACATGGGCAGTGAGCACTACTGCTTGAGGTGGAACAATCATCAATCCAACCTGTTAGGGGTGTTTAGTCAATTATTACAGGACGAGAGTCTGGTGGACGTCACGTTAGCTTGTTCTGAGGGCGCCCCCATCAGAGCCCATAAGGTAAGTAGCACTTTTGTTGAAGGTTCTCTGACACAATTAAATCGATCCAGCGCACATGAGTCTCAGTCTACGCCTTCGTTTTGCAACACCGCGCGACATCTGTCAAAATATCGCTTCAAAAGAGGGCGCCACCAATCACCAACAAACCTGTCAACGCTACATACAACAAAGGCTCCCCCACCCCCAACCCAACCACCATCAACTTATTGAGATGTCAATGCACATCCACACATATTAGAGCGACGGCTTGCAGTCACAATGCGATAATTTATGTTCAGAATCCATTACACCCAATGTCAGTCATCATCATCGTCATCCCGCACTCGAACCTTGCGCAGTGTGGGAAAAAAGTGACAACCGACAACAGGCATAGCACACACGCTGTGCTAAACAAAGGCCACCAGCAGGACTAGCTGTACACTACTCGTGAGAGGGAGTACGTCAAACTGAGGAAGGGTCCACAAGTTGTTGTCGGAAATTGTCGGCGATTAATGCATCACTTGGGTCCAGCAGGAGTTGCAGCTGAAAAGTCCTTTTTCTTCTGTTCTGCTGTGATGGGTTGCTTTAATCTTTGACCATCTTCCATTAGAGTTGACATTGAGATGACGTCTGATCAACCAATATTCCAATTATCCGAGGGGACAACAGAAAAAGTTGATTACCATCGAGGAAGACGAAGACTCTCCTCGACAGGTGTCCCTGTCCACTGTGCATATACGAGCAGCGCCGATGGGTGAAAATCTGTCCGAATTATCGGAGGAGCCACTGACTTCATAGATCAAAGAGATTCCCAAACAGAATGTCCACACACTCCAGTTAGAGGACCGGTTAGAGAGGAGCATCCCGATAGTATTTTTGTTTTTTTCTTTGTTGCTTCCTCCTTCGTTGAAACTCAGTCTGTGCGGATGGTGGCTGGAGGATATTGGTTCCTCTCACTCGGCTGTGGCTGGAAAGACACTTGTCGGTGTGTTTCCACATCTTGTTCCCTTTGGCGGACGCTGGATGGATGCTGATGCCAATACAATGATGGAATGCACATCAATGGTCACTAGAGTATGGCGATAGGGAACTGATTTTTTTTCCGTTGGAAAGTTTTTCTGCCCGAAGGACACCTGTGGAGTGGAGTCGGCTTAAATTGTGCAGTGTCAAGTGAGAGGAGCATTGTCGTTGTTGTTGGAGGCGATGCGCTTCTGGACCCTGGTCCGGTTGTTTTTTGTTTTTTTTTTGTTTGTCAAGTTAATTTATGCTTTGGACCGTGTGTTGGGGGTTTTCGTCCTTTCCTCGATGTTGACTGATATGTTCTGTCTTGTGGGCAAAAAAATAACAATGTGGGTGTTGAACTTTGCAGCGCACCAATGCACACGATGCTGGGATGTCAGGGCTAGATGTGTCAGTAAATGGATTCAGGATGCATGGAGGTGCGAGGAGTTGGTGGAGTTTTTTTGTCCACCGGCTTGATTGCAGGTTGTTGGTTTAAGTGGGTGTAATGGAGAAGGAAAGTTGCCAATTTAGGAAGGGATCTTCGGAAGTTTTGTTCAATTAACATTCGAAAGAGCATACAGTTGAGTTGGAGGACGAAGTATGTAAGGCTGCGGAAGTAGTGGGGAAAAAGAGCTAGCACTTTAGTGAGGTCGGACCTAAACTGTGCTAAGTGGGCTTAACCTTTTGTTAGAAATGAGTCTGTAAGTCAGTGGGTGGGTCGTCATCAACACCATCTTAAGGTCCCATTCATTTACTACAAGGTACACTTGGATCTTTTTCGAAATGCACATTCACCATGCTGTGCAATCTACTAAAATGTACCAAGAAGCTTTGAGATTCCTCTTCAGTCGAGGCCTGCTTCTCATTTTTAGAGCACATCCTCAGCTTCAGTATGTAAAAGATAAAATTGTTACCACCCAAAAGTTAGCTGATTAAAGCTCAGTCCCACTTTCCAGCCATCATTCACCTTAAGCGACCCATGCACTTGAAGTAAATGTTGCTCGGCCTCATCGTAGAGCAGATACCAGATGTCGTTTTTGGTATCTCTTTGCCAAGAAAGTCGATAAAGTCTGATGAAGTCTGAAATGTTTTGAGCATATGATAGATTTTTCGTCAAAAAATGTATAGTTCGACAGCATTTAGGTGATTTTCTTTCATTAGTTGCTTTTCCGGCTTTGTTGCCACTTTGTGGCATAAGTTAGTTCGGTTCAGATTTTGGTTATAATGCCGAGTTGGAACAGAGATGTCTGTCCAGTGGATGGGTCGCTTAACAACGAAAAATCACAAAGCGTGTATGAGCATGAATGAACTTTCAAAGCTTGACAACCAAGGACTACGATCTGTAGATACATGTAGACCTACAAACTGGGAGGTCTGTGAGCCGAACTTGCTTGCAGTGCGAGTATTTGTCAAAACTGAGCTTGAATTAAATTTATCGCAGAATTGTTTCTGCCCTTAGGGGATTTGGCAAACTTCAACAGAATGCGCACCTTATTCTCTTTAAATGGACAGTAACGAATTTTCAACTTAGAGAACTTTCATCAGGACCCTACATGCGTGTTTATCGATATCAATGACCGTAGTAGTTATTGTATACAAACTTCAATCGTCAGCCGATTCAGGCCTTCAGAAAATAGGAAAAACGATTAGGATAAGTTCTTCCAAAGCACTACACTCAAAAGATGTATCGACTTTTGGGACTTGGGAAAGTTCCTAGGGACCTAAACACTGGGCGGTAGAGAGCCTTTTTGACGCATTGAATGACCCAATAACCTCTGAAGATTTTGTGGCAGTTAGACCCGGCCATTGCATCATTCTCGGTCAGTCAGCTCGGATTGTAGCTGTCTGGGGTTGAAAATTTGCTTTGGCATTATTCCGTCTTTTTTAGAACTAGTATAGTCTCACCCTGGGACCTTACTTTCTCCGCCCAACCGGCGCTTTGCTAAATGTTTTAAGGCGTTCGCAGTTGGCAGGTTGGACATATGTTACATTTCTTTTGATATTTGTTTTACATTTAATTTTGTTAGGTTGAAATCAATTCACCATTGCTCGGCATTCTTCTCTTCCCCGTGAACTTTACACGCACAGTTCTTTTTTGCAATCTTGCCAAGAAAGGATTTTTTTTTTTTCATTTTAAATTCATTTTTATTGAGCTATTTCATTAAACTTACATCCTAGACAAAAACGATTAAATCTAATTTAAAACTAACTAAGAAAGGATGTAAGGGGCCTCGATTTTATGCCGAGTCGGAGCGGTTGAAATGCGAAGCTATTCCAGGAAATTTACACAATCAAAGATGTCAAATATTATACTTACTTTGTCAATAACTAGAATAGATAGATATAAGGCGGTGTATAAAAGACCTATCTATTATGACGTAGATTACTTTTGGTAAATAAATATGCCCAAGTGACGCAATTTTCTATATAGAATTGCGACAATCGCTTGTGCTGCGTCAGACGATTGTGTCTCTTGGATAAACATATAAATATTATGCAGATCACATTTTATGTACAAATAAGCATAATGAGTGCAGTAGTAATCTCTTGTTTGTTGAGGGCGTGAACGGTTTTTTCTGTATACTCGATTTTAAACAGAGAAAGTACCACCGCCATTCTGAGAGATTTTTCATTCGGCTATTGATCTTGTGCCTCTTATCCCCCTTTTTTGGTAAATTATAGAAAATCCTTCTAACAAGAAGGTCAATCTCTCATGCGCAGTTTCGAAGACAAACGACCCAGCTAACATCGGCAGCTTTTACAAACTCCGAGGCTCCGAGTTGCCTATACTCAACTTAACCACAATCTAGAACATGCCACTGCCAACTCTTATTTGTTGCGACACAATGTCCTTCAGCGTAGATTTTCAATTTCGTCGGATTAGTGATGAAATTCTTTCCGTATCCAAACTGACTAAGGCGTGACAGCCCGTACTTTGTCCCAAATGAAATGATTGACAACAACCATATAATCCCTTCTTTGTACAAGCTCACACCATAAGGACACTTCATTCAATTTGTAACGTGGAAGCAGCATTTATAGCATAGCCGCACCTTCTTACCACCACCACATACATATAGTCAAAACTCAAGACACGCTGCGCATTAAGACGCCAAACATTGGCTGCGTGGAGACGTTGGTCGGCGGCGTCACTCGTTTGTTAACTCTAATATATCCGGACACTAATTCGAATTGTGTAACAATTTGCCAACAAAGCTACATGACAGCGTTTAGTAGCTGCAACAACAGCATATTGCACGCGTGCACCTTCACCTCCGTCGAAATGCGGGTTCGTATCACTTGAACGCAATCGCATAACGAAAATTCGCAAAAGCAGCGCTTGACTCGCTCAATTTATTTAAACAAATTTCACACCTAACCGCCCGAGGTGGTGGTATGCTGGACGCTTTTGTTTTTTTTTTTTTTTTTAATGTGCGCGGATAAAACCCACTCCTCAATGAATTGAAAAGGATCTCGAATCTTGCTCGTGGTATCTATGGGGCTGGTAAATGCAAATTTTTTCCCATTTTTTTTTTCGCTGCCACACTAATCTGATTTATTTCAGACAAATTGTGACGGAGGGAGGCGGCAGTGACGGTCGGTGGTGGTGGTGGTGGATTTGGCGTTTACTTCTGTTTTGTTGCGGTATCACAGGTACATGACAAGTACACAGTACACAAGGCAAAACACTGTGAGGCGAGGGCGTTGGCTGAGGCTGGGTTTGGTTTTTGGTTAATAATAATATTTTTGTTTCGTTTGGCGTGTCCCTTTTGGCTGGAATCGGTTTCGCCACATGAACAGGCAGTTGCGTTAGCAAAGAGCGACAGAGACAGAGGGATAGATCACCGATATGGGGATTAACATTTTAATTAGAAAAAAATACGAAACGGGCAAATGTTGCAATCAAAAATGCACATGTTGTGCGCGCGCGCATGTGCAGAACATTTTTTGTTTGCTGCTTAGATACAAATTAGATATTAGTTTTGGACATGAATAAAATAATAGATGGTAATCTTGGCGAATGCAATTGTGTGCCGCGGGTTATATAAGTTATATCTGGTGGATTTGATTTGATTGATGCATCCTTGGCATTTGGTGCTGTTTGGGAGGTTCAACGGATCAAATTTGGGGGGTACAGATATGTACTCTCGAAAGAAATAACTTGTAATGGTAGTTATTTGGGTGCGAAATTAGCCAACAGATGGATTGTTGCCGGGGACAGTGAATGTATAAGGTAGGGTTGCACATAGCTCGATGGGGAAACCTATTAAACGGACGTCTCTTAATATAAATCTGAATCACAGGCAGGTGGCTTAGTCGAATGTATCCGCCTACGGATTTCAACTTCGTTTAGTATTCATCAACCTCAGGCGGAACATTGGACTTTTTCAAGAGGGATAAAGAGGCCATTTAGTTAGTTGTTAAAAAGCAATGTTTTCGTAAATGCGTTGATTCTTATGAGAAGCTGGAAGGGTGCCTAAACGGACCTGTTGCAACAACAGTAAACATGTTTTTTAAGCATATCCTATTGCAATCTCTTATTGCTATTTTTTCTTCAAGGACCTACAATTGTATGGCGCTTTTAGATGGCTGAACTTTGAAACTTCTCATAAGGAAACTATTAGGTGAAGTGTTGCTTTTTTCTTCTTCAGATTTTTTGGTTGGGATCTTTTGCTTACTCTAACATTTTGAGCACAGAACCTACTGAACAAGTTTATGATAAACTGGGCACAAACATAAATGACAACAACTAGTGATTATTTTCTAATATTGAACAGAGAAACTTCTTGGCAAAGCTTTGGTTGTAATTATAAAGAAAACAATATTTGTTGGTTCCGATCCGATAGTCACAGTCCCATCTTATTTTTCGTAAGTTTTCTTATGCGCTCAGCTTCATTCCTACACATAAAATAAGTTTCTTGTGAGAAATTTGCAATTTTGAAATTTTAATTAAAAAAACTGAGTTTTATTGAGAACGAATTCAAGAAAAGGACTTGAACCTAGTAGTGTTATTCGTCTACTTTTTGACATTCAATTTTCCATGACACGGCACCGAAGGATATGAACCTGCAAAGGATGCAGAGTACATTAACTGTACCATTTTAAATATATCTTTATATCTACTTCTTTGTTGCTATGTGTTGACGGGAAAATTTGTCAGTTCAGGATAGTGGAACGAGCTAATAACGCTAGCTTTTCCGTTCTAAACTTGTTTTTCTTAACAAATTTTACAACGGTACGAGATTTGTGTCTTTTTTTTTTTGTAAATTTAAGCAAGTTAAGAACTTTTAAAACGTTCTCTTGGTAAAAAATCTGCCGCAACCCTGTCCAATCTGGGGATTCTCTACCTAACAGTAGGCACAACTGTTTCGCCTTCAACCCATCATAACTCATTTAAACAAAAAAAATCTCTACACGGAAATATCCTTTCAACGTAATTCCCACCAAACAAAAAAGTGCTAAAACCACCAACCCTCTGAACACCTCTATCCACTGTCAAAGTGTCTCCGATGAACACGTAGTACAAATTGTTTAAATAAAATCTATATTTAATTTGGCAAACATTTGCCTACAACTTTTGACTTTTATCCCACACACCAGCCGCAGCCGAGAGAACAGCTTTACTTACTTACTTTATTTACTGACGGGTCACATGTTATTTCTTCTGCGTAAATATTGGCGCCAAAAACATTGTTAAACCGACAGCAACTGTCAAAGGCAATTTGTTGATCCGAGAAGTGTCTGTTTGTTCCGACTATACACGCCTTATGTCGCCTCCAATCAAACTCCATTGAACTCAACTAATTAATTTCGAATGTTCTACAAATTCAATCACGGCCACGGGATATGGCACAGAGACGACTGAGAGTGCGGCACAAATAGTGTCCAATAATTCTCTCAAAATTGTCAAAACTGTCATATTCTATTCTATTCGCTTTGAATCGATAATATTGCACACACAAATGGAACCATACTCCTAGGGCACACACCTTGAACAGCAAGAAATAAAAGGAAAATAAAAGCCAGTGAAACAATCGAACGGTGCAACGATGACAGCAAGAATGACAGCTAACAACGTGCAAAAGGAGGTGTGCTAGGCATACACGCGGAGATGTAGGATGAATATAGGAAACAAAGTTCATGGACAGTTTTTCAGGCAACAAAAAAAATCTGCCTTTAGGGCAGCATATCATACATCGAAGGACAGATAATATGTACGCGATTTTTTTTTGTAACTGGTGCTCACATTGACAGTAGCCAGGCATAGTGTCATGCAAATGAGAAGTATACGCAAGGAAAGGATGCTCCTCGTTCGATCTCGTCGCCGAAAAGGATAACCCTCTTAATGTTCGATAGGTGCACACGAGTGCATCGCAGATTGTGGCAAGTGTTTTGACACCTTTTTTGCAGCCTGCCTGGGTGTGGAACTATTAATTAAAATGATGCCTCCTGCTAAAGATGAGCTCTGATATAAGGCAGTTGCTCGTTGGTTGTGCTGCACTGCACCCATTTTTTTCCCCCTTTCAATAATTGCCATTTAAGAATATTGCGGAGGGCATGTTTGACACGGGTTAAGGGATTGATTGTGGGTTGCATTGAAGGCAGACTCTCCTTAATGTTGTGGTGGATAATGAGAGTGATATGTGTTTTCTATTGAGCATTGGTGTGCGCTTACTTATCGTTCAGTACGTTCGACGTTCTAGGTCAGTGGCAGGAGTTCAATTTTAAGTGTCGACGTTAGCTCAAATGCTCTTCGAGTAACTTGGCGCAGTATATTCCAGCGCTTTTTAAAAGGAGAAATAAATAAAAATTAAGTAAATCTTGAGAGCGACAGGTTTAAAAAGTTATTGGTTAGAGAACTCTGTGTCTTGCTTTTAAAAATCACTTGGGTTTGTGCGTTTTATTAAAATAAGAGACCCACAGTTTTGCGACACGTCTGGATTTAAAAGCTTCCTTACGAGAGTTCGCATGTATGACAGATACCGGTGAGAGGTGTAGTGGATATTTATTTTTTTTTTTCCTGTGTGCAACAGGGCCCCTGTTAGGCATCCTTGTAAAAACGGCACAGCTCCTTTTCATAACATAGGATTTATTTGCACCCATTTTTCCATAAAAGAGACAGATAAAAGCACCATAGACTATTCTTGCCACCTCATCTAGCAAACATACGAACATTGCCCGAAACACAAAGTTTAGATCGTCAATATCGGTGGTTACCAGACCCTTTGATTTCCTTAATTCTGTAAAATGATTCATCTCCAGTATAACATCACCGACAGCGAGCTACCAGAACCAGAACGTTCTACACCGCATTTTGACTGTCATTTGCCCAGTACTAGCTGTGGTCTGACGTCCTAGTACTACAGCATTTATTGTCTGACGTTTTTTTTACTTTTTTTTTCTACACCGGTTGTAGCTTGACGTTTTGCCAGCACTTCACCAGTTGTGATCTGACGTTTGCCACACCATTTGTGGTATGACATATCTTTCAAAAGGTCCTACACCAGTTGTAGCTTGATGTTCCGCCACACCAGTTGTAGCTTTATATTTTTTGCCAGCAGTACATCAGTTGAAGGTTGACGTTTTCCCAGCACTACACCATTTGTGGTCTGACATATCTTTCAAAAGTTGCAACACCAGTTGTGGTATTATGTTTTGCTACATCAGTTGTAGCTTTATGTTTTGCCAGCCATACACCAGTTGTAGCTTTATATTTTTTGCCAGCAGTACATCAGTTGAAGGTTGACGTTTTCCCAGCACTACACCATTTGTGGTATGACATATCTTTCAAAAGGTCCTACACCAGTTGTAGCTTGATGTTTCGCCACACCAGTTGTAGCTTTATATTTTTTGCCAGCAGTACACCAGTTGAAGGTTGACGTTTTCCCAGCACTACACCATTTGTGGTCTGACGTTTCCCACACCATTTGTGGTATGACATATCTTTCAAAAGTTGCTACACCAGTTGTAGCATTATGTTTTGCTACACCAGTTGTAGCTTTATGTTTTGCCAGCCCTACGCCAGTTTTAGCTCGACGTTTTGCCAGCACTTCATCAGTTGTGGTCTGACATTTTCGTATCCCACACCATTTGTGGTATGACATATCTTTCAAAAGGTACTACAGTTGTACCTTTATATTTTTTGCCCGCAGTACACCAGTAATAGGTTGTCGTTTTCCCAGCACTACACCATTTGTGGTCTGGATTATCATTCAAAAGGTACTACACCAGTTGTATCTTGATGTTTTTTGCCGGCAGTACACCAGTTGTTGTCTAACTCTGCACCAGTTGTTGCTAAAGAAATTTCTCAAAATGTTTGCGTATTACAGCAGTTATAATTTGATGTTTTGCAACTACAGCAGTTAAGCTACTTCAGTTGTGGTCTTATGTGGCGTAGGGCTTCGTTTCTAATTATTGTTGAGCTACATAGTCATAAGTTGTTATTCTATAAAAAAAGTAATGTATAAATATATAGAAAGTGCCTTACACTATGCCAGATCTGTTGAAGCATTTTATAAAGTTTTTTTTTTATGAAGTTATGAGTACAGATTTGGGGTCCAGAATTTCTTTCATAATTAAATTGCTATCGCACAGAAAGGCTTTTGTTTGTTTGTACACCAAAGCCGTGTTAGGCAATTTTTCCATTTGCGAATTACATCAACAAACCACTGTTATACTGTTATGCCATCGCCCAAGTACCAAACAAATGCACATTCTCGATTTCACAACAACGCCGCCGATGACGTCTGAAGTAAAATAAATATTTACACATATTTTCTTAAAATAATCCGCCGATCAATCGTAACTCGCTAGTAATTGCATTAAATTAGACAGAAAATAATGCTGTTCTACCCCGAACTGTCTAGACCCAATCGAATATTTATGTATGCACTTCCAATCAAATTACAGACAATTTGTTTGTTTGAATTGAGTTGGGTGTAATTGTTAATTTCCTGGAAACTGCGTATTTGTTCCGCTTGATAGTATCTACTTTTCCATATTTTCTTTTCCTCGTGGAAATATTTTCTCTTCATTTTACAAACAAAATAGGTTTCCCAGGTTGCAGCTAAAGGTTTATTCCATTTTACAAGAAGAAAAAATTTGACTGCATCGGCCGGGAATCGAACCCGGGCCGCCCGCGTGGCAGGCGAGCATTCTACCACTGAACCACCGATGCTTATGTCTCTTCTTCAATCCATATGCTTATTCATTGTTATCTCTTTTCATTCTAAATTAAGTCGGCATACGCAACCTCTGTCTAGGGCTGGCGTCTATAATTAGCGCGTTTATCTCACCGATACGCATGGTCAACACTCGTGTGCGTATGTGTTTCAGTCGAATTGGAAAATACACGAAATTCGCTTCCGATTTTCACCGTCAGTGTCAGCAGTATCAATGCCAAGGTAAAAGCGAGAACAGCGGAAAATGCCCAGCGTATACTTTTCCCATACTGGCATTGGGTTAGGTAATTTGTGTAATTTTCTAATCTTATCGCAGAGTGACCTACCTTCGGTGTCGCACTTTCAGCCGATAGTGTTATCACTTATCACCAATCGATTGGGAACAGTTTCTTTCTGTGTTTGCTGTTGCTTTGTGGAATTTAGAAAAATATTCAAAGCTGTGGGCTTTTGTTAAAACCGGACTTGTCCTCGAACTTTGTAGGAGAAAATTACTGTTTGTATTTTTTTTCTTTTAAAGACATCTTTTCCATGTGAAAAAATCTAAACAGGAAAGAAGAGACAACAGAAAAGAATGCCCAACAAAAGCGTCTAACACATTTCCGGGTGCAGTGAATCACAAAAAAAAACAGCCCTTTTCAAAAGACCAACTCAATTAGTACTGCCATTCTCTATTGGAGTGTCCAGTGTCCAGTATTCAGTGTCCAATGTCCATTTTGAGGATGGAAAAAAAAAAGAAGAAAACATTCTAAACACGCAGGTAGCAGTTTTGCTGCCACTCCTTTGCATCGTCATTAGATCGCATCAAGAAGCCAGCCCAAGGTCAACGATATGTTGCTGGACACAGACAGAGTACACGTCCTGCTCCTGATTATCTTGGACACAACACACAACAGTGGAAAAAAGAAGAGAAGAAAAAAACCTCAAGACGACCATTCAAAAAGGCAAAAGTAACCCATATGGCCGATAATACCTTATTATGTTCCTACCTGACCGCTGACCACTGACCACTGACCACTATCCGTCCAGCCAAGCTCCATTGTCATCCTGTTCTAATCATGTATTTCTTTTTCATTTTTTTGCGTCCGCTGCTGGTCGATTATCCCACGCATTTTTGCATTTTTATCTGGTTTTTAGGTGAAGGAAAAGAAACTGAAATGAGAAAAAAAAAATTGTTGAAATGTTAGAATCCTGTTTGATGATTTTTTTTTACTAACAGATACCCCCCTTTCGACCAAGGTCAACGAGGTTTTTGGTTTCTTAATTTGCTTTTGAGAATATTTTCGCGCGCACAGCCAAAGTGCAAAGAACATGTTTTTGTATGCAAAAATTAAGAACTGCCTGCAACAATTTGGCTGTTGAACGGTGACAAAAGAATGTTGGTCTCAAAAAATGAAGCGTATGGAGAGACACAATGCAAGTGGGCTTGGGATGTGTAGAAAACATAAATTTGGCGAAAAATGTTGTTCTGCGGAAACTTGGAATGTTGGGTTATGGGTGATAATAATAATAATTATTATTAATCTGCACTTGCAACTTATTGTCACACAGAATATGGGAAAAGAAATGTCATTGTGAGTGCGTTTGTACAGTAGACACCTAAAAGTAATCGGCGGAAGTATTCGAATTCTCAATTTTCTCAAAAACTAGAAGATTTAAATCGATCTGGTTTTCAGCGTTCGCTTATCAATTGCTGGGAGCAGTAAATACCAGCAATATAGTGTCTCTATATGTTCACAATATTGTACTTTCAGCATTGAAACATCAAAAATTTTAAATGTCAAGAATCGAGAGAGAAATCTCTCAATTTCAAGAGAAGCACCTGGCCCAATTTTCTTGCAAAAAGTTTAAGAAATGTCATTTTGACTTTTGACGAGATTCTCTTTAAATGCAGCAACTACAAAATAAGCTGGAATTTCTTGAAAGCTAAATACCTATTAAACTTACCATTTTGAATGCGCTCATGTGCTCTAGGAAAACATTCAATTACAATTTCTTCCTCCGACATCGGTGAAGACGAAAATAACTAGAGTTCTACTTGTCACACTTTTGAGCTGTCACTTAGTTGTCAGTCTTAATTTTTCGTTTTTCAGAAGAAAATTACGAAAAAAATTAAAAGAGGGAAATGGATTTATGCAAAAAAGTACCCGAACGTATCTTATATGAAGGAAGAAATTTCTGACCTTCAAAAGTGATTCAGTACTTTATTGTAAGTGTTGCCATTGTTTAGTAATACATATATATATTTGTTTTTGTTTTTTTTTTTTCATTTTAAGTGTTTCTTTTATTTGACCCTTCTATAGAAAATCTTATAATTTGTTGGCGCCTAAGTTATCGTACTCTCCCCGTTTCTTTTTTCAAACGGGTTACAAATCCCGAGCTACATTTTTCATGTTTATGGACCTGCTGTGTCACAAATTCTTTTGTGTACCCTTGACATGATTATTTTCCGCATCCAACGCCAAGTGACATTAATGAGTCCCTCAACAAACTAAAACAAAAGAGTCCAATCGCGAACTGGAGTTTTGTGTTTCCTCCATCAGAGTCAAGCCGGGCTTTCCCACTTTAGGCTAGCTTAACTCGGAATATAGTCTATCGCCTAATGAACCCGGAATATTTGTTTCCCTGCCGTGGTTGTGTCCCCAACATCACTTATCCAAGCACGTAGCCACCCTAATCACTGAATCAATTACGCAGTCTAACTTCCAATATCAGTAAACACACGTTCTGTCAAAAACAAAACAAAATAAAAAAACCCCTCGTCGGCTAAAGAAAGAATAGAAAACTCCTACTCCAGCCACACAGGTGCATTAATTGTATTCCTCATGTGCCCGTGCCGCAGCATGACAGAATCTCATTAATACCACCAACAACCACACCAAACACATCAGCCATATGTAAGAAAAAATAAAAAAAGTTCCGTACTAGGTTCGTATCTGCATTTGTATCTCCATAGCAGCAACAGGCGAACAATTCTATCATCGCTCACTCACTATGTGGCAATAATGCGATTACATTTACCAATTATTATGAACTTTTTTTTTTGTCTCCTCTGATCGATGGCTGCATTCAATTGGCATGGTACACAGCCTGCGGGCTTTGGGCTCTGCAGCCATCGGGGAAGTAAAAGGCACCAGCAGCCAGCGCACAACCAACAGCAGCTCCAGCTTCCAGTCAAATGGAATATACGTACAACCAGCCAGAGTTTTATTATGCATACAGAGAATGGGGTTGTAGAATGTAGAATGCCACTGCAGAAGGCGGAAGAGGGTGCAAGGAATAATCGTGCCAATTGCGACCTTGGATTAGCACAGAGCATACAATCATTTCCACACACAGAGCCAAAGCTCATAAACGAAGGCGGTCTGCTGTTTGGATCGACAGAACCACAGAATGGCACTGCAACAGAACAAAAGAAAAACAAACAGAAAAAACCCCAACCAAAACACGTTACGAATGAATGAATGACATTACACGATTTTGTTTGTAGATACACTGCAAGTGCAGGCAGGCAGTTCCTCTCGCTCTCTCTGGTTGTAACTGTGTATAAATTACACAATTATCGTTATTATCGTCATGACGATTTTATTGAATTTTAATCGGTTTATGTTTATGTTGTGCGATGTACGAGAGATGCACGTTGCACATTTTTTAAACTGCATAAGCGCTACAAAGTGTACGGCGTATGACACGCGTGCGAATCAACCGATTTCGTTGGTGTTTGGGAATGAATGATGATGATGATACTTCTGGAGCGTAATTATGATGTGTCGCTGTTTGACAGATCGCATATTTATCACGCAAGCTTCTGTTACTGCTTGTCGGAATGGCATCTTTGCAGCTGTGGCTTGTTTCCATCGCTGGCAACTAGGTATGTGAGGCCTTCTTTGTCAAACCATTCGCTTATGCACGTAAAGTCTTAACTCTGTTTTAGATGGGCTTATGCTAGTTTTAAAAAATGCCTCAAATTCAATTAAGTTCCCTAAAACATTCCGAATGTTTATTTTTTATTCCTACAAAAAAATGCTATCCACACAAAACGAATAATTTCAAATTTAACGAATAAAGTTCTATGAACGCTGCCAGCAACTTTACCCACAGCGGAAGTGGTTGTTATTTTTTGAGAGTATGTTGGTGAGCCGGGATTTTTGAAGTTTCGTGAAATTTGTCAATACTTATTTCTATTTATCAATATAAGTGCACCAAATCAAGGCACTTCCGTAAAAATATAGCTTGTAGGCAAAGCAGCGGGAAATTGGCAGAAGTTGGGGGTCTCAGTATTGTCTCTGGTTAAAATAGGTCCTACAGAGTTAGTGGATTAAATATAACCGAGTCAACTTTTTTAAGTAACTCGGTTACAAATAACCGAATTATCAATTTCCCATCCAAATTTTCTCGGTCGTATACAACAAAGTTACCTGGTAGAATTTAACTAAGTTACTCCGTTGCTATTAGCCAACCCACTTGGTTGAATTTAACCAAGTTACTTTGCTGTTATTAACCAACCCACTTGGTTGAATTTAACCAATTTACTCTGTTGTTATTTGCCAACGCACTTGGTAGAATTTAACTCAGTTACTCTGTTGTTATTTGCCAACCCACTTGGTTGAATTTATCAAAGTTACTCCGTTGTTATTAGCCAACCCACTTGGTAAAATTTAACCAAGTTACTCTTTTGTTATTTGCCAACCCACTTGGTAGAATTTAACAAAGTTACTCTTTTGTTATTTGCCAACCCACTTGGTTGAATTTAACCAAGTTACTCTGTTGTTATTAGTCAACCCACTCGGTAAAATTTAACCAAGTTACTCTGTTGTTATTTGCCAACCCACTTGGTAGAATTTAACCAAGTTACTCTGTTGTTGACATCAAAGTTTCTGCGCGTTGTTAGTACTTTTTAAGTCTCGGTCTATAGCATACCAGCAGCAGCTTATGACAGCTTTTTATGAAAAAGTCGACTTTTCCGGCGGTTGGCTTTTTCGATTCCTTTTTTTATTTTGTGTTAAAGGTAACCCCGGCAACCCAAGTAAGGAATATTCGAGATTCGAGATTAGGCTGCGCTGAAGTTTGACAGCTTTTCTTCTCCTATATAATAACCAGTGAAATAGCAAAAGTTACTGTCGGTCGACTTCAGCATCCCACAACCACGACCCTACAAATGAACAAACGTGACAATCAAAATGATTGCTATAACTCTTATTGGCGAGGACCTTTGTGACTCGACATGACTAAAAAATGAGACGCTATTTTGACAAACAATATAGTCACACGTCATACGAATTTACCAGAGTTGATGTGGAAAAGCGAATCAGCATCTTTGCTCATGCTATTAACTTGTTGAATGCATTTGCTGCCTTATCTACCAGAATTCGGTTTAACTTCTGTTCTGATGTGCGTCCAAAAAGCAGCAGGCAAAAGTGTAATGAGGTTCTCACAGTAGTCATTTCATTAAGACTAAAGTGGTTTTTGGAATGATGCAATTGAATCTTAATTTCAAAGCTTCAATATGCATATTTATGAAATTGCTCTTCCCTACTAAGAACCACCTATCTCACTTTTGACTCAACAGCACCTTGAAAAGAAGAAGAAAAGAACCAAATTTAAGTCAAAGTTCATCGGAATCAGCTATTTATACAACAACAATTAATTAATAATAAAATTAACTTCCCATCGAACAAATCATAAATTAAAAACTTTCCGAAAGACATTGTTAAAGATGAATGTAGGTTAACGCGTGATGTCATCACTTAACTTTTTTTCAATTCACCTTTTCTATGACCCACAAATCGACATCGCATTAGCCTTTGTAAAAAAATCAAAAGAAAACCCCCCAACTCAGAGAGCAAAGACCATTTAAGTGTGTTCCGCTTCGTAAATTCAACGTCTAGACAGATTCAATACACGCAAAAAAGAGTAGGCAATAAAAAAAAATGAAGTTACAAATTCTGGTCTACCAAATGCTTTTAAAATTTATTATTGTGTTTTTTTTTTTTTTTTCGCTGGTAGTTTCATGCGTCACATAACCTTGGTTGGTACATACAAAACTATAAAAAAAAAATGGTCATCACAGTGTTACGTAAATTCAAACTTCATACACCGAGTCCTATTACCGAACGAATTTAATCCGAAATAGAGATGATACTATATCACTCTTATGGTGGCGAATACTTATTTGGTGAACTGGTTTTCGGCTTTGTCTTCGACATTTAGAAATACAAATTAATCGCAGTGCTTATTTGATCTGGCAAAAAAGCCCGAAGCAGAGTCCTTTCAGCAGGCTGTTCTACTCACTCTGCTGATGAAGATATTTATGAACGTCTAGGAATAAGTGACCGCTGCATAGTGTCTCACAATTGAGAAGACCTAGGTATATGTTTCTTTTTTTGTTTAGGATGAGGATGAGCTGAAGAAGAATTCGATTCAAAAATTGCAAAGAAAAACTTCAAAGCTACTACCGCAAGAACTATTTTTCTTACTAGTAGTCAAGTTTGGAACCACAATGACACCTTGGTATCTAGGAAGGTATGTTACATAGCATCAGCTCTTTTATTTCAAACGTAGACCAACTATGCAGCTTGCGGCTTGACTTAACTTAGTCTCAGTTCTTTCCGCGGTTTCTTCCGATTCGATAGGCGCACTCAACTCTCAAGTACCGCCTTGAGTTCCAGCAGTTACACTGCGCCTTTCAAAAATATCCCATACCTAATGCGAAGGTCTGACAAAAGTCCAAAAATGAGTCCCCTTTGGATTCGGTATAAAATTGTAGATCCCTTCCACTCGTCGCAAAAGTGAAAAACTCCCACAAAACGAACGGCTGCGAGGAACTAGGCCTAGGGTCCCTACAGACTTGTTGCGCCGACATTTTTGTTTTTGTTTTTTGTTTTAATGCCTCACCTAAAGCTCCAACTGCAATCCATCAATCGAAATCAACTTTAATGGGGAGTCCAATTAAGACGCGTTTCTTGTTTGGCACGTATCACCACCTCACGTCAGAGCAATTCATTTGCAACTCCTGCTACTGTTCCATCGGACGCAAATGATTTTCTAAATTTAGCAAAAACCAGCATCACAGCGAATTTAAATGCCACTCCTCCATCACGCGACATCACTGAAATAAATACAAGCAAAAAAGGAGAAAAAAAATACTAAAACTAAACTCCACTTCACGGTTCGGATTGTCATTATTTGCGCTGTTCGGTTTATTTATATTTTTTAATTCAAATTAGGCGTCTGGCCTTCATAACATAAAAAATGCGTTTGAATTAGCCAGCGCGCACTACAAATTATGAGAGAGATACACCAACAAAGCAGACATATAAACAGACTGACTTTGTAATAAAAAATGAATAAAAATCCAAGGCCAACAGCCGAAATAATGATTCAAATTGTGTTTTGGTTCTGTTTTTTTTTTTTTTTTTTTTTTTTATAATATTTTCGCACATACACTCGAACCTACTGCATACATTGCTAACCGCAAAATTGTGCATGAACTTTGGTTTTGGTGATGGAAAAAAAAAACTATTTCATGAAAAGAAAAATTGCTCATTGCCCTCGGAAGGATAACCTCCTCCAGTGAGTCATTTAATTTGTCTGTGGAATGCAATTACCTGCATGGATTTGTTACAAAATGTAACGATCCGAGTTGTAGTCTGTTTTTTTTTTCGCACTGACTGCAATCCATCAATGTCGGTGTTGTAGGTAAAAAAACGACAAGACCTTGAGGTTGACTTTTAGGGTTTAATTTTTTTTTTTTTTTTTGATCATTTGGCTGTGTGTCGTCAGTTGAAACAAAAAATGGGGAAAAAATTGCAACCGAATTTCGCTGGCTGATGTTTTTTTTTGTCGAAAAAAAAAAAAACGTGTTAAATAAAACCGGTTTAAGTGCGCGGGTACATATTTGTATGTCTTTATTGTGTGCTCGGTTATTTTGTGTCTTATTTCAGAGTGACAGCTGTTATAATTATTTCGTTGGCTAGCTTTTAATCGGGGTTGCATAAGGCGGGATAAATTGCCACGAGAAATAGGTTCAACCGATAGATTGGAGTTTTGGATACATTTATGTGACAACATATCAGTGACATGGTATCGAAGCTGAATCTTGCGCAAGAAATAATGCAATTTCGTCGACGCCACGGACTTGTTTCAAACTTTCTGTAGTCAAGGGTTGTTGATGGGGGTTACAGGGATCGATTTTTGAGTTGAGCTCCGTTACCACATTGTAGATTGTCGAAAGGTGCATCGTATTTATTAGCATAACAGCATTTTGTACCCAACATACAACAATCGAATCTACTGAACAGATTGGAGTGGGTGTTCCTGTTTAAAGAACATTTAAAGCTAAAAAACTTATTTTTCTACGTCAAAATTTCAAAGCTTTTAACGAAACTTAGTAAAATATACTCGTCGCATACCTAAAAATATCTTAGCTTGTAGCAGAGACAATTCTATGGTCTTCTAAAATGTCGATTGATTTTTAGTTTCTTCCGTGTTACAAAAAAAATGTTTAGTTCTTTGAACCATTTCGAAAATATCTGCGAATATACTAACTGCAAATTGCTTTTTAGACTCGTATGCAGGGTCATCAGGCTTATACACTTTTAGCAACTTTGTTTGAAGAAATAACTTGCAAAGCTATTTTTACATAAAACCTGACAGACTAAAAATGGCCTATGCTGAAACGATGTTCTGCCAATCTCATGCATATTTTAAGAATAATTTCACGGTGAGCTGGTACTCCGCCTGTACATATTCTGCAGCGCGAACACTGCCATCCATTTGATTGACTTCACATCATTACGTCACTATATCACTAAGAACAGCCATGTGATCTATACAGCGCCATCTAGTGACGACAAATCTTGTCACACGAAGAGCTCCGTGCCACCAAACCTAGAAACTGATTGGAGTTGATCTGTAGCTTAAGGGAACAACAATTTGTGTAGAAACTTTTCGTTGGAAATCATTGTTATTTCGAGAAACACTAAGAATTTCCCATTCGACTCTTTTAAGTGCTTTTTAAGTAGAGGATTTACATGAACTCGAGGGGTTAGTCAATTCTGACATAACGATGATAAAGGAACTCAGTTGGTCTAGATTATGTCCGTCTGTATGCCTGTCCGTATGTTCTTGAGTCCTGCAACCTAAACGGCTCCTCTGATTTGGTTTGATTTTCACATTTCGAGTTTGTGCGCCTTCAGTTCGTTCCAATATTGATTAGCATAGTTTGATTTGTCCGAAAACGACTTAATCGATTTCAAGCAAAATTGATATTTGGGCTGATGTTAACATGACTGGATACTCAATTTTTCGCTTAAAATTGAATAATTGTACTTTTGAAATTTTGACATACGTCGAAAACGCTTAATACAATTGTAACAAAAATTCATTCCTAAGATAACATGGTCATTTCTAGCAAACTCAGTTCCTCTCTATATTATTGTACAATGGATTTTTGAAACAAATGCATTTTTTTAAAAAATTGGTTCCTTTAGTTTACCAGAAAACGGAAACAACGATTTCGACCAAAATGAATACTTAAAGTAAAATTGATGTTTCCAAATGTATAGCATCCTTAGTTTTGAATTCGAATCGCCGAAAACGCTAATTTTTGAAATTGCTCATATTTCGAAAACCCAATTTTCGATTTGGATAAAAAACCAAGTGATGCCTACATCCCAACAATATTTAATACTGCGGAATAGCTAAGCAATAGTATTTCTCAAACTTAATAAAAAAATGTTGACTGTTTTGGCAAAAGTTTTACAAAAGGCGCTCTAACGATTTTGGTCAAAATACGTACTGAAAATAATATAAGTACTCTAAATAAGATACCGCATACGTTTTTCTCCAAAAATTAAAATAAATCCATTTTTTAATTATTTCTCAAAATTTACTACCCAAATCCCGATCTGTTAATGCTCACAAAAAGTATTAAATTATGTCGCGCCCTATCCCGATAGTCAACCGTCTCGTCAGCCGAAAATAAGCGTCCCTACAAAGCAAGCAGCTCACATGCTAAAGTTGTTCTTGCGTAGGCAGACCAGATATCTCCTTTTATGAGGACATGTCCTCTTTTTATCTAAAAAAAAAAGTCCGGTGACTTTTTGAAAAAAAAAAAATATGCAATTTGTCCTCTTACTGGGATTTCTCAGTTTACGGAAACAAAACTTTTTTTCAACACTAGTTCAGAAATTGTCTGCATCAATTGTCTGAACACACCAATTTTATTGAATTTGTTAAAATTTAAGTTTGTTTGTTTGTTTAAAAATAAATATATATATATATATTTTGTTAATTTGGTTTTTGTCTTTTGTTCTTAAATTTTTCATTTGAGCTTTTTGAAGGTGTCCTCTTTTTGCTGGGCCTGGATCTGGGTCACCATATTCTTGCGTTCACTTTGATCACCAATGACGCTGAACTTGGTTTGTTCTTTGTACTTGTACGCCTGTTGCTGGGCCGCTCCATTTCTAGCTCAAAGTCAAAACAGGTCCTCCCGATTATATCATCCTGATCGAATAGTATTTATTTAACGTGCAAGTAAATCTTGTACTTTGTCCTCCTTGCACCCTTCAATGCATCAACCGATAGTTGTGAAATTAGGCACGAGGTTACTTTGTGCCCCATAGATGGTTATAGGCTGCAGTCCTCCACCATTGACCACTTAAGTAGTTTTCAAAACTTCAATTTCTCTGTGCTATATGTGTATATAAATTCCAAGCAAGAAGAAAGACGACCGTTCTGTGGCTTTTTATTTAATATTTCAAATAATTTTTGATTTACAGTGTTGACAAAACATTTCTTATATTTATTTAATAAATATCGTCAGACACTATACAAATAAAAAATGGTAAATAAAAAAATCTCGCTCGAAACCGGCTCTTTGGACAAACTTTTGTGAATCTCTTGAAATTCGTTCTACCTTATGAACACCAAGTCGGAATATTTGTTAGACTAGTCGGTACAAGTTAGATCACCTTGTTGTTTATTTTACTCAAAAAAGAAAATGTCTCGCTCTCCAGAAAGAACAAGTAAGAAAATGAGTTCGGAAACTGCGCCTCTTCTCATACAAATTGTCTTGAGTGAAGTCCATCTGCCACTGAATCAAAGAAGACGTCTATATCCCATCTGCTGAGGCGATAAATCCCAATTGATTGCGGACAATCAATGGATACTCCTGCTTTGTAATCCCTTCAAGACACTTTTTAATTCGGATAACAAATCTGAGTTCACCCCAGATGCGATGCCGATGTGACCTATAAATTTACTAACCAAAAGTCACCCATTTGCATATACAATTTTTTTAATTATGTGACTGCAAGCTCCAAGCTTGCAATCGCTAGATGCATTGTAATTAAATTTGCGCAGTCAAAAAGGAACAAAACACAATCGCATCGCCCTTTCAGAGAACAGTAAAAGAAAAAAACAATTCCATTATATCACCACGAACTTTTATTACCTCGATCACGACTTTATCTCGGTCCCTACATGATCGATTCAGATGGCCCCCGTCTCCCTCAGAATACACCGCACAAAACACAGACGACTGCAAACAAAGTTGGCTGATATAATAATTGCTAACAACAGGCAGACAAGACAAGTGGAAATTACCACGCTCACCGACCACAACCAAAGTCGTGATGATTACTTATTCATGATCTTAGATTCGCAGCGCATTAATATTCAACATCCACTGCTGCACTCGAGTATACCTACCCAACAGATACAAAAAATGTTGCATCGAGGAGCGCATGCTAAGGTGACAATAAAGTGTCCATTCGCCAATCGCTATAACCATCTGTGACACTATAACACCACCATAAACCCAGCATCCAAACCATCTAGATACATATAAAAATATCAATTTCCCGATACAAAATGGCAGCGATGCAGACACTAAACGGCCACCCTCATAAAATACCCAATTACAAATTTATCCATGAAGATAAAAATCCCATTTCTAGCATTTAAGATGCGAAAATAAACTTTCAACGCATCCGCGTGCCGTTCGTCGTGTGGTGTGGTCAAATACTCGCTTGTATCTCGACGCAGGCGTGCGCGCCGCACCACCATAAGAACAAGATCACCAGCCACAGCCAGCTGGCGGCAGATTGAAATTCCTCACCTACTGGGGCGCACGAGGCGATGATTTTAATGTCTTCAAATTTGCCATTTAATCGGCGATAAAATTTCAAATGATATATCCAAAGAATATTTATACGATGGATATATATATTTAGTTCGAGTGTGTGGCGCACGCAATGAGGCGCGCAGACTCAATGGCCCGGGTGTGCTCGTCCAGTACCAATAACCAATGTTTGCAAAACATTTTCATTTGTAACAACATACAGTCGTTAGTTTTTATAAACGGAAAACATTCACGAATTATGACCAAGAAGAGAAGAGACTGCAACAGCTTTGAGGGTGTATCCCATTAAAGCCAGAGAATTGCGGTCCTGTGCAGTTCTTGTTCTCAATAAATTATCTTATCAATATTTTCGAGCGCTTAGTGGTCTGTCTTTGTATGGTTTTATTAGGTGGACAGTGGGCATAAATTACGCCACGAGTGCGCAAGACCTTTGGGTTTTAATTTTATGTACATAACTGACGGGCGACACTTTGGGTGATTTATGTTCGTTCGTTAAGAGGAAATTTGAAAGTGTTTGGCCGACTGCAATAAAGGGCATCCTGTGTGAAAGGCGGTTAATATCAGTGTCGCTGATCGACAGGTGCCGTAGTCTACACGATGCGGCAATTTATGGAAAATGCCAACGACAGCGACTTGAAGGCATGCCCGTGATGTCATACGTTGGGTAGCACTCGAACATAGGAATGGTCGCAACTTTGGTGGCAAGGGGCAGTGCAGAAGGCAGAAGGTATTGCCACGCTCAAAGTGCATTTGAGTCAGAGCTGGGGCGGGTTGGTTATGGTACGATTTGTCATCATTATATGTCAGGCACTGTTGAATCCCTGTTCTGAGCTGTTAGTAGAAGCTGTGGTAAATCGCTGAGCTTTCTCGAACGACAAATCCGACAATAGGTGCTTGATTCTACAGGCAAAGCCAAGAGAAGATCCAAATCGGTCTAAACGAGCCTGAATTTCATACAGGAAAGTCTGGAGTCCAATTTGTACGCTTGGTTGTTCGGACCTTTACTTTTACAGACTCAGGAGGAGGTGCTTTAACAGCGAACTCTTTCAACTGTACAGTGATATTTAACCGGTGAGAAAACGCGCATCAGCCGTCTTAGATATAAACACCAATTCGGTACCAACTGAATAGAGAAGCACCCACGATTCAAGTGTCCCAAAGCTGCCGATCTTTGCCTTTCCCAAGGCGATGTCGTTTGGGATAAGCTTCTCAGTACAATTCCACTGAAGATATCTGATCGGCAACAATCGGACGCCAGTGAACCATCCTTTCCCCCATTTAAACTTCTCCTGCAACTATCCCCGTCCACAGTAATTTAGCATCTATCCATCGCTTGCAATGCCACACAGGCAGCTCCACTGATTACTGGTTCATCTTCCTGGAAGCCGTTTATATTCCTTATCTTTGTCTATACACAAACTCGAAACTACTCCCCTCGCTCGTAGATACACAAATATATCTCACTAGCCGGACAACCGAAAGAGTCCGCACCATCAATATGTGCGGCGGCAATGCTTATCTAATGTAAACTCCTGAACCCGCTCACGGAGAAACTCAGAAACTCCTCATGCCCCAAATTCCGCCTTAAGTATCTTCGAAAGTACCCATTGTGAGCGAACGCAACTTTCAGAGTCGATATCTGAAACTGCACTCAGTCGCAGTATACTGACCACACGCAAATTTTTACGTTGGCGTTGAAAGTGATGCCGTATGTTTTTTGCATTTCTGTAATGCCACACATAAGCGCCGCCGGAATTTGCTCCTCCCCTGCGCGCCCATCCATACCATGCCACTCGAGCTAGAGAGGTCGCCCATTCAGCCAGTTTGGGATGCCCATCTATGCAAGGCATCATCATCTACCGCAGACAATGTTACAGCTTGTAGAATGAAGATATAGCCGCGTACAAGTGCGCAGTACCGTTTGGAGAAACGTAAAATTGTAATAGTTGTCCCGTGTTTTTGTTTATTCCAATTCGAGAGCGAAATGAAATAAAATAAATTGAAGTCAAAGAGTAAATGCAACGCAAGGCGGCGGACGAGCCCAGCGAGAAGAGGATCATTAATTTGCGCTCCGTTTAAAGAAGTGCGCAGCCGCGCATTTAAATTTAATCGATGCCGTGTTCCGGCCAACTGCTGCACACATTTTATACTTTATTTGAGGTGCGATCTCAGCGAAGTTGGCTCTCATTTGGCGGACGTCTTTGGCTGTTCTGTGTTTGTTTTTGTGTGTCGGCTCATCTTCTTGGTTTCTTTTGTTTGCCGAGTCGATAACATTTCTGTTGCTCGTGTTGTTTTCGATTATGTCTTCGTCAATGCGATATCGATTGCAGATGAATTAATTGAGAAATTACTTGAAATGTGGATGAAGAGTTAACTCGGAGCTGTCATATTGTGAAATTGAGATATCTTACGCGGAAGTGTTTATATTTTGAAACAGAAGATTCCGTGGAATTGTAAACTCCAATTCAGAGTAAGAAAAACTGCAATTCCAGTGTTCTAAATAAGAGGATTTCTATAGTATCAGTGCAAGAAGTCATCCTTCCATAGCTAGTTGCGACTGCCAGAGAAGGCAAGTTATCGAAAAAGGTGACAATTGAATATAACGAACAGTGTTACAGACCCCAAAAGCATTTTCCAGTCTCCGCTGTACGTATTTTCAATCAAATAAGCCTTTCATGGCGAATCCAACTGTCGGAAAATACCTAATAAAAGTCCGGAACTTGTGCAAGGAACAAGGCGACCTTTGTATGTAACGAAGCATTACAGACGCTTAAATTCCTTTCTCGCATCGGGTTATAGGAACTAACAATAGAAAGTCACAATCTTCTAACGTTTTAAAAACGAACTTCGTAGAAAACAGTCAGCAGCAGACTTCTTGTAAACTTTGTAATAGGATCACACATGAATATAGAGAGGTAGGTTCCTAGAACGTTCTTGAAAGATGAAACTGTGTAAACTCACAATATCATGGTTTTCCTAAGTGCTTCTCCCAAAAAGAGCCATTGGCTCTTAACTGCAAAACTATGTTGATAGCTCTAGCGTCCTATGTGGACCTGTTGTGCCAACAAATAATTTAGACATCGATTAACTATGTCGGTAAATTATAATTCGTGATTACTTTGAGCAGTAAATCGGTCAGTGACACTCTTAAAGTCACTACTTCCGTTTCCGAATCACTCCGTTCAATTCAAAACATTTCTAAGTCCTACTACAAGGCCTACCGATGTCCTCCATTTTAGCAGGCTGAACCAGTGTTGTTATTGTTGCGTGTTTGAGAAATTAATAATTGACTTCGTTAATAATAAAAGAGAAATGATCTTTATTGATTGACAAACTGATTTAGACTGAAACTAAACTTAGTACAATAGTATAAGGCATAGTATAATCATGAGTGTATTCGTCGTCAAAAGAATGTATACTTTAAAGTTCTACTTTGTGCAATATACAACAGTTATATCGTAGGATTTATCACTTTTTGTGGAAATTTCGATAGCCGAAAAGCTTTTCGTGGGTAAAATCAGCTAAATCGTGGACATTTTTACGAAGATATTATGAAAAAATCTACATTTCCCGGAGTTTCAACACTATTAAGAAGAGCTCATGTAAATCGCCTTTTATCAAATTTTTCCAGTACTAACAAATATCTAACCATAACATTGTGCTAACATATTTCGATTTTTGTGCTAAAGTTAAATTTAATGTGATTTTCTTTCCGTGTAATACAAATATGAAGATGTTATTTTTAAAAATTAGAAATATCGAGGGTGTTCCAAATTTGAGTACGGTGATAAAGGGAAAAATGACCACGCTTCGAGGGAAAATTGAAGAGACAGTCCTAACAACACTGGGCGACATTTAAAGAACGAAATTCGAGATATGTAAAAAAAAGGTTCATATGTGATCCTAGCAGTGATCATAGAGCTCCAATTTTGTCACTTTTGTACTGACAAAAGGCGAAAACGAGGGACACGCTTGTATAAAAGGGCTTTTATATATTATAATTTATAATTGTTTAAAAGGAAAGTTAAAACGTATTTTCATTACAAAAAAAATTTAAAGTTTACTCAGAATGAAATGCTCATACTGAAGATGAAAGAAAACAGTCAATCGAACGTCAACGTACAAACACAAAACTTAAATGCATATACTTAATTTTAAGTACAGGGTCCGCCAAATAACATTTTTTTTTTTTTGAAAATGCTATAAAAAAAACTACTGAATTTTTTCTCAAATTTCTTTATTTATTTGAAAGTACAATCCTTCCGGTTAATAATGGAAAATAATTTCATTCAAATGGCTGCCTCGGCTGGCCATGCAGTAGCCTACACGATCGGTCCAATTTTTAAGCACATTATCGATTGTGTGCAGCTGTATTTCACCAATGGCTTCACGAATATTGTCCTTTAAAGCGTCGGCGTAACACTTATCTTTTACGGCACCCCACAAACAATAGTCCAACGGTGTCAAATCGCAGCTCCGAGGTGGCCAAACGACATCAGCTCTGCGGCTGATAATGCGATCTTCAAAAACAGGGCGCAAAACATCGAGTGTAGCTTCGGCTGTGTGGCACGTAGCGCCGTCCTGTTGAAACCAAAAGTTGCCAATATCATCCTCTTCAATTTTTGTGAACAAAAATTCGTTTAACATGGCCCGATAACGATCGCCATTGACTGTAACGGCCACTCCTTGCTCATTCTGCAACATTACCATGATTTTCAAAGTAGTTTCGCAATATTTCCCACCGTTGTTCAAGCGTATACACATCCATATTCGTTCAGCGGAAGGATAAAACTAATTATCTGTCAAATCAAACATGAGCTAAGTGTTACCATTCGCGAAATAAGCACTAGTTGAAAAAAAAAGTTAGATGGCGGACCCTTTATTTGAAAAGTCTGAATTTTTATTATAGAATTTATAATTTTTTTTTATTTTTTCATGTTAATGTGAAGAAAATTTCACTAAGGGGGAAAAAGGGGATTTTTTTTTCGAATTTAGGGGAAAACTAATGCTTTTGCTGATAAAAAGGAAAGGGGATAACAGTCTTGAAAGTCTGGGATCCTAGGCCCAGCTTTTGGTTACCCTTTGTTTGTGCAAGTTTTGTTCTTGACAGAAATGTGAGGCAGTCAATTGAAAAAAAGTCCAGCACACTTACTACTATCTCCGACATCTATCAGCGGTTATTAAATTAATTTCGATTAATGCCGCCATCTGTGAGTCACTTACGAAAGGGTTTTTTTTTTGTGCTAACGTTGCGTGGGAGACTCATAGCAAAAGCTAAGCATCAACACTATTCGTACCAAAAATATTACCTCCAACTAAGCATTTTCACTCACGGCATATAAATAGTTCACACTTTCTTGGAGCAGAAAGTTAGCTTTCGTAAAGCTTTCTGCAATAACGTTTTTATCTCTACTTATCAGCCTTTTGATTCCTCGAACTAGCTGAATTCACCGGTCACTTACGACATTTTTTTCAAAAATGATTCGGTTACGGAAATAGTTCTTTTTACAAAAATTCACCATAGCTGTTATCTTGGTCATGACTCTTGTTCAGCATTTCTGAATCTACAGACAGAGAAACCGCTCTAAGTATTTTAAGATTCCATGTTCCAAGGTGCGGATCTCTTATTGGCATTGGTTTCAAAAGTGGACCAATGTCCAAAATGTACACCCCTCTACAGCCAATGAGCCACTCCGTTTCATTGGTATCCGATAAAGTCCCGTCGCCAAGTGCTGATCCCATCACCGATGTCGTTCCATTGCCATACAATTCAAATAAATCTGCAAACACGATCGAAACTAGACTAAGAGATTCAAAACAGACCAACATCGGTGTTGTCGACAACAGCCAAACGAACATTCCACAACGCGCGCATCCAACCAGACATGCTTCTCGACTATGGTAGGTATATCCTCCTCACCTCTTGTGGAGCGCAATAGATCCCGAAAATTCCCATGCCTCAATGAGTCAGGCTTCGGGAAACGAAGAAGATCTTCATCATTACCCAGCGAAGGGAAAATTATATAGGAAGGCGCACATTGGACTTGTCACGATCGGCCATAAATTTTCGCTACGCTACATTGCGGTAAGATGCGGTAAGAGTGCACTTGCCATCGCTCCTGCCACCGCCGGCCGCCGTCATCTTTTTGTGTTTTCCTGTGGTAAGGTAATCTCTCTTTTCAAATTGCCAAAGAATCAAAGAGCGCTCTGCGCGTCGTCGTGGTCTTCGTCGTCTTGTAGCAGCCGCGCCGATTGTAACCATAGAGTACGCGCACTTGCAATGGTGAAAAAGATTTATCCCCCAAGTGAAGGCAGATACTATGCCAAAAGAAGAACAACAGGAACAGGTACCACGCGGGCAGGAGAAATAAGACTTAGCCCACAATGATGATGATGTTGTTGTCACACACAAAGTTCCCAGAGATCACCGCATTTCTGTGCCGGCGTCGTGTCCGTTCGCACTGGGCCGCCAAATGGAGTGCACCGAGCTAAAGGGAGCCGGAACTCGACTATTTTGGCCGACAAATCGAATTGAAACGACAGAAAAATGTAATAATTTTCCAGCGGAGGGAAATTTATGGAAATGAGTCGATCGCGTCGCCGCGCAGGCTTTCACCCCTCAGCCGTTGGGTCCTTTTCTGTGATGTGATAGTTTGGGTTCTTTCTTTTATTGACCAAGGGGCAGACTGGGGAATTTCACGTTTTGCAATTTTCAAATTGATGGACCGTTTCATGGAGTGCGTCCCGGCGAAAAAAAAGAATACTTCCAATAGAACAACACAACTAAATGAGTATCGCACTGTTTCACAGTGCGCCTGACATTTCTCGAGTTCATGGTGCTCGATTCGCCGATGATTTGGGTCATGTTCGACGATGATGACGTTTAATTGCGTTTCGCCATTGCGATTTCGAGTTCGAGTTCTGGTCATGGGATAGCTCTGGAAATTAATGGACGAATTGGATTCTCTATGGATGGAGTGATTGATGATCATGGCGTTTGCGAGATATTGAAATTGGATATTGAAATTTCGCTGAGTAAACTGTAACGGAATCTGGGAAGAAAATAATGACCGGGAAAATGGGTTTTTGCTTTGTGTTATATAGGAAGTAGGTTGCAAATTGAATCGGTCCCTTTGCAGTGAGTAGCTGAATTATTTTTGTAAGAAACAAATAGAGAAACTGTCGAAGGTAGACATAGTGTGCCGGCGCCACTACGTTTGGTATTTGCCCGGAATTCAAAAGAAATTTTTCTGTGATTTTTTCGTACGTTCGTGCACGGATTTTAGTGGAGGATACATTTGCAATTGCTTTATGAAATGGACTGACAATATGCCTTAAAAAATGCCTCCTCTGTGAAAGTATAGCGTATGTGCGCAAAGTTTGTGTGATGAACAAACATCACCATTTGTTGCAGACAATTATGGTTTTACCAGCATAAGCAGGTTGCGCACACGTGCGTTTTACTGCATCTGCTGTGCATGAGCGTGAACTTTAAATATTCTTAAGCTCCATATTGGCTCCAAATTATTTGGGTTTGGTGTTTAATGTAAAAATCGCCTGAAAGTCAACAAGAACTACAAATTTGTGGTGTGCTTATTCTAACACATATGGTAAAGCAGTTGATTGGCGTGTGAATCCCGCTGGTCCGTAGCGGTAGAACATCATTATTTTGCAAGTCAATTACTCTAATTCAGAGGTATTTGTAAAGTGTGCATTAAACAATAGGTTAATAGTTGCGCACATGGGTGTGTGCGCTTTCTTTAAAATCATCTTATGTGTGCGAATCAAAGCGCTGCTCAAATTCCATTTTCGTGTATTTGTGGTTTCAAAAGATGACACTTTAATTTGTTGCGCACATGAGCGAGCGCTTGTCTTTTCTTCTTTTTTTTCACACTGAAGTATGCAACGAGGTTTGGCAAGCGAATGCACGGAATTTGTGTGCAATTTCTTTTTCAACAGATAACATCAAGCTAAATACTCCTGCAAACGAATGCGCACACAATAGTGCGTTTGCTACAGCCGTGTGCGATAAGACAAAAAATAACTCCCAGTCGTTTGTAGAACTTTATACACCACCCTAAAGGTCATCCTCACTTGCGTCCCATTAATAAACGATACTTTCATCGCTGAAAACTAATCAAAATAAATAAACTCCTTCCCAGCACTCGACTTGACATCAACTAAATAGAAATTTGTATCATTGTTGAGCAAATTTTCAAATCAATAACAAACAGCCTGCCGTAAGCGGCCAATTAAACTCTCAACGCACATTTACCTAACTCCGGGCCGGCCGTCCCGATCCCCCCAAAGCCCAAACCCATACGAAACTCCACCAGCGTTCATATAATTACAATTAATGTCCTCGTTAACAAGCGCAATTTTAATTTTAAAACAATTTTCCATCCACTCCTAGTCCAGTTTAAGTTTCAGTTGCATCCACTGCGTGGCTCTCTGCAGCAGTTCCATTTAAATATTCAATGCTCACTCAAAGGCTTTTAGCATTTTTCACAATTATCATCGTGTGGTTTAGAAAATTGTCTTCGCGTACTGAAGCTCGCTAATTTGCCGCGAACGTGATTCTGCAAACAATTATCCTCAGCCCCGTCCCACCATCGCGTCGTCATACAAACACACTCACAACGCCCATATCGTCAAAACAGTCGTTAACAGGATGAGGAAATCCAACCAGGAAATCGACATCGTCATGTTCCCGCACTAGTGTTCAGTGTATAGACAGAGTGGTGTGCTGTGTGCGCGCCTTCCTCTTTTCGTTTGGAAACTCCCTTCGGGCGCTTTGAAACTTTAATTTGAAATAACGTTCGCACATACGATCAAGCGGGTCGCCGCGCACGCCGTTTATTCATTTGTGGGCTCAGGATGCCCGAAAGCAGTTTTCGTGGATGTCTAGAAATTGGAGCGCCATACCATGGCGAGAGAAGAAAAGGAGGATCCGTACCTTCGCACCGGGAACGCGTTAATTCACGATCGTAAATCATCGATAAGCAACGGAGTAGGATTTTTTTTTTTGTTTTTTTCTGACTTTATGATTGTATGCTGATGGGAGAGGTCATAAATTCTGTCCATTAACACACCCTCGTCCAGCGATGATTCGAGATAAGACACAAAAAAAATGTTGACCGTCAGAGAACTTATTTTTGTTTATGCTTCTTCTGGCCGTGATTGAGTTTTAATTGTGACTTTCTCTTGTTTTCTTTTCTAGGTGGTCCTCTCGGCCTGTTCGTCATATTTCCAGAGCCTATTTCTGGACCACCCCGAACGACATCCAATTGTGATATTGAAGGACGTCCGTTTCACCGAATTGCAAACGCTAGTTGAATTCATGTATAAGGGCGAGGTGAACGTGCAATATTGTCAGCTATCTGCATTGCTGAAGACTGCTGAATCGTTGAAGGTGAGTGTGAAACAAAGATCGATGGTGACAGGTGTCACCTGGCTAGCAAGTGACATGTGTCAGTTGGCTAATTGAAAGGTGTTGGGCGTGTACAGTGAATATTATGCTGGGGCGTTAGAATGAGGAAAGAAAGCGTAAGCGGCAGGACATGTTTGCAGTTTATGATCATTTTACGCACCTGCGTGACAGTGAAATGAGAAATGCTTTTGACGTAATGTCACTTGTGGGTGCTAAATGTTTGGGTGCATTATAGTCACGTAGGAGGATATGAGAAACATTATCGCGCATCTGCAGCTGACGGGCAACCTGTCGTGGCCATAAATTTGATCGCAGTACACAAGAGATTTGTGTGTTTAAATTGTCGGTGACTGAACGCACTGTTAATCATTTGGACGAGCTGACTTTGTGGGAATTGGCATTTGATTTCAGATTGAGATGGGGACACCCTCTTTTATATTGCTCTGTAGACACTTTGACATTTTCGGTCTAATTTAAGACGCAGTTGACACAAATGTCACTGACATGTGTCTCATGTTTGGTTGAAACTGGCTTTATATATACAGTTAGCGCAACAGGTCCGTAGGGACCCAAGGCCTAGCTTTTCGCAACCATTCGTTTTGTGTGAGTTTTATTTTTGGAACGAATGGAAGGAATCTACAATTTTATACCGATTCCAAACGGCTAATTGAGAAGCTCTAAAGACAGTTATACTCTCGGATGTTTGTCAGACGTTTGCGAGAGGTGGCCCAGTGGAAAAAACCCCAAGTTGGAATTTGGGTTTTTGCGGGATTGGAACCTGGGACCCTCGCTTAGTAGTCCAACACACTTTTTAACTTTTAACTTTAAAATTCATTTTTATTTCTTTTTTTTTCTTTAAGCTTACATAGTAGACAAAAACTAACATGTATCTTATTCTAGCTTACTGGCTCCAAGCGAGCACTCTAAACTTATCAATATCCTTAAAATTATTGCCTTCGGCCTTAAATTTATCTATTTCTATGATTTGTTTTGTTTTTTTCAAGAAACTTTAGAAAACTTGAACTCTTTATTATTTGTTTGTACTAACAACTACTTAAAACTACCTAAGCTACTTAACCTAAATTACCTATAATCAGGGTGGTGAGCAATCTCATCGATTGGTCACCATCCTGATCGCGTCCATGGGCGCCTGACAGCCGTCCACATGGGTTCATCAGTGTCACCGAGACTCGAGCGAGGCTATAAGCGGTACTAAAACGGAGGAGCTCCGGAGCATTGGCGGCGTACCCGTCGTGGATGAGCCGCTTATCCCTCGCGCCGCGGTGGCTGTGGTACAATACCGGCACACCATCTTTTGTCTGGACTAACCCTTTTATATCTACATGAAGAAATGCCTCAGGCGGGATAAAGCCAGACCGAAGCGTACTCTCGTGGTACATTAAATTGGGGTAGGGTCCAACACACTAACCACTAAGCCACTGCGCCTACTCAACACAAATAGTGCTGGTGTTGCCAAGTGTTACTTTCACCTGTTGTTTTGAGTTAAACCGAAGAAAATGGGTCGAAAGTGTCGCGATTTGAGTTCATAAATGCGCCATACGCAGGTTTGGTATTTACTTCCCATTCGGCTGTTGTTTCTGTTTGTTAATGCAATTTGTGTCGGCAGGTCTTAGGGGCAGCCACTTCACCCTATAATTAAGCCTGAAATCGATATGTATTTTCTGAGTTTAACGCCCCGTTGGATGTCAATGAGAATAAATAAATCTGGAAGAACGTCAAAGTGCTATAGGAATATCACTGGTTTGAAGGACTGTTTTGCTCCATAATTTATCAGTCAGTTTAAGTGGTATCTGCATATTTAATCACGACCCTGAATGTACCTGTGTACATTTATCTTATTTTGAGGTTAGGTTTCCGACTGACAGTTGTAGGCATATTTTCGAATTTGTCTTCCATGCAGCGAAGGACGCATTCAATTTTGACGAACTTAGCTCTCAGTTGTGACATAAGAAACGCTTTCATCTCTTTTTTCGCTGCGCCGACAAGGCATAATATTTATAATGACACCTGTTCCGATTGCCGTGACCCGGACCCCGTCATTTACCTTACTAATCCACTCATTTCCGGTTACAGGTGAAGGGCTTAGCAGAGATGACAAATCAAAATACCGCCCTGCGAGAACCCGAACGTGAACCGGACCGCTTGCGGCCACACTCACAGCCGAAACCGTCAACCTGCGACAGCCCCCTGGATGGTTCAGCGTCAGCACATTCAGCCGCTAATTCAACATCATCGTTGCATCATAATTCGTCGCTATCGCTGAAACGTGAGGCATGCAGCGCTGCCGAACGATGCAGTCCATCGCCGCCGAAGCGATTGCAGCAATCCTCTCCTGTACCGTTAGACCTCTATCAGAGGCGTTGCCCCAGCAGTGGTGGTGGCGTTGGTGGTGACATGTCGGCCACCTCAACATCCGTGGGCGGTGGTGGTGGTGGTGGTGGCGCAGCGCGAACATCAAGCAATATTAGCAACAATAATAACAGTAACATTAGTAGTAATAGTAACAACAATAATAATGATGATCCTCCACACCATCATTTACTCCAACACCACCACCATCATCATCACCACCAGCAACAGCAGCAACACCATTTGGCCACCTCGCCCCGTGACGAACACGATCGTGATAGACCAAGCTCCGCTAACGATGACACTTCTTCGAATGATCAGCACTCGATTGGCATCAATATGAGTTTGAATGCGAATAGCGCTGCTGCAGCAGCAGCAGCAGCAGCAGCATCAAATAGTAGTCAACAATCGTCAACCTCACAATCGGTGGTTGTTCCTCCTGTCAACTCGTCCAGTACGTCAACTGCGCCGTCAGCATCTGCTGCTGCCGCCGCCGCGTCATCCTCAACTTCAGCAGCAATACCATCGGACCTCACGAATCGACCATCATCCCGCAGCGGTGGCGGTGTTGATCGCCCCAGTAGTAGTGGCAATATACCACCACTGCCAAGTTCCGCTCTAACGCACACAGCCACTTCATCGTCCAGTGGATTGGCAAGCCCAATACTATCTGGCGGCAGCGGTGGCATTGCAAGCGCTGGCGAACCCGTTGCCGGACCATCAGGCCTTGGACCGGTGCAATCTGTTCCACTGGTAAGCCCTAGAATACTGAAATATCTGTGAATGCTCCTTGAACGGATTTAGCCATCTTACACTCAGCATTTCTTGTTTCAGTCACTGAAGAAGGAGATCGATTGGGACCGCGATGAGAAGACATCATCTGGTGGCGGCGGCGGCGGTGGTGATCTCGACTACCGCACGTCACATGATTCGGTAAGTGATTGGAATGTTTTCTACCAAAAAAAAAAGAAAAAATTAGAAAAACTATTTACAAAAATTGTTTTTTAATTCTTATTCGTTTTCCGAAAGAAAATCGCTTTAAATGTCCTTAGAACGTTCATCTTTATTTATTTTTTAAATTTTTTGTGACTTCTTCCTATGCCTATATAAATGAAAAGAGATTTTTTTTAATATGTCTTTTTCCTTGTTTTCTTTATAAAAAGGAAATTGTTTATGATTGTCTAAATATTCGTGCACAATATAAATATAATACATGTATATATTTTTGATTTTAATTTTGCATGACGGTAAGAAGGATGATTTACATACAGAAGTGCTCACAAGACGTGCTCGATTGTCGGTCTTTTGAGTGCTTGGTTAGCATGCTTTCATGTTTTCTGTGCATGCAGCGTGTATACAATGTTTATTGTTTTAAGAAAATATAAATAAATCGAAGAGAATTTATTTCACCCAACGCTATAGAAAGATATATATATATACCTATTTATATTAATGATATTAATTTTAAGAGTGAGACATGTTATTTTATAAATTTGCGAAACTCTGAGGTTAGTTTTTAAGGAGGGTGTTTTTTTTTTTGCACACATTTCTAATGTCTACATTTGTCCTATTCTACTAAAGAACAGACACGTAGCTTTTAATAAACTTTGAGGGGACAGCTATAAGAGGACTATGTGGACTTAAGCTGGCGTAAAAACTGGACGAAAGGCTACAGAAGTTTGAAATTTACTCGTTGTGGTCACAACACAGAGCACTTGAATATAGTCGCACATGGGCTTAAGCTGGATTACTCTCGCGCAGTTCCGCCATTAAGTGTAAGAAGCTGCATTCATATTTGAAGCACATTTAATGTTTTGTTCAAAAGACACCTTAAAAAAATAAATAAAAAATAGATTGCAGCTTTAAATTAATAAATAAATAGTTGCCGTAATTGGTATTTAGGGTGCTAAGCTTTTCACATCCATTCGATTGTGTGAAGTTAAATTTTTGCAACGAATGGTAGATAAATGGGTCTACAAAGAAAAGAAAGAAACTCCTCCAAGAGTTAGATCTACTGTATATTGTGCTTGAAAATTTCCTGAAAATCCGTTTTGCGTTGGTTACAATTTCATGTCGCAGGCAGCGATACTATTCGAAGTAGGTAAATAAAAAACAAGTGCCGAAATCAATAAAACCTTACCAATAAGTCCGGTCTCTAGCAAACTACCTTCAGTTGCACAGTAGCAGTTTGTGCTACTCATCGCCAGGGGCCCTACTCTCTATTTCGTTCCGAAAGTCAATCCTATTCGAAATTGTTTTTAAGTTAGTATTCTGTAATACTTTCGGAATTCTAAATCAGAGTAGTAGTACATTTCGTTCAGCTTTCGAAATAGAGAGTACAAAACATTAATTTTTGAAAAATTTAACTTTCTCCTCTCTCGACTGTCTTGGCGTTCTTTGTACGAATCGAAGACTCTGTGATGTTCATTTACTCTACTACATGTTCAAGCCTCCTTTGCGCCCTCCATCTCAAGCTAGAATCAAAGTTAGAACGGAAGACTCTGTAGAACGGAGCGGTGACACTAATTCACTCTACATGTCTCAGCCATCTTTATCGTACAACACACAGTTCTCTTAGTGGCCAACTTCGCTGTACAGGTCGTATAGTTCGTTGCCAAATCGTCTTCTCCAAAACTTTTCGAAGCAAATTCCCGCCAAAAATTTCCAAAATGTTCAATAATTTTTATGTTTATTACAGGATCTGTAAAGATTTAAGCGACGTGACGGTAGAACCGCAATCCTAAATACCTTTTTTTCGCAGAAGAAGCAAGAGCTAAAAAAAATATGAAATACCGAAGTTTTGACTATGAACGTCTGTCTTTAAAAAATAGATCTACCTGACAACAGGCTGCTAGTCTTTATCGCCGTTTACATACAGCGCTGACTTTGATTTTACTACAAGGTTGTGTCTTCGTCGTTTGTACAGTATTCGTTGCAAGATATCCTACACTATTTTTACCTTGTACACTATGTTAATCTTGTAAAATTATGTACATTCTTTTGCGCTAGAACTCTTCGTGAGACACTGGGAGACGCGATATCACATAATAAGGTTTCTTCGGTGAACATAGATTTGATGCAAATTGCCATAAGGCGGTGGCTAGCTTAGGACTTTTTCTATAAATATGCCGCGTATGAAAAACCAATATCTGTGTAAGCAAATACAACTTTTCAAGTATACAACTGAGCAGGTATACTTGGAATAGGTCTTCAATCATTGGTATTGGCCTTTCAACTCGTCTTGCATCCTGAGAAAAGTGCATTTCCTATGGTCTCTCTACTGTTGAATATTTTGTCCCGTGTGAATGTGAATAACTTTGACGTTAATTCTTAATTCAGGCCATCTACATTGATGTACAGCGTCTGTCGCATTTGATTCAAGCATTTAGGCAGTACCCAAAAGTCATCGGCAAGGTCTATATCTTTATGGTTAGGTTAAAATCTGCATTGGATACCGTACCTCTCGCTTACATAACATTCTGGATCATAATTAATTATATAAATAACGAAAGGAACCGCAAAATTTGTTACTTTTTTCGCGACCTATCCCATGATAGATACGGGTACCTACTCTTTGCCTTCCTCCTTCTAGAAGCAAGCAGATCTAAAGGTACTTTGCAAATGTTCAATGGCAATTGTTCGTCAAAAATTTTTTAGACCATATTAAGATTTTGTTAGGAAACTAACCGCGATACTAATAATAGTTTTTTAGTCTCCCGCCTAAAAATGATTATTAGTAAGGCCCTAGTGTATAATCGAACGGGTTGATGTTTCTTACCGTGGAGGAGTAGGAGTGGCTAGTATTTAGTGATAAACTCACAGCCCAGCAGAACATGACCCAACCTAACCTATCCCACGCTATCTTGACTTTTGCCATGCTGAATTAAATTAATTTTAAAACTCTGTGCAATACATTTACAAAAGCGATTTTTACATACACCTTGTCCTTGTAGGTCTTCCGTGTAAAATTTTATTCCGTGTAATGCATATTATTTAGGCTTCCACAAGTTCTGAATCGACGGATCTCTAAGCGATGAGTAGCTCAAGTGTCCATACCGGTTGTAGTCAATATGACACTGCTGTTGCTTGTCATTGTTCTCTTCCAACTCCTCTCACAGCTACCTTTGTGTAACAGTCGCTTACATGCGCTTCAGTACTTCATACGAAAGTTACTTTTGAGAGGTTACATTTGTGTTTGCAAAAAAAAAAAAATTTGGGCAAAGTGGACGGTAGGAAAGATGGACCTATATTATGTAAATACTATTCGAAGCGTTTGCCCCATTTAGTGCATAATAAGATGCATGAATAGTCGTCGTATTTTCATTTAAATTCGTTTTCAGAAAAGTCATTAAGTGCGAGTCCTTCATACATCCTTCCTCGTAGTCCGGCAGTGGATATATGGAAAACGGTACTTCTTAAAAAAAAGTTATGGTCCCTTATATTTTTATCAAATTTGTTTTTTCTTAAAAAAACTCACCCCACTCTTATTCTTAGTTTTAAAAGTGCTTTGAAAAACCTTCCTAGGTAGGGATCTCCCCACTCACGACACATATCGAATGAAAACTAGATAAGGACAAAGGGATACCTACACCTATATATATGTGAATCACTTTTTAATTTCATATGTTGGAAACATTCATCTGTATATAGAATAATATTTTCACTTTTATTTTTCAGCGTTTTTGTTCTATTTCTCGTTTTCCCTTCTGCACAGTGACTTTCGTTTTTTTTTTTTTTTTTTTTTTTCACTTTTGTTCCCGTTCATTCCACGTTCAGCTCGAAGCTCGAAGCAATTTCTCGTTCACATTGAATCAAAGCCATCAACCTCGCTGCAAAAATAAAAAGAACCAAACACAAACCCCTACCCTTATGACATTCTCGCTCTCTCTCTCTCTCTCTCGCTCGCTACCCGCACTCACCCTCACCCTCGAGTCTCACTTTACTGTGCTTGTGCTGACATTCATCGCTTGTGGAAAAATTTCGTTTGGACGAAATTTCGCCTCGAAAATGAAAAGTTGTGCGTTGTGCCTGGCAAAAAGTTGCACCTCACTTCCATGCGACCGACCGACGCGACGCATACATGACGAGTATTTAAGTATTGTCACCCCCACCCATCAGAAAACAAACTCTCACACACACTCAATAATAAGGGAAGAACATTTTTAAAAAGAAAAAGACGCATTTTTGTTAAATTTCCTTTTTTTTGGCGGGAAATTTTCGAAAAAGAAAACAAATCAAATTCATTGCATACATTGATGATGGTAGCTTCTCTGGGCATGGCTGTGCCTTTTGTGTTTGTGTTTCATATACACAGAAAATAATTGCACACATAGATACGTTTATAATAACAAGACGAAAAAATAGTAAACAAAATACGACACAAAAATTTATCCGTGGAAGAGAGCATTTTTGATGGTTGATGTCTGGGCACGTATCCCACGAAGTTGTTGGAGCTTGCACATTCGTTGAAAAATTTACTTATGCATGGTGTGTGTATAATGAAATTCATGTGTATGTTGGAGGGTGTGTGTGAGGGCTTAGGTGTCCTGTCGATTCAAACACGGGATGGAGGTGGGTGGACGCAACTCAATAGGATTTCCATCATCATCATTATAGTCCTGATGAAAATACTTAAATTTACTCTTGTTTTTTTTTAGCTGTATGACGATGTTGTCGAATTGTGCTGTGGGGTGGTTACAGAGGGTGCTCTGATGGGATGATATTTTGGCAGAGGGTCAAAATAACCAAGCCTAGAAAAAACCTTCCAAATTTGAACAATTGCTTACGGGGAATTTAAAAGGACTGCACTTAGAATTGAATGTAATTTATGAGGGTTTAAGCAACAAATAATTGGTTGCTTTGAATAAAAATAGACAAACAAGTCCAAGAAATTCGAAAATTGACACCGGAAGTGTGCAGATTTTTTTTCTAGGAACTATAACTATGCGCGATAGCTCTGAGGTAACTGGGCAATAGAAACCAACACTACTGCAGGATGGTTTTTCAATGCTCCGCCTCTCGCAATCTTCAGGCGGACACGCGAAAATATAACTGTCCTCGATTCAGTCGTTCAAACACAAGCCTATCCATCGAAATACGACCCGAAAAGGGTTAAACCAATTGAAAGAAGCATCGAGATCCATTCCTTGCAGCTGACAAAGTCCAATGAAGGTCAACGCTATACAAGGCATTTTCGATCAGTACCAACTTTGAGTCCCCATTGTCCTCATTGTTATGCTTGTGGGCTGTCTGTCCAAATTCGACTTAAATTCAACGTCAGACCAAGGGAGAAGTATTTTAAAGCCTGCAGCCCTGCCCGGATTGCTGTCACTGTTTTTCTGCCTTAAATTATACGAGTGTGCCAGCTTAATGCCTCTCGTTGTTGCTTCATAGTTAGATCTACGGCGAGTGTCTCACACTCAGCTTAAATATTTCTAGTGAGTGGCTCCAATATGGAACTTATTTTTTTAAGTGGAGTACATTTGCCTATTTAAGACCGTGTTTTGCCGAGTCAATGGGAAATTTTTATTGCCTTGCTCGATTAGCTAAATAAAATGCTTCCTTTTCGTCAATGGACCGGTAGACAAGGCACGCACTTAATCCGGATATAAACGCATTTGCGGATGGCGCATCACCATCACAAAGATGAGCTGGTTTGCCGTCGAAACTTGTTCAAGTAGGTGCCTAGCCCTTTCTCCATATCAATTCGACTGTACTTATATTGGGTAAGACAGACCCTTTTACTTAAACCACATCCCATTAATTTCATAAATTGAGCCGCCCTTCCTTTAGTGCTGAGTAAGAACCACCTAAGCCTCCAAGTCCGAAAACGAAAACAAAAACCTCCCGCAGCACTGTCCGTGTGTAATTAATATTTCGTGAAATTTCTTCGTTGCATTCATAAAGTCCTGGGTCCTCTTTGAACTCAGTCGCACTTCATCCCTCAACCAGCTCAAAAATAAATGCGAGCCCATTAACATGTGTACTATGCCTGCGGTTCTTCTTTGTTGTTCTCTGACAAGTCTGTCTGGTTGAACGTGCAAAATTTTGCGTTCTCAACTCCCAACTAGGATGTGCGCGCTACATGCGAAAAACACACGAAATTTGCCTCATCTCTTAGTGCGGTGTCCTCGCCTCTTCATCATCCCTCCTTCATGTTGAAGTCTGTGATGAATTTTTCTATTCAACGCACACTTTTCCCGGTACCACTTCTACGCCCGGCCACCACCCTTTCCGGCACCAAATTCTCTTAGAAGAATTAACTGAAAACGGAGAATATTTTTTTGTGTGCACGATTTATCCAGATTTTTCCTTTTCGCTGACGACGATGCTGCCGTTTTTTTGTTTTTGAGTTTCTTTTTTTTTCTGTTCTTCCTTTTTTCGTACGCGTCGACGTTTCGTATCGTATCGTATGTTTCGTGTGCGCCTCCTGTAAACGCACCCAAGTACACATCTGCAGACAGCGGCTGAGGGAGAGAATTTTGTTTTTCATATTCTGAATCTGTGCATCCTTTATCCTACGGTAAAAGCTGACACAAAATTTGAATAAGTATAAAATAGAAAAAAATTCACAAAAAAAAAAGACAGACAGGAGTTGGCACAGCAAAAAAATATTTGATACACGAAATTAAAGTAAAAAACCGAAATGAATTGCATGCAGTTCCTGATGGCAAAGGCAGTAAGAACGACGGTTGTATGCAGTCGTATCCTTGCGTATAGATATTCGGCAGCAAACTAAGCGAGTGTTACAGTCAAGTCGATTCGGAAGTGGACTTGATTGGAAAGGGCTTTGAATTTAATTGAACTGTAAAGCTTTGTGGTCGAAATAGTCCTTCAAATCAGTGCCAACTTATCCCCAACAGGACATACGAACTCCATCACATCACTGGAGGATATCTACAGTTTATTTTTAAAACACATGATTGAACCCAACCGGAATAAAGGAAACACGATGTGAAACAAGCTCTTTGGACTATATCAATAATATCAATATGGAAGACAAATGGATTTCGTCTCCTCTTCCTTTCTACATGTCGTACGATTATGTTAAAAACCACAGTGATCAAACACTAGTCTAAGTAGCACTCGTAAAGGGCGATAATGAAAAGATGTTCATTGCGCACACGAATAACGCACACATGTGCGGTTACAAAAAATATGAATCACATTTACCACGGACTAACACACTAATTCCTTTCAACGAATTTTATAAATTTTAAAAGGAAAAAGGAAAAACAAACCTTTTAAAATGTTTGATTTATGAAAAGAGCAGTTGGGATCCTTGATCCTAGAAAATGTGTTAGTACAACAACTGTAACCGAATGAAAGTGCAAAATACTTGTAGAATAACTAAAAACCAAGTAACTAGTTAATTGAGTAATTGCGCACATGAGTGTGCGTTTCGATGCTTCGACAACCATGACAGTATGGGATCATTAAAAATCATATTCATCATTGAATCTCGTTTGTAGAACAGTAGAAAATTTTTTTTGTTGGTCAACTTATGTGCGCAATAATTGTGCGTTGCCATACCCTAAGTATGTGGACATTGTAATAAGTCTGGTTTATATTTCTATCGTTTTAAAAGAACACCCGCACAGATCGTTTTTTTTTTTTTTTTCTTTTTCATCTGCATTCTAACAAGAAAGTGCCTTTTTAAGGTTTTTAGTTTCGCTTTTGTCCGTCTGTCCGACCACTAGACCAATTTTGTACCTAGGTCTATCTCAGAAACTAATTTACGTAGAAGGCTGAAATTTGAACACATGTTTAACCCTTAGTTAAACGACAGGTTTTAGAGTAACAAGTGATGTAGTGAAAAAAAAACTATTTTCATTCGCACAAAGAGCTGTTTATTTCTTGACTTACAGAAAATACCTTTTTTGTAGATCATGCTCGTAGCTATATATGTGCCGAAGACTGTTTTGCGGAAAAGTTAATATTTTAAAAGATATTTACAAAAATCTGTCGATCACTATATAAAGTACGCTCCTTTTAACCATTATTGGTGTGTTCTCTTTATCGATTCCAATTGGAATTTTCAATGAATGCTCAATTCTACTCATTCTCATTGGAACTTTCTAGTTGATACTCATTCTCATCCACACAGATTGTTGTATGTTGTTTGTTCGCAATTTGCAACTGTAAAGAAGTGCGGAACCTTCGGTGCGCGAGTGACACTCGCACTTGATCGGTGTTTTTTTTTTTTTTTTAATATCTGAGTGCTTTATCGTTTACGAAACAGGCACGGAGCAGCGATGCAAGTTTGACAACTACGTTTCAAAACGAAGCCTAATATAATTCCCCAACTACCACCCGTTGATGTTACATAAAACCGTCTGTAACCGCCAGAAATCAATGGATTCTAGGTTACTTTATATGCGACTCTACTGTTCAAGCATACAAATTGAGACATACTTCCACTCGGCCCGCCGATATCTCCACATTCGATTGATTCTGGCAAATGGAACTCGCACAGCAACCTACTCCTATCACCCTGACGCGCCAAAATCCACCACAACCCGCTCCCAAACGCACACATCACAACTATATCCTTTACTCGTATCTGCGATGAATTTTTTCGTATACACTCGAATTTAAGGACGAATGTTTTTAAAATACAAAACAAAAACGAACGCTCTTAAAAATAGAAATATTTTTAATCAAAACGTCAGGATGAAGTTTTTATTTTGATTATTTTTCGTTGCTGTCGCGGAGACTGTGTACAAGCCTCCCTTTACCTTTTTTTGTTTTTTTTTTGTTTTTGGTCATAGATCCATGTGCGAGTATATTTTTTTTTTTTTTTTGTATTCAACGTTATCCTTTTGTTTTGTGCGGGTTTCGTTTTGTAGTTTTTTTTTTGTGTTATTTGTTGCGCCTTTTCGTTTGTTGTCGTTATTTTTTCGCAGGATTTTCTCTGTTTCTGGTTTTTGTTTTAATTTTTTTTATGTTTTTGACTGACTCGCGCTACCCAAATGGATCACTTTGGCGCGTTGCTACCGCGGCGGAAAGAGCGGCTAGGGGTGCGTTTTTTGATCTACGTGATAGATGCTGGTGGTACCAACGCTCCTATATGTATAGATGAATATATGAAATACAAAAAGTTTTGTTTGCCGTTCTACAAATAATAAGAATCTATCGTGTCTGTCCATCATCATCATCAGTAGAATTCAGAGTGATGTGGCATCGCACCAGTTGGGGGCAGGGGCTGTGAAGGTCTTTGTTTTTTTTTTTGTTTCGTTGATGAAAATTCGTATTGGAACGCAAGCAAATATATAAAAATGTACACATAAAAAAAAAAAAAACATGAAAATAAAAGGACACTTGAAACAGTCAGTCAGACAGATTGCATTTTGCTATTATTTTTTTTTAAATACTGAAAAGGCGAACAACAAACAAAAAAACTGAAAACAAAAAATCCTTTTAGTGTATTTCTGCATATTGATGCTGTGTGGAAAATCGGGATAGCCACTAGGCTCGGGCGGTTATTAAAATATTGCTCGAAAGACAGAAATTAATATTTGAATTTTGTTGATGGCACTGATGATTTTGGTTTTTTTTTGTTACTATTCACCAAGCAGAAGTGCACTATAAATAGTTACGCAAAATACTTAGAGACAGAGGATCAAAGAGCTGCTTTGAGGGACATTTGAAATCGCTTTGAAATTGTTGCGAAAGTGATTTGGTTCGGAAAGGAAGGCGATGGTTCCGGGATTTTGCCTTCAATTTTTTTCGGATGGCAGATATTCTCATAGAGCTTGCTCTCATAGAACTGAAACTGCTTGAAATGGCGATTCAACATTTTCGTCCGAACTAGGTTACTCGTAACCATAAAATCTAGTTGATAACTCAATCAGTTACCTCGCTCGTTGTGATATTCTTTTTACGCCTGGTTAACTTCTTGCCGTCATTCAAAATAAGACACAAACTTTGACGTCAGCTAAAATTGGTGTCCAGCGGGAGCTCATAGCTTTCCTTTGCGAATCTTGAAGCGACTGAATCAAGTTGATCTGGTAGACATTTTTCAAGATGCTACTTGTGGAAGTCACGTATTCGAGGTATTTCGTAAGACTTCCTATACAATGTCCTTCAATTTCGGTTATAGTTGCGTAAAGCTTGTAAATAGGTCTTTCGAAATCAAACTTGCAAAAGGAACAAGCTTTTTTTTAAGTCTATGCAGCTCAGAGTTTTATCAGGGAACTGCTTTTTATGGCATTTGCTTATTGGTTCCTGAAGAGCAACTTTTTTCTAGTTCTTAAATTAGTATGCAGTTCGAAAGATCCAACAATCTTTTCCCTAAAACATGTCCAATCATTGTTCCTAAATTCGTCTTTCCTGCTACGTAAGCGTATAGCATTTTTTACTAAATATGCACCACAAGCTGTCATCTCAGCTTGTGATAAACCTTACACATCTGTGGAACAGAAATGGCCAATAAGCTCATGTTCTCCATACGTAACAAAAACGTCAAAAACTGGCACTAAAACCGAGAAGAAGGCTACCAGCTTGCTAATTTTACAGTAGGTGCTCCTCAAATTCAGTCAGGTTCCTAGGAATGCCACCTGAGTTAGATGTCTATACAGACCTCTAAAGAGCCTTTATCCACACCTTAAACCAGCGCAGAACCCTCCTCACCCTCATTGCTCATAGCACTCTTACGAAGGTTTAACACTGTGCCTAGTTCGGGAAGCTCGGTACCAAAGCAAGTACCGCAAGTACTCTGGTTTCTTCACAGGTTGCTCCGGCATTCAACAGATGGAGCTTCTCAAAATGTCCCCTTTGATAAGTTAACGCAGTATGTATTCTTATATGCACTCATGACTATGGACTTAGTCACATGTTCACGAGTCCTTTCTTATTTGCAACATTAATCCGATTGCAGTCCACTTAACGAAACATTTTATAAAATCCCCAGAATGCGACGTTACTTTTAAAATTAAACCAATGATACTCTATCCCTTAAAATCTTAAAATATCTTTTTTTGATAAGAGCTTCCGATAGTCCTTAGGACCATTTTTCCATAATCCAAGCCTTTTTGAGTGCACTGATTACCGGGTGAATGTGAAAAAAAAAGTGGAAGCCCTCTCCCAATATAAAAAATACAATACACACGCTACAATAGAGAGGGAGGTCAAAAATATCGAATGAACTTTCCCCATATTGCTGATGCATTGTCTATCCCAATGACACTGGAATAGGGAGATTCTGTGCCTCATATAGAGTTGATGGTGTTTTTTTTTTCTCTTTAATTTTTGCTGCAAAAATGCCATTCCCCGGTAATCCCTTTCGGGTGTTACTTGAGCCTGCTCGCGTTATACCATTCTGCGTATAGTGCCTCCCATGACAACGCCAGATTATTTCTGTACACTGCACCCGTCCCGTAGTTCCATAATCCTTTATTTTATCTTTGTGTTTTTTATTCGTTCGTTCCTTTTTACTACGTTCATTTTTGTTTCACGTTATCCTGTAAAATCCCTGATATGCATGAGGTGCTGCTGCATTAATGCAATGGGACATTGGGGATGCGATTAGAATTATTTTCTCTTATTTTAGGTGTATTGTTTTTTTTTTTTTTGTTTTCTTTCTTCTGCATTTAACTTCCAAAGTTCCAACATTGAGTGCAACTGTTTGCAGCTTTAGTATAGGGATGTCGTAAAAAGGGGCTTTTGCGGCACGCATAGGTAAACTTTTAGAATGGCAAAATATTTATATCTCAGGGGTCGTCAAGGACTTAATTGGCAGTAGGTATAGTTGGTATTATGACTCGAGTTGATCTAGAGATCGGAGACATTCTTCGCGGTAAACTTTGGTGACGGCTGCGACCATGGGGGTTTTATATTAATTTTTTTTTTCTCAACCAACATCCGGCATCCTTACGCTCAGCAACGAACTGTTGGGCTGGGTTATTATGGATGGAATGGTGGAGGGATTTTGACTTTCGACGTTTTTGGCTTTTGCCTTCGGATGTTTGACAAATGTCCCTTGAAAGCCGTCGATGCTACAAATATTTGTTATGTCTAGTTGCAACCCAGATAAAAAAAAACTAGAAAAAACATGTTCTTCAGACGCATTAATCTATATTGTGCAATCAGAAAAAAAAAACTTTCTTACTGGCCGGAAATTTAAAAATTTACAATTTTATTACAAGTCACAAGCTCTAGTGAGGTTGGTTATGATTCGATAACTTTTTCCGAATTCTACAATAATCCTCACAGAAAAACTCACCATAAATTCACCTCAGCATAGTTAGTTTGGAATTGCCACTCAATTTTATGTTAAAGTCCGAACTCGTACACGGAGTTAGTAGAAATATTTAAAATAATATTTTTTGTTTATACAAAATATGGGAAATATTAACGGAGAAATATTTTAGAGCTGAAGGAAATAAATTATTGACGACATTTGCCACAGATTAAATCTATTTTATAAAAATAGCACAAAATGTCATGACCGGGTCATAAAGTGTGTGGAAATATGGAACCAGGTCCATCAAATAAATACAAATGTTGTCACTTGTGAGCCGTTATGACTGGTTTTGAATTTTGTGACCCGAGCCATAAGAGATCACAATTTCGGTTTTTTTTTTTTTTTTTGAGCCTCACAATACGAAAACCTGACAAAATAAGTTTCACCTGTGACGATTTTGTGACTTGTGATTTATCAGTGATTTATCGCAGCTCATATGCAGCCCTTAACAACTCATCTAAAACCGTCCATCTACCTATAGACCAACTTATCCATGGACATATCAGCAGACCTTGCTTTTGTCATAGGAATCGTTCTTTAAGGCATCAATAAAATACACGCTCAAAAATTGAGCAAGTGGATTTTTGCTCGATTAAAAAAAATGGGTTAAAATAAACCAAGTCTCTGTTGAAAAACACCGAGTATTCGTTATTAAATACTACCGATATAAATAGGTAAAAATAACACACTTTATCAGTTGTTAAGAACCAAGTTTCTAGATAAATATCAACCGGCTGGTTAAATTCAACAGAGTTAGTTTGTTATTTACAACCGAGAAAAATTGGAATAAAATGAAAGGTTATTTTTAACCGAGTTTCGTTAAACAAGTTGACTCGGTTATTTTCAATGCACTTACTCTGTAGGAGCTATGTTAACAGTATCACGTAGTTTTTAACCGAAAGTTGGTTGATTTCAAATAAGCGATTTTTCTGTGTATAGTCTTGCGGTGCATGATGTCCAAAAAGTTTTTTTCTGAAAGCTTTGTATTCACTAGTTATTTTATTGCACTTGTGTCACCGAAAAGTGGAGTCCGTGTTTCCATCACTGTTATTATTGGGCTTGATAGGTCGTTTCGTGTATTGAGATCAAAACTCATTTTTGTGTTTAATTTGTCCTTGCACTGTCAGATTTTTTTATTTTAATATCTGGCTCTATTTTTGGGACTTCATTTAAATTAGAAAAAAAAACGCCATCCCTATCAACTCAGGAGTTTGAAATAAATGCTCCTCGTCATTCAGCTTGAAGCTCACCCAACTTACAGGGTCAAATTTCCTTAAAATTCCCGCTTCAGAATTTCGCACTAAAGCAATAGTCTTCTCCTACCACGAACATCCAAGAAAGCTTTAGGCACAAACCTCCTCATGCTTGAAGAGACAACAATTTGACAGCTGCTGTTTCAAACAATTGGAAATGAGAATATTTTGTTCCAGAATTATTCGTCTCGCTCGATGTTCATCGGGCGCTCTTTAGTCCATGGTGTGTTTTCGTTTTCGGTTGGTTTTTCAATTTGCCAATGCCTAATCAGAACCCCACCCTAAGGTATGGCGGTAGATAAAGCAAAGACGCCTCAATATCTAAGCAACGTCATGGCTGGCTATTCAGTGTCTAAGGTTTAAATCACCCAAACAAAGTGCATTCTCGTGTCATCCAATAAATGGAATGCATTTAAACTGCAACTCTGCTCTTCCTTCGTCTGGATCTGTCGAATGTTCCCGCCGCCCCGATAAAAACAAAAAAAAAAAAACAATGACCCGGCAATCCATTTTATTTTTATTTTTCTATCATGCAAATTGTAGGAGTACCATTTGTTGTTGTTGGCGTTATGTTTTTTTCCCCTATTTATTTACTCAATTTTATCCACAACTACTGCTGCCGCACTCAAATAAAAAAAATTGAAAACAAAAAAAAAAGAGCAAACTAAAAGAAGAGCACAGAGACGCGCTTAGTTTAGGACTTTATTGTTCCATGACTCGAGTATATGTTGATGGTGGGTGGTTATATATTGTTAGCTTGACTATATGACCATGGATAGAGGTAGTTAACTGCAACTCTTGCATTCTGTCGTCAGCGTATAGTCGTCGACGTCGCCGTCGTCGTCATTGTGCCGGGGGAATGTCATGTTCAATTGGATTGAAGAGTCGCAGTAAAGCTTCCTTTTTTTTCTGTCAGGGTTCCACACTTTTATTTTTTTTTTTTTGTTGCTCAATCAACCCCTAAACCCGTCATTCCCGATGTGCAAGTGTGGAATATTGGAAGTAGGGCTATTTATTTTTTTACTTTAACTGATTTCTTTTTGAAGTTTTCTTTCCCATTCATGTTTTTTTGTTTTTTTTTTTAACCGATTTTTACTGCTGTGAGTGATGTGTTGTGTATCTAGTACGTATTGACTTTGTACGTTTTGAAGAATGGATTAGATGGAATGGGCGAGAGTAGACGGGTTTTTATTTTACTGCGAACGCAATCTGTCAGGTGCAGGTGGTGGAGACTCAGGTACCTATACATATAACATTTGAAACATTTGGATTTAGAAAGCAAACAAAAAAAAATGTTTTGGAATCACTGTAGTAACTACCATTCGTCTATTGATGGTCTTTGAATTGGATTTCTAAAATTTGATTTTGAATGTTTATTCTTTGTACACAGTGATATCGAGAACAGATGGAGGATTCTGTTATTTTATTAAATTGACGGATTTCGAGGTGCATTTTGCATAGGGGTTCTCAAATATTTGACATTCCATGTGGTGGCACTGAAGTGCAATGCTGCCATCTGGGGCTTCAGATGTAAAATAGTTTTTTATTTTTTTGTAAAGGCCATCACAAGTGGTTCTGAATTTTCGGTGAGGAGATTTGATGTTAATTGGGATTCATTCAGAAATCTTCGGTGTGACTTGTATCGTCAGAATATGCCGAAGCTTCACACAGTCGGGTGCAATTTTGGTCGTTTTCAAAGCAACGATTGACTCCGTCTACGGAATATTTAAAGAAACTATGATTAATCGTTTTTCTAAAAAAGAAATAAAGAAGATGCTTCTCGACTTTGTCCAATCCCGTCCACATTTTACGAAGAGCTTGGTATTGACAATAAACAGTCATGCACCAAAACTCGGCAACTACATCACCTATCATGAAAGTCGAGATCCAGCCTTTGAAATAGTTTGTTATAGGTATGGTAGGTGCCTTGCCTAATCCCATCCACCTTTTATGAAGTTAGTATTTTATTTTACGGATTGATACAAAATTTATCTACGAGTACAAAATGAACAACTCTAGCTACCGTTAGTGTCAAAATAGAGCGTTAGAAGTTTTTTGAAGTAAATGGTTTTATTTCATAGTAGTAGCGCCCGACCTTAGAGACAAATTGACTGTTTCATTTCTCGAAAAGATGCTGATCTTAATAAAACCGTGGTTTCAGTCGCCATAATCTTGTTGAAACCACTGCTCGACTGGCTAGTACTATATAATTATTACTGGCCAAGTTAAGAGAAAGGTCTAAAATGCATCTTGATGTTGATAGTTTTGAGCGTCACAGACAATCGATATACATCTGAATTTTTAATTTTTGTACACTACCTACAAGCTTTTTGCTAAAAATTTCAAGAAATTTGCGCCTTATTACTCAATTCGTCGATAGGTCTCCTTGATTCTCCTTGGTTCAATATCACAAAAACACTAGATCTAAACGCTTTTTTGACCATGGATGAAGCTTAAATTGATTTCCCTTTATTCATTCTATACTGAAAATGTAGCCAAATTAGGTTAAAAACATAGTCCTTTCACATCTGTATTTACCACGCTCCCAAACGTGACCAGCGCAAATAAATCTTTCAAATACATGAATCTTATACACATACTGGGTCATTCATTTTGAGGTTTCAAGTTTGCAGCGCTGGCATTTTACACCTGTGAAACTCAGCTGTCATTTGAAGTGTCATAATATTAGTTGAATGTTTGCGATTCGCGATAATGGATCGCTTAACAATAGTCCCCGAACTCTAGACGCATTAAAAGCCAACATTACTCAAGTTATGGCCGAGATACCGCCCGAATTGTGCGAAGAAGTGGTTAAAAATTACCTCAAAAGAATCGCATGCTGCGAATCTTTCCGAGGCGGCCATTTGAATGATTTTGTTTTTCACACTTAATGGCGAAGCCCAATCTTTATAATCAAATAAAATGTTCATCAAAAATATATCGCTGTGTGTGTTTTAATTAGGTTTACTTTCGAAACCGAAAAATTAATGACCCCTTATAATCATAGTTTCATAAATCCTTCTCACGTTCTTCAATTCCAACAGACTTTTAATGCACATTGAGTATTCTTAAAGAACACGTCCTTTCAAAGATCGACCACTCTCAGATCGAAAACCAACACCATAAATACAATACACTTGCGAAATATTATCGATTTTGTCTGCCGCCTCATAAGACGTACATCCACCTTGAAGAGGGGCCAACACAAAATATAGCAAAAAAAAAAAAAAAAACACACCTAACTTCATCAACATAGGACTCTATATACGCATAGTTTCCAATCTGAAGCCTTCCGAAGTTCATCCCTAAACGAAATGTGTTCAGGGAGTAAATTGCCATCCTCTTTCTTTGTCCTTATCCTTTTTCTCCTTAGTTTTCTCTTTTCCTTTTTTTTTTGTTTAATTTTTTTTTGCCTTAGTGTCCTCGGCAAGGAAGTGTGTATAGTCACAAAATTCATAACCAACCTTCAGGACATTCAACTTGGCCCTGTTAAATACGGAGATGTGTACTCTGTGTGTGTGTTTCCATGGTATGGGCGATAGAGAATGTCTAGTCTTTGGCTTTTTTTGGAAGAAATTAAATCTGAACCGATTTGAGACAAGAAAACAGTCATGAATTCATTGAACTTTCAAAGTGTCTGTGTATGTGGCGGAGCTAAGAAATGCGTACGTATGCATTTTCCTTCGAAAGAGACAGCGAATCCCTTTGAACAACAATAAACTTCAACAAAAGTTGTGTAGATGTCAATGCAAAGTTGTGAAAAGTAGATGGTATTGATTCTCGGGAGAATACAAAGACGACAAGTATGGGAAACGTATGCACAGTATGTTCTACAGGTTCTAAAGGGTTGGTGGAATTTTGTCGCCTTGGGAATTGCTACTGGATCATTTTTTATCTTGACATCAGCGAGTTGACGAAGATTATTACAGATCGGTAGTAATTATTGAGCTTGCTGATTTAGATAGCTGATTCCACGGCAAACAACTCAGATATTCATTCACCATTAAATCTACAAAATCTACCAACGAACCGAACTCGAAGGTGCCTGCTTACATGCCAAATTCAAAGTCCTCTTAAAAAGTACTTTTGAGACTGTTACAAGCAATCAAATTGCTGAAGAAGAGTAAAAGAAAATACTTAAGAAATATGTAGACGTAGTCAACGCACTAATCGCCCGTACAAAGCTGCTCGACACGCCCACTTCTTAGGGGCGTTTAAGGTCCAACCAAACACTTCCATTTTTCAAGGGAGAAAGGGAGAATTGCACGCCAGATTTATGAGATTAAAAAGAGCGTTAATGAGCAGACGATAAAACTTCATAATTCCACCGATAGATGGAACTAGCTGTCTCATTGCACGTTGAATTCGTTCACTACCTACAAGCAAACCAAAACTTTTCCCAACACACAAAATATGCACAAATTTGTGTACGACTACCCAACTGTTTCGACACAGTGTACGCAGGACAATATTTTTCACAGTTTATCCTATTAACCATCAATTGAATTCCACCCCAAAGCAACCATGAATGGCATAGCGGCTACCTAAATCATATTCCGGTACCAGAAAAAATTCGATCTTCATACTGAAGACGAAAACGACAACGACGACGACTACCATGTTGACATACACCTTGAATTTTCACCATCATCATTACCATCAACACTATTCCGGACAAAAAAAAAAAAAAATGCCAAAAATACCCTGTAACGAGAAACGAGCTGGAATATTAGACTTCGTCCCTTCAGGTAGCTTGCATTTTTTATTGGATTTCACTAGCCGCACTAGCTGGCGGAATGCTTTTCATTTTTCCTGTTGTCCTTTTTCCATTTTGCTTTTCTAGTTTTTTCGCCATTTGATCTGCATGGGGTTGATTAGAAGAGTTTGCAGGATAAATTCTGGGAGTGAATTTTTCAATTTTTTCCATCCACTCTCCTTCAGGACATTCAAATCTGGTACTTGGAAGTCGTTGATCTTAATCGAGTTATTTTGTCTTTCGGCGGTACAAAAGTAAGAAGGAAAAAAAAGTACGTATACGTCAGAGTGGACGTTGGTTGTTCTGTTTCGGTTTGTCGTCAATGATGCAATAGGGGACCTATGGCAAACGATAGATGGGTACTTTGTAAACATTTCGATTTATCGAAGATGGAGATAGTTGTGTTTTTTTTTTTTTTTTTTTTTTTTTTGAAAACAAGAGTAAAATAAACTCTGGAACAGCAGAGGGAAAAGCGAAAGGTAGATGATTCGATTCGGGATTAATTTCGAAGAATATTCGAGCGGAAGTGATGGAATTATCTCGGAGGACATCCTTGCAGACATCCGCCCGAAATAGTGATGCCGGTCTTACTATATATTTTTTTTTTTAAGTCAAGTGATTGGTTTATCGGCGTTTGACGATGCTTATGTGGTCCTTAAATGAAAATCTGAGTCGCATGTGAAGTGGTTTAATTATGGATATAGTTGAATCAAGATATCCACAAATGCAGAAGCTATGCAATTTTCTGTTGCATATTTGTATGGCTTCAAGTCGCCTGAGGGATAAGAGTGGTTTTGGCAGGACACGCGGCTTAGTACCGAAAATGCACTTTGGATCGATATGAAGAGACAACTCATCCTTGCGAACCCTTTGTCACAAATGTGTTGTGGGGTCTTCTGCCAAATTTAATCAAAAAACTCTAGCACATCTAGATCTTTTGTAGATGCTCTGGCAGACCCTTTCCCTTGATCTGTCTCTATCGATCAAAGCGAGGTGCCTTTTGGTACCACACGCGTTGCAGTTTATACCGAACCTTTCGTATTCTTGCTAAATTCTCAGTCTTCCAAATTGAATCGGTGTATAGCAAGTATAATACAGGTATAAAGCGTGCCTTCAGTGCAACCATTTTTTGTACATTGCCCCTAGAGTTTGACTAATTTTTTCAAGGAATTCAGCAAATTTTGGATGGAGCTTGAAGTTTGACTTTTTATTATTGCCTTGCAGACTTTTTTCTTGAATTGAATCCTCAATATCTTGTAGCATATGATTCCCCGACCTCTTTCCTCAGAAGACAAAGCAATACTTATTGCAATACTGTGGCTGGACATTTGTGAAATTAGTTTGTGTAATCCACCGAGACAGAAGCCCAGAAATTATCAACCAACTTTGATCAATAAAAGCTTTGCTTAACCCTAAGCCATTTTTCAATGGCTTCACAATTGTTCACAATGGCTTTACCTTCTCTACACTCTAATCGCCACCAAGGATCACCGTTTTTTGTAATATTTTTAAGCAAATATAAAAAATACTTTTCATACTAAACTAGAAAAAGGGTTACGTATACGCCACAGAATTTATGAAACAGCTCAAAACGCCACACACTGCAAATCCAAGTAAAATAAATGTTTATTCAAGAAGCCGTTACATCCAATCGTAGCGAACATCAATCGGATATTGAAATTTGCAAGTTGCACTTCTTTTTTTTCTGTCAAATTTCAAAACTCATTCTACGATAAAAATGTTGTTTGCCGACCTAAATTTGCTCTCAATTTCCCTTTTAAGGTGGGAAAAATCAATGTTAGCCATGTCCTAGTTAAACACGAATGCGTAGTTTACACACGGTGCTAACGAAAACCATAGACCTACTGCAATCTAAAATATTCAACTAATCAATTTGCTAGAGAGCACACAACCCCGGGGTGGGCTGTGAGGTGGATTTTCCGTAAAATCCACTGCGTCGAAATTTCGATGCAAGTATGTCACACATATATGTGGGAAAGCGTACAAAAGGATATATGCAGACAATAAACGTTGGCAGGAATCTGGGGAATTTTCATGTTTCTTTTTCCTATTTTTTTTTGTCGCCCTCATCTACGGCATGAAGTTGTATTTTGTATACGGAACGGTTATAATACCTATCCAGTGACCCCATTAATCGAATTGCACAGTGCGCCTAGCAAAATGACCCATCATCGTCGGACTAATATTGCATCCTCCTATACAAATCCATTGAAGAGGTTTGCAGGACAAAGTCAAAACGACAAATGTCACAGAGTACGGCATTCGTCGTGGCAATGCAGTGACTAATATCTATTTCAGCTTTGACCATGGAAATGCAGACGACAAAGCAGAGATAGTGTCTATGGATGGGTCGACGGATGACAAACGACGGGAAACAAGAATAGACGTGTGTTTAACTACTACGGTATGTGAAGGATGCACATTCTCCAGAGAAGCAGTCTCTGTTCTGAGTGGGACTGCTCCTACTCAGACGCGAGCACTAGGACTGTGGTCAATTTCGAAATGTAGACCAATTTTTTTCATGCAGTGGGTGAGCATGCGGATGATGTTGTTTTTTATGATGATGATGATGGTGACGTCGACTTTCCGTAAGTCAATTTATGGATTTAATTTCGGAGCAGCACACATTAAGTTCGCATTTCATCTACATAATGGATCACTGCAGTTGTTATTCACTGCATTTTGTGGGAGTGTATGTGTGGCAGTTTCGTAGGTTTTATTAACACAAACAGACGAATAAAAATCGCAACCACATTGCCGCACAGGAGTGCATTTGAAAATGATGCAGCTATACTGTTTGGGGGGTTAAATTTTGTCTATGTGCTCGCTTCGTTTGAATTGAATTTCGCACTTAACTGACCCAGAAACAATTTGATGATTAGATAAGTGCGGAGAGCATATAACGGCACTAGGATTGATTGAATGGCGGAATTAAAAAAATACGATTCGACTTTGGTTTTGGCAAGGGGGCAAGAGACTGTGCGATGCTCTGTGCTTTATTCAAATTAGATTAAAGAAAATGGTACTGCGGTTAGATCGAAATGTGCCTCATGACTGAAGTGTTAATCAAGTCTTTTGAATTGAGATGAATTGAATTGAGACGTATTTAAGCTCTTATCGAAGTAGTTTTTGTATTTAAAAGTCTGTTGCCATCTCAGCTGTAACAAATGAAAGATTAGTTTTTAAACATAAGTTTCTGGACTAATATATTACTGCATTTAGTCGAGAACTCTTTACTTGGTTCAAAATAGCAATCCAGACCTACTATCGAAAGTATTCATTTGTATGTTTCATGTATCTATCTATACATTAGCGTGACACTATTTAGTTGCAGTTGTGAACCCTATTAAGTCTTCGTCAACGATAAATGCATCGAATGCTGTTTTTAGTGTAAATAGAGAACGAAAAAAAAATCAATAATATCCTCAAGATATCACATAAACATTTAGCCCACTTCAGAGTTTCGCAATATCGCAAATTTCGCTTTATAAATTTTATTTTATTGTTATTAATGATTAACTCTCACTAATTCATTACTTTTCTTTTTGTTTTCATAAAAAAATTCTACTTCCATGCAATCCCAATTGAAATTTATTTAAAACTACAAAAGCTTACCCCCTTCGAATAAACTTATAAAACTATTCTTAATTATAAATTTCATACATAGTTAAATGAAATTTGCTTTTGTACATAAGAGTGATTTTACGATTATTTATTATTTTGTTGCTGCTCTCCCGGAAGTCTCAGCTCTTCGTTTTTATTTTCTTTCCTTTTCCCCCACCAAAAAAAAAAAAAAAACCTATATATCTTTATTTCTTACAATGTTTTTATTTTACTCGTGTTCTATATTTACACGCAACGGGAATCAGCCGTTTGTGAAAACTTAAATATTTTAGTTTCATTGCACATGAAAAAATAAAACCAAGAAAAGAAAACATTTTATTTCAAATATAATACAGAGTTGAATAAAACTCAAATGCAATGCAACAAATAAAACAAGAGGGGTAAAGTTTACCAACGTAAAAAAACCATACAGCAAAGAAAATGAAATTATTTCTGCGCGAATTTTTTTTTTTTTTTTCATATACAACAGAGCTTTCGGTGTTTTCAACCTAAATGTCAGATTATTTACTATTTACATGGAAGAACCTGAAATTAGTATTAAAAAACAAATATTTATAGAGAAGACTATAAGATTTTGTTCTTTATGTGGATCGCTTTTCAAATTATTACTATAAGTGTATTTTTATTTATAAATATATATTTTTTTATATATGTTGTTTATTTTGATTTTATTTTTTTCTTAAAAAAATTCAAACAATTTATTCATCTATCTATATGTGTATTTATTTATTGATTTTTGGTGTTTAAAATTATATTTATAATTACAAATATAAAAAAAAATTAAATTAAATCGATGTACTTTGTTGGTGTATTTATTTGTAATTATTATTTTTTATTTGTATTTGTATGAATAACGCAATGAATATTTGATGTGATTTTGAATTGCATTTATAAAGATATATATAGTAATATTTCTTACCTTTTTTTTAAGTAATAATCAACGTTATGTGGATATACAGTGTTTGTTCGACTTTAAATGTTTTAGTCTCATTTTAAGGTGAATAATATTAATTTACTGAGCAAATGTGGACCGTAGAAAATTAGCCATTTCCTTAGGAGTTTTTTCTTGTTGTTTCTGAGTTCAATATTGGAGTGAAGTGCAGTTTGAAATAATGAAATTAAAAATTATTAGAAATCATGGAACATTATATTTGTGAAACTTCATCAGGAGTTGGCAGCGTTGATTATTGAAAAGTATGCAACTGTCCTTTAGATGTCACTGATATAATTTTCATCGAATTATGAACTTGTAATAGTTATGTGCGATGGTTAGCTAGCTGTTTGTGAAACACATTGAACAAGCATTTTTTAACGACATATGGGTAACGTTAGGTTGGTGTGACAAAATAAACCTGTACCGGCAACGCTTGGATTAGCACAGATGCGCTTGGAGTTCGTTACTCCAAAATTATGGATCAACGGGGATTGGCAATCCATCTTTATTTACAATTCTAAGTAAATTGTTTGCTTAGCTTAAATCCTTAAAATACATTCTTTCATTGATTGCGATGTGGCAGAGTGCAAGGCAGTGGCAAAAATGTATGGCGTATCCTCATGCACATACATTTAAGCATACTCTTTACAGGCCATACGTGCTTATTCTCAATTTCTTGGAATTGTATTTTATCCGGACAAGGATATTTTGTTAATGTTATAGATTTTCTCATTCCTCCCCCCGTTAGATATTTCCTTGGGTGACCACATTTTCCTGGTTATGAAATAAAAAATCGAGCTTTCTCGACGCAAAGAATATTTGAATATTGCTGTCTTCCCAAATTTGGACATCGAACATGTTGCCCTTCAAGACAGTACTTGAGAATATTCAACTTCATCTCTGAGAAAGCTTTTAAAGCCGCTTGGCTGCTAATGCGAAACTGTTTTAGCAGATTTTGTCTGTTTTAATGGGTTAACAAATTTCATTTTACAGGGTGGTTAAAAAAAACAGAATGCTTTCACAACTTCTTGTTTGAGTAACAAATTTTAATAAATTTAAACAAAGACAAAAAATAATGTTTGAGCTTCGTTTCCTCAAACCTCCAATAATTCGATTACATTTTGCATTACTTTTTTTAAAGATTCCAAGCTTGCAACGGCATGAGCAAAAATAACCTCCGTATCCTAACGGGCTTCCTTACGGGGCACTGTAGACTCAAGGAACACCTTAGGAAACTGAGTATATCTGAAGAAGGTCTCTGCAGATTCTGCGATGAGTCCAGTGAAATCCCAGAACACTTGTTGGGATCTTGTGGGGCACTGACCCACAAAAGATTGAAATACTTGGGCAAGTACCAACTATCTGATGAGGAGATACTGTCACTCGAGCCAGCTCTCATCCTTAGATTCTTAAAGGAAACAGGACTGGAGAGTGTGCTTAAGGAAAGATTTCCTCCGCCAAGGAGAAAGTAGGGTCCAAGAACCTCTGAAATGGTTCCGAAAGGAATCATACTGTGAGGGAACTCTTATAAGGGAACATACCTCTCTGAGGCGTAAGCAGGGGGTACAATAGACCAAAGGTCGCAGTACAATAATCCCTTTCACATTATAATAATAATAGATCTTTCATGAATATCGGTCATGAATAATGTCGCCTTATTTAATAGCCAGTTCACCCGTTTCACCAGCTGCAGTTCAAATCAGAGTTTATCTCGAGGTTTTCTCGAATGGAGACACAATCACCGCAGTTTGGCAATCGTGGTGTTTTTTCACATATTTTACCTTTTCAACTTCACGAAAAATTCATTGAACTTCCAACTTCCTCTGTGTACTCCGACATGGGTGCCCTCTATAGTAAGAGTTAATTTTTCCAGATGAAGACCGCAACTCTCCCTCCCGAAAGTATCTAAAGAAATGCATTGTTAGCCAGTCTGTGACTTTTGAGTACTCTCACTCCTGTTTGAGCAGGCATTAAAGATGCTATTCCTGACATAAAGATCTTCTGCACTTCTAGCACTTATTGCTGTTTGTTTAGGGCTATATCAGTTCTAACATTTTCTGCCTTCCCAACAAGCTCCAGGTATTTTTCTGCGATTGAAGAGACGTTTCGCACCTTTCCCCATTGTCAAGAAACTGTTGGTCGATTTTGGTAACGATTTAGGTTTAAAGTGCATCTGGCCGCCATAATTTGCGGGACTATTGATCTGAAGCTCTTAGCCATTCCGAGATAAACCCAACCAACCGAACTGGTTCCAAAAGCCAAAGAGCCTTGCTTCATTTCTTTTATCATCAACCCCATGTCTAGTTGAACTGAGACATGTTCTTCGCCCTCCACGAAGTGGAGGTAAGCTGCATGTCTTGACATAAAATGGGTAAATGGTTATAGCCTGACCACCAATTCCATTTTCTTAATTATTACGATTAATTGGATCATCAAGTAAATGCTTAAACAAATATTTCGATCAGTTAAATAGATCCCAATGAAACTGTGAATAACATGCAGCCGTATTTGAGTATGGATAACATTTTGGAGTTGGTCTTAGAAAACGAAATGTTCCTTTTGGTTCTGTAATTTTCACACAGTAACATCAGATTTTGGCATAATCAGTGATATATTGGTTATAATTTCAAACTAATTGCAACTTGAAGTTCGGTCCAGTAAAAAGTGACTCAAATCAGCGGAAAACAGTTGCCAATCCACACCTAAGTACTTCCTAAGTCAACTGAGCTTCAGGATAACTTATCCCGTGAAATATCATTCAACCTCACCTTAGGGAAAGTTATCAAGTTACAAGTTGTGTCCTAATCGTAAAGGATGATGATGTGATATACTTAAGTATAAGTTCACCTGAAGATCAGTTGTCTTGTAAAGGATCGTGGGTATGCGTTATAGGAATGCTTTGGATCAGTTGTACTCAGTTGATCTACACCCGTCCACACGTTTTATATTGAAATTAATTACGATATTTCGAAAGTAATCATCCCCCAACCAACCAAACAATCCTTGCAAATGATAAGTCAGGAGAAAATGAGTTTCCGAATCGCTTATTTGAAAAATATCGGTAGCATTTTCAATGGGCTCCGCGTGGAAGCAGTTCAACCTTATTATTTTCAAACCATCTACCTGATTTATCTATAAGTTCAAGCAGCTCTCTACAGATGGTATAGTCAACATGATGCCGCATCTTGCATCGTAAGCTAGGCAGTTTCAGTATTCATTAGAAAGCAAGGTCCACAAGTCAATTCACACTGTATATCTACTAAAATTTATCTACTTTAAAATATTCAATGCAAAATCATATACAAAGCAAAAATCAAGCAACCAATTAGGCATCTTAAACAAATTTAAATTCAAGCATATTTAATGCATAATGCAAACCATTAAATTCTATAATATTATTGTCAAGAAGTTGATCTACGTTTTTTGGAAATGGCTGTGCTATATTACTATAATATTTAAATACAATTTATTTCTTTTTACATATTGCATATATTTTACAACAAATATATATTTAAAACTAAAAATAATCAAAAATTGAAAGAAAGAAAAAAGAGTGATTGAAACTCCAATTGGAAACCGAAATTTTAAATCAGAAAAAGAAAATCCTAAAACAATTGTGGAAAAACTTCTTGAAAATATACAAAAAAAAAATCCAAAAATGCCAAAATTTAATTTTATAAAATTAGTTTAAATTATAACAAAAAAACACACGCTCTTTTTTCGCTAAAAATGAACTATCTATAACATCTCAGAAAAAAATAGAAACTCTATAAAGCTCTTACGAAAAATGACGTTTTCCCAGCGCCCAAACAAAAATCGAACCTCAACTTCTTGCAAAACAAAATAAAAAAAGCAATCACAATTATTCGTTTTATTAGCATTGTCTTAAATAGAAAAAAAAAATACTTGATGGATAGCACTCCAGATTGTATCCACACCATATCGCTAGAAAATTGTAAATTATAAATATTTGAGATAAAAACTATGTACACATACTCTGCCCCTCTTGTTTTGGCATCGTTTTTCGACAAAAAAAAATTAAATGAAATAAAAAAATACGTTTTTGATTTATTTAAAGAAAAAAAACATAAACTAATATTTTCCATTCTTTTATTATTTTTTGTTTATTTTTGTTCTTTCAACTATAGAAAATAGTTTGCAAAACTTTGATGCTATCGAAGAATCATAAGAAAAAGTCACAAAATATTAAACAAAAAAAAAATTAACAAACAATTTTTATATACCTATTAAAAGCAAAAAAAAAAAAAAACAAAATAAGAGAAAAAAAACAAAAGAAGTTGATGTGGATTTTTGTTTGGTTGTTGCAGGAAACGTCCGAATCGCCACACGGGGGCGGCGGCGGTGGTTGTGGTAGTGGTGGTGGTGGCGGTGGCAGCGTCCCATCCCTAGAGGGCGCACCCGCTCCCCTATACCCCTGTATGTATTGTGGCGCCACTTTCCCCCATCAAAGCAAACTAACACGACATATTCTGTCGCACTCACTGGAAACGCTTAAGTATCGCGAAGCGACTGTACCCCACCTCTTGCACCCCGGTCACATGATGCCGCATGAGTTGCCACCGTTATCGCAACATTTTCCGCGACAAGTGCTGCCCTCACTGGAAGGCTGCCTCGATCCTCAGGATAGTTCGCCGACAACAATTGAAATGGAGTTTGCTGCTGCGGCAGCTGCCGCCATGGGCAGTGTCGGTGGTAATTCATCGTTGAGCATAGCAGGCGGTGGTTGTAGCAGCGGAAATGGTGGAATCGGAGGCAGCGGCATCGGTGGCAGCAGTAGTGGGTTAGCGATGGGTAGTGGGGGTGCATGTTCGTCGTCATCGTCGACGTCAAACGACCCAAATAGTGTTGTTCTGTGTAAGTTCTGTGGTAAAAGTTTTCCCGATGTTGCCTCACTCATCACACATTTGCCGGTACATACAGGTGATCGACCATTCAAGTGTGAATTTTGTGGGAAAGCGTTCAAGTTGCGACATCACATGAAGGATCATTGTCGCGTGCACACGGGTAAGTCAAAATTTATTAATTTTGTTTTAATTCAACTGAAAAGGGAACAATTGTGCTACAGTTAAGAGAATGCGAGTGGAACCTCGAGTTTCTTACGCGTAATCGCCGATATGCAGCGCAACAATACAAGTTGACCAATTTCTGTTCACCGATTACTGATTACTTTGTTTGAAGCTGTCTCTTTTTAGCATCTTCACCATGTTAGATATGTTCCGAATATTCATATTCCTTCGACAATTTCGTACCTGCAAATTTAACAATTTCAATTCATATGAGCGAAATTTTAATAAAATTATGCACGCCAACACTTCAATTACATACCAATAACCCATTGAATAATGTTATCTGAATTTCAGTTTAAAAATCGAGCCATCAATGCAGACCAATTGATTGGTTGCCCTACACCTTTTCGTCGACTTGTCTAATTTTGAAGCACAAATTTGAACTAACAAAAACAAAGTTCAATCAATGGGTTTGTTTAAAATTGATAAAATTCCAACCAAAGTCTTTTTGAAAAGCATACATTTGCAAACAATAGTCACTGGAAAATATATGATCGACTAGTACGTGACTCAGAGTTTTTTAAATTTCTGTCGGTGCCAGACTGCAAAAGTGTTCCATTGTATGCCTTTGTTGCTTATTTCAAATAAAACTAACAAGTAACAAATAAGTAAAAGCAACGCACGATTGTTCTCTTTTTAAATATTCCTCATCAAATATTATACAATCTGTTGAAATATATTTAAAAGAAAAATATGCAATTTCCATTTCCAACAGGAGAACGACCCTTTCGTTGTCACATGTGCGGGAAAACATTTTCCCGATCGACAATATTAAAAGCGCACGAGAAAACCCATTTTCCAAAATATGTGCGAAAATTTCTGTCACCAAGTCCTGTCGACACAAAGGATGAACTACCGCAATAGTGAAAAGATTTTAGTTTATTATTAAATTATTATTACTACTATTATTATTATAATTACAGCATACAGGATAATAATTAATAAATTTTTATTTCTTGCGAACAAGCAAAAATAAAATATTTTTATGTAAAAAACAAACAAGAAAACTACAATGGTATAAATGTATTGTATAACCCTCAAGAAAACAAAAAGGTAAACAAAAACACTATAAAATATTTGTTAACAAGAAACACTATTCAAAAAAAAAACACCAGAAAAAGAAACAAAAAGTTTTGATTTTTTTTTTCTTTTTCTCATTTAAGAATGATCGTTAATCTTGCATACATTAAATATAAAAAAAAAAAAAACATTACTACGTGTATGTATTTGATAATTTAGTTAGACTCCGTTTTAGTTTTCCTTTTCTCTGTTGCAAATCAAATAATAAAATACTTGAAAGTAAAAAAAATCATTATTCTGTATTAAAAAAAAAAAAAAAAAGAATTTACAACAAGAAAAATATTTTTGTAGTGTTTAAAAGAAAATTAAAAAAAACTAAAAGTTTTTTGGGTGAAAACAAAAACTTTCATTAATTTATATATAAAAATAAATTACACAAACAAATTTTCTCTTAAGCAATATTATTATAATTATCATAAACTAAAAACAACAAAACAAAATATTAACTGAGATCTCATGTGATCCGCAAAAATCGGTTGTTGAATTTAATTCAGATATTTAAGCTTATTTTGTTTATTATTATTTTTTCTCGTTTCTAAGTTTCTGTTTTATTTCGTACTTTTAACTCTTTGCAAAATAGTTTTAAGAGATGTCAATCTTTAAACAATAATTGGTGCTACACAATATACACAGAAAATTGATTTAATTTTTATTCTAACTCACAATCTGTTTTCTTTTTTGTTATTTTATTTGTTTGTTCAATTACAAATACAATTACAGTGAAAAAAATGTTTTCTTATTCATTATTATAACTCTTGTTTTCCATAAATACAAATAGATAAAGTATATTTACATAATTAAATAAAAATATAATGAAAAAAAGAAAACAAACCATACAACTACAATAGACTTGATGAAAATATTTACACTCAAATAGCAATAGTAAATTTTTTTAGTAAAACGAAAGAAATACAATAAAACAAACAAATAATTAACAATAACTTCAAAGCAATGAAGAAGCAAACAAACAGTAAGTTTTTATAAATGAATTCAATTCAACATTTTGTTACAAATTTTAATTCTTAAATTATTTTCGTTTGAAATGGCCATTTTCGATAATACAATTTCGGAAATTTCAAAAAAGAAAAGCTGGGGAGAGTGGTGTTAGTGGAGGTAGGATAGATGCACTATGTCCTTGGTTGGTCTCTAAAAATTTGTAAACCTCTACTTCTTGTCGTAATTTAATAATTCATTATATAAAGATTTGTTTATACATTTAAAATTCGTGCAATACTTTTGCCTTTTAAGGACTCGCACCTTCTGAATGCAGTTATCCCTTTGGGAGCCTCAGCCTACTTCTCTACTGCTGTGTTCTTTCCTTATAGCTTAATTTCATCGAATTCTAACCAATTTGAAATAGCTTATTCTATCGATTAAAAATGCAGTGCGATAGTTCGCATTTCGCAACGACTTTGACCAGAAAGTTTTTCTCTGTCTTTATACGGTATTTGAATTCTGCAGACATAATGATTTGAAATGCATGCAATTTTTCATATATATTTCTTTGTGATATCCTTCGCATTAATTATGCGATTTTTAGGTTCGACTTTTTCCCTTAGCGCATTTTCAACAGTTTTCCAAACAAAATTTCTAAGCTTGCTAAGCTGATTCTTTGTCAACTCGTTCGTTATCAACATAGTTAATTCAACTTATTAACTTTCAAATGTTTTTTCCTTCCAATTCGCCGTTCTCCCCCGCAAACATATACTTTCTTTCCGAACACCAACAAAACACAACACGTTCAATTAATACCAAATTCAACAAAACAAAATTATACATATTAATAGAGATGAAAAATTAAACAACAAATTGTAAAAATACAATAAGAATGTATATTATTATGTAAACAGAAATAATAATTAAAAAGCATAACAAATGAAAAAAATATAGATATCTGTGATCTTAACGATATTTAAATTTAAAAACGCTAGTTAGCTATAACTTGTTTATACAATTTCTGTTGAGGATTTCTTAAGGAAATTCGTGAAAACAATAAATTGTCAAAGCAAAATAGAAACTAGTTATTAATTATAAAAAAAAAAATAAAATTAAAAATCATTTTTAAAATTAGCACATATTATTATAATACGCCTATTATTATTATGATTTTTTTTGTTTTATAAAATTGTATTCGATTGAGTAGAAGCATACCTACGTATATTTCGTGATGAGTTTGAAAAAAGAATGTTCAGAATGAAAAGAGAAACACAGAAGATGTACTTTTTGATCGAGGGCGATAGAGAGAGAAAGAGTGTGAACGATGGAATGAACTTAACAAATTTTTCTTTTTTTAACTTAACACTTCCTTAAGTTTATGTAATTTAATTTTTTTTCTTTACAATACTTTTGCAAGGAAGTAAAAAACATCAGTAGAAAAACTTAATTGGTGACGCTGACGGAGAGTCCTTTGATATTTTATTTCGTTATAAACTGCATATATATGTTATTAATTTTTAAGATTTTTTTTATGACACTGCTTTTGTTTTCTTTTTTTTTTTTTGTAGTTTGAGAAACTATTGTAAAGAAAAAATGAGAAGGAAGTACCTTTAAAAAGAAAAAAAATATAAATTGTGCTTATGCCATTATGAGAATAGATAATAGGTTCTAAGTTCAAACTATTATTTCCCTTAATACCAACGATCGATGGTGAATTTTATATTGTTTTCTTCACGTTTCTAAAATTCGATTGAGCATTTTGTGGGTATATTATTATGGTTAAGAACTTACTTAAATACAATTTAGATTTAAAACACTCATTGCAACAAAATTCGATCTCAAAATTTTTTTTTTGCCCATCAAAATGTACAATTTTATTTCTAGTTAGAAATAGGAAGAAAGCAATCGTAAAATTAATTTTGGAATTTATATTTTGCGAAATTATCATCGACGTATTTCGAATCGATCTTTACTTGAGTTTTTCGTTCGTCGAAAGAAAATGTGGAAGCTTTAAAAATACTTATTTTTTTTTAATTTTCCATTAGATGTAAACAAAGAATATTATTATTACTTAAATGAAAACATGACAATGAAATTTTAGAGTTTTTTTTCGATCTATCAAAATTCTAAATTCAAAGAAAAAAATACTAAATTTAAAATTAAAAGAAAAAAACAAAAACAAAGAAAACTACATGATCTTTATGAACAATTTTTGGAGAAAAATTTGGCTGTGATAGATTAGATTATAAAACAAAATTTATGCAAAATTTATTAATTCTTATTTATGAGTGTTGTAAAAGTAATATATTTAATGTGTCAGTATTAAACTGTCGATAAAATAAAAATAAAATCTAACCAAAAAGAAAACAATTAAATAACTTTAGAGAAAAAAGAAATGAAATTTAAACAAAATTGTGATTCCTTTCGGCCTTTTGTAGTAAAAAAAAAACACTAATAAAAATGAAATTCAATTAAAAAGAAAATTTTCTAAAAGAACAAAATTTGTTTAGTAAATTTATTTCTAATATATAAATATATTTTTTTAATGCAATCTACGGATATACGATCTCAAAAAAGTAATGTGATCACGAAAAAAGAATTCGTTTCTTATGATTAATTAACTGTGTTAAATTTTTTAAAGTTTCCACACAAACATTTTATTGAAATTATTTTTTTTTTCCTCAACATTCCATTTGCTTTTTTTTTTTGTTGAAATTATGAAAAGGAAATTATATGAAAGGAGTCAAAATCCCCATTCATACAAGAAGAACAAAATCGATCTTTGGTATTAGAAAATATTATTAATATCTGTTATTATTATTTTTTATAATTCTTTGCGTACGCAAGTTTGTTTTGTAAATTTTATTTTTAATTGTATGTTGATGAATTTAATATGTTTTGTTTATTATTACTTGGAAGCAACCGTTTCATGATAAGAGTAAAATACAACAAGAAGAGAAACTGCAAGAAATCATTGTTTCAACAATTTTAATTGAATAAAAAAGAAAATGTTACATTGAAAGATATATGATTTTTATTTTGATTTTTCATTCGACAATCATTTTCATTGAAAATTCATTAAGAAGAAAAATTCATTCACATTTGTGCGTACATTTTCATTGCATCATTAAATTCATCAGCTTGTTTTCATTTTGTATTATGATTTAAGTTCCTATTAATTTTAAAAGAAACATTATTACATCCATTTGCATTTAAGTATTTTGTTTGTCATGGAATGCCTTTTACATTTGTAGGTCGTATTACTTCAAAATAAAACATGGACAACAAGTAGGTAGCAGTTGGTATTGGGATGCGAAAATGAATCGAATAAGAATCATCTCTTATATCGCTGAAAGATACACTATTTGTGGAGTCTTGTATTCACGTCAATTGAAGCCGCTTATCAAGTAGTATGGGATGTAGATGTAGATGATATGTAGATGTTCATTTTTATAAAATAATTTAAATGCATAGCATAAAACAGTACAGTATCCCTTCGCCGCCGTTTACCTGGAAGTGAGGCCGTAACGTTTCCTGAAACATTGAAGACCATTAAGCGCATTCCACCACTAATTCTGGCAATCAATCGCGACTATTTTTTGCTTTCATGTTACCGTATCACTAGAATTGTCGCTTCAAAAATAGAGAGCATATGAAACAATAAAGCATGACCTTACAAGCACTTGTCTAATATTGAGACTCTTACTCTTATAACAACATTGGAACAATCTAAACTCAGTCCACTTTTTAGAAACAGCACTGGAACTACGGCTATCAGTCATGTTTCACTTTTCGTTATGCTCAGGTTTTCAAGCGTTTACAACAATACAACAATTTGTAAAATCAGTATTGTTATTATTTCGTAGATAGTCTGAAGTAGTGGACGAAATACAGCTCGCCAACCACTACATTACGTAGAGCGGCCGAGTTTTAAATGGTTAGTATAAGAGAATGTTGCAACTTCGCGTTATGCACCTAAAAAAACTTTCACCAAACAGGGTCGTTTTATTTCTGAAAAGAGTTGCGGCTACTATGAGTGAGGAGGTAGTGTCGCTGTCATTTCTTTCAAACATTTCGTTTAGTAATCTTCAAGTAAAGGGTATTGCTAGTAAAGCCAATCGCATTCCAGTAATAGACGTTAGACGCGATATCCGTTCTTACACTTATGACTTTGCAAATGGATGCACATAATAATCGTTTAATAAAGTTTAAGCCAATAACGTATTTTATTTTAATTTTTGTACTAACCATAGCTAACATTTTAATTCATTAAAATCATTCGAAAGTTCCTCAAATTCAGTTCCCCATTATTTTACATCATTTGAGCCATTTTTTAGTTTTTAAACGTTCATTTATGTTCCTGAAGGATTTTCCGTTGAAAAGACACAAGCAACCTAAAGCACACCGATTGAGTTTTTATTTCCCAATGATACAGTGAGTAAACGAAAGACGCGTAGAGAAAACTCAATGGAATTTTTTTCCCTATTATGGGAATTTCTAAAAATTAAACTAAAAAACATTTAAAATAAAATCGTTATATACACACCGTTTTTCCTAAGGAAAAACGTTATTAAAGTAAAAAAAAAAAAAAACTAAATTAAATTTTGGTATTTAAATGAAATTTTTGGAAAATATTTATATATATACACACATAAATTGAATGAAAAAAAAAAAAAAAAAAAACATTTAGAGCAAATAACTGAAGTAAATTAGTAATTTTGGTAATTTAAGGTCAAAAACAAAATTAAGAAACCCATTAAAAGATATAAATAAAATTAAATCTTTAGTGCTATACTAATTTCTTAGAACATATTTATCATATACACATGTAACGAATTATTTTCCTTATTTTACTTTCTCGAATTTAAATTGTTTTCCTTTGGATTATCTGTATTTATGTTCATCGTAGAACCTAAGTTCAAATATAAGTAATTCTTTAGGTGAGGACAGCATAGCATTAGAGGGCAAACAAAAAATATATAAAACAAAAAAAAAACTACACACAATATCATTAGAATACAAACAAAAAATAAATAAAAAGAAAACTAAACTTTATAACAAAACTATTAATGTAAAAACTGGCATTTTACTATATGAAAGAAGTACCACACAAGAAAAATAAAAAAAAATAAATTAAATTGAAAAACAAAAATGACTTACACAACGTCGACGAGATGAGGGTGGCTATTGAAAGAAATTATAGAAAAATAGAAACCAAAAAAAATTAAGACATATTAAGAAAATACGAAATCAATATCACTCATGCATTACACAATTATTTAGATACAAAAAGGACAAAACAAAACTTTTTTGCATATTATAATATATATATAAAAAAAATATTATATATATATACACATATTGTATACCTATAATAACAAAAATTATATATATTTGAATATGTAATTTAATATCAAATGAAAAAAAGAAAAGAAAAAAAATCCCAACAATGGTCGTTAATGAAATTTTTTTTTTCTAAATCGAGGGAAACAATATAATTGCGAGTTTTACAAAATAACATGAATTCTCGTTGCGACTTATTGTAGCTTAGAGTGCCTCTATTATATAAAAATAAAAAGTATATTTAACATGAAGGAAAAAAAATACCATTAAAAGTATATATATTATCAGAAAAAAAAAACAAACAAAAATCGTATTTATAAACAAAAAGTATAAACCAAAACAATTTAATGGACGAAAAAAAAAGTATTTCTAAGGAAAAATTAATTCAAAATAAAATTTAAAACAAGAAGACTTAAACATTTAATGATAAGCCTAACACACAAGAAAGGAAATATTTGAACATATTAACTACAACCCAGATTCTAATAATGCATTCAGTGCGGGACCTAGTATACAATTTTTGTTTTAAATATATTTTGTGTATACGTTACGAATATTTCAATGTACTACTTAGAAAGTAATCTGCAAAATACGTGCTTGCTTAAGAGCCCCAGATCTACACGATAAAATCCCTTCATATTACTTACAATTGCCATAGAACTTTTCATTTGAAGCGTATAAGCTGAGATCAAAAAAATTAAGGCACTTTGTTCTATAAACTCAAAAAAAAAACCTCTCACAGTCAAAAGTAATTTTCTGTCAATTGTACAGATTTGGTACATTGTACATGGTTTAACATGGTCTTACTGCACAAATTATTTGCACGACTGCCTTAAACAGTATACCGCTAAAGGGTCTTATTCCGAAGAAACTACGCAAAAAAGTTGTACCATTTTAAAAGCTAAAGAAAACTTTTACTTTTTTCCATATAAAAAAATAAGTTATTAGAAAAGACTGACTGCAAAAATCTCCATTGTAAACGGTAAAACTGAACGAAATGGAAAAATTCGAATTAAAAATACCTCTTAAAATGTTCACTCGATTTTAATAAAAGCCTTTGCAATATGATCACCCACAAAAATAGGGGATGACCCCATCGCCCTTATAAAAACAATAAATGCATTGATTTTTCATCCGAATACCAGCTAGTATCAGGGCCGGACAAAATGCATAGGTGTAAATTTTATAACCAGTTCCTGAAAATAATTAAAATTTGATAACTTTTCGTGGTTTAGTACATAAAATTGCATGTCAGGGTCAGTTAAATGCTAACAATAAAAGTGATTTATATGTTAGCTGCAAAAATAAATTAAAATTCTATTAAGGTAGTCACAGTTCTCAGTATCCTTTATCTTGACACTTTCCAAGCAAAAGAATTTTTTTATTTTAATTATTTCCCGTCTTTATACTAAGTAGTTCTGTCACACATCTGTGAAGGGATTTAGTCCTATTGGGTATTTCAAATTAGCAATCAAAATCTATTAAATACTTTAAATTTCCCCGTCTCCACTGAATGCAACACGTATTTAAAATGATATTCTATATACGAACAAAAAAAAAAGAACTGTACACATAAATAGAAAACATAAACAAGGTAATTAAAACATATTAGCGGACAGTAAACAAGATAAACACATTAATTATAATTATTATCGAAAGAAAACATTTTAGAAATGCTTTTTTCCATAATTTATTTATACATTAAACAAACGGTACTTATATCAACAAAAAGAAAGCGTTGGCACATAAAAAAAACGAAAACAATTTTTTCAATAAAAATAAAACAGAAAACTATATACTTTCAATGAGATTTTTAAGTATTTAAAAAAAACAAGATCACTAAAAATAACAAAAACTACGAGTTTCGGCAGACGAAAATTTAATTTCTGGCAAATACAAACTTCAAATTGTTTTTCCTTAAAACTGTATTGTTTTCATGCAAGAAATAGAATAAAAAAAAAAACAGTCCACATCAACAACAATAGAGCAATAGCAGCAAAACACAAAATACTAAAATCAACTACATACTTTCCATTAAATTGACCTTTATTTGATTTACTGAAATACATCACAAAAAAATAAACATTAAAAATATTATATAACAAATATTAAAAAAAAAGTGGCTCAGGGCAACTCAAATTCTTCCACAATTATACAATATACAGAACAAATAATAAACCAAAATGCAATAGAACCATATTTTATTACATTAAAGAAAACAAAAAACAAAACTCTAATACAATAAAAATAAAAGTGAATATTTTTTATTTCAGCGCAAAATAACAAATAGAAAGCAAACAATAATATTTAGTATTTACACCTGGTCAAACAATTGTAAATGCTTGACAGCAAACAAAAAAATGTTGACAAAAATTATTATAAAATAATTGAATGCAAAAAGTTTTTGTTAAACATTTTTTTTTTTCATTTGTTCGTACCTTATTTCTGCAACAAACAACAATAAGATATATTTTCAAATTCAAAATAATATCAAATATAATTGCTACAGAACAGAACAAAACAAGTAAAAATGAAAAACAAGAAATGCCTCAGAACTCAATAGTGAAATTTTTTTAAAACAAATTTTAATTTCCTTTGTTAATAATTAGTAAGAAACAGTTAAAAAAGTAATAAAAACAAATATGTCAGCTTGTTTTGTTGGTTTCATTTTTCCGTAGCAGATTTTTACAGAAAAAAAAAAAAAACAAAACAAAACCAAAACCGAAATAAAACAAATAGAAGAAAATATTTTTAAACTTAAAATACAAACGTAATAGAATTGAAAACCATAGTGAAGATAGTATTTTTTAAAACAAGAAAAACAGAAATAATACAAGAAATAAAATATATTTATATTTACTCAACCACAGAACTGTTGATATAAACTATAAAAACAATCGTTCACCGAAACAAAATAGTGTTATACGAAATAAACAAATGTCTTTGTTTCATTTTGTTAACAATAATCAATTAGACTTGTTTTTAATTTTTGTACAACAACTAAAAAACAATTCACTGGAAACTACAAGTAACTGAAAACTGCAATAGTGTTTTTTTATTTTTAATCAAAAGACTATTATACATTATACAACTAAAGAAAACAAACAATAGAACTAATTTTAACACAATACTAGTATGATTTACATAGTTTTTGATTTTCAAATCCATAATACTTGATATTTTTGAGTGCCAAGCTAAAGTTATAAATGAAAAGAAAATAACAGAACAACCAACCACAACCAACAAATATATTTAACAAAATGCATTATTGGGAATATTAAAAAATCTTTCAAAAAAAATCGTTGCTGAAGCAGATTATTTTCAAAGTAATTTTGATTACACAAAACAGAAGAAAACGGAAATTGTTCAAAAGGCAATATTTACTATAAAAATCTATGTTTTTTCTATTAGTTTCTAGTTGCAAATGAAATTCATGAGGGAACAGATTATTAAGAACCAGGAATCTTTAATTCATAACATTGTAACGAAAAAAAATCTAGCTATACTTAAACATCTTTCTTAAAATAATATGCTAAAAAATAAACCATTCAATTTTGCTGTCAGTCCCCGCTATTAAAAAAACTGAACCAATAATAGCTTACCCAAGATTGCTTCTTCCCGAAAAAAGCATAATCATTTCCCAACAAACCAACATTAGTAACCAAGATCTCCGGATCGGTTTAAATTATATCTTTGATCGGATGGCAATATTTAAGCATTTAAATGGACCCATGAACCGGAAAGCCATATAAGTTAACAATCTATAATAAAACATTTGGCACGATCGGAGACGATAAAATAAGATTTCCAAAAGTTTGACCGATAAACATTGGAATTTCTTCGCTATTTCTAACAATCAGCAACCAAAACTAATCACACGATCGATATGAACGATGACGTCCATCATTATGCAAGCTTTCAAATTACTATCGTACATACAGCGATTTATTTAGATCGATCATTTGAAAAAAATAGGTCTAATATAATATATAATCTAACGACAAATATTGATCGCGTTCTCTGAACAAGGATCACTTTGGCGTTTAATGGTTACATCAATCACAATAGAGACTGGATTGATCATAGTAACGTGAGAGAGAAAACAAAATGAAAACTCGTTGATTATGCGTTGATTTTCTAGTTGCGTTTTTCAAGTTTGAAATATTGTGCCCATAAATTTTTCTTCATAATCATATGAAAAGACACAATCAGGAAATTCGGGACTGCTCAAATATTTGGCATATATTAGTAAAAAAATTGTTTTAGCATCGGTTTTTATTCTGCTGGACCATTGAATTAACTAGAGAAACTCTGTCACACACCAACAAAAATAAAACACAGCCATCCCCATAGAAATCACTTGCAACTATATCTAAATGAATAAAAATTCCAATCTAAAAACCAGAAAAATAAATGTCAATCTGCTGACTGCACACCAACCACAAGTATATATTAATCAAATAAAATAAACAAATCTCGGCAAAACTAAAAGAAAAAACTTTTAAAACAAAAAGTAATTGCAATATGTACATAACATAAATTCAACCAACAAATTAAAAGAAACAAAATAACTTTTAAGGAGGAAATAAGAAAAACCCAACACAAAACGTATAGAACCAATTTTGTAGTTAATTTTTCTATTATAAAAAAAAATAAAATAAACTAAACATAAACCCAAAAAATTGTATAACAAAACAAAGAAACAAAAATACACAACACGGAAACATATTATTAGATTGTAAAGTAATTATTAAACAAACAAACAAAATAATGATCAAGAAGACATATTGCAAGCATATTTTTATCCCGATTTCAAAAAAGAAAACATAACGCAAATAATAATAAACAAATTGTAGAACATGGCTTGAATCAACAACAACAATTATCCATTCTTTTTAAATATATTTTACATTTATAATGTAACTTACATGCTCAAAATAGATTATTAATAATGTTTAAATAACTTTCTTTCCAAGTGTTGACATTTTCTTTCAATAAGATTTAAAAGTACAATTCCTTTGTTAAATGTTTAAATGATTGTCAAGCTATGTTTCTTTTTTCTTTTCCGTAGATATTAGCTTATACACCACATTATGTATTAAAAAAAACATATAAGTAAAAAAAATACACTGTAGTGCCTAACCCCCTTGAATATTAATAATATTATTTAAAAAAGGTCTCAAGAAAAGAAAAAAATAACAGCAATTATAGAATAGAATCGACGACCATTTAATGAGAAAACGCAAGTGAGTGAAAACTACAAAAAAAAATAAAAAATTATAAGTTTTAACTTATTAATTACGAAATGTTTGTAAACAAACATTAATTATAAAGGAAAAAGAACATTAAGAAAGTTTTACCTTCCAGCAAGTAGTTATCAGTTTGGATTTGTTTTTTCTTCCATAAAATTACTAATGGAATGACAGTTACATTTTTTACATTTAATTTAGTTCAATTTTATTTTTCCTTGTTTTATTTAGAGTTACATTCATAAGTATAAATAGTAAGAGTAATTAATTGTTCCTTTTTAAATTATCGATTTATTGCCGTATTACACAACACAGTAGTATTCCATTGTTTGTTTGTTTTTTTTTTATTGATTTATATTTTTTTATTATTTTAATTTTAAGTTAAAACAAAAAATAATGAAATACAAGAAAATAGTACCTACGGTTGAAATTTTAAGTTTCCTATGAGGCTCTTTTTATTACAAAGCAAAACAAAAGACATACAAACACAAATGATAAAATAAAAAAAGACTACAATATGAGATGAAACAAAATACATTTTTATTTAATTGACATTTCCGAAACAAAAATTAATTTGACAGCTGTTTGACAAATAGTGGTTCGATTTTAAGGCAGTTGGATACATGGGAGACTGGTTGATTTTATCTTTAACAAACTTAATGAGAAGAACGCGCATGCATGTTCAATGCAGAAAAAACTATGGTGGCCTCGTAATCCAACTTGAGGAGAGGCTGTTCGTCTCGAGTGTCAAGTGTTTTCATAAAGGCCACGATATTCGCGCTCGGAAAGCCCAATGCAATCGTCGCCAACTAGTTTGGTCTTTAATACTTCTTGATCTTAGGTATTAGTGTGTTAGGTTTTTTTGTACCAAACACACCAACCAATGCAATAATTTAGAATTGCTGTATGTGTATTTCTCCAGCTACAAAAACATCTTAGCTCCATGCTTTGAATGCCTCTTGCGATAGTTTTGTAACAACGCGAACCACTGACACCATTACTTTATCATCAATAGTAAATATGAATAATAGCTGCGTTGTGTTCAAAACGCACACGTTGCAGCCAACTTACTTTTGTTTTTCCTTCACTTAGCTTAATATCACAAACCATTTTCATAAATAATCGTAGACAACTTGATCGTTTCTTTAACCGCCCTTCCCCAACTGAATTAAAATTATACCTCAATGTCAAATCCAGCGCCACACCTGAATTTTCTCGAAATAATGAATTTGATTTAACAAAAATTTCACAAAACTCACATTAATTTACAGAGCAACAAAAAAAAACAAAACAAAATAAAGAAATACCACAAAACAAAATAAAGAAATAGCTGCAATACGTTATTGTCATATGTTCCTACAAAATATATATTTATATTTATTATTACAAAAAAAAATACAGAAAAAAAAATAACAATTTAAATAGACAGATTTAAGTAAAAACAAAACAGCAAAATATTTGTATTTTATATAAATATATATATTTAAACCACGATAGACCATAAAACAGAAAACAAAACAACAAAAAAAGCAAAAACAAACGTAATACAGTTAATTCTTATTTTACTACATAACTTTTAATTTATTTAAGACGTTTTATTTAGAGGCAAAAAATAAGTATGTATTAAATATTACCTTTAATAAAATGCATTCTCTATATATACCTTACATTAAAACAGACAGGATTTCACATATTACATAAATATATATATAGATATATATATTTAATTTATTAACATTATTAAACTATTATACAGAAGTGAAAAACAAAATGTCTATATATATATATGTATATTATTGAATACAAATATTGAAATGTATTTTTGTTAAATAAAATTAAAACCACAACAACAACTATGTTACCAACAATTAAACAAATCAATACAAAACAAAACCAACAACATGACGACGAAAATCATCATCAAAGTTGTACACTTAATTTTTTCTTTTTTTCAATTCATTTGTAAACATCAGAAAATAAATTTAATTAATCTTTGGGTTTCTTTTTTTCTTATACATAATTTTCTACTATATTATTTATTTAAGTTAACAATAAAACAAACAGTAAACACACTGAAAATAACAGCATTTTACAGTTGAGACAGGGGGACAGTTCTGAATAAAACAAAAAATTTTGGTTAATACTTCTGGAAGTTTAAAATTTTAAAATAAATCTATCGTAAGCAAAAAAATACAAGAAAAATTTTGAAAACAAAACTCATTTTTAGAGTTTGTGCTGATCTCAAAGGAATAAAAGAAAACTGACATTATTGCGTTTTGTCGAAAGCGATGACAAATTATTATTGTATAAAAAGAAAATAATAACTCACCAAAGAAGTAAAAAACAAAAAAAAACAAAAAAATATTTCTAAAATATGCACGTTCAAGAGAAAAGAAAATTTACAAATACAAAATGTCAGTTTATTTAAACAAAAGAATGCAAACATAAAATTATATAACAAATCGGAAATAAAGAAACAAAAATTATAATAAACAAATGAATGCATATCATAGTTGTAAAAAAAAAATAAAAACACAAATACAAACAGAAAAGAAAAATCATACAATTTTCAAGAACAAAACAAACAAAAAGAAAATGAAATGGGAAATTTGACAAAAATATGAAAAAATGGTGTATAAAAATTTGAAAATATATTATAAAAAAAAAAAATATAAAATAAAAAAAAACCGCTTCGAGTTTTATTTGTTGTGCGCGCAATATTTTCCTTCACTCTAAATGTTGCTTGTGCATGCGATCGATGTATTTTCTTCTTAATTCTTTTCTCTCTATTTTCTGTTCTCTTTCTTGTGGAGCAGTGAGCAATTTTTGTTTCCTCTAATTCATACATTTTTCAAATTTATAATGTAAATCTTTTTCTTTCTATCAAACCAAACAATGCCTTCCAATAGATTGACACGGAGCACATTATACCAAATTTTGTTCGTTCAATTACAACACATCCAACCAGCAGATGCCCGACTCCGTTTGCTTTCCCCTTTACACCACTTGGTCTAAGTCTATTCGATACAGATCCGTCCAGAATACTAAGTATGCTACATCATCAGACGCTATTAGCGGAGGAGGCTTTGAGGTAAGTTAAGTCTCATACACAAATTCTACAGAATAAAACAACTGATTTCTTCAACAGATATCGAGGTCTTCTGTTCGCGCCCAAAGATCATCCGCTCCGTTTCAACTCAATAAGTGATATACTCCCAAAAGACCACCAGGAACTAATGTCCAAACGTTCACCAGCAACAATGTACAAACAAACGAATATTAATAGTAATAATCGCTATCCGTCGGCTATAAGCATTTACCAACATCACCAGCATCACCACCACCACCACCAGCAACAGCAGCAGCAGTTTCTGCACCAGAAACTTCATCCACAGCGTGATGCATCACCAATGGCAACAACCACAACGGCAACACCATCGCCAAAACATCAGTACACAAAGGACACTCTGCTCGATGAGCTGAAGCGCAAGTCCGAAGAAACCGTCCAAAGGGAGGAGGAAGAGATCGAAATGTTGGAAAATGGTGGCGCCAGCAGTGTCTTAAGTGGCACCTCAGCCCTACTGAGCGGACTTGGTGGCGCTGGCGGTCTTACGTCCAAAGAAACTCTCGGTCAATATTTATGCCGTCGTTCGAGTTCATCGCTGGCCGATGGACTACGCTATGGCATCGGTCACTTTTCGAGTACCGAAACGTCCAGTTGCAAGGAGAAAAGTTCCTCATCATCTACCTCGTCGACACCGCCGCCCCTATTACAGCCTCCGCCATCAACCTCCTCGTCTTCGTCCACGTCCACCTCATCGTCAGCCGCTCACGTCAAGTCGCTGGCTGACGCCGCCCTCTTTTCCGAACCCATCGAAGAGGAAACCCGTTGTGTGGTCTGTAATGCTAACTTTCCAAATGTCTGGCTGCTAGAACAACATGCTGCCCTGCAACACGCCAACATGGGCCCCAACGATGATAAACCATTTATTTGCGAGCAGTGCGGACAGTCATATCGCTATCGGTCGGCCTATGCCAAGCATAAGGAGCAGAATCATAGGGCTCGACTGCCAGCCGATAAGCTTTTCACTTGCGATGTCTGTGGCATGCAATTTAGGTACTTGAAATCGTTCAAGAAACATCGCTTGAATCACGCCCTGGAGCGACTGCACGGCAAGAAGGATCGAAAGAATGTCGACAGCAGCCAGGATGTGGTGACCAGCTCAAATGAAAACGTACCCGACGAAGGGTGCGACCTTAGAATCAACATCAAGCGCGAGAACGAAGAGGAGGACCAGGATAATACGATCGATTCAGCCGGAGGGCTCTTCCACGACGGTGCTGGAGGCCACATGTTGGAGCAGAATATTACCAGCTCCGAGGGAATACATAGTACAAATAAAAGGGTGAGTTCTAAAACAGTCCCTCAGAAGAAATATGTCTAACACCTTCTCATCTCGTTTCAGCCTCGTCTTATTTCGCCCATGGAATCGGAACCCACCCACCCAACGACATCGATCAACAGCCTCATCAATGCCGAGCGCATTCCCAGTGAACAATTTCTCGGGCTCAATCCACAGGAAGCCTCAATTTTGAACTTCTTGCGTGTGGATGCAGCCGAAAGACAGCGTGATAAACGGTGAGTAGCCAAGATGCGTCCTACTTGTGTAAACAACTCCAGCTATACTTTTTCTCTTTGTCCGCACAGTCCACAATCGTCTCGGTTCGCCTGCCCCTTCTGCGGTAAGTGTGTCCGCTCGAAGGAGAATCTGAAGCTACACGTTCGCAAGCACACCGGCGAACGACCATTTGTCTGCCTGTTTTGTGGCCGAGCATTTGGTGGAAAGTCCGATCTAACTCGCCATCTTCGAATTCACACCGGCGAACGGCCATACCATTGCGAGTCATGTGGTAAGTGCTTCGCTCGAGCTGACTACCTCTCAAAGCATCTGACAACGCACATTCATAATGCGCCACGCTGAGATGAGGCGCGAAGGAGACGACTCCTTCGCAGATAATAAATTCAATAGATTAAACAAAAAAATCTAAAAACCTTCTCAAGTGTAAAATAGATGAAATATTTTTGGAAAGAGAAGAAAACAAAACTCTACGATGCAGACAAATAAGAAATTATCAGAAAAGAAATTGTGAAACTTTCTTTTTATGTTGCTTAGAATAAGAATTGCACAGGAAACACATTTTATTGTAGATTTAGGTTTGACAAAAAATTAAACACACACACAATAATAATTGGTTTTCTAAATTAAGCGATTTATTAACATTTCGGATATGTTACAACAAAAATAAGCTTAGGCTAAGATTTGACGGTTGTTTGGGATTGTCGTTGCTATTATCATGGTGTAGTCAAGGATTTGCTTCCTTTTTTGTATAGTCGTCGTAAAATTTTGCCATAAGCGAAGGCGACTCTATTTTTTTGATCATTGCGATAAATCGAACTTGTATTTCCGCCAACACAAAAAAAGCAAATTGTCTGTATGTTGGATAGTTCCACAATCAGAGTTCCTAACTTCCGGATAATATTTACCGAACTAAGAATTACGAGCTTTATAAATTTTTTACCAAAAGGACAAGTTTCCTCTAGATCTAGAGCATAGGGATTATCTTATTGTTCACTATTCGCACCAGTTAGTTTGCGGATGCGAGGGGAACTCTTATGAGGTGAGTAATAGACCAAAAGCTAACAGTACAACAACCCGCTACAGGTGTCCCTTAAATGAAGTAATAACAAATTGTAAAATCCAGTAGTTTCCATCATATGCTGGGTACGTTTAATGTTGCATCTACTTACATTATCACATATGGACGGCATGAGATGAGAGAGACTTCCGTTTGTCCGTAGTCAATGTGGCGCAACAGTTATTACCCAATTTTCATTGGCTGTAATATGTTATTATGAATGAAAAACTTTGCATCTGCTTTTGGATTATGTGTAATTGATGTCCAGGAAAAGAAGTCTGGAACGGTAAAATAATGCGATTTTACCAGACAGTGAAAGTTCCCAAAACGAGAGGTTAGGCTTGAGCGTAAATTGCACGCGCCTGGCGGTCAATAGCTAATAGCTGACGCCCTGTCTGCACCTTGTTAGGCATCATCTTCAAGTCGTTTACCAAAATTCTCTGCAATGACCGCCGAATCATGCCCAATTGCATGACACGTCGTCTGGTCGATGCTCCGGGGTCGTTCTCAGATCTTTTTCAAAACCTACTCCAATGGGAAAAACTTGAGTTTAATATAACATAAATTTTATTAAACAAATTAGTTTGCGGCGTATCACGATTTTGACGAAAAATTCGCAGCTTAGTGATTTGATTGGCTTTAATTCGTCAGTATCGTGATAACTCAAATGAATTAACTGGGACAACAAAAGAAAGTGTTAAGACTTGCACATGATTTTCATCAACTCTAAATCATCATTTTGTTTGCAAATGTTTTGTTAAAATGTTGAACGTAAAATTTTAATTTTACAATAATTACAGTCATTTCACAAGAATACTAAGAACGTTTCGGTTAGAAACCTTTGGTTAACTTGTTAAATGTGTTTTTTTAAGAGTTTGTTTTTCGAATTGGCCACTCTTTTTCCCAGCGACAATCAATTTCGAGCTGGCAGCTTAATATATTGGTTGGTCATTTTGCCCTAAGTAGACACACATGTTGACCATTTTATTATGAGTATAAAACGATGATAGACGCCCTCAGCTGTTTAGAAAAAAAAACTATTCACAAAATAGACTTCCGTATTGCGCTAGTTTCGACTTTAAAATGTCGACAAAATTCTTCTTTGACATCACTTTCAATACCAACGACTTCCCGCAATTGATTCGTATATAAATTTTAAATAAAAAAGGTGTAGGTTCGAATTGAAAATACTAAATTTAGTTTGCTTTTCTTTTATCTTAAAAATATAAAAAAAAATCAAAAATGTGTTCCTTAAACATAAATAACAATCAAACATGAATATAAACTTGTTTGATACTTACATCACGGTTGAGAGTTTGTTTTCTGTAAAAAAAATTCATAAAATCTAAAGAAATGAAATAAAAAATCCCAAGTCAATCAAAAACGATAAACAAGTCCAAACAATCTTTGGTTTCAAATGTGTAATAATCACAACTTTTGTAGCAATAGTTTAAAAACAAACAAATTATTTCTATTTTATATTTATTTACAACAAAAGAAAAAATCCTATAGACAAACAAAAATAGCAACTAAATAAAAAGAAAAACAAAAGAAAGTATATATATTGTATTACAATTTTTTTACTGTTATATTAAATGAAACTATTTACAAAAGAAAAACAAAACACGCCAATAAAACAACTCACAATAGCTAAACGATTTTTGTAAAAAGAATAGAAAAAAATCAAAACATATATTTATATTAAATCAATAGACCCAATGTTTTTTTACTTAAAACAAAATAGACATATAATTAATGCAAACAAAAATCAACACACTTCTTTCCTACAAACTGTTACAATTTTTACATTACAAAGAAATAAATTTATATTTAAAATGTACATTCAATAGTTGATGAAATCTTTATTCTTTTATACAAAAACAAAAAGCAAGAAACTTTTTGTAAAACTTATTTCTGATGAATGTAATTTATTATTGTTTTCAAGGTAAAGCAAGTGCATTGCTATTTAACTATTTTAAACAGAAATATGTATAAAACTGTGATTTCTACACTGCAATAGAACTACAACTAAGAAACTATAAGTTACTACTACTAATACATACACATATTAATCCAAACAACAAATTGCTAAACGCAATTCTCCTATTGAAGAGATGTTGTTGCAATGTCGCACTATGGTGGGGACAAGGTGTTAAAGCATTTTACTATTCTTGAGAGAAAGATAATTGATTTCTTGAATTCAGTTGTTGCTATTTTTTTAGGGTCTAAGTTCATAAGAGCACATCCCAAATTTTAGTGAATTTTTGCCAAATTCAGTTGGAATTTGTTTCCGTACACAAAAGTAAGGCTTAAGAAATCAAAAGCTTGCTTCTCCATAAAAATACATGTCAGTCCTTAAAACTTGATAAGGCTGCTATCCCAACTGTCAATTCTTTCAAACGTCAATTTTCAGGTGACCATTTATTTTTATACATATATTTACTTATCAATGTAATACGAAACAAAAGCAAAACATTTATTTCTGCACAGAATTCAAGCATGTACGTAAAAGCTGTTAAATTTTATTTTATTTTCGGTCGATTTGCAAATCTTTACTTTAAATCATTACCGTACTTTCTGGTTATTCTACTTCGATCCACGAGAATTCTTCCGAGCTGAGAGAAACATAATATTTAACAAATTGACCCAAAACTACGGAAACATGCCGCTTGTGACAGAACTCAACTTCAAAGCTAGACTTATTCTGTCGCCATTCAATTTTAATGAGAACCGGTTTAATAACGATTTAGGAAAATGAGAACATCTGGTTTTGCTTTCCGCTCACATTGGGCGCCAGTTAACAAGATGGTTTGTAATATGCATAACCTAATGCACAGTTATATTTATCATCTTCTTCTGTTTAAGTGACGCTACGGGATATTATTGTGCACTCCAAGTTAGTTACAATATTTAGTAGGTAGAAACTCTTATCCAACTTCAGCAACAAATTTTCAATTTTCCCAAATACGTACTACTGTTCAAAAAAACCAACACCACCTTCCACTCATCATGGCGCCACAAAACAATTTAAATCTTCAACCGCCTAAACATTAATACAATAAACATAACTTAACAATAGCCTTCAATTTATAAAATCAATTCATTTTCTAACAATGTTCTAATTTATATAGTCTAGAAAATTTTTTACAAACTTTACGTTAAACAAGTTAAACAAAAGAAAAACACACACAATATATAAGTAAAATAAAATACCCTGAACCAAGAACATCGAATAATACCATGTAGTTTCAATATTATAAACTAAACTAAACAATTGCCGTACCAATAATTATGAACAACAAATAAAAAAATACTGCAATTAAATATGTATTAATATTAAATTAAAGTTAAAAAATAAAAGCAAAAGAAGAACAAAACTTTCACTGTGCCAAAATATGATGTACCTCATAAAAATAGTAATTTAAAACCTTAAATAATTAACAGAAACAACAAATAAAACAAGAGAACGTGTAAAATGTAATTGAACAACCATAGTTGAAATGTAAATGTAAAATATAAAGTAAAATGAAACACAGCGCAACAGGTGATTACAGAATACACAAATAATTATTTTAAACAATGATTACATAATATATATGAAAATACTTTAATTTATTTTTTTAACACAAATTTTTTTCATGAAAACAATGTAAATCGAAATCGGAAAGAGATGAATTAAGAATGGAATAGAGTGGAATAGAAATGTAGTACCTATTTCAAATTGTACATCTATGTATAATAGGGAATGCATTGAAATGGATAATTGCTTTAATCCTTTATGGTTAAATAGAACTTATTTTTCTTAACATTTTTGTGTTATCCTCTTACGTCTCAAATTAATATAATATGTTTTTTTTTTTATTGTTTCTATAATTTTTAAGAGTTTCCCGTTTGTTTAGTTTAAAAAAGAAATTTTATAATTTTGCTTTTTTAGTTTACCTTTGTTAAAATGCTGTGAATTTTATTTAAACAACAAAACTTATACATGTATACAGATATATTTTTTTCTTGGAGTTATAATATTTTCTTAATAAAATAATGTTTTTTTATTATGATTTGTTTGCATTTGCTTTTTATTTCATTCAATTTATATCAAATGCTTATTTTACTTGCTTAGCTACTATTTCTTTTAAAATGACATCAAAGTCAGAATTAATATTAAGGTAAATAATGGATTAGAACTTTCTGACAGGAACTGACAGTGACGCATTAGTACCTGCATTATTGTACTGGGCTCGCACTGGCATTGACCTGTGCTTGTGGGGAGCCAGATGATTTGCCATTTTCAGTACAAAATTTGTTTGCGGAGATCCATTCGTTAAAAGGTTTGTTAAAGTTTTTAATTTAAATCCGCCTTTTTGACAGTTTTTCGTGGAAATGATTTCAGTTAAATGTTCTTTAAAATATAAATCGTGAACTAGCGAATCACATTTCAATATTAATGCAGCTTGACTTGGGTCAGATTCAAATTTATATTTGCTTGGGTAGCTGGATCGGATCGGCTGATATTTTGATGTCACCTATTGGAAAGAGTTCCTGTTTTTTTTCAGCAATATATCAGGATTTTCCTGAGTTTGAAGCAGTTCATTGAATAGTTTTCGTTGATCGAAAATTGTTCTGCAAGTGAAAGCTTAATGACAGTTGACCCAACAACTGACAGATAAAAGTCCTGCATTAACCTCCGCGTAAGTACTCGTTTAATACGTACTAGTCTCGCTTGTGGTCGAAAATCGACCCTACCTGTTATAAGTATGTATTACAACCATATTCGATATTTATGATGTTTTTTTTTATAAACGAAATGCGGTAAATATCGACAAAATACACATTTTAATACGTCACTGTGAAAATTTAGATCAACTAATTATGGATGTCGAAAAATATTTTCCATAGTAAATAAAATTATACAGTTAGGCTTACGTTTAGGGGTAAAAAATTGCATTCGACAAATTGAATTTCACCAAAATGCTTTCATTTGACTAATAAGCATTTTGTATGGGGAATTATTAACTTCATTTTTCCAGTCTTAATGGCAACATAATACCAACAATTGTTTGTTTGTGCACAGCTATGGCACAGTACCTTTCGAATGAAAGTTTGCTGTTTGAAAACTACATTTGGGCAAACTCTAACGAAATAGTGGGTTGAACTTGTTGAATTTTCTTATCAAGAAATATCGCTTCTTTACGTTTGTATTTTTACCGACTGTGTAAATTACCATTTCTTATTTCATTTGAATTCAATCGGAACCATTTTGTTTGTAAGTCGATACATTCAAATGTTTTTATCTTTCTCGCTCCCCAACAAAGCTTTTTTTCGGATCTGAGTAACTTAAAGTTACAAAGAAAAATAGTCAATTGACATTTTTTTTTTTTTAATATTTTAGTAAAAAAAAATGCAACAAGTTGTACAAAGAAACAAAATTTAAAGAAGAAAAACAAAACACACGTGTTAGAAAATTAGGTAAATAATTAAAATTAAATAAAAGTAAAGCAATATATACATTTTGCATTAAATCGGTGTCCAATTTCTATAACAACTTATAGTAGGTATGTATACATTAACATTTATAAATAAAATAATTGGTGTCTGGATTTAAACAAAAAGTAATAATAACTAAAATACTTAATTATCTACATTTTTGGATTAAAACAAATTAGTATATTAACCATTTTTGGAGGGGTCATAGACTTTGGTAGTTAAATGAAATTTTCGATGTTTTTTTTCTCGTTTCACAAATGAAAAATAAAACGTAAAATTATTTCGTAGAAAATACAAATATATATGGTATATATATATAACTTACACAATTTCGATCAACGAACTTTTTTTAAAGAAAACAAAATGCTAACCAACAAATAAATATATTTAAATAAACCTATAAATGTGTATTCAATGTATTTTGTGTCTAAATTTTATCCACAAAACAAACTTAAGAACGTTACAAAAGTTCGTATTGTTTATCCCTGCAAGAAAAAGAACTTAAAAAAAAATAAGGTTTCAAAAACGAAAAGGCAAAGATTTCATGATTTTCTCTCCCCCTCCCCAAATTTACTTTAGCCAAGAAATAAAACTAAAATCACTTTAATCAAAAATTATTCAAACAACATTTTCAAACATTTAAGACAACTTTAAATCAAAATTTTAAATGTAACACAAAAAAAAACTATACTTATATAAATATTTTTCGGTGTTTAGACGTCTTTTTGCAATGAAAAAGTAAAAAAAGAAACAGAAAAAAATTTGCAAAATTACATAAAAATAAAAAAAATAAAACTATAAAATATTTAAACAAAGTAAGTAAATATTCACGTTGATGTTGTGAGCAATATTTTTCTCTCCTTTACTCTTTTACATAAGTGTCTACAAAATACCAACAAAACTATTTAATAACTGTAATATTTATTTATTTTTCTCCCCTAGACAATTAAGAATATGCACTAAAAGAAAAAGGAAAATTGAAAAAAAAAATTCTGTGTTAAATTAAAACATCTAATTAATGAAAGAACTTAGCAATAATTCTAAAATGACCTCAATCAAATATTTGAAAAAATATTTATATATATATATATTAAAACGCAAAACAAAAAACATTTATATATGTAAACAACAACAAACAAATATATTATATATTTTTCACAATTAACCATTTTTGTACATAAAAGAAATAAAAATAAAAAATAATTTATTTATACTTAAATATTCAATTCAATATTTGAATACTTTTTCATTTCATTTTAGCAAACAAAACAAAAATAAAAAAAAAAAAAAGTTTTTCAACAGCAAAATGATTTCAACAAAATGGCAATTAATATTTTAAATAAAATATTATAATTAATTATATAAATGTCTCTCGATCGAACGAAGAAAGAATGTGATATTTTTCTAGAGCACACCAAACAAAAATAGTAAATGAAGTAAATCTATTATAAAAATAATGTAATTCCGAAGAATTGAAAAGTCACAAACAACGCAAAACAAAAACCCAAAATATTAAGCAAATTAAATAGATAAATGTGTTTTTTACAATTCTAACCAGAAAACAAAAGTAAGTAAATTTTAAATGTCAAAAACAAAACATATATAAATACAGTTAAAACAGCCAGACAATTTTTTTATATGAATACAATTTTGCAATAGAGACTGATTTTAATCTAACATAAAAAACTAATCAGAAAAATAACTGGTTTTTACAAGAGAGAAAATAAAACGTAAATCAAATCTTAAAATACATATAACATGGACTAACGAAATAGAAGAGGAAAAATATTAACATAAACAAATGGAATTAGTTACTACTTCAGGATTGTTTTTTTTTTTTTTTTTTTTAAGTGGTTCACATTTTCACAACGGATTTAGTTACAGGAACACTTTGTTTTCAGTCCAGCTTCCTTTTTTGGGAAGCATTATTGTCATAGCTCATAGCTTTTATTGGGCACACTTACGTATTTGGGAAGTTTGATATGAAGTTTCGTTGTCAAAGTAGTAGAATTTTAAGTAGAGCATCAAAATATTTGTATTATTTGCTTCTGAAAGACATGATGAAAACTGCAGGTTGAAATATTTACCTAAGTCAATGAAACTGGTAACAGATTTTGACTTAATGTTTGCAATTTCCTGAATTCGTGTATTAGTTTCAAAATATAATTTAAACGAATCGCAAATTCTGAGCAAAGGTACAGTTAAACTTCGTAAGACTTTTAAGATTGTTTAAAACAATAGTTTATGACAACCTCACTATAATATTAATAAAATGAGCCTTGAGTTAACTATCACGATCGATTGCAATATCTGTGAATATTTGAAGAGCAACACTCAACACGAAAAGAGTCCAGTACTAATTGTCTGTTTGACTACCTTTTTCTGTTCTGGATCACATACAAGCACGAACCCAGAACAAGAATTGGTTAATATTGTTTTCAGCTTTGTTGGTCTCAAAGTCTTAAGCGCCCAAGAGAAAATCTGCTTAATGAATTCAAAACAGACTACCCAAATGACATAGATATATTGTATAATGTAAGAGGCGCTTCGTTCAAGGTGGTTTGCAATGTCAATATGTCGACGGCTGAATGCTATCTTGTTCTAAAGGTAATTTTTTACGAAATTGAGTTAGGTATGCAGTCTTCATAATTTTGGGACGCTCTTTCGTTTGGCTCAAACCATTTTGTTCTATCTCTTCTAGTTTTCAAGTAACAGAGAACTGTTTTGTTCAATACGAGACTTTTGCCATGTCATTTTGTTCTATATAACATAATATACTTAATGTTTCCTCTTTTTTTTTGTGTTTTTTCTATGTTGTTCAATATTGAGTTTTTCAATTCAATATCCACCAACATTTTACAAACTTTTTGTCCAAAATGACTTCCTCGTTGATTTCAATTTATAACTAATTCAAGATAAAAGAAAAACCATTTCTCCGACTTCTTTTACAAACAAAATTGTCAAGGCTTTCAGAAAAAAATCAATACCAATCAACAATTTTCTGATATAAACAAACATTTTCGATTTGAACTTTTAAAATCGATGTCCCAACATTTTTAAAAATAGACATTGAACAAGATAGCATTCAGCCGAAGACGTGTCAAATTCATATAATAGCCAATAACGTACTGATTTCTTTCTCTCCCTCTCTCTATTTTTCCCACCCTGTTTAGTATGCAAAAGCTACGAAAACTGCTGACTTTAACAACTAAACTTCATAATGTAAACATGTTGAAGGACTAGAGTGAGATAACGGTAATGAAACGTCAAATCGAAAAGTTAAGAATATATATTTTTGTGATAGTGTAAGAAAGATAGGTAAATAATAATTTTTTTTCCCGAGAAAAGAAAATTATTATTTTTATTACGATAGGCTAGGAATGAATGTAGTTGTATGATATGGTAATGATAGGTAATGTTTTGCTATCGAATGAGCGAATGTAATCAGCGAGGTGCTAAAACAAAAAAGTAACATTGTGATAAATATTGTAAAGTATAAGGCAACACATACAGAACACAGCAGAAAGAGAACAAGCAAGAACAAGTAATTTCCATTAAAATTATCATTCTATTACTTTTGTCTCTGGAAAAATTTGACACACAACCACAAAATATATTCAACCCGTTTAACGTATAGTACACAATTTTGTTTCGGAAAGTGAAGAGAAACACAGATTGTTCATCTTGAATGAAGAAAACTTTTAGAAAAACGATATATATAAAAATTATGTAAAAACTTTAGAAAACAAAATTAACTTTAAGCTTTCGGTGTTTAAAATTAAAAACAAACTTTAAATACAAAAAAAAAACATACAAAGTTTTGATTAAACAAAAAATGAAAAACAATCTCGGTGTTTTAAAAAAAAAAAAATTATATAGAAAGTAAACCTTTGAAAACAAGCAAAAAAATACATGAAATGATAAGCGTTAAAAAAAAAACCTTTAGGAAACAACAAAAATAAAAAGCTCTTTCACTTTCGTGTCTTTTATGCAAAGTAAAAAACAAAAATCCGTAGTTCTAGCACAAACAAATAAAAACAAGTAATATTTTTAAATTATGATCTCCATATATTTAAATTAAGTCTAAAAGAAACACAGAAACATTTTTAAACTAACAAAAACCGTACATTTAAGAACAATTATAATAAACAAAATATTGATGTGAATTATATGTGTTGTATCACTATCGAATCTCTTTTATCTATAATCCTTTAAAAAAACAAAAAAAAAAAATTGCTATCTATTTAGAAATACCTTCCCATTTAACTGTGAAGTTTTTTTTCTCGGTTTCCTTGTTCATTCAAAATATAAGTCGCATTGTAGTTTGTAGACGAATATTGAGAAAAAATCAAAACTATTCAAATAAAATTAATTTTCTTTTCAAAAAAAAAAAAAAAAAAACACAAAATTCCAAATTGGTTTCTTTTGTTCATATTTCGAAGTGAAATTGGTTGCTTTTAATCTCTTTGGTTATATGAAATCGAATACGAATACATGAATGAGAATTCTTCCAGCGAAGAAGGCCGAAACTGCAGTCGTCGTTCAAAACATAATATATGATTGTGCTTTTTATTTGTTCATTGAAAGTCTTTTTTGAATAATTGAGGTTTGACAGATTTGAGAACGAGTTTAAACTTTATTGGCCTGCAAAATTACGTACCCGATCGAAATGTAACCGAATTTCATTGGACTTATACATATTTGTTAGAATTGGCGGATGATTGCCCATTGGAAGTGAAAGATTTAAGTTTCTTCAAAGGAAGCAAGCATGTGAAAGCAAGGACTTTATTTGGCTGGTATTGCGTTCTTGATAAAAGAATTCAAAATCGGAGACAAGTCTTACATTCAGCTATTACTGTCTCAAAAATTAGGGGAACAGAGGTAGGCGTGTTGTGCGAATCTTCCGATAATCGTATTGAAGTTGGCATTTGTAATGCATTTATGGTTCGGTTATAAAAAAGCGTAAAGTTATTTGCAAAATTTCTAAAAAACACTTTTCGATAACACCTGATAAGTATCCGTGTTTAACACCATTTTGAGAGAGTTTCTCAATTATACTCTTTGGTTAGTCTCGAAACTTGTAGGTACCTTCTATCCCTCGCATGGATATGATGTATAATTGTCTTATTGGTAATAATATACAACAGGACTGCAATGTTGAGCCCGAAATGAGTGACTCGCAGACACACTAATTGAAGACTGAAGTAAACTCTCAAACTTCGTTCCGTATGTATACGAATAAGCAAAAATGGTAAGTGAATTTCAATCATTCAATCAAAATATCGGTCTTCTTCAAAATTTTAAGCACAAAACAAAAACAAAAAAAATGATCAACAAAAGTATCGTGATGTTTTGGTTTTGTTAAGTTAAAAAAATGTATTTACCATCGATCATAAGACTTGCCATGTAATAAAGTGAAGCCGTACCATTGAACACAAGCAAAGTTCAAAATTATTTCAATATTTTGTTTTTATCGATTTTCATTTCATTTCAACATAATACGTCACAAGTCATACAGAAAAAAAGCTTTATTTTGAATCCTATGTAACATTATAATATATTGACTAAACAGAATACAAATGTAAACAGAAAAAATTATAAAATCAATTCTTGTTGTATAAATGTTATAAAATAAAATATACATGGTGTTTATATAATTATGTCGAGTTTTGTTTATTTGTTTCTTAAGACGAAGGTGTAGGGAAATTAGGAAGGGGTAAGTAACTCTCTAAGAATTATAGTTCCGATGATCTCAAAATCAAAGACAGTACGTAAATACTCATAACCTATTTTAATAAACTAATGTTTAGAGAACTCTTACAATTCCGTCTATTCACATTGATTTTTAAAAGTTGTATTTTAAAATATTCATGTGCACAGAAATCATGAAGACTAAACTATGCAAGTGTTGAATTCAAAAGGACTTGGATTGGTATATCTGAAGTGTGAGGTTAAAAATGATTATTAAGGCTCCCTGAAAATAACGTGATTCTAAAATCTCCAACTTAAGCTACACCTTAGCAAAACTTTAAGCAGTCTTTAATCTAAACCTTATCTTTCTTAAACTACCACCCTTATGTCTCATTTTAAAGTGGATCTCAGTTAGAGAAGCACCTAGGCCGTCAGTCAGCGTACCACTGGCATTGAGGGTAATGGTTCCTTTTCTGGCCACTCATGCAAACCATTAGCTTCCACTTATGAAGCTAAGAAAGTTAGCGGTGCTGGTTTTGCGTAGATCACAAAGATCATTGAGAACAATATTGTATATAAGAGAGCCTTGACCTTAGGTTGGATAGGTCAGGTCCAGTTGCTTAGTGTGTTAGACTACTAAGCGAGGGGTCCCAGGTTCGAATCCCGCAAAAACCCAAATTCCAACTTAGGGTTTTTCCACTGCGCCTCTCGCGAACGTCTGACAAGCATCCGAGAGTATAACTGTCTTGAAAGAGCTTCTCAATTAGCCGTTGGGAATCGGCATTAAATTGTAGATCCCTTCCATTCGTTCCAAAAATGAAACTCACACAAAACGAATGGAATGGAATTAAATTAACTATTATTAGGTCAGGTCCGATGCAGAGTGCACTTACCCTCCTCTTCGTCTCTGCAGCTCCTGCAAGTCATTGTGTGGCAGTACAGGTCTTTGCGCGTATCTGATCTGAATATAGGTATAATGCCCGGACATGACATTAACAACTTTCGGGAACCTTGATCTTTTGAGTCACAGAAGCTCCGTCTTTTATGTATCCAGGGTTCGACATGGACATGTGAGCCTAGCAATCTAGATGTTTCCATCCGACGTCATTTATGGTGAAATATACCTAATGGTACTGCTAATTTCAAATAAGCTGCTAAACTTTACCCTTACCTAACTCAAAGTAAAGAAGCTCTAAATACCCCAAAGAACTTAAAGGAAATCAATAAATATTCACCCCTTTCGAGGTATCCGTTCGGAAAAAGTTCTGATACGAAAGTCAAATCATCGGAACTCAAATTGCGTTCGGGAAGTATCGGCGAAATCGAAGGAAAATCCATTCCGAACGGATACCTCGATAGCAGCGTTTAGGGGCAAAATAGCCCCTTTTCGAGGCTCACGACCCTTGGCCCCCACTTTTTGAAAAACGGTGAAAATAACCCTTTTTTTAGTTTAAGAAAGATTTTCTTCATTATTGAACGAAAAAGAATTCAAACATATGAAAAAAAGGGTTTCGGGATGAATAAATTTGCTTTTTTTATTAAAATTAATGTCTTTGTTGATCTGTTTTAATTTTTTTATGAGTATTTAATGCGGTTTAATAATTCATCTCTGGTTATTACTCACGGTTGAAATATTGTGTTCCCACGTTGTTATGACGCCAGCGCATGAGCAGGGACGCCATTTACTTTCACACAAAATTGTCTTACTGCGAGCACCATTTTGGAGATTCTCTATTCAGCTTAACCTCTCTTTACAAAAGGTAAGCCAAACACACTTAAACAAGATGCATCATTATGGAAAACTTTACTTCGTGCTAATTTTGCTCTTTTTAGAACTGTTTAGCTCATTGGCCCAGGTGGCCTTATGAAACCGCGATATCAGGTAAAGAAACCTTGTACCACATAACTCCAAAACAAACAAGACAAACTAAAGGGTGATTTTTTAGCTGGTTTGGTTTTGGCAACACTGGTTTTGACAGCTGACGTGTGTTTAGTACCTTGTGTCACTGTCAAACAGCTTCAGTTTGGTTTGCAATTTAACCATGGATCGTCTTACAAATGAACAACGCTTGCAAATTATTGAATTTTACTATCAAAATTCGTGCTCGGTTCGAAATGTTCATCGCGCGCTGCTTCCATTTTATGATCGGCATTCTCGACCTTCTGAGCAGTCTATTCGGAAGATTGTGACCAAATTTCGCACCAAATTTACTTTGTTGGACATTAAACCACCAACACGTTTACGTACTGTGCGTAGTGAAGAAAATATTGCGGCCGTATCAGCTAGTGTGACAGAAGACCGCGAAATGTCGATTCGGCGCCGTTCCCAGCAGTTAGGCCTTTGTTACAGCACTACGTGGAAAATTTTGCGGATGGGTTTGGGCGTAAAGCCTTTTAAGATACAGCTGGTGCAAGAACTAAAGCCAGCCGACCTACCACAACGCCGAATTTTTGGTGAATGGGCTCTTGGAAAGCTGGCCGAGGATCCGCTTTTTTATCGAAAAATTGTGTTCAGCGATGAGGCTCATTTTTGGTTGAATGGGTACGTAAATAAGCAAAATTTCCGCATTTGGAGTGAAGATCAGCCAGAAGCATTGCAACAGCTACCAATGCATCCCGAAAAAGCCACTGTTTGGTGCGGTTTATGGGCCGGCGGCATTATTGGGCCATATTTCTTCAAAGATGATGCGAATCGCAGCGTTACTGTCAATGGTGAACGCTACCGAGCGATGATAACAAACTTTTTTTTGCCCGAAATGGAAGTTCTTGACTTGCATGATATGTGGTTTCAACAAGACGGTGCCACATGCTACACAGCACGCGAAACAATGGCGCAATTGCGAGGCGAGTTTGGTGAACAGTTAATTTCACGTTTCGGGCCGGTCAATTGGCCGCCTAGATCGTGCGATTTGACACCATTAGATTATTTTTTGTGGGGGTATGCCAAGGCTAATGTGTATAGGGACAAGCCCGCTTCGATTGACGCACTGGAAGCCAACATCCATGCATTCATTCGTGAGATACCGGCCGATATGTGTGAAAGAGTATGCCAAAATTGGACTCAGCGGATGGGCTACCTGAGACGCAGCCGCGGTCAACATTTGCATGAAATTATCTTTAAACATTAAATTGCAAGGTTCAAACTATCGATTCAAATAAATATTTCATTCATTTTTTCGAATTTTTTGTGTTTTTTTTTTTAAAAAAGTTCTAAACCTCTTAAAAAATCACCCTTTATATGAATAAAGTATGTACTTTGAACGATTTATTAACTAGAAGTATTCCTATATAACATGTATTCATTCATTCATTTTCGTCGCTTACTGATCTATCCTCTTAAACAACATCTGGGTGTACAAGTAAATTCTTACTTGCTTAGAGCAAATAAATAATATATATACTATAAATTTCACATTTTGTTTCCCTTATTTATTTAAGAGAAATACTAGTTTCTACACAAATGTACATAATGGATACTTGACAGTTCAGTATTTCGCTTATGATAATCGTCAATCGCCATTGGCTTCGTGGCTCTGCGAACTTTTGTTGATGCGAAATAGAGGACAGAAATAGGTAAAATTTTCTTTTCTATAACTAAAAATGAAACTTAACTTAAAATGAAGTGAGGGTTCTTAGGAAAAACTATAACGACTACATGGTCTATTTACCATGCAAATGCGAGAGTATTGCATCGATATCGATTGGAAGCTCATCCGTTGAACTCGTTGCCACGGTAGTTGTAGTGGTTGACGATACGATCGTAGGCGCCGACTTTAGATCACCAGAATCGGGAAGCTTGCTGTGAGAGCTTTTATTCGCTATTTTTATATCGTTTTCTTGAGATCGATTAGATGAGGAGGATGATGACGGTGAGGGTTTCAACTCTTTGCCGGTTGATTTTGACAATGATACTGGAGGCGGTTGATTGTAATGGTTTGTGGAAGATTTTTTATCATCTTTGGAACGAGGCGTGATGTGTTTGCTGGTACTGCTGGTACTACTGCTAGCGGTTATTCTGGAAAATTAAGAAAATCACATTGATACTCATGTACAGGTCCCACACTATTATCTGAAACAGGCAGTAAATAATAGATGGGTGAACAAACAAAAGAACCGAGAGGGCTGCACTTATGAACAAAAACTCATTTCGTTGGATATAACACGCAGAGATATCCAACGCCCAATGTTAGGCCATTGAATTGAAGCCATACTCACTCAGTCTTCTTTGGCGGCTGCTTAACTTTGCTGTCCTCCCGGTCGGCGGTTGCTTTTGGCACCTTGAGTGTGGGCACAATCGGGGTTGACGCTGACGCCGGTGGTGAGGTAAAGCCCTGGTCAGTGCTTGTCCGCGCGGGACACGCATGGCTCACAGTTGTTTCTAAGGGTTGCTGCACCAGTGCTGTTGGTGACGCCACTTCAACACAACCCGTCGTCGTTGTCACAATCGTATTACAATCTTTCTCACAACTGGATAGCTTCACCTGGCGCTTTTTTGGAATATTCCGAATGCCCAGCTGTTTGTGAATGGACATCTCCCTGGGTGGACACGAGAAGAGAACTATCTCCTCCGATGCCTTCACGCAGTGTTTCTCGTGCTGGTTCATGTAAATGTTCAACTCGAAGGATTTCACTGAAGTCGCCGGATTGGCAGGTGGTCCATCGGGACCGGTGTAATGCACTGTAAGGTATCGCTTTGAATCGAATTCGTCGATAACTACTCGCTCACAATGATCGTAGGGATCGTCCTCTTCGTCGTCATCATCGTCATCGCCGTTGTCGTCTTCACTGCAATGCGCAGGAGGAAAGAAAGGCTTTGGCTCTTGCGAAGGAGCTTTATCTGGTGCCAGCCTGATTGGAGGGGAAAGTTCCTCTTCTTTGATTGGAAACGGCTTCAGTGGAACAAGAGGTTGCAGCACAACTACCGGCTCCAACTTCAGCTTTGGCTTCGTTTTCTGCGATGATGCTGCTGCTTTGGGCTTCTTCTTTGCGGTGGGCGTTGCTGCCGCAGCAAATGCTTTTTTTGCTGCGGTCGTGGCAAAGTCATCCAGAGTTTTCGGCTTTCGGGTAGAGCGCGTCGATTGCCGAACTGGGGTTGATTTTACTGAAACGGCTTTTGCGGACTTCTTGACCGGAGGTATGGCGGCTTTTGCGTGCGTTTTGTACTTGGTTTTTGTGGGGAGTGGTCCTGCTTCGGTGGCAATGGTTTTCTTTTGATTCATCCTTACTTTCAGCTTACTATTGGGGGTGGACTGACTTGCCGGTAGCTGTTTCTTTGCAGACAAATTCAATGCAGCGAGGACATCGATTTGTTCCGTACTCGGCGCCGCCGCAGACTTTTCCACGTTGTTGACTATTACCAATGTGTGCGCGGCGGCCTTTGTGGCCACCTTCGTGACCTTCTTATCTGTTGTGGTCAAAGTGGAAAGGATATACTGCTTGCGAGCTGCAGCAGCTTTCACCTTAGCCGTCTGCACAAAGGGTTTGACGGGCGCTCGCGATTTGCTCGTACTCGGGACGCACAGTGGAAGATTCATCTTGTTGGAGTTTGATGTGAGCTTCGCTTTTATTCGCTGTTTCTTCTGCTCCAATTCGGAGAGTTGTCTCTGCCTGAGGGCAGCATCATCCGCAGACTTGACCGGAATTTCGGCCGATTCTGTCTTTTTCGGTGTCAGCCAACTACGTACGGGGTAACGCACTTCCCATTCGTTACTGACAAGCTGACTATCTGCTGAAGGTACATCTGTGACAGCATCGCCTATAGCACATTCCTTCTTCCAATCGTCGTCCTCGGTGCTGCTGATCTCCGAGAGATCTTCTATCTGGGCAATGGAGCTATTTAGAATCGCCTTTGACTTGGTCGACGATGCAGACGATGATGATGAGGATGACGGCGACGAGGAGGATGATGACGACGAAGAAGACGGCGACGACGAAGAGGATGATGACGATGAACTCGACGAAGAGAGTGTAGAAGTTGCCAGCTCTTCCTCGTCATCGGTTATCTCTGGCAATCCAGCCGCTAGGTTGTAGTGCAACTCGACTGGTATAGGCGACTCATCGTCCTCTGCGAAGGACTTGACCCGTCTCAGTACCGTCGCCTCACAGGGAATCTTCTCCTCGATGAGTTCGCTCGATTTGTTCGGTGTTATTGCATCCGCCTTCATCTTTTGCGCCGACTCTCGCAACTGTTTTTCAATTTTCTTGTCCAAATCATCCGACTCATCGGGCCTGTAGTACGATCCACCCGATGAATAATCCGTGTTTTGAGCCCCGCTCTTTGGCGTCTCTTTCACAAACGCCGTGAGACCACAGCCAGGGGTAATGGCGAACTGAGGCGTTGTGATGTTTGTGTTTTTCGCCTCGGAAAGGTTTCGCAACGAATCCATCATCTTGAACACCGGTGTATCGAGCATTGGTGGAACGATACCAGGTGTTGAGGGCACCAGGAGCGTGTCTTCCGTCGCTTTGAATGGCGTATCCAATAGGCAGGCAATGTTTGCTGTGCGCTTTTCACGTTCCTCCACAATCTTGACGACTGGCACAGCCTTCGGTGGGTGGAAAACGGTGTCTTCAGCTATAGTCTCAATGCGTTCGTTACTTGTGTTTCCCTTTAAAGTTTTCGTAGCCGTATCTGACTTATGCGGCGTTGGTATTTTGATATTGAATATTGACTTGGAGGGAGTGTCTTTCTTTTTTCTGACCGCCGTCGTTGGGGTCTTCTCTTTTGTGACTTTTTGGCGCGCTTTTGCACGTGTACGCTTAGCAGCAGCTGCCTTCCTTCCGGGTGTCGCCTTGCGCTTTTTTCGCCTTGGTAGTGGGGCATTGTTTGGACACTTGGAGTTTATTTCACGTAGGTAGTAATCCAAGTTTGTTTGCGTGTTCTCACGCATCCGTTGCCACTCCTTTAGCTCGGACGAAGAGATTTCAAGCTTTTTAGGCAGCAACTCAGAGTCTTCCTTCAACTGAGCATGTTTTTTGTCATTCGTTTCACCGTCGTTACAGTGATGTTGCTTGCTCGCCTTGTCGTCCTCGGTCTTTGAGAGCACACGCTTTACTGTTCTCGATTTTGCCTTCCTCTTGGGGGTGTCAACCAATTCTCGACGAATCACGGTCTGGTTGCTGTTGTCGACGCTGTTTGAGTTCTCTGAATCGCCCACGGTTTCGGGTACTATTTCAATTTTCGGCAGGATTTCTATGTTCTTGATGACAGGCCCCTCTTGAGGGCTTTCCTCCACTATAGCCGAACAGACCTTCTTTACCGCCTTTCTGTAGGCGGGCAAGGGCGAGAAGTTCAACGTCCTTACGTGCGACTTCTTCCGGGGCGTCGACAGACTTTTGAAGCTTCTCGAGTGCAAAATGCCCGTTGATGGAGTGTTTGCCTCTTGGGCTAGTTTCGATTCCAATCCACTTCCGCTTGCTTGCTGCTTCAACTTGGCCGCAGACTTTTGTTGGTCATCGGTTTTATCAACTTTTAGTGCACTTCCCAGAATCACTGCATTCGGAGGCATTTGATCCGCGGTGAGGATGATGGGCTCTGGGAGCGGTATCTCAATGCGGGACATTTCCAAATTGATGTCACCCTGCAGTTGCTGCATCAACTCATTATTGATAAAGAAAGGAAGGTTGAGCAGCCCCTCGCTGGTGAGCAGCAGAGGACACGTTAGCTGTCCCGTACTGGCGTCGAAGTAAACCTGATTGTCTAAAGTTGCGTTTGCAATTTCACTGCATTCACCAGTCGTATTAATTACTTGATCGCCCGTGGACTGTGTCTGCAGCTTCTGGGCGTTTTCGTTCGAATTCAAAACGAGCAGCTTAGAGACGGAGAAATTTGGATCGATCAACGAACCAAATGCGTTGTTGCTAGCGGTAGCTCCTTCGTTTAACTGCACATCACGGGAAGGTGTTATTATTTTTGCATCTTCACCTGGTTCCATTAATGAAATATTGCTCAGGTTATCGGTGGGATTTACTTGCGCAGCTGAAAAGAAATAAAACTTTGAACTTTAGTAACTGGCACATAGGATCTACTAGGTCATACTTACAAACTACACCTTGTAGGAACTCGTCAAATATGGGATCACCTTCAGTGGCCTGTGTTGCATTCTTCACCACCGTTTCCAATCGATCCAGCTCATCTATCAGGCTGAGCTGAACGTTCTCGTCGGTAGCAGGCGGTTGCGTTAGACTTGATGATATGAGGAGGGCTTTGTTGATGTTCTTGACGAGTTTATCTTGAAATTCTTCATTTCCAAGAAGAGCCAGTGATATATCCTGAAAAATAATAACATCAATAAGAAGCTCATTGCCAAACTGCCTCGAAGACAACTCACCGGAATCGAAGGAATAACAATATCCTCTTCGGAATTTCGATCCCCCACCATTGGCGTTGATGTTGACTGCTTTGCTGGATCAGAAATGTCGACTTCTTCGTCTTCGGTTTCTAGATCGCAAACTTCCGATTGGCTAAGGATTTCATAATCTTTAAGATTCGATACTTTAGAGTCGTTGCCCAGCGATGTCCGAGCTCGTTTAATGGCAGACTTTGGTGGACGCATATCACCATTGCGTGTGATATCGCTATTCACACTGTCTGTTGACTGTCTGGAAAGAAGGATCCTTTGTGCATTTGGGACGGAAACGTAGGTGGATATACGTACCTCTTACGTTTGTTTAAAACAGAACCATTTTCTTTGTTTTCAACAACCAATGGCGAGCTGCCGTAATGGATTAGGGAACTCACTTTCGACGAAAGGCTTTTCTGCTGTAAAGTTTCACGTATGGAAAGCGGCATTATTTCCATTACCTTGTCCACTAGATGAGAAGGAAATCGAGTTTATTATTTTGTAGGTGAGTGGTTTTAAAATGAGACCAACATATTATATTTATGTATCGGGAGCCGTTTTGCTGACATCGTCATTGCAAGTAAGGCATTTCCACTCACAGGTGTAACTACAATCGAACTTCACATTTACATATGTATGCCATAGATTCTTATTAGCACTAATTCTCATTTTCGTAAATCCTAACGCTATGCAACTTGGCCTTGAATAACGCAAGGTCTATATAACAACACTTAGCGCACAATCCTAGTTAAGAGGCAATAGACTGTACCTTTGGTTGTGATTTTACAGTATTCCCTGATGATGTTCTCAAGTAGGTCTTCCAATTCCTTAAAGCTAAATAGGCGATATCCCTGTTTAAGTATTTCGAACTCCTTTTGAAGGAATGGACTTGTCTTGCAGAACATCTCTGCTGCTTGATCAAGACGTTGTTTACGTAAATAGCCTAATGTAAAAGATATAAAAGGAGAGTTAGGAGATTCATTCAACTTTTTCGACTCGAAACACTAACCAAGCACCATTCGCGCAATGTCCGAATTCATGAACACTGTCTCCATTTTTAAAGATTGTTCTGCAGGAACTTCACTGGTATTCATGTAATTTATTTATTGTTTAGAAGATATACAAAACGCGTGTGTAATTTAAAAAGGGTTTTATATTTTTGTTTTGATGTTTTGGTGCTAAAATAGCATCACAGAAGCGGCATTCGATCTTCTTCCATTTCCTTGAATATTTGGCGTTTTGCTATTTTGGCAGATGTGGTGAATTTAATGGCGGCAAAAAGAGACAAACATTATTTGTCGGTATGGTAGTGCAATAAAAGAACAGGGTGCTCACTTAATGTACTATTAATCCAAATGGTATGGACGTTGGGTACTTAAACCAATTAAAACAGAAAATGCTACCGTGTATTATAATATGAAAGAGTTTTGTGTCAATAAATAAACAACATGCAGTGTGAGGGTAGCTGTGCTCTGTTAATAAAATCGGTAACTGTCAGATTCTTCGGACTCACTACTTTTATTGGATTATGAGTACCCCTAAAAGTACCCTACATTGTTATATTTGTGGAAAAGACACAAATGATATAAATTTATCGTGCGGTATTTGCCATGATACGGCGCATGCTAAATGCCTAGGCCTAAAAGGAAAGGATGTAGATAAGATTATCTCTACTCCCGGTATTTGCTTTTATTGTGTTAAGCACCGAAATATTTCAACTGATGCATTGCACTGGAAAATCATCAAACTTCAAAAGGCGTTTAATACCATGTCAACGCTGTTTTCTGAAATACAGGATGTGTTTAACTTCAATGTCAGCAGCGGCACCAAACTGATTGAAGGGTTTTCGAGCATGGATCGGATCTTACAGCATCAGGAACTCCAATCACCTGGACCAAGCCCTAACTTCATCCAAGCGCAACCGAACCTCGAAAGCCCAGCACTGCATTCACCGCTGCAACCACCGAATGTAGTTATAACACCGACTTTGATGGAACCAGCCTTGCATCTTCAACCTCAACCTCGTAGTCAGATTCCTCAAAATGGTGCCAATTCTAATCCATCGGAAGGATCTAAACGCCCGTTTCAGGAAGTTCTACAAGATCCTATTTTACAACCCCAACTACCTTTGGCGAAAAGAACTCTTCGATCCAATTCGCAAGGTAAATCGCCATCAGGGAGTATCATACCTATTGGAGTTAACGATAACGACAATACTGCCTCAATTCCGATTGACAAACCATCTACTAGTAGGGAGGCCTTGAATTCCCACCAACGATTAATCGGTGTTCCGAGTACGGACTGTACTCTTAGAGTGGTACCACCCCACTTTGCAGTATTTTTGTCACGGCTTGAATATGGTACCAAAAGCAGTGAAATTGTAACCTACATTGCTGGGAAAGGCATTGATACCAGCAATATAAAATGCCACAGCCTGACAGCGGATAACCTTACAGGTCGCTTGACATCGTCATTCAAACTTTTAACGACTGAACCAACTGGAAAACTACTCATCAACCCGAACTTTTGGCCTAAGGATATTCTTGTAAAGGAATTCGTGAGCCGACCTAGCTCCAAGAAGACTCAACCAAAAAACCTTCCAAAAAACTCCAATCAAATAGTTTAGATCCTTCAGCCTTTAGTCTCTACTACCAAAATGCTGGTGGCCTGAGAACTAAACTCCAAGATGTCTTGCTTTTCTCTTCATCTGGTCAATATGACATTATTGTTTTCACTGAGACGTGGCTTACTCAGAACCATCACAACGAAGAACTGTTCAACAAGGACCAGTACGAGGTTTTCCGCAAGAACCGTTGCTCCGTTGTAACCGATTGTGAGAGAGGTGGTGGAGTATTGGTTTCAGTTCGGTCATCTTTGCGCAGTGTCGAAATAAATCTCCCTCCAACAGCAGCTGATTTAGATGTTGACCAAGTGGCAGTCTCAATAAAATTAATTTCTGGAACTGAAGTTATTGTTATTGTAAGTTATATACCACCACGGAGTCCTTACCTATTATATAAAGCACATATAGATAATTGTTCCTTTATCTTAAATAATTTAAAAGATCATCAGCACGTTATCGTTCTTGGGGACTTTAATTTACCTAACTTAATTTGGTCATTTGATTGCGATGATTCTAAACTTCTTCCATTTAATGTTAACTTTGATTATGAACGTGAAGTCGTTGATACTCTTGCCCAGCTTGACCTTCGTCAGATAAATAATTTTCCTAACGAATTCAATAATATCCTCGATTTGGTATTTGTTGATTCCGAACTCGACATAAGTATCAACAACTCCACGATCCCACTCTTTCGTAATTCTGTTTTTCATGTAGCATTATCCATGCAGTTCGAATTTTATGAATTTTTTAAACCAGGCTCTGGTGACACTAATTTTAAATATAACTATGTTGAAGCCAATTTCAGCAACATTTCAAACTATTTAGATAGCATGAATTGGTTAGATATATTTAGTAATGGTAATTTAGATAATTCTTTTAATTTATTTATGAATACTGTAAAAATGGCAATTGATTTAAACACACCTAAAATGAAGTCTGTCAAGGGTAATAAACCCATTTGGTTTAATGATAGAATCACAAATTTAAATAATAGGAAGAATAAAGCCTATAAGCGGTTCCGTAACAGCAATAACGACATAGAGCTTTTGAAAGTTTATCGGATGCTCCAAAAACAATTTAATGTTTTAAATAAGTTTCTCTACAGACAATATGTTCTTTCTGTCGAATCTAATTTAAAGACAAATAGTAAGCGCTTTTGGACTTTTATTAACAACAAAAAGCAGTCTAATGGTATTCCTAATTGTATGCGTCTTAATAACGTATCTTCGTCTGATCTTTCAACCATCTGTAATATGTTCGCCAACCACTTTCAGTCTGTATATTCTTGTGGTACTACCACACCCATAGTTTCTAGTAATACCTCAATGTCCTGTGATTTCTTAAATATTGGCAATTTAGAGTGTTCAATCCCTGAAGTTCAAGTTGCCCTTTCTTTATTAAATTTAGATAAAAATCCTGGTATGGATGGCATTCCGCCAATTTTACTTCATAAGTGCTCCTCCGCGTTTTCTGTACCTCTGTGTTTAGTTTTTAATTTGTCTTTCCGGTCTGGAAATTTTTTGGAAAATTGGAAGAGCTCATTTTTAACGCCCATATATAAGTCTGGATCGAGACATGATATTATTAACTATCGCCCAATCTGTAAGATTTCTACTATTCCCAAGTTGTTTGAAAAACTAGTTTGTAACAAACTTACACCTCTCTTAAAGAGATTTATCTCCCCGTTTCAACACGGCTTTGTAGCAGGAAGATCTACTACCACAAATCTCTCAATTTTCTGTAATTCTACCTTGAATTTCCTCGAGAATGGCTTACAATGTGATGTAATATATACGGACTTTGCTAAAGCATTTGATCGCGTTAACCACAATATATTGATTTCTAAACTAACTGATTTAGGGCTCCACTCCAATTTCCTAAAGTGGATTCATTCCTACTTAACGGATCGTATCCAGTATGTTCGTATAAATGACACGTTCTCGTCACCAATTTATGTTACCTCTGGAGTACCTCAAGGTAGTCATTTAGGCCCTCTGCTTTTCCTTTTATTTATAAATGACATTCCTGACTTGTTTTTGAGTTCCCAATGTCTTATGTTTGCCGACGATTTGAAGTTGTTTCGACCTGTACGTTCAGTTCACGATTGTATTCTTTTACAAGAGGATCTCGAACGACTTTCCATATGGTGTCACAATAATGATCTTCATCTCAATGTCTCTAAATGTCAAAGCCTTTCTTTTTATCGTAACCTCTCTCCAATACACTTTACATACGCAATCCATAATACCCCTCTGTCCATTATCTCATCCAAAAAAGATCTTGGGGTAATTTTTGACGCTAAACTTAGCTTTTGCAAGCAAATTGAGTCTCTGGTTGCCAAAGGTAATCAGATGTTAGGATTCATATTGCGTAACTCGAAAGACTTTCAAGATCCACATACCCTTAAATGTTTATTTTTTGCATTTGTCCGATCTCATCTTGAGTACTGCAGTATAGTATGGAATCCATATTATGAAGTACATTCTATTAGATTAGAAAAAATCCAAAAGCGTCTTACTAGAGTAGCCTTTCGTAGACTGCGATGGAACATTGAAATGCCACCTTACGAGACGAGGTGCAAATTAATTGGTATCTTACCTCTTTTTAAACGTAGGCAATATTTTTCAATTATGTTTATTCGTGATTTGACAACTGGTCATATCGATTGCCATTTCCTATTATCATTAATTGGATTTTATGCTCCATCGAGAGCTCTTAGAAATCGTCTTTTATTTTATGTACCTTATCATAGAGTTAATTATGGATACAATGAACCAATTTCTAGATGTCTTAGGGAATCTAATAGATATGCTAGTATATTTGATTTTCATCTTGGTAGGGATTCATTTAGAAATAAATTAATTCTGATGTTAGGCTTTGGTGGTCGTTTTTAAGTATATTTTTGTATTAAGTAATCTAGCGAGAACAGTAGATGTACTCATTTGATTGAAATAAATGGTTGTTGTTTAAATCACATCGAATAAACTTTTAGGATTTCTTATAACACTAGGAATAATATTTTTACCAAATAATAGCAAGAAGTCTTTGGGCGGATTGGCTTAACGTGCAATAGTTTCAGTACCATTTTTAAACTCATGTTATTTAATGTCGTTTTCGATTGGATTATTTCAGATTTTAAACTGAGATTTCAGATTTCTCCTGCCAAATCGAACTATTGTTTCGAACTTATTGTTCTTTTTTCAATTGAGTTGGCCGCAAGAAAAACAAAACTTGTTCACTTGCACCGGAAATCGATTGCAATTGATTTTCACACATTTATAATAACGCTTTTCAAATTAATTTAATATAAAAACTCGTTTCCATTGAATATTTCAGCTAAGAAAAGCAAACCTTTCAACGGTAAACAATTCATAACCGCCAGCTTTTGCTATACACATTGGTATTAGTGAGAGTTTGTGTAAATCTGAGAAAAAATTTAGATTTCTCAAAACTGCGCCAGCTCAAAAAAAAGACTGTGATTTTTTTTCGGATGTTAATTCCGGTAAGGCAGTGTGCGGAGTAATGGCTGATAGTAATCATTTTCGTTGCTGTGTGAAAGCAACTTCCTAATTTGAGTAAATATATTTATATATTTGACGTACTTTTTTTTTACAAATTGTTAAGTGATCCAAGTTCACTATCCGAATGAAGCAGCGACATCAAAAGAATATGCGACTAACAGCTACAATAGGTACGTTAATTAAGAAGGAAGGTCGCTAAGGCTCTATTAAAAATGTATAATCTCAATAGGTAGGTACCATGGGTACTTACATGCATTTAAATATTATGAGGGAGATTAACAAACAGATCACAATTTTCTGTCGCAGATCCGTGGCAGTTTTGGCAAATCAATATTTTTTTTCTCAGATTTACACGTAGCCGACTTAATACACAACCAACAAGATTCGGATTCAATGTTCGATTTGGCAGCAGAAATCTGAAGTCTCAAAATCTGAAATGCCAATTCGAAAACATTAGTTTCAGATTTCTAAAGGCAGGTGATTTTAGACTTAGAACGCAATCTTTGTATTATTATTATTCATGTTGATAAATAGAGCAGTACAAATCACTTTGACGTTTCAACTTTGACAAATACGTTTCATAAACACTTTTAGCTGTAATTCATTTTTTTTTCTCATTTGGCACTGACGTCGGAAACTAGATACTGTAACGAAATTCTTCACTAGATTCGTTGGCTACGCCTTCATAGACGTCAAATGAAGAAAACGTTTCAGGGGACCAATCGAAACTGAGACCCAATCAAGTCAATCAACTGCCAGACTTACTAGACTTTAACGTTCCCATTGGCCCCGTTCCACTGCTCGCTAAATGATTAGCAGCATATCAAACTCCATATAAAAAGAATTGACATTTCACCATTTGCGGTAGAAATATCCCTTTCAGGGGAATTTGTCAATCTGGTGCAAAACTAACCGCTGCATTGAGAGAGAAATAAATCGACGACCTGTCGAATGCAATCATTGTATCATTTCTGTAACTGTAGTGTGGAAATAATACCACTTTGCCGCTGGCGCTAGGGTTCTAGCACGGGCGTTCCTTCATCTGGGATATGTTTTGCTAGACGTCTACCGGGCAATGAAACGCGACCATTATACTGTTCATATTAATTCCATTATCTTTGACTTACGCTTTCTGATGTTCATTCCAACGCATTCCAAGACAAACAAAATAAACATTTCGATTAAAAGATTTTCATTTTTAATTTGTAAATTTTTCAGTTTCTTGCTTTGTTTTTGTTTTTTTAATTACACAATTTATACATAATTTAAAATTGTTTAATTAAATTAAAATTTTCCTAACACTCTTGTACTTGTTACTTATAATAAAATCAGTAATAATTATTATAAAATTTTTATGATGGTGATCCATTAAAAACTATCTGTTTTAAATTGTTTAAATTCAAATACATGCGTATGTATATACTTTTGGGTTTTCCTAAGGTTTACAAATTTTTTTTCTTCAGTTTCTTTTTGTTTACATTCTATAATAATATTATCATTACAAATATGCTTCTGGTTTTTTAGTTGTTTCATTTTGATGGTCTCATTCAATTACATTTTAATTTAAAGTGTATTAGAATTAATTACTTTTTTTATAAACTTTACATAATTACCTAAAACAAAATAATATAATAATTAAACAGAAAAAAAAACTTAAATTTCATTACAAACTTCATTTAAATATTAAATTTTAAATATTTACAAATGTGTTTCGTTTTATTTTTTATTAATTTCTATTTACTAAGTTTTTATTTATTATTATACAATCATGCAATTAAATTATAAAAACAAAATTAATTTAAAAAAAAAAAATAAAATAAAAAATAGTGTTCCGTAGCGGGTATATAGATTGAAAAAGGTAGATAGAACTGTTTAGAGATAAGGATTTAAAGTTCTTGCCCTGAAGAAAACTAATAAAATGTGATCACATTTGTCCAATAGCATTCGCAAAAGTTGCTCGCGAATACATGTATGTATGATATCCAGAAATAAAAGTGAACGGGAACCGGCTTTTTCTTCATTCACACACTTACAGTGATGATTATCCCGAGTAGTGATACAAAGTAAAATTTGTTTAATAATAAAATCGAGAGTCAGTGAGTTGCCCATAATTGTTAATATCACGAAAATTGATTCCATTTCGACCGTCCATTTGTGTTTACAAAAGTAAAATCATTCTCGGCAGCGAAGGAAGTATATTATTTTTAAAAAATATATATAACAATTTACCTAAGATGCCAGTATTGTTTTTTAAGAAATAAAATAAAAAAAAAAACAAGTGTAATAGGGTCTCAAGACTATATCTATAGCATGAGACTGTCTCTTGCAGCAATATTTACACATACGTTACACTATCACTTCCGGGTTTCTGTACGAATTTTTCTGTTTTAATCATTTTGAGAACACAATTGCGGCCATAACGGCGCAAATTATTATTTTTTTGCTTTTTCTTCTTATATTTGTTACAACAAATAGAACGTCGACGACGATGACGACGTGAAACGTAATTGCAAAATTTTAAACTGTCATCGCCGTTTAAAGATGCATAAATAATTGAATAAATGGACCTAATTTGTAAATTACAGCTAATGGAGAATCGCCTTAAGGTGTATTCGACGAAGGCACTGACGACGATGGTGCCGCCATGCGGTAGTAGATGTTGGCACCTTTTATGGGCAAAGGATGCGCCTCTGTGTTAAATACCCATTCGTCTAAGGGTAACAGCGAGTCATCTGAGAATAACAGGTACAAGTACTGAAAATGAAAATGAAAGATGTAATTAGTTTATAAATTTTTTATTACCCTCTTCGCCGGGGATGAAGTGACTGAGGGAGGGGGGAAAAGTTGTTAAATTGAAATGGCAAAATGGAAAAATGTTCAAAAGGCTTTCGGTGGAGGTAGTAGGTGTAAGCACTTGTTGCGGCAAAAACTCGTTGACCCTTTTATTTTGCAAGGTACTCTTTGCTATCTTCGTTATAAATTTGTGATGAAATTCGAAAATGTTGCCAACTTGAATTGTACTGCTAAAGTTTGAGTGCGACTCTGGGGAGCGAATGTTGAGGTAGAGGAATAGAACTGCTATTGAATGTTTTCAAACAAAAGTACTTTGACCTTTAAAGCTATTTAATTTATAAAAGAGTGGGAAAAAAGATGTATGTAAAATCCCGCAATTGCTGGGGCACACTTGATAGTTATTTTATAGTTAACTGGTACGCTGTATCTGGCTCTGATGTCAGAAAGCGAGATGGTGACATGTAGTCATCGCTCTAGTGTACAACCTTTAAGGAGGTTGGGTGCTTAGATGGTCCTCTATTTGTTTCGGATGAGGACCAGCACAAACGACGGAAGGACCAAGGAAAATGAGTTGTACGAAAAAACAGATACCGGAATTGGTTCTGGAACTTCCAGTAAAGATGAGATGAGATGAATGGATAAAATTTCAATAGTACTTACCTTTAATGTTTCAGCAAGGAAGAAACTTTGCTGCACATCATCCTTCTGAGGTACCTCTTGATACACGTTTTTCAATCCTGAATAACCGTGCGGTGTGCGACAGTGCTTTTCCAAAGCTTCCACCGCTTCCCATCCCCAGTCACGATATTTCTGATCGTGAGTCAGTCGCCATAGAATAAAGTAACTTTCAAATGTTTCCGGCCGAAGAATGTAGTACTTCTCTTGAGATTTTAAAGCACGAGCTTCAGCTGCTTCTCCAAAACTATAAAAGAAATCAATGAATTACAGTTAGAGAAAGTGGTTTTGGATATTTAACTAGATAAATTCTTCTTACCGAAAAGCCTCTGGTCCAAGTTTTGTAGGAGTCCTGATATAACTCTCATGACAAGTATTCGTTAGGCCCTTACCAACTTCCATGAATTTTTCCGTATGCTCATTTTGTCTGGTATTCGCGCCCAGCGCAAACAAACCACCTGTTCAAAATAGGCATAAGTAAAACTATTACAAACCTTAAACAACTTGCGCCAAATTACCAGCAAAACATGCCAAGTGGTCCATTTTATTCTCCGGACGATCGAATTTCATGTCAGTGACATACGTCAAACCACTAGGACTAGTCATGACCATACGTTGAATAATCGCTGTCATTGCTTCGTCAAACATTTGTCGGCCTTCCTCGTCCGTTTGTCCGGACTGCAGCCAAGCTTTAAGTAGGTACTCATAAAAGCTATCACCCAGGGCACCAAGTGACATGTGAACTTAAAAAAATATTCAAATTAACATTTCTTTCTGCACTGTCAGTGAAAAAAAAAACCTACGTTGTCCCCACTTTCCGGTCTTTGGATTCAAATAGTTTGGATACAGCCCCTTGGGCTTCTCAATCTCCTTCAACACCTGTCTGATTGTTTGAACTCTTTCCCTGTACAAAGGATTGCCCGTAATGTCACTCAAGTATGAGAACTCCAAATGAAGTGTTCCAAATTCTGACAAAATAGAGCTACCTCCCGACGCCCAGCCGTAGTTTTTACTCATTCCAGTCTTGACGTTCACCAGCGCATAAGGAATACCAGTTGGTGTCTGGAAGGCAGGCAGCAGCTTATCGGCGATATGTTGAGCTTTGTCTTTGTACATTGGGTCTCCGGTGAAGGCGTACAGTGTCAGAAGACCACCGACAAACCGAATATTCGTCTCAAAAACGGACAAATCGGCCGAGATATTGTCCAAAGTGAATTTTCTTTCTATCCAATCACGCCCTTCACTGTATTCCTTTTCCATACCCATCAGATATAGAGTGTCTAAGCCGTCGACTATTGTCGCTCCAAGGTCGTAACTTCCAAATATGCTTCCGGAATGCGCTCTCTGGCTAAGTGGGCGCAATTCATTTTTACCCCAAGCGTACAATTTGTAGTTTTGCCAAGCATGCAGCATCATCTGCAAGAAAACCATAAGTAAATTAAATACATTTCTGAATTTAAAAAATATAAAGTCGGAGTGGCAACAAAAACATTATTTAAGATCTAGATTGATATTATACATATTATTAATATAAAACGACGGCTTTTAATTGGGAAGAAATTGCAATCACAAAACGAAAACCCTGTTTTATTGTAAAACGCGTGAGCGAAATAGAGACTGGTTCTATTTTGACTCAGGTTTCAATCCGTCGTAACAAAGCCAAAACGCAAGACTGACATACAATAGGGCACCTTCAAAAACCTTGTCTTAAGTCGGCTAGATTGGTCTGCACTAGACCCAAAAACTGCATTGGTCGGTAACTTGACTATCCCTAAGTCAGCCACATATGCGAACTGTCAACTAATTATTCAGTTACGAATTTCTTGACTAGCTTCGGCGGCTAACCCCAGCTGTTCTTTGAAAATAACTCAGTTCAACAATTCAACTCTCTCTGATTTCAACCTCTTCCAATACTATGTATTCCATATTCCTCGTCGAGGTATTTATACAAAAAAATCATCCCTGCTTACTTATTCAATTCTCCGCAATACAAAAACGCAACAGAACACAACGATCTGTCAAAATTTAGCTTGAGAAAATGTCCCTACACATTAAATGGATAAATTTTGACAGATACATGAAGGATATTCTGAAACAAAAGTTTGATTACTAAGCTCGAGCCGCGATACAAAGCGATAAGAAACCACAAAAAAATAACGAAATAGTGCTGCCAAGTCTGCGGTACTTTTCCTTTTAATATCTTTCCACACCTTAAGTCGTCTCATTTTACAGTCGCATTTTGTCTTGGTCTGGAAACAAAATGTAAAATGGCTAACGAAACCGCCACCACACGATATATTTTTTTTAGAGCACAAATGCCAGAAACTAACGTCAAAATCGCAACATTTTGAATGAAATTGAGAGTTCTTAATGCTAAATATGTGCATATTGCAGTAAGTTTATTAACTTCTAAATCAGCAGCTGGAAGTATTCGTTAAAACTTGACAGATGTTTTATGCAAAAATAAAACAACATCCCTCCAATGACACTCTACGTTAATAGAAGTCAAATATCTTCCAAATCGCTTCTGATCAACACGACAAATTGGCTCTTCGCGAGAATTGATTTACGATAGGAGGCAATCGTTTAAAGCAGTTCGATTAAATCATATTAAGTTTGATCAACCATTAACCCCAGGGACATGACGGTGCGTCTCAGTTCTCAAGGGGAAACACCACAATCCACGATTGCGATTTTGTCGTCTGTGCTCTTGTCATCTGGCAGCATCCTAACGGATGGCAAAGTGCCAAGTTAATCTAAATTGTATCCCAGTCACTGGTGCACACCAGTTCCCTCTTTCCAGAAACAGATCGGAATCAATTTATAAAATGTTTTGCAATTACTGTTAATATTATTATGGACTGACATGACGCATTAGGTTGCCAATTTTAATTGCCAGAAACACACATGCGGATGGGGACAATTGTGTCGAAAGTATCAATAACGCCGAAGCTGAAGCTTTTATGTCAATCAAGAGATAGTTTATTAGTTCTTTTGTGCGGTCATTCCCCATTTGTCGGCGTCATATTCTGCTCGCTGTACATCGGTTATCGAATGTCACAAGCGTCACGGTGTAATTAAAACATTGTGTATTGGTCAGATGTCCTGAGTGTTCTTCAAAGGTCCCTTTTCAGTATATATTGCAATCAGTAACACAATGCGACATCGAATTCGTGAGAATTTCTTTCGTTTGTGCTCGTGTTTGGGGTGGTAGAGGGAAGGTCCCAGCCGGCCGCGTCCCTGTACCGGTACTGAGTTTATGTAATTCAAGGAATGATGAAGCGGCCACCATATGTGTGGCCGGGTATTGAAATCGATGGCGAAACTTCAACACACAGCTCACAGATTCGCCGTTTCTTTTGAAATATGAAACACGGTGCTTGTGCCAATAGCAGGGGTGACTGAAAACTGAGAACACAAAAACGTCGAACGATGGCAACGACAAAACGACAACACGACAACAATTGGATATTCAACACGGTCTGGCACTGGCACTGCTATTTCATGGTAAACGTTGGTGATGTAGTCTTACATTGGGGAGTAGATAAATACATGTTTTTACAATTCACTTGTCACGTGTCACGATTGTACAACCAGTGATGCATCGCAAGTGGGATGCTCGAATGGTTGGGTTAGGTTGCAGTTTATACTACCGTTGCTTCGGGAAAATAGATTCAAATGGAGATGCGAACATATTCACCCTTATTCTGAGTGGCGTTTAACTTTCACGAATTTTGTCGTTTTCTGAGGCGTTTCATTTTAGAAGACTTATTCCCTAACTTCCACGACAGGGTAAAACGTCATCGGTAAGTAGTTCACATTCCACATGCCTTCCACACAAGCTAATAATTTTGTCAAGTATTTTCAATTCAGTGTCTGGTTGCTTATGTTTACCCTAGAAATTAGTCTAATTTAGTCTAGTCATTTGCATAAATTACCAATTTATATACTAACATTTTCAGCCGTCTTTCACTACTTGTCGATCAGTATCTTGTTAACGACAAATACCGTCGTTTTCTTGTCGTTTTGTGGCGTTCAACGTCTTATAGAATGACAGTGAAGTTTCTCACATGACGTTCGTCGTACGCCAATAGGTTCCACATGACGTTCAGTGACAAATGACGTTCAAAGACTCAAAAACGCTTCTCGTAATTCCAAATTCAAATTGGCGTTTCTTAAATCGTCGTAAACGCCACTCGGAATAAGGGTGATTGTTAGAGTTAACTACATACAACATTTGGATGTTGTACGCGAGCATCTGGTGGAAACATTTGAATCAACATGAACTATATTTCGTCCTCTCCAAGGAGACATCGACACGCAAGAAGTGATGAGAATATTGCAGTTGCAGCAGGTATTGTTAGTTGAGTTCAAAATTTGGGGCATCTTTCTGCAAGACAGACTCTGCAATGAGCGGCCTCGCGTTTCGTTCGCTGATGTGTTCATCTGAGAATCCCAGGCGACTCAGCCCGAAGAAGGGTAATGCGAAATATGCGTCACAGATCTGGCAAGATATTTTGTTTAAATTGGCGGAGGACTTGTATAATATATATTTAGATCCAAAAATAACACACTCCATGCCGCACAGCCTATCATATAATACAGTAGTTAAGTTAACTTTTATTTGGTCTTCTTCTAAATGCGAATACCAGCTCTCAAAAACAACTCAAAAACAACTAAAACCCAGTAAAAAATCCATGGTTTCGAATTGAGATAAATTGCAATTGTGGTACAAAAAATGCAACCCACTTTGCCTTGAACTACAATACAAACAACTGCTTGTAAACTCCCCGTATATAATATGGCCACCAAGGAATCCTGAAAACTACAGGCGAACACTTACTTAACATACCTGCTATATTGTGCATTAATTAAAACTTATAATTAAAATTAATTATAAAACCCAGTTCACACTCTTAACCAAGTTTTCCTAACCTCGCAACTAATTGAAAACTTATACACCTTCTTCCTCTTGCCTTCCAGTAGCTGTGTTCCATATTGTATACACACAACTATCAAAGGATCCTCATTTTACGGAATTTTTCTTTGCAAATTGCATTGCAAAAATACATTGCGGAAATGCGAGAAGCGAAAGCCAGTGAGTGCTGATGTATTTAAACCTAGAAAAAAGGCGATGAGCCAGCCAGAAAAAGTCCTTCAGCAGTGTCCTTGGAATGAGGTAAAAAAAAAATTCGTTCTCATCTCGTGTAATGAAGAAAGATTATTGCGTTGTCGTCGTTGTGGTATACTAAAAGCCTAAAACACGGTTGATTACTTTTCTAATAACTTGTACTATTTTCGTGTGAAAGTCTGTTCTGTTGTAAAGAAATGTCCTTTGGTATTTCGTTTGTGCACTCGCAAATGTGAACTGATGAAAGAAAACTAGTTCTTCGAAAGACAGCTGAAGTTCAAATAAGCCGCTTTGTTCTGCTGTCTTTGCAGGTTTACAATATTTTTGAAAGATGAAGAATTGAAGAACACAGACAGATGGGACTTTGACGGGAAATCGCACTTCATGACAGTAAAGAGTGGCTTTCTGACGGATGCCACTTGAGTTAGTGGGAAAAGAATTTGTATTAAATGGTGGTAAATATTTGACACACCATAGAAAGTCGTACTCAATTTGGCAGCTTTTCAATTTGACTGAAGTATTAACTTCAATCTAGCGAATATAAATGAGGATTTTTTTTTGTTGCTTCAAAACAGAAATGAAAACATTTTTGACAGAATGAGTGGTCATCAGCATTCTGCGAAAATGCTTTGTGCGTTCAAGAAAATAAATAACTGCTCATTAGTTGTTTCGGAAAACGTGCCACGTGTATGATAAGTATCAAAGTTTTGACAGATGTGGTTCTTGTTATGCGATTTGAAATTATTACGTTTAATACGCGATACTAATAATCATTTTTAGTGTCCAGGATACATTTTTCGAACTCACAATGGCGAAATTTTCCATACAAAATTGCATATTGCGACTTAGAAAATATTTAGTGTGAAGGTTAAAAATGATTATTATTAGTAAGGCCCAACGTCTTTTCCTCTATCATATAACCAAACAATAATTAGTGATGCCACATTTTTATATCTGTATAAGTGACAGTTGATCACGATTGGGGGGTTTATATACAATATTTGTTATATTGTAAAATCGCAAATTGAAAGAGAGGCATGAAGAGGAAAGAATATTTATATCAATTTCAACAAGATCAAAGAACCGTTAACCATAACGGAATCAAACATGTGAGTATGTGCTGATCTTTCAAAAAATGACAACAATGCCATAATCAAGCGTCAATAAATAGCAGGGCATTTGGGTTATCATAATTATATTCGTGGTCATTACCGCCAATTTGCCAAAATCTGTCTGTTAAAATCAGCAAAATCATTGGGAAAGGTAAAAACCCTAATTCTTTTGTATGAATTTCTATTGTCAAAGGTTGATCACGTCAAATAACTAAAACAGTTGACTTTTAATCCAGTCACAAACTTCTCAGCTTAGAACCTACTCAAGTTGAACACTACGATTGTTGTAAAAGTGACGTTAAGGATAAATCTAGTTTTGACGTTTAGGCAAAATCTAGTTCAGACCAATCTAAGATAGCGGTGGTTTATTTTAATATATTCAATGGACGTATCCACACTTGAAGAGAGGTAGTTGTGTTATATTTAGTGACGGATAAGTTTGACGTTTGTGATTGTGTCACTTGGAAATTATTCAATTTACTTTGTAGAAGTTCTAATCAACTAAAATGAAAGCCGTTCATGTCTACATTATTTTTAGAGGACAAATCAGTGAACTCAGAGAGAAATTTTCAAGACTTGTTGGCAACCGTAGGATATTTTGTCAAAACTGATAAATATATGACTGACTACTTTCAAACTTGAACAGCGGAACCACAACCACTCTCACCAGCATTTCTCCGTTTCAATCGATTCACCAAGCAATTTAAAGCTATGACCTTCAATCTCATGTAAATGGCCGGGACAATCATTCATTTCCACGTGCCCCATAACGACAGTAATGCAACTGCCACCCGGCAAAAGTCCAACCAAATGCATGCAATATTCCTTCCGCCTCCTGCTGCGTACCATTGTCAGAGAACTCTTTTCCGCAACGAAAATTTCTCATTTCCCTTTATTTCATTCACTGTAGAGTACCCACTGTAACCTATACTACCACCCCATCTAACCTACAATATGCTTTCATATATATTTTGCTTCCGGCCCCAGTAGCGGCATCATCTACTTGCCTGGGACTCATCATCTTACATAATATTTGACCCTGAATGCATTCACCACTGAACACGATAATATGACATATTCCCAACGTACGAGTGCAGGCCCGACTCGAGTTGTACAACGTCAAACTATACTTACACATGAATCAGTCTCGTAAATTGGTTGTAGGTCATCCTATATGCATGCGTTATCGTCCTTCCGATGCCAACAACTAACCGTTGCTTTGTCCCCTTTCAGTTATAAATATAAAAATAAACAACGCAGCGATTTTTATTACATTATATGCTGTGCATCAATTGGACCCCCATTTTGGGTTCACCGCACAAGCTGGAAAGATATCACACTTATTGTCTGCCTGACCAATTTAATTTCGAAGCCTTCATCGACGAGTGTGGTGTGTGCCCAGCACACCAGACACCACTCCCCAAAGTAATGAGAATTTATAAAACTAAGAAAAACTAAAAACAAATTCAGTGTCAAATGCGCAGAGATAAATAAAAATAAAACGGAAAAAACATTTATAACAGCGGTAATTGTCATAAAGCAGCATGGGTCGACGCGAATGGTAGCGTACAGCCCCCCATCCGCGTTGACGGGTAGGAGGTCGTTTTGACACCCGGAATAAACCGAAAAAGAGCTGTTAGCGTGTGTATTATGTAGGGCCTCGAGGCGAACAACTATAAGTACGACATCTCCCGCAGTAATTATATTTTTATTTACACACAAGACCACTGGCTGAATACGGCAGACCGAGCCGATAAAATGTTCAGTGCACTGCACAGCATATATTGTGCGCGACTTTGATACATATCATGAGGCTGGGGGGGGGGGGGAGGATGGCGACTGGGTGCGTCAATATTGATTTCAATGTCGGAATGCCAATTGATGTCCATTGACGTTGTACGTAGCGATACGTATACGATATATGTACACAGGACAGGAAGGGGAGGTGTCAGACGAAGTGTCAGTTTCTATATCTGGTGTCAAATGAAAATCGCGACCAAGAAATATTGAATCCCATTGCTTAACAGCCAAGTTCGCGCGCGCATGAAACTTACAGATAGGAGGCTGTGTTGGCAGACAGCAGAGTGTTCCAGCTCCAACAGAGCTGACAATTGGATATTTAATTGACTTTGCGTAAGCTGATGATGATAGGAGAGAAAACGTGTAGCGGAGTAGATGAGAAGGACTGTTCTTATGACGGAGGAGAACGGAACACACCACCATCACCGGATTTATGATGTCGCTTTGGATTACGGAAGATGTAACCAGATGGTGCTGCAGGGCGTTGAGTTACGACGAGTGTAAAGTGAATAATCTGGGAGATTATTGCGTTTGCGGTGACGGAGCAGACATTATGTGCCCGATTTCCGACGAATTCGGAGGGTTGTTGCAGAGTTCAATGGAGTGAACTGTACTAATTGGAATATTTCCCAAGACATTTCCATGTGCGAGCTGCTATATGTGTATGTATGAGTATTGTGCGCTATAGGGGAACACCACATTGTATTGGGTACAGCTTTACAAAAAAGAGGACTTTAAAGTTTTGCATACTTAATTGTATGCGCACGGCATGTTCATTGTTACACATAAATTGATCAAGAAGAGAGAGTTGACTGCGTCCACTCGAATTGAGTAGAGTCCAACCCGTAATGCGTAATGTTACAATAGGAAGTGTATTCTACCGGGCTTCGTTATGTTTTGAAACAAATTAACGATGTGCTTACAATGTACGCCGAATGTAGTGGGGAATGGTTTCACTGCGTTTAAAGTGAGCGCCCGTAATATTACAGCTTCATTTGATGATCACATAAATCCATAATTCTTTCCCATAAATCGATCTAGATTTTACCAATTGAGTTGATTTTTTTTTATATACATTTTTCCAGAGATAAGGGTGTGCGTGCCATGCCGGCTGTATCATTCTGATTTTGAACAGATTTTAGAGCAAAACTACAACATCAACTAATAATCCAACTTCTCACGGAAATCCATTCTCCAAATACATGATGTATGTTCTTACCAGAGATGGAATAATTAAAATTCATTAAATTCCATTATCTTTGGTTGTTACATTCACCTAGAGATCACGTTGACGGAATCTGAATGTTGTAGTCGGCTAGGTAGTGCGGAAATAGTGAAGATCTTGTGAAATTCATTCTCAACATGCATGAGCTAAGTAATTAAATTCACTTAGAGATGACGTGCACCGAATCCGAACGTTTGAGTCGGTAACGCAGTGCAAAAATGAGTGACGAGGCTAGACTTTGATTATATTAAAATACGGTTATTTGACTTTCCCGAGTACATATATGTACCACTTCTCAATTTTGAGTAGGTACTATTTGTATTCATTTTAATTTTCGGAATAAATCAAACATATCACTTGCGGCCATATTATATTCACTCCAAAAATTAAACCCAAGTCCATAATATTAAGTCATTAAACCCGAACATCAACTCAGGTTTTTAAACTTGTCAGCGTTTAAACCGATTGAAATTAAACTGCACTCCGGAGACCAGTTTAAGTTTTTTAACTCGGGTTAAAACTTGGTTTCATAATATTGACATTTTCTTCGTTCAGGAAATGAGTAAAAGTGAAATAGAATATAAAAAGTAGCAAACAGCTAAAAAAAAAAAAAGGGATTTCATTTCCATTTGCGAAGTGGATGAAAGTAGGATGGCCTCGTCGTCAGAAGACAAATTAATCACTGAGCTGATGGAACAGCATTATGGTTAATCAACGTCGTCCTCGTCTTTAACTAATTATATCGAATGCACAAGCTGGCTTGGGCTTACGATGTTGTGGATTTTCGGAAATATTTCCGGCTAAACAAAGTGGCATTTTGGAGACTAAATCCATAATTAATACAGTAAAAATGACACTCAGAACAAAGTAAATCAAATCAATTTCCAAGTGACAAACAAGGAAAGATAAATGTAATTTTATGTGAAATCTGACATAACGTAGGTTTAAATCGGTGTTTCGGGTTTAAACTCCACACATAAAGGCATCTTTGTCCAGCATGATTTTGAGTGAATATTGTAAATGTATATAATTAAATTTTCGGGTGTAAAAAATTCGGATGTAAAATTACTTTAAACCTAATTTACACTCTGAGTGAATAATATGGCCGTTAAATATGATTTTTATTTATGTTTTGTTACTCAACAAAAAATATATACCACTTTGTACGTTTCAGTAGTATTTCTTTTCAGTTTTCAGTACAATTGAGAAAAGTCGATTTGCATCACTGATGCTCGGTTAATTTTCTGACACTGTCGTGGTGAAAAAGGAATTTTTAATGTGTCAAAAATTAGCCTACTGGTTAGCTTTTTGCCATCTTTCGGCTTTCGGGGATTTGTTAGAGCTTTAATCATTAAAAGCGTGCAATCAGACCAATATCTGTTTAAAAATTTAAGTTTAGTGAACTTCTCCTTTGAACACTCAAATATGTGTCAGAAAATCAAGCGAAAATCACATTGTAGCGCAATGTGAACAGTGCATTACATCTTGCTGCTGGTGGAGGTGCATAGGTCAACATGGTATGTATCCTCGAAGCAGCCAACAAACCTGTTGCGTCCGAACTATAAATGCTAACGCACCCTCAGCCTCAACATGTAATCGGTACACAACTTTCAATCGATATATGGCTATCTGTCAAAACAGAACATATATAGTGGCACTTCCGTTTTAAACCTCATTGCCGTCATTTGAGCTTTTCCTGTTTTTTCTTACAATATTGACTAACGTAAAAAAACCCGAACATATTGTAATCATTAAAATAAGTAATCATCAGTGAATTTCATATTATAAAATAAATTTTATAAGCACGTTGATTGTATTGTAATTATTTAAAAACATACAGAAAAAAAAATATATCGGCTTTTCTGAAATCAATGAAACAACTTATAGACACATATTATGGAGACTGATTAACCAGACACATACTTAAAACCCTCGTTAATAATATATAAAGCTAAAAGTCCCTACCTAATATACGTCGTATGCTCTTCCGCTCAAACCACTGCGGAAATGATTTTCTGCCTCCTGGACACTGATTGCCATCTATAAAGAAGTTGTTTCAGCTGTCGAAAGGTTATAGGTTTGTTGAGAACCCAGTCCAGTCGATATCATTAGCCCTCCTAAGACTTAAACATTAAAGAGCTCCAAAAACCGTCCCCTCTACAGAAATAAGCCTTTCATGTGCGATATCCGATTACTTCATCCACCCATTCTACGTACACTCCATCTCACCAATCGGCTTTGCTAAAGTCAGCATTTCTGTTTTTGTTTGTTTCCATCCTTCCCTGTCCATATCCTGAAACCGACATTCATTAATTTAATGTCTTTCATGTAACGGGAGTGTGTTTTTTCAACAAATCACTTCCTCGTGTCCAGGTCGTACAAACCAACAACAAAAAAAGAAACAAAAATCGAGGAAAATCCTTCCTATGGCCTCTATTTCATTGAAATTCATATAGGTGGCCAAATATTTTCCATTTTTTTTTTAACTCCAATTTATTGGCCCAAAATAATAAATCATAAAGAAAGGATATGTGTAGTACCATCCAACCATGCTGCTGCAACACAAAGCCCCACCCCAGAGTGCGCCATCAGTGTTCGGTTTCAATTCCCCCAAAAAGGTCCATTTAGCTCCGCATGGCTTATCTCCTGTGCCGATGGTCATGTGGCAAAGCGAGAGCACCATTCACGGTATAGTATGCACGAGACACCGCAATAAATCAACTTCTAACAAAAAAAAAAATCTTCACAGCACTTTCTCCTTCTCGTTTGGGATTTTCGCCGAACAACGGGTGGAAAGCTAGCCCACTTATCCTTGACAGAAGGAAAATGAGAACCAAAACACTACTACAATCCACGAACACAGTCCTCCTGACTGTTGACCATCCCTCATGGTCAGCTCAGCCCAGTTTCATTTTACAATTTTTTTTTATTTCATTCCTTGGTGGCGACAACGATGATATTGAAAATGTGCAGCACACAAAAACGAAGAAAACAATGGAGAAACTGAAAACCCAGCAAATCCATATGTCTGCTGTTGTGTGTTCTCAAGGGCATTACAATTACGTAGATTCTGGGGATTTCCTTGTCCACCATCAGTGACACTCCCTCTGCCTTAGGTGAAGCGCATTTTCGGATTACACTATACGACGGAGAGAGGGTGGACAAATGTGTCGCCAACACAGTGGATAATTGTCCATCGAAAAGCTCGTCAGGCATAAGAAGTGGGTTAAGTACACTCGGCGCGCTCTTGGCCAGTGTGAAGTGCGCACAGCAAAACATGCAACACTACATTGCCTTGATGTTGACAATGAATGTATTGTCGTTGAATGGTCATGTTGCTGCTGCTGCATGTGTGTGTCGAGTATTGTTGTCTCTTTGTGCTTTCCCATTATGCGGAAGCTAAAGATGGTAGCAGAAGCAAATCGGTACCATGGTTGAGGTTAGGAGGAATCGTTAGGCATTGACACAGTTTTCGTAGGCGCAATTCAACAATCAATAGCACGCCATGAATTGTACACTGTCCATGCGGCTGTTGTATAGTTGTATAGATATTGGACGACAGCTGCAATCCCCACTAAGGGGAATCAAAATGTCATTTCAGCGGGCGATTTGGTTCTGTCGGGTAATTACTGGGATTTGTTCTGATGGGAATGTGGGAGCCGCCATCTTCCTTCTGATGGTATCATGTGATTGGAAAATGACATTTCCGGTTTGGGGGCCAATTGGATTAGGAATAAAGTCGGGGAGCAAGCTTACACCAATTGAACTGCAAATGAATCTGTTCGTTACAATGCAATCTGAATACGCGTGACCTTCAGTTGGTGTGATGGGGAAGCACTGTAGCTCTCGATGCAGTGAACTACAAGTCGTAGTCTGTAAGCTGGGATTGATACTAAAAAATAAAAAATATAGTTGTATATTCGTTTTGTGTGAGTTTCATTTTTGGAATGAACGGAAGGGATCTACCGTTTTATGCCGATTCCAAACGGCTAATTGAGACGCTCTTTCAAGACAGTTATACTCTCGGATGTCAGATGTTCGCGAGAGGTGGCGCAGTGGCAAAAAGCCTAAGTCGGGGAGCAAGCTTACACCTTGGAATTTGAGTTTTTGCGGGATTCGAACCTGGGACCCATCGCTTAGTAGTCCAACACACTAACCACAAAGCCGATGCGCCTGGTACTGATTCGCCGAATTTGAGGGATAATTCGAATTTGTAGTGCTGGAGGACCAATATCCCTAAAATGAAGACTGAGTTACCGACACCAGTAACCCACTTCGGTATATAAGAGCTGCAGTTGGACCATTTATCTGCCACAAACCCCGACAACATCGAAGCAGCACTTGCGAGATACCACTGAAAATAGTTCTGCCTAAGATGAACTGCCTTCGCAGCTAGACACACATCCTTTGAAGCCTAACACGAATTAGCAACAATATTCAATTGATTCTTCAACTAAACATGCATTCAACAAGCAACTAAGTTCACACTTGGCTAAATATTTAAATTAATGTAGGCAATAAAGCAGTCCTTGAATGCGGATCATTATTGTCGTTTACATAAACAAAAAATAAATGTACAATACACTACAGAACGATGTAACAATGCGGTTTAATTAAGAAAATCTGGTTAATCCAGACAATCGTTGTTATTAAAAAATAACTGCAAGCAAGCAAACGAGTGGATGTTACTGAAGTACATATGATAGTGTGTTTAACCATAATTGCTGCGAATAAATCTGAGTTAAGTAACCTTGACATATAATGTGTTAGTTGTGAGTTGACTGTCAAAAGGGAATCAGACGCATGACTAGCTGCGATAACAAATCATTTCGAAATGCGGAGAAAATAAAGGAACGCTTGTCTACATTCCCCTCGAATATTATTTTCTCCGGTTAATCATGAATTGGGCATAGTGGGCGGGAGTGCTGAATCTTGTTTACATAGTGTCAAGCGAAAAAGGGTTATGACGAATATAATTGCTCACTAAGGGAATCAACGCTAAATAAACGTCAAAATCACTTTCATCTCAAACATTGATTATTATCAATGACGGAAGCTTTTTTAAGGAGACCCAAAATCATTACATATACTTCTGAAATACATAATAAATTGCCGTACAAATTAGTCAGAGTTGAAGGACTTTTGTATTGAAGTAACTTCCTATTTGCCCACTCGAACCTACAAGTCACAAAGCAGGATGACTCGGTTGGAAAGAGGTGTACATTTAATATTACTATGCACATCACGAAACAACATTTCATTTTATAAAATTTTTAAACGCACTTATATATGTTTTTCGAAATCTGTTGATTATAAACTGTGCATTGAATATGTGAAATGAAATGTAATAAAAAAAAAAAATATATTTCCCATCATGTTTTTTTAAATTAAGAAAAACTAACTCAAATTGTAGCTTTATTCATTCAATTTATGCTCTTCTTACTTTAAGAAAAACGTTTCTTATTTTAAGAAAAAAAAAAAAAAAAAAAATCTTATATTAAGAACATAGTTCATATTTTATCTAAAGCTGTTTCTATATGGCTATATCAAGACATTTTCTTTTGATACGATTCACTTTACACTTTATTTCGTGTCAGTCTTGTTACAAGGATTTACGAATTTCTTGAATGTTATTCAAGACAATTAGATTAGACTGGAGTTGACCTGGCTTATATAAATACAACAAATTGGAAAACAAATAACAGACAGCGTTGCAGTTCAGCACTATCTTTGCAATAAAAACAAAATCAACCGAATATGGTGTGATTATGGCAGTGAAAGTGGTTTTTCCAGCTTATGCGACGTTTTTAATCAATGTTTGAGATGAAAGTGAATTTGACATTCATTTAGTGTCGATTCCCTATAGTGAGCACTTATATTCGTCATAGCCCTTTATCGTTTGACACTATGTAAACAAGATTCACCACTCCCGCCCACTATGGCCAAATCATGATTAACTGTGGAAAATAATATTCGAGGGGAATGTAGAAAAGCGTTCTTATATTTTCTCCGCATTTCGAAATGATTTATCATCGCAGTTTGTCGTGTGTCTGATTCCCTTTTGACAATCAACTCACAACTAACACATTATATGTCAAGGTTACTTAACTCGGATTTATTCGCAGGTTGATATTTCAGCAGTCCCCCCGAAGACGTTTTGGAATTGTGACAGATAATATGACTTTTTATTGTGTAAAATGATTTTACTTATAAAGCTAATCAGGTTTCAGTGTTTTCTGTAATAGTTTATTGAAATTCTTACATTTTGGAAACATGTTTATAAATAACAATTTCAGCGAAGCCAAGTAGAGGCTGAATCTCTACGCGATATTTATCTAAACAACATCGTAAGGGAATCTAATAAACACGGCTGAAGATGTATAAAAAGCAACGTGTGTCTCTGAAAATTGTAATAAGAAATAAAGTGTACGACTGGATCGAACGAAACTATCTAGTTCATCAAAAGTTGATTGTTTTCTTATTGCATTAGGTAGGTAAACCATTCATAAAATATAGAATTAGTGCTAAATAAAATTAATTTTAGGAATTACCCAAAATGGCAGTATAATAATTATATGAAATAACAATGTGAGTTATCATAAGTTGATTCTCTTAGGAACACGCAATTGTCGCAAGTTCGGGGCTTATATAGTTGGCGCAACAGGTCTGTAGAGACCCAAGGCCTAGCTTCTCACAACCATTCGTTTTGTGTGAGTTTCATTTTTTGGAACGAATGGAGGGGATCTACAATTTTATGCCGATTCCAAACGGCTAATTGAGAAGCTCTTAAGACAGTTATACTCTCGGATGTTTGTCAGACGTTCGCGAGAGGCGGCGCAGTGGAAAAAACCCTAAGTTGGAATTTGGGTTTTTGCGGGATTCGAACCTGAGCCCCTCGCTTAGTAGTCCAACACACTAACCACTAAGCCACTGCGCCTGCGGGGCTTATGTTCTGTAATTTTCACATCGATATATTTATCACTTCAACGAAATAAATTTTAAAAAAAGGTCCTGTGTTTTCATTGCGAAAAGTTATGGAATGAGTAACAGAACACGGGCCCGTACTGTACTATTTTATGAGCTCTAACATTTTATAGGATTTTTGAGTGCAAGGACAAACGTAGTAGGACAAGCATAGTAGGAGCTTCTGTTTTCAATATTGACTGGAATAGATTAGTTTCGATGGCTTAAGGTGTCTATGGTTTGCAGCAGGATTTGTGATAGACTGCTATCTTTGCATAGATATATAATGTAAGAAGTAAGGGATTTTATTTTTGAATTTGCTTTAGCAGACCGATGGACGTGTGTTTGTGCAGATTAATTGGGAGTTTCTGATTATTCTAAGACTCACTTTTAATATATGGTTGAAAGAAAAGAAGTGACAAATATTTGAGAAATACTCAAAAAACTTATCTTTTCGATTTTTTTGAGAAACACTTAGTACGGGCTTTTATTTAAAATAGTTATATTACCTTTAATATGCGGTGTATTTCATCAGAATCGTTAGAGCGGTGACAAAATCGTAAAAAATATTGCAATGTTTAGTTTGAAAAATACTATTTCATAACAATTTGGCTAAAAACGGAGTATTATATATTGACCCCGAACAAGTAAGCATTACTTGATTTTTGCAGTTCTATCGAAATCGAAAATGGGATTTTCGAGATATGAGCAGTTTTTAAAATAAGCGTTTTTGGTGATTCGAATTAAAAATTAAGGACGCAATAATTTTGAAAACATCAATTTTACTCTAAGCATGCATTTTTGTCAAATTGTTGTGCCGTTTTTAGGTAAACTAAAGATAACCGAATTTTTAAAAAAATATTTTTATTTTTTTTTCAAAAATAGAAAACTGAGTTTTCTATTCAGTTAGAAATGGCCATATCACCTTGGAACTCCATTTTTTGTTACAATCGTATGGACCGTTTTTGAGATCTTATTTGCACATTTCAAAAGTAGCGTTATTCGATGTTTTTTACCCAAAAACTGGGTATGCAGTCATGGTAACCCCTTCAACTTAAGCTCAAATATCAATTTCGGTTGAAATCGTTTGAATCTTTTTGGAACACATCAAACTGGATGCATATTTTGTTACCTTGCGCAAAAAAACGGCCCGAACTGTAGGCCCACAAACTCCAAATCCGAAGTTTGAACGAAATCAGGGCTACCGTTTAGGCTGTAGGCTTCGGTAGCATACGGACAGACGGACAGAATTTTGCGACCCACTTTTTGAGTTGTTCTATAATCGTAATTGTCAGAATTGATTAACATTTCTTGTTCGAAATTTGGACGAACACAATATCTTTCTCATACTACCGAATCGGGAAAGTTAAGAATACGACCTCAAGTTTGTGCAGTTCCTTTAATATCAAGGACTTGTAGTCCCCTGTCAAAAACTAAATAAAGTATCAACAAATTTTGCAATTGACGACCGACAATCGTAACTCCATAAATGTTCCTCTCCATTCTAAATGTGGACTATTTTGAACATTTATGTAATTTTTAACTAAGCACAGGGCAAAACATACAACTTGCTATACATTTATCTAATCACGATCATCGCTATGGGGGTACTCTGCAAACATTGCATATAAATCCATCATTGTCGGGCATCTAAAACATACTCCTTCCATCACATTAATGCAACACCATGAACCACGCCCAACCTCCCACAAAAAACCTTTCCCATTAATTACATTCCAATTCCAAGTATGCATTCAGCCGCACCAATAATAATCACAATCCATTTGCAATAACCGCATAGATCCTGAGCCTAATTAAATTTTATCAATGCATCATTTGGGGCACACACACACATTCGGCCCCTGCCTCCATCATTTTATATCATTTTATATATATGTTCGCAAGCCCATTGCCGGCAGTGCAAATACTCTGCTGTTTAGTATACGCCCAAGATATTGAAAATCCACATTTGAACTAGTTTACAATTAACATTTCACCCGACGGATAATTAGGTGCAATTATTTGCCCCAACAAATGCCGCTGGTGGGGGAGGTATGGTGGAGGTGGCCAGTCTGTAGGCGCTGAGGTGATGCATGAGCTCGATTTACGGCACACAATAGCAATTAGCTTACTTTGTGTGACACTATAAATATGGAACGATGTGTCCACTGAATCGAGCTCCCGATGACAGTGCCAAACCGGGTTCAGTCTGTCATCTGTCTGCCGCGAGGTTTTATTCCGCTATCGTTGCTCGTGATCCGAACTTAATGGCATATTGATAGATTGCTGTGTTGGGTATGTTAAATGGAATTTCACTAAAAATTTGTGTCGGCTGAGTGATTTCATTCGTCATGAGTGGTTTTTCATCGAGGCGGCTCGGAATTGGACGTGCATCACATTGGTGAGGGTGCGAAACAATTTTCCACCTCGAGGGCGATTAGTGTTAATTGAAAATGCAATAATTGTTTCTAAATGACAGAGCGCTACGTGAGCAATGTACGTACGAATAAAGTGTCATTCTAAGGAGTAACTGTATTTGGTTTGGACCTGTCCGGTTTAACCTTAAGGCTATGACCGATTTGCTATGCAATTTGGATCACAGTCCGCTTTTATTGAGAAGAAGGTGCGGGTGGGCGTTTCAATGGCAGTTGTACTTGTTTTGGATGTTTTATTTCCGAGCCATTTTACAACAACAGAAATGTTGGGTGCCACAGGTTCATATTTGACCCTCGACATTTCACAATCATTCGTTTAATTGCGTTTCGTTTTAAGGAGTAATGAAAGCTTTAATATTTTAACAAAACAGCCCGAAATATCGCAAGACTCGAATTCCATTTTCTGATTGCATCTTTTGCTATAGAAAAGAAATGCATGAAACAGTAGCTTAAAACACATATTCTAGGAGTATAAGACGACAATTTGAAGGACGTCGATAAGGCCTAGTCAATTTCGAAAAAGCAGGCCACTTTGTGCTAAGCTATAGAGGTTTTTTTTTTTGTCGTACCGGTTACGGCATTATTTCCAAGCCGATATGAATGAAATATGTGACAAATGAAAGGAGAATTAACTGAGGTGAATTCCCGTGTGTGCTATTTTGTCTCAAACTATAGAAAATAACAACAAAACAGACAGTTGGTAGTTAACATATCACACAGTTAATTCACATATCTACACAATAGAATTCAATGAAAAAATGCGTTACAGGTCGTTCAATGTTACCGATCAAAGATTTGAAGGCGGGAGACTTGCGCCACCCTGCAAAAGTGCTTACCGTCCACCATAATTTCATTAAGCGGGCTTAAGCTAAGTCACAAAGAAGACGACATCGATTCTGTCTGACTAGTCCTACGCGATTTGATTGATTATCGCGCCCACACTTTTTGAGTAAATCCGTGTACAATTTAAATTGCAGCAAGGATAATCTCCCAATTGATTTTATGTAGGCAATATGTTGAAACCCCCGCGTGAAAGGCTCATCGCACTCATCCAATCAATCATCGGTATTTAAATGTAGCTATTTGGTTTTCCCGCTGACGCACATCAGTGACACGCTTGTCAAATTTCGAAATCCTCTCCCACGCATGCTGTCCGCCAATCCATCACCGAAATCACTATACAAAAATTCGATCTGATCACCCCAATCAAATTTGAAATTAAAAAAGAAAACCGGTCCAGAAATGTTTGCCGTCAGGATAATATCGGACTGTATAGATGTCTCTCATAGATTAAAGTGCAAAGTGTCGGCAACCGTGTGAATAATTCCTAATGTAGCTCTATATTTAGATTCATCTTTAAAAAAAATAATATCCTTTGTGTCGCCATAGACACTATATCAAACATTTAGACAACAAAAGAGTGAAAATAAAAATACGTCCTACCAGGAGTTGGCCTTTGTTTTGCAATTACCTGTCGCCGGTGTTCAAAAATAGACCGACACATATGCGAAACAATTTGTTTTGACAGTGTGTAGCTGTAAACGGTGCACTAAAAGCGAAACTTCACAAAGGATGGTGCAAAAGGGAAATTTCAGTGGAAAAATAAAAGTTAAAATTTATTCCCTTTTCTTGCTGTTGGAAATGGAAAATCACCCTTCGTTGTAATATATAAATGTTCTTAATATGAGCCTGAGGGAAAGCAAAACATTTATTTCTGGAATTATGAAGACACAACCAACCTCCTGGTTGAAGGAGATCGACAAAACGACTTCATACTTGCTTCGCTGAGTCAATAAGTATTCAAAAAGTTGTAAACTTCTGCGGGTGAACGTAAAATTGAAGATTTACCTACCTGCTGAAGAGGAACTTATTTTTCCCACCTCAGGCGATTGCAATGTGAGAAGTTTATTTAGCTTAAGGATTTCTATGACCTAAATAGAAGGGATAGAGTTCTTTTTACAACGAATTTTTCGAATTCTCGAATATATATTATATGTTTGACACAAAAGTTCAAGCTATAAACAGAAAGGTTTTTCAATAAGGTATACAAAAGTGAGCATATAGGTAAGCTTGAGACTTTTATTAGGTTTCATGTTGGCTAGGCCAGCAGCGAACTTAATCATGAGAAGTCGATATGAAATTTCCTTGACAGGGAAAACTTCTAATTCAGCCGTTTGTCATTTGGGATGCTATCTGTTACTTTGAGCGTGAATTTTCGTACTTAGTAGGATTTAAATAAATGGCAGTTGCCACTTATCGCCGTGGAAGTCTTTTGTTTGTTTGTAAATATGGAAATTTATCGCTTTTTCTTATCGATTTCTATGATTCGATTAGTCAGTTCAACGAATAAATTGTAGAGACTGAAGGGTCCCAAATGACTTTTGGGGTGTAGGATGTGGTTTAAGCTGTCAAGGAAAAATTTTCTGAAGGAAAATAGAAGGACTCCTGGCAAACTACTGTGCACTGGTTACATCTTTAAGAAACATGGGCCACAAAAAGTGTCATATCGTAAATAAGGAAAAGGTTGACTAAACATTGCATCTAGAAACGAACTGAAATGTAGTTAGCGGCAACAGGTTATTTTCTCATACTGACGACGTTATTTCAAAGCCGATTCTTAAGAAATACGGATCAAATGAAATGTGAATTTGTCACGAACTTGAAGTCTTTCAGTCCCGAAGTAGGTCCATCGTCCATCAATGTAATCTGGGCTTTGACTAAGGTAAGTGACAGAATCATTAGAAAAGTGCAGACGATCTAAGAGCTGTGGTCTGTAGAAACTTAGTATAAGCCGGTTAAGAAGTCAGGTTAAATCAAGCAGGACTGTGTTTGTAACACTTTCATTCTGGCATATTAACTTTGTGGAAATCATATTTCAACTAGGAAAATACTGCCGCTAAAAACATGTGTATTAAGAAAGACGAATAAAAAATGTAGGGGGCTATTTGCTGTATAAATAAGCTTACTCTTGTGTAGAATGTGGGTAGGCAAATCGGATAACATGGGACAAATGGGGAAAGTGAACACATTTTCATAGGTGGGAAGTTGTTGGACATATAAAATGATTCGTAATGGAAATAATGTCTGAACTGAACTTTAAAAATGCTATTATAGGTCAGTATCGATGCGATGCCGCACACTAGTCAGTATCAGGAAAGGCTTTTGAAAAATTAAAACAGGTTCAGAGGAGCTCTGTAGGACAAAACGATGATTTCCAGCTCGAACAATTTATTATTCAACGCTTTGCATCTGTACCACTCGTAGGTGATACAATTTTACCAGAAAGTGTTGTTGTTTGTTTTTAAATCTTCTTCCAAATATTTGGCAAGCATTCCTCAGATATTTTGCAAATCACAACTGGATGTGTGAATTTTCACACAGGAGTCTGTATCGCATCATCATTATTTTAAAAAGTCCGCCTCTCTTTAAAAAAAAAGAAGAAGAATATAATCGCCTGCTTATAGGAATAGATGCAACAATCTTGTAGAATGAAGACAGCAAAAAATTCAAATAAAATAAAAACGAATCTCTGTTGATTCAGCACCTCTTGAAGAAAACTACAAATTTATGCGTGCACATAACGACCATAAGAACAAAACAACACATAAATGTATTCAAATTATTTCGCTAAAAAATAAAGAAAAGAGGAATTCTATTCACCCTGTTTGTATTGTGTTCGTTGTCAGTTGTTGCCACTGCTGCCAAGAAGTAAGCAGAGCAAATTATGTTCCTTTACATTTGTTTTGCATCTCGACGTTTTCTTGTTTTTTCTTTTATTTTATGATGCCAACCGATTCGGACAAATGAATGAAAAGCTATTTCGTCATGAGTGCCGTTCTCGAGATTAATCAACCTTCAGCCTAGAACGCCACCCGCCTTAGCCTTATGCTGGATAAAGAAAGGGTTGATTTATAAACTGTATACCTATAGACATGTATACGAGTAGCTCTGCCTGAGAGGAATAGATGGCAAAACACATTTTGCTTTTTTTGTTATTTTTCAATTGCAAATGTAAATTTTCCTAATGGCAGAGCGAGATAGGGGAAAGAGGAAAATACATCCTCCGCATCTCCGATTGTTGTGGTGGTGCAAAATTTGTGTTTCAATCAACTCGACGCCTATTGTTGTCATCATCATTATTGCATAGGCTCTTTTGGAATAGTTGAGCGGTAGCTGGGAGGCTTTAGATTACGGAACGCAGACTACAACTGTTTACCATTATTGAGAATTAAATGCTTATTTCGAAAATAAGCCTTTTGTATGGAAATGCATATTCTTTTGGTTGCAAATTTTCCCATTTGAGCGCATAGAATAGATGCGATCGGATGCAGACAATCGTAAGTGGTACACATGGGGTGCAATATTTATTGAAATCAACAGCGACTGGCTGGGTAAATGAGGGTAAGAGCGGCGTTGCTATTGTTCATTGTCCAATTGAAATGTTTATTCGATTTATATATGACTCTTATTTGTTATTTACCAACAGAATGCGTCAAATTGTGTATGCGTACCTGCAATGAGACAGAGAATTGGAGGTTAGTTTTCATGTTATTTATAAATAGTAGAGTGTTAGATTTATTATATGGGGAATATATTTATTTGAGCAATGAAATCAATGCAACGCATCGACGATAATAGTGAACGAAAACGTGATTTGTTGGTTAAAATGTTGTAAGCAGAGGTATGGTTGATTTTAGAGAAGTTGTTTCAATAAAATGTCGTGTAAATAAACGTGAATTATGAGATCCAGCTAATGCCGCACTGTGCTGAATTGGTCAATTATCAACTAAAATTACGGGAACAGTTTTTGCTCACATTCTCAAGACAGGTTTTGATGTTTTTGCAGTAGAACGTGATTTTTTGGTTAAAATGTTGTAAGCAGAGGTATGGTTGATTTTAGAAAAGTTGTTTCAATAAAATGGCGTGTAAATAAACGTGAATTATGACATCCAGCTAATTCAGCACTGTGCTGAATTGGTCAATTCAAACTCAATTCAATTCAATTCAATTCAACGAAAACCACGTAAACAGTTTTTGTTCACATTCTCAAAACATATATCGAAGTTTTTGCAGTAAAACGTGATTTTTTCCGTTAAAAGGTTGTAAGCAGAGGTATGGTTGGTTTTAATTAAGTTGTTTCAATAAAATGGTGTGTGAATTAACGTGAATATGGATATCCAGCTAATTCAGCACTGTGTTGAATTGGTCAATTATCAACGAAAACTACGGGAACAGTTCTATTTTTACATTCTCAAGAAAGATATTAGAGTTTTAGTAGTACAACTTTATCAGATCTATGAGCGATATTGACTTCATCTCTTTTGAATACATGTGACGAAACAATTAGAGGGTATTGTGGTTCGAATCTTGTAAGCAATGCTACGGTCTTCTTTAAAAACAGGTTTTCTCAAAATAATTACTTATGTCATGTGTCATGTTGCGTGTTGATTAGTGGTATAACTAGTACTTTACTGGAACACCAAGTTTGTTATTAACGATTATGGCAGACTCCGTTTGTACCGAACAAATGATGTCTTGAATAACTTAGGGCTCAGTAGGAACTTTTCAAATTGTAGCCGATAAGTCGGTTGGCTGGCTTGGCTATACTAACATCTGCGTAGACAAAAATGTGAAATCTGTTTGCGTATGGAACAAAACCCGTCCCCAGATAATACATCTTCACCAAACCGAACGAACATTAAAACTCTTCCTAGAAAACAATTCTGATTTCAGCGAACAAGTTTCAGTGAACCTTTTAACTGCAATAAAAAATAAACTTACCACACCTGGGAATACCTATAGAACAGATCCGCAATGAGTCGAGTGAGATAGGACAGCGTCTGATGCTGCTTCTTCCTACCTACATTCAAACAATTAAATTTTGTTTTCTTTTTAAATTAGTAGAGAAAGGGAGGCAGCAGCAAATTCCCTCAACGCGCAATTTCAGTTTTAGAAGTATCATCCTCGTTGCTCCAGCATACCCATGCCAGGGCAGATGAGCGATTCAATGGTCATACATCAAACCCCCGGGAAAAAGCAATGAATTTTCCATTCAAATGCCGCACAGGTTCAGTCACCTTCCGGTGTAGGTACGACTATAGACAAGGCATTGCTTCTGCGTGTTCATATGTCAATATCCTTCAGTTTTGGTCTCCTCTCCATCGACCGTGACTTTTTAATTAAACTCTTCGCGGCGCAGACATTTGTTTAGACTGGTTCAATAATAAATTATCCACACCGCAATTGCATGTTCAACAAACATTAGATATCGCTTTTCGTATCATTGGAATTATATTTAGTTCAATTAAACGTGTATACCTAGCATACAAGCAACACTAAATCGAATTCTACTTTGTATACTGACACTGAAACTCCTTTGGTGTGTGAAAGTGTACGCTAAACTGTTCTGCTATTTTCTAAGATTTGCATATTTGACAGTGAATAAGCATCTGCGGTGGAAATGTATCTTTTCCAACGACAGAAGAGAATATAAATTATCTGTCGGTGACCTTACATTCTCTCCGGTCGGTGGTGCGGAGAGATTTACTATAGGAAATTCCTTAATACCCGGCTGTAAAGCAGGTCGTCACAACATGCGTTCAAGTCAATGCTATCAGCATAAATTCAAGCACTTCGTCATAAGCATCGGAAAAGCTTTCATCACACATCGTTTCGCACAAGGTCGAAGCAGATACTTTTATGAAGTGGTTTCCGCATGCCATCAATTTTGGGAAAATTCCCAAAATTATGTTGTTTTTCTTGTAGGAGGTTGGATTTTTTATTTATTTTTTGAATTCATAAGAAAGTCCTTTTACTGTTCTCACAGTATAAAGTAAAGTAGCCAAACTCGCTATGAAGTGGAATTTATTTGTTTACTGTAAACAGAGCTAGCGGCCTTTTCTTACAAAAAGTTGGGGACAGTTAACATTTCAATATACCACCCCAACCATGACCATGAGTAGTAGAGAATTTAAATTCACTTAGTAAATTTTGTTAAAATGTTGCCTTAAAATTACAAAAGGTCAGCAGAAACTCATTCATTCTGTATATCGATTCAAATAAATTCATTTTATCTATCAACGCACTTTTTCATATGGAATGAAAAAAAATCGATCAAGTTTAAAGTTTTGTATCCTCTTGTAATTGGCCCCACTAAATATTTCACATTCTTGATGACTAAAACTCCTGGTAAGCATTATGTGGAACCTAATACACGAGAAACTGACATTTAATGATGACAATCAGAATATGGACAAAAGGCTGGTTTATGTAAACATAAAAACTCTGAATATAATCCTCTTAAATCGGGGATCAATCGGATCAATTATCATCGCGTTTTGAGAAACAGGGTAATATATACATAACGAGTGTTTTACGGACTTGAAACTTGAAACTTTGTGCAAACCAATGAAGGAGTTAAAAAAATATTACAGCAGAACGTAAATGCTTTTGGAAAAACCAGAAATTCTGGTAAGGTGCCAATTAAATCATACAGAATATTTAATTATATGATAAACGTTTCAAAAATCCTTACAAAAATCTGTTTGGTACTGGTTTTTAAACAAAAAAACTGTTGACACCCTAAGGTTAGCCCAATGAACTGCTTTGCGCTCATAAGATTCTATGTTTTTTTTTTTTTTTTTCAAATACTACATCGTTCCTAAATAATAAATATGTGCGAAATTATTTCAAACAAGCTTTTTCTTTTTTGTTTGTTTTGTTTGTCCCAGCCCAACTTTTTCCCAAACATTTTGTACGAGGAATTTTTTTTTCATGTTTATCGTAATATAGAATGAAATCGTTTTTGTCAAAAATTTCTGCTTGATTTTGATGATTTCGCAGACTTTTTTTCCAAAACCCTTTTATACAAATTTGTAATTGGATTTTTGGGTGAATTGTGAAACATTGCAATCGCGCACATCGTTATGTGAGAAAACGTTCCGTGAATGTCATACACTACTCGGCAAAAGTATTTTGACAGAAATGCAAGTCGCTTTTCAAGGCGGGTAATTTCTAACGGCTACGGATTAACTGTCTACAGTTTTCAATCAGTAATTGCATATATGGTGTGACCTATGATTGTGTGTGTAAATGAGATCATTTGAGACCCATGGCTGTATAGCTCTGGCCTATTTGTAAAGGGTCCGCATCTAACTTCTTTTTTTTCAACTAGTGCTTATTTCGCGAATGGTAACACTTAGCTCATGTCTGATTTGACAGATAATTAGTTTTATCCTTCCGCTGAACGAATATGGTTGTGTATACACTTGAACAATGCTGGGAAATATTGCGACATTACTTTGAAAATCATGGTAATGTTGCAGAATGTGTGCGAAAATTGCGTACGGAATTTGGAAGAAGAGAAGCACCGTGAGCTCCGTATGTTCGTTATCTTGTGAAAAAAGTGAAAGAAACTGGTATCCTCATCGATAAACTAAAGCGTGAAAAGCCAAAACTAGTGCGTACACCCTAGAAAATTGCTGCTGTGGCGGAATTTGGTCCAGAGGCATAATTGGGCCATTTTTCTTCGAAAATGAGCAAGTAGTGGCCGTTACAGTCAATGGCGATCGTTATCGGGCCATGTTGAACGAATTTTTGTTCACAAAAATTGAAGAGGAGGATATTGGCAACATTTGCTTTCAACAGGACGGCGCTGCGTGCCACACAGCCGAAGCTACATTCAATGTTTTGCGCCCTGTTTTTGAAGATCGCATTATCAGCCTTAGAGCTGATTTCGTTTGGCCACCTCGGAGCTGCGATTTGACACCGTTGGACTATTATTTGTGGGGTGCCGTAAAAGATAAGTGTTACGCCGACAAGCCAGAGACAATTGACGCTTTAAAGGACAATATTCGTGAAGCCATTGGTGAAATACAGCTGCACACAATCGATAATGTGCTTAAAAATTGGACCGATCGTGTAGGCTACTGCATGGCCAGCCGAGGCAGCCATTTGAATGAAATTATTTTCCATTATTAACCGGAAGGATTGTACTTTCAAATAAAAAAAGGAATTTGAGAAAATATTCAGTAGTTTTTTTTATAGCATTTTCAAAAAAAAAAGTTATTTGGCGGACCCTGTAGTTAAAGTACGATTTGTTTACTGGCAAAGTATTTTGACAAATTCATATTTCAACTTTTGTTTGGCGAAAAATATCTACTGCTATAGTTTGAATTTTAATATGATAGATTTACTGTGTACACAGGTCCATTTTGATTAAAATATGGGGAAAACGACAGCGTTAAATAATTATGGAAGATTGACTAGCTTTTGTAGCAAAATTCAATTGCGGTCTTTCTGTAAAAAAAAAAATAGGGAAAGAATTTAATTTGTCGAAGCAAACTGTAAATATCAGAATCAATAATCACATAAGAACTATCTCCGTGCAAAATCTGCCTCCCTCGAGTAAAAAAAACAAAAAAGTTATATCCAAAAAGACAGAACGATGAAAGATATATTTTGGGAAGTTTGTTAGGAATCCCAGTTTAAGTCAACAAATTCTCGAGCTTAATATGAAAAAGTGTGCTGAAAACCCCGAGGCGCCTTTGCTGAACTCGAATTGGATACATATCCTGTTAGAAAAGTACCATTTATAACTAGGAAAACAAAATAAAGAGGCTACAACTCGCCCAAGGGCTTAAAAATTAGCTCATAAGGTGTGGAACCGAGTCTTATGAACGGAAGAGAGTTCATTTGAGCCTCATGGATCACCGTAAAGAAGATTTGTTCGGATGCTGAGATTTTGCTGCATTAAAGGAGATTTAACTGCTTTTCTGAACCGGAGCGGAGGGGAGATCGTTTTTGTAGTAACAAAGCTTTGGGATGACGTTCCTGCAGAAATGCTGCAAAAAGTAGTGGAAACGGTTCCAAGAAAATTACGGAATCTTATTGAGGCTACAGCATACATATTTTTTTATAAAATAATTTTTATTTTTTTCCTTTTTTTAAGTAAAACTTATTTTTCCAAAATAATTACGCCAAAATATAAAGTTAATTTTGTTCATTTTAATAAATTTAAATTAATGTATTTAAAAATAAAAATTGCCTGTGTTCAGGTTCACCTGTTAATTAAGTAAGCAAAATTTAACTTCTAGTTTTGTCAAAATACTTTTGCCGACCGGTCTAGCTCCGCTTTCGAATATGACTGCACGATTTACTATAGCAAGCTGCTGTAAAAAGTTTGGCGGCCAGAAGTTCGTTGGATCCGCTTAGTTTATAAAACCGACTTGTCGCATCCAATCAGAAATCTGTTTTAAAAGACAATTTAAGTTTGCCCTGTGGACAAGCAGCTTTAGCTGTAACATAAAGAGGTTCACCGGCGATCCAACAAAAATTCTTGACCAATACCAACCAATTTTTATTTGAACAAGAAACGAATTGTGTGTCTTAGAACCTAGACTGCGACCTAGAGGAAAATACTTTTTAGACTGATGTAAACGCTTTTAAGACCCCGCAAAAAAAATATAAACGTCTGACAAAAGTGAATTGACCTGAAAGGAGATTACCTCGAAAATGAAAAACATGCTTCGAACTTTGTTTTCGTAGTCAGGCGTGCACCTACAGAGGTAAGTACAGAGGTAGGTATGACAAATATCAGCAAAAAGACGATACGAAAAAATCAAGATGCTGTCAAAATCTGAAACACATGCCTCATATTAGGTGACCCTTAAAATTTAACCTTTCAATTTAATTGCCGGAAACGTTTTGCGTGTACGTATTCAAGCGCCAACTATTACAGTTCTGGTGAATAGCACGAATGGAAGTTTACATTTATACAATCCCACCTAAAACTTCTGACAGCTCTTCAAAAACTTACGCACATGTCACCGCAAAGTGTGTCAAGTTTTAAGAAAATTAACTGAATATATTACCTAACCATACCCATTCAAATACGAAAGTGTTAGAGTGGAGACAGCTCTCCCCCGCGTAGCACTGAATTAACCTCACCTCGAAAGAAACCAATAACAAATGTGAATGAATAAAACTTGAGCAGATTTATTTAGCTTCGAAGGAATTAACTAGATACCAACACGAGCATAAACTATACAGGGCACTCAACGCGAACGATGTGCCTAACAAATAGGCTAAGGGTTGAAAGCTAAATCAATATGCACGTCCTTTATGGCGTTTCCTTACTACAGCCGGTTTGTATAAATTAGTAATTACTAAGATAAATAATGCAAGATCCATTCTTCTGTTGTTTGTGTAACTTAGTAGCACTTAAGGATGAACGAATCAAAAAAAAAATAAAAATGGCCACTACATTGTTCGAGATGTGGACGAAGAACATTAATGAGCCTATAAGAATGTCAGGTACTGCTTGGACCTATGTATTTGGGTCCTAGAGGGAGAACAGAGAAAAAGAAAAGAACGGTGCCTCTTAAATTGTTTACTTTGACAGTTGAATTTGGCTTGTCGGTTACCACAATGTGCACTTGACATATCATTAACATTTGCACAAATCATTTGTCCCACTGGAAATGGCTCAAAGAATCCTCTTGATGAGTGATGGACTTGTTTACTCGAATCGAGTAATACAAATTAATACCCGTGTAAACCGATTCATGAATCCGACATAATTTACACTCCCAAACTAATAACTGTCGCCTGTGTGATGCAGGAGCTGTGAAAAAATGCTCATTTGGTATACATAAATGTGTGGGTGGGAATTCCATTCGAAAAAGTCACCCCAAGAACACGACACGGCAAATCAGACATCACATTTTATTACCATTTCGCCTTTTTATTAGTTGTGTGTTATAATCCGTCAGCCATTGTTACTACTTTCATTTTGAACAGCAATTTATGGCCGCAAAATCAAAATTTAATGTCACATAAAACCGGCATAATTTTCCCAGCCACATGTAAAAATGTGTCACCTGCGGCATGACATACTACACAATACACAACTGTCAGCTAGATACGGAGCATTGAATGCTGCCCTTCATTCGTTGTGGAAGATTTTTCATCGTCTCCGGTGTCTTTGCTATTTTCATATTCCGAGTAAAGCGTGCTGCCTGCTCTCTATTAAGAAACTTGTCACCGCAATAATACTTATCTGTAATCTGTGTGTCAAGTGCAAAAAAAATATGAGACAACAGTGCTAAAGGAAAACAGAAAACAAAAATCTATTTTGACACTATTCGCATTCCGTCGATGAGAAAGCTATTAAAACGAGCGTGGAATTTGAAATCACGTTTTTGGCAGCATACCCAGAAAGTTTTGCGGGATAGATTTTCATAGTTCAATCGCTTGATGGCCACCAAATCTATATACAGCAGAATCAAATGAGTAATGTGTTCGTGATCCGTTCGAAAGCCGAGCTGAGATACTCGAATAGTTATTAATTTTCCCCGAGCTATTTTGTTTGGAGAATTTCTTTCAAGGACGTTTCAGCATTTGTTTGGAAGCGTTTTTATTTTTAAAAACCTATAGCTACAGAAAAATATAATTCAGCTTGTCAAGTGTGTGTGCGTTATTTCTCCTCCAGATATATATATTTTTTTTTTTTTGTTTGGCAAAACCTTCTTAATACTTTTCCAGAATGTGTGCGCTTTTAGAAATTAAGAACTGTGGCCAAGGATGATTTGTGGGGGGAGAAAATAATAATTGACATTTTTTGGCACGTCTATCTGTCTGCCTTAAATCACATAAAGTCGTTATGTGCGACTAAAATTAGAAAGAGATTTTTAAGTAGATCTGAAAGTAAATTTATACCAAATTATGGGTGAGTAGCGTCTTTAGAGCTTGTCTCTTCGGATGGCTTTGGTCGGTTATATGTAAGTAAACATACAGCTGCAACTAGGAGAAGAATTTAATCTAGAAAATACGACGAAATTTAAAAGCACAGAAACTGATTGCCAGTCAGTGGAAAACATAGCGACAATTATATCTTGCGGAAGCAATCTCGACAGGAGAGACAACGCAGTGCAGTTGAAGAGAGCAGGTACATACAAGATGAAGAAATTCACAGACAACTTTTCGAACCCCCACTCCCTCTGCTCATTGTCAACACAAAATTTGCGGAGGCAAATAGAAAATCTTCTTCTTGGGAACCAGGTTAAGCAATAAAGAATTTGTGTTTTTTTAATATAACACGTAGCGCACATTTGTGTGCGTTGCCGCATATCTACAGATTGGACCATTTTTTCGACTGTGTATAATTGTTTTTCAACGTATTTGGGTCTTTCTGTGGTCTACGATGCTTTAAAAGACAGATTCCAGCACTGAATGATTTCAAGGAAGCATGAACTGCCATTTTCAGCAGTTTTGAGTCATGAGCAAAAATATGGTAGATTTTATAGAAACACCAGAAGGAACCGGCGTCCATCAACAAGTTTCTTAGCAAAAATCTATTCGGGACGACAGTGTTTCTTTCACTATTTGCGCCCATGTTCTATGTCTGTAATAAGCTGTTTTCCTATGTGGTGTTTTTTAGTGGCTATCAAAATAAATAAATACCATAAAAACAGCGAGAGCGCACACGTTTGTGCGCAAAACAAACCGATTCAATAATGCCAACTCGAACTCGATTGCTATTTCGAAAATGAATATACAATTCGTATAGCTAGTGAGCTTTTCCCCGCGTTTAACGCACACATTTCTTTGCGTTACGATAACTTGTTGACTAAAAATATACTACACATGATTTGTGCGCAAAACAAACCAATACAATGATGCAAATCTCCGCAGTTTTCGAACTCGATTGCTATTTCGAAAATGAATATACAATTCGTATAGCTAGTGAGCTTTTCCCCGCGTTTAACGCACACATTTCTGTGCGTTACGATAACTTGTTGACTAAAAATATACTGCACATGATTTGTGCGCAAAACAAAACAATGCAATGATGCAAATCTCCGCAGTTTTCGAACTCGATTGCTATTTCGAAAATGAAAATACAATTCGTATAGCAAGGCAAATGAAGTTTCTCCCGTAAAACGCACACATTTCTGTGCGTTACGATGACTTGTTGACTAAAAAAAGTTCCGCACATGATTTACTAATTCTTATAATTGCTTTGCTTATTATTTCAACTTCGAATCATTAACCGAACATGATTTAACGAACATAAGGGCCTCAACAAAATGCACAACAGCACACAATTTGAAAACCCTCTCAAAGGCTTAACTTAATTGCGGATGCGTGGTTTCTTATTATTCGAGTATAAACCATTTACAAGTACTGGCCTGTTTTCAACCCAGTAACCATGAAAAAAACTTCCTTTGACTCAATTTCCTTTCAGAGGTAGTTACCACAGGAAAAAAATCGTACTAATTATAATTTTCTTTCAACTTCTAACATATTCTTACTCACTCGCCGGTCCAGATATAACCAACTTAATTAATGTCAGTCAATTATCAGCTAAAACACACACGTTGCAGAGCAGGAACTCTTTTCTCGATTAAAGGATACCCAACTTCAAGTCTGAAATAAGTACGGAACCTCAGGGGTGATAATTGCAATGTGGTGAATGAAACTCACTTCATTCAGTGGCTGGCCGAGAGGAAAAAAAATCCTTCATCTACATAATCAACAAGGAAGGGCAGCTCATGAAAGTCCTTGGGACCCTTTGAATAATACAACATTTCACAAATTATGTGGAATATATAATTGAACAAGGTGCTACCAATGGCAAGCGGGACAGGAAGCGACAGCAGAGTACTATTTGAGGGCAATTAAACACAAATCACATCCGGACATTAAATTCACCAAAGGGATATTGTCAGGCAAACTCATGTGCACGAGTATGTGTTTGTACCAAGGGAACAAAGTCTATTTGCAAAAGGACACATCTTTATGTATCTATCGATCCACTGATATGCAAAAGGAAACACCGACTTTAATATCAGATGATTGATTTTTGTTTTCTTTTGTCGTTGGTTCATAACCGAATGAGACGGAAAATATGATAAAAGGAAACTCACATAACTACAAGTACGACTGGCAATGATAATTTCTGTGAAGTGACAGTCGGACTTTATCAGTTTAATTGGTGTTCAGTGGGAATTGTCTAATCGGCTCAGAAGATCAGAAGGAGGTCAAGGATGTGGCCAGAGAACAGGAGTTTTTTTTTTTGCTGTGAATTCCTCGAAATGCGTATTGCGAAATTTGAATCCATAAACGTAGTTGTTATGAACGTGGCTTAATTAATCTTATATGCCAGCTGGGAGTTTCCTGCTTTCAAACGCATGAAAAGGACGCTCCGATGAAAATATGCACAGTGGACTCGTTAAATGATAAAATGAATATATATTTTCTTTTTGGCAGCATTAGGATTAAATAGTTTTTGTTATCAGTGCTTGGGGAATATGATCCTATTAATGATTAGAACAGTTTTGGGACAGGTTATTTAAATGTGGGGATGAGATAAGCTTCGCGAAATGAACTTTGGGTTGATGGTTTTGTACAAGCGATTCTCTGTTCATTAGTACAGTTGAATGTGCCCACAAGTTTCAACAAAGCCAGTGAAATATATGTTACTCACTGGGGTCTTGTCTTTGCTATGAATACTTAATTACTTTAGGGACGTACAAATGTATTTACGTCCTCAACAGACTGTAATGTTGAATAAACATGTTTGTGAATGGGGATTTATTTCAACCAACCTTTTGTGTAAATGAACAATCGTAGTCCTTCGCATTTCTGAGACTTTGCTTGAGGCACAGTATTTTATAACCAAAGTGACGTTTAACACAGGTCGTTTGAAAAACATATTCTCCGCAATATTTTCACCAGAAGACATTTTTAACCAGAGAATAATATACGTGATTTTATTTATTTTTATTTTATTTGGCCATGACAGAATGTGCAAGGAACGAGAAATGTTTACTTTAATCGAGTGAGGCCTTTTTGCTTGTTAAGATTTACTTAGAATATTTTCTTATATTCCTTTCAGATTTATAAAAATAATGACGAAAAGTGAAAAGAAAATATTTGCATTGATTAATTGAACGAAAATGAGTGCACATGCGAGTTTTTTTTGGTTACGCACACTGGGTGTGCGCTTGCTTAAATTCATGTGCGCACACAGTTCTACGTGCAAATAATTCGAGAACAAATAAAATATAAACTAATCAGCCATAGTAGGAATAGATTTTCATACACATTTGGCTGGTTTAAGCTCCAATACCAGGAAGATATTGCTTATTCAAAATTTGCTTGCAATTCACTGACGGCGGGGTAAGATTACATAGTTTCAGATGTCTTCATGTCATCAGCAAGTGAAGAATGTTTTCAATTCGCAATTATTTTATTTATCATCATTGGTCCGAGATGACTACCTTGAGGGAATCCAAAACAAAACATTAAGCAGAGAATCAAATAATAACTATCTGCTTTCGGTCTTCGAATGTACGCTTTGATGACTGGGATGCTTCTGAATCGAAAGCCAAGTATTTCAAAATTAAGTACGTTGTTTGTGAGGCATTTGTTGAATTGGACCACTTTTACAATGGAAACGTACATTAAAATAAAGAATAAACGACCCTGAGCTGGACTACAAAGAACGTTCTGTATGTTGGTTAGATTTGATTCCGTAACTGGTAGAAACATTTTTTTTTTTATGGGTTGTCAACTTCAGATCCACAAAATTTTATTTCTTTCGTGTTTTCGGTACAAAATTTAAAAATTCACGAGTGCTTGGCGATAAGACAACAGCTTCCAAAAGTACTGTACGCTATACCTCTTTCTACCCTGCTAAACTACAAATAGCATTTAATATTAGTACGGCAAAATGGACAATTTTATCGACACGTGCTTTGAGAGTTTTACTATATATATAATTCAAAAACAATAACTCCTAAATGTAACCCCTAAACATTTTGATCTCTCACCTAATCCCAAAACTCACGCGCTAAGCTTCAAAGCGGAAAACGAAATCCTTTCCAGCCGCATTTTCTGAATACCCAGATCCGTCCAAAAACCAGCCGATTTCCACATAAAATTCCATTTTAATTCACAAAGCTCCCGCAATAAAACATAATTATTTTTTAATTTTTTTTTTCACAAATACCCCCATCAACCCAGATGTGATATCAATACCCGAGAGCGCGAGCTGGATTTAAATGCTCAACTAGAACCAATAAAAATTTCATAACATCGCCACAATGAATTATTTAACAATGCAAATATTGAATTATTCATACAAAATACAAATTTCACATCGATTTGTAGCGGTGTTTTCCATTTTTTTTATTTATATTACATTTGGCAGCACTAATACATGTGCCATTATAAAATAAATATCCGCCTAAATAAATGTCAGCGGATGAAATGAGTTTAGTAAAATAAAATTCAGACTCCGTAAGAAGAACCCGTGGGTATTCTGATGAAAAAAAAAAAAAAAAAATAGAATAGCTGCTGCCGCGCTCTCCTTTATCCCTTTCAATGTTGTACATCCTTGTTTTGGTTTTATTTCGTTTCCATTTCATTCATCCAAGAATTATTTTCCGGGTTTATAGAGATGGAAATATCACCAATTGCTGGTTTTGCCTTAAAGGAACAGCACACTAATCGAAGGACTCTCCCGGTTTCGGGTGACGCGGCGGCGTGTCGTCCTCCTACTTTGAGTCTCTCTTGGGGAGTAAGATACAATTTTGTCGTTGGTTTAGTTTTTCAACTAAAAAGTTTTCCGGCGGTTTTTGCGGGTAAGAAGAAAAGAAGAAAAAAAAAACGGAAAACCGTTTTTAAAACTAGTGCCGGGTACCGCTTTACTTATTTTTCCTGTTGGATAGGAAGGGTGGGTTTTTAATGAAATGCAAGTGCAAAATGTATTGTTTTACTGGAGATTTGCCTAAATTCGGAGACGGCAGATTTATGAAAAATATGAGTCATACACCAGGAGGTTGGGGGAGGCGTAATTTTAAAATTCTTTTGAAGCCCTGGAGCGAGACATCGATTTCGGACTGTACGGATACCCATGCCTGATTTTAAAAGGAAAATTCCACTGCAATTGTGAGATGTGCTGTTGTTTTGAGTGGGCCTCACGGCCACCCGCATTTTTCTGTCGGCAGTTTATATTTTAAGAGGTCCCAGAGTTTGAGTGTCGGTTCGCTTTGTTTAAAAAATAAGGCTGAAACGCTGCTATGCGTGTAGCCAAACATTTACCTCTCCTGAAGACGAAAGAGTAAAGAAATTTGTAAACTCCTTTCCAGCATTAGGGAGACATACGTCTAAAAGGATTTAAAATCCATTGAGCGATGTGACCTTAAAAGTCACACGCACGCGTTTATGTTTAATGATTACCGACTCATTTCATCATTATTTGTTGCACTCCATTTGCACAAACCATACATCCCATTATTGGCGGCGTTACCCTCTTCCAGGTGGGGAGTTTCAAAAATCATGCTCGCGCGCTAATAAAAAGCCAAAAAGAACATTTCACGAACAATCAAATTGAATAGCTCCTGGTCGCGGCAAATATTGTTTCAGCCGCGCTAAATTTGAAGATACCTCCACGGGACAATTAATTCTTGTCCTCTATCATCTCGCAGCAGCATCTTAATAAAAAGCAATTTTAAAAGAACAATAAAAACCCAACGAGATTAAATTCATTAGCAACTAAACTAATTTACCCATAAAAGCACTAAAATTTTATTTCGTATTCATCCCTCATGGACCATCGACCACTAAGGGAGCGCGGGGGGCTCCCTTAAATCAGATGAATCTACTTGCTCTATAAATTCTACTTCACTTTCCATCTTCCATCTGTGCTTCGCGGCCGAAATTCTCAATTCACATCGACTTGGATCGACGTCACTATTTGTCGTTGTCGTTGTGCTGGCATAAGGATGTCAAATACTATAATATATCCACCGAGCAGAGCAGTATAGATGAACTTGAGTGCTCTTTCAGTTGCAATTAGTCTTCGTGTGTTCTATATATGACAGAGATGAAGGTTATGGCCGTATACTCGTATGCGGGTGTGATTATGCAACCAAGAGTATCTTCTTTTCTTTGCCTTCCAATTTAATTAAGTTCATACTCGTTGGCACCCGTACCCATAGATCACTTGTCAAATTGTAAATATCTCTGACACGTTCCTACCCACCTTCGTAGTGCTGCGCTGCTGCCGTGTAATAAATTGCGGCAAGGAGCTTCCTTGTTTCTTTTTTTTTTTGCTCTCCATATAACGCTCGCTGCAAATTTATTCCTCAGAAGATGGATTTTAATGGTGGCAGAGTGGATGTGATATATTCAAATGATGGGATTAAATGAGGTTCATTATGTGAATATCACATTAGATGCGATAATCTGGCTCATCAAGTCGTGAAGCCTGCAGGAAGCAATATAAGCCTAATTGAATGTGCAATCGAATGCATAAAATCACCAGCGGTTGTTAATCAATTTAAATGGTAAGAAACGGTTTATTGCCTGCGCAAGGCCGGAGGATTTGCCGCATGACCAAACTCATGCCGAACATTTAATATATATATCCACAAATACGCAGAGAGAGAGAGAGAGAGAGTTATCTACAAGGACTGCTGCCACATCCTGGAGGCATTGTGTTCACTGAAGCATGCACTTGCATGCCGACAAACTTTCCATCAACTATACCTACATACCGCTTCCGGCAATCAAATCTTCCTTGAAAATGCAAATGTGTTCCCATAACGCAAAATGGAACTTTGCGCACACAAATATTGCAAGATAGGTCCAAAAGTGCACCCGTTTGGGCAAGGGCCATTACCGCCCCGTGCACTTGTCGCACATTCTCAAAAAATGCCCCAATACACTGTGAATGGCCTAATCGCATTTCGAATTGTTTCATGGAGCAGGAATTTCCTCACTAGCCTTCGTACATTGAAGAAGGCGCACAAGGCTGTGTTTAAATCACAACCATCTGCCTTAGTGTGGAACTGCACATGTGGAACGAATCAGAAAGCAAACAAAGTGAAAAACTCTCAAAAACAAACGGGCTAATGTCAAACATCAATTGGACCAGGCGGACTCAACGCCTGGAAGGGGGGAAGGTTACAAATTATAACGATCGTGATGACAAATTGTCTCACGTTTCGATGGCTGGTGAGCACAAATTTTATGACTCCATTTTATCCGCTCTATTGGCCAGCTTCTGGTGGGATGTTTTCGGTTTTGACAGATGAAACGGTTCGTTGCTTCTGTTGGTTGCCATGCCATGCACAGAATAAAAGTTTTCAATCGATTTGTGCTGTGTGAATGTGCGTGCTTGCTTGCGGTCGGAGAATATTATGATTATAATATTTTTATTAATTATATTAAATATTTTGTTCGCCTGGCTATGGCAGGGTTATTAAGAGGGAATTTATTTTGGTAAATTTTTGATCCAAAGGATAATTGCTGCCGATTGGAATTTTTAGGAATTCTCTTTGCACCGTGACGGGTGGATTTGATTGATGTTAGGAATGACAGCTGAAAGGTTATTAAATATTTTTGCACATTGACAATTTTGATATGGAAAGACTCGTGGATGATCATTTTTGGGGGGTGGGGGAATTTTCGGAATTATTCCAGATGCTACGTGAGTTGCGAAAGAAATAATGTGATGGGAAACTCCTTTCGGATATAGATGAGTGCGGGCATTTCGGAACAAAGTTATATATTGGCGTTGACTTTGAGCAAGTTTTCACTCATAATTCTTAGAACTATTAAAGTGACGTATAATCAGGAGCCGAATTGTATCATTCGTAAGGAAAACTCGACAAAATTCAGCGAACGTCAAGCGTTAAGTTAAGATTTCAGTTTTGAAGACCCCACTGAGTTGGAAAGTATTATCACTCACCCTTTGCAAGCGCAATATCAACAACGTGTGAGTGGTGAGTCGTATGATATTCTGATGAGAATTCCCCAATTTATCAGTTTCATTTCCAATAAGTACTATCAAGAATGGAAGTTATTATTAACACCAGCCTTGTGCGCCTTCTAAAATATATTTGTATGAATAGAACGAATGCGAACACGGATACTAAGGTCCTTTCGGGTACCGTTATCACTACCATATTATAGCTAACATAACATACACCATATACAACAAGCTTTTTTTCCATGTAGGTAGGTTTGACAGGAATTGAACTTGTGAAACTTTTCGATGTCATCTGACAGATGGTCAAATTTTGTATCACTTGTAAAATAATGTAAGCAATTTTGTGTCAAACTGATTGTCACTATTTCAAAAAGTTTTACAAACACAAATTTGACAGTTCATTCAAAATTGTTGCGTCTTATTAACCGCTAGATGGCTAGAATAGAGAAGGAAAGTTAATGTCAAAAATAAACGGCACAGATCAAGTATACAAGCCAGAATTGTGCTTCGGTTACATTCCACTCTTAACACGCTCAAGAATTGGCCTCCTCTATTAAAAAAAATGCGCTAAATCTAACTAAGTCTCTGTTGAAATAAACGAGTATTCGTTGTTAAAAACTACCGATATAAGAAGATAAATGGATAACATTTTGGTCAGTTTTTATCAACCAAGTTTCTAGATTAATACTAACCAAACAAAGTAGGTTGGTTAAATTCTACAAAGTTGGTTTGTTAATCAAAATCGAAGAAGTTTAAGAGGAATTTGATAGATCGGTTATTTTGAACCGACTTTCCTTAAACCTTATTTTTGATCCACTAACTCTGTAGGACCTATATTAACAGAATTACTTGGTAGTTTTTAACCGAAAGTTGGTTGAATTTAAATAAAAGATGTTTCTTGAAATAAACGAGTCTCAGCAAAAATTTGAAATATAAAGCGAATGATTATCAGAAGCTAAGTCTAGTTTCCTATCTGAACCTGTTGCCTCAAATATTGTACCTATCCATTCTATGTTAGATTTGGAGCCAGTCAGCGAAGAAAGAACCATCTAGACTAAAGTCCCTAAGAGGTATAAAATTAATCTGAAGAGTTACTCAGGACTCTGCAATTGGACCAGCAAAACTTTTGTGGACTTTAGTTTCCTTTCTTATAAGTCTTGCAGACCTACAAAATATTGCAAAATAGGTTTGTTTACTCAAAATGATACTGCTACGATAGGGCTTGACCAACGCATTATTCCGCATTGTGTAGTTTTGTAATTGTGTATTGCAGCTGTGGCTGCCAACGAAATCCTGACCATTTCCCTTATGAGGACAGAAATTTCAGTGTCAGCTGAAGGGAGTTTTGACGGAAATTTGTTTAAAATTTAAGACAATTACAAATGTAGAAGACAAAACATTTTTTATGTGTGCTATCTTAACGAACTTTGATTGTTTAAAAAGGATTGCTTCGAATATTTCGTGGCGGAAGATCGAAAGTCGTGGTCCACTTAAGCATCCTATTAATGATTTATAGGATAACTTTTATAGCCATCTAGCCCACCCTTGAACCCTTTTTTTTTTTTTTTTTTTTAGAGCACGTGGCATTCCGTGGGTCAAGTACTATGATTTTAAAACGTTTAGCCTTACCATACCCGTGCGAACTTTTGCATTGCTAAAGAGAGTATACTCGTACTACTAGGCCATGATTGATAGACAAGCAGGAAATTTGCATCTCCTCTACAATTTTGTGCAGTCTTGGACCCGCACAAACTTTAGTACAATGAATAGAGTGTGCCAAAGTATGATTTAGAGTTCCCAGCCACTTCAACGTCTACAGACAGCACGCAATTGTTTCAATAAGTAGTCATCCATCCAACAAAATGGTAGCAGAACAAGTGTCCCACAAATTGCCCCCACTCAGGGCGCAATTTGAACATAATGTACAGCTGCACGAGAATGTAGCAAATGTGATTATTTATCGTCTCCCCAATCACTCGCCTCATTGCAACAATTAACCTGATAGCACCATTAGAACCTGGACAATAGGGCGACTACGGCCTCCTTTAAAAACCCTGCCACGAGTGCATAATCAATCAGCAAACTATTACCTCAGGCACTGAGGGAGGGAGAAGTAAAATTCAACATAAGGAAATAACATTCAACACGCAATATATACCTGTTTGACAGTATTCCGTTTCTCGTAATCGATCATAGTTGGATCTATATCGGTGAAATTGACAGCACTCGGTACCGCTGCAGCGCCAATCACATTATCCGTTGACAATTCGCCATGCCACACGACAGCTGCCACTTGTTCTGTCACTGATTCAAGCAAATCCTCCTCGGAAACAGATGTCATGGAGGTTGTTCCTTCGTCAACATTTGTACCGTCCTGTCCACCATCCTGATGCGATGTCATGTTATATTTGAAAACATTTTTCGGATGATTGTTCACGTAGTTTAATTCTTTCATTTGAGATTCATGTGCGCCAACCGAATCACTAGCGACTTTCTCATTCAATCGAATTATATTTGACAGATTTATATTATTTATTAGAGTGATGCCAGTTATCGATACCAGAATGATAACAAAACACACTCCGCCGACCAACAGCAGGGGGATTTTCTGAGTTTTTTGACACATTTTCGACGCCGCGAGTTATTGTTGTTACTTAAAATTTAAAAATACCGCCGAGTCTGTTATATATAAAGCTAATCACTTCCACTGTTTACATTAAAAAGCAAAATGTGGAACACAGCAGGAGTACTTGAACTATTTCCCACATTTTAAGAACCACATGAATTACACAAGAGAAATGAAAAAAACAAAAAAATATATAATAATTTTTAAAATATTTTATACAAGCGAAGCACAATGCGCTGTGAATCACCGCAAAGATTCAAATTAGAATGGAATGTGCCTGGGGGTGTATGTGTGCGTCGTGGTATCCTTGCTGCATAGATGTCAACACTGGAGCGCGCTTAAGAGCCACCTACTTACTACAGTGTTCTTGTGTTGGAAGCTGAATGCACTTACTCAGCGGGGTACTACGAGAGTATATATGTTTGCTGTGACAGCGTGTTGTCCTCATTTAATTTTTATGTCCCTCTCTGGTTTCGTGGTGGTACTTAATTTTGCTATTTGTATCGCCGTGTGTGTGTGGGAGAAAGAGATGTACCGCAAGTGTACGGTTTCTGTGGTGTTGGGTAATTAAAATGCTTACTTCCGGTTGTAGTGTCGGTTGTTTCCGGAAGCAATTTTTTATTTTCATATTCCACACACCGGGCCAAATGGAAAGGGAATTTGCGGTGAATTTTCGTTCTCTTTGAAAAGTCAACACGCCATTTATCACTTGTCTCCGGGAGCACAGATGATCGAAGGCCAATTGAATGTTGCACGAAAAGATGCGTCAAGCTATAATTGCTGACTGTGGAGGACTTAAAACATATAAATTGGTCATCACATGATGAATTGAGTTCATTCTTAAGACTCACGAAACCGCTCTAATGGCAGGGGGTATTGATAGAGAGGTGACATTTGAGCGCCCCAAAGAGAAACAAATTTTTAATTGCTAAATATTGTGAAACGCGTGATGGATATTAATTATGAAAGAGATAAATGTATGTTCCAGATAGAACCGCCTCATTAATGGCTTACAAATTGCGCAGAACAAATTGAGTTTTAATGTCCACGTTTTGTAAACAGCAATGAGATGTTTTCAATGGATTCGTATTAATTGAAGATAATTCGAGTATACTGTCGAGCTGTGCTACTTTGAGGCTGATGTTGGAATGATTTCACCGAAAAACGATTCGACACTGTTTACATTGGCGTTGACTCATATTGACATATCTGTGACCTTGGTATGTGCATTAAAATTGATGTAGACACGACGTCTCTGTTCAGCAGATTCTTAAATTTGTTATGATTCGAAAGCTCAATATATTCATTTTTAGAATTCATCCTAAATGTATAAAAATAAATGAAAATTAAGGTTAGGGCTATAAAACAGCAATGCGTATTTTATATAGAGGTAAATTATTCTCAGCTCATCACGTTATTGCAGAAAAAGCTATGAAAAGCAATTTCAGTGTCGCAAACGTCAAATGAGTTAAGTCACCTTAAACAAATTTAAATCTCCATTCCCACTATTGCAGAAAATAAGTGCAATGCCAAAAAATTCGCTAGAAACAGCGAAAAAAATGTACTAGATCTTCAATTACACGATGGTTGCATTCAGCAAATAAAATCTCCCATTTAACGATACGGGCATTTTTAAAAGCAGCGCAATGAATAAAATTCAGCAAAAATCGGTCAATACGTAGTAGATGGAAATGATGACCAAATGTATTAGAACTATTGCATTCTTTAGCAATTTAACTACTCTTTTATTTAAACGTCAAAAAAATACATCTTTCTAAAATTGAAAAATATTAAAATAAATGTCAGTCGCACTTTACAGTAAAAGTCAGTTCCTAGATACTGTCAGAGCGTGCATTTAAAACGCTGTTTATATGGGTGAAAGTTTGCATTTTCAATTTGTTAAAGGTCACAATATTGGTCTATAACAACGCTTTGACTAGTTTGACTTACAAAATTCACTATTTGACACATACTTAGACTTAATTTCTTTGTCACATTTTTTTATAAACTTGCAACGTTTCAATAAACTTGCGTAATAAGAAAAAAGAATTCAGGAGTTATTGGCTGTGTTATTTACCAAAATACTGAAAGTTTGCTTAAAAACTTTGACGCATTGAGGTGTCAAATGAGTACGTAGGCATCAGGCAGAAACTTCTGGAACAAATTTACCAGCTGCTACTTCTTATGAGACCATAAAGCTCGTTATTAATCTCTTATCTTATACAGAATTTATTTCCGTCAGCTGAAGTGTCAATTTGACAGTGAGGTAGTACAAACAGTAATACAGAATAGATGTTTCTACTTCTGACTGTCGTCAAAATAACATTCACTACGATTACTCATGTGATTGGAAGCAGTGGTGCTTTTATTAATAAACGTGAGATTGCTCTACGTCAAATGTGACACAAATAAAGTAATGCTTAACGTGAACACCTGCCTTGACGGCTTAATTACACGATGGGCATACCCATATCAGTGTCCTTGAGAAAAGCGTTGACAAGACGCCCCAGGGCCAATACAAGATTGACCCCGGTACAACTTCCTTAGATACTATGCTTGTAGTAACCATGACCCCTTGCTTCAGGGCGAGGCCTACCCAGACACCTCTTCGTTCTGAAAGAACGCTTTCGTCTCCGCATTCGGATAAACCACAGCCACCACGAATCCAACCTCTAACGATGGGGCTGCACCAGTTTTGGCACAGAGGCTGTCCCCATCCCCGTGGTACCATTATATAGCTAATGGTCGAGCTTCGTAACCCGAAAGTTACTCCCAAATTCGACTGCAAGCCAGTACTGGGGTTTGGTTACCCTCATTTTCAAAAAGTGTCAGGTGTTTTGAGTATCTCGAATCCCACATTACTAGCGAAAACAAGATAACTCTCACCTATTTGTTCTTGCACTGTTTAATTTGGTGACGCCCCAATAAAGGCGTCACTCAAATTAGGGCAGTGCCCCGTCAAATGTGACAGCTGGAATTTTGTATATTTCTTAACAGGTCTATTCAAAACTTTAGCCAGATCTTATTTCCGTTACAAAATTGCACAAAATAGAGAGCGTATTATTATTGGCCAACATTTACGGATTGCTTATTCATTTTGGCGGCATTCCAAAAGTAAAAAATTTATCATTTATATGTCAATTCTGTCGTACCATTTTTATTCGTGTTCATATATAGTTAAAAAACTAACAAGCCTAACAGTTCTGTATGACAAAGCTCCACGGCCGATGACGACTTCTACAATTTGTGCTGGCTTCTGGCACCGCCTAAGGTATCAGCTCGAATTTAAAGCAACGAAAATAAAACTGTCACTTAGTATCCAACGCTGGGAAATAATTTTCATTACTTTGAGTGCTACCACAGCAAACAGCGCGATGATAGAAATATGGAACAGAAGCTGACAGGTGATAGCTAAAACGTTGGTACGTAAGGCATCAGAAAGCTTTTAAAATATTCTCTGTGATAAGATCGAAATAAGCCACCCTACTGACGCAAGTGGGTGACGATAAAGTCTACAAAGCGACTGATGCTGTTGTCTTTTAGGTGACTGACAACTGATTACACATTGTTAGGCCAAGGTGCGGTTTTTTATTTCGACAGATCAAGCAGATCAAGCGCTGTGGCTATGGATAGATGAAGTTCTGCTTTTACTTCCCATATTCTTCACAAGACAGCGTATGGACATTGGGATGCATATCTCTAAAAGAATGATAGAAACATATATCTTTATAGCGAGAACTGAAGTCGGGTGTGTTCCATCGCCACTTGGTGCAAAGAAAAATTTTGTTTGCGGTGATGCCAAGATTCTAAAATCAAAAAAACATACTTCAAAATTTCATACGATACATTGAATTCTTCATGCCACTAATGGTTTGCTTATCGCACACAAAGTGTGCGCATATGAAGAATCGTGTGCGCTTAGAGATTCGTGAGTTTCTTATTTAAACAAATTTGTTAAGTATTTAACGGAGAATAGAATGGAATAGACCTGTGGTCATTTGTGCATTTGACAAGGAATTTCATCCCAAAGAAATTTTCTTACCAATTCAATATTCTGCCTATGGGCATAAAATCGTTACATCTGCAAATCCCACAGTACCCACGAGCTGTTAGCATGTGCTAAGTAACAATTATGTATGTGAGAGCACTTTAATTTACAACTCCAGTCTTATGGGTTACTACATCAAAGGCTTACACGCTTGAAAACGCATTAAAAATGAACGACAGCCATTCAGTGAAGTTTGCACCCTAAATGAACCCAACCTTTGGTTGCATTCATTACAATCAAAATTCAACAAGCTCTTCCTTCCCAAAGGGATTATCCGAACCTCTCCTAACAACAGTAAGTATTGTAACTCTCAACCACACAAGAGGGAGGTTCGTGTTCCACCTCAAAGTGAAACACCTTTTCCAGCTAGGTCCAGACATTTGTCAGCTTTTCCCTATTTATACGCAAATTTTTGCACCAAATTGAATTTCTGGAGCCTTCAAAACGTCACCATATCATGATGTGGATATGAATATGGATGCAATGGTGCTTTTGTGTTGCTTTCCTTTGCGTTATACGGCCGCTATACACTTGTTTGGCTATCCGTGCAAGTCAAAAGATGAATCTTAGAGTGCAATTACAAGGAAGAAGCCGAGAAACACCTACTAAACTATATTCAGGTGTATATATTCGTGATGATTGCGCCGAAGGATATACTCTCGCACTCACATCAGCCTAAGGGCCCAAAATGAAAAGTTGCATGCATCGCCAATGCAACTTACTATTCAAAGAACTTGTGCACATATACGTTGTGGCTTTGTGTTTGAAATTTACAGGTAAGTGCAGCAATGTCACGTAGACTGACGTAGTTTGTGCAGGAGCTTGAAGTAGGTTTCCGTATGCCCTAATTTTTTGCTTTTGCTGACGCTTCTAGGAGAGATTGTGTTTGGGGAGGGGGGATGAAATTGCACGAGGCAATTTTTATTTTCCCCCCAGCATTTACATATATATTCACGTAGGGTATGGTTCCGTTTCTGGTGTGCGGAGACTACGAGGATAATTCTTTTATTTTGTAACACACCATGAGGACATTGAAAACAACCAGAACGACTACAAGTGAAGGCAAAATTTGTCCTCGCGCGTTTCGTAATACCTATTCGGGCGAAAGACACGTCTGTGTTTTTGGGCTTTTGGTAAAACAAACAAACGTGCAAAACTTTCAAACAACACTGCCGTGCTAGGTGGATTCGTGTTCAGTTTGATTTTTCCAATTTCTGAGGACGAAACTTAGTTTAATGAAAATACAACAGAGCTACGTTTTTTTTTCTTTTTGTATTGCAAACACGAATTGCTTTTGAATAATTTACCAAAAATCAGTGTCAACTGACAAGGTCCTTTTCTCGTCTAATGTCAAATCTAGTAATATGTATACAGTGAAGCTCGATTCGGATAACTATAAGTTAAAAGTTGTGCGTGACTGTGGAAGCCTTGTGAAAGGAATTCGTGCTCCGAACTTGACAAACTTTACAACTGACGTGCATGAAAAAATCGACATTTTATCAGATTCACTAATTGTTGGGCACAATCTTCCTGTGCGCGATTAGTCAGATAAGGGTAATCTGATAGTCTTCTGCGCACATTGCTAATTATAACCTACAATTTAAAACAATTTTCACACATGCAAATTTTCACCACCAGGATCTATGCGTTAACTAACGCGCTGCTTGCTAGGACTATCCAGCCACTTTTTTCGTATAGAAAAACTATTTTTCGTTTTAGTTGAGATCCCGAAATTTTTAACTTAAATATTGACCCCCGTATTAATAAAAAAACGTTATCCGCTCTCTAACACGTGTTTTAGCTGGCAGACGGATAGTGACCCTATCCGTTTGTTAACTTTTCTTATTAATAAACATATTCCATCTCCATGTTAGCTATTCGCCCTTTATCAGCAAACGCACGACAGCACTACACTGAATTGTACTAAACAGTCTAGTACATCTGTCATTTTCGATCAGCTGACCACCCCTTTTATCGCCTTCTAAATCATTTTTCACAAGGTTTATTAACCTGAGCATATTTTCTTTTGAAAATCGATATTTTTTTTCAAACTCGTTTTCGTCCAATTCTTCCATGGGGTTTATACGTTCTTTGTATATTTTTTCGCGTCTGCCGATTTCATTAAAACTATCCATCCGATTTAAGAAATCGATGAAATTGGAGTACATTTTACGATATCTATTTCTAAAATGGTTTATATATGGACAATTTTTTTTTGACGTTAAAAAAAAGTCCAGATGTCAATTTTGACAACCAAGTACCTGTGTTAAAGAGTTATCCGCTCTCCAAACGCCGATTTCGGCGAGTTAAGTTATCCGCTCGTTATTACATGTCAGTGAAACCAAACACACGTTTATTAATAAGAATTTGAAGTTAACATGTGTGTTAGTGCTAACTCGCCGCTGCTCGTCGTTTATTAATACGGGGGTGAGAGTAAATTTCAGTGTTTTCGGCTGTAAAAGGCTTATACCGCCTTTCGGATTCATTTTGATTCCGAAAGATTAAGACCGATCGCGATTTTGAAAGGGTATTCATGCAATTTCCTGGAATAAGGCCGGATCAAGACGATCGCAGCCCGCGAACTAAGGTCAAGCCATTCAATGATTTACTTCAGACCTGCTTCCTTTACTATTTCCAGCTCAATTTGTTTAGGTGTTTAAAATTCTCAAAGGGGATTCCAACAAGATGAACATATCGCTCAAAGATCTACAAATCTCTATACGATGACAGAGCACACTCACGTTGGTACCTCTAACCATCACCAGTCTAAATAGAAAACAAAATAGCATACCAACACAATTTTGACAAATTTACACAACACACTATCACCCGCTAACTAATCTAATGCGTTGCATAATACTGCGAAGGCTATTGCACTATTAACGATTGAATGCAAAGTTTACACAACCACTTTTCCAATTACGAACTGCACAAGAGAACTATTCACAAATTAATGAGCTTCTCAGCCACGAAATGTGTCACTGGATCATTCAGACTTCTCAATGGAATCGAACCCACACCGGAACCACTCAATGGAGATATGAGACTAATCGCCTCGAATTTGCAATGCGGCTTAAACCCGATGACGCATCATGGTATAAAAAAAAAACGATTTAAATGCCAATCGGGGGAAAAAAAAAACACCATTATAGAATGACACGACCAGCTTCGAAGAAATTTAAAAATTTTCGAAGAATCCAAAAGTCGGCGCACGCCTTACTCGTTTACACAACAACGCAAATTGATCGGAACATACATGATGACTCGTTAAAAATAAAATTGCGAGCATGTGTGATGATGACAAACATTAAGAATTTTCAATTACTTTGTAGTTTTTTTTTGAAGGGAATAAACGGATTCGAATGACGTTTCCAAGAAAAATTGTGATCATATCACGCGCTGTTTTGACGCGTCTGGTTAGGAGTTAGATGCTTGTTATGGGATGGGCTGCATTCAGTTCAGCGAGGGAGTGTCGAGGAACGTGTGTTTTCGAAGATTTCGTTTCTAAAAGCTGGATCAGAGGCCGAGCCAAGGAAGTATATCCACAAAATCGTTCTTCGAAAATAGAGAAAGAATTAATGCAATTTCAAGAGAAAAATTAAGAAAGCCGGCAAGTTTTGGATCTTTTAGTAGCTCCGCCTACTGTTCATAAATTGATGGTGCACCACAGGGTTCGGGTTTTTCTTCGATACTTTTTGTTAATGCAGTTGTATGCCCAAATTTTTCCAGTTAAGGTAGCCGACACTAATTTTCTTCTTCTTCATCGGGAGGAAGTGATCACAAAATCTGAATGTCAACTGAGCTCCAATTTGGTATTGATTAAGTTATCGGTTTGCGTACAAACTAAGACTGTGTGTGATGTCTCCTTCATTAGGTTGGGGTGAGCCCTGCAATGCCTCACTTAGGACCTCGTGGACCCTTTGTGATGCCCTTTCTTCGGGTTAACCGTTGGTGTTACATTGGTGGTCTCCATCCTCCTCCTTTCGTGGTTACCTGACACGGTCTAGCCATCCCGATGCCCTCAGAAACCTGTAAGGATCAGAGAGAGAGACATCAGAAAGTTCATCGAAGTAATAACTTCCAAGTGCTCTGTTCCTCAAGTGACAGAGACTTGGGCAATGACAAAGGAAGTGAGATGTGTCCTCGTGGAACTCCTCGTCTTCGCAGCCTCTACATATGTCGTCATCTTTGAGTTTTAGTGGTTTCTTAGGAAGTTATGACCAGTCAGAGCTCCGACTAACTTAGATAGCGATGACCTATCAAACTGTAGAAGTTTGTTGGTCCGACCTCTGTTACATTCTGGCCAAAGCTTCCGTGATATTTCACAGGTCGTGAGTTCTGCAAGTTCATTCGAATTTTGTTCTCAAGTCGCTCGCTGAGGTTCCAAAGTGCGGTGGCTTGATCGATTGAAGTGCTCCATCAAGATCCATTACGGACCGCTTCAGCGATAGCCAGAACCTCTGCCTGGAAGACACTACTGCTATCAGGAAGTCTGATGGAGCTATGTTTATTTAATTCCTCAGAGAATATGCCGGCACCGGTTCTACATGTCCAAAATTGCAAGGGTTCCAACTGTTAGTTTGGCTGATCCTTAAGGCGCTTTTGGCAGCAGATTCTTCCATGTATAGGTCTAGAGGTGTCAGATTAAGAATTGCCTCTGGTCTAGCTGTAGGTGTGGTTCTCATAGCACTGGTTGTCCCTAAACATGCTATTCTTTGTATTTTAGTCATCGATTTAAGATTGGTCGCTTTGCTGGCGGCTTGCCACCAGACTACACTGCCATATGTCAGTATTCGTCGCACGATCGCTGTATACATCGGCCCCTTCACCCCCTTCACTAAAGCGGGACAAAAGAAACTGAAAACGAACAGAATAGGTTCTTGAGCAATGATTGGAAAGTTTATCAGTCCTACCCAAATTTATGCTGTCGCAAATTGGAGAAAGTCTACGAATAAAATGCGTAGAGGTGGACTGTGCGGAGTACCTCATGGCGGTGTTTTATCTCCTGTTCTGTTGCCCTTTGTCATTTATCACATTCTAGCAGACGGTAGGAAAGGACTCTTAATTATTGAGCGCTTGAACTACAAAAGGAACCGATGACACAGCTCGATAACCTGCCAATTTTCTACTATCGAGAGCTAAGTATTTAGGAGTCATGCTATATCCTAAGCTTTACTTAGAACAAAAAATCAAAGAGTCATAGAATGAGCACTATTTAAGACAGGCCTTCTTTATAAACAAATGATAAATTAACGGTGGCAGTTTTCGTAGGCATGACAAAAGCTTTCGATATATTAATAGATAAACTGTACAATGCTGGCTTTAGGGGAGTTGTTCTTAACTGGTTAATTTCATACCTAAAGAATAGATAGCAGAAAGGAAATACTATTGAAAGATTCAGCAAGTCGCTTATATTAAAGAATGGCGCTCCCCAAGGATCTGTCCTAGGACCGGTTCTGTTTTTAATTTTCATTAATTCTCTGTCTATTCAAAGCTTGAGTGGCAAGTCAACTGCTTTTGCTGTCATCAGCATTTGCTTGCATTTACTTATGTTGGCAACTCTATATCCGATTGCATAATTTTTATAAATGAAGACCTCCTCCAAACAAGGCCTTGGTTTTCATTTCACAAACTTATTATTAGTTAAAAATCGAAAATGATTATTGATTACTCTGAATCTATCGGGTGATGCTCCGACAAATCTTAGTATATTTTTTCACGCGCATATGACTGCAAAAGATATTCTCTACCTGTGCATAGCTGCGGTAGAAACAATTGTGAAAAAAAACTGGGAAATGTTCCTCTAGCTGTTTAAACATTGAATCAGTTCAAAACTTCAAATATTTTGCAGTACTGATTGACTGCAAGTTGAATTGAAAAGGTCACATTCAAACGGTCAAATCACAAATGATGCTAGTGTCACGTAAGATGTTTATGCTAAGTGCCTATTGTTCAAAAACGTTACTAACTATGATTTATCATAGTCTTGCTAGCTCAAAGTTACAATATGGTATACCTTGTCGGGGTGGAGTCTACTTCAACAGTTTTCGAACACTTTTAGTAACAGAAAAATGCCTGATTCCACTTATTTGTGGTAAAAACAAATCTACTTCTTGCTGGCCTCTTTTTTGTGAGTTGCGAGTTCTTCCGCGAAGGCATATTTATGTGTTTAAAGTCCTGAAGGAGTTCTTTAAGCAAAGTGCTAACATCGGAGCAAAAAACTCCAGGACTCATTTTTTTGCGTTTTTATTATGTGACTGCGCCTGTTTAATAACCTTCCATTCCGCAGTCTTTCTTTATTTATTAAAAAATTAAAATGTTGGCTCTTCACTAAGAATAATGATAAGATTGAGTTGCTGTTTGGAGTTATTGTATAATCAATTTTAAGAGCAGGATAATTTTCAGGTTGGTTGGCGATTACATTTGTTTTCCTTTTTACTTTCTTTATTTTTTTCTCCAGTAATTGTTGTTTCATTTATTTTCAATTAATTATTGCACATTTTTGGTTCCCTGAATTTTCTCTATTCATTATTAAAATATTTATTTTTTACTAAGAATATTTTCAATTCCAACCTGATTGTTACCGCACAACAGATTTTGAAATTTTTTTTTGTAAGGTCTTTCGCCACTAACTGATCGTTGGATGTATTCGTTCCACGTACATAATGTCGAAATTAAACGCATATTTTCAATTTTTTTTTTGGTTAGTGCGAAATAAATAAAAATTAAATGAAATGAAAAATGTATTTTTAAAACTATGTTAACTAACTCCGTGGGAAATTTTGACCCAAATGTGACTTATTGCAACGTAAATGTTACGTTGCGGTCACACTGAATTACTAAAACTGTGTTTACTGGAAAAATCTATTACAATCTGCTTTGACCACACTTAGGGAATATTATTGCCATATATCATTCATATTTTATGTAATTTAATGCAGCCCTAAATCGAACAGAGTGCGCAAGTTCCAGGCGTGCATATACATAATGCTAAGTGGATACACATTATCAAATATGTAATAAGTTCTATTCGAACTACGTCCAGATCGTTTCAGTTTAATTTGCGAAGAAAAAAAAGCCGGTTTGAAGGAGGTTTTTCTGCCTAACCTTCAGTCTAGAATTTTAAGAACTTACAGTGGCAAATTTTCCATATAAAACCGGCTATTGTGGCCTACAACATATTGGAAAACTAAAATTGATTACACTCTACCCAACCACCGCCTCAGATTGGACATAAGACCGACATTCGAATGAGCACAATCTAAATATCAACTGCAAAGATAAACAGGCGAACGTCGAATTAGGAAACTACCTTCCAAATCACAAACATAAACACTCAAATGTCAAATTGAAAAACTTCCTGTCAAAACTCTACTAAAGTCATCTAAATAAAATTAAACGACTACCTCGGCCATAAAAACAAAGACCAACCGCAACCAAGTGAAACCACAGAAGCATCAACATGTCCTCCAGGCGCGACATCCCTGATTTTATTACTTATTTACCATAAGCATTATTACCATAATGCACATCTGCTTTTTCGTTGAACACCGCAAAATCTGTCAACCAAATCTGAATCCACAAATTCAGCTACACCCTATAAAAGCGTTGGCAGCATATACCTACACAAAAATAAAAAAAAAATAAAATTATCCTCCACGCAAGGACCAAAACGCGCACTCCCTGACACACACATACACATACATTGACACTTTGACAACTCAGTGAAATTACATCTCGCAGATAAAATTTCAAACAAGTTGCTATAGAGAATATTATTGTTTTTTTTTAAAAACATCTCTGACCAGACCATACGTCCTTCGCTTTTAGTTCAGGGGTAGAAGGTGGAAAATGTAAACAAGGCACCCGGACACGTCCACTCCAGCAAACTGTATCTACTCAGACTTTTTTATTTCTTCCGTTTCGGTATAAAATTTGCACCAAAAACTTTCTCTATTTCCTTATCACACACGTTTATCACCAATCGAAAGCGAAACCGAATTCAAATTCACAGGAAATTAAAATGTGTAGGTATATTATATTTTGGGTTTTTATTTCCTTTAGCAAAACCGCTTGTGGAGAGCAAAATAGCAGCCACTAGACCGAGGACGACACCAAAGTTGAACGCGTGTGTACACCACCAACCTGTTCATGGTTGCTGCGCGATGTCGACTAACGTTGTTGCCGCGTTGCTGCAAGTGGAACAGAATGGAATTGTCCAAGTCTCTGCGTTTGTACTGTTCTTTTTTACGCGATTTTTCTTTTTTGTGGATTTTTCTCTCCCCTAGATAAAAATACGTATTGGATGATGCACAGCCAGAGCCACACATCCATCGCCGGAATCGAGCCCCCCTGAAAGAGGGACCACCATATCTCACATCGCATATACCCACTTCAAGCGACTTCGAGGTTCGAGCTTCTTTGCGCTAATAAACAAATGGAGACTGGAGAGATACACAGGCCGTGCGTATCCGTAGTAGCTGGGGATGATTGTGGTTTCACTTCTTCGGTACTCTCCTTTTCGGTTGCGTATGTGCGCTAAAGGCGCACAAGTGGTTCGTTTCGCTCAGTCTCCCGTTCTCTTAGCGCCAGCGCACTGGGGGTGGCATTTTCCGACAAAAACACACATAAAAGCTCAAAGCTTTTGGGGTTCCACTGAGCGGAGCTCGCCGTCTGTTTGTATTGCCCATCGGGGGCTCGACGGATGCATGCGTTAGCGTTCGACGAGACGAGACTTTATCCAGGAGCTTCAACACTACTTTATTTATTTTTCCACACTTCTGCACCACCTGACCACCACCAGAAGTCCCTGCTCACGTGTTGCAACTAATTTTCAAAATTAACACTATTCACACGCACGACGTTAATTGAATTGCACTCGACAAGAAGCTACCGTGTCACAGCTCCTCTCATGAGAAGCGCTCCGAAAGGTTACTCCCGTGAGATGTCACAGCTGGTAGAGTAACGCAAGGTGAATTAATACTTTTATCCATTTGGAGACACTGGTTTGGGTTCACATCCAACTTTTTCTTTCACATATTCATGAGTGGTTGAACTATTTTTCGTGACCATAATTGGTGCAATCGTGCAGAAGTATACAACTTGGTTCCTCGTAGAGCTTGTTGACCTGCAGTAGGTAGTGCAGCGGAACAAAGCAAAAAACGAAAAAAAAAACTATATAAACAGGAGATGCCTTCATGCATGTCTTGCTCACATTGCCTGAGAGTACGCAATTACTCTTGCTCATTGTTTTTGCATGGCTTAATTGGTTTGCAGATGGGTTACTTCACTTCACTTGTCACCATGAATTCTGTTTTTATACTTTGCCATTGTTATGGAGAGATCCAATCGCACGAATATTGTTCGTTTCGTAGTGTACTCGTATTTAGGGAAATTTACGGATTGACACACAATTTAAAAATTAAAATTTTTATTTTCGTTACGTGCAGTACGTGTGCGATTTGTAATGACTTTTTGCCTCTCATTGGATGCTTTTTAACTGAGCGTTAACGTAAGCATAAAAATTCGAAGGAAAATTTATGGGATTGGTCGATACGTGGCAGTGGGCCGTTTGTAGAACTTGCGAGTTTTGGCTCGCCAGGTTGGCTCAATGTGAAAGCGGCTCATACAGTTTTGTTAACAGTTCTCAGAATTTTTCCCACAAAAGGTGATAAATTCTAAATTTTTATCTTTAATCCGAATTTATATTCCCCAGAATATGTTTTCCTAAAAATGAATAAACCCAGTTAAGAAAAATTTGTATAAAATAAAATAAAAAGTAGGGACCCTAGGCTTAGCTTTTCACAACGGCTACTTGAGGAGCTCTTTTATGTCAGACGTTCGGGAAAGGTGATGGAATTTGGGTTTTCTTTTTCGGGAATCGAACATAGGACCCCTCGCTTAGTAGGCCGACTTAATAATGGTTTTGGAAAATGAGATTTCGTAATCCTTTCCTTATAGGAACAAGAAGTGAGAGTAGAATGCAAAAGAAAGTTACATTTCCAGGGACAAGGTTTGTTTTTCATCTTTAATTTGTTTTTGTGGGACATTTAGTTTTTTATGACGAAATGGATGTTTTTTTTTGCCTTTCCCTTTTTCAACGGAAGCATTTTGCACGTTTTCCCATAGGAAAACGATAAAAATTCCACAACATAGCAACACTGGTCCGCCAATACTCAACAGCTACTCAGTTCTTGGGCCACAATTGTGAAGAAAGAGTGATACTATTGAGACGGAAAAACAGCTCACCGAGTTTAGGTGCCTTAGTGAAAAAGAACAATTTGACCCAAAGAGTTGTAAAAAAATAAGTAAGCATTACTCTGGCTAATGTCTCTTATAGGGGTCCTTCCAACTTTTAAATGTGCTTCCTTGACTGGTGCGACAATTATGGCATTTCTCGAGTCTAGAAAGGAACCAATAATCGTCAATATTTGGAAAATACATTTTAAAAACTATGCACCGGAACGTGCTTATTAAATTTTAATGTTGAGACTTGTTGTTCGTACTGTCTCACTGTTAGCACTTTTCCCCTACACTAGTTGTAAACGAAGTGCACGACTGGGTCGAACGAAACTTTCTCGTTCATCAAAAGTTGGTTGTTTGTTTTCTTATTTCCACTTTTGGGTTATTCATCAAATAAAAATGTGAGTTTTTATAAGTTGAAGCTCTCAGTGACAAACAATATTGTCGCAAGTTCTGATTAGAGAGTTGTAAGCCTACCGTACTATTTTAAAACAAAGCAAAGTGTAACAGAAATTATTGTTTTCAGAATAGATTAGTGACGTTGGTTTTAGGTGTCCATGATTGGTAGACCGATATCTTCACATAGATATACACAGCTGGTCAAAAAAATAGGTTTGAGAACATGGTTTTAAAAATAATTTTTTTTTTCACATTTCTTCAATTTGTATTTTGTTTTTGCAATTATATTGATAAAATTTACATTATTTAACAAATATGGAAAGTAGTCAAATGTTTATTTTCCGAATAATTTAGAAAAAAAAATAGCAAAAACTTTTGGAGCTCTCTTTTCCGATTGCACAAAAAAATCGGTGTGTTCCTAAATATTCATTAATTAAAGATTTTAATATTTATTTTGTTTTTTTTTTAACTTACTCTAATAACCCGAGTATCCTCCATTATTTTCCAAAACTTTTTGGAGTCGACGTGGCATTGAGCCTACCAATTTCTTGCACGTTTCGGGAGGAATGGAATACCATTCCTTTTGCACTGCTTCCCACAATTGATTCCCTCTTATGAGGAACTGACCCCTTAATTTTCTTTTCAGGGCATCCCACAAGTTCTCAATGGGATTGAGATCTGGAGATTGACTGGGCCATATAACTACAGAGATGTTTTGATCCGGAAACCAATCTTTCACTATGCCGGCCGTATGTTTTGGATCATTGTCCTGTTGGATGTGCCATCGTAGGGGTATGTTTTCCTCTGAGAATGGAAGCATGACATTTTCCAAGATGTCCCTACATCCATATTTTGTCATGATGTTATAGACACGAAATATAGGACCAACACCAGGAAAAACATCCCCATACCATTATATTTCCTCCATCATGTTTAACGGTCTTCAGTTTATAGCGAGGAAGGTATTATTTTCCTTTTGGTCGCCTTACGTTGTTGCGACCACAATCCGAGGAGAACAGATTTATTTTTGTTTCGTCACTCCACAGAATATTCCGCCATTTTTTCAATCCTTCAGGTCCATTCCAACTTCTATGGCTTAAGGCAAATTCTTTTCCGTTCTTAGCTCTTAGGAGTGGAACTTTTCTGGCGATTCTTCCAGGGAGATTGATGTTCTGTAGTCTCCTGTGCGTCCACTGATTCCATCCTCAATTTGTGCGCCTATAGTCCGTGACGAAACAAATGGATTTGACTTCGCTAAAAGCAAAATGCGGCGGTCAGTAGTAGCTTTGGTTTTTGTTTGGCCTTCCTCTATTTTCTATTTCTAATTTTGGATTAAGAGCATTGGTTACGAAGTTATGTGACCTTTCTAAGGCATCTGCTATAAATTTATTGGTTTTACCCTCACCCCTTAACGACTGAACTATTTTCCTTTCTTCCGCAGAGCAGTGAACTTTTCGACCCATCTTAAAATATGATTTAACAAAAAACTTAAAACAAACTCACCCTTAAATTTAATCACTTTTTAATAACGCATTTACAACAAATCGCAGAATTTAAACAATTCAACTAAGCACACCCATTTTTATGTCCAACTCTTAAAACGTACAAAATGGTATTGCAATGAAAATTAATAAAATACGTAACTGTACACTTAGAAAATGCAAGAATCTTGCCGTCATACTAACGGAACTAAGCATTTCTCAATAAAAATATAATTTGTTGCAAAAACAACTGTTATTTAGCAACCAGAACAAATCAACTAGTAACAAAGCACTCCACACCTATTTTTGTCACCAGCTGTGTATATATAAAAAAAAAAAATATTTTTTCCGAATCTTTTAAGAAAAACTAAGTACGGAATCTTAAATAAGAATACTGATATTATGTTTAGTATGTATTTTGATCAATATAGTTAGATCGGCTTTTCTAAAATTAATTCAGAAAAAAACAGTAACAAATTTTGCAATATTTAGTTTGAAAATTACTATTGCTTAACTATTAAGCTAATAACTGAGCATTAAATATTGTTCGGGATATAAGAATTACTTGGTTTTTAGAGTTTTATTTAAATCGAAAATGGGGTTTCCGAGATAAGAGCTGTCTAAAATTAGTGTTTTCGCTGATTCCAACTGATGATTAGGGACGCATGAATTTTGAAAACATCAATTTTATTCTAACTATGCATTTTGGTCAAAAGCCTTGGTACTGTTTTCGGTCACTACAGACAAAATTACTTTTTTCAAATATCCAATTTACGATAATACAGAGAAAAACTGAGTTTTAAGAATTAAGTTAGAAATGGCCATATTACCTAGAAATTAATTTTTGTTACAATCGTACAGACCGTTTTCGAGATATGTGCAAACTTCATAAGTACCGTTATTCGATTTTTTAGCAAGAAACTAAATATACAGTCATGTTAACCCCATCTACTTAAGTTTATATAGAGCCGTTTTGGAACAAATAAAACTGGTATGAAAATTTGCTATGGGAAGAACCATTAATATTAAGGTTACCGTGAAAAAAACTGCCCCGAACTGTAGTCCTCCAAACTACTAATCCGGAGTTTGAACCAAATCCAGGCAGCCGGTTGGGCTATAGGGCTCGGGACATACGGACAGTCAGAATTTCGAATTTTAATAATCATCGTAATTTCAGAATTGATTTACATCTCGAGTTCGAAATTTTGTACGAATACAATATCTTTCTCTTACTATGAAATCAAGAAAGTTGAAAAAAAATCTCCTATATATTTAAAACCAATATTATTATTATTAAATGTCTTTGGGTACACCTAAAGCTTTAAATCTTGTCCAAATAGTATCACACGTACCCACCCCTACAGGTCTAGAAAGAACTCCACAGTTACCGTGCTAATTGCACTAATTCTCAGACTTACACAAATCTGATAGATATATGTCATACGTGTCTCGACTTATCGACAGCTTGATTGTGCCGTTTTCCCACACCTAACATCAAAACACTGCAATTAAGGGAAATTATATAATTTGCAACCATCCATGTAGCATGAACATTTCCTTCGTAGGATTTAATTTCCCCCCAGCACGCATATTGCACCGTACGTATATATTTACAACAAACTAAGATTGTTCTTGCATGCATCTCATTTCGAAGATTATTGTGTTTTGACGTTTAATTGCGCTGTAAGGTTTGTAACATGTGACCCGCAGTAAAGACAAAGTGCATGCTGCTGTGTTATCGTGATCCAACAGTGTTATCTTTGAGATAGACTTTTGTCATAAATTAGCCTTGCAGTTGGCTTGGGCATTTCGCTACAATCATTGAGATTTATTACAACAAAGATTGAAAAAACAAAAACACATAACCAAGCGAACAAAGTTTCTTTCTGAGATCAGAGATCAGGCAAAACAATTTCGTTAGAGTCTGCAATTAATGACACGCAACAGTGCTTGTGCTAATTGATTATTTATAGGAGCGGCGTGCGCTGTAAATATACTCAAATGTTGATGAGTTTGAATGGGTATACTTTGTCTAGAGGCAGCTATTCATCGTTCGATGTTTATTTAGGCCAGATTTTATCAATAATTTTAATTTGAGAATTTGCTCGATCGTTTTATCAAAGCGTGCTCTGTTCTCGAAGAGCTTATACGATGGAGATACGAGTATGAGATGCATACGAGTACATGGCTGAGCTTATCGGAGTTCACAGTCGAGTGAAAAACCTTGTAACGCTTAATCAAGTCCAGCTGAATGATGACAAGCGCCCAATCGGCATCGATTTGACTGAGGATGAGTATATTTGGCAACAGTCTTTTTTTTATTATGAGACTGAATGTTTGGTAGCTCCCAATTTAAAGCAACAAATATAAAGTTGCAATGAGTAAAAGGGTAGGTACTCGATGATTTTTAAAAAAAAGCAACGTTTATCAGTCATATTCAGCGAACGATTAACTTACTACGTGATTTGAATGCACAGTTTTTGGTTTATTTCGGCCTTAATCTTCAACTTAAGCACACAATTAGCTAACAAATAAAGTACCCAAGAGTACTTATTGTAGCCAGGTTGACGTAGCTATTTTGATTTTTGTATATCATTACATCTTTTTTTAATTGGCACTTGAACGGTAGTGTAAAAAGCGTATCGAAGGGCAAAGGGTATAATGCTGTTGAATCGTTCAAGTCAAGTAATACTCTTAAAAGCTACAGTTACTGAGACGTTTATTTTAAAAAGAAAACAAGGTGAAAGTTTAAAAATACTGAGCGCAACGAGTCTATATGGGGATTTAGGGCCCCGCATCTTACAATCATTCATTTGTGAATTTACAAACTCTATTTCTGGGACGAATGGAAAGTACCTACCTACGATTGTAAGCCGTGAAGGGCAGAAATAAGGAGATCCTTACGGATGGTTATGTACACTTTCGGGCGATGATATCTACCATCAACCAGCTAGGTCCTTCAAGAGTAAGAGTTGAAATTCTCCCATTGGTCCCTTGACACACCTTTGCAGCGACAGCTGTTGCACAATTGCATGAGTTCTTACTTCATAATTGATCACAAAGAACCTATATAAATATGGTCTAAGTGTGTCTTTGCAGACAGCCACCTTATCTAAGTTCATAGACATATTCTCGCGGGAAATGGTACGGGAGGAACTTTGAAGAAATTTAGAGAAGAAAAGTGACTCAGCAGTACTGTTTACTATGTATTTATTTATTACATAAGCATTAACCTAGGTATGCAAAAGCAAGTCGAACAATTTACAGCAAATCAACTCCAGCAGCAAAGACATTAATTTATAACAAAAACAAAAAAAAAATGTTATTCACTACGAAACACTTCTTTTTATTTTTTTGCATTCTTTTTCGTTCGTAAAAAATAAAATCTTATTAACCGAAAAAGGGGTTCTTTTGATAATTTTTCAGAAAGCGGAGGCCAAGGGTCTTGAGTCTCAAAAAGGGGCCAAACGGCAACACTGCTTCAGCCTACACACTTGGACGCATGAACTTCAAATTTGGTATGGAGGTTCGTTATGAACTCTATAGGAGCGCGACAAAAATGTCGAAAATTGGGGTGCAAAGATATTGTATTCGTACAAAATTTCGAGCTCGAGATGTTCATCAATTCTGACATTATACGATGATATAGGAATTCAAAAAAGTAGGTCGCAAAATTCTGTCCGTCTAACCGGTTACCATTATTTCGTTCAAACTTCCGATTAGGAGTTTGGGGGCTTACAGTTTGAGGCGCGCTTTTTTGTTTGCAACGTAACCTCAATATTAATGATACTTCACATATATTTTCATACCAATTTGATTTGTTCGAAAACGGCTCTAACGATTTCAGCCAAAATTGATATTTAAGCTTAAGTATGAGAGGTTACCATGAATGCATACAAAGCTTTTGGCTAAAAAATCAAAAAACGGTATATTTTTGAAATGTGGGCATAACTCGAAAACGGTCCATACCATTGTAACAAACATTCATTTCTAGGTAATATGGTCTTTTAAACTTAAAACCTAACTTTAACTTAAAAAAGACCATATTCATTTCAGTTTTGCTATTTTACTATCGTTAAATTGACTTTTGAAAAAAGGAATGTTTTAAAAATTTGGTTTTCTTTAGTTTACCTACCTAAAAACCGGTCTAATGATTTTGAGCAAAATGCACACTTAGACTAAAATGGATGTTTTCAAAATTATTGCGTCCTTAATTCACAATTAAAATCAATGAAAACGCTTTTTTAAAACACTACTCATATCTGGAAAATCCAATTTTTGATTACGATAAAACTTTAAGAACCAAGTAATGCTTACATTTCACACGTATCTAATACTCAGTTATCAGATAAATAATTAAAACAATAGTATTTTTCCGACTAAACATTGAAATATTTGTTACTGTTTTGTCTGCCAAATTTTACAAAAACCACTCTACCGATTTTGATCAAAATACATGAAATTATTATACAAATATCATATTATTTAAGGCCAAAATGTTACATAAAAAAATACTCATAGACTTCATTAATATAAAAACAATAATAATATAGCAATTCCGTCGTCTTGTACATTAAATAAATGTTTCAAAATTATCTCTGATTTTCACATAATAATCCTTTGGCTCGAGATCGTTTCGCATTGATTACACATATTACAGGAATATTTTAGAATTCATTTAAATAATAATATAAAATAACAAAATTATAATATAAATAATTACTAAGTATTGTGGTATTTTTTTTTTATTAATTCTTCTTTCTTTTGACCTATTATTTGGTCATAAAATTTCCCTTTGGTTTGTATTTCTTTTGACAATGGTTTCTCAATCCGAATGAGAGCTAAATTTGACAAACTTTCTTGACCTCATTTATTTCTTAAGTAATTTTTTATTCTTTTAAAAGACAAAAATGATTTCTCTACAGATGCAGATGCCACAGAGAAAGTCAACATTAGTTTACAAAGCTTAAAGTACTCAGTGAACTTTTATCGTAAAATTTGACGTAAAATTGTTCATCGAAAATGAACTTTAGTTCTGTGCGGAAGTTTCAAAAATTCAAAACATAACAGTAACAAGGTACGAAACCGAATATCGATTTCATTGATAACTTGCTCGACAATTGTTGTTAAAAGATATTTAAATTGTACCTCAGTTGAAAAATTGATTTCAGATGGCCTATTGCTATTGAAATTGAACAAATTCTCGAGGTCATTCAATTTTGTCTAAAAAGAATCGAAATTTGCTGATTCAAGTAGATTAGAAATATTGTTTTTGAATTAACTAACTTGATTTAGACAATACTGAACATCGGTGGACTTTAATTGAAGAGTTTTAAATAAAATGTCACTTTGTGTAAAAATAAACTCACTGAACAAATAGAGAATAACAATAATTTTCTTGTCACTAAAACAATAGCTTCAGTGTCCCAATCTTCTTCAATTTCGATAACGCTTTCGAAAAGCGTAAAAAAGTGACCTTTGATTGTTTGCACGATGCGCCCATTAAATTCCCAACGAGTTTGGGAAGCGCTGGGAATGTTTCTTTTGGCTATTGCATTTAATGCAGCAACTCGTTTTGATGAATGGGAAAAAAGAACTAACGGAACCATGCAAACTTTTTAAAAAACCAGAACAAGGATTAATTTTAGACACCGACTGAGTTAACAGTGAATATAATGTGACAGTTTTTTTTTTTAATTCTTACGGAAGCACTGCTTCCCTTCAATATGTGGACGCTGCCTGTGATATATGTACCTACACACGTTGTCATTACATAAAGAGCTTCTATGCAATTTCAGACATAGGTCACACTTATACACGCATAAAAATCGCTAATCAACCAACTTTCTGTAAAAAACTAACAAGTGATACTGTTAACACAGAGTTAGTGGATTGAAATTAACCGAGTCAACTTGTTTAACGAAACTGGGTTAAAAATAACCTTTTATCATTTTATTTCAATATTCCTCGGGTGTAGATTACAAACTAACTCTGTTGAATTTAACCAGCCGGTTGATATTTATCTAGATAATTGGTTCTTAACAACTGATAAAGTGTGTTATTTTTACAGTATGCATTTTACCTATTTAAATCGGTAGTATTTAACGACGAATACTCGGTGTTTTTCAACAGACACTTGGTTAATTTTAACCCATTCTTTTTTAACCGAGCAAAAATCGCACTCTGTTAGAGCCAATTTTTGAGCGTGTAGGCTGGAATTTAAGGCATAGTCACTGACTGGGATTTTAGCCGTCTTTGTGTAACTGATTGCAACTGTTTATTATTTCTGGAAACTCATTGCGCCACAAATACACAAACCGAAAGAAAAACCGCAGACAACTGATTAAACAAAATTAGTCTGATCCATTGTTGAATGCGATGAAGCACTTTTTCCCCTACCCTTGCTTTTCAGTTTCTTTTCTTTTCAAAAATATGGTCACATGCAAATTGAGGACATTGAGTTATGTGTCGGTCAAAATTGACAGCCATACACACTTTCTCCTTAATCCCGACATCAGACCGCAGGCCATCGTCTGTGAATGTTTCCCTTTCAAATGGGCAGAAATCAAAGCAGAAAACACACAAAAGTTTTACCAAATTTAAGCACAACGACTTAAGTGAATTGCCACCAATTACCATTGACTGTCGCACATCTGACCTGAAAGATCAGTCAACCATTCAACTGCTTGTTCGCCAATAATTTATAATCCTATTCTCCTCCCAGGTCTGCCAACCATCAGAGTCCTTGATACACACAAAAATAATATTCCCCACCATTGTGTGACCGCCAGTTTACGACCACAACAGGACCGACACCAAGACCAAGTCTCTCTTTATACGTCTTAATTGTTTTCGCTTTTAGATGAATTGCGAAATTGTCACGGTCTATCTTTACGGCCAGTTTCACGGTCTATTTCCACCTAACCAGAGAACACATTGCCAGCCACCGGCCCTGTCGGAGCAGAAAGTAATTCCAATTGATTTCGCTCCACTGCACGAAGAATAAGAAAATTATCCTTTATGACAAATCGCAATAAATTGTTGCCCGTAAAAATTAATGATTTACGGAGTCCTAGGAAAAGGGCCAAAAACCTAGGTATAGTTACAGGCTCAAATAAATGAGAGCAAACCCTTTTTTCCAACTGTGCCCTGCTACACCTCCTCCTCCAGGCACCAGCGCCAGCGTCTATAATTTAGCACCAACAACTGTACTATTCAGAACGAGTAAAGGCTCTTACGAGAGCAAAGGGATGTGTTTCGGACGGGTGAAAAAAAAAAAAAAACAAAAAACAAAACAATACAGAAGCACTCGAAATGAAAAGTGTTGCGCTGGCGAAAACCTCCCCACATAGTAATTCGAGTGGCAACTTGTATACAACATTACGACGACTACCGAGTGCATACGAAGGCAGAACACTTTTATTTGTGTTTTGAAAGCATTTCGGGGGGTCCATCCCCTCGTGCACACAAAATAAAACAACAACAAAGAAGATGTGAATTTCAATTTATGTTTTATGTGTGAAGGAATTTCGGTGCGCACATTTGCTCAGCGGGGGCTCAGAGTTAAGTGAAAATATAAGTTAACTTGTACTTTTTGGTTTAATGTTGTCGCAGCTACACAAGTCGGGGCGAAAGGATGACTTTCGCGTTAATGTAGGTTCATTTGTCAGTGCGGGGGGTTTTCTGTTCTTCTCCCTGTCGCTTGTTTTCTTATTTGCGACTGTTAACGCGTTTGAATTTTTCGAATATCTTTCCCTCAATGGAGGAGATGGCTGTTTCTTATTTTTTTAATTTGACGCTTGGAAAGTTGTCACTTCAGGCGTAGCTCAGGTTTTCGCCTTGTTATACTTGGGAGTAGAAGCACAATCTCCTTCATGATTAACGATTGCCTTTAAAAGTATTTCCTGCGCGAGATACACCATCGGAGGGTTATAAATTATCAGCAACAGGGAGTCGTATATCATTATTTTGGTTGCGTCTTCCGAATTTCGTTGACATTCTTGGAGGAAGGTTTTTTTCCTTTTATCAAATGTCACACCAGCCCACACCAGGCGCCAGGGTGTAGTTTGTGACCTGATGGAAGGATTATGTCTTTATTTCGGTCCTATTTGCAGATTATCGAGATGCGAAATGAGACTTACCACAACAAGGGCGGCTTATTTTCGGAAATCAAAGTGATAAATGCGATTGCTTGCGATGGAAGCCGTCGCACTATACAGTGGAGGGAACGCAAAATTCATCACAATATGTTGCTTTATTGGGAACTGGGAGATGGTGGTCACGTTTAGACTTGAGGATACAAATGTGCCTTCTTCTTGAATTAGGGGTTAACATCAGGGCAATGAAAACGTGGAGGGACCAAATTCGGCTTGGTTGCATGATTAGTACAGTGCCACAGCTTGACAGCGGATAACATGCCTGGTCGGTTGTCATCGTCTTTTAAACTGTTATCGCCTCAACCAACTGGGAAATGACTGGTAAATCGAAACTTTTGGCCAATGGATATGCTTGTATCAAGAAGGCTCAGCCAAAAAAAAACTAAGACCCAACGACGTTTCTCCATTAAACTTCAATCTTTACTACCAAAATACTGGTGGCCTTCGAACTAAATTGCATGCTGTCTTGCTGTTCTCATTATCTGAGCAAATATGATGTAATTGTTTTTACCGAGACTTGGCTCGCTACGGACCATCATAACGAGGGAATGTTTAACAAGGAGCAGCACGAAGTTTTCCCCCAAAAATCGTTGTAAAAGGGGTGGAGGAGTATTGGTTTCAGTATGGAAAGCGAAGAAGTTTTCAAGTTTTCAACCTCCAACAACTCTCGATGTGGACCAAGTTGCAGTTAAAATTAAACTCAATCTTGGTACTGAAATTGTAGTTATATGCCACCAAGGAGTTCTTATTTATTACATAAAGCTCACGTAAATAATTGTTCCTTATTTTGAAGTAATTTGGATGAACAGCAGCATGTCATCCTACTAGGAGACCTAATTTAATTTGGTCCTTTGATCGCGAAGAATGTAGCCTTCTTGCATTTTAACGATAACTAAGACTATGAACGCGAGTTTGTTGATACGCTCACCCAATTCGATCTTCGTCAGATTAATCATTTTTCCAATGAGTTCAATAACGTTTTGGATTCAGTTTTTGTAGATTCTGATCTTAATACAAGTATCAATAACTCTTTGATTCAACTTTTTCCTAATTCTATCATCCATGTAGCCTAATTACTGCAATTTTAATCTTACGAGTATTTTCGACCCATACACTGAAGAAAAAAAAGGTACAACCCACGCATGAAAAAGTTCGTTAATATTACGAAAAATTCATCAATTTAATCCAGTGAACTTTTTCATTGATATGATCTTTTTTCAATCCAGTAAAATTCTTTCAAAGTGCGATTCCCCATACAAAGTTCTATTCCCAATCTCATCCCCTTTAATTCATATAACATGTGTCCTTCCTTGGGTCCAAAATCATTAAAATCGAACGATCCATTATCGCGTTAACTATCTTATCTTTTAAACTGGAACCAACAATAGCCATCGACAAAATTTCATTGAAATCGGTTGAGGGGTCTCGGAGATCGACAAAAGCGCCACCATACCGGATTTCCCCCGCAAATATTTGAAAATAAAATTCTCTCTTAGATTTCTGTGAATACGTGTGAAGAGAAGAGTCATGTATTCACTACCAGCCTTATTCCTGATTTGTTTCTTCAGGTTTCCTCAAGAAACAATAATAATTCAAAACATAAAGCAGAGATGAATTGTGCTATGTACTGTGCCATAATTTACCGTTTTCCTTAATGGATAGTGTTCTTAATTTTTGCAACGAAATGATTAATGTCAGCAACGGTTGCTGGACATCCTCAGACTCTCCTGGGCTTTTAGAGCATTTTCAAAATTTTAACTATTGATTGATTGATTATTGATATAGTTTTAAGCAAAGGATCTTTGGTTTTTGTATAGTAAAAAATCTACTGTGGAAGGATCCAATATACTGCGCTTCTTTGTTTTGAGGTGGCAACGCTGTTCACTACTCTTATGAGTTATATCTGTAACTCTCTTCGCAAAGCAAAGTATTTCTTGAAATCATAGTTTTTATAAAACTGCGTAGTTGAAATTTAATGTAGTAAAATTCAACATTTTTAATTGTTTTAAAAAAAAAGGAAAAATGCAAAAATAAGCACCCAGAAAATCTCTTTTTAGTGACACTTCATTTGTTAAGATTGGTTGAGCGTGTGAAGCGCAAGATGTACACTACAGAAACAACAGAAATAATATAGAGTGGATGGATGTATTGGATAAGTGTAGCTTTTATCACGTAAGCTGATTCGCAGTGCTGCATTGGCGTAGTGCAAGAAATGAAAAAATTGGAAAATGGAAAATCAAAAAAGGTGGCCTATAGCAATACTCTACTCCGTAGCTTTCTATTAGTGAAATCGGGTCAGTAGTTCCGGAGATTACCTCTTACAAACAAACATTACCTCTTTATAAAATAGTGTGATGTGATTTATAATATTCAATTTTATTTCCAAGCTACTTTTACTTTCCCAGGGACTATTTTCTGTTTTTTTTTTTATATTTTTGATAATGGAACCCAATTAGAATCAGAAAACGGCCATTTGCCTGCCATGATGCATTTCTAGAGGTATGGACACAGGGTGCATGTAAATACATACATTTGTGTTTGAAATGTGTTATTTTGTTATTCGCCTCTATATACCTCTATGGGTAGGTAAATTGTATTCCTTTTTGGGTAAATGAGGCGCTCCATCGAAAATAGATTCTATTATCCAATCCCAAAGAATTATACCCACACGAGCGAGACATACTCACACAATATTTTATACACGTGTCAGCAGCATCATAGCCAAACCTTCGCCTTTCATAATGAAAGGTCTTATACCATTTTTAATATTGTTCTATTCTAAAAATACCACCAACCATCATCGCATCCGGTTCAACTTAAACAATATTGTGTGTATAAATAAACTCCAGGCAATAACTTTTACGTCCCCATTTGCCACAATAGAATCCGAAACTCATCACAAAAGTCATCTCTTGTACCTAATGCACAGTAAAATTCCATTAACCCTCTCAACCGCATTCTCCATTGACGTCTTTCATCGAATACAACAACCACCACCACCACCACCACCAGCACAGCACCAGTCGCATATCGTAATACTATTACAGCAGTCACATTTTGTTATATAAAGTTACTAGAGTATAGAGCATCCTTGTGTCAAAAACCAGTAATAATCTTGACAGGAACATGACAACGAGTAGGTCAGTCCTCCTCGGTACAGGGGAATTTTTTTTTTTACTTGTCTTGTCAAGGGTTGTTGGTGGTTTTGTGAAGAGGTATGTGTCACCGCCTGAATGAATTTGAGCCGAAATACCGGTCTTGCGTAGGCGGAAATACAGTCAATCTGACAGTTGGTATGTTTACAGTTGATTGCAGTTGATTTTCACTATACAAGTGACAGCATTTTATAGCTGTCAATCATCTGCAGTTCTCCCAATTTGACAGATTTTAAACGCTCGATGGATTTAAGTGCAATTTTATAATAAATCTAAGGCCGATGATCAATGTCAGTCAATTTTGACAGAGCAGCCCTTCAGTATGACTGTACGGTATTATTGATGACGCCTGAATGGAATTTAATTGCTTGGTATTTTGTTTTCTCTGTGCTATTTGCTGGTAATTAGTTTCACGTCAGTCGAAAAGTTTTATGTCAGCCAGAAAACACTGCTGACGGTAGATAAACGCCTGAACGTTGAACGTTATCATTGCCAATCTGACATTTCCTTCTTAATTCTGTTTTTCTACGGAAAAGTCTAATAACAGAAAACACTGCTGACGGTAGCTAAACGCCTGAACGGAATTGAACGCAACCACCACACTCCGGATGATTGTTAAGAAAATGTCTTCATTGTCAATCTGACATTTCCTTCTTAATTCTGTTTTGCTATGGAAAAGTCTAATACCAGAAAACACTGCTGACGGTAGCCAAACGCCTGAACGGAATTGAACGCAACCATCACACTCCGGATGATTGTTAAGAAAATGCCTTCATTGCCAATTTGACATTTCCTTGTTAATTGCTGATTTTGCTATGGAAAAGTCTAATACCAGAAAACACTGCTGACGGTAGCTAAACGCTTGAACGGAATTGAACGCAACCACCACACTCCGGATGATTGTTAAGAAAATGCCTTCATTGCCAATCTGACATTTCCTTGTTAATTGCTGATTTTGCTATGTGCTTGTAAATGTTTGAACGGTTATTCAATGTCACAACATTTCAAAGGACATTATTTAAAGCTCAAAAACAACAGAAAAGTCTGTCCTTCTAATGTAATGCCAACAAGTCCAGAAGGCAACTTCATGGTACACCGACGTGCACTTAACTTTTCCGCCGTTTCCCACTCAAGCTGTCAAAAGCCGTTTCTCAACTGCCATCAACGACTACCCCAAGTTTGTGCCATTAAAGGAACAAAAAAACTCACCATAATTCCGCAGGACCAATCTTGTAATCTAAGTGTCGTCTTACCTGAAGAGAGAAAAAAACGAAATGACACATCAGAATATTGTACCACAATACAAATAAAATTAAAATTCAATTTAAAATCTTAATTAAAGTTATATTCAAACCGAATTTTAATTCAATTAGTGCTACGGAAATATATAAACACACCCGATGTCATGCAATACAAACAACCACCCGTGACGGGTAAATTCGTATCATTTCGCCGTAAGTAAATCTACTGCATCACTCGCGAAATATAAAATTCATTTTTTTGTTAAATGACCAAAATGGAGAGCAAAACCCGCGTTAAAAGGAAAACCTTCAACGTTTCCACCATAATTGCATGATGCCGGAATACGCAAACTAAAGTAAAAAACAAATAATAAAAAATATTGCCTCGGGTATATCGTATACATGACACAGAGGACGACAACATGGTGAAGTGAATGCAATGTCAAAATGACCATGGATGTACCAAACAGAGTGTACTGAGAATCGGAGCTGTTTTTGTAGGGACATTTTTAAAGCAGAAAAATAAGAAGTTTCCATGAAAAAAATGTTTGATTTTACCAATTCTCAGAAATGTTTTCCATTTGTCAAGAAATAAATCAGAAATCAGTGTGTCACTCAATTGACACAAACAAACCAATAGTTGTCGGCAGGGTATGGAAACGCACTTCGATGTGCGCTATGAGCTTTGTAAATTCATGCAAGTAATATGGAACTTTAGCGCCATCAAGAAAAGCCAAATTTCAATATTTACCAAAGTGACACATACTTCTGCCGCCAGATTGTTTATGCACACTTTTTCATAATTTTTGTGTCACCAATTTCAATAATAGTATGTCATCCGTTGAAATATTGCCAGCAGCTTTAATGAACATTGACTATCCCAATCCCGATCACCGGTGTTTTAGAAACGCACACATTAGTGTGCGCAACATTTTTATAGTAGGATATCCGTAAATTCATGGACGCTTTCGACTTTATCTCATTTAAGAAGAAAAACAGGCGATCTAGACACTTGCGCACATCGTAAGGTAAAGTAGTTCGTATTAATTTCCACTTGAAACTCTGACTCACTGCAGCCGCCTTGATCTGGAGAATCCCCCAACAACACACTGTGTGAGAATCCATGTCGGACAATATGGAAATTTAATAATACCACACACGAGGACTGTAAATTATATAAAAACTTTACGGCCGTGCATATGCGATGTTGCTGTGTGCGCTTTCGACTGCCAACATCCGCAACACCCTCTCACAAAATGTGCTGCTCTTGACATCCTGCTAATTTCAAACTGCTGGTAACGTAATTGTCCTTGCCGAAGAGAAAAGCACAAGCAAAAAAAAAATCCAGACACGAGCAACAGAGTGAGGTTAAGCCATGTGACATCATCTGGCATCCTTTCTGTAGCAGTGCTATAGCGCCAGCACACAATTAGTACTGAAAAATGTGACTCAATAAAAAGGCAACAGGTATGTTGTACACTAATACCAGCGAAAAGCTTTTCCTTTATTCATACTTATAGTTTACCTCACCATCACCTAACCACACCGTGTTTCGTTGGATAATTAGTTTTAATGAACAACGACAGCGAACTGTGAACTGTCAGACTAGTACATATACATATGTATCCCGGATCCGAATTCAATTTAATTTTGCACAGATTTTTCATTGCACGATTTATTGCCTCATGTGGGACCGTGGAGGGGGAGCACCAAAGAGCAATCGACGACACAACGACAACTCGATCGACTGCCACATGCTGCAGACGTGACGCGAATAGCGGTAATTAAAATTGAAAATTGCTGTACAGAGGTGAATTTAATTTACCACTTGGCTTCGGGTATCAATTGAGTGGAAATCAAAGTACGCGACAATGAGTTGATGAGAAGAGTGACCGCGACCGCGACCGCAACAGAGTTAGGAGTAGGTCTCTTCCAAATGAAGAATGGCGAACACGGGACACCATTGTGCGACGTAATTGAAAAGAATGAAAATCAAATCTTTGAATGAAGATTGATTATTTCAGATGGGCACACTACCGGCAAATAGTATTGCATCACTTGTCTGCATTTGTCGTTGGGCACTTTTAAGGCCTTCTGAAGTATTTGGGGAGACTGGCGAGAGCAATTAGGAAGATTTCACGGAAACGCACACTTGTGTGCGCGAACAAAAATCATTGCAAATCGGTTGCAACGTATGTTTCTGGGTTCAGATTCCATTTAAGCTGTTGTTTAAAATTGTATTGTGAGCTTGTTTATAAATGTTCGCTAACGCACATTATATGTGCGATGAAATCTGAGCAAAGTTAGTACTCATACAAATTTCTTTTACAAATGAGTGCGTAAATTGTGTCAAGAGAAGTATATTACTTCCAAAATTTTAATTTGAAGAAATTCAATTTGAAGTTTCAAATGTCTATGTTCGCCTTTCTCAGACCTGATTCCATTCCCAATTTCTAGGAACCTCTATTACATAAAACGAAATCCAGGCAGTGAAAAGCCTTCCGCACAATTGGTGTGCGATACGTTAAAAATATACGAAAGTACTTCTGCGCATTAGGCTTCGATTATACAGTGGATGCTTATTCTGACAAACAGCTGCTTTCACGTATGTACTTAGTTTGTGCAACTGAAAGAAGTTAGTTAGGGAATGGACTGGCCTATTGGTAGATGTCAATATCCATTCTGGGCTATAGCGTATCTGAGTAAGTTAGTTAAATAGCAGCATAAGAACAATCTTATAAAACTCCCCCCAAAGCTTACACCCAGCTAATAAATACTACAAGCGCACACTCATGTGCGGTACCAAAAAAACATAGAACCATAATTCAACTAACGCCAAACCAACCAAATCCTCGTAATAATGAGATACACCCACGTGAGTACCTGCAATCCCGACCCCACGATATAAGCGCATTAATTAGTGTAAGCAATTTTATAACTTAAATTCCAAATTAAGCAAATTAATCCTTAAAATCGATTAAACACTTCACGGGCATTCCTGACACTCTGGAAGCCGCCATAAAAATAAAATTACTGCCGAGAAGCTAAGACATCTCCTCTTTGAATAAATAAGAAACAAACACACTTAAGAAGACTTGAACAAATAAAGACAGACTTATTGTAACCCATTATTTATAACTGGCACGCGCCCCCCTTCAATACCGACACATTGAAACCTACACCCACTCTACGCATGCATACCATAAACAAAGTAGGTAACTAATAAACTTTACAGCTATATTAAGGACATCATATCAGCAGGCATACATCGTTGTCGTCCTATCGCTTTATCAGAGGCAAACATAAGAGAGAGAGTAACCCAATTAATTCCTTGTCCCTAAAAATAAATCCCGCTGTACATACCACGAAGATAATAAATGAAGTGTAAACTGCTCCGTATGTGTGTGTATGAGTGGAATTGCGACATATGAGGGGATATGTATGCTAGATTTTAGGTCTGTCGAGGATGTACAAAATCAATTAAATGCCCCCCAAGGCTTCAAAGAACATTCGAGGGTTGACAACAGATATAAGCTTTCTATGAAATTCTCATAAATAGCTGACGCTACACGTAAAGTGTGTGAATACAGAGTGAATACGTCAGACGACAGGTCACAATGCGATGCAACTCACGTAGGCGGAACGACCTTTAGTGAAATTATAAAGCTGTGCTTGCAGATAGATGCGCAAATATCCTGTGGCGTTTCGCATTCAGAGAAATAATTACGCGGCCAACTTTTCAGACAAATAAATGCCAAAGGGTGAAATCAAGACCGGGTGAGGGGGCAGCTTATGTAGACCATCAATTGACAGACCCGTTCGAGGTAATTAATTAATTAAAGGCTTTCTTTTAATCCCACGCAGATTGTAATGTATTTTTTCAGATACCGCACGATTCCGCACAAATCTCTTGCAGGGATATGAATTGTTTTCAAGTTGTTCCTCATAGTCATCATCTATAAAAAGTGGTAGATGTACCAAATATTTAAAGAAAGATTCAAGCTAGTGAAAAGTACAAAGTCAAACCGACACAAGCGACTTCAAGGTTCCGACATAGGAAATCGACAAACATCGGGAAAAATGCGATTGTATTAAGCTTACACATAGACAAGCCCATGCAGCGACCCATTCTTTTAGGGCCAAAGTAGAAAGACATCCTTTCGACTATGACGAGTTCGAACATATTATAAACGACCTCACCGGAGGGAAACAATGGAAACCCTATCGGAGATCAGACTGACGATAGTGCAAAGTACTTGCAGGTATTATACAATAATATCGCGGGAGCTCCTCAAGGAACGGTCTTTGGACCTCTTCTGTAGAAAATAATGAGTCCTTATAAGTCGTATCATCGAATGGCCCTCAGTGGTGCCATTTTCGACCTCGTCGTACCAGTGGCCGTAAAATCGATAAATATAAATGGGGGGTTTGATGTGGAGCTCTTTGGTATTTCCTAAATTTTCAGGGCTTACGGCCGCAGTGCCAGTTGCCCAAAAATTTGTTCGTGTATGCTTGAGGCGCTTCATCATTACAGCCTATGCAATTTGCATGCGACTTATTTTCCCAGAGACAATATTTAACAAAGGAGTGAGTTGATCACCTTACACAGTTGTCGCTAGCCTACCAACTGCTTCAGCTTCGTTTTTGATTGTACTGCGTTTCACTTTTCGTTACACCCCTAAATCCCAACATGCCAAATTACCCCACTTCGAATATAAAAAAAAAAAATCCTGACTACACAAAAAGCCAGCTTGGTATCACATTTCCGCACATTTCTGTCATCCTCCAGCGGAACGTTGTTTGTCATACTCGAACCACTACCACCCGACGAATTAGGTCAAATAACGAATCAATCTTACCCAAGAGTTGCATGCACTCGCACCGCTAACCAAACCAAACAGACCTGCGTCACCATGCGCCCATTCCCCGCAACTGATCCAGATTCCTTTACGCCAATAAACCCCACCCATGCCCAGACTCTCTAGGGGTTAATCTTAAAACAATAATGCTTCCATTATTCCATTTGGAATAGGGTCAGCTTTGGTTTCTTGCTAATAGAACACAATCATTCTAACAATTCCTTTGTGTGCCGCAAAACTTTTGACTGCGTGTGCACTGAGAATCTTATGTATAGGAAGAAAATCTCAGCAACATTTCTTCGAATTATCAGGAAATTAATTTCAAGCGACATACCTAAAGAGATTGCGGTTTAAGCCCTTGCAATGCAGATCGGGATCTGACTTGGCAAATAAAACTCTCGACATCCTTGAATAGGAATTCCATTCCATATGCTGTTTGCCTTTGTTATCCGCATCCGTAGAGTTACTACTATACCATTTACTACAATCGGCAGGAAAGCAGAAAAGCCTTCGGTCGGTCGCCCGTTGGAACGAGTTCATTTGGCGAACTTTGGAAACAAATTCCATTCACAATAGAAGTACCTATACCGATGGCCTGACTACACGCAAGAGGGAAAACAAAGCGAAGACGAGAAAACTTTTCATCGAGATCCTTCTTCCTCACTAGTGTCCTTTGGTGCTTTTATATATAACCCGATGTGTTCCTGTTCCGGAACAAAATTTTGAATAAAATCCTTCAGAGGAAAACGTAGAGCTGTTTTTTTTTTTTTGTTTTTTTTTTTATATTAAATTACAGTAAAAAGGAATAGGAGAAGAGATAGCCTCTTAAGGAGATTGATAGGCTGGATTTGCAGGAGCCGAGTCGTGTATACGGTCGGATGCCATCTCCTCGGAGTGTTTAAAAGGACACTTGTGTGTGCTGCCAGCCGACAAACTAAATGCCTGACTTTTATGCTCAAGCAATAAACATTACGCTTGCCCCAAGCATGCATGCCATACACAATGAATATTTGTTGAAGTGGTGTGCCATCATATCCTTCTGTTCCAGGATAAAGGCGTGAGTGGGGGCCCTTAATTCATCCCCTTAAGTGCACTATTATTGATGGGTGGGCTCTTGGGCTGGACATACTTTCTGCGACCATTTATGGGTGCTTCGGCTGCTGTTGGTAGGTTTATTTCATTTTTTAAGGCAAAAAGGGTATCTTTCACAACTCGCTTATGTGTACCAATATATATTGACATAAGCTTGATATTTATGGAGGCATTTCGGGCTTCTTTTTCTGTTTTTTTTGATGATGACTTCTGGGCAGAGACTCAATGATGAGATCGACAGAAATCGCAAAAGAATGTCCACAGGGGCACGCTGTATATGTATACGAAATGCGGATATGCGCGTGGATGTCCTCTCAATTATGGGATCATTTGTTGCCTTGGTGGGTTCAAATTAGATGCGGATAAGGGTTATATTTGTTTGTGTTTTGCTAATCCGACAGTTGAGCGGTGGACAAAAAAAACGAGTACACAATTTATTTCGAAAAGGTCACTTTGGTCGTATGACCAAAGTTTGACGTGTGCAATCATGGACTATGACATTTATCTGAAAATTCATCAGTCAAATTGCGCTGTCGACCTATTGAAGCGGGCAAAATTGAGTGGCTTCATCTGGTGTACGTCAGTAAAGTGAAACAGCTTTCGCAGAAAAAGGGCGAAGTTCATTTGCATTTGGCGCGTTTAGTTATGAAACAAACTACGACGAATATCCAAATCTCGCAATAAAACAGATTATGGATGGGATGGGCGATTGAAAGTTACGACATAGAAGAGTGGTTCCGTATGCGGAATAAATTCGAGATAACGTTCAGCGACTGTCATGAAAGGAGATGAAAATGGTTTTGTAACAAACAGTTTGTATTTGAACCCCAGATTTTACAGGAAGAAAGAGAAACTGAAGTTTTGGTAGATTGTTACCATTTATTTTACACAACTCGTGGGTAGATGGCTCCATTAATGTTTGTAGACCCGTTTTTGGACCCGTTTAAAAGCAAACTCTATCGGATGTACACCTATACCGACCTGGTCAGAAAAGTCCGGAATCATTTGTCTATTACTGTCGGGACATGTATACAGAATGGCACGAAGAAGTCATCGATTCAAACGCAGAGGGAAGGCTTCACGTTGTTCGCTGCTGGGGTAGGGGAAGGGACTTGAAAAAGGTATTATATGCAGCCTAGACAGGAAAAATATATCTCTGTAGAATCTTCGAATAACCTGTGGCGGAAAATATTCATCTTATTGACTTGCTCCTGATGGTTAAACAGAAATGTCTAGCTTAACGATTGGAGTAACTCTCAGGGAACTAAAGTTGCCGATGCCGCTGAAGTCCTACATCAAGAATGATGACCCGTAAAACTTATACGGACTCGTAAGATTGTAGGTTTTAATTTCAAAGCCCGGTCTTGCTTGAAAAACCTATGTCCGGTGCATTGGTTAATAGGATGGCGCGGTAGATGTCATTCCATTTGGCTCCTATGATTTTAAGCGACCGCTTATAATTTACAGATATTTTTTTCGTTTACTCAAAGTTGCCGTTTTCTTTTGCTAGACTTTCGCTATATCCAGAACTCTTCCTGGCCCAATCTGAGCAAAATCACAAAAAACAATTGTTTGGTAGCACTTCTAGTTCCAGACGTTGGAGTTGAGTGGTGTCGCCCTCTATGTTCTATTTAAATCGCTCGGACGACATTTGCACACAGTTGATTGTGAATAGCTTGGTTCAATTTCTGACAAGGACGAAAACAGAAGCACGTATTTCTATCGATGTACGAAGAATGGGCTGTCAGAATTTGAGTTAAATTGAGTGCTACTATTTGAAACATATGTATAGATTTAATCGGTGCAGGGAAATAACATCACGGACAATAACTTCACATGGGAAACAACTCCATCTCGAGTGGGAAATAATTTCACTTATTTTATTTGAGGTTATTTCCGACTAAATGTGAGCAAACTTCGGTTTATTCTGAGAAATAGTTTCTCTCAACATGCGAGACATATGTAAGCCCACAATTCATAAACAGTGGAAAATGTATGGGGGGGGCATGTTGCCCCCCTGCAACCCCCCTGCTTGGGATTACTGTTTAGCGATGGGTATGTGCGAGGATAGGTGTATGTAAAGTTGTTATTCATAATGTTAATTAAATTATACTAAAATCCTATAAATAATTCTATTTTGTTTTCGTTTTCCAGTTTGAATCATAAAATTCTCAAATTTAAGGGGGGCAAATAATTTCACTTGAAGTGGGAAATAACTTCACAACATTGTTTCCTCGCAAACACTAACTCAATGCGAAATTTTCTGCCTAATTTAGATGGCTGCGTTTGAAGAAGCAGCAAATGAATTCAGCGCTGATATGCGGAAGACAAGACTTCGGATAAAAAGCAGCCGGTATTTTGCAGGTCATCAAGATATTTCAATTCCTTGCTGCATTCTCAACACTTTGCATGATTCATATAATTTCATTTACAACAATTTGTAGTCGCAACTAGTTGTACTCATAAATAGTTATAACCGGCCAGAGATTGAGTCACGACACAAACAAGTAAAGTTAGCATCGAGGAAACTCCCCCAATAGCCGCATTCTATAATCGTTCTGTCTGACTTCGACAAGGTGTTTAACAGCCCACGTGAGCAACAACCTATGCATGCACTCATACTCACAATTTCATGTTTAATTTGTTTATTTTTACCCAGGAAAATATAGTGATCAACAATATTCTTATAAAGGTACAACGGCAGTTGCTTAGTTCCATGCAGGTTTATAGGTACACCATTTAAAAATTTCAACTCAAATTGGCAACGCCACCTGTTGACGTGTACAACGATACAAATTACTTTCATTCCCTCCTCGTAGCGACAACAAATATTTCCAAATGACTTAAAGCACGTACACCTAATTGAAAAAGAATAAACAAAGTTGAAAAACATTCCGTAACCACCATTTTTGTCATCGCACCGTGTACTTGAGACATTTTGACAGCTGTCAGCGATAAAATACCCAATGATGTCAACAGAAACTTTTGAAGCCTGATTGCAATCAAAATACCAACTCAATCGAAATGCGAAAATCAGTCGGTCATAGAAAAACATCAGCTGTAAGGAAAACAAACGTCATCAGTTTATTTCGGCAAATTAGTATTTTTTTTGTGCGCATCAATCGTAGGTGAAACAAACTTCAACACATCAATGGCGAATTCTCACACCTTCCTCTTGCTAAACAGAAATAAAAACAACACACACACATAAATAAATTACCTTTTTCACAACTTCTCGCTTCTCAAAGTCAATCATCGCTGGATTACGATCGGATATATCCAACTGGGTCGACGTCAACAGTGAATCCCAACTGTGATTCGGATCAGAAATGACAGCGGCCACTTGGACGATTTCCTCTTGGTCGTGTTTCGTTGCTTCATCGTTCTGTATAGTCCCACTACTCGTCCTATCACCAGCAACACCACCAGCACCACCCAACATCACACCATTCGAACTGAAAACAATCGAGTCGACATTTCCGTCAACAATTGCCGCGGCATTTATCGGCCCGTCGCCCGATTCGCTGTAATTCCTTAAACCGATTTCGATTACGATTTTATTGCGATTTAAATTTTTCGGATGACTTGAGGCAAGCAGATTGTAGTCGCGTCCCTGATGATGATGGGCGCTCGCACTTACCGAGTCGCTGGCGACCTTCTCGCGCAGTTTGATTATGTTTGATATGTTTAGACTCTTGGTTAGGGTGATGCCGGTAATAAAGACTAGGACTATTGTAATCGTGATGCCAATGACAAGCAGTGTTGGCATGCGAAAACATTTCGAACTGCACATCGTTGACGTTTGCGGTGATGGTGACGGCGACGGTGGTGGTTGCGCCGCGGCAGGGTAGCTACAATTTATAGTCGTCGTTGTGTTGTTGTTAGTTCTTCTTCCTTCTTTTTATCTTTTCACTAAATCCCACAAAATGGAAGGCACTTTTTTTATTTTGTTTGCGAATAAATCTTAAGCACTGCTCGGAGGCGCGCTCATCGTACGTTGTGTTGGTGTCAGTGTGCAGTGAGTGAGTTGTGTCATGTGACACAACGCAGATGAAACCGAAACGATATGAATGTCAGTTGATTGCGCTGGGAATCTTTATTTGTTTTTTTTATTTCCTCTAGTTTACCTGTGGTGGAAGGTTTTTCGTGTGTTAGAAAAAGAACAGGGAGGTACTACGTTGTGAATTGATTGCAAATGTGACAGCGTTGAATGCGTAATTTTAAAACCAGCGACACCGTATGGTCTTGTGCTCTGTCACAAGTGCTTTATTTTCTTAGGCTTCGTTGTTTTTTTTTTTTTGGTAGGGGAGGGTGGGAAAGTTCCTCGCAATTTATTTTATCTGTGACGTGTGAGTAAATCTAGAACTAATCTAGGATTCGCTCGAGTAGCAGTGAAATTGGGTCAGAAGGATTTGAAATGTGTATACACAGCCCTTGAAAGAGAAAATATTTCCTTTCTCGGTAACAAATATACAAGTGTCGCAATGAACTACTTTAAATGGGATAAAAGACAATTTTTTCGGGTAAATTACCGTCAATTGCAAAGGCAGCGATTGACGTCAATTTGCATCGCTCGAAATAAAAGAAAAACCAATCACTGTGTTGTGCGTGAATTAAAATGCATGCGGCACAGTAATGGCGCACTTAGCTGACAGTTGATTAAAAAAGCAGGTCAATTTATTTTAATTATTTATAATCGACGCTACAAGAGAATTTATGTAAATTTTGACGCACTTTTCATATAGTACAATGTATACGTGTGCAAGAAGTCATTAAAATTTGTTGATTTTTCTTTTTTCATTATGGCTCATACCTAGCTATGAACATGTGCGTATTTACAAATATGGCACAACCATAACGTGCTTGTGACATGTTTATTTAATTATTATTGGAGATAATTGAACGGCACAACAATAGCCGCGTTTTGTTTGTTAAATTTTTTCAATTTTTCACTTGATATACGCGGTATAGAAACAGACAAGTGCTATGACAGAGGGAACAACAAAATAAACCGTTCGACGCAATTTACACAGTCCTCAAGGTTTTACACACTTTTGTCTAAAAGATGTTGATTGTCCTCGCGTTTATTCAAAGCGTTGTCGTTGAAAAAACAATATTGACAATTTGTGTCAACTTTGGCACTTTTATTCTGTTAACTGACATTTTTTTCGTATACTACGCATTTTTCATGTCGTTAAAAAACAAGAAATTTGTTCTGATCTTTGTTCATTTTTCGTTTGTCAAAATAATCTTTCGTAAAAAAATCGAAATAACCAATTCTGGAACGAAAATCAGGGGGCCCTGCTCTGTATCTCGTTTCGAAAGTAAGATTTTTCGAAAATTAACGTTTTGTACTCTCTATTTCGAAAGCTGAATGAAGGGTACTACTACTCCGATTAAAAATTCCGAAAGTAATACAGAAAACGCACTTAAAAGCAATTTCGAATAGGATTGACTTTCGGAACGAAATAGAGTAGGGCCCCAGATCGGCTTTAAGAAAAAATAAAAAGAATATGATAAACGAATTTATATCGCATAGCTGTCAAAAAACGTTTGCTTGGTGTTGGTATAAAATTCAGTCTAGGGGTGTGCTTTACATTTTATTGAAAAAATATCCGACAAAAGTGCAAAAATGTATAAAATGTCAGAAAAATCTTCTTCCATTGGCAAACCATTTTTTTTTTTTCACTTCGACGAAGTGTGAGCAGAGAATAATAATTCCCAATAGAGTGGTGACCTACACTGACAAGATGTCATTTAGAACTGCACACTGAAATCGCTACCAGTAATAAAAATGATTCCATTATGGCATCTGCAATAAAAACCGATCACAATTGCTCAGAAAGCAATAAATTTCACATTAACTGTTTGACATTAACTGTCAATTATAGCTGTGCTGCACAAAGGCGCATACTAATTAGACATCCACACCACATCGCACATTGCACATTGCAAATAACTGCAATAGAAGCAAATAGAAGAAACGATACTTGCGATATGCTGAAATGCGATTGTTTTCTTTTTAAGGTTTTTTAAATATCTTTGGTTATTTATCGTCTTTTGACATATGGCTCTTTCTCGGAAACTAACAGCTGTCAAAGTTGCATTTCAAAAGTGATGTAGTATATATCAGTTTAGGGTTTGGCCTTGGGAAGTATGCAGATTGACTATTAATTTGTGTTTGGGTACACACAACCTTAAGCGGATATTAAAAATTCATAGCATTAGAACGAACAACGAGGCAATATTAGGCGTGTTTTATTGGTCTATTTGGGCAAGGTAAACTGAAGTGGAATCTTCAGCACGCAATTAATTTAAATTCAGAGATTCTCATTAGCTATTAATATTATAAGCAGCTCTGACTTGACAGTATTACAGCGCCGTTGGCGTTCGGCGGGAGGAACTCTGAGTCAACTTAAAACTCAAGCCGCAACAAAGTACAATAGTTTGTATCACTTTAATCAGAAAGTCCACCCTGATGCACCTCAGTTCGGAAAAGGGAGGAAGATTTTAGAGTAAGGCGCAAACGTTGAAAATTACAGAAGTAAATCGTTCCGGCACACGGAAATGTTTGAACTTTTCGCCTTACAGAATACCGACCCTGAATCTTTATACGGGGCAATGAACTAAATGTAGCTTTAAGTGGCTGATATGTTAAAAAAAAGAACACTGAAAAAGGAAACACAAGGCGGTCACGATGTCTGCTACGCTGGTAAGTGGTGGTAAGTGATGGTAAAAGGGTTTGTTCGCAAGGTACCGAAAACATTAAAATTGGTTTAAGTTTTCAAAACTAAAATTTTATGCAAGGACTCCGAATACGTATATGTAGTTGCAGCTGTCACGCGAATCTCAAAATTTCGCATTTTAATTACCTAGTCTTTGTGCAACTGCCTCGGAATAACAAATTGTTAGGTCACAAATTTATTGATAGAGTGTCTGCCAAACCGTATCTATCGAAAAAACTCACGCGTGTGGATTCGAAAGACAATCCGGTTTAGAAAGTTGAAATCACCAACAAATAGATAAGCAATAATTTGTTGTTCTCGCTTTAACGATATAATCTAATTAGTCACTCATTAGTCAAATAATTGTTTTAAATAAACTCATTTAAACATTATAACTCATACTTATCCTATTAATGTATGTACTTAAATTTGCCAACAAAAAAGGATGATACGATAATTTTTTTTCAACTAATTTGTTAGGACTTTAAATAAAAAAGTGATGGTACTTTATTTTCCAACATATACCTGTACACTGTCCGCAAAAAAAAAAATATTCATATTACTACTGCACAAATAAGAAAAAATAATTCGCAGCATTCTGTGACATCAGCTCCAAGTTTTATCAACAATTTGAACGCCAATATCGATTTAGGGTAAATTATAATAATTATAATTATTATTTCCCTCCAATTTAAAGTTATTTAAAAAAAAAGATTTTTGTTGATTTTTTGTGTATCAGATCAGTTCAAACGTATTTTCATCATTGATATTATTATTCATGTGCAAACTTAATTGCCCTGATGGTCAGGGAATGTCATATTGATTGATTTATTGGAGTCAAAAGGTAGTTGGAATAATTATTTTAAGCCCTTATTTCTGAAAGCGAAATTGCTCATTATGCATATGGATACGGTATGTTTGGTGTTTATTAATATCAATGAGAATGGAAGGTTACTGGTTTAACTGAGTATTTGACAAAGTGTCAACATATTGACCAAAGTGGTAAAAAAGCAAAAAGTTGTTCCTTCCACTGATGCCATCAGAATATGTTCACAGATATAATTATTTCACTATTAAAAAGTAGTATAAAAGAATACGCGATCATTATTTCATTGAATGCAATGATTAACAATAGAGGGCGTATGTGGTTTCCCTGAGGTACTCCCGAAGCTGTACACGAAAGAAGCGATAGAGATCGAAAAAATGTGCATTTACTTTGAATGTATATTTAATGGGATAATTTCGCCAAATATCTTACTAAAAATTTACAAATATATAGATATGTTAATTTGCTGCCTCTGAAACAGCTTATTTGAAAAAGAGATTCAACCTTTAGAAAGACTTACTCCACGAATCTATTTTATTCCATTAAACTAAAGAGAGCACAATCGTTCGTCAAAAAGCTAAAAACTTAATTAAAAAACATTCCATAGGTTACTTTATTGACGCACTTTCAGGCATTGAGAAGTTCTCCAGTATAAGGGAGCTTCTCGATAGGTTAGAAAGAGATGTATGTATATCAGTGGCGTGGCGTCCATATAACTCGATTCCTACCGAGTTACCTTTTGAAATCTCCACCAGACAACACTATCTATCTACCAAAAACCGCATATACATGTAACACTACCAAATGAATGTGAATACTCACCAAATGGTACACACACAAAAGCAGTCATATAAAAATCGTGTGTGTATCCATTTTCATACAACGTCGTCATCGTCTCGTGGCGAAAAAGCGCAGGTAACCCAAAATAAGTCGGGTTATTAAAGTTCTCACTTTATAGTTCATTTTGAGAAAATATTTGCTTGTTATCTCTTTTTTTCTTCCCTGAGTACTTTGTCTGACTCTGACACCTCTTTGTTCAACACCCATTGTAGAAAATAACCCGCTTTTCTTCGAGTTATTCGCGGTTCATTTTGACTGCTGAGTACTGAGTGAACATTTGTTTGTATCTCTTTTTTTCTACTTCTGCTTGTCTGATTGTGAGGATAATTGCAGGTAGTATGTTGAGGTAGGTGTAAGTGTTTTGGTTTACAAATTCAGTTGGCAGATTGCAGTGCATGACTTAAGTGAATTTAGTAATGTGAACCCAATTTACAAATGTACAATGAATGATTTTCTTTCAAGGTACACAGGTGTAAGGTTTCTTATATTTATATGTGATTAATTTTGCTTCGACTTCCCATTTTAAAACATTCACGCCACGCCACTGATGTATATAGAGATTTCTATTATTAAAAAAACAGTTTCCCATTTTTAAATATGCTTTGCGAGTTCATGCACGAAGTTATTCAAACTAAGATCGGTATATGGCGGTGGCCGTATTTGATTTTAAAGTTCAGTAATTGTTCCAAATGTATAGGTGCTAGTTGAATACTTGAATCCTAGTAAAAAGGATCTATTTACATTTTCTACCTATTCCAAAATACCGACGAATTCGAACAAATAGCCAATTAATCGTTAAACAAACTTGTCGGCAGTACAGTGTTAAAGAAAATGTTGGAGTTCGTTTGCATAACTTAAAAATAATATCAGGCCGAGAATGGAACCCTGTGGAACTCTTTCAGGCATTCCAAGAAATGACAATAATCGGTTCCCTGTAGCCACACATTGCTGACGGGCGGTTAAGTAGGGGTAGGACTGGCTAAGGACCAAGTCGAAAGTAAGGCCCATTTAATATTGATTCGTTAACCAAGGAGAATGGTAAAACTGTGAGTTAAGAGTTTTTCAATCTCAAAGTTTTATTCGTTGTGCTCAAATCGAAAGCACTCCTATTATATTTTTTTGCTTCACGAAATAACAATACTTGTCGCCCAATTTACATTATATAATTGCAGAGATTTTTTTTTTTTTTTTGTCTTTCAACTGAACCATTATTTATTATTTTTTTAAGAAAGCACAAATGCATATGAAAATGTTATTATTAATGAGGAAAATCAAGAGAAAAACCTCAAATTAAAGAAGAAAAAAATAATATTATAGTTTAGTTTTAAGTTTTAAAAGTTGAATTTGAAACTGAATCAAGTTATATTGCAATCTACTCAAATTACAAAGTCATATGAATAACGAGCAACGATTAGGGATTATGGCACTATTGGCAACGCTGTTTTAAAGGTTGTGACAAATGCAGGCAGTTTCTGTCATTATCTAGTAATGGCGAATTTATTGCCTCTCGCTCTAAACAAAAACTCGCCAATAATCTTTGTTCAGTTCTATTATCAATTAATAAGAAGAAAAAATACAAAAATCTGTTGTGACAGTTGAGTTTATGTCAATTTTGAGGTACAAATTTAAACGTAAAGTAGTTGAAGAAGCTTCAGAAAAAAATTAATGCTACAATTGTTATTTAGATAATTCATTGCAGCAGTGTATTCTTATTTGCCCATTAGGTAGAATCGAAGCAGCGTTGCCGGCTGGCCCCTTTTTGAAAAATTATCAAAATGGCCCCTTTTTCGGTTTAAGTAAGATTAAATTTTTTATTTAAAAAAGAATGCAAACATATAAACATATGAACAGAAGTGTTTCGTGATGAATAAATTTGTGTTTTGTTAAAAATAAATGTAGTTGTTGCCGTTTTTTTTTTTTTTTGTTATTTTTTATTTAGAGGCTCCTTTTTTCGGCTAGGGCCCATTTTTAGTACCCTTTTTAATATTTTTCACCGTCAACGCTGATTCGAAGTAGAAGCATAATCTCGACCAATCCAAGTTGTTTTGTGATTAAAATTCAAATACTAGTACAAATAAGTTCGTATCCATTTATAAGAATAAAATTGAATTCCCACTTGAGACGTTTGTCTACGCCGTTGATCTCTTGCGTAGGACTTGGTTGGATATAGAAAATTCAAGAACTTTTTCCAGTGGGGCGAAAGCAAAATTTAAGTGTGATTTGTTTTTTTTTTGTTTGGTTTGAACCTGCGCTCGCCTGTCACTGCACTCACTTAGCCCTATCTCACTCTTACCCATTCACATACATACTCGTAACGTCAGAGTATAGGTATAAAAAAATTCTCACGAATTCAAGTCCTACTTGCCGAATGGCAGATGACGACAGCCAATTCAAAAAATGCCACCACATCCATGTCCCAAATGTCACTAGCACGCAATCTCTTGTGTCTTGTCAAACAGCCATTAATTTTGAATCATTTGCAAAGTGCTTCTGCGTTCATTCTCTATTGAGATTCCATCTTTATGCTGTGTACTAGAACTGCTAATTCTCTAAATGGTTGCCCTTAACCGTGTTACGAAAAACAAACATAAAAATGCACAAACACAAGCAAAGCAGAAGCACCCCGATGACCCAACATTGTTCCAGTTCATTTTCTCTCTCCCTACGAACAATAAAAAACCGCTCGACCGACGCAAGCAAATTTTTATTTCCGGCTTTCAAATCACGTCTCCTACACGGTCATCATCATATGTGCGGCTTGGACTGCACATTTGCCGCTGCCTATGTCACCACATTGCAACGGTCCAGCAACGACGCTACACCGTTCTATACGACGGCAATTTGCAATTTGTCAAATTTATATACGCGATAATCACGTGAATCATGCGATTGCAGGTGCAGCTGCAGTTTGCAATAGCCCGTATCGACATGTTGTCTTTTCGCATGCAGGCTCCGTAAAATGACTCATCCAGGAGTCGTCGAACGTGTCAAGATTACCTGATTAGTTGTGCGATGCAGATGATGCTGTGGTTGTTCTTTTGTTTTACCTTCTCAGAAACAAGGAAAAAAAACCACAACAGCAGACACTTCCCGTTGCGGTAAGAAAAGGGAAACAAAATGTCAAGCAGTTCCGTTCTTTCGCAGCTAGTACGAGTACAGTATGTATCGATGGTGCAAGGTCAGCGCAGAAAAAAATAAAACAGGCAAATAAAAAAAGGAAATCCCCAACAAGGGTATACCTCGGTTCCATAATTAAGTCTAAATAAAGGAAAGCACAATTTAGTTGGCTTTTTCCTTGCAGCGCTCCTGCTGGGCCGAGAACTATGCATCCATCCTAATTAAGTAGGGGGAATAGGCGGCTTCTGCTGCTACTAGCGCACTGGGCTGATGTTACTACGTGCTGGTATACCTGCGTAAACGTAAACGTAAACGATGCTTTTGTGGGGATTTACAACTTGGAAGCCATGTTATTGTCGTCGTCGTCGTCGTCGTCGTCGTCGTTCTGGTTGTTGGTGTCGTAGCCGGGGTTAATGAGGGAATAGTGTACTATTAGGATACTCTGCCTTGGAATGGAAACTTTATGATTATTCATCAACATCATGACACAAATAATAAAACAGAACACACAATTCTAAGGACATTTTAATGAGCTAGCTGTAAGCCGGCCGTTGGGCTCGTGTTAGAGGTATAAAGGTTTTAGCAACGCACAAAGGGGTTACCTTATAGGATATACGCTTAATCTGCCAGTAATCATACGGGATTCGTTATAATTGCCGGTTTATGGAAGGCTGGCCTTTTATTTTTATTAAAAATATAAAATACACCAGAAACACATCCAAAATGTGTTCTGTATACGTACGTCCCTTGGGACACCATTTCGGAGTCATTAAATATGAAACGGGAAAGTGAGAACGATAAGCTAGCGAAATGGATTTAGTAATTGAATGGATTCGTTTTGTTTTTTTGTTCCCACGACTTTTCCTCTTTTCAATTATACAATCGTGTTAATCGGTGCATTATTCATCGATAATTACGATCGCCGGGAAATTTTAATTATACACACGTGCAATGCCAAGCCAACAAGAAACAAAACAAAAAAAATCGCTTGACAGATAGACAATGAAGTGAGAACATAAATAAACGGATATTGCAATTCACAGGGAAATTGTTAGGCCAATTATAAGGTACAGAAATTGCCTTCTAGGGAGGGAAATAATAAGGAAATCTCAAATCGATGCGCAGGAGGGGTGTTGGATTTGGTCGGTGTTTTTCACCGCTTTGAAATGGGATACCATCTACTTTGACATTTTTCGACAGCAGTCACTTTTAGAGACCTGCAAATTTTGACAGAGTCTACTAGTTAACCCTCTGAGCATTGAGTAGTCGCTAAGGAAGCGCTTCGAGAAATCCAATCGCGTTTGCAGTAAACGAGCAATAAGTTACAGAATTTGTTTTAACTTCTAATCTAAGATTGACGTAATTCCAGCGGTTGGCTCAGCGCTTCACCCAAAGAACAAGACTTTCTACAGACATAAGAAAGCTCCCTTACGTTTGTCTTGCGCCTCTCCGCCCGAACTGCCTCATTAGTTTTAAACAAAACAATAATAAAACAACAAAAACAACAAAACAAACAATAATAAAGAATTCCAGTTTTCTAAAGTTTCTTGAAAATTAAAAAACAAAACAAATCATAGATATAGATAGATTTAAGGCCGAAAGGCAATAATTTTAAAGATATTGATAAGTTTAGAGCGCTCGCTTAGAGCCAGTAAGCTAGAATAAGAAAAATGTTAGTTTTAAATTAGATTTAATCGTTTTTGTCTAGTATGTAAGTTTAATGAAATAGCTCAATAAAAAATGAATTTAAAATGTACAACGAACTGCCTCATCACAATTCTATCCCTTCCCCTTTTCTGCCGCTTTTTCGTTTCATCGGAATTCAAAATTACTGCCTGTCACTATTTTTGTTTCGTCGGAATTATAAATTTCTCCTGCAACGAGTTGTCGCTTTTTCGTTTCATTTGAGTCTGAAAGAACTTCCCGACGGTATAAAAAAAAGTTAAGTCAAAAATCAACCAAACGGATGGTTGTACGAAGATAATCTATATTCTATGCACAAACCGAATGCGCCCACTTAAAGCCAACTTCTCGACGCCAGATTTGAATTTGCTATAGCTGATCTTTCTGCGATTTATACTCCAATCCCACAGTATTCAAGGGCATTTAGCAAATATAAAGAACACTGGGATTTGCGTACTAAACGGAACGTGCGGTTTTATAACGACCAAAAACAATTTCATCTCAACAGAACCCAATTGAAATTTGCTGAAATCCACCTTTACCCTCGCCCTTACATTCTATCATCTACTGTACAGTAAATTTGCAATGACGTTTACAATGTCACAACAATGAAAACTGAAACTCGACACTGCAGGCCAATGATGTATGACTTTGCGGCATATTTGTGAGTTGATATGTATATATGGAATTGTTTAGTAACGGCATATCACTTTCGAATAGAGAATTATTATTTTATTTTATTTTTTTCCTTTACTTACTACGCGATACAATACATCTAACCACATACCAACTTCATTTGTGCACTTGAAACACAAACTAGTGCAACACTTCTCGATTACCACTCTTGTAATTGAACTGCTCTGAGCGAGTCATTAATTAAGTGAAGTGAAAAACCATTAGATGCTGCTGGATGTACAAACATGGCCAAGGATAACAAGACTAACTAAAACTGATGTTGAAGACAAATTTTGAGAGTAAATAGCTTTAACTACTGTCAAGCCGAAGTGCTGGCAACAGGTTTTTGTGTCATTTTTCGTGTCACGGATACAACCCTTTGTTGTCCGACGGTACTTGTAAGTACCACAATGTTTTACGTATACAATAAAAACTCTATATGATTAAATGGTACTCGTTGGGCGTCTGCATTTTATTCATATAGAGTATTTTTTTGTTTCTCATTTGTTTTTTTAGTTTTATCAACGGTTCGAGCGGTTTTTCTTGACAGCTTGCTAGAGTTTGAAGAGAGTAATTTTAGTCGAATTTGTTGTTTGCACATCTAAACAGATTTTGCTAGTTTTCGTAAATTTTTTTAAGATTTTAGTTGGTTTGCATATTGACCTTTGGAAGCAACTCGAAATAAATTGAAGTTATAAGAAATTTTTGTTTATTTTCGCTAAAAACCTAAAGTGGACTGGTAAATATCGTTGGGCTCTGGGACAGTTTTTTTATTTATTTTGTTTTGAGTGTTCGAATTGTGATTTTTTTCCTTCGTGCTATTTTCATGTACATATAAAGTGCATTCTGTCGGCTGTTTAAAATGTTTATTTGAAGGATGATGAGATTTTGGCTCTGATTGAGGAATCACCATTGGACAATAATGACGATACCGACCTAGAGTCCGGAAATGACTTGGACCGAATAACACTTTGTTCAAGAAGAAGAGCAACTGCTCAAATAAATGAGGAACCAGATGAAGCTGTGCTTCAAGAAGAGTTTGAAATTTCCGATAATCGTCCAGGATGCAGTCATTCGAAGAAAAAAATACCGGATGAGGAACCAAATCGCCAATGGAAAGCTAGGATTCGTATATCAGAAATTCCTGAATTTGTGTTACCTGAGGGCCCTGTTGAAGCTTTGTTTGAGAGTTGCATTAGTCAATCAGATTTTCTCGTCTCTTTTCTTGAACGTGTGATCGATAATATTGTTTATAAATCTAATCCATACGCGGTTCAAAAGAAGTAAGGTATTGGACTTGAAGAAGGGTGAGCTACTTTCATCGGAATAAACTTTGTTATGGGGCATCATAAACTACCTAGCTGTAGGCACTTTTGGAGTAAAAGTGTGGATTTGGGAGATCTATTGCTGGGTAAAACTATGAGCCGATATAGATTTGATGTCATTTTGAGCAGCTTACACATAAATGACAACAGCCTTATTCCACAAGGTAATAAAGATCGATTATTCAAACTTTGGCCAATTACCGATTCTTTGAATGATAAATTCAAACTTTCTGTTGACGAGTCAATGATTCTTTTCAAGGCTAGAAACTCCATGAAGCAATACAGCCCCTTGAAACCTATAAAAAGATGGTACAAATTATGGTGCTGAACAGATCAACATGCGGCTGCATCAAGAAGATTTCAATCTACCAAGGAAAGGACGAGCAGCTGGAAAGTAAATACGAAAATTACAGTCTCGGTGAACGAGTATATCTAATCTTATCAATGACTGAAAAGGAGTGGGGAAAGCATAAAATTATTTTCTTTGATAATTATTTCTCGTCAATAAAATAAGACTGAGAAACTAAGAACCGAAAAAAAAAAACTCTAGCTTGTGGTACGATTCGGGCAAATAGAAAAGGCAACCTGAAAAATTTGAAAGACGACCAAAAATTAAAAGAGCCGATTTCGACTATCGATCTTCGAAAGTTGGGATCAGCTTTTATATATGGAAAGACAACAGAACGGTACTGTTGGCTTCAAACTACCATGACAATGAGCTTGCAACTGTTTCCAGAAGGGATAAATCGGGAGTGCAACACGCAGTAGGTTGTACTAAAGTCGTTAAAGACTATATAATACATTTATGGGAGGAGTGGACCATGCTGATCAACTTCGGCCCGCATATGTAAATATTAGACCGCAGGACGAAGAAGTGGTGTCACCGTCTTTTTTTTGGGGAATGCTCGAAATATGTTTCGTCAACTCGTTCATGGTTTATTGCCAAATGAATGAAAAAGTTTCCCTTCTGGAGTACAAAAGCTTGTATAACCCTTTGAATTAGGTTACAAAAGGATTTACCTCTTTACAGACGTGGTCTAAAAAGACCATTTCAACAGAATAGAGATCCTCCACAGTGCAGCAAAAAAACGATGGGGCACAGGAGAATCTGTTTCGAAGGACGACTGGGTAATCTCGGTGCTCATTGACCAACATTTTTTGGAGCACGGGGAAGGTGTGAGTTTTGTAGTATCAAAAAAAAAAGTCAAAGCCGTTTTCGAAATCCAGCCATTGTAATAATAAAAAAAAAACTTGTTTCCTTGTACCATGGAATACATATTTAGTTAAGAAAAGTTAGTGTAAACATTAAAATGTTGATCCTTTTTTATTACAAGTATTATTATTACAAATAAAAAACTTAAAAAAAAAAGTTTGTCTTCCTTAGCCCAACGGAACTTTTGGGTACCACTTTAAGGGTAAAGGACGGACCTGACGGACCTGAATAAGCTAAATATCCTCATCTCAATTATCGAGAGAAGTCTTACCAAGCCAAGCGACAATCAAAACCATGCAATCATAATCCTTACATATTAGAGTTTGGGTAGACTACCACTCAGCTCTTAAGAACAGCGTTAGCTACCTTTCCATAAAAAAGGGCTAAGATTCTAGCCTAAGGATAACAAGCAATTGCGTATGACAAGATCAGACACAGTCGTGAACAAGTTCCTCAGAAACATGGAATGAATTACAAAACACTCGCGACTGTGGCTACAACACTCCAATATCAACAGGCCATACTTCGAGATGCTTTCTATCCAGCTCTATCAAAGAGCAGCATTAGGTTCAAATCGAACTTATCTATAAGTCGATCGCAGCCGCACAAAATCTATACACGTTCTCATCAAAAATGACAGAAGAAAAGAGAAAATTAGCAAAATAACGAGTAACGAGCAGTTCGTCTCTGGGTTCGAAATAACTCAGTGAATTTCAACCGGCAAGTACTGATAAATATGTCAAATGCACAAAGTTGTCAAAAAACAAATTCAAAATCTGTCTTGAAAATCAATTGCACTGAAAAGTAAAATCTGTGAAAATAACAAAAAATCGGTAATGGTCGAATGTTGCAGAAAAGTAAGTTACATATTTATTTCGATAGGAGTTAGATATCAAATATGTAAGTGGATCAGAGTCTGTCCACGTCATTTTGAGTATATTTCCCCCTCACTCTCTGAGAGTGTTTCGTTCAATTTTTTGGATTTTGCCAAGTTTTTAGTGCTCGATCCGGAAAAGAACGCGAATTTAACTATTGTCACCTAAAACACCAAAACAATTTTCAAAACCAAGCCAAGTCCACAGAACTGACAAACGCCAAGCGTTCCTAAAGCTTGAAAAATGTTTGCACAACTGCTAACTTCTTGCTGTACAGGAAATCCGAAGCATAAAACTCGGGACTAAGCGCTAGCTATATAACAGATGCCAAATTTAAAAAAAGAACGTCTCAAGAAATCTGTCTCTCTGTTGGGTTTCTTGTTAATGAATAAAATTGGCTTGTGCTGCCAAAACGTTTACTGAAACAACTGGAAAATATAAACACAAGCAGTACGAAAACACTAAATTTACTCTGAAGACTGGTTGCTGAGTTTTGCAATGCAATGCCAGATGTTCCGAGAAACTTTTCGAAATTATGTCCCGGAACTCACATCACCCAACAGGATACATTTTTCGAAAACTTGTTTGGCTACAGGAAAGAGACTTTGCAGCTGGCTTTCTGGCGACAATTTTCCAAAGAACTACGGACAAAATTGGAACCTATGTGTCGGTATTTTGGCGCATTGTACTTACATATGTCGAAGTGTTCAAGAATTAATTTAACTCTATGTTCAGTACATATTTATTTATTTTTTTTCAATACTTCAAGTCTCACGGAAACCTTCAGATTCATCAAGTGCAATGGTTTTCCCATATATTTGCTTATTATAAGTAGCTGCTGTATTTTATACGAACAAGAAACAACAGTTGGGAACTCAAACGTTGGATACAGAGAATAAGGGGTCTCATCGCACAATAAATCACGTGCGCGATGTGAACACAAATGAAAGCGAACTGGAGTCAAACGAATACGAACTTTTGCTCACAACATTTGTAGGTAGGTACTTTCTTTCTAAAGCCAAAATGTCGCTATGCCAAACAGCTGTCACTTTGTCAACCAAAAATAAAAAATCCTCTTGACATCTTATGGAGTTCCAATACAAGTTACTGATATTTTTCCAAATCACGCAGAAATAGCAGAAATATTTGCCCACCACTTGGAGAAGACAACATAAGAGTAGCTGCACGGCTTAGGAGTCAACCCCCTGTTGACATCTGATACAAATAACCACCGTTCCAAATTTTAATTTTTGAACAAAGCGCCCCATCAAGTTATTTATTACATTACACAAAAAAAAAAAACCTCACATTTTCACACGTTAACATGTTGGTAAGCTTTGCGCACTCGAAACGTTACCTTCAAAACAAACAAGATATGATATCTCGTAGTTTAATTAATCCATTTCAAAATGGTATCCACACAGCACATCAAACCAGTATAATGTTTGCCATAGCCGCGAGACGTCTTTATCGCTCGGATACGCGCCCAAAACGCATCGTGAAATATATACGATACGTATTATTTGTTTAATTAAAAGGTATAAATAGCATTTAAAAGTAACTACCTACGTTAAAAATATCCAAAATTGACTGCATAAGCAGACACAAACAAAAGTTAAATGCCAGTTAATTTAGTGCATTGTGAATCACTCCGCGATTACTCAACAGAAACGTGTAAAAAACAAGTCAAAGAACCCTGAGGCACTTTAGCTCTGCACGAATCACAAACTTCTTCGCCGTTGTATTGTATAACCAGTGAAACACACACACACACAGAGAAGAGCAAGTGTCACTGAATTCCCGATTTGTATGCAAACAAAGATTGGCTGCGATACACCAGGAGTTGTACGGATAAAAAAAAACAAACTTAAAACAAATGTTAAGCAGCGACAAAATAAAACAAACACATCCGCTAGCCTTTAGTATAGCTATGGATGGCGTTGCACACGATTTAAGTCCTAGAGGTGCAGGGCACGTAGGATCCACCGCATGGATCCCATCAACCAAGAAACTATACACAGTGTTCTAGCTCTATGTGCCCTGAATAATTAAAATGCAAAAAGGGTAAACAGAATGCGAAAAAAAGATTAAAAAAAAACTCACAAAGGAGCCATTTTCGAATAGAGCGAGAGCGAATGTGTAAATACAAGAGAAAATGTTATCCTTCAACCAACAACGTTTACATTGCGTCGTAGAAAGCGGGCAAATATACGTAGTCCACCACACACACGTAGTGTGGCAGAGCCCACCTATAAAAGGGAATATGGAGGAGCACAGACAAGACACACGATTGCATGGAAGGCGAAATCCTGCGGCTTTTTTGCCTTTTATTCCGCTTCTGAGAATTTGGTTCAATCTGCATCGCACTGCACAAGGATGTGTTCCCAATTCTTGATTCCCTTGGTGCGCTTAACCCCGTCTGTGCACTTTAAGAGGAGTGCCACGCAACACAGATGCATTCATTGCGAGGAACTGTCCTTTTTTCTATCTCGTTTACATCAAATTGATGAACAATTTTTATTTTTTCTAATTTTACACAAACACTTGGCGGACTTCAGTTCGCGAACTGCATAAACAAACCGTGGAAAAACAACCGTCCGCTGTCGATCCGATCTGTCAACTGCAATAACAACTGTCACGGGAGCTTCCTTTATCCGTCAAACTGATCAAAGTGCATTTCTTCATTGATCCTTCGTGATTCGTTTGCTTTGCATCGATTATCGCGATGTTTTTTGATATTTTTCAATATTTTTGTATTGTTTGTTATTATTTTGCCAAACAACAAAGAGAATAAGAAACAAAAAACGAGCAAAAAGGCGAAGCAGTGAATAAACGAAAAAAGAACGGAAGCAACACTTCACATCCCGTCGAACGCGCTCTTTTTTTCGGGTTTTGTTTCAGAATAAAAACAGAACAAATTTGCGTTTCGGGAAAACCGCAGACAGAAATCGCGACGACTAACAGTAAACAACTGAGTGGTGATTTCGCAGAACAGAACTCAAGAGCAAAATCATCAGTATCACAGCACAGCACACCATGGTGGAGCTGCTGCTGCTGCTGTGTTGTTTCCCCCGCTTTTCAGATTTTCCCGCATCGTTGTAGTTGCGTACAAGTGAGACTGAGACTCCAACCACCGTACCCTTTGTAGCTCACCACGGCGACGGCTCACCCTGTCGATTATATTGAACAGAGAGACAACCAACATCAGAGCTAAAGGCAAGAGCAAGCGAGAGAGACAGAGACCGAATACGAATATTTTGAGAATGAGAGGTAAAAGCGTTATCGTATAGGAATTGACTTTGCAATCAGTTTGTTTGCTTTTCGAGAGGACATCAGCTTCAGCAGCTTGAAGCTGCGAAGCGATGTTTGGGATGCTTCATCGTCTCGTCGCCGTCATTCGTCCGTCAGCCGTCACCCTTCCATTTAAGGCATTTAAGGCAGTGAAACGCTTTCCAGTGAGCTGCGTTTTGATATTGGAATGTGGTAGGCAAAACGTAAACAGAGAACAAAACGAGAAAAACAGAAATAAAATAAGGGGTAGTTCCACGTGAATTACATTGGCAGCTTTGAGAGAAAGCTTAAATTTAAGTCTCAGAAGTCTGTCTTCTGTCAGTAGTTTTTTTTTTTTGTTTTTTACATTGGAAGTGTTGGTAAGTTACTTAAAATTTGCTCTCGTACTTTTAGTACCTGTTACCATTTTGTATTAAGTAGTAGAGTTGGTTAGCTTTCGAAGTTAAAATGCCGAATACTATTTACATCATTAAATTATTAAGGCAGCCGTAACCACACACAAGATTTCTGTTGAAGGATATGTTAGTAGTTGCCAAAAACAAACTCGAATGTTTGAAGAACCCTGCCCAAAAGAAGTTGTTTTTCCAAAAATAGATGCCTTATTTACCTCAAAATCTAACTTCTCTTAGAAGGACGCGAGACTGTAGAACCAAAACTTTTCTGAGGTTGTCTAAACAGGGTCCAAACAGGACGGACTTTAAGTATTATTCACATGAGAGCGAATTCTGAACTGAGAACATCCGATTATTCGTAGTTTCTGACATTTCATTCACATGAAAACTTTCTTTAGTCGCAGATTCAGTTTCATTGTCAAAGGTTTAGTTCAAAAGAATTTTTCATTCGTGGGTTTGTGGAGCGCGATTTTATTATTTGAATTTTGAGTAAAGAGTGACAGTTCGCGGCAAGAATTGTGATGGTAAATTTATATTTAAATCAAAAGAGACTAAAGTTTTTTTAGGTTAGATGCTAGATTAATTAAATATAGGTAGTGCTTTGGGGGAAGAACAAATAGCAATTTTCAAGTCATAAATGCAGTTAAATTCATTTGTTCGCAATGCGCTTTCATGTGAATATTCATTTAGGTGTAGCTTCTTATGACCAGTTGAGCGAGTTTTTGTCGTAAAGAGCAATAGCAGAGATCTACAATTTTATACTGTGTCCAAATGTTTAAATAAGAAAACTTTCTCACTAGAATTCTACTGTCAGCTCGCGTCGATTATTTTGCCTGGTATTAAAGACGGAACCTCTTTCTCAGTAAAATGCAGATTATTGAATAAAGTGAGGGGGCCTTGCCAGAAAAACATTTTTAGTTTCAACTCTTAATTTTATTAGTTCACAGTGGATATATTTTCCATACCAATTACGCAATTGTGAAATTCCAAAAATTTAAAGCCGATACTACAATTTTTTATTAATACGCACATCAGGGACATGTAGAGATTAATCACTTAACTGCGTATCACTATCGCATGTAAATGTACTTCTTCTTCAAAGTTACTAGCCAAAACTCTTTCAATATAAATTCATACTTTTCTTCTTCCAGAATTTTAAGTACTTTGGAACTAAGTTGCTTTCATATTTGCTTTTGTAAAGATTAATGAATACTACTCATTATTTGGAAGCAACACGGCAACACGCAACTGCTAGCGAACGTCATTACAGAAAAAAGCTTTCTATCTCCTTCAACATTTCCCCAGGTCCCCACTCGATGAATTTTTGTCACCGATAAGGAATACTTTGGAATTGGGGAACCAAAAAGCACTAATTGCCGTCTCTTTCTACTGAATACGTTATCTGAAAAACTATAGACAACTCGCGCACAGATAAGAGTAATAACACGATACATTAATTTTAACGATAATCATTTGACGTGTTAAATGTTATCAAAGATTAAACGAACAACCATCCGCTGTCAGTTGCGCTGCGATGCACTTGTTTTGATGGCTAATTTGAGGGTGCGTCTGTCTCTGTAGCCAAATGCGCTCAGGCGAAAAAATAATCACAGCTATAGGTACTGCGTGTTCGAATTGAAAGCAATACAAAAAGGAAGGTTAACCGTTAAAACTGAAAACCAATTCAATGCATTTTGTAGGAAATTGCTAACCGGAAACTATGGTTGTTACTGACATATCGTATTGATTTATATGTAAGCACAGGAAGTCTGCACAAGAAGCCATTTTCATCGCTGGCTGTAATGGATTTTGCTTTGTGCTCTAAGAAATGATTTATACGACATTTTGACTGTGTGAAAAGACGCACGTGACTCCAAGGTTTACATTCAACAATTATTGCCCTGCCAGGCAATTATTTTCGGAAATTAGATATACCTAGCTGTCAGCAGGAGCAGAAACAGTGAAGCCAATGCTTTTGTTTTAAAAAAAAAAATGTAGTAGGCTCTAAAGAGACGGCATCCCTGAGATTTATGTCAATCCGCATTCCATGTAGAACTATGAAAGTTGAGTTTAGTTTAACGCTAACGTTGGATTTACTAATACTAACTCCAACATGGTTACCCAACGCCAGAGCCATAGGAATGCCGTGTATACAATGGGGGCAAAGCCAGCCCAATGTTATGTGAATCTCTTGTCTAGACAAGGTCTTTGCAATTAACCATGTGCTGACGTTTCCACGGTCGCAATTGTAAGAAAAAAGACACAGCCAAGTCAACCGATATCGATGACGATGGTATAGTGGTGACTGATGTGGTTTACCGCGCAATCAACCAACCATTACAACGATCGCTGAAGCTTCATAGATTACAAGCAGACAAATAGTTAGTTGTGCAGTGGCATGGCAAAAACCACCGGCAGGCAACAGCAGGAACGGCATTGTCAAGAAATACCACGGCCAAGGGTTGAACTGATTCGCGCGGAATGACAGCATTAAGTAGAGAACAGTTGGAGTGGATAGCGTCGTTTTGTATGTGCTCAAACGCGAAATTGATTGGAAACTGTAATAAAATAAAAGAAAATACGAAGTCAGGCTATCGGAAAGCATGCAACACGAAGCTAATTTAGTAGACTTGCGGTTTTACAGTTGCCCCAGAGAAGATAGTTTTGTAGGTTGTAATTTTCTCTGCCACCGGGGGGGGGGGGGGGGCGCTATTAATTGCTCTCGTTGCGGTTGCAATTATTGGGGTCTTGCAGTCTTGCACACAAGAAACAATTATAGTGTTTATAGGGCATATAGTTGAAAAATAATAGACAAATGGAAGCTTTGCGATTTTATGCAAGTAATGAGTAGTAGGCGCAGTGGCTTAGTGGTTAGCGTGTTGGACTACTAAGCGAGGGTCCCAGGTTCGAATCCCGCAATAACCCAGATTCCAACTTAGGGTTTTTTCCACTGCGCCACGTCTGACAAACATCCAAGAGTATAACTGTCTTGAAAGAGCTTTTCTCAATTAACCGTTGTTGTAGCCGGCATAAAGTTGTAGATCCCTTCCATTCGTTCCAAAAATGAAAAAAAAAAAACAACAACACACAAACAGAATGGTTGGGAGAAGCTAGATCTTGGGTCCCTACGGACCTGTTGCGCCAACTATTTATTTATTTTATTTTGGTGAGTAGTTAGTCGAGTTTATTTAATGGACTCTGCTGTAAAATAGTACTATTTGGTATGTGTATGTTTGGGGCTCCAACATTCAAAGTCGGTATAGATCCCACTCTATCCATAACCATTTTTTAACTGGTACAGAATTCTCTACAACTACAACCGATTGCGGGAAAACTAAAACTAAATAAAGGCCTACGTTAAGCCCAGATCCACAAACAGATCGCTTTGCCAAACCTCTTTCTGGGACCACCGATGGGATAACTCGCCAGGTTCCTTTTTACAAAACATCTAGCAATTCAGAAATTTCGAATGCATACCGAAACCACACACAATTTACCCTACAACCGGCACCACTTATTGTCAATGACTACAAAAATATGTGGCGTCCGAAACAAAATTATTTTTTAATTAGACAACATTCAGAACAAATGGCCCCAACTCTGTTCTACTGCCTGATGAAGACGATTGGTTAATACTGTTTTCCGCTTTGTTCTCAGGATCGCTATTTGTCGATTTGTTTACTGTCTGCGTCCAATTAATCACAGCACGAGCAAGTTCAATTCAAGGATAAGGAAAAACTAATAATCTGTCTACAATGACGAAAGGTTCTAATTACATATACTTTCTAAGAAGTGGTTCATGCTATTGGGTATAGATGAAAAGGGTGACAGCAAATAAAAACAGAAAATATACCGCTGTTTGTAAACAATGCATATAACAGCGCCTCCAGCACACGTTCCCTTAATTACTTTATGTCTGCGACTAATGCGTATGGGTATGTGTATAGTATGTTTGCATCAAAGTCGGACAGCGTTAGAAACACGTCCAACGTGACCTTGATTTTAATACTAATCGAATCATATGTGAGGCGTCATACAAAGAGGAAGGACTTATGTCTGTGTGTAGAACATAGGTGGTGTTTTCGAATACACGTGAGAACTTATATTCAAAGGAAAGACAGTGGGAAATACTGTTGACGAAGTGGGTGTTGTTTTCTTCTATCCCTGTCTTTAGGAAATGCCCTACAAGTACAAGAATATACTTCTGCTTATAAGAAGAAAATAATATTCGTATGGAGTCATGTTTTAAACACTGAGTGGACAATACAGTCAAGACATGACAGCGGTTGCTATAAGCGTGTGTTGCAGATTATTTATTATATTGTTATATTTGTCTACTAAATAACGGGTGATTTTTTAAGAGGTTTAGAACTTTTTTTAAAAAAAAAACACAAAAAATTCGAAAAAATGAATGAAATATTTATTTGAATCGATAGTTTGAACCTTGCAATTTAATGTTTAAAGATAATTTCATGCAAATGTTGACCGCGGCTGCGTCTCAGATAGCCCATCCGCTGAGTCCAATTTTGGCATACTCTTTCACACATATCGGCCGGTATCTCACGAATGAATGCATGGATGTTGGCTTCCAGTGCGTCAATCGAAGCGGGCTTGTCCCTATACACATTAGCCTTGGCATACCCCCACAAAAAATAATCTAATGGTGTCAAATCGCACGATCTAGGCGGCCAATTGACCGGCCCGAAACGTGAAATTAACTGTTCACCAAACTCGCCTCGCAATTGCGCCATTGTTTCGCGTGCTGTGTGGCATGTGGCACCGTCTTGTTGAAACCACATATCATGCAAGTCAAGAACTTCCATTTCGGGCAAAAAAAAGTTTGTTATCATCGCTCGGTAGCGTTCACCATTGACAGTAACGCTGCGATTCGCATCATCTTTGAAGAAATATGGCCCAATAATGCCGCCGGCCCATAAACCGCACCAAACAGTGGCTTTTTCGGGATGCATTGGTAGCTGTTGCAATGCTTCTGGCTGATCTTCACTCCAAATGCGGCAATTTTGCTTATTTACGTACCCATTCAACCAAAAATGAGCCTCATCGCTGAACACAATTTTTCGATAAAAAAGCAGCGATGAACATTTCGAACTGAGCACGAATTTTGATAGTAAAATTCAATAATTTGCAAGCGTTGTTCATTTGTAAGACGATCCATGTTTAATTGCAAACCAAACTGAAGCTGTTTGACAGTGACACAAGGTACTAAACACACGTCAGCTGTCAAAACCAGTGTTGCCAAAACCAAACAGCTAAAAAATCACCCTTTATAATTTAAGTCCCACAAATTGTACTGAAAATTTACTACTACAATATTCGTGAACTATGACCAGTGTTGCTAACTCAGGCATTATTCCGATGCTGAGGAATAATTTTTTAGAAAAATGGCATAATTTTTCACAATCAATTCATACATATGCATTTTGAATTTGGTAAATCTGGTACATTCTTTGATCAAAAAAAAAAAAACAAACAAATTTTTATTTACAACTGTGCGTCATGCTTCTTTTCCAATTCGAAATGTTATTCGAGTCCAGTGATGAAGAAGATATTCTGAGTGCTGCAGTAAACATGTGCGGCAGAAAAAATAAATAGAGTTTTACTTCGCAAACTTTTGACTCAGTTGTCAGTTTACATTTTTCGTTTTTCCGTACGGTGAAATTAAAATTACGAAAAACTGAAAAGAGGGAAAATGGATTTCTCTCTCATTTTTTTTTTTTTTCAATTTTCTCAGTACGTGGTCTCATTAGCACATTTTCTAAGCAAATTTTTTATTATTTAACGTTTGCAAAAAATTACCCGATCGAACCTATTCTTATTGAACAAATTTATAGAAATTTGACGTGACTGCTGTGTAGCTGCCTGAACACAACCAACCACTAGTTGCAGCTTGTACGAGCTGTCAAATAGTGAGTTGCAGCCGAAAAGTGGCGGCAATGGACAGCGAAAGGTCTGAACAAGTTGGCTTCTTTTCTATAGATGTTGCGGCCATATTGCAACTGTCAGTTATGAGTTATTTTCTTTTAAAAATGTATCCCTTTGGAAAATTTGCATTATTGGCTTTAAATGAATAGCACAAGTCATTCTATAACGTTCGACATTGTCCACTTAAACATTAATCAACGAAATTCGTATACACATACATACCACATGAAACTTCTCAATGAACTAAAACGTACCTGAAAATAAAGTAAAAATAAAGTATCTACTGTTAGTGGCGTAAACTTTCTAAGGAAATTATTTAAAAGTGCTTCAATATCTGCAGGTAAGATGCGTTCCAAAGTTCATTCAAGATTTGAATTTGACGCACATCAGTGGGTAGCTCATATCATTTTGGGGACCCAGTTCAACACAATGAGAGACTATGAGAGAACATTGTAATTGTACAACCGGATGCATTTATCCAAAAACCTTAAGTCCACCTTAGTGTTTGAGTTTCTCTCAGATGTAACTTCAAAAATCACTTAATTTCCTCCCACATTCACTGCCAATTATAGCAACGCAGTTAAAAACCAACACAATTTATAAAAACGCCTACAATTACCATATGCCTTCCACTGAACTCGACTTAGAGAAGTTCAGTGACCGGTATGAAAACAATTTAATCCATAGACAGGCATCTTAATTATAATCACTGCAATACTGAAATCGCCATCGTTTCCATCATCTTTATCATAATCATCATCATCGTCGTCGTCGTCGTCGTCATACCGAATAGCATCCCCTCGAGAGAGCAGATTACTTACGTATGCTTGATTGACGTCTGAGCATACAGACTGTCGAATCAAATTATTACTCATTCCAAGGCCACCGCCAGCGATGTTTAGCAAAAGAATTGTAGTATACAGCTGGAACCTCACTGTCGTCTCGATGACAGGAACATCACTTGAAATCGGACTGAGTGAAAATCAATATTATCAAGCGCTTTCAAGTGTTTTTTTACTTTTTTGCTCAACGGGCTGAATGACAACTCCACGATTGCCTTGTACTAAATGTATCCAATTCGGGAGGGAAGCTCGTGCCTCCTCTAGATATCACATGTCACTCCATGGATGACTGATTAAAAGAATCGCCTTTGTCTATTTTGGAAACACGAGGAATGTTGATTTGCTCGTAAATTGTCAAGACAACTTGTGTGCGTAATTTTTTGATGTTGCCAACTCGCCCGGTTCGTTCCTAAACTAGTTTAAAATAGAATTAATGATGTTTTTATTGACGAAATGTCGAAAAGTACATGTGCATATATGTATAACTGGCCAGCAGTAAATGCGGTTAGTAGAAAAATTAAGTTCAACGTTTTTAAGACAAGTTTGAAACAAGTTTACTCCCACAATTTTAATGACATTCAGCTAGGAGCGACAGCTGGCAGGAAACGTCCATAAAGTACATTGTTTTGATAAACAACGTCAGCCAATACAGTTAGTTACAGTTAAATGGTCTTTTGGATACTAAACAGCGATAATCTATTGTTATTACATTTTATCAAACGTTGATAGCTTTGCGACAAAGATTTCCTGTTAAAACCCTGGAAGCTCATTGGACGCTTCCGATTCTAACTGCCTTGACGATACATTGTAAGAGTTGTCATAACCACTCTTCATTAACAAAACGCTGATAGGTTATTAAGAAAACATAAAGTAAAAAAATGCTTGATAATGGGGAGCACCAGAATAAACAAATTCATTATCAAAAACGACAAAAGATGCCGCAGTGCAGAGGTATAAAATGTTGTCTAAAAGCCAATAGGTTTTTTTACTTTTTGAGCTAAATAAGGAACAACTATCATGATAGAAAATAAAACGATTTGTGACTACGTGAGATAATAAGCGACTGGTTGAGACCATGTTGGCGCACTTTTGCAAAGCAAAAGTCGTTGATCCTGTCTACTTACTGGGCGTGATTGTCGTGGCACTTTCGAAAAACGAACCGGTGCCGCACATATCTATAATTGAGTCTGTTCGATATACCCAACAAAGAAGCGCAATTCCTCAACTGCAAAAAGATTATCCCCATGTGCGATATTCAAATAGAACCATCCACCAGCTTCCACACAGTTTTTTTGCACTTGCACATTGCACTTTTTAAAGTCCACTCCTAAATGACATCCTGCTGCGACATTTATACAAAACTATCTACGACTGTGACGGCAAAAATATATACATCACGTTTGTGATTGACAGTTCATTCATTCCAAGCACACACTCCAACAAAATCCAGCTGACGTACACACTTACTTTGGCGACTTTCATGCACAAGTATAGTGAGCATGAGCACTCACATATCCTTTTGCAGGAAAATTAAAATTAACTAAAAGTGCAGACAAGTGACAATTTCTTTAAAATACCATCCTTTTTTCACAGTTTGTCACTAAGACGTAACCGTTTCGCTGCTTTAGATTGATGATGAAGGACAACGCACCTCAGCACATGGTTTTGAAAGAAATTTATGTACAGCCAAATGTACAGAGCAACACTTTGCAGATGGCTGCGATGTTTTACTCAAATTAGAAAATAGGGTTTCGGGCGATGAAGACGCTATTTTTCACGATGAACCGGATGCAGTAAGGCATACTGCTAGAGCAACATAACAAGAAATGCAACGGCATACCTAGATGTCAGGGTGTTAGATAAAATGAATGTGCATTCGGCTGGAATGGGACTCACTTGGAACAGAGTACAAGTCCATGAAGGATGCATTTTTAATAATGCTAAGAGGAAAACGACAAAATGCCGAAAGATGCTGTTTTGTGTACATGGATTTATCTTGTTCTGTGTATTCATTAGTTTGACAGGAATTGATTTCTTTTGGATACAGAGAAGGTCATTGAGAAGGGAACAAGAAGAAATAAACGCAAATGGCTGACATTGAAAGAGTGACATTTTTTTAAGCGATTTTTAATATTTTCTTTCGAGATAATTGTCAGCAAGTCTCAAGGTCATACATTGGAAGGAAAACGATCGGGAAAAGGAGATTTTCTTTTTATACACCTGAGAAAAATGGACAGTGTATTATTTCACCTGTGAAATATTTTAGAGTGGAAGAGGGAATTTATTTTCGAGCAATTTTCCCGGTGGATAATTTTTTTCTAAAACAGGAATGGGAACAAAGTTGATTTTTTTGTGAAAATTTTAACATTAATTTAAATCACTATATTGCTATAACTTTCCGTTAATAAATATCCTCCCTTCGTTTACAAACCATCAGCAAGTAAAGACCTTTTATTTGATCTGGCTCAACAATATCGTGAAAAAACTGTTTCAAATCGAAACTGTTCCACTTGTAGTCGTAGCTCTTCAACAATCGTTTCGTTAAAGTAGATTTTGTGTTTTAATTCCGAACTGCAATGAATGAATGAAAATAAATGCTTCAGCTGTTATTCATTCAATTAACTAAGATTCACAAAAGTCCAACAAATGCTGAAGAATCATTTAAGGACGTTAATTTCAAAACGAAGTCAAATCACAAATCGCTCTTTTAATTATTGTAAGCAGGAGAGAAATTGGATGACATATCGTTTTAGTGGAGTGTGCATTGTTTAACTACCGAGTCAGTGATACCAGATGATGGGAATTTCCCCTCTTTGGTTGAAGAAAGTGGTAAATAGAAGAAAAAAGTGGTTTTGTGCTTTGTATCGCAAATAAATGTTTTTTTTTTTTTTTTTCTTAAATCACAGCTGAAAAAGTTACCTACGTGAAGTTGGCCCGCACTTTTTCAATAATGAAAAACGTGAATTGCAATTCGATAGAAATTCGTTTATTAGTTGTGCTTTTTTTTAGTTTGTAGTTCAACCGTTAGAAAGTTAGATTTGCATTTGAAATCGTTTGTAGTGAAATTATTTTTTCTCAGAAATGTCTTATTTCGGAGATATAAGGACATTTGTGTTTGCACCTATAACTCCGAACTTCCAATAGAGAGAAATTATTTGAAATCACCAGTGCATAAAGCATATCCTAACTTGAGTAACTGCATTTAAAATTTCCAAATTCACTCAAGCGTTACTTAATAAAAAGCAATTAAAGTCAAAAAATGCATCCTTTTAGAGTTGCATCCATATATGGGCTTCCCAACAACAACAAAACAACGGTAAACACATTTTCGCAAAGCATTCATCCGTGGCCATCGACATGAGTCACAACTTGTCAATTAGCAACTACAACCAATCAAAAAACCCCGATTTTATCCAACAAATTTTTCTATTTCTTCGAATAACATTAGAAACTGACCACTTTTAAACAATTTATAACAACAAAAACACAATTTCTGCAAGGCCTGTATTCTTGGCTATCTAATCAAATTCAAAGTTGATGTTTTAATCAACTTAAGCAAGAAATACTTCGTCATTTAAACTCATATCAATATTACGGTCACTAAGCAACTCAAAATAGTGATATCAATAGTGAAATCAATGGAACAAAAAATATGACCTCTTATCAAAAGATATAATGATTTATTGAAGAAATAAGAAAATGGTTGACAGCTACATTTAAGCGGAGCCTGAAATTTCATATAAATCATAAACCGTTAGGCCGATTGCTACAATTTGTATTTTATTAGATTAGATGTCGAACACTTTCGAAAATAGAAAATTTTATCACTGCTTCCTGCCGTTTCGGAGATAACACAGTTTCGGAGATTGCGAATTTGTTTTTTTTTTTTTTTTTTCAAATGATTCTAACGAAAAAAAATTTCACGACAACCGAAGGCCTATCGAACAGCAATTCATGTTCGTCATTATAGAAAAGTGCGGGCTAACTTCACGTAGGTAAGAGAGTTGACTAATTTATTTAGAAAAAGAGAGGAATTATTTTTAATGGATTTTTTTTTAGCATTTTTTCAAGGCAAACACGAGTAAACTTAAAAAGTTCTATAAACAGAAAATGGTGATCTGTTATTCGATTTTAAAGCCTTACTCAATTACGAAAATAAATTTTTGAATCGGCCAACACTATTTAAAAAAAAAGTAAACTGCACGACGGGGTTGAACGAAACTTTATCGTTGATCCAAAGTTTGGTTGGTTGTTTTCTTATTTTGTTAGGAGTCTGAGAAGCGATGCTGGATTAAAGAAACGGTTATAGAAAAATATACAAAAAGGAATAGTTTTAAATAAAATTCACTTTTGGGTTATTCATCCGATATGCCACTTGGCAGTACATAATAAAAATGCGAGTTTTTAAAAGTTGAAGCTCTCAGTAACAAGCAAATGTCGCACGTTCTGGTTAGATAGTTATCCTAAATATGTATATGTTTATTAAAATCGTTTGAGCGATTTTTGTAAAATTATGCAGACGTTTTGTCTAACAAATATTGAAATGATTAGTGTGAAAATACTATTGCGAAACTATTAAGCTCAAAAATGCGTTTTAGACATTGTTTGGTTTGTTTTTAACGTTTTATCGAAACCGAAAATGGGATTTTCGAGATATGAGCAGTTTTTAAAATTAGCGTTTTCGCTGATTCGAATTGAAAGTTAAGGATGCAATGATTTTGAAAACAATAATTTAACTCTAAGTATTCCTTTTGGTCACAATCGTTCTTACCGTTTCCCGGTTAACTAAGGAAAACTAAGTTTTTCTTTTAAAATTTTTTTTTTTTTTTTTTTTTTAAATATAGACAAATATTTAATTTGTTATATAACCATATTCCCTTAGAAATGAATTTGTGTGGCTATCCTGTGACCGTTTTCGAGATATGTTCAAATTTCAAAAGTACCGTTATTAGAATTTGTTAGCGAAAAACTTAGTATGCAGTCACGGTAACCTCACCTACATAAGCTCAACTATCAATTGGTTAGAGCCGTTTTCAAAGAAATCAAACCTCGGTACAGACGGACAAAATTTTGCGACCTGCACTTTTATTTATCTCAGCAGATCAGTGTAAATCAGAGTTACTTTGTCTGAAGTCTGTACAAGGGATCAATTAGCCTGAAAGTATGCACCATTTGTGATAAAATTGCTTTAATACCTACCAGATATATTGTATTTCGTATTTTTTTTTGGAAATTACATTAAGAAAGTAAAAAATGTAAGGCAAATCCTGTTAAAAGGTGGCAGAATTTGAAGTTCTTGATTTGGAGCTATCACTAAAATTGGTATAAATTTTCATTCAAAAATAATGCCCCAATCTTAAAATAGTCCCAATGAAATAAAATAAGGCCCCAAAAATATATGAGATAGACCCCAAAATTGGTGTAAATTATCATTATGAAGTTATGCTCCATTTTTTAAATGGAAACTAGGCCCCAATGAAATGAGGCTTATATTTTTATTTAATGGTTTTCAACGCTAGATTTTTTTCAGTTATTCTAGTACTCGCTTTAATTAATGTAAAATGTAAGCGTTGCGATTTGATAATTTGTTAATCTATTCTGTTGCTCGGTGGATACGTAAATTATTACTTTTAGTGTTTGTGAGTTTCTGCATGTGTAAAACGATTTAGTCACACAGATTTACAAGTGCAAAGCTGATATATGTATACTGTAGACAAATGTAGACATTTTGAATGGTAAGAGAGGCTGGAATTTGGTATATATTATTTCACGGTTAATGTTTTAAATTACAGAACACAAATTGTAGAAGAAGATTTGTAAGATAATACAAATTGTATGGGTAGATTAATAATAAATTATATTGGCTTTTAGCCAAACCAAACATAGACTTAGTTCAAAAGAAAAGAAACCTCTTTTTTTGTGTATAAAATTGAGTATAAAATAAATAGTCTATTACTACTACTACTACTGTAGACAAATTAAGCGGGCACTTGTAAGACTTATGGATTTGTTGCTGAAGTGATAAGTCAAATATCGCACTGTGGTACCTGGAAATCTTCCATCTGGTAATCTTCATTGAAATGTTTAAATAAATAAAAACTTTTTCAGTCATTTCTCTTTATAAATAAATAAACACCAACCAATACAATTTCCACAAGGCCTCTCTTTTCACCATCATTAGGTAAATTCACCGCCAACTTTCTCGTCTTTGAACAGTCAATTAGTAGTTGTGTAATTTGTTGGTTGTCAACACACACAAAAGATCAAAATGTAACGTCTTAAATTAATTATATAATAATCATCACCATTTCCTTTGAAAACTGAAAACTCTTCTAAGACATTAAATGCAATTACTCGCCGCTCCAATTCAATAAAACAAGTCCAAAAAAATGTCTTAATTTAATTTCTTAAGAGTACTCGTAAATAGATTGTATACGAATGCCTAATAAATAAGTCACGCCTTCACTTTGATTTGTTTATCACTATACAAGGCCAAAAGCGCTCGAATGTGAGCTAAACTGATAATAACTTTAGTTTAGAGTTCTAAATGTTACACGCCGTAGAATTGTGTTTATTGGATTTATTATGACTTGGTTGTGAAATTATTTTAAGTTGACTGCGTAATGAGAAATGGTAAACACATGTTTGAGAAATAGCGCAACGATATGTTGTAGTTTTCTTTTGCCGGCCAGAGTGTGACAACTATTATCAATTTTAACGCTGATTTTTAGGGCAATCTGTTCTTGCCTTGTGTTTGAAAGATGACCCATTTCGTTTTTTTTTTTAATTCCATTATTCCTGGTGTTTTGCACGCTCAACAAATGGTTTCAAATTACATTTGAGTCATGAAATATTTGGCGAATTCGATGCCAACAGTAGGGGACACATTTGGACTGTCATGTGTCATTGCTTTTCTATTTATTTAGTGCAGTGTGTCATCGGTCGTTGAGTAGGTATATATACCATTTACTATTTGTTTGCATAGTAATATTTAGTGTCCAGGCTAGATTTTACGAACTCACAATATCGAAATTTTCCATAAAAAATTGCCCCATTGTGACCTGGAATATATTTAGTGTGAAGGTTAAAAAATATTACTGGAAAGGGCTATTGTTGCGAAAAAAAGCTATACTCAGAATTAACTAGAAAGTTGACTGCGATCCAGTGGTGGAATTTCGAAATTCAGTTATTTCCAATAAAACAGAAGGTTTCGTGTTAAGGCCGATTTTAGACGAGCTTTTGATGGTTTTTTGTTTACCATTTTGCTCCCACATTAGACAATTCACGAACAGAATGTGGGAAATTGCAGACTGAACTTCTATTTTCATTCGTGGATTCCATTCATAGACTAGCCGTTCATAGAAATCGTATGACTTCACATCTTATCCCTGATAAAGAGGTGCACTCTGATTTTTGGAAACGATTTTTTATTTTTCGTCATAGAACAATGCACGCGGAAATTCACCTTTCATTTTTTTCGTATTTGGTAAAAATTTATTTTGAAAAAAAACCGCGGGAATCGGTTGGGAAAAAAACATGTAGCCAACTAGAACCATTGACATTTTGTGATCATAGTTGAATTTCCAGCACCGTTTCACCTCTCCGGCTGGCGCTACAGAATAAATGAAAGCTGTTCTGAAGATGCATCGCTTCGCATCGCTTTGCATCTTCAGAACAGCTTTCATTTATCATTAGTTTGTGTCAGTCACGGAAGCATGAGTTGGTTTTAAATCGTTGATTTGTGAATTGTCGTAAACTATAGAGATGGTTTTTCATTGGAATGGCTCGACCAAAGAAGTAAATCCTAGGATAACCATTATTTAATCTGGCTTTCATTAACTCGATCGAACACCTTGGCTGCCATAGCCAATCTACATCATTATTTATATCCAGTTCTTAGTGCAACCACTAATCTGTTTTTAATGGCCCACAGTAAGTACTGACCTTGCTCTCACGAAACCCGAATTGCATCGCTGCAACGATATTACTGCTCATGGCATCACATTGCAATAAACTATGTAACAAAAAGAGGAGGTAGAAGAATGCATTCGTAAAATATCAATTGCTCATTTCATCCGGACTTCTGTAAATAGAAATCAAAAGCCCGTTAGCGGTTTCTTCACAGTCGCACCTCCTAATTGATTCTGCTTACACCATTTTGAGTAATTTTCACAACTATTTCCTTATTTTACAGTTCCCTGTCTGTAAAAGCGGTCATTGTACTTCATTTACTGCTCCGTCCCCATTTTTTATTTGATTTTTTTGTGAAATGCGTCTGTTTGCGCTGTCATCTAATTATAGCCTCAAAGTGGAAATGATTTTTTTAATTACCCACCATTGCGGCATTTTGCCGTCCACAAGGGACAAACATCAGTGCCGAGTTAAAGGCTTCACATTAGACGACTGGCATGTCAATTAAATGCGATTAACTGCATTTCCAACATATACCACCTATTAAGATATGTCAGTTTGTGAATGAAGTCATATTCATATACAGGGCACATCATATTTTCGCTGACAGTCTCCCCCGAGAGATGGAGCGACGATGCCGGCAAATGAGTAATTAACTTCTGACAGGTCGTTTCGTTAAGTTGTGTAATTTTATTATAGTTTGTGAGATGAATTCTCGCAGAGATGGGTCTTGCAGATGTGTGAGCGTCATTTGCAATTTTCGATGATGTGATGTAAATGAATCACAATAACTGACATGGCGCCTCTGCTTGATGGCCTCGTTATGAATTTTTCTTTCGGTTATACATATACAAACAATAATGCAGTTGCCCTATATTCTTTGTTTTCTTTGTTTAAACAATGGCAAAGCTGTGAATTGCAGATGCATTTGAAATGAATAGGATGCTCGGCTGTGTGAAAATTAAATGGCGCGCTTTCCATTTTGCTGGACGGCAATATCCTTGATGTTGTGTAATTCATCTTTGGCGTTACTGGTTGTGACAGCATTTTGAACTAGTTGTACTGAAGGATATTCTATGAAAATCTATATTTATTGTGTAATTTAGAATTCACTGCGGCTACGTGCTTTTGACAGACAAAGGATATTGAAAAGGGGGATTTCACTTGATGCGGCATACATGCGTGGAAGTGGTCATTGAATATTCAAAGCGACCATTTATAAAGAGAACTACTAATTATTGAGCAAATAGGTCGGTCCTCAAGGTCCGATCAACAATCAAACAGATATTTGCCCACCGCCTGGGACAACGCGTTACTAGTGATGGCGGGAACTTCGTGGTAGTTTAAGGGTTCAGCTACCTTGGCGTGAACATTAACTACACGAAGTATAAACTCTAGGGGATGTCCATGTCCGGGGAAGAATAACCCCTGAAAATCGCAGCTTCTTTTTGGTTCTCCTTAGCTTAGGTAACAACACAAATATTGTGTAAAATCGTACACCTTATTAACGTCTCCCGGAAATGAATACCTTTAAAAGTGATGGCTTACTCGGTCTCGTCATTATCGCATTCAGACACTTTTCTTGCCAGTTCGTTTCGGACTGCCAAGAGCCTAGAACTAATCTGAACCACACACCAAATGTCAAAGACAAAAGACACAAAATATGTTTATCAGTTTATGCCATTTTGCTAAAGAACGTTGCAGACTTTCAGGCCGAAAAAGCGACTCGTAATAGTTTTATTGAGTTTTTATCTGTATTTACTGAAGTAGCTGTAAAAAACTTCATGTGTGAAGTAAACATGTAATTAAAACCCAATACACTTAAAATGTATTTATAATGGCTAAATGCCGCTCAGTTTTTTGTTGGGTGATAATTATGCTACATGAATTATTTCAGGTCCTTAATGATGTATGACAGGAAGTCATTATCATACGCAAAATGAATGATAATCGTTCTATGATGCATTACCGTAAATATCTTGCGATCACCCTAAGTGGTCATTTTGCCACCGAGCGATTTACTTGCGAAATGTACTAGATTTATTCCTTTCTTTCTTTCTAGAGCGTAGTACGCAGATGACCCGAAACGAAATTTTCCGGTGGTCATGCGAAACGTCTGCGAAAAGGCAGCGGAAAATAATTTGCGGAGAGTTCCATCAGCTGCTGCACAAGTAGCAGTGTTGCCACCACCGGCTATTAATCTCGAACTTTTCACTGGCTCTTTAAAAAATTGTCATTTGTGAACTATCCTAATTTGGTGATTTTTAGGCTCCATGGATTTAAAACAAAAATATATATTTAGCCATACGCAAAGCGAAGCCGTAAACACTTTCTTTTGCTTTTTTTGACCTCTTAAACTTGATATTTGAACTCAATCTTGGTCTTCAAATGTTGCTTATGAATTATAAAGTGAGTTTATCAAAATAAATTAGCAAATTTTCTTTAACGTTTCTAGAGAAAGAATTTATAAATTTTTTCGTAGGAAAAACTTTTTCCAATCAACTTCTCAGTTAATTCCACAAACAAAAAAAAAAGTATTCCTTCCACTGAAATATTTAATTTCTTTACTGTTCCATCTGTCAGGAATTTTTTTCTGATGGAATCCTATGGTAGTTGATTTGTTTTAATTATTTTCGTTGGGTACATTTTTCCTGCAAGAATTTTTGCTATGGCCGCCTATTTTGAAATTAACATTGTCGTCTTTCAAAACAATTTAATCAGTGTGCCAATAAATTACAAAGAAATTATGCATTTTTGATCTTCATTTTGAGCTTTGGTATTTTTGGCGCCAAAAATTTCCAATTGTCTCCATACCTCCTATAAAAGCTGGCGACAATGCAGTACAAATGTCAAATTTTCGCAAGCAAATAATGTCCCGGACAATAAACGTGTGCGAAAAGAGAGTGGAGAATTGTACCAAGCAATCTACTACAATTACCCACATTTCCGCCATCATTTCGCAGCAGCTGCGTACTGCAAAACGAAAAGGAGAGCGAAATTTCTCGTTCACAATTTCGTTGTCCCACTTTTGTATGGGGGGTTTTTCGTTTCGGACCATCTGCGCACTAAGCTTTAACCTCTCTTTTACCTTTATACAAATAAATGTAGTCACTTTTGTAATTTGGAGGAACGAATGCAAGTTTTAATTTTTCGCTCGGACGTTAATTCAATTACAGCGTTTCAGCCAAGAAATTTCTCCAAAGTATAAACCTAAACTCGAAGTTCCTTTATGCGAAAGAGTAAGCAATAACTTTAAAATTTGTCCAAAATGCTTTATTTTAAATTCAAATACACAATATTGTTCCTCTATTTTTCGCACAAAATCTATTGCGTCTATAAGATATTTGAAATTTTTTAATTAAAATGGAACTTGTCATCACTCTCGGCCATTGTCGTACGTCGGATAGCATGAATACAACTTTTTGCAATTGCTTTTACGCCAAAGAATGTGAAAAGGTCGTTAGGTTTCGTATTAACGAAAACTGATTTGAGTTACCTCCAACTTTTGATATGTTCGGAAAACGGAGCCACTCTATCCACACTCTGATCGGTTTGAATAAAACGAAGCAATTGCTGCAATAATCCAATACATAGCAATTGCTAAGTACTTTTACTTTCCTACAACCTTTTACTCAAAGCAAATGCTAGTTTTTATTCCTACGTCTCATTTTATGTGAGTGCCTAGTTAAAGCTTAGTACGCTGCTCGAGCTAAACTAAATTTTATCTGGTCTCCAACTTTTCTCTCCAAACTTCAGCTAAAGTCCTAGCTAAATTTTGACATAGAGAGCGCTGTGGATAAATGTGACAAAAAACAGCTGCTGTTCTTTGAAAATAACTTACTTCAAAAATTCAACTCTCTCTGATTTCATCCATTTCCAATTCTATGTACTAGCCGTCGAGTTATTTATTCAAAAAACTCATCCTTGCTTACTTCTCCCATTCTTCGCAATACAAAAACGCAAACAAAAACAAGAGAACACAACGATCTGTCAAAATTTAGCTTGAGAAAATGTCCCGACCCATTAAATGGGCGCGCTAAATCTTGACAGATACATGAAGTACATTCTGAAACAAAAGTTTGAACATTTAGCTGGAGCTGCGTACCACTCAGCTAAATGGGTTCGCTTAAATTTAGCTCAGCTAAATTTTGGAGAGAATTTTGTATGGGAGCGAAAATTTAGCTCGAGCAGCTTTTACAAATTCTCTATGATAATTTGAGGTCTCGTATGATAAAAATTACCAAATATGTAGTATAATAACTCACTTCCAAGAATATGGTTGCACTGGTTGGGTTCTTGGATAGAGTCGCCACCATACTTATGGATTTCCTTTATTATTATTATTTACACCGACAATTTTCGGTAACAGTTTAATTTCTTCCCCAGTCGCTGAATAAAAGAAAGCTTTTGGCTTTTGTAGTGCTTTCCATATACCGCCAGTACAGTTTGCATACTTTTGTTACGTAATTTTTAGTATTATATTATTTTATTAGCATAACATAAGTTGAGCACTATCTACAGAGGCTCTCAGCTCTGCGGAACTCATAATTTTTTCTTTACGTATATGTACCGCACCAAACCGACGAAAACAGACCCAGTGGCGGACTAAGGGGGGGGCGGTGGGGGCGGTCCGCCCCGGGTGGCAGACTAATAGGGGGTGCCATCAGTAACAGAAAAATAACTTTGCACACTACAAAAAATAAAAACACAAATAAAACAATAAATTTGTTTCCCAAATACCTACCTATAAATATGTGCGCATGAATTTCGTTACTGGCCTATTCTCTTAATATTTATAAGTAATATGGAAATAAAATATTTATCGCCCAAGAGCAACAACCAAGCGTCGCAGTTCTGTGTTCAGTTCTTTTTTCTTTACTGATATGAGTATTTTTCTTTGTTTCGTTTTTAAATAACGGTACGCATTTTTTATGGCATATAACTCTATTCTTCTATCCGACGTAGATACACAAGTTTGCGTGTATATATCTATTATCATTAGGCCAGAGGACGGAGTATAAAACCAAGCAAGCCGCGCAATTGTATGCTCTGTTTTTCTTTTTTTTTAAGCCGGAACCAGACTTGTAACGTGTGGTGTGTTGTGGAGTGGTGTGGCGCAATCGAAACAGGAGCGATTTTGACAAAACGCGCCACACTGCAACACAACACACGAGAAAAATATGTTTCTACGCATATGAAATACATTTAAGTGATAGCGACACACCACTCCACAACACACCACACGTTACAAGTCTGGTTCCGGCTATAGGGGTGTAAGCTTGCTTTACCGCCCCGGGTGTCACTGCCTCTTAGTCCGCCACTGAACAGACCCACGTCATTTTAAGTTAACCCTAGAACTTATACCTACTGAGGTACGTGGGTAAGAAACTTATCCATCTATTTCATGATTATTACTCACACGTGTACCCACTTCAGCTTCTCCGATAAAACTTAGCTATACCTTACACGTTTTCCATTGCAAGTAAATTCTTCCGCGTACCGTCATTTGCAAAATGATTTCGGGACACAACTCGCGTAACAACTCCAACTCTGGGTGATTGACTGCGAAAAGGTCGTTTACACACCACAGTGAAGTGGTTTTCGTTTAAATTCAAAAGAAAAACTAAACAATTCCAAGAAGTTTCGCCAGAGTATCAACATTAGCACATGTACTGTACACATAAACTTGTTATAGTTTGAATGCAGTCACCAAATAAAACGTGGTTAGCTCCCTTAATCTGGTTTTGCTGAACTTTCTGTAACCGCATCAATAACATGTGTACTTTTCGGGTTGTATAAGTTTTTATTTGATTTCACGGAATCGGGAAGTCGAGCACGTGAATGGCATTAACAACAGGTCAAAGAACTCGCTGCACAAATTATGTCATTCGAACTGATTTGCAAACAAAACAATTCAATCTATTTATAGCCGCACAATCGAACTGCCCTGACAGTGACATCTAATCAGACGATTACACTATCTTATCAGACAATTGACATAATTTCTGAAATTGGAAAGTCACGCTGATATCTATATCACCTGTAGCTGTAGGTCGTAAGACGATAAATAAGAACGATATCAGAAAATAACAACCCAGCGACAAGTTGGAGTAGATAAATAATAATGACAAGGTTCAGCCATTAATTGGGGCAAGACATTTCCTTTTCAATGTACTCCATCAGATTAGGTAGAATTATTCTTTGCATGTTTTCAATTTACATGCTCAGTCTTCGCTCCACTGAAGGCTACGTTCTTTCTCACGCACCCATTTAATCACTTCGAAGTTCGAACATAAATATGAAACGTATCATTCAGATGAGCAAGTGGTATCTAGAGAATTATTTTCATTTACAATCGAGTTACCGATTACTTTTAAACCAACCTTCTGAACAGATTTGATTGCAGTTTTTTTGCGAAATGATCAGAATCTTCGGAATTGATGAAACGAGACAGTATGAGACAAAATTTTTAATCCGAAACAAAAGAAACAGAATTTGCTGCTTAGATTTTAGGTTAGATTTAGGAACGATTGACAGAACGACATTGACAGTTTCGATGTTGTGAATCACTCGCTCTTTTTTTTTTTTTGAAAAAGATGATCCCTTCCAATCGTCCGCTAAAAACTATCTACGATTAATTTTAATAATAAGGCGACTTTGTAAAGTAAAATGATAAAAGATAGCAAAACAAATAATATACTGCAAAATATACAAAAGTTAATACAAATTTAAAATCTGTACATTTTATTGCCACTTATGTCAGTTACTCTTGACAGATTGAATTTTAATAATAAACAATTCATCAGTCTTATATTAGTTAGTAGCCAACTTCAGCTGGAACACTTCGGTCTTCCAAAACATTTTTAATATTCCACTTAATATTTTGTAGGTCACAGTGAGTACCTAATTTTATATAGAAAAGTCCGTTAAATCTAACCTATGATTTTGGGTAGCGCTTGTTTTGTACACACGTACCCGTTCAATTTAATAGCGCTCGGAAATCGAAAGAAAAACTGAAATAAATGCATTTTTTGTTGAATTTTGTGCCAGTTTACTGGACCTTTTGTTTAGGAAACATTTTTTTCGACGCTTTTGTGTTCTGGGCTAACTTTTGAGGCGTTTTTTGTGGAAGCCATGTGTGAGGTCTGACAGTTGCATTTAATGCTTCAGCAATGGGTTTGGCTGCAATATATTACGCGTTTGCATGTCAAATCAACAGCTTCGCCAAAACTGTTCCTATTTTAGGCATTGCCAGACTTCCAAGACGTATTTCGAAATTGTTATAAAAAATAAGAAAATGCCGAGGGCGTATAATTGTTTTTTTTTTTTTTTAAAGGAAAATTACAACATTTTTATAGATTGAGTTTTAGTTTCATGTTGGCAACTCCGTCATTAGTTGTCCAATTTCTTCCTTAATTATATCAATACTACAAAGCTCAATAAACCTTCAGAATATGCCTCATCACGATTGTACAAAAAAAAAATCAACGTGACCATAAAACAAATCGATATCTGAATTGTGTTATATATACGTAAATTCTACCCCCATTCGAAATTCGGGAACACAAATTGAGTTACTGTGTAGGTACATATATATATCTGTTACGCAAATAGTGAAAATGATGGTCGTAACGTGAAACCAATGTTTAATGATCCACAGTAATTTTTTCAAAGCGCAAACAAATAATTTCACACATCGCTTCCCAAAAATTGCATCTCTCACGTTTCACTCCACAGAAACAACAAATTGATTTTTCCTACTCTTAAATATTAATTTTTTTTAATTGTTTATTTCATAAGAGTATTTATATGTATTCGCCGGCTGTATTGCTCGTTATCTTTAAAAAATTTCGTTTCTTAATCGACCGGAAAAAAATTTAGCCGGTCGATGTTTACAAAATTTGCTATAAAATTTCCGATAGCACAAATGCAGAGAGATACTAAGGGGAAAAAATACATTTAAAAACCCCAAACTAATGACGCTTCCTACAGGAAAACAACAAAAAGAACTGATTTCACACTAGTGTCAGTGAACATTTTGACATTGGCGATAGGCCAAGTGGAACGCACGCCATTCAACGACGAAGCCACTTGTTTTTTTTTTCCCATAAATTTACGCATTGCCTTTTGCAAACTACTCATTGAAATCATTTTTGCATATTTATTTAACTACCTAATTATATATACATCGAATATGTATGTATAAGTGTACACAAAAGTTGGTACCTATAATTTTCTTTCATATGCTGTCACCTTTTTTAAGTTTTCTTCTGCAAGTGCCAATTCCCATACCAACGCCGGGTAGCAACAGTAGAGACAGATTAAAATATAGCAAACTAAAAAGACTTGCGGCTCCGAAACGGTTTTATGAACTTTGCACGTTTAGTGTGACTTATTTTGTTCTGCGAATGCCATTTGTTAACAGATTTAATTTGGCTTGGCTTGACGTGCAAGTACCGTAACATACGAAGTATAAACCAGAAACGCTTTTGATGTGGAAAGCATTTACTTACTTGTTGATTTGGTTGTTGGGTTCTCATTTTAATTTGTGTCATGGAGTACGCAACTAGAATTTAATAACCAATGAAGCAGAAATGCAAGAACCACGCACAAAAGCAGGTTCTAAGTTGGATGCATAGTTATAAAGAATACCAAATTTGAATAACCTTAAGGAATGGTAACAGTTAAAAGCAAACGGAAGCTAATTTCATAAAATTAAGTCTAATAAATTCATTGGACAGTCGGACTAAAAATCTGGGCACAGAATATTTTGACAGCCAACAGCGAACGCTGGAACGTGGAAAAAGAGGCATAATAGGTCTGTTCATTTACTTTTGAAGTAAAAATGGAAGAGACTGTCAAAATGGAAGTGGTGGGGATAAGTTCTCTCACAGAGAGAGACACTTACGAAAAAGTTGGGGAAGGCTTTTATAGTAATCTATGAAAAATGACAGGCACATAATTCAAACATTCAAAAAAGTGATACGAAAAGTGTGTTAAACTCGAGGAAATCAAGTTTGACTGATTGAACTACTAGCTTTCGAGAAGAGGAAAAAGCGACACTGCATTTATTATTACATGGTGGAGATTACTCCTTGCTAAAGCGAGGAAGAATTTCGAAAAGAATCTTGAAGTACATTTAATTTTATTTTTATTTTTTTATTTCAAAACAATTGCACGCATTTATGCCAAATATGGCAACAAATTTAAAATCTGACTGACAGCCTTTCCCATTCTTGCATCAAGAAATTTGTTGAGTAAAAATTCGTAAGATTCTCAGTGGAGGGGTTATATCGACGCGCTCTTTTACGAATTTTTCGAGTTAAGGAACAGCATTGAGTAAAAATTCGTAAGATTTAAAAGTAAAGGAACAGACCTAATGTTAGGAGCTAATAAATAGATTTTCGAAAGACAACATTGATATTCTCATTAAATACATACACAAACTTATACAATATTCACACCGAACCGAAAACCGTGTTTACGTCGAAAACTCGTCGATGCATTCACACCGAACACCAACTAGTTTTCGTTTGACGTTTCAATCAGCTGTGAGACAATAGAAACATTAGTGTAAATAATTTTGCTTAATTTTGCTAAATTTCGATCGCATTAAATTATAAATAAATGGAATTCAAAATAAAACTAGCCCATCAATTAAGTGTGGAAAATGATTTGAAATTGTGACTTGTGACATCTGCTGAATTTGCTGAATATTGCAAAAGGTGTGTTCGTTTCAACAAGCCAACGACTGGAAGTCGTTTTCGTGGTGTTTTAAAGGACTCGTTTGGAAAACTGAATTATGTATGGAAAACTTCTGGGACCACCGAATTACCGCAACCGTAAGCTAGCCATACGTCACTGAATTTTGTGGATTTTACAAGCGAAACAATAACAAATTCAGTCACGTATTACTCGATCACGTATGCGGTAATTCAACCCCTGTTTTCGATGATGTTTTCGTAGGTTTTCGCGATAACGTCACTAGTGAAATACAATTAAAGATTTGTGACGGTTACCGATGACAAGATAAACTAACAAACAGAGCTGGAGTTTTATATAACTCCAGAGATATAACAACAATAACCCGGTACTTGGGTACACAATTGCCCCATGCTATGGACAAAGCCGTTAAGCTTTGCAAATAGAAGTGACACCTGCAAACGCGGTGTTCCAAAGAAATAGGAAAATATGTAGCTTACAGGAAAAATGTACGTAGTACGGTATTAAGCTTCTTGAACGAATTCTAAAAATAAACACATTGCAAAGTTTGAGCTGAAGTGACCACCTACAGATTATCACACTGCTTGTGAGTCAAAGCGTCACCATCTTGCGCACTCGATATTTTGCTTTTCTCAAAACACTTTGAAAGACTATCTAGTCCCCTATCAAATTTCTAAATACATTTTAAAAACGAAAGTGTCTAACTAATTTATTCTAATTTAGTTTACATTATCCACACAACCAAACCAATTGGTTAACATTTTAGTCAAGTGAGTTTGCTTTCATTTGAAAACAACTCTACTTTACGATATTTTGCGCACAAATTCGCATGACAGCCACTAACCTGTCCTAAAGCATTAGAACATCTCGCATATAGCTGGAAATTGAAAGTAAAATCGTAATTTCTTTCATCGGGCTTCGTTTTTCTTCTCCTTTTTGTTAGTGGATTTACATAATTAACTGAGTAATTCATGTGTAAGTGACCATTTCGCGGTTTTCTCCACCAACTACTGTCATCAATGCCATGCCACGTTCCACACTCGTAAGCCGCGACCACGAAATGCGTTTTCATTCGTTAATTTTTGTTTTTGCTTTGACACGAAGCACAACATTGAATAACTGGTTTTCTCTTTCTTTAAATTTCGTATTCTTTTTCGTTTTTGTGCTGAATTTGAAGCGAGTTCGACAACAAACTGCCGGCCGGTAATGAAAATAAAAATCGTTCAACCTCAACCTTTTGGAATCTGCACTGGTTGTTAGTAGGTCTCTATCACTATTCAGCTGCCCACCCTAGGGGTATAGCAGTGACGTTTAAGCTTCGGGTACGCGTACACTCTGAGAAAGTGAAACCAAAGATGGGTCGAGGCGTTTTTAGGTTCTTTGCCTTTTTTCTCAACTTTTGTTCAAGTCATCACTGTGTCAGGTGGTTAGCGGGATACACTATACATACGTCTACACATAACTAATTGCCGAAAATTTCCATTAGTTTCGTGTAGGTCGTTGTTTGTTTAGTAAAAAACGAAGAAACAAAAACGAAAATGTGTTTCGAAAGAAATTCGGTAGAATCTATGTATGTCAGGTGGGTATATGTGTAGGAGAATTATTTGCATATGAACAGAGTTTACACTTGAACTGACAATATGAGATGACGCCTGAAATGATAGTAAATTAATTGTCTGTTGCTGTTTGGATCCGTATCGGTAAACATTGTGGTTTTTGTGAACAGCATTTGTTTGGCAAATGTACTTCTTTGACTGATGTGTCGAGTAGAAGAGTCCATAAGAAGCTGAAAATATTTAAATCATTTCTTATGATTTGTAGAAGAATAGGTAGGTATGTTCTTATTTTTTTGTAACAAAAATGTAACAGATCGTTTGGCTTAGTATATTTCTGTGGCTGTCACCTGGTACCAATAGTGGTCTCGACTCGAGTAGAAATTCGTTAAGCCACAAGATCACAGGAAAATATTGTGAAAACTACCTTCAACAAGACCACCGCAGTAGAGTTTTCAATACCTGTGCTTGTTTACGACTCCTGATAGGTTTTTTTCCACAAAATTTCAACAATAGGTACTGTTATCACTATTGGTAGATACTGTTAAAGAAAGGAAATGAGATTGTTCACCACATTTCGTTAACTTTTATATGAGAGATAACATTTTTAATTCATTTGTACGAACAACAAATGTCAAGACAAATGTCTCTGTCAAGTCATGTCATGTTACATTGCGCCTTCTGTTTTCTTTTCGTACTAGATTATTTTTGTTAATAGGCGAATAGTATGCCAAATCAGACTTAATGATGAAAATTGTTATGAAATCACTGAACAGTGAACAACTTTGGATAATTTTGTGAAACACCTTCCTCCATACAAGAGTAAAACGTATAAAAACACAGAAAGCCCAAATACATAATGAAATGACTGATAATCGCCTTCGTCATGTGCTCAAGCTAGTCTAATGCTTATTTTAAATTTAGAACACTCACGATCGTACGATCACGAATTTCATTTTGTAATTTTCTGGTCAGTAGGAACATTGACGCCACTTTAACAGATTATTTGTTATTCCGAACGGTTGCTGTAAATAATTTTTTTTTTTTTTTTTTTGAAATTGTTTAATGCGTAAAAGAAGAAGAGTTCCATGAATGTTGGACTCTGTCAACGAAAGATAGACAAAAATATACTAATTATTTCATTTATATTGCTTATCTGCAATCCAATCACAGTTCAGTTGAGCGCGAAATGACTATGCGAGATAATTGACACAGGCTTTTAAGTCAGTAGTTGCGATAACGCCGACAACCAAATTACAGCTATCCTCAACAACTATTGATAAACTTCGATGAGTAGACGATAGGTTACACTCGATAAATAAGTGTTCATGAAGTGTCTACTTAATTGATATTGATTTTGCAGGTAGAAGATAACATTGTACTTGTGTTGATTGCCGATCTTGAAGGGTCTTGTTAAGTGTTGGTTTTAAAAGTCTTTATGTGGATTGAGAAGTCCAAACAAACAACGCAGAAACATCTATGGTATTTTGCTGTGGAAGCTTGATATTAAATTTATTTTTTAACGCTTTCGTTTCCTTGGGATTTTCCAAGATGTTTAGCAGGAAATAAGACACTAAAAAATAAACTTTTCTTCTCAACACTCACAGAGATTTTAAAAAAAGAAGCGAGAATAATTATTTAAATCAATTGTACCGCAGGCACACGCCTTTAGTTTTTTAATTTCACTCTCTTGCTTTATTTTGCCGTTTAAGGAAAGTTGATTGGTGGTTTCTTTTTGTGCGACCTAGATAAGTGACTGTGTCACAACAGACTTGAACATAATGGTAGGTGCCATTATAAAATGTACATTGCTGACAAATTTCACAGCAACAGTTGACATTCAACAATCACAGACCGAAATTGTGTTTTGAAATTCATTTTGTTTCCGTGTTATCCATTTAGCAATACCTATATCTAGAGCACTTATTTCACTCTGGTACATTTTCTAATTCCATTGGGCAGAAAGTTTTTTTTTTTATTGTTGTAGATCCATTTCTGCGAATCTCGATTACAAACCAAACTCTAAAACATTAGACATAGGTTTCTATTTTAATAGTATCTACGAATACGATTTTCGGTTTCGATTTTTTTCGAGTAATTACCCATATAATTTTAATGCTCCGGGCACGCAACAATAAATTTCAATAGATAATTATGAGATGACACAACTTTATCATTGAGAGTTCTCAAAATTTAATAGGGGGTTATTCATTTTAGTATGTACTTATCACAGCTTATTAAATGTTAATGAAAAAACAAACATGCAGCTAGAAAAGGGCAATCGAATAGCAGAGGCGTATCTAGTATCAGAGAAAAGTGTACTATCATTAGGTGTTAACCGCATTATCGAATAACCACAATTTGACCTGCCGTTGATGGTTATTTGGGGGTGAATTGCAAAAGTACCTACGACGATCGTACATTTGTTCAATGATGCGAAATTGAAGGCGAAGTCACAACTAGGGAGAAAACTTTCCACAAAAATCATATCGCCCGTTGTTAATCGACAAGAACATTCTATTTCATAATAGCCGCAGTCTTATTAAAATGTCACCGTTTAGTTAAAGCACATATTTCCTTGAAAACAAGCACGATGATAAGACCATTCAGTGTATATATAATGAAAAAAGAAAGCACTCACCTCTTTAACTTTCAGCCGCTTCTCTTCTACTGAAGGATTTGGATCCGGGTGTCCATCCATTGGCATTTGCAGCTGTGTTACATCCCCTACCGGCAACATACCCTGTGCATCGTCATTGATAGAGTTTTTAAGTGCAGGCGGTGGCAATGCACCAACCACTTGATGTTGTTGCTGTTGTTGCAGCACCTGCAACTGTTGTTGCTGTTGCGATTGCAGGTCATTGTCCATGACGGGTGCCGCACCCACATTCTCGCCCAACGCTTCGTCTTCACTTTCGTGTCGCAAAACGTCTGGTTTGTCCAAAATATCACCCAACTCCTCTTTTATCTTAGCTTGCAACTTTTCCCGATCACCAAGCACGTGAGGATCTATGTCCTTGCCGCTGCCATGTCCCCGCCCCGCAAGTGGTGGTGCTGGTATGAAAATCTCCGGCCCGGCTTTCTGGAATTGCTTGTAAGCCTTCAACACCCGTTCGCCGCCAAAGTTATCCGGCAGCAGGAAAATTCCAGCGAAGCACAATAGGCACAAGGTCGCAAGTACAAGGCCAATTAGGCATTTCTCACGTGAGTGGAAATTCGGTTTTCTTCCAATTGGACCAATTCGATACATGATTTCACGAAATGGACAAGTCAACTATCCCAGTGATTCGCTTACAAGTGTCTCTTTGCTGTTACGCAGTACGAGCTTTTGACAGTGTTTTACGGATTTTAATAATTTTTCTTCGATTCACAATACGGAAGGTTAGTAAATTGGCCGCACGAACACTTGACGTCTGAGATGTGGGCTCGGTATGGTTGGAAAACTTCTTTGAATAAACAAATTTATGCTGGGAAAACCAAACGAAGAGACGACAAGGGGAATTGAAAATCCAGTTTAAGGGTGGGAAAAGGTGAAAATGGGGCGGGTTTGTATGGATTTTTTCCTTGCGTTACGCTTACATCAACATAGCAGGAAGCAATTGACACCACTTTCGAATGAAATTTCACTTTATTACCCACAGACAAACGATTCAGAAACCACAAAACATTTTCTATTACTTGGCCTGCGATTCAAGATGCGAATGGGGGGGGGGGGGCCACAAATGAACGAAAAAAAAAGTGCACACAAAGAGAAAGGGAGAATCTCAACTCAACTCGACACTGATCAGTGAAGAAGGTGAAACGCGCACAAATCAAGATTTCAATTTATATTTTTATTTTGTATTATTAGGAATATTTTCACTTTTGGCGAAGACGAGGAATTGCACAGCTGATTGACATTTATCTCAGCCTTTAATTATTCACACACGCAGGATGAGAGAGAAGAACACAGAAAAACATTAAGAATTCGCTGAATAATCCGTCCGCCCGTCTTTGACTGAATCGAATCGCTTTCCACTTTACATCAAATTTCTTCTTTTTATGTTATTTTCTTGCTCTGTCGGTTTGCTTGTTTGAAAAGTGGAAAAGGAAAGACGTCTATTTATATGATGCTCTCCCTCGCTCGCTCTCCACACCTTATCTCTATGAATTTGTGGGAATTAGAAGAGAAAATTGTATTGCATATATATGTAGTTCGCTCTCTTCTCCTCAAATGACAGATTTTAGAAGGTGTTTTTGTTGGGAGAACGCCATACCGACGAAATTTTAATGAAAAATAATGCACGAATTAATGACGGTTAACAAAGGCAATGTAGTTTTGCTTCCATGATCCGCTGTATAGGCGAGAATGCGGTGCGATTCGCCAGGGACTATACCATTTTTCCTGGTGAATCCTTAAAACTTACGTTAATCCGGAGTTTGTTTCTTATTTTTTTATTTTTGTTTTATTGTTTCTTCCACTTCGGTCGCAAAAATAAAGATTCCAACCGCTAAGCCGGCGGAAATATCAAATTCTGAAGATAGGTCTATTTTTGCTTGTTTATGTTGTAGGACAAAAACCAAACATCTTATCTCAGCGAAAGCAAAGTATAACAACAAATGTCACCTCTTCCGAGTCAGTCTGACATTATGCAAGCGTTTGATTAAATTCTAGTTAGATGTCTCTGTTTTGCTTTTTTATCTCAATTAGTAGATTGCTTAGTACAATTCTCCACTCTCTTTTCGCACACGCTTATCGTCCAGGAAATTATATGCTTGCGAAAATTTGACATTTGTTCTAAAGTGCTGCCAGCCAAATTGGAGGAGGTTTTGAGCCAAATTGGAAAATTTGGTGCCAAAATTACCCAAATTTTTTAGTAGTTCATAATTTTCCGATGGTCTCCAATTGGACAGCGAAACTTCTGCGGTAAGGCAGTGGGAAATAATTTGTTGAGAGTTCTATCAGCAGTTGCACAAGTAGCAGTGCTGCCATCACCGACTATTAATCTCCGATTTGGATACTCGAACTTTTCGCTGGCTCCTTAAAATCGTCATATTGCTGGTGGCACTGCTACCTGGGCATTTCCATTTGAAAATGGATATCGTGCTTTATTTTAAATATTACCTATGCTGTTGATGGTGCAGGAAGTTATCGAAGTCGGCTGCGGTTCGAAAAAAGAAAGCTTTTATGAATGCGCTTAGAAGATTTACAGCCTTATACATAACATTTAATTACACCTCGGACTCGAATACTAACCTTTTCACAATTTTCTCCAATATTCTTCTTTTTAATTTTCACCCATAAAAATTAATACATGTTTTTTGTTTCCGCCCAAAGGAAATAGTGCGTTTGTTGGCTGAACAATTACCTGGCAATTACTCTCGGCAGGAACTTTTCAGGCATTGTTTTTGAATATTAGGGTACTCTATTCTAAATTTGCGAACTTCAAACAATTTTTATCCTGTTACCAATGTTTAATGTTTTGATATAAATTATGTAACCTAATCTATTATTAAAACTCGTTCAAAGGAAAATGCCGATTTCGGTTTTTTTTATAAAAAAAATTCAAATATTTCTCTCTTACTGTACTCCATCTGAAATGCATTTTATTATGAGTTCCGTCTTGTTGTGCCAACTAATCAGCGTCTTTCTCCATTTCTTTATTTTCTTTCGTCACTGTTTAGTGTTTTTGACGGTATATGAATGAATAAAAGAGATGCAATCATTTTATAACTTCCCCCGACTACTGCGTGCAAAATCTTTCCCATGACGTCAGAGAATTCAAAATCGGAGTGGGTGCATGGGGAACATCTGTAAATCAAGTGACAGCCAAACATTCCGGTCGAAAAACTTCTATTTGCATTTTACAAACTTTTCTCTCGCCAAGTTTTTTTGTTTTTACTAACTACTCTAACGAAGATGGAAAAGTGGATACAGGATCGCCTGTCCATATGTTTGGACTTTGAAGTCCCAGAGGACATGATCAAGTAAGTTATTTCATTTAGAACAGCAATTTCTGATGGATGCAAATCCCTTCTCTAGGTACATCTTATCTATGAAGACGTGTGAAGAGCTGGATGAATATTTTGCAAGTCTGTTGAATCCTGAATATGAGGAACATCGCATATTTATGGTGGACTGCAAGCAACGTTTGTTTAGTAGGTTTTCTCATCCTGTTTAATTGTGCGTAGCTATCACGCCACTTCTTTTATTCTAGGCAAGGCCATTCCCAATAAAAAAGCTAATAATCAGCCCCTACAGACGAAAAATTTTCAGAATTCCAAAAAACAGTCGACTGGTTCAAACGATGGTGGCGCGAAGAAAAAGAACAAGTACGTAAACCTATATTCGAGTGATGGCAAGGTACCGCAAACGATTATGCTGAAGGGACGACGTCCCTGTGAGTGTGAGGCAACACAGCATAAGCTGATAAACAACTGCTTAAGCTGTGGACGCATTGTATGCGAACAAGAGGGCAGTGGTCCTTGCCTTTTCTGCGGCGAGCTGGTGTGTTCGGCTGAAGAGATGCAACTTATCAAGTCGTCCACAAAGAAGGGCGATCACTTGAAGAAGACCTTACAGGAAAAAGGGGGCGGTGAGGCGTTACGCAAGGCCATCGAGCAAAGGGATCGCCTCTTGGAGTACGATCGCAATGGAGAAAAAAGAACCGAAGTAATCGACGACGAGTCGGATTACTTTCAGGTAAGTTCGTTAATCAAGAACCAGTGCATTCGGTTAAATTAACCACTCAACCACTTTGTAGGAAAACTCCGTTTGGCTCTCCGATGGCGAACGTAAAAAAATGGATAGCCTTCAGCAGGAGATGCACGAGAAAAAGCACGCGAATCGATCGTCGCGGAAAATACGAATGGATTTGTTTGGCCGGGAGATAGAAGAAGATCCCATACCGGAGGATTATGAAAAGCAGGTCCGGAAGGAAATCACTGATTCCATGTCGAAGACGGACAACTGGTCTAACCGCAAACACGAGAAGTCCGGCGATGACTTTTACGACCCAAAGAACGATGCTCCCAAGCCATTCTACACCCGCATCGGTCCACAAGTCAAAAGCACGCACGGAATCGATGGCACTATGTACAACCGAGTTCAAGACAAGGAACTGATGGAGATGCAGGATATGCGGCATTGCCTGTCGATGCATCAACCTTATGCGTCATTGCTGGTCGCTGGAATCAAGAAGTAAGTGTATAGTTTCTTAGTTTACCCATTTAAAGAGATAAAAGAGGTTTCCGATCCTTTCAGACATGAAGGACGAGTTTGGTATTCCAATCATCGCGGTCGTATGTGGATCGCATCGACGGTCAAAGAGCCAAACCGCGACGAAATCAATGATCTTGAGGACTTCTACAAGAAGCATTACAACGGTTGGGTGTATACTACCTGTAAAACTACGAACTATTGCTAAACAAATTTTATTTCCAGATGATTCCATCAAGTTCCCGTCTCAGTACCAAAGTGGGTGTCTTTTGGGCTGCGTTATTATCGATGATGTCCTCACGCAAGAGGAGTACAGGAAGAAGTATCCCAACGGCGAATCAGACAGTCCATACGTGTTTATTTGCTCGAATCCGCAAGTCTTGCCCGTGGTGTTCCCAATCAAGGGGTCACACAAAATCTGTAAGTTGAACATATCTCGGAACGGTTGCGCAGTCATTCGGATTCATTTTTTTTTTTTTTTCAGATCAAGTTGATCCGAAGATTCATAGAGCCGCCTCGTTGTCGCTGTTGCGTTCAGCTAGTTCGACTGCTTAAGTGTGTGATTCTGTGCACCAAATAAATATACTTCTCAAGAGGAAGCAGTGGTTTGCTTACTCATATGTTATAGCGGGAGAAATTGGTAATGGTGGATCTACAGTTGAAAATAAGTAAAACGATAGTTTCTCTTTACAATTGGAACTTTATTCCTTCAAAAGTTACAAGCTCAGCGACACTTACTCAGCATCATCGTCTCCAAATCGAAGATGCTTCGATATCACCTTCTTCATCTTCTCACGGCCGCGTTTCTTGGGAATTTTCACCTTTTTGTTCAACTTCGCTTCTCGATCCACTTTGATCCTCTCCCAGTACTCGGATTCAGCATCGCCAGCCAACACTTTACAGTTGTACTCGGCACACGAGACCTGTTTCACGAAATCGGAAACAGATTGTGGCGATTCAAGTCTGAGATACGCCTGCATCGCCCCTTCCTTGATGTCCACATACTTGACCATCTCGTACTGCCGCATGTCCACCTTGAACTCCTTTACAGTGACACATGGCTCGAGGAAACCGACTTCAACAATTAAGCCTGGTTCGTAGGTGAACAATGGCGCCTTCTCCTCGGCCGGATTTAGTTTGGGCGAGTCATTTGAACGGTCGTTGAACTTGGCTGCCTGATTTTCATCATTTTCATTGCCAGCTCCGTAAAAGTTCATGTTCATCTTCTCAAGCCGCTTGGTGGGCTTCTCAACAGCTTTCTTAGCTGGTCCCTCGGATGAGTCGGTGTGGTGCGCGTGTGAGTTCTTCCATGCTAAGCGCTTAAGTTCTGCTGTCTTCTCTCTCTGCAGATTGAGATACTTATTCCGCAACTGCCTCCAATATTTCTTTGGGAGGATGCGTATTTCAACAAAATCCGCATCAGAATTGGCGCCGCCTTCAGAGTTTCTCTTTCGTTTTTTCTTCTTGCGTTGCCGCTTACGTTTGCTGTTGCCTTCGGTATCAGTTTCATTTTGCTCATCAGTTTCAGCGGCAGTAGATGTCCCACCTTCATCATCGGCTGGGTCTTGTTTGGAGCGCTTTGAATCCGGTTGCGATTCGCCTGACTCACTAGCTTTTCGTCGTTTTTTGTTTTTCTTTTCCTCCCCCTCTCCCGAGTCCTTTTCGTTATTCTTCTCACGAATGAAGGATTTCACACTCGTCAGTTCGGCAGGGTCTGTCTTTTCCATGCACAGAACGCCATTGAACTCTTGAAAAGCCTTGACTGCCTTTTCCACGCTGGACTCCATGTCAAACTCGACGAAGCCAAACTCCTTGATTTTCTTCGATTTGCTGTATCGTGGGAGGGACACATAGGTAACCTGTCCAAAGCGGGAAAACATTGTCTTTACCCAGTCGTGGTCAGCTGTTGGGGGTAGAGATTCTACATATAGTGTTTTGTGTTCCACATTTCGTTCACTGGGTACTGCAGTTTTGCGGCGAACTTTCAGTCTGTCTGAATCGACTTCCAAGAGTTCTGAGTTGGATAGGGATTTCGCAATGTCCGCCGTGCAAGTGGTTAGTTTCTTCAATTTATTGAACGTCAGGAATATATCGAGTGGGACAACTAGAAATAAAAGGTAATCGTATTAAAGCGAAATTATTAAATATACCAAACATACACGGATCCTGGCTGATTAACTGCATTAAGAAGCGATCCTTGGAGAGGTTTGCATCCCCGAAATAGAACTCCATTTGGTCGCGAATAGCATTCAAGTATTTCCGCTGGCGCTTTCTATGTCCCTTTTGTGGAGTGCCAATGTCAGTTTTCTTCTCTTTTGGAATGCTTTCTATGCCGGGTTCATCGTTCTTTGAATCCTCAGCACTAGCAATGGATTTTTCCATGCTAAATTAAGATTATTTGCAATTTTCCTTCGAATTCTACTAGAAAACGTTTTGCATTCCAGCAACAAAAATCACAAATGCAGTGTCGTAGTCGTATGTCAACGATGACATTTGCCTAGGGCCACCCAAATCTTGAGTGTACACTACGAAACAAAAATATTTTCCATGTACCTACCGACCTCCCTGTCATTCCGAGATAATTGCGGTCATATTTCAAATCGCGGATTTGGCATTTGGAGGTCTCGGATCTATAATTATTCAAATTCCAGTGTGTAATAAAGTTACATAAAATCGCAAAATGGATGAATTTAGTAGAGAATTCTCCGACGAAGAAATGCAGGCCATTTCGATAGAGTTTCAACGCTTGGGAGGTGAGAAAACCCATAAAAACAATCACTCTACTTGTTTACAAGTGGTTTCTTGCGCAGATAAGATTAGAAACTTACATACTTTGCAGAGAACACTTATCTGGATCATGCTGGAACGACTTTGTATTCAGAGAAACAAATCGAAGCCGCCGACAAAATGCTAAAGGAGAATCTTTTTTGTAATCCACATACATGCAAAGTGACTGGCGATCTGGTGGATCAAGTCCGATACAAGTAATGTTCTGGCAAGCTTTTTAGAATCTGCTGCTGACCTTCAATTTCAGAATTCTTAAGCACTTCAATACAGATGCCAATGAGTATGCGGTTGTTTTTACAGCAAATGCTACGGCCGCCTTGAGAACGGTGGGAGAATGCTTTGATTTCGGCGAAGGAGGCAGGTTCTACTATTGTCAGGAGAACCATACCTCGGTGTTGGGGATGAGGGAGATTGTGAGAACCGGTGATATACATGTACTTACGAAAGACGAACTGCTGCAGAACCTACAAGACGATCATTCCATTCTCCCAATCCAGGAAACATGCAGCTCTTTGGTAGCATTTTCAGCGCAATGCAACTTCAGTGGGTATAAGCTGCCACTGCAACTGGTCAATGCTATTCAGCAAAGAGGGCTGCGTCAGTTAGGCAAACAAATCCGTGGAAACATGTCGGATCCTAGTAACAGCAACTTCTACGTCTGCCTTGATGCAGCATCATATGTGGCGACAAATTTCTTGGACCTGTATAGATTTCCAGCCGATTTCATTTGTGTGTCGTTTTACAAAATCTTCGGGTGAGTAGACACTGGCTTTGAAATGTAACCTGACCAGCAACTCCAATGCAGGTACCCGACTGGTGTTGGAGCACTAATTGTCAGCAAACGAGGGCAGGATCTGTTGAAAAAACGATACTACGGCGGCGGAACTGTGAAGATCTCGATGACCCTTGAAGATTTCCATGCCAAACGTGATGACTTTACAGATCGTTTCGAAGATGGAACTCTTTCATTTCTCGGAATCGCACAAACTCTCGAGGGATTTCGCACCCATGAGCGTTTGATTTCTCAAAGGGGAGAACTCAAGCCAATTCAAAGAATCGCCAACCATGTCTTTCAATTGGCCAAGTACTGCTATGAGTCTATGCGTAGACTCAAGCACGCCAATGGTCAGCGACTGGTGCGGTTCTACAACCACACAAGCTACAAAAGCGTTGAGGACCAAGGAGGCATTATTACTTTCAATATACTCCATGAAGACGGCAGTTTTGTGGGATTTGCTGAAGTTGCCTGCATTGCAGCGGTTTTCAATGTACAGCTGCGTACTGGATGCTTTTGCAATCCAGGAGCTTGTCAGAATCTGCTCGGCCTCTCCAACGACGATATACGCAAACAGTTCCAAGCGGGACACATTTGTAGTGATTACAATGACTTGGTTGATGGCGTTCCGACTGGGGCGGTGCGAATGTCGTTTGGTTATATGACCCGCAAGCAAGATGTTGACAAAGCACTAAACATGATCAGGGATTGCTACTTGAAGACGGAAATCAAGGATCGCGTTGAAATAATGGAAAAATGTGAATCCCTGCCAAAGTCTCTCCGGCACATTCCCGGACGCCTGTGGAAGCCAGCACTCGTAAAAATCTGCATTTTCCCTGTGAAAAGCTGCGGATCCTTTGAGATCCAAGACAGTTGGGAGCTAACTCGCAGAGGACTCAAATATGACCGAAACTGGATGATTATCGACGTCAATGGTATGGCAGTTACTCAGAAATCCCACGTCAGAATGTGCTTGATAAAACCGCATATTGATCTTGAATCTGGTAGTCTGAATTTGACATTTCCCCAAATGAAGTCCATGCGTGTCGACTTGGATGCCTCTAAACACGGGACCCTCATTCAATCCACATTCTGTCAGAGTAAAGTTTGTGGCGACTTGGTCGAGGGCCTCGATTGTGGTGACGATGTTGCAGAATGGATTAACAACTGCCTGGAAACAACCGGCTTTCGGCTCATATGCCAAAATGCCGATAGAAAGGCAAACACAGGCGAATCCAAGGAGATCAACCTCGCCAATCAAGGACAATTTCTTCTCTTAAACAGAACTTCTGTCAAATGGCTCTCGGGTAAGGTAGAAACCGAACAAGAAGACATCAATCGCACAGTTGATCGATTTCGAGCGAATCTGATCATTGAAACTGCGACACCTCTGGAAGAAAATGACTTCCAGGAAATTTCAATCGCAGGCGTTCACTTTAAGGTTGATGGATTTTGCACCCGCTGTCAGATGATTTGCATCGATCAGCATTCGGGCCAGAAGACAACCGAACCTCTGAAAACGATTGCAAAGGAATTTAAGGGAAAAATTCGCTTTGGAGTGTACGTGTCACTGGTGGAGTTCAAGGAAAACGCTTTGATCTCATGCAAGGATGAATTTAAAGTGGTTAAAAGGAAAGATTCTTGAATACATGTATGGGAGAATGTCCTTTTAATAGGAATAGTATATAGTTACATGATTGTGCAATTTTCTATGGGTTGTTCTTTTACTTTGGTGACGGCAAGTCCTTGGTTGGCTTTCCGAACGTTGTCTAGAACGCTTTCGTGGTCAGGAAAGGCTAGTGTCTGGAGCTTTGAGTGGACTAAGGTTTCGTCTATTTTCACTTCGAATGAACCTTGCCTTCCTATGTGACAGGTAACTTCCGTATCCGGTTGTTTTTCCTGTAGAAACACTGACAACATTTTGCAGTGCCATTCAAAATTGCATCGACCGCTGGAGGAATACGTCTGAGAGAAATGATTTTATAGTGATAATTGCGAGACATTCTTACCAGTATTCCACATCAACTTTTACCATTTGTGTTTTGTCTTTTTGTTGATTACCTCATAATAAAGTCTTCGAGAAGGAATTTTTTGATGTCTCATTTTTCGAGAAATGTCAGAAACGGCTGTTTTTAAACTGTCAAGAGTTTTCATTTTGAGCAAACGAGATGCGCGTTGCCTGGTACAGTCCAAGTAGAATGTTTCGCAAAAAGTCGAAAAATGTTCATAACCCTAAAGGTCGATTTATAGGGTGGAACTACCTTTAATTGTCAAAAATCTGGCGTACAAGCAAGCTCGTTTGGAAAAATTCAGACAGTATATTTTTCTGCAAGTAATTGCCCTCAAACCTTCCAGATAGCTGGCGATTCGTATTTTATCCGGTGCAAATAAATTTTAGATAGTTTATTGCACGATCAGAGCAGATTGAACTGAAACAATAAACCACATTCAAAAACCTATTGTTAACTGAAGTCGACTAGATTGGTCTGAACTAAATGTAACGCAAGACTAGAATACTCGGTAGCGTCACTTTTCTTACGTCAGACACATTTATAAGAAGAACCAGAGACAATACTGAGACCGCCATCATCGGCCGATTTCCCGTTGCTTTGTCTACAAGCTGTATTTTTACGGAAGTGCCTTGATTTGGTGCGCTAGTATTGATACATAGAAATTCGTATTGACAAATGTCACGAAACTTGAAAAATTCCGGCTCACCAACTTACTCTCGAAAAATATGAGCAACTTCCGCTTTGGGCAAAATTGCTGTCAGCGTTCATACAATTTTATCCGATAAATTTAAAATTATTCGATACGTGTGGATAGTATTTTTTTTAGGAAATAGTGAACTTTTGAAAAATGAACAATGAAGATTGGTTGAGGGAAAATAAAAACATTTAGACCAATTTTTCTTAGTTACCTATTTAAGAAAAAGTTATACTCCTGAAATCGAAGTGAATGATATTCAAAAGCAGCAAATACACAACCATGTTTGTCCTAGTATGTTTCTAGTATATACTACGTTTACAGACCTCAATTGAAAAAACTGTTCGGGTGTCCGATCTAGGCCAATCAAAACTGAGAGACATCAAGACGTAAGAAATATTTGTTGCGACATTTGTGCGCTCAGCAGAAACAATTTTTGATAAGACGATAAATTCAAGCCAGGTTGTGTGCGTTTACAGCCGTTGATAGCAAAACAAACCCATACCTTCATCTGTTGTTCTAATAGGTGTGTAGTATTCGATTAACAACAGCGCAACTTTTGGGCCGTAGCTTGGAAAAAGTCAGTTTGTTTTCTAAAACAAAGTGACGAGCTAAATTGTGCAAGCACAAAGAGCGTCAGTTCAAGTATACAAATTAAAAATTAAAAAAATAGTAACATTTTTTTTCAAACCCTTGTTCGGATTTATGAAATAACCCACAAATAGTAATTCACCAAGGTGTTATATTATCCCTCTTTGGGTATATCTATACGAGGGATAGCAAGTAAACAAAAGCAACAATACCTAACAAGAGTTATTATTCCGCACATTATCCATCAAGGAGACTGATGGCCCTGGCATACCAAGGCCACAACAAATTATGTTAAGCAATTTAACAATTAGAATTAATACCATTCCCATAGTTCACAGATTCAACAAGAACTTGGTAGACCATGAAGCTATAAATACATACCGACTTTACTTCGGATAATAGCAAAATAAAGAGGAGATTCGCCCTAATGAAACAATTTATAATACAATATTATATACCCTTCATCTCTAATTACTGCCTTATCTAATTAGGAGTGTAATTAAAAACCAACCCTTATTTTCTTTCCCTCACCTGTTTTGAATTATTTGAGCATCACAAAAGGCCAGAAGATAATAGTCTTTCACCATCCTCCATCCATATAGTCGTGTATCATTTGCACAGTAATTATTCCTGGACCTCATTTCCGGCAAAACCTTGCGCGACCCCGAGGAAAAATACACAAAAAAGCCATTTCACATCCGAAAGACAGACATAGGATAGGTAAAGGCACCTACACAATTCCGATTTTCTTTTTTAGAAATGAAAATGAATCCTGCTGAAAACATTCCTTGATGATTTTTAATTCCACTCCATTTGTTTTACCTTTTCGCCAAGAGGATGTATCCGTATCGCTAACTCTTATCCCAAGTAATGCTTTATGACATGTTGATGTAGCGTTTTAGAAATCAGAATCCTTAAAAATGAACTCTAACAGATGTCAGGTTCCCATCAAATTGCAAAACATATACTCGTACCTTTCAGGATTTGTTGCTTTTTTTTATCAGTTACCAGTATGTGATGCTTATGACATAAGGTATGCCATGCGAGTGACTCTGATGACATTTGATAGGCATGGAGATGAATGGGTATGCTGTCTGTGAAATGCTACGTCCATTGATCAGTAGTCTTGGAAACTGGAACACATTTCATTAGCCACATGGGCACGATGATATCTTTCACAAAACTTGGAGCCATTTGAATATTTATGCAAAATTCTGAAAACCCTAATCGTCTGTTGAACATTGTGTGGCTTGTAAATGAACAAGGTCAATGCGGTTCAACGTTCAAGTGCTGAGGTCTAAGGTAGTGCTTTTCGCTTCGTTATTATCAAAGTTGGTAATGCGATCGGTTTCTTTATGAGAGTGTGCAGGCTGAATTTTCACCACCACCCGCATACAATAATCTGAAAAGTGGTCGACCGTAAAAAGCCTTGATATCGTTCAAATGCGAATGTTTGCATGAAGAGCTTTTTCCGAATTTGAGGAAGTAGTTTCTGTCTGCAATCGGAATGTTTGATGCAAATTAAAACGTGAGCATTTTGTAAATGAGATTGAACTTTTAATTGAATATAATAAAAGACAACTAAATTGCAACATCGCTCCAAAACTTCTTTAAACTTCATTAAAAATAATTCAGCCTAAGGAATTGGCGGAATCACAGATTTAGTTATCTAAGTATTTGACAATAGGTTACGCCGACTCTTATTATATATTTCATATATTATCGTCATTTATATGTCCCAGTATGAAGTATATTATACAAACCGAAACATAGAAACGATACGTGTGCACATTCGTCGTAACCCCTAATCCACGTCAACACAGTATTGGGGTGACGTTTTATACCTGTATTCCCAAAAGGCACTCTCATTGTTGCATTGCTTTGCCATTCTCGAATCCATCACCATAAACCGAAAATAATAGCCAGTCCTGTTTGTTAAAAAATAATTGACTATCCCACTTGGATGCTTTTTCCTAAGCAACAACAATCCAAATCCTGTACACGTGACCGTGAATATTATATTTCTGTTTCATTGACTGTGACCATTTGTTACCTACGGTTACCTTTCATGTTAGTCGTTGCAGCGTGCTTAGTTCCGATTGCAATTTGTGCAATTAACGTCACATTTGTTATGAAACAATCGAGTTTTATTAAGGGATATGCAACTCACATTCTTTTTTGTCAGCTCTTCAGCGGGAGGAAAAACAAATAAAAGCACAAGTCGAACCACTTCCGGATATCGCCCCAGCCGCGCTTAGTTTTTCAATGTGGCAAGGGAGTTGTATAACCTTCCCCCCAAAGTGCATTCACATTTATCGTTCGGAAATCTCAATAAATGTACACATGCATGTTTGTATAGGATGTAGGTATACATTGTTTAAGAGTAAAAGCTCTCAGCCCTTAACGTCTGGCGCCAAACAGTCTTCTTCCATTCACATGTCCATGTCCAGTGAAAGTCTATGGAGGATGTTAAAAAAGCTCTAAGCCATACCAGTTGCTGCTCCCGACAAAACTTGTCAGTTCTCAGTTGTTTCTCGACACCGCAACAAGTTAGCTTACATCCGTTTGCCTCTTAAAAAATGTATATCGGTTCGAATTAATTCCATTAACTTCGCGAATTTGTTGGCAGTCTGTACAGGTTTGCTTATTGTGCGTTTGCTGTTTTGCATCCCTGACAGTGCAATGTCCTGAAAGAAATCACAGCTTATTATCCAGTGAAGAGCTCGTAAAAGTGCACACCCAGGATATGGTTCCACAAGTTTTCCTTGTCGTCTGTGCAACATCAACATAAACATAGCTATGGTATAACAACAGAGATTTTATGTGAGGTCCTTTTTTGTGCGATAGTCGAGTGAATGGCAAATAAGAGCAGACATTTGTACGGATTGTGTTGTAGTGTTTGTAGTAGAATGCATTAACTGAATTATAACGCATACATGTCCTGTTAATATTTAGTTTAATGTCCAGTGTCAACGTGTGTAAAATTGAAGCAAATCTATTTTTAAACTGGTGTAGGTAATTTGCAACCCAATATAGCAGAAGGCGATTTGAATGTAATACACACGAATACAGCTGGAGCTAGTACAGGTACTCGTACCGTTGTAAGTAATTTAATTAATTGCGGATCGAGAATAAAAGATAGCGCGTGTTCGTGTGTGCCAAATGAAGGAAGGGCAGTTATGTATATCCTCTGATCGATTGAAAATAACTTATCGTATAACTTTACTGTTGATTGATGTGACAGCGAAAGGTGTAAATAACTGTGAAAGCCTTGTGCATAAATTCGGTTGAAAGTTTCCTTAATGAATTAGATTTTATAAGTCCGAAATCATGCGCTAGTTGTGTTGTGTTCACTAGTTTCTGCAGTGTTCTTTTATCTCAAAGGTGATACATCCTCTTTGGATTAGGTATTCCTCGGTTTTGTGAATTACCAGAAGTTGTGATCGTTGTTGCGAGGAAAAGAAATCCTCATCTAGGGGTGAATCGTGTTTAGACTTCTGCATTAAGGTACAATTGTACCTATTAATAGGATTGTTTGACAAGATGTCAGATGTTTAACGTTAGGTTTTTGACACAAATTGTAATAGCATTTTTGATACAAATTGTAATAGCATTTTATGTCTTTTATAAAGTCTTTTATGTTTTGTATATAAGGACATTGGCGCATTTCATTTTCTTATTTTAAATGCTGCCACATCGTACTAAATTGGGCACATTCAAAAATCTAGTGATCTTAAGTCGACTAGAATGGTGTGGACTAGATGTAATTGAACGAAAAAACTAGATTGGTCAGCCACACATGCGAACTTTCAACTTATTTCGCTTTCGATTTCGCTTTTCAGATTTCTGTTGCCAAATCGAACATGAAATCTGAAGTTTGTTGGTTCTTGAGTTTGCCGTAAGAAAAAATGTTTTCACTTGCACTGGAAATCCATTTCAGCTGATTTTCACATATTTATAAAAACGCATTTTGAAATAATTTAATACAAAAATTCGTTTCCATCCGCGTAAAATGAATAATTCAGTAAAAAAAGCAATCTTTCCAAAGATAAACAATTCGTATTAGTTAAAGTACGTGTAAATCTGAGAAAAAATCGAGATTTCTCAAAAGTGCCTCAGATCAAAAAAAAGATTGATTTTTTTTGGCAAATCGAAGATAAAAAGCAATCTCGATAAAAAAAAAAATGATTTTTTTGCCAAATCGAAAAATGACATAAGTCAGAAAGCTGTTAGACTTCCTAAATACTTGAACGGCTCCTTGACTTGACCTACTTAAATTATTGAAGACTTTGGCCGACTAGTACCATCCTTCCGAACCACTGTTGATTATAATTCTTTGCCCCAACCATTTTTTTCAAGTCTTATCCCTGCTCCCTCGTCACGAGTTTATATTTCAACCGTTAACTGTATCAATCCTTAATCAATCCTAATCATAACCCATAATCAATCACAGGGCATCAACAAGAGTAGATGTAAATTTATGATTTCAAATTAAATTGATGATAAAAATTTATCCGTACACTTGAGTAGACTTTCCTTAGACCCGAGCAAGCTGTTGCTCCATTTCTTTGTAATCAATCAAAATGTTGTATCCTTGTAGCTTTTGTTTCTCTACTTGCTATTCGTATCACAAAATGACTCGGCAAATCAATACAAATAAGCTGCTTAGCATTTTGAAATCTGATACTTTCAGTCCTTGCGTCAGTCTTTTTGCTTTTATCAACATTTTGCTGGAAACATAATTTGCTGTACCACGGTGACGGGATAGAGTAAACAATCAACCAGGAACTCGATACTATAAGTTGGAGTAAACAATTTAATGAAAGAGTTCAGTGCAAATATGCTTTAAGGGGTTTTTTTTTTCCACTTTGAAATGAAGAAGCCAATCCCTGATTCAACTTTAATATTTTGTAATTTTGTATCCTGTATGAAGAATGTAATATAAAAACAGTAGGTACAGCGAATGTTTTGTTGTTACTTTCAAGTTGGTTACCAACGTTGCGCATTTGAAGAAAACAAAATGTAGGCTTTAAGTTTGGCATTGGTTTCTGTTTACATTTAATATGCAGTTTAATGCACAAGACTTTCCAGGTATCCTGTATGAAGACCCTAAACGAGCATGTAACAAAAGGTCAACTATTGTTTGTAGGAATGCATTGGTGAAACTATTGCAATTTATTAAGAAATTTATGTGAAAGACTGTCAAACTGGACACATAACATGTCTTCTCTTCCTCAAAGTATTTAAGTAAATTCAAATGAATAGGCTTAATTTGACTGCTGGAATGTTGGGAATCTTCGATGCTATTGAAAAAACTAATGGCTTATAGATGGAAGCGATAATGCGGCGAGGACGATTTATTCAATGTATTCAGGAAGCAAGTCATGGGCTTCCCTAACAACAATGACATTTAGTGTATTTAATCTTCTGGTTATGACTTTCCAGGACGCCTTTGGTATGCAAACCGCACAGAACTGGTAGATAATGTAGTGGAAAACAACAACAACAAAGCTTCAATTAGAGTGGTATACCAGAGGAAGTGTGGAACAGAGTTAGGGCATAACAACGCACGAATGGGACAAGATTAGGAAGATGAATATACAAGTAACTCGGTTTTATGTCAAAACATTATCTCAGTAACATCACGATTCATGAACGATGTGATAATATATTAAGTTGGGAAGGGGAGAGTAAAGCTAACAATCAAAGTTTTGAAAGTATATATATCTGCTTGTAACAGAAACCAAAATAAATTTCCTATAACTGAGTTAATTTCTTCTGAATCAATAAAGATTCGAAAAACATTTTCTGCGGAAAGTTTTAATGAATCAGATATCCCTTTATATACACAGCAACTAAAGGAACATAATGATTTTTCTTCGATTCGCGAGCGGCCGTGGCGCCTTCGTTAAAAAAATCGCTTGCTGTGTTGAAGGTAATATGTTGAAATGTGAGCCAATACCATTCCATACAATATAATAAAGAAAAAGTTCACTGGCATCGGAGTGACAAATAAGTTTTTTTTTTTTGTTTGCAAAGAAAAAACTTGTGGGATTTATGTATAAGAAAACGTCAATGACAATTCCCACTTTGTTATTATGACACCACCAATGAAAATATTTATTAAGAAATTAAAAAACCTTAGATTGGTAAAGGGTGATTTTTTAGCTGGTTTGGTTTTGGCAACACTGGTTTTGACAGCTGACGTGTTTTTAGTACCTTGTGTCACTGTCAAACAGCTTCAGTTTGGTTTGCAATTTAACCATGGATCGTCTTACAAATGAACAACGCTTGCAAATGATTGAATTTTACTATCAAAATTCGTGCTCGGTTCGAAATGTTCATCGCGCGCTGCTTCCATTTTATGATCGGCATTCTCGACCTTCTGAGCAGTCTATTCGGAAGATTGTGACCAAATTTCGCACCAAATTTACTTTGTTGGACATTAAACCACCAACACGTTTACGTACTGTGCGTAGTGAAGAAAATATTGCGGCCGTATCAGCTAGTGTGACAGAAGACCGCGAAATGTCGATTCGGCGCCGTTCCCAGCAGTTAGCCCTTTGTTACAGCACTACGTGGAAAATTTTGCGGAAGGATTTGGGCGTAAAGCCTTTTAAGATACAGCTGGTGCAAGAACTAAAGCCAGCCGACCTACCACAACGCCGAATTTTTGGTGAATGGGCTCTTGGAAAGCTGGCCGAGGATCCGCTTTTTTATCGAAAAATTGTGTTCAGCGATGAGGCTCATTTTTGGTTGAATGGGTACATAAATAAGCAAAATTGCCGCATTTGGAGTGAAGATCAGCCAGAAGCATTGCAACAGCTACCAATGCATCCCGAAAAAGCCACTGTTTGGTGCGGTTTATGGGCCGGCGGCATTATTGGGCCATATTTCTTCAAAGATGATGCGAATCGCAGCGTTACTGTCAATGGTGAACGCTACCGAGCGATGATAACAAACTTTTTTTTGCCCGAAATGGAAGTTCTTGACTTGCATGATATGTGGTTTCAACAAGACGGTGCCACATGCCACACAGCACGCGAAACAATGGCGCAATTGCGAGGCGAGTTTGGTGAACAGTTAATTTCACGTTTCGGGCCGGTCAATTGGCCGCCTAGATCGTGCGATTTGACACCATTAGATTACTTTTTGTGGGGGTATGCCAAGGCTAATGTGTATAGGGACAAGCCCGCTTCGATTGACGCACTGGAAGCCAACATCCATGCATTCATTCGTGAGATAGCGGCCGATATGTGTGAAAGAGTATGCCAAAATTGGACTCAGCGGATGGGCTACCTGAGACGCAGCCGCGGTCAACATTTGCATGAAATTATCTTTAAACATTAATTGCAAGGTTCAAACTATCGATTCAAATAAATATTTCATTCTTTTTTTCGAATTTTTTGTGTTTTTTTTTTTTTAAAAAGTTCTAAACCTCTTAAAAAATCACCCGTTACATACACTGAACGCGAAAACTAGGTTAGTCAGTAACGTCACTTTATACAAACTGTCAACTTAGTACTTAACTATACCTCTCCATTTATTTTACGCATTTGTTATTTATCACCAAAAAGAGAACGAAAAGGAAAATAAATCACAATTCTACGAACTCAAATACCGATGGCAACAAAATAATTCCTGTTCCATCAAAAATGCCATAAAAGGCTATATGCTGGCAATCGTGCTTATTGTCCGATTACACTATATGCTATTTGGGCATTTTTAACTGTCAAAATCAGCCTGGTCATGTGGCATTCAGGTCATTACAGCATATGAGATATGGCCATTACATTGTATGACCATATTTTGACAGGAGAACTGACAGAAATTCACATTTTATGACCACTTGGCATACCGTCTAATCTTACCTTTACATCTTACAACTTGTGTGATAATAGTACTGAAAAAAGATCCATCAGCTGTCATATAAACTATAAGCTGTATCGGTTTTATTAAAAATAAAACCTTCTAAACAAATGGTAAAGGATTATAATACCGGAGAAAATGTTCTACAATGACCTGCTAAAAATGCATACATCCAACCATTCGGAAACGGCAAAAAGTAACACAGATTACTTATCCATTTATGACAAAAATAAATCTCTACAAACAAACTGTAAAAATGTAATCCGTCCGATTTTTTAATCAATGTCAATCATTAGACTTATTTTTTTTTTTTCAGCGGTTTCTTATAGCAATATATAAAAAAGTTGGATAAATTTAAACTATAAATACCTACCCAACTGCGAATTTCATACACAAACATAACGACTGTATCCGAAAGTGGTGTAGGTATGCAACTTCCGAAAACGTTATAAAACCTATGTTCATCTTTAAAAACTAAAGAATAGAAAAAATTAAAATCCTCCTATTCGAAAGAACAACAATTATCTCACAATTACCCAGCTTGTTGAATTCTAAAGGAAATTCTCTCAGGATACCATTAGGTGTTTCGTTATTCCACTTCCACGCGAACGTGATTATTTCACAGAATTGTCTCTCACTGTCAAATTCTTTGCTGCAAAACGTGACTTATTCAAGTCAATAATTCTCAGGAGAATTTCATTTTAACCATCGATATTTATGTGAGGGTAGATCTTTCCGTTGTATGACAGCTTTAAAATAAAATATTCGTTTCGAACTGTATTCAATAGAGTTGGACCTTGTTGTTTAATTCAAATTAAACGACATATTTTCGGCAACACAATGGGGAAATAAATGTATTTCAGACTTCAGACTGGCTTGTAAGATGGAGTAAATTATGAACAATTGTAAAGGATCCACTTACTGTTACGAAATGAACCACATAATGAGGACTCAATTTTCTACAATTGAAATATGATTGGACGTACAAGCAAAAGACAACTTTCATTGACAGTTGAGTGACTTTTGCAATTTCCTGTGCGAAATGAGAAACGGCACATAATGAAATCATTCGGGGAGAAAAAAAAAAACGAGTATAATAAATTTTATAATCAGAATTTACAGTAAATATTTGGATTTTATTTAATTTTGCTGTTTACTGTATTTTTATATAGCATTGTATTCAAAATTCATCTACAGGCCAATATGATAGTGTATCTCTGAAGCTGACCGAGCTAAAATAAAGCGAAGTTGACGATTTATCTGTCGTCACTTATCAAAGTAAATTGTTCAAACGTTTATAAAATAAACAAAAATACGAAACCAGCAAGTGTAATCGTGATAAAATTGGTAGTTACGTAATTAAAATAGGAATTCAGAAATTGTTTTTAACATATTGTATCACTTCTTTTATTGTAATGTGGAAATAATTATGCGAAAAATAGTGTCAAATGTCATTTTGCAGCTGGCGCTATCGTTCATCTGGGATATTTTGTGCTAGACGTCTAGTGGGCGGTGGAACCCGGCCAATACCAACTGAACCGAAATTTAAGTTCATTTATCAAAGTTTTGTGTTCGAAAAGAGAAAGATTTTTGTACAGTCCGAGAAGAATGCTGTTAAACGTGTTGAGTTAATTTTACCGTTGGGTGATTATTTCTATGTGACATCTTAATTGAAAGAGTAAAATGCAAATAAGGGGAAAGCTACAAATGAAAAAAGCTTGTACCAAGGCAGAAGTGCAAACGGTGATCTAAACTTAAGAGTAAACATACACAGGTTTAGTAAGTTGCGATTAAATGATCCATGAAATAAGGCGAATTACACTGTATTTCCGAAAGAAATTTTTGCACCACCGATATTAACATGTGTTAATAAAGAAAGGGTTTCAGAATGTTAAACGATTTCTTTTTTACACACTACACTGCGCCCGTTGCTAATGAAATTCTCGACCGATCTGACATTAAATTAAAAAACCACTCACATTAGCAGTACCGTAAAGAGTTAAGCAATTTTTTTTACTTAAACGAGAAAGATCCTTAAATGAGACGGGGTTTCTCTCGTTTCTCTTCTTCATTGACTCCAATTGTTGTGATTGAACAGTGGAGTAAAAATTCTTATTACAGCAGGGTCATGATAAAAAATCATAACTAAAAATCAATTTCTTTTGGGCAATTAAAGATAAATTCAGCTGCTTTAAAAACAGAGCATTTCTAAGCCGAGCTTAGCCGAATTTCGATTATATTTCCTTAAGACTACTGCAAGTAAGAACACTGGAGAAAAAAAATTGGCATTGGCAGTCATGAGCAATAAGCTGAAGTAGTTTTGCAGTGACATCTTAAGCTGTAGTTATATTTGTTCTATATCTAACCCCCAAATTACATTTTTGGGTATAATAATGCGTGGCGCTCATAAAATAAAATAATCTATTTAAATCGAGAAACTAATCCAACAGGAACGTTAAGCTGGTTAGGGGCGACAAGCTCTATAGCTTGGGTAATTATCATTCTATACAAGTTATGGGTTAACTTACGTCTTGAGCGCTCCCCATTTAGGTTCATTTACAATCCAGGAGACGAAACATTGTTCAGAGTGTACACAGGATATGCATATAAAAACATTAATCAAAATCGATTTAAAAAAATAGACACTATCCAATATATTTTCTCTTGCAGAATAATAACCGTTACCGAGAAAAATCCCTGCACACCTCCAGTCATGTTGAAGCAACCAAAACCGACGCCGGTCTCCATCGATTACGATTATCTGATCAAGTTTCTTGCACTCGGTGATTCCGGGGTGGGCAAGACAAGCTTCCTTTACCAATACACCGATGGGGTGTTCCATTCGCGATTCATATCCACAGTTGGTATAGATTTTCGTGAAAAGCGTGTGGTGTGTAAAAGAAAGCAACAAATTTATGCGCACATATGTAACATTAAAATTCCTCTTCTAGATGTACACTTCGCGAGGGCGAAGTCATCGGATCCACCTTCAACTGTGGGACACTGCGGGCCAGGAGCGTTTTCGCAGTCTAACAACCGCCTTCTATCGCGACGCCATGGGCTTTCTCTTGATATTCGACCTGACCAATGAGAAATCCTTCCTCGAGGTCACCAATTGGTTGGAACAATTGCGAATGCACGCATACTGCGAAGATCCCGATGTTGTCTTGTGCGGGAATAAGTGCGATTTAGAGCAACATCGGGTAGTTAGTGAAGAACAAATACAACAGGTGGCTAAACGTTACAAATTGCCATATGTGGAGACTAGTGCTTGTACTGGATTGAATGTCAGACACGCTGTTGACATATTGCTGGAGCGCGTAATGAATCGCATGGAACTGCTGATGAGTAAAACCGATATGCCCATCCATCAGCGCGGCATAACGAACCATTTCTATTCCACCGATACCGTGAGACTGGGTGTAAACGAGGTGAACACAAGTTGCGATGCAGGAGGGACGAAAAGAAAGTGCTATTGTTAGAAAGGCAACTAGGCTTTTCCATATACGTATGTAATTGGATATGTTCTATGTAGCATTTAAGTATATCGTGTGTACAATAAATTTGTGTAAATATTAAAGAATAATAATTCAAAAATGATAACCAATCTCAAGAGAAATCTTCACAGTCTTGCGAATAGCGAACATTTATTTATTTGGATAGTTCGCAACAACGCACTCTCTGAATCCGCACAGCTTGGAGAGAAGAGTGTTTGCACTAAAGGATGAATAAACTTTGTTATTCGGTTTTATCTACACCAATCACACCAACATCTAACAACTAATTGCTACTATCGCTTTTTATGACATTAATATTTATCTTTCAACAAAAAAAGAACGATTTTATTGTTTCAGAATGTATTTCCTCACAAGCAATGTGATTATTAAACATCCGGCCACAGTCCTACCCCAACTTAGCTTGCCGCTTCCATTCGTCTTGGTGATCCAATCATTGTAGTACTTAACATCGGCATAGACACCAGGAAATAGAGCCTGAGCACATCCATTGCCCCAAGAAACGACCCCCACTAGGCTGCCGTTGCACACCAAAGGACCACCTGAATCTCCTTGACAAGCATCGGTGCCACCAGTCATGTAGCCAGCGCAAAGCATTCCAGGCCTAATTGCATTGCCGTATGTTAGTGCACAACGTGTATTGTCAACTAGCGGGACATTTGCTATTCGTAAAGTGGCAGGCAGTTGCTGAAAATTTGAATTGTTTTAAGTTACAATTTTGGAAAAGGTTGCATTATTGTTGATGGGATGTGGTTACTGGTGATAGCATGCTAAACATTGTTTTAGGGAGGAATTGAACTATTTGCATCGCTATTTTATTTTATTGTCAAGATTAATACTTTTTGAAAGAATGCACATCTGTGGACACGTCATGATACACGACGATGCCATCTGTCGCTGAAGTGTGTCACAGAAAGAACGCCATTGGTGACTATTTTCTATATAAATTGACAGATGACGTTATGAAGTCTTTCTTTATTTATCTTTCTGTCATTTCAATATATGACAAATGCACTAAATGGCTTGCGCTCTTATCTCAATTCAACAACGATTGGTTTAGCTTTTCACGAGAACTCTTAGCTATGCACTTCAATTTGTGTTCATATGATGAATGGATAAAACGATTCTTTGTCAAAAACGTCATTAGTTAAACTCACTGCATTGTTAGAAACCAGCTTACCCCAGCCAGAAACTTCGCAAATAGTTCCTGCCGGAAATGTTATATTATTCAATGGAATCGGTTGAACCGTTAAATGTGTCAGATTTTCGGGTAAGCCATTTTTTAAAAACATCAACGCCACATCATCTTGCAATACATTTGTGTCAAATTTTCCCGTAACCGCTATTGAAGTGACATCTGAAACGATTGTTCCGTTTGGCCGGTCGTACCGATTCAATGTACCCATCACGATAGAGAATTCTTTGGCATTGCGATATTTATTTTTTGCGTTGCTGGAAAGAACGATAGGAATTATTTTATACGAAAACAATGACTAATATGAAAATTTACTCGTAAACACAATGTGCAGCTGTCAAAACTTTATTTCGACCAATCAGTGTACCACCACAGATATGGCCTTCTCCAAATATTGTTTCGTGTGATTTAAGTCGTATCGAGACTTGATGTTTCGTATTGTTGTATGTTGCAATCTGGCCATTTATTATTCTAGGCTCGGGTTCAGCACGGATACGAGGAGCTGAAATTGTAAGAGACTTTCATTTAAAGTGTATGTTGAGTGCATATTCTGGCTGTTTGCATTAAATTTCAAGTACTCATTGGCTTAATACAGGATTTTTTAGACATATACAGTGATATTGTGGACAACCAAGGACAGTAAACAGAATGGCGAACAACAAATGCTACACCGTATGCAGACAAAGTAGAAAGAGGAGTACAAGCAAAGCTGGTGTATGTTTTTGTTCGTACTTCCTTCGATATTCGGAAATCTATTCAATTTATGACCCCTAGATTTATCAGAACTAGATTGGATAGTTTGCCTTTTTTTATTAACAAATATCATGTTATAACAGAAGTTCCGAAAATTGATTTGTACTTGAAGTGACATTACAATCATCTGATTTAAGCTCAGAAAAAGAAAAGAAACAAGGAGAGGAACTGTCCGGTCGAATGCGCTGACTTTTTTGAACCATACTTTGACCGTACAGCATTTTAATTCAACAAAATATGTTTATTCTTATTTCAGTTTGACGTTAGCTAGAATTTGGAAAATTTCAGAATCAAAAACAGTTCTCATTTGATAAGTCTCTATTTATATCTGTATGCCTACAATCTCTAATTCATCACTTTATTTCAAAAAAAAAGATGTCAATGACGGTCACAATTCGCAATTCATTCACAAATGTCAAAATTACATTTTTCAAGACACGAATTTTTTTTTAGACGTGATTGCGAAAGTGGGATGTCTGAAGTACTTTTGGCTCGATGAAAATGTGTTTCCACATTTTGACGTTTGCTAATATGTCACGAGTTGAATAAAACATTCACTGCTTTCAAAAACAATTGGGGAAATAATGATGAATGAGTTAAAAGAAAAAATAATTTGGGTCATAATGTGTTTAATGTTTCCCTTATGTAATTTTTATTTGAGCTATTCAAAAAGTTCAAGTTTTATGACAAATGGCGATTACAAGTCTGCATTTCAGAGAAATTAGTGTCAGAACAATTTTAAAATCGCATCTTATCTTTGTTAGTGCGAAGATGTAAAAGACAAAAATAAGTGGATCTAATCCTCTTATACCTTGTTATCAAATATCGATAACTATTTCAACAACCATTTGTGATAATATTGTAATCTGGGATTTAAGAAAAAAAGTTATATGCCCTTGTAAACATAAGAACAGCAGGACAAAATGTTAATCACTATCGAATTCGTTTGATTTTATTGCCGAAATAAACACAGAAGCATCACAAATGTCAAATGATTCGAATATTCGACTTCGAAAATGAATTCTCACTAAACAATGCTTGAGCAAATATTATTAATTTCAAGAAACGATAACTTAAATAAATATACAACCACAACAACATTAAGTGATATTCTTACAATTTAACAGCAACAACACTGGGATTATAAACGTCAAACTCAGCTTTGTCCTTAAGTGTGTAAGGCTCATTTCAAAAGTAAGCAAAATAAATTCGAGAACACAATTCCCGTACAAATCAATTAAATGGGATTGCACAAATTGAACAGTCTTAGGCCAGTGTCACTTGTCGATTGACAATTTATCAAAATTTTTCTAAATACTGAACAAATACGTCTAGTTCCGAATATAATAGAGTGGACACTAATCTAATCATTTTCCAATGTATTCCGTCTCGTTTTTTTTTTACCGATAAATGAGTAATCAATTGTTACCTAGAATTTGATAAGACTTGTTAATGCCAAAGGTAGTTTTTTTTTTCTAGTTTTATTGCCAAAGCAATAGATACAATATTGCACCTACAACTGCGAAACGATAAAGTTTGTATCTTATCAAAAGAATCGATTAGAATCAGTGACGGGAAAGTTTTTACACTTTTATTTGGGAAACACGCTGATGTAATTGATGTATTCATGTGATATGTGGAAGTAGCTGTAATAAAAATAAAAATGACACAAACAAAAGAAGCAGAAGTCTTAAATTAAGAACATGGAACCGTAAATGTCACATTAATTCCCTCACTTAGCTACCTGCCAAACATAATACAACAATTACAAAGCAAGCGATAAAGGAGGACTCACCCATAATTTCGGGACGAATTGGACGTCCTCAACAGAGAGGGAATGGCGCAAGATCATCATCTTACAATAGAAACTACAAACTCATTCTATATTTATATCACACAATAAATAAAGTATGCCTTAGACAAACTTAACGAACGAAAGTCAGATCTTTCGGAAGGACTCAAACTCACTCGGCAGCTACTCCATTAAGTAATTGGTATGGTGAAGGGCAGGGGAGTTCTACTGCTGATGCTGAACGGAGAGTATAATTGTTAGTTGACAGAGAAAGTAGAGACAGTGATTTTCTGAGAACACATTAAGACTTAGTTTGTACACCAAGTTCGGTTCCCCAGATAACAGCACGACCAAGCCTCATCAATCCTGCAGCAAAGAAGATACATCGAAATACTCAGTCACTCCTTACGAATTCAATGTCCATGGTTTATTGGTTAACAGACGTTTACTTAAACACATGTAGAACAGCTTTTGTAAAAAGATCGAATGCTTATCAAGAAAAAAATGCCATTTCCATACTCCTGTAGTACACTCCAGAGTGTTCTTTGAGAAACTCGGTCGTTTTTCAGATGAAAGATGCTACAAAAAATAAAATAAAATACATACACAATCAGTTGACACCGAGATCTTACTAAATTGTATACAAAAACCAAACATGGTCTACAAGTAGTACGTACAGAATAATAAGACCCCACAGCCAGCCCGCTACACTGCCACTCAGTCTTTTTACTACGGCATAGCAATGGCTTCGTTATCAATTCAACGAATACACACCAGGCTATCCACCACCAAACACCGTCGCGTCGTCTCGTTCACAATAGTTCTATGTCGTATGGGTATATTCTATGGTGCTCGTGTTCAACACTCGACGTCGGCAAGACAAAAACAACTGATGCTGTATACTTTTTTTTAGCTAAATTCTATTGCCAAACCAGCTGATGTGTTTTCTTTTCATATTTTGTTCTCTCTTTGCGTGGGTATTTCATTTTATTCTTACGCTTCACACTGTCTTTTTGATTGTAAATACAGCTATACGAGTGCTGTGCGGTGTAAAAATTAAGACTATACTTCACAGGATCATTTCTGTAGTCAGTCTTCATTTACTTTTTGAGCAATCTGAAAGAAAACGCACCCGCGATGACGAGGTATATCGTTTTATCTGCAGCGTGAGATATTGACTGTTGTTTGGCGTTTTATACGCATCGAACATCATGTCGTCGATGATCGCTCGGTATAAAGGATAAAACGACTTCTGAGTGGTTTTTTAATAATTTTTAACATTTCAAATTATGAATGGAGAATGCATTTCCCATTCCCATGAGGCTTGCAGTGGCAGATGCGCGCGCCAGCGTAGGTGCGCAATTTTTTGCTCTCCAATCCCAAAACACTTCAAGATAACTGAAAAGATAATTTGATTTTTGCATGCGCATGATCAGAGAAGACAGTGGAATGCTCAGGAAGGAGCTTCTCCTCCAGAGTATATCCATCAATGAGTAGGGACCAGACACCAGAGTATATCCATCAATGAGTAGGGACACTCTCTCTACATATGTATTTGTTACCACCACATAGCAAAATGCAGAAAAAATCGTAGAATAAGTGGAAGCAGATCGAAAGTATACTTTTTTCCTGTATACAACGACTGCTTGAGAAAGAAAAGGTACACAACACATATTGTCTGTACCACTACATGCGGCTTTCTGCGTACGACAAACGATTGTGGTTTATGCTCTGGTTTTTTCATAAAGCATTTTTAAAGGCGACCTGGATTGAATGTCAGTATATTAGTATTCTCCCTCCACCATGCAGGTTGATCAGGGTAACCAGCTTTGCTTTCGTAGAATTGTTATAAAAAACAATTTTTTTAGTTTTTGCCATTGGTTATTGATTAAATGGTCTTTGTTATGGACATGAAAAAGAAATGTTTTATTCTATATGACGAAATTCAACCCTTTTGCTTTGCTACGACTTCGTTAATTACCATATTTTACGACTTTAAGTTTTATTGTCAGCACTTTTTAGGTAGAATATTTCACAGCAGATGGTCACACTAATTACTTAGGTTGGTTGTAGAGGGGATTGTTTACATTTTTTTCGCACGTATTTTTAAAGGCGACCTGGAGTTGGATTGTTATCAGTCGTTCATAACCATCAATTGGCGAAGTAAAGGGTGTTCAGTGTCAGTGCGTGTGGCAAACAATTAAAAATAGTGAAAATTGAAAGTTGAAGTGCAAGTTTGCATAGTTTAAGAACTCTAAATAAAATAATGGGAAAACATTATGCAAAATGTTTGGCGTGTGGGAGAGAGCAGAAAGAAAATGTTGGAGTTAAATATTTCAAAATACCGGTTAATAGTGAGAGGTAAGCAATATAAGTTATAGATCGGGCAAGAATGAATATAAATCTGTGTTGTATTTCTTATTTTTTTTTTTTTTTAAGAAAAGCGAAGTTCAATTCAAATTAAAAGATATTTTTCGGCAAAGTATATGGAAGATATTACCCGTGGAAACTGTGAGCCAACTGCTAACATGGAACTTCCAGACATTGAAGTGCAGATGGAACCACAAAAACAAAATAAGGACAATTTGGTTTACGCTTTCAAAACTGAACCTGATTATAAAACTGAGGACTTTGGTATTGATAATGCATTCTACTATTTCGCAGGTTATATTTTAAAAAAATACCGCCTAAACCACAAGTGTGAGTTAAAATTAAGTCCGCAACTTAACGTTTCCTCAATTTTTACAGATGTTAAAGAATATGAAGATGCGAAATTGACACGGCCCAATCAAGAATTTGTAAACTCGTTAGAGAATCTTGAAGAAAAATTTATTTATTGTTTTCCAAACATGTACTACCTAAAGAATTTTGATGGGAATATTTTTAACTTTTTGAAAAATGAATTTCATTACAATTGTTGCAAAAATCAAAATAAGGAATTTCTTATCAAATTTTACGTCCGAGTACGGGCTTACTTTATTCTAAAACAGTTCAATAAAAATAACAAAATAGGTACCAACTAACAAAAATATTTAAGTGTAGCACACATGTGAATATATATAAGATATAAAATGTGCAATAAGAAATATTACAAATTGATTTTGCTTTTTTTTACGTCACACCCTGTACCACATTTTGAAACAGTTCGACTACTCTTCCATCCCTCTTTTACTAGAGCACTTTTAGTGCCGTCTATTTCTCGTGTATGTGTACTGCAAATTGTAAACTGATAAGAAACACGTGGAGAGTGTCCCTACTCATTGATGGATATACTCTGGAGTGGAGATGGAAGAAGTAGATGGCAGAAAGTCTTTTTTTTAGATTCCTTCTTTGTTACGTCTGCTGAGGTAGTTAGTAGTAGTCAGAGATGGGCGAGTAGTTTACGCGAGGTGGTAATCTACGCAATTAACTACGCGTAGCGTAGTAACTACATTTTGACAGTTAGCGCTACGTTTATTACATTTTGTTACGTTAACTACTTAACTACCTCAGTTACGTAGCAGACGCGTAACAAATGTAGGTAGTAATTAAAACAAAAGTAATTTCTGCCATCTCTGGAGGTAGTAAGAAGTTAACGTAGCGCTAGCAGCTAACTGTCAAAATAAACCGCACCGACAAACTGAAAAATTCCAAATCTTCTTCACTTTGTTTTTTTTTTATTGAATTTTAACTTTTTCTGAACATGTATGTAACAAATGTAGGTAGTAATTGTAACAAATCAAGCGTGTAGTTTACTTGATTTTCTACGCGTAGTTAACTGAGTAAACACAACTCTGCCATCTCTGTGCAGAATGCAGTACGTACATTGCACAAATAATATTAATAAGAATATAAGAAACAAGATGGGAAAAATTGATAATGGCATGATGCTTGATGCCTCGCCTCAGTCAGTCCCAGTAGTCCAGTAATGATTTATATTTTCGATTTGACTTATCTGTGACATCAATATCTGTAAGGAATGGGATGGGACATGGGACGTTCACGATCGTGATGAAAATAAAAACCACCCAATCCAATTCCAGGTTACAGCTAAAAATTAAATTTGAAAACAAAAAGTAGTATTGACAAAGATAAATTATTACCTACTTCTGTAGCTCTAACCTCTAGCTAGACACATGAACTTTCGTGGGTCTTGCACTAATACAGTGTTGTTATTGTTATCTTATGAACTTTTTCTGAAAATCGTATTTTTGGGTTGCCAAAATCGATATTATTATTTGTTTGTAAAACTTTGTATGTGTATGTAGTATGACAGTAGCTTACCTATAAAAACCTTCTTTCTGAAAGTAAGTAGTGATCCTTTTAACGCACCAGTGGTACTGTGACAGTAGTACTATGGTTCAGTGTTGCCAGGCGCTTTAAGTGAAATTCCCCATCACAGACCTTATAATTCCCCTTTTTCCCCATTCTTCGTGGTGGCATTCCCCAAGGATTCCCCACAGTCAAAATATTGAGTAAACCGACTGCTTCTTACTGATTTTTCACCAAAGTTCCAATACAAAAAGTAAAATGCTGTTAGAATGAACCTGTACATATTGAATATGGCTCTTCTATCATCTTAAAGTCAGTCATACGATTATAATAAGCAATTTGAGAGTTGAGGGAGTTTTTTGTAAATTCTTAAAAAAAAAAAAAAAAAATTATTGGGTACGTTCACTTGGCGAATCTTTTTACCAGCTTTTTTTTTATTGATGGCGTTCAGTCAAGTAAATTGTCACATGCTGATTACATTTTTTTTTAAGACAGTGATGTTTAAGTTTTGAGAAAGATGTGAACCATTTTGTCTTCGGCTCGGAGCATTGTCCCAAAGCTAAAATACGTGATCAAAATTAATCAATTGGGTACTTCAGTACAATCTTGGTTCCATTTAATATCTTTTTGATTTCCCTTTTCCACTTACATCAAATTTTTGATTGAAACCCCCCACAATAAGGGAAATTCCCCACGAACTGGTAGAAATGCTACCTATAATTTCTTATGATACCAAACTCAACCCATTTTAGTACGCGTTTGAGTTACTCTATTCCTCAATTTATTATGTCCAGCAAGCATTCAATCAAATCTACCTTCTTTGGTCGTTATATGTGCCTTACGAAAGGCGCGTGTAATCTTTTAGTTTGGGAGCGTACTATAAGCTTTCTTTGTCGAATCAAAATTCTGATCTTTCTCAGTAAAATGATTATGAGCGACTTCGTGAATAGAGTCCTCTTTTAATGACCCTGAAGGGGTAATCAACGCGAATTTGCAACCAACTGTAAAACTTATAAATAAAGCTTAATCCTAGAGCTGAGAGAAAAAGGTATTAGATATCGAATCTTCGGACGCCGTCGTTCGCTTGGTGGTAATGAAATAGAACTCCACTTTAACGAGTAACTTGTCATCGAGTAAAAGTTACCGAAATTAATCAGTTCTTACTGTGAGTTTCAGTCAATTTCACAACATTATGGTATTTACATGCTCGCACGATACGAAGTCGAATCAAACGTTTGTACTTTACATGTGTCTTTATGTTTGATTGACTGAAAAACTGGATCCTGTTAGGTACATACAGTCATTCTAACCATTTGCGCTAGATCAATTTTCCTTAACTAGGTGAAATACGAACCCAAATTGATTTATTAATACTCGTGTTTCCAGAACTATGTCATAAAAATGCTTAAAAAAATCCACTAGTTGTCAAAGTCGAATATAGGAATAATTAATAAGTCTCAAACGACTCAGAAAAGATATATAGATTTTTAAAAAGTGATCTAGATTCCTAAATGACTGTTGTTTCTGTGTCATTCCAACACAAAAAATGATCTTAACCAAAAAGTAATGTCATTCTGATCGAATTTCCTCCAAATCGTGTTGATGCTCCTTATTTTGACAGAAGAAAATTTTAGAATTTCGACAAATCAATTTTTGACCGACAAAATGGAAATATTGAAATTTCTTTGAACTACAAATGCTATTGCTCTTTAATTTAAATGAAACTTTACTGCATATATGTAAATAAAGAACACGACTCGCAGAAATGTAAGAGAAAACAAAAATGTTCATTGATTGTTCATAAATTATTGTAAAAATAGTTTCAGCACAAGTGACAACAACAAACGAAGCATGCGGTCACCACGTGCCCATTCCACAAAAATGCATTCTATAACTTTTTATCGACGGGTATTTGAATTTCTTTAATTATTCGTAGATTCTTGATTGTTCTTGTCTCCATGAATTCTCAGAACTCAGACAAAGTTTCGTAGCACAATTCGAAGGCAACAAATGATAAAAAAAATTATTTATCGATGACAGGTTATAATACCTATACGGAAAATTTTGGAAACCCAGTTGTCACATATTTTATAAAGGGATATTAATAATATCACGAACCTTATTTACCCTGTGATAAAATACAAATACATCTTGAAGAAGTTAGTTATATATGTAATCGATATAGTTAGCTAGACACTGAATTTGGTAGTGGTTAAAAACATATGCTATTTTTGGTAAGGTGGGTGCTGAAATTTTGCAATACAATTTAGCAATTCTAAATATTTACATTGTCTTTTAAAGTTACAAATATTTTTTTTTTACGAAAGAGCTCACTTATTTTAACAGCTTCCATCGCTAGTTGTTTTCTGTTCAAGTGGCTCAATTCAAGTTGTTTTATTAATATAATCGCCTTATGCTGCTTTGATATATCTGGAAATAATTTTAAGGAATTCCAGTAAAAAAACGAAACGAAATCAAATTGAATATACCTAAAACTGAAATACCAAATTCGTTTGCTCCGATTATTCCATATAACTCCATTCGTCCTTAAAAATGTTCTCACATACAAATAAATGAATGGTTTTGGGAAGCTTTACTGGCCTGACTATTTAAAATACTATTTTACTATACATCTAACGTTATGTTAGAAAAATCATAAATGTCCGACCATTTACAGCGACACTACTGTGCGAAGGTATACTATGCAATTTGGATGCACTTGCCAACAGTTAGATACGCGTACGTTATCAGCACTCAGAATTCAAGATCTCTACTACATATATATCATATTCGACTTCATATGAATCACAATTTTTAATAATAATTTGGCCCTCATAATGAACGCATCAACGGTTCTAGCAACGACTTTAGTCCTTCTGTTCGCGAAATGTGCATTTGCATCTGAAAATACAAGTGAGTCCTGCCAATCGGCATCAGAAAACTAAATACCTATGCGTAGGTATATTTTCGTCTTTCCAGATGCCGCAAAGGTGAATGATTTCGACAGAAGAATATTGAATGGATATCCCGCTGCACTCAACAATACAAGGAGTCAGGTATCAATCCGTTTGAAGTTTTTGGACTCCTTTGTATTTGGTCTCGGATTTTTGTGTGGTGGTAGTCTTATTTCGCCGAATGTTGTTTTAACTGCTGCTCATTGCTTAAAAAAGTAAGTATGGATCTCGTTTTGATATTCATAATAATTTTGTTTTATTCAAGTCCTTTAGACAAACCTATTAATGCAAGCCACCTAGTCGTAGTAATGGGAACACAATGGCGTAATGTTTCAGATAAGGACACTTTGGTGTACAATGTGAAAAAATATATATCACATCAGAACTACAACCGTACTTTTGTTTCCAATGACATTGCCTACATCATTTTGGATGGTGAAGTGCCAGCTAATCATTCGACTGTTCAACCAATCGGATTGGTGGATTATAAAGTTCCGGTGAATACAACGTGTCAAGTGTCTGGCTGGGGAATCACCGAGGAGGTAAGTTGTAGACTATTAAAGAAATTCAAGTCTTGACAATTATGATAAATAAAATCTCATGTAAGACAAAAAAAGCCACTTAGAAATGCCTATACATTCCAACCCGACAAGTAGGTACTTCAACTACAAAATATTTGCTACAAAACGCTTCTAAAACACATAGTTACAAGACTAATCACCACTGATAGACGAATTCAATGGGTACTTGTCAGACAGGTACCATTGTGTTACACGCCCTAGCAATTTCATGTTCTTTTATATACTAACCCAATAACGAATAACTCAATTGAAATTACTCTTTCCAATTCCAGAACATTCCTTCTGATCGGCTTTTAGCTGTCGATGTTCGCATAATCGACGTCAACGTGTGTAATCAAGGCTATGGGGGCTCTTTAAGCGTTAATGGTAAATTATGTGCCGGCTATATGGATGGCCTCAAAGACGCATGCAGTGGAGACTCTGGCGGACCTTTGGTGTGCAATGGGAAATTGACGGGAATTGTTTCATTCGGTGAAGGTTGTGGGCAGAAAAATAAGCCCGGAGTCTATACAGATATTATGTACTATAAAGACTGGATTGCCAGAGGCGGTAGCTCAATAATTAAGTCAATACCCACTGTTACATTTGTCTTACTTTTACTAATTTCAAATTTCGTTTAATTTTCATGCGCATTCATTTAAAGTGCTTCTATTTAAAGGATTTGAGGGTAATATGTTATGTATTTAATAAAGCCTTTATTATTGGCATTGCCATTGTTTATTTTTCTTTTAAATTTCCCTCCGAAATAGAACACCACAATTCTACATGGAATACAAAGTCGAACGGGTTGTTTGGTAAGGATGTTCTTTCAGAAAAATAAACCATTATATTCCGTCACTCATTGTGTTTAAATAAATAAATAGTTGACGCAACAGCTTCGCGTGGTACCCTAGCTTTTTCATGCCAAATCCGAATGGATGAAGCTCTCTCATCACTGTTATACCCCCGAATGTTTGTCAGCCATTCGCAAGAGGTGGCGGAGTGAAAAAATCCTTATGATCTACACCAGTGTTACCAGTTCCTGGGAATTCCCCTTTTTGTGGGGGATTTTAATTATTTTCCCCACAGTTCGTTCTTCTAGTACACCTTCCATTGAGTGCCCACCACTGATTGTACTTGGCGCAGCGGAAATTTGACTGTGTTTCCAGTAAAATACAGCCAATTTTGTACTTCGTACCATAAAACGTGGCCACAATAATTACAGCAGGTTTAAATCTGAATCGTGTATACATAGAAAACAAGACATCGCAAATACGCAACGCAATTTGTTAAAATTGATAAGTCTTTTACATAGTTTTCCTAAATTCAGAGCGAATTGATTGTTTTTTTTATGGGTTTTCTCACCTTCCAAGCGTTGAAACTCTATATCGAAACGGCCTGCCCTCGTCGGAGAATTCTCTACTAAAATCACCTATTTTGGGATTTTATGTAACTTTATTACACACTATTTAAATTTCTTTGTTTAAAATATATAATATCTATACCTACCATTTTGTTTTGTTATGATTTTTAATGCTGAAATAAAATGTAATGATTACTAAAATATCCGGGACCACCGATCGCGATTTTAATTAAATATGACCATCTCGGAATGTACAGGTAGATAGGAAATAACTTTTTACATAGTACCTATAAAGTAAGGATTTATTCACCGGTAATCCCGGATGTTTAACCCAGAATCGGGCCCTAAGGACACGATTTACGAGATATTATCCCGAAATTGAGATAAAAAAGCAAAACAGACATCTAACTAGCACTTAATCAAACGCTTGCATAATGTCAGACTGACACGGAGGAGGTGACATTAGTTGTTGTACTTTACTTTCGCTGAGATACATGTTTGGTTTAAGTCCTCCAACAAAAACGAACAAAAATGCACCAATCTTCAGAATTTAATATTTCTGTCGGTTTAGCGGTTGGAATCTTTATTTTTGCGTGGACCGAAGTGGAAAAAACCGGGGCGTTCAATAAAAATAAGAAAAAATAAAAAAACGGAAATCTTAAGAATTCCTGGCGAATTAGGGCCGTGTTTTTAGATCTGAATGCCTGAACAAAGTTCTAAATCCAGTACTGGTTTGGGTATATACTAGACGTGGCAACTTTCGCGAGTAGATGGCGAAGCTAACACTCACCAACAACTGTTGGAAAAATACTGAATAGTATTTCAATTTTGAATTTCCACCTTTCGGGAGGTAAAACGTACGTGAATTTAGGGTTGGGCCCATTTGTAGCATAGTAACACAACCAATTAGCAACACAGTTAAGAATGTGTGTGAGAAATTTACAGGCTATGGAGATGGTGTCACTATAAATGCAAAAATAAGCCAACTCCAAACAATTACACTGAAACAAGCAAGAACCCATGCTTGCGTATATTCTTATCAGAGTTGTTTTCCCTTCTTTTTTTTTTTGATTTGATTTAAACACGTTCCTTGATAAGCATTCTATCGAGTGATGAGAGCGATTTTTTTTTTGCTTCCATCTACATCTATCATAATTCTAATTTTTATAATAAGCTAGGTGGTCCAACCAAGATTGTAATTAATTAACTGATTATGACTTTATCTGACTTTTTATACATACCGCTAAGGAAAATTCGTAGCTATCCATATCACACAAAAAAGTAAATATTTTGCATGTGGTGAGTTTCATTGTTCGCCATTATCTACAACTGTGAATGAAATAAAAGATCGTGATGGAAACAGCTTATTCTAAAAATAAAAAATAGCCACCTTATGTTTGTTAACTTTTTTGTACACATTTTTGAAGGAAACTTAAAGAATATCTACACAAATAAGACCACCGAATTGGTTTTTAGAAAGAATGGAAGTAGGCAGCGAATCTTAAGCAATTAGGGCTTGAAAAATTCAGAGAAATATGTGAAAACGTAGAGAATTTGACAATGATTTTTGTTCTTAACTCATCGTAATCAGAATTCATCTACCAAACTAAATGGGCTTAACATGTACGCCTTTCGCCAGAAATACAAAATTCTCAAAGGTCTTCTCCCAAACCAACAGCACCTTCCAGATTCAAAATTGCAGCAAATAAGAAAACGTATCGGTGCAGTGTTCATTGTTCAAGTCTACATGCGCAAGTCACAACAGACCCCCCAATTATGGAAACTTGTTCGAAAAGCAGAGCCTATAATCAGCGAAACCCGGTCAGTGCTTTTGATATAATTTATGCCTAGACTGGATACGTACGTATAGGTATACGAATCTCCTTCGTTTCTTTATTGACGCGAAACTACTTTTTAGACTGGAGGGACACCTACCTACTAAGAAGTCGGTAAAACTACTTTTGCATGTTCGCCACTTCCTTACTGACACAATATTATTTTCATGCGAGGCTATGATGATGGTAGTGATGGATTTCTTAAAAGTTCGATGTGCTTCGGAGGTTGGTTACATTTTTTTCTGTTCATTCTGGGAGAATTACTTGTCAGACTGATGAAAGTGAAAAGCTGAAGATGACTGAAACAATGATTTCTTTATCTACTATTTCTCTGACTTGTATTTATTTAAATAATCCTCTTGCTAGAGCTAAAATTTTCTAAATTCTGCTGACCATTCGATGGGTTAGAGGGATTGGTTGTCAAACGTCACTGTTTTTGGCATTTTCACATAATGCATAATTGAATAGCTGTCATTACTCTGTAATGAAGGTGCTGCATTTCTTTGATTTGACAGTTTCACTCATAACAGTTTTAAGCAATATATCGGGCTATTAATTGTTTCAAAATGAAATTTCTAACTTGATAAATCGGCGACCATCACACAATAAATTTAAACATCCACAAGTTCGCATTAAAGTGAAAGAAGAAGTGCGCATAATATTTATGCGCATTAGTTTTCAAATATCGTGGGGAAAAATCGCAGTTGTATCGGGGACGTCATATGAGCAGCAGTTTCAATTGAAGTTTATGGAGGGGTAGCCGACGAATCTAGTCCAAAAATTCGCGACCGAGTACTAAGTTGACAGTTTGCATATGTGGCCGACGTTCCCGACTAATCTAGTTTTTGCGTTCAAGTTACATATTATTCAGACCATCTAGTTATCTTGAATGTGTCCATTGGAAATCCTATAATTTCTGTACAAATCTGTCAAAATGGGAAGACTCAGGTTTGTTTGACTTGAGTAGCACTAGTGTCAGCTAATTTTCACGCCTGTCAAGAACCCTGCACAACCCTGAAAATTCGGCTACTATATCGAACGCAAAATGTCGCCTTGAAGTCTGTCAGTCAGATATCTCAACAATTGAACGACAGCAAGCGAAATGTCAGCGAAACTCACGACTGAATTCTTGCCCCGAAAAATTAACTGTTTTCAGTTCAGAGCAAAACTAGGGTGCGCTAGAAGTCATGTCAAACACAGGTTTTCAGTGCCAGGGCGAGTTATTGCTGTATCGAAAACGTTAGGGTTAACCCAGTGCGCACTAGTGCGTCCACGTCCAACAAACCCTCTGAAAACGCAATTAAATGTTTCATAAAAATTGTATATTCCTTGTATTAAGGCCCTTTGCGTACAGTCTGACAAACATTCGAGAGTATAACCGTTTTGAAATAGTTTCTCGATTTATCCTCAGCATAAAATGGTAGGTTCGTCTAAGAAATGAAAAACTCACACCAAAGAAATGATTCTGAGAAGCTAGGCCTTAGAGTCCCTTACGGACCTGTTGCGCCAACTACAGGGTCCGCCAAATAATTTTTTTTTTTTGAAAATGCTATAAAAAAAAACTACAGAATATTTTCTCAAATTTCTTTTTTTATTTGAAAGTACAATCCTTCCGGTTAATAATGGAAAATAATTTCATTCAAATGGCTGCCTCGGCTGGCCATGCAGTAGCCTACACGATCGGTCCAATTTTTAAGCACACTATCGATTGTGTGCAGCTGTATTTCACCAATGGCTTCACGAATATTGTCTTATAAAGCGTCAATTGTCTCTGGCTTGTCGGCGTAACACTTATCTTTTACGGTACCCCACAAATAATAGTCCAACGGTCTCAAATCGCAGCTCCGAGGTGGCCAAACGACATCAGCTCTGCGGCTGATAATGCGATCTTCAAAAACAGGGCGCAAAACGTCGAGTGTAGCTTCGGCTGTGTGGCACGTACCGCCGTCCTGTTGAAACCTACCGTTGCCAATATCCTCCTCTTCAATTTTTGAGAACAAAACATGGCCCGATAACGATCGCCATTGACTGTAACGGCCGCTCCTTGCTCATTTTCGAAGAAAAATGGCCCAATTATGCCTCTGGACCAAATTCCGCCACAGCAGCAATTTTCTAGGGTGTACGCACTGTTTTTGACTTTTCACGCTTTAGTTTATCGATGAGGATACCAGTTTCTTTCACTTTTTTCACAGGATAACGAACATACGGAGCTGACGGTGCTTCTCTTCTTCCAAATTCCGTACGAAATTTTCGCACACATTCTGCAACATTACCATGATTTTCAAAGTAATGTCGCAATATTTCCCAGCATTGTTCAATCGTATACACAACCATATTCGTTCAGCGGAAGGATAAAACTAATTATCTGTCGAATCAGACATGAGCTAAGTGTTACCATTCGCGAAATAAGCACTAGTTTGAAAAAAAAAGTTAGATCGCGGACCCTTTATATTGATTATATGGTGCATTTGAAAAACTATTTAAAAACTACTGCGCAGAGTTATTTGATCACTTTATCGCGCAATTCACCAATGCGTTACCGACAGGCCTTCCAATAAATTATCTTAAGAGCGGAAGAACAATTTTGGGTCACGCTCTAAATCGTTGTCTGTTGACTTTTTTTTTAAGGTTAAATTCAAAAACCTGAATTTAACTGTGCACATCTCTGTTTTCTATTCCATTCAAATTCTAACAACGCAATGCAATACAAACCGAAAATACATACTCAGTGACAAGGGTGTGTATTCCTCTTGAACCCTGTTTGGTTGATCAATTGAGTAATATGCCTATACGGGACAACGAAGCAAACCACGTTAAGTAAATGTTTATGATAAGAAAAACAAACAATAACATGTTACATAATGTACCTAGATGACGCATTTGAAAAATAGATCAAATATAAACTGAACAACAAGAAAGTGTTCTGAAATACCCACTGAAGCAAAACGCAAAAATATTGTTTAGATTTTTCTTCAATCAAAACGACGACGACTTCTTCGCTGTCTATAGTAAATTCGTTCTGTGATGTATATGCGCGATCTGAACATTAAAAACATCACCTCCGCACGCTGATCATCCTTCGGGAGATGAACAAACGAAAACAACCTGCTGTTGATCAGTTGAACAGAAACAAAAAAAAAAAACCTGTTCTCCACGAAGAGAAATACTACAGACACAAATTATATATAAACATTTTAAAAACCACAATTTGTCACAATGCTCTGGGTATGTACAGCAATTACTGCAGAAAAATTCGCATGAGTACGATTTGTTTTTAGTACAGCAATCTAACGATCTCTATAGCTGGGTGGTGGGAACCCCAAGGCCTTCAAGTGAAACTCGCTTGTGATTGGTCGAATTAGTTGGGCTCGTCACTGAACGGCTCTCCATCGTACGCACTTGCTTGGGTTTTTTTTCTTTTTTGTTGTCTGCCACAAGCACTCAGTTGCTCTGAGGTTGGGGAAAGGGGACCAGTGCTGTCGTTTTAGAAACATCGAGAGCAGTACATTCAATTTTTTTTTGCATAATTTTGGGGAAAAAGCAATACACATAAATATATATATTTTTTTAGTTTATTTATAAATAAAAGTCTTTGTTTTTTTTTTCTTTTTAGTTTTGTTGAGGCTTAGATTATACTTCAATTTAATAAATTAGGATTTATTTTTTGAAAATAAAAATGTCATAATCCATTACAATTCATTTTTTTGGTTTTTATTGAACACATATTTAATATGCAACTACTCCATACAAATACTTGTTTCATAACGGAAATCACATAAAAAGACGACATTAACGTTAAACTATTTATTACGACCTTAATTTATTTGTAGTTTGATAACATTTCTTTGGATGGATTCCAGTCAATAGCGCTACTATGCCTTATTAATTCTTTTGCCATTAAAATTGAATTGACAGTGGATGTCAGCAAAGAGTTTCTTTTTTTATCTTTAATCAATGCTACCTGAGAAAATATACGCTCTGCACTGGCACTGCTATGCGGAAAACATAAAATAGAGCCTACAAATATTTTTAGGAGGGGAAACATGGGAGTGTTTAAAGACGTTTTTAAATTGAATGTGGAGCACCAAAAATCTTCAAATTTAAGCTCGCTTCTGTAAAAGTTTTGATGCAGAAGAGTTCGCCATTCGTCATCTAGATCATCTATGAGTTTTTTATCAATTAAATTTGGGAACAATTGAATGAGTGGAGTAAGACTTGGTGATTTTTTTTGCGGATTTATTATTTGTACGGCTTCTAAAACTTTGTCTTGAAACTTTACCCTTTTCCTTATTTGCGTACATAGTTCAATGTAGTAATCTCTACACTTACTTTTTACATTTTTTATAGCTTCCTCTGATAAGCTACCATTGCAAGTTAAAAGGTTAGCTTGTGCCCCTAGGTAAGTTTCTTTTAAATCTAAAAAGCAATTTTCATTGCAAAAATTGATTGTATCCAGAGAGGCGTCATTAATAAATTCGTTTTTAATGAAGTTCGACAAAATCGTTTTAAAATACATTTTCACTGTTGAAAGCAAAACGTGAATACGGGGTTCTTCCGACTGATATTCAATATTAATTTTGTTTGTTAGTTTTAAAATATATTGTAAGAAATAGAAATATAACTTTGCTTCGTTTGTCAAATCTGCATAAATGCTGTGAGCTAGGTCTGAATTCTGTTCCAACTGATAGGAAATGAAATAATGTTTCAAAGGGACCCACTGTTCTATGATTCGCGACACTACATTTTCAAGCGATAACCACCTAGTAGCAGATGTTTTTAATATCTTATGGGTCTTAATGTTGAAATATTCTTGAAATTCACGAAAGTCTGTCTGTCGTTTAGAGCTGTGGGCGAAAAAAAGGTAAATATTTCTCGCTAGTTTTTCGACATTTTGTGGTATCTTTTTTGATGCTGCAATTGAACATAAATGTAATGAGTGACATGTACATCCCATCACAAATAAATTGGGTTCAATGTTTTTGAAAAGTGTCTTAACACCTCCCTTTTCCCCCATCATAACTGACGCATTGTCGGACGCAAATCCGATCATATTTTGTACTGGGACATTGACATTTGCAAAATATTTAAGTATTTCCTCAAATATTGTTTTAGCATCAGCATTTATTAATTTAATAAGACCGAAGAACCTGTCGATGACCTTACCCAACATGTTATCGAAATACCTGACCACAAGTACCAAACATTTTGTAGTACTAACATCAGTGGTTTCATCTATAATAATTGAAAATTTTTGAGATCTAAGTACCTTAGCTATCTCTTCTTGACCTTCTTTAAGAAATAAATTGTTTGTTGTTTCTGTGGCTTTTGTTTTGCCACATTTTAAATCTTTTACTATTTCAGAGTCTGGAGCAATTGCTTTAATCAATAAAATAAGAGGAGTTATTAATGTAAAGGGCAAATTGAATTCAAGAAGAAATAAAATTATTTTCAACTCTGCCGACTTTAGTTTGTTTTTTTTGCTCTTGAGAAATTCTTCTTCATCAGCTTGGAATATCTGTGGTTGTTTCCTTAGCGCTTGCACAGACTTCTTATGTATTTCGGAATCATTATGGCGTTTAATGTTTCCAATATTAATCGTTACAAATTTGGCACAACACTTACAGAATGGTTTGTCTTCGCCCCATCGTGTTGTTTTTTTTTCCAACCATGGAAATTTTTGCAACCATATCTGGCGAAACTTTTGCTTACGTTTTGGACCTATTGACGAAGTAGTGTCATTCTCACTTTGATTTACTTTTGATGTTGATGGTCCAGTTGATAAGGGTGAAGAATAATCGCTTGTTTTTTGTTGTTTCGAAGATCTGAATGCAATTAGTAGAAACTATTAGAATTAGAAAAATACAAATTCTTTCGTTTACTTACGCAGTATTAAAATCGTTTGTTTGAAAAGATTCTTCGAAACTATCAGAATCTAGTTCATCGTCATTGTTGACGTCCTGCTGTATTTGCTGTAGTGTTGGAGCTTGCGGAGAATCCGATGACTTATCGGTTTTTATTTTTACGGACTTCTGAAGCCACCTAGGAAGAATTGATATGTTATAAAATATTCACTATCTAACTATTCAAAAGAATACTAATATACCTATCCATAGTTTTTTTTTTTAACTCGTATGTTGTTGTAATGTAGTCCCTGTTGAACACAGCAGCGCAACAATCACCAATAAAGCACCATCAGAGCCAAAGATATTAAAAAAAAATTCACTTCACCGTAACGCGTAAAAAATGTTATGTTATCGTTTTCTTTATTTAAGAACTGCACCGCGGAATTGAAAGAAATTATTTTCCTTTGAAAAACAAATTTAAAATTTTCGTACGCAAAAAACACAGCAGTCGGAAATCGCAATCAAGCCTACGAAAAACAATTGCCAGACGGAGACGGAGACACAGGCAATAACCAAATAGCGGTAACCGAAATCAAACAAAAACTACCCCACTAACACTGACAAACACAGTGACAGCGGTTGTTCTTGTTAGTTGGGTTGGATGGACGTTTAAGTTAAAACAGTCAAGCAACATGATCTTACTTTTAGACAGGGCAAGCGAGACGAATGAGACATGGATATGACACTACAGTCATTTCAAATTGTGTTTGCATGACAAATGCAGCAATATAGTTACAATTACTACTAATAAGAAAAAAGCTGGAATGTGATATTTATGAGAACATAAAAAGTGATGCCAGCTGTACTGTTTTCTTCGATACATTTATGAAAACAACGAACTACAAAAAGCAATACAAAAAGGAAAATGCAGTACAAAACAAAAGTGAGCAGTACGGCAGTACGCAGCTCCCGAAAGCAATACAAATATTGCTTTTGCAGTACGTTCGACAGCACTGAAGGGGACTCAATGATTACAAAGTTGAAGCTACTGCTGCGTAGGCACTTTCAAATGGTGAGATAATTGCTGCTGCCATATTTTGGATACGAAAAAAGGCTCGTGCTCATGTGCTATGTCAATATAGCAGATACACTACATCGGTAGGTAATGGTTTTTTTCTGCGTGGTCTCGAAATAGTGGCCTGACTTTTGATAAACATTTATGTATCTGAGCATATGGCATGTAGAGTGTACGAATGTGTACATTACATATGCATACTATCGCAGCCACAGCAAAACTTAAATAAAATGTTCAAGCAGAGAGAAGATTTTTGGCAAAATCAATAATCAACTGACCAGGCATACACAATATGAATGTTTAACCTTTTTTGGCAGCTTGGAAGGGAACTTGTTGGACTTCTTTACTTTTCGTTTTTTTTTTTCTCTTTGAAACAAGTTTACAGTGTTTGAACTGAAACTACTTGCCGAAATTCAGTTATTAGCTCAAGTTAATTTTAGAAGTGTATTTTGGTTGGGGGAATATTTTTTCGAATTATGTTCTATTCACAATCGAATTTCTGCTTTCCTGCTGAAACAGAAATAGATACCGAGACCAACTTAGAGAAACATTCTCGATTTTTGAGAAAATCCAACTTACATAGGTCCGTTATAAATGAAATCTAGTCAATTTATTTTATTATCTATTTCGAACTAGTTTATCACTGTTTTAACAACTTATTATGGTCAGCTTCCATTTATATTCAGTTTAGTAAAGAAAACTTCTAGTACAATTTGGGGTCTCGACTACAGCTTCATAAATCCAATGTTTTGAGACAGTTGAGGATATTTTCAATGAACATCACTTTCGTCTTCAATACAAGCTGCAACTAAGTTGTCCACTATCATTTCATCCACAGAACAGTATAAAGCGTAATCGTGACATAATGTTAATTGTGTCAGCTTTCACAATTCAATATAAGAAATAAGTCAGGGGCCCTACTCTCTATTTCGTCCCGAAAGTCAGTCCTATTCGAAATTGCTTTTAAGTTGATACTCTGTAATAAAGGGTGATTTTTTAAGAGGTTTACAACTTTTTAAAAAAAAAAAACACAAAAAATTCGAAAAAATGAATGAAATATTTATTTGAATCGATAGTTTGAACCTTGCAATTTAATGTTTAAAGATAATTTCATGCAAATGTTGACCGCGGCTGCGTCTCAGGTAGCCCATCCGCTGAGTCCAATTTTGGCATACTCTTTCACACATATCGGCCGGTATCTCACGACTGAATGCATGGATGTTGGCTTCCAGTGCGTCAATCGAAGCGGGCTTGTCCCTATACACATTAGCCTTGGCATACCCCCACAAAAAATAATCTAATGGTGTCAAATCGCACGATCTAGGCGGCCAATTGACCGGCCCGAAACGTGAAATTAACTGTTCACCAAACTCGCCTCGCAATTGCGCCATTGTTTCGCGTGCTGTGTGGTATGTGGCACCGTCTTGTTGAAACCACATACATATCATGCAAGTCAAGAACTTCCATTTCGGGCAAAAAAAAGTTTGTTATCATCGCTCGGTAGCGTTCACCATTGACAGTAACGCTGCGATTCGCATCATCTTTGAAGAAATATGGCCCAATAATGCCGCCGGCCCATAAACCGCACCAAACAGTGGCTTTTTCGGGATGCATTGGTAGCTGTTGCAATGCTCCTGGCTGATCTTCACTCCAAATGCGGCAATTTTGCTTATTTACGTACCCATTCAACCAAAAATGAGCCTCATCGCTGAACACAATTTTTCGATAAAAAAGCAGCGATGAACATTTCGAACCGAGCACGAATTTTGATAGTAAAATTCAATAATTTGCAAGCGTTGTTCATTTGTAAGACGATCCAGGGTTAAATTGCAAACCAAACTGAAGCTGTTTGACAGTGACACAAGGTACTAAACACACGTCAGCTGTCAAAACCAGTGTTGCCAAAACCAAACCAGCTAAAAAATCACCCTTTACTTACGGAATTCTAAATCGGAGTAGGTACCAGTAAATTTCATTCTGCTTTCGAAATAGAGAGTACAAAATGTTCATTTTTGGAAAAACATTACTTTCGAAACGAGACACGGACCCCAGATCTGCAAAAACTGTTGGACAAGATTGAGTGATCTAGCATATAATTGGTATTGGCTCAACTATGAGTTATGTCAATTGTTTGCTCACCCTCTTGTCATAGAGTTTCATACAAATAAACAAATATTCTTCTCGCGGTGGTTTTGAAAGCCTTCATTTATGTATTGGTGAAATGTCGAAATAACATCACGAGTAGCAGTCGGTGTGAAATGTAAATACTAAATATGAAATTTTTAAAAAACAAAGGCGGGTGTATGAGAGAGTAAATAGATTGGATTCGCTAAACGTCTTATTTTATAAAATAGAAACAAACTAAGAAAAAAAGTTCTTCGTGAGTGAATTATTGCTTAGCATTAAGATGCCTTCTTTTTGCGCAATGAAAAACAACATAAGTTTTTGAATAATATACGCAAATGTATTCGAATGCCAAGCGTCAAAAACATAAGAAACTTCGTTGTTCGAAAGTGACTCAACATTGATAACAGTTAGCTATCGAAATCGCCGTTTATTTCTAACATGTTTTTCGTTGTTTAAATCATTATTTGACATTTACAATTTTTTCCAAAAAGGGTCGAGTAGAGTAATAGGTCCTTCATTAAATAAATTCGATAGTCTAAATAGTCGAAAATATTAAGCAACAGTAACACAGCTTTGAGGTTAAATGTTTTTCAATTGAGTTACTTGCTTGAACTTGAAAATTTCATGAATGCCTGATTTATTAGCCACTGTTATTATTTATGAAGTTCAGATTGAATCAGGAGCATTTATTAATAATTTGTTTATTTATTATGCATAAGTCCACTGTTTTCTTAAGAATTTAACTAAAATTCCCAGGTTAATTTGTACGGCTCCCTTTGAGACTTCAACTTGTCTTTACATTTTTAAATATTATAAAAGCCTTTTGTAGAGTGGGTGACCCTTAGCTGTTAAACAGTTCGGAAAGGCATTCAAGTCATCGCGCTTTAACTATTTTATAGATCACAAAAGATTCTAATTTTATGTTGGTAAAACTGAACACGGCTATACAAAATTATTAACAGAAAATGTAAGATCTAGTTATACATTAAAAATAGAACAGACAATAACAATAATAATGAGTATTGTTGTAATGAAAAATGAATTTCTTTTATAAAACTCCGTCATTGACAGTAAATTGAACTTTGAATTTTTGAAAAGTCATATCTCCGAGAATTTCCTCACTTATGTCGTAGAAAGTTTAAACCCCTCAGATAGACAGTGGAATTTTTCCTAAATTTGGAAAACTCTTAAAGTGATCATATATCTAAAAAAGCTTCTTTTTCTTGTAAACTGTAGCATGATGACATTTTATCTGATGAATTTCCCGTAAAATAACTCTAATCTGTCAACTACATGCGTCACGGTGGTGATTATGAATTAAAAATTTGTTCTTGTTATTTATCTATTTTATTTTATTTCTTTTTGTTTTATTTTATAATCTCTTACAGATCTAATGACACGTGACGTGCTATTGTCTAATCAGTTTTGATAACGACGTGCAAAGTGACTTGGGAAAATTTTGAATTGAATTCACAATTCTTTATTTAATTAACAAACAAATTTGGTTAAATTATCACCCATTTGAAAAAATGTGTTAATCAACAAAAATCTATTAGACAATAATTAAGCGCGAGCTAGTTCAAGAACAAAGAGGGTTGTACATTTAGCACATCAGGTGCTCAATATTTATACTCGTAATTTTTGTTTACATGAACACGTCCTACACTTATACAATATTTCCGTAATAATGAGGTTATATTACAGTTGCGTGTTAATGCACTTTGATATCATCAAATTAACGCAATGAACTGCAATAAACTGATTACAAATGCGATTGGCTGAACGTCATAGAAAAACACAAGTGACTTCTTAAATAGAAAGGCATATGGTTGGGTACGTTTGGATCTCTAGTTTAACTTAGTGTCAGACTTAGATTGTCTTTTCAATCGCCTTGATTAAAAGTAATAATTTTCTTAAATTTAAGCTACCTTTTTTTATATTTCATAAAGCCAAGACTAGAAATTCTTATTTGTACGGGTAGACCTAAAAAACTTATTCAATAATTCGAAATATTATATCTAACTTAGATTGAAATTAGGGCAGCTAATTGCCTAATTTTTTTAATAAGCATTTTCATATCACGGAGTTAATAATTATTTTTAGATTCGAGGTCAAATTCGTATAGGAAAACAGTTTAAAATCAACTGCTTTCTGGTATATCCAAGTGATTGAAGAACGTTCTAGTAATCTGTTCTAGAATTATAGTCATCACTTCTAAAAGATAGAATCGGCAACAAACTTGAAAAGTATTTTTTCTGATTCTATCAGTTCAGACCAGTTTGGCGGTGGGCATTTCAAAACACGAAACGCTTATTATAGCTAATTTAAATTCGTGTTGATTATTTAGACATTCGCTAAAAGATTCAGGTTCATTTGTTCATTTTCAGTCAATTTGTTACAAATACTATTTAGTAAGGTTGAAGTTAATTTTTTAATATCTCACCCACTTAAATGTTGTATTGTTGTTTTGTTTGTTTTAGTTAAATCGCTTAGTGAATTTGTTTGAAACAATATTTATATAGTTGGCGCAACAGGTCCGTAGGGACCCAAGGCCTAGCTTCTCGCAACCATTCGTTTTGTGTGAGTTTTTTATTTTTGGAACGAATGGAAGGGATCTACAATTTTATGCCGATTCCAAACGGCTAATTGAGAAGCTCTAAAGACAGTTATACTCTCGGATGTTTGTCAGACGTTCGCGAGAGGTGGCGCAGTGGAAACAATAGCTGCCTGAATTTTAGAAATTTTATTTTGTGTAAATTATGTTAAGAAAAGGTAATCCACATATCTATCATTAATCAATCTTGATCAATCTTCAAAGAATGCATAATGCTCCCTATTATTTTATTTAACTCATAAACTTTTATTTTGTTTTTTTTTTTATTTCCACTGCACGCAGCCAAACGAATTTCGCATTCCCCATTCAAATTAATTTCTGCGTATGATTTAATTCGCAAGTCGCAACAACAAAATAAGCTGATGTATCATACGATTCTTGTGACCTCCAAAAAATATTGAACTTGTTCAAAATACTTCCCGTGAATTTCCACTCTGTTTTGCAAACAAAAAGTGCGTTGTCTGCTATTAACATACTTTTATTTGAAGTTATTTTAGACGTTCTACGTCAACAAGATAAATATTGTTTTTATATATTGTTTTGTTTGTCCACAAAAAATTTCATAGAGGCCAATATTTTTCAATGGAAATACATATTTTTTAACATACAAGATCGATGCATACAAAATCTTAATGTACAGTGTACATGAGGCCTAATTCTAACTAGATCGAACAACAAATGTATTTGGTTTTGTTTGGAAATGCAAAAACGGCTAGAGTAGCGAAAAAACCGCATACATATAAATATCTGACAGTGAATTTTCACGAATTTGAATGATTGGATATATTTCTATCTCATGATAAACGTAGACCGATATAAGACAGGTATTTGTTGTTTCTACCATTCCAATCAAATAAATTTGATAACAGATTGAATTTGAACGGTTCGGTGACATTTGTGAAAGTTAATTTATTATTCTTTTTAGTAAGGTTAGCAATTTGTATTACTGTCCTTTTAGGTAGGGTCTAATGTGAATGAACTACACGTTCCGGTACCATTTTAATCAGTCATCGTAGATTTATTTTGGTGCGGAAAAACCGCTGTAGTGACGTCAACGGTGTTGAGTTTTAAAAAGAAATACACGGTTGTGTAAATTGAAACACGCGCTTCCAATTAAAATGGTGGGTTGTTTTGGAAAAGAAAACATCTATTCCACTGCGTTTTCGAAATTGCTGTGTATGCGGTTTGGCGTTTAGTACTCCGTGTCACACTCAGGTCAATATTGACCCATTATGATGAATTGCTGGTGTAACAAATTGTGCTTTCCGAATACACATCTCAGCCCTAGCTGTCTCGGACAGAAATTAACTTACCATCGATTTATAGGTTAACCCAAGATAACAAATCAGTGATAACCAATGAGTATTTGTTGACTATTTTTTTCACTTCGGTCCATTTTTTGACAAATCGTTCCATTTGTCCAGTTTATTTGTCAATTCAGTGATTAGCCGAATCTATAGTTACTTTTTTTTTTTGTTTTCTGGGTCCGTGCGTTTTTTCAATATATTTCCACTGTTGACTAATTAGTACAAAAATGTCATACACCAATGATACAGGAGTTTTTTAAAAACAGGAATAAAATCTTGTTATGGTGTGATGCAATAAGCTAGCTTTTCAGAACAAAACTGAACAACTGAACACAACCCACAGATTTGTTAACCCATTGGCGTTTTTCTTTTTTAGATCAGAGCTGAGCACTGAACTGAGCTCGAGCATTATGAGCGCGCTCTGAACCGAGTGTGCTCAGAGCGTTGTGATGTTTTTTGTTTTTACTGTTTTTTTTCTTCTGTCTGTATGCTTGTACAATGTACATGTGTAATCAGCTTTTTCCTCAGCTTGCTCAGTCAATTTATTCTGAGCTCATAAAAAAAGAAACACAAATTTGAGCTCTGATGTCTCTGAGCTAAAAAAGAAAGAAATAAACGTTCAGGTTCTTCTCTGAACTAAAAATGAAAAACGGCTTTTATCTCATCTCATCTAAATCGTCGCAATAATTTTCTAATTCTCTCAATATTTCCTCAATTTATGAGTACTGTCAATGGACAAAAATGTTGAAAGTAATTTTACTTCATCCGGCTGAAGTTGGGAAGACTGGCGTGCAGTGTATTCAGTGTTGCCAGTTTGGGGGTTTTCCCCACAAGATTAAGGGGTTTTTTGGTCGACGGGGGGAAATCTGGGGTTTTTTTCAAAATGTTATTTTATTTTTATTTCCTTATAACACCTTAAAATGTGTGTGTTTATTTAAAACGCAGTTAAATAATCAATCGATTACAAATATAACTTGTGTTGACATTTTGTGTTGCATTTATTTGGCGCACACTTTTGCATTCGGAAAACCAAACTTACAAGTCAGCTTCTCAGATTCGACATTCCTTCTTTTAAGTCGTATAAAAATATGTTAAAAAAATAATGACAAAAAGTTTGGGTTTTTTTTTGAAAAAAGTAGCCAATTCTGGGGGTTTTTCAGAGTTACCTGGTTGAAAATATTTTGACCGTCTGGCAACGCTGAGTGTATTCTATACATCTGTCAGTTGAAAACGTTAACGTAACCAAAAAGTCGGAAATATATTGGACTAATTATGGTGGAATGATAATCAATATCGCCAATGACTCAAACATTTTATTTGACATACAACTCACCTTTCGACTTATTCGAGCAAATAGTATAGTTATCACGTTTTGAGGTTAAACCCACTTAACCATGCCTAGCCCATTGAATAAAGACAAGTGCATAATATTATTTTCCCTAGATACGCGATATGAGCTGAATTGTGACCAGGTGTCTTGTATAACTTCTACCTCATTCCGTAGATAGATCAAATTGAGCTGGTGCTGGAGTATGATGTTGCTATGGTAAAATGGAAAACAAATCAACTTTGATTATAAACAGACAAGCAAGCGATTAATTACCCACCCTACGGCTCAAGGCCTACCAGCGATAGAGTGTCTACCTGTTTGATCGTTTGTTGAATAAATGAAGCAAATTATGAAAAACATGTGCCATGTGTGCAAGCAAAATGCAGTGCAAGTTATCAGGTCACTGTCCCAGTATGCAAGCAACAAGTTGATTTATTCATTTAAATCGGTTCACGTCCGCGTATACTCGCAACAACAATAGAAAAGTCCTCGTCAATCTATCGCAAACACTTTGAACCTTATAAGGCATAAACCAAATTGAATTAGTGCAGTATCCATATGACTAGCTAGATCTGCAACACACCGACATCGCTGCTCTCTTCGAATGCATTCTTGCATAATATCGAGTTTATCCGAAAGAGAGCGCGCATGCATATGTGAAAACGATGTAGGTTGAGAGGTGGGAGGGCGTTTGGCTTCACACAACACACCTACGACTACGTCACGATACAAGCCCCCAATCGGGCAACGATATCAGCGTAATTATTTCAAGGGCCCATAAGCAGGCCCCCTGCCAGCATTCGTTCGTGTGCCATATCGTAAGGCCATCATAATTCATAACTGACGACTCGAAAATGAATTTGTTTACGCCAAGCAACAAATTCATGCTTGCAAAGTAATAGTTCAGCGAGAAGGGGGATGTTTTTTTTTTTTTTTCTTTATTATGAACTCATTCCCGTCATTCACTTACGTGCGTCTTTCTTTTTGCTCGGAATATTATGCGCTTATGTGTTATCGATGTAATTTTACTGCGAATAATGCTATGTTTACAAATAGGTAAAAAGCGCACATTCATAATGTAACTTGTCTATATCAGTGGGTTAATAGAGTGCGGTTTTGTGAACTAGAAAATATTATGTATGGATGTATGGAAACGTGAACAGTTGTTTACCACTTAGGCATTGTAGAAGGTAACTATATTAATAACACTCAATAGGTCGCACTGACGTTTTGTTATTTAACTTTATGGAATTTATGAAGCATTATTTTTTGTTTGCACTGCATAAAAAAGAAAACAATGTGTAATTGAAAACCATTAAGAGTTCACGTGAATTACCGTATTCTGATGATTTAAAAGAGAATCACTTTGGATTTCGATATATTCACCAGTCACAAGCTCTTGTGAGGTTGATTTCGTTTGGGGTCTGTTGGGATTCGATAACTTTTTCCGAATTCTATACGATAATCAATAAAACTCACCAAAAATTCAACTCAGCATGGTAAGTTTCAAATTGTCACAATATTTTTCGTAAAAGTTCGAACTATTACACGAAGTTAGTAGAAATCATTTTAGCTCTTCTAATATTTTACCCCAAAAATAAATGCAAAGTCATATTTCATAGCTGTCATAAGTCATTACGTTTCAAGCTACGGCTACGTAACAAAATGTCAATAGGGTTATGTGGCAAAAAGGATTCTAACCCTAGGTTCGTTTTAAGCCCCAACTTACATTTAACAATATATATTTTTTGTGAAAATATCGTTGCATTACGTAGATTACGTATCCAGACAAACGTCAGCCAGTACAAAAGTCACGGCCGTATAGCCACTTCGATATATCATATGATGTGAAAATTGTTAACGAACGTATCATCTGACGTGTGTCCCTTACCTGATTTACAGTTTTAAGTAAAGCGATCTATGAATTACTTTGAATCCACACCCGATGGACGGCACTAGTAAGATCTATGAATAACTAAATAGGTCACAATAACCTTATATTTTCCATAACAAACGCAATTTTAAGTTTCCGAAAGTACAAAATCGAATTTTTTCTTAGTACATATTCAAAGGAAAATGTTCTTAATTAATTAATAGGCGAGTAATATATATATTTCGTAGGTCATTTTTATTAAAATATTAACATGCAGACGCTAGACCTATAGGATCGCTTATGGACCTATTGCGCCAATCATCTATTTTTTACCTTTTATGTATATAGGTATAGTCGAATTTTAACATTTTTCAGGTATGTTGTTTAATTTTTGACATTTCTTCTGCCTTGAATTGGCTTGATTGTGATCTGGGATAAATGAAAAATAAAATTTGAATTTGTTCAATGCGTGTAAAGAATTCTGTGTATATCAAGATAGGAGCTAACTTTTCTGTCGAAAAATTGGAATTTTAGTCACGTTCCTTGAAAATCTATACCGGATTCTATGACCATTTACTTACAAAAGTTATGTGAAGCATTTCGAAAGTCGCTGTAGTTCTAAGATCAGTCAAATCGCTACAGCTCTTACTGGCGAATAGTTGTCACCATTGAGAGATGATTTGCCTAGTGTACTAAAGCGAGTTTTGCATACCCAAAGGTAATTTTGGGAATCAGATTTTGCATACTTTCATTAGCTGTCAATGGGTCGTACGGATGACACATTGTGTCATAGGGTTCATTATCATTTTAATGATACAAGTGCTGCGGATGCTCAATTGCACTTTCGATAACAATTCACCAACTCAACAAGGTAGAATTGGCGCCCAACATAATGCTCAAACAATTTTTTTTTCTTTTATTTATTACTGCACAAGGTGAAGCTGAACCTTTCAACCAGGTAATTCCAGCACAATCCTAAGTGAATGAAGTATATTTGATTTTGGTATTTTGCACTAAACTCACCAAGAAATTGATTTAATCAGTTATAATTTATGTAAATTGAAGTTTATACCAAAATTTTAAAGCGCACGATCAATGATCTTACTTTGTTTAACTCCTTTTTCTTGTTTAAGTTAATCCGACGCGCTATACTATCTACCCAAAATTAACTCAAGCATTGTTCATGAGACATATATACCTATTCCCATTTAGACAGGTCTAATTAAACTCGTCCAATGTGTCTTCAATTGATAAATTGTAGAAACTGTTGCAAATATTATCTACCAATCAATTTCCAAAGCGCCACTAGGTATCACACGCGTCCACAAAACGGAACGTTTTGTAAACAAAACTTCTGCTTATTAGGTACCAACATATTTATATCTGGTCTGCTTCTACCCACGCCTGCGCATTTTGTTTAGCTTAGGCAATCGGAGCTGATAACGATGACGTCGAAAGAGGTCATTGCATCAGCCAAATGTTGACAAACACAGAAATCACTCTTGAATTCATACACAAACTGCATTTGAATGTTTGTTTCACGCACTATAAGCCCGTGCGATATGAGTGTTGTCATACACATTCATATACCTGTCAACAATCTTGCAATGCGTCATCGCCGATTATGTGAGCAAGCAGCTAAAAGACGCGCCGTTCTCGGCACATGCCCACCCATTGCTTTTGCAGATTCTTTTTTTGGCCGTGCCAACCAAAAAGTACAAGACAAAAGGAGAAGACCCATGGAAACAACAGCCGACAAAAAATCATACATTCCAAAAGAACGAAAAAAAAAACCATCCTTCTGTCTTTGTGTGGGTGGCTATCGCTATAGCACTTGCACTTGAATATACAAGTGCACACATTCTCTATCGGATCGTCAGTAACAACATTTTTTAGTACACCTATTTAGTACATTTCATGTTGGTTTAATTTAGTCGGTCAGCAATTCATTCCGCAATCCATGGGATACTTGTAGTCGGTCGTTTTTTTTATTTCGAACTAAGTTATCAAAGTGTTAGTTAATATTGAAGAGAGTCGCGGAATGCTCTCAATGAATTGGAAAAAAACACTCCACATCTTGTTATTTGATTTTGTTTTTCACCCCAAGAACCACAATCGAGATCGAGATCGAGAACCGAATACCGACCGAATCAAGTGATGAGAAACGTAAGAGCGCGCAGCTCGCCACACCGTCAGTCAACGAGTGGCGGTTTATTTACTAATTAATACATTTTTTTCCTCAACGCGTAACGGCGTAGGTAACTATGTTGGTGCGCGATCGTGGCGCGGTGGCGGTGCCCGCCTATAGATAGAGGTGCCTCGGCCGCAATTGACTTCAGTTTTAAAGCAGTCTTTGAATCGTTCGGTTGAATTTCCTTTGAAATATACGTTTATTCTGTTCCAAGTTTAAAATATATAAATAAAATTTTAATTGGATATCTACAAGCTGAACCGAATTAGCATCCGAGTGAAAATCTGTGTTAAAGTGAACTTGAAACAAAGGACTGTTCAACAGATCTTGTGAAAAAAAAAATAAATAAGAAATTTAAAAAACTTCTTTTGAATTTTTTGTGAAATCTTTAAACATTAAAAAAAAATCAAACACAAATAAAAATGGCTGTTAGCGCAAAGGTAAGTGCTAGTGTTTAAATAAAGTTACATACTATACGTATATTACAAATAAAAAAAAAAAAAAATAGTTGAGAGTCTTTAAATAACTACCAAATTTTTCTGCTGAAAAAAGAAGAGAGCGGTTCTTTTTCGATTCTATTTTTAAATACATCTTTCGGTTTTTTATCGTGTGTGACAACAACTCTCTATAGAGGCAACGTTTCGATGAAAATAAATTATTCTCTTTTGAAGTTTAAGGCCGCATGATTATGGATTATGTGAGGAGGGTAACCAATTCGGACCGAAATGCTTGGTGAATAATTTTTTCGGTCAAGAGACTGTCTGTTGTGCAACGTCACCGACACAAAACAACACGCACGATCTCAATTGATTAAATCAGCTTTTAGCGTGTGAGTTTTTTTCCCCTTTTTTCTAATCTGGTTGAGAAAGACTTCCTATAGACATACTGGCTGACTATTTAGCTCAAATAGTTGCATCAGCCACTCGGAAATATTAAAAAAAAATTTCAAAATTTAGTGTGGCTTTTTAGTTATAGGTACCTTAAAAATTTAAAAGCCGTCAGGAAATTTTCAACTGTAGGTAATAGGCAAATTAACTTCGCCGTTTTATTTATCGGTTTAGATAGGAATCTAAGGACACATTGAAAATCGCAGTGTTGAAGAAATTTAGACACTCCCTTTATCCAGTAAACTTATCTCATTTAGTTAAGGGTTAAGTAGGTAATCCAATTGCCACTTATCGTTAAAAAAGAAAAAAAAATTGTCAAGTCTTTTGGCTCGAATAAAGCAATACTCACGATAGGATAGGAATAAAACGATGCTTAACGGTTTTCTTGTTTTCAGAATTGGGACCTGCTTTTCAGCTCCAAACTTATATAGACAATTTTTTTTTTGCCAAATAAGGCGTCGTGACAAAGTACTAAACTTGTTGGTGCGCCGCGTGCTGAAAAGGATTGGGAACCACTGCCTTAAATTATAAGTACATGATGCAAAATAGTTCAAATTTAAACTTGTGCCCCAGCTTTTTTATATGTCATATCAGCGAATTGTTTTATTCCAATCGGATTTAAATTCCTGGGGATGTAGGTGGGTGCCCCTTGAATTAAGACAATGCTTTTGTAATGAACATAAATGCAAGTTCGCATGAACTCAAACGCGATCGAAGTTGATCAGTGCTAAGGTATCACGGAAAGTTTAATTTTATTCAACACTGTTTTTATTTTATTTAGATAACTTTTTCAGATCTAGATTTTTTCCGGACTGACACATACTGTCACTTTTTGCAACTTTCAAGAGATGTAGAAGACACACAAGTGTTTGAGCAAAATTGATGAAGCTGTCAAGTTGCACACTAGAAATACAGATCAAATCCGTTTAATGTTGATTTAAAAGTCTAATGTGTGTTCAATGGATAACCATAACACTGTCAACAAAGAGAAGTGCTGCATAATTGGCGAGAAAGAATATTGGTATCACATTCATTAAACACATTCGAACTTTACATCTGACACAAATTATAAGGAATACGATTAGGTAAAACTTATTGACTTGCAGAAGTGAATACTCAGTTCTTAAAAACAAGGTATAATACTTTTATATGCTTGCTACCGAAAACGTGTTCGCTACATTGGTTTAAATATTTTTGATTGCCGCTAAAATGCATTTAGACGTGCTGGATATGTATGCCCATTAAAAATTACTCCCAACGGCAACAGTCCACTACTTTTTGCACAGATGAACTAAATTGGGTCACATAAACCGAAATTAAAAGCAACCGGCATGCGAAACAACCTTCAAACACGGTGTTTCGATTTAAATGAATTTTAGAATGTCAAAGTGAAAAAAAGTATTTTATTTGTGTTGTTTTTGTCTTGTTAAATGTGTCATTTGAAGTGATCTATAGAAAAAAACGCTTTTCTAATGAAGAATTTAAGGAACGAATAAGAAAACTATACTTAAATACGTATACCTACCATTCCTACGTAAAACTTAGAAACAGTTACCTATACCTAAGTGTATTTTAGGTATTCGTTGTACCTATATCCGATTAGGCAGCACAAATTTTCTTTTATAAAACTGTAATTAGGTGCATTCACTATTTGCAAGTAGGTACTACCTACCTTGTTTTAAACCCATGAAGTTAATTAATATAATTTAAAATTAACGACATCTACCAACTACGCTACCAGCGTTCAACTCAACTACCACTCTCCACAGTTGCGTTATTAGCATTTAGTTGGAATGCACCTATAGAGAGCAACCACCCGAAATCGGTTGCAATATAGCACACAAAGTGAAAGTGGAAGGCACTCAACTACCCTTAGCCTTTAAAACGCTGGTCTTTGCCCTACAGAAAAATGACATGCCATTTACCCTACAACAACGTATTGAAAATTTTTGAATCAAATGGGGATGATGCTGTGCAAGATATACAGAGTAGACTTATTGGACGAGCGTTAGTGGTTTTCCTACTATCTGTTGATTTGAAAACTCGTGTGGTCGTGTGTCGTGTTCTGGTTCAATCTCATTTTCCCTTCTAGTAATAGTTCACACTTTCTTACTGTACCAAAACATTGAAGTGAATTACTGATAGAACTAGTCGTCAGCTTTGCGCAGAGGCGATATCGTAACCAATGAGGTTCTACCGAGGTGCGATTATTGCTAGTTGAAAACTTTAACCAATACCCCGCCATGAGGACGTGAAAAACCGTCCGCTACGGCAATTTTTGCAAGCTCGAGAGAGCTAATAAATAATCGAACACAAATTTATTAGATTAGAAAGAGGTGTTTGCTGTGCATGCACGGTATTCAATAAAAAGAGCATGTGTGCATTTGAATTAGGAAGATGATGATAGACGAGTTTCAAACAACATAATAAAATGTGAGTAGGGCTTCAGTTTAGAGGAACTGGAGATGAGGATGTGATTTACAATAAAAATAAAAGTACATATATTTACATTTGAATCAATGCCGCTAAGTGAGATGTGAGTGCGAAAGTGAGTAAGAAAATAATAGAATTTCTGAGCTCTGGGTCTGGATTGAAAGCAAATTTAGTTTTAGACGTTTATTTAATGGTATTGAAGAAGAGCAATGGAAGGATGAAGTAGCTTATAAGCCCAATTCTAGTTTTTTTACATTACAAAGTTCTCCTTTTCCTTAGCTTTATTTTAGTCCAGGTCCCATTACTCTACAACCATTAAAAACCTTTATATTATAAGAAAACTGAACAGCTTAAGTTTATTTGGACTATGTAATACAATAGATTTAAGAACTACAAGATAAATTTGTTTTGCACACACTGACAAATTACCATATTTACTTATACGATCATAGCAACTGTCACTTCAATTAAACTTCGAATCAAATGTGACATTTGTTAGAAGAGAGTGGTAGGTAAATACAAAGCAGGCGATAGGATATTTAAAAAATATGTACCTATTCGAGTGTCCCTTATTAAACATCAATTTCACTGGTTGTCCAATGTCCACCCCTCCGCACCGTAGCATACACCCAAGGAAAATTCCATGCCAATTTGCCAAGTGTTGCAGCCTTTGACAATCCGCTCAATAGTGCAGTAGTGTACACTATACATTAAATGTGTTGGGGCCTTCACCTGCACGAGTACTTCGATGTTTTGTGAAATCGAATTTTTAGTCAGGCGATTTGCTAATAATTATTAAAACCGATAACCTCTGTACGTAATATTTTGAATAACAATTCAAATTTACATTACGAAGGTGTGCACCTAGAGCAATCCATATATTCCTAATCTATGCAATCGATCAAGTTCATCAAAGGGTATTGTAGATTTGATAATAGGTAACATACGTAATAACATTTGCTGCACATTATATGAACTTATTTGCACCTACTTTTCAATTCATTTAAATTGATTACAATTGCTTGCTTGGAAACAGTAGAAAATGAAGTCTGATTATCATTGTTGTTAAATCTCAACTTGAATTAAGCACGTGTTTTCAAATTCGAATGCAAATGAATTTCTCCGCAACATAGGTATTATGGTGATTAGATTACGAATAGAATTTACTGTCAAATTAGGACATATATATAACCTCACTATGTCGCTGGCCCACAACTTTCTTTTGTATTAATGTGTTTACAGCTTATAAGGAGATGCAGTTCTTCAAACTTTAAACGCAAAGGATGCGACAATTTATTTTATTAAACTGAAAACTGAATTTCGTAATTTTCACTCGATCTCTGCTGTCAAAGTTTAGCAGTAAAACGCAATTGGCACAAAACGAAATATTTGGTCAAAAAGTATTAGTGAAGTACGTGCGGCGAGTGGCCCAGTTTGCTCGACTACTGCGTGAGGGACATCAAGTTCAATAGCCGGAAAACTTTAAATTCCCCCTAAATTTTTTTTGACACTTTACTGCGCATATTACTGATGCCATAGTTAATTCGTTGTATACGCTAACTTTTCGACCAATACCTATTTTTAGTTAACCTTAATTTTCTAAACTTACAACTATTTGCATCAGCTTTCGACTTGTTATACACAGTGTCAGTCGATCATTTTTCGAATTTTGATTACAATTTAAATAAAAAATGAAACTGATGTAATGTCTCCATTAATTTACGTTAAAAGTGCGCATCATGTGATTTTTGTTGATGAAGCAAATAAAACCAGATTTACGTAATATGTTTAATTAAATGAGGTCAATGCGATTATAAAAGGTAATCCCAAATCGAGGCATTGAATTATGTAAATTGAATTTTTGACCTAAGGAGGACATATCACTATAATAATGTTGTTTACAAAAATTGTACAAAATTGTCGTCAAAGTTCCTTTTGGTTTCTTATAGGTATTTCCATTCAGAAATATATACTTTCATTATATGTTAAGAAATAGAATCCAAGAATCGACAAAATTGTCATTTGGTTTGGATTTGGAACATTGCATTTACATCTTCATTGGTTTTACCTTTATCTCAATCACTCGGGTAGTATTGCACTGTTTGGGGGTTTTGTTTTTGCACAGATTGGAGTTATTTGTAGATGTCCACCATACTTTTTTTTTAGGTATGAAGAGCTTCCCATTGGTACAGTAGAGGTCTCTGAAAAGATTTTAAAAGAGACGCACAAAATGTATCTTCGATTTGTTTTGTTTGGGGGTATCTTCGATTCAGTAAACAGCTTCATCCTTTCATCAAATTCCTATTTTGGTGTATACCTTCGATAAGGTCGAATCAATTGTTCCAAATACAAAGTTAAGCAAAAGTAAAAAGTACCCATATCGAATACACTGCAATAAATTAAGCGAAATCCATTCCCCGCACCAGCGCAGCGGTAAGGGTCAATGCGACGACTGAATAAAACAGTTGCTTTATATACCTATCCCTATGTGTGGACATCAGCATATATGCGAAAGAAAAATAATAAGCCATGCGTACAGCAATTGTATACATAATTTAAATTTTTAATTTGCAATTACATATACTACAATTATACAATCACTCGACCAGGTAGCAGTACTGTGCCGTGCAAGCAAAGGTGGCTTTACAATTCTTAAGTGTCAATGTTCCATTTAATGTCATAGCCATTGGCATGAAACAAACTTAATTGTTTTTTTTTTTTTTAATTAAACCAAAAACCAGACGCCAGAGATAAACAACATAATTCGATTCCAACATAAGATTTCGGTAGCACTTGTGGGTGTCGTTTATAGTGATGACATGTTTCCACTTGGCAAAAATAGATTTATTTCGACATTTGTAATCATATTGATCACTCACCCCTCCGCCCTTCAGGTACCTAATTTAACTTTGCAATTGTTGTTTTAACAAAAATAAAACTGTAAAAAAAATCAAAACATTTAGAAAAATCAGTATTCTCCGCTGAATGAAGTGCTGAATTGAATAGTAGATTGTTTCAGATAAATGTATGCATCGATTGTACATTTTTCGTGTCACTCTTGACAGGCAAACTGTAGTTTATGAATTTATTATAAAGGATATTCTGTAAATCATATTTCTTAAATTTAAATTTAAAAATATCTATTACTAAGCGTTTAGCTAAATAAAACCAATATTCCGTTTATTGTTCCAGGAACTCCTCCGCAGCCAACTACGACTGATTGGTTTCCTTCAGCAAAATATTCGATTGTGCAGCAATCAAAAGTTAAAAACTGCTCAATCACAAAAACTCGATGAGGATGATGGTTATCAAATGACAACAATATCACCACAATATCAAACAATACCAGCACCAATTACACACGACGATGATGTTGGTCAATTATTTTCGGTGAGTTAAAAAAAAAAAAACGATAAACAAGCGAAACATACTTTTTCAAACCAATATTTGTGATTTTTCGTTTTAGGCAAACGACTTAAGCGTCCGTCTGGCAGCACCACAACAGCTGCAGCCAAAACCCGATGCTGATGATTTGGCCTTTGGCAAACATTTCACAGATCACATGTTGAAATGCTTCTACCACCGAAGTTTGGGTGGTTGGCAGAAACCTGAAATTTCACCATTGGAAAATCTAGTACTGCATCCAGCTGCTAAGGTTTTGCATTATGCTGTTGAGGTGAGTTTGTAAAGGGAATTTCGTACTCTGCTGTATGCATTTGTGCATTCGTGTCAACTATATCAGTATTATGTGCATTATGTGTGATAAGGCTGTCAATTTTTATTTTATCTGTCCAAATAGGACGAAAGCTTACGATCCAATAATCTCATTATTGTAGCGTCGTTTATGTCTTTGCAAATGTGTACGATATCTTGAACTTTTATTTGGTATCTCTTGTTTGGATGTTTTTGTACACTGCAAGGGGTCCCAGGTTCGAATCCCGCAAAAACCCAAATTCCCAACTTATGGTTTTTTCCACTGCGCCGCCTCTCGCGAACGTCAGACAAACATCCGAGAGTATAACTGTCTTTAGAGCTTCTCAATTAGCATTTTGGAATCGGCATAAAATTGTAGATCCCTTCCATTCGTTCCAAAAATGAAACTCACACAAAACGAATGGTTGTGAGAAGCTAGGCCTTGGGTCCCTACAGACCTGTTCCGCCAACTATATATATATATCATAAAGTTTAAACAAAATTCTGGGTTTTCATGTTTGGTGATGATCGCGAGTGAAGCTTGCCATACGAAAATGATAGCAAACGAAATCTTCATATGGATGAAATGTCCGTTTATAAAATTCACAATTGAAATGAAGCTGACCAGTAGTTCCGATTGCAAAGACATAATGTAATGTTTTAGCATGAGAAGAACTTTTATTTGTCGTCCCGATTATTGGGCAGACAATTTATAGATAATGAATATTAATTTGTTGGGTTGTTTTATTTGGGCAGTGTCTCGCATGATTATTAAAAAATAAAAATAAATTCGTGTTGCTATAGAGGCTAATTTTCTGTTATCAATCAGCTGGCAGCTGTTGCGATAGCATAGCCGTTCCCATGCAAGGCAAACAAGTGATTACGGCAAAAATGTTTTTTTTTTTTTTTAATGTGAATATATTCTGTTTAATGTAAAATAAATCAGTTATTGAACTCAACAGTAAGGTTATTAAAGATTGGAATCATCTTAACGTACGTCAGTCTCATCTCCAACATTTCCACTTACTGTTTGTTTTTTACGTAAATACGTTATTCGTATAGCGGGGAATTATTGAAAACATGTTTTCTTTCTATTTAAAGCTCTTTGAAGGCATGAAAGCGTTCCGGGGTGTCGATGGAAAAATTCGTCTATTCCGTCCTGATATGAATATGAATCGAATGAATTTGACAGCAAAACGTTCTGGTCTTCCATCGTTTGAAGGTGACGAGTTTATTAGGTGTTTAAAACGATTGATTGCAATCGATCAAGAATGGGTTCCACATACAGAAGCTGCCAGTTTGTACATTCGTCCTACATTTATTGGTATTGATGTGAGTTAACATAGTCCTTAATAATTTAGTGGAGAATGACTGTTTTTTTTTTTCAATTTGATCTAAAGCCTACATTGGGAGTGGCGTCTTCAGATTCTGCGTTACTGTATTCAATTTTGTGCCCCGTGGGAAGTTACTTCAAAGGAGATACATTAGGAGTGTCGCTATTGGCCGATCCAAGATATACAAGGTAAAGCTATATTTTCTAAACTGATCTGTTCCTTTACATTTTTTTAAATAACTGAAAGTATTTTCTCCGAATTGAAGGAGTGGAGATGAATTCTTTTAAAGAATGCAACAAATACAAAGAAATAAACGAACGCCTTTGTATTAAGATTCAGTTACTAAACTGCATGACAAAAATAATTTTATTTTCGACCAAAACAGTTGAAGACTTTTCCACTGAGGCCTTTAAATTTACTTATCATTCCCTTTGCATTATCAGGGCTTGGCCAGGTGGCGTCGGCGATCGAAAAATGGGATCAAACTATGCCCCCACAATAAACGTACAAAAAGAAGCAGCTTCCAGAGGACTACAGCAAGTACTATGGCTGTATGGTGAAGATCATCAACTGACGGAAGTTGGAACTATGAATATCTTCATGTTTTGCATCAACGATCAAGGAGGTAAAATCGCAAGTCACAACTGTCAGTATCGACAATCTTCTAAACTTATTTTATTTCCAATATTCAGAGAAAGAACTGATCACACCCCCTCTGAACGGTCTTATTCTTCCCGGGATTAATAGGGATTCAATTTTATCGTTGACGCGCCAATGGGGAAAATTTAAAGTGACCGAAGCTACATTCACGATGCCAACGGTTTGCGATCTTCTTAGTCAAGGACGGGTATGTTCAAAAAGTTAAAAATTTAAATAAAACTTACAGCAACATTGTTTTATTTTTCAGTTGCTTGAGCTTTTCGGAGCCGGTACGGCCTGTATTGTCAGTCCCATCAGCCGAATTAATTACCTCAACCAGGACTTTTATATTCCAACTATGGAACAAGAGAAGCCCCTTTTTGAGAAAGTCCGCGACACTTTACAGAGCATCCAGTACGGCAAAATTGATCACCCCTGGGCGGTTGTGATTGATTAATGACTGATTGCATACAAAAATCACAAAATTTAAATAAATACCAATCAGTACAGTTCAGCACAGCAGCCATGCTACTAGGGCCGAAGATGAACAGTAGGCCTACACAAACATCACATATCCGCTATCCTAGAATGAGGACAATCATTTGAACCTCGAATTGAAAAACACAAAGAATCGCATTTATTTATTGTTGATATTATGGATGGGGATAAATAAGTATAGCTATGCACTGAGATAGATTTTTTCTTAGTCATAATCGAATTTTCCTATTTATTTTATTATTAGTTGTAATTTTTAAGAAATATTATTAAATTCCTTCCCAGCGGTAGGATTGGAAGTTTGCCAATGGTTTTAAAATCGGTCATGGATCCGTTTTTAATTTCTTTTGCATAAACATTATCCTTTCATGTAGAAAAACTATAAGTACCTAGCTAGCTCAATTTTTCCCCACACACATGCCTACATTTCACTTGTTTTTAGTCGCACAATAATTATTATTACTTTAGTGGTTAAAATAGAACAATTTGTTGACAAATATGGTTGTGAATTGTAACATAATAAATATAATTTCCTGCTTTCAATGAGAAATTAAATTTAAATTTTCCATAAAATATATGGATATCATAGTGTTGTAGTATAGGCGTTTGTGAAATTCTTTGAGAATTTTGATCATTATTAATTATTAAGTTTCTCTTCGATAAAAAAAGAGAAAAACAAAAGATCCTAAAGAAATATATCTCACAATGGAAAAGATAGGCGTTTTGAGGGTTTATATTTCATTAACAATTAAATTATTCTGTAAGGATAAATGAATTAAAAACGAATAAGACCCAAACGTACCAGAGATATGTGCATTTATTAATTTTAATTGGTAATATTTTAGCAAATCGTAGAAACAAAACACATAAAAAGAAAAGTCTTAAGATAGAAAATGTTTGTAAATATATTTTTAACTAATTCGATATAAAATAAAAAAAATTGTACAAAACAAAACAGCTGTGTTTATAATTTTGAAAACCCTCTAAAAAAAACATTCTCCGGCCCCTCACCAAAACGAAAGTAGGCAGCAGACCAATGTGGTAGACTGAGGATAAGGAACTAATCACGCATTCATGGCGTGATCAGGAGAGCCCTTCGCCAATACAAATTCATACAGCTAGTCATGAACTGGGCGTCCTAAGTAGTTCCCCAAAATTATTTTAAAAGGTTTTTCGAGGCGCAAAAAACCTAAGCTGGTATTGAGCTGAATCTGAACTGAAGTTAACTTACTAAACATATTATATCATGTCTATATTTCCGACAGTAGTTACCCTGACATTAGAAAATGCACCTGGAATTAGGGGCCGAATTGCCACATCCGTTACGGACATAATTCGATTTCTATTTCAAGGATAAAGCATTTCGACCACAGGATTTCTGGAATATAACAAATTATTCTACCTCTTTGTGAATAGATAAATAAGATTTTGAATGCACCTTTTCAGTCAAGTCCTCAACCGAACAAATATTCACATTTAACGATGCTGAAGAAAATCCAGCCTTCTATAAATTAACAGACACCATTTTAATTGTCTGTTTCAAGGTGGCAGCGTTCTGTATAAAAAGACTAACCAAACGAATCGCATTTCGTTCGTTTCGTGTACCGCGGCGGAATGGTTGTGCAATATGCATTGACAGGCTCTGGAAGAGGGGATCAGACACTGTGCTTTACGAACAATGACAACGGACAACGATATGGACATAATCAGAAAAACGCATCAATCGATAGAAGACTTTAAAAGGATATTAAACGAGTGAGCACCATCTTGGAGAGTAGGTAAATTTAATAGATGCTAGATGTTACGAACTCACAATGGTGAAATTTTACATGTGGAGATTAAAAATGTTTATTAGCAAGGCCCGTTGTGTTTAAGGCACTGAAAATGGTTCTTAACTACGCGAATTCGCCAATTTTAAATATATAAGATATTACAATTGGTCTAAGTGAAATATTCCGCCGTACAATCATTTTTAGTATCCAGGCTAAATATTAGGAACTAATTTTTCAATATAAAATTATCTATTGTGATCTTATCTACAAAGTGCCAATTACAATTGATTACGAGTAAGGCCAGTTGCATTGATATAATTAAATAATTAACAGAACCAAAACGTAAGCCTTATTATAGAACGTCGTGTCGGATCACATTTCTGCGGAAATAAAGGGTAAATATTTCGCATAGCGTGTTAATATTTTTGTTTTCGATTAAGTACTTAAAAAAATAAATTAACAGGTGTTGTTGTTTGTCCAGCGGAAACGATTTCAAAAAGCGATATTCTTATCTAAAATAGTATTTAATTGACTGACTTTTTCAACTGTCTCACTATAACAGATAACGGCTTTACACTAGTCCAATAATGGAACCATTAACCATTGCATCGCCATTGTGGGTCGATAAAATTTGAGTAGAAGGTACCGCACTTTGAGACATGTTGATATGTTGCCCCATTTATCTTTCGAAGAAGAGAAGAGTTCAAATTTAACGTCTCATACGATAAGCTCAAATTCATATTGCACGGTGCTTATAATCCTTATTATTATCTTGTTTTAACCCACAATAATATTTCTATAAGTTTATCTGGAGTTTAAAAACACTTTACATAACTCATACATTTTCATAGACTGATTTATTTCAACGAAAGAAAAGAGACAACAACAAAACAAACTAAAAAACCAAGAACGAAACAAAATAATCAACATTTTTATACACATTAATATAATTCAATTGTAATGATATTGAAACCTTAAAAGTACGGAAAAGAAACCATAAATACAATCTCTCCTTGTATGGATACAAATTAAATAACAATTATATCGTTGGATATTTTTAATTTACTCACTAAGATCTAATCTAGAAATCATTCTTAAAATACTATAAACCTAACTACCAAGAATTTAGTGTGCTCGAGTGCAGAGATTTGGTTTGATTTTAATATTTATTCATCTTAACTAAATGACAATTTTAAATATTTATTACCCTAAAATTATGGAGTGTTAATTGTTTTCGATAAATTCATTTGGAATTTTAGAAAAAAAAATTGTATACATCTATTCGTGTTTTATTTAATTTGAAAAGACTGGAAGTATTTTTTTTTTACCTTTGGCTGTCATTGTATGGTATTTGTTTTAGAATTTAATTTTGTGTGTTGAAATTTTGAAAATCTCGAATTTGTTCAGTTTAAATTTAACATTTAATTAGAATTGTATTTATTTGTGTTTATAACGTTCTCACATATTTTTATAGATTATATAGTCAAATTTAACATTTTATTTAATTATTTTTATTAATACAAATGTATGACGAATCATTTTTGATCTAAGTTTAATTTTTTTTTAATTTTTTTTATAAACATAGTTAAAATATTTGATGGTAATGCATAACAATTGCGTTTGTTTGTTTGTTTTTTGCTGTTATAAAGTTGCAACATTGTTGAATTAAAGACTTGTGGATAATTTTCTCAAGATAATTAAACAAGAAAAAAATTTAATTTGTGTGTGGATACCCAAATACGCAATGCTTGTCCATATTTTTTTAGATGATGGTAATATCATAGTATACTAAGGTAAGGAAAGTCGCTCATACCAAATTTCAACCTTCCAACAGCTGAGATCGAAACTTGTTGAAATATATAAACTACGCAATATACGTTGCAGAGAGAACTATGACCCATAGACAAACCGTATTGAGACCACCAACTTCGGCAGATTTTTGGTTGTATGATTTGTCTTTGCCCTGACCAGCAAACCGCTGTCAAAAATATGCACTTGATCGGATTAAACGTCAAAGATTTTCGCATACGGATGACGTTTTCATTGATGTGATTGGAAACTTTTGTTTTTTTGGTGCATTAAAAAAATACTCCTAACAATGGCGAAATATTCCTTCCTTTGTTCCTTATGTGGTGTATTCGTTTGGACTTCTTCAGATTTGCTCTCATGCCTTCAAAACTTATCAAAACGATTTCCATTCACTGGTTAAATGTTATATTAAAACATTGGAAACTTGCGTCCCGATTGATTTCTAATGTGGAATTCGATTGGACGCTCTCAGAGCACTTTTGTTTGCTTTCAGAGCACTTTTTATGTTCGTTTGGTACCAAAAAAGGAATCTTTTTCAGATTTCAGAGCACTTTTGCGAATCTGGATTTTTTTTTTTCAGATTTACTAATACAAGTGCGTTTGAGTTTAACAACTGGTGGAGTTTATTTAGCTTTTCGTGCATTTTTTCTACAGCAAAGAAAGGCATTGCATCGGATGAATATTTTTGTAAATTATTTATGGATAAATATTTAGAAATCAATCGGGACGCAAATTTCGAATGTTTTAATGTAAAATTTAACCAGTGAATGGAAAACGCTTAGAAAAGTATTGAGGCTGCATATATTCGGATATCAACACAAAAAAGAGCAAGGGACGTTTTTATGTTCGATTAGGCACATGAAATCTGAAATCTGAGAGCAAATCTGAAGAAGCCCAATCGAATACTACATAAATAAATAGTCTATTGTGATTTGCAGTTATGTAAGGTGAAGTTTAAAATTGATTCCTATTACGGTCCATCGCGTAATGTATATCAGTTTTAGTATCCAGTTTGAATTGAAATGGAGGTTAACAATTATTACCATTAAGAGATAGATCTCTAGCACAAAAGGATAGGTATATATTTGTGTATATGGAGTGGTATTTTGCCATGTCGTTTCCATTTCGTAATTGGGAACTGTATAATATGTGGACAAAAATCATACACGAAATTTATTTTGTCATAATTAGATTATTGGCCAAAACCAACCAATTTCATGTTGATTATCTCGTATTATTTAAAAATTCAGAGAGATCTTAGAGTTGATTGATGTTCAGTTTTGCTTTGATTTTTATTATCACTTTATTAATGTTTATTTAATTTAAGTTATTGATTTAATCATGTGTTGTATATGAATAGATGCTTTGTTCTTATTTGTTTCTTATATTTCTCTCTTTCATTTCTAAGAAAAACTTAAAGCAATCGGTTTTAAGGTAAAATACATACATACTATATATATATGTGTGTCGTCAGTATCAATTAAATAAATAAATAAGATCTCTAATGTACATTATTTGTTTGTTTACATTTTTTTGAACAAGTTTTGGTTTTATTATTAAATGTGATTTTTATTTGTTTTGTTTTAAAAGAAATGCATTAATTTGTTTATTTTACTTTGGCACAATTGAAATGTTGAACATTTGTTATTGAACATTATGGGAAATTTGGTATATTGTAGTATGTTTGTATTGGTGTTGTGAGTACTCTGAAAACGAAAGGAAAATAAACAGAAAAATTGTAAATGAAATGTTGGAATAATTATCCCATTCCCAGAGATCGTCTACGCCGACGAGGTTTTTTTTTTTGTAATACTTTAGTTGACTTTGTAGTCCGGGGCAAAATTGACGCCTTTGAATAGCTTGAGTTGATTGTTTCTAGACAGAAGCAGGATCCTCTGTTAACTTTACTTTGCATTTGCAATCATGATCATTAAACTTTGGATTGTGAAAAAGAGACGTAAGTTATAAGCTGAATAAAACCAAATTGATTTCGTACTGTTGAGAAAATTAACATAGTTGAGGAAAAGGCCTTTCTCATCACTGCTGTTTGGATGATGAAATGGAATTTCTTCGCGGAAGAAGGCACCTTAGAGACGAGCATTAGGTGTAGATCAAAAGTTATTATTGGTGATTCACAGAATCGAAAGAACTGTAAAACGACCGGTCAATGATAACCCAAGAAATAAAAAACACAAAAACGAACCATATTATATTTTCTGATTTCTAATTACTTCATTAATACTTTTCATCATTCTCACACTTCTTATTTCTCGAGATTAACCTAGAGAAGTGAGCAATGGATTCCTTACTACACTTCCTTTTTGAGTTACTGTTGCATAACAAGCTACTCAGTCCAATGTATCGTTGGAATTCAATACAGATGCACGAATTAGATTGAGGCACAGTTTCTTCTGCCTTGCTTTAAATCAAACGCCAGAAATTGTATTTCTTTAACCTGTTTTCCATCGCTTTTCATAATACTTGTCAAGGAATATAAAATTACAAAGTGCCTGTAGGATTAATGGCGAAAATAAATACTTTTAAATCAATTTCTATAACATTTAATCAAAATGAAGACAACAAAGCTATAAATCTAAAATATGAAGAACCAAGGCGAAACGAAAAACAAACATGCAAGTGTATGACAAAAGTAAATTGAGTTGAGTATTCACAACGCGCTGCATTATCAAACACACTTGACGTGTTTCTTCATTTTTAAGAACATCTATTGAAAATTGAGATCAACTATTATGTGGCAATGTGTTTGCTAAATAACTATGAAGTTGCGATGCAAATTTGTTTTCGTGCGGAAGGTACTTGGTACATTGATTCTACAATGCAACCACTACCTCAGTCTAGGCAAGAGTTATGAAGACAAACACACTGCGCTTTTAAAGCTAGGAGACACAAATAAATGCCTAAATTTCCCCCATCGCCCACCACAAACTTACGTCTTAAATATATGCGGAAATTCATTAGCTATTGCACGAACTAGTTTCTGATCAACGGCACTACACTCGGTCTCTTCACAGAAAATGCGAGTAAATATTTTCATAAGTTCTTGTTTGCGGTATTGGTTCTTCTCGTAGTTGGTACTCCGTACCATACATCGACATAGGTTGAGATATTTTCCACGCATCTGTATACATGTTTTACGTGAAATAAACAAAATTAAATTTTTGTCGGCATCAACTTACGGGATTTCCAGCGCACAAGTCTGAAAGCTGCCGCACTACTATGTCAAACACAACGATCCTGTCGTTTGTGTAGACTAGCATAGCGGTTTCAGGAATAGTAAAGATATCGGTGATCATCTTGAGGATGGAATTCGTTTCCAGGGCGTGTCGAAACGATTTTAGTGGGTCCTCTGGAAAACAATATCCAATGGAGTTGCATTCAAAGGTTATGGTTGCTGACAGTACTTACCCTCTCTATTCAATAAGAGTAAAATTTTCTCCGTAAACACTTTAACGGTTCGCAACTTTTGCATAGCTTCTAACACGAAATTCTGATAGTACAGCTCAAATTGGAGATTGTACGATAGGAGAAGATAGATGACTAAGTCCACTAGCGGTTCGGGATGATTGCCTTCAACTATTTCGAGAAGAAACGTGCAGAAATCTACTCCAAGGAATGCTGTAAGCAATGCAAAGACATTAATTGTATTCTTGTGTATTTGAATTAGAGTGTTCTTACGGTCATGTGCCACGGGCATACGTTCTCCTTGGGAGAAGATTGTTGTTAGCATTTTGACGAGTTCCTTGAATTTGGGAACGTTCGAGAAGTGAGTTTTCATATCCTCCACCTGCAAATAAAAACAAAACCAAATAAATAAAATTAAATGTGCTTCTATGTAAAGAAAAATTATCGAAATGGTCAACATTTTCGCTCTTACGTGGATACCTCGTCAAGATAAGTATTTAATAAAAAAAAAGGAAGTAGTGGAACGAATAGTAAACTTCAAATTTGGATTCAGTGACGTCTTGATTCCTGAAGCCATCAATGACAAATCCCAAGGCTTCCCAACAAGTTCGCACACTCAATCAAAATACAACAACGGTAGCACTGGCTGGAGGGGCACGTTGTTAAAGGGCCCAAGGGGCAGCACCTGCATGCTAAAAAAATAAGTATCAGAATCATACTTACAATTTCCAGAGGTAGCACCGAAGTGAGTAGAATATCAATGATGGTCCTATCCAAATGACAGGCGGCGGCAAATGCTCTCAAAAGCAACTTTTTTATCGGCCAACTAGTTTCCATTTGATAGAACTGCACCATGTTGATGAGACTCTCGTATTGATCACAGGACATTTCGTAACAACAAATGTTCTCGTCAGCATTTTCCTAAGAATCCAGAAAATAATTCATTCAAAACTATTGCAAAGCGATTAACAGAAACCAACCAAAATATCAACCAGCTCCTCCAAAAACTGAAGTATGTCGTCCTCATCTTCGTAGAGCATCCAGGTGCGCTGCTCCGAGTCATTCTTACAATCGGCCAATTGGCAAAAGATATCCTGCAATCGCTTCGAGTCATGCGTCTCACCAAGCAGCTCTTTGGGTGTTTCCACTTTCTCAGTTACATGCACTGCCACAGCCTCTAGGTACGGATTGATGGCACCATTGTATAATTGCTCCAAGCTGGTGAGCACCACACGAAGTGCCTCACATGATAAGTCAAAACTCAAGTTAGTGCTACGCCGAATCACTTCGACTATTTGGTAAACATCTGCAGAATCGACTTTCACGTTATTACCGGCTGCTGCAGCTGCAGATGCCGCAATTATAGCCGCTGCGGCAGCACTGTCATCGTTTTCACTATCCGTCTGTTGTGGATGATGATGATGATGCTGAAAATGTGGATGTTGATGATTGTTGGTGCTGCTGGTGGTCTCCTTCTCACTTTGTTCATCGCTGGCAGCGTCCTCTTTGGGCTTGGAATCGGCTGCCGTATTTTCTGTGATCTCACTGGCATCAGTGCCGGCGCCATTTGCTTGTGCTATCGAGGAGGATTCCTTGTAAATTGTAATCACGTCTTCGCTGGTCGTTGTAGTTGTCGTTGTTGTCTCGGATGGCTCAGATGTAACACTGTTGTCGCGATTGTCTTGTGCGGGTTCGTTTGCTTTTGAATTGAGAACTCCCATGCTGGGGCTTTCTTGAATCATTTGTGGTGGGATTGCCACTCCCATGGCCGGACTGGATATAGATTTTTTACCCGACTCCAATTGCTTTGATTGTGGAGGACTTTGCAGTTCGAATTGCTGTTGAGTTGAGTTCAAGTGCGGCGATGAGGGGTTGATTAGTTCTTTCTCGGATAACTCATCATTCTCCTTGTCATTGTGGTTGGACTAGAAGGAGAGTAGTTATTTGAAGGAAGTTTTTTTTGTTAAAACAGGGCTTACACTATAAAAACGTTCGATTGCAGTTTTCTTCTCCCTGAGCCTGTCCAGAAGCTCATCTTTCGCGATGATGCCATTGATTTCGGTGTCTTTGGAAATTTCCAACGATTCAATGCTGGAGTTAAGAAAGCTGACCAAGAAGTCGGGTTCCACCTGCAAAATAGTCCAAAACACGTATTATGCATTTGGATTTGTCAAAAGTCGATCAGTAAGAATTCAGGCGGTCGTAGTTCTAAATGTTATAGATTGTGGAAAGTCCCTAATCGTCCCTAATGTCTACTTGTAATAGAGCACAACAAACTAAGAGAAAACCAAGATAATACCTTCTGTGAGGAGTGAAAGAAATCCGCAGCTCGAATCTCCCAGGAACTAGAGTCCAGAGAACTTGATATTGAAGAAGATAGGATGCAGAACGGTCTATAGAACTACCGACGAGCTGACTGGTAGTCGACGCTAACTCGTGGCGAGGCTTACTTATAACATTCATTCTTGTTTCTCAAAAGATAAAAGGTAGTTTTGGATGCTCCACTTGTGAACAGAGGTATCAGATGCTCGAATGCATACCACAACTCACAGTAAAGACGAAATAAGGGCTGGTCAGAAACGAATACATACATACATATCCTATAAATGTGAAATGATCTTTAATATTCAAAGAAATGACAATGTTAGCGGTAAATAACAAAACAAAAATTCAAAGAATGAGAAGAAAACGAAAGACCAACGCCTAGATACACCAGCTGTAGTGTTGTCAATTCATATTGAATGAATCGATTTCTTATCGCAAGGTTTTTTCTCCAGCTAGGACAATAAAAGTGGAACAAAACCTTAAATCAACACATACAAGCGTCTCAAAGGACCCACCCGAAAGCCAACAACTACGGACATCTCACTAATTACCCAACGCTGTCCACGTACGACATTATTGAGGGCACATTTTCTGCTCAGCCTTGAATGCATCGCTTAACTCTTGACTTCTCGTTTTCTTTTTATGCAGTCATCTCATCATTTAGTCTGCTCTCTGCATCTAAAGAAAAAAATCCACCCAAATGCATTTTCTTATTCTGCAACTCGAGGGGTACTTCAATCGAAATCGATTTAACCCCTTCTACCCAATACATCAGTCAGCCTCTGGCAAAGGACTTAAATTGTTCAAAGGCTATTGACATTTGTTTGTATCTGGCTCCCGGACTGAACTGAAGACGAAGAGTTTGTGGAAATTGTTTTGGCAGCGGAAAACATTTGAAATCTGATTACCACCACCCTTTTTTTCAACTTTCAAGGCTATCCTTCTTTTCGGGGGATAGGTCACAGATATACACATTAGCAATGCACCTACCTTTATCTTCATTACGTAATTGGAAGGAACAAACCCAATGTTTCCCTTCATGCTGACCACTTGCCACCAGTTCCTTTGACGGACGCTAGTCTGATAGAGGATAAAGTATTCGCCTTCGTCGAAACTAATTGTTTTGGGGTACACAGCTTGGAAGTCGTAGAGTGCCTTCAACATTTCGATCGTTTCTGTAGATGAAAAAGGACATGCGAGAGAATTCAATGGCAAATAGTTGTAATTTTTATATTATTTGTAAACAAAATCAAAGCGGTTGTATGAATAATTGTGAAGCAAAGAAATTTGAATACTCACCCATGATTATTTTGGATGAAAATTTGTGCACTTTAGTTTGTTTTTGTTTATTTTGGAAAATTCCGTTTGCAGTGAAGAAAAGAACTACCCACCCATTTGCGAATTGTACTGCGAAATTATTTTCACTCAAAAAAATCAACATACGAATGGAAAGCGTAAAATGAAATGTCAAATAGGTGTTTAATGTTTGCTTTTGCATTACGTAGAATAGTATAACACTCAGTATGGCAGAATTGATGAGGGTTCATGTCATCGCTTTGTGAATTCACAATCGTGAAGGCAAATATATTAATTAATAAAAAAATGTCATTCTAAAATATTGGTTAATGATGACTAGAGCAAGGATGAAAGACGTTGGCTCTACAATGCGAATTTAAAGCGCTTTCCCTGTGTCAACATTTTCTGAAAACGACCAAGGTAATAGAATATGACAACAGATAGTAATTAGGTATACAAAGAAAACTTTAATACAATCGAATATATATCAAAAAATGTAAATGCAAATTTAAGGCTTAAACAAAAAATGTTCCACATCATTCTGGTAATAGAACACTTTTATAAATTCGAAAACTCAGGCTTCTCTCCTTTAGTAAGCTGTGCCATTGTAGCTTTGACGAAATCTTCACTCTGCAGAAAGAGTTTGTTCATCTCACACTGAAAAGTAGCACCACAATTAATACATTCAACTTGCTATCATCTAAATTATTTACAATTTGATCCAGTCCATCCTGGTTGGGTCGAGACAAGGAGTAAACCATATTTTTTTTAGTCGCCTGTACAGCAATGGGACTTTTACTTGCTAAATCCTCTGCTAATGTCAGCGCACCTTCAATCAAAGTCTGCTTGCTTTCAAAAACACGACTTACAAGTCCACAGCTGCTTGCTTCTTCTGCGAGAAATTTCCGTCCAGTCAGACATAGTTCCCGAGCTAAGCTCTGACTATTAATGACCTTAGGGAATCGTTGCAATGTTCCTACGTCAGCTGCCATGCCGATTTCGGTTTCTTTTACTTGAAAAAATGCATCTTTAGTGCAATAACGAATATCGGCGGCAGTAATCAAATCGACTCCAGCGCCAATGCATGCTGAATGGATGGCTGCAATAACAGGCTTATTGCACAGTTCTAGCGAAGAAATTGAGTCCTAAAGTAAATTCCTTAATACATTAAAAAATGTTCTCTTCAGTTTAAATAATTACCTGGTGATGCTTGAGTAGCTTTTCTAGATAGCACCCCTTACGTGCAACATCATCGATTTGAGCCAATTCCTGACCCATTGAGATAAAACCATTTAAGTCGATACCTTTAACAAAGGTCTGTAAGAGAAAGTCGATTTATCAAAAACTAAATCGAGCTCACCTGCAGTGAAATGTTTACCCTCGGCTGAGATGACAACGGCTCGACATTCAGGGTTAACACTCAAAGACTCCAAGCAGACTTTAATATCGCTATAATTATAATTAGCTATATCATTTGGGCGATTCGGGGATATACGTACCTCCACATTTGCATGTTCATGGAATTATACTTGTCAGGACGGTTAAATTGAACATGGTAGACAAATGGCTTTGGGGTCGTCACCAACAGTGTCTTGAAGTTACTAGTGCTCATCCGTCGAAGTGGACCACATGACAGTGCTAAAGAAAACACGTACATTTTAGAGACAATACCAATTCAACTACAATTCTCGAGCTATACCGATCGCAGCCAGACAGAAAGATTTATAATATGCAATAATACGATTTGGAAGACCTACCGAAAAAGTCTCAAGTTATACTGAAGAGCAAAAGCTATGATTGGCATACGTTCATGACTGCCCCCTATTCCCTGGCTATACAGCAAGGAGACGTATTAAATAAAGAAAGTCTAAATATATGTAGTACAAGATAAGGCACCTTGAAAGTGGGGTTACCCTGCACTCGGTTGCTGTATGCTTTGTATGTTGTAAATGTTTTTGTATAATAGAATGACACGCTAAAGCTAGAGGACGGTTTGGACTTTGCACTTGAAAAGGGTCTACGTTTGATGCGGTGTCAATTTATTATTAAGAAAAGTGCACTTACAAATTAAATTTCGTGTAACCATACTGATCGACATACTTCTGTTGAAGATTTATAAATAACAATTACAACAATTCAATGCAGAGACGAAGATCACAGACGACCCAAAGCGGTCCAAACAAAATAATAATTTATTAATCTGACATTTGGACAATCAGCTGTTGGATCTTTTCGTTTTGTGGTATGGAAATAAGTTTGGAGTTTCAAATATGCATCGATATACAGCGGAACACTGGGAGTCTCAGCAAGTAGGTAGGCACCTATGTACCTAGACCTACCTACTGTTTACTGCAGAGACAATAGTATTGTCTCTGGTTTACTGTAGGACGAATATCGGTATAAATATTGTAAGGCCTCGAAAATGGATATGGAAAAAGAGGGTTTGCCCTTTTAGATCAATATAATAATATTTATCTCTGAATGGAGGTTATTTATATACGAGTATTTTTATATAAAAATAAATTGTAAAACCAATTAAAAAAATAAACCCATTTACGTGCGTAAATTTTTTTTGTATAATTATGACTTGTTATTCACCACACAAAACAAACAGTTCAGGTTTATCAAATTCAAATGTCAAACTCTAACCGGCCCGTCAAAATACTTCAAAATTCTTTGTTTGGATTTTGTTAGCTTTGCGAAAACAATTAAATAACAATTTCGCGGTCAGTCCCATTTAATTGCTGTACATTATTATAAAATAAAATTCACAACAATATGGATGTAAGTATACAATCTCCATGTTTTCCATAAATCGATAACCACTGCTCTAATGTACAATCAAAGGACGATATTGTCCCTCGTCTGCCAATGGATCGTGATAGCATAAAGTTTCAAGGTTGGAGCATTACTTACGAAAAATCCCATATCCTCAAGAGCATCTGCGCCAGCGGGAAAGAGAATTGTGCTGAGAACAGCGACAATTGCTGTGAACTATGCACGTAAGTTGGTAGATTTGTTTGGAGTAAAATCAAGCTTTGATTCAATTTTCTTTGAAAGCTATCGCTATGCTCTGGAACTCCCTCACCTACCCGATATGGTGTTCCATAAGAACAATTTGTCCCTGTTACATTCAGGTGGTGCTGGTATGGAATTTAAACCTATGGACGCTCTACGCTTGGTCGAAAATGGTCGACAAGCATTGCAGGTTGCCTGTGCCGAGGAGTGGCAAGAAAGCAGGTATACTCTTTAACTAAATAAAATATTCTTTAGAAGTACAGATTGAATTTATTTGAAGATCTGGCCACCTATTGGAGGAAAAATTCAAGCCGTTCGATTGGACATTCTCAACAAACTATCAAGGCACTTTGAACGACAAGTTTCGCGTTGAGGAAACTGACAGGAAATTGGACGTTCACAAGCTGATGCAACGAGAAAAGATATTATTCTACCATGATCTAACCCTTTTCGAGGATGAACTGCATGACAATGGGATTTCATCATGCTCGGTTAAGATTGTGAGTGCAATTTATGGGTCGAATACCTTTTACTTATTGACTTCTTGCAGCGCGTCATGCCGTCGGGTTTCTTCGTGCTCTTGAGGTATTTTTTACGTGTGGACAATGTTATGCTAAAAATGAATGACACCCGATTCCATTATGAGATTGAGAACGACTTTATATTAAAGGAGTTCACAGGAAGGGAGGCCAAATACGTCGAACTTAAAAACGTAAGCCCTACTGGATATTTGTTTGGTATGGTATTATTCGTTGTTATCTTTATAGGTGGCCTCGGCGTTTTTTACTATACCCCACGAAATCGAGAAGTATCTACCGATTAAGACGAAGCAAACGTACAAACTCTATTTTAAGTAAGCCACGAAATAATCGCTTCCGTCATTCTCCGAGAACTAAGTTCTCCGTCAATTTTGTTTGACAATATAGGTACCTAACAGAATACAATACACATTAATGCAACAATGAACTCAAGTTTTATTCAACTAAAGTTGTTTTATTTTTCGTCAAATAGGTATGAATATCTCTTTCATTTCAATGCATCATCTGTGTCAGCCTCTCCCTGTTCACCGAATAGACTGCATGTGATGGAATTATGTTTCTGTCATTGAATGCCCTTCGTAGGTCTCTTAACGTAATTAAATTCCCCTTCTGCGGATATCTGTAAAATAAAGTCCTATCAAATAAGAGAATGTGTCAATTACACCGCAACTCACACTTCTTCGCAGGCAGATAGGAAAATCCCCTCATCGTTAGTGCGCCGCATGAAGTTCGGCGAAGTTATTTCCTTGTCCAGCACTAGGGGACCATCGTCAATTTTCTGTCTTGTGACCGAATTCCTTAGAAAAGGATCTCTTATCGGTGCACCAACGTCATAGTAGAACGATCCCTCTCCCGTGACCTTGTAGTGCTTTCGCTTCATAATTATCGACGAGATAAGATTCTTCAAAAGAAACTGTACAGCTGTACACATGTAGTCGGCAACGGCGTCTTCAACGTTGACTAGACCAACTTCCCAGGCGCCAATCAAAAACCGTCCCAAAATGCAACCCAAATCAGGCAGAAACAACTCCTGCACACAGTATCGTTGGGCGGGCATCATTTGCAGGGAACTTTCGAAACCACTTGGTGGGCGAATGACCTCCATGGTATCGGGCACCAAGAAATCAAAGAAATCGTACGGTTCGAAGGTGGCACGTTCGTTGTGCGATCTTGAGCTACGTTTTCGCTTGCGACTAGAACGTGATACATTCCCACCACTCGCAGAACTACTTGATATCATAGACAGAGGCTGTGGTGATTTGATCGCACCAATTTTACACATCATTGCTCGATAAAACTCGGTGTGCAGATGAAACTTCTCTGGAGGGAGCAGCTTCCGACATTCCACATTAAACTGAGCATAATCCGACTTACATCGAAAATAAATTCTCATGTTATTCATGTACCTTTCGACATTGTCTCCTAGGGCGGCCATTATAGCGTTTTTAGCTAAAATAACTTTTTCACTTAGGTCGCTCATTTTTGGGTGTTTTGTTTTTAGTTTATAGCTGCGCTGTTTTGTTTAGTTTGTTTACCCCAAACTCAAATTGTTGACAGTCCTGTCCGTTGACAGTTCCCTGCTATGGTAAGGTAAGGTAGTGCAGTGTCAGTTTTTAGGTAGGTATGTTTGTTGAAGACATATTATGAAGGCAATAGGACATTCTGCACTTTTGGTTAGGAACCGAACTAACAATTTGAAAGGCAAAGCCAAGTTTTCACTAACCATTATTTATATCGTATTCGATTTGGCTTTTCAGATCTGAGATTTCAGATTTCTGCTGCTAAGCAAACATGAAATCCGAATTTTATTGGTTCTTGCCGCAAAAAAAAAAAAGTTTCCACTTGCACTTGCAATCGAAATCGACATAGGTAAGTTTTTATACAAAATTTCACGGAGCTAAATATTACACTCACACATTTCTAGGTTTTCACTATCGAATATTGACTTGAGTGTCAAATAAGAAAAATTCTAACAAAACCTTAGAGCACAATTTTATTTGACGATTAAAATTGCAAGTCAAATACAACGGGTTCGTAGTCGTACCTAGTCCAGGCAGATCTAGTTGACATTCTTACTACATAAAACACGTATCCCAATATCCCCAATGATAGCCCTTTATTATACAAATTTTTCTATAGTAGTTCTAAAGGAATTCTGAAGATTGTGTCTTTTAGAAAGTGTTTTTGACAAAAATGACAAAGAAAATAAACGTTGGTTTTAATTCAATGTCACATGCTTTTATTTAAATCTCAACAAAAATACTAAATGAAATCTTAGTTTATTTTTTTTAAATAAACTCCGCTCGATACTGCTTGTCACCAATAAACAAACTCATGCGAGTTATCGCATCAGGTGCAGTAATAATGTATGTGTTGCGTGGATCAGTAAACTCATTACCGCTACCTGAAAATAGGCAATACAAGATTTGGAAAATTTTTTTTTTGTAAATGTTACATTGAAACTCACTTATTTCAAGTTCCTTGAACTTGGATGAAAGACCCACTTTAACACGTTTATAGCTCCGCAGTTCAACAATTTTCAAGTCAGCCATTAGCTCCAACAGAAACATTATATGTACGGAGGGCATCTGCTTAAACCGTAATGCCAGCGTATGTACAGTACATCCGCTTTGCACAGTACATTCAATAAGAATGCTAGCCATCCATTTGTCGAGAACACGCCGATTAAGGGAGCCGTTCACTCGAATCCACGGACAGGGCTTTAGAATAAGCAAATCCTTAATGCTAAAGAAAAACATTATCATACGTTCAACGAAATGATAAACTCGGATTCAAAAAAAGGAGCAAAAAGTAGACAAAATACGTCAGGTTGCATATTCCACTATTCGGGTGAGTTCTCGAACCATCATAAATGTTAGATTTTGCACACTCCAATAACGGAATAGGACTGTAAATCAACGTAACCTTTTGTTCATCTTTTTGTTGTGCTAACTTACTCATTATGATGTGCTAACGTTGAGGTTGTAACTTCAGTTCGATCTTCAAAGCGTTCAACTGGTTTTGATATCCGGCGGCCTTCTTCATTGGCTCTGCTGTGTTTGGCTACATTGTCTGCATCTTCAGTGTCCTCCTCCTCTGACCGAATTTTTCGCTTTTGCGGTGGAACTAGCTTGCCCATAGATTCACGTACAAGGCGCTTAATGTGACGGGTATGGATTACCCAGTGTCGGACGTAGTTCTTTTGAACATACATAAAGGATGAGACTCCCGCTCTAAGTACTAGATAATGCTGGCGGAGAAGTTTTACAGCTCTTTGAAGAAAATCAACATCCGGAAAGTTCTCCTATTGAATGAAAGAAAGTGTAATGGGACAAAGTGAAGTAACCTGTTTACAAAATATTTACCAATAGATCAGAGGCATGAGCTCCAAGTTCATATGATTCAATAAAATTGTGAATTTTCTCGACCTGTTCTTGTTCAGCATCGCTGAAGTTATTCGAATCCATTACAGTTTTAAGGGTGTCCAGATTGTTTTGTGTATATGTCCAGTAGGTGTTCCTATGAGCAGTTGATTGGATTATACGAAGGTAAGGCACAGTAAAGAATAAGCTCGATATAAGGATGGTGGGTGCAAACATCATGTTCAGAGGATTAAAACTAGAAATGAATACCGTACACTTCCACAAAATCAGATAATAAGAGAACCGACAGCCGAATATTCTTGGTCCAGTGACTGATACCGCCAAAAAATGATGACACTTGATAGCTGACCAGGAAAAATTAGCCGAGAGCACTTAGGTATTTTATGCAACTGACATATGACCTCTCATCGATGGAATCGTTTAAAATGCAAATAAACTGCTTTGACTATAACCAATTGAAAATTTGGCAACAAAAAAGGATCGATATTCCCACAAACTAAACTAGTATAAGGTAATAAAAGGAACTTACTCGAAAATAGTGTCGAATATCTGGTCGCGTAGCGTGGCAGATTCCAAAAGCATCTCGGGCATCATAACGCCCTTATATTTCGCCTTTTCCACGCCCACTAGAACTTCGTCATTAGAAGATATCTTAAGCGTTGGCAAACAAACTACAAATGCATCTTGGGCCCTTGCATTCTTCTCCTCCTTATTCATTGCTGGTTCGAACTCGTCATTGTTGGTCATATCGTCATCGACTCCTACTTTCGCGATATCTTTACAAATGCCGATAAGGTCAACTGGCTTTCTCTGGATAATTATTTTACCGAGATCCTTTAGTTCATCTTTGGACAGATTGTTGTTCATAAACGTCTCAAACTTTTCAAACACTGTCATCAGGTTGTCTAGACCGATGTTAATGGAATCTTTCTCAGTATCCGCTTCCATCTCTTTGTTTTCGTGGATTTTTTCCAGTTCATCACCTCGAGCGGCTATAACTTGTTCGATAGCGATCATATAGTTGTCAGCCTTCATCACGCAATCGTTGAAGGGACAGAAATTTTCAGATTCTTTGTCATACCGACTTAAAAATGTCAAGTCTACCGACTGATTTAAGTTGCCCAGGAAGCAAAAGAAATGGATTTGTACGGTGTTCAGCTTGCAGACTACGTCGAACGGGTTGTAGTGCAGCACGTACTTCTCGTTGGCAGCTTTAAACTTAACCCTAGTGGCGAGTTCACCCAATGCGTCAAACTGTTTCAAGTATTCCGTTTGGGGAGCATTCTCCAATAGAGTGTGATAATGATCGAAAATTCGCTCGGATGCGGAGACACAAGTCTGTTGAGCAGATGGATCCACGGTCAACATGTTAGACGGTGTCTTTATATCGACATTGATGTAGTTATTCCAGAGCAGCTCCCCAATTAGGAAAAGCTGTGCCGAGTGAGGCGATTTGATTTCCATTGCAGTTGGCTCAGCGGCGTAGATTGCCTTCACGAGTTGATCGAAGAATGCGTGGTGCATGTCAAACAGAAGGAACGGAATCCGTAGGAACATCAAACTCAAGCGGTATTTATTCGAGAAGACGTATGACGGACCAGTCAGCTGCTGGGTAGTATAGGCTTTAATTTGACCCTTCTTGCGTGCCACTACTAGTCCATCAATACGAGCTCTCTTGAAGGCTGCGTGCAGTAAGTCCTCGGGAAATGTTTTGAAAACTTCAAAGATCTGCAGATTATATTGCGTCTTGTCGCGAAAACAACACAAAGAGCTGTGCAGCACATCGTTGATGGTGACCAGTTGCAGTTCCATCTTTGTGGCTGGATTGAAGTGAAGCAAAGTTTTGCTCTCGTTGAGCGGCGAGCACTCACGGAATTTCTTGTAAAATTCGGTCAGAGTGGCGGGAAAGTTCGACTTGTGTAATCCGTTATCCTGGGGGTCGGTCAAACTGATTAGAGTTTGTAATTTACCAAAGGTATACAAAAAGTGAACAAAAAGTGCATTCTGAAACTCCGCCTTCGCAGAGTAGAGCTGTCTCAATTCGCGCAAGAATCTATCGGCTTCGTAGCGTGTGCTTAGATGCTCATTAGTCTGCAGTGCATGCAGCCATGTGGGTAACTCAGGCAGATGACGATTAGCTCTGATAAGAAACTGAATCCTGCGGTGACATGCCTGCGTTGTCTTGTTGTGAATACCACAAAGAATGCGAATAAGATCGCGGGTTATTCTAGCAACGTCACGATGACTGAAATGGATGACTGGCACGCCAAGAAAGAGGAATGTGGCTCTTGTCATTTTCAAGATGAGGTCTTCTTTGGTGCTCCATCGAGCGCGCAGGGAGCGCATCTGCTTCAGGGCATCTCGGTCAATGGAGTCCACAATAATGGCAGATTTTTTCTTCTTTTGAACCATAGTTCCCTTGCGCTTAATTACCCTTCCCGCAGATGTGATAGTAAAGCGATTGACTTTTTTCACCGTCATCGTAGGTGGCGTACCGGTGGACTTCTTATTGCCAACCGTAGTCATAAGCTTGGACATCTTGGTCCGAATGAACTTGGTGCCTTTCTTTAGCTTCTGAGTTGCAGCTGCTGCGGTATGTTTATTGTTTACCAGCCAGGTCCAGTTGCGCTGAAACGAGGAATAAAGACCCGAAGCGATTCCACCCGCGCCCAGACCATCACCCGGTATCTTGCCCGTATCCAGAAGCGGCGCTTCCTCAAATGTCGCCACCGGAGCGACAATCAAATTAAGTTCGTTTCGTCGCAGCTTGTAGAGTATCATTGTTGATGTCCTTGATAAGGTCACGTTCTTGTGAATGAACCCAAGCTTCGTGTGCACACAGATTTTGTGCAGGCAGTTCCAGTATTGCTGAACGTCTGCGTAGCTATTGAGTTCAAACTTAATTTCGCTGTATTCACGATCCGGATTGATCTTCATATAGCCAGCTTCAGATGTTGTCGTATCCAAAACTGTAGCCTTTCTATTAACATACACCCAAAGCTGCAGGGCGTCCTTGCCACCCTTCTCGCTAAGCTGAATCAGACCCATTCGCTGCAGTATCCGCACGATATTAACAATTATCCGTCCAAGACGACCACGGTTTATCAACGCTTGCAAGTTCAAAGGAAGCTGTTTAATCAGATAGTGCTGCCGAATGGGATGCAAGAGAAATTCCAAGGCCAGCGGGTCGACACCCGGCGGAACGTGAATAATTTTGTTGAGCATTGAAAATGGCATCCGATCGACAACATCCGGAAGCGATACCCAACCCGATGGCTTGCCATCATAAACAGGTAGCGGATTTATAAAGGTCCTCCAGTTGATTCTCTCCCTATATGGAACGATATGCTCAGAGATCATGGTCTTGTAGAGATCTGCGAAATCTATGTTCGGCTCGGATTGCAGCCACGTTTTAAGAACCTCCTCAGACAACTCCAGCGCCGGTTGGTTTGGCGACAGCTGAAACAGCATGTAGTACATAAACTCGTGCAGAAACCGGGCAGTTAAGAACTTCGGAGATTTATGTGGCCCAGCCGGTATAAGACCTACGCGAGTCTCCTTTGGCCTTGAAAGCTCCCCTGATCGAACGGGATTGTTTCGGAATTTTTTCTCCTCTAAGTAGAGGAAGAGTGCATTCTTCAGCCTGATTACCTCCTGTGCTAACACAGTATGGTCGGCCGAGATTTTCGGATGCGTTATGTAGCGATAGATGCGTGCGTTTTCCTCGAACCGCAACAATACTTCAAATAATTTCACAACGCCAACATTCTGCAATCGAGCAATGGTCCGATACAAAGACTTGTTGCAGATTTCGTCTTTGTATCCAGCCTCGAGTTCACATCTAATAATTTCCTGACGCAGCATTGGCACCTGTATTATGCATCTCTCATTAAGGACTTCAACAATTTTCTGTTTGCGTTCGATTTGTTTAGCTGTCTCGTCGCGCATACTTTGGACCACATTTTCGTGTGTTACATGCTTGATTGTGGCCGTGATTTGTACAATGTCTTTCAATTGTGGTTCCTGATCTATTGGAATATTCTTTAAAAAACAAACAAAACATGTTTTAAGCCACTCATAGAAAACATGTTCAAGGCAGTTAGGCGACTACGAAATTCAAACTTACCGGCTCATCATTACATTTAAGATTCTTTGTTATATTTATGTTATCTTGCTTGACTTTCTGAATCGAGTTCGAACAATTAGCAGCTACTAACCTGAAAATATATTTATCAGTGGCTTTAAGTTCCATACAACACAACACCACATCGCTGCACCCAGCGATTGCCAATAACTAAAAATGCAAACTCACATGTTTGTCCGCTGTCTCCCCATGTCTTTGCAGTATGAGGTCACTATCTTATCAGCCAGCGCCTTCTTCAGAGCCTGGCGCACATTCAAATGATTCATAGATAAGATCGAGCATAACTGCGATTGACTGCAACCTTCACTGCCGCACTTCTCAACGGCACGATATATTTCCTCAGGAAGTGGCATATCGGCGAACGAGTGCTTGTATTCAAAAAAGTCTACAATCACAGGGCAAAACGAAAAAATTAATCTAAGTCGAAGCATAAGAGAGGCTTTCACCAACCATTTGATCCCTTTTCGTCTGTTTCGTCGTCCTCATTAAATAGTTCATCCTCTGACAAATTGGGGTTCTTTAGTCGAACACACGCCACTTCACGGTCCATGTTCATTTTGGGTGTTGGCTTAAAATTGGGCAACAAGTCTTTAGCACGAATGTTCTAAAAGAAAAAGATATCCATCGGGAATTCCAAAAACTAGATAGTTGAGGACCATTTACTTACACACGTTTCAAAGTACTTTCGAAAAAAGTGCGTAAGCAATATTTTCTTGATCATCGTCTGATTTTCTACCGGGAACAAATGTTTGACATCGGTCAGTGTCATTCTTTGATGGGGGGCGTGCTTCAGAGCAACAAACATCTTTTCAATGACAACAATAAATGCAGTTTTGTTCTGCGTGTGAAACCGCGTTAGTGTAAGCAAGCTGGAGCTTATCAAACGATCATTGCGCTTTTCTGTATAGGCTTGTTTGGTTATTAGGCCAAGACGCAACAGTTTGTTTCTGTAAAAGAGGAACAATAATCGGCAATTTACAACCATAAACTAAAATTACCTTATGTAAAATCCTATTGCTGAATCCTTACAGCAATGCAGAATAGAGTAAGGGCCAGCTGAGGATATGCCATTCTTTCGCGAGCGCCCGATAAATTCAAGTACACAGTACTGAATAGATGTAATTTCAGTTGGTATACTTATATTTGGTGGCACAAGGCAGTGATAGCGCAGCTTCTGATTGCCAACGATAACAAAAGAGTCGCCCCATTTGTCTTCGATCTGCTGTAGGGACATTTTCTCAACTTCCTTGAACGGTATGCGCACCCGCACGTCATACGATTCACATGAACCGAGAACCTCACAATCGGCTATCGGAACGGATTTGTATATGGTGAAGGGGCATTCACTCTGGATTTTTTTTTTTTTCTGAGAATTACCAATTGAAACATTTGTCGAACTTTTTACTTACCATTGTAATTGGTAGTCCATAATCTGGGTCGGTTATGGAAAATCTATCCCAGACCTTCAATTTTTCTCGTGGTTCAGGCAGTTCAAAGAACTCTAAATAGTTGCGAGCTTGCAAGAGGACCTTCCAAACTTGGACTTGGAATTTGTATAGCAGGGGAAGTGGTAGCTGTAAGGTATCTGCAAGCCGTATCCATAGTCCTGCAGACAGGGAGAAATACTATGCGGTATAATGCGGTTATATGAATATCGAATATTACCGGCTATTGTTATTCCCTCAAGTCCTTCGAGGCCAATTTCATCAAGAATCACTGCTGGTAGCGGTTTATTAGAAGTAAAAGCCATCCTTTTTTTAGTTACAGTACGGACTTTGCTTTTATTAATGTTAAATTGTTTTCACAGCATCAACACCGGTGTTTGTTTACTATATTTTTGTAATGCAAACTTGAGTCAAAACCATCTGTTTGTGACATTTCTTTCATGGCTCTCATGTTGGTCTTCAAGAGTAGGAAATAAATATTTACGTGTACACATTTGCTTTCAAACTGTTCAGTGCTCAGCTCTGAACTAAAAAAGAAAAACGCCTATTGTAAGGATTTATTTACAGCGAGCCCTAACATTCCTTTATTCCACGTAAACCCAAATATTTGACGCAGAATCGAGCCCTAAGGACACGATTCACGAGATATCATTCATTCCCAAATTGAGATAAAAAGCAAAACATGTTACATTTCTTCAAGACTTAAATAGTTTAACTTGAAAATAATTGAAAAGACTTCTTTGTTGAACACAGAAAGGAATACCTACGACTTCTTGTCGGTTTTTATTTAAAGACAACGCTAAAAAGATGCTTCAAAAAGTGACAGCTAATACAGTCATATATATGTAAAATATAGACATTTTGTTCATTTGAGAGCTAATCTGGTCATTTGCCTTTTGGCATTCATATGCTTAATTGGCATACAGTCTAATCTTAGCTTAAGAATGAGATCACAAATCAGACGACTAAAGTGTCATGGATGTTCACATTACTGCAATTACTTTAAAAAATATCTATATCTGATAACTGCAAAGTGATACAGTGAATTTTGATTGGTTTTCCCGGCACTTGAAGGTGAAATGAAGCATCAACAAGCTTTTGGCTTGTCGTGTCGCTTTTATTAATAAAAGTAGTCGTGCGACGACGTCAAAACTAGTACAAAAGAGGCATTTCACATTTTCATCCAACCTTTGTCGTGAAAAAAACATTAATGTGGTATTCGTTTGGGCTTCTTCAGATTTGCCCTCAGATTTCAGATTTCGTGTGCCTAATCGAACATAAAAACGCTCTTGCTTTTTTTTGTGTTGATATTCGTGCGACTTGAATACGTGTAGTCCTCGACACTTTTCTATGCACTTTCCATTCACTGGTTAAATTTTATATTATAACATTCGAAATTTCAGTCCCGATTGATTTCTAAATATTTGTACACAAATAATTTACGAAAATAGATTCACCCGAAGCAATGCCTTTCTTTGCTGTAGAAAAAATTCACGCAAATGTAAACAAACTCCACCAGATGTCAAACTCACATGCACTTGCATTGGTAAATCTGAAGCAAATCTGAGAAAATATCTAGATTCGCAAAAGTGCTCTGAAATCTAATGTGGTATTCGCTCTGAGAGCGCCCAAACGAATACCACATAAAAAAGATTGCTTTTTTTGTACTAGACGCACATAAAAATTGCTCTGAGGGCGAAAAAAGTGCTCTGAGAGCGCCCAAACGAATACCACATAAGCGTAATGATTTGGAAGTCGTGTACTTTTGAGTCGGATACAACACCGTAATCGAGGTGGGGTTTTGGGTTTTTCAAACCGCCACACCTATCTAAACAGTTCCTGAAATACCTTTTTCCGCGTTCTGTGAAAATGACCAGGGGTCAATTTTCTTTCATTAAATTCTAATTATTTATAAAAATTACAAGAAAAGAACATAACTAAAAAAACTGCTGTTAATGCTTTTTATGATCATCTCTTTTTCTTATTAGACAATTGCATCCAACTGGGTAAAGCGCGTTTTTTTGGCGACACTGTAGGTTTAGATCCACATTCCGATTCAGAGCTAGAATCGTCCTCATACTCAAAAACTTCTGCAGCTTTCCGTTCAATGATGCGCGGTTTCCGCGGATTTTCATTCGAGTCCAACTGGGGCTCAGTTTTTGCACCATTAGTTACAGATGGATTGGTGGCAACTGTTGACGTAGAATTGGCTTCACCTATAGACAGACTGATCTGTAACTCAGCTTGTTCGGAGACCTGTGTTAAGTCCGAATCATCGATATCTAGATCCCAGTCTTCATCGAATATGTCTGAACCTGAGTCGGTGCCGTTTTCAGATGGCAACTGGGATGAATGGCTTTTCTTCACGTTCGGTGGGTCAAGATTAAGATCGTCCGACTTGAGCGCATCAATTAACAAGTCTAGTTGGCTGTTACAGCAAGCTGATGGTGCTTTGCTGTTGACTTTCTGTTGATCTTCTCCGCCATTAATCTGCGGCCATTCCGTATCTTCAATATCCGAATCCCAGTCCGCAAAGATTGCATTTTCGATATCAGAATCGATCACAATAATTGGTGGTGGTGGTGCTTCGATGATTTCAATCGAGTCTTGTGAATTTTCGATCGGCTCTTCGATTGCAGGTATTGCATCAGTAGATGAATTAATTGGCAGGGTTGTTATTTCATGCTTGTTTTCGGAGACGGCTGAACTTATTTCAGGATCACTGGGTGGCACTATGGTACTGGCTGTAATATAAAAAGTAAATACAAATTTCAATTCCTATGCAGTTAAACTCACCTTTCAGAAATGCATCTATCGTTGTTACTGGTTTCTGTTCAAACATTTTGGCCAATGACGACGGTTTAGTTGGCTTGATCATCTTGGCTTGATAGTCTCTTATCACTTTTAGAAAAACCGGCCCAAAACGTTGGGTCTTCTCTTCCGAGTACCCATCGAGTCTAATATTTCTCAATTCCTCCATTGTAGTCGGCTGTATTTTCGCCAGCTGCTGAAGGGCTCTAGTAGATGCCACAAGATAAGGCATTACATCGAATAAACTAGCTAATTTCGAACGAACTTTCACCAACGGGCGATAAATATCCGTTAAGGATGTGGGTGGTGTTACTGCTGCCGTCGATATAATTGACGCTGCTGCTGTTGAAGTGGATGGTTGGTTAATTGGCTTCCTGTCCGCAATCTGCAGTATTTTGGGAGTACCCTGCACCTTCAGCTTGAGTAGTCCAATTATCTCCTCACCGGGTACGATTTTGATAGGATCTTGCTTAACAATACCACTCAACCAGACTTTAGCCTTTGAAGTGACCGAACACCTCGACTGCACATATTGGCAAAAACTGTTTTCCTGGGTCACTTCAATCATCGCAAGCATCTGAATGTGCATTAGGCTGTTACTAATAGCTTCTAGCCATTTCTCAGATTTTTCCTTCAAACTGCCGTAGAGGGGATGGGAGATCAACTTCGGTGGCACCAACTTCGACTTTGATCCGCGCAGTACTAGGAATGCTTTGCGAAGACCATACTTGTCCCCCATGTCCCGCAAAAGGGTAAGCATCTTTAAAGATTCATCGGTAATGTCAAGCAGACCATCTTCACTTACGCCTTGATATTGCTGAAAGATTTTGGTAGATGATTCGGAGTTAGTTAAGAAACGATTACGTCTGCAGTTGTCACAGCAGTCATGACGCTTTTGTAATTTGCTGCAGTCCTCTCCAAAGTACGATAGTATAAAACGCCTGCGACATTTCGTACTGTCGACGTATTTGCTCATAGCTAACATTAGACTTTCCATTTGTTCTTTGGACGCCACAACTTTGGACTTTTCTCTGATCATGCGATGAAGTTGCCAATCCTTTTTCTGATAAAACATTACACATTTTGCTGGCAGACCATCACGACCGGCTCGACCAACTTCTTGGTAATAACTTTCCACGTCTTTAGCCACCCCATAGTGAATAACGAGACGCACGTCAGGTTTATTGATACCCATTCCAAAGGCAATCGTTGCAACAACTACGCGTATACGGTCATGAATAAAATCGTCGTGGATCGTTTGACGATGTTTGAGAGAACGTCCGGCGTGATACACACCACAAAGATAACCTTGTGAGGATATTAAAGAAGCTACTTCTTCGGCATGTCGTCTCGTGATACAATAAACAATCACAGATCCAATTTTTATATTTTTAATGTATGTCCCGATGTTCAGCCAAGGGTCGGACATCTTTTGAACTATAAACTCCAAATTGGGACGGTCAAAACCGGTAGCTACAATCTACAAACGAATCACTGTTTAAATGTTTTCCAATAAAAAGAGGAGCACTTACCTGTGCATTTGAGAGCTGTAAACTTTGGATGATATCATCTCGAACTTGTTCCGTTGCAGTAGCGGTCATCGCAAGAATAGGCACCGATGGGCATTGCTTTCTCAATTTACTCAAATTGCGATATGCAGATCGAAACTCGTGTCCCCACTTGCTAATGCAATGCGCCTCATCAATAGCTATCAGCGTTAGATGTTCTTGTATGCGTTCGAGCAGGAATGTGCCCGATTCAGAGGTTATATATTCCGGAGTAACATACACGATGTTGTATTGTCGATCGATTACCTCATGGACTGTTTCGCGTTTCATTTGTGCAGAACCAAGAAAGCATGCACGAAGGTTGGAAAACCGCATAGCCAGAACTTGGTCTTGCATTAAGGATATCAAAGGTGACACTACGATGGTAATTGTGTCTCGGTATATCGATGGGAACTGATAGCACAAGGACTTGCCATATCCAGTGGCCATGATAACACAATTGTCGCGAGAGTCATGAAGAATGGACGATATAACCTTCCATTGCATTGCACGAAATCGTGAGTGACCAAATGACTTTTGTAAACATTGAATGTATGGTTCGGGTATGGAGTCCTCTGAAGTGGGAGTAGCCATTTCAAATGGCTCACTCCAGTTTATGTCGAGAAGTTCGTTGTCGTACGACATGATTGCCTTTTTTTCGATGATACTGTTAATATGATAGAGATACCGGAAAATGAAAACTTTCTACTTTATATGTCAAAAATTTTACATTATTTGGAGTAGGTATATTTTTTGCAATAACTAACTCCAAAAAATGTTATCAACAAGTTCAAAAACGCAACAAAAGCAAAATGCAGCCAAAGGCAACTGACAGCGAACTGTCAAGAAGAAAACATTTGATATAAACTTTGTTTGTCAAAACATATTTAAGGCAAAGATCACACTTGACAAAAATTGCTCAGTAGGCGTTTTGTGGGTTTTATTGGTAGAAATGGACGCTGTGGACTTTCTTTTATTTTTTTCTACATTTTCTGGTTTGGTTTTGAAATGAACTACTTATAAATTAATGTCGTTTTCCATTGGGACCACCAGAAATCCTTTTCAGATCTCAGATTTTACGCTGCTAATGGAACGCGCAACGAAATTGATCTGCTTTTATAAAAATGTACTACTGCGTTATTTGGCAGCAATATTAGCTGTACAAATTGCATTTGTCTTTGCAAAAATTACAAATGGATATCGACTTCAAAATGATTTCCCTGTTGTGGATAAAAATTTAGTATTTTTGGTGATTCGTAGTCTTCAGATGACGAGGAAGACTATGAAGAGAATAATTCCTCCAAAATTATATCCATGGCTATGTATTTCTGTATTTTGGTTTTCACGAAACTTTGCGCATTTGGCTTGAAAGCAAACTTCTTTAAATGACGTAAAACAGCTGTGCAAGGCATATTGGTATTGTGGCAGTATTTGTAGATCTGAAAGAATATCGAGATCTGCAAAAAGTGCTCCGAATAGAAAAAAGATTGATTTTTTTGCCAAATGGAACATGAAAAGTGATTTAGATAAAAAAAAAAAAAAAAAATTATTTCTTGTCCCAATGGAAAACGACATAAGTAAAATTTCTGGAAACTACTTATTTAATTATATGTGGGCAAATAAAACGAAACTATTAAAATATTTTACATTCATTAAAATATGAATTTAAAGCTCGCCGAAGTTCCTACCAGAGACAATACAGTATTGTTCCTACTGTCAGATCAATATTATGACTACTAAATTCAATTAATCTTTTTTGATGTTTGTTTTGCAACAAAATGAAAGCGGCAGTAAAAACTGAAACATCTTTGCAGAAAGCAAGCATATTAATACTGTTAAACATTAGTATTGAGCTTATGCTGAGCCTGACCAGAAAACTTATTTTTATTTTTGCAAGTTTGCCTCTAAAGCGTTCCCGGAAATGTTCAGGAATTCAATGGTCAAAAGAACAGCACACTAACCACTTAGCCACTGCAAAGATGTGCTTAAATAATGAATGTGCAAACATTGCATGTTCGAAATATTATACTGCAGTCTTTCAGTATAATAGTCATATCTTGCATTGAAAACTGTTAAGTTGTTTTCTTTACTTTCGTTTGTGTGTAGAAAGGTTTTTTAATTAAAAGGTGGAAAATGTTTACATTCTAAAATTAAAAGGCCTCAATGCCTTGGTGGCCCATGCCCTAGCAAACACCTAATTAGAATGGAAAAGCTTATTTTCACATCAACTCGCAATATCAAATAATTATATCCTAATGTGCGGTGATAATTGAGAATTATATTTAAATTAAAGTACTCATCTCTGTGCGGCCATGTCTTCATATCAAACGTGCCATTAACACATTTGTATCCACAGCTGACCCGAAATCTATATGAAAACGCGCATATCATTTGTAGCATTACTGAAAATCAGATCAATAGCACCTAGCCTGAGAGAATATTATTTCGTATAGCGTTCTATCGATATAGTCTTTCTTCTGTTTCCAATTGACTTTGTTAAAATTATTTGACAATTTTGTTTGTCATTTTGTTGTAACACATTTTATGTTTGTTTGCCATTTTTGTTTACACGATTATTTAGTAGATTCCTACGATTAGCACCTGATTTTATTTTATTTTTCGCTGACTTGATGACTTTATCTTAGAACCGATAGCCAAGACCAAATTGTCGGTTAGTATCAGTCGTTCGTGCGCTTTGGTTATCATACTGGTGCTGGTCATTTGAATTTAAAAATATTTTTTTTTCTTACAATTTACCAGCCTAAAATTGTTGTTCGTAGAATACGAGTATGCTTTCTTGCTCGGTACTGTTAGTAGTTTTAGTGGATCTTTTGTGGCTGACAAGTGCTTTAATACGACCAAGCACTGAACTGAGTATTACGAATGGGCAGGGATTTGTAGCTTACTTGGACGTCGGGAAAAGTTTTGGAAACATCAGTCATTGTTGGTTTAGTTTTAGAGGTAAAGTTGGGTATTTTGTAAAAGCGACTTTCAAATATGTGACTTTATGTGAGAAGTGTAATTCTAGCGTTAAATTAAATGTTTCCTACCGCAAAATATAAGTGCGTAGAGCAGGCGCGTGTGTTACGTATGTAAAGCAAGTATGTACCTACTAATGAAGTTAAAAAATGTTACAAACAGCTTCCGCGTTCTGTTACAAAGGACTCCAATTTTCAACATTGATCTTTAGCCGAACCTCGATTGCCTCCTAGGCTTGGCTGGAAGTAGTAGACACATCATTTGAAACCCCCTCACCTAATCATGGAAGAATCTGTCAGAAAATTTGGCTTAGCCAATCTGGCAGCTGTAAACCCTTTCTGACGGACAGTTTATACAACAAGAAAAGAAGCTTCACCCCTTCTTTTGCGACGTACGGATACTTTGACTTTATAAAACGACAACTATTTATTTGGACTATGCATACGAACACGTTGACTAGTCACCTTGAATTGTTTTTGTATACTCGTAGTTTGTTTTTGATTTTGACACTTCGAAAAGTCAACTGAACATGCAGGTAACATTTTTTTGATAGATTTTTCGGCTAACCCTCATAAACGTCAACTGAAAAAGCTATTCACGTGATCAATCCGGGCCAATAAAAACTGAAATTCATCAAGTCAGTCAACTGTCAGACTTAATAGCCGTACTAAACTAGAAATCGGAAGGTCTTTAATCGGACCTTCGTATACATCGGAGTATACAGCTCTCTGTCCATTTTCCCTAAGACTAATGGCTGTTCAGTGTGCTTACCTACTCATGTTTCAATCAAATGTGCATCCGCATACTCATTCATTTTATAATTTGCAATGGTGAAACATAAAGCTTAGTACGCTGCTCGAGCTAAACTAAATTTTATCTGGTCTCCAACTTTTCCCTCCAAGCATCAGCTAAAGTCGTAGCTAAATTTTGACATAGAGAGAGCTGTGGATAAATGTGACAAAAAACAGCTGTTCTTGGAAAATAATTTGCTTCAAAAATTCAACTCTTTCTGGTTTCATCCATTTCCAGTTCTATGTACTCCTCGTCGAGGTATTTATTCAAAAAACTCATCTATGCTTACTTCTCCTATTCTTCGCAATACAAAAACGCAGAAAAAAACAAGAGAACACAACGATCTGTCACAATTTAGCTTGGGAAAATGTCCCGACCCATTAAATGTGCGCGCTAAATCTTGACAGATACATGAAGTACATTCTGAAACAAAAGTTTGATTATTTAGCTCGAGCAGCGTACCACTCAGCTAAATGGGTTCACTAAAATTAAGCTGAGCTAAATTTTGGAGAGAATTTTGTATGGCAGCGAAAATTTAGCACGAGCAGCGTACTAAGCTTAACCATTAAAGAAAATCAACTCATTTCAGTTGCCTGGTTGCGAGTTGTATATCATCTCCAAATTGGTTTTCTTCAATTCCAGATATCGGTTTCATTGCCATCGACCTAAATTCAACTGATTTCATAACAACAGTCCGGGGAGAGCATGTTCGACCATTTTCAAAGAAAATCTGCGGAATACGAGTCGATAGACTATCTTCTGCCTCAATTGGCACTTGGAAACTAGAAACGGAAAATCATCATGGAGAATTCACTGAAGGTGCCATTAAGATAAACATTTTAACGGCACCCAAAACGAAATTCGATACCAAAGTGACAAAGCCCCTGGGAAAGGGTACGATTTCGTGCACCAAACAGGAATACACTAAATACTGCAAGTTAATAAATCCGATATCCGGAGATACATGGAGTCAATGTGATCTCTATACGACGATTCATAATGGCAGCAGCTTTGAATGCCGCACAATGTCCTGGGGCAGTATGGTAGAAAGCATTGAAATAATACGCGTACTGGCTGGTTCCAGTAGGACACAGTATTCTGAGGCGAGTATAGAGGAAACAGATGAACACTATGTGCTTCGTTGTGATATGAAATCGACATCGTTGGTGTCATGTCGAGCGGAAATGCCAGACAGGAAGACACAATTGTATATCATGGATGGACTGAGTAGTGGCAGATACACTTCATATGACACGCAGTAAGATGAGAAATTGTTGAAGTTTTTTTTTATATTTTATTTTTGTACTAGATTGACAATTCATATGAGGAAATTTATTGCGTTTTCCATTGGGACAGAAAGAGCAAGATTCAGAGCAGTTTTTCTGATCTCAAAATCAGCTGGCTGTCAGATTTCATGGTCCTTTGGCAGCAATTTTGCCAATCTCGATTTCGATTTGTCATTTGTCAAACTTTAAAGTGTGTTATTAATTAATTTTTTAGGCGACAAGTCTAAAAGAGAAAAATATACATTTGGCCGCTGATATCAACATAAATTAAATAGATTTTTATAAACAAAAATTACAAATTAAGAACAGCTGGCTTTTAAAACACGCACCCCCACAAGTGCAAAGAAAGAAAAATCTCGTTTTATGTTCCATTGGGCGCGAAAAATCTTAAATCTAAGAGCAAAATCTGAAAATCCCAATGGAAAGCGACATTAGTAAAGATAAGACCCATGCCGAGTGGTCTTATTATGAATATTTTGATGGCTGTTCAGAAATTAAAAAAAGAATAAACATAACATAATCTTCCTTTATTTGACATGTCCCCACTGTGTGCCACAAAAGTCAAAACTAATGTAGGCATGCACGATTATTTTAATGAAAATTTCCCTTAATAATTTTTGATAGTTCGATTATTTTTATTGACCTTTGTGCAAGCGGTTGGTGCTGCTTTTTGATTATTGTTTCTCACTTTGAAATGATAAATCTAATGTAGGCATGTTTTTTTGAGCTTCGATCTCTGCATAGCAAAGATAGGTAGGATTTTCAACACACAATTACAACAACTACGCTCTTCTTGACACTTAGAGGACACACAGCAGTTTTTGTAATTGCGTGCTGAAAATCCTACTTTCCTTTGCTGAGATCGAAGCTCAAAAAACACGCTTTATGTAAGCTAGAGTGTGCTGACCTTTTTGTAATTTGACAGTACAGATAATCTGTTACCTAACTTGTGTATGGATGGTAAATATACGTATTTAAACTTCGCACACAGTTTAATAATATCTTAAGGAAGTGGATTAATTTCATTATTAAACTATCCGGCGCTTATTTTTTTTTATTAATTCAAGCTCAGTGTCTTCCTTTCTCCTAAACGCTCTAGCGAATTCCAAGCAAAAGAACTTAAAAATATCAGATATTGATCAGTCGTGCAGCATAATTCCTTACAGTTTATTCTTGGTGTCATAAAATAGCCGAACTAAATTATTATGCGCATTTAACATAAGGCCTTAATGTCTCACAGAAGCTTAAAGATCTTTTCACGTGACAACAAAATTTATATATATGAAAACTAAAAGAATGAATAATATTTGCAAACGCGGTGGAAGTAGCAGTAATGTACTAAATCCCCTTTATCAAACCGCAGTATTTGGATTTGCATTTTCCTTTTTTACTTATTTCTCATAAGATCGTTTAAGATTTAGGAGTCAGTTTTCGGCTCCATTGACAGTACAAAAGCGTACGTTCAGATATTTATGACAAATATTAAGCATATTCCAGTTTATGCGGTTTGGCTTTAAATCCAAGTCCTAAATGTAAATTAATTATTTTTGTTTATATTTCTTAAACTACATTACTACATCTTCATCTGGCATTGTTTGAGTTTCTCATTATTAATTTACTATACTTCTCCCATACACAGATTGACAGCAACATTTGAATTAAAATGCTTACCCATCTTTGTACGCATTCCAAAACCTATAGAGTCTGGCTTGTTTAATTAAGAAACAAACTGCTCCTCAGCACAAGAACAATACAGACAGATGACATACCCCATTTTAACCCACAAAACAAAGAGCATCTCTTTGTGAACACATTTTGCTCTATCTTTTGTAGGTCATCGACATCTAAATGCGCCTTAGAGATACCAAAACCCCTTGAACACCAGGAGATGGGTCTTTGGAAAATTCAACATTCCGAAGCAAGCCAACTTACCGGTTGCCTCTTCTACATCGGTCGCCAGAGTAAGCAAACCATCATCGAGGAGGAACTCAAACGCCAACGAAAACAGTACGAAAATGATGGTGAGGCTACGGAGGCGACCACTCTCCATCGTCGGATAGAGCTGTACTCGACAGAGAGTAAAATTTCCGAAATTACATGCACTGTACCGTTTGTTGTGGACGATTGCTACCTAAAGGATCCAAAGAATATTATCCATTTCCCGGAGAGTGTAAAATTTGAACGGTCCCGTGCCCTTGGCATTTGCACATTCATCAATGTGCAAAGTATGCCCGGCATATGGTCGTGCGGTCTACGTGGATCCGATTACAAAGACGATGTTGTCCAGGATATTGAGGTGAGCTCTTATCATAGCGTACCTACATACATATGCTGGTATCGGTAGTTCTCTTATTAATTAAAAGCTAACCAGCTAACCAGATCTCTCTCTGTATCTGCGTCGCCCCTCGAATTGTTTGTACAGGTTGTCATTGAGTCGAAACTAGGTCGGGTGCTTACGGACCAGATTAGGGTGGCTCGGCGTGACTCTCTGGAGTTAATGTGTAAATCAGCATTCGGTGAACCAATCTCCAAATGCATATACGTGGATCCGTCGAACCAGGTGCATTTGGTGGCGAGCTCTATGGGCGGAACCAAGATGACAGGGTATGCAAATGTATAACAGACGACCAGAAAACATGCCCTCACTCGTTTACTTTCTTCCCTACAGGCATGTCCAGTACTTTGGCCAAGGCATTGAGAAGGGATTCTGCGGCATTCGAGTGGATGACGTGGACGACAACGATTTTGGCGATTGGAGCTGCCAGTTTCAGGTATACACCAACGGAGGAGGGGTGTCTAATTTCACAATAACCGTCACCCAAAGTGGTAGGAGGCTCTTTCATAGTCGCAAAATTTAGTTACCTACAAGAGAGCAAACAAACACAAATATTGTATTGAATTTCTTTAGTCCTTTCGTATGCAACCTCGTACGGACTCGGGTTTGGTCTGGCAGCCGCCGTTGCAGTGCTGTTATTTCTATCGTTTATTGGCTATAAGAAGCGACGACGTAGCATGAGCATGACTGTAAATTCAACCGAAACGATGGACATGCATATTGTCGAATAAAGTTCTTTCCAGAGGGTGTATGTGTTTGCGTTTTGTTTGATCCATGCAATGGCACTGACCTTACTTACATCGCACGACATTTTACATTTCCCCAACAATGCTCGTTGGGTTTTGCTTTGTCTTCACCAAACTCACCAATGTCGCTGGTTAATTTCTCCATTTCCAATGCAAGATTCACCTCAAACTTTACCACCAGAGACCAGAGCTTTTGAGTGACTGGAAAGACGAACGAGTGACATCGCAAAGGGGAAGTTAGATAATAATGCTTTTACGGCAGCCTTGCCAAAGCTTGATGCTCTAAAACAGTTACGGTACGACTTCAGATTAACACCAGTCCATGAAGAAGAACAGCAGGACGGTGATTTGATACTACTTTGCTGTCATTGCCCAGACTCTTTAAAAGGATTGCAAATCCAGAGCGTGGCGGCGATTTAAGGATGGTCAAAGTTTACCATGGCCTCCAGCGGAATGTTGGGATGTATTTACATGTAAATTATTTTTGGGTAGTTAATTCAATTGCTATAGTGTTTTCATTATTTTGTTTTTCCTTTTCTTTTTCGTTGCTCTCCTTCCGTACAGCAAGTCGGCAATTGATTCTGAGTTTTTGCCAACTAATACAAGATATCGACTTAAGGTTTGAAGAAAATAGGCTACGGGAGGTGGGTTTTTGTGTGACAGAAGCAGTGGGACGGAAAATCCTCGAGATCGATGTAATGATGTAAAGAGGGTTGAGAAAAATAAAATTGTTAGAGGACAAGGATTTGAAAAGTAAATTTTTTTCAAGTTAATGTGGGAACATCTATTGTGAGGATGTGGTATGTTTACAGGGGCTGCCGGTTCGAAACTCATTTAACTGCACGCATTAAGGATTTTCAGCTATTTTAAAGCACACTTAAAATCTGTGCGGCTGCCAATTGTCAGCGTGCGAGAGAAATCAGGAAATAAGAATGTTGGTGACCCAATTTTATTGCCTAAATAACGTTGGAAATAATAGGGGTTTTTTATTACAAACCTAGCAAATCATACCCTATACTTGCAAATAATCTAAAAACAGACATAAACTCTAGTTCGTTTTTGCTGTTATTGAAATCAAATGAATTATGTATTTACCTACTTGCTATGCTAACGTTTACTGTAAAAGCAAATTATCTCTTAATTTAAATTTAGTACTGTCTCTCGTTTTTTTGTCAATTACTGTTTTTTAGTACTTTCTCTATCATTCTCAGTTCACTTTTGTAATTTGTAAATCGTTTTTTGTTACTTCCTCGGCCACTTGGATTAGGACCTTCAGAGTATACGGTAACACAAAAATAATGTTATTTCGTTGGGATCTCGCTACTTTTCATTTGTCCCTTTCATCGTTGGAATAAGCTTCATCGTTTCATCGTTTATTTTATTATCAATCAAACGTTATCACTTGTTAGTGATAATACATAAATTCATTTTATCCATTAAATACTTGTATGCCCTCCTCGCTAAAGCTGTCTTCCAAATATGAATAGAATGGGCGGACGAAAATGATGAGGTCGGAAATGAATTGGAATTTGGAAGAGTGGCCTGTTAAACGATTCGGTCGCGTTCGGGAGCTTAAGCGAGGATTCACAATACTATAAATAGAAAATACAGAAATTATGGATGAATGGCAGTAAAAACATTCGCATTAAGTGAGAAATCCTCTGGATTCTGTTACATAAAATCCTTAGAAATAACCGTCCGTTCATTTAGTATTACGACTCCCCAATTCTTCTGCATTTTTCTAATAACAATAACAAATATTTCCCATTGGACAGATTCAAGAATTTAGTTATCTAAAGTCGACTCGTCGGGGACCCCTCCATAAACGTCAACTGAAGCAGCTGCTCATATGACCGATTTCAGCCAATCAAAAACGAGATACATCTAGTCAGACAGCTGTCAGACTTACTAAACTAGACTTAATACTTGAACGTCCCCATTGTTAATGAAATCTCCCTATCGCATCCACCTTCGCGTTTATTGAGACATTTCAGCATTCAAGGCATAATCAAAGCATAGTCTACAGGCTAGTATGGGCCTGTTCCGCAGCGAAATTTTCCGGTGGCCTCCAAATGGACAGCGAAACGTCTGCGAAAAGGCAGCGGTAAATAATCTGTGGAGAGTTCCATCAGCTGCTACACAAGTAGCAGTGTTACCAGCACTGCCTATTTATCTTCGATTTGGATGCTCGAACTTTTCGCTGGCTCATTAAAACTGTCATTTGGGAATCACCCTAATTTTGGGATATTTACCATAAAGTTTGGAGAGTTTTAGGCTTTTTAGGTATTAATAGAACAAAATTGCAGACTTCAATTGGAACGTACTCTTTTCCTATAGCTAAAGTTCTATACCTCTTTCTTTTTCATACAGTTTTTGAACAGACTCTCACATCTCAGCAGTAAAATCATCTCACAAAACATGCATGAATATGAAAACTCACTGTTCAACCATCAAGCATGCAGATATGAGGTATCTATTTCTCTTCCAGCAAAAATTTATATTTTTTTTTAACACTGGAAAATGGAAAGTAGAAAAGTCTCTCAATTACAAGTTTGTGTTGTTTTTTTTTTTTTAATTTAATATTGTTTTTGTGTAAAAGTGTGCATATGAATTACAAGAAAATGCGCTTTTTGGACCTTCATATTTGAGTTTGGGTACATTTGGCTCCAACATTTTTCAATTTGGTGCCATACATCTTATAAGAATTGGCAGCACTGCAGTACAAATGTCAAATTTTCGCAAGCAATTAATGTCCCGGACAGTAAACGTGTTCGAAAAGAGAGTGGAGAATTGTACCAAGCAAATCTACTACAATTAACCACTTTTCCGCTATCATTTCGCAGCACCTGTTTACTGCAAAGTGAATAGGAAAGCGAAGTTTTTCGTTCATGATATCTTTGTGTCACCTATGTATGGGATTTTTCGTTCCGGAATAGGTCCGTACTGGCCGTACGATTTCAGAATTAGTTGAAGGAGTGGCACCGTTGCCATAATGTGCCTTATCGGCCCATTTATCGCTCTGGTTTTTATTTTGGCCTTGCCAAACAAGAAATGGCACGCATATCTTATTTTTTGTATTCCTAAAACAAAATATTCCAAAAAGCAAACTTTCATCACAAAAATTAGCAATGTGTTTCCTCCATAAACAAGTTCACATATTGAAAGCGACACTGAATTCAGTCATTCTGACTGATGCTTCATTTTCATTTGTTCCCGTCATAATAATTCGACTTCGTGTTTTTTGTCTTGTACCTGCCACTTCTGTTTGTTATTTCTTTTATTGTTTGTTGTTTGTCTGGAAGTTGTTAGTGTGAAGTTTTGGAAATGCCACATTTATTATTATTTTTTCTTTGACAGTAATGTGTGTATAGCGAATTAAAGCAGGTGTGGTACGTTAGGCCCGAGTTATAGCCATACGTAAAATGCACCCGAAAAAGTTCGAACAGTGTGTCGTAGCGAAAATTCTGTCAGAAAAATTTGTCCCTACGAAAACAATTACACAACAAATCAACCAGCCCTGATTGGTGAAATATTTGAAATATTTCAGTGGAATGATTTGGTTTTTTGTTGTGGAATTGACTGAGAGGTAGATCGGAAAAAGTTTTTCGTACGGAAAAATTAATTAATTATTTTTCTACAAAATTTAAAGATTATTTGTTCATTTTTTTTTTTATAAACTAACTTTAAATTTCATAAGTAACATTTAAAGACCAACATTGAGTTCAACTTTTAGGTTAAAGTCGTAAAAAAAAAAGAAAAAGAAAATGTGTACGGTTTCGTATTACGTATGACTATAACTAGGGTCTTAGTTATTTCAAAACAATACAAAGATCTTGAATACCTATATTTAGTATTTTTAAGAACACACATTTTTATGAAGTGTTAGCAATATGCAAGTAAATGAATAAATATTTATGTTGCCTTATAGCTTTTTTAATTTGTTTTAAGTGTTTTCTCTGAAGAGTAGGAGGGCCCTTAATATTTTTTTCCTTGTGGCAACGCTGCTGAGTAGACTGAGTAAAAAATCTACGAATTTTATATTTTGACAGATAACCACGGATTATTGATCATTCATGTAAATGCTGGTACAGAAGGAGAAAATAATTTTCTGCAATCTCTAGAAGACTAAAGTAATGCACAACAAATTTTAACAGCTAGTGCTCAAATGTGTTTCATAAATAAATCAGATCGCCCGGTGTCTGAATAAGAAATGAAAAACGCAGGCTTTCACACGTACCTATTACCTTGACATACCTACTTTCACAGTTCGTTGTGAATACTACTGGCTTCGTACACTTACCTACTCATAGAATTGGCGTACGAAGAATTATTAATGTTACAAAATGCAACAGATGGCACTGTAATTTTCGCACCATCGTGAAACCGCCATTAAATTGTAAGCCTCTGAAAACTTATTTTAAATAGGTACATCTTAATATAGGATCCGTTTTCAGTTTCGACCTTTAAAGTCTCTTTCTCTCTCATCGAAATCATTGACTATACTGACAGCATCCTTGAACCTATAAAATACGCATTCCAATCAATTGATGGCACAGTAAAACATTCAATTCAATTGTAATATTGCTTGTTCATGGGATGCTCGATGATCCTCTTCAAAGTGCTGCAACCGACTATTGGAGGACAAAAATTGTCCGCCCAGACGGTAACGCCGAACAAATGAACACATAACGAAAATAATTCATGAAATTCAATATTATTTCGGCGCTTACGGGCTCCATCTTCCATCTCCAGCTAGTAAAATAAAAATTACAATATCTTACTCTTTCCATTGCGCGTCATCTTTATTGTCTTTCTTTACCGCTTCCTTAATGTTGTCCAAATGCGTGGGTTTGTCGATGGTTATCGTTATTTTTGTTTTCCTTTGATTTTTCGCCAACGAAATACAGACACACACACACACATAAACAACATTTCGCCCGGCAAAATATCCATCTTTCGCAATTTTACATACCGCTTAAAGGACTTGCTTTTGCATATTTTACGATGGATGAATATGGCACTGAGGATGAACTTTTTTGGGAAGCGAGAGATTTGTTTTCATGCCGGCGGTGAAATTTCCAATTTATGGCATGTAAAAGATTCAATTCGATTGCGACGAGTGTTTTCTTTCTTCTCACAAGAATATCCTTTTCGCCAGTTTGCCACCTCATTCATGGGGTTTGTTGTGGTTGGAACTGTTTTTTTTTTTATCTTCTTTGCACTTCAATCTGGTCGATGTTTTGGAATTTTTTTTTTGAGTGTAGCCTTAATAAAAGCCACCATAAATCTGCATAGCGGTGTTTATTTTCTGAGAATTTGGCCATTTGTTGTTGTGGTTGAATCAGAAAAATGCCGCAGTGCTGATTTGAAAAATGAATGCCTTAAACCGATACAGGTTTTGATATTGATGATGATGGTGATGATGTTTCCTTGGAATTCAAATCTTAAAATGTTTGATTGATTGCGATGAGATGTTTATAGCAAAGAAATGGACGTGGAAGCGCAGTTGCTTGAGACGACTGTATTCGACATACGTTTGTCCGTCAAATGGCATTTGGTAAAATTGTATGTATTGTTTGCGCTGTTAAAGTTCGAAAAATGCATGTGCACGCCCATCCTCACTTAAATAATATCCTGAATTTCCCATATCGATTCTGTAGATAGTCCAATTTGTAAAAAGAAAAGCTGAGTCCTGTACAAGTGTAAGAGGAAAATGTTTGAGTGAACCAGACGAGAAATCCTTTCAGCACTTTTATATTTCCAAACTACACCCAATGGGAGGGAAAGAAACAAAGCAAAATTCTCTGTCGTCATCCACTGTTGCACACCAAAGGGTATACCGTATACGTCTACCCATGCTAAGCCTTCAGGGTAGGTGTACAATGCAGTGCATGTACAGCATCTTGTGGTACTTGAGCATTCCGAGGATTTTTATGCTACCCCCAGATTTTTATTGCCCACCCGATTGTTCCCATTCCGTAGAAGTCCCGGCTCTAAACTTCTAGTACAACATATTATCGCTTCCGTGAGTGTTTTCTTGACAATTGGCCACACAAGTCACGTAGTATTGATACGTGTCGATACATGGTAATTTTTCCTCGACAAATATGTCAGTGTTATGATTATTAAAAACGGCATGATCGAAAGGATACGCGACGCGACAAGTTGAAATCAGTGGACAGATTTGCTATTGTTGCGCAGAGCTGTTGTTACCCTTTACCCTGAAAGGAAGACTGTTTTTTTTTTTTTTGGTCTTACTCTCGGTCCTCGGGAGCTAAGTTCCTTTTGGAATTGATTTTTCCAAGACGAAATGTATAAAAATATAGTTAACGTATACGGTATTCGGATCGTGGACGGATTACCGAAAGTTTAATGATTTGAGCACCCGGAATTTGGCTGAAGCAATTGTGCTTCGCCGTGGTGTGAATTTTTGATTAACTTATCACTTCAATTGTTATAGAGTTTCCAGAAGGCGGGATTTGTGTGGCACTAAGGATATTTTTTTTAGGTATGTCATAAATCTATCAGGGAGGGATGAATTTATGCTACTTCCAGAGCACCCAATAAATTAAAACATTTTTATTGCTCTATTAAATATGAGTGTATCATATATGTGCTAGTTTCTATATTGATTAAGAAATGTTTTTAGAGCAACAGGTCAGGGAAGGAACTTGTGGGCATAGTTTCTTGTAGACATTCAAGTGCGATGAGAGGCCATCAACACGATGATGAAATCGAAGCGTGAGTTATTCTCAATCCTGTTTGCGACGACGAGAATATTAATTTAATTTAGAAATGTCTGCATTAGACGTAAAAAATCACTTGATCTGATGAAGACTAACACTCCGGCTAGTGATTGATTGATTTCGACAGTAACCACCATGTTAGCTGAGGTGGGAGTAGGTCGCCTTGCTGCCGTAAATCGAAGGTGACCTTAGTTATCTTCTAGTCAGTGAATAAGGACAGTTACCCAAAGATCCCGATAACTGGATAGGCTAAACGGTTGAGATGCAGGTCCACGCCGGACTGTAGCGCCACCTAGGTGGCATGAAACACGTTTACCCCCTTTATTTATTTCTGGAGTATACTGCCATACAAATCGCCAATTTATATACCTACATCTGATTTTATTCCACATACGCCCGAGTGTGCAAACTTAAAAATTGCATTAGTAAAGACCGCCCATAACTCGAGAACGGAAGAAAGTACATACGGCGAGCAAATTCGAAGGGCATCAATTTTAAGGGAAAACTGTAAAAGTCGTAAAAATTCATTTTCCACACATTTTGTACGGGTATTTTTTTCTTTTATTTTGATCGTTTCTGTCAAAAGTTCTGTTCGATCAAACAAATTTATTTCCGGTGGAATCGTGAACGCTTCAAATTATTTACTCAAAAAATGTATTTTGGGCGGGACAGAGTTCGTAGGGACCGCTAGTTGTTTATAAAAATATCCGAAAAACCACAAGAACGCGGGAAAACAGTTTCCCAGTCAGATCACTACAAATAATAAAAGCAACACTTTACGCGTCTGTGTGTATATGCAATTGATAACGACGTAACGGTTCAGGTACTCGATCCGTATAGATTTATCAGAAAAAAGTTGAGTTTGGCATGGAGTAACATCCACTCTATATTATTGCTGTAGTTTCTGTAGTGTATATTTACCTCTTGCGGTTCACACGCTCAACCAATTCAAACAAATAAAGTGTCAAAAAAAAGAGTTTTTCTGGGTGCTCAATTTTTTCCTTTTTTAAAATATTAACAACTGAATAAGTTGAATTTTACTACATTAAATTCCAACTACGCAAGTGTGTACAAACTATGATTCCGGAAATACTTTTCTTTCATTCTTCATGCCCGAACAAAGTAGATACAATCGACGCCACACAAGAGAGTCGACGGCTAAAGAGAGTCACAGTCATAAGAGTATTGAAAGCATAATACTCTTATGACTCTTCACACGTTACACGATAGGAAATCTGAGAATTCATTTTATTTGTAAGATTTGCGGGGGAGTTGGGAAGATGCGTGGGAGCTAATGGTCTATCCGATAGGTGGCGCTGTTGTCGGTCTCCAAAAGATCGATCTTTCAAGGAAATTTTGTTGATGGGTATAGTTGGTTCCAGTTTTAGAGATAATATAGCTGGACCCGATGGGTCCAAACAAAAGGCGCGGGCAAAACCGCGTTGGTACGGCTACATATAAAATAGACTGACGTCCGTGTGTGCACTCATAAGTCGAGAATGGACCGTTAGACTCTTACGATTTTGAGCTTGGTAGATTCGTATTGGCTGAAGGAAGGACATATGCTACTTTTTGTTGTGAAAATAAAAGTTTAAGGGGATGGTATGGGGAACCGCACTTTGAAAAAAAAACAAAAAAAATAGTCTGGATAGAAAAACGGGTAGTGTCACTTCCACAAAATTTATTTCAAATGTTTAATTTATAAATTCTTTGGATGTTACCGCTTCACAATTTTAAATCGAAAGTCAGCTCAGTTATAATTTTGTTGAGCAACCCCAATCCCAAGCCAATTTGACTGTGATGACTGTGAAGAATTTCAAATCAAATGTCACGGAAGCGACGATTTTGACTGGAAAGTTCAAGGCAAAACAAATAAGCGGATTTCGCTTATTCAGAATGATTTGCCATTGGTTTTTAAGCGTCAGTATGACAAATAATAAGTCGCAAGGACAATCGATGGATATTTGTGGCATCAATTCTAGAATTCCCATGTTTCTCACATGAAACATTCAGTCATTTGTATTGTACATAATATAGCTTTTGAATACAGAATTTGAATTGACCGAATGTAACGTAGCATGTGCATTGTTCATTCTCGGAATTATGAATTTCTTTACATTAACGAATTGGGCGGGACGACATTCGTCAGCTAGTTTAGTTTTTATTTCTAAGAAATCAAACCATTTTAAGCTAATTTTAAGATCCAACCATCATTGAAAATGCCAACAAATTAAAGTCCAAAAATTACTTACACAACAACTTCGAGATAGTGAAGTGAGTATGAGCTGGAGATCCGCCGAAGAATAACCCATGACAACCGCTTCCATTTCGGTCTGGCAAATTAAATGGGTTCAAGGTTTCTGATTACGAAATATATGCTCTATAGAACCCTCACTCTGCTGGCTCTTTTTTAAGGCGCCTACAGACAGGAAGGCTGTGAGGTTCCTTTGAAAGAAAAATTCCCTGGCGTTATTTTGCCATAAAACCGATACACGTATTTTTGGGGCCTTCTTCTACGTTTAGTATATTACTATATACCAGCCCATACCTTGAAATGACCTCCTCTCCGTCATGTCAAATGCACGTGTTTTAAAAAACCACTGTACAATCATCGGAATCCCTCAGGTAAACTGCGATTGGCCACGCAATCGTTTTTAAGCATCCAAAACTACTTTGGCTAATCCAAAACCACCTAAACACAATATTACGGCAGATCGTTGAGTCTCATCCAATAGTCTGGTGGCAAACAGTCTTTTTTTTAATTAAATGCTAATCTGAGCTAATTTCATTAAATTTGCCCTTTTGCCAGCGGAAAAAAACAGCAAAACCCCCGATTACAACGAGGAAAATCAATAATTTTACGAAATCCACAGAAACCAGAACTGCACGCATTGCTGCGTGTCCATGTGGCTTTTACAAATTATAGCGGTTTTCCCATTTACCAAAAACACAATTAAAATTAAACTCAATCCCCTCTTTGATATTGAAATTATCTTCCAACTAAAACCGACAATGGAGGTACAGGGCTCGCACAAAGGGGGGCGGACCAGGCTGGGCGCAGGCACATTGAGTACGAGTATTGCGGCTGGATGCTCCCTCATTCATGTCATGAATATCTAATTAATTCCCAGAAGTATTACACCGGCACGTCCCAAATGTCCCACTGAGTCTGAGAGTTTGCCTTTGCACTCTGAAATGGGAGGGGGTTTGCGACGGTGGGGTGGTGCTATCACAGTTTTGGAGAAAGACTCGCACGAGTGGCTCTATGGTGTATTGTGTCATCTATTGATGGTTAAAGTGAGGCTAACTGATGTAGAAATGTATCTATCCCGAGTTGTGGCAATGTGACAGTAGTAGCTGGTGTTCTTTTATTTTTTATGGTAGCGATTTTTCTTCTTTCTGCTTTTTTAATTTGGAATTGTTCTCACTCATCTGCAAAAAGGACACTTTATCAATTTAACTGCCGCAATATGTAAAAACTGTTTGCCTGCAGTGCTCTTTGGCTGGCGGCCCTAACTGTAGTGGCTGAGGTTGTTGCAGGCACGAACGCTTCACAAATAGTGAAGCAAATTAAATTCATTTCCTCTTGCTCTGAGTGGGGTTATGTATATGAATTTTTTTTTGCTAGGGAATTTTATTGGCTTTTTTTTGTTGGTCCTAATTGCAGTGGAAACGTATAGTGTGCAACGTGTGGTAGGATATGCGTGCGTGCTGCTTTGATGTTGTCATGTAGAAGGGTTTCACACATTTTAATCTGAAACAATTAATATGATAATTTAAAATTGAATTGACCAGTGTTGCGGAGGGGATGCGTGTGGTGGTGTTAATTGATTGAGGATTTAATATTTTTGAGTTATTATTGTGTTTGTTTTTTTTTTTTTTTGCTCTAGGTAGTGGAACACCGGCTTGTTTAAGAACCATCCGGTTGTGAATAATTCGCTCAGGGGTGGAGTCTTGTTGTCTGTAATGTTGTGAATACAAATGAAATAATTAGTCACAGTCGCGTAATTGAATTGAAATTGCGATGAAAGGATTATTGATGTTAAACCGTTCGTTTTAAGGTAAAAAAGTGAAATTACAATGACTGGAGCTAATTTTAAATGTGAATATTTATTTGCAAGCCCGCATATTTATTGTTAGGAGGGTTCAGGTTTCCGTTGGCGGATTTTTTTTTCCAACGAGCCAAAGAGTTGCCTTTACGTTTGGATTAGGAAGTGGTGTATCACTCCCTCTTTGTGACTTATTAATGGCCAAGATGTGAACAAGCTGCGAAAGTCATCTATCTACTTACTGCAACATAAACGTTGTCTTCTAAGAAAGTCACGGAACAGGGAGCGAATTCGGAAAATCGGTTGAATATCAGCACTCTAAATCATCGGGACGTATAACACAATGAAAAAATGGAATATTTTAAGCTCTTTGGTGTCGTATTAAGACTAATGATTATTGGATCTACACGTGACACTGAACTAGCCGCGAGCAGACGTAAAATACCGAATAACTTAGACAAAGAAGGACATGACATTTTAGCCGGACATGAGCTTGGAATGGACCGGACAAAGAAAAACGCTTGGCGAAGTCTAATCAACAAATAAATAGTTGTCTCGGGCTGCAAAGCCAGGAACATTGAGCTGAGAAGTTGAGTTAGCTTATTGCAACATTTTTTATTCGATTGAAACTCAGAAAGTGTAAGTTTTTGGGGTATAAAAAGTTGATAAAAAAATAAACAGTGGCGTTTCTGTTTTTTCTTAAATGACATCTACACCACTTTTAGATGGGAAACTGGAAATAACCTGTAAAGTTCCGATTTATTTCATAATTTGCCCTACAAGCACACTAATTGACAGAATATCAAATACTTAAGCCTAGCAAAAGCCGTATTATTTTCAATGGAGACGTTCGGCTACCTAGTTCATGTAAAACACCAATTCGATTTGGTTTGTCTGGACTAGGTACACGAACGCGTCGCCTAGTCGACTTGAAATATTTTTCCTAGGTTCGCCCAGAAGTCGAAAATCGACCAAAATCGAATAAAAACAAAAGGATAAACAACAGCAGCAGCATAAAATTCAGCTGAATCTAAGCAAAAAATTAAAAATGTTATTGAATAAGAAATATAAAAGTACAGAGGCATGAAAAAAATGCAATAGGTAGGTAGGTACAATTTGTTTCATTTAACTTAGTACTATTTTTGCTTTTTCAACGTTATAAAAGTTGAGTACAATATTAATTGGTACATACTATCTTTTCCAAAACTGACCGGATACAGTCATTTTTAAGATTTCTTTATTTAAAGACAGACAGTCAAATTCGCTTCAAATCAAACAGAGCTACACCAATTTTATTTATATGATGAATTGATGATGTTATAAATATACTGTGTGGTCGATTTTCGACCACTAGGCGAACCTAGTAATATTTCAAGCCGACTAGGGACGCGTTCGTGTACCTATTCCAGGCAAATCTAATCGAATTGGCGTTTTACATGAACTAGGTATCCGAGCGTCTCCATTAAAAATGATACGGCTTTTGCTAGGCTCGATTTCCTCACCGTCAAATATTTGAGATATACTCACCCGTCAAATCTAGTCCAATAAAAACTGAAATACATTAATTCAGTCGGCTGTCAGACTAACTACCTAGATATCTGAACGTCCCCATTATGGATTCAAGTCAGCTTTGCAGACAAAAAATATATGAATTCTTAGTAAGACCGATATATTTTTTAACCAAAGTGTTTTGGGTTGTCATAAAATTGGTTATCATTCGATTTCTTAAGCAACGTTCCAAACATAAGTCCCAAGAAATACCTAGAAGCAACACTGAGAAATGTAAAAAAAAAGTTTGTTTTTACTGCATTACTAACATTAAATGTTTTGCCTGGAGAATAAAGTGGACGTAGTCAAGTCAGTAGTAAGGTAAAGGTTTCACTATAAAGACTATTAAAAGGAAAAATCATCAGTTTCAATACCGTTATATGGTAGAGGTAAGCTTAGGCAAACAGTTTTCATCCCCCGGTGTTTGGTAAAAATGTGCGTTCAAAGTCAATAAAATATCAGTGAATTTGTTTGCCAGCTCTATTTCTCTATTTCTCTTAAAAAAAACTACTTAATTCCACACTACCATTTATCAAGCATAGTGTCATGTCATGTCACTTTATCGAAAAAAAAATTTCGTCGCTTCAAAAAAGGCAATGACTGTTAAATTCGTGTTTGTATGCAGCGATTCTTCCAAAAATCTAAATTCCGAACTAAAATTAATATTTTGACAGATAGAAACATACGAAAAATATTTATCAGAATCCGAGAAATTTCTATTGAGAAAAACCCTATTGAAAAGCTGTCGGTAATCAAGTAAATCTTTAAAATTAAATAGGTATTTTGCTGTCTCTTTCACTGCTATTCTACATGAGTTTTCTTGAGCAACGGCTTGTTGCTTTCCTTGAGCAAGTGATTATGATGTGCTTTTTACATAATTTATTTGTAATTTGCACAATTAAAGTAGGTATTTCCCACTACCTAATCAGATTTGTAAAGCTGACTTTGACAACGAAATACTGCAGTCGATAAGAAAATCAATAAGATACATGCTAGGTTGGTGTGGGTATTTGATATTCGTTCGAATAGGTCTTGTAGGTCTGTTCGAATGTGAATTGTACAAAGGAATTTAATGCAATCTCGCACGATATCGAAAGAAATAACTTTGTGGCGTGAAATTCCAAGAAAATTGCACAATCGGCCGAGCATGCAAATAACATTTCAACATGCAACAATCTACTTTCTTTTTGCGATAATCTGTTTACAAACTATATATAAAAGCATGAAATGCTTTCAAAATTATTCAACATAACATCTAATTACGAGAAACCAATATTCCGGATTCCTGTTCACTTGGCTCTATCGTACGAACACGATATTGCAATGCCATCTCCTTTCGCCGTGAGGTGTGTTCCTCAATTCGATTCCCTGTAAACTCAGTTAGAGCATAGGACTTACATTATTGTTTACAATCATTCGTGTTCTCATTCTATTATCGATTACATCAGTTCTTAGGCCAGTGCAATTAGGCAGATTGCGGTAGCCTTTGCAATTCCAACCTTTAAGCTTTTGTTTGCTATTCTAAGTTGCTACCGTTTTCGGGGATATTGCATCAAGAGAAAATTTCTAAATAATAATTTCCAAGCAAATTTGCATTCAAATTATTGACGTAGCCCCATTGCTGATGGTTTGCTTTACATATTTTCTTTCCATTGGCTTATTTTGGCACAGCAGGGTTGGCACTACACTGCAATACCCACATACGTTTTGTTCGAAAACTCTGGGAGTACCTACCTACTCGTAATTGCAACTTCGTTTGGTTAGAAAATAGTTTTCAAGGGCGATCTAGATTTCCAGTCTAAATACAAGAAAAATAATTGTTGCGGACTCATGGTGTTTCCGCATTTAGCTAAAATTATTTTGTACCAATCTGTCAAATGTAATTTTACTTGTAATGTCAATTTCATTATATTTCTGTAAGCCAAATAGGGAGTTTTGTGGAGTTTTTATTGCGCCCTCCTCTGCAGAACTATACACAACAATAATATTTATAGTTGATGTTTCAGAAATTAAACTTTAACTTCAGCTTTGTGAGAGCTTAATAGTCATAACATAAGTGATCCAACTCATGCTTCAGAGCCCAATCCATTTTCAACTGACAGATGGATAAAATACACGCTAGTTTTTAGAAGAATCAGCAGAACATGTGCCCGATGGGCTAGAGAAAGTAGATTTACTTTCTTTTATTTCCGTTCACCGTTTGCACCAAAATTGAAGAAAAAAAAAACTGCCATAATCGTTGAATGAAATGAGATAAAGCACATTCATTGGTGTTCCCTCATACTGTACCTCAGCTTAAGTTATTTAAAAATATTAACAATTTTAAAGTACACCACTGGGCCGCATACAACTTTCACGCACCATTGAAAAGTTTCCTGAACTTCGGATAACACTTTTCCAAAAATAATAAAGGTGCCTAGGTGTAATGTCAAACAAAAACCACAGCTCCTTACTCAGCCAATTAAAACTAAAGCCTCATCAGTGTAAATCGTAAAGTTAACCGCAAATAACCTTCATGAGAAACAATTAGAAATCCCATCCGATTCCCCCACAGCCACATTGTGTGTGGGTGCCACCACTTTTACGGGACAACCGAATTCAAAGAAATTACTACTTTCTTATGCTTAACACTTCATTCCGTTTCACGGTTACATCGCAGTTTCGCCAGATTTACAAATTTTCCCTCCAGACGATGGTATACATCTACACACGATGTACAGTACGACAGTACGATGTTCTTCCAAACCCTGTTCGTCCTTCCGTTTGGAAAGTGAAATATTCATGGATGCCAAAGGTTGCACAGGAATGGCCTTCTCTCAAAATGAACACCTAGTCAGCGGAAAATCACTGCTCCGCAAGTACTCTGAACATCAGATAGCGTCGACCGGATGGGCCGTTCGCTCTTCGCTGTCAGTATTTCGTGTTCTGAGCGCATCGGCCATAAGTCCAACTTTACAACTCCGTTTGTTACTGTTCTTGGCGGCGCCGATGTTGGTGCTTAATATACTGCATCGCATGATTAATTCAATTAAAATAACAGTCACAGTCTGAATGTGCACACAACAGTGTAATGGATTTCTCTCTGTGTATTATAAGAGCAAGCCCTCCTTGCACTGCACATCGCACTCTGTGGAGTAGGAGCGGAAAATACGATTTTCCATTTCACTTAGTTATGAGGATAATGATAACGGCGATGGTTATGATTACAATAATGGAGATGTTGCGCATTTTGCAGCACACTTTGTGAACGTACCCCTCCTGTGGTTACTGGTAAAATAAATGGAAATCTTTGAGGATTCTTTGATTCCGTCTCGCGATGCTCGTGCTTTTTTCAAGTACACATAATGTCTCTCTAAATATCGCGACAAAAGTTATAACATTTGTCAATGAGAATCTAAGCCCCGTTAGAAAGTGTCACGCAAACCAACATGGAGGTCATTAAATGGAAAACTTTTCACCGGTAACAACTTGAGTTGGCGGCAAATTTGAAAGAAAAACATTGAGAACGCCAAGGAATAAAAAATAAGGCAGAAAATAAAACTTTCTCGAGGGACGCTGATGACGACGACAAGAAGACGTCGCGTCGGGACTACAAACACAAACAAACACACGCAATCAGGGTTGGTGTGCTTTTTCCTTCGCCATCAGAATAGCATTATTTGAAAAGTTTTAAGCGGTAAGAAATTGTTTTATGTTTATTGAAATTGCAAGTCTGTTGCGGTTGCACGGAGCCCCATTTTCTTTGGTTATTTATGTATCCCGGTTCCAGTCTATATGCTCGTATACATGACCTTTGGGTGTAACAGGTTTTTATATGCACGAAGTTAATGCAGCACATGGCCAACTCAGTGCGGTGACATGGTAACAGGTGAACTCAAATATAGCAACAGTTCGATGACGACAGGCAGCGGCAGGTGAACGTGTACTCGTATGGGCTGGATTTGGATGTGGAGCAATAAAAGGTTTTTTATGTTCGCTTTAAGGTTGTGTGAGTAAAGCGAATTAATGCAGTTTTAAGAGGGCGCCAGTGTTAAACAGGCAATCTGCTGGAACAGGGTTGTTGAGTGGGTTTTTATGCTGGGGCTATATTTAAGCTGCGATAAAGTGTTGTTCATTGTTTTGGGGGTGGGTATAGACGCAAGTTCGAATCTGACTAATTGAGAAGACAAGGTAAGCGAATTGAATAAGATTTGCGACACAATTTTACTTTCTTAGTATTTATTGAGTATCCTTGAGGATCTCAACAAATGTAGTGAACTCTGGGGACGTTTGAGAACATACAATGTGTATGAAACTCGCCACTTACAAGGAGTGAAAATACAACAACAAAAAATTACAGACAGCGAAACAGTCAACCTGTAAGTAAGAAGTAATGGACCCGGCAGTCTATTAGTCGGGTCTGTAAGGTCGCACGCGGTGTGATGAAACTTCGAGATCTCGGGGTAAGAACGATTACACTTTTCAACTGCGCAAAACTGATAAAAATCGAGGAGGACTGTGTATTTTCTGCCTTAATTCTCGATGAGGAACTGGTAAGCATTTTGGACATTTTGCATTATTATGCCAGTCATATTATACAAACGACATGAAAGGGCTATCCTACATCTTCAGGAAATATTCATCAGCTGCCTGGAACAAGAATTCATTCCAGGCAGCTGTAAGGTAGTGTGGTTTGTCTTCATCCCATAAGCTCTAAAATGTAGTAACCCCATTGCTACCGATTCCAGGTCGATTTGTCATTCATTTTTTCTTTCGGAAACCAGTGAAATACTGTTGGACTTGCACCTACGTCAAAAACAAATCTATGAAAATAACGCTATAACTATGAGCCAGTTCTTATTACACCATGAGAAAGTAGAATTTGTTACTATTTTTAACAACCTGACCACTTAAACTATTATTTGTTGAGGAGTTTGGTTTCGAATATTTTCTGACGAATTGTAAAATGATAATGGGGACGTTTAGGTATCTAGTTTTGTAAGTCTTACATCTGGCTGACTTGATATGTCTCAGTTTTAATTGGCCGATTCGATCACATGACCGTTTTTGTTTTTTTTTGGTAAGTTGACGACGAATCGACGAATCTAGTCAAGAATTTCGTGACTGAGTACAAAAAGACATTTGTGATATAAATATTAATTAATTTGCATTAAATTTGAGTTAAAAGGGATGAGATTGATAAAAGGCAAACAAATCACAATACAAAACATTAAAACGCGTTCCACAAACCGAGGAACAAATATTTCGATCGAACTTAACCTCAAAATCTAAACAAAAACTTTTGTTTGTTCATATTTTATTTTTGAATTTGGTATTTATTTGGTTCAACACAAAAAGGTCAATAAGTACGGTTTGCTCCCATAACAATTAGTATTTGTTATTAAAAAAAAATGGCAACAACTGTCATTGGATTCGGTGTTGAGAACGAGTTTACATTAAAAGAAAAACGAGCTATTCAGTCTTAAATAATTAAAACAATAAAAGGCGCAGACGGGTTGTTAATTGATGTGACTTAGTACCACTGTCGGGACGTATAAATGTGGAATTTTTGTTAAGCCAACTTAAAAGAGACCATCAAAAAAAATCTCTATGATTTCATTTGGTATCCATTTTCCTCCGGAGAGCTCAAAAATTGTTTCACGTAGTTTTTAAGTTTGAATTTAATTGTATGAATATTTATATTGCAATCGCGTCTTTTAATCGATACAATTTGTAATAAATAAATAATTTTGAACGCATCTACAAGCCCCCATAACGAAGGGTACGCCATCTATATTCCAGAAGTAAATACATGAGTAACAGCGGCAAGAAGTGGAAACGAGGAGATGTCCATTTTGATATTATTATTCTTTCTTTGAGGTTGGTATGCAGTTCAAGTGAAATCCAGTTGTTCACTGCGAAATATCAAAATAAACATTCCACATGAAAATTTCAATAGGCAGTACGCAGTTCGAGTGAAAAATAGCGCTTCCAAAACTGAGTTGCAGGTGGCGACACTGCAACTCAGTATGAAAGCTGAAAGTGAAATCACTTGGTTTTTATTGTCCGTCGTGTTAATTTTTTGACATTGCAGTAAGATTCCAGATTTTCAGGAAAGCCTTTTAGAATTTTTTTTTGGAATTTCAGATTTTCATTAAGACAATACTAAGTTTTTCGTATTTATAAATTTTTTTTTTCATTGAATATAGTGCGATAGTCTCAGGTGTTCAAAAATTTTGTACCCAGTTTTGCTCAAAACTTTGAAAACATGCATAGTTTCCATGCACTGCTATCTGTCTAAATTTGACATTTGAGTATTGTCTTAAGAAATATCTGAAACTCAACCAAAACAATTCTAAAAGGCTTTCCTAGAAATCATTTTTCACGCTGAAATGTCAAAATGCGACGGACAATAAAAACCAAATAAATTGGCTGTGGCGAGATTGCATTATCGCCACCTGCAACTCAGTTTTGGAAGCGCTTTTTTCCACTCGAGCTGCGTACTGCCTGGTGAAATTTTCATGTGGAAGTTCATTTTGACATTTCGCAGTGAAATATTTGTATGAAAAATTGGATTTCACTTGAACTGCGTACCAGCCTTAAGGAAAGAATATTAATATCAAAATGGACGTCTCCTCGTTTCCACTTCTTGCCGCTGTCACTCATGTATTTAAATACTTCTGTGTTAAAAGAAATTTGAATAAAGAAAAAGTAATCGAACATAATAAATAAAATCGTTCGTGTTTTAATATCATAATTACAAAAAGACTTCTTTCAAGTTCCTTTAATTTGAATGGTTGTACAAAAATTACCCGCCTGTAATTCGTTAATGCAAAATGAATGACATTCCTGCAGTAATTGACATTATCGCATTAGTTTAGCGCAAATTAAATTTATTTAAAATTTGTGCGCATTGCATCGAAATTAATCACGCGGAGTGTAAAATGTGCATACGACCATTTCCACTCCCCATTGTTGTAACAAGTTTATTAGCGATGATTTCGAAAAAAAACCTCCACTCCAACTTTGCGCATTCATGTTGGTGGCGTTTCCTCATGATTTCATTATTCCGCCCAGAGACGCCAACATCAAGTATATATACAACGGATACATGTATTCAAACAATAGAAACAGTTTTATTGTTGAATTTTTAATTTATCCCCTTCCAGAGGGCGAGCAGCGTGCATTGCATTATTTGTATGTAAGTAGAATTTTCAAACTGGCTGCGTTCTTCCGCAATGGAAAAAATAAATCTCGCGTTAAATGCGATCTGTGTGTCCTGACTGACACCGGCCGGCGCCTCGCGGCGGCGGCGGACAGTCAGAGGATGTGCTCGCACAAACACCACCGTGTCGACTCGATAGAAGCTGTGTGACACCATGAACAAAATCAGCTTCCCCATCGTATAGCGCATAGCCAGCCCTGCCCGATCAAAGGGGGAGGGGGGAAATTATTGATTTTCAATACGATTCGAATTATCGCACCTCTGGGACAAGTCGGACAAATTGAGTTAACTGTTGCAATCAGAAACATTAATTGGAGCTCTGATATTAATAAATAACCAACTATGCGGCAGTTTGAGTTCATTCAGTGGATGTGGACGGTGGAACGTGGAACAGCGGAGAGAAGGACTGTTGATTACGGTGATGAGTATGTTGAGGCGCACTGGCGACTCTGGCCAAATCGTATAGAGGGATATAGGTATCCTGGCCAGTTTAATGCGGGCGGAACTGTATGTATAGTTTGGCTTCCTATAATTAAGAACCGATGATGCGTTTTTCATTTCATCCCGCACTATGCCGTAGTCGAAGGTGAATGGAGAATGGATGATGATTTTGTATGATTGGAAATGAATCACTGGTGGCTAGCAGCCACTGACACTATCAAGGCGGGCGGTGGGCCAGTGACAGTGGACAGCAGCTGGGCTTTGTTATTGCGGATGATATTAATTCATCACATTTTGATTGAAATATTTATTTCGCAGGCATGTGTATGTAGCTCAGTGGCTTTTGGTTGAGGGAATTGAGATTAAGCTGGGACTGGGGGGGTTTCTACCAGACCTATATGATTTTTATTTGAGATCATCTTTGGAGTCTTTCTGTATGGATTTAAATTAATTTTGCCATCGGCCCTTCAGACCTTTTTCAATAGGTGAAAAAAAACCTTGCATATTCCCCTGAACAAGATGGAATTCGGCAAACTCGCCGCGTTTCATTAAATAAAAAACAGCGCCCGCGCCCTACCCACATAGGTTGTCTACACAAAAAGCTACAAATTCATTTATATTCGTTGCCCCCCGAAAATAACATAAGAACCATTGTGCTGCCAACCCATATAATAACCGCACTTGAGGCAACAAGCGCAACCCTTGTGTACAAGTCCGTCTTTTATTCGAATACCATTGTCGACGTCAGTCCTCCTTCTGCTCCTCCTCCGCCTCCCATTCTGCATCATATACTTTCAGCACGAAAATTATGAAACAGATACTCTTACTCAGGCCAGAGGCAGGCACTCAAGCATCAAATCGTTTGGAGGGCTTAAGGAGCCATTTCGCCCCCGAAGGCGAGTCGCATGTCTTATTTACCATATCAACAGGTCAATTACCGTGCGAGAATAACAGGCCGCACAAGTTGTCTGAACAAGAGAGGTGACGGAATTTATGAGGAAGGCACTTAGACATTCCGGTGGCACTTATATGTGTGCGGGTGGTTATAGGAAATATTTCACCCTGTCATGGATAATTTGTCCATCTGTCTAGTGAGAGGCTCTGTCAAGATTTTCGGTGGGAAGTGATACCGGATGCGATACACTCAAAAGTTGTAAAGTGATACAAAAGCACACCTGAGACACCGGCGAAGTTGAAGGTTAATCAACTTAGGACATCAATCTTGAACGAGCAACAGTGACCAACGGAAAGCGGTCCTGCGAGTGTTGCCTAATTCCCTTATCACGGATGCACAGTATGTTTCCCAATCAATCACTTCTGCTCAAGCATTGAAACGGATATGTTGGTATTTTTGTTATTTTTTATTTTTTGTGTACTTTGTTTTGTTTTGCGTGCCGTTGTTGGTGTTGAAGCAAATCAAGTTGCTTATCTTGGGGTGCAAAAGTGACAAAGGATCACAACCATAAACGCGTGGGTTCGTGTGGCAGAGCGGAGGCAATATCAACTGTCGGAATTTTGGATTCCATCACGTCTGCGGACTAAGTTAGGTACTTGAATAAATAAAAATCGGGACATGCCTATAGATGTGTACGCAGGTATTATATGGGGTTCGGAGCAAAAAATGTCATTGTCCGGATATCATATCCGATTTGGGAAAGTGCCTGCGATGGAGAATGCTGCTCTACAAAGTTAAATATTATGAGGGGATATTCAATCTTGGTTTTTAAAATATTTACCTTTGTTGGACTTCAGTTTGAACTTTGTTATTCTCACTTTGTTTTGGGAGACGATAGTTAATCAGAATCATGTACGATATGCGTCCGCACTGTCATATGGACGAGATAAGCTCTCATCTCAAGCATTTATTAGAACGGATGGCAGAGCTGAGATAGTTCCCTTTAATATAGAGACTCTATATAAAAGGAACTATTAAAAATCAAATAATAAAAAGGCACTTTGGCCGTAATTCGACAGCAAGAGATCTATAGGGAGATTCTCAAACTAAGAAGGGTAGAAATCAGGGCCTTCTGAGAAAGAGATCAGAATTGGGCCCTAAGGTGCCTGGATCCCCTTAGAGACCTTACTATCTCTAACCATAATAACAAATTCAAGTTTGGGAAGTTTCTTGAAGAGTAAAAAACAAACCATTTAAATATAGATAGATTTAAGGCCGAAAGGCAATAATTTTAAGGATATAGTTAAGTTTAGAGCGCTCGCTAAGAGCCAGTAAGCTAGAATAAGATAAATGTTAGTTTTAAATTAGATTTAATCGTTTTTGTCTATTATATAAGGTTAATTAAGGATACAAATAAAAATGAATTTAAAATGAATGACCTTCCTATCTCATATACCCCCATTTAACCTAACCTAACTTAACCTTAGTAGAAAGCCTGCACATAGCAATAAAAAAGGTGGATAAGAAAAGCCCTGTCCCATATTGTTAATATTTTAGAAAGCGTTATCCACTATGCCTTCAAAGCCGAATTCGCTAGGAGACTACATCTCCATACGTTCAAGTTGATGGACCTTAGCCTAAAGTGCATTTTAGAGTTCCCTTTGTGACTTATACCGACCAGTGAAAGTGATCAATATCCAACTTGATGGCTCCGAATTATCTGTCACATCTTTTATGTGAAACTCGATTTTGTTACCTATCAAATTGAATCTCAGTTAAGCGCAAAGTTAACTTTAAAAAAAAAACATATTAATGGAAAAAAAATAAAAATGTTACGCAAGTTATTTACTTTAATATTTAACAAATATCGATACAATTTTGAATTTTTTTAAAAGAATTGCGAACAAAAAAAGTCAAGTACTGCTTTTTCTGCTGCAGGGAAGTGCTTGAGCTCGAATGAATTCTCCACGAGCTGCAACATTTTTAAACGTTCCCAGCTCTACAGGTTTAGGTACCTCTATCTAATTCTAAAAACATTTTTAGACTTTCTGCTATGTTGACGCAATTCCAATGCGCAATAAAGCCAATAACCTTATGACTCTTGACTTTTGCTTATCGTTATTTCGCATTATTTCAGCGCTATTTAAAAAGCTTATAACACAATGATTCCTAAAAACAAAGTTTCTCAAAGAAATAAGATAAGATAACACAACATTTTGGAATGTGCAAGGCATTGATATTGCCAATATCGAAGTAGATAATACGATTAGGTTCCAAAAATACCGAGAATTGTCTTATCATTTAAAGATGTGCTATAGTCAAGCGAGGCACAAGTGAAGCTTTCTCAAGTAGGTACTCAAAGCAAGTGCAAATAATCAATGCAATAGCTTTGGTAAGCAAATTCTAAATTTGGTCGGTATACTGAGAGCTTATTTCACAGCAGATACCACTTTACTTCAATTGAAGTAAATTTACTTCCATTTTGGGGGGAACAAATAAAATCTGCTCCCTACTTCGCACTATTCATAAATTCTTTATATCTACTTCACTTTCGCAATCCCTTATTTAATCCGCTTCAATATAAAAAAAAAAAACCTTGAAAATTGTTAATCTACACTCTTTCATACAGTAAAATAATAATATAAAATATAAAACAAAAATTAACTTATCTTAAACTAAATAAAACAAGAAACAAAGAATTCATTGAAATGCCTTGCATCACTACGTTTTGCAGAAAAAGGATCCTCCAATCTAATTCGGTCTTCTTAAAAATTGCTAAATGTATACATATTATTGGAAAAAAAATTAATTTGTAAATTACGTATTGAAAAAATCATCATCTTCAGCTATCGGAATTAGGCTTTTGAATTATAATTTGTATGTACCTTCCTCGTTTGTCCCTAATTTTGTTATGATTTATTTCATCAGGAATAAGGCTGAATTATTTTTTTTTATTTTCCACGCGTTTATTTTGTTCTTATCTTCTCTCTTCAATACATTAAAGTTCACAACACAAAGTGAAGAGATTTCGGTCAGATATAACCGGAATTCGGTCAGAATTGCAACACTGTTAGGGAACGCTTTTGTCGGTATCTATGAAAAATGACAAAGTTTTCTGCTCAGTTCTACGATATTTTGGACAGATTCATGACTTTGGAAGATGTACTGGAGGCTCCTACTCATCTGAACGATGGAAAGACTGCTGTATCCGATGGAATTCCCTCCGTATTTTACAAATATAGGACAGTGGAGCTATTGAATAAACTTACTTCCTTGTTGAACTTACAAGACGAAATGTATTCTAAGCTTTTTTTGTCTTCAATGTATTTTAAAAAAGTTATTTTTAAAATCCTCTTACTAATAATGTAGCCCATTGACGAATGGAGGCTAACCCCTGGCGGCAGATTTTCGCATCGGTAGGTTGCCATACATTTTGACAGCTGGTAGGTATTTCTATGAAAAACCAAGAAGTTATTGTGAGAAATTGTGTACTTAACTCAAAATATACATTTAATATAAGAAAAAAAAACTCATTTTAAAACATAAAAATGATATCTTAAAAGTGAGTGCGATACGTGTTGATAAAGAGGGAATTACATTGTTCCATCTGCCAAAAGAAGTTCGGAACTCTAAAGTTCTTTTGATTGATGAATAGTTCATAAATGTTTTTCCATTTGCAGCCTTCACTTTAGAGATAAAATCATTTTGCGACCGAATACACGGGATGGTTCATAGTATAGAACCAAACTTGTGAAAGGGGCCTTTCCCAGCTTAAACTTTCCGAAAGAAACTAGAAATTATATGTTCAAGGCGGTTACTATCACGCTCAGCTGCTTTTATGAGAAGAAGTTCTACAAGTTGCTATACATTTCTTTTCCACTTTTATTTAATAATTTAATTTATCCTCTGGATCTACTCGAGAATATGGGACACATCAACCCACAAGTTTGGCGGAGAATCCTACTGATACAGAAGAACCATCCAACAACTGTACTGAAAGTTTTCGTAGCATAGGGGCGCAGGCATGCTTAAGCCCATTCACTAGCTTCACTGCATTATGGGATACTGATAAGAAATTAAAAAAAAAAAAACATAACTGGGTTGCCCAGTAACTTCATCTACGGATGGAGGTAGGGAGAGGCCAATCTTACGTATACAGCCAGCTTTCACTATTTCTTCGCCTTCCGGATAGACCTTTTAACACCACTGAAAAAGTCAATTATTTCACAGAGCGACATTGTGACAAACTTAGAAACTTCTAAACTGGCTGGATCCTTCATCATCCAAGCAAGCCAATCTGTAAAAATCATAACCAGCACAATTTTTATAAAATAAAAAGCAACCAAAATAGGTATATGAACAAAAGCAAATTTATTATTTTTACATTGAACACTACTTTGAACAGACTTTTGTGCCGTGCAAATTAAGTTTGTTTTCCATTAATTGGTTAACTTTTTAATAGATATATAATTAATGTATAATAATTTTCTTACATGAAAACACACGTCTTGCTTATCCAAGTTCTTTGCCAAACAAACAGACATCAAAATTCTATAGGTCTCTACACATTCTATTTTCAGTCACCAGGTGTCGCAGGAAAACTTTTCCATTCGTCAATAAAACCTACTTTATTACTGCTTCTTAGCATTTGTTACCAATTTGCTCCGCTCTGAACTCACAGCGCTAGCGCTAATGTTGGAACCAACGCGAAGTTGGCTACTAGCAGTCCATATGATCTGTCTATAATAATTGTTGTATATTTGGGTAAATTCATTCCGCCATATTGCATTAGCCAAGTCACACATTTTCTCGATCCAAGAATATTCATTATAATAAGGAAACTGAATTCTTGTTTAAACTAAATTGTTTGTATTTCATTTTATACAATATAAAAACAACCATGACGCGAAACTGGTTGCTTAGCAAAACACTGCGCATATAATGTTAACAGACTGACTGACATCGTAATGGCCATATAAAAATGTATTCACTCTGTTTTAGAGCGTGAGTTAAAAAGGTGATCAAACCTTCTACTAAACGAATTTTCTACAATCTATCCGTATCGGGCCAGCGCAATTACCACTGATCTCTGCGTTCTTATAAGGGGGGGTGTTTTTTTTTTATAGGTATAGAACTTCAGTTGGCAACACTTTTTTAACTGGCTGCTATTTTATCAACTGTCAAGTGATTTATTTTTAGTTTAGTTTGGCATTTCTTCAACATGAATAGACTGACACCTGAATAACGCTTCCAAATTGTGCAAATTTATTTTGAAAATCATGGTTCTGTTCGAAATACGTACTGCGCACTACGTCCATTTTATGGTCAACATAATCGTCCATCAGAGCAATTAATTCGATTAACTATGGAACGTTTTCGCACCACGTTTACTCTAAATGATAATTCGCATCCACAGAGACGTCGTACAGTGCGTACAGAAGAAGTCATTGCTGCTGTAGAGCGTTCTTTAAAAACGGTGCTGGCCATAACGTTATTGCCGATATACGGCCACAAAGTTTGGAAAAAGTCATTGAAAATACGACCTCCAGATTAGACTACGTCCGAGCGAGCCGTGGCGGTGATATGCCAGAAATCATATTTAAATTATAATGCGAGATGTGAATTTTAGAAAATCATCTTTGTTTTATTCCATTTCAAAGTTCTATACCTCTAAAAACAAAACACCCTTTATTATTATAAAATACTTTGCAGAGGTGATAAGAGTTCAGAGGTCAGTGCACAAATTTTTACCCAAACTTAATTAAATTTAGGCAACGACACCCCTTTAAAACGTCCCCCAGAAATCAAACAGAAAGTTGGTTTTTCCATCTACCCTATACATGTTCCGAATAAATGCCGACACACCTCCTGCATACATATCACTTTGGCGTTTTTACGGTCCAACAACTTTTAAATACCAGATTAATCGTATCCTCATCGGATACTTTTCCGGAATAGAAAAACAAATTCAGTTATATGGAACTGAGTTTGGATCACTTTGTTCATTCCACACATGCGGACAGGGATACGCCGTATATCGGGGTGTCCCGGTGCTGCCCTTTACACTGTATCCTCTCCAATTCAGCATTTAAAGCCATTAAGGCTTTCTACAAGTGAAACTTTAAAGAGTGCGAACCTAAACCACACAGAGGCCGAGCAGAAATGACCAATAAAACGACGAAACGAAGAAACAGAGGAAACGCAAAGAAAATCGAATTCCATCGGGACACCGCACAGTCGACCGGTCAAAGTTTTTTATGCACCGATGTGTGTGTGTGTGTGTGTGGATATAGATTGGAAGTTCAAATTCAAATGATTGGCCGAAAACTCGCTGCGTCCTCTGCGCTCTGCCGTGTAAATATATATTTAGACTTGTCTTTGACTCGCTGGGAAGCTGAAAAAGATCCTGCACACTATCACTGGGACTGGCTTCTGCTGCATTGTTGACATTCTTCGGTTGTTTGTATGTCGAACGGTGACAAAGATATGCGGGCGGCGTTTGAGGCAGAGTGTGCTAGGTGATGGGTGATCTGATTCCAAGGCGGGCACCTCTGATTTGTCTTTCCCCAAATGCGAGGAACATCTGTAAGGAATAGAAATAGTTCTTTTGAAATAAGAGGATGCAATTTTGTCCCGCACTTCTGGAGAGCTATCGTACAGCTCTCTATACATCCTCTTCGAACAAATTCGGGAACTTACAAAGGAGCAATTTTTCGAGGCGACGACGAACGGCGGCGCGCCAACAGAGAAAAGGACCAAGAATAATAAAAACAATTTCGCACACTTTTGCCCGAGCATGTCTGCGAGGAAACCTTAATTCGTACTCTAAGATGTCGCATCCTTGCCTGGAAATGAAGTCAAGCGGGTAATTGCACCTTCTGTGTGTGTTGTTGGCGACGCTCGAGGATAGGAGAAGATCTCGAAGTAGGAACCGAAGTTTACGCTCTTCGCGTTTATTATTGGAATCACGTACCTAGATGTGTCATCACCGGGCTCCTCGGTAAGAATAAATTGAGATGTTGGATTGTTATATGTGTTACGGTAGTGCTTTTGAAAGGCACAAGGGTGGAAAATCACAATCGGAGGCACACGAACACGAGTAGCTGGCAGAACGACACCAGGAGCCAGGAGCCCGACTCTGTACTCTATACCCTATACGGCATGTGTGTGTATGCGGCGAATGGAAGTTTGTTGATTGGTTGGAAAGTGGGTGATGAATTTCTTAAGCCGTAAAGTTTGTGTTGTCTATGCCTTATGTTTTGGGCAGAAGTTCCCACTTCCTCGAAGAGCTGGTATTCTTTTTTTTTTTTGTTTCAATTAGACTTAATTTGGGTGTTGTTATGGCGAAGGATGTAAGTAATTAGTGGAAACTTGTGTGGTTGCTAGCTGAGACGTTCTGTGATATGTTGCGGCTTTTAGTGAGAATTTGTCGCTGGAAATTTCAACGAGTTTTGTTAAACCTGTTGTGAGCTTTGCACTTTCACCCTGCAAAGAATATCCAGTTTCTTCTTAACCCCATAGGTTAACCAAATTATATTCTCAAATTTTGACATCTATCAATCGCATTTCCAAAAAAAGACTGGTCCACTACAACTTGACACCCTTCGTAAAATATTCAGTCCACCTTTGACAATCCACATTTTGACAGCAATTAGTGTCATGCCGATCGGCTGACAGCAATGCCCACATTGTAAATTAATGTAAAAATGAATTAAACTTAGGTTTAAGAATAAATAACAGACTTTACACTACGTGGGTTGATAAACAGCGGTTACAACAGTAGCTTGATCATCATTCTTTAAACAAGCTTCCTTAGCATCTTAGAGGTAAGGATAAGCAAATCGCTGTCGAACTTTTGGCAGTTTTACACTATTTTCTGGGCCCTATAGCTCGGTTTCAATATGAGAAAGATGAAGTTACTCATTGATTTTAAACAGAACATAAACGACCTACCAACTCTGAATGCAAGCCTTTTCTCTAGCTTGGCCTACCTCTGCCATGATCATTTATGATATGTTACTTCCAAATTGATTTAAAATAGACTTGAACATCTCGATCCTTTCTTGGGGCACTCGCATTTTTAAAGTTGTTTCCCAACAAAAGTTCCTTTTCGTCGATCTTAAGAACGACAAAATTACAAAAAGGGGAGTTCCTTAATAATTACAAAATCGCGTAAGCGCATTTTTCACGATGAGATCCGTTTATCCGCAGCCAATGCTAATAAAGGCATAGGAATGAGACCTCAAATCAGACGCAAACATTTTCATAGATATTCTACCTATTATTATAGATAAATGTAATACGGAAGTACACACAAGTTCCAGTGACCAATATTTCTGCAATCATTTGAAAACATTTCTATTTCTGATTCAAAATATGAGAAATGAAATGTGGTAGTTAGTGTCAGTTAATTTAACCAATTAATTAAACCAACAGTTCATCAATCAGTTATACGAAATAAGTAAATAATTGTCCATTCATCACTACCCGAAGTCATTTTGTCTTATAGGAAAGCGAAAGTTCGTAAGCTTTCGCTATAAAAATATCAACATGCTGAACTTTCCCATAATTTCTACCACGCAAACAAGATGATCGACCAAAATACGTGTCACGTATTTTTGCGTGTTTAAGCTAAGTATCCTGCTCGCGCTAAATTTTATCTCACATACAAAAATGCCTACAAAGATAAAATTTAGCGAGACAATTTAGCAAAGCAGTATCCTGTTCGCTTGCTAAATTCTTAACTTCATATAGATGGGCCGATGACAAGTCTCTACTCATTTAGCTCGTGAAATAAATGTCCGGTACATTAAATCGAAGATAAATTCTGACAGAAGAAAAAGTTTGTGTTGTGTGGTTATTTATTTTTTATTTCTATTTCCCAAGCTGCAAGTAAAAGAAGGCGCAAAACCAAAATAATCTTTTCATGCGATGAAAAAAAAACTTACGGGGCTTGTGGAGGAACGACCAACTATATGGAACTTGCAGGACTTGCAACTACAGCAATTATAGAATCTTCTTCAATTCTTCTTCTATCCATTGTTTTGCAGATATTTAAATATTGCAATGTCTTTGAAGTTTGAATTTCTTTTTACGTGTATAATTAAATGGACGTTTACCGACATCTGTCATGAACATATGGTGTTTGTCCCATCTATCATATTTCAAAATTTAGCGACCATTTATCTTTGCTTGTGGAGAAACGGTTTGGAGACTAGGGACGCTAAAAAAAATTTAGCGCGAGCAGGATACTTAGCTTTAGGTAATGCTGTTCCTTTCAGTAAGACGGCTATTTTATATTGAGTATCCCTTTAACCTTCCGTGTAAGGAATGTGTGATGTTGTTAACTTTAATTGACACTTAAGTTTTTGAGACCAATATACCGGCACTGGAAACAAAAAAAAAAAAAAACATATAAAATCAATCTTTCTTTAGATCTAAATTAGTTGGAAGTCTGATTAACAGATGGCGTTGGCACAGGATCAGAACGTCAAACAAAGTTTTCTCGTATAACAAAAACTGGATGATCAATATTAAATAGTCGACTGACAGTAAGAAACCTCACCACCTATCATACAAAAATAGGTTCGTTCGGGTACGTTTTTGCAAACTAAAATTATTAAAAATTTGCTAAGAAACTGTGAGAATGTGACCACGTACTGAGAAAATTTAAAAAAATTTAAATTTCCCCTCTTTTAATTTTTTCGTAATTTTCTGCTCGCTGAATTTCGACTTACTGAAAAATGAAAACTGCCAACTAAGTGACAGCTCAAAAGTTTTACAATTAAAACTCAATTCATTTTCGTCTTCAACGATGTCGGAGGAAGAAGTTGTTGTGGTCCTAGAACATATTAGCTCATTCAAAATGATAAGTTTAATAGGTATTTAGCCTATGAAAATATTCAATTGCAACTTATTTAGTAGATGCTGCATTTAAAGAGAACCTTGTCAAATGTCAAAATGACATTTTTTAACCTTTTTGTAAGAAACCCGTTCAGGTACTTCTCTTGGAATTGAGAGATTTCTATCTAGATTTTTGAGATTTGACATTTTTCATTTTTCTATGGTGAAAGTACACGAACGAACCTAATGTTTGACCCGAAAATTTCGTCGCCAGTTTCGAATAGAATTTTGAGTAAAACATTCAATTTTATTTTTCCGCATGCTGATCCCATTTTAATAAGCAAGAAGTCAAAACAAATACACGCATTTATTCCAAAATGGGATAACAAATTTCAAATCAGCTGTTAATTTTTAGGTTAGTGACAGCTTTTCCAATTCTTACACCAAGAAGTTTGTTGAGTAAAAATTCGTAAGATTCTCAGTGGAGGGGTAATGTCGATGACGCTCTTTTACGATTTTTCGAGTTAGGGAAAAACATTGAGTAAAAATTTGTAAAAAAACCGTAAGAACTAGTAAATATTCGTTAGAGTTGAAAGTAAAGGAACAGACCCATTGTTGCATTCAACCGATGAAATGTCCAGTTTAGCAACCAATTAAAATGTAATCTAGTCCTCATTTCATTCACAATCTTCAAAGCATTCAAGTTCAATTTCCGCACCTCGCAACATCCAGCACCTGTTATCGCTCGCCTGAGCGAGGCATTTCAATTTCCAAAATCAAACTAACAGTTCAATCCCCCCCAAGTGACGGACACTCCTTTCAGACCTTCTATCAAAATGTCTATTGACCACCTTCAGGCAGGCAGCAGTAGCAAACAACAACAGCCCATTCATCCAGTGCCGCCTAAAGGCTTTTACACTATCACGATCTCTTTTGCATACGCACGCACAAAGGCCCGCAATTTTGTCAGATTCACCGATATCACAGATTTGGTGTGAGAAAAAACAAAAGGAACCTCCTTGCAACGAATACCTCATATGCGGACTCATATTGTGGTGTAATGCAATTCGGAAGCGCAAAATGTTCAAAAAGCCAAGCCACCCCCAATGATTAACGAGGTACAAATGAAGTAACGATGCATGAGGCTGAGCCGTGCACGCTGTACATCCACCCGCACCGACTCTCAGCGGAATGTAAATTCCTCCCGTACATGATGATATGAATGTGAAGCAGCGTATACCGTTTACTCGTTACTCGTTCGATTGCAGTGTGTGCCAGTGCCACGCCACGTCTATGGGTTGTTTACAAGAACTGATAGCGCCAGGCAAAAGCTATGGACGACACACATACTCTGCGCTCATTGTATGCATAAACACGTCCGATTTCCAGTAATGGTATCCTTGGAGAGACTGACATATCCCCCGGGCCGGGCGGTGCCGTATGGCAAGCCAACAGAAAAGGATGCGAAGCAGCTGCAGGAAATGCATGCCATTCCGCATAGATTTGTCACGATGTTTGGAAAGAATCGCTTGTATACAACGGCATATTGATTTTTATTTCAAGTGCATTGTAGGACTTTGGCTCAGACAATTGAGAGGAAATGTCTGGCCTTTATGGTACATAGTTGGCTATGCAGCCAATAATATGTAAACAAGGGCAGAGACACGCAGCTGATGCAAATGAGGAAAAAAACGGGACAATGTACACATTTCGTCACCTCAGTACTGGAGTGATCTAAACGACAAAAATCTAGTTTCGCGAAAACGACTTTTAAAGTTTGAATACGAACAAAACACAAACCTTCAGTAAAACAACCATTAAATATTTTTATTAGTTTAGTGGCGAATTGAGTTTTACTATAAAAGCATTTTTTTAACTGCTGTTATTTTATTTTTCTTCCTTTTTTTTTGGTTAAACTTATTTTTTTTTATAACAAGGTAAATTACCGTTTCAAAGAAAAATAACACTCAATAAAATGTATTATAATGAAAAATGTAAATGTTAAACTTCAATGTAACTTACCCATTCGAAGTTATTCTATTTGTTTACTGTCAATTTGCTAATGTCAATAAGGTTGTCAAACTAAGGTGTCAAATATGTAAATGTGCAATTCATGATCATTATCAATCCAACCACGAATAAAACCTGTCAGCATTTTACAACGATTAGATCTCGAGTTATTTATTTCCAACATATCAATAACTACGTTTGTTTATAACTGGGATCAAAGAATCCACTATTTCAGCTTTTAGAAAAATTATAATAAATTAATTTAGTGCTTTCAGAGGGTAAGAAAGAAAAAAAAAAAAAGTTAAGTATTGCATCCAACTTTTAATTCATATCATACTTTTAAGAAATATATTATTAAATAATTATAATGGAGAAAAACCAAACATAAATTGAAAAGTAATTGCCTATAAGACATTTATGAAGCCGACTGTATTGTATGTGTCACTTATGCACTGAAATCATTTTAATTGCTTAAAAATCTAACTGGAGCTTAGTTTGCGTGTATATCTTAAACACTGAACAATTATTATGCATAATGAAGCATTTTTGAGGAAGAATTGAATATTTAGATCATTAAAGCACTGTATTTATGTTTGCAAATGAAGCATAGTTTTAGTTCAATTATATAAATAGGTCATTTAAAATATTTAGGGAATTGCAGAAAATTTCATGCGAAAATGTGACCTTCACATAAAAAGGCTTGTGTGGCAGACCAATACAGACTATTAATTCCCATAACTGCGTTTATATCATTTGTAACACTGATATCTTTGGCAGTAATTGAGATAGGATATAGGCTAGATATAGACACTTTTTTTCTCTTAAAAAATGGCTAATATGTTAATGTGCCACTCCAATACTGAGGTGTCGATTTGAATATCGTTATAGTTTAAATTGAAACTCTCCTTTTACTTGGCAGTGGTGTTTTAATAATAAATTGATTGCAAAAGTCGAGATACGTAAAATTGTGGCCGAATCCCCTCATCTCCCAACGAGCAACATGTGACGGAGTTTGTTTTTCCTTCAAGTCAAAGATCGGCTGAGTAACGTCTACCGTGGAGGTTAAGCTAGGCGAAGTGAAAACTGCTACAAAAACTTTATAGCTACACTTTCAATATTGAGATCGATTATTTAGTATCGAATTTTTATGAGATGACAAATGCTTAGTGTGTTAGTATTGTTACATAGAAATCCGTACTGACGCACCAACACAGTCGCACCTTGCATATGCCCCTTCCGCTATGAGCAAAGGTGCTGACAGCCTTCATAGAATTTCATCCGTTAAATTTGAAATTATTCTTTCTCTGTGAATAGTATTTTGCCTTTAGGAAGAAGTGTACATTTGCTTTAAATATTTAAGAAATGTTGTCAATGCAGAAAGGTTGTAGGTATGAAAATTAAAACATTTTTACCAAACTTTCATCAGTAATTTAAGAAAAATGTGCACACGAAATCGATGTTAATGATACCCAAAAGCGTAAAATAAACAACCATATTTGTCCTAATGTGTTTATAGTATATAAGACATCCCATTTATAGATGTTGTGTTATGTTATGTTATGTTACATCCCTTCAGCTTCTGCAAAAGTCATTGCATGGCAGTCCAAGTCTTTGTGCGTGTCTACCCAGAATACAACAACCGGTAATGACATAAGCAACAAACGAGATGTTATGTCTGTTGAGTCGCAGAAGATCCTTGGATCTTTTGATATCCAGTAAGCCTGGCAATATCGCAATATCCTATAGACGTTTCCATCTATGACTTGCTTTACTTGCTGCATCCGCATTAATGATTTGTTTAGCGTAGGACAGCGGTGCATGCACGTTGTGGAGACTAACACTATCAACGCCGGCGGAGCCTAATCTTGCAAGTTCGTCAGCTGCACAGTTCCCTGGGAGGTCATAGTGTCCCGGAACCCAGCAAAGGGTGAGGATATATTGTAAGACGTGTCTTAACCCTTCTAGTGAACACAACTTGCTCCGTTTTCATCGGATTCACGCTTAGACCGCAGCTTTTGGTATAGGCAACTAGTTTGCGTAAAGAGAGTTGCAGGATATCGGAAAGAGTCTGAGGATACTTTCCTGAAGTGAGTAAGGCGACGTCAACTGCGTAGGACACGACTTTGCATCCGGAGAGCTCCACTGAAATCAGAAATTCGTTTAGAACTAGTAGTGGAGATAGCACTCCCCATTGGGGGCTACCTCTGTGCACAAGTTTTTCGACAGCGCTGTTATCGAACGAATAGCTGTCACCCTTCTGCAGGTGAGAATATGACCGATTAGGCAAAACATTTTTGTTCGCCAATGTTTAGCTTGTTAAAGGCTTGAACATCATTTGGATAGTCTAATTACCCAAATTATATTATTCGCCTTTTAAAAATGTATAATAACTAAGCAATATCATTCAGAAATGTAAAAATGTGGTATTCCCGAACTGTATCACATTTCCCCACGGTTGGCCGTGGATGGCAGAATTTATTTTATATTTTTTGTATGTTTTTGCATGTCACGCGGATCCTAATTGACATTATCACCTATCGGTAGCAAAATGGCTAAATTAAAAAAAAAAAAAAAATTGAGGGGGACAGCGGCAGGAGGTTTGCGAGTTGGCGGTCTCAGTATGGTTTGTCTATGATTTATACGAAACAAATAAATACATACATAACTGTCCGTTCGTCGCTTCCGGAAGCCATTTTGTTTTACAGGAAACCGAAATTTCGCAAGCCATCGCTATAGAAATATCAACATGCTGACGTTTCCCATAATTCCAAACACGTTTACACAAAATAAGATCTATGAAGATATTGATTGAATAATAACGAGATAAACAAGAATGTCGTGTTTGAGTTTAGGAGGTTTAATTTTAGAACTTTATCCAATTTGGTATATCTTTGTAAGTAAAATAAAACACCCTTCTTAAAAATGCTGGGGTATATTTTGTTACTACGCACTTCAACAAAACGTGCCTCACAAGAATCGCCACGAGGAGAAACTTAACCAGTGGTGCCAAACACTGAATGGGAATGGGAAATATTTCAAATAAAGGGAGTTCCTCAATTGATGAATCAGTTTTCGAGATCAATTTACCGGGCCAACTGCAAATTAAACAAAAAAAAAAAAAAAAAAAAATTAATTGTTGGCTGCATGCGACTCACTGATAGATGGCGTCGTTCTCAAGTAACATTTGAAAATTTCAGTATACGATGTACCAGAGGTGCTTCGAGACTTCGCTGTTAATGTAGGTACTTGCCCCGCTTTCCGAACTCACATCGGCAGAAACAAAGAGAACGTTTTGCCCAGGACTAGGGCCATGTGACACCTTTCATACTCGATATTATGCTGAGTAGGGCTGTGTGCTGGAATTAAACCAATTCGAGCTATTTCTTCAGCTGAAAAAGGACAATGTATCGAAAACTTTTTTACGCACTCTATAAAGATGTGATTTATCTTATCTATCGATTCATCGCATTGGGAAGCAATGAAGTCCCTAGATTTAACAAGGGTATGATCCACATATTCGACGATGTCTGAATGTTGACAAAGAGCTACTTCATTCTAGCTATTCAAGTTCTATTCCAAGACGTACAAAATAAGCTTACAACTATGTCCTCATGGAAATGGATCCATATTTGAAAATTTTATGTAGATGGATGCAAAAAATCACGTACTAAGGTAACAAATTAAGTAGATTTACGTCGAGTCTCTACAAAGCCACAGTAAGCTAAATACAAATTAAGCTCGTCTTTCATATTAGTTCGCAGGCAAACATTTCGCGTATTTTCTAATTCCAAGGCGCAATAGAATGTATTACAGCATTTGCATGTCAAACACACATGGATATCCACATCACTATCCCTGAAAAACAAACCTCTATATCCGTTATCCTTAGAACAAAGAAACAAACTATATGCACTACAACTTTTCGCAATAATAATTACTTTTCATTCGGCTGTGCTTACCTTTTCGTGTTTCCTTTCATTCTGTACCACACAAATGAAAACTGTTGATTTTAATTTAGTACCACATGCATCGCCATCCCTATACCAGTTCACCTAACCACCTCTGTAGGTATTCGTTATGTTTCTTCCGAGTCGTGCACATCCAAGAATTCTAGCATTTCGTACACGTATTGTAATATCAGACAGAACTGGTAATTGCAGTACAATTACATATAACCCTTGAAACAGCATGCCCCTCTTGGGCCGCACATTGCATACGTGCCTCAAAGCATCAGGTGCATCCGCATGACGGTGCACCCTCCCAGATAGAAGCAACGCTAGGATGCAAGGTCAGCAACACCCATAGGTTGTAGCTGTGTTATTAGACATTTGCCGCATGTCTGTATGTGCGGCGCGGAGCTGCTGGTGCGGTGCAGTATACAATAACAATTATAATCTGCAACCACCTGCAGAAATTCTAAAGTGAAATAAGCGCATTGGGGATGTATTGTGTGGTTTACCGACAGGAAAATGAAATGAAAATACTAGAGAAAAACTTTCACCATCAAGATTCTTCCTCCCGATAATTGGTTTGATAATAATCTGAAATGACAACACGGTTCATACAGTCACCCGTTCTCGTTTATCTGTCAAATTGATACAAAAAGTGTATTTAACCGAGAGATAACTCATCGGAGATATGACAGCACTCGATGGGGTGTTTAACACGACCGCACCATTCAGATAGTGTAACATATGCCCCAAGGGTGATGACCACAACTATAGCAAATGTCAGTGATGTCTGCGAACAGTTGGTGGTGTTTTGTCATGAATAGTGTAAGGAGTAGCTGGGGATTCAATTGGCTTTGCAGGCGAGGTTTTTATTTGAATTGTGCAGGGAAATTGAAAAATGTGCTTAGCTAAGGAATGTGAGGTTTAGCTTTAAGGAAATCGGGCGATTTATCCTCAGACGTAAAAGTAGATCAAGAGATTTACTACGAATCGTGTTACTTCAACCATGAGCGCACCAATATTGAACGTAGATTTCGCAATAATTTTCTTACTTTCTCACAGAAATCAATTATTGTGTTGTAGTATATTATGTTGCTGGATCGGATCGTTTCCTTACTCTCAGATTTAATTCAATTTCAGAAGTAGTAGTACTTTACACTTTGCACAGGATACCTCCACAAGTACATATAGCTCTATCTACTGTGCACATCGGAAACCTCCTAGATTACTGATAGTGATTTAGAAAATGATATAACTTCCGCAGTAAAAGTGAAAAATTGAAACGGATATTTAAGGGAATGTCATTCCGATGGATTATTTCGGTTTCATGCGAGTTGTGCTAAATTTGAACGAGTATTGATTTCTGTTTTCTGTGGAAATGCGCATTCAATTCAGATCTAAAAGAATAGTAGTTTACTTCAAATAAGTTCACTTTGCCTGTTTGGAAGTATTGAACATTAAACCTTTGACACGAAAGAAATTCGCTAATGTCGCAATTTTAATCAAAACATTTGTGACTGAGCTTATGTCAAATATGGCCAAAACTTTAGTTCAATTTTGTAAAGAGCTTGAAATGTGCACAAGGCATACTAAAGCCACGATATTTAGTTTAAATAAAATCACACTTGCACTCAAGCTGGATAGCACCAAATCAGTTACATTGTATCTTAATTTTTAAGTCAGATATTATACGAAAGTGTTATCTAGTTTCGACGTAAGTTGTGGATAGCCTGACAAATGTGCGTGCTCCTCTTTTTAAATAAGAATTGATGTACAAACTCAACGATACTATTAATTCGTTGCCTAAATGTATCGAATTCTAGCCCATATTTTTTGAAGATATTTTACACTCAGAAAAAAAGAAGAATAGTATTTTAAGATTTTAAAAAATGGTTAGCTTAAAGTTGTTTCTTAACTTGTGATAACAAGAACTCGTTTTAAGTTTTCAGGAATCAAGTATTCATCGCAAGAATAATATGCTCTCCATAACTATTTTCTTAAATTACTTATTGCCAACAATTTCATTCCTTAAGTCAAACATTTTTGAAGTGATTGAAGTGCGCATTTGAAATGGGAAGAAACCATAAACAGAGTATTAAATGCAAACAACGCCATGAAAGAGAGTCGGTGGTTGAAGAGAGTTACAGTCATAAGAGTTTTTTACGCGGTGAAAATAGACGCTCGACTTTAATTTTTATGCAACCTAAAACGTATTTCTTTTCGTATGAGTGTTCTGTGTTTACAAATATTTCGGATTTAAATTACTTTGCTCATTTATAGCTAAAGTTGGTCATTTTTATTTCCAATTTTAGACACAAACTTTATTTTCAAGTGGCAACCGTGATTATACCTAGTGAAAACATAATACTCTTATGAAATATAAAGAGACAGTGCTAAAAGTAGGATGTTGAGATCTGTGCAGGACTACTCAATAATAATAATCAAGCATCGCTGGCAATACACATTCGGCCTTACTAATAATCAAGCACTAATGTCGACAATTAGTTGGATTTCAGCTTTAGTAAAACTGTACAGCATTTTCGGTACTCTTTACATTACGCTTTCAATTGTTTTCTAATACTACTTCATGAATGTTTTATGAGTGCATTTGTATCGTAATGAAATGCCTTTCAAATTATTCAATAAACGGAACACAGTTTATTTGAATGCTTTTATTTATTCGTGGGCTGACGATGCAAATCAGAACTTATTGGTGGTCCAAACATCACAACAAACTACTTTTGCAAAGTGTTTGATAAGGGTTTGGTTGCAGCCAAATATCTACCTAAGTCTCCTTAGGTACTGTGAATTGTGATATTTTATTCTGATATTTTATTTTTTGTATACATTTGTACGAATTTGTGTTTGCTAGACTAAAAAACCATTTGCATTGTTGTACTGCAACGAATAAAATTAGTAAACATTTATAATTTACTAAAATTAATTTATAATTGAAACCGCTCAGGCAGAACAACAGCGTATTAGTTCGCTCCTTTTGCGAAATTGAATACCGTGATTTTGGAGGTTTGGGCAACACTTGTCTTCAAAATGACATTAAGGGAGGATTTATAAAGCTAATGCCCGAGATGAACATGGCTTTCTCAACATTAACATTTAACCCTACAGTTAGCAACATTCTGGCAACTATATTTGTTTATTGGTAAAGGGATTTTGGAAAGTGTGGAGTCTTTGCGTAAACTGCCAGACTAAAGTTTATTATTGGTAAGGCCGATTGACTTCACTTCACTTCTGGCAGCCCAAGTACACGGACATATACTCGTTATCAATAAAGTATAACGAATACGAAATTGTTCTTTTATTTATTTGGAGCGGGATTACTACATAGGGTACTTAGTGTGTTCCTGTCAACTGATGGATGCGTTCCAACAGTTTAAATTTGTTGGTTTATTTCACCACGAAAACATGCGTTTCGCAAAATGGTTAATACCTAATGTAATCAACATATAAATAGAGGAATGAACTGAGAAATATTCATTCTTCGAAATAAATTAAGGCATTTTTGTTCCTACGATTATTGTATTTTCGTTTGTTGTTTTTGGCGAAAATTTATTTATTTAAAAGTATTTTCTGCATAATAAAATATTTCCTGACGATTCGAAAAATACGCACGTACCTTATTGTTCAAATTTTCACTTCTGTCGCTACTCCCGGAGAGCCACTGTTTTTTCTTATGTTTGAGTTCATTTAACCAACGAATTTTGTGGGGATTTTATTGTTTTTTTTTTTTTTTTTCTGAGTGTGTCGTATAGCACCCCACTCAAAAGTCTACCCGATATTTTGTTCGAAAACGAAATGATGAACATTTTGCGATTCAGTCACCTTTGATCTCTCCGTTGGATAAGAAACCTTAATGTTAATAAAATACTACGAATGTATGTAGGATAGGTGGCTCAAAGTCAACTATGTGGAAGTTGAGCAATGCCCACTCTAAGTGACATTCATCTTATATCCACTCAGAAAACATACGTGTATCTTTGTAAAGAAATATCGTGTAGGGGGATAATATTTTCGAATAAATCTATGTTATATAGTGTGACAGTCGGAAGTGAAAGTTAATTCAAAATATTTTTGTTTCAAGAAAATGTCAGCTAAAATTAACGTCATTGAAGAATTTTGTGCGTCAAATGGAGGGAACCTGCAGTTGGATGCCGGTTTATCTGAAAGGCTAAATTGAGTCTTATTTTGTTTTTTTTTTTTTTAACTTCGCGAATTGTCGAATTCATTTGCACTGTCTTCCACTGTCTATGATAATTGAGACAGTGGAAGAAGTTATGTACATGAATGGAAGCTATAATCTGTCGCTTAATATGAATTGAAGTTAAAGACAGACCTCTTAGGTGCGTTTTTAGATCACTGTATTCCATTTTTAATCCTTATCTTATACCTACTCCAATTAATTTGACAGCCTTTTTTTTGTCATACAACGAAGCTTGGAGTTCACAGTGATTCATATCTGTATAAGAAATTCACAATCCACTATCGAAGGCACATTAAGGAGCTTACTCCATCTACGCCTTCTTTTATTTGTTAATAACAATGAGGCTGTTAGAACTTTGATTATCGTAAAAAAAATATAAATAAAAACTCACAAAATACTTAGCAATGAAAAAAAATTATTCACGTGACCACTTTGGGCCAGCAAAAACTGAAATACATCTTGTCAGTTAGCTGTCAGACTTGTACCAACACATTTCAAATATTTAATTAATATTGCCAGATACTACAAGACTTACCAAAGTAGAATGTAGGAAACCGAACGTTACCAATGAATGATTGACAGATGTGAGGAGTTTGTTGTTCTGCTTGCACTGAATGACATTCAGATGTTCATAGGGGGTGTACGATCATATACTTGTAATACGAGTGATCGTAGGTAGTAATAAAACGGGCATATTCAAAAGTCTAGTTATCTTAAGTCGACTAGATTGGTCTGGATAAGATGTAACCTGAACGCAAAAACAATATTGACAGGAAACGTCCCTTTTCCTACCTCAGCGAACTGTCAACTTCAGGGCAGTTCCTCAAATACCACAGACACTTCTGTCGTGCTAAGAATTGACATGGAAGAGTACTTTTTTTTTCAATGAAGCATAGAAAACATAAACTTCTATAATTGATCTTTTCAAAGGGCAATTCTTTTCTTCAATCGAAAACGCCATTATTACTCAGTCACGAGTTTCTCGACTAGATTCGTCGGCTACCCCTTCATAAATATCAACTGAAACAGTTGCTCATATGACCGATTTAAAGCCAATCAAAACCGATATACATCTAGTCAGACAGCTGTCAGACTTACTTAACTAGGTATTTGAACGTCCCCTATATGAATAATAAATTTCTTTAGGTATTTACATAAGTGAAGATTGATCTAAATACAGTTAGAGGCGACTTCAACCAACAAGACATGCAAAAGTGAAGCCACAAATTTATGGACCGAACTGACTGCTGTTGCGGAAAAATTCAGTTTCAGTGGTAGTGGTAGGTCTCTGGAGTCAAATCTCTTTTTTCCTTGACAGGAAGTGAACCGCGCTGCCAATGGTCGAAATGGTCGAAATAAAACAGTTACAATGGAATCATTGAACAACCAAGCGGTCATTCTCTCTTTGTATTTGCACCAAAAATGTATACAAATTTTGTAAACATCGACGGGTTAGAGTTGGTAGCATTTCTTACTGTCAATTGATCGCCAATAACGTGATGCCTTCTATTCAGTGAACAACCTTATAGGGAAATAAAAGTGGGGTTTCCAATAATGAATGATCTCCGAAAGAACCCTTGGACAATATACATTCGAGTCTCCGACTTTCCAACCCTCGATTCTGTACGTGCTTCTCTGTTTCCCGTCCATCACAAACCCTTTCCTAGCCAAATTAACTTACAATTGAGTAGAACCACCTTCTCACTGGCTGTCATGTTCGTCTATCAAAACATTTTCGTAACGCTGCCAAATTCTGGACCCAATCATATCATACTCAGCACAAACGACAAAGAAACCAACAATACCTAAAGCCAATCCATCTTCCAAGGCAATTCAATTGCTTTTAATGTCAAACAAAAAACTGAGCTGCCATCTTCCGTCTGAGATCTCATTCATCTGCATCTGCATCCGGGTTGAAAAAAACTTTCACAAATCAAAGTTTCCGCAGCCAGCAATCAAAAATACAACAAAAACAATACTGCGACAGCGACCCGGTGGGGGCGAAATCCATTTTTCCATACTTTTGCGATTGAAAAAGTGTTTCACTTCGCTCGCTCTTACGTACGCAAATAGCTATGGATATGGATGCATGCGGGCAAACACAAACACACACAAACACTTGCATAAATAACATTTAACACCACAATGTCAGGGAGCAAAGTAATAAATATCCAAGAAAATGAAAAATGTTCTTCCGCTTTGGCTCCTGCTCGATAAACTTCGGACCGAAACCGGATCGTCTTCTCATAGTAGCACTCGTGTCCCTACGATTACAGGTTGCCTTCCCTTCGTGCACCCTCGCGCACAGGCATCAGCTTTAAGTGGCCTCCTCGAACTTCAGATTGGGGACAAAAACTTAAGCAGTTTTCTGACCGGTAAAGGGGGTTGTGTGTGTATGGATAGAATCGTACACCCGCACAAGTTGTGTTGTTGAAAAAAGCGAAGGGGTAAATTTTCAAAAAGTGATGCCAACAACATCCCTCCGTGCAGCGGGATGTATATCCAGATCCAGATCCACTTGTATGACCGAAACGAGTATGCCTCGGCCTCTGCTATCCTTCTGTCGTTGTCGTCATCGTGTCGGTGGGTTTCGCAACCTCCTTTGCTCCTTTCGGGTAATATCCAATAAAATATATGGAAATGTCCAAATTTGTTAAGCTGAGAGGAAGCAAATAAATCTCTTTTCACTCTTGTGTTTCCTGGGCCACCCATCCAGTAGTCTACACCGCCGCTTTTAAATGCTGTCCGCCCACCGATGCGAAAGCAAAATGGAGAGCTCGAGTGTCATCCATTTTCAAAAGTGCAGAGGTATATAGAGGTATACGGTGGGCCTTTGAAGATGATGCGAAAATCTTGGGCACGAAGAGAGATTCACTTACAATTTACTGGTTATTGGATTAAGGTTTTCACAGGGACTTCGAGATCTAGTTCATCTACACTGGTGGAAATGTTTTTCAATTTGTAAAAGCATACTCGTGTGTAAGCAATTCAGGAGCGTATGTACGGCTTTCGATGTTCAACTGGAATGCTATGGATAGGATAGGATGAAGTGGTCATTGTCCGTGCGTATTATTCAGTAAAATTATGTTGATGCGGTCCTTTTTGGTAAGTTATATCAGCGTTCGGCTTGAGTAATTTCTGGAAATCGCCTTAAGATCTCTGAGGGAGATGTATGACAGTGTGCGGCTAAGTGATGGTCAAGTTTGAGGTTAAGTACATTGAAACGAAATGCCATGACCGAGTGCGAGTCTTATCGGCAAAGGACAGTGCATTGTCAGTAGCTTGATGTATTTTTGTCAGATCAAGCAAAAATCAAAGGATTTTGTGTTAAGAATGAACGGAAGACATAAGACCATATAGATCGTCTTACAAAACGAGTAAATGATTCTATATTTGTGGAAGTAACGCCCAATGAAAAACCTTTTCTTAACAAATGATATATTTTCCAGAGCTTCCGCTTGGCGTGCATAGACGATTTTCGACCAAGATATTGAAGCAGCTTTCCATGGCACGATTTTCAATTTGCAAGGCCGCTTGCCTGCTACTGCGAAGTGGATGGATACAAATTTGACTAAGAGAAAAATTAGTTTCAGAGGTTATTCTACGGGAGCAGCTAACGAAAGGAATGCTAACAGTTCTAAAAAGCCAACGCAGAGAAAGAGAACTATTACTTAGTTGGCTGGCTTTTTCGGTTTAAATTTTATAGGCGGTATTCACCTTTAATCGCCCGTATTTTCGCAACAATCGGCAATTTGCTTTCGCTTCTAGCCATTTGTTATGTAACAGCAACTGGTTGGTGTTGGTGTACCCTTCCATCAATGTAAATGAAGAATGATGCAAATAATTGTATGGAGCATCACCGCACGCTCACCACACAATGCGGCCATTCATCCCGTTTCAATTCCACGATGTAATCACATCACCCTTAATATGATAATCGATTGATCTAAACCTACCTGCGGCGGCTATTGTTTGCTTTTGAAAGCAGAGATTACAATTTGCACAGCATTTTTAATTTCTTTTTTACTCGCTCCCCAAAACGAAATCCTAACGAAATGTGTGGAAACATTTTTTTTTCTTTGCACAAACCTTTATAATAATTGAAAAATCAAAATGATGATAATTACTTTAACGGTTCGTGTTCAATTGTATCCCACAATTAATAAAATATAAGCACAAGCTCATCGCCGCGGTCCCATCAGCAATTCGACATTGTCAGGAACTTCATTCCCGAATGCAAATAACAAAAACATTGCGTCGCAATTTTGCACGACGCACGCGACACGGTTACGGTTGTACTTTATACACAGATTCGTGGAGTTCTGTCGCGCTACTTCATTACATATTCATTGTGGTGGGTTTTGTCCTCCTGCTCCTAGCCTCCAGGCTAAATATCATATCCAGGGAGTATTTTTTTTCCATTTTTATTCTTAACAAAAACAATGATGCATTTTTTAATATATATTTCCACTGGCCGGTACATTAAATCGATCCTACTTTTCATTTTAATTAATTTCATTTTTAATCGGTTTTAAAATAGCCCCGAAATTTAACGAAATCATGGTCTCTTCCCGTTGTTTTGCGGTAGCAGATATTGCAGTTGGCAGTAGCACGGGCATGACTATTGGCAGATAATTGAATTAATTCTGTCTACCTGGTAGCACTTGAAAAGTTGATTCGTAACAAAATGGTGGCTTTCGAGTGGTCTCTGCTCGATTGCGGTGCACTTGTACAATCATTATTTATAATAAAGTGCAACAAGACTTTGAGTGAATCAATAGAGGTATGTTCATTGAAATCAAGGGAACTTTTACGTTGTTGCGGGAAAAGTTTCAATTTGTTGTGGGAATTGCCACTTTGTTTCGTAGCTAAGTTGCTTCTACGAATGGTTTTTTTTGCTTTTGGATTGGCTTTTCTCGGTTGCGTAACGAAGATATAACAGTTTTATGATGATGATAGAATGGAAGATGTTTGGTAAGTGTTAACGGGCAGTATTTTACACACAATGATTGGATTCCCTCCCACCAATCAATCATAATTTTTAACCGACTTCATAGGAATACCTGATTGGGGGCACATTCAAAAATCTTGTTATCTTGAGTCGACTAGAGACTGAGCTAAACACTAAAAATCTGTTGAAGCTGAAAAATACCCCAAAGTACGTGGATAGACTTCGAGCTACTTTGAGTCACTTTCATATCTGACATCTAATCCATATCACAAATAAATATATAACTTATCTTTTCGCAACATATGAAACGTTGTAGGAGAACATTCGGCAACAAAAAATTATTTTTATTATTTTTCTGTGCAGTTGATTCTTAAGACAGATTTTGAATCAGTTTCTTGTCAAATTTGACATATTTATCAGTACTTGCCCGTTGAAATTCTCTGAGCTGTTTCGAGCCAAGAGAACTACTCGTTACTCGTTATTTTGCTAATTTTCTCTTTTTCTGTCATTTTGGATGAGAACGTGTATAGACTTTGTGCGACTGCGTTCAATTTATATTGATTGCGTTCGATTTAAGCCGCGTAAGCGAATGAACCTACTATAGATGTACCTACCCTGAGCGTAAAATGTAGATTGGTCGAAAACGTCAGTTTTCCTCCGTCAGCCACATGTTCGAACTCTCAACTTATAGTACTCAGTCACGAAATTCTTGACTACATTTGCCGGAAATTAAAACATCTAGACAGCCAGTTGTCAAAACTACTAAACTAGACACATGAACATCGCCATTGCTCGAAACATATTTTAGTTTCTTCTTTAAATTTACGGAACCTTACAATTTGTATGGAAAACATAGCCACTGCGAACTACTAAAATTTAGAGTCGAAACTAAAAACGTTTATTGGCTAAATTTTTAATACGCAATTGTGAGCTTCCGTAAATTTAGCCGAGACTACGAAAGCAGGACAAAAATGTTGCAATATCTCGTCGCAAACTGCATTTAAAGAACAAAGAACAACAATTTAATGTGGTAGTTGTTTTTCGAATCAAAATTCTGCTTACCATTTTGTAGGTATATTTATGAAGTTTCCATCATCAGATTTTAAACTATTTAATGTCAACTGCGTAGCTAATAACACAACTAAGTCAAGAAATACTTAACTAAATGGGGAAGTTACCGATTTTTATGTCGTTTTCCATTGGGACAAGAAATCTATCTTTTTTATGATCTGAATCACTTTTCATGTTCCTTTTTTTTTTGTTTTGATTTGACTTTTGCAGTACCAATATACATTGCACAGTTGTGTAAAGTCATTTTAAGAACTTTGCTTTCAAAACAAATGCGCAAGGTTTCGTGAAAACCAAAATAACGAAATACATAAATAGACAATAGTCATGGACAGTGTTGTAAGGACTCTCTCTTCATTTATCACACGAAGCGTAGTCATTTTTCGCATTTCACAGTCCTTAAATTCCCTTAAACATTCCATGATACTTTTTTGCGCAAAATTCGAATTTTTAAAGTGAAATTTGTATTACACGGAAAACAATAATATTAAATTATCCTTTAATCTTGAAATTGCAGATAATTAACACTACTACGATTATTTTTAGTTGTAGGTACTATTCATAAAAGACAATTTATGTGAGCAATTTTTTATGGGCACTTTTTCATGGTAAAATGTAGATAATTTTGATGAAATTGCACAAAAATGTATAGTTTGGATGTTTTTCGTTGGATTTCCAAAAAAACCCACAGTTTCGTGCTGTTTCCCTTTATCCCACGGAACGCTTTTTAGACATCGAAAATCCCACGAAAAGGGATAAATCCCACGATATAAAACTGGTCATGGATATTATGTTGGAGCAATTATTATCTTCATCGTTTTCCTCGTCATCGGAATTTGTATCTACAACAGGGGAAATATTTTTCAAGTCGATATCCATTTGTCATTTTTCCAAAAGCGAATGCAATTTGAACAGCTGATATTGCTGTCAAATAACGCACTATGATACTTTTGTACAAGGCAGATCAATTGCGTCGCATGAGCAGGGTAAAATCTGAGATCTGGAAAAAATATCTAGTGATCCCAATGGAAAACAAACAGCATTTTTCATGGTCAATACCTAGATTAAACACATGACCAACTTTTTTAATTCAAGTTGACGAAGGTTTAGCAGGACCAATAAAGTCATGAAAATCCAGCCTCGAAACTTGGTTGACATTTTCAATTTCGAATAACTCAGCATAAAGCATTGCGCAATTGCCTTGCAATTGTTTTTCGTAAGCATAAGTAGTTATATATGATTTAAGCCATTCGACGGCCGAACCTTAACATCAGACCTCCCCCGTCTTTACCCAACCACAATTTCCTATCACACCTAAAACGTAACTAACTCCGAATATCGATTCAAAATCTGTGTATATAACTATTACCATATTTCGAACGAATTCATACGCACCTCAGCCGCTCAATTCACAATTATCCCCAATCAATTTCGACAGGTCCACCCATCACCCCATCAAGCATAATATTGGTTCAATTTATGAAGGTCATCCGTTTCTTGATTGATATAAATTCTATTTCAATATAATCCAATGGCGTTCAGTATAAGCTGTCGGTCTCCTCGGCTCTCCGTATTACGTATATAAATAATAATACCCTTTCGTCTTTATTTGTTTTCATAAGCACTGTGATCATATTTATATACACACAATCGGTTATTTTTGGGTTTTGGCAGGAGGTGCCAGGGAATGGAGCATCACAGACACAACATAACGTATTCAAAACACAAGCCCAATACAATTTATCCAAATAAAGGGTGATTTTTTAGCTGGTTTGGTTTTGGCAACACTGGTTTTGACAGCTGACGTGTGTTTAGTACCTTGTGTCACTGTCAAACAGCTTCAGTTTGGTTTGCAATTTAACCATGGATCGTCTTACAAATGAACAACGCTTGCAAATTATTGAATTTTACTATCAAAATTCGTGCTCGGTTCGAAATGTTCATCGCGCGCTGCTTCCATTTTATGATCGGCATTCTCGACCTTCTGAGCAGTCTATTCGGAAGATTGTGACCAAATTTCGCACCAAATTTACTTTGTTGGACATTAAACCACTAACACGTTTACGTACTGTGCGTAGTGAAGAAAATATTGCGGCCGTATCAGCTAGTGTGACAGAAGACCGCGAAATGTCGATTCGGCGCCGTTCCCAGCAGTTACAGCACTACGTGGAAAATTTTGCGGAAGGATTTGGGCGTAAAGCCTTTTAAGATACAGCTGGTGCAAGAACTAAAGCCAGCCGACCTACCACAACGCCGAATTTTTGGTGAATGGGCTCTTGGAAAGCTGGCCGAGGATCCGCTTTTTTATCGAAAAATTGTGTTCAGCGGTGAGGCTCATTTTTGGTTGAATGGGTACGTAAATAAGCAAAATTGCCGCATTTGGAGTGAAGATCAGCCAGAAGCATTGCAACAGCTACCAATGCATCCCGAAAAAGCCACTGTTTGGTGCGGTTTATGGGCCGGCGGCATTATTGGGCCATATTTCTTCAAAGATGATGCGAATCGCAGCGTTACTGTCAATGGTGAACGCTACCGAGCGATGATAACAAACTTTTTTTTGCCCGAAATGGAAGTTCTTGACTTGCATGATATGTGGTTTCAACAAGACGGTGCCACATGCCACACAGCACACGAAACAATGGCGCAATTGCGAGGCGAGTTTGGTGAACAGTTAATTTCACGTTTCGGGCCGGTCAATTGGCCGCCTAGATCGTGCGATTTGACACCATTAGATTATTTTTTGTGGGGGTATGCCAAGGCTAATGTGTATAGGGACAAGCCCGCTTCGATTGACGCACTGGAAGCCAACATCCATGCATTCATTCGTGAGATACCGGCCGATATGTGTGAAAGAGTATGCCAAAATTGGACTCAGCGGATGGGCTACCTGAGACGCAGCCGCGGTCAACATTTGCATGAAATTATCTTTAAACATTAAATTGCAAGGTTCAAACTATCGATTCAAATAAATATTTCATTAATTTTTTCGAATTCTTTGTGTTTTTTTTTTAAAAAAAGTTCTAAACCTCTTAAAAAATCACCCTTTAGTATTGCGGCTGAGAAGGCGATGAAAAGGACGAGTGAGCAATTCAGCCCTTCAGTGTACTTTCTCAGGACATTTTTCCACCGAATTCAGTTTGTTTTTGTTTTTTCTCTGAACTGGCTCTGACTAGTGTGCGCTTCCTTTTGCTGTTCGTGGCATATCATATATGTACACACAATATTGTTTTTTCTTTCTATATGTTAGCATCCTTTTAGGAAATTTTATTGCAATCCGCAAAGCAAAAAGAAAAAAAGCCAAAATTACCAACATAGAGCAGGCCAGAACGGGGAGTGAAACCGAAAAGGATATCCTTTTTGGACACCAATTCAGGCACAAAGCAAAAAAAAAAAAAAAACAATCTGTGAACCATGGCCAGAGTGGAAATATTATTCCGCTTGAAGAGTTATGATAAATTGACCAAAAACAATAAACCCCTTAATTTGGGCGGGGGAATATAGCAATTTGCAGATGGTAAAGACAGAATGTGCCGTTAAGAGAGTTTTCTCTTATTATTGTGGCCAAAGGATGCGGGTCGGGCTTTAGGTCATCTCATAAGGTATATTTCCCCCCATCACCGTATTGACAATGAAGCGGCGACAAAAGGATTTTCAAAGACAATTTTCCTATCTTAAACCGGTCTGTAGTTACGAGTATAGATATTGTTTCATTTGGGAAAAAATGTGTTTTGTATTACGGGACGGGATAGGTGTGGATGAGTAGTGTATGTGCATGTGTATATCCTCTACATACTTCTCGTTGGGTGTTAGCATTCTGGTTGCACATGTGTCCTTTATATCAGTTTCGATTAGCTATTTTAAAAATAAGAAAGGTTTAACACATCTGTAAGGAGAAATATTTGAAACAAAAGTGTAAAAAAATGTTTAACCTTACGATAGCAACAGGGGTGATACAGCACCCCAAAGAAAGAAAAGGCTCTCCATTTCACACATTTCCGCCAATCGCTCTCTTCTTTCCTCTATTCTCAAATTGACAGCTGAGCTGTCAGTTCTGGGTCACACCTTACTGGTGTAGGGCGTACTTTTTGTTTTACAGGCATATTTAGAGTGACACGTCACCCTAGTTGCCATTTATGTGATTATGAATTTCATAATTTTTCAACTCAAAATGGCTTTCCGATAGACTCAAACTATGGAAAAGTATGTGCAAGAAGTTTGCGGAAAAATTTCAGATAATAACATCAGTGTGTCCGATGTTGAGTTTTCAGAAAACGAGGATAACGTCCCTGAGCATTCGCAGCAAAATGATATCATTTCAAAAAATTGTTCTAATGATGAAGGGGACAATCCATTAGCACAATTGCAGGAAAATATGAGCACGTTTGTTCTTCAGTACGGACGCCAAGAAGCAGCAAACCATAAAGAAATATCGTCAAAAGATTGCTAACAAATTTACCTCGAGATTTGTGTGCTAGTTTTCGAGCAGTTCTAGGAGACATCCAGGAGCCATACTTTAAAGAACCGCAGATAGAATTTAAGAAGCAGTTAAGATTTAGGTACCATTTGTCGAAGAAACCTCGACAAAAAAGTTAAGACAGCTTGCGCGAAATGCTTGTTTTAAATGTGTCCAGAGGACCGAAGCGAAACTAGCACAAACTGTTTTTAATTCAAAAAAAAGTTATTTTTCGTAAATTTTCCCAAAATATAGTTTAATTAATTTTTTTTTCACTAAAATGTTTTTAAAAATGAACTTTAAATTTTGAGTAAATTTCTAATTAATTATTATTTAGTTGAATTCATTGGGGTGACAGCTCTTCGTTGCTCTTCGCGTATATGAAAAAAGTGTGTTGCTGTCCTAAGGTCTTAAACCAAAATATTAGCTAAGGATGATATTTCACCACTAAGCAAGCTCAACTTTTGGTTTGATATTGAGAAAAACAGATCAGATTGACTCGACTTTGTATGGCATCGATCTGTGCCTCCAATAAAACTCCCAGGTTTGTCAAAGTGTGTAATTTTTATTTAGCTAGAACAAAATATCTATTTAAGGTTAAATAAATATAAACTGTTCTGTTCCAAGGTAGTTTTCGAAATTTTACTAAATTACGTAGGTACCTAAGTTTTTTTTTCAAATTCATACTACACGTACGATTCCCAAAAGTGCAATACCGCATACCTACAATCGAAGTATAATCCGAGTAATTGGTACAATATATTTGACTAATAGCGTTTTCGATTGAAGAAAAGAATTGCAAATATAGAAGTGCACTTTCTAAGTTTTCTATGTTTCATTGAAAAAGGAAGCGCACTTCCATACCAGGGTCGGCATTCTGTAAGGCGAAACGGTCAAACGTTTTCGTGTGCACAAACGATTTACTTCTTCAACGTTTCAAAGTTTTCGCCTTACAGAATCTGACCCCAGGTCAATTGTTAACAAGACAGAAGAGTCCGCTTCCGGGATAATTTTAAAGAATCGACCTGAACTCACCAACACACACTAGCAAAATGCCAGATTAACATAGGTATTTGTTGTGTTGTTTCCTATACTCTCATAAGTTAACAATTGCCCAAATGCGATAGAACAACATAAGTTCGTGGAATCTGTCTTTGGTAAGACCCGCCACCGTCCCATTTCTCTGTGAGGAGATAAGTAAGGCAAAAGCGGGAGACTTGAGCTACTTTTTGTGATATCGTTCAAAAAAATTTGCTTATCAATCACAGTCACATGTTAAATATAAATTTTTTTACAGCTAAATTTATCTTTTTTTTAAGAAAAGTCTAATAAACTTGCTATAAACGCAAGAAATTTTTGGCAAATGACAATTTTTTTCAAAACAGATTTTCGGCTCAAGTCTCCCGCCCCACCGGGAGACTTGTACACCCCTTCGGAGAGACTTGAACATACTCAAATTCTTCGAGTAAAACAATAAAACAAGTAATTTATCCACTTCCAATGTGAGTAGAATTCATTTTTATTGTTTTTGTGGTTTGAAAACAAAAAAAAAAATAATAATAAAAATTAGAAACAGAACGTTTTACAGTACATAGATAGAAAAAAAGTACCTAGTTACTCCAGTTTCTTAGCATAAAGAAGGTAAGAAAAGTAAACAATAACTTCACTTCAAAAATAAATATAACAAAAATAAACTGTCGGCCGCTCAAATTTTTTAACAATTTTATATTTATCATTTTTATTAAATACAAGCCACAACGGTTTTATGCTAATATTTACAATGAAGGATATCAATATTATTAGGTAACATCAAATTTATCTACTTGCCGCGTTATAGATAAATTTTATACAGAAAAAGGAAAAACAAATTTTTTTTCACTTTTTGCAATGGAAAACAGCTTTTCTCTTCCACCAACCAGAGACAATAGATGATTTAGAATTATTTTTGTGTGCAATTAACGCGTCACTGCCTGCATCGCATACAGCTACACTTGTTGGATTTCAATGGAATTTAATTAAATTATTGTGAATGGCTCAAATCTTCCGCCATCATTTCTATTTAATTTAATACCTGAAAAGCAAGTAAAGTGAACAAAATTAATGACTTTCAGCAATTATAATGAAATTTAGAATCATGTGAAGAAAGTACAATTATTCGAATTAAGTGGACTCTTTCTAAAACCTAATCATATTGTGACAAACACTTGAATCTTGAACTCAGATGGATATAAGCAATTAAAATTTGTATTCCGCATGTGGTAGCCAAGCCAGCTGCAAACTGTACCCATGTTGTAACGGTTATTATTATTTTTTCTTTCTACCTAGCTATTTATGTACCTACTTGTCAAAAGGAGACCTTGACATGTTCTAGAAGCTTTTTCGATGATCTTTCGAAAAGTTAAAAAAAATGTCCGTTACGCTAGGGAGAGCGGAAAAAAATGTCTGCAGCTGCAGTATGAAATTCATGTTCAGGCAGTATGAAATTTAGTGCTACCAATTTCGCTCAATTTCTTTGAAATCTGGTTTCCTTTCTAAAAAAAATTATGTGGTATTCGATTGGGTTTAAATCTCGTGTGGCTAATCGATCATAAAAACGTCACTTGCTCTTTTTTGTGTTGATATTCGTTTGATTCGAATATGTGTAGCCTTCGATGCTTTTCTACGTGTTTTCCAATTATTAAATTTTATATTAAAACATTCCAAATTTCCGTCCAACATTTATCCATAAATAATTTACAAAAATAGATTCACCCGGTGCCTTTCTTTGTTGTAGAAAATATTCACGACAACGTAAGGAAACTGCACCAGTTGACAAACTCAAACGCACTTGTATTGGTAAATCTAAAAAAAAATCCAGATTCGCAAAAGTGCTCTGAAATCTGAAAAAGATAGCTCTTTTTGTACCAAACGAATATAAAAATTGCTCTGAGAGCGCCAAATCGTATACCACATTCAAAACTTTTCTTCACAATATTCGTGTGATTTTCCCAAAGCAAATACAGTTCTCAATGTGATATTTAACCTAATAAATATTTTTTAACAAGATGTGACGAAGTCTAAGGTTTTGGCATCACTGGATGAGTCCTTTACAAATTTTGAATGCGTTTAGATTTTTTTTTCTATAAATTCAACCGAATTAAATATCAGCAAACATAAAAAAGAGCGTACCGTTTGACGCCCTATTTATGACAAAGATAATAACTATATATTTTTGATTGAGTTACAAACAATGGAAGCAACATAATTATATTAGTCGTACGAACTGAATGTAGGTACCTACCTAGGCTTACGGTGTACCTACTTTTAAAATGTATAAATATTTGCTGCACACAACTCATCGCCTGAACGCAAACAGCTGTCACTTCTATATTCTTCGAAAATCGAAAACTTGTCACTTTTGTGTGAATCGGCTACGAACTAGATTGGTTTTTGCGCTGAGGAAGCATTTGTTGTTTTTTCTGCATTGTATATGCTTTTGTGATTGCAAGTCCCGTTAGCAATTGTTTTTCTTTTACGCGTCCATTTAAAGCGGTAAAGCTATAGTTTCCTTTTATTTTGATCAAACTCACGTGCAAAATGTCTGGTTTTGGACGTGGAAAGCGAATAATTTCGCAATTAGATGACCCACCACAATCGTCACTTGGTTCTTCGAATTCCAGCGGCGGAGATAAGTCCATCAAAGACAGTGGTATCGACTCGAAGAGTCCGACTTCAAGTGCAGAGATTCCAAGATTGGGACGCGGCAGATTACTGCAACAACTTTCACTGTCTTCGACTGTAACTCATGAACCAAGTGGTCCTGGTCGTGGTCGGGGCAGAGCATCAATAATTGAAACGTTGCTGAGTACATCGAACACAACATCTGACAGCCTGATATTTCCGGGATCTTCAAGGGGTTTATTGCGTGGCCAGCTCTTGCATGGCGCTTCATCCGAGCTGACAAAGACCACACCGTCTGGAGCATCAGGAAGCGACTCGTCTTCGTCACCCGAGATGGAAAAGCTCATCACAAGAGTAAGTAAAATTCAAGTTTCACTTCCAACTCCAAGTGAGGAACCAGAATCAGACCCAACCCAAGAGCTGACATTAGAACCGGTGCTCAAGCACGGAAATAAGGGGCGACCGGTGAATGTGCTCTGCAACTACATACGGCTGTTGCAGTCAGATCCCAACAAAGGTGTGTATGAATACGAAGTTCGCTTTTGTCCCAACATTGACTCGCGTTCCATACGCATCAAGCTATTAAATGAACAGTCCCCCAAGTTTGGCGGAACCAAAACTTTTGACGGGGTTGTTCTCTTTTTGCCCATTTTACTGCCAAATAAACTGACTACTTATGTGACACAAAATCCAGCTGACAAGTCGGAAATCGAAATACGGATTCTGTACAAGCGCAGGAAGGCTCTAAAAGACTGCATCAACATGTATAACATTCTCTTTGACAGAATCATGAACACCCTCAACTACGTGCGCTTTGAACGCAAGCATTACGATCCGTCCTGTCCGAAGCTAATTCCACAGCACAAACTAGAAGTTTGGCCCGGCTACGTAACTGCTGTCGATGAGTACGAAGGTGGACTCATGTTGTGTTGTGATGTATCGCATCGTCTGCTTAACCAGACAACCGTGTTGGAGACACTAAAGCAGGCTTACCACGCAGGTCACAGCCAGTACCAGGAAAACGCTAAGAAGGCCCTTCTCGGCTCCGTAGTACTCACCAGGTACAACAACAACACCTACCGCATCGATGACGTCTCCTTCGACTCAAACCCTATGTCGACATTCAAAACTAAAACGTCGGAGATAAGTTACTACGAGTACTACCGTGTTCATCACAATATCGAAATCAAGGATAAAGCGCAGCCGCTGTTAATCAGCATCAAGAAGCAGCGTGTGTCGAACCAGCCTCAACCCGATGAAATTATTTTCTGTCTCATTCCAGAGTTGTGCTATCTGACGGGTCTGCGGGATGACCTCCGCAGTGATTTTAAGATTATGCGCGAGATAGCAAGTATAACTCGCGTTTCTCCAAATCAACGAGCTCTCGCCTTGGAGAAGTACAGTAGGAACGTTAACGAAACTCCCGCGGCTCGACAAATTTTAGAGGCCTGGGGTCTTAAGCTAGCGCTGGCCCCCGAACAGTTAGTTGCTCGTCAGTTCGAGGAGGAACAGATAATATTCGCCAGGAACAAAATGTCTGCAGGTCCTCAGGCGGATTTTAACAAATACGCCACAAACAACGAACTCATTGACGTGATTCACCTCCGCAACTGGATACTGATCCACTGCCAGAGTGACGGCCGAGCTGCCAAGGCCTTCATTGACTGCATAGAGAGGAATTCCCGTCCCATGGGCATAAACGTCCAGCGACCAACTGTAATTCCCCTCCAGAACGACCGCATCGAGTCGTACGTCAGCGTTCTTCGTGAGAACATCCGCCAGGGCGTACAAATCGTCGTCTGCATCTGTCCGACCAGCCGTGACGATCGCTACGCTGCTATTAAGAAGATCTGCTGTGCTGAAATGCCAATCCCATCGCAGGTCATCAACGCTCGCACTCTGTCCAATGATTCCAAGAATCGTTCAATAGTCCAGAAGATTGCTCTCCAAATGAACTGCAAGTTGGGCGGCACCCTCTGGAGCGTTAACATACCGCTGAAGAATGTTATGATCTGCGGAATCGATTCCTATCACGATGCCTCCAACAAGGGCAACTCGGTCGCCGCTTTTGTCGCCTCAATTAACTCGCGATACACACGCTGGTACAGTAAGGCAGTAGTGCAGACCAAACGCGAAGAGATAGTCAACGGCCTCTGCGTCTCGCTGATATCCGCCCTCAAAGCCTACGAGAAAGAGAACAACTGTCTGCCAGATAAAATCATCATCTTTCGGGATGGCGTCGGCATGGGCCAACTAGACCTCGTTAACAACTATGAGATTCCCCAGTTCGAAGCGGCCTGCAGCAAGGGCTTCGATAATTACTCGGCAAAAATTACTTTCATCGTCGTCCAGAAGCGTATCAACACAAGGATGTTCAAGATGGATAGAGGTGAACTCTCCAACCCGATGCCAGGAACGGTGCTCGACAACACAGTAACCCAACGATACCTCTACGATTTCTTCTTGGTATCGCAGATGGTGCGACAAGGTACCGTCAGCCCCACTCATTATATTGTAGTGCGCGACGATTCTGACTTCTCACCGGACATTCTGCAGCGGCTCAGCTACAAGCTATGCTTCATGTACTACAACTGGCCGGGCACAGTACGAGTGCCGGCCTGCTGTCAATACGCTCACAAGATGGCATATCTCATTGGGCAGAGCGTGCGACGATCCAGCGGCGAGGAGCTGGCCAATAAACTTTTCTACCTTTAGACACATCGGTAGGTACATATTACGCGATCAGGCTTTTGTTTTTTTGTTTATTGCTGTTCCCATCGCGATTTCATGAATTACTTGGAACGATAAAGATAATTTTTTACCTTCCTTAACTTTTGTTCACCCAACGAATTTCATTTTAAGTTTTGTTCTAAAATAAATATTAAAAAAAAGAAAATCCAGAAACAATTTTTTCACAAATGCTGGCGGTGTTTATTAATTTTCTTACACTCTGGGTCTCTGGGGCATAGGGTCTCGGAACTTGGCGGTGGTGAGGCTTATACACGTGAGTTTCTTGAATATTTTTAGGACAGCCAGTCTCATTCAGCGGGGCTAGAAGAATCGCTATTGGCTATTACCAATGATAGCTCCAATTGAAGACGCATTTGGGTAGGAGATGTGACATTTTTCATTAAATGCTGGTTAGTTTAACCGAGCGAAACGATTGGCATGGGTGGCCAAGAAGTAAATTAGCCTTCGAGCTCCAGACATCAATTAGTTCGAAATAAATGTGACCATTTGTGCTGACGAGTTTATCAGGCACGGTAAGCTTAGCAGCATGGATTGCTGTAGCAAAACGGGAAGTAATGGTCAAGTGGTAGCCGATGTAATGTTTCATATTAAGAACAAATTAATAATTATATGTAGTTTTTGTGCTCGTTGCGTGTCACTGTGAATATTAGATAGACGTTATATAGGAATGGGAGTACAGTGCATCTCAGAGCCAAACATTGATGGTATAGTTTGTTGTTCCCAGCTAGATGGGATGGACAGGTAGATGCAAGACGTGAATGGCTTGCATGATCTAGCGACATTTGCTAGAGTTCTGCGGTTGGATAAAGTCAATTTTATGGGGTTTGACGTGGTGGAATAAGGCGTCAGTTGAGTGGTCAACTAAATTTGTTTCTTTTACAAATAATCTAATCAACTCTATCGTGAAATATGCCGTCTGAGCTCATTGGTTAGTGTGTCGGGCTACTGGACTACAAAGAATTATTAGTTTGCAATGCTGTTAAATTTTTTGTGGCTTAAAATATACTTCTTTTGTAAAGTTGACAACTAAGAAGCGAAATTTTCTGGAGCTGAGCGATTTTATTTTCGTTTGTCACTTTGCCTTGGAATTTTTTTCTAGAAATGTTCGTGCTAGGAGTTCTACCTTTTTTTAAAAGTAGCTTTGTGGTTAGTGAAAAAACACAATTTACATCTTGAAGGTTTTTCCACTGCGCTAACTCTAGAGAGTATACCTTACTGTCATGAAAGAACTACTCAAATGCCCGTTTGGACTTGGCATAGAAATGTATATTCCTTCCATTCGCCCCAAAAAATTAACCTCACACAAAACAAATGGTTATGAGAAGCTAGACCTAGGGTTTGTAGGGACCCTGCCCCAACTATTTATTTATTTAAATCCTTCAGCAACAATTCAGCGTTTCCAAGTCAATGGTTTGAGTCCGAGGAATGAATATGGTTATCGCCTACGATAAATTTCGTTTGAAAAGGACTGCGTTATCCGTTTATCCGATATCCAATATGTCCTTAGCTATTTATGTTGCTGGTCACAAATAAGTTCCCTAACCGTTTCGAGGATTTATTTTTTTAGAATCCACTAATGAATGTGGATATTGGTTTCTGGCATGGCTTGCTGAATGCAGTTATTCCTATTAAAGGATATTTTAGAGATTCACTCATCGCTCACTGTAAATATACTGGCGCTAATAAATGTCCTTTGTATGATTGATACATCTTTTTGGTTTGACAGTTAAGATGGCTCTGCCAAAGGTGGTTATCTCGGATAACCAGCAGTCTCACACATCGATTAATTTGAGACGCGCAGCTATCCACACGAATGGAAAATTTTCGAAGGTACATAATAATGCATACACGCAAGCATCTGCTAAACCTAATTACTTTCAAGAAAAATCAAATCTTGTTTACACATATACAGGATGTAAAGATGCGAGAGGAATTCAGATTGTTTCAACTATTTTCCGCCACTAAAAGGCTTACTTAAAGACCACCACTCCAGATCCATTGTCATAAGCACACTAACAGCACCCCCACCATTGATTTTGCATTGGAAATGCACAGGACATCTTTCTGTATACGCAACAGCATCGAGTACCCTACCTGCCCGAAACCGTGTAACATTGCCCATGCGCTCCAATATTCAAAACAAAGCAAAAGGGATTAACGCAACCCCAAAAGGGGAATTGATGCACTGAAATGTTTGGAAAAGGACGAAGCGATTATTAGCTTGGGGAAGTGCTTTCAAAAAAGGTGGGAAATAGTGAGACAACTGCTCGCGTTGGTGTCCTTTTCACTTGGCATCCACAAAAATATACATCTCAAAACCAACCAAGGTAGGGATACACAATGATAATAGTTGCCTCTTATAATTGAAATGTGTGTATCCTATGCTCATTATGTATTCCCCCACACATCCTTCCGCGTTGATTTGAACCAGCATCCAACTCCCATAACCACCCAGTAGCCCATTTTTCACACACAAAAACGGTGTAGAGAATTTTTCCCATCTGAAAACTGGGATAACATTTTCCATTTTCTGTTCGTCGTCCTTTCTGCTGTTTGTTTTTCGAGTTTTCCTTGGGTTTAATGCTTTTTTTGTTTCTGTGCGGAACAAGCAAAAAGCTCACAAAAAAGGAAGAAGAACAGGAGAAAAATTTATAAGAAATGAAATCAGGATTTTCGCATTCACAGGAGTACAACAACACTATTAATGCACATAAATAGTGCATTAGGGTGGACGTAAATATAAAGGGCTTGCGATGATTCTTGTATTCTCTTTTGCAGTGTTTTTTTTGCCTGCATTTTCCCCGCGTTTTTTTTTCGAAAGAAAAACATTTTTGACTAATTGGAGTCGGATCGGATAAGGGTGGTTGGGTGGGTGGATGCTCTTCTTGAATTCGTTTTGCTTATTTAAAAGGAATTTTTCGATGAGAGTATACTTATGGATCGAGGACAAGGATTGCCACGAGGACTCTGTAGGTAATACTTTTATGCACTTGTCTTACATTCCTTATAGTATTCTATTTGGCATTCCTTGGGGATGTTTCCGAGACATCGAAATAATTTATGGAAAGGAGTAGGCAGTTGTGGGTACATTTTTTATGAAAAAAAGACGTTTTTACTTGGCTGTTCTGTGTTCAAACACCTAAGGGAACGACTGACCCACACTTTGGATAACACTTTGAGAAACATTGAACCCGCAGGGAGAGACCAAACATGGATGGATGCCACTAGTGTAGTTTCTGTTCTAAAGAAAAAACAGAAAGCACCCTTGTGCTTTTTCGTGTTTTGTGAAACGACGGAGACTTAGCTACCTATACGTTTACTTATATTGGTTTTTTCTCGTTGAATTCAGTTACTTATACTTGAAATGGCGAAATAGCGAACTTTGAAATATGAATTACCAAATACCTACTCAAATGGGCAAGCTAACTATAATTGTTACTATTATATATATCAACAAATGTGTGTTCAATTTTTTTGGGCAATGAAGTATGGTAGAGAAATTATCACTATACATCAAAATTGGGTTAGACATTCCGCTATATCCGTAAAGTAAGTTGCATTGCTCCACTTCGATTCCGTAATAGTGCATTAATCTGGAACACCATCCGGAAGTGCACGTATTGATGAAGTGAGGCTGCACTTAGCGGATTGGCAAACTCCGTACCAATAAATGTTTCGGTGCTAATCCAAGAAATATATATTCCCGCACTTCCTCGACCGAAATATGTCGAAACATCTAAGTAAATAGAAGTGGTTTGTTTTCTTTTCGTGGCTGTCTTCTGTCCAAACTTGACTCAAATGTTTGAATAGATAACTGGTGGACAGATAGGTCGATGACGTCACTTTCCCTACATAAGCCACTTATACGAAATGCCAATTCATATCAACACAAAAAAGAGCAAGTGATGTTTTTATGTTCGATTCGAAACACGAAATCTGAAATCTGAGATCAAATCTGAAGAAACCCAATCGAATTACAAATAAGTAATCAGAATCAGTAACGAAATTCTTAACTACATTTGTCGGTAACCCTCCATAAACGCCAATTAAAAAAAAAAAAACTGTTTGGACTTTGGAGAACAAATTTCAAATCATATGTCAACTGTCCGATGACTGACAGCTTTCCCAATTCTTACAAACATGAGTAAGAACTAATCAAATTCTCAGTGGAGTGGCTCTGTCGAAGCCACTCGTTTTTACGAATTGTTCGAGTTAAGGAACAGCACTGAGTATAAATAAATAAATAAAAAATCCTCAGAGTTAGTTAAAATTCGAAAAGTTTAAACTTAATGGACGTAAACCTTGAAGTCAAACAGCTATCAAGCTTACTAAATAGAATTAGATTCATCTGTCTGTTGAAAACGTCGATGAAATGAATGACTTGCCTTCCAGTCACAGTATCTCAGATTTTAGCTGGTAAAACAGCTTTTATTGTTTTTTCTTGGGTGAAAATATAAGCCTTTTCATTTCTTCTTGCAATTTAAGTTCCTTTAAGTAGTAATTATCCTCATTTTTACTTTGCTTGGTTATGAATGTTTACCTGAACATGCAAAGCTAAACAAGGTAAGCCTACGACATTCGGTACGAGTCTTTAGGCGGATATTTTAAAATCCACAAATTGTCTTCGTCTAACATAATTTTCTTGCCGACGGTCCATTTTAGTTGGTTACTTCGTAACTATACTTCTTTGGCAAATGGGCTATCCTTTGTGTTTCAGCTTAAACAAAATTGCAGACGAACAATAGCAGACGTGTTTTGTACAATAATTCCGAAACATTTCCCAATCTTCTAATGAAACTTCGCATCTTTTACAAGTGCAGGTTCTTGATTTCAATTCCGCATAGCGTACAAAAAACGTTTCAAGAAAATTTACAAAAAAACTTCTTTTATTAAATTTTTTAGTAGACTTTTTTTCTTTTCTTATTTTTGAAATTAGCTCTACCTGTAGGCAATTCCATTTGTTCGCAAGTGCTCCTAACATCCTATAGAGCCAGACATTCCAACTGATCACTTTCAGTTAGTAATAATTTTATATTTTGCTTTACCAGTTCAGTGTTCATATCGAAAGCCAAATAACAATAGAAAAAAAAAAACGCTTCAATTGATTGTTTCTATTTTTGAAATTTTATTTTATTTATAGTTTTGTTTTGTTTCTTATATATTTTCATCGAATACCATTATACATTGTAGAAATAAAATGTCTCTACTTTGTTCATACATTTTGTTTAGTTTTAAAATTAATAGTATTGCTTTCGAAAAAAAATAAATAAATTACAAAATCATTTAAAATAAGTCGTTATCATATACATATTAATATATATATATATCAATCGAATAATGTTATCATTTGTATATTTTCTTTACCAAGCAACTAATTTTATTCATATATAGCAATAATAGAATTTAAATTTTTAAATTACACATTATAATATAAAATACTTTGAAGTAACAAGATAAATAAATAAAATATTTCACTGTAAAACTTATTGGCTATTAGAATTTCTTTCCTTTTTTATCTTAATTTTTCTTTTAATTACTTTACCATAAATGTGACATTTTAATTTAACATACACATAAAATCTATTCGAGTTTTAATTTTGTCAGTTATTATTCTGAAAGAAATAAAACAAAGTTTTAGTTAAAATATTTGGCAACGTTTTATGTTTGGTTTTCAATTGTATCACTGTTGAAATAATGTTTCATTGGAATTTTTACCTTAATTTAAATTTTAATAGAATGGCAATGCGAATTCAATTGGAATTATTTTTCTTATACGACATTTTTTATTTAATATTTTTTGATTATACATTTATTTATATATATATATATATATATGATTTGTTTAATATCAAGTGTATATGGGATTGTTTTGTTTCTTGTTTTCTTACCCTATATATATATATTTGTTTTTTTTTTTTTATAATTATAGTTAGTTTGGTTTTTAGTTGCGAAATGATGAAAATGTGTACAGTTGACATGTTGTTTATGTTTATCTTTATATGCGTGTCAAAATTATCACAAATAATATTTTTTTATATGTATGTTTAAAGAATTCAGCAAGCAAAGCAAAATGGTGATTTGATTTTTTGTTGTTAGAATAGAAAAGACAAAAACTTTGTAGGACAATAGGAAATGGAATGAATGATCGTTTAGGAAAATGGATGAGGAAAATTTTCTTTGATTGTTTATGATTACGAGTATTACTTTGTTTATTAGAAATGAACACTCTATCAGTCTATTCAGAATTTTTGGTTTTGTTAAATTTAAATTTTTGGAAGTATGAGATTCAATGAGATATAGTTTGTAGATGTAGGTTGTCGTTATCTATGTTTAGCTTATAACTATTGTTATTAACTTCGAACAGATAATGGGGAGAAAGGGGTGAAGACTATTCATAAGATCAGATTTAATTTTAGCTGTCAGATAGTTTCCCAAACAAAAGTCCATTAAAGTTTCAGCGTCAGCGAAACAAAGATGTTGATTAGTTTTGTTTAAGTTTCTTCCCAAAAGAAGTTTATATTGTTAAATTCTATTTTGACTTTATTGTAATTTTTGTTGACGAACTTTAGTTTTTTTTGTTCCAAATTCAATCGATTTTGGCTCGATTTTACCCAGATTTCCCTGCCACTATTTTTTTCGCAAGATTTAGCAATTTAATTTTTAGGGAATTTTAACCATTTGTGCTGGAGAAATACAATGCCATGTGACCAGTGACCATGTGTATGTAAGGCTAAGTTTAAGCGACTCTCGGTAAGTGTACGTATTCTGACAGTTGTGCGGAGAACTTTGTAGTTTCCAGAAACGGCTATTGAAATATGTACCTTGTCCTTGAATTGGCGTCAATCTTTAACGAATGTTTAAGCAAAAAATTGCGATTTTGCAACTGATGCCTATCGGGTATGACTATTTATTTCGCGAGTCCAACTATTCCTACAGTAGCCTTAAGGTGTAAGTCCAGAGCTGTAAAGGTTGGACTCCTTTTGATAGTTGGTATGAATGCCACCCTTTAAAGTGGAAAAAAAGCAAAACTGTAACGGAAAACTCAATCCGCACGACTGCATTGTAGACACCGCCTTGGTAGCTTGTAGACATTAGATTAACTTTAATCGATTATAATATAACAGCCAAGTACTCCAGTGCGTAATAATGCTCCTAATGAACCATCTTTGGCACTTCGATGTGCTCTATTCAGTTCTTTGATTGATTTCGATTGCAAAAGCCTTCGATAACTTTTTCGTAGTTCTCTAGGTGACAGAATTTATTCCATCACTAAAGTAATAATAAGACTGTTCGATTCTCACTGCAAATCTTAGGGAAAAACCTTAACGAATGAGTTTTCATATTTAAATGTAAAATCTTATTTGAACTTAGAGAAACACCAAAAGTGATCGTCAAATTGTATTTTCAACCGGCTGTCTCTTGCATTAAGCTCAAAAAGATGATCGCATGCGACACACAGCATCTGCATTGTCTGTGATTCTTAGAACTCGCCTGCAAATGAAATGTTCTTACAGAAACTCAGAGCGAAGAAAAACTGACAATTTCGTTCAAAAGAAATGTGTACCAACAGCTTTGACTAGAAAAATCAGATGTTAAACGTAAACACAAATCACTTTTAATAATTGCGACAAGTAGTTCCGATGATCGTAGTGAATTAGTTATGCTGCATTTACAACATCACAAATTCCTAAGACAAAAGATTAAAGGGATGCCCAATACTAAATTGCCGTCTTACTGAAAGGGACAGTATTACCTAGGAGGCAAAAATACGTGCCATTTATTACGGTCAGAAAAATAAATGTTTTTTTTGATTGTAGAAATGTTGGTCGCCGGAACTTTTCTTTATTTCCGTTTTACGTATCTATAATTATAGGTGACCATCATGACACTATAGGAGTCTCATTTGTAATTTCATTCTTACGACTTTATTAGCATTGACTGAGGGCAAACAGAACTCTCTGTCCCGTCTTGTGAAAATATGCGCGTGCTATATTGTCAAAGCATTATTAGAGACAGACACTCGCTGCTTTCAAACTGTAACTAATAGGTTTACTGATGGTTCCTAAAGTGTAAGTAAAGCCTCCACAACCTTAAAGTGACTACTTAATTATAACATAAACATTTTAAAATTTTAAACCAATCTCATTGTAATCTCAGTCCGTGACTTATTCTACATTTTAAAATTTTGTTTGTTCTCTCATACATGTGATTGAAAGTATTTCAGTTACAACTCCAATTTTTAAGCATTTTTGTTTCTTTTTATTTTGGGGACATATTTAAAACTACTATCTACGTGTGAAAAAATTGCTACCGTATTTTTTGTTTTGTTTTTCTTTTTGTAGTGCTTAATTTTTGTATATTAGATTTATGATACAAAAATAGTATGCAAGTTTATTATTCTGTTTTAACCTCGTGGCTTTTGGTGGGTAATTGTTGAGTAATTTGATCCGAAAAAGTTATTTAATTTCCAAAAAGAAAAATCATCAGTGGAAGACTTTTCGAAAAACATTGATCTTCGGAGCTATCTTGTGAGGGTAGTGTTGGCTTCGAGTGTTTTTACATAATGTAATTGTATTTGAGAGGTTTTTTTTTTTTATTAAATGACTTAAGGATATGTTTTCATCTAAAATGTAATTTTATTGTATTGTTTAGTTGATGAAAAAATTGGTCATCAAGGGTTTTTCTTTTTCAAAAAGGTTTTTGTTTCTTTTTTGTCTTAGGGGGGACTGTTTTTTCTTAACAACATAGTTAATATATTCAAACAATAAAACACTAAACTTAGTACTAACTAAAAGTTGTCACAAAGACATTTCTAAAACTCCAAAACAGAAAAACAATAACTCATGTAAACCTAAGTTAACATTTCCGAACTCAGTTGGCATCCGAAATAACGAAAACTGAATAAGGATCCGCTTGCTCGCTGTGCGACGAAACATATTCTTCACGATAATCTAAATCAGAGTAACAATAACAGCGCCCCCTGGCACATTCTCACATGTAAGTCGGTTTGAGTTTGTATGCCCTCTTCCAGATTTCACAGAGGCAGACCGTACTGTGAAAGCGATAGAAGATTGCTAATGGCATCGAGACATGTGTGATTATCGTCCATGCCCAGAGGCCGTAGAAATTCAGTTGAATGGGGTGTGATTCGGCGCGTGATTTCTCCAGCGTACTGATCGCCCACATAGCCAGGTTTACCACCAACATGAAGGTTACAATTTCCCGGCCCGGTTTCTTTCGGATGTGTTCCGGGCTGACGGCTTGGCGACGGCTGGCGTCTAAGATGAACATAGTTTGGCATGCGGTTTGAACAATCGACGCTAAGGCGTTGATCAGTACGAGGATCGTGTCCCGTCGAAGGGTGAAATGTCCCGCGATCACTGTGAAGATGTTATAGAGGAATGAACCAGTTTGTGCGCCAACCAACAGGATGTCATCCAATTGAAAACTTCGTGCGGCATCGTATTGCAAGTGCCTGATCTGAATCATTCCGACTAAGGTCGCTATTGTCGCTGTTCCATAGATGAGCAGTTCACAGATCGTCACCTCGGTTACGGCGAGGCTGACATAGTCCGGGCGCGAAATCAACACAAAGAAGAGTATCAGAGAGATGATCGTGAGGACTAGAATAAGAATGCCAACAAAAAGTCCCTTGTGAGCGCGTGCGCAGTCCACTGAGTAATGATGTGGCGATCGTTTGCAGGGTGAGTTTAGCGTTTCCGGCCGAAGAGCGGGCGGTGTTTGTGGCCGGGATATACTGCGCCACATCACGTACAGAATGGCGGCACAGATTAGGGAGTACTCAATGGTGCATGGGAAGAGGAATGGTGAGGCGTCCTGCACTAACGTTCCCAGTATGTTCGTACGGCGGCACTCGAATATTTGGTAGGGGCCTTTCAATCCACGTGGCACTCGAATGTGGGCCATTGGGTCGAGGTTTTGTATTCGATGTCCTAGAGGAGAGACAAGATATCACAGTCAGTTCGATCACTTGGCAGAAAAACCAAAAAATAAACTCACCCAGTCGATGTGATATCCTCAAAGTCCTATTCTCCGGATTGTAGAAAGTCAAAATTTCGTGCTTCGTTTCTTGAATGAGTACGTTCAGCCAGACGGCCAGATTCGTTCCGATCATATGCATAAGACCAAATCGTGCAATTATCTTGTATCGGTAGACTTTTATTTGCTGCAAGAAATGTTAAAGGATTTAGATAAACTTGGTTGTAGGTCTTAACTGATGTTTACCTCATTGTTCAGAAAGATAAAGTACATCTGTATGAAAATGAAAGCCATTCGTGTGGCGGGCGTCAGAGCCAGCAGAACATTGTGACATTTCGTATCGCGTTCCAATTCAAAATACTGTCCAAATTCTAGTCCCGAATAGATCATGCTGCCGATTCCGAAAGCTGTTATGGAATAGGAAAGTAAGAGTTATGACGACGTTACATTTATAAGAATTCGAGTCTTTTTTTTTACAAAAATGATCGAGCAAATTAAATAAATTCATTGTTGACTTAAGTTGTAACAGAAACTTTATCGTGATGTAACTTAGATGCTACAAAATTTCTAGCATGTCGTTCATTGCATATTTTGTCAACCCTAGGGTTATTTTTGTAGTTTTCTATGTTTTGACAATCTTTCTGGCAAAATCTACCAATTAAACAATTAGCACATGCCAGTCAAGAAACTCCAATAAAGCTGCCTTACTTATTTGTATTTACCACTCTAGGTCGTAAGCAAAATTCTCAGTTACCGTCGAAACATCTTTAAAAGGATTCAAAGACCCGCGAAGAATCAACTCAAAGCCATTATAATTTGTCCTTCGTATCGTTATTTCTTATTTAACGGCTATCCCGCAAAGCTATTAATCCAAAGTGTTCATTTTGAAACTTAATCTTTGAAACTTTTAACTTGAAAAAAAAAGAGAAGAAAAGACGCCCCCCATCTACTCTGTCTTTGATTTCATAAATCATAAAACTTGGCCCAAGTATAAAAGCGGAAGCATAATTAATTATCACACGACTCCCAGAGGAGCTGCTTTCCGCAACAAATTTACATTTCGTTTCCTATACTTCGTATTCGCGCTATCTCCTTTTGGGCAACGCGAAAAAAATACAAATTTCCCCCTGCATTCGTGCTTAAAATAAGACTCACAGCTCTTAATTCAATTATAATACCGCGATAAAAACGGAAAAAGGAAACAGTGCCACTGCGGAGAAGTAGCGTTAAGAACTCTCGACTAACTTCTTTTTTTTTAAGAAGTGGGTGGGTGCTATAATGGAGTTCAAGTTGATAATCACAACGTAGAACACCTAATTTGTCAACTCAGAGAGTATATGCAACTAAGGACGCAATGCCATGGCAAGGCTCCGGCAACAACATGGAAGAAACTCATTAGCACACAATCCGTGTCCTTATTCTTAAACTATTCGTTCGGCGGAACACTTTGCTGCAAAACGCAGTCGCGTGTACACAGGTTCCGTGGATTCAAAGTTCTTTCAAGGAACAAAGTTCACTTAACGTGAAAATTTCCGCAACTGGTCCCGGTCTCATATTCATAATTATTCACAGCTCTGAGGGGGTGGTGGTGTGGCAGGCTGATGGAATGAATAATCTTCTTTTGATTATCACCTACTACACTGAGGTGGCGACGGCAGGGGCGCGACTCAAAGTTGACAAGGAAGTACGTGCATTTGCATATTATATGCATCACTGGCACTACTGCAACTATACATACAGTTAGAGTTCTTATTTACTTACCAACGGCGCCCATTCTTAAGTAGAAACTTCCGTAGTGATGCTGCCGTCCCAATGGGGCCAACAGCGATGGCCTACGCGCTGATGGTATCGTACTTGGAATCGGCTTGCTATTTGTTGAGTTGCTACTTTCTGTATCTGATTCGTCCATGCTCTCCGATGAGGCACTAGTTGAGTTGCGTTTCTTCGACGAGGAAGATTTCGTTGGAGATCCTGCAAATGGGGTGGAAAAGAGAAGGCGGAAGTATTTAGAATTAAATTATTTTTTAAGTGCTTTTGCTGCAGATCGAACGACATGCGGTGAGTGTGTGGCTGTGTATAGGGCTTTCACATAAAGTGCACGCATTAATTGTATAAAATGTGCACTGCAGCGCGTGAGCGTCGTTTAACTGTGTCACTGCGATGGGAAAGTTAGAAGAGTGTTTTCGGAGGGACACTCAAAGTTGGTGAACCTTTCAAATGTGGTTCAGGCAGTAGCTGAACTTTGTGAAACCAATGGAAGGTGTAGACAATTTGATTAAAGGAGTCGAAATGGGGTCTTTACAGAGCAACTTCAATAAAAGTTGGGAAAGTCAATGAATCTCGTTGTCATAATCCGCTCTAATGCATCATCATTGCAGTATTTGAATACTGACTTCGCTGTAGGTCTCATAAATTGACGACCCATGCAAACGAAATAAGAACAGACATACACGTGGATCTTGAGGACCATTTATAGGCAAGTGCTGCCGAATAATTGTCGGAGGCATTGGGTACAAATTCTAAGGTCTTAAAGATGCAAGCGAGTACCTGAGGGTAATCCGTTTCAGGGCTCAATTTCGCATTAATGAACTCACGCACCGATTGTAGAGAGTATCTTAATAACCCAGGAAATAAGACCCCAAAGTAAAAATGAAATACGGACAACAACAACAGCAACAAAAATTGTCTAATTCGCAATTCCACTTTTAGGTGTCTTATTTAATTTTTTCAATTGGGGCCCTTTTTCATAAATAAATAAAACCCCAATAAATTGGGACCCCAACATTATTTTTGGACCCAATTTCAAATTAAAAAAAAAAACACAAAGCTGACAAAAATTGCGTAACAGAATAGCTGGCAGTTTTTTCAGTTCTGGTGGTTTTCAACGTGAGGCTTACATTTTAAGTTATTGTAAGCGACTAAGAGAATACCTAAACAAATCGAGCAATTTATTTAAATTGTAAGCCTTGTGTTGAAAACCATCAGCGAGTAACAGAATAAATTAACAAATCGCACGATTTTCAACGCAAGGCTTACATTTTGCATTAATGTAAGCGAGTACTACAATAACTGAAAATGAAAACCATTAAATAAAAAATAATCCTCATTTTAATGGGGCCTAGTTTCTATTTGAAAAATGGGGAATTTCGTTACGAACGACACATGAGTGGCCGAATTTTTGTTCCGCCAGCATGTCAAAATTCGCCACGCAAAATGACACGTGTAATCGTAGCTTGAGAAAGAGACTGATCAAGCCGAGTTCCCGTTTCAGCCATTTAAAATGTCCCATGCTAGCAGATTCAAATATCTTTTGATTTCAATTTCCTTTGATTCCGTGTACAGCGGGAGTTTTTATCTTGTGCCTAAGGCCTGGTACGTAGCTGTTCCGGAGCGAAAAATCCCATACAAAAGGGACACAACGAAATCGTGAACGAAAAATGTCGCTCTCCTTTTCGTTTTGCAGTACGCAGCTGCTGCGAAATGATAGCGGAAAAGTGGGTAATGGGTGATTGTATTTAGTAGATTGCTTGGTACAATTCTCCACTCTCTTTTCCACACGTTTATTGACCGGGACATTAACGGCATGCAAAATTTGACATTTGTACTGGAGTGTTGCCAGATCTATACGATTTATGGCACTTAATTGAAAAATGTTGGAGCCCAAACTCAAATATGAAGATCAAAAATGCGCATTTTTTTTGTAATTCATATGCACATTTGGTGAGATGATTTTACTGCTGAGTTGATAGCCTGTTCAAAAACTGTATGAAAATGAAGTTGGCTTACAATTAACTATATAGAACTTTAGTTATTGAAGCATGCTGTTTTTTTTTTTAAATACCTAAGGAGCCTACAACTCGATTAAATTTAAAGTAAATAAGCAGCCTGAATTAGGATAATTCTCATATGGCAATTTTAAGGAACCAGTAAAAAGTTGGAGAATCCAAATCGGAGATAAATAGCCAGATATATACTTGTGTAGCGGCGGATGGAACTCTTCACAAAAGACGTTTCGCTGCATATTTGGAGAGCACTGGAACATTTCCTTCTGGAACAGCTCTGTACTAGGCTTAAAGCTAGACCTAATTTTCGTAAATGTTTTTTTTTTTGGTGCAAACATGAGCTAGAAATAAGGTAATAGACTTAAAAGAAGAAGAGAGGTGGATATGCTGTGTTCTCTGCGGGTGGCTTTGTATAACTTTTTTTTCTTTGTTTGTAGACCAAACATTTGCTTATCGCTTAACTATTCCGATGGGCCTTTTATTTATAAAAGTCTCGCTTGTGGTCGAAAATCGACCCTACCTGTTACAAGTAGGTATGTAAAACAAGAAATTTTCGGTATTTATGCTGTTTATTTCATAAGCGCCATCTACCCATAGATATCGAAAATATTCCCCCCGTTGAAATAAGTTTTACTTACTATAAAAATTAAAAGCAACAAATTTGTGTCCAAAAGTGTTCGTTTCCACAGTAAAGAATCATTCACATGAGCGCGAACTGCGAATAGGTGAATTGCGAACAAATCAATTTAGCTGTATTTAAGAATTGAAAATTGCTATTTGTTTTACTACAAAAACATTATATTTAATTAATGTAACATCATATCAAAAAAAACTGCGTCTCAATTGATTTAAATATAGCTTAATTTAAAATTACAACAATTTTCTAGCGAAATGAAAATTCTTGCCGCGAACTGTCACACTTTATTCACAATCCACATAAAACAGTCGCGATCCACAAACCCGGAATGAAAAATTCGTTCGAACTTAACCTCCAAGAATGAAACTGATTCGCGGGTACCTGCGACTAAAAAAAGTTTCCATGTGAATGAAATGTCGGAAACTACGAATATTCGCTTGTTCGCAGTTCGCTATTCGCTGTCATGTGAACAGTCCTTTACATCATTGAAATGAAAGCGGCCGGGCAGCACTTCACAGAAACGCCCCTGAACTAAAATCATACAGTCGCTTACTTTTAGGGGTAGATAAATTGCGTTCGAAAATAGGTTGTAACCTTGACTACGTTTCTATGGTAATAATGAGGTTCGAAAAAATTTAATGTCAGACATTTTGTTTGGGGAATTCTTAACTTAATTTTACCAGCCTTACTGGTGACATACTCGTATACCCAAGGTACTTTGTTTCTGCACATCTAGGGAACAGTAACTTTATGATACAAGTTTCATTCTACTTATTTCATAACAAATACTTAATAAGTATACGGAAACTTCGGATGTTGACGTATTAAATGATGACGATGATTTATTCCATGAGAACCCTTCTGTGGTTTTGGCTCCGATTTGGACTTCCTTCCTTCTACTCAACAAGCGAACTTTACTTTTTCATGATAAATTGGAAAACAAAATCTGAATTTTGGCATAAACCTTCGAAAAGAACTGATGTGATTTCATTTAATGTTGCGTGCAAAGAGTTTCTTTTTTTGTATTCAATGTATGTTTAATTCCTCGAGAGTTATGGTTAGAACTTTCAGGAATTTCGTAGTTGCAGCATAAAATCCTCCGTTGCTATAAGACTTGTTCAGTATCGATTACCCTCATTCATCTTTTAAAAATAGTTATAAGACACGGTAGCTTCCTGCAGTCCTCGCTAAAATAGCTTGGCTGTGGTACCAAAAATTACCTTCACTTGACGCATATTCACCTCGAAATCAAGGTGGATACATATTTTCCCGCTACGTTTAATATTACCGTGCACTAGCCAAAGAAAATGCGTCCACCCTGTGATTTCTCTGCATAATGTACATACACCCGGGCGTATACGTAACATTTTTCATCTCTGGACCAGTATGAAAGGCACTTCTCCACGTAGCCGTACATTCGAAAGCTCCTTCGCAAAGGACTGCAAGTAATTCCGTAAATATTTAAAATCCTTACCATTTGAAACAGTCTGGGGACCTATGCAGTCATTTGACGGGACACTGTGCCAAATTGGCTGGCTGCGGTCGGCAACCAAATTGCCTCAATAAACCTCTAAATCAAATTCGCCTTGTTAAATCCAATACTATCGGGACATACGCCTGCCCACCGGTCAGTCGACCGTAGCACACGCGGTTAAACTTATTTAGAAGCAAAAATGCACTCTGCGCCATTTTACGTTTGGTTTTTGAAATTTCGACCCTAGTGACACAACACTGGCGTGAAATGAAATTACACGCATGTCGCTAGAGCCGAAACGTGAATAAGACTAAAAAATATCCACACGCTCCCATATCCCTGGACCGTAGTTTATTGCTATAACTAACTTAACTCACCTATGCTTAATGGAATTTTCGGTCGACCCCAGAGCAATGTGGCGTACATGAAGAACAAAAACAGCATGCTGCCAATATACAGATACAGATAGAACACCTGAAAAGATACAAGCAGAAACAAAAAAAATAAAAAAAACTGTCAGCAAAGAAACAAAAACAAAATGCTTCCCAGTGAACCTAAAACAATGATACGTAGATGTTAAACAACACCTGAAAGCACAAAGTCGGGTTCGGATAGCAAAAGAATAAACTCGGGTAGAAGTTCTGCCAATTTCGTAGCAACCCCATGGAGCAGAGAAAAGATGGTAAATATCCTACGGTGTGCCAACAACACCGTGTACCGCACACATCAATAAGCCCGAAGCAAGTGAAAGTGTTATATCCAGTCGAACGAACCAGACTCATGTCCTTTACTATAAAACGTCTAAAGGTATACCCGGAATGCTTTGCAGAAAGGAAATTTGTCTGCAGTTTTGCTATGGTCGTGTGCAAGGACAACGCGCTCAGCGGCATCCCTACGGTGTAATAAACTGTCTATGCACACCGGGGTATATGCATGCACATGATTTACTGACGCGAACACACCCTATTTTGACGAAAGTAGGCGGGTGGAGGCCGGGCGCAGGTGGTTGCTGGTTAATAGAAGGTGGACCCGCACCCCACGACCACTCGCATTGGTGTGAGATAATTTGACTATGGGGCTGTCTGAGATTAAAATTGATTCCAAGTGATTAATTTCCGGCGCCAAGGCATACACAGAAGCAGGTTAGATACACCGATAGACGTGCGGACTCATTTGTGTGGATGATGACCGACCGGGGTAAATTTAGTAAATTTTCATTATAAACTGGATTTAAGGATACCCGATTCGGGCGTTGAGGGAAGAGAGTAGGGGTTTATGTTTCAATTGGATCCGGTTAGAATCTGAGGTACGATGAGGTCTTTGGATTTGACATTGTGAGGATGCCAATTGTATAGTCTGTGCGAGAGCCTCCTTGAGGTTACACACGGAAATTGTATTCTAAGGGATAAGGATTTGTCGGCCTAGAAAACACAAATCAATACGGAGTAGATTTTTAATCTCAATCGGGTGTCTTGTGTACTCAAATTTGATCTCCTTTTGTTTCAAACAAACGGAATTTCCTCTGTCATTTAGGACGAATCACATAATTCATGTCCGACCATCAAAGTCTGGAGCCTGTAGTTGAAGTATTAAGAAGTCACTTTAAGAAATCGTAAAGTGGGCGCTTTCCTGTACACTACCCCTAGTCTAATGTGTGGAAAGTGTGGCTTGGTTTACTTCGGTGCAGCTGCTATCCTCAGACTCTTTACAAGTGTAAAAGTAGAACATTCAATTTCTTGCCAATTGAAGTAGCTAACATATTTTCCATCTCAGAAATTAATGAAATGCTCGAAAAACTTCACCGGCTGAGTTAATAGTTCCGAACTTTCCCGTTAAACATAGGAATTGTACTTTCGGATCGTTACCCGTCGACAATCAATCAGTTCGCATATCCCTCGCGCTTGCATGACAACACCTACTGGCAGAAGACAATCCGTCAAGCGAACTTTGATCGTAATGAGTCTGCAGCAGTTAATTCGATGGCCATTTATCAAGAATAGGTCATAAGGCATCAGGAAAAATAAAACTCTTCCAATACTCAGAGTTTATCGCTTGCCAATTCCCTTAATCACTTTCTATAGATGCCCATTCCAACCGAAATCAATTGCCCCCACTCCCAACCAATATCCTTAACCGGTCATAAAAAATGTTATTTTCATGTTCCGTTCCGATTAATTGCTCATACGTATATGCAAGACTATTATGGTGTTGCCCTGGACGACGGTGATGCGGGGGAGAAAGAACACTGGATGATCGTCCTTCTCGAGCGCGTTTCGTTTGCATTTCCACTTCAACACTTCCAGCGCGTCAGACGCACGATACGATTTTATGCAGCGCACCATAAAGTATATTTAAGCGAATTATTTATGTGACGATGGCGCGGCTTTTAAATATTATAACTTACTCTCAAATGCTGATACAACAAAAACACATTCACATCGGCGGCGATACGTACCTCATAGAACGATGGCGGGATATATGTGGAGATGACTTCAGCCATTGGAAAAGCAATTCCCATCACTACCAATAATTTTCCATAAAGTGCAGAGAACAGTGTTGCCAGTGCATCCGCTCTGTAAAGAATCAAAGAGAAGGGGGACATAAATACATAAGGATACACTTTGGCAGGAACTTAACAAGAATGAAATATGTATACGAAAAAGAAAGGATAAAACGCGAAATGAGCAAAAGCATCGTGGGTAGTGCTGTGCGGTGGGGCATATACTTTCACTCTGCTACTTTCTTTATATTAGCAAATATAAGAAGGGTAAAGAATGTGATGCGATAAGTGTTGTATGTACGAGTGTGTTTCCAAGGGATATGGATATGGTGTCTATGAGCTTTTGAAGTTCGTCGCAGATGATGGTAATGATATTAAATTACTGGTAAGAGTTTCGATGACAACAAGTTGCAGGGTATAGGAAGCCAGAGGACTGGAAAGACAGGAAGGGAAAATGGTGAAAGTTGCAGTTCTCTTGATGAACTTTTGCTGGAAATTAACGATTTTTATTATTATTGGTAATTGGTATAGAAATGTAGGTACATTTCTTTTATTATCGCACATGTATTTAATACAGAGATGTGATATATTAATGATATCTTTCTACTGAAACATTAATGGATATAAAATCGGCTCTTCTGAAAAGGCGTTTAGAGCAAAAAAAAAAAAACAATAAAAAAATAGCTCTATTCACTTAAATTTCCTTCACATTTAAGTGCAAACCCTTCCCCTCATAAGAGGAAGGGTTTTGTTGCAAGTTTTTATATTTACTATTGAAAATAGGAATGGATGTTGGTGAATTTAAAGGGCAAGACTCGTTTAGAGAGAAAGAGACATGTCAGCACCTTTCTGTTAAATTTTGCTACACCGAAAATTCGGAATTATGTCTAAGCCAGTGATAACAGATATTTTTTTTGATAAAATTCTCCATTTTGGGAACATTTTTGAAAATTTCCATATCTGTTTTTCCCCTCTTTTTTCCCCATTTCGATTCATTGAGGAAAAGTAGATATAGATGCATTTTTAATATAATAAAAATTAGTTTTCTTTTATTAGGTAAGACATCTTTTTTTTTTATGAAGTAACACAAAATTCATGTGAATTTAAAACATTTATAATCAACTCACTATACGTTGGCCTTAAAGTTAATATGCAGGTAAAATACAAACAAGTCTTTACTCTTTAATTTAATTTAATTCATTTTTGAAACAGGTTTTCCTGGGTCATCAACTACGAATTCTCGCTGTCGGTGCTCTCTGATTTACATTTTCTTTTGCAATTTGGTTTCACTAAAATTATATAGGTACAAAATTATATTATGATATTACCAATACGTATTTCTATGATAACACTTTCCATACACATTGTCTTTCTTAAATAAACAAGGAAACAAATACTTACAGCAATGATAATTTATTGTTTTGAAAATGTTGAATGGCGAATGAAACGGCGAACTTTACAGCTGATATTGAATTTGTGGAAGGGTTGCAGTTCGTGAACTGAATGTGAAAATGACACATGTGAGTAAAGGTGGTGTTCAGTTCGAAATGCCTTTGGAGCTAAATCGCTAAGGTCTTATAAACGCGGTGATGTTTTTATGGTAGGGATTTATTTGAAAGTTGACTAGACGAGTTTTATTTTTAAATTATGCACCGATCAAGTTTATAAAAATTTTGGAACTAGGCGTAATAAAAAAAAAACCCACCAATTTTTAGTCAGTATCATTAAAAAATAAAATTTCTCTTTTAATTTGTAATTATTTTAGTATTGTTTTACTTTAAATATTTGGAATTAAACCTTCATCAAGTAGGAACTTGGGGTACTTTTAGATTTCAGTACTTTTAATGGCTGACTTGTTAAATAGAGGCTTTTATTTAGAAGAACTTGGCTCTTTTTTTAACATTTATGTTTTTGGTCTGATCTCACTCTTTTTTGCAAGGATTTTAATATTTGTCGCGTCAAAATCTCGAAAGATACTGAACGATAGAAATGTTGACTCTTCTTAAATCAACTCAGTTTATACCTTCGTTCTTTTGGTATACTTTCTTTTTGTTATTGGTTGTTTTTATTTGCGCTTCAATGGTTTTTTCTTGTGGAATGTTTTTTGAAGATCGGATGGCCCACTCTCTGTCACATATTTGTTGGCACGTGCATTCTTAAACTAAAATAACAATTTTAGTTCGCACTACGTAGACAAAGCTACGTAAGCCTGGCCGCAACAATATAAGTATGACCCAATGTCAATAAGGGGCAATTTCAAGACTGAGCCCTTGGCTTTTATGTATTGTGATTGCATATGCGAGGCAGATAGGAACCTGTTCCCCATATACGAAAGCTCTATTTATGACTTCAAATTTGGCACTAAATCATAAACCATTATTTGACTAAATTGGCGTTTTTCTTGTCATCAACATCCCATGACATTTTTTTAACTATTCCAATGGATCCGTTGACCAAACCTAAACTTACGTCTATATTTCGACGTAGCATAACAGTCACAGCAATTTTTAAAACAATTGTTCTTTCTGGTCCAACAGTCATAGATGAATCGTCTTTATATTTTCCTAAAGCTTCTTGAGCTTTCTTAGACAATTAGCGAGGGCAATCTATTGTGTCAATAGCAATAAGTTTAATTTCGGGACTCGAAATATTGCTAAGCCTGACAATATTCAGTTGATTACACATATTTTTCGAAGGTAATACGCAAACTGTTGTTTCGGGTTGTTTGGAGAGGAAAGAAGAAATTCCATTCAACGAGACAATAGGGCGTCCCGATCTTATTTTGTTGTAAGCTCTACTCTTATTCCTTAAAAGTCATGAACTTTCAAGATGCGTGTATAATTTCAAAATGACAATAGTCAGACACTACGAATGAAGATTCCTAGATTTTCAAACTCTATCGCTCCGTCAAATTTCATTATTCAACAGCAACCGGAAGTGCTCCATATAATTGACAAGAATTCTGAGGAAGTGGGTGGTTACCACGCCGCCTTATACAGAAACCTCAAATTGGTTAAGTCCTATATCTCAGGAACCACTTATGCTTGAAATTTGGTGAGGCGCCTGTGCTTGTTCAGCTTAGAAAATATTCCGAATTTTAAGTTTCTGACTTCATTGGTACAGAAGATAGAGGGGGTGGAAAATCGCCTGAGTTTGTTCCTGTAAATAGGGTGTAGGGCCACCACCGTGCCCTTTGATAGAATCCCATTAGAATGGGTTGTAGAATCGTTGCAGTTTTATTTTGTAATATGTATAAAGTCATCAGTATGGCTGAAGGCCTGTATCCGCAAAAATTGGGTAGACTCCGGTTTTAAAAACAAAATTTTTTTAAGGTTGCAGTCGGAGAACTATGCTCAGAATTCCACAAATTTCACACACCACAGGAGATTCCAGAATGGCTTTTAAGAAAACTCTTTTCCATAATTTTTGGTGGAGATTTTACTGGCGGTGGGTAGAATTTAAAAAAAAAATTCTTCAAGCCTATTCCGCCTATTACGAATTTCACGACGGAATGTACGATATGTTCCAGGTCATTGACTGGGTGTAACAATTTTGTATCAATAATGGGTTACGGTGGTTAACACAAGTCTATCGCAGAATGCGAGTTGCTGCTGAATAATTAGCGCTTATTTACTTTTTAAGGTTGATATATAAAGCCGGCTTTCTGGATACTGACATTCACGGTTTGGGTATACTTGCTTTAAACTAGCTTGTGGGTTTTAGTAAGCGGAATTTTAAACTTGCAGTGTAAAACCGGCCATTAGTCGTTGAATGTCAACTTCTGTTGTTTCTGTGGTTAATTTCGGTGAACAAGTAGGCCGGAAATAATCGCTTCACATAACTTGTCATCCGAGATGCACAATGCGAAGTTTGTTTTAGCAGAACCTATGATGAAACTCCTTCTCTAAAGTAAATTAATATACCAAAGGTTGAAATTCCTCAGCCTGAGGTAATAGAGTTTTCTTAGTTGTAAGGAATAGAGACCTGCTACAGAATTGCCTTCCTAGGTGACCACTTGTAGATGAGAGCTTTTCTCCTTTTGATTCTTGATCAGGGTCTCTACTCTCTATTTCGTTCCGAAAGTCAATCCTATTCGAAATTGCTTTTAAGTTGGTACTCTGTAATACTTTCGGAGTTCTAAATCGGAGTAGTAGTACATTTCATTCAGCCTTCGAAATAGAGAGTACGAAACGTTAATTTTCGAAAAATGTTACTTTCGAGGGTGCCAATGAAAAGAAAATACGGCATTGATCGTCTTCGAGGAAAACATGTTGCCGATGGTAAGTCTTAACTGTTGTTGAAGTGTTACCAATCTCATCATGACATAAGTGGCCGAACATGACACAGAACAAGGAAGGACCGTGAAACTATTTAAAACCCACCTCCTTCAAGGCTATAAAAAACCAGACGTGATCTGATGAACACTGAAACCTTAACAAGTTGTAGCATCATAAAAGTGTGAAGCACTCGTCAAAGTAAGGGGATGGCTTGTGGGATTTTGCTTAAAATTACTCCCGAGCGAATGCATTGTCGAACAAGATCCGCTTAATTACTCTCGCAACGTAACAAGTTACAACAACGGCAAAGTTGCTCCCCATAATCCAAGAAGAAACTAACTGCACCTCTTAAATATTCATCACCCTCCGGCTAGGAGGAGCCCCTCGTGTTCAGCGAAGTTTATTGTTGAACTTTTCGCAATAACTTCTTTTGTGGATATTCAAGCGCACCCCGGCAATCGCACACCCGCTATCTCCTATACAGCAAGAGAAGTGTGTTTAAAAATCGCATTCGGATCCCCTACACAGACAGAGTGTTGTCGTACGAAGGTGGGAGCTGCAGAATGATAATATGAAAGAAGAGTGGATAAAAACTTTCGCAAATAATAACATACATCGCGCGTTGTGTAATTAACGGCGCAATTCTACAATCATCATGCAAACACAAACAAATACACACGCCCGCACAAAGGGAGAATGTGCACGCAGTCTTTGCGACACTTAGTGCAGCCCCCTCTCAGACTGTTGCCAACCATCCCCCCATTGCCACTAGTGTTCGCTATGAATGACAATGATGTGGGGTTGTTGCACCCTCGTACTTTAATGAACTAACCGATTGTGTTTTCGACGACAACGACGACTATAGTAGCACCACACTGACACTAGCACCAACACACTTGTTGTTCCTTGTGCACTGCTGGCAGTGTCAGCAAAATACCACACAGCTGCTGCTGTTGCAAGTCAGGGATGCATTTACCCTTTTGCTGCACTTGCACAGAAACAGAGCAACAGGGAATCAGGGAATAAATCACGTATCCCTTCATGGTGTACGTGCATTGTTTATGGTGCGGTTGGGCTACTTGCATTTAGGACATGCCAGTTGCGATTGAAAGGATATCACTGATGTTTCTGTGATTAATTCTAGCACGACTGCCCCAACTGTGGGCAGGATTTATAGGGGGCAGGCAATTAAGCTAGGGCCTCGGACAAGTAGATGGGCGACAGTAATTGTTAGTTAAGTCCTGATGTGCATTGGTGCGTTCATATAGTTGTTATCCTGATCGGTGTTGCGATTTTAATTGATTTCGATGCAGTCAGGTGAGACATGCGACAAGCAAGACTGCGAGATTGTTGTTTTAAAGGGAGCAACGAATTTATATTGTGTACGGAGACGTAGGAGAGCTATTATTTTCCTTTTTTGTTTCTGGTAAACCAAAATGGGAGGAATCCTCTTAAATCGGCCACGTGGCGCAACATCAATAAACTCCTTGTAAAAGTCAAACAGGGCCACCATCTGCAGAGAGCGAAACAACCTTAACGACAGACACTCTTCACAGGGCCGCCACAAAGTTCGTGGAGTACAACGTACAAGTAGCTTGAGATCGGAGTATTCCCTATTTGTATTGGGTTGTTCGAAGACTCAAAAGTTATTATACTTTTGCTAAGACTCAGAAAGCCTGCCGCGTTGATTGGCTTTTGTATGCAAAAACTTTCAGATGCAGCCTAAAGGGTGCCTTGGCTTCATTTTTGACGGTTTTTCGGCGTACTATGAACTTTCTCTTTCTACGCATCCATTGATAAATATTCTGTTTATTATCTCGTTATAGATTGGCAAATTTTTCTGTATTTATAACTTTTAAACAAAATGTGAAGCAGCATAAAAAAAATATATTAACTTATCGGAGAAATGACAGATATTTCTATCATTCTACATGTGTGCTTCTAAGAACTGTCAGGTGAAGTCGAATTTCACTAAGCAGCACGGAGTTCGAGTCAATAATAGATTCTTCAAAATCTGAATGATAGGTGGCGACTCTAAATCACTTTACAATTTACTATGTTCCTTAATGTTACTGTCTGCCGCATTGAATTTTTTTTCAGTGGGGTTTGACGCACCGCAAGTTACTGTGTGTCAATGGCAGGCGCCCATTTTTTGGAAAATGTACACTTCGGGCTTTCTCTTAGTGGATATCAAAATTCTAAGAACACACTCTGTGGAATTGTTATTCTAAATATATTCACATTGATGTCTACAAACAAAATATTTTACTTTACTTTGGCAACACTCTTTGGAGGAAAGTAAACAAACAAAACACAATTCACCCGATAAGCGCAGAATGTTTCAATCAAAGGTAACAAATTGATTCATAGTTATAAATATATATAAATACGGTTGTAACGAAAGTGGATCATGTATGCATCCAGTGGTTTTTAAAAATTGAATCTTGAAATTGACTAACTTAAATAATAATGGAACACATCTCAACTTCAGACTACTTGGTTAGACACTAGAATGTAGTAGATCTTTGTGAAAATAACCGATTGAAAGAAATGGAGTCGTGGAACGAAATAGGGACATTTCACAAAACAGTGACACTGAGAAACAGGTATCGATTTAAATCGGCTAATAATTACATTTTTAGTACAAGTACTGTTCCAAAAAAACTGGGAGTGAGTTTATTTATTAATTTTTAAAATTCAGTTGCGAAAAGTAAATAATACAAATTCTTTCTTCTTCTAAGTTAAGGTTGGAGCGCAAGTAAGTTAAGAAAAAGAATAGAATACAAAAAGCAAACATCTGTCCAAGTGACGGTTCGCATATTTGACAGTAGGAACAAATTAGCAAAATAACTTAAATAGGGCAAATAACACATGTTTGCTCATAAGTAAATCCTAGACATGTATTAGTGAAATAATTTATTTTAAATTGAAACTGTCTTTGCTTTAATTTTTTATGAAGGCAATCATTGTTCACAAGGTACTACTTTACATCAAGTTTTTGGTCTGCGCGAAACGAGCTTTTTGTCTGCCAAAATACACAGCGCTAAAAAGTATTGTGTGTTTAAGAAATTAAAAGTAAAAAGACTTCGTTAATAATTTAAGAGAATTCATCTTTATTGACCAACTAACCGACTAACCGACTAAGACTGGGGTTAAACTTTGTTCATAATACATAAAAGTATAAGGTACAGTCAGTAGCGTGTGAGACGTCATAAAAATACATACATTTTAAAGTTCTACTTTGTACAAAATACAACAAAAATAAGTCTGCTGCTGCTGTACTTCAAAAGAAAAAACATTTGTAGTTTATGACGACCTAGTAAAATTGACCAAGCAAGCACACGTTGGATATTTGTCTTTCAAATTAACTGAGAAAGTGTGCACCAGCAGTATATTATAGCTGCCAAAAAAAGCTCAGGCAAATAAATAAAGAATAAAAGCGAAAACAATTTTTCTTCTCATTTCGTTAATTTATAGAAAAAAATTCTTATATATATAAAGTTTCCACAGCCTTGATGTAGAAAACTAATTGAGCCAAATCACTGCTGCCGGATTTATTATAAATCATGTTGTCAAGTTGTCCTTATGAAAATACAAAACAAAAACCTTTATCAAACTGACAGCAAACAGTGATGCCGATTATATTTACCCCTCACACGTATAAATTATAAATGTCGCATTCTATTAGTTTGCTTCTCATGTCAAATTCAGAATACGAAATGTCATATCCATAGACGCAACCAACCACAGCGATTCTCTCTATAAAACAGTCTCGAACAGACTTCTTACAAATTGCATCACAATCAAACAGAAGGAAATACTAGTACTTGCAACAAAGAAAACGTTTGACAGCTTATGTTAGAAAGGCCAACAAAATCACTCCTTCCATCGAAACCATCCAAACAGATGTCTAAATCATTTTTTCCAAAACCTTGTCAGTGGAAAATAATTTCACTGCCCATGCAACTACAATTTTATAAGGCAAAACAAATAAAAAAATATTACTCACGCTTTAATCGGTGGGTAACGCTGTTCGATGTAGCTTAATCGATGTGATGGTCGCTTTATCGCGGGCAGCACTGGAAAGCTGGTCAGCTGATGATGATGGTACATCAGAGCCAAATGTCCTGTTTGTCGATCGGTTATGTTGGCCAATTGGTGTTGTGATGATCCGCCGGAAGGTGGATCTGTTGTTGTTATTGTCACCAACTGATGATGTGTCGACGAGGCTGACAGCGGCAATTTAGAATCATCGATTGTAACCCGATGATGCGAGTGGGTTGTCGATTGCAGACGTGACGATGACTTTGCCGGTGACGAATTGTGACTGCCCGTCTCGGATGATAGGAAGAGGTTTGCGGAAGACATCGGTGATGGTTGCTGTGGCGGTGGCGGAGGTGTCGGATGTCGATCCTGATACGGTGAGTGATGCTGATGATGATGATGGTGATGTCCCGGCTGCTGCTGATGATGGTGATGATGATGCAAATGATTGCCCAATGGTGATTTCATATGCTCATCGTAAAAGTTGATGTGCGTTGCCGATGCAGGCGCTGTTATCGTTGTTGCAATTGGTGATGGCATATCTGTCACTGTGCTGCAAGTAGAAGGAGACAAAGAATTGAAATAAACAGTTTATTAAGTACTTAGAATGGAAAAATGACGAAGGCACGGATCTGTCGGATGGGAGAAAGTGAAATAATTGTATCGGACAGTTACATGTGTGATTTAAGTGAAATTATGCAAATGCTCCCATCATCGTCACTACACGACGCTGAATTCGAATACTGGGATACGACGACGCTGCTACGCGCGCCAAGCCAACTGGTGCAAATCCAACACTGCTGATGGAGATGGTGAGCGCTCCCTCTCAGAGTTGCCTATACAGAGCTGGCTAATCAACTCAATTGTCAGTTGACATTCTGATGAGAGAGGGACTATACTTTGATTGTGAGGCGTTGTCGTTTTATTTTCAGTTTGGTTTGTCGTTGTCGTAGTCGCGAAAATAAATCTGTTGGATTGGGCATTTCTTGTACTTAGTTTCAGTTTTTTCTTCTTTTTTTTTTGTGAAAAGCAATTTAATCTGGAGAAGATTTAAGTGGAGCTACGAGGGCGTAGGAGGTACAAAGACGGACGGTCGGTGGTTTAGCTACAAGTTGAACTTTTTTAAAATAAAACAAAACTGTCATGTATAGCATAGAACATACATTTACGAATTGATAAAGGAATACGAAACAGCTGACTTACGTAAGACACTTTTATGAAATTAAAGCGTCAGGTTTTGCGTGATAATTCGTACAATTTAGCAGGATTCTCGTCGATTGGCATGAGCTTGTCATTGAATTTATCAATTTCCGTTTTCTAGACAACCACTTACTCGTTATAAACAACAAAATGGCGCTTGGTCGATTGTCCGCGAAGTCCTGGCTTACTTCCCGGTAAAGTAGGAACAGAAGGGTCATTCTAAGAGGAATAATATATAGGGACGTTTTAACTGTTAAATTAATGCCTTAAAGAAGGCTGTTGATGCATTAGCGGTGAGAAGTCTTTTTTTCACATGTTCTTCTTCCTATCTAGTTGATAAGTTTAAGCATTTGTAAAATATAATAAGTCTTTTTTAAAGTTTAATTCACGAATTATAGAGCTCGCAGTACTAGTTTATTTTTTTCGGGAATTAGTACTTTCTTGAAAAGAATCGATTGTACATAATTGCTTTTCGAGACCCAATGAATTAATTTATTCAACACCTGAACGCAAATTACGACATAACAAAAAATTAACAAAATGGGAAAACAAACTCAACCAAAATTGCTCAACTTTTCATAAAAATTGATAGAATTTGTATAAATGAATGGGAGGAACAACATTTTTAGCATGTGATTTTCTTTAAAAATGAAAACAAAAACACGAATCTGATTTTTGTACTTTATTTTGATAAACACTATATTTATGTAAAGCCATTTCGCATGTGTGCAATGTGAACGCGCATTGTCGGATATGACAGCTCGAATGTAGTAGGGAAAAAGTACAATTTGTTTTCATTTCTTTTCTAGAAAATCATACGAAATAACTCGTTAGTTAAAAGTTATTTATCATTAGGGAGAACCAATAAATGAGAGAAGAAAAACTCAAAACATATAAGGCTTTCAAATAGACAAGTGTCAACATTAAAATACAAATTTAGGCCTCCCAGTGTCACCATATTAGCAGTGAATTCGGTTTCTCAACCCTGGCTAATGCAGTTATGATCACGGTTTCCACTTGAAAATAAAGTTCCAAAATTGGAAATAAAAATGACCAACTGTAGCTGCAAATGACCAAAGTGAACTAAGTCCGAAAAATTTGTAAATACAGAACAATCAGACGAAAAGAAATACGCTTTAGGTTGCTCAAAAATCTAAGTCGAACGTCTTTTTTCGTAAAAAATTACCAAATGGAATAAAATGGGACCATGTGACCAAGAGAAAAAATAATGTGGCAACCGTGGTTACGATATGACGTCTCACATTCAATTTTGCGTTATTTCCGCATATTTGCTATATCTCTCTCAGCACTTACTGAACATAAAAACTAGTCGTTTTCGGTTTGACAATTGACAAATGACTACTTATGAGTTTTCTATGTGTGTATTAACAATAATAAAACCAGTCGAAGAGCAGTTTTTTCGTTGTTGCGGTACAGATTGGAATTTGAAACATCAAACCGAATCTTAACCATTGTTGAGAAACTGAACGCCCTCTAGATATCAATAGAATTTTTAACGTAAATGATACATTGTAAACAATTGAAGAAAATCTTTTGATGGCTTTGGAAACGGAGCAAATATACTATCTTTTTATACAGATTTGAGGTATAAAATTCAATACTAAACTTATTAATTTTCTGTTGAGAAAAATAGTACGTTCGTCTTTGTCCAAGCTTTATTAACATTTAAGAATTTCACGGGGCTAAAAGTTCGATAACGTACCAAATGAGGTAATTCCCAGGAATTTTCGTCTATCTGTCAAATAATACAAATAATGAAAAAGTCTCTTACAAATGCTCTCATCGCTAAAAACTCCACATTTTGTAAAATTGGTTTCAGAATTGTTTGGTTACTTTGATTCTCAGCGAAAATATTTGCTTTTACTCTTCAAAATGTAATATTTCATGAATTTTAATAACAAAAGAGGGCTAAAAAAACAATTCATGTGTCAAACAATCATCGGTTAAGAATATGGTAAATTTGCTATAAAGGGTCATTCATTTTTCGGTTTCGAAAGTAAAGCTAAATAAAATACACACAGCGATACATTTTTAATGCAAATTTTATTTCATTATAAAGTTTGGACTTGAAAAAAAAACAGCATTCAAATGGCCGCCTTGGGAAGACTCCCAGCATGCGATTCTTTTGAGGTAATTTTTAACCACTTTTTCGCACTTTTTTTAAATCTGTGTAGATTTTCCGATCATCTAAGCATTTATTATTAAACGGAATGAATTTTATAGTTGTCACATTATTAGCTGTCACCTGTCGCACTTGTGAATTGTTATAAACTGAGAGTCGCCTAACTCAAGTTCTACTACAATCTGTATAGCCTGACAGTCGTTGGATATAGATTTCCTTCTGCAACAGATATCCACTTAGTGTCCAACTCGCAAGCAAGAAACTGTCACGTAATTGTCCAATAAAACTCAAGTTGTCATAAACCGCAGAAAACGAAATATATACAAACAATCATACATATATAGAGCTAGCAAAAGAAAAGATACTTAATCTGTCAAGACTTTTCCGGTGTCAAGTGTTTGCATTCTTTCAATATATTTTCTCTCGTAAATATGCCGCCTGACCAACTCAATTCATAGATGAAATATCCATACTCTGTCAAGGTTAACCATACAGAAACACAAAATATCGCCCGCTAAAACAAACCCCCCAACCGCTCGTCACACTCGAGGGTGCTACAGCTGTCTATGACCTATTTAGATGAGCCCGGTGATAAAATCATCGTTCGCCGGTCTTGTTATGAGTGATATAACTCTCAATAGCATCACTCGAATACATGCGCTCGCCATCGTAGCATATACGCACCACCTACCCACCCTGATGACGATGAGTCTTCTAAATTAAAAGTAAAGACGAGATTTCGCTCGGATTAACTACTTAACTTGGAGGAATCGTCTCCCTCTCTCACTCGTTGTATATTATTATTTTTCCACTTGTTTGTGAAAGAACTAGTTTTCTGCTTATTACGGGAAAGTTCGCCCAAAGCCGCTTAGCCTGGGTTTCGTAAACATCCTTCTGAGGGCTGCTGGGATGAAATGTATCTTGACCCCTTTTATGGTTTGGGAACACATTTTCCCTTTAAAGTGAGAGGCCCCAGGTTCTGTTGTTGACTCTTAACGATGATGTAGATGGCATAAGCGCAAATAGCAGAAGGTAAACGATAAAATCTGTTTTTATTCGCCCTTAATCGTTGTCCTAAATGCGGTTGGTTTCGCTGCTGGGTATGTCATTCAGGAGAGCAAAAAATAAAAAGCGAAAATTCATTTGAAAAATTTAAATGACTTGTTCGTGGGATGCTAGCCAGCTGGCTAAGAAGTGCTGCTTTGACAAACCTAATGGAGCAGAAGGTGGAACGATGCAGTGGTTGCTTAATGGACGCCTGCCAATTGCGGTTTTGCAATGTTTTTACTCGGAAGGGGGAGGTTGATATTATCTACTTGATAATGACTGAATAAATACCTAAGGGTTGGGTTGAGGTGGTGTTGATTATTGGATTTGTTAAGTGGGCACACTGTGTGCTTCAAGAAAGGTCAGCAATTTGAGGCCACCTAATTGAATTGTCAATTACTTTTCTAATGAAACCAGAAAGATAGGAATCTGTACTTAAGGAGTGGATGGGTGAAAAAAGAGAAAGAGCGAGAGAGAGGAAATATGTGTGCTGGACCAGAGGGGTATAAAACAGACTGTCAGCCAGCGGGATGCGGCTTTTAACTAAGTGGCCGGACGACCGGCGATTTTGCAAAAGGAAAGGAGACACTAACCAACAATGACTTCAACCCCATTCAATTTTCTACCGTACGTACGTGGCGTGGTGCTCATTTGCCCCACGAACTGTACCACCACCTGAGCTATTGGCAACGTCCACCGGTAGTCTACAAAGGTCACTGACTTATAACGGGAATTAAAAATAGAAACTTGTTGCATGATTTTTATATCCATTTTTTCGACATCCATTAGCGGAATGGCGACGAAGGATGCACAACTTTAAGTGGACTCCCAGACAATTACTCTTCAACAACTATAATACGCGCACATGGAATGCTATTAGCATATTACGTCGTGGGAATGAGAAAAGATGTTTGTTTGGTATGTACCATGCAGAGCCCCTAAGTGGCACAAGGATAGTGCTTCTAGAAGATGCGAAGGGAAACAAACTCCATTAATATTTTGTCATAAAATTGGTCCCGGCTCTTGGTGTAGTTGGTGTTTTATTTTTATATCTTTTTTTTTTTGTTGTTGCCACCCATTTTTAAGTCCTCCTTGCCACTCTATTACTTGAAAGCTGGAATGTCATTAAGTTTGCAAAAGGCACAGGATGTTTTACATCGTAGCGTGTGGAGTGTTTTTCTCATCTCCCCGAGAGGCTGTTAGGCACATCGCAATGGAGCACACTGATGATGGCTTTATGTCTGTGTCGATTAGGCTTGTTGGGACTCTCTGCCTTGGTAGGACTTTAAGTAGGCAAAATTTAAGAACATTTTTATCCACATTGCATTTTTTGTGAACAACAAAGGTATGGATCGCCACCTTTTCAGAAACTCTCTGAATGAGGTTACATGCATCCGTCTATTCATATTTTTTTCTGTCGACCTAAAACTGTGGGATTTGTTGTTTTAATTTTTGCAAACTTGTTTAACAATTTGATTGGAGAAGTTGTCCGAATTCTTTGTTTTCTGTATTGATAGCGTTCTGCGAAATTTGGCCCAAGGGAGAAGGGTAAGAACGCTCTCACGATGTAGGCTGTTGTTTGTGATTTATTGAGGTGACATGGATATGTAGCAGGTCATGGGATGTGTAACAAGGTGTTGAACTGCAACTGGCGGATGGAAAAAAATTGATCTCTTTAAATTGAATAGATAAATGCTTGGGGTAAACTATGTCAAGCAGTTTGTATTAATGTTGGTGTTGAGAAATGAGTCCATTGGGATTGTATGACTTTGAACGAGACGTATGGTGGAGTGCTCTGCATTGGTTGCTGTAGGTTTAGGAATTGAAGAATTTGCAAGCCATTTGTTTGTGGTCTATTATTGCTTTTCAAAGTAAGAGGAACCACCCATTTTGCCTGCATGTATGTTAAGTAAACACACACACAGATGAAGACAACTTAATAATTATGCCATCTGTGAGGTTCAGTTGTGCAATTTTTAGTATTATATCGCATATCCTCGTCGTTTCAACATATCCAAAGACCACTCGTAGTTACACATCGCAGTTTTAACTGATGGCTTTCTACATTAGGCGCAGTGGCTTATTGGTTAGTGTGTTGGACTACTAAGCGAGGGGTCCCAGGTTCGAATCCCGCAAAAACCCAAATTCCGACTTAGGGTTTTTTCCAATGCGCCACCTCTTGCGAACGTCTGACAAACATCCGAGAGTATAACAGTCTTTAGAGCTTCTCAATTAGCCGTTTGGAATCGGCATAAACTTGTAGATCCCTTCCATTCGTTCCAAAAATAAAACTCACATAAAACGAATGGTTGTGAGAAGCTTACGGAACTGTTGCACCAACTAACTATTTCTACATTACATAAGTTTTTCGCATTCCATTTGCATCAAGTTCCCCTGAAGATAGTTCAAAAGCGAATTCATCTGGGCATCTTCCGCGATAACAAATATCGTGTAAAAAGGTTGACGCCGCCACGAAGATCGCTGGAAGAAGCGCTGGCGACTTACAGAAAACCTACGCAAATGATCAAAATGCTAATGCATAGATAAAATTAGTTCGAAATGGGAAACAAGTTTTTTTAGCAATTTCAATATTTGAGCGGACTCATTTTATACACAAAAATCGCTTCTCAGTTGCAGCACATACATTTTCGTTGCATTTTAAAGCCTGAATGTGAAAATGAATGACACATGTGAGTAAAGGTGGTATTCAGTTCGAGATGCGATTGGAGCTAAATCGCTCATAATATACGTTTCCACCGGAGATTAACTGCGAGATTTAGAAAAATGTCCATAAATCCCGCATAAATCTCTGGATTTATCATACAAAAGTTAATCTCATGAAAAGGGAGATTTGAAATAAATCTCGATTATAAATCAAGTTTGGATGTTGAGTCCGGTTTGTGAACATACTTTCCATAGCTCGAGATGCCAAAAATACCAAGCAAACATACACGCTCAAAAATTGGCTCTAACAGGATGCGATTTTTGCTCGGTTTAAAAAAAATGGGTTAAAATTAACCAAGTATCTGTTGAAAAACACCGAGCACCTACTCGTTGTTAAATACTACCGATATCAATAGGTAAAATGCAGACTTTTAAAAATAACACCCTTTATCAGTTGTTAAGAACAAAGTTTCTAGAAAAATATCAACCAGTTGGTTAAATTCAAAAAGTTAGTTTGTTATTAGGTTAGGTTAGGTTGAAGTGGCTGTCGGCTAGCCGACACACTTAGACCATTGTAAGGTCCCTTGTGATACCACATGAATCTAAAATGCAATTCTTCCTACTCGTTGAACCAATTGGAGCTTCTGATGAAGCGTAGGATATTCCGAATGTCTGTGTTTTTTAGATCGTTCAGATCATTATAGTAGAACGCTCCCAGATGGAGTTTACGTCTTTGTGAGAGGGCCGGACAAGTACAGAGGAGATGGAGAATAGTTTCTTCTTCCTCCTCGTCAAGACAGCTTCTGCAAAAATCGTTTGCAAATACGCCAAGCCTTGTTGCATGCCTGCCTATGAGACAGTGTTCTGTGATGACACCTATTGTAGCACTTATATGCTTCCTATCCAAGGATATCAAGTGTCTAGAACGTTTTAGATCCAGCTTTGGCCAAATCCGTTTTGTCGCTAGACATGTCGAGCCGGTTGTCCATCTAAGATTTGCTCTATTGATAGCATCTTGCTTTATTATGAGTTTACAAGTAGCGATTGGAATACCTAACGAATCCTTAACTGGAAGTATAGGTAGTGTGGTTCCGTGTTTGGCGAGTTCATCAGCCTTGCAGTTACCTGGGATGTCCCTATGCCCCGGCACCCAACAGAGGTGAATATTGAACTGCTCCGCCATCTCTATGAGAGACGAACGACAGTCTTGGGCTGTTATAGAATTTGTAGAGACTGATTCCAGGCACTTGATAGCAGCTTGACTATCCGAGAATATACGGATATTCTTAGCAGATATCACGTTTTCTTTCAGCCAAGATAAGACTTCTTTTATTGCCATAATTTCCGCCTGAAAAACGCTACAGTGATCAGAAAGACGGAAGGAGAGATTAAGATTTAGTCTGTCGGAGAAGACACCACCACCAACACCATGCTCAGTTTTCGAACCATCCGTGAAGAAGTGGATCAACTCATCACCCAGGTTGTTATTTACAACCGAGAAAAATTGATTATTTTTAACCGAATTTAGTTAAACAAGTTGACTCGGTTATTTTTAATCCACTTACTCTGTAGGAGCTATATCAACATGTCATTTTTTAACCGAAAGTTGGTTGATTTTAAATAAATGATTTTTCTGCGTGTAGCTGTATTTAACATTGTGTCATAAAAAAAGCACATCCGAGGAAATTAAATTTTTATTCAATTTGGGACGAAACGATAACAATCAACTGCCTATGCTGCAACGCGATTTATTCCCTTCTAGCGACTAGCATAACCAAACACTGATGGCGTTTTTTTCGGCAATGGAGACTTCTCCTAGCCCATGCAACCATCAAAACTTCTTTTTTTTTGTAGAATAAAATAATAAGATGTTTTATCAATTTAATCTTATTATTTTTTTCCTATTGTCACAAATTTGGGTAGTTGACAACATCTGGTGAAACGTCAAATTAATTTTGCTTTTTTTGGTGGAAACACGTCATGATTTATTTGCAATTTCTTGCCCTAAATCTCGCGAATAATCTCCGGTGGAAACGTAACATTAAATTCTATAACCGCGGTGGTGTTCTTATGTTCGGGATTTATTTGAAAGTTACCTACACGAGTTTTAATTATGGATTATGCAAAAGTAATGTGGGACTGAGCCAGACAAGACAATAATACCTTGCGAATAACGAACAATAGACAGGTACATAACACAAACACAAGTGCACATTTCATAAGAACAGAACAACAGTGGGATCATGCGACACGCAGCCGGACGGTAACAGCAACGAATGAACGGGTTAGCGAAAGAAAGATAAGCGAACAAACGAACGAACATAGAGTAAGTTTTTATTCAACTCCCGTAGTATACACATGTAGATGTGAAGAGCTGTCAAGCTAAGAATAAGTAAATGAAAAGTAGAGAGTCGCCAAACTCGCAGTGTCGCAGTTAAAAGTAGATCTAAGATTACGTTTTGAAAGTCGGTGTATCATTTGAACGAACCAAAGAAGAGGATAGTAGGATCCTGAGTAGTAAAAACATACAGTAATAAACATGCGTGTTTATCTGGCATCGCTGGGGGTGACAATGACTAAAGTAGCCAAAAGCTTCTCGAACCTACTGTACTGGCAAAGAGCTGAAGATACCGACCAAAATAGTGCTGTACGGAAAATAACTTTTATATGTTTGGAAGTTAAGCCATGCTTGAAGATATTAAAAAGATATATTTTGCCTAATTTATAACAAGTTCAGCAATCTCTCCTATCGACTTTATAAATATATACGACAGTGTGAGACCAGTACTAAGTCCACCCTACTACGCTTTTCAACAAGCCGATATCCCGAAATCTCGGGCAGGACTTTAAAACGACGTGCTTCAGAAACTTGCATCCCTAGCCCTGAGACATTTTGCGAACACAAAGTGGTATAATTCATTGATTGATCTGGTTACACCATACCCCATTCACACCGCACCGAAAACAGTGTTTTCGTCGAAAACTCGTCGATGCATTCACATCGAACACTAACTAGTTATCGTTTGACGTTTCAATCAGTTGTGCGGCACTAGTCGTGAAACTTCTGTGTAAACTATTTTGATTACAAATTTTGATCGCATTAATTAACAAACAAAATGAATTCAGACATTTAAAAATAATATTAACCCATCAATAAAGTGTGGAAAGTGATTTTAAGTTGTGAGTTGTGACATTTGTACGGTCAGCTGTTCTGCTGAATTTGCTGAATACCTATTGCAAAAGGTGTGTTTGTTTCAACAACCCAACTATTGGAAATAGTTTTCTTGGTGTTTTCGTGGAAAACAACTTTAAACGACTCATTTTGAAAACTGTAGTATGTATGGGAAAACTTCTGTTTTCGGTGAAGTTATCGAATGTTTTCCCGAAAACCCGGTTTTCGGCTCGGTGCCAAAAGGGTATTACTCCCAATTTACCTGATGGTAGTTCCAACAGGAACTTAAAGCTACCAACTAGAGTACTTTGTTCGCCCTATTAAAAGGCAGGTATCATTTCGTGGATATGTTTCGGGATTGTTTTCTATTTCCCGACGTCGCACATTCGAGGAAAAAAGTTCAATTAACATGCAATTCTATAATAACCTATCTGCCCCCAAACACTCTCCGTTCCAGGCCCGTCGCCAACAACACGAATGCCATAACCTGGGCTTCACTACTTTTGTCCCGTTTAATTGAAACGATAAATCCACTTGCACACATCCCTTTAATTCGCATAAGCAAGTGCACACCAACTAAACCCACTGTACGGCTGCTTCTTCCCTCGCATTGTATTCCAAAGGACGATTTTAATCTCATTCAGTTCATCCTACCATCCGCATCCGCTAATTCACATTAACAAAAGGGAAAATCACAAAAAAAAAGAGGAAATAGAAAAGTACATCTAGAAAGTTGCCTTCACACACCCATTCCAGAGTTTCCAATTTAAAATGAATTTTCATTTTTGCAGAGCCCCTTTTTTATGGCAGGCTGCAGAAGTACGAGCAGCTGCAACGAAGCAACTTTCTGGGTGGGATTTTGGATAATAAAAGCCGACAAAAATAGATTTGTTGCAATCCGATTTCCGTTGGAAAAAAGTAGGTTATGCCAGCAATCAGCATAGTGCCTCGGTTGTTGTGTTGTTGCTATTCCGGCTGAATGTCCTTTTAGACTTTGGCTGTATTTTTTTTTTCCTCTTGATGTTGGAGTGCGGCTTGACCGAGTTACCAAATTCGCTCCCGGCCGGGATGTGTATTTTTTTTTTTATTTTTCTTTCGGTCAAAAGCGAGCCCACATTTCAAATGACTACGTCGCGGCGTATAGCTTGTTCTTATCAAACCGAATCAGGATAAGAACCCGCCCGCCAGAGAAGTTTTTTGTCAGAGTTCTTTTGCAAAAAGAGGAGGAAAAATGGGAAATTATGCTTTAAAAATAGTTGGATCGGACTTTTTACTCGTCAGAGTGATGGAGGATGTGGAAATGGAATGTGTATGCTGTGGAGTCCTTTCATTCTTTGCATTTGACGGGTGCGGGCAAAAGTCTTTGTTTAGCCGGTTGCTGCAGGAGGATGGTGGTGCAATCGAGAAGCAAAGAAACGCTTCATTGATTTTTTCTCTTTCACTCGAAAGAGTGAAGCTTTGGCTTTGTAAATTTTAGTAGCAGCAGCAAGTGCTTTTATTTTCGTCCTTTTGGGTGAATTTACAGAATCTCATTTTCTCTGCTACTACTACTACTGCATGGGTTCTAGGGGAGAAGGAGAACGATAAGGAGAAGAGCAAAGTGTAGTCGCCCAATAACCGCACATTATTGTGGATACAGTGTCAGTGACCCTCAACAAAGTGGATACGCTGCTGGGTGGAGAATTTGCTACTTTCTTTTTAATTTAACGAAATGAAATGAGATGAAGTCCCGCAGCATTTATGGACTCAGTGTGAAGGGCTTATGGGAATGCCTTGCGCTTTGTGCTGCTGAAATGATAAGTGAAGTGTCCTTTGTTCGCTAACGAGAAATTGAGGAATCCTATGTAATTGAATTGAATTGCACCACCTCTTTTATCGAACAAGAGCAGAGATGATACTTGGTATTTTGTATTGCTGGGAATGGAAGCAAATTATTTACTTTGTCTTTGCAGAGGGGTGTAAAGCTAATCATAGGGGTGAAGATGTTATGATGGAGTTAGGAAATGGAACTGTTTGATGCATTTGGATAGTGGATACAAAACTCTGGAGTGAAAGTCAGCACTGAAGCGTTACACATTCTAGTTTAAATCGATAACAGCAATCAAAAAAATGAGCTGATTTAAGGGAATTTAAAATAAACGGTAGGAAGGGCGCATTTGCCGACGCGGGATAAAACTGTAAAATTTGTCTGTTTGTAAGTGGATTTGTTCACGCATCAAGTTAAAACTGCGTAACCAATTCGGGTAATTTCCTTGAAAAGAATAGAGATTATCATGAAGCTACATTTAGTTTTTACTTCATCGAAATAGGGCGACTTATTTTGAAGATATACGAACATAACATTTTCTGAAGGTGGCATAGTAATTGTATTCGAAAACAGACTCAATTTTTGTAGGAACAAAGATGTCTTCTTTTATTTCCCCGAATGAATATTTATTCCTACATATGTTGATTAAATTAGCTACTAACCAATTTGTAAAAAAAACATGTAATCGTTTAAAAATAAAACGACAAATTTAAACTCATGGAACGCATCCATCAGTTGCAAGAAACTCACCATAAACACTACTGTCAATCAGTGTTTTTAGCAATCTCTCTTTTCCCACGGAAGGTAGTCATTATTTCCCTTTTCAGCGGACTCAAATTCCTTTCAATTTTTTTATGAAAAAATCTGACTTTTTAAAATAAAATTTGTATAATTCGGAAAGAAATTCAAATCAAATCAACCGTCAGTATAAAAATCACAGTTTGTGAACATAATAATGATTATTTATTGGTACTAGAACATTTTGCTAAGAATCAATTTAAATGAGATCTTTTTTACGAAGATTTATTGTGTTAACAAAAATGGTGAATTTTAGATGGTTTGATCAAATTTCACCAACAATTGGCAGTTTGAATGTTTTTTAGTCAGATTCCTGATATTTCCGCAGTTTTGATGCATTTTCCCTTTTTCGCACGGAATGTTTTTCGGAAATCGAAATTGCCCCAAAAATTTAGAAATAAAACGAAGTAGGAACACTGTTGATTGTCAGTATTTTATTACACCTGCTGACATTTACAATTCTTTTTTTGCTGCTTCACGCGTAATCACAGATAGGAAATTTAAGGGAGCATTTTGTTTTCAAAATTTCCGGCCGGATTCAGGTAGGTAGCTGCGCGTTAGCTGACGGTCTATTTAATACTTAGTTTCATGGTTCCCACTTGCAAACGAATTAGCGACGAAAATTTAAAAAAAAAAGTTATAAAGCAAGCTAAGAGTACCCAAAAAATCTAGAAAGTTGATAAAACACGAAAAAATCATATTATATTCGTGTTGAGCCAATATAAATGTGACTTATCTTTGATTTTTCTCTGACCTGCGAACTTAATATAAAATAATGGTAGTGGAAAGATGTACGTATGGTCAGGCCTAGCTCAGGTAAAGTGCAATTTTTAAACTTTTTTTTTAACGCCGAAATGTGAAAATTAACTTTTCACGTCAAAAATTCAACAGCCAGTGCGCAGTTCGAGCGAATAATAGCTGCTTTAAAAACTGATTTATAAGTGGCAATTTCACTTGATAATTCGGCGTGCAAAAATGATTTGTAGGAAAGCGGGAAATTTATTTGAATCTCTGACGTTTCTTTAAATCTTCAGAGTAATTAAAAGAAAAGTGTAAAATCGTATCATTTTATTTCAATTTATAAAACACATTTTGTAAACACAATTCTTTTACATTCAATTATGTACATTATACAACTAGGAACTTTTTGCCAGTCTTTCAGCAGTTAACTAACCGCAGCTCATGTAAATGAGATTATATCGAGTTCGTTATTTTGGCGCTCTTGTTCAAAAAATTATCAAAAAATCTTTATTTTACGATTTGAGGGTGTATAGTGGTCTCTCACAGAGATGATATGAATTGACCATCTTTTGGGGGTTTCCTGATGTCGCAGGCAGGACCTTGCTTCCAAATCTTACGAGGAATTCTTTACACAAAAAACTTTATACGTTCCAATTCATTGTGTTTTCAAGTAGTTGAGAACTACATCTAGTGGTTTCTTTTGAAATCATAGGTTATTTTGACACTGACAGCTTGGCTTTTATAACTAAATAAATAAAATAATATATTGGCCCAACAGGCCAGTAGGGAGCCTAGGCCCTATAAGAAGCTCACAACCATTCGTTTTGTGTGAGTTTTACATTTTTGGGACGAATGGAAGGGATCCATAGTCAATTGAGAAGCTTAATCATGACAGTTTCACTGACTCGTACAGGCCAATTTACACTGAAGGCGCTGTTTAACCTCATACCCAGCTCCCTATACTTCCCACTCCATTGTCAAACATCTGAAAGTTACAACTTGTAGATTGCCCCTCGTCCTAAAAATTGAACTCAACCACTAGGCTGTTGCGTCCAATATTTATAGCCGCCCCCCGCCCGCACTACCCCACCTTTAACACACATCTCCACTCCGGCCGGCGGTGCAACTTGTCCTCCCACACCAAACTAACAGCATGGAAAAATAGAAAATAAATTCCTTCCGACCATATTGGTCTACTTAAACTGTCGTATCAATTCTCTCAGTCCTCACGGTTAGTTAGGTCCATTCAAATGACAGCGAAAATAAGTCCCAATCCAGCCAGAAATGTATCAAAAGACTAGACAAGTTCATAGCGAGTGCCAAGATGAGTTCTCCAATCCATGCCAGGCGAAGTACATATATCTACTCCCCAACGAGGACAAACAAAAAGTAATTGTAAAGCTATACCAATGTGTGAGGTCCCTCAATACTTTAGGCTGGCGACCGTGGACACAACACTTGGCTCTTTACCAGACAAACCAGTCTGTGTGCACATAAGTTTCTATATTCCTTATTGCAATTTGTTGCCATTGTAACCGAATCGATCTATCTTCGTCGGCCGCAGGAGCCAGGCCGAACAAAAAGGATTCGAACGACATATAATTGAATTTCTGGACATTTTAGTGGTTCATTTGGACAGCAAACCATTCCCAATTGTCCGCCACCCAACAACAGTGAGTAATGAAACAAGTTTCAAGGCTCAACGTCAAACGATAGTAATTTAGACCTTTTTTCGGAGTAATTTCAATGTCTCCCGAGAAGCTGCAACCTATGTAAGCAACTGCAAGTATGCGATGTAGATCTTCTTGTTAGTGTTTTTGGCTCCTCTTTCAGTAATGAATACACCAACTAAAATATATCCACCAGGAGATGTGGGAGGGGCTCAGACAGCGGGGGTCTTATATACCACCCTCGCTGTCTCTAAGGACTAAATCACATTGCTACTATCGCTGGTGGGCGAAAATGCTTTGTCCATCCTTTCGCATTCCACCATGTTACCGTCGTCGTTATCATTGTCCTTGTCGTCGTGGTAGTCACACACAAGGAATAAAAAGCAGTTTGGTACATTTTTCCACTACTTTCCGATAGCTCGGGGATATACACAATACACTCACACATTCTGGTGCACTGCCTACAAATGGAAGCAGCATTAAGGAGAGAAGATTGAAGAATGTCACCGCATTAAATAATGAAAAATAGGAGACAACAAAAAGAGTGCAGAAAAACAAGATACATAGAGGACACACCGAAAGGGATCTCCCACTGAACCGACCGACCAACGAAGAGCCGACAGCCGAGTGTCCTCTTGATTTTATTGTGCGAGTGTTTTTTTTTTCGTCGCTGTTGTGCTGTTTTTCTTATGGTGTGGTTGTTAGTTTTTCCTATAGAGTATGAGGTTAACGGCCGAATGTATGTCCTGCACCTGAAGGTGTTCCAGTGGGACGAATGAATGAATATCTCTTCTTCATTGTTCATTTGAGTTCGTAAATGGCCTTAGTGGCAACTCAATGTGAGCTGCCCGATGGAAGTAGAGCATAACCATCATGCGATACAGATTAGGATCGGGTGATGCTGATGAGATGCGATACACACATTGCGTAGTCCTTGAGGTGAATCTGATCGCAGGGATAGGGTTAAGAAAATCTCAAGTTTGAGTATTTGCTTGCTATATGAGGAATGAGACGGGTTGTAGTCTCTGGGGGCGGAATGTTTGCATCCAGTGTGTGCGATGATGGCTTGAAGATGAGCTTTATATAGTTTGTTTGACTGCAAGGGCGGCTTGGCTTTTTGTTGTTTCCCAAGTTCAGTGTAAATAGCGTAGTGGCGTTTGACTTTGAAACTAAATATTTGAAGAATGATAGACTTCAGCTCTGTTTCGTTGGCGGGTGGGCATAAAGTTCGCATCATTAAGGGGCATGCGGGATCGAGCATTGTCTCGTCAGTTTGTTGCACTCTTGTGGAAGAATAGACGAACCGATTTGAATGAATGTCTGAATGGATGTTAGGTTTCACCAGGACAATAAGGGTGCGTAAAGTCTTTTGCACAGTTTTTGGCGCCACATGATAGTTTACTGTCAACTGAAGTTTCTATGTTCCAAGGACTGCTAGTTTCCATAAAGTTTCTGCCAAACACATTACGTTAGTAAAACTACCTCGTATCTCATTTGTTCTACCTGTAGCCATAGAAGTACAACATTTTTATTTCATACAAAAGCAAAAAATTAAAATGCACACGACTCTGTCGTAAATGTTTGTCACTTGTTCCTTTATGCTGTTAGGAAAGAACTTTTCAAAACTCAAAATGTTCTACTAACTACTAACACGAGTAGACGAACTATAAAAACTGCTATTTTGATTAGTCAAACGCAATTAGGTTCAACAATTCTGTAACCATCACTGGCATAGAGGTGGCTTCTTAAGCTTTGACTTTCAAGAAAATAACAGGGTTGTTATATTTGGAGTGATTTTTGAAATTAGAAAGTGCATTTACTCTGTTTTTCAAAAAAAGAAAAAAAAAAAAAAATACTTTGCCCATAAGCTGGTGCAACTATTTATTTATTATTTTGTGAATCACATATTTTTGTAACAATTTCGGAGCGTAGATTCTCTCAATTAATTCTCCAGACTACAATTTTATGCTAAATGTGATCGAATGAATAGAATCCTTTTTAATAACAGTTATAAGCTCGGATGTTTTTTTTCTAAAAAAAACCCCAACTTTTGGTTAATATTTTCTTAAAATGTTTTGCGAATTAAGAATAGGAATTTCAAATTTGAAGCGCGAACATGTCTGAGTTCCACGAATGCAAAAGTGTGCCCCAAATATATACACTCTATGAAAATATCAACGCATGTTCCTTTTTGAAACCAATTTGTAGGAATTTACAAACCCTAACGGAACTTTCATTATATTGTTAACTGATGGTGTTTAAATGCGGAAAAATATTTGAGAAACTATTACAAAAAAAAACTATAACTTTTTCCTAATGAAACGGGTATTAGCTTTTTTTGAAAAGACTTGTTTTGAAGACGAAAATCGTCCAAAGATATTAGAATTTTCACAAGTTTATATAGCTTTGATAATTGATTGATTATTTTACATCATTTTCAAATAACACACACATTTATTTCATCCTTTATTCCGAATTTGAGTCATTTGGTAGTGGACAGAAAAGAGCGACGAATGTATACGATAACTCATTATTAAGACTAAAACACTTACCGTTTTTTACGTTCGCAAATTGCGGATGCATATTTTAAGGTTATCAAAAACGAATATATAACCAAATAAAAATAAAATAGAACTAAAAGAAAAACCCCAGATTTCCTCCTAAACAATTTCACTCCGTCAACCAAAAAACCCCTAAATCTGGGGGAAACCCCAAAACAGGCAACGAAGATCTCCGACAACTAATTGCTGCGGAATGTTTTAATGTGAAGTGAACGCGTTTATATGCTTTATGTATTTTGTTCCAAAACGGATACTTCGAACGCAATCTGAGCGCTGATCAGATTTGACTTTCGTATCGGAATTTCTTTCGAACGGATACCTCGATATGAGTGATAGTGATAATCATTGCAGCAAGTGAAATAATTTGTGTGGTAGCAAGCAGAAGAAGACACTTTCCTTCGTAAAGCTTAGTACGCTGCTCGAGCTAAATTTTCGCTGCCATACAAAATTCTCTCCAAAATTTAGCTCAGCTAAATTTTAGCGAACCCATTTAGCTGAGTGGTACGCTGCTCGAGCTAAATAATCAAACTTTTGTTTCAGAATGTACTTCATGTATCTGTCAAGATTTAGCGCGCCCATTTAATGGGTCGGGACATTTTCCCAAGCTAAATTGTGACAGATCGTTGTGTTCTCTTGGTTTTTTCTGCGTTTTTGTATTGCGAAGAATGGGAGAAGTAAGCATAGATGAGTTTTTTGAATAAATACCTCGACGAGGAGTACATAGAACTAGAAATGGATGAAACCAGAAAGAGTTGAATTTTTGAAGCAAATTATTTTCAAAGAACAGCTGCTTTTTGTCACATTTATCCACAGCTCTCTCTATGTCAAAATTTAGCTATGACTTTAGCTGATGCTTGGAGAGAAAAGTTGGAGACCAGATAAAATTTAGTTTAGCTCGAGCAGCGTACTAAGCTTAACCCGTAAATCCCCATTTGCAAAAAAGGGAAACAAACTGTCGTTTTGCAAAAGACGTAAGACTATTTGAAGCTGAAAGAAACAAATTTTCTGTGAACTTTAATGTATTTATAACTATTGGATTTGGTAGCCAACCCTAGAAATTATAAGGAGAACTTCCACATGTGTGTCCTGAAACATTCCAAAATCTTTTTACCATGGTGGAACAATTATTATTACCCAAAAGACACTCGAGGACAAATGAAAGCATAAGTCCTTCTGAAAAAATCGCTATTCTAATAGAGTATGTATGTGTAAATAAATAAACATCTCTGTTTTTTTGGCTTTGTGTTTTCCTATATTTCTCTAATCTTCGTTTTCCTCCAATCAAGTCTTAGCAAGCACAACACAAACTTTTTCCTCCGTTTTTTACGTGAAAATTTATCTTCGATTTAATGTATGCAGGACATTTATTTCGCGAGCTAAGAGTAGAGACTTTAAACGACCCATCGATACAAAGTTAAGAATTTATCTTGCGAACATGATACTGCTTTGCTAAACTGCTTCGCTAAGTTTAATCTTTGAAGACATTTTTGTATGGGAGATAAAATCTTGCGCGAGCAGGATACTGGGCTTAAAGAACGCAGCTGTTCCGGAACGAGATTTTCCGGTGGTTTAAAAATGCCGAAACATCTGCGAAAAGCCAGCGGCAAAAAATGTGTGGAGAGTTCCATCAGCTGCTACACAAGTAGCAGTGCTACCAACACTAGTTATTTAGCTCCGATTTGGATACTCTTACTTTTCACTGGCTCCTTAAATTCGTAATTCGGGAATTATCCTAATTTAGGCTACCTATTAACTTTAAAGTTAGGCGAGTTTTAGGCACCTTAGATATTTATAAAAAAAATGCATACATTAATTGCGAACGTACTCTTTTCCTATAACTAAAGTTCTATATAGCTATTAAGCTATATAAATGAGCCAACTCCATTTTCATACAGCTTTTGAACAGACTCTATCAACTCAGCAGTAAATCATCTCCCTAAATATGCATGAATATGAAAACACACTGTCCGATTATACAGGCATGCGGTACATTTGCCCACTTTCAGCAAAATGTTTTTTTTTTTTGAAAGTGCTACGAGGTTGTTTTGTTTTTTTTTTTTATTTAATATTTTCGCCTTTAAAAACAATTTATGCAGAATAAGTGTGCATATGATTTACCAAAAAATGCGTTTGGGTATTTTTGGCCCCAAATTTTTTCAATTTGGCTCCATACGTCTTATAAAAGCTGGCAGCACTGCAGTATAAATGTCAAATTTTCGCAAGCAATTAATGTCCCCGACAATAAACGTGTTCGAAAAGAGAGTGGAGAATTGTATACCAAGCCATCTACTACATTTACCCATTATCCACTTTTCCGCCATCATTTCGCAGCAGCTGCGTGCTGCAAAAACGAAAAATAAAGCGAAATTTATCGTTTAATGCGGTGATCGAGCTAAATTTAAGCTCCCGTACAAAATTGTCTCCAAAATTTTGCTGAGTTAAATCTAAACGAATTTCTTTAGCCAAGTGGTTCGCTCGAGTAAAAAATCAAACTTTTATTTCATACTGCACTTCATGTATCTGTCAAAATTAGTGTGCCGATTTAATGGGTCGGTACATTTTCCCATTTTTTGTGTTGCGTTTTTGTGTTGGGGAAAAGAAAGTGAGTATACGATTTTTTAATAAACCTTGAATCTGAAATGCTTGAAATAAGAGAGAATTGAATGTTTGAAGGAAGTTTTTTCAAAGAACAACTATTTCCTGTGACACCAATCCACAGCGATCACTATGTCAAAATTTAGCTAGGGTTTTAGCTATTGTTTGGAGAGAAAAGTTGGAGGGCAACTAAGCTTTAGTAAAAAAACTGTTTTTGAGATTTATGTACAGTCCGATAAGAATGTTGTTAAAATTAAGCGTGACTTACTTACAGCTCGGCTAAAATTTCATTTGCACAAAACTTAATTTCGATTTTTTTTTTAACTAAACAGAATTAACGTGAACGGACCCAGGGTTATGTAGAAAATTGAACGCAATCATTCGAATGGTGTTTGCAAAATTTTAGTCCAAAGCCGAAAACGAAATGAATGCAGTATCGAAATTGAGTTCATTAAAGTCTCGACACCAAAATGTTTGAATTCTTGTATAATTCCTATGGGAAGTTGGCTGTATAACTGCAAAACCCATTCCTGCTGTTCATTTTTAAACATATACAGAATTTTTTTATCAATGTGGCATTTGTTCCCAAAAGGATAAAGTACCCAAGCTAAGCGTTTCAGTGAAAGATTTATTATAGCCACTGCCGGGAAACTATAAAACATTCGCATTTTACCTGTCTTTACTATTTTTAAAATAAAACAAAGGTGCTTCCATTATTCCTGGACTGCGGTTGTATAAAGTTTTGCCAGCGCTTAAGTGATATGGGAATCTTCTCTCCTTGAACCAGGAACATCCCATTGAAAACAATAAACGTGAAATGCGCGTAACAAAGCTGTATATATGTATGTATTTAGGATGAGATATTATTTCTTCTGTTTTGTTTGTCATGGAAGTGAAAGGACAAGAAACATAATCATTTTCGCACAACTATGCCGTGCGATAAATAGAGCAGTAGTCCAATTGTAGGCGGATTCACTATTATCCCCTCGATGTGCAGAAGGCAGAGAAAGGTGTATACACATCCTCGCAAAGTCGTATTGGACTATTCTGCGAGGATTTTCTTTGTTGGCAAAGTGAAATGCGGAACATGCAGCAGAGAAACTATGTTGGTGTGGGTGGGGATTGAGGAGCACGGAATATCAAAGGATGAAAAACGATGATTTTCCGCATGAAAATACGCGATCATTGTGTTGATTAAATGAATGCTTTGTTCAATTGTAATGCGTAGGGTACGATAAATAGTTGCTGGGATGGTGGGCGGAAGGAGTGCATTCGTTTATTCAGACGAGTTCACAACTAGAGATTTATAGGCGTTAGTTGATCCTGTATGTTTTGTAGCAGGTTGATGACTGGAAGAGTATTCCCTAGCAATGGGTTTCTAATGAAAGCAAATCTCATAGGAAAAAAGGGAAGTGGATTTGTAAATTGTTCCTTCTGTAAGTGCAAACTGGCTAATGAATTGAAATTTTACTTCTTCTTGCTCTTTCCGTTTTTTTATTGACCGCTCTAATTTTTTTAAAATTTCATTAAGTTGACATGGAAACTGGAAACTGTATCATTTTGATAAACAGCAAAAACCCAACAACGAAGTTTGAAAATTGTTGACTTTTTTGTAAAAGCGATTTATATGACTTTTCATTTGAAAGTTCTCAACCGGAAATGTATGAAATACAAAAGAGTGAGCCCTAAAGTCATCCAAATGAAACAAATATTGAAAATACTTTAGTATTTGTTGGCCTCAGTGATAAAATGATCCCAAATCAGGAGTCCTGGCGACATTTTTTCAGACCGAACTGACAAACGCTGCGGACTCAGTCACGGAAAGGGGGTACACGAGTTATTAAAAAAAAAGGTGAACAAACAATGTCAAATAATGTTTACTTTTTAAGCTAAATACGACGAACAGTTGTGCACATTCAAAGGTGCAGTTGTCTTAAATTGCCTGAACCAGTTTTAGATCGAACGAACAAAATTTATCCTTAACATCACTTTTACTACGTCAGGCAGTCAATCGAAATGTCAACTACAATGTCAAATTTTCTGCTGAAATGAAATGTGCTTATCTATTCCACGCTTTGCTTATTCTGATTTATTATTTTACTTGTTACTCACTTGCTCAGCGGAATAAACCAGCGGATGAGTTCAGATTGTGAGTTTGTTATTGTCAATCTGGCATGTGTCAATTGATTAATTTATTGACAATTAAGGACATGTTAGCGACAAATTTAGTCGAGGAATGGATCTAACATTGGACATTTAATCGTGTCTTAATGTTGCTTCCATTGGATTTGCAAGAGGAAACGTCAAGTTTAAAAATTCGCGCATGCTGAAAAATGGCTTGTTCAAGCTTACAACTGTTTTTGTCAAACGACACAAGTGTCGCAGCAAGTCGATATATTGGGCACGTTTTCTAGATGTGTACCACATAAAGCTGTTCTATAGTTTTATAGAATAATAAAACGTAATTCAGCTCAAGCGAATTTCCGATAACATTCTTATTACATGTCGCTGCCTTAGTACCATTGATGACACATTTTCGCACATTTTTGACATTAGCTTAAGACCACAGAATCAAATACAATGAGCTTAATGTAGAAATGACGATAGCAAAATCAAAACATTCGTTTTATTCATTTTTACACTCGCAAAATCAACTAATTAACACGAAGGTAAATATTTTCAGACTTCTTTTCAATTTATTCCGAATTTTAGCGAAAAGCTTAATCTTTAGTTCTTATCAACTTAAATTGATGTTTCTATTGAACGTTTATGGAAACCAAAATCACTACAGAAAGTGTGACAGGCAAATCAAGCGAGTACCAAATCGCAAATTTGATAAATCAGCAATTTAGAGTTGTGTACATTTTGTTTTATTTTAACAAAATCACTCAATGACATAACAAAAAAAGTACAGCCGCCAGTAAAATGTTATTTCCAACACGTCAAAACATAAAAACAAGTATAATCAGTTTGCACATTCAAGAATCTAGTCGACTAGATTGGTCTGGATAAGATATAACCTGATCGCAAAAACTAGATTGGTCGGGAACGTCACTTTTTTTTATGTCAACCACATATGCCAACTGTCAACTTAGTACTCAGTTTCGAGAATCGTTGGCTACCCCTCCACAAACGTCAACTGAAAAAAGCAGTTCTTGCGATCAATGAGGACGTGCGGATACATATTTTATGTAAAACGTCAAGTACATTATTAAAATGTGACACGCTTGCTGATACAAAACTATTACAGTGTTATGAGAAATAATATGATAAAATATCATGCGAAAATTTGCAGAGTAGCTTTAGAAATGACACCTTTTTCTCTCACCGGCCCTTTTTTCGACTCTTCCGAATTCTGCCGCGGCCACTCTGTTTATTTTAAATTTGACACTTCGAAATGTCAACTGAGTACGCAGGCAGGGTTTTCTTGACTTGATTCGTCGGCTTCCCCTTCTTAAACGTCAACTGAAAAAACTAATCACGTGATGACTCTGGGCCAATGAAAACTGGTATACATCTCGTCAGACAGCTGCCAGACTTACTAAACTAGGAATCCGAACGTCCCCCATCTAAGGCAATTAAAAACTTATGTGGTTTTCCATTGGGACAAAAAATCAATCTTTTTTTTGATCTAAATCACTTTTCATGTTCCATTGGGCAAAAAAATCAATCTATTTTTCGATTCGGAGCACTTTTTGCAGATCTCGATATTTTTTCAGATCTACACATACCAATATGCTTTGCACAGCTGTTTTACGTCATTTTAAGAAGTTTGCTCTCAATCCAAATGCGAAAAGTTTCGTGAAAACCAAAATAACGAAATACATAAATAGCCATGCATATAATTTTGGAGGAATTATTATCTCCATAGTCTTCCTCGTCATCTGAAGACTACGAATCAACAAAAATACCAAATTTGTATCTGCAACAGGGAGAACATTTTCGAAGTCGATATCCATTTGTGTTTTTTGCAAAAACAAATGCAGATTGAACAGCTGATATTACTGCCACATAACGCACTAATACATTTATAAAAGCAGATCAATTTCGTTGCGCGTTCCATTTGCCACGTAAAATCTGAGATCTGAAAAAGATTTCTGGTGGTCCCAATGGAAAACGACATTAGACACACCTAGACAGCCAGTTGTCAGACTTACTATACTAGATACTTGAACGTCCCCAGTTCCTATTCAAAAGGTAAAAGTATTTTTGACAGTTCACGTGTCACTTTGAGTTCCTCGCCTTGAAAGATACAACTCTCCTGGTTATTAATTACCACCACTAATTCATTCAATTATCACAAAACAAACACGTTCCTGCCGTTCCATTTCCATCTGACATATAAGCATTTTTCACTCTAGAATCAATTTACGCTCCAGCCACACTATATTTGCAAGTCGTGGTTCAACTATCCGCCGCACAGTTTATTTCTGTCTCTATTTATATAATAAATTAAAGCCCCCGCACATGTATGAAACCATGCCGCTTACAATCATTTACCACTTGACGGAGCAGCGACACTTGTCACACATGTTTGCCCCAAATCATATTTAATACAATGTGGTAGCGTAACACATCACCTGATCCACCCTAATTCAATACTACCAGGCCAGCAGCAGCACTCAAGCAAATGAAGCCGGAAGATCAGTCTAAATTGGACAAAACCAAACCGGGATTTCGATCCACATGCAACTGTCAAAGAGGGTATTCTCTTTCGGGTTATAGCACGAGTGACATTTCTAGCCGAGAGGAGCTCAATTCGACCACGCAACCACCGCGCACCCTCACAGAAATCCAAATCACAACTATACGAATGTCAGGTCTACCTTGTCAAGTTGTAGGTGCTCGAAGTTGCCATGTCAACTGAGTGAGCGTGTGTGAGTGTTCAGGTCAAATGTACATTGGAGGGGAATGAAAAATCCACAAATATCTGTGGGGGATTAATTGGAAGTTATGAAATTTTGTCATCATCAGCATTATCATCCCCCTGATGTGGCCCAGCCACAAAACACAGTAGGTAGTTGTCAAGTTTGACATTTATTGGATGCCATGCAAATTGGGATTCGTGCTTTGTCTGATGTGATTGCCGTGTATATAGTGTGGCTGTTTATCCCTCTGTGTTTTTGGTCTTGATTAAGAGGTCATTAATTATGGGGCACTCTGATCCGGTTGCAGTGCAGGTGCTCTAAAAATAGACGACGTCGTCGACGATTAAGTTGAGTTGTGAGACTATAATTTAATGACAGGGAATGCATCAAATTAACCGTGAAAATTGCGTCTGTCTGAGGCCAAGGAGCAGATGTTTTGCTTTGTTTTGCTTTTTTTTATTTTATTTATAATTTTTGTGATTTTAATTGGAAAAAGTCTGTCAGCGCGTTCATGCTTCATAATCAAAATTCAAGAGGCTGACAGTGTTTGGAGGGTGACTAGAGGAAATGAATTCCATGAAAACGAGATAGACGCAGTGAGAGCGGAACAGGAAGGCATATACTCCCCGTGATAAGACAGAGGAGTGTTGAAAAAATCAATAAAGCGCGGCGATTGGATTCATTTTGAATATTAAATTGAGATGAAAGGATCTGAGATAAAGTCGTGTGGAATTTAAATGTATCGATGAGAGCAAAGAGTTCCATTGACGAAGGTACAAGTAATTCTTTGTAACCAAGTCCTTCCGTTGAATTCAATGCAATTTTCCGCCCACAATCTGAATCAATTGTCAGCCAAAAAGTGAGAAAAAGTCTACCGAAGAAAAATTGATACAAAATTGCCTGATTGCAATTATCCCCCATCCCCATGGAACCAAATCGGTTGCTGAAGGCGAATTTATTGTACAACTTCTCTCCGTTGTATGTGTCTCTCCCTCGGTCATAGTTATACATCTCGAAGTAGCTAAGGATTTTATCAAGAATCACTATCAGAACCAATAATTACGATGATGGGGCGAGGAGGAACGATTTCTGGCAGACATTTTATTAGGGGATGAAAATTGAGTTATCAAACATCCATTAGGCAGCAAACACCACATCCAGCGCTGGAAACGATTAAATGCCAGACTGCGGGAGACAAGAGGAGGACGGCAGCATCCACAGGAACAGGAGCCATTGACAGAGGAAAACATTTTAAGAAGCTCCGATGTAAACACATCGACGTAATCGAAATCGAATGTTTTGCCAACCAAATGAGAGCAAGTTTAATGTCGCTAACCTTCTAATGACTTTCGAGTGTGAATGTGATAATTTAGACAGGAATTAATTCCATCGGTCGCCCTAAACTATAACACCACACCTCTTTAAGGGTGAACAAACCTTCGGCTGGAGGACTATATTGGGTTACCCACTCTCTCTTTACTCTATGCTACCTGTGAAAAAATGCTATCTATCTGCCAGCACACAAATTCAATCTCGTTCTTGCCTTACAATGCGGGATATCCCTCCGCGTAGAAATTCCATTGCGAAATAAATAAGTTGACGTAAGGAAATAGAGGGAAACTTATTTTTGCGAAATGATGAAGGATGCGGATCCGCACCACCATATCGCACTAACAAAAATAACAAACAGCCCCCAGAGCTCCCCCCAACTGCCGACAAATGTTATCATGCTCCAAGGGGTTGTTCGGCGCCCTTCCTACTTCGTGTTTGGCCTCCCCTCGATTTGGCGTTCCAACCGGAAAAGTAATAGACAATTTAAGAATCAAGTTAAAGCCGAGCACACACATATACATAATGGTGTGTGCGAATCAAGCGCCCCAACTTCCACGCATCACTTCATGATGATATCCTGGCCAAAAATGTGAAAGGGAAAAAAAAGTAAAAACAATTTAAATGGAGATAAAGACGTGGTCTTGGAACGACAGGGTATAGCAAGCGGAGAAAGCTTTGAAGACATACCATCTACCATCCGAAATAAATTGCTCAGACACATAACTATGGTTGTGTATGCTTTATATATGTGTTGGTCCCTCTCACTTCGCATCACATCACATCACTATGCCAATTGAAAAGACCATTTCCCATGTAAGAGTAACTTGGCGCTGCTCTGCTTATTTCTCAGCTCGGCAATGATATTATGCGACATTGATCCTGTTTGTTCACACGAATTCAATAGGAAAATGACAAATATGTGACCCGTATATGCATACATACGAGACACGAGTATGTGCGGACTTTGAATTTGGGAAATAAATCCTTTAATGGTAGTTGGGGCTTTATTTTTATTTTCTTTACTGGTGACCTGATTTTTGTTTTTCTCGAAAGTTTTTTTTTTTTTGTTTATTTGTCGGATTGAGTTCGTGTGTGTGGTAGGAGAAGGACAGAATTTTAATTTTGAAATCACACAGCAAGTGGGTTGAGTTCATGGGTGGTTGTTCTGGCTATTTATTTGTTTATCGCCGAAGTTCTTTCGGATCGTTCATGGAGATTGGGAGAAAGGGGCCTACGGATTTGGGAAAAGTTCGCGCCATTTTGTCTGATGTTGTTTTCCACAGACAGAAAGGGGCTTCCGCTTGCTAACTTAGGCGACATTACTTGGATGTATCAATGGGAACAGCCATTAGACTTTGAAATGCTGGTAAAAGGGCGTAAAAGTTGCTAATAAAACTGTGTATTGTTGTTGTGATGTTGTTTTCGTTATTATAACCAACAAAAAAGCAAAAAATATTGCGCTGTACTAATAGTTATTTTTACGAACTTAGAGTGGGGATATTTTTGGTATTTTCCTTCTCAAAGGTTAAAATTGCAAAGTTCGGTCTTCTACGGAACTTGAATGCTAAATATTGAAACATACTCGGAAGCTCATAGGATATAGGGAGCTTCATATAGGAGTAAAAACTACTATTATTAAAAAAAATGTAGCGAGTAAGGTGCCTAGAGAGCATCGGCTAGATAAAGGGTGTTTTTTTGAGAGGCATAGAACTTTAAGTTGGCAGCACTATTTTAACTGGCGGCCATTTTGTCAGCTGTCAAGTGATTCAATTCCTGTTCGAAATACGTATCGCGCACTGCGTCCATTCCATAAGCGAATTTTGTTTAGCGATGAAGCCCGCTTTTGGTTGAAAGGATACGTCAATAAACAAAACTGCCGTATTTGGAGTGATGATAATCCTCAAGTGTATGTTGAGACACCGTTACACCCACAAAAACTGACTGCTTGGTGTGCTAAATGGGTTGGTGGAATAATTCGTCCGTACTTCTTCAAAAACGATGCTGGCCAGAACGTTACAGTCAATGGTGACCGCCATGATTACTGACTTTTTCGTTCATCAATTGAACAACCATGATGTGCAGGAGCTGTGGTTTCAACAAGACGGCGCAACATATCACACAGCTCGTGCTACAATTGATTTATTGAAGGAAACGTCTGGTAACCGCATTGTTTCACGTTGCGGACCTGTGAATTGGCCTCCAAGATCGTGCAATTTAACGCCGCTTGACTCTATTTCTGTGCGGAAATGTGAGGTCGCTAGTCTACGCAAATAAGCCCGAAACGATTGACAACTTGGAGGACAACATTCGCCGCGTTATTGCCGATATACGGCCACAAATGTTGGAAATGTCATCGAAAATTGGACCTCCAGATTAGACTACGTCCGAGCTAGCCGTGGCGGTCATATGCCAGAAATCACATTTAAATTATAATGCCAGAAGATTTTCTTTCGAATAAAGTAAATTTCATGTCAGTTTAGAAATATCATCTTTGTTTAATTCCATTTAAAGATTCTATACCCCCAAAACAACACCCCTAATAAAAAAACAAGCCGAAATCGGTTATGCTGGCTGATAGCTTCACGCAGAAAAATTGACCTTAACCGAGTGGAATTTTCGCTCGGTTAAAAAAAAATGTGTTGAAATCAACTAAGTCTCTGTAGAAAACAAATGAGTTATTATTGTTAAAAACTACCGTGTTAAAAAGGTTAAATACATGTTGTTAAAAATAACACACTAAATGTTTGTTATCAATTAAGTTGCTTCGTTAATATTAACCAACCAGTCTCGTTTTCCTGTTTGGTTAAATTCAAACAAGTATCTTGGTTAAGAAAAACCTACTAAATTTGGGGTTTTAACACATTGATTGGTTATTAATAACCGTGCTACTCATGTAAAATTAACCAAACGAATGTGTGTTAAAATCTAACAAGCTCTCTGTTAAAAACAACCAATAAACGTTGCTTAAATACAACCAATGACTTGTTTGTTTTTAACCCTTTTACTCGTGAGAATTTAACCAAGCGAATGTGTGTTAAAATCTAACAAGCTCTCTGTTGAAAACAACCAATAAACGTTGCTTAAATACAACCAATGACTTGTTTGTTTTTAACCCTTTTACTCGTGAGAATTTAACCAAGCGAATGTGTGTTAAAATCTAACAAGCTCTCTGTTGAAAACAACCAATAAACGTTGCTTAAATACAACCAATGACTTGTTTGTTTTTAACCCTTTTACTCGTGAGAATTTAACCAAGCGAATGTGTGTTAAAATCTAACAAGCTCTCTGTTGAAAACAACCAATAAACGTTGCTTAAATACAACCAATGACTTGTTTGTTTTTAACCCTTTTACTCGTGAGAATTTAACCAAGCGAATGTGTGTTAAAATCTAACAAGCTCTCTGTTGAAAACAACCAATAAACGTTGCTTAAATACAACCAATGACTTGTTTGTTTTTAACCCTTTTACTCGTGAGAATTTAACCAAGCGAATGTGTGTTAAAATCTAACAAGCTCTCTGTTGAAAACAACCAATAAACGTTGCTTAAATACAACCAATGACTTGTTTGTTTTTAACCCTTTTACTCGTGAGAATTTAACCAAGCGAATGTGTGTTAAAATCTAACAAGCTCTCTGTTGAAAACAACCAATAAACGTTGCTTAAATACAACCAATGACTTGTTTGTTTTTAACCCTTTTACTCGTGAGAATTTAACCAAGCGAATGTGTGTTAAAATCTAACAAGCTCTCTGTTGAAAACAACCAATAAACGTTGCTTAAATACAACCAATGACTTGTTTGTTTTTAACCCTTTTACTCGTGAGAATTTAACCAAGCGAATGTGTGTTAAAATCTAACAAGCTCTCTGTTGAAAACAACCAATAAACGTTGCTTAAATACAACCAATGACTTGTTTGTTTTTAACCCTTTTACTCGTGAGAATTTAACCAAGCGAATGTGTGTTAAAATCTAACAAGCTCTCTGTTGAAAACAACCAATAAACGTTGCTTAAATACAACCAATGACTTGTTTGTTTTTAACCCTTTTACTCGTGAGAATTTAACCAAGCGAATGTGTGTTAAAATCTAACAAGCTCTCTGTTGAAAACAACCAATAAACGTTGCTTAAATACAACCAATGACTTGTTTGTTTTTAACCCTTTTACTCGTGAGAATTTAACCAAGCGAATGTGTGTTAAAATCTAACAAGCTCTCTGTTGAAAACAACCAATAAACGTTGCTTAAATACAACCAATGACTTGTTTGTTTTTAACCCTTTTACTCGTGAGAATTTAACCAAGCGAATGTGTGTTAAAATCTAACAAGCTCTCTGTTGAAAACAACCAATAAACGTTGCTTAAATACAACCAATGACTTGTTTGTTTTTAACCCTTTTACTCGTGAGAATTTAACCAAGCGAATGTGTGTTAAAATCTAACAAGCTCTCTGTTGAAAACAACCAATAAACGTTGCTTAAATACAACCAATGACTTGTTTGTTTTTAACCCTTTTACTCGTGAGAATTTAACCAAGCGAATGTGTGTTAAAATCTAACAAGCTCTCTGTTGAAAACAACCAATAAACGTTGCTTAAATACAACCAATGACTTGTTTGTTTTTAACCCTTTTACTCGTGAGAATTTAACCAAGCGAATGTGTGTTAAAATCTAACAAGCTCTCTGTTGAAAACAACCAATAAACGTTGCTTAAATACAACCAATGACTTGTTTGTTTTTAACCCTTTTACTCGTGAGAATTTCCCAAAAATAAAGTAACATTCTGTTCAAAAAAAGAGAATTCTCCTCGATTTATTTTACATTCCATTTTTCCATAAAACAATTCTATAAAACATTTTCATCGAAATATGTACCTATCTGATATTTGTTATACGTAGAAATTGTGTATCTGTTAATTTTATCATTCAACTTGGTAAATTTCAACAAACACATACTGTTGTTTCTTAACAAGTTATACGCACACCACGAATTACGACGCTGCTTTTTCAAAACGCAGAAACCAGGGATGAAAAAATAATCGCAATTGTACTTTTATCGACACAGTTGATTTAAAGATATATACAAGTACGATTTGCCCAAATTCAGAACTTTGATGAATATATTCTACTTCTGAAAATACGTTCCGACATTCCTTCCGAATTTAGTACATTCACATTTCACGAACAAACTAAATTCTAAACAGGCTAATACAGCCTTAAAAACAAAGTTTTCTCTACTACTTTTTTGGCTTGCAATAGGAAAAAAAGAACACAGACAAAAATGGCCAAAGCAACAATTTTTTTTTTACATTTTTGTCTGATAAAATATGGCTTTTACTCTTAATTGTAGCTAGGCACTTGAAAACTAATTTAAGATAGGTATCTAATTGTAAGAAAATTTGCCAAAGGTACAAATTTAATGCAAAATAAATATTAGCTTTTTATTGAGTCCAATTGACATAATGGCCTTAACGCAATATTAATCTAATCTGTTTCTGTAGATATAATGAAGTAAAATTAAGTAATTTTTCACTCTGCGATTCAATCATTTTGAGAACCAAGCTAATGAAAAAAGCTACACTTTTGCACATGCTGAACAAAATGGTATAGTCTTTAGTTTAGCCCTTTACTTCAAAATTTGTAAGTACCAAACTCGTTTCGACCTATGCGTTGGTGAGAGATGATAATAATAAAACTTATATCGTTTTCCACGCGGCAAAAAGAAGCGTCCGGCAGAGTCCGGAATCAAAAAGATAGATTCTGAGATTTCATCTAATTGTGCTCTACAATATGGTATATATAGTCCTGCATTTATCACTTTATTTCAAAATTTGTTAGTACCAGACTTGTTTTGAACTATGCGTTTTGTGAGAGTTGATAATAACTAAACTCATAATGCAATTGGTACATACACATTTTAAAATAAAGATACAAACAGAAAATTATATATACCATCTTGTAAAGCACAGTTAGGAGAATTTGAAGAAACCAAGGAAGTATTGGTAACCAATCTCGACTTCCAGGAGCAGCCTTGAATAAATCGTCTTTTTCATTGCTGTGCTGCCTTTGCTAGGCCTTTGCGATCACAAATTATTCACGCACAATTGAACCCATTTCGGTACAGCACCTAAAAAATCAGTTTTGTCATCCCTGGTAGAAAATATGTGTGTGGCTGTTGATACAGATCATTCACGAACAATGGAAAACATTTGGGTACAATACCAAAAACTCGTTTTACATTCCTGGTAGGTAGAAATATGTGTGTGGCTGCAGATACAGTCAACTCGGTTAATATCTACAAACACAAGGCTTCTCGTTCATCTGTAAAACAGTGTGTCTCGGTTGATTTTAACACATACATCGTGTTATACGCATACGCATACTATCGCGAATTATGAACGACGCACGCTGCTCGCGACTAGTAATTGAGTCATTAAGTGTTGAACCTTTGTAGTGGCTGGTGGTGTGAAATCTGTGATAAGTGAAAATAAAAAAAACAAAAAAGACAAGGAAAAATAAAAAATTCATATTTATTGGTGAGTACATAATATTATTATCTTGTTTTCCTCTTGTTTAAAACAAATTATTGTCAATTTTGGTGGTTTTTATGTGAAAAAAGAAATAGAACTAAAGCAACGAATTTCAACGTAGTACTCGGTTAATAATTGCCGAGTTGAGAAACACTCGGTTAATATCAACCCTTTCAGTCTGGTATCGTGTTTTGACATGTTTTTTTCTTCTGGGATTCAGGTTCTTTATTAGCGAGTGCATTAACTATGTTGTTTTTCTCGAGTTTTAAACAATTTATTGTCAATTTTGGTGATATTCAAGTGAAAAAAAATAGAACCAAAGCAAAGAATTTCAACCTAGTACTCGGTTAATAATTGCCGAGTTGAGAAACACTCGGTTAATATCAACCCTTTCAGTCTGGTATCGTGTTTTGACATGTTTTTTTCTTCTGGGATTCAGGTTCTTTATTAGCGAGTGCATTAACTATGTTGTTTTTCTCGAGTTTTAAACAATTTATTGTCAATTTTGGTGATATTCAAGTGAAAAAAAAATAGAACCAAAGCAAAGAATTTCAACCTAGTACTCGGTTAATAATTGCCGAGTTGAGAAACACTCGGTTAATATCAACCCTTTCAGTCTGGTATCGTGTTTTGACATGTTTTTTTCTTCTGGGATTCAGGTTCTTTATTAGCGAGTGCATTAACTATGTTGTTTTTCTCGAGTTTTAAACAATTTATTGTCAATTTTGGTGATATTCAAGTGAAAAAAAAATAGAACCAAAGCAAAGAATTTCAACCTAGTACTCGGTTAATAATTGCCGAGTTGAGAAACACTCGGTTAATATCAACCCTTTCAGTCTGGTATCGTGTTTTGACATGTTTTTTTCTTCTGGGATTCAGGTTCTTCATTAGCGAGTGCATTAGTTTTGTTTTTCTTGGGCTTTTTTTTTCTTTTATGGCGATGTTCGCAACTTTTCTGGGACGAACTATTTAAAATGATTTCTGTCTATGTTTTCATCATTTCGAATCGTTTGTCACCAATAAATGGCGAACATCGTCTTAAAACCAGGCATAGCCTTAGTTCTCAATGTTTCTGTCAGTAGTAATTTAGTAATTAAATGATCGTATTTTGATATGCACATGCTCATATTAACACGTGCTTCACAGTTATCTAAAATGGATGAAGAAGTGTCAACCTTACTAAAGGAGTGGGGCCTGGAAGCCTACGTAGACATTTTTAAAGGTTCGTTTATATACCAAAACGTAAATTTATACAATATTATTCGCATATAAGAAAGTTGTAATTTGCTTAAAGTATTTTTGCTACACATGTGTTTTGCATTTTTGATTTCGATTCCTTACGGCACGAAAATTCTTTTGCGCTTGAAAAGCTTTTTAGAAGCTTGTGTTTTTCACAGACGATTCTTTCTTATACGCGACTTTCTTATGCAAGGTGGTGCAAAATTAATCCTCCAATTTTGTTTTTGAATTACTTTTTTGCTAAATTAATTTGATTGACGTACGAAGCTATTTGCAAAAATTATAAAATCTTCCGAAAGGGTGATTAAATTTGCGCCATTTTGTATATCTGATAAAAACCTATACTTTGCAAGTGATTAACTACGTGACATTGGTTAATTTTCATTTATAACAGAAAATGCTATAACTTCAATGTCTTTGGCGCTGCTTGGTGCCAGAGAGATAAAGGAAATGATCCCAGTTATAGGGCATCGGGTTCTGTTTACACGGAATTTCGAAGAATGGCGGAAAGCTATGCACCCTAATGCGTCCACGACTTTGGTTGGTTCATATTATTTAACCATTTGAAATGGTAGAAATAAAGTCTTTTTATTTTTCAGACTTTTGAAACTTCAGAATTATCTCTTGCTACAAACACACAAGAACAAAACGACTGCCTTAATTTCTCTTTTAGTGAGATTCTGCCAAATTTCGCTGTTAGCGACAGAGGGGATGCACTAGATTCCCCTTCAAGCGTTGTTGCTGATGATCAATTCAGCGAAAGTTTAGATGTAAGTACAGGGTTTAAATCGGAAAGGTGATTAGTGTTGATTGATGGTCTCTGCTTTCAATTTGCGTTTCTTTATGCATTCAGAGATCAATCAGAATAAATTGACTTATCTATCAGTTTGAGTAAAAAACACTGCATTTATAATCAACTAAGAGAAGGTGATTATAATAGGTGATTGCCACTAATAGCTTTAGCCGATAGTACAAAGGGTTTTTTTTTCACTTATTTTATTAATTATTAATATATTTCACTAATTTTTTATATTTATATGCACATTAAAATATTTTGTTACTAGGAACTTAACAAGCTGCTCGAAAGCTCACTGGAAGGAACCGGTCTACTGTCGCTGGATAAAACTCGACCGCTGGATAACGTTGCTCGACTGCGATTGGTGCGTATTGTCTGCACCAACATTTTAAAGAAAAACCCGGAAAAAAATATCACAGCTCAAATTTATGGGCACTGGACAAATCAGATTGTTCATTTGTTCCCTACCGAGAATAGATCGGTATATTTTCACAACAAGCTGATAAATTCGAGTCGTGGGGTTGTAAACAGATTGGCTGGAAAATTGCCAGATCACATCCACAATCTAAAACGAAAATACCGGGAAAGTGGTGTTATCACTAAAAGGAAGCGTTCGTTTTCCGCTTCTGCGACGTCGTCACCTTCCTCCAGTCGAGTATCCTCTCCCGCATCAGTATCACATCCTATAAAGCGCCTAGCAACAGCTGCCAATTTCGAAGACTTCGAAGGACAATTCCAAGAAGATCTCCAATGGCTAAAAAATTCTAGCCATCCATGGGAAACAACCGAGGACAAATGGGAGAAAACGACCCATGCCCGACTTCACCATTTAAAGGATATGAGCATATCCGAGTATTTTGAGGAATATCCGGCCTTAAAAAAACCATTGGGATTTAAACTGGTAATATTTCATAGAAGTATAATTATATCAGAAATACATTATACATATATTTAGTCTTTAACGTGAACTACAGTTTCACAAGTAAAAGCTCTTATATTTATTAGTTCAGATTTTACTCATAGTTGTCACATAAATGCTTGCGTTATCTATGAGTTTCGATCTTTTCTTTTTATTTGGATATAGTTCAGGCTTTTCTTTACATATAATATTATGTAATTCTTCTTTTCTCTACAGCTGGTAAGGGATTTCGATAAAATATACAGCGACAACTGCAACGGACTGGTTGAAAATTTTCCAAAATTAAAAAAGGACATTTTCCAACTTGCTAGAAGCAAGGGAAAAGGAGTAAGAGGAAAGGATAAATACTTCGCTCACCTGCTGACTCGGGAAAATCGTAAGAAAACGTCATTTGTTAATAAATACATAACCTGCTAATCGAAATAAATCGAAGAATTTCCGATTCGATCGAATTTCAGAAAAAGCGTGGATATTTTAGCTTTACTAGATTGTTCCGAAAAATTTGTTTTTGTTTTGACCATTATGTTTTCTTTAGAAGAAAAAAACAAATCTGCATCATATTTTCTCTATATTTTTTAGCGCATTCTCTATATAGGTATAATTCTTCGAATCAGATTTGCACACATTTTGTGTAGAAAAATTAATTGGACGCATATGACTTATAATTGTTTTATTATTTTATATTTTCTCAGTTTCTGAAGAGATCAGCAACCTCGCGGCATTCCTGCTAATCCCTTCATTGTTGACCACATCAAACGTTAAGGTCAAAGGATCGAAGCAGAAAATTTGGCGACCCTCTAAGGCGGAAGCAAGGGATGGATTCATAACGAGAGTTGCAACGGATGCAGAGATAGATGCAGCAATTACCAGCAGGCGAGAAAAACTACAAGGTATTGGCCTTACATTACAGCCCTTCATTATAGTAGTAGGTAACTCAATCGATGCTATTGGGTCCTATTTTGTAGTTGTAGATGAAACTAAATATTTACTACCTACCATTTTAGAGGCAGTAGATGTTTGTTTCAAACTAATTTTTATTATTAATGCTGAATATCCGCCAGAGAGTAGATGTTCTTGGCTGTTTATTCAAAAAGCATTTTTTAAAATTAAGACAGAGTTCGATAAGGAATCTACCGCGGCCAATACCTTGTTGGGAGAGTTAGGTGTCAAGGAAAGTTAGAGTTTTCCCCTTCCAATTCATTTTCTTACAATGGTTGTTTGTTTCTTATGCAGATCCTACTTAAAGGATCTCAAAGTTCTAAGGCACCACTTTGATTTCAATCACAGTGACCATAACTTCACAACTTATAAATGTCGCGAAGGAGATTGTAAGCGATCGTTTCCAATTTTCAATTCCTTTAGAAGACACTTTAAAAAAAAACACGATTTTCAATGTTCAAATAATCCAACAAATTCTGAGAAGAATGCGGATATACTTAATGAAAGTGTTGTTGCAGAAAAACAATTAGAACAAACCAATAAAACTGAAAATACAGAAACCCTGTCACTTGATAAATCACTATCACTTTTTATAGCATCCCTTTATGCAAATGTGATCTTGCCTAGAAACGTAGTGCAAAAAGTGATTGATGGCTTAGCAGAATATTTCGGTTCATTAAGTTCAAATTTGCAGAACTGTGTAGACAATATATGTATTGAGCATTCTCTATCTAATGATGTTTCAAATCAATTAATGCAAGCACTTGTTCCTTCAATCACCTCCCCCTTAGAATGTTTCCGAACAGAACAAAAAAGAATTTCTTATTTCACAAAACAAAAATCATACATTGAGCCTAAGGGAATAATAATCGGCCAAAGGTTCGATTATGTCAAAAAAGGTGGAATAACACGTATGGAACCTATTCCGTGCCAAGAACATTTTATATCTTTAAGAGATATATTGCAAAGATTTTTCTCCCTCGAGAACGTACTTTCGGAAACTTTTGAATATATGGACAGTCTTCGAAATAAAGATGGAATGGAAAATTTTATTCAAGGTTCACATTGGAAAGAAAGACTTAAGCACCATTCAAATCGCATTGTGTTACCTCTATTTATGTACTTCGATGATTATGAAATCGGAAACGTTCTAGGAAGTCATGCTGGTGTTCACAAACTAGGAGCTGTGTACGTCTCAGTTCCATGTCTTCCACCTTGGCGCTCCTCAGTTCTGTCCAACATATTCCTTATTTTATTATTTCATTCATCCGACAGAGTATCTTTTGGTAATAATGTTATATTTCAACCAATTATTGATGAGTTTAATTTTTTAAGCGAAGTGGGCATAGAAATAGATATTCCATCTTTCAAGGGATCTTTATTTTTTGAACTAGCTCTGATTCTTGGTGACAATTTAGGAATACACTCTCTGATTGGGTTCGTAGAGAGCTTTTCAGCAAATTTTTCTTGTAGAGTGTGCAAAGTTACAAAAGATGTATTGAAAAAGCAACTTTACGAAGATACAACACTTCTTCGAACAATGGCAAGCTATGAAGCAGATCTGGCTTTAAATAATTTATCTTTAACCGGCATTAAGGAAAAGTGCGTTTTTCTGGGCATAAACAACTTCGACTTGTTTCAACAGGTGGGCGTCGATATTATGCATGATATGCTAGAGGGTGTTGCCAAATACATTTTGAGTTTTATACTTTCAGAGTATACCGAAAAAAACAAATTTTTTTCTTTAACAATTTTCAATGATAAGCTATTAGCTTTCTCATATGGCCCTGATACTAAAAACAAACCTTGCCCTATCGAAAGAGAACATCTTAGGCGGGGAAATGTGCGTTTATCTTCAGGAGAAACGCTTACTCTTTTGCGGTTTTTGGGTTTACTTATAGGTGACTTTGTGCCGAGGGGTAATATTATTTGGGAAATGTATATAAAATTAAGACAAATTGTTGACATACTTCTTAGTATAAATGTTTCTGTTGGAACAGAAGATTTCTTGCAAGTATTAATAGCTGAACTTAATGAACAATATACTACACTTACCGAGGACTGTCTTAAGCCAAAGTTCCACAATCTCATTCACTACCATACCGCTTTTAAAAAATACGGCCCATTAACATCTTTGTGGTCAATGAGGTTCGAAGCTAAGCATAGGCAATCCAAAATGTCGGCTAGATCATCATGTAACCGAATGAATATCACTTTAACCTTAGCAATGAAACATCAACTTCAACTTAATGAAATGTTTTTAAGGGGAAAACTTTCTAATCTACTTGACGTTGGACCCAAAAAATATGGCATGTTATTTGAACTTGATAATATACGATCACAGCTATCACTGGACCCTAATAAAACGTTGACTATGGTCAGTTGGGCGACCATGTCTTCTGTACATTATAAAAAGGGATCCGTCTTAGTAAAAAGTCTTAGTTCAGATTGTTATTTGTACGACTTTTTTGTATTGGAAAAAATATATTTGTATGACTCAAGTCAATTGATTTTTGTTGGTATAGTACTTAAAACTAAATGTTTCGATGAACACTACTATGCATATGAGGTAGAAGTTCCATTAATACCTCAACAAATTGTTATTCCACTTGAATTTTTTCTATCGCCAATTCCTAACACTTTAAATATTTTATCTAACTCCAAGCAGTACGTTATTTTAAGAAGTCCACTATAAATAAAAAATAGATTAAATTATAAATGTAAATGATTTCGCTTTAACACTGCAGATTTCATAAATATGCTAATTAAAATAATATTATGTAAATTAATTTATAAAAATACACAATTTTGCACATTTCTTTTTAAATGATGAAATTTATGACCCATATATTTTAAGTAAAATTAAGTTTTGCATTAAAATTAATAAAAACATGTAATAAACAGAAAACATATATTTTGTATTCAAAAATACATTACAAACGATATTATAATAAAAAATCTATGTACTTAATATGAAAAAGATTTTTTTTTTATTTTACGATAAAATTATCCCTTTTAGATGGTTCAATTTTCAGGTGCACTCAAGTTCAACCAAGTAAACTGGTAAATTGGTACCACATGGACTGGCTAATAAGAAGTAAGTAGTTTGGTTAAATTCAACCAAGTAGATGTGCTAATTCCAACCGAGTAAGTTACGTAAATTTAACTTTTAGTTGGTTAAATGCTACCAAGAAAGTTGGCTAATTTTAACCAATTGGAATTGTTAAATGCAACCAAGTAGGTTGGTTGGTATCAACAGAGTAACATGGTTAAATCCAACCAAGTAGGTTGGTTGGTAACAACAGAGTAACATGGTTAAATCCAACCAAGTAGGTTGGTTAGTAACAACAGAGTAGCATGGTTAAATCCAACCAAGTAGGTTGGTTAGTAACAACAGAGTAACATGGTTAAATCCAACCAAGTCGGTTGGTTAGTAACAACAGAGTAACATGGTTAAATCCAACCAAGTAGGTTGGTTAGTAACAACAGAGTAACATGGTTAAATCCAACCAAGTCGGTTGGTTAGTAACAACAGAGTAGCATGGTTAAATCCAACCAAGTCGGTTGGTTAGTAACAACAGAGTAACATGGTTAAATCCAACCAAGTCGGTTGGTTAGTAACAACAGAGTAACATGGTTAAATCCAACCAAGTAGGTTGGTTACTAACAACAGAGTAACATGGTTAAATTCAACCAAGTCGGTTGGTTAGTAACAACAGAGTAACATGGTTAAATCCAACCAAGTCGGTTGGTTAGTAACAACAGAGTAACATGGTTAAATCCAACCAAGTCGGTTGGTTAGTAACAACAGAGTAACATGGTTAAATCCAACCAAGTCGGTTGGTTAGTAACAACAGAGTAACATGGTTGAATTCAACCATGTGTATTGGCTAATAACAACAGAGTAACTTGGTTGAATTCAGCCAAGTGGGTTGGCTAATAACAACAGATTGAATATGTTGAATTCTACCAAGTGAGTCGGCTAATAGCAACAGACTAAGTAGGTCAAATTCTAACAAGTTAGTTGGTTAAATACAACCAAGTAGGTTGGCTAATTTCAATCAAGTGAGTTGGATAATAACAACACAGTTACGTGGTTAAATTCAACCAAGTGGGTTCGCTTATAACAACAGAGTAACTTGGTTAAATTCAACCATGTGTATTAGCTAATAACAACAGAGTAACATGGTTTAATTCAACCATTGGGTTGGCTAATAACAACAGAGTAATTTGGTTAAATTATACCAAGTTAGTTTGTTATTTACGACCGAGCAAATTTGGAGGGGAAATTGATAAATCGGTTATTTTTAACAGAGTTTCGTTAAACAAGTTGACTCGGTTTATTTTAATCAACTAACTCTGTAGGAGCTATATTAACAGTATCACTTGGTAGTTTTTAACCGAAAGTCGGTTGTTTTTAAATAAGCGATTTTTCTGCGTGTTGGTAGATATGCAAAAGTCTGTGTAGTACTGTTGCGTCCTTAATATACAAGTGTTAACGCACCCTCAATAATTAATCGATGGCGAACAATCTACCATATGGCAATCTGTCAAAACAACACATTTATCGACACTTCCGTTTTCCGACTTGATGACCGTCGTTTGGGTCAATTTTCGCATCCTTCTCTTTTCCCTTGAATTAAGAAATGTATAACTAAAATCTGTTCAATTAAAAATAATCCGTGGAAAATAACTTTTGAAATAAATTTTATTAGTACTTTGATTTATATTCATTAATACACAAAAAGTACTCTTAGAAAAGGCAATGGCAAAACAAGGACATTGTCTATAGAGATATAGTGACTGAAGCTTGTGGAAATGAGAGAAATGAGATCCGACTAGAGGTAGTCCATTGCTTGCTCTTCTGAATCTATGTATTTCCACTAAGAATCTTCAATCAAGAGACCTACACCACATAACCTTCCAAACTAAATATTTGCAATGGAAAAGCTCACAGTTATTGGCCTTCTACCTGAATTTAAATGGCCCATTTAAAAGTTGGCAGTTACGCTTCACTTTATTTTATTCGGCTCCTATTACTCTATACCGCGACTTAAGAGTTATCTATTCAAAAAGTTGAATGAAATAATTCAATTCCAGGAGTCCGAGTGTTTATAATGGGCGCCTCTATCCATGTCATGGCATAAGGACCGCACTGCGTTTTAGGTCACACTGTGGCTAGAGGATAAAAGTAAACGGAATAAGCGCTTGCAGACCTCACAGAGTTCTTTTAAATACCCATATTATTCATTAGTAAAATAGTCTTCATTTAGTTTGGCACACATAAACTCTAAACTCATTCACAGTCAAGCCGAATGAGCTCAAAAATCACTGCATACCATCAGAGGGTCAGTTCCCAATCTGTGAAGCTGCAAAGTAATAAACAATTTATTGTTTCAGTTTTTACAGCTGTTTTCCATTTCTTCGCTTCACGAGAAAGCATATAGCGATCCTCGAACTTATCATAGTAAATTGCTGTCAAAATGTGTACTAAAAAGTACTAAATGAAAAATAATGCCACTTATGACAATTTTTTTGATTCCATTTCTGGAAAATTTATTGCTACCTACAATTCTAATATATTTTTTCTTATTTAAAATACATCTAGAACTATTTGCGTGCTTTTATTATTGATTTGATTTGGTGTTAACTTCCTTTCTCCCTTGGATGTGGGCAATATCTCCATCAAAACAAGTTGAAAAGAAGCACTTAATTAATCTTCCGCTCGTATATCGTGTAGCGTGTGAAAAAATATGTTTCCCTCACTATCCTACAGATATGGAAGTGTGCCGCAGTGTTATAGAGATTTCCATTGCGTGAGCAGTTACTTAAAGTTGATAGATATGTATTTCCAGCCATTTTAGCAACAATTTTGTTTTTCTGATGTACTTTATTTGATTGAACATTATTTTAGGGGACGAGTTTTGTCATAAATAAGCAATGAAATAGACTTCTTTGGTAACCTTCCATTCACTATCTTTCACAAATCTTCTTAAATCTCATTTGCTTCAGAAACGAACGACTTGTGATAAAAAGGTTGTCATATGAAGAAAGATGGACGTAATTTTTCATTTTATCATACAACAAGAATTGCGTTTGCAGCGAATCAATGAACAAATTTATCACTTCAGAAAATCACAGAACGAGAATCGACCTCCAGTGATTTTTAGGCCTTTCATTCTTAAAACAGAATCAATCTTTGGGTATAACCGTTCACGGTATATTGAGGGATAAAAATTGGCCAAACAGGGAGAAAGGACGGTTTCTCCTGAAAGGGGTATGCGATGGAAACACCTGAGTGAGTCGTATAAGCTTCAGCGGTTTAGCAAGTCCCGAAGAGAACAAGTGAGCAATTTCGTTAAACTCCGTAACGACCGGAACCCAGATTCTTAAGGTTGCAGTCAAAAAGGTGTAGTTGAAAATAAACAATTCCATTTGGCGACCCTGTTAAAAATATATCTGCGCATTAGTTGCATGACTTATTTTTTGTGATTTATTGGTGTTTTTGACACACTGCATCGTCATCGGACAAAGCCTCTAGTGGCGCTGTCTTGAATGTGAGACAACGTCATGCGCACATGTCTCTTTCTTCGTGATGTTTATATCTGCAGGTAAGAAGATTCTTGGAACATGGAAACTCGACCTGTCGTCTCTTTTCATTACTGCCTACATGTATCCCTGAATGAAAGCTTTGTCAAGCTTGCATCCTTTTCAATGAATTTCCTATCCATTATACAAATTTATATTTTGGCAATACAAAAACAAACATTCCTTTTTAGGGGAACATATAAACGGGCACTGCCGATCAAAAGGCTTCCAATCTGCAAAGAATGCAAAAAATTAAGCTTACAGCTCATCCAAAGGAATGTTTTCCTAATAAACTACGAACTTGTGCCTTCGATACAATACTCCCCGGATAAAACCTTTGTAATGCATATGATGGCGTTTTTGAATCCTAATGCTGACTAATTAGTATCTACTAAAAGGGTTTTACTACGAAGCGGGTTGCTTATATCCGGGGAGTACTGTAGAGTCGGCTCCTAGAGCTGGATGTCAAAAGAAAAGGAATATACCTTCATCAGAATGGAGTACCTCAGAATTGAGTACCTCAAAAATTTAAGTGAATTCGTACCCCAAGCCCTCAAAAAGGTATTTTTACCAATCCCACTGCCTAGCACAAAAAGCGTACCTTATAAAACTCCATATTCATTTCTTTTTTCTCAAGAAGTACCTCGTTTAATGGTACTCCCGACCAATCCGAGTTAATTGGATTACTTCTTCACACAGAAAATAAAACCACTCCCAACTCAAATCCAGCTCGAAGGACCAAACACCAAAGTTCATTCACTTGGCCATGCTCTAGCCCATTTAATTACAGCACTCTCATGGTGGGGCGATTCTCCAAGTGTAAATACCTGAAAATAGTCGACCCAATTTCTGACAATTGTGCGGTCAACACTTGTCAGTAATCCCTCGCCATAAAAATGAGAAAAAAAGACGAACACTTTTTATTTGCTCGCTTCGTTCGCAATAAAAATCGTATCCAATGGGAAATCTATTTTATTACTCGTGCCACACAACATCTCATGCATCTCGTGCTCGAGTAGCATGCAACATCCGCGAAGGGTAACAACCTTTCACGTATTGATTCCATTGAAAAGCAAGAGCGCGCGTAAAAAACATCCACCACCCTCCTGCGTCTTTTCACTGCATCCACTTTTATACGGGCCCCAAACAATCCATCCCCATGGGGTAGCGAAATAAGGAAAACCAACATTTACTTGCACAAAATTTATGTAAAGACGTGATATTTTTCAAGAACCGTGAATGAATGTTGTTGTTTTTTATGCCAGGGTATGCACTTGAATTTTTTTTTTCATTTTTTTAACTCTTGAATTGGAAATGCACACACATATGCCGGGTGGGAGAAGGGATGGGATCTAAACCGTTCACCGGGCTGGTAAGTTCGTTTACTTCAGAACTTTGATCCTGCAGTGCAGATAAAAAAACAAACAAACACATGTTTCATATGCTAAACACTGGGATTGAGTTCTTTAGCGAGGTGTTTGCATTTATGAGGAATTGAAGGATCGTTAAGAGCATTAGTTGGGTTAGGTTCCATCGCTTTGAAATATCAGTGCAGAAACCCCTGGGCGTGGTAGTTACACTAATTGAAGTATCTAAAGCTGGAATCAGTATAATTCCCCAGCAGTTCGTTCACAATGTTATAGAGAGGGATTTATTTTTTTATAGGCCTCCCTATGGCGGTGGTGTAGGCGTACCTACACACGCGGCAGAATTGTGTGCTGACCTAAATGTTTTTTTTTTTCTTACGGTCTGGTGAGGACACGAATAACAAGGCATTTAATGGCCTTATAACGTTTTGGTGTAATTAATTGCTTTTTCGTTTAGCGGAATTGAAATGTCGTTAGTCGTTAGTCGTTGGAACAGAATATTCATTTTTTGTTTGCATAGCTTTGGAGAGCTTTTCCGTAGACAAATAAACCGCTATTTGAGAAAGGCATATTAATCTGTTGCTATAAACGGAGTGTCGCTCATCGGCTCGTGTCTTTGGTGGGTCTGTATGAGGAGACTGGTAAGCCAACTGCATCGAAAATTTCATTCGTTTTCGTTCCAAATGGTACAAATCTTTCGTTCCTCAATATGACGAACAAGTTTGGTTTGGATTTGAGAGAATAATAACCACTTTGACAGTGACAATTGGTGCGAGGGAATCGCCTTGGTTCTGAGCAATCTATAACTGGCTGTAATATGATCCCATTGGGAAGGATAGATTGTGTTTTGTTGCTGCTATTTAAGGAAGTCGTCTAAGAATTAAAGTTATACATGAAGACCCTCACCGTGGTTGACAAGTGTTTCGTAAATAAAAAAATTTCGGATATTCGTGACAGTTCTCAATACGAATTTCAATGTCTTACAGTACTTAGTTCATAAGACAGCAAAATTGTAGCTTGTGTCACCAACTATTTTCCAACTACCACATTATCAGTTCGTTCTCTTCATCAACCCTCTTTTGTCACTGTCTTGCGATATCGAAAATTCCCAATCTTTAGAATGTTTCATGGAAAAAATGTTAGTTCAAAATATTGTGATTCAGCAAAATAGCCGAATTGCTTTTTGTGTGACACCGATCTGGGTAAAAGGCCGCTTTCGATTATATTAACAAAAGATGGAGTCAACTCAAATCAGTTTTCATTCACACGAAGTATTGCTATCTATTTAAATTTTGTTTGGTACCTTATTAGAAAAAAATAAAAAGACTTTCTTCAGAGAACTGCTAAGCCCTGAAATAATTAATAAATCTTCTGTTAATAACATTATTTCCATTATACGAGAAGCAGAAAATCGACTAGGCTTAAAATATTTCTGTAATAGTACAAAAGAGTTCGTATTTAGATCGAGTAAAAGTTTCTGATTAGGTTTTTCTGTTTTAGTACATCTTTCGAAACATAACTGTATAGGCAAAACAAAAATACTTGCCAGACGGAACAAAATATAAAATGTTGTTCTATTTTATATGCAATCTCGTTTCTTTGGGACAAGTCAGGAAGAGCTATTTCAAATACAAGTGTTTAGGACAAGCAAGTACGACCAAGTCGAATCCGCACCGACAAATTCCCTGGCCAAATTTTCGTTCCCTGACATTCCCTGACTTTGCAGAACCAGTGGCAACCATGTTTTTATATAATTATGTACCTATACCTATGAACAGTGATGCCAGTTTTTTTTTCCCCCAAAATTCCCCGTATCCGTTTTTTTTTCCCCCATTTCGATTCATTAAAGAAAACTAAAAATGTACCTTAAGATGAATTTTTAATATAATAAAGATTTTTTTTTCTTTTATTATGACATCTTTTTTTAAGAAGGTTATAAAAAATTCATGTGCATTTGAAACATAAATAATTTATTCACTATACGTTGGCCTTAAAGTACAGGGTCCGCCAAATAACTTTTTGCTACAAAAAAAAAAAAATACTGAATATTTTCTCAAATTTCTTTTTTTATTTAAAAGTACATTCGAATGGCTGCCTCGGCTGGCCATGCAGTAGCCTACACGATCGGTCCAATTTTTAAGCACATTATCGATTGTGTGCAGCTGTATTTCACCAATGGCTTCACGAATATTGTCCTTTAAAGCGTCAATTGTCTCTGGCTTGTCGGCGTAACACTTATCTTTTACGGCACCCCACAAATAATAGTCCAACGGTGTCAAATCGCAGCTCCGAGGTGGCCAAACGACATCAGCTCTGCGGCGGATAAGGCGATCTTCAAAAATAGGGCGCCAAACGTCGAGTGTAGCTTCGGCTGTGTGGCACGTAGCGCCGTCCTGTCGAAACCAAATGTTGCCAATATCCTCCTCTTCAATTTTTGTGAACAAAAATTCGTTCAACATGGCCCGATAACGATCGCCATTGACTGTAACGGCCACTCCTTGCTCATTTTCGAAGAAAAATAGCCCAATTATGCCTTTGGACCAAATTCCGCACTAAACAGTGACTAGATTTGGGTATATCGGCTTTTCAATGTATGCGTGCGGGTTTTCTGTGCCCCAAATGCGACAATTTTGCTTGTTTACATACCCGCCAAGATGAAAATGAGCTTCATCTGAAAAGATGATTTTTTTGGCAAAATCGGCATCTTCTCTAAGTCGATCGCAGCCCCACTTAGCGAAGCGAAAGCGCATTGGATGGTCATTTGCCTTCAACTCCTGAACCAATTGGACTTTGAATGGCGTCATACCAAGGTCTTTATGCAAAATTTGTCTCAATGATGTCTCCGAAATGTTCAATTGTTGAGAACGACGGTGAATTGATGTTGATGGCGCTTCACGCACACTTTCTGCCCCAGCAGCAATTTTCTCGGGTGTACGCACTGTTTTTGGCTTTTCACGCTTTGGTTTATCGATGAGGATGCCAGTTTCTTTCACTTTTTTCACAGGATAACGAACATACGGAGCTGACGGTGCTTCTCTTCTTCCAAATTCCGTACGCAATTTTCGCACACATTCTGCAACATTACCATGATTTTCTAAGAAATATCGCAATATTTCCCATCGTTGTTCAAGCGTATACACAACCATATTCGTTCAGCGGAAGGATAAAACTAATTATCTGTCAAATCAGACATGAGCTTAGTGTTACCATTCGCGAAATAAGTTAGATGGCGGACCCTTTATTTACTCATTTTGGATTTGCAGGTAAAACAAAAACAAGTCTTTGCAAAAAAGGTTCCAGTTTTTTGCTTTCAGATTTCAGATTTTGTGTGCCTAATCGAACATAAGAACGTCACTTGCTCTTTTTTGTGTTGATATTCGTGCGACTTGAATATGTGTAGTCTTCGACACTTTTCTAAGCGCTTTCGATTCACTGGTTAAATTTTGTATGAAAACATTCGAAATTTCCGTCCCGATTGTTATCTAAATATTTGTTGATAAATAATTTACAAAAATAGATCCATCCGATGCAATGCCTTTCTCTGTTGTAGAAAAAATTGTTTGCGGTCGAATTGTAGGATTTTTAAAAGTTTCAAAGTGATTTATTTTCCGTTTGAAATATAATTTCAACATTAGTTGCCTCATCTTCTGTTTCAATATGTGAAAGCACTCGCTTCCTGATGGAATTTCCAACATCCTGCACTTAATGGCTTTCCTTCCATAGTCTCTTCTAAACATTTCAAATTCTCGCCTCCGCCCCATTCTCCATATAAAGATAATTAATTTCCCCGAAAAATAGCTCAACATCCTCCTGTCTTCATGACTAAAGCCTAACCACTTGTGAAGGAATCAACATCATATACCCGCGCGAACCCCTATTGTTCTTCAGAATTACCAAGCAGGTGTACAGTGTGCCTAATCGAACATAAGAACGTCACTTGCTCTTTTTTGTGTTGATATTCGTGCGACTTGAATATGTGTAGTCTTCGACATTTCATGTTAATTTCCATTAAACCAGTTCGAAAGAGGGGACCAGATTACTTTTAGTCGCACCATCTTATAGCATTAAACGCCAAACGAGAAGCTAATTTTCCAGATCACGCAACTTTCAACGACCATTAATGACACAAATTCAATTTAAAGTTTTTCCCCATCCGTCCCAAAAAGAATCTCCTTTCGTCAGCTGCGAGTCGGCCCTCTTAATAAAATCTCTTGACAGCTAGTGGCCCCGACGAAAAACGGAAACCAATACGAGGGAAACTAATTTGTAAATTTATTTATGCGACAGCCAACCTCTGGGACCACCCTTAAGTTATGACTCCGTGTGCGCCTCTTTCGTTAGATGTACATAAACAAGCTTTAGGGAAATTTATTTCAGCGGTGACACTAATATGTATAAATCCTAATAAAACTGACACATACACAAATGGAGAGGAATCAACTCCTGTTAACAGAATGGCGGTGATTTTCGCTTGTTTTCCCGCAGCTATATGCCGGTGGTCCCATCTACCAGCGTTATGACAGTGAAACCAGTGAAACGCTTCGTCGTGGTTGCTGTTTCCATCTTTAGTCTGGTTCCACTTCAATCAGGTGCCGTGCAATCAGCTGGCGTCACACAAAGGTATGTGTTGTATATATACAGTGTAGAGATCCTCGTGAAAAGGACTCCATCATGTACGAGTGCCTATATATCCTAGCGACAAGCAGTTGGGGACAGCTGGGGTGTTTGCGAAAGGAACCAATACGGATTAAAGGTGGAAGCGCTATTCTTAACAGCACGAGGACTTTCCCTTTCGTGTTTTATTATAATATGTGAAGGAAATATAAAAGCGACGAGTACTCGTGGTGCCCGAATGGGGTGGAAATAAAATCACCACCTGGAAGGAAATGTCGCCGCTTTTTACCCGTGCTGGGGTGTCAGATACAAGCTGATTGTCTTTGTATGTAAACAACAGAGCTACAACTCGACAGCAATGCGTGAAGCATTTTCCTTATTCACGGCTACTGCAGGATTATTTGTTTTTATTTGAATTTTCTACGTCTGTCCGGCCTTGATCTAAGGTCATGCAGTAATGGAGTTGTTTTACCATCGCACAAATTCCTATTCTAATGCGATTAGGCACTTTAGTTGGCTCAGATAGTTGGTTGAGGAAGCACAGGTGCGTAACTGTAAGGATGAGTTACAAGTCTGACTTCGAACTGTGAAGCCATCTTTGTGTTTGTTAATACGAACGTGCACAGGGTTGACAATGTAGGGTCTTTTCCAATTCCCCAAAAAGGAATACCAACCATGGTTGCGAAAATAAATTTAATGGATGATTGCAACTGTTTGACAGGTGGGTTCGCTTCTGAATGCAGAGGGTTAGGTTTAAGTAAGCACAAAGGAAAGTACCTAAACACAATCTGTAAATTTCGATGCAAAAATGTTCGGGACCCAAAAACTAAGTTGTTTTGTTTTTTTCGTTTTGTCGTCGTCAAAACGAATAGTGAAAATGGTCACACGTCAGAAAGTAGCTAATTGGCGAACAACAGTCAGGAAGCGGTTGCTTGACTCAAAAGTAATTGTATGCACTTCGAGCTAATTCGTGTCACTTTCAGCTAAATAGCTCTAACATTAAAATGTATTAACGCTAATTCTGACACTTGACCGAATTGAAAATTCCTCGATTTCAAAACATTCACTCGAATGATCTACAGTTCGTTCTCAGTTTCGATGAAATTATTGGTTCAGTTATATGAAGTTTTAACTGTCACAAATAGGCAATTTTACTGGGAAACTATTCGAATGTATTTAAAGAAAAATGCACAAATGTGAATTTCGATTGAAGTCTTAACTGTCACAAATAAACTGGGACTGGGAAACTATTCGAATATCAGATTCAATGAAATCTCAAATCGATCGAGTCTTAGAATGAATATAAGGAAAAATTATCAAATGTGAATTTCGAATGAAGTCTAATTTACGAATTTTAATTGAAAAAAAAAAAAATCGAATAACTGGGTACGTCAAATATCGACTTAAGTAAGTCTGACTCTCTCGCTGGCTTCTTTCTGACAGCTGGTTGACTTAATGTGTCTCAGTTTTGATTCGTCTAGATTGGTCAAATGAACACTTTTTTCAGTTGATGTCAATGAAGGGGTAGCCGCCGAATCTAGTCAAGAATTTCGTGACTGAGTACTAAGTTGACAGTTCGTTACCGACAAATTTGTTCACATATTGCAAAAAGGTAAGTTATATATTTATTTGTGATATGGATTAGACGTCGAAGATGTAAGTGGCTCAAAGTAGCTTGAAGTCTATCCACGTACTTTGGAGTATATTTTCAGCCCTTTCAGTTCCGCTCAATTTTTTGAGTTTGACAGATTTGTAGTACTTGGTTCGGGAAATTACGAAACGAGACCTTTTATCTTTGCTTTCTACTCGGTGTATTTCTTGTATTGTCTTTTTCCGTCATTTTTGATAAGCTCGTGCACAGGCTTTGGTTTAAATTTTTATTGATTGATTTAAGTGAGAAAGCTGTCATTAATGTCAAAAAATGGAATAATCCACCAATGTTTAATTTATTATTTAACTTGATCTATACTATTCAATTATATTTGTAACGTATTTTGCACAAATGTAGTAGTGAATTTGGTTAGGTTTTCTAATGTCAGATTTCAGATTTTTCGTGCCCAATGGAACATAAAACGCAATTTTTCGTTCATTGCATTTATCGTGGTGCGTATTTTAAAAGTAAGCTATTCTAAAATTGTAATTTTAGTTTATAAAAATCTATTTATTTTATGTTGATATCCATTGCGGCCCAATGTAAATTTTTCTCTATTTTTCACAGACTTATGTCGTCTTAAAACGTAAATAATAACACAATTTAAAGTTTGACAAATGTTTTGTTGTAAGTAGGTGTAAGTCTTGCTCAGATATCCAGATTCGCAAAATTGCTCTGACTCTGAAAAAAAGTGTTTTTTTGGCGACCAATAGAAAAAAAAAGTTTTTTTTGACCCAATGGAAAGCGACATAAGAGTACCATATTTGCTCACATTGTAAAACGTAATATTACATTCCGGCTTCATCGCCGAAATGGTTTTGACAGTTTTCGACATTTTCAACCTTAATTTTTCTTGTTTAAATAATTGAATAATCCACAAACATAAATAATTGTTTGCATTTTCGCTTTAAATTCGTAGTTTTACAAATTAAATTTTCTCATAAACGCGGCTCTTCTCCAAAGAAACGAAAGATCTCATACAAAACCGATAAACCGAAGCCAGAAAAATTTTTTTTCATTTTGCAGTTCACTGTTACAGCAAGATGTGATGCTGAATAGAATTTAAAAAGTGTAGTTGATTTTCTATGCCTAATTGATCTTGCGAAATTTTGACATTTCAATTTTGTTTTTGTTGTAGCTTGGTGCGCTGTTAGCTCTAACATTAAGCATTCAAAATGTACCAAAAGGTCTCCAAATATAAAATTATTCAAAGCAGTTAAATTCGTTCACCACCAAAAAAAAAATGCCCACAATTTAAGCTAACGAATAAAGGGAAAACAATTTTTTTCCATAACTTAATTCTGACAGTTCTAGCGGAATAGGAACTGCGATGTAGAAAACGAAAGTAAAATAGGAATTAAATCAGCAATTGGATGATGACCGTTTTTAGAACTTGGAACTGTTAAAATGAAAAAAAAAAAAAAACAAAGTGGTTTGAAGAAAACATTAGAGACGAAATGAGCTTAGTTTTAGTTTTCCTGGAACAGCACTAGAAAATGCTTTTTTTTCTAGGTATATGACATATGAGGAATGGATTCACAAGAAGTTGACATTGATTTCTTGGAGACACTTGTGATTTCCATTTTTTCAGTTAATGAAATCCAATTATCAAATAAGTGATCTTGATTGGAAGGTTTCATATTAATGCCTTTCCCCCTTCAGAGTGCTTATTTTGTCATTCGTTTTTTTATTTTGTTTTATCTGTCACTGTCATACATAACCATGAGGTTAAGTAAAGTTAACACCAGGTGTTCCACTACGGCTGCGGGTGAGTTTGTATAAATCAATAGTAACAAATGCCCGATGTTAGCAAATTTTACAAGGACGGAATCAGAATGCAATGCTTGTTATTAACTTGGGGTTGCTAAAACTACAGCTTGATTGATGGATTTTCGAAGACCATAGGTCAAAGATTACAACCTAACTCAAGGGGATTCTAGACATTGATAAATAGAAGTTGCCTGTATGAAGTCAAAGGGCTAGTCCTTCTAACCGACATCCATATCATCAGCCTCAAAAGACCACCCGAATTAACATAACAATTTGAAGAACCTTTTGCTAGCTAAAGTGACAAAACCGCCCCCAGCGACTGTTTTTCTCGAGAAAAAAGTTTACTCCCTTTCAATGAGATTCTACGAAGAAAAAGTTATACCCAGCAGCCTGGGGGCTCCTGTCAAACCGCAAGTACTCTGCTTTGATATTCCTTGCGATGCGCTGCGCCACTATACGTATGTATCCACTTTGCTTGGCAATTTAGGTCACTTTATTGCAAATAAAGGAGATAACCACATTTACCCACTTTCAACAATACTGCGTTTGCCCTCGCTCAGCGGAGCGATAGATATTCAAATGAACTACTCCCAGCCGGCCAACTAGGCTAGCACCCGCGTTAATAATTGATGATTAAATATACCGGGAACAGGCAGCAAAACAAAAGGTCTCAGTATCACTGTTTGTCTGTGAATTTCACATATCGCTGAGCATGGATTAGGGAGGCGGTTCACTGAACCCGGCCGCATAATTAATGATAAATGATCCGTAAATCTCTAGTCAACTTACCTTTCTCGTAGTGACAGCGACTTGGGCTGAATGACATGCGGAGGAGCTGATTTTGGGACGGTTGGTCCCGGAACTGGTATTGGCATTGTTCGGTGCGGGTGGGTGGTATGAGGCGGCACAACAATCACTGGCTCCGAATCAAGTCCAGTTAAGTCGGTTGCCATGGTCATGTTACTGCTGGCGGCCGGGGTTAAGGCCAACGACGCTGAGAATCCATTACTCGCTGGCGTGGTAATTGTTGTTGACGAGTCGTCGTTGTTGCCGCCGCCGATGCTTTGTGTTTCCTCCGGTTGTGGTGGATACTCCGGCAGACCATTGATAGTGCCGCGTGCCTCATCTTCTTCGCCTTCGTCGTCTTCTGTATCTGGTTCAGCAGCACCGGAACGGTGTTCCGATTCGTCGTCACCGTCGAACTCTGGGGGTGGCGTAGTTGGACCATTGCCACTGCCAACGCCATCATCAAAGCCATCCGGCGGATGTGGTTGCTCCTGATGAGGCATTAGTGTGGGAGAGCCTGCAGGCGACATTGGCAATGGCGGCAGTGGCGGCGGTGGTGGAGGAACTATGGAAAGTGGTGCACACGGCGGTGGCGTGGGTGGTGGCGATGACGAGGATGAGCTTGGTGTAGTTTCCTCTGAGTCGAGGGTGTAGTGCATGTTTGGTGGAAGTGGGGGTAATGGTGGTGGCATCACTGGTCGATCTCCGTCGTCATCATCGTCGTCGTCGTCGTCAGCGTCACCGTCGTCCTCGTCATCTCCTTCGGTGTCGGTTTGCAAGTCTGCATCGGACGGTCCCGCCCTGAAGTGCGACATTGGCGGAATTTCAGGAACCTGTGGCAGTGGGTGTTTAGGAGCCGATACCGATGGTGCTGGCGGGGTTGCAGCCGAAGAGCTAGAACAAGGAATTTGTTCCGGTGGCGGAGCCGGAGCTGGTAGGGTCTGAGGAGGTGGTGGCGGGGGTGCTGGCGGGCGTGCGATGACAGTGGTGTCCACTTCCTCGATATCGGAGTCAATTCCTTGAGCAAAATCCATATAAAATGAGTCACGAGAGTCACTTGACCCGCGGCGGAGTTTCAACGACAGGTCCGGAGAGCTATCCATGGTTGCCATCTACCCGAAGGCAAAGTTTTAATTTTTTTTTTTGTTTTTCAATGAACACTTTGTGGTGGTTAATATTTTTTTCTTTTTAAAATAGATTTCCCTCGCATAATTGAACTTTTCCCATTTTTTTTAACTATCACGACACAATTTGCATCATCACTACTCCACTATTGTAATCATCCCCTAGGGGTGTAGAAGGGAAGCACACACGTATATGTATCTGCGACGTCACCGAAAATTCGGTGCGAATTTTCTACTACGAAGGTATTTTTTTTTTTCTATTCTTTCGTTTGCCTGGTTCCTTGCCCAAAAGAAAACAACGCAAAAACGGGAACTCAAATGGCGGGGGGGGGGGGGAGGGGGGGATGAGGAGGGGTTGAAAAGGAAGCTTTACTACGTTGCACCCCGAGTGCGCACAGTGTAAGTTGTGCGTTGTTACTTATGGCAAATCTTAGGTACACTTTTTGAAAGAACTCTCAAACTTGATTGTAAAATTTACTTTGTAGACACAACACGGTTATTTTTCTTCGTTTTTTTCTTATAATTTGTTTTTGTTTAACACTCGCTTGCGACGACCCTTCTGCGACAACACTCGCCCGTGGAATAGCGTTCAACGGCGGCGGCTGCTGTATTCAGATTCGATGTGTAAAAGCGTCCTAGCTCTATAGTACGTGTGTGAAGAATACGGGAAAATCGTTCATTTCCCTTCGCTCTGCGATGTATCTGCAATTCGATGTTGTTGTTGTATGTTGGTGTACTTGGTACAGTTTTTTTTTTTTAAGTATCTCCAGCTATTTGAAATGTATCTAGTGGCGATACTACGGCTGAACTGAACCAGACATTGGAATGTTATGATGGTTTGTTTGGTTCGGCTTCGATGTCTCGCAGATTCACTTGTTCACTGTGTGTGGGGGAGAGACACTCTATGGGAAACGTGGATATAGTGGCGGAATTTTGTCTGTTTGTCGTCGACGTTGTCGGCGTAGTGATTCCATTCATTGAGCTCTTCCAACAGAAATTGTGTATGCGTTTCCAGTCTTCAACCCCTAAAATATTTGAATCGATGGTGATATGAATGAACCTGGGGGACTGTGTATGCAATATACATGGTACAAAATGGAGGGTGGGGTTGTGTTGCCTAGCGACGGAGTTCACTTCCCTTGAATGATGAATGATGAAGGGAGATTTATTCGCGAGTGTTGATGGTTCGTCGTGATAGTAAGCAAGTTAGGTGTTATTTTATGGCGTTCCAGAGATGCCATACCAACATAATTTTTTCACTTTATTGTGAAATGTCAGTTTCGCTTGGGAAAGTCGAATCTCCTACTCCACTTTTTTATGGGCTTTCTCAGTTGGAATACAAAAGCTCGTGGTTACATTATTATAAAACCTAACCTTGGCAGTGGTAAGAGTACTTAAAAAAGGGGAAACCTTAGGTAGAACTAGAAGTTCAGCGCAACAAAATTCCTACTATGCAACCACAGGTTGTCGCAGGTCGAACAAGCTCTGGTGAACCAAATAAAGGGACAATTTATTGCTCAAAAGGCACTACTGATGCTGATCACACTTAAAACTGTGGCATTCCTTGAAGACGACCTTGAGAATGGGACACATGATGCTGAGTGGGTAGCGTTTTGTAGGAATTCTTTTATCCGATTAAATTTCACATATGAACTGGTGCGCGAGTTATGTTAGGAACACACAACCCTGACGACGATGTCATCAACACGAGTAATATGACACCAGCGGAGGGACGACTATTCCTGTAATCAGGAAAGGACAAGAGTTCACTTTTATCACCAGCTGCAAACGATAAACTCTGTGAGTTATGACCGACGCCTTTGGTTATCATCATCTGTTAGCAATAAGCCATAAGATTTATTACGGACGCCGCCTAAAATCTTAGTATAAATAAGAGAAGATTTGTAAATTAGTTCAGTTTAGATTTGTCAGTGAAAATGAGCAGATCGGCTCAGAATAAAGAAATATATTTTTACAAATAATATTCTTGTTCAATTTAATTCGCGCACCTTAATAAAGTCCTCATTTTTCAGATGGATCTTCTGGCCTTACCATCTTCTACACATATGGTTCGTTCTACAGGACATGTTGGTATCTTGTCGCTATTTCAAAGTCTGCAGTCTCAAGCTATACCTAGATCTTCTCAATATCGAATGACTCTTCTGTGACCATTTCGAGCCATCGAGAAAAATAAAGATGGCATCACCAACGCCCGCTTTTCGCTTAATTTTTTTGTCTTTCTTCTATGCGAAAAAGTTCCGACAACCCTCTCAGACCTCGGAGCGAGGTGTTCATCTGGAAAGTTAGAGCTTTTCTAACTGCATGAACACACCATTCCAGACTCCTCTTCCAAACAAGGTGTAAACAAAACCGAATGTCAATTCTCTCTCTCTGTTTAAACCAGTTTCCAGTATTCCAGGGAAATGCATTCTCTCCCTAAAGTAGGATAAAGGATTATCTCTGTTATCCCATCCTTATTCGCTATTCCTATATCCCATTACCTTTCCCTATTGGTATGCATTGCCAGATAAATGTGAGTTTTCGTTTCCTAGCAAGAGAACAAATAATGGGAATCTTTATAAACGTTTCCATTTCCATTCGAGGACACTCACTGTTGTGTAAACTGTGAAGTGCAAGCGTTTTTCCAGGGTGTAGGGAATAGCCATCATAGTAGCGCTAGTTACATTCCCTTCCCTAATAGGGTGTGGACGAACTTTAAGCGCCGGACAGCCACTTGGACACTACTTCACTCACACTGAGAGCACAAACAAAAAGCGGACAAAAAAAAAACACATTAAAATCAAGCTAACCATAAGCAACCAGGCCAGAGACAGAGTGCGAAAGCGCAAATTCTAAGAGATTAATCCTTGATAAAGGAAAACAGTTTCATTTCAGCGGTTCGCACTTGAATAGATTGTGCCTCGGTGTGGGAGTGGAATGGTTGACTGGTAAAAAATGCTCTGAACCGCAGCTTGTTTTATGCATTGATGCATGCACAGCACATGCACATGTGTGGGAAAGTATTATTTCGAAACTGATTGGAGGGGGTGTATTGGGCAAGAGCTTTTGTTGTGGTCGAATCGGTCTCACTTTTTGTCCTTGACACAAAAGTGGTAGTTAACTTTTAATTTCGCCTATCAGTTGTTGTAGTAGTAAATGCCAACGTTCAATTAATAGAAATCGGGTGGGGGCGATGGCAATCCTTTTGTGTTCAAATTTGATGAGTTTAATTAAATGTTTCAATGGAGCGAGTAAAAAGGTCCTTTAAGTTTCGGATTTGTCAGCCGATCCCCAATCTGTTGATTGCCATTTTGTAATTGGTAGTAATTGGGAAATTGGTACAAGTTAGGTTTTAAAAGTGTTTGTTTTTGTTTTTGTTTTTTGTCGCCTGTCAAATGTTAAAACGATTTTAATAAAACAAAGTTTGATTAACTTAATGGATTGGCTGAGGGGAGAGAGCTTTCCAGCGACGTGTCAAAAGTCACTTGCCAGTTGCCACCATATTCTCGCAACACCCGATTGGGACTTGTTTAGTAAATATCGGAGTAGCTTATGTCGTGCATCGATCTCTCTTTAATTTTTATTCAATTCTGAGATTAATTCAGCCAGACGTTTTCGACAGAGCATGGTTATGTTTCTATTTTCTTCCTATACAAATACAAAATTCGCACTTGAAGTTTTCTATAAACTGTTCAGGTCCTGATGGACGATGCCACTGATGAGGATGACTGATGCCATCAAACCGACAAGTTTTCATAAGAAACAGACAACTGCATTTTCACATTTAATTCATTTAAATCTTGTCCTTATATTGTATACACATAATACATACTCCATCTTTTGTACAATAAAACTAAAAGCAAAATAAACTTATTTAAAAATGTAAACAAATTGAAAATATATAAAAAAAACAAACAGAAACGTTTTTGTTAGCCTGTGTGCTCCATGTTCAGACTAACTTCCAGTTTCCCTTCTTCATAGTTTAGGTAATGTTACAGTCTAACTAAAATTCATTATAAGACCTGTGAACTGTCTGTTCTGTATTTCTCCTTATAAAAACCATTCTAAGCTTGGAACTTATTCAAGTTAAAAATCTTCTTATTGATACAATTTTATCTATAGCATAACAATGGGGATGGTGGGGAAAATGAAACGATCGAGAGAGAGACAAATTTTGAGTAGGGGTGGGATTGAGTTGGGATGCTGTTGTTGCATGGATCTTCAAATCTCTTCAGATAATCCTCAAGAGATTCACAGGACATAATGAATGAGGACAATGACGATAATAATGATAATGGCGATGGTGGCGGCGTTGCTGTTGTGCATTGAAAAATTCGTGACAGAGTAGATAATTTGAAATTATTTTTTTTTTTTTTGTTTGGAAATACATATAATTGAGATGGATGAAGGAATTCTATTCAGTTTGGGGATGAGTTGCTACTTAGAGCTAACTTAATCGGGTAAATCAATACTAATAATGGGAACGACAGGTTTCATGCTGTCGTTCTTGAGACCTTTTTTACTCTTTTTATCGTGCTTCTCGTACTCGCTGAGGTGGACAGTGGTCGAGTCCAGTGGTACAGATTGGCCGCCGTTGTCGGTGTGATACGATATGTTGCCGTATTCTTGTAGGAATGGCATGGCCGAGAGTAGAAATTGACTGAAACTTTTGCGGATGCCAAACCACCATTTGTTGCCACCCTTGGCGCTGAAGCTGAGAATGATGAGGGCAAAGATGGCCACTAGAAGCGGACTGAAGATGACGATGTAGGGGAATTTTAGTTCGCCTTCGAGTTTGTCTGCAATCACTACCTAGAATGAGAGAATGCAAGGAAGATGCCTGGTTAGAAAATGGCAAAATTTATAAAGATTGTTAAGTCAAGTGATTGGCTGGCGATCTGTGGATACGTCGACGTCTACATCATTAAACTAATCTGACGCCAACGAAAAGCTGCGGCATATAATAAGAAATGCGAACATACTTTGCACAGTTGAAGGGTTTCCCACCTCGTAGAACGCACAAACGATGTTTTTCCATTCATCAGAAATATTTTGGTTCATGTTTTCTATCAAGTCATCTCTAGTTGTTTTAAAAATGTTGCCGGGTAAACCGTCAGAGCCGACAACCTTGTCGGCCTTTAGCTTGAATATTTCTTTCTATCCTAACTTTATTTTGATCAAATGAAGACGACTTATCTACGCAAAGATTAAAATTTTTTTGAACTAAATCACAAGAAGTACCTTCTTCCGCAAATTTAGACAATGTCTTACAATTTACGCGAAAATAACATGCACAATAACACTCAGAGCGCTATAAACTCCATTCTTACCTGGAAACAAAGTAATGGTAGGACTGTACATGCATTGCCAATCGCAGAATTCAGTGCGGCCTTCTTCTGTTGTAGCGAAATCTCTGGTGTTCTCATCATTATACCACAGAAAATGATATTATATAGGACACCTGAGAGGGAATAAAACAAATAACACTCCGGCAGTACTTTAAAATAGTCCGCAACTCACTAACTAAACTCAGGCAAACAACAATCCACATCGGCACGAATACCACTTCCCAGCTCCAATAGACAAACCCATCCAACTTCAACGGCAATGATACAAATTGCAATGCATTCACAGCCAAGAAGAGCTCCAGCTCAAAGGACCTATCATGTTTTACGGCCCAAACACAAGCACCCACACTAGCCACACTGCCGAAGATCAGCGGTATAAAAACCAATACCCAAATGTGGCGACCCGATGTAAGTTTATCACATGCCAACAGTTCAAACATAAGTAGTATCAGATGCAGTGACAACGAAATCAGCATTGCCTTAAACTGAGTGTATGAATCGCCCTCCAATCTATAATGGAATTTTAAAGTTACTCTATGTTGTTTGCTATGTCGTCTGCGCTCACCTATAGTGTGGATAGCGACACCAAACAATGGCCCCAATTGTGGCTCCCAATGCTGCGATGCCTTTCCATATCCAGAGTGGCGTGAATATTGCCCAATACGGCCAATCTGAAGACATGGAGACAAAAATGTTTACAGTGGTAGCTGGTAGTGTGAGACTTACCTATGTAACCATCGAGCCGTAGACAGAAAAGCGTTATGAATGTAAAGAGGCTGCAGTGAACAATGAATTTGCTGGAAATTAAAAGATGTTTTGTTAGAAAATGCATACGAGTGGAAGTGTTTTTGTGGCTCATAAAGCAAATGCAACTCACCTGGGATTAAAATCCCGAAATAGCGATTGTAAATTCATTTTGTGCAAATCTAGTTGAACATTTTTAATGTGGTAAGTCTCGTGGTGAAAATATGAAAATATTAATGGAAAATTTGATTAGCTTTATCAAATTTTCAGTGTTTTCAAAGAAAAAATTGTGTAAAAGCAAAATGCAACAGAGAATTGTCAGCGATACAGCTGATGACAGTTTATTGAACGTCATAATAATGTTTTTTTTTTTATGCCGCTACGGACATCTATTGGAAACAAATCAACTAGAAAGGGAAAACAACTAGATGTGTTTGATTTGGGATATTATTTTTTAATAAGAAGAAGGTTTTTAATTGGCAGTTCTGATTTGATAGCTACCTGGTATTAAATTTTCCAAAAAAAAAAAAAAACAACTCTTACTATTATAATTGTTATTGAAAAAACACGAACGTTGTTCATTCTTTTTATACGAGAAATACGCTTTCGTTTTGGTTTGTTTTACATTACAAATAATTGCCACTGACACAAACTGACTCTTGTGTCATAACAAACTGACTAGTTATGTCAAATATGTTGCGCTGGCTTACAAGAACCTTCGGAACTTCTCAGCCTGATCTCAGCATTGGATACATGGTACTTATTCTATTGAAAAGATTATAGGCAAACTGATATCGATCATTATAGCAAATGTGCATTTATTTTTTTTAATTAACAATTGTCGGTATGTATTTTACACAAAATAAGTTACGGACTTCAAGTCCTAGCATATTTACACTTCAACATCTTAAGTTAGATAAAGTAACCGTTTGCGGGCTAGAAAAGATTTGTCTTTAGCTTGGGCACATAAGGTACCTCTGGTACAACTTAGGTACCTAACTCCTACATCAGACGGAAACATTTTGTGTTTCATCTTAGACCGTCCTTACAATTTACAATCAAACAAACCTCGCGTCATTAGTTGTTGGCCTGTCAGAAAATGTCTACCCCGTCTGAAAATAATATCGGTGAAAGTGATTGTTGCGGAAATGGTTGTGCAAATTGTATTCTCGATTCAAAACCATTAGCAACGCGAACCACTAGAACTGAATTACTGGGCAAAAAGAATGTCTTGCATGCTTATCGCGAATACATGTTAATTCAACGAGTTCAACTCGGACATCGTCTTCTCCAGCTGAGATTTACCATCGCCGATGATAAGAAACAGCTGACGGATTTCATTCTGGATTGTCCCCCAGGTCACCATGTAATGATGCGAGCGCCACACCCACAAACAGCGGAAAACCTCAGCAACAAATACCTGTTGCGGCCGTATTCACCATTTTGGACGGACGCTACACAATTTGAATTTGAAATTTTAATAAATCTTAAACCGAATGGAAAAATGACGAGATATATTGAAAATCTTCAACTGGACGATGTGGTGGAGTTCCGTGGTCCAATTGGAACATTTTCACACGAACCAAGTGCAAACTCTGGACGAGTTTTGATACTTTTCTCACATGGTGTGGCGATTGCTCCAACGATTCCGATTGTGGAAAGCATACTCGATGATGAGGAGGACATGACCCGAATCTTTCTTTATTCTTGCTTTGAAAGTTTGGATAACGTCATATTTCGAAATAAGTTGATTGAGTTTAAGAAGTTTTGGAACTTCTCCAGTAGAATTTTTCTCTCGCGACAGAGTTGTACTGATGGATGTGATCACTCTGATTGCGAACATTTCAGCAAGCTTTTAAAATACAAAGAGGAAGTACACCCTTGTCGTTTAGGAAAGGATCAAATTTGCAAAGACTTGGGGCAGTTTGAAAGTATCCCAAAGGAAATTGTCATTTGTGGATCCAAATGTTTTCAAGATTTTGTAGTGGAATCTCTGAATGGGTGCTGCGTAAATAAAGAAAATGTTTATATTTTGTAAGGATAATGTGTTTTAATATTTTGATATGTTTGGTTTCAATTTGTGTCAGCAAAATATGGACGATAATGGACGTTCTACAAACACTCTATATACCAATATAGAATATTTGATAGCTTAAACAAACAAGATTGTAAAAGTGACGGCTCCTCGGTGGACGCAATGAGAAACGGAACTAAAAACACTTAATCCATGCAATTAACTCGCCGAAATAGTTAAAATTGTGTTTGTAAATCTGTAACGACAAATATTTGTCCTAACACTATCCCCTCTAAGAAAAACTGCTATGCATTTTTTCGTACAAAATATTTTCCATTGAAACAGAATCGATCTCGTGTTAATACGACCACCCTCCCATCCCGATCACTAGGTATATAAAAAATCGAATAAACTTTGTTTATTATTTTTAAAGCTATTACATTTCCGCAAACAAAACAGAATTTTTTTAAAAGAGGAAACAAACCGCCCATGACGTACATTTTGTTGGCCTTTTATTTATCAATAAAAAAACAATTTGTTAACATTAAGAACCATCTACAATATTTTCATAGGTTCAGCGAATAAATAAATGAAAGTCCGGAAGATGAACCACACCGATCGCCAATAAATATCCACTCACACACACCGCCATCAATTCGACATCGGCACCACTGTATAAATCTGTTTGTTTATACGATTTTTCCTCAGCAGCTCGTAAACAAATAGCCAACTATAAACTATAGAAAGCCAAGTGATCGCTGCGAACCGCAGGATAACTTTCGTGGCCCGGTATGTCGGAGCATAAGCATGCCGACTCGTTGCTGTGTTCTGTTTACAGCACCGCCTGTACCACCACCTTCGTCGGGCGTCATCCAATTGATGTGTTTCACTGGGCGATGCAAATCCCAAAACAAAAATAAAATTTCGAGAAAACAAAAAGAAAACAATCCTCCAATTGATCGAAATGTTTTTGAACAGAATTTGTGAATTTTTGAAAACATCTCGCCTGGAAAATCGACATGGTATACTGTACCTATGATCGTTTTGTGTATTTCCTGCATATTGTCCAGGAGAATAAGTTTTCGTTGGGCGTTTTTAGTTAGATAGCTATCGCCGTGGTATTCAGACGAAAGGAAGTTCTATATTCTCGGAAAGAGTTTTCCGATCGGAGTGCAGTTTTTCATAGAAACGTGTGGAATTGAAACTGTGCGGCAAAGTGGGTAGAAGCGTCCGAAAAAACAGTCGAAAGGGAATGAGTACCAATAATACACATCGTTCCGCAAGGACCACCTCACATGATCATCATGTCAATTTGTTTCAAGAGCGAATTGTTCCGCCGGTACCAGCTCATCCAGTTCATCAGGTTTATCAAGGACTAAAAACTTGTGAGTTTTGTGTAGATCGTTATTAACCTTCAAATATACTCTAAAGTTACTAATTGTTATGTTTATTCTTGTGCTTTTTTATTTAATGATGCGTTGTGCGTTCGAAAACGCTAAAGGCGAACTAGTTACACTTAATATTATTATAAGGACAATACGCACTGAGTTCAACCTCAGATCTCAGTTTAAAAATGAAACCTTATAGCAAAAATGTTGGATTCGGTTGCCCCTTTCGTTGTTTCTGGATATACAATTATGTATATTAATGCCTCTAGCAATACATTGAATGTAAAGCCCACATGTATGCAGTCAAGAAATTTATTGTATTTTTTTCTTTGTGTGCCGTATAAAAAAGGCAATTTGTACCATCTGTCAAACATTTTAAAGTCGCACAAGACGACCCAAACGCCAGCAGCTTTTCAACGTGCATCATCCAACTATTATGTTTCAATTTGTCACCTCAACTCCCTTTAGTGTACAAAATTAATAGCATTACGTTATCGAAATCAAATCTTAGGATTACAACAAAGGCTGACAGCTGCGACTGACGTGATGTATCTAAAATTTATTGGCCTATATTGATTACGAAATGTTTTTATGTGACGAAGGTATGTTGAGGCAGAGGTATAACCGACAAAAATCTAGTCACCCATTTTCGATTGAGCACAGAGTTTTCGGTTGACAAATCTAGTTCTTGCGCTCAGGGGAAATCTAGTCCAGACAAATCTTGACGATGTAGGTACGTCGACTAGGTCGTATTAACATGCTCATAATAGGTTAAGTTAGCGAAAGCGAATGCCAAGTAGTCTTGCCGGTTATTTTTTAAAAGCTGTCAAAGTGCGAATGATATAGTTCTTTCTCAAATGACCGCAAATGATGAGAAACTCAACAGAACTGATACATATTCCATTATCGTCGAAAAAGAAAGTTAGTTTTCTTTTTTTAGCTCAGTCTTAAGTTGATATTATTTTTGAGATTTTTAACATTTAACTGATTTTCATCACCCATGATTTTAATACTTTTATGAATCATCCATCTCAGTAAACATTGTCCGACACTCTCAGTAATAGTTCCAAGTTCTTCAGACACTCGTGTAAACATGAATATTTAAATTTAGACATCTTCTCGTGTAAATACACACAGTGCACCTTCATATAATCGTTTTCATTTTACGGGTCATACACATGGTGTAGTGCGTTGCTTTGTTGGAATTGAAAAATATAACAAATTTCATCTGACATTGCCCATCAAAACACTTCCAACAAAATAAATAGATCAATGATTTTGTGGAAGATGTTTATTTATTTATATACCAGACAGCATTGTGGTTTTGTGGATGTTTTAATTAAAACTAGATGATGGAATGACGGCATGTCCTAATGGCATGTTAACAATGAGAGTTTTAATGAAACTATTTTTAACTGTAGGTAGGTATAAAATGTTTGTGTTAAATATGCATTTAGGCTATCGCTTTAAACCTGACCAAACATTCTGTTTTAATTACTAGAACACGACTTTGATGGGTAGGTTAATTTTATTTGCTAGTTTGCATGAAATACTCCATACATGTTGCGTATTATTCGTACATTTTTAATACGTATAGATTAAATCTCAAAATTGAGCTCAAAATACGAATTTGTAACCAAAAAATTACAGGTCGGTAGGTCGTTTTCGCTATGGTTTTAATGTAAAAACAAACACACCTAATTCTTACACAATGCAAAAATAATTATTGATCTGGGTTTTACAGTTCAGAGCAAATTTAAGTGCTTTGTAATTTTACTAAAGCTAAGATTAGACTGTATGCCAATTAAGCATATGAATGCCAAAAGGCAAATGACCAGATTAGCTGTCAAATGAACAAAATGTCAGGATTATCAAAACTGCATATTAGACTATATGAACAAAATTACCAATATGGTCATATTTGACTTGATAGTCATTTGAGGCATTTGGTATTTATTACCAAAAAGAGAACGAAAATGAAAATGAATCACAATTCTACGAACTCAAACACCGATGACAACAAAATAATTCCTGTTCCATCAAAAATGCCATTAATGCCATAACGAAATTTCAACTAAAAGCATAATGGGCATATAAGGCTATAATGCTGGCATTCGTACCTATTGTCCCATTACACCATAATGCTATTTGGGCATTTTTATCTGTCAAAATCAGCCTGGTCGTATGTGGCATTCAGGTCATTAGAGCATATGAGATGTGATGCCCATTACATTGTATGACCATATTTTGACAGGAGAACTGGCAGAGATTGGCATTCTATGACCACTTGGCATACCGTCTAATCTTACCTTAACCAAATCGATCAAACCGACTTAATCGAAGCAAAAAGAGTGATACTCTATGGGTACATTTCTCCAAAAACCAATATATAGAATAATACAAAATTTACTAGTGCAAGCGGCCTCTTAATTGAACCTGAAGTTTACCTTCTTTGAAAAGCTTGTGGATTGATGTCACATCCAACTTATATAGCTGATAGTATTTTCAGAAAGTGCCTCTTTTTAAATGTCTTAACCCCAAGTAATGCTTATCACATTCTAAATCCAACTCTGTCACACATCTGCTACAATCAGTCATCAAAAATATATTATCCTGTCAACAAGAACATGAACATTATTCCCAGGAGACGTCATTATGAATGTCAAGTAATTCATTATTCATCTATGACTATCGCACAATCTGCTTGTATGCCATTAATAAAATTTGAAAGCCTCAATAAAACAACTTCCATGCAAAATACCTATCCATCAGCTGGTTCGAATTCGAAGTGCGACGTCTTCGAAATTGAAAGCCATTTAAAAAAATAAGCGATATCCGCACACCTGGAATATCCTGCACATCGGCTAGTAATTTTTTTGAGTCCGTCTGGCAATCAATCAACGCACTTTTAGATCTCATATGAAACGAATCAAAGTTCGAACATAAACATGCCATTTCAAAGATCTCTTCTGATTATGAAAATATTTGTTTGTATCTCGCTGTTTCATCTCATATTTATCATTTCTCAAACCAGCGCCATTGACGACCAAGTGCGTACCTATATACACAACACATGCCTACAACGAGGTGATCTAGAAAAATTGCACAGGCTTAACTTGTTCGAAAAAGAACGCCGCCTTCATTCCGAAAATGTTCATATTTCCATAAAAAAATAATATTTTTAGGAATTGTTCTCTAAAAATAGGACTATGGATTAACATTGCATGCCGGCATATGAGTTATTAAAAAAATAAGAATGTTTACATGCCAAGTTCATTAAAAGTTCAAAAATTAGTAATTTCGAAATTCACACCTCACACGCGGAATTGGTTTTTCTTTTTGTTTTGCCCCATTGGACTGTGCTAATTATAGCCAAAGTTAATGGTGATCAGCAATAATAATAAAGCTGATCGCGATCGGCAGGATTTTGCCGGTCAATTTAGTGCTGCGCTCTTCTTGAAATTGAAAATATTACCGAACCCGATGCTGTTGTTGGTGTTTAGCGGATCGTTATTGATCTACAAATTGTTGGAATGGAATTACAAACAATACACACAACACGTTGAAAAAACTCGATTTCGTGATTTATTTGAGTTTTATTTGATGTACGATTTCTATTTGGGTGCGCCGGGGCAACAATAATTTTAATGTTTATATGAAAATCATTAAATCGGCAAATTGTGTGTGTGTACGTTTTTGTAAGAGTTATTGGGTAATTTCGGATAGGTATTCAGATGGAATAATATTGTCTGGTTTGGTTAATAATGTAATTCATGGTGGCAATACAAATTGAATTTGATTTGATTTGTTGCGGGACTTATAACAAAACAAGCAGATGGGAGACACATTTTAAATTCTCTACACAAGACAACTGACAGTTTCAATTTCGAAAACCAATAAGGGTCATAGTATTTGCACTCTTAGATCTTACATGACTTCAAAAAAAAAAACTTTTACAGCTTTTTTAACATTAGAACGCAATTTCTTTGCTCTGACGCATACGTTTCAAATGTTCTCAAAAAGGTAAAGTGTAGGTATGTTCTTGCCAACAACGAAAACAAAGAACGCTACGTGCTGTTGTCATTTATGACTAGGCATGTGAGATTGGGCACATTCAGAAATCGAATTATCTTAATATGTTCATGTGACCGGTCCAAGTCAATGAAAACTGAGACACATGAAGTCAGCTAGCTGGCAGACTTAAGAAACTAGATACTTGAACATCCCCATTATTTTATGAGTCAAATGAAGCAATTATATAATCGAATTAAATATCTTATACAATTTTGATCATAAAATACTCCAGAGTTACTGGAAACATATTCCTCCATGTGACATACCTGTAAACTTGACTTACGTACTCGTATATTCGTTTTCTTTTTATTTGCAGCCGAAAACGATGAGATGAGCTGTGTGGAAGCGATTGCCATAATCCTTTCACTGATCATCATGTTTTTAACATTTCCCGTATCGATATTTGTTTGTTTCAAAGTGGTGTCAGAATTTGAAAGAGCTGTTATCTTTCGAATGGGTCGCTTAAGGTAAATTGGTACGCATTTATTATCGGGATAAAGTAAATATTTCATCACTCTGTTCCTGTTTTAGGAGTGGTGGTGCTCGCGGACCAGGAGTATTTTTTGTTCTTCCCTGCGTGGATGATTACTGCAAAGTTGATCTACGAACAGTCTCATTTGATGTTCCACCACAGGAAGTACTCTCCAAAGATTCAGTGACAGTAACTGTGGATGCAGTCGTTTACTATCGAATAAGCGATCCACTGAAAGCTGTCATACAAGTGTCGAACTACAGTCACTCGACTAGACTTTTGGCTGCTACAACACTGCGCAACGTTTTGGGTACACGCAATCTGTCAGAACTATTAACCGAGAGGGAGACAATATCTCACACAATGCAGGTGTCACTAGACGAGGCCACAGATCCTTGGGGTGTCAAAGTGGAAAGAGTTGAAATGTGAGTTTGACTGAGCGGAAATGTCAAAATCTGAAATAGGGATTTTCGCAAAAATGACGTCCATTTATAAAACCAAATATAAATATACATATAAAACCAAAACCGTAATACGTAAATAAGTTAGTCTTTTTCAGACATCTAGCTGTCACTTTGACAAACGTCATTTTTCCATAAAAAAAAAAATAGGGAAATTCTTGATCCTAAATACATTTTTCTTCTGTTTAAACGTCAAATGTCTAACAAAAATGTAATTTCAGCAAAGACGTCTCCCTTCCGACAGCACTGCAACGAGCTATGGCCGCCGAGGCTGAAGCGGCACGTGAGGCTCGTGCCAAAGTGATCGCAGCTGAGGGCGAAATGAAATCATCCCGTGCGCTTAAGGAAGCTTCGGATATAATTTGCGCAAGTCCTTCTGCATTGCAGGTTAGTAATACAATCGACTACCTTCTAAACGAGAAGTCTAACAAGTCTTACCTTTCAGTTGCGCTATTTGCAAACGTTGAGCAGTATATCAGCTGAAAAGAACTCCACCATTATCTTTCCATTGCCAATGGAGTTGCTAACACCATTCCTATCGAATTGTAAGAATTGTACATTCAAGAAGTGTGATTCAAACAATTGACTAAGAAAAAGTTTCCGTTAAACGACTTATTAATAAAATTGTACCTACTCTTTGTCACCACTGTAGGGTCCCTACAGTGATGAGCAAGAAGTAGGAAACACTTTGAACTTTGAAATTTTTGTGTCGCAATTTCAAATAATGTTTGCTTCCAAATATTATGGCAAAAAAAGTAGAACTGGTCATTTTAAATAGGCTTTTAATTTGGTAGGAAAAGTTAATGGTCCTATGGTCCGCAGATGTTTAGATACTCATCTTTTGGATGACTTGAGTTTGTTTCACTGTCTGAGGCCATACCTAATTGGGCCGAAAGTCACGTTTATAAATTTGCCCTTGTCTCGATTCGATATGGATGTTTAAAACTATTATACTAAGGAAGTTTAAAATCCGAAAGTCCCCACGGCTATCTTACCATCAACCAGACGCTGACAAGAGAGGCATTGAATGTTCGCCGATTGCATTGACGGACTAGTAATGATGAATGACCAGTAAAACGGGAAGACGTCCACGTGCAATCACTCTGCACAGTAGCAGAAACCTGCTCACATTAATAAGCACCGCTTCGTTGACCCCCTTAGCCATGATGAAAAATCAGGCAAATTAAATAAAATACCTATTCGCGCGCTAACACTGCGTGAATCAATAAGTTTTGAAATAAATCCATGAACGTTGCAAATTCTGTCTTTCTGTCAAATTTTCCATTGTTAAACCGTTCGTCAAGTCATTCAATCATTTTTAAAACAAATGCCTGGGTCCCCCTATGCGAAATAAAAACGAAAGCAAACGATCCCATGCAGGCAGCAGCCACACCAACGTCAATGAGTCATCGACTAAAAAGCCACGCATCGATATTATTACTGGTTTGCAAATCCGCTTTGGAATCTTTTGTGTTTATCCGTGCCCCGTGGTTATGTGAGACACACATCAGCGCGACGATGGCAAGAAAAAGGCCAGCTGAACGGGTTACGTTGTGAACCGAATAATTGAATCAAATCCATTTGATCGCACGCATTTTGGCAGAGAGGTACAATTCCCAAGCTATGCATCCAACATGCAGTGCATTGTGTTTGCTCCAACTAATCCGGTTGAATCGATCGAATGAACGATGGGGGGAAATGAGTGATCACACTGGAGGTGTGCCTGGGCATCCTACAACTTGACTACTTTCCTTTTTCCAGGCACGAGGAAACAGTTCCTGACAATCGGGTATTTAATGGGAAAGTCCGGCAAGATGGAAAGTCCTTCGGGCGTTTCGTTCGTTTCCATCCACCGAACAGATTTATCTGGTGTTATGTCAGGCTTAACAGAGTGAGAATCTCCGATTTTACTGAACCATGTTATGAAACAAAAAGAAACATTAAACCCCACTTAAGCCTGATTAAGTTTCGCCGAATGTCAACGTATAGTAAATTTATTTATGTTGTATCACGTATCGCCGACTTGGATTATGTATCTGCGATGGGAAACTTGTTACGTAATCTGATTGGAGTGACCTCTTCGCAGTAAGCGATGAACCGCTGAATGAAATTTATTTGGAATGCCGCATGCAACTGAGGAAGATATTGACCCAATTAATGCTCTCCTCAATGTTTGTGGTAAGTCGCCTTGTATAATTCGGTCACATTTAAGCTAGCTAACTTGGCAAATTTGAAGGAACTAGCCGATTCATGAATTTTAATTTATTTACCAAGCCTGGTCTGGGAAAAGGAAAGGTAACTGGTTTGATACTATTATGACGGTGGGCAGGAGAATGCTGCTCTGGTTGGGAGGATGAATCGTTATAGGTGTGTATGTGCAACAGCTGACAGCGCACTAAAGCGTTAAGCAGTCATAACTTGGCGGCAATGTTTTGGACACACGCAATACATGTGTACAACTATTAAGACTAAATACCTATTTCCTACTTCATGCCATGCACCGATTGCTCTACGAATTTGTAATGACATCGCTGGATTCGAATTTGTAATAGAAGCATACTGTATAGGAATAGTTGTGCTGCATTTTCGTAACTGGTATAGTTATATTTAGTATCGCATTCTTGGGTGATCTGATGAAATTGACGAGAAAGAAACCTAGTGAGGGTACCTGCAAACGTATGCCTAACATGAGTGTGTTTAAATTTGGGAAACGCCACTTACTTGACATGTAGGTTGTAGGCAAGTGATGCACAAATTTGAAAGGTTTTTGGGGTGACGACGATGACTGATGATGACATTAGGGCGACAGAAATAATTTGGTTACCTTTAAAGAGTAGGTATCTTTGTTTTAGGGTTAATTTTTGAATTGGCAACATTTTTTTCAACGAGAACCAATTTGACAGCTGAAAGGCAGGCAATTATGAAAAGATTTTTGGAACGGAACTTAATTTTGATGTGATTTTAGAAATGTTTTTTGATGAGTTGATGAACAGGTTTTGGCGTGTTTTTCAGACTGATTGTCGAAGCGCTTTTCGACTCAATTTCTGACACCTTTTTTAATGCGATTTTAGACGAGCTTTTGACAAGTCTTGTGCTTGTTTTTAACCAGTTCTTCGAATTGTTTTAAACCAGTTTTTCGGCCCTATTTGCAATGCGTTTCCGGGTGTGTGTTAGACTCTTTTTTTGTTGTGTTTATTAACCCGTTTATTACAAGAATTTTGAATGAGTTTTTGGAAGCGTTTTTCGAGTCTTTTTTTGTTGCGTTTTTTGCGCATTCTCAAGTCATTTTTTGTTGTGTCTTTTGACGCTTCTTAAAGCCAGTTTTTTGCACGTTCGTTCTTTGACGCATTTCTGAACCTATTTTTTGACAAGACTTAAGCCCGTTCCTGTTACTCTTCTCGACTCGTTTTTGATGCACTTTTTAACCGGTTTTTCTGTGTGTTGTTGACCTTTTTTTAAGAGAGTTTACTGACACTTTGAAATGCGTTCTAGGCGTTTTTTATTTCACGAACTTTAATATTTTAATTCCGTTTTACAATTTTTTGGGTTTTTTTTTGTCATGAAAAGCATGACCAGTTTTTCGATGCGTTTTTAATGAGTTCTTATGACCTACTTTTTATATCATTGTTATATGCATTTTTGGACCTGTCAATTCTATTTTAAAAGTTAATTGTGTTATACCCTATAAAATGTCATCTTACCCTTAAACATACTTTTTAGAACATTCTTATGTCGTTTTCCATTGGTTTCACTCGGGGATCCACTCATTCTGTAATCCAATGGAACAAGAAAACTGCTTCTGATTGAAACCACAAAAATATTGGTGAAATGCCAAGAAATAATCTCCGGCAGCTGTCAGCGGACTTGTATAAAATACATAAACTGCACTTGAGTGGATTCCGACTTCAAATCGAGAAGCGAAATTCTCTCCTCAGAATCACCAGAAGAGTAGTTTTTATTTGTCAATGGAACGGTTTCAGAAGAGATTTTTTCGATTCTAGACTCTCCGGACGCTGCTTTTTGCCCAATGGAAAACGACATTAAATTCTCTGACATCTGTCGCCTGTTACAAAAATTTACCCCGCCACATTGTATTTCGTAACCTCATTCTTTTCTTTTTCTCTTTTAAATTATTCTTTTTTAATAAATAAACCTTAATATCACATTGTAATCTTCAGTCGTTTTATTTGGCTTAAAAAAGTACGTTAATAATTGTAACTCTGGTAACTGTCTAGACAACAAAGGTGTCAAAATGAATTTCCCCAAAGTGTTAATATCAGGAAACATGTCAAACAGAGTGTAGTTGAATCAATTTGGTTCTCAAGATTTAACTTTCCTTCTTGGAAACTACTAACATTTCATTCTATAGGGGGAACTTCAGAATTCCTGCGGAATTATGTAAGTCACATCTATAGAGAATCTATTAATATGTCAGTGTCATTCAATGTTCCAATCTGCCAATTCGCACAAAATTCATAGAGGTCGATGGTTGCCCGTCATTATTTAACAATCAATTTTATAGCCCTTGCAGTGCGGTATGTAAACGATGGCACTGGTGAATAATGATAACCATTTTATTTTCAGCAAAATGAGAGAAATTTCAAAATCGCATTTGGCTACCTGCAAGCGTAGAAGGACGGTTGATATCACAAGATCTTCGTCACGAAAGACATAAAAGGCAGTCGTTAAAGTTCAAAGATATAGTGGAGACTACGTTCGCTTTAAGCTTACCTTTCTTTACTTTATTTGACTGTAGTTACTACAATCGGCGTTAGAAATCACATATTGAATTATAATTTGCCTATATTTCCCCGTGCTGCAGAACTACCCTGCCCTCTTTAATGCAACTTTTAGTCGGCATCAAGGCAAAGTAATTAAGATAAACATCGGCCAACATAACCTTGAAAATGAAGAGAACAAGAATAATTAATCAATAAATCTGAGTTTGTGAAATACTCGTAACATAATATGAATATGATGGAAACAATGTCATGTCGGCTCTGGCCCTTGTCGCCGTTTCTATATCTTAAGACTTTATTGTTGCTTTTGTTTTGGGATCCACTTCAAACCTACGCTTTAAATTCATAAACATCAACATTAAACCCAAGAATCTGGTTTTCGCACAGAGAGAGGCAACAAAAGCCACATCATCAGGAATAACCAAAAACTTAAACATTTGGTACCGACATCCACTGTTACACAAATTTGTTACATTAATTGGTCGAAACTTGACGCTCATTGTACAGGTACATTGGTACAGGTCTTGCGATTTGTAAGACCTTTCTATTTTTTTGTTTCGCACGACCATCCACTTTCAATTACGTAAATTAATTGCTTGCGATCGAAAAGCTTAACAAAATTCGCTGCAAGTTTATTTAACGACATTTCGAAATGTTTTATCTATTCAAATATGTATTTGCGTTTATCTTATCACTATTCATTCAGCTTTGACAGAATGGAAAATGCAAATAAATATACTGATCAGGAAATATTATTATTCACAGACGAACGAAAACAAGAGAGTTGAGCAGCAAAGTTTTGCAAAGTTTTTGCTACCTACATATTTTGTTTTTTTTTTTTTTTGCTAAACCCCCCACCATCTGATGTTTGGGACACAACAAGTCCACACAATTGTTTTTCAGTGCAGCCAGGCCCAACATTAAAAAAATTAAGTTAAGTAACATCGACTGCAGCAATTTGACAGTCAAATGGTGAGAAGACCAATTGAATGGAAATAAAAAATAAACGAAACGTTTGTTAATGAACCACAACTTTGTAGTAAAAGTGCTTTTAGAGCGTCTAATTAATAAAACCTATAACCGGTCGCAGCATCTTGAAGAAGGGATAATTTATGCACTTATTTGGTTACAGCGCTGTATTAATGCCGGGGCTGTTTTGTTCGTACAGTGGGACCCGTAGTTCAGTTTGGATTGCAACATGCATTATAAATTAATTACAAAATCTCACTTCAAATGTTTATTTATTAATGGTGTATTGTTCCGTTGGCGGTTTCCTGCTTGGCTACTGAGTCAGTCAGTATTTACCCATTGCACTTTCCATTTTTAATGATCCGTGTGTTAGTTGATCTACTGGATCTGATTTGGATGAAATTCAAATAGTGGCGCCGACCCGCAAAGCAATTTGCAGCGGGCCGACATTATTCGTTAGCAATAGATACACTGGGGAGAAGACGATGTTTTTCGATTGATTTGTGGCGCTGGAAACGTTGTAAGTATACAATCAAGCAACCTATGATTAATGTTATTTTATATAAATGCGGTCACATGCAGTTGTAGATTCCTGCAGCTATAATAATGCAAATAAATGAATCTGCGACAAGCTTGTGTACCGAAAAACTTCATTGGATGGAATCCCAACTTTGACGCGCAATCGACGGAGTCTGAGAGAAGACGATAAATGAAAAAAATGTCTGCGGCGTCTCTGCAGGGTTAATGAGATTGAGCCGGTCAGTGTATGGTGGCAAGATAAAAGGATCGTCCCAGGGCAGACCTAGAAGAGCAAAACGAAGAAAGCTAAGTTGACGCTCTCAATTCTATGCTCATGGACTTGATGAAAGGGAGACCCCGCTTGACTATAGCATACTCAAGGAGGTGGCGAAGTCTATGTAATTTAAATCTGTTAGGCAATCGACAGAGTTTCCAACAGGTAGCATATTAAGACATCAGCGGTTGCCAAAAAAGGGTTTTTAAGAATTCAAAACATGAACATTAAATTAAAAACAGTTGTGGAATAAGCCAACGAATTCAATATTCTTTGCAAGTGCTGAGCAACGAACGAAGATGTTGCAGATGACTGAGAGATGAATTTTATTATTAGCTTACGTAGAAATTTGCATACAAAGATCAACCGTCAAAACTTGTACTTAGCTTTCCAACGGTCGAACGATTTAATTTATTCATTTAATTTAATTTTCGATTGTAAATATTTTTCGTTTTTGAGAAAATGTATGGTCTTGAAATATGGGTATGATGATTTCTGAACACTTATTTCCAATTTAAATTTTCTCGAATAGCTTGTAAGAGAAAGATATTGTACCTATTCATACAAAATTTCGAACTAGAGATGTTAATCAATTCTGTCATTACGATGATAGAGGAACTCAAAAAGTGGGTCGCAAAATTCTGTCCGGTCAAAAAACAAAAAGAGAAAACGTTATATAAGATTTATTGAAATAAGTAAAAACCCGATTGTTAACTTCGTGCACTTGATGCAATATATAGATATTTATGGTCTTTGTTTTACAATATACAAATTATTGTGGTTGTACATGTTTATTGAGTAAGTACAAGAACTGTTTTCAGTTGAAAATTTCCCAAAATAATGAAATCAAGCAGAAATTTTGAGAAACAGAATTAAAACAAAAAAACCGGCCTCGTGCGAGTGTCGCTCGCTCATCGAAGGTTCCGCACTTCTTTAGAGTTGGAATTTGCGAACAAACAACAAACATCAATGTGTTGTGTGGATGAGAATGAGTATCCATTGGAAAAGTTCCAATGAGAATAATTAGAGTGAAAATTGCAATTGGAATCGATTAAGAGAACACACCAAATACGGATGAAAAATGGTCACAAGGAGCGTACTTTATGTACCGATCGACAGTTTAAAATATTAATTTTTCCGCATAACAGGTTTACATCCATTTTTCTGTGAATCTAGAAATAAACAGATTTTTGTGCGAACAAACATATTTTTTTCACGAAATCGCTTATTACTCTAAAACCAGTTGATGTGTCCCAACCATTGGTTTTTGTAGTTTGATGAGAGGTTATACCGGATGTTGTGTGCAAATTTCAGATAGACCTGGTACAAAACTGGTCTAGTGGTCGAAAAGACGGACAAAAGCGAAACTAATAAGGTTCCGTTTTTTCGCTCTGGGTACGGAAGCTTAAAAACGAAAAATCGAATACAAAATGTATGAAAATCAATTTCTACGTATTTTCAATTCCCCTCAAAAGCAATGAAAACATTAAAAACTAAACTCACCGCTTCACCACTAAAATTTTGCAATTCAATCACTGGCAAAATCACAAAACTATGCGAATGACTTAACCAAAATGAAGATACCACAGAGTGAAAGGGAAAACACAAATAAATTGAACAATTGAACAATTAACTATGAATGAATAGGTAATCAATATTTCGAAAATAACCGAAAAATCCAATTGCATAATTAAACAAATTGTTTCCATAAAGAAAATCTACTGAGTAATTAAATTCATGTAGAATTTTTTTCAAAAATACGATCTCATTGTATATTGCGATGAAAATTAAAATTAAAAAATTCCCAGTGCAACATGTATGGAAAACTAATTATTTTCCGCAACAGTGTTGCCGCTGAAAAATGTCAAAAAGGGGAAAAAAAAGGGGCCCGAGCCGAAAAAAGGGGCTACCACAAAAAATACTAATAAGAAATTTGAAAACAGATCAACAAAGACATTTATTTTTAACAAAAAACAAATATATTCATCACGAAACACTTCTTTTCATATGTTTGCAAAGAAAGTAAGAACAAAATCTTACTTAACTCATTTTCACCGTTTTTCAAAAAGTGGGCGCCAACGGTCTTGTGCCTCAAAAAGGGGCCATTTCGCCCCTAAAGGGGTCAAACGGCAACGCTGCACTGCAATTTCACTGATTTATAAATCGGATAGATGGGCTAAATGAAATCGACAGACGCGATAAAATATATAAGAAACGTATCAACCCCATCCCCATGGAAAGGTTAGTTGAAAATGAGTTTGAACGTAAAAAAAAAATATTTTCTGGTAAATACAATTTTTTCGAACGTCAGTGTCGCAGTCAGCTGTTCGTATATAATACGGATCATTAAAGAGAAAAAATAACAAACGGATAAGTTCACTATCCATCTGTCAGCTTAAACACGTGCTACCGAGCGAATATCGTGTGTATATTGAGCTGTCATTGATGGAATTTCATTTTAGATATGTGTGGGCATTGTCTATTAGGAATATGCGTATTATTACTTTGCCACACTCAATATTAATGGTACTTCCCATATAAAATGTTCATACTAGTTTGATTGGCTCGAAAACGGTTCCAACGATTTGATTATATTTGAGCTTAAGTGGGTGAAGTAAAGATAACACCGCACTGTAGTTTTATTGATAAAAAAAATCATAAAATATCGGTACTTTTGCAATTTGGACTCATGTATCTCGAAAACGGTCAATCAGCTGTAACGAAAACTCTATTCTAAGGTAATATGGTAATTTCTAACTTATTATAACTTAGTAATCTCAGTTTTTCTCTTCAAAAACGAAATTTTTCTAAAATGTAGTTTTCCTTATAGTTTACCTGAAAACGGCAATAAATATTTCGACCAAATTTCATACTTAGAGTAAAATTGATGTTCTAAAAATGATTGCGTCCTTAATTTTCAATTTGAATAACCGAAAAGGCTAATTTTCGAAAAACCCCATTTAAGATTTGGTTCAAACTTTGCAAACTAAGTAACGCTTACATCCCGGACAAAATCGAATACTCATTTTTCACCTAAATAAATAATTAGGCAAACAGTCTTCACTCTTCTCCTAATTATTTGGCTTAAATAAGTGAGAGGATTGTCTAGCAGAGTTTTGAAAAGCAGAATTTAGGAAAAAGAATTTTGACCCATCTAGTATTTTGACCCCAAACCAAACTTATCTATTCCAGTCAAAAATAAAAACAGATCAGAAAACAGAAACTCCTTCTACACTTGTACCTGTACTCAAAAATCCTGTAAAGTGTAAGGGGAACGAGCATTACGTGACGGAATATGTTTTTGTTTCACATGTAAAATAAACTTAACTCCGTGAATGGAAGTGGCGATTCGACACCAGATGAATAACCCAAAAGTGGATTTTATTTAACACTATTCCTATAATTATTATGAACCGTTTTTATTATCCAGCATCGCCTCTCAGATTTTTACCTACCTATCTAATAAAATAAGAGAATCACCATCCAAACTTTCAACGAACGAGATAGTTAAACTTAACTAATATTGATTTAAATTTTGCAAACGCAAATTGAAGCTCTTTCCAGGGAAATTTTCATGTTAAAGGCTCACACTGATGGTAAAGCTGTAAAGAAACCTGAAAAGCTACTGAAAGATCGAGAGCAGCTTGGGGATACTACTCAAAGTAGGTATTTGTTTCGAACTTAGTTTATGGGGCATTTTTCATATATTAGTTTTGGGTAGACTGGTGGAGGTTCTGTATTCATGGGCGATAAAAGCCATAGCTTTGGAAATGGGACTCCCACGGGTTCTTTTACGGGAGTGATTCACACTGATGTTGTGAGGAACAAAGGAATTAGCTGAGCGGCCATAGTTTCGGTGATTTGCCGAAGCTTAATTCAACTAGGCTTAAAATTAGTCCCCAACCAAAGGGTAGCAGTGTCGTCTGTTCAAATCTATCGCTTGTCATCTTTTATAAATAAAAGTTATTTCCGCTCATAGATAAAGCGCACAACAACATTTCGGCCGATGGTTTTTAAGCCTCTTAATGAGTACCTATCTCTTCATTCTGTACTATAAAAGCTATCATATTCGAAGAGTGGAATAAGCTGACTCCCGAGACTGAAAATATTGAGAACCGAACTCCGTCGAATTTTTGTCAATTTCGTCCAACGAATGCGATATTCTTTCAGAACAACAATTTGACTATCCGCTTGTCCACAATGCAGTCGTGCCTATTCCAAATAACCATTTATCACTCCATATTGGTTCAACTGGAAATAAAACGAAACGCATTCAAAAAAAAAAAAAAAACATTAATTAGAAAGACCCTTCTGTGGGATGGATAGTTTTGTGTATTGGTTTTCGGGTTTCAACAAGGGCCCCAAGCTCAGTGCGCCAAGGGGCCGGAACATAACTGCAGATGCGGCCTTGCCGGTGTGTGAAAATTCGACTGAGGGTAAACTACTATGCTAGGGCTATTTGAAAACCACTTTCATATTTTTCATACATTTAGGAGAATATTCGTCCACTCCCAGATACTTGTCCAAGTGAAAATGCCTGACCTGATTAAATCGCCCAAAGAGGCAACCCCGATGAACAGTATGTTAACATTTCTCAGGGAATGTTCGAGCACTTCAAAGGCACTTAAGGTGGCTTTGAGTATAGCAAGAGATCCACTTCTGTTACTGCTCGAGTACGTTGCGTATACGCAGAGTATGGGTGCAATATGCAAATCAGGCCTACACCATCCTTTCACCATTCGCTGGCACAATGCGCACCGCCAGTGCTCTGCGAAGTTCAACGACCAATGCCAATCAAGTTGAAGATCAGGCTTCCAGCAGTGATCTGTGCGACACTGGCGCATACACTTCAACCCCTTGCCGCCGCAAAGTCAAGGGTCAGTCCAACGTCGATTTCCGCAAAAAAGCCTCTACCACGATCCAAATCCAAATCTATGCGGCACTCTAATCGCCCAGATACACGAATTTCCTCACTTTCATCGAAGAACCATTACGAGTCAACATTTTTGTATCTCAACCATTTGCGATTATCTAAGAGTTTGTAATTCATTAATCGACCTGCGGCGCTGACTGTTTGGACGCAAAGAAAAAAAAACCAAAGCATCTCGAAAGACGGATTATAATGATGGGCACCAAGCAACAAGCAGTAAGCACCAACAGGAAAGGGGCAAAAACTGTCTTTCTTCTTCTGCTCTTTCACCATGGCATTTCTCTTTGGTAGCAATGCCGCCGAAGAAGAGAGGAAAAGAAAATAACGCCGATTGTGGGTCAACATGCTTATGTTGCACATGCGAGTAGCTGCCACTATCCATATGAACTGGAATTGGTATAAAAAGATCGTCGGCACATGGCTAAGGCATCAGTTGCTGACTTCCATTCCAGTTAGGTTAACATCGTCTGAGCGTTTCTTTCAAAAACTAAGTCGTGCTTACAACAATATGAAGGTTCGACACGTCGTCACTCAAATGGATTATCCGCAGGACTGTTACCCTAATCACATCCCGTTTTCTTTTAGGTCTTCGTTTGCTTATTCGCCACGATGGCGGTTGCTTCGGCTGGATTCTTGGGCGGCAGTGGTGGTGGCGGTGGTGGCCATGGCGGTGGTGGCCATGGCGGCGGCTTTGGCGGCAGCATCGGTGGCAGCATCGGCGGCGGCTATGGCGGTGGTCATGGTGGTGGCGGTGGCGGTGGCGGTCATGGTGGCTCCATCTCTGCGGCTCCAGTCAAAGTGATCAAGGTCATCGACGAGGGTGGCAGTGGAGGAATTGGCGGTGGCCATGGGGGATGGGCCGGCGGCGGCGGCGGTGGCTACGATAGTGGTGCCTCATTCGGCGGTGGCTTCGACCATGGAGCTTCCTTCGGCGGCGGTCACGGTGGAGGATTCGATGGCGGTGCATCATTCGGCGGCGGCCATGGAGGTATCGGAGGTGGAGATGTGAAGATCATCAAGGTTATTTCTGAGTCCGGCGGATCATCCCTGGGCGGAGGCGGTGGATGGGCTGCTGGTGGCTCAGGAGGCTATGGCGGCGGCTACGGAGGCGGCTTAGGCGGTGGCTACGGAGGCGGCTTAGGCGGCGGTCATGGCGGTGGCTTCGGCGGTGGTGCTGAACAAGTCAAAATCGTCAAGATCATTAGCAGCGACTCCGGCATCGGCGGAGGCATTGGCGGTGGAATCGGCGGAGGACATGGCGGTTGGGCCTCAGGTGGCAGCATCGGCGGTGGCAGCATCGGCGGAGGACATGGCGGTTGGGCCTCAGGTGGCAGCATCGGCGGCGGCAGCATCGGCGGTGGCTGGGCTTCATCCGGTGGTTGGGACTAAGCCATCCGTATCATAGATTCACCAACTCATAAACAAAAGTGATAGTCTCTCATAGCTGCATATGTATTAAAATCTTTTTCCCCCGATATCCCAGTGTGAATGTGCGAGTGTGTTGTACCTGAAAGTAAAAAATCAGACCCTGTTAATGTTGTTAATAAATTCTTATTGTTAAAAAAAATATATATCCTTTATTTGCGTTTACTTTTACAGGCGCGGTTGTGTAACCGCACAAGAAAAGGGAAAGGATTGCATAACCCCATCTGCCATATTGAGCATAAATGGTTACATTAGTTCAGAGGGTTTGGTCGAGTGGTTTCATCCGCAAAATTGTGTTAACTTTCACCCGGGAGTTTCTTTTAATTGCTTTGAATGGCAAAATTCGGAATTCGGGGATTTTCACTTTCGAAACGAGGAACACTTCAGCATAACGAGGGCGAAGTGTAGTGAACAGCAATTTGGCAGTCAAATGGTATGCCTGGCGGTTTATATCTGCCCGTTCATCTCTTGCTAGGGGTACTGAAGAAAGCGCTGTTCGGATTGTGTAATTAGATGTAGTGGAGCGTAGTTGATTGTAATTTATGATGTTGGACTGCGTTGAGTGTACTTTTTTGACCGGCGGGCATCTCTCTTTGGATTGTGGCTGGGAGTGTTTGAAGTTTCGGTGTTAGTTATTTATGACCATACTGTGGATCTACTTGGAGGTAGATTGGTTGTGGGCTCCCAACGAAAGTCACGTTGAAAGTGGTCGTAAGTGGTCACAATAATTTCGTATTTACAATTAGTCATCTTCAGTTTTGGAGGCTCCAGGCAGCCTAATAATAAATAAAAAAATAACCACCAAAATCAGTATCTCAATAATAAAGAGAGTAAGACACACGTCACTGTAGTCACGACTCACAGTTTACAGAACGGCATCTTCTAATCTCACTGACCTTCTGTTTACGGAAACTAATTTCACGGTAGACCTTATAGGTACTCGGTACTTGACAGAGCGTTAGGGATATCGTTTATCTGTCAATATTTAGAGATAGGCTTCAAAAAAAAAAGCAATCCATTGCCGATGTCTGCCCTCAAGACCTGCACTCGCATTGTACACATTTACTTCTCCCTTGACGCTATTCTCTGCCTTGAATCTCCAAGTCAGGTTATGGGAGTAATTATGTCAAAAAGGAGTGTTTTCCGCCACGCCGGGCTCAATGAATTCGCATTTCAAAAAAAGAACTAAGATATCATGGGAAAACTAAATTTTTCTTTATGTGCTCTAATTTTGTATAATGTTTAAAAGCACTTGAGGTACCAATCCATTCAGGAGTATCAAAGTTCTCGAGTAATTCGCTGTAAATTTTGTATAAGCCGCAATGTTATATAAACGAGAAATCTAGTGTTGTGCAGCACAAAACGTTTTTGCTGCCCTTGCCACAGCTCATTTGGTAAGATCAGTTGCGTATGGAAGCCGCCTTATTTATGTTCTTTATAAATGGAATTATTATAGATCCGGACTATTCTGTAGTCTTAGAAATAAGTCAGTAAAAAAGCCTCGTCGTCGCAAACGAAAATTTGTTTCGTGTTTGAAAACGTTCGTGGAAGAGGAACCTACTGAATTTTTTAATTATACAGAAGCTCAAGCCTAGATAGCTGTTGTCTTAGTCCGACGAACCGGAGACATGTCTAAATACCTTAAGATTCAAGTTGCCCCTATTGTTTAGTTTAGAGCGCTCGCTAAGAGCCAGTAAGCTAGATTAAGATAAATGTTAGTTTTAAATTAGATTTAATCGTTTTTGTCTAGTATATAAGTTTAATTAAGAATACAAATAAAAATGAATTTAAAAAAAAAAGTTGCCCTTGCCCAAACTGTTGAAAACTTTAGTTTGTAGACAGCATCGTCGGGACGGAGGCTAAATAGAAAGAATTCCCGAAGACTTAGTAGCTTTTAACAATTGCGGCTTGCACAGGGAGACATCAACCGAATATGATACACTGTCTTCAGCTTTTCACTGCAGTGATGCGACTGCACTTTGTTGAAAGGTAGGCCGGAATCGGGCAGGAGCTTCAATATAAGGGCCTTCGAAAAGACTCGACATTTGGATTATATCTACATTATTAGTAGGTACATTACCAACCTCTTTTTGAAAACAATGGTTGACATTTTGCCTACACTGAGAAAAAAAAAAAGATTGTTAAGCGAAGGAATTTGAGAATTTTAAAAAAAAAATTTAACCTAAAAGTTCTCGCTAAAGGACTATTCACGTGAGAGAGAATTGCGAACTGGCGAATATTCGTAGATTCTGACATTTTATTCACATGAAAACTTTTTTTAGCCGCAGGAATCATTCGCATTTTTGAAGGTTAAGCTCGAACGAATTTTTCATTCGTGGGCTTATAAATCGCGACTGTCTTATGCGGATTGTGAATAAAGTGTGACAGTTCGCTGCAAGAATTTTCAATTTGAGGGAAAATTGCTGAAATTGTAAATTTCGGTATTTTACTCAATTAAGACAAAGTTTTTTTTAGATGAGATATTTGATTAATTAAATATACCTAATGCTACTCACAGTTCGCGCTCATGTAAATGGTCCTTTACTGTTATTTTTAATGGGCCTTACCAATAACCATTTTTAGTTTCGACTCTAAATTTTAGTAGTTCACAGTGGCTATATTTTCCATACGAATTTCGATATTTTGAGCTTTCGTAAATTTAAAGTCGAGACTAAAATTTTTATTAGTAGGTACGGCGCAATAACAAGATCTCGTTTTGAAGTTTTCGAGAATCAAAAATTCAGCCTAAAAAGAAACTCTCCATAAGTATTCTCTTAAATCAAAAGTTTATATATTTGGGTTCATTTTAACAAATGTAATTTTTTGGCGTTACAATGTTTTTTTTGTGAGTGTGCGTTAATAAAAAATAAAGTGCACGACTGTGACGAACCAAACTTTTTCGTTGGTCAAAAGTTTGATTGGTTCTTTTCTTATTTTATTAATAGGTAGGTAAAAATCTGAGAAGCTATGCTAGATAAAAGAAACGGTTCATGAAATATACGAATAGTGTTAAATAAAATACATTTTTGTGTTATTCATCTGATACGGCAGTATATCAATATGGGGGAAGAACGTGTCAGAAGTTGAAGCTCTCAGTAACAGCAACAGGCAATTGTCGCTAGTTCTGCTTAGAAAGCGCCTACTGTTCTATTTTAAGATGATACAAGATTTTTGAGTACAAAGCAATTGAAGTGGAATTTTCTGATTGTGTGAGGCTCCAAACGGTTGGAATTATTTTAATGTTCGCATTCAATAACTCATTCAATAATGCTCGAGCTCAGTTCAGGTTCTGCTCTGAACTAAAAAAGAAAAACGCCTAATATGACTGGAAAAAAGAAGAAGTGGAAAATCTAAAAAGAAGTTGTAATTGCTTTTTATTGGTGTGGTGTTGAGTTTTACAAAAATATGCGAAGACAGATAGGGATTTGGGTAATCATTTTTGAGAAATAATTTAAAAACGGATTTATTTGATTTTTTTAAGGAAAACTAAGTGTGGAACCTCATTAAGAATACCAATATAATTTATAGTAAGTATTTTGATCAAAATCGTTAGTGTTTTTTTTTTTTAAATTATGCAGACAAGACAGTAACAAATTGTTCAATGTTTAGTTTGAAAATAACAATTGTTTATCTATTTACCTGAAAGCTGAGTATTTGATATTGTTTAAAATGTAAGCAGTACTTGTTTTTTAAGGTTCCATCGAAATTGAAAATGGGGTTTTCGAGATATGAGCAGTTTTTTAAATTAGCGTTTTCGGTGATTCGAATTTAAAATTAAGGACGCACTAATTTTACTCAAAATTTGCATTTGGGTCAAAATCGTTTTTGCCGTTTTCCATTAAACTAAAGAAAGCCAAATTTTAAAAAAATGCCTAGTTTTCAAAAATGCATTGCACGATAATATAGACAAAAACTGAGTTAACTAAAGGGTGATTTTTTAAGAGATTTAGAACTTTTTTTAAAAAAAAAAACACAAAAAATTCGAAAAAATGAATGAAATATTTATTTGAATCGATAGTTTGAACCTTGCAATTTAATGTTTAAAGATAATTTCATGCGAATGTTGACCGCGGCTGCGTCTCAGGTAGCCCATCCGCTGAGTCCAATTTTGGCATACTCTTTCACACATATCGGCCGGTATCTCACGAATGAATGCATGGATGTTGGCTTCCAGTGCGTCAATCGAAGCGGGCTTGTCCCTATACACATTAGCCTTGGCATACCCCCACAAAAAATAATCTAATGGTGTCAAATCGCACGATCTAGGCGGCCAATTGACCGGCCCGAAACGTGAAATTAACTGTTCACCAAACTCGCCTCGCAATTGCGCCATTGTTTCGCGTGCTGTGTGGCATGTGGCACCGTCTTGTTGAAACCACATATCATGCAAGTCAAGAACTTCCATTTCGGGCAAAAAAAAGTTTGTTATCATCGCTCGGTAGCGTTCACCATTGACAGTAACGCTGCGATTCGCATCATCTTTGAAGAAATATGGCCCAATAATGCCGCCGGCTCATAAACCGCACCAAACAGTGGCTTTTTCGGGATGCATTGGTAGCTGTTGCAATGCTTCTGGCTGATTTTCACTCCAAATGCGGCAATTTTGCTTATTTACGTACCCATTCAACCAAAAATGAGCCTGATCGCTGAACACAATTTTTCGATAAAAAAGCAGCGATGAACATTTCGAACCGAGCACGAATTTTGATAGTAAAATTCAATAATTTGCAAGCGTTGTTCATTTGTAAGACGATCCATAGTTAAATTGCAAACCAAACTGAAGCTGTTTGACAGTGACACAAGGTACTAAACACACGTCAGCTGTCAAAACCAGTGTTGCCAAAACCAAACTAGCTAAAAAATCACCCTTTATTAAGTTAGAAATTACCATATTGCCTTAGAAGAGAATTTTTGTTACAATCGTATAGACCGATTCCGAAATATCTCCAAATTTCAAAAGTATCATTATTCGATTTTTTAGCCAAAAACTGGGTATGCAGTGAGGGTAACTTTCCCTACTTAAGCTTTAATATCAATTTTGGTTGAAATCTTTAGAGACGTTTTCGAACAATTCGAACTGGTACGAACATTTTATATGGGAAATACCATTAATATTGAGGTTACCTTGCAAGAAAAAAAAAAACAACCCCGAACTGGAAGCCCCCAAACTCCAAAACCGAAATTTGAACAAAAGCCGTTTGGGCTATATGCCTCGGGACATACGGACAGACAGACAGAATTTCGCGTCCCACTTTTTTGAGTTCCGCTATAATCGTAATGTCAGAATTGATTGATATCTCTAGTTCGAAATTATGTACGAAAATACAATATCTCTCTCTTACTATGTAATCGAGAAAGTTAAAAACCAAAAGTTATGTAGAACTTACAACAACAGCATTTGATCCTGCTATTCATCGAGATCACGAATCATGATCTGAAAATTTATTGTTCTATTTCCCACTAGGCGGCTGGTTTCATTCTTCAAAGTTGGTATGCCTGTAAGAGTAAGATATTCAACACCTTTCATAACACAAAAAATCAAAAAGCATTGGTTTTCACAACGAATAAATTTCCCGTTCTTCGAGATTCGGATCAGATTACGCTGATAATTAAATACGGCTAATATCATCATGCCATGGAAGTATCTGCACATACTCTTGTGAAGAAAAGATTGGTCCTGGTATTGCCTTGCTTTGAGTAATATTTTCCCAACAAGCATTTTAAAGAAGTCTGTTGTATACTATACGAGGGCAACACTTGTTTAAGCCGAGCTGAACACAACCAAACTCCACCTTAGAATGGCTGTTATGCTGTCATCACGACACATAACCAATCAACCTTTTAAACGATTAAATACAAAATTTAACTTTCCACTCAATTGTGTTTCTTATTTATTCCTTAATAGAATAAAGTCAAATGACAGCGGGTCACCTTGTCAATCATATTTTTTGACACATTAAAAAATCTAGTTATCTTGAGTTGACTAAATTCGTCCGAAGAAGATGAACCCTGCACGCTAAACCTAGATTGGTTACGTCACTTTTCCTACGTCAGCCAAATTATATACGAACTGTCAGCTTAGTACTTAGTCAAGAAATGTTTGACTAGGTGCGTCAGGTAAGCCTCCATAGACGTCGACTAAAAAACTGTTCTTATGCCTGATCTAGTACAATCGAAACTGAGCACTGAGACACATCAAGTCAGCCAGCTGTCATATTTAGTAAACTACATTCTTAAACGTCCGCATTGTTGTCGGCTATAGTAAACCAGTGAGCTTTCTCCATCATCATTCGGCAGACTGGGATGTCCGAATATGTCATTGAGCTCGCTATATATACATATACCTAGCCCGTCTCTAAAAATATTATTTGTATTTTAGATCTAATTAAGTGAAATGACTAAACCACTGCCCCATACAATAGTCAGGCACGAGACCGGTTCTGACACCTTCTTCCCCCATATTGCATAATTTTCTGAAGGAAGATGGGGCTTGTCTACTGCACGCCAACTGCCACTAAACCGGGCACACGCGCACAAGTGATCTCATGCAGACAGCTTAATCTTCTTTTATATTTTTCCGCCGGCTAACTTTTTCCAACAAGTTTGTGCAAATGTTTAGTTAATTATTGCCAAAACTATAATACACACGTCTTTTGCAATTCAAATGCTCGCATTATACGAAACTGGATTAATTTATGGCCAATTCAAAGCAAATGTGCATCTGGTGGACAAGGGCGCTGGTTATTTAATTAGCTGCAAATGGCCGCCGGCCAGTTTTTCACAAGATACAAATTTGGATACAGATTCGCACTTGGCTATTGGGCCAATCTAATTGCATGTATATGTATTAGCCGGACATCATATAAATTATTATATTGAATGCCTGCGATGAGTTGCGACGTTTCCTTCCCATATCATGGGTTTTTTTATGTTTGTGCCTGACCTACAGCTGCTGCTAAGTATATCATAATCATAAATTAATTGCGGTGGTCTTAAGCTAATCTTCGGGGCCAGTCGGGTTATGCTAAGCAGTCAGATGGTTTTATTTGTTTGTTTTTTATTTTTTCGAGGGTAAAATATTTTGATGATACCCCTCCCCGAACGGTGGCCTGCGGAACTGATACCATCCGCCTTCAAGAAGAATTCAAAGCTTTGTCTAAACTTGGGAATATCCCAAGTTATTTAGATTTTTTTTTTTGTGATTTTTGATCCTCACACGAGGTGGGGCCAGAAGTATAAAACCAATTCGCTCTGGTGGTGTTTTCATAGTTCGATCGCGTTATCCGAGTCGAGTTAGAAAGATGAAAGTGGGTATTCGAAAGACGGTCCGAGCTTGGATAAGGATTAACGATACTCTGTACTTTTCAGGTGTTCTTTTGTGTCCTTTTGGCAGCGATTGCTGTAGCCAATGGCTCCTTCATTAAGGGCATTAGTTTTGGCGGTGGTGGCTACGGAGGTGGTGGCTACGGAGGTGGTGGCTACGGAGGTGGTGGCTACGGAGGTGGTGGCTACGGAGGTGGCGGCTACGGAGGTGGCGGCTATGGTGGCGGCGGCGTCAGTACCGTCAAAGTGATTCATGAAGTTGCTCCAGTTGTTGTCAGCCACGGAGGTGGCGGCGGTGGCTATGGAGGTGGTGGCTACGGTGGCGGCTATGGAGGCGGCTATGGAGGCGGTTATGGAGGCGGTTATGGAGGCGGTTATGGAGGAGGCCATGGTGGTGGTGTTAAGATCATCAAGGTCCTCAATGTCGGAGGCGGTGGCTACGGAGGTGGCGGCCACGGAGGCGGTGGCTGGTCTGGCGGTAGTTACGGCGGTGGATACGGTGGTGCCTCCAGCGGCTGGTGGAAGAAGTAAATTGTGCAGTAAAGTGATACCATGCACAAGTACAAATGTATATTTCTGTTAAATAAAGATCAAATTTAAATAGTTAAAAAAGTAGTGTCCTCATTTCAAGGATTTTTGCGAAAAATTTCGTCTGAGCATTAAGGACTGTAGGTGTTTTAGTGGTGATGGCTAATTTTAGGTTCTAAATTATTCAGCTGCCAAGTGAAAGACTGCCGGTGTTATTCAAAATCTTGACTGAACATGGAACAGCTTTGATACAGTGGCGTATACCCAAGACCTCCAACCCTTTGAGATAGACCGATATCGTCTGATATAATCAAAGTTTATGGACCTGTTGCCAAGTTATGCAGCAGAGTTCACAGATTTGTTTGAACCATTATGCTTTTTTAAAACTTAGGGTTTTTCCACTGACATAAAATTGTAGATCCCTTCCATTCGTTCCAAAAATGAAACTCACACAAAACGAGTGGTTGTGAGAAGCTAGGCCTTGGGTCCCTACGGACCTGTTGCGCCAACTATTATTAATATTATTATGCTTTTTAAGCCCCTCCGTATCCAATAAAAGTATTTGCGTCTGATACAAATCAATAGCCTCAAGTCGTCTTTGATTCTGTCAAATGCCAATTATAATTCTTACTTAAGCTGTTTAGCATCAAAAGTATCTATACAACTCATTGGCAAGTGTTTTTTTTATCAAAGGCTGGCTCGTTATCCAATATAGGCCCACTTTTGGAATCGATATTTAGAACTTCGGAACATACTTAATAAGACTGCCGGTGCTTAAGCTATACCTTTACTGATATTTGGATTTAAATTCTCAATACACGTATAAGTTGGTACCTTCATCTATCCCTGGCTTGAGCAGAGGCCTACTGGAACTGGGACCTATGTCTAAAAGTTGCTCCCTTGCTGCCTTGCTCCCATGCACTTCTTGCATTTCTCCCTGGCAATGTTTCAAACGATGACCTAAATAAATAAAATAAATAGATGGTGCAACAAGTCTGTATAGGTACCCTGGGGTTTTCACAACCGTTCGTTTTGTGCTTTTATGACCGGGACGACTGGAATCGACCTACAATTGTAGACATAATTTGTGAAAAAAAATTCTGTAAAAATAAAAAACATTGACAATTCACAATTCTTAAATTGTTTTATGTTAAAATATGCGTATACAAAATATATAGCAGAAGGTCTGAGCCAACTAAATAGCAGACTCAGAATTGGCATAGCATTTACTTTGTCTGATAAGTTTTATTCACACCGGTCTGAGTAAAGGGTCAGTGCCGCCGCTTTTTGAACATGTCAAAAGTTGGAACTAACTCAAATTGGTTTTTACTCATACGAAACGTAGCAAGCCTTCGATTTTAACATTTTTCTTGAGTAAAAGCAGTTGCTAAGATTTATGCATACAACTCATTGTTATTGATGGGCCGACTAACTCTTTTGATATTAAACCTGGGATGCTCTCACATCAATTTTAGATTCCCCCTTTTTTTTTGGTCGGAACAAGCAGTCAATTTAATAACACCACAGATGGGTTTAGATATTGAAAAATGGGTGTTTGATTCCCATTTCACCAGTTAGTAGCTTTTTCGATTGCTCAATTCCGTCATAACCGGGTTTCCACCATAAATTAGCTTTATTCCTGTATCTGTTGTTTGAAAAGTGTTTAAGCAGTGCAAGACTTATTTTGGGTCAATGATGGTTGAGCTCAAATACAATTATATTTAGCCGCGGCGAGAACCTTCCTTTCGGGAATTGTCTCTTTGTAGTCAATAGCTAAGCCACCCAGTTGTGCAGTTTACACAGAAAAATGGAGTCTACCTCATAGGCGCAAAGTTTACCTATACGAGTATATTATGCAACGTCTTTTATAAAATTCAAATTATACAATAATTGACTGTAACCTGATCACAGTGTTGACGTTTGGCCCTTTGAGCCTCAAGACCCAAGGCCCAAATTTTTAAAAAAAATTATAAAAATGGCCCCTTTTTCAGTTTAAGTAGGATTTTATTCTTGGTTGAACGAAAAATATGAAAAATTAATATGTACATATGTTTTTTTTTACAAATAAATGTTATTGCTGCTGTTTTTTTTTTTTCTATATAAGTATTTTATGTGGAAGGCCCATTTTTATCAGCGCCCCTTTTTAAGTTACCTTTTTTTTTTTAAATTTGCAGCGGTAACTCTGTCTGATCACACACATAAATTAAATTCGCCTTGGCTGCACTCCAGGTGTAGGTATAGCATATAACCAGTATTACCAAGCAACGAAAAACAATCAAAGACTTGTTTTAAAACCAAAACTATCGGCTAGAATCACAACTCCTTTGCAACTTTGAGTAGACATCGAACTACAGTGGCGACGGCGCATTGTTTCGAATTTATATACTTTGATCGATGGGCCAAATTCGTTCCACGGTTGTTAAAAAAGAAGCTGGATGACGCAATACTCGCCGGATCTATGTTTCTACATTAAAATAGAATTATTAACTCACTGAATGAAAAAACAAAGAAAAATATAATAAACAAATGAAAATAAGTGTTTAAGACGGACATTTATATACCCTAACCAGTTGATCTTTAGTACAGCTCAATTATTAGCTTGATAACAAATATTGTTTTAACAAATTACAAAAGCTAGTTTCGTTGACGTGACTTTGACTTTGAAAACCAATACAAATATTAATGCAAGTCGCATTAGCACGTGATACAAGTTTCTTTTTAGGATGCTACCCCAAAAGTCTGCTACAAAACTTGTAAACTGGTTTTCAAACGTTTTTGTTTTTCTGGTAAATGCGGCAATGTTCGACTGAGAGATTTAAAAAAAGTGTGTTATGTTGATGTTTGACGAGTGCGCGATTTAAGTAAATAAAAAACCCGCTTCTGGAAGGAGTATGCTACTGCATGACGAATACACCAAACGAGTATTTATTTCGTTACTTCGCTGTAGGTACTGCTTCATTCCGTTCACGGATGAGACAATTCGGCCTTGTATAAAGTTTTTTTTAGAAAAAATGAGTAATCCACTTTTTTAAGTTCTTTCATCATCGTTTTATCAGAAGCCCCAGTTCAACTATCGAACTGAAACAATACCTAAATCTGCAGCTATTCAGTTTCTTATGCCCGCGACCCTTCAAAGGTGCAGAGGAAACTTTTAAAAGTAACTGAATGATTGGGCTACACCTTTTCCTTGCTTTCTGTACGAGAAAGTTGATAACCGCTAATACAATTTACACAACCATTAGTTTTGTGTGAGTTTTTCATTTTTAAGACGAATGGAAGGGATCTACAATTTAAGGCCGACTCTAAACTGCTAATTGTTAACAACTGGGGACGAAAAACCTTCTGTACCACATGAGGTTCCCTGGATGTATACACATCGGTGGTGACTGGTGACGACCTATCAAAAAATAAGTCAATTGTGGAATAGATAAAGGGACGGTGTGTATCGACTTGGGCTTCGTTGGTTATTTCGAATTTATTGACTTCCATTCCGCATAAACATTTTTTGAACATTTGTCTCCGAGAAATGGATGGCAATAGAATAGCTCTAGAAAAAGAATGATGGAAGAGTAGAAAAACGGTTTGGAAATGTGGCACAGTTTTATAATTTTTATTGAACATTTTATAAGTAATACAGCTTTACATAATTATGTATAAATAAATATAATTCCTATTTTAAAATATGATAAATTCGTACTCGGACATAAAATTTAACAAGAAATTCCTTGTTTTAATTTTTACAACAATTGTAAGGCAATTCGTTTTTCAAAATGTTTTAAAACATTCGCCTGAAAATTATTTACAAAATACATATTGCGAAAACAAGAAATACATTTTTGTTCAAAATTTTCTAAAGAGTTTAAAGTCCTTCTAATGGCCGTGTCAATTTCACACCTCCATATTCTTTGAAATTTGTTAAGTTGTGGACTAAATTTCAATTCATACTTGTGGCTTAGGCTGTATTTCTTCAAATTATAAGTTGCAAAATAATAAAATGAATAATAAAATGCATTATTAGTACCCAGGTCGACAGTTTTATAGTCAGGTTCCGTTTTAAAAGCGCAAACTATATTCTCCATATTTTGTTTTGCTGGTTCCATCTGAAAGGTCAATGTTTGCAGTTGGCTCACAGTTTCCACGGGAAACATCTTTCATGTACTTTGCCGAAAAAGACATTTTGAATAAGCACATAGATCGAAATGGAGTCAGCAACTTGTTATTTTCTAATCGGTTGCGTGAAACAGCAAAGGTGTTTTCCAAGCAATCTTGGTTAAGATTTCTTGTTAAAAGAAACTTAACAAAACTACAACAAATAAATCATTTATATTCTGTTGCCATCCTCTTATAAAACTCATTTGTTTAGTTACATTTCTAGAACTATAAAACAAGTCATTTGTTCCGGGCTTGCGAAAAATGGCTTTCTGAAATTTTTGGGTTCTCGAAATTTAGTTGAATTGAAAACATTTTACTTTATTTTACTTATCAATAATTTCAGCGGTATAAATAGCTGTTGAATATGCAGCAACTAAACTAGCTAAAGTATTAATTTTTAAATTTTCTTTTCTATTAATTCAACCACAGTATAAACTATAGAGGAGGAGGAGCTACAGAGAGCAGTGCTGCCAGATCAAATGTATGTAAATCTGGTTCTTAGGCCCGTATCGCCAGGGATTCCACGATTTTCCTGGTGAATTTCTTAAAACTTACGTTAATCCGGAGTTTTTTTTTAAATTTTTTTTTTACTTTTATTGGACATTCCGGTAAATATCAAATTCTGAAGATTGGTCCATTTTTGTTGTAGGACTTAAAACAAACATCCTATCTCAGCGAAAGTAAAGTACAACAACTAGTGTCACCTCCTCCAAGCCAGTCTGACATTATGCAAGACAGTTTGATTAAGTGCTAGGTAGATATCCCTGTTTTGCTTTTTTATCTCAATTTGGGGTGATATCTTGTAAATCGTGTCCTTAGGGCCCGATTCTGGTAAAATATCCGGGTTTACTGGTGTATAAATCCTTAACTAGGTACCATAAAAAGTTGATGAACAACTGTGACACACAGTTCGAAATAAAGGGTTTTCCAATGAGAGGTGTTGTTGTGAATGACCCGCTGTCACTTTTGAAGCTTTTATTCTTTAACATTTGACAAGTAGAAACTACGCCATTACTAAAAATGGAACGATACACGCTTGCACAATGCATTGAAACTATTAAAATTCACTACAAAAATGGTTCCGGAGTGCCTCATGATTTTTTTTTTGTTTTCTTTTTGTATTGGTATTTTTTATACGATTTGCATAATTATGTTGTGAGAGTGTCCCTATATTCACTGTTAGTAGATATACTCTGCTCTTGGCAACAGTTGCTGCTTATTCAGGCTATGGAAACATTCTATATTTCGAGGAACTAAAAACATTCGGTATACGACTCGGGAGAAGTCCTGCTAAACGACGTTGCAGCCTGGATTATTTTTAAGGCGGAAGAAGATATTCTCGGTCGCTATAAAAGAACGACGCAAAATTGTTGATCCCGTTTGCGTTGACGGGCTTTGGGGTAGGAGCTTGAACAACGAACTAGACGAGCAGAACAGTGACATGGACCTAGTCAAATTATGTTCACATCGCGGTCATAAAAAATATCTAAAACAGGCATATAGAACGTATGGACCTATAGACTCTTTGACTCAAACTTAGAGCGAGTTGGTGCGCACAAGTGGGATAACTGGAGAAGCTTGTTAGAAGAGATCTGTCTTCGCACCTCGAACTGAATCACCACCTAAGAATCAAAAGGATGAGAAGCTCGTTTATGCGATGGAAGGCTTTTGAAGAGCTTTTTCAGCCAACACAAATGATACCTACTGCAGCAGCTGAAATAAGGAATCTCGCCCTTATCTGGTAGAGCAGTAAGGCCATTTTAAAGCCCCTCTCAACATTCGTAAATTTAAAAAGTGTCTCGAAATGATTAAGATCCACTGATAACCAATACCTTTTACCTTCAAAAAGATATAAAAGACAGTGAGCAATCATAAATTAGAGATGCGATAAGACCGCACCTGCATCTTTAATGAAATTCTGAGCTTAAGCTAGAGTTCCACCCGGCCACCGACAGTAACATGTCTTTTAGCATGTCTCTTAAGCTATGTATAAAGTTAGCCAACTCTCTTCGACAGTATATGACGAAACAACGAGTTTTGCACAATGACAAACATGCAGACATTTTATTAGGTCATTATCTATATTTTATTACCTTTTCCAAAATAATTTATAAAATAAAGGCGCCTCGCACATATAATGATGATTAGAACAACACTAACTGAGACATATCTCCTCATTTAAATACAGAGAAGAACAACTTTCGGATCTGCATTCCATATGCTTACCAATGAGTACGTTCAAGGAGTGAGTTCTCGTTCTACTTCTGAAAATAAGTCCGTGGTACTTCGCACTTGTATATAAGGGAGAATTCAACTTCAAGTGGATATAGTCTAGTTTTTGAAGTTGTACTTATTGCAAACGTTAATATGAAAGTAAGTCTCAGCGAATCGCACTAAGGACTTTCAACTTGAATGCTAAAATTTTCCTGTCGTTGTATGTTAGATTGTTGCGGTTCTCTTCGCTCTTGTAGCCTACGTTAGTGCCAGCGGTATTGGCTTGGGCGGTCTTGGAGGTGCTGGAATCGGCTACACTGGCGGATTAGTTGGAGGATATCAAGGAGGACTCGGAGGACTCGGTGGCCATGGTGGAATTGGTGGACTTGGTGGACATGGTGGCATTGGTGGTCGTCGCGTTATTTTAGCTCAGCCGGTGATCGTCACTCCAATAGGTGGCCTAGGAGGTATAAGGTCCCACGGACGTATTGGCCATGGAAGAGGTGCTCCATTAGGTGGTGGCTATGGAGCTCACTCCGGTATCTGGAGACATTAGATATGGCAATCGACTATAATAAAGATACATTTAAAATTATACAGTGAGTGGGAGTGTTTTCAGTGTTTATTTCAAGTTATCTGTCAGTCATTATCAGTCTGGCATCGCTATAGCTTATACTCAAGGCACACAAAGAACTCAATTATAGGCTAAAAGACTAGAGGGGAATCGTTTTACTTGTTTTATTTAATGAAGAAATTAAAAACATATACTTACTTGAAGACGGGGTTAAAAGTAACAGGGCTGGTGTAACATTTAAAAATGTAAGAGTTGATTGAAGGAGCAAAATGTTGGTCTTCTCCAAAGCAACGAAGTGCCTAATCGAGTTTTATATTCATTCTCAGTTTTAGCCGTACTTTGATGATTTTTAACTTTTTTGCTTGCATTTTTTGTATTGCTTTTCCCACTCAGTGTCGGTTGTTTTTTGTAGCTAAAGCATAGTATGCATATGATCCGAAACGAAATTTTCCGGTGGTCTCCAAATGGACAGCGAAACGTGTGAAAAGGCAGCGGAAAATAATTTGCGGAGAGTTCCATCAGCTGCCGCACAAATAGCAGAGTTTCCATCACCGGCTATTTATCTCCGATATAGATACTCGACTCGATTTGACTTTTCGCTGGCTACTTAAAATTGTCATTTGGGAATTATCCTAAGCTTAAGCGTATATCTTCTGGTGAATTGTGTGTAAGAATTTACACAACCCAACTTTGATGAAATTGTTTTTTATAAGCTTAACAGATGAGCTTGTTTCTGGAATCCGGATTAATATTTCAGGACCTTCATTTTATTGAAAACTATAACTTCTTTCGTAATGAAACTGGCATTACCTTTTTTTCAAAGACTTGGTAGGTAGTTCAAAGATATAGGCACAAATAATTTTCATTGTCAAATATTTCTTTACGTTTCTAAGTTTAGCAAAAACTATATTATATGGAAACACGAATAAAATAGAATTTAAAAAAGAAAAAAAAAAAACACATTTCTACCTAAAGCCTTGTGCAGATAACCCGAAACGAAAAAAACCCATACAAAAGTCACACAACAAAATCATGAACGAAAAATTACGCTCTCCTTTTCGTTTTGCATTTCGCTGCTGCGAAATGATGGCTTGGCACAATTATCCACTCTCTTTTCGCACACGGTTATTGTCTGGGACATTATTTGCTTGCGAAAATTTGACATTTGTACTGCAGTTTTGCCAGCTTTTATAAGAGGTATGGAATGAAACTAGAAAATTTTAGCGCCAAAAATATCCAAACTCAAATCCGAAGATCAAAAATGCACATTTTTTTCGAAGTTCATTGACTTTTGACACACTCATTCTGATTAAACTGTTTTTAAGACGACAATGTTAACTTAAAAATAGGTGGTCATAGCAAAAATTCTGTCAGAAAAAAATTTCCCTACGAAAATACTTAAAACAAATCAACTAACACTGATAGGATTCCATCAGAAAAAAATTCCTGACACATGGAACAGTACAGAAATTAATTATTTCAGTGGAATGATTTATTTAACTTTTTGTGGAATTAACTGAGAATTTGATCGGAAAAAGTTTTTCGTAAGGAAAAATTAAGTAAATTTGAAGAAAATTTGCTAATTTATTTTGATAAACTAACTTTATAATTCATAAGCAACATTAATTTGAAGACCAAGATTCAGTTCAACCATCAAGAAAGAAAATGTTTACGGTTTCGTTTTACCTACGTATGTAACTAGGGCCTTATACGAAAAGTGTATACGTTCGTAATTGACGTATGCATTTTCTTTTTATAAATACATAAGGTGCCCAGAAATCACCAAACCTTAAAGTAAATAGTCTTAATCAGTATAATTCCCAAACGACAATTTTAAGGGGCCAGCGAAAAGTTCGATCATCTGCATACCCCGCTTAAACAATTTCTCCCCCCAAATTTCCACCGGTCAACCAAAAAAAAACCCTAAATCTGAGGGGAAAACCCTTAAACAAGCAGCACTGGCTACACAAACATTCCTATCCTATCGCATATCAACGAACAAAAGAGCACTAGACACACGAAATCTGCAATCGGAGAGCGAAGAAGCCCATTCGAACACCACATAAGTGTCTATCTACACAACGATAAACTTCTCAATTCCTGCGAGTACAAGTCACTGAAAATAAAACCCTGGTATATTTGACAAAAATGCGGGTCCATTCAACAATTTTTTTTTTTTCAATATACGTCCAACAAAATGTTTCTATCAGATTGACAAAATATTAATAAGTTTTACCTTGTCTTAAAATGTTTGTTGTGATAACAATAAAACTGTTGTGTTAACAAAAATCTTTTCTTGTGCGTATCAAAATAATTTGTCAGATTCATCAAAATGTTGTTAATTTTACAAAAAAAGATTTGCCAATTCTACCATTGCTGTTTTGTCATATCAACAATTAACTGTTGCTTTTACAAAGAAATGTATCAATTTGGTCTTTAACTTTTTGTGGTTTGTCAGTTCGGTTTTTGTATTTTGTTGAATCGACAGCAAATATTGTTGATTGTACGGAAATAATTTCTCAGTTCTGCCGTTCTGTTTTAGATAAGGTAAAAAAAATTAGATTTATTACAAAAGTTACAAAATATTTTTTTTTCCTGCATCCTAGATATTAAGTTTTTAAGTTTAGGTTTAGAGTAGGGGGTCTTTGGGAGGGACCAGGCTAGCCAACTTGTAAAAATGCTTCGAAGACTCGAGCGAAGCCAAAAGCGTCTTTGGCGCGACTGAACCATTTTTGACCACTGCAGGCGCCCAGGGACGCAATCAAGTAATAAAGGGTGATTTTTTAAGAGGTTTAGAACTTTTTAAAAAAAAAAAACACAAAAAATTCGAAAAAATGAATGAAATATTTATTTGAATCGATAGTTTGAACCTTGCAATTTAATGTTTAAAGATAATTTCATGCAAATGTTGACCGCGGCTGCGTCTCAGATAGCCCATCCGCTGAGTCCAATTTTGGCATACTCTTTCACACATATCGGCCGGTATCTCACGAATGAATGCATGGATGTTGGCTTCCAGTGCGTCAATCGAAGCGGGCTTTTCCCTATACACATTAGCCTTGGCATACCCCCACAAAAAATAATCTAATGGTGTCAAATCGCACGATCTAGACGGCCAATTGACTGGCCCGAAACGTGAAATTAACTGTTCACCAAACTCGCCTCGCAATTGCGCCATTGTTTCGCGTGCTGTGTGGCATGTGGCACCGTCTTGTTGAAACCACATATCATGCAAGTCAAGAACTTCCATTTCGGGCAAAAAAAAGTTTGTTATCATCGCTCGGTAGCGTTCACCATTGACAGTAACGCGCGATTCGCATCATCTTATAAGAAATATGGCCCAATAATGCCGCCGGCCCATAAACCGCACCAGGTTATGATCTTATAACTGCCAAAATTCTGAAGGAACTACCCTTCATAGCATTGGTTAAACTTAAGCTTTTAATTAATGCTTGTTTTAAGCTAAGATATGTTCCATATCATTGGAAGATAGCAGAAATTATAGTTATACCTAAACAAGGTAAACCTCCATCAGAAGTCACCTCATACAGGCCAATCTCACTTTTACCTGTATTATCAAAACTTTTTGAGAAACTGCTTCTTAAAAGACTAGACAGAATAATAGAACAAAGAAGGCTTATTCCCACCCACCAGTTTGGGTTTAGAAATAAACACTCGACAATAGATCAAGTACATCGTATAACAAATATTATAGAAAAATCATTAGAAGAAAAACAAGTTTGCTCTACACTATTTTTAGACGTTGCTCAGGCTTTTGATAAGGTCTGGCATAAGGGCTTAGAGTATAAACTTCATAGGGATCTACCAAGACAATACTATGAGATACTTAAATCAAATAGATTCTTTAGAGTTCGCTACGGTTCAGCGTATTCTGAACTCAAAGAATTGCAAGCAGGAGTTCCACAGGGAAGTGTTCTGGGACCAACCCTGTACTTATTGTATACTAGTGATATACCACATACAAACGATGTGATGATAGCTACATTCGCAGATGACACTGCTCTTCTATCAACTGATGGATGCGTGACTAAATCCACAGAAAAGCTACAAAATTCTGTTAACGAGATATGTGATTGGGCTCAGCGATGGCGAATTAGACTTAATGAGTCAAAGTCCACTCATATCAATTTTACAAATAAAAAAATAACGAACGCCCCTGTGGTTATTAATAACCAAGTAGTTCCTTACTCTAACACAGCTAAGTATCTGGGCATGAATCTAGATGCTAAACTGAAATGGAAGGAACATGTGAAAAAGAAAGTAGAAGAGTTAAATATTAGGTATAGAAAACTGTATTGGTTGCTAGGACATAACTCTGAAATGTCCACTGAGAATAAAATTTTAATATATAATCAAATACTAAAACCTGTTTGGACGTATGGTATCCAATTATGGGGTTGCACAAAGAAAACAAATGTACAAATAATACAAACATTCCAAAACAAAGTCCTTCGGGGAATAGTAAATGCCCCGTGGTATATTAGAAATAATGACTTGCATCGTGATTTGCAGATTGATCTTGTAACGGAAGTAATTAAAAAGTACGCAATTCGTCACAATGACCGTCTGCAGATGCATATTAATCCTGAACTAATAGACGTCTTAAATGTACGATATAATATTCGTAGATTAAGAAGAACTAAGCCTCACGAACTTATAATCTAAAAAATATGAGAACCCGTATTTAAATTATAATACCTTCTCAAACGCAACTGCACGTTGAAAGTAAAATCATTTGTCGATCTTTCTTTGATTGGTCATGATTAAGGAGGTGTTTTTAGTGCGCTTAGAGTCCCACACTACTCTGGGTTTCTAGCCCCATTGTGTCTTTCGAGATTTTCACCTCCAATAACAAAAAAAAAAAAAAAAACTACGCACAGTACGTAAACGTGTTGGTGGTTTAATGTCCAACAAAGTAAATTTGGTGCGAATCTTCCGAATAGACTGCTCAGAAGGTCGAGAATGCCGATCATCAAATGGAAGCAGCGCGCGATGAACATTTCGAACCGAGCCCGAATTTTGATAGTAAAATTCAATAATTTGCAAGCGTTGTTCATTTGTAAGACGATCCATGGTTAAATTGCAAACCAAACTGAAGCTGTTTGACAGTGACACAAGGTACTAAACACACGTCAGCTGTCAAAACCAGTGTTGCCAAAACCAAACCAGCTAAAAAATCACCCTTTAGGTAAATAGCTTAGGTAGTTTTAAGTAGTTTTAAGCAAAACAAGTAATAAATACAAAAATGCATGTTTAATAAAGTTTCTTGGAAATTAAAAAAAAGGACATTATATAAGAGGTGTTATTTTGGTATTCAAAGAAAAATGTAATTTTTTGAGATAAATGATCGGATGTTTATTTCATAATAAAGAGGAAGGTATGCCGTTAATAATGAAAAACAACATCAGGCAAATGGCCACCACGAGCACGCATACAGGACCATATCCTTTTCATGAAATTTCCCATAACCAAATCGCAAAGTGGCTGCCCTATGTCCTCGATAGCCTCACGAATTTTACCTTTGAGGTCTTGAATCGACGCTGGGCTGTTGGCGTAGACCTTATCTCTCACGTGGCCCCAAAGGAAGAAGTCGCAAGGTGTTAAATCACAAGATCTCTGTAGCCAATTATGATCACCTCTTCGAGAGATAACACGGTCCCGTAAAAGATCAATGCTTTCGTTGCTTGTGTGGCACGTAGCACCGTCTTGTTTAAAGTAAACGCTGTCCAGATCAATACCATCCAACTCCGACCATAAAAAATCATTAATCATCTCTCGACAGCGCAATCCATTCACCGTTACTGTTGATCCAACCTCATTTTCGAAAAAGTAAGGTCCAATGACCCCGCCGGACCATAAACCGCACCAAACAGTCACACGTTGAGGATGGAGAGGCTTCTCAACAATAACTCTTGGGTTTTCCGAGCCCCAGATGCGACAATTTTGCTTGTTGACGTAGCCACCGAGGTGGAATATGGCCCTCATCAGTCAAGATGATTTTTCGATGGAATTCTGGATCATTTTCATGCATTTCAAGGACCCAATCAGCAAAGACACGACGTTGTTGTAGCGTGTATCGTTCCATTTTTAGTAATGGCGTAGTTTCTTCTTGTCAAATGTCAAAGAATAAAAGCTTCATAGCTTCTGCGGCATTCACAATAGCACCTCTCATTGGAAAATCCTTTATATAGATTTAAGGCCGAAAAGCAAATAATTTAAAAGAAAATTTATAAGTTTAGAGCGCTCGCTGAGAGCCAGTAGGCTAGAATAAGATAAAAGTTTGTTTTAAATTAGATTTAATCGTTTTTGTCTAGTATGTAAGTTTAGTTAAAGTTATTAATAAAAATAAATTTAAAATGAGGAAGATGCACTTGAAATCCATTGGGCTCTGCCCGCACGCAGGTTCGAGTCCTCTCCGCAGTGGCGGTTACTATTTTGTTTTGATTTTATTTTACTGAACAAATCAAGTCGTCATGTTGATAGCTCATTCCACACCACTCCGTGTCCGTATCGATGGGCGCAATCTCATAATATTCCCATCACGACTCACCCATGAAAGGGTACATCGTAAATATGAAAACACGGCTCTATTAAAATGCTGCTAGAGATGTATCGCGTAATCGCCACAAGGTACACCCATTGAAACTGGTTCACATACCCCTCGGACCGCCTCGGACAAAATTGGCTTTGCGCTTTTGAATTTGGCGCTGGGGCTTTGGATCCACTCTAATTGTTCGACAAATTGCTAGATTCGTTCGACGTTCGAGACATCGAAGCAATCAGCTGGGTATCTTACCGCGTGTACCCATTTCCTGCCCGCAACTCAATAATAATGGTGGCACTTAGATTAGCCAACTTATGCAACTAACAGTGTTGCAATTTCGCAATTTTTCAGACTGTGCGCAGTCTCTTTAGGCATTCTGCATGCGCGCTAAACTAAGATAGATCGTCAGCCGATTGTAGTCATTGCCATCGATCGTTTGGCATGGCAAATGGCCAACGGAGGGCACTGCTATATCTTATCTATGCCTGTGTGGATCCAGGATGATGCAAATTCAAATGGTTGACAGATCGACTTGTGACAGCATGTCGCGTCGGTGGCGCACGCCGATTTGTTAATAATTGTAGCTGCTCACATATGCGAGGTGCAATTAAAAGCGTGCCGCTCTTTAGGCCAGTGACGGCGCTCGGCTCTGTATACGCGCAAGACAAATTGCACTTGGCCAATAGTAAATTACATCAATTAGATTGTAGTGTGACTATAAGACAATACCTGTCTGCGTTGATTTGGCGATAATGGATTTGGTTAATAAGTAAAATGAATTTACAGTGCCCACACGCATACGGGCACCAGAGGCGGCCATTATGCAATATTGCATAGGACCAGTGCAACGTTATTTTTCATTCTCTAGACACATGAGTGCCATGAGTTGTAATTGTGAGACCGACTGGAAATTGTGTAACCTCCGACGCTGCACCTGTTCCGAGTTGCGCTCTAGGCGTTTGCAAATCGTGCTCCGACTTTGGGGAGTAAATACTATCAGCATTCAGAGAAAATTGCAAAGAAGTTCCTGCAAGATTTTTTTTACATTTCTGGAGGCAGTTACCATTGCCCCTTGATGATTTTGATGCCCTTGGGGAAACCACCAGCGTTACCGTATCCAGAGCTGCCATCACCATCGCCGTAGCTGCTGTAGCCACCGCCATAACTGCCACCAAAGCTACTCCAATAGCTGCCTCCATGTCCGACACCATATGAAATAGACGGCGCAGACACCACCGAGTACGATACTGGTGCTGGGGCGGAGTAGTACACAGGTGTGCTGGAGAGGAGTGATACACTGGTGGATAGACGTACGATACAGATGGAGCGGCGACATATCCACTACCGTATCCAACAGAGTATCCTTCCTTATATCCTCCGTTGTATGCACCATTGTTTGCAGCAACAAATCCAGAGCTAATTCCAACGCCGGCACCATGCTAAAGCAGCTTCAAAAGACTGGCATTTGAAACAGCCAAAATGGCAAACAAACAAACGAGGACCATCAACAACAAAGAATGTCCTCGATAAGTACACACCCAGTAGAAAAATTTTACTTAGTCAATTTGAACTCACTTTCATGATGATCTCTTCACAGTTCAGAAAAAATACGCAGAATATTTCGGTTCTAATTCTGATCGAGATTTTATGTGAAAATCGATAGCAAGACTTCTAAATTAGTCGAAATAACTGAGGTCCAAGAAAATATGTTAATATGTCTGGTCAAGTATCGGACATTGGTCTGACATGCGTGCGAAAACTTAGACACAATGAGGGCAATAAACGCACAGTCGAATTTCCATAACTAGCTCCGCCGCAGAGGGCATTAAATGATATAACCGGTATGGGCGGTTCTTATGGATATTCCTTAACAAATTAGAATAGTTCTGGTACAAGTTTCTTTCGCATAAATTGAGATTTCCTTTTCTTTTTGGCAGCTTTTTTTTTACTACGATTTGAGTTATTCAAGACAAAACAACTGACCAACCCAGGTGTTAGCTCTAGATTTGAATAAATTCTAACCATACGATTGTAGGGAAAATGAGATGAAAACCGCGTCCAAAAATGTGTCGAAAAAGCGTTGATAAGTGAGTCGGAAATCCCACCAGAAAAATGTCCAAATACTTGTCAAGAAGCCGACCAAAAAGGGTTAAGAAAATCGTCAAAGATTGCATTAAAAATCGCTCCTAAACGCAATTCGAAAAAGTCTTAAAAGCCGATAAACGCGTCTATAAAGCGCACAAAAGCGGGACTAAAAAAAGTCTGGCGAACTCCCTGCACGTTCGAAAACGATTAAAAAAAATCGTTCAGAAACCCGTCGTAAATCATATCCTAAGCGCACCCACGGTCTGGTCAAAACTGAGCACAAAAGCGTGTCCAAACGGGTTCAGAAGTCGCCCTTAAAGCGAATACAAAAACCTGTAGATAAATGAGTTGGAAAACGGGCTTAAAATAGCTTAAAAAAAATTGCATCCAAAATTTGTCGAAAAACACTTAAAAAATTCAAAAACGTTGAGTTGTAAGATGCGTCCAAAAAAGGGGACAAGGGGTTACCAAAAATCACCTTTGAAACGACTACAAACACATTTGGATAAATAAGTTGGAAAACGCTCTTAAAAACGAGACAAAAATCAAAGTTCAAAAATACAATTGGAAAACTCATCAAAATCGCTTTAAACAGGAATAAAAAATGCTGCTAAAAATATGGGCATAAAAACAAGTCAAACGCGCCCTAAAAGTGCGTTACAAAAATTCGCCTAAGACCTCAAACAGCGCTTCAAAAACGCTTGACAAATGCTTAAAAACTATTGTGAAAAACGCTTTAAAAATGCATCAAAACACGCGGCAAAAATCGTGTAATAAGTAACAAACTACACCTTTGATGACCAGGTAGAGGGGCCATGCGAAAAGTTAATCTTAATCCAACTTAAAGTTCAATGCGGATCATAAAGACTGAGGTATCTTATACGAGTAGATGCAAGTTTCGACGCCAAGTTCTTATTCGAAATCTCCTAGTCTGCGGTATCCACCAGGCCAATATGGACTCTGCTTACTTTTGTCAAATCCTTCACATTGGCCATTTTGGCTTAAGCTGGCTTACTTCCATGCAATTCTATTCATATTAATAAGGCGATTTCGTTCTACTTTTCTACTCCACCATACTAAATAGAAGGTGGTCTAAGATAAAGGTTGCACACAATTTCTTTCTTATCAAAAAACTTTCAAATTTTTCTTGCTTTCCATATATTTTTCCGCTCTATCCCTTTCGGTTTAAGTTTGCAGACTAACCAGGTACTAATCGAATGTAAACTCAAATGAAAAACGTTTAAATGATTTCAATTTACTTTATGGCACCACTGACTAGACAACACTACAATACATATCATTTTCCAAAGCTACACCACAATCCGTATGCGAATCTTATTCTGTCTATGCAAGACATATGCAACCGGAAGTTCGCAACCGGTTGCCAACAAATCGATCATCCATGGAACCGCATGACAAAGATCCTCAATGTAGCTCGAAAAATCCTCCAAAGCAGACCTTGCAAAATACTTGAAAAAACGTCCCAAGCAAGCCAGACCGCTATCCATTGCGTTGTGTACGATGTTGCCCAGCACGTTTACATTCCATGAAGCAACCTCACGTTCGAGCGGTCAAATCCTCACTAACTCACCTTGCTGCGATGGGAACCTGCTGCAATCTCTTAAATCTTGGTTACAGTATTCAGTCTGGAATTATTGTATTAAAAAACATGTTCTTTATCGAGACTGACCTTTACCCTTTTCATCGGGCTTAATTAAAACGTATGCTCTGCAACCACCACAATTTATAAAACAATAAGGCGGGCTTGGTAATCGTGTTTTGAAATGCATTATTAAAATTGGTTCGTTTGGCGGCTATGGTCCGTTGCGCCGCAGGTATACGTATATTTCGTTTGTTTACTAGTATTTTTATACCTATCAATCACACACACTCTAATGATAAGATAAAAAATATTCGTATCGTTTTGACACACAGAAATGGTGGCTGCGGTTTCCCGAAAGTTCTTTATAACAAATTGAGGGAAATAAACAAATAAATCACTAGAATCAGTAGTGGCCATCACCTTTTTCACCACACTAAGAAATGTGTAGGCCTACCTCTACCTACGAATGAAAGAAATATGAATAATACCAAAAAAAAATCCAATTATGTAACTAACAAAGTTGATAAGATAAATGGAAAGAGTACAGCGAGCGACTTTTTCATATAATTGGGAAATACAAATTCAATCAATAAATTAGTCTTTTGGTGTTTTTTTGTTCTTAATTTGAGATGTATACTCTTATAATTTTTTTTCTATGTGTATTCTTAGGCAGCTAACATTATTTTACATTCGAAAAGCCTTCAAGTTCGTCACTAAAAGATTTCGATCTCCGATACATGTCTTCTGTGAAATGGTTGACATCGCTGTGAAAGGTAGGATTTGGCTGCGATTCGCTGAAATCCATTTACAAATGCGAAGAAGATAACGCGAATGCATACTAGAAGATTACGCAAGCGTGAGGTGATATTACACGATAGTAAAAGTCGCTTCCCATATGAATTTGTAGTACGATTTATGACTTTTCGACTTTCTTTGTTGAGAACTTTTGACAGAGTAATGTAATATTTCTTGTCTTGGATAATTAAAAGACTTCTTTAACTTGATCAAGATCTTATACAAAACTAGTTTGACCATAGTCTTTGGTAGAAAAGGAAGTTCAGAGTGAGGTTAATAATGAGGCAAAAGAAGAAACGTCAAAAATTGTATATGCATAAAAAAGTTGTTGAAGGTTAGCCTCAGAGAGACGAAGATAGACATCAGGTACTCATTTTCCACTTGACTTCTCAAATGGAATAACGTCATTTCTAATGTCAAGAAATGACGTTATTCCATAACGTTACGTTTTCCCAATTAATAAAAAAAGGGACGAAAATAGGGTCCGAACCGAAAAAAGGGGCCTTCACAGAAAATACTGGTGTAGCAAAAAAAAAACAGCAACAAAGACATTTATTTTGAACAAAATACAAATGTATTCATTACGAACACTTCTTTTCATATGTTTGCATTCTTTTTCGTTCAATAAGGAATAAAATCTTATTTAAACTGAAAAACTGGCCATTTTGATTATTTTTCGAAAATTGGGGGACAATGGTCCTGAGGTCGAAAAGGGGCCAAACGGCAACGTTGTCTACGACTGAGTTTAGCTTACTGAATTTGTAATGCTGGAGAGATATTTTCGACGTTTTTCATCCATTTCTTGATACTTTAATGTTATTTATGCATTGTATGCCTTCTATTGTCATATAAAGTTGGTAAGGCAAGTTTACAAGGGCAGACTATGCGAGCACTCAGGCAAAGAATATGCGAAATAGGCTTAACAGTGGCGTAAGTATTTTACAAGTGATTCACTGATGATTGTCAAATTGCCAACATCACATTGTTCATAACCTTTCCAATAAAGAGCCAAACAGAGTTCCCTTAACTGTCAAACACCATGCGAAGTGTATCACTAATTACGAGAACGTAGAGAGGGATAAGGCAAACAAAACCACCACCTGTCCCTTTTACTTTTTAAATAAATGTAACGACATCCGTGAAACAGAAGACCGCGTTCGCATTACAATAACACAAGCTACTTTATATGGATATAGCAACGTCACTGACTGTATTGCAAATAAGTCGTTGACCAACAAATACACAGCCTACGGTGTCTGACCTACATGGAGTTCTGCGTTCAGCCTGTAACAAAATCAAACGGACAAATAATGCCAAACGACTTAAGCCAGATTCACAACATTCGGTCGGGGCATCTTTATTCACACGATGAATTTCAATGTCAGCGCGCTGATTGTCCGGTCTCGGGAATAATAATGTTGGCTTTAACACTTTGCCAAGAGCTGAGTCAGAAACAGAAGTCCATTATAATGACAAAGCATCGCTGCACCAAGAAGAAGGTTACATAACATAACGTGCACGTTTTGACAAGGCTATGCTGATTTTGGAGAGTGTGTATACGTTTGGCGGCTCGCCGGAAGAGGGGGGCTTCCACACAATTGAGAGTTGGTCCCCTCTAAACACTCATGCGAAAATGATTAAAATTTTCAATGCGGATACCAAGGAGGTATACACAGTGTATCAGTGCACTGATTTTCCACATTGCCCCGCCACACAGAAGGGAAAACTCCAAAAGTTGGTATAAAAAGATGCCACTGCGACGGTAGAAGGCATCAGTCTCAGTTGTGCTATCGTTCGCTCTACACTTGGACTACATACAACATGAAGGTGAACATAATACTCCGATTGGATACAAGATGAAAGGATACCGCACTGAAGGATTATACTAATCGTTTGCTCTCTCTTTGTGTATTTTTGCAGATATTTGTTTGCTTGCTGTCGATCGCAGCGGTTGCTTCCGCTGGATTCCTTGGAGGTGGCGGTGGCGGTTGGTCCGGTGGTGGCGGTGGCGGTTGGTCCGGCGGTGGTGGTGGTGGCGGTTGGTCCGGCGGTGGTGGTGGCGTACCCAGCGTGAAAGTCGTCAAAGTCATTAGCTCCGGAGGTGGAGGTGGAGGTGGACATGGCGGATGGTCCGGCGGCGGTGGTTATGGAGGAGGCGGCTATGGAGGTGGTGGCGGTGGCGGCCATGGAGGATGGCAAGGAGGTGGCGGTGGAGGCTACGGAGGTGGTGGTATCGGTGGCGTAAAAATCATCAAGGTTATCAGCAGTGGTGGCTCCGGAGGATACGGAGGTGGTGCCGGTGGATGGTCTGGTGGTGGCGGCGGTGGTGGTGGATGGTCCAATGGCGGTGGATGGTCCGGTGGCGGTGGCTGGTAAAATGCCTTTCCAAATCCCTCGAAACTGTCCTGTATTATTGTAAATATGTTATCGAGCAACCTCTTGTTATCCTAACACCAATCGAAAGTTGTTCTCGGATCAGTCGAATGTGATTCGATCTGTTAAAAATAAAAACTACCTTTTTTAACTTTGTGATAAATACTGCATTTTATTTGACCAAGTCTAAAAATATCTGCCTTCAGTGGATATGTTAAAGAATAATTGATACTGTAGAATTTGCTGGTTCATATTTCATAGGTTTTTGTTTTTTTTTTGTTTTTTTTAAACGAATGTGGTTTTGACTGCAGCGGCATCTGGCAGTGGGTTAGTTCAACTGTCGTCTGTCGAAATAATAAGGCGCAGGCGGACGATCAAAAGTTATATACAGTCCACCACGGATATAGGAAACCTCTAAAATCCAACAAATAAAAAATGGTTTCTTATATCCGAGTTGCTCGCATATAAGAAACAAAGTTTCTTAAATAAAAACAACTGATTTAAGAAACGAACGGATTCATATAAGAGAAATTATTTATTACACATACAAAGAAATGAATGTTTCTTACATGAGGGGAGTTTTCTTTTCAATAGTAGATTTCTAATAAGCGATTTATTCTTGTATAAGTGTTTCTTGTATGCGTGGTGGACTGTACCTGTTTAACAGAAGCCAGGTCTAAAAAATTAGCTGGAGGGATATTTTTGCATTTGAAGTGAAAAAATCTTTTTTACATATTTATCTGTTGTAATAAGTAATATTTGGTTTCAGTAAAGTCTTTTAATTAATATTTGTACGTTTTATGTAACCTTTTCAAAGCAAAAATACGTACAACTTATTTAGTTTTCCCATTTTCCCGATAAGGTACATGTTTAAAAAGTAAAAAATCAAGAAGTAACATAATATAAAGAATAATAAATATTTCATTTATGAAGATTATATTTTGATAATATTTTAACAGTCTTTGTATAGACTAAGCCTTTTTGAGTTCGGAGACCTTGTCCACTGAACTATGATCATCAGATTAAGGCGCACTTCACACTCTGTAAGTTATGATTAAAGTAAACTAGTGCTATAATTTCTATACATTATTAATTGTAATTTATTTTATTTAATAATTAAGTAATAACAGGGCGACAAATTGAAAGGCGGGACATTTAACGCGACAAATTTTCAGTACGGGACATTTCGCGGGACACTATTCAGTGCGGGACAAAAGTCTTATAGCCGGACAGTCCCGCTTAAGCAGTGCAGCTTAAGCAGTGCGGGACAAAAGTCTTATAGCCGGACAGTCCCGCACTGAGGGGAGTCTGACATCCCTAATCTGTTATGAAAATCTATTGGATGGTCAGGACATTTAAATGTGAATGAAAGGCCTTTCAGAACACAGATATTTTTAGATATTTTAAATCAAAACTGTTCGAAAATTCGCTTAAATTGTCAGCTAAAAACAAAATCCCAAGCGATTAAATCTATATATTGACACTTGACAGTTTGGCAATATCCATCCAGCACGCAGTTGGTTAAGGTTCGCAATAGTTTTTTGTAGTGAAAGATAGATATTTTAGCTGCAGTTGGCTGCGCATTTATCATCAACAATTAAGTCGCAGAGGCAACTGAAGAGGCTTGTTTGTTGAAGTCCTATAATTTAACCGGAGCTCAAACGCGATTCTATGTCACCAAGTGCCATTTTATTTCAACACCTCAACATTCTTTCGTTGTTGCCTTTTTTTACAAGTACTTCTCTCCGGAAAAGCGAACCTAAATAGCTTTTCGAGGTGATCACAGGTGATAGGTCTACGTTGACAATAGTCTTCTAAAAATATGTCTCAAATAAATTAGCTCATTTTCTTGTTTGTCTGTCAGGTAGCTCGGAAGCAGATTTTTGTGACGAGTCTGCGAAAGGCGTATATTGGTTTGATATCAGTGCGAGACCTTCTATAAATCAAATTGTTCATCTCTCTTTATATTTATATGCTGCAAAAGTATGTTTAGTGAATGTTTTGGTTTTGGAAAGAAACTTTGACTGTGGAAGGGTGACGGAACCGCTTTTTTTTTAATATAAATTTGAGTTTAATTGCAATTTCATAAAACTTATATTTTCTCAGAACAAACAAAACATTAAACCGTCTCACATTTAATATTTCATGAAAACAAGATGGCTGACATTGTTGAATTATTGTACATCACACGAATGAGTCGTACATGTATGTGAAAGGAAAAGTGCTATCAAAATGGGGTAGGTATTTCGGTAAGTATTCGGGCAACCAGTGGAATGAGTTGGTCTCATTTTAAGCGTTACCTTAAAAAGTTATTGTTGTAGTTGTAGTCATTCCTTAAAGTCTGACAGCATATAGCAATTCAGCATTTCTTACTAAAATGGTTAGATGTGTTTTTTGTTTTTTTCATTCTGTGATGCACTGTGAAGCGAATTACCGAGAGCGCACCCTCCTCCTTTTTGAAGTTTCTAAGTTTAACAGATAGGCCCATGCAACAGGAGTGGGACGGTTCATTTTCACATATTTTCTCATCATTTATAAATCATAAACCATGCAATACAAAATATTTGGTAAATACGACGTACAAACTAATGTTGCTCCCAGACTGCCGTTAAAAACCGACCAGACATCACTCACTCATTAGACACATGGCATTCGGAAAATGAAAAGTTTGCATTTCGACAGTCTGTTCCGGCGCTCCTATACTACATCATTTATTTAAACTGATGTCTACATCAAACTCATTAGGTACACGTTTAAGTGCTTAATAGCTAATAGGTACCTGTCTTATCAATCAAACAAATCGCATACGAGCCCTTCCCTTCAATCACAATGTCATCAATTGCGATCATTATCTCTAATCGGTTGAAGAGAGCATGCTTAATTGATAGAATTACCACGTCATTGCTCTATCCCAAGTGCAAGTTTGTTATGCATATTAACGATAACAGTCGGCATCGCAGTTATGCAACCCACAGAAGAGACCACGAAGATAAATTTAGGCCCGACACAAAGTGAAATACCTCTTGCTCACAAGCCCAGCTTGAGGCCAAGTCACCAAAGGGTAATCTGTGCAAGAGAAATAAATTCGACAACAGCCGGAAAAATGCTGTGCTGTCTTAAATAAGAGTTATAGCTACATACCTGGGTGTGCATACATTAGTCGAAAAGTTATTAAGACACTCAGTCGTTTATCCTCAGGCAAGTGGCTTCGCTTCACACAAGCCCCAGTTATCTCTTCGCATCCGGATAATCTGTTGAAGGTGATACTGCATCGTTGTTGGATTCAAAAAAAATGTTTTGTGCCTGCCCCTGCAACACCACTGTTCTCGTTCATTAAGCAATTTGCTCCTCCTCTATCTGATGGTTGATTTAAAAAAAAGCCGAATTACAGCTGCAAAGAGAGCAGCCCAACCGATTTCTCTGTGAATAAACTTGCAAATTGACTTTCAAGTCAGAAATTGCTTATTCAATTAAAATATTATGTGTTAAAACAAACGTACGTAACGATGATTGCACACATACGAATGTAGCTATCTGCCGATTTAGCAACAGAAGTGTATTTAACTTGCAAGACGTATCACCATTCGCTCTACTTGTACTTTCCGATGCGAAATATTCGCACATAGGCGTTCGCCTTTGCACTTTCGAACCTACTCCATGCGAAACCATGATTCTGTTTAAATTGATTGAGCTAGTTAGTAGATTTTGCGCACAATTGTTGGGATGTAATACTCCGCGCCCACACTAAGTACTTTGAGCAAACTTGACGATGGTATTGTAAACATCGGAGGTCATCCATGGCCTGACCAGTGACCATGCGCGTACCCATCATTTTTTGAAGTTTCTACTTCGTTTTCGCATACCATTTGCGAGTAATTCCCTTCAAACCAAGTGCTTTTCGAACGAATATATTTGTTTTGCAATAATTGAAATCGAAAACTACAGTTTGAGGATGTTAGCTCCTCTTCTGGTAATGGCCACTTTTTTTTTTTTTTTTTTTTCTTTGATCTTATGGCAAAGTAAGTAAAACGACTTTCCAAGTGAATAATGCTTAGTAATATGATTGCCAGATAATTCAAATTAAGATGAAAAAATATTAATTCCTTTATCTGATTGTACATTCCCGCTCAACTGAACAGGTTCAACATTTCTAAAAAGTAATATAGCGCAATATCTCCTCAACCATATTACCGATTTTAATGAATGATTTTGTTTGCATAAAACACACGTACCTACATATTTATAATTATCTTTTTTCAAAAACATAACAAAAAAAAGCGATTTCTTTTGACTCAACAGAATATGGGCTCAGAAATTTAAAATTAAAAAAGAATCACAGCATTGTTTCTTGTTAATATAAAGTTTACTATGTAATTATATTCAATTCAATATTTTGTACTCCCTCCTTTGTTCAAAACAAATTAATACATACGATTTGGCAAAGACTTATAATATTTTTCGATACCCCTAAGCGCAATCGTAGACCAGGCTTTTTTAATGGTTTCAATCAGGGTCGCAGAATTGTCAAATTGTCTCCCGCCCTCATAAACTTTTTAATTCTATTTACTGTTTTTTGTCGCGTATTGAACACGTCCTTTCATACAACTTCACTGACGGGGTTCATTAAGACTGAAATTGCAAACAATTTCGCCCTGTTTTAGGTCAGATAAAAAATACCTCTTAAAGTCGTTCAATTGCTTCCTACGTCCCATTTTACAAAAAAAAAAAAAAAAACAGCGGAAGTCACTATCAATTAAAAAAAGAAAAAAATTTACGTCGAAACGTTATCGCTAAAGATCACAAACTGAAGTCATTGCCCTCGACCCTATTCTGATGAGCCAACAAAATGCAGTGCTTTTACGGAATATTATAATAAAAACAAAGTTATAATTTACCACTTCACAATTCGAGTTAAACTTTTATTTGATGAAATATGTGGTATTTAAGAAGACTTTTATACTTTAAAGATGTCTTTATTAAAACGTTCGCACTTATTGCGGCTATAGCTGTCGTAGTTTGTGAAACATTAAAACAAATGACGGCCATTACCGTCGGTTAAGTTTTGTGTCCCACGTAATCATTTTTCCAGTTTGCACTATTGCGATACGATTATGTGGCAACACTACGTGATGAACTGGACAGTGACTGCCTATCGGTTGTAGCTGTCAGACGACTTGTATGACAAATCAATAGTGGCTTCTTATTACTCCAGTCGGTTTACATTTCATTTTCAGACATTTCTGTTACAAGCCACACCTCAAATATGTTATTGCTATCAGGATTACCAATTGTTATGTATTAAATGTCACTGACTGACTTCCCGCATTTAAAAGTGAGCGCCGAACGTGTTAAGTCAAGTCCTTAAGTAACAACTTTTATTTTCTTTACAGATTTTAGGAAAACCATTGATTATGATGGCTTAGCCTTTAAAATACTTCTTTCTTGGAAGTCTTTCGCTCTATTTAAAGAGATGCCAATTTATGATTGTTGCATCCAGGACTACGTCCAGCTTAGTCACTATCAAAACAAATATCCCACGCTTTGAGCTGATTTTATTTTCTAAAAAAAAAAAAAAACAATAAATAAAAATATTTTCAAAGAACTAAAAAAAACGAATGATCAAAACGTCAATATCGCGCGAACCGAGCAGAACCGTTTTGTAAACTTTCTGCCACCGTTTACTAACAACTTTTATTATTTTTACAGATTTTAGGAAAACCATTTTTCACTAAGAGCGCTACAAAAGTTTTTTTTTTTAAATAAAACAAAAACGGTTTTGGATATCAATGAAATTCTTTATTCCTGTGAAAGTACGTTCGATGCCATTATGTATGGAACTCGATTTCTTTTGCATGGCCACCACGAGCACGCTTGCAGAAGTCCAGACGCTGAACCCAATTTTCGACGGTTTTCAAGCATAAATCGGCCGATTCTGCTGCAATTTCACGTTCGATATTCGTACGAAGTTCATCTATCGTCGCTAGCTTGTTGGCATAGACCATAGACTTGACGTAGCCCCACAGGAAATAGTCTAACGGCGTCAAATCGCACGACCGAGGCGGCCAAGCGACTGGACCATTTCGTGAGATAACACGTTCTCCAAACTTGGTTTCCAATAAATTGATTGTGACATTCGCTGTGTGGCTTGTGCCGCCGTCCTGTTGGAACCACATGTCCTCCAAGTCCATATCATCTAATTGGAGTCAAAAATATTCGGTTATCATTGAACGGTAGCGATTCCCATGCACAGTAACGTGCTGGTCTTGATCATCACGGAACACCAAACCGTAATTTTTGTCGGGATGCAATGACGACTCATGGAGTACGTGTGGATTGCTGCCTGACCAATACCGCATATTTTGTTTATTGACGAAGCCATTCAGCCAGAAATGAGCCTCATCGCTGAAGATGATTTTTCGATGAAAATCCGAAGCATTTTCAAGTTGTTGCTCAGCCCAATTCACGATCATACGACGCTTCTGGTGGTCAAGCGGCGTCAGTTCTTGCGTCAATTTAATCTTGTATGGATGTAGGCCTAGATCTTTTCGCAAAATTCGCCACAACGACGTCACAGAGATGCCCAACGCTTGAGAACGACGTGTGAGATACACATTTGGGCTTTCTTCAACTGAAGCCTCAGCGGCAGCAATATTCTCGACACTACGGGCACTTCTTTGTCTCACTGGCACGGGAACATTTTGTACTGTGCCTGTGGATTAAAATTTGTCCACTAGATGCTCAATTGTTGATCTGCTATGACGACCATAAATTGGGCGTAGCGCTCTTAACGTTGAGGCCACTGACTCCGAATTTCGGTAGCAAATTTTAATAATTTCGACTCATTGTTGGCTCGTATATTTTTCCAACATGAAATGGCAAACCTTACTGAAGAGAAATGTCAAAAGAACGGCAAGAAATTCGGCGCCGTTTGCTGTCCCTGTCGCTCTACTTTTGTAGCGTCCCTTTTGAAAAACCCTTTAGTTAGCAAATGTTCTACCTCATTGTATTGTCATTGTATCGTATCGTGCGTTCATCAAATGCGATAAATTATTCTTAAAAACAAATAACTCATTGCTGATAGAGGGCCATTTCCATCCCGGACTGCAGCGCCATCAAAAGAATAGTAACCACTAACAAGGCAATTACAATAATGGTGAGCGCCCACTTTTCGATAACTTTCGAGTGGTAGACACTTATCGCCTCTTACACACTTAAAAATGTCCTATCGTATCTAGGAACTTTTCTGCGCGGTTTTGTCCTTTGAATTAAATGTCTCCTATATTGCGCCGGTGTGAAACCACTTTCGTGCTCCGACATTGGGTCAACTCGGTCATTTCTCGTCTGACCTCTAAGTGAAAATTAACAAAACCACTCAATTAAATTGAATTAAATGACTCTAGCAATGAACTCAAATCTGGCATTTCGAAATTTGCCTCATCAGTTATCAATCAATTGCGTCTCTCTCACATTCACTTCCTCTTGTATGCATGAAGAAACATTCATTATGCCCACACTTTCAGTGTCTTAAAAACTTATTAATTGAAGCTCGTGAATTGTCCGCAGTTTTTCCCATCATTGGTCCGACCGAAAATGAAACCAGTCATGCGACAATCACTTTTCATGTCGACTTTACGAGCCATTATTCTGTCGTTATGTTACATCATCGGCGGTTATCTTAGACTGCTTCAGAAAAGAATCAATTATAAGAGGGGTAGTTCGAGTAAAGAGTTTATTTCACAAAGGGGTTTGGTACATTTTAGAGCCTCAAGAGGTAGACTTACCAGCCACTTTTTCCCCAACCGGATTTACCAACGGCGCCGGCAGAGCTACCAGCCCAGGATGATTGTCCATAACCACCACCACCAACAGCAGCATAATGACCGCCATGCGAACGTCCCTGAGATCCGCCATAGCCAGCATTGTGTCCTCCTCCACTTCTAACACCCAATCCAGAATCTCTGGGAGTGTAAGATTTGGCGCCTACACCGTGGGAGCCCTCGCCTAGACCATAACGAGCAGATCCACCAACACTGTTGAATGATGAGCCACCCCTATGACCACCACTGAGTCCATAGCTAGATGTGGAGCTGAGTCTATAGCTGCCTCCTTGGGATGCACCTCCATAGCCACCTCCAAGTCCGCTGCCGTACGACGAACTTCCAAGGCCACCGCCGTAGTTACTGCCATGGGATGCACCACCATATCCTAGTGACCCACCGCCACTTCCATGACCATGACTACGAGAAGCTCCTCCATGTGCGCCGCCACCACCGGGCGCGTATCCAGCCGATGCACCTCCAGATCCATAGCTGCGTGAAGCGGCAGGCGAGACCCCTGCGTAGGTATTGCCCGGAGAGCTACCACCTGCAAAGGAGCCACCAATGGATCCACCACCAGAATGACCGCCTCCATAAGAGGAACCACCAAGCCCAGCTCCACCGCTGCTAAAGCCTCCACCTAGACCTGATCCTCCTCCGAAACCACCACCACCATGGGACTGTCCTCCTCTGGGAAGGTATCCACCACTGCCGGCGCTAGCCAGCGCTATTGACGCCACCAAACAGATAAAAATCTGGAAAAATATTTCAATTAGCCCTCGTATTTGGATCCCGCATCTTCGTCCTTACTTTCATGTTGAGACTTCCGTTTCGAACCTTTGAACAACTCAGCTCTGTAGACTGATGTTTGCCAAGAGTGGTGGCATCTCTTTTATATGGACAGAACCAAAATTTAGAAGTCTGCAACAGACTCGCAGCCCCCACTGTTTGCCTTTTTTTTCTGCCTCACTTCAGTGACGTAATTTATGATATTGCAAATAGACAAAGCTCCTGAGAAATACCAAAAACAAGGAATACCTATTATCATCGCATCGTCTAGAACTGATCAACTAATTACCGCCGATGATTTGCATATCATGATCTCGTCAAACTAAGCCAATAGACCTCATACAGCTTAATTGGATTTTGTTAACTGTCTGCTACCCATCAGTGGAAGTGGATCCTGCTTGGCTATTGTTGTAGGTTGCGCTTTCCTCCGCCAACAAAGTTTCACTAATTGGAAGCTGAGCAGTTTCCGTGCAAGCTCTTCGACAGTTGATTTATTTTTGTGCTGGTTTTTTTTTTTTGTTCTTGTTGAATTGATTTTGTTTAACATTTTCCCATATAACTTTACCCGCAGACCTAGGTTAATTGGATAAATGTTTAATGACAGGCGATGGCCACAAATCGAAAGTTATGTGCGTTGGCGTTTAATGACTGGGTTAACCAGATGACGAAGTATGTCTATTTTAAGATTCGCAGCTTCTTTGTGAATGCTATGCCTAGATTGCGGAAGTAACGATGATGCTTTGCATGGGGATTCCCTATTTTTAATTGACTTTAATTGATAAGCATGAGCTTTGAAGGGAGTAACAACCTCAATATGTGTGGATCTTACAGAACCTGACGGGAGCGAAGTTGGCGTTTCCAGAAATTTGCATGAATGTATTTGAGTTGTGCTCCTCTAGTAGAGCACTATGAACCAATAAAAAGAATTAAAGATATTCGCCAACAGTATAGGTAGGATTTCTATGTCAGTGTCGCCAAAGCTTTAGGTGCTTTCATAGTGATACGTCAGTCAAGCCGCCAAATGAGCCTTCGCTGCCATCTACCGGTAATAATTTTCACTATGAATGTGAACAAATGGTTGGCTGCTAATTGCAATTGCACCCTTTCATTGCAAAAGGCTTTGCGAAACCTCCGAATTGACGCACGTCAACAGTAACGACAACAAGCAGGTGATTTTGAGCCATTTATTTTAGAAGCCAAAGAGAGACCTTCTAAAATGTCGACTGCAAGTAAGTTGACATACCATCTGACTTTGGGGTACACCCACACAAGTATACTCTTTCATAACATTTTTACGGCTCACCCTGGGAAAATCCAGAACCTGTAACGCTTGCACGAACGTTTTAGCTAATGTCACTTCGAAAACGAAAGCTATTTCGTTGAAGTTGTCATTGTTAACTCCAAAAGCTTAAAATATTTTCATTGTAATTGGTGAAAGCTTTTTCATTTCATATTTTCATTGGTTTTTCCTTCTTCCTACAGTTTAAGTGTCACTTGCGGCTTTCATACACACATTCTTAACACATGATATGTCACAAGAAAGTAATAGAACGATACAAAGTTTGCACTGCATAATAGCTGCGCTTACACAATTTATGTTAAAGAATTCCACAATCAAATCAAAATAAAAATAAAAGTCAAATTGTGTCCATGGGATGAGAGGAGAAATGTAGATTCAGGTGGTTCTGTCAAGTTCCAGTGAAATTCACCCTTCATGTGCAATTTCCCTTTTCTTCCTAGTGGTTCCACAAAGAAATCACACACAAAATAAAAAAAATTATCAATTTTTAACATGGTTTTCGCTAAGCTAACAATAGAGGCGGATCAATTCGAAGTATTTTTTTAATGGAGTACCACGGGATATGGATTCGATCCCGAGACAAACATTGACATTGACGCTATGGATATTATTTATGACTAAACAAGGAAAATCGAAGGCGATATACCCCTTTCTGTTACAAGAGACAAAGAAAGAGCTAAAAAACTATCTGGCCTAGGTCTACAAAATATGTTTTGAGTAACAAGAAGAAATTTGTGGTGAAAACCGGTGCTCTCGTTATTGACAAGGTGGGTTCGAAATCGGTTAGCTCTGGTCTTGTAGGAAGCAAGCCATTGAAAATAACAAAAGGAAAACCAGGTTCTAATGCTGCTCATTTCAAAACCAATGTGGCATTTGAGAAAATGTTCGACAAGTCCGCTCATACCTATGCCAAAATATGGAACGTCGCAACGGTGCGCTCAATGTATTTAGTACAGCAGCTCTGAGCCTCTTCGAACAAGGTGGTCTTCCTCTTGCTATGACGTTTTACTTTGTTTAAAGGACAAAAAAAATGTTTTGCTTTGTATCACATGTTGTAAGAAATATATGGAGACAAAATATTAATAATTGTATTTTTTGCTTGGTTTTCTCCTTGTTATACGTTCTGGAACCGCTTTTTTAAACAACAATCAAAGGGTGACATATTAAATTTTCTTTTTAAATAGGTATTTTTGTTTAACATCAAAGCAAGTTTTATCAAGCAAATATAAAAATGTTTGAAAAAAAACAACACCTCCGGGAAGGGTTAAACAAATCTGTTTCCTAAATGTTTGCATATTAATGAACGAAAAATAGGAAATTTTCGCTTTTAAATGAGGTCTTTCTCCTTTTTTTTGTTAACGAAAGTGTTTTTCGTTTCGTTTTTTTACTGAATCCCATCCCTGGATTATTTTTTAGTCTACAATTTTATGATTTTTACCAGAGGCAACACTGAGCCCCATCTTCGGCCGATCTTACGTTAGGTACATAGCCTTCCAGCTATTTTTTTTTACACAGAAATTCGTACTGTCAAATGTCACGAAACTTAAAAAATTCCGGCTCACCAACACACTCCGGGCACAGCTGCTGGCAGCGTTCATAGAATTTCATACGTTGAATTTGAAATTTTTCGTTACCTACGTGTTGATTGTAGTTTTTTTTTTTTTTTGGAATAAGTGTAATTTAGCTTAAAATATTTTTTTTTATGAAAAATCAACAATGAAGGGTTGAGGAAAAATAAAAATATTTTGAGCAATTTTTCTTTAGTTATTTAAGAAAAATTTACCTATGAAATCGCAATTAATGATATTCAAAAGTGGAAAATGCGCAACCGAGTTTCTAGTATATAAAACATCTCATTTAGGTAGCTTAGTTAAACAATCACACTATATTATTTGCCTTTTAAATATACTTAACAACTAACTAATGTTAAAATGTGGTATTCCCGAACTCTATCACATTCCCCCACTGTTGACAGATGTTGGCAGCATTTATTTTATATTTTTTTTTTTTTTCAAATTGTGTGTATACTTTTATATTTGTGCACTCGTTAGTCGTTACATCAACTTACTGTCCAATAGGAAAAATCATGTTGCATGTGTTTGCACGTCACACGGATTCTAAATTGACATAACGACATTTCGATAGGAAAATAACATGGCGAATTTGAAAAAATAAGAGGATTGCCAGTTGGGGGTCTCAGTAAAGTCTCTGATTTTTACAATTTGACAGACAAAAGTCCTGTTTTTATGAAAATCTATCTTAGCAAAGTACATAAATTGAAGTAACGAGTGCACAAAAATATAAGCTGTACGATTTTATGATTTTTCCAATTTGACAGTAAACTGATGGTACGACTAACGAGTGCACAAAAATAAAAGTTCACACATTCGCATTTATAATAAAGTGGTATAAACTGGTATATTTTGATGTGTGTCTCAACTTTAGTTGCAATAAATGCTTTTCGAGTGTTTTATCGCTTAAAGTGAATGGCGCTGAAATCAGTATCTTCTTTTATTTTCATGAGCACATCAACACCAACTAGTGTGGGAGGTGTCAATGAGAGTTCAGTTGTGAATTGACTTTGATTAGCTTTCCTGAGATATAAATGTCCAATAAAACCCTTCTATTGTTAGTCATTTCTAATCTTCAACAATGTTAGCTCGGTTTTCTTTTCTTCCAGTTATTGAGTTTTTTTTTCTGTTCCCTCTAAATTCAAAGGCATTCTTTAGACGTTAACGTTGTTTTCTTAATTTCAAGGTGAACTGGTTAGTGATTACCAGAATCATTCACATTTCAAGTTTTTAATAAAATTCTACTGTACTTAATATTGATGTTCTGTTGAAAGTTCAAGAGCGTGCCGTAAACTGGTCTTCAATCAAAACAAAACAAATCTCTTTGCCGCTTCAATGTTTGGACTTTTTTCCATCGGAAGCTTTTTTATGTCCGATGAAACTGTCTCAACCCAAAAATTGATTCATTGTATAGCCTGACATCGCATACATCATTTAACTCTGATCGTGTTTCCAAATCTTCAAGAGTGGGAAGTCAAGAAACAATTTCAGTCTTCTAATATAAATCTTACGTCCACTCAACAATGACACCTCCTTAAATCTTGTCCCCGACATTGATCTATGTGCCACCTTTCTATCGCTGATTGCGTCCCCAATATGAATTTAATAAATTCCTATATGAATATTAATTTTATGTCTTCGATTTGAATAAGTTTTCGTGTTTAGAAAACCTCAAAGTAGGATGAACCTCCATCGATCCGAATTCAATTGATTGATGGTTGTTTACACAGAGGAGTGCAAACAGAAGTGATTACGGAAGCCAAGTCTGTGCTGCTGAAGAGTCAATGGTCGTAGTTTAAGTTTCGCTAACTAACTGCTAGGAAGTTATTAACACTATTGCAGTCTAAAAGCAACAGAAACAAAACAAAGCCAGTAATACTGTGGCAATAATTGTACCAGCATATCATGGGGTTGAATGCATAATTATGGGCAAAGCGCTACTCACAATTTGAATGCGAAAAGATTTCCTTTTTGAGTTTGTTAAGCCTAATTAGTTTGTTGTTAAAGTAAACAAGTTTGGCTAATATTTTTAACTGGATTTTGTAAACAATCTTTCACCTTCGTTACAGTAAATGCAAACACACCTTGGCTGTGTTAAACAATAATAGGTACCATATTCGCAGACACACCTTACCGCAGACATACCATTCGTCGGGTGAAAGAAAAATAATTACAAACATATAGGTAACAAAAATAGTTCTCCTGTTTATAACATTTTCCTGCTTCTCGTCACCCTTTGCATGGACCTCCCTTAAATGCTGAACTCAGCATTTATAACTTTGAGCAGCTTTTTTAGTTCTCTGGAGTTACTAGAGAAACCCAGCAGCCAAAATGTTAGCCGTGCTCTAGGGAAAATTTAAATAAACAAATCTTTTTTTAGCTGTTTATCGTTTTTGACAAAACATGGATAGTATTCAGCTTTCATTTGGTACAAATTCTTAAAAATCAGTTTTGAATTACTGCCGCAATTAGTACGATACATACCCTACCCAGGGACCATGCTTAATCGTTGAGCCTCAACGAATCCAGGGTCGTTCTTAGGCCAGACATACTGGGGTCGAAACTGGAAACCCTTTCAGCATAGTCGAACTGAGCGAGAATGTCAGGCTTTATGGTTGTTGCTGAAGGACATCTTGAAGATTTATCGGCAGAAAATTGCATCGAACCATGGAGTGCGACGTAAAACCAGTCAATATTGGTTATGTTGCATTGCAGCCCCGTTATTTTAACAGTTTTGATCACAGACTAAAGAAGCCAAACGACATTATTCTGACTTCCGAAGCTGTCTTCATACCTATGGGTTGATATTAAATTCAGGTCTTTGTATTAAATTCTCCGACAGAAGGCTAAGAACAGTAGTTTTAGTAAGCCAGCGTCGTCCCCGTGTTGAATAGGGAATAGTTCTTCCACCCCTCGTTACACAATGAGAATGACACTTTTCTTTCCAAAGTGTTCGCCCATCTCCAACAGTTGTAAACAACTCAAATAACATCCATCACAAGCCACCGAACCCACCATTAAAAAAATTCAAAACGCTATTTATTTGACAACTAAATACATACTATAACTAATGGATAAATAAAGCGGTCACACCAGGTTCACACTATGTTATCAATTTGCTACCGTAATAATTATTAACATCAAGCGCACAGGCAATTTTAGCTTCGTCATTATTCGTCTCGTATGCGCTAATTGATTGTTGCATCTTTTGACATTTTATTACCGATTTTATGACCACCTCACCACCTTGTTAATACTTTGCTCCTCAGTAAAGTCAATTATAATTAGCCTGCACAAGCGGCTGGCGTTGCAGTAATTTTCTAAAGCTGCACCTACCGCTAACAGTATAGCGACCTCCAATCTTCTGTCTTCTTGCATATACGGCCGGCGCTTAGAAAGAGGGTACGTCATGTATGCGTCTCCTCTTGTTTCGTTACCATTTTTCCCATGTCTGCATTTTATTTCTACACATTCGAGTGGTGCCCATGATGTGTCACTTAATTAATCAAATTGATGGTCGACCAGCAAGCAAAACCAGTTCAGTGTACAACTGTTTTGTTTTGTTGGTCCCCTTCCATGGCTGAGCGTCCCTCTGTGAACGTCTTGAAGAACTACTAATTTAAGCTTACAAATGAAAGTTTCCAATTATTTCACAGAGATGGAGCATGCGAACGAAAAGCTTTTATTATGTGACTGCTATGCTGATGCTGACTGCGATATACCGGTGCCGGCATTTTTATCTTTCTTTTTTTTTCATTTCTTTTTTATGTCTAACACGTACCTCCGCATGCATTCGCTTGGTCGTTAGTGACACTGCAGACATTGTTGGCCGTCTGATGGCGCCACGGGAGAAGAAGATGGCGATGATGCAGCGCCGGTGTTTTATGATGATGATGGTGAAATGGAGTGAATGTTGAAAAGAAAGTGAACTCGAATTCAAGTTCAAAGTCGTTCGTAATGGCGCGTGACTGGTTTCTCTGTGTTGTGTTACTTGTATAGCCTTACGCATACTTTTCAGCAGCTTTTATGCAATAGAACCGTGAGATTTCGGTGCGGGGTGGGATTTTCTCCACAAACCATAACCGAGAGAAACACGGATTCTTATTTTCAAATTCTAATGCGTGTAATTATTATGTATCATTGGGACTGCACTGGTTCTTGAAAATGGATCTTGGGCTTGGTATATATGGTTTATCGTTAGTTCAATAGAAAATATTGTTTTCCCTCGAACACGGACGTGAGAAATATATGAACTACTACTATTTTTCACCCTCTTTTTGAATATTTACCAAATAGAATAATTCTATTAATAACCAATTAAAAGATAATAAAACTAAAAACGATGTGCTGAATTTAAATAATGTATAAACAAAGCAGTTTAAAAAGGCTGAATGGGCTAATAAAATGACTAAGGAATAAACAACGCTAGATACCACTTATGACTAAGGTAGGTGTGTTTAATAGAAGATTGATGGACATTTTTTTGTTTTCCAAGCAATCGCATTGTAGATAGTATGAATGTAACCATTTAAACAAATTGCTGCCAATAAGGACTTTAAATGGTGAACGGAACAACTTAAAATGTTGAGGTTGTAATATTTTCCGCAAGGTTGCCTCTGGATTTTCTCTCTCGTTGCTCATTCTCGTTCTTGGTTGCACATCTGATGAGCTTTTGTACGCATTGCATTGGCAGAGATGTTTTGATCATAGACAAATCATACTGCGACCCCCAACTCGCAAGTCGCAATCGTCTTGCCGCTGACGCTACCATTTTTTTTTTTCGAACTCCGCCATTTTGTTTTCACATGCATGTGACAGGGACAAATCTTAAGATATACAAACAGTAAATGCATCCAACCGTGGCTGAATTTGATATATACCTAGTTCGGTAATAGAACATTTTAACATTAATGAAAACTATCTACATACAATGTACCCATATGTTTTAAACTGTTTAAATGAGCTTACTGATCAGAGGCTTCCTAATAAAAATAATATTCTATTTCATGCTTTTCCCTACGTTTCGTTGGCTTTTTCCAACTTCCTCAGGGGGATGTCTGAATCTTTATTATTTTTCATATATCCGAAGAAAGTCTGCTTGAAAATTGTTCGCTCTAAGCGCCGGCCGTATGCAAGAAGACAGAAGATTCGAGGTCGCGCAACGCGTTGAATTTGAAGTTAAAAACGCACTCTGTGTGACAGCGGATATGTATTGCAGTACATGGCATTGCAACTGTCAAACGCGGCGTTAAAACGCGCTCTGCTTGACGGAGCCTTTGTTCCTTAAAAAGACTACTTTCCACACCTAACAGTGACAGTTTCGAATCTTACGGAAAAAAAATCTATGAAGGCTGCCTGCAACTTTGCCCCAAGCGGAAGTGGCATTTATGCTCGGTGCGAGTGTGTTGGTGAGCTGGAATTTTTTAAATTGCGTGACATTTGTGATTACGAATTTCTATGTTACAATACTAGCGCACCTATAGCATTTGCCACCCCGTAAAAATAGAGCTTGTTGGCAAGTAACGATAAGGCGGTCGAAGTTGTTAGACTCAGTATGGTTTGTTTATAACTCCAACGGCAGAGGTATTTTCATATTTGTCCGCTGAACACCTCTGACCACCGTCTCATTGTCCAAATATTGTTGCCATTGTGCTTTAATCTGCTAATGAGACGCGTTTTTGGACGATTTTCAAACCCTATTTTATATTGCTTTCTTTTTCCATTTTTTTCACGTGTTTTTGACTAATTTTTTTTTTTCATTTTTGGACCTGTATTTGGAGGCGTTCTTAAGTGCTTTTTTGGATGCAGATTTGGATAGGTAGTTTCTTGGAGGCGCATTTGGACTCGTATTCGACTTGTTTTTTGAAGGCTTTCCACTTGATTTTTTAAAGGATTCTTAACACGTTTGGAACGCTTTTTTAGAGGTACATTTTGTCTCATTTGTCGATTGGTTTTGTGACTCTTTTTGGAGGTTTTTCGACACGATTTTGAAAGTGTTTTAAAACGTTTTTGTATGCATTAATGGGGGCGTTTTTGAAAGCTATTTTCGAAGAGCTTTTTTTTGGTGCAAAACATGCAGTAGGTTGGCTACATTGTTACAATGACGTTTTCATTTAAAATCTTAGGTTAATAGCAAACTTGACACCAGCGAAGGGATCACTTAAAAAACAAAAATTCCGGCTGCAGCACAAGCAAGCCTTATAACTTATTTCTGGAAACATAACTCTACAGGAAGAGCAAAAGGTTAGCCTCAGTACATCATAATATGTAGTATTCAAGATTGGGAAATATGTTTCCTGTAAATGTGAAGCACTGAGGGCTTCTAAGGTCTGTTTGGAAATCATATCGCATTTCCCCAATAAATTTTGAACTATATAACCAGAACTCTTAACCACATGAAAAGTGGCATCAGCGGGATCGGTATTGAAAACAAAAAGATTTTATGCCAATTTTGGGGCTGTAAATGTACTGTTTATTTGTCTTTTGAAAAACGTGGCACAAATGATTTCTGGGAATGTCTTTTACGACTTTGTTGTATAAACCACGCCTCGTTCTTCAATTCTGCTTGCATTTGGCTGCATGCAATATTCATCGATCTACAAAATTTCGCAACGATAGCTGCAATAAATGCCAGGATATAAGTATGGATGTGGATTCAAAGGATTTTTCATGCAATTCGAACTTTGCATGAAATATGAGGTTCTTTGATTCGCCCCAAAAATAAAAACTCATACAAACACCAAGAGAAACACCGCCGTAAACTTGGCAGAGAAAACTTGTCAAATTTAGTAGTGTATAGCCCTGAATTATGTGCCAGGTTTTTATATTTTCTTCTTCACTGGGTTTCGGAGAAAATCGATCTTGAGAAGTGCTCCATTAAGTTGACGTCCAACCACCAAAACAGATCAAAATGATGAATCGCCCCATGAGTAATATAGAAACCTCTGTATCTACGAGGGGACAGCTTTCATATCTCATTTGACAATAAAAAAAACAAAAAATTCACTGCGCCCCTCCAGTTTGAATTTCTTTATTAGATAGCTAGGTACTAATTGTTAAAAAAAAAAACATCACTCACTTTACAACTAAACACAGGACTCTGACTTAACCATCCACTACCACGATCCAGATCGACTGTTACTCCACGCAGAGGACTGCGCGTTGGCATAAGAGCCACTACTGCCATATCCATTCTGGCCATACCCATTCTGGCCACACGTTCCACATCCGCCGCCATTGGAATAACCCTGATTGCCACCCCATCCACCGGTGTTTGCGGAACTAGCTGCATTCGCATTGCTATTGGAATAAGAACCACCGCCGCCGTTATATCCTTGCCCGCCATATCCACCTTGACCCCCATATCCAACTTGTCCGCCATATCCACCTTGCCCTCCATAGCCACTATATCCGCCACTACTGACCGGATACGTCTTTATCGAATGCACTGGCACAGTTTTGACCGTGTGAACAGGAACATGCTCAACTGTGTGGACTCGAACCGTCTGGGGAACCGAATAGCCACCACCACCACCACCGTATCCACCACGATAACCCGACGCGTATCCTCCTCCATATCCGCTGTCATAGCCGCCGCCATATCCACCGCCATAACCCCCGCTGTAGCCACCTCCAAGTCCGATCTGCTTAGATATTCCAATGTTCAATCCGAGGCCACCGCCCAAGGCCCCCTTCAACTTGTGAAACGTTGGTGCTGTCATCGCACCCGACGCACAGATCAAGAGTACTACCGCTGCCTGAAAAGAAAGTTACAACATCCGATTAGAACGACTAGACGCCGCGTATCCCCAGTCCTTGTTACCGTTCTCATTTTAACACTTTTCCTTGTGACAATTGTGACGAGTTTGATTGGGTCCGCGATCACTTGTTACACTGAACTCCCCGGTAATGTTGACAATCACTTTTATACTTCTACGGGCTGAGAATATATTCCAATCATGTCCACACATTTGGAATATTAAAAAATGCAAAGCAATACCAAAACCCCGAACAGACGGACAGAATTATAGAGGCAGACAGGTAGAACGTTACCACACTACCGAAGCTCGCAGCAATTAAGTTTATTCACGATATAAACTGGGAAATCCGCGGGTAATCGCTTTTCTTCTTTTGTTTTATTGTTCTTCCTCTTTCGCTCGCTCTCTGGAATTGCCTCATTGTGATGAGCTGTACAAAAGGCGGATCGACATCGGCTGTCTACTCCCAAATGCATCATCATAGCACGCAGCTAATTGTTGGTTGTTATGGATGCCACTGGATTGTTGGTCAAAGATAAGAGAACACATCGGCATCTGGTATGAGAATACATTTACAGTGAGTCGAGCACATGTAACAGAAGGGCTGACGTTACGGTAGGTGAACATCAGGGGATTCCTGCTTCGAGACTTTATTGTTATGCAGTTTGCAGCGAAAGTCGACTGGGGGTGATGACGTTTATCTGTGACAGATGATATCAAGCTCAGAAGGCATATATAGGGGAAGACCCTATCAAAGGCAAAGATCAGGGAATTCCATGAAAAGAGCTGGGAATTATTTAACCTGGTCATCTATGGAATGAAGAGTTTATACGGATTCTTTGTCATGATTTCTGTCAGAAGATTTGAGCTTATTTGAGCGGTCCTTCAAACTAAATTTACACATCCTTTATCTCAATCACTTTAAGCTACATTTAGTAGGTACTCAGTTGTGAACTCTGTGATCCGAGCCATTCTGGACAGGCTGATGAAATTGTCAAGGGTCCTAAGCGTGCATCGCAGAATGATGGTATCTGGACGTCTTGGGTCTTCTGTCTAGCTATGAAAATCGTATTTCATCAATGAAGAATTTCTCTGGCCTGGTTGTAAGAATTAACTAAACGATGGCAAGAGCTGTACCGATGAGTAAATTACTGTCCAACGGCCTGCGCTTTCACTTCACAAGAGAAATAAATTTTTGATGCCGCTGTCAAATTTAAGCGAGAGACATTGTTACTGCCTGTAGAAATCGTTTTGTACATATAATATAGATACCTAACCCCTTAGCCATGTTTCTAATACTGCTTGTTTTTCGCACTCAGATAAAATTTCTACAAAAGGATGTAAGGTTCGTTAACCTTTTAAAGCTATGGTGTTATCGCGCAAAAGTGGTCCTCTGTACGCGACTTTGACGTGACACTGTGAATTAGCAACGTTTAAAGCTTATAGTTCTTATTTGTCAAATTAAAATAAGTTCAGTTCAAAATCGCACGTGTCCAGGATCTAAATTTGAAGGTGACCCTTTGATGAGCAGTCCCTTGAACCTTGTCGAAGGTCTTAAGCTGGGATATTAGCTCGAAATTTCGAACTTTATAAAAAGGTTCTCAACGAAGCGAATATTATAAGTAAATTTCGGGAATCACTCCATAATTCAAAATGGTATTTATTGAATGGCGAATTTAACCTGGCTTAGAATTACCGCATCCGTGATCGAGTACTACGTGACTGAATTTGTTATTGTTTTGCATGTAAAATTACTCGCTCACGGCTGCGGTAAGTCGACCCTGCTCTGTGTGGTACGTTTCGCAGTAACCATTTTCACATGATAACTTCCAGCCAAGTCTTAGGTATGATGCTCAATTTTTAGACTGGTAAGGACGAAGTCCCCATTCCAAGATTCCCTTTTGTTGTCTTATTTTTATCTACTCATCAGGTTCCCCTTTAATCTAATAATTTTTTCTCTGAACCCCTTTCAAAACGCACTTTGGAAAGAATTCGCTATCCAACTTAATCGCCTCCACGAACTGATGATTCATTTTGGAAACATCCTGCTGCCAGCGAAGTATGTACTTCCGTCGCGCAATTTCTCGCATTTTCAAGACCTACTACCATTCATTACGTACCCGCATGTTAAATAAATCCGTCACTGTCCCTCTTTGCATCTATATATTCCATCATCCATACGAACAACAAGCTATTTTTAAATGATCAGTCAAAAACGATTTCAAAAACCCAAAGCAACGATTAGCCATTCCGAGTGCGTGCCAAGTGTCAAGCATAAAGCATCACAATCCGAACTCCGGTGGCATAGTAATTTCTTGCTCAAAGAGAATATCTTTTGCAATTGCTATGCGTGATGGGGGGAGATGTTGTGTTTTTTTGTTTGTTTCGTTTTCATGCCAGCCGGTAATAGGTGTCTTTATGGCTTGGGACAAGGGCGAATAGTGTTTACCATTTTGACAGCGAAAGAGGTTTTGAGCTACGCTAAGGCTTGCTCGTAAGTGGCGTCTCACGCAAAGAATTAGAATCACGATTTTCGGATAAGTACAACTCAGCGGTTGTTCCAATTTGCATTTGCACGAGCATTGAAGTGAAATAGGAAATAATTGACGATTTCGTTGGCAGTATTTGTTTGGGTTTTCCCTGCCAATTTGTTTGTATAAGAGTTTGGTTTTTGGCTGTGAGCGATTACAAATTGGGAAGACTTATTTCGTGTACCTGCAGCAATAGCATATGGTTAATCAGATTTAGCACAACATTTTAAAAGGCGGTATTCTAGGCTGAGATACAGTGGTAACCATTCGGACTACATAATGTGTGTAGTTGACCTTTACCACCTGCGGAAGTTATGCCACATGAACTTCAATTGCCTCAGGAGGTATTGTCTTAATTCGAACCACGTTTTGATCTCGACAAATGGAGGTGTACCTAGGTGTGTCCCTGACTAACCACTTGCGGGGAGCTGCCATTAAATCTGTGCCTGGTGTGACGGGCTGATTAGTATGCTCTTCAGACGTTAACGCGGAATGGTATGGTTTACGAATATTCTTACTGGACCACTAGGTATATATAAACAGACACCAGTTCGTTAGCCAACTCTTTTGTTTTGCATAGTACCACGTACGAGGTACGAGTTTGTAGAGAGTGAAACCTTGGACTGCGGTGATACTTAGTTTAGTTGATGGAAGGCCAATAGTGGGACCAGCTTCTGACAATCACTTGTTTGTGTGAGTTTTATTTTTAGGATGAATTGAAATGACCTAATTTAAGCCGTACGGTAGTTACATCCATAGGCTCAGGAGAAAAGTTAAGAATCACTTTCACTGCCTTAACCACAACTTTTTCGCTTATTCTATTTCTTGTTGGGAAGATTGCGCAGAGATGCAATGTTGTGTGTGATTCGTTTTCCAATATATTGTGTAAAAGCAAGGTCACAATACCTAATGGTAGAATTTCCACCACTTGACGAACTCCAGTTACAAATTAAAAGGCAATCAACTGGTGGTCTTTATATTTGCCTTAAGGTAGTTTAATGGTTGCGCCTACATTTGGATGGAATTTAGCTGTACTTACTTCCTGAACCAGTGAACAAATTGCGCCCAAATTTGACACTCGTTTCAGTAAGACTTGAGGCCGGAGCAAGTCTATGTGGAGTTACCAGCCGACTACTGTCCCACTTTTTCTCTGCAACAGGCAGTCAAAAAGGTGTGACAAACAAAATATAGCTACTTCGGACAACTGTTTGACTGTTTGGCAGAGTTCGGCGAACTCCATCCCTCAAACAGTCTAAGGCTAAGACATGAAACCATCGCCATTATCACCATACGTGCTAATTTCAATGTTTGGAGTGACAGCAAGAGACTTGTAAGGACAGAGTTTTACCCATAAAAACGAATAAGCAAACAGGTGGCTTAACATCATTACTTTTGACATAAAACTTAACGACAACTGTATAGTGAAGTTAGTTCAAGGCGAAGTGGACACTCGAATAATTAGAGTCATTGGAGCAATACTCTGTCAATTTCTGCAGCAAGAGAGACGAAAAGGGTTCTGCTCTACCAAGACGTATGATGGTCTGTTTAAAATAGCTCTCGAAAGTGCGATAGCCTTTTTCTAATGGGCTGATGTAAGGCTAATTGAATCAACGGTCATAAAAATAGCACCAAACTTTAGGTTGATGTACAAGAACAATGCCGTTTCGGTTCATAACAAGAAAAACGAACAGATTTATAAGCAAAACAGAAAAAGAGTCTGCTTGTGACCCAGAGTTGCCAGCATAAACCCAGTGTTAAATAGACCGGCAGCTCCCGCGCACCTACCTTATTCCCCCCGCAAATTTTGAAAAGAATATTCTCTCTTAAATTTCGTATCCGTGAATACGTGTGAGGTGTGAGGCAGTAATCGAATGAAAAATTATAAATGGAGGGGGTATAATGAAATACTGACAGTCGGCTGTCATCCAACATCGTAGAATTTCTATCTTTTTGTAGAAATTTTGTTGCACGAAGGACCTTCTGTGCAAAACAGGAATAAAGCATCAAAATTGTGAAAATATCATGAATCTGTAAAAGAAAACAATCGAACTACATTGCCATAAAATAGAGATTTGCCTTTTAGGAACGAAATTTCTAGTTACAAGAAATAATCATTATGTATAATGTTAACAAACTGCGATTATTATACTGAAGGTTAATTTTATGTGAATTTATTTCCGAATAATACCAATTTTACTTGAAGATTAAATACTTAGTTCATGGTTGCCAGTTTATGTGTGTTCCCCACAGATTGAGGGATTCTTTTGGTCAGCGGGCGAAATCTGGGGGAGAAATTGTTTGCATTCGCAATCCGCATTTACATGTTGCAACTTGCAAGTGCAAATTCAAAATTCATATTTTTAACAAGGTACCTACGACTATGATGTTAAAAAAAAAATAATAACAAAATGTTCGGGGTTTCTTTGTGGAAAAATAGCCAAATCTGGGTTTTTTCCAAATTTATCTGCGAGCAAATATTTTGACCGTCTGTCAATGCTGTTGTGACCAAACACCGTAAGTGAAACTTCTTTCGCTTAATGTGGATGGGTATAATGCAGGTATGTTAATGAATTGTGTTGCAATCGGATTGTATTAAAAAATTTTAAATTCAAATATTTCTACGGCTCAAAATGAAACTACAATTTCTCAAAAAAATTCGCAAAATTAATAAGAATTCGTTTATTCACTTCAATTCTTTGTCGGCCACTTCTGTTTCTGAATACCAGGTTTTTCTTTTATACCTAACCTCTTTAAAGTTTCTCGTAGTCTTTTGACAGCCGTAGTTTCACCAGTCAGTTTGACAGGGGGAACTCAATCGAGGCTTCAGATGGGAGCAAGAACGTTACAATAGGTCTGTGCCCTTACTTTCTGGTTCAATATTGGCAATATGTCACATTTCTCTCATTTCGGGAGAATTCGCTCACCGAAATGAAATATAACCAAACAGAAAAGGAACGCGTTGAACCACAAATTTGAAAATTATGAATTTTTTCCAAGCGGGAACATTCAAATATCACTAAAACAGAACACAAATTTATATTTAAGATAAAGATATGAATTGCTTTTATTACAGAAACTAAAAAGTTCAATTCTTTTGCTTCTTACATCTAGTTTAATGCTATACAAGCATAAAATATAAATTAAATCAAATAAAAAGTCAGTTAGAAATAAGCATTTGAACGATTTGATAACCATCTGTCAGCAATAACCAACTAGCCCAAAGAAATTTCTTGGGCTAATATTTGCACGTTTTTTAGGGAGGTGAAATGTTTTGTTCTCTCTTTATGGCTCTCTTCCGCCCAATTTTTGCGTAAGGGAACGAAGTTTGACTAAATTTGGCTAATGTGTTCGAATTCATTATCGTAAGGGAACAGACCTAACATCATTTCAAAACAGCGCATAAGATGTCTGTTCATTAATTTAAAATTCATCGTTTTCTCTTTTAAGGAGTCTTTGGTTGCATGTTGTTTCCATTTAATTTAATCAACCGATTCGTTAGCCTAGAGTGTAGGACTTAGCTTATGAATCTTACAGACTGCATATCCGTTCTATCGAGCTTCTCTCTATATCTCTTTGAATGGATCACCCTAGAGTCTTCAAAAGCTCTCAAAAATAAAATTAATTCTTTTCTTAAAGTCCTCGTTGATGACGATGATATCTTATAGTAAATGTATCCCCTATCCGCATAAAAAAAAGATCAAACCACGGTCAAGTTCATAATTTACCTCTCATTTGCTCGCCCAAAACACATTCAATTACTCCCGTCTTAATGCATGCCAAATTAATCAAAAACTCTGATAAGTTCAGTTCAAGGCTGCGGTTTGTTAACTCATTTGTTTATAGACACACACTGCACCTCTCAGTCTGATGATTAACAAATCCGTGCATTTACTTTCAAACACACTCTTGACTCGGCCACATTTTATAAACATGCGAACATTTTGCTAACGATCTTGCGTGGTAATTCAAAGAAATGTACAAACCTCAAGTAGAAGATATTCTGTTGTGCATCCGCCATATCACGCGAATCTTCGTCATTTTTGAATTAATTTTCCACCGTAAAGTAGCAAGACCGCAACGCGCAATCCACCAACGATGGAAGGTTAACTTTTGAGTGTGCCGTTTGCCGTTTGCACTTTGTAATTCAAGTTTTGATTACTATCTTTCGAAATATATCCGATTATATATTTTCGTTTGTGTGCGCACACAAAGCTAATTATGTTGTAAAGTGAGTGTGAATTCTTGGGGTAGTTGAATGCATAAATCTAATAAATTCAACTTGCACCACAAGACACCGGGTGGTGAGCAAACAGGCAGAGAGTGCACCTAATTTAAAATTTAATTTAGACGTTAAGCAATATGCCATAAATTTTCGGCAAACAGAGATCAAGCAAGGCAAAGAAAGAGCTGCGAACTGGGTGTCTTAACTATTGGGTGGGCGATTCATTGCAAATCATGGTGTACCTAGGTAGGTATTACGGTAAGGAGTTTGTGTGAGCCTGCGCAGTGAGCACGATCGATCTTTAGGCCAATGGAAGCAATTTTCCAGTGCGAAAGCTATGTGTATGAAGGGGTCTATGTCGGCAAAAAAAACTGAAGTATTTTTAACAGCACAGAAATACCTTTTAGATATTTGAAACACTATAAGTTTTTATGATCTTAGAATCTAGAGCTCTGTTTAATGCATACCCTCGAGGTGGCACTGGGACATAAAGTGGGTGTGAATCTAGAGTTCTTTGAAATGTACATTCTCTACTTTTTGACAGCTACCGCCACCAACCCGAACCTGTCTAAGCTCTTCAAAGAAATGGCTGTTTAAATTCCATTGTGTAAAGTTCTCAAGAGCTTGGCATTCCCAAAGTTGGTGAGGAAATTTAAAACTCGCTATGATGATGATTTACTAAATACTGCTGCAGACTGGTTGGCGATCAAAATGATAATGACCGAAACAAAGTTGATGACCCCGGAAATTTGCAAAACAAAAAAACAAAACTAAAAAAGAGACGAGCGATCAAAGAGGGCTCCAGCAAGCTAAGTTTGCTTGTCGGCCAGCTTTGAATTATGTTGCTTAATCGTAAGGCATAGATAAATTCAAATTGATCTGAACACTCATCCTCGAAAGACTAAGACTAGGGCACGTTCCTCTAAGAGATGATGCTCCTCCGCCAATCTGTTACCTGCTCCCGACAACGACCTTCCCAACTGATCAGTTGCCCCATCTCCATTCTAAGTAGAAGTCAGTAGTCTGCGGTCAGCAACATGGAGGTGTAAAATTGCCGCCACTCCCATTAGTCGGTCATCAATAAAAATAAAAAACGAAAACTTGCAAATTCAAGACTGACAGATCGGAGATGCAAGTTCTCTCCAGCATCTGAAAAAAAAACCCGTGAATACCGCGGGTAAACAAAATACAACCACTAAATGAATTCAATCATTCATTCGCATTTTTAGTGCTTGAATAGTCGGCCATTACGTGTTCGTATACAGCAAACACACCTCTTTTCCTTTATTTTGCTTGCTTTGTGTTTTTACTGCTTAATTAAGCCAATCTTATGGAAATGACAGACATACGGTCACCTTCGGGAGTCGAAATTATAAATTTGAGTTCATCCACTTTGAGTGTAAACCCGGTTGAAGCGTTCTGCGGAAGACTTACCTTAAGTGTTACACGGCCGCATCCGTGCGTTGGCTATTTAAGTATGCAAATAAAAAAAAAACATTTCCATTGAGTAATCAATATCGGTTGGAGCCAAAAGATTGCTATTTACAATTTACAACTGTTTGAATGGGTAACAGATTGAAGTGCGTAACGCCGTGTTGTGATTTCATTGGCAGAGAAACTATTAAAGGCTTGTCAATCTGCATCTGCAGTGCTTCATCTGAATACATACAGCGGGTGTGATGACATGCGCGAAACCGCCACTGCGCGAGATCAATCTTTACTGGCTGTCAAGCAACTGTCGACTGTTGATGAGATATAACATTGCGTGTCGGAGATCACTAAGTTTACTTTTTTTTTTTTTTTTGTTTTATGGCATGATCAGTTCGTTGTTTGTTTGCTAATAGCATATTAACAGTAAAAGTACTTTGACTTTGTTTATACGGGGATGGAGCTACTGTAAATCAATTGTTATGATTTTAGTGAAGTTGGTTGTGGTTGCGTTTATGCCAGCATTGGTGAGTGGTTGCTGGAATATTTTTCGAGGCATGAACAACTTCTTCAAGTTCGACAGGTAGATTTTGAGTGAGTAGCAAAGACATGATTGTGTAGACTGTAGATTGCACATAAAATGGCTCACTTCAAAAATAAGTCTCTTGTGAAGTTTCATTTCCACTCTATTCAAACAAATATATTTTTTAAGTATTTGCGTTCGGGGAGTGAGGTCAAAAAGTCTGTCTCGATTTTATTTAAGATTTCCCTACCCGCCAAAATGTAATTTATTCAAATGACGTCCGTTTCTTATTTCACAGTCATAACAGAAGACACTCCGCTTCCATATTTTGTACCTTTTTTTTAACGTCATCGGTACGGGTAAATTATGTGCATAGACCAAGTTAAACTGCATGAAAGGACCTAATTTTGGCTGATAATTTGTAATGATTTTGGTGCAGATAATACATGACTTACTTGTCCTACCTTGCCGACATTTGACAGAGTGCTGGATAAAAGCAGTATCGAATTGTATTACTCCAAGATGGCGCAAAAGTGAGCACCCTATCGGAAGATGACCCATTTATTTTTGCAAATGGCGGCAAATGTCAATTCTACACTCGGTTCAAAGTGCGCTCATAATGCTCAAATTGGGTTAAGTGCTTAGCTCTGAACTAAAAAAGACAAACGCCTTAAATAACTCCGAGTAATTGTTTCGATATATTTGCGGAAAAATTCGTTGGTGCTGCGATGCGACATAACTTGAACTTCGGGGCAGATTTCCCGGTCGACCGACACCAACTGGGCAAGCCGTTCGCCTAGAAGAGTACGCTTTCTTTTATATAAGAACAGACTTTATTAATGTAAAAAATTCAGGTTTACATTAATGTTTTTTTAGAAGAATTGGGACAACACATTACGCAAGTCTGGTGGGCACCGAAGCAACCGTTCTGCTGAAAATATTCGTCAAGAATGCGATTAGCGCTTGAAGTTCTGGCAAGAGTAATAGAAAATGCCATAAATCGGGCCCGATGGTCAGCAATTCTGGCGGCGGCCACTTTTCGACTTTATGGATAAAAATGTAAGATATCAAACAAACATAATTCAAAAGTAGACTGTTTTAAATTCATAAAAAAACAACAACATCGGTGACAAGTTTTGCGCCATGTTGTATGTGTGCACAAAATATGTACCAACTAGCTTCGTTATATTGCGTGACGCATTTAAGACTCTTGGATATAGAACCAACGATGCCAACCAATCTTAACCAAAAAATGCCTAACTCGACAAAAAAGATGCATTTTTCAATAAAATAATGCCTAAACATTTTTTTTATGTAAGCTGGAACAATAAATCCAAAATAAAACACAATTATAAAAAAAATAAAAGAAAAACTATTTTTATTTAAAACTAGCGATTTACCTGAAAACGAAGGAGCAACCGTCGAAATAGCAACAAAAAAAACTCCAAATGGCAGTAAACGGTATCTCAGAATGGACTAAAAAGTGGCAGATTAAATTGAATGACCTAAAATGACTCCATATTAATTTTACATATAAAAACGTACCACACATTCCAGTATACATAAATAACAATGTAGTGGAATACTCAAATACAGCTAAATATCTGGGCATGACCCTAGACGCTAAACTGCGTTGGAAAGCGCATGTAAAGAAAAAAAGAGATGAGTTGAACATGCGATACAGTAAAATGTATTGGCTTATTGGGAGATACTCATCCCTGTCCAACTACAATAAATAACTGCTATACAAGCAAGTTTTGAAACCAATATGGACCTACGGGCTCCAATTGTGGGCATGCACATGCCAAACAAATTTACAAAAAATTCAAGTCTTCCAAAATAAAGTACTAAGGAACGTAGTTAATGCACCTTGGTACTGGTTGAAGATGATTTGGTGATTTTTTCCGCGAAACTTGCAGAATATCCCTGCTGCCTTAGATGACTTTCATTCGTACCATAACTAACACTGGTGTGCAAAATTTTCTTGTTTAGTTTTTCACTTTTGTCGATAAATTTCTTTTCAAACACATCCCTGATTTCGAAATCAATGTCAATGTAGCTGTCCGAATGGGCTAATTTGATTCCTCCACTTGATGTATTTCGAATGATATTTTGTCTTTGATAAAGGATATGGGGGGTCTTGCTAGATTCCTCTTCAATCTTTGCACATTTTCCGTGTCATTTGGTATCGATTAGTTCACATCACTGTCGTCGATGGTGGACCGGCAATATGCATGGTTTCTATTAGTTCTAAAACTTTCTTCATGTTCCTGTTCATCTTTTCTTCTTCGGAACTCAATGCGGAATTGTTCACTCTAGAGGTGGCTTGTGCCACCGTAGTGGTGATTAAAATTAGCACGACTACCTTAAAAAAGGTAGGGAAAATCATCAGACATTCCAGAGATATGCATATCTTCCAATACGTCAATACAGTTTACTGTGTCACATGATTCATAAAAAGCGAAGTTTCCAATTTGTTTCCTCCATATGTTTTCTTGTTTAGTAGAACTGAACTGCGAAAGTTGAATATTGAAGTATATTTTATTTAATAGATAACCTAAGATCGTCTTATTGAACACATACAAAAAAAAACGTTTGAGCTCAGTCACCCTGCATTAATTTCTCCACGAAAAATCTCCAACAAAATAGTTCACTTTCTATTTTACAGCACTCTTTGGGGAGGAGTGAAAATTTCACTTCCCTCGAACAGCGTACCAGCCTTTAAATAAAAAAAAAAGTTATTAAATATTTTAGTGGTACATATTAATAAAATGTACTTGTTATTTTGAAAGTTTAAGGACCATTCACATCAGAGCGAACTGCAAACTGCGAACTGGCGAATATTCATAGATTCTGACATTTAATTCACATGAAAACTTTTTTAAGTCGGAGGTACCCGCCATTTGCATTGTTGAAGGTTAAGTTCGAACGAATTTTTCATTCGCGAAACTTGTGAACAAAGCGTGACAGTTCGCGGCAAGAGTTTTCAATTCGCTGGAAAATTGCTGTAATTGTAGATTTCGCTATTAAGACTCAGTTTTTTTTATATTAGATGTTAAATTAATTGAATATAATGCTTTTGTAGTAAAACAAATAGCAATTTTCAATTTATAAATTCAGTTAAATTGATTTGTTCGCAATTCGCCCATTCGCAGTTCGCGCTCATGTGAATAGTCCTTTACGCTTTTCCGCCAATCACTACCAACGCCTATTATGTACTGTAAATAGAGACGCTCTGCGAACAGATCCATTTTATAAATACAAGAATGGCGACATAAAATGTTCTCCCCTGGTGTTCAGAACTGAACATTTACTCCCAAGTGCCTCTTGCTGGAAATAAATAGCTAGTGTGAGTCAGAGATGAATGGTTAAAAGAGATGGATGTCTTTCGTACGTCTATCCCCCCCAAAACCGATTTGTTTACATTGTTATTTTTGTAATTTCAACCGTCGTGCGTGAATACATGTGAGCAACAAAAAAGCGTGTTTCTAATGGCCGACCGCGAATCATTTTGCTTTTTTGAACATCGCGGTGTTTAATTGCTTTGTGTTTCGTATTGAATTTTTTTGGTTTTTGTGGAGGTTTTGATTAAATTGAAAAAAAAATATAATGAAATACACAGTAGAAAATATCGAATTCTTGCATTTGAGTCGAATTCATGAACTCACATATACTAGAAAAGAAATGAGCAAGTTTTGGTGACTTCATGAATTTTTTGGGAAAACAGCTTGTAGGCAGCCGCCCTTCCACTGGAAAGTTATATACCTCTGTATTCCATTTTTTTTTTGGTGTGAGTCCTCGAAGTTTCAAGGAGAGCATAGCTGTTATAATTGCGGGCTGAAAATCCTACTTTACTTTGCTTTGCTGAGTTCGAAACTAAAAAAAAAAACAGGCCTACTGCTGACAAGGGAAACATTTCCAGCGGAATTTAATCAAGATCCCCTTAAAAGGCTATAGGCGATTGATTTTGCTATATTAGCATTTACACTGCACGCTTCGCAGTGCTCTGTTTAGTGAGTAGATTTAATGTCTCCCGATGGATGGCGCTGATCACATTTTCGTAAATCTCGAGAACTACTTAACGTATTTTGATGCAATTTCCACTGTTTTAATCTGCAGTTTCAATTGAACTTGCCGTCAATATAAATTGAGTTCTACTTCAACTTTGGAAAACAATAAAAAAAAAACACTAAAGAAATGTTTTTAGGAACTGCGTTCCTGGTTCAGTTGATCATAAAATCCGTTCTTCTGTATGAAATGAAATCATTGGTAGAAATTTCCATCAGTGCAGACTCCCGCCAGATGTCAGTGGAATGTCGCCGTCGTCTGTGGTTATGAGATCACAAGTAAACAGAATCGTTATCGGCGAAAACATGTCGTTCCAATTTGCAATTAGACGAGTTTTGGCTACACCCTTCAACCGGTCTAATTTGTAACCGAATTTATCTGGCGAATAATATCTCCAAAGCTGAACGAATGCCTACCACTATTCATGTCACCACCTCAACCCGATCGATCTGATATAAGATCAGAATACCACTAGTTAAGCGCCCCACCTTCCTATCATCCGACTAGAATCCCATCTGTGAAACCCTCTTGCTCCATGCGTGCGAATTGATTATGCGAACCTATGATTATGTAAACACATCTCTGGTTATTGCTGATATCGGAGATTCCACACAACAACGCATAGCGTTGACCTTAAACGAACTGTATAGAAACATCGTCCGATTAGCATCGGTCCACTTGTATACCTACACTTAAGACAACCGACGCGACGACTGACTGATTACATTGGAGCGAAATTCAAACAACTTGAGATGTAAAATCTTCATTACAACACACCGACAGACAGACAGACAGACAGACGCACCAACCGACTAATTGACACGTTTGACATTGATCACACGTGCTTGCGGAGCAGTTTTTGTTGGCTCCTGCCCAGCCACCGCCTTAAGTTTAGGTGCCGCATTCAACTTGCTATTGCGAAAATATGCCGCACACGCGCTGAATAACCGTTTGCGGTAGGAGAAGTGTATATGTAAATGTGGACAGAAAAAAAAAAAAAAAATACGCAAAGTGCTGGCCTATAAATTAGTCCGACTACCAGTGGTGACGATTAGTTTTCGATAGTTTCTTGGACCGTATCGTAGGATGAAGCCTTTTGCCGTTTTTGTAGTTTTGACAGTCGTCGCGGTCGCCGCTGTCAGTAGCGAGGAGTTGGTGCGTCAAAAGCGCACCATCGGTGAATTGCTGGGCAAGGGCGGTTCCACCGGTGGTGGATTCGGCGGCATTCTGCAATCCTTGAAGGGTGGCTTTGGAGGTGGTGGCGGCGGCAGATACGCCGGTGGTTATTCCGGCGGACACGGTGGTGGATATGGCGGTGGATATAGTGGTGGACATGGCGGTGGATATAGTGGTGGACATGGCGGTGGATACTCAGGGGGCTACTCAAGTGGAGTCTCATACAGTGCTCCATCTGTTGTGTACAGTGCTAAATCTGTGAGCTACAGTACGCCAAGCTACAGTGCTCCAAGCTACAGCAGTTCCCCAGTGTCTGTTATTAAGGTCATCGATGGTGGCAGCTCCGGCGGATACGGTGGATACAGTGGCGGACATTATGCTGGCGGATACTCTGGCGCTGCCTCTTATGGAGGTGGATACTCAGATGGGGGCTATTCAAGTGGTGGATACGAATCGTCGGCTCCGGTCACTGTTGTTAAAGTTATCGATGATGGAGCTTCGTATGGTGGATTCTCAGGTGGACACGGACACGGTGGTTACTCCGGTGGATACTCATCAGGAGGTCATGGCGGATACTCCGGTGGATACTCATCCGGTGGTCATGGTGGATACTCCGGCGGCCATGGTGGATACTCCGGCGGCCATGGTGGTGGACACGGCTACAGCTCTGTCTCTAGCCCATCAGTGTCTATTGTGAAAGTCATCAGTGAAGGTGGTCACGGAGGATATTCGAGTGGAGGCCATGGCTCCAGCTACAGCAGCGGTGGCTCATATGGTTCATATGGAGGCTCTTCGGGTTGGTAAAAAAAAATGCCCGCGAGGAGTTTAGTTTGTAATTACTTCCGATTAAGTTCCCAGAGAGAAGTGCAAATAAAAATAAGTTTTTCTTTCAATTTCAATGAAAGTAGTTTCCTGTTTTTTTTGGGAATAACAATTTGGTTCTGCATTTTCTTTGAGCCTTTTGGAAGGATCTTCTTACTTCAAAGTCTGGTCTAGTCCTCAAGAAAAACTACTTGCATACACCTATAACGCTGTTCAGAGAAGGCTGCACAGCACAAGGCCATAAACAGCAGACGATTTCAAAGTATCCAAATCACGACTGTATCTGTCTGTATACTATGAAGGATCACGTTCCAAATGCAACTCGAAATTTGTACACCTAAACCGACAAAGCTGTGGAGATAAATGACGTGAGCCACGCACCAAGTCTAAATTATATGTACACTCGGATTCTGAACGCCCTTCGATGCGTGAAGGTATCCATGATATGAGATACAAATAAATTATGTACATGACGAAATAACTCGCATGGCATGGCATGAGCGCGTGCTTAAGGGCTCATGCGGGGTATATGCCGCAAATCCCCCTCATCGGACTTAGTCTTATCTTACGTCTTTCTGATGGTGTTACCAAAAATTACAATAAATTTCTACAGCAATTACGTGCAATAGCTAATAACTAAACGGCCGAAAGAAAATCGCACGAAACACTCAAGCAAAACGATCATTGTGTGAACTGTATCGTTGATTGCATTAAAGTGCTTTCATAGAGCGGCAGTTTCAATGTCACGACGAAGAGGATTACACGTCACAAGTTGCACAAGATGTACGTAGATACAAAGTCAAAATTAAAACCAAAATCAATGCCTCCGAATGTTTTGTTGTTGTGGTGGCAGTGCAGAACTGTGTAATGAGCATGCGACTGTGTCCCAAGTCTGTTGCTATTTATAAGGCGTGTGTCAGCTGGAGAAGGTATGACACCTCATCGATCCATCTAACAGTACAGTTCAACTGGCAATTACCTGCTCCAGACCAACATTCAAGATTCAACGATGGCTAAATTCTGCTGCATCTCAGCCTTGGTGTGCTTAACATCTATGGTGGTGGCACTTCCCCCGGGCGCATGGAATACCAAGCCGTCGTCCCCATCTGGGTGGACAGCAGAAGGCAACGAGAGGACCAACGGCTGGGTGTCCTCAGAGAGTGCCGACGAAGATCCGATACCGCAGTCCATTCCGACCAGTTGGCAAAGTGTGCGAAGGCAGGACATCGACTGGGTGAAGAGCGATGGATGGGATGTCAAGAAAACGAACAATGCTTGGGACGAGTCAGCACTCAATCCACCATCGCAAGAAAACGCTAAGGGACTCTTCATCAAACACCCTTTGCCGAGCTTACAGTCGAACAAGTGGACCAAGTCTCTCCTTCCTCCGGCTGGATGGGATAAGGAACCAACCGCGGAAGACTGGAAGCAGTCTTCAGTCATCAAGACTTCGGCCCCTAACGCTTGGGAAGCGAAATCCGCCTCATCTGGTTGCGAAAAGAATGCCGCCGATTATGCAGCTGCCAACGCAGCCCACGCAGAGTACCAAAAGCAGGCGGCACTCTCAGCATGGCAAAAGAAGCACGGTTCCACCTCGGGTTGGGGAGAGAAGTCAACTGGCAAAGATTGGCAAAAGGAAACCGCATCTGAGGAAGCATGGCAAAAGAGTGCTTCTCCCCTCTCATGGAAGGACGTTCCAGCTGGTTGGGAAAAGGCGGCTTCTCAGCCAAGTGGTTGGGATGCTGATTCGGACTTCAAGGCGTGGCAAAAGGAAACTGCCACAAATGGTTGGGATATGAGCACCGCCGCCAAGGCCTGGTTGACGGATGCACTTGCGAGTGGCTGGGAAAAGGAGGCCGCCGTTGACATGTGGCAGAAGAACGCTGACCCCAACGCTTGGCAGAAGGGAGCAGCTGCAAGTTGTTGGCAGAAAGATACTGACTCAGCCACCAGTGGATGGCAATCCGCCAGTGACGTGTACAACACGAAGAAAGCCCGTGGCCCAGCTCCAAGCAAATGGGAGAACTAACTCAGAATCGTTGAAGATTTCTTGTTGAATCTATTTTTACGAAAATAAATACTCTGTTGACTTGTTTTAATCGTTACTTTTGTTGCACTAGTGGATGGTAATAAATCGAAAGATTGTTTTCAAATTTACATTTCACTTATGCAAATTTTAATCTAACTCTTTTTTCAGTAAGCGTGTTCGTATGTATAACTGGTTTCCTTAGACTGGTTTTTAAGTTGAATATCTCGACTTGGTAGGAGCTTTAATAATATTTAAAAGTACTATAGGACGACGTGAGGTGCTGAAAATGGTATTGGTTTAGACAACAATGCCGCATACAACAATTAAAAATGCTTATTTGGCATAGGTACTGCTAACAGTTTTGATACAAATCTAACATTTTACACATTACTGCTACTATTGCTTAAATGTCACATTAAGGGAAGTAATCACCAACAAGTTTTAAAACGCCCTTAAGTTTATGATAGTCGTACAATTTTTGTGAACTACCTATTTCCGACAAATAAAAGTTGTGATTCGAATCTCAACTAAATTTATACGCTAATTGCCGGCATGATTTGAAAAGAAACTGCACAAAATGTTAATTAATTCCCTTGCTTATCAAAAAAAAAATACAGTGTATAGCGCCAGATCGATCGACGATTTCGAAACTTTCGAAGAGCTATGGACATGTTGACGATGACGTTAAAGCTGCAGGTGCACTAAACGCGCTAACTCAACTCGAAAGAAAATTATGTCAAAATGTTGTCAACGACATATTTTTGTAAACATAAAAATAATTATAAAAAGAACTCGTTTTGGCACACCAAAAAGAGACATAAAATAGCAAATATAGGTCCATACAGCTAGAAAACCATTTCGATAAATATTGGCATCCATATTAAGACTAAGACTAACAATTTGCCGGATAATCTCTTGTCCGTCTGTCAAGTGTGTGGCAAGATATGCTTAGCACTTTCGCGATCACTTTAAAATTCGGGAAGTTAGTCAGAAATACACTTTTGGTAATCATGGTAGAAATAACAGTTTTGAGGTCTGTTAAATAACAGATATGTTATTTGAAACTGAAGAATATGACGGCTAATGCAGTCATACCAACATTAAATTTAAATTTCCTTTGGACGTAGGGGTTTTTGCATTTCAGAAGCAAACACAATCGAACAGAACTTAAACGCAATAAGTGTTGCCACATAATATGCTATCGTACTGAATAGTGTAAACTGGAAAAATGATTACGTCGGAAACAGAACTCAAACGAAAGTAATAGCCGTCATTTGTTTTAATGTTTCGCAAAATATGACGGATTATAGCCGTAATAAGCGGGAGCGTGTTAAAACTGAACGATTCGAACATGATTTCGTATTCGTTTTAGAAAAAGATTTAAGGGCGAGATTTTAGAGATCTTCGCAGATGCAATTGCTTGAGGAGAGGGAACGGTTTAACATATACGGGTATCAGAAAGAAGTCAATAGTTTATAACGTATGTAAGTGTTACATTTGTTTCTGCTAAAAAAAAGTTTGTACAGTAACGAAAACAAAGTATTCTGAATTAAGTCTGTCGAAACTTGAGACTTGAACTAACAACTGCTGTCATAGCTGTCAAAGGAGCGAATTTGAAAAAAAAAAAAAAAAAAATCGAACTAGGAGAATGGTTCGAAATGGTAAGCAGTTGGTATTTTCATTTGGTATCAAAAATTTATTAGCGCAAGAACAAGTTCAACATCGAGAATGAGGCAAATAGATATCCTATATCTATGACTTGCTACCCATAATACTTCATTTATTGCTAATAATCATATTCCTTACGGGACACGATACATAAATCCATTATAAACGTATTTCTCGTGGACTTATGTCCCTGCCAGTGTTCTTAAATCGTGGGATTTATCCCTTTTTGCGGGATTTTTGATGCCCAAAACAGCCTTCCATGGAATAAAGGAAACAGCAGGAAATCGTGGGATTCTTAGGAATCTAACAAAAAACATTCAAACTATAAATTTCATCAAAATAGCCACATTTTACCATGAAAAAGTCTCCATACAAAATTGATCGGTCAATTGTCTTTTATGAAAATTTTCTAGTACCACCAAAAATAGACATAGTTATGTAAACAATCGATGATTATAAAAATCTAAAGGTTAATTTAATATTATTTTTTTCCGGGTAATACAAATTTTACATTAAAAATTGAAATTTTGCCCAAAAAAAAGTATCTTGGGATTTTTAAGGGAATTTAAGGACTATGAAATGGAAATTATGAGAAAAATGACTACGCTTCGTGGGATAAATGAAGAGAGAGCCCTAACAACACTGGTCCCTTCGCCTTCCCTGCGATATCAGTCTCCAAACAAACAACAAGACTTGCTCCTCAAACACGTGTGCGGGTAGTAAATTTTTGGACCAATTTTGATTTCAACGCATTAAACTTTGGAGATTAACGAGCTTAAGTCGCAACTCTGTCAAACAAACTTCAGACTGTTCGGGCTTGTTGAAGAACGTTCCTCTCTCACCTTGTTACTTATTATAGGTAAGAGTATATGAGATCATGTTGCGCGTTGGGCATAGTTGTGCATCGCGTTGAGCAACAATCCCTCTTTCATAACTACCAGTTTGTCCTCTGTACGCAATCGCCTGTCTAAAATTTTAAACAAAAAGTAGATGCGGCGGTATAATTTTGTATCATAATTTCATAACCAAGAGCGCCTTACGCAGCTTAAAAGTTTTCAACCTGCAATGAATTTGCCAACTACTAAAAATGTAAACTGTTGGTTTTTTTAAAGGTTGCGCATTATTTGGGAGTATTTGACCCCGATGTAGAAAGGTTTTCAGCTACTCTTGGAAAAATGTGCTGCATATTATCTTTCCACAGCGTTACCTATCCAAAGTTTTCAACTATGTGGCAGAACAAAGTCAAAACAGTTTCCTCGTTTTACAAAAATTATATTAAGAACAAGTTAAAATTTGCGTACCTAGAGCTATGAGTTGAATACTCAAAAAAAAAACTTTAATCTCAACCGGATCTAGTTGGTTTCAGAGGCCCATACCCAGAAATCGAACAAAAGTGCAAAAAATTACATTTTGTTTCTCTGACTGATAAATTATTACTGTACCGATTAAATTGAAACTGAATGCATCTGAAAGAACAGAATTTCTTCGGAGAAGGTTTTTAAAAGAACATCTCAGTTATATTTTATTTAAAGAATGCCCAGAGGTGTTTGAGAAAATTTGCAGAAGACAATGATTTACGCTTGGCCACACCACGATAAGACGGAGTACGATACACCTGAGATCAATAGCTCAGCTAAAAGCTACCTAATATCCAAAACACCAATAGCGTCAAGACAGATCTTGAAATCCTTCACTGGTCTGGAAAATGCAGCTGTTTAAAAACAAACAATATTTTGAAATATTGAACTACGTTTTTCGTGTGAATATTGATGCACTTATGTTTCAATTTTTACTCAGAACAACAAAGTATCATATCAGCTTATAGATCCAATAGGTAAGGTCACAAAAGACCAGACCAGGCACCATAGCGGGCCCATCGCCATACCGATTACGGTTAAAAACCTAAACTAAATCGCCCAAACAGTCAATTTCCCTACAGAATTTAATTATGGTCTCGATATTGTTTGAGGATCCAACTGCCTCTAAGTTGTTAAAGAAGTACCTGCCAATGTGCTTCCTTCTGCTCCGAGCGATTGCTTGACACTCACATAGAAGGTGGGAGATATCTTCCGTGACTTGTAGGTCCTCACAGTACCTGCATGTATCCGAACTAGCTAATCCTAGTCGCATGGCATGCTTCCTAGAAGGCAATGTCCAGAGAGTAATCCTACCGTTAATCTTAACTTTGTTCTACTGAGATTGATTAATTCTTCAGACTTTTTCCGGTTTAAAATCTAGCTGTGACCATCTTGTTGCTTCTTTTTTGGAGTTTTTTTTCCAAGACAGCGCTTTAAGCCACGGCTAAAGGTGGCCGTATACCCTCAGTTATTGTGTTAAGTGGGAGCTCCAATAAAAACTTATTATTTATTCATTTATTTACGAGTTTATATTGCATAGTTTTTTCAAAAAAATATTCTGTACGTTACTTAGTTCATGCACTTTCGTAGAACTTCTGTTCTTTTAAATGCATTCAGTTTCAATTCAATCGCTCCAGTAATAATTTATCAGTCAGCGAAACAAAATGTAATTTTTTCCACTTTTGCTCGATTTCTGGGTAGAGGCCTCTCAAGTAGAAAATGCTCGAAGCATGGCAACTCTTCGTGCCGGCACCCAGCATTCTGGGTTTGCTATTCAAGTTCAGATGGGTGAGACAGCACTTACAGTCTGGTACGGATAAAAGAAACCATAAAATTACAGACAATTTGTTTCCTATTTCAAAGTTGTTCTTGTATACGAACACGCACTTAGAAACCGATGCGGATTTAGAGCTAGCCCATGAATTAAGCAGACGCCTACCTCACTCGCTGTGGTATTGATGTAAAGCCGACTCAAACCGGGAAGAGGGTAGCCTGAGGGTCCACGATATTCCCGCAAAAGTACATAACATAAAGTTGTAGCGGTGATCCACAGAAAGCACAGAAAGAATAATCATCGGGATGGGCACTCTATGTTTAAGAACATCTTTCAATACCTTGTTGTTGCTTTGGTTCTATTCCGTCATTAATCGCCATAAGCTTCGAATACCAGTTCCATCCAAAAACTATCACGTATCCACCTGAACTCTAACCGCAAATCAATTAATAATATGCTGGTTTTTTGGATTTTATCTATAAAAATCACCAGTTTGACAGCAGTGATTAATGAAGGCGAAATGTAAATTTGTAAACAATCTTCTGATTTATTACCATCCACTAGTGCAACAAAAGTTGCGATTAAAAAAAGTCAACAAAGTATTTATCTTCCTAAAAATAGATTCAACAAGAAATCTTCAACGATTCTGAGTTAGTTCTCCCATTTGCTTGGAGCTGGGCCACGGGCTTTCTTCGTGTTGTACAGGTCACTGGCGGATTGCCATCCTCTGGTGGCTGAGTCAGTATCTTTCTGCCAACAACTTGCAGCTGCTCCCTTCTGCCAAGCGTTGGGGTCAGCGTTCTTCTGCCACATGTCAACGGCGGCCTCCTTTTCCCAGCCACTCGCAAGTGCATCCGTCAACCAGGCCTTGGAGGCGGTGCTCACATCCCAACCATTTGTGGCAGTTTCCTTTTGCCACGCCTTGAAGTCCGAATCAGCATCCCAACCACTTGGCTGAGAAGCCGCCTTTTCCCAACCAGCTGGAACGTCCTTCCATGAGAGGGGAGAAGCACTCTTTTGCCATGCTTCCTCAGATGCGGTTTCCTTTTGCCAATCATTGCCAGTTGACTTCTCTCCCCAACCCGAGGTGGAACCGTGCTTCTTTTGCCATGCTGAGAGTGCCTCTGCGTGGGCTGCGTTGGCAGCTGCATAATCGGCAGCGGACTTCTTAGCTGAGGCGGCGTTCTTTTCCCAACCAGATGAGGCGGATTTCGCTTCCCAAGCGTTAGGGGCTGAAGTCTTGATGACTGAAGACTGCTTCCAGTCTTCCGCGGTTGGTTCCTTATGCCATCCAGCCGGAGGAAGGAGAGAATTGGTCCACTTGTTCGACTGTAAGCTCGGCAAAGGGTGTTTGATGAAGAGTCCCTTAGCGATTTCCTGCGATGGTGGATTGAGTGCTGACTCGTCCCAAGCATTGTTCGTTTTCTTGACATCCCATCCATCGCTCTTCACCCAGTCGATGTCCTGCCTTCGCACACTTTGCCAACTGGTCGGAATGGACTGCGGTATCGGATCTTCGTCGGCACTCTCTGAGGACACCCAGCTGTTGGTCCTCTCGATGCCTTCTGTTGTCGACCCAGACGGGGATGACGGCTTGGTATTCCATGCGCCCGGGGGTAGTGCCACCACCATAGATGTTAAGCACACCAAGGCTGAGATGCAGCAGAATTTAGCCATCGTTGAATCTTGAATGTTGGTCTGGAGCAGGTGATTGCCAGTTGAACTGTACTGTTAGATGGATCGATGAGGTGTCATACCTTCTCCAGCTGACACCCGCCTTATAAATAGCAACAGACTTTGGACACAGTCGCATGCTCATTACACAGTTCTGCACGGCCACCACAACAACAAAACATTCGGAGGCATTGATTTTGGTTTTTGTATCTACGTACATCTTGTGCAACTTGTGACGCGTAATCCTCCTCGTCGTGACATTGAAACTGCCGCTCTATGAAAGCACTTCAATCTAATCAACAATAGGGTCCGAACACAATCACTGTGGTTATGGTCAGTTGTTGCTGGTACGCTTTGAAGTTCAATTCGGAAAGGATTACACGTGACTGTGGAAAGTGCTTGCTCATTCTGTGGTACTGGCAATTATGTTTGTTGACACAGATACAGATTTATTATTTCAGCTGGAACTCTTTGCGAAATGCTATATGCACTGCATCGTGTGTTGCGCATTATTGTTTTTGCTTAGTTTTAATTTGATGACAGTAATTGATTGTATTTTAGTTAAAAAAATAATAGAAACTGGGAAGCATTGAGGGGAATGGGACTGATGCAGTTGGCTGGTGCATTTGAAGGGTGTTCTTCATTAGGTCTCCCTGTGTCCCAGTTTATCTATGATTGACTCCTTTCTTATTTAGAAAGCCCACAATCTTCATACGGGATACACTTCAAATAAAACTGTTAACAATCAAAGCCAATGTCCACTAGAGAACAGGCCGAAGAACCCGCTTATTTCACCCACAGCACTTCAAAACTGGGTATAGTGTGCACTTCGCAGATGTCTTAAAGTGGTCGCGTTTATTAAATATTGCAAAATCTAGGAAATTGCTATGTGAATGTTTAGCAATAAATAACATGCATGCCCGTGATTCACAATGTGAACACGGTAGCCATGCCAAGGACAGTGGGCTCCAATGACTGCACTCAAAACCAACACATCCTCTTGGCAAACAACTCCAAATGTGTATATTGAACAATTCAGGCGAATTAAACGAATCGTTTTGACAACCATTAATTAACCCATAGAACTAATGACGGCCACCAACATCATAAATCGCTTTGGCAATTTTTCATAAGCGCATCGCTGCCTACAAACCGTGCACGGGTTGCACACATGCGCATGCCAAACAATCTACATAATTATTACAATTTTTCTGTGCTCAAGTGCCGTGCGCCTGTTGGTGGCAGTTGGCGGTGTGTTGGGTACATGAATGAGGGAAAAAGTGCCAAGTGTGTAATTATTTAGCCATTCAGGTGGCATCAATATTGCGGTGACTTAGCGTTGATCGTATACGCAAGACCACGCTTGGGATACAGTGTTACAAGTGGCGGTTCGTCGTTGTGGTTTGTCTTATTTGGCTACTGATAGATCTTTGATGCGAATGACATGCGGTTTGTGCTGTGCTGATTAATTAATGTTTTGGCCGTTGAATGGGACTAATGGCCACACGTTTGCTGACGGTTTAAAGAGCGAGCTGGAGGGTATGGCGGGCGAACAATTGATTAGGTACATATGGGTGAGGATACTTTTTTTTGCGGTTGGAGCTGCAGCAAAGTAGGTTTTTGCGCTGCAAATTGTGGTTATTTTCATATTGTTCAAGCTTGGAGAAAAAAATATTTAGGCCTAGGTAATATTTATTAGTTATGTTTTTTTGCAACGGCTCTCTGACGAGATTGCCTTTGAAACGTCTAAGCTATATATAGTTTTGAAACGGGTTTCAGGTTCAACAATAAGGTGCTTTGCATTTCACCACCTGTGTACTGTTGGATATTTTTTTCTCTAAGCTTTAAAGCGCAAATGCAGTCCGATGCCAAGAATCAGAGTGCATAACTATTCCGAGAAAGCTGCTCAATTTGCACGTTCGAAATAAACTTAAAAATGTGTCTAAGAAAATGAAATAAAAAAGTCACTCAACTGAATAGTTGTGGACAGCTAGGTATAGGGTGGCGTGTGGATACGTTACGAAAACTCTAAAGGGTCAGCCATCTAACTTTTTTTTTAACTAGTGCTTATTTCGCGAATGGTAACACTTAGCTCATGTCTGATTTGACAGATAATTAGTTTTATCCTTCTTTGAAAATCATGGTTATGTTACAGAATGTGTGCGAAAATTGCGTACGGAATTTGGAAGAAGAGAAGCACTGTCAGCTCCGTATGTTCGTTATCCTGTGAAAAAAGTGAAAGAAACTGGCATCCTCATCGATAAACCAAAGCGTGAAAAGCCAAAAACAGTGCGTACACCCGAGAAAATTGCTGCTGTGGCAGAAAGTGTGCGTGAAGAGCGATCAACATCAATTCACCGTCGTTCTCAGCAATTGAACATTTCGGAGACATCATGAGATGAATTTTGCATAAAGACCTTGGTATAACGCCATACAAAGTCCAATTGGTTCAGGAGTTGAAGGCAAATGACCATCCAATGCGCTTTCGCTTCGCTAAGTGGGCCTGCGATCAACTAAGAGAAGATGCCGATTTTGCCAAAAAAAAATCATCTTTTCAGATGAAGCTCATTTTCATCTTGGCGGGTATGTAAACAAGCAAAATTGTCGCATTTGGGACACAGAAAACCCGCACGCATACATTGAAAAGCCGATATACCCAAAACTAGTCACTGTTTAGTGCGGAATTTGGTCCAGAGGCTCAATTGGGCCATTTTTCTTCGAAAATGAGCAAGGAGTGGCCGTTACAATCAATGGCGATCGTTATCGGGCCATGTTGAACGAATTTTTGTTCACAAAAATTGAAGAGCAGGATATTGGCAACATTTGGTTTCAACAGGACGGCGCTACGTGCCACACAGCCGAAGCTACACTCGATGTTTTACGCCCTGTTTTTGAAGATCACTTTATCAGTCGCAGAGCTGATGTCGTTTGGCCACCTCGAAGCTGCGATTTGACACCGTTGGACTATTATTTGTGGGGTGCCGTAAAAGATAAGTGTTACGCCGACAAGCCAGAGACAATTGACGCTTTAAAGGACAATATTCGTGAAGCCATTGGTGAAATACAGCTGCACACAATCGATAATGTGCTTAAAAATTGGACCGATCGTGTAGGCTACTGCATGGCCAGCCGAGGCAGCAATTTGAATTATTAACCGGAAGGATTGTACTTTCAAATAAAAAAAGAAATTTGAGAAAATATTCAGTAGTTTTTTTTTATAGCATTTTTTAAAAAAAAAAAAGTTATTTGACGGACCCTGTATATAAAACGCGAAAGTAATTCTGTCTGTCTATAACATTTGCAGATCTAAACCTCCAATTGTAATGCAATTTCGCAAGGAGGTAGGCTGTAACCTAAAGAAGGACATGGGCATAGCTTGGTCAAAATTGAAAAAAAGAACGACACATCCGATAAAAGATTAATATTAATTCAAACTTAGGGTTTTTTCCACTGCGCCACCTCTCGCGAACTTCTGACAAACATGCGAGAGTATAACTTCTCAATTAGCCGTTTGGAATCGGCATAAAATTGTAGATCCCTTCCATTCGTTCCAAATATGAAACTCAAACAATACGAATGGTTGTGAGAATCTAGGCCCTGGGTCCCTTCGGACCTGTTGCGCCAACTATTATTACAATACTGAGACCTCCAAATTGCAATTCTCTTTCCGCTGGCCCCCTCAATTCGCCATTTTATCTTGCTATCGGTGTTATGTCAGTTTCGAATCCTTGTGACAAGAAAAAAATGTGATAGAGTTCGCGGAGTACCATATTTTTCCATTTCTGAATTATATATTTTTAAAAGGCGAATATTATAATTTGTTCGGTAAATTAAACTATCTAAGTGATATGTTTTGTATACTAGAAACATATAAGAACAAACATTGTTGTGTATTTGCCGCTTTTGAATACCATTAACTTCGATTTCATGAGTAAATTTTTGTTTTCCCTCAACCAATCTTCACTGTTCGTTGTTCATAAACACGGATACAGACACAATTTATTTCATTATAAAAAAAATTTCAAAGGATAGCCACCGAACAATTTACAGAACAGAGATATGAGATAGGAGTATATACATTTATATCTCTTAGCTGAAACATTTTACATAGATTTAATACATATTATTCAGTTAAATTGTATTTATTTGTTTTGAAGGAAAACAACGAAAAACAACATCCTTTTGACAAAAAAAAAAAATTAAATAAATACATAAATTAATAAGTAAATAAATAGATAAATATATAAATAGATAAATGAATGAATAAATAAATAAATAAGTAAAATAGAATAAATAAATAGCATACATGTAGATAACATCAAAGAAATAAGTAAAACAAAAAATCATTATATCTTTGGTAAATAATATTCAACTTATTTATAAGCGGGTTTTCAGAGAAGTTACATCTAGTCAAATAAACTTCGTTATTGTTATTTTTATAGTAAATTAACAAATAATATTTAATATATATGCTAAATTTTGTTTTTTGTGAGCACTAGCTGCGGGGCTTTCGGCTCAAAACTTCGTTAAGTTTCCTGATTCTGTCGGAGATCAGTTCAGCATTAGCCCTGTTATGCAAATTTAGGGTTGAGTAGTGCCAAGGGAGGTTCAGTATCATTTCCAAAAGTTTTTTTTTGCTGTATTTGTAGTTTTACTTTTATTTTCCATTTGTTATAAAAATATATCTAAAATTGCAGCCTCATTTTGAAGATTGGTCTCAATGTTGAATAATTTTAAATTTACCGGATAAAATTCTATGAACGCTGACAGCAACTTTGCCGACAGTGGAAGTGGCACGGTGCGAGTGTGTTGGTGAGTCGGAATTTTTGAAGTTACGTGACATCTTTGTCAATACGAATTTCTATGTAACAATACAAACGCACTTAGCATTTGCCACCCCATAAAAATATAGCTTGTAGGCCAGTAACGGAAATTCTGCCGAAGTTGGGGGTCTCAGTATTGTCTCTGGTGAAAGCACCGAACTGATTGAGTTATAATTTGCAGACAATTTTTGGTATCGGGTCGAAAGTATTTTCGTGAAGTATGCAGTCAAGAATTGCGGATGTTTGATGATTCTTTTGATAAACTTGAAAACACATTGGTTTTGTAACTATACGGTAGACTTGCAATACAGAAATGGCTTCCGAGTTATATTGAAAGTGATGCCAAGCTGGCATTTTTTTGTATTTTTAAAATTTGGTTAATTTTGTTCTACGTTCAGCTGATATACAGTGTATTGAAGTTTTAGATCTTTCCCACGCATCAGGCAGGAAAAATACGTTTAGATGAATGTGTAGTATAAAGCCTATGACGGACCTTTTCCGGAATGAAATTTTCCGATGTTCTCTTTCGCTGTCTGCGAAAAGGCCGCGGAAAATAATTAGTGTAGAGTTCCATTAGCTGCTAGACAAGTAGCAGTGGCTATTTAGCTCCCATTTGGATACTGGAACTTTTCGCTGGCTCCTTAAAATTGTCATTTGGGAATTATCCTAAATACGCCAACTCCATTTTCATTCAGTTTTTGAACAGACATTTCAGCACTAAAATCATCTCACTAAATATGCATGAATATGAAAACACACTGTCCAAGAATACAGGTATGCGGTATGTGTGTCCTCTTCCAGCAAAAAATTTTTTTTGTTTTTGTTAATATTGGAAAAAGGGAACTATAGTTCTCAATAACTAGTTTTTTGTGGTTTTTTTTTTTTTAATTTAGTATTGTCGTCGGTAAAAACATCGGAATAAATGCGAATATGAATTACAAACAAAAAAAAAAAAAATCGAATTTTTGATCTTCTTACTTGAGTTTGGGTATTTTCGGCTAAATTTTCTTTCAATATCAAATTTTCGCATGCAATTAATGCCCCGACAAATTTACGGTCTAGACTAGCAAACTTCTTTTGCTGATGATGATTATTCTTATACAGGTGCAGGGTCATTTGTATGTGTCGTCTTCAGCAGTTAGGTCAATCTGTCCTTCCACCAAGGTATGACTTTCAATCTATCAATTTTCCTTACAAATTCTCTCGGTCGTAAATAACAAACTAGAAACTCGGTTGATAACATAACAACGGATAAAGTTTGCTTCTTTAATTTAAAAACATAAAACATTGTAGGACAACAAAATCCATATGAAAATCACTAATACATTGGCCCCTCACATATCTCAATAAAAAAGTGAGTTTATTCGTTCAATCCCCGGAAAAAAAAAATGTAAATATATTTTAAGAGTTTTTCACTTCACCAATTCTGGGACAATGTCTAACAATTATTCAAAATCACTTCTGCCTTATCTTAAGTACTTAAGTCAACTGGAAACGTGCACGCTCAAAAATTGGCTCTAAGAGAGTGCGATTTTTGCTCGGTTTAAAAAAAAATAGGTAAAAATTAACCAAGTCTCTGTTGAAAAACAGTATTCGTTGTTGAATACTATCGATATAAATAGGTCAAATGCATACTGTTTAAAATAACACACTCAATGAGTTGTTATTTATACAACCGAGAAAAATTGGAATAAAATGATAAAAGGTTATTTTTAACCGAGTTTCGTTAAACAAGTTGAATCGGTTCTTTTTAATCCACTAACTCTGAAGGAGCTATATTAAATGTATCACTTGGTACTTTTTAACCGAAAGTTGGTTGATTTTAAATAAGCGATTTTTCTGCGTTTGGCAACTCTGACAAGCCACTTGTCAGACTGTTTGTGTAATATTTTCTACCACATAGCGACAAGGAATGGTTCTGACTTTTTACTTAATTTTTTTCACATTTCACATTCACTTTATAAACTCTCAGTAAGTATTCTATGCCGGATCTACTCCGAGCTAAAGAAGCTGGTTTTGTTTTCAAAGTTATTTATTCAATTTTCTTTAATTTGGATTTTTGCAGTTAACTTAGTAGGTAATAAAGAATGTATTCACAAAACCAGATTTCATGAGCTTTTTGAAAGAAGCAACTGCATAAATTAACTTCCAAGCCCTAACATACAGATCTTTAAAAACATTGCCAACACCATCTTAATTGAGGCGCATTAAATCATCTTTATTAAATCCTCAAATCAGTTATTATTTTCAATTACCTCACTTAACACATCTTTAATAAGCAATAATTTAGAATTTTCTACTTTGCTTACTCGTACTAATCCTATAAAAAATGTTCTCCGTAAATTTGCTTCCTAAACTCTGGTTTGTTAAATGCGATGCAATTTAATAAATGAAAGTTGTTTTTCTCATTCGTTCCTCGCCTCATTCACCTACATCTACACATCATGAATTTAGAAGTTAAATGCTCTATTACGCGTCAATCATCAAAAACAAAAGTCACGGGTGGTCAAAATATTTGCATGAAGATTGAGTGAATGAATCTTAATGAACCGTCAAATTGATGAATTGTAATAAATCTATGAGATGAGAGCTTCTTCGGACTGAATTATAGAGATGGCAGCACCTAGACAAAAACGCTATCTTTTTGGGTTCTTCCAATAATTTTTACTTGACTTAAAAACACAAACCGGAGAAAATGGGTCATTGGAGACCAGTCGCTCGTTTATGGTCGATTATAGCACCGCATTAAATATTGTTATAGCGTACTTTGACTTTGACATTTCACCATTCAATGCTTACAGTCGTCTCCAGCTTAATGACTGATATGAGTCAGATTCTTCGGAAACTTTACATCTTAAACACTATCTATTGAAATCCCATTATTATAGTAATTTGCGAATCCAATCTTCGATACCTACTCATCGGCCTTGAATAGCTGAGTTCACCGTATTCGTTCAGACGACGATAGGATGAGTAAACTTTATTTTAATTATAGTAAATTTGAAAAGGCGATCATTAATGTAAACACGATGTACTCACATCTGGGAAACACATAAAACGAAAATTGAAACAAAAACCACCGCCTCCCCTAACTACTGAAATTGCATTCGCAGATAATGAACTGACGTAGATCGCACAGACTCACTGCAAACGAGAAAACCAGAGATCCTATTCCATTTCATTCCAAGAGGCAAAATTCCCATGCGGTGGATAGAACAATTAGTTAAGCCTACATTCTTGTATTATAATTAATTATTTTATGCAATTTACACTGCACACCTGAAGAACTCTTGGCAGTGATGCGGCACGTTTGGCTCTTGAGGTTCACTCATTTGAATTACATCATTCGGTCGCAATCATTAGCATAGCGGTTTCGGCTTGAAGAGTAAAATATTGGTGATTGTTGCTGATGTTTCGTTTGAACAGGCAGTTCTACGGCCAACATGCTTCGAGCCGGCGCATTGTAACGCGTTCAATAAATCTTGTCTCAAGCTAGAAACATTTTGCCAATAGTTAAAGAAGGTACCCATCTTCTGGAGTTAGCGAGGCTAATATTGGTTCACTGTGACGGGATGACGATAAAGTCTTTGGCAGTTGACCTTTGCAGGTGTACGTTGCAGTCGGACTTTGTTGCTGACTTGCATTGAGATGTCTGTGATTTTATACTTTTACTATTTTTTTTTTTTTAAATTAACGAACAGATGTTTCATTTATTCATATAGATTGCAAAACAATCTTGTTCTGCAGAACATTTTTTTTTTATTAAAACCCGAATCGTATGAACTTTTTGTTGCTTGTTTTTTAGGTCCAGATGTCAGAAATAATAACATAAACTAACCCATACACAGCTAGAATAGTAAGCTATATTTTCTCTGGTATTAATGACTGTGACAGATGATGTATTTACTAAGGTTTGTGGGTTTCTTTTATACATTTTAAGAATTTTACTGATTCGAGAAATTTCAACCCAAGACCAAGTCACTTTGACACAACATAAGCAAAAAACAGACTTTGACAAATAATTGGCGCTGTCATAATGTATATTGATTGACAAGAAATTATTGGGCACATTCAAGATCCTAGTTATTTTAAGTCGACTAGATTGGTCTGAAACCCAAACGCAAAAACTAGATTCGTTTCGAACGTCACTTTTCCTACGTCAGCCACATATGCCAACTGTCAGCTTAGTACTCAGTCACCATTTTTTTTTGACTAGATTCGACATCAACTGAAACAGCCATTCATCCGACCGATCTAATCCAATCAAAACTGAGATACATCAAGTCAGCCAGCTGTCAGACTTACTAAGCAAGTTACTTGAACGTCCCCATTTTCCGCTACTATATTAAAAATTAACTCGTTAAATTGAAAAACAAATTAAAAAGTTTCTTAGCAAATTTTTAATAATCTTACATTTGCAAAAAAGTACCCGAACGAACCAATAATTCCATCATTTTCCCGTCGATCTGATTGACAAAGCATCTTGTTGTCAACAGATTTACGAAGTTGTGAGAAATTTCCCTCTTCTATGGAAATATCGATCGAGAGAAAAAAGTTTAACAATATAATTTTCTTCTGAGTAATTTCATCGGAATTTTAAAAGCTTCAGGGAAAAAGTGTTTGCTTCAATGTGGCCGCCAGTTCCAAAAAACATTATGGTGAGTTCAAAAAGTCGTATTTTAAAGCGTAACAGAGCTACAGCAATAAATGCAGGCTTTTATGTTTTGACTGAAATGGAAGTCACAATAAAAAGTAGAATTGTCTGAGGCGCAATATAGCTTAAGAAATTTTCGAGATTTTTGTTAAGCTCCCAATAACATTCGTTTAAAATTGATTGAATAAAGAAAAACAAATGGAAAATGGACGTGAAGTTTGTTGTTGAAATTCTAAATAAAATAACTAAATTGTTAACTGGGTTTTTTAATGTCCGTTTTTATGGAAAATCGTAGAAAGAAGCTGGGATCTATTTCTGAATTGTTTCTAATTTTTACTAAGAAAGCTCATATCAAATCTCTTGCTCCGTTACGTACCTTCAAAAATTCAATTAACCGATATACCGAAACTTGATTTCTCAAAGAGGTGCAATGAATTTGGACAAGGTATTCGTATTAGAGCAAACAATTAATTCGAGTTCCATCGCGAAGTATGTTTTCTTTGAGGACAGATAGTTTTGTGCATTCAATTTTAATACAAGGGGTTTACTAATTCGCTGATGTGTGGAACGCATAGCAAGTATTTAGATTGTTTATGAAATCTATGGTCAGTTTTTGACAATTGCCCGAGCGTATAAATAAAAAATAAAGACTTTCACTAAAATAGTTTACAACAACTCAGTGCTTGGAGTAATAGTGAAAGAATACTCGAAAACCATCCCTCCCTAGCGGTCAATAACAAAACCACAATTCGAACTCGATTTCACTCGATTCAAACAGATCGAAAACGTCAAAAAACTATTCGCACAATCCAGCACTCTGCCCGTGAGAATGTGTGTGGCTCAGAACGTAACTGGTCGTTCTAGATGTCAATGGCACAGTTCGCGCACCCAATAGCTCAACGTGAACAACCTCTTAACAAGTTGAAGTGACTTCAGCCCATGTACAGCTGACAAGTGACAGCACCCGTGGTCTTGGAGGTTGCCCAAATGATGTTTCTTAACATCGCGCTCATAGACAAAGCGTGTCGTTGAAGTGCGTCGTCGGAGGCATTATCATTTCCACCACCCCTTACCAATAGCGCATCTATACTAACCATTCATTACAAATGAGCCTCAGGTCCAGATTATCATCGGTTTGACCTGTTGGCAGCTAATCTTCCCTATACCGCACTGATGCACGAAGAAGAAGACTCCATTGAGTTGTGGCCAAAAAGCGCATCGAACGTCAGTGCGAAATGACGTTTCGCGTCGTTGAAATCGAAATTTAGAATCGTTAAGCAGGCGCAACTCATTACAATGGTGTAACTGTGTAAGAACAAGTAAGTGACTCTGGGCGATGGTACTTGAGCTTTGTCATGGGACAGCACCGTACCGGTGGCGGTGGTGGTGGTTAATGATTACTTCTGTATTCAGCGCGCCACGATTTGAATGTGGCAATTAAGCCGGTGATGCGACACGTCCGCAGCGTTGTTTCATATAAATAGAAGATTCCAATCTAGATATGGTGTCAGTTAGAACAGTGCGATCTGAGTTGCAAGATGCATAGAACGATTTTGATCCTTTTGGGTGTCGCAGCAGTTGCCACGGCTGGGTGGATTGGCGGAGGCGGTGGTGGATATGGAGGTGGTGGCGGCGGCGGCGGCGGACATGGAGGTGGTGGCTATGGAAGTAGTGGCTATGGAGGTGGTGGCGGTGGAAAAGGCCGTGGATGGTCAAGCGGTGGTGGCGGTCTTGGCGGTGGCGGCCATGGAGGTGGTGGCGGATTACTTGGTGGATGGAAACTCGGTGGCGGCGGAGGAGGTGGCGGTCGAGGATGGCAAGGACTTGGTGGTGGTGGCGGCGGCGGAGGATGGAAAGGAATCTCCTTAGGAGGAGGTGGTGGCGGTGGTGGATGGAAATCTGGAGGAGGCGGCGGAGGTGGATGGTCTGTTGTCTCGTCCGGCGGTGGTGGTGGCTGGAAGCAAGGCGGAGGAGGTGGTGGTTGGAAGCAAGGCGGGGGTGGTGGATCCGGCTGGCAGTCAGGCGGCGGAGGTGGACGGGGATCGTCCAGTGGCGGTGGAGGCGGTGGATGGAAAAAAAGTGGCGGTGGCGGTGGCGGTGGATGGAAGCAAAGTGGTGGCAGCGGTGGCTATGGACATGGAAGTTCTTGGTAAAGATGACGTCTGACGTTCGTGTAAAAATGTAAAATTCTTGTTTAAATGTAAATTCTTCTACCAATAAAATATTTTGTAATCATATCAGACTCGGTGGCGTATGTGTAACTTTATTTTCGAACCAATGGTAAGCCAAGTAAAAATTTGTGACCAAATTTACTTTAAATTATAGTCACCACACGGTATATTTTACTCAATTTGGTCTCGATAAAGGCATTCCAATAAGATCGGTAGCTATTTGACAATTTTGTTAGCATTACGTGTCTCAAAGCTTCAAATGTCCTTTAGAGTAACATTTCAAAACACACAAAAACTGTGAGGTTGCTATTTTATGTTACCACTTAACAGCTACGCGAACTGACTGTGCACGGTCTGAATTGTGACCACCGAATGCGACCATCATATTTTGGCTCTTTTTTGCAAACAATCTTCACACATACTACAAACTAATGCTTCTGTTGGTGTACACAGACGAAGTAGGCACAGAATTTATACACACACACGCAACATTCTCCCTTTTGATGTAGGCGTGCGGCGTGCGGCGTGCACGAAGAATTACATGACATTGCGCACCAAGCGTAAAAGGGAATATAGGGTGGCAAAAAAAATATAGCATTGTGAATGGTTTAATGATTAAGAATGAATTTATCTAGGATTAATCCAAATACATATGTAATTTAGAGACTTCAATATTATACAATATAATTTCTGACTTTAGAATTAAATAAAATTAAATAAAAATACAACAAGTTTTCACGGTTTTTTTATATAAAAGACGGCAAGATCTCATCACGGATTTTGTTCATCGCTTCAGAACTATAAAAAAAAAGAATTAAACATCTTAAAATTCGCAAATATGTTTCCTATTATTTTCACCAACCTTTTTTTACATGTTCTCATACATTACAAGTAAGAATTTAATAGAATGAATCTTTTTAATATTACGGCCCAATAATAATAAACGCACACAAAAAAAGAATGCACATTGTGATTCTTCGTAAAAAAACAATAATAAAGAATTCTCGGATTCTCCTCCTAGGGATACGCTGAAGCTCTTCTGCGACAAATATGTACATTGACATTTTCTTTTATGTACTTTTCTTTTATTTCAAAATAAAATTGCCAAATAAATTGTCCGCCGCAAATAAAATTCACAAATTGTTGACATTTCATATTTCACAATTAAAAATTCATTATGAAAGTTTACTCGGAAATGAACACTATTCGCTCGAATGTCGGCATATGCTAAGTTCATTCGAATGAAACATTTAATTCGAACGAATGTGCACTCGAAGGAAACTCAGAATAAGGCTTATTATAAATCTATCTATATATATAAAAATGAATCCCTATTTCCCTTGGTCACGGCATCACGCCTGAACGGCTGGACCGATTTCGCTAATTCTTTTTTTGTTCTGTTCGTTATTATCAGGAGAAGGTTCTTATGAACGAAAAAATTAAATCAATGTTCGTGGCCCAACATCATTCCAATATCTGCGAACTGTTAATGGTGTATTGTGCGGCACATACAGAGAAGCCTGTCAACGTTTGGGATTGCTAGAGAATGACACTCATTGGGACCACACTCTCGAAGATGCCGTGGTTTCGTCAAATGCTAAACAAATCCGAACATTGTTTTCCATAATTTTGTCTACATGCTTCCCATCAACACCGATTGATTTATGGAACAAATATAAAGATCACATGGCCGAAGATATATTACATCAAAATCGTCTTAGAACATCAAATGCAAATTTGGAAATTAACGAAGAAATATACAATGAAGCATTAATTTTAGTTGAAGACATGTGCTTAATGCTTACCAACAAAGGATTAATACAATTAGGAATGACAACGCCCAATCGCCCAACGCACGACGCATTTAATCAAGAGTTAACACGCGAAACCCAATATGACTCCGAGGCATTAAAAGAAACTGTTCTAAGAAACGTTCCCCTTTTAAATGAGCAACAAAAATATGCCTACGATACGCTAATAAAAGTAGTGAACGATGAAACTGGCGGATTTTTTTTCTTAGATGCTCCCGGTGGGACTGGAAAAACGTTTTTAATAACATTGATTTTGGCAACGATTCGATCGCAAAATGGTATCGCACTTGCACTTGCTTCATCAGGTATTGCAGCTACGTTGGGAAGCAAATTAATAGTTTGGGATGAGTGCACGATGGCACACAAAAAATCTTTGGAAGCATTAGACCGCACGTTGCAAGATTTACGAAAGAACCAGAACCGGTTTGGTGGTGCAATGATTTTATTGGCAGGTGATTTTCGTCAAACACTTCCAGTAATACCACGATCAGCCAACGAACTTAACGCATGTTTAAAGTCATCCATTTTATGGAAAGACGTTAAAACGCTCAAATTAAATATAAACATGCGAGTCGAATTGCAGAACGACCATTCTGGAGAATTTTTTTCCAAACAATTGCTCGATATTGGTAATGGCAAAATACCTGTTGGCTCATCGTCTGGATACATCACATTTCCTACCAATTTTTGTCACTTTACTGAAACTAAGACCGAACTCATCGAGAAGGTTTTACCAAACATTGCTCAAAATTTCAGAGATCATGTATGGTTGAGCGAAAGAGTTATATTGGCTGCAAAAAACGTTGATGTCAACGAAATGAATTTTCAGATTCAAAATAAGATAGCTGGCGATTTAAGACATACAAATCGATTGATTCCGTTACTAACCAAGATGATGTTGTCAACTATCCAACGGAGTTTTTAAATTCGCTGGAGTTACCTAGATTACCACCTCATAATCTGCAATTAAAAATCGGATCGGTAATCATTATGTTGCGGAACATAAACCAGCCACGTCTTTGTAATGGCACCCGACTTGCGGTGAAGAAATTAATGAACAACGTCATCGAAGCCACAATTTTGAAAGGAAAGTACAAAGGCGAAGACGTTTTGATTCCACGGATTCCTTTGATTCCGAATGACATGCCATTCAACTTTAAACGTTTGCAATTTCCAGTGCGGCTAGCATTTGCAATGACAATAAATAAATCTCAAGGGCAGTCCCTAACTGTTTGCGGCATCAACCTTGAAAATCCATGTTTTACACATGGCCAATTATTTGTCGCCTGTTCCCGTGTCGGTATACCAACAAAACTGTTTATATTAGCGCAAGACAAAAAAACTAAGAATGTTGTATACCATAAAGCATTAGAATAAAAAACAATTTTTTTATGAAATATACCAATTCGAATTCAATATTCATAGTCATAACTATCGGGTCAGCTAGATCAACCTGCCAACTTTATATAATAAAACAATTAACTTAATAAAATCAAAAATCTGCTAATTTATGGCGTCTTAGGCGGAACAAAGTTCGCCGGGTCAGCTAGTACTCAATATTTCTTGAACGCATGCGTTATTGCCACTACAACTTATTAATATTTGTGGTGTGGTAAAACTGAATTTCGTTTGAATATTTTGCACTCGGTAACGAAGACATGCAATTATTAAATTCGCATAATATAATGCATTACCTGCATTACCATTTTCCTGACATTTTGTTTGTTTTTGCACTTTAGCATCCCCAACCGCATTAAAGAGGGAAGGTTATGTGTTTACGTTTTATATTGGTATCAGTATATCTGTTTCACATTTTCTGTTTCGTGCGATACATCTTGCAAACACATGAACACCAATTTGACAGCTCACTAAAATTCGGTCTCATTTCGTTTACAATCATAGCCAAAATACAATGTTTCCCGAAATATTAATATTATGAGCTAAAACTTATTCCCCACTTTGGTCAACGTTCCATCCTGCACTGGAAACAGTACGCACTTTGATACGCTATACACACTGTTACTGTTACGGAAACATTTCCGAAATGTAGGTACAGCGCTTAAACTATTTAAAGGGTGATTTTTTAGCTGGTTGGCAACACTGGTTTTGACAGCTGACGTGTGTTTAGTACCTTGTGTCACTGTCAAACAGCTTCAGTTTGGTTTGCAATTTAACCATGGATCGTCTTACAAATGAACAACGCTTGCAAATTATTGAATTTTACTATCAAAATTCGTGCTCGGTTCGAAATGTTCATCGCGCGCTGCTTCCATTTTATGATCGGCATTCTCGACCTTCTGAGCAGTCTATTCGGAAGATTGTGACCAAATTTCGCACCAAATTTACTTTGTTGGACATTAAACCACCAACACGTTTACGTACTGTGCGTAGTGAAGAAAATATTGCGGCCGTATCAGCTAGTGTGACAGAAGACCGCGAAATGTCGATTCGGCGCCGTTCCCAGCAGTTAGGCCTTTGTTACAGCACTACGTGGAAAATTTTGCGGAAGGATTTGGGCGTAAAGCCTTTTAAGATACAGCTGGTGCAAGAACTAAAGCCAGCCGACCTACCACAACGCCGAATTTTTGGTGAATGGGCTCTTGGAAAGCTGGCCGAGGATCCGCTTTTTTATCGAAAAATTGTGTTCAGCGGTGAGGCTCATTTTTGGTTGAATGGGTACGTAAATAAGCAAAATTGCCGCATTTGGAGTGAAGATCAGATCATTGCAACAGCTACCAATGCATCCCGAAATGCCACTGTTTGGTGCGGTTTATGGGCCGGCGGCATTATTGGGCCATATTTCTTCAAAGATGATGCGAATTGCAGCGTTACTGTCAATGGTGAATGCTACCGAGCGATGATAACAAACTTTTTTTTGCCCGAAATGGAAGTTCTTGACTTGCATGATATGTGGTTTCAACAAGACGGTGCCACATGCCACACAGCACGCGAAACAATGGCGCAATTGCGAGGCGAGTTTGGTGAACAGTTAATTTCACGTTTCGGGCCGGTCAATTGGCCGCCTAGATCGTGCGATTTGACACGATTAGATTATTTTTTGTGGGGGTATGCCAAGGCTAATGTGTATAGGGACAAGCCCGCTTCGATTGACGCACTGGAAGCCAACATCTATGCATTCATTCGTGAGATACCGGCCGATATGTGTGAAAGAGTATGCCAAAATTGGACTCAGCGGATGGGCTACCTGAGACGCAGCCGCGGTCAACATTTGCATGAAATTATCTTTAAACATTAAAATGCAAGGTTCAAACTATCGATTCAAATAAATATTTCATTCATTTTTTCGAATTTTTTGTGTTTTTTTTTTAAAAAAAGTTCTAAACCTCTTAAAAAATCACCCTTTATAACCAACAATGTCTACTTGGGAATGATAATTGCTGCGACAAAGTTCTTTGCCTGTTAATCTGCCCACAAAGCGTTAAATTAAATTGTGCTTTTCTTTGGGTTATTGTGAGTTGTTTTGGTGTTAAGGGCAACCGAGCAATTAGTCGGCTGAATTTCAAAATAATCACCTGAACTTGTTGACTAAAATCTGTGAACATTTGCGTTGATTTATTGATATTTTCATACAATGCATGCCGATGCGTTTATTTTGTTTGAAATGCTTCTTTCCCGGAAGGCGATCGCTTGCAAGCAGCCCTGTGAATCAGAGCTGTCATTGTGCAAGAACTTTGATCTCAGGTTATGTATGGCAAGTGAATGGAGGCTTGATTCTCCTATATATCATGGCATAGTTGGGAGACAGATCTGAAAATGTATCGAGATGCGACCAATGCTACCTCAAGGTAAGCTCAACATAATTGCAGCTTTAAAGTTAGTATAAAGTTCCGTATAAAGATTAAACCATAGAGGGGCGAGTTTCACATAATCCAGTGATGCACATTTTTCCACTTGAGCGTAGCTTACAAGAGTCCAACAACTATTACATGTCTTAAGGCTTCTTGCTACCTGGAGCTAACTGAAGGCATATCTATCGTTTGCACAGCATTTGCTTCCCTTGTTTTTGATGCTCGTAGTTTCGTCCTGAATTCGGTTCTATTCATCGCTGTCTATTAACACAGCCACAAAATCAGAAACCTGAAACGCTCTTTAAAAGAGCTGTCGGATTAAGTGGGACTGTGGTACTATACATGCTTCCAGGTGCACCCTACTCAGCTGTAATGTTCAAATGAGTTTTCCATTTAAATGCAACATGAACGCCGATTTTCCGTCAATTTTACCTGCCAAAAACAATTGGCAACTCAGCTTGAAATCTTCCTATTAAGAAATCCGCTCTTTCAGCAAGTTTTCCTATATAAATTTGTCCTATTTGACTTCAAAGAAAACAACAACAGCTCATCGATTCAATGGTCCAAGAGTTAAGCTCCTTTCAATGACAACAGAAATAAAAATACTAACAACTGTACCGACAATCACACCTGCAACACCGATGATGAGCCCAATTTCCATACGACCATCAACGGCTATTAACCACGCATTTCCAGTCATTGGCGAGGAATTACCCGAAACCATTTGCCCCAAATTGACAGCCATGGTGAACCGATCTATACGCAGTAGACCTTTCATTCCACAAGAAACTGATTATTTGGTTAGTTTCCCCGACACAATTTCAAGCTAAATCAGACGAATCTCCACTCAGCTTCGACACAGCCTAATTGCCCATGCAAACGATCGAGTCAGCTACCAATTGGGTCAATCAGCTGCCGGCAGCCTGAGTACAAGCCAAACGAAGGTGGTTGGAAGAAACTTGACTTGAAACCGGGTCGCGATTACGTCATATGCCCGGCTAGACTCCGATCTAATTGCAGCTGTCAGCTATTTATCGCAGACGCAAGACACAGATTGGTTGTCGATTAAATACAAATCGTCTCGTTTATTTTAGATTAAAATATATTACAGGCTGGTCTCTAATATCCCCCCTTGCCACCGTAGCCGCCAGAGTAGGCACTGGAGCTTGAGCTGGCACTGGCGCTGGCTCCACCATATCCACCACCACCATGGCCGCCACCACCATGGCCGCCACCACCATGGCCGCCACCACCATGGCCACCACCACCGCCAAGACCGCCTCCGTAACCGCCACCGAGACCGCCACCATGACCTCCGCCCAGGCCTCCAGAGCCGCCGAAGCCGCCTGAGCCGCCATGTCCACCGCCCAGACCTCCAGAGCCGCCGAAACCGCCTGAGCCGCCATGACCACCGCCGCCATGACCACCGCCGCCAAAGCCGCCTCCTAGGCCACCAGTATAGCCTCCACCGCCTAATGCGCTGCCGCCACCTCCGCCATGTCCTCCGAGTCCACCACCTCCTCCTAGACCACCACCACCGCCATGACCTCCGAGTCCACCACCTCCTCCTAGACCGCCGCCACCACCATGTCCTCCGAGTCCACCACCACCATGTCCACCTCCGAAACTGCTAGCTGCAGAATTCGCGCTGCTGCCGGCATAACCGCCACCGCCACCGCCACCACCGCCGCCGCCATATCTGCCAGCTGCGACCACAGCGGCCATTCCGAAAAGGACTACAATAGCTTTCTGCATTTCTCTCTCTTAGATCTCACAACAATGATTGGCGTATCCAAACTGATGTCTATCTCAACGGATGATGGCCTATTTATATTCATGAAGTTCTCGTTCTAAAGCCATCGAAATATTATTTCGTGCCTCATCTTCCATTGTTCTCAAAGATTAATTGTCTCTATCGAGCTAGAGGAGTGTCAGCCACATACACTACGGGGGAAGGCAACCACCTCGTGGCCTTGGGCAAACTTAAACTCACTTCCTTCTGCGGTTAATTACGGAGCGCATGTGCTCTATTGCAATATTGTTATAAGCTTATACTTGTCGTGCTAAAAAATACACACAGCGCTTGTTTCCTGCTGGTCCGGTCTGGTATTTTTGATGAAGATCTACGATTACGTACCGGCAGAGGCTCTGTTTTTTTTTTTTTGTATCGAAATTGGCCATTATTTTATTATTGATGGGCGCGAAGGTAATTGGAGAAAACATAAACATTTTTAAATGTTAAACAGGTACCTAAACTAACCAACAACGATGGATGATAAACATGTGTACATATCTAAAGCGGATGGGCGTTTCGAGGAATTGTGTATATGCAAATAGTATTGTAATTCCCCTGGGATGTGTTTTGAGCAAAATATTGTTTTTGTGGTTTCCGAAGGGGGTTATATTAATTAACGTGTCAAATTAATTTTCGTTCCCATCGCAAAGTTTCGGTAGAGCGTTTCGGCATCTCATTTCAGTCTCGTATTGACCGCGCATTCGTGCAGATCACGAACTGTTTCAGTGGAGTGGATATAAAGTTGCGAAATAGGTTCCAGTTTGGGTCAGTTTATTTTTGAGAATGGCTGTGTGTCATTTAACTCGAAATCGTCAGAAGAACACCAACGGCTCCAATGTTCGCACATCGATCGTGAAGTCCATCAGGATCATGCAGTATTTTGTGTCCATTTGTTGGCTTCAATCTTTCAAGTGATAAATGAATAGGAAATTGGGAATTTTTAAGAAGTGTCCATACATTTATCTGCCAAGCAAATAATTTTACAGTTCCTTCAGAGCCATTGCATTTGCACTCATTTTTGTTAAAAACAACAAACAGACCATTCAAAAGTGCTGCCAAACACTTAGAAAAAAATGAAACAACCATTTTGGAATCACATAGTTTTTGAAGTAGTAAAACTTACACAGATCTGTTAATTGGCAATAAAAAAACTTATGGCGCAGCTATAGCAAGAAGAAAATTATAAGTTACTCGAATATATTTTCTTACTCCTTTCAGTCGTTTAAATCTAAAAATCTGATGAAAATTTCAACTAAAAATGCATGCTAAGGAATCAGACCAAACATGTAAAATTCATCATGTCCGTTGTGTCGAGTGATACGTCAAGGTTGTCATCTTCATTGGAGGAAATCCGTAGATCGTTCAAAATCTTTAGCGCGGATTCCTCAGACAGAATTTTTTCGATTACGCTTTCATCGCCATTTTAAAGTCTCGACCAGGACTGTGATTGTGTTTCAACTCAATTAGTGACCATAAAACTTCTCTTACATTTTCAATAGATTTCAATCAGATTCAACTGACATAAAGTTGCTTAGAAAGGGGCGGCCACTAGCCCTCCAAAAGCTGTCGTTTGTCACTTAAATGCGTCACCTCAACGAGCACAACGGGTTTTGTGGGCGGGTACTTAACGGCGCAGAAAATTAATTTGCCGTCAATCATTTGACCACCAATTTGATTATATTTAAGCTGAGAGATGTATTTTATCATTTTTACGGTACAGCATGAATTTGAATAATTCATCGAACTTAAAAATTGAAAAGCGCGTTTTTAGATCGTTAAGCTTTCTGGCGGTCTTAGGTCTGCGAGTGACTAATTCATTGCCACTATTTCAAAGTTGTGTTCTTTCTCAGAGGATCAATGTTAACTTCAACATTTGGAATCATTATATTGACATGTTCACGTGTCCGTACACTTTTTAAGTATTTATTATGAAATGAGCAGAATGAAACTTATATTTATCATTCGAAAGGCACTGTGCCATAGATGTGCACAAACAAATAAAGTGCGTGACTGGGTCGAACGTAACTTTCTCGTTCATCAAAAGTTTGGTTGGTTGTTTTCTTATTTTATTACGTAGGTAGGAAAAAATCTGAGAACCGACGCTAGATAAAAGAAACGGTTCATGGAAAATACGAATATCTAGTGTTAAATAAAATGGGTTATTCATCTGATTCGGCAGTAGCTACGAGTACATATATTTACATATAACAAAATAACAATGTGCGTTTTTATAAGTTGAAGCTCTCAGTAACAGGCAACTGTCGCAAATTCTGGTGCCTCCTATACTACTTTATATGCTCTTACACTCTACAAGAATTTTGACTACGAGGACAAGCATTGTAGCAGCTTATGTTTTTTAATCTGTTAGGGTAAAAAAACTACTGAATATTTTCTCAAATGTCTTTTTTTATTATTTTATGGAAAATAATTTCATTCAAATGGCTGCCTCGGCTGGCCATGCAGTAGCCTACACGATCGGTCCAATTTTTAAGCACATTATCGATTGTGTGCCGCTGTATTTCACCAATGGCTTCACGAATATTGTCCTTTAAAGCGTCAATTGTCTCTGGCACCCCACAAATAATAGTCCAACGGTGTCAAATCGCAGCTCCGAGGTGGCCAAACGACATCAGCTCTGCGGCTGATAATGCGATCTTCAAAAACAGGGCGCAAAACATCGAGTGTAGCTTCGGCTGTGTGGCACGCAGCGCCGTCCTGTTGAAACCAAATGTTGCCAATATCCTCCTCTTCCATTTTTGTATGGCGTCATACCAAGGTCTTTATGCAAAATTCGTCTCAATGATGTCTCCGAAATGTTCAATTGTTGAGAACGACGGTGAATTGATGTTGATGGCGCTTCACGCACACTTTCTGCCACTCTGCCACAACAGCAATTTTCTCGGGTGTACGCACTGTTTTTGGCTTTCCACGCTTTGGTTTATCGATGAGGATGCCAGTTTCTTTCACTTTTTTCACAAGATAACGAACATACGGAGCTGACGGTGCTTCTCTTCTTCCAAATTCCGTACGCAATTTTCGCACACATTCTGCAACATAACCATGATTTTCAAAGTAATGTCGCAATATTTCCCAGCGTTGTTCAAGCGTATGCACAACCACATTCGTTCAGTGGAAGGATAAACCTAATTATCTATCAAATCAGACATGAGCTAAGTGTTACCATTCGCGAAATAAGCACTAGTTGAAAAAAAGTTAGATGGCGGACCCTTTATTTGCTAAAAAGAAGTTGCAATTGCATTTTAATTGGCAGTAGTTTTTTTTTTACAAAAATTTATACATTTTCTAGAAATAATTAAAAAGCGGATTTACCTATTCGATTTGTTTTTTTTTTAGTAAAAGTAAGTATGGAATCTTATTTGGAATACACATTTAATCTTTAATATGTGTTTTGATAAAAATCTTTAGAGCTGTTTTTGTAAAATTTAGCAGACAAAACTGTATCGAATATGGCAATGTTTAGTTTACAAAATACTATTGCTTAACTAAACCGATTATAAGTTATTGTTCGGGATGTAAGCATTACTTCGTTTTTAAAGTTTTATCGAAATCGAAGAAGGGGTTTTCGAGATATGAGCAGTTTTTAAAATTAGCGTTTTTGGTGCTTCGAATTAGAAATTAAGATCAATTAGAGTCAGTTTGCATTTTGGACAAAATCGTTATTTAGAATAAACTAAACCAAAATAAATTTTTGAAAAATTAATATTTTCAAAAATCCTTTGTACGATAACATAGAGAAAAACTGAGTTTGCTACTAAGTTAGAAATGACCACATTTCTTAGAAACGAATTTTTGTAAGAATCGTATGGACCGTTTTCGTCATATGTCGAAATTTCAAAAGTACCGTTATCAAATTTTTAGCCAAGAACTGGGTATGCAGTCATAGTAACCTCACCTAAATTCGCGTAAATATCAATTTTGGTTGAGATCGTTAGAGCCGTTTTCGATCAAATCAAACTGGTATGAAAATTGTATATGGGAAGTACTATTAATATTGAGGTTATCTTGAAAAAAGAGGCCCCGAATTGTAAGCCCACAAACTCCAAATCCGAAGTTTGAACAAAATCCGGGCAGCCATTTAGATTGTAGGCCTGTGGAAGGACGGACAGACAGACAGACGGACAGAATTTTGCGACCCCCTTTTTTGAGTTCCTCTATCATCGTAATGTTAGAATTGATAAACATCTCGAGTTCGAAATTTTGTACGGAAAACAATATCTTTCTCTCACTACGTAATGGAGAGAGTTAAAAACCGTTGGTATAATGTCGCCATTAAAACTGGAAAAATGTAGTTAAAAAAATGTAGTTAAGGATTCCCCATACAAAATGCTAAATGTTAATTGTACCCATTGCCATTTTGGTGGCATTCAATTTGTCGCCTTCAGATCTGCGAGGTGTTGACGACGGTTGGTTTCAATGATTTTTCGAAAAACATTTTGTCCTCTAAATTTTCATAGTGACGCAATAAAATATTAATCATGAGTAAAACTATTTTCAAATGGTCGCATTTTTTCTGTGTCTAGATGTCCCTTTTTCGGTTATAAAAAAAAAACACAATAATTATAGAAAATTGTGGTACGGTTTTTAGTATTAGGTACATATAAAAGGAAGGGCATATAAATAAAGGGTGATTTTTTAAGAGGTTTAGAACTTTTTTTGAAAAAAAAACACAAAAAATTCGAAAAAATGAATGAAATATTTATTTGAATCGATAGTTTGAACCCTGCAATTTAATGTTTAAAGATAATTTCATGCAAATGTTGACCGCGGCTGCGTCTCAGGTAGCCCATCCGCTGAGTCCAATTTTGGCATACTCTTTCACACATATCGGCCGGTATCTCACGAATGAATGCATGGATGTTGGCTTCCAGTGCGTCAATCGAAGCGGGCTTGTCCCTATACACATTAGCCTTGGCATACCCCCACAAAAAATAATCTAATGGTGTCAAATCGCACGATCTAGGCGGCCAATTGACCGGCCCGAAACGTGAAATTAACTGTTCACCAAACTCGCCTCGCAATTGCGCCATTGTTTCGCGTGCTGTGTGGCATGTGGCACCGTCTTGTTGAAACCACATATCATGCAAGTCAAGAACTTCCATTTCGGGCAAAAAAAAGTTTGTTATCATCGCTCGGTAGCGTTCACCATTGACAGTAACGCTGCGATTCGCATCATCTTTGAAGAAATATGGCCCAATAATGCCGCCGGCCCATAAACCGCACCAAACAGTGGCTTTTTCGGGATGCATTGGTAGCTGTTGCAATGCTTCTGGCTGATCTTCACTCCAAATGCGGCAATTTTGCTTATTTACGTACCCATTCAACCAAAAATGAGCCTCATCGCTGAACACAATTTTTCGATAAAAAAGCGGATCCTCGGCCAGCTTTCCAAGAGCCCATTCACCAAAAATTCGGCGTTGTGGTAGGTCGGCTGGCTTTAGTTCTTGCACCAGCTGTATCTTAAAAGGCTTTACGCCCAAATCCTTCCGCAAAATTTTCCACGTAGTGCTGTAACAAAGGCCTAACTGCTGGGAACGGCGCCGAATCGACATTTCGCGGTCTTCTGTCACACTAGCTGATACGGCCGCAATATTTTCTTCACTACGCACAGTACGTAAACGCGTTGGTGGTTTAATGTCCAACAAAGTAAATTTGGTGCGAAATTTGGTCACAATCTTCCGAATAGACTGCTCAGAAGGTCGAGAATGCCGATCATAAAATGGAAGCAGCGCGCGATGAACATTTCGAACCGAGCACGAATTTTGATAGTAAAATTCAATAATTTGCAAGCGTTGTTCATTTGTAAGACGATCCATGGTTAAATTGCAAACCAAACTGAAGCTGTTTGACAGTGACACAAGGTACTAAACACACGTCAGCTGTCAAAACCAGTGTTGCCAAAACCAAACCAGCTAAAAAATCACCCTTTAGAAGGAAGGACCACAAGCGAAAATAGTTGTTTTAATTTCATGAGATTTCTTCTGACACGTTTTTGCATGGATGTTATTCATTTTCCGAAGCGTATTGCAAATCTAAATTTTTTGGGATCGATGAATTATTCAAAAGTAAGAATAAAATATTTCTCTCCGCTTGGATATAATAAAATTTTGGACGCAATTTTGGTCGCGTGTATATGCGCTTTATTGTGAACGCGTTTTATGATGAGTTTTTCGACACGATTTAGGCATATTTTTGGACGCATATATCGTTATCATATATGTTTCTGAAGCCGTGTTTATCAAGTTTTTGGGTGGAGTTTTAGAAGTTATTTTGACGAGTTCTTGAATTTTTTTTTGACCGCGCTTTGGAATGAATTTGTCAACGCTTTTTTGATTTTTTTGAGTTTGACGACTTATTTTTGGTTCTTTTCTGACGCGCTTTTTGACACGTTCTTAAACGCGTTTCTCTAAAGAATTTGCTTATCATCTGTCTTGGGAAACATTTTTTGACGTTGATTTTCCGATTCGATTTTGGATTATTTTTTGGCCGCTGTCGACACTTTTTGAAAGCGTTTTCCTGCTATTTTGGGTGATTTTTTGGATGAATTTTGGAACGTGTTTGTCGTTTTCGAACTTGTTTCAACTTGTTTTTCGAAGGGTTTTAAACAGCATTTGATTACCCGTTTTGGGGCACATTTTTATATGAATTTATGAACTCATTTTCCAACGCTTTTTGGAATGGGATTTCAAATCGTTTTTGTACCCGATGACTGTTTTTTTTTTGAGACGTTTAGACTGGTTTTTGGGACACTTTAAAAAGGCTCTTTCGTCGAGTTTGAATTGGCGTTTTTTATACGACAAATGGTAGTTTTGAAAAAAATCCTTAAACATTGAAATGGCGGTTGTATCAAAAACAAAGAACACCCTCTCTTTGTAAACGCCAATATAGAGACTGGTATACTAATGTTTCACGACTCACCCTGGGGTTGATTTTAGGTATAGAAATTATTTAATTCGTTTTCGCCAAAAATCGCTTACAAATAATTTCTATAACCGTTACAGAAAATAATCAAATATATGTAACTTTTCAAGTTTTAAAGGAATTCCAAGCAAGTACCTCCAACCCGCTAATGTCACATCAAACGGGCAACAAAATTATGAGACTTTAAAGCGGGTTGCGACAAAGGAAAATAAATAGATTTTGTCAATATCCGGTTTCGACGAACCTGGTTCAAACTTGCTTTGGCAAAGTAAACATTTTTCAAGTTTCATCCGGATTCGAAGTAATAGTTCGAACTGTCAAACTTGCTTTCGCTAAGGAAATATTTGTTTCATATTAATATAAAGAAATTTGCTAAGTTTTTTTTAACGTTGTGGCAACCTTTTACCCACCAGAAGCTACCATCGCTGTTGAAGGACTGCCCTTGACTGCCCTTGACACTGCAAAAACCTTTTCAGCGTTTAAAATCCTAGCATCGTTCACTGAGTCGACTTTTAAGTAAAAAGCCAGGCAGTTTCGGTGAGAATGGAATTATTGCCCGTGTACTTAAGATTTCAAGGGCGTCAGAGATGACAGAATACGAACTCTTAAAAATTTCAAATTTTGTTGGAGGACCAGTCCAAAAATCTGGTTATTCGAATCAGGGATGACATTCTGTAACATGAAAGGGGTCAATCGTTTTCGCGGCACTTTTACTTTTACCTTGAAGAATTTGAATAAATACAACCAATGCAGAGACACAAACATTTCAATACTCCAATTTTAAGCGATTTGTTGTTGCTATGGGTGCTTTAAACACCTTCTTCGAAAAATCGTTTAAAAATGTAATGGCACAAAATTTCAGCCGTTTTTGGTTCCGTTTGTTCCCGTTTTCGCTTGCCGTATACCATAATGAAATATAACGAATCTAACATGTTCCAAAAAGAAAAGCTCACACAGATGAATGCCACAAGCTAGCACCAGGGTCCTATCTATCTATTTTGCACCAACTGTTTATAAGTAATTTTTGTTTTGTTACTAAAACTAAGTTCTCACTAAATGCTCAACAAAATATTGTGATCGATCAAAGTATAATCCAAAAAATAGTCCCGAATCTGTGGTAAAATAGCATCGCAAGTTACTGCCTCAACCATAGGGAATCTTCACGAAAAGTAAACCGTCACTGTATCGCTTTGCACAGCCCACTCAAACTTATCTCAGCACCAGCCAAATTCAAAAGATTGCCTCAACCTCAACACCTTCGCTTTTACACGAAAACTTCTCCAAGGCAACTTGTGTAACGCGAGAAATATTTATTTACAAACAAATGTAATTCTCCGGAAAAAAACAAACAACAACAACAACCGATCACTTAAATGCCCGCCGTCAATCCCCATGGGAAGCAGAATTTATGTTCATCCTTAGCAGTAAATCTAACAAATTTCGACACACAAACACACAATATGGACGCAATTTACGCGCAGAAGCAGATCAGAATCCAAAAGCCGCCACGCATACAGTTGCACATTTTCATAGCTTTCCATTATTAGTAGTACATGCGATCGAGCAGCTTTGTATATGCAGACATGACCTGTTAACACGCAATTGAAACAGAAGTCTTTGCGGATACCACCTACCGTCGCGACCTCATCCAAAATAAGTATTCCGCTCGCACAATCGACCACCGCACCAGCGCCGCCACTAGATAATTACGTTCACGTTCATTATTCGATGCGATCGGCTGCACGGTTAAAGGTCATCGCAGTCTTGTGGTCAAATTTAAGTACCTCCCTTCGGCAGCGCTAGATCGCGGCTAGACTTGGCATTGTCCCAAAATAAAACCGTACAAGCGAACAGCGCGCAATGGATTTTTGCGCAGCGTTGTAATTGATGGCTCGCCTTAGCGGCATGATTTTAATTGTACGAGCCAACTTGTTGAATGCGCGACGTTAATTGAAGCACCCAAGTGGGGCGATATCTGTGATCCGCGATATTCTTTGCAAGCCTCGGATGGTCGGATATAAATATAGCGCGAGAGATTAGTCAAAGTATCAGTCAAGTGGATTCTATCGTCTCGCAAAGATGCAGAAGTTGGTTATTGTAGCTTTCGGCCTAGTGGCTGCAGTCAGTGGTGGATACATTGGTGGAGGTGGCGGCTCTGGTGCATGGCTGGGTGGCGGTTCCGGTCGTGGTTGGTCTAATGGCGGCAGCGGCTGGGCTGGAGGTAACTCCGGGTGGTCTGGTGCTGGTGGATCGGGATCGGGATGGCAAGGAGCTGGTGGATCGGGATCGGGATGGCAAGGAGCTGGTGCTTCAGGGTGGCAGGGATCTGCTCCCTTGGTTAGCAGCGGCGGATGGAAGCTCGGTGGTGGCAGCAGTGGGTGGAAGAGCGGTGGCGGAGGACTCGGCTCGGGCTGGCAGCAAGGCGGACTTGGAGGTGGCAGTGCTTGGCAAGGTGCCTCAGGTGGAAGTGGATGGAAGAGTGGAGGTGGTGGTGGATGGTCAAATGGTGGCTTGAACAGTGGTATCAGCGGCGGTGGATGGCAGCAGGGAGGAAGTTCAGGTGGATGGTGGTAATGAGTGCCAAACCTACAACCGAGTTTATACTTTTTTGAATAAAAAATCCATTAAAATGTAAAAGTGAGGTTTTATTTTGAGCGACAAGAGAAGTTGTGACTGTGTTGGGGCGTTCATTGTGCATTGCTTGTCTCACATTGATTGTGATTTGTAAAGAGGGTTTGATAACATTTTTGTGGAAGCAGAATAGTGATCGCAGGATTTAATGTACTTTATGTACTTTATTTACAAATAAAACTGTCTGAAGGGTTGGCAACGAGTTCCACGAGTTCAATTTAGCTGAGTACTGACAATTTTCATACCAGCGAATTAGGCTAACTCTCGGCCGATCACCAGCAGAGCAGTGATCGTAAGATTTTCAAGGTACTCGTGGTATAAAGCTGCAAAATTTCGTTGCGATGGGCTTAAAAAAATGCATATTGGACCTTACCAATAAACATTTTTAGTTTCGACTTTAAATTTAATAAGTTCACAGTGGCTATATTTTCCATACGAATTTCGCAATTTTGAGCATCCGTAAATTTAAAGTCGAGATTAAAATTGATTATTAGTCCAGCTCATTGAGATTTTGGCCACGACTTATAATTCTCTTGGGCTTTCTTTATAGATTTTCAGAAAGCAGTCGATAATAGATCTACATTATCGCAATCAACTCTTGTAAATTGAACTGAATATGATGATTAGGCTGAGCTCGTCGTCACACTTCTACGGTAAATTGAAGACTTTCATAAAATGGTGTCGGTACAATCTACCCCGAATTGTGTTTGTTGTTGCTTGTTTTTTGGGGAAAACGTCTAAACCCGTAAAATGAGAGGAAAGGCATAAAAAATTAAACGAATAGTTAGTGCAATAGGATGTTTGTCAGACGATCGCGAGAGGTGACGCAGTGGAAAAAACCTTAGGTTGGAGTTTGGGTTTTTTTCGGGGATCGAATCTGGGACCCCTCGCCTAGTAGTCCAATAGACTAACCACTAAGCCACTGCCCCTACTATAAAAGACACACTACCCATAAAATGTATTCTTCCTATTGATATGATTTGATCTTGGCTTAAAGAATTTATTAATTGATTTCTCGAAACTGTCTTCCGGACTTTGAACGAATTTTTAGGTCCACGACAACATCGCTGAATAGTCTACAAAAAGAAGCCTTTAATAACAGCACTTACCTAATGCACTTAAAACACCTACTCAAGTAACCAAAAAAATTCTTTAAAATTTTCAAAATAAAACTGGACTCATAAGCAACTAACCTCACGGATCACAGCAAGGACTATCCAAACTAGACGGTCAACTGCCGTGCACCTACCCGATTTTCCCCGCAACAGCCCTCTCTCCCGCGCTCTTTTTTTTCCTGGTTGTGAAAACCGCCGGTGGCACTTTTTCAATGACAAATCCTTTGTAAATGAATTTTGACAGAAAATGTAAAAAGAATAAATCTTGAGTATGGTTTTTTACTTGTTCTCTATCCATCTAAGGCACCAACAAAATGTTCATCCAATCGCATTTCTTGATTTTTAAATTTTCTTTACAGGAAAAATAATTTTGACAGCTGAATTCATGCAGCTACCTTTGGGAGTTGTTCCAAAAATAAATTAATAACATCCAAGTAAACCCAAGTTTTCAATATGGCAAAATTGTTTTTTTTTTTGAAATATTCCCAAACATTGCATAAATTTCTATTACGCTTGGTGGGTGTTTTTAAATTTCAAAAGACAATAAGGGTATTCACTTAAACGCGTAAAACCCCCATAAACCTCATAAATGAACCGTCAGATTTTGTATGGAGAATAGTTTACGCAAGCCTCATAATTTTCCGCGATCAATTAGACTCGGAAATCGAGTGCGGAAAGTTACACAAATTTACAAAAGTCAAATTGTGACAAGCGTGTTCCGCGTTGTGTGAATTTCTCTTCAATATTTTAGAGTCGCATCAATGAAGGTAAGAATTTAATTAAAAAATTATTTATTCTATTGCTTTATCGTTATTTTTGAATTTTACAAATGCATACTTGCATAACTTGTGCAAGGATGCACTTTACGTACCGATTACAGATTAAAAATGATGCTACAACTAAAATTTCTTTTTCCCCACAGCATAAAATAAGCCTTTTCCCTAAACAGTGTTAAAATACCTATTTTGTTTCAATATGACTTCGAAAGGAAAAGCAATAAAATCGACGAAAAAAAAGTGTTTTTTCATTAAAATATAGGTCCTACAATAAAAGGTTGAAGTTGAAAAATATCCCTTTTAGTTAATTTTGTTCTGATTAATACGATGAGACGGATTTCCGCTTGATAGGTATTGACAAAAAACTAGGACTATTTTTAGGTATTTGGCATTGTGACGAAATTATATTAGGAATTCCATTTGCCAACAATTTCATAAACGATAAAAACTTTTAAACTGAACTGAGATGTGAACGCCGTGGAACTAATGGGCACCAAAAATGCCGCCGCCACTTGAAATCCCACCCAAAAATGGTCTCTCGATTATCATCAAGTCCATGCATAGGTCTTTCTAAGAATGCGTGCGGCAGCAATAGCGCTCCTTTGATTTGTAAAGGCACGAATACTTAGGAATTCCTATGCAGGACAGGCAGCTTGTAGGCAATTGTACCGTTTCTGCTCTCAGTTAGCCATCCAGTTTGTATCATGTTAGGATCACAGCTTTGGCATACATTTTAGAAAAAGGGTCAATGAAGCTACTTCTAGAAGCGACCTAACGATTCCTTACTCCATCAAGGGCATTACATTATCAAAGAGAAATCGTTTTCTCTGCGTAGAGTTACTGTAGGAATTTTGTCCAACACTCCAACACATTTACACCACCAGAGCGACGGTAGGCTGATATTAAATGAATTCCACCAACCATTGGTCAAAGTGAACGTTGATTTCGAATCCAAGGTTCTGATTCTACAATGATCAATTATCGAGAATTACATTAAGGAGAGATCGAAAAGTGGACTGTAAAATTTAACAGTATTGTTTATGGGGTATTTTGTGTACTTTTTGGCAAATGCCACGTAAAGAACAAATATGTTAGGTATCATTTTGACGTATAAGCAAATTATATATATTGAAAGAAAGATTTTATTTAAGGTATTAATCAAGAACAAACTCAGTGCTCATATTTTTAAAAAATAATATTGAGTAGCTCTTACAAATTTGAAGATTTAAGCTTGAAAAGGGAGCCTAAGAGCCCAGCCAATAGAATCCGTTGCATCGACGGATACGTCAACGTTGAACAAACAATCCCAAACAAAACGTCAATGCACTTCAAATAATTGTTCTCCCGCAACAAAATGTTTCTTTTGATTGAACTCTGTTCTCTGGAAGTTCTTGCTTTCATGGTGTGCCAACTGTCAACGGTCAATGGGTGCATCGGAGAGAAAAGTGGAAAGTAAACCTACTTTTTGGGTCACCTCCCATAAGCTGCCTTGTATTCTATCAACCTGTCAGTCGAATAGGTAGCCGCAATGGACGCAACGGATTCTATGGGTTGATCGTCGTCTCATGGCCAACGCATCAATTACGTAGTCAACGTGTTCAACATTAGTGCATCCAACTCGCATCCAACTGACAGAAGTTCGAGATCATTGTGCGGTAAGTGCTTGCAAGGTAGTGGCACTTGTTGAACATTGTTCTGCAGTGCGCTGAGACTGACCCATTTTCCTTTTTGTTCCTCAGTCACAGTACCTAATGCTATTTCTGACTTAAGCCCTGAGCTAGCATTCTTTTTCCGACAGCAATAGATGTTATGACGGAAAGTATTTATTTCGCAAAAAAAAAACAAGTAAAAATGAAATCATCAGTGAAACGTTTGCAAAACTTTTTGCAAGACTGACCTTGTTATATTTTTCAACAATCAAATTAAATTGTCGCTGCATAACAGACATCTATTGGTCATTAAAAGGAAATGTATGTAACTCTGAAGACAAATCACCAGCACACTAAGCCTGTAGGTAGGTTCAAACCTGTGCAAACAGAAATATGTGCATCATAAATTAACGGCTTGGAGGAAGATGCCTGTCTACGGAAGATTTATTTAAATTACTGCCTGCCTCCGAACATTTGTCATGAAATAATTGCCCTCTAATGCCACCAACTCACACATAGTTTAGACTCGGTCTGAATTGATTAAGCGAAATACGTCTTGTGTGGCAAATCGCGCTTGAAATCTGTTCTAATGCCAAACAGTAGTCTAAGCCGAGTGACAGTCTATCTTCCCACCTTGAGATGAGAGCCTTATTTGTGTAATGTGTGAGCATGATGTTCACATCAGTGTCATAATTAATAACGCATTGAAATCGATTAGTTGCATGAAGTCAGCAAAAGGCAAGGCTCTCACGCCACACATGCCGTTTGAAGTGGCTGATGATGCGCTCGGTAGCCTAATGCATAGCTTTCAGGTGTACTCGAGCTAAGGAGCGTTCAATGCGCTTAATTTGAAACTGTAGAACTATTATCATTAAGATTAGATCCGCATCATAAACCTTCAACAAGAGCCAGCTATCCATTTGTGCTTAATGAACACTTAAGACTTCTGATTGCATTTCTATATGTTTCAGAGGGAACGCAAATTTATTTGCATACTTTGTGACGTGGACGCTCAAGGTCTGCCAAGTGCAAATGAGCGATAGTTAACATTTTGTTACAATCACTAGTCGGCGGGGATACAGAATCACAGATCGAACTGTAGATAAGTACTTTTTCGAACTGCCCGCCCAGTTCACCCAACAAGTCCCAGTTCTCCCAATTGCTTGCGAGATTTTGTGACGAATATAATCATCACCGTCAGGAGCGGTTATGTGAATTTTGCTACTTAACAAACTCATTCATCTTAAAATGCGCCCAATCGCTGAAGATTATAGGCTTCTTCCAAACGTTCCAAAGCCCAGTCAGCGAACAAACGGCTTTGTCTATTGTCGTTAACATTGAGCTTCTGGGTCATTTAGATCTTGGACGAAAGAAGCGGCCCAGGTCCCAACGCAAAGTTCGTTGAAGTCTGCAACGGACCGACTTCTTGTGTTGGGCGAAGAATTGACTGCCCTGGCTTTTCCTGTATACATTCACGGACCGCGGCAATGTTCTCTGCCGATCTGGGGTTACGGGTGTTGGCTGATTGTTTACCGAACCGCTTTATCTAAATTTAGAGAGCAAACATTTGAGTCGACTTTGTAGGGCTTTATTTTGATAATAAAGTTTCTACATTTGCAAGTGCTGCCCAAACGTCTAACGTGTAACTCGCCGTGGTGATTTCGCATCAGTGGCCGAATAATAAACACCAGATTAGAGAGACCCACCAAAACAATATGGCCGCCACACGTTATTGGCCATTATAAATACGTTCGTCTCTGCAGCATATTTGGAAAAAAGTAAAGACTTGATAATGTTCCCTGTCAAAGTGAGGACAATCCCTAAGCTACTACTTGCAGACCGCAAATAGCTTGTTAAGAACTCTGACGCTCTCCTCAACCTCGCAATGAATTTAGCGGACGATTTTCAGTCAAAATTCCATCTGAATTCTTGCTTTTTGGGGCACGGCACTGGGAATTTACGTATTAGATTAGATTGATTCAAAGTCAAAGACGCCGCGAGTGTCTCTCGGCCTTTTTTTTCCCGTGGGTACACTAGGTTCAACTACGTTTGACGAGTTATTGTTGCTGCAAAATGATGAACAAAGGAGACGCCCACTTGACCGATATTATATTCAAAATATAATGGAAGACACTTAAATATACATAAAAAAACATAAGAAACAAAATAAATGAAGTTTCATTTTAAGAATACGTAAAGCAAAATAGCTCGGCGTGGGTATTTTCTTATTTAAGTAAGTTCCAGACTTAAAAAAGCAAAACACGTCTTTACTAACAAACGGTTTAAGCCTCCAGCTTAAATTTATTGCATGTCACAACTGTCAAAAGAGGTATGAAAAAAAGTTATAAAAAATTCGGTAAATGAACAATTGAACATAACCTGGGCAATAAGAATGACTTTTAGTAGAGCAAACAAATTCTCAGGTCCACCACAGTTTCCAGGAGCAAATCACTTTATTATTGCTGATCAAAAATCCTTGAGAATTAGCTGAAAATTTTACTTTCACACATTATTGCGGTAGCACTTAACACTAAGTTGACTATTTTATTTCAACTACCACCATCCACTGCTGTAGCCAGAATTCCAACCACTTCCACGATTCCATCCGCCACTTCCGTATCCACTTTTCCATCCGACACTGGGGCTGCTCCATCCGCTGTCGCCAGACCATCCGCGACCAGCACTCCAACCATCATTCCAACCGCCATCACCGCTTATAACACGAATAATTTTCGAACCGCCTCCGTATCCACCGCCGCCGTACCTGCTCCTGTACGAAGGATAGCCACTCGACCATCCACTGGTCCATCCAGCTGAGGCGGCCGCCACCAGAACTATCAACACGAACAGGACTTTCATTTTCGATACACTCGGACTCGATCTCACAAAATCCACTCCAATTATGTTACTATCCCAAGTCAGGCTCTCTGGTCGGTATTTATATGAAACCAAGTCAACTACGGTCCCAAATAGCCAATGACACAGTGGAGTCCGATTTATATGGAAATTCTTGTTTTTGCCAAAAAAAAAAATACCAAATAATCAACAAACTAAATCACGGGCTATAAGAGCGAAGAAAATGCGTGCATCTTTGCGGTATACCCTCGCGGAGGTGTATATGTCAGTCACATGCCACATCGTGCTGTGATTGTATATTGCGTTTTAATTTTAATTTATTTTTTTCTGCAAATAGTGACGGTCTATTAAAGTCACTAAATGTTGATGGCAATCAAGAACAGCTATTGACGAAGTTGCATACAGGTTTTGGCAGAAGGAGTGAAGATGCGCCAAGCCGTAAGGCATTAGCCAAGGCTAATTGTGTCATAAATTTTGGCGTCAACCATAAACGTCTCCAAGGATTTGATATTTGACGGCAGATTGTGCGCTTTGATATTGTTATTGCGGGCTAATGGTAGGTACAAAGAAACATATGTGACTGTTAAATGCAAAGTCTGAACGTGACCGAAGTGCGAAGTGAGTTCGGCTTATGAGTTTTTGGATTTTTTAATTTTTTTCTCGTGTTTTGTAATTTTTGTTTTGAACACAAAATGTACATGTGCGCTTACATAGTTTGTAAATGTAACTATCCTTCCAAGCTGTTTCATCTGTCTTTGGCCATGGAGCGACCTCTGTAATGATGTCGACGATGATTTGACCACTTCCTCAACTTCGATGATTGGTCATTTCAGTGTTTATAGTCACGAAGTCTTCATGTTCATCAGGTTTCCTCTGAACTCCTCTGAAACGCATAAGCGCTTTTGATAATATTCACATGCACACCGCATTCTCCTCTTCCGTTCCTCCAAGAGAGAAATCCAGATCCACACACAAGGCTTTTGATGTGCGCCCACCGCCCCGAAGCAGAACAACGATCAAGACCAATCCGATTGCTGATCTTTTTCGGAATCTATATTAATTGAGAAGGCCAGATTTTAGTCTGCAGCTCGGCGCCCCAATGAAGCAAAAAGCTTATTTATAGCCTAAAATATTTGAGAATGTTTTAACTCCATTAAGTGTTATTTTTTTATTACCTAAGAATAAGGGAGTCAGAAAAAAAATGCGTTTTATTGCAAAACGCTCCTTAAAAGTAGGTGGGGCAATCAAACACCGCCTATAATATTCTCGGGGTCTTAAGAAATATTTTAAGATAATTTCAACAAAATCTGTCCAGTAGTTTTTACGCCAACAGGAAACAGAAGAAACCCCCCAACGTTTTTTTTTTATTTAAATTGGAGAGAGTTTTGCCACCAATTTCATTTATTGAGTGATGCTTGAAACGTATTTTTTGTTTGTTTCTTGGGATTCTAACAAATTCAGCCACTGCGCCCTCTTCGCCCACTGCCAACATTTGCTTCATAAAAATAATCTCTAATATACTGGTTTGTTATCGAAGGTTTTCCCGGTTGAAATTGGAATCGGAATGGGAAAGGGAAGTAAACCATCACACTGTTTTATAAGCATATTATATAGAGAGTCTTTGAACCTTCACATTTTAGGGAACGTGTGGCGACAACCAACGAATAGTTAAAACCTGAACCGCATTGCGCACAATGAACAAAATATAAAAGTTTTGGTATTCTATGCTGAGATGGGAATTTACTGCATGATTGTGTAGTAGATCTACTTCAATAGTTTATTTCTATGAATCTTCTACGAACTAACTTATTTCTACTTTGTTCAACTTATTTTTATCTCATGTTCGAAATTTATTTTAAGACGCATTGCATTGATTCATTTTTGCAAATCACAAAAGTCACTTGCTTCTGAATGCACTCATTCCAAAAATCTACTACATCCAGTTTTTCAAACATTCGATATAAATGAGAAAAAAAAATATGCTTCACATTTTGCTACTCTACTACTCGATTTTTTTTCACTTGTTTCACTTTCTGGGCTCCATTTCTTAACCCTGATTCAGGGTTGCCAGTTTGTGGGTTTTCCTCATAGACTTAGGGTTTTTAAAAATTATATTTCATTTGTGTTTCCTTTTTGGTAAACTAGAAATGTGCTTCAGAAAAATTGAATTCACTGCGAACGTATGAAATGCTGAGTAACTTAAACTTAAGAATGAGGTAGCGTAGAGATTCGTCGTTCTGTTTTGTCCGCAACCAAATGATTCCAAATGGAGCATGATAAACGAAGATGAATTAAATGTGTGTGCTACTTAAAATGCTGTTAAATAATCGACCGTTCCAGTGAATATTATTTTTTTTTAATATCTATTTTTTTTTTTGTCTAGAAAACAAGTCTTTCAAAAAAAGCTAGTGATATTTTTTTTAGGAAATATCTATACTTTTTTGTAAGAGTCCCTCAAAGATTATTCCGAACTTAAGCACCAAACTGATTTGTAAATGTTCTCGCTTCGAATTCGCAATTCCTACATAATTTAAAACATGTTAAAAATAGAATGACAAAAAGTTATCACTTTTCATAAATCATAGTTCGTTGATATTATACTAGGATTTCCTTTTAGTACTAGAAAAAAGGCATTTTTTATGGACATTCAGTTTTGGTGACATTTCAGCAAAAATTTATTCCTAGTTGAATGTTTTTTGCTGTTTTTTCCCCACTATGAGAACACTGGTGTCAGCTGACAGCCGATGACAGTTTCTCTCATGCTCTCAATATTTCCACCTATGAAATTGCTTCCTCCCCCGCTGTGCCAACAGCTGTCAAAGAGTGCAACTGACAAAAAAGTAGAAAGCATACCTACTTTTTCCCATAGGCGTGCACTGCCTATGCGTCACCTTCCGTAACGTGCTGTTTATTCTATCAACCTGTCGACGGAATCTATGGGTTGGAACCTTTAGAGCTCTATATAAAGCTTTCTTCTCATTTGGTATCATTTAAGTTAGGCATTCCCAAACGATCTACAAAATAAAACTTCCAACAAACCATTTTTTTAGAGACTTAAACTCGAGCATTGAAAGTAAGATATATGATTCGCACTATCCAACATCAATCACAATCAACGCGTTCAGAGTTTAATGAAACCCATTCGTATGACAAGCTTGTTAATCCCACCAGCTACCGTATTACGCTGTCAATTAAGAACCAAAAATAAAACCAATGGGCTTAACCAGTCGCAGGCAATCAATACCTTGTTAGATATACGCTACGCATGCCATGTACATACATGATACTTTGCACTCTGCGTGTAGTATCAATGATTGTCATTACAAATGTCATACACAGCCGCATGCTGTGAAACGGAGATCACTTAATTTATGTCCTGTCCGTAGCCATTCGAAACTCGCTTTCCTCATTTCTGCCAAATAGGTCCACCGACTCCTACAGGCCGTGCAGATTGAAAATAATTAATGACACAAAGCGCGTAATAACTCGTGGCGTCAAATTCCTTCACAAAAATGTATAGCTATCGACGGAAAGTTATTAAATCTTACGCAAGTACGTATCTGTTCTTCGCACCTTGTTGGTGCCAGCCTGCACTCTAGGCCCAGATCTCGCACGAGTATGCCAATGAACATTGAACACACCCCCAGCGACTAAGAAAGTTGACTTGATTTTTATTATACTAAGACGCAGACTGTGTGGCATTTTTAAGCCGACCATATGTTAACTCTCAATATTGGGTAATTAATTATTATTATGTAATGTCCATCGAAATTGAGAGTGCATGGTTTGTTTTTTTTTTTTTCTTTTTTCAGTTTATACACCGAAAAATTATGCGGGGAGACGCATTTTTTTTTGTATTTAAGCGTGTAATGCGCGTGAGTGTTTCTTGGTCATTGACTTGCCGGTTGGGGGAAGCAAATGGAGCATTGACTGTACCGGGTCTGCGTTTTGTGAAAACAATCACAGGACTTGGAAAGACAACAAAGTGACAGGTTACAAAAATGTAAACTGCGCTGTCACTTGGTGATGTTTCATGTGGCAATGCTGTGTGTTTTGTGTGTTGGTTTGACAAAAGATTGTATCTTATCATAAATGGCGCTTACAGTCTGGTGTTGACAACGGCATCTCAACCAAGAAGTCACAAATCCATATGGGGATCGACGATTCTCATGATTCTGACATATAGATTCAAATCTACTCAACTGCTTTCGCTGATTTTTAACAATTTATTCCTAAGAGAGGCGAGAGCGTTTGTAGCATAGGTTGCATGAAATGCGACAGGTTGCGCTGATAGTTCGATACCCTTTTCTACTATTCTTTGTTGTTAAACTTGTGTATACCACTGTACTTCAAATGTACATCAAAGCAACTTTTGCATTCCTTGCCTCTTATCATTTTTTTCTTTTCTCCATTTAACTAAGAATGTGTATCAGTCTCTTTTGAACTACCAACGAATAAACTACTCTCTTGTCTTTTTCAATCGTTGCCGTTCGTTTTATTCAATAGCTGTTTTTGCTACAATCTTGAAAACGATTTTGGTGCGATTTTCGCTGCTAGTGTTCGGAAATTGTATTAGAAATTTTTTTTCGGCAATTTAATATTAAACAACTAGTTTCAATCGGCTTATAATATGAGACAGTAAGGACTAAGGAGGTTTTTCTTAAAATGTGACTCAGCAATGGCTTATAGCAGGGGCAATATTTTGAAACTTTGGGCATCAGGAAAACATAATTTGGCTTAATTTTAATATTTGGAACTACTAACATATTTCAGTTGAATTTCAACGGCGCAAATAAGGGAAAGCCCTGGAAGTGCAAAATGGTAATATTTTTAGCATAAGCCTTGAATAGATTTTAAACTGTTTATAAGATCAACGCTACATAAGATTCCACTGTTACTGGGTTATTGTTCGTGATCCGAAATAATTTCAAATAATTTCACCTGGTGTCTGGAATTGTGTCAAAAATGATGTTTACTTGAAAACGATGCACATGGGACGCTTCAATTTCCGAATATTATACGAAAGTGATTAGAAACCGACTTCTGTACTGCTTCTTACCAAAGTAAATATTTAAAGTAACTAGAAAACTTGTACCTATGGGTTCAACACCGAAAATTGCGTTTCCTTTCAGGTCATTAAAGTCTTCTTATTAATTTAATCATTACAATTTGTTTCTCATTATTGATAGATAATATTCAACATGATTCTGCATTTACAAACATCACACATTCCCAATACTAAATAGGCGTGTGACTGAAATCGATCACGCGAAAATACATAACACGTATTTTGGTCGGCCATCTTGTTTGCGTGGTTGGAATTGGGAGAAACTTCAGCATGTTGATATTTTTATAGCGACGAAATTTTGCTTCCCTATAAAACAAAATGGTGATGAACGGACAGTTTTTATTTAATTATTTATATGTTGTTGGTTTAAATTTACTGAAACTAACTATCTCTGTCATTTGACATGTTTTAAATCGGAAATAGAATTGTTTTCAAGTGATTGCAGGAATGTTGGTTGCCCCAACTTGTGTTTACTGCCGTTTTACGCAGGTATCTATAACTATGGGCAGAACATCCATGACACTTTCGGCGTCTGATTTGTGATGTCATTGTTACGGCTCTATTGCCATTGACTGCGGACAAACGGATATCTCTGTCCCGTCTCGGGCAAAAATTCGTGTGCGTGATATTGCAAATTTAATAAAAACCTTTAAAATAAACTAAAAGAACAAAGAAAAGTGGAGAACACAAGATTTATTCAGGTTTCCTCCACTTAATCCTGCTTCATCTGAACTTTTACCACACTTATTGAACTCACATTCGTTTGACAGCTCCGAAAGTTTAGAATCATGATTTTGACGCTAGCATTGCACTATTCGTACTTGTCTTGTTTGGATGTGGAAAGACGAAGGATTAACGGGCCTCCTCTCTTTATTTCTCACTTGAAACTTGGTAGGTATATTTCAGTCCATTCATGATAGCCTTCGTTTCACATTTGTCCCTTTTCAAATATTCCTTGTACGATATAAGACTCCAAATAGTCCAATGCGAGAAACCTAAGTTAGTACCAATTATCCTGTCTTTTGTGGGATAATTGTTCATACTGTCTCACCGTCTTCCCTCTATTCACTGGTAAACACAAAACGTCATTAAATTTAGTTCAAATACTCTGAATTAAGTACAAACTAAGGTTCCTTTTTCAAACAGTTAAACCACCAACAGAGTCTCTTTTAAAAGCTATTAGTCCCTCTTTTTTTGATTAGACAGGTCGTCTAAAACAGTAGAAAAATATGTAACCATATATGAACATGAAAGAGATTTGCCCAAAGGAACAATAATTAACAGCAACATCTTAGATGCATTACCATGACTCGACAATCAAACAGAAACCGCAAGTGCTTTCCTATAGTTGCAAACGAGTATATGCTTTTATTTCCTACAGACTTCCTCACGGATTCTCCGTATCCACACCGAAGAAATACCAGATATTCAGGATACAAATACTTTCAATGCATGTAGCGTATCAGCACCAAATCTGATGTAACACAAAGAGAAACAAACTTACTTTTCTGCACCTACCAACAGAATTGAGTGTCCGCATAAAGCACTATGTCCATTTTGTTCCAACCGGGCCAATGGAAGTGCGCAATTGCAGCACTTCCTGAGACGACGACTATGAATAGAGATGGATGACCATACTAATAGGTGATTAGCGTCCATTTACACAAGGTACTCTGACGAAAACTGCAAAATGTAATGATAATTACCTGTCAAGTTCCGAGTCGGTCCACATTTCACCACAGCAGCCACTTAAAGTGATACCGAGATGAATTAATAACCCATTTTACAATTTTATCCAAATTATATCACACAACCAAGTCGTCAACATAAGTTTATTCTTTTCTTTTAAAAAAAAAAAAACAATAAAGCCGCCCATTTCCAAACAAAACCAATCCCGCCCAGCCAAATTGAATAACACTCTCTTTTGTTTCGCTGCATAATTGCAATTTTTTCTCAAATCGTACCATCGCCATCGACACCCGTGTCAGGCAATAAAAGCCAAACAAACTCGGGCAATAACAAATCCAGGCGAAACTATTTGAACTATTTTCTAATTTTAATGTTTTCCACGTTACCTCATCGCTCTGATGTACACGGACCTGCGTCCATGTTTATGCAAATAATCACATCATATTAATAATCAAAACAAAAGGTGATTCCATAAACACCGTGACCAATATAGTGCGATGACTATGGCGATTGGCGCGCTCCGACAATAATCGCCTTATGATCACTAACTGGCGATATGAGTGCGTGCGCTTTTGCGCAATGCGAGAATTCGAAAACAGATTGCACCAGTTTTTCTTTCAATCTATCTCGCATTTTTAATGAGCTCAGCGCCACCAGAGCCCGAAGAGATGACACTCCTGTGAGCAGCGAAGAAGCGCGCACTAGCCAGCCGTTAACAGTATAAATGCTTTTCACGATGATGCATACGTCGGGTTTTCGCTCCACCTAACGAGCTTAGGTATGGCTATGGCTTTTTTTTTACCTATCTTCCGTGTATAGCCGCTTGTAATAGCCGTTAGATAAGCAAAAGTAAAAGAAACATAAAAGATTGTGGCAGAGAAGAGAAGGAATAACAACGATCGTTATTTTTATGTGGAGCGTTTCTTGTCTGCATTGATAGCCTGTCTGACGGCCTAGAGAGGGAAAGTCATAACACTTGGGCAGTGGCGTCGCGCTGTGGAGAATGTGGAATCGGTCAGTTATTTTAAGTTACAATGGACTTTACTCAGTCGAACTCGGATAGCGGCACAATCCGTTTAATGTCACACGAAAACGAAGCCAGTAGACTTTAGTCGCGACCCGCTTAAAATCACATAATTTTGTTGACCGTTTGATGTGCCACTGATATTTTTTAGTTCACAATAAATATAGTTTAAACACAAAAATTTGCTTAGCCAGCTAGTATATTTTAGCGTCAAAAGTAAAAATGATCGGGTATAGGGAACGCACAAGGAAATAGGCAAATTAATTACGTTCACTTATATTTCATTATTAGCGTACCAACATTTAAAATAATACTATCTACTATTGGATACAAAACTAAGCACTCTCATTTGTTATTATTATGACTGTTTGACAATTTTTCTTTAATTAGGCCTGTTTCATTATTTGTAACGTGCGTTCTATTGGAATCACATTCGAAAAGCCCAACAACCAAACTCTATAAACAATGGTACCAAAATTCAAATACATGCGTCAACTGTGTTATCAAACTGTCAAAGTCAGTAGTGAACAATTCACCTGCGAAGTGAAATATTTAAAGTTTATCACCAAACAAAGGCAAATTCAAATGCTAAAAATTTTCATTGGAATAATGAACTCGCTCAAGACACACTCCAAGAAATTAGCAAAAAAATGTAGGCAATGATTGGGCACATTCAAAAATCTAGTGAAGTCTTTAGTCGACTAGATTGGTCTGGACTAGATGCAACCTCAACGTAGAAACTAGGTCGGGAAAGTCACGAAAAGTCAACTTATTATTCAGTCACGAATTTGCTTGACTAGATTCGTCGGCTACCCCTCGTCAACTGAAACAGCTGTTCATGTGAGCGATCCAAGCCAATCGATACTGAGATACATCAAGCCAGCCAACTGTCAGACTTACTAAACTAAATACTTGAACGTCACCATTAAGCTTTAACTTTACTTCATTACCGACTTGCGTCATTGATGCTTCTGAATTTTTAATAACAAGGTCAGACGTCAGAGATTCACACGAATAATTGTTGATTTTCTAAAGATTTCCTATGTCACTGGGAATAAGCTTGGGGGACAAATTACTTGTTCGAAATTTGAATGAATGTGTTAAGTATTTTCTGGATAGCTTTCATTCCAACAGCGCTTTTTTGTTTTCAGTGAATATCTTACCACTTCGGTGAAAAATGTTTATAATCTTTTTGGTTCAGAGGTTTGTTTTTTGAATTGGCATCACTCTTTCCAGTCACAACCGATTTGTGCTCATTTTTCTTGTCTTTTATTTAATTTTACAGTTTTTTTCGTCTTAAAAATACAAAGTTTATAAAGGCCTTTACTACTTATATGTTTGCTCGGAGTAAACATGGAAACTAGGTACTTAACCAATTTCGATGACATCTTTATTAAAATATTTTTTGGATTTCTTCTGCCTATGGGTAGGCTATAGAATATTATTCCGCTTTATACCTTTGATTATACAACATTAAATGAAGTACTTTCTTATTTTGACTCTACTTCATTCAACTGTCACCCTTTTCATAAATCTAGATCAATACATAAAAATCGTAAAACAGTTTTAAGGCGATATTGTTCCAAATATGTTTACTCTTCACTCATATTTCTGCGCTCTCCCTACAATGGGTTTAAAACAAAAATTGCTTAATCAATTGAGATCACAAAAAGCATCATAAAATGATTTTTCTTCGATTGTAGCTCTGCTTGAAACTGTTGGGTATACATCGAGGGTATAAAAAGTATGTACACAAGAAATCAAAAAAGGTGTATAGTGTTCGTGTGTCATTTGTTTTCATTTGTTCTTCATTTTTCCATTGTGACTTTAAATCATAACTTAGCAAAAAAGTAAAGTAATAATTTTTTTTTTCATTTAATTTAATCAATGTCTAATAAGAGTTAATGATGAATTAAGTTATTTGGTTTAAACGCTATGATCCATTAACGTTTTCTGTTTACGTTTGTTTGGAAAAGGGGAAATTTGCGTCCCGCTCCTAAGCCGCAGTGTTTTTGATTATCTCAGTCGACGCCTTTAACTCCAAATTCAATTTCAAACATATTTCTTTGAGTACTAGATGTTTCTCTTAACAGACTCTTAAAAACAACGGCCCCACTGCGCAGCACACACCATGCATCGATCAGCTTTTCCGTTAATGAAAGTTTACCATTGAATTAAATGGAGCAAACTGTTGGTAGTGTGTTTGAAGCAAAAACTATGTCGGTGGCGGTTCGCTGCCATTCCATATCCAACAACTGTTACATGATGACAATGACGATGTCGATGTTTGACGGCTGCATTTCTCTATGCGCAAAAAAAAACTCCACTCTCACCAACACCGTGTGGCTAATCGCCCCGAAGAGGGGCGCCGTGAATAGTCCGCTTTTGCATTTCTTCGATATAAAAGTCCAAAACAACGAAAGCTGCAATTTAGTGTAGCATTAGTGTTACCCGATATTACAAGCGCCACAATAGGAAAGATGAGAAACATCGCGTACCAAGCCATCATCTTCGGGATGTTGTCGTCACTGACCACAGCCGAGTATACCGGAAACAGCAACAGCCACTACGATGGATATGGTGAATCCGGTTTTGATACTACGAACTATGATGGATTTGTCGGTGATTATGCGGGACAATTAGGAGCTGGCAAGGCACTCGGTGAACTGCACGGGTACGGGGAGTCGGAACATGCCAGTCAGCAGTACGACGAAGGGAAACACGGAAGTCCGCAGTTCGAGGAAGAGGAGTCGCATTCGCAGTATGGAGACTCATTTGGACAGCAAGACGAAGGTGGTCATAAGTACGGCAACAACAACTTCGAGAGGTTTAGTGCGAATTTGGATTTATCAAAGTTCCCTATCGATGTGGAGTCCGAACATTACACTGGGGCTGATCTGTCAGACATTGGAATAGGAGACGACGATCACCAACAGGAGCAGCATCAGCAGTACGAGAACCATCAGGACTATCAAAGTGACGATGAGGGCGACCAGACTGCCAAGCAACATGGCGCACAGTACAATCCGGAGTACAGCAGATACCACGACCATGTGAGTATGCAGATAGTGCCGTACAGCGGTTATGAGGAGGATGAGCAGGAACAACACTCAGAGCATCCAGAGCTAAGCTCGGGATATGAGAAATCTCAGCAGTCTGATGAGGATGACAAGAATCCAAGGGCGTCAAGTGAGTCGCACGAACCGCCGAAGGAACCAAGTGAGTCATACGGTCCGTCATATGAGTCCGCGAAGGTACCAAGCTCACCGCACGAATCTTCTTATGAGGAGCAAAAAGAACCGAGCCCAACCTACAGCCCCTCGTATGAATTTGTCAAGGCTGCGAGCCTAGGGAGCTACGAATCGCTCGGCGGGAAATATCCGTACTCGTCGTCGCCATCGAAGTCCTCGGATTATTCGCACAATGTGAAGAACTTCCACGCGACAATGCCAAAGGACGTCATTGCCATCAGCCATGGCAAGGGAGGCTTCAGCTACAGCAGCCTGTATAGATCATAAGCTCCTTTTTTTTGTATACTAGTAGATATTTAAGGTATTTAAAAAAGTGAACAGAGACGTGCAATAAGCTGCTTAAATGCAAGACCAAAAGAATTTAAATTAGTTAAGACCTCAATTTCATAAAGGCTGTAGGTAGAAAATTCTGTGTAAACAAGATTTCGTTACAATAAGTTCGTAAGTGGATATTAAAATGTATTATTAGTACCATGCTGACTGTATAAGTCGAGTGAATAGTTTTATATCGCATGCCACTGTGCAAATCAAAAATATACCAAATATATATGCAAATAATTATCAAGTTGAACTGGTGTCAATGGGTTTTATTTTTTAGAAGGGTCAATATGAACAGATTCTATCCGTTGCCTAAAGGAACTGACTTTATGGACAACTTTGGAAGGGGAGATACCAATCCAAAAGTTGGGTACCTAATTGTCGGCGAGTTTCTGATATTTTTGCTGGACGAAATAAATTCAATTTACAGAAGCGAATAAAACCGATTTAAATGTCAGAAGATAGGAAAAAAAATAAAGCAGTTTAGCATTGACACAAAATTTAAGTTGACGTAATAACTCGATTAGCATCAAAAATATGAACACTGTCTGAAGTACTAATCTGGCAATATTTTATTAAATATTAGAAATGTGTTGATTAGCGACACTGTAGTAATATGTCAAAAAGTATTTGAAATAATAAATAAAAAGTCACTTCATACGCGGGCGTGGCACAGAACCAGTGTTCCCAGATTGGTGGTTTTTCCAACCAAAATGGTGGGAAATCAACGCTATGGTGGGAAGAATAGGTGGAAAAAAATGTATGGTGGGATTTATGGGGGGACAAATTTTAAAGACAAGGCAAGGGATGTTCGCGATTTTAGTTGACCTTTACCGGATGAAATGGATTTTCAATGGAAGAGCTATATAAAGGGAGAGGTTTTGCTCTTTTTTTCGCACTTTTTAACGAGATAGAGATGGTCAGATTTTCATCGATAGTACAGGCGCAGCTGATAATTTTAATTAGGCTGTGTTCGCTGGGTATGGCCAGGTGAAATCTTCGCAAATCACTGGTAGAATTCGGATATCCAATACTAGTTGTTAGGTACTTTAATCATCTTGATAGTGTTATTTTCACAAACTAGCGAATATCTGTTTTTTTCTTTCGCTTTGTTTTGGTCGCGCGCAATATGTACCTAGATCTTTTATAGGTACACATAAATTAATACTTAATATATTACATTATATAAATTATGTATTAGGAATAAATAAAAGTATATCTTACAGTTGTAAATATTGGTACCCTGTTATACTTAACAGCTTACGAACACGTCCCTTAGTTCCAAAAACGTAATTATTTCTGTAATAGTTGGTAGAAAAATTATGGGTTTTTTTTTTCGTCCCAGTACAAATTTGGTGGGATGTTTTTTTTAAATTTAGTGGTTTTTTTTTCAATTTCATCTGGCATCACTGCACAGAACGGTGCTTTCTTTTTTACGACCGTATTGTTGCTTTCAAACTTTAAATCAACTCCGGCACGCTTCTTGGTGAACTGTATAGTAAGTTTCCACTGACAAAATTTATCAAAAAAATAAATTCAATTAATCATTTTAAGGATATTCTATAGATCGCAAGAGAATCTACTTAAGTCTGACAGCTGACTGACTTATCGTGTTTTATTTTTTTATGGGCAAGATTGTGTCACGTGAATAGTATTTTTCTGTTAAAATGTATGGAGGGGTTACCGTTAGCTCTAGTCAATAATTTCGTGGCAGAGTATTGACGTCTAAAAAGTTACCAATGATCTAGTTTTTGTGTTCTGTGTACATCTAGTCCAGACCAATCCAGTCGACTTAATTAATCTATATTTTTCAGTGCGGGCATATATTTGGACATTTCTTTGAAGAAATTGACATAAGATGTCATTTTTCCAATGCAAGCTTTGATTAACACTTATTTAAAAATTAACTCATTTCCCATTAGAAAATATAATTTAATAAAACTCCATTCCATAAATATTTTTTTTAATTTCTTCAAAATTAGTTACTTTTAACTTAACTGCATTGACAGTTTTTTTTTCTCAAATCCGCGGCGAATTTTGCGCTTGATTTCGCTTTATGGGAAATTCTTACAATTTTCCTAAAATGGAGAAATATTATTGTTTTTGTTTGACATCTCGTTAACAATCAATAGAAGCGGCCAATATTTAAAACAGTTATTTATATACAAAAAAGAAAAAAAAACTCACGAAATTTTGGGTAGGGTAAAAAAAAACTGACTGTTGTTCTGTTTGTTTGTGCTTAATGACACGGAAATGTCAAAACAAGGTGCGTTCGGTATTACTTTTATTGAATATATACTGTTTAAATAATAATTGTTGCTGAAAGCGTGTTATTTCTTTATTTATTAAGAAACAAAAATTAAATGAACGATGCGATTTCTTATTATCTTTGTATATTCTTTGCGTCGTACTAATAAGAAATTTTAGTCTCGACTTTAAGTTGACGGAAGCTCAAAATTGCAAAAAATGGAAAATATTCCTTTTTTGAATTACAAAATTTAATAGTAGAAACTAAAAATCTTTGTTAGTAGTGTCCTTAAAAATATGTCTGTAGGAAGCGGCTGCTTAAGTAAGGAGTAAACATTTTACTATCATGTGAGAGTCTGGCAGCATTTCGCTTTTGATATTTTCCAGGCCTATTACCACTCCGACGATCGTACTAATCCACCGTTGATGTGCCCAAAATGATTTTCGGTTTCGTCTTCTGGCACATAAATATTTCCGCTTCCAACGACGCCCACAAATTTCAGATAGCCACTGTTTTCAGCATCTAGATTATGATTGTCGCCTCCTACTTCAAATCTACTCCATTCACCTTGTAATAGTTTCTCAGCCGTATTTACTTCTTCGTGTAAGATTCCTTCGTTTTGCTTAAAGGTTAGGACCGATGACGAAATATGTACCGGAGGCCCATATTCTTGGAAAATACATATAATTTTATTTGTGAGAAGGGAAATTTATGGCCGCCTGAACGGCTTACCTTCAGTGCCACGTTTCGTGAGAGGCTTTGTCAAACCAACACTTAAGTCAGTTGTCAGCGCAAGAACAACTAATGTCACTAAGAACTTCTTGTTCATTTTAGGATCAACTGTGTATAAGAAACAGAAACACTTGCTTTTTATAGCAGTTGTCTTTGTGCCATGATAAAGATCGACTTGGATGAATGCCTGCCGATGAATCTGTCACGCAATTCTTTAGGAAATAGCACAAGACAAGAGTGTGTCAATGTCAGTACGAAAGGTTGTATTTGTAAACAATTGAAACAGCAAACGAATTATTACGTATCTTTATTATTTGTTTATTTCTTTGTTTGGGGGATATAAGTGGGGACGTTCAAGTATCAAGTTTGTTAAGTCTGACAGCTAGCTGACTTGATGTGTCTCAGTTTTGGTGGAAATCGGTCATATGAGGAGCTGTTTTGAAATTTATGGAGGGGTAGCCGACGAATCTAGTCAAGAAATTCGTAACTGAGTACTAAATTGACAGTCGCATATGTGGCTGACGTAGAAAAGTGACGTTTCCGACCAATTTAGTATTTGTGTTCAGATTACCAGCCCTTTTATGGCTGGTATATATTAACAAAATGAATGAATTGGTATTATGGTTATACACCTATTCAAATTGTTGATGAATCGTGGATTGCAGATTTAAGATCTATTGTGAATAGTTTTATCGATAATCTTGGTATTATGGTTGTCAACAAATTTTATAAAATTTCTTTTTGCTACGTATCAAATATTCGGACGGTTAAAAATGTCTGTTGACATCAAATCATAAAATGTATTTCCTTTATTCTTATTGTTAAAAAAAACGACCTAAGATCGAAATGTCATAGATTGAGTTATTTTTTGAAGGGAATTATGATGAAGTCAGTGCAAGCGAACAAGCTATCATACGTCAAACTTCAAAACAGAGCCCATTCAACCCATTCTTGGTGATATTTTAATAAGCATTCACGATGGGGTAAAAATTATCAATTGATACTCATAATACCAAATTATCGATGAATTGATAGATTTTATCAATTATCAAATAATTGATATTTGATAGCCATAACAGGGCTGTACATCTAGTCCAGACCAATCTAGACGACTTCTGATTTTTTAATGCGTCCAGGGTCAGACACTCTGACTGAACGGGGTACTAATTAAAATTGCTTTTTATAGACTACAGACTTCTTCATTAGATTGATTGTGATCCAGGTCTGATCCTCAAAGTTAAAAAATGTTCTCCAACGAAATCTATTCATAGTTACACACACTTATCTCCATGTAATATGGCAAATTTGTTTATTTCTGGTCTTTGCGCCTTACTAATAATCATTTTTAACACTAGCACTAAATATTTTCTAGGTCACAATATGCAATTGTGTATGGAAAATTTCGCCATTGTGAGTTCGAAAAATTTAGCCTGGACACTAAAAATGATTATTAGTATCGCGGTTTGAAGATAAACTAAACAGTTTTAGTTTCGACTTTAAATTTGAATTTATAGTTCACAGTGGCTATATTTTCGCAATTGTGAGCTCCCGTAAATTTAAAGTCGAAACTTTAATATTTTATTAGTTCGGCGCAATTTATTTAGTTTCTTGTGTTCTACTTCTGAATGTGACTCTACGGCGAAAAGCATTCACAATCGACATACGCATGTTTATAACCAATGGAACTGATTATGAAACTATGAGACTATTGATCGCAGAATCGGACTAGGTAACTCTGTGTTACTGAAACGTGTGACACTTCTTGTAGAAATTCTCATTCTCATTCTCTGCTATCTATCGTTGCTCTATATTTTCCACCAGCCTTCCGCATTTTTGTGCAATGTCCCCGACGGTAACAGATTGCATAAAATCGTGTTAACCAACTCAAAGTGATTTTGCGCAAAATCTGAATGTCAACTCTGAAACCCTAACCTAAAGAGTTGTTAGAACGAAACTCATAACAAAACTCATCGGCTGTTGCAATCGGCCCAACCTCAGTTATCCGCACAAATTAGTTGCTATGGTCAAATTTACAACATCAACATTCCCATAGTTTAGCTAATAGGCTTGTATACATAATTGATTCATACGCATGTGCCGTACACGCATGTGTGTTGAAAAAGTTCTATTTATCTCGCATTTTTTGGAATCTCAAACACAGGCTGGGTCCGCAAGCAAACATGATGAGCCTCATTGGCTGGGTAGACTGAAAATTCAATGCCAACATTGCCAACGCAATTATGTCATAGTACATAGAGCGATATTTGGTCAACTAATTGTCACATTTTCTTGGCGATGCTATAAAATGGAGATGATACGGGGAAAGTGGCATCAGTTCGATAAATTTACTGCTTGTATAAGCCTATCACTGCCAAGGTGTGTTTCTGCAGCTCGATTCATCATGAAAGTGTTCCTGTGCGTTCTGGCTGTGGCGGCTTTTGCCTCGCCATCGGCGGCATTCTTCGACAAGCTGCTTAGCGGCGGTGGTGGCTATAATGGTGGAGGGTATAGTGGTGGAGGGTATAGTGGTGGCGGCTACAGCGGGGGCGGCTACAATGGCGGTGGCTACACTAGTGGATACAATGGTGGATACGGCGGAGGAAACAATGGCGGATATGGCGGAGGATACAGCGGCGGAAATGTCGTCAAAGTCATCAAAGTGATCATTCCAGGTGGCGGTGGGTATGGTAGTGGTAGTGGATATAGTGGCTATGGCGGTGGATACAGCGGTTATGGCAGTGGTTATTCTTACTCGAGGGGTACTGCATATCCAGCTTTAAGTCAACAAATTCCTGCACCCATCTCGTATGCTGTAGCTCCGGCACCTGCACCCACGTATTACGCAGCAGCAGCACCACCTACGGCACCAGTATCTGTACCTGCTCCAGTTCAAATTGCGCCTGCTCCCGCACCACTTCCAGTTCCAGCTCCAGCTCCGACTTATTCGGTTCGTCTTGTTTCGCAACAAGCGTATGCGCCCGCACCAGCACCAGCACCTGTGCCAGTGCCAGCTCCAGTTCAAATTGCTCCCGCTCCAGCTCCAGCTCCAGCTCCAGCTCCAATTTCAACTGGATATGCGGGTGGAAACTACAATACTGCCGGAGGATCGATTGTGAAAAACATCAAAGTCATCATCCCCAAGAGCTACGAAAATAATTTCGGATACTCTGGTGGTAGTGGCTACTCAACCGGCGGATATTCCAGCAATCAAGTCGGCACCCCAGTGGCTGTCTTCACTCCTGTAAGCAGCGGTAGCAATGAATACTCCAGTGGATATTCAAATGGCGGCTACTCCACTGGTGGCCAGTCAAATAACGGTGCGTCGGCCGTGTTCACTGTTTCGGCTGCTCCATCCTCGACAGGCGGTTACGGAATTGGTTCAAGTTCCGGTTCCAGTTCGACTAATAGTTTCACTGTAGAACCAGGTTGCTAATTGTGAGGTGTTTTCGCAGACGCTGTGCCATTATAGTCATTTCATTTTAGTTTATCCTAAAAGTTTATACTCGCCCTATAAATACGATAAAGAATTGTTGTAAACTTTTTATATCGAATCTTTAATGTATCGAATCGAATAAATATGAATATTTTGTTTAGTGGGCGCTTTTGGATTAATTTTTTTCGAATGAATGATGTCCTCTTTACTGCGAAGATTTGCCGCGTAAAATAGTGCAACACCCGATCAGCTAAGACATTCTTCAATACAACGGAAAATATGCAGGTTAATAACTCTTGGAATTAAAGTAATCCATGCACGAACACATTTAAAAAAAAAAGTGCAGGAACAAGGCTGCCACTGCGAATATTATGGCTGAGAAAATATTCTCCGTTCAATACTGGCATGCACTCAGATGTTTGTCAGTATTCCCAAGAAATGGTGCAGGAAAATCAACCTTAATGTTTATATTTCAAATCCTTTTGTGTTTTTCCGGAAATCAAGCCCCAAACACTTTGCTCAGTAGTCCAGGGCACCTGCCACAGAGCGACTGTGACCAATTGTAATTATTCTTCAATGCTTTATGAAAAACAATCAAAAACCTGCGTTAAGTTCTGCAGCCACACCTCAAAAAATGTTTGTAAAATGTATAAGCAACTATAAAAATATTAGGCTGGCTTCGATTCTAAATCCACGAACTGAAACTCCCTTATCCTATAAAACGAACGAGTTATCGAAGAAAATTAAGGTTGTGTCTCTTAACAACTTATACAAATAAATAAATACAAAATAAATGCCAATTTTTGGCACGCCCACTTTTTGAATGAGTTTTTGACCCGATTATTAAACGTTTTGTGTTTTAAAAACTCTTCCGTGTTTCATTTATATTCGTAAAAGCTGTAGCGTTAACATTAAGAAAAAAAAAATTCAATGAAATTCCTAACTTATTGAACGAGCACTCAAGTAATCTAGTACTCAAAATGCGTTCTATTTATTGTGCTATTCGATTGGGCGCTCTCAGAGCACTTTCGATGTTCGTTTTCGTTTGGTACAAAAAATAAGCAATCTTTTTCAGAGCACTTTTTCGAATCCAAATTTTTTTCTCAGATTTGCTTTACCAATACAACTGTATTTGAGTTTGACAACTGGTGAAGTTTGTTAAGGTTTTCGTGAATATTTTCTACTGCAAAGAAAAGCATTGCATCGGATGAACCTATTTTTAAAAAGTATTTATGCACAAATATTTATAAATCAATCGGGACGCAAATTTCGAATGTTTTAATACAAAATGTCACCAGTGAATTGAAAACGCTTTGAAAAGTGTCGAATACCTCATAAGTTTTTTTTATAAAGTACTTATTTATGAAATTAGTTTCTTTTCATATTATTTATTATTTAGTATTCCCCAATATGATCACCGTATGTATACTACTTTTCGTCTATGTTACCAGCCATAAATATATACGACGCATTCGTTGCAATTAATACTTGGCTAAGTGACACTGACAGCTCGATGCGTTCTGATGTTAAGAACTTCAACAAGTACAGGATGCTGTTTTTTACAAGGTTAAAGAATCTTTAAAATTTAATCAAACACATACAAATCATGGTTATCAAAACGAAGTTGACGTTAGTAAAAGAACACATGTATAAAATTCCTGTTAAAGCAAAATACCGATCACATAGTTATTAAATAGAGTAAAGTGCATTCGGCAAGTAAAATTGTTGACAATTTTTTCGAGCTGCAGCTGGTGAAATGCATCGTTGGTCTACTCTTGATAGAATGTCAAATGATGGCGAATTGGCAAGCCAAAGTGAGAATAAAATCAGCTGTCAAATTGGTTGTCGCAAAAAAAGTGTTGCCAATACGGAAAACTAACTTCTAGAAAAGGGACACACCTTCTATTGAACGAACTTTTGACACATTATACTTCTGGCATTGGTTTGGAAGTATCGTACAATTGCTTCAAGCATGACATTAGAGAAGTAACAGTACAATGCGTCACTTTGTCTTCAACAGCGAAATTTCTTTATTGTCAATCTGTTCAGACGAATGAGTTTGCCGATTAAACATGCCTGTCGACGGCAACTTTGAAGTCAATAAAGAGGTGACGCGCTAAGATCTGCAAATTCTGCCTTTTTTTCTATGAAGATTTGGTCATGGGTTGACAGAGCTGGCTCAAAACCACTTTAATCAGTTTGCTAGTGTTTCGAGGAGTCCCTTCGGCCTAACCGCTTCTTATTTGTTTTTCGCAAACAATCAAAATTCAGTAAAATAAATATTTGAATATTTGTTTCGTAATGGCCACAACTACCCGGTGAAACACCAATGAACCCTTTTTCCCAACGTTCCTATTTCGGCAAATTAATAGAAAACCAAACAAAGCCGCCGCAACTAATTGATTTCTTCGCCTAAGATCACTTAGGCTGAGAAAAAACCGCTGTCTGTTTGTTAACTTATTAGACTGTCAAAGTTAATTGACCCGACAACTTGCCACCCATCACCCAGGAAGCATCGACGAAGGCATTCAAGCATTCCAAGATTAAGTAACACACTCTTGAGGTATTTCGTTTATTTTCGTTTCTTTTCAGTTTTACTTTTCAATTTATTTACAAATCTAAATATTTGGAGTATTTATAACAAAATGACTAATTTGGCAGTAAACCTCTTTTAGCACAAAGTTGATCCGTAACTGGAGCCTAGACCGTAACTGCCACCACCCACGCTGTAGGTTGTCCCAAGTCCGTAGCCACCGCCGTAACCACTGCCGTAACCACTGCCGTAGCTGCTGCTTAATCCACCGTTCCAGCCACCGCCATAGCCGCCACCATATCCACTACCGTATGATCCACCATATCCACCACCCGACGATATAATCGGAACAGTAGCGACAGGGGTGGCTGTGACTGTAACAGGGGTTACTACTGGAGCGGTATATGCGACCTGACCACCGGAATATCCTCCAACGACACCTCCGTATCCGCCTCCATAGCCGCCACCAGAGTATCCACCATATCCGCCTCCACCACTATATCCTCCATCATGTGAGACGATCACCTTCACAACTTTGACATTGCCACCGCCATAGCCTCCTCCATAGCCTCCTCCATAGCCTCCTCCATAGCCTCCTCCGTAGCCTCCTCCATAGCCGCCACTATAGCCGCCGCCATAGCCGCCACCGCCATAACCGCCACCGCCGTATGATGGACGGTAAACTGGTGCATAGCCACCCCCACCGCCGCCGCCGCCGAGTTTGTTCAGGAAGAACGCGTTCAAAGGAGAAGCCGCTGCCACCAACGCAAATAGGCACAAGAACACTTTCATGATGGGTTTTTTATAGATATACTCGGGTGCTCTGCTAGTCCAAGAGAAGGATGCTCTTCAACTGATGTCCAACTATTGGCCTCACCTACATTTTATACCTTTCGTCTAACAATGTGACAAACTGTCCATTTCGGCTACACTATGACATAAGTATTAGCACTATGGTCATTGATTCGACAAACTACAGCCATTGGTCGGACCGGCTTGAGAGGCTACGCTGTTTGTTTACGGTCGGTTATTCCCCAATTCGTACGCAAACATACACGATGCTTGTGTACCGGTGTATGTGTCACATGGAACGCTTCTCACCTTTTCTTCTCAATGTCAATTTGCATGCGACTATGTGCTATGTTCAGTTTTATCATACACTGCTAAAATTTGAACATTGGTCCTAATTGATGGAGATAATTTGAGATGAGCCTCTCTCGGGTAGAGATACATCTGGCTGTCGGATGGGAGCCAGTGAGCATCAGTGACTGTGCACTATGGTTCACAGTAAAGAGAGGCCAATGGTAGAGCACGGAACGTGGGTAATAAAATGTGTCAACACAGAGTGCCATCGGTTTCGGTTTCAAAAACCACGCTCAACTGTCAAGGGAACTAATCGTCTAGTTTATGGGTCAGCTTTGTAACAGTTACAAGGTTTTGATACGGAAATAGGTAACTTCCGATTTAAGATTGCCAGACATAATTAACGTTGGCTAAGGCCCCAGTTATAGCCATACGTACGTACAAAAAATTGAAACAGTGTGAAAATTAGTTTTTTTACGTTTAGGCGGTCGTAGCAAACATTCTGTCAAAAAAATTTTTCATACGAAAACAACCACCACTGATTGGACTCCATCAGAAAAAATATTCCTAACAGATGGAACAGTAAAGAAATGAAATATTTCAGTGACTTAGATTCTATACTAAGGCTCTTAAGAATGCTAAGCTTATCGGTGCATAAACTGGTGTTCCTGTAATATCAAGTGCCTTAAAAACTTAGCCCATTTTCGTTCTAGCGCAAGTGTCCGCGGATAATTTTCACTTCCGCTTCTTATGTCTAAATGTCATAAATCAGCTTCGAAAATCGAGTATGTCATGGAAATTGAAAAGAATGCCCATAAAGTAATACCCTAGGGCTTGAAGCTATTTTTTGTATGTATTTGACTGGAAACGCCATATTTGCCCTTGCAGAACTCCTATACGGGCCTGATCCGTCATAAATGTGATTTATAGAAACTAGAAAAGGGTCTCAGCCGTAAGGTTACAGCGCCAACTAAAGAAGCATCAGTCTCCCTAAACCCTAACACTGCATACAAGTTCCTGTCGGCCCGACAATAGGTTTGTTCCTTAACTTTTGTAGAAAAGACAGGGCACATTCAAGAACAAAGTTATCTTAAGTCGACTAGATTGGCAACTTGCACGCAAAAACTTGATTAGTCGGGAACGTCACTTTTACTAAGTCAGCCACATATGCGAACTCTCAACTTATGTGGTTTTCCATTGGGACAAAAAATCAATCTTTTTTTTGATCTAAATCACTTTTCATGTTCCATTGGGCAAAAAAATCAATTTTTTTTTCGATTCGGAGGACTTTTTGCAGATCTCGATATTTTTTCAGATCTACACATACCAATATGCTTTGCACAGCTGTTTTACGTCATTTTAAGAAGTTTGCTTTCAATCCAAATGCGAAAAGTTTCGTGAAAACCAAAATAACGAAATACATAAATAGCCATGGATATAATTTTGGAGGAATTATTATCTTCATAGTCTTCCTCGTCATCTGAAGACTACGAATCACCAAAAATACCAAATTTGTATCTGCAACGGGGAAAACATTTTCGAAGTCGATATCCATTTGTGTTTTTTGCAAAAACAAATGCAGATTGAACAGCTGATATTACTGCCACATAACGCACTAATACATTTATAAAAGCAGATCAATTTCGTTGAGCGTTCCATTTGCCACGTAAAATCTGAGATCTGAAAAAGATTTCTGGTGGTCCCAATGGAAAACGACATTAGTCACGAATGTCTTGAACAGATTCACCCTCAAAACGGCAGAGAGAGAGACACTTATGTGGTACTCGATTTCGTGTGTCTCGTCGAACATAAAAACGTCACTTGCTCTTTTTTGTATTAAGATTCGACACTTTTCAAAGCGTTTTCCATTCACTGGTTAAATTTTATATTAAAACATTCGAAATTTACGTCCCGATTGATTTCTAAATATTTATACATCAATAATTTAGAAAAATAGATTCACCCAATGCAATCACCCTGTAGCAAAAATTCACGAAAAGCCAGTTGTCAAACTAAAACGCATTTGTTGGTAATGGTAAATCTGAGAAAATATCCCGATTCACAAAAGTGCTCGGAAATCTGATAAAGATTGCTTTTTTGTACTAAACGAACATGAGAAGGGCTCTGAGAGCACCCAATCGGATACTACATTACGAAAATGTTAGGGAACGCTAGATGACAGATACACAATTCAAAAAAGTGGTACCAATAGTCGTTAAAATGGCTGATAAACTCAAAGAGTTGGTTAATTTTAATTTGTTAACATTATTAGTTGATTCATCTAGCGATGAAAGTGATTCGGAATTAATCGAGCTGCTTTTTGATGAAGAGTTAGTAAAGTACTGATTGAACAACAATCATTTGATAAGACACTGCAATAAAAATTACGTGGAGGAGATTGTCCCTTTTTACACCGACGAATTTGTAACCACTTTCTTAGAATTTTGAGGGAAACATTTCAATTTTATTTTGAAACCATTTTAATATACAGGAAATGAAAACATATATGCAGTCGTATGCCAAATGGGACAACGAAATTCCAATCATATGTCAATAGTCAGATGACAGACTTAATAAACTTGATTCTTAACGGCCCCAGTGACTAAAACTGATACGAATCTCAGCGGACATTTTGGAAGCCACAAATTGAAGAATTTCCATACTCTTTCTCGAATTTATGGTTCTCCTAGCTCGAGGTGAATGGCTCTGAAAAGAGTTTACCGGATTGCTTTGAATTGACTGTTGCGTTCAGTAAAACAGGTATAGTGTAGAGAGGTTCGACTCTTTTGGATTATTCACCATCTAAACAAAGGGGACCAACTATTTTAAAGAAAAAGCACTCTACTAAACATGGACGCCCCATTACCACGGAAATCGAAATGAGAATAGCAATTCAACGTTCCCCCATGTGTGCATTACGCAAGAGGAAGTCCCCTATTAACATTCCTGGCTTATGCAATATCTCAAAGCACAAACTGACAAAATAATAACAAACTCATTCATTACCCTCATCGCAGCACTGTTAACAATGTTAACATTAATAAAACAAAGGTAAACAAATTGTTATCTTGCGCGAGGTAGGTAAGGTGTTCAGCTCTTATTTGCATTCACATTTCGCACCCACTCACTGTCCAATAGTCCAATTTACTGCTTTGATGTGCTTCATAACCTCAAAACTCCAAAGAGAAAAATAGCCGCTAATTTTCAAGTTCACACGAAAATCAAAATCAAAATGCACAGGAGCTAACTACATAGGTACATTAGGAAATCAATTTGTACTCGCAAAACGAAATCCTCTTCGATTTATGTATACAACTTTGATTAGCACAATTGCGATTGGCGTGCACGCAAAATGGGTACGGAAAATCCACACATAGGTATATTTTTGTAGTTTGGGAAAACACACCAACTATCTGGGCAAACACGAAACACTTAATTCAATTAGCAACTCCGGGAATAGCTCCTCGCCGAAGAGGATCTAGGTCTGTGTACTCGTATCAGTAGATGTTGTTCTGTTCTAATCTGCGAATATGTGCAAATTTACAAATCACCACTTGATAGCTGTTTGTTCATGAATCATAGCTGCAATAAAAAATGTTTGATCTGTTAAATGCAGACAGGCTATGGCTGTTTAATGTAGTTGGGCTAGAAGTATTTCAAAAATTAAATTCAGTTTCGTTTGAGGATAAACTATTCGTTTTCGAATTTGGATACGTATTGCATTTATTGTTTGGGATTTCGTTAATAGTTATCGTAGAACTTATAACATGAAAGGCAAATAATTTACTACATTTTCGCGATTACGTATGTGGTACATGCCGGTACATGCTTATGTGTCCGGCATATGGGTTTAGTTGGTACCATTAAGGTAATTCTTCACAAGCAAACACTACATTCTGTCGGCAGATCTCGTTAGATTGCCACAGCAAGGCTAATATGTGGTCAGCGTTGTTCTGACAGTGGTTGCATTATTTTCGTTCTAGAACGCAAATATTAGCAATTCGTTGTTCGATCCGGATACTTAACTATAGCAGAAAAGCAAACACTAATTCACAATTAACCACTTATGTCGTAATTTTGCAAAATCATTGACAGTTCGCGGACATAGGCGTTTCACTTCCTTCGTAGAATTCATAACAGAACTCGATAGTGTAGAGCTAAGAGCATGTTCAAAGTCTAAACGTGCTCTGTGCGGTCTAATTTTATTATGAAACGCAGTACCTGTCAAATGACTTTAAAAATACACGACATAAGCAGCATTTGCTAAATTTCTTAATTTCTTCTTTAGATTATTTTGCAATCTTCTTTATAATTCTGTTTCAGCATTTCGCTTAGTCCGCAATAATGTTCGCGAACAGCATTGACATCTGCTTAGGTACCTAATGAGAACAAAACAGGTGAACAAATTCAAAGCGGGTACACTGTTAACAACCAATCCCTTTCCGAACACTTTGGAAATGTAGTAGTGCCTGTTTTTGTCTTATTATAACCAAGATGTGTTGATCCTTTCCTTATACTGGCCAATATGTAACTTAATCCAGTAGAGCACTCTTCCAGTTCCATTCGCTTTTCAAGGTTAGGTTGTGCACGAAATAAAAACGGAAAGTGGGTCAATTTCAGTTCCTTGTAGACCGTTTTACATTTCCTCCAAAGTAAAGAGTATAATAAGATACCAAAAACCTGCATGACAAGTGATGTTTGCTGCAGTCATCAGCATCACGTCAATGAACGCGTCAGTTACGTACACTCTGGCATGGATTAATTTATTATCACACTGGGCGGTCACAGTGGACTGTTTTATGTTGACAAGTAGTAGTCAGGGCACCGGGCTGTGTTTTGCCGTTAATTAGCATTTAAATGAGTTTAACGATTTGTTCAGCTTTTGTGAGTCGAGTACTAGTGAATGAATTGCTGGCATAAATAAAGCAAATAGATTTCTTTAGACGGTTGTAATAGATTTGTGTATACATTATTTACGCACACTGTTTCAAGGTTTTAGGTTCATTCATACATTTTCTTTTCAATTAGGTTAGACGCAAGCGCACATTTGGTTCAATGCACTCGTACGTGCGTTGCTGATGAAATCTTCAAAGATAATGATGTGTGAATTTGTTTGCTTACTTTGGCCCGCCTTGATCCTAGGAAAGATGTATAGGCATAGCCAATGTGAATTCGAATTTGTTTGCACTTGTAAGTGAGGCCAGGCTGGAAGGTAAATATTGGATGATCACATTCGGATTATAAGTTAATGATGTAACATAACATAAATGTAGCGCTTTCACAAGGGACTGGCATATATGAGCCTCAGGCTTGGGACAACAATAATTTTGAAACTGTTGCCTATTTGTTAGTGATAGCAGTTGCATAAACGATTGTACTGTAACTGTGTAAGCAAAACTACGTGATATCTAACATACATTTGCAGTTGTTGGGGACATTCGGATTTCTGGTTTAAGTCTGACAGCTGACTGACTTATTACTTGATATATTTGAGATTTTATTGGTCTAGTCTGGTCACGTGAATAGTTTTGTTTTTTCCAGTTGACGGATGGGTAGCCGACAAATTCAAGTTGACATTTTCAAGTGTCAACATTCAAAATTTACCGCTTTCGTATTCCAAGTCCACACAAATCTAGTTGAAGTTCTACATGAACTAGGTTTCCGAAAGTCCCCATTGCTGTACCGCTTATAAATACAGCATAATCTACATTGAGCACATTTAACACTCATTTAAAACTCGTCGTGTCAAATTCACTACTTTTATCTGTATTAGATTATTCTTAAACAAAAAAAAAAGACGGGGGTTGAAATTACAAAAACAACGATGTAAACAAATGGGTTTTGGGGGGATAGACGTACGAAAGATAGCCATCTCTTTTAATCATTCATCTCTGCTGGCAACGTTCATAGAATTTAATAAGTTAAATTTGAAATTATTCGTTACCGTATTTTTTTTTTTTGGAATAAATTTATCTAAATATTAAAATATTTTTTATGAAAAATCAACACTGAAGGGTTGAGGGAAAATAAAAATATTTCGAGCAATTTTTCTTTATTGTTATTTAAGAAAAATTTACCTATGAAATCGAAATTAATGATACGCAACCGTGTTTCTAGTATATAAAACATCTCATTTAGGTATTTTAATTAACCAATCAGGTTATATTATTCGCCTTTTAAGTATATTTAAAAACTAACCAATAGCATTCAGTAATGTTAAAATGTGGTATTCCCGAACTCCATCACATTCACCCACGGTTGGCAGATGTTGGCAGCATTTATTTTAAAATTTTTGTATGTTTTTTCATGTCACACGGATTCTAAATTGACATAATCTGATAGGGAAACAAAATGGCGAATTTGCGCTAGATTGAGAAATTTCCCAGAAATGGGGAAATGTCAAATTTTTTATATGGAGTTTGACATGCCGCTAGTCATCTAGTGAGCAGTGGAACGCGGCCATTATTATCTGAAATTGCCTAGGTGAATGAGAGAGTACACATCAAATCGACAACGTCCAAAAAGCAATACAAATACAATTCATTTAAAAATGCACACCACACGTTACAAGTGTGGTTCCGGCTTAAGGAGTCAGCCATAATAGGATTTTCTGGACCTAGCTTCTGCCAAAAATTAGTAAATTCCATTACGACTGTAAAATGTCTATTTCTATATTTCGGCGCATCTCTCAAGGCGCCGTTATTTGTCTTGATTACGAACAACCTCTTCCAAATTTACAACTCCTATACACAAATAAATAAATTTAATATTTATATGACTATATAAATGACAATCTGTCACGCTTTCATTTTTGCTCATATACTCAACAGACGTGTTATGAATATTATTATTCGATCGTGACAGATGCAGTATTGTACTAAACAGAGGGTAGTACATTTTTCGATTTATTTTTACACTACATAATAATAATTTTATTGTTTAAATGCTGCTCAAACTGCATTGCGTGTGAATTTGATGGAAATGAATGATGTTATCAGTGTTATAGTAGACAAACGATACTAAAAACAAAATGAGTGTATGACTATATAATTAGACAGTTGTGGTTAGTCCGATCACTGGTCTCAGACGTAATCAAATTCATTGATTTAATTATATCGGTTATTGGAATTAACGCTTTTTTGTTGAAAAACTGAATGTTTAATACATTTACGAAAAAGGGTGATTACCTTAGGAGGATATTATAAGTGTGTTAAGACATTTCAAACTAGATAGGTTAGGAATACTATATACCTGATGCCCTGATGGTAATCTAATCGCCGCCATATAATATCGTTATGAAATGAACTCAAGCGATTAAGGAATACCGTTCCTGGTTTGGTGAGTTTTACAGTTAACGTTATACGTCTGTCATTATAGATATTATTAGGTACTTTTTAGAACCTAAGACCCCACGGTTAGTAGCAAAGCACACTAATCATGTAGGGACTGCTATCTGAATACGCTGGATTACTCGCATATAATCCTATTTTTAACTGTTCAACATTTAATGCAATGACCATTAGGAATGTAGGAAAGCTTTTCTATGTTTAAATGCAAGCAATTTATAGCAAAACTTAAAATAAATGACCTTGCATTTGACTGTACCTACTTGCCAGTTTCAATCAATTTTTTTTTTTTTTTCATTCTCGCGTTTGTCAATATTTATTTTAAGTTATAATAATTGTTTTGGAAATAAATTGCAGGCTCATTACCTCATCTACACAGATTTTTCGAAGTTTGTGAAATGACTGATCAGGAAAAAGAAGCTCCACTTACCATTGAAATCATAAGTGGCGGCTCTGAAGAAATTAACGCAGAAATAGGCCAAGTTAACAGTTCTATTGACATAAATGCAGAAGGACATTCGACTAGACGACGTCGTCGCAGTCTACGTCGTAATCATCGCAATCGCAACCGAGGCATTCGAAAAGATCTTCGTAGGCAAATAAAAATATTAACACAAATAAAATTATTAATTTCGAAGCAAAATCGGATTTTACGAAGAGCGCATTTTGCTCAACAAAGACAAATGCGACAAAGCCCTCCGCTTGGTGAAAGACTAGTTTGGGATACGGAATATAATTTGTAGTGGCTTTTTGTAATATAAATTGATGAACAATAAAATAAATAAAAGCTGGCAAAAAAATCCTAACCTAGATACCTATTCAAACTAAACTGATTTAAAAAAAAACCTACAAGATAGCGACACGTTTTAATGCCTAATTGTATTACGTTATTTCCACCTAAGCAGGCGCCACCTGTATGTAAATAGCGAACCCATCAACTTCTCGCCCAGCTGACCTCAATTGTCAAACGGCTGTCATTGCAAATGTCATAATTTTTCATCGACTGCACCACCACATTTTTCTTCATTCGATTTGTCCATAACAAAAGTAGTAACATTTTATAAGTCATGAATTAAAGAAAAAAACTCAGCACATCTCTTTTTCAATTTCAGAGCGAAAAATGTTTACTCGACACATCTGCCGTTTACCGCGAAATGCCATCGCCTCTTACAGCACCGCTGCTGAACCAGCCGTACATAAGCTCGCCGACTTTCGTACGCTGGAAGGCAACACTTCCAACCACTCCATCAGTCATTTGGGAAAATTCTATCAGGTTCCAGCCGAGGAGAAAAAACAACTGTTCACACACGGCGGTCTACCGAAATCATTCGAGAAACAAGTGAAAACCTTTGGCGAGACTTGCCTGATGATTCGTGAACCAGCCCTGGAAGTCATCGATTACATAAAGTCGTCCAATTTCAAAAATCCCGCTGTACGCTATGTGCTCTACGGAGACGATGGAGTTGGCAAAAGTCTGAGTATGGCTCATATCATTCATCATGGCTTTCAGAATGGCTTTTTGCTGTTGCACGTACCATGGGTGGCGAATTGGTTCAAACGACCCAAGGAAACAGCAAATTCTACGTCTATTGAGGGGTTCATCGACCTTCCATTTGATGCTGCAGGTTGGCTGTTGCACTTTAAAACACAAAATGCGAAACTGCTCCCTACACTCGACCTCAAAACAACCAAGGATTATGTTTGGAGTAAACGAGAGACAACACCGGCTGGGTCAACGCTGTTGGAACTCATTGAACACGGCATCACTAGGGTGAAATTTGCTTCGGACACACTAGCTGCGCTCATTGAAGAACTGAAACAGCATGCGACTGGAGGTAAATGTAAAATAATGGTCGCCATTGATGGGTACAATGCGTTGTTCCATCCGGTGACAAAGATTGTTACCGATAACAAGGCTAAGGTGAGTCCGAATAAAGTGACACTGACCCAGCCCTTCCTGGACATCACAAACTATGACTGGTGTAATGGCGTGTGCGTGCTCTCGGTGGACAAATTGGCCACCTCGGAAGGCTTCCGAGAATCATACATGCCGAGGTATTTGCTCGACAAAGAGGGATTCGAGCATGTGGACCCATTTGTACCGATTCGAGTGGATAACTTTACCGAAAAGGAATTCAGCAGCTGCATCGACTATTACTTGGATCGCAGGTGGATTCAGAACTGCGAACAAGGTTTCGACAAGGAACTTAAATACTTGAGCGCATCGAACCCGTATCGGCTAATGAATATCTGTGCACCATTGTAAGGAAGCCGCTTATCTTGTTGCTACTGTTGATTGTAAAAATAAAGTGCGTTCTTAGATGTAAATGAAGATGGACGTGTAATTTGTAATTTATTTGTATTAATAATATTTGTATTTAGTTGGGGTCGAGCTATAACGGAATTAAGTTGATTTTACCCTGAAATCAGCATGCAGTGAAACTTTTGCACCTGCACTACTCCTCCAAAGAAAAACACGCGTGATTTGCTTGTGATTTTTCTATTTGTCCTATGTAAATGTGATATTGTTCGATTTAATAATAATTCTTCCAAACAATTTTCCCTTCCAAATAATAACCCACACATTCTGTCCTCTGGCCATAAGTTAGGTCTGATGATTTGTTTTGCAAAAAGAGGGGAAACTTTGTAGAACGCTAGGATACAAATACAACGGGGAGCAACAAATCACACACCAAACAAATGAACAAAACAGAAATCCTATGGTAATGCCGCTTGGAATGCGTCTCTGGCATGACATTCTTCCTCCTCCTCGTTAGTATGGATTTGCTTTAATTTTCTCTACTTCTAATTGAGCTGTATTATCATAGAACTGCAGCGGAGTGGTGTTCGCCCTATGTTAGGCTTCGATTTTGAATGGGGGATACAATCGCGGCCAATCGACGAACTCGGTGCCATAGCGAAAGATGCCACTTGTAGTGACGCCGACCATTGCGCCCCAGAACAGCAGGAACAGCAGATTTTCCGTACGCATTTCCGTGGGGAATATCACTGAGGCAAAGAACATGGCGACGGCAAATAGCAGGATGGGCGGGAACTAAAGAAGAAAATCGTAATCGTTTTCGAAGCCGCAAGAAAGAAAACAAGATGGATATACTTACAGTTCCATACTTCCAACCGCGAACTTGTGTGAGCGGTGATCGCACAATCGCGCCTTCACCTTCTCGAACGACATAATTACCCAAAAAGAGGTCAATCGCATCCTGTAGGAAGCCAACAAAACTTGAATGCTACATGCAGTAAGGGCACATCACACTCACCTGTCTGAAACCATCGGAGAAATTGTTCAAATAGTAACGAACCATCGAATTGACACCGTCCTGAAGTAGTCCGCCTTTGGTTCGTTTACCAGTGCGCGTAAAGTCCGTTTTTAAAGCACCAGTACCCGAATATTGCAGCGAAATCATGTCAGCATTGTCCGCCCAAACCTAAACCAAACCTATTAGACCTATCCATGACAGGCGTATAGTGACAACGTACCCCCTTGAAAATAGCTTCAAAATTCGGAGAAACCGTTTCAATCTTCTGGCCAGCTTTGATGACGCCCAACTTTACCAGAATCTGATTGAGAGATCGTCGCGCCAGCATGCTCTGTACAACATTTGTTCGATCCAGGCAATCAATGCAGTTTGTTCGAAATACTCCATCTTGAGACGACACCAGGGTGCCGTCCTCTCGGAGATGAAACACCGAGAACTCATCCTGTTCGTAGGCAAGACGATCGATTAGAATATTCAACCGATCGTAACGCATTTTCTTGCACTCCAAATGGAAGTCAAACGACTCGTAACGCACAAGCGGATTGTTCATTTGGCTTACGAATGTGGCGTAGGTCTTCTCCAGCGAACCCTCTGCACCTTTGTGGTCAATCTAGGAAGGTAAGACTCATCTAGTTACGTGGACCCCGAAATGTGAAATGTGAGTCACTTACCAAATTGATTAGAACTTGTTTGCCGTACATCTGCAACTGCTTGTCAAAGTGCTTCATACATGCGAGAAGGTGATCTTTACCCTGGACCAGCACTGGTGGTGGTTTGTAACGAAGATTGGGTGTCTGACGCCAGTAGAACGGCATGCTGCCACGCGTCTGCACGAATGATATTCTCTGTCCGTTGTATTCGAGGAGTTGTTCAGTTTCCACATAGTTAGAGACATGACCATGTTCATCGATGCCGCGACAAAAGAGACGAGTTCCGGCGCGTTGGATCGACCGGCGAGATATAATCGACCAGTAGAAAGAGTGGCTATTGATGGTGACTTGATTCACGGAGACAACTAAGAAGAAAGATTGGTCAGCTGTACATCGTTTTGGTTGCACAATTTGTGGCAGGGTGGCCCTTAAAGAATAAAATGCCTCTAAGCGCGAAGCAAATGTAGCTACAAGGATTCCCACTCGCACCAAATAACATTTCATTCAATGACTCAAATGTCCCATAAATAGTCCCACCCCTTCAATACTCACATCCCAAAATCAAAGGCAGTGCAAACTTTTTCATATCAGAACAGTTGAAATTCCTCAAAAGCGTTCCGTTCCATACAAAGCGGCTGTCTGCTCGCTCCAGTAGTCCATTCTGCAAACACAACAAAACATAAGAAATACCTATACACATTGGGCAACCGCATACTGACCTTTAAAAACTCTGGCGGCATGGAATGCAATCTCTGCTGCGTGTGCGTCAAATCATACCAATACGAGAAATAGAAATATTGCGTGTCCAGCGTCTTCCGTACCATATTCAGGTAAGATTCATTTTGTTCACGCTGTGTCTGTCTTAGGTGTGTTATTGATGGAATGTAAGGTATCACGTCATACCCAGCCAGTCGCCAGATTATTGCACCATTCACAATGCCCACAAATAAACGATGAGTGGCAATAATCAAGTACTGACCACCAAGTAGGCGGATTGTTCCGAGAATACCACATACTCGTCTAATTGACACTAAATTATCGAGTTGATTTGATTTCACTGCAGGGAGTAGAATGTAAAAAGAGGTATCACCAATGGTAACCAATTAACTTGAAACTCACCCTGAACTTTGACAAAATTCGAGACCCGATCGATGATGAGTAGTTCGTCTTTGCCATTTGGTTCAACGATGAATCGTTCGGGTGTTATGTATCTGTATGGGCAGAATACCAGATGGAAATACGTAAACACAGATTGTTGAGAAGAACTTACAAATTCATATCGTCGTAAACATCCCAACCAGACATGATGAGCTGTGGTTTTGATTCACTGAAGGCTGACTAGCGAGCATAAAAACACTGTAATTTCTTGGCAATGCCGTAATAGGTAATTTTGGAAATTTGTCCGAAAAGGATTTTCTTACACTTAAGGAATTGTAATTTTCTTGTTAATTTCTGCAGTTAAAATATTAAAAGAAAAATCACAGAGCAAAATTTCGTTGATTGATTAAAATTATGTTGACAGAAATGTGTGCTGTTGACAGATTACTGACTGAATTCGGACGGACGGATATAATTTTCATGACAGCGCCATCGCTTGGTGAATAGAAACGTGTTGGAGATTTATAAACGCAAATTCTGACTACTACAGTAGAGGTTGATCTTGTTAGTACCTACGAGTTTCAATGAGTCGGTGGATTAAGTATAATTCTTGGTTCTTATAAAGAGTGGTTTTTTGAGTTTCGATCTGATCAAAGTAAAGTAGGACGCAATTACAACAACTAATGTGAGTCCTCGAAGTGTCAAGTAGAGCGTAGTTGTTGTAGTTAACGTGCTTGAAATCCTACTTTAATTTGCTTAGCTGAGATCGAAATTCAAAAAAACAGGGCTATAGATGTTCCTGGTGTATATTTTTGTTAATTTTTCATTAAGAGTACCTACTTGATTTCATTCAATCTCTTTACATTGACGACAGGAATAGAGAGATTTTGCGAAAAAAAATGGTTGATTTTCCCCATTAACTATAATCCACATAATTCACTTACCGAACTCGTTTCCCTACCTCAGTACATTTATTTAAGTACCTACAGAACTAAGAGGAAATGATATTTGTGTCTTTTTTACCTCGACGTCTCCCTCTTTTTGACTGCAGCCCAAAGAGGCACGAGTATTGTATATTCATAGGAAGAAGATTTTTCAGTTTCAGTTCAACCGCTCGGATTGGCCATAACATATCTGCTTTGGACAGCAGCTGGTGCACTATTTTTTTGAATTATAAATGACACTCGGTACCTACGCGACTTTGACAAGGATGACGCCGATGCACTGCAATGACAAAGTATGAAAATTTGGTTGGTTGGTGCTCACTAGCACTTATGTAATCAGATCCAACCAACTGAACCCATTTTCCATCATTTCGACATCCAACTCTCACATTATTTATGAAATTTTGAAGTAGCAAGAGAGTTCAAAAAGTGTTCTTTAAAAAAAAAAAACAACTATACGAAAACGTACGTCTACATGTCTTCCTCTTTTAGCCAACGGTGAAAAAATTTCATTTCTCATTGAGAAAATGTACCTACTCCGCTTACTACTTGCCCTTAAAAAAACCTAATACGTCTTTCATTTGTTCTCTAGCCTAAATAACTCATAAAGCGAGCTTAAAGTGTAGAAACAAATCGAGTGAATCACGTGTAATGTACCAGCAACCTTCGGGTTTCTAGTCGTTAAGTCTTAAGGTAGAGGGCGCATACATGCTTAACAAACCAAACTAAAAATTAATTTATTTTATTTTCAATTAGTTGTCATGTCTGTCCTTAGATAACATCTTTAAAGTAAAATAAAACATGTAAATTCGTACGCACAACAGCTCTCAACTAGCATTGTCATAATGTCTTCGACACTTTCTCATGCAACTGACGAGGAATTTTTAATCAGTGCATGAAATGCGACTGCACAATGACAGTTTGTCGGCATTTTCAAAACCTGAAGACAATCATTCGTTTCAGGTTAATTACTACAAAAACCAAGTCATTTAAGGAAGCTCAAAACGAGCGAAAAAGAAACAACTTGACGTTAATGAGTCTTGTTCCGGAGAGCAATTGACATTTTATAATGACAACTGCGCGAAAAGAAAGTGATGTTCATTGTCATTTAGCTATTGCGCCGCCACCGAGTCATTTAATCGTTCAATCTATATTTTTCACAAAGAGCCAGTTAAAAGGTACACTATATGATGAGAGACTATTGACATGACAGCGACAGCTCTTTAAGCCTGCGCATGGTCTGCATACTGCAAAGCATTAGATGAATGCGATTGTGCGAGTATTTAGGAAAGTGTTACGATGAATTAATATGCGATTTGTAGATTCCTATTTTGCTGTATCAAAACTACTGCCAATAAATAACAATGTTAGTCTTTTCTATGTTTCACCAAAACTATGTATGCAAATGTATTTGGTTATTCTGCTTCGAAGAATACCTACATACATTTATAATTAAATCTCACCATACACAGTGGAGGAGAAAAATAAAGTAAACCCGTTTGACACGAAATATGAACTTGCCAGCTCTGATGTCAATATCTTTCAAGGACATTTAAAAGTCACATTGAGGGTGCCACATAGAGCTGTCAAAGTATATGATGAGGAGGAGACTAAATCCCGCTAATATGTAAAGAATTAACAACCGTTTAATTGTCGCCAAAACGCTTTTGACATAGGTATTTCGGTTCACTTAACATTGATCCACTTTACGTGGGATTAAATTCCACTTGTTTTACAGTTTTACTTCATTTTAAGGTTTTTTTTTTCTTTAAATTCGCTTACAAATTGGTGTATTTAGTCTGGAAATAGCGGAGGATTACGAAAGCACAAGCATGTGTGATGAATAATAACAATCTTTTGTTGTGTGGAAATAGTAATTTTGCAGTAGTAATAGTGTATGTGTGTTGAATTGACAGCAGGCTTTCATTAATCGCAACAAGTAAAACAAACAGAACGAGAATTACGTGTCTTGCGGTAGTGTTGACCTCACTGTCTGTTTTGGCAGAATGCTTGGGGGAATGCTAGTTAGGCATAATTGCTGAAATCGGGTTGCTTTCTTGATTTAATTGTCACTAGAATTGGTTGGTGTATAAAGGTAGCAACAAAATGTAACAGGTCAGTGGTTTAGGAGAGAATTTTCGATATAGGGCATAATTAATGTCAAAGAAGATGGATAAAACTATTTTTGCGCAGCACACTTAATAAATGAGCCGAGGTCAATGGGATTAGATCCCTTGGATTACGGTGCTTGCGGCAAATAATAATGCGGATGGGTAGAAGAAACACTACGGGCATAACATGTTATTTGCCTTGTGGATAATAAGATATAATATATTATTTGACTAGTGTGGCTGTCAGAAGAACACATATTATTTTCCGGCTTTTGAGAGGAGCCTATTAAGACTTCTTTCCCACTATTTTTAAACTATGCATGGACTAAGGTCAGAATGTAGTAAGATTCTTACTTATGTATTCGAGTCGTCGTCTTTTAGTGAGTTCACAGCTGTCTCTCTCTGCTAATTGGGAGCCGTTGCCTAAGTTGTTTGTTTAAACGTTTTCAGCCTAAATATTTATAGCGAGCTAAAGAAACATTGTCCGATATGTCTCAAATTTATCACTTAGGAGTAGGATATATTGTTTACGGAATTGAAAAGCCAACAATAACGGAGAATTGAATAAGAAATGTGTACATTCTCGTTAGTTGCACTATTTGCTTTACAAGATTTAAACAAGTAAACCCAAACAACAAACACGAAATGAACCAACAAAGAGAAGACATTATTTTTAAAACCACAACATTAAAAAAAAATGTCATTCGTAGATATGTAATTACTATCAAACCCAGATGGGGAATAACCGATCCATCGCTATTGAGGCTAAAGTACAAAATGGTTTGCAAAAAGAAAAAAAAATACAGGCAAGCTATCTTTCAATGAAAAAATAAGAATACAATAATGGCATTTAAAATTTCAATTCATGAACGTTCTTTGCGCATGTACCTACGTTCTGTACGTACAATAAGCTGTGATATAAAAATCAATTTGTATGTTAAAAAGTTTACGAAGTTGCCATTTGGTCGTTGTAGTTGATTGAAGTCGAGGAATGGCACTTTGTTAATTGTTGAAATAACAAATTGCAGTGGCTTAGTGGTTAGTGTGTTGGACTACTAAGCGAGGGGCTCAGGTTCGAATCCCGCAAAAACCCAAATTCCAACTTAGGGTTTTTTCCACTGCGCCGCCTCTCGCGAACGTCTGACAAACATCCGAGAGTATAACTGTCTTAAGAGCTTCTCAATTAGCCGTTTGGAATCGGCATAAAATTGTAGATCCCTTCCATTCGTTCAAAAAAATTAAACTCACACAAAACGAATGGTTGTGAGAAGCTAGGCCTTGGGTCTCTACAGACCTGTTGCGCCAACTATATATATAACATACTTGTTAATTTCTTTAACGTTATAATTTATGTGTCCGATTTATTTGACTGTTGGAGGAATTGTGTCGAGATTACAAAAAAGATAACTTAAATCGTTGACATTTAACAATAATTTGACATCTGACTAACAGCTGATAACAACATATTGACAGCAAAGCATTAATGGTATAAAATGGGCAAATTACATTAAAAGTTTACATATTACATCAATTTTTGATCACAACACACTTAATGAAATGTAATCTTTTCAGTTTAAATAGCTTCCTACAAATTAAGTCGATGATATTTGAAAATGATATTCTGAAGGCGGAAACAGCGAGTCACCCACTCTTACATGACTAATATTTTTATATAACCGTGCGTCGAACGATGGCCGAATTTAGGTTTAGGTGGATTTTGTGTAATATTTTATTTGTTGTATTTATTCTGTGAATTCAAATAGGAAGAGAACAGTTGTTGCATTACAACAGAGCAATATCGTATAGTTGAATGTCATAAGTAATAACATTACCTATAACATTTTCATTTTCAAATAATTTTAATTTGTAGTAAACTATTTACACTGAAAAAATTTCATTTCATTAAGTGACATTTCTCAATGACCAAGTGGCTGTCACTTTTGGTGACGAAAAGAGAAGACATGACATTGCCCTTAAGGTGCAATTTTAATACAAATATTAAGTATACGCCACACTCGACAGATAATTAAAATTCATAGCTTAAAAAACTCCTCAACTACTGGCACACGCAGTATTTATTTACCCTATAGGAGTAAAAAAAAAACTGTTCAGGCTCATCAATTGTTATATGTAAACGAGTAACCAAAGAATTTCTTTGGTGGCCACTAAATTACCAACAAAAATTGGCAACACGAAAACCAGTCACTGTTTCGCCTTGTGAAATTGTGGTCATAATTTCATGAAGCCCTGAAGGCCGTCCCGATATCTGTAATATATTTTCCCCCTCTTCTTCTTTTTATTAGTTTCGCTATATTCTTTGGATTGGCATCGGAGATGTTGTTATAGCGTTACTTACACGATGAGATGGTGAAGAGAACTTAATGCGAAAAAGGAGCGGTATTGGCCAGCAATTAATGGTAATCTCGCAACCGATGGATATGCTTGTTAAATGTAGAGGAGAAGAGATAGCTACAGATGTTGAAGTGGAGAAGAAGACGATTCCAATTGAGTTGCAAGATGAAATGCAAATTTATTGTGAACACCAGTTTTACACGAATAACGTGGAAACTGGCATAGAGCGTATTCACCGAAGGGGGTATCTGAGCGGCAATGTAATAGACAAAAGGCAATGGATAAACGAATCGCTTTTGATAATAAAGAGATGTAAATAGATCGCAAGTTTAGAAAGCTGACGTTTAAAGTACTAAAAAGTTATAAATGTAATGAGGTAATTAAGATCGAGTACTTAAAGGGGGGGCTTTCGATACCTTGATGTCGGTGATGGATGTACTAGATATAAATGGAATAGTATTTATGAATCTTATAGCTCTCTATAGGAAGTCATTTAAACGGTCTTTAACATGAAAGCAGACTGATTTTGAATAATATCAAATTGAAATGGTGGGCAGTTTGAGCAAATCGCCCTTTAACTTTCGCCACATTGCGATGGATGGAAGTCTAAATGTTTTAGCTGATTTCTTACTATTCCACATGTTAGTTCTTCTAATGCTGCAATCATAACTTTTTAGTGCGACTCTTAAACCACTGAACGGATTTGGGTTCTATTTTCACTATAACCATCTGCATTTCTCGCGAATTGAAGATCAATATTCAAGTTCTAAAAATTAGAAAATGGGTTAAAATCCGTTAGTAAAAGGTGATAGCACGATGACAGCCATGGTTCATTTGATTTAAAAATGATGTTTTTAGCAAATTCATTGATTTGCGATCTAGTAGCACCCAAATTTTGTAAATGAATGTCGACTTTATTGATAGTCAGTTGTGTTTTCCGTGCTGAAGAATTTGCTTTAAATAGTTCCTGCGGATGCGAGTTGAAAGGCTGGTTCTTGATTAGCATCCCCACATTACGACCATTTAGAAGCTGCTGGAGATGCTGTTTGAACGTGGTTACTACTATACTTGGCAACGGACCAGCAATATTTTTATAAAAACACTCGATATTGCTTCAAGCGAGATAATCTTTGATCTTTTTCAACTGGGCAACTGCTTTCAGCTTAGTACAAATGGAGCCCAAAGGAAGGCCATATTGCTTTCTACATACGATGGTGAATAAAGCTCACTAAATAAAATCGGCTTTGCTCACAAAAGCATTTAGGGGAGCAGAACGACGGATGACGTTCAGGTAATTTGTAGCACATCGAACCAAAAATATCTCCCCAAATGCATCAAACTATATGCACCCAGTAAGCACTGATTCATAGCTCTGAAAGAATTTGTCATATACTACTGTCTTTTACCTGTTCCTTTAAGGGGAATTACCTCATCTTTGCAACAAAAATAAAACAACTCACCACCATCAGCGAAAATACCACAAGAACTTAATGAATACCTTCAACCGCAAGCAACGAAATACAGATTCTATCAAAACAGAAGAAGACCGTAATACAAACAATAACAACAACAACAAGAAAGAAAAGAAAACATGAGAATTCCACTCAAACTCGAAACCCTAAGCTACCAGGCAGAGACAGACCCCCCAAACTATCTCCATCTACAAAGTGATATATCCACCAACCAACCAACAGACCTACCTAACCTACCTAGCAACCTACACCTCAGTCATTTCGGTCTTAGCCGCGAATTTTTTATCTTTTTGTTTTTCGTTCGTTCCAGAGAGAAACAACAAAACCAAAAATAACAAAAAAAAAAAAAAAACGCAAAACCTCAACTCGACTGTTTTGTTTTTAGTTACCGTCGCGATACTGTTAAGAGCTGTATGTACACCGCATTGCGCTAAGCTGCTCGCACCGTTATTTGCGCGAATAGAGTACCTGTTCGTCTAGTGCGAGATACAAGTTTTGTTTCTGCTAGAGATACTGTTGTGTTTCCATTTTTTATTTTTTTTTTAATATTTATTTCTGAATGCATATATGCTTCTCCGCTAGTGTGTTGTGTAGAAAATTCTACTCGTATCTAGATACAAAATAAGACGACACGTCTAGAAGAGAAACCAGAATTATGTGAAGGGGAAGATCCAACGACAAGCTATAGTGTTTTCGTTGTGTGCATGGTGATCCGTTTTGAAAGCCGGTATCCTAGTAAATAGTGAATGGGTGAACTTGACTATCAGACAAAACTGGAACAGTCCAAAGGAATTGCGCTACTTTTTGGTGTCAGCTGAGCGAATATACAGGCGCTCTCCATGTGAATGTATTTCCTCATTTCATAACCACGTTTCGCATAACGGAAGGCAAGTCATACATTTTTCTCTGGTCAAAGTTCGCAAGAAATAAAAGATGCAAAAGCACATATAGGAAGCCGCTGATTGAATTTCATTGCAAGTGATATAACCATTAGCTAGTCAAACAATTGTTTTCAATCTGGGTACAGAGACATTACGTTGAAAGCACATATATATTTATATGCATCATCTTTTCGTGGAGTGCTTCGAGAAGACCCCACTGGCTGCTCATCACTATTATGCCAAAGACGAACGCGAATAAATGTTAAATTCTTCTCTCTTACCGTTTTGCAATTCAAAGCGCGAATTTAGATACTCCACATCAGCTGAATAATGCCATCTACAACATATATCAACATCAACGGGGTAGATCCACTTAAAATACCAATCGATACGAGAAACTCCAAAGAAACCCAACAACATACAGGCGGCGAAAACAACGACGACGACGGCGGCGGCGAGGAAGTAGAAGTAGTAGAAATCCATAAAAGATACACAAGTGAAATGCCTACAGTAGTCATTTCGAATCTGGCAAATACCATTTCTGTCACGAATACTACTTCAGCAGCACATAGCCCCACTTCAGAAGAAGACCGCCGACCATCACAGATGAAAGAATTTATCCACCAAACAGCCACACAGCTCGAGTTGAATGGATTAAGCGAACGTCTTGATGCGACGACAACGATGAAAGTGGAGCCAACTACTGTTGTTGCACAAAATCACACAACCATCAGTGTTGGTGATAGTGTAGATGTCGATGAAAGTAGTAGTATTAGTTGTATCTTACCATCTCCATTCACTACCACTGGTGCAGGCTCTTCCCCAGTTTCACAAATCGAGATTGTTAGCCATAGTCAAGGAGGAATAGCAGATTGTGCAAGTGCACTGACCGAATCAGTTACATCGACGGAGAAAGACTTTCATGTTGTCAAGATAAAAATTTCGCCCGACTCGGAAGCGTGTAGTGAATCGCTAGTGAATCTCCAGCAGCATCAATTTGATTCTGAAATTAAGAGTGATCCCAATTTGAATAGTCCAAGTGTGGTGAAGAACAAAGTAACGGTGGTGAATTTGACAAGTGTCCCCGAAAACCACCATAACCTACAGGTAAACATTGAAAAGGATATCAGTGAAGGATCAGAAACCATGGTTCAAAAGTCCAACAACAATGGCACCTCTGTCACCGAGCTGAATGTCAGCAATCCAACATATCTGTACTATATGATGACAAGTGGGCAGTTTTCGCCGAGTGACACATTGGACAGCGGCACCTGTAGCGACATGGATAACGGTGGCAGTACCACCAATTCAACTACACCACCACTGTTGCCGAAAAAAGTCAGCCCGAAGCTGGAAATGCACTTGAAGACGACCAAAATCCTCATGAAGGACGATCACGATCGTCATCATAATACGCGAACCACGCACCATGATCACCAGCGGGCTGGTTCGCTCACCGACAGCGAGGAGAGTGAGTCAAGTCTGAGCTGTGACTCGTTAAGTTTATCTGATGGATTGCCTTCGAAGTTATCATTTCTTCCCGATTCGCTGCTAAGAGATATACGCGATCGTAAATTTTCAAATTTACCGCCCTCACCGAAGGGGGGTTTCTCAACGAAAATCGACTTTAAATACGCGGACAATGATAAAAATGACAAATTAGTGAGTGAACGGAACAAAACCAATGCCGCCACTAAATTCGACAACGCCTATCGTAAAGATAACAATAAGAATTGTGTTCTAATCAAAGAAGGTATGTACGCGGAAAAGTGCGGACCGATGGAACCGCGTAAATTTGAAAACGACAAATACTATACATTCCATGTAAACGAACACGATTTCAGTAGCCTAGTCGAGAGTGAACCAAAAAGTTTAAGTGACGATGCATTTGCCGGTTACAAGGATATACGAAGTCCATCGTCGGCTACGTCGACCATCAGAAGCTCTAAGGGCACAGTGCGCGGGGTGAAGAATCGCGTGAGGAATGGAATTGCCACCTTTTTGCAGTTGCAGCATTCCAATGTTAAGGTAAGTGGGAACGCGAGCTCTTCTATACTGGAAGTGACAAGATGGTGTTTATATAGTATTCTTATGATTTGTTAAATCGTTGTGCTGAAAATAGCTATGCATGTTTTTTTTATGACTTTCTAGTGATTGTGGTGACGGCTTTGCCGAAAGTCGAGAGAAAATATTATGACAGCTGTATTACAGATTATTCCCTTTCTTTCTATAAATTATGACGTCGTTCAGAACATTATTGGGACAGTTAATGTCAGAAAGTAAGAGATCTGTTTTCGAACATATCTTTCTACGGCTTAGAGATGCCTTTTTCATTTAGGTAGGCCAGTTTCGTGTTGACATTTAAATATGCAATTTAGTGCACCTGAATAAAATGTCTGACAGTTGTTTGATGACTTATAAAAGTGATGGTGAGTAAATGTAAAGCTGGACAAACAAATATCCTTTTTGTTATGTTTGCAGAATCTTTTCAATTGTTCAAAAGAAGTTTCATTTGCCGCAAAACAATTTCCACGTGAATATTCGCCATCAGACATTTCAGCCCTCTTGAGTTGACCCTGGGGCTGTGCTGTGTCATCACCATAAAAACTGTGCAAATAACCACAAGAAAATAATTTGTCCAATACATATATTCATGGTAAAACGTTTACTGCAGTTAAAGTCGACGTTCTGTCAAACCAAATACCTACATACCTAACCAGCAAGAAATAAAAAATAGAGTAATACCCGCGTTACGCTATTCACCGCTAGATGAATGCATTCAGAAAAAAAACCGATTTGATTCTCCCGCGAGTTTTGAATTTTACTTAAGAATAATTTTTTTTTCGAGATGTGAGTTTTATTTTTATCGTCGTGTGGAAGTAAACATGCTTACTTCAGACTTGTTGTTGGCTTCTACTGTTAATTTTTATATCGTTTGATGAGTCAAACAAACTTCAACAAACAGACATAGCAAATTATTCCATCAAAAGAACCATCATTTTAATTTTATCTGTAAATATGATAAAGGCACGTTCACATTGTTGTGGATTTTAGCCCGATGAGTGATAACAAATAATTTAATCCGCTCTTTGCGTTAAATTAATGTCATCTATCAATTTATCTTTGTTAAAAGATTTGGGGAATTTTCATTACATGACTAAGTGGCTCAGAATTGTTGCTTTTTATCAATAAATAAAATAAAAGGTGATAAGCTACCTGATCGATTGCTAGTTTTTTCACATTTTTTCTTGTACACCTGTTTAACGGTGGGCAGACTTAAACTATTATTTAGACTTTGAAGTACAAATGAGACTAACTTGGCCAATATCTAGGAAAATATCATTTATTGATAATTTTTTCCAAACATTATTGAAATGCGAATACTTTGAAATAGGACTGAGCATGTTGAAAGAATATTTCACATTTTTGTTCTAGTTTATGCCTTCCAATTTTGGTTTTCCTCAGTTAAATGTCAATGTATGTGTCATGAACCTGTCATTTTACATAAGAAACAGGATCTTCTAAGTGATTTCATAGTATTTTATAACATTATAAAAAAAAAACTCTTTAAACAAGTCCGCTTGGTTTATCATTTTGCATTTAAATTAGGCAAATCGGACTAGAATCATAAAATGATGCAATTAACTCTTGCTTATAACACCAATAAACTTAGGCCACTTCAACTGTATAACAAAAAAAAAAAAACCAAGTCAAATTTCCAGATTTTAAAATTCAAAACAACTTAAAAAGAAAACCTTGAACGTGTTGTATGGTGTACAGGCTAAAAAGTACCTTTCGCATTCCGAAATCTTGATCGAATTTATTTAAATAATGGCACATCACGCCAAATTAAACGAATTGGCAAATGCCAGTGCAAGTGACGCAATCATTAATTTTTGCAGTGTCGTTTGTTTTCAAATTGAAAAAGGGGGCGCATTTTCTTGCATCAACTTTGACTGATAATATTGTACTAGATTTTAGCCATTCACAAATATTTAAGTGGTTTCAAAGACGTCTCTTTTGTCGGTGGTGAAAAAAAGAGGGGTAACTTTTAAAAAACATTCTTGCGCTTTACAAAAAATCAGAGACTGACAGCCGTATTTATTAGAATTTGCTAAAATTACCCTATACACGTATATAGCTATGCAGTGTATAAATATTTACACAGACTCTATACACCATCCGAAAAATCCTTATTTGTAAAAAAAATTGCCCATGCATATTAGTCATACATGTTTAAGTCAGAAAATGTAGTAAAATAGGAGTAATCTATTACATTTATCTGTCGAAAAAGATAAAAAGAAAAGTAAGCAGCTTGTGAAAAATACGAATTAAATTCAAAAATGCAATTCAATTTCAAAACGGAAAAAGTAAACAAAAATACGTTTGCAGAATTGGTACTCCTATGAAAAGATGTTCACATTGCACACGCATAACGTGAAGAAAATTTAAACACAATATCGAAGATAAAATCGGAATAATTGAATTTAAAAACGTTGATAATAATGCATCCAATTTAAAAAGGGAAGCTTTTTCGCTCAATAATGTGAAGTCAAAATGACAATTCGATACTAAACAACCTCCAAACGCGTTTATCTTATACCAGCTCTATACAACGTTGAAATTTTTTTTTATAAATTTATACACTCTCTATAATACGTTTACAAATACGGCTATGAATGTTTATTGATTTAATCATTTACATTCGTATTTATTAGATTCCCTTACGACGCCTCTACGATGTTGTTTAGTTAAACATTTACGCAGCCTCTACGTTTCATTGCTGAAATTCTTATTTAGAAACATTAAAGAAGTAAGAATTTCGATAAACTTTTACCGAAAACACAGAAATCTATTACTGTTTTGCTCCGAAACCGACATCAGCTCTGATTAAGCTTCATAAGTGAAATTATTTGACACAATAAAGTCAAATTATCAGGCAAAATTCTTTGTGGGTTCCTATATCCATATTCCTCGTCCAATTCCACCAACCCCCACCAAATCTATACCTAGCCATTGGTAGACACATATTTTAGCAATCCCACAAGCAACAAAACTGAAGTACATAGAAGATATAATATCACACACGCACAATTATTTAATATTTTTTTATTTATTGAATATAACTGATATCTTATAATTGCATTTGCAAAACGAAATACGTTTGGCGCAAATTTACACAACATGCGAAATGAATTCACAAACAAAAATTAGTTCCACTTTTTGGTTTTGTTTACAATTCGTCCACGACCAAATGACATTTGATGCAAATACATATTTATGTATCTAAGCTCTACGCAAGGGCATTTCAGACAGTGCGTGTATAGAACCAGACTCTACATTTGCATTTATAAACAAGGCTGTTTTTGTATTTGAGCTAGATCTTTCCTAAATATTGCCTACTGCCAATTCAAACATAACTAATTATAATCTGCAAAAGCAGAACAAAGCCACCCATTGTAGCTCAGATTAGCGCACCTTATTGTAATGCTAATAACTGCTTTTATATTTTTATTGCTATTAATTTTTGTTTGCCAAATTGGCTACTTTCAACTAGCTAATTTTTCTTCGCTAATTTCAGCTCATTTCTTCAAAACGCTGAGCAATTAACTTTTGTTTGGCTCTGGGTTATATTGTACATTGTGGTTATGTGATACAGATATCTTATTTAAAACGTATCTGCATAAAATGGGATTAAGTCCAAGTTATTTGCGAGTCTGTATTTACCTTAATTTTGTGTTTTTTCGTCGTATTATATGCACGGATTATAAATCACCAAACAAACGGAAACCAATAAATCATCTAGAGCATAGTGGAAGTATTTTTGGCTGAACCGCATAAGATTAAGCCTCTGAATTTATTTTTGGCTTAGTTACTAATAAATGACAACGACAAGAATATATATTATTTCTGATGAATTATTCTGGCATGGGCCAAATGCCGAACTTACGTGACTTTAACTTAAGGCTAGGTCTTACCAATAAACATTTTTAGTTTCAACTCTAAATTTTAATTGTTCACAGTGGCTATATACAAATTTTTGAATTGTGTGTAAATTTAAAGTCGAGACAAAAATTGGCTATTAGTAAGGCGCATTGTAAAATGAATAAACGGTTTCGATTCATAAGTTTCTGTCAAATATTGATTGTGAATAAATGCCTTGTGTGGTCTTGTACTTTTTTTTTTTGTAAATTTTGTAAAAGAGTAAGTGACAATTCTTCTGCCAAAAGGTTTTTACATTGCGCCGTACTTATAACAAACTTAAGTCTTGGCTTTACATTTACGGAAGCTCACAATTGCGGAATTCGTATAGAAAATATAGCCACTTATTTCCAAATGAGCAATTTGGGTTCAGGCGCCATCATGGTACGTCTCATCAAGTACTAAGAATATGCAACTACATTAAAAGAAACAGAAGACAAGGCAACTCGACGGGTATGATTCTACTTGATATTGAGAAAGCGTTTGACTCAGTGTGGCATAATTGTCTCATCTATAAAATGATCAATTTTCGTTTTCCCTCATATCTATGTAAAACTGTCCAAACTTTCTTGTCAAATCGTTCCTTTGAAGTGTATGTCAATAGTAGTGTTTCGAATAGTATTAGTTTCCATTTCGGAGCCCCGCAAGGTTCTGTTCTTGGTCCAATTTTGTACAACCTATATGTAAATACCTCTGACTTCCCAAACCTACCGGAGTGTTAGGCTGCCATATATATGGACGAAAGTGTAATTTGTTCGCCACATCAATTCGGTCTCAATATTGAGACGAATCTAAAAAAGGCGGTAAAAACATAAGAGCAGTATTGAACAAAGTGGAAAATAAAGCTTAATATGGAGAAGATGCAAGCTACCCTTTTTACCAGGAAAAGAAAACCTTGCTTTCTTCTTACCAGACGACTAACGGTTAATGGACGTCAAATATCGTGGGAACCCTCTGGTAAATATCTTGGCATATAACTTGACTCCAAACTTACATTTAAAGAACACATTACAAACACATTAAGGAAAGCAAATATTGCTTATAGCATCTTATATCCCTTCATTAACAGAAAGTCCCTATTATCGAAGGAAAACAAGATCATTATTTATAAAGTTGTCTTCCAATCAATTTTTCTATATAGTTGTCAAGTCAGGGGCAGCTGTGCTGAATGTCATATCCAAAAAACAAATTTCGCAAAATAAATTACTTAAAATGATGCTTAATCTTTCCTGGCATCATTCCACTTCAGACCTACATATGAGGGCAAATGTTGAATTGCTCTTCGACAGAATACGTAATCTCACTGATACATTTAAACTAAGATTAACTAATTATACGTTATTTATTTTTGAGTATATATATTTATAAATTTATTTATTTATTTGTTAATTTATTTATCTGTTTATTTATTTACTAATTTATTAATTTGTTAATTTATTCATCTGTTTATTTATTTATTTGTGAATTAATATATTTTCTTAATATAATTATTTGTTAAGTTATTAACTTGTTAATTTATTTATTTGTTAATATTCCGTGTTAATTATTGTTATAACTGCTTTTTCGATTCGTTAATCTGTTAATTTATTTAGTATATTTTTATTTATTTCTTTTTTTTTAATCTAGGTCCTAAGACGCTTTTTGTCTTTCATATACATATTATATTTTTTTTTTTTGCTTTTGTGGATTTGAGTTTTTTTTCGTTGTTTCCTCAAAATAAAATGTTTATTTCCAAAAAAACAATATTTCTATATACACCTTAATGATTTGTTCAGTAGTAAGATTGTTAATATCATATGTTTCTGATTGTAAATTGTTGCGGCAACAATCAAATGTAATTTTGAACGTAATAAATATAAAGTGTTTATTCTCTTGAAATTTGTCGTAAATATGGTAATTTTGTTCAGTTCTATTTTTTAGTTTAACAGATTGTGAAACAATCAGCTATCTCCAAGACTTTCTTTTCGTTTTCGACAAAACTAGATTTATGGCTGTGTAGTTAGTGTGTGATTATCGTTTCATTGGGAGTTGCGTCGATTTGACGTATTCACTATCCAACATTTGAAATGCCGGCCAAAGTTCAAAGTTGTACTACATTTGTTAAGAGGATTTTACAGACTTACGTATTTTAGTGGCCTTCTTTTGGTCATTCTATAACTTACGAAATAAATCGAGATTATGAACAGGTTGATAAGATACACACTATCACATTGAAGCTTGTTATCAATAAGTCAGTTATACGATTAGGTATTTGTTTATGCTTAATTTAACATGAGTAGAAACTGATATAGCTGACAACTATCTCTTTAAGGTTGTGGACTTGCTAGTGCGAGGTATACTTTGTTGCCAACAGATTAGTCAACAGGATAATTTATTATCATTCATTCATTTCATTGATTTCATGATTATTTTGACAGCTGATATTATTTTTTTCAGTATCAGTAAATTATCAGAGGATCTCAACAAACTTGCAGATGCACACAACTTGCTTAAATGAGGTGGAATAAAAATGCCAACTTAATTTCGCGAGGGTTTTTATTCACATATTCAATGAAATTCTAAAAATATTGAAGACGAAGTTATATCTTTTCAAAAAGCCATAACGCAGCTTGATTGAACCGGCAAATGGTGCATTCAGACACAAAGAAAACATAAAGCTGTTGCGTACAGTCGAACAATTTGCAGGAGCAAAAACGTTGCAGTTAAAAATGTATGATAAATGCCTATTTGAATGTTCCCAACAGAGACAATACTGAGACCCCCAATTTTGGCCGATTTTCCGTTACTTGCCTTCAAGCTATATTTGTATGGGGTGCTAAGAGCATTAATATTGTTACATAGAATTTCGTACTGGCAAATGTGACGTAACTTCAATAATTCCGGCTCACTAACACACTCGCACCTTGCATATGCCACTTCCGCTGTCGGTATAGTTGATGTCAGCGTTCATAGAATATTCGTTACGTGTGGATATTATTTTTTTAGGGATAAGTGTACTTATGATATTTATAAAATAAAAACATTTCGAGCAATTTGTCTTCAGCTAGTTAACAACAATTTACTCATGAAATCGAAGGTAATGATATTCAAAAGCGGAAAATACACAACCATGTTTGTCCTAATATGTTTCTAGTATAGAAAACATCTCATTTATATAGTTTCATTAACGAAACCAATTATAAATTTCGTCTTTTAAAAATATATAATAACTAACCAATAGGATACAGTAATGTCAAGTGTGGTATTCCTGAACTCTATCACATTCCTCCACGGTTGGCAGAATATATTTTACATTTTTTGTATGTTTTTGCATGTCACACGGATTCTAAATTGACATAACATCGATAGGACAACAAAATGGCGAATTTGAATAAAAATTGAGGGGGCCAGCGGCAAGAATATTGCAAGTTGGGGGTCTCAGTATTGTCTCTGGCTCCCTTAAGACAAATTTTATATAAATGCAGTTTTTCCTAATTATAGCGTCAACTTCGTTTGCATACATGTTTCACCTGACATTAAATGCCCCCATCAATGTCCGAAATGTCATTAATCATGTAAATTTGAAAAATCCATACAAAAATGAACTGTTTTTTTTTTTTATGACAACCAGTATCTAATAATGTTATTACCACAACGAGACCCCATCAACTATCTCCTCATTAATACGATTTTAATTGATACCACATTGAAGACCAGTTTCTGACGTTTCTTCATTCCTAGATTGGTCTTCATTCCATAGTGCAAATACAACGTTTGACCGCTGATGAAGAGTGGAATATTGTGCACGATATCTGGTTATATGGATATTTTATGAGACACAACATCGTTTAGAAAACATTGACCTTACACTGTCGTGGCAAAAACGCGTCAATGACTATTGTCGTGAGTTTACACAGGTAGATCTTGAATGTTTTTGTGGCCTGCATTTTGGGTAACGTTTCACACAGAAAAACATTCCACCTTACCACCACAATGTTAACGAAGTCAAGGTTGGCATGTTGCATTTTTCGAAACTTGTTCCAAGAACATGAACAATGTCGGCAAATGTACCTTTTGTCGTTTGGTAAAAATACTGTTTTTCTTTTTAACGCGTTTTGCAAGACACAAACAAAAATCGGCCTAACGCGTCTGACACATATATCCGCTAGAGATAACACCTGCTACCTTCGTCATATTAATGATAAGCGTCTACTTACGGGCGTTTTAAAAGAAATCTACTCGTTTACCCAAGTTTATTGCAGACAATGTAGATATAGTGACAGGTGACAGCTGGCGAAATCTTAGAATCATAATATTATTGCTGGATTTGCAGTGCAAATTAAATTAATCCCACAATTCTCAAAAGTACGATACAATTTAAATACTTAGTATCATCACTTAATCTTATCGGATGAATGCTAGATGTAAATAGAAACCATTTATTTTCTAGTTGGCTTCTGACAAATGATCATGTTTTGTTTGAATCCTTCTCCCGTCTTGTTGAAAATGAAAGTCTTAAATTTAGTTCTTAGACTTTCACCGAAATTGACGCAATATTCAGTATCAGTTGATCTATATTACCAAACCTATTATTAATTATCTACATCTACATCACAAGGCTTAAGGCTCATGGAGCGATGGAGGTTATTAAACCTCCGAATGTTTCAGTAAATTATGTTGTGTAATCGAACGCAGACTGTTCGCTATCAGAGGATTGCCACTAGCGTTGTTTAACTGCATTTTCAGGCAAAACTCTTCCCCTTTCTCTCTGGAGCCAGTTAATTGTGAATAGTTCACTTTCCAACACAACAAACCGCATTTACTTATCTTACATGCCGGTAATATTTGTTATTTGTGTCATTTTCTGACATTTCTAACGTCTTGCAATTTTTTTTCCGATGACGAAGAACTAAAATAAATAGTCTGGGGGAATTGTTTTCACAAATAAATATATTCGCATTAATTATGTCAAAAAAAAAACTAGCGTCGATAAGGCAGTTCCTAGGTTTCGGTTTGTGGTAGGACTGTTCGAATGTAAAACTTACCCAAGTGCAAGTTGCTAGAATCTTTTGTTGGAACAAATTTAAAAATTGTAAAAATTCCATACATTTTTTGTTCCTTATTGTTAATGCAATTGTTATACATATATAAATAAAAAACAAAAAAAAAAAAAACAATTTACTTATTTTCCCCACATTACTGAAAGCAATAAAAGAGTTATAGTAATAGTTTAAGTCCAAACTATAGAGTTTTGAAACTCCAAAAACCAACTCTAACTCATTGACATAGCAACAGAATTTCATTTCACCAAACTTTGCTTTAGATAAGCTAGCTGATGCCGCTGCCAACTCATCAAATGAATATCAACAAACTCGTTTACTTTGTTTTCAGACAAATAAATTTGTCTGTTGTTTTAGGTAGATAAAGCCTAACCATAAACCGGAACAAATAAGCAACTAAAGAAATGCGTTTTTCATTGATGCAATAAAGCTCCATACCTGTCAAATGCGTTTTCAAACAAACAACTAATTTTCATTTCCCATAGTTCATCTAGGTAGTCTTATCTAGTTTTCACAGAAGATGGCTTTGACAAAGAACTGAAGTCAATAACGAGCTCGATAAGGCAGTTCAAATGTTTCTGAATTTGGTACTCGTTGAAATATGCAATCGAATACATATTGCACTTAAATACCAGTTGCATCAAACCAACATCCAAATTCATTATTTTCGATTGTTTACTGACAGATTTATAAAATTAAACGGATAAGGCGCTGTTTTGTTTGCATGATAAAAATGATTGCCAAAGGTGAAGAAAATGCTTTCCATTGACCCCAAATGTGCTTTGATTTGTTACATTTTGTGTGTACAATTTCTCGCATTTGCATAATGTTTCTCTATAGTTCTCACTAAATATTCCTAATTTAACGTCCACCCTACACCCTTTGTCCACCGGATATCCATAGCTTTGATCAACAAAATTTCACTTTTATCGCTGCCTTCCCGTCATTCTCTGTTCGGGTTCTTTGTGTCGTCAGAATAAACATTTACCCACATCAGCAAAACCTTAACAGAAACAGACAATCTTAATTAATTACTCTCTCAACGCCAAAAATGATTTATTTTAATTTTCTATGTATCCAAAATCAGACGAGAAACTGATTCTTTAAAAGGAAAAGTTTACCTTGCGATAATAGCTTACCGCATTTGCATAATGTTTCTCTGAGCATATTTCAACGGGCAGAATCAATTATATGCCGCTAAACGCGCGCATAATAGAATGCCGAAAGAATTATAAGCGCTTTCTCTGATGTGGGTATCATTTAATTGTACTCGTATAGCGCACATTCCTATTGTTTTGATCTTCTCAACATAAAAGCAAACAACTCTATGTTGTGCTGCTCTTCAACGTGTAAACACGGTTCAAGTTATTTCTCCTGTTGACAGATAACTTATGAAATGTCTAATTAACATGCAAACTGAGCATAGGCTTGATTTCGAAACGTCGACGGTATTACTGCAAGTGAGCAGGCAAAATAAAAGCAAAAGGAAAAACTTTTGCAAATCTCTCGTAAAGGTAAACAACACGAAAAATGAAAAATCACTTCTGTCAGTGGCTGACAGATTGTCTCAGGGTGGAGATCGTGTAGTAGGTGGGTGGATTGCCCGAATAATAATACCACAGCGCATTACCTATATTGTCAGAGATAACCACAAAGCCAAGTGCCTTTGTCTTTGGATAACAATTTCGTATTAATCAGAGGGAAGCGTGGTAAAACCAATGCGCATGACAAGCAGTCGTGACAGCCAGCTCAAATGCAGGCGTTAGACACTTTGATGTAAGCTGCATGACTTTTTATTCGTCTTATTAATTGCGCAAATTTCACAATTGTTTTTTTTTTTTTGTCCATACAATTGATGAAATAAATCAAAGTATCCCACGCTCGTTCGGAGATTTTGCAAATAAAATTCGTGCGTGCTAATTGAATGTAGTAAAGTTTGCACGCAATGGAGTCTGTTGACTGTCATGTTAAATGGTGGTATATCTACCTTTCAGTGGAGAGGGGGGTTAATTTTTATGGAAACATGTGCAATGTGCATGGTAAACAACGGTGGCAACATGTTGTAATGAACTTTAAATTGACGGTAAAGTTCGTTACTCTTGCGTTACGCTGAACTCTGCAAGTACAGGCGCTAAGTTTGCTAGAATTCAAAATTAAATCGTAGTTAGTGGTAAATGTTTTAACACTACTTTGACGTACTGCTACTGATCTAGTTGTCAGTGGGAAGCTGACATTTTTTCCTACGCAAACAAAATGCCCGAACAAAGCACGTACCTATGCCACATTTCTCTACGGGTAATTTACGCTCAACCACAATATGATTATGTAGACTTAAGCGGACACTCACTCATTACATCTGATTTTTATCTGTGGCCATGTAAATGTCCCATTACGGCACGAATAATTTTTTTCATTCATGGAATATTTATACTGTTGAAACCGTAAAAAAAAAAACATTTCTTTCCAATCTCAGAGCAAAACAATACCAAATTATTAGCGGATAATAGCTTTGCAGAACGTGTTGCTGTTGCATATAGCTGTTGAAATAAATTAAAAATGCACATTCATTCGCCACTTTGAAGTTTCATGAAACTTCGGACATCTTTACGCGTTTTATCGTCAGCGGTCCAAGTATTACACTTCTCAAGTGCCATGTCATGTTCATTAATCAAACTCCGTAATTCTGGTTAGTTGCTAACAGCTGTCTAATACAAGACTATAAAGTTTCTTTACACCGCCAAAACTTGATTAAACAACTTTTTAGATGTACATTAAGTCTGCAATTACGTTCAATGTAAATAAATTCAATGAATGTAATTGAAGTGATAGCATAATTCGGTGACGACAAAGTTAGTTTCGCTGATCTTTAGAGATTATCCTGAATGCGACTAAAGGATGTGGGGTTATTTACTTTCATATGCCGAACCAGTTGAACGCACTTAGATTCATGTAAGCGATCGAACATTTTATTTTATCCTTTGAATACTCTTGCAAAACCTCTCTTATGCGTTGATGTTGTGATGGTTTGTTTCTCCAGTTACCAGTTTAAGAATCTCCACACTAGGTGGCTGAACAGGCGCCCAACAATTTATTATCCATCTTGTTCGATTTTCATCCGCAATTAGACTCGCGTGGAGTAATGTTTCCTTTACGCAATGGATGTACGTACATATGCGTAAAAACAAAAAGGTGAAAACAAATACAGGATGGAGCCGGTCTTTAGTCTGATGCTGGCAGTGGATAGTACACTTCCCTTGTCAAGCGCTCGTTCCTGGAAACGTTTTGAATACATTGTAAGCCCCCACAACAACTTATATAGCTGAAACTGGTGGCATTTAACTTTGAAATAAATCCGGTTATTTGAAAAGTTCATTTAACCTTTCTTGTGGAATTGGCGTTTCGCAGCTTAAAGTTGGGAAACGAATTAAATGAGAATATCAGATGCATTCACATTGAAGTTGAACATGATCACTTAATTGCCAATTAAGTCACGCATTTTATTTGCTCTGCGCGAACAACATTGAACGTCAAACTATTTGCCGAAACCAGTTGTCCAAGTGAAATATTTGATGGACTGACTCACTCTGTCCATCGGTTAGTTGCAGGTAGCTTAAGTTTTTCAATGTCTACATAATATCATTGATTAAGATTATCGCAATCGGAACACACCGGTGCAACTTTTCTGTAGGAAGAAATATTGTGATGATACAAAGAAACCCGAATTGTCAGTCGAAGTTCGCTTTTTTAAGTCTGCCGAAAGTACTTACGTCATCTTTTTTTTTTAAATAAATGAAGTTGCTTCAGATTGAGCACATTCAAAATTCTAGTTATCTTAAGTTGACTAGATGGGTCTGGACTAGATGTCCCCTAAACGCAAAAACTAAAGAATTTTTCTACGTCAGCCACTTATGCGAACTCTTAACTTAGTACTCAGTCACGAATTTCTTGACTAGACTCGTCGGCTACCCTTCCATAAACGTCAACTGAAACAGCTGATCATATGAATGATTTGATTCAAATAAAACCAAGATACATCTAGTCAGACAGCTGTCGGACTTACTAAACTCCCCGTTTATAAAATTAGTTTACTAAGTCTGACAGTTGGGTGATGTTGTATGTCTGAGTTCCCTTTGGCGTGGCTTCATCATGTTTGACGTTTGTGACTGAATAGCCAACAAATCTATATAAGCACTTATTGACTGAGTTTTCAGTTCTGATTTCTACTGCATGCCTGATGTTAAAAAAGCTACGTTAATGACAATTCTCGATTTTTCGTTCATGGAAAATATAGTTCAGAACAAATTCATCGGCTTAAGGCGACTAGATTTTTGAACGTGGCCATACCCTAGCAAAGCGACTTTGCATTAATTGCTGATTAACTGCCTAAATACAATGAGGCCGCTGTAGTAGCGGTAGAACAAGCTGTCAAAGTTTGTGGCGCTGCAGACACAAAAAGTGTATACAATAGGGGTTTTTGTTTTTTAGTTCAGAGCAGAACCTGAACTGTTATACAAAAAGTTCGTGTTTCTTTTTTAACTCAGACACATCAGAGCTAAAATTTGTATTTCTTTTTTCGTTCAGAGCATGATCAGAGTGTGCTCTATGAGCTCAGAATAAGTTGACTGAGCAGGCTGAGTAAAAGGCTGATTACACATGTACATGCACACTTTCAGTCACATTTAACATAAAAAAAAAAAACAGGAAAAACAAAAAGACATCAGAACGATCAGAGCGCGCTCATAATGCTCGAACTCAGTTCAGTGCTCAGCTCTGAACTAAAAAAGAAAAACGCCTAATGAAGTAGCGCGATATGTCAAATTCAAATCATTGTTTTGTATGATTTGCAATAAAATCTCTTTTTCTTTTACAAATAAGTTTTTTAACACCGCAATCTTCATCCTGCATTTTTCAAAGTACTTATAACCGCGCCGACTTCTAAATTTGAAAAAAAAAGAACGTTGAACTATATCTAAAATTATCGCCACTGAACGTAAAACCGAAAATTATTTCAATTGATTTTTTGACATGCAGCGCGACAAAACTTACAAGTTGGCCAATATGTACTACAGCCGCTACTACACGCTGCAGCGGCGCCGCCCATTATGTTCACATTATATGTTATCTACTACAGCGGCCTCATGTGTTTAATATCAAATATTTTGTGCCCGTACTAACAGTCTACTTGTATTGCTGTTCGAACATAAATCGGACTTCGAATATCTAGACCTGTTTAGTCTTACATTTCCAGAATACACTTACAAATGTACCGTCTAGAAGCAGCTTTACAAATTTCATCACGACAAATTTCATATATTGACATAACTTCACAAATTCTTTTTGCTTCCATGTATCTCTTTTTGTTATAACTTTCCAAATTTATGTTCACTGACATCGATATATGGGCATCACTTTATTTTATTGTTGTCATGCTGCTAATAAACACGGTGAAAATATTTCAAACATTCACACTACTGAAACGAAGATGAACAACACATATGGAGACACTCCTCTTAACAAAGAGAAGTGACAATTTCTTTGGCCACACCGAAAATATCATCGCACATTATGTAACGCTCTGTTCGAAACTCCATGCAAAACGGATTAGCTGCGAGCCATCTTTAATAAATCAAACCGAACAATGAAATATCCGTCATGTTTTTCAACGCTATTTTCCCAAGTTATTGTAAAGTGGCGCAAATTAACAAAAAAAAAAAAAACGAAAAACGATGTCATCTTTGAATAGATTATTTTACGAATGGGATTATGTAAATAATGTTTACCAAGTAACATAAGAGGGACAAAGTAGTTGAACTGTTAGTTTTTTTTTACAAAGTACGTTGGATATATTGAATACCAACTTCCATCAACTTACTCAGATGTAAGTTGTCACCGACTGTGACGGGCGCATGCATAAAATCCACATATTTCACTTAACAAAGATCCAAATCAACTTGTTTAATTGTTTAGGGATTTTCTTTGATTCATCGCAAGTATACGAATGTTGTTTTTTTTTTTTGTTTATTTACTAATAAGATTACGGATACATATCTTCAAATTGTAAGCTCTTAAGCACGTTTCTTCTACTTGGTTTCATTGGAGGTATGTAGTAAATAAGTCTATTATTGTTAGAAAGCCATCTATACATACTCTCATTTTAACATTATTTTATTCAGATGAAGACGCGACAACGTAGAGTGAATACCCTCATAAATTCCGCTCATTTCAAGGTTTATTTACGATCTGTTGACAAAAATGACGGTATCTGTAATACTATTTTGGATTGCCGCAATTTTATGCCAACACGTCCTGTATGATTATATCTAACTTTGTGGCGCCAAAATAATACAGTAAATTTACCGCAACGTAAAGCAGACAGCAATAGGCACTCATTTAAATATGTTCTCCTTATTTTCTTTATTTGTTGGGGCCAACCAAATCAATTTAGTGATTCATTGATTCAAATGGGACTCGTGGGTATATAAAAGATTTTCGCCTTAAGGCGGATTTCCTGTCAAGGGCTTACGAAAATTGTTTATGCACAGAAAGAAAATAATTATTCATCGACAGTTAATAAATTGCGGAGAATGTACAAGACAGTTTTGTCGATAATTTTGTGATTGATGTGAAAAATTGTTCACTAAAAGAAGCACGGCTTGGACCAAATTAATGGGTTGACTTAAGACAGATGAACTTTTCAATTTGTAGCCACGTTGCTATTAATTTTTTACTTCTTAAACTCGTAAAATCAGTTATAAAAATGGCGCGATCAAATATTTGACCTTTACCATACTCAGTTATTATTCCGGGTAAATGTTTCGCAGACGATATTTTAACTGCTCTGTTCTTCGGTTTGCAGTGAAATTCAACTATTTGTATGGGTGTCTAACTTTCTCTATAAAAAAAGAAGCTTATTTAACTCATTTATTCATATAAGCACATTTCTAGACAACCTGCCAGGCTGACGTTATTTATTTTATACCATTTATTTAATGCCATTTGTGTGAATAATCAACCAATCAAATTAAATCGAAAAGTTCGATTAGATATATAGTCATTTAATTTTACTCTCCGTTGGCATCCATTCTGCAACATACAAAGTAACTGCCTGACATCAACTCTAAAAAGTTTCTCCCCAGCAAAGCATTGCCAGGAGAACATTGCTACAGACAATCATCTTTCTTACGCACAGGTGCAAAGTGCCACTTTCGTTTTCTTTTTTCGCACACAATATGCTCTCATTTTTAAACTCGTATATGTATCTACGCATAAACAATTGCCTCCATAAACACGTAATAATTGTTACCTCAATTATCACTTCCATCTGAAATTTCAGTGCACCGGTGGCTTGTACGTCAATCAGCCTACTCATTGTCAACTTTTCACCTTTTATGTTAATTTCATACATGACATTCAATTTGATTTGCAAATTATGCCGAAAAACAACACAAGCCACTCTTCATGCTTTACTATATACGTAATTATAAATTTTATTCATCTCGCCACAGAATGGACGGAAAAATGCAACAAACAACCGCAGCATTGGCGGATATAATTTTCAATTCACCATAGCAGCACATTTTTGTCCCAAGCCATTATTTTTGGCGCAAATGCGAAAACCAAATAATACCCCCAATCTGATAAAGACATACAAAATCAGCTAAATGTGGTAGTTTAACTGGTTAGATTTACCTGGGCATAAGAGGATAGGAAAATGCAATCCGAAGGAAAACTACTGAAAGAAAAAAATGTGCAATACGATATAATTTAGATCGGTCGGCGATCCGATCCGATTACACACAAGTTTTACAATGATCTTACTCACTTATGTGTATCTTACAAGTGAAAAGAGAAAGCAGGTCACTTGTGCGACGAGTATTTCTGTTGCAAATGGAAGTAGCCTGTAGACACCCATCTTGTGGGTTGATCCACACCACTGGGGATGCAGTTGATTTCGACAACCTCCCACACTTGTCAATAGATCAGTCATTAGCATAACTGTGTCAGTTGATGTAAAAAATGGTTTTCGACTATTTGTTTCCTGTCATCTGATTTGACGGATTGAATGATTGTTTTCAAGCCACCTACAGTTTTGCACACAGTCGTGTGCGAAAACTAGAAAGCCGTCTTAATCTGACAGAGAGATTGTTTGACATCTCGCAAAGATAAGCGGCATTTCGATTGAGATGAGTTTTCAAAATCGAATAACATCGCTGACATCGCTTTGGGATTAACCAAATTGCTTTGAAATCTCGAACGGAATGAGAGAGAGCAAAGAAACAGTAATAACACACTTTTTGGTTCGAGGGTACGTTAAGAGATTTCGACAAGCTGTCACTGTCAGTCTGGGTAAATGAAAAGATTGCGGCTAAACCGTGCAAATAATTTGCAGCTCCAATTGATCGACCGCAAAGTTCACTGACATGGAAGTCGGTGTTAAGAGCGCGTGGGTGAGTTTCATCCACATTCCACTTCCACAGTAGTGGTTTATATTTTTTTTCCGCCTATCTGAAGAATCTGAGTTGTTTTTTTTACAGTTGGTTGATGCCACATAAATGTTATGGCATTATTTAGCATAACTTTTATCTTTTGCATAATGTCTTAGCCGAAGGAATGGGAATCATTTTATTCTGGGTAAAATTATTTTTAAAATGGTGGTAAGATGGAATTTTGTTTAATTTCAGTTTGAAATGCTTCCTTATGTCACTTTCAGAAAAAGAATAATACAAATTTCCTAACGCCAGCTGTGGGGCTCTGTAATCATTTTCGGATCCTTATTTAAACACACAAGCTACTTTCTTTATGAGTTTGTTCGAAGTTTACACTAATACTTATTTTTCACCTTTACCTTAATAAATATAAGTTAATTTACAATTTTGATTGATGAAATTGAACAAATTACTTCGTCAAGATGGGTTAGTTCAAAAATAGTTAGGTCACAATAATAAATTGTTTGAAGTTCACTCTCAGTGATGTGAAAATCAAAATTACGTATTAGTAATCATAGTCTTCACTTTAAATTTGTTGCAGATCACTTTAGTAAATGTTACTTAAGAAAAATATCACAATTGTTAGCTCGTCAAATAAAGGTTAACCTAACACTAATTATTCTACGTAATTTTTTTGTTTTCATTTCCACAAATTGCTAAAAACATTTATATATTAATTTCGCTCTCACTGCTCTCTGCAATTTATAAAGGGTTTTCCGATAAGAGGTGTTATTTTGGTATTTAAAGAAAAATACCATTTTTTGAGATAAATATCGGATGTTTATTTCATAATAAAGAGGAAGGTATGCCGTTAATAATGAAAAACGACATCAGCCAAATGGCCACCACGAGCACGCATACAAGGACATATACTTTTCATGAAATTTGTCCTCGATAGCCTCACGAATTTTATCGTTGAGGTCTTGAATCGACTCTGGGCTGTTGGCGTAGACCTTATCTTTCACGTGGCCCCAAAGGAAGAAGTCGCAAGGCGTTAAATCACAAGATCTCGGTGGCCAATTGTGATCACCTCTTCGAGGGATAACACGGTCCGGAAACTTTTCCCGTAAAAGATCAATGCTTTCGTTGCTTGTGTGGCACGTAGCGCCGTCTTGTTGAAATTAAACGTTGTCCAGATCAATACCATCCAACTCCGACCTGAAAAATCATTAATCATCTCTCGATAGCGCAATCCATTCACCGTAACTGTTGATCCAACCTCATTTTCGAAAAAGTAAGGTCCAATGACCCCGCCAGACCATAAACCGCACCAAATAGTCACACGTTGAGGATGGAGAGGCTTCTCAACAATAACTCTTGGGTTTTCCGAACCCCAGATGCGACAATTTTGATTGTTGACGTTGCCACCGAGGTGGAAATAAGCCTCATCAGTCAAGATGATTTTTCGATGGAATTCAGAATCATTTTCATGCATTTCAAGGACCCAATCAGCAAAGACACGACGTTGTTGAAGCGTGTGTCGTTCCATTTTTAGTAATGGCGTAATTTCTACTTGTCAAATGTCAAAGAATCAATGCTTCAAAAGTGACAGCTACCGAAATAGCGGGTCATTCACAATAACACCTCTCATTGGAAAAACCCTTTACTTCAAATGTAATTTTCTATGCAAAACTTGACATCTATATCCGGCATTTACCTTTGTTAAAAGCCTTTTCGCAATCAATACATAAAACTGTCTTATTTTCCAGTACTTCATTCAAAGTAGTGATGTCTTACTAGGAAGTTGTGCAGGCTGAGCCTGGCTTGAATGCAATGTCATTATTGGATAGTCAGTATGAAGCAGTAGTTAATGTGTTTTTGATTTCTTGAGCCTTTCCTCTTCCGAATTCACAGGGTGCTTTCGGATTTACTACCACCTTTCAGGTACTCATTAAAAAATAGATGTGTAACTGTCAAAAGATGCTATGGATAGATTTTGATCAGTCTGTTCAGTCGAGTTTATCCTAATCATGCTCCGAGCGGAACATTCAGAGTTTTAAAGTATCTGTACTAAAAAAGAACACGGTCATTTTTTTGGCAGCTCAGGCCTTCTGCTCTGAAATAGAAAAGAAAAAGCCTTATGACTCTAAATAGTGGCGGTCAGTGATCTGTGACTGTCGACTTATTCCGAAAGGTTTTTTTTTTCATATTTGGCACACCGGAGGATCATTTAATTTGTTGATGCTCAAATATGACAAGATAATCTACTTTTTTATTGAAGATTTATTGAAACGTTTCAATTTGCCTTTTCTTAGCAAATCGCCTTTAAAAGTGGGCACATTGCTACAATTATTTATCAAACCTCAATTGTTTTCTTAGTCGTACGTATGCAGACCCCCGTTCGCCACTTTCAAGCAATCTCGCTGTTTTCGTATTACATTTAACCACTTTACAATGATTATCACACCCATTCATTACTATTAGAGTAAGCTAATATTTATATGTTCCCATTTTTGGTAATGATCTTAATTAGATATGAAAACAAGGCCCGAATACATATAATCCATTGAAAACACTGAAACCTTGTCTTGTGCAATGTAAGCAATGTGGCCGGCTTGTGTACCAAGAATGATGCCTAAAAACAACAGCAATGCCGTTCACCATCGACTGGTTTCATTCAACCAAACAGCGGTAATTAAATAACAAAAAAACCAAGGCAAAAAAATTGCGTTTACTTCTCCATCTGTTGCTATACTACTCGAGAGGAACTATGAAATTGTTTCTTTAACTTGACTGCAGCTTGACGCAGTGCCTATCAAGCGCTTGGTATCTCGTCAGCATCGGCTCTAATCAGCGTAAGCTATCAAAAAGTATCGCTTCGTTCGGTTTAGTAACGTACGGTAGTGTTTTTACAGCGCATATACGAACGCTCCCATATGCACAATGAAAAATGCAATCGCCAAATGATTGAAGTGAACTTAGCAACACACCTGTTGTTGTTGTTGTTTGTTTTTATTGCTTCTCCGTTTGTCACTCGCTTGGCGAATAGTTGGTCATTACTTTGACATTTTCATGACATTTTTTTTTGGTTACAAAGTAAAAACAACTTCTCCACAATATTTCTATCTTTATCGGGGCATAAAAAAGAGACAGATGATGTTTCGGAAGATTTAGTTATAACTGTCAGTCTGTGCCGCTCACAAGTTCAATGATCCGCTGTCGTCTTTATTTTGCTTTCCCGTTCACCGGTAACGATCGGCTTAGCACCTGCGAAGATAGACTTTTTCCATATCCGTATTTTTTTCATTTATTTTTTTCCCCTTAACGGTGATTTGAATGCGACAATGTGAACCAGTCTGTAGAAAAAACACATCTGCCTTTGACTGGGATTAAGTATTCATTTTGTGGTTCATTGGGAAAATTTTATCGAAGCATTTCAAAGTTTTCACTTTCATTTTTGGAATTTAACTTTTGCTTTCGATGGGTCGGGTCTCTTTTGTCCATTGGCAGCTGGTCACGTGCGCAAATGTCTCTCTCACTATTTGGTATTTGGATTTACAAAAAGTTTCTTTTTAATTTTTTGTAGGTTGGTGGGTGTTTCTTTATTTTGTGATACTCAAGTATTTGCTTTTCAGAATTTTTGTTTACAAAAGCGTTAATTGTTAAGAGTATAATTGATGACTTGTATATACTGCATTAAGACATTTTTAATTTTGTAGTATATTCCGAATTTTTTTGACATCTAACAAAATATCTAGTTTGTGTGAGCATTCAAATATATACTTTGTAATGCCGGAAATACTACGAGTTCAAAGACAAAAGCGAAATCACTCGCCACTCGTTATTTTGCAAAGTTGTATTATTCGAATTTGAGTTACTTAAACCTTCTCCATTTAAGAGGGGCTGGGCCTGAATCGAGTAGGACACTACTATGAATGAGATCACAAATCAGACGCCTAAGTGTCATGGATGTTCTACCCATATCTATAGATACGTAAAACGGAAATAAACACAATTGCCGGCGACCAACATTTCTGCAGTCACTTCAAAAAATTTCTAATTCATTACTAATAAGTGTCAGTAAACCAGTAATTCATCAATCAGTTATAAGAAATAAATAAATAACTGTCCGTTCATCAATTCCGGCCGCCATTTTGTTTTATAGGAAATCAAAATTTCGTAAGCCACCGCTATAAAAATATCAACATGCTGACCATTCCAATAATTCCTTCCACGTAAACAAGATAGCCGACCAAAATGCATGTCACGTATTTTTGCGTGTTATTTTATGCTGTCACTTTCGGTCAGACGGCTATTTAGTATTGGGCATCCCTTTAATCTGCCTTGTTATTAATGTGTGATGTTGTGAATGCGGCATAAATCATGCTGAAAAGTCAGCTGCGAGTAAAAGAAACAAAAAAGTGTATTACGAAAGGTTTCAAATACCGTGAAATGTCAAAAAAAAAAAAAAACTGACGGAATCTGGAAAATGTAATTTGTATACATTTTCAATGAATTTGTTTCTATACACTCCTATCGGGAATTTTCGTTCATTTTCATAGTTCAAACTTTCAAACTTTATCAGGCGTTCAAACCTCGAAACAAATTGATTCAATACCTTCGAGATGGTCGATTTTAGAGCAGGAAAAATGCAAAAAAATGAATCTGCGGATTATTTCAGCTCAAAATGTGCACGATCATGACAGTCCTCGCGAGAAGGCCGTTTTCTTGTTTTGGCTTTCTTTTTGGAAGCCGAAGAACATTTTTTCTTATTGATGTAGACTTAGGTTCTTAATTCTTTTTTTTTTTTTGTTTTCTTACTAAGCGATCAGTTAACCATGTCAATGTGCACTTAACCTAGCGGAAATTGGGTGCAGATGTATAAAGAAAATGTGCGTTCAAGACATTGAACGAAAACGAGGTCGACATGGCCATGGCTAATGTGCGGCCGTTAGTGAAGACATTATGGGTTTGAGACTTGTTTCTTCTCTACAAATTGTACGTAACGAACGTGATTAACTTCTCTTTGTACGGCTTAATCAGAGAGTGTAAATGAGTAATTTTGGTGCAGTTAATGCCTAAGACTGGTTGAGTGGCCAGGGTGAACGAGCATTGCAAATGGACGATGCTGTTGTTCTTCCGGTAAGAAAGTGAACTTTAACCTAGTGACGCATGCAATATATAGGAACTTAATTGTGGGTCTGTGAGGCAGTTGGGCAAGTGAGTTGGGTCTGGTGGTGGCTAAGAAAAGTGCTTAATATATGGGAGGTAATTAGTTTTGCTGTGCACATGGATCTGGTAGTTTATTAGTTTTCACAGGCTTAAACTTGAAAGTGTAGTAGGAATAGTAATGCTGCGATGTTCGTTTAATTTCTGTTCTATTGAATTTCTATGCAATTTTACTTTGTGTTTAGAGATCTCAGTTACACGGTGCACAGGAAGAAGAGGTGCCATTTATTTCACTTTTACATTTAGATTTGAGCAGTGCAATGGAATATGAAAAAATGATCCCATACCCAGTTAACTACAAGTATAAACTCAATGAATATCTGTAAGCTTTTCGAAAAATGCGACATTCAATATTTGCAGAACCTATAAAAACAAAAGCAGAAGCCTTAACGACTCTGTTTTTGGTTGTGTCTTTGATAAAATTCGATGACTTTACTTCGGCGAATAGTGTTTGCTCCTTTGTCTGTTTTTCCTTTCGCAATTTCTCCTTCCTCGAAAATATTAAAAAATGAGCGAGGACAACAACTAACAGCTAATTTGTATTTATTTACAAAATATACACATATTAAGCTTAAATCACATTAAAATTATTTACCAGCACACGTTGTTTACTTACTTCGTTGAACCAATGTCAAAGTAAATCGTCGAAGCGTACCTAACCATTAAGTAACGAATAATCCTTGTTAATTTGACACTATTTAGGCTTCGCTTGCAATTACCTAACAAAAATAAGACTCCAATTATTCGTACTTTTCAATATAACAGGAAGCAAACCGTATTGAAAATTTATGCTTCAACTAACCGATATGATGTAACTTTCCGTGAAACGTGACATATAGGTGATGTGGTAGCAAATTAAATTTACCTTGACATTGATTGTGAATCATATCTCCCGGTAAATAGAACACGTTCCAAGAACCGACAACAGAAGGGAGCAACTGGAAAACCACTTCCTTTGCAGTTTGCCATTGCTAGTGGATATTCTCTATGATTCTCTTTAATAGTCTTCGTAATTACAGTTTCTTATTATTTTTTTTATTGCTGAATTGTATTGCTTTTGTTGGCACCCACCACCACCCATAATGGCTTACTAAAGCAAAAGCAATTTCTTGTGTAGTAATTATTTCTCTTGATAAGATCGGACTAGAATAATTTTTATGTGTTTATTACTTTGGTGAAATGAGTTATTTAGAGGCAACCACTTCAAATCAGTGTTAAAGAGTTTATTACTCGATTTAGGTTTGTGATTATTTTGATGGCTACGGCCTGAGTTACTAGGGAACTATGTGATGCGCTACATTAACGAACAGTGTTCAATATTGTACTAGATTTTAAATGCTTCTAATTTAAAGTGTAGCTATAATATTAGTTTTCCAACTATAGAAGACTCAGGCATTAGTTCAGAAACGAACAGAACTAATTCGCATACCTACACTGCCAAAAGTCCTACTTAAATTGCAATTTGCAGCCTATTAACTCCTCTTTTGTTTATATCGCCGATTTTTGTTTTCGTCCTTTGTAAATATTGGAAGGAAGTAAAACTTAAAACACAGTCCAATACGACTTAAAAATCTTGACACAAACCTGACGCAAATGCATCCAATACATTAATATCCAGTCGATCAATTGGAATTGTATGGTTACCAAATAAACCGACAAGACGTGATATAAGTCTGCAAGATCCCCAAAGAGAAATTTTCTAAATCTCCTCCGTATTTTAACGGCACTAACTTCCACTCACTAAACAATATCATTAATAACTTATCGAATGTCAATTCTCTTGACAACGTCATTTGTGACTGTATGACAATTTGAATCGGAACAAAAAACTTGTATACATTCTCCCAGCGCAACGATTTTCTTTTCAATTCCAACAACTATCCTACGATTTATCAAGGTGACAAAGTCATATCTCTATTAATTGCCGGCACATTTAGATAAGTAGCACCTCATTTGTTACTTCAGAAAAACTCGAATTCGCAACTGTCTGGCGATTTACATCAACAAAATGCAAATAGCTCTTGCATACGTACTGGCCGTCCTAGACATTGAACCAGGTTCAACTGTCATCGGACCATGTTTGTTAACAAATTCACTTTTATCGCTAGCCAAGCGGAACTCCCAATTGAAAAGTCACGAATCAAGATCATGGCTCAACGCACACAAGGAGCTTATAGCGCCTTTGGCAGAAATACTTTTTTTTTCTGCTTCCTATTTGCACAGTCGTTGACTTTTCCCGTGCGACAAAAAATTACCAGTGACAAGTTTTCCCTCACGTATTGGAAATGATTGCATTTTTATTTTACGTTTTCCTTCCTGAATTGATTCGGCGAAATAAACGACCACAACATGATGGCGAACCTACCTACATTAAAAAAAAAAGTACTAACGTCTGTAGAGAGTGACTGAACTCACTCCATAATCCGGCTGGAAAATCGTGACAAAGTTTCGCTTGAGCTGTGTACTTTTGGGCGGCATAGATTTGCAGTAAATGCTTTTGCGCAGACAATTTTCTCCCGATTGTACTTATTAAATGATATATTTGAATATTGCAGAAGAAATCGAATAACAAAAATTGAGATACAAATATGGATGCAGTATTTCGGTTAGTATGTCGTGCTTGCAGTTGATATATACCTATATAGTTGTTGACACACTAAGCCACTTTGCATAATTTATCAATTTCACTAATTGAGTTGAATTTCCATTTGCAGAGGATGAATTTTAATTTGAGTTTATTTAAGCAACGTGTTAGATGTCATGTGTCGTGGCAGCTATGCATAAGTTTGGAAGTAAAACCTGATATTTGATTTGTTTTGATATTGTGCATCGCGTGAGTAGATTTATGTAGGTGCGTAGTGTAGCTGTCATTTTAGTTATAAATTGTCTGTGTATCAGAAGCCCGCAACATTTTATGTTTGGTAAGCATAGTTAAATTTTTAGTCTTCTTCTTTTCAGCACTTTTAAGGTCTGACAACGTTACAGATCCAATGCGTTTAGGGCGTATTATGGCCACTATCTTCTTTTTTTCTAGTCAAAACTAAAAGCTTACATAACAAAATAACACTTCAGTTTAGCAATTTACGTTAGGTGAAAATAAGATAATTGACATAAGCCAGCAAAATCAATATTTATTTGAGCTATATTTGAAACAAAATGGAAAACAAAATGCCGATCGTATCTTTCGGGAATTGGACATTCGGTTCAGTTTTCTCACTGTTAAATATCGAACGCATTTTTAGAAAACCTAAACAAGATTCAAAAGTCACATATACATACCTACATAAAAACATTTTTCTTTAACAGTTTAAAAAAAAAATAAAAATATTTCTTCTTTCATTCATATTCACAGTGGTTTGATAAATTGAATCTAGTACATTTTTTTCTTAACTGAGCATTTGCATAAGCTACGTATGTGTATTGTTGTATCGGCATATCTACATTCAACAAATGTGTCACTAGTTTAGTAAAAGCATAAATTGTATAGTTTTTTAGTATTTATTTAGCTTAGCACTTTAGACTTGCCATTTACGTTTACATTTTAGTCTGGGAAAGTGTTAACTTTATGCTGATGTTTGCTAAATGTAAATGAGCTATAAAATCGCAATGTTAATTCCTGTTGATGGCGAATGCACGATTCATCTGACTAATTTATTTTCTTTTAATGTAGAGGTATACGTATAAATATGAAAGTATATAAATAAGTTAACTAATTTAGAAATTTCGACATTCAATCGAGTAGAGATGAAAGAAACTAGACTTATAGTTTAGGCAAAATATAGTTCCGCAGCTATGAATCGTCCATTTGCAAAAACAAAGAAATAATTGGAAATTACGAAAAAGGAAATTAAAATTAAAAGTAAGCATCTTACAATCAACCCGGAAGTTCATAATCGTCCTGAGTTCACCATGACGTATACGCAACCTTTTTTTTCCTATTTTCTCATTCTAATTGATTTTCCAATCGTTTATCAGTTCTAATCCATTTTGCTTTTTTCAATTTTCAGAATTACAAAGAAAAAGACATCGGCAAAGTAGTCCTATACACCACCAGCATGGGAATAATACGTGAAACGTACGCCAAGTGTTCCAACATGAAGCAAATCTTACGTACACTTCTGGTGAAGTTCGAGGAACGTGATGTCTTCATGAGCACGGAATATCAACAAGAAATCAAAGAACGAATGCATTCCGATGAAATTCAAGTACCTCAGCTATTTGTCGAGGGCCAGCACATTGGCGTAAGTTTAAATATCAGTTAAATCTCTATTTAGGCTATATAAAATAATTTATACTCTGGGTGAGACAAGTTTGACATTTTGCGTCTGAAAACTACTAAATGTCAAACAAAACGAAAACAAATCCAATGCAATTTGAAACTAATTGCACGAAGAGAAGATGATTCAGTGAAACAAAACCAAAATAAAAGACCGCAATATAGAATATACGTTCAAAGGAAAACGAGATGTAGCAATGCGAAGAGTAGCGGCATGATGGAATATTTAGGTGTGCATCTACCATCGTGTTGACAGAGTAAGCGATCGAAATGGGACACACAACCAGTTGCAACAGTATAATGGCTGTCAATTGTGCATCGTTGCAACAACGGGTGTAACAACTTTGTTGTTAACCGATGCACTCTATTACGGTACAACCGCATACAGCTCATTTGCGCTCTTGCGTTTGCATACTTTATTTTCGAAATTGCTAATTGAAAAAGAAAACAACTTAAAGATAGATCATTGTATGCGGAGAGCAGTCATCCACATACATACATACATACATTTATACGATTCATCAACAACGACGATGACAGAAGGAATTCAATTTGTGTTACCCATACCTTTTAAACGGGAATAGCAATAATAATATCATGACAATAGATACTTTTATACATTTTTCGCAAACGAAAAAGAAAGTTTTCTGTTCGTTTATTCGTTCGTGTCGTTGCAATTTACTGCTTTGCGTTTTTTTGTTCTCTCTTGCAAATGATGTTCTCTCTTGCAAATGATGAGAAATTACTCATGGAAATTATTTATGAATAAAGGAATCACATAAAATGTGGATCTGATTTGAGTGAACCATATAAATATGCTGCTGTTGCGCGATGGGGTACTGATTTGTATTTAATTAATCTTTGTTGAAAGCATGAACATCGGTGGTCAATTGAAAACGATGAGCGATTATGTCAAAAATTTCGATAACTCATGATGCTCTGAACCAGATTTTTACAAGTAGCAGCCGGCAGATGATTTATCAGAATTTATTTATTGAAAATAATGATGGTGGTGGCGCAGTGGCTTAGTGGTTAGTGTGTTGGACTACTAAGCGAGGGGTCACAGGTTCGAATCCCACAAGACCCAAATTTCAGCTTGGGGTTTTTTAGCCGTTTGGAATCGGCATAAAATTGTAGATCACTTCCATTCGTTCCAAAAATGAAACTCACACAAAACGAATGGTTGTGAGAAGCTAGGCCTTGGGTCCCTACGGGACCTGTTGCCACAACTATTATTATTATTGATGGTGGTGGTATCTGGTGGAAATTCGTTATTAACTAGTTTGCAGTTCCTTACAGCGTCCACTTGGCATGTATGGTTGCCGTTTTGCTGATTTCGACTCGACTCTTGATTTACTTTATTTATAACTATTTAATATGCATCCCAAAGTAAAAAGATAGTAGACATGCATTAAACGAATAAAAAAGTGTCTGGGAGTGAAGAAAAGAATTAAATTTTCTGTCGAAAGAGAAAAATGTATTCTCTGAATTTTCCACATTAATGGAGATTTTCTTAGATTTCTTAGAACTGTCAATTTTGACTGCACTTTTCAGAACAATTTGTGTTGGTTTCTTATTTTTGCTCAATATGCCAGGTCCCTTCAATGTGACTATCCTGCAGCAGAAGATAATCACAAAGACAGAGCTGTTATGATTAGGCTTCGTTAGGTTTTGTTTACTTTTGCTTTCATTCGTTAGGAGCAATTTAATTCGCTCATTTTGCCTAATCTTCTTCTACACATGACTAATGACCAACTAACTAAAGTCTTTTCACCTGTCAAATCGACTTGTCAGAGACCAAGTGATATCTCTCAATAAATCTCATTAATTGCCCCATAATCTTTTAGCTGTTTTGGCCATTTTAATAGATTTGGCTCATTATCAACACCTTTAAATCGCCTTCATATTGGACTTACTTATAATTGTAGACAAAGCCTTATATAAAAATACAACTACAGCATCGCTGGGTATACCTTTGTTTAGATAATAAGATATTTATTATTTGCCTTTCTGGGCAAAGTTGTGTGAAAACACTAGTTTTATGAAATCATGGCAATTTCATAGACTATTAGCAAATTAAATAAGAAATCATGGCCAATTAGCACTTGTACAACTTTGGAAAGAAACAAAGGCCGGCATCATAAATAAATAAAATAATAATTTCGATCAGCCCATAGAAAGTGAAATTAAAAGTAAAAACTTCAACGACAAGTTCGCGTTTATCACGTGCAGCCATACCCGAGCCGATAAACAGTGCAGCCAAATGCCCAAACGTGGAGAATACGTTATTTTTTCACTGTCACGTCGTCTTGCGATACAGCGGTAGGTACGAACGATGACTTTCTTCACGATAAACCATGAATATATTTCTCAAACGGGTTAAGGAAATGATGATTTTTTACCCACAATTGTTTAAGAAAAATGTCAGTTAAGGCCGGTTCACATAAATAACATTCAAATCACGCAAGCATATACTCGTAGTGGCGAAGCGTTAAGACATAAATTGTAACAATTCGCTGTAACGATTTGTTTGTTAGCTGCACGTATGTTTTACGAATTTGAATGTATGCACTCTGGTAGTTGTTTTTTATTTGTTTATGGCAACGACAAATTGAAAAAGCACGCATTCATCGCTGATAACAGTCTCATCGTCGTGTTAAAAGTGAAATTTTCGAAAGAGAGTCGTTTTGAACATTTCACTTAACAGACAAAGGTATGCATGCGCATCATTAAATTGTGTTTACTTACAGAACGCAAACATGGGGTAAGAAATCGGCTCAAGGTGAGACAATGGAGATCTTCAATTGAAGATCATTGGTTGCATCCATTGTTCGGAACGGTTTAGTGGGTTGTGTGCGCTCGCTTTGTGGTAGGACTGGACTTTATAAATACAACTTTATGTCTGATCTTTCAGTTACTGGGTCAGGGAGATACCTAATTGTAATTCGTCCCAGGGGCAGAACGAACATTTCTGAATTAACTTTGTTAATGAAATTAATTTTTTTAACAAGAAAATGGTACATGTGTGAGAAGTCTGATTCATTTAAACTTACACTTACACTATATATATGATAAACTTCACAAATGACAAAAGTTTTCTCTGAGTTTCATTAATTACTAAGTCTTCCGTGATTGCGATTTTATTGGTTTAGATTCATCACGTAAATGCAACAATCTGGAAGTCAACAGGAAAAAAACTAACAGACAATATTAATATAACGATATTGGTGGATAGAAGTGGTTCCATTAAAGAGATATGTCATATTATCAATGGGTCGGCTCAACAAATGGGGTTTCTTTCCCATACTAGCTTTGGCCTATAAAAATTGCTGTTGAAACTTAAATGTATTTTACTTGTAACAATTAAAATATACGACCTATCGCAACAAAATTGAGTGTACCTTAACCACCTTTCATATTATGGACAAGGACATGATTTATATTATCATCTATATCATCTATATCATCTGTATACATATCATAAGTAGGGCGGGCTGAACGCATTCATCCCAATAAACAGAATTTAATGTCGTTTTCCATTGGGATTTTCAGATTTTTCGTGACCAATGGAACATAAAACGAGATTTTTCTTTATTTGCATTTGGGGTGGACCGTGTTTTAAGAGTTGACTGTTCTTAAATCCAATCAATTTATGTTGATATCCATTGCAATCGCCAAATGTACATTTTTCTCTATTTTTCACAGACCTGTCTTCTAAAAAAGTAATTAATAACACACTTTAAAGTTTGACAAATGACAAATGTTTTGGGGTTAGTGTAAGTGGGTGTGAATCTCGCTCAGATATCCAGATTCGCAAAATTGCTCTGACTCTCAAAAACAGAGCTTTTTGTACGGCCAATGAAACATGAAATCTGACAACCAGCTGATTTCGAGGCCAGAAAAACTGCTCGGAATCTGAAAAGGTGCTTTTTCTGTCCAAATGGAAAACCACATAAAAATATGCTGCGATGGTTATTAAGAATATTTTTCTCTAGCAAATATTTTTAAGAGTGGATTTTATTTCAAAATATTAACCCCCGTATTAATAAACGACGAGCAGCGGCGAGTTAGCACTAACACACATGTTAACTTCAAATTCTTATTAATAAACGTGTGTTTGGTTTCACTGACATGTAATAACGAGCGGATAACTTAACTCGCCGGAATCGGCGTTTGGAGAGCGGATAACTCTTTAACACAGGTACTTGGTTGTCAAAATTGACATCTGGACTTTTTTTTAACGTCAAAAAAAAAAATTGTCCATATATAAACCATTTTAGAAATAGATATCGTAAAATGTACTCCAATTTCATCGATTTCTTAAATCGGATGGATAGTTTTAATGAAATCGGCAGACGCGAAAAAATATACAAAGAACGTATAAACCCCATGGAAGAATTGGATGAAAACGAGTTTGAACAAAAATATCGATTTTCAAAAGAAAATATGCCTTGTGAAAAATGATTTAGAAGGCGATAAAAGGGGTGGTCAGCTGATCGAAAATGACAGATGTACTAGACTGTTTAGCAGAGACAATACTGAGACCCCCAACTCGCAATCCTCTTGCCGCTGGCCCCCTCAGTTTTTTTTTGAATTCGCCATTTTGTTTTCCTATCGGTGTTATGTCAATTTAGAATCCGTGTGAGCTTCAACAAAAAAAGCAAAACAAAAAAAATGTGGTGAATTTCTTTTGACAGAAGTCGAGTGACAACTGTCAAAATATGGAAAACAAATTGTATTTTTCCTCCAACAAATTGAGAAAATGTAAGTTTTCGCATATTTAAAGTGTTTAAATTAATAATTAAATATATTTGTCTTATAGCTAAGGAAGAAGCCGACGTTAAGGTGTTCGCTAAACTTACACATATGCAATGGATCGCACTGGAGACAACGATGAATATCAATCGGAATCGATATAAGTAAGCCATACTATTCAAGAATTTGTCTCACTATATATATTTAATTATTAGATATTTCTTCAAGGTTTGTTAAATCACAAGCTCCCACTCAAGATCATGCTAGAGAAGCCCTTGATTTGTCCACGATGCAGGTGAACACACGCCATCAAGAGTGTATGGCCAAAGTCAAGGAATACGAAACACACTATTGAACAGGCGAAAGTTGAACACAAGCGTATCGATCAAGAAGAGCGTAGGAAGACCCTGATTGTAAGTTGGATTTGAATTAACATGAACCTGAAGACGAATTGCTAACCATTTGTATCCACTTCTAGGAAGAGACCATGCAACAACAGAATCGTTCCCAATATCAAGACCAATAGGCAAGGCACCGCTATGAAGATCAATTGTCGCAGCAGCAACGTATCCAGGAGGACAATTTCGAAAGGTAAGAATATAGTAAAAGTTGTGTGAATTGATTCTTTAAACGGTTACACTTTTACTAGGCAAGAGGAAAGTGTCACACTCCAAGAGGCAATGCGCCGGCACACTATCGAACACGAGATCGAAATGAAGGAGAAAAACCGTCTTAAACTACTCGAGCACGAGATGAGAACTGAAGCCAAGGTTGACAGGGAGAATCGTGACAACAACATTGAACAGATTCGTCTAAAGGCACTGCTGCTGGTCTGCCAAGGGAGCAACTGGGCGTCACAACTATTTACAAAGTCTTCGATTAGGCCAACACCAGTAATCGTAGTTTGTTGTTGTTCCAAAACATTTTATTATATGTATTGAATATAAAATAAGTTACATGTAAAACTATCAGTAGGTACGTGTTATAAATATGTGAACGAATCTGCACTCTATTCTGGTGGAGCCATGTGTGCACTCCAGCCATGGAAACATTTTGTGAAGCGCTTCGACTCCTTCAGAGTGAGGAAAAGTTTGCGCGCACCTCCTGGTTGTTCAGAGTGAGGAAAAACTTGCGCGCACCTCCTGGTTGTTTGATTGATGTTGGTTGAATACCTGGAATAAATTTTAAAAAATGCATATTTGTGTAAACTGAAAGAGTTTATTTATCTGTCGTCTGTGTGACTTACTTGTGCGGATTTGTAGGCCAATTTGACTTCGACTTCACTGCATATGGAGCCGAGCCACAGGAATACTTGTTCGCCGTTGTCCAGTATCATGATGTCGTCATCGGCTAAATTGTCTTTTCGGCGACGGTGAAGTAGCCCTTTTTTTGGAGCATTGGAAAAGTATCCAGTTTGTTGTCAATCAAATACAGACGGCGTAGGTTCATCAGCTTGAAGATTGATGAAAGTAGAGCTGTCAGCTAGTTGCGCGACAGATTCAAGATCTCCAGTTTTGGTCAAAACTCGACCCCGGATGATAGTTTGCTTATTTCGGTATCGCTCAAGTTGTACAGGCAATCGGTACCTGGCGGCGAATGTCGCGAAAAAAAAAACAGTTCGGATAAGTCAGACTAGTTGTCAGTGTCAGTGTCAGATTTCAACCGTGGTGAGCTGTGACAGTGTTCAGAAGTACAGCTTTTTTAAGAGAAGTTCAACTCAAATTTGGTGAATAAGTTTATTATCTCAGTACATTTTCATATTAGTTTTTTCATAACATTTTGTATTTCTATTCAACCAAAGTACTCATTCACCATTATTGTTCCATTATAATACCAAAACATGCGACTTATAAGTCATATAAATGTAGGCTTTGAAATACGAGACACGTAAAAATAAAACAAATACACATACGTATACTTTATTTTAAATTATATTTAGACTAACGGAGAAACTCTTAATTTATACTTAATATCAGCAACGATATTAATCTTAGTTTTTATAAATTATAATTAAACTTCAGTAGTATACCTCGCGATGTATGTAATAAGTATATTCCACTCGATTTATGTTAAATGCCTTACAAATGTTTGCTAAAAATGTTTTAATTTGTTTATTATTCTACAGAAATGCTCATCTTTCTTTTATTTCACATAAATATACAATTATTTTATGAAATTAATAACTGTCCACACAAAATTTATTTGGAACAATTATTTTCAAATTTAACGGATAAACATCTATGAACGCTGATAGCAACTTTGCCCACAGCGGAAGTGGCTCTGAAGCAACTTTGCCCACAGCGGAAGTTGCTTATTTTAGGTGCGAGTGTGTTGGTGAGCCGGAATTTTTGAAGTTTCGTGACATTTGTCAATACGATTTTCTATGTAACAATACTAACGCACCTAAAGTTTGCAACCCCATGGTAATATAGCTTGTAGGCAAGTAACGGAAAATCGGCCGGAGTTGGGGGTCTCAGTATTGTCTCTGCTGTTTAGTACAATTCAGTGTAGTGCTGTCGTGCGTTTGCTGATAAAGGGCGAATAGCTAACATGGAGATGGAATATGTTTATTAATAAGAAAAGTTAACAAACGGATAGGGTCACTATCCGTCTGCCAGCTAAAACACGTGTTAGAGAGCGGATAACGTTTTTTTATTAATACGGGGGTAATAAAACAACAAAACTTACCTTCTACTACTAAACATTTTTTAAATTTCTCATTTAAGGACGCAGAACATGTAGAACGACTGAACGAATCTGGTGAACTACGTCAACTTTTGAAACCATATAAGGTATATCTTAAAATTTCAATTTGCACCTATTTCAATCTAAGACATTTTATTTTTCAGTCAATTACATCAACATTTACATGCCAAACATGCGGTGGCTATCGTCTGCTACCATGTCCATCGTGCAACGGTTCCAAGAAATCCGTCCATAGAAATCATTTTACCGCTGAATTTGTTGCACTCAAATGTATGAATTGCGATGAAGTTGGTCTGGTTAAATGTCACAACTGCTAATTTTACAACTAAAGCTGAATTCAATAACAATCTACGAACAATTATTTATTAAAATAAAAATAAAAAGCTAGCAATACAGTTTAAAAAAGTTTTAAAATAAATAATAAATTAAAAACTAATTTAAACTTAACAAGCGGATTATGTAAAATGTCGGTTGTGATAATTTAACTAATAATAAAAAAAACAAAACACGTTATTAAAATAAACTGCAAATGTTTGATGTGCCTAATATTTATATATTTTTATTACTCACCCTTTTTGTTTAATAGAAGGTTGTTGTTAATTTGAAAACATATTCAATGACCTATCTTCAATACAGTCAAAATTCTTCTCGAAATTTCGCTTCTATGCTTGAAAAAGAAAAATCATTTGTTATTTACCTAACTGCAAACAAAACAAGCCCAATCGAAAATATCAAACCATTTTCTTAAGCAAAAAATGTTTTTCCTTACGTATAGTGACATTTGTATATTTTAATTGTAGTCTTAGCCATAAAGAAAATATTGTTTACATATACAAACTATGAATATATAATGTAAGTTTTACAATATCATTGTATTATTAAAAAAAAAAAACAGTATGCTAATAAACTTTTTATAGTAAATTAATAGGGAGCTTTCTTTTAATTTTTAGCCATACGTCACTGAATTTTGTGCATTTTACAAGCAAAACATAACAAATTTAGTCATGTAATACTCGATCACGGATGCGGTAATTCAACCCCTGATCACCACTGATATAGGAAAGTAAGTTTACCTATATTACGAAATGAAAAGAAACACTGCCTAACAAAACCGTTTCTGTTTCGCTGGTGATAAGGGCGTTCCTCCATTTGGGAAAGAGTGCATTAGACGTCACTGCAGGAAGACCAATGTATTATCATTTCTTAAAAGGTGGTTCAATAGCATTACACTTATATTTTTGTATTTCTATCTTTTTAAATTAATTCAGAAATGATTTAGCAAAATATTCCACTTTGTGTATGTCAGTGCAGAGATAAATCTTCACTTTTGGAAAAAAAAATTTTTTCGGATCTAGATTGATTTTCATGTTTGAAGTGGAAAAAAAGTTTATTTCTGGCTAACTCAATATACACAAGAGCCAATAAAACTCGGATCTATGCCCAAAACACATGTGAAGAAATTCTGGACGCAGCGCAGAGTGCAGTGCTGCAAGTAAAACAGATGTGCAGAACATTTTTACACATGTATTGCATCGGCTATTAGGGCTGGTGTCCTTCGTCGACCAGGCAGCTGATATGTTTACAACCAAAACAACAACAAAAACGATTAGTAGTGTCAAAAGGCGATGATGCCAAATGATTGAAATTGCAATTTATTTTCTTTTGTGTTGTGTTACCCTTCAATTTAGAAATAAAGACATGTGACAGTTCTGCAGGGAGTGCAGAATTTACGTGTGCCCTATGTCCATACAAACATGTGTTTTCTAATCTTGCTGCGCAGTGAATTCTGCACATGTGTTTTGGGCAAGGTTAATTTGGCAACAAAAATCTGATAGCACAGACCAAAATCTGAAATGCCAAATTAGAAAGGGCGGATCTTTTTTTGTTTTTTTTTTTTTTTCGACCTGAAGTAGCTAAGTAATGTTTTTGTGCATCTAATTCAAATAGTATTCTATTTAATTTAGCTAGGGAATTTCGAGTCACATTTTGCTCGATTCCAGAATTTCTAAATAAGTTCCCTTCATACAATAGGCGTTTTTCTTTTTTAGTTCAAAGCAGAACCTGAACTGTTATACAGAAAGTCAGTGTTTCTTTTTAGCTCAGATACATCACAGCTCAAATTTGTGTTTCTTTTTTCGTTCAGAGCATGATCAGAGCGCGCTCTATGAGCTCAGAATAATTTGACAGAGCTACCTGAGGAAAAAGCTGATTACACATGTACAAGCACACTTCCAGTCACATTTGACAGAAAAAAAAAAAACAGGAAAAATCAAAACAACATCAGAACGCTCTGAGCAACTCAATTCAGTGCTCAGCTCTGAACTAAAAAAGAAAAACGCTTAATGCGAAAATTAATACATACTTTTGAAACTTTATCTGTAATGTGTAATTCGATTGAACATCTTCACATTTGCTTTCAGATTTCGTGTGTCTATTCGAACATTAAAACGTCACTTGCTCTTTTTTGTGTTGATATACGTGCGATTCGAATATGTGTAGCCTTTGATAATTTTCTATACGTTTTCCATTCACTGGTTAAATATTTATACATAAATAATTTACAAAAATTCCTTCACCTTTCCTTGCAGTAGAAAAAATGAAACTGAAAACCTAAACAAACTCCACCAGTTGTCAAACTCAAACGCACTTGTATTGGTAAATCTGAAGCGAGAAAAAAATCTAGTTTCGCAAAAGTGCTTTGAACTCTGGAAAAGATTGCTTTAAATAAAAAGTGACCTAGAGCAAAAAAAAAAGTGCTCTGAGAGTGCCCAATAGAATACCACAGCTGTCAGTTTGTACCTACCTACCTAGCAGTTCAAAATCGAGTCCAATTTTTGTTCGCCTCAAAATATCAATTCACTCAAATTCTACTACAGAACTGCTCTCCTATCTACCTGAACGCAAATGTTCGCTGAATGTTTTGCTGTTAGCTGTCACTTGAAAAGAAATGTCAAAAAGTGACAACAAAAATAAAGAAAAAAGAAGTACCTCAACAAAAAATTTCAAGTACACCAAAATAGGAAGGAATAAATATACACACAAAACTGACAAAACGATATATTGACGTTGGAGCTGGAGGTCAAAGGACAATTGGTTTTCTGTTGGCTAAGTTGTTCCTCGCGGTGAAAAATTACCCAGTCAAAGCGGCAGAACAGCGAAAGAAAAGTAAAATGTCTGTTCGCACCATCACTTAACAAGTTGCTTAGTGCTACTTTTTAATCTAATTAAGCCCAAGCTTCTAAGGCAATTTTGTTTTTTTCCGCCAGAAGATTTAGTTTGTGTTGCTTAGCAAAAATCGTTTGTTGTGCCAACAGAACCTGTGTTTTATTGTGTTTCCTCATTCCTGTCTCTAAAGCTATGCAGCGATAAGGAAAGCAAGTCAACACTCACGCCTAAACAAAGGAGTCACTGCCAGTGGAAGACAAAACAGTATTGTTGTTTACCGATTGCTCTTATATGAGTATAATTGAAATTACTGTTCGACTTGCTGGAAAAAAAACATCCATTCAATGTCCACATCTGACGAGGAATCCCAATTGGCTTGTAGTACATCATCTTCACCCTTTGACGATAGCTTTGATAACGCGGATTTTCTTTACTCGGATGTGCGAATCAATCAATACGCCCAAGCGGTCTTAGACTTTAGCTCTCAGTATGGAAGTGACTACAGTATATCGTACACGGCGCTTAATATCACGGGACGCCCATCGAAATTTCCTGATTATGGAGATTTTCCCGAAACATTTGCCATGGTACGTTAGACAAATTGATTGGAAATCGAACAAATGCAGTGCGTAGCACTTTTGTAAACAATGTTTATAATCCCCTTTGAGTCTGATGTAACAGAGTAAAGTGGTTTTTAGCGTTTTATGAATTCACTTTTGTTTTCCAGCGAACATATGGCAAATGGTGGGATATGGCGCCGTCAAGAGTGCGAGAAATAAAGCCACAAAACTTACCCAGTATTCCGGCACATGATTTTATTGGTAAGTGATAGAGTTGTCTGGTATTTCTTGTAAGCATTGTTCTTAAGATGTAATCACTTGAATCGTGATTTGATTTAAACATGTAGCTAAAGATTCGTAGCAGATTTACGATTGACCTATAAGTAGCGATTAGGAATAAACGCACGGCAATGGGATATCCAATGGCAGAGTGACAAATTAAATTAGCTCGTGGACATGCTTAATCAGTGCTTTCTTTGTTTCCAAAGCAAAATATGTGTTATGACGCATTTACACCTGAAGCTTTTGATATTGTAAAAACAATTGAGCCTTAGTTCGTTCGAGTGATGTTTGTTGACGCGCTGTGAAGGTAGAGTAGATCAGCGGACTACTCTGGAAGTACAGAGTCTGGATATGTCTGGAGTCGGCGAAGTTCCATGCTTTGATTCTCGATAGTAAAAGGAGATCCCAATCTTGTTGACTTATAAAATTAGAGAGTTCTTTGAAACTCCTTGTTTATTCTATGTAATTTTTTCTTATTGTTCTTCCAGTAATAAGCTTCGAACAGTACGTTATACCCGAAGAATTGGCTATATTCGAGACTTACAATCCCGGTGCTATTGTCCGAATTTGGGCGTACACAATCGCAGAGAAATGGATATGTCTGTGGGAAGTCGCCCCGCAAGCATATTCAACAATAAACGCCTGTCGATTCTCCCCACCGCTGAAGAAAATACTGCTACCCACAAAGTAACCTCAAAACCCTCTAGCCTTCGAAGAGTTGATTTTAACATTCATCTTATTACAGTACTATAAGACTGGAATTCAACCACAGCCCATTGCATTATTTCACCGAAATTGACGGCGTGGTGTTAGTAGGAAGGAAATCAAGCGTCTACAACGCCCAGGACATCATGAATATTTGTAAGACACGCCATCGCAAGGGCCCAATTGTTCGGAAGCTGGAGAGTATCAAATTTCGACCTAGTTTCAAGGAGAACCTACAAAGTTTACTAGATTTTCTAAAGAACGATTTGGACAAATTTATTGAAGAGACAGCAGCCGTCACATTGAATGAGGACGAACTCGGAGAACAACGTGCCGTTAAACTTGGACTGAGTGATATGCCTGTGAGCGGGAGAGCCTATTTTTCCAAGTAAAACAAATAATCTTCTCCCCCATTGCAGTTTGAGATTTTGCTGAACATTTTTTCGCACTTGGATTTGATATCGTTGTTTCGGGTTGGACAGGTTTCAACGTTTCTCTACGATGTCTCCACGCACCCACTGTTGTACAGTGAATTGAACTTAAAGCCATATTGGCATTTGGCTACGTCGGAGCTGTTGTGCACTTTGGCTAAGAGATCGACGTTGATGAAGAAACTGGATTTATCGTGGTGTGGGCTATATAGTTCGATTTCTCCAACCGAGTTTAAGAAGTTAACTTGTTGTTTTTGAATTGCGGTTGCCGGAATGTCGTAACAATTTTTCGTTTTTAGGTTCATTCAACAGCGCGGAGACAATCTAACACATTTGCGACTGAACTCCTGCAGGTTTCTAAATGCAAGCTGCATTGAAACTGTCGGAATTGTCTGTGATAACCTGAAAGGTAAGTACAGTGTCTAATGGGCTTATAAAACTCCTGCAGTTTCACATAGACCTGATCCTTATACTCTAGAATTATATCCTGTCAAACACTTTTGTTTCCCTTTCACTTGCAGAGCTTTCATTGAGAAACTATGCAATAGATCCGCCCATTTTGAACTTTTCTTGCTTGGCCAATCTTAAGAACTTGGAACGGCTCGATCTCTTCCGTACTGTTATCGAACCAGATCTGCTTTTGACCATGCTCGAAAGCAATCGCAAGTTGAAACATTTAAATTTGGGTAAGTAACAGAGGCGCATATTTATCCCGAGTCAAACATCAAAAAAGGAATTTAATTTCAGCATTTTGCGGGATCGGAGTAAATATGGACGATGTTGCACTACAAATAGCCAAGTACAATCAGCAATTGGTGTCGTTGGACATGTGGAAATCCCACTCCTTGTCTTCGATGGGCTTACAGGCTCTATCCATGTGTCATGATATAGAAGAAGTCGATTTCGGTTGGTGGTACGTTGAAAATACTCAAAGTAGCAATTTCCAGGTAACATATATACTTCTTCAGTTTAAGGGAAGAGCCACTGCCGGGTGAAAGTCTCAAAGATCTCCTTATTGGTTGTCCAAAGCTGAAGAAGCTATTTCTAGCTGCAATTCGAGGTATAACCGATCGTGATGTAGAGAATATTGGAAATTTGTGTCCCAACTTGGAACAACTCGATTTGATGGGAGTGCTGGGCATTTCCACTGAGCGGTGTTATGAGTGAGTTCGAAATGTATAAAGTCTATGCCCGTCTCAAATTTCTTCTCAATTTCCAGAATCCTTTTAAAGTGCAAGAAGCTGAAGTTGCTAGATTTAAGTTTCTGTGACAATATCGATGAGAACCAGGTGAGCGAGCTTCCTTAACTAGTTTCATTAATATCCGTATTAATTTTCTAGATTAGTAAATGGTGCCAAATGTTCAAAGTTGACATCAAGCGAAGCTTTGTACCTCCAGACTTCCTGACACACTACGACTGAGAGTAGCATCAAATATAAATGGAAAAACCTCGTTTTTTATAAGAAAATCAAAACTACTACAAGTATCTATTTTACTACAAGAGTGCATTAAAAAAAAAATATTTTTAACAGGAGAGAAAAAGAAATTTAATCCATGTATATTTATGTACAACTGTCACGTGGCAATGCTATGAACAAAGACAAGTGAATATAAAAGAAAAGATATTAAAGACTTATTTATTTGACTGGATATTCGTTTTTTTTTTAGGAAGAGTATGTTAGTGCGGCCTTACGTTGGGCGCCATACATCAAAGATGGCAGACCCCACCCTATAGACTTCCATTTGCGCTGTACCCCTGAAAATATTTCTGGTAGGTTCTACAGCAAGTGCAATAGGAAACGGTATTGTACATGATTGAAAGTGGAGATACCATCCGTGCAAGAATCATATTTAAAATGAAAATCTGTTCCACAATACAACGTAGATATATGCATGGAAAGAGTTTAGGTTAAATACAAATGCGTCACTGCAACTATGCGCAATCAGCCTAGAAACCTTTTTATTAATGCAAAGATTTGGCATCACTCGCAACCAAAGTTATGACCAGCGCCAGTCAATGACGTGTCTCAACGTTTAATAATGTACCTATGCACTACTTTATATAATTAACACCAGCTAATTTCCTGACAATTAAAATCATGCAACAAGTTTTAAAACAGATTTCTTATCACTTCAAGTTCAATGTTCATTCAATATAATTTATTTCAATAGCTAAATATTTTTCGGACAGTGTACAAAAGTTTCAGAATATTAACTGAAGGATAAATTATTCAACGAAATTTCCGAAATGAATTTTCTCATACGTGTTTTATTGGGCCTCTATCCCTGTAAAGTAAGAGGGAATCTTCAACACGCATTTAAAACAGCTACATTCTGCTTGACAACTCCGAAATTCACAACAAGGTAAATAATTATTTATCCCAAGTGGAAGTAACCTGACTGCAGCTGCTTATGTTTGGTGATTGTGTTCATGACAATGCTAGAAATCCACTTTCATCTCAATTCACTTTCAGCGAGCGGGATAAAGAAGTTCAACGAATGAAATCTTAAGTCGAGACACACAACAAAATATTATACCAGTACCACTGTATGTATTTTCTAAGATTGTACCTAATTTTTCCACGAAAAAAAGATTTTATGTATCGACGCAACATTTTGAAATCAACAACGAAACTGAAAAGCACTGAAAAGTATTTTAAAATGCTCAACCGAATACCTAACCATCCAGCTAAACAAAAAATATCCCCTCCGTGAAGCTATTCTAATAATTCCCTCCTTATAATTATTCCCACCAACGGACATTTCTGAAGCTGTCATTCGGCTGTCATCTGCTTTCACAGAACAACCCTGGAATTTATTGGAGAAAAGAACTCCCCATGGCCGTGTTCTTTCCACCACACAAAAAAATAACTTCGTGAAACGTGAATCTCTTTGCGAAAAACTAAACAAAATTTTGCAATTACATTTCAAATAAAATTCACAGTAAATAGAAAAATCAATTTCCCGTCAAAATACCATCCGCCGAGGGTCGGAAAAGTGCGAAAAATATCTCTTTTTGCAGTGTATACCTTCTAAAGAAGCAGTGAAAAAAAATATTTTCTTTTGACAATTACGCGACCAGAGATGACAATTTGATGCGTGTTTTCCTTTTTTAGTCCGTCAGCCAGTCTGTCGTCATTTTTCGCCTTCGTCGGGCCGTTCTTTCGTTTGCTGTGTATTTGCATAAGTTTTTCCATTTAATTTCCAATTGAATTTCCAAATAAATTTCCATATTGAAATCGTCGCGACGTGATACCTAAATAATTATGTGAGTTCGTTATCCGAGTGAAAAGTGCAAAGGAATTTCTTTGCTCAAGTAGCAGCAGCACCAAAGAAGAAGAAGAAATGTGTTGCCAGTGTTGCCATCAATTATCTTCAATTGTATGTCAAATCGAAGAAGAAGAGAAAAAAGTAAATTTTTGTTTGTTAAATTAGTGCAAAGTGAAAAGAGAGAAGCGAAAAATAGAAGAAGAAGAAGAAAAAAAGTGCTTTGTCCAAGTGAAATTGCACCCAACACCTGTGATAAAGGTGTACGCGCATATAGATAGTTAATCTACAAAATTTGTGGCTCATAATCCGGATCTAGAGTTGATTGCCAGCTAAGCTATGGAATCAAATGATTTGATTAGCGATGATGGTGGTGGTGGCGACGGCAGCACCAATGCCAATGATTCCAATACAAATGCAGATGACTCGGTAAATAGATCAATACCATCATCATCGTCATCAGGAGCAGATCCCAATCCACCAATCCCAAGCACCAGTCGCGGCGAGTCGGACAGAATTGCAAATATGATACGCTCAGCAACCCTGTACAAGCGTCAACACGAGATCGGAGCATTGGTCAATGCGGAATGCTGTCGCAACGGACCTACGCCCGAATTGGATGCGATCATGTATCATCTGTTCTGTCCCAAGGAGTCCATCGACAATACAGAAAAGATGGACTGGATACGTTGGTTAATTGCCGGAGGTCGGACACTCGAGGAGTTCGTCAAAATTGGTGAGTAATGCGGTATTTTTGTACTACGCTCGATGACTGGTTGTTATGAAATCAGTTTGCAACTAGCTGTGTGCGTTTTTATTTCTAAACTCTTCTTGCGCCTTACCTATAAGTTTCCTATTATAATGGTGGACAATAATTATTATATTTTCAATTTAATGGAGACCTTGATATTCGAGTATGAATCTATCAAATTATGGTGACGTTAAGAGCGGGTTTTACAAGTTTCTCGTGCAACAATAAAGGCATAAACGTGTTTGTTCAAAGTTTTCATAGAATTAGAGGTCAATTTGGACAATGTTGCGTTGCGTGCCGTTTGTGTGCACTTTTTTTTTTATAAATATCTACTTGACTAGTTACCTATACGTTTAATAAATTGTGCGTTTTGTTTACAAGTTTGACCTTTGCATTCCATTGGAGTATGAGTCGTTTTGTAAACAAAACTGCTTGAATGAGGGTGGGAGCATAGGCAACGTCACTGTATTTTGTAGTAAAAAGGAACATAATTACTCCCATTAAGAGAGACACAGCCATGCGCATAGTATACCGAATGTACGTTGCTTAATATCCTAAATATGCATTCCTAGGTAAGTATGTACATACCATAGCGATTTCATCTTCCATGGGTTCCTCAAACTAGTACCTACACATTATCGCCCTTTCTGAAAGCGAACATCCACCAGGAATATGTACCTACCTACTCGTACAAAACAAGGTTGGTGGGAAATTAATGTAATAGCGATGAGACATCTATTTCCAGATGTAAAAATATCCGTCTCTTCGATAAAATTAAGTCGGAATATTGAAAGACGTGAGGTGCTGATTCTGTGTAAATATAAATAAAGTACGGTTAACGACTCAAAATTAAAAAAAAACAAGAGACTGACGCTTATCTTGAGGAGGCGTTTAACAAAATAGGATAGAGTCGCCTGAATTCGAACACTCCCAGTATTCAAACCCTTTAAACTGTGTTAGATATAGGTATCTCAGATTTTCAAATACTGCAAATGCAAAATTCTAAATGTGTTATTTCCTCTTAACCCCTGCGACACTGACAACTAGTACAATCAATGTCAACGTTAAAAGAAATATTAGGAAGCACCTATTTTTTTTTTTGAGATTTCAAAGAGTGCATCACTATCCATTTCTGTAGAAAAAAGAAACTGTTGGGGATGTCGTGAGAAACTGCGTTTTTTTGGGTAAACATTTATCTAAATACGTGTTATGTTACCCTTGTGTCTATTGTAGTTCATTTTAGAACAAATTTGATCTTAAACGTTTATAATTTCATTCTTTTTTAATTGTACGAAAGCATAGGAAGCATATTCGAACACTAGTTTTGGGATAAAGTGGACGTCCAGTACAACGAATGATAATGTTTGATGTCATTCACTATATCGAGCGCGTTCGTTATATCGATCGATTTTTTATACTGCATACCTTAAGTCATTAAAAAATTAAAAAATATGTTTATTTAAACGGTTTTATGTGATGTTCAATTGAATAGATGTTAGTCCTGCCATTTCAGGGTTTTTAAACCAATGCTCCTTATATCGTATGGCAAATCATGAGCACCTATATCTGAAAAGCGTTCGTTATATCGCAAATTCGCTATATCGGATATTCGTTTTAATGGACGTCCACTGTATACCTACCTAGGCATCTTTCTGTTGCCACGAGCAAAAACAGCTAAAGTCGAGTTAAGACGAAATGAGTTTTTGATACAATTAGATTCAGCATGCCCAAATCTTCAAGATTCGTTTTTACAGCTTTTTATCTTCAAAATTGGAATTTTAATGCCGACGACTTTTAATAGATAGTCTAGAACCATTTGTCATTTTAAGCTTTTTAGCAAAACGTTAATATGCTCTCCTGAAAAATTATCAAATTCGACTTTAGCGGTTTTTCCTTGTTGCAACAGCTTTGTCAAAATAGTTTTTTTCTCGCTCAGGCCTTAGATATTATAAGTAATTAAATAGTTTGTACAGCTCTTCTATCAATAAACAAAAGAAAATCTATTCGAACACCTTTTTCCCAGTGTTCGGATCAAGGAAACTCATACCTAGGTATATTTTTTAGTTTCCTTTGTTCGAACAGTTTTTACAATGTATAAAATAAATACTTTAAGTTTAGTCTGTACACAAAATCTTGTGTTCGGAATCAGGAAACAAGTGTTCGATTATTGGGGAATAAGATTGCTTTTCAGTTTTTACTTTAAAAAACAGTGAAAGTTACTTAGAAAAACTTAATTTGAATAACAAATATTTGAGTTTGAGCAACTAATTTTACGTCACATATTTACGTTAAACAGTTTCCTCACAGTGAACGATTACCTTAATGTGAGCCACTAAGGATTCGACTGTTCGACTACTGTGGACATGACCCAATCACACTAGCTATCAGAAGATCTCTTTAAAAAAAAAGACTCAAGCAGTCATTTGGGATGTGTAAAGTTTTGAGTAACTCTCATCAAAAACTCTGCAAAAACAACCAAAGTAGGCACCTACCACTTTACTACTTTGTACATTAAAGACTTAGAGCAACCCTATCAGTAGCTACGATAACAAGTAGATCTGAAAGCCATTTAAAGAAATAAAAGTGCTTTTATACGAGCTTGAGAATTGCAGCAATCGTCTTGGCTGGCCTGTTCATTTTTTTTCTCGAAATTTCTCTCAAATTTTCTATCCGTGTACCTACCTCCATCATAATGCAAGGCGCAATGCGTTTCGATAAAGTAACAAATAGGTACCTACCTACGCAATAAAAACTCACACAAAACGAATGGTTGTGAGGAGCTAGGCCTAGGGTCCCTACGGACCTCTTGCGCCAACTATTTATTTTATTTGTTATGCAACAATACTTTGAACGATAGTGTTTAATCAAGTTTGGAAGCAAGTGAAGTATGCAGTCGCCTTTGCTGCTACGTCATATCACTCTGTGCTAATTAAACATATAGGTATAATTCTGATAGCTCGATGCTCCATAGCAAGAACTTATCTATGCGAGTATTTTGGCATAGCAGTGAGGTTACAACCCAGGTAAACCCAAAGTGACGGTCTGCTGGATACCTGTTTAAAAGATTACAGGACACGAGTTTTCTCTGCAAAAACAATTGGGAGCCAAACTCTTTGTAAAAACCGGTCCTGACGAATTGGAAATCAACTTAATCTCTACAACTTTTCACAACCTGTAAACACTGAGACAGGTTAAGAAACGTAAATGAAGCTTTAGTCTTACTAAATACAAAGTATGCATTGGTCGAGGTATGATTAAGCTACAACTCCTTTCTGGTTTCCTTAAAAATACATTGCCGATTAGGGAACATCTACCAACAATTTTCAGATATAGGTGGAGATTCTGCAAGGATACCGTCAAAACTACCATGTGGGCCGTGGGGCCCTGCGGCCTGATAAAATATTTGAAAAAATACCAAATAGTAGATTAGATATGTCATTCGCAGACACACTGATCATTCGTGCTCTAAAGGGACCTCTCTAACGTGTAATTATTTACTAACTTAGGTGGCGCTACAGTCCGTGGTGGACCTGGGTCTCGACCAAAACGCCTCTCCAATTTTCGCGATCTTTTGTTTACTGCCTCCAGTTGCGCACCCCAAGTTGGTTGAGGTCTCCTTCCACTTGCGCGCGCCACCTTAGGCACTCTTCTACTTTGTCCCTCCGGTTTCGAATCAGAGCGTTGGTGTCCATTCGCTCTACATGTCCCAGCCATCTGCAGATGAGGGTCTTATATAAAGTCTCCTTAGTGTTTCTCAACAAGGCCTTACTAATGAAATGCCTTCTGACTCGTAGGCCGAAGTAACAACGGTTTGCACCTGTGATTCATCGCTTGATTTCTGAGGCTACGATTTTTCAGAGTTAATAGTGCAGTCGAGGTAGACAATGTCCTCAACTACCTCAAAGTTAAAGCTGTCTATCGTGACGTTCTTTCCGATACGTCGGTCGATGTTGAGTGTCCCTTCTGGTTGACGCCATATTTTGTTTTGCCCTCATTCGGCACTAAACCCATTTTGGCGCTTCTGGTACTGACACTTTCAAACGCACACAGTAACAGCTCGCTGTGTTCTGCCACTGACAGGCTTTTGGAAGATTATGACCATATGGTGTTGGCTTGCGAGTTTTGCAAATCAAATGACAGCGCGTCACTTTGTCTGAATCCTTTTTTTGGTCCTCAACAATCTCGCTGACATTGTTTCCACCCTTTATGGAGCAGCGAACGTTCTCCATCTTCATTCTGCACAATCTGACAAGTTTGGCATGGCACTGTATAGATCGTCTCTACAAGTGCTGTCACATGCTGCCTTAAAATCGCTAGATAGGTGGTATCAACTTGAACTTCTTGGGTTTTCTCCAGGAAAACGTATAAAATATTCAAATATAAGACCATATTCCGCCTGCCAATTGCTATTTTTTGGTCTAAAAAGTGAGGTTTGCCAAGAAACAACCTTTATCTCTATTTTTCTCAATTACAGTGAGATGTAGATATCCTGTTGTTTTCATCGCGAAAATCTAGAATGGGTAAGACAAGTATAGCTATTGAAAACCAAGGCACTTGTCCGAAGGTTATTCGAAAAAATTTAAGTAAATTTAAGATGGTGCGAACAAGTGGGAAGGAAACCTTGCCCAACTTGGCTGTTTGCCAGGTCTGCCCCGGACTGCAGCGCCACCTTAACAAGAAGGAGTGGGTACATTTTCTGACACAAAAAAAAACCTTAAATGAGCTCTATTGTTAAACCACGTCACTCTCAAGTCGTCCCTGCCTTACATATTCGACTGACTGAACTCGATTATCGTGCCCACTATCTGACTTTGATTGCATCTTTTCTGTATATGTATTGAAATGAACTAGAGGCTTGATATTAATTTTAGAGTCCTCACGGAGCAGTGCATGTATGTATAGTCGCCAACCATCCATATTACCCGCTCTTTTCTACTGAGTTCAATCAGAAATCCTTGTCGAATAGATAAACTCCATCTTCCGTCCTTTAAACCAACTTCCATAATCTTAGCAAACAATGACAAATATACCTACCTACTTGCTGATCAATAGCATATAAAGCCCACTGTCAGATCCGCGTCGTCACAAAAGATTAAAATACCATTTGCCTGCCTTCAACAACTTCTATGTAAATATCCGCCATCTCCCGCCACAGAGCTATCCGCTTCCATTAGAATTTCTAATCCTGGCCCAGGGTAATCGTTTCGTATTCAAATTTATTTTGTTTTCAAAAAAACCCTTCGGATACTCTTTGGTCTGCCAAGAGACCAGCACCGTCTTCCGCGATACCATTCTACGAACGGCGAGATGCACGTGTTTTGCTTCCTCCTAATATAATCGCAAAAGGCAGCCAAAAGTAAAACCTGTGGCAAAGTAAAATCGAACTCACATATATACGAAGCACGAATGAAGGCAGAAGAAGAAATAATTTTCATACCTGATGGCGGCCGATGGTGGTTCTTGCTTCTTTCCTTCATCATCTTTTGGCATGGCAATTTTCCAGTGTAAATTGTTGCTGGAGAACGAACGAAGTACCTACCTCGCTGGAGCATTGAACCTTATGTTACTCACTCGCATTTCTTTAGCCAACAACGACCACGATTTTAGTTTATTTTGTGTATCTGTTGGGTTTAAGTTTTAGGGGTCTCCTTCGGTGGATGTGCTTCTTCTTTATCGCCTGTCTTCTTCTATCAATCTATCCATCTACCTGGTGATTGTTTTACCTGGTTTTTCGTTCTCGCCTCTTCACAATTCGAATGGAAATGGAACCCAGAAAGAAGAAAACCCAAAACCACAATGTTTTCACAAAGAGACTGAGGTGGAGGTGTGTGTTCGGATTTTCTTTTTCTACCATCAGATGTAAGCTGGAAAATGTTATTGAATTGCCTCAGGTTAAGCTGAAACAGAACTAAGGCACAGGCAGAGCGACAACGAGGCAAGCGGATGTCTATTGATTTCCTTTTGACGACAGTAAGTAGGGTAGTAGTTGATTGTGTGCTGCCACATTTAAATGGTACCTGTCAGTGGCAGGTATATATATGTGAACTGTTGATGACCTCTACTCTCTTTCTTGCGTTCGCAGAACAGCTGACAATCCAGATTAATGACAGATGTTTGATTCTTGTCTCACACAGCTGACCTTGTCAGTGAAACAATGAATAGCCATTGCGAGAAATTCAAGTCCGCATTTCACGCCCATATTCGAAGACAAAAATAATAAAAAAAAAAGAAGAAAAGTCAAGGTCAAGTCGTGCTTTTGTATACCTACTCGTGAAGTGTGAACTTATTTTATTTTGGAGATGACGACAAATTAAACTTCAATTCAAAAGAGGTGTAGATACACATACGTGTGTATTTTGTTTCCTTCAAAAATTAACATAAACACCGCATCCATGTGAATCGTGTTTGTTTAGAGACAACATTGACCTAGATTTTTAATCTGCTGCATGGAAATATGGGGAAATCAAGAGGTCTACCCGATTGTATTGCATTTGGCGCCACGCAGTTTTTTTATGTTTTATTAATCATTAATATACCTACCTATACTACATAATTAGAGCGACAAGTTCGACTGAGTCACCATTAAGTCAACAGACGTTTCTAATGACATCAACATGGTTGTATTTATCGAGAAGACCTACGTTTCCACCCACGAAATCCTTTTAACTGATTGGGCTAGTACGCTATGGCGGTTGACCAGAAGGGCTTTAGAATTGTGGTGTTGATATTTACCGAGTTGGTTAGCTTACTTTCAATAAAGATCGATAAGTTGGGTCAACTTAGAGTTGGAGGGTTTGTTTATGACTGTAATATTTTAATAGAACTTGGTAGAGGATTAGGAAACCTTGTAATAAACCTCTAAGGCTTTGAGATTAAGCCATGTTCTCATGCCAAGAACGGTGTTTCTTTCCTTTTTTTGTGAAATGCACCTAAAAACCAGAAGATAGTCTCTGAATGATAATATTTCTAAGAATATTTTCAGGTTTTTATACGAATTTCTCGAGGGACAGAGCTGGATGTGGTTTTTGGATAAATAAATGAACGAGAGTTTTAAATAAACAAAAAAATATAATTCTGCGTTTTAACAGTTAAGCTTAGTACGCTGCTCGAGCTAAATGTTCGCTCCCATACAAAATTCTATCCAAAATTTAGCTGAGCTAAATTTAAGCGAACCCATTTGGCTGAGTGGTATGCAGCTTGAGCTAAATAATCAAACTTTAGCTTCAGAATGTAATTAATGTATCTGTCAAGATTTAGCGCGCCCATTTAATGGGTCGGGACATTTCCTCAAGCTAGATTTTGACAGATCGTTGGTTTCTGTTTTTTTTTTTTTTGCGTTTTTGTGTTGCGAAGAATGGGAGAAGTGAGCAAAGATGATTTTTTTTGAATAAAAATCTCAATGAGGAGTACATAGAATTGGAAATGGATGAAATCAGAGAGAGTTGAATTTTTTAAGTAAGTTATTTTCCAAGAACAGCTATTTTTTTGTGACATTTATCCACAGAACTCTATATGTCAAAATTTAGCTAGGAATTCAGCCGATGTTTGGAGAGAAAAGTTGGAGAGCAGATAAAATTTAGCTTAGCTTCAGCAGCGTACTAAGCTTTAAATAAAAAAAATAGAAAGATTATTAGAGAAGTTAGTTGCAATTGGCCAACAGAATTGTTCTGTTTAAAGCTTTGATTCTCTTACAGCTCAATATGTGACCTAACTGTCGCGTTCCATCATCCGCTGCATAGCTAGCGATTCCTCAAATTCAAGTCAAACTCCAATCAAAAAAAATTGGCCACATTCAAAAATCCTGTCGACTAGTTTGGTCTGGACGAGATGTCACCTAAGCGCAAGAACTAAATTGGTCGGGAACGTCACCTTCCCTACGTCAGCCACATATATGCGAACTGTCTATTAGTACTCAGTCACGAATTTCTTGGCTAGTTTCGTCGGCTTCCCTCCATAGACGTCACCTGAAACAGCTGTTCATATCACAAATGAGATACACCAAGTCAGACATCTCTCAGACTTATTAAACTAGATACTTGAACGTCCCCATTGACGACTAATTAAATAGTTATGTCATATGATATTCGACTGGGCTTCTTCAGATTTGCTCTCAGATCTCAGATTTCTTTTGCCTAATCGAACACAAAAACATGACTTGTTCTTTTTATGTTGATATTGGTGCGCTGCGAATATGTGTAGCCTTCAACACTTTTCAAAGTGTTTTCCATTCACTGCGGTTACATTTTATATTAAAACATTCGCAATTTGCGTCCCGATTGATTTCTAAATATTTATAAATAAATGACTTACAAAAATAGATTCACCTAATGCAATTCCTTCCTTTTCTGTAGAAAAAATGCACGAATAGCTTAACAGACTCCCCCAGTTGTCAAACTCAAACAAAATCTGAGAAAAAATCTAGATTCGTAAAATTGCTCTGAAATCTGAAAAAGATTGCTTTATTTTGTAGCAAACGGAAATCAAAAGTGCTCTGAGAGAAAAAAAAAGCTTGAAAGCGCCATCGAATACAACATTAGAGGGCATTTGTTTTTATATGCAGTTTGACATTAGTTTGACGTATTGTCGCTAGTCATCTAGCAGGCAATGGAAGGCGGTCATTCATTGACCTTGATAACTTGCTATCATTAAATTTACGATAACAAAAACTGCAATCAAAGATAGCTCATAAATGCCCGTCACATTCCTTAACAAAAAGTGAAACCTTTCAATCAAAATGGATGCCTCTCACGTACACCAGTAAAATCAATAACGAGCAATGTACATGTTGCGTCGATAAGAATGTTGTTGTGTGTATAGGTGCACTCCAACTTCTAACCGAATCAATTGGGGGTGCCCCCTAAACTAAATTGGTAATTGGCATTTGCAGGTTAAGGTTCCGTTCAGACTTAGCCTGTTCATTTAGTATAAGAGGCTTTATATATAACATGTACCTCTTGGTGATCAACAGGTGTATCGATATTTCTTGCGTGCATTAAAAAAGTTCAACAGTCTTCCCTTCATCCTTATGCTTGTGTTAATTTGATTGTTTTTCCTTAGAAATATGGTATCTTTAACAGATAATAATTATGAGAGCACGCTTCTGTACGCGCGGCTACAAGGTGCATTAAACGGCAGGCATGCGGTCTGGCAGGAAAAGATGTACTTGACTTCGGGCGAAATCGCGTGACGCTTTCTGTTGCTGAGCGACAGAGATAGCGAGAGATTTATAATTGTTACAGCGATTAAGTGAATGTTTATGGACCGCATATATAGCTGATAGATACTTAGCACGTTCAGTTTTTGTTTAGGTCCGCCTTATGTTGTCTACGTACATAGTGTAAGGAGACAATGTGTAATAAGTATGTTTGTTTTTACTCTATGGAATATTTTTATGGTCTATTGTCATTACAGAGAAAAATACACACATATTCCCTTTACGGCGAGTAAGTAACCTCGCTTTTGTTCGCGCTGGTTAACATCGAACACTTGTGTTTGTGTGGTGAAATATTGGGTTGCAACTGTTTGAGAACAATTAAGTGACTTGTTACCAATTAGATGCAGTTTGTTAAGTATTTAGGAAGCGTTGATCTTTCATTACTTATTTACACTTTCTTACGTTCTTATAGTGAAAGTCTTCCCATTACACTTTTCTAATACTCATACCTTGTGTTTCCTCCCTTCATGTTGTCTATTTCGGAATAAGCCCTCGGATCTTCCTATCTCTGCAAAAGCTTAAGCCACGATCCGTCCATTTTAATGGCAGGGATGATAACAGGATACATCAACCAGGCGACTTTGCAATAGAGTTCTGTCTATATAGCTTATTTCTGTCTACAAACGTCAGTTTTCAACAACGAAGAGATGATGGATATTTCGACCTTAAATGCGTAGACTTCATCCCAATTCGGTGGCTTAAGTTTAATTAGGTTTAAGTACCACATGGGTCTTTTTAGTTATTATCATTTATACTTCTTTCTATAATTATGGATTGTGTCAACTTATTGTACAAACTGTCACAGGTGGGTAATTTTTCGTCTGCAATATAAAATTCTTGTTCAGTTCCTTGACAAATCTTCAAGGACAGACTTAGACAGCAAAAAGGTTGTAGAAATCAATTTCCAAAACAAGAGTTCATTTCGACAATGGTACAGAACGATTTGCTGATTGTCGCAGACAACCTTCCGAGTCGAGGAACCATTTCACATTAAATTGATGAGTTTCGCATTCATTTGGAAATCCACTCAAAAACTAGATAAACAACTGTGCGTTTCGAAGGCAATGCCGCCACTGTGTATAGAGGCTTTTGGATCTGAGAATCATAGCATTCTAGAAGGGACTTTCTGCATTCATTCAAAATGGTAATGATCTTTACTTATACGAATAAAATGCTCTTTAGTTGTGGAAAAGAAACTTTTGTTATCCGAAGTAGCCAAATCCATCAACCACCAGAGGGTTATCCGTTTTGAACTCTTTACATAGGTAGGTAGGTACTATATCCTTATCATGTGATCTTTTGCCCGATAATAGTGTAAAAACTTCATCCCCTTAGGAAATTGTAATACAGTGAACATTGGAAAACGCATGAGCTAATTAAAACCGAGGGTGTTCATTTTTTTGAGATTGTTCATGTTCATGTTTTGGAATGTATCATTTTATGATTAAAATTTTATTCCGACCGTATTGTCTTAAAATAAAACACTTTTTTTTTTACATTTTATCTTCGTTTTGCTTGAACATTTTCCTTCTCAACATAGGCATCGTCGTCTCCCTCCTGTTCCTGTTCATGGTTCTGAGACGCGTCAAATTCAAAACTGTCTTCATTCCATTCCTCAACAACTGATAACGGATAGTCAATCTGCAGTTGAATTTGAAGCCGGTAATTTGATTGAAGTTTAATCAAATCTATAAAAACCCTGAGGATTCAAAGTTTGAAGGAGTAGTATTATAGATGTTATAAATGGCTTAAGCTCTGAGTCCCACTTCTCCTTCTAGATATTCAATGGAATATTGTCCTCGTCATTTACTACAAAACGTATCTATAGATTATTGGCCCGGCATTTAGCCTTACTCTATAGTAAGATCTTCTTTCAAAGTCAAGCGTTTTATGCACTCAATAATATTAGAGTCCTTTGCTGAGCAAACTATTTTTGTAGTACAGTTTCGTTGTTTTTATGGCATTTTTTTAACCCAGAAAAGCTTTAACCTGAAAATAAGTCCAAATTTTAAAAACATTTATGTTTCAATTGGCTAAGTAAAATGTTAACCTGTGGTATGAAGAACTTATGGAATCGCTCCATGAAAATTGATGTACTCTCAAGACGATTTGGAGCTTTTGTATTCGGTTGGACAAAGTTTTTGAAGCAGCAAAACCTTTCCCTATAACCAACAACTTATGTATGCGAGTATGCCTGAAGCGCAACACAAGAAAGTAAATCACAGCTGGAGCAGATTTCTCTAATGCTGAAACGTAGGTTTTCTCTAGTAAAAGTTTCCAGAACAATCCAGACTCGTCTGCATTGTATAATTGCTCTTTACACAGTCCCATTTCTTAATTTGTTTCGTTTGGTTTTAATTTAAGCGGATCAACTAAGTGTGCGATGATTGCTTTTCACCAGTTATTTTTACAAGTCGAATGCCGTATCGTTTTTTAAAGCGACCTAACCAAAACCAAAAAACCACCTTGATTTTCCTTTATTTTTAAATGTAACTCTTTAGCTTTCTCTTTTAGCATTAGTCCACTTACAGGCCAATTTTTATTTCGCATTCGAATGAACCACTTTTAAAGACATTTTTCAATTTTTGGCAGCTCCGATGATCTTAATGTCTTTCTTTTGCCCAGTCCAATGTATGTTTGATAAACACACTCCAAAATTAAATCTGTTTTCTTTTTAATACTGCATATTGCTGAGTTAGCAACACCTTTTTTTTTTTGATAAGTTGTCACGATTGTATTTTTTTAAAGCTTTCCAAACTTGCTGATTTTTCGCTTAAGCCTAGTATCCTGCTCGCGCTAAATTTTATCTCCCATAAAAAATGTCTAAAAAAGATAAAATTTTAGCGAGGCAGTTCAGCAAAGCAGTATCCTTCAAGCACGCTTAATTCTTAACGTCGTTATAGTTAGATGGGCCGATTAAAATTCTCAACTCATTTAGCTCGCGAAAAAAATGTCAGGTATATTAAATCGAAGATGCATTTTGACATAAGAAACGGAGGAAAAAGTTTGTAGTGTGCTTGCTATGAATTTTTTGGAAGAGAATATTGACGAGAGAAATAAAAGAAAACCCAAAGCCAAAATAGAGATAGTATTTTGCGATGTATTGAGATATTGGCCGGGATTCACTGCCCGCTAGACGTCTAGCACAAAATATCCCAGATGAAGGAACGCCCGCGCTAGAACGATAGCGCCTGCGGCAAAATGACATTTGACACTTTCGCATAATTATTTCCACACTGCAATTATTAAAGAAATGATACAAGTTGAAAACAATATTTGAATTCCTATTTTAATTACGTTATTACCAATTTTATCACAATTACACTTGCTCGGTTTCGTTTTTTTTGTATTTTGTTAACGTTTGAACGATTTCCTTTGACAAGTGTTTTTTTTGTTTTTGTCTCAATGCAGCGGGGCGTTTTGCGCTAGATTGAGAAATTTACCTGAAAGGGATATTTCAAAAAAAGTGCTAGCGCAAATGGTGAAATGTTAATTTTGTTATATGGAGTTTTTCATGCCGCTAGTCATCTAGCGGGCAGTGGAACCGGCCATTTATTAATTTATATGTATAATCTATCAGAATAGCGAACTTTTCAGGAGGACTTCTGCTTTCATTTGTCCTTTTGGGTAATTATAACTGTTCCACCATGGTAAAGATAATTTTGAAGTTTCAGGACACATATGGAAGTTCTCCTTATAATTTCAAGGGTTTGCTACCAAATCCAAGACTTATAAAAATACATAAATGTTTATCGAAAATTCGTTTGTTTTTAGCTTCAAATAAGGTTACGTCTTTCGAAAATCGGCTTTTGTATTTCTTTTTTTGCAAATATGGATTTACGCGACACGAAGGAAAGTTTCGTCTTCTACTTGCTACTACAGAAATTATTGCAGCTACTGCAGCAATGATAACGTCTTCTTAAATTGTTCTTGCATGCATTGTTTTGCAGATATTTTTAATATTGCGATGCCTTTAAAGTTTGAAGTTCAAATTACGTTTACCGACATCTGTCATGAACATATAGTTTTTGTCCCATCTATATCATATTGAAAATTTAGTGGAGCAACAGAGTGGAGACTAGCGACGCTACAATTTAGCGCGAGCAGGATACTTAGCTTTAATGTTAAAACCTTTGCATTCTTTCAACACATTTTTGAGCAGAAAATACGACGTTAATCAACCCAAATTATGCAAGAAAAAAACAGCAACTGAATGAGGGATGATAGCAATACGTAAACGCACGTGTGGTACCAAATACATATACGCATTAACAATATTATGGGATCCCCAGAAGTCTTACAAATTAATCCAATGCATTTTTATGTAGAAATGCTGAAAAAAAATGCTGTCCACGTTTCAGATTAGTCAATGTACGGAATAGGTTTTCCAATGTTCACGATTCAAATAGCCCTACCTTCATCATTAAAAGGACTTGGTACAAAATCTGTTCAATCTTTTCTATGCTATCACGTCGTACAAACTTAAAGACTTTCAATGTATGCTTAGCCCGAGGGGCTACAAGTTGATCTCTATGGGTCCGACCTCTTCTTGATAGGATTGACGACCTACTTAAACTATGTTCAGTTCGTTTGGTGGTCTTTACTCTAACGTTATTTCAACAAATTCCATGATGGAACATTCGAAGCTTACCTCACGTGGTCAGGTGTCTTTCAGCTAACAAAAAAATAAATAAGCATATGCACATCGTCTTAAATAGAAAAGTGATTCAGCGTTTCTTCTCAGCTGCTGATGATGATGATGATGATGATGCTGTGTTGTTGCTGATGGGTGAGACTGGTATCTCTGGAAGAGAACTTCAATTTGCAATGACGAATACCACTCCTCAATCTTTTCTTCTCTGGTGCTAATCGCTGCCGCATCAAACCAAACATGCACGAGACGACTACTGACTTGTGTTTTCCTAGCGACACTGAGTAAGCCAAGTGTACACGTTAAAGACACAAAAAAATAAAAAGCAACATACCTGGTGTAGGTTTATTGACCGGAGGCGCATTTCACTTAATACATTTCTCCATATACACTATTTTCTGCGATAGCAACGATACACCTGTTGATGTGGTTCCATTTGCAGTAATGCAAGTATTGCCAGTGTTCCCAGCTACTGTAAAGAATGTCCTTATCCAACTTTGTTTCGTATACAAGTGTACCTTGTAAAAGATTTTCAAACAAAAACAAAATAGCTAACTAGTGGGATGTCTGCTCTTTCTGTTTGTGACGTCAAAATCAGTAGATTTCTCTTTCTATTTATAGATTGGTGTCACGCATGACATTCTATTAACAAGTTGCCTGTTTCCACGAAGGTCATTAATGCTCACTTTTAGGTATTACACGAGGTTGATATGTCTATGTTTCGCGACTGACACGGAAAACATCAGAATTTATTCATTTCTCTAAACCTTTTACCAACAAGCTATTTAAGGCACGCAGATGACAGATTTCGCAAAGTTATGCAGCGCGCGCTATCAGAATTCTCAAAGTGGATGGAGCATAACCGAACTCTTCTTGGTCACTAGAAAATGCGACCAAATGGGACCCTTCCAATACAGCAATCAAGGCGATTCGTATTCCATTCGATTTGAGTTCCGCGATACATGTGTCGTTTGAAATGGTTGAAGTCGTGTCTAATGTTAATAGAAGATTCGCCAGCGATTCTGCAAAACCACCGCGAAACGCGAACATCTCGTGGAAGTATAATCGAATTGGGGATGGTATGTCCAACTATACGGATGTGGTTCTGCTCATAATAAAAACGGCGAAAGCTTGTGTACCATATTTGACACCATTATTTCCCAGAAGCCCATATTGGCTGTAAGTACAGATCATTCTGTCTTTGGAGCTCTTTAGTATACATCAGAAGGCTTATAACGCAATATCTTTTTAAAACACACAAGCTTTTTGTCTGCAAGTTATATTCCAAACTTAAACATAAACTTTTCTATTAAAAACTGAATTCCGTCAGCAAACTTTCCCCAATCATCAAAAATCCAATATATGTATGTATTAAATTTTGTTTGTTTTTTCAATTCCAGTTCGCAGCTATGACAATCACGCGAAATGCGGTCTCGTCTGGGTACCACATGTCGTCGCGTACCGATGTCGAACGTGCGGCATTTCACCCTGCATGTCAATCTGTCGTGATTGCTTCAAGAAGGGAGATCACACCAATCACGACTTTAATATGTTTTTGTCACAAGCCGGTGGCGCTTGTGATTGCGGCGATACCTCTGTAATGAAGGCAGAGGGTTTCTGCAGTGACCATGGCATTAACAAGGGCGCCAACAAAGATCCAGTTCCTAATAACTTATTGGCAGTGGCCGAAGCCATTATTCCACTATTGCTGTTCAGACTGTTGCAACATTTTCGCCAGTGCAGCGACAATGTTGGCACGTATAACATGACTGCGTACACATGTGAGGAGTACACAAATATGCTCATCGAACTGAATAATATGGGCGAAATAATGCGTAAGGTTATGACGAGGGCACTCATCAATCCAGAGGTAAGTGCATGCTAATTTGATCTGAAGGATGTTAATTTTAAAACGTTTGTCTCTCCTGTGTTAGGTCTATAAATTCTACAATGAAGAACCCTGCACGGACACGGAACGTGGTCAATTTCTCAAAGCGAACAAGAAAAAATATCTGGATGCAGTTAATCGATTTCCGCGGTATGGTTGAACTAAATTAATGGTTGATGGAGGCTTTTTTTTATTTTTAATTTGTGTTTTTATAGACCCGAGCCGCCCGATGATTATAAACATTTACCAGCGCTGGGGGAAAAGCTGAATCACACCACACTGCTGGAGGAGTTTATATTCTGGACGTTTAAACTGGAATTCCCACAGAATCTAGTGTGCTTCCTGTTGAATATGCTTCCCGATCAAGACTACAAGGTGAGTGTGGAGTAGAATTTACCTTGGGAGCACAAGCTACAGCCGAGAATGGTGGACAGCAAGTTTGAAAACAAAAAAATTAGTAAGCCTCGGACTTCTTACTAACATTTCCACGAAATGGTTTAATCTGGCTATGACCCACCGAGGTCTTGCCATAGAAAATGATGTCTGTAAGAGACTATCAACAACGAACGGGCTACTGGCATACCCAAAACAGTCCAAGTCTTGAGGAAACCACTTCCGAGCCTCTTGGAAGCGACCTCGTCAGAGATATTATTTCAGACGATTTCAATGTGACCTGTAACTCAGACAAGACTAAAAGAAATCCACCTCGCACAGAATACAGCAAGTTCTCAATGCTACCTTATTAGTTGCTGGGGGATTAAGGCCAGCCTAGCTATCTCTGTAGATATAGAGACGGACACTTCGAACACATTATGGTAACAGAAATCTGGAAAACTAGAAGTAAAGTCTACTTCCACGAAAACATCAGGAGCTGAATCCTGAATGGTCGCGGGACCATCCGTGAAAAAGCTACTGCAGGATTCGAGAGATTATATTCCGCAAGTGGTTGATCTTTGAACCATATTTAAACAGAATAAGCGGTTTATACGTTCAGTTTCTTCGGGTTTTCCGTTACTTATCCTCGAGAGCTTTCAGAAAGTCGTCGTGTGTTCAAACCGCCTACTTGCTGTTCATCGTTGAATATTGTACAATGATTGTGCACAAACGATTTCGTTATAATTCTACAAGGAAACTTTGTATTTGATTTCAGGAACACCTCACCCGTACATTTGTGATGCACTACAGTCGTATACCGTGCGTGCTGGAAATGTCCAGAGATCCCGATACGCTTAGTAATCGTGTTGTACACATGAGCGTTCAACTCTTCTCCAACGAGAGTCTGGCATTGAAAATGGTCAACGAGCTGTCTCTCCTGCACGTCATGATCATCAGCTTGAAACTGATGATGTCCAAGATACTCATACAAAATACGCTTCATGGTAAATACGAAACAAATGTATTTAGGCAATCATTTCACACAACTTCTTAATATCCTTTTCATTTTCTAAGTAGATCCTGCTAAAAACTTCCATTTTGTGATCGATTGCACTCGGCAAGTTATGAAAGAGCACTGCTATTGGCCACTGGTGTCGGATTTCAACAACGTTCTCTCACATGAATCGGTTGCATTGGTGTTTTTACGCGATGACAACCTCATTGATATGTGGTTCCAATTTTTATCGATGCTTCAAGGAATGAATGTCAACATACGAGAGACAACAAGTCATGTGGAGTTCGAACCAAGCTCGTACTATGCAGCATTCTCCTGTGAATTGGAAGCCAGTGCTTATCCAATGTGGTCGATAATTTCACACCTGAAAGACGGAACACATGCGCCACTGGCTAAGAAAATATTGACATTCTGTGTAAATACTTTGCACGAGTGGTTGGATGCAATTTTTTTCTTGGAACCGAGGTTGAGCAAGGTTCGTGAAAGAGTGCGAGAACTTTGTTGAATGATTTAAAAAATTTAAATTATTTTTATTGCAGGAGGAAATGATGCAAGCGTCGTTTCATTTTCCACTTCATCGCTATTTGGCCGCATTCTTGTGTCAGGCCGTCACTAAGATGGGAATGTCGCTGAGCGAAATTCTTCCATCGTCGACTTTTATACTGCCGCTACTTATGATACATCCATTGAGAGTACAGGTGAGTGATTTCTTAAATATTGTCTTGGACTTAGTTCGAAGGCTTATCATAAAGAATATGTATATATAGTGAATAGACCTCGAAGGTATATGAATTTGTTGAAAAGAATCGCATATCCATGGTAAAATGAAGCCTTTATATTTAAAAAAAAATTAAGTACATAATTTCCAAGGCACAATTTTGTATAAACGTTTAGAGCCAGGTACTCTGGACTTGAAAAAATCTTCGCACGCCTCAGCTACGAATATTTTGGAGTAGCAGGTATCTGCCAACGTGACCGTTGATTCAATCTAGTAAATTCATTCGCCATTCGTCCTGCATTTGAAAACTTCATTTTAGATTTCTGAGAATGTCAATCTTTCGTCATCGACTGGCATTATAACGATGCTATTTTCTTCGTGCTGAACACCTACTTTAGGAAGTCGAGTCCGAATGGTAAAAAAGCACGAGTGATATGGTAGTAGACTGGTGCTACCGAGCTGTCTTCTTTAAGTGAAGAGCAGCTAAAATTATTAGCACTAGCGAAATCTCTATTCTGTATCTTTGTTAATATAATTCAAAACAAATTGGTCCGTCTAACCGGTCCCAATCCTTGTACATTTTAATTTAAAAATACTTCCGTACCCGAAAGGTATTCGATTTATTTTTATTTGCCAATTTCAAATTTCAATTGAGACATTTTGCCTCGCCTTTGGACAATGCTCCTCTTCTTCCATTTCTCTTGTATTCATTCGGATGATTTAATTTTTTTTTAATTGATTCATAAGTATATTAGTTATTAAAAATACTACTAAGCGTAATAGAAAAAAAAAAACAAAAAAAAAATTAAATAAAAACAGCAAATCCATCTCTTTACTTGGTGCCATTTCCTGGCAACTGCACATACGGCGAAAAGTCGTATGTTATAATCTTTGGTGCTAAGAAGCCGCCATAATTATTTCGGCCTTTATGGTAGATACCCACGCCAGCCAACGGCACTGGGGGATTTGAGGTGACCTCTTGGATATCAATAAACGGCACTGTTGTCTGTGCGGCGTCGCTATCCATGCTGGTATGAGTGAATTCGACAAATTGGTTGTGTCTCGATGTTGGAATTGACTTCACCAAAGTTCTAGTTGACACATCAGGGTCATTGAGATTTATTTGTATTCTATGGGTAGAAATATTTTAGATTAAGCATAGGTACTTGTAAGAGCTTGCTTATTATTGAACAAACCTTCTGTCGCCACTGACATCGGTGTTGTCGTTCGACTTCCAGAAGCTATTGGTCCTTGGGGAGACCAGCTCTCCACTCTCAAAATTGTACTCGCTGAGTCGCGCTTCGAGATTTAAATGTGCACCCACCACACGGAATCGTATTCCAGTAACTACATGTGTAACATCATCTCCCTCGATGTCATCCAAGTCGATGGCCCGCTTATCCCAACCAAGCGTGTGATAGTCGTTTCCATTGGACACACCACGATCGAAGATTTGATAGTCCTCCACTGGTTTCCAGGACAGCGATGATTGATTTATGTTGCCACGTGGTAGGAGTTGACCCTCTTGGATTTGAATATGAAATACGCGCTTTTGTTTTACGAAACGCAAGCCTGTGATTACTCTAAAACGATTAGCAAAATAATAAAAGGTACATTCAATAGGAGGCATGCCACACTCACCTGTTTTCGTCGGTATTGGAGACAGTCTCTCGCAGATTAAAGTAACGGTCCGATTTTAATCCTTGCTCATCACACATGCAGAAACAATAGCTGCAATGCCAGAACACATAACGCCACCAAGAGTCGACCTTAGTGGTGCCTCGTGGACAGGATGTCCTCTTGCCCAGAGTCCGGCCACTTTCATACTCAATATACTCATACCGGCGAGTACTGTTCGATGCCTATGAAGGTACGTTCTAAGTGAATGCTTGATTTATTGTAAACACAACTTACTGAAGGACAAATCCACATATCCGAATCGACATATTTGCAGTTGAACAGCTGTCCACTGCATCTCTGTTGCCTTGCACAGTATAGATTTTTAAAGCATCCATGACTCTTTGCCGCTTCATAGAATGCGCAATTCTCGCGGCACGTCTCATCGGGATTCATGTCGACTTCGTTTTCAATATATCCCTGCAACAGGCGAGTAACCTCATCGTATGTCTTGCCTCGGACGTGGTCCTGTGGATCGCACCGCCAGACAATGCGGTCGGCTCGTTTCATAACCTCGCGGAGCAGTTTCAAAGTACGATGAGTTCGGTTATCGTAGTCCTCTCGCATGAGATTAGACTCTTCGGTGAAGTTGCCTAACCCAAATGCGGAGTTAGTTCTAGGTGCTGATGAGCGAAACACAATTTACTCACCTTTGCCGTAAATCCTCAACATCATCCATGAGAACTGCATCATGGTGTAGCCCTTCAGTTCGGTCAAAGCAATGTCCGCATAGAGCGAGTACAGGAATTGTTGAGCAGATTGTCTTGTGTCACAGATATGTTCATTTGCGTCCTGCAAAAGAAGAAGTTAGTGCAACTGTTGATATAAAAAATGTCCTCTCACTTTAATATAGGTTAAGGGTCTACCTGTATCGGATTGTTTCTTCCATAAATAATTGCAGTGAGAAAAAACATTTAACATTAGAGACTGCCTTGTCCCGTGACATCTGACAGATCATAGTGCAGTGAAATGTCAGTAACCGAGTAGCGGACCAGTTCTTGTAACAGAACTTGGCTGTTTGTTCGATATATCATATAATTTTTGACCCTTTACTACTTGTTTGGATGTGCTACATGTCGTTAATTTAAGATCATTTGAAAATTTCATATGTCATGTAAACAGTCATAAGTCATCATAACCAACTCAGATGTCAGAGATGTCAGAGTATGTAGTATTTTGGTACATGAGGAACCTTATCACCTTTTCTTTCCATATCTATAAAAGTGGGGCTAATCACTTAAATCGTCCATGATAGTAAAAACTATTTACCGTCACTGTTTTTCGCGTCACTCAATCACACAAAACCAAACAGGCAGTTCTCCATCTGCTTTTTAAATGTTGTCGCAGCGCGATATTGACGTGCGCATCATTTTAATTTTAATTGGCATATCAATTGCTGTAAAGCAAAAATCATTTTCTATTTCTAATTGCAATATTACGTGTCATTCAAACTTGTGGAAGTGATTTTTATCGGAGTAATGTTTTTGAATTGAATAATATCTTTTCGAAATCCGAAACCATTTCGTTTCAAGGTCGTTAACTCATTCTTTTATTTGTAATTGTCTCGTTGCCTTGTTTTTGAATAAGATGACCAAATAAATGAACTAAACAAAGAGCATTGGCATTTGACCAGCAGCACAGCAATGAGTCGTATGCTGTGATAAAACGATCATATCGCACAGGCAAATATTTTTTTTGGTGGAGAATTTTGTTTTACGTTCTTCATTTGGTTATGAGTGGGCAAGTAATCGAGCCAAACGGATGTAAATATTTACATTAGTTTAAAAAAATGTGAAATTGGATGACACATATGAAATTTTAATATTTACTGTGGTTTTTCTTCGGTTTTATTTTTTGCTGATAAATGAGGAAGGTATAATGGCTCACTTTAAGATTCAGATGACATCATGTCGCCTGCATTTGTTATTGGGTAAATTCTTACCCCCATATTAATAAATGTTGCGTTAAAGCTATCAACTGGTTACAAAGCAGTTACATCAAATTGTTTAATGCTAACTGACATTTGTTAGCAAACTAACTTGTGCAGATTTGTTTCTTATGTCGTTTTCCATTGGGACAAAAAATCAAATCAATTTTTTTTGCGATTCGGAGCAGATCTCGATATTTTTTCAGGTCTACACATACTGCCACAATACCAATATGCTTGCACAGCTGTTTTACGTCATTTTAAGAAGTTTGCTTTCAATCCAAATGCGCAAAGTTTCGTGAAAACCAAAATAACGAAATACATAAAAAGCCATGGATATAATTTTGGAGGAATTATTATCTTCATAGTCTTCCTCGTCATCTGAGGACTACAAATCACCAAAAATACTAAATTTGTGTCTACAACAGGGAAAACATTTTTGAAGTCGATATCCATTTGTGATTTTGGCAAAAACAAATGCAAAAAGTGCTCCGAATCCAAAAAAAAATATTGATTTTTTTGCCCAATGGAACATGAAAAGTGATTTAGATCGATTTTTTGTCCCAATGGAAATCTTCGATGCATTCACACCGAACACCAACTCGTTTTCGTTTGACGTTCCAATCAGCTTTGCGACACTAGTCATGAAACTTCGGTGTAAACTATTTTGGTTACAAATTTCGATCGCATTAATTTACAAAAAAAATTAATTCAGAGCATTAACAAATAATATTAGCCCATGAAATATGTGTGGAAAATGATTTTAAGTTGTGAGTTTTGACACTGTTCTAAGGAATTTGCTGAATATTTTAAAAGTTGTGTTTGTTCCAACAACCCAACGATCGTGGAAAACGACTTTAAACGACTCGTTTCGAAAACTGAAACTGAATGGGAAAACTTGTTCTTTCGATGAATTTTCCAGGGTTTTCACGAAAACGCGGTTTTCGGCTCGGTGTGATTATGTTATTACCTGCATGAAAAGTGATCAGGACCAAAACTTGGGCTTTATTATTCGTTGATTGCAATGCAGTAATATATATTTTCAAATGAAACTTATGCGCAAATTCTTTCAGAGTTCACCTGTTTAAACATTTACCTAAAGAAATTTGATAACCTGTTTCTTTGAAAACAAGTTGGTGTACTACAAAAAAATCCATCAAGTCAATAGATTTAGGAATTTTTTTGGTTGTAGTTATTTATCTCTAAATCAGTTCGGAATATTGAAATTATCTCTAAAAATGTCACTAAAAATCACTTTCGACTTGATTTGCATTACAAAGATTGTCAAGATCCGTGAAACATACAGAAACGTTGCAAGCAATTCAAAGTGTGGCAAATACGAACTGAACGAAATATATTTGCCATTTCGCATGTTCTGCTCATTACGTGCCAATTCGATAGTTTAACCTATTACGCATTTGAAATGTGGCGGCTGTCAGTCAATTGGGCACAAAAACAGCAGTTTAGCTTTCAAGTCTTGTTAATGTTTTGTTTTGTTTTAAGGTGGAAAATTCGCTTACATCATACCGGAATTTTATGACGATAAGCTGTTATACAAGAAGTTTCTGTTCAGATTTATATAAACAGCTTTGATTGGAAATCTGCTATAATAGTGACATCACCAAACAAATATACGTACTCATCCGCTTGCCAACCGATAAAGGTTATAATTGCCAATAACCACTTAAACTCGAAATATTTTATTACGAAGAAGTTTTCGCTGACATCTATACCTAGATAACTTCTTCCAGCTATAATCAGATCAAGTTCTGTGAGTCTTATTTAAATTCAATATCTTCACCCGCTTTGTTTCGGAATGCAATAACGAACTTCAACTGCTGACATTGCGTTTCATACACATGCGCTGGAATATTCGTTTGGCTTTGTTCTTAAAGTTTATTTCTTACAATACATACTGGCATGCACGCACGGAAGAATATTCGATTTGAGTTGGCTATATAATTAACACAAGCGAAACACCTGTTGTCGTTTGGTATGACTATGCAAGTGTATACAGTGGTAGATATTTATGGGGCGAAACGAATTTGTAACTGCAAATATACGATCATTCTTTCATTGAATGTAAAATTGCTGACTGCTGACACACGGCTTATGTTTTGAGTACGACAAATGTGAACTCTTCCTGGAAATTGAATGCGACATGATTTTATTATTTTTCGATTCTAGAGAAATGAAATGACACAAAACAACGTGATTGAGGATACTGACTTTAGTGATTAATTGTAACAAGATTTATTGAACTTGACATTTGACGTTTCCTTAGTTAAGCTGATGAATTATCATTTTGTTTGGTTAAGGGTGGTGTTTCTTACATTAGTCACTCAGTGTCATAGTCAATTCGGTGCTGCCCCCCATTATCCTGACGAATTTCCTCACTTCCTTTGAATAATGCAGGCGCTTCCATATTCGCCTATGTCAATATGGTTTGGTGGTGCGAGAAGAATTTGAAAATAGTAAACCGTAGAGAAATTCGAAGCCAAACAATAACTCGCATCTGTTACTTCATTTACCGGGAGCTAGCAGATACCCCTAGCATTGTGTAGCAGCGTGGATCGGAACTCATAAAACTCATCAATGTGAAAACATCCCCAAAAGTCCGTATTTGTACAATGTACTAAATTCTCCTTCCGTCAACCTTGCTCAGCTATATCGCAACCTACAGTCACGGGGTTTTCCTGCACACACACTTTTGGTTTGATTAGCTTTTTATGTCAATGTTTTGCAAAGTTTTATGAGATTTCAAAAACAAAAATTAAACAGATAAGTCTATTTCCGTTAATTCAGAACAAAAACAAAAATAATTCTACATATATAGCAGAGTATCATTTTAAAGTTCGATGTTACCGCGCACAAAACAGTGCAAAGTTAACTCAGATTGCCATCAATCACCCCTTTCGCATTTATCCTTAAAAAATTGAAAAAATATAAGAAAAACTGTTAACTAACCATCATAGCTCGATAGTACAAAGTCTGCTTGACCATAACCAGCTCGATTTGTTTGAATGTCTTCTCCATCGAGAATGTACTGTCATTCTTAAGGACATTGTCACACAAATCCAAGGCCGCTCGCTCATTATACGCCCCGCTGCCTCCATCAGAAGTGTCATTCAGAAAATTACGGAAAGCCTCAAAGACGCTATTCAAATAGATCAAATCCGATTTAAGCACTAACCATTCAAAGTGCTGAATGATACTGTAACGCGAATCGTCGAACCTCTCCCGTAGGTTGCTCTGTGCGAACTTGCGATGTGTGTCGTAGACTTTTTTCAATTGCGCCTCACGGGTTATCCGAGGCTTTGCGATATATTGCCACAAAGCCTTCTCCAAGGAGATATATTCTGCGTGCGACGTATCCACAGCCAGAGCAATATTTCTTCGCGATTCAACCGCAACAAAGGTGGTTGATGTGAACATCACAATGAGGGGGAGTAGAAGTGACGACATAATGACCGACACTGTTGAACTGTCTCTTATAAGCATTATTATTAGATTTGCTGCTCACAGACACAGCATTAATTCAATTTAAGTATAGGAGCGGAACACTGAGATTTGTTTTATTTTATTATTTTTATTTTAGCACAAACGTGATAATCAAATTGGCCAATCTGACCCGCGTTTTATATTAGGTTGGTACGCAACACACTGCAAAACCGTAACGATTTCGTAAACAAATCAGGTTTTTCTTCGTTCTTTTTGATATTGGAATGACTCTTAACAAAGGCGAATTTATTTACATAATTCGACTGTATCACATAAAAAATAAACGAATTAACTAACTATCTCCACAGAGCCACGCGTTGTGATTTGCACAAAATTTAGATACTTGTTCACCGAGTAGTATTTCCTCAAGCGAATTAGAGAGTGCAGAAAAATTCATTTAGTCGTACACCGTCCCGTATGACTACTGTTCGATTTATAAGTACGGTAATGGGGTTGAACGTTGAACACTGGCGGAGCTGCGCGGAATCAAGTAAAGAGTGTACAGCGTTTTGCTGCTGCTCTCCCTCTGCCTGTGCTGTTGTTGAGTTCGTTTGCATTTTGTTGATGAAAGAATGAGAGACTAGCAAAAAATATAATAATAAATAAATAAGCAACAGCAACAAGGAATAATACACTAAGCAAGCAGAAATCGTATTTCGTATAGGGGGACTAAGAGAGACCATCCATCTCTACAGGCAGTCGAGAGAAAGAGAGATCGCAACTGGCATTGGGTCGGCATTGGGTCTGGCGTCTGGGACGGGTGGTTGGTTAGGAGGTTAGTGTTTAGAATCGTTGATATCTTATTACAGCTTTGTGTAAACTCTACCTATTCCACAAGTATTGACTTTCTATAAGAACTTACGTAGACGGAGGTGAGGTTCTACTCGAGCCACATTTCAATGGCTATAGTGGGGGGCGAGTCGTTAAGTTGGGAATCCCCGTAAAATTTAAATCGATTTGTTATCAAAGAACTCCGTTTGGCCATGGCGCAGTGGTTTCCTGATTCAAGGGTTAAGTGTTCAAACATGAGCCAATACTATAAAACGATTTCTATTATTTTTTTAAATAATAAGTCCAGTGGAATATACCTATAACCGATAAGTAGGTAGCGTTGATTTGGTGAAATACTTTTTGAGGATCACCACAATAGCATGCAAACACACTAAACTTATGCAACTACAATAGGAATATGAATATTGTAGTTGCCCCTTAAATGTGCAAGCAGAGTACATGCAAAATAAATTATTTCATAGGTACACTATCCAACTGAACAATTGATGGTTTTCGTGAGAATTTTAATTCTTGCGTGCGCCTTACCAACCACATAGCTACGTGAGTCGAATATTCAGTGGGCCAATTTCCGCTTTGTCCAGTTTCAAGCTAGTTTATACTTAACTTCACTAAACTTCTTCGCCTTTTTTTTCTTCTTTAAATGAAAAGGTCTTTGTCATTTTTATAAAATACATTGAACTAGTGAACAGAAGAAAAGATCTTACTGATAAAATTTTCGAACTTGGCTATAAAAATTCTTTCTTATACATATATCTAAAGGTAGAACTTCGGGAGTGTTTTTAACGTTCTCCAAATAATGTTTTTAGCGTTTATTTATTTGTCTCCCTTCTTAAAAGTTATTTGCTTTTTTGCTTTTGCTACGTAAAGGTACTGTAAATAAAAAAAAGTATTATACTTGTCATTTTTGTTCTAAATGAGTCGTTTAACGCACTGTTCCATGTTTTATCATCGTCATTGTAATTCATACGTGAACATGAACATCCACAATGTTTTGTACACTTTTTAGTATTAATATTTATTAATGTAAGGAGAATGAAACTTATTTATCATTTGTCGCCATTTATTCTGGTAAAAATAATTTCGTTTCAATGACATTTTTCGACATAAATTTTTTGTTCTGAATTTTAATAGTAAAGTATTAAAATCTAAACTATGAGTAAAGAACGTATTTTTTTCTATGTTTAGATGTCGCTTTTTCGTTTATAAAAAAACATCATAAATATCGGAAATTTGTTTTAGGTTTTTCATTATTACATAACTACAAATTTAAGGTAGGGTCAATTTTGACCACAAGCGAGGGTAGTAAAAAAAAAAAGGCAAATATAATGCAATGCGACAGGCACGGACGATGCAAATACTTGTTTTTCTCGAATTTGTTACATAACAAAAGCGTCTTTGCATAGGTACTTGTATATGCCAACATTTTAGTAGGTGATCTTTTGCACCATTATAAAACTTAAGAAATAAGGTTAAACTGTACAACATGTGGGTCTGTTAATGCACGTTTCTCATATAAAAGGAATATCTTCTCAACGAGAGGCCTAATTACTTAAAAGTTCGGAAGAACATGCAGTTCAAACGTTTATTCGCTCCATTTACGGCAATACCAAATCTTTTCCAACAATAATGTATTGGATTATTAAAAAATTAGATTATTAAAAAAATTTCAAAAGCATAGGAACTGCATTCCCAAATGAATTGTATAACATTTTTTTCCCAAAAATTTGATTCGTTTTACAAAAAGGTCATTTGCTCTCAAGTCACCACTATGGTTCCCTCCCATACCTGCTTTGTTTGTTTACCCAAACACAGATGTCAATGGCCTTTCACCCTTAAAAACTAAAATATGTCAAAACTGTACGAGTAGGTACTCATTCATCAACATAGGCAATGAGCATTCATTCATTTTATCACTATAACCAGCAGGTCTTTAGAAATGATTTCCTACTGCCTTGACCGCAATTCGAAAAGTAAATCTCTCGAACCATGGGTATGGCATGTGGCAACTCTAACTATACAACGTCATTGTGATAACATATATTTATGGGTACACATGTGCCATATGCATGCATCTGCAGTTTGCATTGCGCATTTTTTTCATGAAAATGAAAACATAAAGCCACCATATGGGTTGGTATGTATTTGTAAAGTTTTGTATCTCTCTCTGGTCTATGTAATGTAAAACATATGATTCAACTCATTCCAAACTCAATGGCAGGGTGATGGGAGGGAATGGGTTTGAAGTAGCAAAGAAGCCATTGGTAGAAAAGAGATGGATGTCGTGAAATGTGAATATGTAACAACATCTCTCACGGTCCCCATCTACAGTGTACACTCCACACTCCACTCCAGTCTCTTCACTATTCGATATAGAAGAGAAGGAATAAATGTCCAATACAAAATTGAGAAGTATGAATTGAGCGAACGAAATCGAGAGAGCGTTTTATTAATAAATACAGTTGAAAGCACATTTTAACGATCAAAAAATAAGTGTTCTGCTTTAAACAGGAAAGGGAATTTAAAAAAAAAAATATAACCAAACAGAAGTAGAATAAGTGTCAGTTAGGGAAATATTAAAAAATAATATAGAAAGCGAAATTTGGTCCCTTATCCATTGCAGTGACCAAATGTAAATATTTCTGTATTTTTCACAGACTTGTCGCCTAAAAACGTAATTAATAACACACTTTAAAGTTTGACAAATGACAAATGTTTTGGTGTAAGTGTAAGTAGGTGTAAAACTCGCTAAAAAAAAAATCGTAACTCGCAAAATTGCTTTGACTCTGAAAAGTGCTTTTTCTTTCCGACGTAAGTGAGTCACTCGATTTGGAAATCGCAACGAATTGTTCTATACACACTAAGGGTAGCTTCGGGAATAAAAATATCACGAAAACGTGCTCACTTTGAACACTTATGTCGTTTTCTATTGGGACCACCAGAAATCTTTTTCAGATCTCAGATTTTACGCTGCTAATGGAACGCGCAACGATATTCATCTGCTTTTATAAATGTATTAGAGCGTTATTTGGCAGCAATATTAGCTGTTCAAATTGCATTGCAAAAATTACAAATGGATATCGACTTCAAAAATGTTTTCCCTGTTGTAGATAGAAATTTAGTATTTTTGGTGATTCGTAGTCTTCAGATGACAAGGAGGACTCTGAAGATAATAATTCCTCCAAAATTATATCCATGGCTGTTTATGTATTTCGTTATTTTGGTTTTCACGAAACTTTGCGCATTTGGCTTGAAAGCAAACTTCTTAAAATGACGTAAAACAGCTGTGCAAAGCATATTGGTTTTGTGGCAGTATGTGTTGATCTGAAAAAATATCGAGATCTGCAAAAAGTGCTCCGAATCGAAAAAAAGATTGATTTTTTTGCCCAATGGAACATGAAAAGTGATTTAGATCAAAAAAAAGGATGAATTTTTGTCCCAATGGAAAACGACATTAGTGAGATGGGCGGAAAGTAATTCATCTTGAATGACACCTGTTAGTTTTTAACTGTAATCTCCTGTCATAAACAAAACAAATAATTGTGCTGTAGCCTGTTACAGCAAAACGAATTTTGCAGCACAAGGCGTGTATGAATTTTGTTAGCAATCAGTATTTTTTACTTAAAGCATTTTAATATTTGGCATTCGAAGAATTTAAAATTACCCCTTAACATAAATTTACACATTTCTTATATTGAAAGACCGTCTACTTGATTTTGTAACATATTTTAAAAGTAATGTGAAAATTCAAAATTTGTTCACTTCGGAGGAAAAGGCAGATGGATGGGCCAGTCAATGAGCTAAGCACTGTGATTCGTTTCATGTAACATGTAACAAGCTACTAATGACAGCTTCTGTGCCGTGAAGGGGCAATTTGATATAATCACCACTTTAGAACAGATACTTTACCGTGCTCTGCGTCACTTGGTTGTTGTACAGATACAGTGCTAAGTTTATTGTTTATTATGAAAAACTGTCTCGTCCGGCGACGATCGCCTTAAGCTCTTATATGGATGATGGTCTTTGGTTATGATTATTACTAAGAACGGGATATATCATATCACAACTTACTGCTTGTAAAATCAACACAAAGTGCACTTGTCATCTCGCACTCAATAGCAAATTCGTCTTCATGTTCAATTAAGAACAGTGACTCATTGCACGATTTTGCAAAGTCTGACTTTGCGCTTTCTCTCCAAGCTACATTTACCACTGAAATTCCAAATATTGACCACACATGCGTGTGGTAGAGGAACAAATAAATTACAACAAAGAAACAGTAGGTATACACATAACCGGAAAACCAAGTTGATACACAGTTAAAGAGCCCATTAAAAGCTCATTCTCTCCTTTCGCCTTTGTGTGTCATAAAAGTTCCAGTCAGCGGCTGGTATTTGGAAACCGAAACTAAGCGATCCCCTGAATAAACATTGTCTCATAATTACCTCCAGCATATCAGCTATCATTTCCAAGACGCTTTTTGTTGGCGTTCGCGTCTCACCATCATTGCCAAAGAAAAGCAAATGCAGCTGCTCGAGGAGATTATTAACCGCATAAGCGTTTGGTGATACCGACCAGTCAGCAAATGTTACAAGCGTTGTCTGCTCCAATTTATCCTGATTAGCCTCATAGCGTTGCATTTGATTGTAGCGTGTTGCAATACGATTCATGACGTCGTCGATTTCATGCATTTGTAACTCCAAGCGTGTGTTCGCTTTAGTGAAGCTATTTATAGACTCAATTGCCCATTCCACATTATTCGCATACTAAAAGAAACACATAAGCGATTAGATTTTTATTTGAAATTTGAATTATTTTGTAAATAAACACTCACCCTACTCTCAGACAGATCGATTTTCCTGGCCAGCTCCTTCATGCGGCGAAGGACTTTCTTTTGTTTCTCCCGGACAATGGGCAGCTCAATGCTTTCACCTAGATTTGTTTGCTGGACAAAGTCCCATGCCTTGAGAATACCACCAGCTACTTCCTTGGCCACATGGAGAACGTCAAGAACGTCTTCAATTAGGGCACTTGCTTTTGGTATATGACCAGCACAGCTGAGAAGCAGTATAATAAGTAGAAAATTTTTAAATCGCATTTTGCGTGCACTATTCTAAACAACACTTTGGTTTGAACAGGTAATTTTTGATGGAAAATTTGTTTTTATTTCTAATGGCACTGGCGACGGGTAGGTATGTGATTTAATATTTTTTATTTCACTTTATTTAGCATTCTCTTTTGTTTCACGTTTCTTAAACACACGACTACTAGATGACTGTTTGCGATGTCAGCCGGTTGAGAGGCCGCGGATAAATGTGGCTGTGGCTGTGGCAATGTGGCAGTGTAGTGGGTGATACTTCAGCTTCAGCCACCACTCAGCACTCAGCTTCGGTCACCGACAGTCTGTCTGTATAGTTTTCACATTCACACTCGCCACTCTACAGAAATAGCAATTGTAACGAAAAAAGACAGAAATGTACTAACACTACTATGTTTTATGTTTTATGGTTTTTGATACTCATGTGTCTTCTCTTCAGTCTTCACTTCACTGGTATCATTCTTCTTTTGTGAACATTTTTGTATGTTCGTTTCGTAGCACTCTCGCTAATTGAAGTGGAGTGTAGAGTGTTCTTTGTGGCAGTGTTCGCATGTCAGTGGGATGATATTTCCCTCCCCATTGAAATTGCCATAATTTTGAAAGTTTGGGTAAACATTTGTTTAGTTTTTACAACTTAAGGCGTTAAATATTAGGCCTTTCTTATTATGCTTCTATATTATTTATACAATGTACTACTAATTGTCAGCTTATTTGTCGTACACGCCTATCCGTGATTCAAGTGCTAGACTACAGAATAATTTCGATAAAGATAATTTATTAACAAACGCAATTGATATAAGGTCCAAGGCAATCACATTTCCCCAAGGTACTTCACAGAAACTTTTATTATTTGGTGATAGAAGCCACGACTCACCAAGAGATGATTTTTCAATAGTAAAATTCCCAATAAAGGGTAATTTCTCACAACTTAAGAACACTCATCGTGAGTAGTGATTTGTATTGTGACTTGTGACTTGTGAGGTTGTGACTTGACTTGTGATGAGATTTGAGATTGAGGTTGACTCTATTTTTATGGGTTCATTTTATTCCTCGGTTTGTTGTATCTCAGTTCATCTAGTTCATTTGATTAATCAATCGGTTGATTTTGAATTTAAGCATACGTTTTGATTGAAAATTTAGGTATTTATTTATCTACAAGTATCTATAGTTGTGAGTTCCGATTTTGAACTATAGTTATATATTATATATAAATATATATAGTATAATTTGACCATATTTTGGAATTCGAAATAATGAACAATAGAAAAAGAAACGAATTTCAACACAATTTTCAATTATTCAAATAGGTAGGTTCTTTATAATAAAAAACTTTAAGAAACTTTTTTGGTTTGTTTGCTCTTTCAGCAAGTTTGGGGCACATTGTCATTTTATTCACTGAATTTTGGTTTTCTTAATGTTGATGTTATAGTTTTCAAGAATTCGAATGAAATACAGAACAAATAATGAACAACTTCTTAAATACAGAACATTTATTTCTTTTTGTACCTACAACGTCTTCATCACCGTTGCTAAAATGTACTAGAATTGGGCACATGCATAGAGCTATCGAACTACGTTAAAAATTCTGTGTGAAGCATTTTTTTAAATTATTACAAGTACCTAATTAATGAGCTTTTGTTTGGGCTTAGATATTTTTCCATAAGATACCTTCTAATCCTGTATTCATTGAACGATGATGGTACTTATTCCATTCATTGTCAAATAGGTATTTTCATTTGGATTTAATACGACAAACTCAAAACTGGAGGTGCTGTTTTAGCCGACAATTTATTCTTAGTAATTTTTCTTTTGTTTTTCCTTTCAGAGTTTCTTTTACGAAATCCTCGCTGGAAAATGGGTACGAAATGGCCTCCAAATCAAAGGCCAAGCCATGACATATATCCAAGCGAATTTCTGCAACTCCATGGCCGATATGGATTTGTTTTTCCTACAAATATGTGCCACAAATCTGCCGGACTATTTCTTTCTGACGAAAACTATTGATTTGTTTGGCGTCGGACAATGGCTGGAAACGGCTGCACTAAAATCGCCGCAAAAAATGGAACAAGCTTCCATGTTGGAGGGCTTTTTAACCTTCTTAGCGACACTAGTGACGTCACGCACCAATCTGGGCAATGACGAGGCCACCCAGTGTATCATAGAAATTAGTGCACTCCTCGCCACTGAGAATAAGACGCACAGTCAGCTGTTGGAGCTAATGCCGGAGCGTTCGGGAAATGTCCATACGAAGAATTTTGAGACGTTCCTTAAGCAGTTGTCGGTTTACAAGGCGCCCTCATCGGGTTCAGATAACCTGGAGCAAGGTTTGTTTACACCCATCGATGAGGTGTGGGAGAACTATTACGATCCATTGCACGTTTTGTTGCGAGCCGTCCATCGACGTGATTTTCAGAGTTCCCTCGATCGATTTACCAACTTTGTTAAGTCCAAGGATAAGATGCCATCCAGTGGCAATCTGTGGCCACCGTTCCGGCTGCCTCGACCAGTGGGCAAACTGTTCAACGATCCCTGTCGAATTTTGAACTCTAGGGTGTTTCACTCAACGATTCTGTCGATATTCTACCGTGCAGTGCACTCGCGAGATGTGTCCGAGCATCTGCTGGCGCTGGCGGTGTTTCTGTTAGAAATAGCCGTGGAAATCAGTGACCAGACCAGTATGGATGCAATTGTGGAATGTGAGTCGTATCAGCAGTCGGTTTACTCGTTCCCGCGCAGGGATCCGCCACAACTGCTGCAGTGCTATCCAACAGACAATCTTTGTGAGAATCTTCGGTATATTGTTGCGAAGCTGTCGTTGAAACCCCACGAACCACAGGTTTCGCCGGCGAATTACCTCTTCTATAGCGACTTTGATGTGTCAGACAGTGAGACCCTTCCAATGATCGTGGGCGGAGACAATGAAACCGGAGCGTCCGCGTCGAATTCCAATACTTCCCTGGCTGTTATATCAATGGAAGTAGCGGTGCCGCAGGATTTATCGGTGGTTCCTGAGACGTCCTTAGTTATTCGCAGCATGGATGACGATAGTGACAGTCAAATTGAAGACGCTGCCTCTATGGCACTGCAGACGATAAATAACATCGCATCGAGATACGCACTACAGCCAATAGATCTGCCCGAGTCCGGAATGGAGGTAGCAATTCGGCGGGATCTGGGTCTGGCTACAACTGACGATGGACCAGGAGCATCGATAAACACCACCGCGGTGGCGAACCGTCAGCCAAATGAAATGTTCTCGCCTACAACGAACAGCGCCAGTGGAATGCTTTTACCCTTCCAGCGAGTGCAGCCCGTGGCGGTGCCAAGTGGCAATATGGATATAGTTCCATCGAATACTCTAGGCGTTGGGGCTGGCACCTTGACCACTGGCAGTAGCGGTTCACGTCGGGTGTTCGACTCGGCCAGCCGGAAAAGGAACGTAGAACACGCAATCGGTCTCAACAAGGACGAGGTTGTCATCGAGGAGAGTATCCTGTCGTTGTTGTTGAAGTTGCATTCGCAGCTGAGTGGCACGCTGGATAGTTTCTCGTTGAAGGACGGTGAAGATGAGCGGACGGCAACAACCGATGAAGAAGGTGCTGCCGCTGCAGCTACAATGGATGTAGACTGTGACGAAGCAGGTCCCTCATCATCCTCATCGTCGTCCTCGTCCTATTCTTCTATGTCTAGTCATCCGAAGCGAAACTACAAAAACGTCCGCGTTTCCGATTCACGAATCGGCGATGGCCCCTTTTTCATTGGCAATCTGTTGCGTAAGATCGCCAAACGGGATGAGCAATGTGCACTGACAATCGAGGAAATTCGCAGCCGTCTGTGGCCGAACCAAAGAGAAAAGCAGGCCGAACAGAAGGCACGCGAAACCAAGGAGAAGGAGGAACGATCGCGCAGAGCGAAGGAACGACAACGCAAGCTGATGCAAGACTTCGCCAACAAACAAAAGGAATTCATGCAGACAGCCGGCCAGAGTATGGAATGCGGCGACGACGAAGACGATGAAGAATACGAACAGCCGCGCGAGAAGGAGTACGACTGCATCATCTGCAATTGTACGAGCGCCAGTACAGAGGCGAATCCCATCGGCTTAGTAGTTTTAGTTGAATCCAGTGGCATCGTGGGCCATCGAAGGAATATTGCTGAGCGGCTACCACTTCCGCTGAATGCCGAGGACGAGAAGAGGCTTAAAAACACGAGTATCCTTGCGACAGACTTTAATCGGCGCAACCGAATCCTGAGTGAGAAGTTTGGCGAGGAATCATGGTATCTGTCCAACAATCTGGGCTATGATAATGGAGTGTATGTCCAGTCGTGTGGTCATCATGTACACTTGAGCTGTCTGGACGCTTACCTCAAGACGTTGTATGCCACCCAGAGGCAGCATCTGCACGAGCGCGGTGAGTTCTACTGTCCCGTTTGCAGACAACTATCAAATTCAGTTCTTCCACTAAATCCGCAATTGGATCGGCCGGCGCCGGTCGTGCGATCAGGGTCGCAATGTTTCGGAACACTAGTTCTTGAGCTAATGGTATTGATTAAGGAGAACGAAAGACCACCAGCCAGGGTAAGTTTTTCTTCTTCTTCCCCTTTGCGATTTGTTTCACCCGCCTTTTTATAGACCTCAACAAAACTGTCCGAAGCCATGGGCCGTGCCATGGAGGATATGACAAACATCACACACCGCAAAATCAATCGCTTCTCGCCAACGTTCCGTAGTCTGTTTCTATTTGTGACCTCAATAGCTCGAACCAATCTAGAATCGGAAATTATTCAACGCGGCGGAACCTTATGCTCTAACCAATCGACTCGATACAAACCGAAGCGGGAGTGCATAGTTCCACTGCTGCACGTCCTGTCTGTCCATGTACGAGTCCTTGTCGAATGGCCACTGTGGCGCTCGTGGGCATCCCTCGCCGGAATGCCGGTGACCGACGCAGCGCCGGTGCCATCCCACTGCAAGGAGTTTATCCCTAGTCTATTCGCTGACCCAATAGCACTGCTGTTGAAATTTATCCTCTTGGCTCCGCTACACTTAGATCAAGGTAAGTCACGCAGTGTACCCCTGAGCACTATTTCAGTTTTAATAAACATTCTTCCTCCGCTCTGCAGTGTACTTCAACTGTATAGTAAACGTTATGTACAATCTATTGTACTACCAAATCGTGGTGAAGCTCTGCGTCGCTCTGACTGATCTAGAATGCGACTACATCATGGAAAAGTATAAGTCCCGTACTGGTAACACTCCATATTTGGGTCGCGCCATGGCCCTCGTACTCAGCCACACCGACAGACTGCAGAGACTGCGAAGGGATTGTTTGCCAGCGACACTCGACCAATCCGGACCGATCGAGGTAAATCTAAAATCAATGGAGACCCAGCTGCAGACGCTGTGTCTGCCATTTTTGCGTATTGCCGCGCTATTGAGGCATCACCTGTATAGCCATGAAATGCCTGAGATCTCAGCTCCGCCATTGGAATTCGTTCGACTGGTGTACTATTTGGAATTGGTCACCGACAGCATGGATTGGGAGCGCTTCAATGCGTCGAAAGGACTGTGTTTTGTGTCCGGCACTGAGGAGTCACTGCCACAGTTCTGGTGTGAGCAATTGATGGATGTACATCCACCGTTGGACGCTATTAGGGAGCTAGCGATAGTCAATCAAAATATTGCGTGGCAACAACCAAAGCTGTTGGGCTTGCCTCGGGAATACGAGCGATTGTTTACGGTGAGTGCGAGATAGTTCCTGGCCTCTGCCTTTTACCTAATTGAGAAATTCTTTCAGTACTATCACGAGCGACCCTGCGAGAACTGCAACAAAGTGCCAAAGGAGAGTTCCATTTGCCTATTGTGCGGGGCGATAGTTTGCCTTAAACAAAATTGCTGCGCCGAAAACGACTGTTGTGAAGCGGTTAGAGTAAGTTTCTATACTGTTTGCTCTGGTGCGAATGGCGTGTATTAATTGCTTACGAATTTCAGCACACGATGTCATGCGGCGGTGGAATCGGCATATTCCTTGTGGTCACATCGACATACATCATTGTTATACGAGGCAGGCGGGCCTGTTTATGGGGATCACTGTATCTGGACGATTTCGATGAAGAGGATCGCGATTTAAAGTGAGTTTTTTAATATTTTACATTACAGAGTTGCACATCGATAAAGGGTTGTGGGTTTTGACTTGACTGGGAAACGCTAGTTTAGTGCCCCAAAAAGAGCGATAAACGAGCTGTATACATTACCCAAAAAAATATACCAATACAACTGGTTTCCTCTGCTATACCTTCAAATCACTTTATAAAACATTTTATTTCTTTACTTGCAGGCGTGGTAAACCCCTATACCTCAGCCAGGATCGGTTTAACCTTCTGGAATCTCAATGGCTCTCACATAAATTCGCTCACACCAAACACACCTGGGTTTTCCATCGTGATCTGTTGTAAATAATTCAAAAGGCTAATGGCACCACTCTCCCCTGCACACGAAGAGGGGTTGAGATTTTAAAAATCAAAACGTGAATTTGTTTTGTTATTATTATTTTTGATTTTTTTTTTTAACTTTAATACAGTAAACTGAAGTAAATATAAATACTGACATTTTATTTGCCAAACAAATTATTTTTGGTCAAGCGAACAAATCACTACAACTATTACTACTCTCTTCTATCATCAATGCTACTGATTCTAATATTGTTACAACACCAAACTACCTACCACCACCTCCCTATACCGCTATAAATGTATATTAAACAAGCACTATGTAAACAAAAGGAAACAGCTGTCACAAATTAAATAGATAAATTTAATTTCACGACAAAAAAAACCCCAAACAATGACACACTCACTCACGCTAATTTATTATTATAGAAACAAGAAACGGGATAAAGTGTGTTTTAACAATGCTTAGAGAACAACTTATAAATTGCGTAGGCTAATCATATGAACGTTCTAAGTTGTTTATTAAATAAAAACAAACGAAACGGTTCACGAATGTGTAGAAAAAAGTTTCATAATTTACAACAATATAACAAATTAAACATGAATAATATTGTTAAAATGAAATGAAAAATAATTGTTATTCCTCTGTGTGATATTCGATTTAATATTAATAAAAAAAACATAGGCTTCTATATTAAACAATTAATACAAAAGAAGAAGAAAAATTCACAAAAAAAATATCTAGATATTATATCGCTCTATCACCTATATAGGCTGTAGTTTTATGAATATTAAGTTTTCCTTTCTTTTTCTTTTTTTAATAAAAACAAACTTTTTTCTCTTTTCAAAAGATTCAGTTGTTTCTTTTCTGCGTGTTCCTCTCCTTTTTCGTAATTTAGTTGAATTTAGATTTTTTTTTAAACATACATAGGTACATAATATACAATTGATTTTAATACAAGTAAAGAAAAATTTAAATTTGAAAATGATGTAGAATAAAAAAAAAAGAAACGAGAAAAACGCCTAGGGAAGTCCGTAGAAACTTGAGGATTAGTGTTTTTATTTAACTGATATGAAAAGAGTAATATAGGTGAAAAGAATTGTTCTTTATGATTTTGATATATAAGATCGACAGAAATGAGAAAAACAAATTATATTTACATTGTGTATCCATATACATTATGAGCAAATAAATTATTATTATAGTTGCCGTAAAATACGAGAATTATAAGTGTAATAATAAAATGAAGAAATAAAGAAGAATTAAACAATTGTTACTTGCTTTATACGGTGGTGTTCTTTTGTCTGAACATTTGTGAAAGTGGGTAAGCTGACCCTTTTTCATTGATGACATTTTGATCACCAACATAATCATTGACTACATATTTGCGTGACGCTGTACAGCACGCGGTGCAATCTGGTAAACATTAACTATTTTGTCCTGTACCGGAGAAAATATTTTAAAGAACAGGTGTCAACAAAATCATGATATTACAAATGTGATTTTGAAAAAAGTCGCCTTTAATACAAGTGATATACTGTGTCATTTATTTAATCGTTGTATAAGTAATGGATGTTTCCCAGAATCCTTAAAATGCGCAGAAATTGTACCTCTTCTTAAAAAAGGATATGCGTGACTGTAGACCTGAGAAGCTACTTAAATCGCGCATGATCTCCTTCCTGGATGATCAGGATTTCCATTTTCCAAATTTCACATCCAATACCCTGTTCGGTTTTAGATCAGGCAAATCCACAGAAAACGCTATTCTTAAATTATGTACCCAATTGTATGATGGAATTAATAATTCTAAATTTACAATGGCTCTTTTCATTGACATGACGAAAGCGTTTGACATGGTGGATCACAGTTTGCTACTAGATAAATTGTATAATTCTGGCTGGGATAATTGCATGATTGGTTTCGCTCTTATCCTACAAATAGGAAGCGAGTAGTCGGTATTAATGGAAGTTTTAGCAGTTTTCGTACAATTAATAATGGTGTTCCCCAGGGCTCTGTTCTGGGTCCACTTTTGTTTTTAATCTATATTGACTCTCTCTTCAGTCAGAATTTCAACGGGTTACCTACTGCGTTCGCTCATGAAATATCTTTCTCATTTCAAGGATTATCACAGTTCGATTGCATTATAAAAACTGAGGAAGAACTGCACAAACTAAGGCAATGGTTTGCATTTCACAAACTGATTGTAAGTGAGAAAACCAGATTAATGGCCTTCCAATTGCCGGGAAATGTTTTTACCGATTTCAATGTTTTTTTTTTCATTCTCACAGTGTAAAAGGTTTTCTATACCTTTACATACTTACGGCTGTATAAATTTCAATGAAAATATTTCATATTCTAGAAGATCAATCAATATAAATATCTGGGGGTGCTTATTGATTTTAATTTGAACTGGAAAAGTCATAGGCAACCAGTACAATCTCAAATGATGCGGGTGTCACGTAAAATGTATCTTCTAAGGCCTTTCTGTTTAAAAAAAAGTTTTAACTATGATTTATTATGCTCTTGCTAACTCTAAGTTGCAATATTGTGTTACGAGTTGGGGAGGTTCTTTTCCTTTGTTCAGTTCTCAGAGAATTCTTTAAGCAAAGTGGTAAACCTCCTAGTAGAAACTCAACACTCTACAGCTTACGTGTTAATAACCTAGCACTAGTTAATGTTCCCATTGCACGTACAACTAAATTTTCTAATTTTTTTTACTACAACCGAACCGAAAATGTTCAATAAATTACTGATTGCTGTTAGAAAAGCTTGAAATTTTCATTCATTTTCAAATTATGTAAAAGATTGGCCATTGTTGATTTGGCATCATTTCTCAATAGTCAAAACTTATAATAAATACAACTTACTCGTAACACTGATTTATGTCAAATATGACAGATAAACTTGCTTTTCCTTTTTATACTTTAACCCAATCAAATCGTGTTATATTTAAAGTCTATTTATTTTCCAGAAATATCAGCGGATCCAACAGCTATTTAGTATCGAATACAATAACATTGAATCATACTTTCGTTTTGTGTCGTAATAGTACTCATAATTACATTTCCTCTAAGCTTGTATGCAGATTCCATTTAATTATTTATTTTTATTTTTATATACCCTATATCAGTTTAATTTTTATGCCTATTTCACTCCTGCGAGTAATTCCATACTAACTTTAAATAGTTACAGAATGATTACTATTATTCGTCCTTATTATTATTAAATTCATTTGTTGTTTCAATATAGTATAAGGTGGATGAATAAAAGACAATACAATACAATGCAGCCAATATTTTTTACATATCTGTTTAGTTGAAGGGGTATGCGTATGACGTATGCGGACAACATCGACCACTCCAACAAACTATAATAGATACTTTTACTGTGCTCGGTCTCGGATCACTTTTTGCAGATCTCGATAATTTTTGAGATTTGCAGACTGTTTGGCTTACGTCACTTGAAGAAGTTTGTTTTCAAAACAAATGCGAAATTTCATGAAAATCAAAATAAATTTATTTGTTTGTCTGCAAAGTGCTTCGATTCTTACAACATAGACGCATATTCCAACAGCGATCGAACAGCGGTGAACACCCTAGCATAACGTTTAAGCATTCCCCATGTTCTAACGGCTTTATTTGTGATATATTCGTAGTGGTAATTGATGGATAGTTTACTACCTAACATACCACCTAAGTCTTTTATAAAAGATACACGCGGAATAACAATACTGTCGAAGAAATAATCGTGAATGAAAGTAGATTTTATTGCACCACGAAACGAAGTCTTGGAGTTGTGCATTCAATCTGATTATTGCATGAAGAGTAGGTATATTTTTAAAATCATCCGCAAACATCACGATATTGCAATATACGTTAGTAGCAAAAAGCCATGGATATATTTTTGGAGAAATTATTAACTTCATCGTCATTTTCTTTGTGTTCCTCGGCATCTGAAGATAACGAGACTTTATCAATTTTAAAATCGATGTCCATGTTTGTGATTTTTCCAAGAACGAATGGAATTTGAACAGCTGATATTGCTGTCAAACAACGCACTAAATAATTTTACAAAAATAGATCAATTCTCTTAGCTGCGCAAAATTTGAGATCTAATTGCTGCTGGATCGATCCTCCATAATGCAGTACAATTTTTGAATATGGAAGTCGATGTCCCAAGATTAAATTATTTCGTACTGTCAAAGAATTGTTCAGCTTAAGTTTTACATACTGTTATATTTAAGCTGGGATTCCAAAAGATAAAACATTATTCTGTTGAACTTTTCTAATATAATCGTCATATCGATTATTCTAGTAATTCACTTATCAAGTACCAAAAAAATGTGACTTAAAACAATTCTTAAACTATTTAAACCAATAACTTAATTCGTATTACTTTACACTTATTTATCTTCACAAGATTACTATTTCGAACTTTACCTGAAATTTTTTGTAGATCACAGTTGCTCATCAACTTTTTGTAGTACTTAGTTAAGTAAACCCGAATATTTGACCCAGAATCGGGCCCTAAGGAAACGATTCACGAGATATCTCCCCAAATTGAGATAAAAAAGGAAAACAGAGATATCTAATGTCGTTTACCTTTGGGACGACCAGAAATCATTTTCAGATCTCAGATTTTACGCTGCCAATGTAACGCGCAACGAAATTGATCTGCTTTTACATATATATTAGTGCGTTATTTGGCAGCAATGTTCAAAGCAGCTGTTCAAATTGCATTTGTTTTTCCAAAAATCACAAATGGATACCTATCGACTTCAAAAATGTTTGCCCTGTTGTAGATACAAATTTAGTATTTTTGGTGATTCGTAGTCTTCAGATGATGAGGAAGACTAAGAAGATAATAATTCCTCCAAAATTATATCCATGGCTATTTATGTATTTCGTTTTTTTGGTGATCGCGAAACTTTGCGCATTTGGCTTGAAAGCAAAAAATTGACGGACTGAGTAGATTAATGTTTTTATAATATTATTCCTTATTACATATGTCTATTGAACGGTTTGCCTTGTTACATAAATAGTTATGTTAATAGATAGTTTTCGTAATGCGGTTTATGGGTATAGCAATCAAAACAGAGATCGAATATTATGACATACTTGAAGCAGTTGATAAATATTTTCGTTATACCCCGTTCGAAGAACCAGATGTATCATAATTTATGCGATCTGACGTTTCGTTAACTTCTTTCAAATTTGGGTATTAATATGGGAATGTTTATGTAAAAGAAAGAAAGTACATTTTGTTTTTAAACAAATATAAAGCGGATTTGATAAGCAAATAAAAATGTATGCCAATAGAACTTCCGGTTCCTTTCTTTTCTTTGAATCGATTCCTTCGCCACCTGACGGTCCTTCTTGGAATAAAGGAAAAATACACAAGATGGTGCTGTAAGAGTTTTTAATTGTCTCTTTTTAAATTTGAAACGTTCTGTCGCAACCGGCCTATGCATTTGCAAATTTGTGTTGCCTACCAAAGGAGTCTCGCCGAAAAACAACAACCCGATTTTCTTTTATCATAATGAGTGCCGAAAACGATTCCTCGCCGTACCTTTGCCGGCAAGACATTAATAATTTTCCATTCTTTTACAAACTGTGGTTAGTTGTAAATTCAGAAACATGCGATTTTATCAAATGGAACATCGATGGCACAGGAATCGAAATGAAAATCGTCGCCTTGGATGCTTATCTCCACAGTAGCAGTTCTATTTTCAAAATCAAAAACCGTTCATTATTCGTCGACCATTTAGGAAGTTACGGATTTCGTGGATCGGAATGTTTTGCTCTTGACAAGGAAAATGATATCGGTGAGAGTATTGCATGGCCGGCGTATAGCGAATTCGTAATGAAATTTCAACACGAGAATTTTCTTCGTCATCGCATTGATTTGTTGGCAAAAATAAGAAAAGTCTACGATATTGGTACTCTACCATCGGAAAGCGTTATAGAAAAAGAACAACGAAAATTGAAATCCCAACGCAATGAGGGAGATTTGTGCTACACGTCCTATGGAGCGCTTTCTAATGTTCAAAAATCGAGAATTAAATACCAAATAGTCTTGAATTTACAATCGGAGAGGGAGATTCTGAAGGAAAAACTACTCGCCTCAGAATTGAGATCGAGAGGTAAGGGCTCGGTCGAAGAAGAGGAAAATTCTATGATTGAATTGCCAGCAGAATTATTTGAAAATCCGCATGATAGCGTTCTATATATGGGCGATGAACATCGAACAGCTTACGCTGGGTATTATGGTAACTGTGACGAAGTGGAAATCATCAAGTTCTTTGGGGACTATCTGCCCATGTATGAGAATGCAAATGATGCTGCTGAGGGCGAGCGGAGGATTGTCGATTTGAAGTGAGTATAAAAAGGTTCAGACTGCATCTTGCATGAGCTCAGTATCCTATTAAGTGGGCCAGAGTTACACGATTTTGTATACAATAGTGGGCAACGTCCTCACATAAGAAGTGCCATTAATTTCTCTTTCTGCAGTAATCTGTTAGCTGTTGTGCTAAAACGTCCCTGATAACATACCTTGTACTAATAATATCTTTCTTAAATGTCCTCCCACTAAACAGTTTCCTCTACGTTGTCTAGCTGTCTCAAGTATTCTTTTCAAATACTGACTCTAGGCTGCAGATTGCTGTATACAGCTTATACCTCGTTTGCAATGTTTTCCTCCATACAAAAATTAAATACGAAACACTACAACAATAACTAGCCGGCTTAATTTATTACAACTTCACCATTATTTCCTTAGTCCAGCAACAAGACTGCCTCCATGCACACAAGCAATCAACTTCGAGATAAACTACACCATAGACGGTGCAAGTGCACAACACCAACCAGAGAACACGGGAGAGCTGGTATTACCCACGCCACCCACATCATCGTCACTGCAACCAATTTTCGCAACCAACAACAATGACGACGAAGAAGAAGACATTTCGATGGATGAATTCATAAAATTCAAAAAGCAAACCACTAACAGTCCACCCATGACATCAGCCATCAAAGCCGAGGTTCCCATCGAAGAGGACGATATCGAGAATGAAGCCAACTTTAAGAATTTCTTCAGGCAGTACCGTGAGTCTCTGAGCTTGCTCTACGATAAGCAATAATTTCAACGACTCTCTTAATTTTGTGTAATTTTTTGTTGAATTGAATTTTTTAATTTTCTTTATTTGAAATAAGTTTCGCTTGGAGTAATTTCGTTCTGTTTCCTTTCAACTCTTTTGATTTTAGTTTTTAATGTACAAACGTTACATCAGTCACAGGGGATGGAGCCTGATGCATCTCACAATTATCGCCTCGTAGCCTATTTAAATATAATATAGATGTTGTATGGATTTTTTCTTTAGTTTAAATTTAAATTTGCTAAAGTTCAGCAGTCGATTGGTTTACTGAGCAACGGCTGCTTTCGACTGCTGCTTCTTGACTGCGGTTATGCACTTGGCCATTGTTGGCGATGCTCTTGAAATCGGATCTGTCATAAAGTAGTCCTTGAGAACCTTCTGTTTGATTTCCACTTTTGTGTTTTCAATCAACTTGACCTGCGTAAAAAAAAAAAAACTTTAATGAATGAGGATTGGTGGGAAAGAGTATGTCTCTGTTTATATGTTACCGGCGATAACTGATCTGCGAGTGCGCCGAATGCTGTTCCTTGGAGCTTACCATACCGAACTAGATGGGGAGCGATGTCTTCTATGCGATTCCTCAGCTCATCAAGAGTGTCGTAGGGGAGAGGTGTACCTAGGAGTGGGATTAAAAGAACTTCGTTATGAAAAGACAGAAAAAGCCAGAGTACTGAACGTCAATGATGCATCAAAAGCTTGAACAGGGCGCAATGAGGAAGGCGCAACATCTAATGACTGCAAATCATCATACTAACCAACAACTTCGGACAATGCTCGGACAATCTTCCAGTCCTCACGAGCATATCCAGGTGGTGAGACAGCAACCAGTGTCTGTTGAGCACGTCCCTCGGTATTCACATAAGTAGCTTGCTTCTCTGTGTATGCCGCTCCGGGGAGAACAGCATCGGCAATAGTTGCACCAGCATCACCATGATGTCCAATGTAGACAACAAAGCAGTCCTTTGGCAATTGATCACGTTTAACGGCTCCAGCGTCGGCACCGAGTAAGAACAAAACCTTTGGCTGCGCCTTAATTGCAGCAGTAACTCCGGGCTGACAACCGACATCTAATGCTCCAGCCTGGGACGCATTTGTTTGGAGTACATTGAAGGCATTCCAATCCTGAAATGCAAACAGTTTTTTTTTTACTTAAACCAATGTCGAACTACAGTTGTGTTTTACTTACTGGCTTGCTCAACTTCTTGGCGTAGGACTGAATGGTAGCGTGAATTCCAGCGCCATCGGCACGTTCCAACAGCTCAGCACCGACGATGATGGCTGGCTTCTTAGCACCTTCCAGTTTTTTGGAGAAGGCGTGGCTGCCATTGCAGATTTGTGTAATCAAGTTGGCGTCGTCGCCCAGGTGCTAAGAAAATGTTCCTTCAAAATCTGAACACAAAAAGTTCAAAGTCTTACTTGGTATTTGTATGACAAGTCCACTTTGGGTCCAATCAAAGCCAAATCCAGTTCATTGTGTACATAGCCCTTGCGCAAGCGGGTATTCAACAGAGGTGCTTCATAACGTGGATTGGTGCCGACCAACAACACAGCGTCGGCTTCTTCCAATGCTGTAAATCAACCGCGAATATACACTTGTTTGCCGTGAAGTCGACAATATAAAACTCACCTGCGATGGTTCCGTTCAACAAGTAGTTTGATCGCAAATCAGTGCCAGATCCCTTGTTGGGGAAACCTTGCTCTGTGCATAGCGTCTCAGAGCCGTTGCGATTGATAAGATCCTTCAGCGCAACCACAGATTCAACATCAGCCAATTGACCAACAACGGCGGAAATGGTACCTTTTGGCGCCTTCTTGATGGCCTTGGCCACAGCGATTAAAGCACCCTCCCATTCGACTGCCTGCAAATCACCATTTGGCATGCGCACCATTGGAGCGACCAAACGCTGTCGTTTCAAACCGTCACAAGCAAAACGCGATTTGTCGGCCAACCATTCTTCGTTGATGTCTTCGTTTTCACGGGGCAAAATTCGCAACACCTCGTTGGTGCGAGTGCTCACAATAATGTTGCTGCCAATAGCGTCCAAGACGTCAATGCTGCTGATCTTACGGATCTCCCAAGGGCGAGCGGTGAAGCTGCAAAAAGGAGAACCCAAGTGAGTTGATGTTTTTACTTAAAAAAGATGAATGAGATGAGTATTTTCTACAATTGCTGTGGTAGCTTTCAGAACCGAATTTTGGATTAAATTAGCCATTTGCAGTGTCGACGATCTCGATGGCAGACATTTTTCAAAAGGCGTCAATACGCGAGATATTTTACAATATACATAGCGTTGGTCACCTTTCTATCGGCACAGAACGAAGAGCGCAGTTTTTGTATTAAATCACTAAAATCTGAGAGTCGCCGTTCGAAAGTCTTTTAAACCACTAACAAGTTTAGCTCTATCGTTGTTTTCCTTCCTTGAATAGTTCACAGACACGTAGTTTGTAAAATTTTCTTTCAACATTTTTTTTTTCTCAACTAAAATCCACCACCTCATCAATTATGACACACCTCTCACTTTATTTCGCGCATGCATGTAGCAAAAATCGATAGGTCATTCAAATTCGCAACACACACAATATTCTTTATTTTGTACAATCGCTCACCTGTACGGTTTGTTGGTCAAGGCTCCGACGGGGCACAGGTCGATTACATTTCCAGACAACTCAGTAAGGAACAACTTCTCGACATAGGTTCCAATTTGCATGTCATTGCCGCGTCCAGTTGTACCCAAGTCATCGACGCCAGCTATCTCCGAAGCAAAACGAATGCAGCGTGTGCAGTGAATGCAACGAGTCATGATGGTCTTCACCAATGGACCAATATCCTTGTCTTCGACGGCCCTAAAAATCAGAAAAAGAAACGTCATTCACCGTTGAGAATACTTCGTCTCCACTCCACCTTTTTCCTGTGAAATTGATGTCAGTAAAACGAGAACGATCCGAACCAAAAGCCATAGCTTGATCCTGCAAGTCACATTCACCACCCTGATCACAAATGGGACAATCCAGGGGATGGTTCATCAAAAGAAATTCCATAACACCCTCGCGGGCCTTGCGTGTCATCTCCGAGTTTGTCTTGATTCTCCATCCTTTCATTACAGGCATTGCGCATGCAGCCACTGGCTTGGGACTCTTCTCCACCTCAACCAAGCACATACGACAATTACCAGCAACGGCCAAACGTTCATGATAGCAGAATCTTGGTATCTCTACACCAATCATAGCAGCCGCCTTGAAATTAAACATAAATACAGATTTTATGTAATTGGCTGACAAGGCAATACGTATTTCACTTCAAACTAACCTGCAGTACAGTGGTACCAGGCAACACCTGCACTGGGATGTCATCAACAAACACTTCGATCTTCTCTGGGGCCTTTGCTGGCGTTTGGGCAATTGCTGCACTTGTACGTATCGCCGCTACGCTACCTACCCGATGAACAGGCGAGCCCGAGCCCACTGATAATGCTTTGATAAGCGGCGCACGAATCATATTTTCTGCAATTGCAAATTTATGTTTGGATTAGGTACAATTTATTGGTAAATTTTGTATAGTTGTCGTTGGATTTTTTCCATTACATAAGCGAGCAAGACTTTAGTATCATTTTCTAACCTAAACTATGATATATTTGGGTTTTGTTATTGACAGGCAATTGCACGATATGTGAAGTTTAATATTTAAATAATGAAATGAACTGATTATTTTTGATAAACTAATTAGATTCAATTAACAAATTGATGTAATGTACCTTTAAGTCGGAAAATATTACAGATACCGACGGAATCGAATAGAAATTTTGACAGTACCTTCTATGAAAATTGTTAATACTGACAGCTGTCAGATGTGACATTTGTGTTGGCATGGTTTATTTGGGCTGATACACAATATTAAAGGTGGATGGAATTTCGTGACGGAATTTATAATTTACCTACTTGAGAAATTCACGGATCCTGCGATTCGACAGTAACTTTAAATTTTAACACAGTTGTTCTCTTAAGGTAAAACGATTGAATGGACATCGTCTTGACGATGCTTCTACTTTGTGTAACAACAAAAAAATGATAATCGTGGAAACGATTGAACGATCATCGGTTTTTGTTGCTTCTCGTTACTAATGTGGTATTCGTTTGGGCTTCTTCACATTTGCCCTCAGATTTCAGATTTCCTGTGCCTAATCGAACATAAAAACGCTCTTTCTCTTTTTTGTGTTGATATTCGTGCGACTTGAATATGTGTAGTCTTCGACACTTTTCTAAGTGTTTTCCAAACACTGTTTAAATTTTATATTAAAACATTCGAAATTTCTGTCCCGATTGATTTCTAAATATTTGTACACCAATAATTTACGAAAATAGATTCACCCTATGCAATGCCTTTCTTTGCTGTAGAAAAATTTCACGAAAATTTAAACAAACTCCACCAGTTGTCAAACTCAAATGTAGTTGTATTAGTAAATCTGAGAAAATATCTAGATTCGCAAAAGTGCTATGAAATCTGAACAAGAAAGAAATCTGAAGAAAAATTGCTCTGAGAGCGCCCAATCGAATACCACATAATTCAACTGCCAAACACTATCGTCAAAACGTTTCGATTGAACGGTGTCTATTTTGCAATCGTTTCAAATCGTTGGTGCTAACATTGATCTCAGTAAAGCAAAGTAAAGCAGGATTTTCAGCACGTAATTTATTGCAACAACTAAGCTCTACTGGAACTGCGAGGACTCACAATAGTTGTTTTAATTGTGTGCTGAAAATATTACTTTACTTTGCTTAAATTTGCTGACCCAATTTTTTATATTTTTCCCAGATGATCTACCAAATCTATCATTGATTTGCATAGTTTGAAATCAATGATCTCTATAGCTATATAGATCATGATGGAAAATAAAAGGTCTACTTCCAGCTCAATTGCTGGATTATTTTAAAATCAATCGTTATCGCCGTCTTTAATTGGACAAGAAGAAGGCTTCAGGAGAGTCTGGAAACAGAATACATTGGTTTCACTCACGGATTCACTCATTTTGTCGCCCAATAGACAAGAAAACTGAGTTATTGTTTTTCGATTCTGGACTGTTCCGTACAATTCGTTTTGCCCAGATGGGAAACGAGTTAGCTATATACCTATTTGAAAACATACTTTCTGGATAAAGTTTCGGTTACTTTGTTAGTTCTAGTTTTTTTTTTTATTTTTCCAAACGGTTACTTATATGTCATTTTCGATTTGGCAAACAGATCAATCTTTTGCTTTTCATGATCGATTCGCCAAAAAAATCATTTGCTTTTTTTTGATCTGGGACAATTTTGAGAATTTTTTCTCAGATTTACACATACTTTCACTAACCCCAATGTGTATGACACACTGCTGGGCTGGCTGTTACGAATTGTTTGTCGTTGGGAGGATTTTTTTTTTTGGCTACTCTGAAATCAATTTAAATTACATTGCCATTGATTTCTATCATTTCTTGAAGAAACAGCCAAGACAATTGAGACAAATCAAGAGAATAAATATATGCTGCAACTGGATCCTGAAGTAGGTAGGTATTGCCTCCGCAAACGATGTCAGTTGATAGCGCACTAAACAGATTCTTAAATATACTTTCACATTTCATATTATTATTTACTAGATATTTGCTATTTGTATTATCTTCTCCATAAAAATATTGGTACAGATTTTTGAGTATATGTCATCAAAGTTTGCGTGTGTCAAATTATATCAAATCGTTAATTCGTGAACAGAATGTTGGATCTTCTGGGATAAAATACAAACAGAATGCATTGCACGAAGCAAACATTACATGCAAATTGAAACAACGTCCAAAGTAACGTCAAAGTCGTTCTACCGATAGTGGTTTCACCTCTTGTAACATACTAATTTTTTTTTCCATGTTTACAAGTGTAACCATTCCAAATATATGCTTTATCTGATCGAGATTAATTTTCCAACATTACTTCATCTCTCGTTATTGAAACCATGTTCGGAATTTACTATCTTGATATATAGAGAAATTATACAAATCACTGTGATCTTTCATAATAATTAATTAATTAACAGCGAATTAAATTCCATTTTATAATTATAAGGTTAGGTTCAATGTTTGTTTTGTACGACCTGTCACAATGAATTCCGGTACATAAATTGTTGGAAAACTAGCCTAGGGCGGGTGATTTTCTATGCGCATTTAAAGACAGTAATTATAGAATTGTTACAAATTCTTTTAAAAATAAAGTTGACATCACATCGAGTGCGGCTTTGCTTTATTCAACAGACTGACATTGACAGACACGGATCAGTTGTCCATTTTCTGCAATCAATTCTGCACAACTTTTATATGTCAGCAAATTACTTAAATTGAATCCGCCTGCCATCGATAGAAATCAGCTGGCGGGCGCAATATGAATCTAACGGAAATTATCGATCGTTCACAAGGCAAACCTATTACTTAAAATCGAAAATAGAGCTGTTTTCTGTTACTTTGTTCAGTCTGTCGGGATCGCCACCACCCTTTTGTCCAAAGAATCTGAATCCGCGATCTATACCACAATTGATAGAGAGAGCTCTGACGGCGAGTGGTAGCATCGATGGCGACGTCGTCGGCAGCGGCGGCGGTGGCGGCATCTAACTTAATCTCTCCCCATCACTGTTCCATTGTGTGCGAGACCGAGAGGAGCACTCGATAATCTCCCCCATTAAGCCATGGCGGCCGGAGCGTCGGCAATCGGCATGTGTGTCCCAGCGCAGTCTCACAACTCATAGTCACAATGCGCTGCGGCAAGCAGAATTGATGCCGGCCGAGATTGTTGTGGCACAAGGGTTCACACAATTCCCATCCATCGTCTCGCGGATAATGTAGTCGTGTCTCAGTGGACGCGGCATGCGTCGCGCTTCATGCTCGTGTATCTGTCATTAGAATTAAATTAAGTAATTGCCTTTTTGTGACTCGATTAATTGCTTGTTATTGAACCTTTGACTGTGTGCGCCATAGAGTTTCTCTTGAGGTTGGTTGACTGGCTGGTGTAGTCTGGCTGGCTGGGCATGGGGGGCGCGTACTGTCAGATGACTGGGATGCCACGCCAAACACACGACAGCTACAGCACAGTGCGGATCTTAATGAAATAAAAGTCGCGTCAGTTCGCGAGGCCATCCATCAAATCAATCGATTACATTGACGGAGAGATGATCTTGGGTGATGGGTATGGCGCGCGACCTGGCGCTGGCGCTTAAGGGAGGATGGAGGGTGGAGTTAGCGCCGTCGTCGCCGGTCGCCGCCATCTCTAGGCAGTTTGTCACTTGTGGCGCGGCTTTGGCGTGATCATTTGTTATTTTATTTATTTTTCTATTTCTTATTTAAAGTTATCTCGGCTGACAAGGTAACTGAAGTGTGACAGCAATGATATTTTTAAAAGTTGAAGCAATACATCACCGAGATTATGCGAATGCATTGCGAGTTGATGTGACACAAAATTGTTGAAGCGTGAGATTTTGTTTGCACAATTAGCTGATGATAAATTGTACTAATCCATTCTGTTATGAGAGGACAATAATAATATAATTGCCATCAGTTGACAGTTGTGTTCTATTAACGCAGGTGTATCTAGCTTGTGAAAACATCAAATGAGCTACACGAATGTTAAAGCCTTGATTTTAGTTTTGGAATGTTAGAGCTGTGCCTATATTTTCCAAAAATGTCAAAAAGGAGTGGCACAAGTACCGAGCTAATTATTGTTAAGTGACATTCATTCGTCTAGGATGATGTTGCTTTGTGTGGACAAATTGATGTTCTCATAACGGTGCTACATACAGCTGTCGTACCTCAAAAACAAAAAGTTCTGAAAAGACTTACAACTTGATTATTTTTGATAAGGTAGATTTGACGGTTGGTAAGATCGATGCATATAAAAAATAAAGGGAAAGTAGGTTTACCATTTCAGTTGGAGGGACAAATGTGTTTGTGCTCGTCGAAGAAACTTTTTAAGGGTTTGTTAACCGATCGCATTTTTACATATTGAACGCTGATAAATTGACTCATTAGAGAATGTATAGCCATCGACACATATACATGCTATTATAAAGTTTATATATTATAAAAATAAAATGCGCACCCAATTTGATTTATAAACATGTACAAAAGAGATCAAGCAGATGCAGTTAAAAAGGTTTACGAAAACGCACTAGTTATTAACTTAAAAGTAGCTTCACTGATTTCTAAAAGAAAATCCAGACTCGGAAAAAATAGTCCGGATTTCAAAAAGATTGCTCCACGCTATGTATACCTTAAATCAAACATAAAAAAATTATCTAGAGCTGTAGACATTCTTTTCCAAACCAAACGAACGCCACAGTTATCAGATCTTTAAAAAAATTAAACTTTCATAAAATACTTAGGGTGCAGCTACATTTTAAGCATTGAAATGTTCGAAGTGAATGTTCGTTTCGTATATTAAAGTAGGTAAACATAAATTTATTAAAGTGGTGGAAGGAAAAGCACATTTCACACATGGAATTCGATAACCTACCTATGGAGGAAAGAACTGTTAAAAGTTACAGCCGCAGAGGGGCCATTAGGGATGACGAAGTTTTAAAATCCTTATTGTACAGATGTTTTTTTTTTTAGGTAAAAAAGAAAAATTACGCTCTTTACAGAGAAGTGATTTTATAGCATTCGGGCCACAATTTTACTAAAGTATTTTACTCACCTGATACACTCTAAGAACATTTCTTTATCTACATTTTCAACACATAAAGTGAACTCTAAAGATTGATTAGTTTTCGGCATATAATTGGGATTTTTCGTTTTTGTTAAATTCAAAGAAATTGACGTGAGTTGTTTGTCGAAAACCAAAATTCCCTAACAGACAATGTGTTATCATTTCTATTTCGAGCTCCACTAATGAAAACTCTCTCGTCAAATTGTGATTCACTTGAGCTCGTATCTCTTGATGAGATCATCGACTTAGTATAGAGTTAGCTTGATAAAGTTGGTCAGCATCTTAATGGTACACAAAATACTGACAACCACAATCTAGATCTTGACAATTGTTTACAAAACAAGTTTGTCTGTAATCACCTAACAAAAGTATGTATAATCATTTAAGGTGATAGTGCTAATCCTAATGAATGTTTAAGGGTTTTCAAAAAAGAATGCGATCTTCACTTTTCTTGGTTTTACAATTGGTCATGGGAATCTTATGTATTGCAACAAGATGTTCAGACACTCCCACGAGTTTCCAAAGAGTCTTGATATCCAAGATCTGTAGGTACTTTAAAAAGCGAAACATAAAAAAATTTCAGTGGAATAAAACCGAAAGAAAAAACAAATCATCATGTGTGCTGACGTGACGTTTCTGTTTTTTTTTTTTTGTGATTTAGATCAATCACGTGAATAATTTCCTACTGTTGACATTTATGGAGGTGTAGCCGACAAATCAAGTTGAGAATTTCTTGGCTCAGTTGACATTCAGATTTTTTATCTGTCGTACTTAAAGTGACATTAACGACCAATCGTGTTTTCGCGTTCAGGGGAAATCTTGTCGAAATGCTTGAATGTTTCTGTAGTTGTCAATTGTGGTGTTGCGATTGGATATATTTTCCCTGCAGCACTTGGGATTTCTCCCTTAGTTCGCAATCTCTAAGAAAAATCTTACGTATCTTTTCATGATATAAAACTTCGCAGGTATAGTAAGCTCGACCTCCGATGGCTTAGCCCAGACGACTTAGCCTTTCGAACGGTCATCATTGGACCCTACTGTCTCTAAGGTTCCTCTTAAGTCAGCCATAAGGGTCTACAGCTAGTATGCAAAGAGTATGGATATGGACAAGTCCCTGTTGCACTTTAAAAGAGTCAGATTATCCTTGCGTAATTGTAGGACTCGTTTTTTTTTTTTTTTTTGAGGTTATGATTTAGCAATTAAATGCCTTTTCGAAACACAACAAGTGGTAAAGTCGGGACACCAACCGTGCTGATCCGTCTAGAAAAATGCACAAGCTGTTGGTTTGGTCAACGCACGAACGGACACTACGAAAGACCCATTGATGTCTTTCGAGTCATGATTCTTATCATTTCCCAAAAATAGTGTTTGACTACGCCGGTTTTTGCAGTTCTTAAGACAGTTATTTTTGTCATCTTTTCGTTCTTACTGCCGCTGGAATAGGTTTAAATTACCCAAAATGCTTGAAAGAGCAGTTGTGGCACTATCATGAACCCAGCTACTTTGTTGCACTTGATAAGATTGTTCGCAAATTAGATTTCTCTAACTAGGTTCTATGAGGTTCGAGGTTCATACTCCTGAAAGATCTTCCCCTATCGAGAAAAATGGGGGCCCATTGCTGGTATCTCCTCGATGTGTGTATTTTGAGGTCACCCGATCCCCGATAATGTGAATGGGCTTTTGGCATGGAAGGTGGTTCAAAACAAAATTCGAATCTAATAGAACAACAGGTAATGCTAAATATAATGACTACAGGAGAGTGAATATCTATGGCTATAAAAGAAAATTAAGACAGCTTCAACACAAGTTTCAATTTACCTGGTGAACATTTCTAAATACAAATATGCAGCCTGCATAAATGCCTACCCTTTCAATTAGAACAGGATGCAAATAACCAACCGCATAACAAAATTCTGCATCTCGATCGTGTTTTTCAATCGATGAAATATTAGACCAAAACTAACCTAATTTGGTTCTGCCTCCGCACAGATAAATTGTTTTATCCTCACATTCAAAGAGAACTGCAATCGCAGCGGCAGAGTGACTGAGAACTTCAGCGAATCGGTTCAAAAGAGCAAATCCATAGATATATTAAGAGAAACAACCGCCTTCACGCTCGCAGTCGCAGTTTGTTTATATTTACATCCACGATCGTTCTTTGTCTTCAACTTCAGCGACCACTGACCAGTGCCAAACACCTTCTTGTGGTGCTGTTGAATGCTGTCCCCTCGGTGCTCCACACTCGCCCAATCTCTCATCTACCCAATTTCATTCATTTATTCCACCATCCATTCATTAATTAAAGTGTTTGTCGTTTCTATACCCAATCTGAATGGACACCCGGAGAGCGAGTATATAGATACGTCCGCGTATCTGTATATGTATCTTTCAAGATCTCTATCAGCAATTTCCGCAATTTAGGTGCTGGCTAATGGTGAAACGGTCGACTAGTGGGTGGCGAGTGGTGATTGGAAGGCACGAGCGTACACCACATCCGATCGCCAAAAACTGTTGAAGTGATCTTCTGATTATAGATGCATCCATTTTTGGTCATAGGGTGTCGTCATGAGGCGAAGAACGATCATCTGTCTACCTGGGGCATTTCTTCATTCATCGTTCATATACGCACGAACCACAAGTAGGTAACCATGTTCGGCTGGTGTAGACATCAATCGTCCTGATCAAGAGACAACAGTGGCGTCGTTGGCGATCGAGGTGATCGTGATAACATCGGCGGCAACATTACGTCGGGCATACGGGTATGGGGTACCGCAACAACAACCGCCATTAGCCGGCAATTTGCTATCGTTACCTAGTTGCTGGTGTGTTGTACAATCTTGCGCTCTGATGGTCAAAACACTAGCGCCTCACTCAGACTCACTATCCCAGCGATCGGCGATCGTCGATACGTAAGTACAGCGCGTAAATCCAAAGAGGCGATCCAATAACAACATCAAATACAACAACAGCAAATGCACAACAAAAGTATCTGTCTGTATGGTGCTGCTGCGTATCTATAGAGATCTACAGAAAACAACAGGCGCACAAGATCACTCTCTTTCTGTATATGGTTATATCGGAGGAGAGCGCTGTGCTGTGTTGTGCCTGTGGCTATGGCCTGGCCAGCTCGAAGCGCGATCTCTCCTCCGCCGCCGCGCCGTCGTCGTCTACCCAAAAGAAACCCCTTTTCATTAAATCTATGCTTCACTTTGAATTTTTCTCAGTCTGAGTTTGAGCATCAACAAGATCGGCTGGGTATAGTAAGCATCGTCTTGAGAACAGTGCACAGTGTATCTGCAACAATATTCTCCAGCGTTTTTCACACCCGTCGCCGTTTCGTCGTTATTTGATTTTTGTATTTTTTTTTTCTTCTGTTTTTTCGTTTTTTGCGGTTTATCTGACTTTTCTTCATGTGGTTTCCTCTGCGCGGCTTCTGTTCTTCGGGCTGAGCAAATGAAGTAATGCACGCCACAACGTATAGTCTTCGCAGAATCCACTTTTAAATGTTTACCATTAATTTGCCACCGCTTTGAGTGATTTTTAATGAATTTAAAAATTTCAATTCGATAAATTGCGATCGGTCGTTACTGAGGGCAGTGGAAACTTAATGAATTTCGGAAGCTTTCAATTCGATTTCGAGGATTTTCGACACAGATGTTATTAAAGTGAATTCGGCTCATGCGGTACATGGTTGTTTTTTTTTATTCGTTTTTAAATTTGTGTTGCCTTTTGCAAAAAAAAACAAATTCAACTAAAATCCATGACTGATGGTACTTATACACAAATCGACTGTAGCGTGCTCTACTCCGCGAAAGCACATGTTTTGAAATTATTCACTCCGAAGTGTGTTTCTTTTTTCATTCCAAACAAACATCGAATCAAATTATCCGCCACACGAAAGATGATGAAAATTGGATCGACAGTTGAGTGATTTATTGTGAGTGTAACTTCCGGTATAAAATAAATAAGTTCAAGTGACGTCAGTTAAAGGATATCTGTATTATGCAAAAAGTTTGACACAATTTTGGTCCTATCGAAAGTTTGTTTGAATATTTTTTCTTAAAATAATAATAAAAAAAAAAGGAATAGAAAATAGTAAAAACCTGTGTTGCCTACTTAAATTGACAGTGAAGTTCGAGTTGGCGTTAGCAGTGTGTATATTTGCAACGATCGTTTATTTGTTATTACACTTAAAGATAGAGCAGAAGAGTTGGATTTTGAAGTTTTCTTCGAGGTAAGTGGCGATGTTTTATGGTTTTAAGACGCGCATCGGAGAGTGTGAACGCATGCACATCTTTTCTTTTATATATATATACATACATATGTTTATGCTAGGATTTTAGTTTAGGCATTGGGCAAAGTTGATGTATTAAATTAACTGGTTTTTGACGAGTTTTCGAGATTATTAGGTCAGTTGGGTTTTTACAAAGGTGGTGCGATTGACTTTTAAGTGCACAACTTTTTACCCCGCTGTCTCCTTTTTATTTTAAAATAATTTTGAATTGATGTCACCTTAATGAAACTATGCGTGTAAAATATTTGATCCTTTCTTGTGTACCTACCAAAATCCTGTGGAAATTTTCAAAGCGAAAAGGTTTTAAATCGGAGGTGCCGTTCCAACTCCAAATCGCTCTGATATGGTTTGTGGTCTCATAACTATGAATTTATTTTTATAAATCGGAAAGATTATTTTAGAAAATTTCCCCTGGATCTTGTTTACTAAAAAGTTTACCTAATTATTGGCTTTGAAATCTGAAATGGTTTGGTCGCTGAACTGAAGGTTAGGTGGTATGAATAAAACGTAGCAATTGATACGACAATCCAAGTCTGTGGCCGACTCAGACCCTTTTGGCAAGCCCGTGGTAGTTCATCCCGGGGCCTTGGGGACATTACTATTGGAAAGTAAAAAAGACAGTCCTGTTTAATTTTCATTTTTGAATTTCCTTTACTCACTTATTTTATATCGTCTATTTGTTAGAGAGCCATACAAACATTTTTTTGTATAAGAGAATATATCAGCCCCCGTAAGGGTGGGGCCCCCTGTGCCGTTATATAATACTTTTTATGCACATATTTTATATAAAACACTCTAAGCATTGTGAATCTTCGATGTTTTGGTTATAAATAGTTAAGTTGAATTCTGTTTGCACTAGAAACCGTACAAAATTCTTTTGAAAAAAAGCAGCAATTGTTTCGTGTCACGCGAAGAATGGACTGTGGACTATTTGGCTAGTATTTCTTTTAGATGTAAACATTAAGACAGATTCGTTTCTAAGGTATACAGGAGATCCGGGCTTTTAGGTTGACAGTTCAAAAACCTCTCGGTAATGCATAGTTATTCCTTTACTATTCGGCCTGTGTGTTTACAAATATTTCCAACTAGCCTATGATCAAACACAATTCCCCGCACCTGAAAAAGAAATGAAACATCAGCAATTCGATGGATCGTATTCATGTTTCTGAATTTGATATTTTTAATTTCATTTTCTACAAAAGTCGTAAGAATCTCAAGAAAAGTTAAAAAATTCAAACAAAATCAAAGTATTTTTTTGCATAAAGGCGTTAAAGGAATTATTTGTAAAAAATACCACTTTTTCTAACATTTAATCAATGAAGTCACGTTGTCTAAATTAATATTTTCTTAATTTACTTTTATTTCGTATTACCGAACTCCAACTGCTTTTATAGTCAGATTTATTGGCAAAAAACTGTCAACGTTTTTTACTCGAAACTTTAAATTTGTCACTTAACGCCTTCTCATTCTAAACGCTTCATTTGCTAAGGGTTTTTACTTACTACAACTTTTTGCTCAACAAAAATTCTAGTTGTGAGTCATACGACGACCCATTGTCATGTCGTTATCTCCCATTATTGTTATTTTGAATTTTTGAATCTACATCTGTTCAATTCGTTCGGTTGGTTACATTTTCGTCGCCATTCATCATTGTCTCACATAAGATCAATAATGGTTGATGATGTTTTTTTTTTTTTCAAAGAAGCTCGGTAGGTATGAACTGTTTTTTCCGATCTTTACAACTGATAGAAATAGAACTCAGTGGAGCAGATTTATTCCTTTGAGGACCCATTTATATTGCAAACTCAAGTTGTACCAGCTGCTCGCAAAAATTTGTCGCCACTTAGACTTCCGGTTGCGCTGATGTATTCGACCCAGCTACTGGTTGTGGCTTAATGTGTCCAATGTAGCATGTACTATTCTTGGCCGTTCACAGTTTCTTTTCCTTGGACAGTTGAAAGTTCCTTTCCGACTTCAGCATTGAAGTCTCAACTATCCCAGAAGGTACCATAAGTTTCGTTCAGGGGGTCGTAAGACTTATTCTTTACCGCAGGGTCTTCAGCTTCCAAGGGGCGCCCGTACATATTAAAGCCCAAGCGGAATGTACCTACATTTAAAATATATAGTAGGAAATTTAGTTCCCTATATCTACAAACATGGTCTTAAAAATAGTCTGCTTAGCAGTGGCTCATGGGCTAGTATGCTGGGGGTCTCAGCTTCGAACCACAAAAAAACATAACATCTTAAGATTTTTTTTCGAGCCCCCGACAAGCATCCGAAAGTACAACTGTCATAAAAGAGCCTCCCAATTAGCCGTTCGGACTCGACATAACAAATTGCAGGTCCGTTCCATTCGGTCCAAAACTAAAAAACGCTAACACAAAGCGAATGGTTGTGGGGAGCTATAGGCCTAGGGGACACGAACGTGTCAACTATTTATTTATTTATCAGTGCATGTAGCACTTTTTAGAATTACTATTTTTTTAATGTTTTGTTTATTGAAAAACCCTTTTACGAAGGATCAGAATATTCATTTTAACACTTTTTTTTGCTTTCTTGTAAATAAAAATTAACGTCTTTTATTTGAAATTGTTGGCAAATCATCAAACCATTGGGCAAATGTTTTCTTCCAGCTGAATGTATCGCGGGCATATAGATAGTAACAATTTTCTTTGAATGAAGAAAGAGACATGAAGTGATTCTTGTTTTCTTTTATACTGCCTATCACCCGTAAGTTTGAATTTATTGCCCAATTTAAATGAACTTACTCTCGGCGCGACGAACGCCAATCATTTACATTTAACACGATGCTTGAATCGCATGTTTATCGGATGAACTAAGCTAACAGATTCTTCTTCCGGGGTACTGAAAGCGACTGAAATGCGAATCGCTTGATCTGGTAAGATGTTGCGACGGTAAGCGATTCAGTATAAGATAAGATAAGAATTATTTATCATGTCTGTACTTTAGACCCGGGTATGATCTATGATCACATAAAGTCATATATGAGAATTAGCTTTTTTCTATAACGCGTCTGCACTCGTAGGTCATTTGCTAGTAATAGAGTTCAAATACCTAGTGTATCGAAATAATTGGGATTATAAAGGAGTGAGATGGAGTGAGAAAAATATATTTATAATAGTGTAAACCATGTCTAAATCAAATCCTCGGTCGTACAATGGTAGCAGAGATCAACTGCGTGTTTTAAAATACTTGTCATCCATTCATTATGATTCATTAAATTTTACTTCTGTCGCCTGGCATTTAAAGCTGATTTCTTTGTTCTAAGCCTGCTTCTTAAAAGCCGAATAAGTTTTTGTCAGCTTAACTCGTCGGGTTCGGGCTAAAATGCCGGACGTTTTGTCGACGAGCTTAAAAAACTTTCTTATAGGTTACGTTCGAAATAACCGAATTCGCTCAGATGAAATATAAATTCAGCGAACTGCCGCAGATTGGCGAAAATCATTCCTTATGCATTAGCAGCCCACACCAACTTCGTGCTTTGTCCCTTAGTAATTTTAGGTCTACAACAACAATCTACACTTAATCCCACATGCAGTTCTTTTTATGTAAATAAATGGCCATTTAATTCGGCTGATCTTTGTATTAATATAAAAAAAAAAAAAAAAAACAGTCGCTTCTTCTCATAACGATCGCCAAGTGGGTGGGGTCAGCTTAGCTAATGCCCCTTTTCAATCGAAATCATTTTTGAATAAAACTCTCTCTCAGTCCATCTTTGACTGGTCAGTCGTAAAATTTTCAAAAATTGACTGCATTATAAATATCTTATTTATTCCACATTCTCTCATCACCATCGACCATTTAGTTGATAATTATTTACCATACCGACGATGACAGGCCGTTAACTGGTGTATACTATTCAATTGCTGTGTTGATGGTGGATTCAGACCAATAAAGAACTTGTTTTACATATTCAAGCGCCCCCGCCTAAAATGACAGAGCAGGTGTATAGGAAAGGTTCTCTTTCACTTTGACTAAAAGACCACAGCGGCTGCAGCTGTAAGTCAAAACGTTAGACCATCGCTTCGAAGTGGTTCGACTACGATAAAATTACACTGAAACAGTGGGTCAATAAAACTATCCAGATTAACGAACGATAAATAATTTGCAAATATTGACAACTAAATAAAAAACATGCCATAAAAATGCGATAAACATTTGCCAAGAGATAATTTGACTTGAAATTTATTACACAATATGGCAGCAAACTTCCGTTCCGCTGCGAAAGTCCTCACTGACAGTGGTCACTTGCAAAATACCGGCTGTCATATAAACATATATACGAGTGTGGGTCTGGGTTGCATTAAGGCCGATCATGAGTTGATTTTGTTGTTTTTTGCAGTCGTTCTCATGTCTGCGCTCCTAATCTGTTTTACGATTATTTGATATTTTGTTAAATTGTGCATAAAAATGGAGCCACTCCTTTAATTAGAGAGACGATTGACAGTGTGACAATCGGACAAACGTCATATTTTCATAATAAAACAAAAACTTGTTTAACATTCTGCGCTGTTTCATTATCATTTTCGTTCGTTTTGCGACACGACATGAAATTTAATATGGTTTAATAAAAATTCCATCGCTCTATGTGATCAGTTTTGTCGAAAAATTTAAATAATTAGTACAAAGTGTTTGGTGATTTAGTGTTTTTTTTTATGAGTCTTTTTGATGTCCATCGTATTAAGGCAGACAAAATTAACTTTTGAAGTTTGATTTGCTTATAGAAAATGATTTTATGTGTTTTATGAGTGTGAGCAATATTTTGATATCATTAACGCGCTTTGGTTGATTTGTGACGCACACTAATCATCGTAACGCTTACTAAAACAAAACAGCCGCTTTGGGATCATGCATAAGTTATAACCATAGGTGGTGAACGTGATATTCAGACTGTACGTCATAATTGATTTCTTTGAAGGAATAATATAAGTATGCATCAAATTCTGAAAAACATTTCGAAGAAATGGTAGTTGTGCTGTACAGCAGAAGGGCTTTGTTAAGAAAAAGTGCCGAAATAATGACTACTCAACTCAGACTCCAAATATTGGAAATATCTCCAACAGATGACTCCGAAAGAAACAATAAATTGATCCACCTACCTTGCTTAAGTGATTTTTTTTTTTATTGAATTCTGACATCGAAGAAAAAAACTGTTAGAATTTTCCACTTGGCGATTTTACACGCCTGTTTCGCACATCAATGGAAACATAAATATTTGTATGGGAGCTGAGTTTTAGCGCGAACAGCGTACTAGACTTTAGATAATAACAGATGTGATCGGAAGAGATTTTGTTTTGCACTCAATTTAACAAGAACTACATTTATTGATGGCTGTGGCATGAATTGAAGTAATTTGCTACTTTCGAAAGTTTGGTCAAACAAAAGTCGACTAGATCTTTTTTGGACTAGATTTGTTCACGCCATATCTAATTGAACGTACCTAGCATAAATTTCTAGCAGTTAGTTTTCGTATGAAAATTAAGAGGTCGCTTTGAGGTCTGCTTGAAGTCGGAAACCGCTCAGCTATAGTTTTTTCTCCTATATTTGTTCCTTCTTGATCGAGACCTCGTCGAGGTAAGAGCCACTGTAGCCAATAAAACTTAGTATCTACTCAAACAGAATACGAAAATTCTTGTCTTTTCTTGGCAACCAATCGAGCAACCAGCGAGGGACACTTATACTCCCAACAAGATTTTTGCTGAACGTAAACATTCGTGGTCGCCAACGTTACTCTTAACTAACGTCAGTACTGACTCATTGGAAATTCGTGATGGCTACGCATTCATTAACGTAAACTGAAAAATTACTGTTCACGTGGTAAGTTTAGGCCAATCAAAATGGGGATATAAATGCAACGTTTGCCTTCTGTACACGCCCCCAATTTTTTCGTTCATCACTGCTACTATTATTATATCGCTTTCCATTTAAAAAGAAGCTCTGGGCCTCATTAATTACAATTTTAAATTTCGAATTTAAATGGACTCTATGGGTTTCAAAAAATAGCTTTCTCCTCCATTCAAATTGTACAATTGTGATCTTTCGCTAATTTAAAGTCGACTCTAGAATTTGCTTTTGATAAGTTGCGTTATTTCAAAACTGTTTCCTAATTTAAAAAAATTAAAGGGTTAAACATTCAGAACAGTAATCGTCGTTAGTGTTTAAATATTTGGGTTTGGAAATATCTAATATTTTTTAACAACAGTTGGGAGTGGGAAAAACGAGCTTCTGATAGTTTTTCAATTTGGAAACTGTCATTCAGAAAAAACAAACCCATATGCATCTAGTAGTTGGGCATTTACAATTACAGAGCCTTAACGATAAACATGTTTAGTTTCGACTTTAAATTTTAGTAGTTCACAGTGGCTTTATTTTCCATAAAAATTCCGCAATTGTGAGCATTACTACGGTGTGTAATTAGATTGCGCAGTACTAATAACAAATTTTAGTCTTGACTTTAAATTTACGGAAGCTCACAAATGCACAATTTATATGGAAATTATTGCCATTGTGAACTACTTAAATTTAAAGTCGGAACTGAAAATGTCTTTTGGTAAGGCCCATTAAAATCATTACAGGTCATAGCCACTATTGTGAATTTATAAGATTTTATAAAGTTTGGGACGAATGCAGTGAACACTCTGTTTATTTTTCAACGTTAAGAGAGTTTTGCAAAAAACGGGTTCCGACTTTTTTGAAAATTCAGATTTTGCTTACTGTTCTAGTTTTTGGTTTTAACAAACAGCTCAAACGAAGCCAGCAGCTTGATTCCGCCCCTTCAAACGAAATCGTTGACATTTTAATTTCGACTTAGAGTTGAAGGAGTTTCGACTCTAAATCTTAGCAGTTCACAGTGGTTATATTTTCCATAAAAATTTCGCAATTGTGAGGTTCCGTAAATTCAAAGTCAAGACTTAAATTTTTTATTAGTACGGCGCAGTAAATTTAGATTTAATACAAATTTCGCAATTGATATTATTTAGTGAATACTGAAATTTGTTATTCTATAAGTAAGCTATACAAGAGATCGAACGATTTTTTGACAAGCGTCTGCGAACTTAAAAATTTTACGGTCCTCTCAATAAAAGTACGTAGAAAGCAGTTGAGTAGTCTTTTTATGAAATGGTGCTAGAGGAGTTATATTTAATCTCCCGATTGGTAGGCGTTCCAACTACGAAGTGCTTCAATGTCAATCTGCCCTTTAAAACACCCCCATAATACGTATAGAAAAATGTAAATCTACGCAACCATACAAGCAAGTGAAACAACGAGTGTTAATCTGAAATGACATGTTTAATGGAAACGTACACTAAACTGACACAATCGTGTCACAAGACAATTAATTTATTTAACAAATTGCAATTTTATTTCCATTTTAACCGGACCTTACAACTCATATGTGAAAAATGGAAAATTCCCTCTATACCTCTCAGTGAAATAATAAAAAAAAAAAGTTTCACAGCAAAACTTAAAAGCATTCAATTCCTGTCATTGAATTAACAACGAATTCAAGCCGCGGCGAATTGATTAATGTTCCACTTTCGATATCGATATTCGATATACAAATTTCCCTTTCTGCCAGCGCGACACAGCGGCCAGCTTTAATTTGTTTACAAATGTTAATAACCATAATTTAAGCAATTATTTAGCCATTACACCAAACAGGCAATCACCCCACATCCATTGGTATCCCCACACATTGGCGAGCGATTGTGGCCGACACTATGCGCAAGCGTGCGCGCGCGCGCACTCAAATAATGGGAGACGTTAAGGTACTAAAAAGCCCCACGAGACTCTGACGACGATCAGGCAATAAATTGAATTGTAAATTGCGGCGTCGGCGGCGAAGTAGCAGCAATTGCCTTTGCCGCTGCTGGTGTAGCCACCGACACCGACCGACCGTCTTCGGGCCTCCAGATTCTCTTCAGCGTTTGTGTAAATTATTTAATTATAAATTCTAGATGGTGAACACGTAATAAATCACTTTTATTGATCGGATTTGCATTTGCACAAAACTATCCTCGAAGCGTGCAGCAGGAATTCTGCGAATACCACTCGCCAGCCGTTGTATATTATATAGTCTCGTCTTCTGAGTAAGAAGCAGGAAAGGTCTTACTCTAACTACACCAAGCACTACACCTCCAGTTTGAAATGACTTGGTTGTGGCGGACAATGGGCCGGCGCGGCGCGGCGTTGAGAAAATGTAGTTGGAGTGTCGTGTCTCGTGTGGTGGCGGATGACGACTTTGGTGGCTGACACAGATTTACGTATTCGGTGATCAGGTGTCGATTTCTCGGTGTACGTTGACACTTTTATATTTTTATTCCTTGTACAGAGTGTTAATTATTACAACGAATTGTTATTGTTATTAAGGGAATTTGTTTTGCATTTTGCATTTGCATAGTGTACGCGAGGAGTCGTTGTTTATTGTCCGCGTGCCGACCGGCTGGAGCGCGAGTCACACTAATTGTAGCGACGTTGATTTGGACATGGCTCTTAGTTGATTAGTTTATTAGGTGTCTGTCGGTCTGTGTCTGTGTTAATGGCTGCGTGGAGAGCCGCAGAATGATTGGCGTGGGTTTTGTGTACAGGATTCAATTTATGGACGGCTATTAAGTCATTTGTGGCACTTGATGAGTTGATGCGTTTTTTACGTGTCACATTAAGGAAGATCCTGGGAATACATTGTATCTTTACATATTTTATGGCTGAGTTACGTGTGGAATAATCAATTACGGTAAATAGTCGGATAGATCAAATGACTGCGGAATGGACATGGGTTTGAGTTACATCAGAAAGTCGTTATGCTACTCATATCCTTTCTTTAATGGGCCAGTGGACTGTCAATTTGTCACTTCTAAACCTATTAAAAAATTGGCGCCCAGTGCGTGGTTTGGATAATTCATATAAAGTCCTAGAGAATCGTTCAGAATTCTGCTTACCTACTACCATGCAAAACCTTCTATCAGTACATGAAATTTTTTCCAGGAGCAGCACCAATAACACGTTTTCGTCTCCAAGTTTAACAAACTCACAATTTCCCATAAACTTTTTATTGTGACAAACAAAATAATGAAGGCAAAGTTGGAAATGATTTGTTATAATAAGGCCCTCTGTCTTGCAATCAAAAACTTACCTTGTATTGTCATGAGCTAGTTGAAATCTAGTTGTTGAAGTAGACGGAAATCAAAGACTGCCGAAGCATTCGTCACTGTCATCAGTTGGAAACTCAGAAAGACCTTATCTTTTTTTTTTCTTGCTCTCAACCGCTGTTAATGATTTAACAGTGTGGCACATAAGTCACGATGTCGTTTAAACATAAGAAGTTGCATTGTGGCTACAGCAATATGAGAAGTATCTTAGAAGTTTCTAAGTATCTGCATCGTACTAAACATAATTTATGACTGTAGGTCGTGTGCGAGAAATAACCAATTGGGGTAGATCGTTCCTGGTTCTTGATATTTGATATTTGATTGTGGGTCCTGCAGACACATATTTGTCTTCCCCGCAGCTGAACGTTGTTTTTAGGCCCTTGGTAGATAACTGAAGGAACCCTTTTCCTGAAACTGATCAACTAAGCAAAGACTTCTAAATTCCGAGCAAGCAACTCTTACACTGAAATCTCTTCTATCGGTTCATTGGGTTATGGCAGCACATTTGTGGTTTTTAAAATAAAACTGAAATTTCAGCGAAAACTACTTACCTCCAGTTTTCTATTACAAATGTCTTTTATATCTTCTTTTGCAGTTTTGTTAAAAAACAAAAAATATTACTATTGATATAAGGAAATCATCGTGACTTATCGGCCACCCTGTACTTTACTACACATCAACGACATAAATTAACAAGTTATTGGGCAAATTCAAAAATTTATATTAAGTCGACCAGATTAGTCTGGAGTCTGGACTAGATGAAACCTGAACGCAAAAACTATATTGGTCGGAAACGTCACTTTTGCCACTTCAGCCACGTTATGCGAACTATCAACTTATTAGACTAATGAAAGAACGATGTATGTGACCGATTTAGGCCTATCGAAACTGAGACACATCCAGTCAGCCAGCTGTCAGACTTCCTACAGTTGAAACTTGAACATCTCCATTTAGACTAGTTTCTCAAATCTGACAGCTGACAGTGAACTAGTGATCGCCTCAAGATTTTATTGACCTATTATGATCATGCTGTCAGTTTTCAGTTGATTTATACTAAGGGGTAACTGACAAATAAAATTCTTGTCAGTTACCCCTTGCACGGAGCTGACGATCAATTTTAAAATTCAGATAACTATCACTACGAGTAGTATAGAATTTGGGCTGTTTAAATTCGACTAGCTCCTCGTGTTGCATGAAACGAGATTTGAAATTTTTTTTAAATTTGTTCTCTATTTGATGTTTGTAAATGTATCACTTAGGAAAACGATAATAAGTGAATGTTTTGTCCGAAAAAAATTATGAGTTTACTGACAGTTTTACAAATTTAGCATGTACCTATGTACCTACATTTTTTCCATAAAAAAAAAATTGTGATTAAACTTTGAACAGCATTTTAAATGAATATGTTTATCTAGCCATCAACTGAATAAGCGTTTCCTTACTTTCTTGAATCAACTCGCAACATTCCATCATCTAACTACTACGTTAAATTAACTATTTACAATACAAAACAAGAGAACTCAATTTAAAAGCGAAAATGTTAGTCACAATATGGCTACCATTTTTGCAATAACAGAAAACTTGAAATAGAAGAATGAGAAATAATTGCAAGACTACGACTAACACGAGTGAAACACGCTGCGCCGTACTAATAACAAATTTTAGTCTCGACTTTAAATTTACGGAAGCTCACAATGGCGAAATTTGTGTGGAAAATATAGCCTACTTAAATGTTGAGTCGAAACTAAAAATGTTTATTGGTAAGGCCCGCTTTGATCTCTACATAATCTTAACACTTTCATGTGCTGCCAACGCAATTTGCAGAAACTGAAATTTGTATTGGATTTCCGCAGAAGTGTTAGATCATATTTTAGCTGCTTATATTTCTAACTTTTCGATATTGTGGTTAACTACCGCCTAAAACACAACTCGATGACATTAACTAATTGCACGCCCTAACCGAAATTGAGTTACAAAAAGTGTGCGATAAAATAATTCTCCCGCGCATTTAATTAAAAGTCACTTCGATTTTTCAGTTTTACAAGGTGATACCACTTTGGAAAGATTTACATAAATGATTTCCTAATACTGGGGAATCGGTGGGAGTATACAAAGTTCAGCTTATTTGCTTTTATTTCACTGTCATTATTCCTACCTACATAAATGTTTTCAGCTTGTTTTACTGACAACACCATTTTTGACTTATATGCTGTGGTTCTTGACATTTTTGATGGACACCCCTTGTCATACTAAATCAATCCCATACACGAATAAAACAAATTCACAAAGCTACCTTCATTTTATATAACAGAAGCTACAACCTACGAGTATAGAAAACTGTTAACTCAATTCGATTACCTTATTTCGTTTTCCATTTGGCAAAAAGAAGCGGCCGAGAGAGTCCGGAATCGAAAAAACCGTTCCATTGGCACAAAAAATACTCTTCTGGTGTTTCTGAGGAGAGAATTTCGCTTCTCCATTTGAAGTCAGCAGAATCCACTGAAGAAGCACTCACACAAGTGTAGTTTATGTCTTTTCAAGTCAGTTGACACTTTGACAGCTGATTATTTTTTGGCATTTAAAAGTAGTTTTCTTTTTCAATTGTACTACAAAATGAGTGGATCCGCGAGTAAAACCAATGGAAATTGGATTCTTGTCCAACACTAATTTTTATTGGTTGTAAAGAAAACCAGCATTTTCTATTTCTCTGAGTGTTCAACGAGAACCAACACCCGAAGAGCTTGAACCAAAATTTCCAAGTTCGTTTGCTGAAAAAAGGTCTAGCATCCTAGTTAACATAAAACGCGCTTCGAATTTGAGGTTATAGTCTGTTTCTGACTCACACAGATTACACCTGTAAGAACTGCTAGAATCGCAATTTATTTTGTCATCTGCAACTGTGGCGTATCATCTATCCCGTGGCTAGTTAAATTTATCCGCCGTATGCAGGTAACCAACCCGCACTTCAATTTCTCAATGAAATTCTAAAAGTCAACAACTTTGTTGAAATTAGATAGAATCTTTTCTTAACCTCTCAAGTTTAATATTCCGCCAGCAGTTTCTCACATTATTATCTGCTGCCAGATTTACGGCAAAGCAAAACTTGTTTGTGTTCAATTTTGTGTGATCACACCGCTTAGCCAGCTAAGGTCACCAATAGCACAACTCATAAATAACACTTAGCGCTTCGACACTTTTAAATTATCGCGACACTCTTATCTGAAACACATCTCCAATTTGTTTTCTGCTAGCAACTGTGGCACACTGACAAAGACAAAAAAAAATCTCAGCCACGGCCATTCTATCTAAAGGTCTAAATTGAACCCAATCCGCTTTGACAGTCCAATAAAGTGCATACTTTATGCATTCCCATTCCCATAATGAAGACACACTCAGCGGCAGCCAAGAGCTGCTCTCCGTATCAACAGCGATTAGTGAATTAGTGCGCCCAACCCAGTGGATTCCGATTTCACAGAAGCATGCATGCGCTTCCCGATAAACGTCAGGCGTCGTCAGTCGAACGCACAACCAGAGAAAAATGATCGAGCCATAAATTTATGTTCCACAAAGTCGCACCGTCTTATCAGAGCCCTAATCGGATAATGGCGAATTTGAATTTTTAATGGCATTAGTTTTAAGAGCCACTTAAGTGAAAATAGGAAAACAAAATGGTCGGTCGGCTGGAGGGTGGGTAAGAGTCAGGCGGCAGTGAACAAACATGAGAACAATAATGCAGGAAACACGTTCGAGCATTATTCATTAGCACTTTTTATTTTTGTTCGTTTGTGTATGGTATTGCGTTCTTTATGGACTCCATCATGGTGCTCTCCATCCGCCCTGTCACAACCTCCATGGACCGCCGCGCCGTTTGCGAACAGGTAGCTTTTAGCCTCGACTAATAAATCCGGCTCCTTGTCGTGTTGGCGCCACTGCTCTGGCAGAGTGTTTAATCATAATTAGGCAGGGCAGCCGCAGCAGCTTCTTGCTCGTGCGGGTCGGATATACCGAAAAACGAACCATTGTTGCTGTCCGCGTGTAGCCAGTTCCATGGGGTGATTTTTAATTGCTTGTATTTTGGGTTTTTTATTTATTTTTTTCAGAACGTATCCATTGGCGTTGGTTTGTTTGTCTTCTTTCTACGTATATATAAATTGATTTCGTTTCATTTTATTTGATTTGATTAGATTTGATTTGATAATGAACTCTCGGCGATCTATCGCTGTTCACACGATCCTTGATCTAATTGAATATTTATTTCGATAGCAATTAATGCAAATTGAGTGTTTAGATATACATATCGATAGCGATGTCGATTGTTCTCTCTGACATTTCCAATTAAGTTGTGTGTCTTCTAAATGGCTCGAGAAATTATTGGTTTTTAAGTTTTATGTTGACATGTTTTTATTTTTCTGTCTTAAGTAGGCAGCAGCAACGGTATTCAATGAGTTTTATTTTTATTATTTAACGACGACAGTCACGGGCTTGTTAATTATAAGGTGGAAAACTTGTCACATTTGGGGAATAGCTTTGTTTGGTAGCGCTTCGAAAAAGTCATAAAGCGTAATAGGTGAGAAATAGCCGACCAATCTAGTCAAGAAATTCGTTACTGAGTACACGATGATGACAGTTAGCTTAAGTGACTTTCGTAGGAAAGGTGACGTTAACGACCAACCTAGTTTTTGCGTTCAGGGTAGGTACATCTAGTCCAGACGCATCTAGTCGACATACGTTAACTAGAATGTGTGCCATTTTATTCGATACTCAAACGAACTTGTGCATAGTTTGACAATTTGAAAGTTCTTGGGGTCGAGTGATATAGCACAGAGATGGTGAGTCCGTCTTGCTATTATTGTTAGTACTACTGCATCTGACGTTTACTATAATTAATCAGCAGCCATTTTTTTCACCAACCGTAGTGTATAGGGGGGTTGCGTTTTTAATGTTAGCGCTTTTTTTTTTTTTTTTTTTGCCCTTTTTTCGAAATTGCAATACATCGTAGCAGCACTTGGAAAATTGTCATGGAGGAACCAAAAATATCTTCCAGAATTTGTAAAGCTACTTTTATAAAAGTGTCTAACTAAATTCGCTATCTGTTTCAGTTTCATCAAAGGGTTTGTTTGAAGAAAATCGCCTAAAAGTAAGAACAACACGAAATACCTATTTTTTATAACTCTTAAAATACAACAAACAAATTAAATAACTCACCGTCGCCGCCACATTTCCCTCAATGACAATCATCAATCCAAAAGTGTTGTTTGCGCACTCGGTTGTAAGCTATTTGCCCTTTTAGGCATCCGATCCTTTTGTATCTGTTTACCAACCCGCACGAGTAAAGAGTTTCACGGCAGACAAAACGCCAGCCAATTCAAATTAAACGAAAAAAAAAACTCTAATTCAAGAAAAGTAAACATTCGCGGCGCCTGCATTTTTTTCTCCATCATTCTTTTTTTTATTTGCGCAGTACTGCTATCCAAAGCCGCATAAGCACGACCACGACGTCGCCAGTTCATATTATCCTACTCTTCCTCTTGTGCCCATCTTTTCTTATTATGATTGTTTGTTGGCTTTTGTTGTTCCTCTATCCTCTCGTGTAATATACGGACTTTGCGGACTTGGAAACGGACGCACAGTGGTTCCGCTTAGAACTTAAGGGGGACATTGAAATTTGAACATATTATAATTGTAATGGGAACGTTTTGACGCGTAGCTGTAGTGAGCTATGTGTACATGTGACATGTAACAAACTTTATGTTTAATTTTTGACAAGTGAAATATTTTGTGAACACTATTGTGGGTCACACTCATAGCGTATCTTGACCACAAATACAAAGTCCATTCGCTTTCTCATCAAAAATTACAGAAAAGGAGAAAATTAACAAAACAACGAGAAACGACTAACGAGTAGTACTAGCTCACTTTTTGGCTTTAACTACGTCTGTGAGTTTTGTCAGAAGAAGGCTATAAAAGGAATGAAAATAAATGATGTATTTTGCAAGAGAAAGCAGTAGGTAGGTAATGATTTTAGTTTAATAGAAATTTTGAATATTCACTGCAGTTTGAAGAAGGTTTGCTTTGTTCTAGAGCCGTCAGAAAATATCCTGTAGTTGAACACAATTCGAGTATCAAGCACAGCCTTTAAAAACCAACGAGCTAGTAAGATATCACGTAAAAATCATTTTCATTATTCAATGTCCGTGACAATATTTCAGCTGGAATACAGCTGCAAAGCCAATCAAGCTCCTTGAACTTAGAAATATGGTGTCCGCCCAGGCGTAGCTTCTCCCAACCATTAGTTTGTTGTGTGAGTTGTAGTTTTTGATAAGTTTTTATTAAAAAGGTTCCCAAGCTTCATTGGTGCATTTTTTTAAAGCCTTTTTGTAAAAGGAGCGGGACCACTGTGCTCTGCGGAAACATGTTATTTTCCAATTCACTTGTCGCTGATGCTGTTTGGCAAATAGGGTTTGGCCTCTCTGGTGAGACCAAGAAACTTACCGACAGCCGACACACTCGCGGATTCAGATGCAAGGAAAAACCTTTTAATCGGACAACAATAACAACAACAACAGCAATAACAACAACAACATCATCATCATCATCATCATCGTCATAATCATCATCAATAGAAAGGAAAGAAGAAACGATCGGGTCCGTGGCTGGCGCATGGCCAGCACACTGCCAAGCTGTGATTTCAGTTAAAGAACAAAAAAATTAAAAGATAAACTTGGCGCACAGCCTCTTAACCTTTTCAAAAGATTGGAGAGAGAAATTAGTCTCGTTCAACTGCGCACAGCCAACTTGGCGTATTGTTGTTGGCGTTTCCTTGAAAATGTTCATCGACGGGGCCCCACCAAAACAAAATGATTTGTATCTATGTGTGTTGAGATCGTCTCGGCGTTTTGCTGCGCCGGACTGGATTGTGTGTGCCTAGCTTATGCGGTGCCTGCCACTGCCTACAACTTTGCCTTACTGCATGTTTGTTGCGTTGTGTGTTTGTTAAGGCCGAGCAGACGAATGTCGCCTTCTCCTGTCTGCTGTGGTGGTGGCGGCGGCAGCGACGGCGTCGACGGTGCTGGTGGTGGTCTTCTCTTGTGGTGGCTGAATATGCTGCTGTTGGTTATCTTTTTACCTTTTTCTGTTCCTTTTCTTCCTCGTGCTGCTTCTCTAATCTATGCCACTGATCGTCGTTATGGGAGCGATCAAATGGCGCCAGATACAAAAAAGTGCCGCCAGCCACCGCTGGCAGCTACTGTGTAACAGATTTGGCATTTTTATTAATGATGCAGCAAGAAAACGAGATACAAAAAAAAAAAAACCTATAAATGAGAAGAAATTAAAAACGATGGAGCCATTCCCAAAGGTGATGTTTTAGTGAGAGATTGTTTTCTGTCTTGTGTTCGTTTGCTTCTTTTTTTCTTCTTTGCCGGACGAATTATTCTTGGGAATTGTGTCGCCTGATGGTGGGAGATTCGATGTGGATGGTATTTTTTTGTCCTTGGGTTATTTATGGAGACTTTAATTCCCATATTCCCAGAAGAGACGCGATTCATTAAGTTGTTCTATTTTTATCACAAGGTCATCGTGTGCAATGGGTTCGGAATTTATCGGAAAATATATTAAAGCAGTGAAGGATACCTATGCTTGAGTAGGCAGATTTTGGAAATTATATAACTCATTCAGGTCCAGTCTTTTGAATGTTGTTTGCAAACAACTTGTGAGATTAAAAATGTGTGCATCCCATTTCCCACTGACCGCGACTGGCTGCTTTACCCAAATGGAACTCATGAAGTAGGTACTCAACATATTTTTCCGCGAGGTTACTTACATATGTAGACAGCCTCTTCTGACTTATAGGTCCAGTTCATATGTACTCCAAGCTAAAAAGAGTGTGGCTTCCCTTACACTCTTGTCTGTAAAAGTATCTGGCATTGAAAAAAATGCGCCTGCAAATAAAACAGAGACAGTCTTAGAGCCGAAAACCTTGTTTTCATCGATAACTCGTTGATGCATTCACACCGAACACCAACTAGTTTTCGTTTGACGTTTCAATCAGCTTTGTCACACTAGTCGTTAATCTTCGGTGCAAACTTTTTTGGTTACAAATTTCGATCGCATTCATTTACAAATAAAATGAATCAAGAGCATTTAAAAAAATATAAACCCAACAATTAATTTTGTGGAAAATGATTTAAAGTTGTGAGTTGTGACAATTGTTCGGTCAGGTGTTCTGCTAAATTTGCTGAATATTGCAAAAGGTGTGTTTTTTTCAACAGGCCAACGATTGAAAGTCGTTTTCGAGGTGTTTTCGTGAAAAATGACTTTAAACGTCTCGTTTTGAAAACTGAAATATGTAGGGGACTTTTGTTTTCGATGAAGTTTTCGAGTCGCTTTTCGGCTCGGTGTGAAAAGAATATAAGTCTTATCGGCCGAAAATTATTGGCGAAAAAGTTGTTAATTTCTCCAAACTTCGGTATAAAAATCCCTTTGTGTATTGCAAGTGTCTGTTTTAACTCCTGGCTTCTAGTCGTTTAGTTCTTGAACAGAGACCACCGTCGACGTAGTCGAAATTTTTGGAAAAACAAAATCGAATCCCTATAAAGGGAGTGTACAAAATGACAGTAAAATCTATAACTATATCCAATTTAATAAAAATCCCATTTCTTTTCCTTCCAGCGCACCATCATTGTACACAACAGCATCCGTCAGTAAGAGACTCCACAACAGTTGCACTCTCTTCCGGCATCTGCAATGTATTTGCAATGTTTAACATAACCAGCAAAATCGCCAAACTAATCGACAACGGATGATTGAACACACCCGCCGCAACGCAAAACACAAACGTGAATTCAATACTCAATTGTTAATAATTTAAGAACCAACAAGATATTTACAAAGTCATTTCTAAATATTCTATAATTATTTATTTAAATAATTCCATTAAAAGTTAAGCAAACACAAAAACAAACAACTTAATGCAATCGAGATGGAAGCGAGTAAACTATCACTTTTATATTTGTCCTCGCTGATATGCATTTGGAGTGTTGTCGCCGAAACGACATTACATGGTGAGTAATATGGTATTACTTCTCTTATTTTGTTACACACATTATTGTTTTTCTGCAAAAATAAAAAAAACTGCTAAATTTCCGGACCATTCCACTTTATAGAATTTTGGAATCATCTCTGATTCATCAGACCATAATTATAACAAGAAAAATTCCTTCGACCATAACTAATGGCCAGCGTGACCACACACAGCTGTCAAAATGAAAATCATAAAACCATTTGGTCTCCGATTTCTGTGGCTTCCAAGTGTCCGAATCTGAGTTCTAAAATTGCTATTGGCGTATGTCATCGATGTATGTGTTTTTTAGTTCACCAATGTTGTTAGTTTTTTTTTTTTTGTGAATGAAAACAGTTTAATGAATTAAAAATCATGCAAATTAGCTAGACCACCTGAGTTTTTTTTATTGCCAAGAAATGTAGGAAGAAACTTGGAAACGGTCAAGATGACAAGAGAATCGACAGCACGCGGGATGTGTTTGTTCAGGCCATCCCACTCGTACTCATCATACAGTCGTATGTGTTTCTACAAGGAAATTGCGCCGCGCGCCTTTTTTTTAACTTCTCTTTTAACTCTTGTGTTAACATAAAAACTGAACTTTATTGCTCCTGAGCTTTGCCGAATACAGTCATAGAGACCAGATAGAGACATTGATTATAATAGCAGCTTTGTTTTAGAACAGCTATTTATTTTGTTTGAAGATCTTAATTAGATCAATGATTTAATAACTTCATTAACATTGATTAATGACGACGAATTGAAGTGGCCTGTTTGTTTCGTGTTTTTTTTTTAATTTTAATTTGGAGCGAAATTTCGATGAGTGTGTACTTTGTAGCCATGCCAAGTTGATGACTAAATTAAAATTTAATTTTAGGTAAGCACTCGGATGAACTGATCTCTGGAAATTTAATCACACCGCGAAAGGTGAACGCAAAAGGCGAACATCTGTCGCACAATTTGACGCATCATCACGACATGAACCCAGAAGACTTACACTTTCATATAGATTTAGAGAATGACACTCTTCACTTGGAACTGGAGTAAGTTTGACGTTTCGTTGTGGCGACATTTCGGTCTACTAGAATACTGATCACATTTATATTAAGGTCGCTTGTCACTGTCAATTGCGAAAAATAGTTTTCCATGGATAATTTTCTGACACTATCGTGGTGGAAAAAGACAATTCCATCTGTCAAAAAAGGACCATGTTCGTTAATATTCTGACGTTTTGCTCGGGATTTGTCAGAGCGTTTCAGATTACTATACATTTAAATTGATTTTAGCGTGAAGTTAGACAAAAAATCTGTTTAAAGATTGAAGTTTGATGAACTTCTCTTTTCCACCCTCACATGTCAAAATATTAGCCGGAGAGATTTAATAAGTGCAATTGACACGCGGCCTTAAGAGTAGTCTTTTTTTTCTTTTGCATTTATAAAGTTGGCATCGTGTGACAATGGCGTCTCTTCATTTGTGATTTTGTTTCTTTTTACAGACCTCATAATTATTTTATGGCTCCAGGATTAGTTATAGAGCGACACCGCAGAGACCTCCGATTTCGTAAGAAACCACAAAAGAATACAAATTGTCATTATCATGGAAAAATTCGTGGACATTCCGGATCGAAAGTGGCTCTATCGGCATGCGATGGATTGGTAAGTTCACAACAACACAAATCACAGCCTAAGGTATACATTTTCAACCGATTCTTGGAATAAATACACTCACATCAGAAATGTTTACTTAACGGCTGTTTAAAACTGCCCAGAACTATTTTCGTTATCACAAATACACTTTAATTTTTGTTCCCCTTGAGTGCAACCAAAAACAAAAATGTAGACTCGACTTTAAGAGAAAATGTCAAAACTTAAAAAATATTGTAAAAAAAAAGAATTTCCCTCCAAGTTTCTACTAAAGTCGAACATAACCGGGGACGTTCAAGTCTCTAGTTAAGTCATTCTGACAGCTGTCTGACTTGATGAATCTCTGTTTTGATTGGCTGAAATCGGTTATATGAGCAGCTGTTTCAGTTGACGTTTATGAAGGGGTAGCTGACGAACCTAGTCGAGAAATTCGTGATTGAGCACTAAGTTATGACAGTTCGCATATGTAGCTGACGTTAGATAAACCAAGCCGGCAAAGTGGTTTTAAAACAGAAGATGTCATACTATAAAATCATACTCAAAGTAGAAAGAAAGGGAGACTTCCCAAAACCTACCAAACTCAGTTCAATGATCCCAGCAAACAAGCACCCCAATCTTAATCAAATCCCAAACGCAATCCGATCCTCCTTTGAACAATGACTATACCGACTCCAGAAACGAATAAATCACTTCATTCATTGATATTGAATTTCAACGATTGTTCATGCATGTAAGTCACAACCTCAGATCAAGATATACAATATATCACCACCACGCCCACAGAAAACGGCGCCTTAAAGCCCCCTCCCACACCACTAACGGGCACCGAACAACAGGAGTTTTTTTATTCAAACATTCAACAGAAGCATATTGCAATTATTAATATCCATTGACGGTTTTACGCGCCGCTTATAAACACGATTTCCAATAAATTGTGCCGGCGACGTCGACGGCGTCAGCCGCAGTGAGCTATTGAATCGTGAAATTACTATTCGCGGCGATATGGTGCATGGTATGGCTGGTGGAGTGGTGGCCCCTCCTGCCAGCTGTGGCAGTGCACTGCCTACCTGTCACATTCAATCATAATTAATTAATAACACAGCCTGGTGCGCGAGTTACTGTTCGGATAAGATCCAACGATGAAACCGCCGCACGCTGTTGATCTGGAGCGCCCAGCAGCAGTCAGCAGTTGGCATCAGTGTTTTGTGTCATTACCATAGGGTCGCGGTCTGGCAAATATAAATCCATTAGCTGTCTGATTCATGGCGGTTTGAGTGGGCAGGGTGAGGATACTGATCGCTGGTAATTGCTGGGTAATCGACAGAGGCAGAATTATAATTGTCAGGCCGACTGATCGTTTTTCTCGCTACAAATCGGATTGCACGCCACTGAGCACAACATTGTAAGTGGATACCGAATATCCCTGCCGCTGTCATTGTCGTCGGCCGCCACAGCACAGATTGGGCTTGTCTTTCCGTTTTGCAAATCGGATTTGATTTATGGCCATGTAGGCGTGGCATGCAATTCCGCAAATAAAACGGGAAGAATAGAAACAAATCAACCGCACAATTTAAATGTAATAAAAGTGTTCCAAACAAAAATCTACAGTCACGACGTGACATTCGCCTGAAAAATGCTCATAAATCTTGGCGCACAGGAAGAAAGGGCGATATAGTGACAGTGACAGCGCCTTGTGAGATATATGCGCTGCGCTGAGGTGTTGGATGACAAGGTGAGTAGCTTGTACAAAGGGAAAACATGACGTAAGTCACATATTTTTGTTTCTTGTTCCTTTGTAATGGTGCGCGGCAAACAGTTGAAGCGAAAGTTGCAATTATAGCGGTGCTCTCAGTGTGCCGTGTGCTTTTGAGTAGTGTCGCTCTTTGCCAGTCAGCGCGAGCGAACAAAAGAGTAAAACACTTTCAGCCAGATTTGATTTATTGCACGAGGTGATATGATATATGACATTTGCAATTTGAAGGTATGCTGCCAACTGTCAATTGTGGTGAAGAATTTTTTGCCTTCTTTAAGAAATTTATTATGTATGGATATAGCGCTCTTAAGATGTATGTGCCAAAAAATGCCTAAAAAACTGACGTTTCCTAAAATTAAGTCAAAGTTGGTGTAGGGTTTTTGTTTTTATTTGACAAAAGTCCAGACGACAGCAGAAACCATGCTAGGGATATTGAAAAGAACGATTATTTATATTATTTACATGTTACTATGTAAGCGTAGAGGTTTTGTAAAGATTATAATAAACGAACAACTATTTTGACTCAATTGTTGAAAACTTCAAACTTTCCTTCAGACAGAAGAAAATTAAGTCATTTTTAATCGACACTCATTGTGTTAAGATCCACGTCACTTTTGGTATACGTCAGCCAAAATCGAAATGTCAATTTCGAACTCTAGAAAAGAAAATCGTGACGAAAGGTCTGTTCATTTTCCATTAAATCTTACAAATTTGTACTCAATGACTTTCATTAACTCGAAAAATTCGTAAATGAGAGCGGCTTCCAGAGAACAAGATACATATAAAACCTCCACTAACAATCTTACTAGTTTTTACTCAACAATGTCTTAAAGTTAGAATTGAAAAAGTTGTCAATCACCTCACAATGGCAGATGATTCGCAATTTTTTGTGCTGGGGTTTAATTACTGCACCCGTGATCTCGAGTACTACGTGACTGAATTTGTTATTGTTTTTCTTGTAAAATCCATAAAATCCAGTGACGTAGGACTGGCTCACGGATGCGGTAATTCGACCCCTGCATTCTTACTACAAAAGTAATGGAAAAAACCTAAGATTTGTCGGCTACACATCTATAAACTTTAACTGAAAAAGCTCTTTATGTGACGATCTGGGTCAATCAAAAGTGAAACATCTCGCTTCCAAACTGTTGTTTTTCGAATTCGAAAATTTCGAATTTTAGGCGAACAATAGTTTCTTCGCTTTTATAAATCGAGTTGCGATAAAAAATATATACTGAAAGCTTACTTCAATGATATTTTAACGCAGAGGACCCGTCTACTTTAATGTAGTACGCTTTTTACACCGAGCCCAAAACCGGGTCTTCGCAAAAACGCTCGAAAACTTCATCGAACACAGAAGTTTTCACATAAGTATTTTGGTTTTCAAAAAGAGTCGTTTTCCACGAAAACACCACGAAAACGACTTCCAATCGTTGCGTTGCTGAAACAAACTCATTTTTTTTTTTTTTGAATATTCAGCAAAACAGCTGACCGAACGATTGCCACAACTCACAACTTAAAATCATTTTCCGCACTTAATTGAAGGGCTAATATTATTTTTAAATTTTAGTTGTTTATTAATGCGATCGAGATTTGTAACCAAAAAAGTTTGCACCTAAGTTTAACGACCAGTGTCTCACAGCTGATTGAAACGTCAAACGAAAACTAGTTGGTGGTCGGTGTGAATGCATCAACGAGTTGTCGATGAAAACACGGTTTTCGGCTCGGTGTGAAAAGCCTATAAGACTACTTCCCTCTATCCTCTAAATTAGGTACCTTACAATGCTGACTGCGTTGAATAATTGCATGGAATTTTCCCTAAATGAATACTTATCCTATCCTTTGGACTTTTCTCTTAACAACTTGATCGTTGTAATACGTGCCTCACCAGTGACGCCTCTTGGGCGTCTGAAATTGATATTGTTGAGAACTGATAAGGCGGCACTCTTTAATGTGAAGACAATCGCCATCAGCTAAGACCTCCATTGTGTTTACACGACGGGACTATATAGCTTTTTCGAATTTGATGCCAGCTTAATCGGAGTACAGTTGTAATATGAATACTTATTTTTGCATCAATACATCTGTTCAATTAATTTGTGGTCGATTGACATGATTGAGTTTAACAACTGTATAGCTCTGACAGCAAGTTTGCATCTCTTCTTCAGGTAGGCCACATAAGAACCAAGAACAGTGAATACTACATTGAACCATCGAAGCATCATGATGCTCATCCCACAAATGGACATCCACACGTTGTCTTCCACAGATCCTCCGTCAAAGACAAGGTACCTATACCAATTTCAATTCCAATTCTCCTCCGATTTCAATCTGTCACTTGGCGTTTCAACCACAATTAATTACTTATGTTTTTGTTTTTCATATTTAGAAGAAGAAAAACCGCAACAACAACAACAACAACAACAGCGGTAGTAGTGGTAGTAGTGGTGGTGGAAAGAAGAACCATCACATTAGCAATTGTGGCACCAAAGAGCCCCGCAGGCGCACCGAGACAAGGATCGAATGGCAATCGCAGGGCAAAGTAACAATTTGTAAACAGAATCCGATTAAAATGTAAATTTTTAATGAAAAATTATTCCGCTTTTCTCTTCTCTCTGTCTCGTTTACATTGTGTGCAACAAAACCAACACAACAAACAGGTCATTGTTCAAGGTGGCAGAAAAGTGCGACGGAACCATAATCAACGTGAACATCGTCAGCGCCATGGAAAGACTTCGGCACGACCTCACCAGCAGAAGCAGCAACACCAGACAACGGATGCTGCACAGCTAAATGCACGCCAACGACGCCACCAGCATCACAACCACCAGCAACAGAGACAACGTCATCGCAAGAAACGTTCAATTAGCAGCCCACGTCATGTTGAAACGCTGATTGTGGCCGATGCCACAATGGTGGCGTTCCACGACGATGTCGAGACCTACCTCCTGACCATAATGAATATGGTCTCATCGTTGTACAAAGACCCCACCATTGGTAACTCCATCGAAGTGGTTGTGGTGAAGATCATACTGATCGACGAGGACGAGGCACATCCGGACCTAAATTTAACCGAAAGTGCTCAAAGGAATTTGGATACGTTTTGCGCGTAAGTAGGCGGACTGACTAGTGACTCTGACTATGCAGACACTTCCTGCCGATGCGATGTAAGGACGTCTCAATGGGATTTTATTTTGATTTTCTCTGATTTCTCCCACAGATGGCAGTACGAATTGAACAGCGAGAACGATGAAAACGATCCGCATCATCACGATGTCGCCGTACTAATAACGCGCAAAAATATCTGCGGAAATAATTGCTTGTAATTTATTTTTATTTTTATTTTTATTTTTACCTTTGCGTTTTTGTTTATCTGCATTTGAATTTGGTTTTGTGCTCAGGCATAGTAGTGCCTGGTGCGACTTCCTGCGGGAACGGTTTGTTAAACATAAATTCGCCTTTTCACCACCACACATTTTTGTTTGTTTCGCTCTTTTGTAGGACGCTGGGCGTCGCCAATGTGGGTGGAATGTGCAAGCCAACGCAGTCGTGTAGCGTCAACGAGGATAATGGGATTGTGCTGTCGCATACGATTGCCCATGAATTGGGCCACAAGTAAGTAGGCTGGTTTTATATGTTTTTTCCAATCTTCTGTTTGTCGGTTGTTGGTAGTAAAATATATTTTGTAAGGTTAATGCTGTGCAGCCGTGTGGCGGTTGGGGGAAGGGTTTTATTGGCCGGAACGTATGCGTGCACAGGAAGAGCCATTCATGCGAGAGGCTTGCAATATGCAGTCCCATTAGAGCTGGAGTTTATCGAGTGGGATTATGAATGAGAATTTAGGATAGCGTACGGCTTTATAAAACATTGTGGGGTATTAGTCAAAGATGGTTGTGCTGGCCCTACTTATACTCGGAAGTCCGTCAAACGATTTGTTGGCATTAGATTTGGTTGTTGGTTCGTTCATTTGCGGGAATATTTATTTTGTAGGTGTCTGGAAAGTTTGCATATTATACTTATATGTAATTTTAAATGCGCCAACATATTTGATGTCCTTTATGATGTCCAAATTTTTATATAAATTCTAACCAAATATGTGAGCAAAAAAGGCTGCCCTTTTTCGCCCTTTCAGGTAATATTAAAAAAAAAAAATCGCATGAAATGGATAATTACCCACGATCTGGCATCACTGACTGGTACTGATATTTTTGTATTTAGCAACATTGTGAACTTCAGCTGTCAGTTTTTCGTTGATTGTTTGTAATTTTTCTTTCGATTTGAGTGATAAAATCAAGTTAGGTCTGTTCCGATTATGCGTTCGAAATTCGAACACATTAGCCAAATTTAGTCAAACTTCGTTATCTTACGCAAAAGAGAGCAAAACATTTCCCTTTCATAAAAAAACTGAAAAATATCGTGTTGAACAAAAATGTTCTAAACGAAACAAGAAACCAGTGCAAAGAGAGCAAAACATTTCCCTTTCATAAAAAAACTGAAAAATATCGTGTTAAACAAAATTGTTCTAAACGAAACAAGGAACCAGTGCATAAGAGGAGCTACGTTCCATAATCTCCACAAAAAAAAACAGAAAACATTTTTTTTTTTTTTACTTTTTATACAGGGTCCGCCAAATAACTTCTTTTTTTTTTTTAAATACATATTATAAAAAAAAACTACTGAATATTTTCTCAAATTTCTTTTTTTATTTGAAAGTACTATCCTTCCGGTTAATAATGGAAAATGATTTCATTCAAATGGCTGCCTCGGCTGGCCATGCAGTAGCCTACACGATCGGTCCAATTTTTAAGCACATTATCGATTGTGTGCAGCTGTATTTCACCAATGGCTTCACGAATATTGTCCTTTAAAGCGTCAATTGTCTCTGGCTTGTCGGCGTAGCACTTATCTTTTACGGCACCCCACAAATAATAGTCCAACGGTGTCAAATCGCAGCTCCGAGGTGGCCAAACGACATCAGCTCTGCGGCTGATAATGCGATCTTCGAAAACAGGGCGCAAAACATCGAGTGTAGCTTCGGCTGTGTGGCACGTAGCGCCGTCCTGTTGAAACCAAATGTTGCCAATATCCTCCTCTTCAATTTTTGTATGGCGTCATACCAAGGTCTTTATGCAAAATTCGTCTGAATGATGTCTCCGAAATGTTCAATTGTTGAGAACGACGGTGAATTGATGTTGATGGCGCTTCACGCACACTTTCTGCCACAGCAGCAATTTTATCGGGTGTCAGTTTCTTTCATTTTTTTTACAAGATAACGAACATACGGATAAAACTAATTATCTGTCAAATCAGACATGAGCTAAGTGTTACCATTCGCGAAATAAGCACTAGTTGAAAAAAAAAACTTAGATGGCGGACCCTTTATTATTTTTACTTAAAACTTGTATTAATTCATAAGAAAATAAACAAAAACATACTTGCTCTTTGTGCAATATGTAAATCATACAAAAGTTTACAAAAAAAAAATCTTATATAGTTAACAACGTTAAAATTCATCACTGTTTAAGTTCTCCATACGTGTGTGAGTTTCTTCAAAGTTGTATTTTTTTTTTTTTGTTGAAAAGCCCTGTTATTTTCGCATGATTGGTACAAAGCTTTTTGTACGTTCCCTTATAAGGTGACATGTATAATGCTAACTCTCTTTTAAATTTCATGCATAAGGCATAGAGTGTATGTAACTATTTGAAGGTAAGTTCTTCGCGTATGCGTGTGTGCATAATAGAAACCACTTATGGAGAAAAAGAAAATTGTTTCAGAAACCGTGTAAAACAAGGCTTTAAAGCGCGTTAAAAAAAAATGTCGCAGAAAGTGAACCGTGTTAAAACGAGGCCGTACTCTAAGAAGTCGTGTTAAGTGTATTTGATTACGGTGAGCGAATTCTCTCGCAATGAGAGAAATCTGACATATGGCCAATATTGAACCAGAAAGTAATGTCGTTTTCCATTGGGCAAATCTTTTTTTTTTTGATCTAAATCACTTTGCGTGTTCCATTGGGCAAAAAAATCAATCTTTTTCGATTCAGAGCACTTTTTGCAGATCTCGATATTTTTCAGATCTACACAAATACTGCCACAATACCAATATGCTTTGCTCAGCTTTTTTTTGCAAAAACAAATGCAATTTGAGAGTTGATATTGCTGCCAAATAACGCACTATAATACATTTATAAAAGCAGGTGAATTTCGTTGCGCGTTCCATGAGCAGCGTAAAATCTGAGATCTGAAAAAGTTTTCTGGTGTTTCTAAAGTTTTTTCTCTTCGATTTTTTCACTGAAACTACGAGTATGTACCAAATTTTGTTTCATACTTCTATTTGCACCGAGTTTGGTAACTTCAACAATCGTGTATTTAGCATTTGAGTATTTATCTAAGGGTTCATTCATCCCCGACTTCTACTTTACGCAATGTGTATGACATGATTATACGAACTCATGTATTTAGTTAGCAGTTTTTATTTTTAGCTGAAAATTTAACTATCGCATTTATATTAGTTATGTGATTCACCCATCAGGCAGGCGACCGTGCTTTGTCGTCTAAATTGAATAAGAAGCCAGAAGGCAAAGATGCATGCTTGAATACAAACAATTAAAAGAGTGTGAAATACCGTCAAACTACTGTCAAACTTAGTAAAATAGAGGATGTACCCAAGTGGCTTAAGAAATGTCAAAAGTGTTAAGTTTATCAAGTTTTAACAACCTAAAATGTGTAACAAACACGATTCCATTTAAAGATTGGCGATCTTGCAGCAAATACAAACATAATTTTACAAACTCCCCGCCGAATAACCGAATGCTTATATATAATTTCCCAACAGTCGCAATTTGGGTACAAAACTAACATCATGTTGGCACTGGGCACATTCAAAAATCTAGTTATCTTAGGTCGACTAGATTGGAATGGATAAGATGTAAACTGAATGCAAAAACTATAGATTGGTCAGGAACGTCACTTTTGCTACGTCAGCCAAATATGTGAACAGTCAAATTACTATACTCAGTCCTGGTATTTCTTGACTATATTCGTCAGCTACACCTCTATATAGGTCAACTGAAACAGCTGCTAATATGACCGATTTCAGCCAATCAAAACCGAGATACATCAAGTCACACAGCTGTCAGAAAACACTAAACTAGATACCTGAACGTCCCCACTATCGCGTTTGTGTAGTACACAATGGCCGCGGGAGCTCTGTTGGCACAAAAATAAACCACAAGAGACTTTCCTTTGTTTTGGTTTATTTGCTTTCTAAAATTTGGTTGCTTGCCATAATGGTTGACTTGACAGCTCGTTTTGCGTTCTCATCTTTCTAAATCTAATGCGTAGTTCTTCGCTAGATTGAGGATTGAATTACTATCTATCGTTAATTGAAACGCTGCTATTCGCATATGTTGAAATCTCTCCCCCTGATACCTTCCTCAGAAAAAAAAGCGGACTGCATTCGTAGCAAGAATACTAATAAATAATACACGGAAAATAGCGTGGTTCTGTTTAACGACGACATTCAACGATATATAGAACAGTGTTTCCTTCGTTTTCATTCTATTATTATAGAAAGTAATTTCAATGGCTCCTATTTTGCACAATCCATTGGCCGAATCTATGATTCAAATACAGTCGCACAAGTGTTTTTCCTCGATTGGTTTCCTCTTACACAGAACTTTCCAAAACAAGAGCAAATTCCTCTCCAATCACCTTTTTTAAGTACTAACTCACTCTTCATCTGTCTCGCGTCCAAATCTTTGTTTGTTCTTTCCTTGATAGCCAAATAAAATCGACAACAAACAGCCCTCATTCACATTTGCTTAGACAAACAAAATACTACGCCACTAGAACACTATAACGACCACTCGAATTCCGTAACATAAACTCAATCCCAATGTTCGTTTTGAAATGGATAGCCGTGGTGCAAAGAAAAAAAATCTAAATCTAAATACATAAACCGGCTTCTTATAGTCTACTTCATACACTCATCCATTGATATTCATTCACAAAAACAACTTCCAAGTTGCCGCCGCGCTGACTTCCCGCCGTTCGCCATCTTGCCGACTCCATTCATGCTTCTCCACTGCCCAACATGAGCGTCTCTTTTTTTGCCAATGCATTGAAGGTTGTGTTTTGTGTATAGTAAACTCCTTCGCCTACACGTTTACCGCGTGCCGTCCCCACACTGTTATTCAACTTCCTCAGTGGATGTAGCCACCTAAGGCGGCCCCCCGCGCGCTCGCACACACTAAGTCTGCGAACCAAAACGACCTAACGAACAGAAAACTTTGACACCGCACATAGAACGGCGGCACGACAACGTCAGGCGTGAGGCTGTAACGACGCGGCATCGTCTTATCGCAAGTGGTGGCTTGTACCAGGCCATATACGCGCAAGCGTGCCTGTCAGTCTGGTTTGATTGATACGAAAATGAAGAGAGAGAGAGAGAAAAAAAAACGAACAACTTAATCGGCTGATACTGAATAATTTATTGCTAATTTATATCTCAGAGAGTGCGGACACAATAGATGCTAACAACCACGAATAGGCTAAGACGCTGTTAACAAGCAATGAAGTTGAGCAGTGAACAGCACCCTCTCGCGGCGAACAATGAGGAAGATGGATGATTGATCTCGCGTTCTCTTTTACTGCTGCGCGGGTCTACGTCTGCGTTGTCGACAAATTGCTGCAATTATCGAAAACTAATTTATTCCCAGCTAATCACCGGATTCGTGTTTCGATTGTTTCGCTAATCACACACTTTGTTGTCAACGTTGAGTAGATGTTTCTATTATGTATTTCGATTAAGAGATTTTGACATTTAGACATGCGGCTTACGGCTTACGGCACTAGCGCACTCTGGCCTCGGCCTCCGCATATTGTGTTTCCTTTTTAGGTGACAGATTGAGTGTAATAAGTCTTATCTCAGACTCATTTTGTTTTCCATTTGTTTTCGCTTGCAGTTTCGGAATGTTCCACGATACATTGAAAATAGGCTGTCACGGACGGATCGGACCGATTGTACATATCATGACGCCGATATTTGGAGCAGACACATTGCAAGTGTCTTGGTCGAATTGCAGCCGCAAGTACATAACGCATTTTCTTGAGTGAGTATTATTATTTCTTTTTTTTTCAGAAATTTTAATAGATTGAGTAAAATTATTTACAAGAAAAATGCTCATGGCTTTAGTGATGGTTTTACGGAATGCAATTCGGTCTCGACAAAAACTGGTGAACACCATTCTTAAAAGTACCTGACGCAATTTAAATGGGCCTTTTCTGCGAAATCTTTTATAATATTATGCACTTTCTGTTATGAATCATAAAAGATCTTTTATAAATCGTATTCTAGGTTTCGAACTTCTATGGAACTCTGTTATGGAACTTCGAAAATTTAAACTTGAAGTAAATATCCAACTTTGCACTGCATCATTAGAAATACAATTTGAATTGAAATGTTCGTATTTGTGGCTTGCGTAAATTGTTCCAATTTGTTCATTAGATTTCTTCACCTTATCCAATCTAAAGAGCTGAATAAAATGCACATCAGGAAGATCAAATCGATTGCTATTAAATCGTAGTTCCAATAAAAGTGATCGATGTTTTCGGCTAAAAAACAAATATATATTTTTAAATTATATTCAATTATCTACTTTGCATTTGTCTCCTTTTGTAAGCTTTTCGTTGACGAAGAACTATATAGAGAAACATTTCTATCCAAAATTTTCTATTTAATAAAAGTCACAAAATTCTGTTATGATTTTTAAAAGAATTCACGAAAGATTCTGGGGACCGTAAACGATTTTTTGACAGTTCGAACTTTTGTATGGAAATTCATAACAGAACAACAGAATAAATAAATAATCGACTACGTTATCGACTCACGCTGTCAAAATCAAATGTAAAAGAAAACATAATTTTTACAAAACGTAGTAAATAATATATATATATAGTTGGCGCAACAGGTCCGTAGGGACCCAAGGCCTAGCTTCTCGCAACCATTCGTTTTGTGTGAGTTTTATTTTTGGAACGAATGGAAGGGATCTACAATTTTATGCCGATTCCAAACGGCTAATTGAGAAGCTCTTAAGAGAGTTATACTCTCGGATGTTTGTCAGACGTTCGCGAGAGGTGGCGCAGTGGAAAAAACCCCAAGTTGGAATTTGGGTTTTTGCGGGATTCGAACCTGGGACCCCTCGCTTAGTAGTCCAACACACTAACCACTAAGCCACTGCGCCAAATAATAGGCCTGCTTTTTAAGCTTTGATCTCAGCAAAGCAAAGTAAAGTAGGATTTTCAACGCACAATATTACAACAACTACTACATTCTACTTGACACTTCGAGGACTCACTGTGGTTGTTGTAGTTGCGTGCTGAAAATCGTACTTTACTTTGCTTTGCTGGGTTCGAAGCTCAAAAAACACATCAAATATCGAAGCATAAGCGGATTGTTTATAATCAGAATAAAAAAACTTGTCACTTGGAAGATGAAATCCGAACAAAACTTCTGTATTCATTTTATGTCACTTTCCATTGGGATTTTCAGATTTTGCTCTCAGATTTCAGTTTTTTCGTACCCAATGGAGCATAAAACGATATTTGTGTTTCTTTGCATATGTGGTTGTGCGTGTTTTAAAATCTGCTGTTCTCAAATTGTAATTTGTGTTTATAAAAACCTATTTAATTTATGTTAATATCCATTGCAGTGGCCAAATGTAATTTTTTTCCATTTTTCACAGACTTGTCGTCTAAAAACGTTAATAATAACACACTTCAAGTTTGACAAATAACAAATGTTTTTGTGTTAGTGTTAGTAGTTAGTAGTAGGTGTAAATCAGATATCGAGATTCGCAAAATTGATCTGACTCTCTGACAGTGTTTTTTTTTTGCGGCCATGAAATGGAACATGAAATCTGACAGCCAGCTGATTTCGAGAGCTGCAAAACGACATTAATTTCATATTTACCTACTTCACTACCGACATTTGTATAATGCATTTTGTGATGGAAACTGATTTCTGGATTTTTTAATATTTACTCAAACATCGTAACTTATCCCGTTAATCTTCAACCGTCAACTATTTCACACGATAAATATATATAATATCGCTTAAAATATTCACGAACTCGGCGGCAAACGATATCTCCACCAAGCGAACGAAATGCGAATAACGTAGTTTGCTAGTTATGGCGACTACCTTGTGTTCGTACTGTTGGTTTCTTTCGCTGGTACGCATTTTGATTGATGCTTGTAAATTTAGCATTTATCACTAGTCACTCGCTGTTGTTTTTACCTGCGCATCTGTTAAATCGTCTTCTGAAATGAGAGAGGCATCATCTGTCAATGGAGAAAGCTATCGTGTGTGTGGAACTTAATTGTTTCCTTTTGGAGCGAATTGGATGGTATTAACATAAGTGGTCAATTCAGTCAGTTTTCCTTTTGAACTTATGTAGTCGACGGTATAATGTTGTTAATTGTGCTTCTCTAGCATTTATGTGATATACAGACTACAGCTGGCTCATTATTTTATCTGTAGTAGCTGCAATGTTGCGTTTAGTAATGAGTTCCTCTCGTTTATCCTCATAAACCTCCTAACTCTTAGGTGCAAATCTTTGTCAGTTTCGACAATTTTGCAGATCTCAGATTAAAAATTTCTCTTTTTAAATCCCCCACCTTTAAAACAGAGTCATGAGCATTAAAGAATAGGGACATCCTATTCAAGAGGTGAAGTTTACATTGAACGTGGAGTAAATTAACAGTTACTTTCCATCAATATTTTTACGTGGGATTAGATCAAAATGAACCCTTTCCTAACTGAAATCATTATTGAAACTTGTCACCTGGCCTCTCCACTATATTTGTTTATTAGCGCTTTAATAGGAATGCATATCTTTTTCCAGTCAAGGCCTTGGCAACTGCCTAGATGACAGTCCACACGAATCATTATACGATTACCCCGAACTGCCTCCTGGTGCCATGTACAACGCTGAACTGCAATGTCGCCTGCAGCACAACATAACCGACGAAAATGTGGGTTCATGTTCGTCGCCGCTTGAGATCTGTTCGCAGCTATGGTGTCGCGTGAACGGAGAGTGTGTTACGAATATGCGGCCAACTGCTCCGGGAACGAATTGTGGGAAGCATAAGGTAAGTAGTTGCTTACTTGTGATCAATAAGAATCCTTTGATCTGATTCTCTGCCTTATAGTGGTGTCAGAATGGGCAATGTGTTCCAATGGAGGAGATCACACCACGCGACGGTGGCTGGGGCAATTGGTCCGAATGGAGTCAATGCTCCCGGTCATGTGGTGGAGGGGTTTCCATCCAACAGAGGGAGTGCAACAATCCGGTGCCGGAAAACCGTGGACTCTTTTGCATCGGCGAGAGAAGGAGGTGAGCGTGGACTTGCCAATTTGTGTTGACTTATCTGATGACGACTTTCTCTTCACAGGTACATCATTTGTAATAAGGATCCCTGCCCCGATGGTGAGCCCAGTTTTCGAGCCCAACAGTGCTCGAACTACAACAGTATTCCATACCGCGGGGAGTTTTACAAATGGCTTCCTTATTTCGATAAATGTAAGTAGTCACGGTCTAGTCCATGACCACAAATTTGGAGTTAAATCCCTTCCCTGTTGCAGATAATCCTTGCAAGTTATTTTGCACGGATGCCGAGGGCACCGTCACCGATAGTTGGGGTGATGTTGCAGCGGACGGTACACCATGCAAATTGGGGACCAAAAATATCTGCATTGATGGCATCTGCAGGGTAAGCCTATTTAAATGTTAGCCCATCCAAGACCTGCTATGGTACATTTGCTTCCTTTTAGAAAGTCGGCTGCGATTGGGTTGTCGATTCGAACAAGGAAGAAGACCAGTGCGGAGTGTGCAGCGGGACGGGTGAAAACTGCAAGCCCATTAAGGTAATACTTCTTTTATGCGTTCGAAGACCCTTCTCACCGAGGTTCTTTTAAAAATGTGTAGGGCACCTTTAAGGACGCCTTCAATGCCACCGATGGCTATGTGGAAATAGTAACAATACCAGCCAAGGCCCGTCACATCATCATCAGAGAGATGACTAACTCACCGAATTACCTGGCTGTTGGCAGGGCTAATAGCAGCAAATTCTATTTAAATGGTCATAGGTAAGCAGAGCACTGACATACAGTTTCCGTCAAATAGGCAACGCCCTTACGCGACTTCTTCTAATTACAGACAAATTTCTATGCCTGGCGATTTTATTATCGCCAGCACTGAGAGCATATACGATCGTGTCGATCATCAAGAGACTATAACTATACCTCATTCGATTGAGCATTCCATCACTTTATATGTGAGTGTCCAGCCGCATACCGAATAAATCAGATTTTTGACAGATTAATGGGTTCTTTGCTACCTTTTAGGTGATTGTTACATCATCAAAGCCAAATGAAGGCATCTATTATGAGTTCATATTGCCTGTAGTCAATACCACTTCTGTGCAGAATTACACGTGGAAACTGGGCGATTGGACAGCGTGTACGGCAACGTGTGGCGGTGGTTTCCAGAATCGAATACCATTGTGTTTCGAGAGTGGCAAATGTGAGTAACTGACAATAATTTGAATATTTTGTTATTGTATTTGTTGTTGCATACTTGTGGGGTATGTTTAATTTATCGTCACGATATCTGTAGCATACATCAAGGTGAACGCACAATTTCATAGGGTGACACATATTTTAGTGGTCGATCAAGTTTGCATTTTGAAAAATGAACAAAGTTCAACTTTTATTTATAGACGTCACTTGGTTTTTCTTGTTTCTATTTGACACTAGCGTTGTCGGGAACTACTATATTTAGAGTGACATTTCTGAACTATTACATTTAGAATGGGCATTTTAAAAACCGAATTATCTTCAGTCGACTAGATTGGTCTAGCAAAAACTAGATTGGTCGGTAATGTCAGTTTTTCTACGTGTGCCATATATGCGAACTGTCAACTTAGTACTCAGTCACGAATTTGTTAATTGGATTCGTCGGCTACTCGTCCATAAACGTCAACTATATCAGCTGTTCATGTGGACGATCCAAGCCAATCAAAACTGAGACACAACCAGTCAGACGCTGTTATGCTTGGTAAACTAGAACGTCCCGAGTGACTGAACATGTTGTGTTTCTCTACACTTCTACTTTTCGATCTACAGTGGTGCCAACTCTGTGCTAATTGAGAATTATTATCAATGCGTTAATTCCCGCGACATTTGTGCAAAAAAAGCGTGTGTCTCAGTGCAAGCAGTACTTAGGTTAAAACAAATGTGAATGGAAATACCTTTTTGCGCATATGCATCGACAGGTCAATCAATTTCACAATTTAACTCGGCAAATTTCGAAATTAAGTTGCAGAAAAAGAGCTTTCAAATTGCCATTGCACCTGGTCAAATGAAGCTACCATTACCATATCAAAACAAAAAGGTCAAATATACTATATAAATATTTTGTCATAGAGTTTCGCGAGTCGTGTGCCAGGATGAGTGCATTACTCGTTTCAAGGATTCGAACTACATACATTTCGCTTGAATTCACATCGGTTTTGTCGCCTGCTAACGCGAATCGAACAGATTGAAATAAAACAAAACTGCCTCCAACTGCTGGCGAATATTTATTTCACACAAAATTTGTTTTCTAAGTCAAAATTTGTAACAAATTTCAATTTTTTAGTATTTTGGACCCATTTCTCTAATTGTTTCGCTATCTTCCTCAAGTATTTAGGTACTTTTCGGGCCGAAAGACGTTCTCTAAATGTCAGCTCAAAGTAGCCAGCTTTTACTTGCTTGCAACACAAACCACTGCAGGGATTTACTTAATATTCCACTTCAGAAATGTGTTGGAAATGAGAGAAATCACTGCTTTCATAGATCAGTAATCAGTTCTAGAAATAATTGATTTGCTTCAAATGGGAGCTGCTGCTGGAATTTAATTCAAGAAGAATAGAGTACATTTGTCAGAAAATTCTATTGAAAGGAACGCGAATGACGGTAGCGACTTAAACAAAATATGTTTTCCAAGAACTGCCTTTTGATCTTTGCAAAGAAATTAACCTTAAAGCAATAAAATTCAACCGAAATTGACATTATCTTAGCCCACTTTGAAAAAAATACAATTAACTAGATGTTGACATTTTACTGTATGTCACTTACTTTTGACAGCTACACAGCGCTTTTTTTTCGAAGCTGTCCGACAACCAATTGCTGCGGAATATTTTAATAAATAAAGATCCCGTTTATATAAGCTTCATTTATTTTGTTCTGAAACGTATACTTCGAACGCAATCTAAATTCCGAGCAGATTTGACCATCGTTTCGGAATTTTGTTCTGATTAGAATCCATATTCAAATTTTCATTCGTACTATTTCCATTTTCAGTGATCAACGAGGAGGAACTCTGCTGGTCGAACGCCAACAATTCAATGCCGAAGAAAATCTCCCGGCGTTGCAATGAAATCCCATGTCCGTCACATTGGTGGATCGGTCAGTGGCAGCTCTGTCCAGTGACGTGTAAAATTCCCGGCGCCCCAATTCCAGTGAAGCGCCGATCGATAATATGTCTCGATCAGAAAGATATCGTTCTGCCCGAGTCAATGTGCAATAATGCAACCAGACCGATCGATGTTGAGTCATGTGGTCTGAGAATTCCGAACTGCAGCAGTGACATGAAAAACGATATTATCCTTGATTAGAATCTAATTCTGAAAGTAATTTCCTTAAGTGGCGTATCTACTTAACCGTCTATTATTTTTTTTATTTAATTTTTTTTTTTTTTTTTATTTTTACAATTATTTATATACTCGTTTAATATTACAAACAACAGCAAAAAAAATTGAAAGAAAAGAAAATTACTTTATGGTACCTTATTATTTTATTTTTTAGAAACATAAAAATAGAACAAACATAATAAAAAATATTTTTTTAATAAGTAAAATTGAGTGTACTTTTATTTTGCTATTTTTTTTATTTCGATTTTCTAATGAGGTGGGATCACAATGGAGTTTTGAGTTTGAATTTATCGTTTTTTATATTTTTTGTTAGTATTTATAAACTTAGCCATGCAATATTTTACAAAGACAATTATGGAGTACTTTTCGTTGAGTTAAGAACTACGTATATGTTTTCTTCTTACAAAATAAAGTATAATCACAACCTAAAATCTGGTATTGTCAGGCATTTTAACAAAATATGCGATTTTTTCTTTTGGCACACGATAGCTGTGTATCCAGCGGTTACCTTTTCGGAGAGAGCCGTCGATACCGTCCTTCCAAACGCCTTGAGGTAGGTACACTATAAAGATATTTAAAAGGTATTTTAGTTATCGAATATCTAGGACTAGGTGTAGGACAATTGATCGGCAATTTGACAAGGCGTTCAAAAAAGAGCTACCATTGGAAATAATTTTTAAAAACACGTGTAGAATTTCAACAGGGCAGTGGATACTCACCTTCTCTAACATCGACACCCTCCTCCAGTACCGGTGCCACAATCAGTTCCTCTCCGATTGAGAACTCATCATTAACACTCAAGCAAGCTGGATCGTTGGGGTCCAACATCCATAGCGGCCTAACCAGCGGTAGACCCTCGTTCATCGACTCACTTAGGTAGCTCTTCAGCAACGGAATGACAGTCTTCTGTCGTATATTCGTCAGTTCCCTAGCTACTTCGGTGACATAGTCACTCTTATATTCGGACGGCAAATGACTGAATTGCATCGACGGTAGGAATGTGGCAAGTTGCAGCCATCTAATGTAGAGATCCTGATCGGGCAGATCAGACTGGCTAAGGGAATAGAACGAAACCATTTTCGAGAGTGACTTGTTCAGGTGATAGTCGCCACCGATTGAGCCCGGCAAAATGAACGGAAATCCAATGACTCCATAGTTGAGGATCGTCGAAAGGACCTCCTTGAGACCCAGCCAGGAAGAGTTCATTGGGGGAGTGCTTAGAAACGCGGGTGGCTTTGGCACCTCTGTGGCCGTTGAGACACCAATAAAGCCAACATTCTCGAAGCTCGACGTGAACAGCTTGGCATACATGTCGGGGTTCTGCAGCGTTTCTCGGCATTGATAGTAATGAGGTAGATTGTGGCCGGTGCCCAAGTCCAAGTAGAAGCTATCCACTTGATACTCCTGCACCAGAGCTTGTAACTTCTCCATAAGCCATGGTATCGATGCATTGTTCGTTATATCGACAACTCCGGCGCTAGACGAGCTCTTGTATCGCGTCAGGGCGGGTATGCTCCGCTCTGAATGACGTTCGTATATAAGCAGTTTCTTGTGCACCGCTTCCTTAAAAGTAGGACTGTCGGTACTGATAAAGGGCTGCACGGTAAAAACAATCTTGAAGCCCCTACGATGGAGAACATCTATCGTCTCCTTCAATGTCGGGAATCGACTCCGATCGACAGTGAAATCGCCAACATTCTCCTGCCAGAACTCATTGACCAGGATGTGGCCAAGTCTCATGAAGCCCGTCGCAATTACCTCCTCGGAGTAGTTGTAAATACTCGTTTCGTTGATGGACATCGAGTTGTTGCCATGCGGAATCTTATAGATCGGCTCTTCAAGGATCGAATTCAGAGTCTTAATGTCCTGCTCCTTTAGACCGTCCCACAGACTCTTCTGCGTCATCAGCATGTGAAGACCGCGCATGTCATCCGCCGCACAAACCCTATACTCCAGCTCGGGGTACTCAGTCAATCGATTGACATAGGCGTAGTCGTCATTCATGGCACGGATGCAGAGTTGATTCCGCGACTGATTCGCCGACACATACAGTGGATTCTGATCGCTGATTTGGATGCCGATTCCCAGCGAATTGATGAAGTACCGCTTCATCGCGTTACCAAACTGATGCACCTTCGTGTCGCCGGTTATAAACGGGGAAAACTCAAAATTCGCTCTACTCAGGGTCCAGTCAACGTTCCTCACTGGCCCCCCGCCGAACCAGAGGCCCGAGTCCCGAGCTAGTTCATAGCAATCAGTGGGAAAGATTCCAGAGCCCAACGCCTGCCACCGCACCGAGTAGCAGCGAAAAACATCGTTATCCTTAAAGCTCATGTACAGTCTGGCGAGATTGTTCCACTCCAGGCAAATACTGCCATCATTCAACTTCTGATCCTCAAGACAGGGAAACGGTACCGTCTCCATTCCGAGCGTGACCCCTAGTTTCGCTGAGATTACTTCTTCATCCTCCACATTGAAGATGCGTAGCACGCGGTCTGTTGCTGAGAATTTTGCTTTCGCGAAATAGGAACGCGTGAGTACTTGCCGGTGATACATTACGTAGGCATATCCGATCTAAAAGTGGGAGCTTAGTTTCGGATGCACATACTGACGGGGATTTTTTCCTACTCACCAGGAAGACTATGATAAAGAAGAGGGAGACGACAAACATCTTGAGATTATAGTCTTTGGTTTCGTTTTTCTTCTTACGAATCATTTGCGGAACGGCCTGAAATTGGAATAGTAAGTTTTTGAGGTTTATGTCCAAACTAAGAAAAGCTCCCAATACCAACCCACCTGCATTTTCTCCCTTAGCAGACTAGCTATGGAATTTATGCTTGTTATTGAGGTCTGATTGCTTATGACACTCTGGGTGTCAAATTCACCGGCCAGCATATCTTTGTTGTTGAGTCTCAGGGAGGGTAGTGGTGCAATTGATCCTCTTCGCCTGCTGCGAAAATTGTCTCTAAAAAAAGATTGAAAATATATAAGTTAGACATGTGGGGCATCGGTAAGATTATTTATTACAAGGGCGGCTTGTATAAAATACATAAACTGCACTTCTGTGAGTGCTTCTTGAGTGGATTCTGAGTTCAAATCGAGAAGCGAAATTCTCTTCTCAGAATCACCAGAAGATTATTTTTTGTGCCAATGGAACGGTTTCAGTACACTTGTTTCTGCCCAATGGAAAACGACATGATGCACACAAAAAAAAAAAAACCTTTTGAACCCCGAGCCTAAGAGAAAACAATCATCACTACAGCCAACATTAAGAGACTTCATCTGTAAGCAATAGGCTTTTACTTTCAATGACTTTTGGTATTTTTAGGTCACAGTAATATTGTATTAAGGTGCTTATGATGTTTGCTATTCTTTTCGACACCGAAAACTTGCATTGTTTGTACTATAACTACCCAGGAATATTGGATAGCGGAGGGGTGCAAATTGAGGAACAACTCAGACAACATCTTATTTAAGAGAAAGTATGTAGATTTTGTTTCGGTTAAGTTGGCAGACACTCAAAGTCTGCGCTGGAACACACGGTAGTCAATTTACATTTTAAAGTTTGGGACCTGTCGAGGGGCTGCCGGTCCCTGCTCCTAAGTAGCAGGCGCAGGTGAAAAAAAAGTGTATTAAATCTATATCTAAAATTTTCATTGAAGACAGTATTTAACTGCCCTTAAATTTACTTCAATGTAAATTTGAGAAATACTTTTAACTCTCTCTCTTCAAGGGGTAAGTTGATTAAGATTTAAAAGGTTTGATTTTGCAGACGAATTTTGGATACTTTATATAAGAAAGGTAATAGCTATATTGATGAAAAGTTTCACAAAACTTAGGTCGCTTTTTCTTGTTATCATCAAAGGGGGTCCCATTTAATATGTTCTTGCGATGACCGAAATTTACCCCGAGACGACCGTGCATCAAGAGCGTTGACACTTGAATTAACCTGCTTTCAAAAATTTCATCAAGATGAATAATGCGAATAAATAATTTCATTGACTATTTTGTGCATTTTTTCTATTTAAAAAAAAAAAACACAAACAGGTGCGCATTGCTAGAAAAAAAAAATCCCAAAACATATTTCATTCACCGCTTTCAACCAGTTATCGGTAATTATAATTAGTAGGTATGCACGACAGTGGCTGACGCTGCACTATGCCGTATGCACAGAGGATATTATGAAGACCGGTGCAATTTTTAACAAAAAAAAAAAATCAAGTCACAAGTTCAGATTCAGACGTACGTCTTAGCACGTGCAGTTATACACAAGATAAACAATCCAGCGACAGACTTTGAAGCTACGTTAGGCAATTTGAAGTCGTCACATTTTCTGATATCACTTTCTCGGGCAACATGAAGTCATTGAATTATTTAATAGGACTCACTGCGTAGCGCATGTAATAGTATATGACAATTTATTTATAAGTGACTGAATTATACTTCAGCGGGTATAAACTGAAATTATTTAATAAACACAAGTGCAACGTCTGTGCGAGGTTCATTAAAAGTTGTTGAACAATTTACATAACCATAAGCAAGATGACACTGCAATCTCGAATTGAAACTGAATCGATTGTTCTTTTTACGAAAACAATCTTAAGTTAGATAGGATTTTTCATCTTTAGGAAGATCTCTTATTCTGTAAGGTAGAGGGTTCTCCAATAAGAGGTGTTATTTTGGTATTCAAAGAGATTTTGGTATTTTTTGAGATAAATGATCGGACGTTTATTTCATAATTAAGAGGAAGGTATGCCATTAATAATGAAACACAACATCAGCCATATGGCCACCACGAGCACGCATACAGGACCATATCCTTTTCATGAAATTTTCCATAACCAAATCGCAAAGTGGCTGCCCTATGTCCTCGATAGCCTCACGAATTTTATCTTCGAGGTCTTGAATCGACGCTGGGCTGTTGGCATAGACCTTATCTTTCACGTGGCCCCAAAGAAGTCGCAAGGTGTTAAATCACAAGATCTCAGTGGCCAATTGTGATCACCTCTTCGAGAGATAACACGGTCCGAAAACGTTTCCCGTAAAATATCAATGCTTTCGTTGCTTTTGTGGCACGTAGCGCCGTCTTGTTGAAAGTAAACTTTGTCCAAATCAATACCATCCAACTCCGACCATAAAATACGGTGTAATGACGTTTGTGGACTGCCCAATTCCAAAGAACGACGAGGAATGGACAAACCTGGGTTTTCTTCAATACTTTGGGCTACAGCAGCAATATTCTCAATTGTTCTTGAGCGAAGTGCACGGGTTTTATTCTTCACATCACTAACTTGTCCCAACAGCTCGAATTTTTCCACCAATTTGCGGTCCGACAAGGTGCTTCACGACGACCAAAAAATGCTTCAGCTTTGCGAACTGCGACTGCAAGATTTTCACCATTTTTGTAGTGAATTTCAATAATTTCAATGCGTTGTTGAAGCGTGTGTCGCTCCATTTTTAGTAATGGTGTAGTTTCTACTTGTCAAATGTCAAAGAATAAAAGCTTCAAAAGTGGCAGCTACCGAAATAGCGGGTCATTCACAATAACACCACTCATTGGAAAACCCTTTATTTAAAAGCGCCACCTATTTTCATTACAAGTAAATCAATTACCTCTGAGCTGAACGTATGCAAACACAAATGGCAACCAACTTCACATTGAAAGGGAGAAGAACTTTTGTAAAAGAAAGATGACGGCCACAGTGTCACTTCCGTCTGAGGCACTCACTTGTTAAGGTACTCACCGAAAATGAAATGTAAAAATAAAATCATGTAACATAACGATTTACATAATTATGTTGAACTGTAAATGGTAACCGATTGCTGATCAGGTATGTGCCGATCCAATGCATTGATTTTGAGGATATTGAGCTAGAAAAGAATTCTCGAAATGTATTTCCTTAGTTCTACACTTTTTCTAAAGTAAAAACATTACAATTTTAGAAAATATTTCCTAATCCAATTCATAATTATTCCTCATTAATTTTCCTTGTTCGGAACTAAGGGCCAGTTTTTTTGAGCTTGAATCACAGCAACGCAAAGTAAATTAGGACTTTCAGCACGCAATTCAAACAACTACGCTCTACTTAACACTTCGAAGACTCACAGTAGTTGTTTTAAATTGCGTGCTGAAAATCCTGATTTACTTTACTTTAGGCGTTTCTTTTTTTTTCGTTCAGAGCAGAACCTGAACTGTTATACAAAAAGTTCGTGTTTCTTTTTTAGCTCAGAGACGTCAGAGCTCAAATTTGTGTTTCATTTTTCGTTCAGAGCATGATCAGAGCGCAGAATAAATTGACTGAGCAGCCTGAGGAAAAAAGCTGATTACACATGTAGGTACAAGCACACTTCCAGTCACATTTAACAGGAAAAAAAAAACAGGATAGACACAAAAACATCGCTCGGTTCAGAGCGCACTCATAATGCTCGAGCTCAGTTCAGTGCTCGGCTCTAAACTAAAAAAGAAAAACGCCTTTTGTTGAGATCGGAGCTAATAAAAAACAAGTAACTCATCATATTTGTGCAAGATTTGATAAGAAGTCATTTAGTGGGATCAAATTTTACTTTAGAATATAGTTGTGCAATAAATAAACGTCAATAGAATCTATAAGAGTTATTCCTCTTTCATATTTATTGGTTACATAAATGAATTGCGTACGCGGTTTAAATCAAACACAATCGATATAAATCGTTCGCAATCGCAAAAAGTTTATGCACGCTGTCACCAAAAATGACTGGAAAATATGAAATTAGCAAAATAACGAGAAACGAGCAGTTCCTCTCTTGGCTCAAACCAGCCTCTGAGAATTTCCACCAGAAAGAACTGATAAATATGCACAAAGTTGACAAGAAACAAATTCAAAATCCGACTTAAAAATCAATTGCACACAAAAATAAAATCTGGGAAAATAAAGAAAACTCGACGGTGGTCAAATGTTCTCCAAGGACGTTTAATATGTTGCAGAAAGGTAAGTTGGGTATATATTTATTTGGGATATGGATTGTATGAAAGTGACTCAAAGTTGCTCCAAAGGACTATTCACATGAGAGCGAATTGCGAATTGCGAACAAGATTCTAACATTTCATTTACATGAGAACTTTTTTTAGTCTTATGGTTCTGCCTGTTTTATGTGGATTGTGAATAAAGTGTGACAGCTCGCCGCAAGAATTTTCAATTCGCGTGGAAATTGCTGTAATTGTAAATTTAGCTTTTCAAATCAATTGAGACGCATTTTTTATTTTAAATTAGATGTTAGATTAATTAAATATAATGCTTTCTGTGGTAAAACAAATAGAAATTTTCAATTCATAAATACAGTTAAATTGATTTGTTCCTTATCCGCAGTTCTCGCTCATTTGAATGGTCCCTTAGTCTATCCACATCCCCACGTACTTTGGGGGAGTATATTTTCAGATCTCTGAGAGATTTTCACAGAATTTTTCTTAGTTTGACAGATTTTAAGTGCGCTTGGCTCGCGAAAGAACGCGAATAGATCTAATGTCTGAAGTAAAATGTCAAAGCAAATTTGGTAAGAAGGAGAGCGTAAAAGATAATCGGTGAGTACGTAAGTTCAGCTGAACAAATTTTTTTATTAGACATTGGAAGTAGGTAGAATTTTTTCGAGTGACGAGGAAATTCGTTTAGACAACACACAAACATTGACATTTGAGCTCGAAATAATTTATTACGTATTCGAATTGTAATTCAAACAAAGCTAAAACCATAAAATAAAGTTGATATTAAGAATCGATTTATTCAAGTCCCATTTGAAATAAAAAAAATAATTCTTATTTAATTGCTTTCGAATTTTTTTCGCAGATCTTTTGTAAATAGACCTTTATTCGTTTGCTATAAATATGGAACGTTTTCTTCATTTCCGAATGAACAATCTATACATAAAATATGACAGTACAGGGTGTTGTGTCTGTTCGCAGTTAAAATAAAACCTACTGAGCAAATTTCTATAAGACGTTTTGGAATTGTTTCTTAAGACTATGAGGAGGCTTTAAGTGCCTTATCGTCATGATCACGACTACTTTTTGGGACCATTTTTAAACAAAATTCATTATTTTTCCTCTGCCTTCACTAGAAAGAACATTTTTGTTTCTTTTTCTCTGTTGAACCGAAACGAAAGAGATCACTTCAAATGTGCATGTGAACGGTATCAAAAGCGACAATGTTTGTCTGCGAAAATGCGCAGATGGCTGACGGGACACCTGGACGTATGGTGTATTGGTGTTTTGACTTGAGAACTGTATATACGAATTGAGTGCAAGTCTTTCTGCATATTTTTTGAAACAATAACTCACCTAAGAGTGAGGAAAAATCGCGGTTGTCAAGTTTAAATTAAAGGCAGCTCGAAATAAAACAAGATGTTTCGGAAAAACATCTTCAAATCAATCGATGGTACTGAATTTTTCGAGATTCTCATTCGAAAACAGTTTTTTTTTCACATGTATGGGTGTTTTCTGACAAAGAACCTAATTAAATTCACAATAGGTATCTGTTGCTATCGCAAAAAATGCTTTCCACAACTTTGAAAATCAAACTAAATTCATTTCCTTTATGTATACAATTTTAACTCGTCTAATGGAATATGACAGAATCTGTTCTCTCAATATGCGAAACACTTGTATTATTCATAAGCAAATAGATAAAAATGCACTCCGACACATGGCGTTTATTATTCCAACAATGCAGTAGCTGTTTGCTTTGTTATTCAAACGAAACTCTTATCAGTTAAGAGAATGTAAAAATGCCAGGCCAACTCCCTTTTGTTACACACTTTATCCACAAAGCAACATTTTTTCAAAGGAATCACTGCTTTTTTTGAATTAGATCTCCACAAATTTCCTGAGGCCGACACGACTATAATTTGTTTTCAAATTAAATTAAGTATCACTTGATTGTTCTTCCTTCGCTTGTGTGAGAATGTCATTAACTAATCCCCCACAGGGCCTCTTACCAGCTAGCTACACTGTTATCGAGTTTTCCGCACCGGAACACAAGGAAGGCCCGCCACAATTTCGCATCCAATTTTCTACTTCAAATGGCAAGAAATAATTACCATTTAATGAGTAAATGATCTGCTTGGGGATAATTAAAATCCAAGTTTTCGGAACTAACGCGGGCGTGATGGGCCTAGGTACTAAGACGCGATCTTATCATAAGCGGTTCTCTTGAGATACTATTCGAGAGAGAGAGCTTAATGTGTGCGGCAGCAGTCAGCATCAGTAGCCGCATAGCGCTCAGCAAAGCTGACTTTAAGTTACAATTGCTAAGCACAAAATTCATATTCACTCGCGAGCTAAAGAATGAGATATGATATAGTATATCAGGCGCGCGTACAGTAGTGAGCAACTAAGTCGGGTAGTTAGTTAGATAGGTTAGTTATATACTTTTATTGGTCTTTATTAGTGGCCACAGCATAGCTTGGGCTATGGCGTGTATGTGTCTATAGAATGTCATCATAACTAATTGACTGCGCTCCGTGGGTTCCGCCGGATCACTTAAAAACGCATGCCACCAGACAAACAGAGAAAAGAAAATCTTCTCCGAAAAGAGTTTCAAATTCAATGAGTGATTCCAATCGAGTCTTGAAGTTTTCGCTTGGGAGTGTGCGTTTTCTCTATCAATTTTGATCAAATTAAGCCGACTTTGTTTCACCTTTTTCATTGTTGTTGTATTTGGCTGCTTGCTCGCCTGATTGGAACTGAAAGTACGTCTGTTGGCTATTTGAATAAATTACCAATCACGAAAGGCGAATGACGCTTCTGATTTACTCGATCGGCACTTTTTGAATTGCCTTTGGAACTTCAGAGTCATCAATTTCGATTGATTTGTGCAACATTTTAATTATCGTGCAATTCGATTTGAATATATCATTGTTCGGCTATTTTGGTTGCCGCAGTTCGTTTGTGTTGGAATATTTTTAGCCATAAGTCAATGACATTCGACAGCGCTCGCATCGCGTGCCAAATAGGTCAGTTTAAGACGGCTGAGCTAAGAGCAGTGCAAAATAGATCACGATCATTAAATGCTTGCTAAAGTTCTTGCAGAATGCCAAATATGTCTGTAATAATGGCTGCGTGGATAGGATGTCAAATTCTATTTATAAAAAAAAAAAAATAATGTTATCCTTTGCCGCTAAACCTCTAGTACAATACGTCAAATTTACCTTTAAGGAAAGTAGAAGAAATTGAAATTGGGTAAAAGGAGATAAGAAATGTGCAATTTAATTAAAAGTAAACAAGTTTTGTTAAACAAACATAAATGGAGGTCATGTTAATAAGCCTCGGAATAAAATAAATTCAACTTTGAATTTGAAGTGAAAAGAAGTGTACAAAATAATCAACAAATGTCATTCACTTTTAACAAAAGGCTTCCGCTTCCCAATGGCAACACCTTTTATAAGAAATGTCAAAATTTGTACTGAATAAGCAAAAACTGTTACTTTTATTGTACCTATCGAACATTTAGAGGGGCTATATTTGTCTTAAACTATATCTTAATAAAACGCCCAACTCACCGATGCAAAGGTCTACGTCCACTTTCTCCGCCATCTTCACCAGCATCGAATGCGAATGTGGTGACAGTTTTCTCTGGTACGCTGAATGTGACTGAACCGGAAACGTCATCAGGTGTCTGTGAAATAAAATAATGTAAGCCAGTTAGCTGAGGGAGTTTACTTTGAAATAAAAAAATAAAAAAATTTATTAGAAGCTATTTGGTACTAAGAACGAAGTATTAAATTATGTAATACTTAGTTTATGGCTGGTACCCGCGACTTGCGTGGAATTAGTACTTCGAGCAGCCTATTTTGTTCTCCAAACATTCATTAATAAAAAAAAGAGTGTGCTTGTGCCCACACACCAGAAGTGACACTTCCCTATCAAACCCATAGTCGTGAAAATCGAATGATACGTTTCCGAGTTATGAGTGCACACACGGACGGCAGTCTCTTTTGTTAGTATAGGTATATTATTTAAATGTTCATAATGAGTTATTCCGAGTGTGCAACCATCAATGTCAGATGTAAGAGTTTGACCACGAGTAACCCAACGCATCCTTAAAGAATGTGAATGTAAAAAGCAACTGTGCCCGACGGAATTCCAGACACAGTGCTCAACAACACTGAACCAGAACTGCCACCTGTCCTCTAAGCTTTCGAAATTTTTTTTTTTTTTTTTCAGTAAACAGGTCGCATTCAGGGATGCCGTTTCATAATTTCGTTGGGGAGTATAATAGAACTTTTTGGGGAGTACCGGGGAGTACAGAAAGAACATTTTGAAATTAATTTTTGGCTAAGCGTTTTCCATATGGGACAGTTTCAATGTTTGAACCCTGTGGCGGCCATGTTGTTTTGGTAGAGTCTCTCTAATAGGTCACTGAATTTGTTATTGTTTTTCTTGTAAAATCCACAAACTTCATTGATTCGCTCACGAATGCGGTAATTCGGAAGGAGGGAGACTCCGTTTTTGACGACACTTTGGAAGATAAAAGTGCTGCCAAATTTGCATTAAATTTGAAGTGAGTCTAATTCATTATGACCAAAACACAGCGCAGAATGCAGTGTATAAGTAAAAGAGATGTGCAGAAAATTGTTTAACATGCATTGCATCGGCTAATAAGGCTACTGTCATTCTCCGACTAAGGCCCCAGTTACAGCCATACGTAAAACGAAATCTTGAAAAATTTTTCTTGCATTTTTTGACCACTCTTGAAACGTTGCTTATGAATTTTAAAGTTAATTCATCCAAAATGAATTGGAAATTAACTGTTTTGAAAATAACAATTTATGAGCAAATATGAAAGGAGGAGTACGAAGGTGTTCAAAGTAGTACAATACTCCTATGGGAATACTATAGGCAACACTAGTCGCATTCGATTTTCGAAATAATCAAACAAAACGATTGACAGATGACAAGCAGAATTGGCGTTTTTTTGAGCTGCAATCTCAGCAAAGCAAAGTAAAGTAAAATTTTCAGCACGCAATTAAAATCACTACGCTCAACTTGACACTTCGTGAACTCACATTAGTTGTTGTAATCGCATGCCGAAAATACTACTTTACTTTGCTTTGTTTCGCATAATTTTTTCTACTAGAGACCTTTTGATTTGCGCAGGTAATCGTGCCAAAAAATAATCAAAAAGTTATCCTTTCATTTGCTGTAAGTTACTGCGTGCAGTTTGCTTCTGACAGTCAATTCTCCGTCGATATTGGGGACGTTCGGATACTTAGTTCACGTAAAACGTGAACTAGCTTTGTCTGGACTAAGTATACGAACGTGTTGGCTTGAATTGTTTTTGTATGTCGGAATTTTTGAATTTTGACACTTCGAAAAGTCATCTGTGTATGGGGTGGATTTTCTTGACTTCCTATAGATTTGTCGACTACCCCTCCATAAACGTCAACTGAAAAAAACTTTTCACGTGAACAGTCTAGGCCAATAAGAACGTCAAGTCATTCAGCTGCAGACTTAACTTATCTAGAATGTCGAACGCTCCCATTCATCTTGAAAAGACATTATTTTGTTCACCCTGTCAGGAAGTGAAAGTACGCTTTGGTTATCCAAGCAGTTGTAAGAATTTGTAAGAATTAGGAAGCGTATGGTATTGCGATTTAAATATCTGGAAAATTTCCCTGTTCAGAAGAGTTCTACCACAATGCTAGAAAAATAGAGGAATATGGCTCCAATACATCAGAGTTAGTAGGAAAGTTGTTCACTGAAAGGCATATAAAGTTAAAATTGTAGCAATTCGTAAACATACTTGGAAAAGGAAGCTTAATTCAAACGCACAATTTGTTGTAAATTATACTGGGAGCACAACATTAGGCATTTTTCTTTTTTAGTTCAGAGCAGAACCTGAACTGTTATACAAAAAGTTCTCTAATTTGTGTTTCTTTTTTCGTTCAGATCATGATCAGAGCGCGCTCTATGAGCTCAGAATAAACTGACTGAGCAGCCTGAGGAAAAAGCTAATTACAGCACACTTCCAGTCACTTTTGACAGAAAAAAAAGGAAAAAAAAAAAAACATCAGTACACTCGGTTCAGAGCGCCTATTAAGGACCGTACAAAGAAGGCCGCTATTGTCACGCACACTCAAAGAAAGGTTCCATTACATTTTAGAAAGTTAGGTTGGAAGGTGATTTCGCAGCTTTGTGAATCGCATTTTAAATGAGGATAAATTGTAAGTAATACCTGAATGTTGTAGTTCCCAGGAAAAACCTATGACTGTAATATTTCAACATTTCAACCAATTTTGACTATAGAAATTTTGAACTATAGAGTGTCAGTTTTTGAGGTTAAGAGTGATCAAGTTGCTGTTGACTTATTCGTTATTCCCGTCTAATTGGACTATTGCATAAAGTCTTCCGGCTCGGATCGCATTTAGTAGATACCACCGAATAGATAATCCAGATCGGTGTCCATCATCAAAAGTTAGTTGGCCACCTGATGCCGTGAGAATGTTTACAAATTTGTTGGTTCTACGTTTTTCTTTAGACGTAGAAAATTGTTTCGACTGCACAAATAATACCACTTAAAGCGTGAGCATTAAACTAGGTAAACAGTTCAGAACACAATGCTCACTCTCATCCTCTTAGCACTCTGCGAAATCAAAATAATGAAACTTATTATCTACTGAATGCGATAAGGCGCTAATACATATTTCAGCTTCCACCGGTCACGCACTGTTTAAAGCAGATAAGGTTGGATTTGTGCGGACAAAGTAATGAACAATATTGCAGCATCATAACCAGAAAAAAATACATATTATAGGTATTTCAAATAGCAACACTTTGAATTGTGTAAATCAGACTCCGCACTCGAATAATCCACATTAACTAAGTTTGCTTATCACTGTCAGCAGACTCTATAGTTAAAGTATGTACCTACTACATATATCTATATAACAACGTCAATAGAAACAAAACAAAGCCTTTCGTGGCTAAATTCCCGAACTCGCTGACACAACACTTTGCAAAAAAAAACATAATTATATGTCTAACACACAAAACAAAGTGATGTTAATTGCTGCAGCAATTTGACACTTGATTGCATTTCAGTTCGCCATTAAAAATCACTCTGTACCTGCCTTATCCAGTAAACTATTAAGATTTTGCACCTTCGCACTTGCACTAGGACCGCTGTCTAGTTCCTGAATGTCAGTGGATGTAAACGAGGTTTCCGTTTCGATTTTATCCATATTACGCACTGGAATTACCCTCGCTGACAGTTGTTGCACTTTAGTGTCAATTTGAAATTTAATTTTCAACGTCAACGATTTAATTCGATAACAATCAATCAATAAAATAGAAAAATGTTTTTAATTACTACAACACTGCCGCGATGACCGACTGCGCACAAGGCGTCTTCCTTTCGCGATCATTTCCGTTGTCACTCTGCTCGACTACTGAACGACAATCGATGCCAATGAGCCGTGATCACTTGGTTTTCGAATCAGTGTGTTTTCTTGTTACACTATCCGCCAGGCTTTTGAATCAGAAAAACGATAACTGCCCCCACCTCAATTTTATGCCATACATAAGGAGAGAAAAAGATAAATTAAGAACTCACCACTAATCGGTGGTGATTTCTCCCTTACCGCCAATGTCATCGATTAATTTGACGCATCATCGGTGAAGCCGAACGAGGCAAGTTTTTGTTGTCAGACCAGACAGTCTCCCATGTTCCAGACACAATTCCCGATGGTAATTATTTCGTTTGTCTCCTATTTTAAATACCTGCACCACTGACACATTCATCGAATGTGACGTTTTGCCGTGATTAACGTGCAAAGGCAAAGTCGAAAATGCTGAGAAAATAAATGTGCTCAGGTGGGCAAAATTCAAATTTAAAAAATCTTGATTAATTGCTTTATAGCCACGGAAAGAAGTTTGATTTGTTATTTACAAAGTTCAGGTTCAGGGTTACGGTTAACTGAGTGAATGACATCAATCAACAGCACAGCAATCTGCTTATTAATGCAGTGCCTTGACAGTAAAATTAATTGCTCGATAATATGATTTTTCGCTAAGCGGAAAAACAGACTCGTGTTGTTTTATCAAAACGCTGTGACATTTTCTTTAATGGATGGCCCATAAAGACTGATGTTTGTGTCAATGAGTTTGAATAATGCTGCAAGTGGCAACCTGATTCTAGGGTTTCGAAAAATAATCTACTTGGAGGACAGAAAAATGAAAAAGTGCCTACATAATACAAACCATTTATTGTAATCACCAGCAAAACTAGAAACGATTTATACCTGCGGAGACTTTGTAAAGTGACGCATTCAAAATAGTCGCTTATTTTTCCAAAGCCTTTAATGCACTAAAAATGCAAATTCAAAAGCTAAAAACAAACTGCAATCAAGTGCAGCAAAATCTTATGCAATTTTGTTTTTAATCGATGATAATGTGGTTTTACAACTTTATTATCCACTGAGATTAAGATTGACTGCAATAGCTGTAGTAAATATTTCTTGATCAATATCGTCGACTGATAAAAATGTATATGCCAGAGCCAACAATAATTATAAATTGACTCGTGGCACACCTCGCACGTTCAGTAATAACCTTTTTAAACCGATATATAATATATTCATTTGCCACAATTATTTTCCAGCCTTACGCTGGAACATTTCTGATGTCACTGGGCGTTACTAACAATCATTTTTATCCTTCACACTAAATATTTTATAGATCACAATTTGCAATTTGGAATGGACAGTTTAGTCATAGTGAGTTCGTTAAATTTAGCCTAGACACTAAAAATGACTGTGGATTGTATTAATTTCGCGCACTGTCAGTTTCAGAACGCTTTCAGACAGTATATGCAAGAAGTTTTCTTTCTGTATTCTAATATATTTCAATAGAAATAGAGTAGTGTTTTTTGATAATGACATTAAACGCTTTTTTTTTTCAATATATAAGTATAGAAAATACAGAATGTCAAAAGAATTTCATACATTAATTAAAATTAATGTTCATTTTGAATTATTAAATTATAAAATAATGAAGTTTATGAAAATAAAACTATACTTAACTAACTAGACTAAACTAGTGTGCTGGCAGACGCCGATAGCACACATTTGACATAATTTCTGCCTAAATGATTGATAACTTTTGCACAGCGTAAATAATACGGAGGCATTCACTATTAATGACTGCGTTGCTTAGCTGGTATTGGTGATGAAATTAAACAAAAATTCCGTTGCCATCATTACCGCCTATCGTTCCGGGTAATGACAGGATTTAAAACATTTTGCGGTCATCAATAATTTCGTTTGGTCACTTGAATGGTGGCGTTCAATTCAGCGCTTGGTGTCTAGTACGTAATAGCGCTCTCTTTTGTACGCCTAGGACTTATTTGACTTATTTGCCAATAATTTTTCTTGTAGGAATTGCCAGAGTTTACTCAGCTTAAGCGAGAATCTTTACGGTTTTCCGCTTTCGATTCTTGTAATTATTATGAAAATCAACCAGTAACTTTTACAGAAATAGTACACAATAATAACAATACTACCATTTACATCAATCTAAGACTTGAGTTGATGCCACTGTGGTAATGCTACCAACATAGTTTAGTTTCAAAAACTTTTGATTATTTTCAGTATTTTTAGTTTTTAGTTTTATTTCTTTTTTGAGGGTACAAACGTTTTTAGGTAAATGTCAAACAAGCTGTCATAATGAGATTAGACTCATTATGAGTATCAGAGACAAACGACACTAAGAGCCCCAACTCGCAGTTCTCTTTCCGCTGGCCCTCCTCAATTTTTTTTTCAAATTCGCCAATTGTTTTCCTATCGGTGTTATGTCAATTAAGAATCTGTGTGAAATGCAAAAACATACAAAAATTATAAAATAAATGCTGCCAACCTCTGCCAACAATGGGGGAAAGTGATAGAGATAGAGAAAGTGGGAATACCACATTTTCTCATTTCTAAATGCTGTTGGTTAGTTATTAAATATTTTTAAAAGGCGAATAAAATAATGTGTTTGGTTAGTAAAACTGCCTAAGTGAGGTGATTTATGTACTACAAACAAATTGGAACAAACATGGTTGTGTATTTACCGCTTTTGAATATAATTAGCTTCGACTTCATGCGTACATTTTTCTAAAATAAATTGTTCAAAATGTTTTTATTTTCCCGCAACCAATCTAAATTGTTGATTTTTCATAGATATTTTAAGCAAAGTACACTTATTCCGAAAAAAAAAAATACTTTCCACACGTAACGAATAATTTCAAAATAAACGGATAAAATTATATCAATTGCCCCGACGTTTCTATCTTAAATATGATGTTCTTACGCGGCTTGTTGAGATTGTTCTAGTTCTACTTAAAATGCGGTAGAACAACGATAACTTCTCCTTTGTTAATGAGTGGGCAGCACTATAGCTCAGTTCATCATTTCTAGTACACAAATACAGGTCGGAATGATATACATCCGCTTTATAGGTTATTACGTAGACCAGCACAACGGAGTTCGCTTTTCGAAAGTCCCATGAATCCATACGCTATGACCGACGTGTATCAATGGAAATCCATGGATATATTTTTTTTTTAATTGCAATCTCTAGAATTTCGCTTATCGTTCTTATATAATGAAGAAGGATGAACATCCGCACATTTATGTCAACAAGTTTATTATAGACTAGCACCACCGACATTTTGTCGTTTTAAGACAACTCGATACTCATTTTCGTAAACAAGGAGTTTTTCTGTGCCCCGAATGTGACATAAATATGTGTCAGACGGAGTATTGCAACTTCTCATGCCAGCAGCGAAAGATCTGTCTACAACTGAGCAAGAAACTCTTCCAAATGATTTAAAGACAACAGCTTGAGCTTCTTTTATGTTTCGCCTTCCGTTCAATTTCGTTAACCAGTTTAAGACCAAATTCGCAGACACAGTTACTCGTCTTTCTGTTATAACACAACAACCAGACCAGTCCTGGTCTTTCACTGAATTCGCACTTTCAAATATTCGAAGCTTCAATTAATAAGTTGCAATGAAATGACCTTCCACTAAGTAGCTATCAGCAGATATCATTTAGAAGATCTGTCTGCTTTAATTTAATGCACATGGAAATGAGGTATTCCCCACCTGAAGAAGCTCCTTTAGCAGGTTTGTTTCTTCTTTCTTTTTTTTTTGATCTGATATACACTAATTATAGCTATGTAGATATAAAGTTGTTCTATAAACTTGGCTTCTGGCCAGATCGGTGATTAATAGATCCGGAACTTCTATGAGCCGCCTTTAAGCATTTTTTTTGGGCTAGCCAATTAGTTTTGACTTTTTGTTTTTTGATATTGCGTGGACCTCGACTCGGGGTGTATAAAATGGACTCACTTTGATTGGAAGTGTATAGTTCGATTGTGTTCACTGCTGAGTTCGAAAGATGAAAGTGAGTATTCGATGGAGACGGCCTGAGATATGGATAAGGACTAATTTTTGTGGATTTTAGTTGTTCGTGTGTCTATTGCTGGCAGTAGTTGCCGTAGCCCATGCTGGGTTCCTTGGAGGATTCGGCGGCGGACATGGAGGTGGCTACGGAGGCGGCTATGGAGGCGGTCATGGCGGTGGTTATGGTGGTAGCTACGGTGGAGGTGGCGGCTATGGCGGAGGAGGCTATGGTGGCGGTTCCACCGTTAAGGTTTTCAAAGTTATCTCTGGTGGAGGTGGTGGCTATGGAGGTGGCGGCTACGGAGGTGGATATGGAGGCGGTCATGGCGGCGGCTATGGAGGTGGTTATGGCGGAGGATATAGTGGAGGCTCCAGCGGATGGTGGAAGAAGTAATCTGTACGTATGCCTATCAGTACCTACCTATTTACAACGTTCACTTCATTTGAATAAAAGCAATTTGAAACTAAACAAAGGTCTTTTCTTAAGGATTTTTGTTTTGACTTACTCTGGGACTGTTCGGCGATCAGCCAATGAACCACTTTAATGCAATTTTTCCATAATTCGCAGAGTAATAAGGTCTCGAATGAGAATGCCTATCATGCCTTATGACTTCTTTAACGGACAAATCTCGAATTTCAATTAGGAATACATTTTTTGTTGTTGAATCGCTTAGAACTTCATGATAATATGAGGTTTGTTCGTGTACTTTCAGCATTCATTGGGAGGTGAAATATGTCAAATCTCAAAAATCGAGAGAATCGGTTTTCAAAGAGTTAAAAAAATTAAATTTTCATTAAATGCCGAATCTACAAAACAAGTTGTAATTGATTTTTTTGTAAGCATTTGGCTTACCTATTAAACGAACCATTTTGAATGAGCTAATATATTTTGGGACAACATTCTATCATAACTTCTTTCTCCGACATCGATGAGCTGTCACTTAATTGTCAGATTTTATATTTCATTTTTCAGTCGAAATTCGGCGAGTAGAAAATTACGAAAAAATTAAAAAAGACGGGAGACGGATTTCTCTCTCACTTTTTTTTCTCAATTTTCTAAGTACGTGGTCGCATTCGCACAGTTTTCTAGAAAATTTTTAATATTTACTTTTACGTTTGCAAAAAAGTGCCCGAACCAAGCTATAGGTTTGCTTGACGTGGCTAGCACTAGTGCCTACTAGTGCGCACTGGGAAGTGACAGCTTATTTTCACGTCTGCCAAAAACCCTGCACAACCCTGAAAATTCTGCTATCAGAACGCAAAATATGCTGCCTTAAATCTGTCAGGTTTTGAATTTGAAAAATACTTATCTTTTGGTGAACGAAGTATGAAGATGATAACCAGATTTTTGTTTATTGTTAAAAATGAGTGAACTCAATTCTGATCTTGTGCTGGCGATATTGCAAAGAAGTTGATGAAACTTTTTGCAATATAGGCGATAAATTTAAGAATGCATGCAGCTTCGATTCCAGCATTTTCCCATTCCATTTTCCTATAATATAAAGTTTTAGTTGATAAAAGTTGTTGCTTTCAAACAATTTCCTTTTGAATATCAAATTTATTGTATTTATCTTTATCACGATATCTCAAGAAACGAATGACAGCAAGCGATATGACAGCAAAACTCAGCACTGAATTCTTGCCGCGACAAATTAACTGGGGTCAGTTCAGGGCACAACTAGGGTGCCCTAGAAGTCATGTCAAACACAGGTTTTCAGTACCAGGGCGAGTTGAGTGCTATATCGAACACATTAGGGTTAACCCACGTCAGACAAATCTTATGGTGAATATGACAGGACACAATGGCAGCAAAATAAGAAAGCAAACAAATTTTCAAATATAGGCGCAGAGTTGTAGCTGTCAAAGTTTTATCAAAACTATAGACCAACCATATAAATATGAAGTGGCAGTTGTTCTTTCAATTCGTGAAGGTTATAAGCGTTCTATTTATTATAGTTTTTTAAAACATTTACAAAAAATTCTGCACCATTTTATACGAGTCAGCATTGTCACATTTATTTAAAAACTCCACCTATGTGAAGGCAAACACACTTCATTAGGTACTGTAACCAGTGATGCCAACTCAGCCATAATTATGCCTTTTAGGTATAATTCTGACGCTTGAGTAATCATTTTTTTTTAAAAAAAGGCGATACAGGCAAATACTTTTGTGAGATATTTTTGCAAATAATCCATACAAATAAATTTTTTATTTTGTGAATCTTGTACTTTGATCTTAGGCAAATCTATGTGTCATGCTTATTTTCCAATTCTCAATTTGACTTACTCGATGTCAAACAAAATTATGTAAAAAAATTGGGAGCAAACATTCTCTGGAAATTTCTTGGATTGCAGAGAGAAAAAAAATGTTTAATTACCTGTCAATCGACCAACATTTTGTTAAAAGTTCTTAATCACATAGTACGATAAGTTCGATGTACTACCTTTGTTAAAAATGATTTTTTTATCATTTTAGGCATAAAAACTTCGATCCAGGTTGGTATCACTGACTGTAAACATTAAATAAACATTTACAGCCCTATTTGCAACAAAAAAAAAAAATAAAAATTAAATGCCTCAATTTGCATTTAGCGGTGAATTAACTTTTGTTTTCCCTGTTTGTTTCAAAACTGTGAATATATTTTCGAAAATTTTAATAAAGTTAAGCAATAGTACTCAACACATTTTATAATACGGAAGTGAATGCGGAATTATAAATTTTACAATATAAATCTTTTTTCAATTGTTTTTTTTTTTTGTACATCAAAACAAGTCCATTTCGCACAACCGGCTAAAATGACCAAACCTTCTGATTCATATTTATTTACTCATTTTCTCGTCAATAATTTCGGTGCTGCCAAAGTCTTTTGCATTTTTTTAATTAATGTCAGATGTTCATACCCAAAAGTTGCACTGAAATGCGCGAGTGCTGCCAGATTTTCAGAGTAGTTTTGCTTAATTAATAGATTAGCTACTCCATAACAAATTTATTTTTATGAATACAATTTTCCGACAAGACGTGAATTAGTGGAGACACTGATAATCCATTGATTAGGGGAATCTAATGAATAAGGCTGTAAATAAACATTAAATAGCCATTGCGCATAGAGTTCAGAGAACCACAACAGTTAACTCATAGTAGCCAACTTCGGGAGTCGAAAGAACCCGCTGCAACTGAATGCTTCATTATTGGAATCTTCGCTTTGAACTTTGGACATTTTCGCCATTAAGAAAAGAACTGATTTTTTGTTTTCTGAAATACAATTTTGACAAAAAAATATTCTTTTCATAAATAAAGACAAATTTCCTTAAAAGTCAGTTGTGTATTCGCATCTACGCCTTTTTGGAAACATTTCTGAGTAATTTCGCTTTTGAGCGCCCAAGCTCGTATTGTGGACAGAAACACAATAAATAGTGAACTGTTAGTCGTATGAATTTCAAACGCCTTAAAAAGACAAATAAATCGTGTGTTTTAGCACTTGTTTTCCCGATTTGATTGGCATTATTGTAAAAAAAAATTGAGACACTTTGAAACAACGAAACGCCTGATACTATATAAAGGGTCCGCCATCTAACTTTTTTTTTTCAACTAGTGCTTATTTCGCGAATGGTAACACTTAGCTCATGTCTGATTTCACAGATAATTAGTTTTATCCTTCCGCTGAACGAATATGGTTGTGTATACGCTTGATGAAATGACCATCCAATGATTTTTCGCTTCGCTAAGTGGGCCTGCGATCGACTTAGAGAAGATGCCGATTTTGCCAAAAAAAATCATCTTTTCAGATGAAGCTCACTTTCATCTTGGCGGGTATGTAAACAAGCAAAATTGTCGCATTTGGGGCACAGAAAACCCGCACGCATACATTGAAAAGCCGATATACCCAAAACGAGTCACTGTTTGGTGCGGGATTCGGTCCAGAGGCATAATTGGGCCATTTCGAAAATGAGCAAGGAGTGGCCGTTACAGTCAATGGCGATCGTTATCGGGCCATGTTGAACGAATTTTTGTTCACAAAAATTGAAGAGGAGGATATTGGCAGCATTTGGTTTCAACAGGACGGCGCTACGTGCCACACAGCCGAAGCTACACTCGATGTTTTGCGCCCTGTTTTTGAAGATCGCATTATCAGCCGCAGAGCTGATGTCGTTTGGCCACCTCGGAGCTGCGATTTGACACCGTTGGACTATTATTTGTGGGTCGCCGTAAAAGATAAGTGCTACGCCGACAAGCCAGAGACAATTGACGCTTTAAAGGACAATATTCGTGTAGCCATTGGTGAAATACAGCTGCACACAATCGATAATGTGCTTAAAAGTTGGACCGATCGTGTAGGCTACTGCATGGCCAGCCGAGGCAGCCATTTGAATGAAATTATTTTCCATTATAAACCAGAAGGATTGTAAATACTTTCAAATAAAAAAAGAAATTTGAGAAAATATTCAGTAGTTTTTTTTTATAGCATTTTCAAACAAAAAAAAGTTATTTGGCGGACCCTGTAGATCAACATTTTTTAAATAAATAAAAAATAAGAAGAAAAATACTTTTAAGATTAAAATTCGTATAAAATAAATCATAAAGTACTAGTTCGTTTGTCCGCGACTTCGCCCGCGAATGTTGTGCGAACGTGCCTCTATTGCTATAAAATTGCAGAAAATTAATGAACACACTTAAAATCACTTAAAGTATGTTCGTTTTTAAGGATCCGTATACCCAGAGGGTAAAAATGGAACCTTTAGCCTTATAGGTTTCGCTTTTGTCCGTCTGTCCGACCACTAGACCAATTTTGTACCTATCTATCTCAGAAACTAAATGGCGTGGAAGGCTGAAATTTGCGCACAACATCCGGCATAGCCTCTAGTTTAACGACAAATAATGGTAGCGATACATCGACTGGTCTTAGAGAAATAAGTGATTTGGTGAAAAAAATATTTTCATTCCCACAAAAAGCTGTTTATTTCTTGATTTACAGAAAAACAGATACGTACCTTTTATGTAGATCATGCTCGGAGCTATATTTGTGCCGAAGACTGATTTGTGGAAAAGTTAATATTTCAAAGATATTTACAAAAAACTATAAAGTACCATTTTTTATTTGTAATTGGTGTGTTCTCTTAATCGATTCCAATTGGAATTTTCAATGAATACTCAACTCTACTCATTCTCATTGGAACTTTTCCAATGGATACTCATACTGATCCAAACTTATTGTTGTCTGTTGATTGTTCGCAATTTCCAACTCTAGAGGTGCGGAACCTTCGTTGCGCGAGTGGTACTAGCACTTGGCCGGTTTTTATTTAAAACTGTTCTCGCTTAAACGTAGCCTATCATAAATTGCGATCGCTTGAAATTAAATCGCAACTCGCTTCAGTGATATTTGTGAGCCATGTTTGTACTGCGATTCTTGAAAACAAAGCCGATGAGTAAAAGAATGTTGGGAAATTTTGTTTCTAAATTTAGCAAGTGTGTGCCACTCTAAGTGGTCCTACCAAATTAAATGTTTCATCTTAATCTGATTTATTGCCGACTGGCTCACTGATATGTTTTTTTAAACATTGAGCAATTTAACTATTTAACTAGTCCACTCGCTTCAAATTACCGAATCGGTCAGGGTAAAAATAATCATTAAATCTGAAGACTGAATCCAAATAAAAATGCATCCCAACACTGGCAATAACTCATAACTTTGTGGTAGACCACACTGTTATTATTTCTCATTGAATTCGCACTTTGGGATTCCAAAGCCCCAATTAATTAGTTGCAATGATTTGACCCTCCGCTTAGCAGCTTGCCATTGAAGATCGCCGATCTGTATTCTTTTCGTTATACCTCTAGTCAAAATAATGATTAATAGGTGCGGAACTATTATAATCCGCTTTTAAGAAGAGTTGTATTTTATATTGTTTAGTCTTGTTTTAGTTTGGGGATGGCCTAGTATTTACTTTTGTTTATTTCGCTGATAGATTGGACCTCGACTAGAGATATATAAATTGTGCTCACTTGACTGTGAATCTATAGTTCGATTGTGTTCAGTGTTGAGTTCGAAAGATGAAAGTAAGTATTGGATGGAAACGATCTGCGTTGTGGCTAAGGATTCATTTTTGCGATTTTTAGTTGTTCGTGTGTCTCCTGTTGGCAACAATTGCCGTGGCCCATGCTGGGTTCCTTGGCGGACTAGGTGGTGGACATGGTGGCGGAGGCTACGGAGGCGGCTATGGAGGTGGTCATGGAGGCGGCTTTGGAGGTGGCTATGGGGGCAGCTTCGGAGGTGGCCATGGAGGCGGCTATAGTGCAGGTGGTGGCGGATATGGAGGAGGATATGGCGGTGGCGGTTCCGCTGTTAAGGTTATCAAAGTTATATCTGCCGGAGGTGGTGGCGGAGGCGGTTATGGAGGTGGTTATGGTGGTGGATACGGAGGTGGTCATGGAGGCGGTTATGGAGGCGGTTATGGAGGTGGCCATGGAGGCGGTTATGGAGGTGGCTCCAGTGGATGGTGGAAGAAGTAAAATGTTATATGTATAAAAGAAAAAAAGAAAAGTAGTCAAACTAAATAACAGTTCCAAAAAGTTCGAAATAAAATTATACATATACCTATTTGAAAATGTAAACACGAAATAATTTTTAAAAATTTGCAACACAAGGTAAAGCCTTTCAAAATGGTATGAAACGAATTAGAAGAATAGCAGTGTGCTTTTCGGCAGCATTTAGCAACAAAATTTACCCGGCTGTATGTAAGAAGTGTGGTATTTCCAGGCATTACATCAATTTTACAGAGCCAATGTTTACGAATGTCCCACAGAATTCCGAAAGTTGTCCTGAGACAACTTAGAATTGGCATGAAATTGGACAAAATATGTCGAAGTGCCACGTTGCAAAGATTTATTGTCTTTATCTACAGCTTATGCCAATTCCCAATCCAAATAGACAATGCTTTCGTTGTCTGTACCAATCAGCTTAGTAAATATCATAGATTGTACCGTATCGAGTTTTTTTCTTTTTTTCTGATATCTAGATCAATTTTTGCAGATCTGGATTTATTTCTAGATTTTGCTTACTTTCAGTAGTACCAATAACCCACGCACAACATTGTACTGCGATCAGATCAACTACACAACTACCTTACCGACTTGATTGCTCTAAAAGTCCACTGTGACAATTTTATTTGGAAAATAGGTTCGGCTCTTTTCTCTTTAACCTAGCAGGTTATTTTGGGCTTAATTGAAAAACGGCCCTGAAAGAAAAAACAAATTATAACATTTGTCCTTGACCTCCAGCGCAAGTTATCAAGCGGTCAATGGAATGCCGTTAACATAGAAAAAACAAAATGAAGAATTGCGTAGCATTAGCAGAACTGTTCATCAATTGAACAAAACCCATACTACGGGAAATATTTGAAGAAATTCAAACAAAATAATGAACTACATTACCGGCAGTTATGTGAATCATCTGAATTAAGTAGATGGCGCCGTCAATGAGTTGCCAATTTCACTAGTAAAACTTTTCGCTATATAAATATTCGAAAATTGGTTTGTTCTTAGTTCGCCCATTCTCAGCCAGCTCTCATATAATTTCATGTTTCAAAAGTTAAAGTGCAATTTACTGTGCTCCAAGAAAATACTCAATCTTTTGACACACCATTGTGTCTTATGTCTAGATTGGAACCATTATTCATATATATACTTAAGAACTATAGTCCTCTTTCTATTTTGGTCGGCCATCTTGTTTATGTGCAAGTAATAATGGGAAAGTTATGCCGCATTTACACGATCGCACCTTCTTAACACGGGAAATTAAAGAGATAAATAGCCATGAGACTGAAAAGGACAGCATTACCTAGCACTCAAAACAACGTGACACGTATTTTGGTCGGCCATCGTGTTTACGTTTTTCTTAACTAAAGCAAGTAAACCTTTTCAAATGACGCATTGTAAAAGCTAATTTTTCACAGTGTAACTGGTAAACGTTTACACAGAACCGTTACCAAGATTTAATGTTTATCTTGTTCTTGCAAATAGATTGACAATTAGACATACTTGGAAAATGCAACAGCAAAAAGCTTTGCTTCGAGCTTTCTTATGAGAACAAAGCTCTGAACCGATTCTATTGACGGGCAGTGTATTAAACAATATGGTTTCCGGCAGTGATGAACAGACAATTATTTATTTATTTCGTATAACTGATTGATGAATTGGTGGTTTAATTTACTGACACTAATAAGCACTCTCATTTCACATGTTTGAAATCAGAATTAGAAATGCTTTTAAGTGACACCCGAAATTATGGGTAGAATATCCATTAAACTTTAGGCGTCTGATTTGTGATCTCATTCTTACACCTTAATTTATTGGCATTGACTGTGGACAGACGGAACTCTGTCTCTGTCCCGTCTCGTGTAAAAATGCGAGTGCGTGCTGTTGTAAATGCAGTAAATAGAACATAGTTGGCGCAAAAGGTCCGAGGGGACCCAAGGCGTAGCATCTCACAACCATTCGTTTTTGTATGAGTTTTTCATTTTTGGAACGCATAGAAGGGATCTACAATTTAGTGCCGATTCCTAACGGCTAATTGAGAAGCTCTTTTTAAGACAGTTATACTCTCGACAGTTACCCTAAGTTGGAATTTGAGTTTTTGCGGGATTCGAACCTGGGACCCCTTGCTTAGTAGTCCAACACACTAACCACTAAGCCACTGCGCCAATATATATAATACAATGCATTATATAGCTTGACAAAAATATTTAAACAAATTTGAGAATAAATGTGGGGGTGGTTAGCTTTGACTTTATGGAAACATTGACACGTCAATGACATTCTAAACTTTTTTGTCGAGCTGTCAACAGTTCTAAATTAAAATAAGAATCAAACACATTATATTATACTTAACAATACCTAAAAAATACCTAGAAAGTTTAACTAACTATCCGAGTTGAAAAATAAATTCTCTTTTAAACCTAGCTCTGATTTCTTTGATGTTTTCGCTAACCGACTAACTCTAAATATTTTTACGCGAGAATTTGAAGACCAAACATTAAGTTAAACGGAAAATTATAGTGTATTAATTTGTTTCAACTGATTTTCATTGTTTAATCCCTCAAGCGATCCAATAAGAAATCTCAAACCACCAGGCAAAATAAAATTAGTGTTTGAAGGAAATTCAAAAAAGACAATTTAACAGTCAAAACATATTTTTGTCGTTCCCTTTCTTTACTTTCCAATAGTGCCCGAAATTCTTGTGTGCCCGAGGGGCCCGGCATGGCCTAAGACGGCCTTGCCAATACCGTGTCATAATCTTTCTCTGAACTCTTAAAAATTTCCAAAGATCCAAATAACCGACTGCTATGATTTGACCTTTTGCCAAGCACAGGCCTCCCATTGGAGATCAATTGGCTTGTTTTCGCGATCGGTTTGCGCAAATTGAATTCATTTGGGAAAAGGTATTTCCCATTTGCAGAAGCTACTTATTATTTTTAATCTTATTGACAATAATAATGTACGTAGGTATTCTTCGAGCCATGCCTCTAGCCGAGCTGTTGATTAATAGTTGTTGCGTTCGGAACTAGGTGTTATAACCCGCCTTTCAGAAATGTTGTTGTTTTTATTTCTGTTCATTAGTTGTGGCTGTAGCTATTTTTGTTGATTACTAAGACCTTGTTTTGAGCCATAAAATCGACTTTCTTTCATCGTCAAGATACAGTTCGATTGGGTTTAGTATTTGGCTGAGAAGATGAAAGTGAGTGAGTATTCAGCGGAAATGATGAGTTAGGGTTTATTTGGCGCTTTTTGTGTATTTGTGGGTTGTTGTGTATATCCTGCTGGCAGTTATCGCAGTAGCCCATGCCGGGTTCCTTGGCGATGGTGGATATGGCGGAATAGGCTGTAGTGGTGGATTTGGTTGCGGTCATGGGGGCGGATATGGTGGTGGCTTAAGCGGCGGATATGGAGGAGGCTATGGCGGCGGATCCTCTGTTAATTTTGTCAAAGTTATCTCCTCTGGGCATGGTGGAGGCGGGTGGCTATGGAGTCGACGGTTGTGGTGGTTCCAGCGGATGGTGGAAGAAGTTATATGTGTAGCAACCACAAATATCTACCGAAATGATTTCGATTTCATGCAAATACAACTTAGACTTTGTCATTATTACAAAAATATTTTGGTTAACTTGATGTTTTGGAATTTGGAATCATCTGAACAATGTCTTTTATAAAGATATCAAACTGATCACATCAGGTTGTACCTACTGTGTCCTATGAAGGATGAGTCATCCTTTTCATTGCTTTCCATTTCAATCTAAATTTAGTGGGATTCTGCCTACAGCTCAATTGGTGCGCAAGCTGTAGGAGTGTAGGGGCTTGAATAATTAATAGTGAAACTTGAGAGTTACTACTTGGAGCAAAGGGTCTAATACAGGGCGTCCGCCGGGAAGGTATACTACTTTGTTTGTTTATAGTTATTGATTAAATGAAAGAGAATTGATCTTGTATTGATAAATGTTTTATTTAATGTCGGCAATTATGTATGGAATACAATATCAGGTAAATGTCCGCCTCTGTTAGTCTCACAAATGCGAGCCCTTTTGAGCACACTTTCCATTACATTCTCACACATTTCACGCGGTATTTCATTAATTTCATCACGAATATTTTGTTTGAGTTGCTCAAGCGTTTCTGGCTTGTTTCCATAAACCTTACTTTTCAGATATCCCCACAAAAAGAAGTCCGGAGCAGTCAAATCAGGCGACCTTGGAGGCCAATCAACTTCACCATTTCTTGAAATAACTTGTTGTGGAAAGAGGTCTCGTAGTAATTCCATTGTAATCCTGGCTGTGTGCGATGTGGCACCGTTTTGTTGATAACACATATTAATCAAGCCCAAAGCATGAAGTTGTGGCGTTAAAAAGTTTTCAATCATATCACGATCTCGCTCCCCATTCACAGTTACCGTTACGCCGTTTTCATTTTCAAAGAAGTAAGGTCCAATGATTCCTCCTGACCAAATTGCACACCGATCTTGCAGAACGTTATGGTCCATGCTTGGGCCTATCACCTACAGACGCTCTTTCTTCGAAATCATTCACTACACGATAAATAGTGCGTTTTGTTGGCACGTTGTTTCTCCCAAAAATTTCACGTAACTTTCTCATCGTCACAGTAATCGAAGATTGATTTTGATAAAATGTTTTAAAGATTAAAACACGTTGGTTTATCACGACTAATGTTTACTAAAATGGCGGCAAAACAAAGTAGTGTACCTTCCTGGCGGACACCCTGTATTTAACTTATATAGAGTAGTCTAATGTATGGAGATTTTTATCAGTAATTTTCCCGTTCTTATATTCATCCCGTTGCGAAAAATTTACCTAATAAAATGTCTTAAAAACAGTCAAAGCCCAACCAAATTTCGCCCCCGAAAACTATCTTGAAAATGCTGCAAAAAAAATAAGCAATAAATATATGTATATATGTACCTGCCCATTTAGGAAGAAACTTATATTTAACTGAGCAGCAATTCACTGCTCACGGGCAGTTGACTTTTGATTTGATTTTTGTTCTTGAGGTTTGACGCTTTGACAGCTGTGAGCTGATACCTTATGTCGTTTTCCATTGCGATTTTCAGATTTTTTTTTCTTTCTTCGTGGTGTGTGTTTTAAGAGTCACCTGTTCTTAAATTGTAATTTGTGTTTACAAAAATCTACTTAATTTATGTTAATATCTATTGCAGCCGCGGCAAATGTACATTTTTTCTCTATTTTTCGTCTCTTAAAACGTTAAACTCTTAAAAGTTTGACAACTGACAAATGTTTTGGTGTTGGTATAAGTAGGTGTGAATCTCCCTCAGAAATCGAGATTCGCAAAATTGCTCTGACTCTGAAAAAAGTGTTTTTTTTTGTGGCCAATGGAACCTGGAAACTGACAGCTGATTTCGAGAGCAGAAAAACTGCTCTGAATTTCTGTCCAACTACACCTAACTGTGCCTGCGACTCAAGCACTAATTATTATTTATCTAGTTCTGTTTCTGTTTTAATCTCTTGTCTCACACAAAATCAATTGTGAGATCAAAATTCGTCACAGCATGAGAAGGAAACTTATCGCTTTTCGTGTAAAAATTTCCATTGCAATTCCATAATCAACAACAAACGTAACATCTCTGCAAACAAACTTATCACTGCGGTGCCCACTTCCAATTGGAATTGCCTCCGTTGGCTGTGCTATAAGCGATAACAATTGAAATGTAAATAAATCAAACTAATCGACTCAACTTGAGAGCATTAATCAAACAAAATCAGATTACCAACTCAACCAAGTCGATCGATTCCTACCTCGCCACCATCATCAATCACAAAAGAGTATACAAGTACAAGTGTTTAACGGCATTCAATGGAAAGCACCTGCCTCCGAGCGTCAATAGCACGCATTCGGATTGACGCCATTCGATGGCCATTCACGATAATAGAGAAATATTTTCATTTCGTGTTCATTGACACATTTGAGTGACAGCGATAGGTTGAGTGTAAATATCTGTGAGACGAGACCGATCACATAATAAAACTGGGGCATACTTTCAGGCTGCAACAAGAGTTGATTTGAAATGTAAGCTGACCGTCAACAATTTAGTAACCAACTGTGGCAGTGCTAATGAAATGATATTAATTGTGTTAATTTATTAAAATTCGTGTTCAGGCATTTGTTATCGCCGATCGAGCTTGGGAGTTATGTTTCGTTATTAATTAGAACAATTTACTGAAAATGGCGTGTTAAAGCAAAATACGTGATTTTTTGCGGGAGTTCTGAAAATCTGCTTTGTGATGCAGATTTCATTCGAAAGGCGATTGTTGAAGGAAGTTTTAATAAGACCGCATTTTAGACTCAAAAACTGGTTGTTGTACTGACAGTAGGAACTTTCGCAATTTTTTTAAGCTGAGGAGCTTGGATCCTTAGCACAAAGGAGGTACCATCACAAAGGCGAAACATCATCACCCTCGCAACTCATCAAGGAGTCATAATTTTTGCGTCAAAGAAACATTTTGTTTCCGAGATCGTTTACAGCGTTTGCACGCTTCCAAGTACTGTAGACCGGCTATATTTCTTCGCACTACTCCTTTCCGCATCAATCAGACTCCAACTTATTCTACCAAGAATTTCAGACAGAGATTACCAAGAGTCCTATAACTGACAAGTTAGACAGCTTGGCGGAGTTTATTTCATATTCATATCCTGTTAACGAAGAGGGACAATGCTGCCGACAGTACAGCAGCTTTTGACGTCTGAAGGTGGATTGTTTTTAATGCTTATTGAATGATTATCGGTTCTGTTGGAGTTTATGGGCAAACTCCAGTTTGCACTAGCTATGAAAATGTGAATCTGTCTTCTTCTTTTTTCGCATGTGTTGGATCTGCTATAAAAGGTAACCAACAGAACAACGCACCAAGAAGAGAATAATCATTTCCGCCACGCTCAGACTGATTAAGAATTTTGAAATGCCACACTTTGAAATGTCTTACAAATGCCACAAAAAAGAAACTCCCTTTGGCGGCTCTAAGGAAAATCAACATAAAAAGTGAACTCTTGACTAATGGTTTTCAGTTCATATTTTCCTCTAAGGAAGAGGTTACATTTTCACTCATTACCTGGGGGCAAAAATAACCCTAATCTAATCTTTTTCAAAAATATTTATTTATTCACTCAAAAACGGGTACTAAATATTTTTTAAGGAATGTTCACAGATGCTCGTAAATTTTAATTTGTACGCGCAACTTAAAAGTTCTTCGACTCTTATATAAACACATGCCAATCAAATAAGTTTTAAGATTTTTCTTTAATGATGATTGAACTGTGGTATTTTGAGAAGAATTCCACAGCCAAGCGGGGCCGATTAAGAACTTGCCAAATAAAAGAAAAAAATGTTATACGACTGATGTAGGAGAATTGGTATTTCCAAAGATAAAATAACGGCAGGCACACAGTTTGCCGAAACAATAACGGGTCTAGCAAAGAGTAGGTCTATATTTAATGTAGAAAAAAATAAAAAATATACAAGTACGCGAATATGCTGATATGAATTAGCTACATACAAACTTTCTGGCACACTATACATAGTTACAGATGTAGACCCGCACCTGCCTAGAAATAAATTTTTTGTTTTTCCTTTTGTTAAATCCGATGTTCATTTTGAAACCATTTGTTTATTGTTTCTTTGTATCAATGGAATTTATTAATGGATTTTAATTGAATCATAATTTCTATTTTACAGACAAAAAATAGAACCAAATCTTGTTTTTGATCCATTGAGAGTATCCACGCGAACAATTCGGATGTCAACTGCTCTTGAATGAATTGATTTTAAAATTATAAACTCATTTAGAAAAGAGATTAAATTTGAAATAATAAGTCCAAACAATAAGTTGCCTCAACAGATTCAGAATTTATTATTTTTCTGGAACTATTCGTTAGTGTTAGTTTTAGGTTCGTTGCGAATGTGAGGGACGGAGATAGACGTCAAATTTATGTCTGCAGGAAACAAATTTAATAGTTGACCCTGACAGTGGTTCAGTGATTAATGGTCTGGACTATTGAGCCAGGGTTCTCAGGTTCGATCGCCGGTAGTCTATAGTTCTACTTTATATATGAATAGAGGCGCGTGAAGTTAGTGGAGGTTCGGCGATGCGATCAATGGCCGATTACAGAAATTGTACTAGTTGTTACAATTTCGCTAGTCGGCCATTGATGACATTAATACTTGTGGCAAATCTAACGAACTTGGAGTGCGCAGCCGCGGACCGCGCTAACTGATGTGGTATTCAATCGAATACCACAAAAAAAAGGAACCTTTTTCAGATGTCAGGGCACTTTTGCGAATCTAGATATTTTGTCAGTGCATTTGAGTTTGACAACTGATTTTATTTAGGTTTTCATGGATTCTTTCTACAGCAAAGCATCGGGGGAATCTGGTTTTGTAAATTATTTATGTATAAATACATATAAATCAATCGGGACGGAAATTTCGAATGTTTAAATATAAGATTTAACCAGTGAATGGAAATCGCTTAGACTACACATTTTCAAATCACACGAATATCAACACAAAAAAGAGCAAGTGACGTTTTTACGTTCGATTAGGCACCAGAAATCTGAAATCTGAGAGCAAATCTGAAGAAGCCCAATCGAATACCACATGAGCACCATCTAGGTAGTTTAAAAAAGAAATTTCACTGCTGGCTGGACTGGATCACCCGAAATTTCCTCACCCATTGAAAGTTTGGCTGGTATAGAATCCTCAGAATTGGCAAATGGCATTTGCTAATTTGCATTATTCAGGCAATTCCTCTTACCTGATTTAGAAATCCACTGAACTTTAGAACCAGTTTGCAAAAGAGAGTTACCCTAAAAAAGTAAAATGTATATATAAATCCGCAGACAAATCTACCTTAAATTGCATGTAAATACTACCGATTGGAGCAAAAAAGGGAAGGAAAAAAGGAAGGACTACAGCAACGATTGTTCGCGGCATCTCTAATACAAAAAGTGTAATGCTCTTGACAAAATTTTTTACGCACAATGAACTAGACTTGTTGATCATTCAGGGGATGTTTTCGTATTAAATATGAATAAATATGAGTTATCATTGTTAAAAACACTATGGATCGAGGATGTATTTCTATCTAAGGGTCTTTCATTGAGGACTTGACATCTTCTTTGTTAAATAAATAGCAAACTACTTGATATATCTCAAAAAAAGATTTGTTTGGCATAAATTACTATCAAAAAATTTGTGAATGGAATTCGACTTCGTTCATATGTCCACCACGGGAACGTATGCGGCGGTCGATATGATGAACCCAGTTTTCGATGACTCGGCCGCACATTTCGACTGATACCGCTATTTCTAGTTCAATTTTGGCTCTGAGTTCCTCTAACGTCGCCGGCTTATTGGCACAGACCAATGCTTCAATCTAGCCCCACTAGAAAGAGGTTAAGAGACGTTAAATCACACGATCTCGGCGGCCAATAGACGGGTCCATTTCTCGAGATAACATACGTTCACCGAACTGAGACTTCAATAACTCGATTGTTGCACCCGCTGTGTGGCTTGTGGCACTGTCTTGTTGAAACCATATATCACTGATGTCTACTTCATGCAACTGCTCAAAGAACTCTGTAGCGAATACCATTTACCGTAACGTCAGGTCATCGACTGAAAAAAATCCGCCCAATGACGCCACCGGCATGAAAACCGCACCAAACACTCAAACAGTGACTATTTGCAGATGAAGTACTGTTTCATGAAGCACATGAGGCTTCTCACCTATTCAGTAACGCATATTTTGCTTATTGACGAAGCTGTTTAACCAAAAGTGCGCTTCTTCGCTGAAAATTGAAAACTGGCGTTAACGCTCTCAAAGTTGCGACCTCCGACTCGGAATTTCGGTAGTAAATTTTAATTAATTGTAACCGTTGTTCCCCCGTGCACTTCACCATGATGTAAATGTTGATTTTACTGAATATTTTGACAGTTCGGCAATCGGTTTAACGGTGCGTTGACACTGAAAGTTTGAAGTTGTTTGAAGTGAAAGACCCTTTAGTACTGGGATCCTGAAATTATTGAAATGATTTCGGCGGAAAAATTCGTGTTCTTTCAACTGTTTAAGTTTCGCGGATCGTCTCCGATCCATAAAACAATTGGTTGTACTCGTCCAGAGTTTCCTCTGTTTATTTATTTAATTTGATTTGAAGAAAGAACATTTGAGGAAGTTGCTGAAACAGACACCAACTCATAAAACAACCAATTAGGTCTTTTACAAAAATTGCACAAATTAGATCGACATCATTTGCCCCACCATTTACCCTCAATTGTTTCCGCACACCTGCCCAAATGGTATTCACATATATAATCAAGTTAGTTCCCATAACAATAGCCCCTAATAATCCCACCGCCATAAACCAATATTTGCCAATTCATTACGAGCCATAAAGATATGTCATGTTAATTAAATTTCGTCGGCTACAACTTCGCAGTGACAGAAAAAAGAAAAAACAAAAACTCAATTTCACAAAATAAAACAAAAATATCTACTCACACTATGACAGCCGTTCTCCTCCTCGAGAACCGTCTCATGCATCTGCTGCAGACGTTCCAAGTCCATGGTATTCATGCCGCTCGGCAGAGATATTGAATTCTTTCTCAAATTCCTTCGCCTCTGATCCGCTGCAGCAGAATCGACACTAGGCGCCGTCACCGCTGCATCTGTCACCTGAGGCTCACTAGGGCATATCACAACTTCCACGTCCTGATCCACATACGGTATCGTGCTATCATCCAGAACTTCGATACGAATTATCGGCACCGAGGTGTACGCCGGATTTGACTTACTCATTTTGATGTAGCAACACTTTCAGTTCATCTCTTCCGTTTACCCGAGGAGCCCGCACTCACAGGTGAATCACTTTTATTTTCAACTTGAATTTTTATATATTTCAAAAAATCAAAAAAATGTTTTCGTCACACGCAGATCAACATCGTTCCACTTGTTGAATACCTGTTTGGAAATAAAAACATCTTGTTGTTGTTTTCGTTGTCGGGCGTTAGATACGTTTATTAGTATCGCGAATAAACCGGATATCTCTCTTAATCACCATCGAAAGTGCATCTTTCTGTCAGTGGGTTATTTCAACAGATGCTCGCGTATCCCTATTGGATGCCAAAACAAACTGATTTTCTCATTTTTGCTGGGCAAATCCGATCGCGAGATGCTGAGACAGCGCCGCAGATCGCACACACGCCCAGCGGAACAATATACTCGTAACACACGTCCGCGCACTGAAAGGCTGTTAGGTGTTCAACTTGGCTGATTGTTGTTAAAATAGCATCTCTTTCATGTTTGGCTATTATTAAATGTAAGACTCAAAACGATATATATCCGCGGAGCGTTGTTCAAGTCGTCAGCCCGTGTGAGTCAAAAACACAACAAGATTGGGCTTTGGGTGCTGCCCGCGACAAGACAATTTGTTTTTATTTTTTTTCTAATAATTTCTATGCAAATTATTTATAAAACTAGACCTACACGAACGTCGTCGTCGGCGCATTTGTTATTCATCAGGTGCACGAGAAGAAAAGATGCCAACGGGTATATAGCGCTGCCTTTGAATTTCGATTAGTCAACGCATATTTGGATTAAATTGCGTTCAACTATCCGTAACACTATAAAATATTGTGTATCGCTAGGGTAAGATCTTGCTAATTAGGAAATTAATAAACAATGAGCCCCGCATTGAAGGCGTTGACTAGGAAAGCTTATGCAAATTTCTAGACAAGTTTCACTAAGAAAATCGCCGAGTCCCGTCTCGAGTTTGGCGATGATATTTTAATGACCGTCTGCTGTGATGAGATGGAGATGCCTGCAGCATTTTTTTTTGTTTAATATTTTGAATTCCGTCTGGCAGTGTTCCTGAATCATTTTCGGGGGGGAATGACCGAAATCAATGCGAGTTTTATAGTCGAAATTTTAAATATTCCATCGGGCAACTACTGTCAGTCTGTTTCATTCTAAGACTCACGCTCAGCCTCACACTGTATGACAGGAAGATATCACTGTGTAGAAAAATCGACTGTTATGACAAAATAATGATCTTAAGGTCTTCAAGGCCATTGAATATGAAATTGTGATACTATAAAAGCTGTGCTTTTCGCTATTGACCATGCAAATGAATTTTCTTGCGACTGGGGCTTATGTTGTCAGACCTACTAAGGCCAGATTATATAATAACACTGATTATGTAATTAAAGGCCTGACCTCCGGAAGGGTAATAAATTAATTCTCTTGACGGACCAGCTAAGAACTATGCCGAAAGCAGCATGTCCAACTTGTAGATGCGATAGGAAACAATTATAAAAAAATTAAAACACATTCGCTGGAGGCAGGAATTATACAGCTCATCGACTGTTTTGTACTATAAGTGTTTTGCCTTTAAAAAAACCTTCTCAATGGGTTTTCGGAGGAAGTGAACCAATGTAGCAAGGAATCGAAAAACGCTTCTGAAAATCACTTCTCAATGGAATTGATGTGATGGTAACAATGGGTAGTCGCGGAGGATTTCAATTAAGCGCCATTTGTGTGGGAAAGTGTTACCAACGCAAAAGAAAAATAAAGTGTGACAGCTGACAGCTTAGGATTATTAAAAATGCTACGAAAGGACCATTACCAGTCTCTGAATGCGATGGAATAAATTGAACAAAAGAAATACAAAAAGCTGTGAAAGGAGTCGACGTCTATTTGGGTTCGGCTTTGTTATCAACGATAAAGTTGAGCTTCCGATATATTGGCAAACGTTTTATGAAGCCCAATATGCGCTTACGTCAAAAACTGTTTTTACGTACAGACTCAGCCTCAGCCTCTTTAACAAAACACAAGAGAAATTTCTTAAGACTTGCAATCAAAATTTGTTTTCCATCTGTCTGGACAGGATACATCTACCTGAATACCAAATAGGCCAGTTGATATTGCTGCTTAAAAGGTAACATGGCTTTCATCGAATCATGCAACAAACAACTATGTTTTGAAAATGAGTTGCTTGCGACCGTGTTGATCAGGTTACATTTCCGCCGTTCTCCAACTGTCGGACTATTTTGGGCTTTAAATATAGACGCGTAGGTAGGTTGGGTTAGGTTAGGTTAAACGAATGATGGTTGAACCGTCACAAGACACAGCCACAGATCCGTTTCCGAGGTTAGAATCTTTTGTCTTTCTTCTTGAGACGACAGTGCACAGGCAGGTGTGTCCTGCTTGGTTTGAGGATTCCTTTCCATTCGCAGGTTTCGATTTACAGAATAAATGCAAGAGCCTGTTCCCTTAATAGTGTAAGATCCACCGGTAAAGATTGCCAGCTCATTTGGTTTAACTATACTGCATTTCTGTGTCATTCCTCTTTTTCTGAATACGATATACTGTACGGTGTATCGAAGTCCAGCAAAGCTTGTGCTCGTGGGTAGGACACTTTTGAATGGAATCCATAAGTATGTTTCGAAAAATTATGAAATCCAGAGACAGAAACCGAAAGACCGAAAGTGGTTTAATTTTTGGTAGCCAAGGTACGAATGCGCATACATATGAAGTGCCAAAAACTAGAACAATCGATGCCAAATAACCATCAGAAGCGTCGCAAATTATGTGTCAATCCACCACCTCCACGACACCCATGGTTTGAAGTGAAGTGTCAACAACTGGTCTACAAACCAGTGCTGCACAGACAGAAAATTAAATTTTCAAATTGTTCGCATTACAGACATCCGTAGAGCTTTAGTAACAAATTGATAAAGCCAGTGACAAAAACAAACCGAATATCAGTGCAAACACATTCTCGAATTTTTCAAAATATTCATTTGCCCAAGTGAAAACCTCGTGATCGTTTTCGGTCAAAATTCAGTGCTTCACATACAAAGTGTCTGTGCCAAAAATTGACGAAAATACACTTATGTTCAGTTGAATGATTGGAATTCCATAGCAGTTGCTGCATTCAAATAAAATCCCATACTGGCTCAGGCTTAAACAATTATAATTATACTTAACGTTCTCGTGCTAGAGGTAAACAACTCCAGATACGATCGCCACTAGCTTTAAGTGTGTATATGGGGGCTTGGTCGCTTCTTAGTATTATTAGGATTCCCAAATGTTTCAAATTTATTTATAAAAAACAAGCAAAAACTCGACCCAAAGGTACGGTGCACGGTCTAAGTTTTAAAGAAGACGATATTTTGTTCCCTTGAATGCCACAATTCAGCTATCACTATTCTTCCTGCTGTTCGTACCCTGAGCTCCTTTAGGCACATTCAACCCGCACTCAACTCAAACTTCAAACTGAGATTGAACGATCATCCACTACACCACCAAGTAAACAAACACGCTATAAATTAACTGAGCCCTGTTTGAAATATTGCAATTAGCTCAACCCCATCCAAATTAACCCAAAGTAGCCCCAAATCAAGATTTAATCACTTTCGCATTGTACCGAACAACAAGAGCCACCAACAACACCAACAGTCTAAACATTGAGAGAGAATTTTATTATTATTGGCTGTGCTTCTAATTTTATGGTTTCACAAATTCTCGGAACATTACCACTTAAATCAAATGGAGATAATCTCTGTTTGCAGTCAAAGATCAGTAATTGAAAATCCTCCACAGAGATAACGACTGTTGATTCACTCCAAATGAACAGCACTTTACATAGCTACAACTATCAATATCATCAATAAGATTCAATAGCAAACTGTCTCAATTTTCATAGAAAAAAAAAATTCCACATACGCCCGAGTGCGCAGAATTATTTGGACTATTAAATTTCACACAGATCTGCGGTACTCGTAATTCAGTGATTGAATTTCACTTGTCACATTGTTAACCACAATACAAAACCATCCGGTGAAATAACCCACAATACGTACACTTAAAAACTCCGCTACAACCGCCGAAATTCAAATTCAAAAAGACGAATGAAAGTGTGTTCTCGCTTTTCAAAAATCCGCGATCAATATTTTGCAAACCGAGTGTGCTGGTGCTGCAAGGCGAACGATTGACTTCGGAATGAGATCGCTCTGTTCGGCGCGACGTGAATATCAAATCAGACGAACGGACGGGACGATAATCAAAGTCAAGGTGTAGGAGGCTAGCCAGTGTGTGTAGAGTGTGAATGACGGAATGACAATTATCATAATTTCGATAAAACTGACAGTCTGATGATGGTGATAATAGAACGGAGGGGCAGAAGCCCGTCCATTCGATTTTTTCTTTTTTTTTCACAAACTATCGCGTAGAGTAAAGTGTTTTGGGCCACGCTCCAGTGAGATCTTTCGAACGTTCTGTCGTCATTGGTTAAGCGAGACTTACACTCGCGCGTACGCGAATACTCGTATGTGAAATGTGGGACTCGAGTGACAGATACTGACGGATTCTAAATACTCAAACCGAACTCATACGCGTAGTTTTTCTTTCACATTTATTCAGCGATAAGAAAACGAGTCTGATTTGTTGAGCTTAGTGGGAACTAGAAGACATTTATGCTTTGTATTTGGCTCAAGGGTTGATGATAGAAGGCACATGGATTTCTGTTGCTTAGTTTTAAGGCAAACAAAATCATGAAAACCGTTTGACGGCTGTTTCGGTTGAAGTTTCATTGATAAGGCCCTGCCGCATTTGTTGTACTTTGCAACAGTGGTAAATTGTTCTAATGGTTCCATGAGTGGAGCATGTGATTTGCGATTAGATTATTCGCAAGCAAAATGAGCAACAGATTGAGTTGTTTTTGAGTGACCACAGTTTTAGTGCGGAGCGGTGATAGACACACTAATTTCTGGTGATTATTCGATAGGTTGTAAATTCGTTTATGACAAGTGAAAAGTCTAACAGACGCACTTAGTGGGACGTGGTGATTTACAGCCATCAATCAGTTGTCAGTTTCGGGGAGGTCTTAACGAAAAAAGTCTGACGCTTTGTTCTCATCGATAAGGCGGTGAAAACAAGACAGTGTCGTTTATGGCACCACTAATCCAATGAAGTAGGTACTTTTGTACATATTCCCCGAAAACACTGTGACTTGGAGCAAGTTTTGAAAAGTCAATTTCGTTCTTAGAGTTATCATTTTGAGCAGTAGGTGGTTACCGACGTTTATTCGTTTAACACTTTTACTGTGGTCAAGTGAAAAAAAAATACACCAGGCTGCTCCGACAGTGCTGCCATTGTTCTTCGGTTCAAATACGTGCTTCTGTTGATGGCGGCAAGTAAGTAAATTTCGCGAATAGTTACAACATGAAGGAGATCACAAATCTGTGAAGAAATGCATGAGCACAAAATTCTTATACGAGTATATGACCAGTATAACCAGTAGATAACCGTATAGCCTTATACTATATAGAGTACTTACCACAAAAATCATTTTTCTATCACAGGCAACACACTCTCCGACTTTATCAGCGACAAATTTAATGGCCATCAGCTTTTTAAATATGATTGACTATAAGAATCGAATTGTTCCCAACATGATTTTCCACCATCAATGGAATTTTTGGTTTTATTTCCCTTATCTTCTTTGCTAGGGAGCAGTTTGAATTTGTGTATTTATGCAAACTTATTGATAGAAAATTCTTTTATACGACTTTTTCGTACACCAGCTGTGTACCTATCCGCTCAACTTTGCCCATACTCAGGAAATGTACTGCTTAGATATTTAGGGCACTAGCCGAATTTAAGTGATTTATGAGAGCAATTAGTTGTAATAATATGGCTTTTCAAATGGCATGCTTCCCAGTGGCAATCGTATTGGTTGTGCCGCGAGCTGGGTACCGGGAATGGAATCAGCCCTCTTTGATAAAATATAAATTCCCATATCTTTGGAATAAGTTGCCAGATTGCGGTGAAAAAAAATACTTAATGTTGCTCATACTTCATCTAAAAAGATTCAAACAGAAGTTTTATAATATGGAATGATTTGGTAAATGTATTTACTGAATCACTGCCGTAAAACGGGTTTTCGAGAAAACAATCGAAAACAGAAGTTTTCCCATACATACTCGTATGTCAGTTTTCAAAACGAGTTGTTCAAGTCGTTTTCCAATCGTTGGGTTGTTGAAACAAACACACCCCTTGCAATATTCAGCAAATTCAGCAGATCCAGCAGACCGAACAAATGTCACAACTCACAATTTAAAATCATTTTCCACACTTAATTGATGGGCTAATACTATTTTATTCCTCTGAATTAATTTTATTTGTTAATAAATGCGATCGGAATTTAGAAAATAGTTTACACAGAAGTTTCACGACTAGTGTTTCACAGCTGATAGAAAGTCAAACGAAAACTAGTTGGTGTTCGGTGTGAATGCATCAAAGAGTTTTCGACGAAAACACGGTTTTCGACTCGGTGTGAATAGGGTTTTAAGTATTAAGGGTGTGGAACTTCATTAACAACCTCTAGGTTTCTGGTATCCAGAGCGACGCTTTTCTGCAACCATTATACATATAAAAAGACACGACACCGAAATTGTCACCGGATGTTCTTTGGCTGTAATTATGTTTATTAATGAAAAACTTTTGTTCTGCTTTTGGATTATGTTTATTTGAATTTATTTACATTAAGTCGTGAAAATGATATCTGCTGAGTGGCCGCCGAAAGAATTGATGGCCATTCGGGGCCGATTTGTGTCATTATTCATCAATCTTGCCAGAAATTCCGGCGACAGAACCTTGCATTCTTTACAGATATTCTCTTTGAGGGTTTAAAGAGTCGGAGGCTTGTTGACACAGACTTGTGAATTTAAAAACCGCAAAATAGGTATACGGTAAGGTTAAATCAGCCGACAGTACAAATCGCCAATACGGGAGATAAGTCTGGAGCGTAGGCTACACGCGCTTGGCGGTCAACAGCTAACAGCTAATGGACTGTCTGAAATTTGTACGGGTACATCTTCAAGTCTTTAATAAAAATTCTCTGTAAAGACTGTCGATTGATGGACGACGCTTGGACGATACTCCGATGTCGGGCATCAGACCTGGCAGTATATAGGTTTTTTCCCCATACTTTTCTATGTGATCCGCGAAACGTCGTAGTGTGTGATCAGTTGGTGTCGGACAAACAGGAAATATGAAAATGATTCCCCAAATAAACACAGCAATTCACGTTTTCTTGGCGAGTATTTTGTATATTTGTACATTTGTAAAGTGTCAAAGTAGCATTGACATTTGACTCCATTTGCAAAAATTATCTTCCATAAGTATGGTATATATATTCCACAGAAGGGGCCAAGAACCGAATCTTTTGGGATTTTTGCGGTGACGTAGTGCTTGATGCCATTATCAGTATGGTAATGAAGTCTGTTGATAAGGTAGCTTGTGATTTATTCCCGACACATCATAAGTTTGCCAAGTTGGGGACAGCTAAAACGATATAATATCTCGCCTGTTTGGTTTCAAGTCATAAGGTTGATGTTCACCAATTCCTATAACGAGTCTTTATCGAAGAATGTTCTTCGACTTCGGCCCTGTCTATACGAACTGCTGCGTCTCGGTTTGTAAGCAGTGTATATACACGCCCTATCGAGGTATCCGAAAAGTAAAAAAAAAAAAAAAACTGAAAGGGGTTTTCCAAGAATTTTAGTGCTACCTATTACGTCACGCTGATTAGCTAAATTAAGTCACGATATCGCTTGAAGTTAATAGTTTTCGCTTAGCCTTATGTTGTTTAACTTTTCGACAAGATTAACTGATAAAATAGCACAAGGACTCATTGGCTTTCATTTAACGAGTGGTTAGTCATTATTCTACGATTTGAGTGCCAAGCACGCGTCCAACAATTTGAGATCTTATAGAATACCCTTCCAACATCAGCCACTTAAACTGTGACTCGCGTACGGTACAAAAATAGATTGAAATCATTTTCTTGATGTTCCGATACCGCTTCCATCGATAAGGTATAAACCCCAAATCTATTGAAGTCATTACCATACATGTGTCGCAAGTGTTAACTTCAGCAGAAGGTTCCGGATTTCACATCAAATCAATCTGTTTACTACCAATGCCTAAAATTAGAGTACGCAAACATTAATCCGTCATGCACTTCAAATTGTTAAACAAACTTCAACTGAAGTCGTGCTCTACATAAATTCATCATTTGAAGCAAATCGAAACGACATTTTCTGGACCACTCCAGTTTGAGTATCGTTCTTATGACATTTCCTCGTGCACCCACTGAAAGAGGTGAGCTTGTCAAAACTGCAAAGATAGTAGAAAAGTGTGAACATTTCGCGCAACACTTGACAGATAATTTGACACGGCTAACAAATTCGTAACGCACCACTAATTACCATAAAAATGGCGATGAATATAAAAGCGATCAGTCCGTTATTGAGCTTACTGATAATCGTATGCGTGTGAGACGCCATTATATAAATAGAGATGGAGAATCATACGATGAACTTGACATTATCGCATTTTATTTGCGTGCATTCCAATGGCTGCAGTGTATCGCGCACGGAATGCGAAATGAGATGGAAATAGCAATTTCAGTACGGGGGACATTGCTACGAGTCCTGATTACAATTCAGATGCGATAGTGTGATACGTTTCGATGTCGGATGCAGAAACTGAACTTGTGATGCCAAATTGGGCGTATCAACGAAACTATGGGACAGATGTTTGCTTACAGTTGGATAAGCTGTAACTTTAAATGAGTACAAAGTTGTTGCGAAGGCTAAATCTCATTATAAACGGGTCAAGTGTGAGGTCTTTTCACTGCCCGCTATTGTGGATGACTTTTATGCAGATCTGTTTTGACAATTGACAATAGTCCAGGACACTGAACACAAGCCGCATAGTGCGTCCACTGCTATGTATTTATTTGCTTCGTATTCGACAGTCAACACTCGTCAGTAGAGCCTGCATATAGTAAAACCAAGACCCGTGCAGACTCCAACTGACACAAGTCCAATAACGTTGGCTGTCTACATAAACGAAACTTAATATTTTCTTGTCAACCAAACATCCAGGAAATGACTATGTCTACTTAGCACTTTGCTTACTTTGTTCTTATTTTATAACTTAATTTTTTCCACAGCTATTAAAATCATTCTTATCTCAAAAGCATTAGAGCTACAAAAGAAATATCTTTACAACACCTGATTTCGTTCCATAAAGTAGTAGCAAAAGAACTTTCTACCCAAAAGAATAAAGTCACAATTACGCATTAAGCTACTGGTTTTGAAATGCTTTATGATAATTACTTTAGCCAACAGCTTAATTTATTTACACTGTCGCTGTCATATGAAGAGTGGTGTTGGAATGGTTGTTTCACTCCATTCACCTAAGACTGCAAAATTATCACCGTCATGCTATTTAGCATGTATCATTAAAGCAGTGTTGAAAATGACAAGAGACACCCGGTAGCCGGTGACAGCAGTTGTTGGCAAATTTGCTTTATGATAGCGCTGAAATTGATTGACTAAACTGACAGGCATTAGAGCACAAAGTGTGGTTTATCTGTGTTATTAGAGTGGTGGCGTGAAGTTTGGCGACATCATATATTTTAAAAAAAAAACAAAACTTGAACTTGATTTTAGAGCCCATTTATGTTTGTAGCTCATGTGTGAACAGAGACCCTCGCTAGTTTATTAGCCTATCTGTCACGTATAGTTTGTATGCTTTTGGGCTGTGCAGCAGACTGTGAAAGAGGCATAGACAAAGTCCGGCTATGATGACACCGTGATGGGAAATATTTCGTGTTGATAAGTGCATTCATTGGGATGTATCTGAAATATATGGATATATGAAATCGCGCTTTGCAGGCTTTGCTTTCAAAAGTTAGGTTAGGCTTTAAATGTTTTAAATGGTTTCGATTCTAGACCAAAAAGCGCATTCGAACGTATTTGAGTTGGATTATGTGAAAGAAATCTTGGTGATAAATTCAGGTCTCCCCTGCGAGAGATAAATATAACCTCAAATAGTTCACCCAGAAAGTTCATCGTGGCTCTGTTTGCAACGTTGCCTCGTCCTGGTGGAACGACAATCCGTTTACCTCCAAACCGTTCCTTTTGCGTCAGCAGGCTATGAGCATTGTTCTGTATACTGCTCACCATTGTTAGCGATGGCCTCACTAATAATAATAATGAAATTAGTTGGCGCAACAGGTCCGAGAGGCCTAAGGCCTAGCTTCTCACAACCATTCGTTTTGTGTGAGTTTCATTTTTGAAAGGTATGGAAGGGATCTATAATCTACGGCTTATTGAGAAAAGCCCTTTCATGACAGTTATACTCTCAGTTGTTTGTCAGACGTTCGCGAGAGGTGGCGCAGTGGAAAAACCCCTAAGTTGGAATTTGGGTTTTTGAGGGATTCGACCCTCGGACTCCTCGCTTAGTAGTCCAACACACTAACCACTAAGCCACTGCGGCCTCACTAGTCATTTTAAAAAAAATACTATCCAATACCAATATGGACTTGTTGTCCATAGCGATTGTCTCGAAATTGGCCACCAAACGTTGGAGAGTCGATTTGGGCGCAACGCTTGCAACTTTTGCACGGACGAACCCTCATTCCAAAATAAACACCCCTATTGCGAATGTCAATTATAAATCAATTGACGATTGACAAATTTGCCAATCAAAACAATTTTTGGTATTGTGTAACTCATTTTATAAAAATTATGGTTATTGTGAATAAATTGACTGTTACGAATGCGGCATTATATTTGACAGTTGTCAACAGCATGGGTCATAGATGAGTGTTGGGAATGAACATTCCATAGGCCTTTCACAGTCAACTGTTTCTTCGGTCCTAGAAGATGTTTTTTAATGTACTCGAAGACCGAAATACCGGTCCATTCCTTAAATAATTGCGATTAAAATTAAGAAAAGATGTATTCCTTATATTTTCATACCCTTTGCCATTTTTGCCATTTGCACCGTATAGTAAAGAAGCTGTTCAACTCTAATGAAAAAAGCTCACACTTTTGTTGCAAGATGCTTTTTGAACAAATTCCTTTTGCAATGTTCTCGTTTTCTTTCATTAGTTGAACCAATTGCTCCAATTGTTTTTTGTTGCTTACAACTTTTGCCCTAAAAGCAACATTTTTAAATTATGGGCACATGCCACAATTTTACAAAAGACCTGCATTTTTCTTTTGCAGCGTTCTAATTTTTTCGTCCGCAACAATCCAACTGGCTCGACAATTGACGTTTATTAAAAAAATTTATCAAAATTGACAATCGCAGTACCACTTCGGCTCCATTCAAAATGGAAATTTAGTACAAGTTGATGACAGTAAATGGGGACGTTCGGATTTCTAGTTTAGTAAGTCTGACAGCTGTCTGACTAGATGTATATCAGTTTTTATTGGCCCAGAGGGATCACGTTATTAGCTTTTTCAGTTGACGTTTATGTAGGGGAAGCCGACGGAATCTAGTCAAGAAAATCCTGCCTGCATACTCAGTTGACATTTCGAAGAGTCAAATTTAAAATAAACAGAGTGGCCGCTGCAGAATTTTGAAGAGTCGAAAAAGGGGCTGGTGAGAGAGTAATGTGGCATTTCTAAAGCTGCTCTGCCAATTTTGAATTTTCGCACGATATTTACAAAATCATTAGTTCGCATAACACTATAAAAATGTTGTAATAGTCAGCCGTGTTAAATTTAAAACGTACCTACTTATTTGAAAATAACAATTTTTGAAAAATGTATGAAGGGCATTTTCCAAATAAAAAAGGAAAAAATCAAACAAAGGTAACGCTGACCGTGAGAATACAAAAACTATTCAAGTTGCCTAGTCGACGCGTTCGGATAGCTAGTCCCGACAAATCTAGTTGACGTCTTACATAAACTAGGTATCCGAACGTCCCCAATCATTCATTGATAATTTACAATCACAATACGAACAAATTTTTTTTGATAGACATCGTTTATCGTTTATTTTTTGACCCTAGCAATAGGGGTGAAAGTTCCCTCATTTGGACGTTCTGTAGGTGAAGTGGGTTAGTGGTTAGTGTGTTGGACTACTAAGCAAGTGGTCCCAATAAAATCAAAAAAAATACATCTAAAGGTTTTTTTTCCAAAGAGTCCAAGCCCGAGGAACGGCGCATTACACGATGACCGCGACCTAGTGGAAAGTGAAAGGACCTTAACCAATTGCGTGCGAAACTTATGGTAATTGGCTAAAAATCCATGTGGAAGCCCAGTTCCAACCCGGACTTTAGCACCACCTTAATATAATAATAGTAACAATAATTGCAATCAAAACCAACATTTCATCTTTACGAATTTTCATGAGATTTATTCAATATTAATATTATTTTTTTTTTCTGTTTTCTTTTTTTTTAACTAATCACAATAAAGTTTATAATAATAATAATATATAACATATAAGTAATTAATTTTTGCTTAAATCATAATATTTTGTTTATAACATAATGCATATATCCGTAGTGTTTTAAAAGTTTGTTTATTTAATTTATTTTTCTATCCGTTTACTTTGATCGCTATTTGAAAATAATATTAGCTAATATAATAAAATAAAAATATACAAAAAAAAAAAAACAAGAAAGCAACAGATGAAATAGAAAACATTTCGAATTTATGTTCAAATTTAATGGACGATTATGTTCGTTATCGTTAGTGACTTTCTCAACATCAAATGGAATACAAAAATGTAATTTAAAAATTTTTTTTTTCTTATTTTTTTTTTTTCAGTTTTTTAATATTAACTTTACTTATGAAATATAACACTTACGTAGTCTTATTTTTAAATGATTCAAAATGTTGTATTTAATATTTCGTTTGTTTGTTTTTACTCTCTATGAACGTTCTGTGTTTTATTTTAATGTAGATATACTATATATAAAACATTTTGAATATTTGTTTTGGTAGTCTAAAAATCGGTGCAGTTTTCTACTTTTATTATTTAAATAAATGATTTAACATTTCTTTTATTAAGTGGAATGTTTAAATTTGCTTACTTTTAGGTTTAAGGTGAAATTTAATATAATATTGTTATTGTGAACACACTCGAAAAATGGTTTCTGGTTGATTTTGACAAGGGTCCTAAATAATTTTGACGAAGAAAAAATAGTTAATTTTGAATAATAAATAGGTACGTGCGTACAATAATAATTTATGGCCACAAAGTGAAATACAATTTCTTTTAACAATAAAGATTTACATAATACATAATTTTTATTTTATTTTTAATATATAACAAATAACATAGATGTAAAAAAAACATATCTTCAAAATAATACGACGAAAGAAGTGGACGAATTTTAATGCATTTAGGTAAATAAATTGCGAGGGAAAAAGTGATCAGACTGAAGAGTGAATAGTACAATAGAAATATGTAGTAGAATAGAGAAGTTTCAGGATATAAGAATGATTTTGAATGTTTTTAACGAAACAAACAACCACATGAAATGGAATTCAGAATAGCGTCACAGATAGAATGTTGTTTCGTGCGTGCCAAAATCATGATCAAAACTAAAAAAACCGAACTCATTACATTGCGATCGACAGCGGGTGTATTTTCAACTTTTATGTCGACACATGATCACTTCAACTTTGACCACTACAAACCCATAACTCGATGACGTTTGCCGGCATATCGCCACACACTGCACACGAGAAGTAGGGCTGTGTATGATACATTTGGACAGAAGTGCAAAGAAGAAGACACACGTCGAAAAAAAAAAACAAAGTTAGAGAAAGTGTTGGAAAGATATGACTCCAGGAATGCTGAAGAGTATTAACAAAAGGTAAAAAGGTCATGTCAAGCCTTTAAATCCCAAACCAAAGCCTGCAAGGACGAGCAACATTTAATGAGAGTCGCGGTTAGAGACTCGCGGCATCAGTAAGCAGTTGAATTTTCTTTATACATTTCTGATCAATATTGATTATTCATACATTTTACATCTAATTCTGTATTTTTCTATTACTCCTTCGCTGTAAGTGCATGACGCGGAAAGCTTTTTATCGGGTGATTATAACAGACAAGCCTTTACGAAAAGCCTCTTGCTTGAACGACTCTTCCAAATAATCCGCGGTCATGGAATGATCAACACCCTTAATACAAAATGAAATATGTTCAAGTAGTGGGGTTACGGTAAGTTTCAAAGCTGACACGTGTAGATCCATCGAATGCTTTTGTCAGCATCCCGAATTGCTTGCACCACTATTAGGACAAAATTGTCCTGTGTGTATGAGTTTCCGTTAAATTTATCGTCCAAATATACTCATTACATAACGAAGGTAAAGAAACATAATCGGGGGGACACATTTCAAGCCGATCTACCATCAAATTTGAAAGCCATCCACAACGTTACTATACCGAAATGAAAACATTAGTTACCCACGGCAGTTGGACGACAACTCAAGCATATGTCAGCCTCCATTTCTACTCAACACTAGGCCTTCTTTTTATTTTTCCTAAATGATAGATAATTGATTTTCATGGTTTACAACAGCTGGGTCTCGTACTGCTGTTGTAAACCCTGGAAATCAATGATCTGTATAGATCATGTGGGTAAATTAAAAATACGCCTACTGCTAACTTCAGTCCGTTCCTTACACAGAGTTTAACATAATGTTTGTCCTTGTCTTGGGTTAAATTTTCATATAACAAAAAAAAAAAAACAGAAACAATAATTATAAAACATGGAAATGTTTAGAAGAACTACATAAATATTACTTACAACGTTGATGAGGGAAAAAGCGCATCCAAAAAAAATTACTAATTTACACACAAGCTTAGTAGATTAAAAAATATTGCCAGCCAAAAGTGTTTCACAAAAATAAACTTATAGATAATATTACTTTGTTCACATGCACACACATCAACACATTCAGTGGATTTTTGCCACTTATTACGATTGCTTTTTAAGAATGTTTACTTTCAACTTTAGTTTCAAAAACTGGTTAAAAATAGTTAATTTTGTTTGTTACATTTTTTAAATAGATTTCTGTATAGAGTTCATATAAATAAATTGACAACTTTTGAAGAGATGGTAGGTTTTTTATGGTAAGGAAAAAGTGGAAAAGGATTCGAAGGCATTGCATTCTTGAGAAAATGCATCAACAACATTATTATATACTCACAAGTACAAGTATTCAATTTGACTATGCCCTTAGGTGATGCGTGCTTCTCTAAGTTTGCCCGTATTTTTTATCAGTGCATTGCAAATAGCCCCAATTGTGTGACCCAATTTAGCCAGTAATTTGTTCGTTGACTTAAGCGCGGTCGGTGTGATGTTCGAGAATTAGATTTGTTAGCTTGGTCAAAAGGATTTAACTTTGAAGTGGAAAGTTAGAGTTAAATATAATAAAAGATTATGTATATATATATTGTTCGTTCATCAAAATATATGTACATGGATATATATTCTGTAATCTTTAATTCTATGATGAGAGCAAAAATGCGCGAGCAAAAATAAACTGAAGAAAAACCAATAAGAGACATAAATGTAAATATTGTGAATGGGCTTACAGACTAAGAGAGATAGGGTCAGAGAGTAAGTTTTGACGTTTGTTTGATTTGTTTTTGTTTTTTTTACATATAGAAGGTTTAATGTCGTTAGTCACCGCTGTCTTCCCATTTTTTTTCTTCTATTATTCGGTCGAAACAATCGGATAGAAATGCGTGCTGCAAAGAGATGGAAATTACAGATTGTTGAATATCTCAGAGAGAGAGAGAGAGAGAGAGATAGGGAGACGGTGGCTACTTACATATGGAGTATAGACTTTGACCCATCGCGGCGGTTTATCCGGACGATTGTATTGGAAACAAAAGGACATTGACTCTTCATCGCTTTCCCATCTGGTTATTGTGTCCCATGTTAGTTCCACCATCTGTGCCTCCAGGGCGCCGTCTTCACGGCACGCATGCAAGCGGAAACTCTTCATGCCTATGGAAATGAAACATGCATTAATATGGTGGAGGACATTTCTGTTATGTCAAATTATTTCAAATTGAATTTTAAACTTCGCTTTGATGAAAATTAATAAAAAAAAAGTTGACTTTAAGTCAAGTAACCCGTCACCTATTGAGAAATAATGCAGCAAGCGCATCCAATATTCTACATCTTCATATAAATATAGTAAAGCAAAACACACGCTGAGATTTTAAATTATAAGTAACAAATCTAAGGGATACATTTTCTATTAGTACAAGCTGCATGTTTGCATTGTGAACCCAAGGAAAGTGATCTTATTGGACGCCTTAGCATATTGAAAGCGATTGAGAACGCGTCTTGTATGTACATACCAACAGCTGGGACGACATGCCCCTCCTTGCGACTATCACAGGAACAGTGAGGGAATACAACATCACCATATCCAGGTAACGTTCTCGCTAACGCCAAGTATTCAGATGACTTTTTGGCATCTTGTAGAGCTTTGAGCTCGTAGAGACGCCCTTCCGCTCGTATATTGCCACGATTCACCTCATCCACAGACTGTACAAAAAAAAGAACAAAGTCCCAATTAGATTCACTTCCACCTCTTACATCAATCAATGTTTGTTACCTGATAAAATATAAACTTCGACGCTTGCTCGCCGTCCGGCAACGTAAGCTCCTTAGCAACAGAAAACAGCCATCGTCGTACGCACAAGCACGTACTCGACGCTGTACTGTAGTTTTGCACATACAATTGATGTGGTACTTCGTGAGGCTGCAGTTTCCTTTCGAAATTATACTCGACAATCTCGAAAAGATAGAAATATTGCTGAGTGTACGAAGTAAGATTGGCCCGCTGCACGAGAACATCCCACACATGCTGGGCGTTCGCTGATTTCTGAACCGAAACGGTGGCAACTTCATGATCGGGCAGCATCACCTTAATGTCAACTGGGGATGCGGACAAATCGTCTTCGGAGTCGGTGAGGAAATCCTGTACCGCATCGCTCTCAGCTATCACCCGGACCGCACATACTTTTTCTAGATACTGTTCGAGACCGCGACGACGGCTGTCAAGCTGTTGTTCGCTCAGTTGGAATGGCCACTTGCCTGGCAGCTTTGGAAAATTGAATCCTACGAATTCCTTTCGTAGTATCGTGTGTAGATTGGAGAATTCACGGTACCGTCTCGAGCACAGCTGACGACCGGCCATGTGAATGTTAAAGACGATGTAACGCTCACCATTGCGATTGATTATATTGTAGTCGGGGATGCTACCAAAGGAAGACGAAATGTGTGAAAATTTCTCTCTGGCTAAGCACTCAGTGCATCTCACCTGATTGGCAATGATCGCTTTTCAGAGTAGTCGATGTATGAGTAACTGCTTTGGTCTTCCTGAGGTTCAAGTCTTTCTGCTTCCTAGAGATGAGACAATCATTAGATATAGGCCCATCGCAAGGACAAGCAAACTTACTTGTTGTGTAACAGATATAACGGTCAGGGTTAAACAATCGCCACCGGACTTGATCAAGTCGACAACTTGCTTGTGAGTGGCTCCTTCAACGCTGACTCCATTTCTGCAAGAAAACAAAGCGAAAGGTAGAGGAATTAAAATTAAATTGCAGGAAGCACACCTAATCGTTTGTCAAGGGAGAACGTGATGTGGGTTGCTGAGGCATTTACATGGGAACAATAAAATGCACCAAAGCAGAATGACGACAGAAGAGGCTGGGATTAAGTAGGAATACAATGGCGCAACGTGCAGATATATTCAACAACACAAGCCACCTCAGATGGGGTGGGCATAACATAATCAGGGATGATTTCTTTTACTCCCAAGCGAGGTTTTTTTTTTTGTACTTTATAAAATAAAGGAACACTCTGAAAGGAGTGTTATTGTAAGGAAGTGTGGGCAATGAACTCCTTGTGAGGAGTTGCAGCACAATTTAAATGACATGGAAGAATGCAAATGCGGAACCAACGTAATTATGTTACTTCCAGGTTAGAAGTACGGGCTGCTTTCACTGCACCTAAATGCTTTTACAAAGGAAATGAGACTTATAAGCACAGTTAATGAGATTAACCTATTAGGAGCTCGACAACCGGTAAGAGATTTGAGTCGATGGCAATGGTTTCTCAACAAGAAGATGCTGTTACACATGCAATAGTAGTCATCGCTGTGCTGGTGAATTGCTTCCACTCATTGATAGGGTGTTTGACCCTGGCCTCGCTTATCACAGTATGTAAACGGCTGAATTCAGAGACACAACCCTCGACTGTGTCTTAGAGAAGAAGATAATTTTCTATGTTTATGCCGCCCTTTTGTGTAACTTAGAGGCAGATCTTATTGCGAAGCAACTGGCCCTCTGCTAATAGCTTTGCCAACTTTATGAAAAACGTAGAAAATCTATTAACTGTCACATTTTCTGACACACAAGCCACAACAGAAGTCTTAGGTCGATGTGGCATTCGTCGGTTTAGCGAGTCAGAACTAACAAAATAAAACATAAAACTAGAAATAAATGGTGGTACGTATACACGAAAACTAAAATGCTTCCAACTGCAGACACCATAATGTTACAATGAAAAGATTATGAAAAAGGCAATTGTCATAGGCTAGCTATACCCAAAGTGCACAAGTTTGCACAGCGTGGGAAAATACATAAGCACCTAACATTGATAAGATACAAACGATGTTATTAACAAGAGCACAAGTTAGCGAACTGAGCAAATATCACTTTAACAACAACCGAGTTACTACTCCATCTGCCACATCAGAGACCATAACAATCAAGTTTGGCTGAATCGTCTGCCTTTCAAATTAAAATAGGACGTAACGTCGTTTTTGGTAACCACCACACATTACTGCCTAATTTGCTTTTCCATTGACTTGTTACGACACTCTCTGAAAAACTAGTTCGTATAGACACAAATCGAACAAAACCACGAAAAAACGAAAGTAAGTCCAATCCGAAGGCGGCGGTTTTAAGGCAGACACAATATTACCTTCGGTATCTCTCTTCAATGCTGCTTAATGCTCGGCCAGTGTCAAATCCCATGAATTGGACATAGTTGAAGGGTAGCATGTTAATGCCGGACCCGCAATCTCTTGCTCTCCTCCTTCGCTTTCGATGTATTATTCAAAACAACTTTAGCAAAAACAAATGCAGCGTGTGCGCGACTTAATGGCGAGACCGTTGACACTTGAATGCGCTACCAACCAGGTGAATTGGGTTATCGGTTTCTGTATGTTTATAAGTCGCAGCTGCGGCAGCAGGTTTAATGGAAAAATCTTTGAATTTGTGCCAATCCACACCAAAGAGGAGTGAAACGGGTTTCGATGACGGAGAGTGCGGTTTTCGGAAGGCACACACGCTTCACTGAGGAGGTGAGACTTTTGACTGTCGTAAAGATGCCACTGTAATACTATCAATAGCCTGCTACAATCATTATCGGAGCCGGTTTACGCAGTGTGATCCCCTTCAATTGGGTTATCAATTTAGCCACACTTGAGTTGGAGGTGATGGACATCAGAGAAAACATGTATTTCCAAGTCGCAACGAGATAAGGGTGGAAAAAGACTGACAACGACAAGTGTGCTTTTATGTCTAATTGGATTTTGATTCAAGAACGTCTCGACTTGATATCTAAGCAATCGATTTGTGGCCGTTTTTTGGGTCACTAGAAATTGTTCAATTGAAAATGAGGTTATCGCCGCATGGACGCTTATCGATGCGGTAGCGGGTTTGTATATTGTTTTTTTTTTTTTATTGTTACTGCCGATCAAATATTTGCATAGCTTACAAAACAGTCTTGTGTGTTGTTGCTCTTTACAGCAGTGAATTATAAGTAGGGGAACGAGGCAATAACTGCAAAAGACAATACATTCAGCTAGTAGACTGGTAGGTTCCACGTTGGAGACGAAGTCGAAAATATTACAAAGTACTGACACCAGTTGTTAAGCCAGAAACTGGAGAAAGAAATTGAGAGAATCAATGAATTCAGTGGTGCCAAACAAGCCGTCCATTATTCGATCACCCGTTTTATAATGCTGTTGGGCCTCCGCTGCAATTTGACGCGGTAAGACTGAATGAATATGCCATCAGAGACCGATGTTATACAGACAATGCAGAAAGGATTTCTGCACGAACTGTAATAAAGCCCTTAACCACTGTAAATAAATGAATGCCGATCTACCCCCGGCATTTATTTTAGTAAAATTGTTGTTCAATGTCCACAAAGAGAGGAAAAGTGTGCTCTCGTCAATAAAGCAAACGACTTTGAGAAAGAAACATATAGCTTTAGTCAGCCCTGAACTACTTCCATTCATGTCTTCTCAGCTAAGAAATCATTTTCGCGTTCGCCACATCCATCTATTGAATAATTCCAAGTCAAAGTTTAATTCCCATAGAGATAAACATTTATGTAAGATTGGCATCGTCTCGGTGTTTCACACATCAACGACACACGAGTCCAACTGCACACAATTCCGAGATAACTTCGACTGGATATTTGAAAACAGGTTGCATCACAACTGGTTCAAACCCTCAATATACTTAGTGACCCACAAGCATTAAAACAAGACCCATACGTTTCTGCTATTACACGTCATTGGCATTTCAAAACGAACGGCCATCGTTCTAGCGGAAATTCCGGCATTTTTCCACCGAATATACTCATTTACTCGTACCCCCTTGAACTATTTGGAATTATTTTCGTTGCCAACCAAAAACAATAACACACTTCCATCTACTTGGCCTGTTCAGTCGGAAATAACTCCCATTCCAGACTTCCTCTCGCTATTATTATCACAGAAATTCATATTTTATTCAATTGAAAACGGAATTCCTGCGGCACTGAGGCTCGCCGGTCTTTCATTAAATATATCAGTCGCTTAAGCTGTCCTCAGTCAGGCGGCGTCAGAGAGACGATATGCCAATATATGACTTATTGGCTTATAAAACGGACAAATAGCAAAAAACAGTTGACAACAAAGACCGGCCGACCGTACGATACTCGTCCACATGACGTCAGTGTGCGAAACCTATACAGTGTACAGACTTATGCAAGCGAGTTTATCATTCTTCAATAATTACTTATTTGACAAGGAAGCTATTACATTAGGTATAGCTTCGAGGTGGATGATAACATGTTTAAAAGGTAATTCGAAGACGTACCTGTCTGCTGTTGGGTGAACTGCACAGGTAAACAACGAAAAATATTTTGTGGGTGTTTTGTGCGCGCTGACAAGTTAAAGTGAAAATATTGAATACAGCTCGTTGTTGTGCCCTAATGGAATTAAAATTTAATTCTGTACTTTAGGCGCTTCGTTGTCGTTCAAAGGCGGATAATCCTTTAAGTCGCAAAAGGACTGTTGTAGATATACCCCAATGGCTTTCATTTTCAATAGACAGGACGAATCCCCTTGTGCGCCATATGACTGTGACAGAATAAGAAATAAATACAAATGAGGGGGAAAACAGCAGAAAATGAAAATTTCCAGAAGGGCAACTTTGCACAGGTAAATTCCCATCTGCTGCCGAAATGGTGGGAAACATTCTGTAGACGGTGACAAAGTTCAGTTCGAAAATGTGCAGCAGACTTGGTTGTTAGTGCAGATAGAAGTAGTTTCGTTGTGCATGGAGTAGTAGTTGGCCGAATTGCATTATATTAAATATCCATACCCTTCAAAGGCATCTTGTGCTGCAACGTAGAAGAGGCTTAAACTACACATCGATATTTTTTCCCATAAACGAGTATGGAAGCTTACAGCTAGTGGCTCAAAAACTGCCAAAGACAGGCGAAATTCAAAGCCCTGTGGCTGTGGCTTAATTTGCAACTAAATATCCAACTAATAGACACATATCACTAATTATACTTCATTCTCAAAGCAGTTAAATTGAAACGACTAAATGTGTAAGATTTCCAAGTAAAAAATATATTTCTTGGAAGTATCCACACCTGTCTACACAAATGTCTGCAGATTAAGAGTTTATTTAGAGTTTACCTCAAGGAAAGCTCGAGAGGATACAATAGGAGTATAGAGCTGACGGTTCTCTCCTGAGAGCCATTTGATCGACCATATCAACCATCAGCATTGGACTTTTGTTATTACTAATATGAATTGTAGGCGCCGTTGCTTAGTGTTTTTTTTTTATATTATCCAATGCCCAGTTGGCTGCCACTGCGACCTAAACGATCGATAGTTTCAATGCGGAGAGGTCTATCTAAGAGCGACCTCTCTAATGAAGGCTTAGTGGTTAGTGTGTTGGACTACTAAGCGAGGGGTGCCAGGTTCGAACTCCGCAAAAACCCAAACTCCAACTTAGGGTTTTTTTCCACTGCGCCACCTCTCGCGAACGTCTGACAAACATCCGAGAGTATAACTGTCTTGAAAGCGCTTCTCAATTAGCCGCTTGGAATCGGCATAAAATTGTAGATCCCTTCCATTCGTTCCAAAAATGAAAAACTAACAAAAATGAGAAGCTACACCTAGGGTCCCTACGGACCTGTTGCGCCAACTATTTATTTATTTTATTTAATATGAACGAGATGTTACAGCGCTGTGTTGGCAAAGAACGTTTCGAAGACTGACTCTCTCAGTGCACTCAGCACACTACAGGCATCTTCTTGGAGAGCAACTTCAGTGGTGGTTGAATCTTCAGATATTTCATTCTTGAAAGGTGAAGTAAATGAAACATTAGCTTGACGGATGATTGGATAAAAGTTTGGGTTTGTCAATGCTGTTAGCAGTGATAAATACCCTTCGACCCATATGGCACAGAATTTTTTTTTATTTTATGAGATATATGGTTGAAAGCTCTGTTGAATGGTAAAGAGTGAAATACAGGACATAGGTAGTTAGATTTTTCTGCCTGTAGGCTAACTTTACGCATCGTTTGCATCAATTAGCACTTGTGTTTTGGCGTTTCAAGCATGTCACTGCAGTCGGTTGTAGGAATAGCCGTATTTATTAATTGGAAGAAAAGCTCTATCATTCTTATTAGTAATTTGGTTCCTATTGAATTTACGAACATGAAATTTTTATTCTAAGTGTTCCCTTTGTCGCTGATATTTGTAGACGAATAACACCCCTTTTGGCAGGAAATCTTCAATAGTCATTGCCAATAGGTTATGTCCTTTACGCCAAAAAAAATTAAAGCAACGTATGGTTTGACCCAACCTCCAATGCGCGCTCCCTTAGGTACTTTTCTCAAGAATCACACTGCATTTTCACCCAATCAAGTGAAGTTCAAGCTAAAGAGAAAAACCTACCCACCCAACATCGGGGGGCGACCAAAGAAAACAATAAAAATCAACATAACAGCCACTTAACGAAGACTCTCCACTCCGACAGCGCCAAGTTTGCCACTTGAAGACTTACGACAGACAGCAGCCGCAAACAAGTGCAGCTATAAAACGTAAGAACAACGTCTCTATCCTCATACATCACCATGAATCTAATTAAAATTTAATTGAGCACCTCATTAGTTGATTCTCGTCCATGCCAACGCCTGGCCAAGAGGTCAGCTGTTCTCCTACAATATTACTCGTTCCATACTAGTCACAGGCATGTGAAAATCCAATACACCCACGTCCCATTTAGAGCTTCGAACAACCCGCTATCACATCTAACAACAAACACTGATAAGCCCATGCATGCACCACTATCGCGCCGTCAAACAATGAATCAGACGCTGGTTTGTCTATTGTTTGTTCGTTTGCTAAGTACTAGGGACAACGAGCACTGGGGGGTGGGGGAATGTATATAATATGCAAATTTTGGTTAAAATGCCGCCTTGCCTCCACAAAAACTCCAAACAGCCGTTGCTTACGTAAAGCTGCCCGAAAATTGTAGTGTCTATGGAAAAAAAATACAATTAACACAAACCAAAGGTAATAATATGTCGTGAGAGATCGATAGGAGCAGACCAGTAGAAGGAGGGCAGGTTAAAAGGGGTCAACGCCAAGAAATGGTGAGGAAACCGTCGTTTTCTTTTCTACTTCTTTTCGTTCAATCGATCCAATGGGGCGGATCGATTTTGCAAGCCATCAGAGCAAACATTTGTGCGGTGCTGTTTGTACTTACACTTCTAGGATGCGATCACCCTTTTTGATGCCAGCTTTTTCGGCAGCTCCATTTTCTAGGACTGCACTTACATGCTGCAGGGGGGCGTACAGCTCACCGTTGATGGAGCGCAGTTGGCCACCCTCGGACACTTGACCACGTACGTTGAAACCGAAACCAGTTTCTGTCTTGTAAATTGTTACCACACGCGGACCATATGGATCGGCCATGGTTGCACGGCGAATTTAAAAGTTCGAGTGGTAAATTTCGTTAATACGCGCACCGTTCGACGATGATTTGCATTTAAAAATCAATCGGATTTAATGCAATTTGAGTTTTTCGAGTGACCCTCCTTGCGACATTTCTTGTATTGTGTAGTTTAGCACTGATAATCCGCCATTTGTACAGTGGCTCACAAAATGAATAGTACATTTTGACAGTATACGGCGAAAGAGAGGTTTTGATAGGTGAACTGAGCGAAAAGCTATGGTTTTATGTGGGAGAATTTGTTGTCATCCCTGAACCCTGAGGTGACGTTGCATTAGGGATAGGGAAAAATGCATTTTTTTTTATCGCAAATTCATAAGAATATTATTTGATATTTTATTGAAAAATAAGCTAATTTTTGTTAATCAAACCTGCTTTCTCAACAGCTGCTGGGAGGCGTATATTTGGATATTTTTTAGCTTACTTTGCTGAGAAAAAAACTAAAAACTCCGCCTATTGCAGGAGTAAGAATCAATTATTGATATTTTTTGTAAGGTAAAGAAAATGATGTAAGATAGGTAGGTACGGGCAGTACGCGTTCCTACTTTTCCCTGCAGGAGAAACGAAACGCCATAGGAGTGCATCCTTTATTCATTTGATTCATTTGATAGGTATTCACGGCGCAATCAACGCATATTACTTATGACGTTTTCGATTGGACAAAAAGATAATTTTTTTTTTGTTGATCTAGATTGCTTTTCATGTTCGATTTGCAAAAAAAAAAATAATCTTTTTGAAATCTAAATTTGTTTCCCAGAATTGCTCATACTTTCACTAACACCAATGCTTGTGACACACAGCTGGCGGTTACGAATTGTTTATCGCTGGAAGGATTGATGTTTTTGACTGAATTATTCATATTACGAGTATGGAAATGAGTTTTTATATATAAAATTATTTCGAAATGCGTTATTATAAATGTGGGAAAATCAATTGAAATTGATTTGCAGTGCAAGTGAACAAGAACTCTCTATTAACTTACTTCTTTTTTCTGAGAGCTCAGTGATAATTTTATCGCAGTTGTTGTCAACAATAACATTCGAAACCAATGTAGTCCTTACCTAAAATTCGCTAACCTATTCTCATACCAATCTACTCTAATATTTCATCTACACTTCAATGAACAAATCTACTACAATTCACAGCTGAAGTTACTTCGTTTTGACATCTTTCAAAATCAAATCATATCGTTCAAAATGGCGTCAGAAGTGCCAGCCGAACATGAGCTGGTGAGTAAATTTTATTAAAATGCAATCATTTTTTCAATAAATTAACGTACTTGATTATTTCCAATCGATTCGGGCATAAATGTGTCTTCAATAAATAATTATTATCGATTTATCATGCAGTGTTTTACCCCTGAAAATCAATAGAAAAATATTTGTGTACCGTACCCATGTCCGTCCAGTGCAAAGAGGAAAACAAAAAAATATTTATAATTGACCACAAAATGAAACTGAATAAATTGAATTACTTCCGCTCGCTGTGCGGCACAGAATCGAAATTAAAGAAACTAATAAATTTTCAACTCCTGATGGATAATTTGAGTGTTTATAGCCGAAATACTGTGCAACTTGGACGCTTTTGGCGGCGAGAATGAATTGAATTTTCAATGTTTTCGGTTTTTTTCTTTGATTTTTTGTTATGTGAATTGCTATTGGGATTGGAAAGAAATCTCGATGTGAATCTCAAATGTGTACTCCTTCCTGGGTTCCATCGGAATTTCGTGTGTACAAAATGCCAAAAGTGTGCTGTGAGTGTTTTTGTTGTGCGAGCTCGAGCAGCTCCCCCTCTCGTCGATTGAATCATCTTTGTGCTCTGCGCGCTGGCTCCCGTCCACTTTCGGATGTGTATTGTGTGTACCAATTGTGGGTTGGTATGGATCATATGCTTGCTGGTGGGATATAGGATTTATTCATTTTTTTTTCTCGTAATCTATCAATTCCGGTTGTTTGCATCTTGAATTGTGCTCTTGAAGGGTTCGTAGGCATGAGTGGTACTTGCGGTTACAAGTTTCTGCCAATGGGATATATTTATGCGTAGAGTGCCGAAAGTCTTCCTTATCGGAATGTTGGTTCTTTATCTATAATCTCATCCGTTTTTCTGCTGAAATTCGTTGCGAAGCGACGACCAAAACGTAGTTGACATTCAAAATCAGCTTATACTATCGTTTACGTTTTTGTTGTTTCGCCTTGTCTTGTGTTTTTTTTTTTTGTCGAATGGCTTTGTATGTATCGGCATTTATCGTCGCGCGGTTTAGATTGTTTATTTGCCAATTCAATAACATAAGCAGCAGCAAAACAGTTCTCAGAATCCAACATTGATAGAGTAGAATAAATTATCAGGCAATAGGTATTGTTCCTGGGAATCGCAATATCGAAAGTAAGAGTGCGTTTTGCATAAATTCTCAAGACTTATTGGAAATGTACAAGTGGAGACGAATCATTATAAAACAAATAACTAGCTCTTTTCAATTGATATGCAAACGAACTTCATTCTCGACATCTCACGTAGCCGACAGCTCGAACAACCAGTTATAGTTAGAATAAGATCATTCGACGTGTGCTAGCTGTTGTCGACTGTGTGAATTTCAAATTTATTAAATATTTATATATATATATATATCAATTTGTTAAATTAATTAAACAAATTGATAAATATTTCTAGTACTAGAGCTCAATGGTTTGACATCGGAAATGTAAACAAACAATTATACATGTTACCAAAGTGGGCAAAGCGACTACTTAAGTAGAGCTTTACTGTCATAAGCTTAGCTGCTAGGTCGTTGCATCAATTTAACAGAAATGAGTTCGTCTGAATGTCTTAAAATTATTCACAGCAAATGAGTTCAATCGTGCGCTATGAACTAAATTCAAAGCAAGTCTACATCTCGCATGTTGGAAATCCAAACCTGAATGGATAATTGTTTGTAAAACTTGAGCTGCGACGGCATCCGGATCTCGCTCGATCCTTTGTATCAGAAAATGTCCCATGTCATAACCTTGCTTAAAATGCATACACCTCTAATTCTTTATTTTTCGTTTACGGATAAAGCGATTCCCGACTCGGATTTAACTCGAGTAATTTCATGTAGTTCATCATACTTCGTTCGGATGGACATCTGCTGATTCCTGAGAAGTGGTTTTCCCTGGCAGTGGAAATTGTTTTCTTTTCTAGTGCACAACATAAACTAAAAGTTGGCCTATAAAAATATGAGAACAAAGTGCAAAATAAATTACCTCCGAAAACCTAAGTATCGACCTGACATACTAATAAACTTCACTTAGTTGTTTTGATTAGATTACCGCTCCTGTTTGTTGAGACAATACGATAATACCATAAAACGATTTACCAAATGAATGGAACTGCATTATGCAATATTTCACTAACATTATCTTCTCGGAAAGTGGGCGCCTTACAGTTGCCCGCCATAAAGTCTCAGGCAAATGTAATTATCTGGGAAATCGTTCAATAGCACAAATCCATACAAGTGTAGGTTTTCTTTTGAATGACTGCTATACTATTCTTGGCAGCTATTTTCAGCTAAATATATTGAATGAACTGAGTGCTGTCATCTGTATGATTTTTCTCACGTATTCGTGCATTTAGATCTATCGACTGCAAGTGTGAATCTGAATACTAATTCCAGCAGCGCCAACAATCGACATGAACCCGAATGATTCATTTTTGTTGTACAATTACACATTTCCATAAATCGTGGTTCCCTCTTGATCAACCCATGATGTCATTCTTGAATATTATCCAAGAACTATTACTTGAAGTAGAATCACTGCCCCTAATCCTTTGTGCTATGAAGTAACACCCTAGGCGTCGTATCTGTGGATAACAATAATCCAGGGGGTGGTTGACGCCTTTTTCTGTTTATGAAGTGGCCTAAAAAGCCAGTTTGTCAGAAATGCTGCCAACTGCAAATGGAGGCAAGAACCCTCTTCATCAACTGGAGCATCTGAGTACATTGAACCAGAAAATAGTTTCGGGGGCTTGGCTGGATGCTGGGTGTTTGTTGTGATAACAAAAGTCCACTCCCAGCCCGTTCTTGTTTTGTGCCAGCGGTGTATTGTTGCAGCCACCCTTGTTGTAAAATATGGGATATAGTCGACGACGGTTGTGATTTTGAACAGTGTACTATGCATGATGGGAGGAAGTGAGTTGGGTGATGCAAAGGAGTCCCAAAACTAATGCAGAATGTGCTAAGCCTATAGAACAAGAGTCCAATCGATTTCGAGGAATTTCATTCGGATACAGAATTCGAGGAACTTTTGTGCGACGTCTGACGCGGACGTATTTCCGATGTTTATCGGTCCACATTAAACACGCGAAACTAATTCCACGAACAAATCTCTTTCTGCTGATTTGATTGCATATACCTACGGTGTTCTATGTTATTTTTGGCAACGGCAAGAGTTCCAGGAAAACCACACACATTAATGAATATTCAATAGTAGATAGACAATCTCTTCAATGACGTATCCCACTTTTTGCGACTCTAATTAGAGAGACATAACAAAATTTAACAACCACTTGAGCTTCCTCTCTGTCCTCGGACCATTTAGCATCTACCATGCAATTCCCAGCTGTTATGGCGTTCTTATCATAAACAAAGCAGTTCATCAACCTAAAAACGAAAAAAATAAAGAATAATGTTACGACTCACGAAATTTGACGTCAATTGCACAAAAATGTGCTTCATAGTGCATTCGTTCAATGACTTTCGGACGTACGTGGAGCTTTTTGAAGTTCATATTCCAATGGTTGAAGTAAAAGTAAAAATATTTTCTGAATCACTTTGGATGGGCGTGATATATTTTCGTTTTAAGTGAGAAACTACGCGATAAGATATATACTAACTGGATATAGCAGGCCTTTCCTACATGTTATCTGGGTAGTGTTGTTTTCTCTCCATGTTCTTGTTTTGTTTTTGTTTTTTTCACTGATAGATTAGATGTTTAGCATTTCTATAGGTCTTATCAGATGATAACTGCGAATAATGCGATTTTTAGTTTTACGGAGGAAGCAACTAATATATGTCCTTTAGGTGCTATTGTTGGCTGTAGGCGTTTATGGTCTGCAGATGTTGATATGGCTTGAAGCTTATCAATGGAAATGACCCAGTTAAGGGCGGAGTCAATATGCAAGCTGATTTCCTGATGCGATTGGTGGTTTTCAAGATCTTCACAAAGTAGTAGTGTGTCGAGGTTTTAGTTGCTCCTACAAACAATTATTCGCCCAAATCAACCTCGATGATCTCACGTAAGGTGTTCAAGTATTTCCCCCTGTACTATGATGACATCATCCGCTGTGAAGGTTCTCATTAAACTCAATTTTTAAAGATATTACCAGTTGAGTAAGTGGATTATAATGATTCAATTTGTGGGGATCCCCTAGTTACCGACGTTCTAAAAGAACTTTGTCCTAGGGGGAAGTTTATATGTTTCAAGTGGCGGCTACTTCAAATCACACGATCTGTCAAATATTGTAAACGCACATTCCTGCCTATGTTTATCATCTCTTCTGCAGACTTGCTCTCTCGCGCTCTCTCAAACACAAAGGCATCAGATCAGCTTCTCTCGCATCGTGACCGAGCCGAGCCGGCAGTAGCAAACGAGCAGCGATCGCTTTCAATATAGTAAATAAATTTAAAAAAATAAAGCTTTAAACACTTTCTTTAATTTGTTAAGGGGACGAAACGTATTCGGCCTTACTAACAACCAAATTTAGACTCGAATTTAAGGCAATAGTCGAAATTAAAATAAATTGTGTACCAATAAGTAAGTTATCCTTGACTTTACGATAATCGAGACTGTAATTTTCGATCCGAAGAAAGTCGAGTCTAACCCATTAATAAAGTTTAAACGTCAGTCTGAAGAATATCAGCAAATGTATCCCTATCGCTGCTCAACATTATTGAAGGAGTAAATAACTAGAAGATTGCCACTCAAAATACTAGCAACTGCCAATTTCAGCAAAATGTTTGAAAGCTCAGAAAGAAATTACAACGCCTTTGAGTTATACTGTAATAATTTTGCGATAAAGTCAGATGTACTTAAAGTTCAGATTTATTTGATTGTTGGTAGTTGGTACCTAAAAATTAAAAGTCGAAACTATAGTGAGTTGCGAAATAAGTTAAATCCGAGTTTACTGTTTGGCTGTTGGTAGGGCCCATTGAATACGCACTCATACTCAGCCGTGGAAAAAAGAACGCTCATAAAATAATTAAACGACAAGTTTAGTCATTCGACTTGGAAATACACACAGTGCCTTAAATTCGCAAAAGCTTTGGACGCTTTGATTTTTGGGCATGCTGTGTACTACTACATTTCCAGTCAACCGGACGTTTCGTTCGTACTGGGAATCTGGGTCTGGGATCAGCCACAAAACTGTCGTAACAAAACTGTAGTCCTCTTTGAATAACACAATGGAATTTACTTATAATCATTTTTTACCTTACATAATATAATATGCGCAATGACAGCAATATATTTGTTAAATATGATCGCAGTCGCCTATCAAAGTTCTATCTTTGCTGCTTGAAGTCTTGAACCGTAATTGCGTACTTTGTTCTGGTGGTGTATGTGCAAAGCTATTTAAATCAACTGTTTGCACTCGGACTTAACCCACCCATGACCTGAACACGGCAAAAGCCTGTTAACCCCACTAATGCAATAATCCTGCTTTGATCCGGATAAGTTTTTCCGCAAACTTTTTCCACGTTCTTATCTGTTTAACTATACATTTCTCTGTACCTACACCTCGCATTTCCTATAGTGCTCTTGTCTGGGACAGCAGTCCTCAAAGTCACTTGGCTTGCAAGTACATTAGATCAGTTGTTACCCATTCCCTCCAACAACCGAAAACCCTTCTAACTTGAAATAACAACTTGCCTTGCCCCCAAGTCCGTCTCTAAGTTGAAAAAACAAAACCCATTCACTGCATTCATTTCGTATTAAAATGTCTTCCTCCTCATTCATTCAGCTGTCATGTTTTATTATGTTCTTTCGCATTTGCTATTCCTCTCCTTATTTCGAAGCTCATATCCGTTGTTTACAGCAGCATAGATATCCACATATCTTTAGAAGATACCAGCCAAACCCATTTGCCAACCAGAGGCCTGCCTATACTGCGAGCGAGCGAGGTAGCTCGTACCGGTCGTGTTCATTATTAGGTGAATCACTCGAGGTGAGATTACCGTCTTTTGCTGGCTGCTGCTCCTGCTATCGCTTCACATCCTGCACTTTATGCACTTAAAGTGGGTACTTTCTATTGACGGTGGGTGCATCTTTTCTGCCTTAACCCCATTCTAAGGAGGATAGAAATTCGTCTTTGTCTCCTCTATGGGGATAAAAGTTCATTTCTGTTTACTTTGCTGCACACAAAAAACCCCTTACAGTTGACGGCTTTCAGCTTGGCATGTGCGGGGCGTGGAATTCTGTGATCGCCTCCACATTGGGAGTTAATTTGGTGTGTCACCTCATTGTGGGAAATTGGTTTTCATTTCTGTTTTCACTACGCATCACGCAGATGAACCGATGCTGATGATTATGATGGGACGAGACACCATTTAAATGACACCCATGTGCAATTTGAATTTCATCTCTCTTTCCCTCGGTCGTCCTCAGTTTTGTTGAATTAAATTGACTACACATGAAATGTCAGTCATTATTCTGGCACCCACTGGGCTCTCTCTCACACATAGTGGAATAAAAGAATGTGTCGGATTGTGGTAAATTTGTTTTCGGTCGTTTCGATGCGACCGAAGTTAGTCACCTTCGCTTCATTGTCCGTTATAGTTTTGTTGTTGGCTCTGTCTTGTTGCTGTGTCCATTAGTCGAAAGGCGATAATGCTGTTAAACCGATTTCCGCAGAGCTCTGTCCATCACATTGGACATTAGTTTGATGTGCTTGATGGCGAAACAATGTAGTCGTTGATAAATATTTGTAAACATTAGCATATTATGTCAGAGTGGAGGGTTCGGCGGAAGTCTGTCTGAGACCAGCGAACATTGGGCAATGATTGCTAAGAGGTTCGCCAGAAATGGGTTGATCAATATTTGTTGGTCAAACGAGAGAAGCTGTAGTTTACAGTGTTGTATACATGAGAGGGTTGCTTCAGAAGAGGAAAAATCGAAATATGTTTGACTTCGAAGAGAGCGCTTGACGTGTGAACTTCTCATGTTTAAACGTCAATTGATGGGAGAATTTCTTTTGTTGAAGGGCAAAAGCAGGTACGTACCTACATCAAAGCGTTTTTGTGTGTTAAAATCGTAACATAGAAAATCGCTTGTAGTTAGCCGGAGTCGACATTTCTTCGGAAATCCAGCAAATAATTTGGCTTGTCAATAAAGAATATGTCGAGACGAAAGTAACATCGTCATAGTCAGAGAATCAGTCGCCTAAGATGGCTTAAACAAGTAGAATGGACACCATCGCTCCGGTCGTTTCCAGACCTGAAGTTGTGTGATTCGGCAGTTGTTGGCACTTTGACAGTCGTTAACATTGAAACGAACTGCGCTTTCGAGAGTTGTTTCTTTAATACTCTCACAACTGTCAATGCTGTAGTTGATTTCGTAAACAACTTAAGAACAAATTTGGATGAGGAATGGATAAATAGGATAATTTTTAACTGAATTTCCTTAAACACGTTGCCTTGGTTATTTTTAATCGATTAGCTCTGAGGGAGCGACATTAAAATTATCACTTGTAGTTTTTAACGGAAAGTTAGTTGATTTCAAATAAGTAATTTGTTTGCATTTGGTTTTGCCCAAATTGACAGGCGGGCTGCTTGGGGAATGACTGTCAGGCTCCGTCCGGTAAAACATACTGGGTACTCGGTAAGTCGTGGAAATTTTGGATGCGATTTTAAGGTGTTTGGAGGACTCGGTTACGCCGTTAGATTGAACTCATTCATGCCCCCTAAGAAAGAAATGGAATGCTCCTGCAAGGGAGCGTTGAGGGTTTCGTCACTAGTTGAGCGGAAATCGTTTTGTTTTTTTTTTGCCGGTGTGATGGAATCTTGTTGTTGTCCGAAATGGAATACTGATATATAAAAATTGTTAATATTATCAAAACCAACGATCAGCATTCGCCTCTAGATCAGTGATCAACAAACTAGTGACGTTTGAAAGATCAAGGGTCTTCACATGATCAGTAGTCTTTGAAGCGACGGAATAGATTGGGAAACAACCTCCACACTCCTCACGACTTCCATACCAACCTCATAGTCTCTTTAAGCCCTAACTGAAAAGCAGATCGCGTAGCTCCATCTCTTTCATCGAAAGAGATTGATCCTGTAAGGCTGAGTAAGCTAGTAATCCACTCATACACTCCAATCATTTTGCAGCTGTCAGTCAAATTGGTGAAATCCTTTTTTTTTTTGTATAAAATGGCCAATTGTCAAGTCTATTAGTGTCCAATCTTTGAAATGGGCAGAATCCAAATCAAAGCCGCCATCAACAGCTAATTTATTTTAAATTCTTATAAATATCAAATTTTGACAGGCGTATTAAAATTTTGTTTACAACTTTGGGAATATTTGTCAAAATCAATTAAGCCTCTCCACCTCTTCATTTAAGTTCTACCCGCGGCTTAAGCCTTCATTTAAACATCCATAAAAGAAAAAACCCGGATTCGCCCCTTCTTATTTCACTCCGTGAAATATGTTAACACCAGATCACGCTTTCATTTGCAAAAGTTTATAACCTCTGCCGACGGGCGAACAAAAGAATTGTAAATTTCAGATTGTTTTGTATTCCACTGATTTGGATAATTTGCAGTTCAGTAGTCACATGACGTGATGACGAAATGCAACTTATAACTATGGACAGCGGAGCCCATTTCCGTGATTTTTTTTTCGATTCCCGAATAATTGAATTTTAATTACACATTTATTTATTTGTTGGTTATGATGCCGTATATATCTATGAGCTCCTCTACACATTTACACATTTTTCAACTCGACTTGACAAGACAAATAATTTAAATTGAGCGCTTGGTTCCGGCTTGTTAAGCTTCTGGTTCGACTCAAATTACAGACGTGCTTACCTTGATCAGGGTTCTTAATCTGATTTTTTTTTTGCGTGCGGTGCCCCTTGGTATGGTTGATTTTGCCCCATATCAACGAGTGCGATTGATTAGCCTTGGGTGGACAAGCATTTTTTAAGACAGCACAAGTGGTTTTTCTTTAGAAATTCAACAATGTGTGGATCATATTTTTTATTGATCTGCACACAAATTGAAAGCTAAAATAAACAGCAACAAAAACAAACTCTCTAGAGTTTTATAATCGACAACGATAATTAATTCGCTTTCGAGACAAAAAAGGTTTCATTTCTCCACAAAAGAAAGTTTCCAACAAGACAAGATGATAGTGTGTACCACTGCACTGGACATACTCGTATGTTGCCGGCTGCCGTCGACGAACGATGGAAGGAGGAGACGAGATGAAACAGCAAAAAAAAGGGCACATAACTCAGATATTGTAATTTCTATTTATTTTTGGCCAACTAGTTACCCATACAAAACAGAGTTGGTTTGTTGTTTTATACGAAAAAAGTACAGTGGGGTCAAGTGGACATAAATTGGTCTTTAAAAGAGCGAAACAAATCAACTTGAAAATGTTTAAAGGCGGTAGCATTATTACCTAAGTCTGACGGCTATGTTCATCGCATAAACAAAATGGGCCCATTATTTAATTTTGTGCCAGATGATAGATGCGAACTGTCAACTTATTACTCAGTCATAAAATTCATGGCTAGATTCGCTGGCTACTCCTGCATAAACTTCAACCAAAGAAATGTGACCGATCTAGGCGAATCACAACTGATAAACATTAAATCAGGTCTAGCCAGCTGTCAGACTAATTTAACTATAGATACATGAACGTTCGCATCTTCAACTTAAATTGTTTTCAGGTTAAAATAGCTTATCCCGAATGGAGATAAATGATTATTATTTTATACTGTAATGATCTTTAGTTTCATAAAATTTGAATGTTAACGCACCCTAAAGAAGTAAATTTTGCTACCACAGTGCCATCTGTATTTAAGTAGAAAAAGGAGGAGCAAAAAAGAACCTTCCATGTTGGTTGGATGTGGTTTCCGGTGCGGGGATTCTTGTTCTTTTTGGGAGAGGCAACAGATGCACGTGGAGCGTGAGAACAAAGAATTGTAAAGTGTAACGAAAATCAAATCGTTTATTTTACTACGCCAAATAAAGTCTGTTTACAATACCACGCATTGTATTTCATTCTGTCTCAAGCAATCTCTTTTAGAAGCCATTTTAGAACTTGTTGTCAGTTTGAGGGGCACACCATTCTTATGTACCTATATTATAAAGTCGATGACAAACCACCAGTTGTTCTCAAACTATGTTGAGGCGTGCAACTGACACAGAGCCTGACATTGGATAGTCTATTCCAAATGACTTGAATCCAATTTTTCTCATATCCAATTAGGTTTGAATGACTCTGTACCATTGTATAGTCAACTGCAACAACCATGACTTTTTATTCAATCCGAGTGAACACGATTACAAACCGTGTACTTCATTCCACGCCAAAATCCGTCGCAACAGCTGAATATTTTTATTGCTGATCCAACGGAAAGGAGTGCTTTGTTCATTTATACCTCATTTATGATCAGCACTTTAAATTTTACACTCGTCTTTTATAACCCAAATCACTATATACCCATCCTTTATTCCTTTTATAATATCCACACGACCTTGTGCAAGCTATAAAACGAAACAACCTCACAGAGGCACACCGACGCCACTGTACATCAACATTATCGCGCTTTCCACAAAGCCGGGGAAGAGACGAGTATTTTATTTCAATGTACTTGTACTTTTACATACTTGCCTTTTTCTCCCCACTTTTGTCGTGTTCTTTATGCGCGTTCTACTCTCTGCAAAATAAGGAATCGCCTCAACCTTCACTACCTAGCTAGCTGGGCACACGCTCTTGGAGAAGCCTCCAAAAAGATTGGGTGCAGTGCGCGTTGAGTTGGTGCCCCACCAATCCGCCCATATACAACATACGTGCGCTGTGTCTACAGTCTCAGAAGCAGAAGTTCCACTGGTGGCTGTTCCACTCGGTTTATCGAACTTTAGCGAGAAGTCGAGGTTGAGAGGTGTGTGTGGTGCGCGCGCGCATCACAGTTGCTCGTACGGTTTCATCGGCTCTCTGTCGTTCGCTGTGTGGTGTTGAACTTGTTACACGCTCGCGGCGCGGATCAAATTTTTCTTTCTTACCCGGGTGCAGTACGCTATGTGCTTTTGTTTTTTTTTTTTTTCAACTTCCCCCCAGGTAGCGAAGGAATAGAAATTAGTTTAGAACGGAAATCCACTAGTTCCCCCAGTTTAATCTCAGCGAGATTTCATTACGAATCGTGTACTTGCAAATTGCGAATAAGCTTAGGTGCGGTCACATTACGGAAGTACGCGTACCTCATACGTACATTGTGTGCTGTGGTTGATTGAAGTTTAATGGTTCTACTGTGCGATCATTAATATCTGATTAGAGAACGCGACCGGCTGCTACCGTCTGTCTTCAGTCTCAGTGATCGAGTGTGGTGCTTTGGAAGAGAAATCAAACCAAATTATGTGTTGTGATACGAAATAGTATAGGAAAAGTTTTAAAAAACCAAGAAAGTAAATCCCAAAATGATCGACGAGGAGGACGGGGATACCTGCCATAGAAGGATATTTCAATATGTCCTTAAGGTACGGCCAAAGATGGATCAAAACTGATCTGGCTTCTGTTTTTCTTTTGTTTGAATTATTAACTTTTGGTAACCGTAAAGAAATTGCAATATTTTCATGTACGTGTGTGACACGATCACTACGATCAGTGATTAAGTGTGTGCTGAGTTTTTTTTTTTGGTTTTCTGTATGGCGTGTGTGGGCACTATCAAAAAGCGCTCGTTTTTCCGGGGCAATTGAGGAAGTGGTGCGCGCATTCGTATCTCTTAGGTGTTATCTGTGCTAGAGTTTCTACTTTTAGATGGATGGATTTAGATGCTATTTTTTTCTGGCATAGTTGGAATAGTTGCTGTCGAGGTGGGGCTATTTATAAAACAATGGAATACATTTTAAAAATTCCATTCTCGTTCAAAAGTGGAGCTCAATTGTTTGCGAAAGAAAGAGTGATTCTGTAAAAAAAAAAAAAAAACAAGTGCGTAGATAGATACAGAAATCTGTATTTTTAACAATCCGATTGTGTTTGGTAAATATTTTAAGTAAACTTTTTGTCTGTGTAACAATGTTCAAATCGTGTTTATAAATTTTATCTTGAGTGAAATTAGTTCCGTCTGCAGTTTTTGGCATCAAAAGCAAATATTTTCACAGATTGTGCTAAGAAGGGCAGCTGTCGAAGCATCTAATGGAGAAGAGAACATTTCGGTGCTGGTTCTCGAACGACCTATGGTTGTAGAAAATAGCTGTTTGCGACGAAAACGTGTTTCGAAAGAAACATGTATTAATAAGTGAAATGAAAATCCACACAAATGTGTAGAAGTCCACGTGTTCTACGCGTGGTGTTTTAGTTTAGTTTTAGGGGCAGCTTCACTTTACATTCACTAATTCCATATAGTTACATGCAGAGCGTAGTAGTATCCGTTTGGAAAAGGTAACTCCATATGGGAGATTGCAAACGACCTGTAAAAGCATTGAAAGTCGAATCAAATTCTTTGGCTTTTGCAAAGATTTCCTTTCGTTACAAAAATTAAAAACTCGCACAAAATGAATGGTTTTGAGAAGCTAGGCCAACTATTTATTTTATTTATTTTATTTGAAAAGATTTAACATTCCTCAACTCGCCTATGATTTTCGCGGTTTATGACAGCTATGTCAAAAAATAGTGTAGGAGGTTCAATAAAGTGGTACCAAGTTTACTTTACTTGAGTCTTCGAATACCCTACCAATAAATATCGAATGCATAACTAGTGATACACAGATGGATCTAAAATGCACACCGGAGTAAAAGCCGAGATATTTGGACCCAACTTTGCAGTGCATTCTAAAATCTGGAATAAAACGTATCCTCACTGCCATTGATATACCCGCACCGACAATCAGGCAGCACTTTGAGCATTAAGCTCCATAAATAACTCCAATTCAATAGATACCCTCCCAACATAGTTCAAAAAAATAAAAATAAAATAAATGTCCAGGGGTCGAATCTCCGCTTCCGTGAAGAGCTATACATTCACGCAATTAAGTTGATTTTACAAGTAAAACAAACATAAATGCTCGTTCACGGACGACGGATTCGACTCCAGGTTTACAACTGTCCAAAATTGTTCTGGTCTTGTTCAGCAGTAAATAAAACAAAAAAAAGTTGCAAAGTGTTGAAATAGCTAAAGCAAGAAATGTTTTTTTTTATCTACTGTTTATTCGCAGTTACGATATTACTTTTAAAAATATGTGTCTTTAGCTGTACATGAATTCGTTTTTCTATACTACGATCACTTTTAAACGTCAAATTAAAAATGCATTTAAAATTCCATGCCACTTGTAAGAGTGTTAGTTCGTATATTTTCTGAATGAGCTGCGATGAAATAAAAGCGAAATGTTTCTCCTTATGTGTTGTCTGAGAAATCGATTCGCATTGAGTGAATTTCGAAAGATCCAATATCCAAATCCACATTACGGAGACAGGGCGAATGTCGTCTCTAAAATGAAGAAACTGCATGTACTCCGTGATTACATGGCCTTACGCGCTGTGGGGTTGCAATATTTCTTCGGAGGTTTTCGGCTTTCTATGGAACTAAAAAATATTTTCTCCAGAGAGCTTCTTAAATTCGAAATTTAACATCTCTTGGTATTCGAAAGTGAATATCTGACCTTAAAGGTAAAGGTGTTGAAAAACTTCGTTAAACTGGCAGTATCGTGTTGCAACAAGACGCAACTGGCAACGACATAACGTCGACAAATCAACCTCTCATATGAACTTAATTTGTGATACGACAAGTAGGTAAGGAAGGAAAACTTGGGTTGAAATAAAATATATTTAATGATAACAATTCTCAATTATGTATTAATTTAGGTTTTTTATGACGGTATAAAAGTTCATGAATACGGAAATAAAATCATCTTTGCGTCAACAAAATGTCTTCCTGACACATTGCGTTCTGCGTTCCGTAACGTTTTTAACGTTTTGCACTATTCACATGAGATCGAATTGCGAACAAATCAATTTAACTGCATTTATCAATAAAAAATTGCTATTTGTTCTATCCCAAAAGCATTATATTCAATTAATTTGACATATAATCCAAAAAAAAAAGGAATTTTGATTGATTTAAATAGTGGAATTTACAATTGCAGCGAATTGAAACTTCTTGCCGCATCCCACTTTATTCAGAATTCACATAATGCAGTCCCGATCCACAAACCCACCAACGAAAAATTCATCTGAACTTAAGGACTATTCACATGAGAGCGAATTGCAAACTGCGAACAAGCAAAAACTTTTTTTAGTCGCAGGTACCCGCGAATCATCTTCATTGTCGAATGTTAAGTTAGAACGAATTTTTCATTCGCGGGCTTCTGGATCGCGACTGTTTTATGCGGTTTGTGAATAAAGTGTGACAGTTCGCGGCAAGAATTTTCAATTCGCGGGAAAATTGTTCTAATTGTAAATTTAGCTATTTAAATCAATTGAGACGCAGTTTTTTTGTAGATCAGATGTTAGATTAATTAAATACAATGCTTTTGTAGTAAAACAATTTTCGATTTATAAATACAGTTAAATTGACTTGTTCGCAATTCGCCTATTCGCAGTTCGCTCTCATGTGAATGGTCCTTTTACCTTTAAAAATGAATCTAAATCGCGGGTATCTGCGAACTTTTTTTTTATGTGAATGAAATGTCAGAAACAACGAATATCCACTTGTTCGCACTCAATCTTTACTTTATTTTTTTTTTAATGAGTAGGCCGTAGTCCTGACAACGAAAACTTTGTTCACCTCAAGTCGTATTATGTGAAAGCGATACGTGATCTACTACTAATTCTATAACCCAATTCACAAAAATTTCTCAGACATCTGTTTTGATTGGAAATCCCCTTCAGCACCACCTCATGATCGAATCCGCACCCAATCTTAATCGCATTCCAGATTTACACGCGCTTATTATTTAGTTTTGCTTATTTTTTTAATCAGCATACCTTGACATCATTTATTATCTCTTTAGCCTATGTTCGCCTTCTTAGCCAAGTCAATGAACTGGAACGGTATGCGCTGTTCTCAGCTCAAAGACATTTAAATAAATTAATAAAAGTGCAAATTATACAATCCTTTATTCGCTCCGTTGTGGAATCTTTAATCAGAAGAGCTGTATTTGAAGAATTCCCGCGCACACACTCTTAGAAAGGAACAAAGATGGCATCCCATTTCCTGGAAATACGAATTTGTTATTTTGCGTTATATGTAAATGAGTCACGCAGTCACACACGCCCGACAAATTGGGTCATAACTTATCTGCAAAGTAATTACTTACGGAAATGTCATTAACATAAACTTGTATCGACTGAACTCTCTTCGATATCTAAGTCAATATAGGCATGCGACTTGGAGAGTTAGATGGCCGATGTGCGCAATGCATTAAAAGATTAACAATTTTTATTTTGTTTGTGTCCATCTATCGCATCTTTGCCTTGGTCCGTTGTATTTGTATGACACATTAGCCTGCAGATATAAGCGCAGTGTGTGCAGCGTCTTCCTGTCCCTATTCCGGTTTTTGCCTGTGTCACTGGTCAATAGGTGTTCGTTGACATTTTCTTCTGCGCCGCTGAGGTTTCATTAGTGCTAGACGGTAGTTGTGTGCATATGTATGGGAATGGCATTATAACACAATTTCTTTGGCACAACTGAATATTTATACTGTTTCATTAACATATTGCATAAAATTGAATTGGTTAACATAGCTAGATAAATATCTGTCAGCCTAATCCCGGGAGTTTATGGCCAACAATTAATGTTGTGGTGGAAGCGAATTTATTGACTCTCTGCTCTGAAGAATATTCCCATGCACATTTAGCTGTTCAAATTAATTTATTCAGCAGGAAAATCATCTGCAAAATAAAGGTGATGCTAATCGTATCAATCGTTAAGGTTTAGTGGATTTGAATCGTGGCGCTGTAGGAGTGCAGCACAATCAGATGAAACGGGTTTTCCAAATATTTTGCAACCTTGGTCAACCACGCTGAAACTGATGCTGCTACTTTATCAAAGGGACTTGATTTTGAATCCTGGCTGTCCTGGTGGCTCTTGATTTTGTTTAAAAAATCCGTGAAAGTCTTTAAATTTTTGCTTCAGTTTTCTCGATTCTTTTACTTTGAAAAGTTTCTCAACTCTTATCCTGTCAGCCATCAAGCGTCGTATGATACGAGTATTTAAGGGGGACCGTCCAGGAGAACAAGTTTTTCCTTGAGGATTCTCTGTGACAAGATTGATAGTATCCTTAGCCACACACTGTAAGAACAACCGTTTACTTATGACTCAAAAATCTTAATTTGCAAGTATTGCTCGTTTATACCCTATTTAAACCGAGCCGAAAACTGGGTTTTCGCGAAAGTACTCGAAAACAGAAGTTTTCCCATACATTTTCAGTTTTCAGAACGAGTTGTTTAAGTCTTTTTCCACGAAAATGACTTCCAATCGTTGGATTGTTGAAACAAGCACACCTTTTGCAATAGTCAGCAAATTCCGCAGAACAGCTGAACGAACCCAAGTCACAAACTCTCAACTTAAAACCATTTTCCCTACTTAATTGATGGTCTCTGAACTCATTTATTTGTCAATTAATGCGATCGAAATTTGTAACCAAAATAGTTTAGACAGAAGTTTCACGACAAATGTCTCACAGCTGATTGAAACATCAAACGAAAACTAGCTGGTGTTCGGTGTGAATGCATCGACGGGTTTTCAGTTCGGTGTGAATAGGATATTACGGATGACACGAATTTAGCCCCAGCTTTTGGTTAACCTTCGACCAGATCGGTGATTTTCATCACCGTCTGTTCACAATTCGGCTATCCAGGAAAGGGATGAAGCATCGCATGCCTTAAGAATTATGTGTCCAATTCATGGACACTGTGACAATGGTAATTTTAAGCCCAATTTTGTCCGATTAATTTTCTTAAAACTCAAGAATGCTTTCCTCTACTCAGTACCTCGAACTTTGCAGAGCGAATTAAAAATTTCGCTCGCTACTCTCAGTCTAATTATAGGGGGACCATACCTGCCGTGACAAAATATTGAAGCAACTATTTTTCAGAGGCCCCACCAACGCTGTGTCAAAAACCCAAATCGAAATGTAAAAGAAACATCTTTCAAGAGACTGATTACTTCACGTGACCACTGGATAATTGTCGAGCGGTTGGCTCGTCTGTCTCACAAGCGCAAACAAAACCAAAGCAAAAAATTCCAAAAATTCGCACGAATCGACAATATTTGTTGGCATTCCGTTTGCTTTCAATTCAAGCTATAATATTCTCACTGGCAGTCCAATGTACGTAGGGGAGTTTGGCTATTTTAAGCCGAAATTAGCACTTCCAAGAAAGTCCTCCAGACCGGCGTTCATTTTATTTGAAGAACCTTCTAGGAATCCTGTCTGACGGCATTTGATGTACGCAGCCCCCCATATACTCGTGGGTGTGTTCCCAGCAGAACAGTGAAGTAATACCTCAAAAGAAAAGGCATTCGCACTAGGCATGACGTACGTCACGAACATGAGGCAATTTTCAAAAGAATCCAAAGGTTGATTATAGGTATAGGGTAGAGTATGAGTCAAAGCTAGTATGTCGCGAATAACCGCCATCAGTCAGTCAGTCAGTCATTCAGTCCCGTCCCGGCGTTATAGCGTGCATACCAGGGGCTGCCTGCCAAAGACCTGTTGTGTTTTTATTTTTTTATGTATTTATTTAGTGGTGATTCAGCCCTCTATGGATGGGAATTGTAGCACCTGTTGCTGCCCATCAGTGTGAATACACATTTCATTGCTAACAGTCAGTGGATCGGCAGTGCAGTGTTTGATGGTGCGAAAGAAACTCAACTCAGAGCGGTTATCATTTAAATTTCAATTACCATGGTGTCCAGTGTCCGGAGTACAGTTACTGTGCAAATTTATCTCGTGAGTTCATCACTATAAATGTGTGCGTGTGGTTTTGGAAAGTTTTCTTTCTTTTTTTGGTGTACAAAAATCTCAAGAAATCTAGTTTCACCTATTACCAGAAGCCAGCAGGCGCATTAGCATCTCATTTAAATAACCGGGTCAGTGGTTTGCCGAAAACATTTACAGATAAACCATTTATATCTGATTAAGAAATAATTTCCAAAACGCTGTCTTCGCCTTAGTTGTAGATTTGTTTGGATATGATCGTTGTTATTAGCCATCGGATATAGAATACGGTAACGAACAGAGTCTCGGTAACAACAGTGCTGCCCTAGGTCGGATTCGCACGAAATGTCATGAAGGTGTGTTTTCTTCGGAGTTTCGAATGACAGCACAGCCAGACTTTTATGATGATCTCAATAAAACTTTCTAGTTTTGTAGAAATTTGTTTCTAAAGTTGACTTCATCTCTGGGTGGCGGGGCTTCCAACTAAGTGTTGTATGTCTTCTTGGAAGTGTTTTATAATTTGTTCGGTGTTACGCGAAGGTTAATTCAAATTTTATAGCCTTGATGGTATCGCTGTCGCAAAGGCGTTCCAGTGAATCGCCATCATGATCTGAGTTGGTGTAGTTATTTGCAAGGCGAATAGGAATTGATCATAATCTGTTCAGTTTATCTGGGTGCTAAGAATCTTGGAAGACTCCAATAACTAGTCATGCCTTTGGATTGTGCTTTTTCGCAAATCAGCCAAGGCTAATTTTGTAGTCGCCGCTCGTAGTCAAATGTATGTTTTATCTTCTCGTAGAAGACGCATGTTGATTCCCAGGTCGCGAGCATTGTTCTCTTATTAGCGTGGGTTTCTGTGTTGTGAAGATGAACCTTGATGCCAGAATACCTCTTGGGACATTTCGAGAAATCCGACAAATTCGAACTCTTGGACAGATTTGGAATCTTTTTATGGTAGAACATTGTAAATAGCAATAGAATGTCAAAATAATAGAGTTTTATATAGTTTTACCATGAAATGCATAGCAAGCGAGGAGAGAACGAGGCAATACGAATTGTAATTTTGCAAGGTGTAATTTTCGGGGGTCGAACCCAAAGTCCTCTCAAGTAAATAGATAACTGATCGTCAATAGAGCATTTTATTGCGCACCAGAAACACTTGTCTACATCATAAAAAACCTTTGAAGCTCCGATAAAGTTGCACGGCAAAATGTCATTTTGTTTGACGTTTTAGGTCCATTTGCTTACTTTTCCTAACTAAGCGCTTAAGATCTGTCATATCAAAATATTGAGCAAAAAACTCTTAAAAGAGAGAGGGAAAAGTACTATGTATTTTTATTCCGCCTGTTTACCTGTTTGTCTGTCTGACAACTTTTTGCATTTGACATATTTCATTGCTATATGTCGGAAGGAATTCATTGCATTGTCGTCAACGGTGCTCTCCCAACCAATAAGAGGTGTTATTTTGGTATTCAAAGAAAAATGTCATTTTTTGAGATAAATGATCGGATGTTTATTTCATAATAAAGAGGAAGGTATGCCGTTAATAATGAAAAACAACATCAGCCAAATGGCCACCACGAGCACGCATACAGGAACATATCCTTTTCATGAAATTTTCCATAACCAAATCGCAAAGTGGCTGCCCTATGTCCTCGATAGCCTCACGAATTTTATCTTTGAGGTCTTGAATCGACGATGAGCTGTTGGCGTAGACCTTATCTTTCACGTCGTCCCAAAGGAAGAAGTCGCAAGGTGTTAAATCACAAGATCTCGGTGGCCAATTGTGATCACCTCTTCGAGAGATAACACGGTCCGGAAACTTTTCCCTTAAAAGATCAATGCTTTCGTTGCTTGTGTGGCACGTAGCGCCGTCTTGTTGAAAGTAAACGTTGTCGAGATCAATGCCATCCAACTTCGACCATAAAAAATCATTGATCATCTCTCAATAGCGCAATCCATTGACCGTAACTGTTGATCCAACCTCATTTTCGAAAAAGTAAGGTCCAATGACCCCGCCGGACCATAAACCGCACCAAACAGTCACACGTTGAGGATGGAGAGGCTTCTCAACAATAACTCTTGGGTTTTCCGAGCCCCAGATGCGACAATTTTGCTTGTTGACGTAGCCACCGAGGTGGAAATGGGCCTCATCAGTCAACATGATTTTTCGATGGAATTCCGGATCATTTTCATGCATTTCAAGGACCCAATCAGCAAAGACATGACGTTGGTGAAGCGTATATCGTTCCATTTTAAGTAATGGCGTAGTTTCGACTTGTCAAATTTCAAAGAATAGAAGCTTCAAAAGTGGCAGCTACCGAAATAGCACCTCTTATTGGAAAGCCCTTTATATCACACTCACAGTGAGGCCTTTTTTTTTTTGTAAAAAAGAGAGTGTTTCTACTTTCTACTTAACAAATGTCGTTTTGAAGGAGAAGCTTGAACGAATCGCTACTAAAATTGGCAGACCGTTGACAGTTGGGTTGAAATTCGGTTCTTTACCTATGACTTCTGCAATCTACATACCTATACTCGACCCCAAAGGTGTACGATTTTTTTTTCACTTGTGCGAAGATTATATTCCCCTTAAGAACGAGGTCGAATTTTACACCACGTCAAGTAAAAAAACAATATTCAAAATTAAATTGGTTGGGAATTGTTGTTTTCGATTGACAAAAAGAAAGAAATACTAATGTGTGTATGTTTAATGGACATTTATGGGTTTTCGCAGTGCGATATGAGCTCAGCATTTGTTCGAATCTCAATGATTCTCGAGAGCCCCAAAACTGCTTGGAACACTATTTTCGAACATATTTATGTCAATGCGAAGGGATATCATTCCATAAGTACTGTCATTTAGTTGTTTGATTTGTTTTAATTTGACATTTATTTGCTCACATACAAATAAAAAAACAAACCGTTTTTCTAAGTATCAAACTCATAATTCCGTATACGAGATGCAAATCCGTGTGGTATACACCGACGAGTGAAATTCGAAGAGAAAATCTCGTATGCGGATTTCGGGGAATGCAAATTTAAGTTTTCCGCATCGCATCGGAGATTTTGACAAATAAAGGTTTTTTTAAGAATTGGGGCCCTGGTTCCCTTCCGTTGACAGCTGACTTTGAAAAACATCTATCATTTTTAACAATCTAAAACTTTTCCTTATCTTTTTGAATATTTTCTATCTCTATTTATTAGAAACTTCAACCCAACTACTTCCATTTTGACAGCATTTTCAATGCTTATTACAAAAGTTGAGGAAAATACTCGTCATACTCGACTTTTCAAACTTCTGACCCCGTTGCAAACAATTTGATCGCGACTTAGCTCTTGCAATGATGTCTAAACTGAGCTGCCTAGACATATCACTTTATGCATAACATTTCCACTGTATCCCATTGTTACGTTGCTGCCCTTGGGGTTTTACCGACTTGTTGGTTTAATTTGTAAAAGTCTCTTTCTCAGAACCCTGGGGAAACTATTTATTGTTGTTTCTCTCGTATTTCACCATCAAGTTTGTCCTTGCTCACCGCCACTCCCTCTCGACTCATCATTGTTTGTAATTTTTCATAAAAAAGAGTTCAAGGATACGATTATTATGACATGCATTTAACAGTCATAAAATAAACTTTTCTTTTATTTTTTTGTTTGTGAAAATCATTGACACACATGATATACCAAGCGCAAAACTTTATATCGCTCATCGCAGTACCTTTTCCCCAGTCTGGTCCGTTCAGTCAGTGTATCTCTTTACCACCTCTCTTTTTTGCATAAACTTTAGTAATGATTAACTTCCTAATCGTACAAATTAACCGTTTATTTATCTATCTTTTCGCAAGCTGTAGAAGCGCCGCGCAAATACATCATTAAAGTGAATGTCTTGCAACTTCCGTTGTGAACTTCAAAATCAAACGAACCAACGAACGTAGGTATCTAGGTATCTAGTCAATGGTGTGCTATGTTCCAGATACTTACTCACAAAGCTTGAACTTTCCATTTTGTTACTTTATCGTTTGTGTTATTTTTCTTCTAATTTAATTGCTTGGATGTGCGTGGTACATTTGTTTTTGTTTTTTTTTTATGGCCATTCTATAAACATTTGAAAGGAAAAACATCTTCACCGACATTTAGCGTAATCAGCAAGAGAATCGGAGCACAACATCCTTCGCTTTGAAGTACTTGTAGTGGCAATGCACCATCATTACCCATTATTCATCCCATTTTGCCAATTTTATGTTATGAACACTTTCGGGCCAGACGTTGATCGAATTTACTTAATTGAATTTGATTGACACAATGACATGAATAAACCCAATGAATGGGTCACTTTATTAGTCTCTCTTAAGTACACTCAATCGTTACGTATATGTTTCATATTTTGTTTCGGCTTGACTCGTCTTTAATCCAAAGTGAAAAACAGCACAGTGGTTGCAAGAAGTTTGTGAACACTGTGTAGGAAAGATGCATGTAACTATGTTGAAAACGAATTGTCTCACGAAGTATTTTTTTCTCAAATATTTAATGTTACACACAGACATAGTATATTTCTTCTTGTTCTAATTGCCTTGAGCCGCCTTCCTCATAGTTCTTGACATATAAAAATAAACAGCTGAACGTAGCCAACACTCTAACAAGGTATACATCTACTTCAATGCATATCTGGCCGTGAGACGTTTAGATTTGCGTTTATACGAAAAATTGGTTCAGACACCTTGGTCTGACTTCTGTCTCACGTGAAAGTACAGATCAACAACAGTATGACCATTCTATCCACTATGTCTCTTCTGGTTTGTTTTTAAGCGCGATTAATCCTACGAATTCAGTTGATAGTGCACTTGACCGAAAATACAACGCAGGTAAAACCATTTAAGTTGCTTTCGAAAATTCAGGCATGCTTTGGGTTAGAGCCAACGGAGGTCTGGTACTTTATTATAAGTACTGTTTGTAAAACATTTAACTAGAATATCAATCTAAAGTTGCTCTAAAATCAAATAGCACCCACCATCAAATTTATTTGTTTCACATGTACCACCCGTTGTCACTCTTTTCACATCGACTGTACCTGCATGAGTAAACAAATTCGCACGCGCACCGAATGCAAAGTGAATCCAATAACTCTTTCGCTTTCCGAATATTATTTACCCACCGTCACCATACAGTAAAAAATATTTTATCATGTCATGTTTTAGACAACCATTAGGTTTTGATTTGACTCCCCACGTCAACGCATTTTATTGGTCTTCTTTGACGCTCTCATTCCCCTAGCTCGGGCTTTCTTGCGCCACCGTCCCCCGCTGTAGTGATTTGCTATTGCCTTGAATAAGCCCGCTTGATTTAATCTCTAAATCGTTGTGTACACGTACTTATTCTGCTTCTTGGATTAATCATTTTCAATTCTCCAGATATGATCGCTCATTTCTAATACGAAATTCTATTTATAGGCTGTGAAACAATTCATTGATCTCGTCAATCAGATTGGATCGTGTTCAGTACGAAAGAATGTATCACATACCACCGCAATAAAGTTTTTATACGCTCGGAAATTTGATGTACCACGTGCTGTATCGCTATACGAACAGCACGAACAGATCAGACAAAAGGAGTGTCTGTACAACATTGATCCAAACGTGGAGCCATTAAGGTCGGAGTTGGAAACTGGGAAGTTTACAATATTGGTGAGTGAAAGTGTTATTGTTGAATTGTAAAAGTGTATAATTTGTGTGCTTTAATTTTAGTCTGCCCGAGATTCGAGTGGTGCGGCGATTGCATTGTTTACAGCCAGCAAGCATAGTCCTTTAAGTGCGACACATACAACAACATTACAGGGAATTGTCTGTCAGCTAGATGTGGCGTTACAGGATACGAATACACAAAAAGCCGGGCTAGTGTTCATTTACGATATGAGCGGATCCAAGTACTCGAATTTCGATTATGATCTGTCGCAAAAGATTTTAACGCTGTTAAAGGTAAGTCACAGTTGAGGGATAGAAACGTTTCAACGAGGCAGATGGAAAGACTGAGATTCAGGTTCTTAACTGTCATTACAAAATGAAAAGTGCTGCTTGTAAGGCAATAGATGTGATAAGGCATTGTCTGAATTTTATTTACAAATCTCTGAGGTCATCTTATATATCAGGAAACACTTATTACGAAACGAAAGAATCTACAGTTTTATGCCACGACCGAACGGCTGAATTAAGACTAACTAAGACTAAAAGGAGCCAACTAATGACATGCATTCAAAGGTCAATTGAGCAAAGATTGTCCATGACGAGTGTTACTTTCCGTTGCTGGAATCGATAACACAAGCCTAGGTCTGTCTGTCAAAGGCCTCCCCGGTTAATTCTTCTAATAAAAATATCTGTGCCGCTAACAAATTACTTGAAATTAGAAAATATTACACTTTTTCACCGATCTTCATAGGTTTCTAGAACCTCTAGTGCTATTGAATGTCGAAGTCTGTACGCTAAACGTGATGAAGCAGCCAATCGTTCTTTATGGCCACCCTTTCAAAGTTGAATGCTTAAACCAAAACTTGACAGATGGGGCATTTGTTCCTCAATTGCCTTCACATTGCGATGAAACAATGATTAGTAAGTCTTCGTCTTACTTCTGTGCACTTACTACAGCGTTTCTGACGAAACCTCTACCTGACTATGGTATAAATAACAGAAAGGTTATTACTTCTTTCAGTAACTAATGTGTCTTTATGTGTCGCGCAAAATCCGTGTGCCACTTACTTGTCGTTTTTATTGATTTGAACGTTTTACCTGACGGACGAACTAAACTGGATCTGAATAGCTCTCGTCTGTCAACGCTGTTTAATAAGACTGGCTCTGAAAATTCCGCCAGCAAATATTGAATAGTTTTCTGGTCTAAAGCTGAACTTAACGTATGGCAAACCTTTATCGTGCGGAGCAGCTGAAAGGATTTATTTTAATATGGAGCGTCATCCGAGGTTATTATTCTTTTTTTATCGGCAAGCTTATGCTCCGGTTTGCCTCATATCTACTGAATTGCCTCTTGGACTCGACGACTTCGACCTCAAAAAATATCCACAGGCCTCCCATTTTTGGAACATCACTGATGCCAATCAAATGATATTATTTGTTTGATCGTCTGTTTCGCGATCATAAATATAAGAAAACTGATTAGTATAGGGTTCTTAGAATGTCTCTTTTTTGGAATGGGTTCTTTGAAAAAAAAGCTTCAATCTTTTATTCAAGATTAAAAGCCGTATGCGACCTTATTTTACATACGTGTTACCCCCGAACGGTAAATAATCTCTGCCTGAGACACTGCAACCTTCCATCTTCTGCAATTACGGGTACGCTGCTTCCAGTTATCCAGACCAAGCTCTATGGCTTGAAGATAGTGCCTTCCGCGTTGACATATGCACAGTGCACTATCTGCCCCAGAAAGCGCTTCAAATAACTCGATAGATACATAATAGACTTACTCGTTGTTGGCCAGGAAGAACCGGTCCTCGATTTACAAATCGAATGTTCTAAAAGGAAGGGGTGTACCACTGCTGCCAATAAACAAATTTTCAAGTCTTCAATGATTGTCACCCAGGAAATCAAATTCTGAACACCTATCCCAGTGGACAATATATCTGTCATCCTTTCTATTCTTTTCTATGTTGTCATCTTTGACTAACTGGTGATTGCCGGTTGCACTGTTCCATACATCTGAGAACACCGCCAGCATTATGTGTCAGAGTGAGTTCATTTTCGGAGGTGTCTTCATTTCATATTTGCTTTGCTTCACTAATAAGAGTGTCCTTACGTATCGTACCATTGTTTGTTATGTCCAATCATGTAGTTCGTATTCCTTTGTATATATTATATATATTCTCTGCGTAAGGTGCTCTCTTAGCGCTTTTTACACGAAACCCAGTCATTCAACCCAAACCTTCAAGCTATAAACCAGAGAGTAATTATGCCACTTCCTGACTTAAGACGATGCCTAATGCCTCCAGTCACTTAAGTTTTCTGTTTGCGCGACGCAATCAACACGGAAGTACTTACCGTCAACTGCCCTAACATTGACCAGTTTTCAACTTTGAGTTTGAATTTCAAAGCTTTGTTTATGAATATCTGCAATGTGCGACTTTTAGTTTAAGGGGACTATCATTCTGAGCTATTAAATAATAGTTTTACTAAACTAGGTCAATTCCTATTGGATTTATATAGAAAATAGTGGATGGTCAATGTTAGGGCTCCGAATTCCTAACATTGACCGCCTTATGAAAATGTACCACTAATATAGGTTTTGAAGTATATTTGATTATTATCTTACTTATTTTTTTCTCCATTTGTAATTAAGAATTATGTTCCTTTAAGAAAAAAATATATGTCAACTCGATTTTTCTCTTATTGATTTTTTAATAACGTTTTTTTGAAAGCAATATCCATTTTTGTCAGTATCAAAATACAAACATAAATAAAAAGTAACCTTATACTTTCTAATTACAAAAAAACACTGCAATGAATTCATTTTATGAAGTAAATAAGGCAAAATAAATACATTATTTAAACATATTTCTTATAAGAAATAAAATAAATAAATAAATACATGTATTAATTATTAAATGTAAATAAATTCGCGTAGGTATTTTAGGTATGTCAACATCAAACTTTGTATTTACAAGAAGATTAAATTACATTTACAAAAAAAAAAAAAAACAGATACTAGTATACTAGTATATAGGTAGTATAGCCGGTCAATGTTTGGCACTTTCTCCAAATGACACTGGTCAATGTTAGGATCCAGGCGGTCAATGTTAGGAATTGTCATGAGCCTTCGAATTGCTTTCACAAAAACCGTATTATTTCTAATTGCCTAGTATTTTTGTGCACAAACTATATATTTTTTAATATAAAAGAACTCTAAACTACTCACCTTAAATGTTTATTTTGTTATAAAAACGATTGTTTAGGTATAACGGACCAAAGTTTGCAACACACAAAACTACACTACTTTAGCACCACTTTGAAATTTGCCGCCAAAACTCACATTCATTTGAGAGTACTCTTTAACGTATAATATGACATCTATTGACTAATAGATGAACATAAAAAACCAAGAATTACTTTGAAATCGTATATGAACTCCTCGCCAGAGTGGTTGAAAACATTTTCCTGTTTTTGGTCAATGTTAGGGACCCGGTCAATGTTAGGGCAGTTGACGGTACTAGTATAAACACCTCGCGACAGCCCTTGGGCCATTAACTTAATCATTAAATCCTCGCTACACACATGTGTAGATAACTAAATTAATTTGCATTATTTCCAAAGTAACTGGTTATCATTGCTACTTGCACAACAAGCGATCGCTCGATTTACAAGCTAATGATCTTGGGTTGCTGTAATCAATCAAAAATGGCTATCATTGAGGAAACACCCCACCCAAGATTTGCTCGTACATGCAATGTAATCCGACCTTGAACTATGTAATCGACTTTGTTATCATTGTAGTTGATGCTTTTATCTCTTCACTATCTCCTTCTAATGTCCATCGACTAAGTTATTTAGATGTTTACCGGGCTCTGTTTTCAAATGGATTGGTAAGCCGTTTTCAAGTCACCCAATTACTCATCCTTTCGGCCAAAATAATCTTTCAATTCCAACGAACAAAATATGACTAAAGCTTCGATTGTCGATACCATGTTTGTGTGAAGATTCCAATTGGCCGGAAAATTTGTAAAACTTTGTATGACTCAACCCTTATTTTATGGCAACTTTCACTGATTTAATTTTGGGTTTAAATTTGAGCTAATGGCACCGGTGACCACTTCAATTCGGAGTCCAATGAATCGTTTTGAACGTCTCGCGATTTTAGCGAAAGAAAGTTGTTGCATGCACATCGCAGACATAACGAGTGTTTTTCATTTAAATTTATCCATTAAATTTTATATTATTATTTCATTTAAATTCATTATATCGTTTGTAGAGAGATAGTCATCAAGCGATCGTTGACGCTTGCGAATTCATTAGGCCAGACAAATAAAGATACCATCGAACATGCAGACGGGCATTTATAGACGAATATTGATTTTCTATAGTGCGACTATTAGAGCTATATGGATATGGACGGAGTGATGTCATCACGGAGTAAATTACTATTTTTGGTGTTGTAGAGATAGTCGATTAAACATGTGCTTGACTTCTTTTTTTTTGTGTAGATAATATTCTAGTGATGAAAGTTGGTGTATGGAAGTTTGTGTTATTGTGCAGGGAGGATTTACTTTATTAAGCAAAGGTAACCGCTGCAAGGCATAGATAATAATTTTTTGTTTAACTGAATAGGTTACGTTCATTTGCAGCTCGAGTGCTTTGTTGTTTCACAGAACAAATGTATCTTTATGTTAAAATATGTTTGCTCCTCGATTTTCTTATGTACCTAGGAGTACCAACTAATATGATATAAATAACATATTTTCTTTATTTTGCAAGAAAATTGGCATCACTGGCGCTAGTTTTCTATTATTTTTGTATACATTTAAAATTCACTTCGTTTACGATCCCCTTTTAAGTTGGAATTGCCTCAACAGGTTCTCTGGCATATTTCAAAGCACAATTGTCGGCAAAAATTCTGTGTACTATTATTTTATTTATCTACCTATATAAAAAAGGGTCCTCCAATTTTATACTCCTACTCCTCAGTCATTTTATTCTGAGCTTCCACAGTGCACTTTGATCGTGGTTTGAACGAAAAGAAACGCAAATTCAGAGCTCCAATGAGATATTATTTCTAGGACCCATACAATGAAGACGCCTCCATATCTACGACTTATTAAAACATATCTGGCATTTTGTAGTACTTCTTTGCGTGCAAAACTTGGGCCGGTATTGGTTGTTTTATTATTTATTTAAAATCAAGTTCAAAATTAGCCTTTGACGTGATTCCTTGCATTTCCAAAACTAAATATGTAGTTAGGTCCCTACGGACCTGTTGCGCCAACTATTTATTTTTATTTATTTTAAATTGCTTGTTAACTAATCACTAAACAAAGAGATATGTTATAGTAGTAGATTTTGTATCGATTAGTAACAGCAAACGTATATGTCATCCAAATAGAGATTAATCTACTTCAAAGGCAAATTGAAATCTCTTTGACATTGAATACTCTAGTGTCAAGCTATAGCTGTCGCTTGCACGTTCATACCTACTTGCCTTCGCTGTTCCGTTTCTAGAACGCCGTTGACTCTGAAAGTCTCTGTCACACATGTTCACCGTTCGTCATATCTATTTGAATTTCATATTGTTAGTGCTGTATTAAAATACATATGGGCGTACAGAACCTTTCCGACAAATTGCTGCCCAATGTCATGGAAAATATCGCATAAACTCCGATATCCGGACAAACACACAGATCAGCACAGCAACCACAAATACACAATTACACATCGCAAAAGTGTCTTAAAAATAAGGAAATTCGTTTCAAATTACTACTTGCAAAACTGTCCATCGTCAATCATGTTCCATCACTGTCAATAAGAACGAAAAGACGGAGTGCTCCACTCACATAGAACAAACACAGAAAACAAATCCGTTACTTCCACTATTTTTTTTATCATTTCCACTTTAATACTACTCTTACCGAGAAGGGAAACAATATTCATGTACACAGATAATGCCACAGTCGCTGATTACCAATTTTACAATCGTGATCCAAAGACATCATGAATTTTGATTTTTTACGTGCCACACGCGTTCGTAGGTAGTCGTACGCCACCGCAATACAGCTACCACCAGCAGCTGCTTGAGAGCACGTGCTAAAAGAGGCAGAAAGCGTTTTGCCCCGCCACTACTGCTCCCGTCATAGACAGCTATCAAACGAGCCGTAAAGAAGAAAAAGGCACAGAAAATAGAGAGAAAAGAAGAAAACATTTCATCAATTTATCTTCAGGTAAAAAGCGTAAAAACAAACGACTACAATTATCATTGATCTAAATCTGTATTAGAAAAACAACATCTAACAGTCATTGCTAGAGTTTTTGTGTGTGTTTGTTGCATTACTATTATTACCCGACCTCCATCGTTCGGTTATTTCCGCAACCGACAACGATGACGATACGATAAAATCAAATGCTTGCTACGTGAGTGAGATTACCCCACCATTGGCATTTACATACGAATCGGAATTAGAACTGCACGCAAGGTGAATAGGTACGCTATGTTTGCATACAATCAGAGCATACAATGAAATCAAATCTGCCGAGAGTATTTGTTTTTTGTTTTTGCAAAATGTGGTTAATAATGCTGGCCACCAAAAGTGACTGGTTATGCAGTTGAACGAAGAAAGTATCCCCACATCAGGGGATCCTTTGAAATGAACGACAGGCAAAGGAGAATGGCAATACCCACTCAGGTGCGTGACAGTGAGACGTATTACATTTTCGCATGAATGTCGCCTTCTGAAGTTCTATAAGGTCAAACTGCGTTGTTTGTGAGCAAACGCGAACTTTATGTTAGATAAGGTAATGCTATGTTATATTTGTTGGGTGTCACTGTATTTTAGTTTTTATCAGTATGACGACAAACAATGACAATAAAGAGCATTTTTTGGCGTTTCGTGACAGGTGTTAATATATTATTTATTTCAATGTAGCAATGTGACTACGTACTTAGCAATTTGAAGAAAGTCAGTTTTAGCCTGTCAGCCAGAACCTCCTCGAAGATCTATCAGTCTCAGTCCCTTTATATTTTGACAGTCTCCAAAATGCAGTGCAAAATCCATCAACAGCTTTTGCTTGGTACAATTCTCCACTCTCTTTTCGCACACGTTTATTGTCCGGGATATTAACTGCTTGCGAAAATTTGACATTGGTACTGCAGTGTTGCCAGGTTTTATAAGAGGTTTTGGAACCAAAAATACCAGAACTTAAATATGAAGATCAAAAATCCACATTTTTGTATAATTCATAGGCACACTTATTCTGATTAAATTATTTTTAAAGACGACAATATTAAATTGGAAAAGCAACACAAACTCGTAACATTTTCCAATGTTAACAAAAAAGGGTGCATACATACCGCATACTTGGACAGTGTGTTTTCATATTCATGCATATTTTGTGAGATGATAGAGTCTGTTCAAAAATTGTATGGAAATGGAGTTGGCTCATTTACAATTAAATGTATATCTATAGCTTTAGTTACCTATTCGAAAAGAGCAAGTTCGCAATGGAAGTATTTTTTTTTAAAATACCAAATAACATATTTCAGGAGCCGGTGAAAAGTTGGAGTATACAAATCGGAGATAAATAGCCAGTGCTGGTAACACTGCTACTTGTGTAGCAGCTGATAAAACTCTCCAAAAAAAATCTCCGCTGCGTTTTCGCTGACGTTTCGCTGGCCATTTGGAGACTACCGGAAAATTTCGTTCCGGAAAAGCTGCGTACTAGGCAGTATACCCAAAGTAATGGTCGTGGGCAATAAATTCCTATCGGGGTTGTTTTAAGAAATTCTAGTGATGCTTAGACCTTTCAAGACTTTTTTTTCTTTCCTTTTTTGTACCACTTTACTTCTGTCAAATTTAAAGTCGTGTTTTGGGTGAATGTCCGAATATAAACACAAGAGAAATAGAAAACTATATTGCGGGCAAACTAATAGTTGGTACAGTCTATTTAGTAGTAATCTCGGACAATTATTCACTTTAGCAAACGAGAAAAAGGTAGATATAACGAACTGTTTCGTTAATGATTTAATTTTGTCGAAGTTTGTATTTGGGTTTGTTCGCTGTTCACAGCAGCAACGTACAAGGTTCAACCACGAAATTCTACAACAAGTCTGTGGTCTAACCTCAAACTAAGTCCAACTAATTTGAAAGCCACTGTGCATTCCCAGAAGCAGCTGTAAGCTGTATACATTTCTGAAATCTCATATAGATACGAAACATAAGCAGAAAAAGCTTCAATTTCGTTAAGCATAACTACGCCTCTGCTCAGCTATCTACCGACAAAAATTACGACAGCGGCAAATAACCAAGAACACCCACGCGTTACCCCAAGAATATAGTAAGGGAAGCAAACAATATTAAAGAAAAAGCCCGCGGGCGGGGAAGCACACTTTATTTGCTTTTTATTAATTTTTTTCTTTCTGCTGGCCTGCTCTATTGTGACGAGACAACAGGTAGGTATGCGTCATAATTGACAATAATTCAGTGAATTCCATAATAGCAATATGCCTACAACAAAGCTAGCCTGCCTGCTACCTTCCATCCATTTATCCAATGTCTACAATACATTTGAAGTAAAAATATAGCTTGAAGAACGACTACACGTCCATACACGGCAAGCCGAAAGTATCTTAGATTGTAGTAGCGACAAAACGACGAAGCACATAGCCATACGAAACACGAAAGACGATGTTTGAAGAATTTTCGAATTAATAATGCAAACGCTTTCAATGCGCAAACTCGCTGTCAATTTCCGCAAATCGATTGCGATTCCGATTCTAGTTCCTCTCTTTGTATCGTCTTACTCGCTCATTTGAAAAAATAGAAAAAAAAAAAATGGTTTTCGTTCCGTTTTCCGCTTTGATGCAGTAATTCGATGTTTGTGTTGTGTATCGTTGGATTTTCACTCGCTCTCACTATTTTTGCCGTGTGTCAGTGTCAGTTTTTGTGATTTTATTTTTTTAGTACACAACATTTCTCTAATAGTGAGACACAACCGACGGCATAATATTCCGAGTCGGACGTTCACTAATCTGAATATACGTTCTGACGTTTATTCAACTCGTTCCCCCCGATTGTTAACAGTGTTAAATTTGAAATACCCTCGTACGATGCGAATCAGTTGAGCGCAATTAAAAAAGTTTTTGAATAAAAAAATAATAAAAACCTTGATTTGTTTTTATTTACCTACATTGTGTTAAATGTTGTGTCTTGCGTTCACTGTAGAAAGAAGTGAAATTAAATAGTAATCTTAGTTTTGAGATGCTTGTGTTTAAAATCGCACACGGAACGGTTTGAAAGTGGACTTGATGTCCTGTCCTGTCGTTAGAAAGTGAATTTAGTAAAACGGATACGGTTGAAATCTGTCGAATAAATAAATTAACCAAGTGAATTAAAAGGAATGATTGTGTCACCTGCTTCAAAACGAGCAGTAGGTTACGGGAAATAATTGTTTTAAAAGAAATTCTTATACATCAAAGTCGGTGAAGTTTGGATAAAAACAACAGCAATTTCACGGTAAATTGAACGCTTACGAGTATGTCAAGATCAACTGAAGAAATTTATGTGTAACAATAAAAGCTGGGAATAGTGAAAATATTAATCTGGGAAATTATGTTTATGTGATAAAAATCAGTTAATCTGAATACAAATTAAAGTTTTGACACTTCTATGTGATCGACCAACTGTATTATCGTATCGGTGACAAGTTTCACAAAGGGTTAAATACTACATCGCAGATTTCTTTGGGTGGATTCGTTTTTAGCATGTGGCCCACATCTAGGAAGTGATTAATAGAAAAAAGATGATGCCGATCATGCATACAATATATTAAATGTCATTCATACTGACATATCAAGTTGTGCCGTCTTCGCAATGGTCGATTTCGAATTATAAGGCCACGCACACACTAGTCGGTAGTCGCGTCGGTTCACTCTAGTTAAATATAAAGGCGCTTCACTTTGCTGGCAAAACAGAAGCGGATTTAATGACCAGTTCATTCATAAATCAAAAAAGTATTCCTTGGTTTTGTTGATAATTTTGACAGTTGGTAAATACATCAGGAATCCAGCAATGGTTTACGCTCACCGCTAATTCGTTGGCTCAAGAAGGTAGTATTTGAATAGCAAGACCATAGAGAAGAGCTTTCAAAAAATCCTTGCAGCTAATTCCCTTGCATGAGAAAATGAAAATGAAGTGTCCGAGAATTGTCAAAAGAAAGAAACTCATGCAAATGTTCCATCTTTCAAAATTGTAGCTCGTGATACTATGCAACCTGCGTAAACAAATTTAAAAAAATAAATGTCATAATCTTGGCTTACCTGATGTCCCGGCAAAGGCTGCTTAGCTGAAAAGTGAAAAGCAAAATTGTCCCCTCCTTGAAAAATCGTACAATCTCTTGTTTAACATATTGAACTGACGTTTATGTTGCAGTTGGCATGAACAAAAAATAATTCATAAACTTAGTGCTACAACCGTTCCCGTAGTTTTTATGCATTTTAACTATTGCAAAAGCTATTAGTCTTTACACTTCCAATATTGACTCTTTGCTTCTTCCACGGAGAAAAGTAGGGAAACTATTGCGACAACTATTGTGAATTAAAATCTCGTCCTCGGGGCAACTTTACAATCACCGATTTTGCATATTTTCTGTTACTAACATATCCCCCACGATTCAAACTACCCCCCAATCGGTACACCATGTTCACTAAACTGAATTATTTCCCTAGGAACTCTGTGGAAAACGAAACGAAATGGGGAAAGTTTCCTAGAAAATTCTTGTGCATCCTTGACTCGTGTCCACCGAAAAGGGGATGAAATACACCAGCCCTGCTGTGTGTTTACTCCCAGCGTTTGCTATCTCTTTTCATCGACACCGACGAGCGACAACAAGAACCTATTCTCGCACGCGAGAGCACACAAAAACCAACCCTTGTACACGCTACTTTTCCATATACCATATTCCATTTGATTCTATTCGAATTCATCCCCTTGTTCAAGAGGGTTGCGCTGTTTCATTAAAACAATTTTTTTTTTTTATTTGCTATGACCGAGGAAACTTGTCTTTATTAATGTCTCATCGTCGTCGGTGTACGCTGTACTTTTGTGCCGTGTAAAGTGAATTGCTCTCCCATACTGTGTCTAAAAAAAAAAAAACTATATAGGGAACATTCAAATTCAGTGCTTAGTGAATCACTTTTTTCGAAATTCTGTGAGTTTGCCAAAATTAAAGCAAAAATTCCTAGAAAAGAATAAATAGAATTATTTATAAAAATGTTTCACTCCTAACATCGTCTAATCACCTTACATCTCTCGCTCATTTCCGTCCGTGCGAAGATGAAAATTTAATAATTCGTCTTTTTATATTTTTTTTTTCATCTCGCTGGTTTTCTGAAATTCATGTTTGCCATTTTCTTTACTGTGTACATCTTTGGAGTGAAATAAAAGAAAAAAAAATTTAACAAATAATATAAATAGCAACACTTGGGAAGAAGAAAAAAAAGAAAAGTCGAACAAGAGCAGAAGAATAAGGAATAAGGTGAGCTTTACAAAAAAACATAAGCCAGACTAATCCAATACACAGATACACCAACGCACACCTCAAATTTGCGAGCTTCCTTTCCCCGTATTGGCCGTCGTCACCGATCAAATCACCCACCCCACCCCACCCCGTGTTCTGTTTAGTTTACACTTTTTAAATTTCATTGAATTGGTTGTCCATTCCAAATTTGGCCCATAAACCGCTTACCAAATTTGGATTTTTCAAATCGGATGTATCTCGCTCCTCTTTAGATATACATTTCTTTGTATGAATAATAATTTTGTTCCCAAATGTGGAACTCCATATTTATAAAGTGGACGACAAGACGACGACGAATCGTTGTTTTTTTTTTCAAAATCTTCTTTGTACGATTTACACTGAGTATATATGGATAAATAATTTATTGTTCCTCGGTTTTTATTCAAAACGCTTCGTGAATGGCGTAAACAATACGGCCAAAACGAAAGGGTACCCACAGAAAAAGAAAACGCTTTGCCTCTGCTGCTGTTGCGCATATTTTTCCAACCAGAAGTGGGCGTGGGGGTGGCTGTGGGCTAAGAGATATAGGGTGCCAGACATAGGCAACTTGCTCTATGGAAACAAACATTTTTTTTTTTGTAAATTTACTCGATTAGACATCGAATTTTAATCGAATCTATTTGTGAGATTTTTCTGTAATGAATCAGCGTCATCTAGTGGTTGAAAAAAGTTCAATGTCGTGCCCTAGATTCATTGTCGCCTGTCATTATGAGGAATCGTTGATTTTTTTTCAATTAAGTTTGTGGCAATGAAATGCGAGGCTTTCCCGCGAACAAAGGATCAAAAGTCCTGGCGACTATATTGGTTGTCTCGCTCTGGCGTTTTGTCATAGAAACCGGATTGTGTATAGTGTTCTATCTGAATCCCATTAGAATAATGTTGTCTGGTGTTATTCAAGTGGCTGTTTGTTGTCACGTCAATTTTTCGATGTAGAGGAATTTGTACATTTCGCGCATTTAGACTGTTCTGCGACGTGCGTCAATATATCGTGTGTAGAGTACCCATGCAATTTGAATACGGGAGGAACGATATGCATTGGAATGTGATTATTTGGAAAATAATTACAATTACCATATGGAAATTGTGTAACGAACGTATATTATAATTGTAGCAAATTAATTCACGTTTGTCGGGAAATGCTAATCAATTTAGCATTTTTATAATTATATGTCGTGTGCTGATAGATGTGCTCTGTCATTATAAAATGTAATTGGGGGTACATCGGCTTTAACAATTATTTCGCCGTCCACAATGTATTTCGGAGAACTTGAATGGAATTCGGTTTCGACGTGGTACCCACTTTATAAGTATTTAACTTGACATGAGTTATTGCAAATTGATTGTTTGCCCACTTTGGTTGGAATTGTATCTGTTTCAAACAACTCCACAAATTGGAAGTTAGACTCTATATGAACATTTGATTTCTGGCAGTCAGTTCTTTGAATATATTCACCTATTACCACGTGTATATAATTTGGTTAAATATGCCTGCAAGTATATAAATGGCCTGACCATCCATTATTCAATTTAACAATAAATAAAAATGTCTAAATAAACACATTTGTTAATGACTTTTTGGAAAAAAAGTATAAAAAATCGATATAATGAATGACATCAAACAATATATCATTCTCTATACTGGACGTCTACTGATTGTTTTTGATGGGACATTTCGTGAAATATACATTTCACACTTAAAAATTCAGTCCATCATCCGAAGCAAAAGAAAACGTTAAAAATTTAGACAGCAGAATAATTAATTATACCTCCCGGAGCAGAATTTTTTTTTGACACTTAATTGCCAAAAAATTAACCAAGGTATATTATTCCACAACATTTATCAAACAACGGTTGATATTGGGAATTTCAATACTGTTGCCTATTTTTATTTTGCTCTTCACAATAATGTCAACATTTTGCGAGCACTTTTGATTGACAGACAGTTTTTTCATGTATGGCACAACAAGTTTTTAACCCAATAAAAAATCTCTGACTTATCGCAAAACAAACTAATCTCGACATGGAATGAACTTTATTTTCGTAACAGAAAAAATTCCCGCGTGCGATCAAATCTTATTTTTTGGTGATACTGAGCTGTATTGTAAGCAGTGTACAGCAGAAAAACGGTATTCGCGGTTCGTCTGGACTCCGGATTTCTCCACAAGCAAGGAACACCAATAAGAGGTGTTATTTTGGTATTCAAAGAAAAATGGCATTTTTTGAGATAAATGATCGGATGTTTATTTCATAATAAAGAGGAAGGCATGCCGTTAATAATGAAAAACAACATCAGCCAAATGGCCACCACGAGCACGCATACAGGACAATATCCTTTTCATGAAATTTTCTATAACCAAATCGCAAAGTGGCTGCCCTATGTCCTCGATAGCCTCACGAATTTTATCTTTGAGGTCTTGAATCGACGCTGGGCTGTTGGCGTAGACCTTATCTTTCACGTGGCCCCAAAGGAAGAAGTCGCAAGGTGTTAAATCACAAGATCTCGGTGGCCAATTGTGATCACCTCTTCGAGAGATAACACGGTCCGAAAACTTTTCCCTTAAAAGATCAATGCTTTCGTTGCTTGTGTGGCATGTAGCGCCGTCTTGTTGTCTGTATTGCGGTCCGAAAAGGTGCTTCACGACGACCAAAAAATGCTTTAGTTGTGCGAACTGTGACTGCAAGATTTTCACAATTTTTGTAGTGAATTTAAATAATTTCAATGCGTTGTTGAAGCGTGTATCGTTCCATTTTTAGTAATGGCGTAGTTTCTACTTGTCAAATGTCAAAGAATAAAAGCTTCAAAAGTGACAGCTACCGAAATAGCGGGTCATTCACAATAACACCTTTAGATGGCATATAATGTTGTAATTGAATAAAAAAGGCTGTGGATTTGATGACATTTGGTGAATACTGGAAACTACTGTTCGGTTCAGTTCTTAGGGAATGGTTTGCGTATACACTCTGGAAAATGTTCATTTGATCGAGAAACTACGGAAATAGCTAAGACACAAGGCCTTAAAATACATTTCACCCAGCTCCATACCTATTTACTCAGATCCCTTAAGCTGTACCCACTTGGGGGCACGAGCTTCTCGAAAGCCACCTTTTGATGTTCAAGTAGATAATGGTTTGGGTGCCCACTAAAAGAAAAGGCTTACTTTTTGTTTGTCGAAACTTTTCCAATCGACTTGACAAATTTTGTTGAATTTTTAGAAACTTTTCAATAGCTACACAAAAAAACAACTCCTTTATTAGGTTTTGAATAAAAACAACACAAGAAAGGGGTTTCGAACTCTAGAAGAAGCTACGGTTACCAAGTAAAGAAAACATCTTAATTACAAATTCCAAATAAATGTCACATCTTCTTAAAATGTTAGAATTAAGTGCTCAAAACTATAGACATAAGCTTTGCTATGAAAAATCTTGTGAAGTGTAGTGGGAACTTCGGAAATAGCTTGTCAGATGACGGAACTTAAGGATTTGCAACAGACAAAACCCATAGTGAGACCTCATACTTCGAAGAGCGAGGAGGAGATGACAGTTCTAAGCTTGTGGCTCTTAGTTCTTATGAAATTGTATAAACGAAGCTGTATAAGAACAAATGCTGTTATACCAGTTTGACGTTTAGCGTGACCCAATAAAATCAATAAAACCGCCCAACTACGCGCAAAACCAGAGAAATACCATTTTTCTTTGCAAAATTCCAGTCCACTGAATAGTTCCATAAATAGGTGAGCACATACTCGTACATGTTTCCCGCATAAATGTCAGTCCTTATAGTCGCATCAGCATCAACCCTCCAGCTGTCGCTGTTTGTTTTCTTTGATCACAAAATGAAACCCAAATTGGTGTCAGTTGCCTGTTTTTTTCTGTTGTTATCCCCATCATCTTTTGATTTTGTTTTCCTCTAGCCCATGCTGACGATGCCAATATTCTTGTAAAAGTCCTTGGGTAAGTCATTAAAACACAGTTTATTCAACGTCAATGTCTGAGTTCTTTTCTGCTGCTCAACTCAATTTCTTTCAATGCATCGACGAGGGAGTTTTCAAAAGATAACAGATACTACGTCTTAGAAATATCGATATCTATTGACCAAACGATTTTCCGATGAAGCTCCTCACATTGAATGCTTTCGATTGCTCAAAAGACAGCCATATGTCATGTGTCATTATGAAATCAATACCCTTTGCGAAATGACTCAAAATTCTGCGGCAGAATATAAAAGAAAACAAACAAACAGACAACAAAAGTAAAAGTTAACCACAAACAGAGAACAAAAAGAAGCAACAAAACAGCCATCGCGTACAAATAAACGCTACTTATTTCTGACCTTAATCCTTGCTCCAATATTCTCTACAGCAAACCAGAGTGAGGGGACCCAGAGTTGGTATTACATTTCTACTTCACGACCACCCCTAGGACACACTTTCCGTATCTATTCGCTTTGAAAATCATTGCATTCTGTGGTTTACTCTTTTTTTCTGTTCGGTGGTATCCGCTTTTGAATTGCATTGCTTTGGGTGCACAGTAGGTAATTATCTGCGTTCATACCTTTTTTGCAAGGGACAGTGGGTCACTAAAGTAGTGCATCAGTTGTTGTTTGTTTCAACTAAAGGTACATTTATTATTTAGTGTCCTGGCTAGATTTTACGAACTTTTCTAGAAAATATTTAGTGTCACGGCTAAAAATGATTATTCAATAAAACAAAAGAACCATTTGGAAAAATTTAAAATCACAGGTGTCAAGAATTTTTTGTTTTGTTTGTTTTTCCTGAATGACGTGCTGAATTTTTTAATAGGTGCGTTCCAGATTATCTTGGGCATGGGCTGCGATGACAGATACGTGACATGATTTATATTAACTCGCGTGATTTATGAATCTTGAAAATGTAGGATGAATCGAGTATTTGTTTATGTGAACACTTGAAAAATTAATCTTAACTTCTTACGTCATTGGATTTGTTTTATTTGACAGATTACGAACATTTACCAAGTAAGATTTTGCATGTGGAGGGAATTTTTCTCTCTAATTTTATTTAATTTCCATACTGGAGTTGAGATCAAAGCAAACTATCTTATAATTGTGAAGATTGTTCCATATAGTATTTAAATTGATTGTCAATAGTTTAGTCTGACAGCTGACTTACATGATGTTTCTGAATTTTCTTTGGTCTCGATTGATCATAGGTTTGTTTGACGTGCCTAGCACTAGTGCCCACTAGTGCGCACTGAAAACTGTCAGCTGATTTTCACACCTGTTAAAAACCCTGCACAACCCTTAAAACTCGGCTACTATATCGAACGCAAAGTATTTGTCGCCCTATCAGAGCCTACTTTCCATCATCATTTTAATATTTGGGTTTCAAATTCAAACAGCATCAAAAGGGGTCCCTTTACGGCCCAAGTCTGTCAGTTCTTCACATTGAAAAATATTTATCTTTTGGTGAACGAAGTGTGAACTATTTTTTGTTTATTGTTAAAAATGAGTGAACTCAATTCTTTTGAATACATAATTCATTTGTATTTACCTATATCACTATGAGCAAGTGAAATGACAGCGCAACTCAGCACTGAATTCTTGCCCCGACAAATTAACTGGGGTTTGTTCAGGGCACAACTAGGGCGCCCTAGAAGTCATGTCAAACACAGGTTTTCAGTGCCAGGGCGAGTTCAGTGCTATATCGAACACGCCCACGTCAAACAAACCTCATGTGGAAAGTTTTTTTCAGTCGACATGTAGATTGGGGACGACCAAGTATCTAGTTTACTAAAACTGACAGCTGGCTGACTTGTATCTCAGTTTTGATTGGCTTGGATCGGTTACATAAGCAGCTTTTTCAGTTTAAGTTTATGGTGGAGTAGCCGACGAATCTATTCAATTAGTGACTGAGAACTAAGTCTAAGTTCAGTGGAAATCTAGTGCATCTTGCGGCGACTGGAATTTCCAATGGGACCAGCTAAACATACAAGTCACAATAGCCAGTATTGATAGGTGATTGATCTTAAGTCAAATATCAACATAAATGTCACAGTAACTTCGACATATAAGTCAAAATTCGGTAGTGTAAACAGTTTGTTAAATTTATCAACATCTGGAAGTTTCGAAAGAGTTATCACATGTTTAATAAACTGACAATTGGCAATGTCACCTGTATTTTTGGAATCGCAAAGTTGCCAGAGCCGTGTTCAAAATGTTTCACTTGTTAATGCAAACATTGGTCTTGATTTTTCTCTCGATTCAGTTACTGTAAGTACTGTTTTATTGAAGTCAAAAGCCTTTGCGTTTGTAGGTTTGAGCAGATCGATACGTTTGACGTTTGCCATTGCATAATAAACTTTGACAAATTGGGAACATGCACTTGATCAGTCATAAGTGCCAGCATATTGGTGACAAAAACAAATAAACAAATTAGCAGCCATCATAAAAAATTTACAAAGTTAATAGAAAAACGTGGCTTGATGCTTTTTTCACCCGACCATTGTCTCATTACCGATCCACAGCCTTATACGGTTTAAGAGATCACATTTTGTTCTAAGGTTTTGAACTTATTCGATTGACAAGAGCACACTTTGGTCCGCCACTGTTTGTATGTCGTCAGTGTAACATGACCATGTGTGGCTTGTGACAAATTCACATCGCCTCCTTTGCTCATACATTTTGCATTTTTATTCATTACCTATTCCACTTGAGGAGGGTATTCCTTTTTTTTGCTTCTCGTGTGTGCATTTCAACATTCTATGTTGGAATTTTCTAGGTAATCAGGTTAAGGGTAAACATTCGTCTATATGCACCAGCGCCACTAAGGGTAAACGTTCCGCAAATGAATGGGCACTTTCCAAACAACAAAAGCGGATACAAAAGACGAAGACAAAACCAAGGCATTTCTGTGCTCTTGCTCCTCAGTCCTCACATTGATCTCGAATGAAAGTGAAAAAAAAAAAATTGCGAAAAAATGAAACAAGAAAATAATAGAAATCGACGAAGCGAATTAAACGGATGACGAGGTCGTTGCCGTTGTCATCATCATCGACATCATCGTCACCACGACCACATCGTTGTCCCTAAATACACAATAGACCCAGAGCCCTGAATAGACAGAAAATATATCGACTTATCTATAGAGCTGTGTGCGAGTAAGAGCATCAGTTGACGAGGGCCAGTGCACAGTAAACTGTATAAAGTGAAAGGAATCCTTATAAAAATAGAGTAATTAGGTATTGACATTATTTTGCTCCTCGTCGTCGTCGTTGTGCTCTCTTTGGAAAGCCATTAGCCACACTTGTGTGTGCTGCGGATAATTTTTTCTTTTTTTACATTGTAGGTCTGCTTTTCCACTTAATCGAGTAGTGGGCGGTTTTATAATTGCCATGGAAAATTGTATGTTCGCCATTATCACCGAAAGAAGCATTCGCAAAGATGATGATGATGGTATCCAATTCTGTTCGACGGTGTATGTCAGGTTATCAGCTTCCAACGACGCGACGGCAGGATCTGTGGGTGGCTGTTGCCATGACGATGTACCTACACTGAAGGGATTATTTTTGAAAAAGAATATGAAATGGTTCACCAGGCTCACCAAGTTACCTCATTTGATGTCTGTGTAGGAAGGCCATGGCGTAGGTTAATGAACACGCTGTTCGGGAGTCCTTTTTACAACGATTTAACCAAATCAAAGTATTCCCCTAAACTGTTCGTCCGTTGAATACGCAGTTTACGTTGGAGCCTACCCCAGTTATCTGTGCCGAGGAATAATTGAAAACGGAACAAAAGGGTCGTTTGGTCGACGGGCAAAAAGTTCGCAGCAGCAGCTGCTATTATCGCCCCTGGCTAGGGATGGCATACTCCTTTTAAAAAAAAAGGATAAATGAGCCACCTCGGTACGTAAATAGGACGAGTTTGTGGGCATTCTTTTTTTCTGATTATATCCTGGGAATCTTTTTTGTTTGTTTTATTCAGCCTTTTATCCCTTTTGTTTGTTTCCTTTGGGATAAAAAAATAAAACGGAAACAAGGAATAACCTGTACACTTTGTACACTTCATGCGACTTATAGTGAAACACCTTATACACAGAGTTGCAGGACCAGACCAGGTAAAATGATTGTAAACATCACCGCAAGGTTTTTCGTCGCGAAGTACTTCCTGCTTTGCACATTTATTTTTGTTTTTAATCCTTCTTTCATTGATTTTAATTTTGAAAACAAAAAAAAAGGATCCAGAGAAACCAGAAACCAATATAAGTTGATCCAGTTCATGGATAATTGTTCAGACGGTTCATTATTGTGTGCGCGGCTTCGACCAACCGACAGGGCAGGAGGAAACTAAAAGGATATGGAGTGTTTGTTCGAAATTCAGGTCAGATGAATTTTTGAAACCCATTGAAATTCTATGCACAACAGGAGTGCGCACGGAGGACAATGCCGCCGCGAGTTATGAAACTGAGAGGTGTTTTTCGCTGAAAGAAATGAATTTCAGTTCACTTCCCCAGTTAAATGGAATTACATTGGGGTGGAGATTCCTGGTTGTTTTCTTTCGGTTTTTTTTACGATCACTTACCACTTGGCTAGTCCAATGAACTCTTGCATTGCGACCATTTGAATGAAGCTGTTGGCCAATTTTCCTGACGGGCTACTTAGCTTTAGGTTATGTATCATGATTTGTGCACTCTGTAGTTTAATGCGTACAAAGTCCTCGGTCCATCCGGTTTTCAATCGAAGTCATTTAGACGACTGAATCGCACTTTTCTGAACAGGTCGCTGTGAAACTTCGCTATTTATCCTCTTCTCTAAAGCCAGTCTACGCAAACGGGTCTAAAAATCACTCGAAGAATTCCGGCCTTAAAGCGATCAATGTTTCTTGGTAGAGCACGACTCTCCGATACATAAATGGTACTTAATATTATTTGTCTTGTCCTTTTCCCGCTCGAAAAGGAAAGCCTTCAACTTCCTTTTGTTGTAGCTATTTACTTTTATGAAATATACTATGTGGCAAAATTCATTGGACCCTTTTAATCTGATGGCTTCTACCTACTCCTTCTGACATGTTTTTCTTGAGGGCCTCTAAAATAGTTTCGAAGACGACTTCTATGTCCCCTTTTCTTCAATTTCTTCTTGGAAATCTTTTGAAGTGTTTAAGCTGTTAAGGCGGCCTTAGTCGAACTAAATTCCCCCTTGTGCTTATTCGCACATACTCGTCCACACGGTTGGTATTGTATTCAACGTGAATTCTATGCCGCCAGCGAGAACTCTTAATTGATTTTGACTCTTACATAACAAATAAATAATTTTACCGACAGAAATATTTGCACATATTAAGCACACTCCAATCTGGCAACTTCCTATACCCCCAATTACAAATGCTGGAGCATCAAGTACCACGTACACGTACCCGTACCCGTACCACCATCAACCACCACCCCAACTAGCAATTTCCACCCTTAGCGATGTATGACATCGCTGGGGATGCAGAATATGCCGCTTTCTTTTTGTATTCCTTTTCAACAACAACCCAACCCCCGCCCGAGGGTAGTTTGAAATGAATTTGAAAATATGCTCTTATTTCGCTGGCTCTCGGAGAGCGCGCTGCATTGTGCAATCGGATTGTGAATATATTGTCAAGTGTGTGCTATACAATGGTACTGTACGTCTACAGTTGCTATTGCGCCAGTTCTCCGCATGGTATGTGGTGTTTGGAGGCCCCCCCCCCCTCTGACATAAGCAAAAGCAACCCTTGTAAGAGTTCTCATTAAGATGAACAGCCCCTGCACCATCATCATCATCCAAACAAACAGTTTCCACACAATTACGTGCGATGTGGAGTACAGTGCAATTGGGCTTCAGATAAAGTTGTTACTAATTCCCTCCAAACACGCTCATTTGGAAAGGAAGACAACTTAACGAGTATGTTCATATATCCCTATCCAACTGTTGTCGGAAGGCTGGTCTTTTGTTTTTCGGTTAAAACTAATCTTTTGTGCGGGATCTCAGTGTTTCGACTAGGAATCGGTTTCTATCTCTCTAACTTTCCCGCTGACCATTGCCACGTTCGTTGTGTTCCATTTTCACGTGTGTCCCATTGAAATGATAAAAAATAAAAATCTTATTAATAGAATATAATATTGCTGCTTCATAAAAAACATTAAGCTATTCAGTTTATTACTGTAAGGAAAAAGAATCGTGTAGGTCCGTGTGATTTATCGAGGTGAATTGTCATCGCGTGGACATCTGATTTAGCTCGGTGAACCCAAGAGTGCCAAATATTTACTAAACGAACGACAAAAATATCTTATACGACTCAGTTCAGTGAGTTTTCACCTCATACACAGTGCGACAGCTGTTTAAATGAGAAATTCCTTAATGTGATTTTGTTTACTTTATTTAAGTAACTAAATAACAAGTGTGTCAAATGTTTTATTATTTAAGAGTTTGACATTTAAGTTTTCAATAAAAATTGGAAAGCTTTTCTTTGGCTAAGAAATGTTTGTCCTCCACAAGCTAAAAATGTGTAATGTGATAAACTAAGAACAAATAGTTTTCATTAGTGGTGAAGGTTGGATGAGAATTTACGTTTGGTATGTTTAGTGACAGGTGGAACATTTCACAGATTAGTATTGGATTAATGATGTAAGATAATCGTCAAATTGGACCCGATCGCCATAGTCGTATTTTGTTTTATTTTTTGACAGATGTCATGAAAAGTTGTATGAATGAAACAGATAAAAAAAAAATATCCCCATTCGGGAATAATATGTCCCCCAGAATCTTTTCTGTTCAGCAATCAGTGCCTTGATTTTATGCGGTTTTTTCCGCAATGTCGCTAGTAAACGTTCCGAATCGGATTTGAATGTGTGCGTGAGCCGCGCTCTGTGACCAACGTGACCGTTGTGCGATAATTTGGCACTTTTTTCGAGGACCCTGATACAATTTGTTGCTACCTTTCCTTTTTTTTTTTTAGTTTGAAAGCCAGTTCGCAAATTGAACAAAAACTGTGCTTTCAAATAAATATCTTTAAAACGTAACGCGGCTATCTATCAGAACACGATTATAGTGTTTGGGAATCCAAACACTAATATAGACTGTAGATAGATCATTCTCACACAAATTTTCTTTTATAAATAAAACCAAAACAACCAAAAACCCATTCTAATTTGATGCCTCTTAGATTGTCCTCGAAAAAAGTACCAAACGCTGTTGTCAGATGATCTCATCCGACATCCTTCTCGCTACCTAAATAGGTTGCGTATGGGAAAGCTCGTCTGGAATTTCTAGGAACAAGGGTACTTTAGAACAGGAAATATTGGAAGTTGTCAGTTCTCGATATCACTCACACATTTATAGTATCCGCCTATACATGAAACCTTTCCGCATCCGCCATTGCGGAAAAAAAAAAACACAAAATCAGGGCACTGATTTACACTGCTGGCAAGGAAAACATTTCCATGGGAATTTATTCAAGATAACTCAGAGGATCTCTATTTCTTTACTTTTCTAATTTTACTGTCAAAATGACAGCAATGTGAATGAATTATCTCATCATTTGAGTGAGACACTTACGAAAAAGTAAGTTAGCAAAAGTTTATCAATTGTTTGATAAAGCTGAATCGGTGAGCGATGAAAGCTAATGCGAAGTACTTTTTGATGTATTCGAGTACGTAGATCAATTTAAATAGCCTAAGCAACAATGTTCAAGGGGGTGCATTGAATAAGAGATGAGATGACCAGAGAACCATCTGCTCTCGTATGAAATCTGTGAAAACGATTACTCCAGCTTAAGACAATGATTATATTGGAAACATGTGTCTTCGCCATAGGACTAGCGATCAATTTAAAACGATTGCTAAGATTTTAGTACATTGCCGTGCATAGCTGACGTAATACTTAATGCGTTCTAACAATATGCACGATAATTAGGTCAATGTCAAGAATAATTTTGAAATTACCCTGTCCTTAAAATAAAACTCTTCGCAGTGTCATGTTTGACAGACACAACTAACAAGCTACGTGTTGACTCAACAAATCTGTTGGCCTCTCATAAGAATTCATAAAACAAAACAATGCGCTAGCGTGATAACAGCTACACTATGATTAATATTGCCCTAGAGAAAACAGAAAACAAACAACTTTTCGCATCGATATCACATTAAAGAATCGCACCTGTGATAAGCTTTAATATGTTTTTAATTAAACTTCACATCCATCCACCTTTGTGCTTTTGCATATTTCCCTCGAATACAAAATTTAATTAAACCTGAGAATGTTGTTTTTAGAGAATTTTTCTTGGAATTCCCCTCCACCGAAATGCTTTGAATTGCTCGTGTAAGTTCCCACGAACGCTGTTATCCTCTTGGTAGATGGAATTTTCCTTTAAAACCCACTCCACCAAACTATGTTAAATATTTAATTATATATTTTTGTTTGCTTCTTTTTTTTTTTGTAGGGTGGCTATCCAGCGCGATTAAAAAAGGTCCTGATTGTAACAGCACCATTGTGGTTTAAAGCACCATTTAAGATCCTTCGGCTGTTTGTGCGTGAAAAGCTGCGCGAACGTGTCTTCACTGTGTCAGTGCCAACGCTGAGTTTGCATGTGCCGCGTGACGCCCTGCCCCGACACTTAGGCGGAACTCTAGACATAGATCACTCCACATGGTTACTGCATTGCTACAAATCGATGACGAATCGTGAAGACGAGCTATTGGCCAATATTGGGCACCAACCATCAAGCAACAACTTGCAAATAACAACAACAACTACAACGGGATCAACAGACTTTGTATTAGTCGGCGGAATTAGCGATAAAGGCGTTGTTGGGGGCGGCGCAGTTGTTGTCGAAACAAACGATAATAATCCCGACACAACGGCACCATTGAGTGAGTTCTGGTCGGAGAATCCGCCAAGTAGTGCTTCGTCCGGGTTCAGTGATGACGACAGTCTGGCCGGGGCAGAAGGAGATCCGAAAACAATTGAACAGATCGTTCAGATGGTGAAGGAGCGTGGCAGGCACGGTTTGTTCAAAGAATATGCTGATATTAGGAGTCGAGCGCCTGAGGGGACATTCATTCATGCAAAGTGAGTCTGAGTATATACGATATGTTAAGAAACTGGAATTTATGTATTTTTTTTTTTCCATTCAAAAGGATGCGGAATAACCTGACAAAGAATCGTTACACGGACGTGTTGTGCTACGATCATAGCAGAGTGGTTCTGTCACAGGACACAGAGGATTTGTCAGATTATATAAATGCCAACTTCGTAGATGGTTATAAGCAGAAAAATGCGTATATTTCAACTCAAGGTGAGTGCTAGTTGTGTTTAGTTTGAAATTGCTTAATATCTGAAACTAGTGATTTGAGGTTGGGAAAATGTGAAAAATTGCTTGGTATAGGGCAGATGCAGAAGCGAAGTTCACTAGAATATGTCAGATGCAAAGGTCGTGTCCTAGGTGTCGCTTACTGTTAGTGTTACACCAAATGTAAGTAGGGTGTACACACAATACTATTATTACACGGCGACAGGAAACAAACACATTTGAGATAAGAAGGCATACCCCATTATACCAATATGGCCCACCTTATTCGCAAACAGACTGAATTTTACCGCTGCTCTAGCGACTGTTTGCTTCTGATTGCAGGCGTGTTTACTTAGGGCATCTTTAGTAAGTGCATTGCATCGCTTGTTTATTTTGCAGTGGGGCTATTTTCCGCTCAAATTTAAGTATCTAAAGCTGTGAGTAATGGTCATGGGTTTCTTAATATTAAGACCAATATTAAACGTTCAGGTTTTTCCGATAATAAAGGAGAAACAAATAGAACTGACCACACTGATTGCTTTTTTGTGTAAACTATTCGTTTACTGTATACTTATGGCGCGAAAAAGCAGCCCTTACGGCTTCTTTGACATGACAATCGATGCATAACTTCGAGGTCCCGATGATCGAACACACTTGTTGGGTTGTTACTCTTTCAATCGCGAGTTTTCCCGTTTTGTATACATGAGTAAATTTTAAGATACACCTACAAAGAGTCGATGCAATGGTTTGTGCGGTGAAACGTCGATCAGATCGACTGAAAAAGGCAATTCGTTGTGAATGACTTATTTATATAGTTTTTCGTCTGACACTCGGAAGTACCGTTCCTGAGAAAGTTTCTGATGCTTAGCTCTAATTGATTTTCGCCACAATTTTCTTTCAGTCACAAACTAATATTTAATTCATGTGGCTTCCTTAACTATCTCTGCATAAACTCATGTCCGTATAAATCATTCTGAATGGTTTCTTCTATCTCTACTGAATAACAAGTGTAGAACTCGTAATCCCATTAGTTTACGTACGTAATTCACGATCCAATAAAGACGCCATAACTTGCGAAACAAATTTCCGCAAAACTATCGTTAGTTCATATGGAAAATCCTTATAATCCTGTTAAATCTTCTTCCAAAACGACAGAAGGACATGTCATTCCAAGTTTATAAACAAACAGAGTTATGTAAATAATACAGAAATATCCCACGAAACTATAGATAGGAAATGAGGAAAGTATGATGTATGGGCTCATTTCCATCACAAGCGTATGTTGTGTGTTCGTAAAATCAATAACCAAACAATAATATACAGCGGCCCATTTGATGAGTGGCCCCGATCCAGCTCCTTCAAATACGAATTGCGGAAAATGAGGTAATACTTTCGCTTCAGTCTCAAAGTATTGCCCCAGATTGGTGTTCTGCGGCCCAAATCTGTAATACCAGCCATTTGAATCGAAAGCCCACTTGAAAAACGTTATGTACCGCCTCTCACAACGAAATCCATTATTAACCCGGAACTTGTTCTTATTTTTTTGTTCATATTTCAGGTCCATTACCAAAGACATCCCATGATTTTTGGCGAATGATTTGGGAGCAACATTGTTTAGTTATAGTGATGACAACACGTGTGTTGGAACGGGGTAGAATAAAATGCGGTCAATATTGGGAACCAGCTGAAGAAACTTTCTGTGAATTTGGAAACTTCCATGTGCGAACAATTAGTATAAAAACTAATGAAGATTATACGGTAGCCTCATTAGAACTCAAAAATCTTAAGGTGAGTTCTTGTTACATTTTAAAAGTATATTTAAGTTGTTCAATAAAGGTTATGTAATTGAAGAAATTTGACGTGCGCTTTGATTGCATGATGCATGAGTTGGCAGAAATATTTGTCAACATCTACTGGTATTCGTATTAAAAGCCAAGTTTCCAATTTCAGACTGAAGAAACAAGGAATGTCTCACATTGGCAGTTCACAAGCTGGCCAGATTACGGTGTTCCAAGTTCGGCGTTAGCAATGTTAAACTTCTTGCAAAAAGTCCGCGACAAACAGGCTCAAATGGTGAAATCATTGGGTGACACATGGGCCGGCCATCCCCGGGGACCTCCAATTGTTGTGCACTGTAGTGCTGGAATCGGACGAACTGGTAATTATAGTTAAAAGCCGCAGCATCTCTCTCTGCTCAGAGGTAATGAAATAATCTTCTTGTTTATTACAGGTACATTTATAACATTAGATATATGCATATCGCGCTTAGAGGATGTCGGTACCGCTGACATAAGGGGCACTGTCGAAAAAATCCGTTCACAACGAGCTTACTCGATACAAATGCCAGATCAGTATGTATTCTGTCATTTGGCCCTCATAGAGTATGCCTTATCCCGTGGAATGTTACAATCAGCCGATCTCGAGGGCTTCGATGATCGAGAAGATGATTCCGATTTAATTTAAATGTCTATTTCTTTTTTTTATGTTTTTGCATACAAACTACTATTGTATTTATATGCCTCCTGAATAGTAGGCATCTTAAACAAAACATTTCAGTTGGTGTATTGTTTGAGGGACGACTGTGTGATGGGTCTGCACTGTGACGATGATGATCTGCTTCGACGTAGAAATAGCATACTAGAACCCTGTGATTTCTAAACAATAAAAAAGAAAAAAAAAGTAAATGTAAAAAAAGTCGTTCGTAATTTCTAACAGTCAGACTAATCACACGCCGCGTATGTTACCTTCTGTGGATGAATGAATTTTTAAAAGCGCCAGACATTAACAAGGTCGACACCTTAAGCAGATCAGTTTGGATTATAAATATAACATTAGAACATTTGTATTAGAAAGCAGAAAAGAAGACAAACTCAACTACACCTACACCACTACCCGCAATCCCTTATTGTATATTTCTTACATGAAACAAAAAGCCCACAACAAATGTTTATATTAACATTGTAGAGAATTTTTGTTTTATTCTATTTAAAAAAATCTTTCGTGTCTCTATCGTTTTATTTTATTTTATTTTTTTTTTTTTATATAAAGCATAATCTAAGTTTTCTTAAGAATATTATATATATATATATTATGATTAATTAAATAAAAAATAAATAAATGAGAAAACAAACAAAATAGAAATCAAATTTAATTAAAAAAAAAAACAAAACAAAATATCTAGTTAAGATTTCTAGAGAGTAAAAATCAATTATTGTATTTAAATGAACAACAAATGAAAAAAAATGATAATAGAATCGATGAAAAGATTTATGAAATATTATGAACAAAATAATAATTAAACAATTAAATGTATTGTACTATGAGAACTATTTTTTTATAGCTTTTTCAACTCAAGAGAACAAAAAAAGGAAACAAAAACTAATTATTGAAGAGAACAAAACAAAATTAAAGAAGATAGAAAAACAAAATAAATGGAAAACATTTTGTTTAGCAGAAAGTATGGGAGACGAAAGAAATAATGAAGAAAAACATTGAAATACATTGGAAAGGATACCGTCTTTTATCGGAGGTGATATTTAAATAGAAAAAGTAAATTAAATTTTTAAGTCGCATACAAAAATAGAGAAATTCCATAATTGGGACATTTCGAGAGATTCGTTCAGGATTTGTTCAATATTGTTTTCAGTATGGAGGATTAGTGTTTATTTTGTAAGCAATGCCTGGGTAGTGCACTTCAATAAGTGCTCGATATGGTAAACAGAGTTCTCGGTGAAGAGTTGACGTTGAATATTGTTTTCTTCTTATTTGGGAGGTTACAGGTCTATGGCTTTAGACTTAATTACTTAGTATGCCTTCATTTCTCCGTCAGAATAGTAGACTACGACTCCATTCGCGAGTATCTTGAGATTTATAGTTGTTTGATCTAGTACTAAACAACAGATTATAAAGGGCTTCAACATTCTCTGATCTTTTAGAAAAATGGTGTCTGGATAAAAATTATGAGAATAACGGATAAATCAGATTCGCAACATTTGTAGGCCGATCATTGGCGATAGTCTTTCTGGTGGCCAGAGGTAAAAGCATTTTGTGTGTAAATACGGCGTGTACCACAGCTAAAAAATGTAGAAACGTTCCCAACGTTACGAAATTATGAGACATCAATCGTTTAAAATGTTCCTCGTTGTTTATAAGCCACCTTTCACTCTAGCGGAAATCAAATTGCAGTGGAACGCATCAACCAACTGCCCCCTCCAGTCCGCTTGCTTCCTAGCTAGTTGCCTCCAGTAACGCACAGCAAATTAGTTGATGCAGCAAGATTTATCCATCGTCATAATTACTTCAAATTAGTTGATGCAGCAATATTTATCCATCGTCATTGGCACGTTATTTTTTTTTTTTGAAATTACGTTCCGTAGACGTATTCCTTTTTTCGGAGAAATTCTATTTCAGAATGCGGGTTGTCGTAGAGTACTCCGTGCAACACTTATGTCAATATAGATCCATTGTGATGTTCATTAGGGGAAAAGGTTGTCCCTTACCCATATGACCCTGTCTATAGATACCTGTGCTTAAGTACTCACTGTGCTGTTGCATACAAACCGGCCTGTGGATTTGATAAAGCTCATTATCCTGTCTATAGGTGTGCTGGAAAGTAAGTCCAAAAGCTGGAGCACTCGACTATGCAGCCTTGGACTAGCAAACAGAGTGCCGGTCTACAAGCGCTTTGATAAGGAGCATCAAGTTGTTGATCGGTTGAAATTGCCACCGTCATTAACAACGAATGCAAACTGTTTTGATAATTACTTCATAATCCGCGATACTAATAATCATTTTTAGTGTCGATGCTAAATCTTTCAAACTCACAGAAGCGAAATTTTCTGTTCAGTAGGAAATGTGATTTCTTGGCTTTCTTCCCAATTCTACTAACTTTTTCTCCACACTGATTGCATTTTAATTTCCATCAGGTAGTCGCTTACAACAGCTTTTTTGGCTCTCTATTTTGGTGTTATTTTATTTAATCGGAATGATTTCACACAATTTTACTTTCAAACACAATTAAGTGCATTCAAATGACTAGCTTAAAAGTTCAACTGTTATAAGCAATCTCCTTTAAACAAAAAATAAAACAAAAATACAAAAACCAATTAACACAGTAATTCCTAATAACTTAATGATAAAATACAAAAAATACCTTATAGAACAGTGTTAAAATAGAGAACAAATTTCATGTTTATATAAAGAAAAAATAAACGAAATAAAAAATTAAATCAAAAGAAACAAAATATGTATTCATTGTTGTTTGTTAATGCTAAGTTACATATTTGTTCTCAAAATAAACAAAATGAAATATTAAATAATTTCCATACGCCTCTCTCTCTCTCTATCTGTCTTTATATCGCTGTCTGCCTCTCGTTCACTGAATGTGATTTTAATGTTCTTTTCATAGTAAGAAATACAAACTGAAAAAAAGTAAATAAATTAAAAGTTTAAACACCAACCGTCCAAAGATCGGTTTTCATCGAATGAGCTTCTAAGCTAAAACGGAATACCTACTTTGTTATGTGGTAAACAGAAAATATGATTAAGGTTCTGATTGAAAATATATTTAAAGAATTTTTTGTTTAAAGACTGGAACGACACCCGGACGGTAGACAAATTTCACCTGACCAAATAAATTGTAAGTTCTGTGTATTTGTTTTTTTTTTATGTATATAAAATGTACACCATCTTTGGTACACCCGCTCTCTCTTTGGTCGTTAACAAGTAGGCAAAGAGGACAAAAACAAAATTGAAATGCCTCATATGCCAAAGAAAAAATAAGGCGAGTTCAAACTTATTTGCAAAACTATCATTAAATAAATCAGTGTTCAATATTAACACGAACCTTTACCTATTTTATCATGTTAAGTTATTTGAAACCTTCTGAACAAGCCATCAGCCACCAAGTGGTTGTATATAACGAGATTAGCCCATGCAATGCGTGTATTTACACCTAGGCATGGGCACAGCTAAGTGGAGTATGTTCGCCCCATGTTCCATAATATGCAGCTCAGTATTTTAAGAGTCGTGTGTAGTTATTTCTAAGCAATGTAACTGTGAGTTAAATATCATCGCAGCAATAAAACATACATTTAAATGTGAGTTCATGAAATTCTGCCAACAAATCTCAGCCAATACGCCTCTCTAGTCAGCGCTTTCTTTAGCTAAATGTCGTCATTGACAATGTCTTAACTTGGCTCAGTTCTTAATGAAAATCAAAATTAATAGTAGGCGCAACAGGTCCTCGTATTACTAGGCTAGTAAATGCATCGGAAACCTGAAACCTCTCGCTCGGAAGCATAAAATAATTGCCTTTGAGACGCTGGCTGGCCACCTGATTTTCCAACAATATTTTCACTATCAGTGGTTTAAGAGGAGCCGAGGTTAGAAATCTAGAAAAATATTAAGAAGTTTAAGCCGGCGTATTTTCAGTAAACAGCATGTAGAAACTTGGCTCTTTCCGCGGTAGTCCGAAAGTGTACTTCACGTATCTTGTTGCAAGTTTCGGCTTAAAAAATCATGCATCTTACATGAACATTTCAATAGATGAATCGGCTGATAATTTAAAAGCTAGCTTTGCATTAAAAAGACCCCATGTTGGTCCTTTGCGATTGGTGCCTTATCAATCGGCATTATGTGACCATCCTCTAACCGCTGTTGATGCATTCCGACTTATGCACAAGATAATCTCACTCAAGTCGCCACGGACATTTTGTCCGCTCCCAATTGCCATCTTTCAATGCAATTTCACATTTGTATGTTTTTGAAGTAGTTACAACTTCTCAACCAGAGACAATATTGTACTGTCTCTGTTCTCAACGTCGATTGTATGATGATTATGGGCGTTCGCACTCGACAAGTTTACGAATAGAAAATAACTCCATCATATCCATTCCGTGTAAAAAAAACGTATTCTTACATAATAATACGTGTACTAATAGTAACCATAAAAATATCTAACACATACTTTTTCAGTTCTCATTTTTTTCTGTAAATATTAATTCTGACACTGACTTGTTACCTTGTTTTTATTCGCATTAAATTTGGTTTTCTAATAACAACAAAAAAAAAAAAAAATGAACCGATTCATTTGTATTTCAATTCAAAGGAAGTAATTTATAAGTTTAAACAAAAAGAAGAGAAAACCCCATTCTAATAGAGTTGGTATCCTGAATTTATGTAGTTTCGATTTCTAAGTAACTATATAAGAAAAATAAACAAAAACAGATAAATAATTTTGTATTATTTTTAATTTATTATTAATTAAATATATACTATATATACATTAAATAGTGAAATATCTTGCAATTAATAAAACAAAACGAAAAAGTATGTGGCTATAATAGAGTTTTTATTTATTTAAAAAAAAAAATCCTTACGGGAATGACAGGTTGCAAAATATTACGTATACGCCACCGACAACAGCTCATTGATAACATTGTCATGCCCCATCTGCATATGACATTAGAATAGAAACAGCAACAAAATAAAACTCTACCACAATGAACTCAATTTGAAACACTAACCATCCTTGTTTGATTGGATAAGGAAGTTTCTAACACTCTTTGAATGAATTCTTGTGAGGAAATGAACCTGCAACTAATTTATCAAACTAACAAGTAACGAGCGTCATTTGGTATCAAACTTTGCTACCATTCTCCCGTGTGTTACTATGGAGTACTAGACGATTGAAGGAGGCTTCGAATCGTGAAACAAGAACAATTTGAGTTCTCTTCGCGGAAAGATCATTACGAACCACGTAAGAGCTTTAAGCTTATCATACATTCGATAGTGTATCTGTTAGCGTTAGGTATCACTGCTTGGGTAGTTACCCTTATTGATTGGTCACTTTTCTCCATTTAATATTTCGACTTTTGACAACATTTAAAAGCCAAACAAGGCTGAATGCTTATTTCATCCTTTGCGGAGCCTCTCCCATTTGTACATGTTCTCGACAGCTACTGTCAGTTTTTTATTCAACGTCAGTAAACTTCGGATGAAACGATGTTCTCCCACGCACTGGTGCAACTCAACCGAAAAAAAAAAAACAAAAACAAAACCGGATCCATTTAGTATTTTCTTTTGTATTTTATTTATGATGACTAAAATGTTTAACATAATCTTTTAGTAAAATCGCTCACGAAAAGGTAAGAGAAGTTTCGTTTCTGGATGCTTTGCAATTTTAGGACTAAACTTATCTGTTTACACCTCCACTAAGTACGACTTGACAGCTTTACTGAAACTTGTAGTTCTTATAATGGAACACAACTACGTGTAGTTCGCAAGTGAACCCATCAAACCGTCTCACTCTGCAGACCGATATAAAGCACGTGTATATTAAATGTATATTAAATAAAAATAAATGTCTTCAAGAGCTGCAATGGCATCTATGATCGGCTCATGAAGCTGGGTGTCCACTTTTTAACAATAGGCTTTGCCTTAGCTTTCTCTTCGCGTTCTTGTTCCTCCAACTGTTCTAGGAGCTTACGTTGGTTTTCTCTAAACTGTTGAAGAGGGTCATCGTATTGCTTGTAGAACGTGAGCACCTCCCTCACGTCATCAACTTCAGCTGTTGCTAGAGCTGTCAAAGAGAGAATTGTCATTCTGTTCGATAGGAGCATTAAAGTGCCAGCTTACTTTTCAAGAAATTGATGAGATCAAACAAGGAAGCATCGTCATCGTTGCCGGACCATCTCCCAATGTTAAATGTATTCTCTGGATGGAGTTTCGTTGAATTGGCGTCCCAATCGATAACGATGACCTGGATATGTGGAATATTTTGAATAGGATTTATTTTACTTAGCAAATATTTTAGCAAAACACCTACACACCTTCTTCAAATCGCGATTCAGGTTGTCCAAGTTTTTTACGTGATGTCCGTCGACAAAGTGCGTAGCATCACGAACCAGACGGTACATAATGTAACCATTTGGATCTAATGCATCCAGAATTGGGAATACAGTCATTCCCTGTTCAGCAGTGAATACAACAATTTCGAAATGTTTGGCACATTCCTGAAGGAAATGATCGACACCGGGGCGTTTCTTAAAACGCCACCCTGTTTGATATGTCCAGTCGGGGTGGACCAAGACGTCTTTCATCTCTAGAACTAGGGTGTATGGTGGCTGTATGTACGGGGGTTTGAGCGGATCGGGAAGGAGCTTATCTCGAGATGGCTCTTGAATCATCTTTTGGTAGTAGTTCATCGATTTCCACATGCGTTTTAGGTATTGCTGCACCGCGGGATCATTGCTGAACTCATCCTCTATGACGTTGCCTTCCATGTCAGTGTCCGGCTTGCCGAATTCGTAGACACCCCAAACGCCCATCGCAATTGCTGAACCACCAAAGACTCCAAAGCTGAAAAATTGAATATACATAATTCGAAATTCATCAAAGTAGTGGCTTTTAGAATTGTTTAGGTCTGACAATTCCAAGTAGGTAGTTCAGATGAAAAGGCTGAGTATGGTGTAAGTTATATGAGAACCTAAGCAACAATTATCTACTTCCTTATAGGTAGATTGCCAAACGCGTGCGAGTCTAGCTGTCTTTAGGAACTCAAGTCGAATTAGGTAATAAAAATGCATAGCCATCAAAAAGGGCTATTCAATAATAATACATGTGCTCTGATGCACCTATGAAATTTACCCCAGCTTCATGCGCTTCCAAGCCTTTTCGTTTTCCTTAGCTTCCTCCTCCTCTTCCTTTTTCTTTCGTTCGCGTTCGGCATCCTCATTGGCTGTGGCCGCGGTTTGTGGAAATAGTTTTGATAGAATTTGTGGCGCTTTATTTAATCCCTTATCATCAGCTACGCGTAAATAAGAAAGATGACATTAAGAATTTTCTCTTTATCATACTGAATAACCTTACTTTCTGTACTGAACGTACGGTGCTGATTTATAAATTGGTTAAGATTACTGCTGCAAGCTGCCAATGACGAACACTTTAGGTCACGATTATTCAATGGAGGCTGTTGCGATTGCCAAAGATTTTTACTGGATTTGGCCGTACATTTCTTTACAAAACTAATTAAACTCCGTTGAGCCATTTTTTATTTGCTTAAATTCACTAAAATTGGTAAAATTCGTTCATAACACCGGCATGAATAACGAGCAAATTTGCGAAATTTCTTCTCTATCTTGTAGGAACTTTGACAAATGGAATCATTTTGCATTAGATGTCACATTATTGGTGGTACCCGCACTCGGCGTCAGATGTCGTACAAGCGACATTCAACAACTAAAAGTTTGTTAAGTTATTTCATTTCTCGCATGTTGAAGTATAGGTGGAGCAAGAGAGTAGTTTCCGTTGAATTTGAAAGGTTCATATCCAAAATGACGGCATAGTTAGCCGAAATTATGCACTCAAAGATTTGGTGTAATCAGAGTAACTGTCTCGGACTCTGTAGTCTGTTCCAGTGCCCCTTGAGAAAGGCAATAATAAATGTTTTCGTTATTTTTTATCTCATCACAAACAAAGCATTCCATTTGATATCTTATCAGGAAATGTAATGAATGAATACTTAACGAATGACTGTTGTTAATAGAGATGTCGTTGTTGACCAATTCACCTGCACTGGAAACACACCTGACAAGTAGTTTTAAGTTATAACAACTCCGAATCCACACAAGATTTGAATACGGTATTTTAAAATAGTAAAACGCTTCGTTTACTTTTTACAGGTCATTTATTTGTTTTTTTTCAAATATACACTCGTACATTAAAATATATTCTTTTCTCCAGAGATTGACAACAAATTTCCCACCATCGAGATGGGGATCCACCTACCATACTTGATTTAAAATTTTTATTTTAGTTTTCTTTTTATCACAAAGTTTTGTTAGTTTCTCCCTCTGTCTACATAGTTTTTTTACATTTTGGTAGGTAGCATAGAATTACAAAAAAAAAAGGACACAAACAATTAATAAAAATAAAAAGGATCACAAAATTAGTTTAAGAATTGACGACATCGAAACGAACTAAAAGTCTCTAATTGTCTATCGCTGTCCACTTCCACGGTGCTTGAATTCAGTCGTTCGTGCCTGTTCACGACTATCTCCGCGCTCAATATACCAGTTGTTGTCGTGACGATGTTTCTCATTGTTCTTTCGAGAATTCTCACGATGTTGCATCATTTTCTCATGCCATTGACCGTCAGCTTCTCGCCTGGCATTGTCGTACTCCATGGAGGAGCGTTTGTCGTATTTTTTATAGTCCTTGGGCTTTTTGTGCCTCTCTGTAGAGTCATCGTGCTCCTCATTGGACCTGTCGCGGCGTGAAGAGCGCTCTTTGCTTTCTCCGCTGGCATATTTGGTGCTTTGCTTTTTGTAGTTATCTCGCTTGTCGTGCTTTTTGCCTTCGTATTTCTCAGGCTTGTGCTCATGCGGAATGAAGTCAGCTTTTGGTTGATCTGGCACTATGGGGGCTTCTACTGTTGTTTTTTCAATTTGCTCCGCAAAAGGATTCTCAGCCATCTGTGCCATTCGATCGACGACTTTCTCGAAACTGGACAGATATTCGTTTTCATCGATAACAGTTCGCACTTTTTCACCAATCGAGTCGACTACACTCTCCTTAGACAAAGGCAGCTCTATACACATCCCAGCGATGTCTACATTGTTATGGCCCTCACACTTGAAAGGTTTCTTGAGGTCCTTTGGTGAGATTTGAACTTCTTCAATATTGTTTCCATTTCCTGGCCAAACTTTTAACTTTTTTTCGCCCTGCTGGGGCGTTTTCTTTGGCTTATTCGAGGCGGCAGATGGAGTAGTATATTTCTTGTTCTCACTTATAGTGGTTAAGTAATTCACCTGCTTGGCCAGAATATCAATCTCGGCCCGCATGAGATTATTTTTTAATTCCAAATCATTGATTTTTACCTGCAGCATATCGATTTTCGTGCCGTGGAGTGACTCCCATGCGTCGTACTTTACTTTACTAATGAACGCCAACACAGCCAACAGCGCACCAACATAGAATAATCCTCTCAGTCCATATCGAGGGGTTGTTTGAACATCTGCTGACTCTACCAGCTGACGTGCCGATGGTCTTCGTGGCCTGCGGTCGCTTTCGAAAAGAGTTTCCACTCGATGGAGCGCCGCCGATGATCGCTCTGAAAAGTCATAGCTTTGGGAAGTAGTTGGCATTGGCATTGGTGGGTTAGCTAAAAAAGCCATATTCAATTCGGACAAGCGTTTGCGTAACTCTGGATGTGGAGATATTCGGCCCGCACTCTCACTCTCGCTAATGATTGATATCCCATCGGAGAGGTCATCGATATCATTATATCTGCAAAGAAATGAATACATCAATACATAAACCTACAAGTGGTATATTGTTTTATTTTACCTGCTCTCGATTAGATCATCTGATGCTTTCAAGGCCTCAACTCGTACAGCATCTACGGCAACGTCGTCGTCATCGTCGCTTCTATCAGGGGTGAGCGGTGTAAATTGCATCTCATCTTTCGTCTTGTCTGTTATCACAGTCCACGTATCGAATGTCTCAGACTCGGTACTGGTTGTGAGGGGAGACGTGTCGCCCGTTGTGGATTTTTTCAAATCCTTTTCCATGATTACTTTTCACTTCAAATCTCTGCAAAAAAACGAAGACAACTTTGGGTAAGCGTATGTTTATTGCGAACTGCACTGCGTAGCACATTAAATTGTTGTGCAGATATCTGAGTGATATGAGAATGCTTTGATATTATACAGCGAACGGGGTTCTTGTTTTGCTTTTCTTTGCGACACGTATACCGATTAGTTTTGTTTTGATTCGCGAGTGTGAGGTAGACGAAAATGTTATTGTTTATTTTCTACGATTGGGAAATAGTAGGGGATGGTACAGTTGAACTGATATTCAATTGCGTTAAGAAGGAGTGAATGGTTGCTTATCTGAGGTAGCTATATGATTGCGAAGATTAACAACTGATGGGTGAGTTTCAGTTAAGGGGCGATCGGGTGCCAGACAAGTGAGACACGTCCGTTCGATAGCTGAATATCTTTGACCTCATCTGGAATGTACATTGAAATGCGTCACCTTTTTCTATTCTTGGTGAATATTAAAAACTTACACTTATTGTTGAGAGGAGAATAGGTTTTTGTCATGGTTTACTATGCCAATGAACTGAGTTCTTGTTGAAATCTCTTGAGACGTTGTGAAATAAGTTGACACCGCATGATCCTAAGTACAGTTTATACGGCAATAAACTTTATTTTTTACTACAGTTTTTCTTGTTTCAAATGTTTGTCGTAAACACTTAACAACAAAGACAAAGTGCTGTGCTTATCTTGCGAAAACCCGATACAGATTGTTGCCGGGCTTTTGGACCTGCAAGATGATTTTTGTTTGTTGCATGTTTTCTATTTCTTTAGGGTGTTCTAGAAATAGCTTTCGCTGTGAGTGGCTTTGACTTTTTATTGGCTGCGCAGCTATGAAACGACTGTTCTGCTCTTTGTCTGTCAGTCGGTGGTGGTATGTTGCGGTATTGCAGCAATGACAAAGATTTTTTGCAGTTGATTGATGTGAAAAGCTGTGTGACTTTCGGAACTTGGTTTTGGCTAAGAGAGATTTATTAACGGAGAGAAGAGACAACACATGTGTATCAAAATTAATCGCTCGATCGGTTATTAAAAAACCGCTTCAAGTTTTGGTTTTCCACAACTCTGCCACCATTCTCTAGTTGCGCTGAAATGCAACATAAACGTAAGCAGCGTGCCACAAATGCAGCGTAGGGTCTGGAATTTATTCCAATTGAAATGATAAAACATTCCGGAAGTAATCGTCTTTAATCTAAATCAAGTTCATTTTGGACTCCATGCAAACAGACTGCGCGGATTGAATAGATAAGACATAGGGTCGGTCTGTACCCTCCTATCCCTGTGCACGTGTCCGGGAAATTGTTTACCGATCATTGTTTAGTTATTTAAGACATCCGGTAGTAAATAAAATGCCTGGCCTTGCAATTGTTCTAACATTTGCATATTCACGGTTATCTACGATCCTGTGAATCCGTCCAGTCCATTATCACTAATCCGTTTGAATTTTTTTTCGATTTTTTCACACCATCCGCATTTCGTTCTACTATCGCAATTGTGTTTGCTTTCTCGTTGTGTGCCTGTTTACGTTTCCGTTCTCTGTTCACAGGTAGTCAATACTTTGAACATGATAAGAAATAAGTGAATGCAAAGAATGATGGCGCGAAATTTCTTTCGAACAACATAGTTTTTGTTATTATTTACCTTTTTGGAAATTTAGCTTGATGGTCTTATTGTTTCTGATGCAATTAAAACACTTTTAATTTATCCTTGCACCCTACGTTTCGTCGGTTTTTTGCCAAAATCCTCGCTATTCTTTATTCAATTCGTCATATTTTTTAATATATTCTTAATTTGTTTTTCTATTAAACATAATAAATAAAAAAAAAAAAAACATAAACATCAATTATATAAAATATCACAGTCAAATTACAATAAATTTATGGCAACTAGGTAAATATCCCTTTCATGTTAAGAATTGGCCTGGAAGTGCACTTTTTTCCTTCAATGAAACATGGAAAGATCACTTCTATGTTCGCTCTTTTGATAGAAAGTTCAATACTTCTTTTTTAATCGAAAACACCACATTAGTTTCAGCAATTCGACGACGGCCCAGTTGCTATATCACAGATAAAGATGCTTCGAGACAGTACCACTACTGAGTACCTACAGGACCCCAATCCTCAAAAATTCTCGCATACGTTTATCTGTCAAAATTTCTGATGCGATCCGAAAAACTGAAATTTGAAATTCTCCAAATCCGCATGGGAGAAATTCTCTTCGAATGTTACTCGTTTGTGTTTTCCATGCGGATTTGCATCTCGTATACGGAATTATGAGTTTGATACTTAAAAAAATTGTTTGCTTTTTGATTCGTGTGTGAGAAAATAAAAGTCAAATTAAAATAAAGCAAACAATTTAAACGAAGCACTTATTGAATGATATTTTTCGCATTGATATAAATATGTTCGGAAATAGTGCCAATCGTTGGAAGCAGTCTTGGGGCTCTCGGATATTTCGGTATATTTCGATTTCGTCTAACTGATTCATTTAGCATCGAACAAGTGCTGAGCTCATATCGCCCAAAGCAGCCGCTTGGGAAACCCATAAATGTTCATTAAACATAAATACCTACTTGTCAATCCAAACAACAATTCCCAACCAATTTGAATGTTTTTTTTTTTTAATACCTGTCAAAATGGTTTCCTTGACACGCTCTCTCCACTAACGATGAATTTAAAGCAAAAAGCAACAGCAAACAAAAAAGCACGTAGCAGAGCAGCTGTCAAATTTCGTAGTATACTTTTTTAGTACAGAAGCGAATGGCAACGAGCTCACACATAAAAAGTATCTTTGCACTGAACGCTTTAAAACAGCTGGCAGAATTGCAAAAAAAAAAGAAGGCACAAATTTTGGGTTAATCCCTATTTAGAGAAAAGAGAACTTCATGACATGGAAGCCCATGTGTCATTTTGAAACGATTAGGTACTGATTAATTCAAAATTATTTTTGAACTTCAACGGCACACTTCCATTTCAAAATTAATTGACAGCAAAATGGCGGCTGTTCTTTTGTTTATAGTATGCGATAGATAGTATGCTATAAAATCATGCTTTCTATCGCAAACTATGAAAATAAAGCTGAATTCATCGCAAGTGGAGACAGCGTGTGACGTGCTGTAAAATTCGACCTCATTCGAATGGTGAATATAATTGTCGCATAGGTGAAAACAAAACACGAGTATCTTTGAGAGTACCAATTTTGTTCCTATGCGAAAATTTCAGGCGGATTTGCTCGTATACGAAATATTTTATGTGGAATTTGAGAATTGGAGTCCAGGTGCCGTGAAATAACACCGAATTCTATTGAATCGAATAGATAAATACCAGGATCGACATATGAATCTACAGGACGGCATCTACTGAGTTGAATATGCACAGATGCCAGCAGTCCATGCCTGTGACCACCTCCCAATATAATGTTTGGCAGCAGCTGACATACTGCTTAGTGGACAGCAGTATATTATGCAAGATTTCCCCACCGATTACCTACCTACCTACCTAAAAAAGCCTGCTCCACTATCCGAATAATAATTGGATTCGCATTCATTTTGCCCAATAAGTTAATAATTACCTGTTTGCGAGTTAAGTTTTTCGTCTTCCGGGGTAGACCCATACGAATTGTCAGAATCAGAAACCTGTCGCCTAACTGCTTTATAAAATATTAGCGGAAAAATTAGTATATGGCATTGAATTCAACCCCAAGGTAAAAAAAACAAAAAAAAAATCAGAAACGAAAGATTAGGGCGTCGCCGCATATCAGTGCGATAAGTCTACCATCGCTCAGTTGATTCGCATCATCACATCTCACGCATTTCTCTGCCTCTTCATCGTCATCAACGTCTTCGTTGTTTGTATCTTGTGTGCCAAGACACGAACAAAGGAACAATAACAAAAACGATGAAAAACACTTCTTTTGTTTGTTTCGTCGAATGTGCGCGAGAGCAATGGCGTGGCGCAAATATATTGGACGCTGCGCAACGCTTTTCTTTGTTAAACATAAAAATAAAAATCCAAAAATAAATTATATACGTGAACGGATGGGTGAGGCGCAAAGCAAGATCCGCTTTCGTTCCCATTGAGTGCATAAATTCGACAAACTGCGCCCCCCACTTGCATCCCAATCACAAACGACCATGTGCTGGTAAACTGTTGTACTATCCGAGTGTATTTGCAAATTACACGAATCGGCTGTAGTATACATTACATCTCACACCTCTTAGCACACGTCATGTGCATGCATCGAGCCTAATTGCAAAATTAAGGAAACGAAAACAAACACAGACGCTACTGTTGTGGCGATGTAAAAATGGACACTTTGGCAGGCGTACAAGTTTTCAGTGAAAATGCCTATAAAGGAAAATAGACCGGATGATCCATTCTCGGTTTGTTTTTGCCAAATATTTTGTTTTGCGTGTCAATGAATTGCTGAAACACATATTCTTGACCAACAAAAATAATAAAATAATAATTGGTTGACTTGTGACTGATCTTTTACTACACGCTGCGTCAGACCCGAGAGTGCCAAGAAAGTGGAACACATAGCAGTGTGTGCATGTTTCAGAAAATGCGAGGTAGAAAAATCTGCGATCTGGAAAATATACAAAAGATCAATGGCTGCTGTTGTGATTCTGCTTAAAAGAGAAGACTGCGTGTTTCGTTGGAGGCTTAACGACTTGAAACGTCACCAACCAACCACGTTCTTGTAATTAAGCAGGAGCATTGCGAAATGCATGTGCAAAATGGAGTTTTCTGTCGGAGTTTAAGCCAATCGGAAAATTTTGTTAACGGACATCTGTGGAGAGAGTGATAGGGCAAGCAGAGAACCCTCACAAACAGCTTAGGTCAGGTGAGTTGTATGAAAACGATATACAAGTTCTAAATGTTTCCTGTTTGAATAAACTAGACAGACACACCTATGTCAAAATAGTGAACCGAAACCTGGCTATGAGTGGAAGAAAGCACGCCCGATGACGTGCCCAAGATGGACAGGTTTGTTGGGAGTTTGTACAATTTCCATGGGAGTTTTTCGGCAATGAAATCACTTACGAGTACTGCTTTAACAGTGTAAGCACGTGCTAATCGCCCTTGCAGGTATTTTAGTGCCTTTCAGTTGCGATTATTTCAAAACGATGATGATTGTCATTTACCGCAAGGTGAAGGTGTCACAAGCAAAGTTGGACTCAGTTGTTTATTATTCGTATGCAAGGATGGTTCATATACAAATACCATGTTTCGGGGGAAAACAAATGTTTAAGCGGAGACATTTCCCACTATCCATACAAGCGCCCAATACCTCCGGAGGAGTTTCCACGTCCATCTAACTACGTCACTCTTCGGAGTATAACTACTACTAAAAATATGGCATGGACCATGGACACATAAAAATAGACATCATTCTACGTTGGGGAAAGATAACAGGTCGATATCATCACTACGATTATGGTTTTGTTGAACGGGGTGACGTTTGTAAATATTTATATACCTACGCGCGACAACGGAATGCTATTTATAATCCTCAACTTTATGTACATATACCTACACCAGGGAGGCATTTTTAAAGCAATTAACTAAAGGCCATGGCAGAGCTATAAAAATAGTTTTTATCCATTGAAAAATCATTTCTTATACCAGCGAATTGCTGTGTAAATAAACAATAGACAGCTTTACTCATCGTTTGTCAATAATGCGTGATTTTGTTTTTATTTCGTTTATTATACAGCGCATTCGTTAAAACAAGTTACCGAGTATAATGCCATCTGTACGACGCTTGCTTTTGTATAAATATTTATAGGAAGTCGAAGAAGCACCTGTGCCAGAAATGGGGATGATGTACACCCACACAAGGTGCTTGCTGAATTGTGTCACAATCGTCATTATCAATATTGTGAAGAGATTTGTTCTAATTACCTACCTATCCAAATCATTTCATAAATTTGTGAGTTGAAGTATTTAAGGCACGACAATTGACTCATGCCGAATTGGTACCCAATTTCAGGCACAATCACCGCGCTCATCAAATCTCAGGTTTGGCAGACGATACGGTTTGTCTATTTAACGAGCAACTATTGTTCATTTCAATTGCAGGATACCTAGTACATAGTTGATCTGTATTTTTGAAAGTGATCATCAAAATGTGTTTTGTGACGGTGCTTAATGTGTGCTTTGGGCTAAATGTGTCTCTGTTTTGCGAGAGAAATGGAGCAAGCCTACTGGAAACTCAATTCTACGCACAAAAGTGCACTGCTTGGATCAATATTTATTCTTGCAAAAACCCTGCACACTTGTGAGATGGCGTTACTGGCACATGTCTAACAGCAAACACAGCCCTATTCGTACGCTCACTTTTTTAATCGTGTTTATATGACGTTTATACTGTAAAGGAAACAGGTAAGTCACCAGTGTATGAGAAGTACCTATGTTCACTGTATGCTTTGCAATCACCTGGCATGACATAATTGTAGTGGACCCATTTGGTGTTGCCGCGTAAAGTAAGGTAGAAAAGTCAGGAACTGGTTTTAGTCGCCCGAAGATTTCGCTTACAGGCACTTACCTACATAAGCAATCAATTTCAAAACATAGATGACAATAAAATAATCGCAGGTAGATACTGGACTAAGTAAAAAAAAGAAACATAGGTAGGTAGGTACCTAGGTTAATGCTTTCAAATAAGAAGGCCTTTGGTAAGAACTGAATTGAACCTGTTCAATTACGGCACTTGCCCCATTTCCATTGTGAAAATAAAAACATCACACAGTGAGTTATGAAAAGGTATATAGCTAGATTGAAATTCGGATAATATGTATCTGCCTTTCATGAAGCACCTATTATGCATTCCGCAACAGGAGGTAGAGTAATGAATAAAGAAGTGTCCCCTCCAACCATATGAAGGCACTTTACAAAGTTCAACCCAATTTATGCACAACCTTGACCTACCCTCTAAGTACAAGGAATCACATAGTACACACGAATTAAATTACAAACACACCACAGCGCTCAGTCAAAGTATCGCCATCTTCACCACAGCGACGACCTCATCGATTTCCGGGGCCTTGAAGAAATACCCAATGACCTTCGCTGAAGCGGAGGCACCTTGTTGCCTTGTTTCATTCATTACGATTTACAATCCTTTGCCCCATAGAGCGGTCGCCAAAATACATAGCACAATGTTTTAACCATTTATCGTTTGATCATCAACCTACTGTTGGCAGGCTATCTATTTTCAATTTTGTGCAAATGTGTACTCATTCGGGGCAAATGTATCACTTGAGTTACGGGTTCGATTATTAATTTCCATTTTGGTGTACTCCGCAAAAGTATAGAGAAAAAGAAATGGAAAAAGAATTGATTTGCAAAATAGACGTGCGCCAATGACGCTTTCGTAGTCACTTGCAAAAGTCGTGCCTTCTGTTTGCCACCACCCACCGAACTGCCCTCCCCTTGGCTGTGGCTAGTTGTGCAATACTACATAATCGGGTTGGGGGTCTAGCTCATATGTAGACTATAGATTTTTATGAGATATTTATACCTACTCACGTTCGATTTTGTAGATTTTAGAATTGTTATCCAGCGGGGAAAATCGGTAATTTTTTATTCCGAAAACACCACAGAGAATTTAAAAATTTGTATGTACACAATTTCAATTGCCAACTGAGTTTGTTTTTCTCAAGTTTCACAAAAAAACGACAGCAAAAAAACTTATCAACTGTTGCAGTTCTTTGAACTTTCTAATTTTGTTTTATTTTTGCTTGAATTTTACATGAGACAATCCGACGAGTGTTTTTATATTCCTTTTGATTTGCCTTTTAAATTTTCTTGTTTGAATACAAAAAATAACTTGAAGCAATTTGTTAGCGCAACGACATTTTAGTTCAGAATTTCGATTTTGACTGAAATTTCACTATGAAGAATTTGAATTTGTGTGTACAACCACAACGGCAACGGCACAACTCGAACGCGACAATGAATGAAGAATGATGCGAAAGAGGTTGAAAAGGTGGACAAAAACTGTTCGATCTTCTGCTTGAAGGGTGACTCGGTCGGTGGGGCCTGGGGGTGGAAATTGAAGTGTGCTGTGGATTTTTCGTTGGCCTTGGAATGAAAACAACAAAACGAATTTGAGGAAAAACAAAAAAAAATTAATTCAACAGCTGATTTGCTGAATTTTGGTTTTCGGATGACATTTGCGGCTTGTGCGAGTGAAAGTTTTTTGTGTAGATAGCGCCATACTTTACCACCGTGGTGGGAAAGCGAATCTGGGCAATGGTGCCAGACTCCAATTCATGGCATTATTAATGTCGTTTTCCATTGGGACAAAAAAATCAATCTTTTTTTTTTGATCTAAATCACTTTTCATGTTCCATTGGGCAACAAAATGTGAAAAAGATTTCTGGTGGTCCCAATGGAAAACGACATAAGTCATAGAATGATTTTGTTATGTGGTATTCGATTGGGCTTTTTCAGATTTGCTCTCAGATTTCAGATTTCGTGTGCCTAGTCGAACAAAAAACGTCCCTTGCTCTTTTTTGTGTTGATATTCGTGCGACTTGAATATGTGTAGTCTTCGACACTTTTCTAAGCGCTTTCCAATCCTAGGTTACATTTTATATTAAAACATTCGAAATCTCCGTTCCGATGATTTCTAAATATTTGTACAAAAATAGATTCACCCGATGCAATGCCTTTCTTTGCTGTAGAAAAAAATTCACGAAAATGTGAACAATCTCCCCCAGTTGTCAAAATCAAATGCACTTGTATTAGTTATTCTGAAGCAAATCTGGGAAAATATCTAGATTCGCAAAAGTGCTCTGAAATCTGTAAAAGATTGCTTATCTTGTACCAAATGAACATTTACATTGCTCTGACAGCAAACAAAGTGCTCTGATAGCGCCCAATCGAATACCACATTAGTTTATGAACTTTCTTCATTTCTTTGAAAATTCTGACACTCAATAAAATATGAAATTGTTAGTGCTAGCGTTTTTAATTTGAATATGAGTGTAATGAAATCCAGCAGCTTTGTGTGGCTATAGCGTCACATTTTTTTGTCAAGAATATAATGGTATAAAACGAAACAAACTTGTTGCCGCTTCGGAGACTTTGCCCAAAGATTTAACCCCCAGTTTTAGGTGAAACGTAGGTAGAATTACTCTCTATACTGGAATATGATAATTAACAATTCATGACAAATTGACAAATGTAATGATTTTTATGTATGATTTTTACGTTTTTTTCAATTACAATCGCGACGAACGCGTTCAGAGATTTAGGTTTGTTCGCACGAGATGCCCAGGTCTTCCCCGTCTAACATCGAATTAAAAAATTTACCGAACTTTTATTCTCCTAAAAAGCCAATGCTTCAAAAGCTCCATCAGTTGTCAGAACTAGGGCCACACACTTTTGCTGCGCGTATTTCTTCCTGTTTGTGAATTTTGGCAACAAACACTTCCTTTTCATTGTCTTAAAACAAGCCAGACACCACACATTGTCGCTCATCAATGTGGAAGGCCACCGCTTACTTTATTTTTACTAGGCTGTCACCAATTCGAGTTTGAATTGGTATAAAAAAACACCTAATTTGTTTCCTTTATTAAGTGTCATTTCATTCGAAAAACTATATTACTTAAAACGAGTATTTGTTGTGCATATCCTTCTTCTTGTGCGGTGTTTTATTTCATGAGAAAATCATAAAGTGATTGGTTTAGTGATGGAATGACTGTATAAAAGAAATTTCTTTCTAATTTATTTATTTCATAAATTAAACCACTTCTTTTGTAAACATAAATCAATATCGAACATAGAAAAGTCAATATTATTACTGAGTTCTGGCAGCATTGTTACCACCTGGTTTGTGTCTTGGAAACCAGTGCATGGATTGCTGTTTGGCGATAGAGGGCGGTTAAAGTATTTCCGCTTAGCGTAGCCATTTCAACGGTTGCGTTTATTATTTTGAAAATTTTCAAATTAGGTATACAACTTCGCAATTAAATTTCTGAGAGAAAATATCAAAGAAAAACTATAAAAAGAGAACAGATATGTTCACGTAACCATTTTCTAATGAAAATGTCTTAAAATAAATGAAAGTTAAGTGTCACTTTGATATTTATGGCGTTTTAAGGGAAAGTTCCAGTTAAGCACCAGTAAACATGCAAAACTGGGGCAGTTATCGTGATAGGATATGCTCCTTTTTAATCGTTAGATACCTACTAACCACATCAGATGGGCACACAAAATGTATGCACACAGCAACCGCGTGAACATCGCATATTGAGTCCTTCTTAATACCATGTCACCCTCAGGCTTTATTCTTATTTGAAGTGGACCCTTTTTAAGCAGCGCCCAGGAATCTTGTCCCCGCCCTGCATTATACATTTTTTTTTTTGTTATTTTATGTAAGTATGTGATAAATTGACAGCCACTTTCGACGGCGGCATACAATTAGCCCTGGGAACGACGAACCTTCATTTATTAGCTCCATTAGCCGACATCTAGATTTCAATTTGTCAAAATACCTTCACACGAGCACGTTCAGTGCAGCCTCTCATAGCCCTGTATGTGCCCCATCCATCACCTGGGAAAGAAACCGTTCCAAAAAAACAAAAAATCAAAGAAATCTCGAAAAAATAAATTGAAACCGATTTACATTCGATCCATATCCCCAGAGATATGTACCTTTTGCACACACAGTCCACACGTGAAGTTTCCTCATAAATTCTTTAAGACATTAGTGCTTAATGCACCTGAACGCACGTCCTCATCGACATGTAGTCATCCGCGATGTTGTTCCAGTTCCAGAGATCATCAATCGACCATCAAGAGCATCATCATCACCAAAGCCACCACAGTGAGTGCGAGCGTCTTCGCCCCCAGGGCGATATTAGCGCCCGGTTCGAACCAAATACGCGCGAGAAAAAGAAGTGCGATATACCTGGCAGTGCCAACCACTACCACCACCGGCAGCATCCAGACGGGCATCTTCTTCGACTTGTCTGCGGCCTCGCAACATCATCGTGCCATCATCACAATGCGAGTACTTGAGCGAGAGCACTTAAGCCGCTTAAATGCACACCTTCGGCTACATCTCTGTGCCCAGGCAGGTAGAGATTCCGAGGCCCACCTACCATCTACCAACCCACAATCCCCCATCATCCATCCATCCAATCGGTCCATTCGTCCGTCCGATGGTACCGCTCACGCATCATGTTCCGAATACCGGTCCAATGCATAACATTAATTATTTATGAAGTATTAGCGTAATTATTCAATTTGCAGTCTCGACTCTTTCACTTTTGGCCCATTCATCTCGGACAGTGGCGGTGGCGGTATAAACAACCGGCGCTTCTCTCCTTGCAGCTGTACGCACAACTATAGATATACGATATACCCCACTCGAATGCTACAAATTGATTTGTATGCGTGTGAACATCAAATTGTTATTAACAGTATTATCAGTGCGTGGAAAAGTGCAATGAAACAGCGGTAGCAGGGGTTACAACAGCGCGTCTCTCAGTCTCTGTACATCGATTTTTAGCTTAAGGCGCGCCCGGGCAACGTGAGAACGTAATACAAAGTATCGCTTATAAGCTGTGGGAATATGTAAATCAATTGCGAGTGCATTTGTCGTCCCCTAGGAAGAGCGCGCACATACACACATTCGCCAGAGGGATTTGCATATGCAAAGAGGTTGACTTTGAAGCTGCGCAATTAATTGGCCACTTGTTGTGACATCTTCATTATAATGACAGTGGCGCGCAGTGAATCGCAGTTCGACGCATGAAATGCAATCATTAATCAAGGTGGTACAAGTGTTGCCCCTAGGCTTGTTGTACAGCAATAGTAATTGCCTCGTGTGGGTCTGGATAGAGGAAGAGAATTGTCACTACTTGTGAGTGTCACTTTGCGAGTAGTTAACATTTCGGCCAGCCATGATCTCAAACAGAAGCGCAACTAGCTTCACAACTAGCTTGTTAGTAACGGCATTCATTCGCATTGCCAACTGATAATATTGCTTCAACATTGGCGACTTTCGAATTTATAGTTTAATAAGTCTGGCAGCACTTGCCTCTCTTCGGGTTGGTCCAGACTGATTATAAATAACCTTTATTGTTTAATTGAAGTTGGCGGATAGCTGATCGATATAATTATATAGTCAATAAAATCATGCCTGAAAGCCCAGTTGACATTTCGAAGTTGAGCCTAATCAAATTGACGAGTTCGTGTGATTGCCTCAGACAAATCTAGTTGACGTACTACACCAACCATGCCTTCCAATGAAACCGATAGCCGATAGGTATCCTATTTGAACTTATGCATACTGAAATTTGACAGATAATTAGTTTTATTCTTCCGCTGAACGAATATGGCTGTGTATACGCTTGAACAACGCTGGGAAATATTGCGACATTACTTTGAAAATCGACTTAGAGAAGATGCCGATTTTGCCAAAAAAAACATCTTTTCAGATGAAGCTCATTTTCATCATGAGGGGGAATGTAAACAAGCAAAATTGTCGCATTTGGGGCACAGAAAACCCGCACGCATACATTGAAAAGCCGATATACCCAAAACGAGTCACTGTTTGGTGCGGAATTTGGTCCAGAGGCATAATTGGGCCATTTCGTAAATGAGCAAGGAGTGGCTGTTACAGTCAATGACGACCGTTATCGGGCCATGTTGAACGAATTTTTGTTCACAAAAATTGAAGAGGAGGATATTGGCAGCGTTTGGTTTCAACAGGACGGCGCTACGTGCCACACAGCCGAAGCTACACTCGATGTTTTGCGCCCTGTTTTTGAAGATCGCATTATCAGCTGCAGAGCTGATGTCGTTTGGCCACCTCGGAGCTGCGATTTGACACCGTTGGACTATTATTTGTGGGGTGCCGTAAAAGATAAGTGCTACGCCGACAAGCCGGAGACAATTGACGCTTTAAAGGACAATATTCGTGAAGCCATTGGTGAAATACAGATGCACACAATCGATAATGTGCTTAAAAATTGTACCGATCGTGTAGGCTACTGCATGGCCAGCCGAGGCAGCCATTTGAATGAAATTATTTTCCATTATTAACCGGAAGGATTGTACTTTCAAATAAAAAAAGAAATCTGAGAAAATATTCCGAAATTTGTTTTTATAGCATTTTCAAAAAAAAAAGAAAGTTATTTGGCGGATCCTTTACATCGAAACAAAAGTTGAAGAAATATTAAAAAGCTCCGAGTTTTTAAAGCTCCGACTTTTCTCAAATGATGTCAACTAAATATGCGTGTGTTTTTAATGAATTCCAAGGTTTTCACTTTTTCGCACTTTTTTCAACTTAAGTTTCGATGTAGTTTAGGCCTTAAGAAAAATGGAAATCCTCCGGGAAACAATTCAGCGTGACACTTGTAATAAAGTCACATTCAGCTGGCACATAGTTTGCTGTGTGTCTGGACTTGAAGTTTGATTGAATAATTTGATAGTTCCTGCTCCTGTTAATGGCGCATAAAGCAATTTACTACCAGTGAACACATCACCAGACAGAAATATGTCAACATGAATTGCTGCTGTCAAGTCTTCTACTTGGGATATAATATCTAGTCCTGCTCGGAAGTAAAGAGTGTCAAGTAGAATTTAGTAACTGTAATTTGTAGCAAAATATTCTAATTAGTTATTCGATTGGACTTCTCGGATTCTGCTCTGAGATTTCTGATTTCGTGAGTCTCGTCTAATCCAACAGGAAAACGTCACTTGTTGCTTTCTTTTTTGTTGACATTCATGCGATTGGAATAGTGCGGCCTTCGACACAGTTTACACTTTGTTTTACTGAGAAAAATGTTCATACAAACCGGCCTATTGTAAATGTCAAACTGACTCCATCAAAGATCAGCTATACAACTAAGCAACTATAACGAAGGAAGGTTAGGTGAATTCTTTTTTTTCCACATTAAAAGGAGTACCCCTTGGCCCTTATTCATGCTTTAATTGTTCGTTCAATACCTACTCTGGTGTTTATGAAAAGTTTCGAATCCAGCAAGCTCTGCAATTTTAGCAAAACTACGCAAGGGTTACTTGTTTATAAATTAACAGGCACATGGGCCCTTTTCCCAAGCTTCAAAACGTCTGTCTCAATATGTAGGCCCTGTTTTGCTGGTTCCTTTTCGCTTTCATTAAACTCGCGTGACACGAATAACGTCGTCTCTGGAAACAACTTACCTATTTCCATTGAATTAATTCACCAAATCATTTGCATACACGCAAAATAAATAGAAAAAAAAAAACTAAGAAACCAATTACATCTCCAAATAGCCACGCCCAATTGACTTCCGAGAAGGCCTGTGCACATAAAAAGCGTCTCCAACCGCACCTGAGCGCCCAAAGTGCATCAAATTTACAAGTTGCCCCGGGAGTGGAAATCGGCCCGTTTTTTTCGATTAGAAACGTTTACTCGTGTTGAGGATCAAAACACGCAAAGATCTGGCAAACGTTACACCGAAAAAAGCAGTTTCCATCGTCGAATAGACAACCAAGGTCCGTGCGGAGCCAGGTAGACACCACCAATTCCATCGGCCATTCGTGTTTTTGCTAATGAAATGATTAGAAGATTGCTTAGCCCAGGAGAGTGAGATCCTTTCGGGTGGTAGACCTTTTTTTCTTTCTTGGAGATGATAATTATATAGCGAAGTGGTCTTCGTCATTGCTGGATGCTCCTGTGATCCTGTATGGGCTCTGTTTCAATGTCAATTTGCATAAATTATTATTTTGGTGGCATCGTAAAACTACCAGAATCCCCTCGTGCAGAAAAAGTGTCCGCCTCTGTTTTGGGAATGCTCCTTCGGATGGACGAAGGAGGTTCAGTGCAGTTCCATCATTGTGAAGGCAAAATTAACGAACGACAGCCAGAAAAAAAGGACTGTTCGCGTCGAGTTCTGTTCGTTGTTATGTTGAAAATGGAAGTGTGGGGTTACTTGGCGAAATATGTCTAGACGCATAAGAAAGTCGGAAATGAAGCTCAGACGATGATGAAGTGGCGATGGCCAAGGATCTTGAGTGATACGGAGATGAATATTTTTTTTTCTTATTGTTGGCAGCAATTAATTTTTTCATATTTTTGGTTTAATAGCGCGAAAGATGGGATCCTGTTGGGCAGGCGCAGGCGGTTGGGTTCTGATGGAGCTGATTGGCAATGATTCCTAATGAACCGATTTGAGCCGCTCAGCGTCTTTATTGGTAGTTTAGCTGATACATTTTTTTTTCTATAGCGTTCATTAGCGTTCTTTGTAGTGATTGGAAGGGGAACTGTTAGTGTGTTCAATATTGATATGGTCGGTCACTGCAAATGAGCAACGAATAGCCTGAGAGAATGTTACTTCGCGACTTCTATGTGCGGTGTGTGTGTCTGCGAATTGCGAACGTTCCGTTTTTAACCCTTTTTGGGTGACGTCTCGCCCCTAAGGACATATGGCTGATGGGTAGATATTTAATTAAGCAGCTGCAATAAATGACAATCAATAGCTCTGTTGTGTGCACACAAGCCCAATATTTGTGTAAGTTCATGTATTGGTACAAGTTCCGGGGCAAAGATTGGTTAATTTTTGTATAACATTCCCTAAAGTGATACAAAGAGATTCTTAGCGGAGTTTTCTGAACTGATGAGTTAAGAATAATTATTACAATCCCAAATGTGAAACATATTGGGCCTTACCAACAACCAAACAGTAAGCTCGAGTTTAACCAATGCCATTGCACGGAAAATATTCATAACATTAAAATGGAGTGAGAAACAGCTTTGAGGAAAACTATTAATAAAATGTTCGATTTGATGCTCAAGACAAACTAAAAAGCTTTACATTTTGAGATGAGACATTTCTAATACATTTAAATAACTTACCAATTCAACTTACCTAATTTAATTCAAAACGGCCAGTTGACATACTTCAGACTGACGTTTAAACTTTATTAATGGGTTAGATTCGACTTCCTTCGGATCGAAAATTACACAGTCTCGATTATCGTAAAGTCAAAGATAACTTGATTATTGGTACACAATTTATTTAAGTTTCGACTATTGCCCTAAAGTCGAGTCTAAATTTGGTTGTTAGTAAGGCCGATTGAGATTAATTCGACTTAAGCTATATCAACTGTCATCGCCGCTTCAAAGTCTTACGTCAATGAATGTAGGTATGTTTTATCTCAATTTGTGAAAACAGGCAAAATTAGAAAGCAAACAATCTGCATCCCTCGCACCCGGCATATGCGTAACTTATGGACCACCTTCTACATCCATAAGCTTGTGTTTTAAGCCATCTGTCATTTGAATACGCGATGGGTTCTTTGCGTAACCACCTTATGTTCAGTTTGTGACTTTTAGGTGCAGAATGCAAATTTTCAATGTCACACATAGACAGTTTTAAAATGGAGTAGGTACTAATTTTGTTATAGCCCTGACATTTAGTTTCAAAGTTCCGTCATTGACTTAAGATGGATTACTGCCATAAAATCCTTCTTTATGGTTGTCACTTTATGTGGATGATGCATTCGCATTGCCATTCACGAAAATACCTGCAAATCGCAGCGTATTTGCAACGACTGTCAGATCGCTGTCAAATTTCTCAAATGATAATTCGAACGTGGCATAGTTTTACTTTAATTTAATTTGCAGCATCATGCACGGTCATTTTTGCGGAATACAGAGAGATCCGTTTGTCTGCAGTCAGTGCTAAGCCGAAAGAAAAATATCACAAAGCAGACGCCTGAAGTGTCATGGATGTTTTTCCCATAATTATAGATACGTAGAACGGAAATAAATAAAAATTCCGGCGACCAACATTTCATTTCTGCAAGCACTTGAAAACAACCAACGATTCATCAATCAGTTATACGAAATAAATAAATAATTATTCGTTCAGCACTTCCGGAAGCCATCTTGTTTTATAGGAAAGCGAAATTCCGCAAGTCATTGTTATACAAATATCAACCTGCTGAACTTACCCATAATTCATACCAAGTAAACAAAGATGGCCGACCAAAATATATGTCAGGTATTTATGCGTGTTATAGGTATTGCTGTCCTTTTCAGTCACACGTCTATTTAGTACTGGGCATCCCCTTAATCTCCCGTTTTAGGAATGCACGATCTTGTAAATGCATTAATTCTTAGAATTTGTTTTCCCTGCGACAAAGGTTATGCGCAAAGGAGAAAACGTAAACTGCCAATTATTTCAAAGAGCTGTGAAATAATTAAAATTTGGCTTGTATGATTTTAAGGTTTTAATAACTAAAAACCGTTTCCGACCGTGTTCTCTGAATTTTTCAAGAAGTATTGCGACCAGGTTCATATTCAGAAGAAATGGATGCCTTCGCTGATTTACAGCCTGGGAAGATACCTGTAGTTCGATGACAGGCTGCAAACAGCAAGTCTAAGCTAGAGGGCGAACTGGGCAAGATGGTAGTTGACCCGCGGTCGATGCTTACCAATTCGAAAAGCCTCCTGGTGTCGTTTATCCTACATTAGAAATAAATCCGCCGCATAGAAGACAATTTGTGACCAATGCCGATTCTATCGGTACTTCCGTGGCAGATGCTCCGAGAAACTATGCGCGACATATAAGCCCCTTTCAGACAGATAACCAATGATTATCGGTTATCAGCTACCACCAGCACACTTCCAAAACTCCTTTGGAGGACACATTGCCAAAGGATCACAACTAGCAACATTTGAGGTCCAAAAGAAGCATTGCAAGTAGTTCGCCTTGGCTGAATTTTCCAAAAGGATTATTATCACCCATGAAATTCCTACTGTCAGACCTTTCAGGACTTCATTACCATGTTGCGAATCCCTTTCATCACAAATCCCATGCGCTTATTCCAGGCTGACCCAAAGTATTCGTCCGTACATCGAAAAGTAGCGATTCCATCGTTCTTCCGGTCAACCCTTTTTCCGCATCATTTTCCTATCTACCCTTGCAAATACCCACCTGTCAAGAAGTTGCGGATTTTTTTTCTTTTTCCTTTATCGATGGACTTAGTTTGTTTCCACTCGCTCACATATGCTCCCACATGTTAACACATCTTGCGATTGGGGTTGGCTTTGGCGGACGAGAGACTTTTCCTCGACCATAATCAATCCTTTTGTGCTGACAATTGCAGGAGAGGGAAAGCTCAAGGAATCATTCGATTGGAAAATAAAAGTCCACATTCGATTGGAGATTACGCACTCACGTATGGGCATCAACTTAGTAGGGTTGTTTAAAGTAAAAAGTTCAGAGGGTGACAGTAATCTCCTCCGGAGTACGTGTGACCACACATTGTTTGGACGGAACCTGTCTAAGGATTTGCATATGGTGGGTATGGTAAAACGAAAACAGAAGGTTTATCTCGATTGGCCTTGCTTTGCTATAATGACGGCAACCTATCAAGGGCTTAAATTGCTTCCGAACATGCAAAGCCGCATACTCTCGCGTGTGTGACCCTGTAGCTCCATATACCACAAGGAGATCCACACAAATTGCGTGGTCTGATGGTGTCCGGTTTTTGTACTCCTGGCGGACAAACATCTCATTAGACCTCAATTAAAAGCGATGCTGGGATGTGCATCTCAAAATCAAACCCATCGCTGGATGAGAGCATCTCAAAAGGGATCATCGTAAACACACTGTATTGCGTTTGTGAGGTAATTTCCAAGGCAACGCCGACCGTCTAAGTGCCGATGCAGCGCGCATGCGCACAAACTCCCTTCATTGAATGCAATTACCAAATGATTGGCTTCTGGTCTTTGGACGAAGCGACGCGACGGCGGCGGCGGTGGTGCATCAGGGAGCGGAACCTTTAGGAGATCCCAGCGTCCCTGGCAGGCCTGTATCATTTTCGGTTTTGTATTTTCGGTTGTGCGGTTTAGAGGCCGAGATTCGCCCAGTTGTGCGATTGGGTTGGCTTCCTCACTTGCGGTTGCAATTCCCACCGTCGATAGCCGGCGGCTGGGATCCTTTTTGTTCCATTGATGGATCAATTGAACGTTCGGCTGCGCGCCTGTTCTCTCATCAGCGTTCTGTGTTTATATGAAGAGGAGATTATTTACTGAAACTCTTTGCTGTCTGGTTTTGTTGCTGTTTGGTCTGCATCGATGAGGATCTTTCATAGAATCTTTTCCCGGCGGGGGGAGACTATGCTGATTTGTTGTTCCCATCAATTAGCTGTGGATGGTTAGTGAACAGAATTGTTTGTAAGATCCAGCGGTACCTACGCGCTACGCTCATTACAACAATGAGGGAAGGAATTTTATTACTCATTAGGCGAGTCAGTGGTAGGTAAAGGTAGGTAGGAGTGGCGGTTTTTATATTTTAAAAACCCAAGTAGCACTATGTGCCGTTTTGTTATCACAACTCATTTGACCTGGTTGTTTACGATTGTCGAATAGGAGAGTTTAGATCCAGCCTGTGGAATTCAAAAAGGTTATCAATTCCCTAATGCTACTTTTCGAGACCTCCCCAAGGGAGTCGAAGAAGGCTTTACCCAGAGATCGCTGTCTGACCCTAGCTAGTGCTGGGCAGGCGCAAAGGTAGTGAGTGAAGATAGGCTGTTTTTTCTGTGCTGTAGTTTGGCCACATCCTTCTGGATATGATACAGTTCGTCAGCCTCCTCCATCTGAGGTTTGCCTTTGATAAGAATACTGAGGAAATCTTTGCTTTGACTGCTCCGAGCAGTACCTGAACCGATTCCGCAAGTGAGCAGTGAAGAGCTGAGCCTTGCTTGGCCAGCTCGTCAGCATGTTCGTTTCCATAAACGTTGCTATCACCTAGAACCCAAATCAGGGTAACCTTGAACTTGTCAAGCGAGGCCAGCTCCTTGCGACACTCTAGAACTAGTTTTGAGGTTATATTGACTGATGCCTTGATGGCAGCTTGGCTATCAATAAAAATGTCTATCTTTTGCCTCGGAGCTATGTTTGGGTGTTGTTTGATTTGACGACAGGCCTGAAACTCCGCCTGAAATACACTGGACGTATCCGGAAACCTAAAGGATTTTGAGATGTTTAGAGACTCAGAAAAAACACCTGCACCTACTTCGCAGTCCATTTTTGAACCGTCTGTGTAGATTGCTAGATTCGTATCCCTGTTCGCCCGGCCATCTTGCCAATCTGATCTTGAAGGGAATTCTAAACATTCTGGGAGTTATATAGTCCGTTAAGGGTGGTATGAGTTCTCTTGATAGAGAAGGCAAAATATTACTATGGCCGTATGGTCTCGCAGACCAGCAACCCGACTTCCTGAGTCTGATCGCGCTATGTGCTGTGATGCCTGTAATGTGAAGGTCTACAGGTAACAGATGCAGAAGGAAAAAAATGGCCCGATGTTTCCGATGTTTCCGGCGACAGCTCGACATCCTCGTCAACAGCGGCGATATTCTCGGCACAACTGGCGCTCCGGGGCCAAAACGGCGCAGTGTTTGCGCAGTTGATGTCGGACGGCCGACGGAATTCGCGCTGCGCCAACACTACAGCTACAGACGAATTGTTACGCAAAAAAATAGACACGATTATTCCGCGTTCTTGGGGAGTGTATCGCTCCATGGCTTGTTCACTTGTATTCTACATCTGTCTAGTCCACAAATGTCAAAACAGATTTGACATTGGCGGCCATTTGCAAAAATAAGAGCATCTTCCAAAATGATCTCTTTTGGCCCACCTATAATCTCCCTTGACTCTTGAAAAATGGCAGTTTCCAGAAACTTCTCCCCGTAACATTATAATTCGTTCTTAAAGGCTTATAGCCCTTGGACAAGTCGGGATGCTCATCCATCAAAGCAATTTAAATTGTCATTTGCTTTGGTGTAGCTGACCTGCCAATAATACATTTTTTCGATGTTATTTGTTATTATTTAGTTTATAGGAACAAAGATGAATTAATTCCACTTTGCAATTTTCAAATTTGCTGGCATCAAACACAAAATTGTCCGCTAAGAAGTAATTTATAACAATTCAAACGACGTCTGATTGGAATTTCCAATATATTTAGTTTGAGAGTCTCTGAGAGACACTCAATGCTCGCAATGCTCTCACGATTTGTATAAAATAAACGATAGACGAGTCGATAGTGATAGAGTTACGGAAAGCAAACTAATGGCGAGATCGTTGACTACTATCGCGCAAACGGTCTGGTCTTAAGAATTGGGTTAGCTAGGTATATGCTCTGGGAAAGTAAAGAAAAAATGTTAATAACTAATAATTTTCACATCCAGCTTACCATGGGTAAAGGGAAAACTGATTTTCATTCAAGTTTCCAGTATACTCTCTATTACGGTCCTTGTGCAATGATTTTAAACTTGATAGTTTTGGGCACCGGCGTCCATTTTAAATAATTAAATGTTTTTTTTCCAAAAACAATCTCGTTCCAAATGGTTTCTATAATAGAAAAATTCGCACTGTTTCCGAACATAAAGTGTTTTCCAAAGAAAAATGACATTTTTTGAGATAAATGATCGGATGTTTATTTCATAATAAAGAGGAAGGTATGCCGTTAATAATGAAAAACAAAATCAGCCAAATGGCCACCACGAGCACGCATACAGGACCATATCCTTTTCATGAAATTTTCCATAACCAAATCGCAAAGTGGCTGCCCCATGTCCTCGATGGCCTCACCAATTTTATCTTTGAGGTCTTGAATCGACGCTGGGCTGTTGGCGTGGACCTTATCTTTCACGTGGCCCCAAAGGAAGAAGTCGCAAACTGTTAAATCACAGATTTCGGTGGCCAATTGTGATCACCTCTTCGAGAGATAACACGGTCCGGAAACTTTCATGCATTTCAAGGACCCAATCAGCAAAGACGTTGTTGATGATCGGCCGGCTTGAGTTCTTGTGTTAACTGAGCTTTATAAGTCTTAAGACCCAAGTCTTTATGCAAAATACGGTGTAATGACGTTTGTGGAATGCCGAATTCCAAAGTACGACGAGGAATGGACAAACCTGGGTTTTCTTCAACACTTTGGGCTACAGCAGCAATATTCTCAGTTGTTCTTGAGCGACGTACACGTGTTTTATTCTTCACATCACTAACTTGTCCCAACAGCTCGAATTTTTCCACCAATTTCTGTATTGCGGTCCGACAAGGTGCTTCACGATGACCAAAAAATGCTTTAGTTTTGCGAACTGTGACTGCAAGACTTTCACCATTTTTGTAGTGAATTTTAATAATTTCTATGCGTTGTTGCAGCGTGTATCGTTCCATTTCTAGTAATGGCGTATTCTCTTTAGTACAAAATGACATGGCAAAAGTTTGACATTGAACAAAACAGTTCTCTGTAACTTGAAAACTAGAACAGATAGAACAAAATGGTTTGCGCCAAACGAAAGAGCGTCCCAAAAATATGAAGACTGCATACCTAACTCAGTTTCGTAAAAAATGGCCCTTAGGACATGATAGCATTCAGCCGACGATATAAGGTAACTGTGGTTTAATCGGCGGCCTTTTTAGATACTTATTTATTTCCACACTTATACTTTATACAAATGACTTTTTCATAACCTTTGTTAGCATGGAAAGCAAAAGCTCTGCCGTCTGACAATATTGTCAGGTCTACAAATGAAAAAACTGTCCCAAATGTCTGTCAACCGTGTGAACTGGCAGTTTTGTCTACCAATATTTGCAAATAATTGCCAGACCGCCAACAGGTATCTGCCAACCGTCTGAACACAAAATTTTATCATTCTTAGAGCATTGCCAGACGTTTAGGACAGTTGCACACTCATTTGCTATGGGCAGACGTGCTGTGGTTGCGACATCTGCAAATTTTTCATTTGCAGACAAATATTTTTCATAATTTGAATGAACAAATCCAAGTTTCTGTGTTATTTTTTTTTACATTTTTCTGTTGATTGGTGCAAAATGTGTGAATTAAATAATTTGAAATATGAACGTGGACGAAAAAGTCAATCTAACAATGAAAAGGATCTATGAAAGTCTATAACCTTATCCTCTTTCAATGATAGGTACTTCTTGAATATTTATGATCCTGCTGTTTGGAGATTGCCAATGTTCGTAAATTTGGCAGTAACAGAATTTTTTTTTCTATTATTACGCACCTCTCAATCAAGTCTTCACCACCGAAAGGAAAAAAAAAAAAAAACAATTTATAATTTGTCTGACAATGCCTGCAAACGGATCTTGCAAATATTCTGTAAACAAACATCTGCCAACCGTGTGAACTGGCAATTTTCTACCTGACAACGTTGTCAGACAAATTATTTGTAGGCAAACTATCTGCAAATGAAATTGTCAAAGTTTGGGACAAAACCTGGCAATCGTGTGAACTGGCAATTTGGTATTGTAAGGCAGCTCGCTACTGTCAGATCAGTTGCGGCTCATTGCCAGATCATTTGCAGACCTGAAAATATTGTCAGATCTGGCAATCGTCTGAACATTGTTAAAGCTTGGGCAGTAGTTTTGCAGCAGTAGATTCGCGCTGTATAGTTTTAGTTCTTTTTTTTTGAAACCATGTATTAGATCTCGAGCTAGAAGCATCAGTTTTGATGTTCGTGAATCGTTGGATGGATTTTCATGAACCTGACGTTGAGTTTTTGGAGCCACTTGGCAACTTCTCAACTTTTGAGAAGCATAAATATTTTTCGCTATCGACTTGGAGAACACTGGAAAGACTGAAATATTTCGTTTCGGAGTTTGGAAAATGCAAACTATAGAAAATGCCATATCCCAGGGGTTTTAGTGCATTTTCAAACACGCTGTACAAGCACCATTTGCTTTTGTTTGTTCTTGAATCATAGACCAAATAGGCGCAGTGGCTTCTCAATTCACCAGCTAAGATTCGGCATAAAATTGAAGGTCTCTGGCAGAAATAAAAATGCACACAAACCATCGCTGTCAGAAGCCTAGGTTGCTCAATAAACCTGCGTGGTTGCTAAACTACCGCGAGAGTGGCCTCACATGACTCTATAATACACTCTACCCATGTAAATACCCCGACACTTGTCACCCTGGATAAATATTGTTTCTGTATGTGCTTTTAAAGAATACACTTAATCATAATTCCCAAACAAACCCGACTCAGCAGTATCTTCTGAACTGAACGACCCGATTCGTTGTAATACCCAAATTAAACCATCAAAATGCCGTGCACACACTGTAATAAATTATTCTTAATTAAAAATAAATTAGCGACAGTCGAAACATGTATCGCAGTGCTGTAGGTAGGGCTCTCTCTCTCTCTCTTAGGACCTCAAGCTCAAGTCAAACCTGACTTGAATTATATTCGCGTTGCGAAAATAAATAAAATTCCATCAATGCACCTTCAATGAGGCTTTTTGTTGTGCGCGCGCGCACAGTTGTTGTCGTCCTGTATGCGTTGACAGCTACGGTATCCAGCCCGCAAACAATCGATGAACATCGTCTTGATAAGCAAATCGCCAGCGGGCAAGATATGCACGCGGACATGAAAAGTCAAAAAAAAAAAAAAAGAAAGAAGAACTCCTCGGGATTATAATATCCTGGGCTGTGTGGCTGACCTTCGCGCACTTTATCATCGTCATCATCGTCGCCGCCGCCGTGCACCGTTCTTGCGATGGCAAGAGGAGACACAAAAATGATTTAACAGTCATTATGTTCGTGTTAAAGAAGAGTCACCCGTCCGAACAAGAAAGGGAAAGGAACATATTCTGTTCTTTCTTTGGGGAGAATCAAATTTAAGACCGCGACAAACTTTTATGAATTTATGAATGTTGAGGCGTTTTTTTTTTCTTTTTCCTGTCGAGCATCGAGGTGGATTTCATTTCGCCCACAAGGTGTATGTATGCAGATGCCAGTGTCTGTAATTTTTTTTGGGGGAGTAAATTGTCCAAAACCACATGATCAGCTAAGAAATCGATGATATCTGCGGGACGGAGGAGGCAGGCAGCAAAACTGTTGCACCCCGTTGAGCTGAAGACATTGGCGCCTTGCGCAAATGCACCGCGGGATAGCTGGTTCGCAGTGGACGAGTTTAGCGACGCTTTACGCACAGTCAAGAATGAGAGTAGGCACTGCTGCAGTGGTAGGTGGCATGCAGTGCGGCCAGACAGAGGAATTGGTAACGAGGAGTTCAGTTTTAAAGTACCTATAAAATTAGAAGTATATGTAATAGCTGTCGACTTTCCTTTAGGTCGCTTTAGTGGGGTTAACAGGACAGTACGGTCATTTACATTTAATTGAGTTTGACTTAATTGCCGTGGAAATTCTTCTAAAAGTGAACTCAAATGTAAATTGACACATGATACCGGCAATCCGAACGCCAATTGATCACAGGAAGAGTGTGTTGACATCTTAATATCAAAATATCGTTCCTGTCGGGAACTGTCAAATTTTAATCATAATTAACACGCAACAAACCTGCGAATTCAGAAAGTTTGTCAAACTTAACCTAATAGTACAAATTGAAAAGTGACAGCTAAAACAGTCGAGTTTCCGAGACAAATGAAGTCACACGCCTGTGATGAATGCGATGAATCCTTTAACACTGTTTTGTAGAGAAATAACCACCTTTGCCCATCCAAAACCAGCAAAATGTATCATTCCACTACAATTTGAATAAATTTTCCGTTTTCCTTGCATTAACCCCTTTGCGGCTGCACAGTCTATTCGATTTGAACATTTTATTGATGATCTAAATGGGCTCATTTATTGGGCACACACTGTTCATTTACAGTCCACTCCACTGGCATTCGGTGTCACACAAACATGTCGACAGGATGCAACAACATAATGGGCAACGTGTTCATAACGCAACACAACGCAACGAAGTCCAGCACGAAGAAACTTCCCACAATCGCGACAAAATATTATCCAGCTCATTTTTCGTTGGTAAATTATAGGTGCGACCCTTTTTCGCATATTCACTCGTATCTCGTACACTTGGCCATACGTCCGATGCATCCAATATATCCAATTGCATGTGCGTGTGTTTGTAGATTAACAATTCGACACACAGCGACCACGAGCAATGTTGGCTTTTGTTGTGATGGCGCTCTCCTGTTGATACTGTGCATCCTGTTGACATGAAATTTATTTATTTAGATTATTTTCCGCCTCTCCCGTGGTCACTGCGAGAGATAATTGCGTGTCATTGCGAACTCCACGTTATGCGTCGCACCAATCGGACTTCTTGCGTCGTGGTTTCTTTGTATGATTTTTTTTTTCCAGCTTTTTCAATGGCAAAGTGAACGATCATTATTCACTTAGCAATTGATTTATGATAAAACGATTTTTTCTCCGCCGCATAATTAATGAGAACTTCATTTCGTTGGTTTGATGAAAACAATTTTATTTTATTTTTTTTTTGTAAATTTAGGGCGTCAACTCCTTTATTTCCCACATTTGGGGGGGGGAAATTCGCCTCTGATTACAGTCATTTCGGAGATCAATTAATCTGACGATCACTTTGATTTCTATGAAATCTATCAAGTCACTGAATTAAACGTGCGAGGGACCAGTCAATGTGAGTCCACTGCTTTGAATATTCGTTTGGGTCTTAGAATTGAAAGGAAGGGAATTTATTATTCAATTTGATTGGAAATTCGTCATATCTTAGAGAGATTAATGGCCCTCGGGAAATTATACAGTGTGATGGTGAAGAAAGTGATGGGTGTCACTGGAAAGGTTAAACTCATAATAGGTAAGAGATAGGGAGCAGAAATCTGTCGGTTAGTTTCCCTTCCGAAACTTGAAGTTAGTGGTTTTGGAAATTTTATACAGATTTTAGAGCTTCTCAATTAGCCGTTTGGAATCGGCATAAAATTGTAGATCCCTTCCATTCGTTCCAAAAATGAAACTCACACAAAACGAATGGTTGTGAGAAGCTAGGCCTTGGGTCGCTCGGACCTGTTGCGCCAACTAATTATTAATTATAAGGGTTTCGAAGAGTTAGAATTTAAATAAATAGTACAAATTGGCATCACTGTCACAATAAAAAAAAGAACATCCCCTTTTAAACAGCAGCGAAACAACTCTGAGCTTTGCGTTCTATGGTATACAATATACATACCTACACACACGTAATTCGGAAGTCGAGCGGATATTTATTTTTTGATACTACAGAAATTTAAACATGCGTCAAATCAAACACTACTCAGGTGAGGTTCTTCTTCGGTTTAAATCGAACGTAATCAATTCAAATCAATATCAATTGCACACAGCCTACCGCACATTCATAACAGACCTGCAGGAAAAAGAGAGAATTGAGAATGAAAAGATTAACGAGGGCATAACGAGTAACTTCGAAATTTGCATTTAAAGGGCTAGTTGTAGGTAAAACTTTCGCCTCGGACCAATATATCGATTAAAATCTAATGTTTTCCATTGGGACAGAAAAAATACTTTTTTTCGGATTCACAGCAGTTTTTCAGCTCTAGAAATCAGCTGGTTGTCCAAATTCATGTTCCATTGGCCCTAAAAACAACACTTTACAACTACTTTAACTAACACCAAAACATTTGCTTTTATTTTCGTTTTTAGACCACGAGTCTGTGAAAAATAGAAAAAAAAAAATTGTTTAACCCCTGCAATGGATATCAACATAAATGAATCGATTTTTATAAACACCAATTACAATTTAAGAACAGCTGACACTTAAAGCATGCACCAAAACAAATGCAAACAAAAAAATGATCTCATTTCATGTTCCATGGGCCTCAAAAATTGTGAAATCTTAGAGCAAAATGAAATTCAAAAATAGAAAACAGAAAATGTGGGTAAAGTGCTTTACTCGATGAAAAGTAACGAATTGTATATTCGTAAGGAGCGGAAAAAAGAAATTTAAGCCATTATTAAAAAATCGTATATTGAACATTACTACGCAAGAATTTTCTACTGAATTTTACCAAGCATAAACTGAAAGGGAGGACCAGCCTAAGATATCTTCAACTTATTCAGCTCTGACTAAAACTGCAGACATTTGCACCTGTTTAATCAAAATTTTCGTTCGTGTCTGGAAACGATTTTGAATTTTCTATTATTTCCTGTGCTCGTTGTCATTTTATGTATTTTACTTTGGGTTTTTGACGCGTTTTCAGACGTTTTTTCTGGCCCAGTTGTGGACAAGTTTTGAGATGCAATTATAATAGTCTTTCGGATACGATTTTATGGACAATTTTTGACTCAAAATATTCATTCCGAAATAATCCCCTGTGATTTTATTTCTTCTCTTCCTTAGGAAGACAGTTTTGTGAAAATGTTGGAACACTGGTTCGTTATTAAATTATTAAGTAGAATTTTTCAACCCTATTTGTGAAGAGTTTTTTTGCCCTTTGCCTTGTTCCACCGCAATTTTGATTGATGAAGGCAAAATCCATTTCGACGTTTGTAAATTCTTTTTAAGTACGTACTAATTTAGACGCTACACTAAAAAATAAAAAAAAAGTATTGTCAACCGATGAATTTCGAGATTTTTTAAGAAATTGTGAGGTAGAAGTTCTTGCTGAAGCCTAGTATTCTGATCACTCTAAATTTGATCTGCCATACAGAAATTCTTCCAAAGATAACACTGAGCGAGGCAGTTTAGCAAAGTATTGTTACATTCGAGCTGGGATTCGAAAAGATAAAATACTATTCTGTTGAACTTTTCTAGTGAAATCTCTTTTTATTTAAACTTTTATGGACTATTCTAATAATTCACTAATTAAGTACCAAATGTCACTTTATACTTATTTATCTTCACAACCGATTACTATTTCGAACTTTACCCATAGTGTACCTATTCGTAAAGAGCGAAAATGAGAAATTTAATCCATTATTCAAAATTCTAAAACATTCTAAAAATCATTAAGGCAGGAATTTTCTACTATAACTATTTCGAGATATTTTGTAGATCACAGTTCAATTTTTGTAGTACCTTTTTTTTTTTTTTTTTTTTTTTTTTTTTTTTGTCGGAGGTTGTTACTATCCGATGGAGCACTCAGACACAACTACTGGTCCATTGTACTGCCAAAACAGACACCTTACATTATTGTACGTAGTTTTCCCGTCTTTCGAAGAAAGATGAGAAGGAGCTTCAGTGATGAAGAGCTAAGGTGTTCGGCAGTCACCACATCAGCCCCAAAGATCCGCCATCTGATGCGAGCAAAGGCAGGACAGCTACAGAGGAAGTGTTCCGCTGTATCATCGTCCTCTCCACAAGCAGGACAGATGGTGAAATCGCTCAAGCCCAATACATTCAAGTGTTTGGCGAAAGCTTGGTGGCCCGAAAGGACGCCCACAAGCAGTCTACAGTCGATTCTCCTGAGAGACAAAAGGAAAGACGCCGACTTTTTACAGATGTCCGGACGCAGTCGTTTGGTCTGTCTACACCCAGCACAGTCACGCCACCGACGCTCGTGTTCACGTGAAACCCAAGTATCAATGGATGACCGAACCGCAGATACAGGCAGACCCAACGCAGGTTCAGGTCCTGAAAAAGCTTCTTCAGAACCCAGCCTGGCAAGCTCATCAGCGATCTCATTTCCCTGGATACCAGTATGACCCGGGACCCAAAGAAGATTCACTTTGTTTAGCCTTCCTACCAGGTTCAGAGAAAGCTTGAGTTCGAGCACTAACTTAGACGAGGTGAGAGGGTTAAGCAGCGCTTTTAGTGCAGCTTGGCTATCACTGCAAACGCATATGCTTCTACCCCTCCACCTGTTAGTCACAATGTAGCGCATGGCCATAAGTATAGCGAAAATCTCCGCTTGGAAGACAGACGCATATTTACCTAAGGCGTAGTAAAGTCTAATGTTCTCGCTTTCCACAAAGACTCCAGAACCAGACCCCTGTTCGGTTCTGGAGCCATCCGTGAATACACGATGGCATTCTTTCCCTGGCTCAGAGTCTGGCAGAAGCCATTCCGTTACCTGAGGAAAGTTGACATGGTAGTTTTGTCGCAATAGGATTTCCGAAGTCATTGCGTCAGACGGCATATCCATAAGACAAGGGTCAAAGGATAATTCTCGCACAAGTTCTTCAAAATTCCAATGCGCGTGGTACCAAAAGCCACCTCTCTTTAACCGAGAGATGGTTTTCAGAGTACACCCCATGATAAAAATATCAAGAGGGGGGAGGTTCATCATAGCATCTAGAGCAGAGCCCGGAGTGCTAGGGAAGGCCCCCGTGCATCCGAGACAAACCGTTCTTTGAAGTTTGGCAAAAGAGGCAGTAACACGTTTCCGCGAAAGCCTGTTCCACCATACAACCGATGCATATGAGAGAAGTGGTCTAACCATCGCCGTATAGATCCAAAGGACCCTTTTGGGAGATAAGCCCCATGTCTTGCCAAAAGCGCCTTTGCACTGCCAGAAAGTTGACAGCGCTTTATCGGTTTTTGATTCAACATGCTTGGACCAAAGAAACTTTCTATCAAGGATTACTCCCAGATATTTGACTTCTTCGGAGATCGGGATAGTGACGCCTTTTAGCACAAGTTGAGTCAGACCAGTGATCTTCCTCCTTCTCGTGAAGAGAACAACCGTAGTTTTAAGAGGATTCACTGAAAGCCCATTTCTTGTGCACCAATCGTCGATGAGGCCCAAGGATCTCTGCGCCAGAGAGCATACAGTCCTTAGGTCAGAACCAACAGACAGAACGGCGACATCGTCCGCGTAGGCTTGTGTGTAGGTTCCAGGAAGATTGAGAGCCGTTAGCAGAGAGTCAACTACCATACACCATAAAAGGGGAGACAGAACACCACCTTGAGGGCAGCCTCTGTTTACCCCAGTCATGACGCATTTGCCACAATCCGCCTCGACAATCAGAGTCCTGTACATAAGCATTGCTTTAATCCACAACACCAATGTTTCATCTACACCGTGATGTCTGGCTGCATTACACATGCTGTCAAAAGTCGCATTATCAAAGGCACCCTCAATATCGACGAAAATACCCAACGCGTACTCCTTCCGATCAAGAGCACTTTCAATTCTACAGACAAGGTTTTGCAGCGCAGTTTCACAGGATTTTCCGCGCTGATAGGCATGTTGCATCTCAGAAAGAGGATGCGATCGAAGAGCAACATTGCGCACGTGCAGCTCAACCAGTCTCTCCAAGCTTTTCAGCAGGAAGGAGGACAGACTTATGGGTCTGAAACTCTTGGCGAGAGTGTAGTCGGACTTACCTATCTTTGGTATGAACACAACTCTAACCATACGCCAAGGAGAAGGTATGTAAGCCAGGGCCAAGCTAGCAGTGAAAATTCGCTTCAGCGTCGGCAACAGCTGGCTAAAACCTTGTTTCAGCATAGCCGGACAAATTCCATCCGGACCCGGTGACTTGAAACTCTCAAACGATGCGATCGCATATTTGATAGCGTCTTCCGTCACCACTCTGGATGCGATATACCAGCTACGCCGCGTGATGTTTGTCAGTTCAGGAGTGGCCACCGTTGCCGGTGCCACAGAAGAACACGTAGTGACCTGATTTCCCGAAAAGTGAGTCTCTAGCAGGAGACTGAAAGTCTCCGCCTTTGTCTCAGTGTAGGTACCATCAGATTTTTGTAGCGATTCCAGTTTACTTGGTCTGTCCCTTTTGAGGACTTTAACAAGCCTACTGGTTGCACTTAGTGATACGACCTCCTCACAAAATTTCCTATAAGAGTCGTTCTTTGATTTACGAATCAGTCTCTTAAATTCTTTTTGTTTCGATCGATGCAGATTCCAGTCTTCTACCAAATTAGTTTTTAAAGACCGATTTAGTAGTTTCCTGGTTTCTTTGCGAATACACTGCAGTTCGGTGTTCCACCAAGGTACCGGTTTTCTACAGGAATTTTTTGTAACTGGACACGCAAGTTCGAAACAGCGGATAATGGCGCTGCTCAGTTCCTGAGCAGACGACTCTACCTCTTGTATCGATCTAAGTTTGAGTGGTGCTTTGACAGAATTGCCAAGTTCCTCCTCAAAACGAGTCCAATTCGTTTTTCTCGGATTTCTCCTCTCTAGCGAAGGTGAAATTTCGCAATAGATTTGAAATTCGATGTATCGGTGGTCTGACAAGGTGCTATCTGGCGATACCCTCCAGTTTGTGATAGTCTTAGAATGCCTATTGGACAGGGTAACATCGATTACCTGCTGTCTCCTGGCTGTAACAAATGTAGGTCGACAACCGACATTGTTGATGGTGATGTCAGACGTTAGGATGAAGTCCAGAAGACGATCTCCTCGTACGTTGCATTTACTGCTGCCCCAAACAGTGTTTTGAGCATTAGCATCGCAACATAAGATGAGACCCATCTTTTTGTACTCGCAGTACTCTATGAGCTCAACAACATCCTTTGGTGGAGGAGGTGTTAAAGAGTCGTAGGGAAAGTAAGCCGATGCAACGACAAAGGTTTCCCAATTGCCGTTTGCATGGAAACTGATAGTTGCGGCAACCAAATCTTGGCAACAGAACCGTTTGATTGTTACTGCCATAAGGGATTTCGATACGATAAGACATGTCCTAGGTCTCTCGGACAGCCTGTCGTAAAGAACGTTGTGCGAACCGCTCAACACACCAAGGCCACAGATGCGATTTTTCCACACCCATGGTTCCTGGATGGATGTTATGCAGTTTTTTGTTCTACTTGCAGCAAGTCTACTACTTAAAAGAGCAGTAGCAGCCTTGCAGTGCTGTAGGTTTATCTGAGTAAACAAAATTGATGTAAACTCTGAGTTACGACCACTGTTTGCATTACTTGACATTGAAGTGGAAATGAATCCTACCAAGATGCAGATAGGGACGCATGTCGTACCCAGACTTAATGATCTCGGCAGAAGCCATGTCTATGCTCACAACCAGAGAACTACCATCTTCACCGTGACGGTTTTTGCTCTGTCTGTGAGAACGGACAATCCAGGCTTTTGTGTCGAGACCAGGATTCTGGGTATGCAAACGTTTGAGCACGTCCGCCGAATTCCCCAGTTTTCCAGGGATCCAGCAGACAGCACGCGTAAGCTTGGGTGCCTTGTAGACCTCAAAAATTGAAGTACCAAGGGGAGGGATTTTCGGCACCATACTTCTGACCCATTCAGAGGTTTGCTGTGAGGAGGTCTTCACCATGAAGGTTCCGTCCTTGAACTCACAGCCCTCAACCTGGATGCAAGCATTTGTAACCGATACAAGCTCCAAAAGATGGGCTTTGCAGTGTTTGCACTCTGCATCACTCATACTGTTGTCATTGCCTGCTTTCCCTATACGAACTACTAAAGAGGAGACAGCAGCATCCCTGTAGGACAGCTTACTGTTTCGCACCTTGTTTGTTCTGCGTTCAAAAGGAGCACTCTGACCGACAGGGCCATCCGCGACAACAATGCTCTGTCCGCTGGTACTGCAACCTGAGTTGTTTTCAGCACCTGCATTCATTACATGTGCACGGGCAGCTCCAACGATTGGAGAGCCTCCGGAGCTCACGCCTTTAGGTGCGAGCTTGAGTCGCTTCTGCTTGCTTTTCGGTTCGGCAGAGGAGGAGGCAGCGCCCGATCCGAGGGGTTGGTTGGCTTCAGTTGGTGAGACTTCCACCGACCTGTTCCTTTTCAAAGGCACCGCCGAAGAGCTGACAGAAGTGCTTGCGCCTTCAGCAGGTAAAGCATCTTTGCGCCGCAAAACCATCAGCTTCCTCCTTTTCCTCCTTCGCTGTCCCTTAGAACGGCCTAGCTCAAGGCCCGCCTCTTCCGGAGCCCGTTCAACCATGGAGGTATCCCGAGTCTGGCCGTCAGTGGCAGTGCAGTGAGCAGCAGCCTGTCCCATGCAAGAGTCGCTGATGCGTTCGAAACTCATGGCTGTAGGTATGATCGCAGCGTCCGGTTTCCATCCACCAGTACCACTTCCATTGCTGGTAGCAGCACCGGTCTCATTTGGAGACCGTGCGCAAACAGACTCACAGACTTGAGGTGGGTTTATTCTCTTTACGAGCTTGGGTCGTTTCTTCTTGCTTTTCGGTTCGGCAGAGGAGGAGGCAGTGCCCGATCCGAGGGGTTTGTTGGCTTCAGTTGGTGAGACTTCCACCGACCTGTTCCTTTTCAAAGGCACCGCCGAAGAGCTAACAGAAGTGCTTGCGCCTTCAGCAGGTAAAGCGTCTTTGCGCCGCAAAACCATCAGCTTCTTCCTTTTCCTCTTCTGCTGTCCCTTGGACAGACGCAACTCAAGGCTCGCCTCTTCAGGAGCCCGTTCAACCATGGAGGTATCCCGAGTCTGGCCGTCAGTGGCAGTGCATTGAGCAGCAGCCTGTCCCATGCTCAATTTACCGAGTGAATCGGACATAGAGCCACAAGAGTCGCTTGTATGATAAATGAATGTTGGGGCCTCCAGAATCCGTGCCCCGGCCGTAGTCGAGAAGACTACGGATGGATTTTGGCTTTCGCCATTACCATCTGGAGTAGTCAATACCGTACGTTTCTCCATTCATAGCATGTTTTGAGTGTTAACCACTGGCTCCTGTGGGTTAGAATACACTAACGGTTTGATTTTACTGAGGATAGGTTAAACCGTTACCTCAAACCATCCTCCTTTACCCGGGCTTTGGACCGGCATGCTACTTGCGTAACAAGGCAGAGTTGGATTTTAGTCGCCTCTTACGACAGGCATGTAGTACCTAGTTAAGGATTTATTCACCAGTAAACTCGGATATTTGACTCAGGATTGGGCCTTAAGGGCACGATTCGGGAGCTATAAAGCAAAACAGAGATATCTAACTAGCACTTAGTCAAACGCTTGCATAATGTCAGACTGACTCGGAGGAGGTCATAAGTTGTTGTACTTTACTTTCGCTGAGATAGGATGTTTGTTTTAAGTCCTACAACAAAAGCAAACAAAAATGGACCAATCTTCAGAATTTGATATTTTTCTGTCGGCTTAGCAGTTGGAATCTTTTATTTTTGCATGGACCGAATTGGATAAAAACAATAAAAAAAAAAACTCCGGATTAATGTAAGTTTATAGAAATTCACCAGCAGAATGGTGGAGTCCCTGGCGAATCGGGCCTTACACTGTTTAAAAATCAACTGTACATCCCTGTGCCTAAATCTGCCTTTTATTTATGTCCGCTCCGCCATCTATCGAGAAGTTTCTAATTTATTCCGGCTGGTTCTAGAAATAGCTTATTGGACAGTTACACTTATTTGTCAGATTCGAGTCTCCAATTGGAAGTGGAACTTGTTTGGTGACTAATTGGTTGTTTACACTTCACCATTTTAGGTTTCACGCTACAGAACCTAAATTCTTAATTTCATATTGATGGGCCGATGACAAGTCTCCACTCATTTAGCTCGCGAAATAAATGTGCGGTATATATTTGACATAAAAAATGGAGGCAAAAGTGTGTATCGTGTTTACTCTCGTTATTATTATTGACGTCTGAAATTCGAAAACCCTAATTCGGCGCATAATTCATGACATCTGTCGTGAACATAGTGTTGTCGACAACGACATCTTACGACAACTAAAACAAAAAAAATCCATAAAACGACTTCGTGATTGGTGGCTGTCATCGGATAAAAGATGGAGAAAGCCACGAAATTTTTTGAGTGCCACAAACTGTGTATTTAAATCTCTATTTCGTATTACTTTAAGTAAAAATAGATACACTACACAATACGTGTATATTTCTTTCACCATTGTCACAAATTCGTGACACATAGGGTTTTTGTTCCCATCTATAGCATGTTTAATAATTTAGCGACCTTTTACCTTTCGCGTGGAAAAAAGGAAGTGCAGACTAGAGACGCTCAAATTTAGCGCTAGCAGGATACCAGGCTTAAACTTTTATTTATAATTACAAGAACCCAGGTTCTTATTGTAGGAATATTGTACTATTCACAACTATTTTCATAGATCACGGCCAACAATTTCATTCTTTATTTGATATTGGGTTCGTTTTAAGCAACGGAAATTGTTGGAATTACAATGTTTTTTCTTTCTGAGTGTATGATGCGCATTTTCGGACGATTACAAACAATTCTTGACACGTTCTCAGGCGACATTTTTGACTCGTTAACTGTCATTTTCAATGACGCGACTAGTTTTGTTTTGTTTTTGATGCGACCCCTTACACGTTTTTAAATGCGGCTTTTTCAACAGCTTTCTGTAGGTCATTTGATTAAAATTAATCTGCAATTTTACAAAGTTATAAATAGGTTTTTCAACTTGTTTATTGATTGGGTGCTACGCCATCTTTCATTTGTCTTTGGAAGCAATTTGTCGTTTACTGATGCAATTTAAATTTTTGGGTAATATAATTTGTGTGGTTTGTGGCCTTAACGACAACTCTTAACATATGTAGATGTGATTTTAGATTCATTTCTAAAATGACTTCTACGCTTCGCTGTGCGACTTTAAGACTTTAAGCAACACTTCCGAAAGGTTTTTGGGAAGTTTTGCTAAAAGAAACGGGCTCGGGATTCATGATTCTCTGCCTTCGGCCAACTCGTAAGCATAAGCTCTTATAAAAGGGTGGCTCTAACGATTTGGCGAAAGTTCTAAAAATTGTGAGTACTAAAACTTGTAAGTTTTTGTAAGTACTAAAAATTGTAAGTTTTTGTTAGTACTAAAAACTGTAAGTTTTTCAACTGCAAGTTTTAAGTACTGGTAAAATTGTTGGATTACTGTTTTTGGTTGCTGCTCAAAATGAAATAAAATTTAGCACAACCAAAACAAACACACCGAATCGTCATCATCAGCACAGTGATGTGGTGTTTTTTTATAACATCTACATCTGACTCGATTGTATTCGTCCTTGTGACTTGCTTATCATTTCCCGATACAAATGCCCTCTTTGTCTGAATAACAGCAATCTCCTTCGCTGCGCACAGCCCCAGGGTGTCATTCGAGCAACGATTCATCTGTCGATAGTGTTCTCGAGCTAAAGTCAGCGTCATCCGCTCCAAATGTGAATGCGACTCCATCAAAGCATCACTGCTCGTCTGAGAGTATTCATTTTGCCAGTCTGTCGAAGAATCTTTTTGAAAAAAACGCCGACTGAATAACGACATCAATATGTAGTGCCCCCTCCTGCCATTGGCGCACCACCAGCCAGCGTTTTGTCATCTCGCCCATTGAGGCGTGATGGTCAAGCAATAGTTTGATAGACAAGTTGACTGGGACAGACGGAAATCTCCTTCTTGCATTCCTGTCGTGAGAGCGAGAACAATGGTAGATTTCAATCATGTAAATCGCACAGCAGGACGATGTATCTGCCAAGTCACCGTCGACGACCATGTCCATCTGATTGCTTCGGCTTTGGCATATGGAGGGGGAAGGTGTTTTTTTTTTTTGCTTTGTCTTTCTCCCATTTCGATCATCATCATCTTCGGCAGAGAAGTCATCTTCATCAATTTTTATCTCGTTCTTTGGGGGTTTCCATTAGCTAGCCGTCCGGCGTGTATTATATGTTCACTCGAGTCAAGCAAGTCGCAGATGATTAATCATCTTTTTCGGTCTCGGATTCCGAGATGTTGCTGAGGAGGTTGTTTTGGAAATCTCTTGACGCGAGATGACCTTTGGGGAGACGGCCGCTGAAAATGATTGTGATTTTCGTGAGCCATGTAATTAAGGAGTATTAATTCGGATTGTTACGGTTATTTCGGTAACAAGTATGCGTGGAGTGCATATAGATGGTTTTTTTTTTGTTTCGTGTATTCCGCGGGGAGACTGTTGGACCCTCATCTCAATATGCGTAATCTATTTTAAATGATTAAATTCGATTTTATAGGTCACCTTCTTTTTGTTCAAAAAGTGGTGTCTTCCTTTCGAAATAGAAGTGGAAGAGCAGTCGGTTTTTTTCGAGTTCATTATGTGGTATTGCAATCGGTGTGCTAGAGGGCTACCTGAAAGGCATTATATCTTCCGGCGATCAATTTAAGCGATGGCATGGTGCGGTAATACTGCCTTTCGTCTTTTACTGAAATGCAGATCGCTCTAATTTGTCTAAGTCGTGAATGACGGATATTGAAGGTGATATGACTGATAATATTTGGGCAGATCATGTACAAAAAAGCCTTCTACGAAAAGTTGTAGATCAGCTTGGTTGGGATTGTAGCAAGCACGTCACTGTGATCTTGGATCGCAGTCTCAGTGAAGTACCTGATTTACGAAGTCATCGGAGCCCGATACAGTGTTTCCTGAATGTGATTAAATAAAAACGAAGCCGCTCCATCTAAAAACCCAATGTCCCTCTGAAAATTCATACGGTTGCGGTGAGCAGTTTCCACGGTGACGCGTGTTCAAATCCACATACAAAAGTTCCTACCCTAAAGGGAACCTAGACCTAAGTGAATTTCGAATTTGATGAGTTCTTACGGTTCTGAGGGTGTAAAAGGAGCCTTAAGACCAACCTGGAGTTCACTTACTCACTTACTAAAAGTGGGGCTACAGTCCGGGGTCTACCTGGCCCACAACCAACAAGCATCTTCAGCCAGCGTGAACTTTGTGCAAATAAAGTTCCAAATTGGCACTTTTTTTGAGCGCCTCCCACAATTTTTTGGTACTTTGGCTCTTTTTTTAGTTGAAGAAGATGCTTCAAATATTTGGCAAATGCTGTTATTTCCAAATTTAAACCTTTCAAATATTATGCAGTTTCCTATCACAATTTAACAATATTGTTAAATATCGTTCAAAAATACTGAATGTGCAGAGTACCTCCAGATTTTTTTTTCTCATCGGACATTTTTCTTGCGTCTTTTTAGGATTCTGCAGCGGTCACGCTGTCTCCAGCCAGCATGATCTCTAGCTACAGCTATGTATCTCAAGTTCACTGCAGATGCATTTTGCAGATTGCACTCAACAGAGGGTCAAGTGCAATGCACCATAACAGTGGACAAGGAACAGCTCCTTTTGCTGTCAACAACTGTCATCATGTATCGGCCATAATCCGAATTTACTACCAGCTACACAAGTTCATTAGCGTTACTCGGATCCACTGCACGATGGACATACATTTTTCAAAACTCCTTTGGCTACAGGACAGTGATGCAAATCGACTTCTCTCAATTGTACTGAAAACTGAAAAGAAATAGTACTGAAACGTTCAAAATAGTACATAATTTTTTTGAATAACAACAACTACGCTCTACTTGACACTTCGAGGACTCACTTTAGTAATTGCGTGCTGAAAATGCTACTTTACTTTGCTTTGCTGAGTTCGGAGCTCAAAAAACACGCCTAATATTCAATCAAAACCAGCTGGATAAAGATGCACTTACACTCGGAACTTAAATCGATTTTAGACCGATTTAAGCCTTCGTTATGTCAAACATAGAATGACATTCGTTTTCTGTTGTTTGTCACGTGAAAGTTGATTTGATTATGTTGTTTCATTTTTATTCTATTAATTATGAATTTAGTCTCCGAATTGCTTCTGTTTTTAGCCGGAAATATTTCAGAAAATCCACAACATCGTACTCATTGACGCAAGCCCTAGCCCGCTGGTGCAATCGATATACTTAGTCGAAGACGAGAACGACATTGATTAACCATCTGCCGATCCATCAGCTCTTCGTTAAATCCGTCTTCTGACAACGAAGCCATCCAAATTTCACCCTCTTCACAAATGGAAATGAATTGCATTTTTTTAAGCTTCCCGCTACTTTTTATATTCTATTTCAATTTTACTATTTTCCTGAACGAAGAGATGTCAATATTTGGAATTTAAGTCTTAACCCAAGTTGATATGCTTAAACTGGTCGGATTAAACCCTGGAGAGTTTAAAAACCTGATTTGATTTTCATGTTTAATGACTGAATATTATGGACTTGGGTTTTATTTTTTGGAGTCAATAATATGGCCGTAAGTGAAATAACCTCATATATGCTCGATTTATTCCGAAAATTTAAAATAGTTCAAAGAGTACTCAAAATTGAGATACTGGATTTTGCGTACTCGGGAAAGCCAAATAGTACAGAAATCATTACAAGACATTTTTTTCAACCCTGCTATGGGACCAGCAAAGGTTTGTTGATATTTGGACACTTCTGGCAAAGCTCTAGATGCGTCCAAAGATCAAAAAAGGAAGTACGCCCCTGTTCCGGTGGTTTCCAAATGAACAGCGAAACGTCTGCGAAAAGACAGCGGAAAAAGATTGGGGAGAGTTCCATCAGATGCTACACAAGTAGCAGTGCTTCCAGCACTGGCTATTTGTCTCCGATTTGGATACTCGAACTTTTCACAGGCTCCTTAAAATTGTCATTTGGGAATTATCCTAATTTTAGGCCATTTACCTTAAATTTTAACGAGTCTTAGGCGCCTTAGGTATTTATATAAAAAACAACAATCCATGCTTCAATTGCGAACGTACGCTTTTCGTATAACTAAAATTCTATGCAGTTAGGGACTATTCACATGAGCGCGAACTGCGAATAGGCGAATTACGAAGAAATCAATTTAGCTGTATTTATTGATTGAAAATAACTTTTTGTTTTACTGCAAAAGCATTATATTTAATTAATCTAACATCTAATCTGCAAAAACTGCGTCTCAATTGATTAAAATAGCTAAATTTACAATTACAACAGTTTTTCCGCGAATTGAAAATTCTTGCCGCGAACTGTCACAATTTATTCACAGTCCACATAAAACAGTCGCGATCCACAAGCCCGCGAATGACAAATTCGTTCTAACTTAACCTTTGACAGTGAAACTGATTCGAATATTTTTATTCATATTTGAGTTTGAGTATTTTTGGCTCCAACATTTTTCAATTTGGCTCAATTTTCAAAATACCTCTTATAAAAGCTGGCAGCACCGCAGTACAAATGTCAAATACAGTTCTTTGAACAGACTCTATCATCTCAGCAGTAAAATCATCTCACAAAATACGCATGAATATGAAAAAACACTGTCCGGCAGGTAAGCGGTATCTATGCTCCCTTTTTTGTTAACATTGGAGAATGTTTTCTAATTTATAATTGTCGTCTGTAAAAACAATTTAATCAGAATAAGTGTGCCTATGAATTATACAAAAATGCGGACTTTTTATCTTCACATTTGATTTTTGGTATTTTTGGCTCGAAAACCTCTTATTAGACTTGGCAACACTACAGTACGAATGTCAAATTTTCGCAAGCAATTAATACCCCGGACAGTAAACGTGTGCGAAAAGAGAATGGAGAGTTGTACCAAGCAATTTACTACAGTTACCCACTTTTCCGTTATCATTTCGCAGCAGCTGCGTACTGCAAAACGAAAAGGAGAGCGAAATTTTTCATTGTGTCACTTTTGTACGGGATTTTTTGTTCCGGAACAACTGCGTACTAGGCTCAACTATTGTTAGCGCCATCTATGAATGTGTTTCTCTTCCTTCTTTTACCAACAATTGCGGCGACTGGCCGACATTTTTTCTTGTCTCAATAACAGTGAAATGTTAATTAAGCGAACAAATAAATTATCGTTTCATTTTCGTGCGGAAATTGGTAATGGTGTGTGGTCATAAACATAAAACACAAATAAAAAGTTTGTACCCAAACCACTCATATCCATAACTGTAGGTAGGTACCTCGGCTACGCTGTTGAAGCCTCGTGGGTTCAGCTTGTCCAACTTTATCAGCAGTGCCTTGTAGGATCGTTCGCCCTGGTGAAGAATATGTTATTCAGCATGACTGCAAAGTGTGCGACCAATTCTGAGCCCGAATTCCATCATTCTTAATTAGGGTCTTTTTGAGGAGTTGCACCTTTTTCGATCTTATCGCCAAAATGCCTTCAAGTGGAATTTTTCGGTTGGCGGATAAGCACATTACCATCCCCAAGGTACCGACCAGTAACCAAGTCAAGAACAAACGAAAACCTCTTTGAGATCGTTCTATACACACATGTTCCTGTGGACTTTTGCCCACCCAACTGACCCTCAACTGATGGCCACATTCGCACATCGACGCCATTAACGTCCAATCGCGTATAAGACCCATTTAACTACGCACCTCCAACCCCCAGTGCGAGCACGCTCTATCGCAAAATCGATTTTCCCCGAAACCCTGGGCCAAATCAGTTCTCTATCCAATTCGAGTAGCTAAACAAACGGCAGCCCAAATCCCTCCCAGTAGTAACGATATGCATTCGAATTGCAGAGCCAGTTCCACCGTCTGCTTCGGCTTCGGCCACGCCGCCGCCACTATCATCAATGAAATGCTCTCCCTCACGATATCTCCTACACCTGCGCCGAGTGCGGCTCCGTGTGCTCGTCGCATGCGCGCGCAGCTTTCAGCCCCAAAGTTCCATGACTAAAGATGATGCCCAGACTCTGCGCTCTGGCTAATTAGCATAAAATTGAAAAACTACATCGCATTTGTATCCGCGCACCGCCACCGCCTGTGCAGGAATTAAAGCATAACATCCCGCGAAAGACGCTGCTGTTGCTGCGGTGTAGCTCCTGCTGCTGTTACTGGCTGCCGCTGGTTGCTGGTGCTTTTTACTGCTGGCTGCTGCTGCTGCTCCTGCCTCGGCGGCTGCAGGTAACATGATCGTGAAAACAATTACGCCTACACCCGATGTGGTTGTGTTTTTTTTTTTTTTCGTTGTAGTTGTTGCCTTTCCTGTGAGGCACTCCATGCCGAGACGATGATCTCGAAGATGTGCAGGGCGCCCCGGCTATACGCGTACACAGTCAGAAGCTACAATTGGCGGAGTAGTCGTCGGTTAGGTTGGTTTCCCTTGGTACAATATTCATTAACCTTGCACCGCCAGGGCGCTGGTACGCTGGGGCTCATCCTGCACTCGCGCCAATGTCTCAGCCGAGTGAGTGACTGAATGTTGTGTGTGCGGGCGAGAGCCGAGACCTTGTGTGCGCGCTTGATGTACCGCGGAGCATGCTTTGAGTTCTTCTTCTCGATGTGTATGCACTGAAGTTGGTAACACCACATATGCATAACTATGCACACATGTGGAGGATGATGCGCATCCAAACCCGGCCGACGATGGCGATGAGAGCAGCGCGGTGCCAATCGGCCTTTGGGTGGGGAACAATATGAAAACATTGAGAAATGGCAAATCTGTCATTGCCGCTAAGCACGCAATAATCCGCCCAAAGGCCTCTGGCGGTCGAACCTGTCATAGTGGCCCCCTCCGTAGGGCGATGCGGATGAGCAATGTATGCGACCGAGACTGGCTGTTGAAAACCGGAGGGGGTAGGGCACCCTGTAAGCGAGAGAGTGGCGTCAGATCAGCCAGTGGGAGGCAAGGTGCGGTTGTCCTCAACTGGGCAGAACACCCGAGTAGTTGCGGTCATTACGGAAAGAGGACGCGTCTTACCGTGCTATAGATGCGTGCAGAGAGAATGTCATCTGTGTGGTTGGAAGTGCAGCTCTACTTCGCGGATGATGCTAGGAGAAAGAGGTGGTTTTTTCCATCCTCTCCGTTGTCTAATACTTCACAAGTTTATCATAGCTCATAGGTGGAGATAGGACAGGAGAAGGTCATTGTTAATGCCATCTATGGGTGATTTTGTAACAACTAGTACAATCTCTTTCTTCGTTCATAGATCGCAGCACTAATTTCACTGTTTTTCGCCTTCAGCGATTCAGAACAAACGATTCGTTTATTCTTCATCTTGTTCTGTTTCCAGCTCTTCTTCGACTTCGACTAATTAAAATTGTAATCATTTGAAATCATTTAAATATAACCACTGTTCTTAATATACGATAAAGTTATTAATTGGATGCGTGCGTCAAATGGAGTACCTCAATCGCAGCTTCGTACGTTTTTGTGTGAACGAAGTCACAAATCAAGCTTAGTACGCTGCTCGAGCTAAACTACATTTTATCTCGTCTCCGATTTTTCTCTCCAAACATCAGCTAAAGTCCTAGCTAAATTTTGACATAGGGAGTTCTGTGGATAAATGTCACAAAAAAACAGCTCTTCTTGGAAAGTACTTGCTTCAAAAATTCAACTCTCTCTGATTTCATCCATTTCCAATTCTATGTACTCCTCGTCGAGCTATTTATTCAAAAAACTCATCTTTGCTTACTTCTCCCATTCTTCGCAATACAAAAACGCAAAAAAAAAACAAGAGAACACAACGATCTGTCAAAATTTAGCTTGAAAAATGAAAAATGTCCTGACCTATTAAATGGGCGCGCTAAATCTTGACAGATACATGAAGTACATTCTGAAACAAAAGTTTGATTATTCAGCTCGAGCTGCGTAGCACTCAGCTAAATGGGTTCGCTTAAATTTAGCTCAGCTTAATTTTGGAGAGAATTTTGTATTGGAGTGAAAATATAGCTCGAGCAGCGTACTAAGCTTCAGCGTAAAGTTTCTAAACCTAGGACTTAAAGGACCATTCACATGAGCCCGAACTGCGAATAGGCGAATTGCGAACAAATCAATTCAGTTGTCTTTATGAATTGAAAATTGGTATCTGTTTTACTACAAAATTAATTAATCTTACATCTAATCAACCCAAAACCTGCGCCTCAATTGATTTAAATAGCTAAATTTACAATTACAATAAGTGAATTGAAAATTCTTGCCGGGAACTGTCACTTTTTATTCACAATCCACATAAAACAGTCGCCCGCGAATGAAAAATTCGTCCGAACTTAACCTTCCACAATGAAACTGATTCGCGGGTACCTGCGACTAAAAAAAGGTTTTCAAGTGAATGAAATGTCATAAACTACGAATATTCACCAGTTCGCAGTTCGCAAGTCGCTCTAATGTGAAAGGTCCTTTAGTGGAGAGTTGGACTTATTTGACAGATTCGAGTCTCCAATTGGAAGTGGAATTCATTTGGTTTGTTTACACTTCACCAAAACTAAATTGATTTGCTCGCAATCCGCCTATTCGCAGTTCGCGCTCATGTGAATGGTCCTTAAGTAAATTCTAGAACCAGCCGGAATAAACTAGAAACTTATCCTTCTTGGCAAGTGGATAGTTAAGTGAGCAAATAATAAAACGAATCGGAATAAGCTAGTAACTTGTAGATAGATGGCGGAGCAGACATAAAAGCCAGGTTTGAGAACAGGGACACAGTTAAAGTTCGAAATAGTAGTCGGCAGCGAAAGAAAATAAGTGTAAAGTGAAATCAAGCGATTGGTTTGAGTCCTTGAAGAATTGTTTTAAGTGATATTGTTTGCTACTCAATCAGGCCTATTCGGCAAAATCTTTTATCCATTTTTTCTGTTACTCTGTTATTTTCATACAAAAGTTGGAACTTTAAAAAAATCTTTTATGGTATTCTGTGTGGAAAAAGTTTTTATGAATTCTGTTAAAAATCATAACAGAATAAAAGAAAGAATTTTGTGACTTTTGTTATAAAAGATTTTTATTATATAGGAAGTCTTAGATTGAAATGGAGGCAAATGTAATAAATGTACAAGGTTAAAAATACTGGCGTTAAATTTAATATTTTTGGGGTTGTATATAAGTCCACGCCGAGAAAATAGTAATATTTAATATTTCGCATATATTCAAATTAGACAACCAATAAAAGATTTATTAATTGTAAGTAATTTCAATATAGATGGCGATGGGTTCAATGCAAATGTATTTAAATTAAACCCCTATTTATATTGAAAAATTAAAGAAACATAATACATATGTATTTGAATTTAATAAACTGAAGATTAAAATATAATACTTTCACCTCAAATTCAATACTTCTTTTGCTTTTAATGAACCCATTGAAATATAATACAACCTTATTATATTTGAATACTTCTTTAGATTTGATTTAAATATCTATGGGATACATTTCCACACCAAAAACATTTTCTTTTAATACACATTTTATCGGTTTTAGATATTACAATACATAGGTATACAAAATTGTCGAGTGTTGGCAAGTTCCTGTGGACTTTTATCGCCTTTGAAAAAAATCCTATGCAGTGCCGCTGTGCTTCTTTTAGTAGGTATATTTTTCTAGACCCTTAAATGAAAGAGAACTCGTGTATGGCCGAATTATCTTATCAATTATTCAGTCCATTACTAACCTTTTGGAATGTAATAGCTATATTTCTGAGGCAATAAACTGGAATCTCTAGATCGCCCTTATTTTCAAAAGTAAATCCAATATAGGAACATCTCTGGCGTTTCACAAAAAGCTATCATTATAACCTCTTACAAGAATATTTTAAATAACCTATTAAAACCGGATATTCGAGCCATCTCGAGGATAATACAAATCTATGTAAGTTTATAGACTTCTCAGAGAGGTCTTCTAAGTCTTCGAAAAAATGTCTTCCAAGAAATTCTGTATCTGATGTGGCAGAGTGCCGGGCAGTGGCAAAGCTTGTCCTCATGCACATCCTCATCACCGCATCCTCTGCACAGGTCATCAGTTTGAATTCCCATTTTCTCGGTGTGATGCTTCAACATGTTGTGTCCTGTAATGATGCCGACAAGAGAGGATAACGTTTTTTTTTTTATTTTTTACAATTCTTTCTGTCTTCTGTTTGTTATAGATTGGCCACCTTTTCCTGGTTATGACACAGGATTCGAGGTTACTCCATCTATCATTTGTCGCTGCCAGAATTTTGTTCTCAATTTCTTATTTGAGATTGCAGGGAGGAGTTGATACTGCGGTAACGCCCTGGTTAAGTTCTAGTGAAGAGCCCTTTCTTGCCAGCTCCCAGTCTGTTGTCGGTAGCGTCTCTAGTCGTTTCTCAGGCTTCTCGAGCGTTTTCTTTTCTTTGTCCGTTAAGGTCTCCGAATTGTGCGCTTTCCCAAGACGTCGGATAAACCGTACTGCATTGCGTCTTTGTCGCCGTAAGATATCTGTTTGCCCTAAAGGCACTTTGGTTTTGCGGGTACCTGAAACTCTCAGGTCAGTGTTTTTTGGCTCGACCGATGTTGTGAGGTGCTAGACACGGCCTCAATAGCCGTCATGTCGGTTTTGTCCGTAGAGTTAGTAATGTTCTGGTCGGTGTCACCACGTTGAAGAGGGGTGCAGGCCTTCCGATGGTTGAAAATAATTTCTAAATTTTTTTTTTTTTTTAAATCGAAAACACCGACTACATTTGCTGGAACTAAGATTTAATATTAACTCATTGATCTTCCTGATGTGCGTCATAGTTCAGGTGCCCACTTGCTATTTGTAAAAAAAAATTAAAACAAGTTGTTTGTTTTGAAAGGTTCGTAACAGATTTAAATTTTGGAATTTCCATAACAGAGTTCCGTAAAAGTTTGAAACCCAGAATACGATTCATAAAAGATCTCTTATGGTCGAGACCTTTTATGATTTCGTAGAATAGGCCCAAATAAGTGTAACAATTCACGAATAATCGATAAAACTGATTTAATTAGAAAAGTTCAGCCGAATAGTGTTTTATCTTTTGGAAAACCAGCATGAATGTAACAATATGTTTGGGTAAACTGCTGTTTTCGATGAAGTTTTCGAGTGTTTTCGCGAAAACACGGTACTCGGCTCGGTGCAAATGGACCGCATTCAATTGCACAGTCACCTTAATTACTCCTTGCAGCACTCGGTGTAGTAGATCATCGTTCCCTGTGATTTCCCCATGACATATATGTTTCACTTCCTGCATGACTGTTCGTTTCAAATGCCAAAAAAAGGACTTTAAACAAAAATACTGCAAGCAAGTACAAAACTACTGCTTAAATCCACAGCTGTGACAGACCAATTTGTAAGTTTATCAAAATGTCAGTCCAAACGCAATCACAGCGCCATTTGCGTGTGCCGTTGTCAACCTCCGTTACGTGACATTTCCACAGCTTAATGGACTAGTCAATCTACACTCAAACTACCAACTCGCCGGAGAAACGAATGCAATCGCACCGCAAGGCCAATTACTCTGCCTCATGGCGGCCGGTAAGTACTTAAATCCTTTCTCTGCCAACTATACCCAACTCGAATTCAAATGTCATAGGTAGGTACTGTGCTATAAAATGAAGGGCGGAGTGTATTTTTTTAAAAGATTTATATACCTCTGACCGCGGGCGAATTCGTATGCCCATTGTTGAAGGCAAAATGTGTCCACCTCACCTTTACGACATTTCAGAGGGTGGAACTGAACCCTTGGATCTGGCACAGCGACAGGACATTGCCGTGACATATGTTTTGTATTCCGTTCGCTGTGTGTTCCGTAATTAATGGCATAGAAATCATTTTGAAAATTACTCCTACTATGAGCGGGAGTGCTGTTGCAATGGCGCTGCCACAAGGGTGACAGTTATTATTTTCCCGCTCCCCCGGCAATCGTCGCGTCGGGCGCAATTGTTGCGTGACAAAGACTCATAATAAATTTATATTCGTCCGAAGGATGTGCAGAAAGGTTGCAATATGCAGGAGAGAAAAAGGGTTGTGCCCCTTATCACAGGTGATGGATTTATTTCCTGGCAGAGGGTGCGGGGGGGGAATATTTTAATATGCCAAACGAACGGCGCACATCAATGTTTGGAATTTAAATAAAAACTATGCATCACTGTCGGATCGGTATCGGGTGTGGTGGTGGTAGTGTCCGGAAGGTTTGTCCATCAGTCGGGTCCACGGAAGTGTAACACTCTTATATGCCTCGATAAATCTCAATTTGGACGAGGGGTTGAGGAAGTATGTGGTGCCACTGGTGGCTGGCTCGCTCTGACGCAGGACACCTTACTGAGGTCCAATTACATCGGGCAGTTGGGGAGGCAGACGAGAAAGTGGCCTGGAAACAATCAGGACTACATTTCTTTCCGGCAATATATTCATCAATTTGAGTGGCATTGCTGGGGCTGGGTGAGGGTTCGATTGGGTTAATCATTCATTTGGACTGCTGAAATCTTTGATCAGAACTATACAGTCTTGTACAAAGGATGCCTCGGAATACCGTCATAGGTGGAGTAACAATGTTGCCAGTTCGTTGAAGCACTTCCTACTGATGGAACACCTGCGCACGCACCCCAGAGCTACGGCCAAACTATGATTGAGATACGAGCGGCGCGTCGCAAACCTCTGAACCCGAAGACAATTACACCAAACAGTTGCCGTCTCACATTTAGCCTATCGCTTGCATAATTACACGGCAACTACAGTGCGTCCGCGCATATCGGGTTGTCGTTCGCAACAACACTTGCAGTTCTGGCCGACGCCGTCGTTGACTTTTACGCGCGCTGTTCTGTCGTAAATTTCAACTCGCACTCGGCTGCTCCTTCGAGATCTATTTGCCTTGGTCCATCCAGCAATTTTATTTCTTCACTCGCAGTGATTTACTGTCGAGAGGGATCGCAACCGCTCCGCTGGCCGTTTTTCAAGGAGAACACAAGTTATTTGAAGTTCTTTGTTGGGCACTTAGCAGGCGTGAAGCCATATTCTCGCCGAGGAGCAGCGTTGAAATATTAATGTCCCTTCCAGGGGTGTTCCTCCGGGCATACATGCGGTCGTAATGTGCTCAAAGTTATTGGGATTTGCCGCTAAAAGGCTCCCACACACCCAGCTAACTCCCGAATAAAACTATTTCGCCCGCATCAATGTGTGCGGCTGCGTACGGTTTTGTCTTGACTATATACATCCCGACCGGGGGCTACTTTCGTCATCAATATCATCGCACAGCCATCATCGGTGTGTCACCTCCTTAACGATATTCGAACAATAACACACCTCTCTGCCGCTTTCAAGTGCCATGGCGGCTCGATCGATCCGGCAACAGTGCGGTTGGGGTTGTGAAAGTCGTTTCTTTCAGATTTGAATTTCGTAAAAAATGACTTTTCTGTCGCGTTCGAGCATTGTTCGAAATGTTGGCCCCCGGGCCTGGTTTCAATAGAGATGATCGGTGAAATTTTATAAACACCAGTGCTGGTCCTATGGCCAACCAACAGAAATGTGATTAGGAAGATGCGGTGCTGTGTGTCTGATGATGGGAACAGATGTCTCGTTTGTAAGTGGGCTTCGAGGCAAATTGGCGGTGACAGAGAGATAATAGAGAAGAGTTCTGGCTTCCTGTCCAATGTTTCTAATGAATGTCATCACTCATCGGTGTTTCCTATCACTGTCCGCCTGAGGGAAATGTTACGGCACGAAGTGAAACGTAAATTTCTATAAAGGCGGAATCGTCAAAGAGCTGGGTGTAAGCCAGCTTAAGTCAAAGTGCGATTAGGTTGAAATTGCATATCTTTGCTATAGTGGACAGTTTCAATCCTTTGATAGAGCTTGAATGGACTTGCGCCTATTTTTGGCAATAGCTTAAGCCCACGTAATCATCATAGTTGACACTTATGTCGACTGCACTTCAGCCCGGTGGCTTAAATTTAATAGATTTTGCAGATACTTATTAATTTGATGCATATTTCTTAAAACTTTACAAAATGTTCAATGTTTGCCCAATTTTTGCAGTTACCTATCGTTGACTTAAGTGCAAGCTTAAAGGCTGGAGAGAGAGAGAGAGACAGAGAGAGATAATCATATATTGCAACTCTCCCGCCCGCTCAAATTTGCGGCCAATTCAGTTCTGCGCTTGATCTATGACTCCAATCTGAAACACAATATGCGACTGTCAAACTTTGAGTAAAGTCATAAACAATTTCCGCTGTCAACTGTGAGAACTTAACAAATCCCAATGAAATGTACAATTCATTGTCCGCACGCACCCATTAGTTGGCGGATCATGAAAAATGTCAAAGTGACATTATATTCACCTCGTTTCGCCGACCTGCTTTGACAGTGTCACTGTGTCCCCATTTCTAATTACAGTCCCTAATGGAAGCCAATCCCAAAGATCAAAGTAATCCATTTGTTCGTTCCGGTGGACATATATAATGTGGCTTTAAGTATGTGCGTAACGATCGCATTCGTCGTCCAGCAATCCCTCATATGTCATCTTAGCTCGCGTATTGTTTACACCGGCAGTCGTAATCTTCTTTCACTGTTCAGCCACCGAACAGTGGATGCGATCATCGCAGACAACCGACAGGCCGGTTGAACATTAAGAAACAAACAATAGCCACCGACTTGGTGCGGGACATTCATCCCTAATGACATTCCCCGGGGCAGTCGTCAACGACAAACACAGTAGACATTCTGCCGTGACACGGCCAAACAATGGGGCCGGTAGTGTGCGGACGGCTCAAAAAGTCAAAGCCGCTTACACAACCAACGATAACAATCAATCAAAATTATTTGTCACTTACGGCATGAAGAAGTCATGTGTTGTGACAAAAAAAAAAAAAAAAAAAAAAAAACTGTCAGTCTTGACTGTACGCACAAGTAGGAGTAGGTACTCGTGTGTGTTGGAGTTCCAATTCATTTGACACGGCTTTTTAAGGTTCCTATGCAGCACCGAATGTGAAGAGGCATTTGAAAAGGATTTTAACACTGGTGAATGTGGGACGCATCGGTGGCCACCTGGGCAGCCCACAGCTGATGGTGGAGATCGAATCGGATCACAAACAATTGAATATCATTTAGATAGACATCGCTGTAATGGAATTTGAATCGATTCAACGTGTGTGACACATGTGCGCGTCGAGATTAATTAATTTTAAACGTTTGGTCATCGGCCGCTAAATGGAGAGATAATGATGGTAAATGATGTCGGCCCGCAAGTCAAGTGATGATGATGTAGAAATATGGACCGACCGTGAAATTGTCAAATAGAGCGCAGCGCTGGGGCCTGGGAGGTCTTTAGCTGCGAGGGAGTGTCGACTTAATGTGGGTGTGGTTGCGCTTTTGAATTGAATAGGCTATCAGGGGTAAGCCAACTTAAGCTAATGAGTGACTTGATGTCAATTGTGAGTAGTGACGGTGTGAGGTGATTATGGTTCGGTGGAAGCGTCCCTTGTTGATAGAAATCCGAGGAAGTAAAAGCACTGGAATTTTAGAGGTCTCTATAGTGGCGACTCAGTGTCAGATTTTATTTGACAGAAAGTGGGTAAGGGCATTTTTTAGGACACGCTTATGAAAACTCTGTAAAGTGGAACGAAAAAAGATTTCAAAGGAGTAAGCCAACTTAAGCCAATATAGGCGAATTGATTTTACTTATGTGTTGTGAACATAAATTGAGGCCATTATAATTCATACATGTTTTATTGAAACCGTCCTTTTTTGATAGAATTACATCGGAGTAAGCCAACTTAAGTCAATGTCCAAACAAATTTTTGTTTTGTGTCGTTTTAAGATTTGACTGTGATGATTGACTCTCATTTCAAGTGATAGATATGCATCGATTTGTGGCACGAGCTTAAGCCAACTTATGGTTGACCATCAACTATTGGAACAACAACCTGTGGCAGCACTGGGATTTTAATTATACCCTTTTCACAGCCAGCCAAAAACCGGGTGTTCGCGAAAAAACTCGAAAACTTCATTGAAAACAGAAGTTTTCCCATATGTATTTCAGTTTTGAAAACGAGTCGTTTAAAGTCGTTTTAAACGAAAACAACTTCCGATCGTTGGGTTGTTGAAACAAACACACATTTTGCAAAATTCAACAGACCAACTGACCGAACGAATGTGACAACTCACAACTTAAAATTATTGTCCACATAATTAACTATTTTTAAATAGTCTGAAATCATTTTATTTATTAATTTATGCGATCGAAAATTGTAACCAAAAAGTTGTACCCAGAAGTTTCACGACTATTGTCTCACAGCTGATAGAAACGTCAAACGAAAACTAGTTGGTGTTTGGTGTGAATACATCGACTAGTTTTCGACGAAAACACGGTTTTCGGTGCGGTTTGAAAAGGGTATTAAATTGGAGAAGGGTAGCGGGAAAACTTTGTAAGCGGCAACAAAAAAGCCATCTCTCTGTTGTACAGTGCGGTTCACTTGTTTAGACGCACTAATTTTTTTTTTTTCATAAATTTAAATTCTTTCCTTCGTTTTTTAATTACAAAGCAACTGCATTTATGAGAAAGATTATTTAGTTCTCAATGGAAAAAACAGAAACATATGCTTGGTAAGAGACACTTAACGGTTATTTTGTTTTTTTTTTCTCATTTTTTTGGTTCATTTGATTAGACGAACCTGCAAAATGTTCGCAAAAATCAAACATATAAATGATTTTTTTGATTTTTATTGCTATTTTTTCGAAATTCCTCGTATTTTCAATATTTTGTACAAAATTATATTTTGTTTCGAACTGAATGATCTCTGACCAATTTTTCTCGCAATACTACGCATTGAAAGACCTTCCGAGTGGTAAGCGTCAATTTTTGACCTCCCCTCAACCGTTAACAACTTTTTTTTACCCATCTCCACTTAAAATGAAAGTCACACACTTAAAATTTGCAATTGAGTTAAATGCGTCTAATCAAGTGAACCAAAAAATTGAGAAAAAAAAAAACAAAATAACCGTTAAGTGTCTCTCACCAAGCATTATGTTTCTGTTTTTTCCATTGAGAACTAAATAATCTTTCTTGTAAATGCAAACACGAAGGATAAAATTTAAATTTATGATAAAAAAATTGGTGCGTCTAAACAAGTGAACCGCACTGTATATTGAATAATCTGCTGACCTAGTGTTCGTCGTTCAATTGATCAAACTTGTGACGGCTTAGTTCCCAAGGCAAAGCACACTTTTTGACAGACCAAAAATATAAATGGCTTTTGCGAAGAAGAATATTGGCAGAGAATCAACTGTCAGAATTTAACAAGAACGAGTTGTTTGCAAGGCCTCCCTCCAAAAAAGGATTCTGTTCGCTTCAATCACACAAGTCGCACTTTTTGCCCGAAATTGTTGAGACTTCTTCGCAAATACACATGCAAACTAAAATCAGACAACGACACCTTTCGCCTGATGCTGGTTTGAGTCGTCCCTCTCTCTACTATGAACGACCACGTCCAATCAGGTAATTGGTTATAAAATCATCACGTGTCAATTGCAAACCGCCTCAAGCCCTCGCACAACAATAACACACAACGCAGCAACAGGAAACCCTGATATATTAGCAATGTTTTCGTTTCAGTGTAAATGGATTCTGCGTTATTCTTATTATGTTCAGGGCCGGCACCGCAACATCATCTCTCGGTTCCCAAGCGCGAGTAAGCCAGATTCCCTCAACTTGGCGTATAACATAAATAAAGGGAATCGCACAGATCCAGCCGTCCCCCACCGCTCGCATCGTACCCGCATATACAGGATTGGGACGTCTTCTGGCAAAAAGTTATTATTGTTTCGGCCATGTTGTGCGCCTTCATTCATATCGCGCAGCCTGAACGGTTGTGGCTCCTTGTGCATTTGTCCGCGCGTCGTTCCCGCTCGTTTCTGGTTCGAGCTAAAACAATATATATCCGGCGGTATCTTGACATGGCCGCATGTTGATCGGGCCCCAAAACAACAAAGTCGGCCTCCATTTGCTCGATCATTGGATTAATAATTTCAACTTTCATGCCGATTCCTTAAATCGGGTGCGCGTTGGTAATCATCGCCAACAACGACGACGACAACGACGACGAGGACGAGGACTCGATGACGACCACAACGCAGACGACAACGACAACGACATCATCATGAGTTCGGTCCTGCCAATTGCCGATGCCATTTCCAGCCATATTGCCATTGGCCACTGGCCATTGCATTGGTGATAATGTGGTTTCCTTGAATGGCTCATGTAAATTATGACCGCGTTCTGTATAGTTGGACTGCGGTCTCTGCGCATGATGTGGTTATGACGGTGACCACAGTGACCAAGGGACGCACAGGTATCCGCGTATTGTCCGACACGCGGATAAGGTTTCGGTCGGCAGTTTTGTGCGCTCGGTCTACTGAAGTTGTAATATTGCCAATTCATGTTTTGATATTGGTTTTCGATTTTTTCTTTGATCGCTTTTGGTTCGAGAAATAATGTCGTGTAAGCTGGGTCCGATTGAAGTGGCAACGGATGCAAGTTTGGTCATAATATCGAATGGACACGCACCCCATGTGGGAAGCGCAAAGGCTCATCCTATGCAAATGAGTCGAGGATACTATGGTATAAAGGCCTACAGTGGCAGATATATTTAGGCGGCTTTTGCGCGACGATTTAAGGGGTGGCCGCTGGAAGAAGGGGGTTTGAAACTCAATTGTAAATGGCTACAAAATTCTGTCACATGTTGTTTTATTGATTACCATTGTATGAGGTTTGTTAAGGGTTAGGCTACTGGGCTGGCGCTCCACACTCAGGTGGATATAATTGTGGTACCCATTGGGAGAAAGAGTTTATCCCTTAAACGTGTAGTTTACCCAGCCTAATCAAGCAAAATATTTTGCAATTAATCGGTTAGGGTTGCAGGCCTAAGGCCCTTTGTGATATAAAGGGTTTTCCAATGAGAGGTGTTATTGTGAATGACCCGCTATTTCGGTAGCTGTCACTTTCGAAGCTTTTATTCTTTGACATTTGACAAGAAGAAACTACGCCATTACCAAAAATGGAACGATACAGGCCTCAACAATGCATTGAAATTATTAAAATTCACTAAAAAAAATGGTGAAAATCATCAGTCACAGTTCGCAAAACTAAAGCATTTTTTGGTCGTCGTGAAGCACCTTGTCGGACCGCAATACAGAAATTGGTGGAAAAATTCGAGCTGTTGGGACAAGTTAGTGATGTGAAGAATAAAACCCGTGCACGTCGCTGAAGAACAACTGAGAATATTGCTGCTGTAGCCCAAAGTGTTGAAGAAAACCCAGGTTTGTCCATTACTCGTCGTTCTTTGGAATTGGGCATTCCACAAACGTCACTACACCGTATTTTATTGTCGGAATTGGATGGTATTGATCTGGGTAATATTTACTTTCAACAAGATGACGCTACGTGCAACACAAGCAACGAAAGCATTGATCTTTTACGGGAAAAGTTTCCGGACCGTGTTATCTCTCGAGGAGGTGATCACAATTGGCCACCGAGATCTTCTGATTTAACACCTTGCGACTTCTTCCTTTGGGGCCACATGAAAGATAAGGTCCACGCCAACAGCCCAGCGTCGATTCAAGACCTCAAAGATACAATTCTTGAGGCTATCGAGGACATAGGGCAGCCACTTTGCGATTTGGTTATGGAAAATTTCATGAAAAGGATATGGTCCTGTATGCGTGCTCGTGGTGGCCATTTGGCTGATGTTGTTTTATTAACGGCATACCTTCCTCTTTATTATGAAATAAACATCCGATGATTTATCTGAACAAATTTTATTTTGCTTTGAATACCAAAATAACACCTCTTATTGGAAACCCTATTGTATAACATCTCAGAACTACCCCTTGATCCAACTGGAGCTAAAAATAGAGCTTCCAAGCGACGTGGTCATGTTTTAAGATTGTGCAGTATTGTAAAAATTGACCTTGCAATAGGGAGATCAACTGGTACGATCCTACTAGATATTGAAAAAGCTTTTGATTCTGTGTGGTACAATGGACTTGTATACAAAATTATAAACCTAAATGTATACAAAATTATAAACCTAAATTTTCCTTCGTTCCTCTGTAAAATCATCCAAAATTTCGTATCAAATCGTCGTTTTATTGTGCATTTGTATCAAATGTAATAAACTTTCACACAGGTGTGCCCCAAGGCGCAGTTCTTGGGCCAGTTCCTTACAATCTTTACACATCCGACTTTCCTCTCCTCTTTCAATGTGAAGAAGCAATATATGAGTTCAGTCTATATATTGAGACTAATCTTAGAAATGCGATTGAAACACTGCAAAACTACTACACAAAGTGAAAAAAAAACTGAATGCTGAAAAAACACAAGCTATCTTTTTCACACATAAAAGAAGACCTTGTTTTCTCCCCAGCAAACCAAGTGCCCGCAATGGGTATTCAATTGCGTGGAAGCCTTCTGTAAAATACTTGGGTGTATAGGTTAGGTTAGGATAGGTTGAAGTGGCTATCGGCTAGCCGACACACTTGGATCATTGTAAGGTCCCTTGTGATGCCACATGAATCTAAAATTTAATTCTTCCTACTCGTTGAACCAATTGGAGCTTCTGATGAAGCGTAGGAGATTACGAACGTCTGTGTTTGTTAGATCGTTCAGATCATTATAGTAGAACGCTCCCAAATGGAGTTTTCGTCTTTGTTAAAGGGCCCGACAAGTACAGAGGAGATGCAGAATAGTTTCTTCCTCCTACTCGTCAAGACAGCTTCTGCAAAAATCGTATGCAAATACGCCAAGCCTTTTTGCATGCCTGCCAATGAAACAGTGTCCTGTGGTGACACCTAGTGTAGCACTGATATGCTTCCTATCAAAGGAGATCAAAGGGTGTATATCTTGATTCAAAACTGACGTTTAAAGAACGCATTACGCAAACACTTTACAAAATAAATATTGACATAAGAATATTGTCCCCATTTATAAATAGGAAATCATCACTATCAAATGGAAACGAAATATTAATCCATAAAACAAATTTTCAACCCATCTTATGGTACGGCTGCCCGGTTTGGGGACACTGTCACATTAAAAAGTTACAAATCGGACAGAACGAATTATTAAAAATGATGCTTAATCTCCCATGGCATCACTCTGCACTAGATCTACACGCAAGAGCAAATGTTGCAATGATCTACTTCAGAATACGCAAACTAATCGACAAATTTAAGAGCAGATGTGATATCCCTGAAAATCCTCTTATCAACCAATTAAATACTGCATTTTACATACTTCACTGGTATTAACTAACGCAATATTAAATTTGTTGTCAATTCATTTGTATGTTATCTATTTATCCTTTTATTACATTACTATAAATGTTTGTCTATTTGATTTATTTAGTTACTCAAATTTTTCCCCATTGTCAATTCATTTATGTTTATTTGTTTATTTACTTATTTATTTATTTGTTCACTTATTTATTTATTTATTCATTTATTTATTTATGTATTTATTTATTTACCTATTAAAATTCATTAAATAATTTATTTATTTATTTATTTATGTATTTATTTATTTATTTATTAATTTAATATTTATCAATGAATTAACTATGTATTTATTTATTTATATATTTATTTATTTATTTATTTATTATTTATTTATTTATACATTCATGTATATTTTATTTATTTATTTACGCATGCATGTGTATCTTATTTAATATTATTAAATTTGTTTCTCCCCTTAAATTGAGGGGAAAACATTTTTCTGATCTTATTTATTTTTTGTCACTTGCAAATTTCTCCAGTAGAAATGCATAAATTTGTCATATAAAATTAAATTGTTAATTCTAAATGAAAATAAAGTTTCAATTTCAATTTCAATTAATTGGAAAGTCCCCGGGTCAGCTTCTTTACTTCACTCATATAAACGCATTTACCGAAATTGCCAAAGAAGTATTCTCCTAGGCTTCTTCTAGTTGAGCGATCAGGGCAGGAGCACCGGCTTCACGGCAGAAATACGACTCTGAGAAGCAAGACCTCGATTCTAAAAGTGAATTCATACTGAGAGCAATATTTTTTAGTAGATGGTAGCGTGATTTTCCAAAGAATCAAATTTTATAACAGAAACTTTCAGTCGAGACGATACTGAGTTTGAAAGACACACTTCTGCACAGCGGAACCACCAGCCATTAGTCCTTCCGTTTGACCTGGCCGACGACAGTTCATATTTCAGTCCACTCGACCGACACAAAGTGCTGGCAGCGATAAGCAAACTTGAGTCAAACAAGAATGCTCGAAATTGCTGGATCGCAGCTTTCTCATGGAGCGTGTTTTGTATGGCTTGCGAGCCTTTTGATTGGTCCTTTTCCAATAGTTTGCATATGGATGCAATTAAATGGATGCTTATTAAAAATAAATTATAAATGGGGTCTTTCCAAGACTTCCGCTTCATACCTGGAGACCTAGTTTTCTGACAATTCTCTCTTTTTCGCTGCTTGGCAAATTGAAATTCAAAGACGGAAACGATAGGTTCTTAAAACGCTTATTTCTTCCTGCTGAAATGAATTGTCAGGATCTTATTTCTATTTACAAAAATACTCACTTGCTAACTATTCAATTGTGATCTTTAGACCACCAACAAGTTTTGATCATCAGCCTACGAATAAATCAAGACATACTAATAAACTGTGTTCCGTTTATTAAAATTTAAATTGAAAGGGATCTTATTACGGCACAAATGTTAGGGGTGCATCTACAGATCAAAGGAAGACGAACTATAAAGAGTACTGAAAATGTTGTCCAATCGAACGATAGGGCATTACTGATTTGCTTATTATAGTTGACAGATCAGCTGATAGTGACGAAACATCGAGCCAAAAGCCTGAGGCTGAGAGAGGCCTAAATATATCGACGGTCTTGGAAGCTCACCAATGAGTACTTTCCGAGGTTTTAGACAAAAAAAGACAGATTGCAGTGTTTGGAAATCCTCCAGCAAACGTATGCCATTTGCAACTCGACGTGGCTGCCTTGCCTAAAGGTCTAGCTACGCTTTTCTTAATCGATGTTATTGGGAAACGTGAAGACTGTCCTCAATAACACACTGACTGATTGTCTTTTTGGAAAACGCCCATAGACAGAGCTAATGCAGTTTCGGTTCCACTGATATTCCACTTCTTTGTCTTCCAAGTCCCACCGCGCCCAGTGCTACCAGAATATGTCAAAAATTTGTCACGCTAGCTACCTTATAAGAAAGTCAAAACTGTGATAATTTCCTCTCACGAAATTCGAGTATAGGTACCTACGCTCTGGCTAATTTCTCATTTCCTCTCTATAGCCGTTTGCCGCGACCGCGACCAACAAAAAGTTAATAATTACAAAAAATTAATCACAAAATTAAACCATGAAATCAAAGTCCGAAAACAAATTATTAATCTTCATCTCCAATTTGTATCTGAAGAGGCATTATGCGAGTATATCTGAATGGCATCGGGCGCAGATACAGCACAAAAAAGAACCGAAAAACAATCATCTTCCCGCAGGTTTTCAGCTCGCTCTCCTGGACATTTCGCTAAAGAACGAGACTCATTTATCAGGGGCAAAGGTATAAGCGGCCGGAGCGCCAAAGTCACCAGCACACAGCGGACCAGTATATAATGACCGGGCGGAGCATGGCCGTATGGTCGTCCCAAAGCGAATCCAAGAATGTCAAATTTTAATCATAGGGCTATCCGTTGCTGCGTCGCATCGGCCGCACCATGGGAATGGGAATCATCGGGCGACGAACGGGCATGTAGGTACTGCATGCATACTCGTATATGCCCTAGGAACAGCATAATGAGTAGGACACGCCTACTCGTTTAACAAATTACGTGATTTTGTCTTTCTTTTCCTCCCACTTGGACGGCGGATGGCCAGATCATCTTCCAGCTCGTCTTTGGGCTGCGTTAATCCAAATTTAATGACCTCACGTTTGTAGCTGCATAGCACTGTACTCGTATGCACGGATGTATGACATCCTTGGTTGGACACATTCGTCGGCTGCGTCGATGGCAGGAAAATGGGCGACTCCTGGCCGCATTTGATGGACACAATGCAGATGGATGAGCCTCCGCGATGGAGAGCATTAAATTCGCTGGACAGATTTTTACGAGCGAGCGGCACCGGTCGCGTATTTTAAGGCTCAGCGCAGCATCATATCCATATAGTGGGGAATGTAAATGAGCTTCCATTTTGCAACTAGCTGCGGCGGCTGCACTTAAAAACGGTTAATTGTTCGGATTTAAATGGATTTTCCACAACTACCTGGTTGTTTATGGAACACATCGGACATTGCCTATACCTGGGCCGCGGATTAATTAACTTTGGCGGAGGACTGGGGGCCAGCTGTTTCCGCGAACTATAAAAGTGATGTTTTGCTATTTAGCTGGCAGATATACGAGTATGTGGTATGGGTGAACGACGAGGATGAAGGAGGCGTCGCAGACGCTGAAATGTGGACTCAACTATGGCGATAACTTCTAATTGTGCGGATAACTGTGGTTTTGCTTATAATGAGGTAGCCGAAGACGAAGACCTTTACGATATGTGTAAGGAATGAGGTGATTTAACAAGCGCCGCAGGTCCTGTTCTACTTATGCTCAAGGGAAACACACATAAATGACTGCGATTAGTTCAGTTTCGGCGTGGGAATGGATCTGGTGGTAATAGAGTCATTTCTTTGAGGTTACAAACGAGTGAGGAGCAGGGGCGGTTGCATCTTTTGCACTCGGTATATGCCACCGAACGGTTGTAACAATATCAAATGATCTTGCGTAAGGGAAAGAAAATTGTTATCCACACAAAAAGATTTCGTTTCTTGAATCGAGAAAATTTCAGAATTAACTAATTCTTCTTTATTCGAATTTAATTTCATTGATTTTAAACATTAATTTTTGAGGCAAGAAAATTAACGATCAAATATTTCCTGATTTAAGAGACGGATTTTGTATAGCAAAGTTGAGAAATATATTCTGTAATGAAGAACTATGCATGTTGAGCCGAGAGTCAACTGAAAAAAGTGTTAATTTTTAGATTTTAAATAAATTTTTTATTGATCTCTTCTATTAAACTTATATAAAGGGTCCGCCATCTAACTTCTTTTTTCAACTAGTGCTTATTTCGCGAATGGTAACACTTAGCTCATGTCTGATTTGACAGATAACTAGTTTTATCCTTCCGCTGAACGAATATGGTTGTGTATACGCTTGAACAACGCTGGGAAATATTGCGACATTACTTTGAAAATCATGTTGCAGAATGTGTGCGAAAATTGCGTACGGAATTTAGAAGAAGAGAAGCACCGTCAGCTCCGTATGTTCGTTATCTTTTGAAAAAAGTGAAAGAAACTGGCATCCTCATCGATAAACCAAAGCGTGAAAAGCCAAAAACAGTGCGTACACCCGAAAAAATTGCTGCTGTGGCGGAATTTGGTCCAGAGGCATAATTGGGCCATTTTTCTTCGAAAATGAGCATGGAGTGGCCGTTACAGTCAATGGCGATCGTTACCGGGCCATGTTGAACGAGTTTTTGTTCACAAAAATTGAAGAGGAGGATATTGGCAACATTTGGTTTCAACAGGACGGCGCTACGTGCCACACAGCCGAAGCTACACTCGATGTTTTGCGCCCTGTTTTTGAAGATCGCATTATCAGCCGCAGAGCTGATGTCGTTTGGCCACCTCGGAGCTGCGATTTGACACCGTTGGACTATTATTTGTGGGGTGCCGTAAAAGATAAGTGCTACGCCGACAAGCCAGAGACAATTGACGCTTTAAAGGACATGAAGCCATTGGTGAAAAACAGCTGCACACAATCGATAATGTGTTTAAAAATTGGACAGATCATGTAGGCTACTGCATGGCCAGCCGAGGCAGCCATTTGAATGAAATTATTTTCCATTATTAACCGGAAGGACTGTACTTTCAAATAAAAAAAGAAATTTGAGAAAATATTCAGTAGTTTTTTTCTATAGCATTTTCAAAAAATCAAGTTTTTTGGCGGAACCTGAACTAGACAGAAACGATTAGATCTAATTTAGCTAACATTTATCTTATTCTAGCTTACTGGCTCTCAGCGAGCGCTCTAAACTTATCAATATCCTTAAAATTATTGCCTTTCGGCCTTAAATCTATCTATTTCTATGATTTGTTTTGTTTTTTTAATTTTCAAGAAACTTTAGAAAACTTGAATTCTTTATTATTGTTTTTTCTTACGACTAATTAAAACTACCTAAGCTACTTAACCTAAATTACCTATAATCAGGGTGGTGAGCAAACTCATCGATTGGTCACCATCCTGATCGCGTTCATGGGCGCCTGACAGCCGCCCACAAGGGTTCATCAGTGCCACCGGCAGCACTATTCATGTTGGCTAGCCCGGCCCCTCCCAAAGACCCCCTACTATAAACCTAAACCTACTAACTTAATATCAACATACCCGTTCTTTGATCAAGACTAATTATTCTTCATTTCAGAAATAAGTTGTCGCTGAAGAAAATTGTTTCTGATTTCACATAAATAGTTAAGCAAACAGTTTCTTGGGTCAAGAAAACCTATGAGCGATTAAAGAGAAAAAAAAGAAAATCTTTTTAGAAGAAAACAATTCTACGGGGAAAACACCTTAATTAACATTTTGCTTTCTTAAATCGAGAAAAACTTTCTAATTTTAGTATTTTTTTCTCGTTCTCCACTCATGAAATGAAAATGTTGCAAATTGGTTATGGTCCAACCGTACCTTAAGTTCTTGTTTTAAGAAACTTCTACATTTCTTTCCTTGAAGTCCCTTGAAGTACCTATATATCTACACTCTGATGGTCTGGGGCAAAACTAAAGGGTTCCAAAGCAGCCTTCCAGAGGTTAAGTTGACCCAAATTCTTAAAAAAACACTTGAATTACTGTCCATCACAGACAGACAGAAGACTCGTAAGCCCAGAGCTCTGTAACTAGTACTCGCATATATTCGCTGCCCTTACTTTGCTGGAAGTATGTTTAACTCAAAAGTGCATCACTTCAGACCGCTGTAAGGCTGTACAAAAAAATCAGTTGATTCTGATGGTGCTCACCCAGACAACAACAGAATACGAGTATATCCTACACAACAGTGAATGGAAACAATTAACAGTAATTCTTACAATTTCTCCCACGGTTGGAATTTGGAACCAAAATCCATCACCCGACACAATCAATCTATTGTGTCGCACTTCACAGCGAGCAATAAACGCGATCCGCTGTATAACGAATCAATACCATGCCAGGCGTGCGCAATGACGGATTCGATTCTCGTTTGAGGAATGACTGCCTCCTCGAATCGCACAGACCCCTGCCAAGCGAGTGTCTATACATACACTGTCCCACAGTATTGGCTCGAAAACAAATTGAAGAATTGCCCAGTGCCCACTACTGCGAAGGACCCTGTACAGCCGCGCGATCAATCTCCGAACCGCGTTCAATATATATTTCATGTGCGCCCCACACCCGACCGATTTCCCATTATATACACTGGCACATTCTTATTGTCACAGTCCGTGGCGGCCATAGACCGAGAGACACATCACACAGGTGAGACTGTCGGCGATCTTTCTTGTCCGACATCTCCTGCGCAGTAAAAAGCAATTTATCACACACAGGCGCGCACACATCCAAAAATATAATTACTCCGATCCATGCGAAGATGGAAGATGACGAGCGCAGCCCAGCCAACATGGATGCGGATCTTGGTCAGAAGAAAAAAAAAAAAGATAACAAAACAATCATTCCGAGATGAAATGAAGAAACACATCTGTACTGTGTCAGATCGAGAGATGATTGAAGCCGCGTGGTCCGACGACGACGACCGACGCGACATCGCATTGGGGTCACTTCGAAAGTGAATCTATCGCTGGTGTGGTTGTGGTGTTTTTGATTTCGTCCCCCATGGCGCTCTAAACAGCAAGCGGAGCACTCGAATCGAAGAGTCATTCCATCTCTATCCCCACAGCAACAATATGGACAGCCGACACAATGGATCACCCAACAGAGGTCGGTCCTCTCTTTAGAACAACAAATTGCTTTTCGGTATCTATTAGTCGGTACACGAGCCGTGGTTGGGGTTTTTAATTGTTTTTTGGAGGCTCTCGCTCTGCGTATGAGGGACCGCTTGAAGCAACCCGCCTTTGAACGGGTCAGCCACAGAATGACAGACAGGTACATTGAACGAGTGCCGATATTGGCGGCACTGCAAGGGGAAGGGGGATATTGCACGATCACCGATCGTACAAGATAGCGGGGTGTATCACGCACACAGTCCTGCCAACTGGCAACTCTGCCAACTGGCAACTAGCAACTGACAAGCGTGACAGGTTCAATTCTGATGAAGCGTCCGCCTATCTCTGTTCGGGTATCTTGCAAAAGGTCAGAGGTGACATTTCGATTATTAATCGCTTGGCATCGGCTCCATTGTCAAGCGGATATCAATCCATACGTATGTCAAAGTGACGTTTGGCCCTCCCTCGCTAGCAAACAAATTACACGCCACTTAAGCGCGCGACACAACAACCCTTTGCCGCCTCCAAAAGAAAAGCACTCACCATCCACTTGAGCGAACATTTGCATATAGTTCGGCGCCTCCTTGGAAATCCGCATCAGGACATTTATTTTATTTTGTTTTTTTTTTCCCTCATTCTGTGTCGCTATACGTAATCACGCGACCTAAGGAAATAAACAACAAAATTCTAGTACTTTGGCAGCTTTATTGCCTATTTCCTTTCGGTGTCCTTTCCATAGAGTGTGGCGATGTGTGGCAATTGTGTAGGACGCGGGCGTTACATGCATGCAGGAGTGTATTTCCACTTAATTCTCGTATCAAAACTTCTCCACGACATTTAATTTGCCAGAAAGAAAACTTCCCGAGACGACATGTTGGAGTGTATAACTATCAAAGGGTATGGAGTGTGGAATATACAAAAAAAAAAAATTCTATCCAAAGGGGACATGCAGAAACAAACAACACAAAGGCAATTTAAGAAAATTATAGGCTATCAAAAGCGGAGCAATTCCTTTTCGGTTCTGTTTCCTTTTTTCCCTCGTTTTTAATCCTGGATATAAGTTGGGTAGGTATATATAATATTTATGTGCAGTAGGGGAAGCGGGATTTGGCAGACTGTCATTTTGAAGCGGCCGACAATTAAATGATGTGTAAGTGGAGCACTTGAGGTGGACCTTTCAGAGCCGGTGTGCAACTTGCTATAAGTGGAAAGTGTTTTTATCGGAAAACCGAGAAGACGCCTTTGGATGTGAAGAACTTCCCAATTACCTTCATTCCCAAGGAATAGATTTTTTTTCTTGTGGTACCGCCGTTATGAATGGAAAAATGACCCTGGGCCCAGCCTATTTCAGCGTTTTTATTTATTTTTGGAACGAATGCGATGGAATCGAGTGTAGATTTAGATTAACTACTTCTCACATAAAAGTACTCACTCTGGAGCACCATCGTATAAGCGCTCCAAGCGGTACCTAACCGTAATTCGTTTGCGAGGGTGTAATCCAGCTTAAGCCAACGTGCGATTTAAGCGAATTGCTTGTTGTGACACTCGTAAGACAAGTGACCCCTTTCAAGCGTTTGGATGAATTCCAGAGGACTCCATCCAGATTTGACACTTACTTAAGCCGGCAAAAGCATATGGAGGCACAAAATTGAGACACAAGAATTTTTAGGAAAGGACACCGTAGCGTAGACAGGATTTTTTTTTGGGGCGGGGTCTGAGACTTAATGTTGTGTGATCATCGAATTGATTTTCCCAGCTCTCTGATCCTTTGGTCCAGAAGTTTGGGGACGCAAGCCCCTGAGCCTCCCCCCTTGCGTAAGCCACTGCTGACATGTGAGTTAAATTACGTTCTTATTGTTTCTGACAACTGGAATGATACCTTATTGTTTCACGTAGAAATTAGTAAAAGCATTCAGAGGAAAGAAATATTTATCTATTTAAAAAAAAAAACGAAATTTAAAAACTGAAACCGACAGTAATTGTCTTTTTCATAATACCTTTTAGATGAGCTTGCAATTTCAGACTGTTTCGAGGTTTGTCTTATCATAAGTTGAGCAACAGAAAATCGGTTTTAATATGCACATTCTTTCAAGCGAAGCTCTGGATTTTTTTTTACATAAAAGCAAACTGAAATGTGCTTTTAAGAAAGCCTTCTAAGGGATTGGAGGGCAGTTTGTGCCCCTTAAAGAGTGCATCCCTGCTAGCGAATTATAAGAGTTCTTGATGCAAAAAGCCTTCCCGAGCTATTTTGGAAAGGATTGCGGTCTAAATGTAGAAATACACGCTGGTGAGCTCTTGTCGCGCCACATGCCCTTAACAATACCCAAAATCGATGGTATATACGGATCTTAGGATAACAATTAACAGAGGCTTGCTAGGGCTGTCGATTTTCCCGAAGACACCAGTATCGGATCCAGTGGAGCTCGTCATGAAGATTCCACTGCATCATCCTAGTCCAGGTTCAAATTCCGGTTGAAGCCAGTCCTGAATGCAACTTCTAGTCTCATTGGATCAGACATCATATCCATAGAACCAAGGTCGTAAGATAAATGTGTCGAGCAAGATAGTTGTATCTCAAATGCGGATAACACCAAAAGTCATCCCATATTAGAGGGCAGATCTTTTGAGTGTACATTCCAGAGTTCTACGACTTAGATCATTGACGCAATGGACCCAACTGATCGTCTTAGTGAAGCTGTGGCATAATTGTCACAAGAGCACCCATTTACCTACCCATTTACCTAGATCATGCTCAACTTGCACAGCCGGGATAAGCTGTGATCCAGCCATTATCTGGTTACCCGGAAAGAAGCCTGAAAGTATCCAAAAACTGGGGTCTTAGACTTCGGATGATACACTGGCTTTATTCGCTTGTCGTAAGACCTGCGGTCAGCTATGCTGCTGTGGTTTGGTGGACGAAGACTAACGAAGTCACCACAGCCAAAAAGCTAGAACGAATTCAACGTATAGCCGGAAACTGCATGACAGGCTGTCTTCGCTCCACTCCGACTATGGCACTCAATGTCATCCAAGGTCTAACACCTCTTCAAGCGCACATTCAAATGGAGGCTAGACTAAGTATTCACCGTCTGTACCATTCGAATAACTTCGATCCATGTGGCTATCAGGGAGGTCATCTGTCTTTACTCGGCACCATGGAGCCAGAATATGGCTTCCATAAAACTTCTCCATAATTATCCCTCCTGGGGATGAATAGGAAAAATATAAACCCAATCCTTCTCGACTTGATATCATCTTGTACACAGACGGTTCTAAGATGGAGTCAGGGACTGGCTCTGGAATCTACGGTGAGTAGCCCCAGGTACACTTGTCAGTCAGCCTTGGGAAAAACTTATCCATATTCCAGGCTGAAGTCCTTGCAATTTACCATTGCGATAAGTGGAGTTTAATTTTTGGAGCTATTTTGATCGGTCCCTCAGCACTCTTAACGTCCGTTAACAGAGTCTTTGACTAATAAGGTAAAAGGCGCCACGTGTAGTACAAGACAAATTTGACGAATGAGTGCAAAAGGTCAAAAGTTGCGTTTTACGTTCAGTTTTCAGTCCAATCCGAAGGTATAATATAATAATAATAATAATTGGCGCAACAGGTCAGTAGGGACCCAAGGCCTAGCTTCTCACAACCATTCGTTTTGTATAAGTTTCTCATTTTTGGAACGAATGGAAGGGATCTACAATTTTATGCCGATTCCAAACGGCTAATTGAGAAGCTCTTTCAAGACAGTCTTACTCTCGGATCTTTGTCAGACGTTCGCGAGAGGTTGTGCAGTGGTGCAGGGTTTTTGCGGGATTAGTAGTCCAATACACTAACCACTAAGCCACTGCGCCGAAGGTATATGGGTCCGACATAGTCAGTCATCTAAACGGCTTTTGCCCGGCAGGCTATATGCTTGGCAAATTTTGCCAGTCTATACATTAATGGCAACAACCTTTTTTTAGGTCACAAGGTGTTTTACGGGATACCTGTGAAGATTTCCACTGAATAAAATTCAATATAGAGGGCGCCAAAGTAGGTCTGCAATATTAGATGCAACGGCTTAGCGAGAGCGAACTTTTTACATTTTGTACGTCTTCAATGGCCTCCCTAACTCTTGACCAACTCTTCCTTTCGTGTTGCTGCTGCCTCAGAGCGCACTCATCATTTAATTCGTTTCACAATCCGATGGCAATAAATCAATACCGATCCGCCCTTTTGAAATAACCACTGATGACTGGGTCGTGTGTGTGTGGCTGGGTGTATCAATATCTTGGACGGACCCCCCCTTGCAGCAGGATTAACAAAACAAAAAACCACCAACAGCAATCGAACATAAAACACTTTACAGGAGCCTTGTAGTAGGTGGTCGTGGGGAGTGAAATTATCTTCGTCGATGGCATCACAATATACCCCCTTCGACATCGTAAATCGCTAGGATGCGATGTTTGTCCAGTTTCCACCATTTTTGTGTTGCTCCAAAGTTGCCATAGTTTTGAAATAAATTTAAAAATTTAATTTCACTAAAACACAAATGTTGCACTCCACTAATTGCTGCATGGAATTTAATGTAAATCTGATTAAAAGTCGCCCAAAAGTTGGTGCATTTAAAATTCATTTCGTTCGCTTTTTTTCTGGTAAGCGCATGGACAGGCACACGCATTATCGACGCGTAAACAAGCGAAGTGCCACAAGAGTAATAACCGTGAATATTCATAAGGTTCGCGCTGGCGGAAAATGCTATTTTTTTTAGTGCACACACGAAACAAGGTGCACATTTTCCGGCACAATTCACATGACAACGGGGAAGAGAGCATCAATCGTGGTCGGCATCCGCATAATCCGCGCGCGAGATCTCATCGCAAATTCGGACAAGTTTCCGCATTCACAAGGACGAGTGTTCCAACTTCCAACCACTTTCATCTTTCATGTATCATGTACGCAAATGGGTGATGGGTGCTGAATGCTGATGCCGAGTGCTGAGAATGGAATTGCAAGAGCATAACTGTGGAGAGAGTTGGGAGGAATTAGCTTTTTTGTTGCAGTGCGCTCCGCGGAGACCTTGTGTGCGGATTTGATTTTGCGGACAATTTTGGGGTGAAATTGGATTCTTTTTATCGAATCGCATTGAATCGAGCCGAAAGTCGATTCGAATGCGGTTCGCGGTGCAATTGATTGTTGGTGTGGATCGAAAATTGGACATGCTTTTGAGATCGGTATGCTAGTGAGTCGGTGGGTTAGAGAGAGGGGTGAGTGCTTTTGAGAGGCTGGCCGTTAATTTTTAAGAAAACTATTTTTGTTCTTCTATTCGTTGGAGAAAGGACCTTCACTTGAACAAAGAAGAATAGCCAGACAACAGTTTCTCCTTTACCACACTGAAAGAGGGATGCGTCTCCCTCCGAGACCTCGGTCTAGCCTCTCATATATACACATACATATCTCAAAGAAGTCATCCGATGTTGTTTGGCTCTAATTGTTTTTGTAAATGACTTCGATTCGGTTTTTTTTATTATGTTTATTTGAACCTTTAGAATTTTATTGGTCAAGTCAAGAAGATGATATCGGCGAAATGGGCGCCGTCACAACTGATTGCCATACGGGCTCGTTTTATGGCATATTTCATCACTACGACGAGAACTTCGGGCGACAGATTCTCGCACTCGTGTCGAATGTTATCCTTGAGGGCTTCTAGGTTCTCGGGCTTCTTCACGTAAACACGGGACTTCAAAAAACCCCACAAAAAAAAGTCTGGAACGGTTAAATCGGGCGATCTTGCGGGCCAGTGCAAATCGCCAAAACGAGAGATGAGGCGATACGGGAACGCCGCCCTCAGAATATCGGTTGTGGCTCGCGCAGTGTGTGCCGCAGCTCCGTCCTGTTGGAACCACATGTCCTCCAGTCCTAATTCGTCCAATTGCGGCAGAAAAAACTCGGTTAACATGGTCCTATAGCGCGCAGCGGCCACTGTTGTCGTTTGACCAGCGGGGTTCTCGAAAAAAAATGCCACGATGACTCCTCCAGCGTGAACAGCGCACCATGCAGTAACTTTGAGCGGGTGTAATGGCTCCTCGTGCATTACTCGTGGATTTTCGGTGCCCCAGAAGCGATAGTTTTGCTTGTTCACGTACCCGCTAAGGTGGAAATGAGCCTCATCGCTCATTATGATTTTGGTCGAAAAATCGTTCACTTCGTTCTCGAGATTGAGGATGGCTTGGGCGTAGGTTACACGCTTTTGGCGGCCGACAGGCAGCAGCAAGTCTTTGACCAAAATTCGCCTTAGGGACGACCGGCTGATGGCTAATTGCGAGGCACGGCGCACAGCGTCTGGTCTATGTTTCCGGCGACAGGTCGACATCCTCGTCAACAGCGGCGATATTCTCGGCACAACGGGCGCTTCGGGGCCAGCCACTCTTGGCAACGATCAAACCAGATTTGACATTGGCGGCCATTTGCAAAAATAAGAGCATTCCAATAGGGTGATCTATTTTGGCCCACCTTGTATATTTGTTGGTGTGGATATTTTTTTTTTTTTTTTTTAATTATTGACATGTAATTTCAATTTTATGGCGAACGACTGCATGGAGAGGCTTTCTCGGGATAGTTAATCTCATAATATGTAATTTTTATCTCACTGGGGGCTGACAAAACAAATCCTAAAAAAAAATGGTCTGACATAAACTCCCTTCCACTGTGTCAATTTGGACGACTTTGTACGAAAGTCAAGAAGGCGCTTACAAGTCATTCAATGAGTTCAGACCTCGTCCTCCAAACTGTATCATGATCATGACACTTGAAGCGGTTATAACTTTCACATTCACTAACGCTGAATGCACCCGCTGACCATTGCATTCTGAACACGTCCCAAGAAAACAGCGAAATAGAAAATGCGAAGTGTAATTCTTTCCCTCTCGCGGTTTCCGGCTTTTTCGTCGAGCTATCGTTTTCCGCATCCAACTAGTTAATTAATTCTTTTTGGTTCCTTCCTGGCTGGAGGTTGTCGGCGTGCCTTGCGTACCGAAATATTTGTAATTGTAATAATAATAAGTAACTAATTCTAACGTGAAAAATAAATCTTATTTGTACCACTTATACGATAAGGGTCTGCTGTTTTATTTCAAACGTGTGGCACAAATTGCACGACTTTTTGACGTATTGCTGAGAAGATATCGAATTTTCGACAGCAAATTTGAACTCCAAAAAAAGTAAGCCCAATTGTATTGTACCACAATTCAATTTAATGTTGTTAAAGAATTCCTGCAGTGATGATAATTGTTTATCCAATACTTATTACATATAAACTCAATTTACTTTTAATACTCTCAAATATGAAATCCTGCTAAAGGTCTCCCACAAGTCTATTTCCTAACCGCAATGAAAAAGAAACAAAACTTGACAGTTTGTCATTCTGCTACTTCCGACGTCGTCAGATCCGTCGCAACACCTATCTTCCTCTGCATAGATGTACGGTGAACGTTCTAATCTCATTCCCCTCAGGACCTTTCATATATTGACAACCACCATATAGTGACATCCTGTCAAAGATGCCCCCCCGACAAAATTCTACCGCTAAATTCAGGCGAAAGCGCGCTTCTTACCCCTCACTAAGTTGACAGTAATTATGCTATCCATCCAATCAGTTTGATTTTCCTTCGAATCAGAATGTCCTCAGGATCTCGCGTCGGCCACAGCAATATGTCGTGCGTGAGATAACAACTATATGCCATTGCAACCGCCAGCGTCCGGTAAGTGCAATCTAACGTAATTTCCTCGCCAGAGTCGTGTCGTTAGATCATTTCTACCCAATATCCTAGAGCCATTCGGCGCACCAACTTTAACTACTTGATCAGATAAAGTCTCGTCGCAGAGCCAATTCCCATCCTCGCTCGCCGCTACATCATGTCGCATGTCGCGCAATTTTTCGCCCCATCTCTCCCGTTGCGCCCTCTTCCCAGGTATAAACAGCATCAACGCCCCTAAATTGTATCGGATTTCATAATTCCTTAGTGGCTATATATTTGCCGAGGCCAGCGAAGGAATATTGCACATCGAGGATGACGATGATGGGCGACCATATACGGATACCTACTCCAGAATGACAACTTCCTCGGATAATCACTTTGAATCTTCCCATAGGGGGCTGCGAGAAAGAAAAAACCCGCCAACAACAACGCAAACAGTAGATAGATGGGACATTGCCCTGAGATTGATTCCTGATTCCCAGTGTGCGATACAGAAGACCTGTGCGGGGCTACAGCGAATAACGCGCCCGACATAGAATGCGTTCCAGTAAAGTAGCATGAAGTGCTGAGCCAGAGAAGGCGCGCACACTACTCTTTCGTTCTCCTATTCGCAGACAGAGAGTGTAGAAATGAAATTATATACGTAAGACGAAACTATGCGCGCGATTGCGCAGCCCGATTTGAGTTGACTCTAATTACAGAGTGTGCGCGCGGCCTCGGTGAGTATCGGGGCGGTATAGGACTTTTAACGCATACTCCAGTGGATGGCTGGCATTCGGAAGCTTCAACATTCCTGGAATGATGGCCAGCGAGGAGCAGCAAAACAGAATTAGTCGTGCTCTGACATGCCCCCAAAACCTATATCATATCCAATTTATGTGCGGATGATATTAACTTTAATATACCGCGCGTCTTCTTCTAGGTGGAGTTACAGTGTGTCCAGCAGGTGGGGTATAGTGGTCGATGTATGAGCGGAGGGTCGAGCTGTTTTTCAGGGGACATGAAGAGCTTCTTCAACTTCAATATGTGGGTATCGTTTGAAAGTTTTAGGCGAAGACTGTCAGACTTAAACAGCGACTTGTGAAGTTTCTTTTCGGGTAAACTTCTTCTCGTAGCCACTGTGTCCAAGTAACCAGATGAAATGGACTTATAAGGTGCTGGCTTGTGTTATATACAGTTAAGGATAGTCCCCAATTGTTCTTGAGATCATCCCGAACTCTATGGTAGCAAGAAGTGCTGGTTTGTTAACCGAGTTGGGAGCGACGTCTTTAGGATACAGCTCTGCATGAGCCCTGACGTGTCAATCAGTGAAAACCGTTAATTCGTTTTGTTCATTACAAATATGGAACAAAAGTCCCCTAGAATGACTATTTATAAGGAGCTAAATTTTCAGACAGTGCTAAAGAGTTGGGACTTTTTCAGTGCAGAAACCCTGCTCGTACATTTGTGTATAAATGACTGGAGTCCAAACTTAGATTTACTGACGAAAAAGATCCAGTTATCGTAGACAGCTGCAATGTAGTTGATTCTATGCACTTTTTAGGTGTTCGATAGGACGTGCGGCTACCAAAGCTGACATTAAAAGTCATTTTTGGAGAGGCTCTGATATTCCATTGCAGTAGGTCGACTCAAAACGGAGTCAACTAAATAGACAGATACTTGCTTGTAGGCGCGGTGGCTTAGTGGTTAGTGAGTTGGACTACTAAGCGAGGGGTCCGAGGTTCGAATCCCGCAAAAAGAAACCCAAAATTCCAACTAAGGTTTTTTTTCCACTGCGCCACCTCTCGCGAACGTCTGACAAACATCCGAGATTATAACTGTCTTTAGAGCTTCTCAATCAGCCGTTTGGAATCGGCATAAAATTGTAGATCCCTTCCATTCGTTCCAAAAATGAAACCCACACAAAACGAATGGTTTTGAGAAGCTAGGCCTTGGGTGCTTCCGACCTGTTGCGCCAACTTATTCAAAAAATTAACTTGCTTCTGCTTTGGCTCTTATCACGCGCTTGAAAACAATCAAGAACACTCTTTAACGCTGAAGAGCTTTATCAATCGCCAATCAAGGTGTAAAGTCAACTTTGAGGGCTGTCAAGCCATTCACAGCGAAAGAGTTATGAGGTATCTCCGGTCTCTAGAAATGCGTCGTAGATGAAGTTATATAACTTAAGTCCAAATCATTAAGGTTTTTTATAAAAGCTTGGCCCCTGTCTGCTCCAAATTTCCTATAAAGACATCAGGCTTAGTATATTTACATCTTGAAAGGTCCATCGCAGTTTGTGTCTGAACGAAAGCCCAATCTTTTTCTATACAGGGCAATATCGTCAGGCCTAAAAGTTCGAGCCTCGGCCTGAAAAATTCTAAATGTTTTAGCCTTTTAAGCTAGCCAACATTTTAGATTTCGTTTTACGTTTCATAATCGAACTTGGAAGCCAGGCCAGCCCAGGCAGAATTCAGAGTTTTTGGATTGTCACGATTTCTTAAAGGTGGTTAAGGGCTTGAGGAACGGCTTAAGAGCGCTTTTGACAGATGTATTTACTCCACATACTACTCACTATATAGTGCAGAGCCCTTAGGTTGGCAAAATGATCAGCTTGAAAGACTGACCCTGGATTTTAAGCAGAACCATAAGTTTTCACGATTTCAATCATATTAATCGCAATCAGTTGGAATATGATTTACAGAGAATAGAATTGTACCGGATCTCTGAAATGTCTGCTGTTGACGGTCAAGTCTTTTTTATTCAAGAAAACTTAAAAACCTTATTTGAATCACACATTCCATTGAATACAGAGAACGTCACAAGAAAAAATATCCCATGGCTCAGTAGTTCTGGTCACTGAGTTCTTCTTGTGGTACAGGGTGTCCCAACATCCTTTCGCGAACGATATGCGTTATGCACTCTCGGGCTACACTTAAAGTCATTTACTGGATGTTACTCTTGATGTCAGCGTGGAAAAGCAGCAGCAACAGCAGTTTCTCTGCACCCGGCAGATGGATCCCGATCCGACGGCGCATGTACGAAAACGAATTTTTTTCTTCTTCAACATGATGACCGTCCAACAACGGCGTGGACGACTACGACTACGACGAAGATGATCTTTTCCGCTTAAAGATCATCCCGGTCCATGACGATCGTTTTATACCAAAGAATGATAATTGACGGCTCTCTGCATATCCGCGAATGTTATCCGACCAAACAGAAAAAAAAAAATAAATAAACAGCGACAGACACAGAGTCCTTTTATCCCCACCCCAAAAACAACAGCTTGAGAATGAATTTCTGTGAGAGGAAGGACCGATCTTATGAGGGAACGATCACCTACCGCAATTCCGTTTCATGGTACTCTTACGAAAATAATTGCTCCCTCTCGATCGCCTCTCTGCGTCCAGTAAGCTTCGGCAAAATGTTTAAGGCGGATCGCAGCTAATGACATGATCGCGTTCGTCTCCCCGGCTGCTGTCCGATCGATGCTGGATGGATTATCGTCCGATGTACATCGATTCACCTGTTGTGTTAAATTGAAGAAAAAAATGCCTAATTTTGCGATGATCGCGAACCGTGAACTCTAATCCCGCCAATTGCCGGAGCATATTGATTGGATGTCGGGATCGGGTGTATAGGTAATTGCCTTCAGTCAGTTGGTGCAACAGCAGCAGAAGCAGAAGCAGCAGTCCAAGTCATGTGATATTGCACTGAATGGGCGTTAAGGCGCTGCAGCTACTCCTGGAGAGCGTGGTCTATAATAATAACAAAACGGCGCACTATACACGCGGGGAAAGTTAATCAAGTTTCATTCCCATACCTGCGTACTGGGACAATGTAATGTCCGTTTCGTGGGGGATTATCGTTGAGTGGTGAGCATACCTTCGTTAAATATACTCATTTATACAGTTGCAATTCGATGGAGGAGCAGGAGCTGTTTTTGTTGTGGTAGCTTAAAGCAAAAGGTGTTCGCCAAATTGCGTTAGGGGATGATTGGTTTCCCTTATTATTTTCGCGCGCAAGTGACGCGCCCGTTGAAGAAAGACGCTGCTGCTTAAAGGTCTCGAGTTTAAATTGGGTTCAGGCTGTACCGAGGCGAAGAGGGAGAGAGACCAGATTACCATTTGACAGTTCATGACATTTTCTGTTTTTTGAACATTTTTATGAAGCAGGTTTCAGAAAAACTTAGACCACCCCTATTCAAGGCCTTTGTAACCTCGTAGGCGGACACTTTCCACAAAAATTTTCTCAGGAAGCGTCAATTATTCGTCAATCGACCCGCTGGTTGATGTTGGGCGAGTCCGATGCTCACTGGGAAGCTTGATCGCACCGAAGTGATTTCTGTTCTCCGAGTTTAGGGTGCGACTGAATCGGTTACTTACTTATTTAGTTAGGAGGCGCTGCAGTCGGAAATGTACCGGGCCTCATTTCATCTTGCTCCTCAGCAAGTGCGATATTTGGGTCGTTGCCTCTAATATTTACGAACTTATAAAAGGTTGATGTTCCTTCGCCGTCCTGTAAAGTGAGATCTTCTTCCACTGCGTTGGCCCTCCGGGCTGTAATCGAAGGCACGTCGACCCGGAACTCTGGTCAAATTCTGTCTTCATTTCCCAGCCGGTTGAGTCGACTGGTTCCCAGTTTTCTCAACATCCGTGATGCTGTTAAGGGCTCGCGGACTTATGCTGATTCTACACCCAAAAGATAACCGAATTCCGCCACATTTTGCTCATTCCTGGATGAGATTCGATTCGATCGGCAGCGCGATGCAACTTTACAGCTCATATAGAGATTGCTGTTAAGTCTCCTCCTCCAAGGCCCGCCCAAGCAAGCAAGACGGAAAGTTCTCCAAAAAGTTTGCATTCAAAGTTATCGAGGATCGATCGATCCTTAACTTTCTCATGCAACCCTCTATCTTCGTTACACAAATCGACTGCGATGTTGGGCGCCGGCTAAAGACTCCCGTCAGCCCTTCTTAGGCCAAAGAAGGAGGTATTGACAAGCGCAACTGTTGACTTCATTTCAGAAGTGATGTCGCTTACAGAGCTTAAAGCGGAGCCGTGGTGGACAGGTACACAAAGACCTTCAAAGCTCTTTCTCTCTATTGAGTGGCAGCTCTTTCTCATCCCAAGAAGTTTCGTATACCTTCCTCTTGACAGCATAAATTTGATTTTGCCAACATTCAAGACTTAGCTGACTTTTTTCGACTCTCTGACAGCTCGCTGCACTTCCATGTCGTTGCTGTCAATGTCATCAGCGTGGGCAAGTATAGTTCAAGACTTTATACGAAATCGAACCTCGGATGTCTGCTTAAGAGCGTCGACCAATTTTGTAAAGTTTGACATTTGACATAAGTCCCATAAGCGCATCACCTTGTTGGAATCGTTTTCCGTCATTAAGTGCCTCGGTGAGAGCTGGGCTGAGTGAGTTTTCTCCACCGTCATTCAGCACAATTTGGCGAGCTTGTCAGAGGCTCGACCTGGGCTTGTCTTATGGGGCCTTTAGGTGGGTTTTGACCTGCGGTTCTTACGGTTTTTCCAGAATATTTGGTAAATACGTCTCTGGCCACTCGTTATGACAAAAGTCCGACTTTCCCCACCTCTCCAGTCCGCCACAAAAACCCGCACTCGCACCATTTGCGCTGACCGCACCAGAAAAAACAAAATAAAACACTTACCAGACTCCACTTCGAAAAGCATTTATCACCATCACAATGAAGTTGAGCCCACTCGGTCACTGGACGCTGGACGCTGGGGCACGGCAGAGTTCCTTGCATTCCAACGTAATTAGGATCTCGTGGCTATTTCAGGTCGATAATGACACATTTAATGAGCGCGTCTCCGCCCGCCCGGCCGTTCTCGTCGGGACAAAAACACCAAATTACCCCCACAGACCAGAGACGACCAGGATTCGGTCCAAAAACTCCTCCATCATGCGGCTCAGTTGCATCATTTGTCTCACGCCACGCATCTATCTTCGCAGAGCGTCGTCAACGCCCCAAGACGGCGGACAACTACACAACGATGACGATCGCATGCAAGGCCTGATTTTTTGGGACAAACAATTAAAATGACATTATGCGCCGCAGCCAGCAGCCAGCAGCAGCCGTCAAGAGACAGCAGCATTATCCAAGCAATTGCGGTGGACTTGGGGGTCAGGGCGTGCAGCGCGCACATACATGTGGCTCGGACCATCATCACGAACATGGCTGCGGGCGGATACCTTTCGTTATTCAACGTTTTTTGTCAGTCTTCAGTCGGTCTTTAGGTTCGGTCTACTCTCTCTCTCTCCATATGTGTGTTGGGTGGGTCCCGGCACTGATTTGATTTTATTCCATAATAAATGACTATTGGCGTTGCTCTGCTTTTATTTGTTATTGTTGTCCCCTTCTTTGGGATAGTGTTGTGGCTCACCGCTCACATAATACCTACGCTAAGTGGACTGCGATCTGCGACTGAGGGGCTGAGAGCCTCCAGCTCGAGGGCTAATGATTATAATTTTTCATTTGGGAGTTTTTTCTTTGCTGTCGATTTGATTTCGCGTCTACGAAATTTCGAGTGTGCGGACCCCTCGAAGACAGATATTTCTTCACGATTTTTAATTGACAATTTGATGTCATCTTCATTTGGCGGGCGAGTGAAAGAGATGCGCTGATCTCGATGACTGGATGACTGGATGACTGGATGACTAGAAGATCTTGACGTTCCGAGAGATGGAAGCAAATATAATGATTGTTGAAGCGGCGATTGCCATTGGAGTGCGGGGTACATAGTGATCGAGGAGGGCAATTGAGATGTAAATCTAGATATATATTTTTTTTTTTGAAAACGCAATTTGTAAGTTAAACCAAGAAACGAAATGAGGCGAAATTAAATGTCTGTTTGAGTTCAGGTGCGATCGGACAGCTTTGCAAACAAGGCTCGGTTCGGTTTTCTGTTTTCTGTTGTACTTGTGCTTTGTGGGACCTGACCATATGTAAACAAACATGGGGGAATGGGAGAATTAGAACGGAGAAGCAAGACGTCTGCCGTCTGGATTGCTGAAGGGCAGTGCGGGTTCGAAGTGAGTCAGCTTTTGTGTTGCGGAGTCAGGTTATGTATATTTAGTGGTGGAATTTTGTTGTGTCCGAGCTAGACCATCTCCAGGTCAAACCTGGTCTGGAATGAAAATAAATGCATAAATATTGATCCAATATATTTGCAAGCTTTTAAAAAACATTCGTTGGCACAACTGATCGGGACCTTGCAAAACCGATCCAGCTGTTTCGTGTGAACCATTGTTCAATTTGAAAGTAGCTCCTCCCAACTCCCAAAGATTTACCGGCGAGGATATGAACTTTCATTGTCGTTCTAGGAAGATATCTTGAACAAAATGCTGATGTCGGCGACCGCTCAAAGCGGGCTTCAATAGATGCTTTCAGTCCAAATAGCATGGTCTCGAAGTAAACGGGGAAATGATTAAACATATATATATGATGTCAACAGACAGATACAAATCTAGCCATAGGGCGAAACGGCTCAAACTTCGATTTAGTTAAGGATTTCATTAATTATAAAAAAAAAAAAAATATTTGATCCAAACAGATCCACTAGATCCAGATCCATAGACTTACCTACCTAAGCTCTGTTCAGACGATTGCCAGATCTGACAATATTGTCAGGTCTACAAATGAAAAAATTGTCCTAAATGTCTGCCAACCGTGTGAACTGGCAGTTTCGTCTACCAATATTTGCAGAAAAGTCATTGTCAGATAATTGCCAGACCGCCATCTGACAATGAAACTGTCAGGTATCTGCCAATCGCCTGAGCACCCAATTTGATCATTGTCAGACCATTGCCAGACGCTTAGGACATTTGCAGACCCATGTCCTATTTGCAGGTCTGCTGTGGTTACGACATCTACAAATTTTTCATATTTGAACGAACAAAACGAAGTTTCGATGTTATTTTGATGCATTTTTCTGTAGATTGGTGCAAAATGTGTGAATTATATAATTTCAAATATGTGCCTGGACAAAGAAGTTGATATAGGAACGAAAAGACGGTCTAGGAAAGTTAACTTTCCCTTTTTAATGATACTTCTAAAAGGATGTAGAAATATTTATGATCCTTTCTATTCACTTTTTGTTTTAGACATATTTTATATTTTCCGATTTATCATCCTTCTTTATTACATTTTGTTTTGTCATTTGTGTTCTTCCTTTTTGACCCTTGCAAAAGGATCTAGAAATATTTATGATCCTTTCTCCATTGCAGTTTGGAAATTGACAAGGTTCGTACATTTGGTAGAAACAGAATCCCAGGCCTCTGGTGTTCTCGGCGTCTAGAACTCCAATTGTGCTTTGTGTTATCGATGAGCATTTTGGAGATTGCATCAAGACTTCACCACCGAAAAAAAACAAAAAAAAAAAAAAACAATATTTAATTTGTCTGACAAAAAAATCTGCAAATATTTTGTAAGCAACCATCTGCCAACCATGTGAACTGGCGATTTTCTACCTGACAACGTCGTCGGACAAATCATTTGTAGGCAAACCATCTGCAAATTAAATTGTCAGAGCTTGGAACAAAACCTGGCAACCGTGTGAACTGGCCATTTGGTATTGTAAGGTAGTTCGCTATTGTCAGTTCATTCGCAGCTCATTGCCAGAACATTTGTAGACCTGGCAATATTGGCAGATCTGACAGTCGTCTGAACATAGCTTTACAAATATGTTTGCATTTTATTTAAATTTTTGCAAACACAGCAGTTCGCTAACATCGGAGTAAATATCAACTCCACGAATGACACTAACTTGACACTGGAAATCCGATGATTAATAACCCAAGAAAGCCGCTGCTTCTTCAGCTTGTCAATACAATAAGTGAATCCAAAGCTTATTCGTCCTTATTCGAGGGACTTAATGGACGCTCCACAGAACGGTCGTGTACGAGTTTTATGAGAGTTGCAATTCCGGTAAGCAGAAAAGGGAGAGTTTAATGGGCTCCTCTGACAGAAAAACATAAAAAAAAAATATTTGGTGGACTTTTGGACCTCTGTGCGAAGTGGGTAAACGAACAAGAAGAAGTAAATGGCAATCCGTGAACCTCAATAAAAAGTCTTGGACATTTCCCTGATTCATTGTTCTTGGGGCAACATTTCACAGTTTACCGAGACTGAATTGTATTTAAATGTAAATGTTAACGTAGTTCCTCCCTATATTTGTGACGTATCTACTATGAGAAAGTAAAAAAGCACTTACGTGGCGGAATCGTTAATACAAAGCAACGACATGCGTGTGTTTTCTTTTTCGACTTGTGGTAAACCAAATGTCGTAGTCTTATGTTTCCTTCTTTAAAGGATGTAAGCGTGAACTCTAAGAGTTGTAATAAGATGTGGATGTAGTCTGAAAAGTCAAAGCATGTCGATAAAATTTTAATTTTTGTTTTTCTGCAGATCGAACCCTAAAACCTCCCACTCAACTGTCCAGCATACTAAGCACTGAGCCAATAAATTATGAATAGGCAATTCTGACTGTTAACGCTCTGTTCCTCGCTTGGATCGCAAAACAGTCCCTGACAGTTTCTGTTGGTAATCGTCGTGTAGTTTGTTGAAATAATATACCCTTGAAACTGCACCACCAAATCGGCTTCAGGAACTGTGTGAACAATTGGACTCTGACTGTCAATTAGAAGTATATTGCCTCGCTCTGTCTGCGGTTGGGCAAGTTCTCATGGTAACAATTGACATGAACAAATTGATGCGCAATTGGAAGAAATGTCTGGTTGCGAAGGCGGCACAATTGGGTAACAAAAAACAGCTCGTTGTTGAAGATGACAACTGTCAGTCGTAGGCGCGTTTGTTCGCTGGTTCAGGTGACGATTGTAAGAGCTGTTCGTATCACCAATAACATATTTCTCTTTTGGAAATACTTACCTCCATTCAGAACCATTTGTTGAATTAATTGCAAAATTTTGAAGCAAGGCCTTTTTAAATGTCCCAAATTTCAACAACAACTATGGAACCTCTCTTTCCCCTTCAGACATCATGAAAGTCTCATAAGTATATTGGTAATACCGAATTGAAGGCCAACAATTAGCTTTGACAGGAAGTTTGGTTCTAAGGGTTGACTTAAGAGTCACAAAATCAGTCTTGCTTCCGTCATCGCTCCTGAGTAAAACCCTAAAGTATACTTAAACTGCTCCACCTGTTTGAATAATACTCCATGCTGAATGGACATGCCTCATCATCATTCAAGATCTGTTTCGACTTCATTCTAGCTGCTGGAGAGATGTCTGAAGACCTAGGTTAGGTTAGGTTAGGTGAGGTGGCTGTCTAGAAAGACACACTTAGACCAGATTGAAGACCTATGACGAGCGCGAGTGCGCAGTCAAGCTCAAACTAAAAGCGAACAATGACATCAACTTGTCAACTCGTTTGAGTTTTGAAGAACTAGTCATTTGAAAAAACCTTTCACAATAAATAAAAGTTAGGTACATACATTTTTCGAATGTGCTACAGTTTTAAAAAAATGACCACCCCCCCAACAAAGCTTCGATGCAGCTCTCTTCCTATTCAAAACAGGTACAGATAAAACCTGCAATCGTCCTCTGATACAACTTGCGTTGCACCCTCAAAGTTGGGCGCCCACAAAATGTCCTTGCAAGCCAATGAAACCCCCCACCCCCACGAACTGCAGCGCCAAATTCCCTCGGATAATTCATCAGTTTCATTGTCTGTGTATGCGATTAGGAACCCTCCATTAGTCAATCCTCTGGCTCCTGCCTCCGAAGGCCCTATAAATAAAGCTCCAACCGCCGAAATTACAAATTGCAAAACAATTCTGGACAAGAACAATTCCCCAATTCCGGTCGTCCTCCATCAAATGCATGCCCACCTCTCGAGCTCCAAATACATACCAAGGATATCCAAATCCAAGGAGCTCAGTATGCCGAAATGCCATCGCAACAAATAGAGTAATTTATTTGACTTGCACGTTGCAGCGCAGGTTAATTGCAAATAATCACAACTATTCCACCCTCAGTCCGGGTGGGGTCGGGGCTCAGGGGTGCCAGATACAAATCCATCCCCGGAAGTTATGTACGACTCGCTCGCTTTGTTTGGGCCGCATGCATGGGGTATTGATCGGTGGACAACCACCTCCAGAGTGGGGCTTATCTTCGCGCATACAATCTGCTGCAGTTTGTTTGGCGGGAACGGGCGGCCCTCGCCCCCAAAAAACACCGGAAGGAAACACCGAATGTGAATCTCATTTTGTGTGAGGAACGGCTCGCAAACACACTCAGCTCGGTCTACCTATACGTAGATAGCGCGGAGGGCATGCGACGACGACCCCGTTCGCATGACATCAACCACAAAAACGGAGTGTGGTCCTCGTTACCCCCGGAATGCAAATGTGCCACCAATGGAACAGCCAGAACAAGGCCAATTTGCAATTACATTCGCTGCCGCCAAGGATGTGTGCTGGGGTGGCGTGGCCCGCTTGCAATGTTATCAGTGAAAAGTTCCAGTCTTGCTTCCTCTTTTTTTTTGGACAAAACAAATTAATGATCCAACTACATTTCGCCGGCCCAAGTTCCGGTGGCAATTTCAGGGAGCTGCCAGCTACAAGGGTGCCTCTGCAATCGGGCGCCATTGTGTGCTGCTCGACGTCACAAGTGTACGGTGCATGGCAATTGGTGGCACGAACGCCAATGTAGTTCTGCATGTCACACACATGCACTGTATCTAAGTTGCGCCACACATGACGTTCCATTAGACGCATTTATATCTATTTTATTGGCCTGAAAACTTTCCGGTAGTATACTGCTCTCGGGGCATGTGGGTAATAAACGGACGGCTGCAGTTTTGCATTTAATTGCAGTGCTCGACGCTTGGCCTAACTAGGGAGGCTTGGTGGCTCAGAGCAGTACTCATTATTGTGGCGCAGATAAGCGCGCAAATGCACCGGGCGAATGCGAAAAGTTTCGCGCTTTTGGATGAATATCGTGTAATTAGCTATAACCCGTGGGGCTGGGGGCTGGGCCCATAATGGCAGTCATTCTTTCTGGGGAACTACTTACTAATGGAACGATGAAAATGACAGACGGACGGTCGGTCGGACGGATCGATTGGAATGCGTGGAGCCGCAAGATATTGCGAGAATTTCAAACTGTCCGTCTTATGTAGTACGGAATACGCTTATATGAGCGGTGTAATTTGACCTGCTTAGTTAAGCCCTGGAGGCTGGGAGCAAGTGCATTCGGTTTCAGCTGTTGGCGAATCCCAGAATTTTGTTTGTTTTCTTAAGGGTTTTTTTTTTTTTCATAGGAGAACTATTTGTCCACAGAAATGTGGCTTTTTTAAATGAAGTGTTGTCATAGATTTTAGGCTTGGTTGTAGTCATAATGAGCTCTCGGTCGAAGTTACCTCGACAACTAGATTTGTTGCTTCATTAGATTTAAAAACTTTGAACTGGCGCCCAACGCCGAGCTTACATCGGTTATAAATTAACATCGATACAGGATTGCGTCACACCTATACGCAATGGAGAATACCTATACGTCCTAATTTCATTTGCGGCTTTTAGAACGAGTACCATATAACCGAGCTACCGTGTGCTGTTCCTGGCAATATGAATTTGCTTCCATTTTCCGGCTGAACCATGGGGCCTATTACACATCAATACAAGTACTTTTGGCACAGTGCTAAGCTTGATTGATCACCAAAGGTAGACGAATTCAAAACGAAATACTTGCAAGGCTTGGCGACGTATCGGCTTTGGGGTTTTATGAGTTTAGCGCCCTGGATTAGTTGAGTAGTGAAGGATGAGTGTCTAACTATTTCCAAACCATATGCGCCATTTGGTGTAGATCACTTAAATTTTTTCGATATGGTCAGTAAAGCAGAGAGAGTTAAGGATTTTGAGTTATTATCTCAAAGGATACTATTTTAAGACTCGTCGGGCCGCCCGTGAAAATTGGTAGCGATCTGTCGTGGGGAATATTCTGTTAAACGCCTACAAGATCGCACCGAATATCTACAGGTAAAAAACGCATCAGAAGCTTCTCAAAAACCGTTCAAATTATCGATCCAAAAAAGACCAACATACAGGCCTCAAAAATATACAATCAGACAAAAAAAAAATTAAAAAAACCGCCAAGAAAATGTTCCGAAAAATGTTTCAAGCCCACATTAAAGTTCCAATAAAAGCTTTCCTATAATCAGTTCAACTTCCAGAAAATGTAAATAAAAACAAACAAAAAAAAAAACCCTCCGATCAAGTTCTAAAAAACAGCTCAAAACCATTCGAAACAAATACTCAATAGCCCCAAGAAGCCTTCGCAAAAAACGCTCCAGAAGAATTGAGCACCAAAGTTCCAAGAAATGCGAAATAGTCGACATTTAATCCACGATGCAGAAGGCACACGAAATGCGCCCAGAAAATGATCCAAGAAACAGTTCAAAACCGCTTCAAAATACGCCCAAAAGGCACCTCAAAAAACAACACGCAAAATCCCAACAATAACTCTCCAAGAAACGAGTCGAATTTCCTAATAATGAACCAAAAAACAGCCAGTTACATGCCGAAAAAAAATTCTTTGAAATTCCTCAAAAATGCACCAAACGCATTTCTTCATGCGTATTAATTAAATAATAGAATTCATTTACTAACATAACAAGTTCTTAGAAATTGTATTTGAACCCACAAATTAGGAGTGGGAAGTATAAGGTATATTTTGAATCTGCAAACGGCGAAGGAGCCCTCGGGAGCTCTTTCAATAAATTATCTCTCGATAGGAGACGAGCAGCTACTTGGCGGTAAAAGATGGAGGAAAAATTTGAGTTCTTTCCAGCAGTCCAGCAGTTGACCGAGATAGTCGTTGAAATCCAAAAACAATCAATTGAATTTAAAACACAAATATTATAACGTTGTGTTCAGAAGTGGTTTCGTTTTGTCTCTCTCTTATTCCAAAGGTTGTCGTTTTTCTGAGCGCAAGATAAGCACATCGTGGAAGGAGATAAAGCCTAAGGACTCTTAGGAAACAGCTTTCTAAAAAATCTCAAAAATCACATTTAAAACGTTGCAAAGCAAAATAAAAAAATAACGCTTGAAGCACCATAAAGAACGATCCAGTAAGCTCACAGCGAAACATGCATTAGAAAACATTCTAAGACAGCTCAGAAATGCTCAAAATATGCAAACGGAGTCCAATAAATATTATGCCAGAATACGCCATGAAAAGCAATATCTGAAACCGAAAAAGACCCCTATAAACATACAGAACGAGAACTGGAAAATGTTTTTTTTTTTAAAAACTCTCCTGAGCAACGTTCCAAACAATGATCTTACCGATCGCACACAACAGAAAACGCTTGTATGGTTAGGACCGCAAAATATGCAATGAAATACGTTTGAAAAAAAAAAAAAAAAACATTTCAAAAAATTCTTATATACAGCATTAAAAAACAAGCTGGTTTATATGCAGCGAAAAATGTTTCAAAAATCACCCTAAAAACCCACCAAACCTTTTAAAAAAACGCTGCAAAAAATCATTGAAATACCTTCCACTCACCGTTCAAAGACGCCATTAAAGACGATCGGGATGGTGACCAATCGATGAGATTGCTCACCACCCTGATTATAGATATAATTCAGGTTGAGTAGCTTAGGTAGTTTTAAGTAGTATTTAAATAAAACAAATAATAAAGAATTCAAGTTTTCTAAAGTTTCTTGGAAATTAAAAAAACAAAACAAATTATAGATTGATAGAGTTAAGGCCGAAAGGCAATAATTTTAAGGATATTGTTAAGCTTAGAACTCTCGCTGAGAGCCAGTAAGCAAGAATAAGATGAATGTCAGTTTTAAATACGATTTAATCGTTTTTGTCTAGTATATAAGTTTAATTAAGAATGAAAATAAAAATGAATTAAGGAAAAAAAGAAAAAAAAAATCTAAAGAACACATTGACCAGTGTTTCAAAAACTTGTCAAAAATCCCTTGAAACAAATTCCTAAAGTGGGCAAAAGCCTCCAAAATAAGTCCACAATAAAAAAAGGCTTCAAAAAACTCGCGAAAAAGTTATTGGAACAACCCCTTAAGAGGTGTTTCGAAAAAAACTCCAAAAATCACCAAAAACTGTCCCAACAGCCATCATCATATCATCATTTTTGAAGCCAACTTTCAAGTCAATATTCGTAGGCAGGTCATCGATTTGAAGAGGCCAACTAAAGGCAGCAAAAGCCGCCTTATGATGGCTCCAATGATAGGCTAAATGTAGGCTTTGTATCCAGAAAGTGCCGTGGAGCTCAGATCAGATTTCCGAGAGGTAGGTTCTTAAAAAGCAAGAGTAGAAGTATCTGTCGCCAGTTCGTCGTCAAGCGATGTAGCGTACAGCGACTTCTTCTTGTTCCTTTCAACAGCAATGCGAGCCATAAGATTTTTGGTTTCATCCGCAGGTATCTTCGAGAAGTCAACACTTTCATCCTTTTCGCAATCGTTTTTCAAAAATCGTATGTTTTGGGTATAACATTGAAGCTGGTCGCTTTCAATACTTACGGCAAAAGGTGCCTGCGGCCTTCTGGAAATACGACAAATTCAATCTTTTTGATACGTACACTCACTTTGTCTGGCGTTTTCATCATCCCTCCGAAATCATCTCATACGAAGCTCGCAGCACTGCAGAAAGTATTCGTTTTATGCAAGCTACTGCCAGATGCACCTTCGAATTGATTTCTGATGTGTATAATAGACCGTTGGCCAGCTAACTGCTTATAGAAACGGTTGGCATAAAGGTCTCAGAAAAGTTTCCTTCAGTTAAACCGCACAGCTCCACACAGCCATTAGGGTGATTGCATTTACAGAAAGGACATAATTCGTGCCGCCCAGTCTCCCCCAAGTACACAGTCAACTTCTCGAATGGCAGTCCGCACTCTGCATCAGTAACTGGCATAACACTATGCCAAAGGGCTCATTACACGGTTTGTCTGTGTACGGTAGTATAGAGATGCGGAGATGCAATAGCGAGGCGAACCACCCGCTCTCACTTTGGTACTGCGCTCTGGCTCAGCATGTGCATTATGGGACGAGGACAAGGTCTAACCCACCAGGAGTAACAGAGACACACTCGACAAATAATGTCCTGTGCGGGCGCACTCCAATCAAAGGTGAATGTCCTTCAGGACGGGGCACATATGCACTTGCAAACCAGCTCCACCTACAGGTGTAGATGGACATTTTCCTACCAAACGACTTATCCCCCAACGACTACTCGTGTTGTTGGCCTTTTTCGCCCGACAACTTGCATTTCGCTTAATTGGACAACTTCGTCTGCATACTGCACACTGCACACTGCAATACTGCATCTGATGGGTATCTTCACCTCTTTGGGTTGATATTTCGGATTTAGATGCGGAAAGATAGATTTTATTATTGAAATGCGTCTTTGGCTGCGATCGCCTATGGCGGCTTTGCAATCTCTATACAGCGCACAGCTCACAGACACACAAGCAAACTGTGGCCGGCCACACCTGTATGAATGAAGTTCGATTGTGCAATATTTTGGGGCTGCGATTTGTAATCGAGAGCGTACGGCGTGTACACATTGCCGCGCAGCAGATTCGAAACCCAATAGCCCGCGGATAGGATTTCAAAATTCATACTCGCAACTATCTAGATACACAATGGGTCGAATGCAGACTCCAATATGGCGATGATGATGCCGAAGATTATGTCATTTTTTTTCGCTTTTTCGATTGTCTGCATAGTTTGTGGTCTGTTGATGTTTGATGAACCGTATTAGGTGCGATGAAAGATTTGGAGCAGACTTTTGCCGGATGGGTGGCATGGAAACGAGCAAAATCGAAAACAATACGAAATTGAGAGCAGCCTTCGAGGTGAATAGGAAATGTATATGAATTTGTTAAGTCGGTCAAGCCGATTGACAGAGATTGAGTGTTGTAACTTAAATGCTACAGAGAGGCGTTAAGTAAAAGCGGGCGACCGTTTCTAATGCTAAAGGTTATTGGTGAGTACCAGAGTTGTGCGAAATTTTAGAAAAAACTACAGCGCCAGGGAGATTGTCTGCTTAATGGCGGGTGGCTGTGGTGACGTAGTTTGTCATCTGTTACGGAGATTTTCATTACAAACAGAGAAGTTCTCGTCCGGGGTGAGAAAACTCGTGTCGTGTTCGACATTCGGCCACGTTTTCAGCAGACGAATTTCATACGTATTTGGCAATGGCGACAGTGTATACAAAGGCTCAACACATGAGCTTCTTAATATGTAGTCAATAGGGTCTCAAATCGAAGGATTTTGAGTTCTGTGACGCCGCAAGTTGGAATTATACTGCCATTTTGCCAGTGCCGTAGCCAGGGTTTTGTTTCCGGGGGGTTTGCTTCCAAATCTTACGAGGAATTCTTTAAACAAAAAACTATATATATTCCAATTCATTGTGTTTTCAAGTACTTGAGAACTTTAGCTAAATTCAAATACTCTAAATGGTGGGCCATCTAGTGGTTTGCGTTGAAATCATGGGTTATTTTGACACTGACAGCTGTTTCCCACTCGCAATCTTGACAGAAAGTCAGTATCCTACATCCGCGGAACGAAATGAGTCTCTTTACGCTTGAACAACGTTGGGAAATATTGAAAACTTACTTCCAAAGTGAGTGCTGTGTTGCCCAAACAGTGGGTTTTTTGAAAAGAAATTTCGGCCGAAATGAAGCACCTTCTAAGCCTGCTGTACGCAAGTTTGTGCAAAAAGTTGAGCACAGAATGTGGCTGCTGTAGCCGAGAGTGTCAGACTCAATTCACGAACACCAACTCGACCATTTGCCTTCGAAAATGAGGAAGGGAACAACGTTTCGGTCAACGATGGGCATTACAGAGCCATGTTAACCGACTTTTATTTACTTGCATTGAAGATATAATGGATTTGGACTACATCTGGTTCATGCAGGATGGCGGGCCATGCCACACAGCCTATGCCACAATCGATCTTCTGCGCACCAAATTAGCAAATGGTGTTATCAGCCGACTTGGCGGTGCCAATTGGCCGCCTCCGAGCTACGATTTGACCCCTTTGGACTTTATTTTTGTAGGGAACCGTGAAGCACCGATGTAATGCCAACAATCCGGAAACGATTCAAGCACTTTATGCCAATTTAATCCAAGCAAGCCGTGAGCTACAGCCCGAAACCATCAACAAGGTGGTGGAAAATTGGAGTGACAGTATGCGCTACTGCGAAGCCAGCCGAGGCAGCCACTTGAACGACGTTATGTTCCATAATTAATGGAAACAATTTAATTTTGTTTATTTTATAGCATTTTAGAAAAGGAACTTGTATTTGGCCCCTACCTGGAAAGTTTCCCTATTTTTTAGATTTGAATTTGTATTAGAAAGTTTTAGTTTTTAGTTCAGCCCCTCAAGCACCCCCCTGGCTACGTGTCAACAACTTTTTCCTCCGACATCGTTGAAGACGAAAATAAATAGAGATCTACTTGTCAAACTTTTCAGCTGTCAGTTTGTCAGTTTTAATTTTTAATTTTTCAAAAATTCGAAATTCGGCGAATAGAAATTTACGAAAAAGTGACAAAAAAGGGCAAGTGGATTTCTCTCTCATTTTTAAGGTTCCGTACCCAGAGGGGAAAAAACGGAACCTAATAAGTTTCACCTTTGCCCGTCTGTCCGACCACAAGACCAATTTCGTACCTAGGTCTATTTCAGAAACAAATTGACGTAGAAGGCTGAAATTTACACACAACATCCGGTTTAACCTCTAGTTAAACGAAAAATACCAATAGTAGCGATACATTGACTGGCTTTAGAGTAATAAGTGATTTGGTGAAAAAAATATTTTCATTCGCACAAAAAGCTGTTTATTTCTTGATTTACAGAAAAATGGATATATACACTTTTTGTAGATCATGCTCGTAGCTATATATGTGCCCAAGACTGTTTTGTGGAAGAGTTAATGTTTTAAAAGATATTTCCAAAAAACTGTCTATCACTATATGAAGTACGCTCCTTTTAACCGTTATTGGTGTGGTCTCTTAATCGATTCCAATTGGAATTTTCATCGAATACTCAACTCTACTCATTCTCATTGGAACTTTTCCAATGCATACTCATGCTCATCCACACATATTGTTGTTTGTTGTTTGTTCGCAATTTCTTACTCTAAGAAGAGCGGAACCTTCGGTGCGCGAGTGACACTCGCACTTGGCCGGTTTTTTTTTAATTTTCTCAGTTTCTAAACAAATTTTTAATTATTTTACGTTTGCAGAAAACCTTTAATATACTTTAAGCTCATTGAGACCATTCTTCACTTTCTGAGTAACTTTTCTGCCAAAGAAGAATGATCCACAGCTGGGACATTGGGGCATTGGAGACTTTCCAATCACACCACCAAATTTAGTAAAGTTCCCGTCCAAAAAAGAAGTAAATAATTGGGGGGTGCAACCGTAGTTTCGCATTTTCCAATCGTTTGGTGTTTCGAGTTTTTATTTTTACAATTTTATGCCGATTCCTGAATTGAGAAGCTACACGCAGAAAAATCGCTTATTTAAAAACAACCGACTTTCGGTTAAAAACTACCAAGTGATACTGTTAATATAGCTCCTACAGAGTTAGTTGATTAAAATAAACCGAGTCAACTTGTTTAACGAAACTCTGTTAAAAATAACCGATTTATCAATTTCCCCTCCAAATTTGCTCGGTCGTAAATAACAAACTAACTTGGTATAATTTAACCAAATTACTCTGTTGTTATTAGCCAACCCAATGGTTGAATTAAACCATGTTACTCTGTTGTTATTAGCTAATACACATGGTTGAATTTAACCAAGTTACTCTGTTGTTATAAGCGAACCCACTTGGTTGAATTTAACCACGTAACTGTGTTGTTATTATCCAACTCACTTGATTGAAATTAGCCAACCTACTTGGTTGTATTTAACCAACTAACTTGTTAGAATTTGACCTACTTAGTCTGTTGCTATTAGCCGACTCACTTGGTAGAATTCAACATATTCAATCTGTTGTTATTAGCCAACCCACTTGGCTGAATTCAACCAAGTTACTCTGTTGTTATTAGCCAATACACATGGTTGAATTCAACCATGTTACTCTGTTGTTACTAACCAACCGACTTGGTTGGATTTAACCATGTTACTCTGTTGTTACTAACCAACCGACTTGGTTGGATTTAACCATGTTACTCTGTTGTTACTAACCAACCGACTTGGTTGGATTTAACCATGTTACTCTGTTGTTACTAACCAACCGACTTGGTTGAATTTAACCATGTTACTCTGTTGTTAGTAACCAACCTACTTGGTTGGATTTAACCATGTTACTCTGTTGTTACTAACCAACCGACTTGGTTGGATTTAACCATGTTACTCTGTTGTTACTAACCAACCGACTTGGTTGGATTTAACCATGCTACTCTGTTGTTACTAACCAACCGACTTGGTTGGATTTAACCATGTTACTCTGTTGTTACTAACCAACCTACTTGGTTGGATTTAACCATGTTACTCTGTTGTTACTAACCAACCGACTTGGTTGGATTTAACCATGTTACTCTGTTGTTACTAACCAACCTACTTGGTTGGATTTAACCATGCTACTCTGTTGTTACTAACCAACCTACTTGGTTGGATTTAACCATGTTACTCTGTTGTTACCAACCAACCTACTTGGTTGGATTTAACCATGTTACTCTGTTGATACCAACCAACCTACTTGGTTGCATTTAACAATTCCAATTGGTTAAAATTAGCCAACTTTCTTGGTAGCATTTAACCAACTAAAAGTTAAATTTACGTAACTTACTCGGTTGGAATTAGCACATCTACTTGGTTGAATTTAACCAAACTACTTACTTCTTATTAGCCAGTCCATGTGGTACCAATTTACCAGTTTACTTGGTTGAACTTGAGTGCACCTGAAAATTGAACCATCTAAAAGGGATAATTTTATCGTAAAATAAAAAAAAAATCTTTTTCATATTAAGTACATAGATTTTTTATTATAATATCGTTTGTAATGTATTTTTGAATACAAAATATATGTTTTCTGTTTATTACATGTTTTTATTAATTTTAATGCAAAACTTAATTTTACTTAAAATATATGGGTCATAAATTTCATCATTTAAAAAGAAATGTGCAAAATTGTGTATTTTTATAAATTAATTTACATAATATTATTTTAATTAGCATATTTATGAAATCTGCAGTGTTAAAGCGAAATCATTTACATTTATAATTTAATCTATTTTTTATTTATAGTGGACTTCTTAAAATAACGTACTGCTTGGAGTTAGATAAAATATTTAAAGTGTTAGGAATTGGCGATAGAAAAAATTCAAGTGGAATAACAATTTGTTGAGGTATTAATGGAACTTCTACCTCATATGCATAGTAGTGTTCATCGAAACATTTAGTTTTAAGTACTATACCAACAAAAATCAATTGACTTGAGTCATACAAATATATTTTTTCCAATACAAAAAAGTCGTACAAATAACAATCTGAACTAAGACTTTTTACTAAGACGGATCCCTTTTTATAATGTACAGAAGACATGGTCGCCCAACTGACCATAGTCAACGTTTTATTAGGGTCCAGTGATAGCTGTGATCGTATATTATCAAGTTCAAATAACATGCCATATTTTTTGGGTCCAACGTCAAGTAGATTAGAAAGTTTTCCCCTTAAAAACATTTCATTAAGTTGAAGTTGATGTTTCATTGCTAAGGTTAAAGTGATATTCATTCGGTTACATGATGATCTAGCCGACATTTTGGATTGCCTATGCTTAGCTTCGAACCTCATTGACCACAAAGATGTTAATGGGCCGTATTTTTTAAAAGCGGTATGGTAGTGAATGAGATTGTGGAACTTTGGCTTAAGACAGTCCTCGGTAAGTGTAGTATATTGTTCATTAAGTTCAGCTATTAATACTTGCAAGAAATCTTCTGTTCCAACAGAAACATTTATACTAAGAAGTATGTCAACAATTTGTCTTAATTTTATATACATTTCCCAAATAATATTACCCCTCGGCACAAAGTCACCTATAAGTAAACCCAAAAACCGCAAAAGAGTAAGCGTTTCTCCTGAAGATAAACGCACATTTCCCCGCCTAAGATGTTCTCTTTCGATAGGGCAAGGTTTGTTTTTAGTATCAGGGCCATATGAGAAAGCTAATAGCTTATCATTGAAAATTGTTAAAGAAAAAAATTTGTTTTTTTCGGTATACTCTGAAAGTATAAAACTCAAAATGTATTTGGCAACACCCTCTAGCATATCATGCATAATATCGACGCCCACCTGTTGAAACAAGTCGAAGTTGTTTATGCCCAGAAAAACGCACTTTTCCTTAATGCCGGTTAAAGATAAATTATTTAAAGCCAGATCTGCTTCATAGCTTGCCATTGTTCGAAGAAGTGTTGTATCTTCGTAAAGTTGCTTTTTCAATACATCTTTTGTAACTTTGCACACTCTACAAGAAAAATTTGCTGAAAAGCTCTCTACGAACCCAATCAGAGAGTGTATTCCTAAATTGTCACCAAGAATCAGAGCTAGTTCAAAAAATAAAGATCCCTTGAAAGATGGAATATCTATTTCTATGCCCACTTCGCTTAAAAAATTAAACTCATCAATAATTGGTTGAAATATAACATTATTACCAAAAGATACTCTGTCGGATGAATGAAATAATAAAATAAGGAATATGTTGGACAGAACTGAGGAGCGCCAAGGTGGAAGACATGGAACTGAGACGTACACAGCTCCTAGTTTGTGAACACCAGCATGACTTCCTAGAACGTTTCCGATTTCATAATCATCGAAGTACATAAATAGAGGTAACACAATGCGATTTGAATGGTGCTTAAGTCTTTCTTTCCAATGTGAACCTTGAATAAAATTTTCCATTCCATCTTTATTTCGAAGACTGTCCATATATTCAAAAGTTTCCGAAAGTACGTTCTCGAGGGAGAAAAATCTTTGCAATATATCTCTTAAAGATATAAAATGTTCTTGGCACGGAATAGGTTCCATACGTGTTATTCCACCTTTTTTGACATAATCGAACCTTTGGCCGATTATTATTCCCTTAGGCTCAATGTATGATTTTTGTTTTGTGAAATAAGAAATTCTTTTTTGTTCTGTTCGGAAACATTCTAAGGGGGAGGTGATTGAAGGAACAAGTGCTTGCATTAATTGATTTGAAACATCATTAGATAGAGAATGCTCAATACATATATTGTCTACACAGTTCTGCAAATTTGAACTTAATGAACCGAAATATTCTGCTAAGCCATCAATCACTTTTTGCACTACGTTTCTAGGCAAGATCACATTTGCATAAAGGGATGCTATAAAAAGTGATAGTGATTTATCAAGTGACAGGGTTTCTGTATTTTCAGTTTTATTGGTTTGTTCTAATTGTTTTTCTGCAACAACACTTTCATTAAGTATATCCGCATTCTTCTCAGAATTTGTTGGATTATTTGAACATTGAAAATCGTGTTTTTTTTTAAAGTGTCTTCTAAAGGAATTGAAAATTGGAAACGATCGCTTACAATCTCCTTCGCGACATTTATAAGTTGTGAAGTTATGGTCACTGTGATTGAAATCAAAGTGGTGCCTTAGAACTTTGAGATCCTTTAAGTAGGATCTGCATAAGAAACAAACAACCATTGTAAGAAAATGAATTGGAAGGGGAAAACTCTAACTTTCCTTGACACCTAACTCTCCCAACAAGGTATTGGCCGCGGTAGATTCCTTATCGAACTCTGTCTTAATTTTAAAAAATGCTTTTTGAATAAACAGCCAAGAACATCTACTCTCTGGCGGATATTCAGCATTAATAATAAAAATTAGTTTGAAACAAACATCTACTGCCTCTAAAATGGTAGGTAGTAAATATTTAGTTTCATCTACAACTACAAAATAGGACCCAATAGCATCGATTGAGTTACCTACTACTATAATGAAGGGCTGTAATGTAAGGCCAATACCTTGTAGTTTTTCTCGCCTGCTGGTAATTGCTGCATCTATCTCTGCATCCGTTGCAACTCTCGTTATGAATCCATCCCTTGCTTCCGCCTTAGAGGGTCGCCAAATTTTCTGCTTCGATCCTTTGACCTTAACGTTTGATGTGGTCAACAATGAAGGGATTAGCAGGAATGCCGCGAGGTTGCTGATCTCTTCAGAAACTGAGAAAATATAAAATAATAAAACAATTATAAGTCATATGCGTCCAATTAATTTTTCTACACAAAATGTGTGCAAATCTGATTCGAAGAATTATACCTATATAGAGAATGCGCTAAAAAATATAGAGAAAATATGATGCAGATTTGTTTTTTTCTTCTAAAGAAAACATAATGGTCAAAACAAAAACAAATTTTTCGGAACAATCTAGTAAAGCTAAAATATCCACGCTTTTTCTGAAATTCGATCGAATCGGAAATTCTTCGATTTATTTCGATTAGCAGGTTATGTATTTATTAACAAATGACGTTTTCTTACGATTTTCCCGAGTCAGCAGGTGAGCGAAGTATTTATCCTTTCCTCTTACTCCTTTTCCCTTGCTTCTAGCAAGTTGGAAAATGTCCTTTTTTAATTTTGGAAAATTTTCAACCAGTCCGTTGCAGTTGTCGCTGTATATTTTATCGAAATCCCTTACCAGCTGTAGAGAAAAGAAGAATTACATAATATTATATGTAAAGAAAAGCCTGAACTATATCCAAATAAAAAGAAAAGATCGAAACTCATAGATAACGCAAGCATTTATGTGACAACTATGAGTAAAATCTGAACTAATAAATATAAGAGCTTTTACTTGTGAAACTGTAGTTCACGTTAAAGACTAAATATATGTATAATGTATTTCTGATATAATTATACTTCTATGAAATATTACCAGTTTAAATCCCAATGGTTTTTTTAAGGCCGGATATTCCTCAAAATACTCGGATATGCTCATATCCTTTAAATGGTGAAGTCGGGCATGGGTCGTTTTCTCCCATTTGTCCTCGGTTGTTTCCCATGGATGGCTAGAATTTTTTAGCCATTGGAGATCTTCTTGGAATTGTCCTTCGAAGTCTTCGAAATTGGCAGCTGTTGCTAGGCGCTTTATAGGATGTGATACTGATGCGGGAGAGGATACTCGACTGGAGGAAGGTGACGACGTCGCAGAAGCGGAAAACGAACGCTTCCTTTTAGTGATAACACCACTTTCCCGGTATTTTCGTTTTAGATTGTGGATGTGATCTGGCAATTTTCCAGCCAATCTGTTTACAACCCCACGACTCGAATTTATCAGCTTGTTGTGAAAATATACCGATCTATTCTCGGTAGGGAACAAATGAACAATCTGATTTGTCCAGTGCCCATAAATTTGAGCTGTGATATTTTTTTCCGGGTTTTTCTTTAAAATGTTGGTGCAGACAATACGCACCAATCGCAGTCGAGCAACGTTATCCAGCGGTCGAGTTTTATCCAGCGACAGTAGACCGGTTCCTTCCAGTGAGCTTTCGAGCAGCTTGTTAAGTTCCTAGTAACAAAATATTTTAATGTGCATATAAATATAAAAAATTAGTGAAATATATTAATAATTAATAAAATAAGTGAAAAAAAAACCCTTTGTACTATCGGCTAAAGCTATTAGTGGCAATCACCTATTATAATCACCTTCTCTTAGTTGATTATAAATGCAGTGTTTTTTACTCAAACGGATAGATAAGTCAATTTATTCTGATTGATCTCTGAATGCATAAAGAAACGCAAATTGAAAGCAGAGACCATCAATCAACACTAATCACCTTTCCGATTTAAACCCTGTACTTACATCTAAACTTTCGCTGAATTGATCATCAGCAACAACGCTTGAAGGGGAATCTAGTGCATCCCCTCTGTCGCTAACAGCGAAATTTGGCAGAATCTCACTAAAAGAGAAATTAAGGCAGTCGTTTTGTTCTTGTGTGTTTGTAGCAAGAGATAATTCTGAAGTTTCAAAAGTCTGAAAAATAAAAAGACTTTATTTCTACCATTTCAAATGGTTAAATAATATGAACCAACCAAAGTCGTGGACGCATTAGGGTGCATAGCTTTCCGCCATTCTTCGAAATTCCGTGTAAACAGAACCCGATGCCCTATAACTGGGATCATTTCCTTTATCTCTCTGGCACCAAGCAGCGCCAAAGACATTGAAGTTATAGCATTTTCTGTTATAAATGAAAATTAACCAATGTCACGTAGTTAATCACTTGCAAAGTATAGGTTTTTATCAGATATACAAAATGGCGCAAATTTAATCACCCTTTCGGAAGATTTTATAATTTTTGCAAATAGCTTCGTACGTCAATCAAATTAATTTAGCAAAAAAGTAATTCAAAAACAAAATTGGAGGATTAATTTTGCACCACCTTGCATAAGAAAGTCGCGTATAAGAAAGAATCGTCTGTGAAAAACACAAGCTTCTAAAAAGCTTTTCAAGCGCAAAAGAATTTTCGTGCCGTAAGGAATCGAAATCAAAAATGCAAAACACATGTGTAGCAAAAATACTTTAAGCAAATTACAACTTTCTTATATGCGAATAATATTGTATAAATTTACGTTTTGGTATATAAACGAACCTTTAAAAATGTCTACGTAGGCTTCCAGGCCCCACTCCTTTAGTAAGGTTGACACTTCTTCATCCATTTTAGATAACTGTGAAGCACGTGTTAATATGAGCATGTGCATATCAAAATACGATCATTTAATTACTAAATTACTACTGACAGAAACATTGAGAACTAAGGCTATGCCTGGTTTTAAGACGATGTTCGCCATTTATTGGTGACAAACGATTCGAAATGATGAAAACATAGACAGAAATCATTTTAAATAGTTCGTCCCAGAAAAGTTGCGAACATCGCCATAAAAGAAAAAAAAAGCCCAAGAAAAACAAAACTAATGCACTCGCTAATGAAGAACCTGAATCCCAGAAGAAAAAAACATGTCAAAACACGATACCAGACTGAAAGGGTTGATATTAACCGAGTGTTTCTCAACTCGGCAATTATTAACCGAGTACTAGGTTGAAATTCTTTGCTTTGGTTCTATTTTTTTTTCACTTGAATATCACCAAAATTGACAATAAATTGTTTAAAACTCGAGAAAAACAACATAGTTAATGCACTCGCTAATAAAGAACCTGAATCCCAGAAGAAAAAAACATGTCAAAACACGATACCAGACTGAAAGGGTTGATATTAACCGAGTGTTTCTCAACTCGGCAATTATTAACCGAGTACTAGGTTGAAATTCTTTGCTTTGGTTCTATTTTTTTTTCACTTGAATATCACCAAAATTGACAATAAATTGTTTAAAACTCGAGAAAAACAACATAGTTAATGCACTCGCTAATAAAGAACCTGAATCCCAGAAGAAAAAAACATGTCAAAACACGATACCAGACTGAAAGGGTTGATATTAACCGAGTGTTTCTCAACTCGGCAATTATTAACCGAGTACTACGTTGAAATTCGTTGCTTTAGTTCTATTTCTTTTTTCACATAAAAACCACCAAAATTGACAATAATTTGTTTTAAACAAGAGGAAAACAAGATAATAATATTATGTACTCACCAATAAATATGAATTTTTTATTTTTCCTTGTCTTTTTTGTTTTTTTTATTTTCACTTATCACAGATTTCACACCACCAGCCACTACAAAGGTTCAACACTTAATGACTCAATTACTAGTCGCGAGCAGCGTGCGTCGTTCATAATTCGCGATAGTATGCGTATGCGTATAACACGATGTATGTGTTAAAATCAACCGAGACACACTGTTTTACAGATGAACGAGAAGCCTTGTGTTTGTAGATATTAACCGAGTTGACTGTATCTGCAGCCACACACATATTTCTACCTACCAGGAATGTAAAACGAGTTTTTGGTATTGTACCCAAATGTTTTCCATTGTTCGTGAATGATCTGTATCAACAGCCACACACATATTTTCTACCAGGGATGACAAAACTGATTTTTTAGGTGCTGTACCGAAATGGGTTCAATTGTGCGTGAATAATTTGTGATCGCAAAGGCCTAGCAAAGGCAGCACAGCAATGAAAAAGACGATTTATTCAAGGCTGCTCCTGGAAGTCGAGATTGGTTACCAATACTTCCTTGGTTTCTTCAAATTCTCCTAACTGTGCTTTACAAGATGGTATATATAATTTTCTGTTTGTATCTTTATTTTAAAATGTGTATGTACCAATTGCATTATGAGTTTAGTTATTATCAACTCTCACAAAACGCATAGTTCAAAACAAGTCTGGTACTAACAAATTTTGAAATAAAGTGATAAATGCAGGACTATATATACCATATTGTAGAGCACAATTAGATGAAATCTCAGAATCTATCTTTTTGATTCCGGACTCTGCCGGACGCTTCTTTTTGCCGCGTGGAAAACGATATAAGTTTTATTATTATCATCTCTCACCAACGCATAGGTCGAAACGAGTTTGGTACTTACAAATTTTGAAGTAAAGGGCTAAACTAAAGACTATACCATTTTGTTCAGCATGTGCAAAAGTGTAGCTTTTTTCATTAGCTTGGTTCTCAAAATGATTGAATCGCAGAGTGAAAAATTACTTAATTTTACTTCATTATATCTACAGAAACAGATTAGATTAATATTGCGTTAAGGCCATTATGTCAATTGGACTCAATAAAAAGCTAATATTTATTTTGCATTAAATTTGTACCTTTGGCAAATTTTCTTACAATTAGATACCTATCTTAAATTAGTTTTCAAGTGCCTAGCTACAATTAAGAGTAAAAGCCATATTTTATCAGACAAAAATGTAAAAAAAAAATTGTTGCTTTGGCCATTTTTGTCTGTGTTCTTTTTTTCCTATTGCAAGCCAAAAAAGTAGTAGAGAAAACTTTGTTTTTAAGGCTGTATTAGCCTGTTTAGAATTTAGTTTGTTCGTGAAATGTGAATGTACTAAATTCGGAAGGAATGTCGGAACGTATTTTCAGAAGTAGAATATATTCATCAAAGTTCTGAATTTGGGCAAATCGTACTTGTATATATCTTTAAATCAACTGTGTCGATAAAAGTACAATTGCGATTATTTTTTCATCCCTGGTTTCTGCGTTTTGAAAAAGCAGCGTCGTAATTCGTGGTGTGCGTATAACTTGTTAAGAAACAACAGTATGTGTTTGTTGAAATTTACCAAGTTGAATGATAAAATTAACAGATACACAATTTCTACGTATAACAAATATCAGATAGGTACATATTTCGATGAAAATGTTTTATAGAATTGTTTTATGGAAAAATGGAATGTAAAATAAATCGAGGAGAATTCTCTTTTTTTGAACAGAATGTTACTTTATTTTTGGGAAATTCTCACGAGTAAAAGGGTTAAAAACAAACAAGTCATTGGTTGTATTTAAGCAACGTTTATTGGTTGTTTTCAACAGAGAGCTTGTTAGATTTTAACACACATTCGCTTGGTTAAATTCTCACGAGTAAAAGGGTTAAAAACAAACAAGTCATTGGTTGTATTTAAGCAACGTTTATTGGTTGTTTTCAACAGAGAGCTTGTTAGATTTTAACACACATTCGCTTGGTTAAATTCTCACGAGTAAAAGGGTTAAAAACAAACAAGTCATTGGTTGTATTTAAGCAACGTTTATTGGTTGTTTTCAACAGAGAGCTTGTTAGATTTTAACACACATTCGCTTGGTTAAATTCTCACGAGTAAAAGGGTTAAAAACAAACAAGTCATTGGTTGTATTTAAGCAACGTTTATTGGTTGTTTTCAACAGAGAGCTTGTTAGATTTTAACACACATTCGCTTGGTTAAATTCTCACGAGTAAAAGGGTTAAAAACAAACAAGTCATTGGTTGTATTTAAGCAACGTTTATTGGTTGTTTTCAACAGAGAGCTTGTTAGATTTTAACACACATTCGCTTGGTTAAATTCTCACGAGTAAAAGGGTTAAAAACAAACAAGTCATTGGTTGTATTTAAGCAACGTTTATTGGTTGTTTTCAACAGAGAGCTTGTTAGATTTTAACACACATTCGCTTGGTTAAATTCTCACGAGTAAAAGGGTTAAAAACAAACAAGTCATTGGTTGTATTTAAGCAACGTTTATTGGTTGTTTTCAACAGAGAGCTTGTTAGATTTTAACACACATTCGCTTGGTTAAATTCTCACGAGTAAAAGGGTTAAAAACAAACAAGTCATTGGTTGTATTTAAGCAACGTTTATTGGTTGTTTTCAACAGAGAGCTTGTTAGATTTTAACACACATTCGCTTGGTTAAATTCTCACGAGTAAAAGGGTTAAAAACAAACAAGTCATTGGTTGTATTTAAGCAACGTTTATTGGTTGTTTTCAACAGAGAGCTTGTTAGATTTTAACACACATTCGCTTGGTTAAATTCTCACGAGTAAAAGGGTTAAAAACAAACAAGTCATTGGTTGTATTTAAGCAACGTTTATTGGTTGTTTTCAACAGAGAGCTTGTTAGATTTTAACACACATTCGCTTGGTTAAATTCTCACGAGTAAAAGGGTTAAAAACAAACAAGTCATTGGTTGTATTTAAGCAACGTTTATTGGTTGTTTTCAACAGAGAGCTTGTTAGATTTTAACACACATTCGCTTGGTTAAATTCTCACGAGTAAAAGGGTTAAAAACAAACAAGTCATTGGTTGTATTTAAGCAACGTTTATTGGTTGTTTTCAACAGAGAGCTTGTTAGATTTTAACACACATTCGCTTGGTTAAATTCTCACGAGTAAAAGGGTTAAAAACAAACAAGTCATTGGTTGTATTTAAGCAACGTTTATTGGTTGTTTTTAACAGAGAGCTTGTTAGATTTTAACACACATTCGTTTGGTTAATTTTACATGAGTAGCACGGTTATTAATAACCAATCAATGTGTTAAAACCCCAAATTTAGTAGGTTTTTCTTAACCAAGATACTTGTTTGAATTTAACCAAACAGGAAAACGAGACTGGTTGGTTAATATTAACGAAGCAACTTAATTGATAACAAACATTTAGTGTGTTATTTTTAACAACATGTATTTAACCTTTTTAACACGGTAGTTTTTAACAATAATAACTCATTTGTTTTCTACAGAGACTTAGTTGATTTCAACACATTTTTTTTTAACCGAGCGAAAATTCCACTCGGTTAAGGTCAATTTTTCTGCGTGTATGTCAGGACAGTTGCTATAGGATTCAGAAGCTTGTCAGACGTCCATGAACCTCAAGAAGCAATTTGAGTTTTCCGGGAATCGAACCTGAGATCAGAATTCCAGCACACTGACAACTGCGCCAAGCATGCCCGCTGATTTTGAAAGCCTGCCGAAAATGTTTCTATTTTGCCCTCTTTTAGCTGAAGAAGGCGCTCCAACAAATTTTCAAATGGAGTTATGACCAAATAAAAACGTTTAAAATTTAACGCAGTTGCCTTTCACAACACTTTTATAGTGTTTAGCGAGCCAACGCTTGTTAAAAACCGTTCAAAAATTCTAAATTTGCAGAATAACTTCAGAAATGACACTTTTTTTTTCTCATTGGCCACACTGACTGCGCCCACAAAATTACCAACTACTTAAGGCCAGTACGAACCTGTTCCGGAAAGAAATTTTGCGGTGGTCTCCAATTGGACAGCGAAACGTCTTCGAAAAGGCAGCGGAAAATAATCTGTGGAGAGTTCCATCAGATGCTACACAAGTAGCAGTGTTACCAGCACTGGCTATTTATCTCCGATTTGGTTACTCGAACTTTTCAATGGGTCCCTCCTTAAAATTGTCATTTGGGAACTATCCTAATTTATGCTATATACCTTAAAGTTTGTCGAGTTTTAGGCTCCTTAGATAACTATTTATAAAAAAAATCCATGCTTCAATTGCGAACGTAGGTACTCTTTTCGTATAACTAAAGGTCTATACAATTAATTGTAAATGAGCCAACTCCACTTCAACACAGTTTTTGAACAGACTATCACATCTCAGCAGTAAAATCATTTCACAAAATTTGCATGAATTTGAAAACACACTGTGGTAGGTTTGTATGCGCCCTTTTTTTATTTTTTTGTTAATATTGGAAAACGGAAACTAGAAGAGCCTCTCAATTATGAGTAAGTGTTGTTTTTTTTTTTGTAATTTAATATTGTCGTCTTTAAAAACAATTTAATCATTACAATTACAAAAAAATGTGCATTTTTAATCTTTATATCTAAGTTTCGGGTATTTTTTTCTCCAAAATTTTTAAAAAAACTGGACACACTGTGCGAAAAGAGAGTGGAACGTTTTACCGAGCAAACTACTACAATTACCCACTTTTCTGCAAAACAAAAAAAGGAGAGCGAAATTTTTCGTTCATGAATTCATTGTGTCACTTTTGTATGAGATTTTTCGTTCCGGAACAGCTGTGGACTAGGCTTAAGTTTAATATTAGCACGTTTTATCTCAAAGGACCAGCCTGTGGCCTTCTGATCATGAGGTTCGAATACAGCCGAATTTAATTCCAAGCAAGTGCTGTACAGTTGTTTCTCAACATCGACAACCTATTCTACACGGTCTACGCAATTTTGATTTGATTCCTAATTAATCTCAGAGCATGATTTACTATTTACTCATATTCTGACAGTTCACCCGAAGATGTTGATTGATACGTTTTTCAAAAGTATTTTGGCATTTTTCGTATTCTGAAACTGTCTAAAAAAAACAAACCGAAAACCATTTTCGATTTGAAAAAGAAAACGAAAGAAATCATCCGAAAGCGAAAACTAGCTTTAAACCTCCCTTCGTTTTCGTTATCGTTTCGTGTAGATTAAACTGCATACTCTTAGGGAAAAAACTGGGATCTGTGGACAAATAAGTCGCATTGCTATAATGGAAGACAAAGTTATTATTCAATGTTAATAGTTCCTCCTTCTTATTTATTATTTTTTGCTAAGATTGATTTTAATAAGTAATAATTTAGCCTGTAGAAATATTCCAATTAACCAATTAAGAAGTGATGGCAAAACATGAAAAAGCCTTTTCATTCCATAAATCATGAAGCAACAATTAAAACCTAAAACGTCAATGGAAAAGCTTCTGTTTTATTGCTTTCAGTTTTCGAAGTTCGTTCTGCCAAAACGATTGAACGTTTTGGTCTTACTTACTTACAACTCTACATGAGTTGGAGTTCTGATGCGGAGGGTATTTTGATAACGTTCAATCGTTTTTGCAGCACGAACGTCATGTATCATGCACATAAACTTCGAAAACTGAAAGTAATAAATAAAACAGAAGCTATTTAATTGTTGGTTCATGTTAAAGCGAACGAAATTTTCGTTTCGCACGAAGTTTTTCAAGTTGTTCATTCTCTTGGAAATTGGAATATTTCAATATTAATCATAATACAAATATGTTCTGAAGGAGATCGAAATTGAAGAAGGAATAACGATTTACATTGAATAATAGTTTTGTCTTCCATTCTGGCAATGCCTACTTTGTGTCCACAGATTCCAGCTAAATTAAAGTAAGTCAAAATTGTAACACCAGTTTTAAGATGCTTTTGTCGAAAAACCCCTCAAAGCTTATCGAACTGTAAAAATTACCCTAAAAATGTGCATTGTTACTAAAATATTTGCGGAGAAAAAGTCGAAAACTAAAATAGGTATGACGAAAGTTTTCGCTTTCGGATGATTGCGTTCGTTTTTTAAAAGCGAAAGCGGAATTCGTTTCGTTTTCTTTTTAGTTTGAGACCCCTGCAGGATATGATGTTATCTCTAAGAAAATTCTCTGTGTAGAAATCTATTAAAAATATTTTGAGCAGTTCCAAAGTCCTGCTGCATTTGTCGTGATTCATGAAGGGAGGTTTGTATACAGTTCTTACTTTGCAGAACTTATGAATCTCCAGAAGTTTTGGAATAATGCATTTTTGTAAACGCTGTAGTTTCGTCAAAAATATATCATTCGCAAATGAATAGATGGCATAGAAGCCAATCCTGGGGACACATGAGGCAATGTTGCGCCAACTATTTCTTTCTTTTTATCCATCGCTGAAGTTTTATTTTTAAGACCTTTTAAAAATGCCAGAACTCTAAACTAAAGTACATCTTGAATTTAGCAGCCTGAAAAATACAGCTTCTCCAATTGTTTTTCTAACTTTAGAGTGGCAAACTTTTTGAGCTCGTTTCTTCTTCTTCTTCAGAAAGAACCTTACCCCAAATCTGCCCATATTTTCGTAAAGGCCCTATCTACAAAATTTTCAATTTCGATATTAATGCATATTTGGAGTTAGGGCTTTGTCTCCGATTTAATTATATTTATTTCAAAATGCTGGAGCTTCAAATGCGATAGAAAATTCAAATTTCTAGAAGCCCTAAGTACAAAACATGTACATCAATGTTTAAAAAAAGCCCTAACTGGGATATAGGGCCTTTTATAACACATTGAATAGAGAAAATTTACCTTATTATATGATATTTTCAAAAGCTTAAAAGCCCTATCTACCCTATTTCCCGAACACCTAACAATCGTTCTTTTGTAACTACTTCAAAAAATAAAGCACACATTAAGCATCCAAACAAATTTTTTCTTGCATTTTTCATGTTTTATCTTCAGGTTGCGGAACTAAATTTAGCATTTTCCTCTATATCTCGAAAGTGTAAAAATGTTAGTTAGGGCCTTTACGAAAATACGGGCAGAAATGGCTTACCAAACTACCAAAAATATTAAAAAAAAATAAAAAAAAAAAAAAAAACCATGGAAGAAAAACACTGATAGTTAAATATTTCATTGAAATTATTTATTTTCTTATTTAGTTTTATACTTCTCATTGATAATTTTATTTTATAAGTTATTTTTCTTATATACTTAGTTTTTCATTTAATATAATTCATAAAATATTTTAACTAGGATGTAAATTAATGTTGTCCGCACAGTAAGCGAACAGTCGAAATTAATAAGTAAAGTTAAAAATTAAAAAAAAAAAAACTAATTTATAAAACATAAATGTATTTGTTCGTATTTTGTAAATATTTATTTATTTATATAAATTCTTTTATTTTCTTTTTCTGTTCTTTATATTTATTTACTACATAATGAGGTCCAAATAAACAGTGAATAGCTTGTATTCCTTAAAAGAGGTTACAACTTATTTAAGAGAAATGAAAATCCTTAATTGCCTAGGTGTGGTTTTGGCGCCATATTCTCAGGAACCAGCTGCGCTCACAAGTTTAATACTTTAAAGGTCATAGATATCAGACAATTGCCTTTTTTGCAATATGATTTTTACAAAGGAAACAAGTGAACGGAAACAGAAACAATTGATACAGTGGCAGCACTGCGATGAGTATTTTTGTAATTTCTATACAACGACTTATTCTCTTAGGTGGAGGGGATATGATACAGCGGGGAGGGGCAGGGGAGGAAGGGCTTTGATAAAGAAGCGGCGGCGGCTTGATATGATGAGCATTCTGTGAAACGACGACGACGGTTTGTCGCTGGATTTATTGCACCATTTATGATTGTCCGAACCCGGTTGTATCACCAGGACCAGGACCACTACGACATGAACTCTGGATACGGTCATGACACCCGATCGGGCGGGGTCGGATGATGGGAGCTCGAGGCGAGCGTGTCTCTGCTGCCGGGCGATAGTGAGGTGCGATCTTCTTCGTGCTGATTGGGGTAGGGACCGACGGCGGGCTGTCGAAGCGGTGGATGGTTGTTGCCGGCGGCAGGTGATGCAGCTGGTGGCGATGTGATCGAGTGGGGCGAGTGCGAGTCGGACGATGGTCGCCGGCTGAATAGATTAAGGCCATTGAACGGGGAGGCTGAGAGTAGATGTGTGGAGAGTGGTGGGAAGCCCGGTAGGCCCGGCAGGCTGTGGAACAGGGCCAGAGGGTTGTGGAAGAGCCGAGGATCGTTGCCCATCCAGCTGTCAGGTGGGAATCCGGGGGCACTGCTCGGCGGAAAGTGACTCTTGAGGGCGTCGGCAAAGTTGAGTGGGGGCATGCCATGGGAGCCGGCGTACAGCCGGGCGAGAAACTCAGCTTGGATGGTGGGGGAGAGGCCGCCGAAGGGCTTGTTGTTATTGCAGGCGTGCTCGTCACCGTTGTCATCCGAGTTGCCGGTGGATAGCAGTTTCCGGTGGAGGTTCGAATTCGAGCTGTGGCGGTCGCGACTTCGTTTCGACGGGAAGGCTGCGTTGCATCCGTCGATGTTGCACTTGTGCAGGAGCTTGAGGTGGATGTTCTGATAGTGCGTCTGCAGGCTGAAGTGGTTCTGGAAGACGCGACCACAGGCGGTGCACCGCAGCGGATTGTCCTTATCGATGGGCACCTCTTCTTCTTCGGTGAAGTCTTCGTAGTTGGGACACTCCTCTACGGCGGGCTCTGGATCACTTTCGGGAGCGGAATATCGGAGAGGTTGGGGCGAGGGTAGCAGGCCTTCGTTTTTGCTCTCTGGAAGGTCATTATTGTTGTTGTTATTGTTGTTGTTGTTGCTGCTGTTGTTGTTGTTATGGGGAAAGCCATGCTCGTCGATGGGCTCCTCCTTGACCACTGTCACCGTCGGATTCATTTCCAACTCGAGTTCCTCCGGGGGCTCCTGCTTAATCACATCCTCTGAGGGTTTTTTCTTCGCCGAGAGATCTAGTGTGAGATTCTCGGGCTCAGCGGCATCGGACTCGCTCTTTGCGGCGGCACCGTCCTCTGCGTTGAGCCTCGATTGCGTGCCACCATCAATGCCATTGATCGATGTAGATGGCGTCAGCGGTGGCGATGGTAGCACTTTCGACGTTTCCGAGCTCGTTGCTGACATCGGGCTCTCCGACTTGCGCGGTCGCTTCGACAGATCGAGGGTGGGGTTCTCAAGTGCCCCTTCGGGTGTTTGCGCCTGCTGCGGCTTCAGCGAGAGGTCGGCCACGTCGAACTCCTCCAGCGAGTTATCACAGGAATTCTCTACGGACTGCAGGGTGCAACGGACCGGGTTTTGACTCTTCCGCTTCCGTTTAGAGCCCATGCTTCCCGAACTAGCTCCGGTCTCTCTATCACCAGCACCGCTGCCGCCGCTCATCACAGCCATCGCAGCTGTCGAGCCGTCGAACTCTTCCTTGCCGCCGCCATATGACGAGTCGGCTATGCTCAGCGAGTCATCGGTGTTGCTGTGGTTGTCGTAGTCCGCATCGGATGACTTTGAATCTTTGGTTACACTGAAGTCCGTCGGCTGGTCCTCGCCCTCAGTCGCGTAGTCGTCGGAGACGGTCTTGTCCAGCATGTTGTCGGACTCCTCGCCGACGACAACTATGCCGCCTTCACCGTCGTCGTCATCGTCGTCATCGTCCAGCACGTGGTCATCGTCGTGATCGTCATCATCATCATCGTCGTCGCAGTCTTCCTGGTGTGGGTCCAGGTGGTGGGCGTGTTGCTTGTGGCCGTCACCTGGACCGCGCCCGTCGTACCGCCCCAACATGGCGCTGTCCATGTACGACCGGTGCAGGAAGTCTTGACTGTGCTTGAGGTCCATGCCGGGTAGCTGGTGATGACGCATGTCCGGCGGCGGCGTGAGCAGGGGAAAGCTTCCAAACGGATTGAGCGGATTCAGGGCGCCAGCCATTAGACCGTTCGGCGGCTGCAAGAGCAGCGGATGTGGTTGAGCACTGCGGCCGTCGTGGGGCGAGATCTTCCTCCTCAAATGCGGCGAGTGCAGCTTCGGATTGGGGTTGGCACTGTGCCTATTGCGCGAGCGTCTGGAGCTGAACATCATGCTGCAACCGTCGACGGTGCACTTGTGCATCTCCCGCAGATGCACTGCGGAGAAGTGGATCTTCAGGGCGCCCTTGTCGCAGAAGGTCTTCAGACAGACGTTGCACTGGACGCGTTTCTTTCCCGTCACCGGGTTGATGAACTGAGTTCCCAGATTCGCCGGCAGAGACCCCCACTGACGTTTGCCGCCGGGCGAGTGAGACTTCCTGTTCTGGTGCGACGGCATCGAGGACGCACTCAGCCGCGACATTCGCTGCTGATTCTGTTGGTGTTGCTGTTGCTGCAGGTGTTGCTGCTGCTGCTGGTGATGTTGGTGCTGGTGCTGGTGCTGCTGAAGGTTCGAGTTGGTGGGTGGGTGGTGGTGATGATGATTGTTCTGCGGCGACTTCGCCTCCATCCGACTATTGCTCAGGTTGAGGGCGTTCTGGCCGAACTTCTCCTTCTTCATATCCGGCGATTTGCTGCGCTGCAAGTTCATCGACGGAAAGTGCGAGGCGAGCAAACTGTGCGGCATCGGGTTGCCCGAGGCTGCTGCCGCCGCAGCTATTGCTGCAACCTGATTGTTCGTGAGCCCACTTTGCGACGACGCCGACGGCGGTGGCGGAGGAGGCGGCAGGTGGAACGGCAGGTGATGTCCTGACATTGCCATCGCGTTGAACAGCGACTGGTTGGAGGCGTTCTTCTCGTCCGACATTCGCCTGCGCGCCTGGGCCAGAGCCTGCTGCTGCAGATGGTGCTGGTGCTGTTGCTGCGCCGCCATTTCCGGACTCATTCGAGCGCCGCCGTGCATCATCGACGGCGGAAACGCCCCCAACGCGGCCGTGTTGATTTTTCGGAAATCGAACGGCTGCATGTTCTGCAGATGGTTCAGCGGATTCGAACCCGATCCACCCCCTCCACCGGGCGCATTCGAGTTGCCCCCCTGCGCCGGTGGCGCCGGCGGTGGCGGATTCCGAAAGTAGCTACTTATGTGATTCGGCGGCAGCCCCGCCGCCAATTTCTGCTGCAAATGCGACTGGAACTGCATTTGGGCGTGAGCCAGCGAGCTCAGGTGCATATTCATCGGATGCGTTGCAGCTCTCGGTGGCGATGGTCTGCGGCTGGGTGACATCACCATCTGTCTAGCGGCCAGCTGTTCGGGATTGCGAGGATAGTCGTTGGTACCGCTGCTGCTGCTACTACCTCTGGTTTCGCTGTGATCCTGATTAACGCTCATTAAGACATTCAATGGAGTTTGTGGCCAACATGGATGTCATCATCGCTTCAGCGCAGCTCAAGTAGGGTGACCTGCAAGTGTACAAGAAGAGAAACGCTGTATAAGTGATTGCTGGACCTAAGTAGGGTGCCCTAAGAAACTAGGTATAGGTGTGTAAATGGGACAATCGTCGGAGAGTTTCTCGGAAGCCGGACCTAAGCCGCCGAGACCTCCCAAATTGATACATTCGTGGGTCTTACCTATATGGATGTGACAAAAACCTTGAATAGCGATGTCAAGTGCGCTCCGCCGGAGACATCATCGTGCCACACACGCACTTTTCGTAAAGCTCTCGAGCGAACGCCAAGTGGAACCACTCACGTCCAACAATGAGATGATGATCATATCTCGGCTTGAACTCGTTCAAGAGTAAACAGTGCGACAAGTGGTCGTGGTGTGGAGACGAGTGGAACACAGGCACTGTCGGGCATCGTATACCTGTGCGGTGGTCTCCGGGTACGCAGTGACGATGTCATGCCAAGGCGGGCACTTAACGTTTGTCCCTTCGGTCGTATACGATGGGACAGTGAAAAAAACTGCACCACAAATTCATCGGAATTCGTCGTGCCGCCACTTGTGACAGTCATCGTCAATTTATTTGCATAGGTGAACAACTGAAGTGGTTCATCTTGTTCACTCTGTTCAAGAATTTTCGTGTTGAATTCAATTGTTTGCCCTAGGGCTCTCCGCATCTGTCACTGTATGACAGAAGGAGGGATGGCTGTGGCTGCACTCACGCTGAATCGCTGAAGGACTAACACCGAATATTGTCATCTCGAGTGTTGGGCTAGGACACTTGACAGTGATTATAATCCTTTGCGTAAATTGTGTGGCTCTTTTTTTTTGGGTTCTAGTCAAGTGTTGTCATCCCACCACATGTGTGGGTGAGAGAATATGCGAGGTGTCTGTAGAATTTTTGACGTTTGCTGTTCTTTTTTTATTGTTTTTTTTTTCCAAGGATTTGCAAGCGCGAAATGACCTTTCGTTTTCAAGTGCGGGCTTGGTGCTCTCTGTTGTGGGCGTTGTTACGTCGAGAAAAGGACAAAGGAAATAAACACAAGGATTGCAGCGATTGACTTTGAGTAATCGCTGGGGAATAGGACGAATGTTGTTTTAGGAAACAAATTCAAAGGCACGGTGGAGTGACGTACGCCAGAGACATTGGGTTTTTGTGCGGCAAGTGTCACAGGTGTCTTGCTGTTAAATTGATCCCTCATGATAGGTAAAGATAGCAAAGGACAGAGGGAAGGCTCGAAATTTAAAGGAAAGACATGAATGCCATATTGCTTAGAGATGTAGACGCCACCAGGGTTCAAGTACAGCAAAGGGAGAGGTCTTCAATAATTCCCCCTGTTCAACGACTAAGATCGCAACCAATTCCGATAACCCAAATATTTTTGATGTCCTGGTAAAAGTTAAAATTCCTGACATGTCCGAGTCAAAATCAAAATTTCGGTCGAGCCCAGATCAAAACCATAATTTCTGTCAGTTTCCGATTCAAAACCAAAATGTCTACCGTGTTTGAGTTAAATTCGAAATTTCTTTCATATCCGCATCGAAACCAAAACTGCTTTTCTGTCACAGTCAAAACCAACATTTCTGCCATATCCGAGTCAAAACCAAAATTTCTGACATGCCCGAGTAAAAACCAAAATTTCTGCCCTGTCTGAGTTGGAATTAAAATTTGTGTCTTGTCAGAGTCAAAACTAAAATTTCTGTCATATCCGAGTCGAAACCAAAATTTCTCTCATGTCTGATATAGAACAAACAATTTTTACATCTCTGAGTCAATAGCAAAATTTCTCTTATATCTGAGTTGAAGTCAAAATTCGTGTCCTGTCAGAGTCAAAACTAATATTTCTGTCATATCCGAATCAAAAACCGAATTTTCGGTCCTGTCAGAGTCAAAACCAAGATTTCTGTTATATCCGAGTCAAACCCAAAGTTTCGGTCGTGCCCAGATCAAAACCAAAGTTTTTGACAGTTTCCGAGTCAAAACCAAAATTTCTGCCGTGTCTGGGTCAAAACCAAAATTTCTGTCCTGTTAGAGTCAAAACCAAGGTTTTCTGTCATATCCGAGTCAAAACCAAAATTTCTGACTTCTCCGAGTAAAAACCAAAGTTTCTGTCATCTCCGAGTAAAAACCAAAATTTCTGTCATGTCAGAGTCAAAACCAAAAATTTTTCGTTTCCGTTGCTAAACCAAACATTCTGTCATATCCAGGTCAAACCCAAAATTTGTGTCGTGTCCGAGTCAAACCAAAATTTCTGCCATATCTGAGTCAAATCCAAAATTTCCGTCTTTTCCGGGGCTAAGCTTAAATTTCTGTCACATCCGAGTCAAAACCAACATTTCTGTCATGTCCGAGTCAAAAACAAAATTTCTGTCAAGGCCGACTCAAAACCAAAATTTCTGTCGTGTCCGGGAAATGGACAACACAAAGTGCAACTTCCAACAATAAAGCTAACCTTCCCCAAATTTTAAACTCAGCAAGACTCCCAGTCCAGATTGAAAGAATTTTCAAAATACGGTTCTCCAACGTCACTCGGTTACCCCCTTAACGACAAAAGCGATCCCACAGAATGTGGCCCAATCGCCACAGTCCAAGCCAAGTTGTTAGCCTTTCACAGTCCAACCGTCTCCACTGCAGACAAATAATAAATTTGCCTGACATCCATCACAAAAACTAACATTTAGCTCGACCAAACAAGATGACAAAAAAATTAGACAGTCCCCAACAAACGATTAATAACAACACTTTTATCGCATCTAATCTCGTTAGCCATGTGTACGTTTACTTAAGTCCGTCTCTCGCCGACTCCCGCCGGCTAGAGTTCTTTATTATTTTTTTTTTTTCTGTTTTCCTCGTCAAGACTTGCTAACAAGATCTTAAGTACATCGGCTTTGTCAAAAGTTTATCGCACAGATAATTGATCCCCAAACGTTTCGTTTTACTGTTAGTGTCAAATCGATCATCGAGATGTTGTCTCTGTGCGCCGTGTTCACGTACGTCTCTCTGCCGCTGTACCCGTATCTGTACTGCACCATCATCATCATTATTGTGACTTTCAAGGCTGCTGGCACGATTTGTCAACTTTTCAAAATTTGTTGCCGTGTCATCAGTGTGTTGTCGCGGCGTTTAAATACTTTTACGATATCCGTACGATCTTCAATCGCATGTGGGTTGTCTTGCTGCCCGTGCGCATGTGGCTATGTGTCTGTGCGATTGAGATGATCGCTGATGGTCAACAAGGCGCGTTAAATGGTTAATAACACAAAAGTAATTAGAATTACAATAATTGTGGCTCTACAAAAAAATGTTTAGTCCGGGCGACTGATCGCACTCTGCCAGATCTTGTGATTTTGATTTGAAGCTATTTTTTTGTTTGCTTCCTCTTCCTTGGTGTGTGGACACTACAATGGTGTTGCCGAATGTTTTCCTCGTAGATTTGTTGCTGTTACCTTGAATGTTGTGTCGGTGTCACGAAATGGTCAACAAATTGAAAACCAATTACCGGACACAAAAGGTGGCCAAGCATCGCGAGAACCAACAAATGGATGTTGTTGCGCTGCTGTGTGTATGCGCGCTCTTTGTTTGTTGTGGCCATTTGTGTGGTGTGTCGGTGTGATGGAATAGCTTCCTTTGTGCGGAGTTGGCTTCTTGTTTGTCTGTCAAATGCTACTGGATGTGTGCTGTGTTACCAAGAGAGGAAGCTGCTGTTTAGCGGTCTGAGGTGATTATTCGTTGGGCTCGGGATGCTGTGCCTCAATAGCACGTGCAGTCGTCGGGGAATATTGTGTAGGTGTACGTCTGGTGATCTTGAACTTGATAAAATTACACCAATCGGCGGGTGGAGAGAGAAGTACAATTTTTCGACTTTTGCCGTAGTTTGTTAAGTGCGCTGTAGAGTGTAGGCGCCAGTTGAGTAACTTATGTTTCCTGAAGGCAAAGGAACTTTGTACAGTGGACTATCGCTCTAAGTTCAGCTTTCATCGGCTTGACAACAATTGACAACTCGCTTTGAAGGAGAAAATTGCGACCGATTTGGCGGTGGCTTTATATTTAAACTTTTCTTGCTGTTGATTGGCTTGTTTCCATTGGCAGTTATTTGTCAAGGATCAGCTCGAATCTGCAGCGCCAATGTTCTTCAAAGTCCAATTAGCGATAGATGTCTGTAGAAGAGACCAATTTGCCACTGCATCAAAGCCTAGGTCATTCGTAAAAAATCTGACAGTCACTTCAGAGCAGTTTTTATGCGCCCCACCATCACATCAGCACAGTATAGTGGTAGTCGACTCACTTCTGATCACGATCAGTTTGGAAGATAATTCGCAGTCTTGACTGCATAGTATGATTACTTGAGGATCATGTACAACAATTCGCTCGATCGCGATCACTTGCTATGGGGTTCCATTTCTTATGAATGATCGGTTTGAGGATCGCGTTTAAGAATTTGATAGATCATTCTCGATCACAGTCGCTTTTTTAGAAGCTCGAGATTTTGCTAACGAACAAGTGCATCTGTGTGGAGATCACCACCGACGGTATTTTTTCGATCCTGGTCAATCGCGATCACTTAATCTATGATTCCACGACTTGGAATTCATTCTACAATTGATCTTGAAAATATTGACTTTCAACGCCTAGTTGATAGATGTTTTTAATTCCCGAATACCTCTTTCGATCTGTTCACGAATTAGTTTAATTTTTGTATAGCCTCTTACACCTTTAGTTGATCAACTATATTCGTGTGGTACAACGATCGTTAACAATCTCCCGACGCGTTGAGTGGATTCCGCTGTCATTTTGGCATTTTGGCATTTTTTGCCGATTACAAAAGTCATACCGATCATGTTGAGTCCAACGATCGCGATGTAGATCTGGCACGATTATAAGAAGAGGTTAGAATTCGGGACTATATCGCTGTTGTCCTCGCCCACTGTTGTGAAATCATTTCTATATCTACCCAACCGCTCCTAATCCCTATTGCGATGATCATCAAACTTGGTTTTTTTGACTTGGTTTTTTTGACTGGCACTGATGCCCAGTATGACTGAACTGAACTCTAGGCTGGCTTCTATTTCACGCGATAATGGACTTTGAGATCGGTTCTGAATATTTGCAAACTGTCATTGGAACTTCATGATAATGGTTTTGACTTCGGCATCGAGCTTTTTAGCAGCATGATCGGTAACCCAAATTATTATTTTTGTACCGTGTTCTTTCAGTCATTTTGTGCAACTAAAATGGGCTTATTGTGTCATTGGACTAGCGAGAGTTGTAAGAAAAATTCAGTGGTTCCTGATATCAAACGATTTACTTGGTTCGAGATCTTGTTATTAAGAAATTAAGAATTTGATGAAAACAATCATTATAAGACCTGGGCAACAGTAATATGATCCAGAGTTCTATCCATTCCGGGAGAAAAAACGACGCCGATCAATTGCGATCAGTGTTTCCAGGATGATCTTGGTGACTCTCCCACCGGTAAAACTCTAAATAAGTGCATTCGAAGGTAAAATCTTGACTACGATCATCTCAGTATTTGATCTTGGAGCCGACGATCGCGAAAACACAGCCTAATCGAAAGTGTTTCTTTTCGAAGATCACCAGATTGCACCCGATAGAGTGTTTTCGAAGAATAAGTCGATTCGACATGATCACTGATCACTGATCACAATCACAAGCCACCGATCGACACTCCTTATCCCAATATCAAACGCAAAATAAATTCCTGCTCATCAGTAACCGTCTGCATGACTCCTGTGCCACCGTATGAAAGAAACAATTTGACATTTTGACGGTCCATAAATTATACAGCTCGTTATGTCCGTCAAATGTCAATACAGGTCGACTGGATGTGTACACCACTTTATGACGCTTGTTAGTCCCACGACAAAAAAAAAAAAAAAAAAAACGGCAACCGCCGCACCTCTTAGCATACAGTAGGTACCTCTACACAATCCATCTCATCGCATTCGCAATCCATTCCGGAACTTCAAATTGAACCCAACCTACGCGCGTCACCTTCTCGCTCTATACAGTACAGGTACAGGTACAGGTCTACCTCTGGCTTTTGTGGGTTGTGTGCGAATTGTCAACGTGTTGCAAATTAATTGTACGCCACAGGCGATACAGCAAATTGTCAATTAAGTAACGAGTAACTATTCGCGCGCAATCGCGAACCCAACTAATCCAAACGAATATGCGAATGTGAATGGCACTACCGCTAATTTGAATACTAATTCGCCGCGGTGTGCGAGTGTGTGGTCGCGCGGCAATATTCGCAGTCGCAGTTCGCTGCAACCTGTATTGAACTTCTCGTAGGTTTTAGCAGTGGTCTGAGATTTATAGCCATACGGGCCCGTGTGAGGGGGCCAAAGACACAACAGCAACATCGACAAACACTTGTTCCTCTCAAATAGCCGCTTGGAACTAAACATCACAGAATCGTGCATTCGTTCAATGTTTAAATTAATTGTCAATGATAGATTTGAATATTAATTAGCCGACTGGCTGTTGGCTTAGTGTCGGTCGGAGTTGTTAACTTTGAATGTTGACTCTTGATTGTGGGAAAATCTCAAAATTGATTGAGGCTTGTCACGGATTTATTTTTAGCTCCGGCCAGAGCCGGCATACTGAATGGAATGAGCCTTAGGGAGGCATGACAATTCTTGAATGTCAATGCATAGATACCAGCTAATTGATCTGAATATGAAGTTTTTCTAACAAGGTGTTACTTGTGCAATTATTGTTGATTAGAAAAAGGTAATTGGCATGGTACTGTGCAGTTGAGAGTTGACTGCAAAATCGTTCGTTCTCTTGCCTACAGCTCATATTGTTGTGAGTGCTTCTATACGACCTCAAAGGGAGATATGACATAAAACGGCTGTCGCACTTCTTGTTGACGAATTTCGCAGATGGACTCATCGACTCGACTGCGGCGGAAGCTTCCATAGGGTATACGCCGACTTATGAGGGTCAAAGATCTGATTGGAAGGCAAGAAAGGGTTGACTTCGACAGGCTATTGTCGCCAGAAGCTGGGAAATCTACAACTCTGCAAGAATTTAACAGAAATACCGTCTCTGATAGTCTGAATGTCAGCTCCCCTGACCTGAAACCAATAATGTCGAAAGAGGGTGCTAGAATCGGACCAGCTTCGTAAATAGATCGATGTTACAGCACCAAGTTACATGTGACCATGCGCCAAAGAAAGAAAGAAGTGATTTTCCAATCACTAATAAAACTGAGTTTAAATCTACCAGTTGACCTCTGTAAGGCTGCTCAAGGGATGAATTGTAAGGCAGCCATGGTCGGGCGGAACACATGCCCAAGCTTCAAGACCATACCCCCGATCGATGAAGAGGGTGACTGCCTCATCTGCGCCCAACAAGAGAAGAATAAGCCTCCTAGACATCGCACATGAAATGCTTTCAGTTTTTTTTTTAGAGTTTTTGGAACACGTTTCGGAACTCAAAGCAGAACTCATAAAACTCATCAAAATTTGTATAGTCGACTTGTATCCAAGATTTTTGGATTTCTTTTTTAAGCCTATCGAGCACTTTTTAGAACTCTTGTCAGAACTCATGGGAACTCCCAACAAAATTGCGATTTTTCTAAAAGTTATATATATTTCTTGGATCTAGGTTTCGAACGTTTTTTGTATAGTAACTTTCTTATGAGTAAGTAGCGTATTTTTCAGAACTTCAATCAGAACTCATGTAGGAACTTAAGCAAAATATATCTGCCTTTTTATTATTTTGTACAGTTCCTCAAAAGTTTTTTTTTGGTGCGAAACAAAAGTGAACTCTGGAACTGTTAAGGTATGTAGTGCAGACATTATTAAAAGAAGTTCTGATTAAGTGGAACTTTTGCTAAAAATTACCAACTACTCCAGGACTATGCTTGGAACTTAAAGAAAAAATCGACCACGCTCAGACCTGAGCAAGAACTGATGTTGGAACTCATGGGAACTTCGTCAAAATTTGTGATTTTCTCAACTTGAGCTTAAAGAATATTTTTTAAGAGTTTTTCAAGTTACTTTGGGAACTATATAAAATTATAATTTTTAAGGACGGACACTTTTTAAAATGTGAACTATTGCTCAACTATTATGAACTCTAAGAAAAAAGTAATAGGGAGCCATCAGTTCTCCAATGCTTCGTTATGAATACAACTAAGGACGACTTTGAGGTAGAGGCTCAGTGGCAGAATCGTCCTACGGAGGTTTATTCATATCTGCCAACGACAATAGCATGAAGATCCATTTAAGAATAATCGTTGTTACTATAGCCAGGTCCGTCTTAGGCTTTCTGGAGCCCCCTTGGAAATGGAAACAAGAGATTGAGAAACATTTTTTTTTGCTATAATCTTATAAAATAATAGCCATCAAAAGTTTTTAGAGATCTCAAAGAGGCAACTAATAATAAAAATAATTTAATCATAAATATTAACTAATAAATGATTGAAGCTTAGGTCAAGGATTAATATTATTGAAATGAAACACGTTACTTAAATTCGATTTTTTCAGAAGGTCCAGAGGCTTAATTTTAATTTTTGCCAGGATGTTCAGGGGCTCTAATATTTTTTTTTCAGTAGATTTAGCGGCGAAAACAATGGCGCTAAAATATATTCATCGTGTGTTGGGAGAGATTAGTAGATACCAACTTTTAGCACTCTAAATTCAAATCCGGTGCTTAACTTTTTAGTACATTATAAACGCTTTTGTAACATACCTACAACTGGTACCAACCTTCGCGCGACGCAAATTCTCGTCAAATAGACCCAAACATTTAACGTTTGAGAAACGAAACACAGTTTGGGGGATTCTCTTTAAACAAATTTAAGTGAAATGACATCAGGAATGGAATGAACAATTTTTCTATAGAATCTGTAGCGATTAAGATTCTTTGTCATCAAAACAGGATTTTCTAGGGTTTTAAATTTTAGGAACATTTATTGAAAAATCATCAAAAAGAAATTCCAATTTTGCAATAGAAATGACAGTTGGGGGAAGGTTGAGAGTAAGGGATAAAATTTGCTTTTGGTGGTTCTAAATTTAATACCAAGCTATGACGATAAAGTGGGTTTTATGTCGACTGTTGTTGGCGAAACACTAATACGCTTATCTTTTACAAAGAGCCACTTATCGGGTCCAAAACTATCTTATCAGTTATTGTATTTTATCGAATCGCCAATATTTTTTTAATGTTACTAGTTATTTATTTATTAGTTTAAGGTTTTATTCAAGTAACAAAGTAAGCAAGTTCCTGCTATCGTCCATAATCGGAATAGTCAATCAAATGACAATTTCTACCGTCAAGATTTCTTCCTGGTTGTTCTTATTTCGAGAACCGGATTGTTCTGGAAAAGTGTTTGCAAAAATAACGTATTCGTTCATTGCTTTTGTTCAAAATGGAAAATGAAGAAATAAAATTTCTCATTAGTGCACAACTGCAGAGGTATTATTTACGTTAACAATTTGGGCGTTCCAGCTCAAGAGTTACAGGAACCCTTCATACCAGATGATCCGACGGATCTGGATGGATCTGGTCGTCCTACACAAATAGGGCAATGTTGCAACAGTATTATTTTTCTTTTTTAGTTCAAAGCTGAGCACTGAACTGAGCTCGAGCACTATGAACGCGTTCTGAACCGAGTGTGCTCGGATCGTTCTGGTTTTTTGTCTATCCTGTTTTTTTTTTTTCTGTCAAATGTGACTGGAATTGTGCATGTAAAGGGTGATTTTTTAAGAGGTTTAGAACTTTTTTTAAAAAAAAACACAAAAAATTCGAAAAAATTAATGAAATATTTATTTGAATCGATAGTTTGAACCTTGCAATTTAATGTTTAAAGATAATTTCATGCAAATGTTGACCGCGGCTGCGTCTCAGGTAGCCCATCCGCTGAGTCCAATTTTGGAATACTCTTTCACACATATCGGCCGGTATCTCACGAATGAATGCATGGATGTTGGCTTCCAGTGCGTCAATCGAAGCGGGCTTGTCCCTATACACATTAGCCTTGGCATACCCCCACAAAAAATAATCTAATGGTGTCAAATCGCACGATATAGGCGGCCAATTGACCGGCCCGAAACGTGAAATTAACTGTTCACCAAACTCGCCTCGCAATTGCGCCATTGTTTCGCGTGCTGTGTGGCATGTGGCACCGTCTTGTTGAAACCACATATCATGCAAGTCAAGAACTTCCATTTCGGGCAAAAAAAAGTTTGTTATCATCGCTCGGTAGCGTTCACCATTGACAGTGACGCTGCGATTCGCATCATCTTTGAAGAAATATGGCCCAATAATGCCGCCGGCCCATAAACCGCACCAAACAGTGGCTTTTTCGGGATGCATTGGTAGCTGTTGCAATGCTTCTGGCTGATCTTCACTCCAAATGCGGCAATTTTGCTTATTTACGTACCCATTCAACCAAAAATGAGCCTCATCGCTGAACACAATTTTTCGATTAAAAAGCAGCGATAAACATTTCGAACCGAGCACGAATTTTGATAGTAAAATTCAATAATTTGCAAGCGTTGTTCATTTGTAAGACGATCCATGGTTAAATTGCAAACCAAACTGAAGCTGTTTGACAGTGACACAAGGTACTAAACACACGTCAGCTGTCAAAACCAGTGTTGCCAAAACCAAACCAGCTAAAAAATCACCCTTCACATATGTAGTGAGGAGAAAAGGAAGCGCCCCTCTAGGAAAGTTTGCGAACTGTGCAAAAAAAAACAGTTCACAGTCTTACGCAAATAAAATGTCAAGACTGTCATACAAAATAATATTTTAATATTTTTGTTTTGTGTTTTGGAACATATTAGTTCATATTTGACTACCTATTTCCTTTTTCATGTTAATTTTTGTTTTTGCTTACAATTCTACCTATAGTAAAAATATTTTCCATTTAGCTATAACATAAATAAATAAGAACTCATAAAATAAAAACACGAAATAATAAGTGTTCATTCTTTTATAACATTTAACAGTATTTACTACAGAAACAAGTGTAAACAAGTGATTCAAATACAAACAAACAAACACGCGTGCATATCGTCAATATTATCCTTGGATTTAACAATCTTTGAAGACGAATTCTACCATTCAACTTCGAGGAAATGTAAATCTACACCCAGGTGTATACAGTCGCTGTGGTCGAAAATACATGTACTAAAAATTTCGAAATTTCTGCAAAATTAAATGTCAAAAAATATACATATTATCCTTTTCCGGCAGTAAAAATTAATATAATGTATACATTATTGAAGCTTGCACAATTTTAGAAGATACTGTATCTTTCTGTGTTAAGATTATTGCAAATAAATTGAAATTGAATAACTGAGATAGCACGATTTTAGAATTGGTAAATAAATAACTGAGATATTTAAAGTTGAAAACTGGGATCTACACCTGGGTGTCTAATTTTCTATTAAACCTAATTTTTAGTCTTGATATACTGGTGTACCAATAAAATAAAAGGAAATTTCTAAACAAATCAGGGTTTCTACGTTAAACGTTTTAGGTAGGTACTTTAAAAGTATTTTTATAAGAATAAAAAATGTTCATTGTTAAAAAAAACTGATCTGATGTCCGAGTGACTGAGAACAAAATTGTTTAGACACCAGCAAAAGGCAGAACCACATATTTCCTATCTGGCAATATTTCCTGCTGAACTCGCCGTCGGCAATGTCATTGGCTTATCAACGTTGCCATTAAGTCGCTAACAACGTCCTCATTTAAGTCCTTTCGGTTTGTAAAATTCAGATAATAGCGCCACAACATTTCATGTTCGGTAGCAGAATTAGAAAACATTGCGCTAAGACCGACCGTCGACAAAAGGGCTGGGTAAAATGTCCCTCACAAGTGACACTTCATCACAAATTTCTCAAACGAATTAGGTCTTTGCGTGATGCTGACACACGGAAAAACTCACGCTATTCTCCTGGAACCCAACCGGTGATGGCAACAACTCTTAGAGTCGATAACATCGCGTACCTATTTCCCTCGCAGAGTGAAACAAATAAAACCGACTTCCAGCTACCGAACGTCAGTTGGCGATCGTTAGATCATAGACGCGCGGCCCGCTCCTTCACAGATCCCCCCCATGAGATAAATTCAATTAATCGTAATTGCCCATAAATACAGCAGCAGCGACTGAGTGGACCAACAGTCACATGTAGACAATTCCAGGAAGTTGTCAAACCAAATCGAAGCATGTCACCGCATTGCCAATGACCTTCGCGCGGGATGAGTGCGGTCTACCTCATCGCGACATTTGATGTTCCTTATCTGCGAACAACATCGGCTTCTTCTGTCCAAAAAATTAAAAAAAAATAAAATAAAAAAACAACTAAGCACCCCAATAACAGAACAAATTAAATTACCCACCAGAAGATGACAAAAGTCACAGTGGAAACCTGATTTTCAAGACAAGTCACAGGCAAACAGCTATAGCCGGTGTACCTGTTGTCAGTCGTCCACCTATACTCCTAAGTGTGTTTTAAGACATGACATTAAAAAAGCATCTAATCGCGGAGCGGCCTACCTAATTACACATGTGCGGACGGAGCTGGGTGAGCCAAAGCGGTGCGGCAGCATAATTCATCAGTAGCCGCGCGTTCGAATAGATTTATACGGCAAAATGACTGGAATTACATTCCGATGTTGGATGTCGTCGTAAAACACGACAGTCCGACAGTGGTTAGTGGATAGTGCAACCGAAACAACAGGAGAAAAGTGACAGAACAAGAAAAGTCCGGTCTTAATCTCCGCACAGCACCTCCACCATCGAGCACACACGCAACTCGTGTTTTATGATTTAAAGAGGGGCACCTCATAAATGCCAAAAGCCCATCCACCAGCTTCAACAGATACAACAAATTCAACAGATACAGCCGATACATTGTGTAGGAAAACATTAACATTAAGACGGTCGACGGTTTTTTAGTTTTACGTCCATCCCTGGAAAGGGTGAGAGTTTTGTCAAAGAACTGTCAGTGTCACGCAGAAAGGGGCAGCTATTGGGGCGAACTGTCATCGATCGGAATTTACGATCACAAATCCGTTTGGTAGTTTTATAGACGTTTTTACTCACTTTATGCCCGAAAAAGACCACAAAACCCGTCAAAAGAGTTATTAGGTTGGCGGGGATTTGTATGCTTTCCCGAATCAATATAATCATAAACCGAAAACGAATTAAAACGTCCATAGGAACACAGGGAAAATGCATTAAAAAGAAAAAAAAGAGAAAAGAGAACCGATCAGTTGGTGATCTGATCGCTTTGGGCCATGAATACCTGTACGGCCATCATTTCTAAGCAGTGATATTGTTTTGCGTTTTGATGTGTTGCCGAGGCTTTAGATCTCCGACCGCCGCGATCAATGTCTCATAAAAGTGCTCGATGACATAAAAGTGACACTTTGGCCGGAGGTTTAATGTGCGCGAAGGGGATTGGCTGTTGGACACATTTTGTTGCGGCTGCTGACGGTCAGCTAAATGGTCGAAAAAAAGTGGTTTCTTTATTTTCAAATTGATTTGTTATATAAATTCTGTTGGAGGGAAATGATTTTGAGTATTTTATGGTATGCGCGGGACAGTTTTTAGGATTTTAGTGGGAAATAGGGTTCGGTTGGTTTATTATGCGCGCATTAGAGTGCTACTTTGTATGTGGATAATGGGTTGTTAAAGTTGTGATGTATGAGGAGGTGGAAGGAGTTTGCGTTGGGCCTTAGAGGATTTGACGTTTCGGTGGGGCAAGGCATGACAGCTACATGTGAGGTGTTCTAAATTTATATTTTGTTGGGTGACATACGAGGAGGAAATGCGCTGTCTGTCAGTCAGAGTTGAGTTTATTCCAAATGTACTTGTCCAATTTGACAATCTGTAGGAAAATGTTAGCACAAGATGTACAAAGGCCTTTAAGGAGATCACTTAGGAAGCCGTGTAATTTATGACCAGAACTGCTAATTTATGGATCAAGAACGTTGCCGTCTACCGATTTAGTGGCTTAAAAAATCCATCCCGACATTTCAGTGGAAACAGAACCAAGCGTAACGAAAAGTGGAACGTTTTCGAGTGGGTATTACTCATGGCCTTAAAACCCTTACCCCTTTAACAACTTCAGACAGGAACACAAGTAAGTTATCCATCAATTTAGCGGCTGAAATGAGAGATAAACCACTTTCCAGTGCGCTTGGGAGAGAACGAAAAAAACGTAACAAAAATTGAAACGTTCACAAGCGCTTACAGCACCCGATCTGATAGACCGATTAGTTTGAGACTTTGCCAACTGAATTGAGTGGATTTTCAGTATGTTTATGAGCTATAAGTTCCCCAATTGACAGCAGCCTTTCAATCGCCTTGGGCTGAAAAGATTGACTACAAATTGATTGATCACAGAGTAGCTATAAATATTCAAGAGCACATTCCCTGATGGGTCTGTAAAATAAAGGTAGAGATTTTTGTGTGTACTTTGCGCTCGTTAAAAGGGCTATAAGTATGAACAGCATAAAGAAGCTTCCTAGAGTTAGATTTACACTGTAGAAGCTTGTGTTTGGTTTAGAAACAAGTTACATGAAGTGAACGATAGGAGGATTGCATAGAGTTTGCTATAAGCACTCTAATAAGCGGACACAGATTTCGAAAAATTTGTCCTCCCAAAAGAGGTGTCGCGAGAAAAGGAAAATAACCTTTAAAAAGAACAAAGTTTGGTCTTCTCTTTTAAAGATGCTCATCCCCAACTCGGACTCCAAGACTTGTAATAAAAATCCCCGGCATCTATTATGCCCCTTAAGTATGCCGAGGATAAGACGGTTGTATAAAGTCTGACATCTTTCATAAAGCATATAGAGATCGATGATCAAAGTGGGTGGCGGAAGATCGATAGTCATAGAGAAATCTTGAGCATCCTGCATGATAAATATAATAATCGCGACGATTTGCCCCAAAAGTCTTCAAATTTCATACATTTCGGCTGAGAAGCCTCGTGAAGGTTGATCCAATTTTTTAACAGAAGACTCAAAGGTAACCTTCAAGAGAGCGAAAGTTGATGAAGCCTGCAGGTATAAACCGGGGCAATGATAATTACCAAACTACGCTTGAATGAGACGACTAGACCATGTCATGAATCGCGGCTTTGGTATAGTGTTTTCCTAAGGTCCAAGCGGCTAGTGGTCCACCCTCAGCGGTCAACAAGTACTACACACACGCAACCACCAGCCAGTAAGGGAAACGTCAAATTTTCCCCACAGTCGACAACGAAAGAGGTTTCTCCGCTCTGCTAGACTGAGCGCTCCGAAAATTGTAATCCTTCTTATGATGCAGACCGTGGTAAACAAGGGTCTTAACGAACAAGTCTCCTAAGGTCTGCCCCAAAGGGACCCGGAATATGCACTCCGCTTTGCAACTGTCATTCCCATCGCGGGAATTCCCTTGTTCCAGTATCTGATGCCTCATTACCCCCAATCCGATGTGACTCACACAAGTCGGTCGCCCCAAAGGTGTCTCTGCCGGCCGGCATAGGTAATCCCCGCACACAAACTATACAAAAGAAACCAAACAAAAACACGATCAAAAATTATGTCATTGTCAACTTAAGGTCCAAATTACGCGTATCCCCGAGTAAGTCACCCATGAGCGATATCCCTGGGCACATTTACATTCCACTTATCCGATCGATCGTATTAGCATGTCTTCTGTCGGCCGATCGTGCGACAGAATATCAAGTTACGTCACTTCTTCTTGTGAGCACCGCCGCGCGCCGTATGAATAAATTTATATCACACACGCGTTCCCCCGCAACTATACACCTTTGTCGCGCATCATGATGGGAACAGGAACAGGAACGGACCTTGTTCGGAGTGGATACTTCTTAATCATTGATTTGATTAATTAAATGCCGCTTGATCGCGCACCTAATGATCTCCCCCGCATACCTAGGCACCGTTTTCCATCTGATTTATTGAAAGTGCGAGCCCGCTTGATTGTGCTAAGCGAAGTGTAAACCTTTCGACCACAAAAGGGAACACTGGCTGCACTTTGGTGCGCAGTGGTGGAGACGAGGAGGGTACGGTGCGTGCTTCGCTGATGCTATCGTTGTCGCCGCAAATGCCCATAATATTTACATATCACCTGGGTAATGGATCGTTAATATTTCTGACGGCATAAATACCTACTGCCATGGTCTACAAGAACTCGCTACAACTCTCGGCGTCGGCGCTGCTGCTCTGCTCAACTGACACTGTATCTCGCTGTCGTCTCTTGTTCTCCTTTCGTTGCTGCTGCGAACACCGAATTCGTGTCGGAGTGTGCTGGAGGCTGTCAGTGCACTCGGTGCCTGTCTCATTTCAAATGGATTTGGACCAAAAAAGCAAGGGCTTTAGCTTCTCATCGTGTAAGTGTTGGTGGTGCTTGGATGCGGTTGATTGCGTCGACACGAGGTGAATTGAATCTAACTTTCGGCGCGGCAATGTGATGGATTTGCTTGTTGTTGTTGTTGGAGAGGACCTTTAGGCTTTGGGTGCGCTGTTGCGCTTGAGTGGAATTTTGTTGCATTTTTGTCATGTGAATGTGACACCTGTCAGTATAGGTTTAGGACTTTCTTTTTTCGAATAATGGGATTTACGTGGCGGTAACCCTTTTTTGCTATTGTGGTCTTTTTTTATATATATGGATCTGGCGTTTATGCAAATTTGTATAACATTGACAGATCAAATGTTTTCTAGATCACAGCGTATGTCATTATGAGTTCGCTGGACTGCGTTCAGGCGATCAGAAGTGTAGTTTTTCATAGGTCATTTCAAGAATTGTTCGATTTTTAAGGTTTGTTGAAAGTTACTTGTTGATTAGACTACATACTATAGAACCAGGTAAAAGTCAGACTAGGTGTCAGATGCCAAAAAGATCAAAGCTGTCAAACTTGGTGTTAAATCGAAGAAAATTTATGTCTTAGCTCTGACAGCAATTCCATCATCAAATTTCTACAAATGTTTTCTTCCATGTTCGTTTTCCCTGATGCGCACGACTTTACCTGCCAAAATGAAAATCTTTATGTGCTGTCATTTGGTTGTTGCATTTTATTGCGAATATAATGGAATTTGGCATGTACCCATTTACTCTCTATTACTTTATTCTGTCATAGAAAATATTTACTCTCTATTACTTTATTCTGTCATAGAGAAGTGATAAATTGAGATCAGCAGTTGCATAAGACTATTTTGACTGATTACTTAAGAAGTACCTAACGAATAAACACTTGTACGTTTTTGAAAGTTTCGTTGAAGTCCTAGTTTAAATATCCGTGTGGTAGTTTGAGAGTATAACTGAACAAAGTTTAATCTCGTTCTTGTATGCAAAGTGGAAAAAGAGAAAAGATTAGCAAAATAACGAGTAACGAGTAGTTTTCCTTGAAGTTATGAAAAGAGGTGAATGCTTCAAGAGCAAACCAAGGCGACCATTCAACAAATATTTTGGCGACTTCAAAAAATAACGAGTAACTAGTTCTTGCTGCGGAGCGACGGATACTGCTCCGATTCAGCGAGCAGTCATCAAAAAACATAGAAGTCGTATAGAAGTCTATACATGGTACCATCGATTTTCTATCAAAAGTGAGGGAACTCAGAAAGTAACGAGTAACTATAGTTATACAACTGTTGTCACAAAATTTTTTTTAGAAAATGTTCTCCAATTCGACGAAGTCAGTTGTTGTTTGACAAAATTATATCTTTACAACACTTAACCAATAGTTCAGAAAAGACACACAGAGTGCAAACATTTGGTTATTTTCATACGTTTTTCATAAAAACAGTGTTAAGCTGACAGTTGCTTCAACTAACTTATTTCCTTAATTGTAATAGATTATTTTTGTACGGCTTTACCTATAGGTGTATACACTCTCGCCTATTAAAGTAACAAGCTGCAAATCGTTACTTTAATTCCATTTCGAGCGACAAACTAAGACACAGGACATATGAATAGCTCTCGGAATACATTTGATAAAAGAAATCTAAAGCGTGACTAACCTAGGTAGTTGTAGGTACATATGACAGTGTTAACAATCGTACTGACGTCTACAAAAATGTATACTGTGTTAATTCGCATATATGGCCGCGTCTGTAGCTTTCTTTTTCTTTTTGAAATTTGCATTTGCATTGACATTTTTTGAATATCACTTTTCCAAAATACACAAATATCAACTGTTCCTGAAATAAAGTAACGAGTAAGAATTTTATAACGATGTACGGTGGGGGCATTGCTCGGAAGTCGGAACTAATAACCATGTGTTTAGTGAAAAGGTCAAATTTCAAAAAGCCACACATCTTCAGATTTGATGGAAATTTGCAAACTTTCACTGACGTTGAACTGAGGTCCGTCACTGTGACAGTTGTAGCTTACAGGAATAACTAACTTTTCTTATTATTCGGCTGAAACTCGAAGTGCACCAAAATATTCAAGTTGCTAGTGCACAAATCTATACCTATCTAATCGCTACTCGTTACTTTTCATAATTCACACATTTCAAGCTTTTAGAGTTGTTCATGCAATTTCACTGTCATAACAATCCACACACTGCCACCGATTCATCTTCGCGATTCCCACGATGTCACTTCGTCTCAAAACAAAAACACCATTCGCTTGCACAAATTGCGATCCGCAAATTGCACAAATGCAACTATGTACGAGTTAGATGCTGCAAATTGCACAAACCTGCAATTTGCCGAGGGTCACATTTTTTCGTAACAAGCAAATAATTGTCGCCAATCGCGACATTGCCAGAGAGCCGCCGTAGTCTCCTCCAGCGCAGATGGTGGATACAAATTTCATGCACTGTGCAGTGCAGTTGTATAGGGGCTCCACACATCCACTGCTTGACAACGATATTTGCAAGATTTATCTCCGGTGCATCATGGGGCGATGCTGCACTTCCCCATATCAGATCGCCTCACTCTCTCTAACGTGTGGTGTGTTGTGGCTGCGGATGGCATGGCCAGGCCATTGCCAAGAAACATTTCCTCTATTCAGGTGTGCAAAATTGTCCATATTACTCGGCGGTGATAATTTCAGTGCATAGTCGTTTTACGACATCGCTGGAATTGAAATTGGAATATGCCCCACAGATGGTGCACAGATTTCATTAAGGGACCCGCACAGTTTAAGCCTTGTTGAGGTTATGTTCCTTGGCGAGGGCACAGCACAGCACAGCTTACTATACTTACTCAATCGTCGACGCGGAGAGGTGACGTCCACGAATTTGTTGTCGCCGCTGTTTCGTTGTATCGTCCGAATGGGAAATGTCAGCGGGAGTTATGTCTATACGGTGTTGGAGCAAGTTGACAGCCAAAAGGCGGCACCCATCGATCGACCATTTGTCGATTGTCAGTCGCTCGTAGTGGGGGGTCAACGTCACATTGGTGGATGGGGTATGTCGGCATAAAGTGAAAATCAAATGCAATGGCAATGCGGCCGCCAATTGAATGTGTTCATTGCGCGGTGTGCTGCCAATCGAATCAATCATAATCTGTTGTCTTTGATGTCGTGAGGGTTCATAACTTTTTTTTTTCTTGTTTTTGAAAGAGATCATTTGTTTCGTTTGTCGAACGTACAAGTCGAATGCCATCTTGCGGATTTGAAGAGACAGAAAGAGAGACAACGCCGTTAAAAATCATTAAACAGAAGAGAACTGTAGAGGTCGTGATGTGAGGTCGTTCCCGCCTCTTGCACGAATAGTGCTGTCATTTTTTCTTTTTTTTAATTTGTTGTCCAAGCTTTCAAGGTTTCTTTTTAGATTTTTGTTTTGTTCAGTTTTGTTACAATGAGGTTTCTCTGTGTCCATTGAAGACATTTTGGATTTTTGTTACGATAATTATCGGTTAATTGTTAGTCTGTCAATTGATGGATGTACCTACGTCCATTGGATGTGAAATATTTTAATTAACTTTGTGGTAAAGAAATAGGGAATTGGGATTGGCCTAGGTGGTGTAGGTACTGCGGGAAGGTCACGAATTTTCTGCTCTTTTGTAATTGGTACTTTGGTAGTTCAATGCTGCACGATGAAGTTTCACAAAATTTCAAATCATTTTCACTTTTTTTGATTGACCTGCCTGTGTCTATTTATCAATGATAAGGTATAGCACAAATGTTTTCTTGATATAGGTTACGTATGAGGTTAAGTGGAAGGGAATTTTGTTAGCACCGACACAATTTGGTAACAACCTTCGTCATGACAAAGCGCCACTTCTAGAGCTGTCAAATAAACGAACACGTCCAGCTCCGTTCCACAACTCTGTACCTATGCAACTGCGTGTTGGTGTCGTTGTGGCTGCAGCATAATTGAATTCGCGTGTTGGCAATTTTTGATAGCTCATAGCTTCAGCTCAAATTGCAGTCAAGGGAATAGTAGTCAGTTGATAGCTGTACATACTTGCTTTTTTCTAGAAGCCATTTTATGGCAGCGTCATTTTTGTAACCGTTTTGTCCGTGGTCGACAGTACAGCTTAGTTTTTAGCATTTTGAAAAATTACAGCTCCTCATACAGATACAATAACAAAGTGTGCACAAGTTAGTTAGGCAGACTTTTTCTGTTTGAAGCTCAGTACGTACCTACGTTTCTCGGACTTTACGTTACTGGTATAGCATTAAAGCATTTTAACTGGGAATAATCCCTTTATTCAAAGGCAATGTATTCGTTCAATTTCTTGAAGCGCTTAAGCAAAATTAGCGACTTGCTTAAGAAACAGTACACACATTTGGATCACGGCAATTTGGAATCCATTTCCATTTCCTTTACATGTCAAAGGAGGAAATTACATCTCGAGTAGAAGGAACTTTCTACCTGTTAATCTTAGAGATATGTCCACATTCGGAATTTGGACTAGCAATAAATGAACTGACTCATTTAAGAGCTCCTGCCAAACTGACAATATGGTAAAATGATTTTTTTTAAACCGTTCCCGTACTTTCAAATCTTATGTCAGTCATATTTTACAAATTTTACTGTGAAAACTAATAGAAAATATAAATTTCCGTTAATTTCCGCTCTTTTAACTGTCACATCTGCTGTCATTGATCATTTTTTCTTATTTAACAACTATCAAAGTTCGAACGCAGCCATTCACAGCAATACCGATCGATTAGCTCGAAGGCGATTGGAGTGCGTTCATAAGCTTGACACATAGTTCATTAAAATTTTATCAACTATACAACGAAGAGCAATAAATTTTAAAAATTTTTGCAAGACGTCATTTCAGTGCTGTAACTTTAAAGGCAGGCCCCAACACCATATACCAACTATTTGACAACACTTGTTCCACTGTCGACATTTCCCAACTATATCATCATCATCGCATCGTTCACATACACATATATATTGCTGTGGAAGGCAGTTGGCAGTGTCACATCCAGTAATCACCACAAGAATAAGCAAAGCAACGCGCATAAAGATCTCACACATCACGTATACCGATGATGACGATGATCTCCACAACATGGGTACGATCACCATCATCATCGTCATCATCCTCATCATCATCATTGTCATCCGTTGGCAATTCCACTTCTCGCGCGCTCATCTTCACCATCAACGAAGACGCAATTCGAAAAGTCTATGGCGAAACGAGTCCGCGCGAATAACTGGTCTCATATCGCTGTGTTTGGAACTATATCCGAGAAGCGAGAACCACTCAAGAGACCCCATAGGAATTGGATGAACCTCCTCGACCGGATAGTCCGTCCATCCGTCCGATTTTGAGTGATGCTGATGAGTTATGGTGGTGCACCACTACCACTATATAGCACCGCGGCAGCCAGCACCAGCACCTCGGAGTGCAAGGTCAACTCAAGTCTTCGGTCTCGGAGTTGGAGTGCAATTATATCTAAATTTTTTCTTCTATTTTCCCGCGAACTGCAAGCTCTTTAACTGATTATTTTCCTGGATTCGAATCGATTGAACCATCGCGCTGTCTCGCTCTGAACTGGTTTCGTGCGGTGGCTGTGGCATGTTACGGATGCTGGTACGGGTGCCGGTGCAACACTTGTTCCGTGATCGATCTGAGGCGGACAATACAAAAACAAAAAAACACCACACTCCAATCCAAAGAGTTGACTTCATTTTCGATTCGCCGTCCCTCGGCGAAGTGACACGACGAAATGGCTGAGGAGGAGGAAGCAGAAAATGGTGCGTGCACTGGCAATCGGCAAAGTGACACGATAGTGGGGGGAACTGTGGTGTAGGAGGTATCCGATTGAACTGCCCTCGAGTGCTGCAAAGTTCCCATGGAATACACGCTGACGTTCACTTACGTTTTACGTACACTCGTGTGTGTTGACAAAATGACAACCAATCGTGTTGTGTTCCCATGGCACGATATGTTCGATTGATTTTCTTATTCACTCCTTCTGCCAGAAGGCACGTTTTACCCCACAACCACTACCACGGGACTGTCAGAGGCCGATTTGACAATCGACAAAATCGAAAACTTGATTACAGTTCCAGCAACGACCGACGCAGCGACGATGAGGACGAGATTGTTGGAAAGCGGGCCGGCAGAGGGGAAGGGCGACGAGGTTGGCGGACAAATTGCACGAAAGAGTGAAACAGACAGAACTGAACTGAACAGATTGAGTGGCAGCCGGAATGTCGTGTCTGACATGTTTTTGAAAGGCACTTGCAACACCACCTCCACTTCACCCGTTCCATTTACCGCCGCACGGTAATCATCATCGTCACCATCAACATCGCCATAACGATTGCCATCAAGCCCACTTCGACATCCTTCGCGGTAATTGTCAACTGCAAAAGGAGTCACACAGCAAAAACAACAACGACAACGACGACGTTCGACAGCGCACAAAATGACAGAACAGCACGGCACTGAACGGAACGGAACGGGTATATAAACGACAAAGACGACGCAACGCAAAGCGAAATGGGGCGTTATAATGAAGTTAATTATGTGAAGGTGGTTTGGCAGGAAGAAAAATTGCTCGCCTCGAGGAATGGGCATTTCGTTATTGTGATCGAACGAACGAGAGGTATATGTAGTTATTGATATTTGCTTTGTTTTGCTGTCGATTTTCTTTTGTTCTCCTTGCGAGTGGGCATTTTTGTTCCCATTAATTTTCCAAGGAAGAGAAGAAAAAAAGCACTAACAGGTCGCAAGTGCTCGAAGTGACAGATGGCGATTAGATTGCATTTTGTTATTGACAAAAACAAATGCTACAGCTTTTCGCTGTGTTCCTTCCCGCAAAGAGTCAATGTCAGATCGGAGACTGATGTTACCTATACATTTCATATAAAGGTATGTACATTGTACATGTTGCGACTGCAAACGTAGATGTTTTGCATTCCACTTTGAAGTCGACGTGATTAATGCAATAGTGGGACTTGAACTTGACATGTGATAATGCACACATGACACATGCACACACAATATGCAAACAACTGATTTGCTGATTGCTGATATGAAATAGGTTTTTGTCTCGAGATTTGCTTTCATTTGCCGGGCGCCGACATGCTTTGACGTCTAACAAAGCATATGCAAAAGTATATGGTTAGGGATGATGTAACGAAACCCTTAAACAAAGTTAAACTGTCTCTAGTAATCAGTTAAATGTAGGTATTTCATCAATAGTCGCAGATTTATGCGCATAACAGACCGATTTAATTAAACGTCAAAAAGAGGTATATAGTTGGTGAAACTTCAAATTCATTTCTCGTAATCAAAACGTCAAAAATATGTATAGTAAATTCATAACTATCTCGTCATCATAGCAATTGTTGCTCAATGTATGGAAGTGGACGCGTTTGAAACAATAGGGCTGTGCTCCAAGTTACAGCGCAATGAACTAATGATTGGAGGGCATTCTCTTTCTTACATCCGGCAGTCCCAATAATATGTTCCATTTTTACTGAACTGTGACTTCAGTTGTTGTATACCTATATCTAAAGGGAAAGAGTAAACGACAAATCTAATCCAGAGATTGGAGTCGAAAATAAAAATGTATATTGATAAGACCCTTATGTTTTTATTAGCATTTTTTTTTTACATTATATTATATAGAAATTCTCGACAGTTTTGACATTTAATTATGTCAAACCTTAGGAACGAAAGTGTAGTTTGAATAACGCCTTGTGATTAGATGTTTTGTTGCAACACAGTTTTTGCCATTGCAACGTATATTATGTCGCGCGATTAGCTTACTCGAGAAAACTAACCCAGCTGTCAAAAATGACATTTATGTGACAATAAAAAGTTCGTTCGTGTAGTTTAAGCATAGAAAAATGAAAAATGTCAAATCTCAAAAATCGAGAGAGAAATCTCTCTAATTCAAGAGAAGTACCTGACCGGTTTCCTTACAAAAAGGTTAAGAAATGTCATTTTGACATTTGACAAGGTTCTCTTTAAATGCAGCATCTACAAAATAAGTCGGAATTGATTTTTTTATAAGCTAAATACTTATTAAACATACCATTTTAAATGCGCTGATATTTTCTATGAGAGCATTCAATTACAACTTCTTCCTCCGATGACTAGGCGAATGCCAAACTCACGTTAAACTGACGTTTAAATCACATTCAATTCTATACAAAATCGACATACCTAATTATATTATGGCAAAAATGGTCATAAAACTGTGTAGCAAACGCCTGCCCATTTTTAGTAAAGTTTGACATTAGGTTGAAGTAGATATTTCTATAGTTATTAATTATTATATAGTTGTCAATGGAATATGGACAGCTGCTTCCGTTAAATTGCCATAATCAAGTGCCGAGTGCCCTTATTGATAGACCGTACAAACTGTTCACTGTTGCACGTTAATTGTCATAATCTGACATATGACAAACGCAAATAAGCTACTACCAACCAACGTCCGTTCTTTTGCAGGGATAACAAGCCAGAGTTTCCTCACCATTGACCATTCAAACGCAATGGACACCGAAATGCAAATTCGCTTCCGTTGCCCGCCACAACTACACATAATTGACTTCGGATTCTTATCGCTTAACGATGAACTCTTTTGCAAATTGAAAAGCCCAAGGAATGTGTGTCAACGCCTCTTTCTTCGAACTCATTTGCGTTTTAGAATCCCAACCAACTCTACAGCTAAATCCCGCGAAAAGCGAGCATTTTCTGTTCAACAAATGTGCCTTAGCATGCCATAAGCAAATTAAATTCGTCAAATTGCCTGCGCCATCTATCGCTGCGGCCCAAAGTGGGCTTGTTAGTCCATTTGGCTGTATCCACAATACTATAGTTGCCCTGTGCATCTTCCCACTGAGCGCGGCGAATTAACTAAATTATCTATGAATAAATATCTTGTCAAAACAATTCACAGTGTTTCGGTTTTTTATATAGATTTTCACACAATTTAAAGTGAAATTAGTTGCTGTACGGACTTGGGTTGGAAAATATGTTAATTTTGCCGCGTAGATAAAACTTTTCGGTTACACGAATGTTGTTGGCACATACGAAAAAAATAAATAATTCATAAATTGTGGCAGTTAGTGGCTAAATGGTAGCAACCAAACGAGCGTTCGTACATCCATTCGAGTCGTCATTTATACTATAAAACTGAGAGATTATGTAAATTAAAACTTGTTTAAATGTTTTTCGGAAGGTTTCTTCTAAATTCGCCGCATGGATATAAAGTATAGAGTTGTTAGCAAATAAATAAATAACACTGTTTTTGTGAATGATGAAGTGATCTTGTTGGAGGTAAGCTTTGAGCTGGGAAACCTTTCGGTAAAGGGCGACCGACAAAAGTTTATGATCTGTGGAGAAATGGACGTAAACGGTTCGCAGGGGAATACTTATTTTGGCAAGTTGTCGTGGAAGGTAATTTGCTAAATGGTGAAGAGTCAGTTTCCCATTTAACTGCTTTCATAAATCGCCAAAATGAGCACAGCAATTTTATTTTTGACAGGACACAGAGCACAAACGTCATAGAATGACATCGCTGTCATTAATCAGTTTGACCATAATCGGCTGTCAAAGCTGGGGTGCATACTGCGTAGCTATTAAAAGCATTTGAAATTGACGAATTGGAAAAGCTTGACTGCGATGTCTGGTGGTTAAAATGTGTACTTTCATCAGAAGTGACAGCTGGCGAAATAAAATATTTATATGTTGCGAAGTTTCATCTATTATTGTTCTCCCTTTGGTTTCTATTTCTGCTGAATCTTATGTAAGTGCGCTGAAGTTATTTATGCAAAGTTGGCATCTGCTGTCATTCTGACATTAAAACGTCAAAAGCTCCCTCCGTTGGATGTCAAATGACTTGCAAGCAGTGCCTACTCGCTCTATGGATACTTAAATACACTACCAATTTGGGGATTAGTTTGTATACTTAAAACCAAGCAGTAAACATAAATGTACTAAAAAAAACCGCAAATACTTTTGAACCAAATTCGCACAAAGAACACACGTAGAATTTTTGTTCAACGTGAGAGTGTTCCTCGGTAGATACGAGTGGATATAAAAAGGGTTATTTCGAAAAATATTCACGGTGGTCCACAACTCAGTGTCCAGACTGTCATTAATGTCACGGCATTTCGCTGACAGTTAAATCCACCACCCATCTGCGGATACGACCTACCATAGGCCATGCCATGTGGAAACGAAATACTTATTGCAGGAATAAAGTAGGATTATGACAGTAATGCCACCATCAAGTGCTGCAGCATCGAGCTTTAGATCTTCTCAATGGACTATGGCAATAATTCACAACTATGCATAAAGACGGTAGATGGTATTGTTAAGAATGTAAGCAGTAGGTATATGGTTGTAGACAACAATTTGGTGTTGGCACCATGCACCAATGGAACATACCTATGACTCATTTAATAAATCTGCGATTTTGTTAGTTTTATGAAATAGACTCGCTCATTAAAACAACTTGACTTTGAATACTTGAAATGAATACAGCAAACTGGGGATTTATGGTGACTGGCAGCTGGCAGGAAAAAAGAGCTGATACTGGTCTTTCGTTACACATTGTGGATGCAGTCAAAAATGGAGGAACACGTCGGGCGACATGTAAAGTGACACTGGTAGTCATTCTAGTGTCAAGGTTAAACTCTAGAAACTCACGGAAACCCTGTTACATAATTGATATTAGTTCCTGATAAACACATACAAGCTGCGGATGACTTGCGTTTCTGTCAAATGAACGTCAACACAACTTAGATTTACAAAATGGGTTCCGTCGCGCTGTCAAAACTAAGCATAACCAAAACGAACGTCGGGAACATATAGATAGCAAGCGTCGCATTCAATCATATAGTTATCGCTTTTGAACGGGTTGCCAACTTTTTTTTAGCGTGTGATGTCGATGTGAAATGGAGACTGATATTGAGAATATTTTTGTTTTGACAGTTCGGCGTGACACAGCGAAAGCTACTCATTTGCCCTTCCAATTTGGTATCATCTTGAAATGTTTGTTTTTGGTGGTAAGACAAAAATTTAATTAGAGGAACAGATTGACAAAGCAGGTTTGACAGGTACAGATGAATTTCTTAGACGGGTGGTTTTCAATACATTTCAACACATTAGCACAGCGACAGCGACGTGTTGGACCCATAAATCAAAATTTCAAATTTGTATGTGCAAATGCTACTTGACGTTTCTGTCAGTTCCTTCTGACGGAATTTGTTAAATTTACGGCAGCTCACAATTGCGAATTTTGTATGGAAAATATATATTACAGTCGAAACTAAAAATGTTAATTGCAAAGGCCCTTTATGTTTTTATCAGCATTTTTTATTTGGGTCTGGTAAGGATGTGCTGCAGTCAATTGGCAGTTCAATTGTTCATCATCTACCATTTGCAAGGTTTCTGTCCATGTTTTCAATGTTTTTACTACATTCCGACGATTTTCGCTGCGAAGTTGTTTGTGTTGTAAAAGGAGCCACGTTCATCTGTTTTCAGCTTTAGGATTTATGTTCGAACAATGATTTTGCTGTTGATTATGTGTCAAAAGTATGCGATGCCATTTAAAGCGTGTCACATGGGTGTCAAAGTTGATGATTATATGCCTGCATCAATCTGTTTCCCGCATTAAATCTTCTGCTGAATTTATATTGTCCACATTTTTGTAAGCACTAACTAGCTGCTTTACAGTCCCAGCGACAGTTACAGTCCCAGCTATTTGAGGCCTTAAATATTTTATTTAATAAAGGAGTTGCATTAGTATTAACATTAGCTAAAAGGGGTTAACGTTGTCCTTGTTTGACTTTTCGACGCTTCTAGATTTAGAGTCAGTTTCAAACTAAACATCAACAAAAAGAATGATGTATATTTTAAGTGCGGTCACAATTTAAAGTATGAGCACAAGTTTAAACTATTTTTTTCCAGCTGATTTTGTGAGGCGCTGCATTTACTCAGGTGCCAGAGCCCTTTGAAGGCTCTCCCGTCTTTTAATCTAATCTACTCAGGTTTACTTAAATAAATGCTGGGAGTAGAAAGAAATATAGTAGTACCCTAGGTACCCTGAAACTTCCCATTGCAGACAAAAGCCTAAGTTGGAGAAATTTAAGTAACCAAAGTTTTATTTTGCTAAATTCATAAATTTTCAGTCACTTTTTTTAGGTCGACACTTCTAAACCGGACAAACATATTTGTATATTTGTTAGAAACTAATTTATTGATTTCCCTACGGCGGACAATAAAACCCTCCGTTACTTGACAGGTTGACAATTCCACTTCAGCTCCTTGCTGATTTGCAAACACTCATATTGATTCTAAGATTTGTTTACTTTTTTGTGTGTATGTCGTCTAAAAACAGCTGAAGGAAGGTTTTTCTTCTTTTATGTTTTTATAAGAAAGGGAATATTGTTTAAAAAAAACATGGTTTCCTCATCTGGGATGGAGGAACACTTTGTCAGCGGCACCTAAAAGAGCCTCAGAGAGTTTTCAAATGTAGAGTTTGTATGCTATGGTTCTTATTAGTTTTTCACAGATGGCGTTCCTAACAGATAGAAGAAAATTGGTAGGTACTGATTCAATGGACTATAGTTCGCAGAACATTTTTCCAATAACTTCCAAGTTGATTTGCAATTACGAAATACATAAACAAAACTTACAGAAGCAACTGATTGTGAGAAGTAGGAGGTAGGCCTTAGGGTCCTGTATGATGCTGTTGCGCCAGCCATTTACTTATTTAAGACTGAACCAGACTTTGATAATACAAAAATAAACTAAATGGAACATCGAATCCATTAACATTCTTTTCACTTTGCGTGTTGGATGTATGCGATTTTAAATACAGTTTCGAACCATTAAGACTTGGGAGATTGAAAAATTTCCTTTCGCTTTGCCTAGTGGCTAGTAAAATCGTTTACGGCGAGTGTGGCGTGTTAGAACTACCGCCATTGACTAGCCGAAAAGATGCCTGAAGTCAAATTCTTATAAGCCAAGTTATAGTAAGCCAGCCAGTTATGGTTAATTAGTGTCCAATCAAGTGGTGATAAAACTAACGAAAACACACTAAACCTCGAGCGACACACATAAACAACGAAGCCGCGCTAGAGAGCGAGAGGCGACTATTATATTATTGTTGGCCAGTGACGATTGACGGCCATAGATCTCACTGATGTGTGAAAATCGCACAGTAATTGAATTTCCTTGATTTCTGTTCGATCATGGCTTTATTTGTGCAAATAATTCAAATCAAATGTCCTTTAGATAGCTGTAAGATGAGTAAGTATGCCTACACTCGAAGTCGAACTCAATGCGCAGCCGAGTGTGCAAGCAAACTATAAACAATAAATTGCGAAATAATTTAGCAGCAGTAATTAATTAACTAATTAATTTGTGTTCGCTGTGCATGCAACAAACGTAACAGACAAAAGACTATACGTGCCTTTGTCTCGCAAAAGTCAAAAGTGTCCTTGCGCTGACCTTTTGCTTCGCTAAATTTACGTTTTCTTCTTCAATTGCACACGCAGAGCTGTGCAAGTGTACAGCGCGCACATGAATTCTGTATACCTACGGTGTAAACAAAGAGTTTTATTTATAAGAAAACATTTTTATAAATAATTTACTAGGCACTACACGAAACGAAACAATTTCCACTTTAATTGAGTGGATGCGGCACTGCGAAAAGCGCGTTCACTATGACGACGACGTTGACGACGACATCGCATCGTCGTTGGCGGTCTTTCGCACTCGAAATAAATGAACGGAAGGAACTACACCTACTAGCCCTTGGGTTGGGATCAGAGAAGGCCAATCCGACAGCTTTATTGCGACAAATCATGTGACGACTTAATTTTATTGCCAGCGAGCAGGAGACCATTTTGAATTTCAAGTGACGATCGAACTTGCTACCTAAACTTATTGTTCGATGAGTTTTAATGAGAACAAAGAACGCTGCTGCCGGCATATATCAGATTAGGAAAAGTTTTAAGATCGCTGCGGCGCGATAACCCCCGCACGATAGTACAGTAATGAATGTGTTAACATGAGGATTATAATTACAGAAACAATTCCGATTTATTTATGTACATATCTGCAGGAGAACACGACGACCAGCGGCACGATGATTGCGCGAGCATATTTTTCTTACTCTATTATTTGATTTCTTAATTAACGTGCAAATTTTTATTGTGTGTTGTATTATAGTTGTAGGTGCACTGGGAATAATTACAGTTCGATTTACATATACATATTTGGCGGACTTATAAAATAGTTTTTGTGCGATGAGTTCGGGTGTTGGGTTCGATTGGGAGAATTTTGTTAAATTATTTGGAGGAAGGTTTAGTCTGTAGGTCATTCAGATGAGTTCCTTTAAGATTATGTGCAACTGAAATTAGGTGGGAAACATAGGGAGTCATATCATTTTATTCACAACATGTTGCAAGGTCCTTTCTTCCATTGGCATTTCAACGAGTTTTATTAGGGCTTTCGGCGGTTGTACATGAAGACCGTCGATCTATTGAAACAAACAATAAAAACTTCCATTTCAAGGTATTTTTCCGCTGCGCCACCTCCCGCGAATGTCTTACAAACATCCGCGAGTCATGAAAGAGCTTTTCCTTGGCCGTTTGGACTCGGCATAAAATTGCAGATCCCTTCTCTCTCACAAAATGAATGGGTTCCTATCCGGACCTGTTGCGCCAACTATTTATTTATTTATTGGGTGGTTTTTAAGGACAAATAGTCGTGTCCTATCTATACAGAACAATGCCCGAAATAGAGACGCGCACCTATGGACTACGTAGCAGGCAGTACCCACTACAAATGATTTCTAGAAGTTGACACGAGCGAAGCGAGTCACCCACTTTAAAAATACAGTAGATGAAAAGATATTAGAAAAGATCGAATGAACGGCTGGCCGCTAGCCTGCAGCTCATTTGTGTCAAAGATATGAGTTTTATAATTTTTTTTTCTATGTAATTTTTCAAAACTGCTCATTCAGCGTCGCCTTCTTCAGGTTACAGATTTCACAAGCATTCAAGTATTGAGAAATGTGCACTCAAACGGCACATTTATTCTATTCCTTTTTTTAGAGTTTTTTTTTTTTTATTTTTCTTAAATTGGCATAACTTTTTCCAGCTATAACAAGTTTGACAGCTGAAATGCTGAATTTTTGCTCATTAGGTGCGTTTTAGCTTCGAGCTCAGGAAATCGAAGTAAAGTAGGATTTTCAGCACGCAATTAGAACAACTATTGGTAGTCCCGGATTGTCAACTATAGCGTAGGTAGTTGTTGTAGTTGAAACTCAAAAAAAGGCCTGTCGTTTCACTAAAAATATATTAAGGGGAGAAAACGCCTGGCAATAGCTGAAATGCGTCCGAGAATGAGGTAGCTCTCGGTCCTCATTTTTGCCTTAAAGTTTTCTTCAACGATGTGTCTAATTGCGGCTGGAAGGCTACGACAAACACCTAAATTCCATTCATTTGACGTCAAGAAAATCTGCATGCCATTTTTGAGACGCCTTGGCATTACTGTTTCGTGATGTGCTTTACGGATTGGTGGAACCGTTGTTCCATCAAGAATGTTATGACCAATAGAGGTCGCTATAGATCCATAATAATTATTTCGGCCTCTTTTGCTTTACCCATTTGAATATCAGTCTCGTGGTGTGTTCTGGTGCAACATGCCAATACCTCTGTTGACAGTAAATTTGCTGTCATCTTTACTTTCGAAGAAGACTGGGCTAAGAATGCGCCACACCAAAAAGTCCAACAGTCATAGATATGCTTTAACACTTTAACCATTTATTGAGGAAATGGGAAGAAAATGAGATTAGTAAATCAACATGAACGGCAACTTTAACAGGCGAATAAAGAACTGCCGAACTTTATTGAAAACATTCATAGAAACTTAATTAAGGGTACCTACAAAAAAAGAAAAAGAAACAAACAGTTGACATTAGCATACTCACATTTGCAGTTTGGCAGATCTTGGATACACTTTTGGCATTTTCAAAAATGTTGATAATGGCTGCCAAAAAAACACTTTTGTGATAAGATGTGGGTATAAGAACTATGTGTCATTGCGATAAGTATATTATATCTGTGAGTGTCAATCGAAATCATCATTTGTTCCGAACGCGCCCAAATAAACGATTTCGAAACTAAACACGAAATGTGTTCGCAGGTTACTGTTAGTCGCTTTTAATTTAGCAATCGTCTTCAAAGTCATCCAACAAGCTTCCTGGCGAAGTTGCTGCTGCTGTGCTAATGTGTTTCTGCAATAATTTCGCCAAGTGTCACCATTTTAACGTAACGCGCTTAAGTTGGTTTACACAACTTCGAAAATTCGAATAACAAAGAATAATATATTTGAACGCAGTCTGTTTAATTAGCCATCGCTCATAAAAGTCACAAGACAAGATCACTCAGGTGTGTACTGTTTTACTGGTGACTTGCTGTCAAAATTCAGGTGCGGTATTGCCATAATTTGGTGAGTGGCTGTGTCGCAAATAACGCGATCGAAATTCGAACGTGAATTCAGCAAATTCCATGATGGAAAGATTTTATTGCTGTTTTACTGACTCGCGAATAAGGGTACGATTATATGCAAGAACGTCAACGTCAATGGTTTGCAACTATAAAAATCTATCCATCAGCTCATGATGTGATTACATTCGTAGGTTTGTTTGACATTTTGACAGATAATCGGAGCGAATGTAGAATGAACATAACTAGGTCCAGAGAACTACTCAAAGTCAAGGCCCGTCTGAACTGTTTTTCTACCATCCAGTGTCAAAATCTGAAATCTGTTTGAATTGTCTTTCCAAAGGCACTACCTACCAAAACGTCAGAAAGTAAAAATACTGATTTGCTTGCAATTCAAAAGTTTAGTTATAGTGGGTTTAAGTTTGTTATCTATGTCTGAAGATTTGACAGTATAATGCGTCACTTATCAAAATGTCAACTGAGTACCTACACATTTGATTACTTATTGACAAAATTTGACGGGTGCACTTCCTTACAAAAATAGAAACACATCACGGCAGTCAGCTGTCAGGCATCTCAAGCCAGTGTTCTGCACCCATTTCTCAGGTGCTGATAGGTAGGTTATGTCACCTTATTTTCTTCAGTTGTAGCACGTTGTCAAAGTCAAAAATTGATGGCAATGAAGGCGGTTTTTTTTCGCAATGAAGCTGTAGATAGCCGTTGGTCAACACAAAGCAAATTATTGCTAAAGGCTCCGAGAAGCTGATCAATCTGTCAGAAACGTAGATATAAGTTTTTCGCATGTAGATAGGGTTTCGTAAAGTAATGTGTACTACCTATATCTATGAAATAAAAAACAACTAGATAGGTACCTAGTTATAATTTTACAAACAAACAAACCTTAGCCCCAAATTTTCGTTGCCTTTTTTTTTTTGTATATATGACTTTAAGTTTGTTTATTGGTGAAAAGCGAGCAACACGCACTCGAATTGCTGCCTATGAAATAGGTACCATCCTTACATTTAAAATGAGGGTTTTACTAAAAATATGACAGAGTTAGGTTAGGAACGAATTTCAACTAAAACTGAGCCGTTGGCTATACAAAAAATATTTCTTCTTACACAATACTTGAGCAACAACTCGAGTCAGTTTACTCACCAATTTGTAGAAATGTCAAATGCAATCATCCGTCGCTGCTTGCTGAATATGCAGGTAAATCCCTTTGTCGATTTGGCCGGAACCACTGATTCGGACCGCCCTATACAAGTGGGTGCGTTCGAAAGCTATTTCTCTCCGTTTTTGTGTTATTTTGAATATTTTAAAGGGGGGACAAATCACAGACACCTGCAAACTTTGCACACTTTTCTTCCTTCCGTTGGCAGAAATGACGCGAGCACACGCTCCAAATTTAAATCCAACCCACTAACGATATACTCCAATTAGTATTCCTTCCTGCCACACGTTATCCTTTACTTATTTTTCGCTGGCAATAATTACACTTTTATTGCTGTGGAAACTTCAATTACATGAGCGCTGCTCCTCCTCTTCCGCGTAACAATTAAACCGCATAATCGTCGTTAAGGAGCATTAATTACACACATTCGACAGGGAACAAGAAAACAAAATATATATTCTACCCCACATGCACACGGACTTGCAACAAAAATGGCGACACAAATATAGCTAGCGCAAAATAGAAAAACGTGAGCGTGACTGTCAAACACTAATTCCAATTGGAATGCGATTCTAGGTAGAATTTCCGTGTGCGAAAAATTTCACCGTCCCGTCAAAATATTAATCCACACTGGGTTACACTGGCGGCGCTGCAGCAAAATGTCGTTCGCCGATCGTGTACTGGGTTGTGCTACTGCTGCTTATGTCGCTAAACCAGTCCGAGATGCCAAATTACGCGACACACAGTCCTCCAAAGTCGTCGTTCCATGTAACACACTCTTGCTTCATTTTTTTCCTTCTATTTTTTTTTCGCTTTTAAATTCTCTTTTATTTTTTGTTGCTTCTTTTTTTTTCACTCACTCGACCAATGACACTCGACGATGACAAAAATTTAATAAAAAAAATATATATTCTATATACACACTGCGCCTGGGTATATAATATCAAGTGACAGAAGAGAGGACAACACGAGATGGCGACACTGACGACACTACGACGACGACGACGACGAGAACGGAGACACAACTCCAACGACAACGACGCCAATGACAAACCGAAAGCGCTGAACGAACGACACGACTATACACCGCACCACATCACCAACACACAGAGTGCGCTGGCCAACGCACTCACACGAATGAGTTTTTAATCCACAAAGAGAGGGAGGTGACAAACGAAGAGAACCACTACTCATGCACACACACCACTCGTTCCGTTCGTCGTATGCAGCAAGCAAACCCCAAAAAGTCCTCGCCTGTCACCACTCTGTGTGTAGGGCTGCTGGCAAAATGTCACTAGGGATGCGTGCCCAGATTAAGGGCAACAGTGTGGGTTGTACCTATATATGCACGGATGAACCTCTCTATCTTTCTCGCTCGCTCTGTCAACCGAATTTTGTAATCTCGTCGTAATCCAATTGCTGTCGTCACCGAACGAAACGGACCAAACAAAAAAGAAAACAAATCAACCGAGTGCGTCGCGTCTAAAGCGTCTCATCGAACGGACCCATTGATACTGGGCCCCATTGAGATGGCAAATCTTTGTGGCGATGGCGATGGTCATCCATGCCGCAAAAAAAAAAACAACACAACAGTCAAAGAGAGGGGGTCCAACACACAGAAAAAAAAAGTAGTAGCCGCAGAAAACGCCAAGAAGCTTGGAAGGCAGAATAAAAAGAGAACTTCAAGAACTTAAAGTCAGGTGTCGCCCCCCCAAAAAGGCTGAAAAAAAACCAGCCAAGTTGTGTTTTGTGTATTTGAATGGAAAGCAAAACAAAAATTGTCTCTCTCTGTGCCGAATGACACACTCTACACACACACTCAGTCGATGGGGCAACAGGGCAAACAGAGAAGAAGAAGAAAAGCGCCAAGAAAGAGTGAAAAAGAAAGATAAACAGGCAAAGAAACGACCAGCCACCCCGTGCTGTGCCGTATGAGTGATTGTGATTCGTTTACGCCTCGGGCAGTGCGCTGGTGTGTGTATATGCGACCGAAATGATATATAAATAGAATTGCTTTTTTTCTTTCAGCTCTACACACACACACACCGAAGTGGCAGGAGGGCTCTTATCCGTTTTGAAAAATCCTGTGACACTGTAAAATGTGTCCACTCTGCTATATGGATGCATATAAGTGGAAATGGGTGAGATCACGCACACTCTGGCAGTTGGATTTTTATAACTAAAGGTGGAGAGGGCGAGAGATTTTCTCTTTTGCGTTATGGCTTTGAAAGAGAATAAAAACCAAGTGTCGGTCAGGTAGGTAAACTGTTTGGAAATTCTCATGGTTTTGGTACTTTTGTTCGGAAAGTACCTTTCGCAGTTTGGGTAGTTTTTAAGAGACTCTGGGCAGATTGTTTACTTTGGGAAAAAAGAAAATCGGTGGGTGGCGGGGTGGACACTTTGCCTCATTACCACGGCACTTACGCTCGCGGTCTTGGAACTTAAATTAGCTTGCGACCCAGACAGATGGGCAATGATATTTAACTTTCTACAAAAGTCAGTAGTTTCCATAACTAACTAGACCTACCTATACCTACCTATAACACAACTTAAACGTCGTAAATTACTGTTGAGAGCAACAAATATTGTCTACTTTTAAACAAAAGTGTGACATAAGCGCTCATTCAGCAAATAATAATTATAGTTCAGAAGGGGCTGCTCGAGCGCATTTAGCCAGAAATGTTGTTGCCCCTCACGTGCCTATTTAACGTTTGTGTTATGTAGCGGTTTCCATCTCAAAATGAATTAAAGCGTCGGAAAAAGCATTTCTGGTACCTACAGTATCAAGAAAGAAGAAAGAAAGAAATCGGTCTGTAGGCTTGACAGTGGGGACATTCGGATACCTAGTTCATGTAGAACGTCAAATATAGATTTGTCTGGAATGTGAATACAAATGCGTAAAAACGGTCAACTTTAAGTGTTGCTACACCTAGCTATATTCTCGAACCTTATTTTGAAGTTTGACATTTCGAAATGTCAACTGAGTATATGCATGCAGGATTGTCTTGAATAGATATGTCGGCTGCCCCTCAATGAACTGCAACTCAGAGAACTATTCACGTGCCAAATGTGGGCCAATAAAAACTGAAATATACGTTCCTACATCAAGTCAGTCAGCTGCCACCTGCCAGACTTACTAAACTAGAATTCCGAATGTCCCCAATAAAACGTAGTTTAATAGAAAGGTTAGATAAGCGTCTACTACAAAGAAGAACCTGCTTATGTAATAATGGGCTAACTGCTTGTGCGTTTTTCTGAGTGGAGACAGATACTAAAGCGAGAGGCGTCAGCAGATTGGTAATGTAGGTAGTTATCTATAGGTAATTGACGCATATATATATATAGCTGCACAGTGTAGACGGGCTGCCATTCCCTTCCACTCAGAACGAAACCGCCGATGTTGGTGTGCCACCTTTTCAATTAAAGATTCTCGGTTCGAAGTGATTTTTAAAGTCTGTGCCATTCGATTCCTCAAAAGCTTATTGAAGGGAACGTTCAAAAAGGATCTTGAGCAGTAGGACGAAAACTCATACCACAGCAGAACAGTTTTGCCTAAATCTACCTTTACCGAAAATGTTTTGGTAGGTCTATAGAGCTTTCATTTGAATTTAATAAAGTTTCCACTTAGCTGACAACGTAACAAACCAATTTTGGGCTTGCTTTTTAGCCCCATCTCATTTTCAATTGTCACAGCTATAATTAAGTGCCTTATTTAAGAATGCATCCATAAGTTTCACAGCCAAAGTGAAGTTGGTTGCAGTTGAAATCTTAAAATCATGAACACATTCAATTTCCTAAAATAAACGCCCAGAAAGAGATCCAGCTAGCTGCCTCAATTCATGGAATAAACTAGTGTTTAATATATGAATTTCCACCATATCTATTTATTGGATTTATAAGGAAAAAAGGCCGGATAGGGTTCTGTTTCCGATTTAGTTTTCAGTCGATATTTGCTTTCTTGAAATACTGTCCCTATGTTCGTACAAATTTAAGAGCCATATCACATGGGCAAAGGAGAATATGGGACAAGCTATCGATGCTATATAAAGTAATAAAATAGGTTGTCTTAAAGCACGTAAGATATTCAGCATTTCAAAAACTACCCTCATTTGAGTAGTGACACGGCTGAAAAAAGAATTGAACGGCTTAAGACAGTTTTCAATCCTGAAGAAGAAAACTAATACCCAATTCACACCGAGCCGAAAACCGGGCTTTCGCCAAAGCAATCGAAAACTTCATCGAAAACAGAAGTTCTCCCATGCACATGTATTTCAGTTTTCAAAACGAGTCGTTTTCCTCGAAAACACCACGAAAACAAAAGCACCTCTTGGAATATTCAGCAAATTCAGCAGATCCGCTGACAACTGTCAGAACTCACAACTTAAAGTCACTTTCCACACTTAATTGGTGGGCTAATATTATTTTGAAATGCGCTGAATTAATTTTATTTGTTAATTTATGCGATCGAAATTTGTCACCAATTTGTACACAGAAGTTTCACTACTTGTGTCTCACTGCTGATAGAAACGTCAGACGAAAACCAGTTGGTGTTCGGTGTGAGTGCATCGACGCGTTTTCGATGAAAACATGGTTTTCCGCTCGATGTTAATAGGGTATACCTTATTGCTCGAGCTTGAAAAGAGATTATAGGGATGCCGACTCGAAGTCTTACCTCGTGGAGGATGAAATATAAAAGAAGCAGCATTTAGATTAGCACATAACCATTAAATTCATAACTTGATGACGTTTAAGACGACAACCGAAGTAGCGACATCTTACATTAAATGTTGAAACTACCTTGAAGTTATCGAAAAAGTAACGAGTAAGGATTATGTGCTTTTCACATGAACACTAAGAAACACAGTGAAAGAAAACCTTATTCAAACTGACATATGCTTAACGTTTGTGTCACTTTGACAATTCATTTAACCTGACAACAAAATGCATATTGTGAACGCCAACTTCAAAAAAACCAAAGAAAGTGCAAAGTTTGATGAAAAAAATATGTGACAGTCAGTGCTAACATCAGCACAAACATGTGTCAAAGTACCTACACAAATTTTCAAAGACACTCTCACAAACGTGCATAATGTTTAACAAGCTTAGTTTAGGCTCGTGTGTAGCGTAGGTATTATGAGCAAGTGCGTTGCATAAAATTTCGTTCTTGCGAACCTTATACAGCTCGTATGGCTGTTGGGAAAGGTTCATAGAGATAGGGCACCAGTAGTCAGAACCAGAGATAATACTGAGACCCCTAACTTCGTCCGATTTTCCGTTACTTGCCTAAAAGCGATATTTTTAGGGATCGGTCATAATTTTGTGCGCTAGTATTGTTACACAGAAATTCGCATTGACAAATGTCACGTAACATCAACAATTCCGGCTCACCCAACCCACTCACAAAAATTCGAGCCACTTCCGCTGTCGGCAAAGTTGCTGTCAGGGTTCATAGAATTTTATCCGTTAAATCTGAACAGCTCCCCCCTGTACATTTACTAGTGAAGTGGGGGCTGACTATGAGAGACACGGTTCCTTTAAACGTTCTCCAGTCGAAATGATCTTCTATAAGAGAAAGTCTTTCTTTGGATACCGCATAAGCATATACTTCAAATAGATCCTCAGATTGTCGAAACTTACTGTAGTCTGAAAGAAGGTATATCTTTTAATCCAAAGTAAAAGATTATCTCGCAAGTGTGGCTGTAAACCAACGAGTCAGTAGTCCGAACCTGAAGTCAATGCCCAGCTGAACGTACCACAAATTGGGAAACTCAGCGAACTAAGTGATACCTCAGGAACCAGGGTCGAGTATGATTTAATTTCTGAAGAACTCTGAACTAAGTGAACTTATACAGAATTCGCTTCTACGAGTATTTCGAGAGCCGATTGATACAAACGGGCCTTTGAAGTTCTTGCACTTAAGACTAAGTCTCTAAGTCTAAGTGTAAAGAAAGTCACAAGATATTGGTATCTAGACATGAACTCAATGGAGAATAATCTTCAATTAGTTCCTTTAGTTCACACGAATAAAACAAATTGCTGCACTCAACCCACGTCCGCGAACTTCTAGTGCAGTTGATATGTGATACTGATAGCACTCCAAGTCTTACCTTTGCACTTGTTGACGCGTGGAAAGTGACCCAATATGCCATACGCAAGGAACTACCTCAATGAACTAAGTGATCTTCTTAGGAAAAGCTGGTGCAACCCGCACAAATTGTCGGCTAAGGGACTGTGCTTACAACCTGTGAGTAATATGGCTATATTCAACTCAATTTTGCTTAAAATCTTGGCAAATCGTTAAGCCCCTCCGGTCTTCACCAGGCGTCATAAGATGTTGCGCCTAATGATCGAAGTATGTAGGTAGGTTGCAGTTCCCATGCAGCGCTGATGTCATCTCCCATTTAGGTACCTATTAGTCGGCCTCCTCGATGTAACCACGCATCCAGCTCTAGTTCAACAGAGCGGGAAATGCATTTCTCCCAAGCCGAAAGCACCTCACAGCCAGCCCTAATCCGATAATTAATCAGTTCAACATTATTTCTAATGACTGCCACTTGAGAAGTATGCCGACGGCATTTACGCACCGCAATCTTTCAAATCAATAAAGAGCCATTGAGCCCGCCCCCTGTTCCTGTTCCCGTATATCTAGCCAGCAAAACAAAATAAATGTTTTTCAATGTTCGGAGTTATGACGTTCAACTAATTGCCACTCTTTGATCGGGAGACCACTCATCATCATCCGACGGTGTGTTCGTATTTATTTTTTGCGCCCAAAGGCGAGAAAGATGTCCCGAGGCCGCCGAGCGCATCGATTACCATTAATTGCCGCGCTAAGTACTGCTGTAGTATCAGCTGCGTAACGATATCTAATGACTTTGCGTTGATTTACCCACGCTCGGCGTTGGTGTTTTTGTTTTTTTGTTTAAAGTCGGACGCCGAACGACTTTAACAATTCATCATTCAACGAGCGCGGCTGTGTGTGTGTGGTAGCATCCTTGAGAAGAATCTCATCGCGCGTTTACTGAATCACGTTGAAATTTAATTTTACCACTTGCCGGTGCCCGATTAAAGTGGGCCCGCCGCCAAAACAACAACAGCAGCAGGTCGGCCCCAACTCCACTGAGAACGAGAGTGTGTGCCCTCCGAAACGGAGGGCCAAAGCCAATACTCTTACGAATCGCTGGAATTGGGAAATGGGAATTCTCTTTCCCAGCATTTGTTGGTCCAGCTCCACTCATTCTCTTTGGCAGACAGGCGCTCTGGCTCTGAAGCCGGAGCTCCACTTCATGCGGGAATGGATACCGAAAACCAGATACTCGCAGCCTCACTCCATTCCGTTTGGATGGTCTGTGTGGTAGTGTAGTGGTGGCGGCGGCTACGCTATACTACAAAAGCAGAAGTGTGTGTAGAGCTGGAGCGACTTTCAAATCGAATTAAATGCACGGCGACACTTTGGACATCGGGCGGCAGTAAAACTCCTACAAAAGGGGGGCGACACATATACAAAAGTCACCGTCACCATCGCCGCCACCGCCACCGCCACAGTTGGGGCAGTTTTCTCTGTTGCTCTCGCAGCGCCTTGGCACTCGGTTTGGTCGGCGACTGTGTAGAGTGCGCGGGATTGTGAAATGCGACACAAAATCGCGCTACGGCGACGAATGGGAGCCCAGGCCACCTCGAAAGTGTCGTTGTGTGTGCTTTTATTTGGTGGGACGAATCGAAAATCCAAATCTTTGCCAAAGAGAGAGAGATGGCTAATCGCTAGGTGTGGGAGCGAGCGAAGCGACTGCTTTATCTGTACTTACCGTCATTTATAATGTTAGTTAAAGCGGCGACACTAGCGACGACGACGACAACACCACTTTGCGATTGCGATTGCGACCTGTGACCGAATTCGGTGTTAGGTAGTGGAGTGGAGCAGGACTGGGGGCTTGTTTGTCGTCCCAGCGACACTGTGGGATCGAGAAGGAGACAAACAGCGTTGTAGCTTTATATGGGGGCATGATTAGAACCCGCTTTTGTGACATTCGCGCGACAGAGATGGTGCTCGCACTATGGGTGTGGTAATTGTCAGGAGATGGAGTGACCACTCGCTGGAAGATGGCCACAAGGAGTAGGAGAGCCGATTCGCTTGAACGCTCGAAGTTTGACAGAAATTCGTTTGTAGTTCTTGGCCGGGCATGGTGCAGATGAATTTAATTTGCTCTCAGAAATGCTGTTTGTTTTGTTTCTGTTGACTGCTGTGGCAGGTGTCAAAGTGTCTGCGAGCAAGGGACGTGGCGAATAATTAACTTTTGCAATGACAGTGAGTTTATCTGTATAGTGAGGAACAATGGGCTTGACAGGTTTGAAAGGCAGCTTTTAAAACACAGAAGCTTGCAAATATTAAATGGGGTTGATGTTGAAAGAAATCCACTGTAGGACTGTAGGGACCTAGGTACCTATATGGGGACTGACACTAGCGCCACGTTGCCCTCGCGTCAATCTACCGAATGCATTTGCTTTCCTCTTCATTTATAATTTTTCCTGGTAACACTTTCTTTCCAGTTCTTCCCTAAATCTTTTAAAGGGACCCCATTCCAAAACAAATCGCGCAAAAGTTCAGTCTTTATCCTTTGTAGGTATTTGCCTACTTTGATATTTAAAGTTGCGTTTTAAGGAAACAATATATTAAGACACAGTTTGGCCAATTCGTTTTTAAGCTACAAATTGTTGATATCTATGCAACAAGGTAAAACAATGCAAAGTTGGTCAATACTTAGAGTGGAGATAAGTTACAGCACGCTCAAAAATTGGCTCTAACAGTGTGCGATTGTTGCTCGGTTAAAAAACAAGGTATTCGTTGTTAAATACTACCGATATGAATGGGTAAAACACACTTTATCAGTTGTTAAGAACCAAAATTCTAGATAAATATCAACAAGTTGGTTAAATTCAACAGAGATAGTTTGTTATTTACAGCCGAGAAAAATTGATAGTAGGTTATTTTTAGCCGAGTTTCCTTAAACAAGTTGACTCGGTTAATTTTAATCCACTAACTCTGTAGGAGCTTTATTAACAGTATCACTTGGTAGTTTTTAACCGAAAGTTGGTTGATTTTAAAAAAGTGATTTTTCTGGATGCTGCGAAGTTATGCAACAGTAAGAGAAATATTTTTTTCACAAGAAAGAACAAATTTACAAATTTAATTTGAAAATGAAAATGAGAATATTCAAAATGGCCGCTTAGAAGATGGTGGCTTCTGACAAAAAATGATGACCCCTTTCAGTGGAGCTGATGAGTAGAACTCTCCACCATAGGCTTCCATCGTTTATTGTGGCCAGCTAAGTGATCTGCAGGTCTTCGTAGATATCCGCGAGTGTTAGGGCGGCCGCAGTGGTCCTTCGAAATAAAATATAAGTTAATAATGAACGTCGTCTGTCATACAAAGCCTGCAGCTACTTTTTAAAAATGAATTGGTCTTTACGATCAGTGATCTTGCAGGATCCAGTGGCAGATCCCACTAGAAAATCACCGATCACGATGATCAAAATTGCACTGAGCGAATAAAAAGATCAAGTTGGCATTTCTTTTTCGATTGTCATTAACTTTAAGAAGTGATCCTCAAACTTATCCTTTGTAGGTACCCTAAAAAAAAGTTTATCTTCTGTGTGTCATTTCATTTGATCTGACCTCTGGAGCTCTAAGATATTGTTGAAGATAGTGATCCTGATCGCGAGGTGATAGTACGTTGGTTTTGATCGTGTTCAGCTCAAGTGGATCAGTGATCAGAATTGTACGCATACCTATATTGTAAAAAAAAATTCAAAAGCTAAGAAATAATCTTGATACAAAAATGTCAAAGCCAAAAGGACGTATTTACTCATCACCCCATCAAAGGAGAAATATCCAGTGATCGTGTCGATCATGATCACCATCACAGAAAGCTAAAACAGGTTGTAAGCAAAACCTGACTGTCAGACTTCCGCGCAGCTATTTCATTCAAATAATAGTTCCTTGCTATGCTGCGCGCAAGTCCTTGTCCGTGCTACTTTATCCTTTCTGCAGCCAAGACAAAGGACCCTTTATGCTAAGCCGCCGAATCATAAAGCAATAAAAGAAAAATAACCAAACAACCCCTTACAATAAAAACCTAAAAAGGAATTGGTTCAATTCAATACTTAACCCTTTCGTCCGGAGGACACAGCATCCATAACCAAGTCCTGAATGACACAAACTCTGCGTGGATATATTTCTCCGCAATTTTGTTCTTCCTTTTTCGCCGGTTTTATGACTCTGCACATGCAGAGGAATTTCAACCGTACACACATATCAGGACATGCAACAGGCTCCCGACAAAGATGATCCTGATTGGTTTACAGCCTCCTTTTATGGATGGCATTTAGTTAGATATGTGATCAGTTTCTATATCCCTGTCCTTTTCGGTGCGGTGTTTGGCGAGAATCAGATCGACTCGACACGAAAGGGTTAAGCTAAAAGGATGAGATGATCATAAAACACGAGCTGGATGTGGGTGAAGGCGAAAGGGTTAAGGGTCTGCATTAACACCCTGATAATATAATTACTCCGATATGCCGGTCGGTGTCTCGCTGAAAGGATTCTTTGTCAGTTTGCTGTAAATGCGCTTCATTTTTGTCAGTAATTATACGTCCTAATGAGGCCGGGGCAATAAACAGAAGACAAAGGATCGTTGCGCGTTTCGAGTTGCAGGCGTGTCGCGAGTTTTATTTCAGGAATGTCCCATCGAAAGGGTTAAATGTGCGCGCATACGACTTATCCGTCAGCCAGCTTAACCCTTTGATGCAGTTGTCTGGTTGTTTAGAATTGTACGGACGCGGACACACCAGCACCAGGTATAGACACGAGTCTGTTGATTTGTTTGGAAATATTTTGGGCGAGAGAGTTTATGAGCGCATTCGAGGAAGTGCGGGACTTTGTCATTGTCTCTTTACCATTTCATGCAAAGAGAGGAAAATGTCATTTGAATTTTGAAACTGTGAAAATTGTCATCGGGGGATTGTATTTAAAATGTGATACAAAATTTATTATTGTGAGGATGCTGAGCAGAAAGCCTAGAGAGACTTATTTTTTTGAGAATTCTCAATAAAATGAAAGAGTTCAGACGCAAACTGTGTTTTTGAAAAATGTTTTTTTTTTTTTTTTTTTAATGCTGGTTTTTCTTGCCACATAAACGTCTGCATTTCTGCAAAATAGAGTCTCCTCATTTAATTTTTCTTCTTTTGAAGTGAAAACTCGTAAGTCTAGTTGGACTTTAGGTAGGTAATTAAAATCAACCATGAAACGAAAAAGCGACAGGTGAAATGAAATAGCAGCAGGAAATCGCATAAGGGGGTAGCGTGCGGCGTGGTAATGCAGTTCAAGGCGAATTTACGGCTTGTAAGCACAGATGAAACGAAAAACGCGACGGGAAACGGTTTTCATGCAAAAATCAAGTGCGCAGTCGGGTAAGGAATACTTAGTACTTAAAAGTACTGCTGATCTAGGGCGAGTATCCTCACTTTACCTATTTACCGATCTCCATGAAATTTCATTCCTATCGTCAAGGATTCTATAGGCTGACCACGATTATTGGTGGATGACTTAGATGAACCTCTTCTCGACGAGTGAGTACATTTTAAATGCCGTCTTCGAATGGAATCCATTTCACAATTAAGCTCTCGATTCTGTGAAAATTTAACTCGGATTATCCATCTGAAGCCATGCGACAAAATAAATGATTTTGGGATGCGTCGGTGAAACTTTCAAAATTAGATTTCGTCAACCTTAGGAAATATTTGATCGCTGTCTGAAGTACGCTATTAACAGAAAGTTATGACGGACAAATTGCAGGCGTAAGGACTAAATACAGATTACACAACGAAACCCTAAAAAATGACAACTGAAATGCAGTGTTCAAGAATGGATAGCTCTCCGAGATGTGAACATCGCAACTGCGAAGAGATCAAAAGAGCTATATATATACATATATAGACAGATAATTTATTACAAACCAAATTCAAGAACAATTTTTTGTTTTTTTCTGTACGAGCGTAACACACAAAAGGAGATTATCACCCTTATTCCGGGTGCCAATAAATAAACGATAAGCGATATGCTTATCAAAAAAATGTAGGCCCATTTTATTCACTATCGTTCAACTTGCCGATAACTCCGAGGTCAGCCAGCCTCGGGGTTGATTCGAAAGAGAGAGCTGAGCGGCAAGTTCAAATTGCTATTCACTACTTTAATTCTGAACTCATCAGTTGAAATTCAAAAGTTGGCGTACTTGCTGTTTCAGAAATATCCCTCGGATATTTGTGACAGATGACACCAAATATGTGAGTTCAACTTTGGGTTTGAATTTCGGCCGTCACTTTCGTCATAGAAACAAAGCATACTTTATGATTTTCGTTTTAGGGAGTAGATATACATATAAAATAAAATATATTGGAGGGAGTTTCGCTTTTACGAAAAAGTAACTAGCTGTTTGCAGAAGCTCCCGCAAGATTGTCAATGGCTTAGGACACTCGTTTCAACAAACAATTAACGCCAGTTGAATTGACACAAGTCCGTAGCAGCGTAGCAACGATTAATAACTGGGTTATTGGTCGGAATTCACTTGATCTTATGAAGACGAAAACAACGAAACTCAAAAAATATATGCAATAAATTCCAATTCTTTTCCAGCCACATGGCAACGAATTCATTATAAGATGATGCACCATCATTGTCTTCCGCTTTGAAAGACGGAAATGAGAGATGAAGTCGCGGTCGTCCCGTTTTTCGAGTCCAACACGTGGTAGCATCTTGTATAGCCGTCTTTCACAGACCAAAATGCGGTCGTCTTCTTCGCTGCCCGAATCAGACGATGGACCATCTTTCCAGAAATAATTTGAACGATACATCGTTTAAGTTTTTAAAATTAATATTTGATTATTTTCGCCGCTTGATTTGAAGTTCGCACAGTCAAAAATAGAAATGACGCAAAAATTCGAAGTTTACTCTACAACTTCTACTATTTCGGGGAGTTGAGAGAACCCAAAGTTGATTAACTTTGAGTTAATAAAAGTAAACTCGGTTGAAAATAAAAATCCCCAAGTTATTTTCAATTTCGAGTGAAGCCTTAGTCGTTGGTGTTATGATTGTCAATTATCAATGAATGATTGACTGTCATCAACTCGTACTAGATTTCCATTTTGGAAGGAGCCAAAGTGGCATTGCGACTGTCAATTTTGATCAATTTTTTTGATAAATGTCAATTGTGGACTACAAAATTAGAACGCTGCAACAGAGAAATGCAAGTTTTCTGGAAAATTGTAACTCTGCCTATATTTAAAATTGTTGGTTTTAGGGCAAAAGTTGTATGCAACAAAAAACAATTGGAGCGATTGGTTCAACTAATGAAAGAACATTGAAAATGAATTTGTTCAAAATTCAACTTGCAACAAAAGTGTGAGCTTTTTTTATTGGACTTGAACGGCTTCTTTCCTCCGCGGCGCGAATGGCAAAAATGGCAAAGGGTATGAAAATATAAGGAATAAATCTTTTCTTAATTCCAATCGCAATTATTAAAGGTATGGGCCGATATTTCGGTCTTCGAGTACATTAACAAAAAACATCTTTTGGGACCAATGAAACAGTTGACCGTGAAAGGCCTATGGAATGTTCATTCCCAACGCTCATTTGATATGACCCATGAGCACATAGCCGCAATCCTGTTGCAAGCTTTATGATGTTTGGTTTCGATTTCCTCCTGATTGCTGGTTTTAACTCTCGTCCATTTCACCCAATAAATATGAAAACGCTGGCTACGATTGACGAAAATGCCTTACAAAACTGAACGGATTACTCATAAGAATGAATATTAATTACAGAGTTATGTACTCACTCACATATTGTAATTCTAGAGGATTAGAAACATCCCGTAGCTGCCTTCTTTTCCTGAAAATTTCCAAAAAAAACAGAGGATTACTTTTCATCGTCAGGAAACAATTCTACGCAACACATTTGCGGTAGAATTAAACAAATAAAATTGTTTGCTGTTGACAACTGTCAAATATCATGCCGCATTCACAACAGTCAATTTATTCACAGTAACCATCATTTTTATCAAATGAGTTACACAATACCAAAAATTGTTTTAATTGACAAATTTGTCAATCGTCAATTGATTGACAGTTGACACTCGCAAAAGGGGTGAATAAAAAATAGTTTTTAATGACACTTCAATTAGTTATAGCAATATCAAATAAAATGTATGATGTGGTGGCCATAAACAAGAAATTTAAGTTAGAGTTAAATCAGAATGTCGGAAGTAACACATTCTAGCCAATTATTCACCCATTTTCAAAACATTCTCAACAATTTCAAAACCCAATGGCCGCAACAATTTCTAAAGTACTATTCTGGCCGCATTAAAAACATATGTCATCCGTTGATGGGGTCTCGAAGAGTAGTATTAGATAACTGAAAGTCTTTTTGAATTCCACATGCTGGATCTGAACTTTCCTTTTCGACAATCTCAATAAACCAGGTCAAATGAGTTGAGGCACATAGTGCTACTTGAGTTTTTAAATAAACCGCCACTCCTACCTACCTACCATCCGTGAAAGCAGTTGGTGAGCCTTTGAAGCCTAGCGCAAAGATGAGATTATTGCAGATGAGAAATAGATACATAAATATTTATTTCGTTTATAAATTACATAGGCTTGTTGCTGAATTACAATACAGAGATATGATAACTTAATGTACATTTATCTTTCTACTGAAACATTATTTAATAGCCTAATTATTTCTGTGTTATAAATACAATTTTTATTTTTCAGGGAAACAACGAGAAAACCCACAGTTGAATGCTAGATGAGAAATAGAATAGGACCGAAGACAGAGCCTTGGGGTACACCCAGGGTAAATAACTTTATTTCGCTCCTTCTGAAGTTTTCACCACTTGCGGACACGTTTAACTCGAACTTCTCAGACTTGCTGTTTTATTGCTGCATTAAAACCATCACCGAGTCATAAATGAAGTTATTGTCTGTTGCTGCCATTACAAGACGACGTTTGCTACAGTTGGATTTTGAGATATACAGCTGCTGCTCAGCAGACTTACTGGTCTGTAGCTGTTTGGTTTATTGGAATAAGTATCACCTTACCTATTTTCCAAGCCCTTGGAAAGTATTGGATTTTAACACAGACATTTCAAATAAATGTTAACTATCTAATGGCTGATTTGGATAGTTGTTTTAGACACATATTTCTTATACCATACCATCCGCTTTTTTTGCTGGCAAGCAACACAAACAATCTTCAACGCTCTTCTCGAGGCATATCAGTTGTTTGTTCAATAAAATTTGTAGTAGCCTCATTAAGTAATTGGATGGTATTGGCGTCGCCTAGATGTTGGGACACAGAATGATTTTTCAAAAAGGTAGAGGCGTATTTAAGGCCTTTATCGCCCATCGAGGTAAACGACTCTAAATGGGATTAAGGCGTCATCATAGCTAGGCAACAACTGCCAAAGATCAATAAACACGGGGGACTTGGCGGTCTTCAGATCAACTAACAGTCACAGAATAGGTGAGTATGTTACTAACAGTGGGATTATCAAGATGTGTAAAGTAAAAAGAGCGCTGGCTCTTGGCTTCGCTTGAGATAAGCCTGATATACCGAACATATTGCTAAGTGCATTATTATGCGACACACGTCCATATAGGTGGAGCATTTAACCACCTTCGTATCGCGGATGGGAATCAAAGTGCATGCGACCATTATGTTAATAACAGAATATGTCAACGTCTTTGGAACTATGTTCAGAATGGAACTGCATGCACCTTGAATCCAGTCTAAAATCCTTACTACTGATAGGTATTAGGCATTGGGAATTTGCACCTCATTATGGAAAGGACTCGAGGAATGCATAAGGAGGCGTCTGCGATATATCCTAAAAGGCGATGGGCAAAAACCATACTTATCAACCAGATAGCTGTGGGATATGCCTTCTTAAAAGCTGCAGGATAACGAAACTAGACAGCAGGAGTGGTGTTAAATTACATAAATACTAATGAGGCTAAATGGCATTATATCGCATGGCATCGTTCCTTCCAATTAAAGCCTCCAGGTACGTCAGGAGGTACATCAAGAACTATACTTGAAATCAACACAGTTGGCCAAAGCATTTATACTCATCGTAAATTGTGGTGGAACACCTATACGCAGACGTAGGAGTTGCATCCATAATAGTTGCCTGTTCAAAAATTCTTCAGCTCACAATTGTATAGTCCTTAAATCAACAAACCCAATTATTTGCTGAAAATTCCGCATCCAATCGATTCCGCTGTATTGCATAACCCAATTCGCATAACCATCACTTGCATACCTACTCGGGATCAAAGATTAATAAACTGCTTCCAAGCATATAGAAGGAGGAAAGGCAAAAAGAAGGCTGCAGACCCACACAACATAAATGACACAGGATCGGCTCAGATCATGTCATTTATGACAGAAGGTCTCCGAAAATTCCCATCTTCTCAGGTTACTCCGCGACAAAAACAGACTATGGCTGCTGAAATAAAACCAAAAAAAAAAGAAAGAAACCTTCGCCCTTCATCCTACATCCTCTCCAAGCCATCTGATCTGGTTAGATGCAATTTTTTGCCAACCATCCGAAATGTCAGAATGAAAAACGAAGATTTTCCGAGTGAGAAATTTCCACCAACTGTCGTCGGCCATGTGCACCATGAAATCGTCCTATTTACCCGAGGGATATAGACGCGAACAATCCCATTTGCTGACGAGGTGCAGGGACCCCTCGATTGACACAAGGATGCGTGCATTCTCATAATGCACGAAGCATATTATACATAGGCGAATCCGTAATCCCTCATGTCATCCGCTCGACGATGATCCTTGGACATCTGTCTGCGCCATGTTACAAAAAAAAAAAAAAAAAAAAAACAGTTCAGGATCAACCATCCAATAGGCGGTTGCAGCAAGGAATTGCACAAAACCTCATCATAATCATCAGCATCGGCAGGAGTAGCTGAAGCGTCATTATTGCTTCTGATTGTGTCCCTCCGGCTATTGTTTGCGCTAAGTACTGCCGACCCATTTTCCATTGTCCTTATTGTCCCACAGTGAGACAGAGCCAGCGTTGGCATTGTGTGCCCAAGGTATGGGAATTTAGCGTGACAACAAAAGATACCTTACCTTACCTAGAGTGGGCTCAGGAGTAATAATAATTTCGGTGATGTACCTCTCGCTCTCTGATGGGCTGTTCCTGTTTATTGTTCAGGAGACGATTTTGGGACCATATACCGGCTTTGTTTGGATTTTTTTCTTCTGTCGACGGTTGGAAAGATGAAACCTGAAATGTCGTCTGACTGGTCGATGGTGACACATGGGGACGACGTTCGGCGACAATAGACGACAGTATGGTTTGACAAATTTCGACGTGCCCATTGGTTGGAAAAGGAGACGGACGACCAGGACCAATGGCACATCAGTGTTCGATGGTAAGATGGATGTCAACCGAGTAGGGGACAGTTTTGTGGACAAATAGATAGGTGACGGAGGTGACTGAATAGGAACAAGGACCTGTAGTTAAAATGGTCGTCGGAAGGTAGGTATATGCCATTGTTTATGGGGTGCCATGCTCAGTAGCGTTTGGCAGTGCAAGCAAGTCGTGCGCTTTCAGTTCAAAATAGAGGGTGCGCTAATACAGATTGATCGGCCGATAGACAGACCTATCTAACGATTCGGGATCGCCCGATAGAATAGTTGAATGTGCTCCCCATCAATGATAACGTCTGCCAACTATCGCCCGACTTGATGGTTGGGCTTTATCATTGATAGGGCGATAGTTGGCAGACTTTATCATCGGTATATATGGTGTAGATATGGTTTACAATGCACTTAAGTAGACCTGCCGATTATCCAATCGTTTATGCTCACTGCTGTTATCTTCAAACTGCGTAGCTTGTAGTCCAAGCACACTACCAAGCTTTGATCGGCCGACAGTTTAATCGGTTGCGTAGTTAGTAAGAAGATAGACGGAAGTGTGTTTTCCTTAAAGACTGACAAAGCGACTGATGAAATGGTTTGACAGGCTACCCAATTCCTTGTCTATGATAAAGTTCGCCAACTGTCGGCCGACTGATTTTACAGTATGGCTTATTATCTATGCAAGAGCGGAGATTTACCGAGTACCCAATTGGCCATTCTCTCTGCAGTCAAACCAAAACTATACAAGCCCTAGCAGTCGGCTGGCTTTCTATCGGCCGACTGTTGAATTCCTTCAAAAATTAGCATTTTAAGACATACATACAGAAGGGCCAATTAAATAATTTGATGGTCTTGTCGATTCCCTTGAATTGCAAAGTCGGCCAACTATTTGCTCAGTATTGTGGATATGGCAAGAAATATAGCAAAGCCGCCTTCGATGTTCCAGACGATGTTTTTAAAATGTTCCCGATCATTTCAGTCCAAAACAATTTTACCTATGAAAATGTTAGGAAACATGGTTAGAAAACGATTTCCTAACAGACGTCGATATATCAGTGGGTTGGGTTCAAAATTCTTGATCCGTCAAAATTCCGCTTTCAAAATTGCGTTTCCAACATTTTGCTTTCTTAATTTCTGCTTTTCAAATACTGCTTTACAAAACTTTTGCGAACAATAAATAAAGAGAATAAAGCATTTCGCAAAGCAAAAATTAAGAGAGTATTTTCTTTTATTTTTTAATCCATTTTTTTTTTTTTATTTAATTTATTAATTTATCTTTTCATGGTTTAATTTTTTTTTTTTAAATTAAATTTCGCATTTTGTCTAGGTTTTTCACTTTTATTCTTTTGTTGTTATTTTAAATATGATTTTCTGTTTCACATTTAATTTTGATTTTTCTCATAAATTTAAAAATTGTTTTTTGATATTGCCGTTTTTTTTGTTGTTATGTTTTGTTTTTGTTGTTATTTTTTGTTTTTGTTGTAGTTGGTAAAAAGCGGAATAAGCTGAATTTTTTTGCTGTAAATTTAAAAAGCAGAATTTTGAAAGCACAATTTCAATCCGCTCCCATCATCCAACATCAGTGACTATTGGGCGCACTCGCATGTAGAACAGCTCAGCACAACGTGGAAGGCCTAGATATTTTGGTTTTGTAAACCGTGTAATCTGCTAGTTGATTCCTAGAAGCCCATCCGGCGAAGCGGTGCTTTCTGCTCAGCGTTGCAAGAAGCGGCCCCCTGACGAGAGCACAGACCCAGAGTGGCCTATGAAATAGGTTAGTTGCTGTTCAAGGTTTTGTTGGCCGCCAACGGCACATCACCATCCTTAGCACAACATATTTCCAAATATAAATTTTAGTCCTTGGATTTTTTTTGTAAATAACTTCGGCCAAGTTTTTCTCTCAGTGCACTCACGAAATCAATTGCGATCTTCAACTATTCCGCTCCAATGAATTGTTGTGGGATCTTGACGCCTTCTCTGCACTGGCAGTCGTAGTAGGTATGCGATACGAAACTCAAGTAAATATTCGAAACGCGATGCCCATATGTCTGCCCGGGCTAACTAAGCCGTGCCGCCACCGATCGCACCGATCACACCGATCATAGCTCGAGGTGATCTAACAACAACAAACAACTTTACCCACCTTTCTCGTCTTCCTTGTGAGTATTTCCTTTTTTCTGTTCTTGTTGTCTTTTAAGCTCGGCAATTGGATGTGATGATCGATACGATCAGTAAGAGGGAGAGAGAGAGAGTGCGCACTCGTCCAACGATCCGCCGCATCGGTACTCGCGCGTATTTGTCCTGGTTTAAGGTACGTGTGATATGACCAAACTGGTATGAATGTGGGAACTTGTGTGTGTTCGCACAACACCCGGGAGATATGCTTAGATCGAGCAGCTCCCCCCCCACCCACCGACTCGCCTCTCTGGTGATTGCATTTGTATACCAAAGCGTCCTCGGGCGGCTGGTCTCGTATATGCGCTCCGTTGCGCTAAAGACTTTCGCCGATTCTGTTGTGGGTTCATATACGCCATCCGCATATATGGATGTGGATTTTGTTATCTCAATCTCTCGTGAAACATGGTCGTCCTCGTCCAAGCTGGAGTGGTGACTCCAACTCTGATGGTCTTGGGAAATATCGTTCGGTCGGGGCAGGAGAAATATTTTGATGGCTAATATGTGTTCCTGATATGAGGACATGCAATTTTTGAGCCGGTGGACAGGTTTTTCTAGCCCCCCACAACCATGTGACCATTGCGCGCTGCCATCTGGAGGAGCGCAGCGCGCACTGAATCTGCGTGGTATCTGTATCTGTTTATCTCAAACCGTTTGCAGCGGCTTTAGGTGAACTTATGGAATTATATGGCATGTGGTCGACGATGATGATGACGATGCTGGTGGTGTTGCTGGTGGTGGTTTTGGTTCCATAGCGTCGCGTCGTCATCCATTGCGGATCACATGTGGATTATGGAATGAGCTGCTTGCGTCGCACGTTGTGTTGTACACCTGTAATTCTGGTCGTTATCGCTTGTTAATTAACGAATCGAACATAAGTTCTCCTTAATTCTGCTGCGATGGGGATTCTTTTCTTGTTCCTGGATGGCGACCATATGGAGGCATGTGGGCCTCCGAGCCGTGTGTTCTTATTCCAATCTGCGTTCCATGTGTATAGTGTATGGTGAATGGTGTATGGTGTATGCCGTGTGGCCGCCACGACCGTGGTGCAATTGAAAATATTATTAAAGTCTGGTTGGGTGTCACGCAACTTTAAGTGCACGGGTAGTGTGCAGTGCATGTCCTGCAGCGATGTTGTCACATGGACTGGATGAGCACGAGAACTGCATTCACTGTGTGAACTACTCCCGGTTGGGGGGAGATATTCTCAGAGAGATTGCCTGCACGGTGCGGACCGTTTTGCTTTCGAAAGTGGTCGGCGAGCGACAACGTCAGACGAGGCCATTTCCTGGGTTTTTGTAGAGTGATGATGAACGCTTCGAAGTCGCTGCATAGGATTTTCCAATTGACACGTGACGTAGGGAAGCTTCTTCGTCAAAGAAACGAATCACGGCGGTAAATGGCTCCTTCGAGAAATAACCAATACGGCAGCCACTGGCTAAACAACCCAGTGCGACAACGACCCCAAAACATCAACCCCCTCTTCCGTACAAAGCCTGGCACTTGTTGCACGAGTAGCAAAACTTAAATACCCTCAACCCATCTTTAAGGTCTCTCAAAATGCAGATGAGCTCATGCAAACTCGTTCGCAACAACCGAATGACACGCAGTTCAAATGAACGTCACGCTTCCCAATGCAAATGACGCACATTACACCGGTTGCAACATCACTCGGTACTGTCAACAATTCTTATCTCGCGAGAGACATCATCCTCGGTCGGCCAATTTGCATTATGCCACACAGTAAAACATCAATTTTACTGGCGAAACGCATGTAAGCAAGTGAGCTCATCATCTGCAGCCGCAGTGTACCTACCTACTACCTGCCTATCATGTCATAATCGAATTACCATGCCACAAGCAAGTGGCGCGTAGTGCGTGATCACGGGCGGTTAGCTTGTCACAATCAAGTTTCTGCGACGCATTTGCATTTGGACTCGGCTTACACTCAGCCTCACTTGATGTCTTCATTCGCTAGATGAGTGCGGCTTCTCTGTACATATGCGGGAGCGCACCCAGTTCCCACATGGCCGCCTTTCGTGTACATCCTGTGTGACCCGATCAATGTAGATAGCCACCCCAAAGTCAAACAAACGGGTGCGTTGCACCGATCGCGCGGTAGCACGGCACGATCGTAAAATTGTTTCGTCAGAACTATTTGAATCTTTTTTTTCTCGGGAGAAGGCACAAATATTGTCCCGGTGCACGACGGTATTTCCTGGAGACAGACGCGATAAAACCGTTTTTCTAATGAAACCCGACGACGCTGTGTGTCATTAATTTCGGTCCAATAAAAGAAAATCCATTCAATTGGATTTGTTTAACGAAAACAAACAAATCGCGCACAGACACGAAGCAGGCCGAGGCGGCCTCACGCGCACCGAGATATCGAACGATTTTTAATTGCACTTTAAGAGAATTTAATTACGCACAACAGAGATAAGCTAATTTCGGTTGCTAAGTGGAGTCAGATGCGGTGTGTCATCTGTGTGTGTGCAAGCGCTCTCAATTGTCCAATTAATTTATATCCACTCGGATCGGAGCGAATTAAATGACCAATAGCCGGCAGAGATAAGCAAATCTGTTTTTAATTCAAGAGAAGTGACCGAATTTGTGTGAGCTGACTGATGATGATGACGATTACACGATGCGCGTGTGAAGCGAACGGATGCCGATGCCGAAATATATAGATGTGCTGCAACGACTTTTGTTGCTTTATCAATGGTCGGTTGATTGATGAATTTACGACGTTGATTGCGGACTCCCAGCTTGATCATGGTTATTGTGAATGAATTGGCGGCTTTGCCATCATTCGTTAGAACTGCTGCGAGTGATCATTTGTTGTTAATGAAGAGGACATAAATAACGCGTTATCGCCAACGTATCGACTGTCAGTTTGAGGAAAGTGTGCGTCTTGTCATATGGCAAAGCTTACTGATCGTGCATCGGTCGTCATTGTAAACAGAGATGCAAAATTACAAAACCAATCGAAGGGTGTTCTTCTTGCATTACAAGATATATAAATCTTTTTTTTTTTCAAGATTTTCGAGCTCCCAAATTTGTGAGAGACTTTTCAGCTCAAACACATCAAACTTCATGGATCTTTAGGTGATCTTCGGGGTGGTCTTCATCTAGCTGATCGCATGCCTTGATCGGTTTGGAACAGATCGCGCAGACATTTGCTGTAAGGTTGGACCGATATTTTACTTTATGGAGCACCTTCCGATAAGTGATCGCGACCGCAAGAATTTCAGGTACGCAAAATATATCTACTTCTTTCAATCCTTTAGTTGGCAATAAAAGTTGAACTGCTCCTAAAGCGATCGCTGACTAAACGGACATCAGTCTTGTGGTTATCACTGGCACTTTTCATGGAAAGTTGGATCAGCAGTCTTATACATAGCTAGCGCTACAGTCCGCGGTGGACCCGGACCTGGTACTATATCAGCAGTCTTTTGCTATTTTCTTCGGATCTTGAATAAACTTTTTACTGATTGAGAGTTTAGCATGTCAAAGATATACCCTGATCGTGAATTGATCACTTCAGTAATGATTGTTGGCACACCAGAGTTCATGTATCAATTGTGAGAAGTTCCGACGTTACGGTGATCTTCAAGATAGTTCTTATCTAAATGGTCACTAAGTGATCATGCTTTTTTATCAATTTAACAGTAGTCAGACTGAGACACAACTATTTCGTGATACCTTAAGCCTTTTGGTTACAACTCTTTGTTCAACAGGTTCGATCACTGATCGCGAAGCAAACTTCTTTTTCGCTTTCAAAAGCTGGATACATATAACAGCAGTAGGGTCATGTTGCTGTAGCATATAGTTTTCTTACTCCTACCGATCTTTAAGTAGCTAAAAATATAATTAATCGATGTTTGTGTAACGATCCCTCAGAATATCATTTCAATTGCAGAATTGAATTGGCGGATAGTTGATTTACTGATTTCATCTGGAAGCTATTATTTCTGGAAGGATAACTTACGGATCGAGCAACGATCTTTCACTATCAGCTGCTCGTATTCGCGCATCAGGGTTTCTAATTCAGTTCATCAAGTATCAAGCGCATTTAGTAATCTTTATGGCAGTCTTTATTTAACTGATATAACACTCGACACTCGATTCATGTAGTTGTTATACAAGGTCTAAAAGCCATCGGAAGCCTGAGTATAAAAATTTGAGGGATAGTGCTCCTAAATTTCACTTAACACAGCTGTGGTCGAATTGCCGTATCCATGAGCGGGCTATACGTTTCTGAAACTTTATGGATATTTATTCAACCGCTGATGATCAAACTAATGAGACACTCTACTTCGTCATGCAGAAGGATCTTTGTGCGCATTTGCTGTATAAAAATCCAATCCTATCGATCCTCTTTCAGGCAAATTAGAAAACAAGTCAAAACTGTACATCGCCGGCAAAGCGGATGCAAGCTTTGAGCTCTTCTTAACTGCCATATCTGCTATCATCTGCAATGTGTGTTTCTTGGAGAATGGTCGCCTGACGCTCAACAAGCTTGAAGTATATCATGTAATAGGAAATCCAAACTGATCACTTACTGATCCCGTATCGATCACTAGCAGTCATTATTAGAAGCCCCGAATATTTTTATTTTTATCTCGTGTGGAGAGTATAACTCCATATCGATCATTAAGTGATCTTCAAAACAGTCTATTCATTGAACAATATCGATCACTGATCGCGAAGCAATCGACTGCGAAGCAATCGACTACTCACAAGTAGGATCATCGCAACCAGCAGAGAAAGAAAACCTAGATAGATGATCGTGAAACGATCGATCGTTGGCAGGATAGTAGTTAGCACGCCGGCCGATGAGAAAATACTTTATCGAGAGAAATCACTGGTATGTTTCTTGGAGCTAAGGAAATTAAACACTGTCGTAGAAAAACTAATATGACCACTTACTGATCGCGTAGTTGTCCTCATCGTCCGCACAGAATTTCTTGGTAATGAATGGAGGCAGGGATTTGGTTTTAGGTTGTTTCGACCACTAAGCGATCGCAGTCGTTGTACAACTGATCATACGGCTCGATCGGTTAAGCGATCATCGAGCTAGATTGAAAAGTCATTAAAAGCCGAGACCGAATCGTAGAATTTAACATGAAATCGAAGTGAAGCACTACTGCTTAAGCTAAACAGGTTGAGCTATTCATTTCTATCAGTGGTCGTTTGACGCGATCGTCTATGCCGTGTTTGTGGCTGTATCAGTCATATGACAGAAAGATCATCTTGCGAGTACAACATAGATGCAAATATGTCCTACCGATCAGTTATATGGTAAAACTAAAGTGATCTTGTATCGATCGTAGATAAGTTGATAAGATGTTGTTCTCGAATAATTTTTTTTTCTAAAAATGACAACAATGACAATGACAGTACATACACACGTCGAACGGAGTATAAATGGCTTGGACTTTGATTGGGGAACTATTTTGAACCCTTCTTCGATCAGCCAGATCATTTATTGATCAGATTCTAATACTGACTACAGATCTCAATCATGAGAAGAACAGCCAGCGTTCTTATATTGAGTATCTGGACTTGTGTGGACCTAAACAAACCTCTGCTGTCTCATCTAAGACGCGATCTTGCAATACTTTTATCACCCGACGGGATAGAAGCGACTTTTCGATCTAACAATAATATTTAAATGTATCCGATCATCAAACCAAGTCGCGATCAATACTAGCCAGGACGTAGGTCACCCTAACTGCTTTCAAACCATCTATCAATAAAGTTGTTATTTGTTTAATGTATTGAACAAATTTCGTTGAAATCTTCAACAGCCACTTCCTATGCACAAAATTAGTATCTAACCCGTGATTATTTGCCCCATCGAGAGAGATCTACCCAGTAGGTCGTAAACTGTTCAACGATCTTCAAGACTAACGCTGCAGGTAACTGCTTGGTCAGCACTTTAAACTCTAAACTGGGTCTATTAACAAATTTACATGAATAGCTCCACTCCCACCTCCCACGTTACTACGTTCAACACGTTTTGCAGCTTACTACTCCACTTAGAGTGGCAACACTCAATTGGGTGGGTGTTTCCGTTTCGATTGAGCGCAATTAAAATTGCTATTTGAAACGCCAAACTGCAGGCACACTTGGAAATGGAAAACGAGAGCAACACCTTTAACAGAACATGGGGAGGAGAAGCCTTTAATTGACCAAACCAACTCAAAACCCTCTGACAATGGAAAATGCGAATCGCCAGACAAATCCCAAGTCCTGGCGCCTATAAGTACTCGCACAACAAAGCGAATCCTTTAAAAACAGCCGCACAACAATGTCACAATGGAAAATGTGTCCTTTTGTGAGCCAATTTATCGCAAAAGCATCCCTTATATTCATATTTTAATATAAATCCCATCAAATCTTGTATATGTCCATTCTTTTCGCAACAATGCGACAAACAAAAAGGACACACACATTCCCCAACAATAGACCCAGAGATAATCCTTTTGGAATACACTCGACGACACAAAACCGAACCACCTCGCCCACTTGCAGTTTAATCTTGTTTCGTTCAAGTGGCTCACTTCTAGATTATCCCCGCAAAAGGACATCGCCAGTGCTTGGGCCAATTACACCCATTGTCCCAGTCCGGAAAGATGCAAATCTCTATTGTAGCTGACATTCAAATCCATTCAGCTGTGGAGAAAACAACTCTCGAGTGTCCTTTTGAAGGTTTAGCGCCATGCGCTAAAGGATTATCCTATCGGCGTTTTCTCTGTGTACCCAAATCAAAAGGGGCCACAAATTATCGTCCAATAAAATACGAAATGGACCAATTTTTCTCGGTGAGCCTCGCAACGAACCTATGTCAAAGGACATTGTGACATCAATTGGTTACCTGTTACATTTTCCACACACCAATGAGATAATGACAGTGGACAAGGATCTTTGGGGGACTATATTTTTTTTTTTTGTAATCTGTTGAAGTGAGAAGATTCGTATCGCGGTGTGACTCTACAAAAGGATTCAGGATTCATCGATAATTGCTGATAGCTGGATGGTGTTTGTCTGTATGTTAGGAATAGACGCGATGACAGCTCAACAATGGGCAAAAAAGGTTATGTCGCACAAGGATCTGTTGCTGTTGTGACCATCAAATAGGGAATTGTCTTTATATATATATATTTTTTTTTTGGAACAAGGGAAATTTATTAATTTCTCTCTCCTGACGGTCACAAAGGAGACCGACAGATGGAAAACGATGGCAATAACAGATAATAATTATGATGTGTTGCATTTCTTTTCCCAAACATCAGTTTGCGGTTCGTTGAAATGGATGCGGATTAAGGAAGGGACCTTCATCATAACTGGCCACACACTGCGTTTGGGTATATCCTGCATTTCGATTATTAGATTGGATTACGGCAGGTTGTGGGAAATGGAATGGGAATGGGTTTTTTTACCGAAAATATTGGCAAGGATTTGTGTAATTTGTTAAGAGCATTCGATGCCATTGCGCGGCTAAAGATAAAATTTCGTTCATGTGGCCTTAATGGTCAGCTTGACGGGCACCACATAAGTTGGACTCTCAAATTTGGCGAAACAACCTGTCCTCAAGGTCGGCGATTGATGCTGGCTTATTGTAATATAAAGGGCCTATTGTTTTTATTTCATCGCAGTAGGTCCACTTATTTCTTGTGTTTGAAAATCGACCCTACCTTTTATAAGTATATGGTATGCCAGACTTAAGCTGTTTATTGGTAAGGCCGAATGAGTTCAGTCTTTTTGGGGTTGACCGAGAGACCGTTGTTCTCCGTCCACTTTGAGCGCTGATTCCATAACTTCACTGATGGTGGGAAGATATTTTTTTGAGACCAGTATAACTGTGTCATCTGCGTAGGCGTTCTAGTGACCTAATGTAGTTCTGTTTCCGCACAGATCTGCCTTAAGCCATTTGCTGAAAATCCTACTTTACTGTGCTCTGCTGAGATCGGGGCTCAAAAAAACAGCCCTATTCTGACAAAGTAGATATTCTTTGAGTAAACGTTTTATTCATTTGATAAAATATTGTTCAAACTGATTAAACTAGAATAGACTTAGTTTATTATTACAACATTTTTTTTTCAGTTGAACAGAAATTATGTTGAAATTTTACAAAAGAATTTTGTTAATATTACTTGGCATTTTATTTTCAGTGAAAGTTGCCTTGCCTTCCGCACTCCGAGTCTCCTGTTCCACTTCTGGCAGTTCACTTAAGGAAAGGGGTTTCCTCTACAGAGTTGTCACTTCTAATTTGAGTTCAAGACTCTATATAACCTGTAGCTTCTAGTTGTCTGTTTCACACTCCTGTGGCTAGAGGTGGACAGTGGACTCGAGGGATCGCTGAATATATTCTTTCCCAAATAATTCCCGCCGCTGTCCAAATATTAGCAACTTGCCAACTATTCCGTGGCGCACTAAGAGAACTACCTACCGCGGAAGATTTATTGCAATAAGGGAAAAAGCTGCCCTGTTCTAACAACCCCTCACATCATGACCAACCCTTATAGATACCGTGAGAGACCATTTGGCGTGCAACAGCTCTCTGTCTTCATATAAATCCAGCATAACACGAAGGAGTAGTCCCAAATTGCAGAAGGCATCCTCTCACCAAACTGAACAAAGAGGTGACTTCCTAGTATGCAAAAGCAAAGTCAAATCTAGGCTACACGTCCGTCATGAACCCATTTAGGCGATGAGTCGATCATCATCGTTTGTTTCCCAGGTACCTTCACATAAATGCGCTGGTGCCCATGTGTCCATATTGTTAATTTCCGGTTTCGGCTTCGCGGCAGAACCTTAATTGAAATTCCTCCTCAGTTGGCAGTTGTTGGCCGGTCGATCTCATTCGGCCAATCGTCTCCATCGTCGTCGTCATCGTCGTCCACTGTCTGCCGCTGTGGACCGTGTGGAAATCAATTAAATCTAATTCTCACGACCGAGTGACACGCCAAACTGCACATCGCACGTTGTTGCAATATATCTACATGATGCACCATCTCGCACATCGCACATCATGATCGACCTCTAGCACTTGAATCAGGAATCGCGCGCAAAGGCTCCAAAGAATGTCTGTCTCTGACGGTAGGTGCCTGGTGATTGCAAAGCAATAAAATCGAATGCAAGGCGCAGAACAGAACTGAAAGTGTGTGCCTATGCATGTGGGGCTGCTGCTGCCAATGATCTCTCACAACGAACCAATCATTATGTGTCATCCTGCTCGGACACTCGTCCGGGCCGCATATATACTACTCACTGATCGATCTCGATAATCATGCGCGCAAAAAACCCGTTCACCCGAAGCCAACTACGTTATTATGGGCGAACATCGACGAGACAATGTGTAACGCACCGGGGCAGCGCACCAGCAGTACGGAGTACTCTACTATACCACCGCAAACGTCCAGTTGGCGCGCACACAAGCAGCAGCCCATAGAGTGCGAGCCGCGGTATGCAATTCAATCTCGGAGGCTGCACAGGTGCTTCAATTTCGTATAGTCGCGCCGCCGCCTGGAAACAGCAACAGCAGCCAAGCCTTAGAGTCGCATAAGGCTCATAACTCATATAAGTCGCACCAGCCATTTATATCGCTATACCCCGATGGCGGCGAGGCGGCTGTGTGGAAGGAGGAGAGCGGTGTATACGACTTCCTTGGATCTCGTTGGTAAATCTGTTTCCATTCATGTTGGCTTGAAGCTTCCAATTGTACTACCCGGGCCATAGTGAACGATTGGAGTTGGTAATAGATCTGGCCGATGCACGGTGTGCGGAGGGCGAGTCGTGTTGCGCGTCCCTGTACTGACCAAAACATTTACACTCGCGTTGATCTCGGCCGATTTATTGTCCGGCAAATTTGTCCATTGCGCGAGAGTGTGGAAACACTCGGAGAAACGAGTGCGACAATGTGGCTCATGAGTTGGCCCGAATTGGTATCTCCTCTGTCCACAGGGGTCAAGCTCTGGTCCTATAGAGGTGCAATGGGGACGGGGTAGCTCTGTCAAGTTAAAGGCCATCCTGCTTCTGGTTAAATGAAACTTTGGAAAATGCAGAGGGAGCAGTTTGTAAGCCAAGTTTCGGAGCTGTTGCGAAACGAACTTGTCTTTTGAATCTCCTGAAATTCATTTAAGGTTATCTTGCATAAGCTACTTAATCTGCCTCTTTCTCTGCATTCGGTTGTGCAACTCGGTTTTTGGAGAAGCATTTTCGCAGCTACAATTGATCTTCAAGCCTTGAAACCGTATTCTGCATACCTCATCCTGTAGAAGGCCCATCTTCTAAAGTTTATACCGGAAGACGCCATTCTATTTTAAGTATATGTCCACTATACCCATTTGGATGTTCGTCTCTTCATGTTTCATGGGTTCCGCCTGATTATCCAGCTCTGTAGGAATATTCTGAACCTGCACCAAGTTGTGCATCGCAATCAGCAGAAGCAGAGCTATCGTTAGCTTCCCACTTCTGAAAAAATACCCAGCTATCAAAGCGGCATTATGAATTGGTGGAAATTCGAATTTCCTTTGATTTATGTTCGCCGGCGAGTGTTTCCAAGAATCCCTGGCGATGCAGGTTGCTGCAAAAGGTAGAAGAATCGTCTGCGATTCGCCAAAGCCCACGTAGAAGAACATTATGCGATCGTCTATATGAAGTTTATGCAAAAGCATGCAGGAAGATTATGCGAGCTTATTTCTTGGGAACGGTATGTAGACTTTGTATACATAGAGATGGATTCAGGGGACAAATATGCAAAATTTCCGTGAGATCTTCGACTATAACGGTTCTAGTGTCGATCATACTTTGAAAATGAAAGAGGGAAAGGCGCCTTATAGGCCGAAGTTCAATCTCCATCTATTTCTATTTCTGAATAAACTCATAAAATGTTCGCTTTACATTCGTCTAGAAGAATCCTTTAGTTCAGTGGATCCAAAAATTGTCTGTCCAAAAAATTGTTACTTGTGGCGGGAGTACTGCAGGTACTAGCTGTAAGGGTAGTTAACTTATAAACCCGGCTGGGTACACTTTTCCAAACAAATCTCGTAAATTTTTGACAGCAGCGCAGTGTGAATTGTAAGACGGAATGAAAATGTTTCACAGTGCTTTACCACTAACAACGTGCAAAAAAGGTCATGGGTCAAGGGTGACAACAAGTGGCCAATCTGCGTGCTCTTGACAGCCAAATGAGTTCGATGTTTGACAGGCGTATAAGAACTTTTGTCCCAAAAGCTGCAAGGAGTCATAAATACAGTCTTTTCCACGTTCCTATGGAAATTGACAAATCTGTTATCAGCCTTCTTAGTTGTATTGAAACGACTTTCTCTTAGAAACAATTGCTCTCCCACAAGGAGTGAAGTCTTCTTAATACCCTCAAAGCTTTCTATAAACTTACCATAATCCTTTAATCAAGGCGACACGCGGAATACCAAACAGTGTCAAACTCCATAAATCTTCAAGAGAGTCAGCAGTGAAGCTAAACATGAGAGGTTGTAGGACTTGCCCCCTTTTGGATTGTACTTTTTTATTGTCTTCCTCAAGTTCTTTCAGACTGAATTTCGTCCCAACATTCCCTAAAAGTCCGATTACTGAAGCCTGTCTTTTGTATGCACTTGGCCGTCAGCGTGTGAGGTGATTTCGTCTCTTCATCCTCTATAAGCTGCTTGGAGTACAGCTTGAAAACCATTTGTTGACCCTGTATGATCGGAATACACCATTTCACAGAACGTGCCTAAGTCTGTTCCGATAACCCTTCTCGGACCTTGAACTTGAACAGCTATTTCTGCACATCTGTCAGCAGCTCTTGCATTGAATCTCGTATTGGAGCCAAAGGCGGAGGGTAGGTAGTGTGTGGCTCTCTCAAGGTACTTGATTGTGGATTGACTCTCTAAGCCTGGTAGCTTCTATAAAGCTTCCTATTGAGCTTGAAATTTAAGTTTTAACACGCCTGGTTACAGCAAGATCCGCTCCATCGATGGCGGGGACTAATATTCTTCTTGTGGATAACAAGATTTGACCTCGAGCCCTAGTCCCAGAGTCCTTTTATGGACGACTTGTGCTGATCAACTGATCCACTTGCTGAAGACCAATAATAATTTTCCTGGAGCTGAGATTACGCTATCTGCAAACGGAGTCCTTCCGTTTCAGTACGTTAACAGCTCTTTAACTACTTGGTGGTAAATAGGCGGTTAGTTTACGCCACACAATATCCTAGCTACGACTTTACCTGGTGTAAGCCTGGCGTGACCCCAGTAGACCCTATAGACAAGCTCTTCTCAAGCTTTATAAAACTGTGTCAGTCTTTAGTGATCGAAGAGTGTATACCATGGGACCTCAGCACACAGGCTGCTAGGCTTAATTGGACTGATCCCGCTGAACATATTCAATAGACGATCTCCGCTCGAGTTCACCATCAAAGATCCTCACATGATCCACGTCTTATGACGCATCCAACTGAGATGAAAGGCGCACACATCCCCATATGACATTCCTGTGTGCGCGATCCTCAATTAATTGATAAACACATTTAGAACCTCTTACTCCATCCGGTCGTCACTCATGTGCACTCATACCCTCAGATATGACAAATCCATCCCGAAAAACCACATGGCCCCCCCAAAACATCAGTCCTAAGGACGTACATATACACGCTCGTGTCAAAGATAACGTCGCTTATGACGGAACTCTTCAGTTTCCCCATATAGCCGCACAAACAGCACTTGAGAATTGAGCATATATCCCACAAATGTGTCCAACTGAACGCAGAATCCCCACCCCATCAGACAAAGACATCTCTCTTCTGATGGGCTACACATAGAGACGCACCACCAGTCGGCAGTCCGTACCATACCATGGCGTCACTTGAACACTTGAAACTGCCACTCTTTGGCTAGTTCCGCTTTTTAAATTTTTCTGTCTCCCTCTCTTGAATAGCACTTAACCTACAAACTTGCTGCGCGCGCGGTCATCTATTTTTGAAACTTCAAAAACGATGATTAAGTCACAATCGAAGGCGCACAATTATCCACATCTAGCTAATGGTCATGGGTGTACTGGATGTAGGGCGTAGCCCTAGCCCTATAACATTTTCCGACGAATTTATTGCTTCATTGTGTTGGCCGTTGTCTTCCTGACTGAGAGTGTTGCCGCGTCCACCGCACCAATTTATTGGCCAACGTCTGAAAATGCCAATGGATCACACTGAAATCAGCTGCTGGTGCTGGGGTAGGAAGACGTGTATCGATATCGACCGCGGTCGCAGAATGGTCGTAATGTGGCCAAGGCTCCCCTTCTATTGTGTGTGTGGATTTGGTTTGCGGTCTGCTTGTGGTGATGGAGGAGGATAATTGTCCTCGGGCGACTTATTGTTAAGATTTATACAAAAAACGCAAATTTATCGCGGGCACTTAATCTGCGGCGGACCAGGGAGGCTGGCTGACTGTATAAAAATGTTGTGTGTGCGTGGATTGCGCGATTGCCAAATGCGTGTTTCTTTTTTTTTGTATGTGCTTTGCATATCGGAATGAAGACGCATGGATGTACAACATATACCCATCAGGGACTCGTTGCGAGGGTTTGGTTTGTTATTGGCGTAGTGATTGCTGGTGCAGATTGCCCAGATGGTGGGTGGTGGCGACCAGTGTTTGAGTTCGTCAACCCTTCGTATGGGGTTGCTTATGGGCGGATGTGTTACCCTTTCAGTGGGCATAGAATGGTAGTTCTGGCTTTTGTTTTTGCCGGTAAAACGTACAGCTCTTGACGAATTGAACCTTTGTGCTTATAGTCGGGAAATATGTGGAGACTCGGTTATTGGTGGAAATATTTGCATGGGGATTGTAGTTGAATTTTAATAGAGTCTGCTTCAAGTTCATAATTTCCTTTCTGTACCAAGTATATGACCACTCCCGACTATAATCTGACAGGAGCTGGTACCTTTTTGGAAGGAACTAATGCGCTCAGGGAGGCATAACACATGATGGGGATAAGCTGTAGTCAAGTGGCGGATTTCTCTACTGAGTATCCCGCCACTTCGTCTTGGAACTTCCCTACATGCTGTGCAACTACGTCACTAAATTTAATTCTTACTGCAAAAGTATGGACAACTATTTTCGCTTTCACATAGCTACAGATATGAAATACGGCCATAACTGCGAGTTTTTTGATGAGTGCCACTGTAAGAATTGCAAATATGGTCCTTTATAGCGTTCACTCTTTTATGACTTATGTTGGTAGCGCTTTTCTGGGATGAATTTCGTTAGCATCTGTCGATCAACTAGTATGTTTTTTGACTCTGCGGCTACAGGAATTTTGAGACCCTTATTTTTTAACCCCAGTGTTTAAGTTTCGCCTTGCTGACAACAGTAGGGCTTTTGAGAGCGCCCCGCCCCGTAAGTCGATGAAGATCTGTAGTGACCCTGTGCGAGGACAACATTGTCATGGCCTTGGATGATATTGACCAGAAAGGCCCTGAGACTGAATGGCCAAACATGGTCGGCCAGACTGGATTCATATTTGCCAGTTTTTGGTCTGAAAACTACTCTCACCAATTATTCTCAAATGTTTGTTGGTGAGTTTGTAAGAGTCGGAATATGGAAATCTAGGCTGAGCTATTGCCAAACCGTAGTAAACGCAGCCATGGACATATCATCCACAGTCTATATTGTGATAGGTCAGGTAGAATTCACCATCCAATAAACCTGTGGTGGCACTTTTCTTTCCGCAACAACAAGTGGCGCATTTTTTGACTGAATATACCGCAACTCTGCCCTTAACTTTCTGGCATGCTTTATGCCGCTACGTCACAAAATGTTTTTTTTTTAGTACAATGACTTAGACAAATAATTTCAGGCATACATACAGATATATAAAATGCAGCAAGTGATGCGAATTGTTTAAACATGCCCAGAGTTTTAGGTACCAATCTTGCGATATGAGTGTAAGGTCGCCTGAGTTTCTCATACCTTACTGAACGGGTTACTCTGGGATGAATCTAATTACCATGTGTCGACTTAAATGTGATTTCTTTGGCCCGACAAAACAATAACCGATAGATCCCTATGAGTGGAGTGGTCCTACCATCGTCATGTAGATCCAAGGGACACCCCATCCATCACACTCTAGTAGACAGAAGTGCTCTCCATGGACATCTCATCCACATCAAGTTAGTTTTTTTTAGTAAGGTTAGACACGCACATGTTCGATGTAACTTCAAATGTGTAAGCATTGCAACAGTTTCAAGGTGTCATGGGGACTTTTTTCGCACTGAAAGTTACGTGTTCCAAATTTTGCGATCGATTGGTCGCGCGATGGAATTCCGCGCACGTATACCCACAAACTTGGCACTAACATGCTATAGGCACCACTGACCTGACTCCGTTTATGGCCCGACATCGTCTTTCAAATGCTTACTCTTTCTCAAATCCTGCAGTCCTGGACATCGCGTTAATAAACGTCCGTGGACGAGTTGGCCATTGTTCAGTTGTCTCAGTGATGAGAAGTGTATGGATAGGTCTCGGATGCATTGTGTTTCAAGGGACCACTTGAAATGGCTCTCATTACAGAGTTGCATGGTAATATTTCCCGAACTAGGTTAATCAAAGCAGGTGACTTTTGCCTTATGTCGCTGCAAAAAAATAGGCACAACCACGATTTTGGCGCAATACCCCCTTGGCGAGCTTCCTTTCAAATTGAGAGAACATCGAGTGCGACAAGCATTTTTGTTTTTAACCAATTCGAAAACTCGCCATCAGTTTCTGCCAGGTGCTCCGCATAACCAAGAGGCAGACACATCCCGAACTGATCTGAAATCGGACACCGTTCCATTGTATGCCCGCACCTAGTGTACCTATAGTCCTGTTTGCGGTTGCTGTGTTTCTGGTTTAGCATTTTATGTTTCCAATTAAAGAAGGCTTATGAAACTCTGACGAAACTCTCTGACCCGCTTCTGTCGATACTTGCGCCAGACACTTTAATTATTGAACAACATGTCATCCATTAGTCTTGCCCACGATAAAAACCAGAGGCTGCCATGTTTAGGCGAAATTCGATACCAAATCCATTGCTACAGCGCCATAGAGACAACCAGTAGCTGCGCTCTGGTATTTCAATTTCAATTTCAATCCAATTCGGCTCATTAATTGCCCCGGACAGACGCGATAGAGACGTTTCAATTGAAATCCTACCCACGGCGGCTTTGGGCGCCCCCACGACCACGACGACGACGACGACATAATGGCCTCCTGTTCGTCATGAGCGAAAAACATCAGCCGCAGCAGCGTCAGGCAACAGCAGCACAGCAGCAACGACAATAGTAAAGGCAGCGTTTTGATTTAATTCAATTTTGATTCCGACTTAATCACGAACTACAACTCTATGCGATGTGTACTTGAGCCAGTGATTTAATGAAAGTCATAAATTACCCAACGAAAAATGGCTGTCTTTATGGGCGAACGGCTAAGCGGCCCCCTGCCACCCCGCTGCCAGGACAGTTTGAGGCGATTTCTATGCGCTGCTGCTGCTGCACTTGAGTGCATTCTCGCAAATACCGTGGCCATAAACGCGGCTCAATTGACCGTGGCCAAAGAGCTGCGCAGTCGACGAGCCGTCATCAGGTGGTTTGATGGTGGATCTCTCAGACAGACAAGTGCTGCCGCTGCTGACGGGAACTCGTGCGAATGGACTTTGCAGGTCCTCAAGGCGGGACAATAAAAGACGAAAGCAGAACGCAACTTCCGGAAGTGCTGCGGCTGCCATAGTGCTCGATTGTTTGATACGTTTTGCGCTCATGACAGCCTCGCGCGCTCGAATTGGAGTACACCTGCAATGTACAGATTGTGGTTGAGGCGGATGCGGGGGGGACAAGTGGAACTAACGACTTCCACGAGACAATAAAACACAGCAAAGCGAGTGTGAAACCTAATTGGCTGGCAGTCGCCAGTAGCCTGGTTTGTTTTATGCCTCATGAACAGTGCGGTAGTGATGTCGTTGGACCTTAATTAGAAGCACGCTTATGGCGAGCTAGTGGATTAGAAGCAGATGATGAGTTATAAACTAAGGAGAGGCTTATGTGACAATCACCGAACTGAGTGGCAGACACACTTCCTCCTGGATGATTGGATGCAGCCCTCAGCCGCTCTCACAAACGAAAAGGTGACGTTTGCTGTTCCAATTTGTTTCAGAAACGATGTCCACGAATTCCGTTCGTGCTCGCTGCCAATTAAACCCATTTCCGTCCACAGGTATCTAGAGACAGAACCACCTGAACCCCTAAATCAAAATTCTGTCCGCGTCGATGGCGCTCTTGCTCGTTGCACAGAGCAATCCTTAATAACCACGCACAAAATGACGTCCATGCATATAGCGCAGCCTATTACTCATGCTGCGGCTTTCATTTTAAGTGTCAGCGTCTCGACTCGGTCTGTATATGAGAGATGTCCATTGTCCACCCGCCCTTCCGACTCAAAACCACTAATGTATCCCGAAAAATGGATAAACGTTCTCCTCGCGGTCGTCATTATCGTCCGTCGTCCGTCGTCCATGAAATCAGAAATTCCATTAAAATTGGTCCCTCCCATGTGTCATACAGTTCGAGTGGAATCTCCACTCCATGTACTCCCCGCCTGCGTAGGTAGGTATCTACTTGGCAGACGGCTGAGAGTGGACCCTTTTTAATTTCCCGTCGTCATCGCGCGTCGTGGTCGTCATAATCGTCATTGGGCCGCGACTATATAGCCTCCAAGCATTTTGGTACACACCACGGAGACAGGATATCGCGTTTTGGGTCTCCTTTGTGCGACACAATCGCCTCCACTGTCTGATGATGTGGCCTGCTCCGATTTTACAATACTTCACGATCAAGATGACCACTCGACCATGGACCGTCTTAATTATAGCCCTCGGGGAGCAGAGTCATCCGTTCAATCCCTAGGCCAAATGAATTGAGGTCCACCCCTGTCTCTGTCTCTCTGTTTCCCCCTATTTCTTTACAGCTGGAGATTGGAAGCTAATGCCGGCCGTACAAAAATGTTCCCATCATCATCATCGCGTTTGGTCATTAAAGGTTTCGTCCTTCGTCATTGGCACGCCGAATGGCAATATCATCTTGGCGACTCCTACTCTCGGCCTAATGCACTTCTCGGCCAGCAAATTCCATAACGGACAACAATAAAACAAGCGAAAAACGTGTCCACCCCAGTGTCTGGCCAGGCAGGATATGTACTGCTGCTTCTGTTGCACTTATAAAGCCTTGGCGGAATGCATCTCATCCTTAATGGAAACCGACTGTATCGTAAAACCAAAGAGAGAGATCCTTCGTTTTGCGTCTTCTTTTTTTCAAACTCTTTGTTTTATGGGGAATATTAGTTGGTCGGCCGACAAGGATTTACTGTGGGAATGGAAGAGTATCGAGAACCGACTTTTCGGGAGGCACGACGAAAATATAATTTCGTTACGAATTTTATGGGACAGCCTGTATTGGCTGTGGAATGACAAATGGATTTGGAGCGGGCGGCAGCGCGAATAATTAATCCTTTTCGTTGGTGTGGTGGAGTCGTGTTTCCTGGAATGGAAGTCAAATAAAAATCGGAGCCTCGCTCGGTTGGGTATGGTGGTGGACTTTGTGTTTACATTTTGTGCCAACAAAATGTTGCGCTAATGATAATGGCTTTGGGAAGACAACAAAAGGAAAATAAAACAATTCCAAACTTTGGGACATTTATCATTTAGTTATTAAAAATCGGATTAAGGTAAATTATTGCGTGCGGCGGCGCAGCTTGGGAAGGGCTGACGGCTGGGGAGGTGTATGAGTGGATCAATGGACAATGGAGTAGAAGGCTACTGAGCTGGTGGAGCTGTTTTTCTGAGAGTTATTTTTGATCGTGTTCTATGTGAATATGCAACTAAAACCACAATCCAGTTGACAAAGAAATCCCTAAGTGGCTCAGCAGGTTCATAGGAAACGTAAGAGGTGTAGCTTTAAGTAAGGGACGACCCATAAAGCATATTCTCCTGAAGTCTTTCGAGACTTCGAATGTATTTTAGCAGTAGCAGCATAGGACAATAATGAAGACTTTTCTGTTAGAAAGCTCCAGGGTCAGAGGTAAACGTACTGCCTCTCACAGATGTCCCCATTGGACTTCTGGGCGTCAGGAATTAAATATATTCACTATGGAAGAGCGGAAACGGCATCTGCATGGGTAGAAAGATCACCAAGCTAAAGTGGCAAGGTAGCCCAAAGAGAGTGACGTTTTAAGTTTCCCCAGTACGTATTCGATCATTGGTACTCCTCAGGAGGGAATGTAAGTACAGGGGAAAGCTTGCCAGTCGATTAAGCAGATGCTACCAGCAATTTGCAGCTTGAGATGGAACTTACCTTAGGCAAGATGATCTTGAGCAGGTATATGCATTGAAAGATTCAAATATTCTTGGAACAAAACATCCAAAAATGAAAGTGGAAGGTTCAAACATGCCCTGATGGGAGGTAAAAAAAGTCAAGAAGTCGGAAATACTCCTTAAAGCGATGCAATTAGGCGGAGCATTCTATCCTGAAGCTTGTGAAATTGCTACTGAGATTGTGAATAATGGCCTCAACTTGTTCTTCATCCTTGCAAATTATAACAGAAGTCCCCACTACCCAGAGGGAAGTTTTAACTGCATGGCATCTCGGCCTAAATAAGCAACTTCTTTGGTGAAGGTTAAAAATTGGAGTTTCTTAAAAATATCGTTCATCAGCTCGACTTAGAAAATAACCTTGTCATCATTCGATCGAGGTCCACTTGTGACTCTTGCGGACTCATATTGTTTTGGGCCAGAACAGACCATCCCTCACTACTGTTGTCGTATACTGTCCAACCACTTCACTGCAGCTGGAAAATGTCTTTAGATAATGTGAAGCTGCCGAAAGTCCGATCTTGATGCAGGAGAGTGATCCCCACCTGTTGGAGGGATACCTTGTGCAAGGCTTAGTTTTGAGAACTCGCTATTATCACTCCAAGTGTATAGAACCTCCTAAGCAAGTCCGCACTCCAGACGACTATTTTTCCTGAGAAGACTACTTTTATTTTTCACATCTGTACGTTAAATTCTCCACATAGATATGAGTGTACTTATAAGTTTTGTATTCCAATTTTGCAATTGTAGTCCCACAAGGGAGCCTGATTGACCAATATAAGGGCCCACGCAAAGTTAAATTGCACCCCAAATTTAGATAACCTTTGTTGTTGTTGTTTTGCATGCACATTTTTGGGACTAAATATAATTGTTTCGAGCATCTGTCGGATCCTCTAAGCGGGTACCGATTTATGGTTGTATAAGTTGCTTTGTATCGATTAACAATCAATTATTTAGTTTTGCTTTTAAATTTGCAGAAATTTGTAGAGAGAGAGAACGAAAAATGTTTATTGCCCAATGGAATTAAATGTTCGTTCGTACTTTAGTGCCGTAATACATCCTTCTGTTTCTACGAAAGCGCACGGATTCAAAGGAAAAGTAAACCCACCTATGTATGAGGCGTTTTGAGTCTATGATAAAAGAAGCCTCCCCATTAAGCCCTGACATTTGAAAGATGTCCCAAATTGCACTGTTCAAGTTGGTAGAGGTTTAGTGGCGCAACTCCAGTACAAACCAAGTACAGACCAAGAGTCGTGCTCCTAAATTCTCTCGTTCGTGTATTAGACGGGAGTGCTTGGAAAGGATGCTAGATCCTAGGGATCCGTTTCCTAAATTGATTTTTTTTTCACCATTCATAATATGAGTAAAGATGTATAGCTCAAGTGGTGTGTGAGAGATACGTCTGTAGTCAGGGATTTTACGTATCCATTTTAGGGTACCGCACTAGAATATGGTGACAAGTCTCAGTATTTCACTTCCCAAAATGCGACCAAAATTGTGGGAAACTTTCCCGTCAGCAACACCATTGCTATATGCCTATTCTCACACGTCATACCTCTGTTTGCATTGCTGTAACACGGCGGTTGGGTAACTTCGACATTCGTTGCAGACCGCTTACCGCTTACCACTTCTCGTTTGATCCCGCAAATTAGCAAATGACTCACCGGTGATATTTATAGGTACCTACTCCACCTGATATGCGATCTCTTTGAAGAAATGTTTAGAGTCGCCCAATCGATCGACGCGCCGCCGACTGACCCGTCTCAGTTCCGAAGGGTAATTTATAACGACAAAATATGAACCATTAACACAACCACCCCCCGAGTGGTTTTGACTCAAAGTGCCACCCATCAACTGATTTCACCACACAGACAACGGTAGGTATGTGGGCCACAATTTGTTTACTCGTTCGTCCTCCGCCCGGGGAAGATGTTCCTTGAAATGGCCACTTCTCCAGACGCACATACCTACCTGTACCTGGATGAGCTGTGAAGCAACAACCGCGAGAAATATACTCCTACATGCGGTGCGCTACTGTTAAGGTGACTCTTTGTTTATTCCCTGCCTCCTGGGGAATCTCAATTTCTCAACAGAAATTGCTCCATAAATTCTCGGCTTCCAATTGGTATCGCCGTCGCCGCAAAACACAAAAAAAAACAAATCCATGGCGGCGAATTTTCGGGCCAATTTGTTTGGTGTACATCCCCAGACTATATATCCCCGGATAAACTAAACACAAAACTGCGTGTGAAATTGTGTTAATGCGACGTTTCGGTCCGTTTGGAAAAGTTTTACGAGCCATACGTATGTCTATATGTCGGTCGCGCAGTGCGTGTTTTTAGTATCTATATGCTGTCTTGATGGAATCGAAGATCGAACAACTTTTCCGTCTGCTTTTTTGGCCATTTAGTTTGGTCGTCGTTCAGGTGAGATTTTACGAAAATTACGATATCGTCTATTTTTGGGATAGTGCGGAGAATTTTTGACTGCAATTCGGAAGCGGAGCCAGCAGCAGCCCATCGATCACGTTGGAATTTTGGAAAACTAATTACCCGCCATATAATGGGCACGGGACGTTGAAAAAGCGCTCAATATTGACTCTTTGTATACGTAGCTAGTTGGCTGTCAAAACATGGTTTGGTTTGGCTTTTAAGCTCTTCAGGTGGAATACGCGTACACTTTGTTTTTTGGCTCTTTGTTTGGACACACATTTATTGAGAGAGTTTTATTGGGCACTTTTTGGAGTGTGTTTAGGAGAAGATTGTGTTTATGTGGTCATTTCGTGTGCAGACAATTCTATAAATTTGTTTCTTGATAAGAACAAATTTGTTTCTTGGATACTACTCATAGTATTTGATGCATATAAACTATATATGTTCCTTAAGGATATATCTACGAGCATGAGTGCAAAAAAGTTGGCCATGGAAGCGAATTTAGCCTAAGCTCACCTTAATTGAATTGTTACGTATTTTCCTAGAACGTACAATTTTCCGAGGGCTTATTGTAACCAAAGAACACTTCAGAAGAAATAAGTCAATTAATAAAATGTCCACAAGAAAGATGTCCGCAAGGTGAGCCCATACAAACGTGCGAAAGGAAGAACTTCGAAAGTCGCTCCAACAATATCCAAATAGAATAGAATCGGACACTTAAATATAAAATCAAGTCAAAAACTGCCTCAGACATTGCAAAAATTGTCCCTTTGTCCCCAAAATTACCTAAAATGTTGCTAAATAGTTGAAAATGTCGTAAACGCGACATCAACTTGAATTCCACGGATATCCCATTAAAAATTGCTTAAAAATTAAACCAAAAAGACACCAAAGTTGTTTTGAAAGTTCTTGTCAAAAACAACTATGCGACCCAGTCGTACACTTTATTTTAACAAAGGTTATATTAAAATAAAGTGCACGACTGGGTCCCACGAAACTTTCTCGTTCATCAAAAGTTTGGTTGGAATGGTCTCTTATATTCGGTTGGTATGCAAAGATCTGAAGCAATGCTAGATAGAAGAAACGGTTCATAAAATATAGGAATACAGTTAAATAAAACTCACTTTTGGGTTATTCATCTGATATAAATAACAATGTGAGTTTGTAAAAGTGGAAGCTCTCATGCCAGGCTAATTTCGCAAGTTGTGGTTAGAGAGTTATAAGCATCTACTGATGTACAATTTTATAAACTCTTACATTTTACTATATTTTCGAGAACGAGGTAGGAGCTTGTGTTTTTTGATCTGTTAGGGCATGATTTTATTGTTTGACTGGAATAGATTAATGACGCTGGTTTAAGTTGTCAGAGATTCTAAGTGGGGTTCTTGATACATCGATATCTTTACATATACTATGTAGGAATTCAGTTATAATTTGCATGAGGAGCTATAAACTGAACACGCTGATGTACGTTCATCACTTGGATTTGTCAGTTTTATCGAAATCGAAAAGAGAGGTTTTCGAGACATGTGCAGTTTTTAAAATTAAGGTTTTCGGTAATTCGAATTGAAAGTTAGGGACGCAATAATTTTGGAAACTTCAATTTTACTCTAAGTATGCATTTTGGTCAAACTCGTTAGGGCAGTTTTCGGGTAAAGAGAAACTGAATTTTTTTTTTTTTTTTTTTTGATAAAATCCATTGAACGATAATGTAGACAAAATCTGAGGCTTTTTATAAGTTGAAAATGGCCGCATTATCTCAGAAATGAAATTTAGTCACAATTGTATGGACCGTTTTCGAAATGTGTCTAAATTTCAAAAGCACCGTTATTCGATTATTAAGCGAAAAAACGAGTATGCAGTCATGTTAAACTCACCGTCTTTAGATCTAATATAAATTTTGGTTGAAATCGTTGGAGTCGTTTTCGAAGAAATCAAACTGTTATGAAAATTTTGCATGGGAAGTAGGTAGCTACCATAAATATTGAGGTGACCGTGCGAAAAACAAAACCGCCCTGAATTGTAAGCCCAAAAACTCCAAGCTCCCAAGTCCGGGGAGCTTTTAAGGCTGTAAGCCTCGGGAGTATACGGACAGACAGACAGACAGATAGACGGAAAGCCAGTCAGAATCCCGAGACCCACTTTTTTGAGTTCCTCTATGATTGGTGTGTCAGAATTGGTTAAAACCTCGAGTTCGTAAATCATAAAAGAGTTTTTTTTTCGTATGCACTCAAAATTTGTATGCAAGGTCTAAAATAAATTTTCAAGAGCAAAATTTTGGTCAGGTAGAACCTCATAGAGCCTAATTGTCCGAAAAATGCTCGATAACTGGGTCGAAAAAATTTAAGTTGTAACTATGGCCTTAACAAATGGAAAAATTATCTACAAATTTACCTAAAAATCACTGCTTCAGTTTTATTTCTTAAGTAGGTAGCTTTCTTTTTAATCTTATCAAAAATAATTCTTATAGATGAGCTGAACTTTATTATATTGACGGCAAGACCAACAAAAAAGAAACAGACATAAAACCTAGTTATCAACCAAATACTCCTTTAAAATTTATCTCTAAAACTGCTCTTTCATCATTCATCTTCCAAACAAATATCTTCACAACTTATTACAAAATTCATGTTAAAAAGCCGGCTTTATTGTCCTGCCTAGAATGGCGTTTAGAGTTGTTCCAAAATTGCTCTATGTAGTTATCTTAAGCCTAGAATCTTAATCCTAAAATCATGGCGAACAAATGGAAATTGGGTTAGAAAGTTTAAACATCAAATATAGATCAAATTAGCAAAAAATATAAACTTAAATTCATGCCAAAATTTACCCAAAATTGCGACTTAAATCTTAAAAACATTTCCCTAAATATTCGCCATAAAAATCATAAGCATTTAAAGTTGCTTCAGAAATATCTGAACTTTTATAGGAAACTGTTAAAATGATTCAAGAATTTCGCATAAAATTCGAAAAACTCGAAGTTCAATAAAAAAACACATTTAATTCAAATAAAGCAAGCCATTTGCTGACAAATACTTAATACCTATATCATGAATCGAAAACTAGCTTTGAACAGACCCAATATAATTTAATATAAAATTTAAAATCAAGTTTTAAATTTAGAATTTTTTTCTAAATATTCCTTCAAAAAGAACTTGACCAGGAGTTGAATAACCGCATCCGTGATCGAGTATCATGTGACTGAATTCGTTATTGTTTTGCATTTAAACTCCACAAAATCTCCCACTGATGCGGTAATGTGGTCTCAGGAAAAAAAAAGATCGCAATAAACATCGGCTAATAAATCAACAACAAATAGGTCCTTTCGATTGTCTCTCTAAGAATAGCCTTTGATTTAAAAATAACCTCAAGAGTTCAAAATATAACCAAAAATTACTGGACCAATAAACTCAAAACTGCTGTAGCAGTAGGTACAAATTTAACTTCCAAATTGACATGAAAATCGGGTAGTAAACTGACACAAAAATCACGTCTAATATAAAAGTGTCCCCTAAAATTAAATCGCAAGAAATAAAAAAACTGTCTCATAAATCGAGTTCTGCCTAGATATTCCTCAAAACCAGTTACAAGGATCAGTTCATAAATCTCCCCAAAATGTAACCTTAAATAGTAAAAAAACGCTTTGAAAGCTGCTTGAATTGGCCAAAATATTCACAAAATTTCGCCACGAAGCAGATTTGAAAATTCTAAATGTTTACACAGTTTTTTGAACGCGATTTGAGCCGAGAGCTAAACTCTTTTTGGACGGAGTCGCTATACACTTGCTTAGGAGAGTGTTTCTGCCTATTTGAAAAAGTTTAAGGGCTTAAAGGCAAGGCCATCGATTTACGGTGACTGTAAGGACTAGTTTTCGGCGTTTCTTTGTAAAATCCAGAACCGCATACTTACCAACCAAAATTGTCCTCCCAATTTATTCGGAATAATGCACGACAAATCTCCCATACATAACCCCAATATACCCAAACCCCCAAGCAAACTATACGTAATACACATTCCCCAAAAGAGAAACCATTGCTCTCGTTTACGCCGCCGCAACGATGTCCAGACTGCTCCCAGAAGAGCGAAATGCGCAAAGTCCCAGCAGGATGTCCTTTTGATGTTGGCTCAGAAATGTCGATCGGTGATTTTGAAAGAAATTAATGTTCCCGTTGTGCGATACTGTCTCACAGACGACAGCCCGCACTAGTTCCACCTCCGAATGCCACTTCGAGTGCATTTCACTCTGTGTGCACCTTTACTGAGTGCGGATCTCTGTATACAGTAGAAACACAATTCTGACGCAGATCGTCATTTCGCGCCAAAGCATACTGATCCCCTATCGCACCAAGTGCCGCGCAAATATTGGCGACGGCCGACGACGATGACCACCGGTCGCACAGCGAAGGCGCGCGATCATCGCCAATCTATAAATATTAAATGGATCTGTGCGGATGAGATGAAATTTACGCCCCGAGGAGGAAATTTATGATGTGGCGAATGGCAACATTTTGTTGCAATAATAAATGTCATCCGCACTGGACGGCCGGCCGGCGCGCCGATGGATATTTTTGTCCGAAATCGGGGCCAGATCGGTGTGAGTAGTGTCGGTGTCGTCATCCACGACCAAGAAGGTGGAGGCGAGTCGAAGGTGCACACAGAATGTATATCATTGTTGTCAGTGTCTCCCCGATCGAGATGAAGACGTCCTCGAACAACAGATAAAAATCGAGGATCGTCAGCGCTGCGAGTGGAAAAACAATTCCATTTGGTCTGGCATCTGGAAGACATTAAAAAAAATGCCCAGATATTGGAAACAGATGGCAAATGACAAAGGTGATCAGTGCGATCAGTGATCTTGCATTGTCTTTGACTATTTTGGGCTCAATACTCAAACCGCTTCAGTGCGGAATTTACTGCATCGTCGAGGTAACACACTTACCCGAATCTCGAGAGAATCTCTTGCGGTTATGATAGTCGTTAATATCGCGCTCATAATTAGATGCAGTAAATCCGTGCTCCAATAGTCCAATTAGCATCACTCACACCACACAGGGGACCTGTGCTGCTTTCGCTAGATAGCTTTAACTTCCTGCTCTTGTATAGTGCGGCTCCGTAATAAGCCGACGATGACTTGCTGGTCCAGATGCCTTTCGCCGTGTGGTCCGGTGGTGATTTTGACTAGATTTGCGACCGCAGTTGATCCAACGAAGAGGAGAATGTCATGGGCATAAACACTTTCCTTTTGGGTTGACGTGCGCGACTTGGAACGTGAGCTTGGAGGTATCGCAAGCTGACATCATTCAGGTGCAGTTTTTAAGATGTTGATTTCGTCGTAATTCATATGAACCTCAAATTGTGCTCTTTCATCGCATATGGTAATTGCAGTTGAGTGAATTTATTTTTTTATTCGCCTCTTGTGATTCACACTTGGTTGCTGTTTTTTGTGGAAAACTATCAGGAATACTTTGAAATTGATTAAGAATATAAGTGGCTCATTTAAACGTCTTGGTGCCTTTGTCTACCTAACTTTTCGTTGAATTTAGGACGTTGTAGATCTGCGTCACTTAGTAAAGCTTCTCTTCCGATACTATCGTAGCCTTTGCAAAAATAAATGGTCGGCGTCGTAGGCCTTCGTAGACCTGGAAGACTCAACAATGCTATAGAAAACTTGCGTCGGCTTAGCGTGCGTCAAAAATGGACGAGTATCCACTTCAGCTAAGTGAATCGTTCTGGTTCCAGAGTTCGGACTTTTAGGTCCATACTGCCTGTTGAAATATGCACTTGTAACTCTCCAAACATTCCTCTAAGAGCAGAAGCTTTTTATTAAAAGATTTGCAATTGAACTGTATAGGCTCCTATGATTGCAGCATGGTTTATCTCTACAAGCCTGCCTCTAGGGGGAGTCACGTTTCAGAATAGAGGTTGCCAGCAAACTTTAAGGTATTGCTTACTAGAGTAAGGCACGTTTTTACCTCTCCAGGTCTGTCTGTTGGGATAGTTGCATTAAATAAGAATGACTGCCTAGCTATGTACCTACATGTATCTCTGACTGAAGTAAGCTCTTCAAGCTTGTGTCTAGATGGACAGTTGCGTTCAATGTGTTAATCTTCCAAGGTACATGATGTAGACCGTTAATCTTCAGATCATGTCCTAGAGACTCTTTGGTCTTTGCACCTCTTCAGGTGGGGTTCCACCACCAGTAAGTCCGATGTTAAGTGAAAAGTGCAAGTCCAGGTCATTCATAAAATAATGTACTTGCATTAAAAGGACAGCTTTTTAAGTCTCCACCGAGCGCTTTGCCAAACGTGGCTCTTGCCAGGAGCCAGGGAGCGGTCGAAATCCAGCTTTAAAAATTCTACTTTGCAAAATTCTGTCTTCACACTCAAAAATGCTGCTTTTCTTAGTTCCGCTTTGCCAAATTCAGCTTTTCAAATTTAGAGCAATAAAACTCGGCCTATTCAGATTATTTTTCAACTAAGAAATGTAAATAAAAACAAATTTAAATTAAAAAAAAAAATTAAAAGTTAAATAAAAATTAAATTGTAACTAAAAAAAAAAACAGGAAACAAAAACTTTAAAACAATAAATACGGAAATTAATTGAAAAAATAAAAATAAAAATTGAGAAAAGATGAGTTAAAAAAAAAACGAAATTGAAAAAGATAATATTTAAAAATTATAAAATATTCTATCCATCTCAGGATTACAAAATTCTGCAAATAAACGCGCGCTTTAGAACATTTTTCAAATCTTTTTTTAATATTTTCAGGATTTTGTAAAGCGAATTTAGAAAACAGAATTTTGAAAGCAGAATTTTGTAAATTCGTTTTTTACTAATCCAGAATTCTGATCCCAACAAGTAAAATTACTTCCATTGGCGAATCTTGACTCTATACCTCTTCCACTTTTGCCACTTCCTTTTGGAGAAGACTATTGTACAAAATTACTATTTGCTGCTTCTCTAAACTCCCCCGATCGTCTCCATCTGTTTTCGTGTCTTAAAACGGATACATCTCTCAATTCTGGATCCCTTCTCCTCAGCTTGTGTCCATTTTTCGAAAAACGGTCCCACAGCCATCCATCTGTTCAACAGGCGAGTCAATGATCTCGCTTCATGGTTCCGAGAAGTGTGCCGCCCTCCTCATCAATGCAACACACTTGGACATGCGTTAGGCACATTCCAAGACAATACTCGACCGTTTTACAATTGTTCAGCTCATTATGCTGCTGCATAGCTGCACTTGGCAAGCACATGCCCTGCAATAGCTGTGTGTACTCTACTTAGTGCAATGCTTAGCAGCTCAAGCGAGGATGTTCAGTGGCTCCATTCGTCGCCGTCGTCATCGTCTTAGTCGTCGTTGGCGATATATGTATCCAGAGCGCAATTAAAACCAGCGCAAGGCATCGAACCAACCAGCCAACCGCCTCCTCCAAGTCGGCGAAAGAGATCTTCCTCACACACAGAGTTCGGATCGCGCATTGCAGTGGGTTTTGGCCTGGGCGCCAACGATCGTGCGGTCTTTCCCTAATTAAATCTCAATATTATGCGCGTATTCACTGAGAAAGATACAAAGATACTTTCTTGTTCACTGCACTGTCCGTTGGCTTTTGAAAATGTTAATTACCAGGTGGCGGTGCTACCATTTCTCCTGCCAAGTGGACATCGTCGTCACTGTGCGTAAGCATTTGTATGGAAGTTCATCATCATCTTCTCAACGTCGTCGTCGTGATCATATACTCGTACTTTGTGCTTCTTTCAATCACGCGATAGTTTGTACGGAATAGCGGATCACACATCAGAGGATTGTACGGAGCACGGTAACGTACAACTATCGCTATCGCCGCAGTAGGAGGGTTGTTGGGCCATAATTCAAGCCTCATAAATTCAATGAGAAATGATATCTAACCGATATGATGGACTGCGTCGGCCGCAGGCGCTTCTTACAAGTCGTAAAAATCAAAGCCGGCCCAGGGGAGTCGAACTCAAATGAAGTATTCCCCAAATAAAAAATAATTAAACGCTTTAACCGTAGTCACGGTGAAATTTATTGTTCGGAAATTGTTTTCACGTGCGACGCGACGCGCACCGGCCACGGCCAGGCCAAGCAGAGCAAGCCCAAGAAGACTTTCTATGCGCGCGCACTTTTGTTGTGTTGACCTGTGTCAGGTACATAAATGATTTTTGATGCACGGCCGCGTTTTTTTCTTTTCAGTTTTTTTTTTTTGTATTTTGATTGGTGATTATGATGGTGCAACGATGCATGGCCAAGTCTGTAGAGTGGATTTCGGCAAATGGACGCATAATTAAGCGGGATAAGGCCAAAAGCGTTTCCGTTCACACTTTTACTGTCTCGCGCGCATAGTGAAGGTGATTTGGTGGAAGTCAGTTGGGTTATGCAGCCGTTTCTTCTGATGATTTCTCTGGGAAGTTTGAATGCGCGCCGCAAGTTTTTGCTCGATATAACCGCAGGTAAGCCGCGGAGATTGGGTATAAGAGTAGAAGCTGACAGTAGCTTCTAAATTAGAAGTAGGTGCTCAAATCTTTCTACTGGGTGTAGAGCTGTATGCAGGTACTCTTTCGCCATTCTAGATATCCGAACTATTCGCCATGCTTACCTTGAAGCTTGTTGGAGCAATGGCAAGTAAAATGGCAATGAAAAACATTCGCTCATTAAAGTTGGAAACAGTCTCACCGATACCTGTTATTTCAATAGTCCGTATACTTATTTTAATATGTAGATGAATTTGTCATCATTAACTTCAGAACTAACCGGGCTGTCCCTGGCGCATTCAGTAGTGAATGAGGGAAAAACTACGACTAAACTTGCAACAAATAGGGACAAACAGCAACGCAAAGCAATGCAACGCAACGGAACTCAACGAAGCTATCAAATCTGCCACAGAATGATTTTCACTTGATGAAACAGCGAAGAAATTCAGTCCTGAAGAGTAGCAACGCAACGCAACGCAACACACGTATCAAATCTGGCGTAGCATGCGTTTTACTTGAACTAAATGCTAAGTAAGTCAGATCTGAAGAGTAGTAACGCAACCCAACTTAACGCTTAACGCTACCCAACGCAATGCAACTTAGCACAACGCAGTTCTCGAATTTGCCGCAACATGAGTTTTACTTTGGGAAAATGCGAAGTTAGTCAGTCCTGAAGAGTGGCGACGCAACGCATCGTAACGCTTCTCAACGCAATGCAACGCAACTCAACGAAGTTATCAAATCTGGCAGAACATGACTTTCACTTGATGAAGAGTGGCAAAGCAATGAATGGCAGTGCAACTTAACGGAATGAAATAAGGCCACAAAATGAGTTTCAAAAAGGCTAAAGAAGCTATAGCCTCAGATCAAGTTACTTCAGGGAGCGGGTCGACATTCGGCTTTCAAAATTCTGCTTTGCCAAATTCTGTCTTTACACACAAAAAACAGCTTTTCGAAATTCTGCTTTCCAAATTTAAAGCAATAATATTCTTATTATTGTGCTGTTTTTCCAACTAACAAATGTAAGATAAATAAATTTAAAAACTATTTTATATTAATTTTATTTGTATAAAAAAAATAGGAAAAAACAATAAAAATTAAATTAAATATTATAAATAGAAAAGAAAACTATCTATCTAATAAACGTAACTTTCTCGTTCATCAAAAGTTTTGGTCCAAATGAAGTCGGAGTTGCTGATTGTGAAAGCTTAAGGTTGCTTTAATTATTCAATATGGTTGAAAAAAAAGTAGAATGTGGTAACATTTGCTAAGGTTTTGGCGTAGCTGTAATTTGATTTTCATTGGAAGTGGGGCATAGCTAAAATTTAAAAAAAATACCGAATATTATGTGAACACAGATCGGGGTTTGAGTTGTCATTTTTGAGGAGTATTTAAGAAATTGATTTGTTCCAATTTTTTGTGAAAACAACTTAGTATACTTTCTTATTTAAATAACTTATAATATTATCTTTAATATGTATTTTGATCAAAATAGTTGGAGCGATTTTAGTTAAATTATGCAGACAAAAGAGTAACCAGTATTGGAATGTTTAGTTTGGAAATTAAGATTGCTTAAATATTCAGCTGAAAACTTATCATTAAATTTTGTTCGGCATATAAGCATTATTTGGGTTTCAAAGTTTCATTCAAATGGGAAATGGGGTTTTCGCATTATGAGATTAAGATTAAGATTTCGGTGATTCGAATTAGAAATTAAGGACGCAATCATTTTCGAAAATTTACTCTTATTATGCATTTTGGTCAAACTCCTAACTGCTGATTTTAAGTATACTTTAGAAAACCAAAATTTTGAAAAATGCCTTTATTTTTGAAAATCCGTTGGACCAAAATAGAGAAAACTGTGTTTGCTTTTAAGTAAAAAGTGAAATTTTACCTTAGAAATGAATTTTTATAACAATCGTATGAACCGTTCTCGAGATGCATGTGTCCAAATTTCAAAAGTACCTCCCGTATTCGATTTTTTAGCGAAAAACTGAGTATGCAGTCATGCTAACCTCACTTGCTGAAATATTAATTTTCGATGAAGTTGTTGGAGCCGTTTTCGAATAAATCAAAATGGTATGAATATTTTATATGGGAACTTCTACTCATATTGAGGTTACCTTGCAAACAAACCAACGGCCCCGAACTTTAGGCCCCAAAACTCAAAATCCGATGTTTGAACCAAATCCGGGCAGTCGCTTAGGCTGTAGGCCTTGGGAGCATACGGGCAGAGAGACAGACAGACGGACAGATGGACCGCATTTCGAGACCCATCTTTTTGAGTTCCTCTATCATCGTGATGTCAGAATTTTTAACACCTCGATTTCGAAATTTTGTACGACTACAATATCTTTCTCTTACTACGTAATCGAGACAGTTAAAAATGGGAAATTTTTAAGAAAAGTTACAAATTTAAAGAAAACAAAATTAAAAAGAAAACAATTTGAAAAAAATAAAAAGTGAAAAAAGAAAATCTTCTCCTCATCTCGCTTTTGGAATTTTTCCAAACCTATTTTTAATGTTTGCAGAATTTTGTAAAAATAGTTTTGACCCCAACCCGTTACTGCATCCTCGGGATTCCGGCGTAAGAGGTGGAACTGCCCTATCATCTGGTGGTCCGCTTGTTGTGCTTGGCAACCGCTCTGGTTGAACTTGAAGCATAACTACGAGTCATAGAACGGACGCGCTCTCCACGGACAAAAGTGCGGTTTCAAGTTGGTATGTCTCTTCAACAAAGATAAGGGGCTTTCAGTCTGTGGGTGTGGACTTGTTGTGCAAGCAAATCTGAGGAGATGGCTGCCTCTATGACGTCTATTCAATGCACCCTACAAGTTTGTCCCGTTCTATTAAAAGAAGAACAGAGGTTCAAGTACATCGAGGTCTTATTCATGAGCTAAATGGAAGTAACAATCCTGTAGTAGAGTTGGTCAAACCGTCGCAGTTTTGTGACAAGTTCGTAATAACCTGTTCTCAGCAGGACCGATCTTTTTGACAAATCTAGGCTGTTTTTCCTCAATTCCTGGGTTTTGTCGTAACTCCTAAATATTTTGCCCATGAAATGGGGTACTGACCGAAAGAATAAGACCGCAGATACCAGCTGTCATAAAAAGACTCGCTGAGATCGTACAAAAAACCTACCTCTTTGAACAGATCGGTGGGTTGGTGGTTTAGTTGAACGCGTGTCCTCAACTCGTATTCCAAAACGTCCTATAGAAGTGGTGCCATCAGACAGGCTTTCCTAAGATGGGCTCAAAATGAGGTGATGATATATCAAATCCGTCGTACCCCGTCGCGTATGGAATACCCAATTGCTTAGCTGTTTGGTATGGGGTTTGTGTTTAGTCTTGCACCTTGCATTTGTGGAAGATCTAAAAAGGTATAAGCACAAGTTTTGGATTACAAACCTGGGTAAGCTCGTTCACCTACGGCTCTTCCTTATGAAGAGCAATTCCCGGTGCATAGCTTCACAATATCACGTGCCCCACCGGCAGCAGTACTCATCGATGAATGTCGCACTGAAAATGGGTGCCATATCCAAAGGACGACTCCACCAAATTAAGCATATTCCTTGTAGATTGTAGAGTACGCCACCAGGCATTTCTATACCTGACATTGGCCCACCTACCACTCTATTGTTCTCTCCACATCGATGTCCATCTGTGCGTCCATTCGGCACTTCGCCGAGTGTTTCAATGTAGAAACAGCCGACCAATCCCTACCTTCGGCCAGATGTTGCCGCTAATAGATTTCCATGGAATCCTTCAAATTTACGCTGACACAGCCAATCTCCGTTAACGCGTGTGTTACTACCATCTGTTCGCATCAGGGATAATGTTCAGTAAATTTGTTAATTTGAAGGATCGTGCCACCTAAGCCGCTTCAAATCAACACTCTCTCACCGCAATCGAGCAGGCAACAAGCCACAACAAAAAGAAAAAAAAAAACAAAAAATTAGAAAGAACCAACAATTTCCGCAAAATCCAACTCCAGTGGCACTGCTACCCGGTTGCAATCAGGACCGACCGTCTGTAGCCGCATTCACTGTTCGAACCGCACCACCAGACACGCACGTGACCTATGATCTTCGTCAAATGAGACACTGGCACCAGTGTGTCCGCAAAACCATCTAGCTTCCAAGTTCCACGACCTTTTGCAGCAATGTTGCTGTGATTTGCTGCGACTGCGCGCCACCACTGCAATGTGTTTGCTATGGTCATTATAGTGGCAAAAGGCGCTCGGCCACACAATCCCGCCAGTGTTGACCAACAAACCGCATGCATATGCAACAGCAAACGGGGCAAAAATCCAATCGGACAAATCAATTTCCAGGCGGTTGTGGTCCCCGCGTGCACCAGGATGAGGAGAGCATAGTCTGGAGCGCACGCAACGTGGTAACGACATTTGGGCCGCTAATCATTTTGGAAGTGTAACTGCAGTCGTGTTCTTTTTGCGTTTCCAATTTGGCACCGAGCGCGGACGGTGAGCGGGTGGGGAGGACATCCTTCACCGCCGCCGCTGGACTGGACCATATCTTCCTTCGTATTAATATTTTCATCGGAATGTGATTAATGGCCGCGATGTCGTATGAAAACAAAAAGGAGAACACACAGCGCACCACGGGGCTACGTATTCCTGTGATCGCAGGTTATTATATGCTTCGCGGGATATCCTTGTGAGTGGATCGAGCGCGTATGGTTTTCGTGTTTTTTTGTTTTTTTTTTTTTTTCTACTTGTGTTTTGTCGTGGACGGCTCAGTTCTCCGTTTCATCATCTTCGTCATCATCATCGTGGTCATCGTCGTAATAATCTGGAATTGGGTTTGAGTTGCGGAATCTGAGTTTGAGTCCTTTTGCCGTGGACCCTCAATTTGGGTTGTTTTCTTGTATTTCTTTTTTTTTCTCGGCGAGTGGAGGAGCCTCCTGTGCTTTATCTGATGTGTTACCTTGTTTACATGATCTTTTGCTGTGGCTTTTGTATGTTTTGTGCGCGAGGGGTTTTTTTATTTAAGTCTTCTGGAGCCCTCAGCGCTGAGGGGTATATTGTATTGGAATCACGTGCGCCACCTCCTCGGCGCATTGTCTCCGCGAATGATCTCGCTTCAAGTGGTTAAATGATGATTCCATCTAATGGCCAAAGGGCAGTGCAATTTTCTCTGGCGATTTGTGTTTTGTGCGCATATGAGGAATGTCGTCGCCGTGGTCGATATAAGTGCCGGAGTATGGATGCGAGAGGTGTCCTTTGAGTGGTGCAGTGGAATGCATGTCCGGCAGTTTATTTTTTCCTTTTGTTTAAATAATCGACAGGAACTTTGAAGAACATTTTGAGGGAACATATGCGGAAGGGCGAAGGTGCATTCGGGAAGGACAATTTATGAAAGTTATTTCGAGAAATTCGGGCTGTGTATAGGAGTATCACGAGTAATCCGAATACACGATAGTTTGGGTCAGCGACGTCATATAAACAGGGGTGTGATCTTGGTGGCCAATTGGCTGGATCATTCGCCTGAGTCCATTGGTGAGCTGCTTTGCCAACAACAAGTTGGGTCGAGTTGGAAAATTATCAATAACATGGACATTGTCGGTGGCGTGTGCCAAAAAACGGACCAAGCGCTCTCTCATATGAATTTCAAATTGTATGATTGAATGAGCTTAATCCAGCTTAAGCCAGAGAGGGATTGTATTAAAAAAGCATGAGTGACAGTGAACATGTAAATCAAAAACGAATCACTTTAAAAGTTCTGTCGTTATCGAAATGTACTTTTTGCACTCTAGCTTAAGCTCACTTAGCGGTAGTTGTCACTTTAGTCATTCCATGATAATTTCCTGGAGTATGGTCAGCACACATGTCATCTTGACCATGAAATACGACTCACATTGGACAGTTTTGGTCTATTCAAAAATACGTCACTTTGTGAAGCTGGCTTGAGCCTACTTAAAAAAAATTCAAACTCGTACTCCCAACAACACCCTGACAGCGATGGCAGATTAATATTTGAAATATTTGCGCTATTGAACAGTAAACCAAAAATTGACGCCAGCTTAAGTTCACTTAAGTTCAGTTGACGCTTATTCGCATCATGTTCTTTTGACTGCAAAATATTACCCATAATAAGGTCCGTTTCTGCCTACAAAAAATCGATGTCTGACTCTAGCTTAAGCTCACTTAATCCCATTGTGGTTGACACTCATGTTTTTTTATAAACAATTAGGAAGGGTATACTCAATAGCAAAGCCATGGACAACGTAATATTATTCGTATTTGATTGATTTTCACTACAAAAGCCAGCTCAATTTTGCTTAAGCCAACTTACTACAAACATTCAAACATGGCCAACACATAAGTTTTCCTATGAAAATTGGCATAATTATATTGAACGCCATGAAAAGTGTTTCCATATTGAAAATAACGTCACTGTAGCACGTAGCTGTAGCTTAAGCTCACTTAATCCCACTATATCTAACGGTAATGGTTTTTCATAATAATTTGGCGGGAACATACTCCATACAAATGCCATCGAGACCATGAAGGACTGAAATTCAAAAGTTTTGCAGACAATAACTAATGAGATCAACTGTCAGAAAAACAGAAAAGATCTTTGTGAATCAGCAGCTAGTGCTTGTTGCGGGGCAAGCTACTATTCACACTTACCGACCGGAAGATTAATATCACAGCTCCGCTATCCCCATCTAAAGCGCCTGTGAAATCGTTGCCCATCTGTCTGAGTCCGAATGTGACACAGCGTCGCGGTCGCATGCCTGCATTAGCATTTCAATTAAAACCCACAATCACCTGAGTGCAGTTGTTGGAACCTTCATATACCGCGCACCAATCTGGCACATGAATTACTGCACTTGCTGCTGCATCCCATCAGCGCCCGACGTATGGTCACCATCTACTCACCGCAAATACTTGCCCGTTGCCAGTTACCTGCCACCACCGATCTGCGTGCATGTGTCCCAAATTTCTATTTCGGATTTTCCACTTTGTCAAGCAAGTCAAGAAAGCGAGACTTCGGCTTCGGTTTCTTCTTCTTCGTCGCTGGCCACTGGTAGCTTGGTTGGGTTACTCGCGCGAATCCGTACATTGGAGCACACCAGCTCGCACACACACACATTGTCTCGCCGTACGCCGTATGAGCCACGACGACGGCACCGCGCTCGACATGAGTTATTTGACCGAATCTTTAGAGGACGTGTCCAAGTTTCACCATTTGAGATAGAGAGCGGCGACTCGCTATTGAGCCACGAGTATTGCAGCAGAATATTATACGTTACACGCTGAATGCTTCCAAGCGCACAAGCTATTTGCATTCGAACGGAACTCTGTCCCATGTGGCTGTGTTTGTGGTGTGCTTGGATTTTTGTGTGGCCATGTCGGTTGGCATACAGTGGCATCATCTTCGCTCGCGCATCTATTGGGGCGATCGCAAGATCTTTGGCAACTGATATCGGCTATCCGCTGGACACTGGCACGGTCTACGGTGTTCGGAATTGGGAAACCATGTGACGTGTTCTTGCGACACTTCTGCCGCTCGAACAATGGGTTCGTCCATCATGGGCCACAAAGCGGCAATTAGTTCTAGTGGACTGCGTTTCCAGTCAAATGAAGAGTAATGAGCGGAAAAGATACTTTTTTGTTGTTGTGGAAACGCCCGCGCCGCGCCGGCCGTTTCCTTCAAGTGGTTGTCGCCCGATGTTGACTGCGTTTGGAATGGAACTGGAACTGGGCACTTAGTCAGGTGATTGTCGTAAATATTCTGCTTCGTTATGAGCGATGTTTGGTGGTCGGCTGATGTGACAGTTTTGCTTTTAATTGTTGAATTATGCGCGTTTGTGACCGCGAGGTCATAGGTGCATGTCGGAATGAGGCGACTGCCTGTTTGTGACATTTAAAGTAGTTTTCGGGGGACAGCGGGTGGATTTTCCAGAAGCGATGACCAGGTCATTGTTTATTGTGTTTTTAGGATTTCTGCCAATTTTGCGCTTGGTTGAGGGTTTGTGGAGACAAACATTAACGAAGTTTTGACTGCAGTCACGGTTTTACAGTGAAAGGAGATTTCGAAAGTTGATCAGAGAATAAACTAAATAACTATGCTAATCCACGTTGTGGCTGGCTTTTTATTTGCCACTAAATCAATGTTTATCGATGTCAGCTTGGTGGTGTTGTCAGTTCACAATGGATGATCCTAGAGACAGTCATTAAAATAAAGGGTGGTTAAATTTTAAGGGCCGATGTTGAATGTGAACCACACCTAAACGTCAAGTTTTTTTCTGCATTTCATTTGACATTTCTCAATTTCAGACTAACTCAATTCGAACCATGCAAAGATACACAATCGAGCAACGCGTTAAAGTTATTCAGGCTCATTATGAAAATGGGCGTTCAAATCAAATCGGTCAATTTAATCGGCACATTTTAACCTCAGTGGATTCGTCAATATGCAGAATTGCCGCATTTGGGCGAATGATAATCCAAGAGTGACTGTCGAAAAACCAATGCATCCACAAAGAGTGACTGTTTGGTGCGGTTTATGGGCTGGCGGCATCATCGGGCCGTATTTTTTCCAAAATGAGGCCGGTCAGGCAGTTACTGTGAATGGTGTTCGCTATCGTGAGATGATAACAAACTTTTTATGGCCCGAATTGGAAGATATGGATGTGGACGATATGTGGTTTTAACAGGACGGTGCCACTTGCCACACAGTTAACGAAACAATGTCTCTTTTGAGAGAGAAATTCAATGGCCGTGTTGGCTCACGTCGTGACGATGTTAATTGGCCGCCACGATCATGCGATTCTTTCTTTCTTTGGGATTATTTAAAAGAAAAGGTGTCCGACGATAAGCCAGCAACAATTCAAGAGCTAAAGGATGAGATAATTCGGCACATTAACGGCATAGAACCTCAATTATGCCTCAGCGTCATTGAAACTTTGGACCAGCGCATGGAGGTTAAATTAATTTTTTTCGAAAAATTAGAGTAATGTGTTCAAAAATTAACACTATTGTTTTTTTTTTCCAATTTCGGAACATATTTATATATGACACATAATTTCATAGATTATTTATGAAGGTCATAGCAAGTCGGTTCATTAAAGCACAAGAAATCCTTTGCACAGATTAAACTTTCAACTGTTTCAGTACTCAAACGATTACGAATTTATATTTTATTTAAATTTACAACACATAATATTCCTTCAACATTTGCAGCGGAATGGGCTCAGGTCGACTCACATATAATGGAATCAATAGAAAAGTGTTTCAATAGAAAAGGCTGTTACAATTTGTTAGATCCTAGAAAATTGTTGATCCCAAAAATCTTGAAATTTGATGAATTTGAGGTAAAAAGTCTTGTAGATATGTTGGGGCTCAAAAATCTTGAAAAAAAAGATATATCTTGTAATCTGGAATCACTACGTCCGGCTTTGACTTTTTTCTTTTTTTTTCTGACTTTTGAATTTAATAAAATTTAATAAAAATACAAGTTTCACGAATTTTTACATAAAAGACGGCAAGATTTCATCACGGATTTTGGTTTATCGCTTAAGTATTAGGTAAAAAGAACAAATGAAATTATAATAAATAACAGTTGTGATTTCTGACTGCTTCGTCGTTTTTTTAAAAGTAAATTTCGCACTATTTTTTTCAATAACTATTGTTTTTTTTATTAAATTTGTTTGTCTATATTTAATTTATCTTTTCTTGTTTCATTTTAATTTTAGTTTTATTTTAATTTTTATGATTTTACTTTCAATTTTTAATTTTGTATAAATTTAAATTTTTTTTTAATATCTATTTTCTTTTCTCGTCGTTTGTAGTTTGAAAAAAGTAGAACAGGCAGTATTTTAAAGATTTAAATTGGAAAATCAGAATTTCGTAAGGCAGAATTTTTGTGTGAGGAGACAGAATTTCGCAAAGCAGAATTTTGAAAGCTGAATTTCAACCGGATATCTGAAAAAAAAAGCGTCAACGAGACGCGTTTGTTCAAGCGTATTTTCACGCGTTTTTTGACCCATTTTCGACGCGTTTTTCACGGTTTTTTCAATAGGCTTTCATTTCCAATATACCAACATGGAACACCTGATTAACGTTTAACGTTCATCCAAGGCTAATTGGACTGCAGCCCAATCATTATCCAAGGCGACGACGGTTTGTCAAAAAGAAAAAAAACAACAACATTGAAATTGAAATTGTTTTGCCTTGACTTTGATGCCGCGTAAGTTCGGCGTCCAAAATATTCATAATATGATTAAATTTAACCAACAGACTTTTTTATTGTACCTATTTAAGAGAAATTAATAAAATTTCAGTAACCCCCTGGCATTTTGAAAATTCTTTGATCTTCCACAGATCATCGTCTCCGTCGTAATAGTCCTATCGCCATCATCATCATCAGCATCAGCCTTGATGGTATTTTGATCGATTGACAACAATATTTTTTTCAAATGTCGTGTCTGCCCGCCGCCGCCGCCCTCTCGCCCATATATATTTTGACGAAAAAGTTGTGCTTTCCACATTAGCGTTGGACTTTTGCTAAGTCTTCCATGTTTTTTTTTTTTTCGAAATTGGAAAGGCACCACACATACCGCCTCTAATGACTCCACTTGAGTTCAATAATTCATCCACGCGCAACAGAAGAGAAAATTGCTCTGCGTATGCGTGCGCATATGAGTTTGAAAATGAATCGAAACAAAGTAGGAAAAGGTGCCCAAAATAATATTGGCCATTGTCGATTACACAATATTATCTCACCCCCTTCGTGAGCGTCATGACAAATGTACTGCTTGCCTCACTCGTCTATTTCGGTATCTCTGATGTGATTGATTTTTTTTCTCTTGCTCCTCGCCGAGTGATGGAATCATTATGAAAAATTGCCGATCATTAGGTACGTAGTTAGATGATGAAGCTCAAGACACTCCTCACATATCCTTCAGGTATTGAGCGACCGATTGACGAATGACAGATGCACCCATCAATTATTGGTCTCTCTTGAGCTATGGCACCAACAAAGAGAAATGACAATGGACGGACCGGGCAGTGGTCCTGTGTTAGAAGAAGGACGGTTAATGTCCCTCCTCGTGAGGATTGATCATATTTTCAGCATTTAATTGGAGTTGATGCGTCGTCGCGGTGATCATCGACAATGTTCTTCATTGGAGTGCCTTTGGTCGGTCGTTTCGATCTGGTTTTTGTGTGTTTGCCCGTTGTCCCGCCAGCCAAATGATCAAAAGATTAATCGAATTACATTTCAGTTACAATTTTCGGGTTCGCTCTGCGGCTTCAACTTGAAGTTCATCCATCATTAATCTAAAGCATTTGAATTAATGGCCTTTTAGCTGTGTGAGCGAGCCTTGTATAGATACCCGCTTATCTACGTAATTGGTAGTCGGCGGACATGTGTTTTACGAAGGGGCAATCACTTTGTCGATGATTATGTTTACATTCGTGTCCTTTTTTCTCGATAGAGAGGGTAATCTCGGTCTCTGAGCCTTGTTTACAAATAGTGTGCCAGATTATCTTTTCGACTTGCGCTGGTATCTTGAGAGAGAGGGAGACAGAGGAAGTACTGTTGGCTGACCTGTGTTATTTATGATGCCGGACGGACTTTTTGATAATTTTGCAAAGGGTTAAGCAACGTTACATCTTGAGCGATGGTGCTGCGATTCACACAGGATGCAACTGCAAGCTTCTTTAAAAAACGTTGTAAGGAAGTCTCCCCACAACCATGCCTATCATCTCTGGTCATTGGCAACCTAGGTCTATTGGGGTAAATTTGCAGTGGCCACCCTTAAATAGAAATCGGCTAAGCAACTCGCAGTCCTTATCGTATTGGAGACCCCGAAAGTCAAATAATTTTATGTTAGTTTGCCTCTGTTAGCATTCGTGTAAAACAGACAATCTTTATCCATGTACAGATACAAAAATGTGATATTGCATTTTTGTATTGAAGGGGAGGTGCCACGCCCCTGATTCGAAACACATTTTAAATCGCTTGTGACCTTCTCTAAAGCTACACGGGTGCAAAACGAGCAGGCGATGTGAGATCGGATAAGGATTTTGGGAATGATTAGAGGACAAACAGGCAAACGAATTTTACATTTTTAAGTATTTTCTGTTGAATCGTAGGTGTCATGCCCTGTTTTAAAATACCGCCCCCATTTTGCGATGCACTTGGTACGGATACTATTCATCTTTATGACGAACTTTACAACGGCAGCTGTCGTAAATGTGTCAAGATATAGGGTTGTGATATTTGTTTTTTGTTTACTTTTACCAAATACTTGTTAAACATTATGCCACGCCCCCTTAGTAGAAAACCTAACCTTACAGTATTTGTGAGCTTCTTCAAAGCCTCGCTCATGCATGAAAGTCCATGGATGTGAGATCGAACAGGAAAACTGACTCGCTGCATTTATTGTAATGTGGAAGGTGTCACTCCTTGTTCAGCTCTTGTGACCTCCCTTAAATACTCGAGTGTGAACGACGATCCATAGATACATCAAGGATTCTGAAAGCCGTTAGAAGGGGAAACAGACGGAAAATCTATTTTATTCGGTTGCTTTCTGTTATCAATCTCACTATAGCCTGTTGTATAAAGAGTGAACCATCAATAGGATTGCATTATGCCGGCTTGAGCTTCTGTCAAAAATGGACAAACTTCCAATGAAGTGAAGTAAAACTCTTGTAAAAGTGCAATCATTCAAATTGAGGATTACGACCAACAATTAATAGCTGTCGCGCACTGACTTAAGCTGGATCAAGAGGGATTTTGTGGGCTTAAGGTATAGTGTCATTGAGTTCAGTCAAACGCATAAAGTTCGTGATCAACAGTTTCAATGCAATCGCACTTGGGCTACACGAGGATTTCTCCACTACAGTTTTATTTCTAAGCTGGATTTGTAAAATTTTCTCTGTCGGCTAAGAAAGGATATGGCTTTTAAAATATTTTCTGCCTTCGTTTTTAGTGGATTAGGATGGCCAAATCCTCACTGACTTCACTCAGCTTAAGCATTCGGTGGTATAAATGTGGGAAACTGTCTTAAACTCTGCTTTACCGGTGATTTAAATGAATGCAGTTCTCAGATGCTCAGTCTTTGATTGGTCCACATTGTCCCGGACATCTTAGCTGTCAGTCACGATTATGTGGGCTTAAACTGCTGTCAAAAAGTTCAATAAATCAAGTAAGTTTAGCCAACCAAATGTCACTGCTTCAAATTTTGATTCCGTTCGCTTAAGCTGGATTACTCCCATGGAAGATGTAACCCTATTACTCCTTACTTTGACAGAAAGAGCTCAGAATAGTCGCAGTCGCTTCCTTATGGTCTCCTGCCCAGACAAAAGCACACATACTTCCATAATTTATGCAAGTGACTAGCAATTTCGATCAACATCCATCAACCGTCTCTGTTGGCCCTGTCAAGTTATATGACCCAACCGCAAATGAAAACCATCTGAAGGCATATGAAAAAGTCTTGTGTCGGCTGGATTAAAAACTACAAACGCTTAAATCGACTTGAATGACTTTTACCGCTGAACTGAGGCCAGAAATGAAAGCGATTCCAACAACTGCGCAGCAACAAACAATGCGTGCAAAATTCTGTCATGAAACGTTGACAATAGTAATTGACTATCGCAATCCATGGGGCAACATTCCGACAGAGCAAAATCTACATTAATTACGACTGTCGCTGTCCTTCCATGACAATAATTGTCGTCCCCGCACCAAGGAGAAAACGCGACTGCCTCTCTCTCTCTATACCATTGTTATGCAAATGACACTTCTTGGCACGCTATCCAGAGCCGGTAGCTTTGCACACGCTGCGGCGCGGTTGCCAGTTGGAACTGCGATGCGACTGCACTCCGACAAATGACGTGCATTCACATCTCTGGGGGCTGGGGATCACGCGCTTTGAAGTTCACCTCTGTCGTCGATCCGGTCGGGTGGTCCGGTTTAACACAAAAGTCTTGGGATTTGTGCGACAACGACGACACGTAACACAGCTACTGGTCTGATGGGCTCTGGCTCTGGCTCTCGGATACTGGGGCGCGCATGCAAGGTGGCAATTATTGAATTGGCAATTGGATGTGTCGTGGCTAGGCCATCTATATGTACAGCCAGTGCCATTCAAGTCGATTAGAAACTGCGTCACTTAAATGCAAATGGGAAGCGCGGTTGCATGGGGCGGTGGCGATGGTTCCCATCCAGTGCAGTAGTGCGAATTATTCGCTTGAAATGGCTTCGAACGACAAGCGTGACTTAAGCATTGATTGGTGGCTTAGAAGATGGGAAAGATCTCACCGTCGTCGCGTCGTGCTGCTGATGGCTGCGGTCTTTTTATTTTCAAAGATTATGACAGCTCCATTTGGAGTAGGAGTGGGCTCCGAAGTTGTTGCGTGTTTGGCGTTTTGTTGGCTGTATTAGGAATGCCAGATAAGGTTGAAGTGTTAATTAGGAACTGTCAACTTGGTCGTTTGAAACTTCAAATCAGAGTTGTCGCTCTGCAGTGACAGTCTAAATGAAATGGAGTGTACGGTAATGGTGTTTGACAGTAATGGGGCTTAGTCGGGAGGAATTGTCATTTGTTCGTTGTAGGGGTAGAACTAATGTAGGTTGTAGCGGATTGCATGGCAGTAATCAAGCTTAAGTCAGTGTGAGCTTATATGTGAGATTTATTTTGGTACCTTCAGTTGGATATAACTTGAGAGGATTTTTCTTTCATGTTTGATGCGCCATTCAAAGCCAACTAAATCTTTTCAAATCGTGTAGAGTCTGGATAGCAGTTTTTGATATGATCCGCTTAAGCCTAAAATGGACCTGTTCCGGAACGTAATTTTCCGGTGGTCTCCGAATGGACAGCGAAACGTCTGCGAAAAGGCAGCGGAAAACAATTTGTGGAGGGTTCCGTCAGCTGGCTGCCTATTTATTTATCGCCGATTTGGATACTCGAACTTTTCGCTGGCTCCTTAAATTTGGGAATTATCGTAATGTGGGCTATTTACCTTAAAGTTTGGCGAGTTTTAGGCTCCTAAGGCATTTATAAAATAAAAAAAAAAAAAACATACTTCAATTGCAAACGTTCACTCTTCGTATAACTTAAGTTCTATACAGTTATTTGTAAATGAGCCAACTCCATTTTCATAAAGGTTTTGAAAAGACTCTCACATCTCAGCAGTAAAATCATCTCACAAAATATGCATGAATATGAAAAACGAAATCATAAACGAAAAATTTCGTTCTCCTTGTCGTTTTGCTGTACGCAGCTGCTGCGAAATGATGGCGGAAAAGTGGATAATTGTAGTAGATTGCTTGGTATAATTCTCCACTCTCTTTTCGCACACGTTTATTGTCCGGGACATTATATTTGCTGCGAAAATGTGACATTTGTACTGAGGTATGAAGCAAAATTGGAAAATATTGGCGCCAAAAATACCAAAGCTCAAATATGGAGATCAATTATGCACATTTTTGTTTTGTAATTCATTGGTTCACTTATTTTGATTAAAGTGTTTTGAAAGACGACAACGTAAAATTATAAATAGGCTGTCATAGCAAAAATTCTGTCAGAAGAGAGGGAAATATTTTTTTGCATAATCGTTGTGTATGAAGTTGTGAACAGCTGCGGACTACGCTTTACGCGAAAATTTGCGAACCATTAGTTGAATTAATTTAAATTGCTGTAAATGATGACGCGATCGCAAAATTTTTGTCTTTTCTGAAGATAAAATAAAAAGTTCTTTCGGAAAATAAATTGGCTTTTAGCTTCAAGTTTATCTTACTTTTTTACTTTCTTTCGTATTTTTTTTCCTTTTCGTTAAATAAAACGTTAAATTGTTATAAATATTATTATGTATGACACTTATTTTGGTTTTATTTTTATGGTTACTTTCTAAGAAAAATGTCTGGAACAATAGGTTTGGACTTTGTTTTATATGACTTGTAAAATGTTGGAATTATGTGCCACTTTTTACACGGATAAAAATCCTTGCTTTAAATTTAATTTTTTTTTTGCGGTTGTAGCATAATAGTTAACTCCGCGAAAATATTATATTTAATATTTTGCATATTTTTAAATTAAACAACTAATACCAGATTTATAAATTTTTAATAATGTCTGCTATTACAAAATATATCTGAAATATTAAATTTTAACATAGATGGAGACGGGTTGCAATACAAAAATTAAACTTAAGTTAAACCTTTACTAATATTGAAAAATTATAAGATTTTAAAAGATTTGTATTCGAATTAAATAAAATGCAGATTAAAATATTATATTTTTGCCTCAAATTCAATACTTCCTTTGCTTTTTATAAACCCATGGAATATTAATATAAAGTACAATCTTATTATATTTTAGTACTTCTTAGATTTGATTTAAGTAGGAATCTGTGGGAAATATTTTATTTAACACGAATTTTTATTGGTTCTAAATATAATACTACATATAGAAAATTGTCAAGCGTAAGCGAACGTCCGTGGTCGTTTATCGCCTGTGCAAATAATCCTTTAGAGTGCCACTGTGCTCCCTTTTGTAGATATGTTTTTAAACCTTTAAATGAAGGATAACTCATGAATGCCTGAATTATCTTATTAATTATTTAATGAGTTACTTACTTTCTTGTATGTTATAGTTGTATTTCTAAGGCGATGAACTCTAGACCGCCCTGGGGTGGGATTCTGTAAAAAACGAAACGATAATCACTTTCGCGTTTCAAAAAACGAAAAAAAAAAAAATCACACGAAAGGAAAAATTTCCTTCATGTAACTTTTCGTTGCCTTTTTCTCTTTCGCATGGGTTTAAGAAACAGTGTGACGAAGAAATTAAAGTTTGAAAAGCTGAATGTATCATAATGAGCATATGACAGCCAAGAGCTGACAGCTTCCATATATATTTATTTGATTTATTTGGATTAATTACATATTTACAGGACGTCAACAACAACGCAAACACAGCAAAAACGATTGAGTATCCTTTTCTAGCTAATACCATTGAAAAGCTGTCACTTGCCGCCGGATATTTTACATTTTTGGAAAAAGCAACTCTTAGTAACATTTTCTTCCAGTTATGATGGCCATTTTATCCGTTGAGGACACAAAACGCACAACCAAAAACGTTGAAGAAAACTAAATAAAAAATTAAGTACATGTAAACTTACAATTCAATACACAAACAAACCTTTTATCGGTCAGTGTGAGAGGATTGGAATAATTCCGATGATTTGTTCGGATTTTTCTTAGATTTTGATCTTCTACACTGCTATCAACACTATCACTTGCTATTAACAAATAATTCGCCAGCATATTATTATGTATGGAATAAATAACACAACTCAATATGGAGATCATAACACAATAACGCAATCAAAGAAAATGAGAAACGTCAATGAATAAGCTGTCGTTTTTTTCGTTTCGCACGGAACGAAAATGTCATTCGTTTTTAGAGTTACATGAAGCAAAATAAACGAAAATGTAAACGAGATGGCTTTCGTTTTTTTTTTTGCTTTCGTGCAATCGAAAATTCATTTCATTTTTGTAGTTACATGAAGCAAACCGTTCAAACGAAAACGATCGAACGTTTTCATCTTACAGAATCCCACCCCTGATCTTCAAAAGGAAATCCACTAAGCGCTTCACAACTTAAAGAAAAAAAGCTAAAAATTCTTACAAGAATGCTTTGAAATTAAAGTAACTTACTTGTAAGAAGAATATTCCCATTTGTTTCATGTAACCCCGTTTTCAGCATGACTTTCACTTATTGCTGTATTTTTTTAACGTTTTTATTTTAAGAAAGCTTTTTGCAAATCATCCAATAAGTACTCAATTGAGTAGGACGCTCAAACTAACTCTAAATTCTTAACCAAGCGACAAAATATTATTATAATTCAAATGGGGTTCAAAAGTAATACCGATATATTTAAATCTAGATCTTGTATTAAAATCAAATACAAAAAATGTATTGAAGTTGGTGGCTTTAATAAGTTCCTATTAAAATGCAATCAGAATAGATGTTATATTTCAGGTCAACTACAACTTAATTGTAATAAATTCTTGATTGAAATATTATTTTAATACAGACCGGGTTAGATTGTAGAACAAAAATATACTGGATTTTAATCTTTCGAGATTTAAGTTCAGAAAATTCGGTTTAAAACGAGCATTTTAATGCAACAGTTATTAAATTTTAAAACAAAAATGTTACAGAAAAAGTTTAATAAATTAATAATATTGAAAACTAATTTTTCTTGTATTGCATGGACCTGTAATACTGCGGAGGTATTAAAAAACACCACCGTATCTTAATGCAGATTGTATCTTGTGGATTTATGTGCCTGCGCCTGCAAAGTCATCCTAATAGCTTCCGGTGCCAATTTTTAGTTTGTTAGTGACGTTAGAAGTTCTTTGTAAAGTGAATATGAATTAACAGAGTTATTTTTACAGGGGGTCCCGGTCCATCTAAAAATTGGCCTCCTTTTGGAAGTTCTAGAGAGAGGGCATGGAACATTACTGACCGGCGGCATCAGGCGTCTAACTAAAAACTGAGTGAGTGAAACTGCGAGTGACTATTTTTACCTATGACAATATCATCTCTACTTTTATCTTAGGAGAACTATTACCAACAGAAACATAATCAGATACTGTGAACTATTTTCATTATGGTGTCGTAAGGGTCTTACCTAGGCGAAGAATCGGTCTTCTTTCACCAGGTTGTCTGTCTTTTTTTAGTGCGAAGGCTTTGATATCAACTTTTTCGGTCAGAGTCAAAAATGTGTCCTTCCTTCCCATAGATATGTTTGCGTCTGTCACAAACTTAAGACGTCTTATCTTTCGTGTATTGGTATATTGGTCTTCGTACTCAACTACTCATTGTTTCTCCTATATTTTTGCATAGATCCTAACCGATTTATTGATGAAATAAAAATTGTAAGAAATATGTCTGCAAAAGCCACACAAAATAAGTGATCTTTTTTAGCGTGATGCCCTAGCAAGTCCAAGTCCGCGTACGAACAGAAAAACAGCTCTGTTAATTGTGGAGACTGGAATTGTTTTTGATGGATAAATGTCAAAGTCAATCACTGCACATATTTATAAGTTATTGTGCCTTCAGTAGCTCCAAGTATTTGAATTTCTCCAGCGGGCCAAACATTAGGTCGTCTAGTAGACACTTAAGAACTAATTGAATAGCTAGCTCATTAGTTGTTAAATATATATCTCCGCAACTATTTTTTTTTAGGCGAATGGGCAATGGTATGTCAACATGTAGATAGATGCAAATTTAGGCAAACATAGCTTTACCTTTCGCGGGTGCAGCCGCAGGGCAAAACCCTGTTTATACATAAATACTACATCCATGCCTGAAACGGACTTCCTTTCAACTCCCTTTTCCCCATAAAACTATTGGCCATTGTGTTCTGCAATCGAAATTCTAAAACAAAAGTTTACCAAAAACAAAAACAAAAAAAAAAAGCATCAGTAGGTATAATCCAAGCTGACCCCTTTCTGCAATTAACCTGTAAATTTGGCTTTTGCGAATCGTGCGGCAGCGGTTTTTTGCTGCCCCAACCGTTTCTATTGTTTTATTCAAAATGAGTACAAAAAGTCGTTTGCATTGAAAAGAACCTCTGAACAATGCAAGCGAGTCCTCCCTCAATCGGCTGTGGTTTGTATATGCGTCCACCTCGTCTGTAAAGGACAACCAGAAGCACGGATTTAGCACGGTCACTGTGCAAACACTGGTAGCGCTGGTTTACTGACATCTTTTGTTCGCCGCGTTTGCCTTTTTGGTGTTATTTGACTGATTGCTCTAAAAAAGACTCTTTTCTTTCGATCAATCGGCGTAGCCCGCGATTGGTTTGAATTTTAATTTGGGTCAGACCTTCGAAATGCCCCCCTCGTTGCTGGCTCATATATATGAACACAACTCATTGTTTTGCGTCCAGCAGAAATAAACTATGCTTTTGCATGTTTATCAGCGATTAATGTGTAATTAAACCAATTCCCACACCAGATACCAGTGCGCCACCATCAAAGGAGTCACCATTTGCATACACACTTGCCGACGCGACGTATACAACATCAACAGCAATTAAACACATAACCCTTCCGCTGGTGCGTCTAAATTGCCACCACCATAAACTGCAGCGGAATTAAGTTACAAATCTTGTCAAATAGTCAAAGTGGGACCATCCCCTGACCGAAGAGAAGATATACCAGCTGCCTGGCTGTGGTAACCGCAGTTTGACTTCACTCGCCGTATCGCAGCAAAAAACACCGCCAGATACAATTCATAGGGAATATATTTCATTTAAATTGGCCGCGCACTGGACTCTCGACTCCACCTTAGCGATGAGCCTGACACTGACGGCGACCACATTTTCGGTCATATATCGTCCCAGTGTTGCAGGGCAGCTAACCTCTAATTTTCCAAATGGACAGACGACACGATATCATCTGGACTCGCTGTGGTTGGCTGTTGGTCACTTGTACCGTGGAATAGAACCACACCGAGTCACATGTGCGTTAACCATCATCCATTGTGGCGAGGAGACGTCCAACGCGCATAAGGTATATTATAACTGCCGAAGAGCCATACAGCGACTGCATACGACGATGATGACGAAGAGGACCGACGACGATTGTGCACAGAACCCCCTTATTACTAGAACAATAAATTTCACTCCTCTGTAATTTCGATGGCAATTATCTAGCGATAAAAGTCAAAAGCGGGACGGCACTTATGAGACCGTCCACCACATAAATACCGTAAAGTGATTCAAAGGATTTTCTCGTCGCCATTGCTTGTGCTTTGTGTGGCGTGGCTTGGCGGTTAGTTCGGCCTCGTATTTTCGAACGTAGGTTTTACTGGTCAAATGCAGTCAATTCGGTATTTTTTTTAAAGCAATTTTCTAGGCTAGGTTGTCAAAGTACTCCACTGGCAGGGTCACCAGTACCTGTCAGGATATAGGGCGCACATCGCTTGGTTAATGCTATTTCTTAGTTTTAATTCTAAGTTAGTAGACCGGGCTTTTGAGCTTTAACAGTGGCCCAAAAAGGCCCCTGAAAGACAGACCCCCCTCCAAGCTTTCCCCCTTCAAGAGCGTGAAACTTAATTTACAAAATATTTGAAATTCGACTTATCTATTCTATTTCAATAGCTACCAGCATTTAAGTATATAAAGTATATATAAAGATTTATAGTGTTTAGTTGAAAATAAATTGCCCCCTTTAGAGGGGGTAGTTTCGGAATATGTGAAAAATTCATCGCATTCCTTGTGCTGCATTGCAATGATTTAAAAATTGATATAAAAATTACTTTACAATAGTTTTGCCCCCGAAAAGGGGGGTCATACCCAAAATGCCCTTCAGAATGCACCTACCTACGGAATTAATGCCATTCAATATTAAATTTTTTGTGGATCGCTTTGCCGAAAATTACGATTTACGAAACTGTCTGCATCTTCTGCTTGGTATATTTAGCAACAGGGAAAAACTAGTAGAGATTTATTTATTTTAAAACTAGTAGAGATTTATACAAGAATGGATTCAATAGGTTTTTCAAGTAGGTAGAGGATACTCATAGGATACTCATTTCTTTCATGGTTTCTGGGGCTAAAGCTTAGGTGCACGGCTAGACCTCTATCCTATATCTATAAGAAAGCTTCTAGCAGCAGCACTTGGGAATATTTTTGAGCTTACGTACTACTCACAAATTTAGAATACAAGATCAAGCCTTGTCAACTTGTGGAATATCTAAAAGTTTTTTACTATACACACCAAATGGAAGGAGCGTTTTCCATACACCCTCAATTCCGGGCACTGAGGTTATAGGGAACAGTGAGGTTAGCAAAGGTAAGAATATTGAACCTTGCAAACGCGTGTTTAGCCTAAAAATCTAGTTTTCTGGGTCTTCATACTCAAACACGAGACAGTAAAACCAGTTCCAACACAAGCTGGTCACGGATAACACGATTTCGACCGCAGTTGGCGACGGTCGCTGTTCGAAAATGGAATCCAGAGTTCGACCTCTCAACCTTAGACCCAATCCTAAAGTCCATGGGATTGAAACAAATGCGAAGTTAGCGCTAAAGGTCTGTAGCCGACTTCAGACCCACAGCTTCTTATACCTAGAGCCAAGTAAGACTTTGAAAAAGGTATTAAGTTAGTTAGAGTAGTTATCTTCTCAGATGTGACACTAGCACACCAGTTAGTCGAGACAAATGAACGTAGCTGGTTAAATTTTGTAAGCACTATATTGTAAAACAGGGTCTAGGGTGTAATTTGTGTAACTCTCTCGACTTGGAATGCATCGTAACCAGTGAGCCACTCTGACCACATTGAGGCAATCGAAGGGATTGAAGTTCCCTTTCTGACAAGATTTAAGTTTCCTTTCCGACAAACACCGACATTTTCGAACAATAATTGAAGATGTGCGTCTTCCGCACAAAAATCCTTCTCCTACGATGAAATTTATTACTCTTACTAATTCTTCCCCACGACCGACGAGATGCCACCGTCATTATATTTAGTAACTCTACAAACCTATATAGGTAACTGCTACATCACGTAACGTGTTCTAGTGACGAGTAAAGAAGAGATACCAATTTTGCTACCTGCACCACATCCTTTACTCTCTGTGATTGACAAACAAAATCAGTCCTCACTCAGCTTGTCACGTCGCTTCCATCTCAACGAACAAATCACCTGACAATCCAATTTTTGTCGTGACTTCCATCCAATTAAACCTCAATTAAGTGCCCTCACTGATTCCCCACATATAATATCCCTGCATGGGCATCTGCCCTGCGGAACGACCATAAAACGCTACACTAAAACAATTTGTCAAAAGTGTCAAAATTCGACCGGATCGGAGTGGTGTACACTGCGCCCCAGCTGCCCAGGATAACAAAAAAAGAAAACCCCACAAAAGAAATAACCGCCAACCGACCTTTGCTCGATAATGGTGTTGGCGTTGATGCTTTTCTTCGGCTCACATCGTGTTCCCCTTAGTGGGATCCTTTTGATCCAATCCAGCTCACTGCTGTGCGAGGCGGTGTTTTCATCCGTCGTTTCGTTTGTTTCTCTCGATCAAAGACAAGATCGCAGCGACCCAACGATGATCGAGCAGAAAACCAATATCGAGAGGCCGAAAAAGAAAAACAGCGGCCGGCGAGCGCATCTGCGACCGAATCGAAATTGAGAGAACTGGTCATCTCGTCGTCATCTTTTTGTTTTTCCCTGATTGTGTTTTGTAACCGTACGCACATACTCGTAGGTCCCCATCTTCACAAACCACGGCCGCGCTGATCCCCAGAGATTGATGTAAAGTGCAGCAACTGCGCCGCTCTCTGATGGCCGAACCCAAACGAGACGACATTTTGAAGATTGGTAAAGTGCTCATGCGACGATGACGTTGTAAATTATCGATGGCGTCTACATTCTTCGTCGCGGGACTTTGATTGACTCAAATTGCGGCGCGCTTGTACGGCTCGATCCAACAGTCCAACAATGAAGAAGCAGAAACCACTGCCGTACGAAGGGAGGCAATAATTGTGCTACACTACACACCGAAACAGGTAAGAGAACCAGGCGCTCATATCAAATGGATTTGACGACTGACAAACAAAATGAGAGATGATGATGAAATGCCCAGCAGAACGAATTTGTATCTTTTTGTGGGCTCCGTGCCGGTAAATAACTTATTAATGCGCTCTAATGTTCGAAACAAATTTGACAACTCGATGGAGGGTGTCTATGGTATATACCGCGCTCAAACTGCAATCAAAGCACGACCAAAACGGGGCCGACCCCGACACTCACGGTAAGTGGGACAGGGCTTTTCCTATATGAAAGATTATTTGTTAGAGGCGATTTTTCATCGAAGCAAAATTAAGGTAGCCAGCCATCAAATTGGGCGTGGCCCTGTGAGAAATGTGCGGTCTGTGGGAATTGATTTAATAGAACTTTTGTTTAGGTAGCAATTTTCTACGGCGTTTACTCAAAGCTTGGCTACTGCCCGGTAGTGGATAAGTGCGAGGCCTATGCTCGGACCATCCTATTTGACGCATGAACTTGAAGACACCTTTGAATGCATTGGGAGAGCAAGAGGTGCAACTCAAGAATATGAGCCCTAAAAAGTGGGAAAGAGAGGAGCTGCTCCCTGATAGAAGGTATTTTAGTTCCACCGGCGATGTGAAACCAACCAAGAGATTAACCTTCAGTCTTTCTTTCAAGATTTTTTCAAAAAAAAAAAACGATCGAAATATATAAAACAACTAGCTGGCCCGGCGAACTTCGTTCCGCTTAAATTCGTTAATGTAATTAAAATAATAATTCCGAGCTGCTTTATTTCGGTCACAATTTCTTTATTCAAAAGTTTAAATTGAAGTATAAGAATGTCAATGTTCACGACATTCCCCTTTTTCATTGAACAGGTTAGTTCACGACAACGTCTGTGTCGAATAAGAAGAAGAAAAAACCCAGTGACAGCTAAGACACTTGTATAGGAAAAAAAAAAACAGATTTTATGTAGCTGCAGTATAATTATGTTAAAAAATTACTGAAAAGTTTAACATAAAGTGGAAAAAAAAAAGAATAAAAGCATTGCGCAGTAAAATTATAACTGAGTCGACTTTCAGTATTAAATTGTGTGGCCAACTACCCAAGTCCAATTGTAGCGAAACGAAATCAAATAGAGTTGGTTAACCTCACTCTTCACAATGCAATTTCGATAGATATCTGACCACACACAATAGCGAGTCCGTCCAATTCAATTCGAATGAGGAAACGAAAAGGACACCTGCCATATTGCGCAATGGCAAGTGGATTCACCATATGTCGTGCATTACAACCGCGACGTAAGGGGTTTGACCTTTTTACTTGCGGCATACGACTTGGAAGCATTGAAATCAATCAATAATATGATTTTAAGATATTTAAATAATTGTTGTTTATTAATTTTGTTCGAAGTGCTTTTCCACATGCAAACTTTCATCCCCTTAATGGTTCGTTTTCGCGACAAAAAGCAGCCTATGTCCTTCCTTGGGCCAAAACGAAACCATCAAGCCCAAAATCGTGAAAATCGAACGATCCGTTCTCGAGTTATGCGCGCACACACGGAATTCATTCTCTTTTATACAATATTTATATAGATATCTATTTAGATCTATTTGCGTACCTTTCCGAGCAAAGCACTAAAGATCTGTCAAACTAAAAAATCACCAGCGAAATTCTCTCAGAGAACTATATAAAGTTCGTTAATACACTTCGAGCCAGTGTTGCCGCTGATAATTTTTAAAGGGGCCCCCACATAAAGTACGGATATAGCAATATAAAAAAACAAATAATTTTTATTCATTACGAAACACTTGTATTGTCTCTTTTTCGTTCAATAAAGAATAAAATCTTACTTAAACTGAAAAAGGGGCCATTTTGATCATATTTAAGAAAGTGGGGGTTAAAGGTCTGTAAGCTCAAAAAGGGGCCATTTGACCGCCGAATTATCTTCATCATTTTTGTGCGTAATTGATTTTGAAGAAGGATTTTGAATTTCTTTCTTGTCAACTTTGCGCATTTGACAAAGTTATCAGTACTTTCCGGTTGAAATTCTCTGAGTTGTTTCAAGCCAAGCGAGGAACTAATTATCTTAAGTCGACTAGATTGGTCTGGACTAGGTGTAACCTGTTTGCCAAAACTAGATTGATCGGGAACGTCACTTTTCCTACGTCACGAATTTCTTGAATAGATTCGTCGTCTACACCTCCATAAACGTCAACTGAAACAGCTGTTCTTATGACTGATCTAATGGCGCTTTCGATTGGAGAAAAGAATTGTCCTTTCTACGAGATCAAATCTAGAAGTGATTTTTCTATGTTTTCTATGTTTCTTTGAAGATAAAAGGGCACTTCCGTGCCAATTCTTAACACCACAGAAGTGTCCGGGATAATTTTAAAGAATTGCCCTCATACCAACACACACTGGCAAAATGTCAGATTGAAATGTTTGTTGTGTTGTTGGAAACAAATATTGCACCATTTGATCCAAAAATATGCAATTAAGCGTGCGAATGTAAAAGTTAATTGAAATAAATTGATTTGGCTTAATATTTATTTCAGAAGACTACAAAAAAGTAGCATCAGAAAACGAAATCTCACGTAATGGTCTCTACCACTATTGCAAAAGTGCACCAACGAATTTCATTGAAAAGATCAATTCTGAATTTCAGGGCAATTCTCTCGGATCTTCAATGAAAAGTGCCATAAGCCAATCAAAACTGAGATACTTCAATTCAGACAGCTGTCAGACCAGTGATGCAAATGAACTTTTCTCAAAAATTGTACTATAAACTGAAAACATAACATAAATATTGCATTCAAGCAAAAAAAAAAAAATATATGTTCTTCACTCCGATTGTAAATTAGGGCTAAGTTAATTTTACACCCCACCCTTATCCGTATTTTTTTAGCCCGTTGTTCTAAATTTGCATTTATAATATTCACTCAAAAACATATACATAAAGCCCGCTGGATGGAGATGCATTTTAACGCCGAGTTTAAACCGATTTTAGCTCGATTAAAAACCAACGTAATGTTAAATTTCACATAAAATTAAATTAATTTTTTGTTGTTTGTCTCTTGGCAATTGATTTGATTTGCTGTGTGCTGAGTTTAATTTTTATTGTATTTATGATGAATTTAGTATCCAAAATGTCTCTTTTTTTAGCGAGAGATATTTCCGAAAATCCACGAACGTATTCATTGACTCCAGCCCTAGTCCGACATTGATTCACCGCATCTGCTGTTCCATTAGCTCTTCGACTATTTCATCTTCTGACGACCACCCACTTTACAAATTAAATAATTTTTTTAACCTTCTTGTAACATTTTACATTCTATTTCTCTTTTACTTATTTCGTGAACGACGAAATTTCAATATTAGGAAATTGAGTTTTCACCCAAGCTGGTCTCCGGAGTTCAGTTTAAACTCAATCGGATTAAACGCCGACATGTTTAAAAAAAATAAGTTTATCTTCGGGGGTATATTTCAAAAATTAAAATAGCACAAATAGTAGATACTTAAAATTGAGAAGAGCTAATTGTGTACTCGGGAAAGTCAAATAATACAGTCAACTGAACACAACGAAAATATACGATCCGATCGTAGTGATAGCGGGCAATCGGCTATAGCTACAACTCGAGGTGCTCAACACAGCGGGTTTGTGATACTGCCGAGCTCAGTGGTTTGAGGTTCACGGGAAAGCAAGAAACTTCTTCTTTAGGGATTTTTTGCCACAGTGCCACATCTCAGGAATGACAAGATTAGGTAAATTCATTTCTCTATATATGACGGGGCTCCACAGGGTTCAATGCTTAGTGCAGTACTATGTGGGCTACCTATAGGTATAAGCAGCTAATCTTACTAGGAATTTGGCGTGCAACTGGCGACCACGAACTGTTGTGGATTAAATATACAACCCTTCTAGTTAAAAATTATGAGACAGCAAGATTGGCAACATTGTGGCACCAGGTCAAGGACGATTCAAACAACTGCTCTTAGCCAGAGCTACGCATTCCATGGCTTCGTCAACAGAATCGGGTACGCGATCTAAATGGAATTTCTTAAGAGGTAGGCACACAACTTTGATATAAAATAAAATACTAACACATCAGTGCAATTTACATTACAATGATCCAAGTGCTGCATTCAAAATTCTTCTTTTCTAATTTAAATCAATAAAACTAAGCTTAATCTGCTTTTTTGTAACTAACAATGTATAAAAAAAATAAAAAACAATATTAATTTAATATTATTCGCATAAAATTTAAATTAAAAAAAAAATAACAATAAAATAGAAAATTAAGCTATACCTATTAAAAAATTAGAAATCTAATTAAGAAAATATTCAGAACTAAGCTAAGAGAAGTTAAAAATTTATAGCAAATATAGCAATTTAAAAAAGTGGCAAGTGAAAAAAGAAAAAAGAAAATCTTCTCTACATCGCTGCTTTACAAAATGTTGCAAACAATATAAAATGGTTTTGAAAATGTTGAAAAGCGCGCGCTTTTGAACTACTCTTTTGATCCAGATTAATGGAAGATTCAAGAAATGTCTTGAAGACTGACTGTAGGTGACTGTAGATTTGAAGTTGCATGAGCACAGAAGGATTCCCTACATGTAAAATGGCAATATAGTTGCGCTTCTTACTGCGATGCTCATGCTAAAGCCTCTACACCCCGACAAGGGTTGTACACTGGTCGTTTGAGTTCCCTGTATAAATTGGTGAAACGCTTGCAAAGTCAGTTACACAACATTTACAAAGTCCGACTGCACGTTCCAATTCACGAAGTTCTATAAACTCACTAATGAGCTATCCCATGAGGACAGGAATTCGTTGTTATTTCACATTTTAAATCAACTGAAACCCGTGAACATGCATACCTTTTGCATACTAGCCGTACTCACTGTGGTAACCCTTAAGACCCCGTTTGGCTAGGTACGTAAGGTTTCCGCGTTGCTGAAGCAGGGTAGAAGCAGGTTATCACACTTGGGTCTGTCTTGACTCCTATAGGTTTTGGCGCTAGAGTCTCTTACATTCAACGAGAGGTTATATAGTATTCTTCCATAAAATGGCCTATCCAAGAGTCTGCCCTGATTTATGATTTGCCTTGCAACAGATCGAAAGAAAATTTGACAGGTTGCACAGGGGAACCTACCTTTGAGTAAGTATTTTTGTGTTGTAAGTATTAGGCCCCGTACACTGCGACCAGAAGAGATCTATTGTGTTGGCCCCTATTGTTTAACCCAGGGAGCTGTTAAGGCTCTTTATAGACCTCAGTACCCTTCTTAGTTCCATGTTTTCTATATCTGCAAACGCCCCTTGCATGTGGATATCTCTGCCCCTTGCCACAGCAGGGCATTTCATCTTTGAACAATCGGTGCAAGTAACTACACAAACGGTGCCATGTGAGTAGTCAAAATTCGGTGGGAAAAGGTCTTCCAAATGGTATGGTTCACCATCTGACACGCAGCTGAAACTCCCCTGCGTCGAAATCGATTTTGGAAAGGTTAAAGTGACAGGTTAAAACAGGATGGATTCTTTGAAAAATCTGCGAGTTAAGAACGTTCCATGTCCTCACAGAGGGAGCTCTGCATACCTGGGTACTCTATTGGACTAGGAAGCCCCCTTTTCAGAGCATCTCTGCGGATTCTCGGTATAAGTCGCTCGTGCTTGGACAATCTTTTGCATTTTTGGAATACAACTTTCGTGATTTCAAATTCATAGTAGATTCTATTTGTGGCGCCTTCGCCTTGTCCCCTTTTAAAAGAATCCTTCTCAACAGTACGTACTCTTACAAAACAGCCCCCACTTGTGACGAAACACACATAAAATGGCAAAACACATGGTGCCGTTCCATTACGACACAAAAGCGAAAACATTGCGAAAGGCATTAAATTCCTCTCCATTTCCGCACCACATGCGCACGCACACTGGCAGCACTCTCATTCACCCGAAACGTAAATACACAAATTGTCAACCCCGAAAGCCGTCAACTATTTTGATCGTTTGACAGTCTGTTTATTTATTCAGCGAGCTGCTATTTTCCCAACCCGTTTGCTTGCAAGACAAACCACCAAAACTACCTCCACACCACCCACGCTGATCCAGCAAGTCTCTCTCGCAACTTGTGTGCGTGTGTCATACAGACGGTAATGTGTCAAACTTGTCCCCCCTTCTCAAACAATATAGGCGCTCGATGCATGAACGATCTCGCAAGATGACAGTTTGTCTGTCTGACAGGGAGTTCAAGGGGAAACCATAAAAATGTTTACTCGCTGGAAACATGTGTTCCCGAGCCGACCACCACCTGATCTAATCAGGTAATGCGCCATTGCACGCATCACCAACTCTCGCCTGTCACGCGTGCTCACCGCAACTACTCACATTGATGTGATGACGCGAACATTGCTCGTCGAATTATCAGCAATTATCGGCGACGAGGAGCACCAGCAAAAATTAATACAAGAACGCAATCATGCCAGGAGTCGATTAGCAATTATTTTTAGGACCAAACAGGAAATTCGCCATGTGGCGTTGCACACCGACAGCGCGTATACGCTTTTCATAAACGACCTGACAGAGATCAATAATTTTTGTGCGCTCGATCGCGTTGTTGTAGAGATCCTCATCGATCTCATCATAGAGACTGTTTTGCGCACTTAATTCGGACCATCTGGCCTGGGTCCGACCACTAATCCGAATCCGACACGGTGCGGAGGAAATTTATCATTTTGGGACAAACTGCGATCACTCTCCCATACTCTCACAGACGAGGACGGGCGATGGTGATTCGTGATCCTCTGCGCTGTCGTTGTGAAAAATCTTCCAATTTCGCTTGGTGCGAGATGTTGTTGCTGGCTCCTGCTGTTCTGCTGCCGGAGATGATGGTTATGATTACACAGAGCGGAGTATGATCGGAGCGGTTTTGTTATGAAGATCATCGTCGTCGTCGTCATAGCGCCACAAAGCTCTGGCGGAACAAGTGCGCGGGGAATCATAGAGAAGAAGATGCACATCAGCGAATTCCTGGTGCGACTGTGGCATGAATATTGAATGGCAGAACGTGACACCAAGTCACGATCTTGATGAAACGCGGAGAGTGGATATAGTCTGGTTGCGGATCCTTTGCTGGCGTCCGCCTGGTAGTCATAATTCCGCGGCGAGTAATGGTTTCACACCCAATGCCGTTGATGATGAGTCCCTTCTTCGCGCTGCTGTGCCAGTTGCAAGTGCATTTGTCGACGCTTCGATCGGCGCTTGAGAGTTTAGATCTAAGTAAAGCTGCAAAGTGGTTGATAGGTGTGTCACAAGTGGTTCGAGTACTCCCGCAAGTAGCATGAAATGCTGTCCAGATCACTGCGGAAGACGTGAAGGAACTTGAGGCACATAGCACTGCACAGACAGGCTGTCACATTATTACAGCGAAATCTGCATCTAATTAAATAGAACAGGAGATCCCTATCCGAAGGTCACCGTTACGGTCATCCGCCACATCGCATGCATTCCAACGAGCGACGAGCAGTGTTCAGTCATCCTCGGACTGGCTTGTCTCCTGTCCACGGTGTCGTCTCAGTGACATTGGTAGCTGTTGGAAAAATCCGTCACTGTCATCGAATGGGCGCACGGACTGGGAAGCAGCAGCAATGACCGACACGGTATATACAAAGAAACACAACGTCAAGATGCCCTGCTAAGACGTCACCACACACACCATTGAAACGGTGGACTCATGAATATTAAACGTCACAATTGGTCGCACACCCAGAGCTCGCCACCAGAACAACACTCATTAATATCCTGCAGCCAACAAGTGTCCCGAGTCGCATACGCGATCCCGCTTTGGGATTTGTATGCGTCGGACACGGCGACACTGCAGCGATCCGATCAAAGTCTCGAACAATGTCACCCTCAAGGGTTGCGCGTTGCACTGTGCAACGGCCCCTGGCCTGGCACAGTCACAGTCGCAGTCGGGCAGTGGAGAACGCGACTCCCTCCCGTTAATGACACTTAATTGCCGTGTCCTGTATCTTTGATCGGCGAGCAGGTGAATGCGACGGTCGTTTATCTCTCCGGATGGAATTGAATAATCAGTGGTTTTATTGCGTTCATTTGGGGTCATCTCCTGCGGCGGCGGAGGAGGAGGTTCACCGATAGAAATTCAACCGACGAAAGGAGGTGGTCCGGCACGAATTATGAATTCAAAGCGGCGACGGCGGCGGCAGTCGATTTATATCTACTGGGGTCGCACAATACTTTGTAGCTAATTACCATCGATGGTCATTTGGGTGCAGATTCACCATCGAAGATCACTGTTCAGTTTGCCAATCCATGGCACCAAAACCAAAAGAAGAACAAAAGTGACGGTCTTGACGCATAGCGTGAATTGCATGAGTGCAATGTGCACTTATTGCAAATGGTCGTGCACAGTCGCATAGAGGTATGTACAGTGGACGGTGGCGGTCTAATTTATTTTCTGTGGTTGGCCGCACTCATTATCATGTCATCACGAACCTAAAAAGCAGCAAAAGACGACGAATACAACGGCAACGACGAACAATAAGACGAAGAACGTGCGCGTATATTACCGCAAACGGCAATAACAACCAGAAGCAACAGCAACTGGTCAACTTGAGCTAGATGGGTGTTCGATTGTGATGTTACAGTATGGCAAGCAAGTAGGAAAAGAAAGAACTCATATGACGCACTGGTTCTGTATAATGCGCTGCGAATTTGCTTATAATAATTCTTCACAATTGTTCAATAATATTAAAAATGTCATTTTACAACCTGAGGGAGTCTTACGGCCATAGTATCACTCACCTTAGTCCGCCCCCGGATAAAAGTGAGTTCTACCCAAGTCCATAATGTTCAGTCAGTAAACCCGAACATAAACACAGTTTTTTCTAAACGCGACAGCTTCAATCCGATTGAATCTAAACTGCACTCTGGAGGCAAGTTTAAGTACTTTAACTGGACATTTCTTTCCGGCTGAAAAACGAGGCATTTTCGAGGCTAGATTAGTTGATTCGAGCGTATGAATTAAACTAGTCACTTAAGAAATCTAATCAATTTCCAAATGACAAACAACAGAAAACAAATGTAATTTTTTTTGTGAAATTTTAAATTAGCCAGGTTTAAAGTGGTTTAAAATCGGTTAAAACTGTTTTAAATCCGCGCTTAAAACCATTTTTAATCCAGCCAGTTTAATGTTTTCGAGCGAATATTATGGACATAGATTTAAATGGTCGGGTTTGAAAAATGCGGATCAAATGGCATGGTGCAAAATTAACTTAAACCTGATTTACACCCCGAGTGAATTATGTGGCCGTTAAGTTTTGTCTGTTTGTCTGTATGCAATGAACGTTTTTCTAGTGCCATCGATAAGGAGCTAATATTAGGCGTGTTTTTTTAGCTTCAATCTCGGCAACGTAAAGTACGATTTCCAGCACGCAACTACAACAAATACGCTATACTTGACACTTCGAGGACTCACAGTTGTTGTTTTAATTGCGTGCTGAAAATCCTACTTTTCTTTGCTTCGCTGAGATCGAAGCTCGAAAAAATACGATTATTTTATGCAAGCTGTGCCGCGGAAAATTATCTGTCCCGTGTGCGTTGACAGGCTTTGGAAAACTATAAGAGAAGATTTCATAAAGATTTAAAAATATAACCTACATGGGCAAAAACTTCCAACCGAGAGTCAGCTGTAATCTGACATCTAAAACTGTAAATTTTGCGAGGGTCTGTGTTCGACCTTTTGCTAGGGAGGGCAACAAATAAAAACACGTTTGGATGATTTTCAGGAATTTGTAAAAAGACCTTATTTTAATGGATTACAATTGATTAAAAAATTACTTACACTTTTGTGTGTCCTCTCCCTTGCACAGTCGAATCGAAAGTCGTCTGTCAAACAAGAAATGGCGAATAGCCATAGTTCAGTGGTTTCATTTCTGACGTTTGCAAAGGAGTCCGTTTTGTTAGTGTTTACAATAATACCACAGTACCTACATTTACCACAGTATTTAAAAATCCGCAGAATGAGTTGGCCGATTGCCATGAACTAACATTTTATCCATGTTAAGTTATATTTTTCTCTAAGAATTTCATACGAATTGGGTAACGGCAATTTCGAAAATTTTACTAGAGCTAGTGTCAAATGCGTACCTGAAATAACAACTTTTACAATGAGACGATGTTCAAAAGCAGAGGCAAACTAAAGAATCCGTCGCCCTTACTGTTGCAACAGTTTATGGACCACCATTCGCGAAGAGTTAAAGCTTTAAAATCAGCGCTGTCAGTGCCACCGTTATCGGGAACGTTTGATGGAATGTAAAATTTGATATTGGAGCGTCTCAGTTATTCCAACTTATATTTTCTTGAATATCTTTGTTTTCTTTATTATTTTTCAATGACTGACTCGACCTTTTATTTAAAAAAAAAATAAAAAAAAATAGAGGATGAAAAATATTATTTCTGAGAAGGTTACAATGTTTATAAATAGTTATAATTATACAGGTGTTAGTTTCATACTTCTAACTATTGCTAACGATTTTAAATAGCTATATGAAGATGACTTCAAAAACAGAAAACAAACTAAACTTTTGATAATTTCTTTGGTTTACAAATCTCTTCTAAGTTGGTCCTCTTTTTTGAATAAATAAAATCTAGTTTTTTTCCATTTTTTCAATTGGTATTGTTCATTAAAAATATTATCTTTCCCTAATGTTATCCAGTTGTTTAAACTGTTAGTATATTAAAATTTGAAACAGAAAGTAAAAAGAGCCGTACTTAATATTTCTAGGAAATAAAAGACTAAAACCAATTTAAGGCGTTTCAATAGAGCTAAATAAAAATTCTGCAAAGTTCAAGGGTGAACTACAATGTGCTGCCAAATTAATACATTGTAAATTTTTATTAATTTTCATGTTTCAGTGTTTTTTTTAGAGCTTTTGTTGAGTTTCTAAGTCTACGTGGTGATTTTTATTTCACTTATTTTATGTAATAATAACCATTATAAATAATAAAATACCTATTTTTCAATGCACGCATACGATTTTCAATGATTTGGTGTTGAAACCTTTAATTTTAATAATAAATAAATGAAATAAATAATAATTTTAAATAAAAACTGCTAACTTTTCACTTTACATTTTTACTTAAAATTTTTAACTTTATTTGTCGAAATGTAAATTAAGAAGGATTTTCGACATTCGCTTTTTGTTAAACCATGTGATTAAATAAATATAACTGCTCATGTGTACTTAAATCGGAAAAATTTTAATTTTGTTTCAAAATAGACGTGTCCCGCTGAAAAATGTTTCGTTAAATATCTGTAATTAAGCCTTATTTATTAATATTTATTGAATTTACATAGATGCAATTACTGTTCGTTGGTGCTGTAAAAGTCCATGTCTTATTGTATCACTCAAGACTTAATAAATTGAAATTGAAATTGAAATAATTTGAGTTATTCCTTTTCTCAAAAGAGCTTTCAATGTGAAATTCTGTTTTACTAGAAAGAGTTCCTATCTTGATTGCTAGAAAATCCGCCCACGTCCACGCCTCCTTCTTAATAAATTCCTCTAGCTCTTAACCAAAAATATTTTTGAAAACACGGTTTTGGTGAGTAATCAATTTTGTCTTTTCTATAATGAAGGCTTGCATTCACTTAGCAATTATTGCTCGGAATTATTGTCACGTAAGAAAACCTTAGAAACAAAATGTATTATGGCTTAAACTCGCTACTTTGTAACAATATTCTCTTACGGCGTCGACTTAATGGTGTGAACCTGAATTTAATTTTCAATTTCTATAATTTTGACGGTTAATGTGATTGATTATAAAATTCGTATGAAATGAGCAATAAATTAAATTGTCTGAATATTTATTCTTACGCCTTTTATATCCTGTATCCTTGTAATGCAAAAACCTTTCAAAATTATTTTCCTTTTATTTTGCATTCTTGTACAGTGTCAGTTCATTCTGAAAAAAAAAAATTTCTTAAAACTCCGAAAGTCAAATTACTCGTTACTCGTTATTTTGCTTCGTTTCTACATTTGCCTCACTTTCGATCAAAACCCGTATATACCTTGTCCCATTGCATTTGATTCCTATCAATACAAACAGGGACCTATTAAATTCCACAAAAACAACGCCCTTGAATTAAAATATTCCAATCGTCGTTTAATTTGCCAACCACACTGTCGATAGGTAACTTCAATTTTGTGCTGCCCTTTTTGTGTCTTCTGCGACGCTGGCTAGTCAATACATCATAACCAACCATGTGTGTCTACATGGTAATATATACGCCGTCGATAATTTGACAATCATTGACAATGATGACGACGAGGAGGACAACGAAACAAATGCAAATAGGTGCCAGTGGCAGTTAAGGCAACCACCTTATAGTGCCACCAGTTTCTATTTTCCAAACATTCACCACATTGACTAGCTATTATCGGCTGACTGGTTGCCACTGCCATTAGGCTTCTGCAACTGTTGTGCATTTGGCTGTCATCATTGCATTTTTCGCTCGTTACACAAGCGCATGATGCGGTTCGAGTGTCAACATCGTCAGTGCAAACCGCAGCCTGTCACACACGTATGTCCTTTGCGGTTTGGTGTACGTACGCCCCAACAATTACGGACGATGGTTATTGCCTATGCGCATATGCCTGTGCTTAGGCAATTAGCCAGAAGACCAAGTAATCATTGATTACCCATAATTCCAGTCAGACAGATGGCATGGTCCCGATGATTCAATCAGAGGAGTCACTTTTGAGTTTTTACTTTTTATTTATTGTTTTTTTTTTTTTTTTTTGGCAATTCATGCGGCTCTCACAAATCCAAGGCTCTCGTCGTCGTCCACTCATGGTCAGTTCCGCGTTATGTCTCATTCTTTGGGAAGGCAAAAGATTAATTGATCTCCGGCATATAGCGACAAGCTGCGGCCGCGTAATTAATGGAACCCCGATGATGTTCGATCACGATACTGATGATGATGGCGATGGTAATGGTGATGGTTCTGCGAGATGCATGACATTGATGATATTTGTCAATAGCGCTGGAATGGGACCACATATGGATTTTTGGTTTCTTCGACACGGCAGCGGGGGCCCGGGGGGCCTGGGGTACCATTGGAAATTCCAACGCTGACAGATGATTGATATTCAAATATCGCGCGCGTTTTGTTCGCGTCACTTTAATTACATTTTGTTTGGCCGTAATCACGGTCGCTTTGTTGTGGTTCGATGATCTGCGCGTGAGGTTGGCTATGGGTATGTGATATAGTCGCGCAGTGGAGATATGCTTCCCAGGTACCTATATACATTTAGTTTGGGTGAATAAATTGTTGATGTGTCTTAGAGGCTTGTTCTGATGAAGTCTGTATAGGGGTCGCTGTTGACTTTCGGCGGGCTTGTGGTAACAATTCAATTTTCTGATAAACAATAAAACCAAATGCCACTTTTGCGGCTCTGGAGGAAGGTTAATTCTATCAACTGTGGGGATCACTGTTAGATCAGGTTAGAGTATGAAGCGAGAGAGCTTTCAAGGGGCTATGTCACTCCGGCTTCTTAAAGGGCCTTCCCTGGTAGGTTCCTAGAGCCAGGGTACAGTTAAAAAATATTCACAAAACGCACTGTATAAAGGAACCTAGTTCTTAATTGAAAAGATGGTGTCCTCTTCAGGTTTTTGCTTCCCAATATCTTGTGGTAGCGACCCGAAATCGAATGCAGTGTTTAAAATGTCTCGGATCGTTTAGGGCATAGAAAGCAAACAAGTTTTGTATATATGGAGAGCTCTGAGTCTTGTCACAGCCGGGAAATGTTCGTTGTGCGTTCGGTCGGCTTCGCTTCGGTGGCAATCGTCAGACGGTATCTTATTGGCCAATGCCCCTGCAGTCCTTTGGCTTTCTTGGTTGAGGTTAAATAACCTGTTGGCTTTGCTACGGGCTAAGCTTATGAATTTCTCTGACGTCTTCTGGCCTTTGGATTACGTCGAGGAATCAGTAAGGTTACCATGTTAGCATTTCCTGACTGAAAAGCACCACCACTGAGCATAGGAGTGACGCCCCCTCACGCCAGACAACATGGGCGTTCCTTACCATCAAAACCTCCTTGACCTTTTCTCCAGAGAGAGCGAAGACTAAATTGTTCTTAGCCAAAACTTCGAAGGGATGTACAAACACTCCCAATCCAACTTTGGCTGATTGACTCTCTGAAAGAATGCAAATGGTGTCGCAATTTGTGTATCACAAAATCGAAAATTATTGTCCAACAGGAGGTTATAATTAAGAACATTTTAAAAGAGCTCCTTTGTACAATAATTCTTGTTGTGTCATCAAGATGCTACCCTTCTCTGCTGCAAAAATGTCCACAACGAGTCCGAGGCACTGCATACAACTTGCCATCACGTGTATGGGCTGCCCAAGTAGAAAAATCCTACTATGCGTCATCATATTCTACGTCAAAAGCTATTCTTTTTATTGTCAACTATACATTTTGACAGCGAATTCTTGTTGTACTTCTGCGACACACCAAACAAATATATCGCTCTCCCCCTGAAGAAAAAACCGAACAACTTGTCAAATTGATACTCCTTGCGCACAATTAACCGTCGCGTCGAGTAGAATAATCCTGTTTGCTGTTTCTGTCGGCATCTTTGATCACCCTCGCACCCTGAGCCACAAAATTTAAGCTCATTCTCACTTTCGAAATAAACTTATATGAAAATTTAAACTCAAATTGACAGAGATGTATGACACGACACTATTTACTCTATCGCTGTACTCCTCCCTCTCCAGCTGGCTGTCGTGGCAACACTAACACTTCATTAAGCCAACACTTTTCACACCCTCCAAATTGCTTTGACTTTTTTTTTTTGTTTTCTCCTCTGTGTTCGTCTTCGTCAGTGCCACCTTATACCATAGTATCATCACTTTTCCCCAGTCAATTTTGACACAAAGTTTAATCGCCTGTTGACAGTTGTAACGACATCAATTTTCCGGCATGCAAATTGTTTTCAAAGTCGATGAGGGTGGAGGGTGGTTTATACTAGTAGAGCTGATTGATGGAACTGGAATTTGAGAGTCTCCTGACAGGGATTTGATTAAAAAAGAAGGAATTCTGTTACTCTGCCCACATGGGACTTGGGTTGGGTCGAGGTTATGGTGGTGCTTGCTTCTGGTTCGGTGTCACAAATTGTCAAAAATGGGACAAATTGGTTTCTTAAATGCCGCTGTAATTTTATGAGGTGTGAACAATTCATTTGACGAGCCCTTGGGACTGGGTAATAACAGAGTTGTCTGGGCAGTTTTAGTATAGAGCTATACGTTCGATGAGATTAGATTGGGTTAGGCAAGGTCGGACTTGCTAATTAGGCTGATGCGATGCAATAAATGAAGGAAATCTGTGATTACAGCACTTGGTTAACATTTTTCTGAGGTTGTCCTTGCATGTACCTACCAAGAGACATAGTCAATCAGAAAACTCGTGCATGGCGTTATATTGATCTGAAGATTCCGCCTCGGGTGCGTTGCGTTTTCTCTTATTCAGAGCATATACGTCACAATATGAGGAAAAACACACTCCACCATAAAAGTTCGCATACATTTCGGTCTGGGAATTCTGTCAATTTTTGCAGAAAAAAAAAAAACAGGAATCATGTGAAAGTCGTAATGCTGTGTCTCTTTGGTATAAATGGGTCTTTATTTTGGATGCTGAAGGCTTCAGTTTAGTCGCAGAAAAGGGAAAAACGATTGTCGTTGACTGCAGTGTATTTTTCGCGAATGGATGCTCGTTGCCATCTCTCGGCTTGTCTTGGACTCCTCCTACTGGTTTTATGCACCGCAGTTGCTTCTGTTTTGTACTTTTGCCACATAGCTCATGATATCCGATATCCCATAAGCTTAACTATTTCCTCTCTAGTTGATGATGTTTCTGCAAATCATTATTCGATCTCAATAAAAAAAAAAAAACTGAAAAAGATAGACCTTCTTGGACTGGGTTCATTATTTAAAAAAGGAGCAAAGGTAGGGTTTGAACATAGAGATGGCAAGTCAGGAAGTGACCGCACCAAACAGTGGCTTTTTCGGGATGCATTGGTAGCTGTTGCAATGCTTCTGGCTGATCTTCACTCCAAATGCGGCAATTTTGCTTATTTACGTACCCATTCAACCAAAAATGAGCCTCATCGCTGAACACAATTTTTCGATAAAAAAGCGGATCCTCGGCCAGCTTTCCAAGAGCCCATTCACCAAAAATTCGGCGTTGTGGTAGGTCGGCTGGCTTTAGTTCTTGCACCAGCTGTATCTTAAAAGGCTTTACGCCCAAATCCTTCCGCAAAATTTTCCACGTAGTGCTGTAACAAAGGCCTAACTGCTGGGAACGGCGCCGAATCGACATTTCGCGGTCTTCTGTCACACTAGCTGATACGGCCGCAATATTTTCTTCACTACGCACAGTACGTAAACGTGTTGGTGGTTTAATGTCCAACAAAGTAAATTTGGTGCGAAATTTGGTCACAATCTTCCGAATAGACTGCTCAGAAGGTCGAGAATGCCGATTATAAAATGGAAGCAGCGCGCGATGAACATTTCGAACCGAACACGAATTTTGATAGTAAAATTCAATAATTTGCAAGCGTTGTTCATTTGTAAGACGATCCATGGTTAAATTGCAAACCAAACTGAAGCTGTTTGACAGTGACATAAGGTACTAAACACACGTCAGCTGTCAAAACCAGTGTTGCCAAAACCAAACCAGCTAAAAAATCACCCTTTATATCTCAGCGATTTGGTAACATTTTCCGCACCATTGACACATCGCAACCCCTACCAATCAGCTAACGTAGCTGTATCCCTGGCTTATTGAGAGCTCCCAATAAGTCGTGGCAAGCACAAGTCTCCGTCCACTTCATTGCCCATTCCTTCTGTCATGGGAGCTAGATCTACAGTCGTACATCTCCTCTGCTGCTCTGTTTAAGAACCTCACATCGCTAGCCCTTCACCCAAGCTATATCGTTGCACAACATTGACATTGCGACCTAGACCGCTCAAGTACCCAAACCCACACATAACTATAAACACAAAGCCGTCCCTCACCAAGCACTCGGTCTTGCATCATCCGAATTCATTTGAATAAATTAAAAGTTTTAATTATTAATTCGCGCGTTCGTCATGCCAAGTTGTCACCTTAATTATACGAGTATAATGCGAGCTTTGGATGAGGATCGTTACAGCATCGCATCGCCCCCTCGCAAAAGGTGTCCGCAATTACGATCAATGAACGCTTAAGCAAGCAAATTCCATTCAATCGCGTGGGACAGACAGTGTGACCGAAAGTGTCACCTTCAACTTTCAAACACTCGACGACGACGACGACGATGACGATAGCAGCTGGAGTTGGTTTTTATGGTGCGCTCGCCGCTGCCACCACGAGTTGGACAGTGTCGGTTGCATAAGTCTATCCCTGACCTCGGCGCGCACAGGAAGTTCAACTTCGCTCGCCCCATTTGCGCGTGCACGCGAGAATCACCCAAAGCTCATCCGCCATCCACCATCCGCCATCCACCATCCGCCATCCGCTGGATCCAGATATCGACCACGGCCAGCCGGTCCATGTGAGCGGAAATATTACTCATCGGTTTGGGGCCGCTGCATTATGTGGTGTCCATTTATTTTCGCGTTCCACATCCATTTATCGCCACTCGGCATCTAGAGATATACGTTCCCAGCTCAACATCGAGCGGCGGCGGCGGCGGCGCAATGAAATACGTTTGCCCCATAGCGAGTGATTGGTCAACATTATGCTCCCTCCCCCGTCCGGCCGTACTAAGAAACGATCGGACGCACCATCTGCTGCCACAGACGCAGAGTCGGTGTCGATGGCGATATCGATGTCGATGTTGGAGTGGTACAAGTCCCATTTCGGGGTGAAATGCGAAATCGACGCAACGCGCCGCCGCGCCCGCGGCCACGATTGCAGAAACAGAAACACACCTGGGTAACAAGGAGCCGTGGTACCGTCGCAATGTGCCCATTCCGGGGGATTAATCAGCCCTCTTCCTGTTCGGTCGATTTTCCATGTTTTATCTGTTCGTTTTTTTCCAACCCAAAAGCGTTTCATAATTAAATTCCGTTCGCCTGTCCTTGGACGGGAAATTTGTATTCCGCCCGTAACGAGTCCTTTAATGGCAGTTTACGTCATGTTAAACACTTATTACTTCATTGCTATTATTAGTCGGTTATAAGGATGGAGGACTCTTTTTTTTTTGTGGCCAACAGTCCAACACACATCATCATCTCATCAGCATCTCGGAGAGGGTATACACATTTGGGGCCCAATTGCACAGGCCAGTCGGGGCCGGCAGCTTGAATAAATTTCTTTATTAATAATTTGTTAGCGCACTGCATAAACGCAGCACACCGAAGGAAGCACGCGGTGTCCTCTGCCGCGTGTAAACATGAATTATGATTGACATCCCCAGGCTATGGATTCAGTTTACTTTAATAATGTTAACAATTACCCTGGCGCCGCGAAACGAAATACAATTTTATTTTCTTCCACGGTGCCCCGAAAATTCACACGCAACTCTCTGGTGCTCTGATATCGGCCCAAGAAGCGGCATTTAATTAAATTGGTATGATTAAGCGTTCCGATTAAATGGCAGTTAACAGACAATTAAGACAGGGGCGCGCATGGAAATCGTTGTCAAGCGTTGAGATGGATGCTCCTCTTTGGAGGGAAATTTATTTCGGCCAGCAGCCGCAGGCCACCATACATCGATAACGAGCAGTGTGGTACCTAAGTGAATGCAAATTGGGGACATGTCGATGTGATAGATGCGGTAGCCGGCGGGCTCCGGCTCTGGATGTGATAATGGGGCGCACCGCGGAGACTTGACTGGGGATCGCTAATGGCCATCAGATCGGCTTGTCGCCGAGGGGGGAAATTTTGACGGAATTTTTTTTTCGAATGGCCTTAACCTACTTGTGGGTCCTGGCCATGGTGAGTTTTAATTTAAATGTTTTCATAAAAAATAACACCTCTAAGCTGTGACAATTTTGCACCCTACACCAGAAAGAAGGCTTTTGCTGCTAACCTTGAAGCTTGTGACACTAAATGGGGCACCAAATAGAGCTATCCATCTTAAACCGCCTTCAGGAAGCTTTAAAGCACTTTTAACGTGAATTCATGTGGGGCATTTTTCCACCCCATACGCCAGAAGGCTTTCACCAAATAGGAGCCTTCCATCTAAAACAGCCTTCAGAAAGAAGACTGAAATTTGGGTCTTATTGAAGCCACTCGTTCCTATTTTGGTCGTACTTTTCCATGATAAAAAGTCTCCTTGAGAGAATCTTCCTTTCGTGACATCGAGACAGTCGCCGGAACTGCCGCATCAACTTTGCAAGTTGCCCAAGAGAAAAAAAAATAAATACTTTGCCCAACAGGTTCATATTCGTTTGAAAATGTTTCTATTTTTGCTACGAATGAAAAGAACCCTTCAACTTTATATTAACTAATAATACTAAGAATACGTATATCGTAGAAAAACATGAAATCAGATTTACGTCCACACTATCCACAGTCTACACCCACATTTGATCCACTCAGCTGTCACCCTATCTTCCATTCCTATTTCCCTCTGGTTAAAACCTCACTTGGAATTCCACCGACAGCCAGGCAAGTTCTTATTTTTCATGCAATTTTATATTGAATAAACATTCGTTTAATTGAAATTAATATTCAGTCCCTTTTTCTGTTTTTTTTTTTTGAAGCAAATATTACGGAAAAGTTCGAAACAAATACTTTCTACTTTTTTCTACGACGATAAACTTGCATATTCGCTTCTACATTCGCTTAAGCTTCCTCCAGGTGTTCGCATTTTGCTCCTCCGCGGGGGTCTTGATAAATCGCCAGCGATTCTTCTGCCGGCATTATTTTGCAGCGAACCATTTCACACGAAAGTTGTATCGCCTGAGTCTCAGATATGCTCGCCGGCGAACGAAATGCGAATGAAACTGAAATTAAATTCGAAAAAGTACTTTATCTTGCATCATGAAGTTTCTCCAGATAAATGGAAAGATCATTCCGTTGGATGTTACTCCCTGGGGTTTTTTGAAGTCAGTTATTGGTTTGTTAGAAAATTCTCATTTCTTGGTTGAGTTTATTTATTTTTTAGCATTTTTTTTTAAGAAAACAATGTTTAAGTTTTGTGACAAATATGAGCCATTTCTCTGTGGCTAGGAGCATTAAACCAAAGCTAAAATAGTTTTGAGTACTTCTAACTTCAGTACAATACTGACCACTTTTTCAATGCACCCTCCTTGACCGATTTTAATGTATTTTCAATCGCCCAGTTAATCCATAAGGGGGTCGCTCGGTGAGTTTCAGTGACTCCCAACATCAGGGGCAATCCACTTCAAGACTGAGAAGGGATATATGGGGTCAAGCCATTTCATCCCGGGCCCACATACAGGATGCCAAACGTTCATCAAGTACAAAAGCGAGTACATAGTCGCAAATGAGTAGCATTTGCAGGTCTTCCGACACTCAAGGCAGCGTTCCTCAAACCATAATTTAGTTGGGTTTCTATGTGACTATGTCATGTGTTTTAAGAACAAAAAAAAAAAAAATATTAATAATAACTATAACTATTTCTTGGCGCTCTTTTGACATTTCTCTTCAGTAAGGTTTGCCATTTCATGATGGAAAGATATACGAGCCAACAACGAGTCGAAATCATTAAAATTTACAACCGAAATTCGGAGTCAGTGGCCTCAACGTTAAGAGCGCTACGTCCAATTTATGGTCGTCATAATCGTCCTAGCAGATCAACAATTGAGCGTCTAGTGAAAAAATTTTAATCCACAGGCACAGCACAAAATGTTCCCGTGCCAGTGAGACAAAGAAGTGCCCGTAGTGTCGAGAATATTGCTGCCGCTGAGGCTTCAGTTGAACAAAGCCCAAATGTGTCTCTCACACGTCGTTCTCAAGCGTTGGGCATCCCTGTGACGTCGTTGTGGCGAATTTTGCGAAAAGATCTTGGCCTACATCCTTACAAGATTAAATTGACGCAAGAACTGAAGCCGGTTGACCACCAGAAGCGTCGTATGTTCATGAATTGGGCTGAGCAACAACTTGAAAATGATTCGGATTTTCATCGAAAAATCATCTTCAGCGATGAGGCTCATTTTTGGCTGAATGGCTTCGTCAATAAACAAAATATGCGGTATTGGTCAAGCAGCAATCCACACGTACTCCATGAGTCATCATTATATATATAGTTGCCGCAACAGGTCCGTAGGGACCCAAGGCCTAGCTTCTCGCAGCCATTCGTTTTGTGTGAGTTTTATTTTTGGAACGAATGGAAGGGATCTACAATTTTATGCCGATTTCAAACGGCTAATTGAGAAGCTCTAAAGACAGTTATACTCTCGGATGTTTGTCAGACGTTCGCGAGAGGTGGCGCAGTGGAAAAAACCCCAAGATGGAACTGGGGTTTTTTGCGGGAGTCATCATTGCATCCCGAAAAAATTACGGTTTGGTGTGGTTTATGGGCCGGCGGCGTCATTGGGCCGTACTTCTTCCGTGATGATAAAGACCGGCACGTTACTGTGAATGGGAATCGCTACCGTTCAATGATAACCGAATATTTTTAGCCCCAGTTGGATGATATGGACGGTGTCCCAATAGGGTGGGTCATAAGTCCCGAATTGATTTCGGAACTTATAACCCACTTAGGTGGGACATAATTCCCGAAAAATGAATTCGGGACTTATGTCTTCGGGACTTATGTCCCTGCGCCCATTGGACTTGGAGGATATGTGGTTCCAACAGGCGCCACAAGCCACACAGCGAATGTCGCAATCAATTTATTGGAAACCAAGTTTGGAGAACGTGTTGTCTCACGAAATGGTCCAGTTGCTTGGCCGCTTCGGTCGTGCGATTTGACGCCGTTAGACTATTTCCTGTGGGGCTACGTCAAGTTTATGGTCTATGCCAACAAGCCAGCGACGATTGATGAACTTCGTACGAATATCGAACGTGAAATTGCAGCAGTATCGGCCGATTTATGCTTGAAAACCGTCGAAAATTGGGTTCAGCGTCTGGACTTCTGCAAGCGTGCCCGTGGTGGCCATGCAAAAGAAATCGAGCTCCATACATAATGGCATCGAACGTACTTTCACAGGAATAAAGAATTTCATTGATATCCAACACGGTTTTTGTTTTATTTAAAAAAAACTTTTGTAGCGCTTTTATTGAAAAACCGTTTATAACGAAAATAAATAAATAACTTAATTTAATATTAAATAACGATATAACTTAGGCATCAAACTCAAGTTCAGAAACTGTCTCAAGGCTACCGCTAAAATTTTTTTTAAAATTAATATTTATCATTTTTGTTAAATACAAGCCAAAATGGTTCTATGCTAATTTTTACAATGTAAATAGAATATTAATTTTATTAGGTAAAACAAACTTATTTAATTATAAATTTATTTATTTATAAATTTTTTAAAGAAAATTGAAAAAATATGCGCATTGGAAAACACCTTTACTCTTCCACCAACCAGAGACAACGGATGATTTAGAATTATTTTTGTCCGTGCATTGTCTGCATCGCATACACTTACACTTGTCGGATTTCAATGAAATTTAAGTAAGTTATTGAGAGTGGCTCGAGTCTGCCATATGTTCAAGTCTCCTGTTTTCCCCCTACATTTTCGGAAGATTTTTGACAGATTTTCCGAAACGCATCTTCTTTGGAAAGAGAACAACCTATTAAAAGAGGTTGTTGAGCACGGAAATTTTGTGCAGGCAAATACAAAACCTTCCTGAAAAAACGCAAAACTTTATTTGATATTTTGTATAATATCTCTTTATTACATTTTTCGATTTGGCTGGTTGCGATGATGGTCGATGATAGAATATCAAATTCGTTCGACAAAAATACCGAGGAAAGGTATGCCAGGAGAATCGAAAGAATGCAGCTTGGACAAATAGCACTAGATTATTGAAAAATGCACCAAATATGGCCTGAGGGGCAGCTTACATTAACGATTTGTTTTATAGCAAGACTTGATAAGCAAGTCTATTTAATTATTATTGTATAGCATGACTTGGGAGTCAAGTGCAGCTAAACTGATGTATACCTCTTATATCTCACAATTTGGGCCCATTTCATTCCAAAATATGGAATGTCTGTTTATAAGTGATAAAAGTTTTTTTTTTTTCTTTAAGTTGATGAAAAGACGGTGAGTGCCGACTTGAAGCTCGTCTTTTCCGGGATTTGCTTCAGTGTGAAAGTTCGGTCTAGAGTCGATCTGGCGGGCATAGTTTGATGTGTGGCTGATTAGTGTGTTGCAGAACGGCTTGAGACGTTCACACAGTTAGAATTTCATAAACAAAATTTAGAAGGAATTTCCTTTCTTGTTGTTCTTAAGTTTTTAAATAGCTAAGCCAAATTCGCGCTTTTTCCCACAATCTGGGATCACTGCTTCACACACGCCACCGACGATGCTGTGTTGAAATTCGGAAGCAGTGGTATATTAATTGTTAGAATTGCACGCACATTTTTTTTATTGAAAGCATAACTTTACTGTATGGAATATCCTGCTGGCGCGGTACGTATTGCAAGGGAATAAAGCCTATAAAAACTATAAATCGTAGAACTCATACTTTTGAGCTGTTAAAAAATCTTGAAATGTTCCCTACATGGCATCATCTGTACTTGCATAGATTCAAAATTTTTTTTTTGGAAATTCGGGTAATTATGATGCTAAGCTTTATAATAGATACAATTTGAGAGTCAACAGCCGTCATTTTCTAGCCCTGCCAACAGTATATAAAACGCACTTTTCACGGTTTTACCATATCACTTCACCTCGTCAGTTTAATTATGTTACCTGATTGATAACCTTAGATGTGACGTGTGGGAGATCGAAAACTGTGCTCTTGTTTGGTGTTAAAAAAATGCTACTTTCTTTTAATTGTTCTGTTTATACCTGTTGTCTTATTTAGGATTTTGTTTGGATTTTCATTCTTTTTTTGTTCTTTTTACTTATTTTTTTTGATTTTTTGCTTTATTTTAAATTAAATTTTAAAAATAGTTTCCCATTAAATTGTCTACTTCTAACATATTTGACATTCGCATTATGACAACTGATTGCAGGTAGGCACTTCACTATTTCATACAAAAAAATCATTTAAAATCTGAATCTTAAAATTTGTACATTTATTAAGTCTGCTTTGATATGAAATAAAATATTATTATTAATATTATAATGGACATCTGCTTATGGGCAGATCACACCGCATATGGAAACACAAAGCGAAACAGAAAAACCAGTTTCTTTTCCGATAGGTTGATGGACCCTTATGAAAATTAAACACTTTTTAGTCATAGGTTCCGAGTCGTCACTCTAAGGTGCAAGCATTGCAACCTCATTACTAACGACCTTCGGAGGACCGCCCGATATTTAAAACACCGCCGGGTATTTTTAGACCTTGAACTTATTTCAAACAGAACCTGAAGCTATAAAAATCGGACTCACCGAGATTACCGACACAGATTAGAGTAATAAAAAGACGTCCGATTGGAGAAAAGTTTTATTATTCATTGGTAACTCATAAAGTTAAACAATTGACAAATTTCATAAATAAAATGTGTGAGAATGTAGTAGAAAAAGTATTGAGGCAATTGCAGAAGGCTTAAATGGTGCTGGAACACTCATCATTACAACAAAACCTAAGCGCTGTAGTTTCCAACAGAACCTAAACATCGCTATGATCAAGAATCCATTGAAGATTGGAGAACACCTTGCAGGCACCATTGTCCTTTGGATGAGCCAAGCACAGTAGTGAATTGCTTGACATGCCAATTTGCGCAGCGCAACTCAGCCTGGAGATCGACGTTAACGTAATATATTGCAGAATAGTTGGCGCAGCAGTACCCTCGGTCATTAAAGGTCCCCTTTGTGAGCCTGACTGTCATTCCACGGCATTTCTTCATTTGAAGCTACTCGCAACAATGGCTAAAGCGTCAATAAAATTGCCGATTTATTTAAAAAAAAATCTAAGTATAATTTTCTTACTAAACAAAGTGGATGGTGCCCTCGTTACGCCTAGCAGTGTGTGGGTCTATTTTGTCACATTTCACTCACATTCGAAGTGAACTTGGAACTTAGGGCTGCAGAGCATCCTGAACACAGTTCCTTTCTTCATCGCGAAGTTCTGTACTGTACACAAGAAAGAAAAAAACAAAAACAACCTCGAAACAGCAACCTTGGAGCTGCGCTCCGGGGCCTGCAATAAAATCCAAAAACATGACCCAACCGCAGGGTACTCCACCCCCTTGCTGCCCATCAAAGGGCTGCATAAATCCCAACTGTGTAATCAACCGAAGAGTATTTATTTATGTTTTCCTTGCCCCGAAACAGTGTGTTTCCATGGCGAGCGCTGGATAAAAGTTACACCGCGCTCACTCCCAGTCCAGGTCATGAAGATACCACCACAGCACATCCCCCCCAATTCAACCAGCAGCAAAAAAAGGAAATTATCCGCGATATTACATTTCGGGCCCCATATATGCCCGCCCGTGTAAACATGATTTATAAAGTGATATTAGATCTGGAGTGCGAGAGCCGTGTTCTCCGTGCAGCTGCTGCTGTTTCGGTTTCGGTGCTGCACAGATACATCCCACGATGATGCATGGCCCAGTGATTGACCATAACTCTGCGCGCTGCAAAATATGAACATGCAGCCGAGTAGGTACCTTAACCGCTCCGCGATTGATGGCGTGGCGAAAAGTCAGCGCTTTCGTATTTTTCCTTTTCCGGTGCGCGTTCGACTAGAGTATAGTACATCCAGTCAAGTCGAGTCAAGTCCCTGTCCGGGCTAACTAGGCGCTAATCAGTGGTTCTTCTGGCCATGTCACACTCATGTGCGAGTGTCATGCATCGGCCGCATCACGTGCAAATGATTTAACCAACTCGCACCGACCGGCCGGCCGATGCATGCATCAGTGACACTGGCATATGACCGCGTCACTAGGAAATTTGTTCCTAATCAGCGCTCTTAACCAGCTCCAGACCAAGACACAAACACACAAAGACAAAGGCGACGCATTGTTCTGGCACCGGGGAGCCTGCTAATTACTGCGCCCAGGGCGAGGGGGGCCGCCGTCTTATTTGTTGCCTAAGTTAAGGAGGTAAACAGGCGTAAATTGATGTTCGATCCCGGAGCAGTGAGAAGAAGCGACGACCACGGTTCCGACGGACGGATGGCTTGTGATGTGAATTGCTTAAACGTCAACTTGTTAGCGGTGTTAATTTGTTTGCGGAATGTTTATCGCCGGTTGGGCTTTTTGTTTTTATTCTCTTCTTCTTCTTTGTATATGCATGTAGTTCTTGGATGATGGGATTATGATTGAAATGGAGCCGTGGGGATTGATGCAGTTGGTGGCAGCCCTTCGGTTCCGCCTGACGGGGCTGGAGGTTTGTTTTTGTATTTAGTGGCGACGCTGATTGGGATGGTTGCATGTGAAATTGGTTTTGTTTGGCTCAGTCGTCGACGTTGGGTGGCACAAATTGAGTGTCTCTCCGAACTGGCAATCGGTAATCGGTTTCCTCAAGGGCAAGCGTTCGTAATCAAAATAGAGGAGGTCTGTTACTTGGCTGGGATATGTTATAAGTGACATGGACCTTTACAGATTGAAAGACTTTTGTCCGCCTTCCGTTGGGATTGTTTGCCTGTTCCTGGGTGCCAATGCGACGTCGATGTGACATTCTGGTTGTTCATCAGTTTACATTGTTTGGACCATGGTGTCCCTGTAAACAGCTTCTTCGTTAAGAGATAAGATACTTGCCAGAAGATTTGCAGAAGGTGGTTCTGATGACCTTCTCTACGTTTAGATGGGACTGTGTGACATATGTTATAGAGCTTGAGGGGTCGAAATCAAATGACATATGAATTTTCACTCTCTACAAGTGAGATAGTATTTTTTTAATTGTCAGGTATGCAAATCAGCAGCTCATGGCCAGTAGAAATGGCATACAAATCCGTTTTGTGGTTCTTATACAGCTTAGCGCAGCCATATACAGAGAGACGGGCGATACTTTTGGTAACACTGGGACTTTAGACTGTAAGAAAAACAGCGCCACCTATCGAAAATTTCATTCAAATTGCTCTCTAAACACTGCCACCACTAATAAGATCGAACTGTTGAATTTTCAGCGAAATCGGTTGAGCAGCCTTTGAGCCTTCAGGCGACTCACGAACATAGCCTTTTGTTTATTAAGGTTAAACCTACCTTTATCTTGGTTTTCTGTGGTTCGCGTTTAAAGCAAAAAAAAAACAGAAAGTTCTAGCTCAGCACACACGAGAGCAAAACAGAACCAACGATGGACGTCTGAGCTTTTAGTTTTAGTTCAGTCTACAATGGAGCGTCAGGAGCATATAGAACCAAAAATACAGTCCACTTTCTGTAACAATTTTCAGTGTACATACATTATAGAACAAAAATGATTTAGCTATCGGAAGACTGATCTGCATATACCTATAACCACTGCCGTTCCTACGACTGGTCACCCCAAAGAACTTCTCTTGTCAGCATATTGAACCTTGAGTCAGTGCGGGACTGCCTTAATGTCCTAGCGACTGTAGACAAGATTTGCCCGAGTCCGAGTCGTACTGATCGGTTTCTAGCAAAATTTTGAGGGACAAAAACTAACTTGTTTTTTTAATCTCCCATACCTCTTGCTTACCTCTGATGTCATGTCATGACATAGCAAAGCTGGCTTTTGGTTCGGCATAAGATTGTAGGTCAGTTCGTGCCAAAATGAAGACTCGTACGAGACGTGTCCACATATTTCACTGTCATTTTCTTATGCGACAGACTGTCAAAAGTGAGAACATTTTGTGTACCCACATCTCACAGTCTGTTTCGAAAGAAAGTAGTAGTCAAGTTGTAGCTCAATCTGACAATACCATAGAGCACTTATCCCCGGCGTCTTAAAATACTTCGAAAGATATAGTATTCAGAGTTTGTTCTTTTGACCTTACGTACCTGAGAAAATTAAGTTTTAGAGTTTCAACTGGTTAGGTCAAAAAATTTAAAAAATACGAATAAAAAAAAGAAAACAGACCAACAGACCCATCACGAAACACTTCATTTCATATGTTTGCTTTCTTTTTCGTTCAATAAGGAATAAAATCTTATTCAAACTGAAAAAGGGGCCATTTCGATCATTTTTCAAAAAGTGGGGGCCAAGGGACCCGAGCCTCAAAAGGGCTCTCATCATGACGCTAATAAGCCTTTCATTATAATTGTGACTTCACTCAAGATCACAAGGCACACTGCCAATAAATAGTTCTGTCAAATATATAATAGTTATACGATGGGGAAACCGGAACCGTGTATCGACATAAGCCCCTTAAAACCAAAGTAGTTTAGAACCCACAGAGGCTGCAAAAAGTGACACCGTACGGTGGAGTATTGCAAGAAGCATTGTCCGGGCCGACTTCCCTCAAGATTGTTGGTCCGATTCTGATAACTGGGGAAATTCGTCAAAAGCGGTCACCTTTTCAAAAACACTGAGAGCTTCGAATGAGATTTGGTGTACATATCCAATTAGCGAACTAAACGTCCAAGTTGACGTTTATTGACCCTAACCAACCAACCGATTATTAATCAGTATTTGTTAACGGGTTTTACGCGGGCTATGTAGGTATGTGGGACATGAAACTCACACAAAACGAATGGTTGTGAGTAGCTAGGCCTTGGGTCCCTACGGACCTGTTGCGCCAACTATATATATATAATATATATATATGTATGTGGGACACTGAACGCAAACTATATTTAAGTATTGGTTCGTTCCACCTCCATTACAGTTGTGTTATGAAGTTATGAATTCAGTTAATGGCTGAAGTCTGTTTATGTATTAGAAAATGTCAATTAAACTTTTTGTGTTTAGTACTACAAACACTTTGAACAATTTTCTTATTTTATTGTATTTTGTTAGTAAAAAAGATGAAGTTGATTTTTCCTTTCAAATTTTAGCATCCAGCTCTATGCTTTCTTACGTTTCAGATATTTTAAATGAGAATTGCTTTGTGTGCCCATTTTGTTTGTGCTCCACATGTATGGAAAAATCATCAGTGTCAAAATATAAATATGAGGTGGGACATAATTCAAAAAAGTAGACTTTTGCGATACTTTGAAAATGAGTAGATGAACTCTATATAAGACTAACTTCAAGTTAAAAAAATAAAAAAGAAAATCCTATAGCATAGTTTCCTATAGCATTCAGCGTTTTTCTCGGAAAACTGCCAATGGCGTATGGAACAAACCCTTCCTCGGGCGACGTAGTGTCCGTAGTGTACGCACGATTTTTCTTGGGGTGCGGGCTGAGACTTAATTTTGTGATGAAATGTTTACGAATAAAATCCATTAGCCGAAAGCCGCAACAGCTAGTGCTATTACCTATCAACAGTTTAGTTTATTATTCTGTCAATAAAGATTTAACAATAATAATAATAATATTTTTTTCCAGCTCTCTGAGCCTTTGGGTTAGAAGTATTGGGGGGACGCAAGCCCCTGAGTAGCCCCTGCGTACGCCACTGGCTATTGTCATGACGAAAAGTCAAATTTAGTTCAGTCATATGATTCCTAGTGATAAATCCCGCTATGTGTGCGACAGAAATTGCACATTGGCCTTAGCCAGATCACTCTTCTGCAGTCCTATCAGCGCAATGTTTCCCCATTAGGACTCTTTGCCAATGTGCACCCCAAAGGGTGTACCTAACCTACTTCAAAGTGTCCAGATATAAATTTGATCTGTACTTCCATAGCTGTCAAATATTGAAAACAACCGAACTCGATGACAGCGAACAAAATTAAACCGAGGAGTTGGATTTTTCGTAACACTTCCCCATATGCAGGTTACTTATAAGTTTCACCGCCGGATAGCCTCTCTAAACAAAAACAATCCTCTCCACCCACCCACCAACTGAGGCAACCTGTCACTCATTAGCGTCGATGAAAAATTGGTCTCTATTTCGGAAGATATAATTGTTCGCTCAAAAGTGTGTATCGGCCCTGGCAGTTCCATGAAACGATGAAACAAGTTTTGCCACCTTTCATCCTCCAAATCGCTCATCCGTCGATGTCGATATGACATAACCATTTAATTGATCTTCACACAAGTGTATAGGTATATGGCTTATGTAACGCACGCAAGAACTCGTTCTGAAACACTGGTAATTAAGTTCAGTTCCTGCTGAAGTTAGCAACTAAATAACTAAATCCGGCTCACGAATTGCAATAAACCGTGCGACATTCGCGCGTTGTAATTAAACGACTTTTGCGATTAAGCCGCTGTGCGAGAGCGCACCCTTGACCCCCACACAGCTATAAACCGCGCAAAACAGGGCAACATTCGCCCCTCGGACTAATTAAAATTATCATTGGACTGACACTTAATGATATGTCACTGTAATCCACTTGCCGTAACAACGATAATCAGCTGTCAAACTGATCGATGAAATGTTGCCCAGCGCAACGGCTACGAGCAATTTGGGGTCAAATCGGATCACAGTCCGAGTGACAAGACACTTTAGTGTCACGCTGAATGCGCTCGTATACATAACACATACGTCGTACATCCGTCATTGGAGATTGCCCTCAGCCCCACACTGTCACAATGTTTCCCAGTTCCCACTACAGAAATATTCGTCGCTTATCGATACACCGAACTTTGTTTCTTGTTGTCGTCGGTCGTTGGTCGGTGGTTGTCACTCGTCGGTGGAGCTGTCAACTTTGAAAAGCGTTTTGTTTGTGCGACGATGACGACGCTCAATCGATCTTTTATAGTTTCGTTCTCCTCTTCGTGTCGTCATTCCGATTGCTGAAGCCGAATGTGGACGGCGACAAATAAAATGCGAAATTAAAATTGTCAATCAAATAATTATACTGTCACGGATAAGACTCAAAAGTCCATCCAAAGACCGGCTGCAGCGGCCGGTGGTGGTTCTACGACGAGCGCGCATGGCATTGTGGGGGCTGACGGTAACAATAAGAAAAGGTTGACACACGATTACGGTCACTTGAAGCGGAGGCCAGCCACATCCACTTTGGCCAAGTGACAACCTTATACAGAACGAGCGAGTACGAGTGTACGTTGGCCAGGCGGCCGCCGCCGCCGACGATGATGACAGGTGGCCTTGAATGGATCATAGAGCTATGTTAATCGCATTGCCAGAGAGATCAAACACGGAGCTTAGCTTCGGGCTAAATCGCACTATCACTCGCGGCTAGAGCGACAGCCGTGCCATGTGGATGTTTTGACGGAACGACTTCAAAGATTCGATTGTCTCTTGAGGTGTTTCTTCTTTTTTTGGTGCTGTTGTTTTTGTTGTTGTTGTTATTGTTGTTGTCGTTCGGATCATGATAGTTTGACATGACTGATAAAAGCAATTAGGAGTTTGGACTTTTTTTTGTGGCATCGGAAACAGCGATTAGACACGGTATCCCACTTTGATGCTAATTAAGGCGACATGGAGGTTGGATTATGCATGTGGACTTGTTTTTGTTGAATATTGGAAGCAGAAAGGCAAAGAGTCAGATAGAGAATGAGATGAAGTTTGAGAGAAACCCCCTGGGAAGCTCCCGAGGCTATGGGAAACCTTCCGTCTTGGCTTGGGATTGTAGGCCCATTCGTGGCAGTGCCAGTAATTGGCGGCGCGTCATAGGAAGTCACATAAATGTCATGAATGTTTCAAAACAAAAGACTCTGTGGCTACCATAAAATTCCATCATCCATCAGCACGGAAGTCTCACACTTAACGCGACTGACGATCATAATTTCGCGCACATAAATCCCCAGCCCATAAAAGTCAAACTGGAATCCGGAAAACTATTCATCAACTGCCGTCATCAGTCGCCCCCATTAGCTCGTGTGTACCGTAATGCGATATCGCTGTATCGCTCGCAATTATAGGGAGCGCGAATTGGCGCAAAACTGCCTCAACAATCGTGCGGAACTAAACACTCTGGCGATGACTTCATTTGGGGCAAAGAGAAAACAAAAGCACGTCACATGTGGCACGGTGTCCCGCATAATCCCGCATTATAGAATCTCTCAGCTCACCCCTCGGATGGACATAAAACAAAACAATTTTCCGCGCAGTGCTGCGGCTCGTTAATCTCTAAAAATATCCCTGTGCGCGCATCCAATTTCATCAGGATCAGCCGAGACCCGAGTCAATGCGGACTGGGACTGTGGCCCTCTCGCCCTCCCACATTCGGGTCGAAGGAATTCCACGAAATCTCCGCACGGATACACGACGCGAGTTTGCAACATGTTTGCGCCTTTAGTCACGCACATCGTCTATTTTGGGGTGGTGGTGCAGTGGCAAATGCACATGCACCGACTGCGAGGCAGCAGGCGCGCAACGGACAATTTCCGCAAAAGTGTTCGACTCTTAAAAGGCCGAAAATAGACCGATTGGAACGGATATGTGCATGTTCGACAGCGAGGGGGGCGCGCTTTGCGTTGCATCTGCGGACGAAATTCCCAGAAACGCGCGGCGAGTGTGTGAGTCGTCGTCTTCCATACTGCACTCGGACTGTGCGCGATAAGAACGACCGCAGTCGGTTGATAAATTTACAAACGCGCCACCCGATCTCTGAATGGGAGTGCAGCCCTTTGACACCAGGCCCAGCGTCTGTCCTCTGTCCTCTGTTCCCTGTCCACAGTCCACTGTCCCTGCTCTGTCTGGTGGCACAGTGCTGGACTTTGTATTGCGAAATTAATGTCACGAAATTATCATCAGCGTAACAGACAAAAGATCCGACAACGATAGCCGGCGAGTGATGTCGCGAATGGCGTGTACTCGGCTCGGCGCGCAATCTATGCGACTTTTGTGACGACTCCGCACGACGACGACGGCGACAACGGCGATGGAGGAGCATCATCATTGTCGTCTGACATTCTGAGTGGGTTATTGTGTTGCGAAGATGGGTGGTGCGCTGCGCGGATTTATCGAGGATTCATGGAGATCAGAAACAACACGACATGACCACCATCGCATCGCTGCATTGAGCGGTAGCGGAGAGTGGGAGATCTGGGAGATCTGGCAATACAGTAGCACAGCCACGACACTAAAAGGATTCCATTGTTTGGGGCGCTACTGGCTGGGGCCGAGATGCGCCTCCGAAACAAATGACCCAAGATAGCGATCGCGCGCGAGAGCTGAGCTTGTTCTGCGATCGCTGAGAATGGGAATCTGTAATCTGAGACATTCTGGGAAAATTTGACGTTTTGAAGACGTTTGTCATTGTGCGCACCACACTGTATACAGTGTCTTTGTGTGACTTTTCGGTGTCCTCGCTGGTATAGACTAATCGTGGTCTATGGGATCGTGTTTTTTTTTTTTGTTTTTGTGGTACTCTTGAAAGGCGAGGTTTCGATTACAGTTTGCTGCGAGGATGAATGTCGCTTCTGGTGGTAGAAGTGGCGTGAAGATGAACGAGATACGTTTTGACGTTGTGCCATAGAGGGAGCGACGCTGATGCGGATGACGGATCTCAAGAGTGAAGCAATTTTGACATTAAATCGACTGAGGAGGCTGATGAGTGGAAGGATACTGATTAGCGGTTGCGCTGAAGCAGCACTTGTGTCAGCTTCAAACGGGATTGTCGGTGTCGGAGTTGGAGTAGGGGCTGATGGCATGCGCAGGCCAAAAGTGTTGGTCGCTCTGTGAGGGTGGACGCAAACAACGCAAACAACGCGAAACTGAAAATGGGCTGTGTTTTTGTGTGGATTCATGACGTGACGGGGACCGTTTTAAGGTCATTGGTATCGGGAAAGCAGACTTCGATAGGAAACAGAACGCGTCCACAGAAATTATGACGCTGACACTTGGTATAGTTGGCTGATGTACTGTCGCAGCCGACGCTGCTGGGGATCAATTTCGCACATGAAAGCACTCAAGTCCATCAGGAAGTTTGAGATTTCGTAGAAATCAATTTTTATGCGTGCTCTTGAAGGAGAGTAAGTCCTTTTTGGTTGTCGGCATCATATGTATGAGCTCGCGCTAAAAAGCTTCTACGAAACAAAGGTCCACCAAGTAACAATAAGTCCGGAAATGCCTATTTTTAAAAAGTTCCGACATGAATGCAAAAATATTGACACTAACCATTTTCAAACCGGTGCTGAAATTGTTAATTAGAATTTTAATGACCTCGAAACTACCGAAATTCCAAGTTTTTATTTCGGGCTACGAAAATGAATTGTTAGAAATGACTACCGCGACCTTACTGAACTTTCAATAATATTCTTAGGAAGACATCTCCACCTAAAAATCAGGTCACCAGGAACCATCAAGCGAGATGAATGGCACGAGCAATTTATGCGTTCAAAATATTTTTGCTACGCTCGCAACTTAAACTGACAAAAAAAAGATAGTGGCGGATTTAAAGGATCTTCGTTGTGTGAAAGAGCACAGGAAGTTATATCCTGCCTGCAAGAAAGAAGTTTTGAAGAGAAAGTATCCGCAATAAATTTTTTGTGTTACTAATTATTCTTATTTAATTGTTTAGTATAGTTATTTAATGAAAAGTTAAAATTGAAATAAAATGTTTGTTACAAATTTTACATACAGATTTTCAATGATTACTTTGCTGTCCCTGCGGCACGTGTTAACATCATCCCAGGAGCAAAATATTTTGCACTAAAGTTAGTACTGGCATTAAGAAAAAAAATAAAGTGTATGCGTTTTTAGCACACATAAGGAACACCCTAATGTTCACCTGTTCTATAAGTAAGCAAACCGTGTGTTTTTTTTTTACTTCTCCCTAGAATTCATAAAATATAGCTTTTAGTTTTGTCCAAATACTTTTGCTGGTGAGTGTAGCTGAACTGAGTCGAAAGTGATACTGCATGGATGTGACGCAATGGTCACAAAAACGACACTACGTACCTAATTCACCAAGCTACAATTATAATAACAAATTTATGGGTATTTATTGAATAGATTTAACAAATGTTTCTGCTGATTTTCTGTTTCACAAACTGCAAACGTGTTTCCAACAAATTTGTTAAGAAGAGAAAAATGGAACTGAAAATGTATAACTTACAAATGCCCTTTCACCGTTTATTTTTCAAAGTTGTAAACAACAACTGTTTCCCATAATTTTGTTTGTTTTCTAGCTGATAACGTCAAAGAAGAAAATTAATTATCAAAACAAAATTTATGTCGCCAGTTTAATTCGCGATAAGGAACATGTTTTAATCGCCAAATCTTCTAAAACCACAACAATTTTAATAAATAAGTATTGGAAACACCTTAAAGACGTCGTGTGGCAAGTCAAAAATATTTTCCTACGTTATGAAATTTAAAAGATAAGATTCGTAAATTTGTTATCATACAATCTTCTCAGCCTTTTGTTGGTCTTACATAATTCACCCTATGTTTCAAAAATTATGCCTCCATTAATCTCGTTTGCGATTGCTTTCAATGGCAAAGAGGACATCAGCTAGAAACTGGGGTAGCTGGTGGCCCGCAGTCGAATTTGAGGGATCTAGTCAACATAATTAGCGATATTATGGGCAAAGATTTGCCTACTATCAAAGGAATTGAAGATGAGCAACACCGAAGCTACGAAGATGGGCAAAAAGTAGATGATCCATTGGAACAATGATGACAAAGGAGAAGACGAAAGTCAAGAAATTGCATGCTGGATTTTTCGTTCGATTAAACTGTTAAATAATGCACAATGTGAATGTTTTTATTTTTTTTATTTAAAGGGTTTTCCAATAGGAGGTGTTATTTTGGTATTCAAGGAAAATACCGTATTTGAGATAAATGATCGGATGTTTATTTCATAATAAAGAGGAAGGTATGCCGTTAATAATGAAAAACAACATCAGCCAAATGGCCACCACGAGCACGCATACAGGATTATATCCTTTTCATGAAATTTTCAATAACCAAATCGCAAAGTGGCTGCCCTATGTCCTCGGTAGCCTCAAGAATTGTATCTTTGAGGTCTTGAATTGACGCTGAGCTGTTGGCGTGGACCTTATCTTTCACGTGGCCCCAAAGTAAGAAGTCGCAAGGTGATAAATCACAAGATCTCGGTGGCCAATTGTGACCACCTCTTCGAGAGATTACACGGTCCGGAAACTTTTCCCGTAAAAGATCAATGCTTTCGTTGCTTGTGTTGAGTTCTTGTATTAACTGAACTTTATAAGCCTTAAGACCCAAGTCTTTATGTAAAATACGGTGTAATGACGTTTGTGGAATGCCCAATTCCAAAGAACGACGAGGAATGGACAAACCTGGGTTTTCTTCAACACTTTGGGCTACAGCAGCAATATTCTCAGTTGTTCTTGATCGACGTGCACGGGTTTTATTCTTCACATCACTAGCTTGTCCCAATAGCTCGAATTTTTCCCCCAATTTCTGTATTGCGGTCCGAAAAGGTGCTTCACGACGACCAAAAAATGCTTTAGTTGTGCGAACTGTGACTGCAAGATTTTCACAATTTTTGTAGTGAATTTTAATAATTTCAATGCATTGTTGAAGCGTGTATCGTTCCATTTTTAGTAATGGCGTAGTTTCTACTTGTCAAATGTCAAAAAATAAAAGCTTCAAAAGTGACAGCTACCAAAATAGCGGGTCATTCACAATAACACCTCTGATTGGAAAACCCTTTATAACAGTCCACAAACGCAAGCGATGTAATTGTCTCTCTTAGGGAGAAAAGGTTGGCACTGGAGACTTATAATCTTCTGTAAGATGCTCGTCGGCAACTCGTCCGCTCGTCGAAAACTCGTCGACACATTCACACTGAACACCAACCAGTTTTTGTCTGACGTTTCAATCAGGTGTGCGACACTAGTCGTTCAGCTTGGCAAAACTATTTTGGTTACAAATTTCGATCACATTAAACAATTAAGTACATTTAGAATGAAGTACATTTAAAAATAATATCCGCCCATCAATGAACGGTGGAAAATGATTTTAAGTTGTGCGTTACATTTGTTCGTTCCGCCATTCTGCTGAATTTGCTGAATGTTGCTTTGTTTCAACAACCCAACGATTGGAAGTCGTTTTCGTCGTGTTTTCATGGAAGACGACTTTAAACTCGACGCGTTTTGAAAATTGAAATATGTATAGGAAAACTTGAAGTTTTCGAATTTTTCGGCTCGGTGTGAAAAGGATATTCCGAAAGGTTTTGAGAACTTCACCATGAAGTAAGAACTTGACGTACTTTTAGATCTCAGTACTTTGCACGGCTGACTTTTTACAAAGAGGTTCTTACATAGAAGAACTCGGCTCCTTTTTCAACATTTATGTTTTTGGTCTGATAGGGCTATATCTTCAAAGGATGGACAGATACAAACCTCAAATCCTTCAACCGAAAGAAAAAAAAAAAAAACTTCAGCATGGCGATCATCCATTCCATTAACCCATCAGAATCTCCTAAAAGGATCGTCGCGCAAACCATTGCACAACGACTACACTCCCGAAACATCAAAGAGATCACAGCCCCGTCATACCTACTCCATAATCCTTTGCCCGGCGATTATCGAAAGCATGTCAAATGTACCCAAACAAGAAACCTTTCCGAATCCTTTTCCTTTGTCTGATGGCCTCCCTCTGATGTAACAGCCGCGCTACCAAAAACAAATGTGACGCATTTACGACATCATCAAAAATGCGCATCGCCGACTAAACAAACACCATACCGACACCGACACCGATACCGCCTGATCCTTGATGAACTGTCATAAAAAGGATGAAAACCAATAAAACAGCCGTAGCAACTCAATTTGCTTTCGATGTGTGCTGTGCACACCAAACGCAAACATGCCGAGCCAACTCCCGATGGCGATCCTCGAAAATGCCGTGTCCCGAAAATTACTGTGTTTGTGCATCGGGAAAAGAGCCCAACACCGAGGCGACATGTTAAACAAACATGCTACCGTATTTATTGCCGCACCGCACCGTCTCCTATGGTCCTTTTCCGAAACCGATGTTGTGATGATCGGTGTTCTGGTGACCCTGGGACATGTTTTTCTTTGGAATTTGTTTTCGTTTTCGGGACTACTACCATAAAATACGGACACCATGACAATGGGGCGGCATTTGCACTTTGTTGCGACTACACGACTTTCGTCTCTCTATGTTGACCCAGTGATACTTGATAGAGAGTGGCCGCTTTGAGATCTGCCGCATGCACTTGGAAAGTGCTAATTAGGGTCTAATCCTTTTTGGATGAGAAAACGTGTCCAGTGTCCATGTCCAGCTGATGTTCGTCCACTTCATATCGCAGTGACCTAGTTTTTCCATCACTCTTAAGAGGAAGCAATAAATTGCTGTCTCCCCCGTGTACTCGTACCATCCCAGCCATGTGGCGCAATCATGGCGCAGAGACACTTGGCACATGGGGGCCGCGCGCATACTTTTCCCACTTTTTGTGTGTACTTTTTGGAGATCGTGCGATATATTTTTACGATCGATTTCAAATTCAATCGAAAGGAAAACACGAGAGAAAAGAAAAGAATTTCCCTGTTTTGACTTTTGGGAGCGTGTGCGAGTGCACCCTCACCCCCTTTATTTCACAATTTTGGATCAACAAACAATCGACCAGCCATATACGAGTACCTTGGCATGTCTCGAGCATGGTGCTGGATGCCTCATGTCAAAGTATAATGAAAATGCTCTAAAATGGCTAAAAATAGAGCCGAGTGCCAGTGGCAGTGCCAGGAGAGATGTAAATAATTTCTGTGTTCTGTGTCGCTAGCTCATGCAGCAATTCTGTAATCGCCGAGCCACCCCTCCATCGAATCGGATCATACTATGTAGGAACCCGGCTGCAGCTATTGTTGGTTGTTGAATTGTTGGAGCTTTGTGTGACTGCGTTAGATCTGCGAGGAGCTACACGAGGTAGCTCTGGTTGACAAGAGGCTACTTGTTCCTTAAATTCTACTTGTAAACTCACGGAGGGTGCAATGCTGAGCGTGAGGTTGCCGGTTCGACCCCCGACAAAAGCACAACTTACTCTTAAATGTCGGACAAACATCCGAAGGGTATAAGACTAGCCTGAGGAAGCTTCTGAATATTGTTTTCGTATTTGTGAGTCCCCTGCGGCCGTCCAGAGAAGTAAAGAGTTCTTCTTCTTCTTCGCGATTAGCGATCAAGAAAATGAAATTGTGGGTATTGCCCATTCCATTAGTTGGTATGCCACTTGAAGATCCATGGTGACGTTTTCCCATCAAAATCTGTTACGGTAATCTCAGAAAACCGCAACGGTCTGATTAGTGTTCCTTTGAACCGAATATGTGCGATTAGGGTGGGAATTTCCAAATTGAAATCGCACTACAAAAAATGCGTATCTCAGCGGATAAGATAAAAACAGTCGTGCGTTCGAAAACTATTTTCGATCGCGAAAAGATAAGGAACCCGCACCGTTTGTATATAAACCGCAGCCGTCTCCAAATGACCACAGTCAATATCCAGCCCTCGTCATGTTCCTGAAAGAGCTCACTGTACTTGCGCTAGCTACCTTCGCATTGTGCGCCGCAAATCCCACCAATAGAATCGTCGGTGGTGAAAATGCCGTAGCTGGGCAATTCCCGTATCAAATCTCCCTCCGACGTCGATCGTCGCACGTCTGTGGAGGCTCAATCATCAGCAATAACTTCATTCTAACCGCTGCCCACTGTGTTGTCCAGGACGACAACATCACACCGTAAGTCCCTGGCGCAAGCCTCTAAAGATCAATACACCTACTTCATATAATTTCTTTTTCTAGCTACCCAGCGTCACAATTCTCCATTCGTGCTGGCAGCATCGACCGACGCAGTGGAGGCGTCGTCAGCAGTGTCAAGACAGTCACTGTTCACGAGGGCTATGCGGATTTCTTGAACGACCTTGCCGTTCTCGAATTGACCACCCCATTGGTATACAATGCCGATATCCAGAAAATTGACTTGGCCACTACGGAGATTCCAACCGGTTCGAAGGTTCTCGTCTCCGGATGGGGACTTTTATCTACCATCGGTTTTTCTGCGCCAATTGATCTGCAATATACAACGTTAACGTCGATCTCCAGGCTGAGTTGCGCTGCGCAAATTGGCATGTCAAGCAATTCACTAATATGCTTGGCTCATCCAAAGGACAATGGTGCCTGCAATGGAGATTCCGGTGGTCCGGCTGCATATGATGGCAAATTGGTTGGTGTTGCTGGTTTCGTTGTTGACGGCTGCGGATCTACTTATCCTGATGGGTACGCTAAGGTGTCCTACAATCTCCAATGGATTCTTGATCACAGCGATGTTTAGGTTCTGTTGGAAATCACAGCGCTTAGGTTCTGTAGTAATGATGAGTGTTCCAGCAGCATTCAAGCCTTCTGCAATTGCCTCAATAGTTTCTTCTACTAAACTCTCATACATTTTAGGTATGATATTTGTCAATTGCTTAACTTTATAATGTACCAATGAATAATAAAACTTTTCTCCAATCGGACATCATTTAATTACTCTAACCTGTGTCGGTAATCACGCGTGAGTCCGATTTTTATAACATCAGGCTCTGTTTGAAATAAGTTCAAGGTCTAAAGAGTACCCGTGCGGTGTTTTAAAATTCTGTGGCCATAAGCAATAACCGCTCCATCATAATCTGCGTGTTCTGTTATTGAAAACAATCCTGGATTTTTAACTTTATTTTTCATTAGAATAAGCCAATAAGAAAATACCGCTGAGGTCGTCCTCATAGTTAAAAGCATTTAGAATAACCGCTTAACTCACAAAAGAATTACGGAGTTACAAAATTTCGGTACTAAATAATGGCATACGTCGATTTAAGTCACTTTTACAACTTAAAAAAATATTCAAAAATAAATCATTTATATTCTACTGAAAACGGCTTAACTCGACTAAAGCGTTTATTCCAAACTTAACAAAGTTTTTTCGCTATAGCCAAACGAAGGCAAGCCGTTATTGCGAATTTCCGTTGGGTACTTCGAGGAGATTATGTGGGGTAAGCGGTTTTTAAGGTCAGTTAAGGGGTTTTTTAAAATGCAAGGATGCAATTTCAAGTCAATGAATTTAATTGTGATAAAAGTGTTTTGAGAATATATTAAAGTGAAAATTATTAAAAAAGTGCAACAATATGATTTCCCGAGCCTTAACAATTTTAAATCTTGCTAGAAAAGGTGTGTTTGGTGAACGTAAAGAAAATATATTCGAACAACTGCAGAAAACAAACGATGGATGTGAAAAAGCAAGTGTAAGTTAGTTAGTTAGTTTACTTAGCATTCAAATTGCTATTTTATAAAGCTTACAATAAGTTATTTAAAAGTACATACTTCCATTTGACTTATTTAAAATAAATTATTTAGGTAAATTGTTTATATTTAGTTCTATTTATGAATGTTTATTGTTAGATTATCCTTTTTGAATTTGAAAAAGATTAGTGGGTGCGGTCTGCCTAATCTTTTTCATATATTGATGAATAAAAAGGTTAACAAATAATTATAAAAATTGTGCTTTTTGGTCAACTAGGATCTGACGGTAAGTTGTTTTCTGAACCCGTAATCAACGAAAAAAAGTCATCTATATATGGAGTCGATTCTGGATATACTTTTTCAACAGTTTGGTGGCAATACAAACACAGAATTTGAGAATGACTTCAGTTCAGATGACTCTGTACGTGATCCCGATTTCGAGCTATCAGACACGGACATTTCTTCAGATTCTCCTGATGAAGAACTGTTGCAGATGGGTAGGCAGGTGGAGGAAAATTTGATTGATTCTCCTCCACATACTTCAGTTGAAAGCCAATCGGAATATGATTCAAGTAGAGTGATTGCAAAAAAAAAAGAAACAGAGCAGAATCTTACACTCGAAAAACTGGAGTGGTTGAGGCAAGAAAATGTGAGCCTCTTAAAAACTGTCGACTAAATTGCAATGACAAAATTAGTTTTCAAAACGGAAGGAAATTTTCAAATCATATTGGGAACTGGGGACGTTCAAGCAAAGAATCCTTCTTATCGGAGCAACCTAATATGCCTTTTAAAGATCATCGTGGTTCCGGTGGAGGAAAGAATCAGATGACTGAAGAAATGGTTGAAGTTGTAAGGGCCCAGCTTCACTGAGCCTTCCTATGAAACAAAATTCAAATTATTTGGTATCTTGCCTCTTAACATTCGAAGAAAATTTTCCGAGGTCATGTTCATTCGTGATGTTTTGGCTAATCATATTGATTCTGATATTTTGGCCTTAATCAACTTTAAAGTTCCTGCGAGGATGCTTGGAAACCGATTGTTTTTTAATATTCCGTATCATAGAACAAATCTAGGAAAGAGAAACCAATACCGTTTGCGATGTGATCGACTTCAGTCCAAGCAGATTTTCTTTTAAAAATAACTTGCTATTAATTTTAAGTAATTATTAATTTAAAGTTAATGTATTTTATTTATTGTGTTTTATTATTGTCAAGTAATCACTAAGCTTAACTAAACTAAACTTCCGTTGTCAGTTTAAGTTGGTACAAATTGATTGTTTAATTATTCTTCTTTAATTACTTCTGGAAAATGGATCAGCATGCAAGCGACAATTACTCCATGGGGCAAATTACTAAATGTGCAAAAGAGTGGGTCGTGATCAGAAGTATAGTCAAGCGAAAGCTTTTCCAAAAGAAGAATAAATGATGGATCAGGTCGAGGAGGCTAGGAAATTGAAATTAAATTGAAATAGAGTCGCAAAAAAAAGCTGAGGTGAACAACTGCGGCCCGAAAAATAAGCACTGGCAATCAAGCATTTAGTAGAACCATTATCAACTTAAGCAATTAGAAACTCTGAATCTAGATTTTCGGATTTGCTAATGCTTTCGCATTTTAATGAAAATTTATAATAAATCACTTTCCCACCTCCCCATGTATTAGTTACTCTATCGTTTTTATAAAGAACAAAATAAGGTATAATATAATGCGTATCAGAAATATTGCTCTTAAAGCATGTTTCACAGACACAAACAACATCGACTTTAGAATCTGAAAATAAGTACTTCATATAATCTATGCAGCTTGTATTGATTAAGACTACGTGCATTCAAATGACAAACCTTAAAACCATCACGACAATTAGAAAAAACATTTACCATAGTGTGCGTAAATTTTTTATCCACACTGTAATTGTTTGTAGTAGGTGCTCTATTCAAAGTATGAATTATCAAAAGTGAGAGCAAAACGAACACAGAATAATAATGCCACAGACTGAAAGCAAATGAAAAGAAAGATAGAGAAGTGTAGAATAAAAAGAAGGGGAAAGAATGAGCAGATAGATTACAACTTTTATAATAAACAGTAGCAAAATATAAAAGCCTGTACAAATTAAAGCCAGTTGCAGAACACGACATAAGTCAATAAAGCTTTTTATATGGTGACAGAAGTCAGCTACCTTCCACCGTGAACAGGATAACCAGGTTTTTTTCAAAGCTCATATAGCGTGAATTGAGTTTTGATAGACGGTCTGTCGTTCAAGAGATAGCCCCAACCACCCCACTGTAGCGAGAAGTTCGATGGAAGTTCCTAGTAATACGTCGGTCGGTGGAATTTGAAAGAAAATAAGGACCGCTTCTCGTGTTGTTTCAATGGGCCTGCTCTGGCTCAAGTGTGTCCGCCACTCGATGAAATTCTTAGTCGCTCGAGCTTAAGCGCTGAAAAAAGGGTCAGTGCCCACTTACAACTTACAAGTCGTAGTCTGGAACCGTATGGACCGACTGAGAAGCGAATTACGAACGGTAAACTCAACTAGTTCGGTTCCATGTTTGTTTCGATGATTATCTCACGTCAAAGAACTAGAACGAGGTTTATAAGCTTAAGTTTTTAAGTTTTGGACGTGGCTAAGTGACTATACTGTAGCACTAGCGAAGATCTCCGAACTCGATGCTAGAAGGCAGTATACCTAATGCAAACTGAGGCAGATTTATTTCGGAATCAAAATCGCTTCATATTGAAAAAGATGTCACAAAAATAAGGCGGTCCCTTGCTTGGCTACCGCTACCGCGCTAAAAGTTCCTGACCTAAACCGAAAACACAATAAACAAGAAAAGTTGATGTCCACCCATAAAAATGCGTCCATCTCTTCCAAGGGGTCAGGTCCACAAGTCTTATAAAGCCTGACAAGTATCAGTTGCACATGCCAACGAGTCTTGTTACGCTTTGCTACAGAAGTGGGTTACACTTGTAGAAAATCACTTGTCCCAGTGTTTTATTGACCAATGATATTCGTTATCGCTTAAAAAACCTCCACCTGTACAATTTAAAGGCTGCTACAGCCCTTTTTAAGTAGAAGACTTAATATGATGGACACAAGGCTCCACAAAATTCCAGGGACAATTTGTGTAGAATTTCTGACCAGCCTACTCTCCGACAAGTGGCTTAAAAAAGTCTACATCTTGCGTCTTGTATCAATTCTTTTAAATAGAATCATCTTGGCATGTAAGATGCTGATATAAACGTTTAATTGCGGCAGACGTAAGCCATAAGGCAAACGGCAAGCGTTACAATTTCGCAATTCTGTCTTTTGGCTTATACCCAGAAGCTTCTGAAGACGCCAGCAAAGTTAATACTGCATATTTTAGGGGTGTAAAATTCAATAGGTTGCGTAGATTTGAGAACAGCATAGCCTTATGTAGCCATCTTTAGTGCAAAGCAGAGATGGAGTCCAAGCACAATCCACTGGCAAATGGTGACCAACTTGACTTACATGTTAACCACGTCGCCTCCTTAGTATACACAGAGCCCAGTTCCGCGGTGACCCGCAAAATTAAAGTTTGGGATATTCCGTTTGTCGCCTTGAACCAGTTGGTAATCTATGTTTACACTGCGAAATGTTCACTTACCTTTCTCTGACACCTCTTTTCGTTTAAGGCAAACAGCACCATGCCACGGACTCTTTTTCTGCGTTGGCTGGCATAGCTTGTGTATGGCTCCTTTATGACCATCCCATACCAGAACCACAAGCTACGAGCGAAGATGTTTACCACTGCGACTAGGCCCCAGCATAAGTCTGATATTACACTCTGTATGAACTCTATGAAGGCTTCGGTCAGGGGATCGTCCCTACCTCCTCTTTTTTTAACCTTTAACACATCAAGCTTATGTTGTTGGATGTAACTATCAAGCTTATCTCAGCTGAGCAATCACTGCAGCTCAGTGCAGCTTCATTTCCTCATCCACAAAGCAAACGGCATATTTCCGAATTCAGGTCAAACGATCCTGTGATAACGATCAACTGGGAGACGCAGCAGTTCGGTCCAATCTCAATTTGCTTCCGCTTATCTTAAAACGTCTGACTTCGTCGTCAGTGGAATTGAAAAGTTCAACTGCCAGCATCCACGATCGTCTCGGTCCCCACGATCGTCATGATGATCATCGATCCAGCACTCGAGAAAGTGCTCCAAATCGTCCCACTAACGAAAACAATTTTTTTTTACCCCATCGCCCGTTTTTATTATTATTAAATTATCGGTAGCTGATTGACGCTTTCCAGATGAGCACAGCTTGAGCTTTTTTTTCGGCAGATTGCCGCCGCTCACCCCCCATTCCAAATGTGTCCAGAGAAACGATCCAAAGATCAGTCGCACTGTTGGTGTGCTGTTTTTCTTTTGGTGGTGATTGGCTGAGTCTCTTGAGAGTGTTGGTGTTTTTCAATTTTTTTCTTTGGCTTTTGCCTCAGCCCCTTTGAAGTGCGATACATACTCCTGGTGTTAGACACCAACACCCAACGCCACATGTATACAAGAAATAAATTTACCATCGATCCACAGCGAGTCACATGGCGATCGCGTCTTCTAGAAAGGGGGTTCCAAATAATTAGGAAAAACGAACGAAAAAAATTTCGAAACGGATCATTTGACTTATAAATAGCTAATGACATACCGGGCGGGCAGCACGGGTGGGGCTGGGTGGTGTTGTTTTCTCAGATTTTCGTGAAATTCACTTTTTTTCGCCTTCCGAGGGAGATTAGCCAATCTGAGGGAAGTTTGTCATGGAATGGTGTGCAGACCACCGAGGCGGTCCGGTCCATTTTGTGGCCACGTCGAAAACATATCTTGGGTCATGCCTGCGACTTCGCAGAGGCGGATGGCGACGGGGCTCAAAGCTCCATGCTGTCAGGTATTTTCAATTTTTGTTCGTGTTCCATTGAAGATTGTTCGTTTCGTTTGAGGGAAGATTTTGTTTAGATTTTCCAAAGATTTATTATGTCATTTCGGCGGGTTATAGTGTGTGAATTGTTTATACGGCAGAGTTATGGCCGCTGCCCAGAGTTCTAAGAATAAAAATCGTGTGTTGATGTGTAGCAAAGAATGTCAACGGGGTGTAGCGCGTAGGCGCCGGCTGCTGCCACTGGCCGACAGTGAATGCCAAACATTTTATTGGCTGTGAAAATTTGGACTTTGAATTTGCGCTGATGCGAATAAGTATCTTTTTTACTGTGCGCAATTATGCGGGCGCAAATGGCGATGGTATTCACTGTGTTTGATTGATGTGCGGTGGCGGTGCTTCAGCGCATCCAAAGCTAAAGAGGTCATAGCATTGAAATATTTCCTTCTCTCAATAACTCTCCTAAGTGTACGTCTGTCATTGATCATACACCACATGCGCCATCAAGCGATTAGCTTAAATAAATTCAGCGGCAAAGGCCTTCTTTAAATATTTTTTTCAAAATCTTCCGGTTAAACGGGTTCAGCATTCGGAAAAGATTCCGCGTTACTATATTTTGGAAGCACCCATGAGTTCTGAGCTTCGTTCTTGAAGCTCAATAAGCAATATTTACAAAACAAGTTTCTAGTTCAAACACTCTAAGATCTTATACACGAATCAGGGAGTTCGCTGAGTTCAGTTGTGTAAGAAAACAGCGGCAACACTTTCAATTTGAACTTATTCTTACTCATGTTTTTATATACATTTTCGAGACATTTTAAATACGATCTCTGTTGGCCAGTAAGTCGCGTGACATACGAGTCAGTTCGACTTGAGCTGTAATTAAGAGAAGTCTTGTGTAAAGGCTGTGAAAGAGATTAAATTTGTATTCCATTTGTTTTTGACCGTCCTTACAGTTGAGAGTTTCCAACAGTGTTGGAAAAAGAACCGACAAATTCCCTCAATTATTGACACCTAAATGTCAAATTCCCATCTTCAAAACAAGAACCGAAAGTTGATCAATCTGAGCAATCTATGAGCTGAGAAAACCGAACGAACTCACCAAGGGAATTCTACTGGAAAACTCACCTAAACTCAGATCCAAACTATAGTTGAAACTGAATCTAGTTCTAGAATTTTTAAAGAACTAACCGGTGAAACTCCATTCAGAACGCTAAAGAGAAACGTTTTTTGATTTTTAGTTCGTATCTTACGTATTTCCTCGGATCTAAGACTTAAAGTTTGTTCAAACGGATTTGTTGAGTTGAGTTCTTCGAGCACTACTGCAGAACACAAAAGAGAACTCATGAAAGCTATTGAGAAACTAAATGAGATGAGTTTGTTCAGATGGCATGAACGGTCCACTGCCCTGTCATTTGTTTATGATTTTTGGTTGTGCTCTTACTTTTTAACTTTCTCGAATACGTAGTAAGATAGTAAGAGAAAGATATTGTATTCGTACAAAAATTCCGAACTTGAGATTTTAATAAAATCTGACACAAGAATGATAGAAGAACTCAAAACAGTGGGTCGAGAAGTTCTGTCCATCGGTCTGTCTGTTCGTATTCTTCTGAAGCCTACAGTCTAAACGGCTGCCCGGGATTTGGTTCAAACTTCGGATTTGGAGTTTGTCGGCCGACAGTTCGGTGGCGGTTTTTCTTTTGCACGCTAGCCTCAACATTAATGGTACTTCAAATAGGTACATAAAATGTTCACACCAGTTCGATGTGTTCGAAAACGGCCCCAGCAATTTCAACCAAAATTAATATTTGAGCTTAAGTAGGTGAGGTTAACATGACTGCATACCCAGTTTCAAGCAAAAAAAATCGAATTACCTTACTTTGGAAATTTGGACATATGTATCTCGAAAACGGTCCATACGATTGTAAGAAATATTTATTTCTTAGGCAATGCGGCCATTTAGCAAACTCATTTTTTATTCCACACTATCAAACAGTGGATTTTTGGAAAAAAGTAATTTTTTTAGAAATTTGTTTTCGTAAGTTTAATCAAAACTTTATTTATTATTTTAATAAATTATTTTTACAACAATTTTAACAAAACTTCATACTTAAAGTAAAATTTATGTTTTCAAAATTATTTCGTCCAGTTTCAATTTGAATCACCGGAAACGCTAATTTTAGAAACTACTCATATCTCGAAAACCCCAATTTCGATTTCGATAAGATTTTAAAAACCAACTACCTAGCTTAGGTCCGAAGCTATATCTAATACCAAGCTTTTAGCTAAATAGCTAGGCAGTAGCCAATATTTTTTGAACTAAATACTGGAATTGTTTTTACTGTTTTGCTAGTATCTATTGTTTTACAAACAAAAAAAACCTACAGGGCCTTTCATTAGTGACTTGACAACTTATTTTTTAAATAAAGTGCAAACTTCCTCAGATCTCTCAAGAAAAAAAATTCATTGGCTTGAACTACTATCAAAACACTTATGAATGGGATTAGACTTCGTGCATGTGTCGACCACGGGAACGTATGCAGCGGTCGATGCGTTGAACCCAATTTTCAACGACTAAGCCGCACATTTCACCGATACGGCCACTATTTCTCGTTCAGTATTGGCTCTGAGCTCCTCTTACGTCGCCGGCTTGTTGGAAAAGTCCAATGATTTGATGTAGCCCCATAAAAAAAGGTCTAGAAACGTTCAAACACACGAACTCATGCTACCCTCAAAGCAAGTTTTGCGTCGGTAAAGGTATTTCGACCTTCGAAATTCGCTCTGTTTATCCTCTGAACTAGTAAACTGTTTAGTTAACTATTGAGCTCCAATCTTACTGCATAAATGTTTGAAATTCAATTTTTTGAAAATGGGACTATGGAACATTTCCTTAACACAAAAAACTAAAATATAAGGTCACTGTAAATATAAGGTCACTGTTCATGCGTATTAATTAAATTGTGGATTAGTTCTTAGTAATTTGTTATTTGACCTTTTCTTATTTCACCACAAGTTGAGTTAAGAGTGGGAACTAGAAGTTATTTTTAGCCTTATAATAACGGCGAAGCAGCCCTCGGGAGCTGTTTAAATAAATTCTCTCTCGATGGGACGAGCGGCTACTTGGCGATAAAAGATTGAGCAAGAATTAGAGTTTGTTCGAAGGCCAGCAGTTGACCGAGATAGGGGTTAGGCCCCAAAACCAATAATTAGAAATACAAATTCAAATATTATAACTAAAAGATTATTTTTTTCTGAGCGCAAGAGAAGCTCATCGTCGAAAAAGAGAGATAAATCCTAAAAACTATTGGGAAAGAGTTACTTCTAAAACCGACAAAGAACTCTTAAGTTCTACTGCTTCTATAATATGGAAGTAAAAAAAATAAAAAGCTCTTTTAAATTAAAACGTTCTTTAACAGGCAGACATTTTTAAGGGCGCACTATGAACTCCAGAACTCTTGTTCTAAGAACCGCAAGTTGTTTGGATTTCAAGCTGCCACTGGTAATATGCTTATAGGTTTCAAGGGCAGGTATATACTCACCTCACGGTGAAAAAACAATTTCAATGTATACATGCTTAGAAACGCTTTTACGAGTACACTTGTCCACAGCACTACTTCCGACTTGAACCTGCCCGCCTACCTTTCTAAGTGGATGTCGCTGCTGTTAGCAACTGGCAAAAATACTTTCAGCCTCCTCAGGGAATATCACCGTTATCAAACCTTTGACGACAACTCCACTTTAATTGCAAACCCTCTGTGACAATCGGCGCGACAACATAACCCACTCAACGCGCTCGAACGCATCACGCCATCTGAATCCACTGGACCACATCGCGCGTTCGCGCCAACCCACACACACTCCGCGTGCGCATTTTAAAATCAATTTAAAGCTCATGTACGGGTCCCAGCTGAATGATAATTCACCAATCTATGCAAATCATGTTATCCTGACGAAGACTGTGTGCCCTGTGTGCCCGCAGTGTGCCCAACGACGACAACACTCAGAACGAAGATCAAAGTGCTGTTCGCGGATCGCGGACCACCTACCACATTCGGGGCGCAATCGGCACGAATTCTCGTTAAGATTTATGTTGCCAGTGGTGACAACAAATTAATTCCTTACGCCCATCGGCCCATGCGCGCCTAGCAAGCTCTCCGACTGCAGATGCAGAACAACAGAAGCCAATGCGAAGGAGCGCATAATGCAGCATACGGCATATCGGTGTCGCTGCATTGATAGCGTCTGTGTGATGTCGTCCTCTGTGAGCCCATCAGCATGATGATGGCGTGGCTGCCATATCAGCAATGCAGAACGCAGAAGCGCGTAATCGCATACAGTGGTGTTTGCGTTCGCGCAGTAGTGTCCTGTCCGTGTCCTGTCCTGTCGGCTGTTATCTTAATATTGTCATTGTCACAATTTACAAAGAGCAACGCTAATGGATTACACGACTTTCGCATTATCTCTTTGTGGCGGAGGCCGCGATCTGGACTTATCGCGCGCGCGTCCGGTCCTGCTGGTTGGTCCTGATGCACGCGGAGAAGTGAAATTATGCGCGAGCCCGGTGGCGGTTTAAGTGGTGGTGCACATAGTTTTGCACTAACGTGCCGCATAACGTGCAGTCGAAGTTACACCAACGGTTGGCAGATAAAGTTGATAAGCTTCGAGTTACAACAAGCGAACGTTTTACTCGTTCGTGTGAATGCGCGCCTGTGCGGCTTTGCGGCTGTGCGGCTTTATACGCATATCTTTCGCTTTGGCTATCCGTTTGGTTTGGCCCTTGTTGGCATAGGGAGAGAGAGAGATCCTTTGGGTTGATTGTTGCGAGAGTTGATGTGCGCGCGCAGCACCCAGCCAGCCAGCAGATTTTGCGTACGTATATATGAAATATACGTTTGGTGGGATTTGACCTCGAATTGTGTCGGATGGCGGGTGAGGCGTGGTAGCTATGAGACAATAATCTTGCGCCTGCGATGGTGATTAATTGAATTTTGAAGTAGACTGCGACACCTGTGTGCACGGTGCGGTTCCTATTGCCGCGAATTAAAACACTTGTTTCTTACTTTTAAAATTAAACAATATTTATTTGGAACTATGTCCTTTATTATTGAAATACTTTTTACTAATTCTAAAAGGAGCTTAAGGCTACTATGTAGTTACAATAAGACTGTTGATAAATTCATCATACAGTCGTATTTATATACTTTTCTTATCTATCTACAAGGAGACCCAAGCGTACAATCGTCTTGCTTGATAATGAAGAAGAGATAATATTCCAACATTGTATACAAACGATATTATCTCTTTTACATATGTTATCATTGTAGCGTTGTGTGCAAGACTGTACTAGAGACTAAAGATATCATTGAATACAAATAATGTTATCTTTTTTCTCAATATGTTTTGCTATGGATACTTAACTCCCCCCCTTGTTAAACGAAATCGTCCCGATTTTTCGACGCTATTTTTAACATTTCTCTTTCATAAGTTTTGTTATATGCGTCAATCTTTTTTTGTTTTTGACGATCTGTTATACATTGTATAGTTTTTATCATTACGTACGTAAATGCTAGAATAACAATCAGTGTTACAATTGTGTATATAGTTGATAATATCGGTTTTTCTTCAAAAGGAATAATTAGTTTTTTTAAAGTATCTATGTTATCGAATTTGTACATTGTATCTTCTTTAATTATTTGGTCGATGTAAGACTCTGAATTATGATTTCTTAATATAACTTCTTTAATTTGCTTATGCATGTTTTTGTATATTTTATCGTCTAGATTTATAGTATTTTCATAAGTAACTAAGTTTATACCATTAATTGTTTGATTATTTAACTTATGCTTACCGCTTAATAACATAACACCGGATTCAATTTCTAAGTCGTAATCGTATTCTTGTTTAATGTTGCATTTTGAAGTTATATTCTTTAAAAGTGGAATAAGACAATTTTCTTCTTCAAAGTTAATTTCACAAATGTTTTTACTTAGATGATTTTGACAATTTCTTGTTCTTAAATAAGTTTGGTTACATAAGGCAATTGTTTTATCTGTAATGATTTTTCCATGTTTTGAATTTAAAGGTGTTACTTTATACAATTTACATGATTTAATTAGAACTGGATATTTATATATTGTGATGAAGAATTCATCAGTTCTAGCTAATAATATTTTAGAGTAATATTTTTAATGTCATCTAAGTCTAGGCTTTCTGATAAATATTCATTATTTTTTGCTGCATTAATTGTTCTGGTCAATAATAATAATTGTTCGTACACTTGTTCTATTACTAAATGTTCTTTAAGGCTCTGACCTTCGAATTGTTGCAAAATTTGTTCAAATCTAGAATTTATAGTTTTTTGTTTATTATTGTTTTCTATGAGATTATTTATACTCGTTTCTATGTTAACTAAGTCATAATGGTCAGGATTACCAAACACATATTTGAAAGCTGTTCCTAAAAAGTTAATTGATCTAGTATGCCTAGTATGTTCTTGTAATTGGTCTGCTAAATTCTTAATTTTACTTAACCAAATTTTTTCTTCTTGTGTAGGTTGATATTTACTAGTTACGATATTTACGTAAGGTTGAAATATCGAAGTCAGGTTGGTGGCATGTAACAAATAAGTTTGTTCTTTGAATAAATACACGTCATCTGTTTGCGTAAGTATAAACTTCTTGTTTAGTAACTCAGTTATTTGAACGTTTCCTTGCCCTTCTTGACTCTGTACAATTCCTAGTAATGTTAGGAATATTAATATTTTCGTCATCTGAAAAATGATAATTCTTTATGTTATCCTTGTGAATTTTTATTCCTTCTTTAGAGATTACAGTGTCTCCTTTATCTTCTTCTACTATTCTTGTTATGTATCTGGCGTTAGATTTCTTTCTAAGACCTGTGATTCTTACCATTATCTTATCTCCTTTTTTATACTCTCTGTGTCGAGTTCCTTTATTTAGACGTTCGATCACTTTTTTGGATGCTGAGTTTAGTTTATTTATTATAATTTCACTATTGCTATATTTATTTTGATTAAAGAAAATGTCTCTAGGTTTCAAACCGGTAACTGAGTGTATAGAATTATTTAATTCACGCACTGTTCTAAATATTTCTTCGATAAGTCTTGTTTTATTCTGAATTGTGAATATTCTAGACAGTTCAGTTATTGTACCGTTTACACGTTCTACCTGACCGTTCGCTGTCGATCTGTATACTGGAGTTTCTACTTTAGTTATGTTGTATTTCAAACACATTTGGTTCACCATTTCTGTTTTGAATCCCTTCTCGTTATCTGTCATGAGTCGTTCACATTTTGGGAAATAATTAGATAAGACCTCTTCCATAACGTCGTACAGTCTGTTTCGAGTTTCGATTTCCCGAAGGATTGTATATTTAGAATACTTATCTACTGTTACAAGGAAAGTATACTTGTCGTTGAAGTATATGTCCATATGAATGTGTGTTCCCACATGTGTTGGTATTTCTGAATTATTCAGAGGTTCTCTGATAGGTTTTCTTTCATATTTTCCAAATAGACATGCTATGCATTTTCTGTTGAAACTCTTTGCTTGTTTATTTAGATCGGGCCAGTAATATTTCTCTGAGATTTCTTGTATATTGTTACGTAACCCTCGGTGTGCTCTTTCGTGAGTTACCCTTACAAGTTTTAGTTGTTCCTCCAAATTTGTCACGTCTTGAAGTTTTCTTGGTGTGAATATAAATCTTACTAGTGGGAATTCTTTTTTTATGTTTTCACCATATTTGTATATGTTTTCAAATTTCGTATGCAAAGCTACAATCTTTTGGGGTTGTATAACTTCTTTCATCTGCCTTAGTAAAGAGTCTTTGTCCTTAAACTTTATTATGAGTCTTATTTTGTTACTAAAATAGATTTGTGTTTCGATATTATTTGTTATATCTTCAATAAGTTCGAACTGTGCAGTGTATGCATTAAAAGGCTGATTCACAGTTTTTATTATATCATTAGAAGAACTTTCAGCTGAATGTGCTGTTTCTATGGTAGAAGTATTTATGCGTTGACGTGATAATGCGTCAGCTACAAGATTTAGGTTTCCTGGTTTATAAACTAATTTTGCTCCAAAGTCTTCAATGATTCCCTTCCAACGTTTCAGCTTTGTGTTGGGATTTTTTTCTGATACAGAATATATAAGGCTCTGGTGATCGGTATATATGGTTAAGTCTGCTATACCATATATGTAGTTTCTGAGTTTTTGTAAGGACCATATGATCGCTAATAGCTCTTTCTCGTTTGTGCTATAGTTCTCTTCTGTCTTACTCAGTGTTCTTGACAAGAAGTGTATAGGTTGCTTATTCTGACTTAGTACGGCTCCAATAGCTATGTTGGATGCATCAGTAGTAAGCTCGAATGGTTTACTATAATCCGGTTGAAAAAGTTCGACTTGTTCTTTCAAATACATAATTTTTTAAAATTCTAATCGCTTCTAATGCTGAATCATTCAGATTTAACTTAATATTTTTACTTTGTTTTTTGTTTACTTTACCGTTATCTCCTCGTAAATATAATGTCAGGGGCTTGGCTATGCTTGCGTATCCTTTTATAAACTTACGATAGTAACCTGTAAGACCTAAAAATCCTCTCAAATCCTTTACCGTTTGTGGGACTGGAAAATTTTCTATAGCTGCTATTTTCTCAGGGTTCGTAGTGATTCTACCATGTCTGATTATGTGACCTAAGTATTCTACTTCTTCTTGAAAAAACTTACTTTTCTCATCAGATATTTTTAATGTGGCTTTATTGAGTACGTCGAATACTTGACTTATGTGCTGTATATGTTCTTCCTCAGATGAAGAATATATCAATACGTCATCAATGTAAACGTGTACGAATTTACCTACAAAGTCTCTCAAAATGTCGTCCACGCATCTCTGAAATATGCTTGGTGCATTTTTGAGCCCGAAAGGCATTCGTTTAAAATGATATTTTGCGCCATTTATAGCAAAAGCTGTTTTTTCTTTATCATCTGTTTTGATTTTAATTTGGTGGAAACCTGACTCCAAATCTAATGTTGTAAAGTACTTGGCTTTACCTAAATTTTGAATTGTCATGTTGACATCCGGAATGGGGTATCTGTCTGTTACAGTGTGAGCGTTAAGTTTTTGGAAATCAACAACCATGCGCCGTTTTGGTTTTCCTTTTTCGTCCAAACCTTTTTTAGGTACTGTCCATATGGGACTGTTATAAGGACTATGGCTTTTTTCTATTATATCGTCATGTAAGAGTTTCTGTATTTCTTTGTTTACGAATTCGTTATCTGCTATGGGATATGGATATTGTTTAACATAAACCGGATTATCATTGGTCGTCCTAATGCTTGCTTCTATAGTATCTGTAAAGGGTAACGGTCCTATGCTGTTATTAATCTTCATCAGTCTATCTATGTCTGCTTTATAAATATTATTTTCCCCAATTATGTAATTAATTTTCTGAATAGATTCGACACTGCTTATGGTAGTTAGAGTCATATTACTGAAATTTATTTCCGCGTTTAGAACTTTAAGTCCTTCATATCCTAATATCATATCAAAAGACTGAATATCCTCTAATTCAAAAAATGTTATATTTTTCTTTAATATCCTAACTACTTTCTTTGTATCTACCATAGAATAACCATGCATTGTTTTTATTTTTATAGGTTTAATTTTAATTTTTTTGCTAGAGTCGCATTTTCTATTAATGTAATTATGGGTTGCACCAGTATCAATAAGAATTTTATAAATTTTCTTAGAAATAGTACTAGTTAAATTTAAGCAGGGCAACCCGTCTACTAGTTTAAATGATCTATTCTTATGTTATTATTTACCATACATTCCGTTTCATCTGCTTCTGCATATGTACTGCTGACATCGTCTCTGCGTTGTTGTCGGGAGTTATTTACTCTCTGCTGCTTGAAGTTCTGCTGATAAGATCGTTGCGGTCTGTTGTGTGTGTTGAAACTCCCGCTGTGTTCACGTTTCGCTGGTGGATTATATACATCGGGTTTGTATTGATTCCAATTTTGTCGCTGTGCATGTACAATTTGTCTCGAGTTTATCTCCATCGGCTGTGGTCCTTGATTGTGTTGCTGCATATTATCGTATTGCTTCTGGGGTTGATAATTCGTTGTTTGGCTCGAATAATTTGGTCTTCTTTCGTTTCTGCGTTCATGTGGCATATTTTTGTGGTGCTTATCCTGAGTGAGATGTAAATGCCTGTGCACATTATCATGTTCTATTCTGCGAGCAATTGCGAATGCGTGTTCTAGATCATTTATTGTAGCTGAATATAATGATCCTCTTGTAAAGTTGTCACTCATACCATCAATGAATATACGAACTGCGTCGTCGTTAGCATTTTTAATTAGTCTGTCGATTATATTCGGCGGATCACCTGACATAGTGATTTTTGATATTATTAAATTGAGATTTTTATTTATCTCGTCGTGGTATTCAGACAGTGTGCTTCTTTTTTGCGTGATGGCTTTCATCATGTCTTGTAGCACGTATAGAGGTTCTTGATTAGAGTACGTATAATCTAATCTGTTACGTATCGCCTCAAAATTAAAAATTGTGTTATAATTAGTTAACACATTCGCGGCTGCACCCTGTATTTTACTTTTCACTATAGTCAATGCTGCTGCGTACTTACTGTGTGTTTTGAAGTTTTTAATGCTGTCCATTAATCTGGATGCTTCTTCGCGCCACGACCGATAATTTGATTGATCGCCGTTGAAAATAGGTAGGCTTTTAAATGCGTCTAACTGTATTTCACTACCATCTGTATATGTGGTTCTTATTTCCTCTAGCACAGGTATGTTTGGTACTATGCCTAATCCAGATTTTACTTCATTTAGTTTTGTTTCTAAATTAGTGTTTATTTGATTTTGGTTAGTTATTATTGCTGCTAACCTTGCATTCTCTGTGCGTGTGTGCTCTAGGGTTTGTGTTACTGTGTTGCTCCTGGTTTCTAAAGCTTCTAATCTTGCCATTAATACTGCGAGTTGTTCCATTTTGAACTCGTGTCTGTTGTCGTCGAATTTGTGTGTTTTTTTCCTCCACATATACACTTTCACTGAATTGCTTTGCTGCTTCGTACGAAGAAGCTATATTTGTACCTGCTATGCTAGGTAATTCTTGTAACCGGTAACGCGAGTGTTCTGTTTATACTAGATTTCACTACTTGTTCCCGAGGTCCGCTCGATTGAAGTTAAAAAGTATATTTAACCTCCTGGCAGGATCGCCAATTAAAACACTTGTTTCTTACTTTTAAAATTAAACAATATTTATTTGGAACTATGTCCTTTATTATTGAAATACTTTTTACTAATTCTAAAAGGAGCTTAAGGCTACTATGTAGTTACAATAAGACTGTTGATAAATTCATCATACAGTCGTATTTATATACTTTTCTTATCTATCTACAAGGAGACCCAAGCGTACAATCGTCTTGCTTGATAATGAAGAAGAGATAATATTCCAACATTGTATACAAACGATATTATCTCTTTTACATATGTTATCATTGTAGCGTTGTGTGCAAGACTGTACTAGAGACTAAAGATATCATTGAATACAAATAATGTTATCTTTTTTCTCAATATGTTTTGCTATGGATACTTAACTCGCGTCCATTGAGATTGAGTTGATTTGGGGAGTTATCATCATGCGATAGAGGTACCTATCCAGCTATCCTTGGAAGGGGTACCTACCTTTAGCTGGCGGTACGACTCTCCTAAGCAGCAATTAGGCGAAGTAGTTCGTGTAGCCTTTCTACATGGAATGGCTTGGGAATCGTTGATTGTCTGATGGCTGTCGGTAGTGTAGGTCTAGAGTTCAAGTCGCTTGGCAGTGAGGTCGGCTTTGGTAGGAGACTGTTTTTATTGCAGCCAGGCTGAGAGGATTGAACTGTCGAATGAGAAGGAGATTGCGGTTTACTGACGAGTATAGCTTCTTGGAGACTCTGTCTGCATATAGAGAGACACCAAGTAATGAATAGTTTACGTCTCTCAGCATGGAACTTGATAGGCTTGTACCTCAACCTAAATGGATCTTCAGTAAGTGCGGTCTTTGGGAAATTGTCCCCAGTTCCACACTGCGAGTTTGTTAAGGTCTCCTTCTACTTGTGCGCCCCTTATGCGGCGACTTCGTTCCTCTATTGCGTTACCCTTATAAGGCTGAAGTTGAAAACTCCTCTTTACTGGGCATCGTACAGGCGACTCTTCTGACAGCTTGTAGACCTTGATTCCGTCTTCCAATTCCGTCAAAGTCACTCTAAGAATCTTGCATTAAAACCGACTAAAGATATCTTCAACCGCCACTTTCAATATTGTCCATTCTTCTGCGTCATTACTGGGATGGTGATGGGTCTTGTATATAGCCCCTTAGTGTTTCCTGACAAGGCCTTAATAGTAAATGACCTTCTCATGCCACACAAACAGTGATAGGCTAGTGAAGTCATTTTTAAAGCTTATGACGGAGCGAAGAGGAAGATAAAGCTCATAAAACTCAAGTTTAAAGTTGTGATTTTTGACGCTGTCCCTAATTTGTGACAGCACATACTCCAATTAATGTTTAACCCATTTTTGCCTCTCCTGCTCGCTGAGTTCAGGTAATTCCATTCGCGTATATGCACGGATTTGTGAAAATTGTGAAAAATTGCGACCCTGGCTTGTGAGTTTGAGGCTCGAAAAGTTAGACATCACCTCACCTAAAGCCTTTTCTGACTTCAAAGGTATCGGTATGATTTTTCCGACCTTTATGGAGTAGGGGGTCCTCTGCAATATTCATTCAAGCTCGGCATGGATGTCAAAGTGTCCCACAGTCTTAGCTAGTTCAGCTGGTAGGTTGTTAAGATCAATATGCTTGTTGGACTTGAGCTTTGACATTGCCTGTAGAACAAACTCGCCCTCTTTGCGCTGATAAGTGCGGGGTTTCTTCACCAAAACCAAAACAAGGCTTTATTCTTTTAAACTTTAAGTAACACTTTCGAACGTTGTGTCTGGTGAAGTTCCTCATTATTTCCTCCATCGGGGCTCATCGTGCGAGCTTCTTTTATCTCCTGAGAGGTCAATGTTCTTTTTTCTACATTTGCTCGTAGAGCTTACAAGTTGCTCTCATAAACATCTGCAGTACCTCTATGTAGGCGATTTGTTTTTCTGAATGTTCTTGCTGCTGACACTCTTCGTCAAATTAAGCGGTTTTGGAGGTAGACAGTTTTGAAAGCTTTTTGCTATTAATTCCACTGGTCCTTGGTTCGTAGTCGCAGTGGCTTAGTGGTTAGTGTGTTGGACTACTAAGCGAGGGTTTCCAGGTTCGAATCCCGCAAAACCCCAAATTCCAACTTAGGTTTTTTTGCACTGCGCCACCTCTCGCGAACGTCTGACAAACATCCGAGAATCTTGAAAGAGCTTCTCAATTAGCCGTTTGGAATCGGCACAAAACTGTAGATTAGATCCCTTCCATTCGTTCCAAAAGTGAAAAAAACTTACACAAAACGAATGGTTGTGAGAAGCTAGGCCTTGGGTCCCTACGGACCTGTTGCGCGAACTATTTATTTTTTTTATTTCTTTGGTTCTGAATGATGGCTGTCATAAGCATAAGTAGGACGTCTCTATAAGTTGAGGGGTACTCGATCGGCAAAGGTAGTTTCTTGCGCCTACAGCAAGGCATATCTAATAATTCAACGAAACTACGGGTCCAGGTCTACCCCGAACTGTAGAGCCACCAAAGTAACTACGTAACTACAGAGCTTCAGGAGTCTGAAAAAGAAAAGCTCATTAGTCTAAGGACCGACAGTGACCTCAAGCTACCCGATTCACGGCTTAGGACCTTACTCAACTTGTATTTCGTTGTGCAGTTTCGACGACTTGGGTAAGCCTTTGGATTCCCTGAGTTGCGGTATTCACAAAAGTATAACCTCCGACATGTGCTACCCAGGTTTTCTGTAGATCATTTTTTCTGATGTGGCATGGAGCTGTCCCTAAATAGCAGCTATGATTTTGTATTGTCGCTAGACCTCTTCTATGCTCTGTGCCAACTGTCAGGTGACATTTTGCACTCCGCGACCGACTCAAACTACGCTGCCGAAAAAGCATGGACCTCTCAAGAAGTATTGTACGGGAGTGGGTTGAAATTCTACTTTCAAGACTCTGCCCTGTAAAATTCAGTCTTTTCACACAAAAATTTAGCCTTACGAAATACTGCCTTTGTTTAGTTCTGCTTTACAAATTTACAGCAATCAAATTTCGCTCATTCAGTTTTTTTTCCAACTAACGACTGCAAAAATTTTAAATTTAAGAAAATTTAAATATAAAAAAAAAATGAAAATTAAAAAGAATCAAGAAAAATGCATTTATTTTATAAACCTATTCAAAAAACAAAAATAAAGGAATTCGAAATTTAACTACAAAAAAAAAAATAAAAATCAAGAAAAGAGAAGATAAAAAAAAATTACAAAAATACATAGAAAAAAAAATGTTCTCTCCATCTTTGCTTAACAAAATTGTGCAAACAATAATTCAAAAGCGCGCTTTTTTTATTGCTTTGCAGGATTTTGATCCATCCAGAGTCCATTTTGACCCCAACGCACCTTGCATCCCCCCAAATCACGCATACTTTCTGCACATATGGTCCTCCCCTGGCAACATTTTCACCACTACTTACAACGAATCAATGTTTGAGCCATCCCAATGTACCTACTGTGAGTATCTTATCCGAACAGTCAACCTTACGCCGCGAACCCATCCCGACCGCATAATGTAACGTCGCCGAGTGCTCCAATAGCTACCCCTCCCACCCCGCTCAACCACTTACACCTCGTCTTGTTAATTTTTTCCAGTTTAGTGAAAAATCGCATCTCGCCCATAAATTCCACCAATAAAATAGCTTCGATCACACCCAGAAACGTGACCAAAGATCACGAATCACCGCACCAATTCCGCACCAGAGCGCGCGTAATCCTTGATCCAGAGTCGTCGATGTTGGCCAACCGCATCTATTGCTCATCCGTCCGCGTGTATACAACTTGCGCGCACCTCCCAGGCCACATATTCACAGCTTTTATGAGCGGACACAATATGGTCTCTCCGGTCTCCGATCTCTGGTCTCCATTGCTGCAGCACAGAGTCAGCGCAATTTTGATGGTGGCTCCGAGTTGCTGCCGGTGCAAGTTCCATTACTACTGCGATGCTGCTGTTCCAACGGATGCGCGCGCGAAGTGCATTACATCCTAGGAGCGATTACTTAACCTCATGGCTTGGGAGACCATAACCATCGTCGTCGTCGGTCGTCGTCATCATATTGCCGCCAGACGGGACGCGACGGTAATTTTCTTAAAGAGTACCTACGGCTACACGGTGGTGGTGCGATGCACCATGTGCGCAACTGCCTCCCTGCGTCGCTGCATCGAAACCGGGCGGCATATATACCCGACAGAGGAGCATCAAAGTGATCTTCGACTGTGCAGTGTTTAATGAGTCCAGGAGTCGCCATCGCCATAGTCTCCATCATCATAGTCACCGAGCATACGGACACCACGGGCACTGCACGGGACAGGAATTACCTGTTCGAATCCAATTTCATGGCAGCACCGGGAGTTCGCATCGATTCGTTGCTTTTGGGGGTGGAGTAGAGGTCTAGGACGACAATTGGCAATTACGGTAAGTGCATGTGATCCTTTGTCGATTCCTCGATAATTCATTGCACCTTAGGGGTCAGCCGGTAAAAAATTACTCCGACTTCGGCGAAGGAAATCGGGTCGAAAAAAGGGTTCAAGTGCCCAGAGTCTCATCCCCTGGACTAGATGATTTGTCGCCCTTCTACAATTACCACTCTCTAAAGTGGCCTCGCACCCCTGGCTGCGCACTGATGGGGTATGTAAATTGCGTCACATAAATATCCAGACCGTTTCCTTGTTGTGACATGTTTCCTCTGCTTCTGGTGTCTGTGCGTGTGGGGTGTCCCCCAGGCGAACATAAATAACAAAGCCAGCCGACCCAATATCAATTTGCGCAAGGACACGGATACCTCCTGAATGCCAAGATACATTCCTCTCACAAGATGCACTAAACGCGTCGTGTTCGTGTGCTCATTTCATATGCAGGAGCAGTGGCAATGCAACAAAAAAAAAAATAACAACCAGCCCACCCGTCACCCGTCACCCATCACCCTTCTGTGGGGGATGTAAATTTCCCTGACGAATTATTTTTTATTTGCCGTCAGATTGATAAAGCATTTGACACGCCGTTATATTTATGAAGACGGACCGTAGACAGATCGAAGGTCGGGAAAGGGGTTGCAGGTACCTTTGTCTCGAGCTAAATGGCAATTAGCCAGAAAGTTTGTCTCTGAGGTACGATAACTCGAATGCTAACAAACGGCAAAACGCAAGCAATTAAGGAATTTCCACCGCTTTGCCAAAAGGACGCACATTAACTGTACTCTTGCTTGGCAAATTGAGGGCTTTTTCTCAGAAGAGTTCCGTCTTGTACAGTGGTTGTGAGGGTTTCGCGCTGAAGGGTAGCGGATCTGATTGTGTGTTACGCTCCAGCTTCTGTCTGCGATTGTTGGCGGCGCTGTGGCAGGTAAATTAATTAAGTGAACGCGCGTTGCCGATTGTTTTTGCGTGAAGGAGTCTTTGAAGAGAGAGTTCGCTGGAGCGAGCAAATGAATTGAAGAAAGTTTTGGATTAAATGTAAGTTTTTGGGGCGGAATTTGGACTAAAACTAAAGAGGGTGGATGGGGTCTTTTTGAAATCGGCCTTGAGTGGCCTGGAGTGGTGCGGTTTAAAGAGGTGAAAGCTGTGGACTGTGGACGTTTCGAATTTTCCTCTGGGTTACCCCAAAAGACCCTAGATATACTTGGAGTCATATAGTCCGAACCTCATGAACAACCTGTCATGACCGACATTGATATTTGAAAACAACATGCAGGTGGCTTTCCTTCCAATATAAGACCAGAGAACATGCATCGTCGTATGGACTCTTTTCGGTCTTTTGTAATAGCCCAGTAAATATTTCCTATAGTATGACCTAACCAAAATTAAAATTCAACCCTCTGCGGTAGAGGCTTCCGACCTCGGGCTGACAAGGCTTGGCGGCAAGTAGACACAGCCTCTTGCACTTTCTTGCTCTTTTGGTGTCTGTAACGTAGAGCTTCTGCGTGTGATAACCGATTGAAGGAGGCTTGACGATTTTTAGGTCTGCTTAGTCTCGGAAGACGGGTATTTCAAACCTTTTTGTACCACTGACTGACTTTCATTTCGATCTGTGTTGGAGTCTCGAATAAGAAATGTCTTGTTGGAATTTGAATTCGGGTGTTGTTGGTCTATACCTTTAACTTGGTAGGGAAAATGGGATATCGCTGTAACTTGGGACCTTGCGTGCCAGCACCCGGTTCCCTAAAATCTTGCTATCCCACAAAATATTATATATGTTGTACATACAGAATCCCTAAAATCACCTAGAGTACCTATGTGAGACCAGGATTGGAGGTCCTGTAAGAAAACGAAATGAAAACGATTTTCGCTTTTCAATAAACGAAAGAACTGATGTGAAAGTTAAAATTTCCCTTATGCAGGTACCCAACTAATTTTCTTTGCTTCTTTCCACCCGACCTAAGTTGTAAGAAGCAATGTAGCTTAAATTTCATAGCTTTAGGATAATTTTCGTAGTCCTTGTAACTTTAAAAGTTACCTCTTGTGGAACTACTCCTGCTTTGATAATCTTGTGACTAGTGGCACCCACAAACGGAATAAATTCTATAGAAAATTAAATGAATTTGCCTTCAAATGAAATTAAAACGTCTTTCGTTTTCGAAAAAAAAAAAAAAACGAAACGAAAACCTCAACTCGACAGCTTACGTGAAATTGAAAAATATTTTTGTTTTTAAAGATCATTTGTGCAAGCAAATGCATTTGGTTTAATACGTTTTTGCCTTTCGACAGTTCAGTTGAATGATGTTGGCTTCTTTCATTGATGGGCAGAAGGTCAGCAAGGGTAGTGTGCATCACAAAAAGTATTTTTCCTTACACAAATTCTGCTTTCAAAATGCAGTTTTAAGACTTCTGTTTCTCAAAATCTCGCCTGCCAAAAATAAAAATAGGTTCCAAAATTGTTAAAAACTGCTTTTTATTGTTTGAATAATTTTGTAAAGCAGAGATGCAAAGAACATTTTCTTTTTTCATTTGTATTTTTTTAAAAATCGTTTTATTTCTTAATTTGGTTTTATTTAAATTTTTAACTTCTCTAATCTTAATTCTAAATTCGTTTTTTAATTAAATTTCTCATTTTTCAATACTTATAGTTTTTTGTTTAATTTTGAATATTTAATGTCATTTCTATTTTTTATTTTTTTTAATTAAAATTTAACTTTCGTTTTTCCTTTTAATTTTAATTTTTTACAAATTTTAAATTTTTTTAAATTATTTTTTCTGTGCATTTATTAGTTGGCAAAATGCAGAATAAGCTGAATTTCATTGTTTAAAATTTTAAAAGCAGAACTGAAAAAAGTTAAATTTCGAAAATCAGAATTTTTGCGTGAAAAGACAGAATTTTTGAAAAGCAGAATTATTTCGAAAACTCTGCATTATTTTGACCCCATCCCAGAATTTTGCAAAGCAGAACTTTAAAAGCAGCATTTCGACTCGCTCCCAAGGGCCAAATCTAGATTTGAATGAATTTTTGTTTTCCGAATTTTATATGAAGATAAAGGGAACGTCATCGTCGCCCGACAAGCTTACTTAATCTAAATTAAGCCCATCCCCATCATAACTTTCAGAATCATGCATATTCATAGCAGGGACTCTCAAGTGGACCCTCCACAATTCTTCATCTTGCGTCACCGATTCGAAACCAGTCCTCAAACCATTAGGAGAGAATGTTGGCGATTTTGATTCGTAGTCACCTGGAGAACGTTATAACCTTGCGTAAACTGAAGCTTCCCGATGAATATGTCAAAATCGAATAAGTCACAATCACAATAGCCAGCCTCCTACCAACCTATATCTATGTTGAGCTTATTAATTAAATTCCGTCCACAAAGTACCCCACATATGACAGGAGGACAGAAAATGTTCCACAAAACAAAAACCAAACTGATTGAGATCCTTTCCAGAGGGCTCTGTATATATTTAACCTGACCAGAAGTATAGCTGCCATAAACTGTCCATTGTCTTGGCGTAACCACGCATGGAAACGTCTTGCGGTCAAGGATTCTCCAGACAACTGCACTAGTACTAGTGCCTTCATTCATTATTTCAAATGCCAAACCGATAGTCTGAGGTTTCTCTGTACACATACGAGTATCCTTACTCTCCCCATATCTGCGCACTGACCGAAACAAAGGATCCCTCCTCCATAATCCCTGTGTATGGAAATTTATTTTCCATTTCGTTTACCCAATGAGTTATGACCTGTCCAGGCGGCAGCAGCATCTTCTTCTTCTTGCAAGGAGCCCATCAGCTAATCCCAGTCAAAAAGTCGTATACTCGCTCCAGTGGATGTGTGCTCATTCATTTCTAAGAACGACCACGACACCCTGGGGACAGGTTACCAATCATAGAGCCATGCACACACACATATGACCATTCATTTTGTTGTGGGCCATGTCCTCCTGCACCACCGGTTATGATGTAACATTACACAGCACATCAAATATAGCAGGTCCCGGTCATAGTCATAGTCGATGTATACGGGAAGAAAATTCCCGAATATTGTCTTAAGTAGGATCATCTCGTGAATAATCCATAAAGGGGTTGATATGAGTCCATGGGCACGTTGTGTGCGGTTCCCATGTGTGTGGGGTGCACTGCGAAATGATTTAATGAATATGACGCAGGACGATGCGTCCCCCAGTACCTTAGAAAGAATAAAAATAAAAATCGCTTCGCATAACGAAAGTGATTGCCATGAAATTTTTATCAAAATATGGGCGGTGGTTGGGGGTAGCAGAGAAATGCTCACAACTTTGACAAAATCATACGATAATCGAATTAGATGCGACCTACTCTACTCATGTTGTTCTTCGAACTCGAAACAGATGAGGTTCATTTGCTTGGAGTTGGTCACGTTTGGCAAGAACCCCGGGTGTGTAATGACGTTATTAGAGGACTCATCAAACATGCTTTCGGACATCTGGCAATTGCGTGTCGTCCAACAGATTGGCTTACGTGACAGTCATTTGTTTGGCCGATGGTTCGGAGACAGACGTGTCGAAAATATTTACTCCAGTCCACAGGACACGACACATCATGTAATTGAGTTTATTTTTCTTTGCTTACCGCTTGTGGTTCACGTTGAGTTTTGTTTGTCAAACTTGCTGAGTGCTGGTTGTCGGTAAAACATTTCTTGCAATTTTAACAGACGTGTCGGGTTTAAGCTGCACTGGCCATAAAGAGGGTAACGTGTGCGCAATGTGTGCAAGGGGTCAATGATTACCTTTTAACTGAGCCAGAGTGGGAGCGTCTTCTCCAAATAAATGTGAATTAAGTCTAAAACTTCATCAAGTAAAACAACTCGCATCCATCCTGATCGATGTGAAATGTACCCAAAAGACTCGGTCTTGCCGAAAATAGCTGTAGACATCATTTCTTTATAATTGGAGCTCCTCCTTCCTGTTTCATAGGTGGATTGCTAACCAAAATACAGAGTCCCCACCTGATTCACATCGTTCCCCGCCCCATCAACCTTGTCCACAAATGCACTTCAAAAGTCCATATACCTACAACAGAAAAAGGAACAAAAGCTCCCAAAAAAAAAAACCCAATCAAAAATTTCAATAGTGGCTATGGCTGAACTGAACCAACTTACGATGACGTTCACAGCGCATAACAATCTTGACAAGTTCTCCAAAGTGGAAGAGTTTTCTATATGCGGCGCACTATTTGTTGGAGAGTGCCTGATGCCTGATGCCTCATCATCGTCAGCGCCACCCACAGAAACAGGAGCAACAGCCAACTTTCCAATCCTGTCAGATGAAAATTTAATAACGAAATTTCAAAATGTCCAACTTTTCACGTCCGGCAGAGCACGGCACCCTGTACATACTACGCTGGTATGGTGAAGGTGAAGATTGAGGTACAGGTGGATGGATGCGGGGCTACGGCATCTCCCAGAATTGATTTTTATGTGCTCTTATTAACCCTGATACAGCCAGGGCGTGCAATGATGGATTGCCAAGCTGATTTTCGTTCCATTTCAGTCCTTGACTCCAGTGTTTATGTTCACAGTTCGAAAAAAGGATTCTCAATCCGAATCACTGGCATCAGCAATCTTTTTTTATTTAGGGAAAGTATGGAATGATTTGCAATCATCCTCGCTGGGGGTTGGTGGCTGGCTGTGGAGTGACCTAATGGTATTTGCATTGCGTACGGTAAACTTTATGGAAATCTCTCGCAATCCGAGAGACAGATTTTAATTTATTAAAATATTTCCAAGCATGGTGACTGAGCATCGGAGAGCCAGGTTCTCGCCGGAATAATAGACGAAAATGTTTGCATCTTCGGGTATCCCTGGTGGGGGGTGTATCCTTTCACTCTGCAGAGCGTACACAGTTTGGGTAACATAATTTCTAATTTGCGGTCCTGTGTAACCCTGTGCTGGATTTTAATACGAATGTACATGAATAAGTGATGGAATGGATCAACATTTAATGTACCTACCTATAATTGGGGTGTGTGGGGTGTGTATAGCAAAGCTGTGTGGGGTGGCTAATAGTTCACATGCAAGAGAGGTAGGGCTTTAATTGTATGACCCATGTTAAGTGATATGACTGAATAATGAAGCAGTCCTATTATAGTTTTGAACGACGGCAAGGTGGCTGGGGAAAAGCGACGTTGTTGTGGGGAACAATGTAGTGTATATCTGGTTACAGCAGAAGCTGTGGGAGATGGTGAAGATGTGGTTGGTGTAAGGCGGAGACCTGTCTCCAGTTTCCCATATCCCCACTCCTTCAGTGTACAAACAGAACCGAATGCCACTGATATTAAGTACAAGCAGGAGGAGCCCTTGATAACCGTCCTTACTTCTGAGAGGTATGCAGGCGGACTGAAAAGTTGGGACTTTGGCTGTGGGTTTTCTTAATTTTTTTTTTTTAAATTAAATTTCACTTTTAATATTTTTATTTTCAATAGGTGCCTATTTTTTTTTAATTTAATTTTTTTCAATATTATTTCCAAATTTTATTGTTTCTTTTTTTCAAAATTTCAAATACTTACATAGTTTTTTTAATTATTATTTTTTTCTTTTTATTTTTGTTGGTGGGTAAAATCAGAATAATCAGAATTATAATTTAAATTATTAAAAATGTATCCCCTACAGTAAATTTAAAATTTAATTTTATAATTTTATTTTAATTAAAGTATAAATTAATGAATAAACATTAATATATGTTTAAATAATTGAAATTTATAAATAATTTATTAATTTAATTATTAAATTTTTAAATATATAAATATGTGTCGAAACCATTTGTTGTCTATATTATTAAGTTCGGAATACCTATATAGCTTTATCTTTATTTTATTTAAATTTGAGAAGTAGAATTTCGTATAGGAAACTTTTTCGGTTGGGGTCAGAACTCTTTTTGGGAAATTCAGCTTTCAAAATTCTGTTTTCAAAACTCTTCTTTTCGGAAATTAGCTTTTTAAAATTCAGCTTGACAGAGTTCTGGAAAAAAAAAAAGGTTTGGAAAATGTTCTAGCTCTTTCGAACATTTTTCAAAACTTTTTTTATCGTTTGCCGAATTTTGTCAAGCAGGGATGGAGAAAAAGTTTTTTTTGTAATTTGTATTTTTTTCAATTTGTTTTCTTTTTTTTAATTTTAACTCTTCTTTCTTTTTATTTTATTTTTATTTTTTTCAAATTTTGTTAGTCTAATCTTTCTTTTTAATTTTTTTTTTTTTTATTTTTCAACTTTCAGCTCTTAATTTTTCTATAAACTTAAAATAGTTTGTTTTTTTTTTTTAAACCTATTTTCTTTTTTCATGTCGTGTATATTTAGTTGGAAAAAACAGAATTTGATTGCTTTAGTTTGAAAATTTGATTTTGTAAAGCACAATTAAAGAAAAAAAAACAGAATTTCGTAAAGCCAATTTTTTGTCTGAGGAGACAGAATTTTTGCAAAGCAGAATCTTAGAATTCCGAAGCAGCATTTCGACCCGCTCCCCCACAAAACAATTTGTTATTTTATTTTTCCATTTCTAGGACGAAAGGAAAGCATCGGTTTTGAGAAACTCTCCCAAGACAATATACCACTGATGGCTGTTCCTCTGACTTTAGACGGATAGAATAGAATCTTGGCAACAACATCCTCCCATACAAAAATCAGCTGTCGATGCATCTCCATTAGATATTCTCAAGAAATGTGTTCGCCCAACAGCAATGGAATATCTCCCTGTTGGACTGTTGAAAACATATTTTGATATTGCCCAAGGCAGATGCTCGTGATGCCAAGGCCTTCTCTCATTGTTGACAACTTGCATGCTCCACGACCATGTAATGTACGAAACTTTTGCTCAAATTAGCAAATCCCTCAAGGTTGTACATGTGTATCCCCAGCAAAAGACGTCCTGCCAAACACAACTCACAACTGACTACCTACTCCATTGAATATAATTAACTGTAACAATCTAATCAATTTGCAGGAGTAAATAGTTTTCATACGGCCCGCGGCCATTGTTTGCTTAGGACATCGCATTCAACGTCGTCGTCGAGGACCGACCTAATCCCAATTAACCCTTTCCCTTCAGTCGGCTGGAAATAAGTTTGTCTGCCAAATTAGGATATGCACACCCGAGCCCAAATATATACAAATACTTGTGCAGCATTACAGTTATGTAATGAATTTTTACCGTGTACACTTCAAAGATGAACCCTTTCCAGGTTTCAGGCGGATTTTTTTTCGTTCCCCCCTCCTTCAATCGATTACCGTGTGAGTGTAGTCGGTTCAATACATTTCATTTCATTTCATTTCATTCTATTCACATCCTTACAATCAATGAAATAAACATTTACCCCTAATTTGACCACGAAATGGTGGACTTTAGTGCAACCGACAGCGACCCTTGTGGAGACGGACTTTTCGTCAAAGAAATTCAATCAACCTAATCGGGCCGATGCTATTGAATCGCAACTAAAGGATGAGACCGACTGGCTAAATAGCTGTTCTAGTATAGGAAGAACCCTTTTAATGCTCAACACTTTGTCTAATGCATTTTGCAACCCTCTGGGCAGAAGCGAAAGATGAAGAGGAAAACACTCGGATTCGCAAACGGGGAAGGGATCTCCGGAGATTAGCATATTCTCCGGATTCAATTCTTTTTCAATCTTCAATTTCATGGATCCAATCGAGTTAAAACGTTCGGAAGTCATAGAACGAGTTTGCTTTTTTGTTTTGCTGTTTTTTTTTTAGCATTTTTTTACGATGCTCGTTCTTTTTGATGGCACCGGCCAAACACTATGGATGGGGTGTGGATGAGAGGAGGTATGGGATTTTTCTTTTATTAGTCAAAAGTCATGCATCCACTTGTTCTGTGGATACATTTATTTAATGATATCCATTCGGAGTGTTTGGGATTTTTGATGCGAAGCTCGCAAAAACGTTTGTGATGGATTTGCACTTGTCAGTGTTACTTGCATAGGGGATGTGGATTTGGTGTCGTATGGTATATGGCAGACGGGATTTCGTTTCTGGCCTAGAACTAAGTGACTTTTGTTCTACACCTATCGATATTTGAGACCTATCAGAGTCTAACTGCGTGGCTGACAGACTTACTGACGGATAGACTTATTGACGGATAGACTTATAGACGGACAGGCTTACTGACTAATTGACTTATGTTGCGCAATAAAACAATTATTGTTTACCTATAGCATTAGCTCTGTAGACGCCGGTTTAGAAGGGGTTTCTGATTATGAGCCCCTTTCCCCTCTTAAGGGGGTTTCGTTGTTTTAAAAAAAAGGTCTACAAACGTAGGTTTTATTAATTTGGAACTTTGAATATTGGTACAAAATATTTCTTTTTTTATAACAGGGCCAAATGAGACCACCCTATTGAAAGATGCTCTTAATTTTGCAAATGGCCGCCAATGTCAAATCTATTTTGACATTTGTGGACTAGATAGATGTAGAATACAAGTGAACAAGCCATGGAGCGATACACTCCTCAAGAACGCGGAATAAACGAAGTGGACGGTTTTTCGACCAAAATCATAATGAGCAATGAGGCTCATTTGCACCTCGGCGGGTACGTGAACAAGCAAAACTATCGGCGTTTCCGGGCCGCCTGATCTCTCGTTTTGGCGATTTGTACTGGCCTGCAAGATCGCCCGATTTAAACGTTCCAGACTTTTTTTGTGGGGTTTTTTGAAGTCCCGTGTTTACGTGAACAAGCCCGAGACCCTAGAAGCCCTCAAGGACAACATTCGACACGAGTGCGATAATCTGTCACCCGAAGTTCTCGCTGAAGTGATGAAAACGAGCCCGTATGGCAATCAATTGTGACGGCGCCCATTTGGCCGATATCATCTTCTCGACTTGACCAATAAAATTCTAAAGGTTTAAATAAATATAATCAAAAAACAGAATCGAAGTTTTTCATTTAGAAAAATTAGAGCCAAACAACACCGGATGAATTCTTTTGGCCCACACTGGGCTTAATTTGTTTGACTTAAAGAAGCGATTTTAAAGTTGCTCCATTATTTTGGATCTCTTAAACGAATATTTTAAAAATGACCCCTCTGCCCCCATTTTGAAGAGTAAATTGTTACAAGGCGGGGATTCTCCTAACTACTTACGATAGCGATTATCAATTCTACATGGTGACAAAGAATATAACAAAATTGGGTAGGTATTCCTTTCAATAGATTTTGATTTTAGCCCAAAAGCAAATTTTAGGGGGGCAGTTAAAGGGGCGTTTTAACATACATATACCTATGTATGGGATTTAATATTTGTTTGGTATAATTTGTAAGAGTACGCTGCAATAGGAAATAAAACACGTACCTAACTCAGCACTTCATGAAAATTGTACCCCTCCCTTATGGGGACAGGATTATACGTACCCCTACCAATTGCTTGGGCATTTATAATTAAATTGTATTCGAAACTGTTCACAGTTGTCGAAAAACAATTCGGTTTCGGTTTTCGGAGTGACCCCCTTAGAGGGGGGTCATTTTTGTTAAAAAAACCACCGTATTAAAAAGGCTAAATACATGCTGTTAAAAATAACAAACTAAATTTTTGTTATCAATTAAGTTGCCATAATAATATTTACCAAACAGTTTCGTTTCCCTGATTGGTTAAATTCAAACAAGTATCTTGGTTAAGAAAAACCTACTAACTTTGGGGTTTTAACAAACTGATTGGTAATTAATTACCGTGCTACACATGTTAAATTAACTGCACGAATGTAATGTTAAAATCTAACAAACTCTCTGTTAAAAATAACCAATAAACTTTGCTTAAATCTAACCAACGACTGGTTTGTTTTTAACCCCTTTACTCGTGAAAGTTTAACCAAACGAATGTGTGTTAAGATCTAACAAACTCTCTGTTAAATTGAACCAATATTATTTTTCCCTTTTAGGTGGCTTAATTTTCAGATGCACTCGAGTTCAACCAAGTAAATTGGTAAATTTGTATCAAATGGACTGGCTAATAACAAGTAAATAGTTTTGTTAAATTCAACCAAGTAGAACTGCTAGTTCCAACTGAGTGAGTTACGTAAATTTAACTTTTAGTTGGTCAAATGCTACCAAGAAAGTTGGTTGATTTCAACCAATTGAGATTGTTAAATTTAACCAAGCAGGTAAGCTAATATCAACAAACTGAGATTGTTAAATTCAATTTAGAATGTTTGTTAATTTTATACCTTTTAGTGGGTTTAAGACGGAGGCTCGGTCTTCCTTGTCTTCTCGAACCTGGGGGCTGGAATTCGACGATCCTCTTAGCTGGAGCATTATTGTCCATTCGCTTTGTTATTTAAGACCGATCAAATTTGGAGGGGAAATTGATGAATCGTTATTTTTAACCGAGTTTCGTTAAACAAGTTGACTCTTTTTTTTAATCCACTAACTCTGTAGGACCTAGATTAACAGTATCACTTAGTAGTTTCTAACCGAAAGTTTGTTGATTTTAAATAAGCGATTTTTCTGTGTGTAGGGCAAAAATCGCTGGTTACTGACTAACAGGCTTATGGACACAACACGACCGTGATTCTGTTGTTTGTACGTAACCAGAATCCTTATCCGATGTGTTCTTTTTTAGGAAGTATTTTTGGTAATATTCAAAGGGTTTTTGGGTAAATGGGGTGTGGCATCTCGCATATAACAGAACAAAGAATATTGATTTAATTGATTTGTGGGTGCAAATTTGTTGGAAGCGGAAATCAAACCGCGTAGACATTTACACAGCTGACGGTATGCTTCTGTGATATTTGCAATATAGATCTACGTACAACATACGCCATCTGATAGTTTTGCTTCTGTCAAAAAGTGTTGCAGTTCATTTTGTCGTTTAATTTACACTTTTGTGAGAGAACTGCAATAGTATATACACCTATGAGAGACAGAGGAGCAGTAATTTTAAAGAAGTTTAGCGGGTGCGTTCCACATGCATTACTAAATATTCAACAGAAATATATGCTTTTTTGATAAATATTTTTAAAATTTACAAATCTTTATCCAATTCATATAAACTTCTTCCAAATGTTCGAATTTTATTCCTTCGCATGGGTTTTGGCGAATCAACAACAGTTCGTCTATCAACAATAAGCACGACCCCAACCATTTTGCATAGGTACAACACATTCATCGCAATGGGATTCTCAGATGAACTCACCGTCGAAGGGAGTCTTCTTCAGGCGAACTCGAAGCGAACGAAATACGAATCGCCTAGTCTGCAATGACTTTCTTCCTTCCAAATTGATATTCCGTGATCGTGGATTTATTTCAATATTATCGGAGAGTTAAGAAACATGGAAACTGTGGCATAAGTCGACTTATTTCAAAATTGAGTTAATGTTACTATCGGATGCACCGTACCGTGCTCTATGTGTCATTTTTTTTTTCATTCAAATATCTCTTACGGTTTCTGTATTATGTATCAGGAACAAACGCTTAAGTCGTCTTCCCACATCTGCAAACATTTATCCTGCGCTCCTGAAAAGTGACTAAAAATGACTTATGCAGTTTTTCCTTGTTGCCACAGTATAACCTGTCGCTTTAATTTTTTCGCCACTTTTTCAGCTTTTTGAAAAGGGACTTCGAGATTTCGGTCCAAAACAGTTTTGCGGTTCATGGACAGAGGTCAAATAAGTAGTATTGTGGAGTCAAACCGTAAGATCTTGGATCAGTAGTCCGCATCCTAGAAAACATAATTTTGTCCCTGAATCGATTCCCTTAAATACGTCAGTCGTTTCATGGGCAACATGCACTTAACTGTGGATGATATGTCTGGTAGTTCAATTGTCCAGTGGTTTTCAGTTATATCATTGGTGAGCTGTCTGAAATAATATCAACCTGGATGGGATGTCCAGAAATAGAAGCATTTCACCACCAAAAAGTTCGTAAGTAGCTTCAGTAATTGTAGTCAAAGGCAACGCTCAACCTTTTCACACAGTTCTATACTTCATCCACTCATACCTAACCTGTTTCTTTCCATTTATAGGAAACTTGACCCTTGATTCAACAAGGCACTATTTTGGTCTTCTAAATGAGACATCAACATGACGGGATGATACATTTGCTCAAGCAAACTCAAGCCCAGCAATATAAATCTCGCCCAAACATTTCCGCTCTTCTTTTGAAGTTCATGTCCTTTTGTAGCACAACTAAAAAAACACATTTCCTGGTGGAATTTTATTTTAATTCATCCTTTCAGTGTCCACGGTCTTGCTAATCACCGAATGGACCTATTCATTGCGCCTTCGTTTCGTTTGACCTTTTGTTGCTCAAAATCGAGTCATGTCCAGCTAGAGTGGGGTGGCAAGAACGAAATCCTTTCCATGTCCAGTTCACGCTGTAAAGTGGAACTTACACAAAAAAAATAACTCATTACTTATGTTATGAAGACCATATTGAGTGAGGGACCAGCCGAAAACTGTCAAAAGCAGCAGACATCAAAGGCTGACGTTGGGAAAGGTATACGTAGCAACCTACACCACTCTCAGGTCGTTGATCCTTTCGATCCGCAGTTTAACGACCTCAAGCGACAACATTGACATCGATTACACCAATTAGACGGCATGCACCCCCATCTCCATATCCGATAGATAAACAGAGGAGATATTTCCGGAGATACATTGCTATAGTGTAAACACCCTTTACTTTTTGACACCTTCCCTACACAGCACTATGCGCTGCGCTGGGATGTTCCCCAAAAGAAAAACAAAAACAAATGACTCTGCCTCCCATTAGATGTATGTGCGGGAGCCTACACACACGTGTGTCAGGCAATACGTTCCACATTTTCCAAAATTGTTTATCTTACTCGAACAAAAAAAAAGGAGAACAACTTGAATTGTGCGATGACGAGGATATCATCCAAACAAATCGTCAAATTAATTTCGGAGAACAACTGACGAAGCATAAGACGCATCCGGACCGCTGAGGATTATAATGGCATTCAACGTGTCCAATTGGATAATATCTAAGCCAGTCCACTCCAAACAATGCGCCAATGTACCAGCGACGACGACGAGGATGATGGGTGGCGATGGTGGCGACGAACCGTAGCGCACCCGCATACGTATACGTGCGATCGGAATTATTGACATTGTTTAGCGGCTCGGTGGCGTCACCGATGGCACCAGTCCTGCTACAAACCGCAATCCGCATGGTTGCTGGCTGCCGCCGCCGCGCGCATCCATCTATCCCGGTTAAATGCATCCAGTCCAACCCATAGACAGGATAATCGCTCGCTGGCGTGCTATATTTAGACGCGGGCTTCTGGATTCATTCACAAATCGCCGCCGTGCAGAGTGGCAGTGCCAGAGAGATATGTGATTCCGTTGCTGCTGTCGCCGAGCAGATGGCAAAATTGTGTCCCCTTCAGCAGCACACCTTCGTCTATCGGGCACCAACGCTCTGACTAATGGAAAACTTGTTCAAATCGAATTGATCCTATTGACAGGAAAATGTTGTCTCTCGGTTGACTGAAACTAAAAGGAATTTCTTTCCGGGGGTGGGTGGCAGGAGCGCCCACCGTACCATTTTTAATTGAAGACATCAACGCTTGGCACAGCCAACGTGTTGGACGACAATTTTACGACCTCGCTGCGTGCGGAGGAGCGAATTGAAGCTTTAGTGCGTGTAACGAGGTGACAAATAACACGCACGCATCTGTGTGCGTGTGTGGTTTGTTTATTTATTCTTCGTGAATTGTTTTTTGTTCTGTGAAAATGAAAGACACCATGCCAGAGCAAGAGAGGAACCGTTTCTGTTTTTTTAGAACTTTGTTCCGAATTTGTTTACACCACCCAGTGTAGTGAGGTGATTCTAAATTTGAAAAATTATACTTTGGTGGCGTGGTGACGCAGCAGCAGCGGCAGCCGATAATGACGACGATCTCATAATGATCGCGGAGTTAATTGTTTAATGGATTCAGGGGAACTGGGGCGAAGGGCGAGAAGGGTTAGAGGTTGTTAAACTCGAATGTCTGTCATGTGCAGGTTTTTAATTTTATGCTCGGTGGAGACACAAAAATTTGTCTCGTGGCTGCCAGATGTCGAGCAGGTTGGTGCCGCAATTTAATGGATTTGGGGAGAGGGAAGGCTCACAAAATGTTTCGAAGGAGTTTGATGATGGATGACAGGGACTTTGGGGGAGGGGTGTCAACTAGGTATGGGCACTGGAAAATCTGTGCTCAAAAACGATAGATCAAATGCATCGTTTGTGCGATGCTGTGTTGAGCTCTACGAGCGGAGTAGTGCGCTAATTAGTTTCCTTACATGTTTGGATAATCGAATAGCCCCTAATTGTATACGGCATTCGATTTCATACCAGATTGACCATATTTTAAGGAAGACATGGTGGGTGAATGCTGCTTTCAAACAACTTAGAGTGAGCAACTGAAGGCACTTAGTCAAAAACTACGCTAACTGGAGAGTGAGAGGCTGATTGCTGGTGGCCAGCGTCCATTCTTGAGTCTTGAAACCATTTTAAAAGTAGCAAGAAACATAAACGCACACTCATATGTGCCTCTTGAAAATATCAATTTGTATTTTCTCGTTTTGGAAAATGTCACCAAGAAGCTAATAACAAAAACGCACACTAATGTGCGCTAAGAAAATAATTGTTTACGTTTCCAATAACTGATTGACAGACAGCTTAAGAAATGAATTCATCACCTTTTATGTGTGCGTGATTAGTCTTTCATTGAGGTTGAACCTGGAAAATCTCGCTGAGCCACTGCACACAAGTAGACAAATTTACATAAAGACTAAGTTATTAGTCATCATAATAAAATATGATGTGCATTTCGCCTTAAGTGCATTTTGGATGCTAAAGTGCTTACGCACATTGGAGATCATTTTACAAATCTTCAGAAACGGACTGCTAGGTGTCGACATTAAAACCGCTTATATAGACTATTCTCTTTGGGTATATCCCAGGCTACGTAAAGTTCGTTTATATCACACATTTCTTGGTTGCGCACAAGCCCATGTGCGATAGCAACTTCCTGTGCTTATTTGCAAAGGGGACGATGTCTAACACTCATAAATATATGGTCCATTCCGATATATGCTTAGGGTATGTGTCCACCTGTTGAAAATATTCAGCTAATGGAAGTTATTTTATTTATTTATTATTTTGTCAATTAAAGCTAAAAATCTATTTAGAAGAACTATTATTATAAAGTGACTGGATATGAAAGCAGAAACCCGCTTTGAAGCGTATAGCAGGTGGAGTAATTGGTATCCTCACTGTGCAACATTTGATTAGATTCTAATCTTTGGTTCGACTTGCTTGCGCACTTTAATGTGCGCTTCGATCTTCCCATGACCAGAGAGTTGAAGAAATGCTTTTAAATAACTAGGTCGCTTAGGTTTCCAATATTAACAGTGTCATTGTTCCAATTATATTTCTCCCTCGTTACAAAATATCGTTAACAGTGTCCTTTGCCTACAACGTAGAAGTTCTTAGAGTTGCTATCTTTTTTTTATTCATTTTATCTACCACCCATTTAGTTATATTCAGTTCTACATCTTTGATTTTAATTTCAAACACCTATCCGCGATGTAAATAATAATCTTATTCAATCAACAAAAAAGTTATATCGCACACAAGTATGTGCGTTCAGAGTTTCCGAGTAACTAAGGCCTTGAAATTGGTAGATCTTTACTGTTTTCAACATTTATTAAATGTTTGCTTGAATTATTGAAGCATATAACGCAAGGTCCATAGCTGTCACACAAAATAAATACACTTAACCAATTTTTGTACTTCCATTGGTGTTGGGCTGCGCTTCCACTTCACTAAATAGCAACTCTTATAAAATATTATTTTTTCCACTAAAATTACAATTTACGATTGCGCACACTTCGTGTGCGTTTTGAGTTTTCGAGTCATACTCTGCCGATCGCTCTTATATTCTTCACTGACAGTTGAAATTTGGTTTTCTCCACGTTACAAAGTAAATCTATTCTTAAATCGTCCACAGATGATACAAGGAGTAGTGGCTACCGTGTTTTTAGTTTTTATAGCCAGCACACTTAATCTATTGCCCACCGCACTAATATACATGTTCTTGGTCGTTTTTTCTTCGAAAATTAAATACCTGTGTGCGCCAAACACTCAATCGCTGTCCGTGCTAAAGTTTGTTGTTTTTAATGTTCTGTTATTCTGAGAACGTAAAAAATGCGATCCAAATCGCTTTACTAGCTGCTGACTGACACATTAGAGAGTGGAGCCATACAGCCCAGCAAAACTGAAGCGGACTCGCGTTCGGTTTGTTTATTTTCTGCCCGCTATGTCTACTAAAGATATTTGATTTATTCGAATAAGTTTGGGGGAAAACGCAAAAAAAAAATCACACGGACGTATACCCCGTGGATTCAAATGGCAGGTATAGATCGTAAAAGAAAATTGATTGGTGGTTGGAAACGGTCGAAATTCTTATATAATTAGGCAGACTATTTGTTCCGGCTTGTGGATATTTTCAGCAGTGCTTCCATTTCACCTGAATAAACAGGTGCATATGCGAGAGTATCGTACCAATGTCGCTGTCGCAGATGCCCCAACTGATTGGAGTACATATAGTGCTTCCCCACATGCGCCTGTGATTAATTAAATTATAAGTCGTGAATGGGGGTTTGCCACCCACTCCCCAATCCTCTACTATAGAGCCATCATTGTTCGTGCAACCATCATAACTGCCAAATGCACGCGCACGTCGCACTGCGGCATACAGGGAGATGCGTCTCTTGACAAAATCCCATCACATGGAAGGATCAGAATATCTCGTATTTCATGAACAGGCACGCATCGCATCGAATCAATGGATTTACAGGATTTCGATGCGAAGATGGATTCCTACCAACCATCCATATGGCCCCGAATGAACATCACAATCCGGTTGGTATATGGCGCCCTGCCGCATTCCTCCCAATCCCAGTGTGTTGCGTTGCAATTTCATTAAATTAAACGAAGGAATCAGGTTCACCCAGGTAGTATTGCAGCGCAGCCAGGAGTTGCGGCGACAGGGTCCGGGATATGGAATTTCACTTCGAAAGGGCGGACGATTGAGATAGATTGCTGTTGCAGTTTAATACATCAGTGATGCGTATGTTTGTGTTTGCACTTGGGTTTGTTTGTGTACACATTGCACATGACGTGTTGTAATTACAAGGATTGCAACGATAACGCACGACAACCAACATCACGTGCATATACCTAGTAGGTAGGTCTGTAAAAGGGAGCATTCATGTGAGGAGCTGCGGGGCGGGTCGAGTCATTTATCTGCTTTTGTCTCGGACGGGGTGACCACTCTTTTCCGGACCATGTTGGATGTGGAAATCACTGGAGTGTGCCTGTGTGTGACCAAAGCGGAGGCTTTGGAGTAGGACATGCAAATGAATGAAAAACGGCCGCATGGCAATGATTTTTCTCTGTATCAATAGGGGACCGCACCAGGAATTCGTTGAATGACTGTCAATAAGTCAGGAGGTCTTAATTAATTCCAATTCAATTAAATTTTGTAAAACCGTGGAGAGGTGAGCACTTTGAACATTTATTGGGACTGGACAAGTCACATTTTACAGCAGTAGGTGGTGGTTGTCCTGTATACAGTGGAGGCCTGACAGGTGCTTTATACGTCGTTTCGAAACCACTATTCTACTGAGGTTTTGATACTCACTGAATATAGCTATTGCAGCTGACAAACAGACCTGCAGGCCACTGGGCTGCCTTACAAAACCCGTGTGCTCCTCTCGACACCATCGCGGGCGGATTCTTTGATTTTATGGCTATTGGTTTTTTGTTGCCTAGCTGTCGACGAGGAATCTGAAAATCCGCACTGGGAGTGTAGCCTCACGCACAGGATGGTATTACTTTCCACCGACTCTGAGAACATAGACCAAAGATCGACAGCTGTTACAACCCTAAGAACAAGTACCTTTCACAGACTGCGTCACACTGACTTCATGCGGGACCTTTCTCGGGCGTGCACGTCAGCAGCGAAGTAAAGCGAATGGAAAAGTTAACTCGACAAAATCCACAAAATGCTCAAAAGCATCATTAGTTTTCGTACGGAAATAACAACCAAAGCCAAGGAAATCGTAAATTGCCTTTAGGCAAATGAATACCATGATTTTATCAATGTTTTTGCTATATCTATACCAGTACATCCTGCTTCTGCTAGCTTTTCTTCCTGACTTAATCGACTACTTTAGTAAGATTAAGTTGGCTTAAGCTAGTGTCACAAATAAATTAAATACCCTTTCAAATATATTTGTCAATTCATTTTTTCATGGGAACGATGCATAAAATGTCAATGTAAGTTATGGCAGAGCGCCTTAAGCTAGATTAATTTCGTGTGCAGACTTTTAATTTTTGTCCGTTTCTTCTAACAAGATATTTTGTGTGTGCCCAGGTATTTCAACATTGACTTCTGTCTCTCTTCTGTTTTTAGAGTTTGAGGGGCAAACTTAATCGTCAACGTTCGTTTGATTAAGTGGGCTTAAGCCAGTGTCAAATAAGAACGAGAATTCATACAAACTTATGTCATATACCTACTTAAAATGGGCTATTAATCTATTTATGGGCGTGACTTATATATATATAAATTTAATATATGTTTTCGCAAATCAGCTTAAGCCAGATTAATCCCGTGTAATGGCAGAATTGATCTCCGTTCAGTACAACAAGATATTTGCTATATGGGTTGGTTACTATTCTTTATAAATATTTATGTTTGCTATGTGATATTTGCTATTTCTTGAACTGGGCTTTCCCTCTAAAACTTTTGCAAAATTACGTGGGCTTAAGCTGGCTTATATCAAAAATTAACGAAAATCCAAAGAGTTTCTGCCAAGCACCTAAAATATGCTGCTGATCTTACTATATGCAAAACAATCAATATTAAAGTAATCGTAAGTTGGCTTAAGCTGCATTACTATGCTGCTGGTTCTGCCTTTAGTACAGAAAGGAGTTATCTAAAAAGGTGTTCTGCAATGACTTGTTATCTAATTCTTAAATTCTTACGCTCTCCTGACTGAAGGGTCAAGTACAGTGTTGCCAGTATGACTGTCATCCAGTCAAATTTGATTGGATTTTCAACTGAAAAAAAAAATCTAGCCGACTGATTTTTTGACTGGATTTTTTCGCCTTTAAATGGAAATCAAGCCGACTGTTATTATTTGTTGCCTCTATAATTCCTAAAAAAAATTCGCCCAGTGCAATGAACATAGCCATCTTGTAACATTTTTGAGTATCTGAATTGACAGAAACAAACAGTCCCACTAACACGGGCCGCAAGCCGCTAAAAATCAAATCGAACCTATGTTTGTTTTACAGTGTTTCTTTGAAATATGGCTGCTTTTTATTCCAGATTTTAAAAACAAAAAAATAAACGACGAAAAGATAGACAAGAAAAATATTTTTATTTATTATTATTTTTTTTTTTTTCAATTTTGAACTATAAAAACAAGGCAAATTTATCGGTATTTCAAACATGATCAAAGAAAAGCAAATTTAATGTAAGAACCTAGGTCTGTGAAATTAAGAACGACTAATTTTTTTGTTTTAAAAATTAAGTTAAAAAATATTTTAGTTTTCAAAAAAAAAACAGCTGTTTTCATTTTCGACTGTTTTTTTTAATGGATTTGGAGAGAACAAATCCAGACAAACAGTAAAATTTGACTGGATTTTAACATTTTGACCAACTATACATAGTTGGATTATGTCAACTTAAGCTAGTGTCAATTTGACATAAGCAAAAATAGGGCATTTTTTTACTGGCATTCCTGAGAATTTAATGGAAAATCGGGAAATAAAGATGCCGTCCTACTGAGCTTACTGATTTTTATTTTTTAACAACATAAGTCTGGACATCGACACATCTATAATGGGTGGCTGCGATTACTGTACTCAGTTATAAGCTAGTCCTTCACTTCCGCCATCGAAACCCTGTACCCGAACCGTAGGACTGTAGATACGCGCCATGCCAACAACCACTCCGGAACTAACCACATGATGTACACATGAGACTGCGGCCTCCTTTCCGGGAATAACCTACGCCCACTAAGACCCACCTTTATAATTTATCAGTTCCGAATGATTTCACAAATTCATATCCACACTAAATTGCATCGTTTAACTACACAAGGCTTGTTGTTATTTTCCCCAAAAACGATCACATTTTAATTATCAACAATCTCGTGTTTTTGCCGGGTGTTTATATGATGCCCCGCACACTCGCATCTAACTATAATAGGCTGCCCACAGAATTCGCGCAACATCCACCATCCAGCTCAATAACGGACAACAAACGCTCGTTTCTGACTCAATTAACAATGACTTAGTGGAATAGTTATGGCCATTGGCGGACAGACATGTAGCAGACACCACCACCGTGCAGTGTATATTTTACCGCCACCGCCACTGTGCGGTTTTCCCTCTGGAGTTTTGTTTGTATCTATCTTATAAAACCTCAAAAACAAATACGAAAAGAAATACAAAAAAAACTGGGCTAATTCCTCCATCAATCGATGGATGAGATCGAGATGAAGAAACTATCCGCGCGCATACATTAAAGTTGAGTATTCATCATCACATCGCAAACAGTGGAAAATCTGGTGTAATTATGGCGTGGCCCGCCAGTTGTAGCTAAATGACGAGCCAATACCTCAAGAATTTAAAAGTTCATCTCCTTGATGTTGATGGATGCGTGAGTGGCCCCTTTTCTCCCCCAGCCGCAACACACACACTGACACTCGGATCGCAGTAAGTATCGTATCTATGGCCATCTGGTTGTGTATCGTTTGCAGATTGTTCCTTCATATACCTATTTGGAGGAATATATACATTTCCTTTGGCAATAATTTGCTTAAGTGAAAATTACATCGATCAATGTTGTTTGCACTGTAAACAAAGAGTTTGGGACTAATAACGCAACCTTGTGGCACTCTGTGCGCTTTATTGGAAAAATCTTTCCACTCGCAGTTATTTTTTTTGTTTTTTTTTTTCTCTCTCTCTCACTTGGGATAAACAAACAGAACTTTGTGCTAACGGCCTGGCGCAGAGCGATTAAACAAAAATATTTTGAACGATTACCTTTAGATAATTACGAACAATAAAACTCCCAGCAGGTGATCGCGCACACATATAGATCGAGCGTTGAGGTTGAGGTAGAGGTACAGTCTGCCCATGCTGGACGGCGGTTGATAGTGCTGCCGTTTTGCTGTTTGCAAAGTAGCCACCGCGATAAACCGAACACGAGTGCGGCATGGCACTCGATTAATATTCGCCTCGCTCAGGCTGCAAGTTATCGATATTATGTACTCTCGTACTCGCACCAAGGCACATGTATCGGGAATTTGCATAATTTTGTTAACCGGAAAGTGTCACGATAATTTATGTCTCAATTAGTTTAATTGCATGATTATGGGCTGTGGTTGTGTGATTGTGCGATCCGAAATGTCGGTAGGTTAGATGGGGGCTAGCTGATGTGGTGTATCTATAGTTTGTGTTTGGGGGGGCCCGCGCGCCAGCCGTGGTAATTAATATAGCGGGCTGTGTGTGTGGTTTAGTGAAAGGTTATCGGTTCTCGCCGAGATGATTGCAAGACGATAAGTTTTGTTAGCAAATTCGACAGGAGATTGTCATTTTAATGGGCTTATGCTAATTCTGTTGGTTTTTAGCTCATTGTGAAAGAGCTTTCCGACTTAATTACTGTGATGGCGATCGGATATTTATGATTTGATCTTTTTGAGACGCCACTTGTGTCGGGCTAGATTCTGCCAACCAATTTGTTGTGAGGTAACCCACTCCTACTAGATTTATAGTGTCACCTTGCTCGGGTGACAGAAAACCTGAGGTTCATTATCGTCGGTCTCTATATCAACTGCATATGTCGTTGACCTTCGATCGACGCAGAAAATTGATATTGCGGCGGACTGAAGAGATTGCTACCCTCAGAAGGGTGTTTGCACCTCTTAGAGTTCAAGCTCAAGATGGGAATGAATACTAGTAAAAGTCGGAAGTAGACGAACTACGACGAGACGTAAGCAACGTTCCCTGATAGGGCAGGGATTTAAGGTAGTAATGCGCAAGTTAGGCACCCAGGTAGCCACTCCTGCACTGAAGGGGAAAAGAAGGCAAAACATAGTTGACACACTTATCCTCTCGACGACTTTTGCTTCTCTGCTTCTCTACATCCACCAAGGTTAACCGAAAAAGAACTGGTAGCAGCGGCAAAAATGATACAAAATGACAGTAAGAAACATGAAAAACACACCGCTTGGCTCCAATCAGAAAAAAAGCGGAACGGATAAGGAATCCTTATCAATCTTTAGACGCCTTAGCATGCCGCATATGACTGGAAAACTCTTACAGAAAGTACTGTAGACGCGACTCGCAGTCAGAGAGCTGCTGGCCTTGACAATAGGTGCAAGAAGAATAGTCCTATAGAAGTGGTTAGAGCCAAATGGAGCTAAGCCACCGCTCACGCAAAAGTCGTCCTTCTGACAGCCAAAGATGTGAGAAATGCGTTTGACTTATAGCTAGGTCAAATGATATACTGAACGTCTTGGAGAATACCTTCATAATATCGCAATATCTCTTGCGGACGACAAAAATGTACCTCTACAACTGCGAGCAGCCGTCCTCACAGTCCCGGGAGTGACACGCATCGACCTACAGCGAGAGTGGGTGAAAGTAAGTGAAAGCGGCGTCTACAAGTGAAAGCAACGAAGCTCAAGCAGCTAAGCAGCGACAAGTATGTTGAAGCTGCGAAACAAGACGTAAATGAACGGATGACCGGAGCAGGAACTGCACCAAGCGAACATCTAGCGTTCCCGGAAAGTCTTGTAGTTCAAATAGGTAGACTTAAGTCGCACGCAAACCCGGGTGGTGATGGCTTTTACTTGGCGATGAGTAAAATATTATGTCGTCATGCATGGCAAGTCGAAAAGTTTATACTAACACTGATCCTATTGTACTTACAAATGGTGGTACTGACATTTCAAACCCATTAGAAATAGCCTACGAATTAAGTAATTACTTCGTTCCATTGGTGACTCCTCTTTTTCAGATAGTCAAGCTTCTTGTAATTGTTTCATCAAGCCTGTTACTATATGTGATGGCAACAGAAGCAGCTTCGCTTTCGAGCCTATTACAGGATTTGAATTGCCAAAAACTATTAATTCTCTACCTAACTCCAGTTCCTGTGATAGTGATGAGATCTCGAATTTGGTTCTAAAGAATATTGGTTTCAATTAAGTAGACATTTTGTATTTCATTTTTAGTTTTAGTATAATGTCTGGAACTTTTTCCACTGATCTGAAATGTACCATAGTAGTTCGGTTGTTTAAAAAGACTGACACATTCAATTATAGACCAATTTCTTTGTTGTCTTCTATTTCCAATGTTTTTGAAAAAGTAGTTAAAACGAGAGTTTCAGCCTATTTTAATAATTTTAATTTGTTTAGTCCCATACACTCAGAGAACAAAATAGTTACTTTCGTAACTATTGCCATAGTCCTTTTATGAATTTTAATGGAATTTGTCGAATGACTATTTTCGCACAAAATATTGAAAATAGTTACAAATTAGTTAAAAAATAGTTAAAAATCAATCATTTTATTCAGTGACCATACAAAATTGTTAATCGTAACTATTTTGAGTTAAAGAAAAGTTATTCAACAGTTTCCTCAAAATAAGAACTAACAATCAATTTTGACTTTTCTATAATAGCTTCCTACTATAAAACAGTAGTAATTATTCAATTTAATGCATGAAAAACTGCCACATTTATGACATAGTAGTTTCGCTTGCGCGTCGCGATCTCTTTGTTGCATGTCGAGTCGATCATTCTGTGCTGAGTGTCCTTTGTGAAAAGTTGTTTGCATAAGTAAGTCGTAGAGAATTAAACAAAAAAGTAAAATGAAAAAACGATTCTAATCGGTGAAACTTTAAATCTACTAGAAGTGCTCGACGCCAGTAGAGAAAACGTTCAACTTCAATTAGTGAACAGTGAAGGACATGAAATACATATTGCAAATCAAAGTGAAAATATTCCCCAGTCAATTGATCTGAGGTAAATCTGTTAACTTAATTTATTTTTTATTTGTTTTACTTTTAATGCAAATTAAAATCTAGGGATTTATAGTGCATTCGGTAGCTAGCGCTTCTACAGTAGACGGCAGCCTAAGTAGTTCTTCCGCAACCATAAGGCCATCATCGCCGTCAAGTTCCTGTATTTCCAACACAACATTAGCCACATATTATGTGAGTAACTCGTTCGTATTTTTATAAATTATACAAATAATCTTGAAATCCTAGATAGTACAAATGGGAAACAAATTCAAGAAACCTAAAAATACACTGAATATAAAAGACCTTTAATTTTTAAGTCTTAACGAAATAAATTCCCCACTACTTCACCTTCATTTTGTTGGGAAAAAAAATAAAAAATTAAAGACTTAAATATGTCTAATTTTTTGTTTATTGATTTAATTATTTTAAATTCTTTTGTAAAATAAATAATAAAATATTAAATGTCTATTGAAATGATTTGAGAGAAATTTGTTGTTGTTAATTTTTGGAGAATTTTCAGGGAACTAATTATTCAAAAGAGATATCGAAGGACACGATATTCAACGCACAATGTTGCATGTTACTGCTTAAATAACTAAATAGATTATTAAAAAGTTGATTCTAAAAAATCAATTGGCAAGCAAAAAAATTAAAAACAACTGTTATTATTAATAACATTGACTATTGAATAGCTGATTTTGACTATCGATACCAACTGACAAAAAATAGTTAAAAATAACTATTTTATCTAGTAATATGAACCATTAAGCAGTTGATTTTAAGAATTATATAACTTGACAATGAAAATAGTCATAAACAACAATTTTTTAGCTATTTAAAATAGCGTTCCCGATTTTTACTATGAAAACAGTTAAAAAATAGTTAAAAATAACTATTTTAGTTAAAAATAACTATTTTTTTCCCTGAGTGTACAGTTCGGTTTTCGATTGGCCATTCCACTGAGGATGCTCTGCTGGAGTACTGCTCTTTTTTACATAAAGGTTTAGATGACGAACTTTTCTGCGCTGGCCTTTTTGTCGACATTACTAAGGCAGTTGATATGGTTGACCATGTAATTCTCCCAAATTTATTTATATAAGGCCGGATTCAGAGGTTTTATCTACAATAATTGGTTTGCGTCCTATCTTAAAAATAGATTTCAACGAGTTAAAGTTGGAGGCAATATAAGCAGTCCCAAAACAAATAACCTGGAACGGCCCCAAGTCTCTGTACTTGGTCCAATCTTATTTCTAATATATATAAATTCCGAGATTTCACTTCCATTCTTGGGCAGAAATAAAGCCTTTGCCGATGACCTTGGTATTGCTTACTGTTGAGTGATGTCCCTTAGATCTAATGTCGAACATATACCATGATGTGTTTTTACTACAGGCTCAGAAGCAAAACTAAGCTGATGTATTTCATTGCAGTCGCCTTCAGGTAGCTTTTAAGAATTCCCCGAAGCTAATCGAATGACCATAACCAATCGAGATCTTCAACTGTCATATCTCCACCCTCGACTCAACCGTGCACTTAAACCATTTAAGACGTTTAACCGCACTTCAAACTTCAAACTTTGAAGATAAAAAAATAAGAGAGCCTGCACCCACTTCCCGTCAAAGGTTCGCATCTCCGACAGAGAAGGGATACACAAATTCGCATAACAAAAGGTCTAGCGATTGTGTTTGCCAATTGTAGCGGTGTGCTGTGCCGGGAGAATTGATTGAATCAAGTGTATCCTTTTGAAATTATGCAAAGCGTCCCGGCTCACACATCATTCATTGGGAGACTTTACATTTTTGCCCTTTTTTTTTTTTGACAGTTAACTGACAACAAGGATATGAATAAATGACTTGATATCGTTGTAATCCAATTTTTCACACACATACAGGCAAGTAACTCTGCAACCCCGGTCGCATATCGATAATGATGCTGTTCTACCATACATGTGTATAATGCCAGGACATTCGTCCTTTGTTCTCTGCCACAGCATGCTCTCCCATGGGATCTATTTATTTTCAGTTCGGTTTTCTTTTTTTCTATCTGCGGTGCGCTCTCAAGACCTCTGAAGTGCCTCCGGCACTGGGATAATTCCTATCGCATCCTGACATGGGGACACTCGACTGCGATGGGTGATGTAGGTGTAGTTCCATCATTGAATTAGTTGCTCAACAGCCTAAAATGTTGAAGAGCCGCAGATGAATAATTGCGGTGAAAAGTCTTTTCAATTATAATACGAAATCCTTTTGCGGAATGATCTGTGGCGCGCACCCTTTTTTTCAGACACTATATATGACGAATGATATTTGGATCTGTATCTTTCTCTTTGTCAGAATTTTTGACATTTTCACGGATATTTTCCCGGAACGATAGTAGTTTTTGGGGGGCTGTTTCTGTTTTTTATTTAATTTTCTATCGGATAAGTGGCCGAGGAGCGTACGTGTATTCAAAGGAATTCCTTTTGACAGTTTCGAGGGTTGGCGGTCTGTCTATATCTATAGATGCGGTCGAGGACTAGGGTAACTTCTGTTAGATGTCGTTTTATCGTGTTGTGTGGGTTGCATATTTTTCGTATTTCCATCCAGATGTCAAAAGGAACGTTGACTCCTTTTGTTGGCGAAATGTTTTCAATTTTTCAAATGTAACCTCTTTTGTGGTGAACGGTTAGATGTTTATTTTGTGAGAAGGATTCGAGTGGTGCAGCTTTTGTTATGTGTAGTTTTGTGGCAAAGGAGTGGGTTGGAGGAAATTGTTTTTAGATGTTTTTCCACTGCTAAACTATGGAATTTTAAGAGAGATGCACCGAGCAACTCGAACAATACAACAAATCCGCGATGAAGTGTCGAAACGTAGTCTTAAGGACTCTATACGTTTCAACTAACTGTGCGGTCAACAGCGGGTTTTACAAAATCTTACAATGCAGGCGCAGGAGAAAATATTGCACACAACTTCCTTCAACCTTCTTTTATTTGAAATCTTGTCCAATGGCAGCTCATATAGACTTTTCGAAATACTGCCATTAACTACTTACACAAATTATTACAAATTATGACTTCCTGTGCCGCAATTGGTTAATTTCGATGGATGCCAGTATTGTGGCTGCCGCATTCAGTACAGTTGCGACAATTTGAAACTTCGCTACAATTAATTGTATCGTGTATGGGTCACTTTATCTAATACCAGACTTTTAGTACTTACATTCGTTAGTGAGAAGACGTATTACTCAATAAATGGGTTAACCCAACACCAAGCGATTTGCATTTCATTCGCTTGGAGATTTCATTTCTGCGAGGAGATTTAATTCGCTTGCAAATTTACCTGAGCATCTCAGACGATACATGGCATCGCGTCGAATGTCGAAATAGCTTTCAATTCGCCGTAGAGGAAGTTTACTCGAATTGACAAACCAGTCCAGTTATGCGGAGCTAGTACAGGGTACTACTTTTTTTTGGATTTTGGCCAAACTTTTAAGCCAAGACCTTTTTTCTTAACATAATTATTTTAGGAACTTAAATACTTTCTAGTAAATTTGTCAATTTGTCGGTCCTCCCTGGTTGAGAACGACCTCGGTGCGAAGCTTCAGTGAGCTCTCAAGTTCTTTGAATCTCCATGACTGGATCAGTGGAGATTATGTGTTGAGAAAAGCCAAAGCCAGTGGTCCGACATACTAATTTGCACAACCGGCAAGACACTGATATCGACATCTGAAGCTGTTATATGCACCTACGACGGTATATTTAACAGACGAAGTGCGATAAAAACACACAGTGTTTATTGCTGGCAGTTTTAAAGCATAAGCTATGACCTGTGAGAAGGACTAAAACTGTTGTTGCTACAGTCAAAAAGCTACCAAACCGACGGTCTTTCCTAGGCCCACACCACGTAAAAAAAAATGAACCACGCCAATGATTTCCAGTGACGTACAAATAGTAAACGGACAGATTTTTCGTGAGCCGGAAAGTTATTTAAAGACGACAGACTTCATTTCAAAAATATAGTTTTATCCCACCACTCAAATTTCGGAATGTCTGCGACTTTATTCCGCAACCACAGTGGTGTAGCTGAAAGAAATATCTTGAACTAATATTTGCAGGTTTTATATGGAGGGGAAATGTTTTGTTCTCTCTTTTTGGGTCTCTTCTGCCCAACTCTTGCGTAAGGGAACAAAGTATGACTAAATTTGACCAATGTGTTTGAATGAACTATCGTCAGGTAACAGACCTAGTGATAACATTTTTACCGCCCAAAAAAAACCCGGCCTTATTTTGTGACAACCTGCTTGGCATTTAACTTCGAGCATAAACAATGCTGCCAACCAACAAACAAATAACAAAGTAATATAATTCATAGTACTGAAATTATAATCATTAACAATGGAATTGGAAAAATCGTAGTTGTTAGCTTAAGTCAGCTTAAATTAATGGATTTACTATCACAATATCATGTCCCCAAGTCCATTTTAAACTCAAATCTGTACGAGAATCGAGATTGCACCTTCATTGCACTTGACGTGCGACTACGAATTCCCGGCAACCACATCTGTCGAAAGTTGCCTTAATGTTAGAGGGGCAGATGGACATGATTTCGACGCAAGGCAATGGGGACGTTCAAGTATCTAGTTCAGGAAGTCTGACAGCTGTCTGACTAGATGTATCTCGGTTTTGACTGGCTGAAATCGGTGATTATGAGCTTCTGTTTCAGTTGACGTTTATGGAAGAAATTTGTGACCGAGTACTAAGTTGACAGTTCGCATATGTGGCCGACGTAGAAAAAGTGACGTTCCCGACCAATCTAGTTTTTGCGTTCAGGTTACATCTTTTCCAGACCGATCTAGTCGACTTGTTGTCTTCCTCAGCTTCTTGAGTGTGCCCAATTATTCAATGAATACGAATTGATTAACTTACACGAAATGAGGGGCCTATTGAGAGCCGGTTGTCTTCACTTGAGCTCTTGAAACAATTTTGAATCTTATTTTTTCATTGATATTGTTGGCAGCACTTGTAAATTCCTCGAAGACAGCTTCAGTAGAAACTAAAAAAGAACAGTCACCACACGAACTCTTCCCTTAGTTCGAGGAAGCTGGAGTCTTTATTACCACTTGTCGCCCTAAAAGCAGACTATTCCAGGTCCGATTTTTTGCCTGTCCGAGATCTTTCCAACAAACTGTCGCACTTTTCCATCAGCTTAACAACCTTGGCAATGGCATTTTCCTCACTCCTCACTCGATACAACTCGAAATTACGTACCTACGAGTATCTATGTCTAACTGACCCCGCACATAGGCCACCGATCAAACTAGAACCAGAAAACGTATTAAAATCACATTCACTCGTGTACTCATAACTATTTTTTTTTTTTATCTCTGTTGTAAACAGCCAACTAAAGGCAATAAAACGTGAATAAAACTACTCATAGGAGCTGACTAAGCTGCGCGCTGAGACATGATGAAGGGAGAAAAATATCTCCGTGCGCTTGATTGATGTGTGGCATATGTCAACATCGATGATATGTGGACACACCAGGCAGCAGCCGATAGAGATTCCTCTTTATCTCAACAAGGAGATCTTTCTTCCCAGACAATGCTCGAGAATGAGATACATCGAGCGAGATATACACCCAGACGGCAGATACGAGCGTTCGAGTGGAGGCCATGTTCGCTTATAGAGACGCGCGTGCATTCAAATGCCACCGCACTGTCATGTGGATGTGGACCATCGTCATTTTGGCCGGGGTGGTGATTGTAGTAGAATTTTCGAATTACTATAATTATCTCGCAGAGTCGCACTGAGCCTCAGCCCCTCTATATGCCTATAGAATGGACAGCATCGCGCAGAGCTCCAATCTCGGTCCAGCCAGGTGTAAACTGGCCAAACGACTTTTGTATTATAACCGTGCGTCGACTGGGAGAGGGCGCGCGGAGCCTTTAAATCACTTTGTCACCTGTCGTCAACAATTCCACATCCACATGTCGGTCGGCCGGTATAAGTTTGCTCTGACTTGGTTGTTGGTTGGCTGGACCCCTTTTGGACGACGTCGACGACGACGATGGGCGCAGATTTAGTTCGCTTGATTGTTAGCTTGTAGCTATACGCGTATCTGGGCATTCGACGTTTTATGAGAACGGACTATGGTTGTTCCTTGATGGCTGCTTTATCTTGGACATGCGAGTGTGTTTGTGACGTGTTTTATATATGCATGGGAATGTCTAATGGACATGCGCGCAAGGCTATAATTTGGTGGATTTGTGATGGTAGTACGCAGGCGCGGCGGTGCTTTCCACTTTTTCGTTGAAATTTTCTTGACAATTTGATTTGTTAATACTTATTTTTTTTTTTTTTTGTCAAACGCCACAAGGAACACTCTTGCTATAGAGACTGTAGCGATTTTCAATTTGACACAAGGGGGCGAGACACTTTTGATTGACGTTGATTGTGGTCGACAACTTGTGCATTAAGCTTTGTTTGTGCGTAGACAATGGACAGCGTTGCTTTGGCAGTGATCCAATTCAGAGTTGCGAGCCGACAATCGTTTGAATGGGCCTTCATAGGTATATTTGACGCTTGATGGGTCTCAGAGTGGGGTATATGGAGCTTAAGGGTGTATGGAGGCTTTCACTCGGTTCGACTAAGGTGATAGCAATTACAGTCGAGATTGTCTGAAATCGATTGTTCGATCTGCAACTGCCGAAGACCACATCTTCTCCATGATGTCATGGGAGATCTCATGCGAGGGGTTGCTAAAATGTCAACATAAAACCCAAATCTAATTACGATAAAAAAATTTTATTTCGCAAGGCTTTTTTTTCATCATGTTCGGAGACCATCCATGAGAGAAGATATGCGACAAACTACGACACTATTTACCTTCTATGCTGTAGGTACTAAATACCAAATGTACGAAATTGCCTTATGTATAGCTATGAAACCTTTAAGCCATATAGCCTCTGCCAAATAAATGTTAAACCTTTAATTTTTAACAGGGAGCGAATAAAACAGAAATATCGCGAGAGAAAATAGGATAAATGTCTAAACAGCTTGTTGCGGGAAATTTCTGTTTTTAAATACTAATCCGACACAGTGGACATGAGCCCTTCTTTTAGTTTTCGAAATATGCGATGATAGTTATATCATGAATACATGGGAGAACTTATGCGACTCGTCACTAGAGCACTTTCAGATATACTGCAAATTCTTATAGTTATATACTACTGGCAAAGCAAGGAAATTCATCAGAATTAAGAAAGACTAAGTCCAAGCACTATTCTAAAAAAAGTCATGAGAGAAACTCTGCGAGGGGTGAATGAAGCCTCAATTACAGTCCTGTCCATAGTAGGTATACACTTTTTCTTGACTTGCTGCTTCGAATCTAGGCTTTCAGCGATTTAGTTCTAGTTTGACAGTTTTTATTATTATTGAATATTGTGTGCTCTCATGAGAGAAATGTATAAACCACTCATTGCAGCCATTGTATCATTCAACATATATAGAGATATTTAAGTGAAGTACATCGGTAACTCAAAAGAATTTTTCTTAGACAAAATATTGTGATGTAACGCATGAGAGTAAAATCTATAATGGAAATAAATATAATCTTAAGAACTGATAGCTGAACATTTAATGACACAAGGAAATTAATCAGCTTTTTGTGCGATATAACATTGGCAGCTCTTCCTAGCGTGGGTATTTTATGCGAACACTATTTGTAAACTGATACAGTCCATGGTCATTTCCACTCTTTTTTCATCAATATCTGACAATCCCAAGCAATTATCAATATTATTTATCGATGCACAGTTTCAGAGAAGAATATAGTGGGAGAACTCACGAGAGTTAGTTAAATGAGCTCCAAAAAATTATGCTTAGTACTAATCTCACTACCGCACATGAAGCGTTTAAGAATAAGATCTCTTGCAAGAAATTCGTAAATTATGATGAGAGCACTCATGATACCGTTTGAGCGAGAAGACTACAAAGGTACTTACTTATAACAGCCATCCTATTCAAGCCATGTCTACTCCTTAATACTGCGAAACAGAGCTTTAAAGAGCGTTCTTAAAATTCATCATTGCGGGGCTTTAACAGATGGCGAGAGAACTCACGATAGCACTCATGATATTACTTCATTTAGGAAACTGAATAGGCACTCACTTTTAATAGTATTTCTATGCAGACCACTTCTATTCCTCCCAGATATGTCTAATTCGAGCCAGCGACAGATGACGATAGAACTCATGATAGCACTCATGATATTACTTCATCGAGAAAACAGCAAAAGCACTCACTTTTAATAGTCTTTCTATGCAGACCACTTCTATTCCTCCCAGATATATCTCATTCGAGACTGCGACAGATGCGGAGAGAACTCATGATAGCACTCATGATATTCCTTCATCGAGGAAAAAAAAAAACACTCACTTTTAATAGTCTTTCTATACAGACCACTTCTATTTTAACATATATATCTCATTCGAGCCAGCGACAGATGACGATAGAACTCATGATAGCACTCATGAGAGCAACACCTTCAAATAACAAGACCAATCAGTTTCTTTTCAAACAGTTCATGTAAATTCAGTTTTATTTAACGATATATTCTTCTTTCTTAAACCTTAAAATCACTTACTAGCTAGACACATAAATTTACAGCTTATAGTTACCGTTAAGTATATAATGCGGGCATTTAAAAAAAAAAAAAACAAAAGAACAATGAGTACAATAATAGGACAAAGCTTTATAAATCAGAGAATTATTATAAAGCTACCCAAGCCAACAAGTCCCCGACTGATTTACATAGAAAACGAAAAGTATTTACAAAGTACAATCCAAGTCCTTGTTGCCGTCTGCTGGTATTGCACGTCCTTACAAGCTAAAACTATAGGAAGAAATTTTTACGCTAACAATACTTTTGTAGGTAATTCGATGAATGCGGTCATGTATTTTACATTCTGTGATAGAACAAGTCAACAAAACAGGATAACAAGAGGACTCAGCTCCCTATTAAACCGAGATTGTCGCATTCGATTGCAGCTCGCTGTATTGCGCCTTGAGGCTGTTGTTCATCAGCATCGATCTATAGACCTCGGAGAGGATGTTCCACATCGCTGGGTTGCCCTGGTGCAGGAGTTCCGCTGGAGGATGCGACATGGTTGCTTGCTGTAGCTGAATGGACTGTTGCTCGTTGGGTTTGATCGAGAGATCTAATAGTCCAGCTGACTCTGCAGCTACGACCTCGGTTGGCGGCTCCTCACTTCTTTTTCGCTTGCCTAGTAGACAGTCGACCGAAAAGCTTCCAGAAAGTTTGACAGAACGACTGGTGTATTGATCGCTAGGGACTGCTGGCGAACTTTGACTAAGGCGATCATCAGTAACCCGTTTCTTGACAGAGAAGTCCAGCGGTTGATTATCATCCTGCGCGCAGGACTCTTCTTCATCCTCATCGGCCACCATTTGCAGCTCCTCGCCGTCATCTTCATCGTCGTCCTCCTCCACAGAAACCATCAGCTCATCCCTGCACTCTTCGTCCGACTCACAGCCACTGATCTTGTAGTCGTCGCTGAGGCTACTGTGACTGCTGCTTCGTCCACTGCTCGCTGGCATTCCACACATCTCTCCGCCATTCATAGCGGAGAACATACCAGAGTGTCCATGTGGATACGATGGATACGGGGCGAATCTGTCGAATGAGTATACCCCTCCCGAAGCAGGTCCCGCCGGTGGCATCAACGGTGATTGGAACATTAGCGGTGGGAATTGCTGTGCTGTTCGCCCATCGTGTGGAGAAATCTTGCGACGAATATGCGGCGAGTGCAGCTTCGGGTTTGGGTTGGCGCTGTGACGATTCCGGGAACGCCTCGAACTGAAGACCATGTTGCATCCCTCGACTGTGCATTTGTGCATCTCACGCAAATGCACCGCGGAAAAGTGAATCTTGAGTGCTCCCTTATCGCAAAATGTCTTAAAGCAGATGCTGCATTGGACACGTTTCTTGCCAGTGGCGGGATTGATGAATTGTGCGGCGAGGTTTACCGGCGGCGAGCCCCAGCGTTTCGGCTTCGGCAGCGATGGTGGAGATGGGGGTGTGGTTGGCGGCGATTTGGATGCTGCTGCTGCAAAAGCTGCTGGCAGCAGATACGGAGGTGGCACGAACGACAGTCGGGAGGTGTCCATCGATTGAAATCTCGACATTATGTGCTCCATAGTTATTCTGGAAGAAGAAAGAAAAGGAAACGTTAGGAAAATATGCTAAAATGTTGGCAGTCATTGTGAGGATATTTCGCAAACTCATCCCCCCTTGAGATGGTGAAAGAAAGTGATTGATGACGTGTGCAAGAATGTGTGAAGCCAGAGAGGGTGGCTATATAAGAATGCGAACCGGAATGCTAAGTGGAGCCAACAGACGGAGAATGACGGAGCGGATTTTTGCCGTTTCAGAAATAATACGACGTAGCTGCTTCATTTGGCAACGTGGGGTAATGTTGACCGCATATGGTGCCAGGATAATTGTGATTGAATTGAATCACAGTCTCTAAGGAGGGCGGGTGATTAAGAGGTCGAGTGATATTAGGTTCTCGAGGAATCTGTGCAGGGGATTTTGAAGAAAAAGCGATGAGAAGTATCCATTCAGCTACATTCAGCTTCAATTCAGCGCATTATAAGTCAATTTAAGTATTGAATAAAGTTGTAAGTTGTAAAATGTAGGTACGATTGATGGAATATCTATGAAAATGTTCCATTAAGCATGATTATGGTCCAAATACTGTTGTAAGTGTCTCAAATACACTTTCTAAGTCTTATTAAATTTGGTTTATTGTCTGCTTTTCGCGCTGAAATGAATTTTACTCTAGCTGAATGGAGTGTTCTTTCCAATTTTTACATGGCACGAAAGGAGAGTTTGTGTTGGCTATAACATAAGCCATAAACTGTATTATGTAAGAGTTCTGAACATTTTTTTTCGCGCTGAATTCAGCTGAATAGCGCGTTATATTCGTTGATTAAAGTGTGACATTTCACTTAGTTGTCTACATCAATTCGTAAGCTGAATATTTTGACAGAAGTCCACCATTCAATGTCATAAACTAGGATAACTTTATTCTCATTCAGCACTGTTGCACATATAGCTCAGTGTTCTGTTAATCTTGTATGCTTTGTTTGACGTTTCATGGCCTCAGGATGCAAACTGTTTCAATTTAACCCAACTATGTAGTAATAAAGTTGATATTCGATGGGCTGAATCTGTGCTGAATACGAATAAACGAGGCTATTGGGCTAGAAAATGGAAGCACTCATTTTTCAGTTCATTATTAGCTGCCAAAGGTATTTTCATATCGAATGAAATCGTAATGCATATATAAAATATTTTCCTCGTACCTGGTTATCTTACATTGGATGGTAAATTTTGCGCTGAATACAGAGAAATCGGGCAATAAAATGTCAGCACTATTTTATTTAATGAGTACCTCTGAAATGCAAGGCGAAGCGACAAAATGTTTTAATTTGATTTGTAATGTTGAACTTCATTTGAAAAAACACCGCTGAATTCAGCTAGATTTAACTTATTTTTGTGCGCGCTTATATATTTACGTGCGCACATCTATAAATGAGTACACAAGTACTTAATTTATGTGTAAAACCAACGATGGAATTAGAAATTTATACTAAATGTGCGCTGAATATAGCTGAACTTGAACAATATTTGTCAGCGGCGTTTTTTTGCACTGTCTTACGAGGTACTTCCATGAAATAAGATTGATCATAAGCGATGAATGTACACTTAATACAAAATCTCAGCTGAATTGTCCTTAGGAAAGTACAAAATTTATTTTAGTGTCGCATAGCGTTGCCAAGTGGATTATGTGCACCTATACCAATTGGAATGTTTGGCTTGACAGATCAATGATAAAGACAGCTCCCACGTCCGAAACTCTGAAACCCAATTCGCAGAAGGACCGCGACAAAAAATCCTCGCTGATTTATCTAAATTTTACTACCCCATCATCGATTTATGAGCATTTTTCGTGTGTCTATACCGGCGGGATATGACTGATGTGGTCCATGCAACAACGACACAAATAAAAAATACGCGACTGACAGTTCACGGCCATTATAAAGTGTTCCGCGCTTTTCAGCGAATCACATATAATCTTCACCACAAGCATCCCAAAAGAGCAATTATAAAACCTCAGTTCCGCACCTCACAATATGTGAATCCACAGTAGTATCTATAACACTATGACCACAAGAAATATACATTTTTTTGACAGTTAAATGTCTCATGTCTCATATGGTGTGACCAATTTCTCTTTCCTGTATCTGCGCGTATCGCTTGTATCACAGAAAGAACTCCTGAGCCCGCGAGGAATTACCTCTCATAAGGTCGCACACACGCACACACACACACCATATCGGTTGAATTATGACTGTTCGAAGATTTATTCATTCATAATGTCCCTTGCGGGGCTTAATCCTTGCGATCGTTTTCATTTTATTTTATTTCTTGGACTCGAAAACTGTCTTCGTTTCCCTTGAAATATACATTTTGGGGATCGAGAGACAACGCACAGTGGGATTATGTGACAACGCTTTATGCGCGCGGTGCGTTGTTTGGTTGCCATGTGATGTCCCCGAGGCGGGTGGAGCTGCGCGGTATTCATATCCCTATCCCTAACCAAACTACTCATCTCGATCGATTTTTATGATCGTTACCTGGATTTATAACCACACAGAGCGGGCCCATGCAATACGTGTATGCAGTATGGTATGCTGTGCTATATAATGAATGTTTGTGCCCTTGCTCCAAACTGTCCTGGGGCAATATCATAGCCAAGGAATCTGGAAGTTATATACTGTGCCGCACCGGTACGGATTGCATGTGTGCTTATGTGTTTTTTTTTTGTAAGAGATTGAATCTTCTGTTCCCTTTGTGACTCTCGCCTCATTCTTGTCGCTGTGATCCGACTGAACTGTGATGTGGTGTGAAAATACAAACTTTTATTACCCACTTACAGGCATCGGACAACAGCAGCATTACTGGTGGTGTGCGCTGTATAGCGTATATGATGATCCTGTTTTATTAGATGAGGATCCGCTCGTTTTTATATCTTGTTTTTGTAGTTTTAATTTTTCCCAGGTCTTTTATTGCAGAAGGGGTAGTGTAAAAGTTTTCTTTGGTAACAGTCACGCAAGCGGGTATCTTTTCGTTTTCAGGAATGCGCACCAAGGTTTACTTACAGGTTTGTGTTGATCGCTAGATTGCAGGCTGGTGTGACAAAGGACGTCACCGTTCTAGGTGTGAAACTTAGTACTGTCCTGTGAGATGGACCTTCCGTAATTAGGGTTATTATCGAATTCCTTGGAAAAACGTGGAATTTTTCAACGCAATAAATAGGGCGGGAACGTGTTCGCTCCGAATGGGAACCTTGAACTTGACCCCGCACTGACGTTATGGTGTCGTTGGGCATTGTAAATGGTGAAGTAGTACGATTTTAAGTCCTTGCAGCTATTTTCTATCGATCAAATGAACCTCATTTGTAGATACGCGAAAATTATACTCAAATGCAAATAAATAAGTTTGAATGTTCATATGTCGGCCAGTTTTCAGTTGATCTACATGAATACTTGTGTCGATGATATTTTAGGCTGTAGGGGAATGCTGGTTAGTTTGTCCGGTACTTTTTTCTTCGCGAAACATACATTAAGTGACAGCATCTGTTTTTCACTACATTGGAATTTTCACAAAAATGCCAAGAACTGATCATAGACAGTTCTGCACTTCGTAGGTCATATCTTTCTTTTAAAGTTGCATAAACACTTCATTTGTAGGACAAGGTGCATGGTGACATAATCGATCGCATACGCGAACCCGTCCTTTACATAATAGAATGACTCCTTAGTTGGCAGATCAGTGATCATGCTATGAATCACTTGGTTCCACAAACATTCAGTACACCAATCTGACTCGTAGTCCTCCCTTCCAATGGAACGAAATATTTAATGAAAGTATAAGCATTGTTAAATGGAACGGGAATGGAGACTGGTCTTTGACGTGGAAGATCAGTGGCCAGATCAGTTTCAATACAAAAATTAGATTTTACAATTTGCAAGCGTGGTAGTTCTATATAAAAATATCCCACACGTAGTACTGATCACTGATCACTGAACTGACAGATCAGTAATGAATTATAGACGATCGTGTCGTCAACATACTTGTACATTTATTAATTGAGTGAAAATATATGTTTGAAGTTGAGACTGCGTGCTGATGTAGACTTTGCAGTGCCAGAAAGGAAGTATCTGACTTTTCAGATCAGTGATCATTATAGGATTGCACGTACACCGGCATCATTCCGTGACAGATAAATTTTCAGCCATGCAATATTGAGGACCAAGTCTTTTGCATCGCAGACTTGGAGGACTCTTTCATCTTTAAAAGAGCGTGACGTGATCATAATTCAATCGATGGTTACATCAGCCCCGATTTTGTTGAAATTGCCGTAAGACCTAGGTCGCCCTTGCCGTTATATGCCAAAGAAAGACTTGCTAGATCAGTGATCCTTCCTTGTATCGATAGAATAGACTCCGATGAAGTAGATCAGTGATCGCTGTATGCATCTTAAATTGTCAAAGGAACGTATTAAGTCGAACCAAACAATTCAACTCTCTGCCGATCAGTGATAAATTATCCAATTAACAAATCAAAGCACTGTCTAAATAGCGAGTACTGATCAAACCACTATTAAATGCTTGGAATGAGACTAAAGTTTAAGCTGGACTATGTCTCAATAAATCAGACGTTGTTTCAGCCATGGCAGATCAGTGATCAACTGGACACTGTTTGTGTTTCACTGCAAGAATCAGACCCTTGGACAATGCACGAATAGGGTTAAAGAGGAATCATTTCTCCCAGCACGCCTCAGTTTCATTGGGGACGTTCACGATCAGTGATCCATCCTATTGGTCATGGCGCAATCAAACTTCAAGCGACACTCTGATGTGCATATTGTCTCAAACGAACGCTTGATTTGCTAGCGTCACTTTGGTGTACGAACAACCCACTCTTCGGGTCTATTCATCGAGAAGATACTCATTACTAAGAAGTAGTCTGAACCTGCACCCAAACTCGATGAACGCAATACTCGTAAACGAACTTACAACATCCAGCTGCTGCAGGTACACCGAACACCCCTTCCAGCTGTTTGGTTTATCAACATTAGATGTTCGGTTTTAATAGCCCAGCTGATGGACACATCACATCATCTACTCAGCCAGTGCTGCTGTTGAATAAACGACTACATGACTGGGATTGTACTTAAAAATCAATTCAAGCACACATCCTTTGTTATTCAATTGGCCTCTCGTCGAGATGACCATCAGCAAATTAAACGATCCTATCCCCAGAAGTGAGCGACAAACTAGCACGATCTTCATTTTACGATCCACTAAACCTACTCCCTGTCTTTTGGTGCGCGGAGTAAATCCATTAGAGCGCCAAATGCGAAATCTCCGCGACGAATCTTGTATCTACAGAAAGCAAACCATAAACCTATCAGTAAAACTGAATTCCAGTAGTCAACCAACGAGTTTCGATGTCCCCGTGTATAGAGGAGAGACAGAGATTGCCGGTCATTGGCCATCAGTTGGAAGTCCCCAGGTCCGCATGACGCGAAAGTTAAAATACCTATTATGAGCTTGAGATACTCATTAGTGTGCGGTGGGCAAACATCATCACATACGGCACTATGGGAATTGGAGCAATTAAACGAGTGTCCCGCAGTAGATATGTGCCCTCGGATAATTTTAGTACCTTTTAGTACACACCAAGGCACAGGGAGACTTGAAATACGAACGTCATTAAACTGTCCATCACTTAATGTTGGGCACATGTAATTACTTATCAATTTGCGGTGACTTAGAGGGCTTAAGATACTCCAAGCCTAATTGTAAACGCATTTCATGGACCGTTTGTTCTCACAGTAGCTGCGAGTATGGGTATGCAGCACTTAAAAAGCCGAAAACCCTCTTAAGCCGCCCTATCGTGTCAAGCTTTGTGAGACGTTTTATCTGTGGAAGCCATATTTTTTGACAAGACATCTAAATGGTTATCTATATGTGACCTCGTATCTTTTTGTTTTCATTTTTGTAATTTTTTTCTTTTTTCGTTTAATGGTTTCTTGAGGTTTATTGTTCTGCTGTGCTGCGTTGACGCGTTGAAGGTCTCCATGCCATAGTTTGTGGTTCGTTCAAAGATTCAGCCACACTTTCACTTTATTCACGAAATGGTTTATGGACTGGCGCATAAGTACGTATCTATGGCCGAATAAACTAACCAAAGAGACGTCTAATTGAGACGCATGAGTGGAGGTTAAGTGAGGCATTAAAAGCTGCCAGCACAACAACAACAAAAAATGGCACCCATTGCAAAAGCACACGCAAACACAGAAAACAGACAAAACAAAAGAAACGAAACCACAGCGCGTTGCTAATTAAATTATGAAAATAAATCCAAAACAAAAAAATCGCAAACGAATCAAAGATACTTATGGCGGTGGAGAGGCCCGCCATAGCAGAGACATCTGTTGACGATCGTGGTGCGGGGATCTCAAATAAGCGGAAACTTTGAAAATGAATGTTAATTAGATTGACTGGACTGGTAATGAGGTGGTAATCATTCGAATTGAAGAAGATCAAGCCACAGTGATGTGCTTTGAATTGGATTGGGGTGATTTAGAACTGCCGATAAAAATAATGTGACGTCTTCTGTCACTGTCATGATCAATTAGCGTGTCATTTAGAAGCCGAATACCACGCAAAGTGCGCACTTCTCATGTAACCTTGGAATATTCACAACTTCTCAGACAGGTACCTACTCTGGGAATTCAAATTTGAGTTCAGGTAATCGCCGGATTAAAATTTGACAGTTGTTAGGCCACAACCACTTTGCGTCGGAAAACTGAAGCCGAAAATTATGGAAATTTGTTGTCAACAACACTGTTTAGACTTCATGCAATTAGCACCGTAGACACTTTTGGACTTGGAAACTTTTAGCACTGTGCTAAGTCGACATTAGAAGACCGCTAATGGGGTGGAAATAAACCCAATTTAGTGGACGTTCATCTAGTTGAATTTATTGGAAGCCATATAAAGAATAGTGATAGCAAGAGCTGTTATTGAATTGAATCTGCGCTGCAAATAAATCAGGTTTTATCGAGATAAATTATGAAATGTCAGCAGCTGAGTGCTAAATGGTGACAGTTAGAAATGTCATAGTTAATTCATTGTTGTCATCGATCACATTTCATATACCTAGTTGACACACAATCCCTTGTTCACGACAACATATTTGTGACAGTTAATTGCTGACACTCCCAAATGACGTAGACAAATTCGAAAGAGTAGAACCGACAATGTAAGAGAAACTTCGAAATGTGATTTGATTTGAGTAGATAATGCTCAAGCATCAAGCACAGTTTGTCGATAACACCAACTGGAATTAAAAAAGGTTTGTAACAAATGACAGTCCACTTCGAAAAGCATTCGAACAATCCAAATATTTTTTGTGAGGTGTGATTCCAAAATACGGATTCAGGAGGCTAATTTCGAATCTTATAAAATATTTCTAAAAGTGACAGCCATGTTCGAAAAAGAGTGTTGAGAATTGGGCTGAAGCTACCCATAACCCATTCTCTATGGTTATGCGTATTAAAAGTTGTTATTTCAAAAAAAAAAAGATATATTTCATGAATTTGTTGACAATTTAAAATTTTTTTAAATGTTTAAGTGACAGTCGAGTTGGAAAAAGTAATTCGTTAACTGAACTACAGAGTGAAAGGTATAAGCTGTAGGAGGTGTCATTTTCAGTGTGGATATACCTTATAAGAAGTATATACTGTTAAATGACGTAAGTTGTAAAAGTGACAGTAAAGTTCGAAGAGTTTTCACATCGGTAGATAACTTAAGTAAATTCGAGTTGCTTTTGCTATTATGCTAATTTAACACGCATAATTTGTAATCAGGCAATAATGACTGCGTATCTGTCATGTCACAAATATGACAAATAACTGTCAAGTTGGTTGAAAATTGGGAATCCGAATAATTCGGCTATATATAGATACATATATTTACAACTACATAGTATACTTTAATAAGGCCTAAGTAAGAATCCACCACGTTAACTGACGAGGGGTTTCCCAATTTAAAATGTGCCTGCCAACAAGTGCCAAGTGACAGTTGAGTTCGAAAAGCGGATAGAAATCGCGACATTTATTTAATTTATTATTTATTTAATTTGTTAACAACCAAATTTATTAGTTTTAAAGAGCTAACCTTAAGAAAGCCTAGTGACATGAAGTAGTGCATCACAAGTGACAGAGTCTATTTCGAAGAGAGTGCAAACCGCATCAAGTGTTTTTCTTACATTAACAATACGAATATGTAACTTCAAAACTCAGGTATACGATGCGTGCATATTTATGTTGACCTCTTCAATTATCACATCCCTTTTTATGTAGATGAACACGGCGTCACAATTGACAGACAAGTTCGAAAACATTTCCCTATCAACTGTCTAATTGAAGTCATAATTTTTATTTAAGTGCTTGGTGACACAAAACAGTTGCCATTAAACTGAAACTGAACATTTCATCAGTTCTCCAAAATACACATTTTTGTTTGACTTCTTAGGACTGGATTTGTGCTGTTCTCTAATTTGGACGTTAAATTAATTAACCGCCTTTAATTTAATGATATTCGTTATTATTTTTATTATTATGGTTATTTGTCTGAAATGGTGAAAAGCCGCCTAATTGTTTTTGGTATCGTGAAAGCTAAGTCTCAGTTCCTAACAATGGTCACGTGAGAAAAATGAATTCGAATTAAATTAGAATGGGAAATGTTTTGTTAGAATGTGTCAAACTGATGGTGATGATTTTAATGGGCCAACTTTACCCGCACGTGACGAAGATGAGATGTTTTTGGACTTTCGATTTGTATGTGTGCTCACACTTTGCTAGAAGTAGGGAAATGTGATCAGAAAATGATTTTACTATGCCGAATAGAGTGGAAATATACCCAGTTGCCGCTAATGAATTTCGCGGTAGAGCAAATGCAGATGTACCTATCCAATTACGTTTTATGAGACGTTATTCCAAATAGGGATATGCCGCATCAGCAGGTTTGCTACTTGCCCATTGTTTAAATAGTGCATGACATGACAGAGACAGATTCGAAAAAGTGCTAGAAAGAACTAGAGTGATAGGAGACAACCGCTGTTTAGGGTCCGTCATCCGAACCACAGAGTGACCTAAAAGGTATCAATCAGCGGCGAAAAGAATGACCATAAATGGACGTAGTATCAAATGTCATTTGTTTTCGGTTACCGACCAAAAACACATTCGAAGTCAAAATCGAGTACGTTTCTTCAATCTAAATCGGCTTAGTACCTATTCTTCTAGCCGACAAAAAAAAAAACATCCAAATCGTGTCCAAACGAGGTTAAAATCTAACAACTTTCGATCAGAACTCTTTCAAATACATGTCGAAAGCCAAGGATTCATTTGCTGGTCAAAATGTAATCTATTTTTGACTGATATATTGACAGGTACCTAGTTAGGTTCATTCTATGTGATAAATAACCAAATTGAGCCAAATTGGGGATATGCACTAATTTATGGTACAAAATGAGGCGAAGAGTTGTACACCACTTATATATTGAAACGCAAGACTTCCGGGACAAAATCATTTCCAGTTAAGATATGAATATAAACTGTAGTTGATGGATATCTTTGAAACCTCTCTCTTTGTTTTTCTTATTTACTTATAACTATCACCAAAAAAAACTGCCATAACCGATTTACCTCAACATTTTGATTCCAAAATTCGACACTTGTACGACAAGTTACTAAATCAAATCAAGTGCGCAATTCCTATGGAAATATTTTCATTGACAAACAAAAATGTTAGAAAAACCAAATATTAAAAAAAAATCAAGTCCAAATTGTCACCAGCCAATAAGTTAAGTTCCGCCAAAATACATTAGCCAATATTCGTAAGCCAAAATGAGTCTTAAACAGGAGTACTGGAGAGAGTTAAGCAAAATGATCATACTGGATCCAATCCGTTAGCAGAATGAGTCAGAAATTCGTGAAAATATTTCCAAAATGGATGCCGTAGCCCAGCATTGATTTTTTTTCAAACGCTTAAGGCCCAACCAACCAATTGGTCAAAATAAATGAAAATTTAGAGAAAGTTGGGTCAAAATTGTTGATCAATAAATGTCTCGTCAAAAATGTTCTGTGATTGCAAAATTGTTTCATGGATGGCGCAGGATCCGGAGATATACCTACCTAGGTTTCCGATAAATTCAAAATTGCCAATGACCAGCAATTCTTTTTGTTCGCTTATTTTTTGGACCAAAGTGAGTGGAAGTGAGGAACAAAATGAGTTTCAGGCTTGGACACAGATCTCTGTTTAGCGGACAGGAGTAGACCCAAACTCGTTGGCCAAAATGAGTCTACATTTGGATAGGAAGGTATCTAGTTAGGTCAGAATTGTCGCTAGACAAAAAGCACGACACTCTTTTGGCTGAAGTGAGTGATTAACAACATTTTTGAATTTAGTAAGTTTTCAAGTCAAAACCTGTGTTTCATATTGTGTTCTTTATAACATTTTTGAACTTCACCCCGCTACCTGTTAGTTTCTTTCTTCATGTAAGGATGGATTGGGCTGCAATTTTTCGAACTAGGTAAATGAAACAAGCCATTCAAGTTGCGTCCAAAATGTAACTTTTACTCGCACTTTGGGACAAATTAGGTACTGATGGCTGAATACTTATACGTACCTATATAAGAAATAAATGGATTTCCTCGACAACGTAGGAGTTTTGAAAACGTTCTTTTTTAACTACAGACAGTTCCAATGTAGCTGCACCAACTTTCACACCAAACTATCGACCAAAGCTAAAGTCAAAATTGAGCAACGCACGGAAGTGATCCCACTTTTTTTACCACCACTTTCAACAGGCTTCGCCATACTCCATCATGTGTGTATGTAAGAACTGCTAAAAAAACCTGGTCCGACATACACTTTAGACTTAAGATGCCAAGTCCCAAAGGTCGCTTTTTAACTCTGCGTAGGTAGCTAATTGGTTGCTGTCAATTCCCGTCGGCAAATATGAAAGCCTCAAAAACAAATCACAAAAGCCTTCAAATCTCCAGCACACATTTTCTTTCACTGACGTTAACAGAAACCTACTGTCAAATCTAGCAATACTTACATTTTGTTTGACGAACAGTCCAAAGTCGGGATCACTTGGCAGCAACTCCTTCGAACACCTTCTCAGCTCCACAAATTTTAACAAATTTTAGCACAAAAAGTCAGAAGTTACACGAATTTACTCGTTTTTTTATTTATTTTTCTTACAATTACTCTGATAGCACTTTTAGTTTATTTTTATTTTTGTAATATTTTCTAGTAATCACACACGAATCTCCTTTTTCTAAGAAAACTCAAAAATTCAGCCAGAAATTTCCACAGAGTTCATATTCACTCGCAAGTTCTACACGAATGTTCAAAATTGTCTACTTAAACACTTCACCCTTCTTCAAACTTCACAAATCCAAGGAAAGATGAAAAAGAAAAAAAAAAAAACTCCAAAGTTGACAAATGCTGTTCCTGTTTGGCGACAAACTTCACAAACAACTGATACGCACAAGACGACAAGTTCAACGCAACTGCCCACAAACGTCTCTCGTTTCGTCATCCTATCCCAAAACTCCTCAGGCGCATTAGCCAAGCATATTCAGATACAGAAAAACGCAACCAAACAGTCGAACAAACACACACTGCCGAGTGACAAAAACGCCACCCAACAAACACACACTTCTTAACTGAAATGGAAAAAAAAAGAAGAAAAAAACACTAAAATTATCAACACACTGAGGCTGAGAACTTATTTTTGTCACAAGCGATGAGGGTTTTTTCTTTTTCTTTGCCCCTGTCACTAGAGAAAAAGAGCAAAAGATACAAAGGTAGCTAGATCTCGCACACACCAATACAAAATCTAGGCTTCTCCCTCCGCCACGTAGTGACAGCATCTGGCGTCGCATGAAGGCGACACATTTTTTAGTCTCTCTCTTGGCTAGTACGCTCGAAGAGAGTTGCTTCCCTATATACAAAATCCGTCGATAATGTAGTCCGTGGGCAAACTCATACGAATCCACCAAGTTTCGCTCTTTTCAGCCGCTCAAGAGCAGGACATCTCTTCGAGGAGCACTCAATCCATTTGTGAATTTAATTTCCCACTTAACTGTGTTTGAATCGAAATAAACCCACACACCACCACAATGTCGATCTGTTTACTTGGCTCTGTGTTTCGTTTTGTGGGACGACACTTTTCCATTTGCCTTGTTGAGAGCAGAGTGAGAGGGACTTTTTTATTTGGTGACATGCGACTTGGTGACCAGTTGGGAATATTGTATTTTCTCTAGCTGGATGCCGGCATATAAGGGTGCAGAGGGAGACGGAACTACTGCCTGTGTATATACCCAGTCGACTTATATGGTTGGAAATATTTTATTTTCCAACCAATTGGGACATTCGGAGTGGTGACAAAATCACAATTTTGTATTTTTGTCATCTTATGTGCCTTCTTGTGGCGGGGACTGTATGGCTCGCTATTTACTTCCACCCGCATATGGATGGGTATGATTTTTCGAATGCAACTTGGGCGTAATCCAATGGAAGAGCAGAGTTTCTTTCTCGGTAGCTGGTAAGTATAAGATACAGACACATTTATAGATAGTTTCATTCAGATGTGTTTGCTAAATTCTATTTTTTTTCCGCTTCGGAAATTTGATTTAAAGATCAAGCGATGGACGATTGGAATTTTATCGAGTGCAAATGGATTTCGTTTGCGAATGTGATGTTTGCCGACGGCATTTTGTTTCCTTAGTCAGTAGGTAATCTGTATTTATTGATTTCTGCATCTATTGGTTGATTTTAGGTGAAATTTAAGTTGAAAAGGGGTGGCTAAGTGTGATGCACATAGATAGGTAGTTAAAAAACAGTTTTGTGGAGACTTGGCAGCGTTTGATTTAGTTGACTCTAAGATTTGTTATTAACTATGCTTTTTGGGGTGGGAAACCTACCTAATCAGGGAAATTTACAGTCTAAAATATCCTTCTACAACTCCGTCCCTATTGAATAGGTAGGTACCTAGTCGAACGTGCCAATGGATAGATCATTATAGGTAACAACCTTAAAGAGTTCGAGGCTTGATGGCAAAGCAGATGTTCAACAACTGGTAGATTTTAATTTTGGATATAAATAAAAATTGAAAATTAAAACATTTGAAATCAACGCAAAAATAATAGGTACCTACCTATACATAAAAAAAAAAATAGTAGATAAAGACTGCATTTTTATGACGCCACTTCTTAGGATACAAAAGGTATATTAAAGGAGTAACAATTTTACAGTCTATTTTCTTTACCAGCTGAGCTTTCGACATGATGGTCCTGTATATATGTGCTGAAACTTTCCTTGAGTAAAAAATAAAGCAGTAAGTTAGCTTGCTAGGTATATATAAATATAGGTAAAGCTAAAGTCAATGGCCTGACTTTCTTTGCGTCGTGGAAACTATGAAGCTGTGGAAAAAAATAATTAAATATATTTTATTGATGCCTGGGTGAACTACCAATGGATTTCGTTTCTTTGCGGTATACCTAACCTACGCACCTACAAATAACAGTCTTGTGGCTTGTGGGTGCTCCACAAATCTACACAGCTAGTGGAGTTCGCCCTTAAAGTTGCATACCTCTCTCTAGTCCCTTCCATTAGCGATTTGAACTGCGCTTTGACGTGTACCAAAATTTGCTGCACATTTTCGAAAGGTTTTCGACCATAAAAAACAACTTTGCAGATGACTTGATTTTCGTAGATTTTAATGTTTTTGTTGAGTTTGAGTACACAAATTTATTTATACATTCATTCAATGAAAAGACGGATTAGTTCGAATTTTTGTAAAAAAAAAAAAACTGAGCATGGGATTTTAAAGGTGGAACCAAGCCTTAGCCACTGATTTACCGTTGTTTTGCAGGTCTATCGTTCCGACAACCGGACTACGATGGAATTGTGCCAATTAAACGAAGCGCTCACAATGTTGAGATCATTCAACAAAGTCCGGTGCAGTATATACCTACCTACCTACCTAAGATTGAAGTTCTCCATGGAAATTACCTATAAAACTCCCACGGTTCAAGATGCAACCAAAACTATCGCCCGTTCATATCGATTAGGCACTTACCTAAGTACGTGTTAGAACACGGACCTTCAAATTTGTTATAAAAACATTTTTGTTGGCGTCTACGATGAACTTAACCCTCAAATTAAGGCCGACTCTTAGAAACCGCGTTGAAATTGCGAAACTTACAGAAACACTCTTCGAAAAGTATCCTGTTAACAATTTTCTGGTAAAAGACTCGCTAGGTAGGACCTTTGTCGGTATGTTGCAGTGTAAATTTGTTTCGGCAGCACTAGGTCCACGTGCCTACCGACTTTTCACTTACCTCTTTCTAAAGAAATAAAAATGTGTAAACTGGGTGGTACCTATGAATAAACCGAAGGTAGCAATTACTTTAACGCAAAATAAATGTCAAAATCGAGGCATTTGTTACACATTTCGTATGAATAAAATTTGAGTTAAAACTAACTTTTGACATAGGTATAGGTATTCGAAAAGCGGCGCTGAATTAGATTTAGATTAGATAAGATTTATTTCATAATGTCTATAGGTATATTTATAATTCAATGATTCAATATGAACAGTAGTTTGAATTAATTTATGAAATTCATTTGACATTGTATGCCTATTTACCCTGGTAAAAATTTCACTTCGGTAAGGTTCAAATTTGTTAACCGAAGTAGACCGATTTCGAAGTAATTGTTTCCAAAATAACTTCTGTATGTCCTTTGCGAAGCATATACAGATACACAGGCTTTATAGGGGGATATGCAACTAAGTTCCGAAAAGGTTAGACTTCTGAAAATATTGAGGAGATGTGTGGAAAGTTAATTGCTTCGGTAAAGCTTGTGATTCGAGAACGCATTCGAGGAGCTTCCTAAGAGCTTCTGGCAAGAGGCATTATAGAAGCAATGAAATGTATCAAGTAGTTCAGATTTACCACTTCTAAAGCATTATGACGAATAAGCTTAGGGTTAGTGTATTGGACTACTACGCAGCAGGACTCATGCTCGATTCTCAGAACGACCCCATTGTAAGTAAAATATAATTTATAAGAATAGGTACTGTTTGTTAAAAGGATAGAAAAATAAGAAATTGAAAAAATTTAAGAATAAAACAAAAATATATAATTTTCTTTTCATATTTTGTGCTTTTATAAAGCTTCTATAAGGTTTCTATAAAGTTTCAGTAATGCCCTACCTGCAGTTAATATTGCGGGAGGGGAAATAGCCTCGATAGCGACTTACCGCAGTCAAATTGTTACTTGGGATAATATAGGTACTTTATTTATAATTAAAATAGTGTTGAACGCCATTACACTTAAAATATAAAATTAATGCATATCTAAAAGGTATAGTTTGTGGGTGGGGTGACCCTTAAAAAAACAAAAAAAAAAAACATTTACGTACCTATTTATTTTACCAAACAAACAGAAGTTTGTTACTTGGGATAATAGCATAAAAATCACCAAAAATTTATATCTTAAGTTCCTTCAGATAGTCAGAAAGAACAGACTCTAGCCAGCGCAATTAAAATTGAAAGCCATCTTTTTACAGGTTTGAGAAACATGCCAGGTATAGATATAAACGACTGAGGAAGTTTATTGAAAAGACGAACAGACGATATAAATAATAAAAATTACGATAATCAGTGGTATGGAATTGAGGAACGGATACTGAATATGAAAAGTTTCCACGTAAACTATAGTTAGAGATCAATCGGTAGTTGCGACTACCAGATTTCATAAAGAAAGGCGTCAAGACTTTAAAACAGTACAAATGACGCACAGGAAGAATTTTCAAGTCACAGAAGAATTTTCAAGAAAGGGTAAGAAGGATGCCTAACAGGTTTTCGGCATAATTTTCGTAGGATATATTTCTGTATTATCAAGTGCGGCTGCATTTTATTTTCATAAGAACCTCCCCAGCAAGTAATTCCATATTGTAGTTGTGAATGAACAATGCCATAGTAAATTAGTTTTAGTAAAGGTGTTGAACAAATACTGCTCAGATAAAAAAAATGCCGAAGTGTACAACGAAAATGTGTCAATATAGAATCTAATATGAAACCCAAGTAGAGGGTCCGCCAAATAACTTTTTTTTTTTTTTGAAAATGCTATAAAAAAAAAAACTACTAAATATTTTCTCAAATTTATTTTTTTATTTGAAAGTACAATCCTTCCGGTTAATAATGGAAAGTATTTTCATTCAAATGGCTGCCTCGGCTGGCCATGCAGTAGCCTACACGATCGGTCCAATTTTTAAGCACATTATCGATTGTGTGCAGCTGTATTTCACCAATGGCTTCACGAATATTGTCCTTTAAAGCGTCAATTGTCTCTGGTTTGTCGGCGTAACACTTATCTTTTACGGCACCCCACAAATAATAGTCCAACGGTGTCAAATCGCAGCTCCGAGGTGGCCAAACGACATCAGCTCTGCGGCTGATAGTGCGCGATCTTCAAAAACAGGGCGCAAAACATCGAGTGTAGCTTCGGCTGTGTGGCACGTAGCGCCGTCCTGTTGAAACCAAATGTTGCCAATATCCTCCTCTTCAATTTTTGTGAACAAAAACTCGTTCAACATGGCCCGGCAACGTTCGCCATTGACTGTAACGGCCACTCCTTGCTTATTTTCGAAGAAAAATGGCCCAGTTATGCCTCTGGACCAAATTCCGCACCAAACAGTGTACGCACTGTTTTTGGCTTTTCACGCTTTGGTTTATCGATGAGAATGCCAGTTTCTTTCACTTTTTTCACAAGATAACGAACATACGGAGCTGACGGTGCTTCTCTTCTTCCAAGTTCCGCACGCAATTTTCGTACACATTCTGCAACATTACCATGATTTTCAAAGTAATTTCGCAATATTTCCCAGCGTTGTTCAAGCGTATACACAACCATATTCGTTCAGCGGAAGGATAAAACTAATTATCTGTCAAATCAGACATGAGCTAAGTGTTACCATTCGCGAGAAAAGCACTAGTTGAAAAAAAAAGTTAGATGGCGGACCCTTTACTATGATCGGATATAGAATTCCCGAAATAAAACATCAACAAGCAACATTTTTGGCAAGCAAAATTCATGTTTCCAGATGCAATTCGAACAGCCATAAAATTGCTGGATTTTATTTTTTCAATATCACTCGTGTTAAATTTTCCTCAAAGGTCGTTAGAACCTCAGGAAATATTCAAAAATTTAAATCTACGCTCATGTTTGACAGGAACTTCAAGTCAAGTACACGTAGTGACGTAGTAAAAGGGGGCATTCAAGTATCTAGTTTATAGTAAGTCTGACAGTTCTCTATCGGTTTCGATTGGCTGAGATCGGTCATATGAGCAGCTATTTCAGTTGATGTTTCTGGAGGGGCAGCCGACGCGTCTAGTACTAAGTTGACAGTTCGAATAAGTGGATGACGTAGGAAAAGTGACGTTCCCAAACAATCTAGTTCACGTTACATCTTATCCAGACCAATCTAGTCGACTTAAGATAACTAGATTCTTGAATTTAGCATTGATTCATACAACCAACCGATTCATAGCAAAGCAAACGTTCTTGACCAAAACACTAAACTAATTGCTAACGACTCCCAAGTGTCTAGCGACAGTTGCTTGATGACGAACAAAATTCGAATGCTAGCTAAAAAAAAATAAATGAAAATCCCTTTTCCCGAACACACAATTTCCTAACACACCTTACCTATAAATATTTTATGCGCTTGCATAAGGCGTTGACAAGCATGAACACTCGGGACTCCGCAGACAATAGGGAAACTGTGCGGTCCCCTCTCGTACTCCCTGAGTCAGTTAATTACAAAATAATAGTAAATGTCGTAAAGTGACATTTATAGGATTTACGTTCACCATTGTGAATTGACAATGCAACCACCCGCAAATTTACACCACATAATTACAATTACGTCATTGTTCGCATTGTTGTCCTCCGGATTGGCATTGTGTGGTCCAGTCCTCAGTTGTAGGTAGGCGGAGGAGAGGTTTTGCCATTTGATCTATCTACCTGCGAAAAGGAACTAGTTTCCTTGTCAAAGAATGTAAAATATGAAAGCAACTGCGTTTTTGTCTCCCATAATTATATGGCTCATAAGACCGTGCAATTTCGTTAGACAAGAAAGAGGGACACAGTTTGGGAACCGGAGACATGATTTTTATTATCTACTCCCAAGCAACAAATTAAATATTGTGTAGTAGAGTATCTTAAGAGTGTGTCCACGGCTTAACCAATGCACATCGCAACTCACTTCGAGTGGTGGCCATCAGCGTTGGCACTTCAAAAGCAGAGGAGCGCAGTAGATCATAAAAAAAAATGCAGTAGATTGGATCTTTCCGCAGTAGATTTTTAATTATACAAAAACCAAAGATCATTTGCTTATTGATATCAATAATTAAAATTTTGAAAATACTCTAAAAGTCCAGGAGAGTCTGAGGGTGTCCAGCAATCGTTGCTGACATTATTTATTTATTTTTTGCGAAAAGTGCAGTAGATCTACTGCAATTGCAGCAAAGTGGCAACGCTGGTGGCCATCTCCTCACTTTTATCTTTGACGTTTTGATCTTTCCTCTTTTTGGAGAGAAAAGAAAGAAGAACACGTTGCATCGTAAAAACTTATATATTATTATTAATAATACTGAAAAGACAAATATTTCTGATTACCACAATTGATTGGAAAGAGTTACACAGTGGAATGTCGTACAGTTTTACAGTTGTTAAAATTCCAAATTAACCAAATTAATGTTTTCAAAAACATTTGTCGTTCGAGATGAATATGCGCTGGTACAGTATGGCTCCATTGGTGAGGGACACCATAATTGCGCGTACAAAACGCCTGAATAAAGTCCGATGGCCGCATTGGCATTTGTGGAATTTTAATTAATTTGCTTGTTGAAAACTAATTGCTCATCGATAGAGACATGCAATATTGTTGCACGTATACGAAAGTACGCCGCCGATGCATTAGGTAGCACTTGCACATAAAAAGCCGTGTCCACGATTTGATGATGCAAAATTAACCAGCCACTCTTTGAGTTAGGTACCAACCAAGACTGCGTTTCTATAGAAACATTATTTATATCGTCGATAGGAATCTCAGAAAAATCAATCAAGAGTTGCCACAATGTCAGACTCATAAATTTATGAACTCATAATACATACTTATTTGTTTTTAGAATGAATGGTAAGGACAGCTTAAGAGGCTTCGCTTAGTTCCTGCTAACATCGAACTGGCTCGTGTGCCGAATCACGCGACTTACTCTCTAACAGATCGTACGTAAAAATCTCGAAAATGTGTATAAACATGAGTATAAGATAAAGCTATCAATAGAAATAGATGGCCCAACAGGTCCGCAGGCACCCAAGGCCTAGCTTCTCACAACCATTTCTTTATATCCAAAAATATATCTTCAAACAAAATAAATATAGAAGAAGGCCCTGATCTTCAATCAGATCATTCCTCAATACTTCTTACACTTGGCGATAGAATAATAATAAAAGAACATAGCCCTAAACTAGTCAATAGACTGGCTGATTGGAACCACTTCAGGCAGAAGTTGGAAGAATGTATTCAACTATCATCAGCTATTCAAACAGAAGATCAACTAGAAGAAGCAGTGCAAACATTTACACTGGATATACAAAAAGCTGCATGGGCTGCAACTCCCAAAAGAACAAACAAGATTCAACAAAACTCTTATCCTCGTGAAATATGTGAAATTATTACAGAAAAGAGTAAAGCTAGAAAACGTTGGCAACAGACAAGGGCGCCAAGCGACAAAACCACACTGAACAACTTGAGTAATAAGCTCAGAAAATCTATAAGAGAAATTAATAACGAGTCTTTAAAAACATATCTTACCAGTCTTACAAATGATGCTAGTACCGACTACTCGCTCTGGAAGGCAACAAAGAAAATGAACAGGCCAATAGCTCACATTCCGCCGGTAAAAGCCAGAGAAGGCAACTGGGCAAAAAGCAGTCAAGAAAAAGCAAATACTTTTGCAGAGTACCTTGAGAACGTCTTCAAACCTTATGAAGATAAAGATTATCAAGGAAACGAAGAAAGGTGCGAAGAAGACAGACCTATTCGGCCGGTGACAACTAAAGAACTTGCCAAAGAAATCAAAGAAGGCATAAACATAAAAAAAGCCCCATGGTTCGATTTAATCACAGAGGAAATTTTAAAACAATTTCCTCGAAAAGGTTTAAATAAACTAGCGCAGATTATAAATGCTGCATTTAAGTTGAGATATGTGCCAAGCATGTGGAAGGTCGCGGAGGTAATAATGATACCAAAACCCGCTAAACCACCGATCGAAGTAACCTCATATCGCCCAATATCGATACTACCAATGTTGTCCAAGCTATTCGAAAAAATGCTGGCAAAACGTCTGCAAAAAATAATTGATGAAAAATCGCTAGTTCCAATTCATGAATTTGGGTTTAGAAACAAGCATTCTACAATTGATCAGGTGCATAGAATCACAGATAAAATCGAAAAAGCATTGGAAGAGAAAAATGTGTGCTCTACGATATTTCTCGATATAGCACAAGCTTTCGATAAAGTCTGGCATAAGGGACCGATCCATAAATTACAAAGGCAACTGCCGAAGCAGTATTCGACAATCCTCGAGTCATATATAACAGATCGATATATATATAGTTGGCGCAACAGGCCTGTAGAGACCCAAGGCCTAGCTTCTCACAACCATTCGTTTTGTGTGAGTTTCATTTTTTTTTTTGGAACGAATGGAAGGGATCTACAATTTTATGCCGATTCCAAACGGCTAATTGAGAAGCTCTTAAGACAGTTATACTCTCGGATGTTTGTCAGACGTTCGCGAGAGGCGGCGCAGTGGAAAAAACCCTAAGTTGGAATTTGGGTTTTTGCGGGATTCGAACCTGAGTCCCTCGCTTAGTAGTCCAACACACTAACCACTAAGCCACTGCGCCTGCTAACAGATCGATACTTCAGAATTAAACAAGAGACAGAGTACTCAACACTAAGAGCAATTAAAGCTGGTGTACCACAAGGTAGTTTGCTAGGTCCAGTGCTATACGTTCTGTGTACTAGCGATTTACCTGAAAGTGAACAAACTACTATAGCAACTTTTGCAGATGACACTGCTGTGCTTGCTGTTGGTTGCTAGCAACAAAAAAACTCCAAATAAGTAAGAAGTGGTAGATTAATTTTACGTATAAAAACGTACCACACATTCCAGTATACATTAATAACAATGTAGTGGAATACTCAAATACAGCTAAATATCTGGGCATGACCCTAGACGCTAAACTGCGTTGGAAAGCGCATGTAAAGAAAAAAAGAGATGAGCTGAACATGCGACAGTAAAATGTATTGGCTTATTGGGAGATACTCATGCCTCTCCAACTACAATAAATTACTGCTATACAAGCAAGTCTTGAAACCAATATGGACCTACGGGCTCCAATTGTGGGCATGCAAATGCCAAACAAATTTACAAAAAATTCAAGTCTTCCAAAATAAAGTACTACGGAACGTATAGTTAATGCACCTTGGTACATACGCAACGCTGATCTACGTAGAGATCTAAATATTGAAATGGTTGAAGATGAAGTCAAAAAAGTTGCCCAAAGGCACAGAAGTAGGCTTCTCAACCATGTTAACGTAGAACTTACAGAACTATTAAATACTGACAATGTAATCAGAAGATTGAGGCGGGTTAGACCCCTTGATCTATAAGAGTTAGCCAAGGCCAAGAGATTAGGTAATATCTTCAAACAAAAAAGTTTCGAAATCCGACAACCGGTGGATTCTTCTTCTGAATTTTTCAAATAATTTAAAAATAAATTGGCGATTAGTCGAACGGCTAGGTGCAATCCCATTCGGGATGACGACAGTCAGTCCCTACCGGGAGGTTTTTAAGAGGTTGTTCGAGTCCCTCACCATTGCAGAAGCATCCCTCGCGTACTTGCTCTGCAATGTCTTTCGATGATTTTTCCTTCCAGCGAACCCCCAAACAAAACAAAAAAAAAATCGTTTTGTGTGAATTTGTAGCATATAGTCAGGATATGGCTATAAGCAAACAAAATGTTCATATAGCCAAAGTTGCAGTGGATATTATATAAACCGAAAGTACTGCCGCTGTTTTCTTCCACTACATTCGAAAACCAACTTTCCGACAAAGAGTTTCTGTACGTTTTGCAATAGGTACCTTGACGGTATCAACGCGGCTAGGTATAATCAAGCTTAGTCCGAAGGTTTATTAAGTAGGCCACCCCCTTACTACACTTTTACTCAGGTATGAACTACTAACTACCTACTAAGGATTGAAATTTTAGAATCTCTGTAGAAATCTTCAGTTTTGTGACGTATACCACGACAAATTTGCGAATTACTGAAACACCTGGACGGTATTCACCCAAGTCTTGAGATGACTATCGTTGAAATGATAGACCTCCAAAAGAAGCAACTAAGTGCTTAAAAAGTTCATCCATAGTTCACCCTCCACAAATGTATTGAAAACTTAAGAGTATTAGAAAAAATCGACCTGGGTACCTAACTTATTTTGATCGTCAAAATTTAAGAAACGATGTCGTCTCAAGTGATCTGCAACCTGGTTTTGAAAAGCCTTGTTTAACTGGTACAGTTCCCTGGTCAAGTTTTTACTAGCTAAAAAACCATACACAGGCTTTACAACTTGTAAATAAATATGAACGAGCAAATTTCTCTCGAGCGAATATATTTCCCAGTTAACCAGTGTCGTTCCATAGCTACTTATCTATATCTATTTACCTACCTATGGGTAAGGAAGATGACCCAAGAAAGGTCCACCGGGCTCCTATAAACAATTTGCTGAATTGACGTAAGCCTTGTGAAGGTATCCAACTAAAAAATAAAATCGCAACATACTTTTTAGGTGTTTTTGCAAACATCTCCTCGGACCTTACTAAGAACACCCGTTTCGAATAAGGCTCATATTAAATTTAGCTCAATTTCTGTATAATAATAAACTTTTGTGGACTACTGTAGGAATGAATTGAAATTTTCATTGTATTTGAAGTGAAATTAGGTGCTCGCACATGTATGCACCTCTGTCGAAGTATCCGTTTCGAAACAAAATAAATGTGTTACCTTCGGGACGCTTTAGAGTCATTTTGACATATTTTTGAAAGCCAGGACTGAGGAATCCGCACTCATCTTTTCGAAAATCAGTGAACTCCTTTTAAAAATGTATAACGTTTTTGTTATTATTCAAAATTATTTAGTTGAATTCAACCGAATGTATTTTTAACTGCATTTGAATTACAATAATTATTTCCCTAACAAATAATTTTAATAACCGTATGTTTTTTCTAAAGTAAAATAATACATTAAAATCGGATTGGAACTCCCTTTTTCACCTGGGACTCTTACTTTTACACTTTCTGAAAATTCTCAGGGACATTAATTTATTCCTCAGCATTTGGTTGTCGCAGAACTTCTTAAAAAATGTCCCGTGCAGAACAGATACCTCGATAGAGGTGATAGTTTCTTTTGCTTGTCGGTTATTCCACTGGGCCTTATTAGTTTCCGGGCCTACCTTAGACCACCTACCTTATTTCAAAGGTCTTCATATTTATTTTTCCATGCTGCTCCCGTAGTTTAAAATTGGGTCGAGAGTTTTTACTGGCATATTTGACCAGACTTGCCAATGGAACTCGGCCATACATGTATAAAAAAATATAGCTCGTCACGAATCTATCCCGATTCCCGACAATAATTGTGTATACTAGAGTTCGCCTATTTGTAGAAATTCTACCATAATTATAGTGACCTGGGTTACACACAACAAACATACATTGGAAAATAAATTCATGTCTGCACAATCTTCCCAACAAAAAGAAATCAAGCGGTTATGTTGTTTTTTAAGGCAGTGAAAGTGGTTCATAACTAATTGTCTAAGTTTATTTATATATAAGATATAGTGGAAGTTATAGGTAGGCATTTCAAGGCATTTGCAACTCTGTGGCTAAGGATAAGTTCAGCATTTAGATCTAGCTCTAAGACGATATCATCGTCGTCATAAACGAAATCGCCCCAAGCCCGAGAAATGAAAAATCGCCCAAAAAGAAATTTGGATGATTTGCCATTCGCTTTGGGCGGGTTTTTATTTCCTGCTGTCTGGCTGACTTTTCATAATGAAATATCGCACAAAATGTCAAAAGTGAAAGTTCACCCAAATCACCACAAACAATAAAAAAATAAACCAAAACTGAGAAGCTATAATGAAAGATGACCCAAGAGAAATGGATAGATGCACAACTGCCGATGAAAAATTGCCCAAAACAAGAGTTCAAATGAGAAATCGTCCAAAAAGAATAAAAAAGCGCAAGCAATTTCCTTAATTTTATTAATAGTTATTACTTCTTACTTACTTAACGGGCTGCCGACCCGTGGAGGGTCTCTGCCTGTGACACTGCAGCCTTCCATCCTCTACGATCCCGGGCACGCTGCTTCCAGTTGTCCAGACCAAGCGCTCTGGCATCCGCGATGGCTTGGTCTTTGAAACGGAGGTTCGCTCTTTAAAATAGCTATTAACATTATCTATAGTTTCGACCACTACTTGTCCACAAACTGGGCAAGGATATGCATTTGCTCTGTACCGTTGCATGAAATAATACACTTAAAAATTTGTTCGACGGTTATCAACATTAATAGAAATATCCGTTGTTTTGATCATGAAGTAAGTCGTCAAATAAAATACTTTTTGATATGGAAAATGAAAAATCTCCCAAAAACTGAAAAATCCCCTTCACGTGATGTGCCCAAATAAGTCTTGGGCTATTTCTCATTTTCCTTTTTTATGTCAATCAGCGCCAATTATCTTTCGCCGATCGTTCATTCTGACACACAATTCATTCTCACATTCAATTTTGGGTCTTTTTGCATAGTTTTTTGGGCCTTTTTTCATTGCGAAATTTGAACCACAGAAATTGGGTCATTTTGCATTTTCCGAGTTTTTGAACGGTTTCGTTTTGGGCGATTTTTCTGTACCTAAGTGACGAGCAAACGTGTCACGAACTTCAATATAAAGCAGTTCCGTAGTTCACAGACAATAATGCACAGTCAAAACCGATAAATCGAAGAGAATTAAGCAACTTTAAGAGGGAACTCCAACTCGCTGTTTAGATGTGCATTGTGCACTTAGGGCTGATTTTGCGATCACCCTCAAATCGGATAAGTGATAATATTACCGCCCAGAAGAAACATGAAAACAAAAAACTCTAAAAGGTTTCTGAATATTTACTACTTTAAAGGTTCCACGCGAAGAAAGTCAAGGGCAAAGAGTGTAAATTCATATACTTCTATATCTATAGATTTCTTAAAGAAAAAGCCTTTGAAAAAGAGGTCCCCGCTTACAAAGCCGACGATGAAAGCTAGTGTTCCCTAAGTGAACCGATTTGGATATAGCTTCCTCTGTTAAGGGCGTTTCGATATGTTTTCTTCCGTTCATTGACCCAGTTAGGGGCGCCTTGTTATTAAACTTGAAGGAATACGTACATTAAGACTTTCCTTTACAAGGTAGTTATCTGTATAAATAAGACACTAGTTTCACGGGCAGATTGCCCGTCATTTATTCAATTTATTCCATACATTACTTTTCACAATATTTATTGATTAATTGCGTTTAGTTCAGCAAAGCTTGAATACTCATAAAATTTGAATGCAAAATTAGGTGGCGGGTGCAATAAGTTCCAAGAAGTTTGTCTGAACTAAAATCTCTGTAACTAGATCGCAACTTGGACCACCTTTAGACTTCGGTTTCGAATCGTAACTCACTAAACTTTTTTGTTTTCAGATCCACCGGACGAATTAATTCTTTGGTTTAAAAGTGGTTTAAACATTTCCTCTGCCTGTGCGGCAAAAACTTGCGCTTTCTCTTTGACAACTTTCACTTAGACCTAGTCCTAGTTATCTATACTTACTTTTTCGTCTGGCGGACCTGGTTAACAGCTGTACTCCAGACTTATCCATGGCTAGCTATACCTTCGCAGTTGCACGCAGTTCTTGTCAGTTTGTGGTTCCCTTCCAAGAACCTGGTCGCACCAGCTAAGGTAAGGTTATGTCCTCTGTCGACTATATTTGAATTTTGAAAATTCTTCGCAACGGATCATAGGCTCCGAATTTTGGTGGGATATTGAAGACTTTCTAAATATATGGTGCACGTCGAGCCCAATTTTTCTTGGACGCCCATGGCAGAGTGACACCTTCCGACAGATCTCGTTCGAATCTGAAAACGCTTATGCTCGCTATCGCATCCAATGTGAAGATTACCCCAACTGCCAGTCCGAAATAGAGGAAGAAAAATTCATTTTTATAAACAAAACCCAATTGCGGGTCATGTTCCGTTGCAAGGTATACATAGAAAACACGGTCCCTGGGGCCGCCGGCTGTAAGTCAATATCAAACGGGAATGACTACACTATTCCCAGGCGTTTTTCCATATCCAGCATGGTCGGAAATAAATGTAATTCCTGGCGCTGCAGTTCGTTACTCCCTTCGGCCATTTCTATACAAGGTACAGATATATACATTCGTACTCTGTCAGGACGAGTGAATATTGTGGTGACTCAGAAAAAGGATTCTAATCTACCCGATGGCGAAACTTCATAATGGTCACCGCCCCTATTCACTGGAGGATAACTGCGAGTACAGTATACAACTAACCAAAGGATGAAAAATCCCAACTAGACGACACAGAGCCAGCGAGACTACTATACCACCAAAGCAACTATCGACTCCATAAAATGGGGTGGGTTCTGCTCAGTATGTCCATATACACCTATGTGCAGTGGCAGAGCAACCCTTTCTCAAGTCCGCACCGGCCAGACATATCAACTCTGCTGACACAGCCGCCTGTGTATATAGTCGGGCAGGGGGCACCCATTAAAACTATAAAGGATAACAATAGACTCCGGGGTTGCCCTGGAGCGCGAACTCGCTTCTTGCACAAGCACACTACATACTCCCAGAGGTACCTATACACATCTAGGTCTTCCTTTCAAATGGGAGAATCGTGATTTTTTGCTCCTTGAATTCGTCTCCTTTTGTTTGTGGACTGGGTGTACCCTATGTACGACCGAAACACAAAGGACACGCCAAGAGACAGGCAATCTCTCTCAGTCCCCGTATATGAATCGCATGACACTGCGGAACGGAAGCTGCTTCTGCTGCTTCTGCTGCTGCCTCCACCGCACCACCGGGATGTTGTTATTATTTTCATTATTATTTATAATTATGCAAATGTGGTGGGTGATCCGTATACGACGACGACAATGATGATGATGATGACGATGACGAAAAAAAGGGTTCACATCTTAATAACGTATCCGACATCGGGTTCGGGTGGCTGCCATTTTGCGTCAAGGAATCTCTGGATTTATTAAAACAGAAAAAAAGTCCCTCACTTCCACGGATAGTATATAAGGGACACTGTGCGATGCCATACAGAGAGACAGACACATCCTTAAACTCATCGTCGTTCACCCTTGAACTCCGAACTTCATCTTCGCTGTCATCGTGTTGATCGTCGTTCATCATCAACATCAGTATCGTCCTGGGTATTGTCTGTCATTATATAGCGCTCCTTGTACCTCCTCTATGATGTCCCTTTATTGATTTTTCATAATTTTAAAATTTAACCCTTCCGGTGATTGTTGTTGTTCGGTTATCCCATTGTAATTGTCGTGATATTAGGCAACTCCCTGGCTGGGAATTAATTAGGAAGAGCTTGATGGTGAGTCCTGGATAATTTTATTTTATTTTTTTGTTGTTTTTTTACTGCGGCAGTTCCCGGTTTTCGCATTAGGTATAGGTTCTAGGTATATCTCAATCGGATGGGATGAGACAGGGATTTTTCGGCGCGGCATAATGATGTTGAACTTTCCAGGAAATTAAATGTGAACCGTCGAACTGGAAGGTATCTATAGGAAGGTAAACGTCGCAATGATTGTTGGCAGAGATGTTGTTGATACTGCTGCTTAATGCTGTCAACATTGTGGGCGAATTGCTTTCGCTGGTTTGGCAATTTTTAAGGGAAACGTATAGTCGGAGTCGGAGTTATAAGGGCATTTTGGCAGAACTTGCATGGTTCTCAGTTCAGTGTGAAGGTGGGTGTTCTTTTCGTTGTCACGGCTCCTAAGACCAAAGGTCGGGAGCTTTTATAGCAGACAATCGGCAGCTCAGTCGATGAGAGAGTAAAAAAATTAAAATGCAATTTGTGGGGTCGCCCTTTTTGTAGCTCAGAATTGATAGCCAGTCGTCGGGCATGCTTCCTTCTTGATTATTGCATTCACCATATACCGAAACGACCGTGGGTATCTATAGAAGATTTTCATGAAAGCCTTTTTTAACTATTTTTTAAGAGCTAAATATATGAGACCTTATTATCTCATACCCATTTTTATTTGACCTATAACCTTAGAGCTAAGCAAACCTCTTTTATAAAGGATAGTATAACTGGTTCTTCATATTGATTGGACGTGGGTTGTCGTCCTTCCATGACACTCCCTATTTCTACAAATGATGTCTGTTAAGCAGCTGACGGAGAACCTACAATAAATATTGTAAGGTCTATGAAGTTCGTCTATTTGTACCTGGATTTGAACAAGCGTCACGTTAGGACTCCCAATTAGTTTGGATTTATCGGGAAAACATAGGCTCAAGCATAGAACAACATATCGTTTCCATCTCATACCAATCGCCTTATTCCGATTTAAGCAATTTTTAGAGTTTAGGACGCCAACTCTCGCGTATCTATCCCTCATTCGTGGGCACAGCTCTTCTCTAGTATACACTTTGATACTGTAATCAGCTACTCACAAGACTCACCAGAAGGGCCTTCTTTTTAGCCCTAAAGCCAGCACTAAGCTGCGAAAATCTTCAACAACCTTGAGATGGGGGATTGCTAGGTCCTTTCATTATTTTTTTCTTATTTTTGAGTAACTGCTCTTTGTCACTGCAGAGTTTTAAACGTGCATCTTTCTGACATCATGTTACGCTTTTGTCATTCGCCATCCATGTTAGCTAATACTTCGTTGGAGTAGTTTTTACGACCCTAACGTGGAATACTAGGACCAATGGTTTTCGGCGTCTGTACCGGCTCTGTAGACCTTTTAAACTTCAAGTGTGCTAAGGCGTCCAACGTGTCGAAACTATTCTCCTAGTCGGTAGGCTCAGCTTTTACTTTTAAACAAGTTCAAGAAGTAATGTACGCGGGTTTTTTTTTTCTGGGCTGGGACTTAATTTTGTGATGAAATGAGCCTCCCCCTGCGTACGCCAATGAGCTCAAGCTCTAAATCTTTCCACCAGGAAGAGAATATTCAAAGTAGATTCACCACAAACCGTTCCCTTTTTTCACTAACAGACAGACTAAATTTTAGTTCGACAGATGCACCTCTTTAAAATTTCTGTAGCAGACTCTCTACGAAGCAGTCTTAGTGAATGCTTGTGCGAGAACAAATACACCAGTTGGCAGAGCTGCTGTAAATGTTGGTAGTCTTTTAAAAGTCAGGACTCTGTCAAAAGAATGACAGTATCCTGTTAGTGGTATAGCAGTGGGTAGTTCATCCAAGGGCAAGAACAAGATTACCGAAGTGGGATATTTATTCAAGGAGTGATTGTCAACCACCTCTTACTAGTCATCTACCCTATGAACTAATTTGTTGTTTTTCAGGTAGCCGCACAAATAGATCACGTTTTAAGTTGTTGTTCTTGGCTGTAGCCAAGTTACGCGCCCTACCGCCGACAGCTTGAGCTACATTTCCTTTTTTGCGTTTGTCTAAGCCTAATGAAGGTTCATACGGCGAGATAAATAGGGAACATTATGAAGGGAAATTAAAAAATATTTATTACAGTAGAGGCTCGATATAGTGAACTTATGTAAACCACGCTGTTCACTATACCGAAATTTTCCACTATTTCGAGCGGGAGGTTTTAAACGTTTACTTAACCTCTACTTGATTAACTAAACAGTTTCACCTAAAAAACGCAAAATTTTTATTTCAAAACCCGAAAATAACAACAAAAAAAAAAAAAAAAAAAATATCAATAAGTATCAATCTTTAAATCCCGCAAAAACCCAAATTTCCAACTTAGGGTTTTTTCCACTGCGCCACCTCTCGCGAACGTCTGACAAACATCCGACAGTATAACTGTCTTTGGAGCTTCTCAATTAGCCGTTTGGAATCGGTATAAAATTGTAGATCCCTTCCATTCGTTCCACAAATCAAACTCACACAAGACGAATGGTTGGGAGAAGCTAGGCCTTGGGTCCCTATACGGACCTGTTGCGCCAACTTATTATTATTATCAATCTTTAAAAACACAGACAGACAGAGTTAGAAACGTATTAATTTTTTCGATAGTGAAAAAATTACATTTTTGAAAAGAATTAAAATTGATTTGCTCTGCTTTTTCTTGAAAACAAATTTTATTCATAGAGAAGTCTGTGAACAATTTTGGTGGTTCACTCGTGTGTTGTTAGGACACTCTCTCCATTTATCCCACGAAGCGTAGTAGTTTTTCGCATTTTTTTCCATTTCACAGTCCTTAAATTCCATTAAAAATCCCTCGATACTTTTTCGCGCAAAATTTGAATTTTTAAAGTAAAATTTGTATTACAGGGAAAAAAAATAATATTAAATTAACATTTTGTATTAAAATCGCAGGTTTTTAAAATTACTATGACTATTTTTGGTGGAAAATTTACATGAGCAATTTTTTATGGACACTTTTTCATGGTAAAATGTAGATATTTTAATGGAATTGCAACAAAAATTTATAGTTGAATGTTATTTGTTAGATTCCTCAAAATCCCACGATTTCGTCCTTTTTCCCTTTATCGCACGGAAGGCTTTTTAGACACCGAATATCCCACAAAAGGGATAAATCCCACGATATAAAAGCACTGGTTCACTATACCGAGCGTCTACTGTAGTTGATTTTCCATACATTTTTTTAGGGGAATTTTCGTTTCTTCCTTTAGTTTTGATCGTTATATAGAGTGAGATTGTATTTGTCAAAAGTTCGGAAAGATTTTGATGATTTTCTTTACGGAAGCCATTTGTTCTAATTTGAAATTGAATTTTTCCATTATTTGTAAAAATTTATTTTTGCTTTGAAGATAAATATAAGTAGTATTCGTCTCTCAGTGCTGTATAATTAGATTTTTTAGTCGTCAGTGATTCGGGTGAGATTTTCGAAAACAATTTCGAGCACCTGCATCGGGATCCCGAGCAGGACGAACTTTGTGAGACCCATCGCTCATTCGACACATTGCAATAGCCACTCATGTTCTGCCATGGAGAGGGTGGATATCTCTTCAAATTACATCAATCCATCGACAGGTTAGTAAACGTGTAGTTTAAATGTTTTTCAAGTTTCAGTTCAAAGTTTCGGTAGATGAGATTAGATTCTATTAATTAATAAATTGACTACAATTCTTTACATTAATCGAAAATCAATGAAAGCATGGCAATAAGCCGTCTGCCGATTGACAATATATTTTTTACAATAGCTACTTATTGTCATTGTTCTTAGTTTAGTAAAATAAAAGCCAGGGTTTTCTATTAAAATTAAAATTAAAAACTTTCTGACATAATTCTTTGCCGATAAGCCAAGGCTGTTTTACAGTACGCGAATAGAGAAGTCACATTCAGTTCGTTGAGCTTATTCAGAATTACTTCACCGGGGATTTGATCCGCCGCCTTATTTCGCTGAGCGAAGGACATCTTCCCATAAAATGAAACACATCCTCCCTCTCCGCCGTGTTACATAATATAACGGGTGATTTTTTAGCTGGTTTGGTTTTGGCAACACTGGTTTTGACAGCTGACGTGTGTTTAGTACCTTGTGTCACTGTCAAACAGCTTCAGTTTGGTTTGCAATTTAACCATGGATCGTCTTACAAATGAACAACGCTTGCAAATTATTGAATTTTACTATCAAAATTCGTGCTCGGTTCGAAATGTTCATCGCGCGCTGCTTCCATTTTATGATCGGCATTCTCGACCTTCTGAGCAGTCTATTCGGAAGATTGTGACCAAATTTCGCACCAAATTTACTTTGTTGGACATTAAACCACCAACACGTTTACGTACTGTGCGTAGTGAAGAAAATATTGCGACCGTATCAGCTAGTGTGACAGAAGACCGCGAAATGTCGATTCGGCGCCGTTCCCAGCAGTTAGGCCTTTGTTACAGCACTACGTGGAAAATTTTGCGGAAGGATTTGGGCGTAAAGCCTTTTAAGATACAGCTGGTGCAAGAACTAAAGCCAGCCGACCTACCACAACGCCGAATTTTTGGTGAATGGGCTCTTGGAAAGCTGGCCGAGGATCCGCTTTTTTATCGAAAAATTGTGTTCAGCGCTGAGGCTCATTTTTGGTTGAATGGGTACGTAAATAAGCAAAATTGCCGCATTTGGAGTGAAGATCAGCCAGAAGCATTGCAACAGCTACCAATGCATCCCGAAAAAGCCACTGTTTGGTGCGGTTTATGGGCCGGCGGCATTATTGGGCCATATTTCTTCAAAGATGATGCGAATCGCAGCGTTACTGTCAATGGTGAACGCTACCGAGCGATGATAACAAACTTTTTTTTGCCCGAAATGGAAGTTCTTGACTTGCATGATATGTGGTTTCAACAAGACGGTGCCACATGCCACACAGCACGCGAAACAATGGCGCAATTGCGAGGCGAGTTTGGTGAACAGTTAATTTCACGTTTCGGGCCGGTCAATTGGCCGCCTAGATCGTGCGATTTGACACCATTAGATTATTTTTTGTGGGGGTATGCCAAGGCTAATGTGTATAGGGACAAGTCCGCTTCGATTGACGCACTGGAAGCCAACATCCATGCATTCATTCGTGAGATACCGGCCGATATGTGTGAAAGAGTATGCCAAAATTGGACTCAGCGGATGGGCTACCTGAGACGCAGCCGCGGTCAACATTTGCATGAAATTATCTTTAAACATTAAATTGCAAGGTTCAAACTATCGATTCAAATAAATATTTCATTCATTTTTTCGAATTTTTTGTGTTTTTTTTTAAAAAAAAAGTTCTAAACCTCTTAAAAAATCACCCGTTATTACACAATATCGGTAGATCCTCTCTATGGGGTTGATAATTTAGCGGAAGTAGTTCAGAAAGTTTCTGTATTGTGTGTCATTCAATCAGTGGGTAATTAAAATGCATCTGTAATCGATCGCAAAAGTTAGATGCTCGAAATGTTTTTGAATAGATAAATTAATTTTGGGCGGCCCAAAGTTTGTCAGGTCCGCTAGCTATGAATAAATTTAAAGTAAAAAGTTTTCAAACATTTTCGCTAAGCCCATCTTCCATTTCCCAATTTATGTTGTCAAATAATTTAAATTAGTTGGATGTAATAACTTAATTTCAAAGGTCACACAAAATACTAGATTGTGGTCGAGTTCAAATTTCAAATTTCCACCTAGTTCTTAAAATGTATGCACTTTAATTAGGGTTTGACAATTTTTTTTAACGAATCTTAAAAGTACTGTGAAAAAAACTACAAAAAAAACATACACAAACAAATAAATAAAAATTCACTGTCAGACAGAATACAAAAATTGAGACGGCTTATAATTCAAAAGCCATCGGCTTGGATGAAACCTGCCGTCCGTCAAATCGAGTTGCCAGACTTAACGACCGTTTGGATTTTTTCTGCCTCATATAAATGGAAGTATTAAATTCCATGTCCCATTGCACACAATATGCGGCTCTAAATATTCCAATACGAGGATATGTATCCAAGGGTACCTACTCAATGTTGAAATCCCTTTCCACTTTTCAGTGTAATCCTGTTATATCACACAGGGCTACAAGTGAGCTCTTGTAATTGTGATTTTTTTTTTGCCGCATTGTTTTTGCGCCGTAAAACCAATTTTTTTCATCCTTCGTCCGAGCAACCTCAATTGAACTCTCCGCACTGCTAAACGAATTTCCATTTATTTTCACATTTTAACATTTCAATTTGCGAAAATGATTACCAACCGCACATGCCACCGCACATGCCCCCGTGGGAGACATGATATCGGTCAGGCGAAAAAAATCGTGTATCATCTGGCGGGCGTATTTTTTTTTTTTTTTTCATATCCCCACAGCCCTACTCCCAGCCCCCGCCGATATGAACATGGGTTCCAACACTTGCCGCTCGCGCACTCAGCATCCTAGCTACACATGTCATGCTCACAGTAAGCCCGCTCGTATATCAGATTGCATGTATCCAACCATGACTCCCACTCCAACTGCCAATAGATTCATCACTCAACAGAAAAAAAAAAGTATCTCATTGTTACAACATCACAATCACCCAGATAACAACACCAGCAACAATCGCAGGATAATAACAAAAAAAAAAAATAATAAAAAAATCAGCAGGCTATGAATATCAAAAAAAAAAAAAAAAAAATAGGAAAACACGAAACTTAAGGGATGATTGGGGAATCACCACTTCGATGAAGTTGTCGACAGACAACAAACAACAGTCACAGGACATTTTGACGATTGCCCTTCGTGTGTACGCAAATCGGATGGGATTCCATCATTTAATGCCGTAAAAAATTGGGGATTACATCGCGAGCTCTGTTATTTTTCGCCACCACCCCAACAGAGATCCCGGCTTTCTTTGATTTCGATGTTCAAGGGACGGCGGTTACTTTTTGCCCTCTGATGGCATGCCTTGGCATTTGTTTCATTTTTTCATATCGTTCGTCATCGCTGTTAACTGTTAAGTGAATTAAATTGTCCTTCATGGCAGCCTGAGGGTCCCCCCAACAAAGCCCACCCGGAGGGGTGATTGTTCGTTGAGATTAGGACGAATGCTTTTTTATTTTGTTTTCCTTTCTTATTACTTTGTAATGTTTTGTTTATTGGCATCAAACAAGGCACCAATTAAGATAAGAAAAATCACAAATTTGACAAGATTGGTTGATTATGTGCTGAGTGGTGGTGGTGGTGGTGGGGGCGCAGTTGCCTGCGGGACACGGTGCGACATTTGACTTACGAAAGAGACGACTGTCACTGCCTGAGATGTAGTTACCTATAATATAGTTGCTAAAGTCTTTGGTGATTAATTGGATGAGGAGTGCCAGTTGATGTGGCAGTGGGCTTAGGTCACTGCTTCCAATTTCGATGCCAAGTTCGATTAAGCTGTCCACATGCACAGTCCTCCAGTTTCCGCGCTAGTAAAAACTTCTCTCTATATCTCTGCAGCCGATTTGTTACCCCAATCATCCGACAAACTTCAATTAAACACACGTTAACAACCACACACAAGTGTGCACGGCTCGCGGCCAAGCCATACCGAAAGGCATTTGTCATTCCGTCATATATGGCGTGCTAACCCGCCACTGTGCTCTCCAACTTTACACACCGTAGATGCGACCATGACGACGACGTCTAACACCTGGTGGACATCGTGCGTCATCCATTTCATCATCATCATTATTGTCGGTTAACTAGCGGAACAGAGAGAGAGACCGCGCACGACCCGCAGGAATTTTGCGCCTCTGCCAGCCCCCACCGACCGCGCCGAGGGAGGACCGCTCCCGATCTAAATCACAGCGTTATTAGGTCCGGTTACGCCGTCTCCAGAGGGAAAACCTATAAGCTCGGCACCAAGCCACCGCTGCGCACAAATTACAACATCGCGTGTTAATGCATCGCCTGCGCGTCTCATTACAGCGACACCACTTAAATGCCACTGCTGCGACGGCTGCTGCGCGCGTCCCCCCTTTCAGTTGGCGGAGACTGGACCGAGAAAAGTCCACCTGGACACACACTCGTATGGTGGTCATTTTCCAATCATTAAAGTGAGTGAGACATAAATGTGGAAATGGAAATGACAAACGTTCTGGCGGATGCGCGCATGCCTCCAGATGACATGGACCCCAACAGTCCGGTTGTCGGTTGCTTGGCCTGTGTGTGTGTGTGAGTGTGTGTGCTGTGTGTAATAACGATAATAACGGCTTCCTTGATTGTGGATCTTCCAATTATAATGCACTGATGTCAGGCGGACATGTGTAACGCAGTCGTCTTGTCAATGGAGCTGATTTGACGGTTGACGCGCGGACTGCCTCGGCCTTCGTTCGGTCATCTGGTGGATTTTGGTGGGCAAATTATCTGCGCACGAGGCTTCTTCCGCTCGCGTCTGAATACAGTCACGAAATGAATGGCTCATTACAATATGTCCATCAGTGTGTCCGGTGCGAGGGCTTGTGATTTGGTGGCGACTGCCACTTCTAGGAGAGGGGGGATCAAACTGCGGCGAGCCATCCCATCCCCACAGTTGGTCAGATAATGAGCATCTTGTGTGATCAGTTTTGTTGTCGTCCACTTCCGAATAGTTTCAGATCTGCGTGAGCCGTCCGACGGGCAGTTCGGACAAGGGCCTGAAAGCGGTTTGGCTCAAAGGGATGCCATTGGAATTCTGATTTGCGTCCGATGTGAGGTAATAGAACTCGCACAGCCGCTGATGTTGGGAATGTTTGTGATGGGGCTTGGACAGGATCATGGATGGGATTTGATGGACCAAGGCGACGGCAATTTATCTAATTAGCATCTGACAATTTGACTCGGTTCAGGATCAGGACATTTGGCGGCAGACACACTCTTCCAATTTCCCTCTGTTATTTCATGCGACTTTTTAGGGATCTAGGCCAAGCAACACAAATTTTCAAATTTCGCTGCATGTACAGGGTCCGCCAAATAACTTTTTTTTTTTGAAAATGCTATAAAAAAAACTACTGAATATTTTCTCAAATTTCTTTTTTTATTTGAAAGTACAATCCTTCCGGTTAATAATGGAAAATAATTTCATTCAAATGGCTGCCTCGGCTGGCCATGCAGTAGCCTACACGATCGGTCCAATTTTTAAGCACATAATCGATTGTGTGCAGCTGTATTTCACCAATGGCTTCACGAATATTGTCCTTTAAAGCGTCAATTGTCTCTGGCTTGTCGGCGTAACACTTATCTTTTACGGCACCCCACAAATAATAGTCCAACGGTGTCAAATCGCAGCTCCGAGGTGGCCAAACGACATCAGAACTGCGGCTGATAGTGCGATATTCAAAAACAGGGCACAAAACATCGAGTGTAGCTTCGGCTGTGTGGCACGTAGCGCCGTCCTGTTTAAACCAAATGTTGCCAATATCCTCCTCTTCAATTTTTGTGAACAAAAATTCGTTCAACATGGCCCGATAACGATCGCCTTTGACTGTAACGGCCACTCCATGCTCATTTTCGAAGAAAAATGGCCAAATTATGCCTCTGATGGACCCAATTCCACACCAAACAGTGACTCGTTTTGGGTATATCGGCTTTTCAATGTATGCGTGCGGGTTTTCTGTGCCCCAAATGCGACAATTTTGCCTTTACATACGCGCCAAGATGAAAATGAGCTTCATCTGAAAAGACGATTTTTTTGGCAAAATCGGCATCTTCTCTAAGTCGATCGCAGGCCCACTTTCCCAGCGTTGTTCAAGCGTACACACAACCATATTCGTTCAGCGGAAGGATAAAACTAATTATCTGTCAAATCAGACATGAGCTAAGTGTTACCATTCGCGAAATAAGCACTAGTTGAAAAAAAAAGTTAGATGCCGGACCCTTTATTTAGGCGCTAGAGGAGGAGCTTTGTCAAATACTTCGTGTGATGTATGAGAACCTTCGTGGAAATAGCGAGCGGGGGATATGTCGGTCGTCGGGAGAAGAACGAGGTTCGGTTCCAACTTGCTGCCTCATCTGCAGAATATCCACTGGAAGGCTTAACCTACAATAAAGTCGGTGTTACCTCACTAAAAGTCTGCACTCGTGTAGTGGAAGGAGTCATTGCTTGTGGCCCGGGCGGCGGCGAAGGTTCTAGGTTCAAATGGTGGACCACATGATACTCTGCCAAGAGAAAGAAAAATTTTACATCAAAAGAGTAGAAAAGGGACCTCATACAGGGTGGTCTGTTTTGAATAGATATGTCTCAAAAATATATTTAAATATATTGGGACCGTATATTTATCAGAAAAGGTTAAGACTTCTCTAGAGGCAGTACCCATTCGAGAAAGACCCAACCCTGGACCCAGTAAGAAGGGAACAGGACCCGACATGACGATGGCTCGAGCTAGTTAGAGACGCAAATTCGCCAACGTATTGCCTTTTTCAAGAACCACCTAATTGATGGTCTTAGAGGCAGCTATGAATGGTTGAAAAATCCAGTCAGCTTCTCAAATGATGTTACATCATACAAGCTGAGCCTGTAGGCTAATAGTCCTTGTGTCGACGTTGCCAATGGTGGTTAAGGCTACTCGGGGTTGATGTTTCTAAAAGCTTTTCTATAGGGAATCTTTGATTCTACAAGGGTAAAACGTTTCCAGTTACTGACGAATTCAACTGACGCGCGCAAGACTCTTCGACATGTCACGTTTTCTCTCAAGTATGCCCCATGAACTTCGTATTGGGATCAATAGCATGTGCTTTTTCTAGAGAGGATAAGACTCGCTTACGACTCGAAGACAATCTAGTTCAAGACATGACAGAAAGTCCGTCTAAAGCTGGCTCGACTGTATCGAAGATGGCTTCCGAAAGAATCCTCATCCTGGACAACGAGTCTGTAGAGCTCCAACCAATTTGCGTGGTTAGTAGCCTTTTAAGGAGTGTTTTCTGAAACGACATCATATCGGAAAAAATCCCAAACAGCCTCGTTTCAAAATGGAAGGCAAATGTTAGTTTCCCACACCTTGTCCCAGGCGTTCATGTCACTATAAGCCCTCCCGCACATAACCACGTACAGGAAACGTAATCCGCACCCTGAACCCTAAATGATTGAGGACCACAATTAACTCGAATATACCCACACTTATGTACCTCCCTACTCTTAATGCATACGACTGCACCTTATGTATACCATATGTAAACAGAATCAGCGGGAACAAGCACCCATGCCCTTAAACAGTCCAACTGCCACACCGCCAGCCACAATAGACTTAGACGGTCGGCAAAGGATCATCCGAATCGGAAAGGAGAACAAAAACAAAACAATAGCAGATAGTTTACAATTGCGCGTCCTGATGTAAGCGGGCCGCACAAAGCAATCCGCGGCCCAAATACCCTATCCGAGGAACAACTGGATTGGCTTCCTAATTGGTATGGGAGATCCTTTTTTTTTCAAGATCTAATGGCATTTCATTTGTGCTCTGTTTACACGCATGCAATGTTGTGATTAAACGAAACACAGTAGCACTCCACGCTACGGCTATATGTGAGCGTCATCTTAATGTCCAGCTTCCTGGGTGTGTACCGAGGACTTGAAGGATGTATATGTGTAATCGTGTTTTTAAAAAAAGGGAATAATGAGTGTAAACAGGGGATTAATGCAAATCGTTCTTTCTATTCACATTTTCATTATGTATTGGGCTCGCATCCCCTGCGTGTACACCGTAGATCCATGAAGTTGATACATAACCAGACCGAGCGCATGCATATATAAGCAACACGAATGCGGGAAAGATGGGAACTCGTCCAGATGCTGTGAGTTCTTAAATTATTTCATAACTTTTGTATTTTGCGCTGTGATTGAGATGAGTCGGTTTGGTTTGGTTTGGATTGGTATATATGCTGGAACTATGATGAAGTCCTTGAAGTTGCATTACACAGCAAAAACATAAGAAGGACCAACTGTCTATCAATGTCTTTCTGTCCGTCTGTCTATTTGGCATGGGGTGATGGGTATAAGGTTGTGTGACCTTTTTTTTTGGCAGCGTTTTACTTATGATGAGTTGTGACGTGGATTATTAAGGATAATGGATGATAATGAAAAATCACAGTGCTGGGTCTGTTGCAGTGAGGAAAATAGTCAGTTGTCGAAGTGGGGTGTAATTTATGTAATCGCGCAATGACAGAAGAACTAAACGATCAATTTTATGCAGACGTTTGCATGGATTCCATTCGTCCTTTATTGAATTGCTGACATATTTTCACAGGTTGCATACAATGGGGTATGAATTTATTAATAGGAAAAGGGCTTCCTAGCTAACTATTTACAAGGACTTTGTTGTTCAAATAAACTCAGTCTCTAACTTATGTCCACATTGCTCCATTGGTGTACCAACGGAGAGCCGAATGATGCGGTTGTTAGCGGAAAGTTGGCTCTCCCAAGTGTCGCAGGGAATTAAAAGGACAACGACACCTTGGAGCTTTAAAATGGAGAGCTTGTAAAATGGATGCACGTATATGATATCAGTGAATCTGTCTGAATTGTTGATTTTGCTCTTGAGGCTGCGAGTGCGGTTGCCAGTTCATTCAGTTTCGTTGAGTGTCTATTGGACATTTGCAGTGAGTTTTTTAACTTTCTCAATTGCGTAGTAAGAGGGAGATATTGTATTCACACAAAGTTTCGAGCTCGAGGTGTTAATCAATTCTGACATTACGATGATAGAGGAACCCAAACAATTGGGTATCGAAATTCCTAGGCCTACAGCCTAAATGACTGCCCGGATTTCGTTCAAACTTCGGATTTGGGGTTAGGGGCTGGGCAATCTCGAAAACGGTACATATGATTGTAGAAAAAGTTAATTTCTATAAGATAATATGGACATTTCTAACTCTATAGCAAACTCAGTTTTTCTATATTATCGTATAATGGATTTTTAAAAAAAGTATTTTTTTTTTTTTTAAAGTATTCTAAAAAATATTTGAAAAAAGGATTTGTTTTTAAATTTGGTTACCTTTGGTTTAGGACCTAAAAACGGTAAGAACGATTTTGAGCAAAATGCATGCTTAGTGTAAAATTGATGTTTCCAAAATCATTGCATTTTCAATTCCAATATTTTCAATTCGAATCACCGGAAACACAAATTTTAGAAACATCTCAAATCTCTAAAACCCATTTTCGATTTGGATAAAACTTTAAAAACCAAGTAATATCTAATACTCAGTTTTCAGCTAAATAAATAGTTAGCAATAGTGTTTCTCATACTATTGTAAAATTTATTACTTTCTTATGCGTAATTTTCCAAAAATCGCTCCACCGATTTCGATCAAAACATATATAAAAGATAATGTAAGTATTCTTAACAAGATCACGTACTTAGTTTTCCTTAAAAAATTCGAATAAATCATTTGTTTTAATTATTTCTCAAAAATTATTTCTCAAATTCCGATCTGTGTTCATATATTTTTTTTAAAAATCAGCACCGCACTTCCATTAAAAATCCAATAAAAGTGACACAAAATGTATTTTTACCAAATATTACCCACTTCTTAATTTTATCAGCCATATTGAATATGCCCCTAGAAATGATTCAACCACTTGGGGCCTTACACAATCAGAAACTACAACTTTATTTGACTCAACATAAGTATTACCAACATTTGCTTATTTTTTGTCAGACTAATCTTTAAAGTGATAAGGTTGTTTTTTCCTTAACTTTTAAAATTGCAAAGCCCATCGCTTTGGGGCGGATTTTAGATTCAGGCTTTGAAATTTACAAATTTAATGCCATTAGATACACTTAAATCAGTTGTTTTTTTTTTCAGTTGCTGATCATTTTCTAGTTTTGTTTATAAAAAAGGACATACATTTCAAATAATTCTGAATTTAAGGTGTGCTGAATTAATTGGATTTTTTCTGAACTTCAAATACATTTTAATCGGTTAGAAACTGCCAGGAAGACGTTTCTTATTTAAAGAAACACATTTTTTCTAATCTAAAAAAAATCTTAAATCTATCAATATGAACATGCGCGCATTTATTTGTCATGACATATTCAATACTTAAATTTGTGACACTAAAAAGTACCTAGAAGCAACGTGCGCAAAGCTCCACAAACTATAGAGTGAGAGGGCCAGAAGAATGTAAGTACAAAGAAAAGGTACAAATGGACTGAGTTTTGAGTCTGATTTGAAATTTGAAACGATCTCTATATCCACCTGAAGCTTCTCTAAGACAGTCTATGGCTTTAGACAGTGTTATTCAGCCTTTTGATGATTTAACACCCGAGAGTAAATATAACTGTCATGAAAAAGCTTCCCAATTCAGAAAATCATACACCGACTAGTCCTGTAGATCCCCTCCAATTGTCTTAGAAGCAAGGTTGCCAGGTCTTCAGCTAGTTCGATAGCCCATTTTAATTATTTTTGTTGACCAAAATGTAGCCCAATCACAAAAAAACAATTTTTTTATAACTTGAATAAGAATATTCTTTTTTAAATTAACACAAAACAAACACATTCTGATGAAAAATAAAACATTACAAAAATGTAGTTGTGGTTGATTTGAAATGTCAAAATCAATGATTGAAATCAGTGAATAAAAAGTAGTGGCAAATTGTAGAATTCCTTAAGAGTAAACTAGTCGGCCAAGATAAAAAAAAAACTGTCCAAATTTAAAGTCCAATTAGGATTTAGCTATCATGGTAAATTTTTAGGAAAAAGTTAGCCGACTCAGTTATAAATTAATGATTTGTGCGGACTTGAGGAGCCAGCCTAAAATTTTTCTGACCAGCTAGTGGCGCAGCAACGTATCAAACCTGAGGTTGTACAACAACGGATATTTTTAAGGCCACTCTATGTCCACTTTCATCTTCGAGGCGACTTGAGTTCAGTTCTTAGGAAAGGCACCTTCTGACTGCGCATCCTTGCAGCTGCCGAAGAAATAATTTAAGGCATTCGTGCCTTAAATGAAGTTGCATCTACTCAATAAGTAAGGAGGTTGTTACATTTATAAATCTGTAACGCTTAGACGACACTCGCATCAATGCCTCTAACTTGAATTATAAAACTCTTGCAACGCTGACCCTTTCATCTTTTATGATCTCCTATTATAGTTAATCTGGCAGCGTTACACAAACCTTTCGAATAGTTCCTCAAATCCCAACCTTCTAAAGAATGATCATCGACTAGCAACAGAAGCTTCTAGGTAACCAAATATGGTTACCGCACAACGACCTACGGGCTATACAAATATACCCTTGACCTAACTTTCTTACCTTTATCTACTTACATGGGGAGACTCCACAGCTCGCTCGGGGTAAACAGAGGCTTCAACTGACAAAGCTCTCTAATTAACCCGGTCGTAGCTATAAACGCCTTCAGTTGCGCACTAAAGGTCGATTGATGTCTTCTCCAAGTATATTCCTACTTGGGCGAACAAGGAAAGCAAGTCCTCATCTACTCGAAGACTCGAAGATTCTACGAATCGGAGCACTTTTGTTCATTCGTTCTAAATGTCCCAGCTATCATAGTGGACTCATGTCAATGTCGACCTTCAGCTCGTAAAACTCGTCGTTGAAGCTTCGCCTGCAAAGCTCTTCATTGACCTACAAACGAACATTTTACGAAGAATCCTTCTTCAAAGCTACCGAGCATATTTTCATGAGCTCTAGATGGAGTCCAAGGGCCTTAGGCTCGGTTAGGTTAGGTTGAAGTGGCTGTCGGGTAGCCGACACACTTAGACCAATGTAAGGTCCCTTGTGATTCCACATGCATCTAAAATTCAATTCTTCCTACTCGTTGAACCAATTGGAGCTTCTGATGAAGCGTAGGAGATTCCGAATGTCTGTGTTTTTTAGATCGTTCAGATCATTATAGTAGAACGTTCCCAAATGGAGTTTTTGTCTTTGTGAGAGGGCCGGACAAGTACAGAGGAGATGGAGAATAGTTTCTTCTTCCTCCTCGTCAAGACAGCTTCTGCAAAAATCGTTTGCAAATACGCCAAGCCTTGTTGCATGCCCGCCTATGAGACAGTGTGATGACACCTATAATTGTAGCACTGACATGCTTCCTATCAAAGGATATCAAGTATCTAGAACGTTTTAGATCCAGCTTTGGCCAAATCCGTTTTGTCGCTAGACATGTCGAGCCGGTTGTCCATCTAAGATTTGCTCTATTGATAGCATCCTGCTTTATTACGAGTTTACAAGTAGCGATTGGAATACTTAACGAATCCTTAACCGGAAGTTTAGGTAGTGTGGTTCCGTGTTTGGCGAGTTCATTAGCCTCGCAATATTATCTGGGATGTCCCTGTGCCCCGGCACCCAACAGAGGTGAATATTGAACTGCTCCGCCATCTCTATGAGAGACGAACGACAGTCTTCGGCTGTAATAGAATTTGTAGAGACTGATTCCAGGCACTTGATAGCAACTTGACTATCCGAGAAGATACGGATATCTTTAGCAGATATCACGTTTTCTTTCAGCCAAGATAAGACTTCTTTTATCGCCATAATTTCCGCCTGAAAAACGCTACAGTGATCAGGAAGACGGAAGGAGAGACTAAGATTTAATCTGTCGGAGAAGACACCACCACCAACACCATCCTCAGTTTTCGAACCATCCGTGAAGAAGTGGATCGATTCATCTGGTGGGAATGGAGACCTTGAAGTTTCTATCGAACTTTAGTTCTGGTGTGGTGTATTCGATGTTTCCTGGAAGGTTCTAAAGATCGTTCAGGATAGCAGCATGGCCAGTTGTTTTGCTGGTCCATTGTGAAATGGCTTTAAGGCGTACGGCTGCGGAAGCCTTACTAATAATCATTTTTCAGCTTCACGCTAAATATTTTGTGGGTCATAAAATCTGGACACTAAATATGATTATTAGTGCCGCGCAATGTCCTCAACGTGTTCGAGATAAGTTCCAAGGAATCTCCCATTATCAAGATTTTTTCTTCGTTCAGTTTCTGTCGAGATGTTGTTGTCAGAATTTTTAGCAGAGCCGATTGGTAGAGTCAACGACACTGATGGCACGCAATGCACTATGGACTGGACATGCTGTCTATCAGGCCTACACAGAATCCGTACTGTCAATTTCATTCCAATTCCAATCCTCCCATCGAACTCCGGGCGACGAATTTCATTTCAGTGTCAGTGACAACCAGTGGCAATGACAATGTGATACTGACAGCAGCTATACCATCTTCAGGCCCTATTTAAAAAGCAAGGAACCTGTACGGGTCTGCCTATACCCAGATCGACTGCCTACCATAAGTAACATCTCTGCCACGGTATCGAGTTCGAAATCAAGTTTCACTTATCAATGCAGTCCGCGCACGAACCGCTAACTGTGTAGTTTTCCCTCGCTCCATCAAGTCGGTTTGTGTCATAAATATCTCTCTCTACGAGAGGCACGCGAGCCGCTGCGGCCGACCGCCAATTAAGCCAATTAAGACTTTTACAAATTAATTAAAAGTTGGTACATCCAATTAACTGTGATTTAGTGTAGCAGAATACGGTGACGCACACTCCGCCGTTATATTTGATTCAATTTAACTCACGCTCTCACCCCATCAATCATAAACGAATCCTCTACAATGTTTCAACGTTCGTCGCCAAAGCAAACATCAACACACGCAAGAAGTTGCCGTGTTGATCCCCAACAGGGTATCACTCGGGGCCCAATAGATGACCAAGGATGAGGCGTCACAGTCAAGGTAAATGCTTGACCAAGATGCAAGAATCCGCTGCAGCCACCACACTAATGGCTGTAACAAGACTTTCCCATTATCCGCATGCGAAGCGTCTCCTTATCGCTGCCGGGTATGTTAGACAACAAGAGGTTGGCTCTCGAGAGATTCAGCGCAGCGCACTCGGCGTCCCAGATTGTGGCAGCTGATAAGGATCAGAGATGCTGATGTTGTCGTCTTGCGATTCTTAAATATATTCTCGGTTCAGATGGTCAGCGTTATATATGTTTGGATGCGGTTATGTGTGCGCCGATCGGTTGGTCGTCTATCTGGCGAGTGCTCTGCTTGCGGATATCTCCTGAGGAGATACGGAAAGCAAGAGGAAGAGTGGCAATGAGTTTGTGCTTGTTGTGTCATGCGGCTTAGATAAGTGTGCAAGAAACTGAACAGCTACGCGCAGCGTGACCTTTGAATGGGACTGTGGTATTGCATAGCTTCAATTGGATGTGACTTGGACGTGGGCTTGATTGATCCTAGGGAACTAGGACTGGAGGGCGAAGAGAAGGACTCTTAGAACCAGAAAAGAGCCGCTTAGCGTAGCCATTGGAGATATCTGCCTGGGGGGAGCTGAGTGCGAAGGTGGACCGAAAAAATGGGATCAGGAAGCACGTCACGTTTGTAACTTTCTGTAGCACAAATCGCCCAGGGATAGAAGGCACCTTTCTTGGACACAAAAGCCACCCATGGAGTGAACGGGGTGTTAACTCACAGGCATAACCTTCAAATGAAATCGATCGTTTGAGGAGCATTCTCGCTTAGACGTCCGTTTTTTTTTACTTAGACAGCGATGTTCAGTAGATGGCTCGGAAACCAAAAGTCGACAAAAAGTCCAATATAGAGTTGAGAGCGGTCTATTGGTCTATTTTCTTCCCCGGATGTCTTCTTACCTTTCCTGAAGCGAGGCCGCAATTAATAAGCAATTTCCTATCCCAGAGACTGCCGATGGCTATGCGGATGGTAGCCTTCCTAAAGGCTTTGGACACCTCTTCAAGGAACTTGGGCATTTTTCAACCAGTACAGTGCAAGACGTCCCCATGCTTATAGTGACCAGCATATCATCACTTACCTACCTTTGCTTCCTTTTTTGTGGGGCAAACAAATTTCTTTGTACAGAGGGTGCCTGGTATCTGGACACAAAGGCTGCCCATGTAACCCCACCATATAACCTCACGTAACCATCTAACAGTCCAACGAGATGCTCACAAGTGCATCCTGTGACCATCTCGTTGGACTGTTCGATGGATGTTGTGGATGTTGGAGCGGCTGAGCTTTTTCGACCGTGTGAACGGACGTTTGAGTTTGCGCCAGACTTTCAGCTGGCACTTTGAAGGGAATTATGAGTTGAGCAAGGCAGCCTCCTTAAGCTGAGCAACCGCAACAATCGACCCAGTCACTGGATTCCTTAGAATATTGTATGTATATACCTAGATCATATAATTTAGGTGTCACTCTGTCGGTGTAGTCCTTCAGAAGCTTGACACAAACCGCACAACTGAAAGGAGGTTTCTTATACCGACAAAAATTGCCAACTTCTGCTATACATGCGATGACAAGAGTGAAATCTCAGAGTGTCTGCATCCATACCGCACTGGGATCAACAATCTGGTGGCGGGCATATCTCAATTTTCATCTGAAAATGAAGCCTCACCGAAAATATGACGGCCAAAGCCGCATTCGTGTGGCATATGCACGTCAAATGCAAGACAGCCGCATATCCTTTCAATTTTGTTTTAATTCCTTTCGACAAACTTATGCAGAGATGTATACACATTGTTTGGCTATTTTGTTGCACATTAGCCTCAGAAAATCATGGAGAAAAAAAATTAAAACTGCTTAAAGGCAAACAACCTTTACACATCCTTTACTTGTGGGTCTCGCACTCTCCATCAAACGCCGATATCAACAGGAAGAGGAACAGCAAAATGCTGAAATCTGCATCTTATCGGTCTCCTTTGTTGGCCAATTATCCATCGAGATACAAAACAGAAGGATTTTCGATGTTTTTTCTCTCTTCTCCAGCAGCGCCGTGTGTGCATTGTCCTTTTTGTATGTGGGTTTTGTCTTTAGGGATGCGATTTCGATTGCCAGCTGAGGTAATTGGTTGTATGCGCCTTGAACTTATGCCGACGCATGATGCTTCTGTTCGAATGGAACGTAGCGCCATGCGCTTAAGGATTTTACGCTCGAAAAACAAATGAAACGAGCCCAGCCAGCATCCTGCCACCATTCAGGTGCAGCAGCAGAGTAATTATTCATTTTCATTGTAAGAAAGTGGATGCGCCTCTCTAACGAGATTAGGGAAGAATTAAGTTCCAGCTCCTCGCAAGGACACACGATGGACTTCATTAATCAAATTCATTTGCACAGGTATGCATGCGTTTGGTTGCAGAATTCTCCAGGGGAGAAAATTGAAGCGGAACATCTGAAGGACGAGATTCATTAGGACGAAATGCGTTGACAATTTCTTTGTCTGGCAAATGAATGCAGCGACAGAGAGGCGCCTCTGGGCGAGTCTGGCCGAGTGGAGCAACTTGATTTCCCCAGAGAATCTATATCGAGACGCTTGTCGTCGGTTCCATTGAAATGTGTTCTTGTGTCAGAGGTGGGCCACCCGTGGAGCGCATATCAATTAATTCGAATAAAGTCGTAGATCCTTATGTTGAAAGGGAGGGATAGTAGAAATGCCCGTTATTTCTTTGAAAAGAAGAGTTGCCAAGTCACGGCGGATAATTGAATTTGAGTTGGCTGGCTGTCCGTCTTCGGAGTTCTGGCCGAATGTTCATTTTTATAAGACAGATATGCGTCTTAAACTTCGTTTACCGTATGATAACGGCGGTATTTTTCCAATAGAAATTATCAGCGGGTTTTCGTTGCTTTTTCATTTGCTTTTGCCGCGTTTTGACTTGGATTTTCGACTAATTTTTAGACTTTTTTTGAGGCGTTTTTCATCCTATTTTTGGACGCTTTTCGGGCGCTTTTTTTAAGTGTTTTTTGACTCATTCCTTACTTAGGTTTTCGACTTATTTTTGGGCTTAATTTCAACGCATTTCTTGTCTTATTTTTGGAGGCTTTTCTGACGTGTTTTTAGCGTGTTTTCTTTTCCTTCTTCTTTAGACTTCGATTTGTTTTTTGACGACGATGTTTTTTGCTCGTTTTCAAAATCGGTTTCGGCGCCTTTTTACTGCTTCTTTCAAATGGTGTTTTCCGATGCATTTTTAACATCTTTTTCGATGTTATTCTCATGCGTTTTTTCTTTGTTTTTTTGTCACATTCTCCATTTCATACTTGACATTTTTTCTAAGCGTTTTTCGACTTATTCGAACACCCTTTTTGACACCGATTTTCTACCGGGTTTTCACGTTCTTTTGACGAGTCATCAATTTATTCTTTCGTGTTTTCCAAATCTTCCTCCTTTTTATCAAATGGGTTTCCGACGCTTTGTTGATGCATTTTCTAAACGTTTTTAAAGACATTGCGACGCGTTTTTTAACTATACCTTATCGAGTAATTTTTGGACATTTTTTACGACCTGATTTTCGCCTTATTTTTGGCCGTTTTTCTGACCCGTCTTCGAAGCGTTTTTCGACTTATTCTTAATCGCTTTTTGACTTATTATTAGACCTTTTTAACGCCGTTTCGATTTCTTTTTCGACTCCTTCTTCGACAGTTTATTGAGGAATTTTCTGACGGTTTTTTTTTATGGTTTTGTGAAGATAGATTTGCAGACTAATATCGGGTTAATTTATTGAATTTTTCGATTCATATCTCGACGCCTTTGGGAGTCACTTTTCTGTTTTATTTGTGTATGCTTTTCTGACACGTTTTCGAAACGTTTTCCGATTTGTTTTTGACTCGAATTTGAAGTTCTTAGCGCATTTTCCATTTTTCTTTTTTCGATGATTCCTTGAGGCATTTTTTGACGCTTATTTTAATGCTTTTGAAGCGTTATATAAAATTTTCGACGCGTTTTCGATAGTATTGCCAACTTGCTTTTCGATGCATTGTGGTTTATTTTTCGATGAATTCTTAAGGATCTTATGAAGCATTTTTCGACGCATTTCTCAACGTATTTTTTTTATTCGAATTTGATTAGTTTCCGAAACGTTTTCTGTTTTATTTTTGAACACTTTTCTGATACGTTTGCGAAGCGTTTTCCGGCTCATCGTTAAGCGCATTTTTGACGCTTTTTTCGCCTTGTTTAAAACGTTTTTTCAACTTATTTTCGTTTTGTTTTCGACTCGTTTCTCTACGCTTTTTTGATGCGTTTTTCGATGCATTTCCGACGCTTTTTTGACTCGTATCTGTAATTTGTAGAGAGGAAGGAACTGACTCCTGCAATTTTCAAATGTCGGCTGCTTAACTGGAAGCACCCTCCCTTGCCAAAAAAAAATCCATTAAAAAGTTTTTTTGCCACCAGTCGCTTCCACCCTCCATAATGGATCAGAAATGCTGACCATAAATTAAGTCCCTTCCCGCCCCTCTCCACAAGTCCATTTGCTCCTGTCCATTCAAATCATTGACCCCTGATACATTTTGCATATTTTCATTTAGAACATGTATTTTCTTTCCTTTGCCGAAAAAGGAGAATTATTAACACATCCCTTCACGGGGACAAAAGGACCAACGACTCGCCGCATCGCATTCCCAAATTTCCATCATCCAATGGCAAACATTTTTTAATCAAAAAACTGCTGAGGGTGGTTGCTTAAAATTTGTTAGCATCCACCCACCATCTTAATTATAAAAAATCGTCCACTTACACTGGGATATTTGCATGTGGACTTCCACCAAAAGAAAAAAAAAAAAAAAGACCTCATTCAAAAGGACTCATCCATTCGTAAATTCTGTCATGATGAGTTTCATATTTCTATGCAAGTCCTTGCTTCCACCCCGTTTTAGACGGCGAAAACTTTAACCCCAAAAAATAAAGGATTCACTTACCTAAAAGGACATGAGCTAGCTCCCACACACATCCGTATGTATCCGTATATGCGCGTGGGTTTAATGAAAATGCAGCGCGGGCTTCTGTGGGGTAGTAAAACTCATTTGAATGCGAGTGCCACGGTAATAAGTTATCCATAAATACATACACATGCACTTGAGCCTATGGGCTGTATTTGTGTGATAATGACATACTTCCTAGAGGCATATACTCATATTTGCTGTAGTACATCCTGCCGTTGACGATGGCGTATTAATTTTGATGGTAAGTACTTGCATGTGCGGCTGGCGTATGAATTTACTGCCAAAAGCATTAAACAGAACCAAGGACCTAGGGCTGGTGAATATGACTATGTGTATATTTATTTTTTTCAGTTCACAATGACAGCACTCAACTCATAACGCATTCGCATCGATGTTGAACACATTCCACACCCCTTCTGCGATAGTAGTTGGCTTATCCTTGGAACATGAGTATATGCGTGCGGTTATGTACTTCTTCGAGAGCCCAGCTACCCTGCTTATGATAGAGCCTACGGAAATCAAGGGTTGACGAAGTTAACAGCCAGACATGACAATGTGCTCACTGTGATTTGAGTTGCGTCGATCAACCGCGAAGGGTTGCAAAGTTGCCTGATGCGAGTTGGCAAGGCATAGTGAGAGTAATGGCTGCGAAATTGAATCCGCGAGTCCTTGTAATCTTCCGTTCCGTCCCGTCCCCAGTGTATACATTACGAATATGTCAATATTAAATTTTATCTGTTGTTTAATTACGGCACTGTGCCGGGGCCGGATGGAGACGGTGCTCTCGCTCACGCGGTATAGTATATTGTAATGAGTTGCACAAACAATAGAGGGACGCCATTGTGTTGTCATAGCGAATTTGTGTATATCTACGCTTGTTTGTCATCCGTTGAGTGGCTTGGTAGTAGTGGATTATTGAAGCTGCCACGATATGGAAGGCATTTTGAAATTATGTTGTTCGATGCTATGGGAATGGCCTTTTAAGGACCTTGTTGTGATTGCGCTCTCATTTGGCTGTAATTATGTGCTGTTGACTGATGGAGATGTAGAGCATGATGGACATTTTAAAATCAACGACGTAAGGTATATTGGCTGAATTCCACTCTACGGCTTCAAGTGGCGTTAAGTGAGTAAATGTGATTTCGGGAATACTACTGGCATATCCCTACCCAAAGGCATTACTTTTGGGGTTGATGCCGTACTCACACGGTGATGGTGGCGAATCTGCAGGATTTTAATATCACCTGGGAGTTGGTAAGAAGCTGCTACGTCAGCCAAGCAGATTACAAATTTGCAGTCAGTTCTGAGTCGATTGAGCGGCTTATACCTACAGGTATGTATTGAATCGCTTCCGATTGGGGTCAAATATTTCTTGCCCCCCTTACGGAAAACTAGCGCAGCGTTCTTCGTGAAAAGACAGGCGGGGAGTCAAAACGCAGCTTTGGGGAATACCTCCAACCATTTGACGGACAAGAAACCGATTGAGAACGACAAGAATCAAATAGTCCGAAAATATGTATTCTAACTCTATTTAGAAGAGGCTCATTTTAGACAAGCGAGGCTGATTTCAAAAAGAACAGTAATTTTCCTTTCATAATCAGACAGGTGGAGAGTTTGCTTTTTCACTGAGGCATAAGTCAACAAAACACCACAGAATCTACAATTTACTAGGGCATTCACGAAATGTCAAAAGTTGACGTCCTTACCAAGAGAGGTCCAAAGAATTTTAATAATAAAAACTAGTAGGCTATAGACGTGGAAGTACATTTTTGTTTGTTGGCAATAATTATGTGACCTACATATTGTACGACTGATTTTGTTTAAAGGCTGACTTGTCACGCAACAACTTGAAGGTTGACAAGTGATTAGGGGACTTGAAAGCTTCAAACTGGATGACCTGTAGATATATCCTGCTTTTGACTGCCGTTTTCACACACTGCGAATTTAAATGCAGCACGGTCTTCGAAAATATACATTAGGGGAGACCGGGGCTAGTTGGCTTCAGGACCAAGTCGACTCACTGACATTTATTTTAAAGAGTAGAGTTGAACTGCGTGTCCATTCTGTTTTTACATTCAAAACAGATACCTGTTTACTCTCCTGTTGTATCTCGTGATGAGTGCACGAAGGGATGCCAGATGTCCCGCTTTTGTCCCGCGAGTATCCCGCAAAATGTCCCGCACTGAAAATGTGTCCCGTAAAATGTCCCGCCTTCAACTTGTATTAATTATTATTAAATTAAATAAATTACAATTAATAATGGCTTCCTACACAGAAATTATAGCGCTTGCCCTAGTTAGCTATAATCGTAGCTTACAAAGTGTGAAGTGCACCTTAATTTGATGATGATAGTTCAGTGGTCTGAGTCGAAAATTGGGTAAGTTTTTTTCAAAACCATAAATTTCGAAATTCTATGTAATTTTGTAATTTCGTCGTCTATTTCTAATGCAAGCTCTGAAAGGATATTCAGTTTCATGAAGAACTCACGCAGAGATGAGCGTAATCAACTTTCTATGGAAGTACTGGAAGCAGAGCTCTTTGTAAAGCAACATTTTTCGATAATTTGCAGGGAATTTAAGGATTTTTGCGAAACTGACTTTGAAAAAAATCAAATAGTTTCGAAAATAACTTCATCCAATAAGTACTGAAATTTTGAGATTGACTTTCGAAGTATTGCATCTTTTTTTTTATAAAAAACTTTGATGTGTAGTTAACTTTACTTAACTTACCTATAATATTGCAATTAAATCGAAGAATTTAATATAAATTAGAAGCAATATAATATTAAGTGAGATAGTTCCTCTTTAATTTTAATTGTTATTACTTTCGTAAAATGAATTGTTATTTTCTACTGTTCCTATTATAGAATTAATTTTTGCTTACATATTTATGTAAATATGGACTAGTCAAAACAAAGACTGGTAAAATACTATCTTAATATATAATCTTCATATAGAATATTTATTATTATTTATATGAAGTTGTGTTCCTTGTTGAATTTTTGCTTTTTAAAATACGAAAACAAAATACGTTGTGAGCATTTGCTTTGCAAAAGCTACATAAAATGTACAAATATGAATTAAAAGACTCACTCAAACCAAATTTTACTTATTAAATGTAAATTAAAATAAAAACGATTTTTTCACTTCAAATGCGAAAATGTCCCGCAAGCTCATTTTTCAGAAATGACATCCCTAAGTGCATGTCATTCAAGAAATATTAAGGAAAAACTATTTTTCGCTACCGTAACTTACTTTATTTCTCCAATTTTCCTTTTTATGGCTTTTTTCGAGCCTGGCTAAGTTTTCGTTAAACTAGACGAACGCTACTTTTATCCAAAGCCACACTAAGATGAGTGTTTCTACCAAAAATCGGATTAAAATCTCTTGTACATCATCAGCCATCAGATGTTTGCTTCAACAGATATAAAATGATCAAACACTTTTCCAATGCACATGATCCCAAAGCAACCATGAGTGTTCCTACTTAAACGTGCCCTTTGTCAACATTGTCCTATCTATCAACTCATCATGTGACATCTTTTAAAAGTCATGGTCGAGCTATAGGAATAATATTCAGCCAGCATCCTTAACAAAAGGCGCATTGACTCTAAAACAACAATGTCACCTCGAAAAGGACACACTCAAACTCCGACTCCAACGAAAAGGAGACGAGAAAAACAATTAGTAGAACAACTAAAAGACACTTGTTCGCCTCTTCAAAATCACACATCAACATCACCCAACAGTGTCACACAGACACAAAAAGTCCCCTCAATTTAGACAAAAAAAAAAGGATAATCGAGCGTAAACGTAAAGAAAATATACCTGTTGGCCATGTCCAGTCCATCGCGCATTAATCTTACACACATCCAGATCCGAGCAGCAATTCCAGAGTGCGACAGAAAGAAGTCAAGCTAACAACAATGCCGCACAAAGGACAGTCGTCGCTCGTCGACCAAGAACAAATGTACTCGAGCGTCTCAAACACATGTCGAATCGCTAAATGACACAATCCATGCAAGTAGAGGTTAATGGATTCCACTTTCCTCTTTTGACAGATCGTTTTTAGAGCTGAGCTCACTCTCTGCTGCCACTTGATGGTGTAGGCTCAGGGGTGTGCGCAAAGCAGTGTCACTTCAAGTCAATGCCCAAAATCTATTGTATTGTCCTTCGGATCATCATTGTCATTGTTGGTCGTCGGTCCTCGTCGTAGGTGCTGTTCGTGTTGTTGTTGTTGGTTGATCAATGATCGTGTGAGCCGTAGACGATCATCCTAATGACAGACCGGTGAAATGGCCTTTGGCTTAGATGGGGATTTTTTTCTTTTTTTTGTTCACCATCCTCATCGCCCCTGATGACTGTTATTATAGGGACAGCATACGAAAAAGAAAAAACACCTTCAATTAAGGACGACAGAGGGAAAATCAAAATCAATTCCATTGTGCGAGGATTATTACAAGTGGATGAAAAATGTCGACTCAAATGCATCATCAAGGACATTGAGTAAGGTGGCGGTGATTTTTTGATTTTCAGACGCCGCCAGCCGCCCTATGATAAATGACAAATGAATCGGACGAATCAGCGAAACATTGAGAAGAAATTTCCTGAGAAAGTGGAACACGACTTGGATTTGATTGATTCGTTCCGCATTCGTGTTTAGATCGGACGCAGCAAAGAATAAACGATCGCGAAGGATCGTTTTCTAGGAATTTCTCCAAGACCGACTGTCGCGCAGTCGACATATGTTTGCTCGGGGTGCCTGTGCCTGATGGTTTCGCTGATCGATTGCTCTGAGGCCCGAAAGGATGCGTTCACAATTTTATGGGAATTCCCGTGAAAGACGACGCGCTATCCTGATCAAATAAGTATACAACCACCGGCAGACGTTTTGAATCGGTTTACAGCATATACCATTGTTAGCTGCCAGATCGGAATGATGTCCTTTTGTCTCAAGGAAAGAGTCTTGTCGATAATAACCATAAAATTTGATTGCGTTGCGGAGTGTTGCGTACATACGAGCAATAAACGAGATCGCGCAAGGCCGCTTCGAACGAGTGCTGTGTGTAGGTGCTACGTTTATGAAGAGTCGCTGTTTGGGAGAGCGGCATGTCCTTCAAGTGACGATCGAATGTTTGAGTTAGTCGATAGTGCGGGTATAATTGGAAAAACATTTCACGGGGCAATATTTGCGCACGTCAAACATCATCCTGAAGGCCTTCTCAAGGACTTTTTATTTTTTGACCAAAATAACTCTTAGTAGACACTCGTGGATTGATTTTTACTACTTTGGTGAGGTAAGTTAGGAAGTAACATTAGAAACTGCAACACGAAATGTTAACGAGGACAGCTATTGGTCCTGCCAAAATGACAGTTTGCATTCCACGTGTCTGCCTAAATCAGAGACAATACTGAGACCCCAATCCTCTTGGCTCCGGCATGCTTAATTTTATTTTTATAAATTCGCCATACTGTTTTTCCATCGGTGTTATGCCAATTTAGAATCCGTCAGCCATGCAAAAACATATAATAAAAGCTGCCAACTGCTGCCAACCGTGGGGGAATGTGCTAGAGTTCGGGAATACCACATTTTAACATTTTTTATTTTCCCTCCACCAATCTACATTGCTGATTTTTCATAAATATTTTAAGCAAAGGTATACTTATTCCATAAAAAAATGCAATCCACACGTAACGAATAATTTCAAATTTAACGTATAAAGTTCAATGAACGCTGCCAGCAACTTTGCCCACAGCGGAAGTGGCTCATATTTTTTTCGAGTGTGTTGTTGAGCCGGAATTTTTGAAGTTTCGTCACATTTGTCAATACGAATTTTTGTGTATCAATACTAACGCACCAAATCGTGGTCACTCCGTACAAATTTAGCTCGCAGGCAAAGTAACGGGAACTCGGCCAAAGTTGGTGGTCTCAGTATTGCCTCTGGCATAAATTGGGCGTCTAGTCCATCTAGTTATGAAAGTTGTTCCTTTTGATATTCCAAAATTGTTTCTTTTTTAAATCTTTGTATACAGATATAGCAATAAATGAAATGTCAGAATTTACCGCAGGTAAGCATCCAAACCATAGAATTCGTTGTGTCCCTTGCGTTGTCAGATCTGTCAACATTTACCTATTCAACGAAAGGATAACATATTCATAAGGACAGTCACATATCCATTGCACAAACTAATTTTCTCTGCATAATTATTGCATAGACAGCTTTTTGCAAGTGAACTGTCAGCGCTGCTTTACATTTGCACCAATAAATGTGTTTTTTTCTCAATTCCTCCAATGACCATGACAGTTGTTCTCATTATCTCAATGTGTCGCTTCATCACGTTCCACTATTGACTTCTCCACTGGTGACGTAATGCTCCACTGATTTACTGATCCACTGCTTCAATGATTTCGGCGTCCCGCCTTTGCTTGCCCCCATTACGCTTTGTTCCATTTCCATACAGTTCCACAAGTGTTTACCTTTTGCTTTATTTGTGGCCGGAAATAGTACAACTGTGATGACGCAAATACTGAATGAGCGAAGTTCTCGAAATTGTTTGGGAAATAAAACACTTTTGCGATGATCTGTCAGCGTTTGTTTCCCATCCACACTTTGCCAACGCATTCCACTTCAGCGTGAACCAAACTAGCTCGACCAAGCTCAACCTCAAAATAAAAGTTGCAAATAGACAACTAGACAATAATTGACGACTGAAACTCCCGAAATTCATGTACATAAACACCGTAAAAAACTGTTCTTGTCAATGAAATGTCACAATTTCCAAATATTCGCTGGGTCATATTTCTCAATTCGCCTTCAAACGAATACTCTAATGGCACTTCTTTGACGCTCCACTGTTCCAAACAATACTGGCCCACTGTTCCACTCTACTCTGTTCCACTGCTCCATTATTCCACTTCTACACTGTTCCAATCTTCATAGTTCAATTGCTTCCACTGTGCCAATCCAAATGCATTCCATTTTATTTCTAACCTTAGCAATCTATTCTTTGTGCAAACATTTTCAAATACATTCCAATTCCTTAAAAATAAAAAGAGCAGTCGCACTTGATTCTGATCATAAACTAAGTTTGTTTATATTCTGATCAACTTCCGAAGGATTTACATTTCCGTTGCACAATGAACCAATCTACGGTGACGTTCAAAATCACCCTCACATCGGATCCAAGGTTACCCTTCAAAGTTATTTGCGTTCCAGAGATGGCTCCATTCACCGCTGTTCTAAAATTCGCCGCCGAAGAGTTCAGAGTACCCGCTGCGACAAGTGCAATAATCACTGACGACGGCATCGGAATCAGTCCCCAACAGACAGCTGGTAACGTCTTCCTCAAGCATGGCTGCGAGCTACGTCTGATTCCTCGAGATCGTGTGGGCTAATTTAGCGTGTGCAAATTGTTTTTGTATTTCATTTAAAAATATATAAACATAAAATATATAGGACAAAAATATTGTTGACTGTGTCTTGAATTTCCCCATTATGTGGAAGAACATTCGCGTATACAGCGCATAGAGGATCCACAATCCGTCAATCAATTCTTATTTCTAAGGAACCGGGTGTCAACTCTGCCTTTCACCACAAAAAGGGGAACCGATAGGATAAGGCGAGACCCACATTCAGCTGATAGGACTTGCCTTCTATAAGTTTTCGTCTCTATAACTGCTGATTTGGCTAGTTCGGTGTCAGTTACTGCCACTTTGCTTGACTTTCTACACCCTCTGTCGTTCATAAATCAAACCTGACAGAAAAACGTCCATTGGTCCGGGTTTGTAAGGTTATCACACACAAAGCAGACAAAGTTGGCGCACAGTTTTCTCTCGGTCTCATTCAAATGACAAAATTAAGGTCACCACTTCCACGACATAATTTCCACCACACACATTTAAATAAAATATTGTTTTCCACATTTCCCACGCACACATTGCCCCCCTGTTGCATTCACCAAAAATGCCCGCGACTAAAAATAGTGTAATCCAATCCAAAGTCGCCAGGTTAACAAATCATCCTCAGATCAGCAAACATCGCCCGCAACCGCAACCTTAGTTATGACGATAGGCACCCACACCAGGCATCTGAATCTGTAGCAGAATCTAAACTACAACAAAGGCGCAACATTAAAATTAATAATTCATTTCATTAAGATTCATTGTCCCATGCAAAGGCAATCGACTCAAGTGTTGTCGTTGTCGGTTGTCGTATATATACCCACCCAGTGCGGTGTGAGAACCAAAATGTGTCACTGAGCGACGATCGTATCTAAAGTTTTGGTATGAGATACCGAAACCGACACCGAAACCGAAACCGCTTCTTCACCTGTCCAAGGTTTCCTTCGAGTGACTTTTTCTGTCTGTCGTTCTCATTGTCCCCCTCCGGAGTGACTGACATTATGCTAAATAGACGCGTCAGCAACCTAGACTTCCTCTCTTAATCCGTGTCGTTCTACGCCGCCACTGTTGGGAATCGAATTTTAGCATAGATACGAATCTATGCTTCCTCTGATCTCGAGCAAGGCTTACAGGTTCCAGATCTTGCGGCGAAATAAAAAGTGTCGTCTTGTCAGAGTAAAAAAAACTTGAAATAACAAAGAAACATGACAGGGAGTTCCATTTCCATCATGCAGTGCGGTCAGCTCAAAGCCAATTTAGACAACTAATCATAAATGGTAATTGCCAGAGGGAGGACGACGAGAACTGTAGGTAACGGGTAACAGGAACCCCCGGTCCATAGAAAAACAATGAAATTACAAGGGGCGTTAGCCATGAAGACGGACTTCACGTTTACACTGTACCACGCGCAGCGGCGACGACGATAATAAGCGACGAGCGTCATAAATATTCACATTAGCCAAGACGTCACATTTGGCTGCACTCACACAAGACGAGCACACAGCGAACAGGTTGAAGATGAGCCAACAACTGCATGACAATTGCAGTGTGTATGAACGATGTCGTCACTCATCGATGGACTGGGAATGAAGTGGATGGTTGGCTGGATGGGGCCCATCGTGGACAGGGAGGGTGAATGGACCGTATTCCGGTAATTTCGCGGTACAAAATTACCGTATCCATTGCTAATTGACTGCTTAAGAAATATTCGTATATTCATTGGTGCCGCGCAAGTGCGTGTGAAGCAGTTTATTGCACAAACTAACCGCTCTGACACCTGTCAAATGACCAATGGATTGGTGGGACTTTCTGCTGGTGAAGTGAGATGTCAATCAATCGAGATAAAGTGTTTACTATAAAAAAAAACGGTTGCCGGAGAAGATTAATTGTCGGTAACATCTGGTCTTGTTCGAGGAGGCAGAGGTCGCTGCTTTAGCGCGATATGAGTGCGTTTCAATACTCTTGTATACTGCTTCTGAAAATAAATAATTAAATTTGAAATATTGTCAAACAAAAATAACAAAAATAAATAAATAGTTGGTGCAAAAGGTCCGTAAGGACCCAAGGCCTAGCTTCTCACAACCATTCGTTTTGTGTGAATTTTTCATTTTTGGAACGGTAACAATTTTAACGGCTAATTGAGAAGCTCTTTAATGACAGTTATACTCTCGGATGTTTGTCAGACGCTCGCGAGAGGTGGCGCAGTGGAAAAAAAACCTAAGCTGGAATTTGGGTTTTTGCGGGATTCGAACTTGGGACCGTCGTCAAAAATTCATTCAAAAAAGGGTCGGAAAACGAATGGAAAAGGCGTCAAACATAGCTCGAACATTTCGTCGAAATTGCTTCAAGAATTCATTGGAAAAAGCATCCAAAACGTTTGTAAAACGCGTCTAAAATTAGTCAAAAATATGTAAAAAAAAAAAAAAAGGAATCATAAACTCTTCAGAGATTCGTGGAGTAGAAAATGCATCAACCAAGCCTCAAAAACAAATATAAAAAAAAAACGAGTCGTAAAGACATCAACACGGGTCGAATATTGTGTCTTCAAAAACGAGCTAAAAAATCGTCAAACATGTGTCGTTGAAAGGGTCAAAAAACGCATAGAAAATCGAGTAAGAAACGCGTCGAAAGAAAAATCAAAAGCTCTATAAAATCTTGAAAAAAACGTATCGATTCAAAGAAACGTCAAAAACAAAAAATCGCAGAAAAACCACAGAAAAACGTAAAAACGTATCAAAAATGGCCAAAAACAAGTCCAAAGCACGTTCAAAAAGGCATCTGGGAACGAATAACAAAACCGACGAAAAGAGCATCTAAAATGAATCCAAAAAGGGGTCTTATAAGCATAAAAATGTAAGTCAAAAATAAATCCAAAGCTCTTCAGAAAATCAAAGAAGCATAAAAAAAAACAGTAGAAACAGAGCTGGAAAACAAGTCGAAAAATATCGAAAATTGAAAAATATTTAAAATGCCTCAAGAAACTCGATCAAAAAGAATTCAGAAAAACGTGTCAAAAATTCAAAAATGCATCAAAAATTCATTGACAAACGCGTGAAAAAAGCCGTCGAAAGGGCGTTCCAAAACGCATCTAAGAACGCATTACAAAACCGTCGAAAATGCGTCGAAAGTAGGGTCAAAAAATGCCAAAAACATCTAAAACCGAGTCAAAAACAAATCAAAAAGCTCTTCGAATATTAAAAAAAAAGTGTTAAAAAAAATGGAAATGTGGAAAGTTGTCAAATATACCTCGTCGAAAATGCTTCAACAATTCATTGGCAAAAAAAAAAACTAAAAAACGCGTCTTAAGTCGCGTCAAAAATTGCATCAAAGAATTCGTCAAAAACATGACTAAAAAGGAGTTGAAACACTTCGAAAATGCGTCCTCAAAAATGCTTGGTGATGTATCTATTGAAGGACTTAGAGTCAAAAACTCAGTCTTGTACTCCCAGACCGCCTTTAACTTCTGTCTACATTTTCTCAATATTTAAGGACCTTCACTGAAGGCATGCCTGAGTTAAGTGAACCATTGAGCTCATCAGTCACAAAGTCGTCAAACTTCTGTCCAAGAAAACCTCCTTCCCAGTTATTAATTGATTCACTTATGCACAATAAGTTCTCCCTCTAACTCCAACATAAACACGTGCTCCATGGCCATTGACCACCATGCATAATGTCTTCCACAACTAAGCAGTAAGTACACCGCTGCCCACCCCTCCAGCGCAGCGGCCAGTTCCGTTGTCAATATCAAGCACCAAATTGAAACTGTTTCTTCGGCAGAGGGAGATCCCTTCCGCACCAACCAGCCACCACCAGCACCGCATTCAATATCCACAACATACCGTTCCGTGGACGTCTCACAACATAAACTCAATCCGGTGCTTGGTCATTAAGTGCGCCACAAGTCCAGCAAACAATAATTATGCAAATATGTACTCCATCCACCACTCAGCACCGATATTCTTCTATTTTTGAACAATTTTTTTCCATTTTACCTTCAGTTTTAATCTTTCAACAGTCATAAAGCACTTGCACTGGCCCAGCCACACTGCACAGCGTACCTACCTATAGTGTGGCTCCTGTACAGGAAAAAGAAAAAATATATATAACAACAACCGCAGTCACTGTTGTGTGTGCTGTTATGTGGTACTTAGGGGCAGCCATTAAAAAAACGGCGAGTAAAAAACTTTTTAATTAGTCCCACAAGTTGGCAGCAGAGGAACGAACGAAAAAAAAAATATAGAAAATACCCCCCCGCCATTGATGATGGCCATTGGACAGGAAAACGACGACGACCAGTCGAGGAGGAACTACGACTACGAACAGGTACATACTATATAGTGGCAAGCCTTAGAAATGACCTATCGAATGAAGAAGAAGCAGCAGAAGTTTCCGCCGCACACAAAAGCTGTAAAAACTGAACGACAAAAATATTGAATTCAAATGAGCTCTTCAATTAATTGCCGAATCCGTTTTTAATGAGGTCTCGTGGAAGTTCTACATTTAATTAGGCTGGGCAGGGTGTGCGGGTAGGGTGGCTCGGCATAGACGTGTATAGGCCATCAAATGCGTTGAACAAGTTCCTATTCAAGCTGTTTAAGTTTCAATGAGCTGTATCTTTGCGGTACATGGTTGCTCTTTAAGTTTCCTGGTTGGGCTGGTCGTGTTTTGCGGTATAGAAGGGACATACAAATTTATGTGTGCTGTTTCTAGGGGGTGTGGGATTATATTAAAAAATTAATCGAATCAAGACTGAGGAGGTGAAAAGCTGGCGCTGTTTATTTTATTTTAATTTGTAAACGGATGTCTTACAACAATCTGTCAGCGCAAAACAGGCCCAAGCGTCCTTTGTGATGTGAAAGAGGCCAAAGCTTCTTTTGCTATGCGAGAAAAATAGGAACCGAAAGCCCCGCACACCAGAAGACTTACTTGTTGATAAATCGGGTGGCAAGCATCTCTGTGCCGACGATGGTAAGGCATTGACGGAATTGACCTTGACGAAGTCACTCAGGGACACAGCATACCAGGTGAAAACTAAGTGGACCCAAAACGGTTAAGCTACGATTACACATGACACTTTTCCTGTCAAATTTTGAAATGCCGACGTTATTATACTTAATTTGTCCTAAATTCGTCACTACGTGTGATCGCCTGTCAAGCGTCTGGTCACGCGCACTCTCGCGAAGGACACACGAGTGACCACTGAATGGACGAATTTTCGCGACGTCAGCATGTCAAAATTTGCCACGAAAAATGACACATAATCGTAGCTTTAGTGCGATCTTGTCAATGAGGTTATTTTTGATAAGAACAAGAACAGTGAACAAATTGGAGCTTCTCAATTTGCCGTTTGGACTCGGCATAAAATTACAGATCCCTTCCATGCGTTCCAAAAATGAAAAACTTAGAGAGAAGCTAGGCCTAGGGTCCCAACTATTTATTGATTTATAGCCACTTCTTAAGCCTTTATTGTTATAAGCCTTTCGGAAATCTTTTATTCCTATATTTTCTAAAGCAGTTCTCCGATTGCGGTCAAACGAAGAGTTAATGTCGCTCCATTAAGCCATGTGCTACACGCTCAAAAATTGGCTCTAACAGAGCGCGATTTTTGCTCGGTTAAAAGAATGGGTTAAAATTAGCCAAGTCTCTGTTGAAAAACAGCGAGACCGAAATACATAAATAGGTGAAATGCATACTAGTAAAAATAACACACTTTATCAGTGGTTAAGAACCAAGTTTCTAGATAAATATCAACCAGCTGGTTAAATTCAACAGAGTTAGTTTTATATTTACAACCGAGAAAATTGATAAAAGGTTATTTTTATCCGAGTTTCCTTAAACAACCTGACTCGGCTATTTGCAATCCACTAACCTTGTAGGAGCTTTGTAGTATCACTTGGTAGTTTGTAACCGAAAGTTGGTTGATTTTAAATAGGTAAGTGATTTTTCTGCGTGTATATTTGAGAAATTCTTATGCATTGGGTGAATAGTTTAAATGTGATGTGGTAAGAAATCCAAAAGCACGGAAAAATACGCATTACAACGGTTTGCAAAAGGATGCTAACCATCAAGGCAGCTTTAAAAAGAGGAACGCTTTTTAAGAGTGCCTTATTTTCTGAATCTTTTTTTTTTGAATCTTGATAGTTCGTCAATAGATTTGTTAAGTTTTTCGCAAGGTGACATATTTGAGAGTGTATATTTAGGGAACATCTAAAGGATCAGTTTTAACCACTCATATACCCGAACCATAGAGTGGTTCAGTTTCTAAGCCAGTAGCTGGCTTCGTTGTTTCACCTTCTGTGTCTTTTACAAGGAGAATGCTGACTATTGTCCGACCCGTTTGCCAAATAAGTCAAACAAGTAAGAGTGATAGTGGATAACAAGCTGCGTTGGTCTAAGCATTACCAGTCAAAAACAGCTTAAATGTGCTTTGAGCCAGGGCTTCTCGCCGAAAAAGAGCGGTTCGGTCTGTATAGATAACCTGGCTCTATTGATAAGAAGTACATACCCATTCGTCTCAGGGGCCTCAGAGGTCTGTCTTGGCACGCCTACTCTCGATCGTCCTACATCTCGGAATATTTTGCTATGAGCTGTGTCCTTAAGACTATCTCTCGATTTGATAAAGGTACGACCTTTGGTATGACTCGGATTGGAGTTTAAATGGTCCCTCCACTTCGGTCTTAGTCATACGACAGAAGGCTCACGGTGCCTACTTACGGGATGACCATATTTCGTATTACACCTTTCGGCGGCCTTCTACTAACGACGATTATCATATAAATATAGGTAAATAGAGGACTGGGTGTCTGACTATAGTTTTCTAAAGTGACTTGTCTACACAAATCTACAGTCGCCAATACCACACAATGTCTCAAGTCTGACTTACACTACGCTTGTCGGATCTGTTCCATTTTTAATATTGTAACAAGTCGTTATCAACAAATTTTGTGATTTTGCTTGTCTTTAAAGGGAACGAAGAATGAGGACCGGTCCGGTCCAAAGCTTGCCTTGGTGCTTTTTTGGTGACCTCCCCTCAGCCAATTAATGCGCTATAATTTGAAGACTTGAAGTAACAGTATAGCATATGTTGTGACAGCAAAGCTACTGTTTGCTGTTCAAATTGCGTTTAAGCCTTAACAAATGTTTCCGTCCTCACAAGCTGCAAAATGTGTAATCTCTGTCTGTTTTCGTTTCCATAAAAATAAAAAATAAAACTTATGTCAATAGATCTTTGATAAATGACGCGTTTTTCATTTCTATCTTTGCATATGCCCATAAAATAAAAACTTTCATCCAGAAAATCCGGGTATAAGTATTACTGAACAAACTGCTGTATGGGCCTGAGGCGGCGGGTATGCCGCCATTGCTCAGGAGCTCCTCCGTTTTAGCACCGCAATTGCGGAACGGGACAGGGTCGATACGGTCAAGCAGTTCACCGAATTTTGGTGGCTTGATGAACAGGTGAGGGTGGATACGCTCTCCCGGGCCGGTGCGCTACTTATATAGCATCCTCCTTAGTCTTAAGCTAGATACTTAGAGTAGGGGGTCTTAGGGAGGTGCCGGGTTCGCCAACATGAATAGTGCTGCCGAGACTCGAACGACGCTTATAGCCTCGCTAGAGTCCCGGTGGCAATGATGAACCCTTGTGTCTGGCGCCCATGGACTTATAGGTACTTTAGGTTAAGTAGCTTAGGTAGTTTTAAGTAGTTGTAAACAAAACAATAATAAAGAATTCAAGTTTTCTAAAGCTTCGTTAAAATTAAAAAAACAAAACAAATCATAGATATAGGTAGATTTAAGGCCGAAAGGCAATAATTTTAAGGATATTGATAAGTTTAGAGCGCTCGCTTAGAGCCAGTAAGCTAGAATAAGATAAATGTTAATTTTAGATTAGATTTAACCGTTTTTGTCTAGTATCTAAGTTTAAAGAAAGAAATGAAAAAAAGTAAAAGGGCCTGAGGCGGCACATAAAAATTTGTTGTCTCCACACAAAAAGATTGTCGTGCGACAGAAACCCATAAAGATGAACCTAAATTTGGACAAAAATACTTACGGCCTTGGACCTGGGACTCAAACAATTATGCGCCTCCCAAATGCGCGCTTTCTAAATCAACTTGCGTGCATGACCTAAGGCTTCTTCTACGGTTTTCGCCACAAGACGAAATACTTTTGAGCTGGATTTAGAGCCGACATTGGACTAGAAGCATCCAGAGGAACGAATTCTACTATCAACTTGCAAAATCAAGATACAGAGAACTTTTTCGTAGGTCCTCCTCTTCGGCTTTGACAGTGGTTTTGAGCAGTTTCAATAACTAACTGGTTCCCTGTGAATATATTTGGATCTCGGTCTGGCAATTGTTGAGCTTTTAGACGAATATTCCATCCTCTGTCAATTTCGAGGTCTTATTCCGACGTTGCACAAGTAATATCCAGAGGAACGAATTCCACTATCAACTGGGAAAAACATGCCACAGAGAACTTGTTTGAAGGTCCTCAGCCTTGACAGTGGTTTTGAGCAGTTCCAATAAGGAGCTGGTTCCCTGTGAATATATTTGGATCTCGTTCTGGCAATTGTTAAGCTTTTAGACGAATATTCCATACTCTGTCAATTTCGAGGTCTCATTCCTTCATAAATATCTCATCAACTCATTGGATTTGATGCCAGAAAATATTTAGACCTCCAGAGGCGTCATCCCCTAAGCCTAGCCTCGAAAAACAGCGCAAACCTCAACTCTGTCCCAATAACAGCATACAAATGCCACACAAAAGCGTCACCCAACTGCTCGGAAACTACACTCCCCGGCGGCCCTATTCTGATGCTGAAAACCATTTCCATTTCAAGTGAATGACTCTGAGTATTTATAGCCCGAGCACCGTCGGCAATGGATCTGCCACTGCCAGCACAATATTCCCGAATAATTGCAGCGGCCATTATCAATGACCAAAATTTCAATCTAATTCAGTGGTTCCCCACTGCTTTGGCCGAGGCATTCAATCCATTTCATTTCATTTTCCCATTCCCCCCTATTAGAAGGACAGGCACACCACCAGTATCTCACACTCTTCCGACTTCCGACTTCCGATTTCCTCCATCCATACATATGCAGCATCCCGAGGGCATTACGACCAATCGAATGTGAAAATTTAATAGAAAAACGAGCAAAAAATAACCGCAAACAAAGCGGACCTGCCTGCCAAAAGAGAAGAAAACCTGCTCCAATTTACAATTATTTAATGTGTCGGTTGGTGGAGTGGCACTACACATACTCGCTCTATGCGATTCCTTCAAGGGATGCACGGGCCCAGCACGTACCGCTCTATGGCACATATAAGTCACATAATATATTTCGAGTGTATCTATCGCAACCGCACTAGGCCGGATGTGGCCGGATGTATCGAATTGGGTTTTCATTCTATGCAGCGGTCCCTGTTGGGTGTTATTGATGCACAGGATGTGATCTGGATTTTTAAATTTTCATTTTGCCCCCACCTTGTTTGTCGAAAATAAATATTTCTGACGAGTCATTTATGTTGACACGGCTCACTCGCCCACTGACCAGGCGAAATTGACAGCCGATGCATTTGGCGCACCACTTTGTGTGCGCGTTGATATTTATTCGTGATAAAATAATGTGACAGTTTGTTGACACTGACAGGACAGTTGTTGTACAGTACTCCTACTCATGCATGTGTGACACATCATCGCATGGGCTGGGGCGAGGCTCGTGTGTGTGTTTGTGTGTGGAAATGCGCTAATGACAAAATGTGCACAATCCATTAGCAGCGCGACGACATTTTGACATGATTGACAAGTTATTTCTCATCAACTAATTGTGTCGTCAGATTTTTGACACATTGCTTGAGGTGCTTCAAAAATTCAATAAAGAAGCACAGAAAAAAAAGCCAGTGTCTGGTGACGACATTAACTTCAGGATGTACTTTGGGAGAGGGAATTGTTTAATAATAGACGAATGGGACAGCAAAAAAGAAATGTGTCACTTGTTGGACACTTTGTTTTTGGTTTGCGTTGAGGGGTGGTCGGTCTAATTTCAAAAGTTGTCAAAGTGAAGCGTTCGTCTTGACGTATTTTTGGATTAGCTCGTGTTTAAAAAAGTTGTTAGCACTTAGAGGTCAAGGCTAGAATATTGACTGTACTTTCACTGGTAAGGTGTGTATTTTTTGTTCGGAAGGAAACTGCGACTTTTCTGTCGACCAATCACGTCAGTTGCTCAGTGATTTGCATGCTGGGTTTTACTGGTAGTGAGTGGTCTTAGGTTCGAACCCCGGAAAAGCAAAAACAACATCGATGGATTATTTTGCACAGCGCCATCTTCCGCGAAAGTCTGATAAACTGACTTTTTGCCCCAACTACTTATTTTATTTATTTATCGAATAAGCCAAATATTAAGGTATTTCAAGCCGAAAGAGATTCCTCATTATTGAGAGTGTTAAAAGAAATTCACTGCAGGGTATTCCGTTTTTCGGCAAGCAAGGTACTGCGCGGTACTCTGGGAAACCTTTTATGTAGGTCACCAAAGACCAGATCGCGGTTTATGCGATTGTAAAATCTTTCCTGGGCAAACGAATTGATTCCAAAGAGCTGCAATCTTGATGAGCCTATATCAGTGGACTGGCCTGATGTGTATACTACCCCTTTGAAAGTTACTGCGCGAAAATTCTACTGCGGTGGATTGACAGCTCAATTTGCTGTCAGTGTCTTGGCAAATACATTAAAGCTGCATAGATTTTATTCAAGTCCCGGCCCCGGGAGTTAATTTTTCTATTCAATGTTGTCAGTTGTCAATCACTGTGCGATTATGTTGGCTACGTTAAAAAAAAAAAAAACTCACTAAGTTCCGTCAAACACTAAAAACAGGCAACTATAATTCTAGTTCCGGTTTTGGGTCCTATGAAGATCAAATCTGAGTAATCCACCTTAAGCCAACGTGCGATTGCATCACTCAGATTTGATCTTCATAGGATTCTCCTAAGAGCTTGCCACCGGGTACAATCATTTTAAGTTTTTTTTTCTCTGCAGCATTTGTGTTGAAAAGCAGCATTCTTAAATTTATCAATTTTAAGAGCGTTCTCCTACTCAATTTTGGGGGGTTCAATGTCTTTTTATAGTTATGAGGGTACCTACCTTAAGGCTGTTTCTATAAAAGAAAATTTATAAATGGAATGAACAATTGAAGAGTTTTGAACGCCGGCGCTTAAATTCCTTGAATTCTCATGCTCAACCTCTATTCCTGACGGTTTACGCGAAATTTTGCAAATGTTCTCAACGCTTCTTTCAAATTGTCCAAATGTTTTTCTCTTAGTTGTGTAGAAATGTAGAAAAAGGTTCCTGTCCGTTTGTAGTATTCTTAAACACATCTAACTCACCGGCAGCGTTTTTGTTTTTGTTTTTGTTTTCATCGACAGACCTTATTGGTTTTCTTACCCAGGTTTGCAAACCAAGATTTAAGTTGTTGATAGAATTCGTCGTCGTAAATGCTTTGGTTGACCGCTTTTAAAAGTTGAAGGAGCAACTTTAACTATTGAAGTGAAAAAAATTAGCCTGACGAGTTTTCTGGTCACAGTGAGCATTGGAAATGAGGCTCTTAATTTAACAGCTGGCAGCATAATGGAAGACTGTGCAAGGCTGAAAATATGTCTTCCGCTCTAACGCTCGCATTTTTTTTTAGAAATTTCCGACTTTCCTGGAAGAAGCAATATCTACAGAACTGAAATAATTTAAGACTTCTCTGCACAGGTGTTGATTTTATTCGATATTTGTAAATTTTAGAAATCGGCCTCTCTAATTGTGGCCCTTCTGTCCTTTCGGTCGAGCTGAGGTTTCACTTTCCGAAGTCCAGTTACTACATCCAGAAACGATTCACAGAACCCGTCATTTAACTGGACCTGTTTTTTTACCCACCAAGAACCACGCTTTGCCAAACGGAACCCTGAAAGTTCGTAGCTTGTAAGCCATTGGACCTTAAAGTCTTCATGAATTGTAACTTTCGGACACCCTGAATAGGTTGGGTAGACATTTTCGTTACCTTGGTCTGCGTTGATTGATTTTTTTTTTTTTTTTGGCTGACAGATCAAGCCAAATAGATAAACAGATCAAGGGAAGATCTATTCTTCAAAACCGAGCTTGCATTCTTTGTTTAAATAGAGTTTGCAAGAAGCGTCGGTTTTGGTGAAATGGTGGAATGCGTATAATGAAGATTAAAACAGAGTTGAATTCGATTTGTATATGCCGCTTAATGAATTGTATTTAAAAAATATGGGAGCACAACAATTAGAACATCGACAACTTCTGAACTACCCCAAAAACTGTTGAAAAACTTCGTACATTGCAGGTGTTTTCAGAACGATGATTCGTTTTACTCGTTAAAAGTAATTAAATTCGCTCACTGTTAACTAAATTTTGACATGAAAACGTCTCCATAAATTTACTCTTTTGATACAGAATTATAAAATCAGGGGACCAATTCCCGGCTTGCAACTCAAAAACTATTTTTTGTATCAAAAGTTACCTGAATGCAGTACTGCTTTTGACTCTGTGACGTGACGTGTGACACTGTGACTATCATGTGCGGTCTGACAATGATGTTGGTGATTCGTCCAGTTGATCGCAGTGTATGCGATTTTTTTCGAGCCTTCTTATCGTTCTCGTTGCCAGGAAACTTATTAATACGATATAGCCGTCGTTTGTCGATTGTAAAAGGTTTATCGAGGCTTTAGGGGTGAGGAAAATGTGCGAAATTCTAGTTTTTCTATAAATTCAACTATTTAGAAGGACCATCCATACCAAATCGCTTTCAAGCTTACGTCCCAACCACGCGAATAGCAACTTTTAAGACGATATTCAACACGATTCACAAAGGAATTACCTCTCCAGTGTTAGGCCCTAGTTATAGCCAAAGGTACGTAAAACGAAACTGTAAAAATGTTCTTTTACTTTTGTTTAGCACTTGGACCTAATGGTTCACCTCAAACTTGGCCTTAAAATGTTGCTTACGAATTATAAAGTTAGTCAATCAAACAAAAAAAATAAGCAAATGATCTAAATTTTCTAGAAAAATATTTCTTTAATTTTTCCGTACGAAAAACATTTTCTGATCAACTTCTCAATCAATTCCAGAAGAAAAAACCAAATCATTCCACTGAAATATTTCATTTCTTTACTGTTCCATCTGTCAGGAATTTGTTTTCTGATGGATTCCCATCAGTGGTGGTTGGTTTGTTGTGGTTGTTTTCGCCTAAACGTAAAAAAAATCATTTTCACACTGTTCCAACTTTTTCGGTTGCATTTTACGTATGGCAACCGTTTTGCAAATTCAATATCAACTGTGAAGTTCCTCTATTTATTCGCCATCCAACATTTTTAAAACAATGAATTACCATTTTCTTAAGTATTATTTTCCTTGTTTATTTAAGAAAGACAATGGGTATGAAAAAAAAAAAATGGTAATACCATAACATATTTTTGTATATAATTTTAGTAAAACCAAAGTGCAAAAGAAAATTTCAATCCAGGAAAATTAATTATTTATGTTGAGAGTTCACATGAATTTTGTTTTGCCGTCTTAAAAAAAGATACCTATCTCAATAAAAGAAAACAAATTTTTAGTACATTAAAAATGCATTATTTCTTTTCTTCAATGAATCGAAATGGGGAAAAAGCGGATATGGAATGGGGAGAATTTTAAATAATTGGTAAAAAATCTGACATCCTGCACTGCACCCATAGACAAAATAAGGGAATTTGTCAAAGGTGATGTCCAATTCACACAAAATTAAAACCATTTTCGAAATCGAACAAAAACTAATTTTGTTTCTAATATTTTATGATGAAAAAGCCATGCGTCTGGCGATTAGTTTCGAAAATAATTCAAAACTATACAGCCTGCTGGTTTTCAGTTGTAAAACTTACTTTTTGTTCTATGCATTTGTTAAAAATAATAAAACCATTCGGAGAGCAGATTTATCATTCTTACGGTACAAGTTAAAATGTGGGACGTCAAAACGTTGCTTAGAAGTCGAACGCACTGAACAGAACAAAAAGCAACATCTAGCAATACGGAATTCGTTCGAATGTGGAAAAAAGCTAAAATATGAAACACTAATCAATATTTTTTGTGTTATGAATGGTATTGCATATTTTAGTCAGGCACCGTGATTGTGAGGTTATAGTACACAGGCACACCACAGAATGAAACAAGCCAGCCAGTGGGAAATAGTAGAATACATCTTCAGCTCATGATTCGTGATTTCGATGAAAAGTAGGGGGTGGAATCGGCTAAGGTGATAGTGGATAGTTGACAACCAAACTCAAAGCTTTACGTCCACGTAAGGTGATTACCAAAATGGCAATCGTTTTTTAGCGATCAATTTCATGTGACAGCTATATAGGTGTCGCTTTCATACATTTGTGTCATTTTCATAGGTTCGCTGTATGCACCTCGTCTTCAACTCTAAATAAATAAAATACTTCTGTGAAAAAGGAATAATAGGTATATTAGATAAATTAAAATAAAAAACTTTGAGTGAAATTATAAAATTCGAACTGAAGTGCAATGAAATAATTACAAAAATGTCCAACTTTTAAGAAGAAACCTGAGAAATAAAGCAAGAAGCATTTGTGTTTGTTTTGGGACTGCTTGATTTACCAACTGGAATAAGGTCAACGCATGCTCCACCCATCCTTCGATTGGCTGCGACTTTAAGTCTCCTTAGAGCTGGTGGCTGTCAAAGACAATTTGTGGCTAACTGGGCTGCACCAATGGGTCAAAGTACGGTGGCCGAAATTACTGATCGTTAAAAAAATGCAGTCAATATTTTGCCTATTTATGATTAAGTTTGTGCTTAAGGCTAAGGCCAGAGCGGCGTCGCTCAGCTTTTATTTTATTGTAATGCTGAGCGGCAAGAAATAACTATGGCAAAAATTAACACTGAAACTTTAATTTCAGAAGTTCAGCCATCCTGCAATTTGGCAGGATATGCTTACAGATTTTAGAAACAAAAACATTACTGACAAACTGTGGAGTGAACTGGGACATAAATGTAATTGTACAGTTGAGTCTTAAACTATTTATTTAACCATTATTCAATTTAAAAATTTAATATTGGTTTAATGTCCAAAATCCCATAAATATTTTGCGAGTTCTGCTATGATATTTTATGCTGTCTGGCTGCTTCTATTGAAACGTGTACTTGGTTCTTGGCACTCGACAACGACATTTTCACAACTAATCGCTTAGGAATTGCCGCTTAATAAATGGCCATTTGCCGCTTATGATTGCCGCTCAGATTTTAGAATAAGGAATCAACAAAATCATATCATAGGGCATTGTATGACCCAGCCAAATCCGGATTTTGTTCCAATAAGAGGTGTTATTTTGATATTCAAAGAAAAATGACATTTTTGAGATAAATGATCGGATGTTTATTTCATAATAAAGAGAAAAGTATGCCGTTAATTATGAAAAACAACATCAGCCAAATGGCCACCACGAGCACGCATACAGGACCATTTCCTTTTCATACAATTTTCCATAACCAAATCGCAAAGTGGCTGCCCTTTGTCCTCGATAGCCTCAGGAATTTTATCTTTGAGGTCTTGAATCGACGCTGGGCTGTTGGCGTAGACCTTATCTTTCATGTGACCCCAAAGGAAGAAGTCGCAAGGTGTTAAATCACAAGATCTCGGTGGCCAATTGTGATCACCTCTTCGAGAGATAACGCGGTCCGGAAACTTTTCCCGTAAAAGATCAATGCTTTCGTTGCTTGTGTGGCACGTAGCGCCGTCTTGTTGAAAGTAAACGTTGTCTAGATCAATACCATCCAACTCCGACCATAAAATACGGTGTAATGACGTTTGTGGAATGCCCAATGCCAAAGAACGACGAGGAATGGACAAACCTGGGTTTTCTTCAACACTTTGGGCTACAGCAGCAATATTCTCAGTTGTTCTTGAGCGACGTGCACGGGTTTTATCCTTCACATCACTAACTTGTCCCAACAGCTCGAATTTTTCCACCAATTTCTGTATTGCGGTCCGACAAGGTGCTTCACGACGACCAAAAAATGCTTTAGTTTTGTGAACTGTGACTGCAAGATTTTCACCATTTTTGTAGTGAATTTCAATAATTTCAATGCGTTGTTGAGAGGGTATCGTTCCATTTTTAGTAATGGCGTCGTTTCTACTTGTCAAATGTCAAAGAATAAAAGCTTCAAAAGTGACAGCTACCGAAATAGCGGGTCATTCACAATAACACCTCTGATTGGAAAATCCTTTATTATCCAAACGAGTAAATGAATTCAGATACACGAAACTTCTCACGTAGACGTTCGATGGGCTGTTTTCTTTCATGTTTACGTAGGTACAATTCATCCTTTTAAATCTGTTCGAAATAAAAATTCGTTTCAATTTTACTTTTGAACAAATTATGTTTCACAGAGATAATCTATTTTTTTCGTTTTCTTAAGCTTCGCCCTCGTTTTCCCCTTTTTCATTCCAAAAGTACCCATAAATTGGCGCATTTTCCCTCAATCAGGGATCACTGCCTCTCAGATGTCAGATTTAAACAATATACCAGCCGCACAGTTCTGAGAATTAGTTCATTTCATTAAACACCTCTTAAGAGCTGTCGGTCTTATAGGCCGTTTTGTATAGGATATAGGGTAAGGGATGCCATCGGTTTCACCGAGTCCCACCAAAGAGAGCCAAATCAAAACACTTGATTCTTTAAGGGGTTTGAGTCGTACTCTCCACCGTCCACATTCCCATGCACATTGATGTATTTATTATAACTAGGATACAAAACGAAAACAGTAAAAACTGGTTTCCATTCAAAACCCCTCCCACCATCCTGTGACCTTCATACTTGCGCCAATTAAATGTGTAGGCCTGTACTGGCCACTTCACACAACTCCGACTCTGGAATAGTTTGAAACTTTTACTTAATTGCTCATCCAGAGCACACTGTAACCGTAAGTGGAGTGTACAATAATTGCACTGATCCAGACCGAAGAAGGGAGAGAGCGTCACTTCAAGTGCATGCGCCACTGAACGGAATGTTTATTGCTAAAGCAAACATTTCAATCAACGCACATGCACTTTAATCAGAGGACGAAGGGCGACCCCATCCGCCATAGTCGGCTGCCAAATGAATTAGTCTACATGATTCCAATTCCAATCGGAATTCGGTCAGCGGTGAACAGCAGAGAAAGATAGATTATCTCCCAGAATCTGTTTGATGGAATCAAATTTTAACCAAATTAGCGCAACAAAAGCACAACAACAACGAAAAAAAAAACAAAAAAAAAAACACACGATTGCTCACAAAATCGGCAACCGATTTGGAATAGTATCCTTCCGGACGAATCGAAGAATGGGGATTGGGGATGCATGCTGGATTAATTAATTTCCACCAGAATGAATTTCACAAATTTTAAAATGAGTGCGCGCAAATTGGCGGCGGGCGGTATGGGCGGGGGCCCTGTGCCTGCTTTTGCTGGCAAACGCACACAGGACGAGGAATAGGTTTTTGAAAATTTTGAAAAACGCCTGCGGAAAAATGTGAACCCAGGAACAGGAATGGAGTTCCGGTTTGTGCGGCGTCTAAATTTTGTTTTGTGTGACTTTGCAATTTGGAGGAGAGCTCCTGTGCGCGCGGAGGGCAAATATTGTGATTGTTCGGTGCGTTAGTTAATGCTTAATTAAATTTTGATTGTTTAACGATTTGTGGCAGTGTGCTTCTTTGCTTCCATTGCTGCTGATGATGGCAAAGTCGTTGCTGCTGGGGTGGTGGGGGTGGTAGCTCAAGCTCTAGTGGTGTAGCGACTTCAAAGGATGTTTTGATTCGGAAAACACTGAGAATGCCAATGCGTTTAATGAATGTTTACGGCATTTAATTGGAGTCGCAACAAAGACACAGATGTGGGTATGGATTCAGTTTGTGCGTAATGGCGGGACACTGTTGGGATACCTACATTTGTTCAAGGAGTTGATAGAGTTTCGGAGTTTCCTTTGGCGGGGGGGGTGGGGAGATATTACTGTGGAATCCTTTTCTTCCAATGTTTAAGAATTGGTTTTAAATTTGGAATATATTTACAGACATCCTTGCAGACATCCTCTGCACTCATTTTTAATGCGGCATGTGTACAGAGTTGTAGATTCAGAAACGTTGGTCAGCCGCCGGCTTTGTTAAGGCGATTATTCTGGTTTCAGTCAGAACAACTCAGCAGTAAAAGTGACAATAGGCAAACTAGTTCAATTCACGGTATGTCTATAGGCTTATACGGTTCGTCGTCGGATTTCTTTGCCTCTTGTGTACTAGATTCAGTCTACTGGGCAAGTCAGGAGCTACCCATATTTCTTAAATGTGCAGGCAGTAGTTGATCAGGTGTCTGGTCCGATTGCATTATGATAAAAGTTGCGCTCCGCCACATGAAGTAAGCCTCAAAAATAAGTATGAGAGACTTAAGCTAGTATTAGACGATATGTTTAATGAACATACGTATGCTGACAATCATATGCTAAAAATTCTCAGCAAACACGCATATGTTCGTCTGGCGTATGATGCCCTATTACACGATATGTTGAATTTGTCCCAAAGTAGCAAATTGTTTGTTGACAGCATATGCTAACAAAAAGTTTGCTATCACATTTTTTGGGACATATGAAGCCCTATTACACGATATGTTGAATTCGGTATGCTGAAAAATTTGAAGACCCGTATGATTATATGCTGAAAAATTGACAGATCGCGATTTTAATTTATTTTAAAAGAAAAAAGAGGAAGAATTGCATTCTACACTACTAGTTCAATTCATTGTATTTGTTGTAAATATCGTTTTATTGATTAAACTGTATTTATTTTATCGTTTTTGTTTGGTTTAGTTGAAAAAATAAAATGCGTGCAAAAAAAAGAGCCCTCGCTGTTATATTGGCCATATGTGCATTCGACGATGATGACAAAGAGGAATTGCTACGGAAGAAGCGCAAAGTTTGGGTAAGGAATTGGGACATGCTGTGCGCCGAAGAAGGATTTTGTGCAAAATTGTACCACGAATTGCGCAAAGAAGAGACAGATTTGTGTCGAACGTTTGTGCGCATGACACCTTTGAGCAATTCGACCATCTACATGCCTTGGTGACACCGCACATTATGAAGCAAGACACGGTGATGCGCAAAAGAACGACTTTTATTGACGCTTCGCTTCCTGGCGAATATATATATATATATATATGTCCCACAACGTGTTGCACTGCTCGACGGCTTTTATTAGTTTTACGATGTCTTCGTGCGACCAAGCTCCCTTTATTGAATTAACTCTTATTTGCTTGTATTTTTTTTTTTTTTTGCCACAATCGGGCTCTTGCGAATCATGATAAGCTGCGAACTACCAACTCAGCCAATTTTTTTCTAACAACAAAAATAATTATAATAAATACAATAGAAAGAGAAAAAAAACTAGCGTGGCGCGTTCAAAAATTATCGAAACTTCAAAAATATCAAAGCCGTATGCTGAAAAATGTGGTGTATGCTGATGAGCCTACTTTAGATCGTCAGCATACATCAAACGAGTCAGCATACGCCGAAAATTTGTCCGAATGTTAGCTTACGGTCCCAAAAGGGGTATTACACGATATGTTCAGGTCGCCAACATACATATGCTGACTAGCCAACAAATTTGCCAACAAACACCTTTCAGCATACATATGATGACAGAAATTTCGCTATTACACGATATGTTGTGATTGGGACACATTTTTCAGCATACGTATGCTGATTCAACATATCGTCTAATACTAGCTTAAGTCGCTCATTTGTGGACTATGAATACTTGGCGACCTTCTGTTTTAATTTAGCCCTCACATCAAGACCCCAAGTAAATAGTACTGGGGTGGCGGGACATAAGCAACACTCTTTCCCGAGCGAACTAGGACTGTATCTCGCTAGATACAGGTGCCGCTCCAACAAATTAGTGCGATGTTGTTCGCAATTGGAGTAATTCCAATCAAGGGTGTGTTTGGAAATAGATGCTGTCTCTCTAATTTGGATGTCGTGCGTGAAATATCTCTTACATACCGGCTAACAGTTGCCAGTCTATATTGACATATGAGTTGCTGCTGTATTTCACTATGTTTCCAATCGAACTGTTGTTTGCAAATGCAAAATGCTCTGATTTGAGTTTTTTTAAATTCTGTAAATACCACCTGCATATGTGAAATACATTCCCCACCTAGTTATATTCCCATTTTATTATTAAGGGCACAAAACTCTCTTGGTGACCCCTACGAATGTCCTTCCTTCATGACCGCATATGTTGTGTATAGTCAAACTTTGTCGCCCCCACTCACGCTCATATTACTCACAAGTTATTAACCCCCCCAAACCGTTCTCAAATCAAACTCTATTGACGCGTAATTAATAATTTTTTCCTTGATTTATGGTTATCCTTGGTAACAGAAACAAATCACAGAAAACATGTCTCCATCTAGACACTGGCTTATCCCTTAATTAATCGAATTTGCGTCACTTTTGCTGCGCCGAGAGCGAGAGGGCCAGCCAGCCACCCCATCTCTGGTACAAAAGGCCTCCCGAAGCAAACAAGAGTGAAACAAAAAATCTATTTAATTAGAGCTAGCTCCTTGCCTAATGTCCACCCCTCGAAATCTGTCTAATCTCTGATTAATATGACACAACTTGTGTTGCGTATCTGGTGATGCAGAAAAACTGCGCAAACAGTGTGACAGCAATCAATCATTTCAACACGCCATTGACAAACTGTGTTCCGCACTTGCTGGAGATGGAGACGCGCTTTCAACAAACGAAAAGGAACCGGAAATGTATACATAAGTCAGCCAGCAACGCCATGTCGTCTAAGCGAGCGGTGACTGGGACTGCCGCACCCGCTGCTACTGCTACCACAAAATCGCATGTTAATAAACAATCAATATTGGTTCCATTTCGTTGATTAAAAATGGATCCACCACCGAACAGCACCAGTCACAGTCAGTGTTCGCAGGACCATATGGAGATTTTGTGCAAACTTTCCGGTCACTGTGTGGGATACATTGTTTTCCGCAATCGCTTTCGTCCCATCCCAATCCGAACCCTCCATCCGAAGCCTGAGAGACGAATTTTTGAACCCAAAATGGCGTTGTGTGTTGTCATATCCGGTGCTAATGGAAATTCTAATTGATTGATTGATTGAGTCCGCTGATGGTCAAAAAAAAAAAACATAAAAATAAGCGAACAAGCCGGAAAACGGCAGGATAATGTTGCAAAAAGAAGTAACAAAAGCAACTGCTTTGACAGGAGGGGTAGGTAAAGAAAACACAAGAGTCATTATAGACTATGGTTTGCCTTTGCACTATTCCTTCCGGTGAAGTGTAGATAAATAAACTAACGAGCGATGTCTCTTTGTTATGGAAATTTATTTATCCACCTTGTTTCTCTGTCTCTCTCATTTGAAGAAAATTATTTCGAATTTGTGTGTCACCTAGAAGTATGCAATGGAATGAGATAAAGAAGTGATCACCGGGTACAGTACGAATAGATTTTTTTGATTATCGTGGCAAAATGAATTATTTTTTTAACTAAAAGGAAAAGTACCTTTCGTGTTTTTTTCGATAGAGATTTAAAAAGGTAACCGGTTAAATGGGCTGTCACACTAAGTTCGCTTTTTGACATTTAAGACACTTGAATATTTCTTCCGATTGTTAAAATTTACGTGGAATATCACAGCCCAAGAGACTTACTGGGATTAAAATTTATGGAAAAACTCATTTCGAAAAATATACCTCCTAATTGGCCGTACGTATATTCGTGATATTTGTATTTGTTTTGTATTTGCGAAAAAGCTTTCAAATCTTGAACTTGCGGGTGATATAAAAATAATGAGCAGCTTGCAATGAAATAGGCTGAAAGAGCTAAGACCAGAATTCTTCAAGTAAATCCGCAGAGGTTGTCGAATGTCTGACGTTAAGTGGAAGCGCAAACATTCTAGGAACAGTTGCTGTCTTTACTTCCGACAAAAAGGCATTTACTTTATAGTTTTTATTAAAAGATTGTTTTTCTGGTATAAATGTCTGAGGCTTATGAAAATCCACTAAACAAAGAAGGGTTCCACGACAGCTGAATCACAGGACTTTGCAAATAGATTGAGAAGTAGATTTAGTGGAAGACAGAGACTACTGTATAGATTTACTGGAAAGGCATATACTCGAGATCGCAACTTGTGCTCTCAACCTTACGTCCGTTTTAAAAAATGTAGTCGATCCACTTCAAAACCGTTAGCGACATTCTAAGTGAGCAATACATTTCAATCTAGTACTGATACTGAAGTCTCTAATGGTCTCAAGAACGAACTTTTGAAGGCTGTTATCGATGCCTGAGCAAGGAGATCAAACAGGTTTAGGATATTGCGTACATTGAAAAAAATGCCTACATATCAAAGACGGATAGTCCACAGAGGAAGAAGAAGACACCCTGGGGATACAGCATTCTGTAGATGAGATGCGTGCTTAACAGAGCCGTAAAAAAACAATTTGCGAGTACGAGCGGTGAAAGAATCATCGCCATAGCATCAACAATAGATCTGGTTCTCTTTGTTATTGGTTTGAAAATTGAAAGCACAGACGGTCCCGACCCCTGCTAAAAATAGAGCTCACTAGTCGACACAATTTAACGAACGCGTCGTGTTCGGCAACCCCACACCACCGTACGGTCCGAAAATAGCCGGAAAGAGCTGATGCTTCTAGGAAAGCATTGCAGAAGAGAAAGGACGTATACCTGTCGGAAGAAACCCATGGAACTTTAGACGGTCGATGAAACATGTCCTTGATACTGCTAAATATGTCAAATTCTAACCTTAACTTATTGGAGAATTTGCCACTCGAACTGTGAAAAGAGACCGAAATGGGTGTATGGCAGACAGGGAGGTAATAAACAAATTGTTGGGAGACTTGTCCGTTTTTAGAAATATGCACTCTATACACGTCTATGATTAGAGCAGTTTAAAAAAGTGAGAACAGAAGACGATTAAAATACCAAAGAGGCCTCGACATTATATGAAATACTGAATACTGCTGTTTCTGGTGACTCCAGGTGAGCAAGACGGCCATGGTGGAGCTGTTGGAGTGTCTGTTGTTACCTCGAGCGGCGTAGGGTCGATTCCAAGCGGCAGAGATCAATCCATTGCCACTGTCAATCAACTGGGAAAAAATCCTCCTTTGATTGAACTGAACAGGTAACATGGAACGAGGCGCTCTATCGACAGCCTGGAGGAAGCTACCCACAGCAGCGCGCTCTTAATTGACAGCAACATCATCCGACACTGCCTTTCATGACAAAGCAGCATCACTCCCCTTGTGACCAAATTAATTGTTGTTCTCCCAATGTATCGTAAACAAAATTCAAAACCAAGAATTAACTCAAATTCCCGTTCCATTGCCGCAGACAACCCTTCTCCATTGTAATCGAAACCGCTTCGCTCCTTTAATTTACCAAATGGGACACAATATAAGTTACCACTTTGCTGTGCTCCTCCTAACCCTCAGCCAACCCCTTTGGGAGCACACAAATAAAACCGAAACAAACCCAGATCGACTTACTGTGCTCCACCACCCCCTTGTTGCAAAAGAGCACGTCCAGTCTAATTAATGACATCAATTTGTCTCCTTGTTTTTCCCAATTATGAGACACTGTTTCAGCTTCCAACAAGAGGGAGGGAGGGAGGTAAATTGCTGCCACAAATTTGGTACTTAAAATGCCCTCACGCTTCATCGAAACAAGGACGACAACTCCGTCGACACAGTGATGAATGGCCTGTTAACAAGATTTTTCTCGTTTCACCAAATCGCAGTCCCGCAACCCCTTTTGCGCGTCCCGCACCAAAAACAACAATTACACACGCCTCGTTGTACCGTAAAAAATCAGCATTGACATTGACACTTTTGCGGGGCTCCCGCATTGATTAATCGGTCGAGTCTGGAGCGTAATTAAATACAAGGGATGGGGTCTTCTAAAAGCACTACTTTAAATTTAATTACTTTGCATTGGGATTGGTTTGCCGTTAGTCAGGTATACGATGACTGGAATGACAGTGAAAATTTCGGATGTTCGCCTGTCGATTTCGCCACCCCACTCCACTGATTTACGGTATTCCTCGCGGCATTACGTATTCAAGGCAAACCGCATAGTAATGCGTTCGAAGCAAAACAAAGAACGAACAGAAAACTACGCCCATTAAAAACGTGTACCGTCTGCGCTGTCCGGTGTGCGCCTGATGACGATTTACGATCCAGCGTTTAAATCATCATCAGATACACCCGCGCTGAGGTTGTTCCGTTAACTTTACACCAGCGAAAGGAGTCGCGTTGCCTTCACCCTAAAGAAGATGAAATTTTTCAATCAATTAACTTTTTTCCCAATTTTCTGGCCCAATTTTTGGGTGTGTGAGAGTAAAAGTTTTTGCTATAAAAAAATTAGTGCACGGAGGAAAATGAAAAGTTCTTCGTTCCAGGGGCACCCACTCTGATTTATGGGAATTTTTAATGCGACCCAATGCGGAGCGACATCTAATTAGGAGCTCTAATGGAATTTTAACGTTTTTACGCAGTGGTGGGTGGACCTGCTAAACGACGTGGTTAACTAGTTGAGAGTGCGTTTTACAAAGGAGCGCATGTTAAAACGAAGAGCGCCACCAGGGTGAGTGTTTCTTGTACGGGGCCGGTGATTTGGAAATGTTTTATGACGATTTTTACCGCTATTTATGGGCACATAATGGAAAATGATTTTTTTTTTATTTTTTTTTTTAAACACTGAAGGAACAGGACGATTAGATGGGTGACGCAGGACGATTGGAGACACAATGGTTGCAAGCGAAGTTGGGCCCGATAGTTGAGACTATTTGTACAATCATCGTTAAGGTATACTTCAGTTTTATTAACTACATTCGTTAGGATATTTAGTTTCGTAAGGAGGCTAAAGGATTTTCGTTTTGAATGATACAAACCCCGTATTCCCATGCAACTGATTGCAGAACTATAGAGAACTTTCAAACTGTTTTAGAAAGTGTAACACGCGTATTTGTTACAGAAAACAGAAAACGAAAGAGATCATGTGGAAACAAACGTTCGGGTTACCCGTGTACACTTTTCGTGCGGTTTAAATTGCATATTCTTAGGATCATTTTGATGTTTCGTGAAACTTTTCCTTTTTTTCAACTAGTGCTTATTTCGCGAATGGTAACACTAAGCTCATGTCTGATTCGACAGATAATTAGTTTTATCCTTCCGCTGAACGAATATGGTTGTGTATACGCTTGAACAACGCTGGGAAATATTGCGACATTACTTTGAAAATTATGGTAATGTTGCAGAATGATTTTGCCAAAAAAATCATCTTTTCAGATGAAGCTCATTTTCATCTTGGCGGGTATGTAAACAAGCAAAATTGTCGCATTTGGGGCACAGAAAACCCGCACGCATACGTTGAAAAGCCGATATACCCAAAACGAGTCACTGTTTGGTGTGGAGGTCCAGAGGCATAATTGGGCCATTTTTCTTCGAAAATGAGCATGGAGTGGCCGTTACAGTCAATGGCGATCGTTATCGGGCCATGTTGATCGAATTTTTGTTCACAAAAATTGAAGAGGAGGAATTGGCAGCATTTGGTTTCAACCGGACGGCGCTACGTGCCACACAGCCGAAGCTACACTCGATGTTTTGCGCCCTGTTTTTGAAGATCGCACTATCAGCCGCAGAGCTGATGTCGTTTGGCCACCTCGGAGCTGCGATTTTTTCTTTTGATTTGATTGTGGGGACCCGTATAGTAAACCAATAGTGCTCCAGCTCCTTCTTTTGGCCGGTTTTTGTTAAAGCCTATTACGGATCTTTTTTGGAACGTAATTTGCCGGTGGTCTCCAAATGGACAGCGAAACGACTGCGAAAAGGCAGCGGAAAATAGTTTGCGGAGGGTTCCATCAGCTGCTGCACAAGAAGCAGTGTTTGCATCACCGGCTCTTTATCTCCGATTTGGATACTCGAACTTTTCAGTGGCTCCTTAAAATTGTCATTTCGAATTTATCCTAATTTAAGCTATTCACTTTAAAGTTTGGTGATTTTTAGCCTCCTTAGGCATTTATAAAAAAATTCCATGCTTCAATTACGTACGTACTCTATAGCTAAAACCTAAACAGCTATCTATGTCCTTTTCGATTGGGCATGTCAGATTTTGATCACATTTCTCATTTCACATTTCTGCTGCCAAATCGATCACTTAATCCTAATTTTACTGGTTCTTTTGTGTATTGAGTTGGCCGCAAAAAACACTTACACTGGAAATCTATTACAATTGATTTTCAAACATCTAAACCAACCCATTTCGAAATAATTTAATAATATCTAAGACTCGAGAACTCATTTCCATTGGTTTTTTTTTTACATTGCAAAATGGAAACTAGAAAAGTTTTTCATTTAGAAGTTGCAGTTGTGGTGTTTTTTTTTTTAATTTAATTGTCGTCTTAAAAAACAATGTAATCAAAATAAGAATTGCAAAAAAATCGCACTTTCGATCTTTATATTTCAGTAGGTATGGCTATTTCTGGCTCCATACCTCTTATAAAAGCTGACAACTAATGTCCCGGAGGATATAAATAATGTGTGCGAAAAGAGAGGCAGAATTGTACCAAGCAATCTACTACAGTTACGCACTTTCCGGCGAAAAGGAGAGCGAAATTTTTCGCTCATGATTTCGTTGTGTCACTTTTGTATGGGATTAAAAGAAAAAATGATTGTGAATGTTGCAAATGTGATTGACATGCTGTTATGTCTTACTTGTCATACGAAACGAAAATGAATCTCCTTTTTGGAGTAAATCGCACGACTGGGTCGAACGAAACTTCCTCGTTCATCAAAACTAAGGCTGGTTGGTTTCTTATTTTATTAAGTAGCTAAAAAAAAATCTAAGAGTGAGAACCGATGAATAGTTTTTCATCTGATACGGCAGTTTATCAAATATGTGAGTTTATAATATAAGTTGAAGCTCTCAGTAACAAACAATTGTCGCAAGTTCTGGTTAGAGAGTTGTAAGCAAAGTGTAGCCTTTCTGTTTTCCGATTTGTTGGGGCATGCTTTTGCTTTTATTTTTGACTGGAATAGATTAGTGACGCTGGCTTAAGGTGTCCAGTCCATGATTGGAAGTAGGGTTCGTGGTAGACCGATATCTTTACAGATCGGGAAATATAAATTATTAAAAAAATATTTTGAGAAAAACTAATTACGGGATCTTATTTAGAATACTGATATTATCTTTACTATGTATTTTGATCAAAATCGTTAGAGCGGTTTTTCTAAAATTTTGTAGACAAAGCGGTAACAAATTTTTCAATATTAATTTAGTTTGAAAATTACTACTGCTTAACTATTTAGCTGACAACTGAGCAATAGATATTGTTCGTGATGTGAGCATTAGGTACTTGTTTTGAAGAGTTTAATCCAAATCGAAAATGGGATTTTCGAGACATGAGCTGTTTCTAAAATTAGCGTTTTTGGTGATTCGAACTGAAAATTAGGGACCCTAGATTTTGAAAACATACATTTTACTCTAACTATCCATTTTGGTCAAAATCCTTGCTACAGATTTCGGGCAAACTAAAGAAAACTTTATTTAAAAAAATGCCCTTTTTTTGTCAAAAATCCACTGCACGATAATATCGAGAAAAACTGAGTTTTCTATTTAGTTAGGAATGACCATAATTGCCTTAGAAATGAATGTTTGTAATAGTCGTATGGACCGTTTTTGAGATATGTCCAAATTTGTACGAAAACAAGGTATCTGGAGAACGTAAGACATGTATGTAACAAATAGAACGATATCATATTGACACCTGTCATATTTGAATTATACAAATAGACCGCCTCCTTGTTGTGCTTCCATATCCACATGTTGTCAAAAGTTTACGCCTTTCACAGCAGTCAGTGCTTTGCCTTCTCACTTTTCAGCTTAAAAATATACAGTTCGTCTATAACCAAACATTCGCTTTGATCTTATTATTAAGGCACATTCTTCCACCACTATGCTGAAAATAATTTCTCTGCGACCCATTTGATTAACATTTATCCTGGCAAACTGCCATCATTCGTCACAAAACGGTCCACCACCCCATACCTCCAAACCATCTGCCTTCTGACCTTATCGCCTTGTTGCATCAGGAATTCAAAACAATTTGTTTATGGCACACGTTCGTGGCAGTAATTTCTCAAAAAAAAAAAGCAACACTGTTCCACCCCGAAGGGACAGTATACAGTAGAAAAAAAAGAAAAAAAAAACAGGAATCAGTGGATGAATGTTGGATCTCCGTTTGACAACTTAATAGCATCCGTCCCCCGGTTGTGCTGCAATATTTCGTCGGTTTTTATTGAAAATACCGGAGACGGAAAGTTTCGAAATGAATGTCAAGTCACGTGTTGCAAAGGCTGCGGATAAACCATGTTGACAGACAATAGTTTTGTGGTTCCTTTGAACCACATCGTCATTCGATCGAAGTCCACGACATAACCCCGACAAAGAACCCTACTTCAAAGGAATTCGTGTGCAAAAACCCCCCCAGCTACTATCATAACCATAAAAGAAAAGGATATTAACCCATTTACACCATTAAACCGGGCTCTGTGCTCACATTGAATTCAATTAGGATGCACAAAATTTACTTATCCATATCCACAAAGGACCCATCGTGTAATTATTTAGAATTACACGGTTCCATACCATTCCACTAGGACATCATTAAACTTTATGCGCCCGTCAAGGAGTTGAGAACGAAAGGAAAAAAAACTTCTTAAATGATGTCCTCAGGCCGGTGTAAGGACTAATTCGTTGATTCTTCGGCTTTATGAATTATTTATGCTAAAAATTGCTCGGCTGGGGGGGGGGGGGGACTGTTAAATGGCTTAATTAAAAATGTTACTCCTTTCATACAGCAGCAGCGGCGGTTACTTAACCCCATTATCCTTTTGGAGTTTTTACTTCGTTTTTTTTGTCTATTTAAATTTTTCTCCAACGACACCCGAAAAGCCATTCGCTTGTTGTACGAACAACTTTTCAATTATCGTCCTGGAAATATTAAATATATTTTTTTGCAAAGCTACCCATGTCCTGGCGGCAGGATCTTAGAACATTAAGGCAGTTATACTGTCTTGTTGCTGTCCTCTCGTCGTTATTGTGTCGTTGTTTCCGAGCCTTGTTACTGTTGCATTCATCCCCCTTAACGGTTATTTATGGCATATTAAATTTTATGATGTCATATTTTCCTACCCTCACGGACAGCCAGACAGAATAACCGAAAGCCTGCTCGCGGGGTGGGGGTGCGGCGAAGGTGCAAATGAACAAAATAATAAAAAGAAGGCGCGCAGCGGAAAAACTTTGTGCTGAGCTCAAAATGAAAGGCGTGTCGTAACGGCATGAAAGGATAATGCCAGAGAGTTTTGAGGCTTAGGACTGTCCTCGTTTGGCGCGCTGTCGTCGCGCCATCTTATTGCTTTTATCGCTTGCGAGTCTTTTAAAATTTATTAATTTCTCGTGTTTCGCGTTTTTAATAATAGATTTAAGCGTCTTTAACGTCGTCCTGCGAGGACATTATTCACAAGCAACTGTGTGAGCGGACTCTGTTCGAAAACTGCAGTCGTTCGATGGGTGTGGGGAAGAGGAAACAGGATATAGTGGGAGCCAGTGCTCCAAAACGGAAGATGTTCATCCTTGCCGTCGAAATCTTGCTATACTTTTAACAGGTTTCTAAGAACTTCCTCTCGTCGCCACCAGAGGACACTGTAGCAACTGATTGAAAAAGTTTGCCGCACCAGGAGTCGACCGCGCACTCCTTATGTGCAATTTATGCGAGCTCGCAATTAAAGTCGAACCGCGTATTCCCACAAGATATACAATTCCACGGAACTTCCGCAAGGAGTCACAAAGCTTTAATCAGTACTTCATCTGCAAAGGATATCAACTTTATATCGATTGCAATGCCGGTCCGTTTGATAAGTGAATGCAAACCCATGCCCACCGCTGCTGTGTAAGAGGCAGCCGGAGTAATTAAAACTTCCATCACGAAATCAATTACAAACGATTGTAAATGCGCTTCCTCTGCATTCCGGCTCCTCGAAGAACAAATAAATTCTCGTCAAGTGCATGAGCCAGGACGGCTGTGAGCACGACCAGATATACTATGTCCGTGTAAACATTGTGAGTCTCCATCTCGATATCGATTGCTGGCAATCAACCGAATGCTATATACGAGTCGGTCATGTACAAGCGCATTTCCTTTCTGCAAAGGATATGAGAATCGGGGTCGGTGTCGGAGTCTGGTTTTCTGCACACAACACCAACTGCCAGAAGTTGATGTGTCTTCGCAAGCAAAAAACCTAAAGAAATACCCTTCAACGTCAGCATGTGCCCCAGAGTCGCCCGAATCCTTTTTAGCTAATGCGATGTGTATACTACCATCTCGGGACATTTGGCAGTTATTGCCGCATAGAAAGAAATATAATTTCTTTTGAATGCGGCTTGCTTTTGGGGAAAAGTGAAAAAATGAAAAAATGACATTTTGCGGGAATGTCTGGGAACATTAAAGCGCCACCAACGCCAACTGAAAGGTCGTAAATGTTTATGAGACATGACGCGTACGCGCGCTCTGTGGATGGGTGGTATCTGGTATGTCATGTGGCACTTGGCGCACTTGCCACATGCCCGCCAAGGTGTCAGTTGTGTTGGCATTTTTTCTATCATTTCCGGAATTGTTATTTTATGCACAAGTCCTCTTCGTCATGGGTGGCAATAAAAGTGTGTGTAGAACACGCACTTCAAAAATTGCCAACACAAAAAAGAACAGACGGACGGGAAAACCATTCGAATAAACCAACAATAATGACGCTTCGAGGACGACTGCAGAAATGCTGGCGGAACATATTTCGCAATTTTCCAAAATTTATCACAGCTAATAAAACAATGAGCGGTAAGTGAATGAATTTTTATTCGAATGTGTACGTGGAATGGAACTCGCGATAATGGTTCGCATCCTGGAGTATTGTAGGAGTTTCATGTTTTTCAGCGTGTGCAGGAAAAATCTTTTAATTTCGTAAGTGAAAAACTTGAGTTTTTGTAAAAACAATATTTTGGCTTTCTAACTATGGAGGAATCAGCTGCGGTAACTGGTTCACTTCGTTAGGTATATTACCAGAAAGATGCATACCTTTAGCTATTTGATTTTCGAAGGCTGTCTTGCATTAATGACATTAGGCCAAAGTATATCAGCCTCTTGTAATTGCAGACAGTAGGACAGTAGCAAAAGGAAATAGTTCACTCTGCCGCCGTTTTTTTTTCGCAGAATTTCAGTTTAACCCTTATTGAGTACCAAGTAAATATTGAGACCCAAGAGACGGAGTGGGGTGCCATAGGTCCCCCCAATTAAAGTCAGTTCTTTATTTATAGTGATCGGCAGTTTTTTATAAATATCTTTTAAAATATTAGCTACTCCACAAAAAAGTCTTGGGCACATATATTGATACAAGCATGATCTACAAAAAAGGTCCTTTTCAATTTTTCTGTCAATCAAGAAATAAACAGCTTTTCGTGCCAATGAAAATTGTATTTTTACCAAATCACTTATTACTCTAAAAACAGTCGATGTATCGCTACCATTGATACTTGTCGTTTAACTACAGGTTATACCGGATGTTGTGTGGAAATTATTAAAAGGAGAATACAACGACTTAAGTTAATATATAGGGTCCGCCATCTAACTTTTTCTTTTTTCAACTAGTGCTTATTTCGCGAATGGTAACACTTAGCTCATGTCTGATTTGACAGATAATTAGTTTTATCCTTCCGCTGAACGAATATGGTTGTGTATACGCTTGAACAACGCTGGGAAACATTGCGACATTACTTTGAAAATCATGGTATAATGTTGCAGGATGATTTTGCCAAAAAAATCATCTTTTCAGATGAAGCTCATTTTCATCTTGGCGCGTATGTAAAGGCAAAACTGTCGCATTTGGGGCACAGAAAACCCGCACGCATATATTGAAAAGCCGATATACCCAAAACGAGTCACTGTTTGGTGCGGAATTTGGTCCAGAGGCATAATTGGGCCATTTTTCTTCGAAAATGAGCAAGGAGTGGCCGTTACAGTCAATGGCGATCGTTATCGGGCCATTTTGAACGAGTTTTTGTTCACAAAAATTGAAGAGGAGGATATTGGCAACATTTGGTTTCAAAAGGACGGCGCTACGTGCCACACAGCCGAAGCTACACTCGATGTTTTGCGCCCTGTTTTTGAAGATCGCACTATCAGCCGCAGTTCTGATGTCGTTTGGCCACCTCGGAGCTGCGATTTGACACCGTTGGACTATTATTTGTGGGGTGCCGTAAAAGATAAGTGTTACGTCGACAAGCCAGAGACAATTGACGCTTTAAAGGACAATATTCGTGAAGCCATTGGTGAAATACAGCTGCACACAATCGATAATGTGCTTAAAAATTTGACCGATGGTGTAGGCTACTGCATGGCCAGCCAAGGCAGCCATTTGAATGAAATTATTTTCCATTATTAAGCGGAAGGATTGTACTTTCAAATAAAAAAAGAAATTTGAGAAAATATTTAGTAGTTTTTTTTTTATAGCATTTTCAAAAAAAAAAAATTATTTGGCGGACCCTGTATGTAGGCAGGCGCTATCTAAAGCCACCAACCTGAAAACTATGACGAAGATCCAAAGAACGGCTTGTATTGGTACTACGGGGGTAATGAGAACCAACCCCACAGCGGGACTCGAGGCAATATTATATCTTAAGCCCCTTGACCTTTTCACACAGCAATCTGCTGCAAATAGCGCCCTCCGGCTAAGCCAGACTAAGAGCTGGAAACACAGCCAAACGGGTCACGCGCAGTAGAGAGGAATGGCAACAATACACATCTATACAGATGGTTTCAAGATGGATGTTGGCGTCGGAGCGGGATTCTGCTCCGAAATACTTGGTCTATCCAGTTCAATCAGACTTCCTGGACTACAGCAGCGTGTTCCAGGCTGAGGTTCTGGCAGTGACAACAGCTGCAAAACAAGTTGCAATGATGGCGATACCTCATTCAGATATCACTTTCTTCATTGACAGCCAATCGGCAATAAGATCACCTCTGCCGTTGAAATAAAATCTAAACTTGTAAGACGGGCTCTTGGCGCTGAGCACCATGTAAGAATCTGCTGGGTTCCCGGACACAAAGGAGTGCCCGGTAATGAAAAAGCTGATGAGCTGGCAAGAAAGGGTTCTTCACCATAGTATTAACCCCTCCCTGCAATCTCAAACAGGAAATTGAGAACAAAATACTGGCAGCGACGAACGATAAACTCGAATCCTGTGTCATAACCAGGATAATGTGGCCAATCTATAGCAAACAGAAGACAGAAAGAATTCTACAAATGAGAAAATAATCGTTATCCTCTCATTATTACGGGACACAACATGTTGAAGTATCACACCAAGAAAATGGGAATCACTACTGATGACCTGTGCAGAGGATGCGGAGATGAAGATGTGCATGAGGACACTCCACACTTTCTTTGTCACTGCCCGGCACTCTGCCACATCAGATACAGTGTTACTTGGAAGACATTTTTTTTCGAAGACTTAGAGGACCTCTCTGAGAAGTCCATAAGAGACTTGAATAGATTTTTATTATCTTCGGGATGGCTTGACTACCCGGCTTCATAGGTTTCCACAGTATGGTGGTCATTAGAACCCCATGGGCATCACAACGGATCTACATTGATCTAAGTGCGGCGCTGCAGGTTCCCCCTGCCTCGCCAACCCGCTAACCCAACCTAGCCTAAGGTAATATATAATTTGAAATAATTCAAATTATGTAGGTACATATCTTTCTAAATAAAAATATTTATATTCTATATTTATTTCCATTTACTACATATTAGAAAGTGAACCTGGTTATTTTTTTCAAGAAAATTTTGCTCTGAATAAAAACTGCACGATTTAAGAAAAAAAGTTAACGAAACAAATGAAAAGTCCTTACAGTCACATTCTGTATTCCACATAGTTAGGTACCCTTTCTTTGATCAAGAATAATCATTCTCCAGTTCAGATATGAGTTACTGATTTAAGAACAGAACATTTGCCTCTGTCTTTGTCCACCCACGCTCTTGTCTTTTTTGTTGCTTTTGTTATACCCACGATTATCTGTGTATTTGTAAAAAATATAGGTGTATTATCGAATTATTCTTGATTTCAGGAATAAGTTATTGATTTAAGTTTTTTTTTTCCCATTTCCCACGCATACTTAGGAAATCCTATGCAGGCAATTAATGTCAATCACGAGGCCATTTTGTAAGTGGGGGCGACTGTGTTCAACATTTTTGGTACCCTTTAGTTACACGGCGTTCACATTGCAGTTCAGTTTAAAAGTTCTTATAGTTTAGAATTTGTTAGAGAAAGGAATTCCTGATATAATTTGTTCACAATGCCAAATACCTTAATATAATCATAGTTTTTTTTTGTCAGTATCTAGCAGAAATCTATCTCATGATATTAATCAGAGAAAAATCAACTTAAACGGTTCTTCCACTTTTCCTAAAAGAGATTTTGTAACTTCAAGCTTTTATTGTAGGTATACTTTAAAGAAAACAAAAATTGTTGTTCGTCGATTTTAATGCTTTTCAATTCGAAGTCATATTGAAACAAAATAGATATTTTATCAGAGTTTGGGGAAAGGGTTTTTTTACTGTGGGAAAAAAGATATTTTAGTTTTAGCATAATTTTTAATCTGTAAATGGTACGTAAAATGCATACTTACACAATAACGTATTCAAGTATATTTGTTAAATTCGATATTTTTTTTCCGTTCCGTTGGAAAGTATTGATAATACAACACACACTTCAATTCAATTCCTTAGGGACTTTCTTATGTGGTATTCGTTTGAGCTTATTCAGATTTGCCCTCAGATTTCAGATTTCGTGTGCCTAATCAAACATAAAAACGCTTTTGCTCTTTTTTTAGTTGATATTCGTGCAACTTGAATATGTGTAGTCTTCGACACTTTTCTATCACTGGTTAGATTTTATATTAAAACATTCGAAATTTCCGTCCCGATTTCTTAATATTTGCAGACATATAATTTACGAAAATAGATCCACCCGATACAATGCCTTTCTTTGCTGTAGAAAAAATTCACGCAAATGTAAACAAACTCCACCAGTTGTCAAACTCAAATGCACTTTTATTGGTTAATCTGAAGCAAATCTAAGAAAATATCTAGATTCGCAAAAGTGCTCTGAAATCTGAAAAATATTGCTTTTTGTTTGTACCAAAATAAGGGATCTGAAAATGAACAAAACAATTTAGATTCTTACGTTCGATTGAATACGCAAAATCTGAAATCGGATCAAATTAAACACCACATTATTTATTATCTTTTTGTTAGGAGTTCAATCATATGTACTCGTTTTTACGAATTTACTTTCCGAGAATAATATTTTTTTTTAAATATGAATAAAATTTCAATTTTTGCTGTTCCTTAGTAACATCAACACTGTTCAATCTCATGAAACCACAGAATTCCTGTTGAGTAAATTTAGTTTACATTTCTGCATTGTTATATCTGTTTCATATATATGTAGGAAAACTATATAAGTATAATTACGACTTTATTGACATAAAATATGAAAACATAAAATACAACGTTCTTGCAGAGTTACGTTAATACATTCCGCGCACCAGACCGCCGTCGCTCGCAATTAAAGAAGAACTCATTGAAAAACCGCTTCCTCCAGACACCGTTACCAGTCACAGCAGTTCCCATATGTCCATATGACTCAGCAGTCTGTACCATCCCCACGCCTTTGTTGCCCAGCTCACCAGCCATCCGATCCCCAACGTTGCAGCTACCAAAAAAAAGACCAGTACTCGCTTCGGCATCGTGTGGCTATTCTCCGAATACCATATCTCCGTCTGGTATTTAACCACACACAAATCAGGTCATCCCCCTTGGCGAACGCAACCTGATACGTGTATTCTCGCGTTATCGCTACTGGTGCCAGCGCATTCGCTTGATATCGAACATTTGAATATGGGACTCGGTGACGGTGTCTTTACGTTGGGTTATGCTGTGTTGATATACTATACTATATCGGAATGCGATGCGTCGGCGGTCTGGAAATGCAAATGATTAATAAAAGAAATACAATCTATCTTATGAGTAACTTCACTTATCTTATTCGACCTACAATCGGCCATCCTAAAAAGTTCGACTGCCCTCAGTCGATCAGCGGGGCATCTTCATGTTCCTCTTCATCGTCTTCGTCTTCTTCAGCATCATCGCCGTCGTCATTGGCGACCCACGGCTTCATGCAATCAGCTGCTGTTGACGTATTGTTCGGTCCCTCGTGCTGCCCCACCTTCCTAACGTCGTACCGGTCGTTCCTTTTCACCCTTACCACCTCATAGGGCCCGAAGTACTTCGCATGCAATTTTAAGCCCACGCCGAACTGTGTCCTCATTATTGCCACCAGGTCGCCCACCTTGTATTCTCGGGCCGCCTGTCTTCTCCGATCATAGGTGCGACGGTTCTCCTGCTGGACCTTCTCGATCTCTTCCCTAGCGGATCTTCTCAGCTCGTCCCGCGTCGTCTCGAAATTTTCCAATGCCGCTTCTTCTAATAGTTTCTTCAGTTGTTCGTCTTCTCTTTGCCTCATGTCCACCCCGAACATCAGACGGAATGGACTGTGCTTCGTACTCCTTGACACTGTGGAGTTTATCACCCGCTGGACGCGATCAGTGTGTTTATACCATTTTCTGGGGTCCTCGATTGACATCCGTGTAAGCATACCTATAATGGTGCGGTTCATCCTCTCCACCTGACCATTCCCTCTAGGTACGCCTGTTGTGGTCAGCACGTGCTGGATGTGGTTAGCTCCGCAGAATTCTTTAAATGCGGTTGCGGTGAACGCGGCTCCTCTGTCTGACACGATGCGGACTGGCTGCCCGAATACTTCGCCTTGCAGCTCTAGTCTCTTGATTACTTCTTCGCATCTCGTGCTCCGTACCGGATAGATCCACGTGAACTTCGTAAAGGCATCTACTACAACAAAAACATAATTATACAACTTACTGGTAGACGGGAGCGGGCCCATATGATCGACGTGATACGTGTGCAGTGGTACATCGCTCTTTTCTATTGGATGCAAATAACCCACCATTTTCCCTCCTTTTCTTGCTACCAAAATGCACGCCACGCAGTTTGACAACACGTTCTCCACACAGCGTGCTAGCTTTTGGATGAAGTAATCCCGCTTACAGACTACCTCCACTCGTTTCGCTGATAAGTGACCCTGCTCATGGATTCCTCTCACTATCTCCTTCTGCATAGACTTTGGGATCACGAGTAGGTGCGCTCCCTCTTCGAACTTGTAAAGTATATCGTTCCGTCTTTCGAAATCTTTGTAGTTTCCCGTGGCTGCTATAACATTCAGAATTAATTGGCAATATTCGTCCTTACCTTGAGCCGTCTTTATCCGGTGTAGTAGACCTTCTTCTACTCTCATTACTACTGGGTATCGGCTTAGGGCATCCACGTGTTGCATTGTCCTCCCCGCTCGGTGTATCACTTTCATAGAGTACTCCTGTAGCATAATGGCCCATCTGGCCACTCTTGGGCATAGGTCTCTCTTCGCCATTGTTGCCTCAAATGCCTTACAATCGGTTACGATAGTAAACTCCAGCCCTAACAGGTAAACTCGTAACTTGCTTAGACACCTCATAATGGCCAGTACTTCCAACTCGTAGCTCGTGTACTTCTGTTCTTGTGGTGTTGTCTTGAAACTTAAAAAGAATGTTGGATGTAGCTGGTCGTCGTCGTGTTTTTGTAGCACTACACCTCCATAGCCTACTATGCTCGCATCTGTATGTAACTCCGTATGTAGCCGGGGGTTGAACAATTTCAACACTGGATCCCTGCAAAGACAAGATTTCAATTCATTAAACGCTATTTTTTCTTTCTCCCCAAATTCGAATTTGTTATTTTTTCTTAGTAAATCCGACAACGGCTTCGCTATCGTCGAGTAGTCTTTAACGAATTTCCTGAAGAACCCCGTCAGCCCCAGGAAACTTTGAATGGATTTTACGCTGTTCGGTTCCGGATATTTCTGCACTGCCCTTACCTTCTCCTGCGATGGTTTTATGCCTCCCTCGCCTACGACGTGTCCGAGGAATTCCACCGACTTAGCTAGGAAATTGCACTTTTCCCACTTGATCTTCAGCCCGTACTCTTCGGCTACCTTTAGGACGACTTTCAGTTTCTCCAGCACTTCATCCTCGCTAGTTCCGTATATGATTATATCATCTACATATATAAGCAAATATTCCTGCAGTACCAATTCTCTAAAAATCTGATTAATAAATCTCTGGAAGGCGGCTGGCGAGTTGCACAGTCCGAACGGCACCTTCTTAAACTCATACTGCCCATCCGGTGTGACGAACGCGGTGTACTTCCTGCTCTCTTCCGCTACGTCAACGTGAAAAAATCCGTTTCTTAGATCTAGAGTTATAAATACCTTGGCGTTGTGCATCTGCTCGAATACCTCCTCCATCACCGTCATCGGGAACCTATCCTTCACCACCTTTTTGTTCAGCTCTCTATAGTCGACGCACAGTCGATAGGATCCATCTTTTTTCTTCACTAGCACTATTGGGCTGGCGTATTCCGATCTGCTGGGTACTATTATTCCCTCTTCTAGCCATTCCTGTACTTGTTGGTTTACTGCATTTCTTTCTATCGGCGCCAATCTCCTTGCTCTTCTGTATACTGGGACTTCGTCCCTCAGTACAATTCCCATCTCGACGCACGACTTTGTAACATTCTTTGGCGCATATGACTTTATGATATTTGTGACCAATCCCCTATAGTCTTCGTTGCCCACTCGCAACTCTGGTTCTTCACTCTCCTTGTCGTCCTTCCACTCGATTTTAAAGACATCATTTTCTTCCAAAGCGTAGCTGTTCTCCACTTCAGGATCCACTGGACTTATATTCTTTACACTCTTTATCTTACCTTTACTCATGACAAGTTCCACATTCCTCAGAAAGTCTTTTCCTAATAGAATTTCGTCTGGCACCCACTGATCTGGCACCACATGAAAACGGATCCGGTGATTGTCTTCTCCAACGCGAATCTCCGTTAGGCACGCTCCTAGAGTCCTCAGTGGTTTGCCTCCCATCCCTTTCAACATAACCCCAGACGCCTCGAGTTGTGGTTTTTTGATCCTCCTTTGCACAGTTTCTTTCATGATGGACACGTCGCTTCCGCTGTCTATAAACGCGAGATATTGCCTGCCTTCTATCTGTATTAGTAATTGACTTCCGTCTGACTCGATACGGTTCACGTGGCTTATTCCTCTCGACGTTGATGGTGCTTCATTTTTTACCGGACAGTTTGGCGATATATGCCCGAATTGGTTGCAATTAAAACAGCGTGTGCCTCTTGATCTGTCTGGGCAGTTTATCGCCAAGTGTGCCGTGGAGCCGCAGTTGTGGCACCGTCTGCCTTGTACTGCTGGACTCCTAGCGGCTCCTCTCGTCGGCGGTTGATGCCTCGTGTTATTCCTGTTCGGGATTTGTATTGGTATACATCTTTTCATTTGGCTGTAGCATGCTAGTTTCCTTTTTAGCTCCTCCACGCTCGTTGCTTCGTATAATATGGTCTTGTTCTGCACCGAATCTGAGATTCCGTTACGTATGTATTCGACTAATGATACTTCCTCGACGGTTCCCTCGTTCGCGAGCTGTTGCATTGAGTACACGTACTCCAACAAACTCTCCGAGTCCTTCTTTTTCCGCGCTTCTAAGGCTCGATGGACTTCGATACTAGCCCGCTTGGTTTTGAACTCCGTTTCCAAAACAGTTTTCAGCGCTGTGTAGCTAGATATGCCTGACCCCGCCTCCACTGCGAGTCTGGCTGCTCCCCTCAGTAGTCGCTTCATGTACAGGAATTTCTGTATCTCGTTCCACCTGCACATCGTCGCGATTTCCTCGAAATCTCTTATCCAGGTTTCGAAGCCTTTTCCCGCTTCTCCTGAAAAATGCTCCAGTGAGTCTTCTACGTCTCGGAACACGAAATTGTTTTCATTAGTCATGTTGCTTCCTGTCTTGTCGCCTGGTTCCCCTTCGTCGATATTCTGCTCCTCGTCGCTGGTCTCCGTATCGCTACCCCTTGCGACTGCTAAGATTTCTTCCTTCGTTATGACTCCTCTTCCGAACGTATTGTTGATTCGGGTCAACAAATCTGTCTTCACGCTGTAGCGGTACGACAAGTTTTTTCCTTTCAGGAATGCCTGCAGCTGTCTAACCGTGAGTTCTTGTAACTCGTCCATTCACTTCACCCCCTTAGACTTAACACTCCTTCACGTCTAGCGGGAACTGTGATGCCGCACACACAGTTCTACCTCGTAACTTGCCGTACGCACAATTTTTCCTCGTAGCTAGTCGTAACGCACAATTTCTCCTCGTAGCTCGTCGTAACGCACAATTTCTCCTCGTAGCTCGTCGTAACGCACAATTTCTCCTCGTAGCTCGTCGTAACGCACAATTTCTCCTCGTAGCTCGTAGTAACGCACAGTTTTTCCTCGTAGCTTGTCGTACGCACAATTTTTTCTCTCGTACCCTTCTTTTTCACTGTTCCAATCGACCCCGTTATACCTCTCAATATTTCAAATCCCGGTTGAGCCCCCAAATGTAGGAAAACTATATAAGTATAATTACGACTTTATTGACATAAAATATGAAAACATAAAATACAACGTTCTTGCAGAGTTACGTTAATACATTCCGCGCACCAGACCGCCGTCGCTCGCAATTAAAGAAGAACTCATTGAAAAACCGCTTCCTCCAGACACCGTTACCAGTCACAGCAGTTCCCATATGTCCATATGACTCAGCAGTCTGTACCATCCCCACGCCTTTGTTGCCCAGCTCACCAGCCATCCGATCCCCAACGTTGCAGCTACCAAAAAAAAGACCAGTACTCGCTTCGGCATCGTGTGGCTATTCTCCGAATACCATATCTCCGTCTGGTATTTAACCACACACAAATCAGGTCATCCCCCTTGGCGAACGCAACCTGATACGTGTATTCTCGCGTTATCGCTACTGGTGCCAGCGCATTCGCTTGATATCGAACATTTGAATATGGGACTCGGTGACGGTGTCTTTACGTTGGGTTATGCTGTGTTGATATACTATACTATATCGGAATGCGATGCGTCGGCGGTCTGGAAATGCAAATGATTAATAAAAGAAATACAATCTATCTTATGAGTAACTTCACTTATCTTATTCGACCTACATATATTCTTATTGCCTTATATATACCAACGCTGAAAACTATTATACTATTGTTATACTCTCACTCTCTAATTATATATACATACTTTACCGCATTTGTTACATTTCTCTAATCTCCACTGTTATACCCCTAATATATTGTTATCAATTTAGTTCAAAATAAACTCTCAAACCGAACGGACGTTTTTCCTTTTAATCTGCGCAACAGGTTATGGGCCCAGGCGGTTACATGCGGGCATACAAAAAATAAAATAAAAAAGAGATAGTGGGCAATTTTGAATCGGTACGGTAGACTATAGTAATTCGTAAATATGGGTTCGTCTCTTTATCAAATCGAAAAGCTCGATGATAAAAATTATGATGGTTGGGCTATTCAAATGAAAAGCGTTTTAATTTTTTCCGATCTTTGGCCATATGTCAGTGGGCTAGTTGTAAAATCCGATGTTATGACGGCTCAGGAAAAAACTGCTTGGGAGTCTAAAGATGGAAAAGCGTTGGCCGCGATAATATTAAATATTAAACCGTCTTTAATTAACTACATAAAGCATTGCGAAACGTCCAAATTAGCTTGGGATAAGTTGAAAGAAGTTTTCCAACCACGCGGTCCTGCTAGGAAAATCGCGTTGTTTAAGCAGTTGCTTCATATAAAATTATGTGAAGGTGAAAGTATGTCGGAATTTGTTAATCGTTTTTCCAGTGTGGTGGAAAAACTCCGCGAAATCGAGTTTGATGTCAACGAGGAATTGTTGGTTATCATTTTACTGTCAAGCCTTCCGAAGTCGATGGACAATTTTGTAGTTGCAATTGAATCACGCGATGAGCTGCCTAAGATGTGTTCTTTAAAGGTTAAGCTATTAGAAGAAGGAGATCGGCGGGTAGAAAAGGGGAATACTGTGAGTGAAGAAGACGCTGGTATTCAGGCACAGGCATTTTTGGCGCGAACGAAGCAAAAATCTAAACATGCTAGTAGATCTACGGGGAAATGTTATAACTGCGGAAGAAAGGGGCACTTTGCAGCTAGTTGTAGAGAGCCAAAGAGATCACATCAAGGACAGGGACAAAAATATGTTACCTCGTTCTCTATGCTTTCTGTTTCTCGCAACAATATCCTCGACCCCAGCTCTTGGTGCATCGATAGCGGAGCAACATCACACATATGCTGTGATAAGACACTGTTCAGTTATATGCGGGAGAGCTCAGAGAAAATAAAGCTAGCGGGCGACAATCACATTACTGCTGCGGGAATTGGTACAGTAATTCTGTATACCAAATTGTGTGAGTTGAGACTGCAAAACGTGTTGTATGTTCCCAATTTATGTGCTAACTTCATATCCGTTAGCAAAGCTGTTGAGAGTGGTTTTTCGCTTCAATTTACGGCAAATTATGCGAAAATAGTAAAACGAAATGGTCTGAGTGTTTTGTTTGCCTATAACCGTGATGGTCTGTTTGTTTTCAATTATTCCGCGCCTGAGAAGTTGTTTGTGTCAAGGCCAATTCTGAATTTTCAAAAATGGCATGAGAGATATGGTCATCTCAATATGAAGAGTTTAAATCAAATGTCTGCATGCAATATGGTGAATGGTCTAAGTCTCGGTCCTGTTCCTTCAGATTTCAAGTGCAAAATATGCATGAAAGGGAAAATTTGCCTGAAGTCTTTTCCTAACGAATCTTTATCACGTTCGACGGATGTATTAGACCTCATTCACACTGATGTTTGTGGTCCTATGAGAAAGGCATCGCTAGGTGGTGCAAGGTATTTTGTCACCTTCATTGATGACAAATCGCGCAAAATATTTGTTTACTTCCTTAAATCTAAGGACCAGGTCTTCGAAACATTTAAGAAATTTAAATTGATGGTTGAACGGGGAACTGGAAAGCATATAAAGTCTATTCGAAGCGACAATGGGACCGAATATATAAACCGTGTGTTTTCTAAATTCCTGGAAGATTGTGGAATAGCGCGACAGTTGTCAGTGAGTTATACTCCACAGCAGAATGGGGTGGCAGAAAGGGCCAATAGAACCATTGTAGAAATGGCGAGGTGTATGATCATACAATCTGGTTTAAATGAATATTTATGGGCTGAGGCAGTCAATACAGCGGTGTATTTGAGGAACAGGTGTCCAACAAAAATAATACCGAACAGTACACCTGAAGAAGTTTGGAGTGGGCGTAAGCCAACTGTAACTCACCTCAGAGTTTTTGGATGTACGAGTATAGCTCTGAACAAAACTAAAAGCTGGTCCAAATTCCAACCTAAAGGGGAAGAATATGTAATGGTCGGATATTCATCTACGTCCAAGGCATATCGTCTTTTTGACAGAGCAAGTAAGAAAATCGTTGAACGCAGAGATGTTTCGTTTATCGAAAACGTCAGCGAATCGCGCTTTGATACAAGCAAAACGAACTGTGTTGTGATTGAAACGGAGCTTACTGAAGAAGAAAATAAGGTAAAAGAAAATACAGTTCAAAGAAGGACAGAGCAGGATTTTCAGGATGAGAAACTAGAGGAAGTTCCAATACGTTTCGTCCAGAACCAAGATGCAGATCAGGAACAGCAACATGACCAAATACAGGATGGGCAAGATCAAAACCAGGAGCATGCAGAAAACCGGGAACTAGAAGCAGACCAGATACAGAGAGCGAACAACCAGCAGAGAAGCCAAACCGAGGAAATGTTGGATGAAATAAGACATCGTCAGAAGCGAAAAAGGTCCGAAACTAGTACAGACGAGGAAGAAATACAAGTGCCTAAAAAGTTGGCAGGCAGACCTAAAATTATTAGAGATGGAAGACCGGGGCGACCAAGAAAGGAATTCAATATTCTCCATTCAATTGGAATAGAGCAAATATTCGAAAATCCTCAAACAATCCACGAAGCATTGTCGCTACCGGAAAAAGCTAAATGGAAAAAAGCCATAAACGACGAATATCAGTGTTTACTCTCAAATAACACTTGGGAATTGGTCGATCTTCCAAAAGGTGAAAAACAGATAGGCTGCAAATGGGTATTCAATGTCAAGAGAGACAAAGATGGTAAAGTCGACAGGTATAAGGCACGTCTTGTTGCAAAAGGTTTTGCACAGAAACTAGGAGTGAACTACAATGAAACCTTTTCACCGGTCGTCAGGTACTCTACAATTCGCATATTACTCGCTCTAGCAGCTGAAAAGAAATTAATCTTACATCAAATAGATGTTTCGTCTGCGTACTTGAATGGAGAGTTACAGGAAGACATATACATGCAGCAACCTGAGTGTTTCGTTGACCCTGAGTATCCGGAAAGAGTGCTTAAATTAAAGAAAGCCCTTTATGGATTAAAACAATCCGGGCGAGCTTGGAACAATAAGTTGGATTCGGTTCTAAAGGAGATGGGTTTCCGGCAATGTAGCAGCGAGCCGTGTGTTTATATTGTTAAAAGAGAAGGCCAATTAAAGATCATTGCGGTATATGTTGATGACCTCATTTTAGCTGCAACAGATGAAGAATCCATTGAGGATATAAAGTATCGGATTGGTCAAGCATTCAAAACAGTGGACAATGGTATGCTGCATCACTTTTTAGGTTTCGAGATTAGTCGTGAAGGTGAAACTGGTCCGATTTCAATATCTCAAAAGCAACTTATAATCAATTTATTGAGGGAGGCAGGCATGGCAGATTGCAAGAAAAATCAAACCCCGCTAAATGCTGGCCAGCAGTTCGTTTGTAAGGACGAACACTGTAAAAGGACAAACCGTGAAGAATACCAATCCATAGTCGGGTCTTTGATGTACTTAGCTATATCAACGAGACCGGATATATTGCATTCGGTTAGCAAACTGGCACGTTTTAATATAGATCCACATGAAGAACACCTGACTGCGGTCAAGCATGTGTTAAGGTATTTAAATAACACCATTAACTTTAAATTACGCTATTTCCAGACAGGGAAGCCTTTAGAAGGGTTCGTCGATGCTGATTGGGGCGGAGATGTTGAAGATCGCAAATCGTATACTGGATACGCGTTCATGTTAGGAGGTGCCGTCGTCTCGTGGGAATCAAAGAAACAAAAAACTGTGGCTTTGAGCAGTACTGAAGCCGAGTACATGGCTCTATCGGCGTCTGCAAAAGAAGCTGTATACCTCAAGAGGTTAATCGGTGAACTTGGCGGAATCGAATTTGTGACAAATGAGGTGAACATATATGGCGACAATTTGGGTGCTCAGCAGCTCGTAAAGAATCCGGTACATCATCCTCGCAGCAAGCATATCGACATTAAATATCATCATATAAGAGAAGTCTGCAATGGTGGAGAAATTAAGATCAGCTATGTACAAACCAATAATATGATTGCTGATATTTTCACTAAAAATTTGCAAAAGGTCAAACACCATAAGTTTTGTAAACTTTTGGGCGTAATTAGTTAATGTAGTTTCGAATGTTTAGATGTTGTTATAATTGTTCTCTATTATATGTTTTCTATTATATGTTTTTCTATTAATATAGTTATCGCGTTGAGGGGAAGTGTTGAGTAAATTTAGTTTACATTTCTGCATTGTTATATCTGTTTCATATATATTCTTATTGCCTTATATATACCAACGCTGAAAACTATTATACTATTGTTATACTCTCACTCTCTAATTATATATACATACTTTACCGCATTTGTTACATTTCTCTAATCTCCACTGTTATACCCCTAATATATTGTTATCAATTTAGTTCAAAATAAACTCTCAAACCGAACGGACGTTTTTCCTTTTAATCTGCGCAACAATTCCTTATCATGTTTTGATTTTGTACAAATACGGTGATAAAAAACCAAGTTGAAAACACCCACCAAGCGTAATAGAAATGTATGCAATGTTTGCGAATATTTTAAGGAATTCACTTTTGCCCTAGTTAAAACTTGGGTTTAAATTGCATGGAATTAACCTATTTTTGGAACAACTCCCCAAGGTAGTTTCATGAATTTTGCTGTCAAAAATATTTTTGAAGTGATTTCTGTTTGAAGCAACTTCTTTCGATCGAAACGATTGCCGGAAGTGCTAGAAAATCTGTTTTTATGACTCTAAATGGGGCTTTTTCTATTTGCAATGGTTTTACTCGTCTTCCAAATCCTTACGAACTCTATTTGGAGCAAATTCACAGCTTTCAACTCTTTAACCCCGATCGGGGTACTGGAAACTACATCCGTTGTGTCTACAGGGGTTAAATAGCGCCTTTCAATTTGCATTTTTTAAAGTAGATCGTTACGTCCATCCATCCATTGCAATATACATATACGTTACCGCTTACAGGTGATACAAATTTGAGATTTTGAATTTAAAACGCTCTGCACTTAAATATACACAAGGATTACAAAGCGCACCCCTCCTGCCCGAACCTTTACACAAAGCAAACCATCCTCTGCACGCTGTCATCGAAAGTACCTTCTTTCGCATTTTTCCCATCAACATTAACGCTCTCCGAAGTAATTAAGTAGGTGTGGACATCCCCATTTCCTGGCGTTCATGAGACATTCCAGCTAATTTCTGTTCATCCTCTATCTCCATCCCAAGCTCAGAGCCATAAATGTCAAGCAATGTTATTTTATGTCTTAACGAACGCCCTCTCCATTGTCTAATGTGTCCACCCCCCCACCCACACACACACAGAAACTCAGCGAGCTCCTTGTGCTCACGCAAACTTCAATTTGTGAAAAGAAATAAATCTTTAGAGCTCTCTCTCGCCAGAGTCGTTACTCGTCGTGTAGCCCATTGTACTCGTATTTATGGGAACACCTCGTCAAAGACTAGCCAGCAAACAGTTGGGTATTGTGATACGAAAGGACTCTTATATTGAGCAAGTTGCTTGGCCCCCCGTAAAATTATCCTCGTTCCTGAAGCAGGAGCAGTAGCAGTAGCACCAAATGAGCGCGCGTATAAAAATCGCGTGTGTAACACGAAATACTTACCACCCCCTGCCAAAAAGCGAGAGCGAATTTGTCAAATGGGAAAACATTAATTAGAACTTGGGTCGTAACCCAGGAGCATTCACTGAGTTATTGTAATCCGGCAGGATATGCTGTGTGCGGTCCACTATACACACCGAAACCGAAACCGAACCGGCAGTGAACTAGAACCAATGAGACAAAATTCCTGTATATACCATTTGACAAAGGACCACGCAGTGAACGGAAATAACAATAAAACAAAAGAAACGAATCCTTATTCTGGTCCGCCTTACTATACTAAGAAGCTTACTTACGCTAGGTATGTATGGCGAGCCATTGAAAGTTGTCCACGCTGGTGATGGTGAGTGGATATAAACAGAGAGCTGGGGACGCAGAGCGAGAGAGCTCTTGCAGTCATTAATCTCGTAGCACGCCATAAAACAAAAGCAATTATTTGTGTCGGTGTTGTTGTTGCTGTTTGCATTGTTTTTGTATTTTTTCATTCGTTCCTCATAATATTTATTAGCGCATCCAAGGATAACGAATGGCGGTCGTTTAATTGATCCCTTTTGTGTCCTCAATGTCCAGACGAGATGCCGGAGGTGGAGATTTCCTCTCCGCTATTGCATTGCAATAACAAGGTGATTATCGGAGCTGGGAGTAAATTGTGCCAGAGTGTGTGGGGCGGATGGGGCGCGTTACATATTGTCGGTGATTACAGGAGAACTGGGGCGCTTTCCTGGGAGACATTTGTCAAGCCGTTAAGGTAGTTACGGTTGGGTGTTTTTGCAAACCAAGGCAAAAATTATGAAAAGGATGATTTTCTTACTGTCTACCATCTGCCAGCTATACAGTCTTCTATTAGTTACCATTCACCATCTACCATCATCTACCATACAGCACATAACATCCGCGCTCTCGTTTGACATTCTAGAAACTATGGACACATTTCCTAATACTTATTGTTCCTTTTCAGGTCGCTTCGAAGGAACATTACCAACATTTACACTACGAGACAAGTGCTTGAATTTGAATACCAACACAGGCATATCCTCAAACGCAGTACCGACTCACAAATTATCCACTTCACCTGGCAGTGCGTTCAAAACCTAATTTAGCATCCTGTTCGCATGCATTACACAAACCAAACCCAGATGCTTCACAACGAAAATAATCACCATTCCCAGCCTCCAAGTGCCCGCATACCCGCAGTCCTATACGAAGGATCAGACGTCTTAGTCAATTTCCTCCCGAAAATCACAAAACCGCACGCACTTTACGGTTCGCATATATTCACCGCCGGAGGCCATTAAATCTCTCAGCCATGATGAATGCTTAGCATAGCTGACGCTCCACTAAGATACTGTTGCCACAAGAACTAGGCGTTACGCGCACACACTGAGGCACCCATAATATGCATCGCAGTTCTTGAAGTATGATATAATGTTCGGAAGGAAGTCATCTAAGTCATTCGCATACAGGCTCCGTTGTGTTTTTTGTCAGCCGGATAATACCATAAGTAAACCGTGAAAGGAGCACACGTATATGATGTTGGGGTTAAGGACTCAAATGATTTTAAATTGGCTTACAATGAAAGAGCCGGGAGCGATGGGAGGTACGTTACCCTGGTTATTCCATGTGGAATTTTGAAACATAAAATAGGGAGAAATTTGGTTTTGCAGAGGGACTTGGTGGCGGCTGCGAAGCGAATTGGGAAGCAACGCGTCATCGGATTTCTTTGAGACTTCAGGGCGCATTAACACTTTGGTGTTTGGTGAGGTACTATTGCGGACAGTTGCAGCGTCCACTTGGATATGAAGATGAGTTAGGAGATGAGGACTAGACGGGTTAAGCCTTGGACACGTGAAACAACGCCTTATGACTGTCTAAGACAGCCTGGTGACGGTATGTGCTCACTCCGTTGTAGAGAGAAAATGGCGACGCTTAGAGAGTTTCGAGCAGGTACGAGCTTCCCGACAAAATACATGAGCACTGTCCATTTGTAGGACTTTAAAACAATCCTCAGTGATTTTAGGACTACGCTAGTTAAGGGAGACAAAATCTACTAGTACTAGTGGACATGGGTAGAAAATGCAACTTTTTTGTACCCAAGGTTAGGTTAGGTAAGGTGGCTCTTTAGAAAGACACACTTAGCCCAAATTTATTAGGTCCATTGTGATGCCGCATCACTTTCATTGTAGCCAAAAATTCATAAAGTAGCTTGAAGTCACCAGTCACTTTCGAAAAAATACAATGACTTCGATCAATGTAAGCCAGGTAGGCTATATGAGCGGGCAGTTATGAAAGACTTTAGAAGCAGGTTATCCCAAGGTTAAACGCAAAAAATCCCTTTTATCCCTCGCCAAAATAAAAAAACCCCCACACATATCCCACGAAATATTAAATTAAAAAAAAACATTTACTTCATTAAATTCTGTCTTTCTTATTATTAACAAATACAAGTTACATTATACATTAACTATTCAAGCTAACAAAATTAAATACATAATGAGATACGTTTGTATATAGACAAAGATAGAAATGTAGGTTCATCTTATACATTATTAAAATGTTACAAAAAGGCACATAAAATTGCATTCGGAATTAAAATGAAAATAATATTCAACACTAAATGAATTATTTTTAAATGACTGGTTTTCTTTTGAATTTTTAAAACAATCAAAACGAATTACCTGAATTAATACAAATCACACACATAAATTCACGACGGCAAGTGTCAAATTGTTGTTTTCGTTTTAATTTTGATCTCTTTAGTATTATCGTGAGTTGATATTTTCACCACAGATAATATGTCAGTTTGACACAGTAATACACAGCAATAAAAAAGAAAATGAACGCATTCAGATATTTTGAATGACGTTTTTCTAAACATGAAAATATTTAATTTGATCGTCGTCGGTTGACTAATTTTTTTTTTAATCTTAATGAAACTAGCAAATAAGGAAACAAAATTTGGCCAAAAAGGAAAATCCCTTTTTTTTGTACTATGAGGTTTGAAAAATTCCTTTAAACTTATTTTAAGTGAAAAAAACCCACAAAAAGGGATAAATTCCCTGATCTGGTACCACTGTATAAGAAGGTGCAGCCTCGCAGTGAGCAACTGAGCGATTGAGTGACTGAGCGACTGAGCAATGGAGCGACTTCGCTCCACCTCAGAGTCAGGTTGTCAGTTTGGGATTTTCCCCCAGATGAAGGGTCTTTTTTGGTCAACGGTGGGAGATCTGGGGGAGAAAACATTTCACACAGTCTGCTTTAAACACTTTTCCAATTTGAATTGATTTAGCTTTATTTTCTTTTAAGTCTCTCTATCCTTACACCTTGGTTGCGCTTTAATATAATTTGTAGCTTAAAAATGTTTTTCGTTTACATAATGATTTTATTTAAATTATTGTAGTCTACCTTGCACATCCTTGCACATTATATAATTTCTTATAAAGGGTGATTTTTTAGCTGGTTTGGTTTTGGCAACACTGGTGAACAGTTAATTTCAGTTCAAACTCGCCTCGCAATTGCGCCATTGTTTCGCGTGCTGTGTGGCATGTGGCACCGTCTTGTTGAAACCACATATCATGCAAGTCTAGAACTTCCATTTCGGGCAAAAAAAAAGTTTGTTATCATCGCTCGGTAGCGTTCACCATTGACAGTAACGCTGCGATTCGCATCATCTTTGAAGAAATACGGCCCAATAATGCCGCCGGCCCATATACCGCACCAAACAGTGGCTTTTTCGGGATGCATTGGTAGCTGTTGCAATGCTTCTGGCTGATCTTCACTCCAAATGCGGCAATTTTGCTTATTTACGTACCCATTCAACCAAAAATGAGCCTCATCGCTGAACACAATTTTTCGATAAAAAAGCGGATCCTCGGCCAGCTTTCCAAGAGCCCATTCACCAAAAATTCGGCGTTGTGGTAGGTCGGCTGGCTTTAGTTCTTGCACCAGCTGTATCTTAAAAGGGTTTACGCCCAAATCCTTCCGCAAAATTTTCCACGTAGTGCTGTAACAAAGGCCTAACTGCTGGGAACGGCGCCGAATCGACATTTCGCGGTCTTCTGTCACACTAGCTGATACGGCCGCAATATTTTCTTCACTACGCACAGTACGTAAACGTGTTGGTGGTTTAATGTCCAACAAAGTAAATTTGGTGCGAAATTTGGTCACAATCTTCCGAATAGACTGCTCAGAAGGTCGAGAATGCCGATCATAAAATGGAAGCAGCGCGCGTTGAACATTTCGAACCGAGCACGAATTTTGATAGTAAAATTCAATAATTTGCAAGCGTTGTTCATTTGTAAGACGATCCATGGTTAAATTGCAAACCAAACTGAAGCTGTTTGACAGTGACACAAGGTACTAAACACACGTCAGCTGTCAAAACCAGTGTTGCCAAAACCAAACCAGCTAACAAATCACCCTTTATAATAATCTTATTTCCTATACTCTTATGAGCTAAGCTCAATGTATAGCGTTGCATTATAAATAAATAAATACAAGCAAAGAATACAAATACAAATTGTTTGGGGGAAATCAGTTTTGTTTTTTTTTTAAAACAATTTTGTTTGTATTTTCATATTATGTATATCCTTTTCAGATATTTCTCCAATACGGTATTTGACTGTAAAAATTGTTTGGTCTCATAAATAGCTTTGCACTATTTCCCTTTACAAAGCAAGTCCTTAAAAATAATCGAAATACAACATTTACATGTTTCAGGTGTATATTCAAAGTTCATATTTTTAAGTTGTAGGTACATAAAATATATTTTTAAGTCGTACATGAAATATGTTAAAAAAAATACTAACAAAAAGTTTGGGCTTTTTTTTAGGGAACATATCCAATTCTGTTGATTTTTCAGATTTATCGGCGTGGCAAATATTTTGAACGTCTGGCAATACTGTTGGCCTATAGCAAAATCGCTAATCGCTCAGAGCTTACGTGCCCACCGCCTAAGAATACCGGAAACACTCAAAAATGGACCCGCAGCCTATGACCTATATGCAGCTGAGGACCATCAATACCATCGACGACGACGTAGCCATCAGAGGTGCCGCAACTGAACTTCTAGTTTACACTCGACCATATTAACAAATCCACAGGCTTGCCAAAGAGTGCTGGCAACCTGTACACGAAGAATAGTAAGACTCTTAAGCGCACGAACAGATCCCTGTTAAGATGAAGAAGGAAATGTTTTACAGTAAAGTGACAGTCAGTGGTGAGGATATAAAAAAACCGCTTCTGTTATAAATTGAATATCGTCTTCAGCCAAAACGGCACACCTTAAAGTGAACCCAGTTGTGGCTTCAGCCCCTTAAGCCCCAACGCACAGCATTGCTTGAACTACTGGTAAAGGTGTCCGAATTTGATTTCCTCTACTTTCTTCAATGTGACATAAACCCTACTCCACCGCCGGCATGTACAAAAAACATCCCCCAATCCTACTTCAAGCATTATCGTCACATGTCACTGTAATCACACACATCACGCCATCCGCAAACTGCCATTGCCAAACAACCCTCCTTCACATGAGAGAATCAAATTCCCATTCGATCCATATAAGCCTCTTACAAGCAATAAACAATTAAGACTACACCAAACGGGCTTTGCGTTCGCATCAAGGACATCAACTCCCCTATCCACTCAAAAGTCAGAGAGTAATAATAAAAAGAAACCCTGAGCAAACTTTTAAATGTGCGACATTTATTTTTATTGCTCGAGGAAGATTTGCTGCCAGTTAAACGGTACGAGGATAACACTGATGTCGCCGGGGGGTGCCATGGGAATGCCGCAGCGCCATCCCCTGACATATGTACTCGTTTGTGCGGTGTGTGGCATTCGCTTCAATTCGCATCTGACATTTGCACGTATCCGAACGTCTTCCGTCAGAACGGGCTATCATATCCTTTTTACAGATCACACACTACTCCCCCCCCCCCCCCCCCCCCCAATCTTCATCCGAAAACAAAAACACTTAACGGTTAACCGAGGCACTTTTTTTTCTGAGCATAGCTGCCGTCTATTTTTAACCGTTTGTGGGGTTCCCATTGTTATCCGATGGGCTCCAGACTAACAAAAGGGGTGGCAGCGGGATGTTTGTCTAGGCCGGTTGCTTGTCCTTACGCTGTATTAAACAATCATGCAGAGTTTCCTGCTCCCAATGGGGGAGCAAAAAACCCTCTGCTCGGGGGTAGCAGGCTCGTTTTTAAGTCCGCTACCCTTGGAGCGGTTTACAGAACAATGTGTGTTCTTTTCTTTCGGTTTGTGTTTCGAAAGTTCATGGGGGTGACGATGTCAATTCCCACATATTGAAGGATATTACCAGGTGGTTAACAATGGTAACTGTGTGCGGTCCTTTTTTGTGGACGATTAAAGGGTCAGCTGGGAGTCGATTTAAAGTCGGAGCCCCATTTTCACCTATACCTGGCCATTTATGCCCTGGAAAATAAAGCTATTCGTCGATGACACAACACCACACCTAACCCGGTCACATGCGTCCAACAACACTGATATAATTTGATCAATTGACACACGTGAGTGAAGTGTGTTATCTACGAAAATCTGTACTAGTTAGGCATTTATTATTTAACGGAACCCCAGCCACCCCCAACACAACAGTCATAAACATGACTTATGGCCGAGGTAAGTGAGCCACTCCATGCGCGTATACGAGTCGAGTGTATATGCGGCTACCGAGAGTGAGAGTATAAGCTACTTGCAGCGATAAGGACGATAGTGACTGCGAATTACTATATGTGCTCGTGTCCCCAGCGGATTCCCGGCGAGCATCATAAATCTTTATTGAACTTGTCATTATTGATTCCGATTTCCGACTATATGGTGTGCGCTGGGAACGCATAGCGGACTGGGCAGCTGCCGATTCCGAATCTGATGTCACCCGCCTGGCTGTTCGGGACGAGGGGTGTCTGCTTGTGTGATTGAACTTTTAACATTTCTGGGTGAAAAATAGTTGCAAAGATAATAAAGTAATTTCTGGTCACTTGAGCTTACCTATACACTGGCCACCCCGTGATGGCAAGCAATGGCATATGCGATGGCAGCCGCCCTCCTCCCGTCTGTGCCGGAATGGATTGGAATTATTTTTGTCCAGATTGCCGGGCTCGTAAATCACTTGTACGTTGTCATAAATATTAAAACATCTTATCTGTGCGAGGAGGACTTAGTTGCATGTGTGTAGTAGTGAATTATGATGTGGGTGGAGGCTTGCTGTGGAGCCGAGCTAAGTTAATTATTTATGTGGGTTCGCTTCATGATACCATGGAACTCGAGGAAAAGTTGAGACCTGTAGTAGATACACTGCCAGGAGATGTAATCGGATTTTGCGATACACTTATACTTGGGACAGAATTTTTCGAACTGCCGCGCTTGGTATGGTGGACATGTGAATAAGTTTGTCCCTAATAGAGTCATTCCCACTAGTGGGGAAATGTTTCCCTTTACTCGTTGGCAAAATGGTGAAAATCGGGAATGAGGTTGTGTTCTTTTTCTTTGGGTATTTTTGAGTATTGTGAATTTAATTTCCGTAGTGCTGCACTCAGATTTATTTATTATTTATTATTGTGGGAAATAACTCGGGAAATAATAATGAATATCATCTTTCTTGATGTTCCCGATAACTCGTTACAACCTAAAGTTCGATCTGTCAAAGACATTTGTCTTCTACGGCATGGAAAGCAAACAAGTGTCAGAGTAATTGGGCTACACTCCTTTTTGTATCAAGTACATTTTTCGACACTCTTGTGAAAGTCAACACACCGAACACTTGCGCACTGTTTGTCATCGCCACAGTATGTCATTAAATGAAGTCACCCCCAAGCCCAATTCAGTTAGTACCTGTTTGTGTCACTTATCTGTCTGCTAATCCCGCACCACATGAACTTTGATACCAAAGGCTAGGCTATTCCCACCCCGAGACTTTTTTATTATACCAACACACAAAAAAAAAACAGGGAACAATAAACCAACAAAGCAAACACAACACTCACTCCCCTTCCACACACGAGCACAAGTGATGTCATACAAAGCGGCTACAAATGATTTCTAAGCCTGATTGATCGACAATTAAGTGATTGTCAAATGATGAATCCGTCCGGGATTAGCACGCTCCCCCATATGCGCCTGTGACATGTGATTACACGTTTTATTGGTTTTGTGAGTTTTTTATCGACACACCCCATACTGGTCAACATGATTGCAGATTGCACGTTCATCAATCTGACAGATGTCCGAGCAGGCTGTACGATGTAGCCGATGTACGTTTGGGGGCGCTGAATGAGGGATTACTTCTCGCCCCCACATCGGATGACAATAATTCCAAGGATCTGCCATTACTCGCAGGCCCAAAATGCGGACCATTAAAATGCACAAGTTGTTTCTCACGCTTCAGCCTTAATTAATCCTTCGCCATTCGAAATGGCCAATAATTTACTCGAATTGAGGACTCATTACAGGCGAGCAGGAGGAAGTGAAATCCAACAACCAGGTCACGGAGGATACACAGCGCCATTTGCAAGCACCCACATCATTATCATTATCATCTTCGCATGGACATCGCATTAACCGCAACACATTAAGGAGCCCGGTTTGGATATTCCGTAGTCGATGGTCGTCTAAGCTTTCTTTCATGTCCTTAATTGCTTTCTTCGAATAGGACATTCTTCCTGATGAATGTCTTTTTTCCTCTCCTGCGTGCGTGTGTTTGTTTTCACAACAAAAACCTGTCAAAGGACACATATCTCTCCGCATCATTGATGAGATACGTTCTTAATGAGATGTTGTCCATTTGCCTCCGTTCGAGGGGAGGGCCAACTTCCAGGGCAATTAAATATCCTTTTATTTTGTGTCACATTTCATTCTAAGAAAACACTTCACTTTATACACAACCGACCGAGGCGGGTTAGAAATTCCATTCGCATCTCACGTCGACTCAATTGAATCTGATAAGGAGCCAAACATCAGAAATATACACACAGAATACCCACTTCGAGGAGAGGGTGGGATGTGGAATCACTTAAACGCAGGTTGGGTCGGTATCATATGGGTACAATCTCTTTGTGCGTAATACCGAATGTTAAGGAAAAGTTTCCGCTTAAATCAGCTTCCAGTTCTTTTGCGCGTGGATGTTATCCTCTTTCACCTGACCTCCGTAGGAGGTAATTCTCCGAATAATTCTGCGGCGGGCGTTGGTCATATAAGTGCGACGATAGTGGATCAGGGTTTATCGGAAAAATATCAACGGAAGTGCGAACGTGAATGGTTTCGGTAAGTGGCGCGTCCCTAAGCATGTCCAGGCTTGAGAAGAATGAGTGCTCATTTAGAAGGAAGTTGCAGTTTTCTTTCTATATGAACTCAATACGGTTTCGGTCGGGGAGTGGGTCTTGTTAGTTATGTGAGTGCGGGTCCTTTCGAATTGATTTGGTATATCGTTCATGTCCTTCGTCCGAGAGTGGGGAGTTGTTTTTTAAGTGAATTGAATTTGGCTAAATGTTTGTTCAGTTTAATTTCCTGTTGATGGGGGAGTCTACTTGAACAGTTTTAAGTAGGTTGTGGTTATAAGATTGTAAAGCAAACGTCCTCAATCGCAGACATATGTACCTCTCACAACCAGGTACAAATAACTTGCCAAATCCGCTTGTTGCTCTACAAGAAATCCCGATGCTAACGAAATCAGTATATACGGATGCGTTCTAAAATATGCCGAATGATAGTTAAAGAATCGATGAATTTTGTTCGACACTTTTGTTTGGACACTCTTCAAAAAACGTATCGTACCTTGCGCAATCAACTTGTTATGAAAATTAGAATGGCAAAAATTAAATTCTATGCAAACAAATTTAGTTCTTTTACCCCTGGAAAAAATCTCTGGAATAATTTGAAGAAATTAGGTATTGGGAAGGATCTTTTGAAAACTCCAGATGATATCGACTGCAATGCCCTTAACAAAAAGTTCATTTGAACACCTTCATTAAACGATAAGCTCGTTGCCGAGCGCCTTCCATCTACCATTGACCCTTCATATCAATCTAGTGTCAATAGTACCTTTATCTTCGAAAGACTTTATGAGGAGGACGTTGTCGAGTCAATTTTGTCAATAAAGTCGAATGCCACTGGCATTGATTTGATCAATCCTAGATTGATTAAAAACTTACTGCCATATATTTTACCCTACATTACTCACATATTTAATACTATCCTAACAACCTCTAAATTTCGCGTGGAGTGGAAGAAGGCGCGAATTATTCCTATTCCTAAAAAGAAGACAGGCACTGATATGGAGTTTCGACCTATTGCTATTCTTCCATACTTTTCTAAAGTCTTTGAAAAAGCTGTGCAAAAACAAAAAAACAAATACGAAAATATTTGTCGACGCACAGCTTACGGAATACTTGTCAGTCTGGTTTTCGTCCACTGCGCAGTTGCTTATCAGCTTAACTTTGTGTCACGGATCAAATACGTGTGTCGATTGACAGTAATAATGTAAATCTTTTGACGCTCTTAGACTTTTCCAAGGCTTTTGACACAGTCAATCACGCAATTCTGCATAAGAAACTGCAAATTTATTTTGGATTCTCTGTGGAGTCCTCAAAGCTGATCCTCTCCTATCTGAGTCGGAGACAACAATGTGTTGAAATAAATGGCAATTCATCAAATTTCCTTCATAAACCTACTGGAGTACCTCAGGGCTCAATCCTTGGACCAAATCTATTCACGCTATATATCAACGAACCTCCGCAAATTATCAAACACTGCTCAATTCATCTATATGCGGATGACGTACAACTAATAATAAGCCGACCCTTTGTCGATAAAGAACTGGCAATTGAATGAATGAACTTGGACTTGTCATCACCTAGTTTTGAATCCCCTTAAGTCTAAATCACTTCCCTGAGGTACTCCAGTAGGACAAGAAGTTATTTGATATATTAACTTTACCTCCCCTAAAACTTGGCGATGACCCTATAGTGTATGTTCACACAGCAAAAAACCTTGGGCTATTATTCAATCGCACCTTAACATGGAACGATCATATCAACAGCGCTGCCGGTAAGATATATGGGAGCTTACGCGCTCTTCGAGTGACCCAAAGCTTTATTCCTAAACAGATAAAACTACTACTAGCTAAAACGCTCTTACTACCAGTGCGAAGTTTTTTGCCATACTGATTATGAGACTAATCAAAAATTGAACGTGACATATAATAATATTGCTCGTTATGTTTACAGTCTGCGTTACTATGATCATGTTCCTGGCGTTCTCTAAAAGTATATGTGGTTGCAGCCTCGATAACCTACTGAAATTTCGATCATTGTCCTTCCTGCACAAAGTCATCAAAACTAAACAGCCTGAGTACCTTCACAACAGAATTAAGTTCCCGTTCATTTGTTTTAACCATACCTCGATATCGTTATCTTACAACGGGACGACAATTTTTTGTTCACGTTATTCGCCTCTGGAACTCCCTACCAATTGCGCTGAGAAGAATCGGTGATACAACTCGTTTTAAATCCTGTCTCTTTATGTAAATATTTGGCAAATGGTTACACATAGTACTATGACAATTTTAAATCAAAATTTACTCAGATTTACGATTTTATTTTATTTGTAGATTATTAAATTTACCTTCAACTTTTTCAACTTTTTATGTTAATTTCGATACCTACTACTTTCCACTATTTTAGAACACTGTAACGTATTACAATTTAAGGCTTACAATAATTTAAAAGACTTATGTCTTACTTTGTAAGTGATTTTTGAATAAATAAATGTTAATGTAAATGTCCGACTAGTACAGAGAGTCGATGCTTCGGGCGGGATGGACTGAGGCGCGCTTCTATTTTGGAACCGCCGTGGCACTTTATAATACATCATCGTTTCTGCCAAAAAGTTGTTGGAAAGCTACTACTACTTGCATTTTAAAAACGGATGTGTTCGCAAATTATCCATGAGGAGCTTCACTAGTGCTACCAAAGTTTTGAGCTGAAAAGAAGTAAGAGTTTCGCTATTTTTTCTCACAATCTCTTCCAATCAGCTCATCTTCGGCCCGATTTTAGTACTGCAACATCATCAAATAAAATCTGCGCAAGGAAAAATTCATTGGGAGGTGGAGTTGGGCCACAAAGTGTAGCAACAAATCTTGGAATTTGTTAACCTACACCCAACGCTTATAGCCTTCCACATTCTTTCGATGACATAATTGTCCTTTTCGATTTGAAGTTTACTTTCGAGACACACACTCGTATAGTTGACAGTCTCTTCAACATCCCTTTGGGTCACCCTCCAAGACAACTATACCTGGAGATGAAATTTTCACCCTCAACGACAGCACTCACATCGTCATTTGGGCTTTTAACTTTTCGCCCCCAGATTGAGCGTTTTCTGCAATCTCATCCAGTTAATAAGGATCAACGTGAACAAAATTAAAAATGTCATCTTGAATCCTAATGACTATGGAATCGAATGTGGCACATACACCCTGGAGGCCCATCATCAAAGTTCCCGTCTCACTCGTACAGTTAATTAAATGTCAGCAGCAAAAATCACAAGTTTGTTCTTTGCCCCATAAATCACTGTCCCTCAACAGCAGAAGCAACAACAGAGCGCTTTGTCACTAACTCATCACGTCGTCGATGGTCGCCAAGAAGGAATCCCCAGCTTAACAGTCACTTATTTCGGTTCAGTGAACTAAAATTGCAAGTCACATACTTTCACACCCCGACAATCCAGAAGATGAAGCATTGCTCTTCTGGATTCTGGTGGGGAGGCTGCGAAACGCACACACAGAGGTCATGTTCATGTGTGCTTTGTATATATAGGGGTGCGGGATGGACCCCCGTACTCAATCCTTAATTGCTCACTTCAATATGATGTCCACCGGCAGGAGTGTTCTCTTAAAGATATGAGATATGGTAGTTGGTAGATGTCCACATTGAGGTTTCTTTTGACGTTTTATCAGAAGGCCGGACAATGCCGCCAAATTCACGAATCAATGGGCAACCAATTAAGTGTTTTGGAAGTCTTGTTTTATCTTTTCTTTGGGATGATTACAGAAGTTGTCCGGAGATGTTTATTTGGTGCGGTGTTTGGCAATTTTCGCAATTGAGTTTGGCAAAGAAAGTTTTCCTGTGGAGTGGATGCTAAGGTGATTCATTTCTATGGATTTTTAATTAGGCAACTAAATAGGCGTCCAGACTCATTTGTCGCAGTAAATAGAAGACATTTCTAAGGTGTTAGTATGTGGAAGCACATTTTCTGGCAATCGCTTTGAAACAGTCAGCAAGCGCACACTTGAATAACGCAAAATAATGTATCGCACATGACTGTGCGCTGGACTTTAAATACGGAAAAGTTATTTCTCCGCTTAAGGGGGTTGTTGTCGGAAGCTATGCAAAGAGTATGGGTCTGCTTTGTCAATCATTTGTTTTCTCCAATCGAACTGCAAGTAGATAACAAGTTTGTTACGAACGGGGGTCTCAAAACTCGTATAAAGGAGTATCCACAGCTAATAGACACCACGCAGAAAAGGAAATTCGAAAGCGTTTTCGAAAGGTCTCAACCTCACTGTGTGCTTTTCCTTAAAAGTTGCCGAAATTTTGCATTGCGCACTAGTGCGCGGCTACAACTTCTATATTAAAAAAATATTCACTTTTTTAGCCGTTTGTGCAGCATCCATTTTGTCATTAGCTTTAAATGTTAATGCAAGCGCACAGCGATTAATGAATACTTTACGCACAAGTCCCTTGAATTTTGCAATAGCTAATTCTGGTATGTGTCGTAAGGGCTCATTTGGCATATTTATTAAGATTAAAGTACATGCGTTTCGGCACAAGTTTCAAGGCATTTTGCTATCGCACACGTAAGAGCGTAGACTAAGCATACATCGCATGCAAATGTTCATTAGGAATCACATTTATATTCACGCGATATCTACACTGTTAAGAGCAAGTAGTTACAAGCGGAAAGATCACAGAAAATTAAGTCTAACGCAGCACAAAATTCGCCGTATGGAAACTCCTAAGTCCCAACTCCCTAAACGCACTCCGACACCCTGTAAATCAAGTCAGTCAACCATATGCAGTCATATGAAGTTCTCTGAGCAGTTTGGGGTGTCTGCATTTGCACCTAAATTATCTGCTTTCTAACGCACACTTTATGTGCGCTTAACCATTTTAACTTTCTCAGAGCTAGTAAATATCCGTATCGATTACATTCATAGTCTATGGCTTCCCTTGGTTAAATGCTCATGCAACATGTAGTGACAGCAAGTTCACGCTTACTACTGGACTTTGAATCGCTACAAGGGCGCACTGTAACAATTTACAAAAAACAGTATTATACAGTAGGAAAGTCACCACAAAAATTCAACATAGCTTTTCAAAAACTATAGTTTCGAAAGTGGAAATGAAATAAGAGATCCAACATATTTTGTGCGCTATCCGCAATTATTGTCACAAACTGAAAATACGTATAGCCTTAGCGATTCTAGAAGATGAGAAAGCTTAAACTCTCAACTTAGTTTAGATGGAAAACAGTTACTGTGCGATAAAAGGTCCTCTAATTTTGTGCGCTATCGCGATCGAAGCTTATTTTCATCACAAATTGATGAGCTGTTTTGGTTTTTCTAGAAAATGTCATCAGAGAACTCTCCGCTCTGACCAATTCAACATAGTTTGCAAGCGCACATGGGTGTGCGTTTACGTTTTGCACATTCGCTCCTATCTTTCAAGTCCAGAATATGAAATTTCAGCCAAAATCATCTATACCGACAAATTTTCTTTGAACTTCCATGTCAATGGGTCCAAACATTTAACACTCTAAACAGTTATCCTTAAAACAATTACGTATTTGATTTTCCTCCCCCTGCGGCGTTCAATTAACCGCTCATCCTATTCATCCTGAATAAAACGATTTTTTTGTTGTATTCTCTCAAAGACAAATAGCGTCATTAAATCATTCCGTTGAAACAAAGCACAAAAGCAGACGCTTCCGCCGACCGCCAATTAAACCTGCCAACCGAATGAATTGTAAATTAAGTGGCGGTGTCATGTTTCTACAATTTGCCGAGGATTTTTTTCTTTGTTTTGTTGTTCTCTTATCCCCAGCCCATTTTTTCAGCCTCACCCTCACACTAAAGCCAAACCCAGCGCAACCACCTTCTGCAAAACCTCATCTCATCCTTTCAAGGACCCTGCGTGGGAGCGCCCACACTGTGAAGTGTTGTTGGTTAATCAGCGACGAGGTTAGTGTTGGCGCGGCGGTAACGGTGGCCAACACGCGGTTTTGGCACCACATGTCAACCTTAATTAGTAATTAGACGCCCCGTTAAAAGCGACTTGCGGATGATAAATGGCCGACAGCGAATGGGCATCATTGGGATTTGGGCTTTTAAGAAGGCAGATGTTTCCTTTTTCTTTTCCTTTTTTTGTAGGGTAAAAAATAAAGAAATTACACGGATCATCTTGTGTAATTATTTCAGGGATCTTCTCTGATGAGACAATTATGTGCGTTGACCTTTTATAATGGGGGTTTTCGGGTGAGCGGCAAAATGGCTGTATAATGAGCACTTTGACAAAAGTCATTTGTATCGAGGCGGTGAACAGTTGTTGGAGTTATGATTTTGTTTTCACGTTTCTCATGGCGCCAGCTACACCTCGGCCGTGAATAATGCAACAACCCCCTAACAAATAGGGTCATATGCGCATAAATAACTGATGACCATACCGAAGCCTTCACTCAAAGAGGGTTGCCGGGATGAAAACCAAAACACGACCCACCGTCGCAGTCACATCCGCCACAGAATGGTTGACTGCGGGTTCCGCTCATAAAAATATCATTGACAGATGATTGGAAAATTATCCCATTTACATACCATAAATTTCCTTCCACCCGCTGGCTGGCTGGCAGCAGCAGGAAACCACACAAGAAAAGGAAATCATTTGGCAATCTCAATGTCCCATAAAGTGGCCCATAAAAACCGAGTGGCAATGATAAACTGTAATAGCACTATTCCACATATCACCCCCAAAGGACTCCAATTTGTTGCTGCCCGCTTTGTGGAATATGCAAAGAGGGGTTCGCAACCCCTTCATCTGAAAAAGTGTTATGAATAATATGCTGGCATAAAGATCAGGATTTAAGGATGACGCCAAAAAAAATTGTCAAACATTACTTACGCTCTATGCTCGGCATATATCTGGGAAAGTAGGACTTTTGCTGGTGCTGGCAAATCGAATCCTGTGTATTTGAAATCGATTTGATGCGATTCACTTGACCGGGAGCAGCCCCTCGCCCACCGGGAAGAGGGAAAAACAATTTCTCATTCATAACTTAGAAGTTACGGCACCCATGGGATGTGACCGACCGGCAGAGAAATGGTCCAACTGCACAAGGATTGCTTTTGTATTCCGACCACGGCCACGGTGCTGCTGGTCAGCAAGGAGCTTCATGCATTTTATACAATTTCGTGTCTCGGTTGGTTTTTTTTTCTCTTTTTTTTTTTCTCTGTTACTTGTTTTTTTTGTGACCTTTTTGGTTAGAACATTGCCAGGGGGTTGGCGAACTTTGAATTTATGTCGTCGATTAAAGGAAACACAGCATCAGAGGGGTTAAGTCGGATCGGATGATATCCTTTTAAACAGTTTGCGATAAATTGGTGAGTTATAAAATTTCAGTTTTACCGCTCCATTGAAGTAATAAGGACAATTTATTGAATACCGGCGGATGGACGTTGGGGAGGACTCTTATTGGCCTTCGACGTATGGCCTGTGCGAACTAATCGAAAGGAAGGCGAGAATTATATTGAATTCATACCTCATGAGGATGAGGTTGACATGAGGCAACTTTTACGGCTTCAAAGAATTGCCTGGCGATGGGGAGGGAGTTGTTCCAATTTATGGCACCTTGGGGTAATCCGTAATCCGTTTTAAAATGTCCCAAAGAAGACCGTCATGGCATCATGTGTAATGCAAGGCGTTTACCTATCTGATCGTTTCCCGCTGGAGAAAAGAGAACAGTACCTACCTTAGGCGTGAGCTATCCGAATATCAATATTTATAAACCTACGCACAATTTGCTGCATGGTTGGAATGGGACTCTCTTTGAAGAACTGGTCTTCAATGTTAATAAGACGTCGATTCTTGTTTTTTTTTAAACAATCGATTGTGTTACAACATTTTATAAAAAAAACATTTTCAGATTAAAAGAAAAATTAAACATTTTTGAAACATTTTAAAAATGTTCCTAATTTTTAAAACGCATATAATTATTCTTTTTTTTTCAAAATTCATGTCTTATAAATATTCATAAAAAAACTAAGTTTTTGTAAGAAAACGCATCAATTGGACGACTATCGATATTTTTTTTCAAAGCTATCGATAGTTCAAACAATCGATTAAATTATCGATGTTTTACTAACACTATCATTAGATCTGTTGGGATCAGACCTTGTTCAGATTCCTACATTTTTGGACAAAAACCATCGGTTGCGCTCTCCGTTGACCGCAAAAATATATTCGTGTTCTAAATAAATAGCAAGTTATCCCACTTTTCCAGCCGTTTAAATTAAAGCTTCTTGGCTCGTCAACGTCACAGTATCAACCGTAAGGACGTCGCTTAAATGTCACCTTTAAACTGCTCTTTTCCTCAAAAGACCCCAACTGGTTTTGAATTACAGTAGGACCGCGTCTTCTTAGTCCCACGATATAGAGGTCTTGTTACTATAGCCTTCTCAGTAATAGGCAAAAGTGCTTCCTCGCTTAAGGACCATTCACATGAGAGCGAATTGCGAACTGCGAACTGCGAACTGGCGAATATTCGTAGATTCTGACATTTCATTCAAATGAAAACTTTGTTTAGTCGCAGGTACCCGCGAAACATTTGCATTGTTGAAGGTTAAGTTCGAAAGAATTTTTCATTCGCGGGTTTGTGGAACGCGACTGTTTTATGTGGATTGTGAACAAAGTGTGACAGTTCACGGCAAGAATTTTCAATTCGCGGGAAAATTTCTGTAATATTGCTAATTGAATCAACTAAGACTCAGTTTTTTTAGATTAGATTTTAGATTAATTGAATATAATACTTTTGTGGTAAAACAAATAGCATACAGTTAAATTGATTTGTTCGCAATTCGCCAATTCGCAGTTCGCGCTCTTGTGAATGGTCCTTTGCACTCTGAAGTATTGGTGAAGAACTAGTAGGCAAACTTGCGTCGGTTTATTATTGAGAAATTATCAATAAAGAAACGGGAGGTTTTTTTAGATTTTGAGTTCTTTCCTCTAAACCAGAACGCCATTTATTAAAAGCGAAACCCATTTTCGTCGCCTTCGGTATCAATACTTTGAAACGCAAGATTGACACTTGGGTCTGTCAGCCCTGTCAAGTTATCCGTTCGGGAAAAAATGCCGAAACAAGTGTCAAATCTATTCGTAAGTCAAATTGCGTTCGAAATACGTTTTGAGACAAAATTTATAAGGCATATAAAATAAAAATATCCGCAGCATTTGTTTGTCGCAGAGAGCCGTGTAGCTGTCAAAAGTAAGTGACATAACTCGGCGCAATGCGCCAAAGTGCGCTATATGTCATCAGAGAATTTTTCCGAAAGTAGTATCGGGACGGTATCTCGAATGGAATTTCTCCGGAAAATTTCCTTCCTATCGGAAACCTCGGTATAAAGGTGACAGACTCCGCGTGCACCCCACCATCAGCGTGGGTATATAGAAGCAAGACTTTTGTACAAATCCACTTCTGATTTAGTTTTGTTCAGTGCGTCAAGTTGTTGGTGATATGACAGCAAATGGTTTGGATATTTTTATTCCAAATTTTACCAAAGCAGCGAGGTGGATGAGTTTTAAGGAGCCACACTTGACCTAGGTCTTTAGAACTCATCCCGACTTTCCATCGTAGATGGTTTGAGTGTTAGAATGTAAGGCTTTGGGCGAAGGCTGTCTTTCCTGGCGCCAAGCAGGTTGGGTTTTATACTTTCTCATATAATGAACCCGACATTTAGGAGGTTTATGCTCAGAAACTCCTTTCTCATGGATGGGGCAAACGATTATTATGCTTTTAGTTCGACCAAAATGTACAGACTTGCTCCTCACCAAGTCATACCACTATTTAAAAATTCAATAAAAAAAAAATATACTGGGAAATTCAACAGCTTTAATGAACTGTTTGGGTAGGGCTATCCTTGCTTTGAGTTGGTCGGGTAGACGGAAATTTCGAATGATAAATTGCTATCGCAATTTAGTACCTCATTTCCGCATGCTCACAACTTTCAGGGGAATGTCCGGGCCATCGTATTCAGTCTTACCTTCTGGTATAACTTTCTAAAATACCCTCTGCAGTAGCTAGCCTCAATGGATTCTGATAAGTACATGTTCCTCCATTTTGCTTAGCTCTCTTACAAGCTCTGAATTTCTTCTGCAGTACTGATTGGTAGGACTCACTCTGGTGCGCACTCTGGTTGTAATCCACTAGTGATACCCTGCAGAACAGTGCTGGAGTCCGTCTGAAGACACGTTTGCAGCGTTAGCTAAAAGCTTGCTTAAAGATTTATATAGACGTAATTGCCAAAGAACTAGATGTCTCTTAAAATAACACTTTTATTGCGATTTGTTGACCTGGAGGCCGCCGAATCACCTTGTGTATATATTCAGGTGCGAGAACAAAATTACCTGCAATTCTCTTCATGAACTGGCTCTACCGTTCAAGGTGAACCAAGGCATCAACTGACAACCCTGGCCAATTAACCCGCCTTAGCTAACTTCCTCAGTTGTGCCCTTCAAACCGGTTTAGAGGTTTCCTTTTACTTAAGAGCACCATTTTTGGCGTCGCCCTCCTCCGCAGCGTTGTCCATCCGGGTTAAATTCGCCGACTCTACCTACGGTCCGAAGCTGTTTTTGTTTAATCGCCCTACATATCCTAGCCATATGCGGCAACTGATGTGCAATTTTTGCACCAGGTCGATGTCGCTGTAGAGCGCTAGTGTAGTTCGTCGTTCAATCTTCTCCTCCAAGGCCCGTCAACGCAAACGAAGCAACCGAGGATATCCTCATCTTTTTCATTAAGACAAAGCCTAAGCCAGGGTTTCGCTTTGCCAAAAATCCTAACAGCTTTGCGGTAGCCGTCGAGATTTGACTCATCTATATACGAGGCTTGTTCTTGTGTCCTACAACTTTTCTACGCAATTTCAACAGCCACTTTTACGGCTTGTCGATTAGTTGCAAAGAGCCAAGGCGCGACGTGGCTGGAAAGCCCCTAAAGAAGCCGGGCGAAAAGACCAGAATTTATATGTATTTGCATTCACCTTATTAATTTCCCAAACAAAAGGTACCTCCGTACCAACCTAACTACTCGTATAATGCGTTCCCTTAAGGCGCTGCGCCCACTTCTCTACATCATCAATTTTAACAACGTCAAAGTACAGCTCTCGCTATTGTCAAACCTGCTGTCGAATAGTGGCTGAGCAGTTTTCCTTAAATTTCCAACTAAAGCCTCGAGCCCCTGTTGTTGCCTTAATTGGTGGACAAGAAAAACGCTGTTTGGATTTTCGTTTTCGATGTAAAAATTCCCCTTTCGCAGGACCAAATACCTTTAAACATTCCGCAATGGCAGACTTCAGTAGAAGCCGTGCAACTTTAAGCGTAACAGCTACCAGCTATACGCCAATTATTTAACTTTGTTAGTTCAATTAAGTAAACAGAAACTAAGCTTGAACTTTTTACGATGGTATTAGTGGTATACAGCTGCAAAAAGAATCTATTTTCTAGGACGTCCTTCTTGTGCAAAAAAATAAGTCCTCCTCCACTCCGAGTGCACACAGTGCTGGACAAAGATCCCTATGTAACATCTCGAATTTATATAAAATCATAAAAGGAAGAAGAAGAAGAAAAAAATGTATAAATAATGCAGGGCATATAAAAAAGGACACATTCAACTAATATATTCACATGGCAGCAAACTGATTTACATAAACCCCCCCAATTTTGCCTGATGGTGTGTATAGGTATATGGAAAAGAAAGTCTGTCCTTGCTCATGCTCCATTTGGACGTAGAGAGTCGGTCCTTTAAGAGAGTCACATTTTATTGCCAAGTTTCGTTCTCTTCATGTTGTCAAGCGGAGGCAAAGTCTTTGGTTTTTGGTCCTTCTTCTTCTGGCCATCGCTGGATGCTGCTCTACAGTGAATGTGGTGGTTTGAATTTATTTTTTGCAGCTTTTCTTCTTTGTCTTGTCCTTCTGCTGGCGAGGATATCCTGGTGACACCTCCCTGTGCGCAAAAACATTCTAGGGACACTCGCTATGACAAACCAATTGTGTTCTTTTGCTTGGGTCATTGCCAGATAAATGCCAGCCAATAAAATCGAAGACATACTTTTTTTGTTGGTCCTTCTATGTGCTTCGGTCGGGTGTGGATCGCAGTTGGGGCTTGGGGATATCGCTGGATGGAATTTTCTTGTCCTTTTCTCTTGGTTTTCTTTTTATTATTTAAATAAGCGATTGCAGCGACGCCACAATATAGCTTTGGGTGACGGTGGCGCGCAGATGTGAAATTTGCGATTGGATTGGGATGGTGGCTGTGTAGGGCATGAAGATGAAGAGGTGCGTCATGCTCCTGGAAGGACCTATTTTTTTTTTTTTTCTTATCAAGTTGGTTCTATTGATTTTGTTCGGAGAACCTGGATGGCATATGATTTTAAGCTGATAGGGGACTTTAAGGAAAGTTCTCTAGGTTCGAATGTGCATACAGACCCATGCAACGTGACATGGGAAAGAAATGCAACGCAGGTGATGGCTACCTTTAAATTTGAACAGTAGAGAAGGAACAACAGACTATAGGAACCGACAAGCGGCAAAAACTTGTTATTGCGGTTGTCAATTTCTCTGCTGTTGCTCAACAGTGTCTGGAGGTACCTTGATCATTTCGCTCAGTAGGTCCACTTAAGAACACTTTAGTTAGCTCTATTACTAGATAATCTTTCACAGATTGTAAGAAACCTGTCCGCATTGTCTTAGTACCGAAGTTCATGACGACAGATAACTATACTATTCTGACTAGGTCTAGGTCTCTGTAGATATTGTTTATCTCAAAGGTTCGACTTTTGTTGTAAATTAGCCAGACGTAGCTCTCACCATTTATATTTGTTCAATTTTAAGTGACTCAGGCTTTAGTGATAATGTGTGAAACGATTTCGATCCTAATAAGTCATAGTGCAGTACCAACTGCCTGCTGTTCTTACAAAGACGTAAGTTGTAGAGATGAGCCAACTCGTGATTTCGCATTCACAGGTAAAACTGTGACTGTGATTTTCAAATCACTGTGAATTTAACCTGTGCTTGTACTGCAATGACATGTTTTATGATTTTTTTTCAGACAAATGTAGACTGATACCAAATTAAATAGGTTCCATTTGACCATGACCATTTATTCTTATAAATAGTGAACTCAAATATATAAATGCACTCAAAAATTCGCGAATAATATTCACTTGTCCCTTGAACCTTACATTCAAATTACAAAATTCTAAAATCAACAATAATCCAGCGCAGCATACGCAAACAGAAAAGAAAAAAAAAAAAAAAAAAAAAAAACCCAATAAGTTACTTAAGCAATAACAAAGAAATAAACAACCAATTTAGATAAACATATGTACACAAAACACAATTACTCCAACTCCGACTTTCTTTTGCAAAATGTTCCTGCTACCTAGCCAAATCTGACCGAATGACCGATTTTTATTTTTGTAAGTTCGGTAAAAATCTAAAACTCAAAAAAGGTTTTCGAGTTAAAGAATTTTTTCGTTTCGCTTAAAAATCGGTTGGACCGGATTTCTTACTTTTCTCCGGTCAGATTGAAGAGATATCGGTCCGATATGACTGGAATTCGGTCAGAATGGCTCCGGTCTCCGGACCATTGCTGCCATTCTGACCGGATTCCAATCATATCTGACCGGAGAAAATTTTTAAATCCGGTCTAACCGATTTTTAACCGGAAAGAAAAAATTCTTTAACCGGAAAAAACTTTTTTGACCGGAAAAATAATATTGTTCTATGACTAGACATAAAGATAAATTTCTATAATTTGAATGAAACTTAGCCACACTTAACGAACACTCCCATAATTTCATACAGACTTAGCTTTGCTTTGCTACAATTCAGCCTTATTCATGATCATGATGAAATCACTAGAAAAATAGGGACAAACGAGGTATGTATATAAAAATTTTAATGCAAGCGATTCTGACAGCTGAAAATGATGAATTTATAAATAAATAATTATAAATAATATGTATGCATTTACCAATATATTGGAACACTGAATTAGATTGAAAGATCCTTTTTCTGAAATGCTTTGAACCACAACGAATTGTTTGTTTTTTGTTTTACTATGTCTAAGATTAGTTTTTGAAAAATAAATAAACTACATATAAACCTAATAAATATGATATAAGTAAAGCTACTATCAAACGGTTTGTGTATACGCAAAATTGTGTGAATAAATTTATGTATAATGTGCACAAACCGTCTGAACCACAAATTATACAAATCGAATTTGTGTATAAACATACAGTATAGAATTATTGTTTCGAATAAGTGTACGCGATACCCAAATGAAACTTGTGTTTATCTACAAACCGTCTCATAGTAGCTTAAGTTTCTGTTTGCCATTTTAAGTAAAAATATATTACTATACCTATTCCAATTTTGACCGGACTTCTGGTCAGATTTGACCGGATCCAATTTTTTTTAGTAGCAACACTACTCCGGACTGGGGCCTAACTCAGTAATTCGATTCGAAAGTAAAAACTGTTCGAAAGTTGTTTCCGATTCTAATTTCAAGTGTTACTCTGTATAACTTTCGAATCGAAAGGAAATGTTGTAAAAAAACCTTTGCAACTCTCGAATAAATGTTCCGAGACAGAGACAGAGCTGTCAAAAATGATATTATAAATTCAACGAAAAGTCAAAAAATTTGATTTTGATTATTTAAATTGATTCGTTGATGATTGAATTTCACTATATGGATTTGGATTCAGTTGCATTGTGGCTTGATAAAGAAATTTGTGCTGAAGAAAGAATTCAAAAAAAAAGATGTTAAGAGATAATTTTAACATAACGGGTATATCAAGTAAAAAGTAATGTTATATAGGTAGTAAATATTTTTTCTAGTTTGGTAAAAAATGGTCGTCTTCCAAAAGATGCATCTATATATGTTTTGAACAGCTTCCTCCATTTTGCTTAGCTCTCTTACAAGCTCTGAATTTCTTCTGCAGTACTGATTGGTACGACTCACTCTGGTGCGCACTCTGGTTGTAATCCACTAGTGATACCCTGCAGAACAGTGCTGGAGTCCGCCTGATGACACGTTTGCAGCGTTAGCTAAAAGCTTGCTTAAAGATTTATATAGACGTAATTGCCAAAGAACTAGATGTCTCTTAAAATAGCACTTTTATTGCGATTTGTTGACCTGGAGGCCGCCGAATCACCTTGTGTATATATTCAGGTGCGAGAACAAAATTACCTGCAATTCTCTTCATGAACTGGCTCTACCGTTCAAGGTGAACCAAGGCATCAACTGACAACCCTGGCCAACTAACCCGCCTTAGCTAACTTCCTCCAGTTGTGCCCTTCAAACCGGTTTAGAGGTTTCCTTTTACTTACGAGCACCATTTTTGGCGTCGCCCTCCTCCGCATATGTGATAAGTAATCTGAGAGAAAGGAAAAAATCGTCTTCAATACCTACAATAATAAAACTAAGTGCAAAGCTTAAATTTATTGCACAAGGTGGATGTTTTGTGTTACTGTTTTTGTTCGTGGTTTCCCTTTTAAAATAAAAAAAAAAAACTTCTTCAAAATATGTATCACAATATCAATATTTTTTATGTTTTCTTCAATTAGTTTAAATAAATACTTACATTTTAGCTTTCAGCAAAACTTTTCCGTATGCTAATGAGATATCGAATGAAATTTCAGAAATTCGAATATATTTAACAACGAAAATAGAGTTGCTAAGTACGACATTTCCGATTTTCGAGCAAAGGTAGGTACCTAGATAAATGAAATTCGGATTTCAATTTCCGACTTTCGAATAACACGATTTAACTTTAGAATCGAACTACAGAGTTAGGCCCCTAATCTTTTTCAAAATCTGTGAAATCTGACTCTTTTTTCAAATGCAGGAAATGATGATTGACTTAATCCGTAAACATCATTTACCTACACCTACTAGAAGTGACATAATTTTTGTCAATATTTTATTTTGTAAATATGTTTGTGAAGAAACTAACATTCGGTACGAGGGTATAAAACAATAAGCGAGAGTAAAGTTTAAACAAAAAATATAAAATGGGACTTCTGAAAATTTTCAGAGGTAACACTGTGCTTACTTTCATGTTGCTACTTGCTACTTTGATTCGCAGTTGCGCTATTTTCGCATTTGGCTTGTGATTGTGATTCCTGTGTGTATAAGATATTTCACTGTTTTGCTGTGTGTGCTGTGATTTGTGTCGCGACTGTGTCTGTTTGGCGTGAGTCGTGATTTTCAAACTGGGACTGTGATTGTGATGGGAAACAATATAAAAAGGAAAAATTCAAAATCGCAATCACGCTTTATTTGAAAGTCGCTCACAGGTAGGTATTTTGTGCTCATCTCTAGTAAGCTGTGGAACCGAGTTTGACTGACTTGCTAAATTTCCATTTGTATATATGTACATACATCCTTTTTAATTCAGAAGCCTCTAAAATCTTCAGTTTCTTATATCCGATGTGTTTTGATGCTATGCAAACATGTAGGATTGTAGGTATAGGTACATGCACGAAATTAAGTCTAGTGTTTCGTGTTTGATTTTGTTGCATGAAAACCGCACCAGACACTCAAACAGTGACTTTTTACGGACGAAGTGCTGTTTCATGAAGCACATGCGGGTTCTCACCTGTCCAGTAACGCATATTTTTGTTAGCCGCTTAACCAAAAATGCGCTTCATCGCTGATAATTGAAAACTGGCGTTAACGCTCTAAAATTTGCGACCACCGACTCGGAATTTCGGCACAAGAACATCAACACCCGGATTTGAACACCCTGAGGTCAAACCAGACAACGGTGCATATCTACTACGAGTATGAATCCGAGAAGACAGCCACAGTTTATATAAAATAGATTTAAGAAAACAAACATTATTGTATACCGTTGGGCCCCTATTATTGAGCTAACGCATTTAAATATTTATTTTTCACCACCATTTGTTACCTAGCCTTAAGTCAAATTGTATATACCAAAAGTTTAATAAAAGCAAATGCCCAAATCGGAGTTTCGGTAGTAAACTTTAATTATTTTTAAACGTTGTTCCTTCGTGTACTTTACCATGATGTAAATGTTGATTCTTCTAAATATGTTGACATTGACAGTTCGGTAATCGGTTTAAGGGGCGTTCACACTGAAAGTTTGAAGTTGTCAAGTCGCTAATGAAAGTCCGTTTGCAAAATTTCTAGTTGCTTTGCAAGCAATTTGTATCCTTTTCGTAATAAACTTTTGTTTCTTTTACACGCAGCTGACAACTGACTTTTCAACATGATAAAAATCAACAAAAAATGAGAAAAAAATGTATATAAAGGGTGATTTTTTAGCTGGTTTGGTTTTGGCAACACTGGTTTTGACAGCTGACGTGTGTTTAGTACCTTGTGTCACTGTCAAACAGCTTCAGTTTGGTTTGCAATTTAACCATGGATCGTCTTACAAATGAACAACGCTTGCAAATTATTGAATTTTACTATCGAAATTCGTGCTCGGTTCGAAATGTTCATCGCGCGCTGCTTCCATTTTATGATCGGCATTCTCGACCTTCTGAGCAGTCTATTCGGAAGATTGTGACCAAATTTCGCACCAAATTTACTTTGTTGGACATTAAACCACCAACACGTTTACGTACTGTGCGTAGTGAAGAAAATATTGCGGCCGTATCAGCTAGTGTGACAGAAGACCGCGAAATGTCGATTCGGCGCCGTTCCCAGCAGTTAGGCCTTTGTTACAGCACTACGTGGAAAATTTTGCGGAAGGATTTGGGCGTAAAGCCTTTTAAGATACAGCTGGTGCAAGAACTAAAGCCAGCCGACCTACCACAACGCCGAATTTTTGGTGAATGGGCTCTTGGAAAGCTGGCCGAGGATCCGCTTTTTTATCGAAAAATTGTGTTCAGCGGTGAGGCTCATTTTTGGTTGAATGGGTACGTAAATAAGCAAAATTGCCGCATTTGGAGTGAAGATCAGCCAGAAGCATTGCAACAGCTACCAATGCATCCCGAAAAAAGCCACTGTTTGGTGCGGTTTATGGGCCGGCGGCATTATTGGGCCATATTTCTTCAAAGATGATGCGAATCGCAGCGTTACTGTCAATGGTGAACGCTACCGAGCGATGATAACAAACTTTTTTTTGCCCGAAATGGAAGTTATTGACTTGCATGATATGTGGTTTCAACAAGACGGTGCCACATGCCACACAGCACGCGAAACAATGGCGCAATTGCGAGGCGAGTTTGGTGATCAGTTAATTTCACGTTTCGGGCCGGTCAATTGGCCGCCTAGATCGTGCGATTTGACACCATTAGATTATTTTTTGTGGGGGTATGCCAAGGCTAATGTGTATAGGGACAAGCCCGCTTCGATTGACGCACTGGAAGCCAACATCCATGCATTCATTCGTGAGATACCGGCCGATATGTGTGAAAGAGTATGCCAAAATTGGACTCAGCGGATGGGCTACCTGAGACGCAGTCGCGGTCAACATTTGCATGAAATTATCTTTAAACATTAAATTGCAAGGTTCAAACTATCGATTCAAATAAATATTTCATTCATTTTTTCGAATTTTTTGTGTTTTTTTTTTTAAAAAAAGTTCTAAACCTCTTAAAAAATCACCCTTTAGGAACTTCTTTTGCTTGTTCGAACATTAACTTCGACTTTGAGGTTTTTGTAGATCCTTTTGAGTTATGCCACAGTCTTGAACAAAATTTCATCAATAAAAAATTTTATGCATTCTTAACTAATGCCTAGTGAGTTCTTAAGGAATCAATTACATTTCTTCAAATTAAAAAAAAACAGCAACTCCGGCTGTCAGAACCAACATTTCAAGCTAAGCAAAATGCCATATAAAAAAAGAAAATAATACAAATAAAATGCGTGTGAGGCCATGTCCTTGATTGCTGGACATTTTGATAGATATCAATATACAAATCCAATAGAGAATTTTTCTTTAAAAACTTCTGCTATTCGCAACATTTTTGAACTGAATGATGAAATTCGACTTGTCATTAAGCGCTGCTCACTTTTACGTAAATGAATAAAACAGTTCAGTCACAAAGTGATAAAAACTCCTATTATTATTATAAACCTCAAAGAATGAATTTCAGTAACTCTGACAGCTGCCTGGGTTGATGTGTCAAAATTTTTTTGGATTTTCCTAAGTTAAGGTAAGATTAGACGGTATGACAAGTGGTCATAAAATGCCAATTTCTGACAGTTCTCCTGTCAAAATATGGTCATACAATGTAATGGGCATATCTCATATGCTCTAATGACCTGAATGCCACATATGACCAGGCTGATTTTGACAGATAAAAATGCCAAAATAGCATATGGTGTAATGGGACAATAGGTACGAATACCAGCATATGGCCTTATATGCCCATATGCTTTTAATTGAAATTTCGTTATGGCATTAATGGCATTTTGGATGGAACAGGAAGTTTTTTTGTTGCCATCGGTGTTTGAGTTCGTGGAATTGTGATTCAGTTTCATTTTCGTTCTCTTTGTGGTAATAAATAACAAATGCCTCAAATGACCATCAATGCAAATATGACCATATTGGTCATTTTGGTCATATAGTCTAATATACAGTTTTTATAATCCTGACATTTTGTTCATTTGACGGCTAATCTGGTCATTTGCATTTTGGCATTCATATGCTTAATTGGCATACAGTCTAATCTTAGCTTTAGGAACAGTTTTTTTCAGTTGACGTTTATGGAGGGGAAGCCGTCGAAGAATTCAAGAATTTCCTGACTGAGTTGACATTTTGTATAAATGTGGCTGACGTATATTTTGGAACGAACTGAAGGGATTTTATGACGATTCCAAACGGCTAATTTAAAAGCTCTTTCAAGACAGTTATACTCTCGGATGTTTGTCAGACGTTCGCGAGAGGTGTCGCAGTGGAAAAAAACAAGAAGTTGGAATTTGGGTGTTTGCGTACCATTAAGGTACTGCGCCAGTAATCGGTTGAATCTTCCTAAATGTATACCTAAATAGATCGGTTGAATCGGGACGCAAATTTCGGATGTTTTAACATAATAAAGAGCAAGTGACGTTTTAATGTTCGATTAGAAAAACAAAATCTGAAATCTGAGAGCAAATCTGAAGAACAGTGTCATATACACATTCACCAGAAAGGTGTTACCATGAACTAAAGTCCCAAGTTGCTCCTTCTTGCGATAAATGCCTTGTGTGATTCTCAGAAGTGTCAAAGATGCGACAGGCCAAATATTAGTAAACATGTGAATGTGAAGTGAAGCTATATTCTAAAGCAACATTTTAGAGTAAGCTTGTTACACATGAGATAAATTATGATTAAGTCTTTATATTTTGAGCCAGCTTCAGTCGGTGTTACCTCGTTCTTAGTGACGTCCTGATATAGATACGGGTATTGTAGGCCTCCTCCAAAAAGAGTAAGGACATAAATAAACCATGCCGGAGGATATCCAGGAACTTTTTACTGAAAAACTCCCACGTATACAAATCGCCTTAAACTCCGGATATTTCCTTCTTAAGCAACTTTTGCATAAAACTCATTTAATGTTAATGCATAATATTTTAAAACTCCCCAGACACCACCTGGATGTCTCCCGCGCACTCTGTTCAATGTTACCCCTTCACCTTGTATACCTATTCCTGATGCCCAGCAGCAGCAATAAGAACATTCCTTTTTCTCTCCATCTCTCCAAAAAGTATAATTTTCATTAATTTAATATCAACTTTTGTCCCCGGCGAGCTCGTTGACTAGAAAAAAAAATTATAAAGTCTCATATTCCACGCTGGAGAAGCAAACACTGAACCCATGACAAATTATCTTTAACTGTTTTCAGTTTGCCCCGAGGGAAATCTTAAACCAGGTACCACACTGTCGGCGTGTGTCCTTACACGAAAGCGTAGAAACAAAAGAGTTAAACAGTTGATGCTTAATTATTTTTGCCGTTTGAAAATATAATTAAAATTTTCGGGATCATTTTTACATGCGATGATGAGCAACGAGAAAAAATTAAAACCTCGCCAAGCCTCAAAGGATTGCAAGGAGTACAACCTGTGCTGGTTCTATTTGTTTGAGCTCCAGGGGATGTTCGTGCGTTTTTGTTAAACCCTTCGAAGATGTTTAAAAATGCATGTCCTTGGAGAAATACTTAATGGTAGACTGTGTTCGTGTTTTGTTTAAGTTTGTAAACGTTAAATGGAACGTAAATTGTTAAGCATTGTGGATTGCGAAATATGTACCTAACAAGGAGAGGAAGAGGTCGCTGCTACAGGTGGATTGAAGATAAGTTATTTTAGCCACTTTAAGGCACTACAAGAACAGTTCTATTTAAGAGCATCGATTTTTGGCCTGAATTGTGTTGCGAACAATCGACAATCGATAACTTTCGCTTTAGTCGACCTTAAAACTAGTGAAACTGCGCCCAATCGAGCGACATTTATGACAAAAGCATTGAAACTGAGGGCGGTTTTTTTTCATTTGTTTAAATCCATCCACTGGTAACCCCAACCGTTTTGCTTGAAGGCCTTTTACAGCTCCAATTGGAAGCATCATCGTTCGCGAGCTATGTCAGTACCACACCCGCAGATAGCAGAGGCATAATTTCCTCTGGGACGCGGCAACAATTCCCGGCCTATTCAGGCACATCATCAAAACGAAATTCACTTAGTTGTCGGGCCTGGCAGAGCTCCCCCGCTCTCTCTCTCTCTCTCTCCCACTCGCACAGTTCAAGTGACACGGAACTTTTGAATATTAAGTGACTTAATCCGGATGCGAGCAATTTGAATATATGGCCCCGCCGCCCGCAATGGCATATTGCAAATGATACTCCAGGGTTTGCGAAACCCACCTGATGAACAGTAATCAACCCTGATTCACATCGTTGCAACAATTCAGCGGGTTTTTTTTTGCTGTTCAAACCCCACCGCACTACCATCACACGCATGCAAATCTGATGAATTTTTAATCAAATAGTTTGCATTATTGATGGCCTGATGGGGTTGGAGATGTTCGAGTGTTAAATGATTTTTGAGCGCGTGCTTTAAGTTGAATTTAGCCATATAATGTGTATGTGTGTGTACGAACACCCGCGGGGACTGTTTCGAGAGGCGAAATTGGTATTAAAATATTTTAGCAATAAATTGCCCAATCGAGGAAGCAATCCTCGCGAAATGGTTAAATTTTTATAATGGATTAGCTGGGGAGAAACCGATTTGTGTTATTCGCAGATACGAGGTTAACGTAAATTATAAATTATTTATTTTGCAATGACAAACGTCAATTCGAGAGGAATGGGGACGTTCGGATACATAGTTCATGTACAACGTCAACTACTTGATTTGTCTGGACAAGGTATACCCCCGCTGTTTATTTTGAATTTTGACACTTCGAAATGTCAAATGACTATGCAGGCAGGATTTTCTTGACTATAGAGGTTAGTTCCGGTACGTAAAATTATTAAAAATTTGCTAAGAAACTGCAGATACGAATGCGACCACGCGCTGAGAAAATTGAAAAAAAGAAATTAGAAAGAAATCCATTTCCAATCTTTTCATTTTTTCGTAATGTTCTACTCGCCTAATTTCGAGTTACTGAAAAATTAAAAATTAAAACTGAAAACTAAGCAGTTCGACAAGTAAAGGGTTTTCCAATGAGAGGTGTTATTGTGAATGACCCGCTATTTCGGTAGCTGTCACTTTTGAAGCTTTTATTCTTTGACATTTGACAAGTACCGCCATTACTAAAAATGGATGCGCGCTTCAGCAACGTCGTGTCTTTGCTGATAGGGTCCTTGTAATGTATGAAAATGATCCGGAATTCCATCGAAAAATTATCTTGACTGATGAGGCCCATTTCCACCTCAGTGGCTACGTCAACAAGCAAAATTGTCGCATCTGGGGCTCGGAAAACCCAAGAGTTATTGTTGAGAAGCCTCTCCATCCTCAACGTGTGACGGATCGGTGCGGTTTATGGTCCGGCGGGGTCAATGGACCTTACTTTTTCGAAAATGAGGTTGGATCAACAGTTATGGTGAATGGATTGCGCTATCGAGAGATGATTAATGATTTTTTATGGTCGGAGTTGGATGGTATTGCGCTCGCAGTGGCTTAGTGGTTAGTGTGTTGGACTACTAAGCGAGGGGCTCAGGTTCGAATCCCGCAAAAACCCAAATTCCAACTTAGGGTTTTTTCCACTGCGCCGCCTCTCGCGAACGTCTGACAAACATCCGAGAGTATAACTGTCTTAAGAGCTTCTCAATTAGCCGTTTGGAATCGGCATAAAATTGTAGATCCCTTCCATTCGTTCCAAAAATGAAACTCACACAAAACGAATGGTTGTGAGAAGCTAGGCCTTGGGTCTCTACAGACCTGTTGCGCCAACTATATATATATAGTTGGATGGTATTGATCTGGACAACGTTTACTTTCAACAAGACGGCGCTACGTGCCACACAAACAACGAAAGCATTCATCTTTTACGGGAAAAGTTTCCGGACCGTGTTACCTCTCGAAGAGGTGATCACAATTGGCCACCCAGATCTTGTGATTTAACACCTTGCGACTTCTTCCTTTGGGGTCACATGAAAGATAAGGTCTACGCCAACAGCCCAGCGTCGATTCAAGACCTCAAAGATAAAATTCGTGAGGCTATCGAGGACATAGGGCAGCCATTTTGCGATTTGGTTATGGAAAATTTCATGAAAAGGATATGGTCCTGTATGCGTGCTCGTGGTGGCCATTTGGCTGATGTTGTTTTTCATTATTCCTCTTTGTTATATTATCTCAAAAAATGACATTTTTCGTTGATTACCAAAATAACACCTCCTTTATAATATGTGACAAACCTCTTATGTATCACTGGTCAAGTGTTTAAAATGATTAGTTTAAAATGTACATATGTTTGTGGTTCTCCTTGGTGTAATGGGTAATGAGTTTCATAGAAGAGTGTCATGGACGAAGAATGAGCGCTCAGATAGCAAACAATAGCATCTGGGCCGAATCAAGATGGCTGTTCTTTGTGAACTGGGAACATTTAATCTGCTGTACAAATACTCAAGCTGTTGGGTCTGTATAACACCATGAAAGAGGAATAGCGTTCTGAACTTAATGAGGCTATCGAAGCTGAGGCCCATTACTTGCAGAGAGTAACTTGATATGTGGTCGTAATACCGTTTATTAAAAACATATCTTGCTAAATTGTTATAGATAATAAAAGGGACTTAACAAGTAGCATTTAAGTTTTGACCGGCAGAGAGTTTTGCGTTGCACGTAGCGATCGGAGAGCATTATATACTTTTTTTGAGGGTCCACTGTTGTATGATCTCTAGATCTTTGTTTATCAGTTCAATCGCATAACAAATCATATCCAGCGGGCGGCGCAAGTATAATTGGACGTCGTCAGCAAGCATATGGGCAGCACAATGTTTAACAAGCTATGGGAGTTCGATCACATAAGGTGAAAATAATATGGGCCCTAGAATCGAACCCTGCGGAACTCCCGCGGGAACTCTAAGAAACGAAGACATTTGGCTTCCCACTGCCACACATTGCTGCCGGTTCGTGAGGTATGAGTGCAACAGTTTGCCTGCCAGAGACGAAAATCTAAATTCAAACGTCTTACAGAGGAGAGTGTGGTCCACCGTATCAAACGCTTTCGAGAAGTCCAACAACGTCAGAAACGTGGGACAGTTAGTATCCAGGAGGATGTCGTCGTCAACAAGTAAGAGTTGCAACTCCTCTTCGCGCGAAATCCCGACTGAGCGGAAGTCAAAAGGTTGTTGGCGTTTAAGTGCGCTTGGGTCTGCTTGAGCGTGGTTTTCTGGAATACTTTTAATAAAAATGGTCTATACTCAGTATTGGTCCGACTTTGCGACTAAGTGAGATTGAGAGCTCCCACTCAATGATTCATTGCGTTCATAAACACTTTCATCCCTAGATTTTGGGGTTTATATCTGAATATTAAATTTCCAAGAAATTCCTGAATCCCTAAGTTCTGAAGAATGTGCACTGTGTGTGTACTTACTCTTATATTTTACTTAAAACTAACTTTTGTTCAGAGAGACTTCTAAAGGGCCCGCCATCTAACTTTTTTTTTTCAACTAGTGCTTATTTCGCAAATGGTAACACTTATCTCATGTCTGATTTGACAGATAATTAGTTTTATCCTTCCGCTGAACGAATATGGTGGTGTATACGCTTGAACAACGCTGGCAAATATTGCGACATTACTTTGAAAATCATGGGAATGTTGCAGAATGTGTACGAAAATTGCGTACGGAAAAATCATCTTTTCAGATGAAGCTCACTTTCATCTTGGCGGGTATGTAAACAAGCAAAATTGTCGCATTTGGGGCACAGAAAACCCGCACGCATATATTGAAAAGCCGATATACCCAAAACGAGTCACTGTTTGGTGCGGAATTTGGTCCAGAGGCATAATTGGGCCATTTTTCTTCGAAAATGAGCAAGGAGTGGCCGTTACAGTCAATGGCGATCGTTATCGGGCCATTTTGAACGAGTTTTTGTTCACAAAAATTGAAGAGGACGATATTGGCAACATTTGGTTTCAACAGGACGGCGCTACGTGCCACACTGCCGAAGCTACAATGGATGTTTTGCGCCCTGTTTTTAAAGATCGCATTATCAGCCGCAGAGCTGATGTCGTTTGGCCACCTCGGAGCTGCGATTTGACACCGTTGGACTATTATTTGTGGGGTGCCGTAAAAGATAAGTGTTACGCCGACAAGCCAGAGACAATTGACGCTTTAAAGGACAATATTCGTGAAGCCATTGGTGAAATACAGCTGCACACAATCGATAATGTGCTTAAAAATTGGACCGATCGTGTAGGCTACTGCATGAGCAGCCGAGGCAGCCATTTGAATGAAATTATTAACCGGAAGGATTGTACTTTCAAGTAAAAAAAGAAATTTGAGAAAATATTCAGTAGTTTTTTTTATAGCATTTTCAAAAAAAAAGTTATTTGGCAGACCCTGTATACAATTTTCTCGAAATATGAAAAATTGGAAAATTCACTAAAAGCTACGCATTTGAGCCTCATTCCATTCATGCATATTTGTGTGTAAAGTGGGGCATACCATGAACCATACTTCCAACCATATGCAACTTATTTCAGCATCTTCAATTTACTCCACTTAAAAACATCGCCTGAAAGATTATAAATACAACCCCTCTCACACTCTCACACAGAAATCAGGTGTAAGAGTTTAACCTATTTCTACAGTCAGTTGTTAACAGTAATTTCTTTTTGTAATCCCTTTCATCTGGCAGTCATTTTTGGAACTGCTCACGAATTATCCGATAAACAATAATACACAGCTCAAAATCAGTAAATAAGGAGCCTCATACAGCGCTTAAGACATGTTAACCAAAAATGTAAGAAAATTGGGTATTATTGAGAGGCGCTTTATAGATTACTGTTTACAAAAATGCAGATGGACAAAAGTCGGCCATTATACACTATTACTGATGCCATTGCCAAATGTGCACGTCTTTTATTCGGGGGTCTTTAACTTTATGTACGGTTTATTTTATCGGGTAAAATGAAGCAACCAAACCTCGAATGAATGGGAAAGTTTCGTGCTACCAAGTCATGCACTTTATTTTTAAAGCAATTAACAATTTAGTACAACACTCTGCTTTCTAAATATATTACAAGCAGCAGATAACAATTTGTCGAGTTATTTAGGCCATTTACATCGATAAAGGTTGACAATATTGACTTATAAAAAAAGTTATCTTTCTATAATTATCTAGTAAACGGATGTCCGCTGAACTTTCGGTTGAACTACACAGACAGTGTGAAAGCACTGGACTCAATAGGACCTACGAAATAGAATGAAAAAGCTTTTGGAAGAAAACGAATAAGGAAATATTAGCACTGAGTCCAAGCCTGACCGAGTCTCTTAAAGTGCTCCCACACCTTCTGTACCTCGATTGTAGATTGTCATGAGGTAAGTCTGAGAGAATATGTCCGCTAAAAGGTTTATGCCTCACCACAACAGCAAGCGACTACATAGCGCCAAACTAAATTCAACAGATCCCCGCCCTCGAATCACCTGTTTCCTCAATATCCTTCTCGTCATCCCTTAACCCAGCTGTGTTGGGTGAACAAAATGAAAATCTCATTAACAATGCCAACTGTAAGCAACAAATCTAATGTAAGCGGTAACGAAAATGCGTCCAATTTATTATACGCTGACGTGTGAGTGTCTTGTTTCGCAACATCAAATGGACATTATTTTTGCTCTCATCCTCAAAACTCAATTACACTCGGACACGCAAAATCGTTTTTCGTTGTCGTCCTCGTTAATGAGGAGTGAAATTCCCAAAGACCCAAATGACATTTCCACATAATGATTGTGCTCCCTTCGGCCACACCAGCTGGGACACCCTTCAAATAAACAAACTGACAAAGGACTTCACAAATTGATGGGTCGACTATATATAGAGGTTGGATGATTTACACGTACGACAATTGACCGATTGTTCAGTGCGGTTACTACGCACAGTGGACCGAGATGATTAATAAGGTTCGTCCTGAAAATTACCCGTGTATTCCTTTAAACGGAACCATCATCATTTTTGTACTTGTACATCCTTCTGAACCCCTCCAAAAGGCACGACAATGGCAGGACTTGTTGATTGAAAATTTCGCGCTGAAATATGTAAATTTAATCAGGACGAATAGGAATAGCTACCGTATCGCGACGACAACGGAAATTACCATTTTGTCAGGTCGCGGGGGGTTAAACGCAAGCTCACTGGGGACGGCCGCACTGATATGCCAAAATCCATTCTCCAACCCTTATTGATAGGGCGCTCCCTTCCCCATAGCCTTGCTCGGCTGTATCATTTGTGTATCTCTTCCTGTGGGTAGATGAAAATCTAGGACACTTGCGGCAGTGGATGTGTAGAGCGAGCTTCTTCACGTTAGCGCCTTTTATGATTGAATTCCCCGCGGGCATAGCACATTTCCCGCTACCAGCTAAATTCCCCGCCTGTCTGCAGCAGGATGCGCATTCACCCACACTCTTGATTCTTTTTTTTTTTGTTTTTGTTCTGTTCTCCCGTTTGATCTTGAAATTAAAATAAGCCCGCCAGAGTAGCACAATGGTTGTCTTATTGTTTTAACTGTCATAAAGAATAATTCTCAGCGGCGATAGGGATTGGAGATACCGCCGTCTTGGCGGCGGCCACGGATGACTTGCCGGGGGGTGAGTTTCTTTTGCCTCATTTATCTTAGCGGCATTATCCCTGGCATGATGCCCTATACTACACGGTGTTCGTACTTCATAAGCCCGCCATGCGAAGAGCGAGGACTGCCGAATGGCATTGAATAATTTGTTTATGACGGTGCGGGATATTGTCTTATGTCTTCGTGGGTTGTTGCCGTACCAGTTCCATTGGGAGGATTGAGATATTAAAGTCAATTTTCGTTTATGTGTGTCCTCCTACATACCACCTTGAAGAATTTGATAAATATTTATTTATTTGACAGGTTAATGTCAAGACGTTGACTTATTAAATTTAGAGCCCGACGAACGTCTTGCAAGGGATTCGTGCGTGCTTTTCAGTAATTTTTCATTTACGATGATTAAGTGTTGAAAAGTTGGTGTTACTGGAGGCAAATTAGTGGTGTGTTGCCATTTGCTGTTGAGTACATTTGCAGCTTTATTGCTGCTGTGTAATAAATCGATTTAGTCAGTCTATACGCAACTCCTGCAAGTGGTGAGGTTAACAAGTTCGATTTCATTAATATCTTCCGATTTCATTCGCTTTTCATTCGCATTTCGTTCACTTTTTATTCGCATTTTGTTCATTTCGTTTATTTTATGAGGTTTTTAATTACTTTCATACAAATTTTACAAATATTCCGAACATTTGGGGAAAAGCAATCTGCGAATGGATGGCAGGCCACTTAAAGACGACAAAAAAAACACCAAGGAATTTGTCTACAAATCCGCTTGTCCAAATCTCACATGCTAAGATTGTTAACAACAAAATAAATGCAACAATCCGACACGCACACTCGTCAGATTCCATCACGAGCGCTCACGGACCCAATATATAATTCCGTTCCCCATTCATCTTCCACAAAGGACTCGCTCCTTCTGTGTGGAAATATTTCCCAATTCAATATTTAATTTCTCGACTTTGCTGCAACAGAAGGGATACCTCTGCAGTCTGCTCTGCCGTCCGTCATGTACCCTATTTCTTTGAACGTTTCTTGCACAAAGAAAATCGGAGCGAAATCCTTCAGAAACATCACAAGGAGCGAGGCGAAACCAATAAAAAGAAACCACAAACTGTGTGTACACTGCGCGAGAATGTCCAACAAACCAACCAAGTGAAGTCGTGGAAATGGTGGGAAAAACTTTCGCAGGACCTTTCCCGCGAAGTTTCTGATTTAATTTTTTTTTTTTTTACAAACAGGACACGATTTCTGGTTGTACACACACTCCCGTTGAAACGAAAGTTTCCTTTGTCTTGAGTTTTGTTTCTTATTTTTCTTCTTTTCCTGCTTTCCTCCTGTCCATCTTATTGGCTCCGAGAGTTAAACTTTTGTGTGCTCCTTCAGAATTCAGCAGTTGCCGTCGCCCGCCCGTTGGTCCTTTTGTCTTTTCATGAAATTTTAATTGTGAATTTAATTAAAGATGCCTGGCATTCCTTTGAAGAAGTTCGACCTCGAGCGGGTGCAGGATTTTCTTCAGTTTTTCTTTTCGGTGTTGACAAAAGAACTCACGCGGCAGGCTTTTAAGGATATTTAACTACCGAATTAGATATACAGAAAGACGGTGGGTCGCCTACTTTGTGCCCTGTGTTTGTCTTCCTCTTGTTGACTGATGTGTATAAATATTCCGGTTGATGTTAACGGACACGTTACAGAGTGTATACGCGAGATAAAGCAGATTAGTATTTTAAGGGCAGTTGAAAGGTCGCTGGCAGGGGAAGGGATCAGAGTTCAAATCAAATTCAAATTGACCGGAATATTTTATTAAAATTGCAATGTTTTCGTTACTTGATTGCGGTTGGTTTGAGCCAGGATGGGGGATATATCAAAAGGATTCCGGACACTTCCAGGGGGGTGGATTGATGATGTCAAAGTAAATCAAACGGAGTGGAAAAAATTTATTGAAATTAATTTGCCGCAAGGACTTTCTCGTTAGGCAGTCGTAATATGATGAGGAATTGTGTCAACATTTGCGGGTGGATTTTGTACAAAGTTGTATCAATGTAACAAACGGAACAAGTCAAGGGTTGGATTTTGTTGTAGTTAGAATGGGAGAGTGTTTACTTATGGGGTATCATGTTGTCCTTGATGATGAACCTGAAGGTGATTTCAGTTGTGGTCTGTTTTGTGTTTGTTTCTGGTGACTTGTTAATGACACATTTTTAATTGGAATCGTGTTTACTTGAGGACTGGTTAAAGGATTAAATATAGGCACTGAACATAGTTAGAGGCAATTGAGAGTCGCCTGGGAATGGACGATTTTTCAAGAATGGATTTATTTATTCTAATATTCGATAGCAAGTAGATAACCGATGCTTACCTTTAACGGCTTTTCCTTTCGAATATTTCTTTTCGTAACAGTAAAAGAGAGGGACGAGAGAGGGTGCACGACTGGATCGCACATATTTTGTTTTATTTCAAAACGCACTTCAAGATAAGTTTTAAAAACTCCAATGCGATCATTTGTAAAAGATAATTAAAGACAGAAAGTTAAACCTTCTTATCGCGAAAACCGAACTTCCTATTTAAAAGAGCTTCAAACACTTTAGCAAAATGGATCTGCTTCAATTCGGGGAATATGCTTCACTTACTGAATTTGAAAGATTTTCTTCTGCGATTTTAACCTGTCTTCCAACACTCCAAGTTTTTATGGGGTGATTTTTGTAAGAAATCTGGATCGACTTTTGGCGAGCTTTTTATTTGTTTTTTTTTTTTTTTTTTCTCAATCAGTGCCTTGACGTATTGTAAGGTGACTTGCGATTGCGATGCAATTTTTAAAGCGTTTTACATATTAAATTTACCGTGGAAGAGGGGGCAAGTGTTTTATAAAAATAGAAGACTTTTGAGACATTTTTTTTTTGTTTTCCGACACATGTTTTGAAGAATTTTTGAGGTGATTTTCAAAAACCTCTTGGACAATGAATTACTTTCAATTTTTCTCATCTAAAGGCAAGATATATAAATAATAAGATCACGTTTTCGCAGAAATCTCACTAGCTAATAGGAAAACAGTTTTTACGCGAAATAAACGTTTTTGAACGAAATAAACAGTAAACGGTCTTAGAGTTTGTTGTGTTCTGTGAGAAAATAAGACCCCGTTCATTCAGCAATACATATCTATTTATTTAACTTCTTAAAATTTAAAATAAAAAGGTGAACAAGAAAAAGGTTAGGTTACTGTCGCAAAAGACACTTCTTCCTCCAAGATGGCGTACCTACTTCTTTTAAATCTCCATTTGGCGAGAAGATGGAGCCTATACTCCACGGAACTAGAGTTGACAACAGAATTCAAACAAAAGATTCCCTTAACGAACTTGATCTTATCTGGCTCAATGATTGGTTGCAAATTGAATCGCGAATACTGGATACTGGTGCATAATTCTAGCGATCTTTTCCAGCGATGCTATTCGAAAACATCGTAAGGTCTATAGTGCCTTCCTTACAACCATTTTTAGTATTCATTTTAAATTTAGAGAGATCACAATGGTTTAATTTTCCATGCATCCGCAATTTAAAATCGAGACTTGAATTTGCTGTCATTAATAGTAAGGCGCTTAAACTCTGTACTTTTAGTTCACCCTCGCATTCTACTGAGGACAAGCGTACCTATTGTTTAAGACTTTTAAATTAAGTTTTCAAGTCTTTTTACAGGAAAGTAGATATATCTACCTCATTTATTTACAGCTTCTTATGGTCAAATTTGTCTTCAAAATAACACATTGAACCCGGTTCACATTTAAATAGGTTGAACGTCAATTTAATAGAAAAAAAACATCTCTGTTTCAAATGGATACAAAGCATTTAATTGTCCGTAAAGCAAATTCGCAAAATCCCTTTGCCTTAAGTGTCTGTGACCCTTAACCAAAACCGGTACTGTACTTATTCCAAAAATTACTCTTCTCATAATTAATAAGCGCCATCCGCTGTATTCTAAATAAACTTTCACTTTCCGCAACGATCCTGCACAGATAAGACCCACAAACGTTTAACCTTTCAATAAAAAAAAAAAATAAAAAAATACAACGATGCTAAGGTCTCTGCCTCGTAACACACCACTTAGGCCAAGCCAATCTTGTTAACAATAGTGCTCCCAATGTGTCGATGCTGCCTCGCAATACTAACATCCCATTAAATCACCTAACACTAACAGCGCAGCACACCCACGCTGACATGCGGAACTATTAAAACATTTTGCACTTCCCAACATTGCTATTGTTGCAGGCATAGTCGATATGTTTTTGGAACATTCTTTTTAAGAAAAAAAAACCTAACCGGATCTACGCTATGTAACCCTTTTTGCGGTTGTCAACCTAAGCGCAGCGACGCAGTGACTCCACCCGAACTATACTGCTGTGATTTGATGAATAGACGAGATGAACGTTTTAAGGTATATCTGATGCGAGTTCCACCCATGGCACATATAAAGAGGAAAGTTTGCCGTAGATACTGTGCATTTGCGTCAGACAACAAGCGCATCCAGCTTTGGTAACCTCTTGTTCATAAATTGTAATTACAATATGAGGCGGCGTCGGTGGGCGGTAAAGGGAGTGTCGGCATCGCGTAACATTAGCATTACTCCAACGGCAGCGATCTAGTCTGGACGATATAGATTCTGATAGCGGCCTTTGAATTGAATCATCGTAGTGCGCTGTGATTTGGGTTTCCCACCGACCGACTCAGCTTAGAGGGCTCATAAATATCATCGAAGCAGCGTTTGACATGGTTCTGTTGTTACACGAAACTAAATTCTGGGATGGATATCCCATAGAGAGTGATCGCTTGAGTGACTTTAAGTAGCAAGTGCTACTGCATGGTGGAGGATTTTTATTTCAATATCGGATCGCAGCTACTGTGCGCGACGGTTCAGTCGAAGTCGGAAATTCAACAGAGTTAGAAGTTGAGTTGTACAAAGGGCGAGTGTTGGTTTTTATTCTCAGTTGGATCGGATTACACAATTTTTGGATATTCTTTTTGTATACGGTTAGTGAAAAGGCTGTATCCCTTTTTTTAAGTGGAAATAAGGATATATGTACCTACCTACCTTCACTGACAAAGCGGAGGCAGTTTATTTTTTCAAAATTCGGTGCAGTTATAAGTAATTTTATAAAATAAACGGAAAAGAAAATTGTTCGACGAAAAGGCTTTTGTGGTGGATAAACAAACAACTTCTTTGCTGGCTGACTCTGACCAGAGTAGCATCAGTAGATAGGACTACATCATTATCCTGCCATCTATTTAAATCCTCGAAACAGCTCATTGTTCATCACCTCCGCTTTAATTGTTTGTTTATACATTTTTATGGATTCCATTTCAGTTACCAGAGCCTCAATTCTGGTTCTGTGAAAGAGTGAAGAAGTGAATCTACAGTTAGATGTCCAAATGCCTGCTCACAACAATTGAACCAATGCTCGTGTTGCGTCTACTGCCGTCACGCATAAAAGCCGATGGGAAAATCGCCACCGTTTCACTAAAGCCCACACAAAAGAACAAATTGCAAACAGCTAGGCGAAGATTATGCGAATTCAGAAACGGTACTCAAATTTGCGATGGCTGTAAAGAAAATGTGCGAAATAAGCGCCGCAGATTTAAAGTCTTTTGCAGAATTTTTATTACTGCTTCTAAGCCGTGCATATACATTTCTTTTTAATAGATTATTATAATTATTACCATAATACATCCACCCTACATCCCTGTAGCTTTTCCTTTTCTAATCTAATGCATTTTTCATTTAGGAAAACAGCTCAAGCGCTATGTCATTGCGACACCTGCTAATCATCCTATGGATGTTTTGCCATCAAACATTGGCTCTGTACGTTCCGCAGGATGTTGAAATTCTCGACGGCTATGACTTCGAAGAGTCCCCAGAGTACTACCAATCAGACAGCGCATACAACGAAGCTAGAAGTTTGGCAGCTGGCTTTGCTGGTCAAGCAAAGTCAATACGAAACCGGCGATCAACTTCGGCTTATGACGCGGCCAAGGCGTCTACTTCAAAATCACAAAAGAAAGACATCGAGGAAAGTGTTGACAGTGATAAGATCGAGGTCATAGACGCCAGCCGAGAGGGCCGTCAACTGCCCAAGGCCGAAAAACAGATTATGGAACCAGAGTACTATCGCAAAGACGCGTGGAACGACTACTCGTGGAATATTAAACGTGATGATGATGATTCGGTATCGGATGCCACTAGCGATGGTTACAGAGGACGGCAGCCCAGAGTTAACTTTGTGACGCAGCCCAAGAAGGGCGACCTGGAGCCTAAAGATCGTACGATAGTGAAGGTCTCGCCGCCACCATTAAAGTCGCGTTACGATAAATACGAACCGTACAAGTACGAAGTATACCCATCGCGATCGTACGATCAGTATCTACGACGATATGATAGGTAGGTTAAGGGCAAGGACCGCAATTCCAAGTCACTTCGCACATAAGCAGAGTATTTAATTTTCTAAATATTCGTATAATAACACATTTGCGCACCTTCCCTTACTTTCTTAATAATCAAAAAACAAACAATCTGTTTTCCCAGGTATGATGAGCAGTACGATCGTGATCCATACAACTATGAGGAACACTATTTGTATCGACGTCACTTTGATCCCTACGATAGTTATAGTCCACGTGTTCCGAGCTATCCTGAGGCATACTACAACTATCCCGATCGACGGTACGACATTCCAGAGCCACGCGACTATGGCGCGCTGTATAATAACGAGATCTACGATCGGCCGAACTATGATAATCGTAATCGTCGCATTGTGTACTATGCACACCTACCGGAAATAGTTCGTTCGCCATCTACCATGGATTACAGCCATCGGTATGACCGTGGGCGCTATGATAGTGGAAGAAATATTGGCGAGAAGCCTTCGGCAGCTTATAAATCAGACAAGGCAACTGATGCATTTGGGTTTATGAAGCGTGAAAAAAAGGACCACCGGAATACTGCAACTGCTTCGCCGAGTAAAGCTTCGACAAGGGATTAATTAAAAGAACATGTCTCATTAAGTGGATTTAGTTTCATACCGCCTTTGTTGGTGGCCTTTTATACAACAGTGGGATCAATCGAGATGAGCGCTAATTTTTGTAGTTTTTATGACAACTCACCAAATAGTTTTATAAGATCAGTATATAGTTTATATTTATTTATAAAATAAGTTAATAAAGTTTCTTCAAACAAAACTTTACGATACTCGGAGATATAGCAGGATTACCAACATCTATCATGGTTCACTTTAAAAGTCAGTCTGCTGGGACTGCAAAATGAGTAATAGCTTCCCTAAACCGTGTGCAGCACTCCACAGCGTTAAGCCACTCGTTGCTTTCTTTGTCTGAGAACCGCGCGAAGTTTTCCAAAATCGTCAGCGTCTGTTTGCAGAACCTAAATGCAATTTCATTAGTCACAACGCACCATCCATTATTCTCATTGTACAACAAACCTTCGAACATTAGAATATTTGTCTTCAAACCACTTGTTATCCTTTTTCTGCACAAGATTACTCAAACCCGCTACATGCTCAACAATACTCCCCAGAGTAGCCCCAACCACAGTCATTGTGTCCACCATTCGGTGTAAGGTTTTCCTCGCTCGTGAGCGCAACTCATGATTGAGCAGCATTCGAAATCTCTCCCCAAAGGAGACTTGATAATTTTCACAGACCTGCACGACTAGTTGTGCGATTTTCATGAGAAGCGACATTATTTCTGGTTCCTTCTTAGGACGATCGAAGATCTCCACCGGTTTTATGATTTCCAATACCTGTAGAGCTGCTACAGAACCCTGATTCCAATTGAATTGCATTTCACAGCGGCTTGGGGCTTCCAATGTCATCACTTGCAGAACACTCCGCTTCGACTCTGCTATGCACTCGTAAGCTAGGTAATTCAAGTGGAACCGGCTTTCATACTGGTGCAGTGCATAACGTGTATTGGAAGTGATTAGGTTTAATCCTACGTATAACAATATCGAGCAGAGGTCTTTGCCAATACAGTCCAAATTCACCTCACCGTGGCTTACCTTATCTCGTACGCGCATTCCATAGGGAGAAATGAATACATCGTAGAGCAAATGAAGTGTACCTCTACATAGGTAACCGCTTAGAAGCCGATTGTGCTTAGATTCGAAGATAGTGTTCATCGTTATGTAGTACTCTTCTAATTTGGCGGTGAAGTCAAAATCATTAGCCTCGCCGTACATGCGGCGAAGCAACAATTCGATTTGTGGAAGGATCAGTATGATAAACTGCCAGTGGCGTTCGTTTTGATAGTGCTGAATGATTCGGTACCAAAACGCCCTGTGACAAGAATGTCCAGTCCACTTGGAACTCGAAATACATTTCTCTATTTGTGGAATATCATCGAGAGTAAAATCTATGGAGGCATTTGTGATTTTGAACACAAAACGACTGAAATCGTTGACTTCTAGTCTTGATATGGGTGTGATTTGTTTCTCTTCGATTAAGACTGATAGGCTAGCAGCAACAATGAGTAGAGTCGCAGTATAACAAGGAGGAACCTCAGAGGGCAGCGGGAAACCATGCCAGACGATGTTCCTAAGATTTACTGAGTCAGGCGATCCCATGATAATTTTTAGAAAGAATATCTAAAAGAAATGTTGATATCTTGCAGTTGAGTTAATGCGTGCTACTCACCGGCGAGATGCCAAAAACATCTCGAAGCTCCCTTGCATCAAGGAGATCTCGTAGAAGATGTGGTGGAGATTTGTTCGTTATCGTATAATAAACATTACCGAGTGCGTTTTCTATTATAGATGTCAGGAATAAAACGTTTTCGACTGTCGATGTCTCAGACGAGGGATGGAGGTGCTCCTGGAAGACAAACAACATTCGACTTTCATGACCCAGCCAATGGAGTTTGTTGATCAAAATGCAGGCCTCATTGCTAGATTTAGTTATGGTATCTCGACTCTGTTCAAGGACTATTTGTATGAGTTGAAAGTATGTCAAGTATTCTTCGTATTTCTTGGGATACACGGGGTCTTGTGGAAAACATAATTGAACTCATTTTGTAATCGCAAATTTACACAAAAATGTAAATTATCTCGGTCTTGCCAAATACTCACCACCCAGAGGCCATTCTTCATCACCTTGAAGCAATTTCTCTATGTTCCTCCAGTTGTAAGTTAAATCCTTATTAATATAATTGCAACTGATTTCAGTGTGACTTTTGTTTTTAGTTTTTAGTTTGTAGAACTCAGCAATTTTTGGATGAAGCAAGCTTCCTTCGCCGATTCCCACCATGTTGATTGATTTTTGTTTATCATCGTTTTGTTTACAAATTTATTTGGTTACATCAGCTGTTTAATGCCACAAAATAAGAGATGATGTTTACTATCTAGCACTAGATGTCGCAAATGACGCAATAAACTGAGTGCGTTCAACACAAACAAAGTTTAAATGAAATTCAAATTTGTGTGTCGTTAGCCTAGTTAAATTTTAAACGTGTGTATTTGGAAATAACAATTTGTTTTAAATTTGCGAAGTACCTTTTCAAACTTCAAAAAGCCACAGAGTAGGAAAAAATTGTATAACGCTCACTCACACATTCAAATCCAATTCGGAATGTTCCCTATTCGATATTGCGGGAAAAACGCACAAAATCAAGGCATTCTTATTGATTTAATTTACGCGGTTGATGATGACCAACGAATTCTCGAATTTGGAAATCTAACCCTTACAGGGTAACAGCTGCAAACAAGCATCCTTTCCCTTGCAACGTCTGTTAAAACCACTATCATTTATATTGGCTAAAAACAGAATTAAATCGAGATTTATTATGGCAAACGCATATACAAAAATTGGTTTTAAAACATAGATATTCGAGAAAAATGTGCATTTTGTATTTATTCGGAAAGACTTTCAAAACATTTCAATCAAATTTCACTTGGAACTGTCCTGGTTTCGATTGCCTTCTTAAAATAGCCTGCAGATTTTTTGGCAGTGCGCTCCCTGTTGGGACTTGTCATATTTACGGAATATAACCCAAACTTTTCGCTGCCAAAGAGTTTATGTTACTTTCAGTATTATTTATTGAGGTAGATGGTTAAAACTTACGTATAGCCTCGCTGCCATTCAAAATTGTCAATCAAGCTCCAGAATGTGTAAGCACTTACATTGCAGCCGTCATTAGCAGCGTTCAATACTGCTTGCAGGTGACTCTGGAAATAAAATTTAGTCAGCAATTTGTAGTTTAACCTGAATGAAAAGCCAACATCTCTTTATTCAATATTGACGGACATAAAAATGCCAATAAATTAAACAAAATAGTAACAAAAAGAGCAGCATTCCTGAAGCTTAATAATACTCGCAGACTTTCTATCTTACCTTTAAATAGATAATCCGACTGTCATCCACCATTTCCCCATCATCAGACCATCCATTTTCTGTGATTATCACCTCCACATTATCGTATTCGTCGCGAATGAACCTTCAAAAATACACAACAGTAACATACAACCTCCCTTTAACATGAAAAGGACAACAATACTCACTTTAAAATACCCTCCAGCCCCTCGGGAACACAGAACAACCACGCTGACTTCGCCCTGATCCATTTGGGATCGACGGATATGTCACAATCAAAATCACGATCCCATGATGGGTTGCCACCTTTTGGCGAGATGGAACGCTTTATATATCTTGATGTATAATAGTTAAGGCCTAAAAAGTCGGCTGATCCTTTGACAATGTCCCTCCATTTTCCCTCTAGGCTGGGCAAGCGCGATCGTATCCTCCCCTCTTTGAGACTATTGCTATCGATGTCCATCACCATATCCTCGGGATATCCGCCAGATTTACTGAAGATTGGATGTGCTAGCCAACCTAACTGTAAAAAGAAGTCAATACTAAATAAGGATTGATGTATTTTATGCACTCTTACGTTGTACTGCAATCCACGATCCACAATATCACCATCATTCGAATTTGAGAAGAAGAATCGGCTGCTGATTGTGATTCCGATCTTGCCACCTTGTTGCTTAAAGAATTTCGATCGGTAAGCATGATAGGTGGCAGCATGTGCCTTTATACTGTTCTCCATACATAGATAATCAACAATACCGGAACCTTCGACTTGAGGTGGATAGTTTCCATACCCGTAGCCTGGGACACAATAATCAAAAGGCTCGTTAAATGTTATCCATGTTTTGACCTAAAAAAACACAAAACCTGATTTATATATATTCGAGTTTAGTGGACAAACGAACTGATCTCACCCTATCACCATAGTTCTTGAATAACTCTATTGCAAAGGTAACAAACTGATTGATAAGCAGCGAATTGGCAAACCCACCGATCTTTTGAATCTCCGATGGAAGATCGTAGTGGAACATAGTAACCATGGGTTCAATGCCATTCGCCAGAAGCTTATTGATGACATCGTTGTAATAATCGATTCCCTTCTGACTTCTAGACGAAATGTCTCCAGTGGGATAGATCCGCGGCCATGCTATCGAAAAGCGATAGTGATTGACCTAAAACATCGACAATTTTATTAAGATGCACATCTCTTTTTCGAACCAAATTTCGTAATGTAACACACGCGATCGATTTACCAATATACATGTACAAATAAAACATTATCTTTTCTGATAAGGGATTTGCACTCGTTTCGATGACCCATTGTGTGCGAATCAAAACTCAGCGATAACACATTTTAAATTTCCAATTTACCTTAAGCTCTTTTAAGGCCTCCAAATCCTGATCAAAACGATGATAAGAGTCTGCTGCTACATCACCGTTCGAGTGATCGTCAATATTATTCGGATGATTGTGTGTAAAGTCATCCCAGATCGATGGACCTTTGCCGTCAGCATTCCAACCGCCTTCTATCTGATAAGCTGCTGTTGACACGCCAAAGCTAAAGTTCGATGGAAAATAAGTACTACCCTTTGCAGGGAGGGTGCATGAATCTGCCAGAAGGCCACTCAGTGAGCAGCTGTTTTCGGAAAAAAGAAAATATTGAGTATAACAAGACTAATTGCCTTCGATTAGCAAAGAAGACGTACGCTAGCAGACCGATAACAAGAGTTCCTGGACACATATTGACCAAGCCACGGACAGAGATCAGCATCGACTGAATGTTAATATTTTATGAGACTCAAATTTAGTCAGCAGAATTTGTGTTGATGCTTCTATAGCGATTGACAACTGGGTTATACGGCTATTTGCGAGCACATCTCAATCGCATTGGAAATATTGTGCTATGCGGAAAAATATGGTGTTGTAATCGCTTAAGGATTCCGCATTATTACTGCATTGCAGCAAAGTTCTCATTAAAGAGTATAATCAATGATAACGGTATTGTTTACAAAGAATATTAATAATAATAAATTTGTTCGTATATCTGTGTTTAAATTACATAACAATTCTTGTGCTCACAATCCGATCAAACCCTTCAATTGAAAAATAAGTTTTCCAAAACGTAGCAATTGCTTTTACTCAAGAGAAATGTCAAAATCGTAGCGTTTGCTATTATTCTTATGAATAAAAACCAATTTGAGTTATGTCGTTTTCTATTGGGACAAAGAATTATCTTTTTTTTATCAATGTCGTTTTCCACTGGTACCACTAGAAATCTTTTTCAGCTGTCAGATTTTAGGCGGAAAATGGAACATGCAACGAAATTGCTCTGCTTTTGTAAATGTATTAGTGCGTTATTTGACAGCATTATCAACTGCTCAAATTGCATTTGTTTTTGCAAAACTCTCAAATGGATATCGACTTCAAAAATGTTTTCCCTGTTGTAAACACAAATTTAGTATGTTTGGTGATTGGTAGTCTTCAGATGGCGAGGAAGACTATGAAGATAATAATTCCTCCAAAATTAGATCCATAGCTATTTATGTATTTTTGTTATTTTGGTTTTCGCGAAACTTTGCGCATTTGGACTGAAAGCAAACTTCTTTAATTGACATAAAACAGCTGTGCAAAGCATATTGGTATTGTGGCAGTATGTGTTGATCTGAAAAAATATCGAGATCTGCAAAAAGTGTTCCGAATCCAAAAAAAAAATTGATTTTTTTGCCCAATGGAACATGAAAAGTGATTTAGATCAAAAAAAGATTGATTTTTTGTCCCAATGGAAATCCACATAAATCACTTTTCATGTTCCATTGGGCAAAAAAATCAATCCTATTTTGTGATTCGGATTTCTTTTCGCATAGGTATCTAGATATTTTTCCAGATGTACCTACACATACTGGAGTTTGTTTACGTTTTCGTGAACATTTCGAAGTTTTTAATATACAATTTAACCAGTGAATGGAAATCGCGTAGAAAAGTGTCTATCGTTTTGTACAGTTATCAGCTTATTGTGACTTGCGTCATCTATTGCCATATAGCAAAATGTGCATGCAACTGTCATCGATTCCAAACATCTACCAAGAGGTGCAATTTCTGTTTGTGCATCTTGCAAAAAGTAAACACCAACATTTTCAATAAAATCTGTCGCAAAAATGTAAATTCGCCCTGAACAATTTAATTTTTTACAAATAAGATAAGTACAAAGTGCATTCGACTTTTTAGTTAAAATGGAACAACGTGCTAATTTCCTTGCCCTTTGCCTGTTAGATGCCATGGAAGACGAAAATCCAAGGTACATACGATCAGCTATCGTTGAATTTTTTTAAAAAACTTTTTGTAGAATGATCGAAGATGTGCTCAAAAGATATGACATAAATCCAAACATTATAATCCAAGACAGAGGAATCGCTCCGATACATTATTCATGTGGCATGCCGAACATCCAATTAGCTGAAAAGACCACCGCACAGCTGCTGGAAAGAGGAGGTAATTCGAATAGTTCAGTTATATCGGTGTGACAGAGTGCAAAGTGTTTTTTCTTATGAAGCTGATCCAAATGTATGTTCTGAGGACAATATGACACCAGTGCATGTAGCAGCTATTCATGGGCGTTCGGGTATTGTTAAAATGCTTCTGGTGAGCTACATCTTTCTCTTATTGAAATTTGGTCTAAAATTCTGATACTTTGTAGGAAAAAGGAGGTAAGCTGAATATTGCCGATGACGATCGCAAAACTCCAATCCTTTATGCCATTCATGAATGTCACTTTGATGTGGTCAAAGTTATGCAGGATCACATTTTTGAACAAAAATACCAGAAGAAGCATCAAGATCTCTCTAAAATGAACTCGCCTAGGCCGATCAAGAACAACCATCTCACGGTAAGTCACCTGGAAGAGCGAAAGTTTACTCCTAACCGCATCAACTACAACTACGATGTAACGAGTCCATATTACATAAACATAACCCATCGCCGTAAGCCTCCATGTAATGACTCGTGTTGTACTCCTCAAGAAAACGCAGCTGAAATAACAAAAGAAATAGACGAACCTCAAAACATCTTTGCTCTGACAAAGGAAAACATTTCGGAACTGTCCAAGGAAGTCTCAGTTGTACCAAATAGTTCTCCAATGTCTTTAATACAAGCATGGCGTGATAAGGTGCAACGTGCAAAGAGTAACCAATCGATTTTACGAAAATTCAACGATGTCGACTCGCTACTCAGTGGAATTATCAATAACGATGAGTTGAACTTTACGAACACCATACTGGATGTCAAGCATGACGAAGAGGCCGAAGAGAAAGCCAAGTCTTTCAGTAAGACAGCATTCGAACGGGTGGTTAAGACTATAGAGGAAGTACCGACAGAGAATGAGGAGAGTTTCTATACGGTGCCTGATGTAGAGGCTCCCCCAGTCCAAATAAATGAGTCAGAGTTCATTCGTTCACCTAGTAGCAATGGGTATATTGTTCAAATGACGGAGGCCTATGTTCATACGGACGATGAAAACGGACTCGTGTTCTACGAGACGAAACTGTTGAATAACAAAATTAAGAAGAATGCTCAGAGGTGAGTTTTATTGTGAAACGTTTTAATGTATGTTTTCTAACTAACTGTGGGTATTAGCAACAACCGAATTGATTGTGCAGATAATAATGTAACAGTGTCCAGTGTTTCGACAAATTTCACCGTTCCACTGGATTATGAAACGGAAGCGTTGCGGGCGGAACTAACACATTTTGGCGATCCACCTGGTGAGTTTCTAGCTCTATAGGCTTGAGTCTACCCGTTCAAACTGGTTATGCATAGTCGCTTACCCTTGAATGCACTCTATTACAGTATCCCCCATCATTGCACCATAATTAAACGCATTTCTTTTAGGTCCCATAACGAAGAGCACCAAGAAATTGTACATTAAACGCCTGACCAAGTACAAGCGAAACACTTCTCAATGTCAAGCAAAACTCGACGCCAATGAGGAGAACCAAACAAGTACGTACATTTGTTTATTTGTTCCTTATTTTTCTATAAAATGTTTGTTTTCATTGCCAAATTTCAAACAAATTTTCAATTCATTCTCTACCGTCGTTTATCCACCCAAAGTGAGCACACATAATTGCATGTCCTTGTCATTTTTATTTTTATCTTTGATGCAGAATTTTCCGTTGAACTGAACCAAACTGTACGCCGAAAAGAGATCTTCGATCGGATACCAGAATATTTGAAATTTGAGCAACAACTCGTTGCGTATTTCCAACACAATCCAAACCCTAAACGTCTACGCGAAGGCCACCTAAAGCAGAGTTTCATCTATATGTTGATTGATCCGAGAATTTCTAGTAATCTACCAGGAGAGAGTACGGTAAGTAGAACGGACTTTCATCTTCCGCCTGGGCTATGTGTCAATTTGTATTTATATTTAGTTTATGACAAATTTCGATATCTGGAGGAGATTCGTGCGATCGATTTTCTATGTTGGCAAGGGGAAGAGCTCACGACCATACTCGCATTTGTATGAGGCCATGAAGAAGTTCTCCCGATTGCATGGGGAGCACCCTACCAAAGGCAACAAACGTGAGTTTTCGGGTGAATAACGTTTGTTTGTGGTACATTATTTTATTTTTCAGTGAAAGCTGGCATATCATTGGAAGCGCTAAAATCGCCAACCAAACAATCTCTGGAGAGCAAGAAACTCGACCGGATCCTAGACATATGGTCGGAGAGCAAGGGCGTTGTATGTTTGCATGTTTTCCACAATATAATACCCACAGAAGCATACACCAGGGAGGCGGCGATTATCGATGCTCTTAGCCTGCAGCACCTTACCAATATGAAACGCGGTGACTACTATGGTCCGCCGCAGTCATGGACGATGCGTGCTAAGAAATGTATGGGCGTAGCTTTGCTCTTTAAATCGATGCAAATGTATTTAGCAGAAGGTGAATCACAACTCTCACCAAGTGATCTCATCTAATATGTGGGGTGCAATGTTTCATATATTTGTGTACAAATTTATGTCCTTTTTTATATTTGTGATATGTGTAGCTAATGAGAGTAGAAATAAAATTATGTTTTAAGCATGAGTGGTATACTTTTTTTGGGGAAAACTTATGCAAAGGGAAGATATAGATCTCTGACAAGGCTAATGATTGACCGCGTTTCTCATAAGTTTAAACTCTTCATAACTCCAACACGACCGTATATTGACCGAATTAGCAAAAAAAAATATAAAACCTTTGTTTTCTTAAAAGTTATCATGTTTCGATTCAAACAGAAAACAGTGCAACAGAACTACTGATAAACTCTGCAAGTGATGTTCTTTTTTTATGGACTGCAATCACAATTCTTCCCACTAATGAGCTGACTGCCTGCTGGATTGTCTTATGCGCACAAATTCATAAAAAAATGCGAACAAAAAGTTTACCCATTACATGAAGCATATTTTTATTTCCGTTTTAAGAATTAGAACAAGTAAGCAAACATATGAAAACGTTGTTTAAGAATATTAAAAAAAAAAAGACCTCTCCATCAAATTATTTCTTCTGCTTCTTCTTCTCGGCCTCCTCCTCCTTCTCCTTTTCGATAATCGCCACATACTTCTCGATTGTCTCCACATCGAGCATTTTCAGTGGTTTGTTCTTTTCCATAACAGCGATTTCCAAGTTCTTCTGTCCAGACTGCGCCACTTCCAGGAGCGCCTTTATCGCCAATTTCACTGCACCATTTTCTTGGGCGACTTCTTCGTCTTTGTAGTGCTTCTCCAAAAATTCTCGCACGGTTTTCGCCGAACGACCAGTCGCGTTGGCCTTCCACTCATAGTAAATACCAGATGGTTCAGTCTGGTATAAATGTGGTGTTCCATCGTAATCGAACCCACCTATTAAACATGAAATACCGAAAGGACGACGACCATTGCTCTGTGTGTACTTTTGCTTAAGCTGGGCAATGAATCTGAAACAGGGAAAAACATAAATTACTCATTTTCATTAATTTAATTTCACACTTACCTTGTAATGTACTCCAAGGTGACGGAATCTTCTACATTCAGCTTGTGACTCTGGCACTCAACTTGTGCACGATTGATTAGAATTCGGGCATCTGCAGTCAGGCCGGCGAATGCCATCACAACATGAGAATCGAGTGCACAAATTTTTCGCACTGTGCGCTCCTCTTGGAGTTTGGCTACAGATTTCTTTTCCACCCCAAGAACTACGCAATTGGAACCGCAAATACCAACCTTTATATTTGTGTGAGGAAAAAAAAATGCACATTAATAATGACCAGACAAAAAATTGGCATTTCAATTTAAAGGTTAAGTTTGGTTTTGCTTTGTTTGCTGGATGATGTGAACTTACCGCTGTTGATCCCTTGCGTACGGCCTCTTGGGCATATTCCACTTGGAGTAAATGACCATCGGGTGAGAAAATAGTCACAGCACGATCGTATCTAGCGGACATTATGGTAAATTTGTTTAAAAAAGTAGAAAATTTACAAAAACCGACTAAAATTGCTATTCACAAACTACGATGACAAAATGGGAAAACTGTTTGTCAGCCTTTTTGATGTTAAGCACTGCCAGCGGTGAATTTTCAATTCAATGAACTTCAATCATCTGCGAAAATTGGATTCATTTATTTGGATATTACCATGCAATAAGGAGATATATAACATTTTCTTTCTAATTTATGGGATTATGGTTTTTGATTTTAATTTAAATTTAAAACTAATTACTATACTGAAGACAAAAAAGCTTTTAAAATCCATTTTTACCTGTAAAAAACCGGGGAGTGAGCTATAAAATGAATATAAAACGTGTAGTCGTCAGCGAATGAATTGAGCAACGAAGCATATCATTTTTAAAATTAGAACCAAAACGGTCTGTAACTCCAGCATTTATATGGTGGTTTTCAAAGTTGAAACCATTTAACACAGCTTGAATTTTCCAGCCAGAATGGTGGTTTTTAATTAGTTACTGCTGAAGAAATGCATCGATGTCATAAAAAATGTATTTTCAACAAAAGATGATAACTTCGAGCTCCCCATATAAAATATCAAGCGGCTGTATTCGACCCAGGTTCAATTTTTTTTAATTGATTTAATAGATCTGCCACGGAATAATATTTATGTAGGAAAATGACTTTGCTTGGTAGGTTGGTACCTCTCCCAAATGGAATACCTTCTCTCGGTCATTTAGCGCGCCATCTACCATCGTCGACCAAGCGGTTTCAAATAAAATGGCAGCACCTTCTCTCCTAATGAACTGTCATCAACAGTTCTTTGTTTTCTTCCGATATTCTCGTTCTCAAATGTAAATTTTTCTTCTGCTGGCCTTTTATCGCTGTCTCTTCCAAGTCGTTTTTAACAAATTTCCATCACTTGTGTCCGTTGTCTCCACACATCTTTGTATTTTCTCTTCTTCTCTTCAGTCTTTCTTGTTTCTTCAGATGTTTTTGACAATAGGAAGAGAAAGGATATATTTTTTGTACTTTTTGTTATTTGTTGTTCTTGTTTCATTTCTTATTTCGACTTCTTTTTATAAAAACTACAAAAATATAACGTGAACTCTGTGTAATCCAATAAAAAAAAAAACAAGCAAATTCCCTTCGGTATCCGACTAGAAATCCAATCGCGAAACTATCGACAAAAACACCCAAAGCACACAGCCGTCCGCTATTAGTCGAAAAGAAAAGAAAAAAAGTTTGCAAAAGAATCGTGAAAACTATTTTAAAAAAGGCTTAAACCGAAAAGAACAGCATATTGACGCGACTAAGAAGAATCATAGAAATTCCAGCTTCCAAGTGATGGCATTAGCGCGGAAATTAACATCAAAAATATGTAAGTATTGAAGGCGGACCCCTGCGCCCACTGTCGGGCAATTCAGTCCATTTATAGGTTTCCTATTGCTGCCAATGCAAGGTTATGCAAAAAAAAATGTTGGCCAAAATGAAAGTCCAATTAACCAATTCACCATAATAGCTCGTTCTAATTGGAAACTTCTCTTGCAGATGAGATAAAAGCCCACATTGGAAAGGTCACCAGCCTAGATCTCGGCGAAACGGGACGAGTTTTAGTAACAGGTGGACAAGATCGCAGCGTAAATCTCTGGGCTATCGGCGAGGAGAAATGTTTTATGGTAAGTTGTTTGCTCGGCACTCTGAAGATGAATTTTGGAGCTCATTCTTGCCTTTCCTATTGCAGTCACTGACTGGCCACAATGGCTCAATTGATTGTGTAAAGTTTGCCTACAACGATGATTTCGTATACTCGGCCGATGACATCGGAATCATTCGGCGATGGGATCTCAATGCACAGACAATCTGCTCCACCCTCAATGGCCACATGGAGAGCGTGCGAACGCTTGACTTTAATCCGTCCGGGGAATATGTAGTCTCAGGCAGCAATGACACCACAGTAAGGTAAGTGAGTTGTGTATTGTGTAGTTTTCTTCAACCGGTAACAGCCAAACAATACCATAAACGTTGACAAAAATGTCGGCGTAGGGTCATAAATCGTAGAAGAGCTTAGAGTTGGAGAATGGGAGACACAAAGAAACGCGTAGCCGTTAAGGTCACGTAGCATTATTGCATTGTGTCGTCGTTTCGGCAGTCCGCTCATTAGTTTCAGTGGAAATCGGACTTATCGATGTATTTTCATTGGAAATTCGATATCCGAATCGTTGTAAGCTAATATATCAGTTGGCTTGCGGTTTATTGTATTTAATAATAGGTTTGACTTTTTTTTTTCAAAGCATAACAACAAATATTAAATAAATCTTCCCAGGTGGGCGAATGCCGTTGAGGGGAAGAAGGGGGATGCACAGGTGCGATAAGATATGATTTACCTAAAGCAATGGGTGTGGGTGGATCTATATGCCTGAGTATGGCGTTTGTTTTGTTATGGGTGTATACTGTATAATATGATTTTTTTATGACTGCCCGGATCTATTGGAAAACTGATATAGTTGTCGCTTAGATTGAGTTTGTGTTTTTGTTTACCTATGTTTTTGTTTTTCCAATTCATTGAGAATGAAGATTCAATTATTAGCTTTTGTTCACCGATACAGAGCTTGCAGAACTTTACTATTAGAGTGGGTGGTTTTGTAGTGAAAAACAGTGTTACCATTTGGAAATGCTTTCATTGCAACTGAGATTTATATACACTGTCGAGCAGCAGATTTTTATTCGCTACCAAAAGGTTGTAATCCTTGGAATAGAAATGACAGTTTTGCTTAAATGTTAACAGACCGCTATGTATAAAATAACAATCAAATATCAGAACAAAACACAAATATTAAAAAGTTCAATTCTTTTGCTTCTTACATCTATTTTAATATACAAAATATAAATGAAATCAAATAAAAAGTCAGTTACAAATTAGCATTTGAATGATTTGACAACCATCTGTCAGCAGTAACCGACTGTCCCAAAGAAATTTCTTGGGCTAATATTTGCCCAATAATAAACGAAGTTTGTCAGACACCTAGTGACTAGGTACTCGTATGCAAATAAGCACAAATAAGCACGACTATGACATTGTACTATGAGGCTTAATGAGGTGGGAATTGTGCAGTATTGCATATTGTTTTTCACTTGATGAATATTCCATTTAACGGATAATACTGATGGACTGCACAAAAGTGAGGCGCAACTTACTCAACCAAAACTACATAGCTACCTATTATGATAAAAATCATCCACTTTGAGGCCATTCATCGTATACGAGAACAAGATAGTTGCATTGAATGTTTGCCTTGAGCTCGTCAATAATCTGAGGCTTGATGGCTTACACTTTGCTTTTAAAATACCTCACAAAAAGAAGTCTGGAGGATCGAAATCTGAAGATGTGCGTAGTGCCAGTCAATGTCGCCAATTTTTTTGACAGCACACCTCCAGATTTCGGGCAACACTCTTACCGCTTCAACCAGTCCATTGGAAAATCTGGGGCCGTCATAGGCATGTCAACGATCTCCCACTATCCCCCACTCAACAAAATTCAACAAGAGACAACTAAATCTTGGCCACGATTTTTTGACGATTTATGCACGCTGAGTTAACACAACTAACGACTATTTCCAATGTACAGCGTCACCATTTTGGCGAGTTGTTTTAGTGTGATGCCATTCAGGGTTAAAATAGTTACATACTCAATTAAATCGGTTTCTAAATTTCAAAGTTATTCAATTTTTACACACCGACATAAAAGATGGCATACCCTGTATATAACTAAATTGGTTAGTACAAGTTTTCTTCTTTAGATTTGGCAGTGGATAAGTCCATTGGCCTTTAGGAACACAATTCCGTAAGAAACGCGCTAAAACTATTTTCTTCAAAAACGGTGTCATTAGAGTGAAAGTTTACGAACAGAGTTTTCCAATAACTCCGACCTCGAAGACTTTTCAGTCTTACCGATTAACCGCATCCGTAAGCAGGCAAGATGTTTTAGAAATATGTCGATTTTGTAAAACAAAACCAAATTCCGTCACGTCACCGATTTCAGTATGATAAAATAAACTCTACATTTGTCAGTACTTTCTTACTTAGTGGAAACCGCCAAAGAACTGGGTTGTGTCCAAAATAATTTGGCTAATCACTTCCTATATACCTTACTTTTGGTGGCACTTACAGTCCGGTATGAACCACGACCGAAACTAACAAGAAACTACAGCCAGCTCGGTCCCTAACTAGCTGTGTCCAGTTACGGACACCAAGTTGTTTGAGGTCGCGCTCCAACTGTGTACGCCACCTTAGCTGGGGTCTTCCTCTGTTACGTTGTCGTCGGGGGTGGACTCGAAGATTCGTTAGAATGGTGCGTTTCTTCCAAACGCTCCACTTGCCCCATTTCAACAAAGTCGGTTTCTGTACAGCCAATAAAGCTCGCCTTTTAATATTGTCCTCTACATTCCGTCGGTACAAACTGGACCGAATATCGATTAAAAGTGATTTTTCGTTTGATCTCTGCGCTGATGCCATTTTTAGAAATTATTGTGGAGCTCAATAAATCCATTCAACACTTTAAGCAGTATCTCCTTTAGTTGCTCTGTATATGCCCCCAAAAGAGGACCAGACATCGTCATTTAACAGGGGACGTCTTCAAATTAAGTGTTGCATACCAACCAGAACTCTAATAAAAAACATCTCACTTTCCGGTCAAAACTTCTAAACTTAAAATAAAAGAAACACTGGTAAGCGTTAATATTATATTCTTATTGATTTTATCTCCGATTGAAGCACTCAAAATCTCGTTGCAATATCATATCTCACAATTGAGTATCCGATCTGTTTCTAGAATATCTCATTTATATGTCTTTAAAGTATACCAATTCATTAAGCCATTTAAATCAAATTAGGATGATTGTCAAGGGTCATTGACTGCATTCAGCATATTTTCTCTCAATAATAGCAATTCAAAAGGCATTAACGATGTACAAACTACAAACCCTTAAAAGTTAGAATGGTCAAAGGTTATTTGCCTGTTGGAAAGACCGTAAATAAATTATAAATAGTTTTTGAATAAGCAAGCCTCCACACTTGTAGTCATAAACAGGCGATTGGAAGGAAACTAAAAGCAGCGGCTAAGTGATGGAGCCTGCCGGTCGTAACTAATAAATTGAAACTCCTCTCTACACAAAAGAAAAAAAATGAAAGACTCCTACAAACGTTTCTTGCCTACCAAGAAACTTTAATTATGCACAAGTGATCTGTGCAGAGAATGTAGTGTGGATAAGAACGCACAGCACAACTCAGTGGGTGATACAAATGGCACTTCTCGCAGACCTTAGAATAACTTTCAGTTAAAATTATGTGTGACTTGTACAAATTCGTGGCCAAAAATCCTTAGGGTTTCACAGGCGTCACTTTATGGCAGCTATCACTGAGAATCCACGATGACATAAGTGCGAGAAGTGCACGATTTATTTTGTCACGTCAGCTTTTTAATCTAACCGAACCCAACAAACCAGCATAATGTGATTAAAAACACCAACCTAAAGGTGATTGAGCTTACGCATTTCTTTTCTTTACGTGTTTTGTTTCTGGAGCACGATGACTACCTATCAGCACAATAAAGCGATGACTCAAAAACCTAATTTGAAAACAATTAAAGGTGAATCATGTAGCTATCTCAGCAAACAATTCGAACCGGTCGTTATTTCGTTTTCTGAATGACTTCGGGTCTATAGAGTTTTGTTAAAAAAATAAGGGTTTTCTCTATTTAAAGACTTTAGAGTTTAGAAAATGCTGTTCCTTGTGCAAGTATCGTACCTACTAGAGACATGTTTGGTTTTGTTATTGGCTTTTCCGAGGCTATCCGTTAGAATTGTCTTAGTGAGACTTTTTGTCCGCTTCAAGTTTGCTTGGTGAGTTGAACTCAACCATTGCGCACCCTAACATACATTTAACTGTTAGGCGCATACGATCTGAAAACGTTTGTAACTCTGTACAAAATACCATACCCCTCAGTTGATGGTCTTCAAAAAAGCAACTGGTTTAGAGTCAAAAGTTGGAGAAAAATCCCTTGAGTTCAGTCGAACGATATAAATGATCTTTCGTTCCTAAAAACGAACACATCAAATACACGAAACCAATCAGAGAGGTAAAGCGGGGAATATTTTGTGGGTGCCGGAGGAACTTAAGAGTGCATCACGGACTAAGAGATAAGAGATCGCAACACTGCAGTACGATAGTTCTAACCTGATACCCCTCGCTGAGTAGTATACTTGTTACCATTGAACCATTGCACCCACGTTTCACTATAACTATGTACATTGTACATATATTAAATTATTAAATTATTCTGTTGAGTTTTTTAACCGCCGTACTATGTCAAGTGGTTATTATCTCGAGCTTACAATTTGCTGGATCACTTTACTCTTGTTCCACAAAGAACCCCATTTTTCTGATTCACTTTCTAACTGCTCAAAAAGTATTGTTTACAAAACAAATTATTTTTATGCGTGAACAAATATTAATCCATTTAATCAGTTATGTACTTACATCTTGCAGAAGCATCCTGTATTTCTAAAGGCTTTCATAGCTTGCATCATTTTTCGTTTGATCTCTCAGCTTAAAAGTCTCACCACTTGGAATCATTTAAGCATCATTAGCTGCATCCCTTTATAGATAAGTACATAGCAAAGAAAATAAATACTTAAGAGCGCATTGTTTGGCATTTTGCAAATTCAAACAACCCACCAAAAGTCATCTCATAACCGCCAACAATTAACCTCAATTAGCGAAACAAACCGAAACGAAAATTTCACCTTCCCCAATTCGTAGCAACATTCAGTTCGGCTTATTTCTCATAAAGAATTCGCAATTATTTTCGTTCGTTATGTCACTGCTTGCGACTTTGTGTACCTGAGCAACTACTTCGAGTAGCATTCATCAAGACATTTCTTACCTGCCCAACTCGAGTCACATTACGTTCCTTCCATATGTAATCAGAACTCTGCCTACATCATTAACCATTGCAGTGCGCGTTTCGCTTCTCAGCAACAGATGTCTGTCTATGATGTTCCCCTCGAACAAATAGTTTACCTCTTCTGATATGTCAATGTCTATGCAGAAGAAGAACTAGTTCTCGCGAGCTCCAGAAAAGAAGCCACAGATCAACCGGAGACAGATCAAGAACCTCTCAATCATCATCATCATCCACATCCCGTTCGAGCGCACACAAGAACAAGAAACGCGCTAATGATGACTTTGTTTGATGGAGGAGCAGCTTTGTGACCAATTCCGACATCAATATGGTCAACTTGGGAAAGATCTGTTGCGTCAGAGTGTAGAGTAGATTGTATTGGTTGGTAGGGTACTCTCGCGATTTGCTTTTTTTTGTTGCTGTATTGTCTTGGGGCAAATTGTTTTTCATTTATTTAGCTGCCGTTGTTGCTGATAATTATTGTCGCTTGTAATCGTTAATGCGGGTTTTGCTGTGTGTGAGTTAGCCAACTTCATGGCTAGGCAAACATGGGCATGGTGTGCGATAAAAACAATTTGCACATGCCGTCTAGCAACTTGGTCTTTAGAAAGGCGAAAAATAGCAGAACGAAAAAGCTTTTCATTTCAATGGTATAATGGTAACTCGCGAGCTATAGAGAAGAGTTAGGAACTTGTTTTAGAGTTACCGATCGTAATCCGACAGACAAAAACGTTTTACTATGCCAAATGTAGGTCTACAGGTTAAGAGCGTCCGGTGTTCTGCTCCACACTTCGAGGGGGAGAAAGCACCCGAGGCCATTGCAAGTTCAAGGGCCGAGTAATACAGTCAAAAGTGGTTTGATATGATAACACAATTGAAAATGATAATGACCTTAGTTTTGTCATTGCTACCACTTTGTGATAGCTTTTAAAAATTAGATTTAAATACTGATTTAAATTGGATTTTATATCAACAGACAGCGGGAACGATGTCTTGTTCCGACTTTACTTTATTTTATATCGTAGCTACTTTAGATTACCTTTTGAGGCGGCTTACAAATATTACGCAACAAGTTACATCGACCTGCTGTCTATAAATGGACGTCTGTAATCCACAACGCTTCCATTAGTGGAAGCTCATCTGGAGGATTAGTTATATGAATTATGCAAATTTAGCAATTCGATCGAGTTATAATTAAATGTGGAAGATCATAAGACATTACAGAATAATCCGTCAGAAAGCGAATAGAAATAGAGTGGCGAAAAGAAAAACAAGTCTAAAGTCTATAGGCTTTTTGGTCATTTCTTCAATGCCCCTTGCTTAGATACCTCTCGGATATACACATTTTTACATTGAAGCAGTGAATAAACACTTGAAAAACGTTTATTCGCCGTGCAGCTACAGTTGAACCTAAATACGTCCATTAGTAATGTTTTGAATTAGATGAATCCGTCATTTCCCCCTTCACTACTCCAAATTTCTACAGACGCACAATCATATACCCTTGCCCATACTGATTTTTAAGTAGAATCACCATTTGCTCCGATGGCACAAAACTCCGTGTGAGATTTTCTTGGAATTCGATGATCTCAAAATTGCAATTATTCACTATCGCCTCCAAACAAACTATAACGCTACAACTGCAACCGAAATGCTTGCAGATAGTTGTTTTTCTCTTATACAGGGTGTTCATTGCCCTCAAATCCCTCATGACCTGGTATCCAAGCAACGGTGACTATGTTTTCGTTGGCCAGATCTTCGAGGAGGTTAAAACATTCCCAAACCAGCTTGTACCAGCGTGTACCTCCGCTTGAAAGATGTCTGGTGATTTTCTCAGTGCAATAGCTTTTTGGAACCTAGGCCCATAGGCCCCAGCACCGGTGGCACCATCTTCCATCTTTGAACCATCGGTGTACCAGATTTGTGATCCTAATGGTATTACGAATTGGTTGCCTCTACAGGTACTCCTGTCAGATATGACTATCTTAAATTTCCTGGAGAAGCGAAGCCTTTTAAACATGGTGTCTGAAACCTTGATCACAGGATCATCTTGGAGCATTTGTAGTACCCTAAGGTGTCCTGTGAGGTTCTCTGCTTGAGTTGAAGTCGTCTGGAAATCTTTCTCCGGAAGCATTTAGCTATTTAGACGTCGATTTATGAGTTGTAGTACGAGAGCACTTTTCATATTCGTTTGGTACAAAAAAAAGCAATCTTTTTCAGATTTCAGAGCCGATTTTTTCTCAGATTTACCAAACAAGTGCGTTTGAGTTTGACAACTGATGGAGTTTGTTTACATCGGGTGAATCTATTTTTGTTTATTATTTATGTACAAATGTTTAGAAATCAATCGGGGCACAAATTTTGAATATTTTAATGTAAAATTTAGTTAACGAATGGAAAACTCTTAAAATTGTTGAAGGCTACAGGCTACACATATTCGAATCGCACAAATATCGACACAAAACAGTGACGTTTTTATGATCGATTAGACAGACGAAATATAAAATTTGAGAGCGAATCTGAAGAAGGCCAATTTTTGACTCTGGTTGAACTGTCTTTTCATTGGCTTCAAAAATTTCCAGCCTAACCAAGGGCACTATTACCGTTTCTGGCTTCGTTTGCGACCCAATTGTTGCCCAAACGTGTCTCTAGAATTGTATACGTTGCAGCGTACTCCAAAAAAGCTCCCATTTTCTGTATTTATTTAATCTCTTTCCATTGTCAGCCCAGTCTTCTGACAACGTAACATCTATCCAGTTCCACAGTGACCGACACGATTTGCATTAAAACCAAGCTCTATGCTATAAGGCAAGCAACTGCAATCAATCGATGACATTTTAATAATAACAAAATTTAAATGCCTCATTATTATTTGTCCATTTACCGCAGTTAAGTAACTGATCTATAAATTAATGCTCGAATCTCGTATGCTGACGTAACTGTCTCTTGTGAAACTAGCTTTCTTTCAAAAATCCCATGAGTCATCATAAATGAGCGAATCAATTAGTCAAAGTCGTCCGGTTCACGGTTACTGCTACCATGAAGTGATAATATTTCCCTTCCTCGAAATATAACATATAATTGTTTTGTTGGTTTCAGTGTCAAACAAAACAACAAAAGCTATTTATAATTAAATTGTGAGGGCACGTTGCACCTAATGGTGCAGAAAACAACCTCTGCCGCCGCACTCACTGATTCATGACATCGAATTTTAACGGATAAATAGTTTCCGCTTCGGCAAAGTCCATGTACTAAATCACTTTTTGTAAAACCTGGTAACGAATAATGTGCCTTGTCGTAGCGATTACTTGTCCAGATTAAATCATGCAATTTGCAAATCTTATCCATCGAAATAAACAACCCAAGATAAGACAAAAATAACACATAGTCCAGTGATAAAGTGGTAAAAAATAAAAAATCTCTTTTATTAATAATTTCTAAAACACCTAAATAAGATCCCAAAACATATGCTACATATTTATCCCCATGGAACGTTACACGTTTACAACTTGGCGGCAGGGGTCTTAAGATCCACATAGGCGCCAGTTATCACATCCTTTCCAGTCTCGACAACAGATGTCTTGAAGAAGATACGCGCGCCCTCCTTCCACATGTCTACATTCAACGTCTGGCCGGGCAGTACCGGAGAGGTGAATCTTACTTTGACTGCCTTGAAGAGCGACGAGTCGTTGTTAGCGTATTTAGCGAGAACAGCTCGCACCGAGTATCCAAACGAGCAAAGTCCATGAAGGATTGGGGTCTTGAATCCAGCAATAGCGGCGAAGTTAGGATCGATGTGGAGTGGGTTCAAGTCACCCGACAAGCGGTACAAAGCCGCCTGGTCTGCTGTTGTCTTGTATTGAATGGACGAGTCTGGGGAACGTTTAGGTGGTGGAATGGTGGGGACTACTCCTGCGATGGGTTCTTTCTTGCCGCCAAATTTGCCAGCGCCCACGACAAAGATTGCACTTTGGTTCTTAACCAGCAGATCGCCGTTCTCGTCGTAAGAATCGGAGTTCGTGACCAATACAGCTCCAGAGCCTTTGTCCATGACGTCCAACACCTTTCCGTATGTGGTGAGCTTACCAGATGTTGGCAGGCTATCGACGATCTCAATGTACTGCTCTCCGTGAAGTATGTTCGTCAGATCGGCACTGCCGCTAGGAAGTCCAGATCCTATCAAGTTCGTTGTCATGGTCAGAATTAAGCCGGGCATGACAAAGAATGAGGGCAGAGGACTGAAATCGGGGTCATTCTCGTAGAGGTATTTCAAGTCGTTGGGGTTTGTGGTGGTAGCACCAACTCCTAGGGCGTAAAGAATTAAATCCTTTGATCCAAAATTGAAGGTATCTTCGTAACCGACACGTCCTTCTTTGACGTTTTCTAGAACTTGCATTAGGTATCCGGTAGCCTGGGTTACACTTAGAACATGCGTAGCTTCGGTCATGTCAGTAACCTTACTCCAAACGCTCTTCACATACTCTGGGCTGATTACATTGGTGTCCAATGAGGTACGAAGAACAGCTCCCTTTCCACGTACTGTCTGTATCTTAGTAGCCCATCCAGCTGCACTTTCAATTATAGCACCATTGTCTTCACAAGATTCATGGCACAGATAAGCCACCACTGGAGCAATTAGACTTGGCTTCAATTCTTGGAACAGCAAGTCAGGGAAAACACCTTCAGTCATTCGGGACCCAGCTGTTGGTACAATCACATTGCAGTGTATATTGTACTTCTGCCCTTCAATTGCAGCAGTGTTGGCCAGGCCAACCAAACCCAGCTTCGCAGCGCTGTAGTTCGCCTGTCCAAAGTTGCCATAGATACCAGCGTAACTCGAAGTCATAATGATACGCCCGTAGCCTTGTTTCTTGAAGTAAGGCCATGCGGCACGAGTAGTCGTGAAGCTGCCTTTCAAATGGACGTCATGTATGAGGTTCCAATCCTTGTCAGTGGTGTTGGCAATGCTTTTATCTCGCAAGATACCCGCATTGTTGATCAAAATATCCACTCGTCCAAAGTTTTGGATGGCTGTGTCGATGATTTTATGGCCATCGACCACGGAGTTGTAATCTGCAGCAGCAGTTCCACCCAAAGCTCGAATTTCTTCGACCACAACATCTGCAGCCCGCTGTGAAGCTCCCTCTCCAACGTGACTTCCCCCCAAGTCGTTGACCACAACCTTAGCTCCGCGTGACCCCAACAGCAGTGCGTATTCACGACCCAAACCGGCACCTGCACCAGTGACAATAGCTACCTTCCCATCGTAACGTAGTTCAGACATTTTCTCGACACTGTTTAGTAATCAATGGGCGGTGGTCGATGGACAAGAAAACTGAAAGTAGAAAACGAGTATCTAAGGCAAATGTAAATTAATAAATATTATTATAACACAAAGGGGAAGGTGTACATTGCGATAAACGAATGAACTTTGCACATTGGACTTGTTAAGCATAGGCACAATTACTTTCCACTTTTTATTCTCACCTGTTTGGTTTCTTGACGATTTTGTAGCTGTATTGTGTTTATGCAACTCACAACCTTTGTACCTCTCAGTTAAAGTGCATAATTTCCGATCAAAAAGTATTGTTGTCCTGTAAAGAAACTATAATTTTACGCGATGGAAATCGTGATTCTTCGTTCTTGTAATCTGAATATCTGATATAAAATTACAAATACCAGCAGCTGTCATTTTGTTGAAGTCATCTGTGACAGCAGTAAACATCAAACTATTTTCCAACCACACCTTTCAAACTGTAGAAAATTACTTTGGGTTACGATTTGGCGGTTAAATTCAAATAAGTTAGCACATTTTTGATTTGGTACTATTTTGTTAGAATAAAATGAAGGAAGGGGCTTCACAATTTAATACATAACAAACAAAAAAAACTTGTGAATACAATTATTTCTTTTTGCAAGTAACACATTCGAGTGGCAAAATGAATTTTTGCGTTCTCGGCATAATTAGGCGAAAACAATTTAAGATCTCTTTCACTTGTCCCAAAACCGCCGATAACGATTTTCTTACAATTGAATTGAGTATTAAAGTTTCGTATGCATGTATTGAATGCTTGAGTGTGACGTATAAGAGGTCGGCGTTTAACAGATTCTTATTTATTTTGGGTACTGTTTTTGACATAACTTTTTGTTCTCATCTTACAGACTATGGGACGTTCGCAATCAAAACAAATGCATAAAAATATACCGCGGTCATATAGCGCATGTGAATTCCGTGAAATTTTCTCCGGATGGTTTATGGATAGCTTCTGCTGGCACAGAAGGATCCGTAATTATCTGGGACATCCGCAAGAGTAAATTGATTATGGATTTCACAGAGAAAGCTCCAGCGATCACATGTATACAATTCCATCCGTTTGAGTTCCTACTGGCCGTGGGTCGGATCGATGGCAGTGTCTACATATACGATCTGGAGAGTAAAGTTTGTATCTCAAAAACTGACACAACAAGTCCATTCAGTGGCCATCCGGTAAAGTGCATTACTTTTAGGTAAAAATAATCTAAAGGTGTAATTTTCATGGAGACTGTATTAGGGTTCTCTATTTCTTTTGCAGTGAAAATGGTGAATGCGTCTTTGTAGGTACAGCAGCCGGAATTTCCGTCATAGGATGGGAACCGGATCGGGAGTTCGATCACATTGAATCCTCGTGGAGTGCTTTGGGCGACATGAAAATAGTCAATAGAAAGATGGTGAGCAAAGCCCCACTTCAGAGTGTAAAGTTGTTTTGTATTCTTTTAATCGTTTCCCAAAGATCTGTGGATCCCATGAGAAGGAGTATGCCGTAATCCATGCTTTAAGCATCGATCGAGTGATTCCATTCTTCAATCCATCCAATGCTCCGTTCAGTCACAATCAAACAACACGAAAGAGTTTCTCCCGAGGCAATCAAAAGCTGCGACTATCAATTGGTGGACCCAAACAGGGCCGCCTAATGGAAGAAAACGAAGAACGTAGTCCCAGTTTGGACGGACAATCCTCGCCGAATCTGAGTCTAGAGCTAGTGGATGAAATGGAGGATACACATGGTGCCCCAACTCCAAATGGACCTGTACACTTCGAGTATGGTCCCTCGAAGAAAATCAACCCATATATCTTTCCATCGCTGTCCTCAGGCACGACAAGTTACAGTAGCGGTGGATTCGATGGACCGAGTTCTCTTAAAATGCCTGGCGAGCGTGACGTTTACAAATTCAATAATATAGTCGAGAAATTTTCAAACGAAATGGAATACAATTTAAATGACAGTAACCCGCCAATCATCTCCAACTACAACGGCAGTGAACTGGTCGAAGACTTTCCCGTGAATAATGCGCAACCGCCAGACTACGCGCCCAAGAACGATGGATCTGCTTCCATAAACTACATGAATACTGTTCAGAAAACGGCCAAACTTAAGACATCGTCCCAAATTCAGAAACGAACGGGACAAATTGCTATTTCAAACAAGAGTTCAAACTTTCAGAATCGTGGCAAGCTGACCAATGTTTCATCGGTGAGTACGACAGATTTGCACAAGATTGAGGATAATATGGTTATGAGGAAGTCGACGTCAACGACGATATCGTCGAAAGTGAGGAGGGACGCCAATTTGAACAAAGAGAATGCCAAGAACAAGAACATCACAGTGCAAATTATAACGAAAGCACCGACGAGATCGAAGACATCGCTGGACTTGAGATCACCGCCAAATGTAACTGCCTCGCAAAGGCACTCACAAAAGATATCAGGGTATACAGTGGATTTGAATAACTCGGGAACGCAGAATGTTACAAATGTAAGTTGGCGGTTGGGTGCATTTCAGAGAAAACAGTGTCTTAATTTTGTGCTTAACTCCTTGCAGATATCCTCAAGTTATCGACCAGATCCGCAGCTTATAACGCAGCCACCGGTTAGTAACAGAATGTTTTTTTAGTAGAAAGTAAAATATATTCGATTATGATGGAGGTGTTATTTTTACTTTTTTAAAAATATTACTCTCTCTACAAATAGGGTCAAAAATTGTACAACAACCGCATTGACGACAGTTCGGAGATTCAAATGTTAGCCTCATCTCATGAGCAAGTGTACCAGGAGCTAAGCAATCGCCACGCGACTTTACAAATAATTCGAAATTCAACGAGGTGAGCCCACAGCCATTGTCATTTTATTTTGTCTTGCTAAATATATGTTTCCTCTGGTTAAAGGTCACACGACATAGTGAGCGCACTAAAGCAGGCGATCAAAATGAGTGGTCGAACCGTATTCGTCGACCTGTTAGGGGCTATTCTAGAAAAAACGTGAGTATAACTTTTTATTTAAACTTCTTCGAAATTTCTAAATTTTATTTATACAGATCCACATGGAACCTAGATCTGTGCTTACTTCTCCTGCCAGAAATCTACGAACTCCTACAAAGTCAGCATAAGTTGTAAGTAGTAATCACCAATGTGTCTACTCTTTCATTTGAATTTTGTCTTCCTTTAGCCACTATACCCGCGCGTGCGATACTCTTCGAGTGATTCTATCTAACTTCTTGCCAATCATCCAAGAGAACATTGATCCCTGGTCTGCCGGTGGCCTGGGTGTTGATGTAACCCGCGAAGAACGTCAACGAAAATGCATCGAGTGCCAACATTGGCTGTTGCGCATTCGCAATATCTCCGAACCACAACACATAGGTTCTACCTTGTCGCAGCTACAAAACATGATTGTGAATATCTAAATGCGGTGCGTAAACTCTTGCAAGGAAATTGAGTCAATTATCTGTCTCTCTCTACGCGGAGTTGTTTTGTTGTAACCGGCCGTCAGAGTGTCTTCTTTCATATTGTTTACCGTTAATTTATTCATTTTGTGATGTTTGTGGCCATGTCCACCATCGGGTAAAGACAAAAAGAAAAAAGCGATTAAACCCATCTCATTTGTGTGTTGCGTGAAGGAGAGACATACCAAACTAATTCACTCAAACTAAAATGAACTAACACGAAATGGTAGGTGAACCTAGATTGTAAGAACAGATTCATTAAGAGTGCTTGGAATTTGGTTTTTAGTTAATATTTATGTGCATGGGAACGAATGTGTTTGATTCCAGGGAAGACAATTGCATCGTAGCTCTAGTGATTAGGTGAAATGATTAGTGAACAAGTAATTAGATGATTGGACTGATATGTCCCCGATATGTGGTTTGTGATGGAAAAAAAAATGTTGCAGACAATGAGGAGGAAGTGCAAATAAATCCGTCGTTTCTTCTAGTGCACCTTAAGTCGTACGTCTGTGATATATTTGATAAAGAAAATGAAGAGGAATCAACATCAGGTTGCTTACAAGTTAATGTCCAGAGTCGTTATTTAAAGAATTTAAATGCAATGAAATTTACAACAAAGAACAGAAGATCACAATCAGTTACGTCGTTTTCCATTGGGAGAGTCTGGAATCGAAAAAAAAAAAAACACTTCTGAAACCGTTCCATTGGCACAACATACTCTTCGGGTGATTCTGAGGAGAGAATTTCGCTTCTGGATTTGAGGTCAGAATCCACTCAAGAAGCACTCACACATTGGCATTTCACCATAACTTTTGTGAATTCAATCAGAAGCAGTTTTCTTGTTTAACAGATTGAGTGGATCCCCGAGTGAAACCAATGGAAAACGACATTAGTTTCCCTAAAAAACTGCCATTTATGTGTGTGATGTTAGGAAGTATATAATATATTGTAGATATGGACGTTGATTGGTGTAGACGGCTTAGTGTTTCTGTTTTTTTTTTACCGATCCATACATTTATTCGCGGGGATTTTTCTCCAATCTATTCTAATAATTTGAAGAGGTATCGTGTTGTTATTCAATGTTGAAGGTGCGAGAAATTACAGTTTACTGTTTGTTAAGCTAAAAGCACTTTTCTCAGTAAAATATTAAATTTGCAAGAGTGCTGAAATAGAATATTATAGGAACGCCTCAAACAATAAATTTGCCAGTTCATTTATTCCATTTGACTAAAATTGATTACCAAACATTTCGTCGGATATGTGTGGAGGGGACATTTTCGTAATCTACGTTGATCTTTAATGAATTTAATAAACGTTTGAAAGATTTTCTAAAACTAATCGCATTCATCCAAGACAACTACAAGCAAATCTTTGATTGCAAGTTTTCTGGTATTTAGTTTTATTATTTATCCCGTTGAGAGAATTATTTCAAATTGAGAGAAATGAGATATTTAGCCAATATTGGGTCAACAAGTTTTGGAACTTATCTATAATTGCCGGTGTACGAGTGTGTTGTATTTATTTGCAGAAACAAGTTATTTACACATTTAAACAGTTCACAGCGCAATGAGCATGATACTCTTTTGCAACGTTAAATGAGTAAATGAAACGGAATATGACAAGAATCACTAATTTCGACTTACGAAATGGGTGACTGCAAGTATGTGTGTTTGCAACAAGTCTAACAAACGCTTTCAAACGTAGAGAACTATCGACAAAAACAATAATAGATACATAAATATGTTTGGATAGAGTATGGATCGTATTTTCGATTTGGCATTTTGTATGCATCGTAGGTAGGGCAGACTACCTTATTTTAATGATTAAACGAAACAGCAGTCAATCAATATAGCCGTTAATTTATGAAATAGTTGGGTATCAAACTAACGCAGGGATAGAGTATAATAGCAGTTAATCGAGATAAATTGCAGTTTTCCAGGTTTTTCCTTGTTACCGAAGGCTTCAGTTTCAGAATTTACGATGATTTTTATAGACGTTTTTAGTATCAAACTTTGCAAAAATTACAACTTAAGGAGTAATGCCAATTGTTTGACTGATCGTTTATCAAACCAAAACTAAATAGGTACAATGTCCTAAAGGAAATGTAGCCATTCGCTAAAATGTTCGAAGAATGTCGAGTTAAACTGAGTAACAACCACGACAGCTCTTAATAATATATAACCCTTCAACTTATGCATTACACAGCCACATCTCATCGAATGCTTTCGGAATTTATACATTTTCTACAGTTTCTCTGGAATCTCCCCAACCATCTACCCAATTAACATATCCAATCAACTCCTCTTTTGATAGTATTATTTAAAATGTAAACCAATACCAATCAGTGTTAACATTCCCTCATATTTCGTACAAAAAATCTCATTTTCTCTAGCCAGCAAAAGTATTTTCTCATGTACTTAACTTATCCAAGCAAACAAAACTAAATTAGTCACAAACAAACCACCACATTAAGCTATAAAAACAAAAAGGAACAACAACAAAATGATTTCCATATGTATGTAAGAAAGTGCCTTTAAACAAAATAATATTTAAACAAAATGTAAGTTTTTGTAAGTAAATTTGGAATAAAATCGATAATCGAACGAAGTAATTTTTGATACTAGTTTTAGAAAAGTATATTTACTTGATTTAACAACCACACTCCTTTTACTTTATAACAAAACAAACAAAAAACTTTTGTGTAACAAGAATATTTTGAATTTTTTTCTTCAATAACAAAATTCAAGGAAATAAGGAAGATGCGACAATGTAAAATTAAAAAGAAAACGATATTTTTTCACCGCAAGAAAACACCCGAAAAATAACAGAACTTTGTAGATAAGAAAGCAAAACAAGAAAAACTATAAATTTTATTTTTGTACTTAAGAAACGAAAAAGCTTAGTATAAATTAAGAATTGAATAATGTACCTATTTATCACTTTTGAATCCAAATTATCTATTCTCTTATGCACTGTGCCGATGCATGAAAGTCAAACAACGATTGCTAGTTGCATCATTACCCACTAGGGCAAAGCTGCTTCTTCGACTTTCTACTCAATCGAATCGCATTAAACCTGCTACTTCGGTCGCAACAAATATTAATCCTAACCTTCCTAATTCATACTCGCTTGTTGAACTTATCGCCTTCCAAACACATCTTTTTCTACTCGTACATGATAGAAAAACACATATCAAAAGAATGATTAAAACAACACTAATTTTTAAAAATACCAATTGTGTACATTTTAAAAGCACATTGTATACTTTAAGTACCGCAACTTTTTAACATGTAACCTTTTTAACTCTATAAGTTGGCTTTGTACTAAAACGCTTCTTAAGAAAGCACGCAAAGTGTTTTTCGTTTTTAAAAACAAAACACAACAATCCGAATTAAAGCAATAGAAGTTAATTTCCACATTTGGAAAGAAACATTAAATTAAGGACACACTTTTTCGAATTAAATTATTAATTCAATATACGAGACAATTGTACATTTAAAAAAAGTTAAACAAAACTAACCTGAAATCCTAGATTGTATATGATTTAACCATTTAGTAACTCGTTTTGTTATTAATAAGTTGGTGATTAATTTATATTTACGTTTAAGGAATATTAATTTATAAGAAACTCGTTTTTAGTTAATAATAATTTTAATGAATTTATTTTATGGTTATAAACAACAACAACAACAAACAAAACAAGAAACTACAATTAATAAACAAATTTATAAATCAAGTTAAACAATTGTTTCACTGAAATAACTCAAAACAAATTTGTCTGTAAAAAAAATCGACACTAACTGACACTAACACTACTAACAATAAATTCTACCTTATTCGTTTTCCATTGGGAGCAAAGGACTTTTTTTCAGAGTCACAATTTTCCGGATCTCGATTTCTGAGCGAGGTTTTGTTTTTAAAACTTTAAATTGTGTTATTCGTTTTAGCAGAACGTCAAACTTACGTAAAAATCCACATTAAAAGATGACTACCGCTTAGGTATATTGTTAGATGTTAATAATATGGTCTCTTACAAATAGTTATAACAAATTCTAGACTTTAGGTTCATTCGCGTACGCGGCTTAAATCGAATACAATCGCACAAATTCCATACACCTTCTCATCAAAAATTACAGAAAAGGAGAAAATTAGCAAAATAACGAGTAACGAGTAGTTCCGCTCTTGCCTCGAAACAGCACAGAGAATTTCAGCCGGCAAGTTGACAAGAAACAAATTCAAAATACATCTTAAGAATCAATTGGACAGAAAAATAAAACCTCTGAAAATAAAGAAAATTCGCTTGGGTCGAATGTTCTCCTAGAACGTTTCGTATGTGCCAAAAGGTAAGTTACAACTGACGACTTCCGGTCCAGAGAAGAGCTTTAGTTGTCAAAAAAATGTTAACGTTTCCTTTAAGCTCAGACTAATAAGAAAATATAATTTTGACTTTTCGTTCAGATCATTATCAGAGCGCACTATAATATGTGATCAAGAAGTGTCAAGAGATAGCTGTTACTGGGTTCCTTGGAAACAAAACCGCGATCTATATGATGAGGTGTATAAAGCGAGAGTAGAGTGAATTGAGTGATTGGACCAATTAAACTTCGACTAAGTTGATGAATTCCCGGGGTTTGAGACAACAAGTCGGACCCTATCCGTGTCGATGACTAAGAAACCTTCATAGAGCACGCAATGTAAGACAACAATAACACTCCCGGGTCTCTTTAATTTCTTAATTCAAATCCATGCAACAATTTAACATGTGGAAATAATATTCCTAAATGTATTTTTACATATACCCCCTTACAACTTGGCAACCGAGGTCTTAAGGTCCACATATGCGTCAGTTATCACATCTTTTCCAGTCTCTGCAACAGATGTTTTAAAGAAGACCCGCACACCCTCCTTCCACATGTCTATCTTCAATGTCTGGCCTGGCAGAACCGGAGAAGCAAACCTTACCTTGCTCGCCTTGAAGAGCGATGAGTCGTTTTTAGCATATTTAACGAGAACAGCTCGCACCGAGTATCCAAACGAGCAAAGTCCATGAAGGATTGGGGTCTTCAATCCAGCAATAGTGCCAAAGTTAGGATCGGTGTGGAGTGGGTTCAAGTCACTTGACAAGCGGTACACAGCCGCCTGGTCTGCTGTTGTCTTGTATTGAATGGACGAGTCTGGGGAACGTTTAGGTGGTGGAATGGTGGGGACTACTCCTGCGATGGGTTCTTTCTTGCCGCCAAATTTGCCAGCGCCCACGACAAAGATTGCACTTTGGTTCTTAACCAGCAGACCGCCGTTCTCGTCGTAAGAATCGGAGTTCGTGACCACTACAGCTCCAGAGCCCTTGTCCATGACGTCCAACACCTTTCCGTATGTTCTGAGCTTACCAAATGTGGGCAGATTACCAGCGATTTCAATGTACTGCTCTCTGTGCAGTATTTTAGTCAGATCAGCATTATCGCCTGGAAGTAGAGTTCCTATGAAGTCCAATATTACACTGCGAATCATTCCGGGAATGATGAAAAATGTAGGCAGAGGACTGAAATTTTGATCGTCCTCGTTGAGAAATTTCAAGTTATTGGGATTTGTGGTGGTAGCTCCAATTCCCAGGGCGTAGAGAATCAAATCCTTTGACCCAAATCTAAAGGTATGCTCGGAACGGCCCTCTTTGATATTGTTAAGAACTTGCAGTACATAGCCGCCCGCCTTGGCCATGCTCGGATCATGCGTAGCTTCTGTCATGTCAGTAACCTTATTCCAAACCCTCTGCACATTCTCGGGGGTGATGACTTCTGTGTCCAAAGACGTACGGAGGACAGCTCCCTTTCCACGCACCATCTGTACTTTAGTAGCCCATCCAGCTGTACTTTCAATGATAGAACCATTATCCTCGCATGATTCATGACACAGGTAAGCCACCACTGGAGCAATTAGACTTGGCTTCAGTTCTTGGAAGAGAAAGTCAGGTATAACACCTTCAGTCAATCGGGACGCAGCTGTTGGTACAATCGCATTGCAGTGTACATTGTACTGCTGTCCTTCAATTGCAGCAGTGTTTGTCAGGCCAACCAAACCCAGCTTGGCTGAGCTGTAGTTTGCTTGTCCAAAGTTGCCATAGATGCCAGAATTACTCGACGTCATAATGACACGTCCGTAGCGTTGTTTCTTAAAGTACGGCCAGGCAGCACGAGTTGTCATGAAACTACCCTTCAAATGGACATCATGAACTAGGTTCCAATCCTGGTCAGAGATGTTGGCAATGCTTTTGTCTCGCAAGATACCCGCATTGTTGATCAAAATATCCACTCGTCCAAAGTTTTGAATGGCTGTGTCGATGATTTTGTGACCATCGACCACGGAGTTGTAATCAGCAGCAGCTGTTCCACCCAAAGCTCGAATTTCATCGACCACAACATCTGCGGCGCGCTGTGAAGCTCCCCCTCCTGCGTGACTTCCCCCCAAGTCGTTGACCACAACCTTAGCTCCTCGTGAACCCAATAGCAGTGCGTATTCACGACCCAAACCGGCACCAGCCCCAGTGATTATAGCCACCTTCCCATCGTAACGTAGTTCAGACATTTTCTCAATATTTTTCGGTAATTCAATGGGCGATGCGATAGTTGACGGACGACAAGCGACTGAAAGCACGGAAAGCCAGTAGGTAAATTGTGCATGAAATTTGTTGGGTACCTACTGCAAAAAAAACTCTTAATTGACTAATTATTATAATTATAACTTATTAGAAGCAGTGAAAGAGGTATTTTCTGCGATTAGCGATACATAGTTCCCCTACGCTTTAGTTTGTAAACTGGTAATTTTCTTTGCGTGCTGATCTAGATCGTGCTGATTCATGCTATAACGTTCACTAAAAAAATTTATAACTTCCACCAATAAACTATTATTTCTTCTATAAAAATAGCATACCACATTCAATATTGGGCCCTAGTGCGCACTGGGTTAACCCTAATAGGTTTGTTTGACGTGCCTAGCACTAGTGCCCACTAGTGCGCACTGAGAAGCGTCAGATGATTTTATATATATAGTTGGCGCAACAGGTCTGTAGAGACCCAAGGCCTAGCTTCTCACAACCATTCGTTTTGTGTGAGTTTCATTTTTGGATCGAATGGAGGGGATCTACAATTTTTGTGCCGATTCCAAACGGCTAATTGAGAAGCTCTTAAGACAGTTATACTCTCGGATGTTATGTCAGACGTTCGCGAGAGGCGGCGCAGTGGAAAAAACCCTAAGTTGGAATTTGGGTTTTTGCGGGATTCGAACCTGAGACCCTCGCTTAGTAGTCCAACACACTAACCACTAAGCCACTGCACTGCGTCAGATGATTTTCACACCTGTTAAAAACGCTGCAAAGCCCTGAAAACTCGGATACTATATCGAACGCAAAATATGTTGCCCTGAAGTGTGCCAGTTTTTGAAATTGAAAAATATTTATCTTTTGGTGAACGAAGTGTTATCTTCACTCTATTTTGTATTTATTGTTAAAAATTAATGAACTCAATTCGTTTGAATACCAAATTTATTTGTATTTACCTTTATCACGATAAACAAGTGAATAACAGCAAGCGAAATGACAGCGCAACTCAGCACTGAGTTCTTGCCCCGACAAATTAACTGGGGTCAGTACAGGGCACAACTAGGGCGCCCTAGAAGTCATGTCACAGGTTTTCAGTAGCAGGGCGAGTTCAGTGCTATATCGAACACGTCAGGGTTAAACCAGTGCGCACTAGTGCGCGCTAGGGCCTACGTCAAACAAACCTAATGTGTTCGATATGATACTGAACTCGCCCTAGTACTGAAAACCTGTGTTTGACATGACTTCTAGGGCACCCTAGTTGTATCCTGAACTGCCCCAGTTATTGTGTCAGGGCATAAGAATTCAGTGCTGAGTTTCGCTGTCATTTCGCTTGCTGGCATCCATTTGTTGAGATATCTAACTGACAGACGTCACACTTATCAGTGCGGAATATTGGGTGCTGCTAGCCACGTCAAACCTTATGGTTGTTCTGCTCAGTTTATGTCAGAACGATTCTTTCCCAACTGCCCATTGAAATCGCGGTTATTTATAAGCTTTCGATCAAGACTGGGTCATTGGTTAGAGTGATGAACTACTGAGCGAGGTGTCTCAGGTTTAAAATAAGGAAAAAGCACCTATTGGTGTCTTACTCACGAACGTCTGACAACCATCTGAGTGTGTTGTCCCCAGAAAGGTCATATCTGGACAGTGGATTCTATCTTAATCCCGACATTTTGCAATACAACTTCTTGCAATTTCGTGCAAATATTTTCAAATCTTTTCCAGTTAAACATCTTATACAGGCGGAAACAAAAATACATATTTGTTATAGAAAATGGTAAGGCAATGAAGGTAAAGGAAAATCCTATAAATTTATGGGTATAGTTGTTGTCTGTATGCACTTTCATTCAAACTTAAAGAAAGCTTTCTCGAATGGCATGCTTTAATTTCATTTATAGCGTATAGTTGCCCATAATAAATTTGAACCTCACACCAACATTTACTCCGAACTGACAGTCGGGGCAAAAGTAAAGCTCTCTACCCCGTAAAGCTTACGTACTTACTCCTTTACTAACTATGGTGAATTTCTGTATTGAAATTCGCTCTTTAATCTCGAATGCAGTTACCACCGAAAGTTATATTATTTAAAAGGGAGGAATTATGCATACATTTTGTGCTAAAACTGAAGGCCATGCAATTTAATAAATTATAAGCTTAGAAATAAATTTGCATAAACTATAGCCAGTGACATTTTCCACATCAAAAAAGATTATATCGCATTGGATACATACAGTATCTGTCCATCTAAGGGCAATTACTACCAAAACACTTCCGGCAAGGCTTTGTAGGTGTCATCCTTAATGTCTCATCAGGTTGAGTATCCGTTTTCCCTTGTGGCTTTTTTCATTGTACCACTTTGCTGTGCTTCGTTAGCACACTCGATGAACTTGAATTGAAGTGGACAACATTTTATAATCAGATGAAATAAAAATGATTGATTGAGAAGTTTGTAGAATATTTTTTAAGACGCCCAAATAAAGAAGAAATTATGCTGCCACTCTTGTATTTGCATTGCAGAATGTAGAAGAGTAATTCATGTTGTCCTGGCTGACAGACTGCATTTGATTTAAATTTATTTGTACCTGCCCGGTCTTGAGGACTTAAATTGGATTGTTCGAATAAAAATGTGGAATCGGATGCCATATAAATGGTAATACCCTTTTGCTCTGCCTGTGCAGTCCTCTCATTTCTGAATGGAGCCGCAGCTTTTCTTTTTTGATTGCGACTGTCCATTTATTTCGGATGGCAATTTCGATCTTAGAATTGGACAATGGATGGATATTGTATTTTTATTCGGAGAAAATGAAGGATTACGATTTGTTTAGCAGAAGCAATTGAACTTTTCAAGCTTGGATCTTCTCTTCAAATTACCTACTTGTTTCACCTATGTAGATACTTTGTTGTATTTATGAAGCCAGAACATGGATTTTAATTTTCATGGTAGGTATCGCGTCGAGTCGACCTGAAGACTACAGTCTTAGTCCATCTTGATTAACGTTAGATATTCCATCTTAAGGTATTTTTTTTCCACTGCACCACCTCTCATGAACGGCTGACAAACATCCGAGGGTCTAACTGTCATGAAAGAACTTCTCAATTAGCCGTTTGAACTTGGAAAAAATTGTAGATATTTACCATCCATTCGTCCCAAAAATAAAAAAAAAAACTCACACAAAACGAATGGTTGTGAAAAGCTACGCCTAGGGTCCCTACGGACCTGTTGCGCCACTATTTGATTTTGTTAACTATTATAATATAAAATTTCATATTATAACTCCATTTCCGCTAATTGTGACAAATAACTAACACTTGGAAAAAGTGTCACACTGTATAGACCTTTTTGTGTCAATTTATTTGTTTTTTGAGTAATTTTTAAGACCTGCTAGCCATTTAAATTCCTTATTTAATTCTTAATGGTATTTTAGGGAGCACATTTAAAAACTAGCAGTGCCCGAAAAGGGTAGGCATTTCCTGCAAGCTCAAATCCATAGACTCAAGAGTAGGTTGTAGACACATGTCATGAATAAATGAAAGAGGTAATCCCCCAAAATGCACAAATATTTTACAGCCTGACCCTTTGGCTGGCGTGAAGATTGAAGTGAAATAAATGTTTAGAGTAGCAAAAAGTAAAATAAGTTTTATTTAGCATAAAGGTATTCACAAAAGAAAAGTCGCCCTGTGTTACCGAGAGACAAATTAGGAGAACAGTTGAATTTAAAAACGAAAAAAAAATTCAACAAAGTTATTTAAATGAAATGCTGAAACTCTCATACTTATCCACTCTTTCCGCTTTAAAAAAGGTACCTACTACGCCCACTCAAAAAAATCTCTGCTTTCCCTACATTTTACAACTTGTAAGAGATTGCGAGCGTTGAACAAGACGCTCTAGAAAAGTAGACTGCAAAATGGAGGACACTTTCTATTGTCTTACTACTTGGCATTTAAAATTGTCCTCAAACAAGGATTACAAATTGCTTTGTCGACTCTGCGTTCTGCAAAAGATGGCCCTTTTAAATTGCAGTTACTATTCCAAGCAAGAGTTTTTCTTTTGTCTTTTGTTTTCGGATTGCGAACATAACCTATCAGAAAAACTGGAAAATAAATTCCTTTAAATGAAAAGTTATTATTGCTCGTTGGGCGTTCTGCAATTCCAATTTCCAACCTACGATGAAACGAAGAAGCCAGAGGAAACGGAAGGGAGTAACCAGTAACAGTAGCGTTTGTGCTGTGAGGTTAATCAGGCAGCAGTTTCGGAATAGAGAACAAAAAGAGTATGGGTGTAACGAACGACTAACTTGTGACAGAGGGCTACAAGACAGATGTTACATCTGTATTTACCAAAATTTTAAGTTATTTCTCTGGAAATATTTTCATCCAGGAAAAAAGTTCCAAGTTCATATGATTTTTTTTCAATCAGTAATTGAAATATTTAGTTAGATGCAAAAATATTGTGTTGATTGCTATCGGCTTCCATTTTATCGATCTATTGGTAGGTATTTCGTTTACAACACTTTAAAAGGTTGTGTTGCATTCGATCTCCCCTTCTAACAATCTTATTAAGTATCCATTTTATATTTTACGAACTCACAAAATTATCCATTTAAAACTACTGAGTCATTATGACTCACCAAATATTTAGTGCGAAGATTAAAAATGATTATAAGAAAGGCAAACTGTTTATATGGAAGTCTTAAAAATAAGGCACGTTCTTTATAATTTCTTGTTTTACTATCCTGAAAGATTCGCGATTTTAGTGTCTGATTTCTATTTCTTTGCCGTCATTAATTATGCAGACAAAGTCCTGTAACGAATTTCCTTCAGTAAAACCTTAACTCGGGTAACAAAAATACATAAATTTAATATGAACGCGCTAAAATAAAAAAAAAACATGTTGTATTCATCGGCGATGAAAGCATTTCCACTGAAGGACTACCCAACATAACTGCACTTGTTAGTTTCATTGCAGTTTACTAAAAATCTAAAAGGCGGTCAAGTGGATCTGCAGGAGTTGCTCTAGCCTCTTACCCCAGTTAATGGTAATTTCAATAAAATTCTCTAACTACGTACATCAGCCAAGTGTCAGTATTCATTTGCTTTTCAATCCAAACAGCGTTCAGTTTTTGTAAGCAGGTCAAATGCGATGCCTGATGTGTACGAGTACTTACTCCAAAAGCATGGTGGAATACATTCGAAAGTCGCTTCGCCTATGTCGATTCTTTTAAAAGGATTATCCAGCATCTTCTCCGTTCGAATAAGATTGTATACGACTTCAAAACTCAATAGAGATGAAGCAGAAGGAATACTCGAAATAGTGTTAGCTCAACAAGCACGAAATCAGCAGGCATGCTATCACAGGAACAAAGTTCTGTAGACTGTCAGGTTAGAATGAACAGGCAGAAAGTAAATTTCGTTTTCAATTACAGTTGGAAGAAGGACGATAAACAGGTATGGGGATGATTATGGAGTTACCGGAGCAAAGGTCCTCTTCCAAGGTACGAGTGTATTAGTATCTATAATTGGTATTAGTATAATTGGAAAATTATTTGAGCTCACTATTTTGCAATGTGTATGAAATATGACTGGGAGTTCTAACTTGCATTCCGTTGTAATATATTGACACTTCAATCCCATTGATGGGTAACTAAAATTGAACGAAATAATATTGACGCATGCCTCTTCGTGTTTTTATATTCAACTATTGTCATCATAACTACATAGGTAAATCCTTCTTACTATTTTGCTGTTGAAATAAATAAATACAGATGAAGTTTTCACTGGGCCAATGATATTTACTATCGATTATTTTATTTATTTCAATTCATTCAATAGAATGATCAGAGCCCTGAGACAGAGTATGAGTATTTATCACTTCAGTGGGTATACTTCAAATTCATGAGGAGCTAACGAATTGTGGAGAAATTTGTGTACAGGAGGTGAAGAATTTTGTTAAAATTAAGACCGTTAAAATCTTTAGCAAGAGTAATACCTACACTCTTCCAGCGAAGCTAAAATTAATGCTAATCTCCACAACTTTGCTAAACGTTCATTTGATTTCAATTGACAGCTTGAAATACGAAAAGCAAAAACTGCGTCTTCTGCTTAACTAAATTGCCGTGCTTATTCTATCTATCTATCACACAAATTTGCAAAAAATTAGTAGCGCATTTATTACGCAAACTTAATAACTATATAGAATTATTTCTGTACAGTCTGAGAATTTTCTATAAAGTACAATTTAGTACACAATTGGCAGCAGTTTATCATGATGAGTTCCGAGAAAGTATAAAATGAAAAACTGCTGTGAAAACTGAAATGGTAAATTACGGTGAGTGAATGAGGAAGATACGATACGAGTTATCACTGATTCACAAAAGAAATTAACTGTGTTTATTGTCATAATTATTTGGAAATGAATTTAATAAATATCTGCAGCCCTGTATCAGTTACGCCCAAAACACATGTGCAGAATTCACTGCGCAGCAAGATTAGAATGCACATGTTTATATGGATCTAGACACATGAAAGTTCTGCACTCACAGCAGCACTGCAACATATGTCCCGATTTCTAAATTGTCTGCAAAATTCCAGGGTGCCACAACAGAAAAGAAAATAAATTGCAAATTCAATTATTTGGCATCATCGCCTTTTGACATTTGCTGGTCGGGTTTGATTTTGTTGTTAACACATCAGCTGCTTAGTCGGCGAATGACAGTCTGTCTGCACATCTGTTTTACTTGCAGCACTGCACTCTGCGCTGCGTCTTCTGTACATGTGTTTTGGGTATAAGATACATTATTACTGAGCTTGATTTGCATTTGAATATTTGTTTTGCAAGTTTCATTTCAAAAGTACGTGAATAAATTTATACACAACTTGATGCCCGAAAATAAAATACAATTTTTGAATGAAACAGGTTTTATATATTTTCCACCAGTGTTATAACTTCGTGGAGTTTATCCCCTTTGTGGGAATTCGATGTCCGAATAGGGAAAAAGCAGCAAAATCGTGAGAATTTCTGGAATCTAACAAAAAACATTCAAACTAGATTTTTTTTTGGAAATTCAGCAACACACCTAAACTTCACCATTACCCACTGACTTGACTGTCCCAAAAAAAAAAAAGCTAAAGCACTGCTTTCTGCTGTTTAAAAAAACAAATTAGTTAGCTAACAGACGTCAATTAGCAAACAGCAATTTGACGTAAACGATGTGTCACCAATTGATAACATTATTTCAGCCTTTATTAATACGTTGGTTACCGATTGCATTCATCAACACAAATAATAGTGTTGACGTTAACTTCTAAGGCGGTTTGCCTTTGACTTATTTTAGCACACTGCACAGTACTGTTCTGCAGGGAAATAAATACTTGTCAACACGTAAGTTCAGCTGTTGTCATTTATTGTGAAAATGTTTTCATCCAGTTATGCTTACAATTTATGTAAGAGGAGAGGTTTATTTCTTGTGTGCACAGCTGTTTTTTTTTTTTTAAACAAAAGTTAGGAAGACCGCTCTGTATTATTTTCGAATTGAGTTTTGACTAAGGTTATAAATTTTCACAATTAGATTACATTGATGTTGATATATTTGATACAAATAACATACGCTTAACTTATACCTACCTACATTTGACAAATTTTCGAATAATCTAAAAACAAAACATTTATTTTTTTATAAATGTAAACAACGTATTTTTGAATATCAAAGTGCAATATACGCTTTACTACTATGTTTGTTTTATTGCATGTTCGGTTTTAAATGTTTTTTTTTAGCTTTTTTTTATCGAGCTAAATTTATTGGCATTTTTTTTTTATTCCACTGAATGTCGGAAACCAGTTTCGACGCGGCAGTGTCATTCCCCGCTCTGAAGCCAAACTGGTTGTCCGGAATAATCTTATTTTCCTCAACCCATTTTAAAAGAGATCTATTGACGACTTTCTCGAATACCTTGCTAACATTCGGAAGCAAACTAACTGACCGGAGATTAGCAGGGTTCGTCCTTTCTTTATCCTTTTTCGGGATAGGGTGTACCACCGCCATTTTCCACTGCTCCGGATAATATGTATTATTCAGCGCATTGTTAAATAGCGTGGCGAGGATATGTATCGCCTCCAGCGGCAGGTGTCTTAATACGACGTTTGGGACACCGTCAACTCCCGCCGGATTTTTGTTTTTAAGTGATTCAAAGATGCACCGAAGTTCATCTCTACTCACGAACCCGGTGAAACCGTTGTTCTCGGATCGCCAATCTTGAATTTCAGTCCGCAGATAAAAGTTGTTAAGAAAGGCTCTCTCCTCGAGGTCGCGGTTACGGCAAATAGGGTTGTTCACCGTGTACACAGTCTCAAAGAAAGCTCCCATCAAATTCACCCTCTCCTGCGGGTCCTCGACAACGAAAAAACCGTCGTTCGAGTCAGCACTTTCCGGACTTATGCCAGCAGTCAGTAGTGTCTGTCTGTTCTCGTTTGTCCGAGGTATTCGAACACATGAAATGTCGTTATGATCCTTCCGCCTGAACAGTTTATTTATTTGTGGGAACATTTTTGGACTACTGGTTTTTATAGCCCGAATTTTATTGTCCCAATACAAACTTACAGATTTTCTGTAATTTTCGGTGATCAACTGTTTCCAGTTTTTGATCATCGAATTCAGTGTCCTTAACTCGGGATCGTCCCTGTCAGTGAACTGTCTGTGTAGCCGTTTAAGTCTCGAGAGCAGTCTACTATTATGTCTGTACAGAGCATCGATTGTAGCGTTTCGATACTTTTCAGTTTGTTCTTCCTCTGTGGAACGTCCTACCCGGGGGATAGTCCGCTCCATTGTCTGTTTGATGACGACATTCATTTGTCGTAAATGACTGTCGATCTCATCGTTCGTTAAGTTCCTGTTTGTCGGTGGGTCGATCTCGCGCCTTAAAACTCTGGAGAAGCGCGAAAGAACGCACTTGGTCGTACTGCTCCAGCTGCGTTTGCTCGTTCTGGATCCGTATTACGGCGGCAAGTCCGTAGTGGTCACTATCGTACTCAACCGTTCGTAAACAGTTCCGCGTGCTTAGATAGGTGTTCGTCAGTTCCAAAGAAGAACCATGTAGGGCAGTGACAGCGCAAATTGATCTGGTAAGCTTCTGACATATATCTGAAGGACTAGCATTTTTATAATTGTTCTGATACACAGGCGTTCCGCTTTGACTACATCGGTTCGGTTAACAGTCCAGCATTGATACTCTGAGCAATTGGGAGATTGCCCTTTCCCTTCATACGATACGCATGGTGGTTTTGTTTAGTAGATTTAAAATTAATAAAATTTAAGTGTTTAATAATGATGCTCGTAATGCTCGTAAAATCGTATGCTCTTATCTTAGTGATGCAGAACATCAGCTCCTTCTTCTCACCGTCATCATAGCTCTTTTTCCGTCAGGCAGATTTTTCTAATGAGGTACCGCATACAACCTTTTTCCTTGTCTTGCTAATTTTGTACCCTTTCATATTGCCTGGAATAGTTAAATGTGTTAGGGACTGAATAGAGCGTTATATCTTGTACCGGTTTTTCAAGAACATTGGACTCTTCACAACAGCGTTTCCCAAGCTTAGACTTGATTTATGTTGCAGGTATTGCTTCCATAAACGCCTGACTGTCGATAAAGAAAGAATTGCCCGCCCTTATACTGGGCCTTCGATTGGCCCGAACAGATAGTGATTCGCGAATCGGAGAATCCTTCCTTGTAGACGGTAATTGATAAGAGTTTGGGAAGGGCCTTGCAAAGTCTAAATCTGGTGTGATAAAGTCCGTTTTAGCCGTTTACAGAATGGATGATTGCCGTGTTCATTGTACAAAGATTTTATAGCGGAAGCAGATGGAGGTAGTCAACACAAAGGATTAATTCATATTTGCAAATATTTATTAAGCTATGGAGTGGAAGGGCTTTTATGCCGTTCTTTTTTAAATGTACCCTTTTTACTACAGATTATAGATTTAAACACCCGGTGCTCCAGCGGTCCATGCTATTATCTTCTTGTACTCATCCGCGTCGAATTCTTCAATCATATGGACATTTCCATATGCCGAGTCATCAAGGACTAATGCACCTGTATTTTCTCCACAAATATCCACACGTCCGTGATACGTTTGATTATAAACAACAACTTTCTGTCTGAAGATAAAAGCAGCAGACAGGTATGGGTCATATAAATGCCAGTTACCCTTCGGTAGAAAAATTGCCTTCTCAACTGTGTTGAGTAAATTAATCGCAGGACTGTCAACCGAGCCGATGTAGTCAAAGCGGAACGCCTGTGTGGATAGTAAAAGTTGTTAAATTCAAACTCTATAAATGCCAGCCTTTACCAAATCAATCTCCTCGTTCGCTGCCCTACATGGTTCCTTTGGCACAATATAAACTGGAACTTTGGCATTTCTAAGCACAACATTTGCTGCAGCTCTGTCTGCATTGAAATTAAATTCAGGATGGGTACTAGAGTTCCGGTAGTCTACAAAGGAATAGTCAGCCAGTCGCATGACACTTGTGTTGGATTGAATTTACCATACAAATCTCCGCCCAACATCCAAATGTCCTTTACTTTATCCAGAAAATCTTCGTGCATGTTGATGCAGGCAGCCAAGTTTGTCAGAGGGCCAGCCATAATAAAGCTTATTTGGTTGGGATGCTATATGTGTACGATCAGAAAATATTTAAGTCAAATAAGATAATTGTTAACAACAAACCTTGCTGGCCAGCTCATACATGATATTGACGGCATGGTCGTCTGGGATATTATCCAATGCGGAAGGCACTGAAGGCAATACATCTCCGAATCCATCTTTGCCATAGAAAAATGAATCTGGCGCCTCTATAGGAAGATACGGCTGCGAACAGCCTTTGTATACGGGAATCTACAGAAAAACACAAACGACTTATACGATTTTTGACTTGCTATCCATTCCAACTCACGTCTGTCCTATTGACACTGTTCAACACTCGCAATGCATTTTCCGTGGCATTCCCAACTTTAGTGTTGCCGACAACCGTTGTAATTGCTAAAATTTTGATCAAGTTCAAAACCGTCTCAGCTTTGATAAGCATCAATAATGCCCAGGCGTCGTCGGTGCCAACATCACAGTCGAAAAGTACAAAATTAACGTCAGCCATCACAAACGGCTGGTGTTCTTGAACTGAACTGAATTGAATGTAACGCCGACTCCATAAATATTTGTAGACGATGCAGTCAATACGGTAAGGGAGACCGGGGGTGGTTAACTGTTGCCTTGTTTGATTAGTTTTTGTGTTGTCAATTTTATGGTGGAATTTGGTTTTTATTGAAGGAGTACTGGTTGTTTTAGGAAAGTCAAATTGGAAGGTTTGATTAACTGAGCATATCACTGGAAAAGCCTTCAAACGAAGGTGCTATCTAGAATTTTTGAATGAACTCTGACAGTTTATACCTCGTCAGCAAATAATTGGCCTTTATATTTTTTTACACCAAGTTTTAAGGCAAGTTGTATTATTTCATTGCCTGAAGGCAGAACTATTATAGACCCCCAGCCGCAATGTCAATAAGTCCAGGTCTCTCAATGCAGGTAGAACAATTGAACCTAACCAAAGAGTCTCCTGTAATGTAAATACTTGTGGAGAATTGATTATTTGTTGTAAATTATGTATAATTGAGAAGAGCAAGGAATTTAAAAAGTGAATATAATTGCAGAAACAAATATTTGCAGCTGCTTTTTCGTATATCTGCTAGCGTCACTGGCAAGATTGAGTTTGTATCGACGAGTGTTGCCACACACTAAAATCATCCAAATGCTATCTTCATTTCATATTTAGGACATTTTATCGGTATTTCTATTCCGATATGTGAAGGAAAAGTTTATTTAAAACTGAAACATGAAAGTCCAACCAGCACAGGTGGCACTATTTCGTAACAGCTTTGTTTTGTCGCTTCTGTATACCGCTACTTCCTTAATTTGTTTAGATTACAAATTAATAACATATAATGGTACCTGCATCAAAATGCATGTTATTGAAATGTGTAGCTGGTTTTGTTTCTGAAAATTCTATATCAGGTAGGGATAGTTTGGTGTGATATACCTGATTGTAGGTTATTATAGATTTTGCGATTAAAGTGCTTATTTTGTTATTTTTTTTTTTTTTTTTTAGATAATGATGTGCACGAAGATGTGCACTTCCTAATATAACAGGTACCAGGTTGCGTCGTTTCCTTTACCTCTGTTACTATGGCTTTGCTATTTGTTCGATCCTATAACATTTTTGTATGATTGAATAATAGATTTTTTCAAAATTTTGGTGTACCATAAATATTACCTATATTTGTAGACTCTTCCGTCCAAAAAGTGGTATTGCAAAATCTCTTGTTCTTACAATGATTTGGAGTATACCTAACTATCATTATGCTGCCTTATTGAAAAAAAAAATAAACAAATTCAGAGCGGGGTATACCTACCCCTAGAAAAAAAAACCTAAAATGTGAGTCATGCGAATACAAGTTGACTGTTAAATTTTCCAAATGGAAAAATGATTCTTTGTCAAGTTCTTCAAGTGACCAAGGAGAAAGATAGAACATTGTGTGAGCTGAAAGGACCTAAACTTACAGCGGTTGTACGGAAATGATCCTTGACCCAAAGCCTCCCTTGGTAGGATTGTTATGCGACACTTCGCTCTTGTTACCAACAGCTTGATCGGCACCTCCCATAATGTAGAGTGCCTTTATGAAGGAGGCGAACTCCGAGCCCTTAGTCGTTATCGTAGCTGTCGGGCAAGAAGGGCGATGCAGCACCCAAGCAGGTAGATACCGATCTGCAGTCAGATAAATCAAATTAGTCCATCTTTATACACTTCTCAAGTCACCTGATCAGAGTTAGAAGTAAGAAAAACCCTGTGCATGTTTCGGGCAACTGTATCCCTCTTAATCGGTCCAGGAACACCACTGGGTGTTAGCTTGATCTTGCTGATTCCCTGGGCTTTGCGAAGCAACGCCAATGCCCAGGCGTCGTCACTGCTGGCATTGCAGCCAAAGATCACGTGCTTGCTAAGGCTGAAATTCATTTTGTTAAAAAAAAGAGGATTTCTGTTCAAGATGTCAAGCCTATAGAAGTTGAAAACAAACTGTGCTCCATCGTGGACAGGTATTAGATTTTAAAGCTTAATGTTAGTTAACCATTCCTCTCCTCATTGAGTGCTAAACTTCCATAGGAACGGTTAGGTAAACACACCTCTAAACTGATGCATTGCTTCATTGTACACATTCCAGACTCCACTGAAAGAAGGGGATTTTGTTGCACTTTGTATTGCATCTTCACCTACGATGGCAGCCGTCTTTAGAGTTGTGATCTGTTTAATCAGTGTATATAATAGAGAGCATGCTCGGTCTCTGGATGGTACTCGAATTAAGGTTATAGACGAGTTCAAGTACTTAGGTTTTTTTTACTTACATACAATATCAATTTAAAACATCACATCAGAGAGAGAACTCTTGCAGCTAAAACTGCAAAGAAAGTTTTTTTTTTAAAGAAATGCTTGGATCCGGCTTCCAAATATAGAGTTTTTAACACAATTAATAGTTGTTTTCGCTATGGCAATACAATTTGTACAAAAAAAAGTTCTTGCTATAGCTATAGCTATAAGACGCAACTACCCTCCAATCAAAGATTGGTACGAGTTAGCCGACGCCAACCACATTTTATTGAGTTAAATAAAATTTAATAATGAAGCTTGTGAGTGGAGGAATATTCCCTACGACTGCATCTCTGTTCTTGACAACAATCTGCTAAGGCTTTTACTTGAACAGAGTAAAAGAGTTGTCAAGCAGATCAGTATAGGTAGGTATATAGGGAACTAAGAACGATTTTAATAATAATCTTATAGTTAAGGCGATGAGTTTGATTTTCAAAGTTAGAACCGAAATGCTTGAATTGAATTGCAGACCGTATAGAAGTGGCTTAGGCCCCAGGTCCCCACTATCTAACCTTGAACAGAACTTGAATGTTTTTTATTTCCCTGTATTATTCAGGAAATTCGTATACTGTACTTTGACAAAAGCGTCTAAATGTTTCAAGAATGTGCTCAAATTCTAAATGGAGCTAGTGCGTGGAGATCCTTTATTTCAATTTATGATCTATCGAAACTCTTTTGCATCTTTGTAAATAAACTAAAAGACTGTTTAATCTTTGTAAGCTAAAAGCCTGGTTTTATCCAACTCAGTTCTAGTTACTTTAAAAAACTTGAAAATCTGTTTTCCTTTTTCAATTTTAGTTTTAGCTAAACATTTGATTACCTCTCAGTCGATTATTTTCAGTTGCGATTATTTGCAGTTGCAATTATTTTCATTTAATTATTATGCTCATCTTAACTTATTCTTTCTGTTCTAAAAGCATATTTAACTCATTTTTAATCTGTTTACCAGCGTTTCCGCTGAAATTTTTCAAAAAGGGGTCTTAAAAAGGGGGCCTCCACCTAACATACTAATATAGCAAACAAAAAAATTTTTATTTTTAACAAAAATCTAATTTATTCCTTACGAAACACTTATTTTCATATGTTTGCATTCTTTTTCGTTCAATAAAGAATAAAGTCTTACTTAAACTGGAAAAGGGGGCCATTTTGATCATTTTTCAAAAAGTGGGGTCCAAGATTCCTGAGGCTCAAAAAGGCACCAAACGGCAACGCTGCTCATTTGTAACAAAATCCTCTATTCTCTCTTTTTGTTTACAAAATATTATAGTTTTTAAAACCCAAACAGTGGACGGCTGATTAGTCAAGCTGTATAATATACGAGTACTTTATTTAGAACATTGTTTTGTAACCTCACATAAATAGGAAATAAAGATTATTATCTAATCTAATGTAATCTTAAAATAAAAATTGATTATTATTTGGAGGGAAATGATTTTATGGAACTTGCTCTGAATTGGGAGAAACAATAATCTACCAAATAGTGGGAAAAAGTTCGAATGGCGGGGACTTACAAATCTTCTATGTAGGGCCTTAGGATTTCGGGCTGATTATTAATAAATTTCTGGACAGACTTAACATTTTTTCTTGTATAAAAACTGTGTCCCATACGGATCCGTTTTCAGGCCCATTCTTTTTCAATGAATATAAGCTATAAATGAAGTGGCTATCGTTCACCTTGAATTAAATTAAGAAAACGGTCTTTAATCTAGTTCATATTACCGAACGATAAGCCTTTTCTATGTTCTTATTGAGATTCGTAATCGTTAACACAATGGGAACCATATTAAACCACATGTCCGTACCAGACAATCATTTTTCCATTGGGAAGCCAAGCAGGGTAGGTTCGATTCAAAAGAAAAAAACATTCAAAAAGACTATATAAAGAATCTTATAACAATTGGATGTAGTCAATCCGAGTGTGTTCCATTCTCTACAAGTTTAATTCTCTACAAGTTTCAAAAATCAATTTTGACAATGTCTCAAAATTTCGTGTTACTAGACAGCGATGGTGGCGCCGATGACGCTTGGGCCCTGGTACTACTCCTGTAGGCCAATCAGTTGAAGGAAATCACGCTGTTGGCAGTGACCTGTGGTCATGGCAATGATAGACGTCAGTCGGCCAAGCCGCCATCAACACGTCTATCCACTACTTAAGGTCAGTGTACGGTTGAATGTAGGGTGTTTGACAAACTGTCAAAATAGACACTAACTCTTATTTTATTGCACATAGATTTCGATTTATTTGGGAGCAGAGAAGGAACTCACCGACCGCCCTGCAGGGTGTCGATTTCTATCACGGCAATGGCGGCTTTGGAGACGTCCTGACTTCGACTTTGAAGCGAAACAAACTTAGCATTACTACTGGCTATAATACCTTTTCTGTTCAAAGCGAACTTTGAAAACCGTCAATGACAGGTTTAGATGTTGATCATGGAGCCCCTTTTTAAGTAACCAAATATACTAACACTGGGTCTAAGAAGATAACGTCCCTCTTCTTTTTCAATTGACGTACCTACCCTTCATTTTCTCATTCACAAAGAAGAGAGTTGAGTTTGCAGTCATGAGCAAAGCGTCAGTGTATGCAGATGCCAACTAATTAGAAGCTCTCCCAATTTTGGTGTGAAAAGGAAATCCATAAATGTCAAAAGTCATTTATGCAGAAACTCACCATATAACCCTCAAAACAGTTCAGGCATTGTAGTTCAAGGTGCAATTATTTTTTACATTTTAAATTCATTTTTATTGATACTATCATTAAACTTACATCCTAGACAAAAACGATTAAATCTAAATTAAAGCTAACATTTGTATTAATTCTAGCTTACTGGCTCTTAGCGAGCGCTCTAAACTTAACTATATCCTTAAAATTATTGCCTTTAGGCCTTAAATCTATCAATATCTATTTTTGTTTGTTTTTTTATTTCCAAGAAACTTTATAAAACTTGAATTCTTTTATTATTTTTTTTTACTTACAACTACTTAAAACTACCTAAGCTACTTAAGCTAAATTACCTATAATCAGGGTGGTGAGCAATCTCATCGATTGGTCACCATCCTGATCGCGTCCATGGGCGCCTGACAGCCGCCCACAAGGGTTCATCAGTGTCACCGAGCCTCGAGCGAGGCTATAAGCGTCGCTCGAGACTCGGCAGCACTATCATGTTGGCTAGCCCGGCACCTCCCAGAGACCCCCTACACTAAGCCTAAACCTACAAACTTAATCTAGCTTAAAACTAAGGAGGATGCTACGTAAGTAGCGCACCGGCCCGGGAGAGCGTATCCACCCTCACCTGTTCCTCAAGCCACCAAAATTCGGTGAACTGCTTGACCGTATCGACCCTGTCCCGTTCCGCAATTGCGGTACTAAAACGGAGGAGCTCTTGAGCATTGGCGGCGTACCCGTCGTGGATGAGCCGCTTATCCCTCGCGCCGCGGTGGCTGTGGTACAATACCGGCACACCATCTTTTGTCTGGACTAACCCTTTCATATCTACATGAAGAAATGCCTCAGGCGGGATAAAGCCAGACCGAAGCGTACTCTCGTGGTACATTATATTGGGGTAGTAAGCCCCTGAGATCAGGTTATTATCACTGGCCATCGCCCTTGCAACGTGCCTCCGGATCACCTTAATAAGGAAATTGTCAATCCTATTCAGTCGAGCCCCATTGTATAGGGTCCTGTTGGGATAGTATTTTATGTACTGCGATTCAGGAGTTCTAAACAACCCTAGACAGGCCCTGAGACATTGTCTCTCAAACACCCGAATCTTTTCCATATAGGACGGTGCTATATTGAACCACATAGGACAGCCATAAGCGATGATAGGCCTTATAAGGGCCACGTAGCAAATGACCTTCACCCTAGAGTCAAGTTGACTGCTGCGAAACAGTCTCCTTGTCAGAGCGTAGGCCCTCTTAGCCCCAGCAAGACAAGCAGCTATATGTTTGTCAAAATACAGATACTGGTCGAGCCAGATGCCAAGATACCGGACCACGTTTTTCACCGCCAACGGCCGCCCCTGCTGTCCAACAATTGTTAATTTTCTCCAGTTTTTTCTGGTATCCGCAGAGGCCCCAGCCAATGTAGTTCTGAACAGGATTGTTTCCGATTTTTGGAAATTGATTTTCAACTTCCAATCATCGCAATACCTCTTAATTTGCTCGAAGTCACGCTGCAGAAGGATGTTAATGACCTCGATTTTTGGTCCTGACCTGTACGCCACTAAATCGTCCGCGTACGCTATAGCATGTCTGAGGGAACCCACCAGATCACTTGTGTAAATATTAAACAGGACCGGAGAATTCACTGCTCCCTGTTGTAAGCCGTTTTTAATTTCAAAAACCCTGCTCGAAGTCACGTTGCCAGCTTTGACAACGAACTTCTTTCCCATAAGCATGTCATATATCATATACAGCAAAGGTTTTTGAATGCCCAATCTGGTCAGCTTATAGAAGAGCCCCTCCAACCATACGGTATCGAAGGCCTTCTCAAAGTCGACCAGGCAGGCACCCGTGCATTGTTTCTTACTCTTATTCCACTGAATGTCGGAAACCAGTTTCGACGCGGCATGAATAGTGTCATGCCCCGCTCTGAAGCCAAACTGGTTGTCCGGAATAATCTTATTTTCTTCAACCCATTTTAAAAGAGATCTATTGACGACTTTCTCGAATACCTTGCTAACATTCGGAAGCAAACTAATTGACCGGAGATTAGCAGGGTTCGTCCTATCTTTATCCTTTTTCGGGATAGGGTGTACCACCGCTATTTTCCACTGCTCCGGATAATATGCATTATTCAGCGCATTGTTAAATAGCGTGGCGAAGATATCTATCGCCTCTAGCGGCAGGTGTCTTAATACGACGTTTGGGACACCGTCCACTCCCGCCGACTTTTTGTTTTTAAGTGATTCAAAGATGCACCGAAGTTCATCTCTACTCACGAACAGATGAGTATTTTCATCGGCGACTGTGCCGTTTGCACGGTTGTCGTCATTGAACCCGGTGAAACCGTTGTTCTCGGATCGCCAATCTTGAATTTCGGTCCGCAGATAAAAGTGGTTAAGAAAGGCCCTCTCCTCGAGGTCGCGGTTACGGCAAACAGGGTTGTTCACCGTATACACAGTCTCAAAGAAAGCTCCCATCAAGTTCACCCTCTCCTGCGGGTCTTCGACCACGAAAAAACCGTCGTTCGAGTCAGCACTTTCCGGACTTATGCCAGCAGTCAGTAGTGTCTGTCTGTTCTCGTTCGTCCGAGGTATTCGAACACATGAAATGTCGTTATGATCCTTCCGCCTGAACAGTTTATTTATTTGCGGGAACATTTTCGGACTACTGGCTTTTATAGCCCGAACTTTATTGCCCCAATACAAACTTACAGATTTTCTGTAATTTTCTGAGATCAACTGTTTCAAGTTTTTGATCATCGAATTCAGTGTTCTTAACTCGGGATCGTTCCTGTCAGTGAACTGTCTGTGTAGCCGTTTAAGCCTCGAGAGCAGTCTACTTTTATGTCTGTACAGCGCATCGATTGTTGCGTTTCGATACTTTTCAGTTTGTTCTTCGTCCGTGGAACGTCCTACCCGGGGGATAGTCCGCTCCATTGTCTGTTTGATGACGACATTCATTTGCCGTAAATGATTGTCGATCTCATCGTTTGTTAGGTTCCTGTTTGTCGGTGGGTCGATCTCGCATGAGCGTATGTCGCGTTTTAACACTCTGGAGAAGCGCGACCACTGCGCTTTTCGGTAATCGAAAGAACGCACTTGGTCGTACTGCTCCAGCTGCGTCTGCTCGTTCGGGATCCGTAATACGACGGCAAGTCCGTAGTGATCACTATCGTACTCAACCGTTCGTAAACAGTTCCGCGTGCTTAGATCAGTGTTCGTCAGTTCCAGTCTTTCGTCAACTAGCGCTATGTCCAAGAAAGAACCGTCTCTAGGGAAAGACGGGATATCCGTCGCGTACAACTCGAGTTTGTACTCAATCATATTATGACGCCACCAGTCGTGAAACTGGTTGCCTCTAGGGTTCGGGATATCATTTCCCCATGCCGCATGTTTAGCATTGAGGTCTCCGCCCAAAAAGTAATAATTATCTTCCGATTGAAGCTCTAGGCAACGAAAGAGCGTCTCGATCTCATTTAAAAATTCAATGCGTCGAGGAGATTCCGGTGCGTAAAGCGACACCACATACACCCGCCTCTGGGTATTGAGGGGAATGCATACGATGCATGCTTCCAACACCTGGAACCGGCGCACTTCCCCGCTATATATAACCTTATGGCGCAAGCCTTTACGTACTAAGATAGCGACACCACCTCCCTGTGTGGAGTTGGGCCGGTCTCTTCTAACTACACAATAATTTCTATAGCCCATTTTGTGCTTCGGGGATAGCTTAGTTTCGCTAACCAGAAGCACATCTGGCTTTTCGGCTTTCAACAAATTGGAAAGATTGATCCTTCTCTCGATCCGGATTAGTGAATTAACATTCACCGCAAGGATCTTTAGGTTTACCTCGTCCAGCGTACCCATCATATTTATGGCGCGGCAGACTCGGCAAACAGCGTCGAATAGATCATGTCTATTCGAGCCGCATGCTCATTTAATTGTTTCTGGAAATTGTCGATCTTTCCGTGCAGTGACAGAAGGATCGATTTCAAATCCAGATCCGCTTCCGGTGTAGGAACCTTCGGCGCGCTTTTTGTGATTGAGCTGCCCGGTCCAGATACCATTTGGGCAAAGGACACATTGGGCGCAACAAAATTAGAGAACGAGCGACTCTTTCGACCCTTCTCTTCTTCGGACCTCTGTTTTCGAGCCTGCACATTCTGTTTTACCTGCTGATACTTGGGACATCCCCTGAAATTAGCAGGATGTCCTGAGCTGTTGCAGAGTACACACGAGAGCTGGCTTCTATCTTCTACCCTATCGCTACCTAAAGCACATTCCCCATGTTTGTGGTCCTTGTTGCACTTAACGCACCTGAACTGCATGTGGCAGTTAGCTGCGGCGTGCCCGAACCTCTGGCAGCGCATACATTGAAGTACACGATCTGACCTCTTTAATTTTTCCCAACGTACTGCATGATAGTACAGGAATCTGATCCTTTTCAGACTATCTATTTTGCTGTCGGGGGTTAATTGTACCAAAAAGAATGGTAATTTGCGGCTTCCACCCCTGTCCGCAGGCGAAGAAAACGGCTTGACCCCCACGAACTTAAGGTCGTCGCACTCATAACTCTTGAGCTCGTTTTCGAGCTCCTCTATTTTTATATTGGGATCGATACCCTTAAGCAGCACAGTTTGCCGCTTTTCTCCTTTTGGAGTGTACGTGAAGTACTCGGTTTCCGCTTTCTCCAGAGCGGTGCGCAACTTTTTGTGCTCCTCCATATTACTGCACATAATAATATGTTTGGTGGCGTTTAGCCTTTTAATGTAAAAATTCTTAGTGACTAGCCTACATAACTTAATACTATCACTAATATCTAAATGACTTACATTGATTGGGGGGACTTTCTGTTTTTTCGTCTGTTGTTCTTGCTGCTGTTGTTGTTGTTGTTGTTGTTGTTGTTGTTGCTGCTGCTGCTGCTGCTGCTGCTGCTGCTGCTGCTGCTGCTGCTGCTGCTGTTGTTGTTGTCTCTGCTGCTGCTGTTGCTGCTGCTGTTGTCTCTGCTGCTGTTGCAGCGGTTGCTGTTTCTGTATTTGTTGTTGTTGTTGTTGTTGTTGTTGCTGCGATTGCTGCTGCTTTTGTTTTTTGTTTTGCTTCTGTTGTTGCTGCTTCAGCAGTTCTTGTTGTTGCTGCTGCTGCAGTTTTTGTTGTTGTTTATGCTGTTGCTGCTCAGCCAGAATTTGCTTCAGCTTTTGTTGTTGCTTTAGCATTTTCTGCTGGCGTAAGTTCTCCCTCTTCGCGAGGAGCTCCTTAATCAGACGATCGAGCTGCGCTTCCTCGTCTTCTTCTATGTTTTGTTGTTGTTGCTCTTTGTCTTCTGCGGCGTCCAGTAACTCTTGGAAGGAGTTACCTTCGCCCAAGTACCGACCTTCGCCCCCTTCAGACTCGTACGAGTAGTTGACGGCATCCTCGTCTGACTCAGCCTCTGACGTGTCTGCTTTTGACGTCATCGCCGCTCCGCCTTGATTTGTCGTCCTCTTCGCCGCCATGTTTTGTGTGGGCTTCAGTTTTCGTCGCCTCTTATCGACTTTTGTCGGTTCCTGCGACTGTACTAATCCGTGTGTTTTGGGTGCTGCTGCTACGGCAGCACTTGTTGATGCTGGTACTGCTGCTGTTGTTGTTGTTGCTCCCACTTGCTGTTGCTGGGCTTGCCTTGTCATGCGCTTCGGCAACGGGGCATCTCCTTGCGGGATCATTGGCTGGCCAGTGTCCATCGCCTGATTGCCTTGCGGCACTTCCACTTTGGTTTGTTATATTATTATTTTTTCTTAATAAAAAGTTTTTCCCCCGCTGGGACTCGAACCGCGATCTACTCGCGTCAGAGCCAAAGACTTTCGCCTTGAGCCAAATGGCTTACACTTTTTTTAAAACTTGAAATCACTTCTTAAAACTTTGCTATTGCTCACGCTGCCTCACTCTCAAAGTCGTCTGTCCACCACGGATGCTGAAGAGCGACTGCAAGGTGCAATTATGTTCGCATACCAAATAGACAAAAGTCGGCTATACACCTCAGAAAAAAAAAACAGAGCCAGTCGATAACGAAAATTTGATATCGATGTAACTCCTATAACTATGCGAGTGAGGGCGGGATTCCTTAATCCGTAATACATTCCACGTTTACCTGTTTACCCATCCGCAGAACACAAAGTAAACATGATTTGGATGCACGCCTCTTCTCTAGCATCGAGTTAAATCCAATAATACTTTCATTAACGGTGGGAGCAAAATTCGGTTTGTCTGCGTGTGCAACTACAATCCACAAGCCCACAACGACTTAAATGCCTCCACGGCATTAAACCTGTCCACGCTTACGCAAATTTGCAGTGCGACAAAGCCAACGCACTCACCACCTATAGATAGGTTAAATTTAGTTAAATTTTAGAAACTAAGTCACGATTTCCGGGTATTGAAATGTTTGCGCCAATATCCCTTAGAGAAAAAAATACTCCAGTACGTAGACTGAATAGACAGAAGTTCGCCCTACGTATTCATACAACGCACACAACGAGTACCCCCAGAGAATGAGTTTAGTGTTTGCAAAAAAATATATAAATATTACTCGCCTATATTGCTATGACCTTTATTATCTATAAATTTCGACAACTATTCTCTCCTTGAACGTGGAATATTCCCCCTATACTAAGCACTTCCAATCCAGTTCGGGGTCCGGCAAACCAGCAGTCCATGATATTATCCTTTTGTAGTTCTCCCCGTCGATCTGTTCGATAACACGCACATTGTCGTCCTTCTGCCTTAAATGATCCAACACCAGTTGACCACGTGTATGTGTACCATTAAGCTCAACAGTTGCATGGTAGTGGCGACTTTTTGCAATTAACTTCTCGGGGAAGAGAAAGGCAGCTGCCAGGATTGCATCACACACAACCCAATTGGGAAAGGCCTTTGGTATGAAAATTGCTTTCTCAACATAGTTGAGCAATTCAATTGCTTTGCTTTTGACAGAGCCGAGAGTTTCAACACGCCATTGCTATACGCAAATTGATTGGATGAGCATCCATGGATGATGAAAAATATGAAAAACAAAAATTTAGCGGTGAGGGAGTATTGATTTCAGGTTATCTTACCCATGTAGTGCCAAAGTTGCCTTCGATGCAGGTCTCCCAGGGCAGCATCACAATGGGTGTTTTAGCATTCTCGAGAACAATCTGAGCCGCTTCTGGGTCATAGAAGAAGTTGAACTCTGCACATTTGGTTACGTTGCCTTTGCCTAAAAGTTGAATATAGATTTGAAAATGTTTGGCATATTTTAAGAGCTTTGTAATAATTAAAAAAAATTCTTGATCTTGAATGGGTACAAATTAAGTTTATTATCGGTTGCATCTACAAATGTCATATGACTAGGTACACCACGGTATGAAATTAAAAATATTTTTTATTCACCCATCTAAAAGGGTGGATCCTTAGGAGACACCAGAAAGTGAAAATGGACAGCTTCGACAAATAATTAAAAATGTGCTTAGAGTATATTGAAAAGCCCTTTATAGTGAGCTTAAAGTAGTGAAAAAATGTGCCCCAATATAAAAAGACTCACATTGTACGAGTGGCTGCAAGAAACTCGGCTAGGGCCTAAGTGAAAGCCTGTTGCACGTAAAGAAATGTTCTATGTTCTTTTAAGATTTGGTTTTCCACGTAACCACGTAATGACTAATAAACTCATATATAGGTAGATGGGATAAGTGTTTTAAACTTGATGCGGTAACATTTCCAAATGCAAACGTCTCAGGCAATCGGCTTAGCGAAGCTGTATTGTAAGCCGTCTTTTTTGTATGGCAAAAGGGGTGAGTTTCTAGCTAATCATAGAGGAGGTTCTTCAACGCAACCGACTATGTAGAAAAGCAGCCCTTTATCGTCAAATGAGTCCACAATCGTCAAGATAAAGTCGTCCAACACTACTTAAAAAAGGTTTTGGAGGTAGCTTCTTCGAAATTTTGACTTCTCGTCCGGAAATCTACGGCTTTTCGGAGTGGTTTATGCCAAGACTAAGGATACAAAAATGAGCTATCCTATTGGTTGAAGACGTAAAGCTTGTCTGCGAATCGTCGAAAAAAGTGTAGCTCTATTGTTGGAGGTGGGACGCTATCAGTACTTGTCGGATTACGGCATAGTTTTCGATTTTTCGTCAATCGATGTCCGCCATTTTGTCTAGTCAATCGATTTCCGCGATTCTGTGACTTCTGCTCGAAGTCATCTTACTGGAGAAGCAAAGTGGAAGTCCGGCTTGATCCTAATAACATATAGCAACGTTTTTAACTCTCCACTACGAATTTAAGACATACTAACGTTTTTGGAGCTTCTGGCGATGCTTTAGGCGGTTTCGTATTTTTTCGTTAAGGTCCGTCCTTTTGTTTTGTTTTTTCTTAATTGACTTTAAAGTCGAGTAAAGCATTCTTGCAGGCGCAGTGGCTTAGTGGTTAGTGTGTTGGACTACTAAGCGAGGGGTCTCAGGTTCGAATCCCGCAAAAACCCAAATTCCAACTTAGGGTTTTTTCCACTGCGCCGCCTCTCGCGAACGTCTGACAAACATCCGAGAGTATAACAACTGTCTTAAGAGCTTCTCAATTAACCGTTTGGAATCGGCATAAAATTGTAGATCCCTTCCATTCGTTCCAAAAATGAAACTCACACAAAACGAATGGCTGTGAGAAGCTAGGCCTTGGGTCTCTACAGACCTGTTGCGCCAACTATATATAAAGCATTTCTGACACTGACTCTGAAATATTGAAGTCCCTTTGTCTTCAACATTGTTAAAACTTGTTATCCAGGTCCGTCCTTCACAGTCGCTTTCCGCACACAACTAAACGTGTATTTCAAACTTATCTGATTGTGACAAAGTTGGCAACAACAATATTTTCGGTGTCGAAGATAACATTCACCTTCTGGTGAAAGAGTTTCTTGGGCTATATATCAACGACAACAACAAATTCAAAATCAGATACAGATAAGCTACCCGAAGCCCTCTAAACGAAAACATCATAAACACATCAAGTGTGTAAGAGTGTAGGTAGTCATAATTTATTAATTAATTTGCTCACTCACCTCTGATATTTCCGCCCATAATCCACACGTCCTTGACATTGTCCAAGAAGTCTACATACATCTTTATGCACATGGCAAAGTTAGTCAATGGACCCAACAGTAAAAAGCTCACTTTCTTCGGATGCTACAAACATTCGAGAGCAGGAATATAAGCAAATTAAAATCAATCCGTCACGATTCACTTGTTGGCAACACACCTTGCATGCTAATTCGTACATTGCGTTGACCGCATGAGTCTTCTCAACTCGATTCATGTCCACTTCGTAGCTGTGCTTGACGTCACCAAACCCGTCTACCCCATGGAAACACTCGTACTCGTAGTGTTTGGTGGACAAAATTCCTGTCGCACATCCCTTGTATATAGGAATCTGCAATAGAAAGACGAAGCACATAAAACTACCGCAGGCATAAATACCAACATCTTACGTCTTTTCGGTCGAGACTGTCCAACACCCGAATCGTGTTCTTGGTGACATTTGTCACGTTCGAGTTGCCGACGACGCAGGTGACAGCAAGTGTCTTGAACTTCTTGAATACCTGTTCGGCTTTTAGAAGCATCATCAGCGCCCAGGCGTCATCGTTGCCAATGTCACAGTCGAAGACTACGTAGCGTTCCTCTGTCATACTGAATACTAACTGACTCAACTGGGAGGTATCAGACCCCAGCAGACGTGCTTGTGCTGCATTCCCGCGGTGCGGGCGGCCGGCGTTTTGTTGTCCCCTCTAAGTGCGCTCCAGTTTGGGCATAGTTTCTAGAAATTCTAGTAAACAGTATACACTCTACTCAGAGAGGGAGAGTCAGCTACTATCGTATGTAAAAATAAACTTTTCGCCTATACTCGTAGATATTCAGCTATAGCATTTGCCTATTTGCAAGATATCGCATGATTGTACCGGCAAACCGTTTTCTGTGTACTGTGTAGTGCTTAGTAAGTTGTCATTTTCGTTGCACAGTGGGGGCGATGTGTGGTGGCTTCGGAAGGGGGTTGACTGGGTGGGTGGTCATATTCGATTGACGACCTGATTTTCTCACCTAAGTGCGAGTATTTTCATTCCCATAAGCAAGACAACACATTATATGCTTGCATAAGAGAGAAAAAACGAGAGCTGAATATAAATTTTATTCGGACTAGATTTATAAGTGGGAAGCTCTGGATTGCGAACAGATTAGCAGAGTTAATTAGATAATTTGTTAATCAAACTGAGTGATTGTGCAACACAGATTTAGATTAAGAACAGTGATATGGTACTTTTAGCGTAGGCATTTCTTGTTGACAGACATATACGAATAAGGGGAAACATGACAGATAATTAATGGCGGCCTTTCATCATTTCCTATCTTTACTTTGTCTTTAAAAGCGCCTATACCTTAAGCATACCCCTCCCGTTATAGACTGAAGTTTCGATCGTAGGAAATGGCAAGCAAGCATTTTTTTCTGGTTAGAACTGGTTTACTTTGTACCCCTTTTAGGCGTCGCATGGTTGGTCGCACCGGCACAGGGACAGAAGTCCCGAATTCATTTCCCACTTAAGTGGGACATAAGTCCCAAATTTTTATCGTTGAAAATGTGACACAAGTCCCGAATCAAACAAACAGTTGGAAATATTTTATATTTTATTAACGTTCACAAATTGATAGGTAAGACATATATATATATAGTTGGCGCAACAGGTCTGTAGAGACCCAACCTAGCTTCTCACAACCATTCGTTTTGTGTGAGTTTCATTTTTGGAACGAATGGAAGGAATCTACAATTTTATGCCGATTCCAAACGGCTAATTGAGAAGCTCTTAAGACAGTTATACTCTCGGATGTTTGTCAGACGTTCGCGAGAGGCGGCGCAGTGGAAAAAACCCTAAGTTGGAATTTGGGTTTTTGCGGGATTCGAACCTGAGACCCCTCGCTTAGTAGTCCAACACACTAACCACTAAGCCACTGCGACATAGTTAACGAAAAAAAAAAATCAAAACAAATTAAACAAACTGTTAAAACTTGGTCCTTTTACAAATAAATAAAACAACTGTTATTTTATAATTTGTCGACAGAAATGAGAGAACAATTCATTTTCATTTGCAATCGCCTCTTCATTTAGCTTCGTGAAACCGCAACTACACATCTTACATTGATGACAGGGCTTTAAAGGTTCGTTCGAGGATTTTCGAAATCGATTTAAGTTATGTCCTTTTCTGAATTCGATCGCGGCGAATTTTTTATTTTCATTTGATCAAATTCTCAAAAACATCGATTTAATGCCTTTTCTCAGTACTTACGTCCTTTTCTGAATTCGATGTTTTTGAGAATTTGATCAAATAAAAATTAAGAAAAAAACACAAATTTTACTAGTTTCGATTTCCATTTTATTTTATTTTTTCTTTTAATTACTTGAAATGAAAACTCGACTAATATAGAATACAAAATTACATGATTTGGATTTGGACTGCTCGCACCTAGCTAACTGCATTTCTTTTCAAGGTAATACTCAAAAACAACATCGAGATAACGAAACCGGTTTGACTATTTGTTGTAGCATTTGGAGTGGTCTTCTTAGCTTCCCTCTAGGCGAAAAATGAATTCGGGACTTATGACCACTTATGACCCACTTATGAGTCCACTTAAGTAAGACATAAGTCCCAAAAAATGAATAACTTATGTCCCTGCGCCGGTCGCACCAGCACCACACAAACAATGTGAAGGCGTTTCAATGCGATTACATTGTGGATTATTTTTTAAAAGAAAACTACAAAATATCAATCAACTGTAAGTCCACAAATATGGGGCAATTCGTCCAGCCGGAATCATTGAAACAGTATAGTTGGACAGATTAAGTCAGACATTTTTGAATGCATTTGGTGGCCCTGGAACCGCTCTAAGAAACACTCTTTGACAGAATATAATTGTGATGTTAGCTAAATTAGCATTGATCCTAAGAAGCGTCCTTCACATTGTTGTCGTCAATAGTGAAAGTTGGTTTTGAATATTTTGGGTAGTCAACATCACGAACAACAGTTCCCAACCCGAGCCCTTGAACGAGAGATGTTGGATATGACATGCTGAAGTTGACACCTTAAAGGGCGCTACAACTACACTCCAATCTCCAACAGTGTTGAAAACAATGCACAACCTCAGCCACAATTGTGTTGGAAGGTATATCAATCACGTGAACTCATCCGTTATACGTCTTCTTGTTCCCTCATGTTTAACCTTATACTGTGACTCCTAGGTATAGTAAGTTTTATCCAACAAAGCTTCTTTTTTTGTATTCTGCTTAACAATCGCACAAATATTTGGTGGTTACTACTGGGAGGTGAACTAGTTCGCACAATGGACTTATTTTAATAGTGTGAGAACTGATGAATATAATGGATATGATTGCCTACTCACAATCAGTAAGTCAATTCGAGATATACCTACCTATAGAACCTAAATGTCTTATTGAAAATCAACCCATTTAGTGATTGGGGGTATAGCTATCTATATCTTAATAAATAACAACCAAACTGAATACCATATACGTCCCTCCATTCGAATGATTTGTATTGAAAACTATGGATACACAACTACCACAGCTGCTACATAAAGTCCTTTCAAATTCTCCCAAATGAGTGTCAGTTGGCAAACCAAACACGGGTGGGCAATAGAGAGGGATTGCCTACAGCATGAGCCACATTTGAACTTTCATTTTCGTTCATTGACACCATCCATGTTGTCAAGGTTCAACAAGTTCAAATTTATTTCCTAAGGACTTTCATCTAAAGGTATCTAAGAGTATTTTCAGTGATGGTTAGATATCTATCGAATTTTTTTCTTTAAAAATTTGACTTGATCAGTGCAGTCCTCATACCTTGTCTTATTTGGGAGAGCAATACTTATGCTTGTAGTTGCCACCGATGATGAAGAGCTACTTGAACTTCCTGTATACCATTGTTCAGTTGACCGACGCCAAATATGGTAATTTTATTAAGATTCAATAAGGATGCGTTGTAGGAACGAAATCATTGAGACATTTGCACACCCAACTTATTGACGCAACCGTAGAGAGTAATTGACGACATCGGTCAGGACGTCTCCAAAGCCGTCATTGCCGTGATTTAATTCGACACCCTCCAGGGTGGTCGGTGGGATGGGTTCCTTCTCTGCTCCCAAATAAATCGAAATCTGTGCAATAAAGCAAGAGTTTTTTACAGTTTGTCAAACACCCTACATCCAATCGTCCACTGACTGATTTGCTTCAACTGATCGGCCCAAGCGTCATCGGCACCACCATAGCAGTCAAGGATCACGTATCTAGGAAGCACATTTCATTATCTAAAGGAGACAACAGACAACACGCTTTTGAACAGCTCTTCGAATCGACTGTATCCAGAGTTGGGTTGACCTTCTTTAAATAGCCTTGCAGAGTGGGTTGATTTAAAATACAGACTTAAAGGTGGGACTTGTAGATTTGATCACAAATTATTAACACTAAAGGTTGGTTCTCAAAGCAATAAAAATAACAAAATCGATTGGGTTAGCCATCAATGGTTGGCACAAGGGATACCACAAATGAAAGAACAAACTCTCAATTAAAAACTTCTCATTTAACTGTACCCTTAGCTTGTGTAAATAAAAGCAAAGGCTGGCTAAATATACAACAGGAGCTTGATAGAAAAATTGTGTCTCTTCCATATCGTGTGTGTTTGTTTAGGGCGTGTGGACTTTAAAAGGTTATAATTAAAAGCCAAATTAGTTGCTATCTAGGACGTGTGTTTAACCATCTAAATGCGTTCAAGGGAAATACAGTTGCAAGCTTCTCTCCCTGTTTGTCTTTCCCTTAATTATCGGCATCGGAATCGATTTCCTTGTTAAAATTCGTCATGCTCACTCGATGTATGCTTACGAACAGCTTTAAGGGTGAATGTTTGCTCCCCTAAATCGAAATCGAGTATCAGGAAAAGATTCCGTTCCTATCGTTTGAATGTCATATAAATGGACCACCTTTGCGTTTGATGTACCAATGGGCAGTAGACCTCTTAATGTGTGTTGGATTTAATAGACTACTACTGCTTATGACTAATTCTAGTACCAAAAGACTCTGCACATCCAGAAGAAGATTGGATATGTTGGTTGGTATCCACTTTCCTACTAAAAATTGTTTGGCTGCCAAAGAAACATGAATGTGCCGTATGTGGCTTCAAGAACTATTAACAACCGTTAAATCTCAACATATAAATAAGTTCAAGGCTCAAACCTTGCAATAAACTTCAGCATTTATGCAACTTTTCTCAGAAAGCACATAAAAACACATTTTCGAACACATTTCACTTCATCATTTGTTTGCTGTGCTTTTTCTTAATAAAAGTCACCTTAAACCGTAGAGTTAAAGCAAATTAAAATTTGTATTCGGAACACCGGCTGCCCACAGGACAACAATCTTAAAATATTCACTATCTAGATGCTCAATTAGGTGTACATTTTGCGGATTATCAGGACTCTGCAGGTGATCCAAAACCATTTGACCTCGGGTCTGCTCCCCGTAGACTTCAACGGTGGCATGCCAAGTTGAATGTTTCTTTATCATTCCGATAGGGAATAAATAAGCGGCCACCAACAGCGCATCACAGGGTAACCAATGATTATAGCCTTGTGCAACGTATTGTGCTTCTTCGACCCGAGTCAACAGTTCAACAACTGGGCAGGTACTCTGTGATGTGAGTTCAATAAGTCGCCAGTCCTGTTGAGGTTTTTTTTTTTTTTTTTCAGAAATAAATTAAATTTGATGGACACTTCACATGAGTACATACCATGGAAATTCGGAAATTCTCCTCCAAGCATGGCTCCCAGGGTAGCACAGTAATTATACTCGTACCCTTCTCGAGTACAATTTTAGCCGCCTCCGGATCCTTGTAGAAATTAAACTCAGCGCTGCGGGTTGCATTCCCGATTCCTGGAAATGAAACGCTTGATTGAGTCTCCACCTAAGCAAGTTAGAAGAGATTAAAAAAAACGCTAACCTCTAAAATTCCCTCCCATGATGAAGACGTCTTTCACATTTTCCGCAAAATCCTCGTACATACTGAGACAAAGTGCAAAGTTCGTCAGCGGTCCAACGAGAATAAATGAAACTTCCTTTGGGTACTGTGTGCAATAAAATCAGCAAATTGTTATGTAAAAATGCCATGGAAAGGACATTTGAATAGATCTAAGAGTGAGATAAAGAAAAACCTTTTTTGCGTACTCGTACATCGCTTCAACGGCATGCCTTCGGTGAAGAAGTTTCTCGTGGTCAAAGTGCTCCAAATGCAGATCTGCAAAACCATCTTCCCCGTGGAACAATTTCAATTTAGTTCCCGGCTTAGGTGGGATCAGTGGGCCAACTGCACCCTTGTGCACAGGAATCTGAAAAGTGTTTGTTAAATTATCATGATGCTTTGGTTAATATTCTTCGATTAAACGGTAATACGATTGGTAAGGTCTTAGAATATATTCAATTTAAACTTCTCAATCTGATGATCGAAATCAATCATTCACGAATCAGGAATGCACCTAAATTTAAGTGAGATTTATTGCTGTTGGCTTATAACTAGAATAAAATATGGTTCAAACAAATTTTCAAACGAGAGGTAAGCCATGTCAGACGAATGAAAAAAATTGTCCCAAATGTCGGCCAACCGTGTGAGTTGGCCATTTTGCCTACCAATATTTGCAGAAAAGTCATTGTCAGATAATTGCCAGGCCGCCATCTGACAATGAAATTGTCAGGCATCTGCCAAACGTCTGAACACCGAATTTTATCATTATCAGACCATTGCCTGAGGTTTAAGACATTTGCGGACTCATTTGCTATTGGCAGATGTGCTGTGCGACATCTGCAAATTTTCCATTTTTATACAAATACTTTTCATAATTTGAACGTACAAGAAGAAGTTTCAGTGTTAGTTTCTTTACATTTTTCTGTAGATTGGTGTAAAATGTGTGAATTAAATAATTTGAAATATGTGTGGGTCAAACAAAAGTGGAAGTTGACATCAAAAAGAGAAAATGGCGCTGGATTGGCCATACACTGAGGAAACCAGACGACAACATAGCGAAGCAGTGCTTCCAATGGAACCCTCAATGTGTATAAGGCGAGTTGGTAGGCCCGAAACAACATGGAGGTCGGACGAAGAAGTCAATATAACAACGAAAAGGATCTAGGAAATTTTATAACCCTTGACTTTTTTAATGATACTTCTTGAAGGATCTAGAAATATTTATGATCATTTCTAATCAATTTTTGTTTTAGGTATATTTTGTATTTTCTGTTTTATGATGCTTGTAAAAGTATAAGGAAATGATTTTGGGATCATTCTTAATTACATTTTTTGTTGTCATTTGTGTTCTTCCTTTTATGATCTTTGTAAAAGGATCTAGAAATATTTATGATCATTTTTAGTTGATTTTTGTCTTACATTTATTTCGTTGGTTCATTTTTCATCAGGAAGTTCGATTAGTTGCTTTAATGCAATTGGTTGAAGACAGGCAGTTGGTAAAGACTTTTTGAGGAAGTTTCGGTGCTATTTTCTGTAGGTTTGTGCAAAATGAATGAACTAAATGATTTCAAATTCGTGGATGGTGCAGACGATCCAACATATCGGACGATTGAAATTGTTCACCACTTCCGCAGTCGCCGATAAAATATAAACCGGAAAATAAACCGGAAGTGCAAAAATCATGCAGCAAAAAAGTTGAAAGTGACAGTGCGGTCACAGGAACAAATTTTAAAACTGATTATTGACAATTATCACTGTCAGATAAATCTGCAAATGAATTTGTCAAAGTTTGGGACAAAACCTGGCAACCGTGTGAACTGTCAATTTGGTATTGTAAGGTAGTTCGCTAGTGTCGGATATTTGCAGCTCATTTCCAGAACATTTGTAGACCTGACAATATTGGAAGATCTGGCAATCGTCTGAACAGGGATGATGAGTCAATAATACATTTTACTGATTCACAAAAAGTGAAGTTTCCAATTAGTTTCTTCCAGTTGTTTTCGTGTTTAGTTAGAATAAAAGTGCGGATGTTGAATATTGAAGTATTTTTTTAAAGAAACTGCATATATTTCTCCATGAAAAACCTCCAACAAATTTCACTTCACTCAAACAGCGTACCAGCCTTAATTACTGTCAAACCAGTCCAAATAAACAGTTTCTTTTCCATAAAACCTAAGCTCTATTGTATACACAATAAAATTTGATAAGATAAACTGCATTCGTTTGTTGTGAGTACCGACACTTTCCATTGTCAATATTCGTGTAGTAGTAAACACATAATGAAATTTTTTTTAAAAAATTGGTCACTTAATGTCCCCTCTGTTGTATAGGTCCTATACTTACATCTTCTCGTTTGGCGGTCCTCAAGACACGCAATGTATTAATGCACACATTGTTGACGTTTGTGTTTCCACTGACACATGTTACCCCCAAGAGTTTGACTTTTTGTAAAGCTTCCGCTCGCAATAGCATTAACAATCCCCAGGCATCATCGCTTCCGACGTCACAATCGTAGACACACAAATTTACTGTACTCATTATTTACTTAAATACCCAACTGATATTTATTCAAACGAATAAAATTCATAAAAGCGCGATTGCGACGGGTGGGTAGATGAATTCGAACAAATTAGAAAAACACCAAACCAATTTGTTATATACGTTCTCCGAAATTGAAAGTGACCTATAGTGAAGTGGTTTATAGACTAAACACTAAAGCCTTATCGGGCCTCCTACTTTAGCGTTTGGATAGATTACTATATATGAAGAGAAAACGTGGTTTCCTCCAGAGATTTGAAGATACTGATACTATGAGACTTGTGGCATTCTTCTCAAGTAATAGATTTATGTCATTGCGATAAAGCGACGATGAGCTTTTATATTAGGGTCGCTTGCTCATAGTTCGTACATTGACAGTGCTATTTAATCTATTAAAGACGTTGATCCCAGTTGGAAGATAGTGTTTCTTATGAGGGTGAATCTAACACATAGCAATAGATGATAACAGCCACTGTAGGAAAATGCTGATTGCTGTCAGCAATTTTAAAGTAATTATGTCTGAATGATATCTGCTGGTGAATGTAAAATACTCATTGTTATCAAGAGGAGTATCACTTTGGCATTGGTCATGAACTATTGTATAGAAATATCTGCCAATGTTTCCTACCAATATATTCTAATACCTCCCACAAAAGTATGGAAAAGTACTAGCGAACCTTACGCGTTGTCTGTCCCTTCTCTACTACTGCGTTGACACTTCATCCAAATCTGAGGAATAATTATCCTCAAAGCCCGTAAAATCAGCAAGATCAAGCTACTTGCTATCACCTGCGTTCCTGGGCGGATTAAAAGGGCTACAGTTGCCCGAAACATGCGCAAGGTTGAAACTCTGTAGAAAGAAGGACGAATATGATTTTATTGACTGCTTCCAGATCCATATCTACTTGGGTGCTGCATCGCGCTTCATGCCCCACTGCTGCGACACCGAATTTCATCATCAACATTAATGAAGAACTTGACAACGAATCCGATCAATGCCACGATCATGGAGAATGTTAACGCCGATAGTGACAACATCGAGGGACTTTTATAAGGGACGTCGCATTTTTTTCTTAACAAAACACTTTTCCAACTGCAGCTTTTTTTTATTGTAAGAGCTTGTCAGGAGCAGAATCGCTATTTGCAGCCCACAAAGCAACTCGCATAAAAACGGCGTCGTCGATTTTCTCCACAAGTCGAATGTTCTTGGGCGTTTCATTATTCTGCAGGTGATCCAAGACCATTTGTCCACGAGTTTTTGTGCCACTGAGCTCGACAGTTGCCTTCCAGTTGGAATGATCGACGATTATGTTCGATCCAAAGAGGAAAACAGACACAAGCATCGCATCACACGGTTCCCAAGTTGTGTAGCCCTTTGGTAGCAGCTGAGCTTGTTCGATGGTATTGAGGAGCTTCAGAAATGGTGAGCTTTGGTCTGATTTTCCAAGAATCTCGAAACGCCAATCCTTTTGGGAAAAATTTTTGGTGGTGACTTAAAAGAAACAACAAACCACTCACCACACTAACGGAGAACCTGTCTTTGATGCACGCCTCCCAGGGCAGTATAACGATCGGACTCCTAGCCTTCGTGAGGACAATGTAAGCCGCTTCAGGATCAAGAAAAAAGTTGAACTCTGCGGCAGCACTTGAATTGCCAACGCCTAATGAAAATAAAAATTGAATACGGATTCATGATTTAAGGGAGCTCACCTTGAAAATTGCCACCCATCATGTAATGACCTCTAATAAGCTTGGCAAACTGTTCTCCGTACTTGACCAAACACAGCCCAACATTTGTTAGCGGACCCACAGAGATGAGTGACACTTTGTTGGGAAACTATAAGAACACATTAACCGTGGCAAATGAATTCGAAGGGCCTTACTAATAATCATCTTTAACCTTCACACTAAATATTTTGTAGTCCACAATATGCAATTTTATGTGGAAAAGTTCGCCATTGTGAGTTTGGAAAATTAAGCCTGGACACTAAAAATGATTACTAGAATCGCGGGAAGACTCTTGCCATACCTTTGTAACGGCTTCGTAGATTGCCTCTACGGCATGCTTTTTGTGGACAAGCTTAGACGTCTCAATGGCGTCCTTTAATTCCACTCCACCAAAGCCATTCTTACCGTGATAATAGTTAACTCCTTCCACATTGTTGTCCAAAATCGAGTCTGGAGCTCCTTTGTAGACCGGAATCTGTATGGATGGGGCCGCTATTATTCATCTCACATTCAATTCTCTTCTTACATCCAATCGCCCAACGGTTTTCAGAATCCTCAAAATATTTCTGGTCGCGTCATCGACACTGGCATTCCCTTTGACAGTTGTCACTCCCAGTAGATGGACCTTTTGCACCTCTTCCGCTTTGAGGAGCATTTGTAGGGCCCAAGCATCATCGCTACCTCCGTCGCAGTCATAAATTACGTAGTTATCACACATCTTTATAAAAGATCAAACTCAAAGTGTCTACCTCTATCTATATTCTGCTTCTGTTCAGCCTCACAGACGGAATGGAGGCAACAGAAAGCGCACATAGTAATATAACATAAGCCAACGAATGCCAGGCATTTCTAACATTACCGTCCCATTAAATTCCTCGCACGTAAAATGCTAACAACCAGTTTAATGGTCTCATGAATGGGGTATTTAAGCACGTAGCTTACGTAATGTAAAGGTGACTATACGTGAGAATTGCCGTAAATATTAGTTCTGGCTAGTCGGTTACATTACTTACACGTCTGCGAACTGTCAACTTAGTACTTAGTCGCGAATTTCGTCGGCTACCCCTAAATGTCTGAAGAGCTAGCTGTATAAACAACAAAGCACTGACCAGTTATGTATATAATTGTGTACTTAATACCCTACCTACGATCTAAAATTTTCTCACAGTAAAAATAACTTTTTGCATAGTACCTAAAAGTAAGAATTTATTCTTCCGAATTTGATATTTCTGTCGGTTTAGCGGTTGGAATCTTTATTTTTGCATGGACCGAGGTGGAAAAAAAAGGGTAGCAATAAAAAAAAATATAAAACTCCGTAAGAAAATGGTGGAATCCCTGGCGAATCGGGACCTTAGATCGAGCTTAAGAGTCACTGTTTGGTAAATGGTTGGAACATTCGATTTTCGTTTCGAAACAATTTAGCCTGTACACAGTGCAGAGCAAAATCTCTCAATTTTCCTTTGTGAAGCCTCTCCGCAGCTCTCCACTGTTTTCTAAACTATTTGAGTGCGATTTCCACTCCCTCTCACGGTCTCCACTTGCACCCCGCCATACAAACAAAACAACAGCGAAAAAAAGCGAAACCAAACATCGAACGAAAAAATGGCGATAAATGTCAGACGACAGAAGTGAACAAGTGTTGTATGTTATCGGCTCTGTTTAACACAGTCGCGGGCATAACACTAATTTTATTTCTGATTCATTACATTTATTATATAATTAATGCAATAGCCGGTAATAAAATGCAATCCGACGATGCTAAGTATATAAAGAAGTGAGTTTCATGTTGTAATTTTGTCCGAAAATATCGAAAATCTATCGCGAGTGCACCTCTTCCTAGAAAAAGAATTTCCCTCAACATACGCCAGAAAATTTTATCGATTATTTTTTTTCCTTCCTCTCGAATTGTTCATTTGTTTTGTTTTGCGATTTTTTTTGCCTTCTAATGGAAATTGTGCGAGAATAAAATCTTGTAGAGAATGAAAAGTGTTCTGTGTTTTGTGTTGTTGAAGAAAATTGATTTAAAAAAAAAATTATTTGTGTTTATTTTCTTTCTTTCGGAAGACGCTGGAAAGGTGGCACCATCGAACCACATCCAACGGATAAAGCGTTAATTGTTAACTATCAGCTGGAGGCGACAGTCTTTGGAGAACCCAACAATCCCATGATCGAGGAGAAAAAGGTAGGAAACGCTAAGTAATTCCCTGGTTTGATTGTCCACCTCTCTTGCAGGAGGTGGAGATGGTGTGTCTATTGATTTTCCTTTGCGCCAGCTCGAAAAACAATGTCTCATCAAAAGGGCGGTTTTCAGTGGTTCAGGGTTCAAGGGGGGCGGTGGTTAAAAGGATGATTTTGGGGGTGGGGGGGAGGCAGGCGAGGTGTAGCAACCACCGTCACAAATGGCTAGCGACTTCTTGACGTAATACCAACGACATCGGACCGAACAGAGAACACTGAGATCGACCACCAGGCACCAGCACATCCATTCCCATCCTCGCCTTTAGAACATTTCGTTGGAAAATGTTTGTTGCCATTTATTTATGTTGCCATGAGTCACAGGAGAGACCGTGAAGTGGGGTGGTCGACGGTCGTTCGCATTCAAGTTTGTTTTCCCCCGTTCAACTGGAGGTGTCTGAGAATGAGATTGCCCGTGGACGGCCGCCCGGAGCCCGAAGCGACACTGTTACAGACTCCATAATACAAAATGAGGGGGAAAATAGTCGCAAAACAGAAAAAAAAAACAGGCTAGGCGTACATGCAGTGAATTATCAAATTGGTGACGATATTATGACGAGGAAGTGCGACTGACGATGTTGTATACAGAGTAGGACGTAGGCAGTAGATACGTCCCAATAGTCATTAAATGGGAGCTATGAGTACGTTTGGTATTCTGAACAATTGGTGGACTCATTGCGAATTTCCTCACCTAACTGCATGACAACTGTTTGTATACAGAGAGGCCTTATTTTGTAGTGGCAAGGCATTGCTCTCAAAGAAAAGTGAGTCTTCAAGTGAAAACCGCAATCTAATCAATTGGCGACATCCGGTTGTACTGTACTGTAAAAGAAATATCAAAAACGATAAATGGTGCACGACAGATAAGCTGTCTAGTTCAGATAATTCATCTTTCTACAAATTTTTCTCACTTTCTATTTATTTAAATATATGCACCTTAGATTTTGTGGATATTAATGTGTAGGTATTTTCGTCACCCAGCGGGCAGAACTTGAACTTTCTGTCACTGTCAGTGCTACTGCCTGCTGTCGGTGATTTATGATCTATTGGGAAAAAACACTCAACTCAACCAACACCAATAATAAGTAGCTATCGGCTAGGTATTCGAATCAAGAAATGGGGAAAGAGGTGATTACATTATCTGACAAAGTTAATTAGTAGCTTAAAGGGCCAAGGACTATCATGGCATTGGCACGCTTTTCTTTTATTGAGTTATTTATACTTAAGTAAAATTCATGGTGGGTAGACGTAGTTTGAAGATTGATTGCCATTGACCTTGAGTTCTTGTATCGTTTTTTTTTTTTTTTTTGGTAATGAGTCCCATTCTTGGACTAGTCGACAAAGGATTCAATGAAAAAGCTGTAAATGTTCTTATACATATTGCGCACAATTCCAATCTAAAAAAGCTGTGAAAGAAGACCAGTTATTACTTATTGTGAAGTTGTCAAAGGGTGCTTTTCTAATTTGGAATTACCCCAAACTTTAGACGAGCCACAAAGCGCTACCCGGCATAAGTCAAGCCAACTAAATTCGATACCAATTCAGAACGTTTCTCGCAAACGTATATGTGAATAAAATTGACTCATCCCAATCTTAATCATTTGAATAACGTTCGTGAGGCCTTCTGAACTTTGTGAAAAGTCACGTAATAAATAAGGCTTGCCTACAGCCTACTCTGTACGACGTGTTTACATCACTTTCTAGAAATGGGACGGGGAATACCATTTCATCTACAGCTGTGATCCCTTTTCGACGGGCACGAACTTCTTGCATGTTTATAATTTTAGCAGTTAAATACATGCAACATTATTCCATTGACGCCAAATGGTCAGTTAATTTTGAAAACTAGTTAAAAATGCTCAAAACAACAGCAACTGTAACTGTGGTTCGGGTTCGTATATGCATTTTCTTAGTCGACCTTGAAAAGCTTCAGCTCAGCTAGACGATTTGCCCAGTGGGCAGTTGACGCGCGTGTAAATCGACCAACAACATATTTTTTAATTGAGGCCAATTATCGAAACCGAAATCGATAGTGACGTGCGATAAGGCATGAGTATTTCCCATAAATTTTATTTAATTCGCCGGCTAACTCATATCTGCCCTCCACAAGAAACCGATCGATACGAAATGTGAACGGAAACTTGTAGGTTGAGCTTGGTATTACACCTAGCAATTCAAAATAAAGATAACGTATTTTTTGTGTTTCCCTTTTGAGAATGTATCCGCATGCGATTAGCTTAGTGGGTCATAGTCCTGGAAACGGCACTTTTGACTTATTTTCTACGGGCATTAGGAAACACATTTCACTGCGAAAAGGAAGTATGTTGAGTTGTTGACAAACGTCCCCCAGAAAGGGAATATAGGTACCTATCCGCAAACTTAAGTGTTCCTCTTGGACAGTGGTGAATGGAGGCATGCCAATCGATATGGAGATACTGACCTTTTTTGTTCGTTACTTAAACATATCCCTCCCACAGCACTGTAAACTTTTACATAATTCTACTGATACAAACAACAATCCACTTATATAGAATAAAATAAAAGTTCGGTTCTGTTCAGGAAGTGACAGTATTGCGCGCGATTTTCTATCAAATTGGTCGTTCACCCTGAATTGACTGTCGCCTGGAGCAGGAAAGTCATTCTTTTCCATTGGATTTCAGTATTCCGGTGAATGTATAACTTTTTCGTTTGTTTTGCAACACTTTATCTTCCCCCTTATTAGTCATTTCTGCACGGCCGTGTTCGCAAGGCATGCAAAAAGCAGAGAATCCAAAAATGGGGAAAAAAAAACTCAATGTACCATATGAACGAATTGAAGTCGCCGTAACTATATGCCTTTGTTGTGGAATTGCTTTGGCCATATTAGGAAACGTCAGCTTTAGTTGAATTCAGTAACGGAGCTGCGCAAACGCTTCTCGTATAGTATCTCGCAGTTTCAAGACCTTCACGGTGTTTGCTGAACTTTAACGAGCGTGCGAGGGAATCGCAAACGCGAGGGCGCACATCAAACTGATGGAGTGGATATTGCGTAAATATTGATCTAACCATATTCACGCGAGCTGTTATTGTTTGCCTTTGCATAGCAAATTAGCTAATAATATTTTTTAAGAAACAAAAACCGCTTAAACTCTTAGCTGCGATGATCCCTCATTGAAATTTCGTTTTCGGTGCGTTCGAGCGAGGAGAATTTTTTCGTTTGTCTTACGTACCTAACTAAAGAATTCACTTTAATTTAATTAGAGACAAGGTAACTTTATTTTGAAAACAAAAACTTTAATTATAATAATTTTCCTGAAAAGTGGGTCAATGGGTTTTCGTTTGGAATTTATTAATGCAATGCTAAGTTATTGACGGCTTGCGGAAAGGAACTCCACTTTTGCTATGATGACTCAGTTACAGTGGCGTAGCCGACAGTGTCGACTTCAGATGTAAGTGCGAATGAATACACTTTGAACCACACAGCGAAACTCTGCTTGAGGAACGATTTTGACAAGCAAACGCAGCAAATCAAATGGCGTGCGTAGAGCGGCATTGTAAGAGAAAATTAGACCTGCACGCGGAAACCGGAAATACATTCAGCAAGATTCCATTTAGCAATATTGTTTTGGCTCAATGAGAGTGCAATCATTTTTCACCAAATAAAAGATTTAAATCAAGTGCAAACATCGTCAGTCATTTCGCCCTGTGGTACGAATTGGTAACGAAAACCCTACTTCTTCAAAGAGTGCCGGCGGTCATTAACGAACTTTAGAATGGTCTACGCAACATTGAAATAAGCAAATAAATTCGTGCTGAATAACAATTTCGTTTTCTTAGTAATGCTTTATTGAATGTGTGCAAATTGTAGTTCTATATGTTTACTTTTGTACTATTGAACCCAACGATTGTGTTTTATTTATCCCAAACAAACATTAGTAGGCTTTGCTGTTCTCAGTGTAGAAGTTGTAAGTCGTTGCCTGAGTTGTTTTCATTCGCAACCGGTTTGGTACAAGTTACGTAATAAACTGGTCAATAATGTGACCCGGAAGGCATTTCACTTCACCCGGAATTTCCAGTAACTTATCTCTTCTCACCATCCACCCACCGTTCTCAGACTTCGTTCTTGTTTCCAATCTTTTTCCGCTAGATGTGCGAATAATGAGGAAACCCTATGTTACTGTTCTACAATACCGAACGAGAGCAACAAATAAAAAACAAACCGCACATCAGTCATCGTCATCGTCATAGCGGCATTATATCTGGAAGGTCAATGGGTTTTTAAGCCACCAGAGCTGCTACCATCAACCAGCATCGTCATTTGGCTATCGCAATGTTGTTTGTTTGTTGTTTTATGTGCGGTCGCTCTCTGCCAGCTGCTAGACCGTACTCAAAACGACAGCCAAGAAGTCAGACTACACTAAAGAGTGCTCTCCATTCCACTTACACAGTTTGTAGACATAACAAAACGCTTAGAAGTTCTCCATTCCATGCCTACTTAGACTTACTCTTTTCTGGTGTATCCATGCACTGCACGGGTATCTCTTCGTCACATCTCTTTGTTTATTAAAAAAAAAAAAAAAAAAAAAAAAAACAGTAGGTATATTCACTGCTGATGGTTTTGTTTGTTTTATTTCCCACACACGCACTCGAATCGAACTCGATCCGACATCCAACGATCCAACGATCCAACGATCCAACTCATATCTTCATCTTCTTCATCGCAATTAAATAAAAATTTAAATGGAAAAAAATTGCCATGCAAATGATGTCATTTGATTTGAAGTAGTCACTCGCAGTAGCGCAGCGCACAACAGCGCACTCGACTTGAATGGGAGAAGGCGTATATCTGGATAGTGGACTCGGATTCGGTTTCGGATTGCGGCTACGCTATACTTTAATTTCAATCTGAGTCTCATCTCATTCTCGATCGATAAGTTAGTTAGTGTGTCTGCAATTAGTAAATATACATAATATATACATTTCCAATCAATTCGTTAAAGCAATCTATCATCAGTGCGCGTTGCGTTCATCTGCCATGGGAACTCTAGTGGTGAGCTTTTACCTATCTACATCTAGATAGTGCACGCTTTGTTTCTTTTGTTGTACATTTATTGTGATTTACCTTTCAATTTGTAAACAATATTGGACTGATAAACAAATCGGTTATCGACTGAAGATAGCATTGTGGATTGATTGCGCTCCAGATAAACGAGTGCAAGGTTCGGTACATAAAAAAATTGTGGAACGTTGTGGCACTTATATGAATGTGTGAATCACGCAAGTTAAAAAAGAAAATGTGTTTAATGTTGAGCAAGAAATGATTTGCGTTATTTGCTGGAGCTGCAATTTGTCATGTGTCAAATGTTAGCTACAGGGTATAAAGCCAAAGATGCTGTGCAACAGTTCATGGTCGTCGGAGCATATACGAGTCATTTTGTTCAGCAGATACTGTATATATTCGTACACATACACAGAGAGGTTGAAAAGAAAATTCCATTTAGAGGCATGCCCTTGACAGAGAGATTAAATATATGGAGGGACATATTGAATTGAAGCGAACATATTAAACCGACTTCTGCTCTGATGAGCGTGCTTGCACATTTACTTAGGGTAGATATTTTGGATAGATAACATTGGAGTGTGACACGATGTGTTATTTATAAATTTTCCTTGAGTCGTTTACTATTTTGAATGCTGTTGATATCGATTAAATTTGAATTCACATCTATCAATAGTTAGGTAGGTAATTTTTCACCAACAAATGATGGTTATAACCAGCGACACTTGAGTGTTGGACTCCACTTCACTCGAAACGGGTTTCGGCAAATTGTGTGTCCTCGGTAACAGTTGTTTGACACTTGAAATAGTCAGATGGGGATAAATAAAATTCTTCCACTATCACTTTTTCGTGCAGCATATATTGTTCGCTTTAAAGAAGGTGAAGTAGTGTAAGAAAGTAGCAGAGTGTAAGTTAGTAGTATAGAAATAGCTATAATTCGTACTGACGGAAATTTGTTCTTATTGTAGTTCTCTTGTCCTTTTCCCGTTTTCCATTATCGTCAACTATTATCCTAAGCTCGTAACTGGCTTTGTTACCACCTTTTTTTTTTATCAAATTAGATAGTTAACCCTACGCAAACCTCTTCAATCGGCAGGCACAGACCCTGGATTGACCCTAGAATAACATGCCATAGATATTCCGTTGTCAGTAACCCACTTTGGGAATGAGTCATCCTCGTTGGTCAGCATTTCTTTTTTAGCACTCTGACTACATCTAAAAATTCTAACTGCCCTCTGCGCCAAATATGACAGAGAATAGCTCACGTAAGGTAATCGTATTGACGACATAGTTAAATTAATGATTGACCCGTTTTTCTAATTGAATTTGTGCGCTTTTTGACAGCGACATCAACTCTCCACCTATAACTTTATTTCCTGCAATCCATAGACAAAGGTACTTAATAAGGACTGCTAGTGAAATGTCATTTTCATAGACTTCTGTGAGAAAAGTGTTCCAAAACAGCACAGCGCTACTGATTAACAGCGGATTAGCAAATAATCACATGCCGCCGTCAAGTTTAAATTTCCATAGTAACGTAAAGTATGGAAAATCTGTTTAAAAAAAAAAAAGTTCATTTCCATGGAAACATGTAAACAAAAGAGCGACATCTTGTGCGAAGAGAATAATTTTCATAAAAACGTGTTTAGGCACTGGGTCCCCGCAACTCAATTGACGGTCTCTAACTTTTTACGAATAAACGATCTAAAATATCCTTCATTAAGTATTATTTTTAACGCGCATTCCATAAAGTTATAACACAAGTAAAAAAAACAAAGGGTTTTTGTTTCTCTACTCCACGTCGTTGTATCGAGTAAGTTCAAAAAAACAAACTCTCTTTGTCGTTGAGTGCGACATCTGTGTCCTCAAGTCATTTGCAACAATAACTTGCTGAAGTCGCCACACGTGTAACAAAGAAGCGTCATCTATGAAAAAGATGCAAATCTACAAAGAATGATTTCAAATTAATCTGGAATGTTTTATTATGTTGAAAAAGAAAACGAAAATAACATTTACTTACGAGCCTATCGTTCAGTGAAACTTATATGGCCACTGAATATATAGCCCAAAATTATTTCGATAGATTTTGTGACATGCAGCGCGACAAAATTTAAAAATTGTCCAATATGTACTACAGCCGCTTCTACACTCTACAGCGGCGCGGCCCATATTGTGTTCACGTTAGGTTTGTTTGACGTGGGCCCTAGTGCGCACAAGTGCGCACTGGTTTAACCCTAATGTGTTCGATATAGCACTGAACTCGGCCTGGTACTGAAAACCTGTGTTTGACATGACTTCTAGGGCGCCCTAGTTGTACCCTGAACTGACCCCAGTTAATTTGTTCGGGGCAAGAATTCAGTGCTGAGTTGCGCTTACATTTTGCTTGCTGTCATTCACCTGTTTATAGTGATAAAGATAAATACAAATAAGTTTAGCATTCAAAAGAATTGTGTTCACTCATTTTTAACAATAAATAAAAAATAGTTTTATGTCTTCTCACTTTGTTCACCAAAAGATAAATATTTTTCAATATCAAATACTGACAGACTTCAGGGCAAACTATTTTGCGTTCGATATAGTAGCCGAGTTTTCGGGGTTGTGCAGGGTTTTCAACAGGTGTGGAAATCAGCTGACACTTCTCAGTGCTAGGCACGTCAAACAAACCTGTTATACGTTCTCTGTGTATTTTAACTTTGACAGTGCTACATGCCGCTACTACATGCCTCATTGTGCTTAGGCAGTAAGATCTAATACAATCACTTCAATTACGGAGTACTAACCATGATCTAAGAGTTTTGTTTTATTTTAGTAAAAAAAAGTGTAAACAACTTGTTATATAAGGGCAGTAAATCAATAAATATTTTGCGCAACAGATTCATGTAGGTACCGTAGGCCTAGCTTCTGACAACCATTCGTTTTGTGTGTTTTTATTTTCGAATGGAAGTGACCTACAATTCTTTTATGCCTAGTCCGAATGGCTGAATTGCGAAGCTCTTCCAAGAAAGTCATTACCTCCGATGCTTGTCAGACAGTCGCGAGAGGTGTTCCAGTGGAAAACACTTAAGAAGTTATTTGTGTTATTTTTCTGGTTGCACTAAGCAACTGCGCCAACGTTATACAAAGATACAAATATCCATAGGTAAATAAATAAATCAAAAGCACTTACAATTCCTATACTAGTTCCCACTCTCTCAACGCATACACCTCATGCAAATTTGTAATGAAACTAAACTTGGTCGTTTGAAGTTTACTTTGTTTTCCGCTGTAAAACAGTAGCGCATATTTTTTTTTTTCAACATGCGTGAAGTTGGCTACTAGCAGTCCATATATAATAAGTCAATGTTGAAAGCAAAGGTTATGGAATACAGAGATATATATATAACTTTCCTGTGGAACTGGAAAGGCGGCTGTCTACAAACTGTTTTCCGGCAAAATTCATGAAGTCACGCACATAGCTATATGCTCGTTTATTTTTTCTTATTTTTAGTGTATGTGAGTTCATGAAATGGACTTTAATGCAAGAATTCGCTGTTCCGAAATGTGTATTTCAATATGATGAATAGCTCCCCTAAATACCGCTCGAATTATTTGACACATAAAAATGTCAACTTAGTAGGTACTCATTCTCAAACAACAGTGACAACATCCAAAAACGTACATTTATAGTAATCCTAAGTCCACTAGATTGGTCTGGACTAGATGTATCCTGAAAAAAATAATTAAATAAATTGGTAAAGTCACTTTTGTTACGTCAGCCACACATACGAACTGTCATCTTAGTACTCAGTCACAAAATGCATGACAAGATTATCGGCTACCCATCCATAGCCGTCAACTTATAAAATATGTCAAGTGATTGGGTTAGGCCAATCATAACTGAGAGACATCAAGTCAGACAGCTGTCAGACTTACTAACCAAAAAACTTAAAGTCCCCCACTTCTTGATTATATTCGTGAGGGGGGCAGGCTCTTGATAAACGTCGCCTGGAAGCCTATAGTGAATCAAAAGAGTGACAAATCCTGTCTGCATGCTTTCTAGTGACGGGAACGTACAGTATGTCGCGACTGTGCCTTCATTATTCCGACAGGTAGTCGGAAACAGGTAGTCTCCACAACTATTATTGCCATTCAAAAGGCCATCACCCTTTATGGCCAACAGCATTATTATAATTTACCATTTCATGAGTATTCTCGATTTACGTCAAATAATCTGCTTAGTTCGTTGCTAACGTCTGGTTATTCGTTAACACAGCCCTCTTACATTTCAATGCATTGAGACTTATGAGCGCAAGTTTAGCGAAATGTTTTCGTTATTAAATCGAACTTAACATTAGGAACTGCCTCCCTCAGCCCATAGCGGAAATAGGGTCACATCACCAAGCAGCGGAACAGCTCAATAAACAAAACAAAATAAAATGGGAAACAAAATACCCACTCTGTAGAGTGAAACCTAATTATTGGATTATTGCTTTGGCCATTGTTGCATGACCAGCCAGCATGTTGTACAAGTATCCATTTGAGTGGGATGTGGGTCAATCGTTGTTAGTTTACAAGCACGTGTATTTAATGCGCGGCATCCCTTAAGGCAGTCTTTCTTCTTTTTTTGTTGTTGTCATTTTTTAAAGTAGATGACCTCATTCCATTGTGTTATCGATTAAATCGATTAAGGAATGCGTTTTTGTGTTGGAATTTCCCCTTAAGGATTTCGCTATCTTTTACAATTCGTATTCGTATTGATCACTACACTACCACCATTTATGGTCGTATGAGTCTGCTTCAAAAACGCAAGTGGGCGTCCACCATCTACTTTTCGTCGCTTGTAAAACAGGCCACTTTTCTCAGAGCGAGACTGTGATTGGCTTCCTTCTCTAGTCGCATTAGCAAACCAACACCAGCTGCTTAGTTCAGTTCTCGAATTCAAATTCATTGTTGCGCTTAGACTGGCTGCCCGGAAGCTATCGCCTGAAGTTTCGAGTCGTCGACGGAACTGATGCTCAAGTATGGACACAATAATAATGCGGTTCTTTTACACCCATGCAATTAAGAATGCCATTGACTTTGTTTGTTTGCCTAGAACTACTGGATACCGTTGGTGGTGTAAGCGTTACACAAGGAAATCAATAAAACTGCACGTCTATGTCGGAACGGGAGGCCTCTTTGATTCGAAATCAACTTTCTGTCATCGACTTTTATTTCGACATAGGTGGAAGGTTAGTTTTTAAACGATTAAATTATTTATCTATTACTTATCGTATTTTATTCAGTTTTATTATTATAATGGTAATTTTTGCTCAGCGGGGCTGGCCAGGTCTCTTCCGTGTTAGATAATTATCACACAGTCAGTCATAGTGTGGTGAGATACAGGTAATTGTCCATAATGTGGGATTGGCGTTTTCGCATGTAAGTGCTAGATATGAATGGCGATGGCGAATCGGTTTCGTGCGTGACAGATGTTATGTAATAGGAATCGAGGTTGATGGCTGAATTATGTGACTAAATGGTTTATTATTTTATACGGACTAGACTTCAGAAGAGGTGCATACATATGGTTAAAGTAGCGTGCTATTTATACGGAACAATGAACCGGAGGAACTGTTTGGATATTCCAATTGCTATTTATTGAGTTTATGTGTAACTTGTTGTTAGAGCAAGTTGAAGTGGAGTTTTTGTTTAACTTTTTCCATCAACATTTGCAGTTATTGGCCGGTTTCCAAATAGTTTCTTGCAAACCTCGAAAATACGCAAACAAATACAAATATGGTTTGTTAGTTGCCAGTCGCTTACAACTAACTCTCTAATCGCTCTTATAGGTCTGGGATAGGTCTCCACAGCTTTAAAGACTCCAAAGTGTTTTAGCAGAAGAATTTTCATCTTGTGTTTCAACGTTTACGTTAATTATAAGTTCCGCTAATTAAATAAACGATTCACACAAATTGAAACAGTCACTTGGACCTCCGAAATGTCTTTTATTATCTAAAAGGCAGACGTCGAAATATTGTTTGGCAATTAAGGTTAACTTTTCGCTTGATATCTGATGCGAGGTCTCTCTAGATGATAGCTACCTATAAAGGTGTAGCTAAAGTGACGTTCTGTCAGCATGTACATACGAACATACCTAATGTTGTTTTCCATTGGGACAGAAAAAGTTTTTTTTTTTCAGATTAAGAACATTTTTTTGTGCCCTCGAAATCAGCTGGCAGTCAGAGCAATTTCGCGAATCTCGATTTCTGAGCGAGATTTACACCTATACTTACCAAAACATTTGTCTTCTGTCAAACTTGAAAGTGTGTTCTTAGTTACGTTTTTAGACGACAAGTCTGTGAGAAATAGAGAAAAATATATATTTGGCCGCTGCAATGGATATCAACATTAATTGAATGGATTTCTATAAACAAAAATTACAATTTAAGAAGAGCTGACTTTTAAAACACGTACACCGCAAAAAAAGCAAAGAAAGCAAATCTCGTTTTATAATCCATTGGACCAAAATCTTAAAATCCCAATGGAAAACGACATAAGTTTTCACTAATCTAGTTTATTAATTATGTCAGCTGGCTGACTTGTTGTGTCTCAGTTTTGATTGGCGTAGATCGATCACATGAACGGTTTTTTCAGTTGACGTTTATGGAGGGGCAGCCGAGCTTATTCTCAAAAATAGTTCCGTTTTTGTCGCCATTATTTTCAAACAAGTGACAGTTCGCATGACAGGTGAAACAAATGTCAAAACCAACGATAAAAAAGGAACTCTTAAGGACCATTCACATGAAAGCGAACTGCGAATAGGCGAATTGCGAACAAATCAATTTAACTGTATTTATGAATTGCAAATTGCTATTTGTTTTGCCACAAAAGCATTATATTCAATTAATCTAACATCTAATCTAAAAAATTAATTTAAATAGCTAAATTTACAATTACAGCAATTTTCCCGCGAATTGAAAATTCTTGCCGCGAACTGTCACACTTTATTCACAATCCACATAAAACAGTCGTGATCCACAAACCCGCGAATAAAAAAAACGTTCGTACTAAAAAAAGTTTTCATGTGAATGAAGTGTCAGAATCTACGAATATTCGCCAGTTCGCAGTTCGCAATTCGCTTTCATGTGAATGGTCCTTTACGAGAGTATTTTTGATATGGCTTTTGATGTTAAGTTCGACGTGCCGTTAGTCACTTACCGATCTATGGAACGTGATATAAATGTTCTCATGGTATGCAAATAGTAATACAAAGTTTTGGACGAATGCGCCTCTCTGATGATTCAAACCAATGTTTTGGTTGCATTGCTTAATACTTTCCAAATTTGGACACACAACGCACGTCAAACCAGCGGGCAACGATCAGACGACGGCGTGCGGTTCATCAACCCTTTCGTGCCACACTTTGTTCAAACATCACACTCAACTCGACGTTTCCTGCTTAATCATCTGCTTCTACAAAGATGCACTGATGCGCACTCTCCGACTGCACACTCATCACAATCCACAATTTGAACTGGCGCAGCCACCAACCTTAGGAAGGCAACACGCACATCAATCATCCAGTTGACGTCAGTCCCACAAACAATTAATACTTAACAACAATAAAACAGAACATCTTCAGATTTAAGTTGTACAAATGTGCCAACAGACTTCTAACCACGCACTAAATTAGCCACCATGACCTAGAATCTTATCACCTCATACCACTATCGCACCCTTTCATCAATACTTCTACCACTTTAATGTCCTAGCGGTTCCATGAAAACATTTGTTACGAAATGGGACCACACCGTATTCAAATGAATTACGGTCACGCAGGGGTCAAACGCAGTATGGTGGCAACCAACCCACTGTAGTCACTATATATCCACTCCCACGCCAGTTTTCAAGTTCATTACCTCATACTACAGCTCATTTACGCCATGAGTTACACAGCACACAGACGCCATCTACGAGGGGGGGACTATAAAAACACAACTTCATGGTCATTAACTATTAAAATGACCAACTCGAGGAGTCGTTGTTTATGCTGCAACAGCAGCAATCACCTCAAACGCAGTTGAGCTGTCGTTTTTTTATTGCTAATAAAAAAATCTCAGCTGATGTGAGTCAGTCGAAAGCTGAGCCAAATCGATTTCAAGTGCACCGCCCGGTCATGTCGGACTCGTGTCGGTGTTTTTTTTTTCCTCCGAGTAGCACCATCTCTATCTCTGGGTTTTGAGTTGTTCATATAAATAGATTGGCAACGTGACGTGTGATTGGTGGCGTTTTATTTTGGCACAGACAACAAGCACCAGCAGCTGGAACAGAATAGAAATGACGCAATATGTGTGATTTTTCAGTTTCACTCGGGATAATCAATTTAATTACAATAATTATCTAAACATGCACATGTTGCAGAGAGAGGGACATGGGTTATCAATGTCATTATGAGCGGCAGAAATATTATTTCTGGTGTTTTGTGACAAAAAAAAACCAACACTCGATTCATGTCAAAGATTATTGTGGGAGTGGGAAAATATCAGTCTTCGTGCTAAATTTTGCTGCGGGATAGCGACACCACGAAACGAGGCACGAAAACGTTTTGCCACCAAAATGGGTCAGGTCAGGGAGTTTTAGCTGAGATTCTGCATCGGTCCACCGTTTGTTTTTGTTCTCAACCTTGGGCAACTGTCCAAAATGTTCGCTTAATCTTCTTTTGCAGGAAAAAAAAACAGAGGGCACATATTTTTGGGTAGCTGACTGTTGAATACCATAGCACTCGTGTATATAGGTATCTATGTAGTGCCTCCATTTCATTGACATTATTAAAGAACGCCTTGCGCCATTGAAGAGGGGATTAAGTGGATTAGGAAGGCTTGTGGCTGCTCACAGAAATGTGCGTCTATATTTTCTTTTAGGTCGTTCAATTGCGTTAAAAAAAACTATTCTCCACACCATTGCATTGTGTACATTTTGTATAAAAAGCCATTCCTTACAAAACATCCTATTGTAATCATGTTTAACTTCTATTGCTTAGGACTGTCAGAAAATCATCCGCCTGAAAACTCTGAATGCGAAAACGGATCCAGCCGCTCTGGCCAGAGAAGTTGTGGAACGATGTGATCTCATTCACCGATCCCAATTAGCCGATGTGGAACAAATTATTTTCTACTTGAAAAATCGAAAAGACAATGCAGGCAGTGGTATGTTTTCACACAAAGATAGTTCTTGTTTGGAGAAATTAAAAAAAAAAACTGTCTCTTACACATAGATATAGCTGACAACAACAGTCAGCGGTCGACTTCCGCTGTGCGGTCCTTATCGAAATCAGCACCACAACCAGATGTCTCGATCAATCATATCGATGAGTATGTCGAACTACTGTACGAGGATTTGGGCGAACGAATACGAGGTTCAGCGATGATATTGCAAGTTGCCAGAAACCCAGATAATCTTGAAGAACTGGAAAAGAATGGTAAGTCCTGGACGGTGTGATATGAGTTAAAACTGATGTTCCTGTTTAGAGGCTGCGCTCAGTGCCCTTTCGAGGGTCTTGCGGGAGGACTGGCGCAAGAGTTTGGATCTCTCGACGAATATAATTTATATATTCTTCTGTTTCTCCACGTATACCAAGTTTCACCCGGTTATTGTGCAGTACAAGGTAAGTGGATCGTACGTTGAATGGATTCCACATCGTTGAATATGCTCAAAACTTGCTTCAGATTGGTTCCTTATGCATGGATGTCATAGACTATGAGCTCCGGCGTTACGAAAGTATGCGTAACGAGCTGGACGTTCGAAAGAATCCGGGCAACAACAAGGTGAGCAAGGAAAAACTAAATCGAAGTTCAGATGACTTTCTTGACATCATGAATGAGGAAAAACCCAAAGAGGTGAGTGTGCTAGAATCTCGTAAGAAGTTGCCCAATTATGCGTGAATTTATTCTTTAGATGGAACCTCCACGACGACGCATCCCAGAGTTGAAACAACGTCCAAAGTCGGGCAACTGGGCCAGCTTTCATGGCTCCATGTCATCGTCCATGATGAAGAGTCAAGTTTTAAACAGCAGCTATCATGAGCATCTGTCATCGGGTGCAACATCACCAGAGGCAAAGACAAACAGCAATGAGGCGTTGGCTTCGAATGATCCCAAAACCAAGAAGGAAGAATACGACCGCTTGAATAAGCAGTTGAAAATCTTCGCCAAGAAGCAGGAACAACTCCTGAGAGTTGCTTTCTACCTACTGCTGAATATGGCTGAAAACGTTAAATTGGAGGAGAAGATGCGTCGGAAAAATATCGTAAAGATGCTGGTTAAAGCTCTGGATCGACAGAATATCGATCTGCTGATGTTGGTGACGACGTTCCTCAAGAAGCTGTCCATTGTCGGCGACAACAAAGACGACATGAACGAATTAAACATTGTCGCTAAGCTACCGCGATTAATTCAAAGCGGTAACGCTGACCTGGTACAAGTCACCCTCAAACTAGTCTTCAATTTGTCCTTCGACGGATCGTTGCGACGAAAAATGGTGCAAGCTGCATTCCTGCCAATGCTGGTGATGTTCATCAACGATGAGAAGCATCACGGCATTACCGTGAAGATCTTGTATCACATGAGTTTGGACGATAAGGTGAGTGTGGAAGGTATGTTTGAAATGCACCCTCTTATATCTCTCTCAATTAAGGTCAAGGCAATGTTCACTCACACCGAGTGCGTACAAATGGCTACCGATGCTATAATCCTCAACTTGAATACCAAAGTTGACCTGGACCTGGTCGCACTTTGTATCAATCTGTCAATAAACAAACGAAATGCACAAATAATGGTCGAAGGCAATCGATTGCACAGCTTAATGGATCGGGCGTTCAAGTATCAGGATGCCTTGCTTATGAAGTTGATAAGGAATCTCTCTCAACATGAGAATCTGCAGTATCAGTTTATAGACTATGTTGGCGATCTGGCGCGCATCATAACCATGTGCGACGATGAGAATTTCATTGTGGAATGTGTTGGCATTTTAGGCAATCTGTCGCTCGCCGACTTGGATTATTCACAGATTTTGCAGAATTTCGATTTGATTCCTTGGATTCGGGAGATTCTGGTGCCGGCCGCAAAACTGGATGACGTCGTGCTGGACACAATCGTCTACTTGGGTACTTGTGCGCGCGATGAGTTGTGCGCATTGCTATTCTGTCGGGCAAAGGTTGTGCTGTCGCTGATTGAGTTGCTGAAGGCTAAGCAGGAGGATGATGAGATTGTTCTGCAGATAATATTTGTGTTTCAGCGCATTCTGCGGCATGAGAGTACACGCGAGTACATGATCAAGGAGACAGAGTCACCGGCGTATTTGATTGATTTGATGCACGACAAGAACTCGGAAATCCGGAAGGTGTGCGACTATTGTTTGGATATCATTGCGCTATCGGACACGGAGTGGGCTTCGCGAATAAAGGTGGGTTTCGATTTGGGCAGAGTTGTTCCGCTTGCCACTTCCATGACACTCTATACATAAACTTAAACAATGTCTACCTTCTTAGTTGGAGAAGTTCCGCAATCACAATTCCCAGTGGCTGAGTATGGTTGAACAGCAGCAAGACCAAGATGACGGTCAGGACTTTGTCAACAACGAGGACGATGAAAACGACTTGCCAGCGTATTTGACTTCTGATTACTTGGATCGATGCGATCTATACCAGTCGGCAGATGACAATGACAGCAATCAAGGCAACAATCCAGGCAGCCCGGCGATGTCCACTTATAGTCGTCCTGTCAGCAGGTAAATACACTCGCCTCCACCCTTGTGCTTGTACACATCTTTCCCATTTCAGTTACAGACGAAGCACCGATCTCGATGATCTCTACAACATGACATCGAGTTCCAAGTCGCAGTCATCCAGTCAGGGAGACAACAACAATTATATGTTCAAGTCCAACAAGTCACTGGACTCAGAGCCTGGCATGCATGAGGAATTGCTGGTCGCCTAAGATTAAATTAGGAATGTGTATGTGTACTTTTAGCAACCGACCTTCATTCATCCACCCGATACATTACTTTTTATTTTGTAACGAACAAAGCATCAACTGAACAAAATCACACGAAACCAAATGAAAAACAAACCCACAAAGCGAACTACGAACGCAGGCGCAGCAGAAAAAAGGCGGCGCATAAGCCAACTAAGAACTAAACAAAAAAAACAGAAAGGAAAACAAACATTCGAGACATTTAGCTTTTAATTAATTTATTGTGTCGTAAACTCAATTGTATTTGATTGTATAACCCTCTAAGCGATGATCATGATATGAGCGTATGTATAGGTATGGCTGGCTTTCTAACGCACACTGATTTAATTCTTTGTTTCATTAAAATAATAGTCACCCACTCCGGCATCATTGTAGGCTTCGTCTTTCGATTGTTGTGTAAAATTTACAAAAAAAAAAATCCGATTAGTTGAATATTTTATTTTTTTTAGTTTAACTCTTGCAAAATATTCTAGTCCATCGTTTTTGTGTAATTTTTTGTTTTATTTTTATATTCTGTTTGTTTTATTTTCGTAGTTTTAAAGAATTAATCGTAAATGTGATATTTTTTTCCTTATTAATTTTAATTTTAGCAGTGATTCATAAAATAATAGAAGAAAATAAATTAACAAGTCTTATTTTAGTTATTTTACGTGCATGTTTTGTATTTTTTTAAGTTTTCTTTCCTCTGATTGTAAGCGTACAAAATAGAAAACAAAAATTGATAAAATAAACTATTTATGTGCAAAAAGAAATAAAATAAAATTTTAGAACTGAAGAAGGAAAGTATGGAAAGAGTGGTTGTTTTCGATTTTCTCTTCGCTACCTTATGTCTTTATTTCAGTTGAACCGACCATCCATCTTGGATGGACAACTTTTAATGCAGATGGGACTGAAATTCACGCGAAGAATTTCGCGCTCAAAACGATACTTTCGCTTGCGCTTAAGTCTATGTCTCTGCAGGTAAATTGCGGACATCTGGAAATACGTATCCACGAAATGAGTTCCAAGGTTTGCCCTCTACAAAAGACTTTTGAAAAAATTGTTGGATTTCGATACAGGTCAGTTAAAACGGAGCCAGAGTGGCCACCCACTGAGGAGGTCAAATTTGCTGGCATTTATAGAAAAAGTTCGCAAAAGTTGTCTCCATTCACTGTGAAGTGGATTTCAATAAAAAAAAAAACAAACATTTACTATCTAAGCTGATTTTGTATTTCTTGTAACAGACATTATTCTAACCGGAGTTGATCTATCCCAAAACAGATGGCTCTTCTCCAACGGAACAACTTCCTCAACTTTGATCACAAATCTCTTTGGTTCTGCAAAATAAAACTTGACAATTAGTTTAAATCCAAATTCCACAATCCCCAGCTTACCCAATAAACTTAAAAACTTTTTCAAGGTTATTTCATTACGGACAGTAGCAGCCAATACCAATTTCACTTGGTCTGACATCAGCCGGACGAGGTAGTCTATGGCATTCACCAGATCATCAAACTCCATGGAGTCATAAACAACATCAGCTGCAAGAATCACATCAAACTCGTAATTCTGTACAAGCTCACACTTATTCCATGGCAGGCGAACTATGGAAATTGCTTCGCCTTTTTTTTGAAAATTAAGACTTCGATTCGCATTTAGAGCATCAATTACCGCAGGACTCCCGTCGGTTAAGATCACTTTTTTCGCTTTTGCACACTGGGATACTATGAAGCCGCATAATCCTGTGCCAGCACCTAGTTCGATGACTGACTTTCCACGAACAATATCGACATTGTGCAGCAACCAGTCGGAGAGAGCTAGAGCTGCCTGCCAACTGCAGAGACCGGTGGTACCATCCGCAACAATACTCTTCGACTCTTTTAAAGTTATTACATTGTTGTACGCTGGCAGTGAATAGTGTTTGTAGAAGAACTTTTCGTCTAAGTTACCAGCACTTTGGAGCTTACAGTACGCTTCATAGATCTCATCATGGACTTCATCCGATGACTGTTCCAAGTGGTGGATGAGTTTCTTGAGGAAGCTCAGCTGGTAGTGGAAGTTGATTGGATAGACCCTGTTGAGACTGTGGTTGTACGTTTTGTCAAGGAGGTATTTCTGATCGTCCCAGGTAAGATTCGTAACAATTTGCTGAAGAATTGGAACAATTAATCGTTTCCAGCGGATTCGCAGACTAATCATACTTGCCAATTAATGTGGTTTACTGAGTAACAGCTGAGGAATTGCCTTTCTATGATGCTGAGGTTAGTTTTAATGTCCATGGTTATTTACGAGTTATGTACTTATTGAAAAAATTATTGTTTATAAATTAGGTTTTTGGTATAAAAAAGACCTAACCACATGTACTTCCTACTTATTGAAATTTGATATACCTATGTATTTTGTTTGACATTTAATCGTTGGTTCTGTTTGATTTCACAGTGCGTTGCAAAGTACGATTAGATGATTTTAATAGTAGCTCTTAAACTAGACTTAGGGCCCGATCTACATCAAAAATCTGGTGTCTGTTGCTCGACTTGAGTGAGTGTGGTGGAATTTCGGAACATTTTCAACTGCAAGGAAACACCATCGGGGTCTATAATTGTGTGCATATTAATATCTAAGTAGTTACAAATGCTTAGAAATTTGGACTCATATTTCAAATGATCGGACAAATTAAATGTTTTCAGGGTTTTCAATAGGTTCTCTTTAGCAATCCAGTGGCTCTCAAAGTACGTATAATAAAAATATAAAGATCCGATTCACCATTTTCCTTTAACGTTGATCCGGTTTTTTTTTATGTTTTTTCCACTTCAGACAGAAATATAAAATTCTGAAGATTGATTCATTTTTGTTGTATCCTATCCCATGTCGTTCTCGATATTTTTGCAGATCTACACATACTACCACAATACCAATATGCTTTGCACAGCTGTTTTAGGTCATTTTAAGAAGTTTGCTTTCAAGCCAAATGCGCAAAGTTTCGTGAAAACCAAAATAACGAAATACATAGATAGATATAATTTTGGAAGAATTATTATCTTCATAGTCTTCCTCGTCATCAATTTCGTTGCGCGTTCCATTAGCAGCGTAAAATCTGAGATCTGAAAAAGATTTCTGGTGGTCCCAATGGAAAACGACATCGGCGAAAGTAAAATACAACAACTAATGTCACCTGCTCCGAGTCAGTCTGACATTATGCCAGCGTTTTAAGTGCTAGTTAGACGTCTTTGCTTTGCTTTATCTCAATTTGGTGAAATATCTCGTGAATCGTGTCCTTAAGGCTCGATTCTGGGTCAAATACCCGGGTTTACTGGTGTTACAGGTACTATGCATGCAAAAAGTAATTTGGACTGTGAACAAATTGTAGATGTACCCCTACCTAGTTTAAAACTGTAAAAGTGAAACTGGGACCCGGTTCCTATCGAAAATCCGGTAGTTCCTGTAAGTTTTTTAAAACTTACATTAATCCGGAGATTTTTAGTTTACCGATCGTCTAGGCTGATTTCTTTACCTTTCGCAGAGCAAACTCATTACTGTACAATAAACTTCTTCGTACAATCCCAAGCGAATGTATCTTTCTAAATGCAAACTAAACGAAGTAACGACAAAGTTGTTGAAATTACGTAGCACACTTAATTGCAACTACCGCCGCCTTTGCGTGGCATGATCCTGTTCTAAGAGATTTTTTCTGATGCATGCTGATTATAATTATACACAGGGCCTACCAGTGTCCGTTAATTCGTGCCTCCATTATAATTAGACAAAGTGTGCAGCAGGTCATTGACATGATTGCGCCGCAAATAATATAGATGAAGACTCACTTCAGAGTGTCTTAATCGTCAACAACAATACGGTCTGGTCTTGATGCGGTTGCCTGCCATAATTGGCTAATTGAATGAGCACATCCAAAGGTCCACCGTCCACCAGTCCACTCTATCATTGTTGCGTGACAATTTCTCCAGAATTGCATTGGCGTAATGGCAAATTGATTGACAATGCGTCTGCAAAAACGATTTCGATGGCTTGAGCACGTAGTGCCATTCACTTGAAAGAAATGCGTTCGAGAAATGCAAATGATAAAGAAGCGCCTATACTACTCATCGGTTATTCGTGTTCCAGAGGTCGATGAATTTTTTCAATGGAAGTCGAGGAGGTCCAGTCCAAACTACACACAGTGTTCGCTTTTGAAACTTGAGAGAGTTTTGGTTGGCTATGGCTTGTATTCTATGGTTCAATGAATAATGGGTTGAGTAGTAGGTACAGTCTAGAGTGCGCTGTCGGTTTTGTTTACAATCGAAACGTTTTCCGCGAGAGAAATCGTGATTTCGATTTCAATTCTGACAAAAATCGTGGTGTGACTTAAATTATCCACGGAGTGTTATTTCTATATCCTCTTGCTGTCGGATTTGTTCTTGTTGTGTGCGAGATGAGACTGCTGATTTTGAATGATTGACAGACAGAAATCTGATGGTTGGTGCAATGACAGGCATTTTTGAGTGACATTGTTATGTGGTATTCGTTTGGGCGCTCTCAGAGCACTTTTTTTGCCCTCAGAGCAATTTTTATGTTCGTTTGGTACCAAAAAAAGCAATCTTTTTCAGATTTCAGAGCACTTTTGCGAATCTAGATATTTTCTCAGATTTGCCCTCAGATTTACCAATACAAGTGCATTTGACTTTGACAAGTGGTGCAGTTTGTTTACATTTTAGTAAAATATTTCTACAGCAAAGAAAGGCATTGCATCGGGTGAATCTATTTTCGTAAATTATTTGTGTGCAAACATTTAGAAATCAATCGGGACGGAAATTTCGAATGTTTCAATACAAAATTTAACCAGTGAATCGAAAGCGCATAGAAAAGTGTCGAAGACTACACATATTACAGTCGCACGAATATCAACACAAAAAAAGAGCAAGAGCGTTTTTATGTTCGATTAGGCACACGAAATCTGAAATCTGAGGGCAAATCTGAAGAAGCCCAAACGAATACCACATTACACTTTCCCTTTCATTACAATTGCAATGGGCGCTACGCTTCACAGAGAATATCTTGATGGAAGGGAAACTTGTTGTAGGCTGTTTTGTCAATAGTGAGTTATGACAGTCGGTTTTAATGTGTGTGCAAAGACTTTAATATTTTTCTCAAAGGTAGGTCATATTCTTTTTTTCATCAATAATATGACGTTCAGTACCTAGTTGTTTTCAGTGTAGCTAAGGATCTCATTTTGACAGTTTGAAGTAAGATTGGGTTCATTTAAAAGTAAAGTCGCTCATTGACTTCAAATACTCGATGGCGGTCTTTAACCAAGGATAGATTCGGTGCCGGTGTCATAAAAAAAGTCTCCGCACTATCCGGAGTGTTACAAATCAAGCTTTACACATTCCTAGACCCACTTCTCCAAAGAAGCCATCGAATATAAAAATCATCGACCCCAGAAGACCTGAAAGGAACAAAAAATATGCAATCTTTTCGTTCACCTATAACCACCGCTATCAAAATTAATCACGTTCGGCCAGAAAGGCGCAAAGCCCGCGCCCTGTTATCAACGAACCATAGCTAAGCAAAAAATTGATTTGCCCCGATAAACAAAGAAAAACGAAAATTATTTATGGCGCCTCTTTCAAAAACTCACCCTGCGATGCCGAAAACAACATAATATCCTTCCCAAAGATCGATTTGCGCGAATTCCCATCATGAGCGCGGATGAAACTCTGCCCTACACTTCACATCCAATACAGTGCATCTCGCCATCAAACACCGTCAAACATAACAAGAAAATTTATTCGTGCATCAAAAAAATGGCGTAAAAAGAAAAAAAAAAAGGACTTGCGCGCCAACACGGTAAGTGGTAACACACACCATATCCTTTCGCTGTCTGACTGACTGCTTGTTCGACAAATTAACAATGATCACGATCGAAAAGAAGGCAACACAACAACACAAAATTGAAGTCGCCGAGCAAGAGACCCAGTGCGCCAGTGAAAAACGAACACACCATAACCACTCAACACAGTGTTGATCGGCGAAAAGCGCTCTAATGAAAGGATACCCGTACCCGCCGCAAAGGGCGCACTCTTGTGCCGAAAAGCCCCCATGCCCATCGATGTGAAATTGCTTCCCAGAATGCAAGTGGACATGATCAGCACGGAGTGGTGCGCATACAGATAATGTAGTGTAATGTCTTCTCAGATGCGATTCAGCCACAATTATTTTTAATGAATTAATGATCGAGTTCGATGATCAACTCTTTTGTTTTTTTTTTTCTCTCTTGTTCTGATCATCAGCGTTATTCCCACAAATATGGCTCACATGCGGCGTTATTGTGATTCTTTCAAATTTTTGACAACAATCAGTTGATGGATTGCGGTTTGGATTTTGGCGATAGACAAACACACACCCAGATAGAAGATTAATTAACGCTGGCGTGCGGATTTCTTCAAGTCTAGTGCGGCACTCATACATAGATTAAACGGTGATAAACGCGCGCCTTGGCATGGAGAAATTTGTTTCGGCAACAAATGAATTACTTTCACCCTCGGGAGACGGGTTAAGCAGGATTTATTGTATGTATCGCAATGATTCTTGAAATTAATTTGAATGTTGAGAAATTGGTTTTGTACACTTACTGGGTGATAGATCATGTGCGGTAGAGGCGAATCAAATTGGCACATACGCCTCTGTCTAGCTCGCAGCTGATTGAGGCTTCAGTTTCGATGGATCCAGTCCCACGTAGGCTTTGATTTATGATCTATTATGGGGAAGACTTTTTTTTCGCAGCGAAAGGTGTGGATTTTTTAGGTGCTTGAAGCCTAAAATTTTGTAAGATGTTCTTTTGAGCTGTTAGGGGGCAGGAGAGCGTTCTTGACAGACCCAGTTGGATCACCATGTGTGAGAGCTTTTGTGTTTTTGTTTGCACAGCTCCTCGACTAGAGACGAACAGGAATACTACTACACAGTCAAACCTAAGTTAACAAACGAGCAACCACCCAAAGCCGTCCTATGGGCTAGACGGCAGTCCAAAAATATTATTAACCGGAACCACATCGCTAATGAGATGATTTGTATGCAAACATTGCCAGTCGATGACGATGGCTTCAAAACCCCCTCAGCGTCATGGGGAGCTATTTTGGAGATCAATTCAAGAAGATGACTCTATACGGCCCACAGTTGGTGCGTCCACTTCACAGCGTGCACTCGCCTACTTAAATCCATTTTCATGATCACCTATTCAGGAGGGCGATCTTCAATTGTCGGACTGATACTCTCACAACCCATTAACGTACTCATGGTGGCCAGCTGCTGGCAATTATAATGCAATTCTCTCAATATTTTAATGCGGCGAAGATCTGACACATACTGTCTTGATGATGGGCAAACATCAGGCCAACAATATTGCTTGCGCATTCGTTAGGTACCATGGTCAGGTGGCCGCCTTGACCTTAGCTAGCGGGAGGCACTTTTCCAGATGAATTTGTTTCTGGGTTGTTTCTTGATTATCCAATTTTGTGGACCTCCGAGGTTGGATGCACCACACTCTTACTGATATATAAATGAGGTTCTCCTCTCGACTGCCCGCTGCTGCTGGAGGAGGTTGAACCTGCCAAACCTAACGAAGTTGTAATTTATTATTTCATGCCCACTTTTTGTATGTACTCTCTGTACACCTTAACACACTCACAAAGGATATCGAATTTGTTTTCCAATTTAATTTCGAGTTCCAGTTTGACCCGAGGCCGAGATAAGTCGAACTTCGTTGCTTTGTAATTGGCATCGACAAGGATTCAAAGGGTTGGGGCCATTCTGACATCTAATTTTGTTTCGTTATGCGCATGTCAGTTCGCATTAGGAATGGCGTGGGCTATGAAATGCACTCCGAGCTGAATTTTCCGCTGTTAGTCCCTATACTTACCCAGTGTGGCAGAAGCAGCAAGCAAATTCACGGCTAATTGCAATCTGAGCCCGGCACCAGGGCGATTGCACTCATCAAGTTCTTGAAATTGATTAAATCTATCCGCCCCGTTGTCTCTGGGTGCGTGATAGCGCTCAATTAAATTCCAGTGGCATCACCCAAATTATCCTGTTTCAGCGAGAAAAGAAAACGACGTCAAGCCATTCACAACACAAATCATAATCAACGCCACCTATTAACGAGAAGCATTCTGACAGATCGCGTAACCGCACAGCGAAAAGGGTGAGTGGCTTTGTCAAATTGACGTGAGAACACATGGCGCGACAACAGAGAGCAGACCAGACTCCCCAAGAGGAGTGTCGGCGAATCATCTTATACCGACACGGGAATATACTCTTTCGCACGACACAACTCACTGCTGACGATCATTTGTGATGCGATGAAGTACGATCTGGGTAATTATTTTGCGATGAAGTGCAATTTCAGATACGCAGTCGAGTACACTCTATGTGTGTGTGTTGAGACTGTCAGCCGTAAAGAGTCTGATTACTGTTTCGTGTGGACGAGAAACGGGACCCTCTGCGCGGTGCAATTATTAAATTAAGTCTTTTCATGGTCACGTAATTTCGTTGCCCGCCATGATACCGATGATATGGGATGAAGCTGTTCGGGTGTTTTTCATTATTATGTATTTCTGATTCATATCTTCGAAATGAACTGGACGTCAGCGTCGGGTATGACATGACTGAAATCTGTAGCTTTAATCGATTGGAACAAGTGAAGTTCTAAGTGAAAAGACTTGGGGAAATAAGTGTAGCGGGCTAGGAGTATATTCTGAGTTTTTATGAGTGAGCAGGGACCATACTTTATCCAATAGAATCCTGGTGATTGTCATGATGAATAGTGTGATGGGGTACACTGTAGGTGACAGTTGGTAGCAATGAGGCTTGAAAATGAATATAGGGCCGAGAATTGTTTTACGAGGTTTGATTCTGGGCGCCAGCTACTGAAAGTTCGAGGTAGAGTGCCACGCTAGTGGGTGGAAATATAAATGAATTACAAAAAAAAAACACACTCGGCCAAAAGTTATCTACCTGGGCTATTCCTGCCATGGGCACCTTACAAACGCGCCGTTAGTCTTCAACTTACTTTCATCTAGAGTTTTGATGGCGAAAATCAATTTGATTCATTTGTCAATCGCCTTTTCCTTGCGTTTGAAGGCAATTGAGGAGTAAAGCCTTGTTAGGGAACGCTTGGAAATTGTGAATGCTAATTATCCCAGTCCTGCCTGTGGTTAAGAGAAGGCGGATACAAATATCTGTTTTAATTTACAACAGTAGGATTCTTTTTGTTTTCGGTCATTGAATTGACGGGATTTGGAGGAGATTTGATTTAACTTCTCCACGAGCTGTATACGTGTAGTGACATTTGACGTAGTCAGAAAAGCAGGAACAATCATTGCTAATTGTTGGAACACAGCCGAGCTACCTGAACGCAGTCCAGTAAGGTACTTAACTGAACGCACCAAGAAGGGGCAGTCAAACTTTGCCACGTTTTTGAACTCTCTCTTTTTTAGGCCCATCGAGGAAGCGTGCAGGCAGTACCAGATTTTGTGCATTAAATTAGAGCAACTAAAAATATGAATATTTATTAAGAAAATCTCTTGAATAAAATAAAACGGACAAAATAACAACGCTAATATTGCTAGATTTTGGTCTTGAGTTTAGATTTTGGAGGAAGCAGAAAACTTGTGGGTATCTTAAAATATTTGAAAAAGTCCCCCCCTTAAGTATTCCTCATTTGTCTGTGTTGATTAATAACAACTTGAGTAATGCCAAGTTAAGACAGTCAAATTAAGAAAAAGATGCGCAAATAGGTTAAAAACGCTCCCGAAAACTAGGCGGGATAGTAAGCAACACAACCTAAGCACCTTCTTGGGGTCTTAAGAAAAATTTCACAAAAGGTTTTACCAAACTCTGGTCACTAGGTTACACGTCAACCGGCAACATTCCTTAAACCCTGTTAACTAATACAGCTATTGATTAACTTCTGGGCAGACAGCCTTGGTGACATATTTGGCTACTTTAGCTCCATGGTAGGGTTCAAAGTGAAAATAAATGGCCGTCATCGCTCATTTTGAATAACTAAGGGCCGGTCTGTTCACAGCTGGTTAAATCTTTGGCTAGGTTACCATAGATTTAGGTTAACCCATGATTATAAATCAGTGATAACTAATGAGTGTGCAACAAATCGTTCCATGTTTCCAGTTTATTTGTCAATTTAGTGATTGACCGAATCCATGGGTAATTTTTTGTTGTGTTTTGGGTCCTTTTGTTTTTAATAAGTAATTTGCTTGGGAAGATTTCTTATTAATGTATTTATTTTTAGTAATCTTACCAAACACAAAAAAATCCAATAATACAGGAATTTTTTAAGAACTAAAGAATGAAACTTTGTTTTTGTGAGACAATAAGTAATTTTTTGAAAACAAAACCGAAATAAAGCAAAAATCAATAAAACCAATAAAATTTGTTACAAATTAATAGGCCTCATGCGAATTAATTCAACGACAATCCTAATTTTCGTAATCTCTCAATATTTCCTCTAAGCGTGTGCTTTGTCTCAATTTATGAAAGAATGTTGAAAATAATCTTAATTCATCCTTTGCATCCATAATTTTGTTAGAAATCTTAACCATTACCTTCAATTGACTGGTGTGTAGTGTATTCTACCTATATACATGTGTCAGTTGAAAATGTCAACGAATCCGATGTGAACGATTTTATTGGTTCCCTCCATCTGGCGTTACGTATTCGATCGTATTATTATTTGTAATTTTCTTTTTGTTCGCACAATATTGTACAAATATTTTTGTGTCCCTAAAAAATCTTGAACAAACCAAATTACAGAAAATCAGTGGTTAAATCTCATTCACCGCTCAAAATCGGCTGGTTATCGATTTCTCTGGTTAACTAACCATAACCACTGATTCTCTGATTAATATTTCGCTGAACAAAAACATTCGCTGGTTACCAGCTGGAATAACCGGTGATTAAAGATAACCAAGATTGAACAAACCGGCCCTAAGTCCGCATTCATACCATCGTTGTTCCTTTCACGTTCTATTATCATTAGCTATCATTCAAAAGGGCTTCCAAGCGGCTCGCATCTTTCCTTGCGGTGATTGCTGCTTTAGCACATATTTCTATCGGCGGTCGTTAGATCAAATAAGTTGGATTGCCAAGTGAAGCGACATTTTCTTTGCCAGAATATTGATGCATAAGAGGTCGATAATGGAGATGCAAGTCACAATCGACTTCCCTCTGTGTCCGGTTAGCATTCCCATTCCATTTATCCATACCTTCGTTCGAGCAAAGACCTAATGAACACATCCATCACATTTTAATCACAACCATCAGGAGATAATCAGAACCATGTATTGTGGTACATCCACCATGAGCTGAAAATATTTCGGCCCAGTCACCACTGACCCCGACTTCAACTAGGTACAAACTCTGTTTGAACTACGGCATTACACACAAGTGATTTCTGCCTGGTTATGTAACTCCCCCCATCAGTGTCATAGCTTCAACTTCTGTCAAACACTCAAAACCACAATCGACTCAACTATGTGCCAACCAACTGGACTACAGACACTGCCATTACGAAACGGGACATACAATAAAAAAACATGAGAAATACAAATTTCAGGAAAATCCATTTCCCTGTCCATCGATCAAAGATCCTGTCCCGTCAAAGTGTACACCGTTTACGCTATCAATTAATCTCTACGGTACAGTATGTGCACGCGCGCAACCATTGCATATGTCTGGATCAGATAACCTGCACTAATGGCCAGTGGCTTACAGCTCCAAGACGTGTTTCGCTATTTTGAGTCTATTTGTATACATCTTCATGGATTTCCTTCAACTTAACACGGCTACCGCCATACCAGTCCCGGAAGCAATCCTTACTTAGCGTGGCCAATTCAATCTGTTCAACGGTGACATTTCCACCTAAGAAAGCCAAACAGCATAAAAAGCCTGACCAATTGAATTGGCCAACTAGTTGGTTGGCTTTGCGCCAAGTTAGTTGCGCTGATTTACTCTCCTACAGTGTATCGGAATAACAACAAAAACGAGTTAACCAAGGGGATAACTTTCTCCGGAGAGTTTTCCTCGAAAACCCGTGCACCAGCCGACACCGACCGACCACAGCCACCCATCCCAAATTGGCTAATAGATATTTTCACTTTTCACACCTTATTTGCCCGGCGTGTCTCGCGCCGATTGACACCACGGTGATAAGAGAATAAAGTTTCAACAGACCTCAGAGGTACAGGGAAAGGGGATAGAATTGCAAGCGCATGTGCAGCTGCCAAAAGTGCCCTTGCAACTTTCACATGGCTTATCCCAAAAATGGTCTCGCATCATAGACAAATGTAGTCACAGACAATTTATGAACTCTTAACAGCGACAGAGCACACAAGCGAACAGCGGCCTTAGACTGTGGAGTTTATATTGGCACAGATACTGTATCTAATGCGCTGGGGCTCTCCGGTAGACAGACAGTCGGACGAATTGTAACATCCGCGCAACGAATATTCATGCGCCGCCGCAGCAACAATGCGCTTCCATTGTTGCAACTGCTCGCGCACAACTCGAAGTCGTTTACCACGCATACGAGTATACCTATACGGTAAATAGCTGTGTATTGTCATTGTGGGCCGTGGATTTTTATGATTCGATGCGGGTTTCGTAACTCGTACTTAAGACAAAAGAGCACACTCCGCTCTGCGTCGCTTTAAGGTTTGGCACAGATATCTATGCGCCTCAAATGGATGTCGCACGCTAGTTTTTCGTAATCGCAGGGGAGTCGTGTTTACTCGATTCGATTGGTACTTACATCATCATTTTGATTTAACTCTTTTTGAGTGGTTAATTGGTTTCAAGGGAAACCTGCAGTGTATGATTGACGGTGAGTCCCTTTGGGAGACTGGCTTCAATTGGCCGCAATTGATGGGTGTCATTGGGCGCAATTTATGGGACAACATTTTCGGTTGTTTGTTTGCATTGAGCCAATTAATTACAAACAGCCTCGTGAGGGCGTTTTCTGATTAATACGATGCCATCTTTATGTTGGGGCAAATCAATTTGAGCACGGATGTCAAGTTTCAAAGAAGTCTACACACGAGGCAGACATTTCTCAATTTGTCGATTCTATTGATTATTTGATGGATTCCACCGTTTTTTTTGTTTATTTGGGTCATAAATTTCCATTGCTCGAAGATTTCCCTTGCGGTGAAAACTTCAGCTTTGCGGTAAGTATGGATTTTACGATTTTACCACAGACCTACTTTTGTGGATGGATTATAGGTAGGCGTTCCCTGCTCCCATTGATAGAAGTGATCATAAGCCCAGTTTTACGATCTGGATAGATTAGAGGTTGACAGTAGGGAAATCTGTCCGATTTATGAGCGGTGAATGCCGACAGTTTTAGCTAATCAAGAGTGTGACAAAATGATGGCAATGGGTGAATATAAGGACGAGGTAGAATGATGGACATCTAATTGCATAGCTACTTGAAAAAAAAAAGATATAGTTCGTTGAACTATGCGAGCTTGTAGGTAACGTATTTTGCAGGATGCTAGATGTTAGAAACACATTTTGAATCGTCTATGAAATGAGTTATAGAAGTCAATTATAAAAGTCAGAAGTGGACCCATGCCCTAACCGACCAGCTAGATCCAGGCTACTCGGTTCATGCCTTTATCTGCACACGTCGTGTTACTAAAGTCCCCATTCAACTCTAAGATGTGGCACCTTACCTAAGGTCGTCCTTTACCGCCGTGTTTCTCCAAAGTTAAATTGGTATTTTAAAGCCATTACGACAGTATATTTCTCAGCCATTAGTGGATTGAATTGAACCTTTTCGGCAAGTTTCTCATTGGATATTCTTTTCTTGCTTCCTTCGATATAAACTGGACTGAAGATCACACGACGAATTGTTCGCTGAAAAGACTTGAGTGCATTTTTGTTCACCTTTAACAAGACGGTTTTTATAGAACAGCTACTTATAGTTGCTCGTAGAAGGGCTGTACTACATGATTGTATATTCAGCCTTTTGAAATAGTTTTATTGAGTATTTCTCTGCTTTTCCTAGGAGTTGGTTTCATTGCTGAGGTCATCACAGAGCCTAAGTCGGCCAAGTCGATAAATCCCTTTAAAATGATATCAGTCCATTTTGAAGTTCTGTCCAAGGCGACTTTTCTTAGAGCCAGCATTTTATTGTTAAGGTTCCATCTACCACTAGACCCATCTTTGCAGGTTTCACCTCAATACGTAACAACTCGCCGAGTCACATTATATAGCTCGTATAAAACCTCCCCCGACATCGAAAGGTAGATAGTATTCTTCCTGACCTACACGGAGCGAAAGTTCTCCAACTTTGACCTGCAAAAACGGACGAGATGATAGCACTGTAAATGGCGTGTCTCTATACCTTTGTGATATCAAAGCCAACCTGAAAAGCATTGAATATAGGGTTTTGCTTTGGAAATTTCATGGTTAACCTTCAAAACTTGTCTCAATCAATGATAGAATTTTTTCGGTCTAGGAATGAACTGTCAGATTCCTGTCGATCAACTTTAGGCGTTCGTAGATTATTGCAGACAAAATCTATCAAGCGAAGAGTAAGCGCTTTGCAGTTGGGACCCTTTTTCTTCTGAGAATTTAGAAATTATCTCTCCTCCTCTGCAAACAAAAATCCATAAGCAGCTTTTCTCTAAGCCCGGGTCCGTGTGTGTAGTGTCGCGAGCTATGCCTGATGCGTAGCTCTATGAATTGGCCGGCTCTATTAACCTATGGGATTCTAATTGGTGGTCCCTTGGTGAACAATCGCATTTTCATTTTAAAATTCTTTTTTATTTGTATTCTTAATTAAACTTATATACTAGACAAAAACGATTAAATCTAATTTAAAACTAACATTTATCTTAATCTAGCTTACTGGCTCTTAGCGAGCGCTCTAAACTAAACCATATACTTAAAATTATTGCCTTTCGGCCTTAGATCTATCTATATTTAATTTTGTTTGTTTTTTATTCTTCAAGAAACTCGCATCCAGAGGTCGAACTTCGGATGCCTTTCTAAAAACGCAGCTATTGAACTTCTCGACTAGAACCTGGTGGTATACAGGACTTACATAAGTTACCTAAGTGAAACGCAGTAAACAAAGGTGGACTATTGCGATCGCTCAGGCTTTTGATGTCAAACTTTTTTGCGTTATCATTTCTTTGCTGATGGATGGTTTGGGCAACCTTTACTGAGTAAATTTTGTCTGGAGTTGCCTGTAGCTCCTTTTGGTTTACCAGGCCGAAGCGGAAGGTGTTTCGACTGAAAATTTTGTTATCACGCTCCTTCCAAAGTAATCTGATATGCTTTCTTTCCACCCAATAAGTATGGTTGAATATTTAGTCCGTATTTGAAAAGCTGCAGCCATCAGAGCGGTTGGGATATCTCTTCTTAAGCTGTTAACAGCTAGATTGACCTCCTTTTACACCGGGTAATAGAATTCGTTTTTGGTTATTTTCTTCTTCTCTGCCACTCCCTCTGCCTGATGGCTTTTTAACATCTTCTGAAATAAATGTAAATATATGTCTCCCTGGCGCTATGGTGATTAAATTCCCTTCGCTATATCAAGGACTTTCCATTTCGGTCTTCAAATACCAATATCCAGTTGCCTGACTTTCTATTGTTTCTTGTTCATATTTTTGACAGGATTATCACATTTCTCGAAAGCTAACTGGTGGACCTTATGCCGGTGTGCTTTTATATTTTATGCTTTTTTGACACGGATGGCGAAAAGCCATCGAAAAGGTGTCACAAATACAGTATTATTTGTCCGTGGAACAAAGTGAATCGCTCTAGCTTCAACGGAGTTGGGAAATATTACAAAATATTCTCCAAATTGAATTGTCGTTGCAGTTTAATAAAAACAAAATAAAAATTATTTCAGTATGCACAGGTTTGTGAAGAAAGTTCGTGCGTTTGTCATGTGCGTTTAAATGGGAGGAGGAGTCGAAAAAAAAGCCAAAAACCTCAAAAAGAACCAAAAATTAGTCAGGGATGTCAACCTCTGCTTTTGAACAGACATCATTTGTTAACAAATTCACAAAGAAACCAGCAGGTGGCGCACACTGTATATGGCATTGAGTTTATAAGTTTGGAGCGCTCGCCTAGAGCCAGTAAGCTAGAATAAGATAAATGTTAGTTTTAAATTAGATTAAATCGTTTTTGTCTAGTATGTAAGTTAAATTAAATATTTCAATAAAAATTAATTTAAAAATAAAATAATTAAATCAAATTGCGTCACTCGAAGCTTTCATTCCGAAAACTCAAAAATCATCGAACAATGATGTCATTAAATGTACTAAAGGGTGGTTATGTTTTAAGGGCCGATGTTGATTTTGAATAAAACACATCGTTATCATATCACGAAAGTGAACACCATTCACAGTAATTGCCTGACCGGCCTGATTTTGGAAATAATACGGCCCTTTGATGCCGCCAGCCCATAAACCGCACCAAACAGTCACTCTTTGTGGGTGCATTGGTTTTTCGACAATCAGTCTTGGATTATCATTCGCCCAAATGCGGCAATTCTGCTTATTGACGGATCCACTGAGGTGAAAATGTGCCGAAAAAAATTGACCGAAAAAATCACGAAGTGCACGATATGCATTTCGATTTGAACGCCCATTTTCATAATAAGCCTGGATAACTTTAACGCGTCGCTCGATTGTGTATCTTTCCATGGTTCAAATTGAATTAGTATGAAATTGAGAAATGTGAAATGAAATGCAGAAAAAAGATTGACATTTAGGTGTGGTTCACATTCAACATCGGCCCTTAAAATTTAACCACCCTTTAGCTGTAGCACCGCAAAAAATACCAACCAACTTCCTTAAATCCATTCGCCAAATTCCTCGAAACTCTCAAAAGCACCCACGTGCGGTTCGGATGCCAATAACCATGCCAACATCACTTTGTCCATAAAACGGTGCACTCTTAATGCCGCAAATAAATCCAAGCCGCGGTAAATGTCTCTGTGATATTTATGTCCCGATTGGAATTCGATTAATTTTTATGATTCAATCTGAAAAGATATACCATTTATGCTGTATATATAGCTAATCCATGTCAGTCTCCTATTATAGGCCAGTCGGGGGCCCGTTCATTCGAAACACCATTAGCCTTGAGATAAACCTCAATTTGCAAAACATTCATGTTCACTTGAGGGTGACATGTACGAACGGTGCTCATGAATGGACGTTTGGACAGGCTTTTAATTACTTTTCCACTGCGTTCTCAAATTGGGTGTATTTGCGACAGACTCTGCACCAGAATCGATTGCAATTAAAAATATGCCGAAAGGATTTACGTTTCGGCGATAGCATCTATATGGTCAGCGTCAGATAGCAGTGCTGAACTTGTTCGGGGCCTCAAACTCATTCGGATAACCGGGTAAGGTACCGTTGAGAAGAGATAAATCATAGACCAGGATTTATAAAGTGACAGATTAGATATACGTCTCGTTGCAATGACGTAATGCACAGTACGAACATTGGAACCATCTGCACATGAAGTAAACGAAGCGAATGTCATTGAAGGCATAGTCCCCGTAACCGTGGAGTATAGATTCAAGTCGGTCTGTGCCTCGTTGGTGTATAAATGATCTTTAAAGTGTTGCGGATACAGTTTATGTGACGATGATGATGACGACGCGATGGCCTATTGGCATATCACGACTTATTTTCCTATCGATTTTCACTTTCATGGCACACATTGACACGTTGGCCCTCACGTTTGGGACTCACTTCGTTCGAAGTAGGTGCGAGGGAGGCGCAGATGCAAAAGCAGCTATTGGTGGTTATGAATATGATTGCTAAAGTTGTAGATACGTGAACGATTGCTAATGGAATGGTGATGTTTACCACTGCTTTGACAAATACTATGAGTTAGTGGGGTTATGACCTGTGATTGTCAACGCAATTGCATGCAACTTAGTCTTGAGTCTATTTGGCAATCCCTGCACCAAAAGACTTGAATAGTTGTGCTTCAGAGGCCAGCACAAAAATATTGTGTCACAATTTGAAAGGTGTCTCTGGAGAAAATACTGCTACCGACGCTATAAATATGTAGGGGGGACTGCGGTTAGCCTCGTTTGGGCATAGATCAATCGAAGGGCTTACAATACAAAGATACAGAGATGTGTACCTTTAGCGAATGTGCAGTCTTCTTAGACCTCAGTATAGTCCCTACAAGATTACACTCAATGTTCGTTGTAAGTTTTTCTCCGAAGCCACAAGATTAGCGGACTACGTAGACATACTAACCTTACCCTTGTAGTCTTCTTCTATACTTTCGCTGTAGGGCGGCGACTATGTATTACTTCATATTTTAGTTAACTTGACTTTATTTCATACAATCATAACATTTTTTACAATACCCATTTCTTGGCATGTCATCAGGATCTGTCACTTTGACTTCTTCGATTAAAAGACGCATATCTAATCAGCCTTCCTCTGCCAAGAATCGTCGGACTTGGAAGGCTCGCTCTTGCCTGAGCTGAAAAATTGTGTGGTCCTCATTTTGGCCAGAAGGGCGAGCTATTTCGACAGCCAAAAAGCCCGAATAGGAGCTGGTATCAATAATCTCTTGGCGGTTGCTACTGGCGGCCGCTTTATCCATTGAGGTCTCACTGTAAACTCGTTGGACAAAGCCGATCTTCCCAACCTATTTTGGGAACGTTAGTCGCAGACAGTGATGCCAACTGAGGCTTTTTCATGACTTTTAGGCATTATTTCATTAGCTAAGGCTTTGGCGTGTTCCTATTTTATTTCAAATATTTTTTTGATTCAACATGCCTACTGACCTTTTATCTTTTTAAACATTCTTAAAAAATCTTGGCCAAAAAGAATTTCCTTTGTAACCTAGGTCTTAAAGAATGTTCAAACACTGCCCAATTTGCATTCTTTAAAAATAATTCCAACTTCCACTTCCAGTAAGTGGATTGGAATTGGAAACAAATTTGAAAGCTGTTTGTTCTTTGTTCGTTACTTTGCTTCGGCTGGGTTTTTTTGTTTTCAAGAAAGAGTTTGTTCTTAATTAAAAAGAGTAAGTAAATCATAACCTCATTTTATTATTTTGTCTTGAAAGTTAGAACTATATTCAACAGATTATCACTCTAAAATGGATAAAACAGAACAGAAGATGATAAAAGTCATGATTTTTGTTCCTATTGAGAATTTCTTTTATTTTTTTTTTGTTTGATTCACACATTTTTTTGTTTATTTGTTAACATTTGTGTTTAATTTTTAATTTTTACTGTTCCAGTTTGCCTAAAAACATATTTTAGGCATTATTTTATTGAAAAAGGAATTTTTTTTAAAGTCAGGCATTTTTTCGTCAAAATTGGTTGGCAACGCTGGCTCAAATATGTTTTTTTTGCATCAAATGCCATTATTGGTAGTGAAACTAATTTTTGTTTGTGCATTCATTTCGCATGTTGTGTTAATTTACGCCAAACGAATTTTTTGGAAATGCTTTTATAAAATATAAATTATATTTAATAAACACAAAAATATCAAATAACTGTGCGTTTGTGGTAGGTGGTAATATTACTTCTTCTACTTCCGTTTTATTGCTTGGAGAGAATGTTTTAGGAAGTGTGAATATGTCTACCTTTGCTATACCCCAATTCTCAAAAATTCTCGCATACGTTTTTCTGTCAAAATCTCCGCTGCGCCTGAAATTTGCAATTCTCCAAATCCGCATACGAGAAATTCGCTTTGAATGTTCCTCGTCTGTGTTTCCAATGTGGATCTGGATCTCGTATACGGAATTATGAGTTTGATAGTGCAAAAAAAATAAGAGTCAAACTAAAATAAATCAAACAATTTAACTGAAAGCACTTATTGAATGATATCCCTTCGCATTGACATAAATATGTTTGGTCGGAAAGAGTGCCATTCGTTCAAAGCAGTCTTGGGACTCTCGGGTTTCGCCTAACTGCTTCATTTATAATCCAACAAGTGCTGAGCTCATATTGCCCATGGTAGCCTGCGAAAACCCATATAATGTTCATTAAACATAAACACACAAGTATTTCTTCTTTTTTTTTTCAATCGAAAACACCAATTCCCAACCAATTTAAATTTGAATATTCTGTTTTTTTTTTCGCAACCTGTCAAAATGGTTTACTTCAAGTGCTGTACGATTTTACCTCATTCGGAAGGTGAATAAAGTTTGCGCACAGGTGGAAAAAAAAACCCGAATACCTAACAATTTTCCTATGCGCAAATTTCAGGCGGAATTTTAGAATTGGGGTCCAGGCATTAGAATTGGTGGTGATCGGTGGAATTGGACGAGGAATCTGAATTTAGGAAGACACATAGAAACATGATTTCAGCAGTCCCTCTGAAGACATTTCGGATTTGCACCAGATAATTTGACATTTTACCGTGTAAAATAATTTTACTTACGAAACTAATCACAGGTCACAGCTGATCGGTCGGTTTCATAGCAAAAAGTAATAGATTTCAGTGCTTTCTGTAATAGTTTATCGAAATTTTTACCTTTTTAGACACAAACCTCGTTCAGTAAATGTTTCTAAATAACAATTTCAGGAACGCCACGTAGAAAAAACATATAAAAAAAATCTGTGCGCGATGTTTAACTAAACAACATCGTGGAGGCACCCAATGGGAATCGAATGAATACGGCTGTGTAAGTGTATATGTGTAAAAAGTATGCCTTCACTTTCGACAAAGCCCCAGGCATATACAAGTACATAAACCTATATAGTTTCCTTTTAAAATACCGATCGTCAGCTGTAGTTGGACAGGAAAAATAACGTCTAGTCAGAAGGCCACCTACTTAAGTTCCAGATCAAGCCAGAAGAGATCTCCATATGGTGGTGGAAAAATCGATCTTCGACCAGGAAGGCATCCAGTTGGAGAAATGAGTGTGGATCAGTATTCAGATAATTAAATGATCTCTGCGAAAACTCTGTAGACGTCTTTTAGCTGTGCGCCATCTGTCCCCTACTCACGAGACAGATATACTCCCTCATTGTGAAACAAGTTTTTCCTGACGTTTATAACCTGCACAAGAATCAAATCCACAGCGATATATAGTTTAAGCAGCGTTCCCCCTTGTAATACAGCTTTATCCCCTGCATATCTTTATATGCCCACTTCCATAGGACAGCAATTTGCTGGTAGCAGATGTCATAAACTATCTGACATTTCTTATCCTGGAGACAAGGATACAATTAAAAAACAGAAATCGATACTGGGCTCGAATGCCAACGAGACAAGAAAGAAACACACCGTGTCGCACAGGAAAGAATCTCAGAAGACTGGCCAACCACAAACAGAGAGGTCAATCCCTCAACAACCGCAATGAATGGAAGTTGCTCCTTGCTTCAGTCAATCCATCTTCTTGTGCTACAATTATAATTGTAAGCAGCTGGCCACCTTGTGGAATCATAATATCCCTATAAGTGGGCCGATAATTGCCAAGGCTAAGTAATTGTAGTCCATTTCTCAATTGGTTACCATCATCAAACGGAGAGAAGGCGAACTGGATAGCACTTCGCCGCGAAAGTGTATCCGTATGGAGTGATCTTGTAGAGGCCAAAACACCGGGTGACGTCAATGCAAAATGGTTTAATTATTGCATACAAATGAGTTGATTATAAACCGGTTGTTGGATGGACGCATAACTACCTATATAAGAGTTAATGATGGACACATCAGTTCGTGGGTGTGAAAGTATTATTTCGTTCCTCTCCAGAGAGCTCACAATAAGTGTCATCGAATTCTTCCTCGCGACAGGGAAAAATGCTTATGATTACCCCTCACAATACTTGAGAGGTTTCCCCGCCAATCATCTCCTCTGTTTGTGGCCCGAGGAATCCGCCATGAGCCGCTGAGACGATTTTTAAATTAAAATCTTTCCGCGGTCACGTATAAGTTCTTCCTTGCTGCGTGATGCTCTCAACCATGTAACAAGATGAATTATATAATCGGTTTTCCACTTAAAGTGCTCTGGATACCTGCACGAGCTCTCGCTCACAGTATCACAATCGGGCGGCAAAGAAAGAAAAAGGAAGTGGAAATCGGGAAAAAATATAGGGCGAGCGAGTGATGGGTGGTATCTTATGTCTGAGTGTTATGTTCCTGGTTCCCATGACACTTTGAAACCAAAGGGGATCCAATAGAGTAATTGGATTGTTGTATAGCGGTTTAGCTACATAAAAGGTTTGTTTGACGTGACGAAATCTAAAGCAAATTTCATAAATTGCTTAGGAACTCTATGCAACTACTACCTCTTGCCTTGATTGAGATATAGTGATGTCATCAGGTCAATATTTCTTAAGTCTTTTGAGCTGGTTCTCATTCAAAATCAGTAACAAAGAGAACAACCAAGCCTTTCACCGGGTGATGACTAGAGTGACATGAGTTAACCTGTCATTTGTCACCCCTTTGGTGACTTTATAGACCGTAATAAATACTCGCTGCTGTCATTGGCTTTTGTGTTAGCGCGCTATTGTTTCAAACCCGGTCGATCCTATACTTGGGCATTCTTTAAATATTCCACGAAATATTGAACTGATATCTAGTACGGAATTAGACAGAAGCTCCCATTTTATGACGATCTCTGAGCATACCCATATCGGCGTTTAATTCCATACACCCACAGTTATACTGAACATAACTACCTTTTGGACCCGTAAATTGTTTCCATGTGTGTAAACAGTTTAAATAACCCCAAACAATAACATTCATACAGCCCACACAATCGTTTCTCTGATGGTGACCGATATGCGCACATCAAAAGCGTACATTAAACGCGCCAACTTGCAAACTGAACTCACCTCAAAGTTGATTATTCAACAACTTGCTTATTGCGGTTTCTTGACTACTAAATTCCGAACGAAACACCACCTGTCTCGCAGTGCACTCGATATAATTTCAATCGTAAGCGACATTCGTACAGCTCGAATCGTTGCGCCGAATTTGTGCGCGCACATGCGCCAATGCACCAAGCTCCCATGATATTGTGTTACCCCCACGATACATAACACATAAGCGGCATAAACAGAGCTCTCGAGAAACCTAATACACTCAGACTCTGCCCAGTCAGTTAGCAGGTATTAGGGCATTAGGTATACAAAGCTAGACACGGCACGCTGCACACTTTTCATCAATCAATCGTGGTTTGTTGAAATGAATGATCGGATTGTCATAAACACATGTTTCGAATGCATTTACGGCGTACACACAATAATATGAGTGGCATTTTCCTCACGACGTTTACAGGTTCGCTAGACTGTTCATAGAGTGTATGCCGCACCGCCACAGAGGAAGTTGCTGTACAGTTTGGAGTTGCCTGACTCCACCTTGAGCAGCGTGGCTTACTAGATATATCTATTTCCAAGAAGTAGTGAATCCGACGACGACGCGACGCTGTCTTGATACTTTGTTGGCCAATGAGTTCGTTAGACTTTGGTGGTAGTGCTTTTTGGAATTTAAATGAATCGGTGGAAGTACAACGGGATGCAGAGAGTTGTTGTAGGTGTCTCTGTCTAGTCTAGCGTGTGTCGGTTCCAATAAAGAATGCAAGAACGCTGCTGGAATAATTTTTTCGAGTGTTAAACCGTGGAGTGCCTCTTGCATTCGATTCGTTATTTATATTATATCACAGTTAGGTTTTAGATACGTGAAGGTTTTATTGAGAATCGAATAATTTGCGGGTGCACGAAATAGCGGGAAATTCATTTATTTGTCTGCAGTTTAATTGTGCAGTTATGTGTGCTTGCACAATGTGGCAAAGCTGCAGTTATAGTTATAAGTTCTCAGAGTTATATTTTGTGGGCTCAATTTGAAGCAGAGCTAGATTTGTCAAACCAGTTAGTATTTATGACGGGCTCTGATCAAATAGATTCGTTACTTCAAACCCCACCCAAGTTGATGGTTAAAAATCGGGTTGATACATTTCGGACAACAGCAGTTAATTGCCTTTGGATTCATGTTTTCAAATTATTTATTCAAGAATATAGTAACAATTCTCCTTTTTATTTAGTAAAAGATAAGTTTCCCCATATTGAAAGACCTTTCTTAACAACAATGTTTACAAAAAATCAGTCGGCGATTACTCGAAGTCGTCACTCTTCCTACGTCAGTCACATTATATGAACTGTCATTTTAGATCTCCGTCACGGAATTCTTGACTACATTCGACGGCTACCCCTCCATAAAGGTCAACTGAAAAAAAACTGTTGACTGACCTGTGATCGATCTAGGCCAATCAAAACTCAGGCACATTAAGTCAGCCAGCTGTCAGACTTAGTTAACTCATCGTAGATACTTGAACGGCCCGTCGGTCCCATTTATTTTCGCTAATGTCTTCAGTTTTATTTGCTGTTCTTAAGAACGAAGAACTGTTTTTTTTAATAGCGTTCAAGAACGAACAATTCTAGTAGGGTTGAAAAGGTCTCCTCGGAGCTATGCTCAGAAAGCCAACAAAACACGAACGTAGTGTCAAGAATTACTTTAGTTATTTTTCTCATCCATTCTCCAGGTTGCACATAGGTTGACGCCTTTAAATTTGATGCGTTTTGAAATTCTGAAATGACTGATTCAACTGAATGTTGTTACGCATAGTAAAATCAAAAATGGTCAGCCTTGCATCATGACTTCTTCACAAAGTTAGACAGTAAAATATTACGTTATGTAAATAGGCGAATTCGAATAGTAAAGAACGACTTTCACTGTCTTAAAACCAACATATTAACTTAATTTTTTTCTATTGGGAAGATTGTGTAGATATCCAATGCTTTGTGAAATCTGTTTCCAATATATGGTGGGTATAGGTATAAGAGTTTCTACCACTGGATGAACTCTTATATAAAACTTTTAGTTCATATATGGTTCAGAACCGACCGTGAATCAACATTATTGTGTTTATGGTAAAAATTACCACGGGTATATTTTTTATTAAAACGAAAAACCTAATTTTGAACGCTCATTCTGAATCAAAAGTTGTAAATAAAGATATAGCCATAAGTCAAATTTTAGATTTGCCTATTTATGCTGTGAGTCATTCATCGCTTTATATCCAAGGACTCTTTAATAGGCTTTTCAGACCGATCCAAAAACCGAGTTTTCGGCGAAAACTCGTCGATGCATTCCAACTAGACCAACTAGTTTGCGTTTGACGTTTCAATCAGATGTGAGACACTAGTCGTTGAATTTCGATGTAAACTGTTTTGGTTACAAATTTCGATAGCATTAATTAGCAAATGAAATGAATTTAGTGCATTTCAAAATAATATTACCCCATCAATTAACTGTGGAAAATGATTTTATGTTGTGAGTTGTGACATTTGTTCGGTCAGCCATTCTGCTGAATTTGCTGAATATTTCAAAAGGTGTGTTTGTTTCAACAACCCAACGATTGGATGTCGTTCTCGTGTGGTTTCCTGGAAAATGACTTTAAACGACTCGGTTTGAAAACTGAAATATGTATGGGAAAACTTCTGTTTTGGATGAAGTTTTTGAGTATTTTCGGCTCGGTGGGAAAGGGTATCAGAATATAATCGTTACTCTTCTAGGGCGAACACTCCAAGGTATTCAAACAGTTTTACAGACAGTCTTTCCGTAATAGGCATCCTCTCTTTTATTTTCCAAGAGACACACAAACCCGTTTACTTTCAGAAGCATGAGTAATGTGAAAATAATGTGAGTTCTTTGAACACAATCTCATACAGAAGGTGGTAACTTGAGATTTTTATACCTGTTAATTGAAAAGATATCCCCACACTTCCAAATGGTTTCGTAGAAATCCAAATAACATCTAAACAAGTCCGAAATGTTTTTCAATTAGCTTCTGAAAAGGCAGCGGTCATTCGAATCCAGTAAGACTAAAGGATTCATTTCGGCAAATGGGGTCAGACACTCTTAACGATGATGACGTGTGGTAGCAATTTTAGATTAAGGAACAGGTAGATGATGCTTATGCGATGGATTGAATCGGTCTATATAGAATGTCAGAATCTATTACTTTAACAATCGCCCGGCAAATGACAAATCGCGCCCGTAATGAACGAGGCGCTTTTCAAACAGAAATTAAGGAACAAAGTGTTCTCAAAATACACTATTGGAATTCTTTGAAGATGGATTTTGTACTAAATATACAAAGCGCCATACTAATAACAAATTTTAGTCTCGACTTTAGATTTACGGAAGCTTACAATTGCGAAATATGTGTGGAAAATTTAGATTAGACTGTGAACTACTGAAACTGAAAATGTTTATTAGTAAGGCCCAAAGTATCTAAAGGTATCATTTTTGACAGTTAATTATTCAACATAACACTGACTTTGCCATTATATTGTCTGCCCACTGGCTTTCACTTCAATTCAGTTATTCCACTCGTTTCGGACAAAGACCTGACCTTTAGGGTTAACAACTTTTCGTACACCCATTTGTGGGTGTTGTACTGAAGACATTTACAATAATTCGTTGTGTGATGTCTATAGGTTTTCTATCTTTGAGGAAATTCACTACCAATTTGGGATGTAATGAAGAAATTTCATTTTTGTTGCGTCTAAGGAAAGTGAAAGGCACAACTACATGTCGATAGATACAGCGTAGCAATTGTGGTTATTAAATGAATAAAATCTCGCATGTTTGTCAGACGTTCGAGAGAGGTGGAAATTGTATTTCTTTCGGGAATCGAACCTGAGAACCCACGCTTAGGAGTCCAGCACACTTACCACTAAGCCACTGTTTACAATTGAAACTAAATTGAAATTATTATTCTGCGTCGGTTTTTAGCGTACAAATCAGACCAACGCATGGTTTCATCTACAGTAACTTTCAACGTTGGGGGATCGCTTCACTCGCTTCAAATGCTTTAAGTTATTTGGTACATTGGATGACTTGGCTGTGGAAGATTATATTTCCATCGCCGTTCAGAAATGGCGTTCACATTAAGATGCCTTCAATTCGTTCCAAAAACTCAAATGATATACTTTTGAGAGATGCCTGGTCCTCTATGGACCCAATGCACACACTATTCACGTTGACACGCCTGGAGCAATGAGCAATTTTCTGATGCTCTTTAAAGAAATCCCATTAACTTTCAGTTCGAGTTTTTAAGGGAGATTCCCCAATGTATTTGGTTTTCATACATAGCCATGTCAATGGAATAACAAAACGAATTACACAGACATGCTTACTAAAATTTTATTCTGTATCTGTCGTATTTTCAGATTCGCCGTGAAAAAACTAAACCGTAAAACAAAATGAGGTCCACCTCATTTGCTCACCGCAAAAAATGTCCAACACTTTTTGGATATTCTTTTTAAAGAAAAGTCAATATCAGTCCTTTTTTGACATGTGTCAGTTGTGGAGAAGAAAAAGTTACAGAATTGAGATGACAGTTATTTACGTTTAATTTTACATAATTTAGAATGTTAGAATTGATTTCTATGGAAAAATAACAGAAATCGATCCCGTTTTCTCTATAAAAATCATTTTTATTAATACTCGAACCGCGATCTACTCGCGTCAGAGCCGAAGACTTTCGCCTTGAGCCAAATGGCTTACACTTTTTTTAACACTTGAAATCACTTCTTAACACTTTGCTATTGCTCACGCTGCCTCACTCTCAAAGTCGTCTGTCCACCACGGATGCTGAAGAGCGACTTGTCTATAAAAATCAAATTCAGTGATCTGATATGACAATTGTTAGCAAATTTCTATTATCTGAATGTTTGTGCTGGACGACATATATCATTTTGTTAAATTATTTGACAGACCTCAGTTATGTCGTTTTCCATTTTTTCAGATTCAGAGCATTTTTTCTGCTCTCGAAATCAGTTGGCTGTCAGATTTAATGTTCCATTGGCAGCACTTTTTTTTGAAAGAAAGAGCAATTTTGCGAATCTCGATATCTGAGCGAGATTCACAACTACTATCATTTATCAAACCTTAAAGTGTGTTATTAATTACGTTTTTAGAAGACAAGTCTGTGAAAAAAAGAGAACAATTTACATTTGGTCGCTGCAATGGATATCAACATAAAATGATTTTATTTTTGTAAGCATAAAATACAATTTAAGAACAGCTGGTTCTTAAAACACGCACCACCACAAATGCAAAGAGAGAAAAATCTCATTTTATGTTCCATTGGGCACGAAAAATCTGAAATCTGAGAGCAAAATCTGAAAATCCCAATGGAAAAAGACATTAGACAGTCGTTTTTCTACGCATTCCAAATAATAAATGAACACCTTAATAAAAAGTAAACCAAGTCAGTAAATCCCTGCACTGACTGTAAGAATTCTTTCCAAACACAAATTCGTTTGAAACAAAAATCTTCACCACGCCAACACATTGCCCTCAAACAACGACGAAGAATATAGCTATACAAGACATAATTCGTTATTTATGTACGCTTCGTGACACAGACAATGAATACCAAAAAATATGCAAAAGTTTTCACTTTCAATATTATTTCGCATGTTCACGACTTTGTTTGGTCATAAATTATGACAACTTGGCCTTCAATATAACATTTGAGCACGCACCCTCTGGAACGTCGACCTTTGTCATTTGCCAAATAAACTTAACCAATTTCTTTTGGCGACCTTACTTCCAAATTAAGTTAGTTATAAGAACATTTATTTTCCACCACCGGCAATTGCTGATTCATCTCTTTATGGTGGTGCCATACTGTTTAAAATTCATTTGTCATCTTTAGTGACACAAATCTGTCAACAGCTGTTTGATTTAAGTTCGAAATTCGAATTTGCATACAATTTCGAACTGTTTTGGGGCGAATTGTCGTATTCTGCTGATTTATTGCATGAAATTGGAATATATCCAGTCGACAGTAACAGAGATACATTCAAAGCCACAGCTGTCTGCGCACAAGTGGCCGATTATAATAACCACCTTAAAAAAATTTAATTAACAGCGAAAGTGTTGCCCGTGTAGGTATCTATCGATAAATAGAAATATGACAAATACGGCAAATTTGAATAAAATCTACATATACGAATTTGCGGCATGTACCACGAGAATCTATTTTCGGAAGCCAAATAATGGCGACCACAATAATTTATTCAGCCCAGGTTCAGGTGAAATCATTTCGGAAGAAAACTTTTCCATAATTTTAGTATTTTTATCAACTTCTTTTTTGTTAACACATACTATTATTTATCTGTCCAACTCAACAAAATGTAGCCTGACTCAACAGCAATGGCGATGTTCGGATTTCTATAGTTGACTAAGACCAGCTTATAAGTTTAACGGCATGGTTTGTTATTTTTGGTTTTAGTGGGCTATATTTATCGCGTGACCAATTTTTCAACTCTCGTTGGTAGCAGACAAGTAGTGGCAGTGAACCAAAGATAATGGAATACAGAGATATATAACTTTCCAGTGGAAGGGCGGCTGCCGACAAGCTGTTTTCCCAAAAAATTCATGAAGTCACGAACACTTGCTCATTTCTTTTCTAGGATATATAAGTTCATGAATTGGACTTTAATGCAAGAATTCGATATTCTCTACTGTGTATTTATTTATTTTTCAATTTAATCAAAACCTCCACAAAAACCAAACAAATACAATACGAAACACAAAACAATTAAACACCGCGATGCTCAAAAAAGGAAAATGATTAGCGTTCGGCCATTAGAAACATGCTTTTTAGTTGCTCACACGTATTCACGCACGAGGGTTGAAACTAGAAAAACAACAATGTAAACAAATGGGTTTTGGGGGGATAGACGTACGAAAGACATCCATCTCTTTTATTTTTCATCTCTGCAGTGAAAACAAAGATTTAATGTAACTTTTTCAAATCAAATTTGTACAACGTATTTAGTTTTCGGATTTTTGCGAAGGTACTCATCGAAAAATGTTGCTTTATAAGAAGCTCTGCTTCCAATACTTCCATAGAAATCTGATTCCGCTCATCTCTCCATGAATTCTTCATGGAACTGAATATCCTTTAAGAGCTTGCATTAGAAATAGGCAACGAAAATACAAAATTGAAAAGATTTTCCAAATTTGGTGCCTCAACCTTTTTTAAAAAAACTAACCTAATTTTTCACAACTTGTTTTTCATCCAAATTTCTTAGCTCACATTCAAAAAACTCTTTAACGCAATAAATTCTTCAAAAAGTACAACTTTATTAATTTTTTGAATTCAATTTGATTATTTCTTAAATTCATGCTTATCAAAGTACTATCAAAGTTCTTAAGTCGAAATGTTATTCTAATTAATTTAGAGCGCTCTCATAGAATGAAGCTAGTTCTCTATAAAATTGATTTACAATTGCCGTTTATTACAGTCGGCTTGCGGCTAACTTTTTGAGTTCAGAGTCCCAGACCACTGAACTATCATCATTCGATTAAGGCGCACTTCACACTTTGTTAATTTTATAGCTAAGCTAACTAAGGCTACCGCTATAATTTCTATGTCTTATTGATTGCCATTTATTTTATTTAATACCTAATGAAGAAAGGGCGACAAGTTACAAGGCGGGACATTGCGGGACAAACTTTCCAATGCGGGGCATTCTGCGGGACACTTGCGGGACAAAAACCTTATATCGGGACAGTCCCGCACTGAGCGGGACGTCTGGCATCCCTAAATGAAGTTGTTTTTGGTGATTTAAGCAAAAATATTGTTGAATCTTTTATTTGTAGGTTATGAACCTTGTTTGCAAATATTTTTTACACATCTAACAAATGCTATCAGCTGCTTTATAGAGTACGCTTGAAAATTCTTAGTACCGTCACATAAGCCTTCTTATGCGGCTGTTGACTTGTGCTTTATATGTGGGCACGTCTTTCAAACGATGACACTCAAAATATTCCTATAGCTAGAGCTGATATTTTGCTAGGTATAATTTTGAAGATGAGTTACAAATGCGGTGATAGGATGGGCTCCCAAGCATGAACCTACTGAGCAACCACAATAAAAACAAGAACGTCACCAACAAAAATGAACAACAACAGTACAGCGATACCTCGCTGTCTCCCAGTGTTTACATCCATTCCACCATCCTATGCCTTTCATCTTTACGATGACAGAAAACACCGACTATAACTGCCTGCCACTTACAAAGTTTTGAGGCAAACATTTATATAACATCACTCAATCGGGCCATAGGCATTTGGTTGTATTGTGTCGGCAAATCACAGACATCAACCGATTCTTTGGGTGGTGTAAATCAATATTAATTGTTATGTGGACCGTGGAAAAGACAATTAGCCACCTAACAGCGGCAGTACTCATATTTACCTCACCACCAGTAATAACAACAGAAGTCATATACCCCCCACAACGGCTTTGGGATCATTCGTTTCGGTAATACCGATACCAATAGGTAAGCGACTGACTTCACCTTTGGAGGTGTAAATCTCATGCTCATCCACTAACTACATAGCTTCCTATGCGGCATTCCATGGCGGTGCGGTAATTAACTACCGACGAAGAAGCCTTCGCGTCTCGGTGGTGGTACCCATACCGGTAATGGTAACCCATTGAGTAATGAATTTCATGAGCGGATTGCGCAATCATGATTCTTTTTGTACTTTTTTCTCTTTACAATTTACACCGGCTGAGACTCTGTGTGGCGTGGTAGGGTCTTTGGATCGTCTCGTCGATGGCAATTAAATACGGGCAGCGGGAAATTGGGTATTATGCAATTTATTAGCCGTTTCTGTGTGTTGTTAGCAGCAGTTTAACTGCCTGATAATTACAAGCTATTTAGATGGAAAAATTCAATAGCCGCTGTCTTGATATTAGGGGATTAAATAAGCAATTATGGCAGCTATCAAGCCGTGAAATGACTTGGCTTGTCCGAATGCTCAATGCTTTATTGGCAATTAGAAAGTTGTGCTTAGGGAAATGGTTAATCCCTTTGGCGGTTATTTTTTATACTTCTTGTGTGTGTGTGTTTTGGTTGTCATTTTTTTTATAATTGACTATAAGCCAAAGGGCAACAAATTATTGCAAATTGAAATGAGTTGTTCGTAAATATCTACATAAGAACTAGGCTTTGTTGGGGACTAGTAGATCGATTAAATTTGCATATGCACATCGCATACATCTCTTTAGTTTCGCTTCAACAGAGAAAATGACATATAACATACAGTTTTTGTTTTTTCAAGTAAATGTGCTTTCGATATGCACCTTCCACCCAAAATTTGAACCATCAACCACGAAGAGTCGTTGCTTATATTTTTCGATCTTTAAAATGTTCGATTTGGATTTTCAGCCCAGCTCCTGGATGAAGCAGGAAACCAAAGCTGAAGCTTAAAATGTTTCAGGAAGTGTAGCCTCTCTTTAAGAACTCTTTCTTTTAATGTTGACTAAAAACTAAGGCGGGTGCAGTGGCTTAGTGTGATGAACTACTAAGCGAGGAATCCCAGGTTCGATCCACGAACAAAGCCCATATTCCATCCTAAGGTTTTTTGTTCACTGCACCGACTCCGAGAGTATAACTATCTTGAAGGAGCTTCTCAATTGGTAGTTTAGGCTTGGCATACAATTATAGATCATTCCATTCGTCCCAAAAACTCACACAAAACGAACAAAACTAAGGAACTGTTGCGCTATAAGAACTAATCGAGTAATGGCAAGTGACAGAAAAGTAAGGAGCGACATAGCCTATAGCCTTTTAGTGGTCTTAAGAATCATTTCAATCAAAGTTTTATCGAAATCCATTCAGAAGTTTTCATATTAACCGGCAACAGACGAAGAACTTCCTACCGTTTTAGAGTATATCTAGTTACCCGCAAGCTTAAGACTCAAGTAAACCTTGAAAATTAAGGAAAAGGGGTAGTAAAATGTTTGTGGTTCAGTTGCAGCAAGCGGAATTCGAATGATGCAGATCGATTCTATATCTTGTGAGCTTAGAATAGACCTTCCATGCGAACTTATGATTTATACGGCCACAGGCTATCTCGAATCCAATAAGCATGGCTTCACTTAAACTCGGATACTTGTCCGAGAATAATACAAAAGGTGCGGTTGTGTTCAAAGGACGATTTACAATAGTGAAGTGGTTTTGCATTTTTTCGCCGAGAACTTCTTCACATATTTTGTACAGTTCTAATTTCTTCTCGTCAGGAAGCATTTATCGCTCGATTGTCCCCCTGTCACATCGCCGCGATAAACTACAAGCTTTTTGATGCTCACTTCGTTTTAAATCGACTCTTCGTAGAACTTTAGGCTCATTAATAATAACTAGAGTTCGCAAATTGTCGATATTGTAACATTAAATTGCCCTGGTTTATACACAACAAATTAAAAGAGAAATTACAGACAGTGCGGCATCTCTGGACTTCCCAACAAAACAATCAAGCGAATATGTTTTGGTTAAGGCAGTGAAAGTGTTTCGTAACTATTTCAATTCGCCTATTTATACAAAAGATTATTTTTAACCTTCACCTTAAATATTTTGTAGGTCACAATATGCAATTTAGTATGGAAAATTCAGCCTTTGTGAGTTGGAAAAATTAAGCCTGGACACTAAAATTAATTATTAATATCGCGATCGCGGAATATGTTTAAAAACAAAGAAAGTTCTTGCAAAATTAATAACAATGCCACTGTCACCCATACATCCATCGCGATCGTCTTAAATAAATAATCTTCATCTCAATGCGAGCTGTCAGCTCCAGCTAGCGCCCAGTATTACAATAAATAAAGGGGCTTGGCTGTCATTCTTTATTTGGCTCCCACAGACGTTTAATCAAACTGCATAAATCGAAACCTACGGCTATAAATTATTTCTTAACGACATTTGCAAGATAGTAAATAAGTGTAGGTTCACTCAGATTGCAGCGGCGCCTAGCTACTGTACAAATATGTTTACAGTCAATTTAGTAGCAATTGATTCGAGAATATAGCAAGTATTGTGAATTTATTTTAAGAAATGAACTTGGGCAAAGTAGGTTGCTCATGTCAGCATTATCTCGCTAATCAAAATATGTATTTATATAAGAAATGGGTTAGTCTGAACAATGATTCAGACCGGGATCAGAGTAGACACCATAAAACGCATTAGTCGCTTAAGTTTATATGATCGTTGGTGCAAATAATGACAGTAGATAAGCACCACCTGTACCTGTACGCCCAATCATAAAGATGGAAAATAAAAATGAATTTGAATGAATTCTAAAAATAGAATGTACGGCTGGAATGTGTCACTTTGAGTTGTCTTTGGGGCTACAATTCAGTTCTCGACATTTCCCACGATCGCAGTTTTTACGTTTTTCCAATTATGCGGCTTTGTCTCAAGCTTCTACTATATTTTGCGTCCAATTCTATCCACTATCTCATTATGTAGGGATAAAAGTATGTATTTATGTAGATTATGCTTTTGGCATTTCCGCCGAGGGGAAATTTGTTTAAAGAGATCGGCCTATAAAATAATTGTCAAAATTAATGAAGATACAAAATTTAAATATTCAGCAGCTGTATTGAATGACATGTTGATGTGTCTAAAAATATTTACAGTTGACATTGATTAATTATGTTAATCTGACCGTTGTATAGCAAGCGGAATATTAAAGTGATTAGTTTAATCAAACCCGAAGATGTGCTGTCATTAATCTTCATTGGAACATCTAACACAGTATATAGGATTAGACCAAAGGTAATTTATTGATAAAATATAAAATAAATCAAAAAGTCCAAGTCGAGTTTTCTATCCACCTGTAACGAATCGTACATTAGCTTGACCCTCGTTTGGGAAAAATCATTTTGTATTAATTTGACTTAAATTGATAATTGTTGGGATTGCTGGGATAGTCCGACAAGACTACGAACTGAGTTCATAAAGAAAAACTGAACTTGAATTAAAAAAAAACAAACGCTTGAAAATTCGAAATAAAACTTGTCTTTTGTTGTTTTCGGTTGGTTTCACTCGGGGATTCACTTATTCAGAAATCCAATGGAACAAGAAAACTGCTTCTAGTTGAATTCACAAAAAAAAATAAAAAATTGGTGAAATGTCGCAACATAGTCTTCGGCTGCTGCCTGCTCCCTTGACTTGTATAAAATACATAAATTGCACTTGCGTAAGTGCTTCCTGGGTGGATTCTCTCTTCCAATCGAGAAGATAAATCAGGAGAGTTTTTTTTTGTGCTAATGGAACGATTTCCAAATTATTCTTTTCCTTTCCAGATTCTTCCGCACTGTTATTTCTGCCCAATGTAAAAGAACATTACAGCAAAAGATAATATAATAATGAATATGTGTATATTATAATCTTTGTTTATAGGGTGATTTCTTAAGAGCGTCACAAACGTTTTTGTAAAACACAATCCCAACACAAAGTTGCACAAGAGAGCTATAAACGTCAGATATCATAAAAAAAACTTGACGTAGTTGCTCTGTAAAATTGCAGTGGTCTGACATATATGCGAGTATGATGTGGTATTCGATTGGGCTTCTCCAGATTTTCTCTCAGATTTCAGATTTCGTAGGTCTAATCGAACATAGACCGTCAATTGCTCTTTTTTGCGTTGGTATCCTCCGTGCGATTCGAATATGCGTACCTATAGTCTTCGACACTTTTCAAAGCGGTTTCCATTCACGGGTTAGATTTTATATTAAAAAATTCGAAGTTTGCGTCCGAATTGATTTCTAAACATATATACAGGGTGTCCGCCGGGAAGGTATACTACTTTGTTTGTTTATAATTTTTGATTAAATGAAAGAGAATGGATGTTATATTGATAAATGTTTCATTTAAAGTCGACAATTATGTATGGAATACAATATCAGGTAAATGTCCGCCTCTGTTAGTCTCAGAAATGCGAGCCCTTTTGAGCATATTTTTCATTACATTCTCACACATTTCACGCGGTATTTCATTAATTTCATCACGAATATTTTGCTTGGGTTGCTCAAGCGTTTCTGGTTTGTTTGCATAAACCTATTGGCATATGTACGGCGGCGTAAATGGTCTTGTGAAAGAAGCTCTTGTGTCAACTGAATCTTAAATGGAAACAAATGCAAATCCTGGTGCAAAATTGTGGCCAAAATTGTTCTTTGAAGAGTAATGCTTTCAGTAATGTTTTCAGCCGATCTTGCAGTACGTTGTGGTCCATGCTTGGGCCTATCACCAACAGACCCTCTTTCTTCGAAATCATTCACTACACGATAAATAGTGCGTTTTGTTGGCACTTTGTTTCTCCCAAAAATTTCACGTAACTTTCCCATCGTCACAGTAATCGATGATTGATTTTGATAAAATGTTTTAACGATTAAAACACGTTGGTTTATCGAATATTTTTCCATAATAAATTTTCCACGTGTCTACTTCACGACTGCCAAATATGAACTGTCAAGATAATGTATACCAAAATGGCGGCAAAACAAAGTATGTAGTATACCTTCCCGGCGGACACCCTGTACATAAATAATTTACAAAAATAGATTCACCCGATGCAATGCTTTTCTTTGCTGTAGAAATAATTCACTCCACCAGTTGTCAAACTCAAACGCACTTGTGTTGGCCAATTTTACGCTTCAAAATAATTAATATTTATTGTTTTCTTTATGTATAGTCCTAAATAAAGAAATTCTTAACGAAAAGGAAACGCCAAACAATTCGAATATCCTTATAACTTTATGACAGATTTTCGTTTCTCACCACGATAAAGTCAACAAATAGTCTAGGGCAATGATGTATTCGTAAGTTTGACCGGGTACAATTTATCCAATTTCACAAATACAGCTCTGGGGAAGAGCTTAAAAAACGCAGTTTAAAAATAAAACTTATTCTTTGGACAGGAGAAAAATTGCAATGAAATATTTTCCTGATGCAAAAACTTGCGATGGTTTTTGTCACAACAACTTCTGTTCTTATTATTGTAGCTATTGCTATGGCTATACTGCTCCTGCTACTGCCATTTCTACTTCAACTTATACTTACGGTGACCATATTATTTTAGAATTTCAATTATATCAATCAAATCAATACATTTTCCAATTACTTAAATCGTTATTTTATTTGATAGGTATCTACTTTATAAAAGAAAAACATAGAAAAAATAAAATAAAAGAGAACACTTCCACTGATTCTGCTATTGCTATCGGTATTGCCATTGGTACCGCAACTGCCACTACTCTGCTACTTTTACTGGCATTGGAACTAGTATTGGTACTGGTACAGCTAATGTTACTAAAAGCAGACTTTAGCTTATTAAAATAGTCCAAAAACCACAAATAATATTTATTTCATGCGCGAATGATCAATTGGATTCCGTTTTCGGTTTTTTACTGAAATATCTACCCCAAAAAAAAAATATGGCTTTGCGGACACGGTCTTTTTGGGCACAGTAGCACAACTATTTGACATCAACAATCAATGGAATAAAGTTCTTCGATTTTCCTCTTGTATGCACGGTCCATACTGAAAGGAAAAAGTTTCGTTTTATTCACGCCAAAACCTCAAATTTGTATAACCAACTCACTTGTAAAATGTCTAGAAAGTAAATTCCTAAACAAACTCCATTCCACAGTCGTATACCTACAATCAATTGTAACACATTCTCGCTATTCACTTTCATTTCCATTTAAATTGAAGCCATTCTGCCATAAAATGCAACCAGTCTCGTATTTTTTTCTATTTAATGCAATAAATTCTGAACTTGTGGCCAGTGATGCCTTCGTTACATTTGAGTCCACTTACTAATTTAATGCCTCACTTGTTCAACGTTTTTTTGTTTAAGGTTCTTCGAACTTTGCATAGTGGAAACGTTAAACTTAAAGATACTTTCCCTTGTTGTACATTTAACTAACAAGAGTTGTTTAATAAAAGAAGAAATTAAGTTTTATTAGATACTAAGAAATGACACAGTCATAGCGAGTTTCACTTGGAAGTGTTTATTTTTTTGTTGGCATGCATATTTGACCTAGGTGGACTGACGACTGGCATCATATTAGTTCTAAAAAAAAAAGTTCGTACATCTGCCTACTAGATGTCGCTGTTTAATTTGTGGATTTGGTAACAAACCTTTTCCGACAAAGTGTCGCTTTTAAGAGACTATGAAAATTAAAATGTGGTGTTTGTTTCTTCACTCATCCGCTCTAGGGAAGTACAAGGTTCGCCAAATAACTTTTTGTTTTTTTTGAAAATGCTATAAAAAAAACTACTGAATATTTTCTCAATTTTTTTTTTTTTATTTGAAAGTACAATCCTTCCGGTTAATAATGGAAAATAATTTCATTCAAATGGCTGTCTCGGCTGGCCATGCAGTAGCCTACACGATCGATCCAATTTTTAAGCACATTATCGATTGTGTGCAGCTGTATTTCACCAATGGCTTCACGAATATTGTCCTTTAAAGCGTCAATTGTCTCTGGCTAGTCGGCGTAACACTTATCTTTTACGGCACCCCACAAATAATAGTCCAACAGTTTCAAATCGCAGCTCCGAGGTGGCCAAACGACATCAGCTCTGCGGCTGATAATGCGATCTTCAAAAACAGGGCGCAAAACATCGAGTGTAGCTTCGGCTGTGTGGCACGTAGCGCCGTTCTGTTGAAACAAAATGTTGCCAATATCCTCCTCTTCAATTTTTGTGAACAAAAATTCGTTCAACATGGCCCGATAACGATTGCCATTGACGGCCACTCCTTGCTCATTTTCGAAGAAAAATGGCCCAAATATGCTTCACGCACACTTTCTGCCACAGCAGCAATTTTCTCGGGTGTTCGAACTGTTTTTGGCTTTTCACGCTTTGGTTTATCGATGAGGATGCCAGTTTCTTTCACTTTTTTCACAAGATAACGAATATACGGAGCTGACGGTGCTTCTCTACTTCCAAATTCCGTACGCAATTTTCGCACACATTCTGCAACATTACCATGATTTTCAAAGTAATGTCGCAATATTTCCCAGCGTTGTTCAAGCGTATACACAACCATATTCGTTCAGCGGAAGTATAAAACTAATTATCTGTCGAATCAGATATGAGCTAAGTGTTACCATTCGCGAAATAAGCACTAGTTGAAAAAAAAAAGTTAGATGGCGGACCCTTTAGTACATGTTGTTTCGATAAATTGTCTCCATCAAAAATGTATCAAAATACGTTTCACAAGCAGTCCACATTTAATTTGTACCTTTATGGCCTAGTTGTAGTCATTGATTGTGAATAATTGGCACACCTCATCTGTAGTGTTCAAAATTTTATTTTCACAGCCTTGAAAATCGCACACAATTCTATGTATTTTTTGGAACACTCAAGCCCCTAACTTATTTAGTTATTGTTGCGAGTGCTAGATCGTTTATCAAATTTTTTCTAAGCATTCACAGGAGATCATAATCTCACCACATACAACCGTGTGCTACTCGAAATTTAATACCAATTAACAAAAACCTGTCATCTAAATATTTTTGAGTAGTAATTATTAAAACGTTGCCCCAGCCTGCCAACAACCCCAACGGATACCTCTAATGTCTGTCCATTATACCATTCCCGTAATTATGCAAAATAATAATTGGGTGCCGCATTTAATTGCATAGCAAATAACAAACAACAAAAAAATCCATCGGTTCGAGTTGATAAATTAATTCATAGTTTGGGTGGCGGTCATGCTGTTGGGCTAATTGAATGCTAGCTTCCAGTGTAATAAATACAAATAAAAGTGATTAATTGCTCCCTTTCGGGTGCTATACCTAGATACTCTCAAACATTTGTTTTGTTTTGTTAAAGACATATCACAAAAGGGTATAGAATGTGTACATAATGAATTCTGTTAATGACATTTCCTTAATGACTTTTAGGGTCCATACAGCACATATTTTCCAAAGTCTACCCAGCGGGCTCTTAGGTAGCTAATCAACCATACTGTGGATGACGTTAATCAAATAATCACCGACAAAACAAAGAAGTTGTTTATAACATCAATGAATCATTTTATTCAATAACATTCTTTTAAACTGCATCTCCGAAGCGGGAAGTTGATTCGATTCAACAAAAAAAGCTGTTGACCCTATTCCAGCCAAATTTGGTAAAGTTTTTCATTCGGTTTTCAAAAGCGATCGTCCACACGAATAAGTTGATAATATAATAAATCTCATGATGTCTACGCACGGCATCAGTTTTCAGTCATGGCTCGCACCTTAAATGGTGAATGCGCCAATATAGTGATTTATTTTACTTATTGTTGTGGGCAATTAACAACACGCTTCCTGCCATCTGCGGAAGTAGGTAGCTGGATGAACGTTACGCCGGCGTCGTTGTCGTCACTTCATGGCGTTTTTAATTAAGATCTCGTATTGAATCTCAATTAATAAAGTCATTGTGTGTACACTGCACTCATACGTTCGTTCATTGTTGAAATTGATGATCTGTATATGGAGTTGCATTTTGCGCAATTGAATTTTTCAATTGATGGATGATTTTATTTGGAATTGTAACAAAAGCAGTTGGAAGTTGCGATTAATGAAAAACTTACATAAATGAAAAAATGAAGTAAATAATATTAAATTTGGCAGTTACCATAAAGCGGTTAGTCGCGCATAATAAATCGAGAAGATGAAGAGGCTGAGACCATCAGTTTTCTCAATTTTCTTCCCGTGTACGTAGTTTGAAATCACAGTCTGCACAGTTTGCACAGTTTTGGTCAGTCAACGATTCTGTATCAATGAATTGAATTGTAATCATTTAGAGAACATTGTTCACATTTTTGTACATTTCAGAACAAAAAATGGACGATTTTTAATGCTGTAACATATTTTATTTATTACTACCCGATAAATAGTCCGTTTTTAAGGTCCCGTACTCAAAGGGGAAAACGGAAGCTTATCAGTTTTGAACTCACTAGACCACTTTTGTACCTAAGACTATCTAATAAACTAATAAACGTAGAAGGCTGAAATTTGCGGTAGCGATACATAGACCGGTTTGAGAGTAATTAGTAATTTGGTGAAAAAAATATTTTCATCCGCACAAAAAGTTGTTTATTTCTTGATTTACAAAAAAATGCATATATACCTTTTTTGTAGATCATGCTCGTAGGTATATGTGTACCGAAGATTGTTTTGCGGAAAAGTTAATATTTTAAAAGATTTTTACAAAAAACTGTCAGTCGCTATATAAAGTACGCTCCTTTCAACCATTTTCCCTTCGTTATTGGTGTTCTCTTAATCGATACCAATTGGAATCTTTAATGAATACCCTATACTCCACTTATTCACACACAGACACCACACACCACACTCCATGCAGATACCAGGCTCCAGCAGTGGTCCCAGACTTTGAAGACTGTTTTCCCCTTTTTTTATACGTAAAAGCTTTAGTTTTCCCCTAAATTCAAAAAAAAATTCACTTTTTCTCCCCTTAGTGAAATTTCCACTTGTTTTCATAAGGAAAACTTAAAAACTGTAACTGTTTAAAAAAGCATATCAAATAAAAATACGCATGTTATATGTGTGTTTTTTTTTTAAATAAAACAAAAACGCTTTTGGATATCAATGAAATTCTTCATTCCGAGGCAGCCATTTGAATGAAATTATTTTCCATTATTAACCGGAAGGATTGTACTTTCAAATAAAAAAAGAAATTTGAGAAAATATTCAGTAGTTTTTTTTTATAGCATTTAAAAAAAAAAAAAAAGTTATTTGGCGAACCCTGTATATAACGAGGCTGCGTCTTCTCGAAAAAGAAAAGTCTATAAAAGAAAAATAGACCCGTTTGAAAAATATGACGAGAAAGAATTCTTTCAGGTTTCGTATTTTGTTTTTCTTGTAATAATAAAACAATGTTATTTTGAATCTACTTTATCTTCTTTAACAGATTTACCAACGACAGTCCTCGATTTATAATAAATTTAGTTCGTGATGATATTGCCCCAATAACAAGGAATAGTGGAGCGCTGTCTGCTAATGTATTAAAATGTATTTAAATAGCTTGCCAATTCAACTTACCTAATTTAATTCAAAACGGCCAATTGTCTTACTTCAGACTGACTTTTAAACTTTATAAATGGGTTAGACTCGACTTTCTTCGGATCGAAAATTACAGTCTCGATTATCGTTAGGTCAAAGATAACTTGATTATTGGTACACAATTTATTTTAATTTCGACTATTGCCCTAAAGTCGTACAAATAAGCTTACTAACAGACAACTCCTCAGGAGGTTTACCTTGCCGTTGGTGATTTTGAGTACAATTCGAACATAAAGAACTGTGTGCTATGGAGATTTTTGTGATTTTGGATTCTCACAGCCCAATATCCCCGACTAACTGGCTAAGCTTAGAATCCATAGAGCAATTTCTCATAAAATTCAGATAAACCAGGACAAAACTGTTTTTTTCAGCTTCACAAAATTATGTTGACGGGATAGAAAAATATGTTTATTCTCAACCAACATCATTCCATCAGTAAGACTCATGCTGAGCTTGTTGATAATTACCTGTACTGTCTCTCTACTGTTTTGTTTCTTATTGGATTTGAAGTCGCTAAAACATTATCTCGATATGTGGAAGGTCCCATGCTTCAAACGGTCTCAATGCAACAAAATTGTCCCCAGGAATAAAGTGAGCAAAAACTGCAGCTCACTTTAAATACATAAAAAATGTACACGACTGGGTCACACAAAACTTGCTTTATTAAAATTTTAGCTAAATTAAGAATTTGTTAAATGTCAAATTTTAAGCTGTGGAATACTTTCTAATCAAATCAAAATTCCATTTGATAGATTATGACAACACGCCAAAAGCATTTTCTTGGTAAGGAATGTCAGAACTTTCATGAAGACTCGAATAAGCAGAAAAAACTAAAAACTGGAGACACGCAGAACCTCCAAAGACAGTCGTACAGTCTTACAGGTATATATCCCTACAACGGTGACTACTCAGAAGTGAGGTGACATATTTATTCTTGTGTCGAGTATGGCAGAAAGTTGGAAACTCCTCAAAATATTTCCCACGTCATTTGCCCAATGCACTCGAGTCTATCGAAAATACTCACTCACAATAACCTATTCACCTCTTTCTGACAGAGCACACAAAAACTCGTCACACTAACTGACATAAAGCAACACAAAAACCGGCCGAACTTCCCATCACCACCGTTCTATGATTTCCATATGACAATCAATCTCTGTGGCATTTCGCGGCACTCATCATCGTCTCATTTTGCAGAGAGTGAAACTGTGCCACAACCGCAGATATACAGAAACAGAAATCTCATCCATCAGACAAATGTAGGTGAGTCATAACTCCCAATGATTTCCCTATAAATCCCGCGGCTGAAAGTTTGTTTCTTTTTTTTCTTTTTATTTCCCGTTAAGTGTGCATCAGAAAAACCACTTGTAAGTGAGGTCTACCTCAAGCCGCAGCACCACATAGATACTCTTGTGCTCTTGTGTACTGGCCTAATGACAAAAAGGAGGAAACGGAAAATTACGCGCGAATAAACCGCATGCAAAATGCTTTATATCTGCAAAAACAGCTTTATGGTTTTGTGTTTGCTCCAGATTCGGATTAGTTATGGAACTGCAGCAATATTCTCATGCTACTTGGGAAAACTGTAAAGTATCTGACTGCAAATGTTGATAAATATCTGTTGAATTTCAAGAGTCGAACAAGTTTTCACTTTTATCCATCACCAGAAAGGGAAAGTACAAGTACTCACCGGGCCAGCTATCACATTTCATTTTAGCGCCACTTATAACCCCATCAACGGAGTGACCATGTGCCACCGGTACTGCAGCAAAGGTCATCAATGTGCGCGCTTCTTCTGGTGAATACATGCGGGCATACCTACCTACACCTACACCTCGAATACAACTTGAATGAGATGACTCAACAAGACACATCTTAGCGCCTAGGTACTCAATTAGTGGTTCACGGATCACTGACCCATCTGCACGTCCACTCCACACTATTCAGCTTCGGCTTCCAAAGAAGAAAGCAGCGCATTGATGCTCTCTTGCGATGGCCATTGTGCTTTGTGCGGGCTATGCTGTCAAGTGATTCATGAAAACGATCGACAAAAAGCTGACCATGGCCCCGGTTGAGGAGTAGGTATTGGGACTATAGTGGGAATAATATAATAGCATCGCCATTACGTCGAGATCAACAGGTCCAGTGGATGCAGTATCATCACTTTCTTAGCTGACCTTTGGGTGGCGTTTGACCATAATACGTTGCAATGCTCGCAGAAGTCAAAACTGTTGACTTGCGAATCGAAAGTTTTTGGGTAAGTGGTAGTTGCAACTAAGCAATTTCACTAATTGGCCGCACAATCAACGAGATGAGCAGCGGAGATACGTTGTGAAACCTATTGTTCGCAACACTGTAAGGTACTCGCTGCTAATTACGTGACTCTTAGGAAACCGTTGCGCGTGCATTTGAAAGGTTGTATGGGGAATATGAGCTACCCGATTTCGCAAACGGTCAGTAAACGTCTATAACATGGTCTTCAGATATCGAGCTCTACTTTGAGGTTGATGTTTTCAGTAAGGCAATTTGACAAAAGTCGACGTGAATCTGTTTATGAGCTTTTGGCTTTTTAACTCTCTTCATTACGTAGTACAAAGTTATTGTATCTGTACAAAATTTCGAAATCGAGACATAATTCGTTTTTGACGTACCTAAGGATGATAGACGAACTGAAAAAAGTGGGTCTCGAAATTTTGTCCGTATGCTCCCGAGGCCTAAAGCGGCTGCCCTAATTTGGTTCAAACTTCGGATTTTGAGTTTGGGGCTTACGGTTCGGGGATATTTTTGTCTTTGCAACGTAACCTCAATATTAATGGTATTTCCAGTATAACATGTTCGTACGAATTTTATTTGTTCAAAAAGGGCTTCAACGATTCAACCGAAATTGATATTTAAGCATTAGTAGGTGATGTTACTATGACTGCATACCCAGTTTTGGGCAAAAAAATCGAATAACGGTACTTTTGGATTTGCACATATCTCGAAAACGGTCCATACGATTGCGAGAAAAATGAATTTCTATGGTATTATTGGCATTTCTAACTAAATAGCCAACTCCGTTTTCCTTTATAAAGGGTTTTTCAACAGGGACGCTACAAAAGTAGAGCGACAGGGACAGCAAACGACGCCGAATTTCTTGCCACTCTTTTGACACTCCTCTTCAGTAAGCTTTGCCATTTCATGATGGAAAGATATACGAGCCAACAACGAGTCGAAATTATAAAAATTTACTACCGAAATTCGGAGTCAGTGGCCTCAACGTTAAGAGCGCTACGTCCAATTTATGGTCGTCATTATCGTCCTAGCAGATCAACAATTGAGCGTCTAGTGGAAAAATTTGAATCCACAGGCACAGTACAAAATGTTCCCGTGCCAGTGAGACAAAGAAGTGCCCGTAGTGTCGAGAATATTGCTGCCGCGGAGACTTCAGTTGAAGAAAGCCAAAGATATCCAAAACCGTTTTTGTTTTATTTAAAAAAAACTTTTGTAGCACTCTTATTGCAAAACCCTTTATTATAGTACAATGCATTTTTGGAAAGAGTATTTTTTTTTTTAATTTTGTTTACCCGGAAACAGTACCAAGGATTTTGACCAACATGCATACTTAAAGTAAAGTTGATGTTTTCAAAATTATTGCGTTCTTAATTTTGTATTTGAATCACCGAAAAACGCTAATTTTAAGAACTACTCATGGCTTGAAAGCCCCATTTTCGATTTCGATAAAAATTTAAAAACCAAGTAATTCTTCCATTCCAATCAGTATCTAGTATTCAGCTTTCAGATAAATAGTTAAGCAAAAGTATTTTTCAACCTAAACATTGCAATATTTGTTACCTACTGTTTTGTCTGCCAAATTTTACAAAAAAACACTCTAACGATTTTGATCAAAATGCATACTAAAGACTAAATGAGTATTCTTAATAAGATTGCATACTTAGTTTTTCTTAAGAGAATCAAAAAATCCCGAACTGTCCTGGTATATTTTTGTAAAACTCAATACCGTACCTACTGCCAATAAAAATGCATTCACAACTTCTTTTTAAGGACTATTGACCTGAGAGCGACCAACTACCTACGAGCGAACGTATATTCGCATGCTTTGACAGTTCATTCACATGATACATTTTATTTGGTCGCAGATATCCGCGAATGCAATGACAGTCGCCGTCATTTGTCTCTTTTTTTTTTTTTAATAAAAAAAACTCGAAAATTTAAGTTTGAGGTTAGGTTTGAACGAATGTTTTATTCGCCAGTTTGTGGAACGCGAATTGAATGATGTGGATTGTGAATAAACTTTGACAATTCGCGCCAAGGGTGTATTCGTTCGCGGCAAAAAGATTGGAGTTCGAAATTACATTATTTAAACTGTTTATTAACTTGTTGTCTTACATTTTGTAATACATTTTGATGGGATTATTAATCATCCTCCTCTTGGAATAGTAAAATGTGCAATTTTCTGTTCATAAATGCATCAAAACTGGTTTGTTCGCATTTCACCAATTCGTTCGCTCGCTCTCATGTGAATAGTCCTTTGGTAAATATTACCAAATTCTTCTTCTTTTCAATCATATGTAATGTGCTGTGCACCTTGCTTGTCCTCGTAGTCAAAAATCTTGTGAAGTGTGAGAGCATGTAAGAACATATAAAAAATTACGGTAGGCGCTTGCAACTCTCTCACCAGAACTTGCGACAGTTGCCTGTTAAGAAATATTCACATGACCGCGAATTGTGAACAAATCAATTTAACTGGTATTTATGAATTCGAAATTGCTATTTGTTTTACTTCAAAAGCATTATATTTAATTAATCTAACATCTAATCTACAAGAAAACTACGTCTCAATTGATTTAAATAGCTAAATCTACAATTACAGCAATCTTACCGCGAATTGAAAATTCATGCCGCGAACTGTCACAATCCACACAAGACAGTCGCGTTCCACAAGCCCGCGAATGAAAAATTCGTTCGAACTTAACCTTCAATGTAAATGATTCGCGGGTACCTGCGACTAAAAAAAGTTTTCATGTGAATGAAATGTCAGAATCTACGAATATTCGCCAGTTCGCAATACGCAATTCGCAATTCGCTCTCTTGTGAATGGTCCTATACTGAGAGCTTCAATTTATAAAAACTCACATTGTTATTTGACATGTACAATTGTGCATACTGCCATATCCGATGAATATCCCAAAAGTTGATTTTAGTTAACACTGTTCATCGGTTCTCAGATTTGTATCTACCTACCCAATAAGGTACGAAAACAACCAACCAAACTTTTGATGAACGAGAAAGTTTCGTCCGGCCCAGTCGTGCACTTTATTTTATTCGCCGCACTAATCAATGTAGCAGAATCCATCTCATACCGCTCCAGCTGTGAGATTAATAATCCACGAACAACTCATTTACGAATGGATCATTCATGGACAGTTCATCGACCTTATTTTCGTATTTAATGCTACAAACTGAGTGGGTCTTTCTGAAATGGATGTAGACAATCACGACATACCTACAGTGGGTGGGATAATTATTGCCGATGTGTTTATGATATGATAGTCAATTTGAAATCTGTCAACTTATAATAAGAATTATTTTTGGTTAAACATCTGTGACTAAGCTTTTTCGTTATTAGCTTTGATAATTTTTTGTATAGCCAGACTAAATAGTTTAAATTCAAAATATTCCACTTGATATAAAAAATAAAAGTGTGCCAAGTACAAATAGCGCGTTCCCCTTATTCTCAACTATCGACTTTAAATAATCGACTCCTGTAAATTAGCATATCATTCCCAAGGACGTTTACATAGCTTTTTTGAATATATTCGCAGAATTTCTATGGGCCTTCGCATTTAATTTTCTCAGATGAACTTGCCGACGAGCTCGAAGCGAATGAAATCCAAAATTCCTTGATTTAATGGGAAATCTTAAAAATGCCGCTCAACAAAAGCCAAAAACCTTACCTTCTATTTGACCAAAAATTGGTTCAACAATTTGTAGTCTCAAGAAAGCTGCAGGAAAAGTTAACTGAAAAAGTATCAATAGTTCAGTCCCGCCAAGATTTGTTATTCACATGAGAGAAGTCACCTCGTTCCAATTCAGTAGACTGAATCACTCAAAACGAGCCTTCTGAGCACAAAAACTGCTCAATGCAAGCTGGACCGTCTCCTACATGGACTTTATCACAAACTTACCATGACAATGTTAATGCTGTACACAACACAATCAACGTCAGTCTCAATTAGCTACAATTGCAATTACGAGTTTACCGCCAACACCAACACACAATATAGCTCATTCTGTTTTGTTGTCTTCCTCTCGGTGACACAATAGCAACTCGATTAATACGGCAAGAAACTAATGCACCTCGGCAGCACTTAATTACGTAATGAAAGACCCCAGATGGCATTAGTAGCACGCGATCTAATGTATATGATGTGTATGGCGAACAATTGCCGGCATCTTTTGCGTTTACGCAACCGCAACGCGATATGAAGATTGTCACGATTAACTTATTGTTTGAGTATAGGTACTTACTAGTACGTATTGTAGAGAGAATAAAAAAGCGAACAGAAGTGGTTGCACTCCAGACGACTCATTAGTCGGATACTCCTCCATTCCCCATATTTATGTCATTCTGTGTCTGACTTCAGAGGGTGTGGTGTCTCTGTTTTTATTGTGTTATGTCGTTTATGTCTATTGGGACAAAAAATAAATTTTTTTTTTGATCTAAATCACTTTTACATTGGGACAAAAAATCAATCTTTTTTTCGATTCGGAGCACTTTTTGCAGATCTCGATATTTTTTCAGATCTACACATACTGCCACAATACCAATATGTCTTGCACAGCTGTTTTACGTCATTTTAAGAAGTTTGCTTTCGAGCCAAATGCGCAAAGTTTCGTGAAAACCAAAATAACGAAATACATAAATAGCCATGGATATAATTTTCGAGGAATTATTATCTTCATAGTTTTCCTCGTCATCTGAAGACTACGAATCACCAAAAATACTAAATTTTTATCTACAATAGGGAAAACATTTTTGAAGTCGATATCCATTTGTGATTTTTGCAAAAATAAATGCAATTCGAACAGCTGATATTGCTGCCAATAACGCACTAATACATTTAGAAAAGGAGATCAATTTCGTTGCGCGTTCCATTAGCAGCGCAAAATCTGAGATCTGAAAAAGATTTCTGGTGGTCCCAATGGAAAACCTCATTAGTTAAAGCCCGCGGCAAAAGAAGGAGAATTACTTCTCTTATGAGTTGTCAAAAATCACAAATTCGATAACTTCGATAACTTCGCAAAAGAAAAGGGATATGACTTGCGTTTTGATTTATTATTTTGATATAGGCACATGGTGAATTGTATTCCTACCTATCTTGGTCGCTCTTAGAGAGATCGTTATTTCCTTTTCAAATGTTATCACATAGAACATAGCCGGATGAAAAAGAAAATACAAAAGGCTATGATCCGTCAACAGAATTTATGTCAACTTGTTTGTATGTATGTTTGTCATACGTAGACGCAGATTTTGACATTTATAGATCAGAAAGGCAGTCATTTGTCATGTTACATTAGGCAACGTTTTTAGCCTCGTGTACCTTTTTTTATAGGTCTGACACCCTGAAGACACTGAGTGTCACTCAATTCGTTAATGTTTTACAAAAAATGCAGCTGCCCTACCTATATTAATATAAATAAAGAGTTTGCGTAACTCCTTCTAACTATTTGTTTGAATTGGTTTTTATTTTGCAACTGATGTAAGGGTCCTGCGACTATATGCCGATGCCGTGTACGAACACTTTTCTCAGAGTTGTTCGTCATGCCCTCGCATGTTTGTCAGAATTTCACGAGAGATGGCGCAGTGGATAAGGCCTAAGAAACTGTTTTTATTTTTGTTTTCCGGTGATCGAACCTGCGACTACTCGCTTACACTTATAACTGAGCCCCTGCACAAATATATTACCTACGCCTTAAAGCTAAGTATCCTGCTCGCGCTAAATTTTATCTCCCAAACAAAAATGTCTACAAAGATAAAATTAAGCGAGATCATTTAGCAAAGCAGTATCCTGTTTGCTCGCTAAATTCTTAACTTCATATAGATGGGCCGATGCCAAGTCTCCACTCATTTAGCTCGCTAAATTAATGTCCGGTACATTAAATCGAAAATAAATTCTGACAAAAGAAAAACTTTGTGTTGTGTTGTGTTGTTGCTGCCGGGTGAATTTATTATCTGAAACTATTTATTTATTTCTATTTCCCAAGCTGTGTGTAGTCAATATATAGACTTTTTGGAGGAAACCGCACAAAACATTAGCGGTATAAGTAAAAGAAGAAGCAAAACCAAAATACCCTTTTCATGCGATGAAAAAAAAAAAAAAAAAACTTGCGGGGCTTGTGGAGGAACGACCAACTGTATAGAACTTGCAGGACTAATCCCACTGCAATATTGATTTTGATTGATTGATTGGATTTACGCGACACGAAGTTAAGTGTCATCTTCTACTTGCTACTATAGCAATTATTTCAGCTGCTGCAGCAATTATAACATCTTCTTCAATTCTTCTTGCATCCATTGTTTTGCAGGTATTTAAATATTGCTATGTTTTTGAAGTTTGAATTTCTTTTTACGTGTATAATTAAAATGACGTTTACCGACATCTGTCATGAACATATGGTTTTTGTCCCATCTATCATATTTCAAAATTTAGCGACCATTTATCTTTGCTTGTGGAGAAACGGAGTGGAGACTAGGGACGCTAAGATTTAGCGCGAGCAGGATACTTAGCTTAAACAACAAAATTAAACTATTCGTTGCAAATGATTGACATTCCAGAAAATGACAGTAAATAATTCAAAATTATCTCAAAAAAGATTGCAAATGATTGGAAAAGGATTGAAATGTTTCGAAAAAAATTTAAGAATGGAAAGAGTATTGAAATGCATAATTGTCAAATAATTGAAAAGCTCCCAAGACATTTGAAATGGTTGTAAAATAGTCGCAATGATTGGAAAACCGTAAAATGACTGAGAAATGATGCAAATGATTACCGCAGTTATTGTAAAATTTGACCGAAAAAGGATGTAAGAAAAATCAAACAGCTGCCAATGATTGTTAAGGACTATACATACGCAAATGAATGCGAATGATTGCAATCATATGAATTAAATCGCTTGACCACGTTCAAAATAATTGGTGATAGCAATCTTTCGAGGAGAACATCAGAGTCAAGCCATTGATTTAAATACATCACATGTTACAAATCCTTGAATGCGAACTTCAAAGTGTGCAAATTGATTGCGATTTTTGCTCGGTTAAAAAAAAAAAAAATAGGTTAAAATTAACCAAGTCTCTGTTGAAAAACACCGAGTATTCGTTATTAACAGTATCACTTGGTAGTGTTTAACCGAAAGTTGGTTGATTTTAAATAAGCGATTTTGCTGCGTGTACTCTAACCCTGTTACAGATAAATAAGCTTGACTGTGGTGCTGTCTAAACATGGTTCCAAATAACAGCCTAAGAACCCCAATTGAATTGAATTTTATTTAAAGCAGTCGCTCGATCAATTTGTGCAGCCATTTCAATCAGTCCCATCTCCCTCGATGATATCATTTTAAAAATTGTTTCATTCGTCTTGGTGTGTCAACTAATCTTTGACCTCCCCACAATCGATGACCTAAATATCTATTATTACCCTGGCCTCTAGCACTCAATTCATTTGCATTCAAGTATTTTCCTACATTTTTTTAAATGAAAATTAATAATTTCCATGCGCGCAATTGCCTCTTTCGTCTTGGGCACAAATTGGTTCGTTACGCAACTCAAATATCGAAATATGCCTCTGTGACTGTGATGGTCTTTAATGCAACCAAATGTGCAACGCCGCATCGCAGGTCGATTGCGAGTTCAGTTAGCTGACGTCATAAGTCTGTCTGGGGCCACAGAACTCGTGTATATTAACCTCCCACACTTAACAGCTGAATACGAACACTTTTTGGGTCTATCGTGCGTCGTGAAAGCTATAGCATTTCCAGACTTCCCCGTTTGGTCACAAGAAGGTGTTACTATAAGGCGTTGGCTTTGTTCGTTTTTGTCAATCGCGTGCATGAAACGGAACACCCGGACAAAAATTTGCCCGAAAAGTGAAAATTTCCTTCGTTTGCCAATTTTGGGCTGCACAACACCTCCAACACACTCATGCGAGAGAAAGTTATCCTCACCTAGTTTAAGTTGTTCCTGGCCAATCGAACACATCCGCCGGGCAACAAATCAATTCAGCTAATCACGCAAAAACCCATTTGACTATCGATAGACTTTCGGTCCGTGTGTGCGTGCCAGAAGGAAATGTAGTTCGAATTGGTTGCTCCTCGGGCAGCTTCCGGGCCCGGCAATGTAGCAAGAAATTTCTGTGTGAAATAAAAAAAGAAAACAATTCAAAGTCCGCTATAAGCCATTGGCCATTAGTTGGGCTTATCTCGTATTCAGACACGCTTAGCGGGTTTATGTCAGATCGGCGTGTACTGATAATGATGAACGACGCGTTCATAAATACTGTCATGGAAAGGATTATTGATTGATATGGAGTTGTGAGCTTTGAGCTGATGGTGCTCGCCCAATACTTTACTTTTGGCACATGCGGCAATACAATCTGGCTCAGTCATAATGCGCATGCGCGCACACCTCCTATAGGTAAGTTCGATGCACCGCACTCAAGCAGATTTGACATAATCACCACAAATGCATCGCGGTAACAGCTCCATGACGTAACACACATAAGAGGCCACAGAGAGTATAACAAAGGCTTCGAGCCATCTATCGCTTCATCGTCAGCTGCAGATGCGCTCCACTCACATTGTATGGTGGCAAAGACACGACTTGGAGCTGTGGCAGCGCAATGTCCCATTGGCATATCACGATTCCTTTATCGATTTTCGCTTTCATGAATGTATACGCGCCCCCCCTTTGGCATAAGTGATGGAGTTCAACGGAGATGCATCTCTGCGAGGAGACGTGTGCCTGTGCTTGGAATGGCAAAGATGCGATGAGCAGATGAAGTGTGCGCTTGCGGATTGAGGATGACCCGCTGAATTCGATGGCTATTGTTTTGTGTAGACTGTATGACCTTGGTTTGCATGCAGACTTGTGTTTCACAAGAATGGGTAATTGATGCGCTAATGCGCACCGAATCAGGCGCATATCGCTTTCATCGCTGGAATGTCCTTTCTCTATAAATGGCTTGATTAGAAAATTGTGCGCGCATTGATTTGCGGCAACAAATAAAACTGCGCGGATCAATGTAGGTCCACTTCGTACGGAACTGTGTTAAGCGTGCGGGAAGCCGCAAATGCTATAAGTATTCACTGGCACTGTTCAGATGTAGGTGGAAAAGTGTAGCAAGATTCAGTGATGACAAAGTCAACCTGTTAGCTACCTAAGCTCCTATAATAAACAACTAACAACAAACAAAGTCGGAACGCACAATCCACAGGTGAGTGACTTATTTTTGTCGTCGACGCCGTGTTTTTATTTTACGCAATCGTAATTATGCTTTCAAACAATTTTGTCGTAGTAGCGAAAGAAAATGCGCGCAAGTAATACCAACACCTCCAGCTTCGGGGTAAATGGGGGAAAGCTTTTCCCGAGAAGGCGCCCATGTGCATGGAGTTGGAGTACACCGAACCTGATGGTTAAATAACTCCACAACCAGTTACATAGTGTACGCGTTGCTTACATTTTATTTTATTACATCAATCATAATTTTTCATTTAACCAGGTTTTAGTGGATGTTTTTTTTTTCCGAATAAGAATTGCGTTAAACCATACTTTCAAGTGAGCGCGCTGGAAAGTCTTGCGAAACTCACACCGAGTGATGGTGCTCGAGCGGCTTTCTAATGCAAGGAAGTGGCGGCGCTCGGAAAAGTGTTAATCTCGAAAACCCCGAGGCGGCAAATCAAATTCATCAGTCAATTGACATCCACGTGTTAATTCGATCGCACTGAAGGAATGCCTTAATTTGTTTTATTATGAGCACGTTGTTATTGCTTTCACGTCAAATTGATTACGCAATTATCTCTACTTGTACCTACAACGAAGATGGAAATTGAGAACGAGTTCTCGCAACTTCAAGGTGTGGCGGACAATCTGGCAAGAACCTTCTAAAGAAGTGTGTCACTAATCAGAAATAGTAGAAAACATTTGTGTATGATGACCTCTGGGTCACGAGTTGCCACATCTAGGTCGTCGCCGGCCGGTTGTCCGGTATCGATCTATGCCATTCGATTATGTTTCGCGCAAACGAATATAATCGTAGCTGTTAATCGTTGAAATTAGCATTTCAAATGAGAGAACGCGACTGACAGTGAGATGAAACTCAGTCGGGAATGGACAAGTAAATAATTGGTGTTGCTATCGTTAGTCGTCACCAGCGTGGTGACAGTTGAGTTTTATTGCAGATTTGCAAAGATTTTATTTGCTGAGGCGTACAGGTGACAGCTGACAGGTGCTAAAAAACATGTGACGTTGTTGATTTTTTATACAATTTCGTAATTTTTGTCATACGAAACCTCAAATTATCATACAAAATGGAGGTGGTCATATGAGAAGACCTCGATTTATTATACAGAGTTTGTTTAGCGGGACAGAACCTTATGTTGAAATATTAAATTATCTTGGGCATATAGCTATAAGGGGGTGCGAACTTGTGTGAAAACAGAGCTTGACTAGATTTTATAGCACTTTGTGTTGAGAATGCGGAAGCGTTTTGCTAACTTAATGCTGACATTAACATTTTTATGCGTTTATCTTTACATTTGAAAGTTTGATTGGAAATGCAGAACTACGTTTCTTTTGATGGTCCACACAATTTTCACAACGTTCAAATAATTTCTTCGGGTACTTCACCACTTTACAGTAAAATCGACAATGGACCAAAAATAAAGATTTAAACGCCAGATCTAAAAAAGATCACAGTTATACGTCAAACGAAACAGTAAAATGTTGCTTTGCTTTTTTGGATCACTTAAAGTTAAAAGTTTTCCCCAAAATTTGTCAATTAATCTAACTTATATTATTATAATATTGAATTCTTTATTAATCTAATTTAATTAATGTAACATTGTGTTGAATTTACATAGACATGACATTTTATATCGTCTGGCAGAAGAAAAAACAAGTTTGTGCAATACTTTTTATACATTTATAATTCAAAATTCAATTTAAAATGTATGTTATTTTTTTAGGTTATACAAAAAAGGCTGTATTTTAAAGAAATCTATTTTAGAAACTCTTGCGGTAAGAAAGAGTATGTTTGCAGTATTGATGTAAAGTTGGCCGACTAGGTACTGGAGCCATTCAAAATGTCATAAGCTTCGTCAATTGAAAACATTAAAATATAATCTCCGAATTTCTTGAAGCGGCTTGATAGCTAAGAAATGGTAAAAATCCTCACATTTTTTTGTATTGCAAAGAGTACATCTGTCGGAAGTCGAGTTCTTATGTGGTAAAAAATTCAGATTGAGAATTTCAACCCCAGCTCTAAATATAAAGGGTTTTCCAATGAGAGGTGCTATTTTGAATGACCCGCTATTTCGGTAACGGTCACTTTTGAAGCTTTTATTCTTTGACATTTGACAAGTAGAAACTACGCCATTACTAAAAATGGAACGACACACACTTCAACAATGCATTGAAATTATTAATATTCACTACAAAAATGGTGAAAATCTTGCCAGGCACAGTTCGCAATACTAAAGCATTTTTTGGTCGTCGTGAAGCACCTTGTCGGACCGCAATACAGAAATTGGTGGAAAAATTGTCGCACCAGGGGCTCGGAAAACCCAAGAGTTATTGTTCAGAAGCCTCTCCATCCTCAACGTGTGACTGTTTGGTGCGGTTTATGGTCCGGCGGAGTCATTGGACCTTACTTTATCGAAAATGAGGTTGGATCAACAGTTACGGTGAATGGATTGCGCTATCGAGAGATGATGAATGATTTTTTATGGTCGGAGTTGGATGGTATTGATCTGGACAACGTTTACTTTCAACAAGACGGCGCTACGTGCCACACAAGCAACGAAAGCATTGATCATTTACGGGAGAAGTTTCCGGACCGTGTTATCTCTCGAAGAGGTGATCACAATTGGCCACCGAGATCTTCTGATTTAACACCTTGCGACTTCTTCCTTTGGAGCCACGTGAAAGATAAGGTCTACGCCAACAGCCCAACGTCGAATCAAGACCTCACAGATAAAATTCGTGAGGCTATCGAGGACATAGGGCAGCCACTTTGCGTTTTGGTTATGGAGAATTTCATGAAAAGGAACTGGTATCCACAGAAAGATCCCTGGAGAAATAAATATTTTCCATACGATGCGTCAAGTTCTTGTTTATATTTCTTGAATTGGACGATCTAAGAAATGCGGAAACTCTTTTTTTCATCAATTTTAGCTATCACATCAGCAAATATTTCACTCCATTCCTCGACGTTAGATTCACTCAGATTGAAGTCTTCTTCATGAGAAAGCGCAAGTTGGTTCCATTTTCTGAGCGAAGCAGATACTCCATTATCGTCTTGTGCAAACCATTTCCATTTTTTCATATAACTCTAGTAATATAATTAGAGTGGACCTTAACATTTTGTATGATATATTGTAACCAATTTAACGAAACAGACGAAAAATCACCCAACAAATGAATTCAATAATGTTGTCCGTATGATAGTTTTGACACTTTCTGTCGAAAACTCAATTTATTTAAGAATGTTGCTAGAAATGACTATGCAAGTGTACGAAGCTTTAACTTTACAACTACGTTGTATTCATACCATCCGACGAATGATAATGGCCGAGACCCGAGAGTGATGACAAGTTCCGTTTTAATTAAAAAGTGTAAAATGACTAATAAACCACTGCTGCAAATGTTCTTTCGCTTTCTTCGACCTTAAACCTATTGGTTGAACTCAATCTTGCTTTTAAAATGTTCCGTATGAAGTATAAGGTTCGTTTATCAAAAATAAAACAAATGCTCTCTAAATTATCTAGAAATACATATATCTGTAATTTTAGGACAAACTTTTTCCGCTCAAATTCTCAGTAAATTCCCCAAAAAAAAAAAAAAAAACAATTCATTCCACAGAAATATTTCATTTCTTTACTCTTCCATCTGTCAGGAATTTTTTTTTTCTGTTGGAATCCAATCAGTTGTTGATTTTTTTCGTAGGAAAAAATGTTCGGACACATTTTTCGCATATGACCGCCTAAACGTAAAAAAACATATTTTCATACTGTTACAACTTTTTCGTTTGCATTTTACGTATGGCTATAACTGGGGCCTTACTTGATGATTTTTTTTTTCGCCAGTGTTGCATTCCCGAAAAACAGTTAAATATTGCGTAGGGTGTGAACAATAATTAATAAAAAATCAGTGCGGCACACTCTAGAATTATTAAGGGGTGGCAGCACCGCCCTTAGCTAAACCAAACTAATAATAAACTACCACCTTCTGTTATCCGTCATTTTTGCTCTCATCCGACTGAGATCATATTTTATAAATATGGTCATCCAGAAAATACAGGAAAGGTTAAAAAAATTAAATTAAAAAATTAAAAATAACAACTTCTACATTTCTCAGGACAAGAAAAAAACCTTTCCTTCCCGAGCCAAGGACTAAAAATCTGTGAAACTCAGTTGAAAATATATTCTGGAGCGATTAAATATAAACTGAATGCATTTGAAAGAACAAAAACATCTGAGTTAAATTTTATTTAAAGAATTCCCAGAGGTGTTTGGTAAAATGATTTACTCTTGGCCAATCCACGATAAGACGGAGCACGATACATCGGAGAGCACTAGCTCAGCTAAAAGGTAATATCCAAAACACCAATAGCGTCAGATTTTACACAGGTTTGGAAAACACAAGTGTTTAAAAACAAACAATATTTTTATATATTGAACTACGTTTTTAATGTGAATATTGATGAACGTATGCTTAAATTTTTACTTAGACCAACAAAGTATCATATCAGCTAACATATCCAATAAAAACTTATGTTTATTTACGTCTATTTCGTCACAAAATACCGAGTTTAAATTACATTTTTTTGTTTTCAAAAACAAATATTCTGGACGTTAATTAGTTTATGCAATCAGTTTCAAGTCAATCGCTCCAGTGATAGTTTATCAGTCAGAGAAACAAAATGCCATTTTTTGCACTTTCGCTCGTATAGGCCTCTCAAATCTTTGACATCTATTCCATATCACAAATAAATATAAAACTTAAATTGTTTGCTACATATGAACGATTCTGAGAAAACATTCGACCACGAAAGAATTTTCGTTATTTTCGCAGATTTTATTTTAGTGTGCAATTGATTTTTAAGACGGATTTTGAATTTGTTTCTTGTCAAATTTGTGAATTTAACATATTTATCAGTACTTGACGGTGGAAAATCTTTGAGCTGTTTCGGGCCAAGAGATGAACTACTCGTTACTCTTCATTTTGCTAATTTTCTCCTTTTCTGCCATTTTTAATGAGAACGTGCATAGACTGTACGATTGCGATCGATTTACATCGATTGCGTTCGATTTGAACCGCGTGCGCGAATGAACATAATAATTGAAGTGCAATACCTTATATTTTTTTATGTCAGTAGCTGATTGCTTGATAGGCTTCACGTACTTTTGTAACACCGATTACGGCGTCATTTCCAAATCGATTTCTATGAAATGGGGACCAACTGAAATATAAGGCTGGAAAAGGTGTAAAAAGCACATTTACTTGACTTGATTTTCACTTGTCTGTACGTCAAAATATATTTTTCAGATAGGGACTTCGAATTGAACAGTCACTTTAATTTTGAATACTCTCAAACTCTGGTGATGTGTCAGAAAATAGTAGTCTTCCGCAAAATGAGATTGCAGATCAACTTTATTTTTGTGTCAATCCAGTTTTATTCTTCTTTCGAAAAGCTAATAATGTAAAACAATCTTCAAAAAGCTGTTAATACATTTTCTGATGGCTTATCACTTAAGAGCCATTTCAACGGCCGAATGCTATCTTGTTCTAAAGGCCATTTTTTTACGAAATTGAGTTAGGTATGCAGTCTTCATAATTTTGGGAATCTTTCGTTTGGCTCAAACAATTTTATTCTATCTCTTTTAGTTTTCAAGTTACAGAGAACTGTTTTCTTCAATGTGAGACTTTTGCCATGTCATTTTGTTCTATATAATATGATCAACTTTATGTTTCTTCTCTTTTTGTGTTTTTGTCTATTTTGTTCAATATTGAGTTTTTCTGTTCAATATCCACGAAAATTTTACGAACTTGTTGTCACTCCATACAACTTTGTTCAGTATCCAAAATGACTTCCTCGTTGATTTTAATTCATAACTAATTCAAAATAAAATGAAAAAAATTTCTGTGACTTGTTTTATAAACAAAATTGTCAAGGCTTTCAGAAAAAAATCAATATCAATCAAAAATTTCAATCTGAACTTTAAAAATCGGTTTCCCAACATTTTTAAAAATGGACATTGAACAAGATAGCATTCAGCCGACGATTTGTTCTTGTTACTTGGTAAAATTTAGTTTTTATGTTCTTTTTTTTTTATAATTCAGATAATTCAGATTAATTCATTAGGGAAACTTTGAAACATCAAATTAATTTAAATAAATAATCAAGAACCTATATTACAATATGTTTATATCATACAATATTTATATAAAGAGCATGATTTGTCTGGTAGCTTCTGGTAAATTTTTTTGAGAAGTCAGTAGGTACAAATCGGCGGAACTAAGGTTAGTAGCAAGCATAATATGCCTTAAGCCCTTAGGCGAAACTTAATGATATCAAAACATAAAATAAAATACCAACCAATTTTAATATTTAGATACTAATTAATACGAGTACCCTTTGTACAAAATAATTTCCATAGGAAGGATTTACGATAGACCCAAATTCAATAAAAATCTGAAAACTGAAATTTTTTACTAAATCCCTTCATTGTCAACATATTTCTAATCAAACTGTGGAATTGAATGAGTTGGACAAAAAGACAAAATGGGCCGGATTAATAAATTTCTAGATCACATGATCTCTCACCAAAAGACTTGCGGAGGTGTCTAAATATACTTAACTTTGTGGCGTTAGGAACATTTTGAAAACTTACCCGTTGAATGTTATAAATATCTTGTGGTGTCACTTTTTATTTTATAATTTTCCTGCTTGTTTTATAGGAGTTTTTTTTCTTTAAGTTGGGCCCTAATCATACAGGATGATGTACTTGTTTGACAGCAGCACAAAGCCCGTTGATAGTGCTCCTATAATAAGCCTATTCGAAGTAGTTATCACCCTCAACCACAAAACACAACAACTGTCTTTCCAATCAATACAATAAAGAAGGATAAGTGGTTAGATAGCTTAAAGGCGTCACATTGTAATGTCCAATCCATCAATTGTCAAATTAACACATTTCTCAACTTAAATCAACTTAGACTGGCCCCTGTTACAGTGTTATTGGCTATGGTGGTATGCATGTCAAAGTTGAAGTGGTAATAAGAGACAGACACAAAGAAACAACAAAGCTAATGCATCAATCAGACAAGGCGCAAAAGCAGGGGTATACTACACTATAACGTGGCATTGCACAAGAAGTAAGAAGCCCAAGCCGCCCAACAAAGAAAGTGATGACATTGACTTAGATGAACACTGAACCTTAACTGGATGCAGTTTGAAAAGAACGTTCAAAATGATGATGGCGCGCAGTCACAATACTATTATTTTCCCAATCTACTCCAGCTGGATATGCTCATTTGTGTTCGCCTTGACAGCGCAGTTAAGATTATATTCATAAATCACTGGGTAGCCCAGCGATACGGCCGACTGTCCTGTTCGTCGCATAATGGTGGTCACAAAGGCTAATGAGGTGATCAGAGATGGTAAATGATCAGTGAGATCACTTGGCTGGGTGTGATTGCCGAAGCAGAAGATTGAAGAGCGAAGTTATGTTGGACGGCTAAACTGGTGTAGCATTCATGGGTAGGACTCTTTTTATTGACATGAATAACCTTGCGTTTATAAGTGGACGACAAAGTTGTAAGTTTTAAATTAAAATGTTTGATTTTGCTTATATTTTGGTACCTAATATTTTTTTTTTGGTAGTGTGTATATGTATATTGCATGCCGGCCCCTAAAACAGCTGCTCCGCTCGAACGGCCGATGGATTAATTTTGCCGAGCTTTCTCATCAAGGCTCTTCTGGAATTTTGAAAAAAAAAATTTAGGTTTTTGGCCTATTTATGCCAAATTTAACCTCCCCCCATAAACATTTAAGATATTTGACCGAATGCAGAAAAAAATCACAATTTTGCCACACACATGAACAAATTTGGTTTTTATAGGTATGCGGTATGGTTCGTCATAGTTTTAAATGAAAAACTGTGATTTTTAACCAAGATATACCCTAAATTTTACCTACCTTGCATGAAAAATTTTGTTTTTTTCTATCGTATATGGAAAATAATAGAAACTTTGACCAGAATATGAAAAGTTTTGACTTTCGATCCGACCCAATCGATGTAAAAAATTTCACATTGTGATTTGGCCATTCAAAATTTGGAGTTTTGACCCGAATATAAAAAAAAAAAAAATTTTGACAGTGTACTCAAAAACTCACAACCTGGCATTGAACAGATTTCGAAATTTTGTACAGCTCGATGAACATAGCCAGAAAAATCCAAAGTACAAAGTAAAGGGTGTTTTTTTTTAGAGGTAAAGAACTTTGCAATGAAATAAAAAAAATATGATTTTCTTAAATTGACATGAGAGAAACATTCGCACAGACTTTGCACATCTACTTTGTTTTTAAAAATAATCTTCTGGCATTATAGTTTAAATATGATTTCTGTTCTGAAAATTTCGAACAGAACCATGATTTTTAAATTAATTTTCCAAATTTGGAAGCATTGTTCAGGCGTCAGTCTATTCATGTTGAAATGACAAACCAAACTAAAAGTAAATCGCTTGACAGGTGACAAAATGGCCGCCAGTTAAAATAGTGCTGCCAACTTAAAGCTCTATACGTATAAAAAAAAACACCCTTCTTGAAGTAAATATTGAAATTGAAAGCATTTAAAAGTAGGGTTATGTATAGTTTATATATAAGGCTGGCATGAAGTCCTTTCCCTGGCTTTAGCTATTGTCCAAAAATATTCTTCAACTCAAAATGACTCAATAGGACCTTATGCAACAATGCAATATTTTGGGGTCTTAATGACTCTCACTAAAGACGTAACACGAAGAAAACGGTTACGCCTTCTGTGACAAAAATACTCAGATCTATCCACTGTACAGTGGCTATTTGTGGTTTGGCTCATCTTCATCAATAGAGTTGAAGTGTTAACGACTGTGCGAATGTTTCTCTGCTATAATTGCCGGTATCGAAGCGGCCAAACGATTTGTTATTGCTTGCGATCAGCAGAACAGAACTCCAATTAAGGCCGAGAGTAATGTACTCTAATTGTTGGCATGATTAACACCAAAAACTCAACATGTCGACGGTCGGGGTCGACCTTCCTAGACGACTTACTGCAGCTAGATCCCATTTCGGAGTCATTAAATAATGTCTTAAACTCGTTGAACCTTATCAGCCTCGAACAATCACTCAACATAATTATCATCGAAATACGAATACCCAAAAATAATGCTAATTAACCGACCTTAAAGCAACACACACGCTCATGTATAGATAGACAGCCCATTGTTTAAAAATGCGACATCTATTTGGTTCTAGGAAGCCGACCATTAGCCTCTCCAACCAATTTCCACCGGGACGAGACTGACCGCTGAGAGCTGAGACTGAGGGAGAACTGTAGTTGTACTTGTAGTTGTGTTGTGGTTTGTGGCTTTGCCGCCGACAAACGTATAAAACATGAACTTTTAATTATCTTCCCAATAGGAAATTCGGCGGGTCTCCGGCTCTCCACTGACCACTGACCCAAGTCGGATAGAGGGTACAAGAACAACAGTTCTGGAGTGAAACAAACAGATGAACAAGTGAACCTAATTTGTTGGAAATAAGCAAAGCGACTGCTGTTGGATGTTGCGGCGCGTTGGATCTGATAAAGGCTATTTAAACGGAAATTAAGTATGCACTCCCTGTGACATGATATTGAAGCAGAGGATAGTGTCATAAATTCATTCCGAGTGACATACTCATTAGAGGAACATGGTTTGTCGCTGGCAAGTTTTTTGGAGTGGTGCTGTCAATTAATTTAGGTACATACTCGGACTGTTTGTGGTGAAGGGAACCCTGCGGGTTTTTCAGTGGCAATGAGGGGGTCAATGGTGACACGGTGAGGTTATCAACTGCTATGACGGTGGTAGATTTTTTTTTCTCAGAAATGGTACTGACGAGAGGGACAATTTACTTGCAATGGGTGGAGATATTATGAAGTGACAAATATTCTATGGAAATTGCTAACAAATTCGGAATAAAAGAACGGTCATCGTGAAATTGGTCTTGAAAGTGGTCTGTGTTTTATTGGAGGGTAAAACAATGTTGTTATCATTATATCGTGTTTTACTTCAACCCAACTACCATCATCTTCCTGAAAACATAGGAGGAAACATTTTTAAATTTGAAGAGAGCTGTTACTGGCTTTGTCAATCCGGAAATGCCACCTTGAAGTTACTTGAAGGTATATATATATTCGCTTAAAAGATCTATATACACAGTCTAAATCGTAGAGTCATCTGCATTGTTTTTATTGTGTTGTAATCAAAACAAAACTAAGACAGAGGCTTAAACGATCTCAAGTTGGAAACTATTGGAGTTGCAGAAAAAGACTCTTTCATTTTGTTTGCACCCACCTTTTCAGAAAGCCTTTTGGGACTCTAAGAGTAGTACCGAAAAGAGGGCTTAGAGCGACTATGATCTACTTGTGATTTGGAGAGATTTTTATTCTCTTTGCACAGTCCCATGGAATTGTGGTTCTTACGGGAAATATATTTCAGAGTCTTGCTTTGACAAGGATGTAAACCTCAGAAGGACATCATTCAGGGTCTTTTGTGACTGTGGCAATGAAATGATAAATCTTTTTCCTTAAGGTGTTCCCTTTATAAGTGATTAATAAATTGGAATACGAAGTCCGATACTGAAGGCATGTTTCCCCACTTAAACTTTTTTTTTGACGCGAGGGATGCTTCCGCAATAGTGAGGGACTCGAACAACCTCTAAAAAACCTCCCGGGAGGGACTGACTGTCGTCATCCCGAATGGGTTTGCACCTAGTTGTTCGACTAATCGGCAATTTATTTGAAAAATTCAGAAGAAGAATCCACCGGTTGTCGGATTTCGAAACTTTTTTGTTAGAAGATATTACCTAATCTCTTGGCCTTGCCTAACTCTTATAGATCCAGCGGTCTTACCCGCCTCAATCTTCTGATTACATTGTCAGTATTTAATAGTTCTGTAAGTTCTACGTTAACATGGTTGAGAAGCCTACTTATGTGCCTTTGGGCAACTTTTTTGACTTCATCTTCAACCATTTCAATATTTAGATCTCTATGTAGATCAGCGTTTCGTATGTACCAAGGTGCATTTTAACTACGTTCCTTAGTACTTTATTTTGGAAGACTTGCATTTTTTGTAAATTTGTTTGGCATTTGCATGCCCGCAATTGGAGCCCGTAGGTCCATATTGGTTTCAAGACTTGCTTGTATAGCAGTAATTTATTGTATAGTTGGACAGGGATGAGTATCTCCCAATAAGTCAATACATTTTACTGTATCGCATGTTCAGCTCATCTTCTTTTTTCTTTACATGCGCTTTCCAACGCAGTTTAGCGTCTAGGGTCATGCCCAGATATTCCACTACATTGTTATTAATGTATACTGAAATGTCTGGTACGTTTTTATACGTAAAATTAATATGGACTGAATTTAGGTCATTCAGTCTAATCTGCCACTTTTTAGGCCATTCTGAAATACCGTTTATTGCCATTTGGAGTTTTTTTGTTGCTATTTCGACGGTTGCTCCAACAGCAAGCACAGCAGTGTCATCTGCAAAAGTTGCTATAGTAGTTTCTTCACTTTCAGGTAAATCGCCAGTAAACAGAACGTATAGCACTGGACCTGGGACACTACCTTGTGGTACACCAGCTTTAATTGCTCTTAGTGTTGAGTACTCTGTCTCTTGTTTAATTCTGAAGTATCGATCTGTTATATATGACTCGAGGATTGTCGAATACTGCTTCGGCAGTTGCCTTTGTAATTTATGGATCGGTCCCTTATGCCAGACTTTATCGAAAGCTTGTGCTATATCGAGAAATATCGTAGAGCACACATTTTTCTCTTCCAATGCTTTTTCGATTTTATCTGTGATTCTATGCACCTGATCAATTGTAGAGTGCTTGTTTCTAAGCCCAAATTGATGATTTGGAACTAGCGATTTTTCATCAATTATTTTTTGCAGACGTTTTGCCAGCATTTTTCGAATAGCTTGGACAACATTGGTAGTATCGATATTGGGCGATATGAGGTTACTTCGATCGGTGGTTTACCGGGTTTTGGTATCATTATTACCTCCGCGACCTTCCACATGCTTGGCACATATCTCAACTTAAATGCAGCATTTATAATCTGCGCTAGTTTATTTAAACCTTTTCGAGGAAATTGTTTTAAAATTTCCCCTGTGATTAAATCGAACCCTGGGGCTTTTTTTATGTGTATGCCTTCTTTGATTTCTTTTGCAAGTTCTTTAGCTGTCACCGGCCGAATAGGTCTGTCTTCTTCGCACTTTTTTTCGTTTCCTTGATAATCTTTATCTTCATAAGGTTTGAAGATGTTCTCAAGGTACTCTGCAAAAGTATTTGCTTTTTCTTGACTGCTTTTTGCCCAGTTACCTTCTCTGGTTTTTACCGGCGGAATGTGAGCTATTGGCCTGTTCATTTTCTTTGTGGCTTTCTAGAGCGAGAAGTCGGTACTAGCATCATTTGTAAGACTGGTAAGATATGTTTTTAAAGACTCGTTATTAAATTCTCTTATAGATTTTCTGAGCTTATTACTTAAGTTGTTCAGTATTGTTTTGTCGCTTGGCGCCCTTGTCTGTTGCCAACGTTTTCTAGCTTTCCTCTTTTCTGTAATAATTTCACAAATTTCACGAGGATAAGAGTTTTGTTGAATCTTGTTTGTTCTTTTGGGAGCTGCAGCCCATGCAGCTTTTTGTATATCCAGTGTAAATATTTGCACTGCTTCTTCTAGTTGATCTTCTGTTTGAATAGCTGATGATAGTTGAATACATGGTTCCAATCAGTCAGTCTATTAACTAGTTTAGGGCTATGTTCTTTTATTATTATTCTATCTGATTGAAGATCAGGGCCTTCTTCTATATTTATTTTTTTGAAGATATATTTTTAGATATAAAAATAAAATAATAAACTAAAGAAAAAAATCATGTTAGGTTACAAGAGTTTCTTTCAGGCTACCTTAGCCTTCTAAAAGGCTTCAGATCTTTTACTCTTTTACCAATTAATGTAGGTGACTACCCCAGTCGCACCAGAATATTTCAAATAGACCCTCTTAAAAATAACACTGCCGCTTTTCTTTGTTCTCCGTCCTCCGCTACAGAGCACACACTATAGACCAGCGCTTCTAAACAATTTCCATATTTGTTGCTTGTCCCCAAACGGCCGTTCACTTAACTTATTTGACAGCAAATACAAAGACGAGTAGTGACTTTCTACCTCGAAAACCTCTTTAGATTACTAAGTTCCCCCTCAAATGTATTTTCGCTGCCAAGGTTATCATTGATCACTTCAAATTTCCACAACTGGTACCGTCCCCGACCAAAAATAATACCTTGTCGCTATATCATTTGTGATTAATTATGACTATCAATTTCGATTTTATGTGCCCCATTGCAAAGGAGATAAACCTTCTTCCCTTTTTCTTATCACAACGCGTCTGGGTGGCTCTTAATTTACGGATCGTGTCGCTCCGCTTCCCCCAGGCCCTTATCGTTTACGATCAACTTCTTTGTGACCACGTTCGTGGAACTACAAAAACACGATAATTAACTCCCTACGATTTGTACAGGCACTCCCACGCTCAGAAAATGTATACGCGTAGACCCACTCCAAAAAAGGGCGAAACTACAAAATCCCTCAATGGAACCATTCTGTCCAACAGAAAAAAATAAATAACTATCCGGTTTGTTATATAAAAACTCAAACATTCGACGAACTTTATACCCTCCTCCCTGACATCGTTTGACAGGTTAAAACGTGCGCACAAAGAAACCTATTCTCCGACAAGTAATAGACTTCCTTTCTTTTATCTCCACGCATCCAGAGGTCTGCGTCTGCAATGCATGGTTCTTTATCCACATTCAGGTGAGAATAACAAACAATACGAAGATGGCTCAGAATCTCTGAAAAACAATCTCGCAACACAATAGAACTGGCGGGCACAAGAAACGCAATAGATACTCAATACCGATAGGTAAACCCGAAAATCCGCTTCTAATTGGGAGGATTAGGTACACCTTCGAATAAATGGTTCAGAGGGAAGTTTTCCTGGAATCCGATTCCGAGCCATAAACTGGTTCGTATCGGCATCTGTGTGTGTCAGTCATTATTGTAAACTGCCTAACAACAATAAGGTGCCGCCGCTTGAGATGATCACCACTGAAGAGCTACGGTTGTCGTTTGACACCTTCTACTAATGGCCAGAGCAGGTGCAACGTTTGTTTTTGTTTGAGGATCAACAGCACGAGGATATGCGACATGGCTGCGCAATTGTCCGACAGGTAGCTGTGTGTGTTTCGCCGGTGTATAGCTGCTGGTTTTTAAATTGCCAGTTACGGGTCAGTGGGTCAATACGCCAGTAAGTCGTCGCAACTACACATAATAATAACCATCGTCTGCAGGGGAGATGGCAAGTCATGCGTCAGGCGAGAGACTCTGTTTATTATTTTCGAACGTCATGGGATGAAAACTGTTTAGTTACAAGCATTTCTCCGTTGGAAGGAACATCGATAGACCCCTTGGACGAGTGGACGGACCTCCCCTTCAAATTGCGCTCCCAAATAAATCTGAATGTTTACACTTTCTTCACATTGTTTGTTTACAAAGCAACACAACAGTACAGTACAGTACAATAGTGCAGCAACATCATACATCACGTCTTTTATCTAATTCGACTCGAAACGACATAATCAGCTGGAGGTAAATACCAGCGCCACTTAGCGAGGCTCTGTCCTCCGTGAATGTGTATAGTTCATAAATCTGAATTTGTTTACAGATAGTCTAATCTGTTACTATTATCCGTGCAGGAGGAACTATCTTCGGACGAGTTATCATGAACTCTTTGGCGTTGCGTTATCACTGAAGAACTTCGAAGAACGCAGGTTTGGAATTTGAGTGAAGTCGAGCATGAACTCTTCCACTGGAAAGGGAAACTCCAATTTGTTTGGTTTACAATACACATTGCACTGATGAATGCATAAGAGTGAGTGAGGGTCTCCTGAGTCCTGAATCCTGTCTCCTATCCTGAGTGCTGACATCAGAAATGACACTTTTTGTATCATTGGCCCTTTTCACAATGTTGCAGCGGTCACCATGCTGATAAATGCTTTCCATTTTTCAGTTGCTTTGTTTACATTTCGAAAGACTCATTTTATCCACTTGAATTTTCTTGTGGTTTTTATGCAAGGAAGCTGGCAGCAACTTGTTTATTTATTGAAATTTTGTTTATTCCACCAATCCAATTGTGGTTTTAACAAGTAGCGGTTTTCTTGTGTCATAGGATTTCACCATCAGTACTTACTTACTTATGTATATGTAGGTTGATTCTGGTCTGTGGGTTAAAATAATAGAGTTTGCCTTTCAAAATCAAAGTTAGTTTTACTTTTACCCAATATGAGAGTGCCTTATTAATTTACTGATGCGTTACAACAAGTGAAGTAGGTAGGTAAAAAGCGGATGCAGAAAATCAGTTCCGAAAGTTTTTGAATTAGTGCACAGCAGCTGTTTATGCCAGATAGAAATATCGAAAAGGTTTCTTACAAAGCCGCAATAAAATGTGTAGGTTAATATTTCTCTGGGTGACTTGCAGATGGCGTAGTCAATTATGTATTTGAATTTGAATTTGAATTACATTTAGGTTGCCACAGGTCCGCTTCCACTTGCTCCATCTAAGGGAAAAGGACATGTAGTAAACGCTTAAACCTAGTTAACCCCTCAGCCGCATCTTTTCAGATATGTTATTTGCATTTATGCAAGTATGTATATCATATCGAGAAGTTAAGAGTCATGCGATTGTAAAACAGTTTAGGGGGTTTCAAATTTTGAATACAAACGTTCTTCGATAAGTTTATTTGTAGTAGACATATTTTCCTGTTGTGCGCCTGAAAAGTTCCTAACCGCAGATTTGACACATCAACTCTCGAGAGCTGCAATTTAAAAACAATAAAATGGGAAATGAGCTCAAAACCCAGATGGGACTGATTTCGAGCCGAGTGCTGAGACTGTGACCCTAATACTTAGGTTCTTGACAAGCTTGGACATTGCACATAGATAGTCATGTTTGAATAGAGAGCCTTTAGTTACGGGCTGGCTGTCGACGAAGATACCTATCATTTGTTCGCATATCGATTTATACAACATGCCAGAACTTGGGCCCGGTAGCCGCTTAATGAGCTTGGGAGATTCTTTTAAGCAGATGCCCGTGGCATTAGGGTGTATATATGATAATATGTGATGGATATTCAAATATTGGTTACAAAATCCTAGAATGTTACCATTTTTTTCACTGTGATCTTGTTACCCAGACGTTTGTCTTTACATTATAATACTGTCGTGCTTATTTAACTGTTCCTTCGTCTATCCACCAGCACCTCCTGTTATGACAGAAAATTTGCTTGGTATTCGATTTCACGAACCCTTTTAGCCATTGTCCTTTTTTTATAAATTAAAATTTAAAAATTAATATGTAGTTCAGAAAATTGACCCAATCAATAGCTAAAATGCGACTTTATTATAACTGCCACTGTCACTTCTTCGATATGTTCCACATTTAATCTTAGTACGCTGCTCGAACGAAGCTAAATTTTATCTGGTCTCCAACTTTTCTCTCCAAACATCAGCTAAAGTCCTAACTAAATTTTGACATAGAGAGCGCTGTGGATAAATGTTACAAAAACCAGCTGTTCTTTGAAAATAACTTACTTCATTAATTCAGCTCCCTCTAATTTAAACCATTTCCGATTCTAGGAAATTCTTCTTACTTACTTCTTGCTTACTTCTACCGTTCTCCGCAACACAAAAACGCAACAGAACAACAGAACACAACGATCTGTCAAAATTTAGCTTGAGAAAATGTGCCGCTCTATATTAAATGGGCACACTAAATTTTGACAGATACCTACACGATGTACATTCTGAAACAAAAGTTTGATTTTTTAGCTCAACCAGCGTAGCACTTAGCTAAATGAGTTCGCTTAGATTTAGCTCAGCTAAATTTTGGTGAGAATTTTGTATGGGAGCGAAAATTCAGCTACTAAGCTTTAGACTTTAAAATATGTATTGTCATAGTGAAACCACCAAGTAAAGTTTCGCAGTGTCTTTTACAGCCACACAAAAATTCCAGTTCCAACCTAACTTGAAGTTTCCACTCCACCAACCACCACCACTTGTTGTTTGTTGAATAGTCATAGTCACACTCCACGTTCCAGAGTTATTCCATTTTTCAACTCAAAAGAAACCCATTGCTGATTGTCTGTCGGCTACCGGATGCCGCATGCTGCTTTGCCCATGCTTGCCCGCCAACGTGTGTGCTTGCCACAATAGTAAACATGTTGCTAGTAATTCCACTCCACATCCACTCAACTTCCAGCAACACAACAGTAAAATCGATCCAAACAACAAACGTGTCTACCTGCTGCGAACGCTCGAACCGAAACAGTTGCTTGTCATACGCCGGTTTGAAAGTGTAGCTACGCTCTGCGCGCATTTAAATTTTTATCGAAAAGATACGTCTTAACTTAACTGTCAAAGTGTGTATCTACTATTATTGTAGTGTCTGTCGAAAATCCGTGAGTTAAAGAGAATTCAATTTATGTTACCGCATTAGGGAAACTATTGTCGTCTCTATTGTGTTTCAGCAAAACAGTGCTTATTGTGTATGTTAACCGTGCATAAATACTTGGATCACCAAGCAAGTGGATTTCAATTGATCTGTGATTTTCCTATTTTACTTTCTAATGCTAAACGTCTGTTTGCTTTAACAAAAAAAACAAAACGGGAACAAAACGTCAACCCAAGTCAATGCTCTTGAGATAGAACGGCGTGGTCGCGCTCGCGATAACAAAATAGAGTTGAAGTCGATTGTTTGAATTGATTTTTTATGCGGTGATCTCTCGGTCTCGCTCGTCCCCACCCCACCATCTGGCTGTTTGTTATTTAACTGTAACTGTGCGTTCATATTTTCTTCACTGACTTAGTGGCCAAGCTCCCAGGTCTGGATGATAAGTGTGGCCGACGAACTGTCTAACAAGTGCATGCACTGTTTGTCTTTGCAGTTTGCAAGAAGACAGATATAATCCAGCTACGCGTACGCATTCTTAGGCGCATTTTTATTCATGCCTTGTCAACGGCATATATCGCAGCGCGTAGCTTATTTTTGAATGAAGATTTGGTTTTTTTGTTGTATTGTTATTTTGGCAGCTACCCGAGAGAGGAAGTTATTTTTGATTGCGAACTGAATTTGGGTTTATGGGCTAAGGAAAGTGAAACTCTGCTACTAGAAGTAGTGCGTGGAAATTTGTTCACAGTAACTTAGTGATCTAGCGAGCGAGCTGAACGGATTTTTTTTTTTAAATTTGGTGAAAGTAGGATCTGAGAAAAGTGTTAAGTTTGTGCCGGGTTTTTGGCCAGGACTTCTGTGTGAATCAACTGATTGGCGGTGGTAGGTATCGATTTAGAATATTTGGTCCCTGCTGGGTGTGAACAGTTGACCACAGACAAATAGGTTTCTAATTAAACCTGCCGTTTGGTTAATTTGAATAACCGCCACTGTCACTTCAGACGAATAGTGAATGTAGTGCGGTCTTCTAAATCAAGTACATAATTTAAGATTCATCGACACACTCACTTAAACGCGTCAGATGATGATATTCATCGGAGAGCCAGCATATCCCGTTCCTGGAATCCACAGGCGTCATGCATTTTTGTCAGCATATCTGACACTTTTAACAAAAATACAAAATCCGCCAAGATCGGCCAAAACGGTTCATTACAACGGACTCTATTCAAGTAGTCGAATTTGTTCAACACGAGTCGAATTTGTTGGAAACCTTTTTCAAGTTTTTATAAACATTAAACGTCCCTACAATTACGTCTGACTCGAGTCAAAATTCGTTGGCATTCGTCGAACGTCCCAAATTCTTCTAAACAGTGAACAGTTTCAGTTTTTGGTATTTTCTTAGGCCCAATGCACACGGAGCAACTGAAAAAAAAAAACTAAACCGCTTGGCAATCAGAGTATGACTTAAAGCGAACTAGTTACCAATTCGCATCGCTGATCAGTTTTTTTTTTTCAGTTGCACCATGTGCATGTGCATTTGGGCCTTAGAGTTAAAGCAGAAGTTTACCTTATCTATGCACTAGTCTTGAACTACCTGTTTAATAAAACCAAAAGTTTTTGATGCAAAATGTACCCTAGGCCTAGCCTTTCAAAAACATTCATTATATTTGGGACAACTAATAAATAATTGACAAGTATTCTTTCTACAATTGTTCTTTCCGTTGTGTCATTGTGTGTCAGACGTGGGGTATCGAATGAGATTAACCTCTCAGTAGCCCACGAAACCCTGCGCCCACAACATTTAAACTGACATAGGTACCTACCTATAAAATTCTAGCTTTCAAAATCATTTATTTCACAATTTAATCAACCTTCTATCTACCCAAGCTTTTGTCATTTTATATAGCCTAACCACGAAAAGTTTTTCTTTGGTGCTTAAGCTAAAGTCAAAAATGTCCTCCACTGATTATCGTCATACGTTAGTCTCATCTCTCATGTAGTCTCATGGCACAGAACACTATTTAGTAACCGACCCTGGCGCCTGGCCCTCAAAGTTCAATGATACCATCCAGTGGAGCATATTTTCTTCATTCGGTCGATGTGGACAAATGTTGGTTGTTGAGGTCTTTAATCTTTAAGAACTACAAACAGCTCATGGAGTTGGCGTCCTTCAGATTTTTCTACCGAAAGCTTTAAATCCCCTGTCTATTACTTTAGCCTTCGCCACTATTATGACGAACCAGGATCTAGGGTATACTTCAGCGCACTCTGCTTCCGACTATTTATCAAATATCACCCTTTAACTTTCAATTTGCCTACTAAAAGGTTGAATCATAAAATTTCCGACAACAGTGCACCGAATCCAATATTTATTTCGAACGTTTTCGGACTTATATCAAACAAACTCCGATTTTGGACGATTAAGTCCCAGTGCTACAGAGCTCTCATTGTACATCGAAAACTGCTCCAACTCATTATTTAAAAGTTCTGACCAAAACAGACGTTTTTCAGCTGTCCAAATCTCGTAACAATCATTGATCGAAGGATTTTTGGATCAAAATTCCGTCCCATTTGTATTTTAGTCAAATACCTAGGTAGAACTTCCCGCAAACACAGAATTGTTATTTCGAATTCTATGGATTCCCAGACCTCCTTTTCCTTTCGCACCTAATTTTGTTTTCTCCATAACATAAAATACGATGTTCGAAAAATGTATCAGTTAACAGTCTGTTGGTGACTCTCCCATGCGCAAGACATCATCCAAGTACCTACTTCCTTTTCCGGCAAGTGGACCGGTAACCTTAGTGACTCCAAAGTGAATGCCAATTGCCATCAAAAAGGCACGTAATTTATACCCCTTCCATAACAATTACTATCATCTTTAACGGACTGTCGTCGTCGTTTCTCTTGTGCATCTAACCTCCTCCGTTCCAAATCAACAGTACATACAAACCGCATGAGCTGCAGAAACCAACGCACCACACATATCCCCATATCCTCACTAGTTCTAGATTGCAACGCGAAGTTCAAAACCAAATTTGGTCTCATCATCTCGGCCTACCTGGTGCTGGTGCTGTACAACACACGGCATGGCCCGCATGCAATTCACATGATTCTCTTTCTTTAACCACACGAGGCCCCGACGACCGTGACTCAGTCAACGATCAGCGGATTTGTTTTGATCGACTGTTTGATTTTCTGTATATCAATCTGCTATGTACACAACGAACGCTCAACTAAAACAACTACTCGTATCTATGAGTACGATCGCATATACTCGTCGATCAACAGAGAGCCTCCTCTCATCACAGACATAACTTGTTTCGATTTTGTTACCGATTTTGCTACAAATACCGTTTGTTGTTCTACTTGTTTTCGAGTTGCGAACAAAAACTAAAGACCAACTCGCACTCAGACTCACATCACACGATCGCATCGATCTCCGGTTATATTTTATTTTTCTCCTTTTCTAATCAGTGTTCTTCGTATTCTTTATTCTCGTTGCAGTTTTATATATTAATTCGTATCTGTAACTATAAACGTGCTTGTGACTAAAATAAGAGTTGAGTAAATTTGATAAAACAAAAAAAAATCTTCAGATTTCTCAAGTGATAACACTGAAACGTAACCGTGTGAAGTTTCGTCGTATCTAAAAAAGATAAAAAAGTTTATCTTCATAATTTTAATCTACAACTACAACTGATAAAATATTCAAATTTCAATCTGTGCACGGATTAACAAAGATTCACTGCGACCTCTGGATTATTTTGTTCGACAAATTGGTAAGTACGAGTAGTTGCGTTTGCTTTCTGTCTATCGCAAAAATACCAAAACGACGCCCACCTTTATATGAGTCTAAGTGTTAGCAATCATTTTATTTAAACAAAAAATACTCGTCTTATCTAGAGGGGAAATGACGGCTGCCGGAGTCCAATAAAATGTATCTGCGTGTAAAATTTGGTTCGGCTTCACCTACCGAGATAGGCGATTTCATGGTCATGTCTATACAAATCTGCCGCATGTTTGTTATTTGTTTTAAATTGTGTAATTACGATTAAAGTGTGGCTGGTATAGCATTTAACGGGGACAATGGAAATTGTCTTTTTTTTGCTGTTTTGAACTGACAAAGAGGCGCCCATCAGCAATGACAACTTGTTTTCCTTTATCGGACTTGATGTTGATAGCGTCATTAATTTTTATTAGTGTTGGGAAGACATATTTTAAATGAGTGAGTTTAAGTTACCACTTGAAAATGGGGGTTACTCGAGTGGATTTTTGTTTGTTGGAAGACAGCAACAAAAGCCGCTGATGATGATTCACTGATCAATTTGGAATTTGCCAAGAACGCATGGAAAATGGTTTGTGAAATGTGAATGTGAATTGCGAATTGACAAATGACAAGGCCAATAGAAAATACATCGGGTAGGTTCTACGGGTCATAAAATACCTACTTAAAAGTCGATAATCAAGAAATTTGGCATTTATTTATTTGTTGCCGAGTGCTTAACTGGTAAATGTATAAAAAGAAATAAGAGGCGACGTGTTTTTTTTTCATCTCTAGTTTAAATATGTTTTCGTCTTTTAAATTTTTGCACACCATAATGAGGAAAAGTACCTAGGTACCAAAAACAATTGTAAGAGAAGGTTACACTGCTGATACCTGGGCATTCGGTTCGGAACTTTTCAAACGATTATCATCGAAAGGATAAACCGCTTAGGCCGATTTGCTAATACTACTTATAGCGATTTAAGTTCTACTTTAATACCTTGTGGGCTACTTTTTCTATGTCAAAAACTGTCACACAAGGTTTTAAGTGGAACTTAAATCGCTATGAGTAATATCAGCAATCGGCCCTAAAACAAGCAACTAAGTGCAAAAATTACGAAATTGAGTGGTTAATCGAGTTCATTTTCCGCAAATGCAAAAAAATCTGACAACAGGTAAACAAAAATTGAACAGAAGATAACTTAATGTAGTCATTAAAATATCAAAAATTAAATCGTCCACACGATTATTGTTTTACGGAATCTGCCTCCTGATCAGCCACAATCATGGTCAACAAATTTCCCCCCAGATAAATCTCAAAATTTGGCTATTTTTCCCTCAACTGCTTTTATTATTATTTTTTTTTAACACGTTTAAAAATATGGATTCTTAACTTTCACCAGCAACATGTAAATGCAGTATTGCGAATGGGAAAGTTTAATTAGGCTTGCCAGAAAAGCGGCAAACATTTTTTTAAATGTTAACCTTTCTTTTTAAAACCAACTTGCAAGAGAATTTACCGAATTTAAATCTTACAGATGAGGGGTGCTTAGAAAAATAAAAAAAACATACTAGAGAAAGTACTGAAATCTATAACTTTTTCCTAGTATAACGGGTGTTCGACGATTTTTAAAGACTTGCTTTGTAAACGAAAACAGTCCAAAGCTATTGGAACAAATTCTTCTTACTTGCAAATATCGTTTTGGAGAAAAATCTAAAAAGGATCAGGAAATAGAAATAAATTTGAATTTTAAATTTGTTTGTGCAAATGGAAAACACAGGCCGTAAGAGAGCGGTTTGCAGTGTCAGGCGTTCCCTTACTGAGTGGAAGGTTACGTGTTAAAGCAATTAACCCTTGAGCTCGCCTATGATGTTCTCAAGCCGTCTTAAACGACTTAACGCCTGTCGAGTTTTTAGATTATTTCGACGTAGAGTGGTTTTGTGTTTAGGGCTTTTAACTTGTCGGTGATCTTTACAAGATCGTTTCATAAAACACTCCCATTGCATCTTTTTAGGACCTAGCTTGAGTTAGTCAGGTATGGAAGATAATTTTTAGGCTATATTTATACCTAACTTTTATTCAATTAGCGAAATGTGTGATTTCTGCTGTTAAAAAGCGATTTTCACAATTTGTGCATCCAGTACTGTACATTTGGGTCTGGAATTTCTTGTTTGAAAAAGGAATTTGAAACCCTATATTTAAGCAGTTTCTGTTAAATATATACCAAATGTAATACCAAACCTACTCGAAGAAATTTGAAAAAGGTCGAAGATTGTTCTCTCCTATTATCTAGGACAGCTACCACGCTATAAAAAGCGAGATCAACTGCCAGCTTGCCCTAAAACTGCCACTAGATCTTGCAGCTTCGGATACTACCGTTTGCAGGATAAATAAGAGTTTAGAAAGCGCTACAGCTCATTAAATGTAAAACATAACTAGAAGGCCTCCGCTTTCAGCACCTTTGCTGAAAATCTATTGCTTTCTGTGGGCACGTTGGGTTGACATCCGCAATAAAAGCCCCGAGATGAAAGCTACTATAGTAAACACGAAACCAGATAATCGATTGGTCATAAACAATTTCTTCTGAGATTTCCTTTCTCTCTGCAGGTGTTGCGGAGGACGAGTTTGTACGGATATATATCTGTATAAGATGCAGTTCCCTGAAAGGTATCAATGCACTTCGAGACGACAAGTCTTACAAGTCGTAAGAGTCTGTTGATAAAGAAATGGCGCGAGGCTATGTTGTTGATATCCCCAAAATATTGGGCTGTTAGCTTAAGAAGTTTGTTTACTGTGACATAAGTATATGATTTTAATATCACTTTTAGCGCCTGAATAAAGGTTCTTATTATAAACCTGAAAAAGAGTGAGCAATGTTGGTATGTCTTCCCTCGGACACCTAATTTTTTTCCCATTTTTCCCCTTAGGACCTAGTTAAAACCCACACAAATTTCCCACTTGGTTAGTTAAAAAAAAAACAGTTCATTTTCAATAGTTTTATTATAACAAAAAAATAAAAAGGGCAAAAAATATTCTATAGGGTAAAGTCGGGTGATACCTATGACAGATGGCAGCATGGGAAGACATTAAAAGTCATAAAAATATCATTTAGTTTTACGTAAGTTCCTGAAGGGTGCAGTCGCGACCTGATTTGCAGGTGAAAATTTCTATTTCAAAAAAAAATATAAAAGTGAGTAAATTCGAATAAAACATTTTTGTGTTAATGGGCGAGAGAGGTGTGGATCGAAAAGTATTCGGTGCCCGGTGCTCGTTGTTCCAAACAAATTGAAAGCATTATTACTGCGCATATGTACACGTTTGGTCATGTTTTTCGTGCAAAAAAAAAAAAAAAAAATACAACAACATTTGGTAGAAATGGCACGTCTAAAGTTTGGGATGTGATCCACCGATGCCATTTCTCCCCCTTTTAGTTTTATATTGAGGTACCTACATTTTTCTGAAACGTTAAAACAGATGAATGGATTCAATGCCTGATATTCCACTTTAAGTCCTTAGAGTGCATCTTTTTTAAATACTTGTAACCGGTGTGGGAAGAAAACTCACCGATGGGTGCCAAATCACCCTCCGCAGTTTTTTATTGAACTTTTTTGTTTTAACTCTTACGTTTTTAAAAATTTAATTGTGTTTCAAACTTTGAACTATATTTATGTTCCCATTATTTGTTTTTAAATTTAATAAAGAGGTAATATATATATATTTTTTTCCCACAAAATCTTACCGATATCTTTCTTTTTCATTTTTCCCACGAGATGGTTTCTTACCATCGAAATTCCCACGGAAAGGTAAATTTCCCACGAGTTATCGACACTGGTTCTGTGCGTTAATGTATACGCCGCAATCTTCCACGGCTCTATATTTAATTACGCTAAATAATTGATAAAGTTTGAGGTACGTATTTGACAATGCTCTGCGGTACTGAATTAGCTAACCATCAGCTAGGCTGCCGATTGAAAAATGTCTGTGATTTCAGTTGAAAATTGACAGTGAACTCTCGTGAAGGGCATGCCGCAGGGTTCTCTCTGGTAGTTGAATTTTCGAATCGTATACTTCAAAGACAATTTTTTTTATGCAGGCTATTGTATTTGGAGAAGGGTATCCTACTATGGTCTTTCCACTGCATGCCTTCCTTGAATCCGATTACTGCCTCGCTAGCGTATTTTTTTACTGACTTTTTACTGGCACCCACGCTTATGTTCAATCGCGTCCGACACGTGATACTAGATAAGAGTATTAGTCGAATTACCACTGTGTCGAATCAGTAACATATGCTGAGTTGACTTCATTTGGAGTATTAATCCACTAGGCGCTTCCTTTTACATTTCACAAGTACCTCATTCGACGCACGCAAGTGCAGTGCCATTCAGATTAGAACTAAACGACATGAGTCTTTTTGTAAATGATGACTTCCGGAAAAAGCCTCGCTTCCTAAGATAAAAAAACTGGCCAGTTCTCACGCATCATGTATCATCAGACGTATACTTTACGATTGAAACCTCATCATCACAGAAGATCCACGAAGTATAGCTTTATCCAACATAGTATAACATCAGCCAAAGCGTTGCAGCGATTTAATCGGAAGACCCTAACATCACGTTTGTCATGCGCCAAAGTGTACAACGGCAAAGAGATAATAAAATTATTGCGTTGCACTTTCGATCAGACACTTCTTAAGGCGCACATTTTGATTCAGACTTAATCCGAAAATGCTTGTAAATTATTAATGAAAGACAAAAAAAAAACTCTAACATTCACCGCCGCAGGGCATTGACCAATCGACCGTCTTATATAATACAACAAATTATCTCCGCACCGTCAGCGTCGTCGGTCGTCTCCACTGATTCACCGCCTTTCCAATCGAATCTCCGCAATAAAACCATAAAAATAAATAAAATCCCCCCAAAAAGTATCCACCACACACACATGCGACACAGCAACCTCCAATTCCAGGAATTTCATCCCGATGCATTTAGTACGGCAACAATCAATTCAAGCATAAGACCCAAAATGAGATTACAAATCTCCTTTCCACTTCAAGGCTCCATCGCCGGTCGTCTTCATATATATAAAAGACGAGAACCAACCAAAATGGAAAACGAAAACCAGCCAGACTCGAAAAAAGATCGAACAAAAAATATTTCAATCTCAAAAGGAACACCGCTCTAAAAAAGAAAAGAAACAAAGAAAAGAAAACACCATCCAAAGCACTTACTGACTCAGAGCGCTCCTCGAACAACGTCGATGTGGTCCAGTGGAAGGACATAAATTAAAATACCTTACTTAGGAGTTTTTGGGCTTGCACTGAATTCGTAATAAGCCGCGCCAAAGGTCCTAAAGCTACTTTTCATGCAACTCTGTCTCTAAACGTTCCCCAAAAGAAGTCGTCTGACAAAAAGCCCAAAAGAAACAGGCAACCAGCCAGAAAGAAGTGGACCTCCGCCGGTGTTTCTTATACGCAGAGCAGATTCACCTGTATTACCGAGAGAGAGAGACACCACTCGTGGTGGTCGTGCAGCATCTCTTCCTCTATTCTTGGGCGACTACCACGCCGACCACCATCTCCGTCATCATCATCGCCAGGCAAATTATTGGTCACTAGACCAGACCAGATTTTTTCCATCCTCGCGCAGACGATTCGTATCAAATTGGATTATTTATACACCCATGCACATTCGCATAGGTAATGTAACTTGTGTTGTGTACCTATGTGTTGGATACATTCAACTTGTTGTTGAATGCTAATTGAGCTGGGGCCAGTGACTCCATCGTCTTCAGTCAGTGAAACTTATATCTATCCTGGGCTGGTGTCGTCTGTTTTTCTGTTTTTCTGTTTGGTGTGCCTCTTTCGCCTATTCCATCGTGTCTGGCATGGGATTTGGACTGACCCTGGGGGTCAGTGTTCCAGTGTGGAACATGGTCATTTGGAATTGGTTATTCATTCGCATTGCCATATTCCACTTGACATCTGTTTTGTTGTATACTTGCGCATTTGGCAATGGATACGGTGGAAACGAGCAACTAAAGTGATAGTGACTTTGGGCGGTTTTTTCTGTTGCCATTGTCCCAGTATAGGAAAGTGAAAGGCGAAATATCATAAATGGGAGCCATTTAAAATTCAATTTTGATTGGAAATTGAATCGAATTTGTGGTAAAAGGCGAAAGTGGGTCAAACAGCAGGTAGATTGAATGGAAATTGGTGCGCCTTAGAGAAGATCGCTTTTGGTTATATAGACACTGGTTATGGGTTCTTGATGTATTGCTTTTTTATTCACAGTTTGGCATGGATGGAGGCCAAGCGTGCATCAGCGTAGCTGGCAATCAAACAAAATAATGAGATTTAGCTTAGAAGTGATTCTTAGGGAAATTCAGTTGACAGTCACAGATTCGGATAAGTTTTGTGTATTGAGGGTCAACTGTGAAGGGCTTAGCCTTAGAAACTCGTATACCAAGGACGAAAAGTCCATTCAAATCCTGTCAATCACTGTAAATGTCACACTAATCCAGTTACAGTCACGACACACAATTTCAGTGCGATCGCTCATCGACTTAACCAAGCTTTCTACGATGCGATCTTGTCAAGCTTCTCCCTAGAGTCGTAGAGAGTTGGCCAGTCCAATCGCGAGAACCTCGAGACCTATTTTTTTACAGGTTAAAAAAACTAAAACAAAGCGAATGGTTATGAGAAGGTCTACGCACCTTTTGTGCCAACTAGTTATTTTTTATTCCTACCGCAACATCGACTTCCTGTGATATCTTCAATGGAAGCGGATATTACGACAAGCGGCTGTCACAGATGGTCTAAAGCAGACCATTTTTTTTTGGCGGTCACCACGCAAGTAAACAAATGATAATAATCCGAATCGAAGCACAATGCATTGCATTGCGTCAGCGTCAGTTGTGCCAACGACCCTTTAGCGCAAAAAGACGATTGGCCCAAGTATTGTCTTCAACATCTTCTCATCTCTCCACAATTTTCTACGCAAGGACCGTTCTTGGAGTTTTCAACAAGAAGATCGGAAAAGAGTGCACACTTTTTGTAAGACCGTCGAAATACATAAACTGCACAACACGATCCCTAGAAACGGATTCGGGCAGCGGGCTGTTTCCCCATCTTAACATAAGTACGAGTATGTATGGCAACTTGGAAGTCAACTGGCCAAAACTCATGCCAACCAAAATAGTCACATTAGGCGTTTTTCTTTTTTAGTTCAAAGCAGAACCTGAACTGTTATACAAAAAGTTCGTGCCTCTTTTTCAGCTCAGTGCTCAGCTCTGAACTAAAAAAAAAACGCCTATTGCGACAATTTTCCTCCAGCGTATTTGATGTTTGAAAGTTAAGAGGTGGCAGCCTCAAATATATAACCGCAATACCTTTTGAATTGAATTTCCCTTGATATCTCCATAGCAACAATAAGTGCAGAATCCCGCTGGCAGCTCTTCCAGCAAGCTGTCAGAAGTGCTACGAATGACTTGCTAAGTTGAACCTCAAAGGTTTCAACAGAAATGTGCTCACCAGACAAAAGGATTCTATAACGAGTCTAAAATGTCAAAAAGTTCGTGCTTTCTTTTTAGTTCCTTAGAAACAACAGCTCTCTGAATTTGCATTTCCTTCCTCCCTCGCTCAGATCACACTCAGAGCGCCATCTATGAGTTACGCATAAATTGACTCAACAGCCTGAGTACAAATCTGATCACAGAAGCCTTTGACAGCTACCCATATGTTTATTAATCGAGGACCTGAAGAACGAGTGCCGTCGATACCCATTCCCACACTCAGGGTGAAATGTCAAACTAAATTTAAGCCAAAGTCAGCTGTCATCTGTCAAATCAATAATTAGAGCTGCCAATTCGACAACTAAACCTCTAAACAGTCAGTTAATGAATTTATTATCCTCTCAGCTATACACAGTTGATTAGTTACTATGGGAATTTTTTCTGAACACCCGTTTAATGAACACTGCATTCTCTATTTAAATAACTCATCACAATGCTCATCCATTTCCGTATATTCCCCTCCTCTTTACAAAGTGACAAATTAAAACAACCTCTGAACACCAACACGACACTTCACGGAAGATGCGTGCTACCCGCCAACAAAAAAATTAATATAATTGCATCTAGAATGTTTTCTTATTGTTCCCACATAACAATGAAATGATTTTATGCTTAGAGACTGAAAAAAAAAAACCTCCTCAAGAATAGCAGAAATCAGCAAAGAGCTCTGCCGTACTAGCAATTCAAGAGCAATGACGAATGGCTTACGTTTTGTGTTCTTATGACCTGTGATTGTGCCCCGCACACACACATCATCGTCGACCATGAAAATGGCAAATTCAGTTTGTTTGTGCAGTTGAAGTTTAGCACTTTTTGTTTTGCTCTTTTTCTGTGGAATTATAATTCTCTTTTTTTTTGAAAACTGTGTCAAAACCTCGATAGAGAGTGTTTCTAGTTCTTCTTTCCCCCGCTTAGCCAAGTGTTCACACCTCATTGTGTGTTTACTGTAAGCTTACGAGGTGAGAGCTATGAAGCACTTAATTGTCCACACCGGCTTATTGGCCAGACATTGGAGCGAATTGGGTTAAATGTGCAGCGTATGCATCAGAGTCAATATCTGTGACCTGCCCACTGCTCATATGTTACACTCACGATTTCCTGACGCTTCCTGTTGCGAAAATCAATCTCTCCGGCATGATTGGGTTCGCCTATGGAATTGCAACGCCTTTAGCCAGACACCAGCCAAAGCCCGACGTCGGCCTAAACTAGTCGCAGAGGCGTTGAAATTGAAATAGTAAAACAATCTTTCCGTACAAATTTTGCGACACTTGTTAACCAAAAACAACATCCACCGGACAACCGGCGGAGGATGAGATGTATGCGCGATAAAGAGAAAACCAGTTGCAAGCGACTTCAAGGTAATCATCTGCCGCACGGATCACGATCTATTTTTGGACGTGTCTTCTGAGAGCGCGGCTTTTAGTATTTTCTGCCAAAAAAAAAACCGCTCAAAGTAAAGTGAATGACACACTTTTTGAGGGGGCGACCAAAGCGGTTTGTTACTCAACAGTTAAAAGTGCAATAAATAATTTAATTGTCAATACCAGCGGCAGACCAAACGAAGCCATCTGTCGCTGTCGGCGTGTCATTTTCAATTTATCGTGTTGATTGGTCGCGACATGAGAAGGTCAATATGGTCGTATCTTTTGCGGGTGTGAATAAAGTGGGACCGCGGAAATGGTATTTGACAGACGCGCGGTTACTATGTGCGTAAGGGGTTATATGTTGAAAATTTTTAATGTTAATTTAGATTGATTAGACTGTGGAGGAGTTTCGCACGTTTGATTAAATTTCGCGAATTTAGCCAAATTACTCCAATTACCTAACACGCCGCCCATAGGCGGAATTGCTAAATGTCTGTTAATTGCTTATTAATTTGTGAAATTGATGGCATTGCCTGAAGTGAGGCTTGTGAGTTCCATTATACTGCTGGAAGAAATAAGAGGAAAAAAAAATTGGTTTTAAAACTACCCAAACAGTTGTAACTCTTACAACTTTTTTGTTATAACAATAAGCGTGTTAATGGAAAGTAAATTTTGTCAATTTGATGTAAGCATTTCGTGGGACGTATATTGACAGAAAAGTTGTTTAATTGCCCCGCATTTTTATGAAGTTTACAAAAATTATATTTTCAGAGACCGTGAAAAACACTTCCTCATTAAGAAAATGGTGATAAAATCAAAGCTTGTTTTGTGGTTTCGTTCCTCTTATTTTGTCCAGCTGTAAGTATAAACGTAAGACTTAAGGTAGATAGATATTATAATATCAAACAAATAATACAAATTACAAAATAAAGGCATAATTCATAGGAGAAGAGCCGTTGTTTGAAGGGTGTGTGCCATCATGACAGAACTTAGCAATATGGCCTTTGGGTCATCGAAAATCATTCACAAAAAAGTCGTCCATGCGGGCGTTACAATTTTTTCGAACTTATCTATGAGGCAGCTGAGTTTTAGGACAGCTCATTCACTGTGAGATTATTCTATTCTTTCAATATTGCATAGGGATAGGTTGTGTAAGGTAAATGTTCGAAACACATTGTACTGGATGATGACCGATAAGCGAGCGGAATGAGCCACCTCAATGAAGTTGAGGTGTGGCAAAACTGGGTTGCATGGCATGGCCTGTTTAGAGGTGATCTACATGTATGCGACGCGTTGCTTTTACCACTGCAGAGAAAAAATCACACCAAGATCGTATCCAGCCTAAGGAAAACCAAGATATGTTTTAGCCTTGTATATAAGACAGTAACTTGATACATCAGCCTCAAAGCGCGATACTAATAATCATGTTTAGTGTCTATGGGCCCAAGTTCTGTAATAATCACATTATAAATTTATCACTAAAAATATATATAAAAAGAAAAAAACTTTTCCCTAGTCTTCGATGCAAAAAATGATCGCATGAGCTACAGAAGGCCCAGGCTAGATTTTACGAATTGCAAAATGTTCCATATAAAATAAAGCATTGTGACGTATTTAGTGTGAAGGTTAAAAATGATTATTACCAGAACCCCCATAGTGATTAAAAGGTTTAGATCCGCCTTTTTCTTGTGAAGTTTAATGTTTCTGATTTCTACGTAGAATCCCAGACCAATTACCTGAAGCCCGTGATTATTCGATCTAGCAATTCTGCAAATGATGTCTCTGGTTTCATTGACGAAGATATCCATAGCTTCGGACTTTATGTCAAGCATGTCTAGACTCTACTAATAAGGGTCGTAAAAGAACTTGAAAGAAAAAAGCTGAATATTGACAAAAAAATGGCCGCAAATTTGACAGCCAACATTTGCACGCTGCCAATAGTATATCGCTATGACTAAGCTTAAAAGATTTAAAAACACATTCTTCGCCAAAGCTACAAATCCATTTCGGCTCGGGGCACAGAATCAAAAGCTAAATTTTTAAAGATAAATAACAAAGATTCGACGAACTTATAGAATTTAATAAATAACTCTGGGAACACTGGGACTATTTACAAAAGAAGCAAACTTTGTGTCAACATTTAAAGAATTTGCAAACGGAGTTCCACTTCACAAAAACGAGCTACTTTGCATTTTTAAAACCCTTTTCACACCGACAACTCGTCGATGCATTCACAAAGAACACCAATTCGTTTTCGTTTGAGACTTCAATCAGCTGTGAGACACAAGTCGTTAAACTTCGGTGCAAACTTCGACGCAGTAATTAACAAATGAAATGAATTTAGTGCACTTCAAAATAATATAAGGACATCAAATTATTCTGGAAAATGATTTCAAATTGTGAGTTCCTAACTTCCTAACTTCCTTACTTCGCTGGCTATTATATATTTTTATATGAAATTCAATCTACCAATGAACTGAACTTGATGAGCTACGAAGTTTGGTGCGATACAGTCCACTATTCAGCAAATTCAGCAGAATAGCTGACAGAACAAATGTGACAACTCACAACTTTAAATCATTTTCCAGAATAATGTGATGTCCTAATATTATTTTTAAGTGCACTCAATTCATTTTATTTGTTAATTATTTGTTAATTAATGCTTTGCTATTGAATAATTGCATTTTGAGGTTGCATTTACCAGGGAAGGTGACTTTTTGGAAATACATATATGTTAGTATGCAAAGCTGCTGAAAAGCCTCTTCATCGCTTTATCAAATACTCCGGGCTCCCCCAAAGCATGGTAGCCGGACTTTGCGCTATTTCTGGTTTTCGGAGTAGGTTCTTCGATTTCTTAGAAGTCGTTACTTTTAAGCATGTGTTCTAAGAGTCTTATAAAATTAAACCTCGCCACGATTATATAACTAATGGCTTGTATCCTGCTTAGATTATACCCAGGAGGAATATGAATATGGAGGGTGTGTGAAATCTCTAAACTCTACATTGTCGATGAAAGCTGCTAGCTTGGGCATCACGTCAAAAGAACTGCGAGAAAATGTAATGTCACCCCTTTTCAATACGCTTGTAAAGACGAACGTTGGAGCGCAATAGAGAAAGCATATTTTTTAAGTAGATGCAACAAACAATAATTTAAGTGTGGTGCTGTTGAGAAGTATATTCAAACATTTTGTTTAAAGAAAGTCTAGTGATGAAGGAAGTTTCGCTCGACCCGCAGTCGAGTACCCATTTGGTAACTACGTAGGACCTGTACCTCCTTTTTCGACCTATCCTATAAGTAAAACTGCAGTTAAAATGGTTGCACACGGTTTAAGTTTTTTTTTTTCAAAACTTTTTAATTAACTCGAAATTTTGAAACGATTTCCATATTTATCTTTACATGTTTAGTACTTAAATTATATTGAATAAAAACAATCATAACATCCTTGTGACGTAGCTCAGCAAAAGACAGCACACACATTAAACAAGGAAAAATAAAATTGAGTGAAAAAAGTTTTTAAAAAGCCAGGGGTCGAATTACCGCATCCGTGAGCGAGCAATCACTGAATTTTGTGTATTTTACAAGAAAAACAATAACAAATTCAGTCACGTAGTACTCGAACCCGGATGCCGTTACTCAACCCCAGTCTTTTGTTTCCCTCCTTACAGTTACAAGTAACACAATTCAATTAGATTCAATCTTCGACCTCAAAGCTCTCAATGCTCGATGCAATCTTTCTAAACTCATTTCGGCGGTATGTATACACTATAGAACCGCTTGTCCAATTTTTCGAGTGATGCTCCCATTTTTGGGAAAGATTTATGGACGCGGTAGTTGTTTCAGTTGTGTCAGTTGTTTTGGAAAATGCCTCCTAACGCTCTTCGACACCTCGACGTGCAGTGCGTGGGCCTAGTCCTAACAAGCCATTCGTTAATTAGCTGTTTATTGATTTCAATCTCAACCAACGCCCCTACATCTAGTATCAGCTCCATAACATTTAAACTAAACGACTTAATTATTATATCGCCAACAAAATTTTGTATGTATCTTTGCGTAGGTTTGCTTATCCGCCCGACTCTCAACCACATCTCGTAGAGGCAAATCAAATTTAAATGGCCCCTGATTATGGCATACGAGCTCCATGATTGATTTCGTATATTGAAAATTAAAATTAACTATTCAGCGATATAATCTCTCGTTGAGTTGACAACAAGTTTACTAATTGCCATTTCGTTCTCCATTGAGGTATGTTTTTGACTGTTTCAAAAAAACACTTGTGCTTGCTTTGGGTGAGATAAGATTTTGCTTGTAAGCATTTTAAAATATTTTTCCCCCATTTGAAATGGCGACACCAAAGTCCACCGGATATGGTTTCCGTTCAGCATCCTCTGCGCCGAACTCTGTTCGGCTTGGTTTCATGTCATCAGAGATGAACGTTTGCAACTTGATAGCACAGCATGCTTTGCTTAGGTTGTCATAAATTTGCTTTGTTTATCAGATACGCAGATACGAAGTTACCCCAGTTCATTGTGTGATGGAATGCGCAAATTTTATGGATGTTATGTGAGCGCTTCTTATCGGCTTTTGGAGATTGTTGTCCTCGTAAAACGAGCAGATGGCTTAGAAGATAATGACGCACATTTGGTTCTGAAGGAAATGCTTTGAATTTTTGGGATATTTCAACAACTCGGTGTGGTCTGCCTCTGAGTCAGGTTGCAATGGCGTCACATGCGTCAGATTTGGTATTGTGATTCAGTACCCCCATTTGGGCCGACATATTTCTCTTACCAAGATAGATGTCTTTATGGAGAGCACACATAAATCTCACAAAAGAGAGATAGTGACTCATGTAAGGTGTATACTGTATACCCGCCTAAATCCACAAACACAAGTCGTCTTCCACCTCCGTTGAGCGGACAATGCCCAGTGTCCAGCGAGTCAATGAAATTATATACTCGCCAAGTGCACGTGTTGTTGTAAATCCTTTGACTCAACTCATTTACCTCGAAGGTTCTTACTTCAACAAACATTGGTAATTACCTAATAATAGTCAAGCCGACAGGATGATGTGTGATTGCTTCAAGCCAGACTCATTCATTGGCACAGCCACTACTGGCAGGTACACAGATCTGTGCTTAGGTATATGTGCTCAATTTGAACGCAAACAGCGCATGCAGCCGCGCTATAATGATTTGCATCCTTTGGTGGTTTTTACATTGATGAATGATGACCACCACAGCATGCGGAATGATGTTGTTTTCATGTGAGATGATGTTGCGCTTTGGTTTCATTAAATTATTCTTCCCGCAAGCGGATGCGCTCTTGTCATGTGTATACGATGCGGCCAAGGGGCTTTGTGGTGGTGCAGAGGCAGCAGTGTTCTGGAACAATTCATTAAAAACCATCCGCTTTGTCCTTTATTCCTAGAAAACCGATTGCAAAGACATACGCTTGCGGGGGGTCATCGAAGGAGTGAGTGAATGAGTCATTGGGCGAGCGAAGCGAAGTCTATTGAAATTCAATGACAGTGGCGTCAATAATCCATAAGCGAGTAAATACGTCACTGAATTTTGTGAATTTTACATCCAAAACAATAACAAATTCAGTCACTTAGTACTCGACTTGGGTGCGGTAATTCAAATCCAGTTTTTCTGAACCGAAGACAGTCAGCCTAAAAGTGTGCAAATATTTCTAATCAAATGACGTAGATTTGGTGTGTGACTTCGGTATTTTCAGTTGACTATCCATCAATCCTATTTTATTATAAATGTTATAAAAATAAACACCTCTTTGTCTGCTCGTAAGACATCTTAGACCTTATATGAGTCCGGATCCGCTGATCCAACTTAAAACCCAGCAGTCTAAAAAAAAGGAACAAATTGTGGCAAAACCATCCGTGCGGCAATTTCCCTACGGAGTGTTACCTGTCATTGGGTATTTAATGCATCAAAATCGGTTTTGAATTAACGCGGAAATCGGTACGACAAAAAACATAATGGTACCCTTCGGTTAGGTTTTATGGCACATAATGGGCCTCACTTATAATCATTTTTAATCTCTACACTAAATATCTTGTGGGTCACAATGGCTTATTTTATATGCAACATTTCGGCATTGTAAGTTGGTAAAATTTAGCCTGGACACTAAAAATGATTATTAGTACCGGGCCATATATTTTGTGACGGTGCGTAATGATTTCTCACAGAAAATGTAGCATCTCAGGGCATTTGCGCACCGATCAAACCACTTCCGATTGATCCTCTCCCTTGACCCAACATTTTGTCTATCAAAAGTACATTTCCACATCGATGTCTTTTGAGGAAATTTTCGTATTAAAAATATTTTATGAAAACTTCTCTAAAGGCCCCTTTTCGACACCACAGCGTACCGTTTTCAAAGTAAATTTGCAAACTCACCGATCATGCAATTGAACACCCCGAAGCGTCAATGGCAGCACTATTTGATCGATTGAATGACTTCGTGTGATTCCCGTCCTCTCGTCGTTGCATCTGTTCTGCCTCAAATTAAGATTCATCCTTCATTCAGATGGGCCAATCTTTGTTGTGGTGCGGTTTCCCTGATGTACACCATCGTATAACCTAGACCTTAGCACCCTCGAAATGTTTGCCTCCCCTTCTCGATTACATGTTATCGATTACGACGATGTTGTGTCTTGGTGTTTTGCTTTGTACCGCCTCTGGCGAACGTGTTTATTCAGTTTATTCACGGCCGGCTCTGCACACTGCGCACACATGTATATGCGGTCTTCGGTTGACTGAGCGGGATCCACATCATCATCAAACAGACGCGACTACAGCCGCCGCTGTACTTGGCAAGAACCAATGCCTCTTGTTCGAAAGCCTCTCGAACTGAGGATATACGAAAAGGGTTCGTACATTGCATCATCGAAAATTGATCTGGTCACTCCGAACTACACAGTCTCAGCGTGAATTGCCCTTGGGCGTACAACGCGAGTGCCACAAATCAGTTCCAATGTTTATCATATGGACAGTACTTATAGTGTGGCTTCTTGAACGCTCTGCGATCAATTTTTGGAGAGATCCCATGGAAATCATAATCTCGCCGGGTGTATCTAGTGTCGACTTCAATTCGTGGCTCTCGTCCAGGTTGTCCGATGTCCGACGGCCCCCAACACCCGCATCAAAAGACAATTAGCCATCAGAGTCGATGACCCAGTGTGCTCGATTGCGGTGTGTGCGGCTCAATTGGTTGTGCTTTCGATTTTCGGCAGTTGAAGGGAACTTCGTTTGTGGGTGAAGTGAAGTTTGTTTATTTTTCTTTTCTATCATTTGGGGGGGATCAAATGCGATCAGTGGAGTATCAATCAAATTCAAGATGTAGTAATGGGATTTGTTCAACAGTCTTAAGTGGTGAAGGGGACCCGACGGGAGTTGTAAGGCGATTTGCTTGGATGAATGATGTTTGAATGAGTGCGCCGTACTTAATGGAAGTAATGTGCTCTTAATTACAAGCGTTTTGAAAGTTTTCGCACCGCCAGAGCTGCCCTAAGGTATTTGTATGAAGATGTAGGCGGTGAGGTTGATGGTAGGATTTATCAAACGTATTGGAGATGTAAGCCGCCTAGCTCCGTGTAGTCTTTCCTCTAATATACCGTATACTGATTAACGAAATTAACGAAATGTATTCATAAATTAATACTTTTTTCATCAACAGTGCTCTTCGTTAAAATAACGAATTATTCATTGAATTAACGATTTTTCTTTATTGATTTAATCAGCGATTTCTGTGGAAGATTTATAATTAACACTTGAAATGATTATTGTTTGGAATTCCGGGGAACTTCAAGAGAGGTTCAAACTGCTACACATGCGAGTCTTCGGGAACGGCCGAATCTAAACAACTACAAAGCCCAGATAGTTGTACAAGCCCGCTATGTTTATTCACCTTGGTTGTGTTAAGTACCTATTCTTAGTGCAAAGCAGCACTTCTCGAAGTATTGTGACACGACTCAAGTGTTGGCAATCCTTACTCGTAACGAATCCCCCCCCCCCCAATCAATGCCACACGTCAGAATGCATCATTCAATCAACAAAATCAACAGTTCTTTCCAATTTTAGCCACTCAACTGCATTAATTGCAGCAAAACTGTTGAAATAATAAACCAAACCGAACCGAACCAAGTATCTGTGGCTCGTTCAATTATCCACATTACGACCCCATAATCCCGAATCATAATTAAAACTGAAATGAATTAAATGGAACTGTGTTCCGCCGCTATACGCGGGTACGGCCCTTTCATTCATGACTTGCAACAAAGCAAACGTGCTATACGAGGGCATCAGCAGCATGAGGGATTAAGACCGCTTTCACTGATGTCGTCTGTCGGAGGCCTTTTTTGATGTGTCTCTCTCTTGCGGCGGTATGAACCAGGTCAGGTTCATTATATTGAATTTGAAATAAACCTAAGTTCGGGTCATTGGCTGCTTTATGCGAGACGTATCTAAAGTAGAGGCTCGATGCAAGAGGGTTTTCAAGTATAAGTTCAAGTTGACAAGTCCGTGCTGGTGTGTGTGTTTTGTTTTTTATTCCCCGACTATAGTCGACTGACAAACAGCGCCCATTGATATTCATAAGTAGAAAGCCCATACAATCGTCAACTGCGACGTGGAAGCTATACATGAAAATGACCATTTTGGACATACAAAGAGTGGTATCCGAAATGGAAGAAGCAACCATAAGACGAACAAATGTCATTACGAATGCATGACATGCTTTGAATATGTAAACTTGAGTTTGAATTACGGATTAGCATATAGGGGGCGAGTTGTGTATGATGAGGGTTTCCTGACAGCCAAAGCTAACTATATCTTTATCGTTTGAGGAGGACAAAAAATATGGAAATTTTGTAATGAAACCGTTTAACATGCTGATCGGGTTTCCGGGCGGTAACAACGACACAAATGTCGGGGAGTTGAGTTTTCGAATTAATTTTCGGGACGACGCGACGTATAATACACACATACGGGTTGTGTGGATGAATTTGAGGATGTGAGTTGAGTGTACAATGGGCTAAGTGAGTGACGTTTCTTTAAAGGAATGTTTCTATAATATGTAGAAACAATTGATGAAGTATATGGTTAAGAAACCGCCATACCGGCGCCAAAGTCTAGGGTGCGCAACGTCGGATGGAATCCACCTTCATACGAACAACTTCGGTCGAACTGATCAAAAGAACTACTGGATATTCTTTCCAGTGTCAATCATGAAGCTTCATTCACGCGATAAAGAACACAGTAGACCTGCAAGAAATCCCCTGGTATAATTCTGTGGTAATAAGGGAGGGTATAGTATATGTCAATTTTAGTAATTTTTCAGTGTGAGCAAAACATTTATCTTATGGTTCTTAAATCGATTTTAGTCCAAATAAACTTAAGCTGTTTTCTTCAAATTTAACCAAAAGAAAGCTAAGGAAAAGGAGAACTTTGTAATGTAAAAAAAATATATCGAATTTTGCTTATTGCCACATAATTATATAGGCGTTGACTACAAAAGCACATGAAGCGGCCCAAGTTTCTGGTTCTGTAATTTTTGCTCATATAAATGATTCATAACCTTCACCGAACTTGGAGGTGCAGTATTTAAAAAAATCTGAACTTCCTTGCAACTGTTAAGGTTTGGTAAAACTCTTGGCCATTATGTGAACGTAGATGAGTTGTCCGTAGTTGAGCTGTATGGGCGACGAATTGGTTGAGTTGTATGTGCTTGCAAAGATATGAAACTTTAAGCATATGCCTTTGAATATTTTCTCTTCAATGTACCAAAGAAAAAGGGACTTGGAATTCAAGTTTTCGAGGACCTACCACATAACCTACATCAGATATTTGTCTACAGGGAAGCTATAGCTTGACACTAATTTTAAGGCTATTCGACCAAGAGTGTTATGAAAAAATGTCGATGACAATTATTGCCATTTTAACCCCATTTTAGAATGGCCGAGCTAACAATTGCTATTTTGAGTATTCGTAAATACAATTGAGCCTTACAAAGCTTTTGCCTTAACCAATGTTGAGCTCCTTTAAAGCCAATTTAAATACATGTGCAGAACTCGCAACTTGCACAATAGAGAACCTAGTACACCGCCCTGAGAGGCACCGGACATTAAAGTCAGTGATAGGAAAATGATGACTGTATATTGAAGAAGGCCAAATTTTGTATACGTGTACAAAATTGATTCTAACCGATGAAAAAAATAATCTTATTCACCAACTATGGGTTGGATTTTCCTAGCTGCATCAATTGCCACAGGCACCACGCCTATACTACAAAACTACAGATCTAACCGCTTTAAGAGCCTGGTGTCCATAAACTAAAATAAATAGAGCGTCAGCTCCCAATTTGAAAAGAAAATTCTCTCTGAAATTTCGTATCCATGATTACTTGTGAGGCAGCAAAAAAAAAAAAAAAAAATTCTAGATGGAGGAGGGAGGTATAATGAAATAATGACACTCATCAGTCATCCTACATCGTGGTGTTTCTACATTTTTGTAGAAATGTTAACCACCCAAAAACAGGAATAAAACGTTAAAATTGTGGATATAACATTCGAAATACATTGCAGCACACTAAATGTCCATAAAAAAGAGATTTGCATTTTGACAAAAAGTTTCTAGTACAAAGAAATAATCAGTATAATGCTAACAAATTGCGATTTTTATACCGAAGGTTAATTTAATGTGAATTTCACTCCGAATAATACAAATTTTAATTTAAAAAGAAAGATTTTTTCATTAACAAATCGAGGGAATTTGGATTCAGTGAAGTGGGAAAAATAAAGAGAGAGTGCTAAAAGCACTGACTGAAAGTAGGTGAGTTTCTGTCAGCTGATGGATGCGTTCTTACGGTTTTAATTCGTTGTTTTATTTCACCACGAAAACATGTATTGTGCAAAATGGTTAATAACTAATATAATCAACATATTAATAAATGAATAAACTGAGAAATATTCATTCGTGGAAATAAAATAAGACATTTTTGTTCCTACAATTATTGTGTCTGTTTTCGTTTGTTGTTATTGGGTAAAAATTATTTCGCCGGCGAATGTCGACAGAAAAAAGTCAACGAATTCAAAGGGAAGAATTGATAAAGTGCAGAGATGTGAACATTTGCTAAGTGGGTGAGATCTTTGAGTTAGAATCTTTTCATGAAGTTTCCGTGTAGAGTAAACAAAAACGAGAAGAACAAAAAAACAAATTTAACTTATTACAAATGTGAAACAATACAAAAGAATTTCAAACTACCGTATTTAATGAAAACAATTGAGACAGCCAAGAATATATATAGTGATTATTTAGAAAAATACTTTTTTGTCCCATCCATTGAATTCGGCCTGTTGTTTTTTAAAACTAAATATTTTAATGCAGACTACTAAAACCGCACTTTGTGTAGGCTTCATTAATAATTTTAAATACAGCTTGAATAATATTAGTCAAACACACCACAATTAGTTACTAAAAACAATATGTTATAGCATTACTTTTCGAAATGTTACCTTCCAAAATAATTCACAACCTTCATAGCACTCAACAATATAATTAATAGAACATAGCAAACAAATTTTTAGAAATTCTGATGAACAACCAATTTGTAGTTGAAAACCAATTTACGGGAAAGAACCGAAACTAAAATTCCAAATAAGTATTTGTATATACATTCTGATTGTAATTTATTTTTGCAGATGATCCATTTAGTTCATCGATTTCTATTGTGTACAGTAACAATGTAAACAACCTACAGACTATACTATACAGACTATCTAGTTAAAATAATAGAAATTCGTTTTAACGAAATATAGATTAGAGTCCTAAATTCACCACAGCATACCCACAGTTTTCTTAACACGCCTCGATAACGGCCAATTATTTGAATTATTTGAATTTTTTCCAATGTCACCACAGAATGCGCTGTCAGTCATCTGTCAGGTTGCTATGTGCAAGTGTATGCGTGCGTCTAATTTACTTTAACATGACACAAATATTTTCGCACATAGAAAAACGGAAAACAGCTTGTAGGCAAACTCTCTTGAGTTGGAAGAGCTGACGGTCTATTTAGTACTTAGTTAATGCTGTTGTTATTTACTAGCTTCCCATCAATATGTGCTCTTCGAACTCCAATTCAATTCTATTTGATTGCAATTCAGCATAAATTGTAGCAAGCAAGCCACCACCAAATGGATCTTCTTTTTTTTTAAGGATTTCGGACCACTTTTTTTGAATCAACGCCTTCTATTCCATTAGTTTCATTAAACCACTGAGGAAGATTTAACCGAACTTCACCGGTGCGTGACTAACAAGCCGAAATGCCAACAAAGCACACGTTTATATAAAATGTAACTGAGTACTTTCACATACTTAATTTGCATCATCTAGTATAGACCCTAACTTGTAGCCTTGCGGAACTCCACCTCAAAGTTGGCCTTATATCATCAGCACTTGACTACGACTTTATTTTGGCGAAATATTTCGGCCCCAGTATATTCCCGACAGCTGACAGATTTTGACAGCTCACTAAACGGTATTGTTAAGCGAACTATTTCAACTCTCATGGAAACCATGATCACTGTATTTACAGCTCAATTGGAAAAAGGCAAGTGAACAAAACTTTTTCTCTGAGAGACTTTTATGAAATTTCTATGCTTTTTAAAATTTGTTTGTGAGCAATTTTGGTACACCTCAAGGTTCTGAGTTGTCTCCAACTCTCTTTTAGATTTTTATAAACGATCTACTGTCCTTAAGTTCTAATGTAATTGATACTCTCGATGATGATATCTCATGAGAGATAAGCTGCCAACAGCGTCACTTTTTTATGAGCTTATTTCCTGTTTTTGCTGCAGAAAAATGAGCTGTGACTTTTATTGAGCTGAAGTCTTAACTTTACGATAGATTAAGGCGCAAACGAAAGTGGAAATGGGGTCATCAACGACTACTTCTGTTTCACACGTTACCTCACCCTGTGAAATATCGAAATGTTCTCATGCTAACTACTCGTATGTGCCTCCACAGCGGACAAGCGATTACGTATAAATCCATTAGCGCACATAAGGTATCTCTTGCTGGGTTTTGTTAGTGGGCATGATTGTTCCCAGGGAATTAGCTCGAGCTAATCACAGCATTGTTCAGCCCAACGAATAAAAATTGTAAATCATAATGTACAAGTTTGTCCGTTACAAAAGGTCAACCTTTCACAAACTAATTACCAACTTGTGTATGTAAAAGAGAAAGGCCCTAAATGGCAGTGCTGTGGGACACCTGAATATTTTTAATTTTTTTTTTTTTTGCTTTTCTTCCATTATTAGAAGCCACTTGTACGTTAATGACTTTTCTCCAATAATTGCGATGCACATTACGAGTACATACTCGGTGTTCCCATTTGTGTGTAGCCACTGCTCCACCAATTAATCAAACATCTGCATCGGAAAATGGTTACACAGCACAGTGCACTCATTTACACGCCATATGCACCGGTCCAATTCATCATGCCTACAAGTGCGTTGAAGTAACACAATTAACACGATATTAAACTTTCTAAATTCAGTTTTGCCGCACCGCACCAAAGCACACGAAAACAAATCGCATTTGAATACCGCTAAGAGTACCTTCAAGCTTTTCCAATGTCTGTCTGTCTGTCTGTCTGTCTGTCTCAGGACGTGTGTCCAGCTCACTGTGACAAATCGGCAGTGACAGTAGTAGTAAAGGTAGCTTAGCGCCAGTTAACACAAGCAGTCCAACACTGATTTTCTGTAGCATGTCGTCGTCGTCGTCGGTAGAGTGGCGATAATTTATCGCCACAAGGTCAAATTTATGTCGCTTAGTGTACCTCCGTGGTGTAGATTTGCAGTGAGCTTGTACGAAAGTGTATTAAATGTCCCATACACTCTTTGGTGCGGTTCGAGTGTTCCGCATGTTCCACAGGATAGTGGGGTCCGGGCTCGAAGAATTTATCTATCGCAAACAAATTATGTTCATGTTGTGTTGTGGCGTATAGTGCGGCGCTCGTCTTAAACTATTCGGCTTTCGGCCATTGTGGACGTTGTTGCGAGCACGGAATCGGATTGGAGCGCGTTTAATCTCGGATTACGCCAGTGCTAACAATGGTGTGTACACATGGCGAGTGTTTGTGCTTGAACACACATGGTGGTCAAGAATGAGCTCAAGCTAGACGGTGCAGTGAAATTGGGCAGCAGCTAAGAAGTTGGGCATCGGCTGGCCGTATGGAAAGAGGGTTATGTCGGAAGTGTATCTGGTGGAAGATATTGCGAAACGATAGTGTTTCTACATTCTTATGGCTGCGGAATATGGTTATATGTTGAGTGCACTCGTGATAGGTGGGAAATTCGTAGATGCATTTCTTAATGCGGGCTGGGCAATGTTCTCCCTTTATAGCCTGATTGGAGGATTAGGAGTGAAACGCTGCCGCGGTATTGTTTTGAGCGAGGTTCATGGATTGGTTGTGGACTATAAATACCAAAAGTGTTGTAGGAAGTAAATGTATTCTTTCCACCGTCTAGCGAACTTTCCACTCGTGTAACTGGTAATCAGAACTATGACAAAATGCGGACAACTTTTTGTGAAGTCAATTTGAGTCAATCTAGTCAAGTCGAATCAATCAAAACTGCGTCAAACTGTTTACTTTCCCTCCTTTGATGAGTACACGAGAGCATTTTCTACCTCCTAATCCCTGATTAAAAGTCGGTTTGCTAATTTGAGTCAACTGAAGTCACGTGAAGTCAACTCCAGTCAAATATGTGCTCAGTTGCATTTGGATTCATTTCCAAAGGAGAACAAAGTCACTTAAATGTAACTATATAAGGCGTTGTTTTTTTGAGCTTGGGTCTCAGTAGAGCAAAATAAAGTAGGACGTAATTAGAAAAACTACTGTTAGTCCTCGAAGTTTCAAGTAGAGTGTAGTTGTTTTAATTGCCTGCTGAAAATCCTACTTAACCTTGCTTTGCTGAGATGGAAGCCCAGAAAAACAGACCAACAGTCTGTCATAAAGAGCGATAGATTTTTTTTTTAAAATTCGGAACAAAATAAAATGTGCACCTAGGAATTGTTTATGCCCACTCACTCTAAACCTTAATTTTTTATCACCCAATGCCTGATGGTGAACATTAACGCAGTACCCACAATTAAGTTCGGTTCAAAAATATTGAATAAATATTTTCTAACCAGTCGGAAAATGTCAATGTAGCACTGCCAAATCGAAAATTTTCGGTACTGAATGTTTTGACGCCAGTGAAAAACATTATAAGGAACTAAAATATTCCAAAGTTTGCTTCAGCATCACAACTAGAGCTTGTATACTTTGTAAAAAAGACGTTTTTATAGTTGTTGGTGCTTTGAACCCGATTTGAAGGATACATGAACTGGGACTCATTTTCTGCTCCATTTTGGAGCCACCATCTAGAAGTATTTGGCTCTAAACAGAGAATTTGACATTTTCAGACTGAAAGGAAAAGCCGAGATCGATAGCAGTTTCGTTTATTATTTACATCAAATGTCACAAAACGCATCCGAGAAAGGCTGAACAAGCTTGTTAACAAACGCGTCGAAAACTTTTTCAAAATATTTAGTTCCAAAAATCAAGTTAAAGACTCAAGGTTCGGCATAGAAAACATTCCTAGCATCATTATGCCCAATACAGTATCGAGACATCAACACAAGAATTGAGTCAAAATACGAGTGAAAGAGGAACTCATCAATTGTATCGAAAAACGCTTCAAAAATCCATTGACTTGAGAGCTGCTTTCAAATATCTTCCTCGTAAAAACAGAGCAATTTGGGAAAATGTTTATACCCATAATTAGTCGCAAAAATCTTCAAAAATCTGTCCTGCGAATCAAAAAGATTGTCAAATTTTGTTTAAGAAATTCCTTGAAGCGTTACAAATCAAGTTTAAAGTATCCCAATAGCGTCCCAGTTAATCTCAAAGAATTCTCTAAAAATCAGTTCAAAAACATGTCGATAAATTCATCAATAGGGCTCAACAAGTATGCCGTGTCAAAAAATTTGTACGAAATTCCTTGAAGCGTGAAGCGTCGCTAATCAAGTTAAAAAAAATCCCAATAGCGTCCCAGTTAATCCCAACTTGTCGAAAAATTGCATCTAATAGGGACTCAACAATTATATTTGTCAACAATTTTGTACGAAATTCCTTGAAGCTTGACGCGTCGCGAATCAAGTTAAAAGAATTCCACTAGCGTCCCAGTTAATCCCAAGTTGTCGAAAAATTGCATCAAATACCTAGTGACTCAACAAGTATTTGATATATCAAACATTTTGTATGAAATTCCTTGAAGCGTGAAGCGTCGCAAATGAAGTTAAAAAATCCCAATAGCGTCCCAATTAATCCATTTTTTTTTTGTTTTCAACAACCTGTCAAAAAATGCATCAAATCGGCTCAAAAAGTTGAAAAAATCCTGGCAATAACATTCGGTACTTTACTCATAAAAAAGTGGAGTATTTAACAACCTTTTTGACAGCTCACAGTTGCCCTTAAGAAATGATTCAGAAATCAACTCAGAAAACTTGTCACAAAAGACATGAGAGAACATTTGAGTCAAAATTTTGACCAAATAACGCGTCCGAAATGAATTTGAATGATAAACAAATTTCCCAGGGAAATAATTCTTCTTTGACTTATTAGAGTTTGACATAGAGCAGAAAAGCCTGTATTGGAGTTGGAGCTTACGTCACTGTCAGATCTGCTACATCAGTCAAGACCACTTCAATTTGTATTGACTTGTATTGCTTACATTTATGTTTAAAGATTGTGCAGTATGAATAATCTGCACTTGAGTTATTTCCTAAATTTATGTCTGCCAATGAAAACATTGATTGACAGATGGCGGTTAAAATTTGTTCAATTCTTTATAATCGCTCTTGGATCTATCCACTGCTTACATCCATCGTGCTTCCTGCTAAACATCATAAGGCATGCTAAGTCACTCGATTACTTGCTGTGCATAGTAAAACATTAACCCTGAGCACATTGATTCGCCATGACATCCATTGCGCTTCCCAACTACACCTATACCTGGTAATTGCGCCATTACAATTCACAATTACAATTCACACAATTTACAAGCACAATTCTGTTCACATCTAGTCACGCAAGCTCCACCTCCACACGGCCTTTCAGCACAGTTCTCTGCCTTCAGCTATTTTTAATGAAATAAATCACAACTACCATTCAAGACAGAAGTCAGTAATTACAACTTGGCTCCCGTGTACAGATACACTAAATATATATGCAACTGCGACTACACCATCATTTTGGATTAACAATTTAAACATAACTCCATTCGTAGAATAATAGCAAAAGTGAAACATTCCCTGTCGTCGCATGCTCGAATGCGCAAGAACCCCCTCGCGCACCCAAGAACCATTGAACCCCTTTCGGCGAATCAATAAAACGCCAATGATTTACGCCAGCAAACGTAAAGTGGAAGTGAATATTGAAACCATTGACGTACAACCTCAAATCAAGTGTTTTATTGTTGGCCAAGTATCTAACACAGATAGATGTGCCTCGGTAAGCGCACACACTCAAGCAGACAACAGAGAAAGTTGTGCAGCTGTGGTAGCAGCAAGCCATACCTAACCTCACACTACCAATGAAAATGGTTTATTTGCAAATTTATGATCACTTAAAAGTTAATGTTGGCAGCAAGCAACAACGGTCTGGGCAGTACATCTGCATCATCTGGTAATTAACCCTAAATTCTTGAGATAATGAACGACGGAGAGGAGCATCATACATAACCAGCCAAGATGACGACGAGGGCCACTATGGCTGTAAAAGTGGTCCCGCTGAACGCGATCTACGATTCTTAATCTAGCTTGTAACAGAGAGAATCTATTCATACATCCCAAGGAACTGCTGCAGGAAAGTCATATCGTTTCTGCTTCTATATGCGATCTCGAGTATGTGTTGTCGTTGTTGTCGTCGTTGCGTCGTCGCGATGAAATCAATTTTCTTCATTGGAAGCGCACGCGGCTCGAGGAGATAGATGTCCGCATGGTGCGCCTGCCTGGTCACATGTGGACCAACAACAACGAGTGCGATCCGCGATCAGTGATCAGCGATCGTTGATCTTATCCACACTTGACCAACTAATTACAGACTTTCTATTCAATTTCGATGGTGAGGTAGTGCATCTGTATCTTATTACCCACAGGCCGAGAGTGGCTGGTGCTGTTGACATTTGCTGCAGTGGCACCTTCTATTTCAAGTGGTTGTGCGGCTCGAATGTGTGCAGATACGTACGAGTATGTTTTGTGAGCACAAAGTGGATGTGTGTCGTCTGGGTAAGTGACAAATTGCGAACATGGCCTAGGTGAGTCACCCAGATGGACTTGGATCCGGCTTTGGGTGGCTGGGGTTAGCTTTTGCTTCATAATTGAAATACTCGTACAGTCGTTTACGGTCTGTCTTACCAAGTATAAGATTGGTGGAAATTTGATTCAAAATACGCAGTTACAAGGTCGCTTTCGGTTTTTTAGTTTATACAAGAACCTATAACGGTTGACTACGTGTGTAGAAGTGTGACAAATGCTTGTTGAATATGTTCACTAACGATCTGCATTCAAATTGTAAATTGTACAGAAAAGTGTTGCTTAGTATGTGCAAAACCAGCAATTGTAATTGAGCCTGTTGCGCACACTATTTACTTGTTGTTTTCAGTGTGTCTTAAAGAAGCATTAACAGCATGTACTCGCAATAGGTATTCATTGATTAAAGAAAATTTGATTTTTCTTTGCGCACATTGTGTGTGCGGAATAAGATCAATCAACAAACTTCATGTGCGCTTACTATGTAGAAGAACGTTTTCAACTCGATTTGATGGAAAACCAGTTTGGTGAGAGGTATAACTAAACGCACCCCATGAATGACGAAACTTGAGTTCAAATCTACAAAGAATTGCCCACACGATTTTTTTAGAATTCTCAAAAACACCAGTGTTGGGTTAAAGCTTCCTTGTACATGCGTGCGCTTAGGAAATTTATAGGTTTTCCATTTGTTTTTCATCCGTCTTCCTCACTCTTAGATGACCTCACCATTCTGAGTAACCCATCAGCTGTGGCTATCGCAGATTTAACAAATTTGATGCTTAAACTTTTACAACCCACTGTTCGCAATCATTTAACCACACAGAAACAGATATTCAAATCCTTGCAGTCCACGCATTGCGCGTATGCAGGGACAATGACGATCATGCATATTGACAGGCTAACTATCAGGCCATAGACCGGTGATGTCGTTCATTTTATTTCCTCTACATCTACATTCATCGCTGTGCGCACACCACTCAGACACGACGTCCAAGATCAAGAACACGCAGGCAAAGCTTGTTCAAAGGTAACTCAAGTGAGACCGCTGTTGGACTTGTGACTTTGTGAGTACCTCTTGGTCTCAATAAATTGTATGTTTAGCCAAGTCGCCGACTATGTGCTTCTCAAGAGGACACTTTGGCTTGAAGAAATTCTCTCGAGTCTTTCCGGCACTGATAAGCTAAGGTCAACAAGCGGGCGTCTACACACGATTGTTGCTCGCACAGCAGCGTGTAGGTGTTGATTGAGGCGACCAAGTGATGGGCACATTCCATAGACAAAGGTCACAAAGCCTCCCGATAAAATAAATGAATTACAAGTCATCCAATATATACACTTGGGTGTACTCTTTTCCAATGATGTTTGTGCTCGTACATGGGGTCTTGATGTTCACAGCCATAGGTAAGGTATCCTCTTCCCTGCGGCCTATAGCATGGGGAAGAGCAATGCACATCAGAGAACAAAGGTGTGAGCGAGGCTAATCAGATGGTGGAGCAGAAGCGCCTCTGCTACGGATCGAACATGAGAATGCAAAATGAAGTCTTACAAATATCATGGGCTTGCTATTAAAATTATTAACTTATCGCCGCGGAATCGTGTTCTTCATTAAGTTATAGCAGGCCGCGCGCGAAGACATGCGATGAAACAAAAAGTGAAGAAACTGTTCTTTGGTTCGAAGGAAATATCTCATCGACACCAAGGTTATCTGGGCATTCATGGTGTGCTGAGTGGTGGTGATGCTGCTGCTGCTGCTGCGATGATGATGGCGGAATGGCGAGAAGAAAGGATCTGATTACCTTGTACAAGGTGCGATGAGTAAGAGATGGTTTGGTTACAAGCTCGATGATATGTGGAGAAATTGTCTTGCTGCATGTTCTGGAAAGGGTTATCTAGGGTTAGGTTTCGTCCTGTGGTCACACGAAGTATGGTAGCACAGACCAGCTGTATGCTGGGCGCATATTTCAACACACATCTTGTGTACTGAATTTTCCAACAAGACATCTAGAGTAGGAAGTCAAGATGTTGACAGGCCCCTGACAAGTGCATCAGCAACTAAAAGCCCAGAGATTCTGACTTCCAAGGAACACAGTTTGAATATTTCATTCTTTAATGAGATTCTAATCTTTCCGGCACACTATTCCGAGAAGAAGCGGAACATTCCATCTCTTCAGCTGCAGTGCGCACTGTCTGGAGGTGGTTATTTTTTTTTTCCCCGTTCCAGCGAGATGTCTATAGTTTGTTTAGTGTATACTCTGATGATGTCATTCGACGACAGCGGAAATGTCTGCAAAACAAGTCGAGTTAAGAATCCGAATTCGAATTTGAAGAAGTTTACATTTCTTCCGTGTGTATATGACGACCCACTGGGGGTGGACAACACTTGAGGTTGGCTGTGTTCTGCAAGAACAATGGCACTTACCGACCGGTGCGATAAAGACTTGAGTGCACTCGCACTTGGGATGATCGGCTGTTCGCCCACATTGGTCGTGTGGTTTTTTGAGGTTTCAAGCGTGGGAACTATGTAGGTTTACCTTTGAATATAGGAAACCCATTGAACCGGAGTTGGCAGCTTGGTTGAGTTGCCCCATTGTGAGAGCATTATTGAAATTTGTATGAAGTGTGTCCCCCTACGCACTCTGTGCAAGTGGATGGAGATTGAGTGCTCAATCTTGGACGTAGAGTGGATAATTTCTGTCGGCTGTTTGTCAAATTAGCGCACTGTAGATGACGTCAAATAAGTTTTATTAAACTTATTATACAGATGCGTGGTCCCATAACTATGTGCAATAAGGTTTAAGGATTTCCATAGCTGGGTGGAGAACTATAGATGGCGGGAGGTCCCTAAGAACACATCGACGGCGAGGGGAAGAGATCGTCAAAAACGTGTTATGCACTTTTGATTTTCTGACAGTAAAATTAACTCCTTTACGAGATCTTTTCACAAATTCTGGGTTTAAATGCTGTTCAAAAACGAACGAATATTTTTGGCTTCTTCGAATGTCTAAAATCAGCGACAGATTAGGTGAATTTAAGTCCAAAAGAAGGCTACGTAGCTGGGAAGAAATATCCGAAAATGCTTACAAATACCTCCACTCGTAGACCCTTGTCGATTCCACAACACACTATATACCTACTCTTGTTCATCATATCGTAAGTTACGCCTTTCGACAACGTCCAGAGTTTTAGTCCTTAAATCTACTTATTTAATAGTTTTTTTTTTCTATCAAAGCGGTCTCGTTTCTCGACAAAAATTTGCAACCCAACTTGTTTGCAGGGAAGGTACTTTCAAATGCTTTTCGAATACTGAGAGATAAGTATCGCCGTTTGTACACGATACACTTTGACAGTTTTGAGCTCATATTTAGAGCATATTTAGACATAGAACGGCAAATTGTTGCATCTATCATTACCGGTGCAGCAAAGCTTTGTGACGTAATTTATTCACCTTCTATGTGTCATTATATTGAAGATAGTTGAAGTGGCGGAATATTTAATACTAAACTACGCCATGCGAATTTTTTATTTGAATACCGATGGAATCATACGTGAGTATTGGCGTAGAATATGTCTCATTATATAAGATACAGATTCCATTCGATCTGAAACCGTATATGATTGACTAGTAACTTTAATTGAACTTCGCTTAGTGATATTTGACAAAAGCTATTTAGACAAAATTGAACGCTTAAGGTGGATTTCTCCCATGGCATATTTTTATTCTTTCCTTTAACGCTTTGTAAACTCGTTAACAGGTGCGTACAACAAAAAAAAAAAAAAAAATTTGCAGGTGCGATACATAAATCTTTACTATAGTTGAAAAAAGTGTTTAAATGCTTATTTGAGGAGTTTTTTTTTTTTGGGAAAACTATCCTGTTTGATCCGTCGCAATTTTTACCACCCGACCGAAAACTTTCAACCCACAGTGTACCTCTACATATACGCATTGCTGTTATTGGGTGTGGGGTGGCCATGAAATCATGTTCTCGAGTCCCGATGGCGTCATATCTTGACGATGTTTTTTGTCTCCCAGCAACAGTAGGTACTTTGATTAATTGTTGCAACTTGCATGCCGATAACCTGAACTGCAAACCGAAGTATACGAGGTACCCATGCAAGGGTCTGTTGCCGTCGTCGTCTTTAGCACCGCATTTTTTGAATTCAAAACTGGTTCATATCGTAGGCACAACGCCATCTCATATAGTGATTCACCAGAAGCCATTCTTTTGTTTGCATATTACACCACTCACCTTCATCTTCTGCAAATGTCATTCAAAGCCAATCCTAGCTATAGGTGAAGCTTAATTTCGTTGCTGTCTATATTTGTACCCAGCTGGGCCATAACCATAAGAGGTTGCGATACGCCACAAATGTACGTGAGCGCTCACCGATCGAATCAATAGACGTGCAATCTTCTTTTCAAGACTGCGATGTTGTAATATTTTGTTGTTTAGCCTTCTTCGAATGTACGATGCAACTTTTTTAAATCAATTTTGTTGTTTCTTCTTTTACAGATAGTGTGCTGCTACTTAACAACTTCAGCTGAGTTTCTTGCGGCAAATCTGCTTTGAGAACGTGAGAACCGCCTTTGAGGGAAGAAAAAACCGTAGAAGAATATCAGAGTAAAGGAAATATGGGTGAAAGAAGAGGAACAAAAGCTTTGGAGCTATGGTGCCGACGAATGACCGATGGCTATCCAGGTGTAAAGATCGATAATATGACCACATCGTGGCGAGACGGTCTGGCGTTCTGCGCAATGATCCATCACTTTAGGCCTGAATTGATGTAAGTAATGATTTTTTTTCTTTCTGTTTGCAATACTAAATGAACTAGATTCTTAGTTAAACTGGAACAGGGGAAGGAAAAGTGCTAACAAGTTGATTAGCTGCAAAAGATGTCGTGCCTGCGGCTGATTTGCGAGAACATAAAACATTTACATGAAAGAGCTAATCGTGGAAGATTATTTCTAACTGACCCAATTTGCAAAATGTCCCTTGGAATGAATGAGTTTATTTAATTTAGCTGATCCGACTTTGTTCTAAAGCTGATAATTTAAGTTCTTGTCACGTTCACTTGAACAAAATCCATCTTCATACTATTTTTTAAGGGGGTCCACCAACCTATGAGTGTGGTCCATGAATACAAATTTTAGGCTTTTGGCCACAAAGCTGCGCGAAGAATATCCCTCATCATGAAAAATAGTTCTGCAAATCTGTTGACACAACTGAAGTTTTTGTTTGAAATCGATATACAGTAGATGAAGAAGTGATCGATTTGCGACGCACTCTTTAAAATAAATAAAAAATCCTCAAAAGTTTTTATGACAAGTCCTAAACTATATTATCCTTTCAACTAGATAAGACAATTATGATTTTTTCACCATAAATTCTCTATCAAAGTGCTTATCTGAAATTGAAAGAAAAGCTTTGTCAGCTTCGAATATTTGTAACTCTAGAAAACTTTCGGTAGACGAAAAGTGCGATCCAGTACACATTTCTTTCTCTTAAGGAGGGTTTCATTTGTGGCGGTACGAAACGTTCGCATGGTGGGAAATACGAGTAAAACGCGGTTGAGCCACTTTTCGCAACCGAACAATGAATTGTAGGTTCGTGATGTGTGTCAAGATGCAGGGTGGGTGGAAAATATTAAGAGATTTTAAAATTGAACACATTTTGAACACTTTTTTGAATATTGTCGTTCCAATTTTTAAAAAATCTCAAAAAAAAGTTGAATCCACACCCGAGGGACGGCGAAATAGAGGAAGACCCCGACTGCAAGTGGCGAATGCAAGTGGAACAACTGAAGGTGCGAAACGGAGACAACTGGCTAAAGATCGTGCTGGCTGGAGACGATTGCTGATTGTGGCCCAGGTGCACCGCGGACTATAGCGCCACCAGAAGTAGTGTTTTTAAATGATGTTAAAGTAAAAAACGCCTCCATTGTAGTTTTTGCCACACTTACCCCCTTCATTGATCTTTTCAAGTCCAAAATATTCGACTTAACGTTTGCAAGAGACTGGGAATTATTTGAAGAAATCTTCATTTTCGAATAACCCCATGGAAGAAAGATAGCAATATTGGAATTCCTTCTTCTGGCTAGTCAAAAGTCAATGTGTCATTTTTTTGAAACTATATTCGCCTTGAAAATATTCTGACATTGTAAATTTTTTTAAAAAATAGCTAACTTGAACTTGCTTTTCTAGCAAAGGGTTGGCTGGCTTTGAAAGATCCCAAGAATGAAAAAAACTCACACAAAACGAATGGTTGTGAGGAGCAGGCCTATAGGCTCCCTACGGACCTGTTGCGTCAACTATTTATTTATTTCTTAATAATTTCTTAGTATTTATACGAGTGTACTTTTTAGCTCAATAGAATTTTCAACAACAACACTGTTCAGAGTTTCAGGATTTTATATATATTTCTTGAAAGAATTTTGCAGAAAATGTAAAGTAGGTTAAAAAAAATTTAACAAAACTTTGCTTATGCAGCACCCTGTAGAAGACGAGCAGACATATTATATAAATACTGCTTACACTTATGATATGAAGTTGGCTTTAGCTACTTACCTCTTGTAACATTGTTTTTGGAAGCTAGATTCATTTGAGTGGTTGATTGACTGGTTTCATGTTTAATCCCCAGTAAAACCAAAATGACATGTTTGGATTGCGCCAAACCCCAAAAAATCTAATTGTTGTGCGAAAAGCTAGTCATAGAACCTGTTGCACCAACTAGTTATGTATTTATTTATGGCTCCCGGAAATTACGGGTGATTTTTTTTTGGAAAAAATGTCAGAAAATGTTTTTGTTTTCAGATTTGGAAAAAATAATAACAAATTTTGTTTGGAAAACATGCCAGAAATTACGGAAATTAGGCCAGACGGGTGTGGAAAAAGCACCAGGAAGTAAAATAGAAATTAGACCAGAAAACAACTTAACTCTGGAGAATTAATTCCGCTCTCAATTTTGAAATTAAAATACGAAATAATGGCAACAAATTAATAGAAAAAATACTAAACCACTATGCATAAACAATGGAATATGTATGTGGGGGGGATGCTGCCCCACTGCGGACCCCCTGCTTGGTTTCACTGTTAAGGGGTTAGAGTAGATGCGAGGAAGAGTGTTTCCGGTTTCTTATACATTTAAAAAAAAACTTGGGCTATACCTAATCTCCAAACAATCACCCTAAGCAAGGGGATTGCTTATTCGGCATAGGTACTGCGCAAATTTTGCTTTTTTGTTGTTCATAATGTTAAATTGTGCATATATTGAGGAATTCAATTTTGACGCATATCTGTTTAAACGCAGATTTTTTTCGTATTGCTGGGAATTTGCTTCACTTTTTTCTTTTGTTCGAGGGAAATATTTTCACTCATCATTTTGGGTGAGGAATTAATTATGAATATAAATCAGAAGACACTGCGCCGAAAATAATGACTTCAATAACTGTTAAATTGCAACATCTGATCAAAATATAGTTTTCGGAAAGGAAAATATGTCAGAAATTGAAAAAAAAACCTCAGAAAACTTTTTGGAAAAAAGACCTGAAATTTCGGAAAGATAGCCAGAAAATCTGACTTTTCTTCCTAGAAAAAAATTCCAGACTTGTATAGAAAATTTTCTGGCGTTTTTTTCCAAAAAAAAATCAGGTGTTATTTTCTCTGGCGTAGTTTCCGAGAGCCTTTTTCTAATTTTATGCATTGAGTCCCAAACGGGGTTGCGTTAGCATTTTTTATTTTTTCCGACGAGATTGACTAACCCAATATAGCAATTTATGATTTATTCTAATAAAAAAAACTTGCAACATACAAAAACTACCAAAACTAACAAACAGCATATAAAAACTAGTTTCCACACCATAACAAGGTAAACATCACACATTCTAAACTGAGCCTATTACAGACTTCCCTTCACTTCAACCCACGCAGGCTCTAAATTCTGTCCAAGCCCGCATAAACCGCATAAACCTATGTTTAGCTCTCCTAATGAATAAAATAAATTGACTCATTATAATGCCACATTAGCTGAACCTAAACCATAAACAAAACTCAGAAGAAAAAAAAAACAAACAGCCTTGCAAGGTCGGACCGTTCTATGTAATAATTTAGAATTAGCTTGCCATTCACTGTAGCTGTAGACGCGTATATGTGCCCTGCAATTGGGTGCAACCGCAAAAATCAATTAGACCAGATCTAGATCTAGTGACCAGATATAGTCAGAACCACGACCACCACCACCACTACCACTACATAGCACCACATATAACATAGCATCAAAGTGACAACAAGTTTAACACACTATACGAGTATTTCACGCAAGATACTCGCAGTGGTAGAACAATCATGGAGCAAAAGTCAAGAAACCCGCGGTCTACTTGGTTCATGTTTTGCCAATTGGAAAATTGGCTCTAACCGTGTGTGCAATCGAACGGGTTCTACTTCTACCTTCTACCTTCTGCATCGTGCTCCTCTTAAAAGAGGGAAAATTCAATTTACCATACTTAACTAATTATTATTAACACGAATAATTTAGTCGCCGTAACTACTCGAGTGTGAGCGGCCTTTTGACACACATTTGTTTCGTTTCGTTTCGTTCGTTGTTGTTGCTGAACCAGTTTCAGCTGATAGTTGCTCGAGTGCCACTTTTTCGATGGCTTTACCTTGTTCGCAAAACCTCTTGAGTCTTGCGGTAGGTTCAACAAACAAGAGAGGAACGGCAAAGCCAAACATTGGAAGTAATTTGACGAGTCATAGATAAATGGCGGAGAAAATGCCAATTTGGGAAAGAATGAGCCATCTGTCGGGCAGCCTGTAGGTATGTCTTTCGTTCGATACCATCAATTATTTGTTAGCTCAAAATAGCGACAGCACAATTCCCGAGGCGTTGAAATTGATGGAATCGATTTGGGTAGGGGTAGCTAACGTGTTGTTAGAAGAGGTGAGAACAATAAATTGTACTAAAAAATATTTTTTTGCCCGATATGTTGTGATGAAACTGACGAAGGTCAATAACATGGAAATGCATGTGTAGCTCGACTTAACAAGTACTCATACTACTCATGGTCTTGAATGGATTTTGAATAGTTTATGGAATGGGAAAATAGTAAAAAAGTATTGGGCTCAGGTTCGTATAAGGTATACAATTTGATCCCGTGGCAGGGTGACTGGCTAGGAAGTTTGCAGGTTTGCAGGTGTTTCAGATGCTAGCGAGCGGCAATAAAAAAACAAGCTTAGGGTGTTTTTCCCGGGGATAAAACCTATAACTTCTGGCTCAGTAGATATAGACTAACCCCTAAGCTATACTGTTCAGAATTCTATCGATTATAAATTCTGAAAGTAGCAGAGGTAATTGCGATGAAGCAACAACCGCTGCAGAATGCTGAAAAGTCAAAAGAAAAAGATCCAATGCGCCAACAAATTGTCATCTCTGAAGCTATTCTGCAAATTTAAAAGTTTTTAACGATATTTAACAAGCATTGACTGGTTAAACACCGTTATAGTGTTGTGATAGGCAACTGCCTTACATCTTAAAGGTTTTTATAAAACTCCAGAGAGCAAAAGTATTTGCTGGGGTTCAGGAAAAGTCATCAAAAATGTTTAAAAACTTAAGGAGTGCCTAAGTCAACAAATGCATTTCGCCCGATGTGCTTTTATCTTAAGACGGTGCACTCTTCTCTCAATGTTTGAGCTGTGACTGTGCAATCAATACCTGAATGTGAATCACAACCTTTTAACGAATCTTCGGTCGAAGACTATGAAAGAAAGGAAGAACTGAATTCGTTGGGGAAGCCAAAACAAAACATGTCGAACACAATCTCGAAAGTAATTTTCAGATTCAGCGTGAAACTGAGATACACTATTCAGAGGATACATATTTCATGGAGTTCCAAATTTTTTTGTCAGAATTTTCCGATAGCTCAGACTATATCGTTCTTAAATTTTGTTTGTATACACAATACATGTATAGGCAGCGTAAAGACGAAGTTTAAACAAATTTTACCTGTTGGCGATTTTGCTTCAATTTTTTTTTTTTTTTTGTTTTCTGCCGTCCAGAACTCATTATTATTATTATGTGAAAGGGGTTATTGTACTGCGACCTTTGGTCGATTGTACCCCCTGCTTACGCCTCAGAGAGGTATGTTCCCTCATAAGAGTTCCCTCACAGTATGATTCCTTTCGGAACCATTTTAGAGGTTCTTGGACTCTTCTTTCTCCTTGGCGGAGGAAATCTTTCCTATAGCACTCTCTCCAGGCCTGTTTCCTTTAAGAATCTAAGGATGAGAGCTGGCTCCAGTGACAGTATTTCCTCAGTTAGTTGGTACTTGCCCAAGTATTTCAATCTTTTGTGGGTCAGTGCCCCACAAGATCCCAGCAAGGGGTCTGGGATTTCACTGGACTCATCACAGAATCTGCAGAGACCTTCTTCAGATATACCCAGTTTCCTAAGGTGTTCCTTGAGTCTACAATGCCCCGTTGGGAAGCCCGTTAGGATACGGAGGTTATTTTTGCTCATGCCGATGCAAGCTTGGAATCTTTTCTGGTTGTATTGCCCAAGAAGTTTCTTATGGTCTGCCTCATGCCCTGAGTGGTATGCCAGTATCTTGCCCTGTTTTCTTTCTCTAGTTTCCTAAATTCTTCTTTGAGGGTGTGATCCCCTATTCCGCAGAATGGTTCAGGACCTATGAAAGTTCCTGATGCTCCCTTTCTTGCAGCAGAGGGTTATTTTGTTTCTCCTACCAAGTTCATTAAGTTTCTGTAGGCATTCCCAGCCTGGCTGTGTACCACTTTGTTGTGTGATTGCTCAGTGAATTGTGGACTCATTGCTCCAGTTCTTTTTATTGCTCAGCTTAGTAACAAAGTTCTTTTGGAAATCAAATCTTTTGATGATGTCGTCTCTAGGAAAGGCCAATAGTGGTTGTTTTTTGAGTAGTATACGTCAAACTGTCTCAGTGTGATGCACTTTCCTCTTCCTATTCCCTCCTTGGCCATTCTTAGGATCGTTTTACTTGCACATTCCTCAACCAGGAGGTGCAACGGAGTCAGTTCCAATAACACCTCCATAGCTGCGGTAGGACAAGTTCTCATGGCTCCTGTAATACAGAGGCATGCCAGTCTTTGCATTTTATTTAGTGTCTTCCTTGTGGTGGATAGACTGGTTCTTTTTGCCCATGCAATCGCTCCATATGTGATCATTGGTCTCACAAAAGCGATATACATCCATCTGAGGATGGTCGGGCTACATCCCCAGAATTTGCCAGCTAAGCTCCTGCAAATCATTAAGGCCCGCGATGCTTTCCTGGTTATCTCATCTCCCAGACGAGTTTGTGTCCAGGTTTAGTCCCAGATATTTAACTTCATTGACCGATGTCAGTATTGTACCCGATAACCTTATCGGCCTCAGTCGTTCAAGTTTTCTTTTCCTCGTGAATGGTAATATTGTTCTTTTTGCCGGATTTAGGCTAAGCCCAGCCGTTACGCACCAATCTCGAGTTATTTCGAGCTCCCTTTGTATAATATCACATAGGGTTCCCTCAAATGTACCCCTGGCAATAATTACTATGTCATCAGCATATGCTTGACATTTAATGCACTCAGTGATACAACTGAATTTACTCCCAGGTTCGATCCCCGAAAAAACACAAGTTCCATCTTCAGTTTGTTTTCCACAGCGCAGCCTCTCGCGGTTGTCTGACATCCGAGAGTTTGTCATGAAAGAGCTTTTTAAGTAGCCCTTTGCACTCGACTCTTAATTCTATCGATGATACCTTCAACTGTGGCAACAACTGTGTTTACCTGACGTTTTTTCGTTTTCTTAAAAATCGACTTATTATTCTTGGGACGTTGCAAAAATCGCTACAGTGAATGAGTACCCATTAAGAGGCGGACGTTTTTTCTTTTGCACAATATTCTACTTGGTCTTAAATAAATATGTTCAGTTTATATTTTTCTTAAGTAAAAGTAAAACTTGAAAATGTTAAGGATATTTTTTTTTTTGATAGATGTAAGAATTATTTTTAATGTTTATAGTGAATTCGAATAAATAAATCAACCTGTTGAGGTGTTAAAATGAAACTCAGAGTTAACAGATCTTATACTTTACACATTTGCCTATACCGTCTCTCATGTACGCACACACTTACTCGCATATATTAAAGGTAGTCCTTGGACAATAAAGTCAGTTCGTTGTTTAAACTCAATCATTGCCTTTCTTTATTCATTTTCGTCTGTCGCCTAAGATTTCTGGTAGCCTAGGATATCACTCGGTTCTATTTAAATTATAAATAATTCCGTGACGAGTTGCTCGCTCACAGATGCATCAATTCGGACTCTGTATTCAGCATCTCACTTTGAGAGCAGCACCAAAGATCCACCACGAAAATTTTAACACTCAAACCTCAATCTCTTAAGTTGTCTAGCAAACCATAGTTTATCAGCTATAGTTTGACTTCTGCAATTGACGTTGTACAGTAGTTAAAAAAAAAATATAAATCCATAAAGAGAGCTCGAAAATATGCTTTCCAATTTTTATTTCAAACACGGATGTCTTTTGCCATTGACACAAACTATAATAAGCTGTAGCAAAACTAACTAACAACCTTCCTCGACATTCTATGTGTCGTAAGGTGTATAAATTTGATATGGTAGTGTATGTACTGGCAAAGCTTCTCAAATGAGTCGTTTATATTCTGTTTAAAATTGCAGCAGTTCCGTTATATTTGTAATTAAAAAAATAATTCGTTTCGAGAAGCCATCACCTTTGTATTTTATTTTCTTCGACCTATTTCGCCACCTATTTAAATGTTATTTAAATAGAGTAGAACGTGATAGCTACACAAAGGTTCAGTACTTAGTGTGTTGGCCCACTGAGCAAGTTCAGTCTCCTGTATTTTTAAACTTAACAACCGAGTTTGGGGTATAAAGGAAGGCCGAGTGCCAACCAAACAAGGTGGTCATAAAAATATAAGACAATGTGGCCATTATGAAATGTCATTGAAGCTGTGAACTCCCTGTTACCGCGGTAGGAACTGTACGGTCCTTAACATCATACATATCAACAAAGATGTGCCTTTAATTTTCTTGTTCATTTTCGGTCTTTAACATCATAGATATTTTTCAAATCAAATTCTAAGGACGCACCCAACTCATATTTCGCTAAAAGGAAGGAGGAGCAGGAAATGCCACCTCAATCACATGCCTAGAAGTAGCAAAGGTCCATCCCATCAGCCTGTACATTTCATCAAGCTCGTTAGCGCACGACTGCTTTCTGCTTTGGGATGGGTGAAAAATACGATCAATAGCCATGTATAACCTCTCAAAGACCACTTTGTCATTAGTTATTATCCGACCACCTCCTAATGTAACAAATTAGTATTCGCGAGGGTCCTTCCCGTCGAAGTTATTAATATTTCGAGCCAGGTACGAACGTATTAAGCCTCCTCTACTGACAACGCAATTAATGCCTGGTTGCGGTCAAACGTCACAACATGCGGAACAACTTCAAGTCCTGCACTCATGCGCTACAATTTTGTATGTGGCTAAATTGTTTTTCTGCAAACGTCGTCGTCGCCAGGAAGAAGGAAAGAAAAACCGATCGGCATTCCCTCATTGTAATTAAAAAGATCTATGCACACTTTGCATCATGGAAAGGGGAAGGAGATCAAAAAAGAAAAAAACATCGCTTAAATTAAGTAATTTATTTAAATTGAGCCGCATGGACATTCATTTATACTTCTCTCATAAAGCAAATGAAAAGAAATGGAATAGCACTTGCATTAATGAAGTAATAACTCAGGGACTGCGCGCATGTAAAAACGAATCGAAAAATCGTATAAATGTCGACTTTGGCACACAATTGAGTTGTGTAATCGAATTTATCGAATATCGTGCGATTGCCTCACAACAACTGAACTTTGCTGCAACATAAATGGAACCACGAGCAAGACTGCACTATCGGCTGTTTATTGTTTTGCAGCATGAAATGGCAAGCGCAGGCGCGCAACGAAGCCACTGCCACTGCGTGTTGTTCGCTTTCAACACTATGAAAGTCAATGGTAAAATAATGATTTCATTAGATCGATCAATCGATCACTGGCTCGCCGCGGCCGCCGTCGGCCATGGCGAAATGTTAGCCATTTTGAGTTAAATGTTGGTAATATTCTACTGGAAAATGGCTCTAAGTAATCACCTCACCGGTTATTGAGATGAGGGTTTCAGTTTCGATTACGATTTCGTAATAGTGGTAAAATTTCGAGTGTACTGGGTGTTTAAGGTGGCTACATTTTTATCGTGGTTGCCTGCAAATAATGGCAATAGATGGGATGTTGATAGTCGGTCGCAGCATGGTGGTGGACAGGAATAAGCTGTAAGTTGAATATGCAGCATCGTTTCAGAGGCGTTTTGCTAGAAGATTGAAAAGAAGTCATTTTAATGGATAAATCTATGTGCCTTGCGATTGATAGATAGATAATGCTTTATAGTTATCTATCGGGGTGATGGCATTTAATCTTTGGACCGTTGATGATCGTATTAAATGCATACATAGAGTTGACTGATATTATATATGATTTAGAACTAATTGATGAATAACAAAGTTAATAATGGTCGGAACCTGCCCTTATGGGGAGGAGGTCTGGCAGTATTCAATAGACTAAAAACACTGAGCAACGGCCTCCCAAGTAGTGCATTTATAGGCATTTTTATGGACAGACTTTTGAAGACAAGTCGACCTGTAACGGGTCAGGCTATAAATTGGAAAAGTTCTTCCAAAAACTGTTCTGACTTCTGCGATTGCATCGCCGCATCGCCGTGAACGAGAAATACGTACTGAAATAATGTCGATAACTCACCCGAATAAATCGTCTTGCGACGACTCTCAAAGTGATCAAACCGTTGCATTTATAAACGGGCATACGTTAATCGATTTGGCCCGGTTGTACGCAACAAAAGAAGATTCCAATCGATCTCAGCGCATACTAAGAATGTAACTTTATTTCGTTTATCATTATTACCTTAATTTGTCCGTGTTGTAAGAAACCAAATAAAATTATTAAATTTTGTATCGGACTTGAATCCCTATTATATTGATTAGGCATGGAAGACGCCTTGTAAATAAAATTCATTAACTATAGTGTGTTGACCCCTACTAAGAAAGGGAGGCAAATTCTTTCCACGTGTAGAAAGATATCGAACCAGTCGTAAATTAATCACCTAGTAAAACCACCAACTTCTACAATGGGGGTGAATGACTTGTGCATTAGATTATCCTATTCCGTGTCAAGCGCCCCACTGTTCATCTTTCCCTGCCTAACAAGTATCGACCATAATTTTTTTGTTGCTTCTTAGAACACCATTAAGTTAAAATGGTTCCGCGACCTCAAATACACTACCTGCACATATGCAAATTTCTCACCAACTTGGCTAATAGCTAACCCTAATTGATTTTAAATAGCACCGTCAACAATTACCATACACAAGCCTACACATTGTTTCAAATCATCTTCCCGTAATCAATCACCGCGTGAATGACAAACGGTATTCCCTCCGGTTGGCTTACAACTGTCCCGTTGAATGGCAATTAATGCCAAACCGCCATCAAAATACTTATTAATAATCCAACTCATTAACCATTGTCACAAAAGAAACCAAAAAAAAATAAAGACGAACCATAAGAGAAAAGCAAACGTCAACAAAAAGTGGTCAATGAAAATGCCGCAAGTTCAATAGCAAGTTCATTGGTTTGCCACTTGACACTCGGAAACACGATACATGACGAGCTTATTTAAATTTCACAGCACAACCCAACGCACCAGAGAGGATGACACCACTCGATGCTGGACAAGTAAACAACGCCACCTATTGTGATGACTGTCAAGATTGCAATGAAAACAAAACAACAGATACGTTCATTAACTCGAGTGTCACTTGGAGATCATTACACTCTGACACGCGAAATTCGCAATGGACAAGCTGCGAAGCACCCTACCTAAAGCATCTGTCCAACAATGTGCTGTGTAGGGTTGGCTGCATTTACATTTTTTTTTGTTTATTTCCAAGAGTAGGTACTTTACCGGCCAATTTGACGTGGTGCTGCCACGTAAGTCTTCTTGCTCTTGTGACTTTGTCGGTTTGATTTCTTGACACTAAAGTGTACCCAAGTTGTTGACCTTTTTTTCGCCCGAAATTTGATGATATGTTTTGGTTGTCGCGGCGGTATTTGACATTTGATTGCTATTTTGGATGGGGTTCTTTGTGTTAAGATTTAGGACGGATGTTTGAATTTAATCGTGAAATTGTAGATAATGAAATAAACATAACTAAAATGTGCCGACGTGACGGTTGGTTTGCAGCTGTATTATATTTTCAAATTACGTTTCTTTATATCGTTTTGAATCAGTTTGGCTTTTGGAGTATTTGTTGGGCTACTCGCTACGTCTGTGTCAGACCCAACGTTCGTAAAAAAAATATCGAATAAACCGATTAAACAAAAACGAATTTTTGAAACACCCTGCAGCTCATGAATCCTTTGCGCCAACTATTTCTTTTTAATAGTCGCCAACCCTAAATATTCGGAATATTGACAGCAAACCATGGAATTTGTTCAGTCAATCGCTGTCCGACAGTTATGTAACACCAACCAAAGTATTCGTTTACGGATACCTCATATTTAGTTGTTGCTGTTTGTCGAATGAGGAATTTTTTGGTACCGGTAATATTTTTCATTTTGTAAGCTTATTTCTGAGGCATTGGCAATACCTCAACAGAATATCAGTATAATTGGTTCGAATATCTTTCTATTTTTACTTATATTTTGTTTCTTTCTGAAGCGTCGAACGTTTTGCCGACTTTTTACAAAATTATCACCATGAATGTCAGCGCAAATTATTTGTTAGCTCAGCTCTGTTTTTTTTTTTGAGAAACTACACTCATTCATTAAAGAATTTTGTAGAATTATTTAAAAAAATCACTAATTTTAACATTTTATTTGGAGTTTCAACAAATTTTATTTTTATTCTGGTGGGGGGAAGTGGAGAAATATTTGTTTGTAAATAATTGCTGCAATCTTGGCACTTATAGCAGATATTTTGACCAATTTTAGTACATCCATGTGTATTATATGCACCAACATTGTTGCTAAGCTTCGGTGAAGTTTTTTAAAAAAAAAATACTTAAAACGCTAATCATCGGCATTTATGACAGCTACCTTCGAAGCTTATCAAAATGATGCATTTTGTGTCAAAAAAATTCTTATTTAATTAAAAATATTAATACCCCTTTAAATGACAGCTTAAGTCCTCAAGTTCGGAGTATGGCTATGCTTAATATTTCAAAAAATAGGTACTAATTTCGCATACGGGTACTCGAAGAAATTCGAAACTGAAGAAGGCAATCTTCCAAAATCGCGTAACTTTTCATACGAATATGTTATTCAAAAATGAACATCCGAAACAAGTTCAAAAATTACTAATTTGACAGTTTCGTGATGTTCATTCGCAACAGATGCAAAGAAAACTGATGATGATTGAAGAAAATTTGGCTGGAAAATTACTTATTTTGGTCACCAAAATGTCAAAAAGCATATCGTTTAGAGTGTAGACGATCATCGCTATACGTGATCTGCCGCCTGGCTTTTAGATGGGAGAAGAACAGCACACTCGATCCTAAAACTGATAAGTCTCGTTCTCCGGTATTGGTTTAACGGCTGTAGAATGTAGATATGGCTTAGTTTTCTGCAAATTTATTGCATGTCGGAGGCACTCAAAGTATTTAGTGGGGTGTTGCCATTTGAGGCATTTTTGTCATGAAACAAAATTTATAAAGTTGATAAGTTGGCAATTTGAAGACAGAATACCTGAGAGGACTTTTTTTCGAAAACGAACCTGTTTGGCATACTAGAAGTCTCTACGTCTAGGAGTTTAAGCTGCTGACATTTTTTCTGACAGTCGAAATCGTCCAATTCGTGCTATCAGCATAATCGACATCTTGCCGCTGATGGTGATTTAATGTTGATGTCAGATTATCAATTGTTATGGGGCGGTCCACTTGAGCATAATATACAGATTGACGATGGCCATGCAGTCATGGCATCTACCCTTTCCTTCCTGTAAATTTGTAGTATTTTGTAGAAAAAAATTATCGGTCGACCAAATTAATCGACCTATTTAATATAATCGATTTCCACTGTAGTTCTATATAGACAATCACTAATACTGCCATTAATAATCAATTTAATAAAATCACCACATTTCTTACTTTCAGTGAATTTGAAAAGCTAAACAAAAGTGACATCTACTACAACAACGATTTGGCATTCCGCACAGCCGAACGACATTTGGGAATACCAGCGCTGTTAGATGCCGACGACATGGCTGCCTACGAAGTACCCGACAGATTATCAATTCTCACCTATCTGTCACAATTCTATCAAGTTTTCGCTGCCCAAGGTGAGTTTTTTATGTTTAAAATTTAAATCCATTATGACATTGAGCCTTACCAATAAACCTTTTTATTTTCGACTCTAAATTTTACTAGTTCACAGTGGATATATTTTCCATACAAAATTCGCAATTGTGAGCTTCCGTAAATTTAAAGTCGAGACTAAAATTTGTTATTAGTACGGCGCATTGTGTTTTGCACATTTTTACGCTGACGTTGAATTTATTTCAAGACATTGTGCAGTCATTAAGTTACCCTCCCAAAGTTTTTACTAAACCAAAAAAAAAAACAATCAAAACGGCTTTATCCATCCAAAAGAGATTTTTTTAAATTGTTTACGATATTAGAGCCCACAACACCATGACCGAACGTAACCTCATACATAAGCGGAACTTAATGTTTATATTACGAGTGTTCCCCCTTGTGAACCGGCTGGGCCAAAAAGAACCTTTTGCAGTCGACCGGGGTTTTTTTCAGCTTAGCGATAAATATTTTTTTTTTCTGTTTATTTTTCCATTTTCCACAAACCGTCTAGCACCGTACGACCAATATCGACGTTCAAATGCCGGGTTTTATTGTTGCCGCCATACTATTACCGCGACGACAACAACTCGTTGAATGAAATCGCGACGCAGAAATCTAGAAAAACAACGAGCGACGAGACGTCACATTGTCTAGGTGGCGTGCATATCTGATTGCATTGTTTGTTATGTTGTGTGTACATAAAGACGAAAAAAGTTTTATTCTAAATAACAATAAAAACAATACGAAACGGAAACGAAAGGGAAACTGCAAAATAGTTAAAAATTTACTCGCTGGTGTAGTAAAAAGTCGTATTACGCCGCAACGAGCACACCACCATCCAATTGGGTGCACTTCACATGGAACTAATGAGATTCACTGGGATTTTATGGAGCGAACGAGTGCGGATTTTGTAATGCAGTCCGCCTAAAGGGCTTAACTTCGGGGGGTTATCAAACTGTAACTGGGTAATAGGGGGGCTTTTGAAAAACAGGAAGTTGTATAGGCACGTTGGTCTAGAGACGACGATGGCACTAAAAGTTATTGGGTGCGGTACTGCTTTCGAAATCATCGATTTTTTTTAACAATGAAATTAGCCTTTAAAGAGATAGGAAACATTTCTAGTTGGGTGGTTGGGTTAAATGCTTGTAAATTTATTACTGCGGAAGTGGAAAAGGAAATCGGCGTTCTAGTTCAGAGGTTCATTGTTGACATGCGCTATTAAGGAAGACATTTGCCAACGGTCTTCGTGGTAGAGGAAGATACCAACCCTCTTATTTCCTGCAATTTTTAAAATATTACAAGGTTTTTAATGATAATTGTGAGTGCTGGATAAATCAACCAAAAGTTTGATTGTTCAATTTTAAAAAAGGATATGCAAATGTTTGTAGATCTTTGCTCTTTTTTTTAGCTGACTCTAAATAAGTGCAGTTAGGGATTTAGGGCTCTCAGAAGAAATAGGAACTTTCGTTAAGTGGTAGGATATTTATTCCATGACAAATGGCAAAACCGCTGTATTCACTTTAGGCTTGTCAGAAAGCGACCTCGCAACTATCCGGTTCCAAGAAAGCCCAACGAAGCTTTGTTCCTGGGTCAGGGTGACAGAAAATAATTCATCTGCAAAAGAAACAGCTATAGGCAGGTATATGTACATAGTTTGCTTAGCCAAGCCACGAACTGTCAAAATTTTGATAGACAAAAGTCCGCCAAACTTATTGTACGGCAAATTTAACGGACGTTTGCTTAGCCAAGCCACGAACTGTCAAAATTTTGATAGTTTTACAGACGTATAACTTCTTCAGTCTAAAACGAAAAGATGATTTAGCTGGACCTGCAAATCCACTTGGCTTGCATTTAGTTTGAGCTTACTACCTTTCTGTGCTTCTGAAGTGTTATAGGTTTGAATATTCCTCCCACAGGCGCTCACAATTTTAGAACATTACTTACGAGAACTCGTGTGGCAGATATAGTGCCGTCCTTAGGGTGGGACAACACCGAATGTCGTCTGTGGTGCCAACATCATAAGGGAGCCGTGTTTCGTAAACTAACTTCCAATGAAAAATTAAATCTTCTAAAGAAAAGAGCTTGGATATGAAACCCATTGATCGCCACTTCTGTCGAAATCGATTGGGTAGGCTTATCCTTGTACGGTTTTTAACAGCCTTTTTGAATTTTGCGGACTGTTTGTCATGAAATGCGTAGAATTTTCAGTTTGTTTTAATAAGAAATTGAATCTACGATCGGTGTCGATTTTATAATCGAACTCGGCTTCCGATCGAATTTGCATTCCCTTCAAAAGTTTCCATTGATTAATTTTCTTTCGACATTGGAGCCGAATTTGTTTTATGTTATAATTTCTGCTCAATATAAAAACTAGCGCACGAATATCTGTTCTTGCCTAACATTCTCTCAGTCGTAGTACCGCAGCTCACAACTGTTGGTCGATCGAAAAGTCTACCTTTTGCATAACTTGGTACATAACTTTAAGGGACATTTTTTTGTGCGTCCTGCTTGCACATCTCAACGCAAAAACCGATTTTTGTGAAACTATATAAAAGGGTTATTTGTAAAAAGCTGACCGACATAGACTTCATTTTATTGGCAGACGAAATGACTAAAACCGCTCGAGTTTAGACGTTATGACTCTGCAGTCAACTTTGACTCTGATATAAAAATAATTTGACTTTCTTCCACACCTGCTCTGGTTTTGTCCTTCAATGTACCATCTACTTTTGGGAGTCATAACTTAAATTGATAACGGGACTACTTTTGTATATATCCTTAGTTACATAAAAAAACAACCAGTTGCCGGCAAGGTATTAAAAAGACATTCATCTCAGGTACTATACAACTCATCCACATACATTGTGTTCGTGACTTCATCCACAGTGAGATGGAGAGTGATGGCCGTTGCTAAAACAAATGTCAACATTGGTGTAGATTGGAGTCTGTGACACGAACAATTCATCATTTCTGTGGATGAAATGTCCATGTCATGACGTGCTTGGAGATCAAAAAGATAGGTAGGCCTCAGTTGTCTCCTGATTGATATACCTAAGCGATCTCCATTAAATTGTGATTTTCATATAGGAAAACTTTTCAATCACGACCTCATTCCTGTGAGTTTTCCCTTGTCAAGCCATGAAATCCAACCCAACACCGTCCGCTCCACTCTGCAAAAAATTCACCTAATGCGAATGCCACCGTTTCGCGAAATGTCATTTGAACTCGTCGACCATTGCTTATTTTGAAAGTCAAACTGCCACTTTACAGCTCAACGACTGATTTCATTAATTAACATTTTCATTGGCAGGCCATTGAGTTATACGGACAGAACTATCATTTTGGAATTTTGCCAGCTACCCGAATGGACACAGTGGCGGCGAGGTAGGTATGGCGTGCACTCACAGTCAACTGTCAACGCACACACGTATCAAGCACATAAGTGGTGCCAGTGGATACATTTGGCCGCACTTTGACAGCAACCCAATAAGTTTATAAATCAAAAATGCGAACAAACTGTTAGTACAGCACTTCACCTCAGTGGTTCCCTTTGGCAAAATGCATGCAGGCAGCACCGCCACCATTCAGTTTGGGCCCAAGTAAAAGATTCATGTTTTCATGATTTAATGGCACACCGGTCGCCGGTGTGTGCCAGAGCTATAGAAACCTTTCAAAAACAGCAACCAAACTCGAATTAATTGAATTTATTGCGAAAGAGAGGTTCACTTTGGGCGACCACCAGCTGGCCAAGAAATGGGGAGAGTGATATTTCGAGATACTCCGCCGGTGATAACGCCCTAGAGGTGAATAGCGGTGAAATAGATTTGTTCCATCAGCTAGACGGTGCGGCGTGTTTTGGATCGCGGCCAGATTTCGATGTATAATTATTCACTGTGCTGCTACTGCTGTGGTTGCACTCTGATCCGCAGCGCTGCAAAATGAAGTACATTGAACCAGTTACCCAGTTGCGCAGATAAAAGATATTTTTTGCTTTTGTTGGCGCAAATAAAACTCACAGATTACCGTAATAAATAAAGCAAAGCAAATGATTGCATGCGAGGAGCTGGCTGCTGCTGCAGCTGGGTAATTGGACGTTTCAAGTTGGTGAATATGGTAGCCAGGATGGCGCATAAGGACTTTCACTTTCCGCAATTGTTCGGCCACGATGTGTGCTGGCATTTTTCTGCTGCGCCACACACATGTGCTGCTGGTGGTCAGGCAAAGCGTCTGGCGAAACTTGTTTCGTGTATATGGAAGGTCTGACGGACAACGACGATGGGGTACCTTGGGAACCAGTCGGCGCAGCAACAGCGGTGCAATCGAAAGATATAAATCGTCCCATGTGACGGCGATGCCAATTGCATAATGCCCCCAGTTCAATGATGGGAATATTGGCGATTATTCGCTGCCCAAAGGTGCTGTTGACCTCGAAGGTTTTCATGCGGTCTGACCGCGATGTTAATGGGTTTTTGCATCATTTCTTGCATCTTCTCGCCATTGAAGCGGCCGAGTCTGACTTTTGAATTACTTAACTTTTGCCTCTTTAAATTGTTGCGGTGCGGCGGCGACTGGCCACGACATGCATCAGAGAATTTCGCATGTGATTGCTGATGCCAGACTGTAGGTATACGGTTTTGCTTGTTTTGTTCGTTGAGAGAGATAAATTGTGCGTGTGGTGGTGATGAAATGCGATGGCCAATTAATTTCAATTGTTTCTTATTATAGATGGGTATGAGGTGCATGTGGGTCAAACTGTTTTTGGGTCGTTATAGTACGAATCAGTTTTGGGAATGGTCCTGATGAAATTTGTTTCTCAATTAAATGGCTTGGAGTTCTTGGACTTGGACAGTGTATGACTTACGATCTTACGCCACCGCCTCTTAAATCATCATGGGCCATCAGCTTCCTCTTATGGGTATATAGAGGACACCTCTGCTTCTAATTTGAACACGTTGAGTTCGATTTGGGTTTATAATGATTAAAAAGAAGCTTTGGGCAATGCCATGAATTTTCTGTGTCTACCACAAGTTCTTGTGCAAATATTTTTCTTTTGTTTGAAGTCCTAGAGCTGACATCTAAAGCTATAAAGCTTGCTCAAAAAAAGAAGTGAATTGATACCCATGCATTATATCTTATTCTCTTGCTCCAAAGCGTGGCCACTGCTACGAAGTAGTCCAAGTGATTTGCATGAGGCTATAAAGCCAATGTAGGTATATGTATGTCTCATGAGAAAGCTTCGACGACACATTTGAATTGTGGGTCCATTCGCACGCGGAGTTGATAACAAGAAACTTAGTCTAAGGCTTTTTATCAGTCAGAGAAAAACCCATAATTCTCCCTCAAAAGTAGGCAACATTTATGTAAAATTTCAACAATTCAGACAAAACTGCCAAATCTGAATTCTTAACTCACACGAACTTACTGGCTTTTGGTGGCCCAACAGTCGGGGCGTGCATACCTAAAGGGCCATTACCCAGTCCAGCCAACCGTATCCATTGCTAGCTTCCATCAGTTGTACACGTTCTGTTGTGTGAGGTCCCCTTCCTAGTGGGTGCTCCACCTAAAGCACGGCCGTGGCCTACTGCAAAGCCCATTAGGAGCAAAGTCGAAGATTGGTGTCCATATCCCTCCAGCCATTACCCGATCACTTCGAATCTTCGGGGTCTATGTCTCTGTTCCTCCCATAGAGTGTTTTATTGAACCTTCGCCTATCCAAACTGGATCAAAGATAATACAAAAGAGTTTTTTTTTTCGCTCACGGTTAATGGGCGTATTCTCTTCCGCCATTGACTAGGTCCATGCTTCAGGGCCATTTTGCTTCACATGCCACTAGTCCGATCACACATTATTACTGCCGACAGAGTTCCGCCCAAAAGCGAACACACAGACCAACACCGCCTAATTATGTTGAAAATTAAGCAACATCAGTTGAAAGAAAACGTTACCGCTTATTGTCAGATCTCCGCCCCGTTCTCGAGGAATAGGAGCTCGATTTTCCTTCGGTGCACACAATTTTAATTGTTACACACGGGCACCGTGGAAAAGTCCATTAGCCAGACACTGGAGAGACCTAAAATACCTTCCGTGAATTTTAGTATACCCGTTCAACGTATATTACATTGTATGGGTCATTCGCTTTTGTCTGCGCGCACGGCGCACATAGTGCCAAAGTAACAGTTTCGTAACAGATGCGACGGCAGCGCATCAATGCGCTTCCTATTGTGGAAGACCATGGTAATGGTAATTAACTGCCTCTGGTTGCTAGGTAAGTCAACTCATTGAGTAATAAATTGCCAGGGATGGGGTGTTGCATAATAATTGAGGTTTTGTACAGTTTCTGTTGTCGTCTTACATAGCAAGGTGCAGTTCGAGGCAAGGAACTGTTGCAATGTGGAGATGAATTGTGAGACACGGCTGCTATGATGAGGATAGATAGCTGTCCTCATAACCCTCGTGTTCGTTCAACAGTCCGTGGCCCACTTAAAGTTCAAAGCCCTCCTCATCGCGCCACAGTTGACTGGCTTAGGCGCACAAACAAACATGTCATATCTGAATCCAATTCCCTTATGCTAACTAATACGAGCGAAACGTAACATTAACTGAATAGGTAAACTCCCCTTTTCCCATATTTTTTTTCTTTTCTTCCCAAACCAAACCCAACCGGCACTTGTTTAATTCAATTCCAAAAGACAAAAGACCGCAACCAGTACATCGTCGTGCACATGGCGCTGGGTGCTCCCTATAAGCCGCCCTCATTTAACCTCTCCGACGGTGGTCATGCTGTCATGACGACGACATTTCACTGCAGTTGCATTTCACATCCCAGATCCTCCTACATACACCATCGGCATCGTCGGAGGAATAGCAATTAATTTCCATTTCATTAAAATTACACAGACGAAGATCTAATCAGATTTCGGTGTTCTTTTGTGTTTGGGCGAGCGCACTGATGCACCAGCCCGTTGAAGCGAGGAAGTGGGCACGTATTATGCAGAGAAGAAAGGTCTCGACCGTCATTATCGTCGTCGTCGCACAAACTACCCGCAACCACCGGGCCCATCATCAAACTTACAGGCCTCGTCATTGTCACAGAGAAAGTACCGAGAATTTCAATTGTCACGACTGTCAGATAGCGTAGTCTCTGTGGGCATATAAAGTGGTGGGTGTGCAGGGGGTGGGGGGGCTTGAAGGGTATAATCATGGGATACCGTACACATAGAGGGATACCTTGAACCAACCTTTTATTGCTGAGGTTTCATATTTTATTTCGGTTGTGTTTTCGTATCCATTCCGGAAGGCACGTCTTCGTTGCATCTTTGCTATGGATTGCCGAACGCGCGCCGCAACTGAAAGTAAACGTGAGTGTGGAAAAGAAAGTACTTTTGTTTTGGAAAGGGAAATGAAGTTAAATTGTGGGAACGCTCAGTATAGCCGAACTTTTGTTTATTAGAACGATAATCGTGATAATGGGCTTTCAAAGTGACTGGAAAGGTGGCGTCAGGCAAAGCCGCACCAGCTGGCACCAACAATGGCTTAAGACTCAACGGAAACGATTTACGAATCTGCGTGTAGAACCCTTAAAAGCTGAATAGCTTGATGAAGTTTGCGATGTATAAGTGGCCCCTTTAGACCATGAGCTCATTTTGTTTTAAGTGAAAGGGAAGAGGTTTGAAAAGGTGTAAATGGATCACGGTCTTAAAAATTTATATCCGGGAGCAGAGTGAAACTTTAGAGGTTAATCAACTTTTAAGTTTCGAAAATCCACGAGACAATTCAGTCAGTTAGTCAGAAAATGAGGGGAAACAGAGACAATTTCTTCTAAGAAGTTCTAACCTGACTAGGTCGGTCAGAAGTGTTCCAAATTATTGGCTGAAATGGCTGGGAAATATGCAGCAAGTGCTGACTGATTTTGCTCGTAAGAATCTTCACATCGATCTCTGGGTAGCGTTGCCGCTGAGAAATTTCAAAAAGGGGGTTAAAAAGGGGCCTGAGCCGGAAAAAGAAGCCTCCACCTAAACAATTTCTAATAAAGCAAGAGAAAAAACAGAGCAACAAAGACATTATTTATTTTTAACAAAACACAATTCCTTTCATATGTTTGTATTCTTTTTCGTTCAGTAAAGAAAAATCTTAATTAAACTGAAAAAGGAGCCATTTTGATAATTTTTCAAAAAGCGGGGGTCAAGGGTCTTGAAGCTCAAAAAGGGGCCAAACGGCAACGCTGCCTCTTGGAACAATATTATGCGTCAGGGGAAACCTTGAGTAGGTGTGCTCAGTTTGGACTCTAATCATGAGTGCGGACACGGACTACAATCTATAAACCGAAGTCGGTGGATAGGCCCGACTCCCTAGTCAGTCGTCCATCTGATTCCGCTTTCTAAAGAACAGTATATTTTCCAATCCACTTGCTTTTCAAAAGTTAACCAGATGGAGGAAAATCCACCTAAGTCTAGCCCAACAAACACTGGCTTAATCTGGATTACTCTCCTGTAATACAGTTATGGACTTCGCTTTCGTATGTTCGCTGAATTTGTTCGGTTCAGCACTTGATCACTGTTCGGCACACACTTAGCTACATATTTAACACAACTTATGTCAAAAAGATGCCGATGATTAAAACACGTAAACAATTTGCGCAAACCTTTTTTAATTCGGGTACATATAATCGTTAATACATGGTTTACCAGCCCGGTAAGCAAAAAACAGTATTTCCTCCTGTTTATGAATTACACTTCATTCCGCCTCTACAACTAGCGTGAGACTTGTGTCCATGGGCTCTGCAACACTCGTCCTTTTCGGGATTGGTACGACTGCACACCTGGTCGCATGGTCCAACGCGGACAATCTTAGCCTCGGTGGTGGTGATAACCATTGCACACACAAGGAGCAAAAGGAAGACGGTTGTCTTGTTGAAAGCAGCCATTGTAAGAATTTAAATTTTAACTGAATGAAACACTCTGATAGAGAAGATTCTTTAGTCTGTGAAATAACAGGCCTGATCAGCCGGTATTTATACCTACGGCTATCATCTTATTGTAGTGATTAATAGGAAAAACCAGTTCGAAATTATCTCGGGTAATTTTATTATGCGTCTTCAGAATGCAATCTTTATTTACGACTGACTGACATGTTTTCGATTTCCATATAGGGGCAATTATTGGTTTCGTTGAAATTTACAACCGACTAACGGGCAGCGGTTTGTTGGGCTTCTGAAATATAAGTTTCTTCTTTACAACGAGTTTTGAGTTTTCATAGTTCAAATATAATTGAGAATAACTAAACAAAATGCCAGCAACTTCCTTTCCGATTTGAGTTTCTTGAGCAACAGTTGCCCAGTTGCCCAGTCCAAATAAAAAGTGCTTTGATTAATGGGGGTAGGTACAGTTGACTAGCAAACCAAATAACCGGCAACTTGTCATAGAATATGCGTCGCTCTGTTGGTATTTATATGATCAACAATAAGTTACAGGCAACTGATCACTCAATGTGTGCTAATTCATCAACAGTTGTTGCGCAAGTGCGGCGTTAACCCATTCAGACAGTAGAAGAAGAAAAAGCATAAAGTTTAAGGCAACTAATTTCCCAATTTGCATAATTTCATCTAAAGTTGCTCAGTTGCTTCACTTCGAATGCAGAAGCTTCTCTGATTTATAAGTGTGACGTTAACTGTAAGGTCGATATAAATGTAGAATAAACCTTCAACTAATCGCCCAATGAACCTTAACTGAGCAATAGTTGCTTAGTTGCCTTGTCGCCTATTGGAAAGTTTTTCTTATTGACAATTGCGGAGCTGACTAACAGCAACTCGTAAATCGTAAGTATAGAGGACAACCCACAAACAAATTCACCGCCATCTTACTTTCTCATCTCAATCACTTATGGAAATGTTGCCCAGTTGCCCAGTTGCCTTATTGGGCAATTACTCTACTCTACTCATCCTTAGCAAGCGGGGCTTTAAATACCGATTATATACAGTGAAAAAAATATTGAATCGTATCCAATCGGTCACTGTGCAGTTACTTATCCAACAGTTGCCTAGTTGTGCACGACGAACATTTTCTCTCATTTTCAATTGTGGCAATTGTGATTTTTTCTCAAAACTTTCAGTTTTTGGAAAGTTGGAAGGGCGCTACAATATATGGTTTCATTGATGTTGTTTTAGAAGATTTCGAAAAGTAACTCTACCTATTTACTTCGAAGAAACTCAATACTTATTAAAAGCTTTTAAGTTTAACGCCAGACAAAGTGAATATTAAATTGAACACCAAACTCCCCAATAACAATAGCATTGAGGTGACAACTTTTTGCTGTCCACATTTTTGACATCCAACGCTGAGAAATTGTTGCTCAGTTCTATTGTTGCACATGTTTTTTCATTAAACAGTTCGAATTTTGAATAATTTTTGAAAATTTATTGAAAAACAATTTTTTTGCAATTTCGAAACAAAGTTTGTGCGACCAATTCGTGTGCCTTTTTAAGTCAACCTTGACATGCTCCGCATACTAATAGCCAAGTATTAAAAGGTTGAGCTCCCTTACAATTTGATCAAGTGTTTTGGCATTATTGTAGCTTAGCTTATTAATCATTTGTTGTTAGTACATATGCAATTATCGGTAACACATTATTATAGGTGTGTATATTTTAAAATGGTAATATTTAATAAAGATGCTAATCACAATCATGTGCACGCTAATGGGTAAAACATGTAAATCGGTATTCTTAGCTACATTTTAACATTAAAATTAAATAGTGTCTATAAAGTGTTCTAAGACGCAATTAGATAATATTCTGCGAATAACTTAAAAACAAACCAATGGATATTGAATGCCAACTGGTCCATAAAAGATCGGAGATTTTATAAGCATTCATTTATGAATTGAATACAAGCCTGGGGATAGCATTACTTTTGGATGCCAGAGGTGAGTGGAAAATGAGGAAACTGCATTTTAAAATTTCGTAAGTCAGCTGTAGCTGAAATAAATTGTATTGATATTGTAATTGCTTATCGGTAAAGGAATATCTAACAAAATTAATAATTTATTTTTAAATTCCGCGAAAGTCTGGAAGGAAACATGTGTATTTCCGCATAATTTAAAATTCAAAGTTCTATATGATTTGGTCTTATTCAAAATATATACTAGATAAATAAAAAAAATAGTTGGCGCAACAGGTCCGTAGGGACCCAAGGCCTACTCACAATCATTCGTTTTGTGTGAGTTTCATTTTTGGAACGAATGGAATTGATCTACAATTTTATGCCGATTCCAAACGGCTAATTGAAGCTCTTTAAAGACAGTTATAATCTCGGATGTTTGTCAGACGTTCGCGAGATGTGGCACAGTGGAAAAAACCCTAAATTGTTGATGTCATTTTCATTTGTAACCTTTTAAAATTATTAATTCAACCCACAGCATGATTTACGATTGTAATATCCACAATCAGACCTTCCATAGTATTGGATTGGATGTAATATCGATTCTCGTTGATATCGTTTAATTCTTTTAAGATTCTTATATTGGGATACCATTTATTTTCGCACTAAAAGGACCAAATTTTATAGAATATATCCTATATGAACACTTACAGACAGCCAGAATTGACAACCCATATTTTTGGCCTTATCGAAATTCTTACACAAAACCAACACTTGATCTTACTAAAAATATTTTATGAACAATATATTGATTACATATAGTATTAAAAACAAATAAAAGCTTGCTTTTCTTATCGCTTAGAAATTAAATTTTCGCTTGGTTGCCTGATTGTGTGCTTGTATGAATTGAACGATTTTGATTAAATTTTATAGCATGGTCTTTTGCGGACTTTTGTTTGTTTTTTTTGCGAATATAATTCCAAGCTTATTCGGTGATATAGATCGGAATCGGACTCGTCTCAACTAATACTTCTTTTCATTAAGCGCGGTTTTCGGCTAAATTAAAAGAATTTTTATTAAAGAACGCGCTCGAAGTTGTTTGAGTCCCCCTACTCTTAAGGTGGGAGGTGTTCCTCGACTCCGCTATATCTCTGATTTGGAACCGAAGACTATTCGCGACAGAGCGGTAGTACACATTTTCTTCTTCGAAATTCGTATCATACAAGTTTTCCTACGACGAAATTCGTAGCAAACATTTTCCCCTACGACGGATTAAATGATAGTTCTTTCGGTATAGTCGCACCGTAGCGAGATAGGTTGCTAAATGAAAACTATCAGCAATAGTAAATTCAAACATAGTAGAGTCGTTAGCATTTACTAAATTTAAGTTTTTACGTATTAAATAAAAGCAATGGCGCATTACTAAAAGTCATTTTATTATTCAGGTTAAATTTTACACAGTCCGCGATACTAATAATCATTCTTAGTGTCCAGGCTGAATTTTTCGAACTCACAATGGCGAAATTGTCCATTCATAATTGCATATTGTGACCTAGAGAAGATGTAGTGTGGAGGTTAAAATTGATTATTAGTACGGCCCAGTAGCATTTTGCGATATTTTGCATTTAAAATTACCTATTGTGACCGACCTACAACCAATATAATAAATAAAAAAAAAAATAATTTTGGAAAACACAGTGCCGCTGGCAGTTTGCTTTCATACATGAGAATTCTGTTTCGTTCCATTCTAAGAGCAAAATACCACACAAAGGGCCTTACCAATGAACATTTTTAGATTCGACTCTAAATTTAAGTGGCTATATTTTTCCGTAAATCTTATGTCGAGACTAAAATTAGTTATTAGTACGACGCCAACTCACTGCTAGTATCTACCTACTATATGTAATTTTTAGAGTTCTATGTTAAATTTAATGAACTCCCAATTGCAGCATTTTTCTTGGGAAATAAGCTATTGTGACCTACAAGTTAAGACCAGTGCTACCTAATAAGAATTTATTAGTTACTTCAACATGTTTGCACTTTTTCAAATAAGATTTATTGTCGATTTATGGAAGCTCAGTTTCTGAATGAAATAGACGGGTAAATTGAATTCGAGTGATTTCAAATTTCAAAAAAATGAGAATATATTTATCTTTAACCTAAAAAGCCTGCAAAGTTAAGCGGCTCTCAAGTTATAAGTGGTTTAATGGACAAACAAAGGAGAAAGTTGAGTCAGAGCAGCTTGTTTCAAATCAGCCTACAGGTATGCAAGCATTTCTTACAAAGCGCTGTAAGCTGATTATCTGGGCGCATGTCTCGACTGTCGTCTGATTGCTGATTCAACGTTTTCCAAATACCTACCCTCCTTCTGAGAGTGCAGAGCACTACCAGTTTCATCAATACGTATTTGTGCTCGGAGCTTAGCCGCTGCCGAGTTCACTTCTATTTACAATAAATACGAAATGTGAATCCCAGAAGTGTCAAGTAGATTGGAGTTGTTGTGTTAAAAATTAATTTTATGTTCGCATTACTGAGAAATGTGTTCATTAAAACTACACCAGACACTCAGTAGAAGTACTAATCTTCTCATCGGAGCGTCTGTCGTTGACAACAATTAGTTGTGGTCATCACGGCATCAGTTGCGATCTGTTTATTCTGCACTTCAACAGAAGAGGTCTGACACAGCTTATCCAGTCTATATTAAGCAAGTTGCTATCAGAAAATTCTGTCACGTATACTTTCGAGGAATATAAGATTGCAATAAATAAAGCAAGTATCTCGCTGTGCATCCCCCGAAGCTTTGTGTTTCTATAATTTTTATTTGAGCTGACATGACAGTCTATACAATTTTTATTCACTTATTTTTTTTTTTTTTTTTCATTTTGTTTATTATTTTCATTTTATAATGAACTAAATTTTATTTGATAAGCGTTAAAAAAATTTGTATTATACAAAAAAAAAATAATAACGTCGCCTGTATTTTAATCCGGTCAGTTCCAACCACGGCGATAACAACGCATTCCGCCAGAACATCTAACGTAATCTGAATAACCGTGGTTCCTACAACACACGACCTTTTCGGTTTCGTTGCGACTGCAAAACTCATCACAGCTTCTCACACGTTCCACTACTGCTTCGATAGTGATTGTCATTGTGCACAAAAGGACGAAAATGTATACGGCGGCCTTGTTGAAGGTAGCCATTTAAGGTGGAAAAGGGCTGTAAAGATTCTAATTTATAATTCAAAGAAACACTCTATGACAGTACTGCGAATAAACACGACTGATGTTTCGGTATTGAAGATCGGCTTGAAGATGTATGAAAAATGAATTTAGTAATCTTTTATGCACAAAGAATTCAGATGATTCCATATTTGTTGATAAGCGCAGATAAAGTGGGTCTGGCAGTTTGTGTCTATCTGTCTACATGTCGTGCGTTTTTGACATTAGCTTAAGCCGAGCGACGTACAGTTCTGGTATGATTGATTCTTAAACTACGAGCGGGAAGCCATTCATGTGTTATCTGGATGACATCGAAATTTTTCATTCAGTTCTGCCACCCGATTTACCAAGCGATCATGTCAAATATTTTTGTACACAATGATGGCCACACGGACTGCACAATTTTGTTAAGTGGCGTCTGAATGTCATCTGGCTGACATTCGACAAATTTTGAGGAAATATCCACGCTTACATTTATGATGCCCCCCTCTCTTCTGAAACAAAAATAATTAAAAGCCTTTATTTTACTCTGTTCTTTCCGAAATCAATACTTTCGCAAAATGTCAGTTGCGGTATAGCAATACATGCCGCCATGACAGTTACAACGGAATGCCTGACCAAGAGCTCTGCGGGACTAGTCCTTTTTGGGGTTGTTGCGACTGCAGGCCTCATCACACGATGCAATACGAATCCAATAGTTTCTTGCTTCGTTGCTGATGATCATTCTACATTCCTGTCCTGTTGAATACACCCTATTATAATATACGATACGGTGTCACCGCGGAACACGATAAGGCTTACGTTTAAAAGTCCATTCGTCATTATTGAGTTAAATATTTCTTTACCAATATGTGATAATTTGTTTGTTTACAATTCGAGGTAAACAAATAGTCGTGTTAATTGATAAGTTATTTATATGCTTTAAAATTTTGCCATTTGTTTGTCTATGACAATATTTCGACAGATGTGTGAATCACTTTAATTTGAAGCCCAGCGTATATTACGTTGTTTTTATTGAGGCCTTGATATAATTAAGGGTGCTGTAAAAAGGCGTAACAATTTCTGCGAATCGAAATATTTTGAACAAAGAAAGTTTAGATACAAAAACAATCATAAATGAGTAATCACCCGTTGTTGGATAAAGTCGTTAAAAATGTCACGCTTAACGCTTAACGATGAAGAACAACAAAAGACATGTAGCGCAACAGTTCTCTAGCTCCTTACAACCATTGATTTTGTGTGAGTTTTCATTTTTGGGGAGAATGAAACTGACCTACGATTTTAAACCAACTCCAAACGGCGGATTTACGAAGGTTTCTCAGAAAAGTTAAACAGTCGGCTGTTTGTAAAAAACCAGTACCTTTATGTATTTTTCGTTTTTCTTGTGGTTGAAGTAGAGACACCTCGTTCAAAGGTCCACTGTTAGGATTCTGTAAACAACGAAACGTTAAACACTACTGCATTTCAAAAAACGAAAATGAAAATTCTCTTAGGGTTGTTTTAGAACAACTGTAGTCCAAGTTGTATTTATAAGTTAAAACAAAGTAGCAGTGACCAGCATCTTATCTAATCTGGTTTTCTGTTCATTTACCACATTAACCACACATTTTCCGCAGCTTCAAAATAAGTTTCAAATCACCAAACAGACTACTTCTCTTCTTCAAAGTATTCTTTTAACTATCTGCTAAGCTGACAAAGCATATGCACCACTGGCGAGCACGATCCGGTTTCTAAGAGGCACCAGGGCGTTTCAATATTAATCGCGGGAAAGCAGAATCAATTCAAGTCCTTCGATCGATTTTACGAACTCTCAACTTTCCATATAGAACAAGCTATGGCGACCTACAATAAAGTTGAGGTGAATACTAAAAATCAGTGCTACTAATGCCAAAAGTGGTTTGTTTATGTTTTTCACCTGCGTTTGAAAGACGAAAACAAAAAACGTTGCTACGGACTAAAAGGCAATTTATTTATTTATAATCGCAAAATTATTTCAAAGCTAGATGACAAATATCACGCAAAACTCTTTAGTCCTTACAGTGCAACAAACACAAAATATACAACAGAAATGGTCACATTTATAAAAATGTACACTTTATTAAATATTGGCGGATCGAAATACAATATTGTCTTTATACAAAGTCAACTAACGGCGATAGCAATTCATTCCGCCATAACAATTAGCATGGAATGCCTGTCCGTGAGCCTTGCAACACTCGTCCTTTTCGGCGTTGCTGCGATTGCAGACCTCATCGCATGGTGCAATACGAACCCAATTGTTGATTGCTTCGGTGCTGATGACCAATGCACATGCAAGGAACAAAAGGAAAATTGTTGTCCTGTTGAAAGCAGCCATTGTTATTGTTTATCGATATCGATTCAACGAACGCGTTTGACTCTGTGCTGAGGGTAGAGTCTGCTCGCCCTATTTATACGACTCTTCAACCAGCTTTCGGTGGTGATCGGTCATTCGAAATTACCTCCAGAGAATTTCGTGGGAATACATTTTTTTTTAAGAACTGGTATTGGTTATGTGGAAGATTCCGAAATTTCGGGAAACCCAAAAAAAAAAGATGGTTGTCAGTTCTGACTGGTTTGTTGTCGGGAATATTTATTTATTTTAAATTATGTCGTTATGCTGAAGTGTAATGTGAGGTGAAAATCGAAGAAATGTTCTTAGGAAGTTATTAAAATTTCACGAACGACACTAAAAAAAGACAACGAAAGACTGCATCAGATTTGATTGCACTTATGGAGACTAACTGAATGGATACCCATGCTCTTTTTGTAAGCACTGCGCAGCTTGCGTTCGACGAAAATCGTCTGAAAAATTAGCTGATTTAGACTGGTCTTTAAAAAATTAAAAAACGTCAAAATCATATCTCAGACACTCACATTACGTAATTCATATAATTTGTTAATACCACATACAAAATTATAAAAATAAAATAAATAAAAGGTCCAGCGAAACGTTAACGACTAACGTGCCCAAACAAAATTCCGAATTATGAGTGGTTGTTAAAAATAAAGATCGAGTTCGCACCCCAACTAAAAGACTTAGTATGTTATGCCTACGAATTTGTAAAACATCTTTTTGACAAAAGTTTCAGCGATCAAAGAGGAATGTAAGATTTTTAATATCAACTTATCAACTTATAGGTAAATAGGAATTTCCTCCAAATGCCAGCGGTCTATTCGTGGCATCCTTGAATGAGCAATGAATGATGGATTTAAGTCGACTTTGTGCTCTGAACAACAACATATCCCCTAGCGTGTTGACCGGCGCCTATAATGCTGCCTTGCTCTTTATATAAGGAATTTCAGTTTAGAAATTATATTCTTAATGAAGTTGTACTCGTTTTCGAGATAATGCGCAATTTCTAAAAAAAAAATACAATTTTCCCAACACTAGTTTTCGGTAACACCTTCCGAGTAGAAATTGAGTAATACAAATTTTAAGTAGAAACTGAATAATACAAATTTTAAGGTAGTTTTCGTTCTGTTAAAAACTCTTTAAGGATGACAGACACAAAGAGGAAAATAAGTCTGACCGTTTATTTAACGCGAACCTACATTTAATAGTTCTTAACGCGTAATATATCGAGTTGGGTTGCTAAGAAGGGCATGCGGAGCCTTAAATCGTGGGCTCTAGTTTTCCTAGAACAACATTTTCGAAACCATTAGTTTATGTGGCTTTTATTTGTTCGGCATACGGATTTTTATACTTTCGAATGTTCTTCATACAGCGGCTTCGAATTAATGTTTACTGTTTGTGTTGCGGAATTTTTTTTTTTAAAGCGCCCGAAATTGTTCTTTAGTTCCACTACCTTGTTACTGTTTGTGACAATTTTGAGTAAATATTTTATGAAGCAGAGTTTAAGACGCAGCTTGATGGGGTGCCAACATTTACATTCTTTACGGTACTAAAATCGTTGACATTGTCTGATCTACCTGCATTGCTGTAAAAACTGATCTATGAATCAATTGCTTCGGCCATTTTCTTGGGCATTCTTTTTGTTTCATTTGATATCCATCCAGTAAAGAAGAAATAAAATTTAAAAAAAACAATTCAGAATGGCTTTCTTTGAATCAGCCTTAGAGTATGCAATCATTTATGATAAATTTCTAAAATTTGATCTTTTGGTTTATTTCCCTACTTTTGGTTTGATTCAACGTTCTAGTAGTTTCCCTTTACACCCGCTGAAAGTGAATGGCGCTAATAGCAGTTAACTGTCAGTGTTAGGTAGGACAATGAACAATGAACTTTAAATTTCTCGAATTCAGCGATCTAGCGGCGTTAGGAAGTCGCTCCATCTTCCAAAACCGCATTTCGAAGTTCTTAAGTAACAGAAAAACAAGAAATAAATGCCAAGCTGTCTTTATTCATTAAGGAACCCTCAAAAAAGCTGAATTGTAAACAAAGTTGGTGTTACTGTGGTCAGTAACAATGCATGCTGTCTCACCAATAAAAGCAACTTCGACATTGGCTGCGATAGGGAGAAACAAAAAAAAAAATCAGAGCCTTGAATACCGCGTTTTCGACCCACCTTTCAAAAAATCCCATATCCACTGATGCAGATATTACAAAATGTGCTTTTCCTCATCAGTCGGCGCCCTGAGCTTTTATCCAACAAAACTCACAACATATACCCAATGAAGTCTACAACACTGGAGACGATTGGACTTACCCATCTGTAAAATTCGCTGTGGTTAAAATCTGCCCGACGAATGGATTTTTATGCTGGTCCACTACACTGCATGCGCAACGCATCAATTTCTCAATCAATGCACTCATCTCTAACCAGGAACTTATGTCTTCGAATGGACTCGCCAACAATTTATATTTAATTGCAATAAAGCCTGGCAACAGTTTTACATGCAACTAAAGAGGGGCTGAACGAAATTTGAGGAAGCAGGAAAATGTTCCAAAGGGCCTTAGAATATCAAAATCCTCTCCGTATTTATTGAACTTCGAATACTTTCCAACCTTTGACAATGAATTTCAACTATGCACAACTAGTTCCTATATTTTTATAACGCAATAGCTTTGAGCAATGATTTCATTTGTAGACTTTATTTATTTCGGGCTTCTTAAAAGTAGAACCCACTAACGATAACAATACATGCCGCTATTACAGTTCTGATATCCTCCGTAACTGTGGGCCCTGCAGCACGAATTCCTTTCCTCTACAATACGATTGCAAACCTCGTCGCAGGGCGAAACACGATCCACAGCGGCTTCGATGGTGAAAACCATTGCACAGACAAGGAGCAATAGAAACACGGATGTCTTGTTGAAAGCAGCCATTTTTGTCACTCGATTTATTTCACAACGACGAAAATGCAATGAAAGACGTTTTTATTCTGTGAAGAATCAAGCAAATCTGTCAGTATTTATATATACGGTTTGGCAATGGTCATCAAAATCTTAATGCGACTTACGTGTCACTAATTGCAACTGTCAACACAGATTTCAACTAATTTTAAAAGTAAATTGCTCACAGTCGAATTTTCATTAATTATTACGTTTATTCAAAAAACTCATATGCAAAGCATTGGGTTTTAAAAATTGACTTGCTAATAAAGATATGACTCATGCATGAGCTGTGGAAATACGTATGTAAGACTGCGTGTTTTTTTAAAGAAGAGAAGTTTGAAATTGCTGGACTGTTTTCTGCCGGTTAATTGGCACATGTTTACATAACCTTGTGTTATTTGTGTGCTCAGTGTTTGGTCTGTGTTACCGAGTTGACAGTTCTAAGGGAGTAACTTGGATATGCCCGAAGTACGAGTAGAGAATTCGAACTTTTCTCAATACCAATATCAACTTTTGTATCCGATTGTCTTGAAATGTTAACGGGAGATTATAGTACTTCCTCGCATATAAATTTTGAAACGAAATTTGACTTAAACTCATATATCCTTTAAACCTCTTTCCTTTGTAAAATTTACTTATCCATTTGTGTCTTTTTATCTTTTCAGGTAAGTTTGTCTACCAATCTGTGCCACTCTGAGTATGTACCATTTTGCATTGGGTTTTAAAAATTTTAATTACTACAAGCAACATATGTAGAACAAAAGAAAAAAAAAAAAAAAACACTTACCATCAACTATTATGCTTCTTTCGTCAGCGCATAGACGCCACTTTATTGCCCAATTTAAGAGTCGTTAACCCTTTTGCATAAATTGTGTTGATACCGGCATTTTGCCAATTTGTTGCTAATTTCGTTTTTTGTTGTTGTTTTGGAATGATAATTAAATGAACATAAATGACGATAAACTATATAGACAGGGGAACAAAATATTAACAACACCAGCAAACAAGTTTAAAGACATCAAACTAGGTTGTAGTCTCGTACACTGACTGTAGTGGCAGTCAACGTTCTAACCCCATTTTCGGACCAATTTCGCTTTAAGTGTATTATGGGATGCCAAGCGGCGAGAATTAGTCAAACATGATGGTTGATGTTAATCATTTCTGGTTGTCGTATGTAAATTAGAAATTAGGGACAAACTAACCGGCGTCATGGAAATGGACTGTCATTAAAAGCATGCTTGATGAATAGTTTGGATCTTTGTAGAAACGGCCGGAAGGTGGACAAAAGTTTTAAGCCTACCGTGGGGTAAAACATTTTGTTCTTGATTAATACCTACTTTAAATTTTCTTAGAGGTTAAAATGATACCCAACATATTTGTTCAAAATAGCACACATAAAACAACTGTTTGTATTTACAGTCCACCTTTTGAACTCTCCACAATGTAAAAATATTATATTTTGCCTTTAACCGACCTCTTTCGTTACTGGACCGTCATCGAAGCAAATCGATTAAAACGGTTTGTATAAACTTGCGTTTGGTAATTTTGTATTCGCTCACATACAATTGGTCGTGGAGTTCCTTGGTCGCGTGTCACCGTCGTTTGTTTTTTTCTATCGGATACAGCAAAGACAAAGAGCATCCTTTCTTTTGTCGCAATAATTATTGATTGCAGAATCAGAAAATTTAAATCGAAAACACATTTGAAAGAATGGCCTTTGGCTGACCTTATTGAACGTTTTGTCAATGTCTACTTGACTTGTAGCTCTGTAATCTATATATATATATATGTGACTTCTGAAAATACGTTTATCCAACAAAACAATTAATTCACTTCCTTTTGGTCCGATTTGACGAGAAGAAGATTCTGTTTGCCGGAGAATTCATCTACGAATCCCTGGCGGTAAGTGCTTCGCTTGAAATGGTTGACCTTGGGAACTTTACGTGAAAAAAGAAACATATTTCGAACTTTTATGCAATTGTAAATATTCAGGAAGATTATGCAAATGTGCGTGAGTATAGACGCCACTGGTTTTCTGTAGGAGCATTTTTAACGATGGCGCGGGTTTTTTATCTAGAATATTTGATATGTAACACAAAACGCATTTGTGTTTTTTACATTGTTTATTACTCATCTCTGGACAGAAGCCATGCGGAATTTCTTCGCCTACCTGTAAAATATCACACAATCATCGCCGCGCCGCAAATATACAGATTCAGGCCATGACGATCTAAACAACCCATTATGAAGTAGGTAAATAGCGTAATTGAGAAACACAATGGGCGGCAATTTTAATCTTTTATTTTGAACATTGTTGGTTGTTTATGTATTGACAATGGCAATATTTGCCGATATGTTACAATTGTGATCTAAAACTATCTCGAAACAACCCATTATGAAGTAGGTAAATAGCGTAAATAGGTCTTATGATTATTGATAAGAGCCAGCCCTTTCAAATTAATTTGTATTCACCTTTAACTTCTGCCGTATAGGTCACAATAGCTGGGTAATAAAGATGATTATTAGTACAGCGAACTATCAGTAAGTCCATTTGACGACGATGCCTTTCGATGGTAAATTGCTAACATGCGGTTAAATGTGTACGCCATTTATTTTTTATAACATTGATTCCTTTTAGCCGTTCATTTGATTTTGTTTACAATAATTCACGCACAGTAGATGTACGCCTTGAGCGTCCCCCAAAGCGTTTGCGACTTTTTAGTCCATAACGTAAATTAAGTAAAGCTCACAATAACGAATGTCGCGTGTTTGGAAAATATTGCTATCGCGAACTTTTTAAGCCTAAGGTGGATATCAAAAGGCGTTTTAGGCGGTGCAGGGAAATAAGTTCACGGGCAATTACTTCGCATGTGAAATAATTTCACCTCGAGGGGGAAATAATTCCACATTTTTTATTTGAAGTTAATTCTCACTGGATGTGGTCTTTTTGTCACTTTTTTTTGTTGTTTTTGTTTTCCACTTAGAATCGAAAAATTCTCAAATCTTAGGTAGGAAATAATTTCACAAAGTTTGTGGTGAATTAGTTGCCCACTTTTAGTGGGAAATAACACCACATAAAAAAGGGAAATTATTTCCCACTCGAGGTGAAGTTATTTCCCATGTGAAGTTATTGCGCGTGAAGTTATTTCTCTACGCCCTCTTAGACACACAAATGTCATTTTTATGTCATGTGGAATATCCGGTGCGATACGTAAATTTTGACAGCTCGGAAATACAGAAAGAGAGGAGTCGATCTATATCTATAAGACGAAAGTTTTATCGGTTTGTTTTTGCATCAGTAAAATTGAAAAAGTAACTTCCCCATTTACATTACCGTCCAACAGTGTTTCGCTGCGTCTAACCATATAAGGCCACATTTTGTATGTCCGTATTGAAAAAAAATGTCACATGAGCTTGACAAGTAGTAGATCTGACGACTCAAAAGCTCTTCGATGAGGTTATCTCTCTTCAAGCAGCTCCCCTAAAGTGTGTTTCTTTTTCACATCTTCTTCTCCGTGTTATCGCGGTCGGTTGCAGATCTGCTCAAGATTTTCTCCGTTAAAAATCTTTTCACGTATCTTACCACAAATACCATTATCTATACGAACACGTTCTATCGTTCGCATAAAGAAATTCATTTCGTTACCGTGGCTCTGTATCATACGACAAAGCCTGGAATAATCTCCAAAGCTATAGAGACACCTATCTGCCCCAAGAGGGAATAGGTAGTAGATAAACATTTTGTGTTCGCTCTTTATCGTTGACCGCTGCTGATGTTTGTTCATTTAAATTCTGAAAGTGTTGCACATACGAGTCTAATGAACTCTCTAAGCAAGCATACATGAACTCGTATATGTGTAGCAGCACTCTTAGCGCACTGCGACAATTTCTTAGAAATGCACTTTGGTGCATAATAAGTACTTACAAGTGCATTAAGGATTATTGTTGTTGAGTTGCTGAAGCAGTCGTATGCGGACGCATCTGAGACTTTGGTCGCTTGTATTATTGTGCGGATACCGCGTACTATTCGGCTTGGTTTTCAGAGCTGCTTTTATGGCGGAAGAAGATGCCATTTGCACGTAATAAAAATTCGTTAGCATATGGGTAGTGCGTATGGTTATTAAAAGCCAATCGTAACCATGCGGACTGCGTGTTGCTGTGAACAAATTTTACGATATATCTCACCGCAGGCTATGCTATATATATTTATTAGTTTTTCAATTTCATGTGTACATCTGGCTGTATGACGCGTGGTTAAACTAATTTCGTGTGAGTTTGGCCAGCCAACAAATCGTTTGGCAGTTTTTGCGGTCGGTTAAAAGGAAACAAGTTGTGTGGTGGAGGAATGATTTATTGAATCTCGATGTGACATTATTCGCAACAGACAGGAGGGACAACTGCTATGCTATTGAGTCAACTCTTGCAGTGAAGTTTACACAATGCCACCTGCCTTTGGGGGGGAAAGGTATTTCCATACAGGTGCCTTCAGACTCCGGTTTCAGCCTATGGTAGCAACTACTTTGGTCCGTACGTAGGGGAATCTCAGGTTCTATAACAAAATACGCTGGCAATAATCGATGGCCAATAGACGGGGGTCGCTTCAACGCGAAACGGGTCTCTAAAATTCCACATTGTCCAGATATTTTGGTGATAAATTGTCTATCCTTCTGGGCTAATCAGTCTCGCAGAAAATGAAGGATAGATGATATCCCTTTAACGTTCATAAAACGGGCTATTTTTACAAAATTCTGCTTTTCAAAATTCCGCTTTACAAAATTCTGCAAACAATAAAACAAAGTTTGGAAAGCAGGTTTTTATAATTTGCAGTATTTTGTAAAGCATAAAGTAAAGCTGTAGAGAACAATTTTCTTTTTTTAATTTGTATTTTTCTGCAATTTCTTTTTTTTAATTTTTAACTCCTCTTTTCTTAATTTTTACTTTGGACGTTTTCCGTCCATAAAAATTTATCGAAGATCCTCGACTCAACGAAGAAAAATTTGTAGTTTGAAAAAAAAAAAAAAAAAAAATTTGACCGCCTAGCAAAGCAGGCTGGGGTCCGCTAGTTAGATATATAAAAGAACAGATATTGTTAATTTTTAATTTCAATTTTGTTTTAGTTTCTTAACTTTTATTTTAATTTTTGTTAATAGACAACTCTTGTTGTTTTTTTTTTTTTTTTTAAAAAACAACGTAAAGCAGACATACGGGTAAAAAAGAGAATTTCGAAAACAGAATTTTGCAAAGCGGAATTTCGATTCGCTCCCCTAAAAGCGTCTGCTGTAATTATGGTACTGTATGCCCAGCTGCTAACAATAGTTGTCAGAACTAGGCCTAAGTTCCTGTTTATTGACTTTAAAGGAGAGAGATGTGATGATGAATTTTTTTTTTGACAGTGTTCTTAACCAATAATTCATCTAAGTGTGACTTGCATTGCTTTTTAGCCCCTAAAATTCTTTCAGGTGGCACATCTTGGCCACCAATTTGTTCAAGACCTTGTAGACTTTTTCTAGCTATATCTCTATGAATGGCTCGCTTTAAGTTCTTGAAACGTTTTTGGGTTGTCCGCATAACGTCAATCTTTAAAAGTGCCCTACATAAAAAGGCATAATGGTTCAAATCGCATACGCGACAATGCCAATTGACATCAGCAAAGGAGCTGATAACACGATTTCCGAGTTGATTCCGCAAAGGTCGGTTGTTTGATAGGCGCCGGCCGTGTTGTTGAAACCGAAGATCTTCAAGCTCCATACTTACATTTCAGTTTTAGTATCAATTTCACGAAAATTCGGACATCATGGTTCTGTAGCACACTCACCGTTGAACTAAATGGCCAGCTGCGTTTTTAGGTCACGTGCTCTTGAACAGAAGAGCTGTCGGTGTCGATGATATGTAACCATAACCAAGCTTTTTTATGGGACGGAACACCATCATCGTATCGTCACTTCTCACAAGTACAATGTGCGTTAATCTTGCTCTCAAAAGGAACTTAAACCTTGTAGCTGTCTCAAAAATGCAATTATTTATCGCTTCTTAGCTTCCAAAAAAATATAGAGATATCTATTGGCAAGCAAGTGATTTGTACCGTTTTGCCTGCTGCTGCCTCGACTACTGACAATAAAACAAATTCCAAATTAACTCGCAATTCCCAAACAAATTTATTTAAATTAATCAAATCCGCGCATTAAACAAGCTAAGATTGTTTTCCACGAATTTGTTCAACATACAGCTTACTTATCGTAATAAAAAACAAACGTCAATTTGTAAAAATTTGCGGAATACGTGCAAACAAAGCAGAACCACACTCATTTAAGACTCATTTGAGATGACAAATTACAAGAAAAAAAAAAAAACACCACCAACACTTCACAAGCGAAAAAGATAAATGGGCGGTAATTTATTTTCTTGGATTAAGGTTGCCCCATTGATAAGACTCTCTTCAGTTGTCATTTGTGTTGTTTTTTGTTTGTTGGCATGTGAATTTTGGGAGTGGAAACACACAAGCCTAAGAAGATTGCAGAGAAATTTTGTAAAAGACTCGTATCTAGCCATCGCAGATGTCAGAAAAAGTTCAGCGGGTTCTCTTTTTTTTGTTTGTTGTTTTGTTTACTTTACGACTTCTCGACTGGTGGTCAAGCAGCATAGGCATGGCAATCCAAAAGTTGAAAAAAAAAAAAGAGTTTTATGGGGTCTTCAAGCACGTAAACTTGTGTTGAACATTACTTGACATTATAATAGGTTGGTGCGGGTTTATGTCCCGACGGTTCGTTGTTTTTCTCAGATTTTTTTCGGACAACTGCGCACTATTGCTTTTGGTGCCACCGTCGGCTAGGCAGTGACACAGGCTGAATTGGAGAAGACTTTCAATAACCACAAAATATGCATTGAGACAGGAAAATTTAAAAAATTGTGCCATCAAACAGGAGAATAACGAGCTAACGTATAAAGGACCCTAAATAACGTATATGTGACGATTCTACACTTAAATGAAAAATGCGACACAATTTTTGCGGCACTTGCAGACGTATAGCTTCTGTAAAGGCTGGTCCAAATCCAAATGTCTTTTTGGATCATTCATATGTAATTTTGACGAATTGCGCTTGAACAAGGTTGGGAAATATTTTAAACTTATAGCAACACTGGGTGCAAGACGCCCAAACAGAGCGTTTAATAAACAAACAAAAATATGACCGAAGTAAAGCATCCACGACACGTACAGCAGTGGTTTCAAAAAGAAATCCGAAAACTGACTGTGACAAATAGCCACGGTCACGGTCCTTATCGTCCTACAGTGCATACTGCGACCGAGAGAGAAAATGCGCTGGGATCGCTATTTAGATCAACGGTGAGTGCTCCCAGTTTTTTTTCGGTTGAAATTAAAGACATATATACTTAGATCGACTTCGGTTTCAGCTTTTATGCCAAACAGCCTATCAAACAATCGATCTTTGGCAGAAAAATTTCTGTAATCATTTTTAGCCACCACGATTAAAGTTCTTAAACCGAATACCGTCCAAACCACTCGGGAGATAGAGCCAGAAACATTGAACAAGGTCTTGGATAATTTGGTTAACAAGATGCAGTATACTGTTAAGCCTTATATAGCTTTTTTACAGTCATATTTTTTCTCTACGTAATTCTTATATTTAGATTTTCAAAGACTATGACAGCGCATAAACCAACATCCATCATTAAACCGACGGCCGCATAAAAACAGCCATCTCTACCAGCTGTGAATGCATCGTCCCAGCCTTCCAGTGGATCTACTTTTAAATTCAAAGGAAGAGCCTTTCGGGAATTGAATTGCATACAAACTCTCTCTGTAAGCCTGAAAGCGATTTTGATCGCCTTTACTGTGGGTACAGGTCTTAAAATTCCAATTATTCCAACTCAGGCTGCTACTCACAGTTACCTATGACTTGTATCGCAGTGATGGATACATTGCTGTACTACTAACGAAACTACACATTTCGCCTCTTAGCTTTTTTTTTTAATCTTTTTCCTGTGAGCATCAGGTAACTAGTCAGTTGGGACCAAAAAACAGCCCAGGGATGAAAAATGAACTGTGAAAAATGACCGTAAGCAAATTTTAGTTCCGATTGTTCCGAGTGTATTTTTTACTTTGTCGTACATAAAGTAGGAGAAAGATATGGTTTTCGTAGAAAATTTCGAATGATCTCGAGATGTTCATCCATTCTAATACCTGTCAGTTAATTTTAATATTTTGTAAATAATTCCGTCCTTCGTTTTCCACGCGATTTTTGTAATAACATTGACTGCTGGTACCTTGAACTCTTGAACACCGCATTTTCGATTTTGATTTTGATGTTTGCATTATCAACAATACGTTGTATATATTTACTCAATATTTAGCTTGAAAGTTGACGAAGAGTACTTTTTGAAGCCAAAAATGTCATACCAATTAAGACTTCCCACTTTGTTTGCGATCGCATACTTTCATTTTAAAAGAAATTAAATTCAATAAATAATGTAAGCTCAATAAAAGCCCTGAATTTGACTTTTAATTTGTTTATCCGCATAATAATAAACTTTCACAATCACCAATCAATTTCAATTACTTTAAAAAACATGTTCGAAACGATTAACAAGTTCCCTCAAAAATCTTGTAAGATGCAAAAGTTACAAAAATATTTATTTCGTGATCATTATATATAGAAAGCTTGTAAAACATTCTGACCGAAACTTTCGAAAATTCCGAAAATTGGATAAAAGCACTATATTATGGATAAACAAATAAAAAAATGTGTGTAAAAACAAAATTCGATTCTAAAGTCCTCGTTTGTTATTGAACTCAAAATCTCACTTACCAATTCATAGAAATGAAACAAATTTAACAAAAGTCAACTTTTGGTAGCCATTGTGACTCAATTTTATTGTTTCACCAGATGCGAGTTTTAAGTTGAAGTTTGAAAAAGGAAATTCGTTTGTGATTTGTGTTTCTTTAAGTTCTTAATACATGAACGCGTTTCACTTTCGGCATTCAGAAAAAATCATACTGCATGTAGGCGCAGTGGCTTAGTGGTTAGTGTGTTGGACTACTAAGCGAGGGGTCCCAGGTTCGAATCCCGCAAAAACCCAAATTCCAACTTGGGGTTTTTTCCATTGCGCCACCTCTCGCGAACGTCTGACAAACATCCGAGAGTATAACTGTCTTTAGAGCTTCTCAATTAGCCGTTTGGAATCGGCATAAAATTCTAGATCCCTTCCATTCGTTCCAAAAATAAAACTCACACAAAACGAATGGTTGCGAGAAGCTAGGCCTTGGGTCCCTACGGACCTGTTGCGCCAACTATATATATGCACATAAAGATTGGCAAGCCCAAAGTTCCCAAACTAATTATTACGTTACTTACTAATTTAGTTCACAATAAGCAGCTTGGAACTCACCTGTCACTCCAGTGAGAACTTCAACAAATTGTATTTGACAGATGCCACTTTATATTTGACTTAGTCAGCGGTGACTCAAATTAAACTATTTTCTAACTTAAAGTCAAATTTAATGCTTTTTTTATTTATTATAATTAAAACTAAGATATGCTTCTATGCCAAAAGTCGTGTCTAAAATCGTTTATTTCCAGCTGCAATTGAGCGTAATTATGATTTTTTTAAATTAAAAAAAAAAACTCTTTGAGGGTAACTTTTTCGGGGCGATTGTATTTGTTTATTTTTTCAAAGTCTATTGTAACTTTAAAGTTAAGATTGTAAGACATTTTCCAACCCTGTCACAGCCTGGCATTATCTCATCCTAGTAGATGACTAGCAGTTGAAGATACTCAAAGAGAAAATTCTTATTTTTGAGTGTTTACGCTGTCGACCTGGTTATCACTCCCCAGAGTTTCCCTATGAGTCCCTAAAAAAGGCTCAGCTGTTCAGAAATTAAATCATAGTTGGCGCAACAGCTTGAAATATAGCAAAGTCTATTTTCTGTCTGTTTTTGTTTTGAAAAATGTTAAGGAACTTCAATTTCGTGCGCAATTCGAGCGGCTTTTTTTTTAGAGAACTACCATTTACGAAACCCCAATAGGTCTGTTAGCAACTTCGATAAGTTCTTCGACAGAAATTTTGTTGTGTCTTTTGGAGAATAGAAGATTCGACAAAAATTTTGTTGTTTCTTTTGGAGAATAGAAGATTTAATATATCGCACTTGGTACTAAGATAACCTAGGGGAACGATACCATAGCTCGCAATTCAAGTTCTCCATTATTTCAAGATTCTCGTTATCGAACAAGATCCAAGTATGGGTGGGGAAAGAACTATCGACTTCAATGCGAATCCAACTCACTTTTCAAATACCAATTTACTACTGAACCACTTGCTTATATTTATAAGGACGTTCTCATAAGACTTGTCCCACTGTTTGATAGCTTACTCTTGCACCAATTCTGATGAGAAGAAAGTGCCTTGATTGGTGTATTCATTGGGATTACATTCAACGACGTCGTTGCCTAACTTTTCTCATTAGCTAACAGTTAAATACTTTGCTCAGTCTTTAAATATATAGTCTACCCTTCACAATGATTAACACAACCTACCCGCAAGCCGGTTACGAGACTCTGCCAGCTCTACTGTGATTATAAAGTTAAAACAATCGACCACAACTAATTTAAATAAGCGATACGAGTGCGCTCGATATGTAATTATAACTCGATTATGAAACGTCCATGCAAATAAATTCCCTTTCTATAAAACCTGGTCGTAACGATTCTCATAATTTTATTCAACACGCTCTGACTCAGCGTTCCAAACAACCAGCAGTTTAGCTCAATTAAAAATAAAAACTGATATATGTAACACTAACGAACAAAAGGTGCGCACGAATTTAATCTCGAAACAAAGCCTCGCTCATACTCGCAGGTGAAGTAGTTCTGGTCGTACCCCACTCATGGATCCCATCATCGAATTGAACCGTGTCCGACCATTGTTGGTCATGCTGGGCTTATGACGAATTGATTTCACATATGTGACCATAATTAGACATCTACCAGCGGTAGTTGCTGTAGCCGGTACTCGTATACTTTTACTTTGTTGCCAAACCAAACAATTGAAAGATTTGCCATGTTAGGTTTGTACTTGTGCAAAACTCCACCCAGGCTCAGTGACCATGGTGTGCGCCGGAAACTTTCTTTCTCTGCCAGCCAAACATCTGCCACATGGAGATGGAAAAGTTTTGTTTTCTAATTACAATATGCTAACAGCAACGGCGGACATATCTATATAGGAAGCAGAGAAAGATACTTTCTCATCGCGGCACACAGATGGTAATTTGACACAGACACACTCACTTGTCAGCTGTGAAGTTGCGATGCATTTTGATTCGCATTTAATGGACGCCTCCACTAGTGCGACATTAAAATCGATCCGCCCTAGCTGAATGGTGGTATAAATGACATATCTTGGCAGCATCAGCTGGAGATCATCGCGCCAGCTGGAAAGTTTGCGTTTTCGCGTCGCTCTATAGTGTGAGTGTTTGTCTGACTATTTATTTGTTTGGCGTTTTTTTTTTTTTTTTCTTAATGTGTCTGACCGACTTTCGTCGTCACTCTGGGTGGATCTAGGGTTTCATGTCGGCCATAACACTCTCATCACCATGATCATCATCTTTGTGGTCGTCTTAGATGCGTATCGATTACACTGCACTTTGGCTTAATCCTCTTGATAGGTTGGGGCTGCGATGAGTACTCGTACTCGTATAGAGTTCCGCACGTGGATTTTGCAGAGACGACGCTTCGGTTTGTTTTTATTGTCGATGGGAAGATGCTTTTATGGGTATTTCATGAGGGAAATCTATGCCAGAAGTGGCTATAGAGCAATAGTAAGGCAGCCATCTGCTTAGAGTTGAGCACAAAAACGGGCAGTAGTGAAAGTGGTTCACGTTTGGATTTGATTGGTAGAAGAATACTAGACCGATGAGTTTGTTTTGTTCGTGACGTCGCATAATTAGGAAGAAGTCAGAAAGTGCTTTGAAAAAACCGACTTTACCCAAGACTGTATTTAGAGGCACACTTCAGAGTGGGGGTTAACTTTGCACTTCCTTGGATCATAATACAGTAGTCCCTCCATAATGTGAATTACCGATAATGTGAATTTCTCTAAAATGTGAGTCGGCAAAACTTCATTGTCATCTCTACACTGAACTTCCGAAATTTTCAACCTCTAATGAATTTTTTTGTAAACGTTTTTATATTTCTCTCGAATTTTATTTTCGTTTTTCTTCTGAATCAATAAATATTGAAACCGTGCTTAGAAAAATCATTTTGTTTTGTTTTTAATGGATTCGAAAATCGTGTCAATCAGTTTAGTAAGTACTGAAAAAAAGTTCCAGTAATGGAATCCCTCAAAAAACTAAAAAAAAAACTTGTTTTAATTAGTTCACATTGTCGAGGGACTACTGTAATTGACAAAATTCTGGCGAGTTGACTAAATCAAGGTCAATCACGTTGCTGGTATGGGAGAATGTCAGCCCAACTAACGAAAACGTCCTGCTGAATATTCTTTTACGGAGGATATATCTACATATTAAATATATCCTCCGTATATCGTGTAGTGCAGTGGGGTCTTGTCCCCAAAATTCACAGAAGCATTGGGAGCCTTCTCTACGAAACTGAATGGCTCCAAAGGTTGCAGCCTTTCAAGTTCTTCAGTTTCTTCCAGGGGGAAATGATTTAGGGGCCTTGCAAGTTGCATCTAACTCCGTATTCGCTAAACTGGTGGCAAACTGTTTATATTTACTTCAATCCTTGAAAACCTTCATAGTGCAGTATCAGATATCATCCATATTTCTCTGACTGCAGCTGCATATTTCAACTGCTTTTCAACTGTTTTACTTTTGTGGCACTGCTCCTTCTACTACTGTTGTTCTTGGTCTTAGGATCCACTGTTCGATCTGAGAAATTCAATCGCATGACTTCTCCGAAAGTTAGTTCTTCAAAAGTGTTACCAATTCAGCCCGGCTTACTCTCGCTTATCTTGACGTTCAGCAGTTTCTGGCTCATGTCACGCTATATTTCCTAATTGGATATAATTTTCGGAAAACAAAACTTTAGGGAGTATCGCGGGTTGAGACTATTCAGCTTTTACACGCATCAGTAGGACGGGTTTCAGTTTGGACTCAAAGTAGGTGATACGATTTAAATTAATTTTATACTAAAACCCAGTACAGCAAAGGCAGAGCGAGCACATCAGAAGTATTTCATCACTCTAATCTGAGTCGTTTTCTACTGTAACGAAAAAGGCTGTGTGCAGGCTAAAAACATCTCCAATGTCAACTCGTAGCCACCGAGCGAGCAAAGTGTTTACATTTAACTCAGTTTAATGTCACTTACCATTCCACTAATAAATGCAAAGACATGCATAAACACAGAAACAAAAAAAAAAAACGCACCAGCTGTCACTCAGAAATGTTGTGCCACAATAGAAATCTTACCCTGCCATTGTTTTCACTTAAAAAAAACTTGTCAATTTCGCCTTAAAACTCAAAATTGTCACCCTAAATCCCACATGACATTTACCCATTCGCTGCTCCCATGACAAGACCTTTACAGAGCGCACATTATCAAACGCAGTACCTAATTATTTAAAATATCAAAAGCAATGCACCTGCAGACAATTTTCCTGTCTTACTGCAAGCGACTCGCTGTCCGTTCGCTTCATTCACAGTCATTACAATTACACCATCAACAACAACAATCATTACTACGTGTGTGCCTCCTTCTGAACCATCGCCATTGAGTAAATAAATAATCAGTGAAAAGATTTAATTTGAGTGCCCCCATATGTGTGCAGATTCATATTCATTCATAGATACATTTGTATCTCCAGTCGATTATAGTAAATCGCAACAGCACTGCGCCGCATTTGGCTCGGCGAGTTGTTGCAATAAAGTTAATTGCTATGACCATTACTATGACAAGGCAGCGCATGCGCGCCTATTCGTTCATACAGAACGAGGACGACACGAAGATGCCATTTCGGTTGAAAAATTAAATTTAAATTGGCAGGTGCGTGCATGTTCGAAAACGGAAACTGCGTGAGGATGTTATTTTCGAATATAATTGCAGTTTGCATACACATATACATAAAATCCGTCTCATAACAAACGCTACAGCGATTATCAGTCACAATCTAGTCCAGCCTAATGGATACGGAATGGGATTGGCTTTACTTACTCCTGCTGCTGCTGCTGCTGCCTTGACTTGTGTGATTCTCGTCATTCTTTTGAGCCAATTATAGTCATCACTCAATCAAAATGCAATTTCCCCTCAATTAAGCTGATTAATTTCACATAAATAGAACAAATCACTTATGACATGCGGTCTGTCTTGAGTGACGACCAAGAGAGCCATGGGCAGCGTATCAGACCTTCCAACTGGGTGGAATTGTACATATGCCACCCATTGAGGTGAGGAACTATGCGCCGTCAGCGGAATAGCAGTAACATTTGAGAGATATCTTAAGTATGTGGGTAATGTTGACGCGAGTCGCTGAAGGGGAGACACACACAGATGGGAGCAGTTTCTCGCTGCCGTATAAATGGTCGACGTCATTGTTGGGAACAAAGTTTACCATTGTCTTAGACTGTGCGGACTTATCTGCACCCTGCAGAAGACGTTTAGCTCTGTCAAATAATTATAATAATTATTGTAGTTTATTTCCCGCGAATTGCAATAGCCCATTCAACTTAAGAGGCAACCTTAATGCGGTAGGGTCGAATATGAGTTCAATCGAACTTGACGTTGGAAATACAGGCACAAAGTGGAATCCATTTAAAAAGCGAATATTTCGCAGCGAGTTTGCTTCCTGTTTTCAAAGATCCTAACCCACAGCTTTAGAAAATCTTCAGCTGACAATTGCATGAATTTCGGCTTCTACTTTTTTTATTTTATAACTCTGCCCACTAAGTATAAAGTGCATAACCGTTTGACGTATGTGCGCTTAAACAAAAATTAAAAATAAAACTATACAATATAATATACCAAAGATACCAAAATCAACAACAGAAATTAATAAGATTCGTTGTTTAGAAAACCAGTTGTTTTCTTTTTTCCGATGCGAGGTTCTGTAAGCACACGATTCCGCACATAAACCACGTGCTTTCTATGTGCGCCCACCACCCCAAAGCAGAGTTTCAATCGAAATCAACCGTTTTTGTTGCATTTGGAGCTGTCTTTTTGATTTTTTTTTTATCATATCTTAAAATGCTCTTTAAAATATTGCATGAAAACGGTTTCAAGCTGGTTTGCATTGCTTTAAGTTCATGAATCTAGTGCATTGTTAAACGAGTGAATTTTACAAAATGATATTACGAAGAAAAAATGTTTTTTATTATTGAAAAACTTTCCCAGATCGTTTTAGTACCTCCCTCCGGAGATTATTCCTTTAAATTTGAATTAAATTATGCAGATGGTCTGGATCTAGGTCTGGGTATATTTGGCGCAATAGCTAGCTAACAAGACCCAAGAAGATTTGTCTCTATCCTTAGGGATTTTTTCGGGTGATTCGATTTTTGACTGCAACCAGCGTTGTTCCGGAGAAATTTTGGAGTTGAGCCATTTTCCGAGCCATTCCACTCAATGTTGACCCACATTAGTTGAATGAAAACGAGCAGGGAGTTTTTTGTTAATTTCTTGAGCAAAAGCTAAAATATTTGAGCCAAATTACCCAATTGGGTACTTCAGCACAACGCTGACTGCAACTCTAAATTATTTATAATTCATTCTCTTAACTTCTTCGACAAAAAGTGGACCGAAGATCAATGGCAGATGAAGGTATTTATCCAACCCTAACACAAACAAAAGAAAAGCAAAATAGGCAATAAATCATATAAAAAAAATTCGCCGGGGCTGACTTGTTTCGCAAACATTTGGGGTAAAGTTCAGTGTTAATTTGATAGATATCTCGACTTTGGGTTTGATTTAGTGCTCTAGAAGCCGCTCACTGAAATGATGATAGTAGGATGGCGCTAAAAACAGTGCGCGATACTAATAATCATATTTAGTGTCCATGCAAGATTTTACGAACTCAAAATGGGGAAATTTTCCATATTAAATTACTCATTGTGACCTGTCAAGGTTAGAAATGATTATGTATTAGGAAGGCCCAGTGTCAAAAAAAAAATGTCTTACCAGGGAGGTATCAACAAGGATTATACCTACACTTCCCGTAGCGTTCAGAATTTAGCACTTACCCAATTTCACAGCAATTTTTTTTTAATAAAATCCGCTCTCCGACAAAATGTTAAAGTTCCGGTCTCTAAATAAAAATCTGATAGCTAGATTTTTAATCTCCTTCTCCATGTACTTGGATCATGTTCATGCTTCCTTGCTGCATAATAGAACCGCTTGCAATGGGTCTTATTTCGAAGCCGATCTGTGCCTATCAATTCTGAAAGAAAAGACCGACTGGACACACAATTCGATCAGTTGTTTTAGTTGCCATCATCAAAAAAATCAAAAAGTCCTTAATGATAATTAATGATGGGCAATGCCTTATTGTTCGAAGCGTGTATAGGTTACAAAATTTATTTGTCATTTTTTGAGATTAAAACTGACCGAAGAGAAATCTACAGGAAAATAGAATTTTTGTAAGACATAAAAAAGAACATTATCCGGATAATGTTTAGGGCGATTTTTCAATTTGAAAATCCCCTAAAAATATGCAATTTAGTTTTCTTGACTGAAATGACAGGCAAATGATTTCAAAACCATTAGGAAATGCAGTGTGGTAAGTATAACGCGGTTACACCGTTGTAGACTGAAACATTAACTGATGCAATTCACTATTTTAATACTTGCTTCAATTCTTTAAACTCCAAAATAAGAAACTTCTTTATAACCTCAAAATTTGCATATTAATTTTACAATAATATACTCACATTTTACTGTTTTGCATTTCTTACAGATTCCCCCAACAGACTGAAACGTCCGTCCGTAGCGACGGAGAAATCGCAAATCACAAAAACGCAAGGACCCCCGCCCAAGGTAAGTGCACCGCTAACCTAACTTTGTTAACCACAAAATCACCACTTATCAATTTTATAAATCTAACATCCAACACATTTCGGTGCATGGCGGGACATTTAGTAGTAATTAGTGGACACATCACCTAAACACCATCATGCCACTTATGTTGTACAATTTAGCACGTTTAATTTCTTGTGCACCGAGCCAAACATACTTTCTACGGAGGCACGCATCGTCTTAACAATTTTGTTTTCTATATTTATTCCACATATACACTCATATGTATTCATGAGTGTACTGATGGCGTTGTTAGTCCCCATTGTTTATGTATAATTAAATTTAATTAGTCATCGGTTGGGTGTGTGGGTATGTATAATACTCGTATATAGATTATATCCATACGATTACATCTCGTGAGGATGTAAATTGTAATTTGCTTGTCGATTAATAGCTCATAGAACTGAGAAGGTAAAGCTGACGCTGGACCTGGTTGCAGTTTGCACCTCATTTCTGAAATGTTGGATTGCGCGCGCGGTTCTACCAAATTAGAGACAACACGGCGGCTACTATTGGGTGCGGCCTCGAACGATGTTGTCGTCGTCGTATTTAGTTGAAGTCGTTGTCGGGTGTAGATAGAAATCTAAACTTGTTAACAAAAGAACTTTTTACGACCGGCAAGAGGTTGTAAATATTTTCAAGTTAGAAGCGAAATTGTGTGCTGGGTGCACCTTATTGTGGAAGATATCTTCTCTTGAGGCTGATATAACTTGACCATTTCTCTGCACTGCAATAACTAATTGAGTAGTTATTGGGGGAAATGGTCAAGATATAGTGGAGGGACGGGCTCTGGATGGTTGGTCTGTCTATAGCAGTGGAATTTGAAGTTTACGATTTTGCTTCGTGTGAATGATCGCGGATGTGGTCAATTCGTTGACCTATCTTACTCGGGGTTCTCCTATCTTGCCGAATCAGAAGACGGAAGGGTTCCATTCGGCTTTTGAATTTGTATTCGGTTTTGGTCTTTGCAGTTGGCCAGTTTAAAGTCAATCATCAACCGAATATTTCATCCACCCATTACTGAGTAGCTCGCTTCGCTCGCGGCAAAGGCCTTTAAAATATTGTATCGGTCATCGTCAAGAATACAACTTCTTCCTTTAAAACATATTCCTTCCCCTTTTTTAATTCGATGCGATGTCCATGGATAAGTTGTCCTACAAATATTGGCTCGTCTTGGCTGTGGATGAGTGGCCATGAACGACTTATGTCATGACTTGTCATCGAATATCTGTCGCTGTCATTAGACCCTTCTCACTCCGTTTTGAAAGAGACAGTGAGAGAGAGAGAAAGAGAGATAAGTAGATCTGCAAACGGTTGTCCTGGTGATGGGGCTTATTAGAAGTTGCGGTCTTGCCAGGTTCACTATTTCATCAGCGAAGCATCTTATATAGTTTGAATGTGCTCTTTTGTCAAGACCTCTATTGCGGAATCATTTCAGATCGTGGTTCTACCTTTCACACTTAACATCAGTTGACACAGTTGATGTATTCCTAGTACAGACCTATAGTCGCCAACGATTGTTCATCGACACAATTTTGGTTGATCACCGAGGCGTATACTTACTATTTGAATGGCCAATGCAGCACACGTTTGCTTCATGTGTTGTTAGCTACCAATATTTCCCGCAACTAAAATAATTCATTATGGAACCAAACGATATCCACGAGCATATTTCCATACTGAGAAACACTATGTTAGCGCTGCAGAATTCTGAAAAGACGCAAGAAAAAGGACCAATGAGAAACAATTTCTGAAGCTCATTTCTGCACATTTAATATTTTTGAACGATATTTAACAAGCAGTGGCTCGCTAAACACTATACTCACATGGTAAAAATCATAAAGCTCGATGCAATTAAGCAGCATTTTGCAAAAGTACTTCGAAAATATGCTCTTCAAGCGAGTCAATGCTTGTACACCATTTGAGTGGAAAACGTCACAAGTGCCAATTTGTTCATGGCGCTATTTAGTGTTCCAGAAGGCGCCAGTTGGGATTTAAACTCTTCTTCAATCGGCGTATGTTCCTCAAAACATTATTATGAAAGTTTCTCAGTTCAAACATTTGGAAATCGACAAATGGGACCTACAACAATACGCCCCAGCAAGTGACTGTTGAATTTGTCTATGGGTGGTTCAATTTGGAAACAACTTGCAACTAAGGATGAAGTTAAATATTTTCTGTGTTAATATTTTTACCTCCCCAACACTGCTTGTTGATCAAAACCTATAATTACCATGAATTTTCGGCTTTCTCATCCTTGAAACGGAAATCTGCATCATTTTGAAACAAAACTATTATGTTAAAGATATTTAATTACATTTATTTAATTTTATAACTATTATGGAGAGAACCCAACTGATTGTTTCATAGCCAACCGGAAGAAGAAGGCAACTCCTCCTATTCATCAATAGCAAAAACATTACTTGTCCTGATTGCAGTAAAAATAGCTGCGGTTGGCAAACTGTTGACTGTATTCAACGACCTTAGTATATTACAAAAACGAACACAATTTCAATTTTCCATACAAGGCCAGTAATTATATACCTACCACCATGCAATTAAACACTAACTGGCATTTCTCCCTTCCTCTGCCTTCTACATCCATCAATTCCGATATCTTCCTGGAAGCAAAAAAGGTATCACACACGTATGAACATACATACATGCGTAATCTTTTGTCGCCGCCAGCAGCTTACAACATTGTTGCAAATTTCCATCAACGTCAGTGTCAGTGTCCGCTATATAAGCACACACTCATGTGCTCCTGCGCCAGCTTCTCCTGCTCCGTACTTAAAACCACAGCGCCAATCACTATCATCAACCACATATGCATACATTGGTTGTGCTCCACTTTTTAGCACGCACACGCCTGTATCACCGACCGATACGGAGGTGATCAGTGATCATCGCCGTACACCGATCACGATCGCCAATCACAGGTGTTGGACGGAATTTATTATACGCCGCAACAGGCAAAACACAAATGCAATCATCCTGTTAATATCGCTGAGACTAAGCCTCTCTTTTGTGACTTAGTGAAACCCATTGCGCGAACAACTCTGCCCACATGATCGCCACTGAAACACTCCAAACAGAATGTATCTGCTTCTTTTTGGCGCGATTCTAATCACCTGATTGCGTGAATGAAGTCAAAGCGTGAAGCATGTGCTCCATAAAATGCTACAATGGGGGAGATCTATCGGATTAGCGCACCACAAACGAGAAATGCAGACGTGTGCACCATCGATCCCAACACCAACACCTCTGCTAGAAAAGGAAGACATAAAAGCGGGTATGCTCGTTCGCACAGATACCAGCCAGCATCTCTGTGCGGAACTGCCCAAACATGGCTAGCGAAAAAAAAGAACGAGTAAATTACAAAACAACAACTACAGCAATGTATCTAGCATCTATGAATGCAAGGTCGTTTAACTGTATAGCCAACAACGCGCGCCACCACAGAGACAGAGAGAGCCTAGAACGTGCGGTGGAGATGGAGAACTTGTACAAGGATTGAGATATTTCGTGTGCGCGGGGTATCCAATCGAGATAACGCGGCAGAGCCGTGTGCTATAAGAAGGAGGCTAGGCCTAAGCGTATATAGATAGATATAGTCAGGCGAATGAATTTTATAATTCTATTCCATTTGCACTGTGCAGTCTGTGTCACTGGCAAAACTGAGGCTGCGCTGAAAGTTGGAATAGTTACGAAGACAAAGGATGTCGTAATGGGAAACGAATGCCTGGCATTTACAGTTTGTTGTGACATTTTCTAGCGAGTGGATGGAGGAAAGTGTGTCAGGACGTACATGTAGACACAGTGGGTGTACTATACAGTGAGGGCAGATGTTTACATGAGGATGAGTTAGCAAGGTTACATCGAGTATGGGATAACAAGGCCGTAGTATGAGTTCATTACGTTGAAGTTCACGAATCATGTTTTGTCATGGCGACTGAGCAGCTGGATGCGATTTCGTGCTATCGTTTTTTAGCAGACTTCGGTTGGACATGGAGCAGTGGCACGGTTTCCTTTTTTTCTTTCCTTAGTTTAAGGCGAAACACTGATCAGACCGTTATAATGGCTTCCAGCAAATTTATTTACTTAAAACTCTGGATCACTGCCACAACGTCGGCGGGCAGAACAGGAAGCTCAGCCAGCTATAGCATGAGTTGCCCCTAATTTCATTCAGTTTTCCAACTGCTCCAATTGCGGTCGGCTACTCAAGTACTTTTCCTTTGCTATGCTTGGTCTAGATTAGCCACTTTCTAGCTCTCTTCATAAATATAGACTTTGGAGATGACTTTCGTGAATTTGATCGAGAATTCAGCTTTGCTGTGGATTCTGTGTTCCGCCATCATTTCCGTGTATCAAAATTAAAAACAGCTGCCGGTCTTCATAGAAATTCAATCTATTGATAACTAAAGTAATGGCAAACAAAATTTAACCAGAAGTCAAAAAACATCAAATTCACAACAGCTTTTTTTAGTTCAGTCTAGACATTATTCAAAACTCGGCAGCTTAAATAAAATCAAGAAAAAAATCTAAGAAGGGGAATACAAGGAAACCCGGTTATTTGACCCACTACCAGGCCAAGGACACGATTCGCAAGATAATCATCCCACATTAAGATAAAAAAAAGCATAGTACCTATAAGTACAGATTTTATTCACAAGTAAACCCGGATATTTGACCCAGAGTCAGGCCCTAAGGATGCGATTCACGAGATATCTCTCCAAATTGTGATAAAAAAAAAACAAACAAAACAGAGATATCTAACAAGCACTTAATCAAACGCTTGCATAATGTCAGACTGACGCAGAGGAGGTGACATTAGTTGTTGTAATTTACTTTCGCTGAGAGGATGTTTGTTTTAAGTCCTACAAAAAAAACAGACAAAAATGGACCAATCATCAGAATCTGATATTTCTGTTGGTTTAGCGGTTGGAATCTTTATTTTTGCTTGGACCGAAAGCCCCCAATAAAAATTAAAAAAAAAAAATTCCGGATTAACGTAATTAAGGAAAATGGTCAATACCCTGGCGAATCGGGACCTAGAATTACAAAATTTACGAATGGTACATCAATCAAAAGCCCGATAAAAGGGAGAAATCCCACTCCATGAACGCACCCTGTGTCGGCAGTGGTACTTATTTTTCATATACTACTTTTACGCAACCCACAAACTCACATGGTTCCAGTAGAAACTAAACTGGAACTCGCATTCCGTCCCGTTTCGTTCACAACTTCATCCGATTCGATTTTTACCTTAACCAAAGACCCAAACCCAACGAGCATTCGCATAATTTCCCTTCTGGTAGCCATCTTGTTTAGCTCACAACTCAAAACGAAATTCACCACAGAAAAACAAACAAAACCGACACAACCGCAGCAACAAAAGAAAAATCTACAAACAACTCCATCTCCTGTGCTTGTCTCGTTCCCTCTTTCAGTAGCCATTTACGATTCCATCGAAATCGCGTCGTTGCGGCTGAAAGTCTGCGTTTTGCTGTCGTCGTATTTTTTTTTATTTTTTTCTGTTTTCTGTTCAATCATACAGACTTCGCACGAAAAAGAATCAAGACAGAAAAATCTCTGCGGATTGTAATTTTCTGCACCTAATTTTTGTTTTTAATTAGCATTTGAGTAAATTAATTCAAAGAATTCGTTTGTGCTATACCAGTTGTGACATTTCTTTTTGGACAATTTATTCGGTTCAGTTCGCCGGAGCGGTTGTGGTTGTGATGAAATTTCCATCATTTCTGTGTTTTGTACTTCATCTTTGAGAGTTTTCGCAGCTCAGTCCACGTTTGATGTTTTTCCCGTGTGAATGGAGGAAAATTAATTAAAACTAAAGTCCACTTGTAATTTAAGTGGATCCGCAAAAAATGTGGCAAACTTTGTGATCTCTATTCGGAGAGAATTCAAGGATTTCCATCTGAAAACAAGGTGAGTTATCGATGTTATTTCGTTATTGTGATTCCTCCGCTCTGAAAAGTCTGACTCATTCCACTCGAAGCTGAAAGGAAACACGTCATCCTTTGCCGTTGCAAGTGATATACTCGGGCAAAAAATCAATGCAATTCCAGATTTCACTTTCCCAATTGTCCTCGGAGACACATTGCTTTATGTTGTGTTATTGTTTGCCTCCTCGGTTTTGAAGTTAGAAGTTCATTCCTATTGGATTTTAGGCGTATCTTTGGGAACAGTGCTAATTCATTTATTCAAGTGCTGACTCAGTTGTTTATATCACGTTTCCATGTTTCTCTCGGTTTTTTTTTGTCTGGTCAATTTTCATTGGACTTTGTTTCTTTACCCATGACATTGGGGTCAACGTTTGCTTTAATGCACTGGCTCTGGGCTCAAGTTGATAATGCTCTTAAGCTGCAGGTTTGAATGGTATACTTTTACCCGTAGCGGGGTCAATAGAATAGGAACGTAAAAAGAAAGTCAACTAACAGATACTGAACTTTGGGATGGAAATAATTATGATAATTTTGGGGGATAACCTGTTTAGCTGAGGTGGAATTCGATTTCTAATAATGCAGCAGGTGAAGATACTGAAAAGACTCATATTATGCGGGCTAACTGTGGTTACTTGCATGTATCGACAAAATAAATTGCCATCTTTCACATTTCAGCTTTGGAATACATAAAGTCGGGCTGCTGCTTATATTATTTGTAAATACTGCCCACAACGAACGTTACCTCGTTCACAGATGCTTTAGCATCATGATTCGTGTAGCGATCGAAGTATCGAATAGCTCTCATTTGGGTTTTGAGACGACTAGACTCGTAAGCTACATTTGTACAAATGTTCCGATGATTCTTTTATTGAAGCTCAATTGAACAAGCTACTAAAACTACTCTCTGACATCGGGTTGTTCCTCTTGGATCAAGGAGTGAGTTTCTATAAATAGGTTCCTCTTTAATTTAAACCACTTAGGCTCTCCTGCATGTCCTCCAGTGGTGAATGGCGATAGACAACATAACCACCAATCAGCAATTGCACTACACCGACAGACTCAAGTGTGTTGCATAAACTCCTAACATCTTAAAGCGATCTTCGTCTACATCCCACAACCGAGTAAATTATTACCGCCAACTTAACTACATACACATCGCTTTACACTCTGTCAATTGCTTTATATTAAATTTTTCATAACAGCGAAATGTATTTACTCCGATGAAACAATAACAAATCCATCTATTCCGCGCAATTGATTCGATTGCAAATAAATATTTTTGTTGCTTTCGTAAGCAGTGGGGTCACTTCAAGTCTACCCCTGCCCTGCTTCTCATACTCAAGTGACACCTGAATATGCCTCTCCTTTTACAACCCACAAGATCTTATAGTAAACAAAAAATATAGTATAGATAAATCAATTTCCAAGCAGAATAAGGTAACTCACAGCTCAGAAATTTGCGCCAATTGAATTCGCATTGAACCGGGGAGCGGTGGCCACCGCCGCCGGACAGATTGAAATATTTCGCAAGCCGACACTTTGTGTACCTTATAAAAAATCGTTCAACGGAGGGGCTGTTATTCCAATAATGAATCCAAAAGCCGGCTAAAAATGTCTCCTCCACGCATGGTTGCATGACAGGCCATCGTTAACACAGATATATAGGTAATTACTTTTAGTGTTCCTAAAACTCACGCAATTAGTAAATGTATTTTCGAATGTTAAGCCTGTGAATATGGGCCATATTTATGATGAAATTGGGTCATAGCTAAGCCCTACCCAGTCCGAAAAAACAAAATCTTCGCCACTTTTCAGCGGCTATATGGAACAAAGGAGAAAAAACACAAAATAGCCAGCGATTAAATGATCAACCAAATTCATTGAAGCTGATGAAACGCATGAGTACGTGCGCCGCCGTTGTGCTGCGAATTGGCGCATAAAGCCAAATCACGAAGCAATCTAACCAACCAAGCACCACATCATCATAGCATGAATCAGCAATGTGTGACGATGCGGGAGGGTAGGGCATATACCTGGTGCTTGAGCTCCCAAATGCCTTAGGGTGTTTGGGGGGAGACACAATTTCTAGATCAAGTAGAAATCGAAACTTTTTGTTTGTTTTTATTTTTTTATTTTTTCAAGTAACGTGTAGCGGTCCGTTTAATGATGGCCGCTTTGTCACAACTGTCAGGCCGTCAGCTGTGGTTACATTTGAAAATCAATAGACGTAAAAATATTGAGGTGAAGTTGAGAGGATTGAAGTAAGCAGTGGTGTGATGAAGTGGGTTCAACTGGAGGGTGTTTGAAGTATGATGTAAGCGGCTTTGGTTATGCAGACTTGATTGCTGGAAGGTATATGGGTTAACCTCGCATAGGAGTGGAAAGACGAAGTTCTTCTAACCATATGGTGGTTTTTTGTTGGAAAAGCGGGTGTGGTCGTCAACATATTTATTTCATTGATTTTGCCGGCTGCGTTTTATAACTTATGGCCGAAGGTCGGGTCGTAGGGTCATATGGATATTGTCATATGGATAAACCATTCACATATTGATCATAATGAACCCAAAACGAGAACTGAATATTAAACGCATCGGTTTTATGACAGCGGAGTCGCGCTTTATCGCACATGCGCAAACTTAGAACTATCTTGATAGTGACATTCATGTTAATACAACAAAGTACTGGGAAATGGTCGGAATACACTTGCCATTGGGAAAGCCTGTGACGAATGGTATCTGACTATAAGCAAATTGATATCCCCACAGCCATATCAGTTTCATTTTTAAAAGCATTCTCACTTGCTCTGTGATTCCCTCTCTCTCGCTGTGTGTGATTCCCTATTCAATGCAAAACTTCCTCTTTCGAGTGCCCTTCAATGACGCATTTCCTACGAGGTCGTTCCATATCCCAAAAATACTCGTACTTTCTGGACGTCTTCCAACACAGCCCAACTGAAAATGCAAGTACAAGTGGAGATTATTCAAATAGATCGCGCGACCAACAGTGCATTCGACAGTACCTGCGTATTCGCATGTGTTTTTAGCCTTCTTTGTCGCTCGACTCTCCTGATTCATACGCAATTTAGTCATTTGCGGTTTGAACTTTTTAAATAAATGAAACACTTGAAATCAAAGTGCTGTTTAATACGAGCTGAGTCATATATTAAATGAGACTATCTGTAGCGGACTGTGTTAAATGGCATTCATTGACTTATCGGTCAATGTAGCCAGTAGGTAGCCGTTTACGTTGCTCAACAATCACTACCTCGAACTGATAGCACGTCGATTTTGTGTCAGTCATCATGTTTTCTGAAATATTCATAGCTACACATGTTTATGCATGCATATACTAAGTTTTGTAATCAGGTCTGTAATGGGGGTCGTTCGAATGAATTATTAAATTGCTGGCTGTAGTGGAATGTGTTTCTTTGTGAGATGAGGCTTTTTTTTTTTGTTGGTGATAAGAATTTTTAAATTTCTTCACGAACCAGAACATTTTTTTTTGTTTGGGTCTGTACACACTTTGTTTTGGATATTGTACATTTTGTATTGCAACGCTTAACATGTTTCTACCCAGTCTTATCTTGAGGAGTTGAGCTAACTGATATCTGTCTTAGAATTCAAGAGGATGTAAAATAGACAAATATGATAAACTGATGTTCAAACTACAATTGATCGGAGAACCTACTTGCAAATTGCAAATTCAGCCATCGTCATATAGATCTCCTAATGTTGATTTTGATTGCTACCTCATGTGGCTATAAAGTCGATAAAAAGTTGGTGGGCTACGCTCAGAGATGCGCTTCGTGGCTGGCATATTTTTCGGGTTAAGTACTTAGATCACGAAGTAAATGATAATCATTGGAGTTTGTTCTTGCGCCAATTGGATCTTAAAAGCTAAGAAATTTTAGAAAAATCCTACACAAAGTGGACGAAAAAAAGAAACAAATTATCAATACAAAGCGTCGAATAGATAAAAAGTGAGCTTCCAGCGGCCTTTGTCAAAATGTCCTGGGGCTTTTTAGAAAAGAAGCATTTTTCAACAGTTCTCACGCTGGTTGATGTGTAGATGCGCAATAGAGAGCATTTTCACACGAAGCCGGAAACTGGGTTTTCACGAAAACTTCATCGAAAACAGAAGTATTCCCATACATATTTCAGTTTTCAAAACGAGTCGTTTAAAGTCGTTTTCGAAAACACCACGAAAACAATCCAATCGTTGGGTTGTTGGAACAAACACACCTTTTGAAATATTCAGCAGAATGGCTGACCGAACAAATGTCACAACTCTCAACTTGAAATCATTTTCCACAGTTAATTGTTGGGCTAATATTATTTTGAAATGCACTAAATTCATTTTATTTGTTAATCAATGCGATCGAAATTTGTAACCAAAAAAGTTTGCACCGAAGTCTACCATAGCCACGCTCACAAATTGGGATATGAAATTTGTTTCGATGAATGGTCTCACACCTGATTGAAACGTCAAACGAAAACTAGTTTGTGTTCGGTGTGAATGCATCGACGAGTTTTCGACGAAAACTCCATTTTCGGCTTTGTGTGAAGAGCGTATAAATATATAAAGTGTCAAAATGATCAAAACGGACATTCACTCGACCGATTATTGTCAACCTAAGGCCGAGCGCTTTCTTATTGTGTCGATTTGGAAATAAATCTCCACAATTTGTAAAAGTTGTTCCGATGTAACGGCAAAACCATAAACGGATTATGTGGGCTTTAGTAAAAGTGTCAAACAAAAGACCGCTTAGGTTCTTTGAAACCCTTGAAATGTGCTCTTATGGTTGCAGCACACAACTTCAATGTAACACCTCATCCCATGGGATTAGTTCTTCAATGGTTTTAAGTATAAGTTGATAAATTTGTTTCAAATAAACGGAATTTCATCTGCATAAATCACGCCTTCAGTGAGCAATGTTAAGACGGATCGAAACAAAAGAGACACACTTTCCAAATGTATGTCTCATCAATAACAAATGACTGCCACATTTTTATTTGGTTCGAAAAGCAATTCTTCTTCATAAATCCAACCAATCGACCGAACAAACTTCTGCCAGCTGCTTGTTTAGTGAATACCTATACCCATTTGTATCAACGTTGCTGTCAATTCAACTCAACTCACAACGACTTTTCTCATGCTATGCGAAAACAAAAGTTGGCAAGGTCGCATAATAAATTCGACATTTCGCTGAACAATTTTGAAAACTTCCGCTCTACAGACTTAATCACTACTGACGTTCGGCTCTGCTGGCTTTAATTTTGTTTGCAGATAATTTGATACGTTTTTAATTTCCTATGTTCGTTAATTATTTTGATTTCAGTTCAGTTAAACATAGTAATTGGGTATTCCTCTCTTTTTTTCGAGTCAATGGTTATAATCTAATTGTTAGGAAGTGGAAAAAAAGAACGGGTCATACAGTCACGTTTTTGAAAGTTATCTTCGTATTTTTGTGTGTCAAAATTAGCTCTTTTGTATAATAGTGACATTGTTATTGTTCCATTCATCGAAACAAATTTCATATCCCAATTTGTGAGCGTGGCTATGGTAGACTCTCACTTTTCAGCGACATTGCTATTGATTCGAAATATTATAGACAGCGCAGCTGACATGACATTTGGCGGTTGCATAAGGGAAAAAAAGTGAAAAACAAAAATCGCTAACAACTCGTACATAAATCAAACCCTGTATAGAGAGTGTGTGTTACCTCAGCGATTGGATTGAGGTTCAATTTTGCGGTTGAGTCATGCACACACAAAAGTTGGCGTATATATGGTTTTAGATTTTCTTTTCCAACTTAAGCGGGCGTCTTAATAAATTATTCCGCTGATGTCAGAGTCTGCAATGAGTTGTGTGTTTATGCAAAATTTTGCAAAGAGATGAGCACACAGTGATGTAACACATACGAGTACTCGTACTTGGAGGCTAGGCATGCAAAGCAGTTAGAACCGGTTGGATACTTAGATTAGGTAGGTACTCGTTTGCAGTTGAGTGTTTTTATGATCTGTGATGGTACAGATGGTAGACTCATGGTCAAAACTTAAGTATCAATCACGACCAGACGAACCTGGCAGGTCTCACGTTTCGGTTGTGAGTGTAGGTCATGAAGTAATAGATTTATGCGCCAAATCGAATGATAAACTCTTCGGCGGAAAGAGGACTTTTAACGTGTATGTTTTTGGAACTAAATATAAAAGTTAAACATGTGGGCTATCATGCAAAATTACGATGACGCTTAGAGTCAGACATACACATAAGGTTAGTTGAGGAGTGTGGTCCCAATTCTTGATAGGATAATAACACCTATCATACGCTTCTCTATTTTAAAAAATGCAATGCGGATCCTGCGGTTTAAGAAGTAGTGACAAATGCAATCCGAACCCAGTAAAACAGTAAGCGGTAACCTATTGCTAGGCGTTTTTCTATTTCTTCTGGTGAATCTCTACTAACGGAAAACAATGCTGAACCATAAAAGTAAGAGAAGTGACAGCAAAGTTTGAAAGAAATTTGAAAATGTTGAAAGATCTGCCAGTCTCAAAAAAAGTACCACAACTTACACGTTATGATGTCTTTCAGTTGAGCCGCCTTATGTGTAGCATCATACATAATTTTGGAAAGGGTAGCTTCATTTTACCCTTTACCCTAGAGCAATCATACTCCTGATTTTCTGGTGTCCGGTATAAATACTTTATTCAATGTGTTGCACGGTTTGCACCCTTATTCTTCCTGGAACATTTTCCCGTCACATGGATTTATACTGGTTAATGGAGGAATTAAATGTGCTAACAAAACAACTGGTGTATGGTATTAATTAAGAGTTAACAACAAAAATCATCCGCACACTTTCATTCATCTATCCCACCCCTTGTAACTAACAAATGCCTCCCCTCTGTACATTCGCTGTATAAGTAAACGCAAGCTGCACTAAATTTCCACTAACCAACAAAACTAAAGTAATCTCACTAAAAAAAAAAAAAAAAAAAAAACAACCAAAATCTCTTCGTTAGTTGATCGCCAAACTACAACAACAAATTTTTTATTTCTTTTTCTTTCTCTTTTTACGCAGGATGAGAAAAGCTTGGACATAATGGGTCAATATAAGCCAGAAATTTTCTGCTAAAAACAAGCTTAAGAAAATTCACACAAAAAAAAACAAGCAAAACAAAAAACACATCTCATTTAAAAAAACAAAAAAAAAAAATCAAAGAACAAAATTAATTAAAAATACCTACCTACAAATAAAACGAATAATTCTCAAAAGAACAAACAAAAATAATCACAATTACTTAGAGAACAAGGATAACCGAACAAAAAATACACATCACCTTTTTTTTCTTTAAGTTTTTACTTTTAATTTGCATTTTTTTTTTTTTTGTTAAAATAATCTACGCATTCATCACTTATTATACAAAAAAAAAAGTCTGCTTACATCATACAATCGATCGTAAAAACTCCGCTGTACTTATGTTTTTTTGAAAATTGAAAGAAAAAACAAAATTTCACGGAGTGAAGCACGATAGGAGCTTTCTTATTGTTTATTGCCAGGTAAGAAACATTCATTAAATAGAAACATATTTGCTTTAAAGCTTTTTTCATTGTAAGTTTTTCTTTTGTATATTTTTATCGCTTTACGCTTTAGGTATACGTTTATTGCTTATTCGTTGTGTGACTCATATTCATTATTATTCTTCCATATAAATGTCTAATATTAGTGTTTTAAAGTTTGAAAAAGAAAACAACGTGCGTTGCCTGCTATCTGATACAATTAAAATTGTAATTGAGGTAGCTTGAAGTCTACCCTAGTTCAGGTTAATTAATGTTCTGTAATTATCAACAAATCGTCGAGTTATCTCTGATAGTGATAGTTTTTGTCAACAGCTTTTGAATAAGTACAACTTCCGTTGATCCACTTTAACTGGCGTGCTTGTTTTCACATACCTTGCCCGAGTGGGTATATCGCTTTCTGAATTTCGATGCTATCTAACTAGGCAATGTAGTTCGGTGAACGAGAAGTACCGCTTGTTGAGAGCGCTTTTCTCGGATGTTCACGAAGTGGTTTGGAAAAGTCGCACAGACGTCTAAAAAAACTAAAGCTTGCAAGAAGACACGTTAGCTCGTTGTCTGACGTAGCAGAAAGTGGATTTAATCGGGACATATAAGTGGCTGGCGAATCTCAACCCATTTCCAGACCATAGACAGTTGTCCATAGTGAAAAAAAAACAACAACACACTAATAGCCATTACTCATGCAGTATGTAAACGGATATCAACAAATTTATTAGGAACTGCCTAAAATAGATCTGATAAGTGATTCGTAAAACACTGTAGCATCCAGTTATTGAATGAGTAAAGGAAGTAATACAAGAATCAGAAATGTGTCTAATCCAGCTATGGGTTGAAATGTTTTTTTTTTTTTTTTCCTGTTTTAGAGGCGTTAGCTCAGTCAGTTTTCAGCCTTAAAACCAATCGACATTAACATTCGGCTTGATCAGTCGATCAACACTGATCGAATATACTAAAATGTACTGAAAGAAACCGATCGGCTTGGTAGTTCGCCTACCAGACGCTCTATGATCGGAAATACTTTACTTTTACTTAACGGTCTCCCGACCCGTGGAGAGTCTCTGCCTGAGACACTGCAGCCTTCCATCCTCTACGGTCCCGGGCACGCTGCTTCCAGTTGTCCAGACCAAGCGCTCTGGCAACCGCGAAGGCTTGGTCTTTGAAACGCAGGTTCGGTCTGCCTTGCCTTCTCGAATTATTGTCCATTCGCTCGATGTGGCCGAGCCAATGTAGTCGACGTATTTTGGCTTTTTGGACTACATCCACACCTTGATACAGCTCATAGAGTTCGCGGTTGTATCTTCTCCTCCATTCGCCGTCCTCGCACACAGGACAAAAATATCGGAAATGCTACCACAAAAAATGCTAACTGCAAAAATCCCAAGGTTTTCTCTATCGAAAGGATTTAAGCTACCGCTTCCAAATACTTTAGTATGCGATTGATGATTACCAGCACCTACCTCGAAGAGCCGAGGTTCATTATATCCGCCACGATCTAAAACCGATAACAAGGTAAAATAGGTTTTGTTAAAGTCTACATCAGACTGTAGATCAATGAACATGATATCCATGTAATCAAGCTACAAAGTTGCTATTGAATATGAGTATTACACTGTTTTCAGTAGGGAACTCAATTGAAACCTTTCAAGTAGGAAATCCCCAACTTAACCGAGGAGTCAGTACTAATATTAAATAAGTACCAACCTAACTTAGCGATTAAGTCAAATATCCTCCCGCTTAGTACGCATACCCTAGCACCTACAATTCGAATCAAACCCACTTCAGATACATTTCTAACAAAGTTTTTGTGTTTTTCTCTCTCTTTGCAGATGGCTCATGTTGTTGGCGTGCCCAAACGTGATCCATGCCAGAAATGTAGTCTTCCAGTGTTTCTAGCGGAACGCTTGACCATCGGCAAAAGAGTCTATCATCGCACGTGCCTAAAGTGTGCCCGCTGTAGCTCCCAACTAACACCGGGCAGCTTCTATGAAACCGAAGTCGATGGCGAGTACTGCTGCGAGACATGTCCCGACGAGGAGACCACCCTGGAGGTGGACACGGAACTTGTGCTAAGAAATCCACCACCAGAGTCATACGATGCTGAGATCGCTGCTCGGCCTAAAACAACTGTACGCAGTTCGATCGCAGATCGTTTGGCATTCTTCGAGAAGAGCAAGGAGAATGACTCCTCTGCCAGTAGTAGCAGTAAACTTCTTCAGAAGAGTCTCAGCGATGAGGAAAAGTCTAAGAGCTTGAAGAGGATTAGCGGTGGCGAAACCTCGGCGCCGTATAAAATGAATTCTGCTCTCAGTAGTTTTATGAATGCCACTCTAGATGAAGCCGACGGTGGTGCTGATGATGAAAAAAAGGACGTGAGTTGGAATTCAGCACCAATGGACACATCTGAGAGTCTCGCAACCAGCAGTGATTCTGATGGCGAGGAGGAAGATGATGAAGAGAAACCACCTGAACTCCCTACCACCCTTCCACCTCGGCCAATGGAATCAAACACGTCGACCTTGGAACGAGAAAAAGTGCCTGAAAGCACTGGAGATCAACTGAAACCATTTACATCGACAGCACAGATCACGTTGAAGCCAGTTGAGGAGATACAGCCTGCCAGCACCAAGCATGATGATGATAGCAAAATTGAGAAGGCCAATGATGATGCACAAGTAGAAGAACCCCCATCCACCACATCAATGACCATTGCCACAACAGCAGATGATCTTAATCTAAGTAAATCTAAATCTAATTTTGTTACCAAAGATAATACCGAACATGATGAGCAGATGAGAACAACAAATGCGACAATAGTTGTGGAATCAACCGAATTGCCGCCACCAACGGCGTTGCCCGAAGAAACTACTGCTGCGGGTCCAGCAGAACATTTAGTCAAAGAGCACCACATGCAAGAACAAGAGGTGGCCGAACAAATGCAAGAGACGCCAGCATTAAGGGAAAAGCCACCTCTACGTCAACGACCAATAACACTTGACATTAAGACCAATTGCAACAGTGACATGGCAACGACGATGGTGGCCGGACATGAGGATGAAGAGACAACAAATCGCTTAAGTGTGGTGCGTGCTCGTCTACATCAATTCGAAGTAATTGCAAATAATAAGAATACTAACGATAATCTAATGCATAAAACCCCAGAGAACTCCTCTAGCGTTAACAATAGTAGTATTAAGTCAGAAGAAGAAAACGATATCATCAAACCTCCTGCGGCAGCACAACAACATGATGAGGAAGCAGAGATGCTAGTGGAAACAGTGTCATCTGCATCCTCCCATGTAGGCGAAGCTAAAGCAGAACTGGAGATGAAATCAGAAGAAGTGCCTAAAAATGATGAACCTGAAGAAGAAATCGAAAAAGAAACAGAAACTGTGTCAATTGAAGAAACTAAACATGAGCTACGGAATGAAGACACTAAGCCTGAACCAGCAGAAACTCTGCAAACGAGTCCCAAGAAAATAGTTGCAGTGGACATCCAAGTAGTTGATGTCGAAGCAAAGCAGCAAAACAAAGTCGAAGAGCAATCAAAACAAACTACAATGGAAGTCGAACACCCAGGCGAAGTAATTCCTCAGATCAAAAAGCCAGAGGAAGTGGTGCCGTTCACATCACCGGCAAAAGTCAACCTTGAATTGTATCCAGAAGAATTGAATCCCTTCAAGAGTGATGACGAGGATGATGATATTGCTCCCTTGCCTGTAGTTACACCAGCAAAGCCAGTAACACCCGCACCGCGGCGATCATTAAATACTGGCACACCATCACCAGCGACTTCTAGCAAGAAGGAGGACAAGGATCGCAGCCTAAACCCGTTCGATAGTTCCGACGACGAAGTTGAAATGGAGAAGAAGGTGAAGCCACCACGACCACCACCACCAAAAATTTCAAAGAATCCCTTCGGCAGCGAATCCGAAGACGGCGGTGACGAGAACTGCAACAGTACCAATGTGGCTAAGAAGGTACCAGTACCAGCGCCCAGGACAAATGTGTAAGTAGATTGAAGTTGTTTTCGTGCTATCTTGTTGTGGATGAGTTGATGATCAGATAGAGATTGGTTTGTATACGAAGTTGGCCGTTTCAGTATAAAGAAACAGCTGTAGTCAGTAGCTCTAATTTCGGAAGAGGTTAACGTGGCCTAAGCGCTGGTAGAGCAGTCGCCGGGGCCTTAGCCCCATCTGTGGAGTCAAAATAACCAGTTCGCCAATCCTTACCCTATCTTTCTACCTTTCATTAGCTTGTGCCCAAACCATATGTGCAAAAATTTGCTGAAGAAAACAACAGAAAAAAGAAGTCTCACAGTAGGCGGAAGTTGAAAATACTGCATACCAAACGTATTCATCTATAACGCCCTAAGATTGCGCAATACTATACAAAATTTCAAACAGGATGCATTATTATAAAAGTATTTATTTCCAAACTCTCTAGAAGCCTTATTGGTTCTGAGCAAGATTATATCTCTCTTTGAGGAATATTGTGCAAGGATTTAGTGTAGGAACTAGTTCTTTTCTCACATTTGCTATGCACTTCACCAACCTGCGCTTGCGGTACGTTCACGTACACTACTCAAAAGCAGACTTATTCTCTTATTTATATAACAGGCACCAACAAAACATGTTTCGGTTATGTGGCGTTCTGTCCCAGTACGCGCATTCAGAATCCACACTTTGAAATGGCTCTCCTTTATCATTCTTCGGCCCCCTTATATAGTTAGACACACACCTCTTAACATTTAGTATATTAATTGGGCACTTTAAATTATTCTCGAATCTGCACAGATTATCCCAAATGTGCGGGCGGTGTTCCAGCTTGTGTCACTGTTTTCCATTTCAATAAATCAGTTTAATTGTATGGCGGCTCTTTAATTTTTAACATTTTTAACCACATTAATGTGTTGAATTTCAATAAGCTAATGTGGGAGATCTGTTTACGCCATTATCACCACCTACGATCCCGTGGCTAGATTTCAGTTCTACACTAACGAGTTGATGTGCCAACGCGAGTTCTCACCGTAAACCTTGATCGATTGTTCGCTTTGTTTACACCAATTACTCTGGTTATATCATAATCTCCACATACATATATTATGTATGAATTTCCATATTTAAAATTTGACTTCCTGCGGATATACAACACACGTCTGTGTGAATCACTCGACATTTTCATCTCGCCACCTACTTGGTGGAGCGCCCACACACGGACAGTGGATACCACACTCAATTAACTCGACTCTCCATCAGTCCGTCAACCCGTAGTCTTTTCCCATTCAACTGTAATTTATCACAAATAAACGGTGAATAAGAGGAGTCACAGCAGATGCTCCTTGGGCGCAGTAAATTATGGTTCTCACTTGATAGGCAACGCAGCAGCATCAATTTTAATTTCATTCCCTGTGATCTGTCCATTGCAATTTCATCTGCTTTTATTTTTCGTTTAAAACGATGATGATTTGACAAAAGCAGAAGACAGTGCTGGTGATCGTGGGCTAAGAGATCCCATGAGTACATTGTGCACAGAATAATAGAATTAGAGGTGTGGACGATCCTTGTTAAGTTACGGATCAACTTTATCTATTTGGGCTGATAAAGATCGCTCTTTACTTTTGCTAGCATTCCCTAATTGATCTTTGAGTAGAGTTTGAGCAACCTAGAACACCCTTTCCACCGCACTCACGGTTCATTAAATGAATCACAGAAGTTGTGTAATGGACAGACGCTGGAGGTGGTTATTTGTTGCTTTTGTTACCTTGTACTCAATTTTTTTTTTCTTTCTTTGGGTCACCTAGATCACCACTAACTTTAACAATTAGTGCATGTGAAATTTTCACTTTACTCATTACTCACTATAGTGTTGTGGCCTCGTAAGGTTTTATAACCTATTTACAAGGCCTGTCGACCAACAAATGGGAAGATTCACTATTGTTTTCGTTGAGTGTAAGTGTACATTTAAGTAGCATTTGGTAGAGATTGCTATTCAGGCAAATGAATCCCAGTAGTTCAATCCGTGCACCTGAGATAGAAAGTATGTGTTAGATTGCATAAACGTTTTAAATTTACCCGGACCCTATCCGAAATCTAGACCATTTCCAAGTTAACCACACTCTTCGATTGCACATATTTCGCAATTTTTACGACACAATTATTTTGACACACATCTCGAACCCAAGATCCAAGTCTTCCTAGTCTTTTCACACTTCTTTGTACTGCTATTTTAGCCGCACGACGGTGCCACCTCTTACAAGAATTATAATTTACGAATATTAGCCCTAAATATTCATTTCGACAACGCAATAGCCGCGCTACATCGTTCCAAATGAATCCCACTCCAGTTGCTACGCATCATTAGTTAGGAGCAAAACTCTACAAACAACTGTTGCATAAAGCTCAATATAATCGAGATTCAATAAAATAAGCCATCGCGTTCCAGTTCAGTGTCAGTTACTTGCACTCATTTGCATTTGTTTATCACATATTTTACGCCGGACTGGTGTTGAATCTTTTTTACGTCTATGTTTAAACAAGATGTCGCTGGTAGTTGAAATATGATGCTTTTGCGTATGGTCAAATAGTCAAATATGCGCCTTAAGTCGCATAACAATGTGTCAACACTCTACCAAAGTTTCCGTTAGCATTATGCAATCTAAGGCAGACGACACCTTTTACCTTAAGGGTAATAAAAAGCCATTCACCTCTCGAATCAGCTCCACTTCACTTACTTGGGTCAACAAAGTAGGTTTCGACAGGGAAAACAGCTATCACTGACCTCTTCTTCACTCAAGATGCAAAAGTGCATCTTATGCGTCCAATTAGTCAGTGCAGAACTAAGCAGTATAGACCTCTGAGACCTTTTGCAACGACAACCACACAAGTTTTTCACTCAATACAAACCCATACATAGAGAGCCAGCTAGCACTATGGGAAGTGGTTCGTTGCGGCAGTGGCTATTAAAAATGCAAAACAGTTAGGCAAACCCATTCATCTAGCCCAGACCACATCTAACTACTGTAGTAGCACAACCTTATCGTGTTGAAGAAGCCCTCGTCTTGATCGTTGTGTTATTGTCTCTCTGGTAGCGTTTTGTGTGTCTGTTCATTGTTGTTCAACTGGTAATGGCTTTTGTTGGTGTCATTTAGGTGGATCTGGCTGCGCCTATTCTTCCTCCACACCACAGTACTGAAACGGCTACCGAGTCGCGCTGAGGTCTATTTTTCTCTTGAATTCTTCCGCCTATCATCGTCGTCATAATTGGTCGACAGTGCGCGGTTGTCTCTCACTCGAAGAACCAATTTGGTTGTGGATTAAAATTGTTTGTTGCGGTGTTCTTGTTTGAATTGTCTTCGCTCTGTGACCACATTCGCTCAATAGGATTCAGTGAGTCAGTGAAGTTGGCGGTGCTCTATGCAAGGGCAAAGAAGGGAAGCAAAACGTGATTTTCATTTAAATTTCCTGGAATAGTTCATTGTTTCCGCTTTATTAGTGTCCAGCTATACTTCCCATTCCGGTATCAAAATAGCAAACGGTTGCACGGTCGTCTCTCTGGTCATCAACCTATAATATTGTGTGTCTGTTCAAAAATGAATATCTTCTGCTTGTGTCGAAAATGCTAAAATACAAATACATTCCACCTCATAAACTCAGATCGCTCTCGCAAAATCCGACGCCAGAGCCAACACCTCGTCTCGGACAGAAGCTACCGAATCACTATATATCACCGCTCAATAACTCTGGTGATTTCTATGGAAGCAATTCGTCACTTGGCAATACACCCTACAGTTTGCAGAGGAACGCCGATGTGCGTGGATCGAACAACTCGCTAACCTCGTCAACAGGAACAATTCGTTCAAGGAAATCTCGCAAAGCACCAGCTCCACCACCGCCCGTTAAGGAGCTGTTCCCCTCTACAGAGACCATTGACAGTAAGAAGTCATCACCCTGTTCCAGCAATTCAGCCACCCCACATCAGGGACGTAAAAAGCGTCCAGCACCTGCACCGCCTAAGCCAGCACGACTTCTTGACCCAGCAATAGTTTTGGCAACGAAAATCGATAACAACAACGATACCGGTCCAAAAAACTCGCTTAGTTACCCTCTGCAGAGTGATCTCGATAAGTTATCTGACGAAGAGAAAGCTTTGTTGGAGGGTAATCGCTTGGCGCAAACAGGCGAACAACGTCACGAACCCGATGAATATCTGGACAGTGTCAATTCAGTGCGAAAACTAGTTCCACTGGACTTAAGTTTGGTCTCGGACTCGGAGGATCTGATAAAACAAAACGAAGACGACAATGTCGTCTATAGACGGACAATTGTTCCGCTAACCATTGCGTCACCAACACACGATGAGCCGGTATCTCACGATCGCCAATTGGAAAAAATGAAAGACAACAAGGAGGCACAGAACCGCAATCGCCAGAGTCAGGTGTCGTCGGGCGCAGAAGATTCCGATCCACTCTACAATAAATCATCGCACGGCAAATGGAAGCGTCGTAAAGGACCAGCGCCGGCGCTGCCCATACCTCCGAGAAAAGTTCTTCAAATGTTGCCACTGCAGGAGATACGCCATGAGTTGGACATCATTGAAGTCCAGCAACAGGGTCTTGAAAAACAGGGTGTGATCTTGGAAAAGATGATTCGGGATCGATGCGAAGGCAAGAATGGCGAATTGGATGCGGTCGATGGAAACACGGGGACGGGTGGGCATCCACAAAATTCCAAGGAAGTTGAGGATTTGATATTGCAGCTGTTTGAGTTGGTCAACGAGAAGAATGAATTGTTCCGAAGGCAAGCGGAACTGATGTATCTGTAAGTTGAGCAGCGAAAGAAGTCCCACGGTGTTGGTTAATAAATTTAATTTCTTTATGCATTTTCAGACGTCGTCAACATCGTTTGGAACAAGAACAAGCCGACTTGGAATATGAGATTCGTGTTCTAATGGCTCAGCCGGAAAGAAATAAGACCGACACGGACAAAGCGCGCGAAGAGGCACTTATCGCTCGAATGGTGGAAGTCGTTCAGCTGCGTAATGAAGTTATCGAATGTCTTGAGATGGACAGACTAAGGGAAGCCGAGGAGGACTTGGTAAGTTGAAATCATTTCGTTACGACTTATAAGCTTCTGGCTTGGATGGTATACTCTTCTATCTTCGAAATGTCTCTTGTGGAATTTAAATGTTTAATCGGTTCGAACTGCGTAAGGTTGTGATTGCAGCCCCTGTTTGTCCCAGCCGATAGTCGCTTGAGGTGTGTCTTTGTTGGCGACGAAAACTGAAACCATTAATATGCTGACGAAATCGTGCTACCTCCTTATACCTTATGATTTGGTTCTGAACCCAGACATATGTGTATTCTGCAGTATTAAGGCCTATAGTTTTACTACTACGGAGTATTTTTTTCATCCACCGTCAATTACAAGACTACATTTTAATACATTTCCTCCCTTTCAGAGTATCAAACAAAGGCTCGAACTTCATTCGGCTAACCGAGAACAGGAGATGAACCGACACACCTTGAGCAAACTCTCCAAAAAGGAAAAGAAAAAGCAAAAGGAAACCAAGAAACTTGGCAAAAGCAAGAAACTTGACGCGGATAAGGTAAGTGCACCCCACCTCCAGTGTCTCCGATTCCATTTAAACTCGCAACTCCTCCACAGGACGCTGACGAATCCGAATTAAGTGTAGAAAAGGAGAAATCCAAGAAGAAAAAGAAGAAGTTCCTCTTCTAGAGCCTTTGCAATGGATTTTGTTTTGAAACTTTTGGACTGAAGTTGGCTGCTTTGTTTCTACAAATGGTTACTAACTGATCTTAGCAATATGCTCCGCGAAAGGCACATACGGGCACTTAGTAGCCAACCCAACAATATCAATATAATCCTTTAGGCCTACTACGTACACCCTACTTGTGATAGCTTGCATTGCATGTATATTTATTCGAAACAATTCTTTTTTATAATTCGTCAAAAGCACTAAACTTAAATTATTAACATACAACTCGATTTGTCCCCAACAATGGGCTCATCTTCATTTTGGAAAACACAAAACTGTACAAGTTCGATTCTCTTCTTTTGTTTGTCATAATTTTTTTTTTTTTTGTTTCAATTTGTTTTTATTTTATACTATATTAACGTGTACAAGTAAAAATCTCGTGGTCCCACATATAGCCGCTTAAAATTGATATGTATTTGTATATTTAGCATTTAATTATTAAACAAACAAGAAAAACTCATTTTATTTGAGCCAGCAAAGAGTGCATTGTCTTTCATTAAACGTTTTCGTTTTTTTATGTTTGCCTTTTCTACTCTGTTATTTTCTATTTTTTTTTTCCTTAAAATATGGAAGTAAATAATAAAACAAAATCATTACAGTCTTAACACTAATTATTAAAACAAAAAACAAATATATCATAATTTTAGTTGTTTATATACGTATTAAAAAGAAAAGGTAAAAAAATTAATTTGTTTTTTTTTTTGTCTGCCTTTTGTCTATTATTATTATTATATTCTCGTTTCTTGTATAAAGTGAACAATAAAACAAACAAAAAATTATATTTTTATGTTGAATAAAAATTGAAATATCGGTTTTTATTTTAATCCTTCGAATCGGGAATGTGTTTGGTGGGACATTTCACCGTGGAAAGACATAATTTTACAATGGGTTATCATCATCATAATATTATGTGGCCAACTTCAATAGTATCTCAATTTCCAAACACACGAGGAAGTACGCGCAACGATTCAGCCAGATTGATTCGATTTATTATTGAAATGATAAACCACAAGAAAACTTCTGCTAATAATGAAATGTGAAAGGCACTAAAGGCGCAGCCATTCAATTCGCGCAACACCAGCGATAGAGAGCTGTCTAAGGGGAGGGAAACAAGCCTCCAGTTCTTCCGGGCCGGACAGTAAGCCCACTGAACTAAATGGGATATTTTATAAAAATCAGTAGAAAGACACTCCTGAGCTAAAAACGTCTAAACTTCAAATTAGTCAGTAGTTTTTCGAAACGAAATTTCCCTAGTCCTTTCAAAACATCAACTTTGATTTGCCAAACCTAAATTCAATGGATCTACCATTCCGCCATCCAACTGACAGTAGTTATCAAATTCATCGTACACCGTATTTCAGGCAGATGCATCGCAAGGACTCTGATCAATTAGATCGTCTAAAACAGGCATACGAAAACGTTCATAATTTTAACGAAAAACCCATACAGGCTCAGATTAAAAAACTTCGACTCGGCAAACTCTTACGCCGCATACGACAATCGTTGACCAGTTCCAAATCAACTCGGCCACGTAATGAACATCAGTCGCCACAAAGTACCGCTGAACAAATTCGCGCCGGAGAACTGGCCAAAGCACGTCAGTTAGGAATCGATTATTGTCGGCAGAACCTTGATATACCCACGCCGTTATTAAGCTTCCTGGATAACCAAAAGCATAAACGAATACAACGACAGCTACGGGAGAAGTCGCGTCTTGAACGCCGATTAGAGTATGGAAACAGCGAATCGCAGAAGAATCGTAAGTCTCACACTCGTCAAATGCATAAATGCTTAGTGCTGGACTCTTCTTCAATGACCGAACAAGGACTACGCAATCTTCAAAGAAGCAAACCCAAAGAAGATTTCATAAAGTTTCTCGTTCATTGTCTTTCCACTGACAAACCAAATCCAAATATTTTGAAGGCGTTTGAAGAGATTCTTCAGTCTAAGAACGACTTGTACTCGGATTTACAATCAGCTATTAACCAACGGCTACATTTCATTGAACGCTACCGAAGATTCATACAGAAACTGTCCAATCTTGCTACCAAAACAGTGCCAAAAGCAACACTCCAGGTATTGAACGATGGTTCTTTTGAAAGTTTCAATTCCAAGACCAATATTATGCCTCGGTCTAAGTCCCCTGAAGCCTACATAAGAACCTATCGGTATTCGGAAGAAGATGATTTCCTCCCACCACCATCAGAGTCACTATTAAGAATACCGGATTATATCGATGCTGAGGAACTTTCCGAAAATGTTGAAGCTCCTCCACCTCTACCAAAGGCTAGGTCTAGCCATTTATCGACCAAGTTCAAGAGTAATCTTCCAACAGACTCCGCTATAAAGATGTCCTTAACACAAAAGTTTGGTGACATCATTAGGGATACCGTTCGCCAAGAGTCCGTTGTGATATTGGCCGGTCTTGCGAAAGCCATTAAACATTAGGGGTGTCAAAAATCATTTCGGTTTGGGCCAAAATATCTAGAACCAATTTTTATTCAAATGTGCATCAGATAAATTTCTGTTTCTGATTTTATAAACTGAAATAAATTTGTCAAGTTTATCAATAATTAATTTCTATTTAATTAAGGGCATTCGAAATATTTTCCAATTTTCGACGAGTATGGGGCTGAAAAATAGCATCAAAATGTATAACTTGAGAACTTAATATAATATTAAACTTACATAGTCATAAAAAGACGAAATGCAAAACAAGTTTACGTCTGAATAACTGTTCTGCTACTGACTCGTATGCCCTATTATGCTAAAAAGTGTTGAAATTATCGGCTAAATAGCTTTGCCCTTGCTGGATAATATTAAGTCGAAAGTACACTTTTGAGCTTAACTTGAAAAGTTCTGTAAAAGCTTCAATTCACCTAATGAAGTAAGCAAACCAAAAAGTTTTATAAAATTTGTATATTTTCTTAGAACGCGTTTGTTTTCTAACTTTTTACAACATTTATGGCAGTAACCTCTTAGCACAGCTTAATCCTTCCAATTTCATTCTATAATTAGCAAGTTTTTGTCGACAATTTTATTCTAATAGCAACGACATCTGTCCGTCGGACAATTTGAGCGATAGTTGAGACAATTGTCTAAACAATAAACATCAGCACCTTCACGTCCTTCCAATTCTCCGATAGCTTCGCAGGTTTGCCTTAAACGAACATAAAAAACTATTATACACCACGTTAAAAAAGAACCACTTAAAATAATACTTACGGACAATGACAGGCACTCTCGGGACAATTAGGGGGGTATCTCAGGCAATTCGCCTCACACCACCCACTCATGCCAGGTAGCGAACGGAACGCACGTGATGGCAAACAAACTTGATCGCTGAAATCAGATTAGAAAAAAAATCTTCAATTCACTTTCCAAATTCTATTCGACAAAACTGTAGTCATCTTTGGAATTCTGAAATTTGTGGAAATAGTAATTTTTGAAATTTTCCAAAATAAAACAAAAAAAATATGCCAGCGGTTCAAGCAAAACTCAAACTAGAAGCTAAAAATCCTACTGATGAGGAGAACGCCAAAGCGATGCTAACAAAGACCAAGGGTATGTAAAGAATTAACGATCCGTTCAGTTTTCAGTGCCATTTCAATTTAGATCGAAACCCGTCTCGTAAGACCGAGGTTAATTGGGAACGGCTAAGCCAACCAAAGCGAAAACCTGATATCGTTCCTGAGTTGGACTTCCATCCGTTTAAGTCTCAACATAAAAAGTCCAAAGAGGACGGCGCTCCAAGAGCAAATAAAGCCTCATCGACACGAAAAACCACAGCCTCCATGTCCAAAAAGCGTCAATTGGATGTTGGAAACGCCTATTCGAAATTTAACTCGGAGCACCAACAAGCCAAGCTCTCAACTAATCGCGGTGTCCAAAAGACTCATCCTGGGAACAACTACCTTTCGCCAAAGGAGGAGACGAACAACTCGCTCCTCAACGCTGAGAATATAAATCCAAACGAACTGTCGGAAAATTTCTTGGAATGTAACGATGAGGACACATTTTTCCGAACACAATACGCCGATTTTGAGAGCTTCTCGGAGTATGACTTCCAAACACCTAAGCTATTCGAGGACTTTGAATTGCCGTCTGTGGCATCGTTGGAGTCTGCTGCTACTAAGAAAAGTCCAGGAGTTCTTCGTCACTTTAAGGAACTTCTACTTCAAGAGGAAAGTTCAAAGACAAACCTCTTGGGACAGACCGAGGTAGCTTTGCTCAAGGACATTGTACAGGCCGACGAGCGGCATCAGCAACTCCAAAGAGACGATTACAAGCTGCTGAAGGAGATTCTGTTGGGTCAGCTAAAGGAAATCTCACAACAAGAACGTGTGATTAAAATCGCCTTGAAAAAGATTCGAGGTCAACGTAACACAGAAGTTGAAGTTACCAATTTTAAAGTTGTTACCGCGGAACAGCCAATGGAAGACACCATGCTTACTCCGAAGTCAGTGAAGGGTATTTCAGCTAGGACCAATGGCAGCGATTGTGTCACCAAAACCAGACAACAAGTGGACGTTATATTCAAGAATGTCCCATCTCTTGAAAAGGAGATCAGAATTCTGCGCTCCATGGGGTTGAAGCTAGAGGAAACCCTAAAGAAGTCCGAAAGGAAGGTCTCTGCACGAGAAAAGCAAAAACGAAACATCGTTCTGCACACCAGGCAGGTGATATACTTCAGACACTGCATAGGCATTCCTATTTTCCGAGTTACATCCAAGGCTATCCAATCAGTCATCGACATAGCCCAAGAGTTTCAGATTCGCCTTCAAACCATCAACGAACTTAGACACGAGAAGGAGTTCTTCATCGCCGACCTGGACGAATTCACACTGCAGCGGACTAATTTTGACAAGCTTAGTCGAAGTCCCGAGTTGCTACTTCGAAGACTGAAGCCATTCACTAAGGAATCCAAAGTAAAATTCAACTTGATCGAACAGGACCCTATGTTCTTGAATCATTTCCTTACTAAGATGTGCAAAATTTATTCAGAGACTGCCGACAGTCGGGAGGTATACATTCCAAAAAAGGTCAACGCGTTACAGCTCACTACTGGTGGTGGAGATCAGCCAGATATTGCAGAGATTCTGACAAAACTAGAACCACCGGAACTTGAAAAGATTCCGTCCAAGGGTTCATTGACACAAAAGAAGAAGAGAGTCCAAAAGCAGCGAAAAAAACCTTTGCTGGAGGACACGCACGTAACGCCCAAGAACCGATTGTTTCGAAATGTCTTTATTGGAGCTGTACAACTCTCGTTACTTTTTACGGTTATCAGCGCCATCTTGTATCCGGAAGTTATATGCATTATCTGATGTGTTACGATCGATTTGATGCCCCATTTTGTTTCATGGTAGGTTTGCCACCCTGTAAATTATTGAGTTGCAACTACTATTAAATAAAAATACAACCACAATAAGAATAGTCATATTTTTAAATTTCTGCTGCATTAAAAATCCTTCCTGTTTCTTTGGTAAGGAAACACAATTAGTCCCTAAGAACCCTACGAAATGGGCTATAAGAAAATAAGAGTAAACAGTATTTTCTGTATCTACAAAAATAACCAAGCTTACTCCACCGCCGCATATTAAACATCAGAATGTTCTGCAACTCCACTATCATCCATCACAGGCGACAACAACTACAAAAGCTTGCTAACAACCATCAAATTCGTGTGTCCAACACCAAGCCATTAAATGAAACACAACTCATTTGTATTGTATAGTAACACAAGTTTATTTGAATCCCAAAATGAAAAGTAAACCAATTAACCGAAACCAATAATAAAAATATAACAAAAAATAAGTTCAAATAAAAGAGTTTAGCATCAGCTTAAGCAATAGTTATACATTTTAGGCTGTAAAATAATAAGTTTTGCCAATTTACATGACTTATTGAATTGAATTATTGAAAAGTAGTGTCTTGTTTAATTTGATGACCAAAGATGGAAATATTTTCAGATGAACTATAGTGAGGTTATAAGCAGTGTTTTTTTTTTACAGGTTATGCGAAAGCTTCTACAAAAGCTCTAATTTTATCTAATTTTTTTAATGGCGATTGCTAAAATAAAGTACAAATATTTACAAAATGTTTAAAAATGATTTGCAATTGTTTTTAAAGAAAAAAGAAAATAATGTCCGTATTTATTTGTTACTCACCGTACAATCAAGGGGAAGACATTGTTATCGAGTGGCGCACGATAGTCTCTGTAGTAGAGTAGGTATGGCGACTTGTTGTTCACGAATGCTGGTGGAACGCCACCTCCGGTATTCGATACGATTGCAATGTCCGCACAATTTCGGAAGGTTTCTGAAAATGCACAGTGGACATCGGAACGCTTTCGATTAAAGTAAAGAAATGTTGTAGACTCACCTGCTCGTCCACAGCCAACTGCTTCGGTACCGTTTGAGCAGGTGCCCCACATGTTGCCGGTGTAGTAGGTCCATTGGAGGACGCATTGCGTGCATGTGACGTAGGGCGGTAACCGTACTCGATACCGGAAGATATCCTTCTTCTTGGCTTCGGTGGGAATGAAGAACCGATGCTCTCGAGTGCTGGAAATGAACAGTGGATACCGATCGAAACACTCTTGGGTTGCCTCGTAACGCGGATTGTTGTTGGGACAGAGGAACATTTCAAATCGTCCATAATGGTTGGCTGTTAGTTCGACCTCGACGTCAATTTCCTGGCGGAGAAAGATGCAAGCAATCAAAAGGGAGTTTGGTTGGAGCGCACCATAACAAACTAACATTTGGCAAAAGAGCGTGCATACTTGTAGGCGGAAATAAAATAGCGCACTGTTTGAAAATCGGTTCGTGTTATAAATAGAGGTAGTAAAATCATGTGACTGGTGTAGGGGATACTGGGATTAGTTGCAGACAGTTTTATTCTCAGAGACTCGAAAAAAAATTCCCAGTGAAATAGTTCTTAACTGTTTTTGAATACAGGGTTAAAATAGCTCTTCTTGATGATCCCGAAATTCGTAACCCTTCGCTACTAGAAGATTTAAGATATCATTAGTCTACTTCTACTAGTCTCTCTCAGACAGTGTCGCGTATTAGGTCAATTAAAAGGACGTAATTGGTTTTAAATGTATGCTTAGCGAAAATTAAGGACTGTAGGTAAACTGGTTAAATAACGAAAGGGCAAAAAAGAAAAGAAGACTTATCAGATCGAGTCGAGTGCAAAAAGCGGGAGACTCAAAGCGCATGGGTCGAGCTGTCATTTGTGACAGTGATTTTTAGGTTTGAGTGCGTTCGACTGCTTAAACCGGTTCGGCGTCAACAGACAGAGACTCTTCAAGGTTTAGGCGCCCGTTGAGACTGATTACAAGGTTTTGAATATGTAAAATTTGATTTTGAAGATTTTAAAATGGGCTCAGTCGTGCCTCGTACTTAGCTAACCTTAATACCCACGCAGCAATGTCTACAAAACTTATTAAAGGACTAGATAAACATACGTATCTGTTCATCTTCTCAGCACGCCGACGCCGACGCTTCAGTTAACTTCAAAAGATGTCTTAAGTTATATCCAAAAAGAAGAGTTCTTAACTTACTAGGGGTTGTTAAGCTAGTTATTTAGGAACTCCTCTTAAAAGGAAGAACAGTATACAAAGACAATAGCACCTAAGTCAGGTTCGCAAGATTGAGGCTTATATTCAAGTCGCTGTCAACCGCTGTAAGAATGGCAATTGGACGTTTTTCAACCATCGTAGATGCATGCCTTAAGTATAACTCTTAGTTTTTACCGCTTTGAGAAGTAAGACAATCTTGTTCGTATCGGAATTATAGCGTCAAGCTTAAAGTATATCAGAAAGGCTATATCAAGCCCAGTAATTATTTCATGGAGCCTAGCACGTATACTACATCACAAGCTATTATAACCCAGTAGCTTCAAAACTTATTCAACTTGGAGTTTGGGGTATGCCAAGTTTATGCCTAGTTTATTACTAGTCTAATTTTCTTCTTAATCATTCTCTGGCCTTCTTCTTTTAAAAGCTCTTTTCACAGCCAACTAAAGGTTAACTTCCGTTCCCCATTAGCAACTGCATCTGAACTTTATTCACATTTTAACACTCAGCCTTCCACTTTTACAGTCTCTCTGAGCATTTTTATCAGGTACTCTATCCTTCCTGAATGATATCAATATCCCATTTGCGCAATCTCTTATTTTCTTTGCTATGATATGACATATCATTTTTTGAGGGTTTGACAATTAGACGAAGGGAAAGGTTGACTTCCTCTAATAGCCAATCTTTCTAATGAATTTGTAAACCTCATACCTTCGATCAATAACTTTAAAGTCTGTCTTTATGTGGCATGCATGCGGGCTTTTAAAATACTTTTGAAAATGCCTGCGCACGCAAACAGGGACGTTTTAACATTTCTCTTTTTTACCGCGATCCGCGACTAAAGACTTTTCCCAGCAATCTTTGGGATTTCACAAAGGAAACCTGACTTTAAGTCGTTTCTGAGCAAGAACTGAGTCACTCCTAATCTAAAATAACAACTTATAGATATAAAAGTTCTTAAATCAATAAACAAATGAACAACTCGACAAACCTATATGCTCGGCATAAGTCTTACGAATCGAAACTTGCCTAGGTACACTATTTACCCACTCATACGTTGCTCGCAAAAGCCCTCTTCACCGTCGAATTTTTATATAAACTCATTCGGAATGCCATGCAGTTTGCTTATCAAGTCAAGTAGTTTGCTTATCTCTTAAGCCCTGAAAGTAATACGCAACCCCAGCAACACGAAACAAACCTTTAAAAAGCCTCACCGTTGCGTTGAGTAGTTTGTGTCCAGTCGTTGTATACAATGAAGTCGTTTGCATTTATATCGGTCTTAGGCATAAGCCTTTTGAGTTCATCCTGCCTGGGCTGTGAGGCACCCAGCAGTACTGCAACTAATCCTGAAAAAGACTGGTGGCAGACCGCTCAGTTTTATCAAATCTATCCTCGATCGTTCAAGGACTCCGACGGCGATGGTATTGGCGATCTAAACGGTATCATTTCGAAGCTCGACTATCTCAAGGAAATCGGTGTGACGGCAACATGGCTCTCTCCGATCTACAAGTCACCGATGGCTGATTTCGGATATGATATCGCTGACTTTTTTGACATCCAAGATGAGTACGGAACTTTGAGTGATTTCGACAATCTCATCGCAGAGGCTAAAAAGAGAGGACTGAAGGTCATTTTGGACTTTGTGCCGAATCATTCGAGTGATGAGAATGTTTGGTTCATCAAGTCGGTCAATCGCGAGAAGGGCTACGAAGACTTTTATGTCTGGCACAATGGCAAGCCGGATCCTAACAACCCCGCAAAGAGACTTCCACCCAATAACTGGGTGAGCATTTTATGAATCGCTGTAGAGCTTCGTTTGAGACAGGTTCTTTGTAGCTTCAAGCCTTCCGTGGCAGCGCTTGGGAATGGAACGAGAAACGGCAACAGTTTTATCTGCATCAGTTTGCTACCAAGCAACCGGACTTGAACTATCGTAATCCGGAAGTTGTGGCTCAGATGAAACGTGTGTTGACCTATTGGCTTGATCGAGGTGTGGCTGGCTTCCGAATTGACGCCGTTCCATGGTGTTTCGAAGTGGCACCCGATGCAGATGGCAACTACCCGGACGAACCTGTCAGTGGTCGTACTTCGGATCCAGAAGAGTCTGCTTATCTGAGCCACATATACACCCAAGATCAACCGGAGACAGTGGATATGGTCTACCAGTGGCGTAAGCTTTTGGACGACTATAAGAGGATTTACGGCGGCGACACAAGGGTTCTGCTCATCGAAACTTACTCGCCGCTGGACTACGTCATGAAGATGTACGGCAATCAGACGACAGATGGCGCTCAGATACCTTTTAACTTCCAGTTCATTTTGCAAGGCAATTCGAGCTCCAATGCGCAGAAGTATGAAAGCATCATTAAGCAGTGGTTCGAGAAAATGCCTTCCGGAAAGACTCCAAATTGGGTGGCAAGTTAATGAAACTCATAAGGATAAAAACCAGGTTGAGTGAACCTCCTTTCAGATGGGTAACCACGACCAGAGACGAGTCGGCAGTCGATATGGTAAGGAACGCATCGACACCATGAATATGATCCAAATGATTCTACCCGGAGTCAGTGTGACTTATATGGTGAGTAAAAATCTATTCGATTTGGCACTTCTGATGGAACCTTTGTTCAGGGTGAAGAAATAGGCATGCTGGACGGAAAGATCTCATGGGCGGACAGTCGCGATCCTGCCGCTTGCAACTCCAATGAACAAATCTACGAGAAGTTTACCAGGGACCCAGCCAGGACACCATTCCAATGGGATGGCTCAACCGCGGCAGGTATACATAGACAATTTTTCGCAAGAAAAAATTATTTTAACTTCTTCTGTTGAAGGTTTCTCGACAAACAATAAGACGTGGCTGCCAGTAAATCCAGACTTCACGGAGGTAAATGTGAAAAACGAAAGAGGTGCTGCCAAAAGCCATCTGAACATTTACAAGGCGTTGGTTGAGTTGAGGAACACTGATGTCCTGAAGTATGGAGACCTTCAGTACGGTTTGGTGGGCGATGCAATTTTGGTTATAAAGAGGTGGGTTCAAAAGGCATCTTGTGGGATTTCTAATAACCCGTTGACATGTAGGTCATACAGAGGCAAGACGTACGTGTTTGCGGCAAACATTAATGGGGCATCCTTAACAGTCGATTTGACCGCAAATGCAAGGTTAGTTATGCCGGTTTCTCTGAGGTACAAGGTGGTCAGTTTGGACTCAAACAAAAGTGTGGGGTAAGTGTTGTGGACAATGGCCTCAATTTGAGGTGAATTAATTCGGTTTTTCTTTCTCTTAGGGGTGCTGTGGCTATAAGCGGCTTGTATTTTGGCGCCTATGAAGCTGTCATTTTGGAATCATTGTAATGGGGGTTATTCGGAGTTTGGTTTGTTGTTAGAAATAAAGGCGGATGCCAAAGAAGTCGGTACTACTAAAATAATGTCTATATGTTGTTTTGAAAAAGACTTTGCCCCAAGTCAACACAAATGCCTTGCGTCGCAAAGCATTTCTTTCGCCACAACTTTTCGAGTAAGTTATCATTCACTCCTTATGTCAGCAACTTCACACCCAAAAGTGCTCCGACATTAAATGTGTCACATAAACAAACATCTCTTTTCCCTCACCATGGTGCACTTAAACTTTTCCCCAACACAAATAACCTGATGAATTAACTTATGCTCGAAGATGAACTCACCTGTCCAGCGGCATAATACCGCGAAATGATTCCTTTGGCGAATTCGCCACCAGCCTCATGGGGACGCGGTGACTTCACGTGATACGCATCGCCACACACTCCGCACTGGCCAGCGTTTTGTTCCCATTGTACTGCATAGCCGCCACAAAAGAGCTCATTGTCGTTGTAGTTGACGGGATTCGGATAACCGAATCGCCACATAGCGTTTCGTGCTGGAGGATCCATTAGTCGTCCATGTCCGACCACCAATGGCAGCATGCTTGAGAAGATCTTTTTTTTTAACAAAAGAGATACCTTCATTTATCGATTCAGGGTCTTCCTTGTTGTACTATATAAGCTTACCTGTAACAGAAGTGGCAACAGCATCAGGTTGCTGGCCACTGTTGCAGAAGCGGTCATCGTGTGTTTTCTTTGTCGCCCAAGTAAACTGCTCATCTGGAGAGAAAAAAAAAATCGAAGCAGAAAGAAAGATATCATTAAAACCCTTGTTTAGGTTGAAGTTTGTTTTGTGGATACAAATTGATGAAAGCAACTGGTTTCGGTTCTGTAAACAATGCCCCTCAGTGGGAATGGAGGTGACCAGACAACAGGGTTATGGCGGCTGCGAAGTGCAAGGTCGCTCGAGCCTCGGGGTGATATTATTTCTTGAATGAAGTGGTGATTGATCGTCTCAACGGGTTGTATTCTCAATGCAAATCAGAGATAGGCAGAGTCGGCTGAATGACTCGATCCGCCAGTGTTAGAGTCAATAAACTTATCAAACAGAGATTGGTCATCCGAAATTCAGTATAGAAGACTTAATTTATGGTTCAGATTTATGGAGTAGATTACCTATATTATATTGGGATAACAGTGTGTGGGACAAGTATGTTACATCAGTGAGTTTGGTAGCTGATGGTAAATATTTGGTTGTTGAAATTTAAAGTGCGCGCAAGATATCCTATGACATTGTTAATAAGGCTGAAAAAATCTATAGTTTTTGCCCTTTTAACAGCTTTTGAATTGTTGCTTTCCTTATAAAATACTAGCTGACCCGGCAAATGTTATTTTGCCAGATGAATTATTTCTAGAGTGTGAAAATATATCTTATTTATTGTAAGTGTGGGCGTGTGTGGTATATGAAAGCAAGAGGCATGGAGCGCTGTGAACGTTGACGGAATGTGAAAATAACAACACACCGAATACTATTTTTTTCAATTTATTGTAACTTTTTTTTTAAATTATATATTCAACGAATTCTGAAAATATTATCTAGTCAACAATATTAATCTCTTAGTGCAATGGAGTGTACAATATTTTTTGTCATTCCATCTTTAGCTAACAAAAAAACTAGATGGTCTGTCCACTCGAGAGCATGCCACGTATAATTGTCCCTGTGAAAAACATGCTGTGCTGAAATCTAAGCCACAAACAGACATTGTTTGGCCTTGAGTCTTATTAATTGTCATTGCAAATGCCAATCTAATGGGGAACTGAATGCGTTTAAATTGAATTGGCACATCTGTGGGCATAATAGGGATTCGTGGAAGTAATATACTTTCCAAAGAAGCCCCTCTACGTCGTGTTGGGTGTTGCATTGTTCGCTTTAAAAAAATGTACTTAATGGTGAAAAAAAGTATAATGCGTTTGTTTATATTTTATTTAAGTTTTACTTCTTTTGGCGCATTTGGATGAGAGTAAATTTAGTGAGCTGCGCGCACAGAAAACGACAGGATAAATTGAATTCAAAATAATTATATATTTTTACTTAAATAATACCTTTTTGATTGATTTGATCATTACAGCATTTTTATTATTTTTAATTTTTTTCATACGCCAAAAAGTATAACTTCTTCTACATAAGTACACACCCATTTTGTTTTTATTTAGCATACCCTTCAATATATTTCTCTTTTGGAACAGATTAGAATTACTCTTCAAATCAATAATTGTATTAATTATTTATAAAATAGGAATGAATCATAACAGCCCTGCATATTAATAATAAATTTACTTGAGAATTGCACTTTAATAGTAAAATGATATTTGTAAACCTATGATGAAAAACAGTATAGTATTAAAGTGTTTAGTTATCTTTTATTATTTAACCTACCTTTCACAATATTTTTCCTTTATAGAATAATACAGTGGAAATACTCTTAATATTAATAAGTATTATCAATACTTATAGCACTGCAAATTTATAATCAATAATTCAAAAGTAGGGGTTAATGGTAGGAGGGTGAAAATTAAGGACTGAATGTATTTTTTAATGCCACACCATAAAACAAAAAAACAAAATTGTCCAAAAAATTAAAAAAAAACAAAAAACATTTTTGGGGTGAGCGGCTCACCGTGAGTTATAAACATATTCTCAGACCCACTGAATGTACATATAAAAATTCATCAAAATCGGTCGAGCCGTTTCGGACGAGTATAAACACTAAAACTGTGACACGAAATTTTTATATATATTGAATATGAATAAATAGAAAGGGTAAGTGAAGTGACGCCAATTCGCGATTGAAAGATTTGACAGCTGTCTGTCTATTATAATTATAAGCAACTAGTCCAAGAAACATTCCTTGGAAAATTGTTTTGCATGTATTATTTTGAATGAAAAGTTCTCTTGTACTTTCCCACGGACTATGATGAAATTTGACACAAAAAACAAAAAAACTTAAGGGTGTCATTAAAACTTCTTAACAGTTAACTTTATACCACTGCAGATTAAATAAAATATAAGTACACATTTTCGGCAACCAAAATATTCGTTCTCGCATTATTTATCCACCAACTGGTCTTTGATTTGCATTTTGTTGACTTCGCGTGACATAATTAAGCCTATAATGCTTACGATGCCGCATAATCACAGACTTGATGACAATTTTCAGATCGCCCATAAATAAATATATCGCCAACCATTACTCATACAAAATGACCATCAGTATCGCCTAGAGCGGTCTTCTGTATACCCATCGCCTTTATCGGGCCATGTAATTCCAAATCATTCCCGTGTATGTACCATGTTTTATTTATGTTAATTAGATGTATCACACCGCGCCATCAGATATAATCCAGACAACCAATGCTTCTTTGTCAGACTTGTCCTGCGTAAATATTAAAAGCCACCATCAAGACACCTGTTAAAAGAATTTCAAACGAATGGGTCTACCTTCACATTGGCATTTCATTACAAATATTGTGCAGTTCTCTTGGCTCACATTCCGACTTGGCACCGGAGATGAATTAAAATTCAGTTGGCGTATTTTTGGGCTCTCGATCAAGAAACGTACAATAAATGGAAATTCGATGAAAAGCGTGCCAAAAGTTTTGAGATTTGCGCTGACCCATTGACTGAGAAATATTATTACTTGTGCGGCTGGTTGTAGTTCTTTTCATCATGAATTTCAGAAAATAAAAGCAAAACTGATTTAATTCGAGTCAGTCATTGGAAAAATTATATCGTTGGGCCGCGGCTTGACGACAGAGAACAATAGGTACAGTATGGTCGACAGGAGATTTGTTGACTTCTTTGATTGGGTTATATAGAGAGTTTTGACATACCTCCCACATTTTGTATTCTTCCTTCAGCAATGTCATCAATGTCTGAACACAATCAATCATCAACGAGTGTGGTTAATAAAAATATTCATTAATTTACGGCTTCACTGGGTTTTTCAACCAGACCGCAAACCAAGTATGGTTGTTTTGTAAACACACTCATTTGCTGAATCATGAACAATGAGTCAATATTGATAGGTGCAAAAGTGGAAGCCCAATACACATACCCACACATCCATTTATGCAATGGCTGCTGCTCCTGAAAAATCAGCTTGACAAAAAGTATTTCACGCATCATGCATCATTAAGCGTTGGTGCGGACCAAATTACAGAGAATCTCAGTAGCACGCTACTCCGCAATTACGGAACAAAATCATCCAATTAAGACGGCAATTATCCTGTAAATTATCGATTCGTCGAGAACGGTGAGAACTGAAGGTTGTTTGAGCATCAAATGTATTACTGGTGTTGAAGCGGTACGATTGCCTTTATTAATTGGGAGGTTTTCAGTGTTTTGGGAAATGAATGGGTGACGCTGATTTTTTTTTTAAGAAGGTAAAGATGCTCTTGGTGAAGGGTTAGTTTGTGGGAAAAGTACGTAATCTGATTATTTTTCTAAATAAAACTTTTCCCACAAACGGTCGATAGCGACAATGGCGAGAGAGGTTCGGTTGCAGCATAAAATCCTTGCGAATTGATTGGTTTTATAAGTTGGGATAAGTCATCCTGCAATTACTAATTCAAGCTAGCGGTAATGATGTTTTAATTCCCCGAAGGACAAAGCCTTAGTCACTAACTGATGAAAGGGTGTTCAAGTACATAATATTGTATGAGTTTTGAAACATTTGCTTTTCACCATTTTGCCCTTCGGTTCCTAAAGTGGCCACAACTGTGTTTGGCTCATAGATTAAATAAAAATGAGTATAGATAAAGTTGGATCAGTGGCATTGGAGTTTTGCTGATTAAAAACTTGCTTGCTTTTCGGAAATTCGTACCCCATTTTCGAACTGAACAAATTGTAAACAGTAATATTAAATCGGGGTGAAGGTTTTTTTGAAAGCTACCTCGAAAAACCAAAGAGTCTAATTGCCAACTGTGCTTTTGAAAAATCATAAAATATTGATTTTTGACGAACAAGATATACGATCAGTGCATAAGTGATTCATACCAGTGACATGTTTATTGAACATTAAGAAATAAGTCCTTCTCTGCAACAATTGCAGAAACATACATTATGGTCGCATACGTCTGTCAAAATAAAAATGGCATCCGAACGATTCGGTTCATACCAATGACGATATAAAATTGAAGACAACTATTTAAACGGAAAAGTAACACTCTCTGAAAAAAGACTTGACCTCGCATAATCTTTCTGTATTTTCAATGCGATCAAACAAAACCCTTTCACAACTTCGCTCCGACAACAATAACTCTTTGAGTGTCCTTACGATTAACATTATACTCGTTTTCGATTACCACTATCAGCGACCCAATCTACGTTCAGATATACAAATCTTTTTAAATAAGTTGCAACCTCCTCCCACTCATACGTCCGTTTCGCGATATACGCATCTTCCAGCATATCAAACCGGTACCTACGAAGCTGCGAACAGCCATACACAGACAATTTATCGATTTTGACAGCGAGCCGATTTAATTCACTGTCATCGATAAATCACTTCTCGCAAATGCTAATACCGACGCATTGCAATCTAGATTTTCAGCCGAGTTCTAAAGCTGGTACTGGCGCACTCGCATCGTAAGGAGATTCCACTCGACAGCCTTGTAGTTCGCCTTACTTCATCGCCAAGCAAACAAGGCTCAAAAGAGTCAAGAGGCAAGAGGAGTCAAGGTCTCGCGCAAAAGCGCTAAATTGAAAAAGGAAAGTAGGCGCGGACAACTGGTTAGGAGTGGGGCAGACCTATAACCTTAGGCCATTCCGCCGTGTGGCAAAGTGCGATAACTCATGTACAATGGATTGTCATTTAATTTAAGAATGCGCTCGATAATGGAATGGCACTTATGTGCAATAAATGGAGCACCCGATATGTGGAACGTTTTTTTTCTACCCATACTCCCTTATGAAACAAGTCATTGTAATGACATTTATCTCGGGGTATCCAGTTTTCTCAATCGAATTGCCTTTCTATTAACGACCTCATTAAAATACCGAATTTCTGGTTAAACTATTTATTAATTCTATGAGTAGAGGGCGATGAACGACATAAATTAATCGATTGTGTCCAGATTGTTTGAAAACAAGAAGAGAATAGATAAATGTTCATCGACCAGGACAAGCAAAAAATATTTTACATTTCGCCCAAACGCAAATCAATCGGTTCCCTAAAATAAATATTTATATGATTCCAATCAATACGCAAATCTATGTTCTAAGCCAAGACGCAGAAAGTTAGTGGGATGCTAATAGGAAGACAATACAAAGGAAAGGTATTTGGGGCTGACCAATTTAGTCGGAGAATATTTACAGATTCCACTTAAGAAGACAATATTTTATATTTTATAAAATGAATTCGATGATTTATAAATTATTTTGGAGTGGATGAGCATTTGAAAGGAGCAGATAGAATTTTATTAGACAAATGGTTTGGTAATTTTTCAAAAGAGAACAAAGAGCGAGCGTACTTTATGATTTGTGCAAAGCAATTATTTGTGCTAGTGATATTTGAATATTCCCGCCTAGAATTAAATTTTTTTCTTTTATTTTTGGCTATTTTTGAAAACGATTTTTTTTCAGAATTTTGAATAACTTCAAAAATGCGGTCTTTTAAAGTATCACACAATGATTTTAAATACTGGCCTAGACCACTTTGATCCATTCAATAAGGTCCTCTTTGTTGGTATTCTGCTTCCCACCTTCATACACCTTTCGTGTCAACCACCCCACACATTTCTGGGGAGTAGGGTCAGGAAAGTTGTTCTATGTTTTGGTCTTGTAATCAAGTCCTAATTATTCCAGCTGTGTGAATAGGCGCATTTTCCTGCTGGGAAATGATCGGCAGTGGTCCGAAAATATCCTGGAACTTAGTTAGAGCCGTTTCCTGTACAGTTTCAGTTTAAAAAACCAAAACGATCGTTCAATAATAAGATATGGCGCCCTATACCAAAACTACTCCCTCACGGCTATGTTGACGGTCCAAAAACAATTTTTCTTTTCTGAAATCATTGGTAAACTTTTAATTTTTTGGAAACAACTTACAACAATTTCTTTCAAAAATATAAAAACCATAAACTGATACCGCCATTTATCTGTCATTGGCGCATATCAGCTGGTGTGGATCGTATGTGGAGTGTGAACTACTTACCGATTACCGACGACGTTTTACCCTGTCGTGTAAGTTAGGGAATAAAGGACTATTCACATGAGAGCGAATTGCGAACTGCGAACAAGCGAATATTCGTAGTTTCTGACATTTCATTCTCATGAAAATTTGTGTTAGTCGCAGGTACCCGAGTTTGTGGATTGTGAATAAAGTGTGACAGTTCGCGGCAAAAATGTACAATTAGCGGGAAAATTGTTGTAATTGTAAATTTATCTATTTAAATCAATTGAGATTCAGTTTTTTTTTTCTGATTAGGTGTTAGATTAATTAATTATAGTGCTTTTGTAGTCAAACAAATATCAATTTTGATAAATTGACTAGTTCGCAGTTCGCGCTCATGTGAATGGTCCTTAAGTCTTCTAAAATGAAACGGCTCAAAAAACGACAAATGTCGTGAAAGTAAAACGCCTCTCAGAATAAGGGTGAATATGTCCACTAAATTGATTTATAAAATTGCATATAGTCTTATTTTTTTATAGACTGCTCCCTAATTACTGCCATAATTCCAAATATTACCAGTATTGGGTGCTCAACGTTGAACAGAGAATGAGGTGCTTTGGCGTGTAAAAAAATCTGCGTTAGACATTTGAACGACGTCTTGTTTCGAAAAAAAAAAAACTATTTCGAAAAAAAAACTATCCACGCATCCACATAAAACAAAAACCAAACTGGTATAATTGCATATGTAAACCGTTTTTATTGCCGTTAAAATTTAATTCCTATTAGTCGAAAGTCTCTATAAAAAAATGGACACTTGATTTGTTTTATTGTTTCTTACAGACAGAGGTTAACATTTTGTCATGTTGGTCTGTTGGGAAGTGTCAAGTCATGACAATATAAATTTATATACCAACACACACAACTTTTTGAAATCTTGAAAAAAATGTAAAACTCTTGCCGCGAACTGTCACACTTTATTCACAATCCACATAAAACAGTCGCAATCCACAAACCCGCGAATGAATTCGTTCGAACTTAAGGACTATTCACATGAGAGCGACCAACTACCTATACGAACGAACGAATTATCGCAAGGTTTGACAGTTCGTTCACATGATACATTTTATTTGGTCGCAGATACACGCGAATCCAATGACAGTCGTCGTCATTTGTCTCTATTTTTTATTAAAAAAAAACTCGAAAAATCCAGTTTGAGGTTAGGTTCGAACGAATGTTTAATTCGTCAGTTTGTGGAAGGCGAATTGAATGATGTGGATTGTGAATAAACTTTGACAATTCGCGCCTAGGATGTATTCGTTCGCGGCAAAAAGTTTGGAATTCGAAATTACACTATTTAAACCGTTTATTAACTTGTTGTCTTAATAAATTTCGATGGGATTATTAATCATCCTCCTCTTGGGATAGTAAAATGTGCAATTTTCTGTTCATAAATCCATCAAAATTGGTTTCGTTCGCATTTCACCAATTCGTTCGCTCGCTTTCATGTGAATAGTCCTTTAACCTTCAACAATGCAAATTATTTGCGGGTACCTGCGACTAAAAAAAGGTTTCATGTAAATGAAATGTCAGAATCTAAGAATATTCGCCAGTTTGCAATTCGCTCTCATGTATATAAATAAGTCTTATATTTTTTTTTATGTTAAATATTCAAAATATAATTTTTCAGACATCTAAAATAGTCAAAAACCACTTTCATTGCCTTAAACATAACATATTCGATTGATTTTTTTTTAGGGAAGGAGGTGCAGAGATTTAATGCTGTGTGTGATTTCTTTTCCCATATTTTACATATAAAACCCGGTCACTACAGTGGTAGAATTTATACAACTGGGCGAATTCTAGATTCTTTAAGAACCCTTCAAAGTTTTGTTTTTGTCCACGTTGTGTTACTGTTAGCATGCAAAATAAAGTTAAACATGTTTTCTTTGCCATCAATGATTTTTAGTAAGAACGTCGTTATTTACTTCCAAAGTGTTTCTGGTTGTAAATTCAAGAGCCCGAAATATATCCCTGCAGAATTGTTCTAGAAGATCTACCAATGTAGATATGTTTAAAATTGCAGTTTCCCGACTTAATAATAATAGCCAGAAGATAGTGTACAATATACATAGCCGGTAATACGAAAGACACTGCAAGGTGCTGAATACTAATAGCTAATCGTATTTAGTGCCCAGGCTAGACTTTACAAACTCACAATGGCGAAATTGTCCATATAAAACTACCCATTGTGACCTACAAAATATTCAAGTTCAAAAATGAATATTAGTAAAGCCCACTATCAGTAACAGTCCATAGGACATCGCAAAGGTCAATAGTGTTCTGCATCCTTATCCTTATTCATCCTTGAATGCTTATAACTGCCTGGCTGTATTATACTCGTAATTACGTCTTAATGGCCAACTCATAATAAAAACAGGTTTTTATTTGCCCAATATCCAATCAAGCAACTGGAGTTACTTTATTCCACTTGAAAAACTGGAAACAGAGTTATACAATAACAAGTGTAACAGTTATTACCGGTTACATTCGCTGTCAAAGAACAGCCTTATTCAGGGACTGGCCAATTGCGTTTTTGAATTGTCTTTCTGTGCGATCATTATTTCCAGGATAAGTGCGGAGGCAATGACATTTCTTTGCTTTTTTTTTTTGATTAGATGTCAACTCAAAATTTGTAAAAGATCATTTATTTTTTGGCCTCGCTAATGGCCAATGTATAAGGTCATTTCGAAACCGGAGTGTTACATAAAAGCAGTCGCTGATATTTGTAAATTTTGACATTTTTTGACTTAAAGGAAATACGTGAGGGTACTGGTAATTGGGTGGGGACGGAATTGCAAATATTTTGAATGGATTGTCATGGGGTGGGGTTTGCGATACATACAATGATAAATGTGCACGTGTGTGAGTTTTGTAAATGGTTTGCTCATCTTGATCATAATATAAAGGTGACAATGCTTTTTCAATCGCACTTTGTTTGTTTAAGACAGTGCACGTCGGAATTTCGCACCGAATTGAAGGGTTCGAGTAGTTCTGTTATTTCATATTTCCACCAGAATTTTTTTTTTTAATTTTCAAAATTGAATTAAATTGTTTCGCAAGTGCTTGGCTTGAATTTTCGACTACGTCGTGTTAAGATGATGATTTTGCGCAGTATTCTTAGGTCTGTTTTCGTGAATTGTATGTCTTTAATTTCATGTGAAAGAAGTGTTTTTTTTTTATAAAAAAAATACGCATTTAATATTTATTTGCCATAAACCTACCTATGCCTTTGCTTGAATTTTTACTAAGATGTTAACTTGAATTTTAAAAATGCTTTGACACTTAACTTTTTTGAGAACAATTATGTGCTGAATATTGATTGGGCGTTTTCTTTTCTACATCTCTACAGTGTGCTGTACAATACAAGAATCTGTTCAATATAATTTGGCATACACCTAACATAACCAAAAGCCTCCTTAGGTATACATTAAATTGTATTTGGTACTTTATGTTGTTTGCTGCTCGATCACAAGGGTAGGTTGATACAGAAAATAGTTTGCGCAAACAAATAAAAGTCTTTTAAGTAGGCTTAACTTCTGAGTGCGAGAGATCTTAGATTCAACACCTGGAAAAAGGCAGGTCTTTTTGAGATGACCGCATAGCCTTCCTGATGGAAAAGCTTCTTAATTCAGCCGTACTGACTTGGCATAAAATTCTAGGTCCATTTCTTATAAATGTATACAAAAAATAAAAATTCACAAAAAACTATTTAGTTTATGCCACACGGTACATGAGCTGCTGACTCTTTTAGAAAAATAAAATAAATAGTTGGCAGTCAGTGTCTCGATTTGCATCTCACTAAAAGGGGCGCTTTCCTTGAGTTCAAATCCGTGCAACAGTTACGGTGCTAAAGTTTATTAAGTGAGTTTTATCAAAGGGGCTCATTTGAGTGGGATAGAAACCTTGACACTGTGTATTAACTTTTTCAATTCCCAACTCACATTCCTAAGAGATTTTAAATTTGTTTTCTTTTATACTCTTTCAAACTCACGAATGACAATTAAAAAAAAAACCTATATCTCCTTATAAATTTTACAATAGTCTCCAAAAATACAATTGATGACAGGTGGCATGAACTCGACCAGTTAATTAATTCATTTAACCTACGTTTACTTTACTAAGCTGCATCAGATCAAGGTCAGCTCTACCAGTCAGTCCATGAATCGGATTACAGCTCTAAAATCTAAAATCGCCAATGACCTCAGAGCCAAATTATTTAATTACTGCCCTGAACTTTTTGGCAGCTCGACGATAATTTAAAGTTTTTTATTAGAAATGTGTGCAATCAAATTTCACGTAAATATTATTCTTATTTCAATGAATTATCAATCGCACTCATGCAGACATGAAAAATTCAAAATAAATCTAAAATCACATTTAACTCGATGCAGTCAAGAGAAAAAAATCCACAGTGCCAATGTCCTTTGACCAAATTCGGATTTTTATTGTGTACAGATCGGAGTTAGTCGTAGGTAGAGCACCTTAACAATAAAGTTCTTTGGAATAAGCGCAACAAATACGGTGGCCTTGATTCAAATTACGACTAACTTAGTTAGCCATAACAAATTACCTGTCCGTCGCACCAAGCAGCCATGCGCCAAGAGGGTATCTCACTATCTCCTTAAAAAATCAACAAAACAATTGGTCATCGGGATGGGAAGGAGAATGGGTAGCATTCATTTATTAAATCCGCTCGATTGCAGTCCCAAATAACAACAATTCCAATCGCATTTATTTTTACATTAATCATGTTTTTAATCTCCGCGTGTGACGACCACAAATCTTAGAATACGATAGCGGCAAACAAAAGAACAGGTCTAGGCCAATCGAGCCCCTTGAACTCAACAGGATCCTGAACAACCGGTGGCTGGCAAAATAACACGCATTTCAAGCAAGAGGGCAATGGCATGTAGAGTAAAATCACAACCAGAGAGTAGTTAAACAAAACATAGTAGTAGTAACCAAAACATGTCTTCACGGTCGATTAAGTCCATTCAATTGGATCTAATTGAGATACGAGTAATGCGCGCGATATAATAAACAACAACATCCCGAACGACAAGCGACTGATAAACAGCTTGTGTTGTTTTCAGAATGTTTGCCTCCATTGGCAATTGGAATATTTATAAGCGGGCATAAGTGATTTAGTTGGAAACTAGATTATTATTTATTATTGTTTAATAAATTGGCTGGACTGGACTGAACGAAATACAAGTTCAATTGGTCGGATTGGGACGGACGGAGGAGCGAGGTAGTGACTGAGCGCTTGGAATTGTCTTGTCGTAAAACAGGGAATCGTTTGGTTTTTGGTAAAAACAAAAATAATTTTTTCAGCAATAATGGGAACGCTTTCTTTACACCACCGACTGGCCAGAGTGACAACCTTTTGTCCTTGGATGCTTTTTAATTGACAATGTGTTGATTTTTGTTATTTTTACTTGCTGATTACACGGTGGTGGCTGTGGGTGAGCGTATAGGGGCTCAGTGATTAGTATGCTGGACTTCTGAGCAAGGGGTCTTAGCATGGATCCTCAGAAAAACTTAAATAACATTATAAGTCTCTCGCGAACGAAAGACAAACACCCTAGGTATTACTTGTCTTGGAAACGCTCTCAATTTTGCTTCAAATTCCCTTCTAGACGAATTCTTTCTTTTACTCGTCTCTGTCTTTGGGAGCTGCAGTAATGATTACCGGAGACAACCCATTTTGTTTTCCTATCGCTGTTATGCCAATTCCGTTTGACTTGTAAAAACATACAAAAAATATAAAATAAATGCTGACAACAATGGGGAAATGTGATAGAGTTCGGGAATACCACATTTTAACATTGCTGAAGGCTAATTATTATGTTATTATTCATTTTTAAAAGGCGAATAATATAATTTGTTTGGTTAATAAAACTATCTAAATATACTAGAAACCTACTAGGACAAAAATGGTTGTGTATTTTGCGCATTTCAATATCACTATCAATATCGAAATCGATGTTTTCATGAGTAAATTTTTCTTAAAAAACTGTAAAAAAATGTTTTCATTGTCCCTCAACCAATCTATGTTGATTTTTTATAAATATTTTAAGCAAAAGTACACGTATTTCTAAAAATACATTCCACACGTAACGAATAATTCCAAATTTAACGTAAGCTAAGTACGCTGCTCGAGCTAAATTTTCGTTCCCATACAAAATTCTCTCCAAAATTTAGCTGAGCTAAATCAAGATTTAGCGCGCCCATTTAATGGGTGGGGACATTTTCTCAAGCTAAATTTTGACAGATCGTCAATTGTGTTCTCTTATTTTTTTGCGTTTTTGTATTGCGAAAAATGGGAGAAGTAAGCAAAGACGAGTTTTTTGAATAGGAGTACATAGAATTGGAAATGGATGAAAACAAAGAGCGTTGAATTTTTGAAGTAAGTTATTTTCCAAAAACAGCTATTTTTTTGTGACATTCATCCACAGAGCTCCCTGTGTCAAAATTAAGCTAGGACTTTAGCTGATGTTTGGAGAGAAAAGTTGGAGACCAGATTTGCTCGACCAGCGTACTAAGCTATAAAATGAGTGCTGCCTGCAACTTTGCCTACAGTGGAAGTGGTTTATATTTTTTGAGAGTAGGTTGGTGAGCCGGAATTTTTTAAGTTTCGTCACATTCGTCAACACGAATTTCTTTGTATCAATGCAAGCGCACCAAATCGTGACCACTCCGTAAGAATATACTTTGTAGTCAAAGTAACGGGAAATTGGTTGAAGTTGTTGGTCTCCGTATTGTCTCTGATGATTACAGCTTGCCTAACAATGGGCCGAGTACCATCACGCAAACATTTTGCTGCAATAAAATTCCTTTAAGAGTAACCTGTGCACCCAATTTCAAAAACAGTTCCCAAGATGGCATTTCTGATGTCCATTAAGGTTTCCATCTAGTGTTTGGTACAACTACGTAGGGGGTTTACTTATATTATAATATGTTACAGTCCACCACCAAAGGAGGCATTACAAAATCTGACTGTTTTACCTACTTACAAACTTCAACTGAATTCATTTACTATGAACTCGTATTTAATTTTTTAGAGTACAATTCTATGAAACTAAATTCTAGAACAAAAATTCCTCGGCTCATAAATTCGAATAGTTCATAGATGAAATTGATTCCAAATCAATTTTAAAAATTGAATAATAAATTTTCTCTGCTTTACTAGCAATTAGTCGTACGATGCGGCATAAATTCCCATAAGTTGATTTTAAATTCCAAATTTAAACTCACGTACGAAAATTCACCATTTCTTTGGTCAACATTTCATTAAATTTTTTGAAATATAGAAAGGCTCTTAATATAAATATAAGACCATCAACCAAATGTATTAGAACATAATAAAAGTATTGCTTAGTTTTATGTCACAGTTTGTGAGGTGAAAACTGAAAAGCTTCGTGAGTGAGGCAATAAAATCAGTTAATAATAAAGTAAAAACACAAGTTAAATAAATTTTATTTTATTTATTGATTTAGAAAAAAAAACGCTTTTTTTACTAGACAAGAAGCCCTTTTGTAGCAATTGTTAGTAAAATTATAAATTAATTTAGCCAAGCAAATATAAATTACATTAAAAAATTCGAGTTAAGCAAAATAGCAATTTTCATTTGAAACTATGAACAATATAGATACATTATTAAATTCCTATATTAACATTTTATGAAACATAGAAAAAAATAAATACAAAAATTAAAATACTATAAATATTATGAATTATTGCTTTGCTTTATTAAACCATTTTCATTAGCATTGAATAAACAATGAAAATTTATTTTGTTACTCCAATGTCAACGGAACTTTTTTTTCCAAGACTTTGATTTTCATTTCATAAAAATTAAATTTTAAGGAACTTGGTTTTTACATTTTAAACAACTTTGTTGAGATCGCAATGAGAATGACCGATGGTAATTTCGTTTTAAAGAGTTATACAGGTTTCAGCGATTTTTCATTCTTCAAATTATATATTTGAAAATTGGCCAGAAACTACTTGGTTACGACGAGCAGGTTTATTGTTGATATTGGTCAGCTATGAAATTTAAAACATTTACTGCACTCCCTTCAAATCCTTGGCGTTGATTGTAATCCATACCATCTGCATCAGTTAGTGTCTAGTTCAACTAAATACAATCTGACAAGCACGTTTCCACTTCAGTTGAAAACATACCTACTCAAAACTTAAAGCAACGAAAAAACAACTTTTTTTTTTGTTTTTGTAGCCCCCCTCATTATGTCACTTCGACAACGCAAAATTACAAAATCCGCAAAATATCGACGACAATGTTCGTGATATTCTGCTGAGGCAAACAAAAACAAGATTCGCATCGAGACAATCCGAAGGTGTTCACTGATCGATTTATTTAATCGTGCGCTTCGCTTTATTGAATACAAGTATTGCGTATGCGTAGGGTTTTCGCACGAAAAAAAAAACTACAGGCACGCAAACCAACCAGAGGTGGGGCGAACGATATTCGTTGGTATAGAGAGACAGTGAACAAGCGTAGCCTTAATCGATTGCCTGATCAAAATTTTAAACATTCCACTACAGGCGGGAATTGTGCTAGGTCTTCGTGCGTCAAGTAGGAAATCATGTTCACTTCGAAGAATTTGGGTTATGGATTATTTATTTGGCAAACACATGCTATACTAAATGTATGTGTCATAAGTGCGAGCTGGCGGTATCATTAATCATACTTAGACTGCTTTCGCCGATGCGTGGGTGTGCTAAATGATTTACTTGGTTTTGAAGGGATTAAGATGAGAGTTCCAGGGCGAATTTTCATTTTCATGGATGATGAATGGAGAGGAATATTTTTTCGAATACCTGCATGATCATTGATGGTGGGACCTACAAAGTGGAGTGTAGATAACTTAATTAGAAGAAGGTGGTTGATATCTTTTTTTGCATCATGGTATCATCATTTTTAAAGGTTCTTTGTTCATAATTAATCAAACAAGGTGATTGCCGGATTCATCAGTAATGATAATAAATAGACATCCTGGACTGAGCTAATTTGCAAAGGACCTTTTTGGTCTCCGATTGGATGTGGTGAATTTCCCACAAATCAGTAAGTACTGTTCAAAAAGCTAACGAAAACTTATTTTTCAGTCAAACTCGTTAAAGTTTTATGCTAGCCACTAGTAAACTTATACATACTGTTCCAAACGCCATGTGTTTGACTAACTCTTTACTGCGGCGAAATGAAAGGCTATCCACTAATCTTGCAACTTCCGGAAGCGCGAACAAATTTCAAACTGATTGCGGATAAACCAACTTCCAAACACATGTAGATCAAATAACTGCCAAAATTAATGACGCACTGGAGGCGGTCGATGGTCCAATCTTAACACCACACCCACGCACAAATCAATTGGTTAATTATATTGGCACACAATTCATGCAAAACAAATGAGACATGACAAAAACTTCATCGAAAGATACGTTTCCTTATGACAATCCATCAAACGGGAAAACCGCAATAACACTTCTAAACTATGCTTGTATAACTTTGCAACTGATTGGTAAATTCATGAGTCTCTTTTGTTGTCAATCTCCGCTCATGACAATTTACCAAGTTCTAATGTTTCCTAGTCGCTCATAAAAAGTTCGACAGCTCTTTCGTTATGAATTATGACCGTGGTGGGTGATTAGTATTCAATGGGTGTTGAACCATTTCAATCTGTGATGCGGTGTTCTTCGACGATGTCTAATGGTATACCCTACAGCGCACAGGGTCGTTTATCATCCTATGAGCTGCTCTGAGGAGAACGCAATTTTTCATACAACTTTATGACATCCAACACTGTAGTTTACATGGTGTATCCAATGACGTATGGTGGTCACATAGGGTTGTACATTTTGACACAATGCTGTCGATGATGTTCTATTGTGTCTGTAAGAGAAGTAAGCGAGCACGTGTGAAGTTTTTAGGTATTGATTATGTTGTCAATACATGTTGACATCTGGAAGTATGGAAAAGGTGATTCACCTCAGGAAATGTGATGTATTAGCTTGAAACTTGAACCTCAACAAAATGGCAACGCACTCTACAAAAGGATGTTAAAATTGATTCTTCTCTGTCGCAACCATCATCTGCGAATTTATCTCATGAGATCTTCTTGTGTAAATATATCCATGTTGACCTTGCGAGGCCACTGCTGACCGTACTGTAATTAAGTTTTATTGATATTGTACTCGTTACCTGTGCTGTTCGACTTTTGACAGTATCTGCCGTTACTATGCCCTCCATTGATGTGCTAAGAAAATTGATTGAGCCGCGTTTTTTCTCTCCGACTTTTTGTTATTAATTAATTGAATTTTGCGCATAATTTGTGTGGAACTGGTTCATACAAAAATGTTGCATAACCCTGTGGCTAAAGTAAGAGCAAGTAGGAGGCGCATTCTGTAAATCAGTCATTAATGACTTGGTCTTGCAGAAGGTTTAGGGTATGCGCACCACAGGATGGTAAAAGACCGTTTTGTTAATATTTATAAAATTTATGTGATTGGTGTGGTGACTTAATTGCAGTGTCACCACTGTGCGGCCGGGCAACTACAACAAAAACCAAAAATAATCATATTTTCTGGTCATTAATCAGGATGAAATCGGTGGGTCTTCGTATCATGGGTATGCATATTGAAGGGGGAAAGTGCAGCGGTGACGGTTGATAGCGTGGATGGTAAAAGCGATCTTTGGTCGCCTACTTTATGACGTTAAAAATTGCTTCTTGGATAGCTAATATTATAAAAGCCTTATTGCATCGAACAGAACGTAGGCGTAGAGGATCTCATTTATTGTCATAAGATGGAGCGTAGTGGTAAATGATACTACGCGGAAGTTGAAATACCTGAATCTTCCACTTAGCCAACGAGATGTAATTGGCTGAAGACCGCTTTTAATGACCTTCAAACTAAACTGTCTCTTTGCCCGTTTTCAAGCCATTGGAGTTTGATAGAATGCGGCGAGTCTCTTATAGTCCATACCAGTTTCACAGATTACTATGATAGATCTACCTATGAGGAAATATGTAAGTCCGAATGTTGTGTCCGCTTTTTCTTGCTAGCTTCTTAATTTTTAAAATGAAGGTTACCACCTTTAAACTTATCACATCATAAAACTACCCAGTCCTGTAGATACAGTTTTTTCTTATATTGCAAAGACCGTCGAGAGGCATTGAGGTGACTTTTAAGGAACACAAGTCTAGCCTTTAGCTATTAACTCCTAATCTCACCTTTAGATACACCCTGATAACTCTTTTATAGGAAGAGGGATCTGTCCAAACTCGTAGCGAACAAGAAAGTGTAAAGCGATCCAGTCATGCCATTTATTTGTGTTCTCAAATAATAAATAAATAAATCGTTAGGTCGGTAGGGACACTATGCGCAGCTCCTCTCACAACCATTCGTTTTGTGCGAGTTTTTTTTTTCATTTTTGGTACGAATGGAAGGGATCTACAATCGTATGCCGAGTCCAAAGGCTAATTGAGAGGCTCTTTCCAGACAGTTCGCGGGAGGTTGTGCAGTGGGAAAAAACCCTATGTTGGAAACTGTGTTTTTTCAGGATTCGAACCTGGACCCCTGGACTAACCACTAAGCCACAGCGCCTTAAATTTTGATGATAATTTTCACAGCAGATTGCGTGGAATAAGTTACTATACTGCCTTTAAGCTTGAGGACGCACAAATTTGATTTAAATGAGCTCTGAGGCAGTCACCAGTGGCCTCTCAAGTAAGATTTCATTTGCAAATCGATTTTGACGTCAGAGCATCGCACTGTGAAACTTTATCTTCTCAAAAAATATAGAAATAAAATGTTAGGGTTAACCTACAACCGTGATCCTTTTAATGACGAAGCAGGACGTTATAAATGAATGAAGGAAATGTTGTGTACTTGCCAAGGACGCCTTTGAACTTCTACTCCAGTTAATTTAAGAGCAGTCGCGTGATGGAACTCCACTTTTCCACCAATGGAAATGATATGACTTTTTCTCCACCCATACTTATATACTCTATTTATTTTTTTTATATTTTTGTCGCAGTAAAAAATTACCTGTGCCTTTTGTTTTGTGGGAAACAAACAGCTTCTTAAGTAGTCAAGAAGAGTTATTGAAAGTGGTCCCGTATTCAAACTGCGACCAAAATAGGCATCCGCAAAATTAGGTGAGTCCAACGAGCTTATATCACTGACACGCTAAATAGCCCCACCGCGTATGATGAACTCTAAATCATCAGAATGTCTTTGAAGGTCATGCGTACGTCGAAACATGCTTTGCCAAGCAAGACGTCTCTATTTAAGTATGGTTTTTTTAAGTTTTTCAAATTAAATTAAATTTCTAATGAACTGGATATATTGCGAATTGGCTCTGTTCTTTTTCATTCATAAATTATTGAAAAGCAATCAAATAAATTAATAGCACAATCCCAAGTTGGTAATAATATTTCGCCCATCATATTTTTATAGTTGGGTGTCACTCTGTTGAGTCATTTTTGTTTGTTGTTTTACAACTTCTCCCGTATGGTCGTATTTCGTTTTAGAGAAATATACATAAAATTTAAATATTTACCTATTCTAATGCGATATAGTTAAATATACTTTTCTAAATGAAAGTTTATTGAACCTCATCGATGGGGTTACTTGAGTGCGACCTGTACTTGCCTCCTATCTTCTATGAGTCTAAACACACTAAACACAAATAGTATTTAATTGAATGTTTAAATATTTATATTTGCCATGCGAACTACCGGTTCGTGGAAGTGGTTAGGTGTTAATTTTTATAGGTGGGAGTATTGGGAACGAAACATATTTCTCTAGAAGTTCAAAACAAGTTGTTTGATAACATTGTCATTGAATGTTATTTTAACAAATAAAGTAGGATTGAAAATTTAGGGCAGTTCTTGTGATTGTATCCCTATATACAATACACACATTCAATGTTTTTTTTTTCACATTCAAATAGCTGAGCGAACACCGGGGCTAAACATTCATTCTTACTCTCCACGCATAATAAATATGCAGGTAAAGTTTAAATCAGTCGGCTACCAGTTTATGTGCGAACCACTAGAAAGATCTGGATGAAGGTTGTTTCTAAAAAATATTTCTAAGTACTCCGAGAATTCTATAGGGTATGTCGTACTTGAGAACAGTTTCTTTACTGCCTGTCAGTCGTCATTACTCACAATATGTTCTCAATCGAAGGAAAAATAACACTTCTTAAGGACCTAAACTAGCTTTGAATATTTTAAGCTCTTAATCAGTCTGGGCGCAGTGGCTTTGTGGTTAGTGTGTTGGACTACTTAGCGAGGGGTCCCAGGTTCGAATCCCGCAAAAACCCAAATTCCAACTTAGGGTTTTTTCCACTGCGCCACCTCTCGCGAACGTCTGACAAACATCCGAGAGTATAACTGTATTTAGAGCTTCTCAATTAGCCGTTTGGAATCGGCATAAAATTGTAGATCCCTTCCATTCGTTACAAAAATGAAAAACAAAACTCACACAGCTCATCCAAGAGCTGTGCTACAGGGCAAAGTCCAACACGATTAAATTAAATTTATTTTATAAGGTCGAAAAATATCTGAACCGAGCGTGCTGAAATCGTTCTGATGTTTTTTTTTTTTATGTCAAATATGTAATCAGCTTTTTCCTCAGGCTGCTCAGTCAATTTATTCTGAGCTCATAGAGCACGCTCTGATCATGTTCTGAGCTAAAAAAGCAACACGAACTGTTTGTAACAGTTCAGAGGTGCTGCTCTGAACTAAAAAAAAGAAAAACACCTTTAGAAGTGTATCGTTCTCTCTGTTGTAGCGAAAGAGAAGATTGCAATGTATAACCGCGATAATGCACCAAAGTAATAACAACATTTAGTGTCATTGTCCTTGCTTTCAAAAACTGACAATGGCGATGTTTTCCGTATAAAATTATGCATTGTGACCCACAAAATTTTTGGCGTGAAGATTAAAAAAGATTATTAATCTTGGGAAATCATCGATCTCACATAAACAGATGCTTGCGTTAACACAAGGAATTGAAGCCAGGGAAGAACCATAAACTAAGTACTAAATAGACCGCCAGCTCCCGTGCACCTACCCGATTCCCCTCGAAAATTTTGAAAAGAAAATTCTCTCTTAAATTTCGTATGCGTGAATACGTGTGAAGCAGCAAAAAAAAAAGAATTCTGAATGGAGGGGGTATAAACAAATAATGACACTGAGCAGTCATCCAACATCGTGGTATTTCTACCTTTTTGTAGAAATGTTGACGTCCGAAAAACCTTCCGTGCAAAACTAAAATATAGCATCAAAATTGTGGAAATATTAGGAATCTGATGAAGAAACCTTCGGACTACATTGCAACACACTAAATGTCCATAAAAAAGGGATTTAACTTTTAGTAAAAATTTCTAGTACCAATAAATAATTATTATAATGATAACAAACTGCGATTCTTATACTGAAGGTTAATTTAATATGAATTTCTATCCGAATAATACTAATTTTACTCTTCGAAGAAACATTTTTTCATAAACAAATCGAGGGAATTTGAGTTCGGTGAAAAGGGAAAAATGCCCACGCTTCGTGGAAAAAATTAAGAGACAGTGCTAAGCACAGTGACTGACAGTAGGGTAGTTGGTAAGTTTCTATCAGCTGATGGATGCGTTCCAACAGTTTACATTTGTTGTTTTATTTCACCACGAAAGCATTTATTTTACAAAATGGTTAGTAACTAATGTAATCAACGTATCAATAAAGAAATAAACTGAGAAATATTCATTCGCAAGAATAAAATAATACATTTTTGTACTTACAGCAATTCTTTTGTTTTCGTTTGTTGTTTTTGGCGAAAAATTATTTCGCCGGGGAATGTCGACAGGAAAAAGGCAACGAATTCAAATGGAAGAATAGGTTAGGAATATTCAAATTTAGAGTTCGTTGGGGTTCAGGGCAGAGATATGAACATTTCTGAGTGGGTAACAGTTTTGAGTTTTGAGTTAAAACTTATTCATGAATTTTTCAGAAAACAAAAAGGCAAAAAAATTATTACAAAATTTCAACAATTTCAAGCATTTCAAACTAGCGTAATTAATGAAAACATTTGAGTCAGCCGAGAACAGCCGTGAATAATGTTTATTTAGAAAATAACTTTTTTGTCCTATCAATTGGGCTGTTGGTCTTCATACTATTTTGGTGCAAATTTCTTTTCGAAATGTTACCTTCAAAACGATGTACAACTTTCATAGGACATGACAAACTAATTTTTTGAACTTCGCATGACGAAAAAATGACTGACGAAAAAAAAAAATTTTTTTTTTCTAAATTTTCATTGAACTTTAATAACAAAAATGTCTTATAAATACAATCAACCAAAGCGAACTTAATTTCTTTATACTGTACGGGAATAAAATGTATAGGTATACTATCGGTAAAATTCCAAATAATTATTTGTAGATATGTACTGATTTTATTTTATTTTTGCCGATGATCCCTATAGTTCATCGGTTTCCATTGTTTACAACCACAATGTAAAGATCCTGTACTGTATGGATTATCTAGATAAAATAAAATAAGTCCTTGTAAAATTCGTGTTAATGAAATAGAAATTGTTACTAAATTCACCACACCATACACACCGTTTTCTAGACACATCCCGATAACGGCCAATTATTAGAATTATTTGAATTTTTTCCAATGTCACCACAGAATGAGTTGTCAGTCATCTGTCAGGTTGCTATGTGCAAATGTATGCGTGCGTCTTATGGACTTTAACATGGCACACATACTTTCGCACATAGGAACACGGAAAACAGCTTGTAGGCAAACTCTCTTAAGTTGGAAGAGCTGACGGTCTATTTAATACTTAGTTTATGGGAAGAACTCTGGAGGGATCCAGAGAGTCTATCTGGGTAAGATTTATAGTGGTAGGGACACCAAAAGAAACCCGTCAATGGATCGAATATCTCTCAAAATCTATGTATAAAAAAAGATTATTAGTAAGGCAGACGGCTGATGGCGTTTAGAAACCTGGACGTGTAACGGTGGAAACGCCAACTCAATGCAAGTCTTTAAGAAGAATTCTCGACTAAGCGTGAGTAAAAATTGATTTTGTCAAATTAAACAAAAATCTGCCCACTCACCCGCTCTTACAATTTTGAAACTTCAAACTGTTCTCTATTTCGGTACATCCTCTTGGCAAAACAATTCCGCAAATCCTGGCAACCCTAATTCACACTCCAGCCATTTCGCACACTCAGCTGCATTAACATTTTCTAACGGACGTTCGCGTGACAAAGAAAAAAAAAAACTCGTAACACTTTAACTATTTAGCACCCGAAAATAAGAAATCAGTGCGCAGCGTACTACTCATTGTCATTCCGATCTTGAGCTCATCGGAAACCAATTTGTGGCTTCATTACAATCTCACGACTTCGGTGTCAGTTGAATTTATTTCCAGAGTTTTTCGTAAAAGTTCAATTGATGTCGTATGACAGTTTTTTTTCGTCATCACACCATCCATTTCGATATTAATTGCCTTACTTTAAGGCACCCGCTTGTAATTTGACAATTATTTCGGAAAATACAAAAGAGCGACACACATTTTGGTCTATTTATTGTATCGTGAGGTTGAATGAACTAATTCGATCGTGAGTTGAATTTTACAACCACCCCCGCCAAAGCATCGATAAACGTTTTAAGACGGCATACGTTTGAGTAACGAGAATCCGTTTGGTGGATCATTTCGTAGCGGGACTTACTCATAAAAATCGATTCAACTCAAAACCAGTGGATTGCCGATCGATATAATTTTGGTTTTGCATCAAAATCTCATTCTTCTAAAACGACAGGGCGCCTCCACCCACTTTCAAAGTCGCCTTTGTCCAATCACCTATTAGCGGCAAAACAAACATGTCAATAGGCGCTTGTTTTCGAAATAAAATGGTTATCGATAAACTCGTAAATATTCCCGCACACCGAATCCCACCAATCGGCCAAAATAAATAATTACTCCACCGCGACTTAAATTGCAATTTAAATCGCTGTGGAAGCTCATAAAACTGATATATAACTTAACATCAATTTTATACTAGCGTCACAATTAGCATAATATTCAAATGTCAAAACGAAACCGAAGAACTAAGATTGAATGCAGATAAATTTGCACCCGAACCGGAAAAAAATCCAACACTAATTGTAATGATTAATAATTCAAATGCAGTGGAACTACCTTTCTGGCGGCATAATTGATTGTGTGGTATTCCTACAACTTAGTAAAACAATGTTTAGCAAATGATGCTTGACTGATGGCAGAAACTTGTTGTATTGTTTATAATTTGAATTTGATTGATTGCTAGAGATATACGAGTAGAGATTTTGGGAATTGTCTATGCACCTTAGACTGATAATGTGGCCTTGCGATTGTTCTTAGATAATGGAAATAAATTTATGTGACATATATGCGTTCCGCGTGCAGAACTGTCTTCCGGTTCGGTTGACGAGCTTGCCGGCTTCTACCACGAGATTTCATGATTTTGAGATACCTTCGATGCTCGAAAAGGAATGGCCAAATTATTCAATCTCTGAACTTTGTACATACTTCGAAATATTGTACAACCAACACCACGCCACGTGTCGGAATTGGTCGGAATGGACAGCCAAAAACTTTGCTGTAGATGCTGAAAGCGGTGGCATTTGTAATAAATCAAGCAAACGGTGTTGGAAATGATTTTTTTTTCAAAAATGCTTTAAAGCCTCTAAATGTCCTATTTGCTACGGTGTTACGTTAATTTTCCACGCCAGTGAAGCTTCTTTCTAACCTGTAAGAAATAGTATTATCCTCATACGAAATAAATCGCCTGGACAGAAGTTCAGAGCTGTTGAGATAGCTAAAACATATCAAACATAACACCAAGACTTCATGCCGAAGTATCTTCTTATATAACGTGCGAGCAATTGCAAATGGATGTCAATCTACTTGACGTGCGTAACTGTAAGTTTCCGTGCTATTCGGCCTTCTGCTAGATATCAAACTTCAGCTCAGACGTGAAATATAAACTACTTGAAAAGGTAAAGAACGACTGCAAATTTCTTCAATTTGAAAAGCTTTACTGGAGATGACATCATTATTATTATCGAGAAACGTCTTAAAACACAATACGGCTCATAAGTTGGGGTCATTTTTAACTCAATAAAAATATAAAAATAATGGCCTGAAACGAGGCAGTGCGTATCTACTTCATTTTCATTCTGATGTGAGACGTAAATATAACTCATTGTTCTAACCTACTATTATCGTATGACTCACCCAACAAAATGCACTCCAATTCACTCACCCAATCGTAAATCATTTACATATATGTATCAGCTTATTTCCATTTGGTCAAATTGCACTGAATTCAACACCCAGCAACACCTAATAAATATCACGACAAGCTACCTAAAATCGGCATCCTATCCGACAGCCATTAAACATGGTAAGCTTCTATAAAAGAGCCTTTCACAACTATGACTCTGGCCGTTTGTTTCGTCTTCGTTGGCTGCTGATTTATTTCCTTCAAAAAACCACAAAATCCATTAGGCCTATTAGTCTGCCTGTGAAGCCAAAACTTCGCCCGTACAAAAGATCAGCCAATCATGGGCTTAAGTTTTGACAAAGACCTCATGAGTGGTTTTAATAAATTCATCATTTCATCGATCTTAATTGGTCGACATGTCGGTGTTATTTCGAAAGAAGTGCGTAGCAGCGATGATCAGCATTGGTCAGTTTTTATTTAAAAAAAAAAAAACTCTTCATGATGCGTGCGATGTGTGATTTATTAACCTTTTGGGAACTCTGCTAATGGGATTTGTTGCTACGCCCCTGATCGATATCGGGGGAGCCAATAAATAAATAGTTTAATCGTGACTTGATGGACCTTAAGCATTTTCAATTTGTCATTAGATTTGTTGAGATTGTCGCGTAAATAAGGACCAGCTTTCTATTGATTGTTTCGCCTCAAAAATGTGTAAAGCTGAAAATTTGCATAATGGTTTCGTGCAAAACGTTTATTTTTCTCGCAAATATGTATAATGTGTTTTAAAAGGGAATGGAATTAGCATGAAACAAGAGATTTAGTCTACCTAATTTGTATTTAATGAGATTTCCAAAAGTCGAATGGAAACTTTTTTACAAAAATTTATTCAGCAAGTTTGTGGAATACATCAAATTATGAACCGAGGCTGTAACAACGCAAGGATCGATGGGAACTTTCTTTGGATTACTTTATACCTATATAATTTTTTGTGAAACTATTGGCCAATCTATATGTTTTGACAAGTCCACGCGCGGCTGAATATACTGATTTTAAGATGTTTGGCAGACATTCTTGGCGAAAAGTTATTTTGCCTGCTTCTATGCCCGAAAAGATTCCGCATCTACTTAAATTTTAAAATTTTTTTTGTTTAATGCTAGAGTAGGTTTAGTTTGCCATAGTAGCAACCATATTTGTCATATTGCGTTCCAGTCCTAAGGTATAAGCACTTATGAAGTTCTTCGGGTGTAGCACATGTCTGAAAATGTTTTAAATGTTTTTTTACATCCCAAAATAACTGAGTATGGTCGATTTTTTTTTGTTATTAGGACATCCTGAGAAACTATTGAATCCTGACGAATGTAAGATCTCTATTGCTAAGAGGTTCCACTTTATATTGTCATCCTGCCCACAATGACTGGTGTAGCTCAAAACAGGTTTGAGAAACAATGAAACGTTTAAAAGTCTTGTGGGATACAGTCATTATTTTTTGACAGAAGTTACGTAATTCTTATAGCGACTCTTTTAATCTGTCCGGGCTCAAATAAATCGAAATTAATGTATATAAAACGTCAGACTTAGAGTGGTAGGTATACCTAACATATTTCGGTTGTGCCGTGCCTTGGCCAAACTTGCGATCCTATATAGATTAACTATATGCACGCCACGGTAATGATTCATCCGACCGCAATAATGAAACACCAATGCGATTCGCTGGAAAAGAATACTAATTAGTATTTCAGATTGCACCACTGAACCATCTCAACATAATTATATGTAATTGCTCTAGTCTCCTTTCTTGCCAAACATATCATATACTTGTGAGGCAGCGCATCCTCCCTTTTGTCGTACTTTCAACGTCCGCATATAATTGACGACCTTGACAGTTGTTTTCGCGCAGCAAACAATTACACATGAACAAGGAAAAGTTGCGTCTGCAACCAGTTTGAAAACGCATCCCAGAGGAAGGCGTGCATCTTTGCTGCCGGCAACTATTACGAGTTGTTAAATCCTATACACTTAGCTACATCCACTGTATTCTTATCACATACTTGGCTTACTTTGTTTGCGGAATTGGACTTTAATTAGTGCAGTTCACAATTACAGATTTATTTTTTTAATTCGCAAACATTTTAAATTTGTTTCAACTTCATCGCGGTTCCGATTGTACTGAGTCTGTTATTAACTTCACCACAAAACCCGTCTAGTTTTTGAGTGATTTATTGTGAAATTCACTTTCGCCGATACAGGATAAATGTTTTTTTTTTTTTGCACATCGCTAAAACATAAATTACTTCAAACGCAAGTATAAATCTTCCTTCGAGTGCGGTGGTATTAGTTTATTCCCACGACAGGGCTAGAAAAAAAAAAAAAAAACAGATTCTGGTGCAACCACAAAATGTGGTGTTAGAAATAACTGTACGAATTTGTTTGTGTCGATCATTAATTACGATAATAAGTAAGTGACTGATGCCGACTTGTTTCGCGTTCGCAAGTTGCAAAGCTGATTAGCTATGTTGTGCTGTCAAAGAGTGAATCGGTTTCCAATGCGCAGAATATTTTTAACCGAAATCATTGCACGAACTCTTCATCTAAGCAAATTATCTTAATTAGCTTTGTAAATGATATTTGCGTCGCATTGTTAAATTTGACTGGTAAGCCGTGGTATACGTATTGATAAAAATACAGGTCTTAAGAAAGGTTCTTTATTTTAAATATTTTTGCGATTTTGCAAATGGCAACACTTATTTCTTGCCACTATTACAGGTACGGGTGTACGAAGTGTATCTAGCTATCGAAGAACAGATTTATGGGCTTACAGCGTGCATTCTGGTGTAAGACTATTTAACGATATTAACAATAATTATTCCAACGGAGGTATGCGACTTCTGTAAGATTTGTATTGTACTTTCGTCAGTGCACTAATGTTATATTTAAAGTATGCATTGAAAAGTTCGAATAAATGGGATTCACAGACCTTTTTTTAGCCTCCTGTATTGCAAAAGCGGTTAAAGTGCGCTATGGTCTTGCTTTTTTGGACAAATATAAGCAGAAAATGTCAAACTTCGGTATTCAGCGGATAATTTTACGACAACTTTTTTTTCTCCACCCATATTTTTACCAGATTAATTTGGTGCAGCATTGGAATGATTTATTTCAATGACAGTTATTGGTTGAGACACTTTACGAGCGCTTTCAAACTACGACAAAATTCTTCTTAAGGAGGTGCAAAAATTGGAACAAGTATCAAAACCAGTTTCTACAGTACCGACGGCGAGGTAGAGGCATAATTCGTCCTTTCTTAACTCTTCCGAAAATTTACACACGACTATTGATTACTATTGTTTGAGCTGAATGTGTAAAGATGTTACAGGAGTTTTTCACGGCAGATTTATGGAAAGTTTAGGGGATATTGCAATAAGAGCACTCAAAGAACTATTTCCACATCTTCGATTCGAAGTGTGCTAAGTACGTGTAGGCGAATGTCTTGATGAGATTGTGTTTTTAATCGAAAGTCAGAAAGATGAGTTCCCATACCTATACATAAAGCTGGGATCAGTGGTTAGTGCTCTGAACTACTGAGCGAGGACTGTCAGGTTCGAGTTTCCGAAAAGCACAAATCACATTTTAAGGCATATTTTACCTGCGCCCTTTCTTGCAAAGGTTAAAGAAACATAAAATATAACTGCTCGAAGAAAGGCTTTCAATTCTATAGTGTAAATCGTAATGGTACACCCTGTATAAGTTTGGATAACTATAAATGGTGTAAGGATGGTGTGGTTTTAAGGAAGAAATTTGCATAATTCTAATATGGAGCAATAGTTTTTACAATCAGAAAAGAGTTGTAAGAACCTTATTTAAAATAAAAAAAAGTATTTGAGGTATCTTGTAGGATTGATCAAGGTCAAGGTGACCGGATCCAAACCCAGCAAAAATAGGACACCTTCAAAAAACTCAAAAAAAAAAAATTAAGAACAAAAAACAACAACCAAAATAACAATATTTCTCTGTATATGTATATTTTCTGTTTAATTCATTAAAATAAATAAAAAAAACATAAATTTTAACAAATTTAATAAAATTGCAAACGAATTTGAGCTGTCAAATGAGTGGGTGTGTTCAGACGATTGTTAAAAAGAAAAACAAAAGATGGTGTTGTGTTCAGAAGTGAATAAGTTCGGGTAGAAAAATATTTTAGGACATGATCACACCAGAAAGAAGCAGAAAATTTCTGAATTAGTGTTGAAAAAAGTTTTGTTGTAGTTTTGTGGTATCGAAAAAACTCCGTAAACTGAGAAATCCCAGAAAGGGGAAAAATTGCATATTTTTTCAAAAAGATACCGGACATTTTTTTTTTTAAATAAAAAGATGACATGTCCTCTTAGAAGATGCCGCCTGGTCAGCCTAGTCAAGGTCAATTGTAAGACAACTGGGTAGTTTCTAAAAATATAAATACATCATTTTTAGATTTGGCGTTTGTTTCAGCCTTACCTACCATGATTTCACTCTACTTCGATTATTAATATTAATAATTCCTGTAGATTTTCAAACAAATTGTTGATTTTAATTTTTGTATAGTAATCTACAAATAATAGGTATTTCGGTCCGAATCGATTGATTTTAGATTTCAATCTACGAGAACCTCTGAACTCCAAAAAATTCTTTCTTATATCCGAGTTGTTCTAATATGCGAATGCGTATAAAACACACAAAGTTTCTTATATAAAAACAACTGATATAAAAAAGAAGTTTTAGGTTTTGAAGAAAAAAAAAATGATATACGATTATCTATGCCAATAAGCATATAAGAAACAAAGTTTTTTATGTAAAAAGAACGGATTCATTAAGGAAAATAACTGATTAGACACACATAAAAAAATAAATGAAGGTTCGTTTATTATTTCTGAATGTTTCTTATATTGTTTGTTACATCAGCGCTTTTTTATATGTACAATTGTACACATACGATATTCCTATTGAGAAAAGACATAGAGAAATTTGTTCTTATACGAGTGTTTCTTATATCCGTGGTGGACATAATTAAGTGTACGACTGCGCCTCACGAAACAATCGCATACATTCCCCTAAAAGCCGGCAGATACAAGCGACTGAAAATATACTAACTGCAAATCGCTAGTCACTGCAGATGTCACACTCAAGCTTTATTTTCAGTCGATCAATTGAACTTATGCGCTTCTGGTTGTGCCAGGGGCAGGGACGTATTTTGTTAAAAAAAAAAAATAGTTGGCTCAACAGGTTTCATTTAAGTCTAGCTTCTTGCTCGTTTTGTATTGGTTTTTATTTTTGCGGCGTATGGAAGGGACTACAATTTCTCGGTTCTCGGATGTTTGTCAGTCGTTCGCTATAGATGGGGGAGAGGATCGACATCGAATCTGAGGCCTTATCCCCAAAATTAGCGCTTTTTCCTTAAATCACCGCTCATTTTATTCTGTCCTCTTACTTTTTTTTTATAACATATTTTTGAAATGTTTCTATTTCAATAAGTTTAAAAAAATGTAGTATATTTATCTGTAGATAATATTTGTGGGCAAAACAGTGAACCTGAAAAATGAACCTGTCTGCAAACTTTTACGACCCAAAGTACATTATACTAAAAATCCCGCCGAAAACAGTGTCAATGTGCCCACTGCCCCAATCATCTAGACAATCTGAAGCGTGTTAATAGGTCTGGGCTTGTCAAGTTTTCCAATACTTCAATATTCCATTGAGTTTATGCGGAGCAGCAAACAAATGTATTCCTCCAATTGAACACACACCCTCAATAGCTTACCAAAGCATTCATTTTATTATAAAATAAAACATGAATCAACAACAATTTCTTTGTCAATAAACCATCTCAATCACAATCCCGCACACAAAACAAAATACGAACAAGACACGAAGTGCTGTCGAAAAAAAAGTTTCGCTTTCGCAACTGAATGTAATAAAATTTAACATTTTTGGTCACCCTAAATATGGTCCAAAATTAAAAAAAAAAAAAAAAAAAAATACGAAATAAATATAATTAAAAAACTGACGGCAACCAAATAACTTTCGTTGACTTTTTTACGTGTCTGCCGGCAATGAGTTGTAGCCACACACAAGCAAATTAAAACAAAAGGGAAAATGCATTTCAATTTCCGCCTCGAAAGAGAAATGAAAATTTCATTGAAAAGTCGATTCGACAATACACACTCACCTCTTTAGAGAAGAAGGGTTTTTTTTTCTTCTGTTATTTCCTTTTGTCCTGGCACACCACACTGCAAAATCCAAAATGTATAACAATATCAATTTTTTAGTGGTGAGTTGAGCACACAATAACTTAAACCGCTGCGCGACAATCACAAATAATTACTCAATTCAATTCTTTTTCACTATACAAAGGCTATAGTGTTTCTCACTCGCATGCATACTACGATGACAAAAACAGAAAAAAAAATTAAACACAAATTTCATTAATATTCCGGCCGAATAACGTCCAGCGCGAATGCCTTTGAAAATGGAGAAACAAAAAAGTATGTAAAAACAGAAAATAAAAGAAAATTTTGTATCTTTTCAGTAAATAAATGAAACGTGCATTGCCTTAAGTCCGACAAAAATGTGCAACAAATGCCCCAATTACTCCATAGACTGATTTTACAGATAAATGGGTGTCTTCTACAGCTAGGCTTGGATGGGCTAATACTCGGGAGAGTTTGAGGAACGTTCCTGCGTACAGGCGTTTGCATCTCCAAGCCAGGCTTTCGGTTCAGATGGTAAGCTTTGAAAGGCATGATTTGTATAGAATTCTGACCATGAGGCAGACTTAAATGGACAAAAAGTCCGTATACACAGCCCATTGCAACCTAAAGGAAGGAAGCTGTTCCGTGCACTTCCTAACCCTCTTGAACATCACTTAATGGACCCCCGGATAGCCATCGCACTTTGCAAGCAGACTTAACAGCTTGTACCCTTTGACACTTCCAAGCCTGTCTTGGGGATAGTCGCGCAAAAAAAACACTTATTGTCATGAAAATCCTAAATCTCAACTATAGAGCGCTTTGAATACTTTTCACACATTTTTTTCGAACCTAAGTCAGGCTTTGGTCCTTTTACTTTATACACTCCAGATAGATACTTTTTGTTCTCAATTTTATCCCCGCTTAGGACCTTACCACTCCGATTCTATGCTGATACAAAAAACGTTCGTTCTAAGTCCCTTTTTACTCTCGCTGTGGATGCACTGCGGATTTAACACTGAACACGGATTTTAGCACCTCAAGCCCTGTTGGCGAATTGTGACTTGTATCGTATATAGTTTAGCCTTGTTTAATTAATTTTACTTTTGGTTAACAGTTCGAGTGTCTTCGATTAACTGAAGTGGCGATCGACTGGGTTACTTGGTTTTTTCCTGGCTTCTTGACTCTGTGTGCCTTTTCAGTCTTTTCGTCTTCTGTTTTGTCTTGGTCTGGCCCGGCTGATGACTTGTGTATTGTTATGCTTGGTGCGAGGTGATACCACTTGGTAAACTCGTCGCGCGAGAGTATTTCGCTTGTGTGCGTGCGATTGAGGTACGTATTAACGTATTGTCTGTGTCTCGTGCGACGCGACAACCGGCAGAAGCGAGAGAAGAATTTGTTCACATTACGGAGGAGGACAATATGCACGATACACCTAATGTGCTCAGATAGAGGTGTCTTATTGTTCTTGTGCGTTTTGCGTGCGTGTTTGTCTTCCGCATTTCTGATCTTGTTTAATTGTTATTCTCTCTCATGGATAGAGGGGAATTTATCTCTGCGATAAGTTCCAATCATGTTGGATGGGGTCATTAGGGGTGGAACTTAGGAGGTATCTTCTTTCAAGGTCAACGATGATACTAGTTTCATTTGTGGGAAGCTCTGCTGCCGACTGTTTTGATTGGATGATGTCGTATCCGTATAGATGGATACAGATGCGATCTTGGGACCCGAAAAGGTGAAGGTCATTTGCATTACGTCGGTCGGTCGTGTTGTATAACTGGTAAAAAGGTGACAAATGGACTAATGGCGACCATTTTCTAGTTTCTGGTTTGAGATAAGAACTGAGGTTTTAATTAGATTTATGTATTTATAGCAATTGTAGGAAGTCGTGTATCACGACTTGGATGGGACGTGTGGTGTAAAAATTTCCGTTTGAATTGCCAACTCCCGCAATGTGGAAGTAGGTACTTGTTTTTGTTTCATAGACATTTATGCAGAGATTATTTCGTTGTTGTCGATTTAGAATTAAGAAGACAATGCATTGAAAATTTGGGATCAGTCAAAGCCGCTAAGGTCGGTGTCCCTTGCCCACCACAGACGTTTTTCACAGGCCAATATCGAGTAGGTACACTCCGGATTGCAGACGAGTTCATTTACAAGATTTACTCTATGAAAATTCTATTAGCCCTTACAATTTCTATACGTACGCGATTGGTGTGAGGAAAATCTATAAACCGTTCCTCATTGTCGACGACGATTATATTTTCTCTGGGCAGATAGTGTTGTATGCGGCGCTTAACTGCTGGTAGAAGTACACCTTTGGCCTCAGCCGATATTTCCCTTTGGGGCCGGCGTAACCTCGGTCGAAAATGACTGCTGAATGACTCTCAAAAGTCGAATAAAAAACACCGAGGAAAAGGAACGTATGATTGATGAATTCCCTGAACTGATTCGTCAGTCTTTTTTACAGTATCAGATACCTGGGCTTGGGCCTACAATATTTTGTAGCTTTGATTGGTAAGGTTTTTTTATGAGGAAGTTATGGACTGTCCACTTGTCCACGCCCTATAAAATCATTCAACAAAACTTACTGTTCCAGATATTCGTACATTTTCTCTCGCTGTCAATGTTGTCATCGATTTTCTACCATGGCGCCTTTAACTATGTAAGGTACATGTATGCTCTGTAGATGGAAATAATTTAAAACAGTTTAAATAGTTTAAATGTTTGCGCCCCAAACAATGCCCCACAAAATATGACAGTTCATTTTATTTATCCAACAGTCAGGTATGGCGAAGTTTATAGCTTCACCAGACCAAATTTAATTTCTACCAGTTGGCCAACTTGCACATTTGACTCATAATCGAGTCATCTGACATAAATGAGTGCAACAACCCCCGTCCAAAAAGTACGCTTCTCTCTTTCACACGAAAGCTTTATATTCCATAGATTTTCCAGGCTCGAAGCTTTTACAGACTTTTTACATCCAACTCCCCCGTGAGTCATCAAAACAAAAGTCTGGAGCAGTTTTGTGCGCTTTCCCCTTTGTTTTTGTGTTCCCTTGAATATCCTTGCGTAACCAAACCATAACACATCATGATATTTATACACTCTCATCCCTAAAGACCTTGAAAATGGTTACGCCAATAACCTCCCTACAGCGACGGTGACATTCAAGTGCAACTTAAGCATTCGCTTAGTAAATAAATAATAACAGGATTGTGCACGAGTCGCATAAAACAAATGTCCAATTGAAATTGAGAGACTGGATGTGTAATTAAATGTTGGAATTTTAAATACCCATCCACGTACTTTGCGGTTGTACCTAACCTACTGTTTCGTGCTTTACGCGCGGGATTCGTTGACGTTCCACATGGATGTACAGGAAGAGCAAACAGACAGTATTGTATAGGTTACAGCGTGACTTCAAGTATGCAAGTAAACCCCCCTTCTGCGTCTAGTTCAATTGGCTGTCGGTTTACATTCGCGGTGTTTGTTCTACTTCTATGGTAAGAATAAAGTCCTTTGTCGTTGGCGATTAATGAGAGAAATTAATCAGCCAACGGGGGGTTAAGGACGCGCGCCCTTGTTGGAAAAATTACCTCAGCTTCGAGCAAGGACATGCCGGAAGACTTAAGTCGATTTACATTTGCCTACACTGTCACTGTTAAGGGTGTGACACAGTAACCAGGGCATTTGGGAAGAAGTTGAACGTCAATGGTAGTCGGGGGCTGCAAACAGGGGGCAGTAGTACAACTTTTGTCTTCGCTAAAATGACAAATAGACTCAAAAATGTAAATGGATTCATGAATGTTGATATACAATTCAGCGAAACGTGAAATTTCGAGGTCATTAGACCTTACGGAATGTGACAGTCAAATAATTGAAGGACGAATATAATTAATATCTTCTACAGCGGGGCTGGAACAATTGGGAGCAGCTATCTGATAGTATTTTATTTTGCACAGAAGACATGCGAAGAGGGTGATGATAGCTACCCCTTCGATGTTGTCGAAATGTTCTGGTTATATAATGGTTTGGTGTGGCATAACAAAATAGAAAATGTCTCTTATAAGGAAGAAGGCTTTATCTATTGTCTAACTATGGGGCAGCATTGCGCTCGTCATTGTTTAATCTGTTGCACTAAGTTGATGCGGTTTGACTAAGTATATGCATTAAGGGAGTAGCTAACTCCTCAGATAAGGAAGAAAGAACCCCGGCTGGAAACGGACTTCTTTTCGATTTTTCGATGCATTTTTGAACTTGTTTCTTAGTTTATTTTTTTGATAAGTAGGTATTTTGACACTTATTTCACTCTTTTTTGACTCGTTTCTTAAAACGTTTTGATGAACTTCTTTTCGAACACGTTTTTCGATTGGGTTTTTACCGTGATATTTTGAAATCTTTTTTTATACCTTTTTTGTCGCGTTTCATAACGCGTTTTTGATGTGATTTTCGGGGGGCATTTCATGTTTTTTTACTCGTTTTTGAAAGCTTTTTTGGACGGATTTGTAACCCATTTTCGATGTGTGTTCCAAGCTTTTCAAAAAGTCCTTTTTCGATAGGTTTTTCGACGAATTTTTCGACTTGTTCTTGTATGTTTTCCTCAACTAGTCTTGTACCTCCTTTTGAACACGTTTTTCGAATCGGTCTTCGATTTGATTTTGACATCTTTGTCACATCTTCAGTTCATTTTTCAACGCGTTTTCGGCCTCTTTTGTATTACGTTTTTTAAGCTTTTTAACGAGTTTTTCGATTAGAGTTCGACGGATTTTTTTGCGCGTGTTTTTCACTCGTTTTTTCGAAATGCTTTTTTCTTCCTTCCCGGAGAATTTTGCAAAGGTTCGACCCTATCATCACCAGAAAAGGAACGACTTCTGTATCATTAGGTTCGATGGAATACCAAAGTGTCCCCGAGCTGTACCTTCGTATTAACTTCAATATTTAACATCAAAGGTAGGTACACCCTAACAGGGATGCATTAAAATAATGTGTGCAACTAGGGACATAAACAACGGCCTCTACCTATAGAGTTCTCAATTATTCAGAGAACTGCACAACAAATTTTGCGATAGAAGAAAAAGTGTACCCCAATCAACATAGGTACCGAGCTTCTAACCAATTGGATCCGGTGCTATTGCAAACCATGAATTTACCAAGCACCCGTTTTCTGCGGGCACATTTTCAAAACACACTCTTGCCTAAATGAAATAAATAATATATCAGCAGGGACAAACTTCGATTAGGAAATGGCATAACGTTTCGCGGGATTAGATTGCGAAACTTATTTGGCAATTCGAAAGCACTTTCATGGATAGAACGGGAAAATGTTCGTCAGTAATTTTTTCCAATAAGTGCAAAACGACTTTCTGCCACTTCCACTGGGACTCGATGCGCCAGATATTATTTCTCTCCCACACTCTGGGGGTGCTAACATATGCATCTCTAGGTATACGCATGGAAATAACAAAACTTTTCCCAAAGAAACGGTAGTATTGAACAAGGATACAAGAAACAAGACCACTTACACCTCGCGCATTTGTTGCAGATGACTGTAGCGCACAAAAGTTTCGCGCTAATGTAATTGTTTTATTATCCCGGCTGATAGTCTCTGTTCCAAGCGAAGTTTTCCGCTTAGCAGAGCAGTTGCTTGCTTTAGGGCAAAAGTTAAGCGTTATCCTTTGTGGATGTGCCAGCTGAGTGCAGGTGGGAAAGGTAGCGGATGATTATAAACAGACCAAATTGGTAAAACATTCTGAGTTGGGTTTGAGCTAAAGGTGCCAAAATTATGTACCTATGCTTTGGCGACAATCAAATTATTTGTTTGATTGGTGGTAGGTGTGCGAATTAATTCTAATGGAGGAAATTCACTTACTAAGGTACAAAGGGAATCTTTCCTTCGAAGTGTTTTATTGTTACCTACTCATTTCTAACCTTCAACTTTGATAGATAGTTCAAAATTACTATACCAGCGTTTGGAGTTAGTAGTATTTGATGGGTGGATTGCAAGTACCGCCTCATCTCACCTTATTACTTGTTTCTCTGCTTGGATGGACTCATGAATCATGATTAACAGAAAAGTATTTAATGCCAGTATGATAAGTGGTCACCTGGTTAACCAATATCTGAATAAAGCTAGGCACGAATTCTAGATTTAACAACAACAACATTATAATACAAAAATACAAATGACAAAAATAAAGCTCGCACTTGGCCTCACACCAAGAAAGTCTTATCCAGACATCGTCCAAAACTCCACAGCTAAAGTCAACAAAAAAAAATCACAGTCGGAATTTCACCAGCAAACCCGGTTATTTGACCCATATGGACACTATTCACAAGATATAATCCCAATTTGAGATAAAAAAGCGAAGCCGAGATAACTAACTAGCACTTAGTCAAACGCTTGCATAATTTCAGACTAACTCGGAGGATTAGATTGATACTTTATATACTTTACTAACTTTTGACAGACGGCTTTTGCCATGTCATAAGAGACTTATAAAAACTCAAAAATGTTAGCAAAATGTTAAAAACCTATATGTAAGGAATTATTCACCAGTAAACCCGGATATTTGATCCAGAATCGGGCCCTAAGAACACCATTCACGAGATGTCTCCCCAAATTGAGATAAAAAAGCAAAACAGAAATATCTAACCAGCACTTAATCAAACGCTTGCATAATGTCAGACTGACTCGGAGGAGGTGACATTAGTTGTTGCACTCTTCTTTCGCTGAGATAGGATGTTTGTTTTAAGTCCAACAAAAACAAACAAAAATGGACCAATCTTCAGAACTGTTATTTCTGTCGGTTTAGTGGTTGGAATATTTATTTGCATGGACCGAAGTGGAAAAAACCGGGGCGTCCAATAAAAATATAAAAAAAAAAACTCCAGATTAACGAAAGTTTTAAGAAACCTGATGATTTCCTGGTGAATCGGGCCTTAAGCCATTAATTTCTCATTAAACTGGTTGGGGTGTTTGATAAAAGCTTGGAGACTTACGAGCGCTTTTGTGTGTTCGAAAAACGGTTGTGGTTGTTGCAGAAAATTAACTGAGAGTTGTACGGGGAATGCGTTCTCATTTGAAACACTGGTGCTGCCAACAATGGAAAGTCGAACATTTAATGCTAACGAAACTTAGCACAGAACAGATCCGCTGTAAAAGGTTTATTTTTATTTTGACTTCTGTAGAAATAGTGTATAACAGTAAGACCTGTGGTCAAATTGTGAAAGGGTAACTTTGAAACATTTTCGTGCGCACCAATGGTTGGTCTGGGTTGCAGAATTAAATCGTTCCGCCACACGAAAAAGTTTGAACTGACCCTGCATTTACGCCTGGGTACTTTTTCAGTACTAAATTGAAGAAATTTCAATCTTGAAGTTCGTCAGCGTGTCAGGTGGTTCGTGGTTCGTTTTTGGGTAGATGCTGTTGTATAATGTTGTGTCTCACAATCAAACCGGTATTAGGTATATTGCCCTAAATAATTGCGGGGGAATTTATAAATATATTGGGGCCATTATAAAAATAATAATACAGAGTTCTTTAAAAGCAGAAAGTGTCTTCATATTATATTAATATTTGCTTCTATGGGGTAGGGCTAACTATGGGCAATGTCCGCTTGCCCATGAAAGAAATAAGTATCGTTATAATAAATGTTAGAAGATCTTAAGACAATTCTGGCCTAATCAAATTTCAATATTGGGAAAAATAACATCTTTTCCCAAAATTTTAGCATGAAAAATAAGTAACATTGTGTCTTCAGCAAGAATCCCCCATATCCGTCCAGCAAAAATGCAAGCATGCTAATGCTGTAAACACACGGATGCCCTTCCGTCCTCACTTGATGTTACCGATAATTTCGTCACAGATTGACTCGACTGACTGTGAGCTACCACCTCCAAGTCCTTTCACCTAAAATAATGCATTACCTGATTTTTAATTCATAATCTTTTTTATCAGGTGACCTTATTAAGAGTCTTGTTATTCTGTGCTTTGTCTGTCAACTTACAGTCAGGGCTGGCCTCGAAAATTTGCAAAAAGTCGTAAAAAAAGGGGGATTTGAATTCAAAAAGGGGCAATAATAATACTAATGAAATGGTTGCTTTGAAAATGGGAGTTATGGCTAAATAGCGTATGGCTAAACTTATGACAATAGCTGATAAAAAAAATTCCGCATTCAGAACCCTATTAATTGTGAACTAGTTTCGTGAATCAGTGGATTTATCGCTTTTTGGGGGATTTTCGATGTTAAAAAGCCTTCCGTGAAATAAAGAGAAAATCTAATTTTTCCCAAAAAATATCGAGGAATTTTTAAGGGAATTTAAGTAAGTACTGTCAAATGGGGAAAAGGACTACGCTGCCTGGGATAAATGAAGATAGAGTCCTAACAACACTACGTGAAGTATTTAGTATGAAGAATTCCGTGCCTCATAGAAAAACGTGATTTTTTTTTTTTTCAAAATGGGGGAAAGTATCAACGAAATACAGAAAAGGGGGCAGATCTATACAATTTTGGAAAAGTGGCCTCATTGGGTATAGAGAAAAAAAAAGCGAAATCATTCAACTTAAGTCGCATAAAGTCAGCTCTGCTTACATGCCATCAAGAATTCTCTGAACAAAACAAGATAGTTCAGGCCATAATCATTACCCTTGATAACAAAGGAGTCAGCGATAAAATTCGACTTCTGTCCATTTTACTGCAAAACTGTAAAGAAATAAATATTTCATTGAAGCAAAAAATAAGTCATGTAAATATAGGAAGCATAGAACAAAAAGAAATTAAATAAAACTAAAAATTCAAGGATACAAGTGAAAAGTAAATTTATTTAAAAATAAATAAATTATACAAAATGGTGTGAAAAATGTGTGGTAATTCATCAATTGAGAACGGTAATTGTCAGGAGAAGGTTTTGGAAAAATTTGAATTTGTTCGACTAAATTTTGAATTTTATCGCATGATTTGATGTAAAACTGGAAAATTCGTTGTGAAGCTTGGAAAATTTCGAAAAAATTGTGACAAAAGACGTTTTGTGTCCATAAACATTAATCGAAGACACTCGATTTAGTGAAGTATGTAGTTTGAAAAATTTTTAATTTTAACGTCTAGCAAAGCAGGCTGGGGTCCGCTAGTGTTTTATAAAATGAGCACAGGAGTCTTGGGACCAAGAACTATATATAGTACAAGGTGGGTCAAAAGAAGTCATCCGATGTTGTTTGGCTCTAATTTTTTTCCTAAATGAAAAACTTCGGCTCTGTTTTTTGATTATGTTTATTTGAACCTTTAGAATATTATTGGTCAAGTCGAGAAGATGATTTGAAATTGGGCGATCTTGCGGGCCAGTGCAAATCGCCAAAATGAGAGATGAGGCGACCCGGGAACGCCGCCTTCAGAATATCGGTTGTGGCTCGCGCAGTGTGTGCCGTACCTCCGTCCTGTTGGAACGACATGTCCTCCAGTCCTAATTCGTCCAATTTCGGCAGAAAAAACTCGGTTAACATAGCCCTATAGCGCGCATCGTCCACTGTTGGCGTTTGACCAGCGGCGTTCTCGAAAAAAAAATGGCCCGATGACTCCTCCAGCGCGAACAGCGCACTATGCAGCAACTTTGAGCGGGTGTAATGGCTCCACGTGCATTACTCGTGGATTTTCGGTGCCCCAGAAGCGATTGATTTGCTTGTTCACGTACCCGCCGAGGTGGAAATGAGCCTCATCGCTCATTATGATTTTGGTCGTAAAATCGTCCACTTCGATTATTCCGCGTTCTTGGGGAGTGTATCGCTCCATGGCTTGTTCACTTGAATTCTACATCTGTCTAGTCCACAAATGTCAGAACAGATTTCACATTGGCGGCCATTTGCAAAAATAAGAGCATCTTCCAATAGGGTGATCTCTTTTGGCCCACCTTGTATAATACACTGCATCCTTTTTTACTTTATTAATTGAGTTTTCGGTTTTACTTCGTTAAATGCAGCAACAAATTCACTTTCCAACCATGTTGCTCTCAAGCCCTCTTATTTGCTGTGCGGATAGACGACATTTCTATGGAAATAAGACATTCAAAAAAAGGTTGTTGACTGAGAAGTATTGCTGTACCTAAATTATTTTTAATTAGAGCAATATTACTCTTTACATGCAAATTTCGTAAGGGTTTTATGGCGCATCCTTGCCATTGCGTTAACTCAGCAATCTGACAGGGCACGTGATTGACGAAGACTAAACTTTTCTCATAGCTTTGTTTTTTATGAGCTAATCGGATATACTTACTATGTTATTAACAAGGTTCGCCATGACATGCCCGAATTTACCCTATCTTCGGATTTATTTCAAAAATAGTAGTCAATAGTGAAAAGTGGTACTTGCGTACCAGGAAAAGTCGAACAGTGCTGAAATAAGTACAATACTAAGCTTTAAGCGAAGCCTTTATTTCATCAGCAAAAGGAGTCGTTATGCAGGGCCCCGTGAACTAAATTCTGACCGCGCCGACTATATTTTTATCAAACGATAAAAATGTCAGTCCCAAATTTTCATTTTCGGCCACATGCTTTATTTATTTGAAAATATTTCTCACAATACATCTAAATTCATAGTAATCTATTATGAAAGTAAAATTCGAGTCAAACGTAGAATTACTAAATCGGTCTATCACCAACACTGTGAATTTGTGCAGCTGCTGTTGAACAAGCTGTCCATCCGTAGGAAATAATTGAGTCAATGTGCAAAGTCCATCGTAGTCAACAAGGTGTACACCGAAAACGAGAACTTCATAATCTAAAATCGAAACGAAAATGTAGATATATCCAAATGTAAGTAAATAGTTTAAAGTTGGTTGATTTAAGAATCACCAGACAGGCAGTTTGATCTACGGAATGATGTGTGGAACACTATTAAATATTTTAATTCTAAAGCCTTGTCCTATCCGACTGTTCAAAAATCGGCACTCTTCTTATGTAACAAGCTCACCGATACAAAGGTGTCCAGCGATATTGGGAATAACTTTCCAGCATAAAGGCAAATTTCTTGCTGAGCCTGCTGCATATAGAAAATGCACATTCGTCGAAATTCCTGATCCTGATCCACCCAGTTCATGTGGAAAATTGCTGCTGGCAAGCGAAGACCCGTATCCATCAAAACGTTGACATAGTAGCAGATCCAGAATATCTCAATTACCAGACAGCACACATGCGTAAGCGATCCGAATAGTGTGTAATTATCGTTGCAAATTGCGATGTTGATAAGCGTGGTACCCATTGCCGCCGATGTGGCCAGGAACTGAATGAAAGAGGTGATCGATATGACCGGCTCTATAGTTTGAATCAGCCTAGAAAACGCACCGCAATAATTATTCCGCATGCCACACACTCGCAAACAACAAATTACTCAAGAATATCCTTATGATCGCGAACACACCCAATCAGCTCCTTCTTATTATCTTCTGGTGAACACAACGGATCCGTACCGATTCGCAGAACTCTCATAATCAGGATTTTCATATATCCATTAAATATCCCCAAATAGACAACCGGGTAGACATCATTGGACACCTGATGCATGAGCGCTGCGTTAATCCAAAAGTTCTCAAACAGACTGTGAGCGTAGAACTGCTGCGGTGATTCGCGCCAGTTCAGAAAGGGAATGTACACCCCATATCCAGGCCGTCCCGCATAGAGACCCCCCACAGTTGTTACCGTCGAATATGTGTAGTAAACCGTCAAGAAGAATGCCACAATACTGTTCCCAAACCGAATAGTACCGTGTGCCTCTTGCAGCTCCTCCGGGTATTTCATGCGAGCGTCAAGCTTATTGAAAATGGCTTCGATTTTGAAAATGTAATGCCGATTGAAAAATATGAAAGAGAACCGACTGACGCAACCGTAAGCATTGAAGCAAATCTGCAGCGATGTTAGGAAATTATTTTTCTGCAGTTTTTCCGAACCAACAAAATAGCTCAGGGTGAAGGAGACGGGCAGCAACACAACTAAGATGTTAACTATGACAGAAAAACACACATAGGCTGCCTTGAATTTGTTGGGCATTATAATGCCCGAAAGGAAAAAACACTTGAACAGGGTTCTAGTACCGTCGTTGGTTCTTGGCCTCGTAAAGAACTGTTCGTCGGGTGGTGATTTTGACTTTGTAGCCATCTTAACCACGTTTACGAGTCGGATTGTGACAGAAAGAGACTTCACACCTGCTTTTATAGGGAAGGAGAGTTGAATTTTTAATTTGAAACAATTGACTGGAGACGAATTTCGCACCTGTGCTGGGAAGTGTGCAAATTTAATTGTATGGTCCGGGTGTTGAGTGACAGCGCCTGAATTTATTGACTAGGAAATGCCATTTGGCTTTTTTGGCTGGGGGTAGCATGTGTTCATTTTGAGAGGTCATGCATACCCCCTGCAAATAGGCATTTGACAGTAAAAAAACTGGTGGTGGAAATTAATTCTGCCCAGCTGCACTAACTGGGGACAACCGGTCACAATGGATTTTATAGTGGAACCATTAGAAAATCCGATGTGTCGAAGAAATTCAACGTATTTGAAGTAAAAATGAGTAAGCGAGCCCAATGTGCCTACCTATCGTATACACTCGATACCCAAGGCATCAATTTCGAAATCAACGCATTCAACTCTAATGTACGACGCTCCAATGTGTTTGATCCGCTTGAAGATCGTTACACAACGCGTTGCTCAACAAATTACATTTTAAAGATTTTTTTCTACTGCGCTACCTCTCGCGAGGGGTGAGAATGAAATCTGATAGATGGCGCTGTTTTCCAATATTTGTGCATTTATAAGTATTACATGTCAAACTCACGGCCAGCGGGCCGCATGCGGCCACTAGGAATAATTGTGTGGCCCAGTCCACGGTATTTATAATTTTTAGGCTAAGTTTATAATTTGCATTTTAAGCATTCTTGCAAATTCAGGTTTTCTCACACATTATTTTTTTTTTAATGAGAAAATACCATCCGTATCAGTAATTAATATAAACCAACCGGGAAATTCAATGGTTTTTAATTTCTCCATTCCAACCCCTACCCCATGCTAACAAACATATTTCGAAAGCTCTAAAACGGTCCTCTATTTGTTTTGCATGCGCTGTTGTGCGTCTTTTTTGAATAATAAATGAGGCACGATAAAAAAAATTCGTAGTTTATGCGGGCGGCTGTTTGCGCATACATCTTTATATCCGTTTTCGTCTAAACTTCGGTAAACTTATTCGCATCCCGCGATACTAATAATCATTTTTAGTGTCCAGGCTAATTTTTTCTAAATACAAAATTGAATATTGTTAACTACAAAATATTTAGTGTAAAGGTTAAAAATGATTATAAGTAAGGCCCATCGTGTTTAGTTTCTTTGACTGTCTCGTTTTTTGTGCGTAATACTAGACATTTTTATCATATATTTCATATTTTTAGTAAAGTAAGTCGGTTCGGTGTGTCCTTCTCAAAACCAAGTGGCTGTAAGCCTAAGCAAAAAATTGGGATGCGGCCCGTACAAATTCAGATCCTGCTGTATTGGTCCGTAGTAGCCATTAAGTTTGACATGCTTGGCTCAGAGGAATGGGACTCAGTTTATCGGGAATGTTAATAGGAGTATTTTAAATTTCCCTATCGGATGTGGAAGCGTAGCCTTCGAGGTGAAAGTGACAGAATAGGGGTTTAGTTTCTTATTCAAGTTTTTCAACATTCCATTGCATAGCTCTAACAAAACAGCAACATAGCTAAATAAAAACAAATGTTTTTAATAGCTCGTTTAATATAAAAATAATTTTTTTTTAATAAATTCGTCGTTAATTCATTTAGTACTTTTAAGAGCTTCTTAAAACCAGAGTAGTGAAACGAACTACAACAGCCATTTGGGACTAAGGCGACCAGTTGGTGATTATTTGTAAATAATAAAATAAAATAAATCAAACAATTCCGAATGACATTTGTTGTGAAATGCCAAAACCTGGTACACATTTTCTGTATGTTTTCACTTCTGGTTTGATTCAATGTTTGATTTAGGTCTCGTGTATATAGTTGCATCACCAGAAGTTGTCAACGTGGACTACACTCGAAAGTCCCCTCTACTTTGAATAAATTCCTAGCGTAAGCCATAAACGTCTCAGGCAGAGTGCCGCTATTGTATTTGCGTGTTAAAAGTTATACTTTGCATTGCTTTAATTGGACAAGTGTTTACTTAAACAAGCCGTTTCATTGGCATCATCGGAAACATTTATAAATATATAGCCCATCTCTTTTTTCCTCTACATTTATTTCTGTCCATGCAAGGGCTTGGATATGTGTTCTAAATAAGGTGTGTTTTTTTTAGCTTCGATCTCAACAAAGCAAAGTAAAGTAGGACTTTCAGCAAGCAATTACAACAACTACTGTGAGTCCTTGAAGTGTCAAGTAGGGCGTAGTTGTTGTAATTGCGTGCTGAAAATTCTACGTTATCGAAGATCGAAGCTAAAATAAACAGGCCTTTTGTTTTACAGATATGTTTTGGAAACCGTAGGTTACAAGCGATAATAAAATATGCTCGTAATTATATTCCAACGACACTTATATTTGATCAACCTGTTTTGTGTAGCAACATCCTTTTTTATATTAAGAGGATCGTAAAAAGGACAAAATCTCACTCTAATCCCTTTGTTACGAAAAACAAGTTAAGTCGCATTTATTAAGTCTCATCTTAAGAATAAGCGTTGTATGGCTTCTTTCTTAGAATTGTTCATAATTTTCTTTTCAATTCAATTCAATTCAATTCAATTTATTTATTTGACGTGTGTACACATTAAGATAATATCTTTTCGAGTACTTAGAACTTTAGAATAGTTTTAAATGAATTCAAATTAAAGTGACTTAGAACTAAATTATAAAAAGTGCAGATGGTTAGAGGAGTGAAAATTTGGGATAGATTTAAGGAAGGTAGATGGAAATCGAGACATAAAACATTTTGATAGTTATTAATGTTATTAATTAAAATAAATAGTCGATGAGAAATAAAGAAAAATTGCGCTTTTGAGACTTGTGAGACTAAAAATTGTTTTAATCCGCGTAGGTAGGAGTTCCATAGTCTGACAGTGTGGATGAAGAACTGACGTCAGGAATTGAGGGGCACGTAACGAATGAGGATAATATTCATAGTCCTATTGGAGCGAGAAAAGTTGAACCTTGTGAACAAATAGGTGGGGAAATGTTTGTACAGACGAATCCCTCCAAGTTGAAGTTTCACGGGAGATAAAAACTAGTTCTGGAAAAATTCGAGTTAGAGGGATTTACTATATTTTTTCTAAGCGAATTTACTTAAGGTAAAAATGAGAAAGTAGGTACATTTTGAACAAAATTAGTTAAAAAAATTAAAGTGAGTTTCACTGATAGAAATCATAACTGTTTTCAAATTTGCTACTCAACCAGCAACACAAATGTTGGGCACCTGCAAATGTTGCGCATTTAATTTTTTAAGCCGAAAATGTATGTACAATTGTACATATCTAACTGGATATGACAAAAATATTGTATTTAGAAACACAATGTGTCGTCGCGACGCAACACTTGCGAGAGGGAGTTTTTTTTTTTGTTTTCTCCAGACGAAAAATTCGACTTAGAGAAATATTGTAATAGGTAAAGAATCAAAAGAATATGTTCGAGTTAGAGGGATTTCGATTTAGAGGATGACTTTTCTATGCAAAATTGAAGGGAATGCAAAAATTAGGTCGAATAATTCGAGTTAAAGGAGGTTCGACTTAGATGGACTCGACTGTGTATGATTTAGTGAAGAAATTTATGCAGTTCCTGGCGTTGTAGCAGCGTTACCAGACGGTCAAAATATTTCCCCCCAGTAAAATCTGAAAAAACCCCGGATTCTGCTTTAAAAAAAAAAAATAACCACAACTTTTAGTCAATATTTTCGTGGTACATGTTTTGCGACTTAAAAGAAAGAATTTCAAATTTAAAGCGCAAACATGTTTGGCCTTACGAATTCAAAAGTGCTCCCCAAATAAATACACTCGATGAAAATGTCAACGCATGTTGCTTTTTAAAAACATTTTGTAGGAATTTACACAGCCCCAACGCAACTTTGATGAAATTGTTGTTCATAAAATTTACTGATGAGGTTGATGCTGAAATCCGGAAAAATATTTAAGGAAAAATTACTAAAAAACGATAACTTTTTCTTAGTGAAACTGGCATCAGCTTTTTTTTTTTGAAAGACTTGTTTTGTTAACGAAAATATGTAGTCCAAATATACTAGAATTTTCACACGTAAATATAGCTCTTAAGCTCAATCAATTGATTATCTTACAGCACTTTAAAATCGAGACACACAGTTATTTCAAATTCGCAGACAGCCATAATAATTTACGAAGCCATCCATAGATTCGTCCAACGACAATGCTTATAATGATGGGAGCTCGATATGCTACGGTTCATAACGAACCATAGACTACTGACACTTTCAACTACTCTGATTTTATTATCATTTGGCCAAACGTCCGGTAAAAAATCAGGGTTGAACTTTTGGTAAAATGTAGGGATACCTTGGGACTTTTTGTAGTGCATTCTCCACAGACCATCCGTGAATTCGCTCTAAATCTTCATTGACATGTGCTGTGAGTTCATCAATAATTTGGAGCGACTTTGCAGCATGAAGTTGCACATCATCAGCATATAAGTGAACTGAGATATGTTTGCAAACATGTGAGAGGTCATTTATTAAAGTTCAGAATAAGATCGGTCCTAATATTGATCCCTGTGGTACGCCCTGTGTGATCGGTTTTAATAGAGAATGATTCGAATTTGTGACGACCCTTTGCAACATATCAGAGAGAAAACTTTTTATCAGTGTACTGCATGATGGAAATCCGATACACAAATAAAGTAATGCTTAACGTGAACACCTGCCTTGACGGCTTAATTACACGATGGGCATACCCATATCAGTGTCCTTGAGAAAAGCGTTGACAAGACGCCCCAGGGCCAATACAAGATTGACCCCGGTACAACTTCCTTAGATACTATGCTTGTAGTAACCATGACCCCTTGCTTCAGGGCGAGGCCTACCCAGACACCTCTTCGTTCTGAAAGAACGCTTTCGTCTCCGCATTCGGAGAAACCACAGCCACCACGAATCCAACCTCTAACGATGGGGCTGCACCAGTTTTGGCACAGAGGCTGTCCCCATCCCCGTGGTACCATTATATAGCTAATGGTCGAGCTTCGTAACCCGAAAGTTACTCCCAAATTCGACTGCAAGCCAGTACTGGGGTTTGGTTACCCTCATTTTCAAAAAGTGTCAGGTGTTTTGAGTATCTCGAATCCCACATTACTAGCGAAAACAAGATAACTCTCACCTATTTGTTCTTGCACTGTTTAATTTGGTGACGCCCCAATAAAGGCGTCACTCAAATTAGGGCAGTGCCCCGGAAATCCGATACAATAAGAGTCACGTTTTACCAAAAACTAGATTTATATTTTATTTCAGATAAAAATTAGGAATAACACGTGGAAAAACCGGTGCTCGCCGTCGCTGTCAAAAAGTAAGAGAACGGAAAAAGGCCGATGTGACAGCCGGAAAGCGATGGTTGGCCCAATATATGGTTGAGTTGTTGGTAGAGTGGATGGTTGTGGCTCTGTTCGCTGAGAATGTTTAGAGCTGAATCGCCACAATCAGTTTAACTGCTCTGTCACTGAGTCCGACAATTTTTGTTAGTTTCCAAAGCAGACTTCCATAGTTAACCTTATCAAAATCTTATAAGCACAGCAGCGTTATGTTGTTTTTGTCGTAGTCTTGCCTTATTTACCCGAATAATTTGAATATAGATGAGGAACAGCTGTTTCTGCGTTGATTTCAACACACTTTAATGGAAAATTGCTCAGCTATATTTTGGACCGAATGTTAGAACAAAATCGCATTTCCTTCAATTTCTTTGCTCTCTTAATACATTATGTAGGTACGCGACAGTTAATGAGCGTAACGTAAAGTAACGTAATTATTACTTAACAAATATAAAGAGTGTACTAGATTGGTAATAAATTTTAGTCTTAAATTTAGGTACATATTCATTCAAATTTCATGAAAACTATTTTCAATCTCCAACAACAGGTGTGGTTAGCCCTAAAACCAGACTGTCGAGAACTTAACAAATTATTTTGCAAAATGTATTCCATGAACTACTTTGGTATTTACTTTTCAGAGACAAACAAACATATTTTGGATAAGAAAATCAAGGTAGACACAAATTTTCAGAAAGTAAGTCTTAAAGCGTTTTTGGTTTTTCGCTATATCTGCAATTATTTAAAATATAATTATTAATTTTTGACAATTTTTGACTTCAGCCATGACACCACAAGCTTCAAGGCTGCATCACTCGAAAGCGTCTTTCTGTTATTGACAAGATTTAGCTGTAAATTCCCGAACGAATGGCTGTAAATTCTAGGTATGCGCTTCATTAAAAGTAGCCTAAGTAGGTCATGCTTTGTGTTCCAAAAAAAATTGACATCAATCATTTACAAAAGCAGGACATTCCTTAAACCATTTGTGGTTATTACCATATTGGATGAATATAATTTACAGCGGAATTTCTTCTGTATTCGTCACGCTATTGATTTTAACCATCGAAACCCCCACTTAGAGGTAAATTTCCCAAGACTTAACAACACTGATCCGTAGACTTGAAGCCTCATTTCGTTTTGCGTCAAAATAATGTTGCCGATGTTCTCTATCCTCAGCAGATCTTTGCCGATAACATTATTTAAAATCACAACACTGACTGAATTTAAGTTTTCTGTGATAATCTTCTATAAATCCGCTCCAAAATATTCGTCTAGCTTCGAGGTTATAATTTCTTTATTCGATTTTTCAGAATGAGTTCGAGTCGGATATTTCCATTAATTATGTACGATGGGAAATAACTATTTCGCATCCATTCTAATTAAATAATTGAAAATAAAAATGTCCACTTACCCTATAATGAAAGGTATACGGTATACTTAACTCAGATCCATCATTAAATCTTGATAGCCTATGTAGTTGTAGGTATCTAAAATTGAACCCCTCTAGAAATGCCTGCAGAGAAAATTATTTGTTTGACAATATCCAGTCGACAGCCAACGAAGTCGCACTCAATTTTACAAATTTCCTCTACAATTCGTCATACGTATTAAGAATGTCTTTAGCGGCAGATTCAAGTTCAAACTCCAACACAAATTCAAAAGTCCATAGTTGCAAGCCAAGAACTAACGATGGCACCAAAAATTTATTCATCTGCTTTCGTCTATTGGGGTATATAATGCCGGAGAAGTTTCAACAACTCTATATAATATACTCTTGCTTTTTAAAGGCAATAGTGGTGGTAGTGCCTATCTCCTTTGGCATAAGCTTCTTCAAAGGTTCGGAAAAAAAGCCAATCAACAATTTGCTCTCATCGATTCAGATTTACACTAATACCGTCAGTTGCCTCGTCCGGGTTGTTATGTTCTACTTGAATCGAAAGTACATTTTTAGAATTGAAGCCACCCTCGATAAGCTAGACACTCGCCTCAAATATCCCGAGGAGTTAAAGGAAGCTGCTAGACTCATTAAATTTGGAAATCGCGCGGTGATTTTTTTCATATTTAACTACATCGGATACTCAACGGTTACGTTGTTGGGAGCAATCGTGAGCAGGCAACCACCATATGGAATATATATTCCGCATCTGAAGTGGCGCGATTCGACATGGGACTTTGCCGCTGTCAGTGCAATAGAGTACACGTTGCTTAATGTGTCAATTTTCCATCAGTTGATCAACGATGTGTACCCCGTCGTATATTTGGGAATATGCAACTCGCATCTGAAGATGCTCGTTATGAGAGTGCTAAGAATTGGAACGGACGCAACGGCAACAAAGGAGGATTCTAAAACGGAATTGGTGCAGTGCATCCTCGATCATAAACTTATCTTACAGTAAGTATCAAGAGTGAGAAGCTCTGCTCATAATATACAGTCGATTTGTGGGTGTGTTTTCTTTTCTAAGGCTGATCAGCACAATAGATCCGTTAATGTCGGCGGCATTTTTCGTGCAGTTCGCGGTGTCGACTGCGGCCATGTGCATTGCCTTAGTCAACATCACCATTTCAGAGAACAGCGGCACCATCTACGGGACGTTTGCATACGTCTTTTGCCTGTTGATACAGACCTTTTGGGTCTGTTACTACGTGACAACGCTAACAGACACAGGCAATCGCTTGCCGGAGGCAATTTTTCAAATGAATTGGATCGAACAAGACAGGGAGTTCCGGCGGTTGTTGTTGTTTTTCATGCAGCGGTCACAGAAGGATATCGCTTTGTATGCGGGAAAGTTATTTCCCATTTCTCTGAATACTTTTCTGTCGGTAAGTAGAGAAAGCGATCATTGGGTGGACAACGTCAATTTAATATTTTTTTTTAGATGAACAAGTTTGCGTTTTCTTTGTATACGATGTTGAATAAAATGGACATTGGAAAACGGTTCAATTGATGCTGCAGCGTGAGCAGGGTCGCGAAATTAAAGCACTTTATTTAAGAAGCATGTAATAGTATAACATCCCGCAAGGGATGCCAAATGTTTAAATGTTATTAATAAATGTTATTAACAAGACGGGCGTCTCCATTGTCTTTTTTTCTTTAGTTTTTCGCTTCACTATCATTTTTCGTTTTAGCGTAAAAATCAGCGTCTCAGTTCTCGGACGCTTTACAATACTTTTAAACAGTAGCGCTCACTTTAACCGTGATTTATTTAGAAGCCGTGATTTATTTAGAAGCAAAATAAAATAAACGAACACACAAATTGCTTATATTCTTTTTATTCTGCCGAAGAACCTACTCAAAGCGTCTCTGTAGGAGGGCATTTTCTCATACTTCACAGATTTGGGTAAGCAGTGTAACTGTTTGGGCCGCTTTCTGGCATTATGAGCTTTTGGAGTTTAGTTTAGTTTAGTTTAGTTTAGTTTATTAATTCATCAAACAAAGTAACAATACCTTAGTGATTACTTGACAATAATAAAACACATCAGTAAATAAAATACATTAAACATTACTTAAAATTAATAGCAAATTATTTTTAAAAGAAAATCGATCATATCGCAAGCAGTATTGGTTTCTCTTAGACACCTGGATAATGGTTCATTTGAAGCATAATTTGTTCTATGATATGGAATATTAAAAAACAATCGGTTTCTAAGCATCCTCGCAGGAACATTAAAGTTAATTAAGGTCAAAATATCAGAACAAACAATATGGTTAGCCAATACATCACGAATGAACACGACCTCGGAGAATTTTCTTCGAATGTTAAGAGGCAAGATACCAAATAATTTGCATCTTGTTTCATACGAAGGCATATCTATATCCCAGTGAAGCCTATTCACTAATTCTCTAGTAAAACGTTTTTGTATTCTCTCCATTCTAAATGAGTGAACATCATACAAAGGGCACCAAATAGTACTTGTTAAGAAATCAATATAGGAAACCACTGCGTAATTTTAATACTCTACTTCTAGGAAATATTTAAAAACTAACTAAGAAACTACAAATTATTTCTTTCTACAAATTTCTAATTTTCAATTCATTATCATAAAAACTCCAACGTGAAGTCACTATAATTTTTGGAGTCTATTTTACCTTCTTACAATAAAAAGAAAATTTACTACAGAAGAATAGTGCCTTTCAATAAATCTACATCTTTTCAAAAGTACCACAATATTCAAGAGTAGATCTAACAAACGTAAGAAACAGACATTTCAAAGTGTGAGGATCACAGAACTCCTTTGAATTGTGCAAGATAAATCCCAGCATGGAATTACCCTTGGCGACTAAAAAGCTTTCAAATTTATAGTAAAAAAATTCGGAGGAAACTGAAGAATAATGAGGAAAAGACTTCATATTCCAGCATTATTTATTTATTTATTTAAAAGGCGTTACTGTGCTGCGACGTTTTGGTCAGGGGGTACACCTGCTTACGCCTCAGAGAAGTAAATTTCCTCATAAGAATTCCCTCGCATTATAATTCCTTTTGAAATTTGAGATGATTTTGTACACTTGCCTCCCCTTGGCGAAAGAAATCCTTCCAAAATGGTACTCTCTTAGTCCAGTTTCTTTTAAGAATCTGAGCTATCCCCAGTGACAGTACTTACTAAGCAGACAACTGGTAGTCGCCCAAGTTTTTCATTCTTTTGTGGGTCAATGCACAAGATCATGTTCTGGGATTTCACTGGACTCATCGCAGAATCTGGAGAGACATTCTTCATGATACAGATATTTTTGATGATAAGAGAAATTCGCTTTTGAATAAAAAAGGAAAGACGACAAAACAAATTGACAATTCAATTATTAATTTTTATTTTGCAAAAAGGATTTCATTGATAATTTAAGAATATGAAAAGCGTTACTTATATTTAGGCTGAAGAAGAATGTTACGGAAAAGACAAGTCTATAGTTTGACGTTTTAGCTTGGAAACGTTTAGCAAAAAAATAATGATTTTCCGCAAAGTATCACCATGAGGATGTTGCATCGATGATTGATTTCTTTATATAGTTTCCTATGTTCTTCTATAGGCGTTTATCTTTTTTGGTTCAGAGCTAAGCACTGAACTGAGCTCGAGCATTATGAGCGCGCTCTGAACCGAGTGTGCTCAGAGCGTACTGATGTTTTTTTGTTATTCCTGTCAAATTTGACTGGAAGTGTGCTTGTACATGTGTAATCAGCTTTTTCCTCAGGCTGCTCAGTCAATTTATTCTGAGCTCATAGAGCGCGCTCTGATCATGCTTAACGAAAAAAGAAACACAAATTTGAGCTCTGATGAGTCTGAGCTAAAAAGAAACACGAACTTTTTGTACAACAGTTCAGGTTACCTTTTCTGTCCTTTGGTTCAGGACCTATGAAAGTTTTTGGTGCTCCCTTTCTTGCTAGGGAGTCGGCCATTTCCCTCTCATCAGATCTTGATTGACCCGTCTGTGCACCGCTTAGTTGCACGATTGTTCTATGTATTGCTGAGGTGGGTAACAAAGTTATTTTGGTAATTAAACCTTTTGATGATATCGTCTATACAGAAAAGGTTAATTGTGGTTGTGTTTTTGAGTAGTGCATCAAACTGTTTGGATGTGATGCACTTTCCTCTTCTTCTTCCTTTTTGGGAAATGAACTTATGTGGATCACCAATGTTTTGTTCACAATATAAATAAACTAAGTATTAAATATACCGTCAGCTCCCGCGCACTTATCCAATTCCACCGCAAATTTTGGTTCTCTCTTGGATTTCCTATCTGTGAAAGTGTGAACTGTGAATACGCCATAAGAGTAATATGCTTTCACTATAATACCCTCATGACTGTAACTCTCTTTGGCCGTCGACTCTCTTTCGTGGCAAGGTTTTAATTTTTACAATTAAAATTGAATTTTGTACTTTAAAAAACATAAACTAATTTTAGTTTATGGTTAAAAAACTGTCAAGGGTTAATTTCGGGATACTTTAAGGACGCTTGGCGGGGTGAAGGCTGTAAATAATTTGTCTGAGACCTATATATTCGTAATAAGGAACAGTTCAGACTATTTTCATGTGACCAGCAACGGTTATATTTGAAAAAAAAAAATTTTGAGAGTTTTCAGTAAAAATACTTTTAAGGATATTTTAAGGACGTCTGGTAGGGTGAAGGCTGAAAAGAAAACGTCTGGGATATACATATTTGTTATCAGGAGAATTTTTCTGATTTTCTGATGTATCCCTCATATGGTTATACCTCTGACACCAAAAGTTGATTTTCGTCCCTTTTAGGGGGCGTCTGGCTAAGGGAAAGCTGAAAGTAAAACGTCTGGGATCGAAATATTTGAGATCCGTACGCAATTATCTGCTGTTAGAATATTCATTGAAGTGGTTATACCTCCGACACAAAAATTGGAAAAATTACCGTTTTCAAACGCCCGCCCACAGCCCCGTCTGAAAAACAACCCTGCCAGATGTTTGAATTTGCATTAGTATTGTGTAAATCTACACATACAAGTATAAGAAAACCTCCAAAACCCAAAACTTGCTGTCGGCTCTTAGACTATCCTGTTTTAACATTCTGCGTCTTGTGGAAGTATGTATCGGCGTTTTGACCACAATACTCCCTAGTAATGTTCTTATCATTTCAAAGTACACGAGGCCTTCCAGCAACTGGAGTTTGTTTTATTAAAAATGCAACAGTTTGTCTGAATTTAGCTAAATGTTCTTAATAGAGGATTGCGTGCGCTTATTGCAATAAGCGTAAGTTTTTTTTTATTGATTCTGTGCTGATTGTTTAGGTTGGTGGGCTTATTCTATATGACAACTGAATGGTAGGTACGGCTACCCTGACTTGTTTTGTGGTGCTTTTGATTAAGAATTTATTTAAACTCGCCTTTACCATATCAAAGTCACGCACACTTATGCCCCTACTTATATATTTACCCCGTTTCACTTTTCGTTTGCATCCATGTTCAACGACTTGAGCTTCCAAAAGGATATGATATTGTGTTGCCAGTAATTATAAATAATACATACTTATGTATTCATTATTCTTTGATTCACGCGATAGCTTGGTAATTGTCCAACACATAGTCTGAGGGAAATAATTGATTAGGCATGAAAAATGATACAACTGATCACACCCACTCTAATTTGGGCAGTATGTTCAATAGCTTTGAGTTAACATACTAATTTTTTGTTCTTACAGCAACCCTTTGGAATAAATAAACAATGAAATGGATAAAAGTAACTGCTGAGTATGCCAGCACAATGTATGGGTAAATCGTCATACAGACACGTATCTTTTTTATACCAGCAATATGTGTACAGCAAACTATTCCCTGTTTAACATTACACAGTAAAGTCAGTTGGTGATTAGAATTCAACGGACGTGTTTGATTCTTGGACATCTAGGTACTGTACAGTACCTACCGCGACATCAAAGCAGAGGAACTTGAGCCTGCATTCAGAATTTACACTTTGGAATCGGTCATATCGGGGACGTGTTTTATGCAGTTTTTGGCAACATCATTGGCAATGGTAATTAGAACCCTAATCAACATCACCATTTCCAGTGATAATTACATACTATTCGGATTGATTTTCCCATGCCGGGTGTCTCATTATAGAGATCTTTTGGGTCTGCTACGGGGCTTCGCTTGACAAACTCAATTCTACAGCAGAAATTTCGACGAAGCTGCCTGTTCTTTATGCAACATTCACAGCAAGAGTCAGTTTATATTCTGGAAAGCTATTCCCAACATCGTTGGACAAGTTCTTTTCGGTGAGCTGATCATGAAGTCCTCATTTTCGGTTTACACTTTGTTGCGCTCGATGGACTTTGGAAAGTAGTTCAATCGATTATAAATGTTCTCCGTTTACACGATGGTACTTGCGTGAGGGGTCCCAGGGTCCCAGGTTCCACCCCCGGAAAATCACAAATTACATTTTAAGGTTTTTTCCACTGCGCCATCTCTCGCGCAGGTCTGACAAACATTCCAGAGTATAGCTGTCATCAAAGAGCTTCTCAGTTCGCCGTTTGGTGTCGATAATAAATTGTAGATCCCTTACATTCGTCTCAAAAATGACAAAAACCCACGCAAAACGAATGGTTGTGAGAAACTAGGCCTGTTGCGCAAACTATATATTTACTTAGCCACTCCCAAATATTGTGGCTGAGAATGCCAACAGTCGTATATCAATAAAATAAAAACACGAAAACTATTCGACGGATTTAACTGAAAAGCTACTAGCTCGATCTTCTTACTGTTATGCGCGAGGCGAGGGGTACGAATGAAATCCGATTAGCGGTGCTGTTTCTTTTATAAGTTTTCCAATTTTTGCACACTCAGAAGATTTAGATGCAGTTTATCGGCAATGTTTATTGTAATTTAATAAATAATAAAATATAATCCTAATCATGGTCTAACCACGCTTGATATTTTGATCAGCCTCTTTTGTGTAGCAACATCCTCTTTTATATAAATAGGATCATAAAGAAGACAAAATCTTACTCTAATACTTTTGTGAAATTATCTTGGCCGATAGGTAAACTTACCACAACTCGTGGCGAAATATTTCTTATCATTTGTTTTTAAAATGTCCAACAGAAAACCAGTTGACCAGAAAACCAAGGTTACCATTGTAGGAACAATATTCAGAAATTAAGAATTTAAAGCAGTTTTTCAAAAAAAAAATGTCCACTGTAAATTTTACAACATGTGACTTGAGAATAAGTTGAACATTTGTGTAATAAAAGTCAAATGCGTTCATATTTACAATTAATAATTGAAAGTTTTACAGAGTTTTGAGTGTAATTGTAAAAATTATCGTAGTTTCTTGTTATAAAACTGACAGCGAGTTACCTATCGATTTTTGTTGTTAAATGTGCAGATTTGATTTTGTCAAATGTACAACCAAAATGCTATAGAAAGTTCATGAAACTTGTAAAATGCACATCACACGCATTCAAATCTACTACCATTTTCAGTTGAAACCACATTCAGTTGTGCCAGAATATTTTTATCGTTTGTACGAATTTCTTTGTTCTCATGTGTTTATAAACTCTGGAAGCGATATGTCTTTTTTCGCCTGAAGCTGGAGATGTTGGAAGTCAGCATTTTATACAGGGATACAATTGAAAATTACTCACATTACTCACTCATCTAAAATTTAGTTCTTTTATTTGGTAAACACCCAGTGCATTCATTTTAGTTTTCTTATAAAATAAAAATACAGAATGACACTTCTCATTATTCATCAATGAAATTTTTGCTTTTATGTAAATCATGTAAACTATTATGTATAAAGAATAAATCATTGTCGAGAGAGTATTTAAGAAAGAAATAAAATAATCCCCTCATAGGAAAAGCGCCTTGTAAAAAAATATAAATTTTGGGCGTGTTCTTCTTCGTGGGAAATTTTACATTTTCCAAGAGTTTTTGTTATTTTGTCATGTTAAATGATTTTACTTGAACATACAAGAAGTAATTTATTATTATAACTATAATTTTAAATATTGAAAAATTTACAATTGATGACAAAAGTTTTTTCACACAAGTCTACAAATCTATTTTTAACTTTCTCGATTACGTAGTAAGAGAAAGATATTGTATTCGTACAAGATTTCGAACTCGAGATATTAGGCAATCAATTCTGACACTACGATGATAGAGGAGCTTTTTGGAGTCGGTCTCGAAATACTGGCCGTATGTCCCGAGGCCTACAGCCCAAATAGTTCATACGTCGGATTTGGGGTTTGTAGGCTTACAGTTCGGGGCCCTTTTTTTTTTGGGAAAGTTAACCTCAATATTAATGGTGTTTTCCATGAAAATTTTAGTTCCACTTTGATTTGTTCGAAAACGGCTCTAAGGATTTCAACCAAAATTGATATTTGAGCTTAAGTAGATACCATGACTGCATACTCAGTTTGTTTTTGCTAAAAAATCGTATAACGGTAGCTACTTTTGATATTTTGACATCTCGAAAACCTTACATACGATTATAACTGAATAACAAACTCAGTTTTCTATATCATCGTACAATGGATTTTTGAAAATAGTTTTTTTCTTAAATCTGGCTTTCTTAAGTTTGCGATATTGAAAAAAATTAATAGTAAAATTGATGTTTTCAAAATTATTGCGTCCTTTACTTTTAATTCGAATCATCGAAAACGTTAGTCGTACTCATTCCTCGAAAAAAAAAACACATTTTCGATTTCGATAAAATGTTAAAAATTAGGTAATGCTTACATCCCGAACAATGTCTAATACGCAAACCAGTTAAGCAATAGTATTTTTCAAACTAAGCATTTCAATATTTGTTACTGTTTTGTCTACATAATTTTACAAAAACCACTCTGACGATTCTGATCAAAATATATATTATTTAGGAGAGTAGATAAAATAATACCTATTAAGATCCGATACTTAGTTTTTCTCAAAAAATTCGAATAAATAATTTAGTTATTATTTCTTAAAAATGACTAAAATCCTATCCGTGTTCACACATTTTTTCAAAGCTCAATACCGCACTTACATTTAAAATGCAATAACAGCGACGCAACACTTATTTTTTGCATATATTATCCACTTCTTCTTTTTCTTTTTTCAACCATAGGTATTGAATATGCACCTTAAAATGCAGTATAACTCTCTAACCAGAACATTGTCTGTTACTGAGAGCTACAAATTTTAAAAACTTACATTGTTATTTGATATGTACTGCCATATCAGATCAATAATCCCAATGGGAATATTATTTAACACAATTCCCATATTTTATTATCTGGCATTGCTTCTCAGATCTTTGCCTACCTATCTATTATACAGTTTTTCAAACTCGCAATGGAAATTTTTTTAGAAGTTCTAAAAGCTATAAAGGCTGAAGGTAAAATGTGTTTATAATAAAACATAAACAGTGTTAATCAACGCTGCAAACATTACGGATCCGTTGCTTCCGTCCCGTCGATTATGATTAAAATCATTTGACAGCTGACAGCTGACTTTTATTATGCAATTTTACGACGAGTATAGACCTAGATGCACGCTCCTATTCTACATTTCGAGAGCAAAGTGATTGAAAATCACAACACAATAAAAGCAGAGGCTAGGGACTTGTTTTTAAGTCTAAAGAATTCAGATTTTATAAGATTAAGTAATTTGACAGTAATAAGGAAAATTGGAAATTAGTGAACGCAAAATTTTAACGATGAGTTTAAAATTAATGGTCTAGGCAGCGGGATCGACTACGTCTTCGTCGTTCGTCGTCCAGATTAAGAGTGCCACTAGCTCCCATCGCCGGTTTTTACTTGCATGGACCAGTTGAGAGGGCAAACAAGAGAGTTTATTTGGGTGTTGCCGTCTGCATTTATTCAATCCTACATGTATTTCCACCAATATATAAATCTTCGCAAAAAAAAAACAAAACCAATCTTCATTCAAATAAGTCCCGCAATTACAAAGACTGCACGCCTTTGTAGGATGCGCATCAGCAAACGGAAGATTGCTAAATTTATAGTAAGGGAAATTCCTCTATTCGAAGTAAAGGACGAAAACAACTATTAGTGGGTGTAATAAAAAAAATTTGTGATGTGTAACATTTTTCAGAGAGTGAATTCATAAGAAAAAAAAATTTGACACACATCCCAAACTTGATATCATCGCCAGATAGGCTGTAGAGCGAACTTCCTCAATCGATGCCCAGACACCAGCTTTTGAAGTAGAAACAAACCGACTACCTTTAGACGCGGCAAGTACTCATTTTCTCACCCTCTTCCGACGCATCCATAGGCGATTCTCAGGTGTTCCGTTCTTTTTTATGTTAATCAACGAGACTTGTGCAAAAATGTGAACGCAGTATACGAACCTAAGGCACCCGCACCATCATCACAAAGGTGTTTGCCAAGCACTTAGCTTAAATTAAACAGAAATTGAAAAAAAAAAAAATCCTAAAATATTAAAAACACATAAAATTAATTTTTCACCTCCGGTCGGGAAACAAAAGAAAACCCTCAGCATAATATCAACGCCACATCGCTGGAAACCGCTACATGCAGAGTAAAAATATTTTCCCATCTCGGCGCTTTTGCCAACCACATCATTTACTTAAGTGAAGTAGATACACTCCTACCTTAGGTGCCAGCAAGGATATTTTAGAATGAATAACGCACAAGAGGGCACTCAACCCTTTCGCTTTATATTTTTAATGGTTTTGCTACGGCAACCAGTCTCAAATTTGATGGCAAATATTTGGCCTACCCCGTAATAAAATTCACTTTAGACCGCAAACAACGGACCGGGTACGATTCCTATAAAACGAAATTCCATTATTCACCATTAAACATCAATTTCCGTTTCCAAGAAAAAAAAAACAACATCAATCGACTCCAAAACAAGCAAATTAATTATTATCTAATCCTTCCCCAGTACTTCTGCATGCTTCTGTACCTCTGCCAATTTATTTACATTGACCGGGGCCACCATCAAAAGTAGATATCCGCAGCACCCAATGTTCTAATAACCGCACAATCATTTAATTTATTTATCCCACCCCGAGGTAGTGGACGAGGACGAGAGATGAATGGCACACCGATCCAATTTAATATTCCCTTCCATTTATCTTTCAATCAGAGTCAACATTATTGATTCCCATTGAAAGTTTGCTGCTGGGCCTCACCAAGATAATCAACAACAAAAGGCTTCTAGGTTTATTTTACGTTAGAGGGGCCAATTCTGGGCTAGCGATTGCTCGGCGGTTCGTACCAGAAGGGGGTGTATTCAAATGATTTGCAATGATGCCACTTTCATGGTGAGGCAATTCTTAAAGCCTCTTTATCATCGCCATCATCCAGCCGGATATCGTATACGGGATAAAAGGATACCAGTCATTATAAATAAATAATTTGACCCTTTGTCTTGGTGGAAACTTTTTGGGCAGAAGCTACAAGACCAAGACCAAAGATAGGAGTGGTTTTGGTTGTACAGTAGACAGAACAAAGATATGTAAAGGACCACAAGAAGGACTGCATGGGTTTGGAATTCACTCGGTATTGTTAATAATTGTGTCGATGAATGGCTCAGAATGTGAGGATTGACAGAAAATAATAAACAATTCAAGTTTACTAAAGTTTCTTGAAAATTAAAATAAAACAAATCATAGATATAGATAGTTTAAAGGCTGAGAGGTAATAATTACATTCATATTGATAAGTTTATAAGCCAGTCAGCTATAATAAGATAAATGTTAGTTTTAAATAAGATTTAATCGTTTTTGTATATAGTTTGTAAGTTAAACAACATTAAAAGTGAATTAAAAATGAAAATAATGAGTGGATCGACGAAACTTGCGGTTAAAGTTTGAGTTGTTTAATTCAACCGTGAAACATCCAACACAAAAATTCGCTTCCCTGCTAAGAACAGAGATATGGGAACAGCTAACAGATCATGATTGGATCTTATAGCTCATGTTTGGATTTTTGACAATTTATTGGACAAAAATTATTTCTTGCTCCCATTCGAAGAGAAGTCTGAGTGATCAAGGAAGCTTCGACTGACCCAGTCGGGCAATTTATTTTCTAAAAGATAGCAGACTGCTTCCAACCACAATACCAATCTATTACAATTTGATCTGCAACTGCCATTGCCATCTTCGTTTTGAATATACTTCACTGCCGCAACATAAATTCCGTTGTACAGACAGTTTTGTCAGAATCAAACAGTTCTCACCCGCCCATCTGTTCGCGTCTGTCCGTTGCCTATGTTTATTGGTACTCGATAGAGGTCCTTAATTCTTTCCAAATTCCGACCCCCTTAAGCAAAGCAAAAAAAAGCCATCAATCTTCGTATCGAACTGCGTTTCAGTAATTGGAGCAAAATGTCACATTTATTCTTATTTAGCATTCGACATCTGCTAGATTCTGAGAATTATTCCTTTTGCGACACACGTGTCGCTGACATTCCTCGCACACCAGCAACCACTCCCATTGACGGTAGAAAAACGTAGTATTCGCCCTCATGGTCGGTGACTGGTGGAACTTTCAACTTTCTTGTTGTTTCGCCATGCAGAAACTCATTTTTACTTTCGAATTAGTTGCAAATTGAGTCCATCTTTTCCGTTCACTGAACAGGCAAAATGTTAACAGGCGCCCAAAACGATGGCCAGCCAGAGAAACATTCAGACTCAAACGAAAGTCCTTGTATATAGTCTGCACCGGTGAAAATATTTTCTATTTTTTTTCAATCGCTCGTAAATCCTCGTTTTACAGTTTAATGGATCGCGATAAGTGAATCATTATCCTCATCATCCTTGTCGAATAAAAAAAAGAAAGAAAAAAAAAAAGTTGAGAAAAGTCCATGCTGTGAACAATTTTAGAAGAGATGGAGTTCGCTCAATTTTAAGGACTTGGCCATGGTAGGTACAATCTACAACAGAGCAGAAGAGAAATGAAATAATCAATTTTCATCTTTGGACAACGACATCTCTGAATCTGAACGCCATTGGAATGGAATATCCTTGAAGTGTGACAGAAAATGTCGCTATTTCCAAAGGAAATTTGATGAAATCACGTTCCACAAATACCGGCAGGATAAAACAAAAGGTATGACATCATGCTTGGTGCTTGCCATCCTTGGGGAAATACGGTTCGACTGGGAGAAAGAGAAGGCTTCATCGGTTATAGGAGCTCGGCTTTAAACAAAATTTGTAATTTAATAAAGCCAGCAGTGCGTTATTAGTAATTTGAACATGAAGTTTAATTAAATATCTTGTTTGCAATTAACTTGAAGTATGTGTTGGAGTAGAGTACCCGTAGACCAGTCATGGGACTACACACAACTTAGATTGAACTGGAGGGAGACACCACCTGTTACTATTGCAGTGTCGACAGCTGCTGCTGGTTTGTAACCTCGAAATTGGTAGTCGCCATGTTTGAGTTAATCGAAGCGGCATCGATGCATGTCCTGCAACTCTATTGAGTGCGCTTTTGGGTGGGAGGCGATTTGGCGACGCAATCAACAGCACCAACAACTGCACCAAAGATAGAACTTCACATAAACTGAGTTGGGCAGTCAGTAGGTATCTACTTTAAAATGCAGGAAAAAGTGGAAGCGATGAGTAGATTTGTCTCTGAATTTCAAGGTCTGAAACCGGCAATAATTCTAAAAATGAAATAAGACTATGCGGGCAGGGAAACGAACAAACATAGGTATATCCACGCATCGATTGATGAAAGTAGAGTATTTATAATATCGACTGAACTGTGTCCTAGTAGTCCCCAAATTTTTTAAGACATCTGTCAGAAATGATGGAAGAAAGTGTGTGGTGTATGTCTACCTCAATTGGAGTTTGAGGTGCCGCAAAGTCAGCCATTTCGCTTAGCAAGCAGGTAATAGAGAATTTATGATGTTCTTTAATAGAGAATTTATGATCTTCTTTTTCAACACGAACTTCCATGTAGCAGCACTAGCTCGAGAGAGCTGACACAAATCTCTTATTGAAAGTCAAGCCACTGTAATCGAAAGCAGGTCCATATTAAAACCATTCCCCATAGAACTTAAAGCCTGAGCGTTCATAAGTGCTGTTGCAAGCTCTCCGGAGGAACAGAACTTTTCTATAAGAAGACAAATAGATCATTATTTCACTCAAACCGGAGCCTTAAGGGCCATATTTGAATTGCGTATGGTACTTAGCATACTCTCTTTTTAAAAGCTTTGCCCTCGAACCTTCAAGTCCTGACCCGTGGGGGTTGTTGAGTTATTGCTAACTTTTTGCATTACCTTATTTACCTTGAGAACCCGAAAGTCATCTTCCCTCCTACATAAGTCAATTAAAGTTGCTGAAAATGCAGACCTTGCAAAATCGAAGAGACAGATCAAATGCTTTATTTTTGCTTAGCATTTTGACTGGCAACATCAACTCCACCTTTATTCTTAGTTCTATAAACATCAATACTCGACCAAGAGCAACATATCAAAGGACGTCTCGATGTAAGCAATGGCCCCATCAATAACTTGAAGAAGGACTTAAATAAGTTCAATCATGTGATTGATTTCAACCTAACAAAATTAAATTTGAAATAAATATTAGAAGAAATGTAGCATTATGATCAAATAACTACCTTTTTTAAACATATTAACAATTGATTAACTGCGGTTTAAGTGTTTAGTAGACTGGATACAAAATAAAAGCAGCTGCAGTAAAACGAAAACCCAAGTTCATCAGTTTGGAATAGGCCGTATCCAGATCCACTTATTATTATTTGTACATTATCATCTAACAAATAGCATGTTAAGGACCTGTCCATAGGAACCACCAAATCTTTGCTTACTAGTTGCTACTACTGACACATCATCAGTTTTTTTTTAACATTTCGCTTATAAGGTGTAGGTACCTACTGCCAAAGTAATTTAAGCCATTCGTGCGGACAGACTGATAAAATAGTGGTATTGAGTCAAAATTTCGAAAACATTCTGGCAGTTTTTGGCCCAGGTACAGATAATCTTTTTTCAGAAAGCTGACCTCTTTTGAGTACATTTTACGTATAGTTTCAAATCCTTGTCAGTATTTGAAACAGATTCGCGGAACTTTTGAAACACTGCCCTTTTACAAGGAAAAAGCTCTATATTTTTAAAAAGCTCCTGCTCTTAACTTTCCAGCAACATCACTTGTGTTTTAGGTAAAATTGAACTAGTCCCCCCAAATATTAAGCCGAGTCTGCCCTAAAGGAAAGTATCATTTAAATCTTACCCAACAATTTCTGAAAGAGACTCTTGAACAACAACCCTTCGGGGTTGGAGGTCTCCTGGATGTATTCAGGTTCAAAAAGTCATAACCAAGGCTTAATCGTACTGAGCCAACACGGCGAGCTTCACACCACGATTACAACCGGAATCAAAACTCTTAATTTTATACATATATTAAAGTTTGCTAAGACATTGCTTTTAGCGGTCATCTCAAAAAGTTTGGAGCTGAAAGCTTTGCTAACATGGAAGCGGCTTCTCCACTGACGATAGCTGAGTTCAATCTTAACCAAAATTGATAATGATACATAATAACTCCTCAACTCCCAACATACGAAACTTCTATTTGATGTTGTAATCCCGTCAATGAAATTTTGAACTTCCCGTAGTGAGCCAGGAATAGTACAATTGAAGAAGATTTGTCTTCGATCTGGGTAGGTATAAATGTACACAATTTAATGAAGTAATAACTTGCAATAAATAAATAATTTTGAGCGCATCCACAAGCCCCCAAAGAGATACACGAGAGACAGCGGCAACAAGAGGAAACGAGGAGATGTCCAAGAAGGAGCGAAAAACAGCATTTATAACTTGTATCAAAAGAACCAAATAAATAAAATAAATAAGTAAATATTAATTTAAAAAAAAAACGGCTGACTGTAAAAAAGATTTAAAAAAATTAAACGAGACACTTTCAAGTATTTATAACTAATTGACGTCGGAGGCTGGGCATATTTTTGTCATATTGTGTAGGAAGTCTCCGATTGTCAATAAGTTATACCTTAAAGTGTCTTGTTTTACTCTTCTTAAATCTTTTCTGTTTTTTTTTTTTAAATTAATTTTTATTTGTTTCTTTTTTTTAATTTATATTTTAATACTTATTTGTTTACACTCAGGGAAAGAATACTAATTTGATGATGCCTCACTCTTCAGAATCGGTCAAGCCGTTTGGGCTACAGAGCGTCAGGTAGGGACATACATAGGATACGAGCGAAACACATAACCCTCCTGTCCCTCCCTGTGTCCAGTCGGGTAGAAACAAAATCGATTGTGTTTTTATAAGATTACTATTGCTGCGCTATTAAATATAAAAACAAAGACCAAATTCGACTCAGTAAGCCTTGAAATCGTAGCTTGTGGGATAGTGGCTCAGTGGTTAGTATACTCGTACTACACTAATAGTGCACTAGTAAATAGGTCTTAAGTTTCGACTCCCGTGGAGAGACAAACTACATCTTTATACTTTTTGCACAGCGCCGCGGCGTCTGCAAACGTCTGACAAACTTCCGAATGTATAAATGCCTAGCAAAAGCCTCTCAATTCAGTTGTTTCCATTCGGCGTGCAATTGTAAGTCTCTTTCCACTTGCCCACAAAGACTCCCACAAACGGATGGTAATATAAAAACCATGTCCAGAATCGTATATGGACCACTTATGTCAACTACTATCTATTTATAGCTTGTAGGACACAAGTTGTGCTTTCTTGTGGAAGGTTAAAAAATCATTGTAGTCTAAAGGAAAACAAATAATATGCATCAAGTGGTCTCAAATCTTCTTGCTCGATGAAATCCCTCAGGAAAAGTACCTACGGGAATTAAGGAAACATCCTCGAAACCTAGGTATGCAAGGGGTTTTGTGTATATTTGTAAGTATGAATATACGCATCATCACACGAGAGTCACACGAAATCACAAATTCACAAGTCACCCTCCGCAATATTTTGACTTGTCCTTTACCGTTTTCGAACCAATTTCGTAAGCACTTTGGCACTTTTATATTTTGCCTCATCACGAAATCTATATGCTACAGTGAAACTAATATTCTTCTCTATATTCGAAAGCTGTTCCTTTTTAATTTGAATTATGTTTCTGTCACAGACAGTTATCACGACAACAACAGTTCGTCCCAAAGCCCTCGCGTCGTATACCAATAACAAAATATAGTCTCGACAAACGACAGTGGCGTAATTTGTGTGGGAAATATATCTATATATATATAGCTATGTAAGTTTCATAACAGACAGTTTCTCTATTAAAACTGAAGCTCTTTTTATGTACGAGTAGTTGTAAGAACTTTTATTAAATAGAGCAAGTTTGTATAAGCCGAACGCTCGTGGTGCTCAATATAGTCCCTAAAATATATTACAGAAACTAGGAATATTTATTGTTAAGGCCCCTTGTCTGTCAGACGGGCCGCAGCCGGAAAACCACCCTCCAAATTGAAATCAAGAGGACTCTGCTGTCTTTTTTGGGCAGCAAACTCTGTTCTATCGTCATGATGTGCTCCATCTTTATAGTTGGCGGCAGCGATGACGGACTTTTAGTTTTAGTGTACATGGCTATGGTGGTGCGGCAGTTCGCTGAGGTCCTGTAATAAAATCAATCATGCATCCAGAACTGGGTCTATGGAACACCATTCAATTATCCCAGTTACTGGAGCGAATGCCGAAGAGAGTTCGTGTATAATAGAAATAGAGCTTCGTAGACCACACAAAACTCGGTATCTATGTTGGGCGTTGGGCGTTGGGCGTTGGGCGTCCGTGTGTGTATGCGGTGGTGACCCATATTGCTGTTGTTTTTCCCTCCTCATTCAAATCACAAGAAAACGCACAGGCCAGTTTCAAGATTTATCTGCAAATAACCACAAACGAGAGCGTCATTCCACCTCGGTGTGGTGAACAATGGAGAAAGTCATGCGCATTGGGCGTTTTGCCGTAGTTTCCCCCCAGATGGCGTATCTGTTGATGTCTTTGATTTAAAAGGGAACATAGGTCGGGAAAATGCGTTCGTCTGCGGCTAAAGTCAGTCCAAGCAACATTTAAAGGACTTCGCATTTGGTGTTAGATATGGTGAGAAATTCAATGAGGTGGCTCAACTGCCAGAGGAAGGGATTCCTATAACCAACAGACTCTTCACCCCTTCACAATCATCGGTGGTGGTATGGCCGCGTCGGAACGAAGATGGAAATGAGTTGTTATTTTTGACTTTATTACGGTGTATGAAGTGTTAATGGAAAACGCCCAAGACAGGAAGCCCGAGCGCTAAGGGGATGGAGATTATTATTTTCGCTTTTAATTTACAATGCGGTGCAGACTTAGGCCACTCTGATGTTCGGCCAAGAGGAATGGCCACCATTTTATTGTTTGGACATTTTAGAAATAATGGGAAAAGAAAAGGTATTCTTGGGCGGCTGGGGGTGTTGGTTTTTTTTTTTCGCTGTTTTCATGGGACTTTTGACAAGGGCGATACATTTTTTTCTCGAAAAAATTTCTTCCTTTACTTAACTTTTCATCCTTTGTATTTGTCCTATAGGTATAAATCTAAGTGAAGGATTCCCGAAAGGGATTTAAATTTAATTGGAAGTGGAAAATTGTATCTCAATTAGGTGTATCGTTTGGATTTCGAAAAGTTCCATACAAGAGAACGAGCCAAAGAGAAATGTTCGTGTGCAGGTATCTAGAGTGAAGGTTCTATAATGTAGTAAATCTCAGTTTTATTATCATTTAGCAGAGAGTTTCTAAGTGAATGCAAATAGATAGAGAAGGGAAAAGTTTTGCGTGGGCTATTTGCATATACCTTAAATGCGGAGGATGTTTCGATAAAATCGCATTTAACAGAATTTTGGGAGTTGAAGTGCGGCTTTTCTTGGGATTTGCATGACCAATTGCAGGAGCAACTTTGACTATTCAAATTAAAAATGAAAATGGTTGAACAATTTTCCAATTATACAGAAGGCTGTGTAATTTTGGACTTGATTGTGGTTGTTATATCAACTTGTACCATTTTTCGGTGACATTTAGATACGAACAGCAATGAAGCCTTCCTTGATGGATTGTTTGAAAATTATAAAAAAAACTTTACGTGACTCAAAGTTTTAGTATTGAGTGTGGTTACCACGTGCATACGTTATTCAACATATTCTACGAGCGGTATTTCACAAATTTGAACAGTCAAAGAGGCAAAACTCCCACCCACCTGATCAAGGCGAAGTGAGGATAACAATTATTAGCCTTTCTAGACGTCCCGGATTGCATTACTTCGGTTGTCCTGCCGCGACGGGACTGCCTTCGTCCCGGCTGCGACTCAAATTCACAAAAAGGTTTCTTCCTTCACTTTTGTAGTAAGAATGGAAAAGACTGTCAAAATGGCAGTGGTGGGGATTAATCCTCTCACAGAGGGAGACACTTACGAAGAAGTTATCGAACACTTTTGTAGTAATCTATGAAAAGATACGAAATTCCAAAATTCAAAAATTCAAAAAAGTAGTCCGAAAAGTAAAAGGTGTTTTTTTTAGAGGTTGGTTTTTCGAATAGAGATAAAACTGACATTTTGTGGCCAAATCGGGAAACTCTAATGTCATTTATGTTCAGTTTGGTTTGCCATTTCATCATGAACAGGTTGACAAATGAACAACGCTTGCAAATCGTGCAAATTTATTTCGAAAATAATGGTTCAGTTCGAAATTTTCATAAGCGAATTTTGTTTAGCGATGAAGCTCATTTTTGGTTGAAACATTTTGGTTACGTCAACAAGCAAAATTGCCGCATTTGGAGTGAAGAGAATCCACATGAGAGCCTTGAGAGGCCATTAAATCCACAAAAACTGACTGTTTGGTGTGCTCTATGGGCTGGTAGAGTCATTGGGCCATACTTCTTCCGAAATGATGCTGGAGAGTCAGTTATCGTTAATGGAGACCGGTATAGAGCCATGATAACCGACTATTTTGTTCCCGAATTGGATGGCATGAATGTGGATGAGATGTGTTTCCAACAAGACGGCGCTACATGCCACACAGCGCACGTCACAATCGATCTATTGAAGGAAACATTTCGCGGATTTGACCTGTCAATTGGCCAAATAGATCGTGTGATTTGACACCATTGGATTATTTTCTTTGGGGATATGTGAAGTCGCTCGCCTACGCCAACAAACCAGAAACGTTCGTGGCGTTACGGCCCCAAACTCTCGAAAAAGTGGTTGAAAATTGGACCTCTAGGCTTGGCTTTATTCGAACCAGCCGCGGCGGCCACATGCCCGAAATCATATTTAAACATTAATGCTATAAAATTATTATTCCAATAAAGCCAAATTGATGGACATTAAAACGATTTTCTTGTGTTTTATTTCAATTCAACGTTCTATACCTCTCTGAGAAAGCAAAGGACAAAAGTGAATAATACAATGTCTGATAAATTGTATTTAACATCGGTGTGCAACAAGGGTCCGTTTAAGGCACGTTTCTTTTTAACGTCTACATGAATGGCATCGGTGGTGTAAGTGAATATGCACCATTTGCAGATGATGGTTCACTCTATGTGAGTTGTGAAAATCAAGAGGAAGGTATTTTAAAAATGCAACTTGCAAGTTGAATGTTTGTAAAACAAAAGTGATGACAATTGGAAGCAATAAAACAAATGATAGTTTAAAGCCTTGAAATAGTTTCTGAAATAATAGATTATATCGTGAAGAAAATATCCAAAAAGACAAATTTACTAAGAGGAATCCGCAGAAATATATCAACAATTAGTGCAATAAACATCTTTAATGAATACTGTCCTTCAATTCTTTTTGTGTGTAGCAAAGTAATGATTAATAAGCTTCAACTCCGGCAAAATAAAGCAATACGAACAATATTAAAGTGCAATATTAATACTCCTATCCGTTCTATGTTAAATATATTGATATGTGGCTTATGCTATGTTTCCACCGGACTACAAATAAATCCTCAAGTTCCCACTAAATAAAACAAGATTAATTTGACGTTTCACCAGATGTTGGCAACTACTGTCAAATCGAACAACCTAGAAATTGTGACAATTTAAAAAAAAAATAACCCAATTCAAAAGTTTAAAGTAATGAAACATGAGCTCCAGAAGTCTTAAAATATTATTGACTTATAATAATTTAATGCTACAAAATGAAATGAAAGTTTTGATGGTTGCAATGGCTTTTTTGCATTTTTCAGATGGTTGTCACTTAGAGGTTAGACCCACTGCGGAAGAAGCCGTGGACTATTTTAATCATTCAGATTATTAATTATCATTATTTATTAATTCATATTAACTAATTTCTTCGCCTTTCTGAAAAAGAACATATTGTATTTTTTTTTTTCATCATAAAAAAAAAAAGGACCTACCTGTACCTATTGGTTAAACTGTGTAATTTTAAACGTATTTCTTCTCCAAATGTTGGCGTCTTTGACCCCATTGTGGAGATCATTTCGGCCAACTCTGTGTAAAGTGGCCATTTTTTCTCGGGCCTCGGAATTCAGGCAGTTTCTCTGCCCACAATACCACCAAAGCCGCCTCGTCCTCGGAGAGACAGCTCTTCCTCTTTTTGAATATCCGCTGTTTATTCATTCGCTGCAATGAATCAAAACATACTGATTTAATATATAATATATAGCAATATAAAGCAACATTTACTTACTTTTCGCAGTTGATTGTTTTCGGTTCTTTATTTAATATTGTTCTCTCATAAATAGATCGGATCTTTTTTATGACAAAATGTTTGCTTTGTAAATATTTTTGACACCTCGAGCTGTGAAAAGTGTGTTCACAAACCGGACTGTACTTGCAAACCTGGTTGATAATAGAGATTTATTTCTAATCTCCCTTTTCATGAGATTAACTTTGTACGATAAATCCCGAGATTTATGCGGGATTTACGGAAAATTTTATAAATTTCGCAGATAATCTCCGGTGGAAAAGAATCGAAAAGAATCCTGAGGATTATGTTCAGTTTTTGTTGATATACCATTTTAATAACCATAAAAATGAAATCTTATGTACTCGTATACAAATCGACTACAAATTTTAAATCATCTTTTCATTTTCAGGGCTCTCATTCCGTAACTATGAGAACGATAATCATTTCCGCGATAGTAGTCAACGATCTCGTCTTTCAGAGACTCTCAAATTATATTGGAAATTCCAATCAGACGTCGTTTAAAATGTCATAAAAGACTTTTTGGGAACAATTTTGTGTTTGATGCCGGCAAATTATTGCAAAATGGAATTAATTCATCTGTGTTCCTTAGTTTATTAATAAGAAAAAATAACATCGAAAAAATGTATTATTGATAGCTACACCAAAGCGAATGACAATTTGAACTGATTTGATTACCATCCCGACTTGTTCAAGGGTTATAAGCCAAAATAGCTACCAAGAAAAGTGAGTTATTTCCTTCGTTCCTTATTTTTGAAGCCAACTGTCTCATCCGGTTATTTCCACTTCGTATTCTTCGATTGCTCTACTTACTACAACTATCAATACAACGACGTTATTACTTTTCCTTTTTTCCGATTACAATTCTACATCGACATGAGGATTTTGACAACACGTAATTTAATGTTATAGTGAATTAATAATATGAGTTTTGTACCTTTGTAAACACCAATACACCTTTCCACAATATTTCTTGCTTTTGCGCGAGGTTCATAAAAAATAAGTCTAAAATGTAGATTTGTCGTTATTTATATATTTCGTAGCATTTGAAAAATATCTGAATTCAGTTATCATCAAAATTTAAAATACCTCATTAGGTATCGCTCAAATTGTATCATCTGGGCGATAGCGTTTCGACGATTATTGATTTACGTGAAGCAAATGTTCAATCGTCGACACGCTATCGTCTGGCAACAATCGACATACGGAACGAGTGCCCAGGCGACTGACAGCTATTCCAATTCTAACACCAAGAAACTTGTTGTGTTAAAATTCGTAAGATTCTCAGTGGAGGGGTAATACCTTGCTCTCTCGATGACGCTCTCTTTTACGAATTTTTCGAGTTAAGGAACGCCAAAGAGTTAAAATTCGTAAAAATTCGTAAGACTTAAACGCAAACAGACCCATTGCTTACAAATAACAACACAACGACTAAATTGTAATTTAACTTAACAAATTCGCGTTTATCAAACAAACGCACCTAGCATATTAGAATGTCATTTTTTCAAATTGACAGCTGTCATTCAAATCAATAAAAATAACAACAACTATGTGAGTCCTCGATGTGTCAAGTAGAGCGTAGTTGTTTTAATTGCGTGCTGAAAAATCATACTTTACTTTGCTTTGCGGTGATTGAAGTTCAAAGGAACAGCCCTATTATGATTTTTTTTTTTATTTTGTCAGTTGGAAATCCTCGTTTTTTTCCATATTTTAGCAATTTGTCCCGACGAACTACAAACAAAATCGGGCAACCCTAGTAACAATATCCAATCTACTTACTCCCCAACGTTAAGTTCGAACAGATAACAGCAAATTGGTCGTTTTCTTTCGACCACGAATGGGCACCATAATAAAGGATCACCAATATATTATTGACCACAACTCTTTCCTCATCGTCATCGGCACTTTCTTAATATGCAGATGCAGAAAGTAAATCATGCTTTAAGTTCTGCAGCTGTTTTCATAATCAATTTCAAGGAAAACTATCAACGAGTTCAAAGTTTTTGTTTCTGTACAAGTAAAAAACCCGTTCCCTTAGATGAATGTATAGCGAACGTTTTAGTTGAAAGGAGAGAGAAGAGGAATAATGTGCCACCTCCGTGACACAGACCTTCGAAAAACCTTCCCACAAATGCTCGAATTTAATTCTTCCGCGAATGTTCTTAGCTATTCAAAGCGGAACCTTCCACCGACATCCGTCTCGGCCCTCAAACGAAATATGTATCGCCAGAGATTCTCAGATGCACCTGCCGCCGAACGAAATCTTCTTCTTAGCTCTGATTCGGCATATCAAAAGGGGGACGGAATTTCGGGCTCGTCTAAATCAACAAACCGAAATTAAACATTGACAACGAGTTACTTGTGTGTAAAATCAACACACTTTTCCATTTCCAGCCATAGGCATTCCGCGTAGCTTTGTTTGATTAACATACATAACCGAATTCAATTGATACGGAACCCACTCTCATTATGGTGTGTTTCACCTTCGGTTTGATTACATCAAAAGTAATTATTCTTAGACCGAGCGTGACTGTCCCCCTAATTGTACCGAATAGCTCGATGTAAATGAGTAATGCATACCTAAATGCATTGCGACTTCCCAACACCGAATACTTGAGTGAACCAATATCCTTGAGGTGAATTCCGGTGAAAATCACCTTCAAGGATTTGCATAAGCTAAAAGCACATACGAAAAGGTGTGCACCATAATACTCCTTTGTTCCGCACTGATGAAGTTTAATTATTATTAAAGTCATTTCTCACTTTAACTTCCGTTCACACATATGTATACGTAACGTATGCATGAGTTGCTTGCCCTGCAGTCCTGCACATCATTCGCCAAGGAATTGTATGAACTCGTATGCCAATACGTATATATATACACCTACATTGAACTAAATCTAATTTGTTCTGCGGTTGCGGTGTCTGAATTTGAATTTAACCACCGGTAGCGCAAGCAATTGGACATATTGGACGTCACAGTTAAACGAAAAAAGGACTTTAAGGATTCATTAGAAGAAAGGCAATCTTTTTGTATCCATACGTATTCATATGTGTGAGGTGGGGAAATCAGGAACACCTTGTCGATGGTTTAATTGAGCTTAATAGACTCAAAGTGGTGGTTTCCATATAATTTGAATGTTCTCTCTTCTCCTGCCAGCGGTCTGCTATCATCAATTAAATAGTCAAAAGATACAGACACGAGCTCCATCAGTGACTACAGTCTGCTGACCACTTCTGGAGAAATTTAATTGAACACAATTGCAAAAGGCACCAAGCGGACGGGTTTGGGTAGATCACTTCAACGGACACAGTCCATAACGACTTCGGTGTGCATTAATTCTGCACGGCAATTGCAGTTTTACCTTCGCATCGTGGGAGTTCATTTTGTGCAGTTTCTATCCTAAACAGAGGTAAGGATTGGGAGTTGAAAATAGGAACAACAACAATTTTTCGTCATGGAACTTTTGGAAGGGAAGCTTTCTTTTGAATGTTTATTTTTTTGAAATGTATCCGTTCAGTTGGATACTTTGAAGTTCGTTGGAGTTAGGGCGAGTTTTCCGATAGAGAAAAATTCCTCAAATAAAAGTTACACACCATAACCGTCTAGACGAAAATATTTTTCAATTACGAAGCTTTGTCTCCGAAAATACGATTAAATCTTACAAAAATAAAACGAATGGATGCGAGAATCTGTTGCATAAGTCGCTAACTTATGACATTTTGTGGGAGACATTAATTACGACTGAAGGTGAACTGCGCGAAAGTCTGACAAACATCCAAAGCCTCTGTTTCTTAAATCAGACGTTCAGACGCGGCATATATATCTATAGAGGTAAAATTAAAAATTCACAAAACGAGTGGTTTTGAAAAGCTTTAATAACTTTCCTGTGTACCTGTGCATTTGGAATTTAATTCATCAGCGAGGGTTTTTGACAATTCATTGGAAAATCCCCAATTTAATGCGAGCAGCAAACCTCAAACAAAATATGAATCGCCAAGATTCTCGGATAAACCTGCCGCCGAACGAAATGTTCTTCCGCCGAACTCTAAACAAACCAAATGTGATTTGTTGATATGCTGCACATATCATAAACTGGACACAACATTTTGTATTCGTGTTCAAAAACGAATGGGTGGGAAAAGATCGGGCATACGCTCATAGCTCAACAGGGTTCACGGGTCACGGCCTCCGTCCCTTGTTAACCGTCGGCGTTCTTAATACATTTTATTTTGATACTAAAGACCAATTTCATAACTATGAACATCGAGGGTTTTCTTCTCCTGCGTCCTCAAGAAGGACGGGCCAAATCGACTAATTGAATCCCGGAAACTGAGAGCTGACAGAAAGGCAAGGCAGGTCTTGAAGGAACGAGGAGTAAGCAATAGTGCGTTGAGGCTAATCTCCAAAAGAACTCGCTTAAAGAGTCGCCAAAGCATTCGGTTTGGGAGGTCCTACCAGTGCATGCGAATGGTACTATTTCAATTGAATAAAGGACTCCCCGATTGCCACCCACATCGGCTACTAGTGGTGATTACAACTTAAAGTCAGTGTGACTCTTACAGACGAAGAAACCGTCTTCGTAATCAGCATGCGACAACGAAACTTCCATTTTAAAATACGGCCCATTCGGACTGTAGGAGTCTTTATGGAGTGAGAGTGTTTTTAATCGAATTCCAGGTCATACAGTTTCGTGAAAAAAACAATCGGTCCTCTTTTCGGGCAGCATTCAGTGGTGTTTTTTTTTTTTTTTAGTTTTAATCTTTTAAATACGTTTTACTTTTGGAAAACTTGCTGTTCTTGCTAAATTTGACCTGATTTTTGCTGCAGACTGGTGAGAATTTGAGGCTGCTCGAATTATTGCCCTTCTGTCAGCTTCTGAAGTTACCTTTTTAGTACGGCCCTCCCATACCTACTCCGACTGATTCCGAAGAAAATTGATTACAACGGAAGAGTTGCTTCCAATTTTTTTTCCGATTTCTCTATAAGTCCGCTTCATTTCTCTGTATATGCGGAAACACTCGCCTATTCTTCCGTCGTTAATGCACTGCTTCGACCCATTATGCACCAGCTTTGAAATAAAATATTAGTTACATATTATAAACAACTTTAACAGATCTAATCACTATTAAAGCCTGCGATAAACTGATACAATTTCATCTGTTCTTATTGAAATGAGCCAACAAAATGCATTATTTTTGTGCATTTTGACAGCAAGCCACTTCATAATCTTTATGTCACTTCCTTTCTTCTGAAAATAGCCTAATAAACGTTATTTATTTTAAAACGCAAACCGCAATGATCGATATCAGCAAAGAGAGAATAGCAAAAACAAAACATTCTACAAAATAATCATTTTCCTATTCAAGTGAGCGGCGGTGAAGGTCAATCTTCTTGAAATCGGAATAATGCGGAGCGTGCGCTTGACCTCGAGGTCCTTGATCTCTGATGAATTATGCATTTGTTAGGTTTTTTTATTGTGTGTTCTAAAGGGGCTCGTTCTGTACATAAAAGCTCCCACCGAAGAACTCTTCCTCGTTAGCTCCGCTTGGGTTTCCGGCAGCTGCTGTGCACAGTCAAGGTAGATATTGTAAATGGTGGTTAAATTTTAAGGGCCGATGTTGAATGTGAACCACACCTAAGCGTCAAGTTTTTTTCTGCATTTCATTTGTCATTTCTCAATTTCAGACTAACTCAATTCGAACCATGGAAAGATACACAATCGAGCAACGCGTTAAAGTTATTCAGGCTTATTATGAAAATGGGCGTTCAAATCAAAATGCATATCGTGCACTTCGGTCAATTTAATCGGCACATTTTCACCTCAGTGGATTCGTCAAAAGCAGAAATGCCGCATTTGGGTGAATGATAATCCAAGAGTGATTGTCGAAAAACCAATGCACCCACAAAGAGTGATTGTTTGGTGCGGTTTATGGGCTGGCGGCATCATTGGGCCGTATTTTTTTTCCAAAATGAGGCCGATCAGGCAGTTACTGTGAATGGTGTTCGCTATCGGGAGATGATAACGAACTTTTTATGGCCCGAATTGGAAGATATGTGGTTTCAACAGGACGCGGCCACTTGCCACACAGCTAACGAAACAATGGCTCTTTTGCGGGAGAAATTCAATGGCCGTTTAATCTCACGTCGTGATGATGTTAATTGGCCGCCACGATCATGCGATTTGACACCGTTGGACTTCTTTCTTTGGGATTATTTGAAAGAAAAGATGAACGTCGATAGCCAGCAACAATTCAAGAGCTAAAGAATGAGACATTAACGGCATAGAACCTCAATTATGCCTCAGCGTCATCGAAAATTTGGACCATCGGATGGAGGTGTGCCGCCGAGGTCGCGGCTGCCATTTGGCCGATATTTTGTTCCATACATAATTGAACCGTACCAATATTATCATAATAAAAAGAAATGACACTAATTTTCTAAATAATTTGTGTTTTATTCGAAATCAACATCGGCCCTTAAAACTTAACCACCCTTTATATCAGTTGGTACGAAAGGGGAACATTTTCTCAGACACTTATCAGCTACTGCTACAGCTAGCTGGCATCATTTTCTATAACTTAGAAACAGACGCCTGTCGTGCATATATTACGCAAATTGAAAAGCCTTCCATGCATGCAAATCCGCAAACAGCCCCATCAAACAAAGTTGCCAAACACCAAGAGCTCATAAAAAAAAACATTAATACCGCATCTAGCCACCCCATTTATATCACTCCAACCGACACTAATGCCGTTAAATAAATTATCACTCTTATGTATACAAGTGGCCATAAAAGCCAAACAATTGCCCTAACACCATCGGAGGCCGCGCACCACCTCCAATTTCAGTTGCCCGGGGGTGAAGAAAACCCATTTACACCATCACCATCATCATCATCATCATCATCATAAACAACATTAGCATCGGCATTTTGCAACATATTTTGCCACTATTTTCATTAGCACCACAGCATCTCGTCGACGTCATAGGAGCCATCCACTACACCGCCACCAGCGCGAAACAAGAGTTGGTCGTAAAAAAAAAAAGAAAAAGAAAAAACAAACAACCATCAATAAGCCATCAGCAATTGTGCGCGGTGGAAAATCGACTACACACGCTTCCGCAAGCACCTCAGCCTCCCCACCTGGTCCTACAAACATGGTAATGTTACTGCCAAGGAATATAGGACAATTCTGTCTGATCCCATCCGCAGAAATGCCTCCTGCGAAAGGTGTGTGTGCGCGCCTGCAGCACCATCACCGGGTAAGGACGACTCGACAAATGAAAAAAGAAGATAAACGTATCCAAGAAGGACGACAAAACAAGAGAAATTATCCGCCTAAATGCAATTTGTCATTTTAATACCCCGGCATTATTAGGAGCAACCTGTCTTTGTCATGCAGAGTAGGAAGACATGGCCTCTACCAAAACGCAGGGAGAATCTCAAAAACAAAACAGGGAAATGCAACCCGCATCCGCATAAACCCACTCGTACTTTGTTGTTGTCGTCGTCGTCGTTGTCGTCATCAGGCCAATTCGCCCTCTTTGCCTCGTCATTGGTACACCACTCGGTGCCGAGAAGGATTCACTTCAAGGAACAAAGCAGAGTGCAGAGTAAATGAGGGGAAAATTAATGATGGCGCACAGAAAACAATTTATTGCCCCTTGTGGCTGGAGCGGTTGCTTGAGTGCCACTGACACCACATCCTGTTGCCTTGTCACAAGGTGCGGGTGCTTCCGAGTCAGATCCTTTCAAATTTCACTCGTTGGGAGTTTTTTTTTTTTTTTTTTGTTTTTATTTACCACAGAGAAAAGGACTACAAATTACATTCACCTTCTTCGAGGAACTCTCTTTCTGAGATGGATAGGCGGTGCATCAGCTCATCCACGGGGAAGGCGCTCTCCGGTGCAATGGCATAAGCATAACGAAATTATGTGTCGCCACAAGGTGCTGCATTGTTTTCTTTTCACCTCGAATTGCGTAATACAAAGGGATAGCTACGAGGGTGACGATGACGACATAGGAGTGAGAGCACACTTAATCTCAACTCAAGCTCCATCCCGAGACTCCTTCCTCCTTCAAGGCTAATAAATTGGGTTTTCTAAGAGGGGGGCGCACTTTTTTCTTCCCCACCCAGTCAATTAGTGTTGAGCGGCGGCGGCATAAAGGTGCGTGATCAACAATCTCAACCAGGTTGCCTGAGTTGGTAATTAATTGGAAGGCTCCACATGTGCTGGCATACGAATTAGCAGAGCAACAATTAATTTTGTCCATATGCGCGCGTGGGTGTTTATGTTTATGCACAAGGACGTATGTGTGTATACGGCTCCTTTCATATTTCAAAATATGTTGTTTTTTCTTTTCTCTTTGGCGATGGAAACGCAGTCTGAGTACGGCAGCCTGGAAACCGAACGTGATAGGAATTAATGTAAGGAATTAATGTATCGCATGGCATTTGTGTGGGCGGGACGGGCGAGCGAGCGCTATATTTCCGGGGGTGGGTGTGGGTGGCACTTCAATCAGAATGCTGTTGATGCCAATTAGGTGCTCGTTTATTTGATCATAAGATAGGCGGCAGACGGATAGTTGGTATTCAATAGACTAGGAGCTGATGCCTTCCTCTTATAGAGACGATGGCTGGCTAGTGACTTGCATGTGAATGTGCTGCCGTTGAGTGAGGTGATGTTGAATTTTGGTGGGCCTATGTAGCTAACCGCCCGGATGTTTGTAAATGAATGAGCGGGCGGAAGGGAATGGATGATGATGGTGGAGTTTATTATAGCGCCTACGACACTACTTGCGTTGTGTGTGGCATTGAACCAGCGAATTGTAGCTCTCATTCATGTTGAGATACAGTATGTTCAGTGTTTGCCAAAATAAGGCGTACTCTTCCAATTTTCATTCTTAAAGGGTGCTGAATAGCAGGAGTATCCTCTCTGTGATGTTCATTGCGTAAACAAAATGGTTGGTGCTGGCACTGATCTAGCGTACTTACTGGAGTCCTGAATACGTAAAAATTTCAGTTCCAAACTCTGTCCAAATGCGAGTTTTCGTGTACGCTCAACGATTATCTAAAACACATCTCAAACGAAACAACAGAAAAAGGTTAACAGAAAAAGAACCTTAGTAAAGGGTGTTTTTTTAGATAGATAGATAGATAGATATAATTTATTTCTATAAATTCAATAAAAACATACAATTTTCGAAATAAGAACAATTTTTATGAGTGCATTAAGTATAGAATTTAAGAAAAATAGAGACATTCTGTATTTTGTGTACTGAGTACAAAGAATAGTGTTGAATGTCACTTCAAGAACTAATAAAAATTTCAAGAATTCCGTTTTTTGGGTGGGGTGACCCTATAGAACATTATTAGCACAAACATAATTAAAAGAAGTAAGAACTTTTAAACTCAAAAAGAATAAGAGAAGCAGATTACTTTAAAAAATTTCAAACGTAATTACAAAAAATAATAAATACATACATAATACGTAGAACTAAAAATTTAAACCAGAATGTCTGAAAGCATAGATTCTAAATTAATAAAGTTAAAATTAAAGAGCCAGCATTTTACTTGGCTTAACGGCATTCCAGGCGTTGAAATCATCCTTATTGACAGAGGAAGTTTATTATATAAACGGTATGAGGAAACAGAATAAAAATTACGAAATGCGGTAGTACGAAAACTTGGAACAGATACCATATATAAAAGTTTCTACGTAGATTGTAGTTTGAAATTAACCGAAAATTAAGATTCCCCGACTTCATAAAAAAAATTTTCAGAACCTTAAAACAGTACAAATGACGAACTGGAAGAATCTTCTGTTCACAGAACAAAGAAAAACTAGGATGTCTGCTAGGTTTACAGCATATTTTCCGTAACATACTTTTCTGAAGAATTAAAAGTGATTGTATTTTGTTTAAATAAACACCTAAGTGCAAATAGTGAGTTGATATACACAAGAAACAAAATTGGCCCTAAAACAGAGCCTTGGGGTACACCCAAATTAAAGAACCTGATTTTGCTTCTTATCCGACCTATCTTCACTCCTTGCGACCTATTTTGAAGGTAAGATTTAAACCAGTCAAAAATGAAGCCACGGAATCCTGCTTTTTCTAGTTTACGCAACAAAATATTGTGGTTGACCATATCAAAGGCTTTAGTTATGTCAATAAATAACCCAGCCGTGAACTTTTTCGAATCTAGGCTAGACATTATTTGACTACAAAATTGAAGAAGTGCATCTTCAGTAGACTTGCCTTTCTGAAAGCCAAATTGATTATCATTAAAAAATTTACTTTTACTTAGAAAACTCACTATCCGATTTTTCATAAGTTTTTCAAAGATCTTGCTGAAAACAGGGAGAAGTGATATGGGTCTGTAATTACATATTTCACTAGGAGAACCTTTTTTAAATAAGGGAACAACATCCGCGCATTTGAGTTCATCAGGAAAGACCCCCTCAAAAACACAGCTATTAAAAATATATGCTAAAACCTCCACTATGAAACATGCAACCTTTTTTACAACCAAGACAGAAACACCATCAACTCCAGATAAGTTGGAATTTTTTAAGGAACCAATTATTTTTAAAACCTCAAGAGGAGTTATTGGATCATAAACAAAGCTGTTATCGTTCATCATTTCAAAAGAGCTACAAACACACGAACATAAATTACAGAACGGTAGGACGGCGCACGACTGAGAGTTAGTGGCTATATTGGTGAAGTAACAGTTAAAAGCATCAGCAATGACAGATTTGTCTGAAACTTCACAGTCATCCACACGTATAACAGAAGGCTGACTAGAAGAAGTAGATTTATTAAGCAGGCTATTAACTATTTGCCATTCACTTCTTAGATGTCCCTTAGCAGTATTAAGTTTAGTACGATAGTAGGTATCTCGGCAAATAGGAATCTCTCTTTTAAGCTTAGCGCACAATTTATTATATTTCCTTTTTAAACTCAGATTGCAAGGCTCCTTATAACATTTAAACCTTAGTTTATTTTTAATTCTTACCTTATTCAACAAGTAGCTCGAAATCCAAGGTTTAAGCCTTGTTACAAGTTGTTTGCAAGACAATTCCGATGAGCAGCTAAGTATATGTTTCTTAAATAAATTAATAAAAATTGTGTATGAATTAGAAGCGTCACTGCACGAGTAAACATCTACCCAGAGTTCATATAAAAGAGTATTTTTTAGCTGATTGAAGTCAATTTTCATCACTCTATCAGGGGGCTTAGGTTTATTACTATACTTGCTAATAGCAATGTCTACCAAGAGCCCTGTCATAGAGTGATCTGTGATCATAAGATCGAGAACGCACTTATCACAATTACTACAAGAGACATGTTTGAAGCGTCCATAAATATGATCTAGGCAACTTCCCGAAACATTCCTAGTGGGTTCATTGATATAACATTCTAGGCCATACGAAGACAGCAATGCCAAATAGCTTGAAACCGTTTCACTATTTTCTAGAATGTTAAGATTAAAATCTCCAATAATAATTAAAAAATTTTAGAGGCATAGAACTTCGAAATGAACTAAAACAAAGATGCATTTTTGTAAATTGACACGAAATTTACTCTATTCGAAAGATAATCTTCTGGCATTATAATTTAAATATGATTTCTGGCATGTGACCGCCACGGCTGGCTCGGAAGTAGTCTTATCTGGAGGTCCAATTTTCGATGACTTTTTCCAACATTTGTGTCTGTATATCGGCAATAACGCGGCGATTGTTGTCCTCCAAGTGGCAAATCATTTCGGGTCCTCAGCGTGAAACTATGCGGTTACGAAACGTTTCCGTCAATAAATCAATTGTGGTGCGAGCTGTGTGCCATGCTGCTTCGTCTTGTTGAAACCACAGCTCCTGCACATCATGGTTGTTGAATTGATGAACGAAAAAGTCAGTAAGCATGACTCTATAACGGTCACCATTAACTGTAACGTTCTGGCCAGCATCGTTCTTAAAGAAGTATGGATCAATTATTCCACCAACCCATAAAGCACACCAAACAGTCAGTTTTCGTGGATGTAACGGTGGCTCAACATACACTTGAGGGTTATCATCACTCCAAATACGGCAGTTTTGTTTATTGACGTATCCATTCAACCAAAAGTGAGCTCCATCGCATGGACGTAGTGCGCGATAAGTATTTCGAACAGAACAATGATTTTCAAAATAAATTTGCACAATTTGGAAGCGTTGTTCAGGCATCAGTTTTTGCATGTTGAAATGCCAAACCAAACATAAAATAAATCACTTGACAGCTGAGAAAATGGCCGCCAGTTAAAATAGTGTTGCCAACTTCAAGTGCTATACCTAAAAAAAAAAAAAAACACCCTTTATAAGAAAAAAGCATCGACTGTATAGATTAGACACCCCAGATTAAAATACACGACTTCCCAAAGAATCCGTGGAAGTTCTTAAGATCACAGCGAATTTTAGAATAACTTTGTAGGACCACATTGTCCATTATCGCAGAATCTGAGTAATCAAAGTAAAGTTATCTACTTCGTTCGATCAAAGATGTTCCTACTTCAGTCCGAAATAACTCAACTGCTGTTTCGAACAGTTTAAACCATGCCTCGCATTTTATGACCATATATAAGATTAGTCCAAAATATTTACTTGCCAGTACTTAGAGATGAGCGGTTCGATGGGATTGTAATCGAATTTGAGATCTACAACCGTTGAGCTATGGATAGAACATAAGACTCCGTTGCCAATTAAGGACTATTTTTTGCAGTAGTTTAAATTTTTGTTTTTTGCAAACAAAACCAATGTAAATAACAAAAAATAAAATAAACAATACAATAAAAACGAGTAGGTATTTAAACCAAACAGAACATTTCATTAATTCATTATAATTTTGTGGTTGTGTTTTCAGCTAAAAGGGATATATTTTACCGATCTATAGTTCTGCATGAAAGTGTTAGGTATATAAAAACGCAGTGTCTAGATTTAAATTTCGAGAAAGTGCAATAAAACTAGTGCAATGCATCAAAGTGGCAACGATGACAGGAATGAATTTATTCTTCCCATACGAGTGCCCTAAGCAGACAGACAATCAATCGAAATCAATTACAGTAAACGAAAACTCTGTTACTGACGAATTTTAGAATCTCACATACAGCTACAACTTGAAGTTCAGAAGTAGCACCTATCTGCCATGAGCTCCGGGCGCTGTACCAACACATTTCGGAACTGCGAAGTGACTTCTGAAATGGGTTGGTATGATTCTGAAAACCTTAAGGTGGACCTTATATCAGGTGATGCCCAATGGAACTATACCTGGAGGAAGCTGAGACAACGACACATATACTGTGTCAGTGTCAAGCACCAGCTGTCGGAAGAATGGAGAACTTGGTACATAACTGGGTTTAGACCCAGACGTAAACACAACTCCCATCAGATACTAAACTCTGACCAAAATGGATACCCTTACAGCTACGAAAAGGTACCCGATAAAGAGGACTAATTCAAATATCTCTCAAATTTTTATGTATTCTGAAAACTCAACACTATACTCAGAACCCTCATATAGGGCCATATGATCCGCAACGAGCCGCCACACTTTTAGAATTATTTTCAACTCGAAGAGCAAACATCCTCCCTCCTCGCCAAAATATAAAAATTCACTGACATTAAACTGCCCCCACATATACCCACATTATACTCTTGCTAAAATCGAGTCCTACGGTATATCCACCTGCATGGATATACACACACTCCTCGGGCTAAATGCGGGTAAATCCGATTTCACCTATGTTAACCTGTCAGAGACCGTTGGGGTCACATGGGTATAGTTGCAATACCCCAGCTTATACAAACGTGTGTGGGTATTGCTGCTGCAAATGTTCATCCGAAAATCTCAGTCCTATATGCACACACGGTTTCACGGACTATGGCCTATGCTTTGCTAAATATTTATACCATCCTCGGTCCCCACAGCGCAGGCAGATTTTATCCTGACCCGATGTGTAAAATCTGGATTATGTTTCACCATCGGGAAAACAGCCGTCGTAATGTCGGATACATTAAAAAAAAAGTCCTGCAAAAAAAGTGACAGGAAAAAATAAAACCCTCATCCCTCTCTTGAAATTGTGTGACGCAAATTATTCTTGAAAAAGTCCCATTTAAGTGCTTGGACAAAGTTTAGTTGAGAATATTAACATAACCATCCCAGGGAGAGTGTCCCTGTCCAGAAAACAACGGCAAACGGGCCGTGGTGTATTAACTTCGACTGGGCGTATGAGCGGAAGGGACATGATCCTTTTCGGATTTATACTTTGAAGGAGTTTTTTTTTCTTGTCGATGGTAGAATTTAATTTTAATAATGGAACGATGGCGGTGTTCCTGTTTTGGAAATTTGAAAATAATTATCTGTGCTGATCCAGAAGAAGTATAGAGGGAGGCAAGTTCTCTGGACAAAGGCTTTGAGGCGATTTGTTAACGTGGTATTTACTTGGACAATGGAGCGATTTAATTTTCGTGGGGCTTTGTTTTAAATTAAGGGATTAGTTTCGGCTATGCGACCGTAAAATGGTCGAGAGCATGTGCTGCCCGCTGCCAATTATTCTAGGATTAGACCTTGTGCGATAAAGGAGAAAGGACAAGGCATTTTACTGGTATCGGGTTAGATAAATTATTTTGGAGATTCAAACATTTGGTGGGTGCACAGAAAAAACGAAAAAAACTTATACCGCAAATGAGATTCTCTTCCTCCATTTCGATTTAAGTGTCGTTAGCTGCTGAGGGTGGTCATTTGGTGATAACTTCTCATAGTACGCTTCTTTTAAGTTTTCCAGTAAAGCCTTGAAACGTCCATAGTAACTGCACACTCGAAACGTTAATTAAGTCAGAAAGTAAACACTTAAGTTTTTTTCGGAAAGCTGTCAGAAAGAAAACGCAAATTATGTATCATCCAAACCCTGCCCCACCCTATATTGGCCAACAAATTTGATGTTTGTTGGAACAGGAAGACACATAATTCCCAAGACTTCGCTTAGTTCAAAAAACCTCTATACACATTTTACCAATTGAGTTCAATTTTCCCAATTAGAAGCTTGAGTCTTTCGAGAGGAAACCCGACCAAACTTTGTCTGATCCGCGACCTCAAGTGAAGCCAAGAGTTAACCTATCCGCCTGCCAGTGCAGCTCTCTTTAAGTTTCCAAGATTTTCAGTGCAGCCGTGCCAAACGCCTACACACTCTGCCTTTGAAATTCCATTTCTTGCCAGCAACGACAAGTCGCAACCTGGAAACCCATACCGCGTTCCAAATCCGTTTCTGAAATCAACCAGTACACGGATTTCAAACCACGAAACTGTTTCAAGTTTAAGACCGCACCGTACCCCGGTAAAGATAAATTATTCACTTCCGCTTCCGTGAAGACGATGCTGGCGGTTGCGCGCATTAGCTGCTGGCCCGGTTGCAAAAGCCCCTTTGTTTCACGGTACACAGACAGAACTCAAACTTTGGCCAAAAAGTCAAGAAGGAGCTTCTTTAGGGTTTTCTTGGATTTTTTTTTTAATTTTTCCTTCCATCGGTGGCGGTGCGGTTGAAGCCTCGTGCCGCACAACTTGTTCCGTAATTTAATTCCTCCGTTTTTAACTTGAATGCCTTTCGATATGGTAAATGGAATTGCTCATGTACACACACTCTGGTACAATGTCCTGTGTGTATGTGTACACTGTACACACTGGCGGATCTGACACTCCCCTATAGCTGCACGCATCGCAAGTGCGGATATAAATTTAAATATTTCCAAGCGAGATACTTAGCGTCGGAAACTTTGTCATACACTCTTGGATCCATGCTGTTTGGTGCTGGGTGCTGGATCCTGGTGCTGGCGAAGGCGGTAAAAATTGCAGCTCGTGCGTTCGTTGAGCAAAGTCGGTGTTTGTTCAGTGTTCATAGGAGGATTTCGGTGGTAACAGAAATAAATTGGTTTGGTTTACTCTCTGAAACAGGGAGGAGTAGCTACACCCGTGCAGAGCAGGAGTTGTAAATTAAAATGTTTAACGGAATTTAGGTTTTTTTTTTTTGTCGATTAAACGGCAAACTTTTGCTACATATTTGTATGATTTGTTTGGAAAAGGGCTTGTGTATGTGGATTGAATTTTTCGCAATTTATGCTGTGCGAAGTTTTTACTTTCGTTTTTTTTAAATCCCCACTGTTTCAATTGTGAATTATTGGCTAACTTCTTGGACTGAAACGGGAAGTGAGCGAATGTTTCGCAGCAAGGAAGAAGAGAAGGTGCCCAAGCTATAAGAATCCGTCCGCATAAATTTAAAAAAAGAAATCGGCCAAAGAAAAGTGATAGTGCAAATTTGGATGTGTAAATTTACAGAAGCACGGGCAGTGACAAACATGCAGTGAAAGTAACCACTAGTCGACTACCGGTAATTTTTGAAGGCGACCTCCATTCGAGCTATAATAAAGCAGTATACCCAACCCTATAAAGGAAGGAAAGACAGTAGCTAATACCAAAGGCATGAAGGCAACGCTAATAAGGTATCTGCATACGTAAAAAAATTACGGAGTGCATCATAAATTGATAGAGCAGGAGGACTAGCGACGGACCATAAGGCAGAAATCCGTACAGTTTTCGAAATGAATCTTCCACGACCGATCTCTTCGATAACCTCTTCAGTACGGCAAGCGGGGAACACTATATGATGGCTTGATAAAAAAAAAAGCCACGGAGCCCTTACAAAAATACAAAGTACACTTGATAAATCCAAACGTCCTCGTGAATTGTACCAAACAAAGTACTAATAGACTATTTGCAAAATGCAGGTGGGGTCCCTCAAGGGTCCGTACTGGGATCAGTGGTTTTTCAGTTGTTTTTCACTCTATTTTCTTTTTATATTGATTTCCTCTAACCCACTTCTTACTTACGTCAGCTTAATAGACAATATTGCCACCAGTCCATTAAAAAAAATTGTACGTACCGTAAGGGACCGACAATGACATTCGTCCTCTTTAAAATTTAAAATTCTCATATCATCTAAATGAACTGGCCAATTATGAGCACATAAATTGAAAGCTTTGCTTCGTGCTAAGCCCTTTATTTACCTGCGGATTTTTGGTAGGACTGGATTAGTTATTTTAACGCGAAGCATTTTCATACAGTTAGACGACCATCTGCCAAACTATTCGAGTAGTCGAAGACCGGCTGCAACGTAGCAATTAGGAGTGTTCGAGACTGCCTTGCATGACAAAGCTTTGATGGAAAATGTACGTATCACAAGCAACAAGAAAATCACAGACAAACGCAAAGCAGTAAATCACTGTTAAAAGCCTTGGTATATACTCATCTACCTTTAAATATTATAGCTTCTCTGGCAAAGAATGCGCTAAACAGCGATTGACCAAAGCATAGAAAACAGTTTAATTTTAAATCCCTAAAGGTCTTCGTATAAGCATCCTATTCGAAAGCTTTTCCAGAGGTATTTACTTGGTATTGGACGAGTTGAGTTTGCTCTCGCCCTATTACGAAGTTTATTGAGATGGAAAATAGTTCTCCCGATATGCCAAAGTGAAGAATAGAATTGCAAATGGACTCCCAGCTATAGCTCCAAACTTGTGCTTAACGTTCTCATATTCAAATGTACAACTTGAAGATATTATGAAGCAGAAATCCGTGCCCGCAATTGGGAGCAAGAACAGATATACGAATTCATATTCCTTGATGTTCCTTAAAGCTGTCTTATTGTAGAGATTGATCCGTCAGAATGACTTCTTTGGCTATTGCATATGGTTGGGAGTTCTCATTAATACCAGCGGTTTAAGGTTAGTGGACGAAATATCTAATAGATGAGTTGTCCTCAAGTCCAAATGAGGCCCGTGAGGTTGACATAGGTGCCTTACTGCTTATCTGTGGAATGCTGATCCAACGCATCAACATTGTCTCATAACAGCAATTGCTTTGACCCTCTGATGGCTGAGATGAAACAAGACCATAAAATAAAACACGCTTAATCCATCAACTCAATCAAGTCGCGCAACATCATCTCTCGACGACATTTACAGAGAGTACCATCGGTAGATCATTCAAAAGCATTAACAAGAAAATAAAGCGTAGTACGCACATGTTCCGAAACGAAAAAAAAAACACACACAAAAGTGACACAGCGAAATCATGAACCAAATCATGAAAAGTGTTTAATTAGAGTAGATTGCTTAGTACAATCTTTCCACGAATGTTTATTGTCGAGGACATTATTTGCCTGCGAAAATTTGACATTTGTACTGCAGTGTTGCCAGCTTTCATAAGAGTTATGGAGCCAAATTGGAAAATTTTGGCGCCAAAAATACCCAAACTTAAATATGAAATCAAAAATGCACATTATTTTTTTGTAATTCTGATTAAATTGTTTTGAAAGACGACAATGTTAAATTAAAAATAGGCGGCCATTGAAAAATTCTGTCAGAAAAAATGTTCCCTACGAAAATAATGGAAATAAATCAACTACCACTTATTAGATTCCATTGGAAAAAAATTCCTGACAGATAGAATAGCAAAGAAATTAAATATGTCAGTGTTTTTTTTTTTTTTTTTTGTGGAATTAAATGAGAAGTTGATCGGAAAATGAATTTCGTACGGAAAAATTCATAAATTATTTTTCTAGAAAAATTTAAGATAATTTGTTAATTTATTTTGGTAAACTAACTTTATAATTCATAAGCAACATTTGAAGACCAAGATTGAGTTCAACCATCAAGCTTAAGTGGTCGAAAAAAGCAAAAGAAAATGTTTACAATTTCGCCTTACGTTTGACTATAAAGTACGTTCGAAATTGAAGCATGCATTTTTTTTTCATAAATACTAAGGTCACCAAACTTTTAAGTAAATTGTCTAAACCCAAATGACAATTTTAAGGAGCCAGCGAAAAGTTCGAGCATCCAAATCGTAGATAAATAGCAAGCGCTTGTAACACTGCTTCTTGTCTAGCAGCTGATGGAACTCTCCACAAATTGTTTCACCTGCCTTTCCACAGACATTTCGCTGTCCATTTGGAGACCACCAAAAATTTCGTTTCGGAACATGTCCGTACTAGGTTTAAGACTATACCAAGCTGTACTTTGTGTGCGTTCCTCTGACACCCTGTCGTACACATTAAGTGGTGAGTTGCTCCTCAATAAACACATTATTGCGCGTAGAACTTCAAGCCGATAAGTATCTGTGAGTCTTCCATTGTTGTTTGAATTTTTTATTTTATTTTTTTTGTGCAAAGATCTCTTTGAGGATATCCTTAAACTTGAGCTTTGTGTAGCCTAGCCAGTCACGCCCTGTTGCCATTAATTTCAACTCAAGTTATTCTCCCATTTAATGTTCCCTGGTCGTTTGTTGCGCCCCAGTAAAATTTATTTTAATTCGTCAAACACCCACACATGGTCCTGCTAGCCTTATATAGCACACATCCGCAGCCAACCCAACCCCTGGGTATAATTTATTGTTATCTCGGGAACAGGATATTGATGGCAGGTTATGTGCAGTTGAATTGGGGGCAATTTTTCATACCCGAATTGATTGTGGGTGTGCGACGAGTCCAAATGTGTTCGTCCTTATGTCAACTTATGTCACACACATTCATCGTCCTTGGTATACATATCGAGGATGTACCAGGCGTTGTGTTGTTCAACATGGGATAGCGATTCGATTCCCTGGGGAGCTTTAAACTTCGAGTGCGAGTTCACTTGGGAACGATATATCGAGAAGTTTCGATGTGGCATCTTCTGGCTCTGGAGCAAAAGTCTCAAATTGATTTCTTAAATCTTTCGTTTTCTTTATGTCGTCCCCGCCGGAGGATGTCCTCCGAGTCGTTTAGTGGATCTCTATATACGCAGAGCGCAGATGGAATTGTATCGAGAAGTAGTTGTTTTCCAACGGAAATAAAGCGATAATTGTTGCTTTGTCGCCATAGGGGCATCGAGAAGTGGTAGGAGACAATAAGATGGACGACAAGATGTCATACGTAACGGCAGTACCTATTGGGAATAGGATCAGAAAGCGCGCTCAATCACTTTGGGGTATTGACTTTAGTGTCCGCAGTTCAGTTGTTTGCTGCTATAATGTTTGCGAGCATTGCGATTGGATGAGATAATGGCTCTATTGCGCAGCACATTCATTAGTGCGTTCGGAAACTTTTGTGGAATCATGGAGGAGGAAGTTTTCACAGTCGAGCCATGTGAATAAAAGTAACTTGAGGCTGAGGTGACTTGAGTTCGCAAGGAAGTCGGAGCATCTGATGAGAATGCAGGAGGAGCGTGGAACTATACTTTTTGAAATCTAAGGTCCTTGTAACCATTCCTATTGAAAATACAAATCTCATTGTCTCATCCAGGGGCTTTTGCCTTTAAACATCCCACCGAAAAGGCTGTATACAGTGTGACCAATTTAGCATATTATTTTATACACGCAGAAAAATTGACCTTAACCGAGTGGAATTTTCGCTCGGTTAAAAAAAAATGTGTTGAAATCAACTAAGTCTCTGTAGAAAACAAATGAGTTATTATTGTTAAAAACTACCGTGTTAAAAAGGTTAAATACATGTTGTTAAAAATAACACACTAAATGTTTGTTATCAATTAAGTTGCTTCGTTAATATTAACCAACCAGTCTCGTTTTCCTGTTTGGTTAAATTCAAACAAGTATCTTGGTTAAGAAAAACCTACTAAATTTGGGGTTTTAACACATTGATTGGTTATTAATAACCGTGCTACTCATGTAAAATTAACCAAACGAATGTGTGTTAAAATCTAACAAGCTCTCTGTTAAAAACAACCAATAAACGTTGCTTAAATACAACCAATGACTTGTTTGTTTTTAACCCTTTTACTCGTGAGAATTTAACCAAGCGAATGTGTGTTAAAATCTAACAAGCTCTCTGTTGAAAACAACCAATAAACGTTGCTTAAATACAACCAATGACTTGTTTGTTTTTAACCCTTTTACTCGTGAGAATTTAACCAAGCGAATGTGTGTTAAAATCTAACAAGCTCTCTGTTGAAAACAACCAATAAACGTTGCTTAAATACAACCAATGACTTGTTTGTTTTTAACCCTTTTACTCGTGAGAATTTAACCAAGCGAATGTGTGTTAAAATCTAACAAGCTCTCTGTTGAAAACAACCAATAAACGTTGCTTAAATACAACCAATGACTTGTTTGTTTTTAACCCTTTTACTCGTGAGAATTTAACCAAGCGAATGTGTGTTAAAATCTAACAAGCTCTCTGTTGAAAACAACCAATAAACGTTGCTTAAATACAACCAATGACTTGTTTGTTTTTAACCCTTTTACTCGTGAGAATTTAACCAAGCGAATGTGTGTTAAAATCTAACAAGCTCTCTGTTGAAAACAACCAATAAACGTTGCTTAAATACAACCAATGACTTGTTTGTTTTTAACCCTTTTACTCGTGAGAATTTAACCAAGCGAATGTGTGTTAAAATCTAACAAGCTCTCTGTTGAAAACAACCAATAAACGTTGCTTAAATACAACCAATGACTTGTTTGTTTTTAACCCTTTTACTCGTGAGAATTTAACCAAGCGAATGTGTGTTAAAATCTAACAAGCTCTCTGTTGAAAACAACCAATAAACGTTGCTTAAATACAACCAATGACTTGTTTGTTTTTAACCCTTTTACTCGTGAGAATTTAACCAAGCGAATGTGTGTTAAAATCTAACAAGCTCTCTGTTGAAAACAACCAATAAACGTTGCTTAAATACAACCAATGACTTGTTTGTTTTTAACCCTTTTACTCGTGAGAATTTAACCAAGCGAATGTGTGTTAAAATCTAACAAGCTCTCTGTTGAAAACAACCAATAAACGTTGCTTAAATACAACCAATGACTTGTTTGTTTTTAACCCTTTTACTCGTGAGAATTTAACCAAGCGAATGTGTGTTAAAATCTAACAAGCTCTCTGTTGAAAACAACCAATAAACGTTGCTTAAATACAACCAATGACTTGTTTGTTTTTAACCCTTTTACTCGTGAGAATTTAACCAAGCGAATGTGTGTTAAAATCTAACAAGCTCTCTGTTGAAAACAACCAATAAACGTTGCTTAAATACAACCAATGACTTGTTTGTTTTTAACCCTTTTACTCGTGAGAATTTAACCAAGCGAATGTGTGTTAAAATCTAACAAGCTCTCTGTTGAAAACAACCAATAAACGTTGCTTAAATACAACCAATGACTTGTTTGTTTTTAACCCTTTTACTCGTGAGAATTTAACCAAGCGAATGTGTGTTAAAATCTAACAAGCTCTCTGTTGAAAACAACCAATAAACGTTGCTTAAATACAACCAATGACTTGTTTGTTTTTAACCCTTTTACTCGTGAGAATTTAACCAAGCGAATGTGTGTTAAAATCTAACAAGCTCTCTGTTGAAAACAACCAATAAACGTTGCTTAAATACAACCAATGACTTGTTTGTTTTTAACCCTTTTACTCGTGAGAATTTAACCAAGCGAATGTGTGTTAAAATCTAACAAGCTCTCTGTTGAAAACAACCAATAAACGTTGCTTAAATACAACCAATGACTTGTTTGTTTTTAACCCTTTTACTCGTGAGAATTTAACCAAGCGAATGTGTGTTAAAATCTAACAAGCTCTCTGTTGAAAACAACCAATAAACGTTGCTTAAATACAACCAATGACTTGTTTGTTTTTAACCCTTTTACTCGTGAGAATTTAACCAAGCGAATGTGTGTTAAAATCTAACAAGCTCTCTGTTGAAAACAACCAATAAACGTTGCTTAAATACAACCAATGACTTGTTTGTTTTTAACCCTTTTACTCGTGAGAATTTAACCAAGCGAATGTGTGTTAAAATCTAACAAGCTCTCTGTTGAAAACAACCAATAAACGTTGCTTAAATACAACCAATGACTTGTTTGTTTTTAACCCTTTTACTCGTGAGAATTTCCCAAAAATAAAGTAACATTCTGTTCAAAAAAAGAGAATTCTCCTCGATTTATTTTACATTCCATTTTTCCATAAAACAATTCTATAAAACATTTTCATCGAAATATGTACCTATCTGATATTTGTTATACGTAGAAATTGTGTATCTGTTAATTTTATCATTCAACTTGGTAAATTTCAACAAACACATACTGTTGTTTCTTAACAAGTTATACGCACACCACGAATTACGACGCTGCTTTTTCAAAACGCAGAAACCAGGGATGAAAAAATAATCGCAATTGTACTTTTATCGACACAGTTGATTTAAAGATATATACAAGTACGATTTGCCCAAATTCAGAACTTTGATGAATATATTCTACTTCTGAAAATACGTTCCGACATTCCTTCCGAATTTAGTACATTCACATTTCACTAACAAACTAAATTCTAAACAGGCTAATACAGCCTTAAAAACAAAGTTTTCTCTACTACTTTTTTGGCTTGCAATAGGAAAAAAAGAACACAGACAAAAATGGCCAAAGCAACAATTTTTTTTTTACATTTTTGTCTGATAAAATATGGCTTTTACTCTTAATTGTAGCTAGGCACTTGAAAACTAATTTAAGATAGGTATCTAATTGTAAGAAAATTTGCCAAAGGTACAAATTTAATGCAAAATAAATATTAGCTTTTTATTGAGTCCAATTGACATAATGGCCTTAACGCAATATTAATCTAATCTGTTTCTGTAGATATAATGAAGTAAAATTAAGTAATTTTTCACTCTGCGATTCAATCATTTTGAGAACCAAGCTAATGAAAAAAGCTACACTTTTGCACATGCTGAACAAAATGGTATAGTCTTTAGTTTAGCCCTTTACTTCAAAATTTGTAAGTACCAAACTCGTTTCGACCTATGCGTTGGTGAGAGATGATAATAATAAAACTTATATCGTTTTCCACGCGGCAAAAAGAAGCGTCCGGCAGAGTCCGGAATCAAAAAGATAGATTCTGAGATTTCATCTAATTGTGCTCTACAATATGGTATATATAGTCCTGCATTTATCACTTTATTTCAAAATTTGTTAGTACCAGACTTGTTTTGAACTATGCGTTTTGTGAGAGTTGATAATAACTAAACTCATAATGCAATTGGTACATACACATTTTAAAATAAAGATACAAACAGAAAATTATATATACCATCTTGTAAAGCACAGTTAGGAGAATTTGAAGAAACCAAGGAAGTATTGGTAACCAATCTCGACTTCCAGGAGCAGCCTTGAATAAATCGTCTTTTTCATTGCTGTGCTGCCTTTGCTAGGCCTTTGCGATCACAAATTATTCACGCACAATTGAACCCATTTCGGTACAGCACCTAAAAAATCAGTTTTGTCATCCCTGGTAGAAAATATGTGTGTGGCTGTTGATACAGATCATTCACGAACAATGGAAAACATTTGGGTACAATACCAAAAACTCGTTTTACATTCCTGGTAGGTAGAAATATGTGTGTGGCTGCAGATACAGTCAACTCGGTTAATATCTACAAACACAAGGCTTCTCGTTCATCTGTAAAACAGTGTGTCTCGGTTGATTTTAACACATACATCGTGTTATACGCATACGCATACTATCGCGAATTATGAACGACGCACGCTGCTCGCGACTAGTAATTGAGTCATTAAGTGTTGAACCTTTGTAGTGGCTGGTGGTGTGAAATCTGTGATAAGTGAAAATAAAAAAAACAAAAAAGACAAGGAAAAATAAAAAATTCATATTTATTGGTGAGTACATAATATTATTATCTTGTTTTCCTCTTGTTTAAAACAAATTATTGTCAATTTTGGTGGTTTTTATGTGAAAAAAGAAATAGAACTAAAGCAACGAATTTCAACGTAGTACTCGGTTAATAATTGCCGAGTTGAGAAACACTCGGTTAATATCAACCCTTTCAGTCTGGTATCGTGTTTTGACATGTTTTTTTCTTCTGGGATTCAGGTTCTTTATTAGCGAGTGCATTAACTATGTTGTTTTTCTCGAGTTTTAAACAATTTATTGTCAATTTTGGTGATATTCAAGTGAAAAAAAAATAGAACCAAAGCAAAGAATTTCAACCTAGTACTCGGTTAATAATTGCCGAGTTGAGAAACACTCGGTTAATATCAACCCTTTCAGTCTGGTATCGTGTTTTGACATGTTTTTTTCTTCTGGGATTCAGGTTCTTTATTAGCGAGTGCATTAACTATGTTGTTTTTCTCGAGTTTTAAACAATTTATTGTCAATTTTGGTGATATTCAAGTGAAAAAAAAATAGAACCAAAGCAAAGAATTTCAACCTAGTACTCGGTTAATAATTGCCGAGTTGAGAAACACTCGGTTAATATCAACCCTTTCAGTCTGGTATCGTGTTTTGACATGTTTTTTTCTTCTGGGATTCAGGTTCTTTATTAGCGAGTGCATTAACTATGTTGTTTTTCTCGAGTTTTAAACAATTTATTGTCAATTTTGGTGATATTCAAGTGAAAAAAAAATAGAACCAAAGCAAAGAATTTCAACCTAGTACTCGGTTAATAATTGCCGAGTTGAGAAACACTCGGTTAATATCAACCCTTTCAGTCTGGTATCGTGTTTTGACATGTTTTTTTCTTCTGGGATTCAGGTTCTTCATTAGCGAGTGCATTAGTTTTGTTTTTCTTGGGCTTTTTTTTTCTTTTATGGCGATGTTCGCAACTTTTCTGGGACGAACTATTTAAAATGATTTCTGTCTATGTTTTCATCATTTCGAATCGTTTGTCACCAATAAATGGCGAACATCGTCTTAAAACCAGGCATAGCCTTAGTTCTCAATGTTTCTGTCAGTAGTAATTTAGTAATTAAATGATCGTATTTTGATATGCACATGCTCATATTAACACGTGCTTCACAGTTATCTAAAATGGATGAAGAAGTGTCAACCTTACTAAAGGAGTGGGGCCTGGAAGCCTACGTAGACATTTTTAAAGGTTCGTTTATATACCAAAACGTAAATTTATACAATATTATTCGCATATAAGAAAGTTGTAATTTGCTTAAAGTATTTTTGCTACACATGTGTTTTGCATTTTTGATTTCGATTCCTTACGGCACGAAAATTCTTTTGCGCTTGAAAAGCTTTTTAGAAGCTTGTGTTTTTCACAGACGATTCTTTCTTATACGCGACTTTCTTATGCAAGGTGGTGCAAAATTAATCCTCCAATTTTGTTTTTGAATTACTTTTTTGCTAAATTAATTTGATTGACGTACGAAGCTATTTGCAAAAATTATAAAATCTTCCGAAAGGGTGATTAAATTTGCGCCATTTTGTATATCTGATAAAAACCTATACTTTGCAAGTGATTAACTACGTGACATTGGTTAATTTTCATTTATAACAGAAAATGCTATAACTTCAATGTCTTTGGCGCTGCTTGGTGCCAGAGAGATAAAGGAAATGATCCCAGTTATAGGGCATCGGGTTCTGTTTACACGGAATTTCGAAGAATGGCGGAAAGCTATGCACCCTAATGCGTCCACGACTTTGGTTGGTTCATATTATTTAACCATTTGAAATGGTAGAAATAAAGTCTTTTTATTTTTCAGACTTTTGAAACTTCAGAATTATCTCTTGCTACAAACACACAAGAACAAAACGACTGCCTTAATTTCTCTTTTAGTGAGATTCTGCCAAATTTCGCTGTTAGCGACAGAGGGGATGCACTAGATTCCCCTTCAAGCGTTGTTGCTGATGATCAATTCAGCGAAAGTTTAGATGTAAGTACAGGGTTTAAATCGGAAAGGTGATTAGTGTTGATTGATGGTCTCTGCTTTCAATTTGCGTTTCTTTATGCATTCAGAGATCAATCAGAATAAATTGACTTATCTATCAGTTTGAGTAAAAAACACTGCATTTATAATCAACTAAGAGAAGGTGATTATAATAGGTGATTGCCACTAATAGCTTTAGCCGATAGTACAAAGGGTTTTTTTTTCACTTATTTTATTAATTATTAATATATTTCACTAATTTTTTATATTTATATGCACATTAAAATATTTTGTTACTAGGAACTTAACAAGCTGCTCGAAAGCTCACTGGAAGGAACCGGTCTACTGTCGCTGGATAAAACTCGACCGCTGGATAACGTTGCTCGACTGCGATTGGTGCGTATTGTCTGCACCAACATTTTAAAGAAAAACCCGGAAAAAAATATCACAGCTCAAATTTATGGGCACTGGACAAATCAGATTGTTCATTTGTTCCCTACCGAGAATAGATCGGTATATTTTCACAACAAGCTGATAAATTCGAGTCGTGGGGTTGTAAACAGATTGGCTGGAAAATTGCCAGATCACATCCACAATCTAAAACGAAAATACCGGGAAAGTGGTGTTATCACTAAAAGGAAGCGTTCGTTTTCCGCTTCTGCGACGTCGTCACCTTCCTCCAGTCGAGTATCCTCTCCCGCATCAGTATCACATCCTATAAAGCGCCTAGCAACAGCTGCCAATTTCGAAGACTTCGAAGGACAATTCCAAGAAGATCTCCAATGGCTAAAAAATTCTAGCCATCCATGGGAAACAACCGAGGACAAATGGGAGAAAACGACCCATGCCCGACTTCACCATTTAAAGGATATGAGCATATCCGAGTATTTTGAGGAATATCCGGCCTTAAAAAAACCATTGGGATTTAAACTGGTAATATTTCATAGAAGTATAATTATATCAGAAATACATTATACATATATTTAGTCTTTAACGTGAACTACAGTTTCACAAGTAAAAGCTCTTATATTTATTAGTTCAGATTTTACTCATAGTTGTCACATAAATGCTTGCGTTATCTATGAGTTTCGATCTTTTCTTTTTATTTGGATATAGTTCAGGCTTTTCTTTACATATAATATTATGTAATTCTTCTTTTCTCTACAGCTGGTAAGGGATTTCGATAAAATATACAGCGACAACTGCAACGGACTGGTTGAAAATTTTCCAAAATTAAAAAAGGACATTTTCCAACTTGCTAGAAGCAAGGGAAAAGGAGTAAGAGGAAAGGATAAATACTTCGCTCACCTGCTGACTCGGGAAAATCGTAAGAAAACGTCATTTGTTAATAAATACATAACCTGCTAATCGAAATAAATCGAAGAATTTCCGATTCGATCGAATTTCAGAAAAAGCGTGGATATTTTAGCTTTACTAGATTGTTCCGAAAAATTTGTTTTTGTTTTGACCATTATGTTTTCTTTAGAAGAAAAAAACAAATCTGCATCATATTTTCTCTATATTTTTTAGCGCATTCTCTATATAGGTATAATTCTTCGAATCAGATTTGCACACATTTTGTGTAGAAAAATTAATTGGACGCATATGACTTATAATTGTTTTATTATTTTATATTTTCTCAGTTTCTGAAGAGATCAGCAACCTCGCGGCATTCCTGCTAATCCCTTCATTGTTGACCACATCAAACGTTAAGGTCAAAGGATCGAAGCAGAAAATTTGGCGACCCTCTAAGGCGGAAGCAAGGGATGGATTCATAACGAGAGTTGCAACGGATGCAGAGATAGATGCAGCAATTACCAGCAGGCGAGAAAAACTACAAGGTATTGGCCTTACATTACAGCCCTTCATTATAGTAGTAGGTAACTCAATCGATGCTATTGGGTCCTATTTTGTAGTTGTAGATGAAACTAAATATTTACTACCTACCATTTTAGAGGCAGTAGATGTTTGTTTCAAACTAATTTTTATTATTAATGCTGAATATCCGCCAGAGAGTAGATGTTCTTGGCTGTTTATTCAAAAAGCATTTTTTAAAATTAAGACAGAGTTCGATAAGGAATCTACCGCGGCCAATACCTTGTTGGGAGAGTTAGGTGTCAAGGAAAGTTAGAGTTTTCCCCTTCCAATTCATTTTCTTACAATGGTTGTTTGTTTCTTATGCAGATCCTACTTAAAGGATCTCAAAGTTCTAAGGCACCACTTTGATTTCAATCACAGTGACCATAACTTCACAACTTATAAATGTCGCGAAGGAGATTGTAAGCGATCGTTTCCAATTTTCAATTCCTTTAGAAGACACTTTAAAAAAAAACACGATTTTCAATGTTCAAATAATCCAACAAATTCTGAGAAGAATGCGGATATACTTAATGAAAGTGTTGTTGCAGAAAAACAATTAGAACAAACCAATAAAACTGAAAATACAGAAACCCTGTCACTTGATAAATCACTATCACTTTTTATAGCATCCCTTTATGCAAATGTGATCTTGCCTAGAAACGTAGTGCAAAAAGTGATTGATGGCTTAGCAGAATATTTCGGTTCATTAAGTTCAAATTTGCAGAACTGTGTAGACAATATATGTATTGAGCATTCTCTATCTAATGATGTTTCAAATCAATTAATGCAAGCACTTGTTCCTTCAATCACCTCCCCCTTAGAATGTTTCCGAACAGAACAAAAAAGAATTTCTTATTTCACAAAACAAAAATCATACATTGAGCCTAAGGGAATAATAATCGGCCAAAGGTTCGATTATGTCAAAAAAGGTGGAATAACACGTATGGAACCTATTCCGTGCCAAGAACATTTTATATCTTTAAGAGATATATTGCAAAGATTTTTCTCCCTCGAGAACGTACTTTCGGAAACTTTTGAATATATGGACAGTCTTCGAAATAAAGATGGAATGGAAAATTTTATTCAAGGTTCACATTGGAAAGAAAGACTTAAGCACCATTCAAATCGCATTGTGTTACCTCTATTTATGTACTTCGATGATTATGAAATCGGAAACGTTCTAGGAAGTCATGCTGGTGTTCACAAACTAGGAGCTGTGTACGTCTCAGTTCCATGTCTTCCACCTTGGCGCTCCTCAGTTCTGTCCAACATATTCCTTATTTTATTATTTCATTCATCCGACAGAGTATCTTTTGGTAATAATGTTATATTTCAACCAATTATTGATGAGTTTAATTTTTTAAGCGAAGTGGGCATAGAAATAGATATTCCATCTTTCAAGGGATCTTTATTTTTTGAACTAGCTCTGATTCTTGGTGACAATTTAGGAATACACTCTCTGATTGGGTTCGTAGAGAGCTTTTCAGCAAATTTTTCTTGTAGAGTGTGCAAAGTTACAAAAGATGTATTGAAAAAGCAACTTTACGAAGATACAACACTTCTTCGAACAATGGCAAGCTATGAAGCAGATCTGGCTTTAAATAATTTATCTTTAACCGGCATTAAGGAAAAGTGCGTTTTTCTGGGCATAAACAACTTCGACTTGTTTCAACAGGTGGGCGTCGATATTATGCATGATATGCTAGAGGGTGTTGCCAAATACATTTTGAGTTTTATACTTTCAGAGTATACCGAAAAAAACAAATTTTTTTCTTTAACAATTTTCAATGATAAGCTATTAGCTTTCTCATATGGCCCTGATACTAAAAACAAACCTTGCCCTATCGAAAGAGAACATCTTAGGCGGGGAAATGTGCGTTTATCTTCAGGAGAAACGCTTACTCTTTTGCGGTTTTTGGGTTTACTTATAGGTGACTTTGTGCCGAGGGGTAATATTATTTGGGAAATGTATATAAAATTAAGACAAATTGTTGACATACTTCTTAGTATAAATGTTTCTGTTGGAACAGAAGATTTCTTGCAAGTATTAATAGCTGAACTTAATGAACAATATACTACACTTACCGAGGACTGTCTTAAGCCAAAGTTCCACAATCTCATTCACTACCATACCGCTTTTAAAAAATACGGCCCATTAACATCTTTGTGGTCAATGAGGTTCGAAGCTAAGCATAGGCAATCCAAAATGTCGGCTAGATCATCATGTAACCGAATGAATATCACTTTAACCTTAGCAATGAAACATCAACTTCAACTTAATGAAATGTTTTTAAGGGGAAAACTTTCTAATCTACTTGACGTTGGACCCAAAAAATATGGCATGTTATTTGAACTTGATAATATACGATCACAGCTATCACTGGACCCTAATAAAACGTTGACTATGGTCAGTTGGGCGACCATGTCTTCTGTACATTATAAAAAGGGATCCGTCTTAGTAAAAAGTCTTAGTTCAGATTGTTATTTGTACGACTTTTTTGTATTGGAAAAAATATATTTGTATGACTCAAGTCAATTGATTTTTGTTGGTATAGTACTTAAAACTAAATGTTTCGATGAACACTACTATGCATATGAGGTAGAAGTTCCATTAATACCTCAACAAATTGTTATTCCACTTGAATTTTTTCTATCGCCAATTCCTAACACTTTAAATATTTTATCTAACTCCAAGCAGTACGTTATTTTAAGAAGTCCACTATAAATAAAAAATAGATTAAATTATAAATGTAAATGATTTCGCTTTAACACTGCAGATTTCATAAATATGCTAATTAAAATAATATTATGTAAATTAATTTATAAAAATACACAATTTTGCACATTTCTTTTTAAATGATGAAATTTATGACCCATATATTTTAAGTAAAATTAAGTTTTGCATTAAAATTAATAAAAACATGTAATAAACAGAAAACATATATTTTGTATTCAAAAATACATTACAAACGATATTATAATAAAAAATCTATGTACTTAATATGAAAAAGATTTTTTTTTTATTTTACGATAAAATTATCCCTTTTAGATGGTTCAATTTTCAGGTGCACTCAAGTTCAACCAAGTAAACTGGTAAATTGGTACCACATGGACTGGCTAATAAGAAGTAAGTAGTTTGGTTAAATTCAACCAAGTAGATGTGCTAATTCCAACCGAGTAAGTTACGTAAATTTAACTTTTAGTTGGTTAAATGCTACCAAGAAAGTTGGCTAATTTTAACCAATTGGAATTGTTAAATGCAACCAAGTCGGTTGGTTAGTAACAACAGAGTAACATGGTTAAATCCAACCAAGTCGGTTGGTTGGTAACAACAGAGTAACATGGTTAAATCCAACCAAGTAGGTTGGTTAGTAACAACAGAGTAGCATGGTTAAATCCAACCAAGTAGGTTGGTTAGTAACAACAGAGTAACATGGTTAAATCCAACCAAGTCGGTTGGTTAGTAACAACAGAGTAACATGGTTAAATCCAACCAAGTCGGTTGGTTGGTAACAACAGAGTAACATGGTTAAATCCAACCAAGTAGGTTGGTTAGTAACAACAGAGTAGCATGGTTAAATCCAACCAAGTAGGTTGGTTAGTAACAACAGAGTAACATGGTTAAATCCAACCAAGTCGGTTGGTTAGTAACAACAGAGTAACATGGTTAAATCCAACCAAGTAGGTTGGTTAGTAACAACAGAGTAACATGGTTAAATCCAACCAAGTCGGTTGGTTAGTAACAACAGAGTAGCATGGTTAAATCCAACCAAGTCGGTTGGTTAGTAACAACAGAGTAACATGGTTAAATCCAACCAAGTCGGTTGGTTAGTAACAACAGAGTAACATGGTTAAATCCAACCAAGTAGGTTGGTTACTAACAACAGAGTAACATGGTTAAATTCAACCAAGTCGGTTGGTTAGTAACAACAGAGTAACATGGTTAAATCCAACCAAGTCGGTTGGTTAGTAACAACAGAGTAACATGGTTAAATCCAACCAAGTCGGTTGGTTAGTAACAACAGAGTAACATGGTTAAATCCAACCAAGTCGGTTGGTTAGTAACAACAGAGTAACATGGTTGAATTCAACCATGTGTATTGGCTAATAACAACAGAGTAACTTGGTTGAATTCAGCCAAGTGGGTTGGCTAATAACAACAGATTGAATATGTTGAATTCTACCAAGTGAGTCGGCTAATAGCAACAGACTAAGTAGGTCAAATTCTAACAAGTTAGTTGGTTAAATACAACCAAGTAGGTTGGCTAATTTCAATCAAGTGAGTTGGATAATAACAACACAGTTACGTGGTTAAATTCAACCAAGTGGGTTCGCTTATAACAACAGAGTAACTTGGTTAAATTCAACCATGTGTATTAGCTAATAACAACAGAGTAACATGGTTTAATTCAACCATTGGGTTGGCTAATAACAACAGAGTAATTTGGTTAAATTATACCAAGTTAGTTTGTTATTTACGACCGAGCAAATTTGGAGGGGAAATTGATAAATCGGTTATTTTTAACAGAGTTTCGTTAAACAAGTTGACTCGGTTTATTTTAATCAACTAACTCTGTAGGAGCTATATTAACAGTATCACTTGGTAGTTTTTAACCGAAAGTCGGTTGTTTTTAAATAAGCGATTTTTCTGCGTGTATTCAGCCTCTTTTTTGTCGAATCATGCAAGCATTTTCTTTAGCATGATTTTATGCTGTTTCAGGTAAAAATTGGCGGGATTTTGGCTAAGCCAAGGTTTGAATTAAAATAATAAAATAAAATCAAAGCAGACGAAGCTTAGTTTGAACAAACCATCACAATTCTCATTTGACAGTGAACACAGCCATTCACCGAATTCAGCAAGCACGAAGGGAAATTTATTTATTGTTATTTTTTATGAAATTTACAGAAGTCCCTCGATAGTGTGAACTAATTAAAACAAGGCGTTTTTGGATTTTAGAAGGATTCACGTTACTGGAACTTTTTTTCAGCCTACTTACTAAACTGATTGAAACGATTGTTAAATCCAGTAAAAACAACGCGAAATGATTTTTTAAAACACAGTTTCAATATTTATTAATTCAGAAGACAAACGAAAATAAAATGAAATATTTAAATATGCATGAGGAGCAAGAAAAGCAAGAGAAATATAAGAACTTTTACAAGAAACTTCACATCTTAGAGGTTGAACCTTTCGGAAGTTCTCATTATAGAGATGACAATGTACAGTTTTGCCGATTCACATTTTAGACAAATTCACAAAACCTATCGAGGGAATACTTACTGTATCTTTTTTTTCTGAAAAACAACGTTTTTTGTTAATATTTTTAGGTTTTTAGCAGGATTTGATTTCAAAAACCATTTAGAATGATTTTTAGCACTTTTATACAAAAAAACAACATGCTATGTTGCTGAACTTATCATGATTTCAAATACTGAATTGGTTACACTGAACGGTTAGTAGTTCTCACAATTTATATCATACTTTGCGTTTTATTCATGCGCGTCGAGCACAGGCGGCTTTCAATTATCATCGCGGAATGCAATAAATATCAAATTATAACTCAAACTCACCGAAATTAGTTTTCGTATCGATTCAAATGAAATGCGAGGTGTTCTGTGGTGTGAAATAGGATTTTCCATATTTTAAATTTCATAATTCGTTCCATCGCTGGACCCAGGGCACCGGTGTAGGTATATGCGCCTCATCTCTCTTCCCTCTTGTGTATCGGCTTAATAAAGCGGAATTCCTCATTCAATTAACAAATTTAATGGACGCCATAGCTACGACTAGGATAAATAACTACACCTACAGCGTACAATTGTAGGTATGCACAGAAATTAATATACGGGCCACATTAATAAGATAATTGCACGAGTGGCATCGTGGTCGTTTGTGACAAATTATAGAAGCGTACCCAATTCAATGGCGTGGTAATTTAGGCTTTCATTTTTATGGATTTCGATATTAATTTCGCCATTTACTGCGCGTTACAATAGAATTCGTACAAATTGACATTTCAAAATGAATTCAATTGTGCGGTTCGACCCACGCGCTCAAACGAGTCACAGAAGCTATCAATTTGAGTGTAGGTAACACGGGGGAATTCAAAGTTGATTGGGAAACTCAAAATTGCCTGGCACTGGGCATGGGCAGAAAAGCCACCTCAATTAGAAGCCAAATAGCGTACAACAACTGAATGCGAATTAAGCAGCAAATATATATGGCCAGTGGCCAATCACTGCATCCGATCCGAAGAGCCAAAATATCTCCCATAGTCAAAGTTGGACAGAATAAAACATTCTGCCACCCACAGTGTTTGCCAAACAAAAACCCATTACATGGTGTTTACGTATTCTGGAGGAAGAAACAGCTTTTCCTTTGCCACACATCATGTGCGCCTTTTAGTGAATCAAATCCCCAGCCTGATGTATGCAGACAGCATTTGGACCATCAAGATTCATTTGGATCCATCATATTGACATTGGCCCACACGAGTTTGCTCTGCATGCCAAACAACAAATCCATTGGAACTACCCTCTGGGAGCCATATTATTGATGCCATTCGTATACCGTCCTTGCAAAAGGTCACTGTATTATTTCGGTACGAGGGATATATATATATATTCCTAGGATCACATTTCACATACCTATAAATGGGAAATAACGAGCCAATCTCTTATGCACTGCAATAGCACTCCTTGCATGCACCAATCATAAATGCTTAATCCAGCAAATAGAATAGAGAGCAACCGAATGCAAACCCGTATCCTCGTGTTTGCGCATTTAATTAAGAAGCCCTCCTCCAAGGATGCCGCAAAACAATCAACGGGGAAAAAAATAAATAAAAAGAGGAGAAAACTCAAGAACTTGTTTAACAATTATGTTCATGAGAATGGGAAATCTACTCGACTGTGCACATTAATTCCATTCACCAAACACAAAACTCATTTAGTTCCTATTTTTCCCCGAAGCTGGTCGCGTTTTTCACCTTCTCTCTCTCTCTCTCTGCAAAGAAAGTTAAACAAGGACTCCTGCCGAAGTCAGAATTAAAGCGAAGGAAATAAATTCACGAACGAATTCGGTTGGTGCCATCTGAAAGTTAACCAAGGAGTCAGATTCTTGTCTGAAAGAGATATTTGACGTGGAAAATGATGATAACACACAGATCAGGGATATCCATTGGTGTGTGTGGTGCATCAGTTTTGAGATAAGTCGCTACGATTTTCAGGGTAGGTATGTACTACCCACGCAATGGGTAGTCATCCTCCAAATAATGGCGTCCTCTTTATGCTCAAAGGGAATGGAGGAAAATTTGCTACGTCTGCATGGAGGATGAGTTGATTTTTGCAAGAAAGAACAGCGTCGAATGTAGCGCCAAAGGTCTGAGCACATAGAAGAAGGTTGCTTTTTTCAGAGGCAAACTTCTATGTTCTGAGGGTTAATTAAACATTTTCCTATTGGTATCCGAATTGGTTAAAGAGGGGTTTGCAACCCAATTTTACCAAAACTGCGAAAATGTCAAATTCGCTTCCCTATTTGAGAGGTTACTATACTGAAGCGAATAAAAGAATATTGGCTGCATTTAAATCAACAGAATCTGCCAGTCCGATTTTCTATTGTCTGACTTAGCATATGACAAAGTTTAAATCAGCTCACCTGAAAGGTAATATGTGAAATATAGATACTATCGATTTCAAGCTTGAAATTTTGCCCCAGTTTCAAAAAGTCAAGTGAATAAAAAAATTAAAAATGTGTCACAACATTTTTTACCCGGTAGGTACTGACATTTTTGAGACACTTTACTCAACAGTAGTAGGTACATTAGATTTATTGATGTTTGAAGCTAAATATATTCCCAAGGCTCAAAAATGGCTACAGTGACCATATTTTAGAATTCTAAACGTAAAATGAACAAAAGAAAACCAAGTAAATTTCAACACAATTATTATTTGTTGAAAAAAATCTTAAATAGAAAACATTTTTTAGTAGGTACTAAATTATATATTTAGGTAGTACTTTTTTGTAGATACTAATTAATAATTAAGATTAGAAAAATACAAAAGTTTCAACTCAATTTTTATATTTATTTTTTGTCCATTTAACAATTATGTTTACTATATAAAATAAACTTGAATAGAACAGATTTCTTAGTACTAGATAATTGTTTCCTGTTTGCTTTTCTCACTTTTACATTATCATTTTATTCATTGAACTCTGGTTTTCTTAATGTTCACGTTATTATTTTTAACTAAATACAGAACAAATAATGCGCAACTTCTAAAATACAGATCATTTATTATACTTCGCACAAACTTCATCCATTAATTTTTGGTTTGTTTAATTCGCTAAACATTCTTATACATTGACATCAGTGCGAACGTCAAGTACCGCCTGGGATTGTCAGATGAACTCGCCGGTGCGGTAAAAAATCTTCTTTTGTAGAACTCCAAGCTGATTAGCTGAGATGTGGCTGTATATTAGAAATGAAATCGACTACAAACAAAGTAAAATATTTCGCTTGTGTGAGGTTTTGTTTTTATGACGATTGGAAGAGATCTGCCATATTATGCCGAGTCCGAACGGCCTAGTTGTGATGCGTTCCCAGGACAATTATACTATCGAATGGTTGTCAGACGTTTGCAAGAATTAAAGTGAAGTGAAAAAACACACGGCTGTAATTTTAATTTTTCTGGGAATCGAATCTAACGATCCCGACCCCAGTGACTATAGTGAGGTAATCGCTTTTCAACAGGAGAATGTAAAACTGTGTTCGAATTCTTGGCTGCAATGGTAGATGTGGTATTGATTAAAAAATATTCAGAAATTGTGGTATACCGACGCCGTATTAGACGTTTTTCTTTTCTGGTTCAGAGCAGAACCTGAACTGTTAGACAAAAAGTTCGTGTTTCTTTTTTAGCTCAGACACATCAGAGCTCGAATTTGTGTTTCTTTTTACTGAGCAGGCTGAGTAAAAGGCTGATTACACATGTTTATATACTTATACACTTCCAGTCACATTTAAGAGAAAAAAAAAAACAGATAAAACATCAGAACGTTCAGAGCACGCTCGTAATGCTCGCGCTCAGGGGGTCAATTCCCGTTCCGTGATACTGTGAAATGAAAAGAGTTTTCACAAGTTCACGCTGAATTTGATTTTCGATCTATGAAAAAATTAATACAAATGTCAGAAATTTTTCATATGATACGTTTTTTATCACAGCAATTTCATTTGTGAAGAAGTGTGAAAACGTGATGTATACAAAATAATGTTTATTGTTCTTTTATTTTTAAAATTTTTACCTATTTAACTATTCTGTTCCGAATGCGTCTGCATTCTTGCAAAATTTGATTCGATGAAGAGCGCGGATCCTCGTCCGCTATATTCACCTCGTAATCATATTGTAATTCGACATCCTCCAAATATGTGATTCTGTTTCTCTCCTTGGAGCTGACACTTTGATGTGAGTTCCGTCAACTAATCCGATCACACCTGGAAAGCCAAATTTTTCAAAGAATTTCCACTTGATTGCTGGAAATTCTTCTCTTGTAGGAAACTTCACCAAAACACAACGACTCACAGATGTCTGAGACAATGAAGACGAAGCATATTGACCAACAGCACGTTGAAAACTACCAGTGGCAAAAAAGCGCAAAGCAACACCTTGACATGAAATGCAAGATGCTCTTATTTTTGCAAATGGCCGCCAATGTCAAATCTGTTTTGACATTTGTGGACTAGATTCATGTAGAATACAAGTGAACAAGCCATGGAGCGATACACTCCCCAAGAACGCGGAATAATCGTGTCTATTTTTTTGCGTAACAATTCGTCTGTAGTGTTGGCGCAGCGCGAATCCCGTCGACGATTCCACGGCCGTCCGACACCGACTGCGCAAAAACTGCGCCGTTTGGCCACCAACCTTGAAGAGTATGGGACCACACGAGACGTTGCCAATAGTGGCTGGCCCCGGAGCGCCCGTTGTGCCGAGAATATCGCCGCTGTTTACGAGGATGTCGAGCTGTCACCGGAAACATCGACCAGACGCCCTGCCTCGCAATTAGCCATCAGCCGGTCGTCCCTAAGGTAAACTTTGGTCAAAGCCTTGCGCATGTTCCCGTACAAAGTCTAGCCCGCACTAGTCCGCAAGATCGCCCGATTTAACCGTTCCAGATTTTTTTTGTGGGGTTTTTTTGAAGTCCCGTGTTTACAACATTCGACACGAGTTCGAGAATCTGCCGCCCGAAGTTCTCGCCTTAGTGATGAAAAATGCCATAAAACGAGCCCATGTGGCAATCAATTTTGACGGCGCCCATTTGGCCGATATCATCTTCTCGACTTGAGCAATAAAATTCTACAGGTTCAAATAAACATAATCAAACTACAGAACCGATGTTTTTCATTTCATAAAAAAAAATAGAGCCAAACAACATCGGATGATGTAAGCTCAACAAACAAATTGAATGAAAATAACAAGCGCACAAATGACGGATGTAGGCGCAGTGGCTTAGTGGTTAGTGTGTTGGACTACTAAGCGAGGGGTCCCAGGTTCGAATCCCGCAAAAACCCAAATTCCAACTTGGGGTTTTTTCCACTGCGCCACCTCTCGCGAACGTCTGACAAACATCCGAGAGTATAACTGTCTTTAGAGCTTCTCAATTAGCCGTTTGGAATCGGCATAAAATTGTAGATCCCTTCCATTCGTTCCAAAAATAAAAACTCGCTCAAAACGAATGGTTGCGAGAAGCTAGGCCTTGGGTCCCTACGGACCTGTTGCGCCAACTATATATATATACAAATGACGGATAGATGACAGCATTTATCATTTAGTACATTTTAGTACACGTTTACATTACTGTGTATCATGATGAGCTCGAGAATCGCATAAGGTGTATTCGTGAAGTGATAAACTGAAAAGCTGCTGTGAAAACTGAAATGATAAATTATTTATCATTTCACAGTATCACAGAACGGGAATTGACCCCCAGGTCAGTGCTCAGCTCTGAACTAAAAAAGAAAAACACCTATTGATGACTGATTTGAACGTGAAAACTGACAACACTGTGGTTGGAAGGCTTCACATAGACTGTAAGCTCTACGGTTTTCACTCCCATCGCAGTCACCGCTATACAAACAACTATATTTTTTGTATCGTTCCCGTTGCTGCAGCCGTATGAGTGGTTGTTGTTCATTAGTTGCAGCTGATGGTTATCATCTTTCTTTACTGCTCCAGAAAGCTGTGCAAGTGGATTTGTAATCAATTAAGGCTTGGCCACGTTCATCTTGCAACGATCCTAAGGTCCGTAGACATTTTTAACGGACTTTATGTCTATAGTCGCACGTGCTCGCTCCAATGTATGACAAGCCCTTTCACTATACAACTCTACGACCGTCCGTATGACCATCGCAGCATGAATGGCAAACTTAACTCATTTGTTGAAGTAACCGTATTTATGGTGTAGTAGACTATTTTATTTATTATGTGAACGGGGTTATTGTACTGCGACCTTTTGGTCTATTGTAATCCCTCCTTACGCCTAAGAGAGGTTTATTCCCTCACAATATGATTCCTTTCGGAACCATTTAAGAGGTTCTTGTACTCTTCTTTCTCCTTGGCGGAAGTAATCTGTCCTATAGCACTCTCTCCAGTCCAGTTTCCTTTAAAAATCTAAGGCTGAGAGCTGGCTCCAGTGACAGTAATTCCTCATCAGATAGTTTGTACTTGCCCAAGTATTTCAATCTTTTTTGGGTCAGTGCCCCACATGATCCCAGCAAGTCTTCTGGGATTTCACTGGATTCATCGCAGAATCTGCAGAGACCTTCTTCAGATAAACCTAGTTTCCTAAGGTGTTCCTTTAGTCTACAGGGCCCGGTAAGGGAGCCCGTTTGGACACGGAGGTTATTTTTGCTCATGCCGATGCAAGCTTGGAATCTTTTCCGGTTGTATGGCCCCAGAAGTTTCTTGGCCTGCCTCATGTCCTGAGTGTAATGCCAGGTTCTTGCCCTGTGGTGAGAGTCTTTTCATCCAACTTTTTAAGACTTTAGGTAGGTTCTTATCCATTTTGTATAAGTGTGTTAAAAAATCTACACAGCCTAACATTTCTATTAACCAGACATCCCCCATTTGGCTTTGACTAGATAAACGAGGCAAGCAAGAATGAAATGCATGTCCCCTACAATTATGAATGCCTTCAATGTTGTCCCAGAAATGTTTCGCAAAATAAACAAATCGCACATGACTCGCGAACCGAAAGCCTTTGGACAACTTTGAGTGCCAGGTCAGGAATGATATGGTCAAATTTGTTGGCATCTCTCATTGAAGCATAAATGACTTAACCAAAAGTTTGTCCACCACATCGCACCGTCTATATTTGAAGTCATTCTTCAGGATCATTTCATTTTGACTGCAGCGCCACCAGCTAGATACGATGATGCCTATGGCTGGTGCTTGTCGAATGTCACATTCTGTGGTCATCTATCATACCGAACACAAATACTAATGAAATCCTGTGTTCCTGTCAAAGAGTTAACACGGACACTGGCTATTTCTCATCGTTAACAGCAACGATGGACCGAAACCACTGGTTAGCCACCGCACTATGACGATGACGACGCCGAAAACGTCCACGGATAATAGATACGTCATCGGTCATAGTATGTGCTGTCGCATCATCATCCTCCGCACATGTCGTTGTCATATGGTCCATGGCTGAATGTGGGTATTTTTCTGCATTCTCAGCAATCCCGCACATGACGCACACGTCCTTCTGTTGCAGCAGCAGCACAACTCCTACTCAATTCTGGTATGGATGGTGAATACCATAGGGTCTTCCAGGTCACCCATCAATTATGAACTCTAGTGATGTTCCCAGCCGCCGCAGAGAGGATGGAAGAAACACAAATGCAAATGTACATGGCAGGCGCCTGGAGTATGGTCGTTTTTGCATTATTCCCCATACTCCCAGCCGAACATGTGGCAGAAAGAATTGCATGAGCTTTCACTTTGGCTACACCCCGCAACACGCATCCAAATTGCAGATTGCCGGCTATATGCATGGTGGGTATTCCGGGAAAGCTTCGAATTAAAACAGGAAAAGAGGAAGGATGCCGCGGCACTTTAATTTCATCAGAACTGAAGTGTTTGCGTTCGATTTCGAAAAGGCATGACAGATTGACAGAGCCAACTCCAAAGTGGGAAAGTGGAACGCAAATATTGGTCTTTCGCTTAGGACCTACTTGATGACCAACAAGTTGCGACGTCTGCCTCAGCGTGCACGAAATCGCATTAAGGCCGATGGCCGTGCTCCTGATGGATAGGATTTCCATCGCGAATATCGATTTATGTATAGTTTACCTCACCAGCGGAGCATTGGATCGGTTCATATTCGATACATCATCCTCTTCTGGTCAAAATTTAATTAAAAGCAAATTTCAAATTTTCGTAATCAAAGGCACATTCAACTCCAGCGGAGACACACACACCGCAGCACGATTGGCAGAGATGGGCCAGAACAAGAAATCCAATCGAAACTTTTGGCTGGTAATTTAAATGTCTAAGAGCTATAATTGATGTCGGTACTGGATCTGGATTGCAGAGTAGAGCCGTCGCCGCCGCCGGAGGAGGAACACAACCAATCAAATCTTTGTGAACTTTGAATGCGGACAAAATTCTAATTTGAGATCAATTATCTGTTGGCGCTGTAATTTCCAGTTGGCGCGTTGAAAATTATGCAAATAGAAGCGGAAATTGGGAAGTATGACGCGGTTCACATTTTCGGGACTCGCATCCATCCGGGGAGAGAGAGATGCTATCTAAACTCTGCACGTGGATGGAAAAGCGAATTCAATTATCTAGGTGCGAAGTTTTACACAATTGGATGCTGCGATTGAACTGTACTCGTACCATTGGGGGTGTAGTGGTGTTTTATGGAAATACTTGCCCACCCATAAGCCGGAGATGTTTTGCAGTGGCCGCTGGCACAGATGCCGAGGGAAAAATTACAATTTTCAAAATCAATGAGAGCGAATAATTTGGTAAATTTTTTTTAGAACCGTTTCCTAGATTCAAACCTAGGGCGGTAATGTCCTTTCTTGGGGCTTCAAGGACCAAATACATTTTAAGATCGCTTTGGTAAATTGCCTTTTTTATGGATTTCAAGGACATTTCGGCAGAATACCATTTTTAAGGACCACTTCCTAATACATTCTTTAAAACAACAAAACTTTTTTGAATATCAATGTGCGGACTTCAAAGACTTCATCAGGGTAAACTATATACGTGAAAATAAAAGTCAGAAGGTAATTTGGGAACGCTTTACTAAAATGGCATTTTTAAGGACAAAACAGACATTTCGGTGAAAATATTTTTTTTACCAAATCCGATGTCTTGGCAAAGCAGCTTTGAAAAACATATTTTAAGGACATTTTAGAAAGATATCCTCACAATGTTTGTTTATCCGCATTTGTACCGTGTCTAAAACATATTTTAGGTCCAAGGATAGTAAAGTGCTAAGCCCTACAACACTGGCTAACTTCCTTACGACGCGACGATTGCAAAATACAAAAATACTTGTTGGCCAGTTTAAATAAAGCCGTCGTCCTTTATCAGAGGCAACGCGGCAGATGGAGATCTGAGGCCTACTGCGAAGAAATGAAAAAGGTTGATTTATTTAAAACAAAGACTGAATGAACATAAATAAAAGTCACGACCCACAAAATTTAACTCAAATGTCTGCGCCGATTTTTTTTGTCAGCTATTCCCCAGACAATACAGCAACAGGAGATGCAAACAGCTAAAACAACACTGCCCAACAGCGATTTCATTTTTATTGCCCACTTCGTCGCGTCGCTTTATCATATTTGGCAATCAACACCCAAGAGTTCAATGTTCCCCCATAAGCCTATTACCACAGGTTTGGTAAGTCCAGAGGAGGAGATCCCAAAGCGAATCCACTCCGCCACGACCCGGTCGAGATGTAGATAAACACAAAAGGTCCCACCGACTATTACAGCTAAACACCATCGATTAAAGTAGTCCCCTGTTCATAAAAGTAATAAAAACTCTGCCGGAAGCATATTCGACATATCTGGCCAGCATCCTTCCACCGAGAAAAGTCTCGCTATGTCTGACTCTGATGCATACCCTAACGTTCGTAGTGTTAGAACGTTATTTTATCGAATGGAAATTTTACACAACATTACCCGCCCGCCATACGCAACCACCAACAAAACGTTTTGGCCAGGTGATGTACTTGCCCGTCCTACGCTGGCCTCTGGCGACGGTACTGGTATATTGGCACTGCTACTGCCACCGCATGTAACGATGTAAACAATCGAAGTAAAGCGTTGTCCGTAGACATCTAAAGAGGGTGGACGTGCTCTTTTGCGATCCGAAGTGGGAGGACAAACATCTACACAGAGATGTGCATTTCGTCAACAACATTCCCAGACACATTGCTAGGATATACCAGGGAAGGAGAGAAAAATTAATTGAAAATAAAATAAAAACGAACGACAAGCAAAACCAACAACATCCTTCGATCGTTCAGCTTGGGGCGATGCACCCCTCAGATGAAACGTCCCGTCTGTGGTAGGAGTGAAAAACTATGTTGATTTGACACTGGTACTGGTCCGAGCGAGTCCGAAGCCCATCGCCTCCATCCATTTGCGTGAGTCATAAAGCCAAATGGATATGATTATTGCGCGCTATTATTGTTATTACTATTTATTCCCTGATTACATACCGAATGTCCTGAGTGGTGTTTCGTTTTTTTTTTTTTTTGTTCTCTTTCTGCAGATGCAGCATTTTTTCCCGCCACTGCACGTACGTTAGGATGGTACTTTTATTGCTTGCTGGGCGACGACAACCGGCAGGATAATGATTTTCGTGCTTCCTGGTCCGAGTAGGTATAGTGAAAGCGCTCTGCCTCATGCCTAATGGACGCTTAATACAATGAAGAGGACCTCAACAGATCCGCGTTTTGTGTAGTTGTGAATCTTGCTCTTACAGTGTGCGCAGGAGGATTTCTATAATGGACCGTTATGACTATACAATGAAATGAATTGAGATGTGAATCCTTTTTGACAATATCCTGGCCTCTATGGTGAGTGCTTTTAGCGCGCACTATATACCTTCACGTAGGCGAAGGATCCAATTGAACTCTCATCATATAATTGATTGGGCGGTTATGTTAAATCCTTTTACCGTTAAAATACTATCTCGCGTATTGCAGCCGTTGGTCTGGTCGTATGAACATACTCGTAATGGCATATGGGCTGATTTAGCAGCCAACCATTCGGAAGTGCTGTATAGAGGCACGGATACAGCACTCGCGAAGGCAGAGTCCCTCTGTGCAATGTGCACTGATGGCCTCCACCACCGGATAGGTGTGCTGAATGGTAGAGGTACATCCGGTGGGGGAAGCCATCGCTAACACAATTATGATGATCGAAGTAAAACTCATAAGAGCGGAAATTATTCATTGCATGCATGAATTGCTCTTCAAATGGCAAACGGTGTTGATTCAATTTCTTTGAAGAGTATTTTCCACCTGAAAACGCACTGTGTCCAGCCGAAGTCCTGGTCCTTGTCGGTTCAGCATTTTCTGCACAAAATATTCGAAGATTCTATGCACAGTAGTGTTCGAAAGGTAATTCAGAAATATTTTTGTCATTCTGAGAATAGGATAAAGGAATCGTTCGGGTGACTGGCTCTTAGGAGGTGATCGAGAGTGGAAAATATTAGGTAGGAATTTGACGTTGTTCAAGTTTTTAAATACACGGCAAATGTGTACGATGTATGAAATAAAAATATATCTAACTGCAGCCGATTTGAACAAATGTTGCAATAGTTTCCCTCCCACTTAGTTTAGGCAAAAACCACTCACTCTAACACAGGAGCTAGGAGTAGGAGCCAAACAGAGTTTGCGCAGCCACTGGGCACTGCGTCGAATCAATATTCATAAATGAGTCACTAACCGAATTATTCTGATTCCAAAATTCGACCGAATTATTCCGATTCAACAATTCGAAGGGTAAGATTATGTAAAAAGATACGAAACGAAAACAACTGTCGCATTTAAAAAAAAAAAAAAACGAAAGAAATCATGCAAAAATGGCATCTTGCTTCCAAACTCCTTTCGATTGCTTTTTTCTCACTGTTTGCCATACCCCAAAACGGACATAAATGGAAACAAACCAAATGCCATTGGGATAGCTTTCGATTCGTTTTGTTTTTTCAAGTTTTCGTTTACGTTTTCAAGTTACCTAAGCTCAATGTTCGAAAAGGCTTGTACGCTTTCTTCCAAAATGAAAGAGAAAATAGCCACTGGTTGAAAAACATAGTTCAAGTTCAAAGTCTGAAAGGCGATCTGCTGTTGATATACTTTTTTACGACTACGGCATATTCCAACAGAACTTGTAAAGTCTAGAGACAATCATTTTTCACAACCACTGTGCTAAATGTCTACAAACTTCCATCGGTTCGTTTAGATCGACTCCTCGAGGAGGTTTTTCATTTTATCAAATAAACCAATATCGCCGGCATGGAAAGTCAAACAGACACGTCTGCAATATCCTGGTAGGGCAAAGAACGGTCAGCATCAATTTCACCAGCGATACTGTCACACATGTTGCTTGAGTGCCGTATAGGTGCTTACGGTGCTTATACCTATCATTTTCCCACACACACGGTAACTATCTTATATCATCCTGCCGATTCCGCCTCTGGCTGAATCTGTCGTAACTGTGCATGCAGGAACCCATAAACGGATCGGTACCAGAACCCGGCGCACATATTCTCCAGTATGTTCCGGTTGAATATAATTTTCGGTCACCGGATTGTGATTGCACTCCGTTGCGGCGATGTAGTTAATGGACCGGAGAAAAATTGATATGTTGCCTTATGCACATACGAGGGGAAACGCTCCGCAGCAGCAGCATCAGCAGCGGTTGCTGCCAGGGGATGTTGTAATGGATATTGCAATTAGTGAATGATTTCATGCATTTATGACTGTCGTCGCTGGGTGGCAGAGTGTAAACTCAATTTTTGATTAAATTGAATTAAATTTCGTGTTGTTGTGTTTTCCCCGGTTTTTTTTCCTCAATTCGGTCGTTTTAAATGGATTTTATATATTTGTACAGGGTGGTGTCAACATTAATTCAATAAAGTTGGAAAGCAGAGTGTGAAAGCGAAGATTTGTCGCAGCTGCATGTGAGGGGAAGAGGGGTTTTTGGAATTGATAATGTTGATATAGCATTCTAAGATGAAGCACATCAAGCGGATTATTTACTTTCGATTTTGTCCCAAAATTTTGTTAAAATACATAGCAAGTGATTTGACTGGACTGGGCCTCATAAAAGCACGCTCAGTCGTTAGGCCGCTTTCTGACATTGAAAACTACTCTCAGTCGCCATGCTTTAAAGAACGACGCCACGCTCAGTCAGAGGATCATTTGCTTTTTTTTTTTTTGATAAACTAACTTTATAATTCATGAGCAACATTTTAAGACCAAGATTGAGTTCAACCGTTGGTTCAACCGTAGGTTGAAGTGGTCAAAAAAAAAAGGGGCCTTACTGGGAACCATGGAGCTAAGTTACCGTATAGGTCTATATTGCAAAAAGATAGTTTCAGTCTAAGTACCCAATAAGCCTAAGCTTGCTATAAAGTCCGCAGAGCGGCTTATTGAATAGACCTAGTACCCCTTATCCCAATTGAGTGCGACTTCTATCAAGCCGTGTAAACGAAAAGACTTACACTTTGTAGAGTTAAAGTAGTTGATGTAAAGTGTCCTTGAGACCTACATAAAACTATCAATTGCGGTTGATTGACTCAACGATTATCAACTGAAAAATCAAATTATAAAACCAAGTTACTTCAAAGAAACCTTCCCCAAATGCATAAGTATCAAGAGCAATCTAACAAAGTCACCCAAGATCCACTGTGCCAATTGAATCAACAAGCAAGACAATCGCACTTAATAAAAATTCACCAGATTAGTGGGAAGACACCCTTCGCACCGTGGTCAAGGATCAACCTGTCATTTGGTCAAAACCGTATACAATATAATATAAGTAAGCATATTTAAATCGGAAAGTCAAAACCTCTCTTCCTGCATCCTTGTTTTTTCGCCACTGCCCGCACCTTGGACCTGCATAAGAATAGCCGCAGAGAGCTAACCAGAGTGACACACATTCATTTCTTCCCATCGCACAAACCAACGTGGCAGACTGTACATGCAAGGATACTTATTTTTATGCGATATTTTTCTTATTTAATAATTTACATTCTCGTAAGCTGTGTCACAGTCACAGTCCACTCGAGCAATGCTTGGTTGCCTTGTGCCAACGTCCACTTTTATTTATTTTAGTTCCCTTTAAGGAGCTGTACACTGTCATGTTCAATTTTGCTCAACATCTTCTTAGGGTGGCGGATGCTATAAATCCCACACAAGCACACACTGACACACACACAAAAACCAAAAAATCACTGCAATGCCAAGAACTGTCTCGGAGGAATTGTGTAGCTTGTGTTATAGTGATTTGTGAGCTTCTAATTTAGTAAAATGGTCCGCAGGGATTCCCGCAATGGCCATGAAAAATATAACGTCTTGGAAACCAAGTGGGGCGTCTTTGCTTTATGACCTTCTCCATTTTTTTCTTTCGTTTTGTTTGTCTCATCCTGTTCATTCTTGCTATTAATTGGGGATTAGAGCTATAATTTGGATTTTTTGTTTCACTTCTCTTCTCGAGGACCGCCTACCTTGTGTAGTCGAGTCAATAACCACATCGTTCGAGGTATAAATCTGGAGTTATTTCGGCGGCGCCATGGGGGAATCAGTATAATTTGACATTGAGATTAATTCGAAAATCTTCTCAGTGTCCATGGCATTATTTCTATACACAGGAATACAACTCGACAGGAGCTATAACCGAAAATTTCCAGAATATGTCAGAAACAATATTCAGTTGGAGCTGCACGAGCAACTGGAGATGGAGTCTGGTCGTCCTTGGGGAGGGGAAAGGTGTCGAGACAAATTTCGAAATTGTTAGTAAGTTCTTATTCAATGAAAATTCACAAGGCTGCAGTCGTGTGGTAGAGACAGTCGACGTCACCTGTATCCACTGTGGGTAGGTAGGTTCAACCGAGACAAATGTCAAGCTGTAAAGGTTAACCACTAGGTACTGCATGTGGGAAGCTGAGTTAAAGTGATGTCGTCATGGAATATGTATGTATGATTGAGGGCGGAGGAGCGAACGTTCTGAAAGATGTTCTTGGAATATTTTAATTTGTGAGAAATATTCTGATGGCTGGCAAAAGGCGAAAAATTCAACTTTACGCAGATATTCTATGAATAAAGAGAATCGTTTTGAATTCATAGAAGCAAGCTCTAATGGAAGGATCACGCACTCGAAGAAGTCAGCTTTCAATGGTAACGTGAGCGTTGTTTCAAATCGACTATTTATTTCCGAAGCTGAAGCTGAAGTATCGGCTTAATACGATTGGTTTCTTCCAATGAGGTTCACTGTTGCAAATTGATTATGAATGTGCACTTGATTTGCGAATCAGGTCGCTTGCGGTTCTCTTTGTATGTTGTATGGCTGTCATATGAGAATTAAAAAGTTCTTACTATGAACGACTTCTTTCATCCAAAGTTGAATGGGAAATCAACCCGTATGGAAGATCTTGAGTGGCAGTAGACGAGGGAAAGCTTTGGACGTTTCTCTCGTTACGGAGGGAAAAAGGTGTCGAACAACATGTCCAAAAACCCTACAAAAGAATTCGAAAAACGCTTTACAAATGTATCAGAAATGCTTCAAACACAACGTCATCAGAACGTCGAAAAGCGCGTAGAGAACGCATCCAAAAAGGCCCAAGTAAGCTCTTAAAATACTCTCGATAGCCGCATTGAAAAATGTAAAAGAGCGCCTCAAAAAACGATTCGAAAAGTGAATAAAAACCCATCAGAAAAATTTCGAAAGACATGTCAATTGCTAAAAATGTATTTAAAATGTGTCGAAAAATCCATTATAACCTCGTCAAAAAACCCGATGATAAACTCGTCCAAAATGTGTAATGAAACAATTGCAACACGTGCAAAAAAATCGTACAAAAACGCGTCTTAAAAGTATCGACAAAACCGCTGAAAAACGCTTCAAAAATACTCCAAACACCAGTTCATAGGCAAGTCGAAATCGCATCAAAAAAAGCGTAAGTAAACGGCTCAAAAGCACTAGATAGCCACATCGATAGAGACATCAAAAAGCATCTCAAAAAATGGGTCGAAAAGTGCATCAAAAAACCGTCAGAAACACGTCGAAAACAATGTTTTCAAAATTTGTTTAAAGTGTGTCGAAAAAACTAGCAAAAATGAAATATAGCCTAGTCAAAACCACGATGATAAACTCATCCAAAAACTCATGAAAAATGTATAATGAAACTCGTGCAAAACTCTTAAAGAAAGTCGAACAACACCCAGTTAAACGTGTTAAAAAAAAAGTAAAATTTGCGTCTCAAAAGTATCGGCAATCGAGTCAAAAAATCCATGCCGCGTCTAAAATACGTCGAAAAACATGAAGATAAAAAAAAATGCAGAAAATATTCGTCAAAAGTGAATCAAAAAAGCATCGAAAAGTAAGTCAAGAGCATTCCAGATATGGACGAAAATAACGTCAAAATATAGGTAACCACAGCAAAAATATGCTAATAAAAAAAGGAACCGGTACAGAACCTCACATATATAGCTCTAGGTAACTATAGAAGGTGGCAAGAGCTTTTGAACAATTCGGCCCTTCTCCAACTAAAATCGACCTGCCAATCACTGTTCGCTTCAGATGCATGGACTCCTTCAAATGCTGATAAAGGTGTATGTCCTTGGGCGCTTCAAAACAAAATTTTCGGGGCTTTCTCGAGTCCACTCAATGACAAAATCGACTTATTCCAAGAAAAAAAAAAAAAAAAAATTGAAGATCCTACTGCTATCTGAACTTTTCCAAGCAAATTCCAACACACCACTTACGCGCCGGGTCATTAAAATCAACCAGTTTTAGTTTTATTGCAACCCAACTTCATGCAATGACATTCTCGTTCGATCTATTCAAAATTACAGACACCTACCACAACTTTGAGATTCTCATAGGTGCTCGTACATATACAGTTCACTATACGAGTACTTATTCGTCGTACTGCCAAATCCAATTCGATGATGCCAATCAAAATGCCTGCGCATAGCAGCAGACAAATAAGCGGTTAACGAAGTTTCGCCCAATTAGTGGATACAATGTAAGACACTTCCCATAGCTCCCACCCTTCATTCATCGCACAGAGAAGATATCTATCTAACTGTCAGGCTACCAACATATGTATAGCAGGATGTCTGCCAGCGGAGCTATACAAAACGTTTGCACTTATCGACAAGCGTCTTAATTAACTATGTCAACCGTCGAATGACGATTCATCTGCCGCCGCCGCCGTGCGTCGCAACCATATCTACATTTGTATCACGTGCCATTGAAAAAGGGTTGCTCGTGCTCACCACCCCATGGATAAATTTTCTGCGCCACTACTGGTGAGGTAGATCTTAAGGATTTCAATATTTGGCAAACAATTTTAGTTGTTTGAAGGAGCACACCTATATACCCAGAAAAATAATAGTAAGTTGTGAAAACAGAAAGCGGAAAGAATAACAAACGAAAGGGAAGAAGAAAAAAAAACTTTTCCCCAACTTTGGCATTTATACTTTGTTTTAAGGACACTTGAGTGCTTCATCAGGCCAGAGCAAGGCAGAACCCAAGGATGTGTATAAAAATTCGTACACGTAAGGATTATTATAGGATGTGTGGAGAATTATGATAAGCATAAGCATTTTCGTAAAGCGGTGCTCGTTTAATGAAGCCTTGAAGTTGGAGCTTATATAAGTTTATGGTGTGGGCAGCGAGATGCTGTTGGTTTAGAGAGATATGGAGAAGTTGTATAAGTTGTTAATAGGATGAAGGAATTATCTTGGAGTAACATTTTGTTTTCGTGAAGATAATGCGCACATATTTGGACTAACTTGAAACGTGATGAGATGAGACGGAGAATGTTTCTCTTACGTTGATGAGCTATTGCCACATGAACGGGGGACGTGTACTTGATTACTTTAAATGGGTAACAGAAAAATTTGGGAAGGAAAAATTTTCAACAGCTACATGGAAATCTCCATATCGGTCATAGTCGGTCTGATTGATTTGATTGAGAGAGAGAGCACTGATAACCCAGTTGGAACCATAGAACCTTGGACACAGAAATACAACCTTTTACCTAACTGAGGGAACTGGAATCTGTCGAATGGAAGGGATCTACAATTTTATGCCGATTCCAAACGGCTAATTGAGAAGCTCTTTCAAGACAGTTATACTCTCGGATGTTTGTCAGACGTTCGCGAGAGGTGGCGCTGTGGAAAACACTGAGTTGGAATTTGGGTTTTTGCGGGATTCGAATCTGGGACTCCTCGCTTAGTACTCCAACACACTTACCACTGAGCCACTGCGCCACTATTTTCTATAGTCACTAAATAAAATGATTGATTTTTAACTAAGGGGTCCGCCATCTAACTTTTTTTTTTTCAACTAGTGCTTATTTCGCGAATGGTAACACTTAGCTCATGTCTGATCTGACAGATAATTAGTTTTATCCTTCCGCTGAACGAATATGGTTGTGTATACGCTTGAACAACGCTGGGAAATATTGCGACATTACTTTGAAAATCATGGTAATGTTGCAGAATGTGTGCGAAAATTGCGTACGGAATTTGGAAGAAGAGAAGCACTGTCAGCTTTCATCTTGGCGGATGTAAACAAGCAAAATTGTCGCATTTGGGGCACAGAAAACCCGCACGCATACATTGAAAAGCCGATATACCCAAAACGAGTCACTGTTTGGTGCGGAATTTGGTCCAGAGGCATAATTGGGCCATTTTTCCTCGAAAATGAGCAAGGAGTGGCCGTTACAGTCAATGGCGATCGTTATCGGGCCATGTTGAATTTTCGTTCACAAAAATTGAAGAGGAGGATATTGGCAATATTTGGTTGCAATAGGACGGCGGTACGTGCCACACAGCCGAAGCTACACTCGATGTTTTGCGCCCTGTTTTTGAAGATCGCATTATCAGCCGCAGAGCTGATGTCGTTTGGCCACCTCGGAGCTGCGATTTGACACCATTGGACTATTATTTGTGGGGTGCCGTAAAAGATAAGTGTTACGCCGACAAGCCAGAGACAGTTGACGTTTTAAAGGACAATATTCGTGAAGCCATTGGTGAAATACAGCTGCACACAATCGATAATGTGCTTAAAAATTTGACCGATCGTGGAGGCTACTGCATGGTCAGCCGAGGCAGCCATTTGAATGAAATTATTTTCCATTATTAACCGGAAGGATTGTAATTTCAAATAAAAATAGAGATTTGAGAAAATATTCAGTAGTTTTTTTTTGTAGCATTTTAAAAAAAAAAAGGTATTTGGCGGACTCTGTATTTCGTGCAAAAACAGTCATTCGACAAATTCCATTGGAATTCATAGAAGGACTATAGCAATAGTTAAAAAAGTAAAAAAAAAAAATTTTCTCTGAGTGATGCGGGTTCTCCTATTGCATACTTTATATCCATGCTTCCAAGGGACCATGCTTACAATGGTCTAAGTGTGTCGGCTAGCCGACAGCCACTTCAACCTAACCTAACCCATCCATGCTGCCTATTGCTTAAGGAAGCACTTTGCTGGTTGTATGTTCGACCTTGGCTTGCCATTCTTATAACAATTCTAGGATCTTTTTTAACCCACTGCTGGCTCTCCTTCTAGTCGTTTGATACTTTTATGCGTTGTTGTTCTTATATTGTACCGCGGCGTCGTTTTTTTTTTTTTCATAAAAGGCCTGCCAAACAAAAATTAATAGCAAACCTGAGTTTTGTAAATACTAAATAAAGTCAATTTTGATCTAATCTTATCTATACTCACTTTCACCAAGAGGATATCTATTCTGAACCCAAAATTGGTCAAACTCCCGACCGCATAGGACATCCGATGAAAACCGCCATCAAACCTGGATCAATCAAATTATTTTCTCCCTTGTAAAAGCATTAATTCCTCTTCCCCCTATCGAAATACAGTTTCAATTCCGGCAATTGTAGGATACACTCGTACTCTGTCTTTCCCGCCTGTGAAATAAGGACCTTCCGCATAATTTACGCGCAAACGCACATCAGCAAAACAACCGTCAATCAAGTTAAAAGTACTCAAATCTTGCAAAATGGAAAAGTAATCAGTGTCCTTATAACGGTTGAACTACGATTTCGTAAATTTCGCACTTGGCTGACCCGGATATTCCATCATTTTTCAATTTACTTGTTTACCTGTGAGAATTCATGCCGCCTGCATTATATTTCTTGACAATTTTTCATCTTGCCATAGACATACCACTCCCCCCCCCCACATGGATGTTGTGTTGTGTCTTCCCTATTCCTCCGCCATCATGGACTTTTAGATGCTGACGATTGTTGTAATATGGAACGGTGATTGTGGAAGGCGAACGGAGAAAAGTTAAATTTGAAATTTCCACATCACCAACAGCACACGCTGGTGGATGGATATGATGTAAAATTAAATTTTGAAATCATATTCACGCTTCAAATGTGTCTGAAATTTTGAACACTTCCCACGGGGAGTACCTACAGAAAATGGAAGACAAGATCTGATGATGTTTTTTTTTTTTTTTTTAAGTAGATGCCATGCCGCGAGATGGATGGATAAATTAAAAAGAAAGAAAAACACAAATTCTTGAATAAAAAAGATAAAGTCCTTATAGCAGAGTAAGAGGCTTCGCTCCTCGGCAAATAGCGCAAGTAATACATTATGCTATACCCCTTCGGGTAGGGGATAGAATTTACCCGAGGTAGGCATGCCTGTCGTAAGAGGCGACTAAAATCCAACTCTGCCTTGTTACGCTAGTAGCATGCCGGTCCAAAGCCCGGGTAAAGGAGGATGGTTTGAGGTAACGGTTTAACCTATCCTCAGTAAAATCAAACCGTTAGTGTATTCTAACCCACAGGAGCCAGTGGTTAACACTCAAACATGCTATGAATGGAGAAACATAAGGTATTGACTACTCCAGATGGTAATGGCGAAAGCCAAAATCCATCCGTAGTCTTCTCGACTACGGCCGGGGCACGGATTCTGGAGGCCCCAACATTCATATATCATACAAGCGACTCTTGTGGCTCTATGTCCGATTCACTCGGTAAATTGAGCATGGGACAGGCCGCTGCTCAATGCACTGCCACTGACGGCCAGACTCGGGATACCTCCATGGTTGAACGGGCTCCTGAAGAGGCGAGCCTTGAGTTGCGTCTGTCCAAGGGACAGCAGAAGAGGAAAAGGAAGAAGCTGATGGTTTTGCGGCGCAAAGACGCTTTACCTGCTGAAGGCGCAAGCACTTCTGTCAGCTCTTCGGCGGTGCCCTTGAAAAGGAACAGGTCGGTGGAAGTCTCACCAACTGAAGCCAACAAACCCCTCGGATCGGGCGCTGCCTCCTCCTCTGCCGAACCGAAAAGCAAGAAGAAACGACCCAAGCTCGTAAAGAGAATAAACCCACCTCAAGTCTGTGAGTCTGTTTGCGCACGGTCTCCAAATGAGACCGGTGCTGCTACCAGCAATGGAAGTGGTACTGGTGGATGGAAACCGGACGCTGCGATCATACCTACAGCCATGAGTTTCGAACGCATTAGCGACTCTTGCATGGGACAGGCTGCTGCTCACTGCACTGCCACTGACGGCCAGACTCGGGATACCTCCATGGTTGAACGGGCTCCGGAAGAGGCGGGCCTTGAGCTAGGCCGTTCTAAGGGACAGCGAAGGAGGAAAAGGAGGAAGCTGATGGTTTTGCGGCGCAAAGATGCTTTACCTGCTGAAGGCGCAAGCACTTCTGTCAGCTCTTCGGCGGTGCCTTTGAAAAGGAACAGGTCGGTGGAAGTCTCACCAACTGAAGCCAACCAACCCCTCGGATCGGGCGCTGCCTCCTCCTCTGCCGAACCGAAAAGCAAGCAGAAGCGACTCAAGCTCGCACCTAAAGGCGTGAGCTCCGGAGGCTCTCCAATCGTTGGAGCTGCCCGTGCACATGTAATGAATGCAGGTGCTGAAAACAACTCAGGTTGCAGTACCAGCGGACAGAACATTGTTGTCGCGGATGGCCCTGTCGGTCAGAGTGCTCCTTTTGAACGCAGAACAAACAAGGTGCGAAACAGTAAGCTGTCCTATAGGGATGCTGCTGTCTCCTCTTTAGTAGTTCGTATAGGGAAAGCAGGCAATGACAACAGTATGAGTGATGCAGAGTGCAAACACTGCAAAGCCCATCTTTTGGAGCTTGTATCGGTTACAAATGCTTGCATCCAGGTTGAGGGCTGTGAGTTCAAGGACGGAACCTTCATGGTGAAGACCTCCTCACAGCAAACCTCTGAATGGGTCAGAAGTATGGTGCCGAAAATCCCTCCCCTTGGTACTTCAATTTTTGAGGTCTACAAGGCACCCAAGCTTACGCGTGCTGTCTGCTGGATCCCTGGAAAACTGGGGAATTCGGCGGACGTGCTCAAACGTTTGCATACCCAGAATCCTGGTCTCGACACAAAAGCCTGGATTGTCCGTTCTCACAGACAGAGCAAAAACCGTCACGATGAAGATGGTAGTTCTCTGGTTGTGAGCATAGACATGGCTTCTGCCGAGATCATTAAGTCTAGGTACGACATGCGTCCCTATCTGCATCTTGGTAGGATTCATTTCCACTTCAATGTCAAGTAATGCAAACAGTGGTCGTAACCCAGAGTTTACATCAATTTTGTTTACTCAGATAAACCTACAGCACTGCAAGGCTGCTACTGCTCTTTTAAGTAGTAGACTTGCTGCAAGTAGAACAAAAAACTGCATAACATCCATCCAGGAACCATGGGTGTGGAAAAATCGCATCTGTGGCCTTGGTGTGTTGAGCGGTTCGCACAACGTTCTTTACGACAGGCTGTCCGAGAGACCTAGGACATGTCTTATCGTATCGAAATCCCTTACGGCAGTAACAATCAAACGGTTCTGTTGCCAAGATTTGGTTGCCGCAACTATCAGTTTCCATGCCAACGGCAATTGGGAAACCTTTGTCGTTGCATCGGCTTACTTTCCCTACGACTCTTTAACACCTCCTCCACCAAAGGATGTTGTTGAGCTCATAGAGTACTGCGAGTACAAAAAGATGGGTCTCATCTTATGTTGCGATGCTAATGCTCAAAACACTGTTTGGGGCAGCAGTAAATGCAACGTACGAGGAGATCGTCTTCTGGACTTCATCCTAACGTCTGACATCACCATCAACAATGTCGGTTGTCGACCTACATTTGTTACAGCCAGGAGACAGCAGGTAATCGATGTTACCCTGTCCAATAGGCATTCTAAGACTATCACAAATTGGAGGGTATCGCCAGATAGCACCTTGTCAGACCACCGATACATCGAATTTCAAATCTATTGCGAAATTTCACCTTCGCTAGAGAGGAGAAATCCGAGAAAAACGAATTGGACTCGTTTTGAGGAGGAACTTGGCAATTCTGTCAAAGCACCACTCAAACTTAGATCGATACAAGAGGCAGTGATGCCAGATTTTTTTTGCCAAAATTCCCCATTTTGGGGAAATTTTTTGAAAATATTCCCCATTCCGTATCCGTTTTTTCCCCACTTTTTTCCCCATTTCGATTCATTGGAAAAAGGTACCTTATGATGAATTTTTAATATAATAAAAAATTTTTTTCTTTTATTAGGAGACATTTTTTTTTTTAAAGAAGGTAATACAAAATTCATGTGAATTTAAAACATAAATAATCAATTCACTATACGTTAGCCTTAAAGTATTTACTCATTTTGGATTTGCAGGTAAAACAAAAATAAGTCTTTACTCTTGAATAACAAGCGATAATAATAATAAATGAATTAAGAAATACAGACTTAATTGTTATCTAAAATTACTGGTACATTTATTCAAAATATATTAGAAAAAACAATATAGGTAATCCATAAAACACAGCTGATATTGAATTTGCAATATTGAAGGTTGCAGTTAGTGATTTGCTACAGATTTACCAATACAAGTGCATTTGAGTTTGACAACTAGTGTAGTTTGTTAACATTTTCGGTGATGTTCTTATGTTTGGGATTTATTTGAAAGTTAACTACACGAGTTTTATTTTTAAAATATGCAAAATAGATAAAAATGCGTGCATTTCGTTTTTTCCCCATTTCAAGAGCACTTTTCCCCATTTTCCCCATCGAGTGAAAAATTCCCCAAAATGGGGAAAAATCCCCACATCTGGCATCGCTGACAAGAGGTAGAGTCGTCTGCTCAGGAACTGAGCAGCGCCATTATCCGCTGTTTCGAACTTGCGTGTCCAGTTACAAAAAACTCCTGTAGAAAACCGGTACCTTGGTGGAACACCGAACTGCAGTGTATTCGCAAAGAAACCAGGAAACTACTAAATCGGTCTTTAAAAACTAATTTGGTAGAAGACTGGAATCTGCATCGATCGAAACAAAAAGAATTTAAGAGACTGATTCGTAAATCAAAAAACGACTCTTATAGGAAATTTTGTGAGGAGGTCGTATCACTAAGTGCAACCAGTAGGCTTGTTAAAGTCCTCAAAAGGGACAGACCAAGTAAACTGGAATCGCTACAAAAATCTGATGGTACCTACACTGAGACAAAGGCGGAGACTTTCAGTCTCCTGCTAGAGACTCACTTTTCGGGAAATCAGGTCACTACGTGTTCTTCTGTGGCACCGGCAACGGTGGCCACTCCTGAACTGACAAACATCACGCGGCGTAGCTGGTATATCGCATCCAGAGTGGTGACGGAAGACGCTATCAAATATGCGATCGCATCGTTTGAGAGTTTCAAGTCACCGGGTCCGGATGGAATTTGTCCGGCTATGCTGAAACAAGGTTTTAGCCAGCTGTTGCCGACGCTGAAGCGAATTTTCACTGCTAGCTTGGCCCTGGCTTACATACCTTCTCCTTGGCGTATGGTTAGAGTTGTGTTCATACCAAAGATAGGTAAGTCCGACTACACTCTCGCCAAGAGTTTCAGACCCATAAGTCTGTCCTCCTTCCTGCTGAAAAGCTTGGAGAGACTGGTTGAGCTGCACGTGCGCAATGTTGCTCTTCGATCGCATCCTCTTTCTGAGATGCAACATGCCTATCAGCGCGGAAAATCCTGTGAAACTGCGCTTCAAAACCTTGTCTGTAGGATTGAAAGTGCTCTTGATCGGAAGGAGTACGCGTTGGGTATTTTCGTCGATATTGAGGGTGCCTTTGATAATGCGACTTTTGACAGCATGTGTAATGCAGCCAGACATCACGGTGTAGATGAAACATTGGTGTTGTGGATTAAAGCAATGCTTATGTACAGGACTCTGATTGTCGAGGCGGATTGTGGCAAATGCGTCATGACTGGGGTAAACAGGGGCTGCCCTCAAGGTGGTGTTCTGTCTCCCCTTTTATGGTGTATGGTAGTTGACTCTCTGCTAACGGCTCTCAATCTTCCTGGAACCTACACACAAGCCTACGCGGACGATGTCGCCGTTCTGTCTGTTGGTTCTGACCTAAGGACTGTATGTTCTCTGGCGCAGAGATCCTTGGGCCTCATCGACGATTGGTGCACAAGAAATGGGCTTTCAGTGAATCCTCTTAAAACTACGGTTGTTCTCTTCACGAGAAGGAGGAAGATCACTGGTCTGACTCAACTTGTGCTAAAAGGCGTCACTATCCCGATCTCCGAAGAAGTCAAATATCTGGGAGTAATCCTTGATAGAAAGCTTCTTTGGTCCAAGCATGTTGAATCAAAAACCAATAAAGCGCTGTCAACTTTCTGGCAGTGCAAAGGCGCTTTTGGCAAGACATGGGGCTTATCTCCCAAAAGGGTCCTTTGGATCTATACGGCGATGGTTAGACCACTTCTCTCATATGCATCGGTTGTATGGTGGAACAGGCTTTCGCGGAAACGTGATACTGCCTCTTTTGCCAAACTTCAAAGAACGGTTTGTCTCGGATGCACGGGGGCCTTCCCTAGCACTCCGGGCTCTGCTCTAGATGCTATGATGAACCTCCCCCCTCTTGATATTTTTATCATGGGGTGTACTCTGAAAACCATCTCTCGGTTAAAGAGAGGTGGCTTTTGGTACCACGCGCATTGGAATTTTGAAGAACTTGTGCGAGAATTATCCTTTGACCCTTGTCTTATGGATATGCCGTCTGACGCAATGACTTCGGAAATCCTATTGCGACAAAACTACCATGTCAACTTTCCTCAGGTAACGGAATGGCTTCTGCCAGACTCTGAGCCAGGGAAAGAATGCCATCGTGTATTCACGGATGGCTCCAGAACCGAACAGGGGTCTGGTTCTGGAGTCTTTGTGGAAAGCGAGAACATTAGACTTTCCTACGCCTTAGGTAAATATGCGTCTGTCTTCCAAGCGGAGATTTTCGCTATACTTATGGCCATGCGCTACATTGTGACTAACAGGTGGAGGGGTAGAAGCATATGCGTTTGCAGTGATAGCCAAGCTGCACTAAAAGCGCTGCTTAACCCTCTCACCTCGTCTAAGTTAGTGCTCGAACTCAAGCTTTCTCTGAACCTGGTAGGAAGGCTAAACAAAGTGAATCTTCTTTGGGTCCCGGGTCATACTGGTATCCAGGGAAATGAGATCGCTGATGAGCTTGCCAGGCTGGGTTCTGAAGAAGCTTTTTCAGGACCTGAACCTGCGTTGGGTCTGCCTGTATCTGCGGTTCGGTCATCCATTGATACTTGGGTTTCACGTGAACACGAGCGTCGGTGGCGCGACTGTGCTGGGTGTAGACAGACCAAACGACTGCGTCCGGACATCTGTAAAAAGTCTGCGTCTTTCCTTTTGTCTCTTAGGAGAATCGACTGTAGACTGCTTGTGGGCGTCCTTTCGGGCCACCAAGCTTTCGCCAAACACTTGAATGTATTGGGCTTGAGCGATTTCACCATCTGTCCTGCTTGTGGAGAGGACGATGATACAGCGGAACACTTCCTCTGTAGCTGTCCTGCCTTTGCTAGCATCAGATGGCGGATCTTTGGGGCTGATGTGGTGACTGCCGAACACCTTAGCTCTTCATCACTGAAGCTCCTTCTCATCTTTCTTCGAAAGACGGGAAAACTACGTACAATAATGTAAGGTGTCTGTTTTGGCAGTACAATGGACCAGTAGTTGTGTCTGAGTGCTCCATCGGATAGTAACAACCTCCGACAAAAAAAAAAAAAAAAAAAAAAAAAAATACATTATGCTGGGTAGAATTAGGTGGACGATAAGTTCTCTAAAAAGTTCTCTGACAGAGCTCAATAAACCGATTTTCATAAAATATGGACGCACGGCATCTCTTGTAGAATCGACGACGAAACCCCAAGAGTTGAAGTTGTAACCGGAAGACAAGAGATCAGCAATTTCAATCAACAATATGCAACGTTTTATTATCAACTAGCTGACCCAGCGAACTTCACTCCGCCCAAATTCGTTATTGTAATGAAAATAATAATTCCGAACATGCGCAATTCACATTTTGCTTTATGTAATTCTGTCAATTCTATACTAAATTATAGCAATGCCGATGTGTTTCAATCAAACCGGAATGATTGACAAAGCGGACGTTTTTACTCTCACGTGAGCACGTCACATACAATTGACCATGTGAGAAACATGGGAATTCAAGAATTGATGCCACAAGTATCCAGTGGCAAATCATACTGAATAAGCGGAATTCGCTGAATTATAATGTTTGCCTTGAATTTTCCAGTGAAAGTAGTCCATGACACTTGATTTCAGATTCTTCACAATCAAATCAAACGCGATGCGTTAAAAAGTGTCGGTAGATTGGGGTTGATAAACAAAATTATAACTGAGCCGACTTTCAATTTCAAATTGTGTAGTAGTAAGCACGGAACCTCCAAAGAATTTAAAATTTAAACAATTGTAATAAGTTTTTCCACCCGTTTTCTATCCAGTCGAATTTTTTCAAAGTACAGTTCCCCATACTCATCCCCTTCAATTTTTTCATGACAAAACTAGCATACGTCCTTCCCTGGGCCGATACGAGTCCACCAAGGCTAAAATCGTAAAAATCTAACGATCCATTTTCGAGTTATGAGTGCACACACGGACTTCAGTCTCTTTTATATATAGCTGTACCCACCCGGTTTTGCCCGTGGGTTTCGTTTGGACCTGTCGGGTCGAAAACTATCCACATCCACAAAACTTGATGTGATGTGATGTGATGTGATGTGATGTGATGTGATGTGATGTAAAATGATGTGATGTGATGTGATGTGATGTGATGTGATGTGATGTGATGTGATGTGATGTGATGTGATGTGATGTGATGTGATGTGATGTGATGTGATGTGATGTGAAATGTTCTATTTTTTTCGATATGTAAAGGGTTTTTCAAAAGGGACGCTACAAAAGTAGAGCCACAGGGACAGCAAACGACGCCGAATTTCTTGCCGCTCTTTTGACATTTCTCTTCAGTAAGGTTTGCCATTTTATGATGGAAAGATATACGAGCCAACAACGAGTCGAAATTATTAAAATTTACTACCGAAATTCGGAGTCAGTGGCCTCAACGTTAAGAGCGCTACGTCCAATTTATGGTCGTCATAATCGTCCTAGCAGTTCAACAATTGAGCGTCTAGTGAAAAAATTTGAATCCAAAGGCACAGTACAAAATGTTCCCGTGCCAGTGAGACAAGGAAGTGCCCGTAGTGTCGAGAATATTGCTGCCGCTGAGGCTTCAGTTGAAGAAAGCCCAAATGTGTCTCTCACACGTCGTTCTCAAGCGTTGGGCATCTCTGTGACGTCGTTGTGGCGAATTTTGTGAAAATATCTTGGCCTACATCCTTACAAGATCAAATTGACGCAAGAACTGAAGCCGCTTGACCACCAGAAGCGTCGTATGTTCGTGAATTGGGCTGAGCAACAACTTGAAAATGATTCGGATTTTCATAGAAAAATCATCTTCAGCGATGAGGCTCATTTCTGGCTGATGGGTTCGTCAATAATTATAATATTGGTCAGGCAGCCATCCACACGTACGCCATAAGTCATCATTGCATCGTCATTGCGGCGTCATTGGGCCGTACTTCTTCCGTGATGATCAAGACCGGCACGTTGCTGTGAATGGGAATCGCTACCGTTCAATGATAACCGAATATTTTTGGCCCAAATTGGATGATATGGACTTGGAGGATATGTGGTTCCAACAGCACGGCGCCACAAGCCACACAGCGAATGTCACAATCAATTTATTGGAAATCAAGTTTGGAGAACGTGTTATCTCACGAAATGGTCCTGTCGCTTGGCCGCCTCGGTCGTGCGATTTGACGCTGTTAGAATATTTCCTGTGGGGCTACGTCAAGTCTATGGTCTATGCCAACAAGCCAGCGACGATTGATGAACTTCGTACGAATATCGTGAAATTGCAGTAGTATCGGCCGATTTATGCTTGAAAACCGTCGAAAATTGGGTTCAGCGTCTGGACTTCTGCAAGCGTGCCCGTGGTGAACATGCACAAGAAATCGAGTTCTATATACCTACATAATGGCATCGAACATACTTTCACAGGAATAAAGAATTTCATTGATATCCAAAACTGTTTTTGTTTTATTTAAAAAAACTTTTGTAGCGCTCTTATTGAAAAACCCTAGATGTCGCTTTTTCGCTTTTGTTTCGCTTAAAAATAGTGGTACGTTTTTTTGTATTATATCCTTATTAAAGGTAGAGTCGATTTTCGACCATGAAAAATAAATGAAAAATTTGCAGATGTAGTAATTACAGCACATCTGCCAATAGCAAATGTCCTACAAGTTTGGCTATGGTCTGAAAATGATAAAATTGGGTGTTCAGACGATACCTGACAATTTCACAGTGGACAACGGACTTTTCTGCAAATATAATTCACACGGTCTGAACATATAGCTTTATACTCTCGGATGTTTGTCAGACGTTCGCGAGAGGTGGCGCAGTGGAAACAAATCCTGAGTAGGTAAGGGCACTTTTTCATATTTCAAAGAGCAACTAGGCAATAGTAACTATTCCGCCCTCCGATCCTATTTTGGCATCCAAATTGCCATCGCTAGCGCTTTGTATAATGTTTCTTTATAACCTTGAACCTTCCTGTCGATATCAGCGGTTAATTTCAGCCGGCAGTGACCAAGCTTACTTAATTCGAGCATTGATCCGAAAAGCCAACCACAAATACAAATACCTACATACACTAAATACACCACAGGCTTTGTCAACGCAATGGGGCACCGCTCCGTTTCCGCTTATCGTTGACCTCAATTAGTTTGACATAAATCCCAGATGAATCAATGAATTTGGTATGCCATCCCCACCCCCTCAAACTCTGATGTCGTTTGGCAAAGCCGAGCAGATGCCACCGTTATACATATTTACTTGTGTGCTTGACTCAAAGCGAAAGGACATTCAAACAGACCGCAATGGTGATGTGCTATATGTGCACTCACAAGCCAGCACAGTTGGAGATACCATTCAAAGGCATGTTGTTAATGTTTATTTATCACAAGCTCTGCAAACCCGGATAGTTGCAATTGAAGTGATCCTGTCCCTTTAGTATAATACGTAGTGCCGAGAACTTAAGTCAGAAACGCTTTTCCGCGGATTTCTGCATCAGTTGCCTGACAATATGTGCGCTTAGATGATAGATGGTAGAAGCCGGATCTCTTTTATCTTCGACTGGCTGTTAGAAATAATAATAATTATATTATATAATAATTATATCGCTCTTGGAGATATGATGCCCGAAAATAGAATGGTATATGATTAATGGAACTAGGGTATAACATGATGTGTGCCAACGAATCCAGCCGAAATGAGTCACAAAACCTCAGGCAATTTAACAACACAATGTGAGTAATATTTTCTAGGACACATTTGGGACAATTATGGGGGTTGGCGCATGTAAATAAATAACGACGTGATGGAGAATGGAAAGAATGGGGTAAGCACACTTATTTGGGTCGAATGCAGTAACAGGAAATTATTTTTTTCCCAACAGTGTTCTAGTTCAACATTTTTTGTGAAGAATTATTGTAATTTGAAATTTCTGGAAATAAATCGGGAACGTACTTATATTAAACTGACAGTGGACCGCAGAGGTGGGTGAGCACTTCTGTGGATGAATTTCCTTAAATGGAGGCGGCTTGTTGCGTAGTGCTGTCACAAATTCGGATAAGGTACACGAAAACCGTTTTTGTTTTTAATCGAGAAGCATAAACCGGTTAAAACAAGATCTAACGCGGTCAGAGGGACCACATTTCTGAGTTGTTCCTGACATGGCACTGAGATATAAATCTGTTGTTTCAAACAAGGAGTCCAATAGTTCCTTTGTATAGGAGATGTCACTTCGGCGATCAAATTACTAAACAATTTCATATCTGATGGAGAAGATTAAGCCGGGGCAGAAACTTTCAATGCTCTAGATAAAGACGGAATGTGCAATGGACTCGTAGCGCCATTGAAGTGCATCTGACTAAACTCCTTCCGCAATCACTGCAAAAATATAAAAAAAGCGCGTCAACAAATGGTCTGGGTCTTTGAGCCAACTTTTTACGTTACAGCGCAGCAGCCGTGGGAAAGGCCGATTCGAATTCGGATACCTAACGACAACACAAAGTTTTGTATAGCCGCACCTTGGAACAACACTTACGGTTGCATTATATCTCGTAGCTATATAGTTGCACAGAATTGAAACTAAAAGGTGAACGCTCCTAACATCTAATGATAGAAGCCAAATCCGAATGCTGTCGGGGTAATAACTAGACACTGCATCATTGGACATACGGCTAAAATGATGGGAATATTTACAAATGACTTCTGCATTCTCCTAACGAGCAGGAAATAGAATCTGTGAAACATCTCATGTCTTACTGTCCAGCACTCCAAGAACGCCGCTACTCTTATAAGATCTAGCAGCGATGCCTCTATAAGATCTAAGAAGATTCAAGCATAAACAGACCCAACTGGACTTCTTACGCTACCATGTAATTTATGAGGGTAATCACACCCCTAACCTAACCTAACCTATAGGCTATAGCCATCTGTGTTGAAGCTCTTACAGAAGTCTACGTTTACAGAAGCCTATATGCATTTTGTCCAGTTCCATAGCAGCAACTGGATAAGTTTAAGTACGAACTTGGAGTGTTATTCTCAACCGATGGATGCAACTATCTCGAATTTTTCTGTTGGTTTGGTTTTCCGATTACCCTCTTCTGTGGTTAAATTACCTTAAACGCACTTTTCCAATACGAGACGTGCTACAGAATAAAGTAAATTTCATGAATGAGTGCCCCAGGCAGGCCACCTTTTCACGAAGAGCTAAGATGAAATAGTTGATTCAAGTCTGACATTTCTCTTCTCCATGTATGGTCGCTGTTGATAACATAGCAATATAACTTACGTCTCTTTCATGGCGTTCCGATGGAGAAAATGGCACAGAGTACCTTCGATGTTTGCTAGTCACAAACAAAACGCTCATATCTTACGATTTGATCAAATGAAATTTGGCTGACTGATATGGTCAAATATTTGAGGCTAGTTAAGTATTTTGTGCTTTTCTTGTATTGACTACGATTTATTTGCTTAATGACAAGTAAATGGTGTTTTTTTTAGAGGTATAGAACTTCGAAATGGAATAAAACAAAGATGATTTTTTTAAATTGACATGAAATTAACTCTATTCGAAAGATAATCTTCTGGCATTATAATTTAAATAAGATTTCTGGCATTTGACCGCCACGGCTGGCTCGCACATAGTCTAAACTGGAGGTAACATTTTCGATGATTTTTTCCAAAATTTGTGGCCGTATGTCGGCAATAACGCGGCGAATGTTGTCCTCCAAGTGGTCAATCGTTTCGGACTTATCGGCGTAGACTAGCGACTTAACATATTCCCACAGAAAATAGTAAAGCGGCGTTAGATCGCACGATCTTGGAGACCAATTTACGGGTCCGCAAGCGAAACTATGTGGTTACCAAACGTTTCCTTCAATAAATCAATTGTGGCAAGAGCTGTGTGACATATTGCGCCGTCTTGTTGAAACCATAGCTCCTGCGCATCATGGTTGTTCAAATGCTGAACGAAAAAGGCAGTAATCATGACTCTATAGCGGTCAGCATTGACTGTAACGTTCTGGCCAGCATCGTTCTTAAAGAAGTACGGACCAATTACTCCACCAACCCATACAGCACATCAAACAGTCAGTTTTTTTTAGGCCCATTCACCAATTGGACCTCTAGATTAGACTATGTCCAAGCCAGCCGAATAAAGTAAATTTCATGTCAATTTAAAAAAATTATCTTTGTTTTATTCCATTTCAAAGTTCTATACCTCTAAAAAAAAAACACCCTGTACAAGGCAGTGGAGTCAGAAAAATGTTTGCTTTCAAAAAGTAGGCCTGGGAAATAACCACAGAGCCTCAAGCCTTCTCGGAGTCTAATTGAACTTGCCAAACTAAATAACACCGAAATCTGTTCAGTTTCTTTTACTCTAACCACGGACACACGTAAACCTCCTATACGGTTTATTTAGATGAACACACCTCAGTCTTTTCTCCGCTGTACATCGCAAATACTTGACAAACATGCAAGAGTATAGCTAACCCGAGACACTCAATTCAGGCGTTCAAACTAGGCCGAAAATTGTAGGACCCTTTTATTCGTCCCAAATATTAAACAAAAAAAAAAAAACCCGACCGAACGAATGGGAGCTCGGGTACCTGTTCTACCAGATTTTTTTTTTTCCTCATTTTAGATATACCTGTTAGTATCTCTTCAGTTTGCTTCCCCAGCTGCGGCATTTCTAAATTATTTTGATCAAGTCATAAGACATCCGTTTAAGTTGTGTCAAACATAACTTGGAACAAATATCCCCAACGTAGACTAGTCAACATGTCAAATTTGAATTGGTTTCGTATGCTGCATCCAAATGGGATTATCATAAATCTGTACCGGGATCTAAATATTTCACATTCACCAAGTAGACTAAAATATCGTATCGGTTAAACTTGTTTAGTAAACGACCACCTCAATGCAAAACTCACCTCCCAACAGCACATAGTGATTGTTATGTTTATACAACCAATAAGCATTTTCTGGCATTACATCCTGCAACGTGTGTTCTAGCATAGGCACCTACTCGTACTCATAATTCCCAAACCGAAGTCCTCTTAAAAGATTAACTATTACCCAGCACAGATACTGATTCAACCTAATCCACTATGTCCTTTGAAGCAACCGAAATCCACGTGCAAAATCCTTTTTTCAACATATTTTCACTTAAACCAAATGAAAAGCCGGGCAATTTTTTCCCAACAACGATTTGACAACGAAAGTAATTCCTGGAATTTCAATTCCATTATTCATCTGACAATTAGCCACTACAATGGATGGAAGTAGTACCTTCGGAAGTTTCCTCCCCATCTCCTTGCATGCCGTTCCGAAAACGAATCAATGAAATGAATTAGTGCGAAGGAGAAGCAAGGATGAAAATATTATAACAAAGGTATTTCGTATTCGAATGGCAAACCTTTTTCAATATCAGTGGCTGGGATGTGCACAATGGCTCGTTAAAAACGAAAATAATCCTTTTTTAAAAAGAGGATTATGCGACAGAATTTTGAACAATACTTGACTGGAACTTTTGATCTGCTTGTGTGTGGGAGGCGGGACGCCGTTTGATCTTCGGGATGTGTCCGATTACAGCATGGGGCCCCCGAAATGCAAATTACACTAAAGCTGCTCTTACAGGTCCTTTTCGCATAGATATGGCCCAGTTCTTTTCCATTCCATTATACACACATACACATATAATATATACTTTATTTGTAGTGGGGAAGTTGAAATTATTTTTCGGGACTTATGATGGCGGGGTTTTGCTTTGTTTTCCTTCAGTTCTTTCTAATGTGCACCTATCCCTTTTTACATTTCACTCACAAAAGGACTGGTGCAGTGGAACCGATTGTTATGCGGACATTATTCGCACTCACATTTCGGGTGTGCAAAAGTATGATTGTGCATGTTCTCCCACTCTGATGATGGAAAAATAAGTTCTCTGCTCTGAGTGCTGTGGGCTAAAGCACTTCATAAACGTGATGTAGAGAATGTGCTATTTCCTTCCTCTTCCAGCAGTTTGTATCATTTCAATTCGCAGATTGTAAAAGTTATACAAGACCAACGTAAAAAGCGAATGAAGAGAGAGAACATTTGCTAAAGTAATGGACCCATTAAGCAAAGCTAGGTCGTCGGAGCGGAAGATGTGCACTTGCGTGTTTGGTGACGCTAAATACTGTATGCAAGCAGGAATTAAGGAAAGCAATTGTTGCTTCTCCGAAGTGATGATGATGTTAACTCATAAATGAAAATGTCAAGGATGGTTGTTATGAGATAGATAGCCAGAGTGATATTAAATATCGGGTAGAAGTATGAGGAAGCATTCTTGTGGAAATGAAGAAATGTCGAAATGAAGAAGATCAAGTTCTCATCTAGTGTGTGTGTGGTTTGAGTGCGGGGCAATAGGCAGGAAGGGTCAGTGGAGAATGAAGTGCAATTATTGTTATCCAGCCATGGGGATCTTCTGAAACTGGCTCTGCCAGTTCAAGATGACAAACGACATGAAGTATGTAGATATCCTTGACTCAAAAATTACCCCGTTGTAGTCCCCCCCCTAAAGGACAATTTTTTTATATTTTAAACTGTTTTCTGTAAACGTAGGCATTTATAATATTTAATAAAAAAAAACATGATATACGAGAACTTTTTTTTTTTTTTATTTCCCAAAGTCTATTGTTGAACTAGATTGGAGATCTAGCTACATGCCCCTTGCCCTGAATTCACAATTCTATTTCTTAACTCTTTTTCTCCAAAAATACTCATTAACATAAACTTTCGAAGAAAATTTGGACGAGCGATTTTAATTATTTAAATAAGCTAATTTAATCTAAAAAATATACTTTCTATAAATTAACTAATTTATTGTTCTACGTTCCTGTCTGTAGATATTACCTATTTTTTTTATGATATCAAGACTTCAATTTTTTAATACATTTTTTTTCTAAATAAAAAAATAAAACTAAACTAAATAAAAAATTAATGCTTTATTTTCATATATGAAGAAATTTAAAGAAAAAATGTAAGCCGTTTAATTTAACAAGCTTAAAATAAGCATACCTACCCAAAACTTAAAAAAAAAACAATGATTTCCTTTTCGATTGGACATAATATCAAAACTTGTAAATACATTCGGGTACAGAAAAATTCTTACGCAGATGTCCAGATGATTGATGGTATGTTTTATTTCATATTTAATGTGAACATTTCAATCTGACTAAACTTTGACATTCGAATTTTCGATTTTTTTTAAGCTTACCTCTCGTTTTTCCCTTTCCCATTATAAAAGCGCCAAAATTGGTGCTTTTCCCCTCAATCTGGGATCACTGCGACGAAGAGCACTTTTCTTGGAGTTTAGGAAGGGCAATTGATTTTCATCTATAGCTGATGTCTAGAATCGAACACAGAAAATTCCTTACTGTTTGCTTTGGACATCTTTCCAACTTGAACTGATTCACCCGATTTACTGAAAGATAACTCATTATCAAATCACCAATGAAAAGCGAGTGCGCATTATATAGTGAATATAAATTTTCAAATTTAACCAAACGTGCGGTTCAAGCTAGAATTTGGTCTGCAACTCAGCACCTGAAGTAAGGAAAATCCTCATGGAAAGCCTGACAGAAGGTGTTGGCCGACTAAAGTATTCTTAAATCTTAAGTTTCGCAAAGATAGAGAATTATTTGAATTAAAGAAAGATAAGTCAGAAAAATTAAATATTGGACAAAAAGCCTTCCAAAAAGTTGGAGTGACTGCTGGTTTTCTATGTTTGTCATGGGACTAATTGGAATGGGAATAATTACTGTGTGGAACTTCCTTTAAGAGATTGGTATGAAAACACAGTTGACACTGAACTCAAGTATAGGTAAGGAACGTGTGGAAGTCTCCTCATTTTCGAGTCAGGGCTGGATAAAACAATCCCATTTTACCCAGTCTCAAACTATTAACGCATCTGCAATAGAAATCCATTCGATTTTATCAGTTTCAATTGACAAAGGGACAGAGTGTCCCTAGCCCCATCCGCTTCTTTTCAGCCATCGGTCGTCAACTTCCTTGACCGCCCATGAAACAAAAAATTGTTCAATATAATTTTCCTTACATCCCAAATCGATGCATACACAAATAATACAAAATTACCGCCAATTTGAACTGACTTATCCCACGTCTCCATTGAATGCATCCGCCTGATTGGATATCAAAATGCTGAACCACCTGGCTGTGGGCGAAAGCCCAACCCGAAATATCTGTCCACTGGAGCTTGTTTGTATTTACCTGGTTTGGACATAAGCAGTTACTTTGGTAACGAAATGATATTTGCCAGGAAATCAGTCAGCACAGCAAACGCGATTGTCATGGTCACCATCTGGTTATTTTGTATGGCAATGCGCACCGCAAATGCCATCGGGTACGTCGCACGACTAATTCTACGGTCCATTTGAGCTGGATGGATACACCCAGATTATTTATCATTACACATTGCCATAGGTTGGAGATTGAATTCGCAATGGATCACTGCAAGTGAACGAAACCATATGAATAGCTAGGTACACCGACGAACCACCATTTCACCTGCCACACCAAAACAGAGATAAAATTGTTTGTCTCGTTGGGGTTGGATGTCGAGTGATATGGCAAAATGGTGGGAAAATAAAAGGGAAACGTATTTATAAGCTTCTTAGAGGCTGATGATGTGTTGACATAATCATTCAATGAGATGTCAATATGAAAACGTGGATTTATGGTGCCTTAGCAGAGACCAAACTTAGTATAAGTTGGAGTAAATCCAGTAGCTTAAGCGGACTCCATGGCATGTCTAAATCGTATAGGTCGAAGATTAGTCAAAGTTTCGAGTTGCTCATGTGATCCCATCTAATCCGTCTTTCGAAGAAAAATTCGCTTACCCAACAACGTCATAAATCAAATGAACTCGTGAAAAAGTAGGAAAGAGAAAATATTTTTCTCATTTAATCGGATTAATCCACTCGAAGGAGCAGCACCAGCACTACCCTTCAACCACAGCTAAAAATTGCTTCCTCGTAAATATCTGGAAGCCTTGCTCGAGACGGATTGACATCATTGTTTGCCACGGGGAAAAAGGGGTTGTTCTCGGAGCATATCCCCATGATATCTTAATTTTGGCAAAATTATCTTCGAATAGGCACGAAGCAGTCGCTCGTGCATGGTTTGACAGGCGACTTCCAATGAAGACTTTGTTTCGCCGGGCCGACACTTTGCGGCCTACACATACAGACGCTCTGTGAGCATGAAGGCTGTCGACAATTTCGGGTTATATCAATCGGAAGTAATTTCTATACCGAGGAGTTTGGGGTCGCCCTAATCGCTTTAAAGCTTTTCGGCTAAAAAACCCTTTCATGTGACATTGCAGGTCTTCTGGCAAAGTGCTTAATTCTTTTTGTATTTGGAACGAAATTGACTCCTCCACCTGACTTTAGCTTGAATATATTTTATCAACCCTTGCGTTGAGTGAGTTTACAGTTCACCAGGGATTTCGTTTCGATTTCTGTTGCCACCCGTCTGATGGCAGTTAAATCCCGCGCTTATGTATAGGTATGGCATATCGTGCACAGCATGGGATGGTGGGGCGAGTGACAGGATTGATAGGAAGGATTTAAAGTGGTGTATTCTGTTGGTGACAGATTTGTGACGGGACGAAGCGCTGTGAAGCATTCAAATATGTGGATATTTTGTGGTGGCGGAGCATCATCTGTGATTGCGGTCGGGAGACGAAGGACTTAATATGTATATGGAAACTTCATGCATCGGAATCATTTATACAAGTAGGTGAAGGTACATGCCAGTTCAGACGGAAGGTTGTTTCTGTTGTTGTTGTTGTTGTTGTTTGAACCTACTTTTGGTATCACAGTGTCACGGCAGAGGTGATATGGTATGCGTTCTTTTGCAAGGAATCGTTTCAATGGAGTGCTTGTGATTTACGGACGGATTATGTGGGTATACAGACGTTGAAACAGCGCAAACAATGACATTGAGGCAGTGAAAAGGTTAAGTCGTTGCGACAGCTGACAATTGTAGTTTTAATTTCGAATTGATTCACATCGTTCGTTTAAGAGTTGGTGCCATTGCAGTGAGTCTTAAAAAGCTTCGCATAGGATAAACAATGTAAGTTTTGTGATCAGCATGCCTATATTAAAGGTAAAGGGGTTGAGACCGCGCTGCATGAAGTCACCGGAACCATTGAGAAGTCCCTAAAGGACAAGGAATACACACTAGGCGCGTTCCTAGACATTGAAGGTGCATTCAACAAAGTTAAGACGTGCGCAGTGAAGAGAGCACTACTCAACTCCAACGTTGACCAATCGCTAACCAACGTGATTGAAAGCCTGCTCATTGAAAGGATCATTAACGCAGGACTAGGTGACACTGATCTCAGAGTGACAGCCTCGAGAGGTACACCACAAGGAGGAGTAATATCCCCCTTACTCTGGGTTCTTGTTATAAACGAAGTGCTAGTAAAACTCGAAAATAAAGGGGTCAAAGTAACTGCTTATGCAGACGACGTAGTAATACTTGCTACAGGCAAATTCCTACCTACTATTAGCGAACTACTACAAAACGCATTACGAACACTTAAGGTGTGGGCAAACCAATGCGGTCTTGGAGTCAATCCACAGAAAACTGAACTGGTATTGTTCAGTAACAGAAGAGTGATTCCAAACTTCGATCCTCCTACTATTGAGGGTATACCCCTTAGGGTAGCCGAGAGCGCCAAATATCTGGGAATAATCTTAGATAGAAAGCTCAATTGGAAACTAAACGTCAATGAACGAGTTAAAAAAGCTGCAAATGCTTTTTACGCATGCAACCGCATCTTCGGAAAAAGGTGGGGACCAAACCCCAAAATAATTCTATGGATGTATAAGGCTATTGTGCGTCCAATACTCACATACGGATGCCTAGTCTGGTGGCAAGCCACGAACAAAGCGTCGAATCTAAGACTACTGACCAAAATACAAAGACTAGCTTGTATAGGTACAACCAGCGCAATAAGGACAACACCTACTGCTGGCATGGAGGCAATCCTCGACCTGTTACCTTTAGACCTATACATGCAAGAATCTGCAGCCAAAAGCGCCCTCAGGATCAGTCAAACAAAGAGCTAGAGACCCTACAAACCGGGACACGCACGAATTCTGAATAAATACGTGGGAGATGCTGTCACATCTGACTACTTGTCTCCCCACCTTGACTTCGACATACCATTCTCTTGCTATTTTCCCAGCAGGGAGGTATGGAGCACAGATGAACCCACAAAAGGGAAATCGATATCCATCTACACAGATGGATCTAAGATGGACTGTGGAACAGGTGCTGGAATTTTCTCTGAAGAGTTAAATATACACCACTCAATAAGACTACCCGATCACAGTAGTGTCTTTCAGGCGGAGGTTCTGGCAATCGCCGAAGCTGCCCATATGGTGTTAATTTTAGCAATACCAAATAATTATATTACCATATTTTATTGACAGCCAGGCAGCTATAAAAGCAGTATCTGCTATTGAAATAAAATCGAAGCTGGTTCGCCGCTGCCGCGAAGAGCTCAAGGTTCTCTGCTCGCAGCACATCACGCGTCTCTGCTGGGTCCCTGGACACAGGAACAAAACCGGCAATGAGATGGCTGACGAACTGGCAAGAAATGGTTCTGCTATGGATCAAAACCGGGCGATTGATTCAATCAAACCACCACTCTGCAATCTTAGAGCGAGAGTGGAAAACAAAACCCGGATGAAAGCCAACAACAGGTGGAAAGAATTAACTACTTGCGAAATATCACGGAAGCTATGGCCGGAATATAATCCAAGTCGGACTATCAAGCTCATGCGGTTTGATAGAACGTCTATGTATAAACTGGTAGGGGCTCTAACGGGTCACAACTTCCTAAGATACCACACAATGAAAATGAAACTCAAGAATGACGATATTATGTAGAGGTTGCGGAGACGAGGAGGTACACGAGGAGACACCTCACTTCCTCTGTCAATGCCCTAGTCTCTGTCACTTGAGGAATAGAACACTTGGAAGATATTACTTCCATGACATACAAGAACTCTCAGATGTCTCTTTATCCAAAAGGTCAAAAGGTCAAAAGGTCAAGGTCAAAAGGTCAAAAGGTCAAAATGTCAAAAGGTCAAAAGGTCAAAAGGTCAAAAGGTCAAAAGGTCAAAGGGTCAAAAGGTCAAAAGGTCAAAAGGTCAAAAGGTCAAAAGGTCAAAAGGTCAAAAGGTCAAAGGGTCAAAAGGTCAAAAGGTCAAAAGGTCAAAAGGTCAAAAGGTCAAAGGGTCAAAAGGTCAAAGGGTCAAAAGGTCAAAAGGTAAAAAGGTCAAGAGGTCAAAAGGTCAAAAGGTCAAAATGTCGAAAGGTCAAAGGGTCAAAAGGTCAAAAGGTCAAAAGGTCAAAAGGTCAAAAGGTCAATAGTTCAAAAGGTCGAAAGGTCAAAGGGTCAAAAGGTCAAAAGGTCAAAAGGTCAAAAGGTCAAAGGGTCAAAAGGTCAAAAGGTCAAAAGGTCAAAGGGTCAAAAGGTCAAAAGGTCAAAAGGTCAAAGGGTCAAAAGGTTAAAATGTCAAAGGGTCAAAAGGTCAAAAGGTCAAAAGGTCAAAAGGTCAAAAGGTCAAAAGGTCAAAAGGTCAAAAGGTCAAAAGGTCAAAAGGTCAAAAAATCAAAAGGTCAAAGGGTCAAAAGGTCAAAAGGTCAAAAGGTCAAAAGGTCAAAAGGTCGAAAGGTCAAAGGGTCAAAAGGTCAAAAGGTCAAAAGGTCAAAAGGTCAAAAGGTCAAAAGGTCAAAAGGTCAAAAGGTCAAAAGGTCAAAAGGTCAAAAGGTCGAAAGGTCAAAGGGTCAAAAGGTCAAAAGGTCAAAAGGTCAAAAGGTCAAAATGTCAAAAAGTCAAAAGGTCAAAAGGTCAAAGGGTTAAAAGGTCAAAAGGTCAAAAAGGTCAAAAGGTCAAAAGGTCAAAGGGTCAAAAGGTCAAAAGGTCAAGAGGTCAAAAGGTCAAAAGGTCAAAAGGTCAAAAGGTCAAAAGGTCAAAAGGTCAAAAGGTCAAAAGGTCAAAAGGTCAAAAGGTCAAAAGGTCAAAAGGTCAAAAGGTCAAAAGGTCAAAAGGTCAAAGGGTCAAAAGGTCAAAAGGTCAAAAGGTCAAAGGGTCAAAAGGTCAAAAGGTCAAAAGGTCAAAGGGTCAAAAGGTCAAAAGGTCAAAAGGTCAAAGGGTCAAAAGGTCAAAAGGTCAATAGTTCAAAAGGTCGAAAGGTCAAAGGGTCAAAAGGTCAAAAGGTCAAAAGGTCAAAAGGTCAAAAGGTCAAAAGGTCAAAAGGTCAAAAGGTCAAAGGGTCAAAAGGTCAAAAGGTCAAAAGGTCAAAGGGTCAAAAGGTCAAAAGGTCAAAAGGTCAAAGGGTCAAAAGGTCAAAAGGTCAAAAGGTCAAAAGGTCAAAAGGTCAAAAGGTCAAAAGGTCAAAAGGTCAAAAGGTCAAAAGGTCAAAAGGTCAAAAGGTCAAAGGGTCAAAAGGTCAAAAGGTCAAAGGGTCAAAAGGTCAAAAGGTCAAAAGGTCAAAGGGTCAATAGGTCAAAAGGTCAAAGGGTCAAAAGGTCAAAAGGTCAAAAGGTCAAAAGGTCAAAAGGTCAAAAGGTCAAAAGGTCAAAAGGTCAAAAGGTCAAAAGATCAAAAGGTCAAAAGGTCAAAGGGTCAAAAGGTCAAAAGGTCAAAAGGTCAAAAGGTCAAAAGGTCAAAAGGTCAAAAGGTCAAAAGGTCAAAAGGTCAAAGGGTCAAAAGGTCAAAGGGTCAAAAGGTCAAAAGGTCAAAAGGTCAAAAGGTCAAAAGGTCAAAAGGTCAAAAGGTCAAAAGGTCAAAAGGTCAAAAGGTCAAAAGGTCAATAGGTCAAAGGGTCAAAAGGTCAAAGGGTCAAAAGGTCATAAGGTCAAAAGGTCAAAGGGTCAAAAGGTCAAAGGGTCAAAAGGTCAAAAGGTCAAAAGGTCAAAAGGTCAAAAGGTCAAAAGGTCAAAAGGTCAAAAGGTCAAAAGGTCAAAAGGTCAAAAGGTCAAAAGGTCAAAAGGTCAAAAGGTCAAAAGGTCAAAGGGTCAAAAGGTCAAAAGGTCAAAAGGTCAAAGGGTCAAAAGGTCAAAAGGTCAAAAGGTCAAAAGGTCAAAAGGTCAAAAGGTCAAAAGGTCAAAAGGTCAAAAGGTCAAAAGGTCAATAGGTCAAAGGGTCAAAAGGTCAAAGGGTCAAAAGGTCAAAAGGTCAAAAGGTCAAAGGGTCAAAAGGTCAAAAGGTCAAAAGGTCAAAAGGTCAAAAGGTCAAAAGGTCAAAAGGTCAAAAGGTCAAAAGGTCAAAGGGTCAAAAGGTCAAAAGGTCAAAAGGTCAAAGGGTCAAAAGGTCAAAAGGTCAAAGGGTCAAAAGGTCAAAAGGTCAAAAGGTCAAAAGGTCAAAAGGTCAAAGGGTCAAAAGGTCAAAAGGTCAAAAGGTCAAAGGGTCAAAAGGTCAAAAGGTCAAAAGGTCAAAAGGTCAAAAGGTCAAAAGGTCAAAAGGTCAAAAGGTCAAAAGGTCAAAAGGTCAATAGGTCAAAGGGTCAAAAGGTCAAAGGGTCAAAAGGTCAAAAGGTCAAAAGGTCAAAGGGTCAAAAGGTCAAAAGGTCAAAAGGTCAAAAGGTCAAAAGGTCAAAAGGTCAAAAGGTCAAAAGGTCAAAAGGTCAAAGGGTCAAAAGGTCAAAAGGTCAAAAGGTCAAAGGGTCAAAAGGTCAAAAGGTCAAAGGGTCAAAAGGTCAAAAGGTCAAAGGGTCAAAAGGTCAAAAGGTCAAAAGGTCAAAAGGTCAAAAGGTCAAAAGGTCAAAAGGTCAAAAGGTCAAAAGGTCAAAAGGTCAAAAGGTCAAAAGGTCAAAAGGTCAAAAGGTCAAAAGGTCAAAAGGTCAAAAGGTCAAAAGGTCAATAGGTCAAAGGGTCAAAAGGTCAAAGGGTCAAAAGGTCAAAAGGTCAAAAGGTCAAAGGGTCAAAAGGTCAAAGGGTCAAAAGGTCAAAAGGTCAAAAGGTCAAAAGGTCAAAAGGTCAAAAGGTCAAAAGGTCAAAAGGTCAAAAGGTCAAAAGGTCAAAAGGTCAAAAGGTCAAAAGGTCAAAAGGTCAAAAGGTCAAAAGGTCAAAAGGTCAAAGGGTCAAAAGGTCAAAAGGTCAAAAGGTCAAAAGGTCAAAAGGTCAAAAGGTCAAAAGGTCAAAAGGTCAAAAGGTCAAAAGGTCAAAAGGTCAAAGGGTCAAAAGGTCAAAAGGTCAAAAGGTCAAAAGGTCAAAAGGTCAAAAGGTCAAAAGGTCAAAAGGTCAAAAGGTCAAAAGGTCAAAAGGTCAAAAGGTCAAAAGGTCAAAAGGTCAAAAGGTCAAAAGGTCAAAGGGTCAAAAGGTCAAAAGGTCAAAAGGTCAAAGGGTCAAAAGGTCAAAAGGTCAAAAGGTCAAAAGGTCAAAAGGTCAAAAGGTCAAAGGGTCAAAAGGTCAAAGGGTCAATAGGTCAAAAGGTCAAAGGGTCAAAAGGTCAAAAGGTCAAAAGGTCAAAAGGTCAAAAGGTCAAAAGGTCAAAAGGTCAAAAGGTCAAAGGGTCAAAAGGTCAAAAGGTCAAAAGGTCAAAAGGTCAAAGGGTCAAAAGGTCAAAAGGTCAAAAGGTCAAAAGGTCAAAAGGTCAAAAGGTCAAAAGGTCAAAAGGTCAATAGGTCAAAGGGTCAAAAGGTCAAAGGGTCAAAAGGTCATAAGGTCAAAAGGTCAAAGGGTCAAAAGGTCAAAGGGTCAAAAGGTCAAAAGGTCAAAAGGTCAAAAGGTCAAAAGGTCAAAAGGTCAAAAGGTCAAAAGGTCAAAAGGTCAAAAGGTCAAAAGGTCAAAAGGTCAAAAGGTCAAAGGGTCAAAAGGTCAAAAGGTCAAAAGGTCAAAAGGTCAAAAGGTCAAAAGGTCAAAAGGTCAAAAGGTCAAAAGGTCAAAAGGTCAAAAGGTCAATAGGTCAAAGGGTCAAAAGGTCAAAGGGTCAAAAGGTCAAAAGGTCAAAAGGTCAAAGGGTCAAAAGGTCAAAAGGTCAAAAGGTCAAAAGGTCAAAAGGTCAAAAGGTCAAAAGGTCAAAAGTTCAAAAGGTCAAAGGGTCAAAAGGTCAAAAGGTCAAAAGGTCAAAGGGTCAAAAGGTCAAAAGGTCAAAGGGTCAAAAGGTCAAAAGGTCAAAGGGTCAAAAGGTCAAAAGGTCAAAAGGTCAAAAGGTCAAAAGGTCAAAAGGTCAAAAGGTCAAAAGGTCAAAAGGTCAAAAGGTCAAAAGGTCAAAAGGTCAAAAGGTCAAAAGGTCAAAAGGTCAAAGGGTCAAAAGGTCAAATGGTCAAAAGGTCAAAAGGTCAAAAGGTCAAAAGGTCAAAAGGTCAAAAGGTCAAAAGGTCAAAGGGTCAAAAGGTCAAAAGGTCAAAAGGTCAAAAGGTCAAAAGGTCAAAAGGTCAAAAGGTCAAAAGGTCAAAAGGTCAATAGGTCAAAGGGTCAAAAGGTCAAAGGGTCAAAAGGTCAAAAGGTCAAAAGGTCAAAAGGTCAAAAGGTCAAAAGGTCAATAGGTCAAAGGGTCAAAAGGTCAAAGGGTCAAAAGGTCAAAAGGTCAAAAGGTCAAAGGGTCAAAAGGTCAAAGGGTCAAAAGGTCAAAAGGTCAAAAGGTCAAAAGGTCAAAAGGTCAAAAGGTCAAAAGGTCAAAAGGTCAAAAGGTCAAAAGGTCAAAAGGTCAAAAGGTCAAAAGGTCAAAAGGTCAAAAGGTCAAAAGGTCAAAAGGTCAAAAGGTCAAAAGGTCAAAAGGTCAAAAGGTCAAAAGGTCAAAAGGTCAAAAGGTCAAAAGGTCAAAAGGTCAAAAGGTCAATAGGTCAAAGGGTCAAAAGGTCAAAGGGTCAAAAGGTCAAAGGGTCAAAAGGTCAAAAGGTCAAAAGGTCAAAAGGTCAAAAGGTCAAAAGGTCAAAAGGTCAAAAGGTCAAAGGGTCAAAAGGTCAAAAGGTCAAAAGGTCAAAGGGTCAAAAGGTCAAAAGGTCAAAAGGTCAAAAGGTCAAAAGGTCAAAAGGTCAAAAGGTCAAAAGGTCAAAAGGTCAAAAGGTCAAAAGGTCAAAGGGTCAAAAGGTCAAAAGGTCAAAGGGTCAAAAGGTCAAAAGGTCAAAGGGTCAAAAGGTCAAAAGGTCAAAAGGTCAAAAGGGCAAAAGGTCAAAGGGTCAAAAGGTCAAAAGGTCAAAAGGTCAAAAGGTCAAAGGGTCAAAAGGTCAAAAGGTCGAAAGGTCAAAGGGTCAAAAGGTCAAAAGGTCAAAAGGTCAAAGGGTCAAAAGGTCAAAGGGTCAAAAGGTCGAAAGGTCAAAAGGTCAAAAGGTCAAAAGGTCAAAAGGTCAAAAGGTCAAAAGGTCAAAGGATCAAAAGGTCGAAGGGTCAAAAGGTCAAAAGGTCAAAAGGTCAAAAGGTCAAAAGGTCAAAAGGTCAAAAGGTCAAAAGGTCAAAAGGTCAAAAGGTCAAAAGGTCAAAAGGTCAAAAGGTCAAAAGGTCAAAGGGTCAAAAGGTCAAAAGGTCAAAAGGTCAAAGGGTTAAAAGGTCAAAGGGTCAAAAGGTCAAAAGGTCAAAAGGTCAAAGGGTCAAAAGGTCAAAAGGTCAAAAGGTCAAAAGGGTCAAAAGGTCAAAAGGTCAAAAGGTCAAAAGGTCAAAAGGTCAAAAGGTCAAAAGGTCAAAAGGTCAAAAGGTCAAAAGGTCAAAAGGTCAAAAGGTCAAAAGGTCAAAAGGTCAAAAGGTCAAAAGGTCAAAGGGTCAAAAGGTCAAAAGGTCAAAAGGTCAAAGGGTCAAAAGGTCAAAAGGTCAAAAGGTCAAAAGGTCAAAAGGTCAAAAGGTCAAAAGGTCAAAAGGTCAAAGGGTCAAAAGGTCAAAGGGTCAAAAGGTCAAAAGGTCAAAGGGTTAAAAGGTCAAAGGGTCAAAAGGTCAAAAGGTCAAAAGGTCAAAGGGTCAAAAGGTCAAAAGGTCAAAGGGTCAAAAGGTCAAAAGGTCAAAAGGTCAAAAGGTTAAAAGGTCAAAGGGTCAAAAGGTCAAAAGGTCAAAAGGTCAAAGGGTCAAAAGGTCAAAAGGTCAAAAGGTCAAAGGGTCAAAAGGTCAATAGGTCAAAAGGTCAAAAGGTCAAGAGGTCAAAAGGTCAAAAGTTCAAAAGGTCGAAAGGTCAAAGGGTCAAAAGGTCAAAGGGTCAAAAGGTCAAAAGGTCAAAAGGTCAAGAGGTCAAAAGTTCAAAGGGTCAAAGGGTCAAAAGGTCGAAAGGTCAAAAGGTCAAAAGGTCAAAAAGTCAAAGGGTCAAAGGGTCAAAACTTTTACAGTAGGTTTATTGGTGGTCTTTCCTCGCTACGGAACTCAAAGAAGGGCTTAAGAGTTAAATTAATGCGCAACTTTTTTCCGTCAGAAATTCCACTTCATGACTCGGGTGCTTCATAAGTATTATTTCTGTTCTCCTTTTCACTTTAAAACCATTAAAAGTGAACACAAAATTTCCATTGAACGGAACACAAAAAAAAATTACCGCCGGCCGTCAGTGAAAATGAAGTGGAAGCCATCGAAAAAAAACTTTTTCAAACAAACTGTCACCTTATTCTTCTCCCATTCAGAGAATAACTTCCAATCACCTATAGTTGAGGATAACTTTTACACTTCAGTGTAACTACATCATTCCGATCAGAGCGTGGCTGCGCTAAAGCAAGGGAAACACCCTTCCACAGATGGATTTTGGTGTAAGACAACACAGCGTAGTCTAGTCGAAAAGTCAAACAAGGACCTACTACCTCCATTAGAATGAAAAGCTTCGCGAATATTCTTGTACGCGCACTTAGATATTCAAATCCGAAATCCGCAGGATAACAACCGGGAAATACCTTTCGTAATTCGGGAGGTTTTCAAATTCATGTTCAAAAGGAATGGGACTTCAGCATATAATAATAAATACAAAGCGCAAGGATTTAAAAAAGAATACCATAACAATATTCCACGACAAGGGCGTAAAATGAAAAACTTTCTCGAACAAAAGCAGAAGTCTGATACTTTATGTGACGTGCACACATTTGAATGGGATTTTTCAAATGTGGCGAATGCGAATTTGTTGTTTTCTAAACTTGTTTTTTTTTTGGTTAAACGTCTAAAAATGGATTTAGCCTCTGAAATCTGATGTTCTAGTCAGTGCTCTGAGGGTCGGAGGTTCGGAGCTGCTGGTGGAGGTGAATGATGTATTGATGTTTGGAATTTAAAATGAGTTTTCGTGTTGTGCAATTGGGAGATTTAGTGTGCAGTGTTGTTGGCGTTTCTGCCATGACATGTGCCAAGCTGGGGTAGATATAAATCTATACAACGATTTGGAGTGAGCGCCAGAAATATTGTTCTGCCAAACAGTGTCCTCTTAATTTATTAATTTGATTTTCATGGTCCTCGTAGATATACTTAATATATGCAATGCAGATTTATTGAAAACGTTGCCTTATAACCCCTTTGATGATTGCAACTGTGGACCAAACTCGGTTCTTTTTTAGTCTTGGCTCAGCGCAGCCAAAAGTACTACAATAGGAGTATTATACTCCTTTTTCTTCGCCCGAACCCCCGTACCTCAAAGGCAACTCCTATTTTTAATTTCGGATTTAGATATTTCACTTGCTTTGACTTTCTGATGATTCACCAAACCGGTTTTCTCGTAGATCGTAACTAGCCATTAAAAGTTGGCTACAGCGTCTGCCGTAAAATGGGAGCAACTCGATTAACGTATGCGCTTACGAACACTCATTTTGATAGTCAAGTTTTATCATTTGGACGCGCTGATCAAAATTGTTACTTGCCATGGTGATTTGGCATTATCGACTAAATAATAAACACCAGATTAGACAAACGTCACCAAAACAACATGGCCGTCGCAGGTTACCAACATCGATCCGTCTCAATTGCAAGACACTTAGGAAAAAATTAATATTTTGATACTTGTTCTAAGCTCCCCTGTACTCCGCAAGAAAATGGTATTATACTCCCCAACGAAATTATGAAACGGCAACACATCACTCGGACAAAAAGAACTGCGAAGAACTGAAAACCAATAAAAACTTTCCTTGAGGTAAGGTGAACTCTCGATGGTCTATCCACGTTTGCATTGTGTCGGTTCGAGAAGCGAATATGGAACAAACTTTGTAATGTACTAAATTCCACTGATCATATTACGACCTACGATCCATCACTCTTTGCTAACTGAGCTCCATCAACCCTTCGATATAAGCTTGCAACCCGTAGTGCTGGCAATTACAATGACAATTGCTACGGCGGCAATGACAATGGCAATGAACCCTCATAAGCAGAGAATGGTGGTAACCCTGCACCCTTTTAAACGTACTTCGCTTCAACAGTTAATTGCCAACAAATTACATTTATATACGACTGACAAAGAATGCCCATCCGCAACACTAGTTATCAGTTCAATTGTTTGCCATATTTACAACAATGCAACAATTTGCAATAATTAAAAACAATTTTTTTGGAGAATCCTCTCCAAAAGCTTACACTGCACACAATCTCACACAACCACGGATAAAAGTATTTATGTCAGTCGCCAGACCGAGCGTGAAAACAGGATATAAGTAAAATATGTTTGAATCCATTTCATGAATACGAAAAGAAGGCACAATTCATTTCCGATTCATGAACATGAACAGACCCAATTGTTTGGCGTGTAATAGAATTACATTTTTCATTGCCACATGCTACGTGTAGGTATAGTTGAGAGGATATTACAATTTTTTTTCGCACAATTGCCGGACAATAATAATTCGGTTAAGACTTTTTCTTTATTTCGGTTTTATTATACACACATGGGGAAGGACGCAAATTATTTTATTCTGTTCATGCTGACTTGAAACATGGAACAGATATACGATCACAATTTTTAAATTATGTAACCGCTTTAAATATGAAAGTGAGTGGCAGAAGGTCTTATTTTGGCAACAAAATTTCTTTTACTGGAGCTTTGCGCACAGATTGCATCAGTTGAACTTTGGACGGGAGTGCCTTTATCACGTAAACTAAGTATTGAATAGACTGACAGCTTCAGCAAAAAAAGAGGGATTGCCTGAAAGCTGAATATGATCTTGAACGTAGCCCAGTTTGAATTCATGCATTTGTGCCCATATAGCATAAGCCTACACTTCCGGTTTAAACCAGATGTCAGGTAGCCTGAGGTGGAATCTCATTTTAGTATCGAGTGTGGGGCTGTTTTGTAAATAATAGTTTTTCTTAGTTCGCGGTTGAAATTATTCGCTACATTTTTATAGAAATAGTTGTTCGATTTTCCTATTTTCTTTTTTTGTATCAAGCGAAACTAATTATATAATTTAAGTGCATTGAATGTTCAAATTGTACGATACAAAGAAAAGGAATATTTTTTTTTAAATCAATTCACAATGAATTTTGAATGTACCTAGATATAATTTTTAAGATGAAAAAATTGGTCGCATATTCTCCATAGAATTTTCTATAAGTTTCGCAACCTATTTCTCCTTTCACATTTCCATTTTTATCGATTATTTCCTCGATTGAATTTTTCACAGTTCGTCCCTTTATTTATTTATGTTGATTTCATTAGCTATTATCCATTTCGTAGAAAACATGTTTTCGGGGTGAAGTAAAACAACGAATTAAAACTCTCTGAACGCATCCATCAGCTCATAGAAACTCACCAAATACACTAACCTCAGTCAGTGTTCCTAGCACACTCTCTTAATTTTTCCCACAAAGCGTGGTCATTTCTCCCTTTTCACCGAACTCAAATCCCCTCGATTTTTTATGAAAAAATCTTACTTTTAAAAGTAAATTCGTATTCTGCGGAAAGAAAATCGCATTAAATTAACCTTCAGAACAAAAATCGCTGTTTATTAACATTATAAAGATTATTTTGTTGGTATTTACTAGAAATTTTTGCTAAAGGCAAATCTCCTTTTTATGAAGATTTAGTGCATTGATATTCATGGTGCAATGTAGTGTGAATGTTTTTTTTGTCAGGTTATTGATGTTCCCACAGTTTTGTGTTTTTTCCTTTTACGCGCGGAAAGTTTTTCGGAAATTGAAATTGAGATACCACGATGCAGGAACTCTAAGTACTGAGTGTCAGTAGTTTACTACACTTCCCGCCATTTTGAATTTTGCTTTGTTTTTGCTGCTTCACACGTATTCACATACAGTGCGGAAGGGAGGAGCTTTATTTGGAACAAATGTGTCGGGTAAATCGGGGAGCCATAGGAAAGCTGTCAGTCTATTTCTACCTAGTTTAAACTATATCAAAGCGTTATGATTAATCTGAAGTGTCACTCGAAAATAATGTAGATCATTTGATTTTAAAAAGTACCTTTCTATGGCCATAAAAAGGGCTTTGGAAACTAAGTACCTATGTCCCACTTCTGGAGACTGGTTGTTAAAGGTCTGCAAATAGGTTGAAAATCTGAGTTTGCCAAGCGCCCTTGTTTATACTCCGTTGTTGGCGTTGTTCTTGGTGCTCGAAAAAATACAAGGGCAAGTGCTGCCATCCAAATATATTTCAACAAGTCAACAAGTATGACAAAAAAAAAAAATCTGTAATGCAAAAATCTTACTTCACAAAATTATTTTTGTTTAAGCAACAAGGAAATTGCCAACAAACAACAAACAATATGCGTGGATGAGAATGAGTATCCATTGGGAAAGTTCAAATGAAAATGAGTAGAGTTGAGTATTCATTGAAAATTCCAATTGGAATCGATTCAGAGAACACACCAATAAATATTGTAAATATCTTTTAAAATTTAACTTTTTCACAAAACAGTCTTCGGCACATTTATAGCTTTGAGCATGATCTACAAATGAGGCATTTATTAATTTTTTTGGGAATCAAGAAATAAACAGCTTTTTGCGCGAATGAAAATATTTTTTCACCAAATCACTAAAACCAGTCGATGTATAGCTGCCATAGAGGTTATACCGGATTTAGTTTCTGAGATGCACCTAGGTACAAAATTGGTCTAGTAGTCGGACAGACGGACAAAAGCGAAACTAATAAGGATCCGTTTTTTCCCTCTGGGCACGGAACTAATAAAAAAGAGGTGAATACGAAAATGATAGCAAACAGCGACAGCAAGTGTGCAAGAAATGTAGAAATAATTTTTAAAAAGAACAAAATATATTATTGTGAATGCAGACAATCTTTGAAGCGCAGATTTCTGGAAGCTTTTGGTCGTTAAAGTCTGCAGATATAGGTTGAAAATCTGGTAAATCCAGACAACGCTCTGGTCTCTTTGTGTCCAGCGGTGGAGGAGATGTAAATGTCTCTTCTCCGTGGTACAAATTTCTTTCAAACATCTTTACACAAATATAATGCACGTCTGCAACTATTGGACAAATTTAAAAAGAAATCCTCTTACAGCACATGCTTACTCATCTTATAATAATCACAATCAACCCTTTGGTCCTTTCAGCATCTTATCTACCATCTGGTATACTAGCTCTATTTATACACAGGAAAGGAATATAAAGGGAAGCTTTTTTATTCCCGAGCGTGTGTATGCAAATTTACCTCTTCATTGCAAAGGAACTTTTGACTTTGCGGTGTTGTTGATGGAGATGTGCACCGGATGGACGGTGTCTTTTCGGCCGCAACTCGCTCAACCCTTAGCCACTGACGTGGGAATAATGGTCTTCGTTGTAAGGCTATTGATCCGATTGGAAGTTTCGATGAAGTCATTGGGCGCTCTTGTATACGGAGTGAAAAGTGTTGCAGTGGTAGTTCCTTGCTGCACGCATTTTCTTCCTTTTTTAATACCTACTGTCCCCGGACTCAAAGAAGAATAAACTGATCGTGTGGACGAAATTCCCACAGGTTGGGAAAGTCAGAGAATGGGGCTGGGGACTCTATCTTGCGGGGGAACCTTTGATAAATTAACGCTATTGATACATTCCACCATACGGTGTTTGGTGCAAATAATTAATAGCCAGGGCAACAACTGAGGTAGCAGCATTCGTCATCATTTCTCCGGTTAATTACTTCGCATGGCTGCGCCACTACGCTTAATTCGAATTTTCTGATTTATGGTATAGAAACTAGCAACTTACAGAGGCATGATGCCATCCAAAGGTGGCCATGGTTAACTCCGCAACTACGAGTATTGTATAGAGGGTAGATATATACATAATCACTTAAATCGTACCAATGTCCTGGGTCAGAGAGTCACGTACTGCATTGCCTGATTTATACGCTAAAGTGAAACTACATGACATGATACAAAATGGTTCTGACTAAAGGACGAGTCTTATGCAGGCGCACATATGAGTAGCTATAGAGCACTCGTGTGTCGTGTCCTTTTAATCCGATGAATGAATGAAAAGCGCACTTTTTCACAAAGTGACGTGGAATAAATTTTAATTGGATTTACCTTCGTTAGATGAAAAAAAAAACGTTCGCCCTGTTTGCCGTTGAGTTCGTTTACACTCAGCACTTGCATTTTGTTGTACAGTATTTTATGCAGTGATGTTGGTGCAAATCGGAAAGGTCCGCTGTCATGCAGATAGAATATAAATTCAAATCAAAAGTAAATAAAAATAAAGGCTGTACTCGAAGGATTAGGTATATAAGTATTTGGGGTAAATGAAAAGTGAATATTGATGACTGCATATAGCTTGAGCTCGTCAAAAGTTAGTGGCATTGCGCAGCATAATCCCAGCTGTTTAAACTGCAGGAAAAAACTTATCTTTTCGATATCTGATTGGTGCGGAGAAGTATAGGCAGAAGTCGTCCTGTCATTCCATGCGCGCTAATTCCAAGCGAAGCAGGTCAGGCAGCAATGGTTTTTCTAGTACCTATAGTGTAATTCACCAAACTGCACGGTGCAAAATAAACGCAGGAGGCAATTTAGTCAATCTGGTTCACAGTGAGCATCAGTTCCGGACGCCCATTTGGCCGTACATAAGGCTGACAGGTCTCGAATTTTGAAAGGTATCGAATTTTGTAATACATCAACCTGATAGTGGCTTTAGGGTTACGAAATATCGACCCAGTAGCTATAAACTGGTAATCACGGGGATGATACCTTTTCGAGGTAGGTTATGTACCTATCTTTAGAACAACCTATATCAAGGGAATGGATCATTGACCCCTATTGTGGAATACGGCCTATTTGAGATTCACTTCACATACTCTATTCACTTTCACTTTCCATATGCATCGTGAAATCCGCCGGGAGAGACTTCATTATCAACAGGTTTATCGATTCAAAGTCGGCAAATCATCTGTTTTGCATAAAATGGCAGCAGAAATTGAGCAAATCAATTTACAATGTATTTTACAGAAATATAAGGATTTAACAATGTTGTACGAGCATCTACAATACATATTAAGAAGAACTGCAAAGAACATAGGTATTGGAACTTTGGGATTCGACGTGATTTTTCTGAAATCCAATTGTTATTCTGATATAAAGCTTATCTCAGATTTACTAAGTCGTTTTGTTTAGATATGTAAAGCAACATTTTCATGTTTTTTTATGTTTTGAACTTACAAATTTTTAGAAAATCACAACGGAACCGCACAACAAACGATAGGATACGCAATTAAATAGCTGCGTATTTTAAATGCCAAAGTTTGAGTGGAGGGTTTCACTTTTATCGTTTTCTACGATGGTGTTAAACGCATTCACTTTACCGACTGGTGAATCTTTCACTTGGAATGTATTCTACGGTGCCAATATATTGAAATTGAGTGAAGCGTTCCCCTCGACGTATTCCACGATAGGGGTGATTGTGCTGGCTGTGGTTAACCAAAATAGCGGGAACTTGTTTATATGTTCATTAAAACCCAGAGGTGTTAGATAGACCTCGCCCTCATAAAGAGACTGGATGATCTTACATGCATCCGAAAAGCGAACTTGATTTGGTACTGTACTAGCCGCGGGTCGTTTTGTCAAACGTCTTTCTCAAGGCCACTAAGTGAGTGAGCCCGCATCGTGAAATACTTATAAACCATCATATATGAGGTGTTTACGTTAAAATATCTAAGGGTAATCAGATCGATGCCATTTACACTGATTTCAGTAAAGCGTTTGATCGAGTCGACCACAAGCCTCTTCTTTACAAACTTGAACGTTTAGCGTTTCCTACAGTTTTTCTCAGATGGCTATCATCATATTTAGGAAACAGATACCAATTTGTAAAGTTTGGAGGACACTTATCCAGAGAAATAATGGTAACATCCGGTGTCCAACAAGGAAGTCACATAGGGCCACTCTTATTTATTTTACTCGATAATGATGTAGCCAAATTTGTTCCACAATGCAATATCCTGATGTTTGCCGATGATTTAAAAATATACTGTTCATGCAGTGATCCGAATAGTTTTGATAAAATGAATGTACATCTAGAAGACTTCGTTTTATGGTGCAATAAAAACTACTTGTCCCTTAATGTTAGTAAATGATCCCGTCGTCGTGCCTCGCCCTATCATTCACGCTTATTACTTTTTCCTTCGACAGTAATGTTATTCCGCGTGTATCTTTGATCAAAGATTTAGGTGTAATGTTAGATAGTTAACTGTCCTTCATTTACCACTGTGAATGCATCACAAATAAAACCAATGGAGCATGGGGGATGCTTAAACGTTATGCTAGGGTGTTCACCGAACTTTTTGCGCTTAATACTTTATATTTGTTGTTTGTTCGATCGCTGTTGGAATATGCGTCTATTGTTGGGTGTCCATACTACAATACTCATATTGTATGAATCGAAGCAATTCAAAAAAGATTTCTTAGGTTTGCCCTCAGATTTCTTCCTTGGTCGGATTTTAATAACTTAGCCCCTTAATCAGCCATTTACAACTTATTGGACTCGAGTCTCTTGAGGTTAGGAGAAAGTTGTCAAGAGTTGTTTTTCTTTACAGAATACTTATTGGGGAGATTCAATGTTCTGATATTTAAAGTCTTGTAGGTCTTAATGTTCCACCTTCCACTACTAAATTTTGCGTAATAACAGATTCTTTTATATTCCTAATTATATTCTCGCAGATCCTCCTCTTTGAATGGTTTAATGTTATTGTATAGTGATTGTGCGTCTTTAATTGACATTAATATGACAATACCATTAATAAAATCCATCTTGTTTAATTATTTCCATATGCAATTGTATTGCTCAAATTTTGTCCTTCCTTTTTTGTAGGTACTATCTTTTGCATTTTGTTTTTCTGTAGGTACCTACTTAATTTTTCGTCAATCTTTGTCCCTCATTTCATTTGTATGATGCTACTAACTTCAAATTCGAATTCCTCCTGTCAAAAAAAGGCCTAGTACTTTTTTGACAAACAAATAAATAAATAAACAAAGCAAAAATGGAACATAATTCTTGCACCCATTCGCCCAAACATTTCATCGAAATTTTAGTCACCTAGGATTGGTTTTCTTCATGCTGTTTCCAACTGATTCATCTCATTAAAAGGTTTATTACTATATACCCACCATCCTTCCCCAAAGTTCATGTTAATTATTGAGTCACCACCATCTTTGTCATCACCCTCACCATCTCACCTGATGGTTTTCTGTTTCGCTATTTCCTACTCCGTGGGTTGAATTTTGCTTTATTTTAGTTTGTCGCGCCTCAGGGCACACAGCAAAATTCACAAATTCCCCCAAACATTCGAGCAGCTTTTGTCTTGTGTGCCTTCGTGACTCGATTATCATAGTTTGACGGGATCAGTCATCCGTATGGATGGTGCCTCCCCCTTAGATATATGGAAATAGACATGTAAATATTTGTACGTAAAGGCAGCAACAATTCGCCCCCCAGGATATTGTATGACATATTTAATTTAACAGTCAGTGAACAATGGAGGTTAAATCTGTTTCGGTGCGGTATTGTGTCTAATTTTGGCCTTTTTGCGTGTTGATAGAGATTTAAGCGATTGTTATATTTGGGGATTATTCCCAGTTTGGGAATTATTTCCACTTTGGGGAGAGTATAAGACAATTTAAACGGCGATAATTAAAAACGCTTTTGAGAGAAAGAAAGCATTTTTGTTTTCCTGTTCAATTTCGCAGTAGTGAAACACGATTTTACTTGCAGATTAGTTAGAACAAGAGATAATTTTCGTAATATCTCTTGTTCTAACACGTCCTTACAAAATATGGCTTCATTTAATTTTTTGCTAATGGAAGGTCTGGGGGTCTATCTATCCCACCTGTTGCCCAAAAGGCGCAAATTAAAATAAGAATCACTTAAAATGGAAAAAAAAAAAAAAAATGGCTACGTTAACAATAAACTATTTTAGCAGTTTGAAAGCCAGGAATATGTTCTTTCATAATTATTTCTAAGTTAAGTAACTTTTATTGTGCACTGATATAAGGAAGTACGAGGGACCTTACCATTGGATAAAAAAACGTGTATGAAGGACTACCAGACCTTACTAATAATCAAGCACTAATGTCGGCAATTTTTTGGGCGTCAGCTTTAGTAGAAATGTACAGCATTTGTGAAACGGTACCAATAAACATTTACTAGTACGACAACTTTCTTAGAATCTACTACATTTGTTGTCATTGTAGAATTCAAATTTCATAATTTGTTGTCGTGAAAAACAAGGTCAATCGTTTATTTCATAGTGAGGATCTTATTCTAAAAAAAGGAATACATCTCTAAAGGCTTTTTGAGGCTTATTATAATTATGCAATCAAAAAAAAAAAAACACTAAATGGGAAATGCACAAAATATCCCCTAATCTGTCAAATGTCATATGCAAATCAGTAATGCCCTATCGTTCGATCGGACACCATTTTCGGTACTTTTTATAGTACGCTTTTTTTTGGCTCTAGGAACCTACCTGGGAAGGCACAAAAGGCTACTCTTAGAAGCGGCAGTGCCAGAGCCCCTTGAAGGCTCTCCCGTCTTTTAATCTTATCTAATATAGTACCTGGGATGTCCCTATGCCCCGGCACCCAACAGAGGTGAATATTGAACTGCTCCGCCATCTCTATGAGAGACGAACGACAGTCTTGGGCTGTTATAGAATTTGTAGAGACTGATTCCAGGCACTTGATAGCAGCTTGACTATCCGAGAATATACGGATATCCTTAGCAGATATCACGTTTTCTTTCAGCCTTCTTTTATCGCCATAATTTCCGCCTGAAAAACGCTACAGTGATCAGGAAGACGGAAGGAGAGACTAAGATTTAGTCTGTCGGAGAAGACACCACCACCAACACCATCCTCAGTTTTCGAACCATCCGTGAAGAAGTGGATCGATTCATCACCCAGGAATGCGTCCTCCTCCCAGAATAATCTGGTGGGAATGGAGACCTGGAAGTTTTTATCGAACTTAAGTTCTGGTGTTGTGTAGTCGATGTTTCCTGGGAGGTTCTGAAGATCGTTCAGGATAGCAGCATGGCCGGTTGTTTTGCTGGTCCATTGTGAAGTGGCTTTACGGCGTACGACTGCGGAAGCTGCAGTTTTCCTACTGAAGATGTCAATGGGTGCCAGATGAAACAGGATGTCAAGTGCAGCAGAGGGGGTAGTGCGAAGAGCCCCGCCGATGCACAAGCAAGCTGTTCTTTGGACTTTGCTTAGCTTAACACGATTGATCGCTTTGTCCAAAGCAGTCCACCAAACAACCACGCCATACGTGAGTATCGGTCTTATGACAGAGACGTATAGCCAGTGAGTGATACGAGGCTGTAAGCCCCATATGTTCCCTATGGCATTTTTGCAAGAGAAAAGTTCCACAGTTAGGCTTCCAGGTTAACTTTCTATCAAAAATGAGTCCCAAGTATTTAGTTTCATTTGAGAATGTCAATCTAGTGCCATTAATATGTGGAGGGTCAATGTGTGGAATCTTGTATTTCCTAGAAAAGAGGACAAGTTCAGTTTTGTGAGGGCTTACCCCCAAACCACATTTGTTCGCCCAAGTTATTAGCCCATTGAGAGCGTGTTGTAGGAGTTCTTTTAAAGTATTAAGGCACTTTCTTGACACAGCAATAGCAACGTCGTCCGCATAGGCAATCACATTGTGACCTCCCGCTTCCAGGCATATCAGCAGTTCATTCACCACCAAATTCCAGAGAAGGGGAGATAGGACGCCACCTTGTGGGGTTCCTCTACTGACAGATCTTCTGGTAGATATCTCACCCAGGCTTGAGTTGATAATTCGGCTGTTGAGCATCAAATTAATCAACTCGCCAAGTGATGCATCCACGTTCAGAGCTGCCAGTGCACCAGCAATCGCAGATGAGTCGACGTTATTGACAGCGCCTTCTATGTCTAGGAATGCAGCCATTGTATACTCCTTATGACGGAGGGAATCCTCAATAGAGCGCGTTAGCGTGTGTAGAGCCGTTTCTACAGATTCCTTAGAGTAGGCATGTTGCGCCGTTGACAGGAATTTTTTGTCAATGCTTTGGCGTAAATGGATTTCAATCAGTCGTTCTAAAGTTTTTAGGAGAAATGATGAAAGACTTATCGGTCTGAGATCTTTCCTTTATTTTGATAAAGTAACTTTATAATTCATAAGCAATATCTAAAGCCCAAGATTGAGTTCAACCATTAGGTTGAAGTTGCCAAAAAAAAGTAGAAGAACATTTTTACGGTTTCGTTTTACGTGTGGCTATAAATAGGGAATTTCTCAACATTAACATTTGACCCTACAGTTAGGGATATTCTAGCAACAATTTTCATTTATTTGCTAAAGGGATTTTGGAAACTGTGGAGTCCTCGCGTAAACTGCCAGACTTAAGTTGGTTATTGGTATGGACGATCGTCTTTAATTAAACAGAAGGAGATACGACAGATAAGGAATGCCAATTAAAGCCGTTAAAATATTTCAAAAAATTCCCTTATTGTAGTATGTATTATGATTTCATCTGACCAAAGGGTATGCAATATTTGAAGGTAATTAAAAATGAATAAAGTATCTATTCGCACTATAAGGCATGCACTTTTGGAATCCATTCCTTTTCATTATAATTGAATTTGAATAAAACTAGGCTCAATAAAATCTGTGATGAGAAATGCAAATGCAAATTTTCACTTCTTGTTATCCTCGCATGCACAGAAATTCATTAGACATCCTTGAAAAATTTTCCATTGTACCCAAAAGACAATACTCGTGTATCTTTGACAATTCAAGCGAAGTACGTTTCATTTGGAACAAAATTGTTTCTACAAAAAATCGAAAATCTCATCTCTCATTGAATGGAATAAGAACTTGCCTCCAGGACTGCTTCACAAAAAGAAGAAACAAAAATATGTATTTGAAAAAAAAAAAAAACAAAAACAAAATTTGAGTGTATGTTTTTGAAACGAACAAACAACGGATGTTTAGGAAGAAACAATCCTATTCCAGCAATCAAAATATGTATATTTTTGTATCGGAAAGGAATTTCGTGCAGCGTGCCGTAAATATAAGATATTCACTCCTATCGATGTATCCATTCGGAACGAAATGTTCTCCGATTTGTACCTGCTGAGGACTACTTATTGTTAAACCAAGAAAATCGTGCAAGTTACCATTCCAGTTGCTTATATGTATGTACCTGTATGTACGTTGTACGATGCAGTTCAATACTGGTTAAGGAGTATCCTTTTGACGTGTCCTTAGACTATTTATATAATGCCGAACCAAAATTGTAAACTTGAAATTGTATGTTTGATTTTGTATATTTTAAGGAAGGAGTACCCATTATGTTCCATGTAACTCGTTGATCGAAAAACTTTGTCGCTGGTCGTTTATCCTATTTTGCATGTAGGCCCCACTACTAAGCCGCAATGTTATACAACATTTCTTACAGCCTCCTGGGTTAACTGCTATATGTGCGAACCCCTCTTATACCTGACAAAGAGCTTACTCATTGAAACACTCCAGTTCTCACCTCAGTCCTCTGCTGTTATTATAGGTAGTGTTTTGTTTCATTTTGTGCAACCGCTCTTACACTACACTTCTACTCTGTGTAGCTTGACAATGATATTGTGTGATGTGCAGTTGCAGCAACACTATGTCATTTGGAAGATGCTTGTGGTCCCAACCTATAGTATGGCAGCGTAGCTATTCACGAACTCAATTACCCACGAAAGGTGCTGGAGGGGAAGCCAGTTTATCCCAGAATAACAACTGCGTCAGCTTTTGAGAAGCTTTGTCTTTGTTCACCTTTTCATTATAATGCTGGTAGTCGTATTTCGTATAGTTGGGGTTGTGTGGTAAACAAAAAAATATGCAACGTACGGGAGCTACGGCCAGGTGAGGTTTATTCTACACGACATTGGTGTAGTCTACTTGGGAGTCTTTGTTGTAAATATATGCGGACGCTATTTTTGGGTTGTGTGCCAAGGTAGTACTCTAAATAGAATTCCCAAGGTGTGGGGCAATCTGTATAGATTAAAAAAAAACTAATTATTTTAAATTTCAAAGACGATGTTTTTGAATATGTTATATATTAATTCTTCTGTATCAGCTCTAGTTTTGGACAATAACGGGAGTGTTTTTTTTTGAGAAAAATAAGCACTCGACATGCAAAAATATTTAATTATTTAAAAAAAAATATACAAACTATGGAATTTTGCTATTGTATGATTTTCTACGGTTGTTTTCATGGGTGCAACTTCGATTGTGTGTAGCATGTGTGCAGCGACCCTAGAATCGTTCCCCCATAGTCCGAATATCTTGGGGGAATCTTATTGGCTAAAAAATTGAAAATTGAAAATAGAAAAATCAAAAGCTGAAATCTAGATGAGTCACAAATTTCCGAATTTGTTGGGCTGCTTTAAGCTTTTCCAAACGCAGATTCATAACAGCTCGTAGTACCTACCAGCACCTAGCTGTATCTTGAAAACTGGAGATGCAACAGAAAAAAAGTTAAATTTTGTTGTGCTGTGAATAAAAATAAATTCTTTCGTTAAAGGTAAAAAATAAGGAATATACGCAAATGGGGATTACACTTTAAATCAATCAAATCCAAAATCCACGAACTTTTCGTTTGACGTTTAGTTAATGCGCAACTTCATATAGTGCTGTTGAATTTTTTTAAAAGCTATTTGTGTTTTGTCTCGATGATGTGTCAATCATCTAACGTTCGTTGTCTAGTAAATAGCAATCCTTTGTGCGAAAATAACACTCACCACATTTAAAGCCGGCTATAAAAGAGACACTGAGGCATGGATGCATCAAGCTGATACTTTCAACCTCGGTGCTTAGTAGCATTTTATGAATTTACTCAACTTTTTTAAATCTGTTATACGTATACGCCCAAAATTTGGTGGTGAAGTAAAATGATATGCAGTATAAACACTATTTAAAACCTCAAAGCCTTGTGCTCCGTTTAAATTTTAAAAAAACTTGTGTCCGTTGTACTGTGCAAGGTTTAAAGCAGACTCCCAGCAAATTCTGGTACTTACTTGTTTGATGTTCAGTGCTTTCTAATTCCAATAATTTTATCCTTCCCGGCAGAGCAGTATAAATACCTATATTAATAAAAACAAAACTGATTTTTTTTTTAAATCATTTTTCTTTTATTGAACATAATAATATTTCATTATTCACCATATCAATATTTATAATAATTACTTTCTTTTGTGTATTTAAATTTAAGTTATCTCCATATAATTTTAGTTTAATCATGATTTTCCTTTTTTTCATATTTAACATTATTGACAAAATATAATAATAATTATTATAATTGCATCAATAAGAATACATTTTATTTATTTATTTTTAATTTAGCCAGGCGTATTTAGTTAAGTTGTGTTTGATGTTTTCCTTTATTTTTCCTGGATTTTATATTCTCAGTGTTAGTGTATGTGTGTGTGTTTATCATTTTTCTTTTCTTAAGTTTTTTTTTTCGTGCAAATGCAATAAATTTAGGATTAAGTTCTAAAAAAATGTTCATTCTGTTTCAGGACATCATGATCATATTTGAATTTATTTCCATTTTCTATATAAATATTAATAATGCATACAAAAATTTTGTTTTTTTTTTTTAATATTTTTCTTATTATTTTACGACTGCAAAAGAAAGTAGTGTCTGCTTTTTAGCTATTTGCTAAATTTAATTATGATAATAGATTAAGACTATTACTTTCGAAAATATTGTTTTAATTTTTGTTAATTCTTTTTCTTATTTGGCTTTTTGTATTTAAAATTGCTTTAATCTATATTTACAAAAATGCAAAACAGAAAGAACAAATGACAAAGGAAATTATATATATATCTATTTCAACCCATCACCATCAAACATTTATTTTACTTAAAAAAGTAAATTTAATGAAAACAAAGGAAAACAAATCAAGGAAATAACACGTTATCGTCTTTTGATTAGTTATTTACAAGTGTTTTTAGGTTGTATATATAAATTTGCATGTTTTTACTTTAAGATTTCAAACACTACCAAGTTGCCTTTTGTTTTTGTTTGTTCTTTTTTATAATGGATTGGACAGAATAGCTAGAACGTATTTTTAAAATACGTTTATTTTTTTTCAATAAACATATGCGCCATTTTTTTTGTTTTTGTTATAATAATGTTAAATTTGTTTCGTGTTTTAAACTTATATTTTATATATTTTATTATTAGCTAAGCGTTAGTTAAATAATTTACTTTCATTTTATTTTAAATTTAATAATATTGGATGGCGGAATGTTAACATTTTCACAAAAATAGTGTTTTTTTTTTTACTTTCACTTTTTATTTTTTTACTTAATATACATGTATGTATATATTTATATATACTTGTTTTTCCTTGCAAGTAGGGTTTTCTGTTGTTTGTTTTATTTTTCATGATTGTTGTAGAGCCTAACAGAAAAAAATGCTAAATAATATTTAAGCTATTTTCTTCGGTTGTGGTAGACTTTGACAAAAAGAGAAAACATCAATGGATGGAATAAAAAATGCAGCAGCAAGTTGTCTGAGACCGCGCAGCGAAAAGACGTTAAGTAGCTGAACAGTCAAGGGCGGAACAAATTATATAATATATAAAGAGGGACGTAAGATTGATGTTGGACGAAGATGAGGGCGGGAAATTGAAAGTACGAGTACTGTTTATTTGGAATGGTCACTTTGGATGAGGTAAGTACAAAGTTGCCGATATGAAAAATGTTGAACTGATCCAGTAGGTAACATTAGGGTCTGTGGAAATGTCGCTGGTCTTTCTACGATACGCATTCTATTTTTCTTTACATCATTTCACTAGTAAGCCTTTCGTTAGAAAAAGTTATAATCGATGCTTGTTCAATTTTTATAGTTGACGCAAACTTTCAAGAGAAAGCATTTCAAAAAATTAAGTTTTTTAGAGTAGACTATTGTCTTATAAGTATGCAGCATAAGGCTCAGGCATTGGGCCTGGCACTGATCAATATTAATTGTTTACACTGCTGTTTTCATGTAAAAGCTTTATATTTATAACGTGTATAAATGTGTGTTTCGAATGTTTAACTTTCCCAGGATATTAATATTATTATAGTTTCTTTATAAACGATATAAGGCCCTCCAATACCTCTTCGAGACTTCTATTAAGAATGTGCAACTGATTGAATATTTCAAATATGCGACAAACCGTTTTCAACAATATTTACCCATGTTTTTTTTAAAAATATACATAGTTGAGTATGGGAGACTCACTGTTTGAACGATTCAAGGCCCAAAACCTGGGAAAATTCTTTGCTATGAAAAGTTCCCGTTAAGGCAGGATAACTGCAGGTATCGTAGCAGTCTTCATGTGTCAAAACCACATTTCAAATATAACATTGGATATATGAGCAGTAGATTACATATTAAATCCACAGCCCTTCAATTTAAAACAAGCAAAACATTTGAAAGTTCAAGATTATACCATACGAACTTATAAATCAGGCCAACTTATAATCCCACATGTCCATAATTCCCAGTAACACCATTCCACATCTTATATAGAAAAATCTATCAACACAAAAAAATAATAATTTACAAAACAAAAATATCCTTCATATTTAGTTTAAGACTTGTTAATTCCGCAACAAATTAATTTTATTAAAAAAAAAAAATATTTTTCTTTTAGCACAATATTTACATCATAAGTACACGGTTTTTGGTTTATCCTCCAAAGACATGTTTTTCACTTTTTTTTTTTTACTCGCACTTATATTTAAAATTTCCTTTTTATATGAAAAATATTTTTATGATTTTTTTTTTGTTTGCTTTATTTTGTTGTTTTTTTAATGAAATCTATCAACGCACTGCAGCAATATTTATACTCTTAAGCGAGAGCACTAAGTTATACACTTTTCCTTTTATTATTTTTAATTAATTTTCATTATGAACCAAGCGTCTATTTATTTATTAAAAAAAAAAATCTCTTTCATATCAAACGAACGAACTTATGTTAATTTTCATTACTTTTTTTTCTTTTCTACTAAATTTGTTAGTTTCTGTTATTTTTCATTTATTAATTATAAGTCAAAATTTTTATTTTATTTACTTCTACGTAAAATACTTTTGTTTTCCTCCTTTGTTTTGGTTTTTGCTAATTAAGTATTTTGGCCGCTGTTTGCTTTTTTTTTTCATTTGAAAAACAACAAAGGAAAATGTTAAAAAGACAATTGTTGCTTCCCTTTGCAGCAATTGCAAAAAATTAATGTATTTGTAGAAAAAAAAAATACATTAAAAGTACATAAGTTAAACGAAAAAAATAGTCCATATCTACGTTCTACAATTTCTAAGGTATGTTAGTTATACTAGAGTTTTGCATTAAGTACTTCGGTGATAAGAATAATAATTTTGGCTTCACTATGGAGATGTAGTATGTTGTAGATGTTTGACAGTTTTGTTTGGTTTTCTTTTTCTTTTGTTGTTTTTTTTTTTTTTCTTTGTATATTTTCATAGGTAGTTTCAAGTTTCTGTTTTCTTTTTCTTGTGTCAAGTATTTGAATTGGTAAGTACATTTTATTTAGTTTAGTGTTACCTTGAACATCTGTGAAATATTCCATACGTACATTAGTAACGCTGTTGATATTCATGGTGCCACCGATTGAAATCGATGTGGAATACGATTATTGATCCTGTGGAAAGACCCGCAAGTAGATATCTGAAAGGAGTTAAAAAAGGGTTTTGCTAGGGGTAAGATAAACTTGAACGCAATTCCAAAAACTACAGGTATTCGGGGTTCCAGACACTGTTGGCAATAAATTTTGGTCTTTCTTGAAATAAAGTACACGACTGGGTTAGGCGAAATTTTCTCTACCATTCCTCTAATGCTCAGTTCTTTAAGGTCATAGACTCATTTCAATTTGTTTGAAATGAGAACAAGCCATTTCTGCTGTTTGTGAAAAATTGAACCTATACGGACTTGACGTAGGAAGTGTGTCCAAAGCCACGTCTTCTACGATAACCCGACCAAATTTTGAACTTTTTATCGAAAGTCAGTTTGAAGAAAATATCAAAACAGTGTACATAAAGGAAACTTCCTCTTTAGAAAAAAGTCACATTGCAAACATGCGTACATCAAATTAAATCTGCTAATAGAATGAAGATCAATACTTACTTTTGATCGTGCGTAAGTGCCAACGATCGGATGCCAGCATTACAGGCTGGGAATGCGTACAGTGGGGCCAAATTGAAAGTTCTCCAGACCTCAACGATACCACGATCACCGGCAGTCATCAGATATTCACCATCACGCGACAAAAGCATGCACTGCGAATGAAAAAAGCAAAACGTAACAAGTGAGTAAATTTTTAAATACGTTCGTAAGGAAGTCAATGAAAGACCGACTAAGATAGAAACGTTTTAAGCTTACCTGCAAATTGTCATTGTGCGACTCGTGCCGCAGCATCTTGCCATTGATCGTGAACGCAGCCACATTGCCCTTATCATAGTTGACGACAATGAAGCCTTCACGTGACATCGCAATCAGCTCAGGCGAATAGAAGTCCGAGGGGGGATCCAACGATCGCAGAAGGTCACCAAATGTAGTGTGAATCAGAACGGGACCATCTGAAAGTGGACACCACTTAGCTTGGGCACAAACAAAACAAATTTCCAACTCACTTATCGATCCAGAAACTACCAATCCCAATTCAGCACTGATCACAACCGATGTGACAGCCTGTTCGTGGCCTGTCAACGTAGCCCTTGGGGTCGGAACGTCACCCTCTCCCACGATACTCTGGGTTCTTGCGTTCCAGTGCCACAACAGCACAGTACAATCTGCCGATCCAGATGCGATATAACAGTCCGAGGTGATATTGCACTCCGATCGTGAAAGGCAGGTTACGACGCCAAAGTGCCCAAAGACGATTTGAACGATTTTAGCTAGAGCAAGGACCAATATGTAACCCAAAAGGAACCGAGGTAACTGGAGGAGCAACTTACCAGCTTCGGTGGAGAAAACCCTAAAACTGTTGTCCCAGAAGCCACAGGCGATCAGAAACCGACTGTCCACAGTCGTCACAAAGCAGTTCGATCGAATCTTCAACATCTGACTGAAGTTGTCGCCCAAGTGGCGCCGATTCATTGGATTGTTGTGTCCCGTGTTTTGTGTAGCTGCTGGATAGAGAGAGAGAGAGAGCGAGGGGGAGGGGAGGTGGGGAAGAGAGAGAGAGAGAGAGAGAGAGAGAGAGACACAAATGGTATCAACAGATCGGGAAGAACGTAGCATTTGAAACTTACATAAAACCGGATCCATGGTTAGCGGCAGATTGGAGCCCGGCGTTTGCGTGGATTCCGCATAGCTCGGACTCTGGACGGATGCGGTGTAGTTGCAGTTCCATCGGTTCACAGCAAACTGGTGGCCCGCAGTCACCGTCACCACGGACGGCAACGACAACTGCGGATACGTATTCGCCGAGATGTGTATGATCGGAGAGTTCAAATGGAATTTCATTGACATGCATACATCGTCGGGCATGGCACTGAACATCATCGGTGACAGGTGCATGGCGGAGCTACGTGGAGGATGTGGTTCCATCAGCAGTTGGCTCGGCGTTTGGCCAAAGTTGCGAATCTGATTCTCGACTGCCTCGCGCATGACTGGATCCGCGATCGCCTCCAGCTCTACGCTGCCTTCATATGTGAGGTAGTAGAAGACATTTGTAGCCCGCACCGCTTCGGGACCGCGCTGTTTATAGCCGAAGATCAAATCGATCCACTGATGCAGTTGACACGAAACGAACTCCGATTCTAGTGCCATCCTATTGATGCGAACAAACTCCTCGGGGGTCTTCGCCCATGGTGGCAGCTCGACATCGGAGACCAGCGAGCCGTCTTCCCGGTGGCCGAGCCTGTAGCTTGAAGAGTTATAGAACATTTCGGGCAGGAAATACCACTCCGGGATCAATTCCTTCACATCGGAGGTATCGCGTTGGGCGTTCTTCCATGACAGCGAAACCGAGGAGAACAGCCGGTCGGGGTAGTCAAATTTACCGCCCTGCAGGGCTAAGAACATCGTGGTGAAAGGCTCCACACGCACCAGCCAATTCAGAGTGAAGCTAGACGTGGAATAGTGAGTGCCATAGTGAAATGGTGGAATTGTATCGTTTTCCCAACTCTCGTAGCGTTCCTCGAAGTACGCGCGTCGACTGGGGTTCAGTGCACCAATTGGCTTCGACAGATCTCTGTAGTTCGAAGGCTGGCTAAGGTCGAGGTCCTTCGAATCGTAGTTGGTGAGCACCCATGGGAATATCGGATACTGATTGAGGTCGTTATATGTCCGCCCAGCTATTGTGTTCAGAAACATCAGGTATTCAAAGTTGGAGATCTCACGACGCTGCCACTTCTGTGTCATGTTGGAATTGCGCATCAGTTGTCGCGGCGACATCATCGACGCGCGCCTGGTTTGTGGAATTCCATACTTGATGCCCACTCCAACTCGAGGCAAAGCCTTGATGACTTTCTTCACCGTGTGCTGGTCGGGGAAAGCGAACAAGATCGACGTCCGACTGGCTAGGAAGATTTCCAGTGCGACATTCTGCAGGAGATACCTGCGCGAGAAGATCGCCCGCACTTCGGAGAAGTACCACTTGCCGTGCAAATGATCGCAATACTTGAGGACTTCCGGTTCGATCTTCTGGAAATCGGGGTGATCCTCGTCGACCTCGAAAAACATCTCGGTGCTGGTGATTGATACCGTTCCTGGTGCTACCAGTCCCGGGGCGATCAGTTTCGCCTTGGTACTAATGTTGACCGGTCCAGTCAGATCCAAATCTAGTTCGCGATCCTCGATCAGCAGCTCGGCGTCATCTAGCAAATCCGTGGAGTGTTGTGATGACTGGTGGGATCGTGTAACAGCAATCTGGGTATGGAATTCGTCGCGAGTTTGCATAATCGCATCCTCAGGGCCGCCGTTTTCTATGGCGGCCTTCAATGTCGCCTGCGGGTGACTAGATCCTCGGGGGTTCTGCACCATGCGCTTTCGCCGACGAGCGTCGTCCTCCCATGCGTCGAGTTTCCAGAACGTCTGCTTGACGACACTGCCACTCGACTCGCCCCAGGCTCCGTGCCGGTTGCACATGATGTTGCGGACTTTCTCCAGCAGTCTGCTTGCGATTACATTGTCCCTTCGTCGTGCGGCAGTGATTAAATGGTCACACATGCGTTCCTCTTCCCTGCGCTCCAGCAGCGTCTGGGCACACTGCGATTCGAAATCGGCGTGCTTGAGCACGTCATCGGCGCGCATGCGATTCAGTATGAACTCGGCTTCGTTGGCGACCCGCACAATGTGATCTTTCATGGCGTGCGAAAGCAGGCGACCCTCGTTGATGAGCTCAATGAATGCCAGGCCAGCGTGCTTCTGCAGGCTGTTCTGCCATTCCTGCGAGCACAACAGCATCACGAGTTCCACAACAGAGTGACTGTTTTTGAAGGTAGTGAGGCCTTTGCCTTCCATCAGCAGCTCCTGGCCATGCGAGCCAACCAGTGTCTTCGAGAGGAATGGGGCAAAGTCGACCATGATTTCCCGCAGCAGCGGACACACGGGTCCAAGAGCGATCTCCAGTTTTTGGGTTAAGCTAGCTTCGCGGGATGGTGTCGTCATTGGCAACTGGCCCACCAGTGGCGGCTTTATAGCCAGCTCCTCAGGCCGCGATCGCTGTCCCGACGACGACGAGCCACCGCCAAAGTTGTCCTGTGGCACGCGTACAACCGAAATCTCCGAGTCGGGCTTATCGCCACGCTCCCCACTGGGCACCAAGTGATGAATGTTACCCTCCATGTCGCGCATCTTATCGTTGGCGTCCTCATTCAAATTGACATCGGTCCAACTCTCGTCGTTCGAGTTGCTGGGCTTGTTGTCGTCGACCATGATCTCGCTGGACGACTCCACCTCCTGCACCTCGTTCTCCGTCGAGTTCATATTCAGAGAGGCCGCATCCGAGTCGACGCTCTAAAAAATCAAACAAATCAAAAGGCAACTGGTCAGAAATGTAATATCAACAGTGCTGGCTAAATATCCGCAGGTGTAAATGTGTGTGGACAATCAAACAAAACACGAGCAGCACGCAGTGATGAGAGCGATTCAGAGAGATTCACACGGAAAAATCATTTTTTTCATTGCAGACCATATGGCCCTCTGAAATTATGTGTGTTGGTGCGATTTACTTGACTAGTATGGCAATTACCTTCGCATAGTGGTACTGTGAGTGAGTATAGGTTTTTTTGTTTCTATCTATCACCGACACGAAGGATGCGGTGAAGCTATTCAGTGCATGAGCGTTTTGGCCGTCAAGTCAAACAAAAAGCAAAACTTAAATCAAAATCAAACGAAAACATTCCACACAACTAACGCACACATTCATTGACGCATCAAGGAAGTATAGGTACAGAGTCATAAGATGGAGAAAGGACACTACAATCAGAATGATTTTCGTCCTAACGAATCGGAAACACGAAAGAAGCCCACCCTCGAATCGAATTTATAATCCTTGCGGTGCGAGGTTCATTCACGGCGATAGTAGATAATACCGGATATCCTTTTGTTGGTTTGGTGTCGTAAATAAGTACACACCAACACTGCAAGACCAAATTACTCTCTCGAGACGTATTTATTCCTCAATTTATATGCGGCTTGGGCCTGTTTGGCCCGAATCCTTGTCCGCTTGGATATGGTGATAATTAAAAAGGATGAAGCAGGCGATTTTCGGTTTAATTTTCGGGTTTGATTTTATGGGATTTAATTGGACCCCCGGCAGGCTTATTTGGACGATGATTTTCAATTTGGGGTTAACACAAGAGGGAGGCGTTCTTGGTGTTGGAGTTCTCAGCGGATTTGTCAGAAACTAAAAACCAAACAAACACACTTCCTTCTATTTGGGTTTCCCTATTTGACTATTAGTTGTTAAATGGAAACCAAAATACACAATGTATTTGTTTTACGCAACGGCAAAGCCACTATGGCAAATAGTGAGGATTTTTTTTCGAGTGAAAAATCGTTAAATACTCGAACCGGCAAAATCAACATTTGCTGTATCCTCTGGGTCTGGGATGCGGACGTCAGTGCAGTTTCTTTTTATAGAATTTTCCATCGATAGAATATCATTCACAGTCGGATGGCTGTGGTAGGTGTTTTCCATTTTCATTAGGCGAATAAAAAAGTTGAAATAAAAATGACGACAAAAAGTCAATGGATGGAGTTCTGACTTCTGAACAGCGGTTCGCATTTAAATGAATGCATACGGGGATGTGGGGTATTATTTCAACAATGCGACCGGGATTTGAGTTCGTAACAAATATAGGAAGCTCAGCAATTGAGGTTCGGCGGTGAAATTTGTACGCAGCTGCCTGTCGTGTATATGAATAATACATTTTGAAACCAAAGAAATATTGGGGGCATGTTGGAAAAACGTAGGCATACCCAATGGATTTATCAAGCAAAGTCCTGAGGCATGAATTTGCATTCAAACTGTTTAGAAGAAAATTGAACGAAGATGTCATCTGGGGTCATTTGACACCACTTATGCAACTCATCGATGAGGCCATAAAGGACACAATTGTGCAGGGTGATGAATGAGATTCCATATTCTTATTCGATTAGCAGCTAAAGAACAGTGTAGAGTTCTTCTATTTCAACAACTGGTTGCTGATTGTCGAAAATCATTCCTTGGTGCTTTTACGCACTCTAATCAAAGAGAGGCCTTCAAACACGGTTCGCCAGCCAGGCCAGCAGGGTCCTCAGATATCTGGCTCCAATAAGGAACATTAAGATGGTTCTGGCCCAGACTTGGAAGACTGTTTTCCCCTTTTTATTATCAGAAGTTTTTTTTTTAAATCCCTCTTTTTATCCCCCAAGTAAAATGTGCAATTGTTTTCATATAAATAAAACAACTTTAACAATCTTAAAATAGGAATATAAAATAAAAATATACATTTTATACAACAATTTACTTTTCTATTACACATAATAATAATAAAACGAGTGAATGCATTCGGATATACAATAATTCTTGTGTAAATGTTCGATGGGTCTTTTTCTATCATGTTCAATATGAAGAATTCATTCTATAAATTTTTTTTCTAAAGATTATAAGTTTCAATTTTATTTTTAAACAATTTCATTTAAAAAGTGCTAAAATTTGGGATTCGCCACTCAATCAGGGATCACTGTTCTGATCGCATTCCAACCTAATGCGTGGTCTCCAAATGGATAGCGAAACGTCTGCGAAAAGGCAGCGGAAAATAATTTGTGGAGAGTTCCGTCAGCTGCTGCAGAAGTACCAGTGTTGCCATGACCGGCTACTTATCTCCGATTTGGCTCCTTAAAATTTTCATTTTGGAAATATCCTAATTTAGACCATTTACTTTAAGGTTTGGTGATTTGTAGGCTCCTTAGGTATTTATAAAAAAAATGCATGCTTCAATTGCGAACGCACTCTTTACGTACATTTTCTTTTGCTTTTTTGACGACATAAACTTGATGGTTGAATTCAATCTTGGTCTTCAAATGTTGCTTATGAATTACAAAGTTAGTTTTACAAAATAAATTAACAAATTTTCTTCAAATTTTCTAGAAAAAGAATTTCAATTTTTTTTTCGATCGAAGCACTTTTTCCGATCAACTTCTCAGTTCAAAAAAAAAAAAAAAAAACATTCCACTGAAATATTTAATTTCTTTATTGTTCCATCTGTCAGGGATTTTGTTCTAACGGAATCCAATCAGTGGTAGTTAATTTGTTTTAATTTGTTTTAATTATTTTCGAAGGGAACATTTTTTCTGACAGAATTTTTGCTTGACCCTCTATTTTTTAAATAAACATTGTCGTCTTTAAAAGCAATTTAATCAGAATAAGTGTGCCAATGAATTACAAAAAAAATGTGCATTTTTAATATTCACATTTCAGTTTGGGTATTTTTGGCACCAAAATTTTCCAATTTGGCTGCACACCTCTTATAAAAGCTGGCAACACTGCAGTACAAATGTACAAATAATGTCAAATTTTCACAGGCAAACAATGTCCCGGACAACAAACATTTGCGAAAAGAGATTGGAGAATCGTACCAAGCAATCTACTACAATTACCCAAGTTTCCACAAACAGCTGCGTACTGCAAAACGAAAAGGAGAGCGAAATTTTTCGTTCATGTTTTCGTTGTGCTACTTTTGTGTGGGGTTTTTCGTTTCGGATCATCTGCATACTACGCTTAAGGTGGGAACTTCCTTTGTTGGAATAATAAACGCGGGAGTCTGGCAAAACTGTTTAGGTGTTTTGGGCAAATTTGCTGCTGAACCAAAAATATGTATCAACCTCAAAATCCTTCTCTTTGAGAAAAAAACAGTACTCAAAGCAGTGCATTACCTGTTAAAGAAGTATGTACATTGTCAAGGGACAAAATGCCTAAAATGAAAGCCTCATGATGGTATTCATCAGAAATTAAATTCAATCCAAGAGACAAAAAGAATTATTTTCCCAACTGTTTCCATCCATCATCATCCAGCTCCACTGAAATTCGGAATTCATTCCCGCTAGCTATTTCGATTCAAAACTGATCCGACATTTATTTTTCGCCATATATTCTCGCAACCAAAATGCAAATACCCAAACGAATATATATCGATTTGAGTGACTGTTGGGCTGATGTTATTTTTTTTTTATTTAATTCAAAACAGTGATAAATTGGATGCCAACTAAACTCGTACACAAAATAGTTATGCCATTCACAGATGCCCTACTACACAAAAACGTAGGTGAGCGCTCACCTTCCAATTATGCTCCGTTTCCATGGGGGAATATGTGTGGTTATATGGCTTATAGGGAAGCAGCATTAATTGAGCGATGCCAAAGAAAAGTTGTTGAAACAACTCTTTCTCGTTATTTGTAGAATTCGGTTACCTCAAATTTGAAAAAGTTCCTTTCACGCATATATGTCTCTTCCCTTTGACAGGAACTTATTGCATGAATAGTTGGAGTTGCAAATGAAATATATTTATAGTTTAGGTATGTGTGATATTTTTTTGCAAAAAGGTAGATACTAAAATTTGAAAATCTTGACAATATAATTGGAATACGGTTTTTTCAAAGCAATACATAATTCGTATCGAATTGTTTTGAAAATATTGTCGACATCATCCCATTCACAGCAGTACTGGAATTTGTAGAATGCTTTGGTTGTTCTAGAGTTAGCCCAGTGGTAGAAATTCTATCATTCTTTTCGAAAAAATATCAAAGTCAGCATTGCGTCTGTGAACAATCTTCTCAACAAAAACAAGCGAATATGTGGTTTTGAGGGCAGTGAAAGTGTTTCTTAACTATTTCCCTTCGCCTATTTAGATTTAAATTATAATCAAAAGGAGTAGTAACACATGCACATATATAAAAAATATTTCAAAAATCCATTCTCTTTGAACCCGGAACAAAGGCTTTAGGTAGAAGAAATTTCAGGTGTAAAGGCAGACGTCGAGGACTAGAAAAAAAAAAACAAAACAGATATTATGGCAGAAGTACCCATATTTCAATACCAATGACAATGAACTCCATTTTTATGTCTAGAGATCCCATCGTAAAGTTTATAGGCCGTCTTGGCGAGATGAAACTCTTTGCAATCGTAGACAAACTGGAAGGTTTTTGAAAAAAAAACTTGAGAACGACAGATTTAAAGAGTTTCGAGTAAGGGGGCGTGGCAACCACTATACAAAAAAAGTACGCTTTCAACACAAACGAGTAAATCTTAAAATGTAACGAACTCTGTATCTTGGGCCTTGTAGCAAGCAGTTTCGGTTACGATTATGTACCAAACATTTTGCATGCCGACGGTTTCGGAGGATGTCGTGTGGCGCCTCAATCTGTCATAAGGTAAAGTGAACTCAAACATGGTTATTGGTGAAACGATAAATTTAAAACGTCCATTGCAATGAACATGAAAGCCTAACACTTTAAGCCATCAAAAAAAAAAGTAGCTACGCCAATGCACTTGATAACCAAAGTCGATATGATATGAAAGATGTGAAATTCCAATGGTGTATTGGGTAACCATGTTTGCCTCTGACCTCAGGAGTGCCGAAAGTTCGAACCACAGCGAAACGTCGTATAGGAAGAAGTTCTTAGTTTCTTCAGCAACCGTACCGGAATTCAGGACAGAGATCTCAGACTTCGAAGCCAAATTTTAGAAAGCTGGTTCCATAATGGGATACATAATAATAAATTTAAACTCTCAGATAACGGGGACTTACTCATAATTTCGGAGGTCTGTCCCTTGTCCGTATCATAAAAATGTTTAATTTAAAATCACAATTTTTCGACAGTCGCAAACTTTCTTTATGATACAAAACATGTTAAAGCTGTTGTAAAACTGACGAAAATATAGCGCATTGTCAAACTTTTAAATACTACAGTAAATGCATTTTTAAGAGTTTTCGAAAAATTGATAATTGATGATGATGTAATCTGGAAATTTGTCGAATACATACAGCTAGGCATTTTTGCGAAATATGTACAATTCTGAAGATTAATTATGTTCGAAACTGCATGCATTCCATCACGTGAAATTGTCAAAAAGACCCCCGTTTGTCGAACCTATCATATTGCAGAACCCACAAAAGTATGAACATATATGCCTGCTTTTTATTTTATTTTTTATTAACATTCATATTGTCCATTGTAACAGTTTCGTGTTTTAATTTGTGAGCTACCCGGTGTATGAGTTATGTCTACAAGACAATTGTTGATAATTGTGATAAAAATGTTATCGGCGCGCCAAGGAGAGAATGTTTCTTAACCAAGAAGTATAAAAATACTTCTCAAGAACAAAATTAGGTTACAACGATGACTCTTGCAATACAACAACTACTGCATATGTGCGTTAATGGTGGACTAAATGAACTTTAGTAAAACACAAATTTCAACTAACTAAAAGCGACGATCACATTTTTTAGTGGTGTTTATTTTTATCTAAAACTAATATAGACTGTGAAAAAGAAAACACAAAATTGAGACAAGAAAAAATAAACATTTAAAAGGGCTAGTCTTCAAATAAAAATAAACAAAAGAAAAAAAAATGTAAATTTAAGTAATCTGTACAATTCTTATTTCGTTTACCTTTGGTAGTTTTTTTGGTAACATTGGTTTCGGTGGCGACAATGGCTGCAGTTGAAGGATCTTACCACTCGTCGTTGTTATACCCATATTACTCTAACATGCAATTTATTAGTTTTTTGTTTTTATATTCAGTTAGTTTAGTAAATAGAAAAAGAAAGAACAAAAGAATTAAATTATCCTGAACCCCACTCTTGTTTTATGTCATGCAAAAAATTTCAATTATTTTCCATAAATTCCCAGTTATAATTAATTCCCATTTTGGTTTACTCCTGTAGTTGCATTTTGTATTTTGTATTTTGAAATTTTCCGAACAATGATGGAGATAATAATACCAGACAAACATAACAACAAGTTCACTCACCTTAATTGAAGGAGGCCCACTTGAATGGGAATCGTTATCTGCCAACACTGAAGGATTATTCTCGTCCACAACAATGATTTCATAGTCACCATCCTGAATCGTTCGTGAACCTAAAAGGGGAGGAGCGAATTGAGATACAAACAAAAAAGGATGTAAATACATTTTATACATATTCATTGAAATGTTTTTTTTTAAAAACAAATGTTAAGCAAATCGAAACAAAAGGATTTTTTTCGATTTTTTTTTTAATCCTTTCGATACACTAATTGGAGTTACAAATGCTTGCAATTAAACAGAAAATAAAATCAAATAATATTCGCTGGAAGTATCTGCCTTTCCTATCATTATTTAAAGTGTGTAATAGTGTATACAATATATATATATATTTTTTAATAAAGTAAAACAACAAACAAAGAAGCATTGAAACATTTTTTTTTTAATAAACTAAAATTAAACCAAAAAAATTTAAGTTGTGTATAATGTGGAGTAAGCTGACATTTGTTTTGATTGAATTTTCATGTGTGTATATATTTTTGTCTTCTCTTTGAATTCTATTTCGAAACACATCACTAGTTTTTGTGTTTTGAGAATTTAATTTGATTGAGTATATATTAGGAAAAAAATAACATTAAAACCAAAACAACTAACAATGACAGCGGGAACGAAAATTGAAGGAAACGAAAAATAATTTTGTGTGCAACAAAGCAAGGCAACATAAAATAAGCTGAGTCTTAGAGGTTATTTTACTATTATTTATTTAACTCATATTTTGTTCAAAGTAAGAAAACTGAAAACAGACACAAAAATTAACTACTTCCCGGGGAACTAGAACATTTATTTAAAAGAAATGTCACTACGATACAAAGAGATAGAGTAGGTCAATTTAAATAAAATCAAATAAAGATAGGATTGATGCAAAGAATTTAAGTGGAAATGTCCCTTTGGTGTTAATAAAACCTGGTTATCATAGTCAATTGTAGGTATATAATTAAGGCAGGCTGGTTAGGAATACATTTTCATTTGAAATATGTAGGTGTATCGATCTGTGAACGTCTGTATAGCAAACAGTTTTCATAAAACGGGGAAGTCTTCTTTTAACCGATAATGTCTCTTAAAATACTTGTAGCACAAAACACAGTGTCCAGAAATAAATGTAAGAGGGAACTTTCAACTGTATCAACTGAAACCCTGTGAGCAGATCACGTAAGGCGATGATCATCTGGACCATATCATTTTTGAAATTTTGATGACCACAAACAGTTGTTCTCAGGCCGATTTATTTTTAATTATAGTAAGTTCTTCACAAATTTGTGGAGAATGAACTAGATAAAGCTCTCAAACTTGCAATTTTTCCAGGAAGTTGATAGGTTTTGAGGTCTATCGTTTGTAGGATAGTGCGGTCTCAAAAGTTAGGTCATTAGGGTCCTGCTTTTGATTAGGACTGGTGAAATTACAGTGCTCAAAAAAAGTGTTATAAAATTCGTACGGAACTGTATTCTGTGATGCTGAGCATGAACGCTTCTTGTCCCCTTCTCAAACATTTTCAAAACAATTTTATGTTACTCCAGTCGATGAACCCGATTAAAGAAAGGACCATTTCAAAAACAAAAGCGACTTCAACTTACTCATGCCCATTTCTAATATTGTATGGAACTACTATTTTATGCCAAGTTCGAACAGCTGAAGTAAGAAACTTTTATGGGACGGTTGGGTTCACGAATGCGTGCGATACGTTCGCGAGAGATCTCGCAGTCGAAACAAAAACCTTTAGATGTAGTTTGTGTGTTTTCGGGGAAACGAACTCGAGACCCCTAAGAAGACGAGACACTGACGCCGATAGGAGTCTGTCGACGTAATTACACTGAAACAAGCAAAATAAGTCAAAGGTTATAGATCGATTTTCCCACCGAATTTCTGAATTTAAGAACGCATCTTAACATTTTCTAGTGACTTTGAGAAGTCGCAGATTTACTTCCCACTGTACGAAATTTAGAAATGAGTTCAATGCGAAATTGATGCATACACTATTTTATGTACAGGTGACAGTTTAAAGTTCGGCTTCTGGAATGTGGTGTACAGAAGGAAAATAAATATCTGACTTTAATAAAACGATTTATATTTGTTTTATTTGCATCAGACAGGACGAGAATTTAAAAAAAACAAGCGTAAAATGTTGTATGCTTTAGAGCAACATTTTATTTGCACTGAACACACACTCATTCTGACTGAAAATTCACCCTCAATCTCTTTGCACGAAAAAGAATTCCGCAAAAACTGTCACTTCTCGCAACACTGCTTAATCAACAGAATAAATAACTATAATTAAATATTCAGGAACCTCTGCGCTACGTTGAAAAGATCCAATTTATAGGTCAATTCGTAAAAAATTCAGATGTGAATGCGAATGCTAGTATTTACTCTCGAGTTAAGTTGATGTCGTCCCTTTCATTATTCCGTGTCGCACCCAACTTAATTAACCATTTTGTGGTATTGAGCATTGACAGAGCGACAGTGTCGGTGACAGGGTACATTTGTTTCACAAAATGAATGGAGCCTTTTCGACGGCGTGCCTCGGTTGGTTAACTATATATAATTTACTTTAGCCTAGTCATTCATTAGAGTACTAGGCGATATGGAAAAGACTTTTCGCTAAATTGAGGTGATGTTGTGAAGTATTGAAAGGTAGCAACAGCCATTTGTTATTTTCAGTGGATAGAGGGTGACATTGACAGCAACTTGTTTGATGATTTTTTGAGAAGAAAACTTTTTAAAAAAAAAAACACGTTTGATCGCTGGAAAGTAGAGAGAGAAGATATTTCCTAGCAGAGGGTACGGTAACCAGCCATACGTAACGGAATTTGCTTCGTATGTTAAATCGACTTAAATCTGTGAAAGTATAGCTCGTTCATTGAAGTTCAGTCAAAACCAATCAAATAATTTTCAGCGAGATATGAACATTTACCCAAATGTTGTTACTTTTCCTTGTCGTTGTTTAATCATTTGCAAATAAAAAAAAAAAAAAAAACAAGATGGCAGCACTAATGGGCGGACCACTTGTGGGAAATTCAAAAATTTTAAATGATGAGTGAATTTTTCGTTTTATCTGACTGACGGTGGAGGTTCTTTGAGGACACGGATTAAAAACGAAGTATCAGAATTTTCAAAATTCCAAATAGTTGCGCGGATGACTTCTGCCGTTCATAGACGTAGTTAAAGACCCACACCAAATTTGGTACTTAATTTAACTCCAACCTAATCCGCAAAATAGTGAACGCAGTAAATCGAGAACTCGTACTAAATTTTGCTCTCCAACAATTTGTACCGAGTTGCAGATTCCTGACAATCATCTGATGTCTAAGCCCATCGATTTGACTCTATTCTGAATTTGAAATTCTGACCAAAGTTTTTTCTTTTTGAGATTTGAAAGCTCTTCAATTATAAAATTCGACCCGACGAAGAGCCGACCGCTTTTATTGCAACTTTCAAGTTTTATATAAATTCCGACCAAATGTGAACCAAAAAATCTAGTCTCGTATCAGTTTAATGTCAAATTGGACCATAAATAGTGAAATTTTGTGACATTTTCTCTTCATCATTTTTAATTTTTACTTTTGCACTGAAAATATGTCTCAATCAGTCGTTTTAAGTACCAAACCAAACCGTGGACCACTTTGAAATCGTTTGAAAGTGCTGCGCTCTAGCAAGTATCCTATCAATAAGAAAATTCCCATGTATACGCTTAAGTACCTACTACCTAACTACTTTACGAACAAAGGTAGATACGCAGCTGAATAATCCATACAATAGACCAATAGTAAGCGATAGGTCTTCTCAAATCAATGTTCAGCAATTGATACCTGCCACAATATGGTCTATCCAACACAGTAAACAAGGTATCCAAAACAAGAGTGTTCCCTTATCACAAAACCCCTCTAAGCACGACGTGTGCGTTTCATACATAGACGCGGACACTAATTAATCCTCCAGGTTCACAGTGTCAAATACTATATCACATCACGTACACATTTCCAGCATCAAAATTTGCATGCATAAATAATTATAATTATCCTAGATGAATATTGACACAAATTCTGTACACATCTACCCTCAAAATAGGATGTTGAAGGGGGATTTTCATGAGTTACAGATGTATTTAATAATTTAATAGAAAATATTAAATAAAACTCGAAGAAAAAAAAAATTAACTTGTGTTGTATGTTTTGTGGTTTGTGTGTGGTGCTTCAAATGACATTTGACCTTGTTTCCAGGCACAGCGTGCATCGTGATAAAGCAGAAAGAAAAAAACGAATAACTTCTACAAAACATCACAGATACATAATTCGCTCAAACAAAACTGAAAATCGCCAAAAAAGATGATGTCTGCATCTATCCTCTCTACCTGTATTATGGCGATAGCGATAATTATTATTTATTCCATTGGTTGTCTTATAGTTCATCTGTCCGCCGCCACCACCCATTCCGTTGCGATTCCTCATCGAGTTCATAGCACCCGACGAAGGTGGACCGCCTACACCATTGTGCAGATGATGGCCTTCGCCTCCAACACCGTTAACCATCCCTCCGCGGAGATAGTAGTTATTCGTATTCGAAATGTCAGTTGAATAGTTATTCGAGCTGTGATTGTTGTGCATGTGATGGCCGCTACTGTTGTTCATCATGGCCATTTTCGTTGACGAACCATTCATCATGAAATGTTGCGATGACTGTTGTTGCTGCTGTTGTTGTTGTTGTTGTTGTGGTTTCATGTTATGATGGTGGGCATGATGTTGGTGTTGCGGTTGCGATGCAACACTCGACAATGATGACGATGAGGCTGGCTGCGACGATGAGGACAAGGACGATGATCCACCACCTCCGCCGGCGGGTGGTGATGAGCTATCAACAATCCCACCACCATACGCCGATGGATGGTAGTGCTGGTGATTGTGATGGCCTGCGATGGGTGGTGGCGGGGCTGCTGCACATCCACCAGCGATTTGTTGCTGCTGATAGTAATGTTGGTGATTGTTGTGCTGTTGTTGCATTGGGGGTGCATTACTAGGAGGCTGCTGTTGTTGTTGCTGCTGCTGCTGCGAGCCGGGCAAAAACTGCGGATACACATGGTGTGACCATTGCGGAAACAATGGCCGAGCTGTTGGTTCTAGCGATGATGAAACACGCGCGTACACATGAATACGGGAGCAAACGATGCAAAGAATGAAAAATCGAGGTGCATTTAAAGGTGGTGGTCAGGGATGATTTCAAAAATATAATACAAAATGGTGGTGTAAAATTTTGTGCGTTTCGTGAGAGAGAACAAAATTAAAAACACAACAAAACGTGACAAACATCGCGCGCACAAATATTTACATGTTTTTGATTTTTATCATATATATATTTACAAAATATACAAAAAAATGGTTGACAGTTGGATTGTTTGTTATGGTTTTAATGTTTTTTTTTTTTTTTTTTGATTAGAAACAAAAAATGTTTTTGTTAATTTTTAATATACGATTTAGTATTTTTTTTTTTATAGATCCGAACAAAGCAGCGTGAAAATAAATAAAAGAAAAAAAATGGGAAAAATACTCTCATTAGCGATACGGGAGGTTTTATTTGGTTAACAAAAAAAAAAAAAAAAATACCAAAGTAAAATATAAACTAAAATGTCTTTGATCTTAATAAATAAATTAATCCTCGCTTAACAACACATCATGGTTAAAAAAGAAACAACCGAAAAGGGTTTTAATTTTTCTTATATAGTTTCGTGTCTAGTTTGGATCTATTGTTTTTTTATTTAAGAGTGTGTTTTTTTTTTCAGTTTGTTAAAAATAAAATAAGTAATTAAAAATTCGTGGAAGAAACAAATGGGTTTAAACTTACCGGCAGCAGCTCCTCGTTGCATTATGGGTGATTGACGGGTAATTTGTGGTTCTGCAGGAGGTTCGAGGATATCCCTGTACTTGGAGACCATAAGAACCGAAATGAAGTAAACTATGGCGAGCGACAGGAATTGCGCTTGCTTTGTTTCCTCCTGTAAAAAGAGTTGATTTACTTAGACGGAGTTGCAAGGTGGGAGAGCAAGTAGATATAAACAGTGGGGATACGAAATGAGAAACTATTTCTCTATCAGACAGATTTCGCGGGGTGGGTTTTATTATATAATGTAACTTATGTTGGGCTGTAAATTTAAGAAGCCACGCGAGCACGCGTTGCGTTGTCCTTCCCATAAAATTTAAACTTTTTCAAACTGCAAGGTCAGACTACTGCACGAAATTGACTCCTGTTTGCACAGTTGCATAACAAAATACAGTGATTAAGAGATGGGATATATTTTATCAGAATCTGTTGTGAAGAAGGTTGGGTGAACAACCTACCCATGCTTACCACATTTCGGAAAAGCGTTTCTCATTTTAAGCACTCACAAAATGTGCCCCTTTCCAATTAACGAAACAAAATTATATTTAGCCACTTACCACATCACGGTATATCACTGCTCTCAGGCGATTAACGTCCATATCCTGCAAGAGCTTCTCCGGATCCTTGACCGGAGATAATTGACCTGTTATCGACTCAACGATATTCTGCAAGGAAGCACATACGGCATTTTCATTAGCAAGCTTCGTCTTCAAAAACGATGTACGCACATTTAAAATGTAAAGTGATTCCCCATCATGCCAACCCAAATACATCATTAGACACTACTCACCTTAGGTGATGCTTGCGCTCCTCGAATAAGTGCTTGTAAGTGTGCTGCACCTGGCACATCTCTTGCTATTCCACCCGCATTGTATCTCGTTCGTTCCTTGCATTCGAGACAATTGCGTACAGCACATGTACACACCAGACGCAGGCACTGCCTCAGAATACCACCACTTGACATGTTCTTCTCCGCCTCCAGCTCACCGAAATTCAATGAAGTGGCGAAAATTAACACATCAGCCATGCTGACCAAACGCTGCAGAAAGGACACAGCCACCTCGAGGGGCATACCTTGTGTCGGCTCCAGAACATCCAATTCGGACTGCATGACAGAAAGCACAGCAACGGAAGGATGAGAACAAGATTTAATCAAATATACCCCAGAATAGGCAATATAGCTATATACTCACATTTGGTGACGTTGCACTGGCCAACAATGGTAAAAGGCCACCACAGGCAATTATAAGATTATCGGCTAATTGAGAGATGAGATGGACAGTGTTAACAACGAAAATCGCATTTTCACTGGAATTAACAAAGTCCAGGACACTCTTGGTTGAATGGCTGCGCCACACCTGAATGTCTGTCTCCAGTGAGAAGAGGACATCGGACAGCAGACGCTGATGGATGTACGACCATTTGAATTCAGGTATACGGAACGGTGGACGTGTTGGTCCCGGACTGAACATGGGACGTGTTGAACCAGATTTCGTCCTTTTATTATTGTCTGTTAAAAAGAAGGGAGAATATTAATGAGTAATTAAAACCTAGTAAATGTGGGTTGTTTTTGATTGTGTGTGTCCCTAGGATTTATGGCATTTTGATTGTTTCTGCCGGCAAGATTAGTCTGGGCGCATTCTTTATCATTCGAGAATAAAATCTCGACAATCGTAAATAAAATCTCTGGATCGCTTTGTTTTCACTGAGGATTTTACAGCCCCACAGTGTTCGGAACAGAATGCTGGCGTCGTTTCCGTGCGCATTTATATCGTTTTAATGTTCGGCTATAAAAGTTGAGTCACTGTTCGCTGCAGGATTTAATTACACCCTCTGATGTAATGGTGGTGCAGTGATTTTAAGCTGATTGAATGGAGCCATTTTGGGAGCTGGCATATGCAGTGCGCTTTGTTTTCAAAACTAATTTGATGGGGAAACGGAAGTACGATGTACGTGGATACGCGTAGGAATGGAAAGTACCTTCCTCAAGACTGCGATGCATTCGTGCTATATAGCTCAGGTCAAAGCAGTTGTCTCTGCAATTTGTCTTTGTCTTCGTCTTAGTTTAAGAAAAGGTTTGGTCCAGTCTTTTAGACAACATATGCATCTCCCGCTCTGGGTACCTTTTATTTTTACAAGCCACACTCTCACCTAATGAGTTCTGTACTACTACCATCGAATTCGGAGGTCGTTTTGTTGAAATTCTTGGTACTTTGCATTGAGCGCTTATTGAAATGCATATTCTCCTTAAGACAAGACTATACCGCTGGCGGAATCTGAGTTATATGTTTCATGTTCCTGTTTAGAAAACATATTTCATAAAGTTCGCCGTCAACCATAAAGATGAATAGTTGTTAAGAACATGTCAACCTCTAGTCTCACAGATGTTCCGTCCTCATATAATTTCTAAAAAGCCACATCGCATAGATATTAGTCCAGCAACAATGTCGCACATAAATGCGCGCTATACACAAAAAATGGTATCCCTCAACAACAATTTTTGGAAAACAATACGCAACTCACTTTTCTATGGCTCAAACAAGTTTACTTGATTGGCAAGTATTAAATCGCACATGTACGCTTCAGTAAAGTCCGATACGAAAAACAACCAAGTTAATGTTCAACACTAGACCTAACTTGTCATCACCAGTCACTAGCCTGCGTTCATCATATGTGCGCAAGACCTAAAGAGCCTAACTACTGATCAGGGCTACAACAATGTCTCCGACCAAGGAAGTGTTTATAAATTCACATTAAAAGAGCACACATTTTTGCGCTCACGTTCAACTATAAAGGACGACACCTATCCCCACACCAATTGAACATAAAACGGCATAAGATCTGGAACACCTAGATCTAAGCGCACACGGGTAAAATGAACTAAGCACGAAATGTGCGCCTAAAAAAAACTTATAGCTACTCCTCAGATGTTGCTCTCTGACTCGGTTCCATCTTATATTTGTGAACCTTCAAATCATAATATTTTTGGCGACCCAAAGATATCTTAAATTTGAGTATTGAGGTTTTAGGATACATTGAGAAGTGCTTTTGGGCAGCTAGCCTCCATCGTAGAGGGGAAATGTGCACACGGCATAAGGAAATGCAAACGCACATCCTAGTCTTATCGCACATTCAACACATTTGCGTGTGCGCAAACAAACAATCCATTCCTACTGTCCGCGGACATCACTTGTGTCATTCTAGATAACAACAAAATGCACACGAGTGCATGTAGAGAGACGTGCGATGACCACTGTTTTTTTTTTGGTTATTTTTTTGTGTTTTTTTTAATTCCTCCCAACAAAAAAACCCTTTACGATTCGCGAATCAACCTTGCATGATTTCTATGACTTATCATAAGGAAACAACAGCTACTGCTAAATGAAGTGAAAAGGATAAACAAAAAAACAAAACCACTGCAACTCACCGAAATGATTGTTCTCCACTTGAGTACTCGTACTGTGCTGTGACCGCCTGTGCGGCTGTCCCTGCGGTTGTTCACGTTCTTCTTGTTGCTGGTGCAGCCGTTGTTGCTGCTGTTCCTCACTGATGCCAACATTACTACTGCGACTATCTTGTGCTGTCGGTGATGTTTGCGTTTGTGAGTCCACCTCGGAAACTGAACTAATAACCACATTGTTTGGTTTCGTACTATCCATAGCATCCGTGATTTCCTCTGGGACTTCGTCGACTATACTTGCCGCTTCCTCATCCAATTCCAACTGCTCTTGTTCCTCGTTGGCTGTGAGTTCGTCCACTTGTTTGATGGGTGACGATTGGGTAGAGGCAGCAACTGTGGTCTTCGTTCCTGTCACCGTCACCTTTATATCCTCGTCCACTAGTTCCACTTCGAGGACCTGTGTCGGTGTTGTTGGTATTGCTGGTTCTGTTTCGGCTTCTGCTGGCAGTTCGGCATCCGTCGCCGTTGGACTACCCTCCACCGATGGAGTCTTTTCACCGTTCACCTTTGGCGATGCAGGTGGTGTTGACTGTGCCACTACCTCATCAGTGATTTCCGCCACGATATACTTCACTACTGTTTCGCTCTCACTTTCGACAGTTGAATTGGCTTTCTCCACGCCGGAGTCCAAGACTTCATCGACGACTTCCTGTGCCTGGTCTTGCACCTCAGTTGTTGCCTTCTCATCTTTGACTTCGTTATTGTTCTTCTCGCCAGTGGTAGTGGTGCTGGCAGTGACCTCCTCCTTCAGACAGTTCTCTATAGCTTCATTGACAATTTCCACAACCAGTTCCTCAACTTGAACGTCCTCTGGCTTCGCTGGATTCGCAGGACTCGCACTCAAATCGGTGGTCGTCACTGTGCTGGGCGCTGTTGCTGGAATACTACTGGTGCTCTCTTCGCTGCTATAACTGCTGCTGGTGCTGTCACTGGTACTAGTGATGGTGGTATTGGTGTCTGTGGTGGTGCTACTACTTTGGGTAACATCGGCTTCATTGTTGTTATTCACATTTGTGATAAGTATTGCACTTGATAACGATAAATCAGTCTTTTGATTATCAATGGCATCCTCTAGGGTAATAGGTGTGTCTGTTGTTGTAGTGCTGCCAAATGCGATGATAGTGGTTGTGTCGTCTGCCACCGTGGACTCGGATTCATTATTGTTATTGCTAAGGTTTTTCGAATTTAGAAGGCTTACTTTGTCGGCCTCTTCATCGGTGGTTGGGGTAGTTGTGGAGATTTGCTGTTTCTTCTCAATGTTGAGCACACCCTGTACAACCTCGTTGACTGCTAGCTCGATTTCGTCGTCCTTTATTACCGATGACGCAGCTTCTTCTGCGTTTTGTAGAAGAATTTCATCGGATACTTCCTTGCAGTGATTAAGTAGTTTCTCCGAATTGCCCAGAACCTCTGTGACGATCTTCTCCTCGTCCAGCTTTTGTTCGCCGGATGCTAGATTTACCTCGTCCAGGTCATCTGTGTCCAGGTCAAGTACCTGCTTCAGGGCTTCCTGTCCGCCAGTGGTTGCAGATAGCGCCTCTGTTGTCTTCTCACTGTCCTCCTCATCGTTGACGTTTCCATTGAAAATCATTTCGCCCTTCAGCTGGGCGTTATACACATCGGTGATGTTGGAAATTGTCGAGGACTGCACTGGTTTCTCTTTCTCCTCATTGGCATTCTGATCTATAACTGGGCTTGTGCCCTCCGCCGATTTTTCTTCATTTTCCTCTTCGCAGGCACACTTCAGATTCTCCAGATGGATCTCTTCCTCGGTCAAATGTTCGCTTTCATTGACCATAGGTTCGATTGCTATAGCAACTGGCGTCGATGGCTTCTCGATTTCCTCCACATCGGTGGGCGCGGCAATGACATCTGTACTAATTGCGTGATGTTGCTGTTGCTGCTGCTGTTGCTGCTCCTCACGATCCCATCCACTGATTGTGCTGATGGGTCGCGCCTGCCTTAGAGCAGGATCGGTTATATTGTCGGTTCTCTGGCGTTCATAGTGCTCATACATCTGGGCGAATTGCAGTTTGAATTCCTCATAGGACACCTTGGAGTGGACAATGGCGAGTGTGTCGACCCACACCCGCCAACCACCGTACTCATGTTTGATTGCATGATGCAATAGCATCCGGAACAGCGAGTACACCATGTCCGAGATCTTCTGCTCTTCACTGTTCTTCGGATGGATGTACGCCATTGCGATGAGCCACTCTTGCCACACTGACATTTGAAGGACTGTGCGACGATTCTCCCGATTGCTGTTGCACAACAGCGTCATATCGGACAGGAAGAGCTTCTTCACTTCGATGAGGGACTCTGTTTGCTTCGATTGACGTATCAGCGTTGCAACGACTTTCAGGATCACTGTGCGGATGAAAAGAGACGACAAATTGTGTATGTGAATGTCTCAAAGGGAATTTAGTTCTTTGAATAAACGGCCGGAAGGACATTTTCCGACAGCAAATTTAATTTCTTTAATAGTTGCTGACATGATCGCTTATAGCGGTTGCAAATTGATAACGAAAGGCTCTTAAATTGAGAGTTGCCGCCCGTTGGATGATATACTTCACAAACAAATTAACTAAGGGCCCGGCGTAATCATCCACCCAAATACCTACATTCGTCGGCGGCACCGTTACACACACCAACGATCAAAGCCATCTAATTTATTGAAGGGTCTTACTCAACATAATAACAACCGAACTTTTTGTAAGCGCTCACCGTCGCAGGTCACCTAAACCTTAAATTGCAAAATCGATAACAAACAAAAAAAAAAATCCTTTTTAGCTGCGATAGCAATTTTTCTCAATTTACTCTCTCCGTCCACCATTGGGTAACTACTCATATTTACTGCAAACCACAGTAAGGCCTCAACAAAAAGAGAAAAGACAAGAATAAGTCATAATAATATAAAACAAAATAAAAATGTCCTTCCATGGGTTTGGATTCTCTAACAACCAACTGCAAAAGTGCTAAAGGAGGAAAATAGAAAAGAAAACAAAAAAAAAAAAAATCGTTTTAAACTTACTTGGATTCTCCAGTCGATAATGGCTCTCCGGCTCTGGATGCCTTGTATAGAGGATTTGCTGTGATATATGTTCGGTCATAATTTCATAAAGGACATTATATGTTGGTAGGGACAATGATTCCTCATAAAGTAATAAGCGTTCGGCTAATAGCGTATATAAATTGTGCGGTGACATAACATCGTACTTTCTTCTGTAAAATGCAACGTAAAAGAAGAACGAAAGGGAAAAACGTACATAAATACTTATTGTTTATGAGGAAAATGGAAAATGTTTTTATAACGTACGACAAGTTTGTGATCGTACATGACCGAGAAAGTTCGTGGGGCTTTTCATTCAGGATAAAGTAGAAATTAATTTCAGTATCACAAAGAGCTCATTATTTTACATTTTTAAATTGTAAAAAGTGTAACTTGTTTGTTTGACGGTGTGTTGGTTGGTGTGTGTGTGTGTTTATTTTTTTTAATTTATATGAGAATATTGTTTTGAATTAATGAGAAGCTTTGTAAAATTGAAATTTTAAATGATTTTCGAACAGTTTAATTTTTTATGTCATTAGAAAGTTGAATTAAAAACCATCAAAGTGTCGAACGCAGGTGTTACATTGAAAAAACAACTGATTAGAAAAAATTCCGCCCAACGCAAGTTACTTGTACATCCATTGACTTTGAAGAATCGACTTTTCCAGGATCACTTTATTGTATTTGAGTCGAAGCTGAATTTAAGACCATTATGGCGCAAGTAGCTAACTTTCATAAATCTAATACTTAGATATTAGCCAAATAAGATTCTTAAAGCATGTCACCAGTTTTGTTTTTAGTCTTTTAAAAGTAGATTCAAGTGGTATGAATCCAATACTCCATCAACAATGAGCATTAGCACATGATGCACATTTTAACTAGAATGGCGCCCAACGATGGGTAGGTACTCTCAAATAAAAGTAATTCAGTTCGATGGCATCACAATACGTGCTTATGATGGTAGTTTTTAACTGTTTAAATATTTAAAAAATATATTTTGCTGCAGGAATGTCTAACTAAAATTACAAAGTGGCGCCCAATGTGAGAATTTTCTTGTGCTGATAGCACGCAACGTCGTAAACGAAAAAAATTGCTCTTTTTGTGAGGCTTAGCGAATGGACATAGCGTTTTTTCCTTTCTAGAAGTAACTTTCAATTTTCACCTTTTATATCCATAGTCACACAATGTTAAGACACACAACACTCTTGCAGTATTCTTAGTTTGCTTGCTAACTGTTTTTTAACTAGCACAATAACTTCAATTTGTCTTCAGTTTTTTTTTTGTATAGTTAGATACCTCTTGTAAAGAACAATGGTAGTTTTTTTTTTTCACCAAAAATAGACAAGCCATTTTATTAGTTCTAGCACTGGCATTACTTTCTCTTTCGCATTAATTTCAATTTCATTGGCATTGATTTGTTTAATGCTAACATGTTCAGTAGTAGCAATGAAACAACGAAATTATTTGCATTAATTGATGAAGCATATCTCCACAAATGGCTGTCTCCGCATATATGTTCAAGGTGCTGGTTGACCATTACCGCGAAAGAGAAAGTCTTTCAACTAGTCCTAAAGGCGGTAAGGGCGTAATAAATTTTAAGGCATGTGTTTTATAAGTAATGATTAAGAAAACTTATAAGCTATGAAAACTTTCCTCCATATTATTATTATTTGTGTTACCTTAATCATTTCGGCGAACTCTGTACCCCCAATAAGGCACTCGACTTTCGTACTATTTACTAACATTGAAAAAATACAAATGCAGATTGAATTCATTACAATTTTACTATGCCAATGAAAACGAACATTATTTACATTGGTAATTGTTTGCCTCACTCAATGCTTATGCTTTTTGCAATTTTATTAGGTAACTAATGCATTTCTCCTATGCCTCCTTTAGATAATAAGTCCCAAACATTATTTGTCAAAGTCAACGTAAGTCAGACAGATGTTTTAAATATTTTATTACAAGAAGCCTTCTTATGATATTAAAATAATTTTAAGACGTGCGTTTTCATCCAACACTTAATTTTCTATGGAAAATATCCCCATTGTCGGTTTGTAAAATTTAAGGTGCATACGTGACAATCCATTTTATATAGGTACATCTTAAATGACAGATCTACCTCTAAAATGTCGCTATATATGTATAAGATATTTGCTTTTGAGTTTGAGTTTTTACATAAATCTAAAGCGGTAAAGCCAGACCCGCGAAAGAGCTCTAGGGTCGAGATAAGTACTGGGCTCGTTCACGAATAACTCGATTCAGTACCCAGGTTCCTTGGTTATATGTAACTTTAATAATAACACTAAAAAAAGGTAAAATAGTTTCAGCAACTGGCTTAGTTCGTAGTAAAAATGAAAAAGTTTAAGGTAGGAAGTGCCCAGTATGGGGATTATTAAAACTACCAAAAACAATAAAATTTACCCCCTATTTTGCTAAGTTAAAAATAAAACATGCGTCTAATTAATTTATATTATCAGAAATAACTTTTTGACACAATTTATTGGCATCTCGTTCAGCAAGTCCCTTGCGATCTACGCCTTACTTCAAAACATACCATACCATCCCATCAACAAAAAGTTTTACTAAACAAAAGGGCAAAAGATCACTGTGCCCCCTTGTTCCTTTATCCTTAAAATATTTCAAAATTTTCATCAACAAAAACCACCACAAACTTGCTTGATCATCCGATAACGTATAAACATACATAATCGATACATACTTGTGTGTGCTACGCGATAAAAAGAATCCTAATAATTTTAACGCTTGTAGTCTAATCAATTGACTTTCGGCAGCCAACAATTTAAATATAGATCTAACACCATGTTTAACATCAAAAGCAGGTACCATTGAGCTTGGATGCTCGGACATTAAAGATATTAACATTTGTAGGACATCGTGGAGATTTTCATCCTTCATTATACAGATTATATGAGAATTTCAGTTAGTTATGTCCATTATTCACTGGCGTGTGTGCTTTCGTTTTGTGAGCTGAAACTTACCTCATGCATGGTCGTCAAGTAGTTCAATATACTTTGTAATTCATCTTCCTTAACACCATTGCCGATCATAATCAACTGTTTTAAAAACAAAAGAATATACGCACGTATCGCTAGAATATCCTTTTGTGCTGGTCGTGGTCCATCTGTACACGTACATTTATAAGTTTTACATCAAGTGACACAAAATTGCAATCGCTGTTGTACTTACCCAAACCTTTTGGAATGATACCACTTTTAGCGCGAGGATTCACAACCCAGTAATAATATTTCAATGTGTGCACTGTTTGTAACACAGTACTCACTCGTCGTACGTTGCTATAGATTTGTGTATCGCTGAGAAATTCTGTAGCTAAATACGAGTAGAGACGTGCTTGTACATTCGCTGGTGTATAGATCCATAGCGATGGATTGAAGAGCACATGATCGAGCAGCTGCCACGTAAGAAATGAGAAACAGAAGAGCTATCCATTAGTTTTGTAACACCTCTGTCCTGCCACAAGCCGATTTTGTATTTTTTATTTTGTTTTTCATAACAATGAAAAATATATATATTTTTTTGTTTGGCATGCAGCAAGCGGACATAACAATTTTTTTTTTTTAAACAATCGAACAAGAAATCGAACGCATTAACAAAATTTCACACAAAACATTTTATGTATAATAAAAATGCAACATGAGAGCATGTTTTTGAAAAGTATGTAACTTTTTAAAATAATAATATTATGTAGGTATTTATAGTTTTAAAATGCATGACACTTATAGATGATCTTAGAGTAAATTAAAATAGAAAGAGTAATACATAAAAGGAAGACCGAAGGTTGACAAACTTTTCCCTGTCTTGAAACACTTTTCATTTGTGTAAGATTTTTAACATTTAAATTCAGCGCCAGATCTTGTAAAGAAAATAAACATAACAAATCGCTACTATAATTCGAATTCAATTTAACTCATTGGATAACTTTATTTATGCTTAGTTTGATTTACCTACTATTAATTATTTAATTTTATAATTTTTTTTTTTTTTTTTGTTGGTTAAAATCTGGGGCGAAAAAGTTTTGCCGCCAAACAAAGTTTTGCCGCCAAACAAAGTTTTGCGAACAAAATTTATAGATCAAAGTTCCAAAAGGAACGAAAGGGATAAATCAGTTACCATGAACAAAATTTGGCTCGAGCCATATTAGTAGTAATTCTCCTCGACACCAGGCTGAGCTTCGAAATACGCCTTGTTCTTTGGGGAAATATTTCAAGAAACTGTCAATTTGTAGTCATTGATCCACCTAACCAACTCAGCTCAAATCCATGGAGGATTGGAAAAATAGAACCCACGGGGAGTGCAACTATCACGAGATTCAGTTGTTAACCTTCCTATCGAGAATAGGGTTCTCAACGAAGCCTTTACCTCAGAATCTTTAGATGAGGACGAAAACAGTTTCCACAGCTTCTACAATAATCTACATTAAAAGGTCGAAAGACGACAGGTGACTGGTCATTAGTTCCTGCATAGAAAGCTAGCAAAATAATCTGAAAACATACGAAAAACTAAAGAGTCCCAAACACGACGCAAACACGAACATTTTGTTTAACTGCGCTCATTCATGCTAATAGTCTGCGCATTTAATGTCTTTCTTTCCTGGTGAGCTTTTTAATTCAAACCAGTTACATTTTTGCAAGAAGTCGAGGAGTAAATACGGCAAGTCGTGGTACTTGCAAAAAAAACCGACTTTCGTGCCAACTGTCTTTTTGGTGTCTGGAACATGCTTGAGAAATAAAATTTTGTCGTGAGATTGTTTATGTCTACTCGAATTCCACGACCAACAGCACATGCACACAAAAAAAAACACGAAAGTCTGTACCAATTGGGTGCAAATGTCAGTCAAATATCATAGAATCTACATAGTACAAGTTTCGTTTCAAAATAATGTTTTTTTGATATCTTGCAAAAAATAAAATCAGGTCATAAAAAGTAGATGAGCTAGACATAAAAATGTCAACGGATTAAATTGCAATTTTAGTCTTCTGCTAGGAAAGAATTTCTTTTGTCGCCCAATATACGTAAAACGTCAACCGACCCTTCATTTGCCATACGCTTCCCAAGTCGATACCGTATAGTATTTTTATGGAATTGATAAAAATCCCAAGTGCGTTCAAGAGCTATGACTATAAAACATTTTCGCTAAACAAACACTTTTCTGCACCGACCCACCCTTCACATAAATTTGATGGTATACCAAACCCAGGTCTTCTTCCTGACTGACAAAATGAGAGACGTACATTTCAATACCGAATTTCCTGGGTAAATATTTCAATTGTGAATCATCACTGGTAACATTTTGTGCGTCATTGCTATCCGGCGCTGAAAAAGACCATTCATTCATCATTATCCATAAGAATTAATGATTGACGATTGTATGAGGTTTAACGAATTGCGAACTGTCAGTGTCAGCTTGGGATTTCAATACTTCAGCTCTAATTTCAGTAATTAGCTGCAATGTTACACATAATAGCGGACATAATAATCACCAGCATCATCTCGTTACAACAACAATAATAATTATCACAGAGCCCATCAGCGCCATCATCGTCACGAGAATGGCATAAGCATCAGTACGTCAGTCTTCGAAGCGGAAATGTTGCCACTGATGACGATGATTGTGATGATGATGCTGAGGGGGGGTAGCAATTAAGTGAAAGAAAAATTAAATTAAACGATCGGGCCGTAAAAGAGATACAATTCCGTCAATGAACGCACTGGGACGCTGTAATGCGTATACTCATTATAAACGCTTTGAGGATTACTGTAATGCGATTCCAATTAACATTCGCATATGGACGCCAATGGTCGTCATTTAAATAAAAAAGGAAAAAATATATATGAAACCCAAAATGAATAGCAAATGAAAATCCAATAAATTGATGAACATTTTCTTTTGGCATGTGTGTACACAGGGGATGATCGATTTTATTTAAATTGATCCAACCCAAAGTTTTGATGATGGCGGTTAATGGTTTTAAGCTGTTTAAAGCACACACACGCACACCACGCACTTAAATTTAGGGCTGACCTCATACTGCTAATGGAAGGGGAAGGGATTATTGCAAGTGGTTACGACAACTGGAGGGTGTGCTCTTAAAGTTAATTGACTTTTAAGAAAGTTTCCACGATGTTTTAAAAAGAGGCTTTGGACTTGTGTTTACTACGTGAATTTGGAGTGTGTTTGTTTAAGACATTAGAACACAGCATGTTGCCGGCTAAAAAAAAGTTGAAGGGAATTGACTGTAGATAGAATACTCAGCAGCGAGTACCTACATTCTGTGCTTGGTATCTATGCCAGGCAGTAGGAGGTGGTAGCAATTCTCAATCCTGAAAACGAGTAAGAGCTTACTACTGCGTAATAAAGTTTGAATTGGCATTATAATCTTCTCAAGTGTACACCAAAAGTTTAGACATCCACCAAAAATGCCAGTTTGCCTCTATTCATTGGCTCCTTTGGCTGTCTGGTGGATATGTTTCTTTTTCAGATAGATGCCCAATAAAACAAACGTTGTTATCACCATGGACCTGCATATAAGTTCTAAGGCCGTTTTGGCCAAGGTGACAATTCAATCTGTAATGAGTTTCTTAAGAACATTGTCATCTATTACATGATTGGGACTGCTAGTAAATTTAATACGTATTGCAAAAATTATACCTCCCTTTGTAAGACTTAAGCTTTTTTAACTTCAGTGAAAAATTGACATCCGTTCTTAATCTCTTGATCTCGTAGCAGTTTGAACTTTGTTTCAAAACTGTTTACCAATATTTTCATAGAAATTCGTGTTAAACTGTTTCTTTTGGGTTTTGCGAATATGAGATCAGCCCGTAAAATATTAAACACTTAAAAAAGAACAAAAATAAAAATGTAAGCACACATTTTGTAACGCACACGGTCTAGATTGATTTGTTTTTCAAAACAGAAAAAAAAATAAAAAATAACATTGACACAGCCAAAACGGGTAAAATTTATTCACCTGGTAGAACTTTTTTAATTGACGAAATTTTTATTTTAATTTTAGTTAAATATAAGGAGAAGAAGAAAAATTTAAAAATTATTATATTTGTTACACTTAGAATTGAAATGAAATCCTATATATCTACTAGGAACAAATCAGATATAAAACACACCGAAGAAAAAACAACACACAATGCAACAATATGACTTCTAGATTTGTATATAAACAAAAACACAAACAAAACCATTCCGCGGTAAATTTAAGAAAATTTCGTCAAATTAAATACGCTTTTCTTGTCAACATATACATCTAACATTCTGAAACTTGCACCGTTTTTTACTTTTGTGATCGAATAATTAGGAATGTAGTAGATTATATGTTACTTAGGCGTTTAGTTTTTTTTTTAAAGAACAATTTGAAGACGGAGGGCTCTTAAACCATAAAAATACATATTATCAGCTTCAAAGTTCTTGACATGTTCAATTCTCTTTATGAATTTGGGGATCTCCGTAGTGGATTTGTTTTTCAGTTCTTCTGCAAGTCAAGTTTCACTTAAGTGGGGGAAGACGAAATCGTCTGTAAAAAGAAAACTATTTTGTGTAAGTGATACCGACACTTCCAGTGAACAACTAAATTTCTGATATCATCCCTAGTCATTTTGTAGGGCTATTTGGATATATGGAAGAGCCTTCATAACCAAACAAAAATCCAATACTTTACAATTTTCCGCCATTCAAAATCCTGTCGCAACACTCGTCATCCATCACCATGAAGGCTTTTATTAACAAAAAATGAAGCCAAACCTTAAGGCCTTAAGTAGGTTGCATCGCCCAATTTGCCCTTCTCATCACGCCCAACAATAGTTTGAATCCAATTTCCACTAGTACCTCTACTAAGTTGCTCCTACTTACCCTCCCACTTGTGCTGTGCGTTAGTAAAGGGTTTTCCAATGAGAGGTGTTATTGTGAATGACCCGCTATTTCGGTAGCTGTCACTTTTGAAGCTTTTATTCTTTGACATTTGACAAGTAGAAACTACGCCATTACTAAAAATGGAACGATACACGCTTCAACAACGTCGTGTCTTTGCTGATTGGGTCCTTAAAATGCATGAAAATGATCCGGAATTCCATCGAAAATCATCTTGACTGATGAGGCCCATTTCCACCTCGGTGGCTACGTCAACAAGCAAAATTGTCGCATCTGGGGCTCGGAAAACCCAAGAGTTAATGTTGAGAAGCGTCTCCATCCTTAACGTGTCAACAGTTATGGTGAATGGATTGCGCTATCGAGAGATGATTAATTATTTTTTTATGGTCGGAGTTGGATGGTATTGATCTGGACAAAGTTTACTTTCAACAAGGCGGCGTTACGTGCCACACAAGCAACGAAAGCATTGATCTTTTACGGGAAAAGTTTCCGGACCGTGTTATCTCTCGAAGAGGTGATCACAATTGGCCACCGAGATCTTGTGATTTAACACCTTGCGACTTCTTCCTTTGGGGCCACGTGAAAGATATGGTCTACGCCAACAGCCTAGCGTCGATTCAAGACCTCAAAGATAAAATTCGTGAGGCTATCGAGGAAACAGGGCAGCCACTTTGCGATTTGGTTATGGAAAATTTCATGAAAAGGATATGGTCCTGTATGCGTGCTCGTGGTGGCCATTTGGCTGATGTTGTTTTTCATTATTAACGGCATACCTTCCTTCATTATGAAATAAACATCCGATCATTTATGTCAAAAAATGTCATTTTTCTTTGAATACCAAAATAACACCTCTTATTTTTAATATATTTAAGCACAATGGAAGGAAACTCTGTGCAGTTAATAACAAACACAACATGCCATTGAAAAAGGCTGACATTTCACCGGACGAGTCTTCCATTTTTCTGTTACCTAAATAGGTCACGGTTTATAAAGGCTGACGATCGTCGCATGTAGAAAAATGGATAAAATTGAAGGGCTTAGGAAAAAACAATAAAATTGTATTTTTCAAAAGCTATTTATATTTTACTTTTTATAAAATTTATCTTCTATAGTCAATTCATTTTTAAAACTAAAAAATATGTATATACAAAATTATTCTTTATACCATTTTATACAAATAATAATGTAATCATTAGTGCGTCCCCTTGACCGATTGAGACATATTTAAAAAATATATTTTCATGGTCGAGGCGATAGTTGGTAGCTATGTGAGGAGCCGATAGGTGGCGCTGTTGTCAACTTATTGAAAAAGACCACAATTATGCATATTCACAACATTTATATTGGTTTAGTGCCAAGAATCAAATGATGCACCGGATTTGGTCGAGTTTTTAGTAAAAATTAACTCTTCGACTCCGCATTCAAATTAGTATTCAAAGTGGATGATATCTTATTTAAATTACACACATACCATCGACATTTCACCAAAAAGAGAGTGATGAAATGTGTTATCATTAATTTGCTGCAATTCTATTTCGCATCTGTAAGTCTGTACGCAGCTATAACAATCACTGCGGGACAACGGCTAAAATCCTTTAGTTACAATATTTAAGAATATTTCCTATAGAATGTCAAAACGAAAGAACTTATCACACCCACACTAAATACAAACAAACTATTTACAAAAAATGTTAACTTTCAAAAATAAGATAAATCAAATAAGTTGAACATTACTCGTTTATAATTTAAGCGAAAGCCCAAGTTTAACTGCGAATATAGAACAAAATAAAAAACAAAATAAAATATTTGTATATAGGTAACATTCTCTTCACTTAAAAAATACGAATACGATTATGCATATCAATACAGAATATATAATTATAAATAAATATACAGCGTAGGAATAAAATATGCAATTTTTACAACAATTTTAAATAACTTGTATAGATACACATACGATAACGTATAACTGTCATGCATTTTAATTAATAATTTTTTTAATTAAATTAAATATTACATTATGTACATAACGTATAGTTTATTTAAACATGCTTGGTATATTATATAACTTATCTTCCATAATATGTGAAATTTTATTGTTAATGTACTATTAAATTTAACTGTTGGTAAATGGGAAATTAACTTGTCAATAGGAGAACCAAACAAACATACTTTGTTTTGAGTTATATGTATTTGAAACAACCCATGAACATGAATTATGACAGTAAATCTTGACTTCGCTTGTCATGAATTTAAACCCAATTTTGTCGAATCACCGTGGTCCAATAGATCACTTCACTATTGCGCCAATTAAGAGTAAGGTAAGTAAAGTCGCATGTTAACCAATGATAACAAAAAATCGATAAATATTCCATATAAAGGTTTATACAAAATTTAGTTAACAGTAGGATAAACTGGCGCCCAACGTAGGAATCTTAATAAAATGTTGAAATGGAACTAAACCAGATAGAAACCTGTGGTAATATTCGGCTATTGGAACTATTTTTGCGATGGAATACTTAAAATATGGAATTCCTCGCTACAAATCTGTTCCGGGCGGAGGCTCTGAATTAACAGCAGCTTGTATAGCAATGGATCTTTTTAAAGTTGTCAGCAACTTTTTCTCTTTTTTGTTTCACCTTTAGCCTACACGTAGAAGACACAAGAAGGCGCGAAGGCCCTCGGAAATGTCAGTTGTGTGAAAGGTCGAACTTGACAACAAGTACTTAGAACCTAAGTTACATTTTTTCATTAACATTGACGCACAACTGACAGTACTAATTACTGACATTCAGACCCGAAAAAAACATAAGATAAAATAGTATGGTAGCTAAGACCCCCACCTGCGGTAACCGATTTCCCATTGACCAACAATCAAATATAACGCACCTAATCACCGAAATGCCGTCTTATTCATCTAACTCACCTGCTTTAGGAGCAAATCGCTGTTTGCCGACAAACACGTCACCAGATACTTTGTCAAGTTCAAAAACGAACCCAACACCTCCAGTGTCAGATGCTCCCTTGACGATCGCTGTAGCATAAATGAAATCACCAGGAACCCCCGATTTTGTATCATATGCTGTTGAACGGTCTGCGATGTTTCCACTAGTTCGCATATAAAGCCCAGCAGTTTCGAACTACAATGTGGGAAAAAACAAAAAGAAACATTTCACGTAGACAATCCTTGATCCTTGAAAGTTTATTATTTTCAATGCACTCACCATAGCGTTGGATCACGCTTCACATCGCTGATTCCTTCATGTGCCATATCCAGTTGTGAGAATAATGGAAACAGTACTTGAATGCCCCCAATGGAATTCAACGTACAGTGTATCGAGTGTGTTACAACAGCCTTAACATCCTGCTCCAAGTGGTGGATGTAAGTGCACGCGATCAAGCATAAAGGACATTAGAACCAAAAAAAAAAAAAAAAAACCATGCAGAGAAAAATACATTAGAACCGAAGCGAACAGTGTCATAAATTTTATCAAGTTCATGTAACACTGCAGTTAGGAGTGTTCATGTATCAATAAATATCCTAGGAAATAATACTGTTTCGACTCCCGCCCAAAGCTCAGTACACAGCACTTGCAGTGAAATGGAGATTTTTTTCCAACAGTGGTTTTGCACTCATATCCAATATCTTACCTGCAACATAAGAGCATGCGGTGTATGTACAAAATATGAAACATTTCCCTTTGGGGATGACTGCAAACACAGTTGACCATCGGTGGCGACTGGGTTGTACATGAAGACGATGGCAGTTGACAGTTTGCCATCATAGAGGACCTGTAAGGATATAAATGAATTATTTGCATTGATTGAGTCTATTTGCTTGGGGAGATTGCTATGTAATTTATTTTTGTTGCTTATCATTTGCGCACTTGAAGGAACAAAACGTGGTTGTGGTGGTGAAGAATATTCCGCTTTTCGGAGCCCTACCGGACACGAGCGATAGACACAAGATGGCAATGGGTGTGTTGGTTATTTGTTTGCTATTTTTATTTGCACTTACAAACTACTAGTCATGTTTCGTTGAATGTGAAAAGCGTACCAAATGAAAGCAAACACATGGCTTATGTTACGTAAACGTTGTTGAGTGTGAAGGTAACGTAAGTGTTGCTGTTTTTTCTCCTGTAACTAAGTTCAAGCTTTAGCAGAATGAATGTATGGAGAACATAACAAGAAAACACACACACAGGGGTGGGTTGTTTGTTTCTGGATTTAAAACGGCTATAGCAGAACAGCAAACAGACGCGCACATACATAGAACACAGTGGGAACTGAATTTCCTTTTTTTCGGATATGAATGAAACTCCATGGAATTTTGTTGCCTTCAGCTTTGAATGCAATTAAATTAAAATTTAATAAAAAAAGATATAGGTAAGGCACACAATTTGTTAACTAAACGTCAAGCGTAGGCAATGAACAAAACAAGAACGCAAACAAGTATAAAAATCATTTCTAAAAAACAAAAACGGAATAGAGTGGACTATGAAATGCTAATGAGATGTTTGAGGATATTTTTTTTTGTATTTTTCAAGAAATGGTGGTTATACCTATTGGGGCAGTGGTTGAAAAATGATTACTCAAACACTGGTCTGATCCGAATCAGGATCACGAAAATTAAATAATACGGATCATAGAAAAATTGTATTTTGGAGTTGCGGCAACAGTTGCTTTCCAAACACGACGGATAATGTATGAAACTGACATACTTCATATTGCCACCGGCCATATTGCAAACATTCTGTACAACGTGACGTCACAATATGATGTCAATTGGCATGAGATTTCATTTGCTTGTCGGGGGTGTTACCATATGAATCAAATGAATAACTTTTATTTTTGGATATTGTTTTTAAAAAAACTAATTTAAAATTCTATGTTCAAATATGCAACAAATAAACAATATTTTGCTGCTAGTATTTCGGTGAATTCATGCGAGCGAATGATTTTTTTAAACATTTATGAAATGTTCTCGATTTGCTTCAGAAACATTTTTTAAACATTTCCGTTTTTACCGGTGTAGACGCCGATTAAGTATTTTTAAATATTTATGAAATGCTTTTTACTGTCGCAAATTCACGGCCAGAAAACAACAACACCGCTTCCGTAATATGGTGTGTTTTGTTTCTAAAAGGAAATGAGTTTACCTACATTTAGTTCGAAATGAAATGGAAGTCTTACTGCTGTTTGCACCTCTGGTCCGCGCAGATTGGAATTCTTAAACAAATTATAAACGAACTGCGAAACATTTCATAAACATTTTTTTGTTAAATGAATGTTTATGAAACATTTAGTTAAACATTTACGAAATATTTCGCTGGTCTGGGCATACCTTTATGGAATGGAAAAGCAAAATCATCTCGAAGGACGGGAAATTTATTCGATGTGAAAAAAATACTTTTTGATTATTTGTGTTATTAAGGGTCTTGAATATTTTAGTCTGGCAACGTGACTGTGTGGCTTGGCTATCGTTTATTGGCACACCAACATTGAAAGTTGAAACAAGCCACCTAGTGGGAAATAGTACAATAAATTTTCAGATCATGATTCGTGATCTCGATGAATAGGATCATAATTATGCTGTTGTTGTAAGTGTATATATTTCGATGATCACATGGATCATAGCTGATAGTAAAAAAGGGCTTTTGTTGATCTTAAATTGTTTTGCACTCCGGCGGGGGGCTTTGTTATTTGTATCTCATACCGATTTTGGTGGTTTTTGAAAACTGAATTTAATAAAATGAAGACCAATTGAAAGGTGGTTGGTGAATTTCCACGAATTTGACAAAACACAGAGTTGACCGTTTAAAAGTCTTATAATAAAATGAGTCAAAAAAACAAGTTTCTTTTTTGCGCATTATGCATCGGGCAAAACTCTGGCAACTTTTGGGTCCCTTCCTAAAACGTTTGTAATAGCTTTTAATTTTAAGGTTTTCTTGTTGCCACTTTCGGTTATGAAGTGCGGTAGGTAGAGCCTTCACAAACTTTTTATGCTGGGCTGTTGGCGTGTCACTCTACCGAGTAAAGGATGGCATACAAATTTACTGGCTCTGTGGTACTAATTAACTTGCTTGTGACTTGTTGCCGGATGATTTTTAAACTCGAAATAAAATTTGTTTATTAAATTCGTAGCTCTCATTTTAAGTTCAGCTGTTCAACGGTCCAACGCATGTTGCTTAAATATGTTACCTCAAATAAAATGTGTGCTACATATTTCTCAGATCTCAATATTTCGCTTACATCTTAGACGTTCAACGCATTAACGTACTAACACATCAGCAACGCACCAACGCATGAACGTAATAGTAATACTTCTTCAGGTTAATAGTCACCTTAAAAAAATCTCATTTCATAAGGCCTGCCACCCGAAAACAATCTTGAAAACTCCAATGTATGTGAATAACCACATTCACAAACTTTTATTGCTGGGTTGTTGGCGTGTCACTCTACCGAGCAAAGGATGGCAAACAAATTTACTGGCTCTGTGGTACTAATTAACTTGCTTATGACTTGTTGTCGGATGATTTTTAGACTCGAAATAAAATTTGTTTATTAAATTCGTAGCTCTCATTTTAAGTTCAGCTGTTCAACGGTCCAACGCATGTTGCTTAAATATGTTACCTCAAATAAAATGTGTGCTACATATTTCTCAGATCTCAATATTTCGCTTCCATCTTAGACGTTCAACGCATTAACGTACTAACACATCAGCAACGCACCAACGCATGAACGTCAGGTCAATAGTCACCTTAAAAAAATCTCATTTCGCAAGGCCTGCCACCCGAAAACAATCTTGAAAACTCCAATGTATGTGAATAACCACATAATAATTATTGTCAGTGGATCATGCGTTCCTATTCCCCTATGCACATCTATTCCTGCCCCAAACTTCGTACTAAATTTCAAACCACTTATGTCCACCATAAGCTAATTCCTATGAATCCCGCTAACCCTGTTGAATAGAATTGTAAATATGACTTTTCCATTCAGTCACTTGAAAAGGACCTTCAGCCAATTCTATGGCGGCGGCTTTCATCACTCAATTTGTTTGCCTTTCAGGACGGTGGCATCGATGATGGTGATGATGATGGCGATGTTGTTGATGGTATATATCCGATGAAGTACTCAAGTTGGAAAAATTAATGATAGCACTTGCTGGAGCGTGAAATTTCTCAATCCATTGCATTTTTAAGTGCTAATTGATCATTTCCAGATCGATGGGCTTCGAAGTTTCGTCTTCTCATTTTCTCAAAGTTTTACCCCATCCGCAGTCTGATTGCGGCAATTAGTTCGAGAATATATGGTTCATCGGGTGGGTAAGTGTGCAATTTGCTGAAGATATAGCAGAATCGCACCAGGAAATTGTGTATCAGAAAAGGATTTAATGCTGTATGCGGTGATGGATTGCAATGTAGAGGACGCCACTCAAGTGATATGACAAACAAAGGGACAAACACAAATAACTACTCAAACTAAAGTTAAACTGAAAATAAGAAATGTACTCAAATCAAAACTAAAAATTATGAAAATAAAAATCTAAGGGAAACACATGCTTACAGTTTTCAATTGATTAATCTCCTCGGTCTCACCGAGTGTTGTCGTTGCTCCACCAGCCAACAGTCCAGATCCATCTGGCACAGACAGCTTGCGTAATTTTGCCATCGCTTGTGTGAGTTTTTCAAAATTTTATTCATAAATAATAAAAATTAAACAAAAACAGAAATAAAAATACAAATTAATATTTAAAAGCGACAACAGAAAATAAATTGCATTCATTTGATCGCAAAAGAAAAAAAAAAAAATATCTACCCGCAGAAGTAGAAGAACTAGAGCTTCCCAAGGACGTGGACGTTGCTAAGGGATCAATGTCAATTTTTGTATTGCCAGCATTTTGTGCTAATGCTGATGGTGTTGCGGATTGCGATGTTGTCGAAGAATTGGTTATCATATTTGCAGCTGCTGTTGCACGAGCTGCAGCTTGCATACGAGCACCCACCATTGCGTACGCTTCAGCAACAGCCGCCGACAAATTGACTTCAGCTGAGGGATCATCATTTGAACCATCATCCGTAGATGTGGTTAGTACACTCACCCGTTTATGATTGTCCGGCAGATTGAGATAGCATTCGTTGTCGAAACGAAATTGTGACTGTAGTTGAGAATTTGACATGTGAATGTTTTTTTTTTTTTGTACAGAATAAACAAAGTGATGATATGTTTTAAAAAAAAATTAAATAAAATATATAAACAAATTGAATAAGATGAAAATAATTTGACATGATTTTTAAAATTTGTATTTGCCAGTTGAGTGTGTATTTGTGACAAAGGCACAGATGATTTATGGTGCAGCGTGAAAAGAGAGATAAAGAAAATAAACAATAAAAATTTATTTCATATAAGACTAATGTTTTGTTTAAATTTACAGCAGTTTTAAAAAAATATATATAGTTTAGGAATTGCTCTAGAATACTGAAACAAAATAGGGTGATACAATAAATCGTCTTCTCCGCATTTAAGGAGTTTGGACTTTGGATTAAAAAATAAAAGTTTTAAGTTTGTTGAGGGTTTACTGACGATTTTCTTCTGCGTATGCAAGGATTTTAAAAAGCGATGTACAGTGCAGCTAAAAAAGCGCCACCGATCCTTTCTCACTCAAATCAATGTTTCTGATTGACTTGAGCGGTTGCATTGGTTTATGAGAAAAATCTTCAGGTTCAACTTTTGGACCATCGTCTTCTTTTTCTGTAAAAAAAAACCGTAACTTCTTTCCCACTGCAAGGTGTTTGTCTGGAATAGATTTAAGAATGCTGGACAAAAAGGACACTATTTTTCGTAGTTGCAATAGAAAGTATCGGAATTATGTAACGGATAAATGTTTTGTTGCCATCCGCTCTCCAGAACAGAAGATTTAGCTATAAGCTAAGCCGGGAGTATTGCAGGAATGTGTTCTAGTTTCAAGCTTTGGAATACCGTGGTCGATTCGATTGGAGTTTCTCTCCATTTAAACCATTCAAAACAAGTACATAATATGTAACTTGAAGCCAAGTAGTTGAAATCTTATAAACGACTTGATTTCAAAGGACGCCTAAGGGTTTTTTGAATTTGAAAAGTGTCAGACTGGCGAACGAACAAGAGCGTGTTTAAAAATGCGAGTAAAATTTAAACCATAAACGGGTTTGAACTGTCGACAGTTCGAGAATCCCAGTGACTGAGGAAACACTTTTTGCTTTGGAACCATCAAAAGTGTCAAGTTGATTGAGCTAAGGACACAGTTATGTATTCCTGATCGCTGAATGGACTATTCTTTAAAAATCTTTCTAGAGGCATTAAAATTTAAAAACATTGGCTTTAGTTGGAAAAACAGAGGCCGAGTTACCGCTTCGATTACTACGGAACGGGATTTGTTGTTCTTTTTCATGTTAAATCCGCCTAATTCCGCTGCGGACCCAACCATAAAAAGACCTACAGCAAACCCGTTTTAAATTGATAGAAGTTTAAGAAACTTCCGGACTTAAAATAGAACTATAGATAATACAGATATTCAGCCCACGATAATAATAACGAAAACAAGGATCTCCACATGTGCAAACCTTAAATTTACAAAAAAAAAAAAAACCCAATTTCACTTCAGTTATACATATTGAAAGGACCAACTCGAGAAAAGTAATTGAAAACAAATTCAAATGAGAAGTAAATAATTTATACAAAAAAAAATATATATCATCTATGGAAAAAACATATTTATATAAAAAGATAACCAAACCAAACGATAGACAAAACAAATCCTACAGAATGAGAATAAAACGGCTAAAATTGGAAAAATCGAATTAAAGTCAGTTTACCTTATATCCAGGACCTAAACGATGCATCGCACAAATCTGTTGCGTTGTCAAAGCCTCACTGAATAGATAAATGGCCGACATTTGTCCGCAAAAAACTCGCTCCTCATCGAGTTCTGGCGTCGCCCCAATGTAGCATTTATCGAACGGCTGTAAAGAGAAGGGTAATTTTTTCAGTTCTAACAATTCGGTCCTTAAAAATTTCACAAAAAAAAAAATAAAAAAAAACAACTCACGTCATTTGTTGAAACGAACCACGCCATTTCCGTACTAGACGCTAATTGTCCATTAACTAGGCACTTTATTTCGCTTTTAGTCCAACGATTGTATATATACACAATGGCAATCATATACCACTGAAAATGACACAAAAGAATGAAAGGAGGAGGTTTTTTTCTTTAATGATTCTTCTGAACAATTTAATTGCCAACGGAAGTTTGAATAAATGGCACAACAACTGTACGTACCTTTCTTGGTTGGAATTCATATTTTACACAATGCTGGAAGCCCTTTCCTTTGACTTTCATTGATGTCAGGACTAGGCAATTACCAACAAAATGCGCTGTATATCCAACCCCTTTCGATGTTTTAAAACTGCAAGTCAGAGAATATGATAATTTATAAAAACATAGTTGGTGTACATATTTAATTGTGACTTTTGGTAAAAAAAAGGGATCACTTACCAATAGAGGTAGGGTTTCTCACGTTCTATATTCACAGAATTGATCGGATCCAAACGGAACCACGTCGTAAATGTGAAACCATTTTCGTATGGCCATTTGGCTAGCGGTGGCAGGACCATTGCCTAAAAAATGAAAAGAAACGGAATTGTGTAAGTTTTGGGATAGGACACAATTTTAAACAATAACAAAAGGAAAAAAGGAGATAGTACTTGTTTTTAACTTGGTTTTCCAAAGACAGGAGTTGTACAAATTTGGCATCTTCAATCTAAATATTTTTTTTTTTTTTGTCAAAATATAGAAACTTGCGACATTCTGAGTTCGCAAAATCTAGGCAGACCCCTAAACGTGATTATTAGTATAGCACTTTATAATCTAGATCGATCTCAAAGGCCCCAGCTATAGTCATACATAAAATGTCCTATATCCTCGAAAATGGACTTGTTCTTTGAATAAATTAGAAAAAGTTGGAAGTGTGAAAATGAGTTTTTTACGTTTAGGTCTTAGCAAATTTTCTGTCAGAAAAAAGTTTCGCATCGAAAAAAATAACAACAAATCAACCAACACTGATTGGATATTTGGTTTCCGTCAGAAAAAAACTCCTGACAGATGGAACAATAAAAAAATGAAATATTTCAGTGGAATGATTTGGTTTTTGTTTGTGGAATTTACTGAAATGTAGATCGGAAAAAGTATTTCGTACGGAAAAATTAATAAATTGTTTTTCTAAAAAATTTAAACATCATTTGGCAATTTTTTTTGATAAACTTACTTTAAAATTATTCATAAGCAACATTTTGAGACCAAGATTGAGTTCAACGGTAAGGTCTAAGTGTTCAAAAAAACAAAAGAATTTTTTACGGTTTCCCTTTAAGTATGGCCATAACTAGGGCCTAATTCAACGGACGTACGGAAAAATATATATAAACAATAACCTATCGTCATTTATATTGTGTCCTACATCCTCGACAGTGAACGTATTCTTTGAGTAAATCAGAATCGATTTTGTGTTTCCACTTAATATGTGTGCGGTAGGCAACACATGACTGGTGATTATAAGAAGAATATAAATCAATTGTTCGGCCCAAAGAGGACCGGTCTGATTTATTAGCAAATTCATCATCCAAGCGGAAAGCAGAGATTTTTGTGTTCCTTTTGCCGGTCCCATTCAACCGCCCGAATATATTTTATTTTAATTTACAACCTTAATGATGTGCACATTGTTCATACTTCATACATAATATATTATGTTCCTCCATTATTGTTGGGAAAAAGGAAAACCAACCTAAGCCGAATTATTTCGGCTAGTAAAGCGAGAAAAGCTGTGCGGATGATGCCCGTAGTAGGTCATGCCATGTGAGTTGTGGCATTCAACACAGCATAACTCAAATGAAGGACAATTTTGGGTCGGAATCCATAATACGATCTGGATGATGATGGGATGTCGACTTGTGGCCGAAAATAAACAAGTAATTTGATGTGGAAAAAATAATTCCACACATGAAGGAGTTCATTAGCAAACTCTTGAAAAGCAGACGTTTTATTATTTATTGTTAGATCCAATTGGATATATAAATACGGCTTCCTGCAGATTGTGCTATTGTTGAGCTATAAAGAGGAATAACACGACATATGCTTAGGTATATATGAATTATTGAGTATGTCGATTGATGAGACTCTTATAGCTGCGAAGGACAGAAATTAGGCTCGTGTGAGTATATAATGTTATCTTAACATTACTTTCTGAATGAATGAATCAGTGCAGGGAATACAAATTGGTTCCACTCACTTGAACTATAGACAGAGTAAAGAAGAACAACTCCACAAAACACGGCTTCTATAAGGCCAGCGAGTATATCAAATGCATTTTCTGAGGGATTAGATTTAAAGACTGCTCGTATCAATGAAACAAGACGATTTGTTTTTCGTTTTAATTACGGCATTATTAATTTCGAACAGAATTTAGCGAATTATGAACCAAAATCTTTGTAGAAAGGAAGAATGTAAGTTTGTACATTCATTTTGTATCAGCTGCTTATCTAAATTGTCGTCCCATTTCAAAGCGAATGGAAGTACCCAAACAGCCTAAATTAATTGTTCAATAGTAAAATTATTAATATCATATCTCTGTGATTGTAAATTGTCGCGGCAACAAGCAAATGTAATATTGAACGTAGTAAAAATATCTATCCATCTCTGAAAACTGAAATACCACTGAGATAAATTCATGATAAAAATATCAAATGAAAATCTGTTTAGGTTTTTCGTGTTTAAAAATCTCACTAAAACAACATAATTGAACTGAATTTTAGTTGCATTGAACCGAATTCATTTGTTTGGTGTTCAATTAATAAACATTTCAACAATGTATCTATTTGCCTTAATTAGTTCATGTTTAAAATTATTCATGAAATATGAGTGCTTTTAATTTAAATATAATTCTATTGCAAACAGTTTGAACTGAAATATTCAAACAGATTTCTGTTCAAGTAAACAATGGACAAGCTAAGCTAGATTTCATTTGAACAAATCGATGTTGCGTTAGCAGAACATTGTAAACAGAATATTGTTTGATCAAACATGAATGAGTTTGTTTTTAGCAGAATTATATTTAAAACGTTTGGAAATAAAGTATTCGAACCGATTTACATTTAATTTGAGCATGAAAATGTTTTAATAAACACGTTTTGTTAAAGCACAGTTAGATTTCGTCATTGTGCATTGAAAAGTGGCATTAGATGTTGAATGTTGTATTAAGTGTCTCATTGGTTTCAGCTTGGTAGTAAAATGGACCGGAAGTGGCCGTCCTATAAACAGGCATTTGGTTATAAGTTGGTAAGTATATTCTTTGTTAAAAGAACTGTGCATATTATAAGCATGAGACTCAGTGAGCCATAGCTTGTGCAAAATTCTGCAAGCCTCAAAAGTGTCTTAAAATATGACAACAAAGCTTTTGCACTTTCGTGAAAAATAGTGCTTGTATAAGTAATATAAGTTTAATTTCATAGAATTTCACTTTTTTGCAGATCAAGTGAGATTTTTTTGTCTTATACACCCCGAAAAGGAAAACCGTTTGCTACATAAATGGATCGACTTGAAAAAATACTACGGCAAACATTTAAAAGACTAGAATTCGAGGGAACAATTTCCTTTTTGCAAGCACATCTCAAATATAGGTAGTTCCGTGATTCTTGTCTCTTGGCATGTAAAAAACATTACTTTCAGATAGTGTTGATTATATAATAAAGTTTGCTTACATATTTATCCACTTAATAATGAAAAATGTTTCTTTAAAAGTAATTTTTTGTAAAAAAAATATCAAAAAACTATACTTATTCAGTAAATGGAAATCAGTTGTTTTATTAATTTGCTTGCATGTTTTTCCAGGTTCCACTTCAATCTTGATGGATGCATTTAATTTAAAATTGTTTATATAATGGAAAATGTAAATAAATGAGCGAAATTAAAGAAAAATATATACATTTATATAAAGCATAAATAATTTTAACTCAAAGATATTTCTATTTAGTTTTCCCAACTACAATCACCTAGAGAAAATAGAATTTCACTTGATTTAAAAAGATACTCATTGAAAAGTCTTAAATATTTTTAGTTCAATTAAAACAGATTTCCATTACAAAAATTTGGATTCAGATTCTATTAGACGGACGTGGAAATCAGTTTAATGTAAATAGGTATATTTTTATAAAATTAACAGTGAAAACATTTGTTTCGAACAGAAAACGAGTTGATCTAATTGAAAATCAACTACAACGATGATTTAAAGTAATAAATTAATTCAAGTTTAAATTGAACTAAAATCCCTTCGGCACCAAATCATATTTGTTTGAATTTGATTTAAACACGAATGTGGTAAGTTTTTTTATCGGTTCAGGCGAAGAAGGTATGAAGTATGATTTTCTCACAGACTTGCAAAGGTGTAAAAATAAGTCTAACCTCTGCCTAAAATGCTGTAAAATATTTGCGAATGCATTTTCCTAGTAAAAGGTACAAAACTAAGGTACAAAATGATATTAGCCATGCGTTTTTCAAGAATAGAATTTATCCAATACTCGCCTTGGCACTCTTGTAGTAAGACCCCTTTTTACCAAAAGTCGGTAAAAAGTCCCCATCTAAAACTCCCAAGACGATAAGTTTCACGTATTTCTTACTTCAAGCTTGATAAGATTAGTGGACTGGCACTTGCGAAAAGTTGTATTGCGGGGCCATTTTCTGGATCATAAGAGCAGACAGTTCGGCGGGATAGGGCTCCAGAATTAAGATTGTGATAGATGGGAAAAACGGCGAGGGAAGGTTTGACAATAGGTGTGAATCCTGTATATTACAAGCAGTGGTGAGGTGGATTTGAATAAAGCTGAAGTGAACAGAACATTAACAGCAGATGCCTTGGGCTACATATATAAAAAGGCTGCTTTCTAAATGGCCAGAATTGGTTGGATCTCTGTTGAATAAAATCAAACCATTCTGGCTCTTCGCGCTCTTTCCTGTCAGTCGAATAAGTATTAAACGAACTTTCGTTCAATCTTTTTGAAATTTTGGATCTTTCCTTTTCATGACGAATAAGTCCACATTCTAATACTTCACCTAGCCATTGACTGTAGCATTCGCGTGGCGTAACCGGGGTCCCGTTCTGTAAAGCAAAAAGTTTAACCGTTTTCGTGTGCCCGAACGAATTACTGGCAACGCCAACATTTTCGGCTTACAGAATCTGAAACCTGGTCTATGGCAATTTAGGAGAAACCGTTCTTTGTTGCTCCTAATGTGAATCTTTTTAGCTTCTAATCGCTTCCCTAAAAAGAAAACTCACACAATCAAATAGTTCTAAGACACTAGGGGTAGGGTCCTTATTTGTTGTCTATTTCAACCGCTTCTTTTCATCGTGTTACTATCAACAAATATGATTCGAATATGTAAATTTAACGTCTAGTTTCAAAGATGTTTTGCCTCCCATTCGGGGTGCTTTAGACCCCCTTATTACCATATCACATGACTGAAAGGTTAATCCCCAGCGATGCTCTAATGCTTTTGTCCCTTAATCGTCATATACCTACTCCAACTCCAATGGCACATCATTAATAATTTTTCGTCATACATGCGATGGCACGAGAATGCGACCTGAAAACATTTCAACCACCCTAATTCACACACCATCAACTTGAAATATTTTCATCCACAACACCATTAATATGTTGAATGTTGTGTCTTTGACACATTTTTTCACTTAGCAGGTATTCCCGCGCATAGTGCCGTCCCTACGGTGAGTACAATTTGGCACACTGTCACTAACTTAATTCACAGGGTCCTACACCCCACGCGACAACAAGCAAACCCCCGGTGAAAAATTAAGTGATACAGAGAGACAGGATTACAAATGTCAAATTGTTTTTTCTTGTGTTCTCCTCCCTCAAACCCGAACGTCAGTGTCACAAAGTATTCCATGGAATTAATCAGAGATAGAAGAAGGAAACTTTTGCCATCTCCCGCCCCATACAACTAAACACAGCTACAAGCAAATGTAGGTACTTAATTGTAACAAAGTGCAGGACATGCGACGTCTTAGAAATAAAAAAAAGATACCCCAACCAAGAAGACGTTGTCCTATTGCAGCGAATAACGAATGTCTTAAAAAATTCCATTCGCTACCATCTTTCATTAAACACTTCCTCTTCCATTTAACCCGATTGTGTTCGGAGGGGGCCATTCATTAAACCTTTTGCAAGGATGTTGATTAATTATTCGCCATTTAATTTCATTTTGTTATACAATGCAGTGACAGAAATCTAGTCTCCCTCTCCTGCCACACACGCACAAGGACACAAAGCGAAACAGACATCAGAGTGCTGTGGACCAGTAGTAAATAATTAGCTTTATTGCTTTAAGTGCGGGCAAGAGTAGAGGTCAGGCTAAAAGGGGTGACGCTGCTTACTAATATAAATCTTATCCCGATGTATTTTTTTTTATTCAATATAACAAGTTTTCTTCGTTGTAATTTCTGTTGCGGATCCGTGTGATTTAACAAAACGACAGAGTAGGCGGCACAGAAATAATTGATAGGGTGCTCGGGAACTTAGACCGAAAGTTAATTAGAGTTCAACAAATCGATTCTGCAAACCAGCAGAGAGGGGTAGGTGCAATAACCGCCTTGTAGATTTTTCCCAGGTAATTAAAACGAAACGCGATTGTATTCGAAGTGTTCTCTTGAGGAGTGAAGGATATACACGAAATGGGGTTTGGGACCAGAAACTTGAAGCTTGATTGGAATTTTTAAGTGGCAGCAGCTCATTTTCATTGGCAGCACAGATCTAATTGATATTTTTGATAGTGCGAACTTTTAATTGGATTCGTAGACGCACAACACGAGAATCTGGTTGTTGTTGTTGGTTTGTGCAACTAATTTGCACCTCAACGTAATAGTTCAATGAATTTTTGATGCTACAGGAAATTGGATTATGAATAATTTAGTAATGGGTATTTGAAGGATAATTATAGAAGATGGATAGGGGCATGGAATGAAGTGTGGGATTAAAGTTCTTGATTACGTTTTTGAGAGATTTTGACCTCGTCGTTAAATTTAATGCAAAAGAAGGGGAATGTTGTCCTCTGTCAGATAGTAGGTAGGTTTATAGGACGAAACTGAATCTCACTTGCTTGGTATTGAAGTACTAGGGGCAGCGAAACCGGGGGGTTAGATTCTTTAAGACGAAACGTTCAACGTTTTCGTGTGCACGAAGAAATTTGCTTGTCTAACATAGGGCAAATCATTCGTGCGCCCGAATCCTTACAGAATCTGACCCCTGATCTTTTATTAGCCTGAACAAAATCTGACAAACAATTTGGGAACGGCCTGGAGGGTTGTTAAGACAGAGGCTATAAGTTCATAATAAAGGGTGTCCCATTATTCAGGCGAAATGTAATTTTGATAGAAAATACAGATTTTTGATTAGAGAGCTTACATTTTTATTGATTCATAGAGTATATAGATTGGGGTTATGTATGGAACAGCACATCGGATAAAAATGGCCGCCATGGCGTTGCTGGCAAGTACGTACTCTTTTATTGAAATTTTCTTTGTCCGTTTAGCATAAATGTGGCTGAATTTCATTACACACCTCCCGATTTCCTCATTTCAAAAATTTGGCTGTCGTGGGCTTGTTTGTATAGACATTTGATTTCAAAAACCCCAAAGAAAAGAGGAAATTTTGACGATTAACGAAAATGAGCTTAATCACTGAAGATGATTTTGTTCGCGCTGCATGAGCAGTATTCATCAGTTCTTGAGCCAATTGAAACTTTATAAGTATGAAGTTTCAAGTCTTCCGTGAGAATTCGCTGTAGAGAGCTTCTCGAAATGCCTAATTCTTGGCTAGAGTGCCGAATTGATGTTCTTGGACTATCAGCCATACTCTGGTGAACTGCTTCGATGTTTTCTGTTGAACGACTTGTGACAGGACACCCAGACTGTTTAAGATCACTAATTGATCCAGTCTCCTGACTATACTATTAAATGGCGCAAGATTAAAAGTTTACCTGATTTATGGGACACCCCTTATTAATAACTGAGGATTTAGTACACATGCGACCTTCTGACTTATTCTTCTTCATAGGTCCGGATAGAATACCACCAATTAGGAAGCCTAGCAACGCACCGGATACCTGCATGGAAGTTATTTTGAGCTGTGTTAAGAAAGTGGTGTTCCCTGACTGCCAGAAACTGCAGCTAGGAGCTGTTCTTCTTGAAAGGAAGCAATCCTCCAGGGCTTCCTTCCTCACATCGGTCCATTAGCCTAGTGAAAACTGCATTCTGTGCAGTAATGACGCGTTCCATTTGTATATACCTACTTTACAAGGCCCTATCTGCATGCAGCAGTATTTTATACGCATATTTGCATTTGTTCATATAATTCACACTTGCTCTTTGTCTAATATTTGTGAGAGTCTTTTCGAAATGGTCCGGTTAATATTCTGAATTTTTAACTGTTAAATTTAAAATCAACTAAACGCTGGTCTTCTGCTTCTGTATACTAAGGAACTACACTTTGTTCACACTTCCACTTCACTTTCTGATACATTGGAACCATCTCGTTGGGCAACGTTCTCCCAAATAGCATGAGTTTAGTCGTAGGTCCTTGGCAATTTCGAACTAGAGGCCTTCGGTTGACCCGCCTTTATATACCAAGCATTAGTATAGCCAATATAGAAATATACCTAATAAATTATAAGCTAACCTTAATCGCTACAGTGACAAGCGGTAACAAATGTTTTTGTTTTTTTTTTACGAGAAGATCCGGCGAGCTATGTTTCTACTTTAGTCAAGAACAGGATATATTCCTTTGAAAAACAAAAATTCACACAGTCGGATCTGTTGTGCTAAATATTGACTTTCTAGGGACAAACAACTTAGGTCCGAATTTCATATGAATCGGTTTAGGAAAAGCCAATAGACAAAAAAAATGTATAGCCTCTTATTCTAATGACTTTTACTCCTGTGAGTCTTGGGTTGCTCAGCCAACCAATACTTTCGTTGTTTTTTATATATAGACCCTATAAGTACCGTCCCCCTTAACGACTCTTAAGACCCAAACAGTATTCAAAGAGGAAAAGAACCAATTTGACATGTTCATGCTTGAATTCTAGTTCACCCAAGTCCACCCACTTAAGTATCGATTCGCCATTCCCCAAAGTCCTCAACGAATACCCTGTGATAGTCTTTAAAGCCCGCGCAATTTGCACATAAATCACCGACTTCCATTTTGCAGAGATAGTTTTAGATTACCCATTTCGACATAAACACAGCCCTTAGCAATTGCAATAACGCTGCGCGAGTTCACATTAAACTATATCCCCTACCACCAATAGACCCCAAGCTAACAACCAATATCAACATAACAGTTTCCCAGGAATGTGTTTTTTCTTTTTTTTGTTTGGCCTTTTTTTAGCTGCTGCCCAGCATGTTTCGCCGGCAATAAAGTTTCGAATATTTGCATTTTTATTTCACGTTTCAGTTAAAAAGTCTCGAGTCGCGTTGTTGTTGTGCCGTTTTATCGGTCCACAGCGGTACCTACAATAGCCCTTCCCCAAACGGATTGAAACATGCTTACCATACCAATCGAGATATGCTCTTCGTACATCGAATGGATAGCTGCGATTGCATTCCACCAGAAAGAGAGGGAGGACCTTCGATGTACATTTTTATGAATCGAAGAAGAGGGTGCTGTGGCAAAAAATATGCAATAAAAACTTTATGCAAAAGCTTGCGTGAATGTTCTGAATGCGAACAAACGAAAAGCGTGTGACTGTGATTTGTTTTTGTTTGTCGACTTTACGGGATTTATGGTAAGCACATAAAAAATGGATCCTGTTCACGTTTCATTGAAATGCGCAAATTAAGGAAAAATATTGTCCAGTTTTTTTTCTTCTCTTACTGTCATTTTTATTTTTGTTCGAACAAGGACAATGAAGAGGGCATACGAAATAGTCTGCGAGTTTGATATGTAATAAGAGTTTTTTTTTTATATAGTTGCTGTCTACTTACAGATCCTTTGCGGCCGGGAAAACTAAAGAATACATCTGGACCGTTTCGATGTGGCATTTGACGAAGGACATTTAACAGTTTTGCTGAATGTCGCGGCTGTAATTTGAGAAAGCAAACATATTTGATCGAGAAGTGTAAAGGGGAAATGAAATTTAGTCGTGGTACATACCCATTTGCCGTTTACAGCTTTCATCGTTCCGAAGAGTAGTTTCAACTCTTTCACTGTGATACTGTAGCTCGCCAGAACACCAAGCATTTCGATAAGCAGGTCTGAAAAGTATAAAAAGGTTACTCGTGAGGGTTTGTTAAAAAAGAAACGTTTAAGGTAAATATAATAAAAGTCGTGCAAATATGCTGGCGCAGTCTTTTTTAAAAGCTTCTGTTAGATATTCCAGGATGGTTTGCTAAGGCTCGAAGACATCTAATAATAGCTCCATTAAGGCCGTGGAAATCTTTGCCTACCGTGTGCCAAGTTCTGTCTTTAGGAGGTCAGTTTTTTTCTTTCGACCGTCACTGACACTTCTTTCGTGATCTGTTGTATCATAACGGTTCTACTTAGATCGCAAAACGATGCACTTATGGTCTGAAATTGGAACCCTTCGGCACGACTCTTCAATTGCCCATCGAATTAAGACATCTGTTATCGATGCACATGGTATTTGCCATCACCTTCCCTATGTAATAAGCAAAAGCATAACAACAGATGACTTGACGTGGCAGTTTTCTATGACAGCTTGTGATAAATTAAACACGTATCATCCACATGGACCTTTATGTACGCCTATATAACTACTTAGAAGACCTACTCTAAGCGAAAAGCCTTCAATTATGTAACGAAAAAAGCAGCCTTCGAATGCCAGCGGAATCTTGTTCTTCCAGTTTATGACCTCAGTTAAATTTTATGTCACGTCTCTTTGCTTCCATGAGTGCAGTGACTTAAATATTAGTATCGTAGACTACTAAAAGACAGCCGAGGGGTCTCAGGTTTTAAAAATGCAAGTTATGCCAAATTTTTTTTTTTCGGCTGAAACCTATTGCGACTTCTACCATTTTTAACTTTTAACTTTTACTTTAAATCTATCCGTCTGTCTGTTTGTCCGTATGCTCCCGAGGCCTACAGCCTAAGCTTCTGCCCTAAGTTGCTTCAAACTTCAGATTTTGGCCTACAGTTCAGGGCCGTTTTTTTCTTTTTTTCCAAGGAAACCTCAGTATTATCAAAACGGCTTTAACGATTTTTTCGTAAAAAAATTAAACCATTAAATTCACACTATTCGTATATTTCATGAACCGTTTCTTTTATCTAGCATCGGTTCTCAGATGTTTATACCTACCTACAAAAATAAGAAAAGAACTAACCAAACTTTTGATGAACGAGAAAGTTTCGTTCGACCCAGTCGTGCAATTTATTAAATTAGTTTATAAAGCTGCAGGCAATGGTCTGCCAAGTGCAGTCGTCTTCTCTTTGTATTTACAGGAATCTAAGTTGCGACCTCCAGACTTCGTGTCTCTGCGTAGTCAAAAAGTCACATTTTCACTTGCGGAGCACCTTTTTAAAAGTTGACTTCTGTTATACCAATCAACACTTTCTTCATGAAAAATCATTAAATATAAAGCTTAACGCATTGAATGACTGATCTGTTTAAAGTTGAGAATAATTTGAAAGATCTCCACAAGCCTTTTGGCTAAATTTGAGCCCTATACACCTACCGTTCATTATTTGAGGCGTGTATTTGAAATTTAAAACTTGATTTGTAAATCTTTCAAGACCTTTCAGTAGGTATTGGGACGGTTGAGACTGGGAATTCCGTGCTAGAGTGAGAGGGAAGATATGACCTTGGAGTGAGTGTGTTAGCTTTGTCGGAAGTGTGTTATCTGGATATGTAGTGTGTTTGAGGCGCCGTGTCGTGTGTTTGAAGTGCCGCCGCCGCTGGCGCCGGTGTTGGTTGTTAGTTTTTGTTATCAGTTTTGTGGGTGGTGTGTGGAATTGTTTAGAGATGAGGTAATTATTGGTATTCGTGTTGGGTTGTTGTGATGATAAAAATTAAAAAAGAGTGAGTCGTAGGTTATCGGTGTATGGTGTGGATGGTGTGAGATGTAAGTTAAAGTGGTTAGATATGTTGAAAGTTTTTGTTATCAGTTTTGTGTGTTTTGTGTGGGGTGGGTGTTGGGATTGCTTAGAGAGAGATGAGGTAATTATAGGTATTCGTGTTGGGTGTTGTAGGTTATTGTTATAGCTGTGCGTATGCTGTGAGATGTATGTTAAAGTGTTTGAATATATTGAAGGGGGGTCCGCCGCCGCCGCGATGGGTATTGTGAGCTGGGACGGTTATCGTGAGCTGGGACGGTTATCGTGAGCTGGGACGGTTATCGTGAGCTGGGACGGTTATCGTGAGCTGGGATGGTTATGGTGAGCCGTGACGGTTATTGTGTCTGTTGATTTGTATGGTGGTTCGTAGTAATGGTCGCAGTGTATGTTAATTAGATGGGGTTTTTGGTATGGTTTATTTGACCGAAGAAGTATTATTATGAAAAAATGCGATAAGAAGTCATGGTTGAATTAGCTTTGTGTAAAATGAGATGATTAGGTCATAGAGTTGAGTTGGATGTAAACAAATAGGGATGGCGGCGTAGAAATGAATCATGCTGTGTTTGAATTAATGGTTAGTGATGTGGGGGAATATTTTATAATCTTGGGGGCAACAACAGCTACAACTGAAATCGTCAAGGGTTTTTGGTATGGTTTATTTGATGTTACTCTTATCCTACTGACCATATTGTTTTCTGGAATTTCTTTAAAGAAGCATAGTGTTATCCGAAAAACTAGCCGTTAATGTAGTACGATGGAACATGTTACTCTTATCTTGCTGACCACATTGTTTGAAAAGAAATTGTGATATTTTCGGTCGCGGTGTATGTTAATTAGATGTGTTTTTGGTATGGTTTATTTGATGTTACTCTTATCCTACTGACCATATTGTTTTCTGGAATTTCTTTAAAGAAGCATGGTGTTATCCGAAAAACTAGCCGTTAATGATGGAACATGTTATTCTTATCTTACTGACCATATTGTTTTTTCTGGAATTTCTTTAAAGATCTGTAGTATAAAAGCTCGTTGGAATCTAAGCATAGCATTACTCCGTTTCAGAAAATTGAACAGCTTAAACATACACCTTAAAATGGAGGCTTTATTCAACATCATCAAAGCTGAAAAAAATAAAATAGCTGACGTATGCTGGGAGTTTCAAGAGCTTAGGAAGGAGCTGGAGGACGCTATGGAGGAGGCCCAGCGAACGAGGAGCTGGTTACAGCTGAAAGCTGTAGTATACCTACTGGCGGCGTATAATGCGAGAGCCAGGGCAGGAGATTTCCTGGACACGGACATAAGTCCAGGGTTGTTATTTATTTTAGAGTTAAAATAAAAAAAAATTTATAAATATTTAGTAAAATAAAAAAAAAAATAAAACCATTGAATTAATTGTTTTTTATTTATCCAATCAATAATGAAATCATTGTGTTTATTAGTTGAAAATGTTGATCTGCCTAACTTCGTTGAATTTGATAGTGCATCGAAATATGGACCATAGATTTTGTCGCGATTTTCATCAGATGACGGCGTTGATCGGTTGAATGGTGTGCTTTGATTATAAACTTGTGAATTGGTGGGTGTTCTAAATGAAACATCTTCTTCTTCTTCTTCTTCTTCAACCGGACTTGAGTAGTGTAATGGGGACTCCTTTTCTATATCTGATTTAAATTCTAACTTCCTTCGTTTCAATGGTTTCTTTATGTTTTCGATACTTTGAGTTTTGTTTGTTTTGACATTTTCCACGATCTCCTTTAAAGGTTCAACTATTGGTTTAAAAGTATTTTCAAATTCGGTTTCCTTTGCAATTCTTCCTGTTTTGAGGGACATATATTTTCTCTTCAAAGATTTTTTAGTTTTTATGAGGTCTTTGAGCAAACTTTCATCGATATCCATATTTATTATTGTATATGAAATAGGTTTCAAATAGGTCTGTTTAATAACAGGGCAGTTTAATAACAGGGCAGTTTAATAACAGGGCAGTTTAATAACAGGGCTGTTTAATAACAGGGCTGTTCTAAAGCAGATGTGGTCATGTAGGCAGCTGTTTAATAACTGAATAGCTTTATAGAACGGCTATTTCTTTAAAAGATCTATTGTACCATGATGAAATGATGATGATGGCCATTGTTGGTTTATGCGTGCGTGTCTTTTTCCAACAAGAGTTAACCTTGAACTAAGAAATTAGATTTCTCGCGAAACTATTTGACTGAGTGGATTATAATTTATGACGCGATCGTGTAACATTAAACAGTAGGCTGACGTATTTGCTGGGATTGGTTTTGTTCCTGTTGTTTTGAATTCAATGCGAATATCAACTGGACCATTTTTGATTATTTCACTCTGATGTCTGCAATCTATAACGAAAATTGTCGCTTGAGATTTAAATGTATCTCTTGATAAGAGTGGTTCAGCAACTAGTCGGTTGTAGTAGGTTTTTTGAAAGTCGCAGTACATATTGTATAGTAAACTGTAATTATTTTTATCAAAGGATAAATTTAAATCTTCACAAGGGTAAGCATCAGAATTTAAGTATGCCTTCACGTTTGTAATATCACAATGATCGAAATAAGTCGGGTTTCCTTGTAGTAGATTACGTTTGTTAGTTTGCAATGCAAGGAGAATGTAGCGTGGCTTCTCCATTTGTGAGGTTGTCTTCACATTCCAAATATGATGATTGGTGCTGGGCAAAGTAGGATATTCATACAGATCCCAGTTACGAAAGGCAATCTTCATAGTTTGACCATTATTAATAGGTTTGTAAAGTTTTAATTTGTAAGAATCAGACAGTGTAATATGAGGAATTTTCCATTGTACTTTAAGTAATTTTATCTTTGCTTTTTCATCATCGTCAGCAATTAATGAATTATCATCTGTGCGTGATCGTGTTAGAATCAAATCATGGCGTCCATTGGGTATTACTCTCTTATAGTCTTCAGCAAAACCCAGTAATTTATTTAGAGGTATACAAAAATTAAAGTAGAAACTATCCAGATTAATTGAAGAGTTGGGCGACCAAGATGCATTCAATAGCATATCGCTTTCGTTTTTGTTTAAAGAAATGTAATTTTTAATAGTTGATGTTATGCCGACACTACGATTGCTATCAATTTCCACGCCATTTAATTCATAACGTATTTCGTCAAATAAGAAGGCTATTCCGTTGTTTACAAGTTTTGTTTTCGTAGCTGCCGATCCATCAGATTTCGATACAGTACCTTCAATATAAATGTAACTTTCTGAAGGCAAAATATTAAGATTTTGATGTTGGACACAAATTTGTATAATGTCATTTTTCTCAAAGTTATTCAGATATGGTGAATAGGTGTGATAATCCAGTTTTGAGATACTCTCCTCAAACTTTGGTTCTTCGAAAATATTCAGCATGTTGTTAGGATTGATTTAATGTTTTAATTTATATCCCAGTGACAATAGAAATTGTTGATTTTCTATAGTAAGTTTTGATGTTCTCTTATCAGAAGATGATAGTATATTGTTAGAGTTAGTAGTGTTACCTGCTCTTTTATAACTTGAGGGGTAATTATATACTATCATTATTGTGGTTTCAAATGCAAGCGAATTGTTATGATTTCGTTTCGAAAGTTTATACGATTTCCGTCCTGATCCAGGAGATTCAATGTTATAGAACTTATCCTCTTAGCGTTCACTGGCAAATAGATGACATTGTGTGGAACTTCAACTATTTTATATCCTGGACTAACGTTGACTGAAAATTCATGTAGTATATGAGCAGGTTGACTATTGATATATGTTTCGTCAATTAAATTACATTCAACTCGTACAATATTCACTCTATTGATATTAACATTCTGATCAGATACATGCAGAATATTAGGAACTAGTTTCTTCTTACTGAATCCTAAAAGAGAACCAATAGATTGGTCTTGTGTAAAATCGATTTCCACATTGCTGTACAGTTCACATTTCAAAGTATTATTATTGGCTTTTAATTTGATTATAACTTTTTCAATGCTATTCTCATTGTGTGTGTTCAGAACCTTCTGAATTATTTTATTAATATCCTCAATTTCATAAGAGCCCACTGTAAATTCAATCCTGATTTCTCCATCACCACCACCACCACCACCACAATGAAATAAATTATTTAATTCATCCACATTAGGTATGGAATTATAGGTTTGCAGATCAACTAAGCCACATACATAATCAGAATTTAGGACAATTGGAGGAAAGTACTCTGCAGTGAGAGTAGATTGGTTTCCACTTAAAGTGAGTGTTAACGACATAACTATTGGAATAGAAATGAAACACAATATTTTGATTTTACTCTATTTATTTATAGTTTGCTCAATTAGAAACTTTAAACATAGATGACCACATATAAATGTATTGAAATTTTGACAGCTGTTATAATTATAGTGAATATTTTCACCTAAATATCGTACAACTTCTAGGGGTGGTCTTAAGTTACCAAAACTATCGAAATATTTGACAATATTTTTATTCTTAATGTATGCTACCCAATGTGTACCAGTCCCACTATTAATATCTAAATTAATTACTCCACATTCATTAATGAATGGTTTTGATGGTAGTGTATCTCTCATGTAAACACCCCTGAAGCATGGTATATTCAATTTTCCAAACTTCATAATATCAATATTGGTGAGTGGACGATTAGGTAGTGAATTTAAAAGTTTTTTGAATCGTGTGGTTTAAGGAAAAGTCCAAATCCTTTTTTATATGGCTGTAGATAAAGTCCACTACCATGCTTAATTTTAATTCCTTCCATAGCCTGATTGTGTCGTTTATTCTCTTCCAATTGATTCTTGGCTACCTTTGATTCATTTATAGCTTTAACTACACCCGCAGCTCCTCCGACTACTGATCCAATAGCCGATAGCCCAGCTAAAATAGGTAACAATGGTAAGAAACCACCAATTTTCGGTAGAGGTATTACTCGAGGAATTGTAATGCTCTTTCGTTTATTTTTAATGATCTTTTTAGCTGCTTGTAGAGCACTTGTTGCAATTACATTAGGATCTTCGCTTCTAGTGTCTCGAATAGCATTTCTAGCCTCCATAATGGCTTTTTTAAATAAATTATTCTTTTTGCGTGGGTTTCTTTTCCTTCTCTTGGCTTTGCAACCCATACCAAGTTTCGTTTTAGCTTTCATCATATTCGTTACTAATATACTATTTATTTTCTCTGCTATCGATGAGTCTTTTGCCTTTACTCTCTGCCAAGCCTTTTCAGTTAAAATTTTGTCTGCAATATGTCGTTCGGGTAAATTTTTATTGTTAGCATATGCAATATCGTGTTCGCGACAAGCTTCATCCAACTGATTAACTCCCCTATCTCCTCTAGCAAGGCGTTCTTTCAATTTAGTCCCCGGCCCACAGAAGTTATATGAGGGAAGATGTAATTCAATTGGTAATTTCTCGATTAAGGAATTCACTAATCCGTACCCTTTGAATGTATCTTTCCAACTGTTGGCTTTCACACTATAATCTATCATTTTATACGACTTTCTTGTTGTATATGTTGAACAATTCTGAATTTCTCAACTATAAAACATGATCTTTTATATTGATTAGTTTCATTCAATAGCAGAATGAGGTTCATAAAACAACAACAACGAGATTTTATTAAAGTCAAGAACTTTGATAGTAAAATTAAAGTACGCAGGAAACATGGAGCAATATTTCCTAATAGTATTAGAGGAATAATTGTGGGTCCATCAAATTGTGGAAAAACCAATGTCATGTTGAGCATTCTCCTCGATCCAAATGGTTTAAAATTTGAAAATCTCTACATATACTCAAAGTCTCTGCATCAACCAAAGTATACATACCTGAGAAAGCTAATAGAGTCCATCAAGGGTATGGGATATAATGAATTTTCAAATAATTGCGAAATTATTACGCCTTCTGAAGCAAATCGAAACTCAGTTTTTATATTCGATGATGTGGCCTGTGATAAGCAAAACAATATTCGAGAATATTTCTGCATGGGTCGACATAATGACGTGGATAGTTTCTACCTGTGTCAATCTTATACACATATACCAAAACACTTGATTCGAGACAATGCAAACTATTTAGTTATTTTCAAGCAAGACGAACTTAACCTGAAGCATATATACAACGATCATGTCAACTCTGACATGACATTCAATCAATTCAAGGAATTGTGTAAAAAATGCTGTAAAGATACATATGGGTTCTTGGTTATTAACAAAGATTTTAGTTTGAATAAAGGCCGATATAATAATTCATTTAAAGAAACTGTATCTATATAAATCTATTCAGTCGTAAATCAACGGTTTAAATGATTACATACGATTAGAGCATTCGTCCTTGTATTCGACAAGTATGGATGTTGATGAAAATTTACTTAAAGATTTAGTAAAAACTAAAAAAGCTTTAAAGAGAAAATATATGTTTCTTCAGTCTGGAAAAACTACGAAGGATGCGGAAATTGAGACTACTTTTAAACCAATAGTTGAACCCTTAAAAGAAATCGTGAAAAATGTCAAAAGTGCTCATACTCAAAATGATACTGCTGCTGCTGCAGATGTTGCTTACAATAATATAGATATGAAAATAAAGAATCAACAACTACTACGACGACGTTTACAATACCCAGAAGAAGAAGAAAAAAAATCCATTTCTAACGCAAGTTTTGACTTCTCATCTCCAGATTCAAATCAGACAACGAACAATGATAATTCATTTAGGATACCCTACGACAATAGCCTTGATCAAAGTACTCCAATTAATCGATCATCCCCATCAGATTCGAATCGTGACAAAATCTATGGTCCACATTTCGACGTGGAATCAAATTCAATGAAATTAGGTGGATCAAGTTTTGTAATTAACGAACACAAGAATTTCGTCATTGATGATGAAATCTTCCATGGAACGAAAGGCCTTTATGAATTAATATTTCGAAAAAATCCTAGAAAAGATCGATATACCAATGAAGACTTGGATCAATATCTAAAGATATTACAAAAAACAAAAATACACTTGAAAAACTATGATAGTAACTTACAAGTTAAAGGCAACAGAGGTTATAAGTATAAACATATAATCCAACCTTTACTTCAGCACCTAACGCAGAGAGTCATAAAGAAAATCGGAAAACCATGCAATAGTAATTCATCTGATGTGAGTTATTCGAATAAACCCATCGAATATGTGTATTGGGATAGCCCCCCGATGAACTCGTCAATAGATTAAGGCTTTTAATTGCATCTCAAAGAGCCGGCAATAATAATCTTCAAAATGAGGTTAACTAAATTGTAGAAGAATTACGTGAATCAAATGTCATACACTAATAATCAATTCAATTCATTAAAAGCAAGCAAATCAGTATGGTCCCACACCTGAACCGACTGTATAGGAACCGAACGGATAGGAACCGACAGGATAGGAACCGACCGGATAGGAACCGACCGACTAGGAACCGACCGGATTTGACCTCAACACTTGGTTCAGAAATTGACCTATATAAAATCAATTCGCGCTGGAAACGAACATTATCTATATATTAGACATCGTTTAGAGAATAATCTTCATTATTAATAAAATGAGTGTTGACAAGTTCGGACGAAGCTCCAAACAATTTAATAGAACAACCGAGAGTTCGCGAGGACCTGCTGGCGTAGGATTTAGACTACTACCTAATGGTGATTTCGATATTCAGGGAAAATGTCTAAACAATGTTGGAAAACCTGTAAACCCAACACAGGCGGTAAATAAGGAATATGTAGATAGCACCATAGTCATTAATAATAAAAACATGCTAAATCATCGACGGTATGTAGACAACAATTTCAAAGCACTCATGGGGACTATAAATGATGAGACATTGAAGCTACAAAACATCGAAGATAAACTAGGAAAAATGGATGCGGATTTGCGGTCATACACTGATGAGCAAAATTTAAAGACTCTTGAATTATTAAACAATATTAGAAAGTATATGTTGGATATTTTCGAGAAGTATAAAAATAGTGGTGAACCTATTAGAGGGGCAACAAATAGTTTTTCACCAATTTAGTACGCATTCGGAATTCGACTTGAAATGATGTCTACAGTAAATACGTCTACGATCTTCGATGAGGTGTTAAAATTTCTAAAAACAAATAACCAAACTCTTCTTGAGGAACATTTCAATGAATTTATTGATTGCATTAGTTTTCTGAGGAACTTTGAAAACGTATCTTCCACCACCTCTGTTCATGGGTGTCATTTTATAAACTGCCCCTGGTCTGAAAATCTCTGTCAAGAAGGACCAGATACCTGTGCATGCTATATGGTTGAAAGCAGATTGATTAGAATTAAGAAATTGATGTTACTTTATCGACGATTGGTCAAATAAAATATCTAATAAAATACAAAAACTCTCCTTGTTTCTATTCATTCGTTTTTATAATGAGTAAAAGAAAAGTTGTTGGTGAGCTGCACAAGCCAGCCCGAAGGAATTTCAAAAGGCGTAGAGTTATTATTAAGGGTTTTGATGATCTGTGGCAAGCAGACTTGGTTGAAATGATACCATACAGCGATGAGAATGAGGGGTTCAACTATTTACTAACCGTAATTGATACTTTTTCAAAGTATGCTTGGGTCGTTCCTTTGAAACATAAGACTGCATCAGCTACAACACAAGCTATGAGAACAATTTTTACCAATTCAAATCGAACACCTAAAAATTTGCAAACCGATGATGGTAAAGAATTCTTCAACAAGGTCTTCCAAAATTTGATGAATACCTACAAAATTAATCACTACTCAATGTACAGTACATTAAAAGCATCAATTGTTGAACGCTTTAACCGCACCCTTAAGGAGAAAATGTGGAAAGAATTCAGTTTCAATGGGAACTACAAATGGCTACCCATTTATAAGGATTTGCTGCATGCATATAATCACTCGATACATAGAACAATAAAAAAACGCCCCGTTGATATAAATAAAAACAATGCCAAAGAATTACTATCAGGAGTTTATAAACGAATAAAAATTGCTGAGAAGGGAAAATACGAAGTTGGCAATAGCGTTCGAATAAGCAAGTTTAAGCATGCTTTCGAAAAAGGATACACACCAAATTGGACAACTGAAATATTCAAAATAAGAAAAGTTCAGATAACAAACCCTATTACATATCTAATTGAAGATTTTCAAGGTCAGCCTATTAGAGGGAGTTTCTATGCACACGAATTACAAAAGACGAATTTTCCCAACATATTTCTCGTGGAAAAGATTCTTGCAACAAAAGGCGAAAAAGTATATGTCAAATGGTTGGGTTTCCCATCCACTAACAACTCATGGATAAATAAAAAACAATTAATTTAATGGTTTTATTTTTTTTTTTTTTTTTTTTTTTTTTATTTTGCCCTTGACGATTTCAGTTGTAGCTGTTGTTGCCCCCAAGATTATAAAATATTCCCCCACATCACTAACCATTAATTCAAACACAGCATGATTCATTTCTACGCCGCCATCCCTATTTGTTTACATCCAACTCAACTCTATGACCTAATCATCTCATTTTACACAAAGCTAATTCAACCATGACTTCTTATCGCATTTTTTCATAATAATACTTCTTCGGTCAAATAAACCATACCAAAAACCCCATCTAATTAACATACACTGCGACCATTACTACGAACCACCATACAAATCAACAGACACAATAACCGTCACGGCTCACCATAACCATCCCGTCTCACAATACCCATCGCGGCGGCGGACCCCCCTTCAATATATTCAAACACTTTAACATACATCTCACAGCATCCGCACAGCTATAGCGATAACCTACAACACCCACGAATACCAATAATTACCTCATCTCTCTAAACAACTCCAACACCCACCCCACAAAACACACAAAACTGAAAACAAAAACTTTCAACATATCTTACCACTTTAACATACATCTCACACCATCCACAGCTATACCGATAACCTACGACTCACTCTTTTTTAATTTTTATCATCACAACAACCCAACACGAATACCAATAATTACCTCATCTCTAAACAATTCCAACACCACCCACAAAACTGATAACAAAAACTAACAACCAACAGCGGCGGCACTTCAAACACACGACACGGCGCCTCAAACACACTACATATCCAGATAACACACTTCCGACAAAGCTAACACACTCACTCCAAGGTCATATCTTCCCTCTCACTCTAGCACGGAATTCCCAGTCTCAACCGTCCCAATACCTACTCCTTTCAACAATTTTCTTGTTGAAGCTAGTCAGCCAAAAAAAGTGGCAGGTCCCCAAGAGAACTATAGTAATAAGACTATAGCTCCTAATACTTTTGTTGGACTACAGTTGGTTACAATTAACCAACTCGAAGGACTGATCAACAGACCTAGGAATAGTGGGGCACTTATAAGAAAATATTTTGCATTCTTTTAGCTTTAATTATATATTTGGTGAGCAGGTACTCGAATGCAAGTACGAGTATCATCGGGCTTATTTGAATGGTATCCTGGAAGTTGACGACCGGCTGTCAGCTGGTCTTTGGCCTTCTACCTTGATATTCAAAAACTTTGCAGCCTTTGTCGTAGGCCAGATGGAATCACGCCTGGACCACTTTGTGCGGCTCTTATAGTGAACTAATAATTATTAAGGTCTTCAGAGTTGCTAGCTAGCAAAAATCGTTGGGTATACTCAAGTATGGTTAGTTGATTTAACATCGTACCTGGAGTCACTAAAAATCACCTTTAAGCTTTACCTTCAACCTTACGAGTTAAGTAATTTATTAAATATTGAGATCTACCGATAAGCATAGCTAGGTATTACTACTACTTATATATAGATTTTGGTTAAACAATTCACCTACAGTAAAAAACAATTGACACCTAGGTTCCACTTGAGAGTAAGGTCATGCGTTCTGCACCAATATCGATATCAACCTTCGGCATTTTTGCACCCCTCATGCTCATCCCAGTCTATATAATCCCAGTCCATAAACATGTTAGTAAAAAAGAAAACAAGTTCTTTAAATATTCACTTCAGTTAACAGGAGATTACATTCATCGCATGGTGATGTGATGGTCTTATTTTGCACTCGCATATAGAGGATGCCATATAACCCGTACCCTTTCGGCATATATATTCGAATGCGTTCGTGATAGGAAAGGATAAAGTTTTGTCCTCATATGTTTGCAAAACGTTGGTGTGTTTTTTTTTTTCTGTTTTCGTAGACCTCAACTACAGTATAGACGTGACTTGGAATCTAATACGTTGGGTGTTTGGCTGAACCAAGTCTGACAGTCAGAATGGAAACTCCAGTAATGAAAATACATTTGCAACGGTGCAAAGGAAGATAGATATTCGTCGTCGGGGTTTGAGATATATTTTGTCTGCCAGCCCTAAAGTCCTTCGCCGTTCGTTTTGCAGTGAAAATTATATAAAAGTTTCAACCTCTATGAGAGAACGAGAGAGAGTATGGTGTGAGTGGATTTAGTTACATCAACAAAAAGTTCCTAGAGAACTTTATTTCCGTTTTTCCCTAGCATTATTATCAGGTAGACCTTGGACAGAGAGCGCACGTAAGCAAAATATAAAAAAAAAAGAAGAAAAAAATCCAATGAACCTTTAAAATAGTTTTTAGTTGTCAGGGAGATTTATGGAAGGATGTGTCTAAAAGTTCAACTCAGCAACGGGTTGACATTTTCGCTGGCAAAGTAGGAAGTGAACGGGATTACATTTAATTGTCACAAGACTTAACTTGTGTTGCAGGGGGCGGTCGCTATTTGAATGGAAGGGATTGCCAGAAAATTGATTTAGAGGGTCGTTGTCGTTTGAGTTTTATTTTTTTCAATTGAGTCCATTTTACGCTTTACCTCTCACACTGGCTGAGGTGAATTGACATTTATTTTGTTATAAAAGATGATTTTTTTGCATACTTTTAGTTGTTGTCATTGGGACTTAATGGATGGACAGACGTCATGCAGACCTAGCAGACCTGAATTTGTACATTCGTGCAGCTGAAAGATTTTTGATAAGTTGCTCGAAAAGAACATACAAGGAGAACGTAAGGAAAGATGTTTAAACCAACGAACATTTATAATTACAATAATATAGAGGGCCTAGTGCACTGCGACCTTGTGGTCTATTGTGCCCCTCGCTTCAACGAACGAAGCGACTCGAATATCTGACAAAGTCACGACAAAAACACGGGGGAGGTACAGGTTGAAATAGTTGTTATCAAAAGGCGTGCAAGGACAAAGATTTGTCTTATAGATGTCTTCGGTAGATGTCTTTTCAGTGCGATGTTAAGAAGATGTAAACAGCCTTAAAAAAGGTACATAACTTTAGAAAATTGGTTCGAAATTCGAGCGCGCCAGAGCTATCCCTGTTATGCTGAGTCATACTCAAAATTAAGAAAGCTTCGCGCTTGGCGCTCTCATTAGTAGTAACCTCCTAGCGAACCATCCAATGGAACTTATTTTCAAAGATGACGAATTTGTATATGCCCCAGGTAGACTCATATTTGTGTCACATTCGGAGTCTCTGTTACTTGAGGATCAAATTTGCTATAGGGCTTCTACTTTCAAGACAGAAAATTCTCTGAAATTCGCTGCTGGATCTTTTGAGGTTTCTAAGTGCATAAGGATGGCCAGTCGGCGTATGCAGCCATTAACATCAGGAGTTGTAAAAAGTCCTATCGTAAAATGTGTCCGATCCCCACAATAGGTTGCTATAAAAATGGAAAGCCGAGTTATCTACCTAAAGCAGTCGAATCCTTCAATAGGCAGTTCCAGTTCAATCAAAAGCAATATAAAATTGCCACGTTTTTTGTTTGCCTATATTGAAAGGTAACAGTCTGAGCCGGACCTTGGCAATTTGAAGATGGCTTAAAGTTTAGGATTTGATTTGTGTTGGGCGTGACTGCTGGCGGTGTTCATCGGTGGCCCAATTTGACGAATAAGAAGCTTTGATTTCCTGTGGCCGGCATCGCAAGAAGGGCAGGGGAAAAAGCCTGCTTAGAACCGGGAAACTTAGCATACCTTTTTTTCCTTCTATTAGATTGCGCAGTTTAACTCTGTTTCAAAAAGATCGCCAAGCCTGATGGCCTTGGTCTTCATAAACTACTCATTATTAAGATCGCATTATCGATTGTATTCCCCACCTCTTATATAGCCTTCAACAGACTTATAAACCCAAAAATTCAAATATTCCCTAATTACAATTCAAAAACCATGACAAAAGCATTGTCTGCTGTTATCCTTGCCATTTGTGCTGGCGATTTCACTAATCCCGAGGAGGAATATTACTCAGGAAAGGGTAAAACTTTCCGCAGTTAATTATACACAGAAGCAGATAAAGAGTGCTGACAAAAACACTCCTTCATCCATGGTTGACAAATTTTGGTAATTTCCCACAACTCATACTCAACTACGATGCACAGCACGGCACATAGACATACCATATAGCATACGAGCAGCACACCGGAGCGCGGCGACATCACATCACGTCCTTTTACGATATTTCATTCATTGAGACATCGTCGACGTCGGGGATTGGAAACAGTCGTCGCGCCCTCACGAATTTCACTGCCAGAATAAATCAATTTTATATTGCATGTGCTGCTGTGCACGCGGATATAGAGGATGTTGAAAATCGGAAGCGAATACAACATTTGTTCAATTTATATCCTGCGCCAGGATACAACAATGGAAAAAAAAAACAGAAAACGAAAATAACATACCTGCGACAACTGTTTCGGAACGCTGGAGCCTTACGAGAACGTGCTCGATTAAGCCAACATCCGTGCATGCTTGAAGATTTCGTACGCTCTTCCGCAGGATCGCAATGAACACACTCCAGATTTCGGCCTGCAATGAGAGAATAACAGCAATATTGAAAATGTAACAAGAAAAATTATTAGAATTGATGAAAATGATTGATTTGTTGTTTTTTGTTTATATTTTCTTTTCCTACCGAGAAGTAGGAATGGACGGGTATGCGCGGATCACGTTCGTTAGCTATGCGCTCAGACGTTTTAATGATGTAAATATTGTTTTGCGATGCGGAAAATGGAAAATATTTTGTTTTGTATTTCGTTTGGTTTTCTTTGAACAAATTTGCTTACCCCAACTTTGAATGGGTAATAGACTTATCGTATCGATTTCCATGAAAAACTTGTTAATCGCCGTGCCGTATAGTGCGTGCGGAGGATTTGTTAACGAGGATTTAACAACACGGGGGGGATTAGAGAGAGAAAATTCTGCTCTGGATCTTATGCGAAGTATAAGTGACGATGAAAAATATATTTTCCTTAGGGTATCTGCGTCATCTTCTGATGTTCGCAGGGGAAGGGATTATATTGTCTTATAATTATCAGTCGAATTGGATGCTGTGTCAATGTGGAGACTCGGTACTAAAAAGTACTTCGGATGGTGTTTGCTTCGTAGAGGGATATGCCACTGGAAGAGGGTTGACGGATAACTTGCTGACTACTCTCAAAAAAAAAATTTGCACCTACAGTCTATGGAGCTAAAAATGTCAGAAATGCTGATGATACTAAATAAAATCACTAGACTCGCTGAGAAACAATTTAATAAGACAGCCCTCTTGAGATTGCCAGCTAGGGGCAGGGCACCACTCATTCCGTAGCTTTTCAGACGATTATCGTCGAAACGATTGATCTCCAAGACTATCAACTAGCCAGTGATCCCAGATTGAGGGAAAAAGCGCCAATTTTGATCCTTTTTTTTTTAACGAAAAAGGGGAAACCCCGGGACAAGCTTAGGAACAGGGAGAAAAAATCAACAATCTCTGTGAAACATTAGTGGTTTAAGAATTAAATTAATTAAATTAAACGTCCCCAAGTTCAATTAAGTCTGACAGCTGCCTGACTAGATCTCTCTCTGTTGTGATTGGCTGAGATCGGTCATATGGGCAGCTGTTTCAGTTGACGTTTATGGAGGGGTAGCCAACGAATCTAGGCAAGAAATTCGTGACTGAGTACTAAGTTAACAGTTCGGATATGTGGATGACGTAGGAAAAGTGGCGTTCCCGACTTGGGATAAGTGGGGGCAACTGTGGCCCATTAGTTACACGGCGTTCACGTCGCAGTTCAGTTTTAGAGTCTTAATAGTTTGTGAAATTGTTGGAAAATGGAATTTTTGATATAGTTTTGTCACAATGCCAAATACCTTAATAAAGGGTGGTTAAATTGATTTTGAATAAAACACAAGTTATTTAGCAAATTATTGTCATTTCTTTTTTTTATGATAATAGTGGAATGTTTCAATTATGTATGGAATATGACGTTATGGAGAGGTCTCCATAAACGTCAACTGAAACAGCTACCCATAGGACCGATTTCAGCCAATCAAAACCGAGATACATGCAGTCAGACAGCCGTCAGACTTACTAAACTAGATACTTGAACGTCCCCAATGACTTCGCACCTAGAAAGCTTCAAGGTGATCAAAAGTTTGCTCTTAACTCCAAACCTCGCAGCCGGAATTATCTTGCGTGTACCTAAGTAGATAAGGTCCAATTAACAATTGACGTTTTACACCAAAGATGCAGTTTTTTAGGCAGACATAAAATCAGAAAATGAACTGGGAATTATTTCTAAATTTCAGGTTCTTTTCAGGTCGATGTGCGAGACTTTTCTGGACACACGTTCGGATTTAAAATGTTCCAGCAGGCTGAGTCTTGTATCCTTTGTCCAAGGGGCGTATGCAGCCGGAATTGCTATGATTCATTTTCATGGGGTATACTTTCCTCCGACAAAATTCGACAGACATGAAGGGGAACGTTCCTGCCCTGCGTCAATGGAATACAAAAGATACTGCCACTTAGCTCTATCAGTATGGTCAAGTAGAGTACCAATCTCGAAACTCCACTTTTGCCAGGCCGGCAAAACGATAGCCTACCATCGAAAAAATTGAATGGATCATTCTAGATGACAGTGGGATCTGGGTCGCACTCCGTTTCCGTTTAACAGTCTACGGAAGGGAACTTTTTAGCACCTTTTTTTTTTTTTTGAATTCTATCTTTGTTCTCTTTCTCAAAAAAATGCTTAACAATTTTTTAAAACCTTATCAGAACCCAGTTTCACTTCTACAGGCTTCGGTTGAGACTCTTACAGGACACCTTGCCGAAAGAACGCAAATAGCTCGTCCCATTTGTAACATCTGTTCTAACTTTACTAACTTTACAGCTATGGCAAGCGTATAAAGCCCCTCGAAATTCCCTCAATGATCTCATTCCCCTCACAATGTCCGCCTTACGTACTTCCCACTGTCTTCGAACACATCAGGGAAAACACCTCGAATGCATGCCTTTCCCACTTAACATCCTTCTAATTATGTCTTAATAACTCTCCGCAGCATCAACACCATTACTGTCCCATCCGCACGCTCCACAAAGTACTTGACTTACATCCATTTCACATATCCAACGAGCTATATAGCCTCATCAAATCCTGCCCTGCAATTAAACAGGCGTCAACGGAGTCAAATTAAAAAGGATACGGAATCTGCTCCTCAATGGGGCACGACTGTAACTTCTCTCCCAACGCATGATTGAACCACACACTCTGCACTCTCTTTGCACATTTCTTACAGTTTAACAGAAAATTCATGCGTCGAATAAGTGCTGTACTGTACTCTCCTTGGCTCCACTTACAGTGCATGTGTGTAGAGTGTATGTCCTTCATGTGCAATTCACGTGAAAAAATTTTGCACTCACAAGTCAAAATGAAGAAAAATAGACCCACTCTCCGGCAAAAACTACTAGACTAATAGGTCAGTAAGCAACACTGTTTTGCATCTTCTTTTGCGTTTTTGTTTTCCTTTTCTGTACATTTTGGCGTTTCAAATTTAGAAAAATCTCCCACACTGACGCACCACGTCAGAGAAACAGCATACGTTCCCTTATACCCCAGCACAGTGGTTCAGCTGTACACGACTTTTACAAGTACAAGTGTTGTAAAGTTGTGCTGGAGCCTGCAGGTTGAGTACTTGACTTGGCAGAGTCCTTTTTTCCTAAATAGAATTTAAATCAATTTTTTTTCTCCCCCTGTTTTGGGCGATGTTTGTGTCTCGGTCAACTTTTTTGTGTGTTTATCGTTTTGAACTTCCTCTCTGCAGAGAGCATGGCCCGACACCTGAATCTTTTGACAGTGAGTCGTTGAGGAGGGGTACTCCCTTCGGTGGATGGATGAAAGGACTGCTAATTGAGGGTAATAGGTGAGGAGGATATATTTTTTTTAACCCCCGTTGGTGTACGTTTTCGACTTGCTGTTTACGGTTGGTGCGACATGAATTCAAAATTTGTTAGACTGAGGGGGTCTTATGTTTGATTTTACAGTTCAGTTAAGGGTGGTCTTTTCACAGTGTTGAGTGGCGAGAGCACTGTAGCATACTTGAAGGAGTTAAATTTAATTTAGAGCTCAGTAATTGCGCCCGGTTTGTCAAATTGTGCCAGCCTAAGTGGAGGTAAATGCTATACACGAGTGCAGGGATAAGTGAAAGGATTTTTATTTGAAGGGGCATTTTAAATTTGTTTGCATTTACAACGATGAGTTGTGAGTAGTGTTTAAGATATTTCGATGACTGTTCTTTGGTTCTTTAACATTGGCAAACTTAGTTTGATGAATTTTAGGGCTACTGTCATTAAAACGAGTCCTCATCGTTACTTGGGAGACTCCTCTTCATCCGTCAACTCTACAAATATGCTTTCATCGCACAAACATTTCTCAAAGTGCCTGAACTAAAAGAAATGGATTTGCTTTACTGGTATTCTAATCTTTATCCACAGCATTTCCTTTGGCATTTATCTATTCAAATTACTTCTTTTTTTCAATAAAAATAAATGTGCGCCGCTTCTCCCAGTGATGCATTTGCAATGCCATTCTGTTGTGCGCCCAACCGAGAGAATGGAATATCCGACTTTACCGCATTTCTTAGAGAAGAATATTTGCGATGCCAATCCTGTGAAAAGGAAACTAGAAAGGAGACAAACTTGTAAAATAATGGAATCACTCGGTGTATCCATGTTATTATCGATATTTCCGCATTACTCCTCTTCATCCGTTCGCTTACTTATCACATTTGCATCTCAGAAGCGGATGGCCTGCTCTGGCTTAAGTGCATTTCCAGGATGGTCGCATCTTGAATAAATCATAAACCTGCCGTACCGGAACCGATACGAAATATAGCAGTCCTCCTTTCAGGGATTATTTATGCGATTTTTAATCAAAAGGAAATTTCCTTAGTTTTCTTGTGCCGACTGGAGAGTGTTGGCAAATATCGATATACACTGAAAGGGATATTAAAATTCTTTAAAACTAAATAACACACGGAAGGTTCGGTTCCTGAGGAAGCAAACCCACAGGAAAGGCAAATGGAATACGACGGAGAATGTTATGCCAATACTTTGCCAGTTATTAAGTGTAGGAAACTGCAGTGGAATTTTCGTAATTTATTACTATCGATTGTCGATAAGAAAAATAACTTTACCAATCTCTGTCTCCCTCTGTATGCTTTTTTTGGTGGTGGCTTTTGATATAAATAATGGGGAAATTGAGTTCACTTTTACGGCGGATCAACACCGACGTTGGATGGGGGATAGGAAAGCTACAAAGTTTTCCCTCAATATATCGGTACCTTCCCGGAAGAATGTATTGAGCGACAATTTGTTAGGAAATTACTTTTTGGCATGCTCTTATAAATTGTTCAAAGTTTTTCATTTTTGGAACGAATGGAAGGAATCTACAATTTTATGCCGATTACAAACGGCTAATTGAGAAGCTCTTTCACGACAGTTATACTCTCGGATGTGTGTCAGACGTTCGCTAGAGGTGGCGCAGTGTAAATAACCCTAAGTTGGAATCTGTGTTTTTTGCGGGAGTCGAACCTGGGACCCCTCGCTTAGTAGTCGAACACACTTATAACTAAGCCACTGCGCCTACACTTAGAACATAGTGCCAATGCCATTGAACTCGGTATCAAGCGACAATCTTTAGGCCATACAAATGTAAAAAAAAAACTTTTTATCTAATTGACATTTCGTTCATAGAATAACTAAATCAATTTGCCTTCACAGGAAGTTTAAATTGTTCCCGGTACAATTTTAGGAATGTCGCTTATTCACATTTTTCCGGGACGGGTACATCAATATGCATGTCCAAGAAACTGGACAAAAAAGTTGGTTGTAAGTGGTAAAAATTGGTACCAATTTGAAGTTTGTCCACAGTTGACTTGAAAGAAACTGAAGATACTTCGATGAAAGATTTTTTACAATGTCCCTGAAAACTCCGAGAAGGCTATATTGTCACGCCTACTTTTTGGAGGCGATTTTGAATAAAATGTGTTTTTGCACATACTCAAATAATTCGGTATCAAAAGAAAAACAAAATGACACTTCCTTAAATAATTTATAATAAATTATACGATATTAGTGTTAGTGATGAAACAGTTGATGTTTTGATTTTTATGAATTTATTAACAAAAACTAGTTTAAATTGACAAGAGTAGCCGACACGACGAGGCCTCAAAAAGCGAGAGAAAAAAAGACGAAGACCGAAGACAAGACCCAAAAAAAAAAATGACAGCTTGATAGAGCCGTAAGCTGAGTAGGCATAGGCACAAAAAGCATTGCCAGTTCATAAAGATTATTTACGATTTCCTCAAACAGTATGTAATGTATGATCTATAGGCCCCAGGTGAGTAGTTCATAAAAAAAATATCTATTGCCAAATATAACAGGAAAAAAAAATTCCAACGAAACCAAAACCTGTATCGAACTTATTTCCAAAGAAAGATCTGTCAGCTGCATACCCACCCATACACATGCCAAATTCTAGCATAAAAATAATTTAATATTTGCTCGAATTTGCCACACGAACTCGGTTTCAAATTCCTTCCACCTAACCGCTGGTACCAGGCAAAAAAAGTAGCCCAATCATACGAATTTGGAAAATTCAGGCAGCATCAAAAAAAAAAAATCCAATTTGATTCTATTCCCGTTGGCAATTTCCCAACCAACCAGTCGCACCTTCATGGAAGGATAACAAATGAGCGGGAGCGCTCCATCCGCCATCCGCTTTTGCCTCATGCAATATTCAAATTACGCTCCCTTAAAACTCGTGTAAAATATCCTTGCAAGGGCATCACGACAACGTCGAAATGACAACAGCATGCCAGGTCGTTGGCAAAAAATAATAAAAACCATGTCAAGACATTTTTCGTGAACCGAATTTGCACTGCTCTCGTTGAAATGGCAGCGCAGCCAGCCAATAGCACAGGTAATTCGGAAAAGGAAAGCAGTATGCACGAGATGCTTTTCAGTTCGGTGCGACACGACGACGGATTGAGGTTTAGATATTCAAAACGCCCGCAGATGCAGCACCGACACTCCACACTTTTCTTTTCTTTTTCAAGTTGGCATTGTACACCTACTCACAGGTGAAATGTATGCAAATTATTATGACACAGTGTTGTACACCATCTGGCATAACTAATGTCAGATTGTCAACTACTGTGGGGAGTTCTCGGCATACATTCTTTTTTCTCTCTCTGTGTCCTTTGTTGGGCTGTATTAGAAGTAGTCGTCCGCGTCGTAGGTTGTCCCTTGACGTCTGCTCACACACTTGTTCCGATTTGATGGTATGTTTTGCATGAGTCTCTGCGAAAAATACAATGCATAGGTGACGAGTGAATGGGAGACATATACCCATAAATGCATACCTATATGGAAAAGTTGGCCGAAAGTGGGAATTTTTGTCGGTGCATGAAAGTGACAGACATTTGGTTGGAAACGGATTGTAATTTTAGAGAGTGCCAGCGAAAGTAATCAAAAAGTTCTAAGGTCGATGAATAAATAGGACAACAGGGGTAACACTTCGGGTTCCAAATTTGACAGGTAGTTTTGTTATTCATATAACGGCTGATTTTTTAAGAGGCTTAGAACTTTTTTTTAAAAAAAAACACAAAAAATTCGAAAAAATGAATGAAATATTTATTTGAATCGATAGTTTGAACCTTGCAATTTAATGTTTAAAGATAATTTCATGCAAATGTTGACCGCGGCTGCGTCTCAGGTAGCCCATCCGCTAAGTCCAATTTTGGCATACTCTTTCACACATATCGGCCGGTATCTCACGAATGAATGCATGGATGTTGGCTTCCAGTTCGTCAATCGAAGCGGGCTTGTCCCTATACACATTAGCCTTGGCATACCCCCACAAAAAATAATCTAATGGTGTCAAATCGCACGATCTAGGCGGCCAATTGACCGGCCCGAAACGTGAAATTAACTGTTCACCAAACTCGCCTCGCAATTGCGCCATTGTTTCGCGTGCTGTGTGGCATTTGGCACCGTCTTGTTGAAACCACATATCAATCAAGTCAAGAACTTCCATTTCGGGCAAAAAAAAGTTTGTTATCATCGCTCGGTAGCGTTCACCATTGACAGTAACGCTGCGATTCGCATCATCTTTGAAGAAATATGGCCCAATAATGCCGCCGGCCCATAAACCGCACCAAACAGTGGCTTTTTCGGGATGCATTGGTAGCTGTTGCAATGCTTCTGGCTGATCTTCACTCCAAATGCGGCAATTTTGCTTATTTACGTACCCATTCAACCAAAAATGAGCCTCACCGCTGAACACAATTTTTCAATAAAAAAGCGGATCCTCGGCCAGCTTTCCAAGAGCCCATTCACCAAAAATTCGGCGTTGTGGTAGGTCGGCTGGCTTTAGTTCTTGCACCAGCTGTATCTTAAAAGGCTTTACGCCCAAATCCTTCCGCAAAATTTTCCACGTAGTGCTGTAACAAAGGCCTAACTGCTGGGAACGGCGCCGAATCGACATTTCGCGGTCTTCTGTCACACTAGCTGATACGGCCGCAATATTTTCTTCACTACGCACAGTACGTAAACGTGTTGGTGGTTTAATGTCCAACAAAGTAAATTTGGTGCGAAATTTGGTCACAATCTTCCGAATAGACTGCTCAGAAGGTCGAGAATGCCGATCATAAAATGGAAGCAGCGCGCGATGAACATTTCGAACCGAGCACGAATTTTGATAGTAAAATTCAATAATTTGCAAGCGTTGTTCATTTGTAAGACGATCCATGGTTAAATTGCAAACCAAACTGAAGCTGTTTGACAGTGACACAAGGTACTAAACACACGTCAGCTGTCAAAACCAGTGTTGCCAAAACCAAACCAGCTAAAAAATCACCCTTTACATATCCATAGAACTTGATTGACGGAGAAAATCCATTACAAGTTGGCGATTGATCTGCTCCCAGTACAAAAAAGCTGCGTAGTCGGGTTAAAAAACAGAAAGCTGACCCAATTTCTCGCATATGCCCTACTTTGTATTTCTAGTGTCGAAATCGCAGAGCTACATATTTATTTCGAAGTAAATCCTTGGAAACTGATTTCTGCCATAAAATCAATTTCTCTCCCAACACACCCTCACTAAATCACAGTAATCTCTGCACCAAGTAAACACATTCCGCCCCCTCATGGTCGATATGTGTATGTGCTGCATATACCGGTCAACCCCGTTGTCCCTGGATTTAATCCCATGACAATGGACCGACGCCACATAACTCCTGTTCATAGGTACGAGTACAAACATAATGCCAGACACACAGAAAATATCCCGAACAAAGAAAAAATTGATAAAAAAAAACCCAATTATTCCTTACGCAAGGCCAACGCATGGCATAGGGTGAGAGTTTTTTTTTGTTATTTGCTCTGTCAATTTGTCATTTATCCTCAATCTTGTGTACACAACCACAGCGATGATGATGTTGTTGTTGCCATGACAAATATGGGATAACAACTGCAAATGAATGTAAAAAATAGACCCTTTGTTTGCCAGGTCCTTTACGCAAAAAAAAAAAAAAAAAAAACAAATAAAAACGAAACAACCTGCCAGTATGGGAGTATGACAAAGCTGCTATCGGCCTACGCGCAAATACACGCTGATTAAAGGGGAGCATCGGAATAATGATCGGAAAAATTGGATGTGGCACTGTGCCATTGTCAGGAGCCTCTACATCAGAGGACTCATTTGTTTTTATAATCACCCCACGGCATTATCAATGCTTAATGGAAAAATCAATTACTTTTGTCGACTGGAAATTCAATTTCTACTGAACCTACAACCAAAAGTAATCCAGTGGCTGCACAATGAGCTAGTCAGACCAGATGGCGATTTATTTTGAATGGAAAATGAAGTCATTTTGTTGGAATTTCCCATAGAGCGTTGTGCCTTTGAGCGATGTGCGAAGCACTGACTGCGCAGCTATAGTCCGTCCAAACGGCTCCCTGAAATGACGCCAACAAATGTTTTGGAAAAAAGACCAAAATAATTTGGGCGTAATAATTTTGGCAAAAAGGCCAAAACTAAAAATGAAAATTCGCCAGAATGCCAGGAAACTAGGCCATGTTTTTGGAAAAATAGCCAAACGACAACATCGCACATGCTTCATCAATGCTCTTGAAATTTGACCGCAAAACAACATAAAAAGTAAGCCAAAGAATCCAACTTTATGGTGCTTTTCTTCTTTTTTGGTGTATTTTCCTTTTTAATTTGGAAAAAAGACCAAAAACTTTTCTGGTGTTATTTCAAAAATATATTTGCTTCTTCTTTCCATTTTCCTTTAATGGAAAAAAAGCCCAAAACATTTGTGGAAAAAACGCCAAATTTCGCGGCATTTGCGCGAAAATATTTGGGCGTTTTTTTCCCAGGAAAAACCACAACAAATTTGTATGGAGATTTTCGGGCTTTTTTCGATTTTCATTTTTTGGCGCAGTTTCCTTTGATGTAATTTCAGGGAGCCCGTCCAAACTTAACTGAAATGTTCACGCGCAGGCAGAGTTACCAGATTAAATATTTGAAAATCTTGTTTTTCCGAAACAAAAAATATTGTTTTCAAGATTTTTTTCAAAATATACTTAGGTACAAATAATATTTATTTGTTCGTAAAATTAGAGTAGGCTGATATATAAAGGGTGATTTTTTAGCTGGTTTGGTTTTGGCAACACTGGTTTTGACAGCTGACGTGTGTTTAGTACCTTGTGTCACTGTCAAACAGCTTCAGTTTGGTTTGCAATTTAACCATGGATCGTCTTACAAATGAACAACGCTTGCAAATTATTGAATTTTACTATCAAAATTCGTGCTCGGTTCGAAATGTTCATCGCTGCTTTTTTATCGAAAAATTTTGTTCAGCGATGAGGCTCATTTTTGGTTGAATGGGTACGTAAATAAGCAAAATTGCCGCATTTGGAGTGAAGATCAGCCAGAAGCATTGCAACAGCTACCAATGCATCCCGAAAAAGCCACTGTTTGGTGCGGTTTATGGGCCGGCGGCATTATTGGGCCATATGTCTTCAAAGATGATGCGAATCGCAGCGTTACTGTCAATGGTGAACGCTACCGAGCGATGATAACAAACTTTTTTTTGCCCGAAATGGAAGTTCTTGACTTGCATGATATGTGGTTTCAACAAGACGGTGCCACATGCCACACAGCACGCGAAACAATGGCGCAATTGCGAGGCGAGTTTGGTGAACAGTTAATTTCACGTTTCGGGCCGGTCAATTGGCCGCCTAGATCGTGCGATTTGACACCATTAGATTATTTTTTGTGGGGGTATGCCAAGGCTAATGTGTATAGGGACAAGCCCGCTTCGATTGACGCACTGGAAGCCAACATCCATGCATTCATTCGTGAGATACCGGCCGATATGTGTGAAAGAGTATGCCAAAATTGGACTCAGCGGATGGGCTACCTGAGACGCAGCCGCGGTCAACATTTGCATGAAATTATCTTTAAACATTAAATTGCAAGGTTCAAACTATCGATTCAAATAAATATTTCATTCATTTTTTCGAATTTTTTGTGTTTTTTTTTTAAAAAAAGTTCTAAACCTCTTAAAAAATCACCCTTTACATACGTTACGTAAATACATAGTATATAAATTACTTTAATATCGCTAAACAAACATATAAATTAATATTTTTGTTTTTTTTTTTTTAAATTTCGAACATAATATAAATGACATATATTCTCATGGGAAGGTCCTAGCATTTCGGTTCATTAAAGTTCATTAAATCCTTTGTAAAGATTCCTTCAACGGTTTCAGTACTCAAACGATTACGAATTTCTGTTTTATTTGAATTTACAGCAGAAAATATTCCTTCAACAATTGCAGCGGAATGTGGAAGCGTCCAAATTCGTTGAAATTCATGTTTCGTTAGAGTTTATCGAAGGTTAGTTAAACAGAAATTGTGCATGGGCTCTGCTCGACTAACATTTATACATAATAATGGAATCACTAGAAAAGTTGTTCAATAGGAAATGTTGTTTTAATTTGTTAGATCTAGCAAATTCTTGATCTCAAAAATCTTGAAATTTCATGAGTAGTAGGTAAAAATTCTTGTACATATTTTGGAGCTCAAAAATCTTGAAATCTGGCATCACTGCGCGCAGGTCTCTTTACATGAGATATGTTGCTCTCTCTGCGACAGAAGAAAGACTCTTGCAACATCAAATCAGGCTAAACAAATTATTTTGTGTGCACTTCAAACAATTAATATACCCCGGCATCCGAAAATGTCTCTTTCGATCGACGATCGACCCCCTCATTTTATTCTTTTTTTTCAAATTCGCCGCTTTGTTTTTCTATCGGTGTTGTGTCAATTTAGAATCCGTGTGACATGCAGAAACATACATACATTTTATACAAATAAAAAATAAATGCTGCCAACCGTGGGGGATTGTGATAGAGTTCGGGAATACCACATTTTAAAATTACTGAATGCTATTGGTTAAGTTATTAAATATTTTTAAATGGCGAATAATATAATGCGATGGTTAATAAAACTATATAAATGAGATCTTTTATATACTAGAAACATATTAGGACAAAAATGGTTGCGTATTTTCCGCATTTGAATATCATTAACTCCGATTTCATGAGTCTTTTTTAAAATCTAAAAATAGACAGGTGCCGGTTTCAGGCTACTTTTGTTTTAAAAATATTCAGAACAGCAGATCTTCGAATTATTGTTATCCCTAAAATGCTGATTTCGATTTCGCTTTAGAGTCTCTCACAACCGATGGAAGTAGGTTTCTAAAAATTGCTAAGTTTTAAATAAACTATTACTTTTGTTATTTTCCTAATAATTTTTTTTAATGTTAGAAATAATTTTTCGACATTTTTTTGTTACATTTCAAATTAGGAAAAAGGTGTTTTTTTGTCTTTTTAAAACTGTAATTATATTTTAATGTATGAGTATAAGTGACAAAACGATAAATAAGTCTATAACTTTGAGCAGTGCAAAATATCTAGTTCTTTAACTTTTCGAATACGTTTGCTAAACACTTCATTTAAATTATGCAATATTTTTGCTCTGTTAATTAAGCGCTTATATATAAACTCTTATAGAAAGCCTCCTTTATTTTGCTTCAAGTTGTTTTAGCCGTCACATATTCTTCCTTCTTTTCATTTGACATTGACACTGAGGTTGTCGCATAAAGAAGTATTGTCATTTGAAAAAACCAACCGCTTATTTTCAAAATTTAATATTTTAATAAAGTTGGGGCGCTATGACCGTCGCTAAAAGGACCTACCTACCTAAAGCAATACAGAAGGAACAAAACAAAACGGGTGGTTAAATAAAATCAGTAATTTGTGGTCAATAATAACATTGTTACTTGGTACACTTTTTTAATATTTATTTTAAAAGAAAGGTAATGAAACTAATATTTACTAAAACAAACTATTACATTCTTTAAACGGAAGGGTCGATTTTCAAACACAAGCGAGACTAGTATCAATAATTGTATACAAACTTGAAATTCTGTCCCCGATTTCGGAATTGTGTGATCGTAAACATCTATTTTTTGGTTTGGGAAAAACCTAACAATAATATGAGCACATCCAAATATTTACAAACTCTTAGATCTACTTGACGACCCTACTGTACAGCCAGGCGGAACCTCATCCACTGATTTTAAAACACGTTTAAATTAGTACAGGTTCTTCATGTGCACATCGGATAAGAAAAGTGGGTGCATTGAGTTTGAACTGTCATTTCATAGCGAATTCGTTTTCTACGAGTTTAGTTGAATGAACAATCGACCTGCTTGGATTTTCCTAAAGTTGTTTCTATTTTAAATCTTCTCAGATATCACTGTAGAACAATTTGCCCGTCAACGATTTTCAAAAGTAGAATTCTTCGCAGTTTTGGGCATTTAAATTCTGTCCCGTGGCTTTACTTGCAAGACTTTTCTCATTAATTATTTATGGAGAATTAAAAGTTTTGCTTCAATTTAAATGTAACTCTCCAGTAAAATGAATCCTGACTCTGGATTACAAATTCATGCAGTTTCCAGTTGAACAAACTTCTAAGTGAATCTGTTTGACACCTCATAAAATACAGATGCCATCAACCAACTGAAGGGTGTACCTATAATAAAGTATACTTATTGATGTATACAGTTTATTATCTAATACACAAGCACTCGGCTCATCTGCTCGTGATGGTGCTTTTATACGTGAGTAGGGCTGGCTGCTAGGTAAAGCATTTAATCAAAACAAGATAAATTTTAATGGACTAGGTAGGACCATAAAGTCCATGTTGTTATGGCAGCTATGATGAAATATGTATGTAGATACTTTTCGAGTGCATTGTGGCTTTAGTATCAATTTCAGGATTTTATGAAATTAATTACCAAGTGGAACTACACAAACAGGGATAATAAATCTCAAATAGAGATTACTAGTTGATGGGTTGAGTGGATTTGATTTTTTTCTGTTTACGGGGCATTTTAAGGGTTCTTTTGTTTAGAAGTGGTTGTTCATAAATATGCTCTCTGACCTGGCATTTATCATAATATTAAAACCTATTCAGGTGGGCACACGGACAGACTCTAAAGTTAGTCACGCTTCGATTTTCATTTTGCTAGTTGGATTACTGTCCATTCACCCATTTGACATCTCACCCTAATGCAGTCAACCATAACCAGAGTACCTACACAGTCCTACATCCTCGTCTGGCAGTGAAACAAGAAATGAAGTGTCATCCATCACCATTGCCGTAATAGTACACAGACCGACTTCTAAATCATATTTGGTATAGAGACCCTTAACTTAGCCCGGCTTAGGGACATTATTTTTCGGTCGAAAAGTTATCTCGCCTTCTTCCTCACAGATCCACCCATGATATATGAGTCGTGAGTGTATACATAGGGAAGAGAGAACTTCTTCGTGTAGCATGATGTTTTTTTCTTGTCTCTCAATAAATTCGATTTGGTCTCCGGTCCCTGTAAGATGATATTTTTGCAATGTAGACTCGAGAAAGTCTTTCGCATGGATTCTGGGCGGGAAGAAGTTTCTTCATACGATTTACCGCTTGTTTTTTGTTTTTCTTTGCCACCGCCCCTTGGGAGGAACATGATATTCTAGGAGTTTTCTTTGTTTTTTTTTTTTTTTTTTGTTTTTGTTGCGTCTCAACGACAGTGGCCGTTGCCTGGCAATGACTCATGACTCCTTTGACACCACTCACTTAAATTGGATAATTATTTGATCATTTTATTGGAGGAGATATATTTATACGCAGTAACGGGACTAATGGGGAAATTCAATCAGTGTCAGGGCAAAAATGATGGGAGGATGACAATCCGGATTAATTTGCTCGATAATGCGAGGAAACTAATGAGAAAAGATTGTTTGCGCCAGAAGATGCGATTTCGTGGAATTAGATTACACACTAACTCGATAATCGATGACAAGCTTTGGGCACTTATCCAGTTACCTAGCTTCGAAGTTCTACCGATATTGTTCGATTTGATTAGGGGTACTCAAGTCTTGCAGGTTTGTAGTACGAATTACTTCGGCAGACTGTGAGCTGGGGGGAGTAGCGCATGTCTTATTTGTTGATATTGTTCGTAGGCATTCAAAATGATCAACAAGTTGTAGAAGATCGTACTTGTCTAAGGCGCTTGCATTCGAGTATTTGTGACAGATAAGCTGTTTTTAAAATGTACCCGAATCCAGGAACTAGTTTTTGAGCTCTACACCTTCGGCATCTATCATCAGAGGGTAACTCGGCTTTATGCTCGAACTCGAAAAAGTTACGATGTGATCGGTCTACATTTACTTTTATAGGAATGGCGATGGCCCAACTATGAAGCATAATCTCATGTGATGATCGTACAGCCCTCACAGTCTAACCTTACCTAGGCTTAAGTCGAAAATAAATCTGCACTATTAACCTGTGCTGAATCGTGTAATATCCGCGAAAATATTAAAAAGACAGACGACCGTTCTGTGCCGTAGCCACGTATGAAGTGCCTTATATGTAGTATTTCAAATACTTTTTGACATTTTATTATATTGAACTCAACCTGAGGCGATGTCTTCCTCTGCTGCCGTACACCTCGGAGGTAGAACCAACCACTCGCCAAACAGATGTACATACGTTCTACGTACAATAACTCAGCCGTTTATTTTTTAAGAATTTTGATAACCTCAACATCGCTGTATTGCCCATAAGCCTCGGCATCGAAACTTCTGCTCCACAATTCAAACTGAACTCAACGTTACCCGAAAAATCTTTCTCGCAAAACGTTCAAAAAGGTTTTCATCTGCTTTCGATAAGTCCATTATTCCGCACGATACAGCAAAACCGGAAAATTTTGAGTGTTGAATAATATTTCCTTCGATACAGCAACGCCCTAATATATGTCGCTGAAATTAGAATAGGCCGGTCATCTGGGAAGAATATAAGTCATGAGCAAGGCACACAGAATCCTTGGCAAATCCATTTCAAATGCTGTCCTTCAGCATCAAGGTTTCTTGCTATACAACATTTCTTGAAGTAGTCGTATCTTTATAGGAATAAATCAAGAGGGTTCAAAGCAAGGGATTGTGTTGGTCAGTCTTTTCGCAAAAATTTCCATCGCACGCGTTCGTCATGTGGCGCTGTTTTAGAATCCTCTAAGAGATATGGCCCAGGGATGCTGACGTGCCCCAGTATTGTGTTTATTAACAAATTCCTCAAAGTCGAAGTAAGAGATGTTATTTTGGTATTCAAAGAAAAATGTCATTGTTTGAGATAAATAATCGGATGTTTATTTCATAATAAAGAGGAAGCTATGCCGTTAATAATGAAAAACAACATCAGCCAAATGGCCACCACGAGCACGCATACCGGACCATATCCTTTTCATGAAATTTTCCACAACCAAATCGCAAAGTGGCTGCCATATGTCCTCGATAGCCTCACGAATTTTATCTTTGAGGTCTTGAATCGACGCTGGGCTGTTGGCGTAGACCTTATCCTTCACGTGGCCCCAAAGGAAGAAGTCGCAAGGTGTTAAGTCACAAGAAAGATCAATGCTTTTGTTGCTTGTGTGGCACGTAGCGCCGTCTTGTTGAAAGTAAACGTTGTCCAGATCAATACCATCCAACTCCGACCATAAAAAATCATTAATCATCTCTCGATAGCGCAATCCATTCACCGTAACTGTTTAATAATTTCAATGCGTTGTTGAAGCGTGTATCGTTCTATTTTTAGTAATGGCGTAGTTTCTACTTGTCAAATGTCAAGAATAAAAGCTTCAAAAGTGGCAGCTATCGAAATAGCGGGCCATTCACAAATAAACCTCTGGTTGGAAAACCCTTTACTTTGTCGCTCGATTTACTTTACCAAAATTGGTATAATGAGCTGTAAAACGTATCTTTAGCTACTTCATAATAAATTGTTCTTAGGCACTCTCTACGGCTGTCAAATGCCAACTGACAACTGCCATCAAAACCGAGAGGGAGGCCAAAAAAAAAGCACAGACGAAAATAAAAAACAAACAAAATTCATCCACATTCTGATTTTACTATAATTGACAAGCGTTGCATGCAATTGCAATACCCAATCAAATGACGACCCATTTAAGGCGCACACACAATTTGATCATCTTCTCCCATGAGTTCAATGTTATGAATCAACCTGCAGCGGCTACCTTAACACACTCAAGCCAAAGCATCCCCAATTTGAATGGCTTCTAGAAAAAAAAGTAGCAAATAACACAAAAGCTTTGATTAGAGCACCTTGATCCATTAGCCTGACAGTAGGTATATACCTACAATGCGTTTCCATGTGATGCAGAATGCATAATGGAACAATAGCAAAATGCACCGAATCAACAACATGAAATGAGATACGGTTCTCACTGCCAGTGAGGCGCAGAGGTTGTTATTTTCGTTGCCGCTTTATGGTTATACACATCCACTCGGGAGCATTGCCATTCATACATGAACAACAGGATAAACAAGGCACACTGTGTATACGAGTACCTACATCAAAACTGTGAATAATAAAAATGAGCGAATTCGTTGAGGAAAATTGGTATTTCCACTTAAAATGATAATTCAAAGGAGGCACTGACGAGGACGAGGAGCCCCAAACAACAGAAGTATGGATGCGATGATGATGATCTCTGAATTGCTATTCAGTGACAACTACTGGCATGACACTGATGCTACAAGACAGTCACAACGGTTTCGTATGTGTATATGCATCACCAATAAAATTGAGTGGTTTCCTATGGAGCTCCATACACCTTGGCAATTTGAATGGAAATTAGAAAGCAATTTATGCAAATGGTTTTCTGTTCTCTGTTTTTTTTTTTTTTTTTTCGTCCTTTCATTATTTTCCATTGAAAAATGCGCCTGGCGGAAAGTTGTGTGCCTCGTAGGGTTAATCGAATTCCCAAGTGCAACTGCGTGATGAATTAGAGTGCCACTTCTGTGGCTTGTGACTCTGATGTGAATCCATTTAAACTGCAATCAAAAGTGTCACTGCGTTGGTGTCAACACTAATTCATGAGCTCATTCATCGCGTATCCCTTTCATTGTGTGTACTCGTATAACGAAGGCTTGCTGTGATGACAATTGAAATTTTCGCGGTTTGATTAGTTTGGCTTCGAGAGTGCGGACTACTCTGCAACTCCATTATGATCAGGACATGATGCGGATACGAGGTGAAATTTTCAGATTGAAAAGTCTATTTTCGAGTTGTATGCTGTTGGGGTGTTTTGTTTCTGTATACAAATTCCATCTGTCACTGAACCCTGTAATGCGCAATAAATGCTGCGTGTATTTTGGGCTTGAAAGCAAATGCGAACCTGCCGAAGGACTTCCTCGGAATGAGGAGAAGCAGTTGGTTATTGGGTACTTTATTTGAACTGTCCTACCTGCAATAGTAAACTGCGTTGAGTTTTTAAAATAAATACACAAGGTACTCAAATATTTACATGCTTTGCGTGGCCACACGTGCCGCAATAAAGTTGCTCATCTGCGTAAGTACACACGTAATACCTACTCTTAGCAAAGGCTTCAAACAACCTGCCACAATGTGCCTACTTACTTCATGTACTTCATCATACGACTTGTCTCTCGGATGATCGATTTCGTTAGAAAATCACTCCATCGACAAGAGTTATCCTTTCCGCCAAAGCGAAACACAAGAGTTGAAATACGCCCCCAAGAATGCGAGTACAAAATGGTAGTAGTACCTCGTAGGTACGGAGAACAGATTCCATGACGCCGGCATATCCTTCCTAACTCATCTCAGTAATTTAACAAATGTATTTCATTATCCTTCGCATAGATGTGACTGTCTACCACCCCGTGTACATCATGTGCCGATGAACGAGTAACTTGACGGTGCTTTCAGAGTGCCCCCCTTACTCGTGATCGACAAGGATATGTGGCAAGGAATATATAATCACCAACAATTCACAATTAGTTAACTTACTACATTAACCCGGTTATGGTTGGTAGTAGCTCCCTTTTTCGTCCATTTTTTTTTTTCGTGCACCAAAGGATGTCAGAATTTATTGCGGTTCAAGTAATTTGTAGTGCGTATCCTTTGATTTTTATTTTATTGCCAACCATCCCAAGTGCAAACAGAAAAGGAGTAAATTCCACTTCAACAATCGACTCCGCTACATATAATACCCGTTGATAATGCTCCTTGCATACTGAAGGGTTGAAGGGTGTGTTCTTCTTCATGAATTTTATGTAAATATGCGGTGATATTTAAATATTTATGCGCGCGCCAAGGGCGGAGGCAGTCAGCTTGGACGCAGCTTATATAGCACTGTGCTGTGGTGAATGTTGTGAATCCGTATGGCCATCAAACAAAGTAAGTGATCCTTGTAGCCATTTAAAAGAGAAAGCGAATAAAATTCGGATGCTTCGCATTCGTCAGGCCGTCATCGTATCGGCGACGCGCAGCGGTTGGTATACCGTGTACCACCACCTTCCACAGAAGGAGTTCCTGAAATCGCTTTTGCAATCCTGATCGGAATCGTTAATGAAGTGTGGTGTGTTGTTTGGGAGCGGCTGCCACAGTTGGGAAGTCGTAAAGCATTTAACATCCTTACGTGATGTAACACCAAAGGTGGATGGGTGTTTCTGTTATGGAAAAGCGCTCTTCAACAGAGGGAAAACCCGATTTATGGTATAGCAACTGGATGAGAATTTACGGTGATTTAGGTTTAGTTGAATTTACCGTGAATACTTCCTTGTCACGGATGATACTTACATTGTGGTAAGGACAATGAAGCGGAATACGCTAGGTAATGGGACTTCAAGTGCCTGATATAAAACAACTCGAAGATCGCAGATGTTCGATGTGGATACATTTAAAAATGCTTGTTTTGGGATTTCCTATGGGTCGAAATGCTGCTCTCTAAATTCTCTTTTGCACAATACTGTCTTTTCACAAAATTTTTTTTTTCTAAGTTCTGGTTTACAGAATTATACTTTTTAAATTTAAGGGAACAAATTCTGCTTATTCTGCTTTTTACGAAACAACAAAAAATAAGAAATATTAGATGTTGAAAAACAATTTTAAACTTATAAAACAAATAAGAACCAAGCATTAAATTAAAATTTAGATTAAAAAAAGAAACAACAAAAAATAAATTATATATTAAGAAACAAATAAAAAAAAAACAATAACAAGGTATTTATTGAAAACAAAAATCTTTTTTTTTTTGAAAGCAAAAAAGTAAAAGAAATATGCGAAATTTATTAAAAAATTCAGGAAAAAAGCATATCAAGAAAAAAACTTTTCTCTTCATCTCTGCTTTACAAATTTCAGCAAACAGTTAAAGAAGGTATGGAAATTGGTAGAAAGCGAGTGCTTTCAGTATTTTGACCCCAACCCATTTTCTATTTCAAGGGAACGATGCACTCAGTCAACAAAGAATTTGTGGGTGCTGCAGATGTTCGAAAAATTTGTTTGGGTATTATTTTTGAAATATTTACAAGTGGTATGCACACGCCTTCATTGAGAAGCTTTTTTCGGAAAGTTTCTACTAACCACCGTTGCCGTTTGGCCCCTTTAGTCCCCTTTTTGAGCTTCAAGACCCTTGGTCCACTTTCTTAAAAATTATCAAAATGGCGCCTTTTTCACTTTAAGTAAGATTTTATTCTTTTTTGAACGAAAAAGAGTTCAAACATAATGGGCCCCTTACCAACAACCAAACAGTAAACTCGAGTTTAACTTATTTCGAAACTAACTATAGTATGGACTTTTAATTTGTAGGTACCAACAATCAAATTAACTTTAACTACATCGGACAAAATTATTACAGTATAACTGAAATGCGTTTAAAATTTTTTCTTTCTTTCAAATATTTTGCTGAAATTGGCAGTTACTTGTATTTTGAGTAGCAGTCTTCTAGTTATTTACTTTTTCAATAATGTTGAGCAGCGATGAGGATATAAATATTTGCTGATAATCATATAGTTAACGAGGCTGCGTTATCTCGAAAAAGAAAAGTCTATAAAAGAAAAATAGAGTCGTTTGAAAAATATGACGAGAAAGAATTCTTTGGGTACTACAGGCTTAGTATTTTGTTTTTCTTGTAATAATAAAACAATGTTATATTGATTCGACTTAATCTTCTGTAACAGATTTGCCAAAGACACTGCTTGATTTATAGTAAATTTAGACACAGTCAACCAAAAGTTCTCGCATGGATTGCGTCCAATTTAAGCTGATGCTTCTCTTTGTTTGCTGTCTATCATTTTCCAATGCCATTGCACGGATCAGAAAATATTCATAACATTAAAATGGAGTGAGAAACAGCTTTGAAGAAAACTCTTAATGGAATGTTCGATTTGATGCTCAAGACAAACAAAAAAGCTTTATATTTTGAGATGAGACATTTCTAATATATTTAAATAACTTACCAGTTCAGCTTAGCTAATTTAATTCAAAACTACCAATTGACTTACTTCAGACTGACGTTTAAACTTTAGACTCGACTTTCTTCGGATCGAAAATTACAGTCTCGATTATCGTAAAGTCAAAGATAACTTGATTATTGGTACACAATTTATTTTCATTTCAACTATTGCCCTAATGTCGAGTCTAAATTTGGTTGTTAGTAAGGCCGAATGAAAACAAGTGTTTCGTAGTGAATAAATTATTATTATTATTTTTTTTTTTTTGTTACAAATAAATGTCTTTGCTGTTCTTGTTTTTTTCTTGTGTTGCTGTATTAGCATTTTACCAGATTTCGCTTTTGGTCGAAAATCGACCCAACCTTTTAATCGTAGTATGTACTAAAAAAAATATATCTAGAAATCGAAAACATTTGCCCCTTTGAAAGTAAGTTTTACTCATGATTAACATATAATACGTCACTATGAAAACTTAGAGTAAAAAATGTGTGCCGAAAAATGTTCGTTTCCATCGTAACATAATTAATTATAATTTTTAGGTATACAGTTGCTTACTTTTAGGGGTTCTAGGTTCTAGTCTAAGATGATATATATTTGAATACGTTACTATGGCAACATGGCGACGAAAAATTGAATGTCAACCAAATGGGTTGCATTAACTGATAAGCATTTTTTATAGGGAATTCTTAACTTCGTTTTACCAGTCTGAAAGGTGCCATATACCTACGAATTTTTGTCTGTGCTCATCCATGGCACAGTACCTTTCGAATGATATAAGTTCCATTCTCCTCATTACATAATAAATATTTAAAAAGTGTACGGAAACTTTCGATGTTCACGTATTAATAAATATTATGATGATCTGGAGGCCGCTTTTTTCAGCTCGGGCCCCTTTTTTAGTCCCCTTTTTAAAATATATCAGCGGGAACGCTGCAACTAACGAATGTCTGTACGATTTTTCAGAATTCCTGTCTGTATACCCATCACATTCTGTTTCCGGCTGTAAGGTGTTGACCAAAAGAATATTTAAAAACTATTGCACGAAATTGACTTTCGCTTTCAGGGTTATGTTAAAAATTGTCGCGATTAAAAGATGGGATATGATGATCTAAGTTTACCCTTCATTGAAACTAAATTTGCGCTCACAAGTATACAGTAGATATACCGTCAGATCTCTGTAAGTAATTTGCAATCCAGTTTCTTTCCCAGTAGGTGGTTTTCTCCTTCATAATAATGGCAATGCGAAATGGCGTGCTAAGCACCTGTAATTACTGCACCTTAGAATGGATTATGCGGATTAAAGTCGTACCTAGCCTATGAAGAAAAGCCCTAAGCCCTTTATGGCCTGCAAGCTGTAGAATAAGGTATAGATGTTATAATCTCCATGTTTTTTTAGATGTTGAGTACAATTCCGTCTGCGCGTCCATCTTCATTTCTTGTGGCAATTCGAACTTCGCTGTCGTTCTTTGAGGCTTTTTTGATCTGCTTTATTAACGGATTGTTACGTAGTCAAGGCTTCGTAGAGTTTCTGTTGAACTTCCGGCGAAATACCATGATTGCGCTTCTTTCACAAAAAGTTTGCAATGGCAGCAGGTTACTACGTTAGCAAATTTTTCTGAAAACTTTGCAGAATATTGACGCTATAAGTTCCCTTTTCTGTTTTATTAGTAATAGTCTTCTGTTGCATTCTGGTCCGCCAATATTTTGGCGTGCCAATTGCTCGATTTTTTTTTTTTATGTTTTAAGATCCATCAGTTGCGGACTCCATTGGACAGTTTCACTTTTAACAGACCAGAAGATCTTCGATTGCTTTTGTGAATGGAAATGAAATGTAAATTTCTCTGAAGGTTCTGTAAGGTTCTTCGTCTCCTCACAGAGCAAATAGACTTTCTGTTTCTTGAGCTACATCCATTCCGTATAAGTGACATAAAAGCTTGCGGTGAGCAGTAAGAAAATCTACTAGCCCTTTGATGTCATGGCTTCTTAAAGTTAGAAATTGGTTTGGTTTGGTCTTTTGGGCTATTTATAAACAATCTAAGCTTTTAGAAGACGCAATTGTAATAAGCATGCCACTACATTTTCACACTGAAAGCCTTTGTCTGCGACTTCGATTAACATATGAAGACAATCATTTTGAGACCATATTATTGTCACAAATGTGTCACTTCAATGGGTAGATACTCTCTCCGACTTGTTGTCTGTCCTCACACCTTTCCTGGAGAACCAAATACACACCCTAACAACTAAGTGCAACGATTCATCATCATAATATGCTCATGGGTTCAATTTCCCATAGCATAGCCCTCTTGAAAAAGTAATCAAACAAGTTTTCTTCACACATACCGCATACGCCGCTCCAGACTTCTAGGCTTCGATAAACTTTGTTCAAAGTTGTACCACTTACTAATTATTGACACACCAACAACGAGTATTTATATAAAAGAAAAAAAGCAAAAAAAAAAACACACACAAGTACAACTTTGGTAAACGGAAAAGAATCAACAAATATAAGTCGAACGTGCAACTGCATGAAATCCTTCAAAAGAGAATTTTCTTAGGAAACTTTCTGTTGGAAGGAACATTTTCCAGATCAACTATTTCCCCTCAGAAGTACCACTTGAAGTTAAAGGGGTTTTCTTTCTTTTTTGTAAGATGGAAAGATCCTTGCGGGAGAGATATGTTCCCATCAGGAGTTGGTTTGAATTTTTGTATAAATCGATTTGTATAATTGCTGGTTCTAAGTTACACCTGAATTGGAATTTATAGGTGTTAGTCTGTAGCATTGGAATTGGCTTCATTTGATTTGGATCATCATATATTTTCCATCCACCCCGTGTGGAGCATTGACGTCAGTAAGACGTCAGTTTTATCTTCCTCATTATGGAGGCCAAAATTTGGTCAGGTTTGCATCGCTGGCACCTTGTTCTTGGCCTTCTAAGCACCATTCCATTTGAAGAACTGATGTTGGTTTTCGGTTTTCTAAGTGTGTAAGCAGTTTATACACTGTCTTATCTCGTCGTCCAACAACTTTTGACTCGTTTAGTCCCACGATTCCTGGGTTGGTTAGACATAATTTGAGGCTTACAAATCTGTAAGATGTATCAGATTATTCTCGTTATGTTTAAAGGTTTCACACTATACAAATGTTTTTATTTTGGCTTTCAATAGTCGCCAGCTGTTGTGCTAGGTTTTAAACTGCAAAGTCTTGCTTGGACTTAGCGAAACAAAACATTCAAAAAGAAAGACAAACTAGTACAATTAGACTATTTACGACGGTCTGTATTACAATAAAAACTGTGATTTCCTGGCGAAGGCGATCTGAAAAGAACTGTGTTCTGTGTCACCCCTCCACTATTCCTCTATATGGAACTTGGCTTTTTAGTGTGGTACGTTCCCCCATCAGATGCTATATCCCAAGCAGTTACACGCACGACCTCTCAAACGTCAATTGCTTTCTAGAAAATACGTTGACTTAGAAAAATGCCTGTGGGCATCATTTTCGTCTTCTTGCCCATGAATCTTAGACCGACAAACGACTTAGCTTAGCTTCCAGATGCACCTATACAGTGGCAGTCAGCACTCAGCACATCTTCCGTCACCAGTAAAAGAGTATTGGCTCGTTCCCTGTTGTACTTCGAAAGGGTCGGAGAGCCCTGTTCTGATCAGTTGGACTGCTCGGTGCGTAGGGGAAACGGTAATTGCTTGCATCAAGTTTTTCCAAACCCTCTCCATTAGAAAGTCCTCCTGTAAGAAATGTTTCCCCTAACACCAATATGAAGACATTTGCAAACAAAACTACAACACAACCGAAACTTTTCTTAAGCGCTCAACTTAATTTTCACGGAGGACGACCATGACAGGCACATCACTCAGAAAACAAATCAACAACTATTTTCGAATAACCCGTTCTCACTTCATTCTGTACACTGACTGTATCACTGTTCCGTATATATATCTGTTTTGTCAAGCCACCGAAGCACAAGTTCTTGTCAAATAAGACACGAAATATACACAAATCTCTCTTGTAAAGTTAATAACGACACAGACGATGATGGGCTTACCAACATTGAGTGGAGTTTCAGATGGCTTTAAGCGAAAACTTTAATCCAAATAAGTTTCCCGAAATGTTGTCGGAGAAAGTTTCGCATTCAGATATTTCTTCTTTTCCTTACGGTTGCATCTTGTAAATGGTAAAATGTTGAAATGTATTTTTTGTTTGCTTTTAAAATTGCTGAGGATTTTCTTAGTTGTTTAATGAATCTGCAGATCGATACTGCAGACACTGTTCGTAACAATTGAAGTGGCCGATGAAGAGGAAGGTTTCCCTAATTGCAGTGCATAAGCCCCCACACAGACAGGTTCTTGATTTCTTATGGGGCAATTTGAATTTCAATGAAATGTGAGGTGTTGTATGAGAATATTCCACCACAGTTTTGAGGGTAAATTCAAGTAATGTATGCACCACGACTATATGTTCAAGGTTCATAAATATTTAATTGGGAAGGGCATGACTTACCTGGAGATTGGGCGGACAATGGTCCAATAGTTCTAACATGTGTTTGATATTTTGTGCATCTTGTATCACAAAATTTAATTCCATATCAAATTCACCGCCCACCAGCTGTAAAGAGAAGAAAAGTTGTGACGTTAGAAGAATTACTGCATGTGGTTGCTTATAAGGAATAATAGATATATAGGGCGGACAGTTTAAACAAAAAAAAAAAATAATCCCAACAGTGCTACTTAAATTTGTTGCCATTTCACACCGTGGTAAAAATGGTTCCACCTAAAATGGCAGAGGATAGGACAGTTTTGTACAACGCAAAACACTTTCAGACAACACAAAGCAATAGGCTGACTTTTAAGAAGGCTTTAAATGGGATCCACCGGATCAATGGAAACAAAGGCCCAACCTTTAAACAGATTGCTATATAAAACTCAGATCGCTTGAAAATACCCTACTGAGTCGCCGCTGTAGGTTTTTGTTTTAAGGATCTACCCTTGACTAGACTATTGCAGTGTCTTTCAAGCCAATATCGCAGTTGGTTATCGATTATTTCGAAATCAAACATGGCTTCCATGGCCAGTCAGCAGGTTTACGTATTCGCTGAGATCTAGAGTGGCAGATCATTGACCTAAATGACTTCTCACAAAGTCGGCATTCGTGCTTGTCCACACCAAGGGTTATTGTATCAGGTCCCTTCAATAGCACTGTTTCTGTCTTATGTTCTGTGAGCTCTAGCCCATCCATCCACCGACTGACATTTCAGACATATTCACTACATTCCTCTATTTGTTTCCGATATCTACCCGCCACAAAATCATCGACAAAGGCTATACTTTTTTGCCCCATTTGAGACTTCAAGGCTCAAATCACAGACAGAGCTCCAAGGAAAAGGTTCTGTAACGACATGTGTTTTTAGTGGTGAAACAGAGAAACCAAAAAGAGTAGCAAAAGACCAAAGACGTGCCAACGTTATAAAGAATTTATTGGAATGATTAAAATTGATTGTACACTTAGTTCGTACACTAAATCCAAGCTATGTATTATAATGAATTTTGTACATGTTTATAGGTTTAGTCAAAATACAATATTTGTTTGTTTATGTATATTAAGCTGTCATCGATGTCATTTTTGTTATGGATGGGGGTGGGCATTGTTTGTTAGGTTCTGATAGCTAATACCGAACTTCGTCAAATATATATCATATAGAAGAATAAAAACTTTTCGTCTATACAGATTTGACTAATTTTTATTGAAGAACCTTTGTAACACCATGAACCATCCGAGAGTTCTAAGTTGTCTTCTCCCGATGCGATTTCCACCAGCAATTCTGTCACAATTAGCGCTTGGAGTTTGAACTAAAGCCTTTCTTGCTGGGTTCTTATAACTATAAAGGGTTTTCCAATAAAAGGTGTTATTGTGAATGACCCGCTATTTCGGTAGCTGTCACTTTTGAAGCTTTTCTTCTATCACATTTGACAAGTAGAAACTACGCCATTACTAAAAATGGCTAAAAATGGATACAAGCTTCAACAACGTCGTGTCTTTGCTGATTGGGTCCTTGAAATGCATGAAAATGTTCCGGAATTCCATCGAAAATCATCTTGACTGATGAGGTCCATTTCCACCTCGGTGGCTACGTCAACAAGCAGAATTGTCGCATCTGGGGCTCGGAAGCCTCTCCATCCTCAACGTGTGACTGTTTTGTGCGGTTTACGGTCCGTTTATGACGTTGGATCAACAGTTATGGTGAATGGATTGCGCTATCGAGAGATGATTAATGATTTATGGTCGGAGTTGGATGGTATTGGTCTTGACAACGTTTACTTCCAACAAGACGGCGCTACGTGCCACACAAGCAACGAAAGCATTGATCTTTTACGGGAAAAGTTTCCGGACCGTGTTATCTCTCGAAGAGGTGATTACAATTGGCCTCCGAGATCTTGTGATTTAACACCTTGCGACTTCTTCCTTTGGGGCCACGTGAAGGATAAGGTCTACGCCAACAGCCCAGCGTCAATTCAAGACCTCAAAGATAAAATTCGTGAGGCTATCGAGGACATATGGCAGCCATTTTGCGATTTGGTTATGGAAAATTTCATGAAAAGGATATGGTCCGGTATGCGTGCTCGTGGTGGCCATTTGGCTGATGTTGTTTTTCATTATTAACGGCATACCTTCCTCTTTATTATGAAATAAACATCCGATCATTTATCTCAAAAAATGACATTTTTCTTTGAATACCAAAATAACAGCTCTTATTCATTAAATTTAATAGAACTTTTCCTTCTATTTTTCTACAATATTCTTTAAATGGTGATAGAATAAAAGTAGTTTAAGGATCTTGGCGTAATTTTTGATGCCAAGTTTTCATTTACTCGTTAACTATGTAGTTTCCAGGTCGAATTCCCTACTATTAGGGCTCATTAAAACTAAAGCTGCAGACTTCAAAGATCCTTACACTCTTAAGGCATTAGTTTGCAGTATTGTGTGCCCTGTTTTGGAATATGGTTGCGTTTTCTAGGGTTCAACTACTGCTTTAAATGTGCACAGAATTAAGAGCGTTCAAAAGAAATTTTTGAGATTTTCTCCACAGCACTTGTTTCGTAAAAATGTCTATTACTTGGATTCCAAACTCTTGAATCGAGGAGCAAAATGTGTAATGCTTTGTTTAATCGTGATATCTTATCTGGAAGTGTTGATTGTGAGAATCTACCTAAGTGTTTTCGTATGCTCCTTACAGACCTCTTCAATCAAAACCACTCTTATTCGAAAGTAGCCACCCTACACTGTATGATTAACGTGAACCTATCTCAATGTGTATTAAATTGTTTAATCTGTTCTATTACATTATTTTGCACAGAATTATTTTTAAGGATAGATTAATTCCACTTATCCCCAATTAAATTAATTTTTAACTTATTATTACATGACTTATTTTATTGTTTTTCGAAATCTGTGGATTATAAATCGTAGATTGAATAAATGAAAATTAAATGAAATGCAATCGGCAAACTCGACCAGAAAATTTGCAAATTTCCAATATTTTTAAAAAAATTTGAGATATTTAAATCTTTTGGTTGGTCGATCGCAATGAAGTCAAAACTAAATGTGGCTTCATGTAGAGCCTCATCCTTTTTTTCGATATTTTATTTTACGAGTATGTACACATAACTTATCGTTGTAAATATGACTTCAATTACATAGCCAACTCAACCTGTTTAACAACTTTATTTCAGCTCCCAGTGCTAGGGTTGCACTTTCCAGAACGAAGAGATATTGTTCGTGACCATCCCGTCGGAAATTCTAGCGCGAAGACTGAAAAAACAGACAACAAACCGGGTTACCTCCTTTTGATTCATTTAAAGTAAATTCTAAAAAAGTATGCATTAACCCAAATACCCAGATATAATAAAAGAAAAGAACAAAATTAACAGTGCGTTCTGCTCCCCGAATGATATCACTGCGCCGTCAGCAAGAACCTATCCTCCTGTTAAAACATCCGATTAGGGCCAAGGTCCGCTGCAATTCACCTATCCTTCCTCGTGTTCATTCGGAATCCTTATTTTTATGCGCTCTGTTTAGCATCGCGTTGTCCTTACGAGTCATTTACTTCACGTCCAAATGCACTGAGCATGGAAAAACTTCTTCCTATTGTGTGTCGTTTTCTTTTTTGCTGGGAATGGTATCACCAGCTGTAGGTTTGCGTTTAGTTAAACGACTTTATTTGTAATTTTGTTTAGTTACGGTACAAACCTAAAACCACCCTATAGATGTGCAAAACGCTGCGAAAATATTCAATGAATGCCGCTTGGCTAGTCAAGGCAGACTTACAATGTGACGAGTGCCCTTGTCATTTTATTTGTGCTTCTTAACGCCGCTCATACATTAAAGTCATTAAGAAATTGAGCGACATTATCTTGCCGTGGGGTCGGGTATAATCCACACTCACCCCTACATTTGTGCAGACAATCCTCACAAACATTCATCTTAGTCGACCCTGAAGCGAACTACATAGAATCTATGTTGGTCGGTCGCCTGGGCCCGTCCCCCCCTTCCCTGGTATATGAAAAAATTGAAAAGCGATCTGGGAGCGAAAAAGAAATTATCCGACGCCAGTCATCCTGGCGGTGTCTGGGCTTTCAGAACCAACACCCAAGACCACCCACCATAAAACCCAGCCACCACCCATATTCGCATGCCGTAGCGAAGGAGTATAAGAACCCTTCATAAGAAGACATCCCCTAAGCAGGAAAATAGGTACAACAACTAATAAACGCAGACGACGACATAGTGTATAAAAAGGGCGAGCTGTGATTGTCTGTAAAGCTTAAGGATATTTTATATCTTATATAGCCAACGTTGTCTTTCATCATCGCTGTGCGCTTCGAAGGGGAAAGGATAAACATTCAAGGATATATACACACGAATGTATAGATGTACGGCGTCTTGTCTTGCCTGCACTGTGGTTTTTCTTATACACAGTCATCTGCCTCCTGCCTACTCCCTGTGTGGAGGTCCTAGACCATCACAACTGATGTTATCCTTCTTAAAAGTGTAATGCCATTCGTTTTGCCGGCTTATTTTTTATATAGTATACATATATATTTTGTGGCATGGAATTTTGAAAATCCTCACAGGCTGACGATCTGATGGATAGGATAAAAAAACAAACCATGGCAAAATACCATCTTCTCCACGAGGAACGTTACGTGCACTCACAGGAAGTACAGACAGGCCTGTGTTTTTAAGAAAAAAAATCCTCAAGTCAAAAAATAAAGCTAAGAACCCAAATTACTTTGTATAATAGGATTATACCCGAGGTATGGTCAAGGACGAAATAATCTCCGAGACTAGGGTGGATGTCAAGTATATCGGCTACCGTCTTCTAGTGAAACATGCTTTGATGAGGGAGTGGCATTTAAGTTAACATTTACTGCAAAGTTGAGGTGTGTTTCCATTAAAAGGCGGACCACTTTTGTGTTACTATATAATACTACTTCGTCCTACCGGATGAACGCAAGCACGAATTGATTGAAATTAAGGTACGAACTTGGGGGTATATTCTTTCTTCTAAGCCGCTAATCCGTTGGGTTTCAACTTTGTTTGAACAGTTTAAATTCCTGCAAGTGGTTAATAATGAAAAAGGACGAGGCATGGAATGTCTGAGGTACTATTTTTTTTATGATTTATATTATGGCGTACTAAAATGAATAAATTCAAGTAAAACTCAAGTTCTTTGACAAAACTACTAATACAACATTTTCTGAGAGTTACAAGCCAATCGAGCCAGAAGATCTGGAGTCGGGACAACGTTTGGTGGCCAACTTCGAGAACACCGGTTCGGTAAACAATCAGCAACATCCGTCCGTCAAAGGGACGCACTACCGACCGAGAACATTGCAGCGGTCAATAAAAGTATACAGGGGAACCCGAGACAGTCAATTTCCCGCCGTGCACAAGAAGTCGTCCTTTCGCAAGCGTCAACTTGACGAATTTTGCGTCTGGACTTGGACTTACATCCGTACAAGCTCCAACTGATCCAGGAGCTCAAAGGTAATAACGACATAGACGACTACGGTTTGTTCGCTAAGTGGACTTCGGAAAGATTGGAAGAGGAGTCCAATTTTGACCGAAAAACAATTTATAGTGACGAGGCGATTTTTCGGATGAATATCTATGTTAGCAGGTAAAATTGTGATATATGAGACAACCTACACTGGGTTCACCAGGTGGCAATGCATCCACAGAAAGATACTGGTTTGCTGGTAGTTTTGGGCCGCTTTTTCGTAATTGGCCCCTAATTTCTTAAATATTTTCGGCCTTACCAATAATCAACATTAGTCTGGCAGTTTACGCGAAGACTCCACACTTTCCAAAATTCCTTTACCAATACACAAATAAAGTTGCCAGAATATCGCTAACTGTAGGGCCAAATGTTAGTATTGGGAAAGGCGTGTTTATCTCGGGAATTAGCTAAATAAATCCTCCCTTAATGTCATTTTGAAGACAAGTGTTACACAACCGTTCAAAACCACGGTATCAAATTTCGTAATTTCAGCCTGAGCGTTTACAATTTTAAATTAACTTTAGTAAATTGTAAATGTTTTCTAATTTTATTCGTTGCAATACAACAATTCAAATGTTTTCAGGACCAACGACGCTTACAGCCTCGCTCGGGTCTCGGTGGCACTGATGAACCCTTGTGGGCGGCTGTCAGGCGCCCATGGACGCGATCAGGATGGTGACCAATCGATGAGATTACTGACCACCAATCGATGAGCTTGCAAACCACCCTGATTATAGGTAATTTAGGTTAAGTAACTTAGGTAGTTTTAAGTAGTTGTAAACAAACAATAATAAGGAATTAAGGTTTTCTAAAGTTTCTTCAAAATTAAAAAACAAAACAAATCATAGATATAGATAGATTTAAGGCCGAAAGGTAATAATTTTAAGGATATTGATAAGTTTAGAGCGCTCGCTTAGAGCCAGTAAGCTAGAGTAAGATAAATGTAAATTTTAAATTAGATTTAATCGTTTTTGTCTAGTATGCAAGTTTAAAGAAAGAAGTAAATAAAAATGAATTTTTAAGTAAGTAAAGTAAATGGTTTTTAAGTCTAACAAACAAATTTGTACAAATGTATGCAAAAGTATATATTTTGATCTTGTTTAGCCGCTAGTTCTTGCTTTTTGATTGGTTTGCCTTTTTAAATAGTTTTGAAAGTCGTTGCAAACAGAATAAAATATCTTCTTACTTAAGTTTGCACGGCTCATACCTTTTTTCAACAATTCTCAGTACAATTCTCAGTGCATATGATATTTGACAGATCAGAGGATATTTTGTGCATTTCCTATTTTGTGTTTCGTTTTTTTTTTGCTTAACATAAGCCTCAATAAGCCTTTGAAAGATATTTGCAATTTATGTATTCCTTTTTTTTTAAATAAAATCCTCGTTGTGAAAGAAACGATTGACCTTGTTTTTCAGGACAACCAATTATGAAATTTGAATTCTGCAATGACAACAAACGTAATAGTCTCCGTGACACAAAACAGCAGACGCCGCCTTGTACCATATACATGAACGATTTGAGGCTATGGGCGACTTCAATTCAGCGTTGCCAACCAATTTTGACGACAAAAATGCCTTACTTCAAAAAAAGAAAGCCTTTTTCAATAAAATAATGCATAAAGTATTTTTTGAGGGCAAACTGAAACAATGAATCAAAAATTAAACACAAATATAAGAAAATAAACAAAAAAAATTTATTCCCAAAAAAAAAAAAAACAGAAGAAATTCATAATAGGAACAAAATTCATGACTTTTCTCATCTTCGATGGTTATCTGTTGAATATAGTTCTAAATTTCAGGACAAAAAAATAAAATTTCCTTATTTAACAACGAACTCTTTCTTGAAAACAAAAAAACGGAGCAGAAGCAAAGTAACGAACAAAAAAAAATTGTTTCCAATTTCAATCCACTCACTGGAAGTGGAAACTAGAATTATTATTAAAAAAAGGCTAAATTGGCAGAGTTTGAAGGTGGAAACACATTCTTTTTTACATAAAAAATTATTTTTGGCCAAGACATTGTAAGAATATTTAAGAAAAAAAAAAAAAAAGTCAGTAAAAAAAATCATTCAAAAGATGCCTTTTTGAAAAAACAAGCCTTAAACCCTTAGCTAATGAAATAATGCCTAAAAGGCTTGAATTGGCCACCAAGCAATTAGACCCCGCTAGACTTTTTCCCACCAACCTTGCGGTTCGCCATTTTAACACAAAATCTCTTTCGACATCTATATTTCTTCAAACTCGGTCGTGGCCACTCCTTGTCAAGCATCAACATTTCACTGAGAGAATCCTACTCCATATCTCCTTTTTGAAATTTAGTTGAAAACTCCTTCGAAAAATTGGCTGGCAACTACGTCGAAAAAAAAATAAAACCCCTCCTCTCGTTTACAATCGCAGGGATTCTCTTTCAGCTGAATATATGGCAGCGAATGCATCTGTTACCGATAAAACAACAAACTTTATTTCATCCTTCAGAAGGAGGTCTTTTTTCCAACTCTAGTTAAAGTTTAAAAGAAAGTTACACTCCTTTGTGGTTGGCCGACGAACGAGGGGTCAGTTCTTTTTTCCGTTTTTTGTTTGGACAATCACACAAAATGAACTCAAAACAAATTGCACAATGTCTGTAATTTTTTGAACCAGAATTTCTAAGTAAAGTCCTTGGCTATCACAATAAGTTTGTTTTGTTTCCATTTCTTTGGTTTTTGTTTGTGGACTTTTTTTTTCAAATCACATTAACTGCCCGACTCGCCTCCTAAGAGACTTTTATTTTTGTCAAGTCCTGGCGGATTACTTTCTTTGATTTGAAAGGGTTTCTGCACTTACTCGTAAGTTGAAGGATTTTCATTTTTCGTAGAAAAGTTAAAACGTTTTAATTTTCTACTTGAGTCTTCAGATTGTGGTAAACTAATTAATTTGGTACGAACAGTACGAACAGCTGAAAAGAACTTTTGGGGTGGGCGACAAATTGTCAAATACAGCGGCAGATACCACTTGAGTCCTTAAAGCGGTACATGAACGTCCTTCTAATCGTATTGATGATTATGTTTGATTTTATCTGGATGGCAAGTTGAAGACAATGCTCAAAAGAACATCTGATTGTTTTTGATGTTTCTGTTTGAAATGGTATAGCTTTATTTGTAACCCAATTACCTTTTGGGGAATGGCTTCTAGGAATATAAAAACGTTTGAATTTGTCTGACTGTCTAGACAGGGGATAATTGTTTTTTTTTTTTTTTTTTTGTTTGAGATTGCTACGAGCCAAATGTGCGGATCCTTTTATTTTTGTCTATACATATTCTTTAAGTACAGGGTCATTCCTTTCTTGATTTCAAGTTGGTAGCGCTGGCATTTGACACCTGCCAAACTCAGCTGTCTTTTGATTTGTCGTGTTGAATGTTTCCATTTACGATAATGGATCGCTTAACAATCGAACAACGCGTTAAAACTATTAAAACTTACTAAGTGTTTCTGTTGATCCGAATTTATCGATTTCCCGGCGTTCGCAGCAATTGAACGAATGATAACCGATTTTGTTTAGCCCGCGATTGAAAATCATGAATTGGACGATATGTGGTTCCAACAAGACGGGCAGCAAGCCACACAACACGACTTATTATGGTTTAATTGCGTGAGAAGTTTCCTGGTCTCTTAATTTCACGTTTCGGCAACGTCAATTGGCCACTGATCATGCGATTTGACACCGTTAGATTTTTTTCTGTGGGGCTACGGAAAAGACCGTGCGAATAATCCCCGAACTCTAGACGCGATAAAAACCAACATTACTCAAGTTATGGACGAGATACCGCCCGAAATGTACGAAAAAGTGGTTAAAAATTACCTCAATAATTAACTCGCATGCTGCGAATCTTCCCGAGGCGGCCATTTTAATGATATTGTTTTTCACACTTAATGGCAAAGTCCAAACTTTATAATGAAATAAAATTTTCATCAGAAGTGTATCGCTGTGTTTGTTTTATTAAACTTTACTTTCGAAAACGAAAAATGAAAGACCTTTCACTAATTTATTTTGTTCAATCGGATTAAGTGAGCTCGAATTGAAGTTATTTTCGGATAGGGCATACATATTCTTGGTCATTTAAATATCAATTCTGATCGAGTTTTACAAAGGTTGAATATTTTCGTTATAAGCTTATTTATAGTTAAAAATAAGAAGTGGTGAAACATACTACATTTAGCTCAGGCACAATTCACCAACAACTTTGGAAAAGTTATTAGCATATATAGGTTTTTTCTTAAGTTTAATTCAAGTGCTTTTAAAAGGATTACAGATTTTGGAGTATCAAACTGATGGAATATTGGTAAAAACTGTTTGAATGCGAACTAAACTTGTAAATGTGATAGAAAAGTACACATTTGGAGGTCCGAAATACCCCACTTTTATTGAGGATAGTTCTTTTGAAGACCAATCTTAGCAAAGTAAGTAAAGCCCAAGGAAAGTCTAAGAATGTCCAATAAAACAATCCACAGTTACATTTCTGATAAACTGGTATATTTTTATACTGAGGTCGCCTTCAACGTCCTCGTAGTTTCTTATCGCTGAGAGAGTATGGAGCTGGAAGAATTTAACTAGCAATGTCAATAACGCAATGTACCGTACCCATCACCAGAAAGCATCGTTGTTATGATCTCAACTTGGTAGGTACCTAATCACTGAGTAGAACTTTATTTTCAAAAATGAGTCCATACTTTATTTAAACAGATTTTCAGATTTTTTTTTCTTAGGTTTCCTTAAGTCTTTTGTATTGTTATTAAAAATTAGGTAGCTAAGCAGCGACAATAGTTTGAATAAAGTACGGCCGCGATCAGAAAATTGTATACAGCGCTTATTTATTTGTTTTTCAAATGACCGAGTGCCGTACTGTCGAAAAGCTATTTGCCTCGCTGGTCCATTGCCATTAAGGGAGCACTGTTCACGCTTTCATGTGTTCTTTCTGGCAGCATTTATTACGAAAAGAGCTATGATCGATGACAGCATTGTACTATTAAGACCGCTAAGAGGCTTTTGTCAAAAGTTCAGTCCGAAAACATCGAAATTTCAGGCTGCAAAGTAACTTTTTAAGACTCCCATCGCATATATACCATGAACATTTTTTTTTCTCCCAGTTACCCTTTTCTAGTCGGTCTTTTAAAATTCTTCAACTGTTAAACTGCTCACGATACGTTCGCTCGTAAGGCGGAATTTGAAGTCCCGAAGTTCTAGGTAGCTGATACTTTATTTTAATATTCCTGGGAAAAGATCATGAATAAGAAAAAAGAAAAATCAACAATATTGCCATTAATTAGTTACACAATCCTAATCCACAATTTCAAAAAGTAAATTGCGACTCTATGAATTTCAGGTCCTAATTGAGCGCCATCTTTACATTATCCACAAACATCTGTAAATAAAACGATTCGTAGAAATTCTGCGGAGAGATCAGGCTCTTCCCCAGCTAATTAATTAACAAACTTGGGGGAATTCGTTGTCCCTACATCCAACACTGAGTGGAGTACCTACCTAGCGACCATAATAATGCAAAAATGTATGAATCCATCTACCACAACTCTTAATAACATTTTAGTGCAATTTCCTTAATGAATTTATAATTAGAATAAAAGAAAAGAAAAAAACCAAACTGTATAATTCACAAAGTTTGTGTTAACAACTCTGTGTACACTTCACTGCGGGCAATGTTTCCGTTAGAAACTAAATTATACTAACAGCGCAACAGGGAGACAAAGTATAAAAATAATTCAAGGATCAGATCACCAGCTAAAGAGGAACGAACCCGCATACACCCCACCACAGCCCACACTGAAGCGAAACATAACATTTCACAAGCATCCCCGTTTGACTGAAGTTCCACTGAGCGATGTGGAGCGAAGGAAAAGAAAAACAAAACAAACCACGTATCTAGGCCACCATCATCATCACCATCATCATCGTCGACGTCGTCATGGTTTTCATTTTTATCCTTCGCTTTTACTGAGCGTTGCAGCCTCAAGTGGACCAGAGTTCCACTCGCAGATCTGTGGCACGCACATACTAGACAAAGTACTCCCACAAGAAAGTGCCGCATAAAGTTTTAATGAAACCTTTAAGGAGACAGCACAGGAACAGGATCCTTTTTCTCCTCCCCAACTAATTATCATGCGAACTTTAGACGTGACCACGGGTTTTATTTTTCAATTTTTTACTTCGTTCTGACAGAGAGCGAAATGTTTAGTTTGTTATCCAGTGTTACGCGTACAAAGCGAATTTTTTCTTTTGTTTTTACATAGAGTCCAAAGATATCCCCCAGGAGCGGAAAGTAAACGTGACGGACAAGGTAATTTGCATAGGGATTTACAGCGCGGTTTCACTCCTCATCTGTGGGGTACGTGTGTAGTGTAATTAACATAAAGTAATTATGAAAGGACATCAAAATTGAGGTGACTCTTTTGAAATTTGTTAACGGACAAAAGGAGACGCACTGTGTAGATGTACACAAGTAACTGGCGAAGGAAAGATTGTATTTTGCAACAGAATATCATCTTCCCCAGCGATATGTGTGGGGGCTGGTTGCTGGACGAAGCCCACAGTAGATGGACCTTTGGGAGGACGTTATGTAATTATAATTACGTTGAGAGGGAAAAATGGTAAATAGATATTTAATATAGGGCAAATTCACACAAAGCGGTAATGGTATCGGGGTTAATAGGGACGACGGAGATTCGGTCATTGTGGAACAATGTAGGTGGTTCGGATAATATTTCTAAGTCAGATTTGATGTAAATTCGACTGTGTGACGGCGACATGCCATACCAGTTTTATGATTATGTAGGTAGGTACTAGGAGTTAACGCAAAACGGTCTAGAGCACAGTGGTCAGCAAGGGCTGTACGATTTTTTTTTTCAATACATATACAACTGTATAGAGCGAAGGAAAGTACTAACGAAATAATCAGAGGATGACAGAAAACTTGAGGCAGATCGTTGGTAAGGACAACTTTACCTATATAATAAAAAATAAAAAGAAGAAAGAAACCTTTTTACAAACCATTCGCCATTTTAGGGACCAATGGAAGGGACCTACAATTTAATGCCGAGTCCAAGCGGCTAATTGAGAAGCTATTTCATGACAGCTATACCCTCGGATGTTTGTCAGACGTTCGCGGGAGGTGGCGCAGTGAAAACAAAAACCTTAAGATGTAGTTTCCAGCTAATATTTTCCCATCATGCAGGGAACCTAGCTAGGTAAAAGGTGAGTATGAGATATTTTATGAGGCGCAGGGCCATAAGTCCAGGAGACCTAAATCCATTATGGACGCACTTAAATGCGACATAAGTTTTTTTTTTGAGGGACCTATGTTCTACCGAACTTAATCATAAGTCCATAAAAACTATTTATAAAATTATGTCATTTCCAATTCTGTAAATTTTTAGTTTGTTTTTTGTTCATATTGAATCAAATTGTTTAAAATGACAATCAAACCAAAATATTATGTGGTTTTCGATTGGGCGCTCTCAGAGTACTTTTTTAAAATTTTTATGTTCGTTTGGTACAAAAAAAGCCATCATTTTCAGATTTCCGAGCACTTTTGCGAATCATTTTCTCAGATTTGCTTCAGATTTACCAAAACAAGTGCGTTTGGAATTTGACAACTGATGTTTGTTTACGTTTTGGTGATTTTTTCTACTGCAAAGAAAGACATTGCATCCAGTGAAACTATTTTTGTAAATAATTTATGTATAAATATTTAGAAATCATTCGGGAAGCAAATTTCCAATGTTTTAATATAAAATTTAACCAGTGAATGAAAATCACTTAGAAAAGTGTCGAAGACTACACATATTCAAGTGTAGTCTTCTTCAAGAGCAAGTGAAGTTATTATGTTCGACTAGACACACGAAATCTGAAATCTGAGGGCAAATCTGAAGAAGACCAATCGAACACCACATTATTTGAGGCGATCGCAAACTTTTGACTTTTATTTTCTAAAATGTTCTGAGAACAAAGACTGACATTCGGGCGGTTTTTTGAATTTTATTATCTCATATTTTCTTTTTTACCTACTTTCTTTGATTCATTTCGATTTTTGTTAGTTTTTTTTTTTATATATATTTGAAACAAATGTGTTTTAATTTTTATGGTTAATTGGTAAAAAAAAATGTCTGAAACCTGGGTTTTGGATTTTGTTTTATGATAACATATTCTTCTACTTATAAAATGTTATCTCACTTTGGTGGGACATAGCTCCACAGTGAAATTTTGAACTTATTTCCCACCGTAGTGGGACTTATGACTCTTGGACTTATATCCCTGCGCCATTTTATGATGATTTGACTATGAAATTTAACGCACTTGACGAAAGATAAAACAAAAGCAGTTGCTAAAAATGCCTTCATGTATTCTTAAAAATATTTAGCCCTTGTGTGTCGCTATAAATGTTTTGGTCACTTATATCAAAGGCTCATTTCACATACTACGTCGACTATAGCTGTCACGGTCTTCGAGACTGATGTAAGCTTATTTATATGCAGTTTCGTCAAACAATCGATTATACAAATGTGCAAGCCCCTAGTTGTTTTTAGCTTATAAAGGGCGATAATTTTATGAAGTGTGTTCTTAGGTAGTCACACATAGTCAAAGTATCATAAAAGTTCTCGAAGTCGTTTTATATCTAACAGTTTGCGTGATTAATTTAACTACCTCGCAAAATGTTGATGTCGTAAAAGTTTTCTCTTAAGGCAGATAATTGCATATGGCTACGATGGACGCCTGTAGGATAGGAATAGCGAAACCCATTCACCAATGGAACCCGCTCTGAGTTTGGAGTTCAATCAACCGCATGCTGAATTGTTGCTGAATATTAGGATTTAACTCTCGGCATCTTTCCCTTGAATAGATTTCGCTCAGTGGTAGAAATTCTACCAATTTAGTGACCTGGCACATACACAACATTTTGGAAAACAACAACCAAGCGAATATTTTGTGTTTAGGACAGTGAAAGTGGTTCCTAACTAGTTGCTATCGCCTATTTAAAGGGTGGTTAAATTTTAAGGGCCGATGTTGAATGTGAACCATACCTAAACGTCAAGTTTTTTTCTGCATTTCATTTGACATTTCTCAATTTGAGACTAACTCAATTTGAACCATGGAAAGATTCACAATCGAGCAACGCGTTAAAGTTATTCAGGCTTATTATGAAAATTGGCAACAGTGGATGATCAATTTTCGAAGAAAATCATCTTCAGTGATGAGGCACATTTTCACCTCAGTGGATTCGTCAATAAGCAGAATTGCCGCATTTGGGCGAATCATAATCCAAGAGTGACTGTCGAAAAACCAATGCACCCACAAGGAGTGACTGTTTGGTGCGGTTTATGGGCTGGCGGCAATCAATTATGCCTCAGCGTCATCGAAAATTTGGACCATCGGATGGAGGTGTGCCGCCGGCGTCGCGGCGGCCATTTGGCCGATATTTGGTTCCATGCATAATTGAACCATACCAATATTATCACAATATGGAAAATTTCGCCATTGTGATTTCATAAAATCTAGGCCGGACACTGAATAGTATCGCGCTCTGTGTTTTGGAGTCGAAGACTTTACGGGCCGGAGCATTTGTGTCCATTACAAGTTCTAGCCATTGCAGACGACCAATTTTTTGGGCTAGGTCGATGTCGCTTGGAGCTGGTACAGTTCGTTGTTGACGCTAATTCAAGACAATCGCAACCAAACATTTTACAAAAAATCCTTCTCTCGAAGCAACCGAACATTTCAATTAGGTACAAGTTTCAGCACCATAAAGCAGGACAGGGATGGTCAAGGTTTTATATACAGAACCGGGTGTTATTTGGCATATAGCTCTCCTACTCAATTCTCTTCTTAGCACAAAGGCACAACAGGCTCCTTTTAGAAGCCGCAGTGCCAGAGCCCCTTGAAGGCTCATCCGCTCCATAATCTAGCACAAAGACACAGCTATTGGCAAGAGTTATTCTCCGTTTAGTTTCTGCTGGGATGTTGCTATAAGAATTTATAGAAAATCAAAATTAAGTCGATTGTGCTCTCGGTTGTGACGAAATGGCGTTTAAATGGGTTCCATATATTTTAGAGTAAACATTTTATCATAAGTCAGTTATATCTTTTAAGGACCCTATTGATCTGTCTACATGGTTCAGGCCTGATGTGGCTACTTCGGGCAGGGTATCAAAAAACCTTATGCTGGCTGGAGCCTATATTGTCAGCGTAATAAAATGTTGTCACTCTAAGGGGATAAATTATCCACAAGTTGAACCAAACAGGCGGTTGGTCACATCTGTGTTGAAAGAGTAATGTTGCGCCCACACTCTCGTGAGCTACCAGGTTGGAGAGCCAAAATTGGAGAAAGACCTAGGTACAGGTTGGGACAATTTGCCGAGCCTCAATTTGACAAGTCAATTGAAGGAAAACACATTTTTAACACAAATTTATAATCAGACGCCCTTAAGTGTTGAGTAGTTGAATTATGACTTCTCTATAATTGTTCCCGCTCACAGGAAGAGGACCTTGCACTTCGTTTGTTTCCCCGTTAGTTGAACAACACAAGGTCCTCTTCCTGTGAGCGGGAGAAGAAGAAGAAGTCATAATTCAACTCAATAGTTTTGAACAGTACAGGAGGACAATGGAAATGCATTTTTTGTAGCTTACGAAGTTCGGTTTTCCTTTCAATCCTTCTCTTTTTCTGTCTTTGGTCTTTGTCAGCGGTGGCAAAAATACGTTTAACGCCGGTACAAAGATTGTCTTGTATTGAAACTAAGTCGTCTTCCGCTCTGCGAAGGTCCTTACCAAAAAAGGAGCAAGGGTTTATGGATTTCAAATCTCTAATTTTACGCTCAAAACAAATCTGCCGAGTACCCAAATTTAGTAATATTCGATGCCATCTGTCTTAATGTCGACTGACATAGCCGGTTGTCCAGCTTTATTATTGCATACTCCTTAAAACACAGAACACGTTCGATGACTTGCAATTATCGAACATAACACACCACATGGTGTTACCCGAAGAAATGCGATCTGTGAACGGAGAGATGTCACAGGCAGTGTATCGTAGACGAGGACATATTCTTGATCAATGTTCAATTAGAGCTTATGCCTGGATGGTGTGAAATGTCAAATTCATGCATTGCTGCACACATGCGACCTATTGTAGGGGCCATCTAAAGAAGTTTCACCCCATTAAAATGAACAGGACAGGCCTAACCGACAATATCTGCCCACTTCACAGTGACAAGTCAGCCTCCTACCTATTTTTTTTTTTGTTTTTTTTTTTTCAATTTCAATAGAGAGTATAACATAATACACCCAAACTCCATGGAAACGAAAACACTTCAACTAGGCCTCGGCCATTCCGATTGTGTGTATCTAAAATTCATTTCGGCCTCTGAACAGGACATGAAATGAATTTTTAAATTAGGATGTGAAGAGGAGGCCAGCACACAGGAGAAAAAAAGTAACAAAATAAGGAACCATAGCCAGACATACAAATACGTTCAATATGTACACATACAAGCCAGGCATCACAATATCTCCTTGGGTAAAATTGCTACAGATTCTATAGCTGTATGGCTGTGTGGAAATGTGCCCCGGAATATACATGCGAGGGATACCGTATGAATGTTTATGTATAATTCTCATCAAATTTGATGGTTACTTCAGTTTTATGATGACAGCCCCCGACCAAGTCCGATGGTTGTCCATCGAAATGTTAGTTCTGTCGTCGGCCGTTTCAACAAGCTTGGCTATTACCTAATACTTATGGCCTGGGACACAATCATTCGGGCATAAGTCCTTCACGTAATCAAATGGAACCGAACACAAAAAAAGAAAAATCTACACAATTTAGGGAGTGAGGAAAGACCATAACCCGAACGAAGTCTTTGGGCATATACCTATACAGTAAATCGTTGCAAGCTGTAATATTGGCTTGAGAGTGCAGGAGGTGGTACCTTGTGCCTAATCTGGGGATCGACGAAATCATCGAATCAATACGGACAACATTGGATATTGGATTACAACGTTTGACCTGAAATCTCTTTTGCAGTTATGCTTGCAATGTGTAGAAGATATTTATGGGTATGTGTATTTTTCTTTATTGACGTTCAAAGTTATGGGATGCTCGTGCCACTTGCTGGGGTGTTGATGAGGATTGACATGTCAAGTTGGTAACAGCCAGGCCTTAGAATGGTGGAAGAAACGACACGGGTAAGGTAATAAAGCTATACTTATACAATTTTAGGGTTTAAAGACTCGGAAGCAATGCTGTTCCGGCAAAATGGTGGGATATGCTAAAATGCTAGCTGCAAAATTTTAGTGCAGTTATAAAGATTGTAACGTTGATATCAATTGAAATTAGTGTGTATCCTTTAATCTTCTTCAACCGTTGAACTTCCTCAGTAAGGTAAGGTAGGTATGCGGATTTGGGGCATACATTCTCATATTCTGTCCACAATATTATTTTGATTAACCTGGGAATTGGGAATTTATTTTACCTCTCATTTTGCACCCGAAATAGACAGCTCCTTTTAGATGTGCTGCCTTAGCCGTATTTATGTTCACCCACCATTCATGGTTAACAAAACGCATACCCAAGATGACACGAGCGCAGCGAGTCTCAAATATAGCCAAACCTGTCAAATTAGCCCACCTTTTGGAGCCAGGCCCGAGGGGGAAATATTTTCAATCTTCTGGTGGTCGGCTTTTCCGGCTCCGAATCATAATTCAAAAAGTAAACTCTAACTCTTGCCGGTCTTGCCCAGGAGCTGTATAGTCGGAGTATGCTGCTTTATGAGATAAATAAGAGGCAGCCCTTGAAAAGGTGGGAAGCTAGACCTTGATCATGCGAATCTACAAACTGAGTGTAGGCAGATAATCAGGCGTCTTAGGAAAAGGGAGTGCACCTATACAAGTTATGTAGGTGAAGCCTTTACATGTGTAAAAACTGCACGTCCATTCCTCGAGTTCGATGGAAAACAGACATTAAAAACAGATTTTAAAGAAGAAGTTATTTCCTCCTACAAAATGTATGACTGCTATCGCAGATTAAGCAGTTACTCTTCATTTGCCCAACCCAACATCAACCTCGTGTCCTTTGTATCCCTTAATGGATGCCCACTTAGGTTCAAAATAATTCGTATTAATGTTCTTTATGAAATCAACAAATGACAAATGGGGGGTCACCCCAAAAAGTAGTCACATGTTCCCTTGGGGAGTTCTTCCACACCACTAATGTAATTAATTAAAAGTGTTCCTGGTCCAGCATTTCCAATAGGGTTACTCTTCACATTACCATTCACGTAACACTGATGAATATTCAAATGAGCACTCTTCGGGCGAAAATAAAGAAACCAGCAAATATTATGTGTCCCCTTTCAGTTGACACCACACACAAATGACATGTGAAACGAAACTACTGCTTTATCCTTTTCATCCGCTTTAATTTCGTCATCGTCATCCATCCGCATCCATACATCCATCCACTGGATCCACTGGATGAAGAGGAGTATGCGTTATCGCAAAGTGTAATCAGTGTCGTTTCTATGCCAGCCAATCCTATTACAGCATAAAGTAAATACGCAACCAAGGCGAATGTAGTCGTCATCGCTCTAGCGGGAAAACCAAAAACAAATGTCATCCTTAAACAGATGCAGGGACACAAGTGCTGAATGTCGCCAAAAAAGGGACCGATTTTTTAATACAAACAAAAAAAAACGGGAAATTAAAGCAAAACCACATGTGTCATGCATGCGGCGCCAAAAGGGAAATCCTAGCTTAATTAAATCCAGCAGAAATCCTGCTTCGTATGAAGCGTTCAAAGGGAGAAAGGAAAATGAAAATTGGAGCAAATCCCCTCTCAACTGCAGGGATTTTTTTTACAGATGCTCATATTGGGATTTTGTGCGGTCAAAGAGAATATGGATCAGTGAGTGAGTGCAAATTGTGAAGAGCATCCGGAATTAATTAGAATTTATGTGACGATTTGCAAACTGTCCCAAGTGTTCAAGGATAGGGCATTTTTCTGTGAATTGAATATGAGGAAAGGTTCCGTTTTATTATTCGAATATCGATAGAGATGAGACAACTAAAAAACCGCAAGTACCTACGGTCGGATGGAGCCACATTCGGCTGAGATTAAAATCGATTCATAGCTTTGAGCTGATGGGGAAAGATAAGTTTACGTTTTGATTGCGAGTGAGTGCAAAATGATAGAAATACTGAAAACGTATGATTGTGATTTCGCATCGTTTTGTGAAGTGAAAGGCTCCAATAAAGACTATCCCCGAAGAAGTTGGAAAAATGCCAACTAAACGCGGGGTGAAAAGAATTAAATAGAGTTTTTTTCGCTTTTACAAAAATAGCATCAACAAAACTGGGCAGCTGGATAAATGTCACTGAAGCTTAAGTAGTCAGAAATGAGGTTGGATGCAAATCGTGTCAGCCGATAAGGTCGCACACCGGGCTTTAAGGTAATAAACACACTTTTTTGGAAGTAAAGGGCGTTTTTTTAGATAAAGACCTTTAAAATGGAATAAAACAAACATGATTTTTTTTTTAAATTACCATGAAATTTACTTTATTCGAAAGATAATCTTCTGGCTTCATAATTTAAATATGATTTGTGGCCTATGACCGCCACGGCTGGCTCGGACGTAGTCTAATCTGGAGGTACAATTTTCGATGACTTTTTCCAACATTTGTGGCCGTGTATCGGCAATAACGCCGTTGTCCTCCAAGTGGTCAATCGTTTCGGGCTTATCAGCGTATACTAGCGACTTCATATATGCCCACAGGAAACAGTCAAGCGGCGTTAAATCGCACGATCTTGGAGGCCGATCCACCAAACGTTTCCGTCAATAAATCAATTGAGCTGTGTGACATGTTGCGCCGCCTTGTTGAAACCACAGCTCCTTCTCATCATGTTTGTTCAATTGAGGAACGGAGAGATAGTAATCATGGCTCTATAGCGGTCACCATGTACTGTAACATTCTGGCCAGCATCGTTTTTAAAGAAGTACGGACCAATTATTCCACCAACCCATAAAGCACAACAAACAGTCACTTTTTGTGGATATTACGGTGTCTCAACATACACTTGAGGATTATCATCACTCCACATACGGCAGTTTTGTTTATTGACGTATCCATCCAACCAAAAGTGAGGTTCATCGCTAAACAAAATTCGCTTATGAAATGGACGTAGTGCGCGACACGTATTTCGAACAGAACCATGATTTTCAAAATAAATTTGCACAATTTGGAAGCGTTTTTCAGGTGTCAGTCTATTACATGTTGAAATGCCAAACCAAACAAAAAATAGATCACTTGACAGCTGACAAAATGGCCGCCAGTTAAAATAGTGTTGCCAACTTAAATTTCTGTACCTATAAAAAAAAACACCTTTAGCATCAATTTTCGGGATAATTTAGATATAATTATAAGTTCGACCTTTTAGAAGCAAGAAAAATGCGAGAAACTAATTCGGTAAGCCACGAACCGAGGTGACTTCAACTTGACCCAATTAACTCTGCCCCTCGAAATATATATAAAACAAGGTTTTCTTCAATCTCCATAGCCTCATAAAACCCGCAGAAAATTGCTTATTTGTCATCAATCAGCTTTCAGTTAAAAACTAAAAAGCCACACTGTCAATAAAGCTCTTGCATGGCTGGTGGATTAAAAAAACCCGTTGGTCGATATGTTCGACAAGTACTGCCTATTTACAGGCACTCTTTAGTGGTTGCTGCTGTCATGTCCTCACCCTCCAAAAAGAAGGTCAATTTAAAAAGTCTTAAAACAACTTTTGTATAAATAAGTGGACTCTGTTGACTCTACGATTAGCTGTTTGGGCTGTCAGTGCTATCGAAAGGATAGCTGATGTGCATGTGCACGGAATGCGATGACTCCTTCAATGGAATATTTATAGATTTGTTGTTCAATTAGTTATTGAGGAATTGCAAGCATTGCAATTTTGATGTGTTTTTGCTAAGAACTATTAAATATTTGGTTAAAAGATAGATAGATAGTAAGCTGCTACAGTGACGGCCAGCATTATGGGACCATTTGTCCCCATTGTGAAAATCTATGAATTTTTGATTTCAAAAATAAGCTCCTTCATTCCGCTCTTTGTTCCTAGAACTGCCTACGGATATATACAAATTGTAGGAGTTTTTTAAGCTCAAATTTGTCTAGATTTTTTACTTCATCAAAGCAGCACTTCCATGAATCTTCAATCTGCTATTTTTGAGCTGTAAACTGTCGCGCTATATATCTACAGTCCAATATATGCTCAGCCACTCCGTATTTAAGCTCACCATTGGCCAGAGTTACCAGGTTTGCATGTTTCTTACTTAGATTAGCCAAAATAAAGCCACGTTCTAGAGAAAATTGAAATAGAAATTTCTTCTATTGTGAAGACATGCCGGGCAGCAACTCTTCCCCGGAATAATAAAAAAAAATATACGCACCGCAAGTTAGCCAGTAGACGTCATCCACAAATTTGACTTAACTGCTGTGTAACCAGTTGACAATTTTTACGCAGCGTTTATAAATACGGGGGTCTATGTTTTACCATTAATTATCCTTGAAAGGAAAGAGTACTTGCTCAAATTCGTCTACAGAAATTAACCTTCCATTTTTTTGTTCAGTAGTTTAAAATAATTTGCTTTCAAATGAATCCGTAATCGGGTCGACAAAAGAGGGTAGCTTTAAATATAATAAAGTTTTATGTGGAGCTAAGTGGAACGAGTTTGTTGGATGACGTTGGACAAGTTCAGTTAATGGGATTTGGGAAATTGTAATCGTCATTCACTGCGTAGAGCAGCCAACCAACATTGGCACTGTGACGCAGAAGCAACTATTCCATACAATTTTTTATTCAATTCATGGCAAACCTAACAAAAATGTGACCGAAACGAACGTACAAAAGGATAGACCTGTTAAGCAAGTCCTCTAATGCCCGTTTGCTGATCCTACTCATGCGATTTAAGTTCTACTTATGTGACAGTTTATGACATAGAACAAACAGCCCATAATGTGTTTGAGTAGAACTTAAATCGCTTTGAGTAGTATCAGCAAACGGGCCTCAATTACATAAAAAAAGTATATTCCATCCATGGTGGGTGCAAAAATCTGGTGAATACCAAATCAAACAAAATATAACCCTCCGAGCTTAGTCCTAAAAATAGTCCTCTTTGGCACCTTACAACAACTGATATCCTCGTTCATAAGGGCGCCCGAAAAGCAAATATTATTTTCACCAACATATTATAACAACTACAAGTCTAAATACTTCCTTAATGTTGCGCAAACACTTGGTTCATCGTCCTTGGATAAAATTAAGAGCTATGTACAGAATCTTTTGAGTTGTTTTTTTTTTTCACTACCTGCTTTGACGAAACAAAAAAAAAATCTTCCGCACACAACACTGGTACCACTTAAGTGCGAGATCCTATCCATCATCCATATCCGTCGCCATAAGAGGCTTCCTTGATATCCATTTCTATTTGTTTTTCTCTTCTCTTCCTTTTTTGTTGTCTACTATACTAGATATCTCCTCAGCGTTATGCAAACTCCTTTCGAGTGCTATTTGAGCATCGTTTTAGGAGTAGTTTTGCACTCATCTTGTGGTATTCTTGGCTGTTTTTTTTTCTATTTTCAAAAGGAATGCTCTTCATTTCGTGTGATCAAAGGGAAGACCACTTAAATGTTATTGCTTCTAAGATAGATTGAGTTGGCTGTGATGTAACCAAGCAACTCGTCTCTTTATCCTATCCGGCATTCATTTAACTTTGACTGTACCGAAAAGTTTGCCGTATTTATTTGCAAAGGAGTCGCATGGTAAACAGAGAATTTCTTAGATTTTGCAAACCGAAAAGAGGGCTAAGGTTACTTCGGAGTCGATGGAATTTCCATCTCTAATCCTTTTGTTATCGAAGCGATGCTTATGCTGGCGTGCGGAGAAATTTTCAACAAAATCAGCATTAGAACAATTCCGCGGTTGATTGGAGGGTGAAATCTGCATGAACGACGAAGTTCTGTCAAAGGAAAGTCCTTGCGGGGATGGTAAATCATTCGAATTAGAGAGAGAGAGAAACGAGTAAATTCTACGTATGTATACTTTTGGGAGGTGTATTAGGGGTGTGTCAGTGGGTGAATGGGGAGCTCTAATTATAAAAAGACGACACAGCTGTTGGGTTGGTTGGAGTTCAAAGAATGTTGGGCGTTAGGTACAATCAATTATTTGCAGTTACTTCAACGGAACAATGGACTGGGTGTTGGCGGTGGGTATACCTATTTGAACGATATCCTCGAACTGTTGAAGGTAGTGTGGTGGAATTTCGCTATTGTGGAATTATTCCGTCTGAAGTATAGATGGTTCTCGAAAGGAATGAGGATTCTTTTATTAAAAAACAAAATGTTTCATGAATTCATTTTCTATGTATATTTAAGTGATAGCATACTTCCTGAAATTTTATTATTTCTTCCCCTTAATAAACAGTGCGGACAGGTCCCTTGGGCGAAAAGATCCCTAAGACTATTTTTTTCTAGTCAAGCTTTCCCATAGGCCGATTTTCGCTTGACTCCTGAAGTTCATTTTGTTGCCGAAATATTTTATTGAAGTCCCCAAAACAGTTGTGTGTAACAAGGCCTAGGCTCCTATATGAATCTGTTGCGCGCACAAAATCTTGGGCTGAGATAAACATTAAGCGCTGTTCAGACGATTGCCAGAGCTGACAATATTGTCAGGTGTACGAATGAAAAAATTGTCCCAAATGTCTGCCAATCGTGTGAACTGGCAGTTTAGTCTACAAATATTTGCAGAAAAGTCATTGTCAGATAATTGCCAGACCGCCATCTGACAATGTCAGACCATTGGCAGACCATTGTCCGACGCTTAGAACATTTGCAAACTCAATTGCTATTTGCAGATGTGCTGTGGTTGTTTTTCATAATTTGAACGAACAAAACGAAGTTTCGGTGTTTTTTTCTGTTGCATTTTTCTGTAGATTGGTGCAAAATGTGTGAATTAAATAATTTTAAATATGAACGTGGACGAAGAAGACGATTTAGAAACGGAAAATATCTTGGAAAGTTTAGAACCCTTTCCTTTTTTAATGAAAGGTACTTATAAAAGGATTTAGAAATATTTATAATTGCATCTTTTTGTTCCATTTCAATTTGAAAAAAAAAAAAAAAAAAAATTTAATTTGTCTAACAATGCGTGTAAACGGATCTGCAAATATGTTATAAGCAAACATCTGCCTACCGTGTGAACTGGCAGTTTTCTACCTGACAACGTTGCCAGAAAAATTATTTGCAGGCAAACCATCTGCAAATCAAATTGTCAGAGTGTGGGACAATACCTGGCAACAGTGTGAACTGGCAATTTGGTATTTTAAGGTAGTTCGCTATTGTCAGATCATTTGCAACTCATTGCCAGATCATTTATAGAACTGATAATATTGTCTGGCATCTGGCAATTGTCTGAACATGGCTTTAGTCCGACATGACGAAGTGTCACACCTACGGTACTGGGGAATGCGTCTAATATTCGGTGTAAAGTGATTGTGGCTCGGACTAAGCCTCCGTTTCAAGGACAAAATTCGTGACTTAAATATTAATGGATGCAATATCAGCTGGATCACAGAGGACGGGAAGCTACATTGTCTCATATGCGGGGACTCTACACGGATCTGGAGTCAGTTGAGTGCACATCCCAGCATCCTAACCATTGAGTCCATTAAGTGTTTTGTTGATAAAATAGATCTTCCTATAAATAGACGTGGCTTTAAATCGCCTTGGAGAGTCACAAGTATATAATTCTCCGAGTGCTTGTTCCTACTTGGATAATTTATAGATCACAGTCAACTTATATGTCGAAGAGCTACAAACGCTCAGTTGCATTCTTCATAACTGAGCTCGTTAACTTTGTTCTAACCGCCAAGCTTTTGCACTCAATGTCCTCAGTTCTATTTTGTACGGTGAGTTTGCTCCGCACGCCCTTAAATTTTACTCGGTTGACTTTCTCATGAGGCGTTGCCGAGTTTCAGCCCCTCTTTTGACAAAGTGTCGTTTGCCGTAGTACATCCTTACTAAATCCGATAGCATTTTTGGCAAAATTTATGCCACAAATTGCCTGTCAACTTCTTGTCAACAACACCGAGTGAAGTAAATTGCCAGCATGACAGCTGACATCCATGGGCTCTTGCTAAAATCATCTAAACCAGCTGATAAGCAGCCGTTACCTTTTAAGACCAAAAAGCTGATGTCTTTGCACCATTTGACTGATACCATCTTCGCGAATGTTTCAAAGTGGGCATAAATTGTAACAACAAGAATATGTCAGTTGCTTCATTGCTTGCAATAAAGATACGCTTCGGCACAGAATTGCCTCGTGCAAGGATTATTTGTTGTCTTGGAATGTCCGCAATTAAGACGGCGCCTGTTCATGTACTGTCCTAACTCGAAATGACTCTATACAGTCGTGGTGACTCCATCAAACGCTGTACCGCCTTCCTTGGGCGATTTTATTGTTTCAACGAATTTTTTATACCTCGGTGACGGCAATTTCGAATGACTTACGAGTGTTCCTTTATCGCTTCCCGTCCGTTTCTATTGGCCGCACACAAAAGCAAAATAAATAATAAATTTCAATCATTCCACTGATTACAAAAACAACTTAAGAAGTTAAAACAGCACTCCCACACTGGAAGTAAATTTTAAATTATTTCCCCTTAACAGTAATGCGTTTGTGTGCTGTACGAGTACTGCCGCCATTGTCCTACCGTATAGCAGCGACCACCCTTCGTCATTATCACCGCCGCCACCTTACCGCTCCGCCGTCGCGTCGGTCGGTTTCTTAATAAAGAGAAACCAAAAACAAAGAACGTAATGGAAAATAAAGAAACAACGAGATGTGGTGGAAAAAAATCGTAAAAAAACTTTTTCATCACTTTGGAAGTACTTTTAAGTAAAAAAAAAAAAAAAAAAAATTAAATAAAAGGACGAACAAAATAAAAACTCACTTAAATGTGGACTACTCTTCCCGAAAGTGTCTGTGTGCACGCCTACGTTTTGTTCATCTCTGATGCCTGAATAGTAGAGGGTTCCTTAATCAGTTTCCTTAACTTTTGTTTTTTATTTCTTATTTCTCTTCTGAGAACCGACTATACAAAGTTATGTTCTCCTTACCGGTTGTAATTTTTCTATTAAAACATATTTTCCCGAGCGGGGGCAATTTGGTATGAAATGCTTTTCGCACAAGTACGAGAACATATATATAGCGGATCGTAATAAGGACTCTTAGTTTATGATCTATAAAATTGTTAAAATAGAATTAAAAGCTTCCAAATGAGTTCGGCTGGAGTGCGGTTGTTTGTTGAATGGGATAGCGGGGCAATCAAGGGGAAGCATGTCTAATTTCTTGGCAACTGCATGGAGTTTTAGAGGTCTGTTTTATGGGAGAGAACAAAGTGCCGAAGTCGAAGAAAACATTTGGTGGGACTCTATTTTTATGTGGTGCGAAGGCTTAACATGGGTGACCAATTATTGCAAAAGGCTGTTAATTTAAGAGCATTGGCATAGACTTAGAGCTGACGTGCATACCATAAGAAAACTGCATCAGTACGAGTTTGAACTAACCGAGGTTAACATCTTGAGGCTTTGATATAAGAATGATAGTAAACGGTACCAATTGCCATTAAAGGCTAATTGCTCTCAAGCTTCTAGAGACACCAAAAATCAAAGCCACAAAGGAGCGAAAAGGACGAGCAATATGAAGTATAAAACTAAGATTTAACTGGGAATATTTTACCAAGCAATAAACTAGAAATCAATCACGTACAAGAGTGGAGTCAGAATTCGGTACGCGAAAGGTTCTCACTTCCAAGCAGAGGCGTGGTGGCCTAGTATGGTGTGGGACTAATAAGCGAGGGGTCCCAGGTTCAATTACCAAAAAAACTCACACTAAACGAATGGCTGTGAGAAAATAGACCCAGGCTCCCTGCGGACCTGTTGCGCTGGGACCAGAGGGCTACTAGCAAAGTGTATTGCCGCAAATGAAATTTATCCATCAGCAGAAGCCAGTAAGAGTGTCACTAGCCTGCAGAGCCAATGATAAAAGCGGGCAAAGGCTGTGGAAAAATAGGGGTCGAGGTAAAAGCGGGAAGCAAGTTGACAGTGATAGGGGATTGCTGGAAGTCCTAGAAATCGCAATTTATATTGTCTGATAACTGGTGCCGAAAGACGCAAAGTTCTGCTGTTGCAACATTTTTTTTGGAAACGTCCTACCAGGCCGAAGTTGCAGCATACACTGTTGGACTGAGACCATCTTGCGACTTTTAGCCCCAGATCCATACCATCCAACTCCGACCATAAAAAATCATTAATAATCTCTCGATAGCGCAATCCATTCACCGTTACTGTTGATCCAACCTCATTTTCGAAAAAGTAAGGTCCAATGACCCCGCCGGACCATAAACCGCACCACACAGTCACACGCTCAGGATGGAGAGTCTTCTCAACAATAACTCTTGGGTTTTCCGAGCCCCAGATGGGACAATTTTGCTTGTTGACGCAGCCACCGAGGTGGAAATGGGCTTCATTAGTCAAGATGATTTTTCGATGGAATTCCGGATCATTTTCATGCATTTCAAGGACCCAATCAGCAAAGACACGACGTTGTTGATGATCGGCCGGCTTGAGTTCTTGTGTTAACGGAACTTTGTAAGCCTTAAGACCCAAGTCTTTATGCAAAATACACTCACTTGTCCCAACAGCTCGAATTTTTACACCAATTTCTGTACTGCAGTCCGACAAGGTGCTTCACGACGACCAAAAAATGCTTTAGTTTCGAATTGTGACTGCAAGATTTTCACCATTTTTGTAGTGAATTTTAATAATTTTTTAGTAATGGCGTAGTTGCTACTTGTCAAATGACAAAGAATAAAAGCTTCAAAAGTGACAGCTACCGAAATAGCGGGTCATTCACAATGACACCTCTCATTGGAAAACCCTTTACGTATGGCTAGACATGTGGACCGAAAGCGGCACCAACATTGGGAGCGGTTTATTATTACATACCATTATTTATTTACATATTTGCAGGCTTGCATTTCATTACATCGTTATGACTCGTTGAATCAAGCTTAATTGGACTACTTTAACTTGGATGGCAAAAGTTCAAACGCCAGCTAATTTGGTGTGCAAAACTTGAAGGAATTAGCGGAAGAGCATGCTTTGTGATTGATGTCCGTATTCGCAGCGGCATCTAGGAGAGAAATACAGCAATGACCGCATTTAAGTTGATATATTTATAAAGGGTTCTTCAAAATGGACGCTACAAAAGTATTCGAACTTCGTACGAATATCGAACATGAAATTGCAGCAGTATCGGCCGATTTATGCTTGAAAGCTGTCGAAAATTGGATTCAGCGTCTGGACTTCTGCAAGCGTGCCCGTGGTGGCCATGCAAAAGAAATCGAGTTCCATACATAATGGCATCGAACGTACTTTCACAGGAATAAAAAATTTCATTGATATCCAAAACTGTTTTTGTTTTATTTAATATATATTTTGTAGCGCTCTTATTGAAAAACCCTTTATAAAAATTTCCATACCCAGAGGACCGATGGTCAAAAATCAAGTTCTACATCTTCCCTCAATCCTTAAAGGTTTTAGAGATTTCCCCTGATTCAGAGTCAGAGTCGGTGATGGAAGACCCACAGTCACGAGAGCCCTATGATCATGCTGGAGTCACTGAAAATGATTGTGATAAAACGCTGGCTCTACTTGAGCCAATTATTGAGCGATGTGTACCTATATACCAAGCTGCCAAATATTGAATAAAACAGAGAGGATGAGACGGCCTTAAAGTTGTTGCATGAAAACCAGTTTGCCGGTCTTTCGCTGTTTCTTAAATGCCAGCATTTCGTACGAAGATGGAAAAGAGCCCTTGGATTCTTTAAAGTCAAGCCGAGTTTAAAATTGACTTACGGGTGAACTACATTCTTCAATGCGGTGATTCTTGCTTTGTTTTAAGAAAGAATTATCAAAATCGGTGGACATCTACTAAATTGGCGCCCACAATTTTGAACAAACAAATGGACACTATCTATCTTCTGAACTGCACCCTCCCTACCTAACCTTCATTGAAAACAAATAAGTCTAAGTATTGACACAACCTCGCAATTAAGAAGCACTTCCCTTTCCAAACATGTTGATAGATTTGGCACGCCCTCACACCACCCTCAGCAATAAGATATAAAAACACAAATAAACACAGTTCTACTTCAGTAATTTTCCTGTTTTGTTCTGAATTACTGTTCAGCAACGGATATTACCCAGACCCACACCTATATGCGCCGTGTTCATTGTGTTTCTCGCATTCAACCGGAAAACATCAACGGATAGCACCGTAACGATCTTCATAACATTTCAACCCCATTACCCAGCAAATAAAAACGAAATACAAAAAAAAAAACGAAACACCCCCTCTTGCTAAGCTTAAATCCATCCATCCTTACAGCGCAATAATGTCGCTTGCGCAAAACAGATACAACACACAAGAAGGATACTTCGCACTCCTTCGCACCCCCATACGTAGTGCGTAAATTGATTGCGAAAGCGGCATTAAATTTCCATTGTAACACGAGTCAAAAGGAAGCATCACCAAACATACAAAAAATGAAAGCAGCAAAAATATCCTGGAAGTGATTTCCCATTTTGTTCATTTCGACATTTCATGGGATATTCGTATGTATGAATTTGCTCGCGAGAAAAAATCCGCAATTTCATTCTGTCTGACAATAACAAGAGCCGAACAACGACTGCGAGGAAGAATCCTCGAATGGTGTCGGGCGAACAATGCTTGCCGTGTCATCACATCCATTTGCACTTTGAATGGTATATGAAATGTACTTAGCGAGCAAATCACTGATTGTTTCAAATAGGGAGATGGAAACTATCCTTGTTACGAGTAAGTTGCTGAGATTGTAACGGATGTTGGTAGTTACCGTCATATATAGCATCGGTTCAAATTCGGGCGTGTACGCTGATCGCATTGAGGAGCACAAGGAAGGAATCTCACGTTGCTGAAGTACCTTTCCATTTGCGGGTCTGGTGGGAGGGGACCAATTAATTTCACCATAATAATACACAATATACAGACACAGACACGAGACACCGGTCGTGTTTTTATGCACGAAGCACTGCACGGATGCATCGTTCAGTCAATGCTGCTGAAACGATGTCCTTGTTGGGAATATATGTTCCAAATTAGTCGCAATGCAACGCATTTTCTTCATATGCTGTACACAGGTACACGATGGAGTAAATTGCATTTTCCTATTTTCAGTTCGTGCAGGATAATGCCACCGGCGGCGACCGCTGATACCTTTACGTATACCATATAGTTTTACTGCAAATGGTATACCTCGAAAAGGATCTCTTCGATGGTGGTTTTATGAATACCTTTAGCGTCACGCTTTCCAGGACAAGTCAGCTCTGTCTATGTGGTAAGTCTATTGTCGTTGCCCTTGACAAGACAGCCCTGCAAGGATATCCTTCAATAGGAGATATTTGTTCATTAAAATTTTAATTACACAGACAGAATTGTGGTTTCGTTTTAGCTGCTCCTGTCACACACGAGAATAGACTGTGCGAGGACGCATGCCACATGTAAATTGATGGGAGTGTGCATTTCGCTTCGAAGATGGGTTTTTAGCTGGAGATGAAAAGAGAATAGAAAGACGAGATCATTTTCACCAGGAAAAGGAGGGGGCCCCCAACTCAAACTCGAACATTGGTCCACTGAAATCCCAAGCAGAGTCCTTTTTTCCACTGCAGGGGTTGGAGATGAGAATCTATGTTTGTTTTTCTTATCAATAAGGCTTTGCAGCAATTAATGAATAATATACAACAGGTGATTTTGCATCACCCTGTAAATTCTAAATTTTCTTAGCAAATCAATACGTAGTGGATTAGGCGTCCACATTCACCCATCTTTTTGGGTGCCAGCTCAAGTAGGACGAAGTCTTTTAATAAAAAAAAAACCTTTTCAGAACCGCCCTGTGGTTTTTACTTAGAACTTTTTCGGTATAGATGTAACCGGAATAAAATTCTAATTGGGTCTCGGCCACAAGGAAAAAGTCTCACAATGGGCAAGTATAGCTTCGAAGAAGTTCAAGACATTGCCTACACCGGCGCACGGGCCAAGCGAAAAGTCTTTCTTTTTTGGGGTCAGCCCCAGTTTTAAAGCACGGACCTTTTCGAAAAGTGAAAAAGGACCACATGAGAAGTTTTTAGCCAAGCATGGTGGTAAAAAAAGGGGTATGAGCTAGTATGGTCTCATATGCCACCAGGCAGCATAAGGACCTATCGCGATCCCTAGGGAACCGATTGAAGTAAACCACAATGGAAGAGCAAAAACCTTAACATTTTCCATTGAAAAACAATTAATCGCCTTACAGAAATTAAGTAGCCCTATTAAGATGGTGTGGTCTCTCTAATCTAGTTGTTGGGAGAAGTACCTACCCAGGCTGCGAGATATTGCTTCGCATTCACCTTAGATCGGCCTTCTTTTCTGTTTGGTTTTTTATTTTACCCTTTATTATACATGGAAGTGGTTTGACATATATTTCCTCCTCTGTACCTTATTCCCCTCCTTTCATTGATGAGCTTCAGCTTCCTCATTTCCTCTTATACCGCAGTGTCCTGGCACACAACACAGTCTCACTCGGTTCTGAATGCATAATGCCTTGAGCATTGTGCGACAGTCCCTGAAGTTAAAGGATTCCAGTGCCTTGAGTGCAGCCTGACTATCGATGTAGATGGCAATATCCCTTCCAGATATGGATCTCATCTGCAGAATCTCTGCCGCATTTAGAACAGCTAAAACTTCTGATTGAAAGGCACTGCTTGTACCCGGTAGTCTTGTTTCCGGTAGTCGTACAGACACTTTTAGTTGTGGGTCTACAGAGTAGGAGCCAGAACCAGTGCCCAGTGTAAACCAGTGTTTTTGAGCCGTCTGTTTAAACCGCTATTTCACAGTGTTTTTAGCCACAGACGTGATAATCGGCTCAGTTTGTATCAAGGAGTGTAAAGAACGAGATTCAACGACAAAGTTCACGGACTATAAAACAACAACTACTTTTTCCGGCAGCTTAAAATACAATGGCTGAGGAGGCAGTGTTACTAGTCACCGATTTCGTTGGAGGAGCTTGATGTTTAAGGCTGTGGTCTACCCGTGAGCCGACACTAATTTCGAGCAGCATAAATAATAATAATTTGAGCTTCTACCACTGCTGTAAGAAAAAGTTTTAGGAATCGAAAACTTTTCTGAAGCCTGAAAGGAGAGAATGATTCCCGATCTTGCTATTGTCAAGGCCACTTGTGATCAAGGAAAGTACTTCCGGGGCCTTTAATAAAAGTCTGGAGTTGGTATCCTACGAAACCACTATTATAGCTACCGTCCTTCGTCCTGGCCAGTAGTAACAAGACTTACACACCTACTCCATGGATTAACGGCCTGCTGCTCAACTATCCACGCTTGGTTCTACGTGAACATCCAAACATCTGATCAAAAAGCATTGCCCAAAGACCTTTTATAAAACTTTGGACAACATATTCTTTAAAATAGCAATTGGCTAACTATTTACGCAAGTGTCGGAGGTAAATACAACAGTTACCATTAATAGAACTCCCTATCTGACAAAACAGCGATTGGATACCTATCCCCCATTAAGACAAAGCACTTCGACCTATACCCATGTGGTGCTTTTACAAGAGAAGCTTATAAAAGGTAGGTGCTGAAGACCGCAAATTGAGAGATTGTTATTGCAGAAGTAATGGTTGAACATTGAAAAGGGGCGAATATGAAAAAGGCCCTCTCTCAGAAGGCCAAACGAAACAAATGGCGACATAGCAATTACACTCTGCGCGCAAAAAAATGAAAGGCGCCCAGTCCCAACAAGACTGAGGTACATTTTAAACGACTCCAGCGTCCCAAACCTTAATTTTCTGTATTCTTAAGAAAATGGACCAGCAACCAATCAATATTCGCCGACGAGAGTGGCAGGTTTCGAAAAGAGTGCAGTTCCATAGCTAAAAAAAGAAAGTATTCATTGGGTAACTTCGACTCATAAGGTTCCGCATCATTCGGGATTGTAGAAGAGGAATATTAAGTCTCAACTTATGGATTCTTTGACATTGGTTGCTAAAAATGTCAAAGGAAGCACTCTCGAATGAATTTGACAACCGTTTACCATCGCTATAAAAGGTTTACTAACAAAGCCCAGAGATAACCATTACCGAGGATGATAGCCAAAAAAGGTTCCCCAAAAATACATACCGCTCCTCAAAGAAAGGCCATCACAGGTAGACAGCTTTTTCAAATGTCTGTGATAAAACAGTAACTGGTACACTTTCGAACAGATGTCTCTAACTGATACTGCAACTAAATATAAAAGTCTATAAAAGAACAAAATTCTACACAGAATATGCAAATTAAATTAGACTCGTTGCCCGTGCAGCCAAAACCTATCAAAATACTTCCACCGTAGGTAGGTACGCACGCACATCTTATCACATTGCTTGCCAGGCTGAACTTCATCCTGATATGCGGTACACGTTTTAAACAAGGCAAATGAAAGTTTTCATTTAAAATTAAGAACCATGAACCTCGAAACTGGCACAGAGAAACAAATCCAAAGCGGCGGTATATTGATGTCTGCATAACTTCCACTGACAAGAAAAATTCAATAAAATGCGAATCTGCAGTAGGAATTCTGTGCAAGAAATCAAATGAAGAGAAACATGAAGGACAACAAAACCGCAAAACCAAAACATACGTTTCATTTCTTCTAATGAATACGGATTGGTTCTCGTATAACGAAGAGTTCTAACAAAAGAACAGGAAAACCCCAGCAACCGAAGGAGAAAAATGAACAAGAAGAAAAAACAATATATTATCCTTGCTCCACAAAATGAAAAGAAACAGCAACATGGGTACAGGAAGAAGAATAGGACGTCGAAGAAAACTGTTAGTACCACATTAGCCATAAAAATGGTTCCTTCTCGTTGCGGGGGGTACACGAATGTGTGAGTGTACTGCGTGCACGTTCTAGCTATTAGTAAGGATACCATATAGCAGAGCTACAGCGAGTAAACAAAGAAGCCATCATCAGGAAGCGCCCTTCCGCACTATACGTCTGTGAGCACCCGTTGTGTTGTATGTGTGCGGGGCGGATGGTTTGTTAAAATTTTATAGGAGTACAAGAAGGACTCCATTCTGCAATCTACTATGTTATTTAAGGATTAAATAAGCAAAATTGCTACTTCATACATTTTATTCTCAAATTTTCCTTTAGGATACTGCAGATGCGACTGTCTTTGGCTAAAGCCTACATCACGGCGAATTCCAGTCATTCAAGAGACACAAATCATGAGTCCCTGGTGGCCCATAATGTATGCTACCCGTTGAATTTGTCGATTTTTCATTTTGCCCTGTTCCTCGTTGAGTTGGTCCACCTTCAGAGTGGGATATTTACCTACAGCTCACGTCTTGTGTGCTCCGGTCTTGCGATGAAATTACCCTCGTGAGGACGAGGCAAATTTCCTTCATTCTAGGTAGATATAGGTAGATAGAACTGCACAGCGGACAAGAGGAGGGTGAAACTCCACGAGCTACTCGTATAGTGTTGAGTTGGCAATAAAAGGTGGCATAGTAAATTTCCCTGTGGAGGATGTTGCTGTCCTTCCTCCATTAAATTTCAGGCCCAGCAAATTCATCAGTGTTATTACCCTGTTGCCATATCCTTAAGTAGGACATTTAACTACTGCCTTGCTCCTCGGTTACAATTTTGTGATGATTTTTGATGCAAAACATGTATTTTCGTTTAAATCATCCAAATGGTTTTTATCGTTTTAAGTGACAACGATCAAGGCACAACTACCTATGTATATTATGGAGCAAACCAGACACAGAAAACCGCTTTTATCTTGCCTCGAAACATTCATGTGCGTTTCGGTGGAAAGCAATGCAGAGCTGTGTACCTAAAGGTACCTATATTTCAAAGGATACAAGATGTTTAGTCGTCGTGGGCGATAACCATAGACGGGAAATGATTGTTCATCTAGATCAGTGTGCTTGTGTGCGTTATCTGTCCTTGCTTGAGCGCAGTCAGCAAAATCAACCATCAAAGCGAAGAAATATTCTTTCTCAGCCGCACACTTTTTTGTTTTCGAGTCCTTGCGCTTCAATGTTGCTCTTCCACCTCGTTCCTCCTCCTGTTCCCTCTCGATGAACAATGGCAGGTCTGTGAATCGAAATAGGAATTACTGAGGGTGATGTGCATGTGTAGCCTATGGTTGGATGGGTGTATTGTTTCTTTGCAGGAAGGATAACGCACTACTTGTGTTTTGTATAGCAGAAAACAGGGATTCCTATTTTCTAGGGGTTGGAAATTATTTAATTGCCCGAGTGAAGGATGAGCCATGAGAATTGATGGCAGAATAAAAAGAGCGGAAGCAAGAGCACGAGTATCTGGGAGAACAGGGATGCACGGAATGTTTTTCTCGGTATTTCCTGGAAGATAGAATTTAGGTCACCGTGCCATATCCAGGGAGTAAACATGGGCAATGCGCACACTCTAGTCATCACTTAGGAAGGTAGACACACAGTGGCATCAAGCATTGTTGTGCCTAACGAGTTCTTGGTTAATGAAGGTGTGCGCTAACAGTGCAGCCACAGTGTGTACATCGTGTAGTCCTTGTAACACGGAATGCTGAGAGGCACAAGAAGATAAGGTAGGAAGCACAACACTTCTTGTGGCATCAAACACTCTCAATGATGTCACAATCAATTGGGCTTTACTGAGTGTTGCGAGGAAGGCAGAGAATTTCATTACTTGCATCGCACTGCATCTCACGTGCCTCTTATAAAAATGGGTCTGGCCAGTGGCCACAGGATACACATACCGTATAGGATACAGCACGTGATATCACCGAAGAGGACAACCAACGGCCGTAATGATCAGTGTGCGCAGAAGCTGCGTTGCGCGTCAATGCAACATCTCATTGTTGCGGATGTTCCAATACTCGAAAGTGACGGGCAGACATTTTTAAAATGAAGAGGTGCGCTTTGTTAACGATGTTTCTGAAAAAAAGACATCTGCTTAAATCGTATGAGCGCTTAAAAAGACAGACAGACGTGAGATATAAAAAATAATATGTGCGCTATTTATACTTTACGCAGAATTCATTCCACTTCTGAATATTAAATTCGAAGTTCCGAAAACTGCTGCAATTTTAACGCACCATAAAAGTGCTAAACAAACAAGAGCACGTAATAAACGGAAATGTGCGCAACCGCTTATCTTAACTGTAAGTGATCCCTATGCATTTATTGTAAATAATGCTCAGTGCCACCTAGCCGTCATGTCAATGCAAAGCGTGTACACAGTTTGCGCACATCGTACTAGTTGAAAGTCGATGGTGAAGTCTTCTACTACCCAACAAGACTAAGAACCAGAATTTCGATGAACTAGATTTTCAACTTTGGGGTACCAACTAAATGTAAGAAGTTGATTTGCGTTACAAATCAAATGCGGGCTTTGAAATTTTTCATATAATCATTTTTATCAATGAAATTTTTGATCCAATGCGGTTGCTTGTAAGGACTTATCAACTACATCAGCTTGGTCAGTAAAATGTTGGGTTATGCAGCGGCTCAACAAAAAAAAAAACAACAAAAACAATTAGATTACTTTCATGAATATGAAGTTGTAGGTCGGATAGAAATAGCTTATAATATTTCCAATCGTTGCCTTATTACGGCAGCTATAAAGAAATGTGCGGTTAGCTTAGAAAGTACGCAGGGTAAATATTTTACATTACAGCAGTGATTACATAAGCAAGCGCACATCAAGTGCGCAAATATAAGCTTATGCGCACACCTAAAAACGCGTCACTAAATGAAGCTGCAAAATGTTAAAAGTTGATAAAGTACCATCTGAAAAGTAGCTTCCCTTATCTTCTTGAAGTTGATGATAGTTTCGCCCTTTCGACAAAACCACTCTCTTTAGAATTATTTCGTTAAACCTGCAATGGACTCGCAACAGTTCGTGTAACTCTTAACTATGATGTCCGCCACAACTTCAGCTACTGAGCAAAAAGTTCAACTACTTTATATTTCTAATTCGAACTAACCAACCTGTGAAACGAATTTTCTTCAAACCTCACCATGTTGCACTTACAGGACGATTTTTTCTGACCATCGTGGTTCATGGCTCACCGACAGAATTTTTTGATGAAGTGAGCATGACTATGGACTATTTCAAACCCTACATTGTGTACATTATAAAATAAAAGAGTTGTAAACAAAAAACAAAAAAAAAAATACCATTACTCAATTATTCCTCCTGCCAAACACTACCACAGTGCAACAGTGAGACATGGCAGCAAAAAAAAAAAAATAGAAAGCGTGCATGTCAATTTTCAATTCCACGAAAGCACAGCATGATCAACGTAAAATAAAACTAAAAGCCCCGAGTCGATAAATCACAATACTTCGTTGACTTGAATGGGATGTTGGAAAAAATTGAAACAGGACCACACCAGACAACCTCCCTAGGTGCAACCCATGTTTGGGTTTGTTGCATTATTCAGCAAATATTGCGAGCCCATAAACGGGCCGCGCAAATAACGTATATATGGTCCACCAGGATCAGCGGTTCGATGTTTTATTTTTTTCTATACATAGCCTAGTTCTATCCGTCTGACGAATACGACGCCATCATATAACCTCCTCTTGAGACCCATACTCGTATATATTTTGACTGAACTATTATTATAGAGTCTGCGCTGCAGGAGCATTGAATTGAATTGAAAATTAAAATCATTGGCGGGATAGCAAACAAAAAAAAAAAAACAGAACACGGAAGCATATCATATCGCGGTAGAAATAATAACGATGAGCCGTACCACGTAGCACACAAATCACCGACAGGGAAGCGGCAGCCCCATAGACAGGAGGATGTCGAAATGAAAAAGGAAATAAAAATAAACGAGGATATTTACGAGATATTCATCATCATAAGTCAAGTGGGAGAGCTTATATAAAAATGTCGAGCTTATGAAATGTGACCAATTTTCTTTTCATTTCAGCTAGTTGTTGTTGAGGTTTATTTTTTTAATGGCCGTGATGCCATATCTTGTTTATATATCCACGAGGTGGTATATATCATAGGCGAGCATAAAATGCTAATATTAAGTGGGTTGGTACTAGGAATGAATGAATATCTAATGAGAGTACGTAAATTTGAGTTTGGTGTAAAATTGTATGTGACAGGAACTGCAGGCGTTTACGAACAACAACGGTTTGTTTCGACACCAATGCGCCATCTAAATAAGAATTCATTTCTCAGAAGAGTTAATCACGAACTGATTTTGAGTCAGCAGTACTTCACACTGTTCACAATAAAAGCTTTAAGCAAACCAAAAACACTGTCAAATCATAATAGCAGAAAAGGACCCTCTTTTCTGTATCGATAATTTCGTATTATTGTGGTTAGGGACATAGCATCCGCTTTCTTCAAACCACACACAAACGGAACAACCTTTCTTATGAACAGTTTAGGACATAAGATCCAATTGAATCGGTTACTTAAAAAAATGTCAGCAAATTACACACTCTTAACTCACAAACTTTACCTACACAGCTATGGAGGAGCCTTAATGGAGAATGCCATGAGAGCGTACTCCTGGTCATGGAAGTACTATAATAAATTTAAATTTTCTTCTGATTGATTAGGGCAGCAGCAAACCAAGGCACGCTGCAAAGCAAAAATCTGTTCACTACTTATCAGTGGCGTGGCGTCCATATAACCCGATTCCAACCTACTTCCCTTTTTAAATCTCCAACAGGTAACAATATCTACAGGGTCCGCCAAATAACTTCTTTTTTTTTGAAAATGCTATAAAAAAAAACTGCAGAATATTTTCTCAAATTTCTTTTTTTATTTGAAAGTACAATCCTTCCGGTTAATAATGGAAAATAATTTCATTCAAATGGCTGCCTCGGCTGGCCATGCAGTAGCCTACACGATCGGTCCAATTTTTAAGCACATTATCGATTGTGTGCAGCTGTATTTCACCAATGGCTTCACGAAAATTGTCCTTTAAAGCGTCAATTGTCTCTGGCTTGTCGGCGTGACACTCATCTTTTACGGCACCCCACAAATAATAGTCCAACGGTGTCAAATCGCAGCTCCATCTGAAAAGATGATTTTTTTGGCAAAATCGGCATCTTCTCTAAGTCAATCGCAGGCCCACTTAGCGAAGCAAAAACGCATTGGATGTTCATTGGGCTTCAACACCTGAACCAATTGGACTTTGTATGGCGTCATACCAAGGTCTTTATGCAAAATTCGTCTCAATGATGTCTCCGAAATGTTCAATTGTTGAGAACGACGGTGAATTGATGTTGATGGCGCTTCACGCACACTTTCTGCCACAGCAGCAATTTTCTCGGGTGTACGCACTGTTTTTGGCTTTTCACACTTTGGTTCATCGATGAGGATGCCAGTTTCTTTCACTTTTTTCACAAGATAACGAACATACGGAGCTGACGGTGCGCGTCTCTTCTTCCAAATTCCGTACGCAATTTTCGCACACATTCTGCAACATTACCATGATTTTCAAAGTAATGTCGCAATATTTCCCAGCGTTGTTCAAGCGTATACACAACCATATTCGTTCAGCGGAAGGATAAAACTAATTATCTGTCAAATCAGACATGAGCTAAGTGTTACCATTCGCGAAATAAGCACTAGTTGAAAAAAAAAAAGTTAGATGGCGGACCCTTTATATACCAAATATACATGAAACACTACCAAATGAATTTGAATACTCACAAAATGGTATACTCACATCATCAAATCAAATAAATATTGTGTGTGTATCCATTTTTATACAACCTCGTCATCGTCCCGTCACGAAAAAGTGAAGGTAACCCAAAATATGTCGGGTTATTAAAGCTCTCACTTGATAGTTGATTTTGTGAGAATATTTGCGTGTTATCTATTTTTTTCTTCCCTGACCCCTGAGCAGTGTTACCTCTGAAAATTTCAGAAAGAGTCCAAAAAAAGGTCCCGGCTGAAAAAAAAGAGTCCCATTCCCATCTTATCTTTTCTTTTATACTTTAACCGCGCTTTATGTTTTTTACCCTTGTACTGATTAAAGAAAAACACTTCGTGGCGGGCTTGTTCACGACAATTATAATTCAACTTAACACAAATGCAGAAAGTTTAGGTTTTTTTCAGAAATATGTTGATAAAACGAACAAATTATGTAAATACTTGTAGGTGTAAGTAGATGATTGTAACGGATTAAGTCAATTAAAGGAGTTTCGCCAGTTTATGATTAAATTACAGAAAAACCGTCCAACTTTTGATAAAAGAGTCCAATTTCAACCATTTTCAAAAAGATGAGTCCGGAGTCCGGGCTGTCAAAAAGGAGTCGAAATGACTCGTAAGCATCCCGAAGGTAACGCTGCCGCCCCCGATCACTGTGTCTGACCCCTCTTTGTTCAACACCCACTTGGTTATGTAGAAAATAACGCGCTGTTCTTCGAGTTATTCTCGGTTTCACTTAGTTCATTTTGAGTGCTGATGCTGAGTGAACATTTGTTTGTATCTCTTTTATTCTTCCCTGAGTACTGGGTTGGATTTTGTGTTTGACAATATGACACCCGCTTGGTTATAATATGAACAGTATAACACGATTTTGTTTCAAGGTACAAAGGTGTAAGGTTTTTTATATCTGTATGTGATTGATTTTGCTTCGACTTCCAATTTTAAAATATTCACGCCACGCCACTGCTACTTATGAGATAGTAGATCTTGCTGTCACTGTTTTTGAAACAAGTTTTTAGTTGCAGCTTTGGACGTGTCTTTCACTATAGAAAATATTCTTATATTCCAAAAAGCGTTTAAATGGTCGTCAATTTTCCAAGCTTCTTGATTTAAAAAAACTCCCTCTATTGCATTTTTTCCGATCGACAGATTGTTGTGTTTTCGCTGAAGACGACTACATGAGACTCACACCTCGACCGATTGATGTTGATCAAGATGCTGCTTCGCACCTGCGGGGGCAATATAAGCGGACAAAGAAACATGCCGAACATTAAGTAGCTATACTGCTATAAATCATGGCGTTGGCTAGGTGTCCTTAGAATGCGTTTCGTTCAATAAATGAGTTTCTATTGGTTCTTGCCAACCATTTCGGCGGTCGCACGTCTGTTAACTGTTAAGATATTAAAGAACCGCTACGGATTTCCTGGACTAGGCAACTCTTTTCGAAATTACCATCAAAATTAATTTCGCTCAGCTAGAATATATTTTTATAGAGTAAAACTTAAAATTAAATATTTCTGTCACTAATTTTTCTTGTAGACATGAATAAAACTCGTCCCTTTTTCCTTTCAACTATGTAAGCCGTGGTTATTTTATGTATTGTGCTCCGAAAACTTTGCTATTTTTACATAATATGACTAGTGGTTTCAACGTGACTTTTGGCATACCAACTTATCCTGGACATTCAGCGTTTTTATTTAGGAAACAGTCTTCCTACGAACAGTTGTTATCCCCATTTTTGGTTTTTATATACCAAAGACTGTCAAAATAATATATCCAGTCGAGTTATACATTTTACGAGCGGAACACTGTGTACGTTACAATAAGTTGAATGCAACGATAAATGTATTAGAAGTTACACTTCTTACCATACAAAAACCGACTTTAAGTCTCGCGACGTCAGCTGACTGCATTTGCTTTTAACATGTCGTCAGGAATAAAAATAAAGGACTAAGGACATTACCTGTTGTAAAGCATTAAAAACCATTCTTGTATACCTGTACATAATACCGCATGACTTACCTGAAAAGAAATAAATACAGCAATTTAATATTAGGAAACATATTGAAATATATTCTCTTAAAATTAAGATTTATATTTAAATTGTGTTAAGAATGGCCCAACTTCGACAGAGGGATGTTAAGTACAAACGCAACATTTTTATATATAATTTCTATTATCATAGCATATTGAGTTTGTTTAAAGGGAAGTTAGTCACTTACAATTTTTAAAAATAAATCAAACGATCTTGGCGGGAAATACGATCTACATACAATTAAAAAAATCAATCATCAGAAATTTATCAAAGTCATAGTCGCCCGCAAAATTGTCATAGATAACATTTAACATATTGTCAGGTTATTGCCAGAACTGTAATTATTTACAGCAGAGTATGTGTTTTTTTTTTTTTTTTTTGTTCAAGAAATTACAAATCCCCATACGCGAGTACCAAAATTATTTCTACCACCTCTGGTGATATATCTTCTGGCAAGCGTTCATATGATAGATGGAATACATGTTTCACAGTGCAGTACGTAGTTTTAGGAATACGAAAAACGCTACAGAAAAATATTTATTTAATTTTTTAACATAGATCTTAAATACTAAAAACCAAGTAATGAATTATAATAAATAAATAGTTGGCGCAATAGGCGCGTAAGAACCCAAGACCAAGCTTCTTACAACCATTCGTTTTGTGTGGGTTTTTAATTTTTGGGACAAATGGAAGGGATCTACAATTTTATGCCGAATCCAAACGGCTAGGCATGAGGAGCTCTTTCATGCCAGTTACACACTCCGATGTTTGTCAGACCTTCGCGAGAGGTGGCACAGTGAAAAAAAAAAAAACCATAGGATTGAATTTGGGATTTTCCGGAAATATAACCATAATTATTTGTTCAAAACACTAACGCATTAGCCACTGCGCCAAAGTGTGATTGGCAAACATAAATTTCAAGATGGGTAGAGCTTTTTCCAAAGTCCCACCGGCGGAAGGGCATAAAAGTTCCTGTTCAAAATATGTGTGATTGGTAAATATTATTCGATGTGTTTAAGAAAGCTATTTGCGAATTTTTAGCTTAGTGCATTTTTCAGATCGCATTCCAAAAATGAATCAAGCACAAAAGGTATGATAAGGAATGATCCCAAAAAGTGAGCTCGTCAAACGACTTTTCGTCGGCGGATTCTTTGGATGAATATATTTTACAAACACCAGATCTTAGTCAACGCCCCCACAAAAATGGGTGTGGCAAAAAAAGTTGTATAGGTGAATCGTAAAGGAAGGGAGGTTGATTGAAAAATATGTTTCCAACGATTAAATGATTTTTCAAGGAAAGGTACATTTGAAAATGTTGTAGACGTCAGAGAGCTACTATAAATCGAATGGAGTCTCTAGCACCCCTGCGCCTTGTCATCGTCTGCGTTGTTTAGCGATAAGTTAAAGCTAAATCCTATGCTTCCTCGATCGGCTTATTTGTACAGCTCTGCGACTTTCATATTTCCGTCTATACGTTCTTTTTCAGTCTTACTTTAACGGATTTCATTGGAAATGTCGCAGCATGTGAGTAATGCCATCACCACCGCTCAATCATTGTCCACATTACTTTCTGGTCCGTTTTTAGGTCAAATTCCATATAACACCCGCTTACGAGAGTTTGCATACTTTTCCGCATAGTGATGCTGACTTCTACGTTACGGCGAGTGTTCATAATTGGGAAGAAACGGACATAGTTTGGTGTTAACTGATTATTCTAGTTAGCAATATTTTTAAAACAAAAAATTACTATCGACTCAGAAGGATCTTCGAATACCAGACCACAGCTCGAAAATTCTACAAAGGCCGAAACTCCCTTTCAAACACGAATCTATCTTCGATGTTATTCACTTTCGGAGCTCGTAAACAATTCCTTACAACGATTCCATTCCAAATTTAAACAAGATCTTAAATTCCATTGCTCGAGAACTGATGTCCACATTTCCCGTTTCCTACCGACTTCTTCTTAGCACTTTGGAGAGCCAACAGATTCGGGGGGTTCAAAAACGGTGTTTCCCTTTTTTTAAGCGCCATAATTTATTTCAATTTGCACGTTGGCATTCAGGTGACATTATCCCCTATGATCTCAAGTCAGCCAAATCCCTGTTGCAAAATCTCCACCCAGAGTGTTCATCTTATCTTGCAGGGCTTTAGGTGTACATCCAACACCCCTATGCAAAAATTCAATTAAAACCACCTTCTGTTTACCTTACCTCAAGATAAGACCATCGCGATTCTAATTATAATAATTCCACAGCCATAAAACATCCTCGCGCAAATGCTCGCCGTTAAGGATAGCAGCATACAAGCCCAGTGCATCCACCACATTCACCGAACGCAAATTAAAAGTAAACAAAAATACCGCGTTCTACACTTTTAATAGTATTTACCATCGAAATACTTGCGCAAACAGACCCCCAAAACCGCTGATGATGACTTGCATTTTTCGCTCACCGAAAAGGACCTTTTGCAAAGCGAGAACATTAGTTAGTTGCACTACCTCCATGACCCATTCATTTAGCAAACAGGATCGGCTCTCACATAAACAGGGGAGAAAAAAAAACTTTCCACTTCCAACGGCAAGTCCTTTCATTAATCACATCCGCTCCTCTGTGTTGGTGTGGTGTTTCAAATGGCAGCCACAAAATTTAACGACTATCTTTCATCCTTTTTCATCCTCGCGAGCGAATGCCGTAAATTTCTTATTAACATTACCACCACTAGAATTTCGCCGGGCCGCATAATGAGTTTATGCATTCAGGCCCTGGCCTCTATCACATGCGCTTAACATAACAAACAAGGCGCATGAAAATGCCAAACTTAAACCCACAACACCAGAGAAAGGAGCGCCTTCCGTTTCATTAAAAAAGTTAACAGCAACATTTGTGCGGCACATTATGTCTGCTTAACTACCACATTGAAAAAAAAAAAAAAAATTATATAGAAGCCTCCATAGTGTTGGTCGATAAACATTTTTCTTCTAAATATCCTTGTAGTACATTTTCGGATACATGTAGCAGTTAACAGAAGTACTTCTAGTCCCCCCCTCCCTGCTCGTCGTTCATGCTCAATTACGTCTCCCGCATATATGCATCCTTGGAGTCTGCCTGCCTGCCACAAAACAGCCAAGAGTGTCTGCTGCTTCATAATGCTACCCTGATCCAAACGAACCATGAAAATGTTCTCGCAATACGCTCACTTTGCAATTTGTGGCTTTTCGGGGTGGCAGCAGGATGTGGAACCATACAAAAAGGCAGCCTCTATGCTAAATTTTCTACAGCTAAGAACTTCAATTTGATACAGTGTGTGTGTATATGTGTGTATCTTTGGCTTGTATGCAATGCAATTACGTTAAAGTATAAACAGGACATGCATAGAACTATCTAATGGCGGCGATGAATTCACTCTCTATCACATACAGTGCACTTCTGTGTCGCCCATGTGGGTAGTGTACACTCGTATAGACCGAGTGTGTGCACTTATGGGAGAAAGTAAATTTTTAGAGGATTTTCGTGTGTTTTTCGGTAAACAAGAGAGACATCTAATCCACCTTGGCGGCGCGTCGTTTGTTTGTGTATTTATGAAACCCATGCGATTATTTTAAACGACGAGTGCAGATTGTTCAAATGTCCTTGTTGGATGGAAAATCCATACGGCAACATGCTGAAAGTTGCACATGGATTTTGTGCTGAAATGACATTCTATTAGAACGCCATACGGTCTAGGGGATGGGCAGGTACTTTCGGCCGGCATAAATGAGTCTGTTGTGATGCTAGGATTAGTTGCGTTTTATGTGGAATTGTTGTTAATGAGCTCGCCAGCACAGCTGTGATTTCAATTAGAATTACAACTACTGAATGCAGTGGTAAATGTTTTTCTTTTTTTTCTTTTAAGAAATGGGTTTAAAGGACTGATGAAAAGAAGGACAAGGACGAATTTTTGTAAATCCAATTTCATAACATATTCTCCCTTTTTAAAGTTGAGGTATTTTTTGTTATACATGTGTCCCGGTTGGGTAACAGGGACAGACAATATTTCTATCGCACATTTAAATCAGAATGGCAGGGCAACTACAGAAGAGGCGGATGAAAGTTGACTTAAGCTTAACAGGTATAGATCTTTGACAAAGGCTCCGTGCAGTCCTGAGTGGCTATTTTGATCGGTCTCCAAAAAAATCAAAGTCATAAGGAAAGCTGATACAATGGATGCCAGCAGACGGAATGGACTAGTTCTGACTAGAACTTCCCCAGATAGTGACCACCAGCAATTCTGCCTAGCATCTCAAAAGACGTGTGGTAGGTTCATTTATACCGCCCAATATGTGCGAATTTTTTCATTTCCGATGCTATTCGCGAAAGATGATTTTTCGCCAACGAACTCATTTCTAAATGTTCTCAGTATGCAAGACAGCCAACGTCCAACAAACACTGTAGCTTAATTGGATGGAGGCTGAAATATTTTCAAGAAATTGTACTAGCAACCGAATTTGACGTAGGATTATCGACAGGGACAGCCCGGGTCATAAAAGGAATTATAACGGGTGAGGTTTATTAGAGGTTTAGAACTTTTTTTAAAAAAAAAACACAAAAAATTCGAAAAAATGAATGAAATATTTATTTGAATCGATAGTTTGAACCTTGCAATTTAATGTTTAAAGATAATTTCATGCAAATGTTGACCGCGGCTGCGTCTCAGGTAGCCCATCCGCTGAGTCCAATTTTGGCATACTCTTTCACACATATCGGCCGGTATCTCACGAATGAATGCATGGATGTTGGCTTCCAGTGCGTCAATCGAAGCGGGCTTGTCCCTATACACATTAGCCTTGGCATACCCCCACAAAAAATAATCTAATGGTGTCAAATCGCACGATCTAGGCGGCCAATTGACCGGCCCGAAACGTGAAATTAACTGTTCACCAAACTCGCCTCGCAATTGCGGCATTGTTTCGCGTGCTGTGTGGCATGTGGCACCGTCTTGTTGAAACCACATATCATGCAAGTCAAGAACTTCCATTTCGGGCAAAAAAAAGTTTGTTATCATCGCTCGGTAGCGTTCACCATTGACAGTAACGCTGCGATTCGTATCATCTTTGAAGAAATATGGCCCAATAATGCCGCCGGCCCATAAACCGCACCAAACAGTGGCTTTTTCGGGATGCATTGGTAGCTGTTGCAATGCTTCTGGCTGATCTTCACTCCAAATGCGGCAATTTTGCTTATTTACGTACCCATTCAACCAAAAATGAGCCTCATCGCTGAACACAATTTTTCGATAAAAAAGCGGATCCTCGGCCAGCTTTCCAAGAGCCCATTCACCAAAAATTCGGCGTTGTGGTAGGTCGGCTGGCTTTAGTTCTTGCACCAGCTGTATCTTAAAAGGCTTTACGCCCAAATCCTTCCGCAAAATTTTCCACGTAGTGCTGTAACAAAGGCCTAACTGCTGGGAACGGCGCCGAATCGACATTTCGCGGTCTTCTGTCACACTAGCTGATACGGCCGCAATATTTTCTTCACTACGCACAGTACGTAAACGTGTTGGTGGTTTAATGTCCAACAAAGTAAATTTGGTGCGAAATTTGGTCACAATCTTCCGAATAGACTGCTCAGAAGGTCGAGAATGCCGATCATAAAATGGAAGCAGCGCGCGATGAACATTTCGAACCGAGCACGAATTTTGATAGTAAAATTCAATAATTTGCAAGCGTTGTTCATTTGTAAGACGATCCATGGTTAAATTGCAAACCAAACTGAAGCTGTTTGACAGTGACACAAGATACTAAACACACGTCAGCTGTCAAAACCAGTGTTGCCAAAACCAAACCAGCTAAAAAATCACCCTTTATATTTCATATAGGTAGAAGATCAACATCACACAAGTCCTAAAATTCCATCCCCGACTTTGTACTATTTTCAAATATTATTTCCATCCCACTTCTTAAGGAAAGCTCTGTTATAGAGGGTTTGCACACCTAAATTGTTATCGGGCAGAGTGGCGTGGATATGGTCAACCCTACAGATTCTTTGAGCGACTCTTATATTTCTAAGCTTTAACTTGGAAAAAAATATATATGGTTTTAGTTGCTGCAGGCAACTAAAACCGAGCGTACAACCCAATTGCAGGGTTGAACACTTGAAGTACAGGGTGGCTTTTGTATACCTATTTAAAACAGAAATATAGGCGTTTTAAAGAGGTGCGTACATTTTGTATACCAATGATAAGCCATACATATTTTTTCTAGAATTTTGAACGGCTAAGCAATAGTTTTAGAGTTCCCTATACGCTTTTTGAAAAGTGCGTACCTTCTGTCGATTTTGAAATGATTAATCTTTTCCTGCTTAATGCGTGAGGCAACTGAGTTTCGAAAACATTTTATTCCTACTCCATTTCCGAATAAAGTAAATATTTTAAGTTCTAAGGTTCTTGAGTTGATTTTTCAAAAACTAGGAAATAAATTTTACTATTTTTAAGACACTGATTTCCGAAATAAAATGTTGTTCCCAAAATTTTTGGATCACTTTTCGAAGTATGATTTCATTTTTATGAAGCTTAAGTTAGTAAGTAAGTAAGTTGCCATAAAAAAGTACTGCATACCGAAATCCAAAAAAAGTAAATTCGGTGGAATTTTTAAGAATTAGAGACCTGGAAAGTGATCGAAAACTCTTCAGCAATTATTGTTCTTGAAAATATTTTCTGTTGCAACGATTTGTTCATACAAACAAGCCACCTAGTGGGAAATAATAGAATTAATTTTCAGATCATGATTCGTGATCTCCATGAATAGCAGGATCATATGCTGTTGTTGTAAGTGCATGTAAATCGATGATTTTTATGATAATAAAAAAGGACTATTGACTTCTATTTTTTCCAATACTTACATAAATTTGCTTGGTTTAAATTACGAGTTAACTCAGTCTTATAAGCTTCCGCCAGCCAAATTTGATAATACAAGGACATCTTTGTAAGAACGTGCATTTTCCTAATCTCTTTTGTTTTAACAAACTTTATTGGATCAATTCGTATGACTTTTTCTTTAGCACTTTTAACAAATCTAATGCTAAAACTTAAACAAAAAGTTTGCAAAATTTATTTAAATTCCATTTTATGTTTTGTTTTATATAATATATGCGGACGACTTGTGGCAAGGATTTTTTGTCCGGTTCGATAAAAAATTATAAGCAAATATCTGTACAAATTCTAAAAATTGTAAACTTTCTATAGAGTTTGTTCAGAACTGCGTTAAGTTGGGTACACTGTAAAATATATTAGAAGATTAGTAAAGACAAATTTTACGGACATTTTGTTTCCAACTTCATATAGGAACTTAGGAACTTGAGAGGGAGAATATGTTCCCGGGGCTATAACAGTTACCTATGCATGATTCAACGCGAACCTTTAAAAACTAGACAACTTGAAACCTACATCGTCCTTCGTGCTTCCCATTGAAATGCTCTCGAGCGTGATTCAAGTTGATAATATTTCAACCGCCCTCCCTTAGCGGGTATTTTTCCAGCGCAAATACATCTCTGTACATTTGTCTCTGTGCATGGGTAATACATATTTTCTAAGCGACACCATATTTAGCTAACCTCAAGGATAAACTTGCACAAGCCATTCTAAAGAATATAACAAACGATATGAGAACAGCGTACTTTGTCACTAATGCGGTATCATAACAGAAGAATCTCGACCATTTCACTTATGCAGGATCAAAGCACAAAGTTTTGTGGCTTGTTAATGTGAGGATGAAATAATAATGAAATCCTTTTCACAGGACAAGTAATTAATCTGTCCCCATCTGTCTTCGCTTGCTTGGCTTTACATTTCTCGCTCGATGATTCTTTTTTCTAAGACTGGGGGAAAAAAATCGTTCCTTTGATGCATCCTAACACATTGTGTGCGTACGTTTGTCCCCCCCCCCAGGGGGACACTCTCTCTATTCCTACACAAAGGAGTAGAAATTTATTCAGTTCGTTAATGGCAAAACTTGTTATCCTTTATGCTCGCATCTCGCATAATTAGCGCTCCAGGGAATCATTACCATCATCATTGGCAGACGTACTTACTTTCAGTATGCCAGAGTCCTCAAACGAACTACCTATCGCCCATCATCCATACAACATACCTCACCATTTGCGTTTATTGTTATGTGTGTGCTGACTGGAATGTTGGCTACATTTGGTAATAGCCTTCCAGATGAAAGGTACACTCGTGTATACCTGGTGCGTGCTATTATGTATGCTGTGTGTTTCCTTTTTGTATCCTTACCTCTGTACGTACACGGATATGGAGCCCTAATGATTACAGTCATTAGTTTTGTTTAAACATTAACCGAGTAAACACAAAAATACTAACAAAAAGCGGATCTGTGTGGGTTTTTTTTTGTAGTATACTAATTAATGAGAAAGTAATTCCAGCTATTTGTGGAATTAAATCGCTCTCGGGGGAGAAGCGCATCGCTGGGTGGACTGCTAAGCTGAAAACAGTTCCCTTGCGTGGGGGGTAACATTTTTCGAGCAAATAAATAATGAAAATCACGGTTTCCGGTGGAAATTCAATTCCAGGGTATTGCAGTTATTAATTGGTTGTTTGTGGTTTTTCCTGCCAGTGAACGTAAATAATCGCTGCGGTTAAGGGATTCACGTGGAAGTCATATACGTTTATGTTTGACAAATGATTGGGGTTTGTGGTATATATGTGGCATGGCGGTGATCTGGTAGCGGTGATAGTTTGTGTTTGTGGTGGTGGCTTCTTGCGACCGATAGTACCCATTGGTCTCTGGCCTTGATGCTGGGTGCAAAGGTCTTTGGGATGGGTTTTCGGTTGATTAATTGTGATCAATGTATAATTTCCTTAATATATTTCTTTTTTGTTAAGGATCGCAACAGGATCGTGAAACTGTGCTCAATAATGAACATCTAACTCAGAAAATCAAAGACAATGAGCCAAATACTCAGTCAAACTATTATAAATCATCCTGAAAGTATGCAATCATTTCTGTTAAATTGTTAGGAACTGCCATATTTGGGGTACCTTTCGTTAAAATAGGTACCCATGATCAAGAAAATAGACTTCTATTAGAGCTGAGGATTGGGTTGCTCCCAACCACCCTTTAATTGGGTTCACTAAAGCGTCATGTTGAGTGACAATGCACTAATGCAAACTGAAGTCCATATCACTTTGGCAGCTCATACAGATCTGCCTACCAATAGACGCTTGCTTTAGCTTCCTACTTCTTCTGTTTTTTTGCCGGCCTTTCAAAATTGTCACCACTGTCAGGCAATAAGCCGTCATTAACCCGCCCGATGGTTTCTTTTGCAGTTTGACAAAGGGGCTACTCGTCGTCACATTAAAGCAGATTTTCCCAAAGTTTCCGCAGTAGTTTTCAATTATTTCCATGCACTCCTACTCGAACTTGAGCCCAATGGGGGATTAATAAAACTCTCTCATTTTGTTGACAACCAATCGAACAGTCAATCTGAAGCTGCACAGAAATTCCTTTACTCAATAAAATTCAACCGCTAACGGTAAGAAAATCCAATCTGCATCTTGTTCCTTAAATGCTGCAGTGCTTTTCAATTTTGTCTTTGTCCTCCCACAGGAGGAAATTACATTCTCATCCGCGCGGCACTGTGCGAACGACAGTCACAAAGAGAACTAGTTGCTTAGGATTTTTTCTCTCTGTCCCCTGTCAAATGCAGGCATCCAACTTTTTTATATGACTCTTCTTCATTTTTTTTATTTCCGTCTGCATACACAACAAGACGATGAGAACGAAAAAGGCAAAGCAATCGATTCAACAAGCGCCCAAGTGATGATAACTCGTCCAACCGCACAAAGCAGCAGCAGCAGCTGCTGTGACATCCTTCTCTGTTGACATATTCATTTTTTAATCTTTATTCCAGCGAATATCCTTATTTTTTACCTATCATGGTGCAGAAGGCTTCCAGTGTTTCTTACTTTTGAGTTGGTGTTTTTTTTTTACAATCTGTGCTACAACTTTGAACAAATGATGCGGGTTTATGAATGCACCACAGAATGTCCTTTCAATTGGAATAATAACCGGCGGCTATGTTCACACTTCAACACCGGTGGCAGATATGCGGGTAATCTAGTTGTGGCATCTACGTTTGAGAATTTTCCAAAAGCTGCTGTTGACACCTTGTAAAAGAACGAATTTGTATGGGAGGGCGAAGTTTTACCACACTTTTGACTTTTGGGTGACGCTCTGCATCAAGTCGAGGTGCAGAAGTTGGTCTTTTGTTGTGCGGAAGTTGCAAGGCGAGATAGCTTAAAAAAAGTTGGAGTTTCTAAAGAAAATTGAATTATTAATGCACATGGTAGAATGGGGGATCCATCAGTTTGACATGGAAATGGGGGACTTTTTTCCAGTTTATATAGAGTTGTAGCAAGTTTTGGCCATTGAATGAGGAACTGAAAACTTGAAAACTTGGGGTATCTGTTTGTCTGTATGGGAGAGGTTTTTGCATTCTTATAAAAGTCGGAAAAGAATTCTGAAATAGGAATAGAGATCACATTTGTATTACTTTCCCATGACAACATCACACCGAGACACCTCATCTATGGGACAACTGAACTTTAAGACGAGTCATTTGTGTACCATCACTTCATGTCAAGTTCAAGTCTATGGTCACCTTTAGGCTTCTATAGCTCATAACCAGCGTTGTGCTGAAGTACCCAATTACGTAATTTGGCTCAAGTATTTTAGCCAAACATCATTTTCTTAAAAACAAATGTTGAAAAGTAATAAAACCTAATCAGAAATTAAGAAGTCACTCGACGGAACGCCGTCACCCACACCTTGCGAAACCTAAGGACTAAATATATTTGTAAACATGTTTGTACCCTGTTAGAATTTTGAGCGAGAGGCCAAAATTTTCTAAAGACCTTGAAGAAAGGTCAATTATAACTCAAAATTAAATTATATGGAGACGTTCAAACAAGTCCTTACAAAGTCGAAAACGCTTTTCTCCCAGCAGAGACAATTGAAGGCATTCGACTTACGAGTACATCTCTCAAAGGAGGTTATATTTGTGAACGATTCCACTTTCAGTGCCATTAATCACAGTGAACGGGTTTCAATATGTCCATCATTGGCCTTTATGGCCATGTCACAAAATTCCTCTATATACACAGACGACCGACATCAATCTTACGACCTTTCCATTTCAATCCTTAAAAAAAACCTCGATTTTCCACTTTCAGGAAATTCAATATCCTCAAAACCAAAAGAGAGAGATAAAAAAAAACAACCCACAAGGTGTCAGATAACAAGGAAAATATTTATCACGAAAAAGTAAGTTCATATCAAATAGAAGTTCTCCTTCTTTATCTACGTCCTCCTCAACTGAGTTCTTTGTATTGAAAGGAAAATTTTCTTTCTTTTCCTCTGGTGTCGCCTTTCAGTCCATTCGCGTGTTTTTTGAGATAGTTCAATTTAATAATGGGATCTCTTCAACCGGTCCTTATGGAATATGACGCCTGTATATTTCTCAAGGTACGCAAACTTAATGAAAGGACATTTGATTCGCCCCTTTGTCTACGTACACGCACAAAGTGAAGTCCGCACTTGTCAGTGAAATCTAATAACGTCAAAGCGGAATGAGATTCGTTTTGATGTGCGCTATCTTTCGTTTCACTGTCTGATTTCATTTCAGTATATACAGATAAATTAGAGACTTCATTAGCGTGACTTCCAATCAAATACCCATGGGGACACTCGCTAGTGATGGATGTGATTGATTAGCAAAAATTATAAGGACATCGCATTTACCGTCTGTGTAAATGTAAATCTATACCATTAATTTCGTATTCGTCTGATTTACGTCTGGTCGATGTTGTTCGCTTGAAAAGGACTCGATACGAAATCACAACAGGACTTATTTGTGGAATAACGAACAGGCCAGGAGGTGGAGGATTTATATAGTTTAGTATGGTCGTTTTTATGTGTTGGTATACGAAATCTTTGGTCGTGTTATACAGGCGCAGGGATGGGATGAATTGCCATTAGGAAACGACGCGACGGCTGGATTGATTAGGTGTGTAATGTGCTGTGTTCCGGACGAACAAAAAAAGTTAATCCAAATAAATTGATGAACGTTTTTCTGTTGATGGGGAAATTATTTGCTTTTCTCTCGCCTGGCTGAGCTAATCAATCAGTTGTGTGCGGGAGGTTTTTGTTTGAATGTACCATGGCACGGGTATCTGGACAGGGCCGGGTAATCATGAGAAATCGATGGGACATTCGGCTTAAATGCCAGTAAATGGACGTATCATTACGAGGTTCAAATGTTTGTTCGATCTTAATCTTCGCTTTGTTTTTGCCTCCGAAAAGTGATGTGAATGACACTCTGAGTTTCGGAAAGGGGGCGTGGCACTTCGCATATGATAAAACACACTACACATCTAAGCAGTAAAATTATTTTGAAGATGCCAAATTGTGGGCACTATTCTTAGCTATGTTGGTGAGATTTGAAACATGAATGTAACCAGTTTGAAAAATGTATAATGTTGAAAACTGAACAATGAGGCGTGGCACCTTCGATTGAATCTTTCATACTGGGAAAAATACCAACAAATCTATGTGTCGTGCTTCAGGCAAGTCGTACTTTGAAAAAGTCGGTGCGTTGAGCGACAACAAATTCTTTTAACCCAAGTGTGACAACCAAGAGGTACCTACATATTGGACAAGAGTCTTACAAAATAAGTCAACAAAAAGAAAACAAATTAAATAATACTCAACTATACTTTTTCACGGTATTTAGAGCGACTATTATAGTTACCTTCACAAAAATAGATTCGTCTGCGATGTTTCGAAGGAATTTTCTCATTTCCTTCAAGGAAATTAAAAATAGTACATCCATCTTCCGACCTTCATTTCAATTGAGTGAGTACAAGTCTTCGTGGAATACCTACGTATGGTTTTGAGCAGAATAGAATTTACCGACAGTAAAAAACAAAACCAAGGTACGATAAATGTGTGCCAAATTGTTTCTGAACCCATGAGGTAGCGCAATTGCTCTTCAACACGAAAGAGGGTAAGGGTTTTGTTGTTAAAACCTTACAGGTATATGGCAGAAAAATCTGTATTAAAAGGGAGAATATAAAAATATAAAAAAAAAATTTATATAGCTAAAGGCAGCAATTTCTCAGACCTCCTTCAGGATTTCGAATTTCTTTGCATACATACCATTCAAACGCAGACAAGGAGAAAATTATGACCTTTGTCTTGTGAATTTGACAGCTGCTTTGAGGACATAGAAGTGGAAAATTAATTTTAGGGTAATGTGTTTTTCAAGACTTGGTTGAGCGAATTTTATGCGATGGAGACGTTTCTGTCTACAGAGAAGAACCATTTTTCTTGGGTAACTTTGCAGACAGGCAAAGAATGAACAAACGAGAGGCGTGAAATGTAATTCTGCACGGGTCACCAATAAAGTGGTAGATGAGAGTTTCAGAAGCTCATGACGCTACCTAGTCATACGTAGGACTATGCGGACCCAGCTCGGTGTGTTGGACTACTAAGCGAGGGGTCCAGGTTCGAGTCCTGGAAAAAAAAAAAAAAAAAACTTAAGGTTTCTTTCCACTGCGCCACCTCTCGCGAACGCCTGACAAGCATCCGAGCGAATCTGTCTTGAGAGAGCCTCTCAATTAACCGTTTGGAATAGGCATAAAATTGTAGATCCCTTCCATTCATTCCAAAAATGAGAAACTCACACAAAACGAATGGTTGTGAGAAGCTATGCCTATAGAGTCCCTACGGACCTGTTGCGCCAACTATTTATTTTCTTATTGCGGACCCAGCTGTTTGTCAGACTGCTCCCTAAAAACACTTTCTGCACGTATATAAATCCATTACTTGCAGATTAAAATTGAATGTTTCATTAATTGGGCAACGAAATCCATTTGGGGATGTCACTTTTAAACGTTCCACATCAAGCTTCCGTCATGTGTCACTATAGCCCGACTTTGTTTAGTATCCTCTCTGCCAACACACCTTGGTGGATTGTTTCCCTACATCCCGCCTTGCACATTCATCACACGACTACCGGTTTCGCACTTATCTCACGAGTTCAGAAATTTATATCTTCCTTTTGGTCCGCACAATCTAGTTGAACCTAAATCTTCCTTAATCCGTGACAATTTCCACTCTTTTCAGACTTAAATATTACACATACACACATTACCCAGCGTGTTCCACATAAATCACCTATTCAGCAGTTGTGGTGGAGAAAGATGCACGAGTTCCTGATCATTAATCACATTTGTCCGGCATTTTCGCCAGACATCGTCATCACCATGGTCATTATCACACCATGATGAGTTAGCCGGTGGTGGTGATTCTGAAAGTGCAATTTAATGAACACGAACAGCATGCAGCATCCTTCATAAGTAATTCAAATCCACGCAAGTCAGACGACGATAGGAATCCTCTGCCCCTGGCGACGATGATGATGCTGATGGCAGTGATGGTGGTTCCCATCACGAGTGTGGTGATAGTTCTAATTTCTTTTTATTACGCCGATGTGTGAGTGGTTGCATCCTTTTGAGCTACGCATCTGTTTTTCCACATAAACAGTAATTATCCGCACTCTTCAAACAAAACCAAAGGCAAACACTGACATTCACACTGCCGTACACACTCATACACACTTGTGTGTCCGTTCAAATGCATTAAGAAACATTTTTCCAAGGCTTACAGTACAAACAAAACAGCCTCTATATCGCACAGCATTGCTCAGCCTTTTGTGTATGCTTTTGCAGTTGTAGCAGTTGTTGTCTACCCCCCACCCGAACAGGAAGCTTATGTACTTATTTAAAGAGAATGGGGATGAACATTGCGAGGAAATACACATCATTGGGGTAGCGTATAAATTTCAATTGAGCACACTTGATCCGAAGAATAATGATGCAGGCGTTGCTAACTAAACATTGCCCCAGATAATGTGGATGCTGTTCTGTGCGCTTAATATTTCAGTTACAGAGGCACAACTGCACATTAGCAATGGGGTTTCTTGTTTTGGTGGGGAAGGATTTGATTTTTAGATTAAGTTCGAGTGGTTCGTTTGATTTGCAAGATCTTGATGATGTGGTGTCGAATACGTAACATTTTTGATTGAGTCCCTATGAGTACTAGTTTATGTTTATATGAAATCTGTCAATGTACAGCTTCTCTGACAAGTTTGGAGTATACGTAACTTGAGTGAATTTTTCTGCAATGGAAACAGAAAAGTTTCTTTCACAATTTCTTTTCGAAATAAAAAGTGTTTTATGTGACCCCTCTTCGCCTTTTATGAGAATATTTAAAAAAAATGTTACTTGTCAGGGCAATAACTTTCTAATCTTCTTAATGCACAATATTGACATGGTTATAGAGGGTAGAACAAAATTGGACACATATTTCAGGAGATTTTAATTTAAAATTTTCCCAATACCCCTTTTTAGGGGGGCAACCACTGATACGTCTTTATGTCTTTATGTGTACCAATACTTTTTCGGTCGGGCTTGGTTGAAACGTAGTGACAGCGCTCTTTACAAATCTATGCACATAGCTCTGCATTTTTCAAAATCAGACTCACAAGAGAGGTGCAATAACTGCTTATTTGTATTTGGGGCAGTGTTGCCACTAAAAAAAAAAAAGTGAATCCGGTCAAATCTGACCGAATGACCGATTTCTATTTTTTTTTTTTAAATTCGGTCTAAAAATCCGGTCAAAAGTTAAATCAACAATTTTTGACCAGAAGCCCGGTCAAAAATAGAATACAGTAATACATTTTTACTAAAAATATAAAACGAATACTATGCCAAACTAAACTTTAACCTAAGAAACCAAAAACAAAGAATTCATTCAAATGCTTTGCATCACAACATTTTGCAGAAAAATCTAATTCAGTCTTCCAAAATTTTGCTAAATGTATACATATTATTGGAAAAAAATTTACATTTATAAATTATTGAAAAATTCATCAATTATCATTCACTTCAGTCTTGTTTGAATGCACACCCCCGGCACAGTTTTGGTGGGAATATTCAAATGAGATATGAGACTGCCGCGTGGTCGTGGAGCGTATTCTAGGATTAATCACAATAAATTGTTTTCTGTATGAAATTGTGAGCGTGTTTGTTAAGTTTGGCCAAGTTTCATTCAAATTATAGAAATTTAACTTTACGTCTAGTCATAGAACAATATTATTTTTCCGGTCAAAAAAAGATTTTTCCGGTTAAATAATTTGTTGGTTTCGGTTAAAAATCGGTAAGACCGGATTTCAAAATTTTCTCCGGTTAGAGTGAAAAGATTTCGGTCAGAATGGCAACACTGATTTCTGATTTGGGGTTTTTGTATATACTTAAGAGACGTGAGTAGTTTACATTTTGCACGTAAGAGTGGATGGAAACATAAGTAAATTTTAAAATGTTTTATTTTTTGAGCCCACATCGGACTTTACTTTACTAAATCTACTTCGTTACTCCGCTTGGATACAAACTAGTACTTAAATTTTTTTTTATAGATCAATCAGAGAATAATCATTTTAGAAGATTTATTTTGAAATAAACTTCAAATTCGGTGGTTCTCTATCTTTCACGCTGCCCGCAACAAAAGTTCGCCTTCCTCTCGTGTTAGATTAAGTCAAGTTTTTTCTTTAACTGAGCATAAAAATAATGTCGAGGAATCATGTTTAAAAATTAAACAGAGTACATGTTAACCTTAGCAACTTTACCGCACCGCTGAAAGAAAATTCTCCGAAATGAAATTAGTAAAAAGCAAAATAGACTAAATGTAAAACAGGTGAAAATTGAATGTTCTCAAGATGTTTATTGGAAAATCGGAATGATGTTTATGTTGCAACTTTTCCGCTTAATTTAAAAAAAATGAAAATTAATGCAATATAAATTTGTTAATGGTAAATTTTGGTGTTAAATACATAATTTTTAACTTTTAAATTAAGTTCAACAAATGCAATGAAGTCTCAAATAGTAAGAAACCGAATATGCATTTTTTTTCTTTGTTTTAGGACACATTTTTTTCCGAAAAATATTATAATGTTCATTGTTTTTTAATAAATCGAAAAATCTACTTAAAAAAAAACTAGTTTTGCTTCGCTTTTTCTTTTCATCTACTTCGACATACGATTTTCAAAGTCCGAACCGTGTTCTCTTCAAATGTAGAAGAAAGAAAACTATAAAAGAAATTACTTCACATTTTAAAAAATCACCTTCGTCTGAAGAGAGCATTACTGTCGGTGTCACAAGGACTTAAGGAAGATTCGCATTTTTACTAAACAAGTTGTCATACTGCATGAACTTTGAACTTTAATTATATTTTGAAGGAAAACTGCAGTTTCATATGTATTTAATAAGAATTCTTTTCTTCTGACACCAGATGGAGCTTTAAGAATTATTACAATTCAATTGAATTCGGATAGGAACTGTTAATTGTGATTATAAATAATTGGGCAACAGCTCCATATAGAACCCTCGGCATAGATGCTTACAAAAACACAAACAGCGAATGGAAACGAGTTTATATTGATGTATTTTTTGTCGGGGGTTGAACTTGAACCTATATGAGCAGTAGTCCAGCATATTAACCCCTGAGCCATTGCAGAACAACACAGATTTAGAAGTAATCTCTCAAAAAAAAATTATGCCAAGTTAATGAGCTTTAGTTAGTGTTGTCCTTGGCTTAATAGCTCCAGTCGTGAACTCAAACTGGGAGCGAAATCACTTCTCGTTTTAAAGCGGGTTTTCTATGATCCATAAAAGGATGCCTTTCGCATAGTCCTCTTATTTTAAACGCACATTTAAATTGTCATTTCCTAGGAGGGTAATATATATTCTCCAAACTTCGTTGGCATTTTAATTGCTGCCCAATTTAATTATATTGATGTATTTATACCGAGTATCATGCCAATTCTACTCGTAAATAAAACACGCTCCATATGCGTTACTGGGCGGGTCCGACGAAACAAAAAAATAAATAAATAAAAAAGATACGTTTTTATTCCGTAGAATATTTTTATTTAGCCCTTGCGAATGCTTATTGCTCTGTTTTTTACTACTACGTATTTGCAAATGAGCCATCGCGTTGTTATGTCACTTTGTTTTCCTTAAAAAAAACATGTGTCGAGGTATAGGATCCTAAATGGAATCCTCGAAACATTAATAATGTATGAGGCACCACCCTGGCTACATTCTGCGTGGGTTGTTTACACTTCTTCAGCTTCTCCTTTGGACTTGTTTCTCTATTTGCTGTTCATATATCCTTTTCTCAGGCTTGGGGTTGATCTTCTTGTTTTTTGTTTTTTTTTTTCTTAGAGAAGCCATTCGAAGTCGTGTCGATTTCTTGAATATTGTTGTTGAACTGGTGTGTTTTTTTTTTATCCATCTCATCGACACAAGGACATGAAATGAAAATTGAATTTTCGCTCCTTTTGCTTGTTCGTCTTTATCTTTTATCTATGTCGATTTAGAGTGTAGAGTGCGTATTACCTATATTTCAATTTCATTTGCTATACAGCTTTCTATTGGTTCGGCAACGATTTTGGACTACGGGTGGTATGTTGTGGTACTGGCTGCTGTCTATCAGAAAACGACTTCAAATTCCACGAATCAGATAATAACTGAATGTGACAGATGTGTGACACATCTTAGACACCATTGGGGCCGATGTTCTATCCATTTTCTGTTCTTCCATTCAGAGATGTGAAAGTCACGACCTGGTTGAATTTCTAAAAGAAAAAGTTGTTGTTCTCATCGAGTGTCATCAATCGGAATTATTTGTAGAACGCGACATTGTCTGCTCCGCGAATGTGAGTACGGGTACTTTATATTCTGCAGAGTGTAGTGTGCTTTTATTTTGTGTTTGACTATAGCATAAAAATAGAAATGAATGAATAGATAATGGGCTCAGATGCGCTGCGCTCATCTATTATGAATACGTCAATTTCGGAATGGTGTAGTCGAGATGACTGCCATGCTGCTGAGGCGAGTAAGAGAAAGGCAGCCATGCGAAAGAGAGAAATGGTCTTGAATATTTATTGCGAAATTAGCATGCGAACAATATTGCAAGCCAATACAGATGAGCAGGTGTTCAGTGACCTGTGGGTTGGAATTATTGAGACATGGATGAAATTACTGAGATTGCGATGAAACAAAAAGCAATTGACTTGGCGCAGCCTGAACAAATTGGAAATTAAGTTGAGATATGAAAAGTCAATCAAATATCAATTTTTTAAACAGCATTTTATTTGGGCTTTCAAATGTGTAAATTTGGCATGAAGTTGATATTTTGTTTTCTTTTCAACTGTCATGATCAAGTTTCTTTGGCCATCACATTGTTAAGTCATGTTGATACTTTTAAAGAAATTTGAAGAGCCTACCACGGTTTTGTTCACACTGACGCACCCGATCGCTCCAATTTTTAATCACCCATTTCTCTGGTGAACATTGAGCAGCTGCAACTGGCCACGAGCTTTGGTTATATTTCTCATTAATTTCTGAACTGTTAGGAAGTGCAGCTAAACGAATATGCAATCTATACGAAACATAAGCTATATAAGTTATTCGTGCTCATTGAAAATGAAAATCAATTATGATCCACCAATTATGGTCGCTCGATTAAACAACCTTTACGGAAAAGCAAATTATCTGTTGATAATCAACAAATAAAATTGCAGTTCAATCGAAAGAATATTTCTGCCGAAAACCAATTTAAATGCTGGCAGAGGACTGCCATTAATTTCATGGTATTTACATGAATTCGTAAAATTACTTATATCCACGTGATTGAACTGACCAAATTTAACAATGATAACCAAATGACCGCTAACAAACTGACAACATCAATAGAAAGCAAAAATTTTATTTGCCGTATTTGGAAAATATTTATTTATAAACCGCAAAATGAGTTTTCGATTCCAACAAATTCAATTAAAATTAGTTGTGGATTTATTCGTAACTTAGGTATCTATTTTACATCCCCAGATTTATATCCATGCAGATTAATTGATTTTAAATGAAACCTATATACATATTGAGATTTTGAATTGAAGTTCAGTGGAACAAAGTTTTTATTTCGAAGTAAAACTGTCAGAAAATGTAATTAAAAAAATTTGTTCAAACCCCCAACTGAAATATTATAGTTAAAGTTAAACAAATATTAATAAATTGTACAAAGCATTTTTTAATTTGGGTTTTTTTTTTCTCAAACAGGCTTTGAATGAAGTTAGTTGCGGTTTGTTTGGATTTTTGAAGTCGGAATATCTTGTGGAAAAGTACCTATTTTTGATTCCTAGAGGTTGTTTGAAAATTGTACAATTTTTTTAAAAGCAAAATCCATTTACAGAAATAAATCTTCAAATTGGAACCTGCTTCATTGGATGGTTTGGATTAAAATAAAAATAAAAAAAATTTCCCGACTGGGTAGCATTGAATTTTTCTAATATTTAGCCAGTTTCCTCTTAAGTAACTTGTCATGTATCAGTCTGAAAATCACATTGGCGATCTTGAGTAATGTAGATTCTGAGAAAATATACACTCGTGTAGGTCGAGTTTTTTTTCTTCTGGATTGAGCTGCTTTTAGACATTATATCTGTACTTCTCACCAATAGTTTAGAACAATTGTGATGTAGACAATCAATGTATACACTTTCAATTACTTTAAAGCCCACAGTTTGGCCGTGGGTATATTTTCCACCATACAGTCAAAGAGAATCTTTCCAAAGTTAATAAACTGGTTAATTTTATAAAGCAGTTTATAGATTATAGAATTTTTGCTTTTGCCTATATTTATTTATATATATTTAAAAGGAAGCACGACCACTGTTGGTAGTAAATTAATTTCAGTGGTTTAAATTTTGTTTTAAAATTAATTGGCAAAGATCGATAATAATAATTGCATAAACTTCATGCTTTTGATGAATGCGTGTAATTTGTACGCAACAATTACTGAGTCGAGGGTATATAAATCTGCCAAAGTATCCTACAACTCGTACATATGGAACGCAATTAGCTACGTGTGCGATAAATTATGATTAAGCGAGGTTCTTTGTATAGAATGCACGGAAAGAATTGAAAATCACCAATGGCAAAATTTTGAATTTGAAATTAACGAGATAAATTTTTTTCGCAAATCACTACGATTTTTTCTTGAATTGATAAAAAAATCGTAATTTGACATTGAAAACAGCGAAGAGTATCAAATTCTGTTTGTTGAATTTTACGATTGGAAGTATCTATTAATTTGAGACTTTTTTTGGGGCAATCTACCATTTCAATAGGTCAATTTCTTAAACACTACTTACAATATCAAAACGCAAAAAATAATGATTTACCATCACTGAATTGATTCATCATTTTCTTATTAACTACCAAACGTGTGGAGTTTCTTAATGCACAGATAGCAGACAGTAAAACAACACGTAATAGCATGTCCATAGTCCATGTATCGAAATCCTTTTCAGTCCTTTCGATCCTTCATTAGCGACTTGACAACTTCAAACTTTTACCTTTAAACCGATTACAGTCCACGACGGATATAAGAAACCTCTAAAATACCCAAAAATTGTTTCTTATATACGTGGTGTTCTTATATGCGAATACATGTACAAGAAACAAACTTTATAGTGTTTCCACATGCGTTTCTTATAAGCGAAGTGTTCTTATATGAGCATTTCCTATATCCGTAGTGGACTGTACCGAACTGTCAAGAAGGAATAACGTTTACACGTCCGCTGGCGTCCTTGAGCCGTTTCTTTTCGTCAATGAAAATGACCGTCACATTACGGTATGTGGTGTTCGCTACGGAGACATGTTGGAACCACGGTTGCCACTTGAAAATGAAGTTTGTATCTAAAATTGGAAATCAAAATTACGAATTGTAGCTAATAATTACCAAAACAATTTAAGTCCGAAATATTTGTGAACACAGAACATAAGAAAAGCGCTTTAGGTTGCATAAAAATTAAAGACGAGTTTCATTTTATTTGGTAAAAAAATTACCAAATGCAATAAAAAATGACATTGTGACCAAGAGAAAAAATAATGACCAAATTTGGTCACAAATGACCAATGCATGGCAACCGTGGTTGGTGCGTTATTTCTTTGAGCAATTGCATGAATTGGACATCGGTGATATGTGGTTCCAACAAGACGGTGCCACAAGCCACACGCGGGTGCAACACTCGAGTTATTGAAGTCTCAGTTCGGGGGACGTGTTATCTCGAGAAAAACGGATCCGTCTATTGGCCGCCGACATCGTGTGATTTAACGCCTCTACACTTTTTTTTATGAAGCTACATTAACCTTTAGAGTACCAAGTTAATTTTGAGACCCAAGAGACGGAGTGGGGTACCATAGGTCCCCCAATTAAAGTCAGTTTTAAACTTTATTAAAATTTATTTTTAAAATTATAGCCGAAATACATTAGGAAATGAAATTTGCAAAGTTAAATTCATAAAAAGCACGAATTTTTCTAGTTTTGTGATGGACATTGTTAACAACGTTTCTTAGCAATATAAAGATTTCTTCAAATGCAGGATTAAAAAAATATTGTAGGGAGTACCCATGCCAGAACCAATAAAAGCTCGGACAAATCGACTATTTGCCATTTTTAATTAATAAAAACAATTAAAGCAAAAATACTTCTTAAATTACAAAGTGGAGGTAACTTGGGTCCCTCTTACTTTGTAATTAATCTTTTGTTATTAAAAAATTGCCAGACCTTTGTAATCACGTTGAATGTCTTTGAAGAATACCAAAAACTTGACTACTTAAAACAAGAATTAAAAGCAATTATTATTAAACGAAATATAGACACAAACGTAGTCGTGGAGTACCCTAAGTCCCCCAATCAGTACTCTAAATGCTAAATCATTGGTCTATGCCAACAAGCCGGCGACGTGAGAGGAGCTTCGAGCCAATATTGAACGACAAATGGCGGCTGTATCGGTAAAAATGTGTGGACGAGTCATCGAAAATTGGGTTCGGCGTATCGACCCCTTTTTTTAACTTTCTTTAACTTTCAAAATTCATTTTTTATTTTTCTTTCTTTAAGCTTACACCCTAGACAAAAACGATTAAATCTAATTTAAAACTAACATTTATCTTATTCTAGCTTACTGGCTCCAAGCGAGCGCTCTAAACTTATCAATATCCTTAAAATTATTGCCTTTCGGCCTTAAATTTATCTATTACTATAATTTGTTTTGTTTTTTAATTTTCAAGAAACCTTAGAAAACTTGAACTCTTTATTATTTGTTTTACTTAAAACTACTTAAAACTACCTAAGCTACTTAACCTAAATTACCTATAATCAGGGTGGTGAGCAATCAAATCGATTGGTCACCATCCTGATCGCGTCCACGGGCGCCCGACAGCCGCCCACAAGGGTTCATCAGTGCCGGCGAGACCCGAGCGATGCCGTAAGCGTCGTTCGGGTCTCGGCAGCACTATTCATGTTGGCTAGCCCGGCCAGTCCCAAGGACCCCCTACTATAAACCTAAACCTACAAACTTAATATCTAGCTTAAAACTAAGGAGGATGCTACGTAAGTAGCGCACCGGCCCGGGAGAGCGTATCCACCCTCACCTGTTCCTCAAGCCACCAAAATTCGGTGAACTGCTTGACCGTATCGACCCTGTCCCGTTCCGCAATTGCGGTACTAAAACGGAGGAGCTCCTGAGCATTGGCGGCGTACCCGTCGTGGATGAGCCGCTTATCCCTCGCGCCGCGGTGGCTGTGGTACAATACCGGCACACCATCTTTTGTCTGGACTAACCCTTTCATATCTACATGAAGAAATGCCTCAGGCGGGATAAAGCCAGACCGAAGCGTACTCTCGTGGTACATTAAATTGGGGTAGTAAGCCCCTGAGATCAGGTTATTATCACTGGCCATCGCCCTTGCAACGTGCCTCCGAATCACCTTAATAAGGAAATTGTCAATCCTATTCAGTCGAGCCCCATTGTATAGGGTCCTGTTGGGATAGTATTTTATGTACTGAGATTCGACCCCTGTTCACGTTCCCGTGCTGGACATATGAACGAAGTCAAATTCCATTCATAAATGTTTTGATAGTAATTCCAGCCTATACGATTTTTTTTAGGTATCTCAAGTACTTTGCATTTTATTTAAAAAAGAAGTTGTCAAGTCCTTAATCAAAGACCCTTTTTGCCGGAATTCAATCTTTCAATCAATAACTAAAGCATTGGGGTTAAAGTTGTTTAAGTATAACTAGTGCGCAGTGATAGTGAGTATACCAAACAACGGATTATAAAGCATCCTGGAATATATCTTGTAACTACCTATTTAATAAAACAAACAAACTGAAGTAGGTGTATAAATTTGTACTCTTTTTCAGCTTTTTCAGAATGATCATCCATTAGAAAGGAAGTAAATTGGTATGGATTGTGAGATATGAAATCGAAAAGTATTATTAAGGCTCGAATCAATGGCAAATTCTACTCAACAAATTTGGGTGTATTTAAATTAAAGCATAGAAAGAAAAGCCACCCCAGACAAATCCCGTTGTCTCCGGACAATATGGCGTCGTATGATTCTCATTAATTTTTAATTTAAGACGGCGATGCTCAAGAATCTAACATTGGATATATTAATTGCAAATTGATAAAAATAAGTTTCAATTTACGATCAATAATTTGCAACTACTTGAGAAATAAATCAACACTTTTGAACAGAAAAGTGGAAATTTAAGAATTGTTTTTGCAATTCACAACCAGATTGATATCAAATTGAAAACTATTTGTGTCAAATTGCGTTCAGTTATGGCAAAATGTTTTCTCGATGGTCGCAGTGTTGATTCACGACTTTGGAGTTCAATATATTCACTTTGTGCATTTTTAAGAATTGCGAATAAAAAGTCGTGAATTAGTAAATCCTGAACTAAGCTCTTAAACTAGACCAACTCTTCGTGGTTCATTTTTCTTGATTTGATCTAAAAAAAGGTTCCGTGTGCTTAATTTTTGGCACCTAATATTAGAAGTCTGTTTGTCAAAACATGTGTTAAGTTTGTATTCTTTAAGAGTTATTGTACTTACGTTGTCAGTTATAAACATTTTTTTTTTTTTTGTTCACACTTACCTGGAAAGAGAAGAAAAATAAATAAAATGTTAGAAGCTGTGAATTCACGGTTAAAATATTTGAAAATGAAGTAGCAGATAAGAAAAGGTTACAATTTGAGATCAAGTCTTTAAGTATATGAAGTAGGCAGGGCCGTAGCAAGCCTATACAGTTGTACAGAACAGGCGTAATGGTTCTTGGGGCTTTGAAGAATATAATAAAGAACGAAAGATATTTTGAAGTGATGAAGGAGCACTCCACCAGTAATATAATTTTGTCCAACTTTTCCAACAGAACAGAAAAGCGCTGTTTGCAAAATTAAAGAAGGATAAGTCAAAGTCAGCTTATGTATTGAAAGGTTAGGTAATTATATCAAACTGATCAGTGTCACTAATAGGTAGGCTTTATGACCTTAAAAAAATACTGAGTCTGGGATTCCGTGCTGCTTTAAATTTGTTCTTTGGACTGTGGCCAAATTACTGGTGGAAATCATTTTGGATTGAATGTCGTATCATTTTGATCACATTATGGACTATGTTAAATTTTGCCTTTGGTTCCACCGATAAGATTTTCAAATGTTTATATTGATAAAGCTGTTGCAAACGTGCGTCAGCATTGTATCTATATATAAGAGAAGTGTGGGGCTCAAGAGAAATGCTCCTAATTTTGAATTCGTGGCAGGCAAAGTTTTGACTGAAAATAAACGCGGTGCAGTTACCAAATATTGAATATGATTTGCTTGAAAAAAAAAAAAAAACATTCCAAAAAGTGGAAATGTTAAACTGATTTTAACAGTCAAATTTGTTGGTATTTTTTCGCGCTACTAAAATAATTTACAATATAAAAAACAAAACTTTACATAAAGGTTTGCAAATAAATAAGAAAAAATATTTGCCTCTTACGCAAAATTTAAACAGCAGTTTTGTTTATGAGTTTATTTTTCCGGATAACGATTGTTGCTTTACAAGAACTCTTAATAATTTCACCTAAAGGTACACCCAACCTAATATCTCGAAATCGTTGTTCGTAGTAAATCTCTGCCGTCATTGCAAAATTCCCTCTGAAAGTTTAACGGAATATTCCAAATATTTAAAACTACTTCTAACATACAAATGAATTCCTCAAGTAGGTGTAGAAACCCAATGACCTGTATTAACACGACCCCAAACAACAGAAATAATTCCAACTTACTTACGTATTGTGTCCCACTCTTCAAGCAGTTACAAGTATTCCTTGTTGCCATGCGGCCTTTGACCTGGTTAAAAAAAAAGATACAAATACTCGTACCTAGTATTTCGTATTTCATTACATTAAACCCCCTACGCAAGCATTCCTTCAAATACCTAAGCAATCCCTTTTTTATCTGTGCCTACGAAAAAAGGGAATGAGAAAAAATAGCAAATGCCCTCTCAGAGCCACCAAAACAGAGAAATAAAAATTCATCTTTCAAATTCCACAGAGCTGTCTATACGGACATCGAGCATGACCCACCTCACTCCAGCCCCACATACCCAAACGCACAAACCCCGAACTATGACAGCAAAAGGGATGAAGCAATTTGCATCGGTTCACTGAATTTTAACTCAACTCAACCCATTTCCATGACTCCTTCGTGTCGGCCCCCAGCTCCGTTTGATGATTTTACACGATTTTTAGGTCAGCATGTCAAGCTCGGAAAAGTATGGCGAATATTTTTAAATAAATCTTTCCTTCTCCAAATCCTGCAGTTCAATGACTTGGAATTTTCTCCTTTTTTAACATAAAAAAGGGATCGCTATCTGCTGTGTGATCCATGTGCCTTTGATTTATGTCAAGTTGAAATAGAGCAAGGGGGAATGATTTAATTTAAAAGAAAAACGTTTTATCCTTCCAAAAACCGAGGAGAATAACAATAACAAGTATAAATTGAGTGAACTTACCGAAAAAGCCTTAAGGAACACCAAACACTGTATAATCCCTTCCATTGTGTCGCCGGTCAGACAAAAGGTCCCCGTCAAATGACGTCCTTTTCGTCCAACAGTAGCTGCCGCCAATGATGCGTGCACGAGGGCACGTTGTTGTCCTTTTGTACCGGGCAAAGCACGGGGTAGAGGTGCGGCACGCATTAGTCTTTCAAGAGAATCCATAGTTAGCTGAGTTTTTTTCATGAATTCGATTTTCTTTTTTTTTTTATTACTATTTAGCTGTAACAATTTTTCTTTTCTTTTTTAATTTAAGTGAACTGTGGTATTTGTAACAAAAATATTATGGCATCCGATTTGATCACCCCGCGGGGTGAAGTTCCTCTGAAGGACATCACGATTAATAGATATAATAAAGTAAGGATAAAAAATTTGGATAATTTTTCTCTTCACTTTTATCTCGGCTCTTGTGATTTTCGTTCCTTTTTCTACGCGATTATCTTAGGGTTGCACTTTTTTTTTTTTCTGTTTTCACTGAATATTTTAATTCACTTTAATGGATTCTAATTAATATTTCTACTTTGATTTAGATTTTGTATGAGTTTGAGTGAGGAGTTGATGGTATCCTTTGAAAATGAGAATTTTATTTTCCTACAAGGAAGCACTGTCTAAGTTTGGAATCTTTGGAAATATTTTAGCTGCAAGAGAATTGAGGGGTGTTTTTTTTATATTTTTTGCTGTGTGGATCTGCTTAAGATATTGTAGCTAATGGTTTCACTTTGCTGGGGAAAGAAAATGGCGTGCGGGAGTGGTTTTTTTCTTGGGAGTTTAAAAATAATTAAATATAAAGTACGTTCAACATTCATAACTCGAACCATAACTACTCGTAGGCGCCTGCATAAAGCGAGTGAATATTTATTTACGTGTTGGTGCCTAATGTCGAATACCTGCAATCGTATGAAGACTGTCAAAATCATTGGCAGTCGCTAATGCGATTCTCAGTACGATATGAAAGACGAATTTCTTTGAACAAGGAACTATGGAAAAGAAACACAACATTTGTTGTCCTTTGCACAAATTGTTTGTTTACGAAAATTGTGTTTAACTAATCTTTTATTAAAAAACATTCGTGGAAAAAAAGGGAAATGTATACTTAAGAGTGGGAATTTTTATATCAAAAGTTAATCGGAACTGATAATTTACCGGCCCCCCTATCGTAAGAATATTGATGTTCTACAACTTGGTCTTCTTTACATTGCAAACAAGACCTTGAACCCCTGAAACCAATATCGTTAGTAAACTCAGATTTTGAGAGTCCACCAGGCCAGAACATTCCAATATCAGTCCGTTTATGCTACAGCCTACTACCATAGTGTATGTCTCGACTGGCAATAAGCGTCGGTTTCGAGGAACTTACAGCAAATCGCTTAGCGCCTCTTTCAAGTTACATAATAAATCAAAATTCGGACCTCACATATCTCCTGAGGCCTTCAAAGTGAAAACAAACAGAACTAAACAATATCTGCTATAGGACCGCCTGTCAGAAATTTGCATCGTTATTTTATTTCACTTGAAGGTAACTCAGAGACTGACATTGAAAGCTGTGAGCCATCAATCATACCATCTAACTTCTGTATACAACAATTCACCTCCTGCGAAAACCTTACCCTGCCTATCCATGCAAACTAAAACCGCTCAAATATCAACGAAAGAGACAGTTGCGATTAATCCCAACTAAACTTGCTGTCAACCTAGAGAAAGTGTGTTATAAAAGATGGCAACTGCCCGGTCTCGTATCTCTCTCTCTATCTCCCTACCACTAAACATCTCCCTTAAACAAGATAAATTGCTATTTCGTTGTCCGTGTAACCAATTGTCTTCCTCTCGTTTAGTAAGAATTTACTGTTGTCCTGACTGTGGCACTGTGTGTGTGATTTTAATTATTCACTGCGCAGGCAGCTCTATTATCACCGCTTATATCTGACGATGTGAAATTGTAACAAATATAAACCGGAAATATCCTGCAGCGATTATGGTGCAAACAAAAAGTTGCTGCTGCAAAAAATTAGAAAGGAAACTTTCGACACAAAGTTTTCTTTGCCGGAATATTTTCTTGTTCCTAGTATGGGTGGTTTATGCCCACTTTCAGCCGGACTTATCGCCCAGCTGAAGTAGAATAAGTACTGGCAGGGACATACGTATTTTTCGGACAGTTTATTTTTTGACAGCCCGAGGCGGAACACCCTTGTATAGATATATACTTTGAACAAGTTTGTTGTTTATTACCGAGGAAAATAAATGCAGAAGTTATTATTTTCCAAAAGACATCAGACGCTTTAAGCGATACATTTTATTTTCCTGTTGGGCGTTATTTTGGAGATGGTAGGAAACTTATTGAGTATCTGTACGTATGTGTGCGAAGGTTTGACACAAATTGAATGATTTTTTAAGCTTTTTGAATGATTTATCAGAGTTCCAGGGAAAAAGCCAGTTATTGGCCCATTGTTGTTCGCATATTGCTGGCTATACACACATCCTTGTCGGGGGCGGATTCGTATTTATATTCAATATAAGGTAACGATTTGCATTAACTGGAGTGTATATTGAGCTCAGCGGCAAACATAAATCAAATCAATATTTTTGACATCACCTTTGGCGTGGGTTTTCGCGCAATTGAGTGATTAACAAAGCAGTTGCTTCCGAAGCGGCATTTCATATTACAAGTTTATTTATGTGCGAAAAAGAAAACGTTGGGCGCCAGTTAAGACAATTTTCAACTCACTAAATTGTTGCACTGTAGAATTGCACAATAGATTTTTTTCGGTTCAGTTGTTTTTGGTGTCCTTACTCCTTACTGATTCGAAGGTTTTTGGGGTTTACCTTGGATTTAGTGAAGATACCAAAAATCGACAAGGTGGTTGTTTGTGTCACATAAAAAACATATTGGAAGTACATTTTCAGTGACAATAAGTTTACGAAAATGTGAGTACATTTTAAGTAAAAACTTCACCATTTTTCCAGGACAGTTGAACTATCTGTTGTTTGTCAGAATTTCGTGAGGGATGGTGCAGTGGCTCCCTGAAAGTGACAGTGACTAGAACCTCGAGATGTAATTTCTATTTTCGAGTCAGAGATCCCTCTCGTAGAAGTTCAGCACACTAACCATAACCACTGAGCCGCTTTGCCTGACTGTTGGGCGATGAATTCCAGATTCAACGCCTAAAAAAATGTTAACAACACCCAAATCCCTTTTGACAAGCATCGCCTCTCACACGTCAGATAAACACCAGAGAGTATGACTTCTTGGCATGAGAGAAATTGTAGATTCTGGTAGGCTTATAATTGAGAGCCGCATTCTTGACTAAAATCAAAGCTAACAAATGCCCTCAATAAAGACTTATTTTAAATTCACTAGCTGTTGTGGATCTCACGCATTCATGGCATTATTCTTGAACTCAGACATCTGAGTACATAAAAGTAAGACGCACGTTGGGCGCCACTTTTTCCCTAAACCAACAAAAAAAAAAACAATAAAACTCAGCGGGTGTAGTTCGATTTTGTTTAAATGGATTTTTAATAGCCCGAGGACATCAAACTTCGCATGCCGAGATGATCAGTGTTTTCCTTACTGACGATACAAGTCCTATAGTGCCACACATAGTCATACACTGGTACAGTATGGGAGACGGAATTTAATTTTCTTTGAGAAGAAGCACTCTGTGAGGTTTTTGTCCCTGATGGCCTTAGATTGAAGATTTAACATCGATCTAGATAAATTTTACAGCGACATCTATCTGCGAAACAAAATACGCGTTTATGGGAGAGTTATCTATCAGAAAATCTTCGAAAATTTACTATAAGTACAATTGGAAGTGAAACTGGAACATCTCGCTTAGGTTACGATCGACTGACTACAAATGATTGTTGGCGGAGGTAGTCCGGATTTTTTTGTGGTGGCATATGCGATGATAGTCATATCATTCCTCGAAGTGAAGGGCTGTTTGATTGAAGCTCTCCATACCTCTCGCATTTGTTTGGACTTTTTCTTTATAGATTAGTTCGGGACAGCAGTTCTGGTTCAGATTCAATACCAATGGATTGTTCCTTGCAAACTCACATTCTAGAGGTAAGTCTACGATTTAATGCAAAGACGATTGATGCTCCTTGTGACTGAAATACCCACAAGTAAGCAACTGTTCGTTAAAAGCAAGTCTGCCTTTCGTACCATAATGCAGCATGTTCGAGTTAAAAAATCCTTGACCTCCGAAACTCATTAGTTCACAAGGTAGGATCCAAAAAAAAAAAATGCCCCTCACACTAAAAACTCTTCACAGTCCCAAAAACGTTCTCCAATATATGTCTATAGTGGAAAATACAAGAATGCATGTGCTCCATGCACTCGTCGCATGCAGTCCCAGACTTAAAAGCCTTTAAAGTACAAGTAGTCATCTCCTTATTTATGTTCATTCCTCAGCCAGACCAATTCAAATGTCTACAAAATTTATTACCCTTATCACGCTTCCCACTTGGCTGCAAAGGATACTCTGCCAAGAACCTTCTTGAATGTTCTGCAAGCACACCCATATTCACCTTGCCGTTGAGACACACAGTCCCATGACCCGTGCCATTAAATTTAGGAATCGATAAGTTCCGGAAGTAGGTTTTCAATTTACCAACACCAAATTGTGACCCTTCCTTGTCGTGAAACCAATACAACTTTATACCATCGTCCATAATCCAATAAATCAGCTCTCTCCAGCTGTATGCATTTGTAGCACTTAATAATTCAGTGTTCGTGTGGTAAGGACTGCTCCGTACTACTAGTGAAATTGGGAAAATTTAATTACAATTCAGAACCACGCGAAATTTAATAATAATTTTCCTGTAAGTCATTTGCACAACCAAAGAATCAAACCAAAAGAAAATTGTACTCTCTTTTATTTTTGTTTGCACTAACAGTTGTGTACGCCCCAACACCTTGAAATAAAAACATTTCCCAAGAAGCGAACTCAAAAAAAAATCTCAAAATTACGAAAACAGTAAACAAAATCGCTTTTTCGTTACATCTACGAGTGAACAACGTCAAAGCACTAGAGGTGCACTTTTATGCTCTTTGAGTCACGTTCATTGCTGTGTACATGAGTGTTCGTGTGTTAAGTTTTTTTTTTTTTTTTGCTTTTTTTCATTACAAGTCCTTTAAGTAGACTCTGTGAATTAAAACGTTCTTCGGGGCACAAGGAAAAGAAGAAAGAAAACAAAACTCGTTTTCAATAAACAAAAAAACTTTACCAGTGCTGTCAATTTCAGAAACGAGAACGGGACGCTGGTCCCGTCCCAGGCCAAAAAATTCACTGTATGCCCTGAAGCTATCGGCGTATCACTCCACTTAGTCATATACTTTTCCCTTCAAGCGATGGGTATTCAGGAATCACAGTGTGACCAAGAAAGACTCCCCAAAGAGCGCGGGCGTGTATTTAAAATTTAAAACAACTGCAAAATTAACGGTGAATAATAATTAGGTTAGGAGGAAGATGATAAGAATAGCAACAGAGCGTCAATGTAAAAAGGCCATTTAATTACATTTATTAAGGGCACAGGGTGGGTGTTGCTGATGATAATGCGGTGCGCTGCGCTGTAATTTGAATTTTTCCACAGGACTGTGTCGGGCGCAGGGTCCTTTTATTTCTTCTTCAGTGGGTTTTCTGTTCGCCGAATGGCATTACTAATGTACATTTTTGATGAATCGAAATATAAATGACTTTTGAGGAGTTGCCGGTATTTTAGCGTGTTTTTGTGCGAAAATCTTTTTGTGGACATGGTGGGGGAGTACATTTTAATGTGCAAGTCATTTGCATAGCTGTATATTTCAGGAGGATCCTTGGTATTTTTGCTTTCGGTGAACAGTTAAGCCGACACACTTAATTCGTGTAGGATATCTAGTGACGCAGTCAGTGAGCCACTGTTTCGTTGTTTGAGAGTTGAGAGTTGGTCTGTTAGTTGTTTAAATTTTTATTTTTTTTTTTTTACGTGATGATACGTAAGAGACCGTAAGAGAACATAAGGTGACAGTATCAGCAGATGCACGAAGTTCAACTTTTCGAATGCTTTTGCTAAATAGTTTATCTCAGACTACGAGCAAACTAGGCTTCAGTTGGACGTTATGCGTGGATAGTTTCACTTTCAAATAATCAACAAAAGTGTAAGTTTCCGAAGTAAACATTTAATATATCACCATTGAGCAACAGTTGCCTGAAGGGTGGCAATTCTATTAATGTGACACTTTTGCAAGGTTTAGTGGCTGTGTTGACATTTTTTATATTACAGCCTGGTTATGTTTGAAAAATAAAAAAAAAAAAACATTTTGATTGTTATTATTCAACACATTGTTCCTTTTTTATGAATATTATTCGTTTTTCGTGTAAAGCTTCACGTGACGTGATATAAAATCAAAGCCAGCACACTCAGTCGCAAAAAATGGGAATGGAAATTAAATGGCGCCCGACGTGAGGTACTTTAAAATATGAGCCAGAAAGATTAAGACCAAGGACTGCAGATGACATTCTGGTAAGGGGACCAGCCTTTGACTTATTGTCAACTGTACTTGATAGTAATTCTTCAAAAACTCTGCCAAACATCGCACAAACTGTAGAAAAGTTTTCATATTGTAAATACTTAGTGGCAAGTGGTTTTCAATGCTATTATCAAAGTATTAACCAAAGTTAGTTACACAATTCTTTTTTATAATGAAAGTCACGGATGAACACAGCCAAACAAAATAGGAGATGACACCGAAAAAGGGATTGATTTTTTTCCTGTATGAAATGCTCTCCTTCAGTAGATAAGTATTTTCTCCCCGTGTCGCATGTCGAGTCCAAAAAAAAAAATACGAGGAATACACCAAACATCCAACTGAGGAAAAAGTGAAAAAAAAAAAAAAAACATTTACTCTAAAGGGGCACTCAACAAGTTAATTTCCTTTACAAACTTCCATCTCCCTAAAACTTATCAAATATAAAATACATTAGTCGCAGGATAATGCATCGTCAAACATATAAGCAGATCTCTGGCTACGATGCTTTCTACATCCACACCTTACGAAACCATCTCCTTGCTGAGCTAAATATGGCTTCCTATAAAAATTTAATATTTACTCAAACTATACTATAAAGCATACAACTTTTGACTTCGCAGATAAATGGCTGTTACGTGATTTATACAGTTTCCGGGTAGTAGAAGAAGCTTTAAAAGAACTTTTAAAAACTTTGTTCCCAAGTCATAAAATGGATGCAACCTGCAACGCGCACTGCAGAGAATAAGGCTGTCATAACACTATAAACATTTTCTTTTTTTATCTCCCTCATTTCTATAAAAAAAACTTCCTCGTTCTAAACTGCAGAAGGTTAAAACGTGCCCGGAGTAATCTTCAACGAGCGTACACAATATTCGACCATATTTAAACAGCGCCGCAGAGGCTGAGGGAGAGAGAGAAAACAACTAACCCCCCAGAGTTGGGGAAAAACTAAATTAAATTGAGATGCTGACTGAGCCAAAAATGATATTGCAAAAGTTTTCAATTCTCCACGCCAGGCATACCTACTCCCAGAAATGTTGTAGGCAAAATATCCGTTCCAATGCAGTTGTTAGTTTAGGTTTTACAAGTCACATTTTACCATCGCATTTTATGTAATGCGAACCAGAAGTACCCTCGTTCGAATGATGATGCATCGACGATATTTTTTATCTGACAGCTTTTATGCCACAAGGGATCTACACTATCTTGACTATCAAAGAGGCAGAGAAGCGTGCGCCAAGACTAAATAACTACTCAACATCAGACGGACTCCTTCAAAACCATTGCAATGCAATCCCCCACTCCCCCCAAAACACAGGCAAAGTAGAAAAATGCAGAAAACTATGGTAAATGGTCCACTTTGGCACTCTTCCTTAGAAACTCCACACTTCCACTTTGCGTTTACACAGGGAACCGTTTATTTGCAATTTTAAGCACAGAAGCACCGCATCAATCGATTGAAGGCGCACACGACGAATAAACGGCAGTATAACTCAACGATAAATATTTTATACTCCTCACCGATACGGGTGGCTGGCGCAATAGCGGGTGATTGGAATACAAAGCAAATGCAAGGAAAGGCTGTATTTTTCCTATTTTTCCTCTTTGGAGAAAATATACACCTGCACATACACATAGCGTCTGTAGATAGAAGAATGACTTTGTGTTTGAAAGCAGCTACAAGATATCGAAGTGAAATGTTTGCCAAAGACTTGGCAAAGAAACCCTTGTGCACATGGGACGAGCTTAAGTGGAAAAGGGTGTTGCACTTGCAGTATCCTGCGAGTGAATTGCATCTTCCTACAATTGAAATGGAAAAGCTCGTGTGAATTCGAGGCAATTTATGAGTTGAAATTAAATAATACAAATAATACCATTGAATTGGACATAATCAACAGCCGATGGAGGTGCTGTTTATAGTGAGTAGAAGCTTGAGTGCAATGTTCTTAGAAGGACACAATCGACTTGAATCATCGTACAGCTCTATTTGACTTAGGTATATTTGAGGAGATTAAACAAAATTTGCATCGGCTTTAAACAACACTCGCCGTGATGCTAGTGCGTACTGTTAGCTGGCGCCCATTTGAAAGCCAAAGGAATTTGAGCAGCTAATTCGAAAATTATTTGGCAAATGAGCATCGGCTTAGTGATGTGAGTCCCAGGGAATCGAACCTGGAAAACCACGAATTTCTTAAGGTTTTTTCCACAAGTGTAACTGTCTTGAAAAAGCTTTAATTAGCCCTTTGGAAGTGGCATAAAATAATGGATCCCTTCCATTCGCCCCCAAAATTGAAAACTCACACAAACCGAATGGTTGTTAGAAGCTAGGCCTAGGGTCCCTACTTATTACTTATTTAAATGCTGAGCTAGCAATGTGTCACAAAAGTTTTTGCTCGCAACCATTTACAGGGGCGCCCAACGAATGTAAAGGGTTTTTCAAAAGGGACGCTACAAAAGTAGAGCGACAGAGACAGCAAACGACGCCGAATTTCTTGCCGCTCTTTTGACATTTATCTTCAGTAAGGTGTGCCATTTCATGGTGGAAAGATATACAAGCCAACAACGAGTCTAAATTATTAAAATTTACTACCGAAATTCGGAGTCATTGGCCCAAACGTTAAGAGCGCTTTTCATCGAAAAATCATCTTCAGCGATGAGCATTTCTGGCTGAATGGCTTCGTCAATAAACAAAATATGCGTAATTGGCCAGGTAGCAATCCACACGTACTCCATGAGTCATCATTGCATCCCGAAAAAATTACGGTTTGGTGTGGTTTATGGGCCGGGGTCGTCATTGGGCCGTACTTCTTCCGTGATGATCAAGACCGGCACATTACTGTGAATGGGAATCGCTACCGTTCAATGATAACCGAATATTTTTGGCGGCCCCAATTGGATGATATGGACTTGGAGGACATGTGGTTCCAACAGGACGGCGCCACAAGCCACACAGCGAATGTCACAAGCAATTTATTGGAAACCAAGTTTGGAGAACGTGTTATCTCACGAAATGGTCCAGTCGCTTGGGCGCCTCGGTCGTGCGATTTGACGCCGTTAGACTATTTCCTGTTGGGCTACGTCAAGTCTATGGTCTATGCCAACAAGCCAGCGACGATTGATGAACTTTGTACGAATATCGAACGTGAAATTGCAGCAGTATCGGCCGATTTATTCTTGAAAACCGTCGAAAATTGGGTTCAGCGTCTGGACTTCCGCAAGCGTGCCCGTGGTGGCCATGCAAAAGAAATCGAGTTCCAAACATAATGGCATCGAACGTACTTTCAAATGGATTAAAAAATTGCATTGATATCCAAAACCGTTTCATTTAAAAAAACTTTTGTAACACTCTTATTGAAAAACCCTTTAAAATATGTTCCAAAAACAAGTGAAACATTGCGCAACTAGAGATAAAAAAAAGTGTAGTGTAAAGATGTACTACTTTCTGACATTTTTTTTGTCAGTCTTTCCAAGCTGGCTTTGCCAAGTTTAAACAATTTTTGCCACTATTAAACAAAAAATAAATATCGGGCGGCCCAATTTTTTTGTATAGCTATACACATACATCTTCTTAGGTCAGAAGCGCGACCAGTTAAAATAGGACAGTGCGATGTCGCCCAGTTTCCGCAGTAGTTTGCTAGGCTCTGAGGTTTGTAATTGTTGCACTCTTACCCGGTGTCTCCACGAGCAATTCCTCATAGCTTGCAATATATCTTGCTACGGAAATTGCCCGTGGAGACCACAAACAGTATGATATAAAAAATGTCTTGCAATATATTGCTCAGCTTATAGCATTCTATTGATAGTATGAAATGAGCTGTCATTTCTGTGCAGTTTGATACTTGTTTTTTTTTCCACGCTGGCTGAGTGGCGAATGGACGATGTATTACGGCATCTTATACGTGAATCCAACGATATGCTCTGCTCAGCGGTATTTGAACGAATTCAAATAGTAAGCTATGAAATGCCCACCCTACATTTTACTGCATACTTTCGTGCTTTCTTTCTATGAAAATTGACTGATATCAAGATATGAAAAATTGCTCGTGGAGTCGCGGTGTTAAGACCAATCTACACGACAATTTAAAAGTCATTCTATTTTGGACATAAATTTGCATGTCTTCGTCTTGGTTTTCCACAGGGCTACGACTTTCTGTTTGAAGATATTTTAAAGAGAAATAGCGTTTCCGTAACGACAAAGACAGGTAAACAGAAAGTAGTAAAAATTGCAAAACAAACTCATACTCCTTTTAATTTGAGAGGTTACCCATAAAAATACAATACATATGTGATTTTGTAACACTTCCTAGAGAAGACATATGTCTTTTGTTATGCAGTGCAGTCGACTTCAGAGGCGACATCATGTGCAAAATGCTATAAGACTTTGACTGATATTAGTTAAAAAAAAAAAAGTTTTGTTTGGAATAATATTGCAGTTTAATTTCGAACTGCACCACTAATTGAACAACAGATGATTGTTTTAACAGTAATATTTAAATAGTCAGTTCTCTGCATTTTTTTGTTTAAATGTTCTTATTTAAATAAGTGAAGACTGAGTTGAAAGCGATCTCTTCCCTTCCCAGTGGACATACAAAGTTGCACACCCATGACAATAAATAAGTAACAAAATAATTTCTTTCTTCAACAAATTTACTTGCTTGGAAAGAAAAAAAAAAACACAACAGTACCGTGCAAGTCATAAATGGAAGGATAATATTTCCTTTTCAAAGACGCCGTTGCAATTTTCCCCTCACTTTGAATTATGTACTCAGTACCTGGAGTCTTGTTTTTTTTTAGTTAGGAAATATGAACTGTATGTGTGTGTACATTAGCGACGACAAAAGTTACTTTCGCAAACAAAAAAAAAAAAAGAGAGCCCACTCCTGTCGGGAGTCGAGACTAATGAAATTCAGTTTGAAAATACAAATAAGAATGAAATGAGGGGATTTTGTGTCGTCTTCTTCGTCCCCCTTGTTCATGCTTTTCTTTCCTTTTCCTTTTCTCGATTTATCTACTGTATTGAGAGGATATTGGAAAAGGAAAAAGAAATTAATTTCATCATACACATGTATGTCAGTAAGACTTAGAGAAGAATGAGTGAAATTCCACTCGAAAACGAAATCGATTCTTGGATTTCGAAACGAAGAGGCGTATATAGCATATATCTATCATTTGAAATTGCAATTGCAATTGATTTTATTGAACAAATTAACGATGGGGAATGGATTGTAAAAGTCGCCCCTTTTCATTTGGACAAAGTGAAGTGATAAGTCAGTGTGATTAAGTCACGAAACGGATTCACTGAACTGACACATTGACGGAGGGAAAAAGGAAATAGTTATTCCAGTTAAAGAATCTTTCTTTGCGGGTAAATATTTTAAAGATAATAAATGGGGTTGAAGCAGTTTTCTGTGAGGAATTTAGGGAATTTTATAACGGATATAGCTGATTTTATGAATCAACACCCTTAATCAAGAACATTTTACATCAAACTCGTGTCTTTTCGGCGCCACTTATCTAACTTTTTATTTATTTTTACAGAACAGATAAGTTTAAATTTTCTTACACATCTACTTAAAAAGTGCTAACTAACAAACGGTTTGGAAAACATGTCATTTTTGTGGATCTTCTGTGAAAAAAAGTTATAAAATTAAGCTAAAGCGTTCCGTGCAAGGTTTACGAAAGAAAAACAAATGGGATCGTTAACTAAGCTATATTAGATATTTCCGAAGCTTTTGTTATATTTAGGCGCAGTTGCTTAGTGGTAGACCCCAATATAATGTACCACGAGAGTTCGCTTCGGTCTGGCTTTATCCCGCCTGAGGCATTTCTTCATGTAGATATGAAAGGGTGTGCCGGTATTGTACCACAGCCACCGCGGCGCGAGGGATAAGCGGCTCATCCACGACGGGTACGCCGCCAATGCTCAGGAGCTCCTCCGTTTTAGTACCGCAATTGCGGAACGGGACAGGGTCGATACGGTCAAGCAGTTCACCGAAGTTTGGTGGCTTGAGGAACAGGTGAGGGTGGATACGCTCTCCCGAGCCGGTGCGCTACTTACGTAGCATCCTCCTTAGTTTTAAGCTAGATATTAAATTTGTAGGTTTAGGTTTATAGTAGGGGGTCTTTGGGAGGTGCCGGGCTAGCCAACATGATAGTGCTGCCGAGACTCGAACGACGCTTATAGCCTCGCTCGAGTCTCGGTGACACTGATGAACCCTTGTGGGCGGCTGTCAGGCGCCCATGGACGCGATCAGGATGGTGACCAATCGATTTGGTTGCTCACCACCCTGATTATAGGTAATTTAGGTTAAGTAGCCTAGGTAGTCTTAAGTAGTCCCAGGTTCGAATCCCGCAAAAACCCAAATTAGAACTTAATGTTTTTTCCACTGCGCCACCGACAAACATCCGAGAGTATAACTGTTTTTGAAAGAGCTTCTCAATTAGCCGTTTGGAATCGGCATAAAATTGTAGATCCCTTCCATTCGTTCCAAATAAGAAACTCACACAAAACGAATGGTTGTGAGAAGCTAGGCCTTGGGTCCCTTGGACCTGTTGCGCCAACTATTATTATTATTATTTTGTTATATGTCGCTGGTCTCCCTTTCCGAATTTATGTACTGGACGCCTTTAGGAACAGTTTGCAGAACATCCATAGACACTCTCTGAAAAAGTTTTTTTTTTTAAATGGGAAAGATAACAATTCTATTTCATTTTTGTTGTTTAAACGCACAACATTTCTTTTTGTACCATTTTACATTTCCTGTATTAATTTTTAGCACTTTAGAGTGCATGAAAATCGAGTTCTCTTGAAATTGAACCTCATGCCAGAAACCAGAAAACCAAGACTGAGTAATATTTGTAACAGCTCTTGGCCAAATGTTTCAGGGGCGGGCCTATTGTTCAGCGCGGGACATCTTAAGGCCATCTTTGGAGCCGTTATGCAATCGTTGCAAAATAACGTGAACATAGCTAGATCAAGGTGCCACACCTCGTACTCAAAAGCTCGGATCAATATCGACAAATATCGAATTTAAATTTACTTATTTATTTTGGTATGAAAGATGCCACGCCCCCTTTAACAATCGGTACTACGCACAATCTGCAAAGTGCCTGTCTCTGTCAACATACATCCAGGTATCAATTTTTGCAAGATTATTGCGTCTTGTATGGAAGGTGCTACGCCCCCTTATCGAAAACTCTTCTGAGAAACACTCTTATAGAGCGGACAAATGTTCGACGGTTCCTCGATTTTAGATCGAATAACGATTCCGGAAATAAACGGACAGTGGTGTTGAATTTACTATTATATAGTAGGAAATACTTTTTAAATCAAATTACAACACCAACGCAGATACAGCCGTTACTTGGCGTTGTGGACATTTATGGATCTACAACAACTATGTTCATGATTGATTGGTGTCTTTTCTTCCGACCTTACTCGGTTTACTTCATTCTGTTCGAACGAAATATGCAAATGGTTTCACCAGATTTCTTAAATGATTTTCGAAATAATGCAATAAGTCATTGCATATCCCGAGGCGTATAAATGGCGGTGCTCATTGAAATGGTGTGATTTCACTGAAAATGACTACAAACCTATTTGAAATAGAGCTACCATTGCAGGCCCGCACTTACAGATGACTCTGGGCGCCAGTTAAAGAAAAAGTAGAAACCGACTGGGAAGGCGATATCCCCTTGGAACAAAAGCAAAAACTCTTAAATCTCCTCGTAAATTTCCCCAGCAAGAATGAATAGCTGCACAAAATTTTAATTCCACGTTTGATTACCTTAAAATGTATCCTTACTTTACACTGTTAAATTTTCCATTTATCACTTAATGAACTTTTCGCGATTAAAACTTTTCAGATATACTATAAATTCGTTTCACTGGTTCGTCGTTTTCACTGCTGCAACTGTAATCATCCTCATCGGCCTCGTCATCATCACCGTCGTCACTGTACGACAGGTATTCCTCGTTACTGTCGAGTCGGCCGATCCGACGCTCCTTCAGCGACGATGATTTCTTTCCACTGAATATCGCTCGTTTTAAATCCAATACCAGGGGAACTGCTGCCGCCGTTGGTGGTACTATATCGAACGTTGCGGCTGGTGTATTGCCCGCTGGTACAGGTGCCTCGGGAAAAATACGATTATCCGATTGGGATGACGAGAATTTCGACAGAAATTTCGAGGTATTCTTATGCTTCTGCTTTTGCAGATAATAATAGTCGCGTGGCAGCGATGAGAAATTCGTTGTATTGTTCACGGGAAGGAATGCAGCTGCAACAGCTGCAGCGGCCGCCGCCTGTGAATTCAGTGTATGCTGGTGGGGCAGAGACGCAGATGACGACGACACCGAGTGCTGTTGATACTGAAGATTGTAACTACTAATGCGATAGTTTTGATCTGTTGTCGATTCGGGAAAGCCCGGGTACTTTGTTGATTTCGGTGATGCAGGCGTGTTGGTCTCTATACCATTGCCGGCAGTATCACTACCGCCAATTATCGGCGATGCTGACGCACTAGACGCGGGCGTTATCTGCTGTAGTGAACGTATTTTTTCTTCGGTAATTTGACGACGATAGGATTCGATTCGATCGGATGTAGCTGGTTGCGTACTATGCATGCATCCTTGAAAAAAATCCAATGCTTCATATAGAATAAAACATAGTCCCAGGACAATGAATGTCTCCATCATAAGAATTACCGCATTATTTTAGAATAGTTTTGATGATAAGCGCAGGAATTGCAGGCGAACAGTGGGGGAAAAAAATCGTTTGCTGTATGGATATCCTGAAACGGAAATAGAAAATTTACAATGAGTTCCCTTTGGAGCGTGCTTCTGCACTGGAAATCTGCCTTCGCTGTGTATACAAACGCTGTAAAGTTTACTTATGTATTATGTCGCAACGTGTTGCTGACGTAAGATACGACATCTGTCACATTCAGCTGATACAATCAATGAGATGCATTGATGCGACAAGGTTTGAAAGATGCTTCAGCTACCTTATGATGTAATCGATGAAGAAAAAAAAAAAAATAGAACGGACACCAGTGTGGAATGGAAGGAATCGTAGTATCGCAACCTGACAAAAATAGTTTTGACTAAAAAGTATAAGTAAGAGATTGGCTAGGCTTATACTAGGGCTTGATGTTCAGACTAAGAAGAGACACGCAGAAAAATAGAACGTTTCCAGGGCTTAGTTAGGCGGAACATGGCTCAGTATGAACAAAACTGTCCCCGTAACTGCATTGATACAGCGCGCGGGGCCTTAAGTGCCTAGAGTGGAGAGTAAGCCTTTATATTGATACTTGCGAATTTAGATCGGTTGCGTTTAGCTGTCTTTTACCGTCGTATCTATCTTGCAACCCTATCACGAAACAAAGACTTTGTCGCACGAGCTTCTTATTGGCGCAGCAAGGTAGTTTTAAGCAGAAAAAGGCTCACACATAGATCGTGAGGAAACTCAGCTAGAATGTCTTCCAACAGAAATTATCAGGAGTCGCCCCAAAAATTAAGAGCTAAATTTAAGCTTCATCCTTCCAATGTTCTGACTTTCCTCCAGAAACTGAGTAAGGCAGGTCGGCAGTCAATGCATTCATGTGATTAGCTCCACAACGGAGAATTAACTGTCCAAAGAGCATACGTTATTATTATTATACTCGCATAGAAAGATGAATGATCTTTCTCTTTGAATCTGGGCTAGCGGCAGCGTTGTTCCGAAGAAATTTTGGAGTTGAGCAACTTTCCGAGCCATTCCACACAAGTTTGAGCCACATTAGTGAAATGAAAAGGTGGAGGGTATTTTTTTTTTAATTTCCTAAGAAAGAAAAAATGCCAATCCTATGGGTGCGTTCACTTGGTTAATCTTGTACAAAGCAATTGTATTTGTTGCGGCGTAAGTTTCCTGATAAGGTTTTTTTTTTATTTTCCAACATTTTTTCTTTTCGAAAGTGATGTTTAAGTTTTGAGACAAATGTGGGCCATTACTCTTTGGCTCGGAGCATTGTGCTTTGTGTTTCCCCTGAAATACTTGAGCATAATTACCCAATTGGGTTCTACAGCACTACGCTGGCTAGCGGGCTTCCTATCTGAGAGTGTAGTTCAGCACAGTTTTCAATCACATCCACTGGTGCCTTACGTCGCAACTAGTACATTGTGCTACAGAGAAGCAAAACTAGTATTAGTTATTTAACTGTAACTATCTCGTATTTCGGAAAAAGCCTAGCATGTTCTTCAGCGAGCTCACAGTATCGGCACTCATAACATCAGCACCGAATATCGGCAACCTGATCCCAGCAAAGGCAGGACAACTGAAAGGTAAGTGGTTTTAAGTCTTTGTTGTCACATTAACCCAGTACGCTTAGCAAAAATCTTAGCGAAATAAAAGTGTCCTACACCAGTTAGTAGTCTACTGTTTTTTTGTTTTTTTTTTTTTTCTTTTTGAGAAACATCAGGAATGCGGCCGATTTCTTACAGACGTTCACAACCAGGGAGAGTAGTTCCATACAAAATTGTACTCGGAAGAAACGCAATCGGAAATAGAGGTCCTTACTGAAGAAGCAGTAGGACCCCAGGCAATTTTAAGCCACGCGAAAGCCTTCTCTTAACGATCCAGGCAAACTCATTTCCCAAAAATCATTAATCCCAGCGTGACCTCGTATCTGGGACCCAGACCAGAATCAAAGACCGAATTTAAAGAGCTCTTGCAAATCCGAGTTATTTTAGACCTACAAGGTGAAGCAAGGCTGCCTAACTTTCGCTACTCTGACTCTTTAAACTTACTCCACATTGCTATTTTAAATAAATAAAAAAAGAGCTGAACCACTTTCTGACTGCCTAAACCAACAAATTAAATCAAACAACCGCCACATAGGGATGCCGCCTGCATCTGCCCCAATATAATTTCCCATCCAATTTCATTTCATTATTCCTTCACTACTACCACACACAATAGAGTTAATCCCAACTCAGCTGCAGCAATATTTCCCCTTCAATGCAATTTACGAGCAACACACAGTACACAAAAAAAAAAGAAGCCCGTTTGGGAAATCAATTAAGTTTTAATCGACAAAGTTAAAATCTCACCCTTGTCGGTGTGTGTAGTTGCCGCAGGACAATACCCACTGGGACGAGCTCGCATATTTCATCGATTCGATAATAAATTTCGTAAAGTTAAAATTATCATTCAGCACAGATATGAGTTATATTCGATTTAACTTCCCTTACCTCACAGTTTGCATCCCCAATGGGCGAAGCCTCGACGACGCCATAAGAAAACATGGTATAAATTAAAATTGATTTGCGTCACTCGATGGGGTGGAGGGGCCCAACTGAATTCCAGTTACCATAAAGTAGTAAGTAGTGAAGTTGATGTTTTTCTTTTCCTTTATTTATAAATAATTTATATATTTACATATAACTTTATATATGTGTTTTAAAAATAAATTAATTTCACTCGCATGGTGCTGGGTTATTTCTCTTTTTTTTTTTGTTTTAATTATTTTGTTGACCCACATTTGGACACAATTCATGGCCATAAACAAACATTCGAGATTAACGAGATTTAATGTTTAAATTATTTTAAAACATTAAACCAACTCAAACTGCGATTGGTTTTATATTTTATTTTGTGAAAATTCCATTAGTGGGAGGGTGACACTGTTTGTGGTTTTGTATCGGTCAGTACATGATTTGCAGTGTGGTGTGGACGGAAACTGTTTGTGTTGAGTTGCTAAAAAGTCATGTTGGCAGCAGGATCAAATTGTAAGGCAATTGAGTTTACAGTTTAGAGATGAGAAAGAGGTAGGGAATGATGTTTTCGATACACAAAAAGGCTGAGACTTGTTGTCCTTTTGTAGTTTGATTATAGGCAGTACCAGTTGTTTAGCTGCAATTGGCAAAATTCACAACTTTTTTGGGAGACGGTTAAAAATTAGATTTGGTGCCAAAAAGTAGCAGTCTTGAGGTTTTCTAAAAAGGAAATCGTCAACCTCTGCATTAGGTAGTGTGTGAAAATATTTTACGGGTTGGAATATTTTGTAGGGACGTTCAAACCGATAAGTTAGATTATGGTGCGTTAAGTTGGTAAGTTGAAACGTTTTATGAGCCTTGTCTAGCCAATGCCTGAGCTTTTTTCTTTTCGTAAACACCGAACTGACCTAGAGTCCAGTAAAGGGCGATGCAGATCTTTTATCTGTTTCTCGTTAATAGGTATACGGCAGTCTTCCACTGCCTTGGATTTTATTATGCCAGGTGTGACGAATTCCATACCGGTCCCTTGCTCATTGAAGATGAGGTGACAGAAGCCTTAAAGACACAAGACAGACCCCCTTAAAGAAAAATTCGAGTGATAAATGGAGGGGTGAATATTTAGGTATTCAGAGAAGACATTGACAGCGCTACACCCATCTCTGAATATTGACAGCTGTCCGTTGTTTAGGACATTTTGAAGTACCTATCCATTTCATGATCAGCTCGATATCGAGTGTATGAAGCGTACATTTAAATTTGTTTCTCAAAACAGGCGGCAGTGGCTCGTAGTCTATTTGTTTTAACACTCAGCGAGGGGTTTCAGGTTCGATCCCTCGAAAAACACAAATTACATTGGAAAGTTGTTTCCACTGCGCCAAAGCTTGGCCTAAAGTTCTATACAGACCTGTTGCAGGTGACTTGTGGACTTGTGGTGGTTTCATCTCGTCATAATTATTCTAAGGTAGCCGGTGCATTGCTTTGGTCTCTTTGAACCCTTGCTTGGTTCTCTGTGCGTCCAGTCCAAAATGATTTAAATCGGATCTTCGAAGTTTAGTATTTTCATAGGAATGGCTGCCATTTGGCAAGTTTTCTTCTGAAAATTGAAGGACGCCCACAAGAGTATGGTGGTATTTAGCTACACCCCGTGTGCTACATTTTCTCGAAGAGTTTGTTGAGAACAAGATTACAGAACAGATGTCTCTGCTCTGAATTGTTTCTCATTTCACTTTATTTTTTAGTGAAAAGCTCTCAAAAGGTAGTTGGGTATCGGTCGGGTTAATAACATGAAGCACTTTTATGACTAAAATCCACAACAGTGTTGTATCGCCCCTCAAAACACTTTGCCCATCCACTTTAACCTAAAACACTCTTCAACATCAAACATCTAATTGTTTAGCCCTTAACACTAATTACCAAAATCACAAAAACAAACTCCCAACTATTTATAGCACCCCCGAACAAGAAAACGCGAAACGAACATATCTCCCATCCCCACTAGCAACTGCTAACCATGTTGGTCATTCAAATAAAAAACGGTAAAATAACATCCCTGAGAGTGGTACGATACCTCCCAGCCACGAGCTGTATTTATTTACATTAATTAGATACCATTCGCTATCTGAGGTGAACACATGGACGTGGTCATAAAGTCGCGCTGCCAGCAAAGCGTCCTCTTTTGAAAACTCCCACAGTCGCATAAAACAACGAAAACAAAACACGAGCATGGTAAATTAAACATGGTGGCCAGAGTTTTCTGATGCGGTTTTCGGGGTCTGTGAAGTGGTTACAAAAACAAGAGAAAAACAAAAAAATAAAAACACCCTAAGCTTGGCAAGTGAATTTACATTTTAGTTCTCAGTGCTGGGATGAGAAATGGTAGCCGGATTTAGAAGGAAAATGCGTGGCGATAGTTTTATTCATCCTGGAATAGAGTAGAATCAATTTATCTCAACTAGTGGAATTTAAAATACCAAGCGATCAACCGTTTTTGAGGGAATTGTTGTGGCAAATGGGACCGTAACGAAAAGTGAAACGCCTTTCTACTCAGGTTTGTTTCGATTAAGCCGTGTTGGTAAATAGGATTGTGAGAAGTCAAATAACGATTGATAGATCGTCCGAGACCTAAATCAGTTCACCTTTAGACTCAACTCTCAACTTCCCTACGAAAGCTATATATGGCCTTACTTTTGTTCAAAGAACCAACCTCGTCTAAATTCCTGATGAAGTTTCTCAATTCCGTTTCGACCAATAGCATGACATTCACAGAGAAGATGAGCAATATCCTATGCGACATTTAGGTCATCAACGGTGGAGCTAAGCGGGTTTCGAAATTCGTTATGATCTCAGTGTCTGACAAGTATTTATAAAGCCAGCCTTTAGTGTTTTATTTGTCGTTGTGCTCAAATGGAAAATGTCACTTAATCTGACAATTTTCACATCTTTAAAGCAAAGGTATCCGTCCATATGTGAGTTCACGGATAAGTGGTCTTAGAAATTTAATAAGATGAGTCTTCCTTCGTGACAAATTTTCGATTGTAAATAAACTGATTTCAAATGTTTGAAGAAGGTCACTGGAGAGGTCCAATTTCGGTGTCCCAGTTTCTATACAAATGCCCTACTATCTATATCATTTTTAATTACAGAGTACCTCTCAATGAAAAGTCCGGATTAAACCTTCTCACGCGATGTACTGTTTACTGCTCTTTAAAGTTAGTGGCTGCTTCTATTGATCTTCGCAGTGGTTCGACATCCTTTATATCAAAGGTGTACGTTATAATAACATCATAACGGTCTACTTGTATTTCTTTAACTTTTTTCATAAAAGGGTAGTCAGGAAAGAGACGTAAAGAGAACCGACAATGGTTGTCTGATTCGAACATCTCTCGAAATCTATATATATAAGTCCCGAAGAACTGAAACTCATTGTGCCTTAGCTACCTTTTTTTTGGATTATACATCTTTGGATAACATCCCAATGGCTTGTGCAATTCATATATTACTAAAAGAAATAAGTGACCGACAGCTTCCCCATCCGACCAGCTGCTACACTTCGTTTCATTTATTTTACGGTTAACGTCCATTGGCGCTGCTAACGACCTCGACAAAGGGAATAATTCGCCAGCGATTTCATTAACACGTCATTACGGCTTGAACATCATCTCATTTAGAGATATTTAAATTAAATCTCCAATGGAGTGTTGCTCCACCCAGAGTTCTTTAAAAATGGTGAAATTGCTTCAAAGAAGGACGTTCGCAGCATCACCTTCACCCACCTTCAACGAATACGATATCAGAAGAAACGTTAATGAAAATCTTCAACTCCTTTACAATGGAGAATTATTATCCTCCGCATCCTTAGCTGAACATTCGCCAACTACAAAACCGAGTCCGTATCTCAGGCAGAATGGTTAAAAAGTAACAACGGGACATGAAATTAATTATGAATGCATGCCGAAAGTTCGCCCATCACCCCCTGTGGTTTGGGGAACTGTTTTGTCATAGTGGACTACGAGTATTCAACAAGCATCCTCGGGTGGGTATATTTTCGTACACTGACGGAAAAGGCATGGCCCAACACAATTACAAGCTCATTTTGCCACGGGACAGGACTCCTCACATTCACCTTCTCTCACTGGTCCTGGTTATATGCAGCATCATGACGGATGTTCAAAATTTTGCAATTTCCCCCAAAGAAACCGACGGTCCAATGGTTAAAGGCGAAAATTCATTAAAATTTCAGAAAGACTACCTCTCCCCCATGACTGATTCGGTAGTAACATCGAAATACAATCGACAAGGCTATGGGGCGAGGGTCGTAAATTTGGGGTTTTCGTAAGCTTCTAGCATCGCCTGACAACTGTGGATATTCGAGATTCCAATTATGTCGCCTTCGGGACAGTAATGAAATTATTTTCATAGAGAGGAGGCCCAAAGACACATCCTTTGCACACACAACTCGATTTTCCTTGCGGCAATACTCTTACAATTCGATTTTCGTGACCGACAATCCTGAAGTAATTATCTGTCAGTCAAATTTTGCACCAAGTGAACCCGCATCCTTTTCCCTTTGCTAATGGAATAAAATAACTTATCCCGATTGTCATTGCCATCAGCAGCAGATAGAGAGCAGTTTTGAGTTGCAAACTCTTTCGAATTCGAATCTTATTGAACAAATATGAGGGCCGGCAGATAAATGGCTATCAAGTAAGAGCCATTTCCATCTGGGGTGACCGTAGCTCTTGCCAGCATTGTGCGGAGAAAATCCTTTAAATTCCCGCAAAGGTCGTATACGGAATGTTGTAGTGGGAAGGACGGGACCTTTAACGGACTTGCACCTACTGTAGGTGGTGAGTCCTTTAATGTGCTTTGTCGTCGTCATCGTGGCAATTAGTTTGACTTAGTTGCTCGTGGGTGAATGTCATTCGATATGTGTGCGTTTATGCTGTATGTGCTTGAGCATATAGTTCATGAATTGCTGCCGTGGTTAGGTTATAACTTGTTGCCCTTGTCTATTCAAAGGAATATGTGGGTGATTGTGGGATATCTTGTTGCCTTTATGGCATTTAATACGTTTGCCAAATAATGTCCTTCAATTTGGTCGATTCGAGGAAACAAATATTAGCCATCGGATAAATTGAAGTGACAGCAGACACCAGCGAGAGAAGAGATATTTCTAATGGACAGCTAACTGTCACCCAATCCAAACAAAACAACCTTGGTGACTTGTTTTAATCGACCTAATGTCCTGTCTGTTGTCGGCAAGAAGTCAGAAAAAGAATACCCAACCCTATTTTAGATCGAACTAAAATATTCTGTAATTTAATAGGCCCAAGGTTTGTTGATGATGAGGGTGCGCTCGAAATGGAGCGCCTCACTTCTGATGGACAAACCCTAGACAAAGAAATATATCATTTAATTACTTGATTATATGCTCCAGCTGTAGGTCGATGACGAAGAAATAATTGGGAGCTCTGAAAATATTGACTGTGAAATACTGCAGCTTATCCATGAGGGTATCTACCGAGATCTGGATTCATAAATTTAAGCTTATCTACCATTTGAAGTTACACGGTAAGGAAGTGGTCAAGGAGGAGCTCAACCTTGAATCAAGAGTTCCCTAACTCCTGGAACTATGGGATGAAATTCAGGACAAGCATACTCAAGCTCGGAAACGTTAAAAGGTGGTAAAATGCGGGCTGGTGCCTTCACTACACTCTATAGCTGTCTTTTGGATCAACGTTTCGAGTGTAGGTAGACAAAAAAGTAAGTCCGTAAGTAAGACCTTTTCTTTCAATTATATAAACAAGGCGAAGCGATACTCAACAGGGTCAATAAGATTGGGATCGCTTCGTAAAATGGAAGTTTTGCATATAGATTTAAGATTACAGAGGTCGATGGTAACATTATGTTCACCACCGAAGTTAAGCCATAAGCGTAAGTAAGTATTCCGTCAGGAGTTGGTGCCTTATTATTGTGACTACAAAAAAGAGACTGGTGTCGATATTAAGAAGAACTACGTCTACTGAGATTGTATATAGGGGTTTGACGATTTGCCTCAAGTGTTTGACTAAAAATGATGGGACCACATTCAGCCAAATAACTTACTTCTCTTGATTTACATTCGAGGGGAATCTTAGTTAAATGGACTCTTAACAAATTGAGAACGTATACTCATTTCTAGCTTAATGCTAAAGCTATTTTGCTGTCTGGACTGTTTGTTACAGGGAGGGTGATATAGTACACTTAATGGGAGCCTGTGTAACTATTTCTGTCTCCCATAACTCAGTAGTTACGTGAAAGCAAATATGTAGATTGTAGATCTTAAATGATGATCACATGCTGAACCTACCCAAAGAAAGCCTACACATTGTCAAGAGTCTCCGTCTTATTTATGAACTGGGGAAATTGACAAAGCACAACTAAGGCCACGAACAAGAGACCCTTGTAAGGCCACCGTCGAATGATAACTTTTAAATGTTATCTAAAGAGTGCTCATCTAGTTTCACATTTTCATGACTGTTAGTTGGTGGTTATGGTTATTTGGAGCACAGGGGATGCATCGCTCTTTTAGTGAGCGATTTTGACTACACAAATATCCGCAGATGATTCATCTTGAGCTCAAAATTCTGTGTGTTTACTATTTGTGTACCTGTAGGTTAAGGGTTTTCCAACAGGGACGCTACAAAAGTAGAGCGACAGGGACAACAAACGACGCCGAATTTCTTGCCGCTCTTTTGACATTTCTCTTCAGTAAGGTTTGCCATTTTATGATGGAAAGATATACGAGCCAACAACGAGTCGAAAGTATTAAAATTTACTACCGAAATTCGGAGTCAGTGGCCTCAACGTTAAGAGTGCTTTTCATCGAAAAATCATCTTCAGCGATGAGGCTCATTTCTGGCTGAATGGCTTCTTCAATAAACAGAATATGCGGTATTGGTCAGGCAGCAATCCACACGTACTCCATGAGTCATCATTGCATCCCGAAAAAATTACGGTTTGGTGTGGTTTATGGGCCGGCGGCGTCATTGGGCCGTAATTCTTCCGTGATGATCAAGACCGGCACGTTACTGTGAATGGGAATCGCTACCGTTCAATGATAACCGAATATTTTTGGCCCAAATTGGATGATATGGACTTGGAGGACATGTGGTTCCAACAGGACGGCGCCACAAGCCACACAGCGAATGTCACAAACAATTTATTGGAAACCAAGTTTGGAGAACGTGTTATCTCACGAAATGGTACAGTCGCTTGGCCGCCTCGGTCGTGCGATTTGACGCCGTGCCAGTGCACGTGTTCTAACATTAAATGAAACGAAAGCCTTTTTCGAACATCGTAGTGTAAACTTTTAGCTGTTTTATTTTTGGGGATCTTCTCCAACAACCAACCTTTCAAGTTATTTAGCATGCTACATTAAGGCGGCAGTCTCAAGCAATCCATCACTCAGCCCAAGAACAGGGAAGGATGTTGTTTATAACCTTAGGTGACTTACAATAGGTGTTTTTTTATGTTTTTTTTTTTTTCCCCTAAAGGATCAATACAGATGATTGATAAACATACAGTTGGATCTCTTACTCTTGTAGTAAACGATTGAAATCAATGATCGATAAAAAAAACCTAAAAGGGTGTGTCACAAGGAAATGCTTTAAATAATACAGTTTCTTCGTCGTAAGTATAATTTTGTACTTTCCCTCTCTCTCTCTCTCACTCATTGAAAGCATACTCCACTCCAACTTAATATGATATTTAAAACTAAACCGCCTTGAGACACAAATCCAAAATTTTGTCAAAATTTACAGCCGCAACTACTTTCTTTCGTTTGAGAAATAAGATCCTGAAAGAAAAGTCAAAACCGTCAGCCCAATGAGAACTGGGCTATCTTGGTTAACCAAAGTCCAAAGTCACTACGTCTATACTGAGCTCACTTTTCGTCCCCATACGCTGCCAGTTGCCGCAAAAAAAAATATCAAATTCATTCAGATGGCCCAAAAATATAAAGCCATCAGGCAAAATAAAAGCGCAACTCAATAGAGAATGTTTCAGCCAGAAATGGCTTCATCATAAAATCCATACTCTCTCTGTTGTACACATCACTGCAATGCAATTAAGCTACAATGTCGCAAATAAATCCTCACTGCACATCACGACCTCTATCTGCAAGTTAAAAGCAATTTCAACATCCTAACACTACTGATAAACTTTATGGCAGTTCCAGGAGAAAAAAAAATCCCAGCGCCCCATAACCCTCAAGTATAGTAAATGCAACTGGAATGGCAACATCATAACAATAAATTCGCAGGACAATAATTGTGCGGTTGCTTTTATTTTTATTTTTTATTAAACTGGAGGTCACTGCGTCAAAACAATCAACGTTTAACCATCGTAATGCTTTGTATCTTCTTATTTATTTTTTATTCGTTTGCTCCGTTCACCCAGTTTCGTCATTTTATTGCTATATGTGTGCACCGCTCTGTCATTTTATGATCGTCCTTGTTTTCATGCTCTCGCTCTCTGGGTTTTATTTTGAAATATAAATTTTGATAGCCCAAAAATAACCTTCACCTTGCTCCTTAGCCGTAGGCAGTCAGCATTAAACCGAACGTCAGTGTGTGTGAGAGTATACAAAACTAGGACAAACGTAATGAAATAACATATAGGTACATGCTATTCTGTGCATAGTTATGTGATACAGTACTCAGGACACGTTCAGTGTATACCGCAATGGCGGCGAAAAAAACTCAACACAGATGTCAGTGCTTAATTTGAAATCAATAACAAAAGGAACTGAATGGGATTCCTGTAAGCCGAAGGAAAAGTTTTGCGCAACAAGGACATTTCGGTATTGACAAAATTACTGATCAAATGGAAGGAAATGTATCTAAATTATTGTCGTTGTTCCATAATCGGATTAAAATTTTCAGAAATTACTTCCGCTTCTCCGGCAACACTGAAACAAGGTGAGTAAGTACAAAAAGGACCTGCAATCACTCATCCATGCTCAAGTGGATCAGAATTAGACATCCATTCAAGTGAAAGTGAACGACAGATATAGGAGTGCTCGAACGTCGAACACACGTCTATGAGAGGACGAATAATTTTGTTCGTTTTTCCCCATCAAGTCGACAAGTAAAATTTGTTATCCTCATTTGTCGTTATTTCGGTTTCTTTCTATCTTTTCACCCGCCGGCACTATAGTCATTAGATTTAATCATTTATGTGAGAAAAGGCGTCGAAAAAAATAGCACAAATGAAAATCAATTGAAAGGCTGGCCGCCTTGGTTTTGGGGAGGAAAAATTGCGAAGTTTTCTCCTTATTCACCGGGGTCAGGGGGACACCGATCAATTATAATACCTAATTGTTCCCGTGGAGGCAGTCAGATTTTCTTCGCAGATGCACAGTGCTCCTATAGACCGAAACATATATATTCTCGTATTCTTTGTGAAGTAAAAGTTTTTCGGTGAAATTAAAAACGAATTGGGAAGAGCGCCAGAAAGTTTACACAAAAGAAAATGAGGAAAACAAAAATGTAAATACCTTTAGAATATCCTGGAGCGAAATTTCGCCTAAATTAAGAAGATGTGGGAGCGGTAGCGGATCCTGTTGGCGGAATATTTTTGGTTGTTCGAAAGAGATCTAATTGCTAGTGAAGTCCTTTTTATTAGAGTAAAGGCATTTTTTTTTTTGCCGTAATTTGTATGTAAAATTAGTCCTGTGAGGAAGTGTTGTCCTGAGGACAGAAGAGTATTGTACGGAGGGTATAATTATTGGTCTTTTTTTATTGTAGCCGGATGTTAAAACTTTCAAAAATATTAAACTATTCAATAATTATCGAATTCATTTTTTTTTTATTTTTTTTTTTTTTGTAACGTCCTTTTAAGGGAAGATAATTGCATTATCAATTGTGTTTTAGATAAGTCAACAGCTTTAGGCTTTGTTGAGGTTTAAATTAAGTAAAATATGATTGGTGGATATTGTGTAATCCGTTTGCATATTGATTTGTTGTGGGTGTGCTACAAATTAGGCCTTTTCTCAGAGACATTCCATGCGCCTAATTTTTGGAGACCCGCAATAGCATGGGCGTTCGACTCTGGGAACTTATTCCGAATAACTCCCAGTCAGAAGAAAGTAAGCAATTATGAAAATAATTTAATATGAACCCTTTTGTCGTCCAATGTATTATATTTGATATATTTCCGTTAAGTAGGTTGGTTCGTTTAACTAAAAATTGCTTCACAATTTCGAAGATATGCGAATGTGACGCCTCTGAACTAAAATTCTACAACTTCTTAGGGGTAGGTATATTGCATTCCTCTATGGCTATATGAGGCGCTACATCGAACTCGGGGTCTAACTAAGATAGTTATTTGTGAATACGTTACTAAAGTAACTTGGCGGCAACGAATTTAATGCGTTTTGTTTGTTTAACTTCATTTTAGCAGTTTTAATGGCGACACATACCCAGGATGTTGTGTTTGTGCACATCTAGGGCAAGGTACCTATAAGTTTTGTTCTCCTTATTTCATAATAAATTCTAATAAAAAACCGGCCAAGTGAGAGTGTCACTCGTGCGCCGAAAGCTCCGCACGTCTTTAGAGTTGGAAATTGCGAACAAACAACAAACAACAATATGTGTGGATGAGAATGAGTATCCATTGGAAAAGTTCCAATGAGAATGAGTAGAGTTAAGTATTCATTGAAAATTCCAATTGGAATAGATTAAGATAACACACCAATAACGAATGAAAAATGGTTAATAGGAGCGTACTTTATATAGTGATTGTCAGTTTTTTAAAAATATCTTTTAAAATATTGACATTTCCACAAAATAGTCTTCGGCACATTTATAGCTAGGAGTATTATCTACAAAAAAGGTATGTATCCATCTTTCTGTAAATCAAGAAATAAAAAGCTTTTTGTGCGAATGAAAATATTTTTTAACCAAACCACTAATTACCCTAAAACCAGTTGATGTATCGCTACCATTGGTAAATATTTGTCGTTTAACTAGAGGTTATACCGGATGTTGTGTGTAAATTTCAGCCTTTTACGTCAATTAGTTTCTGAGATAGACCGGGTACAAAATTGGTAAAAAGGTTGCGTATACGCCCCCAACTTTAATAAATTGTTTGCACCGAGGAAGCTCATAAGTACAATTAATTCAGCTTGCTTGTGAGTTGTGCAATTAAGAATTTGGATAGTTATTGTTGACATCATTGGACTGGTCTCAGCAACGTACCAGCACAAAATCAACGACCGTTGCTTGAAACGATCGCCACAATTTCTCAGTCAAGTTAGTTAATTTCCTGAAACTGAACCTTCCCTGCAGCTAACAAGAGATGAATAGTATATAAATAAATGCAGTTGTCACTTTACCGTCCACATCTCACATGTGCTATTTGCTAACGGCATTTTTGTGACACTCAGCTCTCTGTGTTACTTTCCTTCCGCTGACATACATATCTCGCTCGCAATAGCACATTATGGTGTGACTATAGAGAATTGGAAAATGAATTGGTGCAGTTGTCTCTATGGTCTAAAATTTCGAAAAATTTAGCCACCCACTTTCTATGGCAAAGGGGATTCAAACATTTCACTCCCTTTACCACCCACCGTTGAGTGTTGTTTTGTACTAGTAGCGCAGAATTTAAATCGCTGTTCGACACTCAGTTTTCGAAACTTCTTCCTACCCATTTCCAAAACTATGTTCACTTAAATGTGTCGATCAATGGGAACCCCTCCTAAGGGATTGAATAAATTTATCCACAAAAATAAATTTCGATTCCAAGATAGAAACGCAATTATGTTCCCGAAATTTGCAATCTGATATCCAATAAACCCGTATGCTACCTACCGTTTGCAGATATATCCCAAAGCAACTTAATAACATATTTTCAGCAAAGGAAAAAAAAATCTCTCATTCCAATTCGTTCCCATTTCGGTGGTAAATTTTCAAAACCAAACACATATGCACCTCTTGGAATACATATTTTCCAGATTTTTCATTTTCCAATCCTCGCCGTGCGCCATCCTTAAATTGGTTTTTATTTTCGCTATCCTGTCACTCACATCCAAACACAAATTCAATTCACTCATCGAAACATCCTTGGAGAATAATTTTTGCAAACAAAAAAAAGGCTCCGCCACAAAAAAATTGAATTTCGTATCAGAATTTACACCGGGTATACACAGCGCAGGAGGCTGGTTGGCACATGAGAGCTGGATTCACGTCTATTCCGCATTGTTTATGTTGCCATTGAATAAGGGATAAAGTAGTACCATACATGGGCATGGGCTCTCAGTTGAAATAATTCCATCAGACAATGGATAGAAAATCTACCATGCAAAAATGGACACCTTCATCATACGGATGACAAATGGGATGTTTTTGTTTCTTTTACGATAGGACTCCCCATACGAATATCTTCGTCTTTTGTCACTTCCAAAAGTGTAGACGCTTCTGTGAATGACACTTCTGACATAAATGGGAACTGAAAACAATCATCATATTGCAAATAAAGCGTAGAGAAGGCAGTTTTTTTGCAACAATCCTACGATTGTCTGATAAGGAAAATAACAATCCGTAATGGAAGGGAATTTTCAAGTTTCATCCTTGAGAAAGCAGCGATGACAAAAGATTGAAACGTTCATGTTGACACATATCCACAAAGAGAATTTGATTTCTTTTCGGCGAAAGGAGACAAGTGAATAAGACTACGATTGTACGGTGAAGATGTAAGCAAATATTCGACGAGATTTAGGTATTGTGGGTGTGTGCGATTTTTTTTTTTTTTTTGATGGGAGCGGGCAGTAATGGATCTTGGGACTTGATGGGATGAGAGACTAAAATCTGTTTCGAAGTGGGGGATGTGTATCCTTTTATGCAAAATATTTAAAATAACTGAGTGGCAGTGGCATTATTCTTAAAATTTAGACTTGAATTATGATTAAGCCTGTCAGGATATGCACCTTACTTTTTCGTAGCACTTAATGATGGTGGCAGAAAAGATGATTCGACTTCGTAGTCGAATGGGGAAGGAATTATATGTACACAAGGACGTCTTCTAGCATGATCTGATTGACTACCATGAATCAGTTCGTAGCAGAAGCTTTAAAAACTATTCACAAGATTCATGAACTGAATTTAAGTATAATGTAGTGACTAATGCATTAAACGTATTAATCATTTAGTTTGTTATTCTCGGAGCCGGAGCAGTGCAGGCCAACATAAAAGTTTTTGCACAAACGATCAATTTACAGTTAGACTTTATTTTTTATTCTTATTTTGTTGAAGCTTTACATTCATTACTCTCAATCGAAGCGAACATAACGATTTTCGTGTTTGGTACCGAGAGACAGAAGTGAGGCAATTTAGAGGCAATTTAGGATCAAAAAAAGTAACAAATTCATTGAGGAACTGCTTAGAATTGATTAAAAAGGTACCAACACTTCGTAAAAAATCTAGGTGTCCAAATAAATTTGTATGAGTGCACAATCACAGCACTGAGAGGGTCTGTTCTTCCTCGTGTTTAGATATAGAGTAGTGTAGTGCAAAGTGCAACTTCGCCTATATCCATTCAACTATGATCAATGCAATAATTATTCAAGACGGAGATATGCACTTCGGTCAAAATTTCAAACCAATATGGCTGTATGCTAAATGGGAAAAAGGGTTTCCTTCAAACTTTGTGTAGACGGTTTTTGTCGTACCGTTTGTGGGGTTATTTGAAAACCGAATGCTATAAAATATGGATCAAATGGATGGTGAATTTAAGTTGCTGAGTTTTCCTATTATTTTGTCACGATAAATATTCGCAAAACACACATTTGTTAATTTACAAGTATAGATTGAAACAAAGTAGAAAATGCAATGCATTTGTATGGTCTTAGCGTATTGGTTGTCCCACCGATTGTGTCGTACATATGTTGCTGATAAACTTTATGTTCGCTTTTCTGGTACCTATCATTATTATGCTCAAATCTGTGTCAAAGTTTTTAAATGGCAGGTCTGAAAAAGGGTAAGAGAACCAGTTTCCATTTGAGTGCACGCACTCTCGTTGATGTAATTATTTATCTGACTTAAATTAAAAAAAAAAAAAAAATAGATAGTCGGCGCAATAGGTCCGTAGGGACCCTAGGCCTAGCTTCTCAGAACCATTCCTTTTGTGTGAGTTTTTCATTTTTGGAACGAAAGGAACGGATCTACAATTTTATGCCGAGCCAAAACGGCTATTGGAGAAGCTCTATCAAGGCAGTTATGCTGCCAGATGTTTGTTAGTTAGAATTTGGGTTTTTTTTTTTCGGGATTCGAACCTGGACCCTTCGCTTAGTAGTCCAACACACTAACCACTAATCTATTGCGCCGACTTAAATTGGCTGCGAAAGGAATTGCATGGAGGAAATATTATTTTTCTGAGTTTTATTAAATACAAGAAAATTAAAATCCCTCAGATAAATCCAATTCCAATGATTTACCACCCAACCTAGCAATGAATGAGAAAGTTTCTTGCGACTCAGTCTTGCGTTCCTTATTATTTTTCTTTCAAATCGAACTTTCTTATTGAATTGAGTTGTAAGTTTCTATAAAGTTTATCTTTCTTAAAAATATTTCAATTATACAGCAAACTGCATATTTAATTATGTCATGTTTTCCCTTGTAGTCCTAAGGATTATGCAGCCTCTACTGAAAGGTAGAAAGCAAGACTTTCTTCTTATGGCTCATATGCAAACTCGTAAGTTTCCATTATATTTTATACAATTATTAGTTTTATTATACTTTATTGCTCATTAAAAACGAAAAGATTTATTTTTTGCCAATAAACATAACTACTCTAACAATGATTGATAACTGAATCGAATTAATGACTTTCCCAAGGACCAGGTTCCCTTTGCAGATTATGAAACCGATGACCGAATAGTTCCAATTCGGCAATAGTGCAGACGAATCAGCATATCTGAACAATTTATCGCCGAACTACGCAAAGCAATGATTTTCGCATTATTCGCAACACCTCTTCCGATAGTCAAAATCAAAAGTTCGCTGCCAAAATTCGTGACCACCAATCCAAAGTGAACCACACCCTTAGGTATTATGTTAACTGCAGTTTCCAAAACTAACATCCCTTGGATTGCTTCCAACAAAAAAAATCCATTTGGCATCGCAATCGCTCTCGTTACTACAGCGTTTCAACTTTTGCCACCCTCCGATGCCAAAATCCCATCAAAATAAAATCACACAATTTACTTTATCATCAAAAAAAAAAAAAAAATCAGAACCCAAATCAGAAACTATTTTCGTAAAACGAAAAAATATCTTTCACATCATCATCTTGATTCGTCGTCAGTGTTGGCTCATATAGGCGCCACGCGGGGATACCCCTCAAATATTATTTTTTATTCCACACCAATATACACAAGTTGAAATGCCAAGAAAAACCAAAGAGGAAACGGATAAAACCAATTCCAGACATAAGAGGGAGCCATCTGTAGATGAAGAAAAAAAAAACTAACCCTGCCACATGTCCTTATCAGTCAGTAAAAATCACAAACACGTTCGTTTATCGCCACTGTCTGCCATATTGCTGCTCTGCTGCTGTCACCTCACACAACTACACCAAGGATACAGATTATTCCCTGCTCGCAAAACTAACATTTGTACTTTATTCCATCTTAGTTTCCAACTAGATCTTCTGGGCATACAAACCTTAAATTGAACTTGGCACAAGGAAATTTTTGTGAATTTTGCTTAACCAAAGAAATCGAAAAAAAAGAAGGAAAATTCTATACATCAAGGAGGACATTGGTAAGATAATTTGGTTGGCGCCTTTTCCTTCTCTATTTGATTGTTTATTTGTTTCGTGTTCCTCGCAAGAGGGTGGCAACATGTTTGTTAAAGAAACACCCTCTGCTCGGGTGAATGTCCTTCTTTTTTGAAAACACATATTTTGGAAAAGATATTTCGAATTGAATTTCATTATTGACAGACGTTAAACGCTTTCAAAGCGGCGTGGCGCAGCGACAGGAGTGGAATTTAGATGGCAACTACGAAAAGGAGTGGAAGGAGGTTTACACAAGTGATTGCCACGATTTGGAATACTTAATTCAATTCATATGCTAATGGGTGTAATTTATGCGATTGGCAAAAAAAAAAATCCGCATAATCGAACAGCAAATAAGGAAGCAAGAGGGAAGGATTCCACGGCTGATCCAATCCCAATAGAATTCTTGAAATTATGAGAGGCAACAAGAGGGCGTTGCATGGCGGAATATATTTTCGCAAATCGATTAAGTACACTTAGTCCCAAAGGTAAAGGAATCTTTGTGAGATGATAGGTCTGGGGTCCTCTATGTGCTTGTTTCGCTAACTATTAATTTATTTTATAATGGGATACTACACATAACTGGAAGCTCCATCCAGATATTGATCAGTGAAAGTGTGTTCTAGAAAGTGTTTCCTTTATCAGTCATAGTTCTATCTGTGTACCACTTAATGGAGTAGTTTCCCAGTCAAAAAACCACTCCAAGCTCCCCTATTGCTGAGCTACGTAAGACAACAAACCTCGAATAAACTGCCTGAGCAAGCAGATGTGACTGAGGTTGCAAATGTGTAACTCCTCGTAGGGTTGTTAAATCGTGGGACTTATCACTTTTTGTGGGATTTTCGATGTCGAAGCACGAAATCGTGGGATTTTTAGGAATCAAGCAAAAAACATTCAAACTATAAGTTTTTGCTGCAATTTCATCAAAACATCTACATTTTACCATGAAAAAGAGGCCGTACAAAAATGCTCTGTAAAATGTCTTTTATGTAAAATTTTTAGTACAACAGAAATAGTCATAGTTATGTCAAAATCTGCGATTTTAATACTAAAGTAAATTCAATATTATTTTTCTTCCGTGTGATAAAAATTTTACTTTAAAAATTAGAAATTTTCACAAAAAGAAATCGAGCAATTTTTAAGGGAATTTTAGTACGGTGAAATGGGAGAAATATGGGAAAAATGACTACGCTTCGTGGGATAAATGAAGAGAGAGTCTTAACTACACTGATCTTCTCGTAAGAATAAAATCAACAACAGATACAAAAAAGAAGGTAGGATAGTGCTGCTTTTACAAGCAAAGCCAACAATACAATTTGAGTAGCTACGGCAATTGGAAAATAATTACGGACTGCTAAGGTCAAAAATTGCACCAAAAGTGACACCAAAATGTGAAGGAGTTGCACTTCTATTATTTGTTAAATGCCAGTGGAAATAGAAAATTCCAAATGACTTCAAAACCAATTAACATTCTGTTTGCATTTAAATGTCACATGTTTCGAGCCAACATCGTTCGAAAAATGTATTGCGACACAATTTTGAATTAATGTCGCGCTCGAAGTACAACTTTCTTTAACCGACTGTGGTAGATAAAGGCAAAACAAATACCTACTTTCCTCGAATATGCTCTGAATGGACTCGCATTCGCAATTCGAAAAGACAAATTGAATGGGACTGCTGTTCTAAATCACTCTAAAGAGTCCTTATTATTTTCACCTCGCTCAGGGCAACAACCATTATTGCCGTTGCAAGAAAGCCGAAATAAAAAAACCACATACACTGTCATGTGGGCATTTAGATAATTGTTACAAAATGTAAATAACCAGTACAATGAGAGTGCATCTGCATGCTCTAATAATTTCACTGAAAAATTCTCTCCCTCACAAAAATGACCCCCTAATGGAAAAAAACAAGCAATCTGCACAATAATAGGACTCCATCCTTTTTGCGTTTCAACTACCCATTCTGAGAGGTTTATACCTCCCCTGGCTGAATGAAAAGCAAACAAACAGACACCAAATACAGTCTGTACAAAAAAAATTACAAAAATAGGACACAATACCTATTGCTAATAGATACGAGTTCTACAACATCTTTTAGATTAAATGCTACCTTCTCTGACAAAGAAATGGATAATACTTACCTTCGAGTCGCATTGCTTTTTACGACTACGACGGTTCCCTATCGATTCTCGACCCTTAAAGCCATTCATTATTATCATCTGCGTATGGAGACAATTTTGTATCCCATCTTTCAATAGGAGATAAATCTAAATATGGTCTGTATCCACAGTGATGCCTCTATGTGGGCCTTATGCAATCGATTTGGGAGAAGAACAAAATAAGGAAACTCAATTATTGGGAATCACCGCACAAGATTGTGTACATCGATTTATAAGTGAGGTACGGAAACCTCATTGTAGGTACTCATAGATAGCCTAAGCCAAAGGTAATAATGCAGGAAAATTGAATTGAAGCGAATGAATGGAATGTAAATTGGGAGCAACCGATTTTTAATGATATTTTTTTTCATGCTGCCCTTACATGGTTACTATTCGGTGCTGGTTTTGGGTTTTTTTCTGTAGATGATCGTTTGATTCGAATTGAAATAGAATTCAATAATAAGGGTTCATACCCCAGAGGATGGCTGTTGGTAGTTTTCCTATCTTTTTATTTTATTTATAAATGTAAATACATTATACATTTGTGCGTGCGTATTTTTTTTGCATTAATTAAAATCGATTGAGTGGGGTTTTTTTGTTGAGAAAGAAATATTTTTGTTTTCTCTAGGGTATGCGGATGGGATATTGTGCTACAATATCTTTTGATGAACACATTTGGTTGCATAATCTTTTATTGTTATTTGTTTCTCTCTTACAAATTGAAATTATTTGTTTCACTGGGAGAAAGTATTTCAGCAGGATGTACACTAACCTGTGTCTACTTTGATTGACAATTCAAAATTGTATAAGAATATGTAGGTGTAAGTTTAGAATGTTGTCTAAAAATCACATTGTTATATAGAAAGACAGTCCGCGATACTAATAATCATATCTAGAGTCCAATGCCAGTTTTCTGTAATTATCACATCAATATTTATCAATAAAACAATATCAATTGAAACAAAATGTTCCTAAGGTTTCGAAGTGAAAATTTATCACATGTGTGACAGAACATTGGCTCAGTCTAGATTTTACGAACTCGCAATGGCAAAATTTTCCGTATAAGATTACCCACTGTGAACTACAAAATGTTAAGTGGGAAAGTTAAAGGCGGTAGTTAGAAGGGGAGGAACGTGTATTGGAATGAAATTAGAATTAGCTGGTTTTACTTATTTTACAGTCTGACTTGGGTAAGTACTCTAAAAACTGGTAGCTTACTTACGCAGTTTTCCCCGGCTTAATATATAAGACCATACATAACACAGCTGAAAACTGGATTTGTAAAACACCTAAAAAGAAATGAACAATTACGGATATTCCAACACTGCAGTGTGTGTATTATTCAGTCTATGGATCGTTGTTTTACTTCACATAATTTCAGCAGCAATATCCTCATCTATAAAAAGAATTAAATCCATAGAAAAGGTAATTCGAAGAACATCGATTGGAGCGCGATCTGTTGCGGTCGGATTGAAGCAAAATGTTTACATAATGAACAAGCTCGAAGCAGTGCAAGTCAATCATTAATGTGAAAGGACTATAAAATTGCCTTCCTATGTGGAAGACATTGACATAGGAGTTTGATGTTTTCTCACAAAATCGCACCCTCTCTTCGTCACCACAAAATATTGGTTTGTGTAAAAACTGAGTATTTCGACGGCGATGTAGCTGACATTGTGTACTGCTTCAGTAGTTTAAAAGCTTCACTAGATCCCTATAGCAATACACTAATCATAAAAAAATTAGAGGCCAAATAATAATTAAACAACATCAACAAGAGCGCGATCTGTTGCGGTAAGCCTGAACTGATCAAATGTTTTTGACGCAAAAGCGGTTCCTCTGCGCATATAATTTCAAATTCAACCAACTCAATTATAATTTCTATTAAAAATCTTCACAAGAAACACGCGTATATTTGTAAAAATTACTAATCATAATAATAATAATTAGTGAGCCCTCTGTGCGTCAAGAGCAAAAGTATATGGTTTGTGCATGAGATAAACAAAATGCACGTGTTACCATTATATCTTCAATTTAACTGGAACTGAAGGAGCCACCTAGTTCTTTTGGTTGACTATTCTTCAAGTAGTGTGTTCGAATCTTTCTAGATTGTACGCAAACTTAACTATACATGATTTGTTACCAACGTTAGCATTTTCAAAATTTGATCAACCAAATATATTCGACACCCCGAATATCAGCTAAGTCTTCAGCGCTTGTCCCTTAATATGAGCACACAATAGGTTCGGCACAACCCACCAATATTATGCAGTTAACAGTTAAATTCTTTCTACCGCATTTGTCAAAATAATCCACCTCCAAGTCAATAGTTGTACTTATTTGGTGCACGTGCAAAATAACCAACAGAAGCGTGTGTGTTTATAAATATGTATGTGCTGCATTGAGTTTGCATATCGTCATTCCCAAGAGAAATTTTATACCAAATACACCTACCAGTGAATGCCATATAGAGAGAATTAAAGTATTAGGTACGGTTTTTGTGTGCATAATCGATATATCTAGAAAATAACTTGTATTAAATTAAGTAACAGAAAACAAATGGATATAGGACATTGAAAAGTACGTCCGGCCGTGTGAGGTATATTATAAAATTAATTAATTTATTATAATGTCAAAGACAAAAGACAGAAGGGATAAAGCTTAAATACTGAGCTCTCCTCTGCGATCAAACATTTTTACATTTTAACTTCAGAGATTGCAAGCAAGCTCCTTAATGCGAGGCAGTTATGCTGCGACAATAGACAAAAGTTTTGGTCGAGAATTGTTGACTTGAAAGATTGATTGCTCTGTAGAAACTTGTTGGAATGGGAAAGCTTATTACGTCTTTCACTGTAAGTAATAAGTAATTTCTGTTTTGTTCTTTAATGATTTTATTAATAATATACCTCCAATTTCGCTCAGACATTCAACTTATTTGAACAGTGGGCGGTTGTTAAAAACAAACCCCAGACCTTATTCGTAAAGATTGGCGGCCATCATAAAATGCTATCATTTTCAATTAGGAATATGACTTCAAGATCTATTATAGGGTAGGTGGGATTTGTCCCGAAAATAATGCAGATGCTCACTTATGCTAATAATTATCAGCTGTTCGTTGAAAATGTTAGCCCCTCTGCACCTGAGTCAGTCAGAATGCATGCAGAAAAGTTTGCCCATCTATGCGGCAACAGCAAAAGGCTGTGGTTTGGATATGAACTAGACACAATGATAGTACCTACTGCAAATGGTATTAATGGTTTATATATATATTTATGATATTAATGGTTTAATCCTGTGTGATCACCTCACAAGTTGCCTAGACCAATATATCTTTAAATTGACTAATTAACATAAATTTAAAAAATTAAGAAACTTTTACTAAAGCGAAAAGCAAACTTTATTTTGTACATGTAAACACAAATCTCACGTTTATTATAAGAAATAGAAAAGACCATATGACAAAAGCAATAGACCGATCTTAATTTCGAGGCATCGGCGCCGACTACAAACCTATAGCAAAAGGTTACATTCGATCAAAAAATAAATTTTGTACGTATTGTACAGTTCAAACCTTCAAGACAAAGCTAACTTATTTAAACTAACGTATAAGTTTAAATAAATATTTACTAGGGATGACCTAGCAAAAAAACTACGCCTTAGTCGCTAAGACCCGTTTGCTGATACTACTCATAGTGATTTAAGTTCCTCTTAAAATCTTATGTGACAGTTTATGACATAGAAAAAGTAGGGTATTTAAGGAGAACTTAAATCGCTATGAGTAGAGTCAGCAAACGGGCCCAAATGATACACTTGCTGTTAAAATAGTAAGATCCATTATCTCGGAATTCTTGAACAGACTGCAGCAACTAGCCCCTAGAAACTACGGAAAATTACCTATCTCTGTTTTACCAGTGTACAACAGAAGCGCTATTGCTTTCCTTTTTCTTTTTTTTTGGCTGTCGCTGCTTAAACTCCTTATAAGGTAGAGTTCCAGATGTACCATGAAACAATAGTGACAAAAATAGGTTATCGGAGAGGCACGTTTGTCATAATATATTTAATGTGGACAGCAAAAAAATTCACAGATACTTGTAACATCTTCGTATCCCCATCATGATAAATAGCTATAGAAGGCGTCGAATTTTTGGATATATAGGATTTGAGTATGCATCGCATGAACTGGACCAAATAGCAGGAAACCCACCCAAATTGAAGCTACAACATAATCTATTCCAAAAACTGTTTTAAAAGCACATAAAGCGCAGCAAAGCATCTCTCGGCTGGTATTAAAATTTTCCAATTTTTGGCGTGTTTTCAAAATTCATTTCAATCGCTTCAATTAAACAAATTTTGAGCTTAAATGGCCTCTCTTTAGTATCAAACCAAGTTTCCCCATGCATTTTAGCCAAATCAGAGTTAAATTCCCAAGACAAAATAATATCTCCGTTGGGCGCCAGTTAATATTTATCGCATATCAACAGCTTCCCATTCCTGTTCAAAATTAAAGACACCACGACGACCACGTGACATACTTGCACAACAATCAACAATCAATATGCGCCACAGCATCACATCCAAATCATCCACACATTGCTTATAACAATTGAAAACAAAAAACTAAAACAAATTATAAAAACAAGAAAAAAAACTCTACCCAGTGAAGGAACAAAACAAAACCAACGAAATAAAAATAAATGGTGAACTTGTGAGAACGTATATATGTGAGTATGCAACGATGCAATCAGCCCGGGCGCCAATTTTTCATTTTCTTTTTCAATTTTGTTTTAGTTTTTTTTTTTATTTTTTTTATTACAGTGAACTACGAGTGAAATTGAGAAAAGACGTGTTGGAAAAATTCCAAATGCATAAGAAAAAAAAAAGACAAAAACAATACAAACACAAGGATAAAGGATATCTTGTTGTTCAATTCAAAAGCATCACTATCAGCGTTAGCAGAATCTTGAAGGCAGATTTCACAGTGTAAGATAAAAGGTATATGAATAAAATACAGTATCTAGGAAACACACCTTAATTCCAAAGAATTATTCTTCGTTTGGTAAATTACGAGGCTGACGCATATTTCAGGATGGAAAAGTATACAATTTGTCACTGTTATCCTTTTCTTTTTCGTATTTATACACAAACAATAAGTATTTCTTTTATTTTTACAATTCACGCAAACAGATGCTGGGTGGGAATATTTCCAAATTTCAGCATCAACAAAATCTTGATTGCAAATCACTCCCACAGAAGATATCCTATTTTCGCGACGACAGATATCATCATTCGAACGACAGGGAAACGACGCAGTAATCGAAATTGGTATTCACGACAAAACTTAATGACACACTAATCCGCCATTTCGAGTACGGTAGCGCAACAAAAACAATAAAAGAAAAGAAAACGGAAAAATGATCCTCTTTCTTATGCTGTTTGGTTAGATTTGTTTCCTTTATTTCTGTTCTTTTTTTTTTTTTTTTTCTTCTCTATTCCGCCGAAGCTTAGATACGCTCTGAAAATACCACGACCGTATGACGCCCGTATACAAGTAAGACTGAAGAAAATCGCTCGCTGCAGAAGCAAACCACATCGAACATCCAGATTTTTGGGGGGACACTCTCCACGCTGGGATGACACACAGAAAATGTGAGAGAAATGTGTGTCGTTCTCTCCCGATGGATGGATGTTGTGGTGAAATCGAGTATACTTCGGCTAAGAGAAATCTGATTCTGTATTTTTTTTTTCTTTTTCCACAATAGGATGCGGAGATTCTCTTTTGGCTGAACAACAAAATATCCTTCCACCCTCCGCACCATTGAAAAGAGCATCCCCACAAGGTGGCATTCTCTTGGGTGAAACGCCCCCATCGTCAGACCACAGAGAGAGAGAGAAAGAGAGAGAGTGATGCTACGCAAAATCTCCCAAACTCACCTCGCAACAACACGCCACAGCATCAACAGCAGGCATCACGTAGGGCGACATCTAGCGGGAACTTGACAATACCTCCTTATCAGTTGATAGATAGGTGATGGAAAAAAGAACTCTATTTGGAATGGACGGCATAAAAATGAGATGGAATTGTCCTTCCAGGACATGCGCGATTTATAATTTATTTTTCCCAGCCACAACTAAGTGCAACAATAGAATGGGTTTCAATTGGATGTGCGATAGGAAAAGGACATTCGATTGATTACTCTTTTAATCCATAGAAGAGCCTCTTTTCCGCCATCGAAGGGATCAGTGGTTTCGAGATTTTTTATTCATTCGCTTGTATTTGTTTAGTAACAAGAAGCAGCAAAAGCGAGGGAGAGATTTCCCGGTAGGATTAGTTCTAATTTAAGTTGTTTATACCACTTGAATGCAAATCATCACGCACAGACGACAAACACATGTTATTAATTCCTTTATCACGATGGGTGTAACAAATGGCATCCCTTTTGTATATACGAGTACCACACCGAGTCTCGGAACGCACCACCATTAGACCTGACTAGCTACCCCCATCATAAAATATGTACGTGTGTAAACAGATGTAACGGAGTTACAAATTGTTAAAGCGATACATACGCATTAGAAGGCTTAATGGGCTAAGGTAGCTGGGCCTACCCCCACTACCCAATTATGTATCTCCTCCAGCAGAGTCGCTAATGAACTACTGTAGTCTCTCAACAGCGTTAGTGGTTGGGAATGTGAGGGCTTTTTCCTGCGACTTTATAGGGAGACACGATGAGAGTGTACCATGGCAGTAGCTTGTTTGACTGATGGGCGGGTGGGGGTAAGACAAATTTGCTGGCTCTGTTTATTTTTACAGGCTCCGCTTCCGCGTTCCGTATGTGAGTGTTTTCATTTCGTGAATAGAGTCCTATGAAGTTTGCTGCTTAGTTTACACGACAAATAACAGGAGAAACGTTAAAAGAACGCCAGGACCACCAACTGGGTGGTGTGGCTTTACTGTTATTTGGCTCTTCAAAGTAAATTATATGAGATTCCGTGCTGATTAGTGCTTTTTGTGTGGCTTTGTCAAGTGCTCGGTTGCATTATGAGGTCGGGGAAGTGTTTCATTATATGGATGATTAGGCAGGTGAAATATTTTGCAGTTTCGAAGGAATTGATTGAATCTCAGTGGATAGGAGGGAAAAGTTGTCAAATTTATGTCAGGTATTGGGGAAATAGGTTTAGGTTGGAAGGACTCACGAAGTGTTGTCAGTTTTTCCATGCGACTCTTGTTCTTTTCGTGCGTAGAAGGATGCATTCATTTGTGCTACCGATTGCGGCGCTGTTTGAAAACCGATTTTTATGAAATTTGGACTAAACGAAAGTTGGATTTACGGAGGTGAATTGTCGTTCTTTTTTTCGTCACAAACGATAAGTTATCTCCATTTCCAATATTTTGTTATGCATCTTAGCCGAAGCCTAAGAGAAGTTATTTAACTATTCCCCAGAATGCGGTCAAATGTGTGTCCCTTGATTTTCCTAGTACAGATAAATGTCAAAGCAATATGAGCACTCAAATGAGAACTTAGTGTGTCCGTTGTTGACAACATATGTCATAAGGTTTCCAATTTTCGAGTAGTTTTTCGAGCAAACGGGGGTCGTGCATCGCAAGCGCATAAACTTATGTGTAAATAGGCGAAGGGAAATAGTTAAGGACCACTTTCGCTGCCTTAACCAGAACTTATTCGCTGGATTTTTTTTATTGGCAAGATTGTGCAGAGATGTAATGCTGTGTGTAATTTGTTTTCCAATATTTTGCATTTAAACCAGGTTAAAAAAATGGAAGAAGTTATTCGATCAAAATCAATAGAGCTGTTTTTGTAAAATTATACTGACAAATTAGTAACACAACTGCAAGGTTTACTTTGACAAAAACTAATGCTTAACTATAAAGGTGAAAACTGAGAGTTTTTAAAGTTTTATCCCAATCGAAAATGGAATTTTCGAGACATGAGCAGTTTCTAAGATTCGCGTTTTCGGTGAGTGCTTCGAATTGAAAAGTAAGGAAAAGTTTTTGAAAATTTCAATTTTACTCTGAGCTTGCATTTTGTTCTAAATCGCTGTGCGTTTTTAGGTTAGCTATAAAAAGAGTTTGTAAAATATATTTTTTCAAAAATGTATTGTACGATAATTTTGAGAAAAACTGAGTTTGCTATCAAGTTTGAAATGACTATATTACCTTAGCAAAGAATTTTCATTACAATCGTAAGGACCGTTTTTGAGATAAGTCAGATTTTCAAATATACCAATATTCGATTTTTTTTAGCGAAAAACTGACAACTATATTAACTCAACCTATTTAAGCTCAAATATCAAGTGTGCCAAAGTGTGAGTACAAACTTCTGGGCCAAACATTGCATCCTTAAACTAGGACAAGCTTTGGATCTCCATGTAAAATTCATTCCCATGCGAATAGCACCCTCAAGGATGCAGTCCTGATTTATCGACTGGAATTCATGAGGTAATATCCGAAATTATATTCACCACAAGCATAAAATAGTGCAATGTTTTAAATTCCAATGTTGATTGCCACCAGGCCTTGGAAAAATCCCACACAATCCATTGTTACTGGACTATGTGACTAATTACGATAATTATTCCATCTGTTCTGCACAGCCACCCCATGTTTCAAAAGCAAATAGTTACACCCACCATACACCTACAAATTAGTTTTAGTATACACAATTAATTCATAAATAGGTAATCAGTCATTCACAGTACAATGACCATATCCGTCCGTGATGGGTGGGAAAACCAAATAAATTTTAATTAAATTTAATCGCTAATAAAACAAATCATTGTGTCCATAATACTGCACGTTAATTTAGGAACATCATACAAAATATCGCACACATGATAACAGAAAAATTGCATTTCCTGTTTAATTAATGCTTTATTTTAGTCACTTGCCTGGTAGGTTCGTCACACTCATTAAACCCCTCTACATCACTTCTTTTTGTGAAAGCCCATTGATGGCAATTCCAATCACATGCTAATTAAGTTCGCGCCCACAGACACACTCTCGGTCACCCACAGGGGCGTCATTTAAAGAGCAGGTCCTTTCGCAATAATTACCGCGTACATCAATTTATTTTTAAGCCGATAATGCGACAATTTTGTGAAAATATTCTGTTAAAGAGGCACAAACACACACACTTCCCGGTCAAGGGTGACGTAAATGCTACTGCGATATCCTTGAAGTACCACCTGCTAATATGTTGAGTTAATTATCCCCGACAGCAAGGTCGGTCTTAATTAACCCATTAAAACAATGAAAATTAACGATGCGCAGCGATACTTTATTGTTTGCAGGGGTTGCTATTTCAGAGAGAGAGAGAGAGAGAGTGAATACTGAATACACTTTAGTTGGAAGGATTTGTCGGCTTCTGACCCTGTTAATGGAGTTGAAAATGGTCAACATGTTACCATTTGCTGGAAAGTTAGAACGTACAACTGTACTTACCGAGATTCTGATAAAGAGACTGATAGATTTAATGGACTTACCTGAAAGAGAAGAGAAAAAAAAAAACAAGTTAGATGAGAATACTTTTAAATTTACATGCAACTTTAGCATATCAGCTGCGATTGAATAGTTCATTTACACTCGCATTCCGCATGTGTGCCTCCGGCAAACTTTTTTAATTAGTCCTACGTATTCCCCTTCAGAACTAACTTTTCCATTGACTTTACCTCAAAAGAGTTTTCAATTAAAAAAGTACCTGCCATCGGCACATATAATTCCCTAACGACAAGGCTAACTTGACGTTTACTCGTTTTCCCCCACTTGAGGGATATCTGCAAAGTTAACAACTAGAATAGTTATTTCATGTTAGTGAAGATTTCTAATTGAAGTCCTGTCAAATGGGGGGTTGTTTTGTTCCGATTTTTTTGTGTGCTCGCGTGGTTCGAAATAGGATATAACGGTTGCGGAACATTGCACCAAAATAGGTGTTTTTCTTTTTTAGTCCAGAGCTGAGCACTGAAATGATCTCGAGCGTTATGAGCGTGCTCTGATCATGCTCTGAACGAAAAAAAGGAACAGAAATCAGGGTTCTGGTGTGTGAGAGCTAAAAAAGAAACACGAACAGTTCAGGTTCTGCTCTGAACGAAAAAAGAAAAATGCCTAATGACATCTCTTTTGAATTCGATAATACTCTATTACGAAATGTAACTTTATGAATGCCTAAAGAAAGATTTCAGACACAAGAAACGATAACGCGTCAATTTCAGTAATGTTAAAGCATTATAAGTCGCCAGAGGATACTGGCGAGGGTCTAACCGATACCGTCACCAACCTATCTATCCAAAGGCATACTGTCGACCGGTCACCTCCGTCTTGACCAACGACATTAAACCTTAAGCAAGGTATACAACGAACGGCCCCATCTACTAATCACCGATTCTGGCGCAAACCGGTTTGCGTCATCTTTTGACGAAGTATCGGAGGATTATAAGCGAGGGCACACTCTTTCGGTCACCTGTCGTCTGAAGACATATCGTCCATTAGTTATCCTCATTCTCATCTCTTCAATTGAGTTGTCTGAGGATTAGAGGCGAGTGGAAGACAGTTTAGGTCATCCTTCCCCCATCCGAGGATAAACCACGCAGATTCTCTCGACAAGACGCAGGATAAAGCGTAAAGACAGCAATTTTCACTCTCAGTTAATCGAGTGTTTCTTTCAAAAACTTGGCCCAACACTTTGCCATCTCATCAGCCATCCAATACATTGTCGCTCCTGATTGTATTCAAATTCTCCCTTTCGCTTGGCTCCAACAGAGAAATCGACATGCAGTGCTTTCAATGTGCGCCCATAACCCCAAAACAGAACCACGATCAAGAACAATCGTTGATGATAGTTTTCGATTTGATGAAGTAGTTTATGTTTGATATTCGTCTGTAGCTCAGCTTGATTGATAGCTTAAAATATCCAAGAAAGTGTTCACTCGCCTCCCTTAACATTCTTTCGTTTTTGTATTGATAAAGTATTATTTGTGTAGTGGCAAGTTAAAGGTATTGAAGTCGTGGAAAAAATACACTTTGGTCAAACCCGCCCCCAAAAAGGAGGCGTGCCAATAGTTTTCTATATAAAAATGTCTAGGGGTTTATGGTTAGGAATGGCCCCTTTAAATGTGGGATCTAAATATATCAAAAGCAGCTGAGAAATAGCACTTAACAACTCGGCCTGAGTGGAACTAAAGGTACCACCTAAAGCTGATTTCATTAATCACATCCTTGGAAGTTGGCTGATTTGAAATAAAATATGGCGTCCCTAGCCATATTTCTCAAAAATACTAGCTCTACATATGGTTGGGTCAAAAAGGATAACAAAACACTTACCGCACAGACAGAAAGATGTGGTATGTGTGCAAGACATCCTGTGGGTGGGGCTCAGGTACACTTGGATCAATATAACAACTGTCCTCTACCGGTACCTTTATGAGTTGCCACTAAAGGGGTGGCTGATGATAGGTTGCGATAGATCGAGAGCTATGGACGTTCAACTAAAGCGTCTTCCATCTACGACTCTTTCAATAAATATAAGTTGTATGGCAAAATTCACAGTAATTGGTGTTCCAACAAAATCACAATCAGCTTCAGCCTCTCTTTCTACAGTGTAGTCTCTTTTAAACAACTTATCGTCATACAAATTATACATCTTTCATGTAATTCAGATTCAAAAATATAGCAGCAACAATAAATATCGCTCCTTACTGAGCTGCTATTTTTCCCCTTTAAGTGCCCTTTTAATTGAAATTTAAAAATAGGTAACTTTAGAAATAATCACTGCTCTGTGGCGCTCAATACATCCTCTTCCGTCTGCCCTCTTCAATTGGTAAACTCTGTCCGCTACTACCCCCACAACCACGAAGGAAATAGTAAGTAAAATTAAATTATTTTCCAATTCCCATAATTCGAAGGACATTTATAGCGTTACTCCTCCGACGAATCTTTGAATCGAATAAACAAGTTCTCACTTCGACACACTAAAAAAAAAGTCCCCTTAATCAATTTTTAATCACAGGGAAAATAGCTACAAACCAAAACAACCCCTTCGATCAGTTTGGAATCCCTTTTTCCGGTTTTACTGCGCCCTCCCGCTGCTATAGTAGGTATAGCGAACAAAAGTTGACAATAACAATACCGTCAAATAAGTTGTAGAAAAGTTGGAGTCCTCGACCATTCCGATTTTATCCCACAGCTTTAGCGTCTACTGTATTACGTTTGGTCCTTCGATTCGCATCAATAAAACCTTCGCCGAAGAACTCACTCCACACCCATTCTCACATACATTTATGCATTTGTTAGAGGGTCAAAAGGGAGTAGCTAGAGGATACAGATGCTGCTCGCTCCCCATCTCTAGTTACGTGAAGAATAAGCACCCAGAGAGAAGCTTAAAGGGGTCGTCCAGCGTAAAGTTTATTGTGCATCCTTGGGCTGGCTTAATTGTAAAGCCATTAGACGATGAGTTCCCTTCGCAGAGATAAGAAATTATAGACACACTGCTGCACATAAATATATACAAAGCATTCACAATGTGATTTATAAAGGCAATGGAAATCGAGTGTTGTACGAATGGGGAGGGTACAGGGTGACCGGGAGCGGATGAAGAGAATTTCAGATGGAAGTATACTGTCATTCTGTATATACCTGACTGTTGTGTCCTTTTACAATTCTAATTAAATCGAGATTAGGGCGAATGGGGGCATCGACATAAAATTTCATTTCAAGATTCAATGCGATGAACGCTACTGGAAGAGTGCACAGTCGCCGATGAAAATACTCATCTGTTCGTGAGTAGAGATGAACTTCGGTGCATCTTTCAATCACTTAAAAACAAAAAGTCGGCGGGAGTGGACGGTATCCCAAACGTCGTATTAAGACACCTGCCGCTAGAGGCGATAGATATCTTCGCCACGCTATTTAACAATGCGCTGAATAATGCATATTATCCGGAGCAGTGGAAAATAGCGGTGGTACACCCTATCCCGAAAAAGGATAAAGATAGGACGAACCCTGCTAATCTCCGGTCAATTAGTTTGCTTCCGAATGTTAGCAAGGTATTCGAGAAAGTCGTCAATAGATCTCTTTTGAAATGGGTTGAGGAAAATAAGATCATTCCGGACAACCAGTTTGGCTTCAGAGCGGGGCATGACACTATTCATGCCGCGTCGAAACTGGTTTCCGACATTCAGTGGAATAAGAGTAAGAAGCAATGCACGGGTGCCTGTCTGGTCGACTTTGAGAAGGCATTTGATACCGTATGGCTGGAGGGGCTCTTCTATAAGCTGACCAGATTGGGCATTCAAAAACCTTTGCTGTATTTGATATATGACATGCTTATGGGAAAGAAGTTCGTTGTCAAAGCTGGCAACGTGACTTCGAGCAGGGTTTTTGAAATTAAAAACGGCTTACAACAGGGAGCAGTGAATTCTCCGGTCCTGTTTAATATTTACACAAGTGATCTGGTGGGTTCCCTCAGACATGCTATAGCGTACGCGGACGATTTAGTGGCGTACAGGTCAGGACCAAAAATCGAGGTCATTAACATCCTTCTGCAACGTGACTTCGAGCAAATTAAGAGGTATTGCGACGATTGGAAGTTGAAAATCAATTTCCAAAAATCGGAAACAATACTGTTCAGAACAACATTGGCTGGGGCCTCTGGGGATACCAGAAAAAACTGGAGAAAATTAACAATTATTGGACAGCAGGGGCGACCATTGGCGGTGAAAAACGTGGTCCGGTATCTTGGCATCTGGCTCGACCAGTATCTGTATTTTGACAAACATATAGATGCTTGCCTTGCTGGGGCTAAGAGGGCCTACGCGCTGACAAGGAGACTGTTTCGCAGCAGTCAACTTGATTCCAGGGTGAAGGTCATTTGCTACGTGGCCCTTATAAGGCCTATCATCGCTTATGGCTGTCCCATGTGGTTCAATATAGCGCCGTCCTATATGGAAAAGATTCGGGTGTTTGAGAGACAATGTCTCAGGGCCTGTCTAGGGTTGTTTAGAACTCCTGAATCGCAGTACATAAAATACTATCCCAACAGGACCCTATACAATGGGGCTCGACTGAATAGGATTGACAATTTCCTTATTAAGGTGATTCGGAGGCACGTCGCAAGGGCGATGGCCAGTGATAATAACCTGATCTCAGGGGCTTACTACCCCAATCTAATGTACCACGAGAGTACGCTTCGGTCTGGCTTTATCCCGCCTGAGGCATTTCTCCATGTAGATATGAAAGGGTTAGTCCAGCAAAAAGATGGTGTGCCGGTATTGTACCACTGCCACCGCGGCGCGAGGGATAAGCGGCTCATCCACGACGGGTACGCCGCCAATGCTCAGGAGCTCCTCCGTTTTAGTACCGCAATAGCGGAACGGGACAGGGTCGATACGGTCAAGCAGTTCACCGAATTTTGGTGGCTTGATGAACAGGTGAGGGTGGATACGCTCTCCCGGGCCGGTGCGCTACTTACGTAGCATCCTCCTTAGTTTTAAGCTAGATATTAAGTTTGTAGGTTTAGGTTAGAGTAGGGGGTCTTTGGGAGGTGCTGGGCTAGCCAACATGATAGTGCTGCCGAGACTCGAACGACGCTTATAGCCTCGCTCGAGTCTCGGTGACACTGATGAACCCTTGTGGGCGGCTATCAGGCGCCCATGGACGCGATCAGGATGGTGACCAATCGATTTGATTGCTCACCACCCTGATTATAGGTTATTTAGGTTAAGTAGCTTAGGTAGTCTTAAGTAGTTTTAAGTAAATCAAATAATAAAGAGTTCAAGTTTTCTAAAGTTTCTTGAAAATTAAAAAACAAAACAAATCATAGAAATAGATAAATTTAAGGCCGAAAGGCAATAATTTTAAGGATATTGATAAGTTTAGAGCGCTCGCTTGGAGCCAGTAAGCTAGAATAAGATAAATGTTAGTTTTAAATTAGATTTAATCGTTTTTGTCTAGTATGTAAGATTAAAAAAAAGAGAACAATAAAAATGAATTTTAAAGTAAAGTAAGTGCATAGGGTGATACATTTGTATGGGTGTGTTATAGGCAGGTGACGGCGTGTTCGATATTTATGACGTTACCTGATGCAGTGTAGCGAGCACTCAAACGCGGATGGAATGGGACGGAATGGCAATATATATATACGTTGTACACAAAGGAAACGCAAGTCAAACAAACTAATGGCATAGAAGACATTCGGATTCCGGAGGGTTGTCCAAAGGGCAGGAATACTTTGGGGAGCGATTATTATCATTTAGTAGTCGGTCTTTCAAATTTCCTCAAAGGCAAATGAATGAGAGAATGAGGGGATCTAAGCTGAATATGAGTTTCACTACTGAATGCGCATTTTGGGTTGATTTTGCTTTTGCATTGATACAACTTGACAGCATCTGGAAATATGTCTCTATTCGTGCTGCGTGCAAAAGGAATATCCTCAATGATAAATTATTTATGCGTGGTTTCAAGAAGTCCTTTGCACTATCTGCACATGTTGATGATGGTAGATGGTTCGAGGAATTCAAGCGTTAAGATATTGAAAGACGTTTTCTCTAAAGACTTTTTGAAGAAGAACACCTGTGCTGAGCTTCAGAGTTGTACTCACTTGGTGAACACTGTTAGAGCACCAAAAAGAGCCCTTTTCGATTCCCGGGGTACAAACTAAATTTAGAAAGTCAAAATGAGTCCCTTTTCTTAAAAAGAATCCGATTTTCATTGTAGAACAGGAATTTTCACTAATTTTCACAGTTTTGCAATGCGATCCCCACATCAGCATAGTATACGACGAATGTCCTTGTCAACTTGTACGTCAGTTTTCTTTTTGGTAATCGAAAGAATTTGTACAGCCGTTGCATAATACACCACGTAACGTACTTAATATGGAAGAGCTTCTTTCTATAGTTTGGTTAGGCTTTGTTAAGCCTATGCCCCCAAGCTGCTTTAAGAGAAGTGTCATGCCATCTGGTAGAGCCCAGATGGCATGAGAGAGTTCGAGATTTTGGTTTGTCGGAAAGGAGCAATTCCAGTCGTTTAAGCTGAGCTCAAGTTGGCCATTTCCGAAGTTCTGCAGCAAAACTGAAGATGTCGTTCTTTCGGAAGACTTAACTCCTTAGGTCTCACTCACAAAAACGAGTGCAAAATTTAAGTTGCCTTTGCATAAACCATTTGAAGGAACTTTTCCCTTACTATAAGCCCATGGTTGGTTTGTAAGGTCTCGGGCGGTGGATTTAATTTATGATTGACAATCATACGCAAGGAAAATCGCTAAATAACCAGTTAGAGATAGTTTTTCTTGACATTTCGTCATTCAGTTGGAAAGATAGGCCGCCGACTTACATCTGTTTTCACTACCCACAAAGGCTCTACATGATATAAGTTTCTGTTAAGCTTTTGAAGAAGCTGACAGCGTTAGAATGCTGACTATCTGACCTGGACTTTTGTCGAAAATTTGCTTTTATCCGAAATTCAGAACCCAACCTCAGAGGTAATAAAACGTTTGGAAAAGATACTGAAGGTACATGCTAAATGCAGCATTGGTAGCTATTGACATAGAGTCGGTGAGGATGGGAAATATATTCTGACATCAAGAAAGGATCTTCAACATTCCATCGTCCATGACGACTCGAACGAAACGCCGCGTTGGACGGGTATAATTGCAGACTCTGCTTACCCGTACTCCATAATTACCTATCAAAATCTATCAAAATGGTATGGTCACAAGCAAGGAATCACACTCGCTGGTTCTTCGGGCGAGAAAGGTAGCACCAAAAATATATTATCACCTCAGAACACGCAAGTCGCCCATTTGGGGCGTTTTAGACAAAAACCCTTCGGGTGATACTTGAAGCTGTGTTGATGGAATGTGTTGGAACAACGTTTGAGAAAAAAAAACCTAAAAGCAACGATTGCGATTGCTTGAGCTTGGGCATAGGGTATGAACTAGTTCACCTTGAGTGACACGGCGCAGGGACATAAGTCTCGGGACATAAGTCAAAATTTTTACTTTTGGGACTAATAACCCACTTAAGTGAGACATAGGTCCCGAATCGAATTTGGGACTCATGTCTCACTTAATTGGGTTATAAGTCCCACAAGTAAAAATTGGGACTTATGTCCTGGGGACTTATGTCCTGGGGACTTATGTCCTGGGGACTTATGTCCTGGGGACTTATGTCCTGGGGACTTATGTCCCGGGGACTTATGTCACTGCGCCGAGTGACACCCCCGCAGAGGAGATGGCGCGCAACCAGAAGACGATCTCCGTCCAGTTTCGGTAAATTTACTGGAGGCACCTAGATAATGCGCATGCTCGATAGTTTGTTCATGCCAAACAGGACTGTGTAGGTTAGGTTAGGTTAGCGGGTTGGCGAGACAGAGGGAACCTGCACCCACCGCACTTAGATCGACGTAGATCCGTTGTGATGCCCTTGGGGTTATAATGACCCCCATACTGTGGAAACTATGAAGCCGTGTACTCGAACCATCCCGAGGATAATACAAATCTCTGTATGTCTTTTATAGACTTCTCAGAGAGGAATTCTAAGTCTTCTAAGAAACGTCTCAAGAATTCTGTATCTGATGTGGCAGCGTACTGGGCAGTGGCAAAAAAAAAGTGTGAAGTGTCCTCATGCACATCCTCATCACCGCATCCTCTGCACAGGTCAACAGGTTATCAGTATTGATTCCCATTTTCTTCAACATGTGGTGTCCTGTAATAATGCCTCCAAGAGAGGACAACGATTGTTAACTCATTTGTAGAATTATTTTCGTCTTCTGTTTGTTATAGATTGGCCACATTTGCCTGGTTATGACACAAGATTCGAGTTTACTTCATCAATCATTCGTCGCTGCCAGTATTTAGTTCTCAATTTCCTGTTTGAGAATGCAGGGAGGAGTTAATACTGTATTAACGGCCTGGTAAGGTTCTAGTGAAGAACCCTTTTAAGCCAGCTCATCAGCTATTTCATTACCGGACACTCCTTTGTGTCCGGAAACCCAGCAGATTCTTACATTGTGCTGAGCGCCGAAAGCTCGTAGCTCTTCGCGACAGCGACTTACAAGCTTAGATTTTATTTCAACGGCAGTGATAGCTTTTATTGCCGCTTGTCTGTCAATGATTTAATTGTGGATAGAGCTCCTGTTAGTTGGTCACTGATAGTGGAGAGAAATTTTCCAGTTGCAAGCAGAGCTAGGTCGTCTGCGTAAGCGACTGATTTGACTCCACAAAATTCTAGCTTAATCAGGATCTCGTTGACTACGAGAACCTTGAGAAGTTGGGAAAGAACCTCACCTTAAGGAGTGCCTCTAGATGCTGAAGCCCGAATTTTGACATCTCTTAGTTCCTGATTAGTCTGTTCTTCAGCATGCACATCATCCAATTGTTAATAGTGTTGCTCACTTTAAGGACTGCTATAGTACCTTTTGAATTGCGTCTGATCTGATATTATAAAAAGCCCCTTCAATGTCCAGAAACGCTGCGAGAGTATATTCCTTTACTTTTAGTGATTTCTCCACTATGCTGACTACATTATGGAATGCTTTTTCTACACTGTATGAGTGTCATCTGAAGGACGGCGTTACCACCGAGGTGTCTTCCGAAGGCCAACTTATTTTCTCTGATTATTTCTAAATGTGTCATATGTCTGCGATATTAGTCCTAAGTACGTTGATGTCCTAAAGCATGAAAACTAGTACTAACCTTACAGGGAGTCGTGATTTCACTCCGATGGATCCTTCAAAACGTGGCCACGATATCAGGTACACATAGAAAGCACTAAGCTCAACATATTTCGCCAGATGACCCAAATCCCTTTGCCATACCCTTATATAGTATTTTCTGGAAAACTCAATTTGTTTGTCTGCCCATGATCAACTGAAACAATATTAATGAGCGGATTTATGTATATTTTTTTATTTTTTTTTTATTTTCATCCGAGATTTCCACATCCCCAATAAAGGGTGGGGATATTTTTTCTTCCCAATTGTCCTCTAGCACCCACTTCTATTGGAAAAAAAAGATCATGAAAAAGTCAGCCGTTTTTTGATAAATTCAATAAATAAATATAAAGTATCCATTGCAAAACCGTTCAACATAATGAATCTTTCAGTGAAAGCCAATCACACTGCTGATTTAATCCATAAGCTTTAAATGCGCATTTATGGATGTAGCTATCTAATTTCCCGAAAAATGCTAATTGGAAACGTATCTGTTAGAAAGGGTGGAGGGGGCGAAAAAATCCCATTACCATAAATTATTATTTAGGTCAATCAGTGAATCAGTGACATGGCATAGGAAAATTTATGTTCCACAGATTGCCATACTCATTGAATATTCATTGGAATTTTCCACCCCAGATGAGTGACCCGAAAAATAATCTGCAAATGAAAAGCGTCGAAAACCACACTAGAATTTATTATTGTCCTCTACACCAACGTTGCAAATAAAGGATTATTTGCATCCCTTCGCCATTGTGTGTACCAACTTCCATTATACATATATATAATAATAATAAAATCCATCACGATTGCCAAGGTGAAAAACGCAGTAAAATCCGCAGAGAATCAACCGATATAGAAAATACTGAAAGCATAGAATACTTAAAAATTAACATTCCATCACACATCGTCGTCTTCGTCTTCTTCTTGTTATGGAAAGGGATTTGTTTTGCAGATTGCCCCTAAATTTCTCACAGGAATGGAAGGATAGGTTTGGGGTCTTTCAAAAAAAACCCACAGTCACTTTGGATGACAGTGATTGATCGACACATTGTAAATATATGCATGTGCGTCGATGACACCTTGATTTAAGTTTGAATTCGCTCACAAACACATCCATCTGATGATGGCATCACTTCTTGCTAAAAGTGTCAAAATGGATATGGGGATGCCACTCAAGCACATGATATGGGTGTAGGTATGTACGCAAACCGTGTGTGTTATACAATAGATAGTGTTTGCGTCCTTGGAAGGATCAGTAGGATGACAGAACATAATCGATTCGCTTGATTGTGTGGCTAGGGCAGAGAGAGAGAGAGAGAGAGAGACTTAAAACAAAACTTTCCTTCCCTTTAACCCAGACACACCGTACAGTAGCGACTTGTGCAAATGGGTTAGAAGGGAGTTGTAAGCAACCATTATCATGTGGCAACATTCTCCATGCCCGAGAAAGACCCCTCCTCTTCTTGGTAAGTACTTGTATGAGGTACGTTTTTGTTCGCTGTGGGAGCAGCAGTAGCTGATGCACGAACCCAAATGGGTCAATTGTAATTACTAAAGTTCTGTTGTGTTTTGTGGAAAGGACACTACAGTAAGCATAATTCCGCAACATTGAACAGTAGGTGGGGCAAGAAGGTATAAACAGATTCTTTTGATAAATATTACTGAGGTGATCATTTAGGAAGACTAAAATACGTGGAGTATTCAATGTCTGCAATGTTCTTTTAAACTGCGCCACCTGTCGCGAACGTCTGATGAATATCTGAGAGTATAACTGACTTGAAAGAGCTTCCTATTAACCGTTTGGACTCGGCGTAAAATTGTAGATCGCACGAATCTCAAAATGAATACTCATCATTATTGAAAACGATGTTTACGAAGTTACAAGTCTCAGCGCCGTAGTGTTCTGGGAGACAAGCCATCCGTTAGCATATCCGTCAAGCAGGGGTCGTAGGATATTCGTCGCTTCCTGTCATATTAGTTCCAATGCCAACTATAAGACTAACCAGGAGAGGGAGACCCGTCACAGCATCTCACGGAGATTCAGGCATGCTAAGTCCTCAAACTTTTACTATCAAACGATGTACTAGGATAAAGTTTCAGTGCCCACAAGTAATACAAAAAATGTTCTCTCCGAAAAGGATCCAGTGCCAGCGGTTACCTGACATTCAAAAAAACTAGTTCAAGCTGAAGCTTAAGGTTTTTCTTTTAGATGCAGTAAAGGTTCAGACATTTTGAAGTGAACTAGTGTTTGTTAAGACGCCCTTTCTCAAAGATTAAATCTTATCATAAAAGTCCACATATGACTGGTTTCACGCCTTCAAAATCTAGCATCTTATAGTCCTCGTGCTTCGATCTGTGAAGGCTCAAAAATTTGCTGAAGCTTAAGGTTTTTCCTTTTGGATGCAGTTAAGGTTCAGATTTTTTGAAGTGAACTAGTGTTTGTTAGGACGCCCTTTCCCAGGGATTAAATCTTATCATAAAAGTCCACATATGACTGGTTTCACGCCTTCAAAATCTAGCATCTTATAGTCCTCGTGCTTCGATCTGTGAAGGCTCAAAAATTGGTGTTAACAGACCTCTTTAAAGGCTTTCTGGTACCTCTACGAAGTCTGCATTGTGGGTAGGTTTCATATAAAAATGATAGTCTTCGCGACATCCTTCTTGATTTTAGTTATATTCTGCCCATTTTGTTTTTACCATCGTGAGATTTGATTACATTTGTGGAAAATGAACTGGATTAAGCTCTCTAAGTCGTATTTTGTTGCTAGTTTCGGAAATGTATCTTTTCCACGAAAATCGTCTGAAAAAAGTACGAAATGAGTGCCCAAGGTTCCACCGTGAAAGTTTTCACACGATCCTCATGACATTTTCTTTCCATCCACACTGTAGCTCTTTAGTCACAAATGTTTATGTACTAAATATTATAACCTGCTTCACATACCGACTCGTCGCTACCAGTGGAAACAAATTAACTTTACTCTGATTTGTAGATTTCTGTGGTTACCTACTTCGGTTGGGTTGGCTGGAGGTAAACAAAAGCTTCAGTTGTGACCATAGTCCTTCACCCAGTTTCAAACTGGTAAACTCCATTAGAGACTCAAATTTATTTAATTATACATCAATGAGGACATACGCTTATAAGCACACAAATTTGCTTCACAGTATAGTAAATATTTCGGGCTGGGAAACTTAAATTTAAACCTTTATGGGATAGAGTCCCATTTTTAACACCCAAATTTCTATTATATTGAGAAGAGTGGTGACTCACTCTATACCCATTTACAGCAAGAATATTATAAGGGAAAAGGGTTCTCCGGGGGAGGATAATAAAGTTACCCTTTCGCCATTACCAAGCCATGTGTATGCGGTGAAAAATATTAAGTCATTCTGGTGGCATACCAAATTGGATTTTCTTTTTTTTGTTTCCTCTTTCTTGGTGTGAGGATGGGTTGAAGGATAAAAGTGTTCGTTGCGTAGGGATCGGGTGTCGACGGCGTCCGTTGATAATGTGAATAGTTGTCGATGCTGTGCGTACCAAATGGACGTGAGCGGGGTGGGGGGCTTACATCCTCGTCCTGTTACACATTGTGAATACCTGATGTTTGCCCTCGCTGATGGTCGTCCTAATTTCATCGTTATAATGGCGCAAGGTATTACTTTAGGAGTATACTTATCTATTAACTCATTTAATGCCGATGAGAATTGGGATGTTTTAATGAAGGTAGAAGTGGTGCTGTGGGCTTACTATATAATTGAGTGCGGATTGAAACTTTTCAAACTATTAAGGCTCTGTCGTGCTGCTTAATTGATTAGCCTTTAATTATTTACAGAATGTTGCGAACGTTTTACTATGGTTTTGGATTACGGTTGGCATCGGACAGGCTACTGACAATTTGAAGAGAGTGAGCAGTTTTCTGTGGTAGGAGAACATCTACAACTAAGCAGGATTTGCACAAGGATTATTTTAAGTTGATTGCTAAAGTGGTTTTCATAGCTGCATTCATGGACCAAATTGGGCCTATTGACGGCGTAGCACTGACGGAGCGTGATTTGGGTCTTCATCTACTGTGTTGTTCGTGTGTTATACTCGAAAACTCTATGGGCCGGAGTATTTGTGTCTATGCAGTACAGATAAGCTCGCTTTAAAAAGCAAACAAAAGTTGTAATTTTCACAGAAACACCCCTCGGGAGGTAGAAGTCTGGAATCTGCTATAAGTGGCATCCGTTTCGCTGTTATTTGGACTAAGGTCACGTGGCCTAGAGTCGCCATTCAGCTGTGAATGAACTTATACCACAACCGATTAGTGGTAACGTAAGATTCGCTTCGCTTCGAATACTACCACCTACCAGTGGATAGAATCCGAAATAAAGCACCTTTTTTGAAGCCGAAGCACAGCTAAACTAGTTTTCGATTAGAAGTATAGGGGAAGGCATCCTCTGCTGACTATGCACTTTGCTCCGGTAGTGCAGTCGTTGTTGTTACTACTGGGTCACTGAGTTAGTTGAGAAAGCAATTTTCCAAATCTGCCTTTAAAGAAAGTTTGGCAAAAGCTGTTAAAAAGCAGGTGGGGTTAAGATGGGAAGAACGTGTAAAATGTGGTGATCTTTTATATATGCAAGACAAGTTTTTCGCTATAAAACAAGAAAATCTTTCTAGTTTTAGTATTTTTTTCTTGTTCTTGACTCATGAAATGAGACTTTGCTACATAATTCCCCGCTAGATGCGTATGCATTACTTGCAAACAACAAGGGCAATACTCACCATGGGCCCACCTACAGATCTAACATTGTTTATGTATGCATCTTGTCGGTTTGAATATGAACCTTGGACTCAAACCATTTGAGCACCTGGATCTTGGTTCTTAGCAGTGTTTATTGGTCCATAAGAGAGCAAAGCAGTGACCATGTTAAGTTTCAGGTTTCCATATGTTAGGAAAGGATTTTTAAAACACATCGCAGGCGGAGATGAAATAATTTCGGTAAAGAAAAGTGAAAGCTTAATTTTTACCGAACTATGAGTCCCCTGGCATAGTAATATCGAGCCCGATGTGCTGGCAAGACTCGGCTGAATTAGCGGCCGCTGTATTTTTTCTAATACGACCAGGTAGTATTAAGCCTGCCACCGCCTACCTTCCGAGGCATACTATAGAGTTGAAACGCCCTAGATCACTTTATCATACCCAAAAGTGATAAACTGAACTCATTTTAAAATTGCAAAAATTCTAGACACCAGTTTAACCCTTGATCTATTCGCTATAGGAGTGCTCTGTAAGCCTCAAGCACTCTTGCAGTTGCAGAAATCTCTAATAAGAAGATATCTTCTAGCTGGTTGTGTTATCAAAAAGTCAGCGACGCGTTTATTTTGATTTTACCAAAGACTCGTAAAAAATTGACTAGTGGACAAGTGGCTGCTGAATTGGTCTAGAAGTCGTGGTAGAACTATCCTACGAACTGGAACTAAAGATTTTTCTAAGGACTTGTCATAAATACAGCCCGAAAGTTTAGCAAAGATAAGCCCATACAGGACTTTGATATAAAATGGCCTTGGTACAAAAAGTCGTACCGATAGCCTAGAAATTATATTTTAAGTTTCAAGTCAATTTTGACACTCCTTGTGTCCAAAAAGAAGACACTACTTCGGTCTGCACGAATTGTAAACCGATGAACACTGAACCGATGAACACTGAACCGATGAACACTGAACCGATGAACACTGAACCGTGTTCCCAGAAGGGAACAGCAGAGGAGCTTTCAAAATTACACCAAAGAAAGCTAATTCCCATTTCCCAAAGACATGAAGCGGAAACAGAATCCAGCCAAAGGCAGGCCTCGCAATTCAACCTCGGCCGTTGCGGAACCGATCCAGTGAGTTTGCTATCGAAGCACGATATTATCGGGTAAGATTCCTCAATGCTAAAGCCAAAGGTACTCCATGCCAGTAACAGTATTTTTTCCCATATGGAGTGGGAGTGGGAGTATGAGCATGATGCATATCGCTTTAAGTTAATTATCATGTTCCAACTAGGCGTCGTCAACGTATATTTGTCATTTGATTGTATGTTTGTCTACCAACTCAAATGACGGTTCGTTAAAAAGTTAATCTTTATTTATATTGTAATTGCTTTCAAATCTCATAAAAGCTATAAGTGGAGAAAAAAAATCCCAATTTTCCACTCCAAGCACCATCAACTTTACACCATATCCATAGTGTATCCTTTTAACAACGTGTCGCACACACTTCACCTTCCTTCAATTCTTGACACCTCGTTAAGTGCCTTCCTCGCTCAAAGGCTGGTTGTATTAAAAACATGACCTAGTCAAGTCTCTCCAATTGAATTTCCGCATTCATATTTATTTCCACTTGACATCCATATTTATGTATCCTTTATGTCACTTATCCTTGTGCCTACTTCCATAGATGCCACGTATAAAATAAAATTGTTAATCAATTTTCCTATACCTACAAATAAAAGTGTCAGGTGCTCCTGTACGATGTGTTCATTCACCTCACACTCTAGAGTGCAGACTTCAAAGTCTATTGTTATATATATATCTTGCTGTGAGTGTGTGTACTCTCCGTAGACAGCCCTAACCTAATCGAAAGCAAATAATAAATTTTGCCTTTTTATTTGACTTATCACTTTTCGTTGGGCACCTCGCGCCGCCGCCCCCACCAAGGAGCAATACGGCTATAGGTGGGTTTATTGTTGGATTGGTTTAAAATTCCAAGCATGGGGAAGGGATCGACTTGCGAATAGACAAATCGATTGATTCGTATCCCGCATAGGGAAGTATATTTGCAAAATATGCATATTCCTCCCCAAGGGGTATTTAAAAGGACATTTTCAAAATGCAAAGGATAATACTCGTACGCTACCAATCCGCTTTGCGCAACTAAACACTGTCAGAGGCACTTTTCGCAAATACGGTTTATTTCATTCAGTAAAAGGAGCACGAAAAAAAATATGTCATCGGTATCAGCAGGCTGCTTAGACATCCCTACACCCATACCTCCCACATGTCACACAGAATGCCCAAGCCCATATGGCGATATTGAGGGTAATCGAGAGAATATTCCTCCCTCGACACAGGTGAATAAGTGAGTGCCTCGCTGTCAAGGAAAGACTAATGTATGCCTGCATCAGGAAAGAACTATAAAAAGGAAATGTATGAAGGACTGGAAATAAATTCACTTATGCATAAAAGGGCAATGAACGGAAATCTGCTGGCAGCCGATATTGTTCTCGGAATGCAATTCCACATATAAGGAATGTGAACTTCAGTCCGACTCATCTATCAGTTGGATCCTTAAGTGGGTGGGGTGACAAAACACTTTGGCTTGTAACTATACCTTAAAGCCCCCGGTGGAGTGGGATGTCTGAGTTTGGAGTAGTAGTTCAAGGAATGTGTACGTAATATATGTGCCTATGCATGTGTGCTCTGTGAACTTATACTTCCTTCTCGAAATACAAACAACCGAACCAGTTGATTTAATTTTGGAATTCACCCGAAGGCATACCGGATGTATGAGCTCTCCTAATAAAAGCATTGTAAGTTCAGAGGATTTAGTGCTGAACTTCGTATTCTGGCAAATGGGTAGTTACTCCAATGTGCGGTTGGGAATTATAAATTTACTGTGAATTAACTATGAATATGAGGAGTGAACTTATATTTATACATGAAGGGGGCATTTATTTCCCTCCTGATATTAGTTAGGTACCTATAAAAGTGGTTCGGTATTAACTAGTTAAGAATATAGAATCGATCTTTGATTGGCGTCAAATTTAGGATACCGAGTGTCGAAATTGTAATTGTGATTGCTTTTCCTCCATTGCTGACTTATGGCTTTCTGTTGAATAGCACTGCGAGGATGACTGTCAGAAAGCTAACATGAGCAGCTCAGAAGGAAGACTGAACCAACGGTCAGAGGGGCAACTACTCTGACATATTTCGAACTGGTGTTTTAAACAAATTAACTTTAAAACACGAAAACCGAATATGCGCACGTCCCTGCCGAAGATATTAAATATTCTATCAGGCACGAGTGTGAGAAGATGGGCTAGACAGATTATTTTTAAAGAAGTTAAAGACTTTGTCGACCTTGGCTCTTCAATTACCTCGCAAGACGAATTTGGCGCAGTGATGAAGCGAATAATCTCTCTTTTAAATCGCTGTTGCTGCAGGCTAAGGAGGTGTCTACAAAGTGAAGCCCCCTCTCTTAGAATCAAGACCCCTATCTCCATAGTTATGATGTGTCAAAATCCGACAAAAACCTCTTTTAACCTTTTGAGGAAAAGAATCGTCTTTTGACATTCGGTCGAGTTTGTATCAATGCAGGGTACAAAAAAAACAATTCAAAAACGAATTAAAAACGTTAAACTACAACGACGAACAGTTGAAACGTATTGCCAGAAAAGGACCACCAAAGAATCCTTACATCTAGATCCTGATGCCAACAGAAATTGGAGCTTGTCACTTTTTAAAATTTGTTTGGGAATACTCGAGAAACAAACTCCTTTCATGTAGACATCCAATTAGCGAACCACAAAACTTCAAGTGCCGCCTATCTGCAAGCATCCCGAGTGCTATTTAAGTGACATAGGTTCGGCTTAATAAAAGAGGTATTTACGAAAAACGGCGGTTCCCAGCTTGAAAAAGCATGAAGCATGCACTGAAACAATTTTGGAATACATTTCTTAAAACGTACCCAGTGCATTTTCAGTATGGATTCTTTTGGTTGCTTTTTTTAAGCAATATGCTCTTTTCAATATGTACGGGTATAACCGTATAACCCTCACTTCAAGAATGAGGTCAACCTTTTCACTAAGGATAGATCGGTGGCGGTAGACCACATTGTCGCACCAAAGCGAAAACCGGGAATAGAAAAGCCCAAACCCTCCCATCAGTTTCGAGGCCGCATGTGAGGGCAGAGGGAGCAGTGACTCTCATTGGTTCGAGTGTCGGACTACTTGACAAACATCTGGAAAAGCTTCTCAATTCGGCTGTTCGGACTCTGCATAAAATTGCAGGTCTCTAGAGTAAAAAATGCACACAAACCAATGGCCTAGGATCTTATACCTGAATTTTTTTTATGTTGCAGCTATCATCTTAACTGTTAAGTATACAACATATTGAAGCTAAGTTTTTAGACCCCGGAGGCAGTTATTTCGCTTTTTTGTCTGAAAACGCACGCGATACAAGGTCAAATATCCTTCGAAAATTATTTATTTTTCCTTATTCTATTCTAATCAAAAATATTTTACCCATATCGTCGTCCACCCTAAGCTGAGTCCAAAATGTCAACTTACCTAAAAAGAGAGAGAGAAAGGAAATTATTAGCCACCCGAAATAGGATTAAAAAATTTAATAGAAAAGAGAAAAAAAACTACAATCCAACCGTTAAGTATTTACAAAAAAATCGTCAAACCGTGACCCGCGCAACGCTGTTTCTGCAGATTATTCAATTCATTCAAGCATCCTTCCAGTGTATCCACCCCGCTATAACCAACCCAGTCGAGGGTAGCAACCCTTTGTTAAATAAGGCATAACAAAAAGGTCGAATTGAAATAGAAATGGTGCGAAAAGTCATTTGTACGACAAAGGACTTGGGTTTGGTCTGTTTCGATTTTTTTTTCTCCCTCTTTAATGTATTTAAAATTAAATCTATTTATATTGTACACGCGTACATACTTCAGTGGCAAGAAGAAGAAATGTACACAAAAACATTCACAATATACAATGAAATAAAAGTGTAAAGCGGTCTGATCCTAATGTGTCCTTTGGGGAATTTCAATTCCACAACATTGCAGTTAAATGTTTATTTTATTCAAATCGTTTCCGTTTTTTTATTTTTTTTGTTTTTTTTTTTTTGTTTTTTTGTTCTCTCTCTCTACTCTGCAAAGAGATGGAATAGTGCGGAGTCCACCTTTTTGTAATTCAATTTCGCAGTCCCTTTTCTTTGGAGCAGAGGTGTCCTCGCTTAAGAATTGTTCACAGAAAAGGTGTAGCTATGCTTAAGAGGAAAACACTGTAAGGTGCAACTTTCAATTAACTACGCTCAGTAATTAGTTAGCTAGAAGTAGGGCGGAGAAAATACGTCGTAAAGGATTTCAAAGGGTTTTTTTTTGTTTTTTTTTTTGTTTTTGTCAAGTCATAGCTACAACTCTGTTTATAAACAACGCAGTGCCATCGCCCGCACAGATGGTATCTTTGATATTTATTTTCCATTCGACTGCAATTATCCTGATTGCATAAAGCTTGGAATGTTTGAAAGGAAAAACGTTATCGGTTGGCATCGTATCCGGTTGAAAGGGGAAAAGGGAAAAGTCACTCTTGGAAATTGAAAAGGATTTAAGGAGGAAACCGAAAAAAATTACCTCTACCTAAATGAGTGCAATATGGAAGCATAAGCTTAAAAAATATCCGGAAAATAATCCTGCTGCACCTGAGCTAGAGCAGATTCGCTGTGACCAGCAGGGGGTAATTGGGAAGATATACTTGCATTGCTTCATGGACCTTTTTGTGGGATTGTCAGGTGGTCGCAAAATTCCAACGATCGTAAAAAATTTGACCATGAAGGCAAGCAGTTAAGTGAATGGTCATAGAGTAGCTGAAAGCAACTGGGAGGAGAAGGATGAATAAAGCACTTGCGAAAAAAAAAAGAAATTAAATCACAGATTACCAAGGGAATGAAGGTATTCCCTTTTTATTTTACATCGGAGTAACTGTTGGTTCCGAATGCAAACTAAATTTGAGCAGTTCTTTGAGGTTTGAGCTGCTGTGCTGCGACTTATTTTGCAGAAAGAGAATAGAACCTCGGGTTTAAAAATCTGTAACATCTGCAGATATATAGGGACTAACTATAGGACACTGCCTAATAGGCAATAGGTATCGATGACATAACAAAAAGAGAGTGCGTGGTCCCAGCACGTTTGTAATAAGACTTTAAGGAGAGGAGAAGAACTAAGCATATATTTAAATTGCATAACGAAAAATGGAACGCTTTCACGATCCTTCTCCTCAGACTTGCCTTTGAATGTACTATAAGTATTGAAGCACTATAAAAGCATTAAAGCACTCTACTGTTGGGCTGCTGTGTAAGAAATGAGATTCAATTGCGTTTCACTTTCCGTTACGCTCTTATTTCCTCACACGCCTACTTACCCTAACCTGGCTTAAGAAGTTATACATAGTGAAAATATTACTGAGGGTAGATAAACGCACCACTTTTTTAATTTTCTGCGTAAGGGCTGGATCCCTTAATAGCGTTTCATTTTTCGTTACATCCTATCTAATCAAATCCTGAAGAAAGACATTTTACTACTTCAAGATTCTGTTGAGCTACTGTATAATACTGAATACTGAATAGTAAATCCTGGCATACCAACGTTCCTGCCACGCGAAATTTACTCCTGGTGGCGTTCATCCTTTTTAATTTTTCGTAACGCTACTTTTTTTAAGGTTTCAACTTAGCCTAGCTCGACAGAAAAACGTTTGCTGTATAGAGGATATTGAAACACACTTAAACCACTGTTGAGCTACTGCAAGAAAGTGGGGAGTTCTATTCTGTTTCACTCTTCGTTACGCTCCCCTTTTCCAAGATAGCAACTTAACCTATCATGACTGTGTGCAATATACTGAGAGGCACCAAACATGACTGCACCGCGGAGTTTCATTTCGTTCCAATTTTCGTTACGCTTCTAGTTTGATTATCACTTTCTCATTTTACCTGTGGGGGTATTTTTCCCAAAGCCACAAAACAGAGATGTCGTCTAGTGACAGTATTTAAAAACCTATAAGGAATCTGTAGTTTGAAAGCAGGGAATCGTATTGTGCTTGATCTGGATCTTGATTCTTGACACAATACTTGAGGTTGTTTTCATAGTCCTCAAAAAATGTTGAAACATTTAGGCAGGTTAAAAGTCTCTGAAATCAGTACCTCTTGATTCTTTATATCATGGGTTTTGGTTACAAAACTTTGAGCTTGACATGCTTAATTTCAGCTTAAATCACAAGTTGGCAGTTTTGTTGGGGAAGGTGAGACACATCTGCTCTAAACGAAGAGAAACTTTATTTCATTTGGTGAAACGAAAAAGACTTTAGAGAAATTAGAAATAGAAAGTCATCGACGCCATCTGATGGCTACATCTAAAAAGTATCCAGGGAGAATTGCTGTTCCTTTGACATGAATATCCTTCTTGTACTATTCTAGGGAATGCGTCGCTATTCCACGTCTCTAGCAACGATCGGACACATTAAAAACAAATTATAGAGCCGCATTACAAGGTACCTACCCCAGTTATTAAATGGACTCGAAATGTCATCTGGTTTTTAGCTCATCCACCTCTATTTAAATCCCGGATGGACTTATTATTTAAAAAAAAAAACTATACCAGATCATCCCATCCTACCCACGATACCGTCAACAAAAAGTGGACAGCCTTTTCTCTTTGAAGCAGGATGTCAGCCCCCATAAATTCATTCGTCGTCCTTGATCTCGTTTCAACTTATATACATGGACACAAGTTATTCTTAACATATTTCATTTGCATGGTTGAAAAAATCCAACTGAGACTCGTTCCAAGCGCAGTTCCTTCTTTAACTTCCTCTTATTGAGTCGCATGCCCAGCAAAAGGACTAAATGAGAACCGAAAACAAATTCAAATGCAAACAAATGGATTTCGTTTTTCTTCTGTTAAATTACATAACTCTGTTTGCCTGCATCTATACCCACATACCAGCTGAGCAGAAAACGAGCGGCAAATTCTATTGTTTCAGTATCCATAAGGAAGCGATGACAAACACAATAGAGAACGAGGATAACGACGATGACAACTCCAGCCGACTTATGATGCACGATGTAGATGTCGTTCCATAAACGTCACAAGCAACAACTCTTTATATGCTATCGAAGAAAGAAAAACAAAGAACAACTGCAAAGGAAGTCGAACGGGAAGATATAGTATCCCCAGCAGGACATAAAAGAAAGCTGCACCATATTTTGCTTGCTCCCACCCTGCGATTATTTGCAAAAAGGAAAAAAAACTAACAATAGGTATGGGTGTGTGGCAGGCACGAGATGCTCGTACTATTGCATGCATAGAACAATTGCGGCTAAAACTGGACTAGACGCACATACAACTGCTGGGAATTTGAAATGGCGGTATCAATGGTTCATGCTGGTTATTGTTATCCTGTACAGATGGAAAATAACAATTTGTATAGTTGTAGCTTTTTTTTTTTATTATACGAATCACCATTGTTTCGGGTGACTTTGTGTGAGTGTGTGTATAAGATGGGTAAAATGAAACTCCTTTTTAGATTGTCTAGGTTGCGGGATTCCTTCGCCGCAACGGATCATCAGTGTATCAACATTTTATGAGGGCTTGAGACGGAGGCATCAACTGGGATTGTGAGTAAATTTATTGTTAGTTTACTGCAATTCGAAGGGATACGGAACGGAAACGTCTTTAACGATAATTACTCGCCGATTGTTTGCTGAGCAATTAGAGCGAGCAACTGCGCGCACATAAGAAGGACAAATTAACGGCTTGGAAAAACTCGTTTGTGCTTGTTATGCGAACAATTATTTACTGCTGTCGGGGTTGGGTAAACGCTCCATCGTAATGGCTGTCATTAGTTAAATCCAATAGTCCTTGTACTGAATAAATTGTATAGCTGAGGGAAGAACAAAAATGTCCTTGCCATCCATAAGTTGAATTTGTTTTTATGTGTGCGTACTGCGTACTCCTTGTGACAATAATTGGTACCACGAACAAATCTTCCACAGCTTTGTGAGTTATTTAGGAGATCGTTGAACAAGTTATTTAGCGGGATCACCCAAAATTTGATGTAGACTTTGGTTCGCACGCCAATAGCCCTGGCTGCTCCTTCAGAGACTATTTGTCACGCTCACTTTTTGGGGGCGTTACCTTCAAGAAAGGCACTTTGGTATTTATACAAACTTAGTAAAATAAAATTGGACGAAATGCAGAAAGCTACACCTATTAAGGACGATAGACATAGCGTGCCAGATGATCCGTTCCGGACAGGATATAAGTAGTAGAACTTCGCATTTAGTTCTTGTTCGGGAGGCAATGTTCGAAAAGTGAAACTACGCAGCAGGTGGCAAGATACGCAGCGTAACTGTATACTATTCTCGGCAGCAGAATTGTGGGTTACGTTTATAACTATAGTCCGTCCAAACTTAATTGAAATTTTCACGCGCAGGTCTCCTTACTTGAAATATGTTTCTCTCTTTGCAAGACAAAAAAAGAGTCTAACAACAAATTAGGCTCAAAAAATGTGTGTGCACTTCAAACAATTAATATACCTCCTCTTCCGAAAATGTCTCTATCGATCGACGATCGACGCACGACCATAAACTAAGTATTAAATAGACCGCCAGCTCCCGCACACCTACCCGATTCCTTCCGCAAATTTTGAAAAGAAAATTCTCTCTGAAATTTCCTATCTGTGAATACGTGTGAAGTAGTAAACAAAAAGAAAATTCTAAGTGGAGGAATAAAGCCTCAAAATTGTGGAAATATCAGGAATCTGACGAAAAAACCTTCGTCAGATTCTTGATAACACTTAGAAAAAATGTCTTTTGCCAAGAAATAATTAATATAATATTAACGAACTGCGATTTGTATACTAAAGATGAATTAATTGTGAATCTTTTTCCGAATAATACCAATTTAACTTTTAAAAGAACGATTTTTTTCATAAACAAATCGAGGGAATTTGAGTTCAATGAAAAGGGAAAAATTCCCTTGGGAAAATTATTCGTGTAGAGTAGAAGAAAAAAAAAAAACAAATTAAATTTGTTACAAAATTTGAAAGAATTTAATATCCAAATTAATTTCAAACTAACGTAATTAATTAATAATTAATTTTTAGAATTTCTGATGAATTTTTAGTTGAAAATCAATTTATGAATTTATTTTCTCTAAACTATACGGGAAAGATGGAAACTTAAATTGCAAATAATTATTTGTAGATGCATTCCAATTTTATTTTATTTTTACAGATGATCCATTTAGTTCTTTGATTTCTATTGTGTACAATAACATTGTAAGCAACACGTACTATTAAATAAAAAATAATAGAAATCCTAAAAATAGGTATATTCGTTTTAATGAAATATTTATAAGTAGGTGGAGTAAAGTAAGGTAATATGGACTACCATTTACATTTTTTGTTTAATTTAGTTGCGGCTTTGGCTAGCTAGTGGACTTGTCAAATAAAAGAAAACAGTCTAAACGAAAATTTGACGAAACACGTCGATTTATTTCACTTGTTTAAACAACACAAACGTCTTCATTGTTTGGAAGTAGACAAACTACTGATTCAGTATGCAGAGAACAGGACACTTCGTGTGTGAGAACCAAAAGAGAGATGATCGGTCACACAGATAATTCTGTACACCGTCTCGCTTCATCCTCTGCTTCGTTACGGTTGGACGCCCACGGGTTGTTCAAATACAATATTCATAGGAATATTGAACATTTTTGTTAATAAAACACAAACTGTTTAAGTTTTACTAAAGATGTTTATTTATGTTTATTTTGGTAGATTATGTAATTTTGAAGCTTTTAAATAGCCACACGAACTTGTCCTCACCATTTCAATAGCGTTTTTCATGTCGTCCGGATTCTATTACTTTTGTTTTTCTTGCTTTTGTTTTTTTCTCGAATCCATGGCCTTGGAAAAAAAAAATGCAATTTCAGACTCCTTTTAGGCGGGTAATATGGAGTCTATGTTACCCTCCTCTATCGTGGTCAACATTACCCGAAACACGTGCTTTTAAAAGAAAGCTACTTCGCAACAAAACGTGATTTGTTACAATAATTTTATTTATACATTTATAAAACATTCAATTCTTATTTTTATAAGAATGGATAAAAATAGATATATTTAACTAATGAAAAAAGGAAAAACACTTAAAAATTATCGCTGCCTTCGATTTTCTAATATTTATCACAACTCAAATACGCATTTCCTCGGACTGCTGGAACTACACTTAGATAATTTTTAGGAGGTCGCGCACAAGCGTAAGCAATTCTCACCTCAATTGCATTTGTGAGGGCTGAGCAAAGCTGGTGATCCATATTAGCCGAGTGGTCCACATTGCCCGACTTTACTCTACTAAATTCACCACACCACACCATACCCACCGTTTTCTTAACACGTCCCGACAACGGCCAGTTATTTGAATTTTTCGAATTTTTTCCGATGTCACCACAGAATGAAGTGTCAGTCATCTGTCAGGTTGGATTGTGCAAGCGTATGCGTGCGTCTTATTTACTTTACCATGACACGCATACTTTCGCACATAGAAACACGGAAAACAACTTGAAGGCAAACTCTCTTAAGTGGGCGGATCTGACGGTCTATTTAATACTTAGTTTATGCATAGGACTGATTTCAACACAGCATCTTCGCTGGCGTGTGCAAAGAAAACATACTTTTCCACCCCTGGGTAATTTGGGACAGTTTGTGGATATAAACATTTGAGTTTTGTGTTCATTGAGTAGTATAAGGGTTGGAAGAAATCTTTTGTAGAATCACTTTTTATTAATCTTCTAAGGGATAATCTTTCTTCTCAAGTCAATTACAGGTAGATTTCACGGGCTCTTAAAATTAATTTTTAAAAAATATGGTAAAAAATGATAAAGTGGAGAAAAGCATTAACAATTTCATTTGATCAAAAATGATTCTAGGAGAAAATGTCCCCTTAAATGAATTGCTACTGCGCATCGAGGGACGTTTCAACTCCTTTTGGACGGACTATATGTAATAGATTCAGTAAAAATGTAGAAGTGAGAATGGTAGACATTGGTATTGTTGCAACCAGATGGAGATATTTCAATGTCCCATCTGCATTTGAAAATGATCGTCGATTGTCTTCAATTGTTGCTTCTTTGCAGGCGCTTTGAAATATGCCTCATGGGGATCGCAGTCTGTTTTGAACAAATTTCACTGTCAACGACAATACATACTCGCTGTCGCTCACCCCGCAACTATGTTCAGTCTGCTATTATGAAAACCTACCAAGTACGATGCACGATGGTCATGCGGACTCTACGCTGCATTAATAATTATGAACCTTTGTTACAGTTAAGCCCCGAAACAGCTCTATCTTCCATAATAACCTACATTTTCCCTTGTCAGCTGGCACTGGCTGCCACCATCGAGAGTAGCTGAATATAACAATATTTCCGAATACGTTTCATTGACAATTACCTCACGCTGCAATTACAAATCTTACGCAATACTTTTCATTTTCATAAAACAATTTTTTATCCCTCACCGAGTCGTCGTCTCCGTCAGTCATATACGGCCATAAGTATGAATATGCATTACGTAACGTACCTTATGGATACCCAAGTGTCAGTGTGTATAGATCGGCGGGCTATTACCCCCACAGGCCAGCGCCAAAAGAAGAAAATCTTCTTGCAGATACGAGTACAATTGAAAGTTCATCCAAACTACCTATACGCTGATGTCATGCACAATGAGGCGAACGTCGTTATCAGCATAGCGTGCGGTGATCGCGCGCGCACATCCGACATCACCCCTTCCCCAGGTGGCAATTTGAGACGTTCCAACTGCAAAATATACATACACCCAACCCAAGCGAAAGCGAAAGATATACCAAGTATCTCGGGAGAGTTGAGTACAGTGCGCCGAAGAAAGTCAATTAATTATGACGATCCCTACTCGAGGCCAGAGTTTGGATTTCGGAATGATCGGGGAAATGATCGCACTGCAGCTTTCTATACACAAAAGTTGTAGTGGGAGACATTTATAAGCTGATTCCCCACCGGTAGCTGCACAGTTGAACATTTCAAGCCAAACTGGTGAACCGATACGACGTTTATACGCTCTGGCTCTGTGTTGCTTGTGATCTTTGTTTGTTGTGTGATTATTCAGAGGTAACTCAATCGATTTGCCCTTTGCATCCGTAGTATAACATTTTCAATTCAGTTCCGAAATTCGAGATGAAATCCGTGATTTGTTTGTTAGCTGTACTCACCGTAGTCGCGTGCTATCCGCAGCGCGAAGGTGCGGCGTATACCAATGAAGCGATTCGTCAGGCGCAGCAGACCTTCCTCATACCCAAGGATGCCCAGATCCAGCAGGTGCAGGAGGGCATTGAGCTGGGCGCCTACGAACAGATTCCCGGAAATCAGAAAATAAATCTCTACGAGATTCTCGGCGATCAAGTGCCATCGGAAGTGATCAATAATTTGCAAGCGCAAGTCGATCAAATCGGAAGGAACTAACAGTCGTAGGACGTTCTAAGCTTAATATATATTGTTGTTGATGTTGTTTTTTGTATAGCATTTTAAGCATTTTAAGTAAAAGATATATTTTCGAAAAAAAAAAAAACAACTTTCGTTTATTTACGGAGCGATATAGAAGACCCACGCAAATACAATTCCATTGCGAATGATCGGCACGTATCTGCCAGCTGTAGATGGCAAGCTCTTCGTGATGAATGCAGATGCGTTTTGATTTTGTGGTAAGACCATTCACTTACCAAATTTGGACCGAAAGTGAATGTACAAACAGTACGTTCTATTTTGGCGAGTCGCGTAGTGACTGCCAGTTTGAAGTCAATGGAGGTTCACCAAAACTGTAGTTGTATACTAGAGGTGCTTCGTAAGAAGAGACTCTAAGTGAAGTGAAATAAAAACAGTTCCACTGTGGCACTGTAGGTCACACTTGTTTGCATGAGTACCGTCTTGATTGACAGAGGTTCTTCTGTGGCCATGGGTAGAGCTTCTTCTTTGAATGAAGTGGATGACCGCAAGTGCCACATTAACTGCAATATGATGTCGAGGAGAGTGACTTTTACTCACTGTGGTTCGTAGAGAGTTCTCAAGCCTTGTGATTGAATGGGATTTTGCGATGCTTGTTAGGGGCTATCAATACCCTGGTAAGAATCGATAAGAAAGGGCTCAAAGGGAAAGGTTTATGAGCCCGCTCAATGCATATCGCCTTGTCATGGGTACCACCATCAAATAGCACATGGCTTGCTATAAAGCCGACTGGCAGACGAAACACTTTTAATAAAATTAATTACTTTACCGGCAAGTTTTAGGATCACCTTACTTAATGCGTAATACAGACTTGAAGACAACTTTAGTTTTTAAGATTTTTAAAAAAATGGTTAGCTAAAAATGTTTGCTCTGACTATTATTTTTAGAACTAGTTTTTAGTTTTCAGAAATCCAGTATTCAGCGTTAAACTCTCCATAACTATTTTCATTTCATTCTAATTGCGTAGTATGCAGATGATCCGAAACGAAATTTTTCGGTGGTCTCCAAATGGACAGCGAAACGTCTGCGAATAGGCGGCGAAAAATAATTTGTGGCGAGTTCCATCAGCTGCTGCACAAGTAGCAGTATTGCCATCACCGGCTACTTATCTCCGATTTGGCTCCTTAAAATTGTCATTTGGGAACTATCCTAATTTACACTATTTACTTTAAAGTTTGGTGATTTTTAGGCTCCTTTGGTATTTATAAAAAAAAAAACGCATACATCAATTGCGAAAGTACTCTTCTTTTCCTTTTTTTGACCACTTAAACTTGATGGTTTAATTCAATCTTGGTCTTCAAATATAAAAATAATCAAGCAAATTTTCTTGAAAAAGAATTTATAAATTGTTCCGAACAACTTTTCAGTTAATTTAAAAAAAAAAAATCATTCCACTGAAATGTTTAATTTCTTAACTGTTCCATCTGTCAGGAATTTTTTTTCTGATGGAATCCTATCAGTGGTAGTTTTAATTATTTTCGTACGGAACATTTTTTCTGACAGAATTTTTGCTATGACCGCCTATTTCTAATTTAAATTTGTGTCTTTCAAAGCAATTTAATCAGAATAAATGAAATACAAAAAAAAAATGTGCCTTTTTGATCTTCATATGAGCTTGGGTATTTTTGGCGCCAAAATTTTCCAATCTGGCTTCATACCTCTTATAAAAGCTGGCAACACTACAGTACAAATGTCAAATTTTCGCAAGCAAATAATGTCCTGGACAAAAAACGTGTGCGAAAAGAGAGTGGAGAATTGTACCAAGCAATCTACTACATTAACCCACTTTTCCGCCATCATTTCGCAGCAGCTGCGTACTGCAAAACGAAAGGAGGAGAGCGACATGTTTCGTTCATGATTTCTTTGTGTGACTTTTGTATGGGGTCTTTGGTTTCGGATCAACTGCATACTGCGCTTAAAACTGAAATTTTCATATATGTGTTATAAGCAACGAAAATTGTTGGCATGTTTTTTTTTTTTGTTTTTTTTTTAGTGTACGACGCCTGAGCCTTGTCTTCAAAACCGCCCGAAGATTCCACGGGAACCGATTTTTAGGTATTCATCGACATGTTCTCAAAGATCCTCCAATCTGCTGACATGAGGGATCATTCTTCGCAAGGTACTGAGATTAACAGTAAAGAAAAAGATCTGGTTTGTGGGCGCACTCCTCCGAAACGGCTAGACCAATTCTTATGAAGTTGTTTGTGTATATTTGGCAGGTTTCATACCGCTAGGGGATTAGATTGTCCGTACTAAGAATTTTAATTTTTTTTTTTTTTTACGAACTTTTTTTTTAAATTTGGCATCACCCCAAATTTTCATTTTAGCAGCGATATTATTATTTTTGTATGAAAAATATCCAAATAATTTAACCGTCCTTAGCCTTTCAAACAGAACAACATTATTTATGTAGTTGAATCACAGATGGTGCTACGTCCCCGCCTCATTGAACTTTCAGCTGGGTCGGGTTCAACTCATTCGCAGACAGATTTGCCACCTAGCGCCATCTACCTATATCTCAACTCAAAGATGGCGCTAGGTGGGAAATTAGCTGGGGATGAGTTGTCCGGGGATGAGTTGAACCCGACCCGGAATGAGTTATCCGGGGATGAGTGGCGATGACACCGAGTTGAACCCGACCCCAGAAATAGCATACGTTCAGGTGTGGTGAGGATATCCGACAATTAAATTACGTTTGTAATGGAGAAAATTTTGTCTTTTTATATTAAGTGATTCAAGATATTATTCTCACTTCTCACTTGATGAACTATGCAGCCTGTTGACTACCGGCATTGTCTTTGCAACTATTAAAACTACCTTTCATCCGGATCTAGTAAGTTCCAAAGATAAATTTCAAGGAGCCAGTCTGCGACTTGCACAAAAGTTCGACAACCAACTCGTTAAATGGACGTCTTTAACGAGAGTATTGCTAGTTTTTCGTTCAAAGTTTTAAACTATTACAAGATAACCGGCACGATGTATTTCTCTCTTCTGGCGTACTTCAGAGTTCAAGGAGAATCCGCGTTGCCATTCTTCGATTAACAACTTATTGCCAGGTTGTCTTTTTCTTCTTTTTTTTTCTCTCTCATTGACAAAACTTCCTCTTCACGTCGTTTTACAACTTTATCCCTCTGCCGGTACTATATTAAACTTAGTTTGTGAACTATACGTCCACACACGTCCACTATGATGAAACATGAGTGATAAACTCAATTACAGTCAAGTGAAGATTCTATCTCCAATTCCAGATGACTCCATTTTGAGCTACATGAATTGGCTCACACCCATATTTCTCCTCTTATTCTTCTTCAATGTTAAAGACCACACCTTACAGCCTCCGAAAACCCGAAGAAATAAAAACGAGATCACGTAGAAATAACCAAGAAAATACGATACAAATGGACTCTACGACGAATCGGACGAAATAATGCGCCCCCCAAAAATTCTACAACACGCCACTGCAATCAGCAACAACAAAAGCAGATTTGTCCGCTCCAATCAGAGTGTACAAAACCAAAAACATGTGATTGCAAGGTTGTACATCCACCTGCGGTAATCCTGGCTGCACAAATCACAGTGACGTACGAAGCAATGAATTTCCCCGAATCGCCCCGGCACATCTTGTTGGAAAAGTTCTTCAATTAATTTTAACAAGGATGTTGCTGCATATAAACCAAAAAGTTATCCTTGTTCTTCTGAATCGGTATATGACTCGCACCCTTCCTCCACATGCGAGTCTTCTGACACCGACTGATACGATTGCAGCAGGAGCATATAACAATGCCATTCAGGCGAAGGATACGTGTTCATCTCTGTGGAGAAGAAAAACTACCAGGATCTTGACATTTTTCCAATCACATTGCATATACATAGGGTGGATGCCATTTTTTCCCCGTGATACATAGTCTGGATCTTCGGTTATCCTTCGAGGATATAAAATAGAAAACAAATAACTTTTCACGATGAACAAAAAAATAAAAAATAAAAGAAGAGACAGAACAAATAAACACTACTCAGTGGAAATGGCAAAAGGGTTGCTCGATTATAGCAAACACAAACAAAACCCGTCTTCAAAGGATATATGGGAGAGATGACACTGAAGTGCCATACGGACAGGAGATAATCCTGACCGAAAAAACAACCAGGAAACAACAGCGCCTTCTGGGCAGAACTTGATAAACTGCAAGTTGTGTTGACATGACATAAATTTCGATTAATCCTGTCGGAAGCAAGGCTTAATAAACAAAGTCAGAAATAATGACGACAGCTGCAGGGTATGGTCGGTATGCACAGTCCTAGACCAAGAGTCAACCACATCATTGAAGGATGTTTACCAGAGGCTGGCTCAAAATGAAGTTAAGATGGCATGAGACAAAACAAAAAATTACCCCTTGGCCAAACGAAAGGAATCGCCTTGCTTAAAATGAGAATAAATTTTCCTCGTCGGGGGAAGGGGGGCTTGTATACGTATAGTGGATCCATATTGTTTTTTTTTTTTTTTTTGTATGTGTATAACTTTCATTGCAGTTCATTCCACTGCAGATGGTAGGAAAAAAGTATTAAAAGGATGACGGCCAACAAAAATCTGTGACAAGCTCGAATTTTGCTTCTGGGGTTGACCTGATGATGATGTTGCTGATGATAGTGACGGCTGCAGTTGTTCACATACCGATCCACACTGGATAACAATTGTATCTGGAGCAAAATTCTATTTGTTACAGAGTAGATGGATACCTACAACATTTTTCAATTGAAATATTACATAGAAGCGGATAAGTGCGGATATCCAAGGACACATCTCTTAACACAAATAACCTAACGCATCGCTTGACTCATGTGTGTCCTGCAATTGGACCGCTTTCAAGTGCGAAGATATATATTTTATTGTGGCATGACAAATACTGATTGGATTGGCAGAGATTCTTTGGTAGATAGATGGATACTTAAGATCCACTTAGGTGAAGACTGGAGGCATTTGCGGTGGTTTCCTTTCAGATGTTTGGATGAGGTTTCGATTGAATTGCAGGGAGTTTCTTAAGTGATTGTATGATTGCACTGGAGACAATAGCAGCACTCAAAGCTGCGACACGATTGTGCTTAGACATATCTTGCGAGTGTGGAAAACTGTTCTCAGTCCATAAGGACCTAAAGCGGATATTATTTTTTTTTTTTAAGTTTTTGAAGTGCGTAGAAACATAGTAATTGCAAAAGTTCCAATTCGATGGACAAAGTAGCGACCCTTGAGGAACGCCGATTGTGAATCCACATATCGTCGAAAATAATTGATTTTACTGATGGCGTTGCCGCCATTATCGCAGTCTATATCTTTGGTGAGTGGGGGTTGTTCTTATGACTAGGTCACATGCAGGGGCACATTCACTCGCGGATGGAAAATAAAAAGGGGTCCGTGGGAGCCACCCATTTTTGAAGTTAGGATTCGTTATTTTAGAGGAAGGAATGGGAAATTTACAGGCGAAACCGCACTCCTATTACCATTCATTGAAACTTAGAGCGTAACAAATTTTCAAACAACCTAATATCACTCGTTTTGATGCGTTTCACTTTATGTTACGGTCTTAGTATCAAGCAATGGCTAGCGTAGTGATGCTTTTCCGATAAATGCCAGCATGAAACACATGTAACATCTTTATAAACTGACCGCTTACTGACTCCACTTAGTTGATAAGCTCAATAGCTTATTTTATTTTTTGTTACACTCTCATATTTTAGCGCAACAAATTACCCTACCTGTGAAATAAGAATATTGATGACGTAGCGAATATAAAAACATCACAAACTCACTCGACTGTCGGAGACCTGCGAGAAAAGTTATGCATTCATTAACGTTTCGATTTTCGTTACGATCCAAAATTCGTACATGCCAACTTCGCTACAGGCACACAGAAAGTTTAGCACCGCAACAAATAGTCAAGCATGCTAAGCTGGTTCCACTATTCGATGGTCATGTAAAGAATTAGGCTTCCGTTCCCGTTTCACTTTTCGTTACGCTACTATAGCCAACCTAAAGTCGACTTAGCGAAGCGCGATATATGAAGTCATATACAGAGTTGCAAACGGAGAAACACCTCAAGCCCAATCCTGTTCAATGGACCATTCGATCACGTTTCACTTTTCGTTATTCTATTATAGCTAACCCATAAGCAACTTAGCCAGCCCCGACACAGTGTAACAAGTCATGAAATATTACAACCTCACTCCAGAAGTCGGGAAGGAGTCGGGCCTTCAATTGCGGTTCACTTTTCGTTGCGTTTTCATTTCCCAACAAATTAAACTGATAATAAAAAGTTGTGCTTTTGACAGGCTACTCCTGGGCTCTGTTCCTATAAGAACCTGGTTGAGCTCAATTATTTTTCCCGTGTGTAAGTGTTGCAAAACTACCTATTTGAGCGGTTAAAGACAGCGTCGGTACTGGCAGAAGCCTTGGGTTAAGAAATCCCTTCGATATATAGATAGTTTTTGAAGTTGGTGTAAATGAGCATAAATATATCTTCAGTACAAGAATGTCCGTGTATCTCCGTTTGAATCCAGTTGTGCATAAGTAAAGTAGGTACAGGCCGTGTATAGCAAAAGAAGGTGTAGTCGCACAACTACTTAGCGAATGTCAACAACACAAAGACGCTTGTCGAAAAATAGCCCTTAATCACGAGGTAAGAACCTTGGTGCTCTCCCAAGGGCCCCTTACTATCGGCAATAATCCTCGATAATTTAATCGAACTTGTCAAGGGGATTTTCTAAATCGAATCAGAAAACCTGTCAGAAAAAAAAAAGCCAGAAAGAATATCTATCCTTCATTTCAAAGCCAAAGGAAACCGCTCTAACAATAGACCAAAACAAAATCCTGACTGAGAGCACAACAAAAAAACAAGTCCAACAAAGAAATGAAAAGAATACAAATGAATCTGACCGCACATAAAAAACACACATCACTCACATGTGCGACTTTCACTTCCACCACGGACTATTCCATTGCCACCTCACCAAAAAGGACACATCACACCAACCAACAAATAACAGCAACAACAAAATACCTTTCAATGACAAAGGATAAATTGAATCTGAAAAACACCATCGAGATCTATATGTGTATACACACAAAACGAACAAGGGAAAAGAAAATCAAATGAAAGACGGGGAAAAAGCTCGTAATCAAGTTTCAGGATATGGCCAGGGACAGGGTACACGCAGGGTACCTTAGCTATTAGCACAACAAATACCAATCAGATTGGATATCCAAACGGATCTAGTGTCTTGCTCTTTCTGGATGCAGGATGCCTCATGGAATCCTTCTGCTATAGGTGGAGGCCAAACAAATAACAAAACTTCATCGAAATATAGAAAAGGCCAACCGAGAGCAACGACAGTGACTGTTCATATAGTGGGAGAGGTGCAGGCCACCCGTGTTTACCTGTAGACTGTTTGTGTGGGAATTTCCCCGCCCCACTGTGTCAAACAAACAGCTCCTGTTTTCCGGTGATCTATTCTCGCTGGACGTGATGGCTGTTCCTTCGTGCCAGCCATCCGCGTTGTCCATAGAAACAAGTACCGTCGATATTGAGCTATCGATGGCTTCCACCATTGAATCGGAGAAATCAATTTTTTTTTCCTTCTCCTTCCTCTCACTCAATATCGCGGCAGCTTCCTTTGAAGCACAAAAGTCAAATGCTAACGATTCTCGAGTATCTCAACAGTGGATGCTATTTTGGTCTTGAAAGCGCGGCAAAAGTCAGATTTTTGTCGGGATATTACGGGGGAAACAGGCAAACATCGAGAAAAGAAAAAACTCAAAATCAAAAGAAAGGATATGAAAGGAAAGTGTACCATGAAGCGGAGTAAAGTTCAATGAAAAGAATGTGAACCACCCCTTTGTGTATGGCAGAGCCACGTTAAATGAATTGGAGCAAATGATTATGCCCAATGGCGCGAAACAAGATGAAAACATGCGAACCATTAAAGCGATAGTAAAAACACAAACCAATGAAGTCAATATTTTCGGGTTTGGCAATTGCGAAATCCATATACCTACCTACACACACCACAAGGGGGTTGTGCGTCGAGTTCGGATCCAAAAAAAAAAATATATACGCTAAAGGAATCGAATGGAATTCGGATTTTAATTGGCAAGTGAGTAGGGGGGCGGATAAGCGTTTGTTTTTTGTTTATAAATATAAGAGGAATGCTTATTTTCCCACAACACTTGGTATTTGTTTATTTTTTGTACCTAACCAGCTTTCGGGATACATTTTGTTTTTACTTTGATGTTGCGATATGTTGAAAATTACGTTTCGGTGTCAGTTCCTTTAAGAAATTTCAAGGCTTTTGTGGGCTTATGAGGGTCAGCAATGCGATCGAATGGTGTGTGAGCCATCCTTTTAGATTTTTTTTTTTTTTTTTTTTTTTTCGTCGGAGGTTGCTACTATCCGATGGAGCACTCAGACACAACTACTGGTCCATTGTACTGCCAACCAGACACCTTAGATTATTGTACTTACTTTTCCCCGTCTTTCGAAGAAATATGAGAAGGAGCTTCAGTGATGAAGAGCTTAGATGTTCGGCGCTCACCACATCAGCCCCAAAGATCCGCCACCTGATATGAGCAAAGGCAGGACAGCCACAGAGCTTGGTGGCCCGAAAAGGCGCCCACAAGCAGTCTGCAGTCGATTCTCCTGAGAGACACAAGGAAAGACGCGGACCTTTTACAGATGTCCGGACGCAGTCGTTTGGTCTATCTACATCCAGCCCAGTCATGCCACCGAAACTCGTGCTCACGTGAAACTCAAATATCAATGGATGATCTAACCACAGATACAGGCAGATCCAACGCAGGTTCAGGTCCTGAAAAAGCTTCTTCTGAACCCAGCCTGGCAAGCTCGTCAGCGATCTTAATTCCCTGGATACCAGTGTGAGACCCAAAGAAGATTCACTGTGTTTAGCCTTCCGAACAAGTTCAGAGAAAGCTTGAGTTCGAGCACTAACTAAGACGAGGTAAGAGGGTTAAGTAGCGCTTTTTATGCAGCTTGGCTATCACTGCAAACGCATATGCTTCCAGACCTCCGACTGTTTGTCTTAATATAGCGAAAATCTCCGCTTGGAAGACAGACGCATGGTTACCTAAGGGGTGGTGTAGTCTAATGTTCTCGCTTTCCACAAAGACTCCAGAACCAGACACCTGAATACACGATGGCATTCTTTCCCTGGCTCAGAGTCTGGTCGAAGCCGTTCCGTTGCCTGAGCATAAAGTTGACGCGGAAGTTTTGTCGCAGTAGGATTTCTGGTGTCATTGCGTCAGGATAATTCTCGCACAAGTTCTTCAAAATTCCAATGCGTGTGGTATCAAAAGCCACCTCTCCTTAACCAAGAGATGGTTTTCAGCGTACACCCCATGGTAAAAATATCAAGAGGGGGGAGGTTCATCATAGCATCTAGATCAGAGCCCGGAGTGCTAGGGAAGGCCTAGCCAGTGCATCCAAGCCAAACCGTTCTTTGGGTTTGGCAAAAGAGGCAGTAACACGTTTCCGCTTCAACGGAGATCGAGACGTCTTTTAGTACAAGTTGAGTCAGACCATTAACCTTACTCCTTCTCGTGGAGAGAGCAACCGTAGTTTTAAGAGGATTCACTGAAAGCCCATTTCTTGTGTCTCAACCATCGACAAAGCTAAAGGATCTCTGCGCCAGAGAGAAGACAGTCCTTAGGTCTGAACCGACAGACAGAACGGCGACATCGTCCGCTTAGGCTTGTGTGTAGGTTCCAGGAAGATTGAGAATCGTTAGCAGAGAGTCTTCTACCATACACCATAAAAGGGGAGACAGAACACACCACTCTGAGGGCAGCCTCTGTTTACCCCTGTCATGACGCATTTGCCACAATCCGCCTCGGCAATCAACGTCCTGTACATTAGCATTGCTTTAATCCGCAACACCAATGTTTCACCTTTCATCCTTTTAGCCACTGTCGGTCTTTAAATATGTTGTGTTTACTTTAACTAGGTGATGTATCTTTTCTGTTTACAAGCGGGTAGATAATTTTTAAGTACTTCGGAGTCATACCTATGGAGGGGATGCAGGAAGCGATTGTCGATCAATTTTGGAGCAGCAATAGGACAATCGGATATCTTATGGACAATAGTGTCAAAGGTACTTCAATTCTAGCTTTTAATTTGCTTTTTCTTTCAACTTTTATATAGGTGCGGACATGATTTGGTTACTGACCTAAAAAATGCGATCGGCTTGGAAAAATCGTGTCAGAATTTCCAGAACACGGGAACTAATCCTGTTTTATTGAACTCATTTCTCAGGGAAGTAAAGTAAAGAAGAAGAATGCGCAATAAAACAATTCACAGTCACAAATTTCATAAGGTCTACTTTTTTGTGTGTCCTGACTTTTTTATTTGATTTGGCGTTCTCCGGGTTTCCGCTCGGTGAAATTGAATAACTGTGAGAGCAGAGAACTATAGCAGAGTAATGAACCCATCAATCAAAAGGTGTTAAAACGGTCTGCTTCTTTCGAGTCAATTCCACTCCTGACAAATACTCTAGTGTCTAGGAAGTGTGAAGGAGAATGCATAGTTTTTTTTTATAATCACGTGCTGAAGGTCCTGCTTTGGTTTGATTTCCTGAAATAGATGTTCAATAGAACATCAGATGCTTCTCCAAATGCAGAAGTATAATCTTCGATTTTTTGGTGGCGTATGCTGATGACCTCTTGAGGTGAAAGTAACAAAATTGAAGGAAGGACACTACCATTTGAGACGGTATGAAGTCGACTTATAACGAAGCTTATTTTAGAGTCGAGGCTAAAACTTTTTTATTGGTAGTAACAACATAGATAAATGTTAGAAGAACCTGTCGTAGATGATACATAAAGTGTACATGAGGTTCATGCCTTATTTTCGATGGAGATGAATTTATAAAAAAGAAATGGGATACATTTTGTTACGGCCTTTGAAAGGTTATTTGACACTTAAATGCACAAGTCAGACCGAGGTCTCAAATGCCCAAAATTCTAGGTCAATACTGAATTTAAAAAAAGAAAACATTCCATCCGAGCGCCAATAACCCTTCAACAGCGGTCCTTAAACGCTTGCTAAGCAATGCATGTTCTCCACTTTTAAGATTCGCGTGCTTACATAACTTTTCCCAAATTTCTTCGATTAGATATAGGGCAAGCTAACTTTGAAACGTACTTCCAACTGCGAAAATCTTAGGCGATATAAAGGTCTTATGGACTCGTGTCCTACCTCGTTTTATTTCAAGCTCTTTCGTCGCAGTATTCGTCCCCACCTCACTGTGGGGATATTCCATAATTTGTCACCTTCAGCATCCCGGTTTGACAGTTGAAGCTCGGTTCTCAGTTGATGATCCAGTTTAGTCTGCACGTTTACGCAGCCTTAGTAAGGGCTCTCAGATTAAAAAGCTGGCTCCCTCTGTTCTGATCCAATATCGAATATTGGCGGATGAGAGGTTGAAACTCTTGAGAAGACTCTGTCAGTATTTAGGGAGAGCTGCTGTCTGATCTTATTACATTTATGAAGGTCAACTTAATCAGCGGCATCACTATTCCTTGGGCCTTACTAATAACCACTTTTAACTTTGCCACCAAATATTTCACAAGAGACGTTTTTCTTTTTTAGTTCAGAGCTGAGCACTGAACTGAGCTCGAGCTTTATGAGCGTGCTCAGGTCGTTCTTATGTTTTTTTTTTGTTTTTCCTGTTTTATTTTCCATACATGTGTTTGTACATGTGTAACCAGCTTTTTCCTCAGGCTGTTCAGTCAATATTCTGAGCTGATAGAGCGCGCTCTGTTCATGCTCTGAACGAAAAAAGAAACAGAAAGTGCAAGCTCTGTGATTTGCCCTAATGTTACACCAGCAAATTTCTTCGTGCACACGAAAACGTTTGAACGATTCGCCTTACAAAATCTGACCCCTGATGTGTCTGAAGTCTGAACTTAAAAAGAAAAACTAACTGTTTGTATAACAGTTCAGGTTCTGCTCCGAGCTAGAAAAGAAAAATGCCTAAAGTGCATAATTTGTGGCAGAAGATGCAGAAGCCTCCCTCGCGTTCTAGCTTTGCAATGTCTTTCGTAATATTTCCCAATATTTTGGCTTGATTTATAAAATATGTCGACTGCTGCATCAGATTTTATCTTGGCACGTCACACCAGCACGTTTTCCCTAGGTACGAATGTTGGTCCAATCTCCCCTTGCATACTGTAACAGTCAGTAGTACAGTTACGCTAATAGATTTCTACAACAATGGAACAGTTGTACAGTAATAACAGTAATACAGTGTAACAGAAAATGTATACTCCCATCTTAACATTAGTTTCTTGCAAAACCTATGTTGTCAGCGGAGGTTTCAATTTTACTCACTCAGCGCTGGCATCAGTAGAGGTTGTCGGTTGTCTTCTCCACTGGTGTGAGTATCTTATCCATTAACCTTCTTCTATCCAAGATAAGAACCTCTGCACTTTAGTGAATCCGTCATCCATATTCAGACAAACTTTTTCGAAAATGATACTCTCCACACCAAGTCTCCTTAAAGCTTTCACAGCTTTCTGCTCGTTCATACGTCGGCTGCTCAGATGATTACATATATGAAGTTTGTTGAGTTCAAATAAAAAAAAAAGGTTGCCTTCAGATCTTCAATGCAATGCAAAAGGAATTTCACCAGACCTGTTTGAAGGACGATTTGGTGGGGTGGACATAAATGATTACGGACATTACGCCACCATTAAAACGAAAATAAATTAAGCAACTCGGACGAATGTCCAGTCTCACCTTCTGTGCACAAATAATAAGCCAATCGTTCCGGTCACGTGAGTTATGTTAAATCAACATAATGCAACAAAAGAACCGCCTAACGACAACACACCAAGAGTAATAACAATCAGCAACATTGACGACAACGATAACGCAACAAAAGAACCGCCTAAAGACAACACACCAAGAGTAATAACAATCAGCAACATTGACGACAACGATAACGCAACAAAAGAAGCATCCAATGTCAACAACCGAAATTCCACACCAAGAGAAGACATAGTAATTAAAAGCAGCAACATGGAAGCGAACGCTTCTAAGCAACCACCAAACAACGCAGTCGGAACCATATTTTTAAGTTAGATTTAATCCAGAGCTCAGACGAAGCAGACGTCTGTTGAATAAAGTTAATATAAAATAAAAGTCAATTTCAAATCATCTTTGTCTTGTCTTTATTTTTTTTTTACTCATAGGAATAATTCCTACATATTTGGCGCAGTCGGTAGGATAACGCTAAGAAGATCGCGCAAAGATCCGATAGATGTTATCCAGTGTACGAACAAGTTCCGTAGAAACGTAAATAGTTCATAATAATATTAAGTGAGTTCGTGAGTGAATAAGTGAAAAAGTGGTGCTCGAAAATCTTTATTCGAAAAGAATAAAATTAATGCACAAATTCTCTAGGAGAAACATTTAACATTTAATTCAAGAACAAACACTATTAAATAAATACGATGGCTAACGTAGAACAAGCAGCAATTATAACTAGATTGGAGAAGGTCCCCATATTCGATGGATCCAATGACGACGTTCTAAACTTCACTAACCATGTGACTTATTTATATAATCTACTTGAGGTTGCCTACAAACCTTTGGCAAACCTTATCATCATCAATAAAATACAAGGAGAAGCTGCAAATTCAGCAAGAAGAGCCCCTGAAGCAACGTGGGATTCCATTAAACTTTGCCTCTTCCAGGACTTCGGAGTGAAGGAAACATTCGAGCAGTTATTACAAGATATACATGCTGTCCATACCAGGGATATAAACTCCCTTTACCAACAATTAAACATCATCCTGCAAAAATTAAACAAAAAATGTAAGTTGGAACCCAGCCTTATATATACACCAACCAACAATGAAAGTATCGTACTGAATAAGTTCATAAATAATTTAAATGCCCCTCAGGCAAGCATTATTATTGCTCAAAGTATAACTAGTTTAAGTAATGCGTACTATACATTAAGTAGATATAGACAATTAAATGATAATCCTAAACCACAACAATTCCTTAAACCAAATCCAACTCAAAATCATAGCAATCATAATAATAATTATCAGAGACATAACAATAACTTTCATCCAAGACAAAACTCATCTCAATTTAATAACCAGATGCAATATAGGTCTAACCAGAACCACAATAATTATAGACCGAGGGTAGATATAAACAATTCTGCTCAAGTAAGAGCTAACAACAATCAAATTTTGGGACAAAGAAATCCTAACATTAGGTTTGGATTTAACAACTCTTATCAACATCGAAATATTCCTAGACCCATGGAAACAAACAACTTAGATCATACTAATGAACCAAGTGTAAATTTTACTTACCCCGGGAAATCGAGACACTTCCCATAATATTAGCTCATATAGATAATCAAGAGCTTAGACTCCTAATAGATACTGGAGCCTCCATATCACTTTTAAATAAAAATAAATTTCCATGTTATAAAAGAATTAAATTAGATAAGCCTTTATATATTAATACGATAAATACTCAAACACAAATATCTGAAGAAATAATAACTCGATTACCAGTGGAATTCAAAGAAGATGGGTCCACAATGGGATGGAAATTGTTAGATTTTCAAAATAAGAAATTTGATGGGATTCTAGGCACCAACGTGCTCAAACCTATCGAAGCTGTTATAAATCTTAAGGAAGACTATGTAGAAATAAATAAAAATAAAATTTCATTCCTTAATAATAAACAGGGTTTACAATGCCCTTATGACTATGAAAATATTACCCAGTTGAGCGTAAATCACATGAGCATAAATCAATTAATTCCCGAAGACTTAAACTTCGAGGAACGAAAAGAACTTCAGCAGTTCCTTCATGAAAATCGAGACCTCTTCTACCAAGAAAATGATACTCTTAGTTCTACTACGCAGACTATGCACAAAATCCGAACGACGGATGACATACCAGTTTACACAAAAATATATAGATACCCAAAAATCCATGAAGAAGAAATTAACAGGCAAATCTCTCAAATGTTAAGAGACGGTATTATAAGAAAGAGCATATCACCATATGCCTCCCCTATATGGGTTGTGCCTAAAAAGGAAGATAATTCCGGCCAAAGAAAATGGCGAATTGTCGTTGATTATCGTAAGCTCAATGAAAAGACAATTGAGTATAAGCACCCAATCCCCAATATAGACGAATTACTCGATAAACTTGGAAGATGCCAATACTTTTCTACTTTGGACCTAGCCAAAGGTTTTCACCAAATAAGAAACGATCCCAAAGATATAGAGAAGACCGCCTTTTCAACACCTTCAGGACATTATGAATTTTTACGCATGCCCTTCGGACTCAAAAATGCACCGGCAACATTCCAGTGCATGATGAATGAAGTATTGTCAGATTACATTGGCAAAATTTGTGTCGTTTACCTCGACGATATTTTAATATTCTCAACTTCTCTTAAAGAACATATAACTAACCTTTGTTTGATTTTCAAAAAACTGCGACAGTATAATTTGAAAATTCAAATTAATAAGTGTAACTTTTTAAGAAAAGAAACACAATTTTTGGGGCATACTATTACCTCTAATGGCGTAAAGCCCAATGCAGATAAAATTGCTGCAATCCAAAAAATAGAAATACCAAAGACTACTAAACAAATTAAAAGTTTCTTAGGACTTACAGGGTATTATAGAAAATTTATTAAGGATTATGCAAAGTTTGCATTACCTTTGACCAAATGCCTAAAGAAAAATGCAAAAATCAACGTAAATGATGCAGAATATCTCAAAGCCTTTGAGGATCTCAAAGAGTACTTAACTACAGAGCCTATATTAGCGTACCCGGATTTCAAAAAGAAATTTACTTTGACTACGGACGCTAGCAACCATGCTATCGGAGCTGTCCTATCCCAAGACAATCATCCTATAAGTTATATATCCCGGACACTAAATGAGCATGAGCGAAATTACTCCACAACGGAAAAAGAATTATTAGCCATTGTATGGGCAATAAGGTACCTACGACCATATCTTTATGGTAAAACATTCGATCTCAAGACAGATCACCAGCCACTGAAATGGTTACAAGCTAAAAATTTAGGAAAGGATATTTCTCCTCGCTTACAGCGATGGATTCTGCAATTAGGGGAATATGACTTTCAAATAGACTACCTTAAAGGAAAAAATAATACTGTAGCTGATTTCCTCTCAAGAGAGATAAATTTAGCTAATGCCAATCAATCCATGATACCCACATTACACTCCCAAGCTGAACAAAGTAATGATCATTTTCCAATAAAAGACACCGCTGTTAATGCATATTCGCAACAAATCATACTTGTATCTGGCAACAAAATAAAAATTAAAACTTTAAAAGGTAAAACAAGAATTCTTTTAGGAATAGAAGTTTTAAAGGGTAATGATTTCGAAAACCTAATAAAAACCTACATAGAAAATAAACCCACAGGCATTTTTACAGACTTTAATGAATCACAATATAATATTCTGCAACAGAAACTCATAACTCTTTATGGAACTAGAATAAAGTTCTACAAATGCTCCTACTTATGCAAAGACATAATCACAGAAGAGGAAGCAGTGAAACAAATACGCCTCTATCATGAAAACGAAAATAACCACGCAGGTATTGAAGAAAATTGGCAAGGCTTACGAAAGAAAATATACTTCAAAAACCTTCGTCAATTAATAACTGAAATAATTAACTCCTGTAATATTTGTAGCATGTATAAATATGACAGGCACCCTATAAAAGATAAATTTCATATTACTGAAACCCCAAAAGATATACGAGAAATTATGTCCATGGACATATATGAAACAGCTAAAACAAAATTTCTTACATGTATCGACAGATTTAGCAAATTCGTAGAATTTAGATACCTCCCTAATGTTTCGCATATTACTCTAGAAGAGAATATAGCTGAACTAATCTCTCATCCAAAGAAACCTGAAAAACTTATCCTTGACAACGAATTTAATGCTCCTAGACTAATCTCCTTTCTAAGGGAACAAAATATTAATTTCCATTTTACAAAAGTAAATTCACATACAGGGAACTCGGACATCGAGTCATTCCACAGAGCACTAAAACAAAAAATCCGAATACTTACCCAAGGAAAAACTAATCCCACTACTAATGAAATAAGAAAAACTGTAGCAAAAGCTACCAGACTGTACAATACCTCTATACATAGTGTTACTAAAGATACACCATATAATATACACTACGGTCAATGCAATAAGACAAAAATTCGCGAACTCATCATTGAGAATAAAGAACACATCATATCTAAAATAAACAAAGATCGCGAAAGTTATCTTGAAAGTAGAAGCCAAGCATTCATTCGAAACCCACGAGCTGATCGAAATAAACTGGAACCAGTATTCAGATACGGTCCAACCGGGGAACAGCATAGTCGCAATATACAACGTGCAAGAAAAACTCGTCCTAATTTTAAAAACCAAAACAACTTGAAATACGCGAATAAAACTCGAAGTGAATACGCACAACTTAGAGAGCTACGATCCGCAAGATTAACTAACGAAGAAGACGAAATCTGTACATCCAGATTCGCTTTACAAAAATATAAGCCTAGAAAGTGACAATGAAAATAATTGTGTTTTTCATATTAATAACAGTAATAAATAGTAGTAAAATAAATATCGAAAACATAGATACTGAAAGTGGTTATACAATAATTAAACACGGATATACAAAGTTAGTTGACGGTTACAATAACATAGTTCACATTATAAATACCACTGATATTGAAATACTCATTGACAAATTAGAAAGAATAGTGACAAAAACAAATCAAGTAAAAACAAAATTTATTCCCCTTGATATTTTTCAAAGATTAGACGACCTAAGAACAGAATTAAAAACAATAACACAATATAAGAAGACTAAACATCATATAACCAAAAGAGGAGTATTCAATTTTGGAGGTAGTATTCTTAAATTTATTTTTGGAACAATGGATGAAGAAGACAGAATAGTTATAGAAAAAAGAATAAGGAAACTTAATGACGCAACTCAAGTACTCATAGAAAATAACAATAAACAAGTGAAAATTAACTTACAACTTCAAACAAGTATACAACAAATTTACAATCGATTACCTGAAAATTCATGGGATTCACCAATAACGAACGTAGCTAAAGATCTTATTATCCTACAAATAGAGAATAGACTCGAACACATAGACAATATCATTGAAACTATCCAGAACAATCTCCTTAGCAGCAGATTAGGTATTTTAGTTAACAACATACTAACAGTTAAAGAAATTGAAGAAAACGAAATAGGTTTTGAAAAACTTAAGCAAACCAAAATAAGCAGTGCTACTTATGGAAAAGATCAAATAATTTTTATCATACAAATTCCCAATAACACTCTCCCTTTCCACCAAGCCCTAATCCTACCAATTACCAATTCTATGAAAGAAGAAATAAATTTTGAATCTACTAATTTACTAATCAATTCAAAAATGTATTATGAAGAAGGAAAAAATGAAATAAAACACTTAAGAGAATTTAGAATGTGTAACCCTTGTAGCAAAGTAAGAAATGTAAACCAAAACGTTATAACAGAAATAAAGGAAGGAATAGTTTTGATCAAAAATGCTAATTTAACACTACAGAGTAATTGTGATGAAAGAGAAAATTTAAAAATAAAAAACAATGTTTTACTAAAATTCGAAAATTGTGAAATCTCTGTTCTTAATATAAAATATAAAAACTATGTAAACTTTAAATACCAACCAATAAATTTAGATATTAAGATATTAAATATAAGCATGAAAGATATAAACTTGGATATTGATAATATAGATGTCATTTCAAAAGACTTATATACTCATAAAGTACTTAATTACACCAGTTTTAGTTTTACAACCATATTTGTAATAGCCTTAGTCAGTATACTTTCCTACAAAACATATAATTTCGTCAGGAGACGAAAAACTAGAGGAGGAGGAGTTATGTTAAATCAACATAATGCAACAAAAGAACCGCCTAACGACAACACACCAAGAGTAATAACAATCAGCAACATTGACGACAACGATAACGCAACAAAAGAACCGCCTAAAGACAACACACCAAGAGTAATAACAATCAGCAACATTGACGACAACGATAACGCAACAAAAGAAGCATCCAATGTCAACAACCGAAATTCCACACCAAGAGAAGACATAGTAATTAAAAGCAGCAACATGGAAGCGAACGCTTCTAAGCAACCACCAAACAACGCAGTCGGAACCATATTTTTAAGTTAGATTTAATCCAGAGCTCAGACGAAGCAGACGTCTGTTGAATAAAGTTAATATAAAATAAAAGTCAATTTCAAATCATCTTTGTCTTGTCTTTATTTTTTTTTTACTCATAGGAATAATTCCTACATATTTCGTGAGTTATGTTAAATCAACATAATGCAACAAAAGAACCGCCTAACGACAACACACCAAGAGTAATAACAATCAGCAACATTGACGACAACGATAACGCAACAAAAGAACCGCCTAAAGACAACACACCAAGAGTAATAACAATCAGCAACATTGACGACAACGATAACGCAACAAAAGAAGCATCCAATGTCAACAACCGAAATTCCACACCAAGAGAAGACATAGTAATTAAAAGCAGCAACATGGAAGCGAACGCTTCTAAGCAACCACCAAACAACGCAGTCGGAACCATATTTTTAAGTTAGATTTAATCCAGAGCTCAGACGAAGCAGACGTCTGTTGAATAAAGTTAATATAAAATAAAAGTCAATTTCAAATCATCTTTGTCTTGTCTTTATTTTTTTTTACTCATAGGAATAATTCCTACATATTTGGCGCAGTCGGTAGGATAACGCTAAGAAGATCGCGCAAAGATCCGATAGATGTTATCCAGTGTACGAACAAGTTCCGTAGAAACGTAAATAGTTCATAATAATATTAAGTGAGTTCGTGAGTGAATAAGTGAAAAAGTGGTGCTCGAAAATCTTTATTCGAAAAGAATAAAATTAATGCACAAATTCTCTAGGAGAAACATTTAACATTTAATTCAAGAACAAACACTATTAAATAAATACGATGGCTAACGTAGAACAAGCAGCAATTATAACTAGATTGGAGAAGGTCCCCATATTCGATGGATCCAATGACGACGTTCTAAACTTCACTAACCATGTGACTTATTTATATAATCTACTTGAGGTTGCCTACAAACCTTTGGCAAACCTTATCATCATCAATAAAATACAAGGAGAAGCTGCAAATTCAGCAAGAAGAGCCCCTGAAGCAACGTGGGATTCCATTAAACTTTGCCTCTTCCAGGACTTCGGAGTGAAGGAAACATTCGAGCAGTTATTACAAGATATACATGCTGTCCATACCAGGGATATAAACTCCCTTTACCAACAATTAAACATCATCCTGCAAAAATTAAACAAAAAATGTAAGTTGGAACCCAGCCTTATATATACACCAACCAACAATGAAAGTATCGTACTGAATAAGTTCATAAATAATTTAAATGCCCCTCAGGCAAGCATTATTATTGCTCAAAGTATAACTAGTTTAAGTAATGCGTACTATACATTAAGTAGATATAGACAATTAAATGATAATCCTAAACCACAACAATTCCTTAAACCAAATCCAACTCAAAATCATAGCAATCATAATAATAATTATCAGAGACATAACAATAACTTTCATCCAAGACAAAACTCATCTCAATTTAATAACCAGATGCAATATAGGTCTAACCAGAACCACAATAATTATAGACCGAGGGTAGATATAAACAATTCTGCTCAAGTAAGAGCTAACAACAATCAAATTTTGGGACAAAGAAATCCTAACATTAGGTTTGGATTTAACAACTCTTATCAACATCGAAATATTCCTAGACCCATGGAAACAAACAACTTAGATCATACTAATGAACCAAGTGTAAATTTTACTTACCCCGGGAAATCGAGACACTTCCCATAATATTAGCTCATATAGATAATCAAGAGCTTAGACTCCTAATAGATACTGGAGCCTCCATATCACTTTTAAATAAAAATAAATTTCCATGTTATAAAAGAATTAAATTAGATAAGCCTTTATATATTAATACGATAAATACTCAAACACAAATATCTGAAGAAATAATAACTCGATTACCAGTGGAATTCAAAGAAGATGGGTCCACAATGGGATGGAAATTGTTAGATTTTCAAAATAAGAAATTTGATGGGATTCTAGGCACCAACGTGCTCAAACCTATCGAAGCTGTTATAAATCTTAAGGAAGACTATGTAGAAATAAATAAAAATAAAATTTCATTCCTTAATAATAAACAGGGTTTACAATGCCCTTATGACTATGAAAATATTACCCAGTTGAGCGTAAATCACATGAGCATAAATCAATTAATTCCCGAAGACTTAAACTTCGAGGAACGAAAAGAACTTCAGCAGTTCCTTCATGAAAATCGAGACCTCTTCTACCAAGAAAATGATACTCTTAGTTCTACTACGCAGACTATGCACAAAATCCGAACGACGGATGACATACCAGTTTACACAAAAATATATAGATACCCAAAAATCCATGAAGAAGAAATTAACAGGCAAATCTCTCAAATGTTAAGAGACGGTATTATAAGAAAGAGCATATCACCATATGCCTCCCCTATATGGGTTGTGCCTAAAAAGGAAGATAATTCCGGCCAAAGAAAATGGCGAATTGTCGTTGATTATCGTAAGCTCAATGAAAAGACAATTGAGTATAAGCACCCAATCCCCAATATAGACGAATTACTCGATAAACTTGGAAGATGCCAATACTTTTCTACTTTGGACCTAGCCAAAGGTTTTCACCAAATAAGAAACGATCCCAAAGATATAGAGAAGACCGCCTTTTCAACACCTTCAGGACATTATGAATTTTTACGCATGCCCTTCGGACTCAAAAATGCACCGGCAACATTCCAGTGCATGATGAATGAAGTATTGTCAGATTACATTGGCAAAATTTGTGTCGTTTACCTCGACGATATTTTAATATTCTCAACTTCTCTTAAAGAACATATAACTAACCTTTGTTTGATTTTCAAAAAACTGCGACAGTATAATTTGAAAATTCAAATTAATAAGTGTAACTTTTTAAGAAAAGAAACACAATTTTTGGGGCATACTATTACCTCTAATGGCGTAAAGCCCAATGCAGATAAAATTGCTGCAATCCAAAAAATAGAAATACCAAAGACTACTAAACAAATTAAAAGTTTCTTAGGACTTACAGGGTATTATAGAAAATTTATTAAGGATTATGCAAAGTTTGCATTACCTTTGACCAAATGCCTAAAGAAAAATGCAAAAATCAACGTAAATGATGCAGAATATCTCAAAGCCTTTGAGGATCTCAAAGAGTACTTAACTACAGAGCCTATATTAGCGTACCCGGATTTCAAAAAGAAATTTACTTTGACTACGGACGCTAGCAACCATGCTATCGGAGCTGTCCTATCCCAAGACAATCATCCTATAAGTTATATATCCCGGACACTAAATGAGCATGAGCGAAATTACTCCACAACGGAAAAAGAATTATTAGCCATTGTATGGGCAATAAGGTACCTACGACCATATCTTTATGGTAAAACATTCGATCTCAAGACAGATCACCAGCCACTGAAATGGTTACAAGCTAAAAATTTAGGAAAGGATATTTCTCCTCGCTTACAGCGATGGATTCTGCAATTAGGGGAATATGACTTTCAAATAGACTACCTTAAAGGAAAAAATAATACTGTAGCTGATTTCCTCTCAAGAGAGATAAATTTAGCTAATGCCAATCAATCCATGATACCCACATTACACTCCCAAGCTGAACAAAGTAATGATCATTTTCCAATAAAAGACACCGCTGTTAATGCATATTCGCAACAAATCATACTTGTATCTGGCAACAAAATAAAAATTAAAACTTTAAAAGGTAAAACAAGAATTCTTTTAGGAATAGAAGTTTTAAAGGGTAATGATTTCGAAAACCTAATAAAAACCTACATAGAAAATAAACCCACAGGCATTTTTACAGACTTTAATGAATCACAATATAATATTCTGCAACAGAAACTCATAACTCTTTATGGAACTAGAATAAAGTTCTACAAATGCTCCTACTTATGCAAAGACATAATCACAGAAGAGGAAGCAGTGAAACAAATACGCCTCTATCATGAAAACGAAAATAACCACGCAGGTATTGAAGAAAATTGGCAAGGCTTACGAAAGAAAATATACTTCAAAAACCTTCGTCAATTAATAACTGAAATAATTAACTCCTGTAATATTTGTAGCATGTATAAATATGACAGGCACCCTATAAAAGATAAATTTCATATTACTGAAACCCCAAAAGATATACGAGAAATTATGTCCATGGACATATATGAAACAGCTAAAACAAAATTTCTTACATGTATCGACAGATTTAGCAAATTCGTAGAATTTAGATACCTCCCTAATGTTTCGCATATTACTCTAGAAGAGAATATAGCTGAACTAATCTCTCATCCAAAGAAACCTGAAAAACTTATCCTTGACAACGAATTTAATGCTCCTAGACTAATCTCCTTTCTAAGGGAACAAAATATTAATTTCCATTTTACAAAAGTAAATTCACATACAGGGAACTCGGACATCGAGTCATTCCACAGAGCACTAAAACAAAAAATCCGAATACTTACCCAAGGAAAAACTAATCCCACTACTAATGAAATAAGAAAAACTGTAGCAAAAGCTACCAGACTGTACAATACCTCTATACATAGTGTTACTAAAGATACACCATATAATATACACTACGGTCAATGCAATAAGACAAAAATTCGCGAACTCATCATTGAGAATAAAGAACACATCATATCTAAAATAAACAAAGATCGCGAAAGTTATCTTGAAAGTAGAAGCCAAGCATTCATTCGAAACCCACGAGCTGATCGAAATAAACTGGAACCAGTATTCAGATACGGTCCAACCGGGGAACAGCATAGTCGCAATATACAACGTGCAAGAAAAACTCGTCCTAATTTTAAAAACCAAAACAACTTGAAATACGCGAATAAAACTCGAAGTGAATACGCACAACTTAGAGAGCTACGATCCGCAAGATTAACTAACGAAGAAGACGAAATCTGTACATCCAGATTCGCTTTACAAAAATATAAGCCTAGAAAGTGACAATGAAAATAATTGTGTTTTTCATATTAATAACAGTAATAAATAGTAGTAAAATAAATATCGAAAACATAGATACTGAAAGTGGTTATACAATAATTAAACACGGATATACAAAGTTAGTTGACGGTTACAATAACATAGTTCACATTATAAATACCACTGATATTGAAATACTCATTGACAAATTAGAAAGAATAGTGACAAAAACAAATCAAGTAAAAACAAAATTTATTCCCCTTGATATTTTTCAAAGATTAGACGACCTAAGAACAGAATTAAAAACAATAACACAATATAAGAAGACTAAACATCATATAACCAAAAGAGGAGTATTCAATTTTGGAGGTAGTATTCTTAAATTTATTTTTGGAACAATGGATGAAGAAGACAGAATAGTTATAGAAAAAAGAATAAGGAAACTTAATGACGCAACTCAAGTACTCATAGAAAATAACAATAAACAAGTGAAAATTAACTTACAACTTCAAACAAGTATACAACAAATTTACAATCGATTACCTGAAAATTCATGGGATTCACCAATAACGAACGTAGCTAAAGATCTTATTATCCTACAAATAGAGAATAGACTCGAACACATAGACAATATCATTGAAACTATCCAGAACAATCTCCTTAGCAGCAGATTAGGTATTTTAGTTAACAACATACTAACAGTTAAAGAAATTGAAGAAAACGAAATAGGTTTTGAAAAACTTAAGCAAACCAAAATAAGCAGTGCTACTTATGGAAAAGATCAAATAATTTTTATCATACAAATTCCCAATAACACTCTCCCTTTCCACCAAGCCCTAATCCTACCAATTACCAATTCTATGAAAGAAGAAATAAATTTTGAATCTACTAATTTACTAATCAATTCAAAAATGTATTATGAAGAAGGAAAAAATGAAATAAAACACTTAAGAGAATTTAGAATGTGTAACCCTTGTAGCAAAGTAAGAAATGTAAACCAAAACGTTATAACAGAAATAAAGGAAGGAATAGTTTTGATCAAAAATGCTAATTTAACACTACAGAGTAATTGTGATGAAAGAGAAAATTTAAAAATAAAAAACAATGTTTTACTAAAATTCGAAAATTGTGAAATCTCTGTTCTTAATATAAAATATAAAAACTATGTAAACTTTAAATACCAACCAATAAATTTAGATATTAAGATATTAAATATAAGCATGAAAGATATAAACTTGGATATTGATAATATAGATGTCATTTCAAAAGACTTATATACTCATAAAGTACTTAATTACACCAGTTTTAGTTTTACAACCATATTTGTAATAGCCTTAGTCAGTATACTTTCCTACAAAACATATAATTTCGTCAGGAGACGAAAAACTAGAGGAGGAGGAGTTATGTTAAATCAACATAATGCAACAAAAGAACCGCCTAACGACAACACACCAAGAGTAATAACAATCAGCAACATTGACGACAACGATAACGCAACAAAAGAACCGCCTAAAGACAACACACCAAGAGTAATAACAATCAGCAACATTGACGACAACGATAACGCAACAAAAGAAGCATCCAATGTCAACAACCGAAATTCCACACCAAGAGAAGACATAGTAATTAAAAGCAGCAACATGGAAGCGAACGCTTCTAAGCAACCACCAAACAACGCAGTCGGAACCATATTTTTAAGTTAGATTTAATCCAGAGCTCAGACGAAGCAGACGTCTGTTGAATAAAGTTAATATAAAATAAAAGTCAATTTCAAATCATCTTTGTCTTGTCTTTATTTTTTTTTTACTCATAGGAATAATTCCTACATATTTCGTGAGTTATGTTAAATCAACATAATGCAACAAAAGAACCGCCTAACGACAACACACCAAGAGTAATAACAATCAGCAACATTGACGACAACGATAACGCAACAAAAGAACCGCCTAAAGACAACACACCAAGAGTAATAACAATCAGCAACATTGACGACAACGATAACGCAACAAAAGAAGCATCCAATGTCAACAACCGAAATTCCACACCAAGAGAAGACATAGTAATTAAAAGCAGCAACATGGAAGCGAACGCTTCTAAGCAACCACCAAACAACGCAGTCGGAACCATATTTTTAAGTTAGATTTAATCCAGAGCTCAGACGAAGCAGACGTCTGTTGAATAAAGTTAATATAAAATAAAAGTCAATTTCAAATCATCTGTTCTGGGTTGGGCTGCTCAATATACACTTCGAGAAACTTCTCTTAAACTTAGAATAGAAAAAAGTGAATAGAAACGACCGTTTGGTAGGGATGATAAAAACGTTATAAAACTTTATTTTAATAGACCAAAAAATGTTCTAGAGAAAACGATCAGTTATTACATTATATATTAGTCTCATACATTTTGACAGTTGTTACCAACTCTACACCAAATGTGGAATGTAATCTACTAGCGTTGCCAATAGTCTTTTAAGTAAATAGAGTAAATGAACATTTGTGAAATAAACATTTGTTAAATAAACATTTGTATAATTTGTTCGCCAACATTCTCCCCCGCCGTGAACGCAGTTCGCAACATTGATGTAATCAGCACCTCAGTTCATGCCAACCCTGGAACGTATTCTGCCTTGTGTTCAACTGGTGTCATCTCACGACATGTAAAGACAAACAGTATTAGCGCATTTAAAAACAAACATGCAAAAAAGTGACAACAACATAAAACGATCAAAATTGCAGTACACAATGACGAAATGACTGCACATTGCATATAATGGCTCTGCTCACTCTTCCTATCAAGCAAGCCTTTATTGTTTTTCTCATCCTTTGCTTCTCCTTCTTCGTTGTCGAACAATGATGATGGCTGCTGCTATTTGTTGTTGTTGCATTATTACAATTCGCGAGTCGTAGCATTTTCCATTATCGAAGATGGACACGGTGGGGTTTATTTTAATTCTTATTTTTTTGTATTGTAATTATTTTCGGTAGTTTTATTTTGTATTAATGTGTAGTGTAATTGTGATTTTATAAAATGTCTGGATGTTTATGGTAGGCGTAAGGAAAAGGTAAGTGTTTTTGTGCATGATAATTATAATTGTATAGAGAATGGATTTTCATTGATGGATCTTTGCGATCGCGTTGTGTGTGTGTGTGTGTGTGTGTGATGAATGGAATCGCGCGCGGAGAGTTTTCATTCAAAATTCCCTTTTGTTTTGATTTTATTTTAATTAAATGAATAGTGTATTGTGTAAGTTTTATATTGTGATCATTGTTTTAATTTTCAAATGAAATTATTCCAATCATAGTGTTGTTATTATATTATGTGTATATTGATTGAAGTGGACTGTATTTTGATTTGCATGAGAGTTATTTCATGATATGTTTTTTTTTTTTTTGGTTTCATAAAAGTGTTGCCACACTATCTACTTGTGCAACATTTTGTATTGTTGACTTTTATTTCATTCCTTGAGTGAAATTCTCTGAATAATATTAAGTTTTAAGCGATCGTTTTGTGTTGTTTTATATCGTTTTGATATTGAATAATTATGGTGTTAATTTTGAATGAATATGGGAAGTGTTGAGTTTGGTTTTTTTTTTTTTGTTTATATGATCTTGAATGTGTTGAACTAAAATCCTTATGATAGCGTTGCTTATTTGATTAGAATTCTTGAAATTAGTTTTATTCTGTTTTATGATGTGTTGAGTTGAATGAATGTTCTATATTGTATTTATGTTATGCTGTGTTGAATGTAAAGACGTACTTATTGTGTTGTGTTGAATGGATGTGATATAATTTTGAGTTGAATTCTATGTTGTTGAATGTGTTGGATTTTATATCGTGTTGAATGTGTGTTGAATTAATTTAATCTTTTATATGGCATTAAAGTTGTGTTGAGTTGAAATGATGGGTTAATTGTGTTGAATTAAGTTTATTGTATTTGAAGTGTTGCTTGGTAAAGGACAAATTTTTGAAATAGGGCGTTTCAGTTCGGTCGTTTCTGTTTTCAGTGTAACTACTCGTACGAGATTATCAGCTCCTGGGTGCAATTTTAATATTCTGCCCAGATTCCATTTCAGTGGTGGCAGACGTTCGTCTCTTATCAAAACTAAGTCTCCTTCCTTTAGCTTTGAGTCTTCGATTTGGGTCCACTTTGGGCGCTGCTGAAGTCGGGCAAGATACTCATTGCTCCACAGTTTCCAGAACGATTGTGAGAGGGCTTGGACTCTTTTCCAGCGCTCTAAATGCGAAATTTTTTCGAGTTTGTATTCTGGTTGTGGAGGGGTAATGAGTGGTTCTCCCACGAGGAAGTGGCCGGGTGTTATAGCTCCTAGATCATTTATATCTTCCGACGTTGGACACAAGGGTCTTGAGTTCAGACATGCTTCTACTTGTGTAAGAAGCGTGGTGAGCTCTTCAAACGTCAGAATCTGGTTCCCAGCTACACGCTTGAGGTGGAATTTCACAGATTTCACTCCCGCTTCCCATAAACCTCCAAAGTGTGGAGAAGCAGGGGGAATAAAATTCCACTTAGTACCTTCACTGGCTAGCACCTCTGCCACATTTTTCCAGTCGAACTGTGCCTCCTTTAATTGTTTGTTCAGTTCTACGTTGCCGCCTACAAAATTTCGACCACAGTCACTGAAAAGCTCTCTGCATAGGCCTCGCCTTGCAACCAACCTCCTGAAAGCCGCTAAAAATGTTTGGGTTGTCATATCGCTGACTAATTCCACGTGCAACGCCTTTGTTGCCATGCAGACGAAGATCGCGATGTATCCCTTTAGGATCTTAGCATTGCGTCCTCTCCAGGTTTTGACATCAATAGGACCTGCGTAGTCAACTCCTGAATATGTAAATGGGCGTGAAATGGTCGTCCTTGATGGCGGAAGGTTACCCATTAACTGTCGTAATGGTTTTGCCCTAAATTTGAAACAAATATTACAGTTGTGGATTTGTTGTTTGACTGCGTTTTTTAGGTTAAAAATCCAAAACCGTTGGCGAATGTAGGAGATCATTTTTTCATTTCCTCCGTGTAGAGTTTTTTCGTGAGCATCACTAATTATTCGTTTCGAAAAAAGATGATCTGCTTTCAGTAGAATCGGGTGTTTTCTGTTGAATGGGAGAGTAGAATTCGACAGTCTCCCCCCAACTCTTAGGATCCCCTCTCCGTCTCTGAATGGTGTTAATGCTTTATAGCCTTCTACTTCCGAATCGAATGTCTCCTTCTGAACCGCTTGTATTATACGCGTTAAGGCCTTCTCAAATTCCTGTGGCGATAAGATGTCGGTGTACTGTTGAGAAGGCCTGGCTTTGGTTCGCATGCGTAGGCAATATGCAACCACTCGAACTGCTTTTCCTAGGGTTGAACAATTTTTCAATATTTGGGTTACCACACTCATGGCCTTATTTTCCAAACAGTGAAGAACAGCCGTGGAACGAGCTTCCTGGAGTGTTTCCAGACAAGACGGTTGCTCCGGGTGGATTGCATCCCACTGATGCCTTAAAAATTTTGGTCCTTCCCACCACAGCTGGTTTTCAATGATCATCGATGGGAAAATTCCGCGGGATGCGATATCAGCTGGATTCAACTCTGATGGAATGTGTTTCCAAGTTGTTTGGATAGACAACTTCTGTATCTGGGATACGCGGTTGCAGATGAATGTCTTCCACTTTAGCGGAGGAGCTCTAATCCAGCATAACGTGATGACTGAATCGGTCCACGCATAAACATCAGCTGCTTCCAACTTCAGAATTTTTGTCGTGTCGTGAAGTAGTTTGGCCAGTAAAACAGCTCCACAAAGTTCCAATCTGGGAAGTGTGATTGTCTCTAAGGGTGCAACCTTCGTCTTCGCCATCAACAAGTGCATGTGGATTTGCCTATTTCCATCCAGGACTCGCAAGTAAACAGCCGCAGCATATGCTTTTTCAGAAGCATCGCAGAAACCATGGACCTCTAGCTTCGAAATGTTCCTATCGGTGTTGATCCAACGACGAATCTGAACTCTTTCGATTGCTGGGAGTTCTTGCCGGAAAGTTAGCCACTCTTGTTCCAATTTTGTTGGGATTGGCTTGTCCCAATCCAGTCCCCTACCCCATAGCTGCTGCATCATAATCTTGGCCTTGATAGTGCAGGGTGAGATCCACCCCATTGGATCATACAGCTTAGCTATCGCAGATAAAATGGACCGTTTTGTTACTTCACCATCGCTTATCTGTGTGACCTGGAATGAGAAGACATCAGGAACCGGCAGCCACCTAATACCAAGTGTTTTGACGTCGCTAGTTTCAACAAAGGGTAACGAAAAATCCACTGCTCTATCACTTGGTGGTATATTTTGCAAAACCTCTTCCGAATTGCTGACATGCTTGCGAAGATGGAAGCCTGCAGTTGCCAAAAGATCTTTTACCGATTGCAGTTTGAGTTGCGTCTCTTCGATGGTATCGGCTCCACTAATGACGTCATCAACATAAGTTTCCTCTCTGATGACGGAGGTAGCTAACGGAAATGTTGATGCTTCGTCATCTGCTAGCTGCAAAAAAACTCTAATGGCGAGATACGGTGCTGAAGCTGTGCCAAAGGTTACCGTCTCCAGACGATAAATCTTCAACTTTTGGTTAGGATTGTCCCGCCATAAGATCAGCTGATAATTTGCATCTGTTGTGTTGACTCGGATCTGACGATACATCTTCTCGACATCACCAGTAAAGGTAAACCTATATTTACGCCACCTTAATATTATGTCCATAACATTCGTTTGAACTTTAGGTCCAACCATCAACTTGTCATTCAAGGAAGAGCCAAAAAATGGTTTAAAGGTTGCGTCGAATACGATTCGCAATTTTGTGGTGGTACTGGATTCCTTGATGACGGCGTGATGGGGAATAAAAAAATGAAAAGTCGATTTTAAAACCTCATTGGAATCTTCGACTGGGGTCATATGTCCGAGCTCGAGGTACTCGGCCATACACTTCGCATATTCCTGGTGTTGTGTTGGATTAGCTTGCAGTCTCTTCTCCAACTGCAAAAAACGCCTGACCGCACCGTTTTGTGTTGGGCCCATGCTTGGGTATTCTCCACCTTTGAAGGGCAGACGAACTTCGTAACGGCCATCAGGTAAGCGTTTTGTATATTTTTTGAAATGCTCCTCACATTTTTTATCTTCCTCAGATTCATACTTCTCATACGGTTCTTCCTCGATCTCCCAGAACCTCTTCATCGTCGTGTTGAGGTCGACTTGATTGAAAAAAGTCCGAATCGTGTTTGATTCCGTCGGTGGAACTTTGCCCAGCACGATCCATCCCAAGTGTGTCCTCTGTGCTATTGGTCCTGAGCACTCACTGTTACGGACAACTTCTCCAAGAATGATCTCGCCGTATATGTCGCTTCCTAGTAACATATCAACCTTTGCCGGAATGTTGAACGTCGGATCAGCCAGCTGCAAACCACCCAGGTGCGACAAATTTTCAACATTAATGTATTGGGTCGGAAGGAGCCCAGTCAGGGACTTTAAGACAAGAGCCTGTATTCGGCTTGCAAAGTTCGAGGTCAATGATCCGATTTTTAGATCGACGATCTTGGTTGATGCTCCACTGCTGACCTCCCCCAACCCACTAATCTTACTAAAAGTCCACCTGGTTTTCAGATTCAACCTCTGAACAGCTGCCTCTGTTATAAACGAAGCCTCCGAACCAGTATCAATCAATGCCCTCAACGTCAAATAACTGCCGTTACCAGTTTTTACGCTGACTAACGCTGTTGAAAGCAAAATTTGCGAATTCGTGTTGACGTGGTGAACTCGGTAATTTTGACTTGTTGACGGCAAATTATTTTCGATTTGTGATTGTCCGTGAGGCTGGTTCGGATTATTTTGTTGAGTGCCCTGGCTTTGGCAGTTGTTGGTCGCTGTAGACCAATTATTCGCTGTGTATTGTTGCATTTGGGTTGAATTAGGGACAAATTGCGGAGCATTAGGATTAATGTTTGAAATATTTTGTGGGATGGGATGCAACAAAGTGTTATGACGCTGTTTACAGTGATAGCAAGACTTTGAGCTGGGGCATTTGTTCTTGAAATGACTGTACGCAAGGCAGTTCTCACAAACTCGGATATTGAAAACCGTCTGTTTTCGTTGACCTACATCCATTTCTAAAAATCTCCTACACTCCCGCAGCGAATGTGGTCCTTTCTGGCAGACCTTGCAGTTTATTTGCCGTTTCTGCGTTTGCCGAGTATGGAGAACTTGTGTTGTTGGCTTTGTCTTGTTTCCGTTTTTCGCGAATGACTGCTGCTCCACAGCTTCCAAAGTTCGGAACCTACACTGTAAAAAATCGAAAAAGTCTTTTGTTTTCGGTAGCTCCTTACTACTTCCTAACCTCTCTTCCCACAGCTGCTGCGTCGTGTTGCATAATTTCTGGAGAATGACAAAAATTAATATGGCATCCCAATGCTTGACTGGTACCTCCAAATTCTCCAAAGAGTGGATAATCTCCTTAGATGTATCCAGAATTCGTTTGATGTTATCAGCTGTCTCACTGCTCATAGAAGCTTGGCCAAATAAAAGTTTTAATTGTGTATTGACCAGCACCCTCTTGTGATCATAACGTTCGGTTAAAATCTCCCAAGCTCTATAATAGTTGCCTTTGTCAATTGCCAAGTGTTGAAGAAGCCTTCCTGCGTCGCCACTCACATTGCATTTCAAAAAATGCATCTTTTGTACCTCTGATAAGGTTGTGTTGGTGTGAACCAGAGAAATAAACATATCGTGAAAAGACCTCCATGACTCATAACTACCAGAAAATGTCGGCAAGGTGATTACGGGTAGCCTTAACTCGCTCACCTTTGCATCACTTGATGAAGTGTCCCTTGTTTTTGCAGAAATAACTGGTGATTCCTCCGGTGTTAATTTATCGATGGCATCTAACACTTCTGTTCTATAATCCGCATATGTTTCTCGAATGTTCTCGTATGCTGTTTGCAAATCATCTATACTCAGCTCAGCTTCTACCTTTCCAGTACCGAGTATCTGCTGATGATAATGCTCAGCCAAAGTAAACTGCTTTTCCATCATCTCGATGCGAGTCTTGAGGTAATTTAGTTTTGCTAGCCTGGATTTATCAGCTTTACTAAAATTAACCCTATCTTGCTTAATACTTGCAAGAATGTTTAATTGCAGTTTGCCGTATGACATTTTATGATACAAATATCTTATAAAACACAAGAACAAACGAGGAAAAATAATAAAGTGCAGAACTCACCTGCGGACAAAGAAAATTGCAAACGGAGATCAACGTCTGTGCCGATATGCGACTTCTATGCAAATTGTTGTTGTAAAAACACAGCAGCCGACAGCAAACAAAAGAAATGGGGTTGTGTTGAATTTTTGATGAGTTGCAGCGTTGTTAAAATGCTTCGGCGCGAAAATTAACACACTACACACTACACACAGGTAAATAAATTCTCGTAGAATTGTAAAATGAAATGTTTAATTGTCTATTGTTTTTCCACAGATTCACTACGGATCGAATGGACCAAAAATGTTCTGGGTTGGGCTGCTCAATATACACTTCGAGAAACTTCTCTTAAACTTAGAATAGAAAAAAGTGAATAGAAACGACCGTTTGGTAGGGATGATAAAAACGTTATAAAACTTTATTTTAATAGACCAAAAAATGTTCTAGAGAAAACGATCAGTTATTACATTATATATTAGTCTCATACATTTTGACAGTTGTTACCAACTCTACACCAAATGTGGAATGTAATCTACTAGCGTTGCCAATAGTCTTTTAAGTAAATAGAGTAAATGAACATTTGTGAAATAAACATTTGTTAAATAAACATTTGTATAATTTGTTCGCCAACACATCTTTGTCTTGTCTTTATTTTTTTTTACTCATAGGAATAATTCCTACATATTTGGCGCAGTCGGTAGGATAACGCTAAGAAGATCGCGCAAAGATCCGATAGATGTTATCCAGTGTACGAACAAGTTCCGTAGAAACGTAAATAGTTCATAATAATATTAAGTGAGTTCGTGAGTGAATAAGTGAAAAAGTGGTGCTCGAAAATCTTTATTCGAAAAGAATAAAATTAATGCACAAATTCTCTAGGAGAAACATTTAACATTTAATTCAAGAACAAACACTATTAAATAAATACGATGGCTAACGTAGAACAAGCAGCAATTATAACTAGATTGGAGAAGGTCCCCATATTCGATGGATCCAATGACGACGTTCTAAACTTCACTAACCATGTGACTTATTTATATAATCTACTTGAGGTTGCCTACAAACCTTTGGCAAACCTTATCATCATCAATAAAATACAAGGAGAAGCTGCAAATTCAGCAAGAAGAGCCCCTGAAGCAACGTGGGATTCCATTAAACTTTGCCTCTTCCAGGACTTCGGAGTGAAGGAAACATTCGAGCAGTTATTACAAGATATACATGCTGTCCATACCAGGGATATAAACTCCCTTTACCAACAATTAAACATCATCCTGCAAAAATTAAACAAAAAATGTAAGTTGGAACCCAGCCTTATATATACACCAACCAACAATGAAAGTATCGTACTGAATAAGTTCATAAATAATTTAAATGCCCCTCAGGCAAGCATTATTATTGCTCAAAGTATAACTAGTTTAAGTAATGCGTACTATACATTAAGTAGATATAGACAATTAAATGATAATCCTAAACCACAACAATTCCTTAAACCAAATCCAACTCAAAATCATAGCAATCATAATAATAATTATCAGAGACATAACAATAACTTTCATCCAAGACAAAACTCATCTCAATTTAATAACCAGATGCAATATAGGTCTAACCAGAACCACAATAATTATAGACCGAGGGTAGATATAAACAATTCTGCTCAAGTAAGAGCTAACAACAATCAAATTTTGGGACAAAGAAATCCTAACATTAGGTTTGGATTTAACAACTCTTATCAACATCGAAATATTCCTAGACCCATGGAAACAAACAACTTAGATCATACTAATGAACCAAGTGTAAATTTTACTTACCCCGGGAAATCGAGACACTTCCCATAATATTAGCTCATATAGATAATCAAGAGCTTAGACTCCTAATAGATACTGGAGCCTCCATATCACTTTTAAATAAAAATAAATTTCCATGTTATAAAAGAATTAAATTAGATAAGCCTTTATATATTAATACGATAAATACTCAAACACAAATATCTGAAGAAATAATAACTCGATTACCAGTGGAATTCAAAGAAGATGGGTCCACAATGGGATGGAAATTGTTAGATTTTCAAAATAAGAAATTTGATGGGATTCTAGGCACCAACGTGCTCAAACCTATCGAAGCTGTTATAAATCTTAAGGAAGACTATGTAGAAATAAATAAAAATAAAATTTCATTCCTTAATAATAAACAGGGTTTACAATGCCCTTATGACTATGAAAATATTACCCAGTTGAGCGTAAATCACATGAGCATAAATCAATTAATTCCCGAAGACTTAAACTTCGAGGAACGAAAAGAACTTCAGCAGTTCCTTCATGAAAATCGAGACCTCTTCTACCAAGAAAATGATACTCTTAGTTCTACTACGCAGACTATGCACAAAATCCGAACGACGGATGACATACCAGTTTACACAAAAATATATAGATACCCAAAAATCCATGAAGAAGAAATTAACAGGCAAATCTCTCAAATGTTAAGAGACGGTATTATAAGAAAGAGCATATCACCATATGCCTCCCCTATATGGGTTGTGCCTAAAAAGGAAGATAATTCCGGCCAAAGAAAATGGCGAATTGTCGTTGATTATCGTAAGCTCAATGAAAAGACAATTGAGTATAAGCACCCAATCCCCAATATAGACGAATTACTCGATAAACTTGGAAGATGCCAATACTTTTCTACTTTGGACCTAGCCAAAGGTTTTCACCAAATAAGAAACGATCCCAAAGATATAGAGAAGACCGCCTTTTCAACACCTTCAGGACATTATGAATTTTTACGCATGCCCTTCGGACTCAAAAATGCACCGGCAACATTCCAGTGCATGATGAATGAAGTATTGTCAGATTACATTGGCAAAATTTGTGTCGTTTACCTCGACGATATTTTAATATTCTCAACTTCTCTTAAAGAACATATAACTAACCTTTGTTTGATTTTCAAAAAACTGCGACAGTATAATTTGAAAATTCAAATTAATAAGTGTAACTTTTTAAGAAAAGAAACACAATTTTTGGGGCATACTATTACCTCTAATGGCGTAAAGCCCAATGCAGATAAAATTGCTGCAATCCAAAAAATAGAAATACCAAAGACTACTAAACAAATTAAAAGTTTCTTAGGACTTACAGGGTATTATAGAAAATTTATTAAGGATTATGCAAAGTTTGCATTACCTTTGACCAAATGCCTAAAGAAAAATGCAAAAATCAACGTAAATGATGCAGAATATCTCAAAGCCTTTGAGGATCTCAAAGAGTACTTAACTACAGAGCCTATATTAGCGTACCCGGATTTCAAAAAGAAATTTACTTTGACTACGGACGCTAGCAACCATGCTATCGGAGCTGTCCTATCCCAAGACAATCATCCTATAAGTTATATATCCCGGACACTAAATGAGCATGAGCGAAATTACTCCACAACGGAAAAAGAATTATTAGCCATTGTATGGGCAATAAGGTACCTACGACCATATCTTTATGGTAAAACATTCGATCTCAAGACAGATCACCAGCCACTGAAATGGTTACAAGCTAAAAATTTAGGAAAGGATATTTCTCCTCGCTTACAGCGATGGATTCTGCAATTAGGGGAATATGACTTTCAAATAGACTACCTTAAAGGAAAAAATAATACTGTAGCTGATTTCCTCTCAAGAGAGATAAATTTAGCTAATGCCAATCAATCCATGATACCCACATTACACTCCCAAGCTGAACAAAGTAATGATCATTTTCCAATAAAAGACACCGCTGTTAATGCATATTCGCAACAAATCATACTTGTATCTGGCAACAAAATAAAAATTAAAACTTTAAAAGGTAAAACAAGAATTCTTTTAGGAATAGAAGTTTTAAAGGGTAATGATTTCGAAAACCTAATAAAAACCTACATAGAAAATAAACCCACAGGCATTTTTACAGACTTTAATGAATCACAATATAATATTCTGCAACAGAAACTCATAACTCTTTATGGAACTAGAATAAAGTTCTACAAATGCTCCTACTTATGCAAAGACATAATCACAGAAGAGGAAGCAGTGAAACAAATACGCCTCTATCATGAAAACGAAAATAACCACGCAGGTATTGAAGAAAATTGGCAAGGCTTACGAAAGAAAATATACTTCAAAAACCTTCGTCAATTAATAACTGAAATAATTAACTCCTGTAATATTTGTAGCATGTATAAATATGACAGGCACCCTATAAAAGATAAATTTCATATTACTGAAACCCCAAAAGATATACGAGAAATTATGTCCATGGACATATATGAAACAGCTAAAACAAAATTTCTTACATGTATCGACAGATTTAGCAAATTCGTAGAATTTAGATACCTCCCTAATGTTTCGCATATTACTCTAGAAGAGAATATAGCTGAACTAATCTCTCATCCAAAGAAACCTGAAAAACTTATCCTTGACAACGAATTTAATGCTCCTAGACTAATCTCCTTTCTAAGGGAACAAAATATTAATTTCCATTTTACAAAAGTAAATTCACATACAGGGAACTCGGACATCGAGTCATTCCACAGAGCACTAAAACAAAAAATCCGAATACTTACCCAAGGAAAAACTAATCCCACTACTAATGAAATAAGAAAAACTGTAGCAAAAGCTACCAGACTGTACAATACCTCTATACATAGTGTTACTAAAGATACACCATATAATATACACTACGGTCAATGCAATAAGACAAAAATTCGCGAACTCATCATTGAGAATAAAGAACACATCATATCTAAAATAAACAAAGATCGCGAAAGTTATCTTGAAAGTAGAAGCCAAGCATTCATTCGAAACCCACGAGCTGATCGAAATAAACTGGAACCAGTATTCAGATACGGTCCAACCGGGGAACAGCATAGTCGCAATATACAACGTGCAAGAAAAACTCGTCCTAATTTTAAAAACCAAAACAACTTGAAATACGCGAATAAAACTCGAAGTGAATACGCACAACTTAGAGAGCTACGATCCGCAAGATTAACTAACGAAGAAGACGAAATCTGTACATCCAGATTCGCTTTACAAAAATATAAGCCTAGAAAGTGACAATGAAAATAATTGTGTTTTTCATATTAATAACAGTAATAAATAGTAGTAAAATAAATATCGAAAACATAGATACTGAAAGTGGTTATACAATAATTAAACACGGATATACAAAGTTAGTTGACGGTTACAATAACATAGTTCACATTATAAATACCACTGATATTGAAATACTCATTGACAAATTAGAAAGAATAGTGACAAAAACAAATCAAGTAAAAACAAAATTTATTCCCCTTGATATTTTTCAAAGATTAGACGACCTAAGAACAGAATTAAAAACAATAACACAATATAAGAAGACTAAACATCATATAACCAAAAGAGGAGTATTCAATTTTGGAGGTAGTATTCTTAAATTTATTTTTGGAACAATGGATGAAGAAGACAGAATAGTTATAGAAAAAAGAATAAGGAAACTTAATGACGCAACTCAAGTACTCATAGAAAATAACAATAAACAAGTGAAAATTAACTTACAACTTCAAACAAGTATACAACAAATTTACAATCGATTACCTGAAAATTCATGGGATTCACCAATAACGAACGTAGCTAAAGATCTTATTATCCTACAAATAGAGAATAGACTCGAACACATAGACAATATCATTGAAACTATCCAGAACAATCTCCTTAGCAGCAGATTAGGTATTTTAGTTAACAACATACTAACAGTTAAAGAAATTGAAGAAAACGAAATAGGTTTTGAAAAACTTAAGCAAACCAAAATAAGCAGTGCTACTTATGGAAAAGATCAAATAATTTTTATCATACAAATTCCCAATAACACTCTCCCTTTCCACCAAGCCCTAATCCTACCAATTACCAATTCTATGAAAGAAGAAATAAATTTTGAATCTACTAATTTACTAATCAATTCAAAAATGTATTATGAAGAAGGAAAAAATGAAATAAAACACTTAAGAGAATTTAGAATGTGTAACCCTTGTAGCAAAGTAAGAAATGTAAACCAAAACGTTATAACAGAAATAAAGGAAGGAATAGTTTTGATCAAAAATGCTAATTTAACACTACAGAGTAATTGTGATGAAAGAGAAAATTTAAAAATAAAAAACAATGTTTTACTAAAATTCGAAAATTGTGAAATCTCTGTTCTTAATATAAAATATAAAAACTATGTAAACTTTAAATACCAACCAATAAATTTAGATATTAAGATATTAAATATAAGCATGAAAGATATAAACTTGGATATTGATAATATAGATGTCATTTCAAAAGACTTATATACTCATAAAGTACTTAATTACACCAGTTTTAGTTTTACAACCATATTTGTAATAGCCTTAGTCAGTATACTTTCCTACAAAACATATAATTTCGTCAGGAGACGAAAAACTAGAGGAGGAGGAGTTATGTTAAATCAACATAATGCAACAAAAGAACCGCCTAACGACAACACACCAAGAGTAATAACAATCAGCAACATTGACGACAACGATAACGCAACAAAAGAACCGCCTAAAGACAACACACCAAGAGTAATAACAATCAGCAACATTGACGACAACGATAACGCAACAAAAGAAGCATCCAATGTCAACAACCGAAATTCCACACCAAGAGAAGACATAGTAATTAAAAGCAGCAACATGGAAGCGAACGCTTCTAAGCAACCACCAAACAACGCAGTCGGAACCATATTTTTAAGTTAGATTTAATCCAGAGCTCAGACGAAGCAGACGTCTGTTGAATAAAGTTAATATAAAATAAAAGTCAATTTCAAATCATCTTTGTCTTGTCTTTATTTTTTTTTACTCATAGGAATAATTCCTACATATTTCGTGCGACGTAGTCGTAGGTAATAAACCTGTTGTCCCGACAACAAGTCTGTCCCCTGACAACATATCGAATGCTATAGTGGCATTAAGGAGCCCCATGGGTCAGTTAATAAGTCCTTGATACACCCCCAAGTAACTCGAACTTTAAGGGATATTGAAAGGAAAACTACTCTGACTCTCCCCCGGTACTCAAACAAACATCGAAAAACTTTCCTCTAGGGGTAGTAAACACACAAAGAAACCGTTCAAACAACATACATCCACACAAACGACAAATTAATCAATATCAATATACGCTTTGAGTTGTCATCTCAACGAAATTAGGTTTTGCCAAGATCTTCGCCTTAATGGGGGTCGTCGGCGACGCTCGTCAGCGAGCTTTCACACATACACTCTGACGTGTACTTGTTTTATTTGTTGTTTTCTTTTTTCTCTTCCTTGATTTAAGCTAAATTAATGTCGAAATGGACACAGAAGGAAATTTGTTCTTTTTTGCAGTCGCCCACAGTTATTGATTTTTCGGTACAGCAAGGAAGAAGTACCCACACACAAAAGGAACATGAACAGGATTACTCTTATTGTTATGAAAGGGCCAATGATTGTGTTGGTTTTTCTTTTGTCAGGTGGATGGTGTTTTGGTGATGCTTTCCGCTGACAAATCACCACGTGAACTGAAGAGCAACGGAGCGTAGGGATGGAAAGAGATAAATGCACGCCAGAGGATGTGATCTAATTATTCAGTTTAAATGAATGGACGATGGAGCAATCCAACAATCCAACAATCCATCATCTGGGGCCTTTATTGCTCCGCGTCTAACTACTCCTGGGCGAATGGTTAACATCTCAGATTACTCGGTTTGGTTGATGCTTGCGATGCAATTAGCATCGTGTTGTCTTACCCCAAACAACAGAGCACGGCGAAGAGGGTGCGCAAAATGAATGAGTTTTGCAGAAGGGATATATGTAGTTGCAGATAGTAGGAGTAGCTATGTGTATTTGCGGATGGATGAGCAGAAAGATGGACCATCAGCGGTACTGTATAGTAGCTCCTATCATAGAGCAGGTAGTTTTATTCTAAATGGATTGCAATTGTAGTAAGCTGAGCGATGTATTGTTTTGTAAATTTATCTTGCTTGGACTTGGAAGGAATATTTGGACCAGGAGATTGTCGGATGCCATTTAGGTGAGGGGGCACATTCAAACCCTGGGTTAAGCGAGTTTAGTGTTTCCTTAAGAATATTCACGACAGTTGTCGGATATTTGTCAGGCGCTCGGAAGGTACATAGCGCTCTTACTAGTTTCATGGCGACTTCCTCTCAAACAGTAGCATAAAAAGTTGTGGACAGAAATCATTTTTCAATTTTAAGTATTAATTCGAATACTCTGTAAAAATGAAATCGTCGCTTCTTGCGGATAAGCAGCTTATGTATAGATTTTGAGGGATATTCGAATCAGACCACCATGGACAGGTCTCTTTTCGTCTCTCTACCAAATCTTACCCAGATAGACTCTCTGGATTTCTCCAGAGTTCTTCCCTGGCTTCGATTCCTAGTGTTTCTGTGAGATCTGTTTCATCGACTGGGTCCAAACCCAATGATGTCCCAAGTTCCTCATTCTTCCGCCAGCCAACGCCGGACATTGACACAGTATATGCGCCGTTGTCTCAGATTTCTCCAGGCATAGTTTGCAGGTATCATCCTCTCATCTTCCATCTTCCTTAAGTGATACCCGAAATTACCATGTCCTGTAGACAAAGCCACCATTTCAATGTTCGTCGACTCATGCTTATAGCCCTTCTTTGAGTGGAGCAGGTCGGCCACTTTATTGCCATTTTAGCCTGTCTACATTGTTCCACGGTTGAGTACCTTCTCAGGTGTTCTGCCGTGATCCATTTGTGAATCAGCTGTTCAACCATTGCTCTGCCAACTGAACAGAATGGTTCTGGTACCAGCTACTTTTCGGTTGACCCCTGTTTTGCAAGGGACTCCGCCTTTTCGTTGCCTTCGATCCTTATGTGTCCTATTACCCAAGTCAGTGTTACTTCATTTTTAGGTGAACACTTATTGAGCTTGAGTACATATTCCAGTGCCAATGAGGTTGTAATGTTTGCTGGTTCCATGCGTCTGATCACGGCTTGTTTGTCCAGTGCTATAAGGATACTTCTTCCCTCCACCTGACTCTCAAGCAAGTAGTCCAACGCATGCAGCAATGCAATCATCTCAGCCTCGTATACGGAAGTGTGTTTCCCGAGGCTAACGTGACGGGCTGGTTCCAGCTCTTCTGAATAGATACCGGCACCCGCTCAGCCATCCATCATAGATCCATCTGTGAAAATCAATATTTCACCACTCCTTTTTTCTGGAAGTAATCCGTTCTCAATACACAAGTTTTTCCTTTCCATAATACGCACCCTTGTCATCCCATCCATAGGCATGTTCAGCTCCCTGATCTCGTTTTTTACAAGTTACAGGATCTCCCTATGTCCATGGATGTTGTCCTGTGTTGTCCGTAGTGCAAATATCACTCGTATGCATGCCAAGCGTTGGACAATATCTAGGTGCTTCCTCAAAGTTTTCTGTGAGGCTTTCACCCACCAGACAACCGAGGCATAGGTGATAATGGGTCTATTTATTATTGTATACATCCAGTTTGCTGATCTAGGCGAGAGTCCCCACCTCTGTCCAGACAAACGCTTGCACTGATGTAGTACCCTTTTTGCTTTCCTGACCTTCTCCTCAACATGGTAGTTCCATGTAAGTCTAGAATCTAGATAGACTCCCAGATACTTAACCTTCTTGGTCGTTGTTAGTTCCGCTCCGAAAAGTGTTAAGGGCCGAAATTCCAGATTTTTCCTCTTCCTAGTGAAGACTATTAGATCTGTTTTTCCCGCATTAATAGAAAGCCCTTGTTCCAGACACCACCGCTCAACCACTCTGAGTGCATTCCTCATGATGACGTCTATGAATTTGCCTCTGGCAATTATTGCTATGTCGTCGGCATATCACGCTTTGTGAATGCCAGTCTTTGGAGAAGACGGTCCACAGTGATATTCTACAGTGCAAGTGAGGGAACACCTCCTTGTGGGCAACCTCAGCTAACCCTTCCTCTGAGTTTTGAGGTTCCCGTCTGAATATTTATCGCCCTTGTATTCAACATATTGCCCACCCATCTTACCACCAGTGGGTTAACCCTACGTTTTTCCAAGGCTTGTTTCAGACTTTCAAAGCGTATCTTATCGAAGGCACCTTCAATGTCCATCGCAATGCCGCCGGTACAAGCAGCTTAAGTATGCAATCAATTACATCTGCATCTAGATGGTAGTCAAGGGTTGGTTGAAGTCGTTAGGGACGCATGTAGCTGCATGCTGCAATGGAAATGCTGTGCTTTGAAATATACACACATACATATTCCATAATGTTGCGGTCGATCTTTTTAAGGACGCACGACGAGAATGAATGGCCAAAAGAACTCCTACGATAGACTCCTTTATTAAGACTCTCTGCTCTGCAGTTTGATTCGAAATCACCGCTAAACAAGTCCAAGGTACAGGACCTAGCTGGTCAAATTCGAGAAGTTGGCTATTAAGTCGTAAGTGCTTAAAATCTTCATTATCTACTAAATTATAAGAAGATAGCTCATGGCGATACTGGTGATTTCAGCTCTCGAAAGAATTGCTTGCTAGGCAACAACTGATTGAAGTAGTGCGGCAAAAATGTGCGTAGAGGCTAGCAAAGCCCATTATGCTATACATAACCTTATATTGTGTACTAAGTGAATTAATTAAAAATGTACAAAATGACTTCCTGGCGCGGGAAATTTGGAAGAATAAGCAGAGAGCTAAAGGACCATATATTGATTATTATTCCTCAAGTAGAAACCCCATCTGCGTTCGGCCCGTGACTGAAAACCGCACCCGGGGCAGCACCTAAATCAACACTGGAACTGAAGTCCTTCCAATCTTATTCATCTTAAAAGAAGCAGCACAAGGAAACGTTTGAGTTCAACAAAAATTGCGGTCTCGTTTCAATTGCACATTCGCTCGTGTTCCTCTCACCACTTAGTGATTAAGTGTCAAACTTCCCCAAGCGATTTGTATGTATTTACACAAAACGAGATTAATTTTCCAGATAGGGCAGCCATCCCGCATGTTGGAAATAAATATTAAAATAAAATTATTTCGTTAATTAAACTGGCAATCATCAAAGCTAATACCTTCGCAGATGTTAAGGTATAATAAAAGTCCGTGACTTGAAATGCGTCAAGTATACTGGGTGCCCTGATGATTGGTACCTATTCGAAGCTGTTGGGGAATTGAGTGTTGGCGGGATCCCTGTTCATTATTACCTTTGCTGGTGGATTTGTGATTATATTAAATTCCAAAATGAGCACGGCATGAAATGTCCCTTTATCTGTCAGATTATGGAACGAAAAATGGTCACGATGATGGTTTCACTTTTTGGTTACGCTTGAGGCGATGTCAAATGACAAATCTAATAATCGTTTCTCTCATCTTGCTTTCAGGAATATGCAGGCAGGCACTGGGAAAGAGAGGAATGGGATAATTTTCTTCGCGTCAATTGTAGATAGCTGTTGGGTTGGACGATATCGAATGGTGTATAAAATTTTATATTTTCTTAGCTTACTAATTTTGATATAAGATGGATGAAGGGACATTTCGCGAAATAAACATTGTTTCCTTGAGGCAAATTATGAAGTTGGGTTGATTTTATTGCGTTTCATGCGGAGTGATTCGTTTTAAAGTGTTGCTCCATTTGTGTAGTCAAAACTATGGCCAAGAATGGGAATTGGAAAACGACATAAATGTGATGGACAAGTGAGAAAGTTGATTCTTTTATGAAACAAGATTCAGCGTTATCAGCCGGTTCGAAGACAAGTGAGTAAATTGGTGAGAGAAGTTGCAAATCAATCATTTAATTCAAAATGTCGAATGACAACAAGGCTTACCTAATGGTCGCCATGTATGAGCCATTGAACATTCGCCCCCTTGTCTTAATCCACAAGGATAGCCATTTTTAAATCATAATTGAAAACACTCACCAGTCTGACTGGTTAACTCTTTAAGCTGAATGTTATCTTTCGATTCGTTTAAGAGCCCCATCAGTGGCATTTAAGCATAGCCCATTCATGAGAAGGAGAAAACATTTTTCTAATCGGTAGATGGTAGAAAAAGCGGCTGACCGAATGCTCAGATTCCAAGCATTATAAACAGTCCTTACATATAGTTGGCGCAACAGGTCTGTAGGGACCCAAGGCCTAGCTTCTCACAACCATTCGTTTTGTGTGAGTTTCATTTTTGAAACGAATGGAAGGGATCTACAATTTTATGCCGATTCCAAACGGCTAATTGAGAAGCTCTAAAGACAGTTATACTCTCGGATGTTTCTCAGACGTTCGCGAGAGGCGGTGCAGTGGAAAAAACCCTAAGTTGGAATTTGGGTTTTTGCGGGATTCGAACCTGGGAGCCCTCGCTTAGTAGTCCAACACACATATTACATTTTTTTTTTACATTTTAAATTCCAACACACTAACCACTAAGCCACTGCGCCTGCAGTCCTTATAGTCTTTCTAACTTTAGTCCTGAAATGCGGCAGTAAGAAAAGGGAAATAAAATACTTTCGTAGATGTAAACCCACTAGAAACATGCTCGGAATCGTCTTCTCTAGACAGTCTAGTGTTTTGTTAGGTTATGGTTGTTCTTGGAGCCGCTGATATCGTAATCCATGCCATGAAAATGACATGGACTGCCATGAAATGAGTCGAGCACTGTCGTACATTTCTTAGCGAGATATCGAATAAGTCCTCCCAAGTGCAGTGTTGGGCTCCTGGCCCCAGGAACATACCATCCTAAGTAGACGAACTACCCAAGGAAAGACACAAAAGTAATGCTCTTACCTGCGAGTGGTTCCTATTTAAATGCACAGAGAGATGCAAAATGTCCACGAAAGTCGTTATTTTTTTACATGTAGTATTCCTGAAGTGATTTAGAGGTTAGTGCGTGGATTACCAAGCGAGAGGTCCCCGGTTCGATTCCCGATAAAAACCTATCTTAAGGTTTTTTTTTCCACTGCGCCACCTCTCTGAAATCTGACAAACGTCCGAGAGTATAACTGCCACGAAAGATCTTCTTATATAGCCGTTTGGACTCTTAGATCCCTTCCATTCGTCGAAAAAATTAAAAAAAAAAACTCACACAATACGAATGTGTGTGCGAAGCTCCATTAACTTATTTTTTTTACTCCCACTGAGGTCCATTGCTTTCCACATCATTTCTGTGGGCAAATGTGGTCAGTGATTATCATGGAGATGCCATTAAATTTTTATTTCAAATAGTCTGCTTTCTGCCATCCTGAACGGTTCAACTTCAAGCCCGCGAAATGAGCTTTTACCCCGGCGACATCAAAAGTTCACATTGGAAAAGTTCACCTACTGACTGAAACTTTATTATACACCTAGTGACTCTTGAAGATTTTTCCCTCCTTTTCAATAGATTGACGGATTGACAGCCAACGCAATTGATCATTTTTGAAGTAGCGCTCCTGAGGTAAGATTGATATCATTTTGTTAATCAAATTCACAGGCAGACTTGGAAAGCAGGACAACCTATATCTAACTTCTGTTTTCATTTGCACTATCGAATTCCCTTGACGATTCCTCTCAATTTGCTCCCCATCACAATATAAATTGATATTCCGCAAACGTCATATGATGTGGCACATGTCAACGTCCTCGCCTGACCACATGAAACTCAAATAAAAACAATTTATCAAAAACTGTCATTTCACCCGGCCAAAAGATTGCCTATTCCTCTGGAAGATTTCATTTAAAATGAATGGACTTTCATACAAAGCAAAATATATGCACACACATATAGCCTACTTACATATACACAGAAAGTTTTACTCACGTCAGAAATGCTTTGGGGAACGAATAAATTCATTTCAGTGGAAACGTCGGCCATTTTCCACACTCCGCTGTCACACTGCACTGTGCTGTTTCATTGATAATGCTTCAGAGCTTCCCTGGCGATTTTCAAGTCCACAACGAGACACAAATGATAGCAATGAACAGCGGCACAGCTTCCAATAAGAAAACAAAACTCAAGAACGTGACCAGAAGTGTAGAAAATTCACGAACATCGACCCTAAGCTGTGAGCTGCATAGTCATTCACTCACACAAGTGGTGGCGGTGTTCTACTTTCATTTCTATGGCAACACACGCACCTTCGCACTCAGCGCCAACAACGAATCCTTCGGGAATCGTTTATTGCCTTCTAAGTTCGCATTTCTGCGTAGTCGTAGATTTTCCTTTCCCCCTTTTCTTTTGTCTGCCTTTCGAGGTCATGTGCGGTATCCGTATGGTGTACACCTGGTGTGTAGCGTCGTCAGCCAACCCAACCCCGCTCCCTGCCAGAATGCAAAGGAATCTCTGTAGAATTCCAATGTCGTAACGTGGTCGTTGTCTTCTGAAAATCATTTGGCCCAACATTTTTGATGGGGGTTTGTTGTCTGTTATTTGTAAGTGGGAGGGTGAGGAGAATTCTGATGGCACTTTGTACGGTTACCTTTGGGAATTCCAAAGCTGGCTGAGATTTCGTCCTTTTTTTTTTAATTTGTTGGGAGCGGGTTTTTTAGGCCCGCAGATATATAGTTCCGCACATCAACTTTGAACTTTTTCTATGGTTGCCGTACTAAATTACCATTATCAAAAGAATATGGACCCAACGGCGTGTATGTGGAACCTAATTTTCCACTTACCAAACGAACCGCTCCGGCACAATTCACATTCAAAAGGTAAATGGACTAGGCATATAAAATAATAAGCTATGTAGGTACTCAATTACCAGTGTATCCTGCCCACTCGCATGTATGCATAATAAAATTTACTCTCAGGCTATAATCCTTCATCAGGTTGTGTATATACGTAATCTACCTGCTGTTGGAACAAGGTGTATTTATATCTCACATTCCTATCAAGGAAAGCTGTATTTGTGCGAAAGGGTCTGCAATTTAGGCTCTTTCATGACGTAAATTTGATGATAGTGTAAAGAGGGAGACAGCAACGTGATGATGGACAGAATGAGTGGGTTGCTAAAGTGTGTCCATTAACGGTATTAAGTATCAAAGTCAAATAACAACTGATACCGAGACTTTTTGAAGCAGAAATGTCTCAAGAGGTTTGCAGGAAAAATTTAAGGATTTTCCTTCAATTAAATCACTTAGGCGGTAGTAAACATTTTGTTGGTTATTTCCCATTTGAAGGGTCCCAATGAATTTTTAATGGGCCGCGTGTTTATTCATCGTCCCTTATGTAGGGATCAAGTGGGAGCATTGCACACTGTGGCTTACTGAGAAGTCTCCAAGCACCTTGTAGTTGACGGATGAAGGCAGGTTGACACCTGAGAGTCGCTTGCCAATGGGAATACGAACTTTTGCTCGGATAAAGGTGTGGGAACTCTAAGGAAATATGAATAGACATAGGAGAGAGGTGTCGTAACGCCTGTATCGTAAGGTGGCCATGTTGACGTTAAAGTGTCAAGTGTTAAGTGCCATTGGTTCGAGCGACAGCAATACTGACATTTGCTCACCATCAGGGTATCTCTACCACTACACGAACATTGAAATGGAATTGAAGTTTCGAAGTCCTCGTTTTATATACAAAAAATAAAAGACCATCCCTGTAACGAATCTTGTAACGTTGCCAACTTCATGTAGAGGTGCATCCGAGGCATGAGAATTTTTTTAATTCGTTCGTGCAATTCACACTCACTTCGTTAGTAGCACAATTGAATAAATTTTTATCCAAGCTGTAGTCCGACAATAAAACTGCTCTGCCATATTCAAATGGCAGGGTAATTTCATCTGGAATTTCTCCCTGTATTTGGAAGAGTCAACTCGTTGACCTGACTTCCATAACCTTTTCAAAGCTCCGCCCGTCAATTGGGAATTATCTTACCAATAAACAACTTATAGTCGTGGATTTTGTGCTTTTGGAACCAAGATTGTCGTTGGACTGATTTATGCCATCTATAGGAGGCACACTAAGCCTTAGGGCTTAATTAAGGTAAGGTACTTTTTAATTGTTCTTAGCAAGCTCATTCTGATAGCTTTGTGGTTTATTGATTAAGAGATTCGTCCCCCTTTACCAAAACTGGTGTTACTTCCAGTAGCCTTCTGCAGCATTGCAGAACATAAGAGCAGAAATTAAGGTTCAGGGTGACGTTTTATAGGTCACTACTTTTGGTGGAAGACGATTTTGTCCGTCGACTTGTACTGATCTCGAAGAATGACTAGAAATCAATCGAGTTTACGGCGAAGAATGATTGAATTCGAAAACCTTCTGCGAGGTACAAGAGGTTTGCTGGGTTAGAGGTTAGAGCCTCTGGCTTTACTCAAGGGTATTCAAGAATTACGCAAAGGCGGTCTCTATAGCTGCACAACAGGCCTCGAAAAAAAAATCATACAATTGAGTAGTGGACTCATGGAGAGGTGACCGAACAGGTTTGAAAAGCGTAGTCAAGGAACCATCAGAAGAGATGTGGGGTTTGACAATTTTAAGTCGAACAACTTAACAATCTTGGGTTCATGAATAACATCATCAAGCGGATGAATATTTAGCTGGTTGTGCCACAATGTGTCGGATTGGCGAAGAGATTCAGCGGTCGATATACCCAGATTTACCTTTTCCCCTCTGGATCCAGGTCCTAGAGCTATTTAAATCGTGCTGAAGAAGGCAGGAAAAAGGTCTAAGAGATTTGATGCCGAGTTAGGCGTTTGATTATTTGTGAACCCTCGTGTGAAGTTTGTGACAGGCAGAGAGACCTTAATGGCTTCCATATGGCGCACCATATAATTGGCCAATAAACCAAGCATTGCAAAACTTATTCGACAGGCATAAGGCCAAATGTTATAAATTAGACCGAAAAAACTGAAATGACCCAATGGTTTTTGTTACGCTCCTGAGTCAAGACTCGATTGACATACGGCAACCAGAACGTTACACAATTCAGTAAGCAAGCACTTCAACTTTTACGGAAGTAAGGACCAACCTAAGGACAACACCTGCTCTACCCTCCATGCCTAGCCTTTCATACAGAAATAAATGTTATCTTATTATTATTCTTGTTTCAAAGCCAAGAGTGATTCCCGTCTGTGCCATGAAAACATTAACCCCTTAGTCTACAATAAAAAAAAAGAAGCAAGAAAACAAACTAGGTACATAACTTCAACTGCAGCTGTAAAGAAAACCGTATCCACTTCGTCTACTCTCCTTTCAGTTAAATTCAGCAAAAACCAGAAACTTTTCAACCAAACAAGAAACTGCAGCACGAACAACAAAGAAAACTCAACGAAAACTTTTCCAAACTTCACTCATTTTCGAACACGAGCACCGGCCCAACCAATTCCTGCAACAGTGCGCTCAGCACAGCCCCTATCAAAGACTCCATATTCATATCCTATAGTAAAGGAAAGAATTGAAATATAAATGAACCTCCTCATCAGACAAAGCCCGAGGCAATACTACTGCACGTGAAAAAAGGACAACACAAAGAAGACACATCTATAGCCGAAACTCCGAGCGAAATGCACATCCTTTGGCTTGTTAATGTACAGAGCAATGATTACGATAGAGATTCCATCAGAGTCCTTCAAAGCGTGCAAGATGCAAAAAAGAAGCAGCAAAAAGAAACTGGACGAATCAGGAAATGTCTGCGTCCCAACGAGTAATAGATTTGCATAACATAAGGCTAGATCTATCCTTTTTGTTGTTTTGTTGTCTTGCTCGCCTTTTCCAATACCTTAAGGCGGAGGTCCTTTATATTCACTTTGAAAGCGAACCAACGCAAAATAGATAAGTTCTCCAAACAATGGCAAAAGGGAAACTTCAGGCAGGACAAAACTCGCCACATCCTACCTCGAGATTACTCGTGCACCGTAGCAAGGCGCTGTGGGTAAACAAAACTTTGGGAACAATAAATATATTGTGCATGCATGTGTGCAGGTCGGTAAAGTGTGTATGTGCGTTCAACGGGAAATTGGTTGATTCCCCAGCAAAAAGGGATAATTAAGTTTCAGTTGATTATGGCAAGGCATATGGTAGGCATAAACAGTCTAAAACACTCGCAAATTAGTTTATTTGGTATTTTGGGGGCATCCCATGTTCCGATTTCGCTTGAAGGACTCTATCTCCAGGCATCGGTGCTGGGTCATCGACCGAGCACACTCTGAAACATATAGCAAATGGCTGAGAGCACGGACGCACGTAGGGCCATAAAACCAAAGTACGAATAGACAAGAAGCGGCATTTTGATGAAGACGTTCTCAAAAAAGGTGTGTCTATCAGATGTCGCTTTTTTCGCCCTCGCAAGGCTAATTTCGAGAACTTTATGGCAAGGATTAACTGCTTAAGAGACAGAAGGGAAAGTTTGGTTGGATCTGCTGCATCATCTGCTTGGTCTTTCGGCTAACCTGGTAATTGAAGAACTTTCCAAACGGAACGTGTGATTGCATACAAAACGAACTTGGCCATCATGATGACAACGATGGCGATGTTAAGACCTGTGACGTAATAGATAAGTAAATGGCCAAAAAAGACGTTTAATACCTAAGCGAATTCTTCGAGGACCAACGTATTTTGATTTCCTCCCAGTGCGAATCACAATGAAAAGGGATTAGGCGGGAGGAAAGTTTGACAAAAGTTTTTCAAGTTGATCCTGTGTATGGATGCGAACAGGAGCATAATATGGGATGTTATTATAGGAAAACTTGTAGTTTGTAGATGATGAAAAATCGTCTTTTCGTTTTGTGGGTATGGTGCGAGCAGAGGGATTTCGAAACATGACTAAGTTGAATAAATCTGATGCCAGTTACATTATAATATTCGGTTAGGTCGATTGTAAGACGGAAATTAAATATTCCTTAGCTGGGGATAGATGGAAGCGGTTTGGTTTTTTTTCTCCCCCCTTCAACAGAATGCGTCTTACCAATAACAAATTTTAGTACGGTCTTTAAATTTGCTGAAGCGCACAATTGCGAAATTTATACGGAAAATATAGCCTAGAAACTAGAAATTGTTGGTTAAATTGTAAGCGCTGTTCCTACATTTCGGAAATGTTTCCGTAACAGTAACAGTGTGTATACTGTATACTGTATCAAAGTGCGTACTGTTTCCAGTGCAGGATGGAACGTTGACCAAAGTGGGGAATGAATTTTAGCTCATAATAAAAAAAAAAAACATAGTGGGGATTTTGGCTATGATTGTAACCGAAATGTGACCGAATTTTAGTGAGCTGGCAAATTGGTTTGTAAGTTGATTCGCACGAAACAGAAAATGTGGAATAGAAATACTGGTACCAATATAAAACGTAAGCTTTCGTCCTTCTTTAATGGGGATGCAAGTACCTAAACACACAAAATGTCATGAAAATGGTAATGCAGGTAATTATTGCGAATTTTAATTATCGCAAATTGAAATTTACTCAAGCTTTTTTGATGAGTTTTGTTTAAGAAAATCGAGCACATCAAATCCTTTGATTTTATTTGTGAGTTTCTTTGAAGCTACTCTAACCTCTTTGGAGTACAATTAAAAAAGAACAAAAGAATTCGGCAAATTACTTTTTTGAGAACAATGTGCGAATTTTAATAATTTAATAATTTAATAATTTTAATAATACAATGACAAGTGCAAAATTTGACATTTATGTATAGAATCGATAGCTACGATAAATAGCGGACATCCTTGTGTAGACATTATTTTATAATTCATATAATTCAGTTTAACTTTAAATAAAGAAAGTATCAATAAAAGGTTTTATAATATTCAAACGAAAATCTGTTTTACCACAAATATCAATAATCTTTATTGGCAAAACTCACGCGCTCAAGAAAAATTGAGTGTTTATGAAGGGTTTTCCACTTAGAGGTGCTTTTGTGAATGACCCGCTATTTCGGTAGCTGTCACTTTTGAAACTTTTATTCTTTGACTTTTGACAAGTATAAACTACGCCATTACTAAAAAAATATTAAAATTCACTACAAAAATGGTGAAAATCTTGCAGTCACAGTTCGCAAAACTAAAGCATTTTTTGGTCGTCCTGAAGCACCTTTTCGGACCGCAATACAGAAATTGGTGTAAAAATTCGAGCTGTTGGGACAAGTTAGTGATGTGAAGAATAAAACCCGTGCACGTCGCTCAAGAACAACTGAGAATATTGCTGCTGTAGCCCAAAGTGTTGAAGAAAACCCAGGTTTGTCCATTCCTCGTCGTTCTTTGGAATTGGGCATTCCACAAACGTCATTGCACCGTATTTAATGGTCGGAGTTGGATGGTATTGATCTTGACAACGTTTACTTTCAACAAGACGGCGCTGCGTGCCACACAAGCAACGAAAGCATTGCTCTTTTACGGGAAAAGTTTCCGGACCGTGTTATCTCTCGAAGAGGTGATCACATTTGCCCACCGAGATCTTGTGATTTAACACCTTGTCAAAGGAACATCAACGCGAAAATAGGTGACACTGAACTCAGAGTAACTGATGCAAGAGGCACTCCGCAGGGAGGGGTCATCTCCCCTTTACTCTGGGTACTTGTCATTAATGAGATACTTATAAGATTCAAGAATATGGGGGTCATGGTAACTGCAAACGCAGAAGATGTAGTTTTGCTTGCAAAAGGAAAATTCTTACAAACCGTAAGTGACCTGTTAGGGAATTCACTAAGAACCCTCAGTACGTGGACAAAGCAATGCGGCCTTGGCGTTAATCCCGAAAAAACCGAGTTTGTCCGTTTTACAAAACAAAAGAATCATACCACAGTTCGAGCCACCAACTTCTGAAGGAAACCCTCTAAAGGTGACAGATGGGGCGAAATACCTAGGTATTATCCTGTACAGGAAACTTAATTGGAAGCCGAACGTCAATGAAAGAGTGAAGAAAGCAGCTAATGCTTTCTACGCATGTAGCCGCATCTTTGGCAGGAGGTGGGGACCAAACCCCAAAATAATCTTGTGGATGTATACGGCGATCGTGCGGCCAATACTCACACATGGCAGCGTAATCTGGTGGCAAGCCGCAGGCAAGGCAACCAATCTCAAGGCAATGACAAAGATACAAAGACTAGCATGAGAACCACACCCACAGCTGGTTTGGAGGCAATTCTAAATCTGACTCCTCTGGACCTATATATGGAGGAATCTGCTACCAAAAGTGCCTTAAGGATTAGCCAAACTAATACTTGGAAAAAATTCAATTTTGGCCACGCACAAATTCTAGAGAAAAACGTTGGCAATCTTGTCATTTCTGACTACATGTCTCCCCATCTGAACTTTGATAGACCATTCTCCTACTCTTTTCCGAGTAGAGATGAATAGAGCACAGATGAACCCAGAAAGCGGAAATCGGTATCCATCTACACAGATGGATCACAGATGGACTGTGGAACCGGTGCCGGTATATTCTGTCAGGAATTGAATATACACTGCTCCATCAGGCTTCCTGATAGCTATTGAAATAAAATCCAAGCTGGTTCACCGCTATAGCAGGCGCAGTGGCTTAGTGGTTAGTGTGTTGGACTACTAAGCGAGGGGCCTCAGGTTCGAATCCCGCAAAAACCCAAATTCCAACTTAGGGTTTTTTCCACTGCGCCGCCTCTCGCGAACGTCTGACAAACATCCGAGAGTATAACTGTCTTAAGAAATTCTCAATTAGCCGTTTGCAATCGGCATAAAATTGTAGATCCCTTCCATTCGTTCCAAAAATGAAACTCACACAAAACGAATGATTGTGAGAAGCTAGGCCTTGAGTTGGGCTCTAACTGGTCATAACTTCTTAAGAAATCATATGATGAAACTTAATCTCAAAGATGACGATATATGTAGAGGCTGCGGAGACGAAGAGGTCCATGAGGACACACCTCACTTCCTCTGTCATTGCCCGAGCCTTTGTCACACTCTCTGATCTTTGCAGGTTTTTGAGGACATCAGGATGGCTGGACGGCGTCGCGTAAGTACAAGAACGAAAGACACAAGCTAACCATCAACAACACCAACGGTTAACCCCCAAAAAAGGGCATCACAATGGGTCCACAAGGACCTAAGTGTGGTATAGTAGGGCTTACCCTGCTCTACCAACCCGTTAACCTAACCTAACCCTAACACCTTGCGACTTCTTCCTTTGGGGCCACGTGAAAGATAAGGTCTACGCCAACAGCCCAGCGTCGATTCCAGACCTCAAAGATAAAATTCGTGAGGCTATCGAGGACATAGGGTAGCCACTTTGCGATTTGGTTATGGAAAATTTCATGAAAAGGATATGGTCCTGTATGCGTGCTCGTGGTGGCCATTTGGCTGATGTTATTTTTCATTGAGATAATCATTTATCTCACTAATGTATCGCATTTATACCAAAATAACACCTTATTTTCCAATAACCTTTTCTTTTCCGATCTTTGGAGTAGGTAGTCAGTCTTTGAACGTAATCTGTTTTATCTAAACGGGGGCATGTCCTAAAAATCGTGTTGGTCCCGCAAAGGGATGGCAGGTGAAGTTAAGCTTGCAAATATGAGGCTAGAATCTGACTGATATAGAGTATATGACATATGACTTACAAAAAGGTTCCCGTTCTATAAGCATACAAAGTTATCGGAGGCAAACATCATCCGAGATTATCTGTAAGGAGAAATACTATCGTTGAGATAGCATACGAAATATGGGTATGACCCCTGACGATTGTTTCGCCTCATCTTCTCACAGCCGAACCAAAGGTAACGTTGCCTTAGGCACCACTGTCAACTTTATCTCTCAGTTATACATACAGGGTCAGGTGGGCAGATGCACAAGCTCACTACTTAGGTAGGCACACTCCAGATGCCTGCTCATGAATTATCGATCTAATGCAGAGTTAGGGAAGAGCACCGCCTCCTTGGGCACGTATAACTTTATCCCCCCAATAACAGTGTCCCCAACACCAGCTCCGCAGGCCATAGACTCGCTCAATCTCTTTCGGTGCCCTTCACTGGCAGCTATAACAATTAATATTAAGCAAATTTCATAGCAATCTGGCAGAACCGACCAGCCTTTCGGGTCGGAGATATTGGGCTACACAAATAAATAATAATTATCCCTCTAAGGATGACGGCCGATTTCCTACACCAATCATAGCTACATAATTATAATACGAATAACGAAAATTGCCTCTTAACATAAGGCTGGGCGGACTGAAACCCTTTAAGTCTCACCATACCTGCACCGCACCCGGCCAACAACCCACTTCATTATATTGCCACTCCATATTCACCATCGCTGTCTTCAAACTTCAACTACAACAGTATAAGGCAAGCGGGCGGCACACCCTTTCGCTCTCCAATTTCCTGCCACTCAACTTCATTGTCACATTTCGTTATCCTTGAAACAAAAGTGGCTGCCTAGCTGCTCTGGTCGTGGTTGACTTCACTGACTTGGCTGGTTGGATGCTTGAATGGCTTAACACACTCGCTGCTGTTGTTGCCTGCCAAGGGTGCGGTGCGAATCTTTTTATTTTCCTTGTTTTTCTCTTCCCGAGGAGAATTGTCCACCATGTTCCTTATTTAAAATGTATAAAATGTGTGTACGTACACATCCGGTTAAGGGTGTGGAAAAGGAGGAAATCAGAAAGCCGGCCTAACCATCACCATGTCGCATCGTATGCAAATAGTTCAAGTGCCGGGATAATCCCATCAGGAAGAAGGTGGATCTCGAGATGGGTTATGGGAATTAATTCCCTTTTTATTGCGTGGGTGGACGACGATAAGGATTTTCGGGAGGAGCACATAGTTTTGTATTTCGATGGCAACCGACACGACAACAAATTGATGGATCCGCAGGCTGTTTGCTTGCTTATTCTTTGGTGTCCTTTTCGGCTGATGGCTTTATATGTGTACTTGAACCTTTTCACATTGGCTTTTAATTGTGTTTTAAGGATGTGTCCCTTTGCAGGAAATGGGATACATTTCGGGCCACTGTCGCTTGCTCCCTTTCTCTCCATCAGTTCTTGCTTTTATTACGGGCATTGTTTCCTGGAGAATTCCTGGGTTAAACGACTGTTTTCAGGTCGGACTTCCGCTTTATAACATCGAATTAGGAATCTTGTTTATAAGGGTAGCGGCTTTCAGAGCGAGACTTGCTTTTGATGGAGTTTTAAGTGTGTACTCAATTGAGAATCAGATTTGACAATATCGCACAGGTCCCAAATAAAAAAGGACTACTATTGTGTCCATTTAAATAGGAATAATCAATTGATGTGAAATTTTTAGATTGACACTTATTTCGGCCTGAAGGTCAGACTAACTGGTTGGTGCAAAGATGGCCGAGCAAACGTCATCAACATTTTTAATTTAACGCCCATACAAGGATACTAAACAAAACCTATATGTCGTTGAAACTTTCGCAATAGACTTTACATAATCCTTTGGACCCTGTAGCACTAAGCGAAGATTTAGGATTCTGAGGAAAGTGTCCTCACAGTGGCTGATTTTGCTTACGACATACGACATAGTAGAGGACTCTTGCAGATTACATGTGGGAGGAATGTACATTTCATTTAGCTTTTTAGCTTAATAGGGTAGAGAATGTTTGGCCCATGTTCCATCTACCAATATAACTGGGAGTTTTCGATCATAAATTTCCAAAGACTGTCAACGCGACCGATAACCAGCCAAAGAATTTTCCGTTCAGAATTTAAATAGACATCTGCATCCACCTAAGCTAAAGTCCAATCTTGTGCGCCCATAGAACAGAACTAGGTTGATGAAGGTCTGCAAGGAGCCACCATGACTTAAACCCTACAAAAGCTAAGTAGATATTTCTCTGTATTTTCTTCCATTAAACCACTTCCTTGTGCCTGTAGAAAAGGATTTTCTCGTTGCATTGTGTACTTCTAATTGTTTCATTGAGTCAGAAACTGTTTTCTGCTTTCTGTTCTTGCTCCCCCCAGTCATTCTTCTCGACCCTTTGTTGCCATAACATTCCTTAATGTTTTACCTGCCAGAGTTGCAGCAATTTGTACCAATTTATTTTTGGCTTCCGTTAGCTAAGAGTAGGTTTACCTCGGGATAAGATTTACCAACCGACAAGTCTCCATCTCTCTCTCTCTCTCAGTCTGAAGCTGGTGCTAAGTATAGTAATTATTATTCATCGCGAGTGTGCTCAAGGGTAAAGGTAACATTTTGATTTAGAAAATGCACCCGAAAACATTGCCACCCCCGCACCAAGGACCGCCGGGCGGTGATTAAAAATGGAAAGCCAGAAAATTTTCTTGAGAAAATGAAAGTATAGAACAATTTTAAGGAGCACTTTGTTTGAGCTTTTGTGTTTTGCGGTTGAAAGGCTAGGAATCTCGTTTTTTGAGAGAAATTTATTTCTCTGTTCTTTTTTTGCATACTTTCTCGGTATCCTTTGGAGAAGAACCAACTGAAGGAATTGCGTTTAGGAAGTGGTTTGCTGTTTAATTAAAAATTCTTTAACACGAGTTTTGTTTTTTTTTTGCTTCTGTGCCACTTTGCAGGACTTTTTTTGTGGTTTTTTCGTCGATGTTTCAGCCAGCGGGGTTGGGTATAGGGATCATAGACAGGTTTTCTTCTGTTGCTGATTTTGAATTTCAGCGGATGGAATTTTGTAAGTTTTAAGTGGTCGCTGCCAGTGACTTTTGAAGAGTTGAATGCACTCGGGAATGGAAAACGATTTTTTTTCCGCGCATTCCTAGATTCTTTTTTGCCGTGGGTTAGAGTGGATCTCGGTAATGGGTAATTGAGACTTAATTAGGGTACTTTGGTGGCGTAATTAATGGAAAATCTTTTCAGAAATTTGTCCGTGGAAGGGGAAATAAAATGCCGGCCATTTTTGCATAGTACAGATGGCCATTAATTTGGCAGCGACATTACGGGAGGGAATTGGTAATTCGCAAACTTAAGGATGGGAGGATTTAAAGAAAAAAATCCGGCGACCATTGAATTTTTTTGTGAACAAGTTGATTGTGAACTTTGGAATGGAAGCAGTCTTGAATTTTGTTTGTGTTTAGTGAAGGATGTCGTTGAAGTTGTTGGCAAATGGAAATAAATACACTTTGAAAAATTTAAGGAATTCTAGCCGAGCGTTGAATACAAATCCGTTCAGACCGACTCGCGAAAACCGAATTCTCTTTGTTGGGTCTTACATTCGGTGAAACTCCTCAATTATGCGGACCGGAGAGAAGTTTGCAATCAACTTCTATACATCTTTGAATAGACACACAATTTGGCTGTCTGAAGAGTGCGGAAAACCCGCTACTTCCTCGAGGGCGACGGGTTTATCCACTTCTAGACTGAAAATATAAAAGGGCACTACGTCATTTATCCAATAAAGTAACCTACTAAGGTTAAAAAATTACATAAAATATTTTTCCCACACGTAGACTTGGGGTGGTGCTCAATTCACAAATCAGCTGCCACCTGTGAAAGGTTGTATTTGGAAAAAAAGTTCCCAATTCGAAAAATTAACCTAAAAAAAACAGCCTTAATATGGTTCTTGACTTTCGACAACTTTCGTCGTGTATCACAAGCCAATACTTCTGATAAAACTCCAAACCAAAGAGAAAAGAGAGTACCTACAAATCAGCTGTCAGTTGTGACAGTGGTTGTGGCTGTGTAGCTGGAAATGGTGTTGGTAAATTCGAAAACTAAATTGAACTGAATTGAACATTAGCAGAAGTGTTCCTGATATTCTGTAGGAAAATGCAAAGGCACAGCACAAGGGCCCAGATAGAAAGTTAACATCAAGCATCACAGTGGAGTCGTGATTTGAAGTGGATGGAAGACCAAATGAAACAAGAACCTCCCAATTCTATAGGCAACGAAATTGGAATTACTCGTGTAACTATGCAACGGTTAAATGCGCGTAATCTTGAGTATTGTATTGATGTAACCCTTAACCGTAAGGATCTCATTATTAATCCATATCCCCGGTTGCGAATAAAATACACAAAGTCTTCCGCAAACGACACTCAATTTAACTGACCAATATCAATTTAAATCACATACTCGACTGCCCTCTATCATCACAATTAAGCTCCAGTTCCATCTGCTTACGTGTCACAACCCATTTGAAGCACCCATCGAAAGCTAACCAACCGAATGAACCCGATTTACCCCGCACGCATTAGCAAACACACATTCCCTGTCACCTTAGTGATCACTACCCTGGGCACATGTAGGTACTCGTAGCAGACGTCGTCATCATTACACTGCAGAACACTGCCGGAAGTGGAAAATAATATGTGTTTGTCTGCCCCCCCTAATAATCCTCAAGTAATAAGCTTAAGCCATAGTCCTTGATCCTTTTATTGTCTTTTGGTAGCCACATTCTCAGTCACTTTCGCTCTTTATCATTTGGGTTCAGTTCGGTATATTTTCGGAAACAAAACCATAAAAAGGTCACACAAGTAGGACGAAACGAGTGTGACACCGAGTCCATCCACCGAGGCATAGCAGCCAACTACTGACCCTCAGCGCACACGGAGCGGATCCTTTTTCATTTTATTATTGGATTTCAGTTTCAGGAGTACGGCTTCTTACATGGATCAATTATTACAATTATTTGCGGTGCTCAATGGCCTCATTCTATCACATTACACCGACGAGTGTCAGGAGTGAACATACAATTACCCGCAGCGAAGGGAAATTCTTATGCCAGCTGGCGTATATGTCGCAATCACAATCTCAATCACGAAGCGCACGCTACCTTCAGTCTAGAGAGCTTTGCAAGCAGTTTCCATTTGAGGCTGCCCGAGGTAAGCATCGCACACTCAAAACCACGTGGATACAACACTTCTTGACTAAAAGTCGGACAGAAATCGATTATCCGGGCAGTGCTTACCTGCGAGTACTATTACGAGCTAAAACGTCACAAGCAACACTTACCTGAAAAGAGAAGAAGAAAAGAAAAATTATCAAACGTGCGGTGCACAAAGGCGAAAGGCTTACAGTAAAATGAATCTTCCACCCCTCACTACATACTTAAGACTATACGCTGCTTTGCAGGGAAAACAAGGTCATCGTGAGGGGGTAAAAATGTGGCCCTCATTTTGAATTACAAAAACACCACCGTCACGATTTATTTATGCACATACCAATAATAAATCCCACATAAGAGCCTATCTCCCGGAGCCCCTCATCGGAAGAAGAACTTACCACCGATAAGGCCGATCGCTTAATTTTGACCTATTTTCCGTACCCATGCAGAGGATTTTGTTGCCCCTGTGGTTTGCCAGAGTGAATTATCCCCACTCAGAGCCCCTAAATGGATTCATTGGACAACCATAAAATCCCAAATAATCCATTCAAAAGACATTCACTAGACCAACATTTTTAAGGGAAAAATTGAATTTCACTTTTTCTAGGGATGGATAACAACTTACACCATTCGGGGCTGATGATAAATCGCGCAGGATTATAAAACTGTAATTATCATTACAAAAGACGGGTGGGCTTTTAATTACAAACGAAATGTTGTTTATGCGTAACCCTTATTCTGGTTAATAGATGTTGAGCTGTTGCAAAAGGCTGAATGATTTATGGCGAAGGGTTAAACATCAGACAGATAAAAAGTACGAGGGGTAAGCCGGAATGATTTGGATTGCTGTAACGAAGTGAGATCCTTTGGCAATGTCCTCAAGTTCCTGTTAACTAATCTACTAGATTCGAATTTATGCGTTGTATTGTACAAAGGAGGCAGTCGTTGTATAGAGTAAACCTCTTCCGTTTTCCGGAGTCGTCAAGGCGCTTCCTTATTTGTGGAACTCCTTTTTGAAGTGGCTAAAGTTTTTTGCAAAAAGGACCTGTTCATACCCACTAAATTCACTGAATACATAAAAATGGGCCTTTCGAAAGATATAAATTGATTTGGAATTATTGATGAGTAGTTGGTCAAGTAAAGTAGAGACGAGAAGTAAAAAAACTCGTAGTAGAAAAGCAATACGAAAAGAAAAGAAAAGTACTTAGGGTAATGCAAGAAAAGAAAAAGAGTCAGTCGACAAGCAGCTGAGAATAGAGCTTAGTAGTCCCTAAAATTATTTCCCAGCCCATTTACCTATTCTTTCTTATTTTAAAAAAATCAGAAATTAATCGAAATTAAACAAAAATTAATGTGTTTTCTTTAATTAAACTACCGGAAAGACTACATCGATGTTGGTTTAATTCATACTTGGAAGACCAGATAAAACAAGCAGTGAAAAAATGTGGAGCTGGCATCGAAAGGATGTTGGCATTTATTTAAGTAAGAGATGATTTATATCTTAAATGAGTCAGAGAAGAATATACTTCAGAGTGTTCGTTTTGATTTTAAATCCGATAAGGAGTTTTTGACTTAAGTCTGTGTAATCATATTTAAGTCACGATATTGGGTTACTTTTCCATTTTAGTTATGAATTCTAAACAAATCGGTATTGGCGCCGTAAGAAAATATTTAGTAAGACCCGCTTCAAGAAAAGACCTTCAAACTAAAGTAAAGAAGAGCACAAGAAATGGGCTTTCAGCAAATCCTCTTAAAACTACGGTTGTTCTCTTCACGTGAAGAAGGAAGGCCACTGGGCTGACTCAACTTGTGCTAAAAGGCGTCACTATCCCAATCTCCGATGAAGTCAAATATCTGGGAGAAATCTTCGATAGCAATTTTCTTTGGTCCAAGCAAGTTGAATCGATAAGACGCTGTCAACTTTCTGGCAGTGCAAGGCGCTTTTGGCAAGGCATGGGGCTCATCTCCTAAAAGGTTCCTTTGGATCTATACGTCAATGGTAAGACCACTTCTCTCATATGCATCGGTTGTATGGTGGAACAGGCTTTCGCGAAAACGTGTTACTGCCAAACCTCAAAGAACGGTTTGGCTTGGATGCACAGGGGCCTTCCCTAGCACTCCGGGCTCTGCTCTAGATACTATGCTGAAGCTCCCTCCTCTTGATATTTTTATAATGGGGTGTACGCTGGAAACTATCTCTCGGTTTAAGAGCGGCGGCTTTTGGTACCACACGCATTGGAATTTTGAAGAACTTGTGCGAGAATTATCCTGACGCAATGACACCAGAAATCCTACTGCGACAAAACTACCGCGTCAACTTTATGCTCAGGCAAAGGAACGGCTTCGACCAGACTCTGAGCCAGGGAAAGAATGCCATCGTTTATTCACGGGTCTGGTTCTGGAATCTTTGTGGAAACCATGCGTCTGTCTTCCAAGCGGAGATTTTCGCTATATTGTGACGCATATGCGTTTGCAGTAATAGCCAAGCTGCATTAAAAGCGCTGCTTAACCCTCTTACCTCGTCTTAGTTAGTGCTCGAACTCAAGCTTTCTCTGAACTTGGTCGGAGGGCTAAACACAGTGAATCTTCTTTGGGTCCCGGGTCACACTGGTATCCAGGGAATTGAGATCGCTGACGAGCTTGCCAGGCTGGGTTCAGAAGAAGCTTTTTCGGGACCTGAACCTGCGTTGGATCTGCCTGCATCTGTGGTTAGGTTATCCACTGATACTTGGGTTTTTCGTGAACACGAGTGTCGGCGGCGTGACTGGGCTGGGTGTAGACAGACCAAACGACTGTGTCCGGACATCTCTAAAAGGTTCGCGTCTTTCCATCTTTCTCTCAGGAGAATCGACTGCAGACTGCTTGTGGGCGCCTTTTCGGGCCACCAAGCTTTTGCCAAACACTTGAATGTATTGGGCTCGAGCGACACCTCCATGCTCCATCTGCCCTGCTTGTGGAGAGGACGACGATTCAGCGGAACACTTCCTCTGTGGCTGTCCTGCCTTTACTCGTATCAGGTGGCGGATCTTTGGGGCTGAGGTGGTGAGTGCCGAACATCTAAGCTCTTGATCACTGAATCAACTAAGTTCAACAATGTAAGATGCCTGTTCGGCAGTACAATGGACCAGTAGTTATGTATGAGTGCTCCATCGGATAGTAAAATGGGACTGTTGCTGATGATCGATTTGGCGACATGATAACCGAGTTATATCCGCCGGAATTTTATGATATTGATGTGGACGACATGTCAAGTAGTCGGTGTGTCATGGCAGACTATTAAACAACTCAATTACTACTGCATTTCCTGGCCGGGACTCCTTTAAATATTCTAAGAAAGGCAAATTTGTTTCGCATTCAAAAATGATTTGCTTTTTAAATTTGCGATCACAGTTTCTCTCTACTTTACCCGAAATATTCGAACGACGCGGCACACAGAGAAAAATCCGCTATTTAAAATCAAACAACTTTCGGTTGAAAGTTAATTTAACGAATTATTTTCTGGAATTTCGTTCATTCATTTTGGCACAAAAACCTCTTTTACACAATAACTTTTTGTACACAAAAACTTTTTGTACTACCTAATGTGGGAACAAAAGGAAAACAACAAATAATACACTGAACGCATAAATAACGCAAGATGGATCAACCAATAAAATCGATGGCATCTGTTTCGTTGACGTTTTCAACTTACAGATGTAAAGAATACACTAAACCTGTCTATTGAAGGGTACAGGTCCCCAACACAATAATGGATGAGACCGATGAGATTAGATTACTTTCAATATTTTTACCCGTTGACAGTTCTTATATTTTGGAGGAAATATTGACAGAATGAGAACATTTGGATAGTCTTTAAGTAAATTGAGATGGCCCATCAATTTGTAGCAAATTTTATTAGTTGTGCTTTATTTCGATTTTGTTCTTAAAAAATTGCTTATTGTCTCCGAACAACAATGGTTTTATTTTTTTGATCTTTAAAAATGCCTGTATTTAATTACGACATTCCTGTGCTAAACAAATTTTGTGTTTAGTAGATAACTTAATTAAAATACATTAATAAAATACCTGAAAACAAATTTCGTATCGTAAACAAACGATCGCGAAAGCAAATGTAACCATAGATTCGGTCAATCACTACATTGACTAATGAGCTGGAAAAATGGAACGATTTGTTGCAAAGCTGTAGTTTGGTGACCGCTCATTGGTTATCGCTGACTTGATATCATAGGTTATCCTAAATCGATGGTAACCTAACCAAGGATATAACCAGCTGTGAACAGACCGGCCTTAACTCTGTAGAATTTTACCATATAGTTGTAGTTGTCTAGAAACTTGGCTGATAAATTTAAAATTTATTTTTATTAGTATAGGTCTGCATAACCGAACAAAAATCGCACATGGTTAGAGACCATTTGTGAGAATGCATAATTGCTCTGCTGTTGAATTTAAATTTAATTGCAAAAATAAACCTCTTTGACTTAAATGGGAAACGTCTTCATTAGTTTCAAAGGTTTTCCTTTAGTCAAACAATTAACTATAATAATACTGTAGATACGAGTATTTAAAGCAACAACAACTGAGAAATTTCATCGTTTGTGACATACAAGCGGGAATTTACCCACGGAAATTCACCTTCCACTTGAAACATATTTCATAAAAATCGGTTAATGGATGATTTTACATCTTTTGCGACTTTGTAGTTTCATGCTCCTGAATCTTTTGGGAAAGAAAAATGCGTATTCCGATTTATTCAGAAGCTTTCATATTTTTGTGGTAAGCACAAACTCTTTTTGTGATGTTTTCTAAAAAAAAAATGAGGGTTAGTATGATGATCGACAACTGAGCGGTGTCTCAGGGTCGATCTCTAAGGAAAAAGAAAATAACATCTCTCAAGGTTTCTTTCACGGCGCCATAGCTCGCCAACGTCGGGCAAACACACGAGAGTACCATTGTCTTCGAAAACCTTTTAAATAGCCAAATTCGGCGGAAAAATATAAACCTTAATACAAACGACGATTGTGGGAGCTGGGCCAAAAATACTCTCTAACTCATGTAACACAATTGATCGACGTACCCCCCTTGGACACCTATGCTGGCCACAAGAAGAAGGAAAAATAAATTCAGACGGTTTTACGAGTATAGTTCCTTGACCGACCAAACTTAGCCATGAATTCGACTTCCTCCAAATCCCCCTCCCATTATTTGTTTAAATTGAAAATTCTTACTCCGGTTGTCATCTACGGTCAACGTCACATATGAGGCTTTTTGTATTCGCTCCTTTAATTCATAAATTCCGAATGGAGCCGACACATTTGCTGGCATGGCTGGCAATATTATTTATTTAGCGATTCAACTCATACGTCTGCGAATTACTTCAAATGTTGTAGCCTGAAGGACCTGATCTGGCTAGATTCAATCATTTTATTCGCCCATGTTCATTTCGAACAAAAAATTCCACTCAGACATTATTCAAAGGCTGAACTTTTCCATCGTCCCGAAAGGTATGAATCACGGACGTGGAGGTGAGCTTTTCTATAACCCTAGAGCTATGTTGTATTGTAATTATATCGAATCCCAGTACATAAGGTCCCTTTCAAGTCGAGACGAAAATCACAAAAAAAAAAAACACACAAGACCTGATCCCTTTTGGATTTATTTTGCTTTCTACTTTGTTTACATAAATCCCTCTTTTTGCTCATGTTGTACATGGGTAAGTATATCCCAGGATAAAAATGTTGAACAGAGTCAGACTGAGTGGGTGTATTTTTTTTTTCCTATTCAATGCAATAAACGTGATTATGATGATGTGGTGGTCATTTGAGCGCACAATCAACTTTTCTCTACCGCAAGGTATGTAAGAGTTGAGCCCTCTTTTGAGGTGGCTGCACCTAGCAAACAAAAATCTGGGAATTTCCAGCAAATGGACGATGAAGAAGCGGTCAGTCATGTTTATTACGAACTAATGCAGAAAATTAATTTGTGGATTGCAAAGGATTTGTTGAACATAATGCCTGCCTCCACATACGTGCGGTTGTGTGTTGAACTTAAGGAAATGGAAATTTGTCTTCAGGTACAAGATTCAAATAATAAGTCCTACTAAAGGGTTGAAGATGAATACAATCATTGTTGTGCAATATGTGTTCAACTAACGTCAGTATGCCTCGTGGGAGATTTGGTAAGCAGTGATAATGGCCACTGACTTTGGTTACGTCTGTTATAAGATTACTTCAAGTGGTCATTGCGGAGGAGATTAGATTTTGTGCTTCGAAATTTGCAACTGTCCAGCGGCGATGATTACGTTGCCCAAAATTGATCGCCTTGCTTACTGAGAAAGCACGACACGACAAAATAGAGCTTGTAAGGATGTTAAAAAAGGGTTTATAGAAGCTGTAGTTTCGATTTCGACATCTCGGCATATCCCGTAGGCAGATCAAAGGCATTTCAAGATTGGAAACAATGCCGAAGACACAGCGAATGACGTAATTCGTGACAATTTTTTTCGAAGCTAAAACACTCCAAAAATGCCTTTCAAATGCGGAAGCCTTTAGGGTACCTACATAACGAGTCATTGAGAGCAAACGAAATAGAGGCTGCACAAAGACCATTCACAGCATAAAATAATAAAAATTTAGAAAGGAAAAGCTAAAAATTAAAAAAAAAGAAAAATACAAATTGAAAAAGGAAAAAGAAAATGTTGTCTACATTTCTGCTTGGTTTGGAAAATGTTTAAAAAAAGAGCGAACTTTTTAAAAAAAGCGGAATTTCGTAAAACATAATTTACCAAAAATAATTTTGACCCTTTCAGAATTGTGACCGCAAGAAGAAGTTTGTAAACACTCCAGAATTTGGACCTGAACTCGGGCACTCTCAAAATCTTCTCTACTTTTAAGTTGAGATTCTTTTTACAGATTTAAGAAAGAGTTCTCGGAAAAGCAATAGTTTCAACAAAAGAAGCCTGTCACAAATTGCGGTTCAGTGCCACGTGGATCAGTTGTTGGTGCCAGGTCCAACCCCCGAAATAATGTATAAAGATAGATTACATCAAAAGGTTTTTTCCACTGCCCCATCTTTTTGAGTGCGTAAACAACGTTTGAAGAACCTCTCACAAACATTCGACCTCAGAAAACTACTCAATTCAGACATTCGGATACACATTGTATAAAATTTTAGATCCCTTCCATTAACCCCAAGCACGAAGAAAACGAAAAAAAAAAACGAATGGTAGTGAGAGGTGAGACCAAGATTTGTGGCACTGACTATTGATTAATTTTTACAATTTGATGGTTATGAAGAGTGTATTAAATTAGTCGGAAACGATGTTTTTTGAGCGCCATCTGTGCAAAAAAAAACCACTGCACCAGCCCAACCATTATTATACTACATTATTATAGCCTCTTTCTCTTTCTACTGATCGTGTCTTGACGAACCTTTGGCAATATTGACACAAAAAAAGGCGACAAACAGACGTCTGACATCAGGCAAAAGCTTCAAGTACTGCTCGATCTGTTAACAGCATTCAAAGTCTACCTCTTCAAGCTCTTGCAACAAGCAAAGGTAAACAATTGATTTTTGCTTTAATCCTTCTGGGAAACCATTTGCCGTATGGAACAACTAAACAATTCATCTTTCCCGTTCTAGACCAAAGAAGATTATCATTTTCATGTTTCATTTTCCCAAAGGAGTGGATCCCTAATTCCCGCACTTTCAAACTGTTTTCATAAGAAGAACTAATGTTCAGCAAATTACGTTTCCTTTGAGCAAACATTACCTGCAGCTTTGACTTGTTTTTAAATGTGACACGTCGTTTAATTACCCGCAATTTGCTTGCACTAAAACTCAATGCCAATCCATATCAGTACACCTAACCTTACTGTATTCCATGGCGTTCCCCTTCCCATATCAATGAAATTAATTACATATCGTCAATCTTTGAGTTCTAATTAATTAAATTGAGTATGTGCCATGCAAATGCATGCTATATGGGTTCACGCGTCGTCGTCGCGGTTGCGGGGAGCGTTGAAATTTCCATTTCATATATAGCATATTACATTCGTACACGAGATAAGGACCCAGAAGATGGAGTTAATTTATTTGAATGGCACTTTGCGATACCAATTTAATAGATGATCTCCAAGGGTGAGTGGTTTTGATTGCCGAGTATAAGAGATATGGGCAGAGGAACTTTTATTAACTCTTATCCGAACCTACTTGGGCGTTCTTGGGATCAAGGGGTCAGCGCCTTTGCAATTCGAAGGAACTCAAAACCACACATCGTCGGACCACTAAGTGTAATATCGCTACCATGCGTCTCCGATGATGAACGCATATTAGTCATGTGGTATGGTCTACCACATGTTAATCAGCCGCAACATTGTGATGAGTACAGTAAAGACAAGGGTTGGATGAATATTTGTAGTTGACACTCAGCCACTGCCGGGACGGATTAAGTAGTTTTCCAGTTCATGTGTGTGGTTGGGATAGGTTTGGGATACCCTCTGAAGTGAAAAGTGAAGTGCGGTGCAGCCATATGGGATTAAAGCGATTCAAATGACTTTGGTGGTACTCAAAGTTTGATTTATAGCTGAGGTGTGGTCTGCTTTGGTCGTATTATAACCAGTCAATGCGGCTGGCGTAACAGTAAGAGTTTCAAATAGATTTATAGGTGTCATGCACTGTTTGCGTGCAAAGGCCCAACTTACTCAGTTAATGGGGTGGTGAAACAAAGGTGGAGAACTCCATTTATGCTTGAATCTAAGGGGTCTGTCACATTACATTACCTAGAACTCAGGGAATGGGAGGGACCTACAGTTTTATCCCGCATCCGAATGACTGAATTAAGAAGCTTTATCACGACAGTGAGAGCTCACAAATGTGAGCGCTCGACTAGAAAAATACTTTTAGAAAAACGAAATACATCGGAAACCGAATGGCCTTCTTAAAACTGGACTCATTTATTCGGTGAAGTCGAGGTTTTTTTTTAGACGGCTGCCTTTCAAGCTTCAGCAATTTGCTGGAGCAGTACTAAGAACGTCTGTTGAAGCTGAGCTCCAGCCGCATTTGCCCATCTTGCTTGATTTATTTTAACTCGATGGTCTAAAACTAGCCACGATCAGATTTCTTCTAGCCCCTCACCTCAGTTGAAAATATTTTGAAAAGGCCCCACACCCCAACAGTTCTTGACAGTCAAATTAAAAAGCATTCTCCACCCTCAATGCAGGCAGATTGATTTTCCAATCATCTCTTTTAATAAATGCAATCAACATGGCCTCTCTTACTGTCGTCTGGCATTGAATTGAATTTCCATTGAACCCGCTCATGTCAAGTCAAACGATGGCAAAGGAACCAGGACGCACGCAATAAAATCCGCATCCGCACGCCTCCGTCACAGATTACGGCGAATGGAAGAATTGTTTGCATTTGTCAACATTTACTTTGATTTTTATTGTGACGATCCGCAATGCACTTCTTCTGTTCGACGGTCCCTATCGTACCCACTCTCACTTGATAACATTAATTATTTGCAAATTTACCCACTAAGCGAACTTGTGCAAGTCGTAAAGTCTAAAGTGAATGCAATGAAACGGATACTGTTGGCTGAATACTGTACGTAAGATAAATAGTCTGCGGAACGGTGTAGCCCCCAACAGCAGGTTCCTGTAACAGACCAGGATACTGCAACTTGCACATTTGCTGCTGTCGTCGTCGTTGGCGGCGGCACCGATGCTTGCAATTGCATTTTGTGGTTATGTATAAGCGAAACAGTTGCAAATGAGATTCTCTGTGAAGTGGTGAAAAATTATAATTTTTCTTTCCAAACCACCAGCACCGAGGAGCAGCAAGTAGCAACTTGGTCCTTGCTACCAGAAAGAAGATTATGCGAAAGTCCGTAACTCCAATTAATGAATTATTCATTTGTTTTATTTAAGCTGCAAAGCTTTGGCGGATAGAGTTTTCCTTCTCGTTAGCCAGACAATAATACAATATTCGTAAATTAAACGTATAGATACAGAGTGGTGGACATGAAACTTACACGTACGAATTTATTCAGCGTGACATGTGCAAACAATATTTGGGCGATACATATTACCGGTGGTCATTTCCGGCAGATGGTCGTTATGGCCGGAAATGAGAAAATGAGAAAGCATTTTAACACTTTTTTTCTGTGTCCGTATTTTATATTTGCTATAATTTTGTTTGGTTCTTATATTGGCAACACTGTTTGTAGTGACAGGCGACTTGTGATCAGTATTTTTTACCACGTACGCATAGAAAAAATTCCTTGCTTCTGTGAAGGGTACTGTTGGAGATTGAAAGAACTGAAGCAGTGCCTCAAAAGTCCAAAATTACGCTAAATAAAAATACATATATAAGTTACCGCTGCCGATATAGGTATCTAGACTTACTAAATGTTGTCATGGATACCGTGTGCTGAAATGAACACATCGGTTGGGTATAATATCTTGAAAATTTTCCGCACATTTAAGTGTAATATGTAGCCAACTTGTCAGTCACACTTTATGTGACCATCCCGCCCAATTTCGCCCATTCCCCACAATGTTTAAACATGTCCAATATTTTGCTTGTTTTTTTACCACCAACCCAGAGTCTGCGTTGGTTATGAAAGTCCACAAAATTTGTCATCCCAAGGACTGTGTGCCTCTTGTTACGGCTACATTGTCAGAAAATTATTCATTTAACAAAAACAGCTTCCCTGGACATCGGATACGCTTGCTCCCCATTTAAACTGCGTCCCCACTCGCTTTTCGCAGCCCACTGACATAAATCAAAGTATTGTGTTGTCCCTTTGTCTGAGTATTGTAACTGTACCGCTATGGGTAATGAAATTGTAAACAAAAAGCCAAAGGACATAAATCACTAGAAAAACTTCGCATAATATCCTTTTGCGTACGCGCGTGCATTCCAATCCGACATCCGTCGTGTTGTCGCCCTCGCCATTGTCGGTCGTCGGTTTGGTCGTCATGCTGCGACGGAAGAGAAATTTTCTCATCGGTGATACGAAAATCATATACATGTACACACCCCATGGGAAACGAGCCGGGCAGCATGGACAGACAAAAACGTAAAAATCATTGAAAATTTTAAATAGAAAGCAGAAAATGTAAATTGGCAACAAATCTTTGTGTGCTGGTGCGGTATTTGTGCGGCGTAGGAGGCATTTTTTTTTTTCCAAACACCCAAAATATCCTTTCTTCCCTGACGGCCGTTGCGTTGCCCTTGCATTCCACGCTATACTATTCGGTTTTGGCTTTGCTATATACTGATTCCGCCCATGTCCCTGAATGACTGAGTGGAGTGCTCGAGTTTCGCGTGGCGAGCGACTACCATTTAATATTTATGAATTCGGGAACGTGTTGAAACTATGGCAATAAATAAACGAATAAAAATACATAAAATATGAGTAAGGATACGGTGCACGTAAAAATGGAACAGGAAATTAATTCCTTAACGAATGGAATAAATAAACGTTGTATTTAGATTAATTGTACGATGTGTGCGGAGTTTGTAATAATAAATGAAAGTCACCAGCAAATAAGTTTTCGCATTTCTTTTGTTTAATAGTTTTGCCTGATGGGATGCGTTGTGAATTTTAAGTAAGGCTTTCTGATACTGATTTATTTCGTTCGTTTGGCACTGCTATCTTCTTTCACTATAACTAGCTTTATTAATGGGACTCAACCTTCGTCGATCATAATCCAATCCAACACTGATTGCCCCCATAATCTAATCCAAGTTGCTAGCTGTCCTCTCCTAGATCCCTATCCTTTTAGTTCTGCATCTGGTAACTCTGGAGCCAATTGTTGCCTCAATTGAAGTGAAGTGACTGTTCTCATTCCTCGACTATGGTTCGCATGCACATATCACAAAGGGATACTAGCTAGCTGCGTTCATTGACCATTTGCAAGCTGCCGCACATAACGAGCAACGGAAACTAACCTCTACGTATCCACTGCAGCACTGAGCACACACGGTCAGCATCCCCATCTACAGCCGGGACAAACGATGATTTATTGAAATCCTTTGAACGTTTTCAAAGTGAATAAAAAAAATGTTTCTGTCCAGACCGAATCGAATTGAAAACGGACTTGCTAGCCATGAGCACATTTGTGGTGTCTGGTTAGAGGGTTGGCGTTGGTTTTTTTTTTTCTTTTGTGGTCTTATCAACATTTTTTTCGTTCAATCCAAGCGAAAGCCCAATGCAATGTGTCGAGCTGCATATACAGATACACCCACCACCTTTGTGGTACATATTAGAGAGGCTGCTTTCCTTTGGCACAGCATACGCATCACATTACGACTGACTAAACACCGGCAACCGACTGCAAATCATTCAAATGATGGCCATTCGTTTTATACGCCAGCCAATTATTTCTAATTAGCCAACTTCCACCGCACTGAACCGTATGAGTGTAATTTGGTGGAGAATGGGTGGTTTTGCCGAGCAGGACTTGACCCTTTCATTGCGATTTGGAAGCTTTCATAGAACTGTTCCTGTATGAGGAATTTTAATTGGCGATTTTCCGGGGGAGACTTCTTGCGCAGTTTGCAGATGGTAGACGCGGTTGGACTCTTTGAAATGCTATAAGTCGAAAGTAGTTTACTTAAAATGGGCAGCAAGATGCGGGAGAAGATATTTATATTTATATTTATATTTACATTTCCGTTTACATTTACATTTACATTTACATTTACATTTACATTTACATTTACATTTACATTAACATTTACATTTACATTTACATTTACATTTACATTTACATTTACATTTACATTTACATTTACATTTACATTTACATTTACATTTACATTAACATTTACATTTACATTTACATTTACATTTACATTTACATTTACATTTACATTTACATTTACATTTACATTTACATTTACATTTACATTTACATTTACATTTACATTTACATTTACATTTACATTTACATTTACATTTACATTTACATTTACATTTACATTTACATTTACATTTACATTTACATTTACATTTACATTTACATTTACATTTACATTTACATTTACATTTATATATTTATATTTATATTTATATTTATATTTATATTTATATTTATATTTATATTTATATTTATATTTATATTTATATTTATATTTATATTTATATTTATATTTATATTTATATTTATATTTATATTTATATTTATATTTATATTTATATTTATATTTATATTTATATTTATATTTATATTTATATTTATATTTATATTTATATTTATATTTATATTTATATTTATATTTATATTTATATTTATATTTATATTTATATTTATATTTATATTTATATTTATATTTATATTTATATTTATATTTACATTTCCGTTTACATTTACATTTACATTTACATTTACATTTACATTTACATTTACATTTACATTTACATTAACATTTACATTTACATTTACATTTACATTTACATTTACATTTACATTTACATTTACATTTACATTTACATTAACATTTACATTTACATTAATACATTTACATTTACATTTACATTTACATTTACATTTACATTTACATTTACATTTACATTTACATTTACATTTACATTTACATTTACATTTACATTTACATTTACATTTACATTTACATTTACATTTATATTTATATATTTATATTTATATTTATATTTATATTTATATTTATATTTATATTTATATTTATATTTATATTTATATTTATATTTATATTTATATTTATATTTATATTTATATTTATATTTATATTTATATTTATATTTATATTTATATTTATATTTATATTTATATTTACATTTCCGTTTACATTTACATTTACATTTACATTTACATTTACATTTACATTTACATTTACATTTACATTAACATTTACATTTACATTTACATTTACATTTACATTTACATTTACATTTACATTTACATTTACATTTACATTTACATTTACATTTACATTTACATTAACATTTACATTTACATTTACATTTACATTTACATTTACATTTACATTTACATTTACATTTACATTTACATTTACATTTACATTTACATTTACATTTACATTTACATTTACATTTACATTTACATTTACATTTACATTTACATTTACATTTACATTTACATTTACATTTACATTTACATTTACATTTACATTTACATTTATATATTTATATTTATATTTATATTTATATTTATATTTATATTTATATTTATATTTATATTTATATTTATATTTATATTTATATTTATATTTATATTTATATTTATATTTATATTTATATTTATATTTATATTTATATTTATATTTATATTTATATTTATATTTATATTTATATTTATATTTATATTTATATTTATATTTATATTTATATTTATATTTATATTTATATTTATATTTATATTTATATTTATATTTATATTTATATTTATATTTATATTTATATTTATATTTATATTTATATTTATATTTATATTTATATTTATATTTACATTTACATTTACATTTACATTTATATTTATATTTTTTATTTATATTTATATTTATCCAAAATCAATCCCCAGAATTAAAATTCCAGCAAATTTCACTAAAGCTCAATTTCGGTTGCCCCCCCTCTAGACCCTCTTTCACTGCAAGTCGTCACACCGTCCAAAAGTAGTTACCTACCACTCCTCAAAAATTTAATTTCAACCCTACTAATAGTAACGATACTCCCAGAGCGACATCATTTCGCCGAAACTGCATCATCCAATGATGCTATCAAGTGAATACCAAAACCACCGCCACATACTGACCGAACGACTGTATCTCTTCATTTTGAATACGGGCCAACATAATTAGCCAACCCGCCGCAATTACCTTATCTGCAACTCGAGGGAATTATTAAAACTGTTCCGCATCATTTGCCTCACTCCTACATACACATCAACTCAACTCTTCGCTCGCGAAGCTAATTTAAACATCAACTGATGCCACCAGCTACAATGTTTTAGGTGTTCCATACTAATTGGATTTAAGGATTGCACCAGCCTCAACATTGCGGTCGTAGAATGAGGCAAAAAGCGAGAAAATGTATGGTGGACACCGGACAAATAGGCCAAACTGTATCGGACCTTTGACTAAACACGAACAGCTCGTTGTGGTTTTCCAACCGAGAGAGATAATCAACGCAGCAGCATGACGCCAAAAATTCCTCAAATGAATGGGTGGTATTGGTGGTGGTTCTAGTCCTATTTCCCTCCCTCAGGAAACTGAAATGGATATTTTTTTTTCTCTGTTTTTAGTTCAAAAAGGGCATTGCAACTGTCGCAGATCTAATCACAGCGATAGGACTTCCTGCTTCTTCTCTTTTTTGAAAATGGCCCTATTATCCATTCCGGACAATCTGTGAATTTACTGCCGTGCGACAGTCTCCCTTCTTATAAGCGGCTTAAACAGTTTTTTTTTTTTTTTTTTTGCCATTCCTCGTGCTCTATCTAACACATTTCGCATTTTGCGTCTGACAGAGCATAAATGCCTCGCTGAAACTGGGAAAGAATCCAAAAAAAAAAACTCCAGTGTGGCATTTTTCCTCTGCAGCGTGTTGGCACAAGTGCTGGCTGCTGGGTAATGTCATCCATAACTATACACTGTTTGTGTGTAGTTGGTACAGATAAAGCCTCCTTTTGATAATCCGCTTAAAATAAAACTTTCAGTTCGAGTTGGGTGAATTTTCAAAGCCACTTTACGCGGGCACCGAATATTAGGAGTGCGGAAGTGGAAGAGACGATTTTTGGTATAATTTCACAGCAATGCGACGCGCGCTGTAAATTGAGTTTAGTGTCGTGGATATTAGGTACGCGTCCTTATGGCCTGGCAGCGGCAAAGATGCAATCATTTGATCGGGGAGACAGCGCGAACTTAATATTGCAAATAAAGTTTTCAGCTCGCATTATGGTGCAAAAAAAATTATAACAGGGAGGGTGTAGTTTTCGGATGCCCAAGGAATATACGATGCACAAAAAATCAAAAGATATTTCCGACCGATGGCGGATGTAATTTCAAAATGTGTCCATATCCACTGAACGATGTCTAGTTGGCGGCTCTTCGGCTGGACTTAAGAAACTGTATAGTGAGGAAATCTGCGGAATTAGGGAGGCAGTGTTGTATTGGTTTTCCTCACTATAAGGACAGAGTTTGTAGTCCCGGTGAACGACCGGATCTTATATGAAAAAGATTCAATAGAAATGCAACGCACATAAGCAGAGATTAAATGTATATATACACGCTGAAGAAGATACGCTACATTTTGTACTGAAATTTGATTATTTTTAAAATTTTTGTCGTTTGCCTGTGGAGGCTACAACAAACTTCGATATGTTTAAATCAAAAACTACGATGACAGAGAGCTCCACTTGTCTCTGAGTACCCCTGTAAAGGACAATGCAGCAGCGAAAAAAGACACCATGGAGGGAATATTCACCGCTACCTTTGGTCACAGTTAGTTATACTGACCGAGATTATATAAAGTTCATATAAATGCAACCTTAATATATGTACTTAGGACTTGCAATAAGTGACCATAATGGCTGTCGCTATAAAATTCCCATGATGAAGATTATCCTGTGGACGGCGGACCCTACATAATAAGCGATCTTTCGCCACTCTTTCAATCAACAATGATAATCCCCAAACTGGTCAAAGGGCCCTCGGATTACCTAGAGGACGACTGAAAGATGACAGAGATTCCATAGCTCATTTATTTCATATTTTCCTGTTACCAATTAATAAATAACGAGCAACGCGAAATCAAAATCTAAATAGCTAAACGTAGTAGTTGCACAGTTAAAGCGCCTTGACATACGAAATTAAAATAAGCTTCTCCTCCTACTTTCACTGGATAGTGCGAATTCGAGCGAAAAAAGAACAAAATTCCAACCTCCCGCTGTAAAAAACAAATTATTACCACAGATAATATTCTTCGTTCATGCATCGAAAAAAAGGAACCCAAAGAGCTTGCCATTTACTTGCCGCGAAATCTCTCATTATCTCCATGATGTGCACACAGTAATTCAAAAAAATGATTCGTATTCCGTGTTACCCAGCTTTTACGTCCTTTCTGCAAATCCCAGAGACACTCATTGTCACTCTCATTGTGGTACCATTAAAAAATCATTTACAAACTCCGACTCTGCCTGCGAGCATTCGACATGTATGCGCATTTGAATTTAGTAACACACACATTATGTGCCAACCACAAAAAATCTGTGCAAGTGAGTGACTTCGTTTTATTCACAACCCCTCCACTCCTACCCACTCGCTACACAGTCGCTCACTCAAATGTAGAATATATTCCCAAAGGATAACAAAAATTCTAATAAAGATAATGCAAATTTGCTGTAACAAAACGCTGCACAAAGCCACGGACTGGAAATGCGCGATTTTTTTCGAACAACAGATAGAGAAAGCGAGAGAGAAAGAGTGACATAAAAGAACCCCCGCCTAATGCGGCGGGGATAAGGAAAGAGTTATTCACGTTTTGTTATCATGGCCAGAGCAAGATTTATTTCCCTTCAGCATCCATTTTTCGATTAGGCTCTGAAATGAATAAAAACAAAATATGAAAGAAGAAAAATACCATAAATCCGATGGATATTCTTGTCGAAATTGTGTGTGCTACGTGTGGTGGTGGCCTCTAGGATATTTAGGGACATAAAAGCACGAGTTATCGCGTGTCTTTCTATAGATATTCCTATTACGTAAACATGGGAAACAATAAAATCGTCTATTTGGGGTGGAGGAGCTCATTCGTAAATACAAATCACATCCCAAATGGAAAGGGACGATACATCAAAAACGATCACAAAATTCTAGATTTCGAAATCCAATTTCGACCAATCACAAATTTTTATATGAAAAACCGTTGTGCGAGTTTAGTGCTTTTGAAAATCAAATTTGCCTTTTATTTTCATTGCTACAAGGAGCACGGACATACACTTTACTCGATAAAAAGGTTGTGTGATGATTGCACTTGCATGTCCATAAAAAAACGAATTTGGCTAAACGATGAATGAGAGTTTATCTATCAAAGTCGGTTACACAAATCTTAAGGTGTCTTCTGACGCAGCTGGCGAACCGGATTGAAATAAATTTAAATCTGCGCGTCATGCACTCAGCCTATTTTTATACGATGGTCTATGATCGCCTAGTGGTACCTTTAAAAAAGGATTTTTAATGGACACCTGAAAACAATAGTCAAGCATTTTAATACCCTATTCAGTCCGAACCGAAAACAGTGTTTTCGTCGTAAGCTAGTCGATGCATTCACACCGAACACTAATTAGTTTTCGTTTGACGTTTCTATCAGCTGTGAGACACAAGCCTTAGTACCTATGTCCTGAAAAAGCGAATGAGTTACATTCAAGTGGATCGAGTGGGTGCTGCGACCTGATCAGTCAAAAATCTCCAAATGGATCGTACAATTAATTAGACACAGTATTAAAGCTGTCGGGGAATGGTTCAGGTTTGGGACAACGTTTTAGAAAAGAAGTGTTAGAGCAGAATTAAAACCTAAGCGGACTATCTGAATTCTGAATTGTTGTTGGCTTGTGTCGTTTTCCATTGGTTTCACTCGGGGATCCCCTCATTCGGTAATTCAATGGAACAAGAAAACTGCTTCTGATTGAATCCACAAAAGTATTGGTGAAATGCCAAAAAATAATCTACGGCAGCACACATGTATAAAATACATAAGCTACACTTGTGTGACTTCTTCTTGAGTGGATTCTGACCTCAAATCGAGAAGCGAAATTCTCTCCTCAGAATCACCAGAAGAATATTTTTTGTGCCAATGGAACGGTTTCAGAAGTGTTTTTTGTCGATTCCAGACTCTCACGGACGCTTCTTTTTGCCCAATGGAAAACGACATTATGGAAGACATTACTTGTTTAATTTCGACAGACAGTCTGATCAAAAAGTCATGACAAAGTTGCCAATGGACTCGAAAAAGAAACATCTCCGCATCCGTCAACGATTGTAGATCGAATTCAAGTCAATTTTAGTTAACTAAAACAAAATAAAATTGCTTTGCGTATTGTTCAAGGATAACGCGATTTGGTTCAAGAAAAGTCTTAACCCACACAATTCTCTAAGTAACAAAACTTGAAACGCGACAAGTCAACTGACTAAAAACATTTACAACATTCTTTTATTTGTCTGTTTGTGGGGAGTTCCTTGGTTAAGTCGAGACACTCTTTCAATACACGCTCAATTGTGATGGCATTTGTATTTTTCAATGGGTAAGCTATTTAAGCTGTGATGGTTTAAGGAAAAAAAAAACCCTTTTACTGTCTACATTTGTACGTTCCACACAATATGCCAATTCAAGCCAACCACCCTCAAGTTTTGCACTCACTCCCACAAATGAATAGCGAATTTAATTAGCCAAAACCCCTGACCCTCTAAATGCATCACAAGCGTTCTCTTCACCAGCAGCACCAGATAAATAATAAAATAAATAAACAAAAACTCCCGAATTCACCAGTCTGACCGCAAACAAACACCAGACGGTACGCACAAAAAGACAATCATACTCCTCTTTGTGGAATTTTTCAAGCGCTATCCTGGTGGCGAGCGTATTCACGGAAATGGTTCGAAATAAATTGCAGTTTTTTTTTTTTTTTTTGATCAACAGTGGAAACAAATTATTGTCCATATAAATATACCAACATATATGGTTACTCCAGCCGGCCGCCCACGTGAGTTGAATGAAAAATAAAACAAATTAAGGACTTCATATGCGGCTGGCTGCAATTGAACGTCTAGACGAGGAAATACATTTTTAAGTAGGCAAGCGATTAACGATGGGATTGGCTGCGAGGAGGGAGGCAGCTGACGATGATAAAAAGGCAAATCCTTCTAAATTAATTACACAAAAAATTGCCAAAGCTCTTCGGGGTATCACTCACAGCTGTACAGCCTGAAAGGGAAAGCCAAAGCACTCCTTTGACTGAGACATTAATTAAGTGGAACTACGCGGACGCAAATTAGTTAAAGCAATACAGATATATATAGAGGATTTGTTTGCAAATGCATTCTGTGTGTCCGATATGCTGTTCGCCCCTTCTTTAGCAAGGATAAATGAAAGGCGAAGCAAGGGTTGAATATTAAACAGATAGATAGAGTGAAACTGATCCAGCGAGTCCAAGTTGGCGTGCAAAATCAGATAGAGTCCTTGTTTCTCGATACTACGACGGTAGTGGTGCATGCATATTGAGTGTTTGTTTATTCTTAATTAAGTTCCTTTATTTTCCAGAAATACGTGAATATAGCTTGAGAGATGAGGGAGTAACTGAGAAAAGTAGTCGGGCGAAGTTTTAATTCGGATTTTGTCGATATGCCCGGAAGGACTATGCGGCTAGAGTTTCATTAGTGCCTCGAGGATTTCCGTTAGTAACAAAGTTATAAAAAAAACTTCTTGAGCATTGGCGTTGGCTTGGCTACGACGTTGTTCATAAAAAGCATCGTTGTTTGTAACCATCGGTGTACTGGTCTAACAATGGGCCTTGAGAATGTTAAGTAGGTCCTCACCATTTATGTAAGAAAAGAATTATTGAAGAGCCTTCCTAGCTACACTGCAATCAACCTCCACCTACTACTGCAACACTTCGGATTTAAAATGGCGATTTAAAAAAGCGTATTAAACATGGCAAGCAATTTTTTCAATGAACAATCCAAACATTTGGTCAGCACTTTAAAATTAAAAATGACCGCAATCAAAGTGAAAGACAAATTTGATCATTTCTACCCGATTCGAAAAAAATTGATATATGGAGTTTTCGATGCCGACTGAATTTTTGATCAAAAATTGGAGATTCGAAATAAATTCTCCAACAAGGCAGCTTCGTAATATCTGTCCCAAACACATTTAGAGCCAATATTTTCAGATTTCTATTGTCATGAGATAAACATTTTTCGCCAAAATTTAGCCGACAAATTTAATCATTTCTGATCCGATTCAAACAAATATTGATATCTAATTGGTTTCGAAAGCCATATCTGGCAAAATTTGGTCAAAAACTTCAGCAGATTTTAAAAGAACGGTTTTGTCAATTTTACCCAAAAATTTGATTTCCTGAACAATATTGTGATATTCAAAAGAGTGACAAGAGCTTAGCTTAGATCAGTCAGAAATAGACAAGTTCAAAAGAGCGCACTGATTGATGTTGCAAGGTTGATTTATCGCCCCAAATCTAAGGGGGGGGGGGGGGGGGGGGGTCAATATTTCTAAAGCAATAACAAATGCTTTAAGATGGCCGACGGATTTTTATTTTTTTCAGTTTAAGTCGACACTGGCACATTTTGTGCGTCTAAAATTTGTTCACAATTCTATCAATTTGAAAAATATAGAACGTTAGACCAGTGGGTCGAAATTTTTTAATCTACCATCCTATACAAAAATTAGATACACAAATTAATCTGTTTGTCAAATTTTTGACCAAAATCTGCGGTCCAGAACAAATTTTCTAATTTATTGTATTGTTCGACTAAATATTAATATTAAAATTTTCGGTGGCCAGTGAAAAATTGTCGGTCAAAGTTAAGAGAATAGAAACCGTAGCGGCAACACCACTTAAAAAGTTTGGTAGTAAATAAAGTATTTTTGATGTCAGTGATTACATTGCTTTGATCAAAATTTAGATTCTGAAAATGGCGTCTTCAGGACAAGAAAAAGGGTCATGTGATCAACACTTTAAACTGCAAATGGTGGAGCCAAAACTATCCACGAATTTTACCGTTGGTTGTTATGTCTTGTAGAATATATGTTGGGATTTTTCGGAATCGAGAACTATTGCTTAGAAGTTTGATATTAAAAACGTTCGGGTTTTTTTTACAAACTTTTCAACACAGTATATTAATTATGAGTATTTATCGAAAAAGGGATGAAGAAGTGCTTAAAAGTTGTACGTGAAGCTTTAAAAATATCAATAAATATAGATGAATAAAAATATTCTGAGGACTGTCGAAAGTTCCCCTAACTTGTTTTTGTAGTTGCATTCTGTCACATCGTTATAAACTTGTATACCTAAACCGAAGGGCGCGTGAACTCTCCCCTCCCACATCGGTATAACAAGTGGCAAATCACTCCTAAGCCTTACAAACGTTTCACCCCGACCGTCTGTCGCCTTGCTGTGACTGTGACTTAAATTGAATAATCAACCCTGCGACACGAATGCCTAAAGGAGTAAGAATATGATTACACCTTGTGGCCAATGAAAATGTCTAGCAAAGGAAAACCAATTTCTTAGTCTTTCGTTCATAACCTGAGCCACCCGGTCTTCCACCCCGCTAATTAAACTTGAGACTTTTATAACAATAATAATTGCAAAAGTTAATTCACTTTCTCTTCCATTATCCATCCCGAAGGCGATGGCACAACTCCTACTCATCTATCCTGGGTATTGCATCGGTTTTTGGCAAACTAGCAAAACGGTGTAACAAGGTTGATGGGTGGTTGGTTGGTTGTTTGGTTGGTTGCTTTACTATAGGGCTGGTCCTGCAAGGGTGTGAGGATGTAAAAGCGAATTCAGACAAATTAAGGTGGAAACCGGATTGGAAACTGTCTCATTCGGTTTTCGGTATGGCGGTGGTCGGATGGACGTGACAGCAGGCGAGCGGAAGAGTGTCGCTACATCCGGTTGACTAGTTGAAACACAAAATGGAATTCGCCCCCAAGCGGTGACGAGCTGTTACTAATTAATTTAGTATCTCATGGTTGGTTTTTCGTTTTCTTTTTCTTTTTTCGGTGTATACCTTTTTTTTGCGGTGTAAAACGTTAATTAGGCTGTCGGCATTGTATTAATGGATAGTTGGTACTTTTACACTTTTACACATTTATACAAGGTGGGGGCCGGTTACTTTGTTGTGGGGGGGCAGACTAATGGAGGGTGTTTGTTGTTTCCTTCTTTCCAAATCGGATATGGCGATGGCATTAAAGGAATTGGCAAGATTGATTATTTTAATCAAATGAGCGGGGGTTGATGTGGTACTGTTAGTGGAATGTGGCATAGAGTGAGGTGTTAAATCCAGCGGGGGAAGTGATAAGCCCGAACAAATGGAGGTAGCTTTGTCGTTGAATTCTTGGATACATTTTTGGAATACTTTTTCTGTGAGTTGAGGAGGCTTTTCAATATTGTGTTGAAAAAAACATTCTTGGACCTTCTGGGCGGATTGAGTGACGACTCGAAAAAACTGACTCGATTATTCAAATGCAAGGCAAATCCTGCAGAAGGATGTGCTGATTGAAGTGCCTTCTTAGTTTAAGTGCTTGTCCACCCCAGTTTGTGGAGGTGTTAAATAGAAATTCAATTTTAGCAGTCCTTTTTGGGTGATTAAGCTATTTTCGCCCCAAAGGCAAATGTACGGATTCCTCTGCCGAAAATAGCACCCCTGAGAATCCCATTCAACGGACGGTTAAACGCGAACAATGTCCGTCACATACTGCAATTAGCTTATTGTTTCAATGAAAGTCGCATTTAAAAAAAAAATTAAATTTCAATACCACGACTAGGTATACTCATACGCATTGTGCGTTGCGGTAGATTAGCGTATTGGGATGGTTCGCACCACTCTTTTACTGCTGGTACAGATACAAACTCATATCGCCCCAAATAATTTGCATATTGGTGATGAGAGTTTCTAATGTGATGGTGGCGGGGAGCCAACAACGGTCAGGGATAACATGCCACATATACACGTTAAATGTAGTTGCACACCTATTTTGTTCTGATTAAATTTCCAACTGGAGATAGTGGGGCCTTGGGCGGTACAAAATGCTATCGGATTATTCCAAATGAATTGCGTGCGTTAATTATGAGCGAACATTTATGGCAAATGGAAACCAAAACTCGCGCAGATTATATCAGTTGATTAGAGAAATCATTGTCGCAATGTGGCACCATTTGGATTCACTAAACGCTCACGGAACATTTCAATTAGTTGGGAAAATTCTTGTTTGGTTGGGGGGTCCGGACGACTGTCCATGAACGTAATCATCATTACCCAGCCAAAGGATGGGGTCTCGTCCATTGTGTTTGGAATGCGACTCCGGCAACATAAATAGAACGCTTTTTGCGGCAGTCAACGTGCAAAAGTTGTAACCTTTGGGAGCAATTGGTGTGACCTTTCCAAAGTAAATATAAATAAGGCAAGTCACGTGAGATGCTGCAAGGGTCAATCAACCGCTCTTTGAATTGAATGGAGTGGTTGGGGAGAGACTACTTTTTAGTGGCCAGTGCGGCTCTAATTGAAAGGAAAGGTCCTGAGTCACGACTGGCTATGTTAGAGTATGGCGAGGTGTCAAGGTATCTAACTGGAATTTAATTTGTTGCTGTAAAATGGATTTTACCAAACTATCCTTAAAATCCTTAAAAAGGACATCTTACCAAAATGCCCTAAAAATAATGCAGAAAAAATAGGTTTCAAAACGAAAGTGAGATCGAGGTCCTGAAAATCCTTTATAAGACCACCCTTCTGAGATGTCTTTCAAAAATTGTTATTTAATGATTAATCGCACTGAGGTCCTGTAAAAATATTTTGTTTATAATCATTCCATCCTGCGGTATGTCAACCCCAATAAAGGACATTCGTTAAAAAATAGGTCTCAAAACGAAAGTGAGATCGATGTCCTTAAAATCGTTCATAAGACCACCTTTCTAAGATGCCCTTCAAAAATTATTATTCTATATTGTGTTGCACTGCACCAGAGGTATTTGAACGATCGATTTTTACCAAAAAGTCCTTAAAATCCTTAAAAAGGACACGCCACAAAAATGCCTTAAACAATAATAATAAAGAATATTCGCCCAAAAACTGTCTTCGAAACGAAAGTGTATTGTTTTTTTGAAAGTTCCTTGAAAATTTGCATTTTTATTAAAATGTTTTTGAAATTCTTAACTAGGACTCCTTTCTAGAATTTTCTTGAACATTTTTTTATTCTGTGATTTTTTGCAAACACGTCATTTTCAAAGGACATGCTATATTGGACCGATAACTGTACAACTATCTGATCTGATGATTGAAAAATCCACTCTTCTATACGGGAGTCTCCAGATTCGACGTTCATTAAGCCACCTATCCAGCACCGCATTAACAACACCCTCCGCCCACATCTCCCATTACTCACAGGCAAGTCAATAGAAGCGGTCTAGGATCGCATGCCCCATAAACCTGTTATTGCTTGTTGAAAGAAAAGCTTGAACGGTTAGCTTTTCCCATTTCCTATTTAAATATTTAATGGAATTACCCCTCACAGAGAGAACCGCATTTAATTTGCTCCAAAGGGCTAGGTCATGGGAAATCCTCAATGTCCTTTGTAGTTGGCCGTACTCTTCAGCGTAATTTCCGAGAAGAATTCGGAAGGTTTTCTCGCCTTATCGAAGAACTAAAGCCAAACAACGTTGCACAAGCCATACAACTCGAATGCACCTATTCCTAAAGATATAACTATAAAACATTTGGCAGGGTAGCCCACACTGCGACGCATACCAACGAAGATCCTTTTATATTCTCTACACGGGCACTGGGCAAAAAGCATCATAAATGCCCGAACAAAGGATAAGGTATCATGGGAGACATAAAGTCTGGCCATCATCGCGTAACATGGTCCTTGAAAGCGAGCACCCCTACTCACATAAGCACATCTAAGTCAGTTGTGTAGTTATGTGCGCCTATACATCGTGCGGTGTTTATCCTTCGAGGCAATATTGAAATATGCACCCAAATGACTTAAACTTTATTTTTATTGAATAAAAGTCTACAGAACAAAGGGGCCAAGTACATATAAGGACTTGATTTGTATCGGTATTACAAGCTGGCTATATAACTATTCATGTATACACACCATGAAGAACTGGTTTATCGATTTTACCTCTTCACTTTGACCGGATGTGTATTAGATTTTGTGTAGATATGCCTGAACGTAGCACAGCAAGGATGTCTTTAAATAGAACAGGACCCTCTCTGAAAGGATGCATTCATCTGAAAATGCCGCATGTAGTGGGTGGGGATCAGTTTTATTATTTTAATTCTATTCCCTTTTACGTACCAGTTGAGATTACTATGGTTACTTTCCGACTTGTCTTGTTGTTTTTTTTTATGTGTTTTTTGTTGTCCATTGGGTTTTATTTTAAAATGAATTTCACTCGCTATGAACGTGGCTGCTATTCTGATACTGGTACTTGTACAATGTACATGCTACGTGGTCTAGTCAGTCTCGGTGGTTTCGGTGTGTGTTCCTGGATCGAGCGAGTCGACTTCGACGATGATAGTACAGATGAATTGCACCCATGAATGGAGCTTGTTAAGCACAAGAACGTCAATAGGATATGTCGGCGTGTGGACGTGGCTGATGCTGAAAGAGGTGCATCCTTGAGTGTGTTTGAATGAAATAACTATTGCGGGACATGCCCGATGGCGTTGGTGAGAAGAAAATGTTCCTGTCTCAAATTGGGTGCATATTATATAAATGACTGAGGGGCGATGCATTTGCCCTTGCAAGGGTTAATAGGACCGCCTGAAAGAGTCAATTATGTAGAGCCAAGTGAAAGGATAGAAATAGTTTTGATAAGTCCATTCAGTGGTTGGGGTAAAGCGACTGCAAAACTGTATTTATCAGCCGACCTGGCGTCTCATTCGGCTCAGGAAACATGTTAATACTACTCATATGGCTTGTCAAAAATGAGCAAGGGAAAGAACCTGAACGAGTTCCTCAAAGCAGCAGAATGAGAACTTGTCCAACACGGTAAAATAAATAGATAAAAAGTGTCCGCAACAGGTTTGTTTAGGTACCCTACGTCTATTTTTTTTTCCCAGCCATTCGTTTTGTATGAGTTGTTATTTCATGGTCCAATGAAAGGTTCGAGTCGGAACAGCCGAATGATAGAAAAAACTCTCCCGAGACTGGCATACTCTCGAGTGTTTGTCAGACTTTCGCAAGAGGTGGCGCACTGTAGCAACCTGAAGATGTTATTTGTGTTCATCTGGCGATCGGACCGCAGAACCTTCGCTCAAAAGTTCAGCGAACCAAAGAGGAACTTCTGTCAGCTATGAATTCCGTCTATTTAAAGTTGGCACCATTTTTGAAGTTTACATCATTATGCGGCACCATCGACTGTCCGCTTAAAATCGTCCGCATTCCTTGTTCTGCAGCCGTTCCAAAAACCATCTCAAAAAAAGCGATGTCCTTAAACCAATAAGTTCCTCAACGGATAAGCACATATGGCTTGTGGCAACGTGTCGCCATCATCTTTTCCGAATCAAATCTAATATGTTAGCGAAATTTATCATCATTATCTTGCCGCCGACACTTTGACTGTGTGTGTGTGTGTACACACCCCTTCCCTATGCACACTTGGCGACTTGTAATCAGATTTCTCTCCAAAGAGGAACTTTGCTGATTACTCGCTCAGGTCGCAGTGCTGTACCTAAAAACTAAAGTACCCCCACGCATAATGGCATAGTAGAAGGTAGTAGAAGGAACATCTCGCGGTGTATGTCCTGCCACCAGGTGCCGCCAGGTGTAGAAGTAATTACTGAAATTATTTACCCCTGTGTGTGCGGTTTATTCAGCCATCGAACTATGAAAATGCAAAATTATGCACCGCCGAGTATTACTTCCGCGGGGTAACACACACAAACGGCATACGCCCCTGTGCATAATCTTTATCTTTGTACACGGAGCCAGGTAGGCATGGTTAAGAAATTCGCCTCCTACGGTGCGCTGACTGTGTAGCATCATTCAGTGTACCCTTTGCATGACAGGTATGATGAAATATTTTACTACCAGAGTCTGAACCCACCATCGCATCAGTCCCCAAGGATATGATGGTGACAACGATGACAACAACTGATGTAGGTGACTATGTAGGAGATGACGGTGATGAAGAATCCTTAAATCCTCGCAACCCGTCACAGTCGTCTGCAAAACGAAACACAGACTCACCCGCATATTGTACGGTGTCTGTGGTTCCGGATCAGGTGTGCGTGTGTATGCCGTGAGTCTTAAGCGCGAGTGTAAATATTCAAACTGCGCCGGAAGTTTCATTTTGTTTGCACACACCGCAACAAGGGCAAGGATAAATATTCTCAGCCGCGCCTTCTTGCAAACGAAGTTATGATGGCTGTTGGTGGAGCATCTTGAGCGGCTTTCACTCTGTGGTCGCCTTGAGGAAAATGATGAATGACGGTTGCATGGCAGGAAAATAAACGAAAACAACGCGACCCGTTGCTCTTCGTGGCGAGGTCGAGATTACATGAGCATTATTGAGCGAAGGTGTGTATATTGTATACTTGCCAATAGGTTTATGCAAAATTCGTTTACACCTGAAAGACAGAGGAGATTGTCCTTTGCAATGGTTTCACAGCGCAGAAAAAAGGTTAAAAGTCTTGCTATTGCCGCCCTCTGTACCATGAAGATAGATATCCAAAGTGGTCGTTGGTGACGTGAAGTTTGATTTTTTTTAAATTATCCTTTGAAGCTAAAATGGATATCACAGCTGGGGTGCTTTTAAATCGTTTGTACAAGGGTTGGGATGCTGAGCATAATTTATTCTATTGTCTCGTGATAGAATCGGTTAAGTTCTTGGGGCATTCATCGAGGCTACTTTTAATTTCGTCCTTTTTCAGTGTGGTGGCCGCCTGACTATCAAATATCGGTTACCTTTAATCGCATTGTGTGAACTTGTGCATTTATTTCATAGCCATCGACGCAATGTTACTATCAGCTCTCAATTCATTTTTTAAAACTTGTCTTTACAATTTAGAATATTTAGTTTGTGAAGAAAAAAAAAACATTTGCGTAAAGGCGGGAGAGTCAGTTGACGTTCTATCTCTCCCGTTAAGGCAGGAAGAACAATTTTATAATTAGATTACACAAAAATAAAAAATAAGTTTTAAAAAAGTATACAAATACAAAAAAGTATTATATCAGTTTTGAAATTCAGAAACCTATTCTATTTTTTTTTTTTTTTAAATAAAGTTTAAGTTATAGGTACCAATTTTAGTGTCCAGACTAAATTTCTCGAACTCACAATTTCTCGACCTACGAAATATATGAGATGGAGTTTAAAAAAGATTACAAGTAAGCCCTATAGTTTTTTCAAAAATGTACTTTGGAACATAAAATTTATTGTTTTGCGACGTCAAGGTTATCGCAATCTCTCTATTGTCCTGTCGTTCGTATTAACCACGGCAGTGTTTAGAAAGTGAATAAAATTAAATCCCAAAGGTGGCGCTGATGTTTTTTGTTTACTGTTTTAACACCTTTCAGTTTCAGCACCGCAGCGAGCCTTTGACGAAGTTCATCTAGAGCATGTTGTCAGAAAAAGGAATACATCTTCCATTGCATAAAGGTTAGAAAGACTGCAAATTCGTCGAAGAGCTTGTCAATTCTGAACGTATGTTAGACATAAAATGTTCATTCTAACTTGAAGAGGTAGGCTTATTTTTTGAGAGACTGCTAGTAATACGGTTGTTCCCAAAGCTGTTAACACTTTGCTTCATAGGTTGAACAAAAACTCTCTGAGACTTGTAATCAAACACTCGGTTTGAAAAGAAATGGATAGAGTTTACTGGAGCCTCGACGACTTTAAACTTGGACGATGTATTCTCACTTTTTTTGGAAGAAAACATTTCACATGAATAATAGCGGGTTTTTGCCGTACAGCGTTTCTGTCTTACAACTGGTTGTGCGTCTAGGTTGTAGGAAAACAATTAAGTTGCTTAACTATCTTTATTGGAACCCTTTATGAAATCCAATGAACTCCTTTGAGATATTGATTTAAAAGCCAACATTTTGGACTTCGATTTCTGGGTCGGTAAGCCGTAAACGTGGCCAAACGCAAAAGAGTTAGGTTTCTCACATATCCGTCGTGGACTGCACAATGAAAACTTGTCTGAAAAATGTTTAAACTGTGTACCGCCAACGTGCAAATATCCATATAAATCATCAGTTGACATTGCGAAAAGTATTGCACTTAAGATTCAGCCTTGAGGAACACCAGCTTCAGTCTCAAAAAGAATTGACGAAGCGCTTCAATACCAGAGACCAACTGAGGCATCAGAAATAACAACAATAACAAAACAAAAATAGTGCTTACAGGACGGTCGACTTAAAATAGTGGGGATAACAGGCACATGTGCCTAGCTCCTATAGGGACGCTCTTTCGGTTGGCGCAAACTATTTTGTTCTATCTCTTTTAGTTTTCAAATTTTGGACCGAATGGAAGGCGCCAGCCCTATTATGACACATCCTTAACTGAGAAGTTTCTCAGGAAAGCTATACACAGACCGCTCCACTGGATTATTCTCAAGCAGATGCCAATTGAGAAGGCCGTACAAGGCAGTCTTACGTCATCTAATGTCGGAATGATTGTTGATGTTAAAAGTAGAATAAATCGTACGCTGCCCTTTGATATCCAGTCTAGTTTTTAAATTTAAATCTTCTGAAGTAATAACTTGAGACTCTTTGAATCCAACGCTAAACCCGAATAATTGTAAGCAAAAGTTTGGGCGGACTCATACCATTCTGCTAATAAGCTATGGGCCGAACTAATAATCATTTTTAACCTTCACGCTAAATATTTTGTAGGTCACAATATGCAAATTTGTCGGCGCAGTGGCGAGGAGTACAGGTTCAAATTCCGAGAAAATCTAAATTCCAACTTAGCGTTTTTTTTTTCAACTGTATAACTATCTTGAAAGACTTCTCAAAAAGCCGTGTGGATGGACTCGTCATAAAATTGTAGATCCCTTCTAATCGTCTCAAAATGAAAAACTCACACAAAACGAATGGTTGTGTGACGCTAGGCTTAGGGTCCCTACGGACCTGTTGCGCCGACTATTTATTTATTTTTTGTAATTATATGCAAATGTATGGAAAATTTCGCCGTTGTGAGTTCCAAAAGTTAAGCCCAAACACTAAAAATGGTTGTTAGTATCGCGGTATGTGTTTAATAGTTTAAAAGCTGTTGAACGCAAGATTAGGCTGCAGAAACGGGTTTCGATGGGTTAAACACTGAGGAAGCCCTGAAGCAATCTTTCGAACAGAATGGTCAGACAGGATGTATTTCACGTGTCGAAAGACAAAAAATTACAGTGAGATGAACAGTCTTACCAAAAGCAGCAACCCGCAGAAAATTTTGCCCACACCGAGATAGAACTGGCTGGCAAGCTTAATGGTTAAGGCTATAGTCTAACCTGGACTGGAGACTGCAGGTATATTTAGTTTTTGTTGGCCCAAGTGCAGCTGGGAGTGGAATGATGACGATTTCTCATATAAATAGTCAAAAACAAACTGGGAACACTACTGAGGTCTATAGTGTATTTTTCAGCACCAACCTCTATCGGGGGCAATTCTCACACGTGCAGAAGAGATATGTCATACTCAATATAACCATTTCGTCAACAGCCTACACAAAGGATGCCTGCTTTCTAACTTGACGAAAATGTACCTCATTCGATATGTTAGCGAAGTATACTTCTCAGTTTCAGGCTTCTGAAGGAGAAAATCGAAAACCTTAACCTATATCCTCCGGATTTATTGGCACGGAGCTCCCTCTCTAAGGTCGAAAAAAAAAACATATATGGGTGATTGTTCTGTGCGGTTAAAATTGCCTTCCTAATTGAGGTCTACGGTCCTCCTATTAACTCGGTCAAATCATTAATCACTTAATACCTCATTGCTCCCGATTCAACGCCCTTCAAGAAAAAAAAAAAAAAACCTCTCCCGCCATTCATCCCCAACAAATCGATGCTCAAACTATGCAGGTCACTCTACCAGCCATTTCCAGAAATGCTCCGTCTTTAGCACCTAATTTCAATTAGCAACATTACAGCTCATTAAAGAAACGCTAATTCCACCAGCTAATTGAATACACTGGAACTGCGCGAAACGTAATTAGAATAAATCACGTCATTTGCATATTATTACCACAGGCGCAGATAGCTCTCGCACTCTCGCCAAGGATGCATTAATCATACCTTGAACAATCGGCTCGAGATGCCAACCGAGATGGAATATAATTTATCATTTATCTATCGCTTCAATGGTAATTAATTGCAAACGGCACTTTAAACTCATTTACTAAAGACCCCTACTTGGAGCGTATATGTAAGGGTTAAAACCGCACATTCCCTACATTACATCTACCTGGTATGTATCTGAAGGCACTGCCCGTATGTCTTTCGTTCATCCCAAATCTTGCCTGCCCCCACTCGTTTGCTTGTTCAACTTTAATTCCTGTCCTTTGGTGGTCGATTTATAGTCGCAGCAATTAAAAGCTGCAATAATTATTCGCTTACCCAAAGACAACACAGAACATATAGACACAGGTAAGACTGCAAGTGGGGGTTGCTGGGTTTTATGCATCTGTTTCGTGGCTACTGAGTTCCCTCTTATATTCTACACACAAATTGACACAATAAGTTGGCAGTTTCTTTTTTGCGTTTGCTCCATTCACCCCTATTCATGCTGAGGGAGTTTAGTTTGTTCACTTTGAGTGTGTGTGTACATTTGTTTGTGGAAACTTCCAATGGCAGTGTCTACACAGTGAGGCACCCCTTTTATTTATTGCATTTAAGCTGAAGTGTGTCCTTAATTTTGCCCACATTTTCTTAAGCTAGGGTGCAAACCCGATAAATGGCTTCATTAGCGGTGGGTGTGTGTGTGTGTGTGTGTCTGTCGCATGGCAACATCTTAATTCCCTAACAAATAGATACAATTTACATTCAAATGGAATTAAGCAAATTAAGGAGATGTACGCGTGCTAAGTGTCTGCAGCGATGTTATGGTGATAATGGAACCCTCACGATGGGGCGGAAATGGATTAGTTATTCCGATATGATGTCGTTCGGTTTGTAGAAATCTACAACTTGGGATGCGTTGTCTTACCGCTATGTCGTGTGAAATGAAAAAGAAAGGAAACATGCATGAGGACATATTTAAATTACATTTAGTAACACACAACAATTGCCAGTTCAATTCACTTCTCTGTAGTTTAAGCTGCCAAATGTCTGAAATAAGGTTGACAAATTTCTGTTCGTATTCTTTTGAACATCGACAGTCCCCTCATTCATTTATTTTGTTGTGAATTTTGATAAATTGTCGACACCGGAAAAATGGGATCATATTGCAGTCATTTTGTATATTGTGACGTATCTCCGTTGGGTAAGAAGAAATATAAATCCACTTGTGGCGGAATTTTCAATACCAGGTAACGTCATGTTTTCTCTTTCGACAGTGGCTTCAGGTACATATACATCTTTCAATTGTTCGATCGAAAATCATAAAAATCGTTTTCATCTCCAGTAGAGTAGCAATGCCTGTTCTAGGGCAAGAAATTCCTCCATTAATCAATTCAAAAAACAAATGTAGATCCAGGAAAAATTTTTAACAGAAAAACCTGTTCCAGGAGACGTTCATTTCCTTTAAACGATTACCAGATATCAGATACCAGATTATCAACGTCACTCGTCATCGTCACCCAAAAGGGTATTGCCAATCTCATCACTCCGTCAAACAAAACAATCACCCATAGCAGTGGTTGTACACACGTATATAGTATACTATATACTCCATCAACAATTTGCCAGATTGATTGCTTAAAGTATCTGCACTTAAGTTACGTTACGTTCGCTCTGTACCGACACCGCACCCAGAGTGTTTGTTCCTTTATGAATTGTAAATCACTTTAATATCGCACACATGACACCGAACCAATTATTAATCCTCGCAGGATTCTCCTCCGGATAGTCATCGTCAACATGTCGGTTCGGTTTCGAGTATATCGTCGACGCTCTCAAATTCCGCCTTGACCGCAGAATATTAAACATTAAATGGGTGAATGTGTTTGTGAAACAGAATACATGTATGTGTCTGCAATTGCGAGAAATTCGATGTGATGATGGCGTATGGTCGACACGCATTGGCTTTGTTGTTCGCGTGCAACCATGAGAGACGTCAATCTGAGGGTGGAACTCTCAAAATTAATCGTCAATTCACTGATGGAGCTCATCTTTTCCAGGAACCAGATGCGACTGGGTGAAGCCGGTTCTCATAATATTCACCATATATCCCAGCGCAGCCCCTCCGTTCGTAACAGTATGTGGTTGCAAGAAATATTTCGTTTAAATTTTTTTAGTATGGAAATACGTGGAGTGCCACAAGGGTAAGTACTAGTAGCTCTGCTTTTATTTGAAATTTAGACCTCGTCTAAGGTGGCACGCACAACCAACTCAGAGTGTGGATCTGCTGCCTCAGGTCCAGTTTCAGCCACCGGAATTCGGCAGAAGGCAGACTTTTAACCCAAAACACTAGCCAAATTAAGAGAAAAAACTAAAATTTCACTTCATTTGCGGCATTTCAAACGCTTCCTGTACTTGCGGCACCCATTGTATATCCAACACAAAACTTTATGACAGACACCTAATGAAGTTTTATAACAATCCCGCAAGGTTTGTTTGTGCGTGATACTCGTTCATAGGCTCCCAGTTATTTTTGGGAAGGACAAAGGATAGTGCATGCCGTTTCAAAGGCATTTTGCATGACACAGGGCCAAGTGTGAGCTCCTCTCGGGTCCGAGTACAACTTGAAACATGGACACATTCCTTAAATTCCCTAAGTTCAACCGAAAACGAAGCGAGGAATATTGTTTCATACTGTCCTCTGCTATGGCACTATATATGTGACATCTGCGTCTACCATAACTCCTGGCGTATAGTGCCGAGGAAATCTTTGCCGCACGACACTAGAGATACGTTATTTTATGCGTGTAGATACAATTTACAAGCAGGCAGAGATTTAACAGTGATGAGGCGCCTTGTATCGTCATATTTATACAATATACATGTGTTGGGAGTGATTCAAATGGTTTTTGCTGTTCTGTTTAAATATCCTTTCTGTGATGTATCTCTAAGCCTTGGGTGTGAGCCAGTGAAAATCATGCCCGAATGGGTAGGGGTGGCCCATGATGTGTGTGCGTTGAGTTTGCATTTGCAAATATTTGCACAAATTTCGAATGAAAGCATCTCTCTGATAAACACAGAGAATGAGGCTTTCGCTTAAGTTGCCAGTTATGAATAATTCAAGCATTTTGACATGCATACGACGATGAATGTGTGTGTGTGTGTATTGATGGTTAGGAAAGCGCCCGCGTTTTGGTCAACTCTGGTCCTTATGTGGAGCAGAAGTGGGCGGCTGTATAGTGGTTTGGTGTGTTTGCTGAGAGATTGAGATCTGCTTTACAGTGGACATTATGTGGGAAGATTATGTGTGCAGTGTGACATAATGATGCGTACCGTATGTGGTTTATTGGGAGTTTATTTGAAGAGCTCCTGCACTGGCTTTAAAGTCAAATTGATGGTTTTCTCAAACATCGCAGCTGTCTTGTAGCATGGGAGTGACGATAGAGACGGTTGCTAGCCGTTGGTCTTGCATTGCTATGAGAGGGTTTTGCCACAGCCCTCGTTCTCTAGTTTTGCGCAGTCTTTAGAGGTAGAGGCAATGCCTGAAATGCTGAAAGTCCGTCCTTTTAGTTAAAGGAGTTAGTAAATATTTGGAGTTGGGGGCTGCACGAATGAAAAAAATTTTAAACAAACAGTAATTAAGTTATGGACGAGATACGGTGCGAAATGTGCGAAAAAGTAGTTAAAAATTGCCTGAAAAGAATCCTATGCTGCGAATCCTCCCGATGCGGCCATTTGAATTATATTGTTTTTCACACTCAATGGCAAAGTCCAAACTTTATTATGAAACACAAATTTCATCAAATATGTACCGCGTGTGTTTTTATTTAGCCTAGCTTTCGAAACCGACAAATCAATGACCCTTTACAATCTTTCTTGTTCTTGCTGTAAAATTTGACAGTTTGTCAACACTCAAATGTAAGCAATGATATATAGAAGTTATTTCTAATATTGTGACGTACTTGCTCCGGGGTAAGAGAAAATGGAACGCACTTGTGGCGAATTCTTTAGTACAAATCACCGCCATAAATATGTTTTGTGTTCTGACTATGGCTCTTGTTACGTAGAAGCAAAGGGAACGCGAAAAAAAATGTAAGCCAAAGAGCGTTTGGCTCTCAAATGTTTGTCAAATGTTCATGAGGGATGAGACGATGAAACAATTAATATAAGTGGCTGGTGCTAAAACTGGAAGCAGGTCGCAAGTCCTATACCTGGCTTATGAGGCTTACTATTGATGTGCAGAAATACAGTGTGAGTTTTATCTAACGATTGCAACTAATACACTTGCTGACTATAGCAAGTAGGGAAATTTGGATAACGTGGCTGTTGACTGTGAGTGACGTTTGGTTTTCAACATTTGTCCAATATTTACTCGTGCCGTATGTTCTGGTCAAAGGGACTGCATGGGGGGTCAAAGGTATAGTACACTGAAATGTGACGTTGTCAGTGAAGATTTACATCGTCCCGTATGCAAAATAAAAATATACTGAACAGGGCACGGAAGTTTACTGTTTCTGGTATTTCGTGAATCAGTGATGCAAATCGACTTTTATCAATTGTACTAAAAACTGAAAAGAAACGGTACTGAAACGTGCAAAATAGTACCTACATATATTTTTTTTTAAATGTCATAACATAAATATTGCATTCAAGCAAAAAAAAATCATATTATTCACTCCGAGTGTAAATTAGGTTTAAGTTAATTTTACACCCAAATCGGTTTTTTTTTAAGCACGATGATTTAAATTTACATTAATAATATTCACTCAAAAAACTCGCTGGATAATGATACATTTATCTATTTAACGCGGAGTTTAAACTGATTTTAGCTCGATTTAAGCCTACGTTATTTTTTGTTATTTGTCACTTGGCCATTGATTTGATTTGTCGTGTGCTGAGTTTCATTTTTATTGTATTTACTATGAAATTAGCCTACAAAATGACTCTTTTTTTTAGCCGGAAATATTTCCGAAAATCCACGACATTGTTATCACTGACTCAAGCCCCATTCGATGAAGTCGAAGACGAGGACGACACTGATCTGCTTCCATCAGCTCTTCGATAAATTCATCTTCTGGCGATGAAGTCATCAAAATTTCATCCACTTTACAAATGAAATCCATTTTTTTAGCTTCTTGCTACATTTTATATTCTATTTCATTTTTATTTGTTTCCTGAACGAAGAATTATCAATTATTATGAAATTGAGTGTTTACCCGAGTTAAAATACTTATAATATAGTCTCCGCATTGCAGTTTAAATCCAATCGGAAAAAAACGCCAACATGTTTAAAAAAATAAGTTTAGGGGAGAGGGGGGCACCTATGAATCCTAGTTTGTGTATCTATTTTCAGTTTTTTTTTGTTTGTTTTTTATTGTTTATGTTACATGTTCTCAACTTATTAAGGTGATTCGTGAATTCTAGTTAACTAGTTTATGGTAATTTTTTTTATCTCTTATTTAAGAAATAAAACTAATTTATAATTTTATTAAAGTGTGAAGTCTTATTTCAGGTAAACATTTTATTATAAAAACTGCCGTTCAAAGGTGCATTCCTGCTTCATTTAAAAATTAATATTAAATCGAAATATACATAAAACAGATAAAATTATGCGTTTAAAGTATAGCTGAATTCCATTTCTAAAAGTAAAAAGAAGTTACAGATCAATAGGTTTTTATGAGACGGAGAAGCATAAAGTGTTCAAGATGTCCCCCTCTCCCCTATGTTTGGGTTTAATGACTGAATATAATGGACTTGGGTGTATTTTTTGGAGTGAATAATATGGCCGTTACTGGAATAACCTCATATTCGATTTATTTCAAAAAATTAAAATAGTACAAATAGTACTCAAAATTGCTAAGTGGTAGTTGCGTACTTGGGAAAGTCAAATAGTACAGAAATCAGTAAGCCTTTTTTCAACAGTGACGTGAATTCGAAGTATGTGTCCATCCACTGCTTTCCAGTTGAAGGACAGCATTATGATCTGGCGGGCAAAAATGGAGATATAAACAGTGTTGTTGGGAGAACCCCTGTGGGCGGCTATCAGGCGCCCATGGACGCGATCAGGATGGTGACCAATCGATGAGATTGCTCACCACCCTGATTATAGGTAATTTAGGTTAAGTAGCTTAGGTAGTTTTAAGTAGTTTTAAATAAAATAACAAAAATAAAGAATTCAAGTTTTTCAAACTTTCTTGGAAAAATAAAAAACAAGCAAAATTAAATATAGATAGATATAAGGCCGAAAGGCAATAGTTTTAAGAATATAGTTAAGTTTAGAGAGCTCGGTTGGAGCCAGTAAGCTAGATTAAGATAAATGTTAGCTTTAAATTAGATTTAATCGTTTTTGTCTAGCATATAAGTTTAATGAATGATAGTAATAAAAATGAATTTAAAATGAAAATGAGTGTTGTTGGGAGAAAAGCAAGAGTTTTCGGTTCTCAGTTTTTTGAAACTCGAAATAAAATATTTGCCTTTATGATTAAAAAGATATAATTTTATTTTATCTGTACAGCAGCGCTACAGCCTGACCTTTTTTACAAGAAGAGAGAGAATTTTGACACCCGGAAGGGGTTATATAGAAAACTAATTTGACAGTGATTATATAATTATTTAGCGTTCGAAAAATGATTCAATGAATATGGTAATAGACTATTAAAGGAACTAAATATGACTTAACAAGCGTCTTCGGTTAATTCAAATAACTGGCTACTTTTGAAGGCATTACTTCTTTCCCCGATACCGATTAAAATGGTGAAAGGTAGCATCGGGGTATAAGGAGTTGTTTTTTTTAAGTTGATAACTGATTTGTGATTTGATTTGTGCTCATTATAGCTGGCTATCTCACCATGAGTGGAATTCCGTTTGGAAATTCACCGCGAATATGACTTAAAACGCCCACATACTGCTCGAAAATTTGGTTCAAAACTAGCGACGCCCTTATGCCCGAAGTCAAACTCAACCATTATATACCATATAAAGTGGTAAAATGTCAATACCATGATTTGTAAGGTGATTTCTTTCACTTTATAGTTCTGTACCTCTAAAAAGTCAATCCAATTTCGTTTCATGCTCAATCCAATCGAACCTCTCGCAATTGCCTCAATTTCAATTTCCTAAAAAAAACAAAATATCGACATCTGCTTGAAATAATTCAGAAAATGCGTGCCAGGCATCCGTCAATTTGTTTGTTTCCACTGAGGCTGTTGGGTTTGAATTTAAATTGTCTGATAAACCCTCTATGATGTGTTGACTGAATGACCATCCGTCCATACAACCTGCCAACATGTGGAACGCAATTTGAATATTTCATTCAAAAGTCGGAATACACGCAAACAAAATTACAATTCCAACCTACAAAATCCAAATCGTCGTAAGCCCAAAAAACAAGCATACCCCAACAACGAGAAAGAAAGAACAAAAGCCCAGGCAACAGGAAATGTATCGACTCGTGATTAACATCGGTCAACCTAGTGTCCTTTGGTTGTTTGGTTTTGAATTACGATTGTCGGCAGTTGTTGGAGTTTTTTTTTTTTTTCTTTTAAGGACGGTAACCTTTTTGTCACATTTCCGGATAGGATGCCATACCCTACCCCGTTTCCTTAACCAAGTGACATATTTTTCCCTTCACTCATCACGAATCCGTTAGGGTTCTTGACAATTGATTAGAATGTATTGATTTAAAAAATGAAAGGATTCTTTATCCCCTAGCTACATCGTCAACTACTTCAGATGCTATCAATGTCATAACTCGAGTAGGTAGTTACGTAAGAGCGAGAGAAATGTGTCAAAGTGAGGGGCGCACGTACTTCATACAGCAAAGTGGTTTTTCAGTGGCATAGAATCAATAGATAGACAAGACCAAGTTAGCCTCGTGTCCTGGAATTCTAGTTTTCAACCGTAAAACACAACGATAGAGATACAAAAAAGAAACCTCTAAAAGGACGGAAGCCTTTGGCAATGAGGTCGATAGGACTACCAGATGTTCGTGTTCGGTCCTGCGTCCTGCATCAATGCTATCTCTCTTTCTATCAAGGGATGAATTTAGTGAATTCTCATGGCAAGGAAGGGGTGTGCCAGAGGGTAACTGACTACCCCCCAACCCCCCGAAGGTTGAGTGTACGCGAAGTGTAAACAATAAATTTTGTTGCATCACGTCTCGAAAGTTTTGTATCGTTCCAGATGTTGTCTCTAATGCGAACAGTGAAGTGCAATAAAAATGAAAACATTACAGATTGTACGAGTAGCTACTCGTGGTCCGGATGTTTTTGACAATTTCCGATATGAGTTTGTGACGATAGTTTGGTGTGGAACTTGGGGGGGGCGGAGTTCAAATTGTTTGCAACCACTTAGAGTTTGATTTAATTTTTCTTTTCTGGCGAAATTCTGTTTTGAAACGTTCATTGTATAAGCAGGTCAGCAGCAGTTGGCAGAAGTCCTCTACGTGGTGCCTATCAACTGAAAAGGGTGATGTTATATTACACAATCGGCTTGTATACAATTGGAAGATGTTGGCTTGTGTCTTCGTAGGCAAAGGCATTTTAAAATACTTTCCCTGGCTCCTCAAAACAGTGACGAAAACTTCTACATCAAAGCGCAGGACACTACATATAAGTGTTTGAGCAGCACTTGGTGGATATCGTGTACAAAGAGTGCCAGGGCGAGAATTGAACTCAGTCACCAGCCGACACCCAACAAAAAATAAGTAAGGTTAGCTTTAGGAGAGCATATCATCACCCAAGGCCGACCTCTCTGATGGTTTACCAGCTCTGGGAAGGCTCCGTAAATTACAGAGTAAAATATTTTCTTTTAATTGTTTAACAATTATTTAAATAATGGCGAGTTAAAGGCAGTAGAAATAAACATTCTAGTTAAAGCCGCCCCCAAAAAGAAGGCGTGGCAAAAAAACAAAATAGGCTACAGTCTTTTCGGAGTCTTGAGAAATATTTCGGAAAAAAACTCTTATAGAAATCTGTCCATGAGTTTACAGACCAACTGTGTAGAACATTCTACAGTTTTTCTGTACCCATAGATAAAATACCCGTCATTCATAAAATTGAAGGTGGATGCTAAAGATTATAAATTTCAATTTACTTTACAATGTCAAAGATAATTATTCAAGTACTCTGTATAAATTCTATTACTTTGTTGTTTGTTTCTGGCTTGGCATCATTGTTTACAATCGAAGGTAAATGTCAAAATGAATTGTCACAAGAAAGGTCGGTTTTTTTGGCGGTAAAAATGTCATTATTATTAAAGCGATTGTTATGAGGAGAGGTACGTTTATTTTTTTCTTTTCTTTAATCAAAAACTGGAACAAATTGTAAGTTGCATCGAAATTATACACTGGATAACAAATACTTTGAAATATTTCGAAAATGCCTGTGGCTCACTTTTATATCTCTTCCTTTAGCCCACCGATAAAAATCAGACTCAGTAAAATAAATATTTCGGCTTTCGGGCCGATAAAAATGAAACCTTTTCCCAGTTCCCTACCTAAAAGCACTACGGCTCTAGTCAATGGTTTTAATAAAAATTAACTTCCAATACGAATGTAATGTCGCAACGATTAAAGGATTAACTCCAAACATATATACCTATAGTAGGCATTACATTCTGATATGACACTGGCAGCCAAACGTACCCCAAAATGTCACCTGACACTTTGGCATTCTCAGAGGGAAACCCCATCTCAACTGTGGAACAATATGCTTAGCTAGTGTCGCTGATATCATACAAGGATGTGTGTTCTGTGTGCGTGTACAAACCTAATTCGATAATCCCTACTTGACCGTAATAAACATAAATACACTATGGCAATAGAGAAGAGGCGGCTATCGCCACCCTCACGCCTCATATACGTATGAGTGTAGAAAGTGGCAATGAAACTAGGCCATTAGAAGAGGCGGTTTTTTTTTTTGTTCTCCATTCTTCCTTTGTTTGTTTTTTATCGTCGCCATTCTCCCAGAGTATTTTTTTTTTATTGAAAAAGTCCAAAACATCAACATCAATACGAAACACACAAACGCTGCACACAATTGAGGCTAAGAAACCTGTCAAAGGCCACCAACCAACCCTTGGTTGCACAAAGTATTGGCACGACGACAAGGAGAGGTAGGTGAACTATTCGCCTCACTCCCTCTGCCATCTGACAGACAGACAGGGTAAATTCTGCTCGAAATCGATATTCCAAAAACTGAAGTGAAATAAACATCGAAATGAACGGACCGTTGTACTGTAGAATCCAACCATAAACAGGAGGTAACTAAATTGAAGGAATCAATGAATCCAATGGATACGATACGATACAACCGGGTAAAAGTGTCAAAAAGTAAAGAAAACCAAACCGAATGATAATAAAAGTTAAAAGCTGGAAAGAAGTTCACAGGAAGTGCTAATATTTGTGAAGGGTTGGGGGCCAGGTGCATGCATACACAACAATGTTGCATCTATTTTCCGGTTCACTAGTCGAGAGAAGATGCAATGTGGCGTCATTTTGTGACGGCTAGGTAAATACATATCGATGAGACGCCATTGAAGATGGCTTAACAATGTCATGGGTCATGACTTTCTTTAGATTTGGATTTTAATGTGTCTTTCTGAATTTTCATTGTGAAAATATGGCAGACTCGTGAACGCGCTGCAGTACTTAGAATTGACTAGAAAAATATTCAATTGAGCCATCGTACGGCAAAAGACGTCGAACTATAAGCTTTGGAAGTGACATTCTCTTCTCGATATTGCTTGTCGTTCTCTATCCCATAGCTATATTGGATGTTTGTAAGAGTCCCTTTGCTTGAAAGACCAACTCGGTGGGGCATCAAATATTTAAACCTTTCCTTGGTATGAGGAGACGGAGCTCCAGGTGGTTGGCAGCACTACATACGAGCGATTCATCAGTGCATACCAGCTACTCAAAGTACGTATAATCAAATTAATGAAAAACATAAGGACGGAGCGAAACTGACGGTCGGAAAAGGCGCCATAAGCAGAGTGGCGTCGTATACAGTGAAATTAACGACAAATACAAATTAGCGCCCCAAAGTTGCATTTATTATCGATCATCGCTGCCGATGCAAATAAGGTTGAACCGCTCTATGTTGTTGCTATGGAAGTTCCAGTCACAGGTGTTGATGATCGTAAAGCATTGCATCGGTTTAGGATGCTGCTGCTTTGAATGTACATCAACCGATCGTTGAGAAATTACTCACGAGGTTAAGACACCATTCATCTAATGTGTCACATCCCTCTTGTCCACTTTCAAACTGACAGATGGATAAATAAGATGTACGTCAGAGTCCGTTCACATATTCCTCGCAAATTTTAATGAAACCGTTACTAAAAAAATTTACAAGCTGATCACGAACATTCCATCTTGTAAATTCCGTGTAAAATTAAAAAGATTATTTTTTAGTAGACTTTATTTCGCTTCTCTTTTTATTTCTTCCTTTTTGCAAAATGCCGGAAACCACCGAAAAACATGGCGATCTTCGGCTTCCTCCTTCTTTCGTCAAATCATTGCCAGATTATAATAACTAAAGAGAGATCTATTCATGAGATCTATTACAATCTGTTACATTATTTTCCAAAAACTAAGCAAACAATTTGTTGCACCGCGTTTGGACCTCGAATTTGTGATGTTGCCATATTTTTATATGCAATGAAAAATCATTTGCCTCGCCCGAATGGACAAAGCCGTCTTACTTACAATCAAATCAGCGGACTGCGCGTTTTTACTCTAAACTGTGGTAATTTACTCGCATCGCATTAATTTTTAAGTTAGAAGCAAATTCTGCCATTATTCAAATTTCATCTGAGATGTATATTTTTGTTGCCAACATTGACAAAGCGAGTCCAAAATATAAACTACAAGTGAAACTTGGGCACGAATATAAATTTAAGGCGAACTATCAGCAAATACCTACTTCCTGTGTCATTTTCTGCGTTACCTGAATTGGTAATAGTTGAATTCAAAAAGTTGAACTTACCTAAAATGAAAAAGAAAATAAATATGCATTAAAAGTATGTCAAAAATATTCTCTGGAAAAGGTAAACAAAGATTCATTTACATAAAAAAAGAAACACTAAGCGAACGGATTTTTTAAGCAAAATAACCAGGCAGGTAGCAGTCGACTTTTTCTACACCTTCCAGCCGGCAGCCACCATTTTTTGTTGGATTGCAGTGATGCCAATCCGAATCGAAGTTATTATGAATAAACCAGAAAAGAATATGCCCTTTTCAAAAGAAAATTATGGCTCTTTGGTAAGTGCTACGAACCTACAGGATGATTCAAATTTGTTAACAGAATGTTTAGAGGATTTGGAAAATAAGCATGATAATGAAAATAAGTGATGCGACATTGATCAAAGAATGTACTAGATTTATCAAATCCAAAATGTATTTGTCTGAATTGATTGTAAATAACAATTCACAAAAAATTATTTTATAAAGATTATTCCTCAATATCTCAAGCATCGGAAATATGCCTAAGGGGCATAATTATGACAGAGTTGGAATCACTGAGTTGGAGTGTGCTATTGCTGGCTGCCATACTGCTGGTGTGCTCTGAGCGAAGCGTTGTACGTCTGTACGATCGTAAATAAAGTACTTGTAGACCTAATAGGACGCTTGATTGAATTGTTCCAATTTCGACGAATTGCTGAATTCTTTGCACGATATTTATCATTTCAAAAGGACTGAAATACAATGTACAGATTATCCTACGGTTCAATTCAAAACACAATTCCTCAAAGTTCGACGCAAGAATGAGTTCCCTTTTTATGTGGGTTCAGAGTAAGTAGTGCGTACTTGTTACAGAGAGGACCGGATTTGACTAACCAAGCATTAGGCTCAACTTTTACAGATTTTACTGTGATTAGAAAGCATTACCGCCCACGTTTGTACTTAATTGTTCCCAAAGATGCCAAAAAAGTCTCTTTAAAGAGAAAACTTTTAAACTCTATTCCTCGAAGTAAATAGCCCGACATTTTATCCCTCGTTAGACAGAGATTGCAGCTTAAAGAAGCAGCACTAATGCTTCACATTGTTTATATTTGTAACTACAAAACTTTACTCTTGGATTAATTTTTTTTACTCTGTTATCCTATAAGAAATGAAAAAAGGAGAAAAGTTTTAAAGACTCCAGAGTCCAGATACTCGTTTGACACCACAAAACACAAAACTCTGAGGAAGAGCAGATAAAACGTCAACCGGAAAAGTCACTGTTGTAACTCGTTGGCCAAACAAAATCCGAAAGTCTTTCACGATCCTTGTACTTTTGCTCTGTACATCGACCATCATTTTGCTACCTACTGCCACCTTTTTCTTCTGTAAACAACGCATTGTTTAAGGAAAAGAAAAACGCAGCTGACGAGAAAGAGGAAGTAAGTCAGCGATTTTCTTGGAAATAAATTAGGAATTCTGTTATATTTACGCTTGTACGATTTGTTGTCTTAGTGTTTCTTTGTAAGGGATTTCTAACAACTACTGTTTTTCATGTGTCTTCATGGATTAAGGTATCAGAGGACATGGAATTTTATGAAATTTCTTACTATTCAGAAGCAGAAGGTGGCAGTGTGAATAGGTTAATGTTTCTGAAGACCTATATTTGCAAGTAAGACGATAATTTGTTTCAGGTTTGACTGATTTTAAGGTCTGTTTGACACATTTTTGTATTCGTACATAAAATTCGATCTATAGTTGGAGTCATCTCGCACTTTTAGGGCCATATTATTCACTATCGTATCGTTCCACTTGCGGATAACTCCGAGGTTAGCCAACTTCGGAGTTGATTCGAAAGAGAGAGTTGAGCGGCTTTTATTCACTACTTTAATTCTCCACTCCTCAGTTGAAATTCAAAAGTTGGCGTACTTGCTGTTTCAGATATATCCCTGGGATATTTGTGACAGATGACACCATTTTGATTTGAATTTCGGCCGCCACTTTCGTCATAGACAAAGCATACTTATGATTTGATTATGATTCGAGGGAGTAGATATTTATTTATAAAATTTAAATTTATTGCAAGAAAATCACTAGCCGTTTTCAGAAATTCCCGCAAGATTGCCAATTGCTTTGGACACAATTTACAATTTACGCCAATTGAATTATTCCAAGTCCATAGCAGCGTAGCGACGATTAATAACTGGATTATGGGTCTTAACTCACTCGATCTTAAGAAGAATAAAACAACTAAACTCAAAAAATATCTGCAATAAATTCCAACTCTTTCACGGTACACAATATCTCTTCCAGACGCACGGCAACGAATTCATTATAAGATGAAGCACCATCATAGTCGTCCGCCTTGAGAGACGAAAACGATATATGAAGTCGCGGTCGTCCCATTTGACGAGTCCAACCCGTGGTAGTATCTTGTATTGCCATCTTTCACTGACCAAATTGCGCTCTTCGCTGCCCGAATCAGACGATGGCCAATCTTCCCAGAAGTAAATTGAACGATACATGGTTTAAGTTTTAAAAATATTATTTGATTACTTTAAAAAAAAAGATCCGACATTTGACATAAAAATCCCAAGTTTGCTCTACAACTTCTACTATTTCGGGGAGTTGAGAGAACCCAAAGTTGATTAACTTTCGGTTTTCTCAGCTTCGGAATATCCAAAGTTGAACGAGTCAACTTTGAGTGAATAAAAGCAAATTCTCAAGTTGGACAAAAAAATCCCCAAGTTGTGTTCGACTTCGAGTGAATAAAACGGGCCTTAGAGTTCATAGTCATATGAGTGACTGCCTGAGGTGACTGGTTAGTCAGCTTTTCGGATCCATGAATAGGAAAATCTGTTTCGTTGGAGGAATCATTGATCTTTAAATTTATTGAGAAGTTCTTCTCCGCCCGATGATAAAGGACATGTCAACCAAAAACCAAAATAAAAACCACGTGCAAAAATAAATCACAAATTCTCAACAACAAATGAACCCCGCACTCTTAACTGCCATACCTTTGCTCAAAAATTTAATAAACAAAAATCCGTGCAAGGCGAATGAAAAGATGATAAATCCTACATCAGGATAGGTATACGCGGCAAACATATAGGGTAGGAAAGAAAACTCTACTAATGAAAAAATTCCATTAAATTTCCACTTGGTTGGCTTAGTGAGAAAATTGCAGGAGGGTATTCTCAGTAATGTACCTGATGTTGGCTTCCTTTGGAATTTTCATCGCACTCGCCCTATACACACCGCTGACTACTGCTACCCTTCGTAAGCTACTTCAGAGACTACTGCAGTTGATAGACAGAGACGAGAAGAAAAAGTGTGCCCCCTCACCCCAGTCCCAGCAAAGAATTCCCGCCGGGTACAATATAAAACCAACGAACATCGTATTCTACAACAAGGACACGGTGCGAGCAAAATTCGTACAAAATGTACAAAAATCTGTTAGTGGCAGCAAGTGTATACGACGACGATGTGCATCACCAACCGAAAGAGTTGAAAGAGACTCGTGATAGGATGTTGGGTGGTGTTGAATGGGGGATTGTGAAGCGACGACGACTGCATAAGGTAAGGATACGACAAGGATATTTTGCCTTTAATTGCAGTTGCATACTTCACTTAGTTTTCAAAAGCATATAGCCCAAGTACCAACAGTGGAATACGCAAACGGTTGAAGCGCACCTGGAGTGGGTTTGAAGGTAACGATCTAAGCAATGGAAGTAACCCCATCCTGCAATGGAGGGCAGGGCGAGAGGTCAAACGGACAGACAATGGCTGAGAGAGGAGAGTGTTTCTAAGATCCGAGCTGAGGGGTGTCATATAATTTGGTAGTAAATTGTTTGGGGATTATCAGGCAGTAAGCTGGAGTGTTGCCTCTTTGGGTGCAGTTAAGGCTGGGTTTTCGACTCAAGCCAAGTTCAATGGATTTCGACACAGGGTGGCTCTTGAGTTTGTTTACACGGGGTTGAAAACTGTGACAGATGCTGTTCTTTTACTTTCTGTTAATCTGTAGACAGTTAGGTAAGTGAAATTTGTATAAGTATAAGTATAAGTATAAGTATAAGTATAAGTATTTGTCACTTTTTTGGTTTATGAATATTGTCTTCGTCATTTTTGATTTACATTGTTTGACGGAAGGCTCTGGGACTTTCTGAACCTTTTTCAACAAGACTTTGAGTAAGTAGGTAGGTAGGTAGGTAGGAGTGGCGGTTCAGCTTTGAACCCAAGTAGCACTATGATGTGCCTTTTTGTTACCACGACTCGTGTTACCTGGTTTGTGATGATTGTTAAGGGTGTGGTGCGTTCTGTACTTATATCCAACCTGTGGAGTTGAGGAAACGGAGGATATCTGATATCCCTTTACTCGAAATGTCGCTAAGGTCGTCGAAAAAAGGTTGGTTCAGTGTGCGCAATCTGGCTCTTGCTAGTGCCGGACATTTGCAGAGGAAATGGAAGAGAGTTTCTTCCTCATTTGTATTTCCGCAACTGCGGCAGTGAGGGTCATATGGGATCCCAAGTTTGGCCGCGTGGTCTCCAATTGGCCAATGCCCCGTGATTATTGCCGAGACTCTGGCGATATCTGGGCGGGTTCTGTTTAGAAGGTTGCTTGTTCTATTTTGATCGTATGTTGGCCATATCTTCCTTGATATGACGCAGTTTGTCAGCCCCTTCCATTGGAGATTGGCTTTCTGCCGAAAAAGCGAATGAATTTGTCCCTTGACAACTCCTAGTGGAACGTGGACCCTTGCCGCGAGTGAGCTGTGTAAGTACTTGTGTCACATACGATATCAGCAAAGTCGATAGCCTCACTTATAGTGTCACATTACAGTCTGCGTGCAGAGAAAATGTGTAAAAGAAAATCGAAATTTTAAAAGTGGGACTCCACAAGGCTGCGTTCTTTCGGCTATATTATTTTTGTTTCATGTAGAAGCTTCTTTTCGAAATAAAATTCTAGTCAGTTGAGCTTTAGAAAATTAAAGAGTTCGGTGGATAAACGATATTTGGACTGGCAAGACAGGAGGAAACATAATGCGACGTTTTGATTCATATCATAAGCAGCGTTACCAAGTTAGTGCTTTCAGTGTTAATTTTAGTGCCCAAAATTTCATTTAAGTGCCGACAAATTAGATCAAACGCTTGGGCGTTTTTTTTTAGTGCTTTCTTAACGCTACCGCTGCACAGCGCCTTTTTTGCCTACTTTGCAGACCACAGTGGCAATTTATAAAAGAAATTAAATTACCTATCTTATTTTAGTTTCATTGATGTTTTTATTTTTATTTATGTGCAATCGCCATATGACTGAATATGGATAAACTTTTGTTGTTATTTTTTAACCTTTATTTTTTTTTTTTTGTATCTACTTGGTTTTTAAAACAATTACAGTTTTGGTGCCCAAGAGGTCAAAACTAACGCTAAAGATTCTAAAAAACGCTGATCATAAGGCATAAAGCACGAAGCATTATTTCCTGTGAAACTTTCTCTATATATAGACTTCATTTCATTGGTAGGAAGATCTATATGTGGTATTACCAACGTATAACTGGCTCCTTAATTTTGAGACGACTAATTGGTGTCGTAGTTTTTAATTTCAAGCAACATACTCCCATACTGCGTCATATCAAGGAAGATATGAACGGTCTGTAATCGTTTGCGATAAATTTCACAATTCCGTACGGAACAGAAAAGAAAAACGTGTCTACCGATATCAATAAGAAAACTGTTGATAACTTCTCGCAGATCTGTCAAATGGTACAAATGAAGTGACATTTCACTGTAAGATTTTTTATTTGCTCCTTAGGATGCGGCATTCCGATCATCGAATTGACTGCAAATAAAACAATCCACTACGAAAATGCATTGTGGAATTGTCTCATCAATTGCCAAAAAATAAATTTCAAACTGATTACGGCTCTTAAGATAAGAACACTTATACGCTCAGCTATACAAACGGAGAACGTACAAGTTCTGGTTCCAAACATCTTCGACTTCTTGTATCCTCCAACCAAGTACCGACGCAAGTATCCAACACCTTACCCTTACGAGTAGGCACCCAAGTCTTAATTTCCAATTAAATCACCGCCCTTTATCCCGATGATGAGGGCGTCAATTCTCTGTCTTCTCTAAGCTCCAGCAGACTTCTCATCACCTGGATATTGCTGCCACCATACCACATACACCCATGGAGTTACTTGAAAACTGCCTTCGAAGGACACGTATTCAAATTTCTTCAACTACACATAACAGCATTAACAAAAATCATCCACATGACTCACATCGTCGTCATCGTCGCACATGCACCCCGCTTCTCAGCTTGTTTTATGTTTAAAACATCGCTTCAACAATTTCCTTTTTTTCCGTCAAGTGTTTGTTGTGCGAATGAAGAAATACACTTTCTCGAGGGTGTTCTTAACCGAGTTTTGGAGGAGAAAAAAAAAAACAAATTGTTTTCCCAACCTGAAATGGATTTCCTCATATCTCTCGCTTTTGAATGTAAATTTTGTATACCAAGTAATTTCAAGAATAAATCTTTCTTTCTTGTGCGAAAAAATGCTACTCTCCTGAATCACGTTTCCCTGTTGTGTCCTGTGCTTATGGTTGTTTTACTTGTGTAGCATGGGAAACGGGGGCCAAATATACATTCCCTCTTCATGATTTCTCAAGATGTGTTCAAGTGATCCTTGATAGCGCTCCTTTTTGCCGCCTTTGCCATGCTCTGGTGGCGTTGTCTATCATCTCTTGACATATTAGGAGATATTTTCCTGTGAAATTGAAATGAATTTGAACTGACAAATGAACAGTGTGGATTGCAGTGGGTTTGGTACTGTATAGTGAGACTGTGACCTGAGGTTGTTTCATGGGGATTTTTTGCCTCTTTAAGGCATGTTGCGATGGCAACGAATCAATTTGCCATTGCAAGGCTTTCCCGATTCGTCTCATTTTTTTAGTTCCGCTATAAAAAGGGTTTTTCAACCGGCTCATTTCTGGCTGAATGTCATGCGGTTCCAACAGGACGGCACCACAAGCCACACAGCGAATGTCACAATCAATTTATTGGAAACCATGTTTGGAGAACGTGTTATCTCACGAAATGGTCCAGTCGCTTGGCCGCCTCGGTCGTGCGATTTGACGCCGTTAGACTATTTCCTGTGGGGCTACGTCAAGTCTATGGTCTATGCCAACAAGCCAGCGGCGATTGATGAACTTCGTACGAATATCGAACGTGAAATTGCAGCAGTATCGGCCGATTTATGCTTGAAAACCGTCGAAAAATGGGTTCAGCGTCTGGACTTCTGCAAGCGTGCCCGTGGTGGCCATGCAAAAGAAATCGAGTTCCATACATAATGGCATCGAACGTACTTTCAGAGGAATAAAGAATTTCATTGATATCCAAAACCGTTTTTGTTTTATTTAAAAAGACTTTTGTAGCGCTCTTATTGAAAAACCCTTTACAATCAAACCAAACCTAACTGCTATCTTAAAAATTAATTCTATATATTCTGTTTAGTCGTGGAATCACGATATTGAAGACAACTCTTACCTTACCAGTTATATATGATTTCTTTTCTTTTTTTTCCTGTTGGGGGGAAGAGTTAAGCTTTATGCACCATAAAGCGGTCTTTCCAGCGTTGATCATCTCCTTGTGTCGGACTCCCCTTTTTGCAAGGTATACGTAAACTTTGCTGATGAGCACCAGACGTTGTAGCGAGCGAGCTGTCCTCAATGCATTTCCTTCACTGGATATAAGAGCGGCAAACAAAGAAGGGGTTCGTCATAGATATAGCTTTTATCTGATATTCCCGTTTGATGCGATTAACAATATGACAGAAGAGAGAGAAATATACACGAGGGAGGTCTTGTTCCTTGAACCGTGTCCCATCTGCTGCTTCCATTTGCGCATCAGGTGGTGAAGGTATCTCTTCGTCTAAGATTTTCTTCTACTACATGACGCCTATATGGGTCAGAACCAAAGATCTGTCAATTAAACTAAGTGCTTTTTTTCGCGAAAATCAAACGTGTAGGACTCGCACCTCGATTTGCCCGGCAGTTAAAATCTCTCTCTGCAGTAGGCACTCTTAATTTCATCTGCTTGGACATTCGTCCCAGATGCCAGATTGTGTCTGTATAGAACCGAGTCATCAGTAAGAGTCATTGGCGTAGAATTTTTTTTCTGGGGTGTGTCTTAAAAAGGTGTGCTGGCTTAGCAGCACGAGGTTTTCACGAGTAGGACTTAATGATACCGACAGTAGAAATGTTCGCTCCCTCTAAAAGTGATCCACTAGGGCACTGCTTTTGGACAAAATTTTGTGTTGATCATTTTGTCGAAAAGGCAACTCTGTTTGGAAGTGTGTCAATTTGGGGACCTGCCTGGGGTTTTTTAATAAAAAAAAACAGTGACCGCTTAGGTATAAGAATGTCGAAACGTCACTCCTGACTCCGGAAAGAAAAAATCTTTAGGGATTATCTGAGCGCTAAGCATCATTTCTTTTTGCCTATCGTAATTAGTTCCTCAGGGCTAAAAGATGGTATACCTACTACTTTGACCGTAACCATGCAAAGAATTAAATGTGCATGGCCATCTCAATGAGGATGTCTTAATCCATAAGCGCTTCCTTGTGATGTGTTGCTTAACAACTTCAGTAGATTTTCTGAGAAAAAATAACTGTTAACAGCTAAAGTGCTGGTCAACAAAAAACTACCCGATGTGAAGGACCTCCCAACTCAGAGCAACTGCTTAATTTCTCTTGCCTCTGCAGAAGCGATAAAGTTATTGAATTTGCTGCTAAAGTTTTGCCAACATATTGAGGGACAGTAATAATTTCCTCTGTACGGTGTTCCCTCCCCTTAGAGGTAAATCTCTCAATTTTCCATCTGACAGAGCAGTCTCTTCACCCTTAATTAGGAATCGATAATTGTTGTCCTTGAATATTCGGAATCTCTGCCCCTTAAACAGGCGGCGTCTTCACACTTGCCGTATACCATACACACAACCTATGTAATGACTTTCCAACGAACAATCCTTCGATAGCATCTTGTCCCATCAATAACGGGTCCGCGTGCCAACAACAACAACAAGAAAAAAAACTATTTTCGGTACACAAGCCCTTGATAATGTTAATGCTGGTGTTGTGTGCGCTGAAGACAAATCGATTGCCATCCATAAGATTAAGGAAAAGGATTTAACGGCGACGAAGCAAAGTTGGATTTGTATAAGACGTTTGTAGCCGTCACACTCACAAGCACAGACATTAGTCCCCCCAATAAACTGCGCTCTTTTATGGTTTTATCGGTTTACAGAGATGCAAAGTCGAACATAAGGACTACTGTTGTTGCTTGTCGTTGAATGCTATTCTAAATCACAAAAGGATCATCAAACGAACATCGACATTATCCCTACCGTTCGCGTTTGTGAACACCCACCTGTGCATGGGTGGTGGGTGTACAGTGTACACTGTACATGTACATGGATATCCTTGACAGGTTTGGGGTATTTCGTTCGCTACGCGCATCCCATTGTGTGCGATAAGTGACGATAAAAATGGAATTGAATTGCGAATTCATTGGCCGTTACGGATATTATGTGCAAAGCGACGATTAAAATTGTCAGTGAGCAGCAGAAGAAGACGTAGTAGACTAAGACTAAGTGGCCTCCCGGCATAGTGACGAGTTGGTAATGGTTGTAAGATGAATCCGTACCAAGAAGCTTAGGTGACACAGTTAGTGAAGTGGGGGGGAAACCAATTTGCCGTTAAAATGCACGAAAGCAGCTTCGTCCTTGTTTAGAATCGTGAAAGGAATGATTTCGGAACATTCTTTATCATGCCATATAACAGAAGGAGATCATCAGGATAATGGTTTTGAATTTTGTGCTCGTCGTCTTATGACTTCTTGGGTAGTGCAATTTCCCGGAGATTTAAGGCCGATAATGGTTGGAGTGTACTAAAAATAAATGTATATGCAAACAAATCGGGCGTGGGATTGGAGGGGAGCAGATTAGACTGCCGTGTCAGACGAATAGCAAATACGCGTTGAGAATTTTGTTTTCTCCGAATGGATCGACCGAATGTATGGAGTCCTTTGAGCTGAATATAAAATGCAAACAACGTGCAAAGGGGAGGACTCTACCAGCATCTTCATATGACTTACGAAGTTTTTAAATAGAACTGTTTTACTGGTAGCAATGTACTTTCTTTATGAGTGACACGTATCGGTATCGCATTCCCACAGTTCGAAGCCGCCGGTTTTTAGTGAATTGTTTTGAGCTTCAATGGAAAATCATAAGAAGGTTATATAGGTTTACACAGAGCTGTAAAGAGTTGTTTCTGACCATCCACATCATATAGAACAAACGCAACATCCACCTTCTGATATAACAAACCCCCTTTCCGTTCAACTTACGTAGCAAAGCAGCACACATTTATGTAGTGTATTAAAACTAGTGTGTTGGATACTGGAATATTTGGAAAACCCCATCTCAGGCTTCTCCTCAAAACCGGCAGACACACTGCCCTGACAAAACTTCTGAACTTCACCGTTTTAAATGGTCCTGGGATGAAATAGTAGGTCGCTTCTATAACTCGTCCAGCAAGTCCAATTGTTCATCTCTGAATGCTGTCAAGTGGGGGTCCAAGGGCCCAGCTTCACATATGGAAACATAATGAAAGACTTGGTCTGTCCTGTTCTATGGGGTGTCTTTGGGTTCCTCTTTACTCTATACAGCTTTCATAGATTTGAGGACTCTGATTTTGGTATACATTGGAAATATCGTCATATAACTTTATTTTCGAATCAACTGCGACCTCAAGAAGGTAAACATCAATTCCATAGAATGGACAGTTTGGCCCACGATTTCACTTGTTGCAGAGTCAAGGTACCTTTCCAAATTGTCTTGTATGGTCCTGCTCTTCGTGCGTGGCTTTTTCCGTGTGCTCTTTCCTTTCACCATCTTATTTAAGAAGGAAACAAAACTGTAGGTACGTAGATATTGCTTTTTACCGACCGTAGCAGATCATTTATACAAAGATGAAATAGTGTTGGAGAAAGTATGGAACCTTGAGGCACTTGTGCTTTGAGAAGAAAGGCATCCGATGATCCAGCTGTTACATTTCGAACGATCTTGCTTAAGCGTGATAATCTACAATTAGTAGGGCTCCAAGCCAGAACCAGTTAAAGCCTTTGAAATATCTAAGGTTGTGGCGTTGAATTTGCCATTCGATTGCTGCTGTTGTGAGTTACACGACATTTAAGAAAAGTGGTTGCTGCAATTCTGTCGGGTCTTCTATGAGATCAAATTACTTTAAAGATCCCCCGATTTACCCGTGAAGTCTTCAAGATTTGAGCGTTAATAAAACGCTGTTAAGAAATTGTCGATGTAACCCGCAGCCCACACGCTTATAGACGACCGAACTGCATTAGAAGGACACTCATAAACTGTACATTTCATCCACGATAATTTTTAGCTAACGCTAATATCGAATCGGCTCCGAAGAAGGCTTCCAGCTGTCGTTCCATTTCCATTTTTGCAAGTCATGATGTTTCTTTTAAGGGCCAGCATGTTTTCAAAGAGGAGCTTTTTTTTTTGAATAGTAGGGTTGGTTGGCACGGTTTACCCTCAAACGATTTCTGTAGAAGCCGCATAGACGAGGAGGAGGAGGAGACTATACTCCACTTTCTCTGTACCTGCCCCACTCTCTCCCTCAGAGGAGAAACTTTACCTGGGGATCATCTTCTTCAATGTTGTTGTTAATACCGACGTTAGAAGTCCACTTCGATACATTAGATGTTGAAATTGGTTTTTAGAGTGAGCATTTGGATTCTTGATCCAACAGCTTCACAATGGAACTATAACTGGCCTTAGTGTGCTTTTCCTTACATCACCTAACTAAAGGTTGGCACGTTGAGAAACAGGACCGTAACGAGAAGTGAAACATGGCTAAACGTCATGCTTCCCACGCAGCCAACTAGCAGTGTAGGAAGCGTGTTTCAATGTTCGATAAATTTGTCCCTCTCAAATGTCGTAATGTTTCATTTTTCGTTACAATTTAGTATAAGGGCTGTATGATCCTGTCGGTCCTTCGTAACTTACTATCTTCCGCCACCGTTTGACTCTTAATTTTTTGGGGGGCTACTCTTGTAAGCACAAACCGTTACATGCCGAAGACATACATCGGGCTCTATCAAACCGCCTCGTTCTGCGCCTAAAATGAGGTTCCCATGTACCCTGAGTGCAAGTTTTGCAGGTAAGAGCCTATGTCGGGAGCATGCGTTCAGCGAGATCGAAGAACTGCTCAACTAAGTGTCACTTTGTCTTTCATTCTGACTTTGACATGTTTGTGCATCCTATTGCACCTTCCTTTTGTCTTCAAACTTTTACTTGTAAGATCTACAATGGCTGCCTAGAGTGTTGCTTTAGTAAACAAAGTTCGTTAGATATGAGCTCGAAATAGTTGAGGTATTTTCTTGGAATAATGGACTATAAAACCACCTCTAAACTAAATTGAACTTCTGATAGACAGACCCGATCCATTTATAAAAACGCAGGACACAACTTTTCAACTTTTCTATTGACAGAATTCGAATTCGACCGAGGAGAATCCTGCCATATCGGCGCGGAAATTATTTACGTGCATTTGCAACACTTTTCTCTATTCACCACTGAATAGCTCTCTTCAACAGTTTCCCTACACCAATTAGTATCCACGTAACCGATGATTAGCTTTTTTATTTTTCCATAGTAACGCCAACGCGTGACACACATTCCCTCAACCACATTTGTGTATACTGTATATGCATAAGCTCAGAGGACACCACAGCCACTGTCATGCGATTCGGCTGAATAATAACAACAAAGGTTCGCCAAAGCACTCCATAATTGTAATTGATGATACGTAGAGTCGGTTTGTTATGAAATTGGCTAAGGGACTTTTCCATACATCAGACATTTGCATTGTTATACCATTTGAGGCTTATTAAAAAAGAAGGGAAAAAATCACGCCTCACACTGAAACCGAAGGCGGTTGTGTTTGGCGTGCAGGGACATTCAACCTCCCGATCATCCATCAGTTTTTACCCATTTGTAACCTATTTGTGTGGGGGAAGTCTCCATTGTTAGCATGGGGATACTATTTATTTGTTCTTTTTTCTAAAAATCCCTCTGCGACACCAGATGCAGCTAACAGAATCCACAACAATGTGTCTATGTCAATAAATTACAAAACGAATTTATATTCGCTAAGGGGGAAAGCGCTTCGTTCTCGATTGTACATGTATTTGTTGGTTGGTGTTTTATTTTGTTTTTAAAACTTTTTTTTAGTTTAGTGGCTAATATTGTTCTTCATAAATAAAATCCCCTGACAATAAAATATCGCTTGAGTTTGTTGGTTCGGTTTGAGCCAGAGGAGGTGCAGAGCATCGGGTTTTGGTAGAAGGCAGCGCCAATTCATTATGTTGTTTGACAGGTTGTTGGACCTTGTCGGAGCTGTAAAGTTCTGATTTTAACTTGTAAGGACTGTCGAATTGGGAAGACCTTTTGTGTTGGACCAGTTAGTGAAATCCAAGTATTGGATCTACAAAGTTTTGTACTTACTTAAATAAATCTAAAAAATTCAGAAGTTTGCTCATGAATTGACAGCTCATTTGATTTTAAATGCGTAGACACAAAACCACTATAAATGACATGACTAAATAGAATTGAATCTTATCCTTGCACTTAGGACGTAAGACAAATCATGTTTCGATTGGTTAGTAAAAAACTCCAAAATAGTGCGGTAGAAATCGAAATTCGCTGTGGAACTTAAATTGTTTAAAAGTAAAACTAAAACACTTTTTCATTACAAACGAATTTTCATGTATACTCTGAATGAAATGGGGTCAAAATTCTGTTAACATCATTCAGCTTTTCAAAATCCTGCCAAACGATAAAAATCGATGGGTTTGGAAAATGTTCAAAAATGTTGTAAACTTTCTCCTAGTGAAACTGGCATTCGAGTTTTTTGAAAGACTTGTTTCATAAATGAAACGACTTGTACTCTGGTGAAATAAAGAGGCTAAGAATTAGAAAGACAAGAGACGTTCACATGTTATAACAGGTTTTATACGAATGTGTTAACAGTATTTGGAGCACAAAATCCAACTATCTATAATGTTTTATGTTTTGAATAATATTATGCTTTTCATTTGTATATGTTTTTTGTTTTATGTGGTTCCTAGAAATGTACATTAGGTACATCGGAACGACTTTTTAACATTTTCACATAAAACACACAATCTCTAGGGTACCTCAATCTTTAGTTTAAGTTGCTCAGCGTTTCTTAGCTCCGCAAAATGCTTATTAATTTAATTTTTCATTAGTAGCACATTTCAAGATTACCACAAAGGATATAATAACTAGTAACAAATAAAATAGAATTTAAAAGACCTAAGATCAAGATCTAGCAATGCGTTGCATACTGATTTATAACTGGCCCCGTATGTGAAAATCGGCCTTACCAATAATCAACTTTAGTCTGGCAGTTCACGCAAAGACTCCACACTTTCCAAAATCCCTTTACCAACAAACAAATATTGTTGCCAGAATATCGCTAGCTGTAGGGTTAAATGCTAATGTTGAGAAAGTCTTTTTTTTGTCTCGGGCATAAGCTAAATGAATCCTCCCTTAATGTCATTTTGAAGACAAGTGTTGCCCAACCGTCCAAAATCACGGTATTAAATTTAGTAATAGGAGCGATTTTAATACGCTGTTTTTTAGTTAAATGTTAATGTTTTCTAATTTATTCGTTGCGATACAACAATGCAAATGGTTTTTAAGTCTAATAAACACAAAATTGTACAAATGTATGCAAAAAATTGAGAAATATTGCATTTTTGTTTTATTTCTAAACACTTGAAGCATATATTTCTGTGTTTTTCTCTGTTTTATCTTGTTTAACCGCTAGTTCTTGCTTTTTGATTGGTTTTCCATCTGCAAGCAACGAATGGATGCTTACTAAGAATTTTTTTTTTATAATTTTGGGATATTTCCAAGACTTTCTTGACAGTCGTCGCATATAGAATGAAATATATTCTTACCTAAGTTTGGAAGGCTCATACATTTTTTCAACAATTCTCAGTACCTTAGGCGACTCAGGCAGATATATGGCTGCAACCAAACCCTTATCAAACTCTTTGCAAAAGGAGTTTGTTTACCGAGAATGAGGATCTCTAATGAAATAATGGTTTTAAGAATGGAATTATCAGCACTCAGCAAAATTCACGCGAAATATTATTTTTTTTATTTATTTTATTTATTAACTTCTGGAGGAATAACAGATAGTACGATATTGAATTCATTGAAGAGAAAACATGACATCTTTCATGCATAAAAATGTGCGCTTTATATTTATCAGCGAAAATTTAAACTTTCGTCGGTTTCTAAGTTTCCCGAATTAAGTATTACAATCCATAATAATATAATATCTAACGCTGTGATTGCTAAATATTGATGTTTAGACCACCAATAAGTCAGCCAACGAATAAATCAAAGCATTCAATCAAACTGTGTTCCGTTTATTTAATAATTTGAAAGGGATTTTATCACGACACAAATGCACTCATAAAACAATCGTGAAGTAGTATTAGAAAACAATTGAAAGCGTGTACTATAAGAAGTACCGAAAATTGTGTCCGATCGAACGCTAGAACGCATTACTGATTTGCATATGATATTTGACAGATCAGCGGATATTTTGTGCATTTCCTATTTTGGGTTTTGTTTTTTTTGCCCCCGTTTTACTTAATTGGTTCAGACATAAGCTGAGGATCGCACGACAGATAGTAAAGAGATTGGTGAAGTGACTACTTTAGAGAGCCGATTTTAGTAACCAAAAGAAGCTCCGCAGATTTAGTCGTAGATACACGGATTCAATAGGTAAGTATGGTCAAATCGGCATACAGAAGTGCATCATAAAGCTTTAAAGTATCCTGAACTTCCATTCATAGTGTTTGAATTATTTTTTAATTCCTATAACTGAAATGCATTTCGGAACTACATTCGTCGTTTTAAAGTCAAGAAAAATCAAAACGAAAGCCCTGCAAAACTCAGAAAATACCGCATTTAATCCTGCGAGCGGAAGCCTTCATTTATATATATATGGGTACAGTGCATTTCATAGTAAACCATTATCCTGCCTCCCAACCGCGCTTTGCGTTATTTATCGCAATACAAAAGAACACAAACTTTGACACTGACGTCAAACTTCAGTTGCACACTTAAGTTGTATGCAAAACCGTGAACAGAAAACTAAAACCAAAATCCGAGTTTGCCCTCAATCCTTCTTCAATCCCACCCCGGGTATGCATTCATATTTCGTGCACAGGAACTGCATTATCCTCGCTTACGGTCTGCCGCTGTTACTATTCTTTGCAGGACGAAAAAAACAAAACAATAATCAAAGCTAACCGCAGAGCAAGTGATTATGGTTGAAGATCCTGCTGACATTAGTTGGTAAGGACAACGACCGGAACATTGGTATATCCTGTGTGACCTTTCTTTTTTTTCTCGCTTCTGTATATTCATGTCCCCTTCAGATCTACAATGACCACAATACAAAGTGGCTTCGTGATTGCATTGGACATCCGTGTGTCGTTGTCCGTCGTAGTTTTCGTGGTCAGTTTCAGTCATACTTCGCAACAATGATGAAAATTGAAAATCTCAAGTGATGGCAAGGATAACACAAAAAAAAATAAAAACTGTCCACCCTCTGTGAAGATTTATGCTCAGCATGATGTAGAGTGGTGCTTCGGTTTTGTTCATTTTGTCACTCTGTTCACCCCGTTGAATAAAACTGAGCAAGAGAGAGAGAGAGAGAGAGAGAGAGAGAGGTTTGATTTCACAATCACAGTATTTTATATAGCTCAACATCGGGATTGGCGTCATCCTTAGAGTCATTCTTCTCTTTAATTTTTCCAAAGAATAAGAATGAAAATCAGAAAAAGGAAACCAAATAAAAAGATCCTTTGTTAATGGTGCATCCAATATAGAAAGGACTAACAGCCAAAGTGCGCTGTGTACGGCACATAAAACATCTAGCAAAACACACTCTGCCGAAAGGACACACGAATAAATTCAGGATACGGACGAGGCAAATAGTATTCTCATTCTCAAGCTCGGAAAATGTTATTGCATTGATTACCCAAAAGAGAAGGATGCGCTCTTGGGGTATTTTACTACAGTTTACGTCACGAGGACGATGGGTGAAGATAAAATAAATTGTATATATGTTTGTTGGGGGGGGTTAGATATTTTTCCGCGTTTGTAAGCAATAACGTAATAAGCACAGAAGCGGGGTGCAAAAACAGAGATAGATTGTGAGCGAGGGATCTGAATATGCGACATTTGGGTGTCAATGACTTCTCAGCCAGTCCCATCCATAAGCGAGTGTGTAGTGAAACAGTGGCATGGTACTTAGGAACCGCCGTCTAGACGGTTATAAGGCGAATTCGAAGAAAGTTCAGCTCCTGTTGTGAGGATAATTATCAGAAGGAAATTGGGTGTAAGTTTAGAAAAGAAGAAAGTTTTCACAAACTCTTTTCTTCCAAACTCGAAATGGAAAAAGTCAAAAGTTAGTAAGCTACAGAAGCAAATAATACTTAGCTCTTCCGCCCAGTGGCTTGATTGGCTTAGGCCTTAACAGCCCGAGGAGGTGACGCGACTTTGTCATCCAAAATGAGGTTTATAACTCATCTGGGATGAGAATATAAACAAATTTGCAGAAGCGAAAGTGCTAGTGGATTGGTACATTTTCATCTGAAAAGACGGTAAGTGGACAAAAACTTCGACAAGATGAAATTATTTTGCTATAGAAAGTGGTGTTCCACATGGTTGTCAACGGTGTACACTTCTTTTTCTAGATACGCAAAGATTTCGTTTAGTTGCGCAATACTTACGAAAAAGAATGCTTTAAAGTCAGGTCCTGCGAATGGTAACACTTACCTCATGTCTGATTTGACAGATAATTAGTTGTATCCTTCCGCTGAACGAATATGGTTGTGTATACGCTTGAACAACGCTGGGAAATATTGCGACATTACTTGAAAATCATGGTAATGTTGCGGAATGTGTGCGAAAATTGCGTACGAAATTTGGAAGCAGAGAAACACCGTCAGCTTTCATCTTGGCGGGTATGTAAACAAGCAAAATTGTCGCATTTGGGGCACACAAAACCCGCACGCATACTTGAAAAGCGGAATTTGGTCCAGAGGCATAATTGGGCCATTTTTCTTCGAAAATGAGCAAGGAGTGGCCGTTACAGTCAATGGCGATCGTTATCGGGCCATGTTGAACGAATTTTTGTTCAAAAAAATTGAAGAGGAGGATATTGGCAACATTTGGTTTCAACAGGACGGCGCTACGTGCCACACAGCCGAAGCTACCCTCGATGTTTTGCGCCCTGTTTTTGAAGATCGCATTATCAGCCGCAGAACTGATGTCGTTTGGCCACCTCGGAGCTGCGATTTGACACCGTTGGACTATTATTTGTGTGGTGCCGTAAAAGATAAATGCTACGCCGACAAGCCAGAGACAATTGACGCTTTAAAGGACAATATTCGTGAAGCCATTGGTGAAATACAGCTGCACACAATCGATAATGTGCTTAAAAATTGGACAAATCGTGTAGGCTGCTGCATGGCCAGCCGAGGCAGCCATTTGAATGAAATTATTTTCCATTATTAACCGGAAGGATTGTACTTTCAAACAAAAAAAGAAATTTGAGAAAATATTCAGTAGTTTTTTTTATAGCATTTTCAAAGAAAAATGTTATTTGGCGGACCTGTAGTGAAAGCCTCTTAAGATCAATTCAAATAACAATGGCCAAAAGACCAAGAGCTAAGTTCAGTCACCTAAAACGCCTTCTTTTCACACTTTTACAATTACAACGAATATACCTGGTCCGACTAGTCTATGAACCACAGTAAGGAAAAGTGGGAATAGATTTAAAATCAAAAATGATCTAAAGGGACAAAAACAACGACTTTGAGGTTTTTACTCAAATTCAAAGTCACTTTTTGGGAACGATCTTCTTTCAACAATTCGGAACATGAACAGACTGTTCACTGTTTTCTATTTAACACCTACAAAACTATCAGTCGTAAGACTATCGAGCTGAGAAGCAGACAATACCGTCTGAGCTCCACGGGCTGCTCATTTACGTTAAAAAAAAAGAACCTTTAATACTACCTCCTAAACCTTGATGGACAGGTCACTCTTTTTGACAAAAAAAAAAGTACGAGACGTCCATGATTTCAACGCATGAGCGATTGAAATTATTATTCGAAACGAGGTTACTGACCATCACCCAGCCTATAGCTTTATCAACAGACTTTAAAAGTATCATTTAAGAATCCAGTTGGTGCTACCTTCTTCTCTGCATTGAAATTATTTCTTTGGTCACATCTAGAAGGATGTACCTTTTCAAAAATACTGCCGAAACACAAATATCTACGGGAAACTTTAACATTAGGCATCACATGTATTGGGACCCACACGTTTCAAAATTGTTCATTGGAATTATTCGTATTCTTAATTTTTTCTTCGAAAAATTATGAAAAGTTATTCACCCAATTCTAGGGAACGCTTTTATCCCAAGTGATTACCTATAGAAATTGGATATGAACTTCTACATTCAGAGAATAACCCACTTGTGTTGATTGGGTAACAGTTTTTCCTAGAATTTCGTTAAAAATGGGTTCATCAAATTTGAATACTAAGGTTATATGAATGCGTCTATTGAGGTGGTAAGACAGTTCGGGGTGAGAAAAGGCCGGCAGACAATTTAAGAAATTAATGTATAATAGGTGTACTTAAAACGAGCTCTCAGGGTGGTAGCGTTCAAAAAGGGTATAGAAGGACACCAGTCTTCTAACTGTTTATTTTTCAGCAGCTCGTTAAAGTGTGCTTTTAAGGCTTAGATTCACTCATCTAAAATAAATGAAGTGCTACCCTCCGATGGGATTGTCGTGGACTCTCACCATTTATACAGCTCGACTGTCTGACTAAAAGAAGCTGAGAGCCGCACAGAAGCATAAATTCGAAACTGGACAATTTAGCACATCCGAGTTTGTAGAAAGTGCTTGAGCGAGAAGCCGTCAACTGTGCATTCATTAACATCAACATCCAACAACCAGTAACCCCAGTGCCGCCAAATTAATATCAACAGCATAGAAGAAACCATCGTGGGATACTAGTCATCACAGAAAACGAGGCCGTGCCATTTCTGTATATCAGAAAAATGTGTGAGAATTTAAAGCTACTTTGGAAAAAATATTTTTCGACAGATTTTTGGTCCTCCTCGCAGGTCCGGTGGATTTACTCGTATATAAAATAGAAAAATCCCGAGATCCGCCCAAAGGCATCGACTGCATTGGCTCAGCTATACATCGATTGAATTAGACTAACGCAGTGGCTTAGTGGTTAGTGTGTTGGACTACTAAGCGAGGGGTCCCAGGTTCGAATCCCGCAAAAACCCAAATTCCAACTTGGGGTTGTTTCCACTGCGCCACCTGTCGCGAACGTCTGACAAACATCCGAGAGTATAACTGTCTTTAGAGCTTCTCAATTAGCCGTTTGGAATCGGCATAAAATTGTAGATCCCTTCGATTCGTTCCAAAAATAAAAAACTCACACAAAACGAATGGTTGCGAGAAGCTAGGCCTTGGGTCACTACAGACCTGTTGCGCCAACTATATATATAAAAAATAAATTCGAGTTCGAGCCTTAAGTTTCAAGATGACAAGAACAACTGAACTATAGTGTGTATAAAACGTCGATAGATTAATCGATTAATTGATTGTTTTGGACTATCGGGACTGTCGGTAGTTTGGAATAAATTTCGATAGTAGTCCAGTTGATGTGGTTTTTTACAAAAGCGTTGGTTTTTATGAACTCATTGGTAGCTTTCTAAGTAAAAGGCTGCAACGAGTTGATGTTGGTGAAAAATACTCGGACTTTATGTCTCTTGTGCAAGGTGTTCCCCAGGGCTCAATCCTGGGCCCCCTTCTGTGTTGTTTATATATCAATGACCTACCCTCAGTCAGTCTCTTATTGCTCGAAATCCGTGTACACAACCATATTCGTTCAGCGGAAGGATAAAACTAATTATCTGTCAAATCAGACATGAGCTAAGTGTTACCATTCGAGAAATAAGCACTATTTGAAAAAAAAAAGTTAGATGGCGGACCCTTTACTATCGAAAACTCCAACAATTTTTTTTATTAGCACTTGACTGAATCTTCGTTTCGCCAATGCGCTTGGTTGAAAATGTCTACCACAGCAACAGCCTTTCCGCTATAAATTAAGCTTTTAAGAAATATTTTTATTGGAAACGATATTCCCATTTGGAGAGCCCATCTACCTGACAATGATCTGACATTTTTTCTTATTTTTACATCCGAATAGTACTTTTCTGTCACCTATACCACCGCAGTTTCGAATTTTATTTTTCGCCAGTAGCACTGGCATTAATATTTACAACATAAATGTTGAATCGGAACCGGAAGTCTGATTTCATTTTCATTTTATTACCATATACCCCGCTAGGGTGGAATTCTAATAATGCACTTCTTACTTCTTACACCATTCGTTTCTAAATATTCCAAATGAATAAAAGTCCTTCTCGGGCTGATGCATAAAATGTCTTCGCCATATCTCATACAAAGGTATATACGAGCCCCAAATCAAATAAAACTCATTGCAAAAATATATTCAAACTTTTACTAACGGAACGTCCTGTCAAGTTCTGACGAAGTAGTGAAAAGTTTCAAGGCGAACTTTTTCTTTTCCATGCGCATTTCGACTCTGGAGGGCAATACAGTTGCACCAAAGTAATTGCTTCACAGCGACTTTTTGCAATTTTTGTCCATAAAAAAGTGTAAAATACGAACATAACATTTCAGGAGAGAAAAAGACGACGGCTCAAATAAAATGTGGCGATGATAAAATAGAATGGAACTGACAAAAAAAGGTAAACAACACCGAAGGATATGCATCTCGCTGTTAATGTTGCGAGCGATTTAAGGTGAAATTTAAGGTGGTACAATTGTAGTAGATGAATGGAAGAGCCAGAAGTGGGAACATTGTTGATTTCGACGAAGATACGTTTGGCGGTTGAGAAAATATACACGGAAGAGTGAAAATGGCCTAAATGCAGCTCAGATTGAGGTGTGGTTTGTGGTGTTGGACATTTTTAATGCCATTCGAATTTAGTATGTGAACTGAGAACACTTATTTACTACCACAGATGGTGAGAAAATGTCGCAAAGCCTTTTATTAGCAGTCAGTCAAACTCCAAGACCTGCTCAACCAAAAAGCGTGTCTGGCACACTAAGTTGCTTAAGGTCCCCGTCCAATTCCGTGCGCTACCTGAGTCGCGGTCCTCCTCGACTGCGCCGTCAATCGGGTGTGAACTCAAAGTCACATCCATACAGCCACCGATTAAAAAATTGTATTTAGCATATTCGAGACTCTTCAAGAACAATGCTACGTAGCCTACTTAGCCGGTTTTCAAATTTCGAACTGGTTCTAGTAACTCGATGGGCTTTGGTCTATTTTCAAAGAGGAATCAGCCACCATCCATAGAAATTGTTTTCTAATATCGACTCGAATTTGAACAGGCCCATTTGGCAAACGAATACATCTGCCTGTGACAACAACCTCACAGGATAGGATATGCAGAAAGCGCTGACAGGCGTTCTTCCGAAAGATCCCCCCTAACACTGATCTTAGTTTCTGTGGAAGCGTTGTCATTTGGCCTCTTTCTGAGTATCAGGACCCTTGGCCCCCCACTTATTTAAAAATGATCAAAATGACCCCTTTTTTAGTTTAAGTAAGATTTTATTCTTTATGGAACGAAAAAGAATGCAAACGTATGAAAAGAAGTGTTTCGTCAAGAATAAATTAGTTTTTTTATTAAAAATAAGTGTCTTCGTTGCTCTGAGTTTTTTTTTTTTGCTATGTTTTATGTGGAGGCCCCTCTGAGTTTTTTTTGCAATGTTTTATGTGGAGGCCCCTTTTTTGGCTCGGGCCCCTTTTTGATATTTTTCAGCGGCAACGTTGTTCCTATGTGTCGCACGTCGCTCAAAGAGGCGCTTGTCTTCCATTCAGAGTTACAGAAAGCGCTTACGACGAAGGTTATTTGGAAAGGCAAGGACAGCGTGGATTCAAGAGCCCCTTCGACTGAGTATGGCCCCTTCTAGACTCTGAAATGTCGTTTTAAACTTTGTTAAAAAAACGTGTCCCGCCGCAAAAATCAATAACACTGACAAGTCTTGTACAAAACACTTGATTAGGACACACCATTTGGGGAGAATCCTCCCCATCCTCTGATCATCGTGATATTTCAATGAGAAATGAATTGTGAACGAATAAACAGAGTTTCCAGGAAATGAATACGATATGAGCTATTGTTCCTTTTGTTATCCAATGCTTTGGGCATGAACTTGTCGATATACGAATCGTTGCCTCTTTTCAGAAATTCTTTAAGAAAATCATATTTCGATGGAATTATATTTACGTATTCCGTTTCAATAAAACTTAAGTTCCCTTGAGCAAATGTAAACGTTCCAAATGGTTCTCAGAAAAAATCCGATACCTCGGTTATTTAAAGGAATCGTAAATTTGTAAAGCTGTATTTACTTTCGAAAGCAAATTTAATAAAGTCAGAGGAAGTGATAAACACAGGGCTATGTAGGAAGCACAATTGTATGTGTAGGCAGATATTGGGTTAACAAAACCTGGGCTGTGAGGTTTTCTTGCTGTTTTACAAGGTAACACGCATTACAAGTTGAGCGTTTGTGCTTTTTATACATTCGCTTCTTCCTACTTTGAGATGGGCATATCTTATGATCAATAAAAAATGGAAGACTCACTATAGAAAGTGAAACGGTAGACGTGATATTGTGATCAGAGCGGTTGTTTGTAAGTTCGAGCCCCGACAGTGAACAGCAAGGCACTCTTACAAATTGGCTTAAGAAAAGAGTAGCAAGAAACTGCGTTTCTACTCGATGGTGCATTGGACCGGAATTCGAGTCTGAGTCCTGAAGCAGTTGGAACCCTCTTTTATTTAAAAATTAATATGAAACATATAACAATTTCGAAATGTATGTGAACCGCACCACAGTGAATGCTGCGTGGACCTTCCTTAGTTGCGTCTAAAACAGATACAATCAACCTCTTGATGGCAAATGTTGCGGCCAGTATTTATACAACAAGCCAAAGGTTTATAAAAGTTTTCCTTGGAGCAAGCTCCTCTTCAATTCATCGATCAAATAAGACTGCCGTTTTAAAATGGTCCATGTTAATTTTGCGGGTGGCTATATTGCATGTTGACGGTATTTTTGTGTCATCGATTAATATCTTTCATAATAAATGACCCAACAGACATTTTTATAAGTCACGCTCATGTTGAGCCCACATGCAACTCAATCCTTCTTTTAACTAAGAGAAGCTCTATACCACGTTCACGTTCACCCTCCAGCGTATAGCCTGCAGCCCACAGCCCAAACAGAGAAATTTAGCTCCATGTTAATTGAAAAGTTTGCCTTATCAATAAGGACGTCGTATGTAAATGTGCCAGGACCTTCAATACTTTTGGCCAGAGGTACACCTGAAACAATTGTCGCTACACGCGCTCCACTGTCCATGTTTAGAGTAAATTGCCCCAACATAATTCCACTCCTACCCACTGCGCCTGTTGTCATATATTTGTGCAAATGATTAACAAACAGCTATCCCCAAGCACAATGGCTTCATCGCATATTTGCTCAACCGAAAGTGTCCCAAAACTTCGCCTCCATTGTGCAAAATGGTGAAACTAAGCGAGCGGATTGATGCGCAAGCACATTGTATATATACCGACTACAAATCAACAGAGTATGAGTTGCATGTTCTATTTCATAATTAATTCATATGATATAGCCGAGTTTGGCTGGGGTGGACACGACACATCCACAATAATGTGCTTGACTTCTGCAATGCTAATGTATGTCTGGTTGTTGATTTGTTCGAGTTTAGGTAAATATTTGATGAACCCTTGGAGAGGCTAACCAAACGAACCTCTCGTGTGTATACCGAGTGCATTATCCGTATAGAAGCTGTGATGAGGATGACCTTTCTCTACCTTTATAGAGAGCAATACCTACATAACGCTGCTCTCAGGCGGTTGCCTATTGAGGACAAGTGACGATAATCATGATGACAATTTGTGCAGATGGTGATTGTTATGGTATCCTGAATAAAGCCATCTTCTTGATTAAACATAAATATTGATAAATGTCATAAATACGGAGAGTGCAATTAAGGCGATCCCTCTCTGGATTCAGAGGTTGAGGGCGAAGCTGAGTGATGCTGACTCTTGATGACTTACCTAAAAAGAGAGAAGAGAAAAAATATTTCTATGAGTATGAGTATGTTGGGTTTATACAGTTTTGATTAAAATTTCAATAAGTAATGCGAATGGATAGAGAATGGATGTGTGCGAATGTTGGAGTGTTCAGATAGAAGGGATGAATTACTAAATTCAGGGGATCATAAAAGAACCTAGAGAGAGAAGCAGGTGTTCATCTGGAAGGAAGACTGCGAACCATGTTGAACTGGTCGTCCTGGTACCTTATTCCCATGGCAATGTGGTAGGAGTCTACTATACTTGTAGCGATGCATTCTCCATCGGCCCATGTCTCAGTACTGCATATGTACTGTCTGCTACGTACCAACATATTTCTACTCCGTTAGATGCATTGTATTGAATTATTTTTGCAAATCGAAAAAGTCGCTGAATGTACTCATCGCAAAAATCTACTACATTCCTTTCAGTTTTTCAAACATCGATTATCTTGATGAACAAAAAATATCTGCTTCACATTTTGCAATCTACTTCGTTTTTTTGGGCAGTTTCTTTCAATTTATGGGCTCCGCATTTTCATACCCGTCACTTTCTGTCTGTCTCCATCGAGCTGAAACAATATTCCTCGTTGAGATATTTATGAAGCCAGAGTAAAAATCTCAGTCTAAGCAGTGATAACAGACTTTAGAAGCAGGTTATCCCACGGTTATAGCCAAAAAATCCCTTTTATCCCTCGTCAATATTTAGAAAATCCCAAATTTATCCCACGAATTATTAAATTAAAAAAAAAAAAACATGTATTTCATTAAAATCACTCATTTTTATCATTAACAAATACAAATTACATAATACACTAACTATGCAAGCTAACAAGAATAAATATATATAATACATCTTTAAAATGTTACAAAAAGGAACATTAAATTGCATTCGGCATTAAAATGAAAATAATATTCAACATAAAACAAATATCTTATGAATTATTTGAAAATTACTGGTATGCAAAAAACTTTATCTCGGTTTCAAGTCACATTATTCTCGATTTTTCATACAAAAATGAAACAGAAATTTGATTTGAGACTTAGGTTAATTTCTTTTGAATTTTTAAAACAATCAAAACAAATTACCTGAGTAAAAACAAAACGCACACAAAAATTCACGACGACAAATGTCAAACTGTTGTTTTCGCTTCAAATTTCCAAATTTCATCTCATTAGGATGTGTGGCGGTGAGTGGAGACTACAGATGACAGTTTTTGAAACAGTTTAAAGAGATAAAAAAAAAAAGAAAATGAACGCATTCAGATATTTTCATTGATTTTTTTCTAAACACGAAAATATTAATTTGATCCTAGGTTGACTAATTTTTTTATTCTTAATGAAACTATCAAATTAGGAACAAAAATTGACCCAAAAGTAAAATCCGTTTTTTTGAACACCTCATAGTTGAAAAATCCCTTTGACCCTTTTAGCTTATTTTGAGTGAAAAAAAACCCACAAAAAGGGATAAATCCCCCAATCTGGCATCACTGAGTCTAAGGGCCAATCGGAGTTCTTCAACGGGATCTCAACAGTTATCCCAGATTGCGGGGAAAAGCGTCATTTTTTTTTTTAGCATTTTAAATGAAAAAGTGGAAATCTAGGGACAAGCTTAAGAAAGGGAAAAAAAAATCAAAAATCTCTGTGAAATAAAATTAAATAGTATTTTCATTATGAAACAATTTAAAAGAATGAATTGTTCATATTACACATTAAAGAACAGCCCATCGAACGTCTACGTAAATATTTTTGTGCATCTGAATGCATTCACTCGTTGTGATATTATATTGGGCATTGGAAAAGGAAATTATGCTATGATTTGTATATTTCTATGTTATATGCTTATTTTATGCTTACTAATAAAAATGGTTACATTTCTTAAGTGCAAATTTCACTTAGGGGGGAAAAATGGGAATTTTTTTTCGAATTTAGGGGAAAAATAATGTTTTCGCTGATAAAAAAGAGGAAAACAGTCATCAAAGTCTGGGAACACTGGATCACAGAATCTACACTGAGCTGTATAGAGTAGGGCGACAAAAGTCATTGGGCCCCTTGTCCTTAGAGCTTGATCCGCGCTTGTCGTAGGCTCGGAGACTAGATTCAAACTTACCACATACGTCCGTCGTTTGACATCAGTCTGAAAACGACTTAGGTACCAGCACATCTGTCCTGAATTTTTTAAGCTAATCTTAAGTCGGTTTTAGGAAGCCTGCGTAGGCGCTGTGGCTTATTAGTTAGTGTGTTGGACTACTGAGGGGCTAAGGTTTGCTCACCAGGAAGGACACAAATTACATCTTTAGGTTTGTTTCCACAACGTCTCCTTGCGAACGACTTATCAATATCCGGACTATCCATTCGGATTAGACGTTGGTCGATTCCATTCGTACCCACGAAAAATAATGGTTGTTTGAAGCTGGTCCTAGGGTCCTAGGTACTGGTGGAACGAGAAAACGCTTAAAGTAACGTGCCTCCGACTCTGACGTAGATACCAATGATTGAGAGAATGACCAGAGTTCCAAGAACGCATACACCTTCAGGCTGACGAGACGCGACCTTGTCACCAAAATAGAAAAGCAAAGTCATTTCGATAGTTCTGTGGTCGGGGGTCGATCGAGATCGAGATCGCTCTTGCTTATAGGTTCGTGATGAAACACAAAAGGACCGATGGAAAAGCTTTTCTACTACCAAAGACGATCTGCCTTTTACATTATAACAATCGAGATCAGTTTGTTAGATAGTTGGTCCCGTTTGCGTTGACGGCTTTTTCAGAACTCAAGTCATGGACGAACTGGAGAACAACAACGCCCTGCCCTGGCCCCGCTGAGCCTTCGATTCTAAAATAGAGTGTCAAGCCAGTGAAGAAAAACCTTACTTAGGAGGTGGGCATAAGTAACAAAACAGAAACTTCAACCCAACTGGGTGTGGGCTACTGATGGCTGAAGTAAGCTAAGGACCGGGTTCATACCGAGCTGTATAGCGCCGCCTTAGTAAGTAGGTTATAACGCCATCTGCGTATATTGAGGCGTTTCGAATTCGACAATACAATGGACAACATTAAATTCGATGTAGTGAAGGTTTCCATTTGCTTAAAGGTCAGTTTTCAAAATAATAGCTCTCAAGCCCCTTAAATCGTTCGCACTAATTTCCAGTTCCAGTCGCAGAGCATTTTGAATTGTTACAGAACTACCCTTTACCTACCCCACATCTTTACCGGTACTGCAGTCGCTTTCGGAATATGCCAACGACAGAATACGGTAACTCAAGTCCCTTATTCAACTTATTTAAATATTTTAAGTAACTCTAAAGTTAAGCCGTTCAACGCCAAATAAGCTTATAATATCAATTTTATCGCCTTAATCCTTTTTTCAATTATTTTATTGATCCCTTTGGCTCATTTTAATCCAACAATGGCAAAGCAAAAAAAAAAACACGAACATCCATCCACCTCCTTCTTCCAACAATGCATTTTGTGCAATTGAATTTAATTTCGATTACTTTCGATGATTTATTTACCCACACGAGGTAAGTTTATGTCCACTTTTCTCAAGGAAAACATTTACAAAGATAATTACTTTGTCCAAATCGACAGGATGTTGTTTTTATTACCGTTTACTCTCCGCCTCACCCCACAGCATTGTTCCGTTTATTCTCATCCCATTCGCAGTTGAATTTTATAACATCGGCAAACTTTAATGAAATCGTTAAAGTTTGACAGCAGCGCAGTAGCGGTCTTTATTTCTGTCCAGCAGGAGCACGTTGGCCCAGATGTTATCCTGGGTAATTTAATAAAACGCGCGTTTTTCTTGTGTAGTAAATTTAATTGATGGAAATCAATTGGATTTTTTTCGTTCGTTCGTTCCTCCTCGTCTCTCTTGTTGGTCGGTCGACTTTTGCTACCTTGTTAGGGGTATCCTACACCAGGATCAGAGTGAGAGGGTATTGCCTACCAAAGTGTATATGGCTGTTGGGGCTGAGTGTTTTGGTTTGTGTTAATAAATTTCCTGCCTTGTTACTGCCAGTATTCACTTCCCTATGGCATTAAGCAGGGTGAATGAAATGACTGATTGATTGATGTCCTGCATCGTGGTCGAATACGTGATGTGAGTGTGATCGGTGAACTCGAGGGACACAGTATACAGTACACAGTACGGATGTTGGATGGTTTTTATTGCTTCCATTGACATTACGAGGTTGGAGATACATACAAAACAAAAGCACTCAAGCACTGGAGAGAAAATGATTTGTGTCCTGAAGAAAATTAAGTCAAGGACTTTGTATATAAATGTAGTTCAGCTTTGTTCTGCATTAACGGAGAAAAGTATGTTCCAATTTGTAGCACTGATGGGATAAAGGATCTGTCCTTGACACCAACAACTTTCTAATATATAATGATTAAGATTAATTCCAGAGGTTTAGTTAACAGATCTGTCTCTGTCAGTGTAGATGTGGTGTACCGCAAATGGAAGGAAGAAATGAATTACATGTTCTCAATTATCCAACAGAACGCCCCCAAGAACTTGCATGAGTGGCTATAAATAGGGATTAATAATTTCTTGTATTGTGACGTATTACCGCACAGACCATAGAAAGGTAAGAGCCAAGTGGCGCAAATTTCTGTACAAATTAACGTCAGATGTTTTTTTTTTTTTTGTGTGTTTCTAAGTCCGTGCAGGGATACTAAGCCGCACAACAAGCGATTAATAGAAATCTCAGAATATACGACGGTATACAACAACCGATTAATAGAAGTCTCAGAATATATGACGATCGATACAAAGTTTTCAATACATAATGACCTCTCTAGGCAGCTGCCATCAGTTGCGCACTTTTTGAGGTCCAGTCCTGATCATGAGCGGCAATAAAGGAACGAGGTTTATATCCTGTTTCTTGATTGGAGACTACAATAACATTCGGTTAATATGTCCTAAAGAGATTGGAGACAATGCAGTCAAACTTTTCCTTGTTCAGTCTGCCTCAAGGCCTATCGACGTAAACGCTATCGAATGTATTCCAAGGAATAAGATACCGTGAAAAGTCAACATTTTCAAAGCAAAACTGCGATGTTTACTGTCAGTTCCAGAGATACCTTTCTATCAAGATCGGTAGTAGTAGTAGTAGTTAAGAAAAAATAAGAAAAACTAGGTTGAAGTCATAAAACGACCCAACCCCCAGCGTTGCACCACTATTCGCTTGTGTGGATTTTTATTCTTTGGGGGAATGAAAGATCCGCATAAACAGGTGCATTTTAAATCTTCACACTCACGGATTTTGATAAATGATCAAGAGAATCAGGCGCAGTAAACAGAACCGTACGATGTAGTCCTAGTTTCGGGGGTCGAACCCGAGAGTAATCCCTCAGTAGTACAGCACACTTACCGCTGAGCCACTGCGCCTAAAGCTCTTTTATTCATAATTTAGTGCGACGATATAAATAGTTTTTTTTTACGAAAAGTATTTGCATACACATCTCCCTTAGGCCAGCAGCGATGGGACATTCATATGCGCCCGCCTGAAGTTCAAGTTGAAAATTCTTAAAACATAAAAATACAAAAGCAGTCTGACAATATTGTTCAAACAATTTGTACCTACTTTCACAACGATAAGGGTTCGGTTCAACAGATTGCTTGTGGGTCCGACCTTTTATACACCCGATCAACTGGAAGATATATTTCTCGTACGGTGGTCATCAAACCATTTAAAACATGGAAATAATTTTAAAACGTATTTTTTTCGTTTCGCCCTTCAATCCCCTTATCCATATTCTTGCGGTGGAAATCGCCGTAAAGAAATGGGTCACATCTTTCCTAAGTTAGATAGAGAGAAACCCATAATTTAGGATTTTCTTCCGGAAATAGTAACCCCATCTACTGTCATGCAAACCCCATGACAACTGCAAATAGTCGTTAACGATATATATGACCATGTTCCCGATAATAGTCGTAAATTATCGTATGGAAGCCATTACCACATGTCATTTCCTGTATACCACCGAACAGTAAGCCTGAGCACTACCAGCATCAGCTCAATCGTCCTCCTGTTCATCCCCATATATTGTATGCATGTGTGTTAAATGATTTTTCTCACAAATTACATTCAATATTATCCCTTTGGAACATTAAGTCTGTCAAAAGCACCAAATGATGAAAAAGATGGCTTCATTAGGGATATTTTTTGCTGCTTCAACACATTAGTAGTTAAGTGCGGGTGTAGGTACCTACATAAAACATTAATTTACCCAGTAAATAATTAATTACAGACGAGCGAGTAACATGTGGGTGGTTTAGCAAAGACGCGTCGGTATTTGAGTACAACATTTGCACCAGAGTACGCTCTCACTTCATATGGAAATCGTACAAATACAGACAAATAGTAGGTACAACAAAAACGTGAAATGAGCGAAAACAGGTAAGAGGTATTGCTTTTTATTGCGCACATAATACCCTATTCACACCGAGCCGAAAACCGGGTTTTCGCGAAAATATTCGAAAACTTCATCGGAAACAGAAGTTTTCCCACACATATTTCCGTTTTCAAAACATGTCGTTTTCCACAATTAATTGCTGGGCTAATATTATTTTTAAATGCACTAAATTCATTTCATTTGTTAATTAACTCGATCGAAATGTGTAACCAAAATAGTTTGCACCGAGGTTTAACGACTAGTGTCTCCACAGCTAATTGAAACGTCAAACGAAAACTAGTTGGTGTTCGGTGTGAGATGAAAACAAGGTTGTCGGCTCGGTGTGAATAGGGTATTATGTGCGCTTGCTTATGAGAAAAAGAATACACCAAAAATGTTTGCTTTGCTATGACTTCCTTTTATTGCCATCACTTTTTAGGTAAAAAAATGCATAGCAGATGGTCACACTAATTACTTAGGTACGCAAACGAGCGGATTGTTTACATTTTGTTCGTACGTCTTTTTAAATGTGTGCTGGAGTTTGATTATTATCAGTTCATCAATATCATCAATTCAGAAAACAAAGGGTGTTCAGCGGCAGTGCGTTTTGTAAAAAAAAAAAAAATGAATAGAAAAGGAAATTTATACTTTAGCTAGATTAGGTGCTGTATATTTAACAGCTATTAATACCGCTGAAATTATTGCAAAAAATAGACAAGTTAAATAAAGTAAAATGTTTTCAAGAATTTGCATAGCATTTGCTTTGTCTGATAAGTTTTTTTTATACCGAACTGAGTGAAAGGTCAGCGCCGCCGCTTTTCGAACATGTCAAAAGTTGGAACTAACTCAAATTGGTTTTTATTCATACGAACCGTAACAAATGCTTCGATTTTGACATTTCTCTTGAGTCAAAGCAATTGCTACGTTTTATTCATACGACCCATTAAGTTGCTGACTCCGTTTCAATTTATATTCGCATTTAAAAGATCGACACGGCCCTTAAAAGAATTTTTAGACTCGTTAGAAAATGTCGAAGAAAATTAATTTCTTGTTTTCCCAATATGTATTTTATAAATAATTTGCAGGCGAATGTTTTTAACATTTAAAAAACTTAATTTCCTATCAATTGCTGTAAAATTCAAGATAAGAAATTTATCATATCGTAAAAAACTTCAATACGGATAACAAAAAAAGTAACAACAAACAAAAATATTTAAGTGTAGCACACACTTTATATATAAGACTAACTTGATATTTTGTGTGTTTACGTATAACTCACGTAATTTTCAACCAATGTACTTGGTTTTACTTTCAAACTATGAAGAAAAACAATGAGAAGGACATAGGCTACTTTGAGGGGATGAAAGAGGTTATGAAAGTTTGTATGGGGAAATGCACTTTGAAAAAAAATAAACTGGATAGGAATCGAGTAGTGACACTTCAAATAAATACAAAAAAAAAAGATTTTAAATCTTATTAGGTATAAAATTATAGAAAATTTATTTTCTATAGGTGATACTCGATAACGATTGGCCAATTTTCATGACTCTTCTTTCCTTTTGTTCGTATTGCTCTATTTCAAGTTTAGGCTGCTGTCGATCTCCGAAACCACGCAACCGATTTCACTGAAATTTGTGGATGGGTATGGTTGGTTACAGTTTGAAAGATTGGATAGTTTTGGTACCTATAGGTGGTACTTTGCAAAACATAAGCCGGATAGGAAAATGGGTTGTGGCACCTCCCATTCGAAAATAAAATCAAACGCTTTTTCTAATGTTGTATAATTAAAATTATTAATGGGCAGTGTCCAAATAAAGTAATTTGCGAAATGTGAGCAAGACTTAAAACGAAATGTACGGACAAAGCCGGATGGGTACAGCTACATATAAAAGATAAAAGATACTGACGTCCGTATGTGCGCTCATAACTCGGGAACGGGTCGTTCGATTTCTATGATTTTCGGTTTAAATTCGCATTGGACCAAGGAAGGACACATGCTATTTTTTGTCGTCAAAACAAAATTCGATGGGGATTAGAGTGGGGATAGAAGTTTGCAGCGAAACGCGTTTGATTTGATTGTGAAGAATCTCAAATCAAATGTCATGCAATCGACGATTTTGAAAGGCAAGCGGATTCCGCTAATTCAGAACGGTTTGCCATTGGTATTTAAGCGCCTTTCCCGCACGTCTCGCTTTCGCTATTCCAATCGCTGGAAATTTGTGGCATCAATCCAACATGTCAATCATTACGGTTTAAATGAAATACATCGACATTGCTATGCTTCAGTTATATTTTGTAAGAAAACAGCGGCAACACTTTCAATTTTTGTGTTACCAAATGTAACGTTTTCTATGTGACATTATTGTATATACATTTTCGAGAGCTTTTGACATACGATCGGTTAGCCTGTAATGACATAATGAGTCAGTTCGATTTAAACTGGGTTGTAGAGAAGTCTACCCTGAATAAAGGCTGAAAAAAAGACATAGTTGTGTTCTTTTCATATTTGACCGTCCTTACAATTTATTGTATAATTATAGGTTCATTCGCGTACGCTGTTTAAATCGAAGGTAATCGATATAAATCGAACGCAATCGCACAAAATCTATCACGTTCTCATCGAAAATGACAGAAAAATAGAAAATTAGCAAAATAACGAGTAACAAGCAGTTTATCTCTTGGCTCGAAACTGCTCAGAGAATTTCAACGGGCAAGTACTGATAAATATGTCAAATGCAAGAAAGTTGGTAAGAAACAAATTCAAAATCTGTCTTAAAAATCCATTGCAAAGAAAAAGAAAATCTGTGAAAATAAAAAAAAAAAAAAATGGTGTTGGTCGAAAGTTCTTCGTTTAGAACGTTTCATATGTTGCAAAAACATGTGTTATATACTTATTTGTGACATGGATTAGATGTCAAAGATCAAAGTGGCTCAAAGTAGCTCCAAGTCTGGCCAGATACTTTGGGGTATTTTTTCAGCTCTCTGAGAGAGCTCCGCTCATTTTTGTATGTTTGACAGATTGTTAGGCCTTATAAGTTTTATTTCAATTGACAGAATTACAAAAAACAGCATGTGCATGCTTGAAATTATTATTTTTATAACATTAACGAATTTGGGCGGTACGAAGTGTAAAAATATATATGTTATAAAACGTCCAATAAAAATGATTTGTTATTTTTCAGTCACACCCTTTGCCACATTTCGAAATCGTTGTTCTACACTTCCACCCCTCTATAACCAGAGCTTTTCTATTGCCATCTATTTCTCGTGCACCAGGAGAGTGTCCCTACTCACTGTGATAAGATATTCTCTGATTTGCACGCACGAATTGTTTCTCGATATTGACTAATACTCAAAAATCTACTACAACTGTACAAAAAGTCGAGACACAGCTGCCTGTCATTGATTTTTTTCGATATGTTTACTGAACGTGGTACTGATATATACACACACACAAGATCCTTCATCGTCATAACGACATACTTTTCAATGACCTTTTGTTGGCCAATATTTCTGCGGAAATATACGAAACAAATATAGGAAGCATGTGACACAATATCGACTACAAATGAAAGGACTATTATAGTTGTACAAATGCCTGGTTGGTGATGTATTGTTATTAGGTGTTCGACGGGAAAAAATGTCCTTAAGGTACCTACTATCTCGGCAAGTGTCTCATAAAATTACCATCAGAATTAGGGATGTTAAGCCGTTCTATTTTTTTTTTCTTATATCATGGGCTTATAATATCCTTTTTTCTTTCGTTCACTTTTTTGCTATTTTCTGCTACACAGATGTTTCCCAACTACACAGAAGGAAGCGTTTTGATAAATTATTCACGTCACTAAATAGTAAACAGCTTTTAGTGGATTTGTTAACGAAGCAACAAGGATCTCAAATGATTAATGCGGATGTATGTAGGTACATACTTAAGTAAATCCCAGCCTGATGTTTTTTTTTTTTATTTTCTTTTTTGTTCTTGTGTTTACCGCGATGAATGGTACAGTTCAGTTTGTGAAATCCTTAAGCGGATTCTTGTCTAAGACAAAAATGAAAATTATGTGGTTTTGTGTAATTCAATGTACGTTAAGGAGCACGTGTCGGAAATGTGTTTCTTTTTAACGAAAGAAAGGTATATTAAAGCGAAAGTTTGTTCGGTGTACATTACTTGGATTAGAAAATATTCGACAGTTTTGCATGGGAAAGTTTTTAAAATGTATTTAACAGTACACACGACTGATTTCATCCTTCATGGAAAATAGAAAATAATGATTAGCAAAACAAAACATATAAATGTTCTGCATTTTAAAACTTGCTCCTAATTTGTTCTGTGTTTCAATTTCAATTAATTTAAATTCAAAAATACATTAAAGTTAAAATTAAGAAAACCAAAATTCGATCAACAAAGTGGTAAAGCTAATGTGCCCTAACTTGCTAAACAAGCAAACAAGTACTCATCTTTTAATGAAAAATGTGCTTTATTTAAGTTTCGTTTTAATAAAAAAAAAAAAAATTTATTTGATAACATTTTTTGGAAATTTTGAATTGTTCATAATTTTTAATTCTAAAAATGGTCACCGTGCTGAAAATAGAAATTATTATACGAAATGAGTCGACAGTAACACTCCGTATATTTCATTCACATAATATTTAGGACCACGCCCACTTTTTTTGGATGGTGTCTCAAAAGGAATAGCATTATTGATGGGATCAATCATAAAAACCAACGACCTGAACAACAGTAGGTACTATACCATATTTTAAAGGACCTGGTATCGGGAAATTTTGAACGCAAAATTTTTCGTTTGATTTTCGGTCCCAATTGGCGTGGATGGGATTTGGAGAAGCCGATTTAGCAGCGAACTATACAGCGACATCGACCTTGTCAGGAAAGTACGAATCAGTCGTCTGAGATGGCTGGCACGTTCAGAGTGATTCGAATACATGGTTCCGGACGGAAGAGTCTTCAACTCCAACAAAGGGGGTCAACGCAACGCAATCGAGGAATACCTTGCCTTAGGTGGTGCGCCCAAGTGCAAGGGGACCTCAACCTATTTGGAGTGCAGCTAGCCAAAGGCGGAGCTACCTGGAGAGTCATTTTGATTGAGGCCCAAGTCCACCCCGAATTGTACCGCCACCCAAGTAAGTCAGTAATAAGTTTCGGGAATCGTAACGGACTTTATCAAATTTATTTCAAATGTATCAGACGCTGTGTTCCTAAACCTGGGATACTTCTTTTTCGAGGGGAATAGTTTCAACGACAATCGTCTGCAAAGTAGTTGATGATGTTAAGATTTTTACTCTGCAATGTGGTATTTTATTACTGAGCCCAGCAAATGTGACAGCCCACCATAAAGTAGTAAGCAATAAATAATAAATAAAATTAGTTAATTTGTTAAAGTCGTTTATTTTCTATACAATTCTAGCTATATGTACTTGTACATTGTATTAATTCAACTCTTAATGTTATTCATTCAAAGTTACAACCTAAGCCACGTAAACATATTTAAAATCCAATAACCTGGGATAACATCGTCTAAACCAAATCTAAACCAACATTGCTATTAAAGAAATGTCAAGGTCTCGCATTTCCCATCAAACATCCCGCAAACATCGACCCTTAGGGTATACTCGCACTGATGAACCGATACTAACTCTATGCGTGCGGTTTCATTAGCAAAACTTTTCGCATAGCCGTTCAAATTAAATTTGACACAAGTGATTACAAAATGTGTAATTGATACCTCCTTATACGTGTACCACATACACACCCACACACATGAACATCACAGGGAGATTATATTCATAATGGGAGCGAATAACGAGTCCTTTGAACACATTTTAATAAACATAAACATCCTCATCCGGTGGCATCATCCTCTGCCACTTTTCGATTCAGAATGAGGAAATTTTCGCAATTAAAATTTGTTCGTCTTTACAGGCGAGACTTGCAAGCCGAGTCGTGTAATTGATTTAATTCTGTACACTGTATACTGCATACCGAGTCCCTGGAGGCTTTCCCGCACGCCTTAGATGTATACACAAAAGTACGGACGTATTAATCACTTATTTTGAAAGCGAAATTAATGGCGCCGCAGTGAAGGGAGGAACCGATTAAGTTTGTCCGTTTGCATTTTTGAATTTGCATCATCTAAATTGGCATCGATTAATTGCGGAAAATCGCTTAAAAACACCATGAAAAAGATACAGAGATGAAGATCGATGAGCATCAGAGAAATGGAATTTTAGTCAATATTTATTTTTCTAATTATCCTCATTAGTGAGTTTATCTCAATGGTGACGACGGCTGAGTGTTCTTTGAGAAAAGGAGGAAACATGTTCCGAAAGAAAGACATTTGATCGATTTACTGCCGATAGCGACAGCAAAACATCACATCCCAACCCAAGTAATTTTACTCCATCTCATCCCTTGTGAGATGTCGGGTTAGGTTCGATAAAGCTTTGAAAAGGTGGCTCTCACTCTGTCTCTTTCTCTCTCTGTGGTTCCCTTTCTCGTTCTTTTGGCATCCCCAAGGGCCTGGAATTGGTTAGCACAAGCAGCGTGTGGCCTGGTAATGTGTCATAGTCGATGGTCGAAACAAAGTTGGTTACTTTTAAAGTTTGGACGTGCTTAACGTCAAGTTCGAACTTTGGCAGGTTTACCTACATGAAATACTACTAATTGTCACGAGATGTCAAACTACACAATTAACCTGTTGACATGGACTGAACACGGACGTACTTAGTTGAGGTTGAATGGTTGTTTTTTATATTATTTTATTTTATTTTTTTTCCTGAGCGGAATTCGGTAAACCTTATCAATTATTTAACTGCACAGATAAGCCCTGCGTGAGCTCAATTGTGGTTAATTGAAAACTAAGGGCTGGGGTCGGGTGACATTCATTAGTAAGGCGACTACAAAGCTGTGAGTTCATTAAAAAGTTGTTGCGCATTTATTTGATGGGCTGATTTCAGTGGAAAAAAATATACGAGACTAATTTGCATCGCAGTGGGAGATTTCGGAAAGTTTAACATTTTATGGAGGGATCAAAATAGTTGCCCAAAAGAACAAAATTATACTAACACTGTGGGTGTCTATCAACATTTTGCGGGACGACGATTTCCAGTTGAGGATGCTTTAAAAATATGTCCCATAAAGAGCCTGCTTCAGTGGAATTCAAAGGTGGAATGAAAAATCCCCATAATGCGGACCAGCGATACGGATTACACTTGTCTGACTTTAGATGGGGTACACCGAACTCATTTCACGGCGGCTTGAGTCGTCCGGTCCTATTCATATGATAGCGAATTGCGGACTGTGAACAAGCGAATATTCATAGCTTCTGATATTTCATTCACATGAGAACTTCTTGTAGTCGACAGACACCCGGAAATCGGTTTCATTTTTAGAGGTTAAGTTCGAACAAGATTTTCATTCGTGAGTTTGTGGTTTGTGAACAAAGTGTGACAGTTCGCGGCGAAAATTTTAAATTTCTGTATTTAAATCAATTAAGACTGTACTTTTTTTAGATAGCGTGTAATTAATTTATTTTATACATTTAATGCTTTTGTGGTAGAACAAATAACAATTTTCAATTCTTAAATGCAGTCAAATTTGTGTGTTCGTAATTCGCTCTCGTATGTGAATAGTTCTTAAGAGGTGGGCAACAGAAGTAGTGTTTTAAGCTGATGTTTATACTGCTCAGAAGCGTGTGAGGTGCTTGCCATTGAACCATATGGACACCGCTGGTAATTGGCACTAAAGAGTGGCGTATAGTCCTTTTCCTTTCTCATACGGCTGGTTGTCATTGATAGTGATTTCTGGCAAACAGAATGCCCATTAGAAGTGGTTTTAAGATGATTAAATGACAATCACGGCTGAAGTTGGCAAAGCGAAATGATAACACTTCGTCAACAAGTCTCGATAGAAGTCATACTGTTTCGGAGTACCACAGGGTTCGAAGCTTGGGCCAATTCTATTTGTGTTAATTTAAAAACGAGCTGATCTTGATTTTAACTTTGCGTTCGCAGATTTTACTGCAGAGCTGATCGAAACCGATGTCTGGCCATCCCAACTGGACTGTGCTAGGAATTTCCCTCCAGTGATCAAAGATGTAAGTGAAAAGCGCGTCAATTTTATCACTTTATAATGAAAAAGGCGAAGAGCAAGATTAAAGAAAGGAGAAAAAACATCAAAAATCTCAGTAAAATTAAAACTACTAAAAAGGCGAAAACGAGGGGCAAGCTTAAAGAAAGGGGAAAAAATCAAAAATCTCTGTTGAACTAAAATTGCTTAAAAGTAAAATTGAAACGTATATTTTCATTATTTACTCCAAATCTATCCACAATGTAATGTTCATACTGAACATAAAAGAAGACACCGAATGTGTTACGTCCATGCGCAAGACCTGAATTCATTAAACTTACTTTTAAGCACTTTAAAAAGTTTGAATTTATTTTATTGAATTAATGATTTTTTTTTTCCATTTTTCCATAAGGAAATAAATTAAAACTTCACTTAGGGGGCAAAAAGGGCAACTTTTTTCGAAATTAGGGGAATATCAATGCTTGTGCTATTAAAAAAGGGGAAAGCAGTCTTGGTACCAAATGGGCCATATTGGCCCAAAACAAAGTTGATGCAAATTCGTGGTCCACACCATGATAAAGGAGAATAAAACGGCAAGATTCAAGGAAACAAATTGTCAGTGTACAGGGAAAGCTACTGATTATGGGCCAAATGCATTAAAATCAATCTGTTTTATTTTTGGCGGAAATAGTCTTCCGACGGAAAACTCATTTCATCGCCATGCCTTACACCCTTCTCACACCGAGCCGAAAACCGTGTTTTCATCGAAAAACTCGTCAATGCATTCACACCGAAAATCAACTTCTTTTCATTTGACGTTTCAATAAGCTATGGAGACACTAGTCGGGAAACTTCGGTGCAAACTATTTTGGTTACAAATTTCGATCGAATTAATTAACAAATGAAATGAATTTAGTGCATTTAAAAATAATATTAGCCCAGCAATTAATTGCGGAAAATGATTTTAAGTTGTTAGCTGTGACATTTGTTCGGTCAGCCATTCTGCTGAATTTGCTGAATATTGCAAAAGGTGTGTTTGTTTCAACAACCGAACGATTGGAAGTCGTTTTCGTGGAAAAATACTCTAAACGACTCGTTTCGAAAACTGAAATATGTATGGAAAAACTTCTGTTTTCGATGAAGTTTTCGAGAGTTTGCGCGAAAACCCGGTTTTCATTAGCATTATCATTATCGGGAAAATTGAAGAGAAAACTCTTCTCATGAACAGTTAACGGCTTTCCTCGAATCTGTAAGACAGATTGGCTGTTCTAAATGTTGAACAGGTCAAAAAAATAATTATGTGCTGCATACGTCCAGGTGCAACTTGAACTTTTAACTAAGCCTAAAAGTTAGTTGGCTTAAAAAAAGAAGCATTTCTCCTGCTACGCCTCAATGTTCGTCCTTCTCATTGTCAGTCAATCTATTTCGTCAATGCCACCTTCAAGAACTCAGTTAAACATGTTATAAAATTGTCAGCCAGCTAAGAGCCATCAAAAGTGCTAACTCGGAGACACTAAAATGTTGGAAACGAATTGCCGCATTGCTTCTGTTTTAATTTTGCTTCCAAATCTGCCATCAAAACGTCGAAAGCCAACTGATATCAAGTTTCACTTTCCCCCCAAACAAGTCTCCACATGAAAACGGCACTTCCCTAACACAGTGGCATTAAATTGTTTCCGCTTCTACCAGTACAAGAGCCCTTCCTTCCGCACCACCTGGAGAGTGCCCACCCCCCTTTTTCCGAAGTGCCAGTGAAGCTATCGATTCCCGAAATCCTCGTTTTCAATATGCACACTTTACAGAGTTATTTGATTGGGGCACAGGTCGCTCTGGTCGGTGTGTAGATTGATATTTCCTCATTCTAGTCGGAGCATCATAATGAGCGGTATGGTTGTTTCATGTTTGCATGTGTGACCGAGAATAAAAACCTCCATCGATGGACTATCGTACAACAGGGTTGGTGGCGCCAACAAATATTGAGCGGAGTGCGGTCTCAAACTCCTCGGAAAGGCTGCTGCTGGCTGATGCAATTATGCGATGCTTTTAGGTTTTGCTAAAATGCAAACAAGCACATCGAAATAAAATTGTGATGGGAGACCGCCCACTACACCGCATATGCAATTATACATGTCCTTGGGTACGTTTGTGATATTTTCAATAGTGAGGCGGCGTTTAGTTCATCACTGGGTGATCGGTTGAATATTACGTTGAGGTTTTAGCATGGAGTGGGGTTTGGGTGTAGCGGGTAGGGCGAACACCATTTCCGTCAATAGGTAAATAGTTTCATAGTTTCGTTTAGTGGACGGCGATTAGTTTAGATGCAAAAATTCTATCCCGGATTTTCAGAGTTAAAGTGCATGAGGGAGTTTTTTTTTTTATTGTGCTCAACCTGACGTTCTTTGATTAAAGCTGCACCGGCCTTAGCGAACAGATGGACGCGTTAAAATCGAATTTAAATCTCCATTAGCCTTTTTGTGTATTACTTCGTAAATGCGGTGGATCCTATTAACACGAGTGGTTGGAGTGTTTGGAGAGGTTTTTGATTAAATAAAAAAATAAAAATCATATTTCGTCGTTCAGTTTGCGGTTTTGATGAATGCGAATGGGGCGTCCGATTTTAATTTCATGCCATTTATCAGAAGTGTCTGTGGGCTTTATTTAAATTTGTAATGTCAACCGTTTCTGCAAAATGGCATGAGATGTCTGCCGGTGACAGGATATGTGCCAAATGGCCGGTGAAATTGATTAAAACAGTTTACTCGCATAAAACGATGGGTACATTTCGACCACAGACATATAAATCAGAGTTATTTGTGGGCGATATCCTTTGAGTCATGAATTGGTGATAATCCGGTGTGGGAGTTGCGGTTGGACTACATGTTTTTATTGTTCTGAAGACAACGAACTGATAAACTCCTACCAGTGCGGTTTTAGGCCTGGGAAGTCGACGACAGACCAAACTAAGATGGAGATCGAAACTCATCTTATGCGACTTTGAGATCGATTGAGGGAATATGACACGATTTACGTCATAGGTATATGACATGCCTGAGCTTTCGTGACATCCTTGGCTGAACTCGCCAGATTTTAAAGAATATCGAGAGAAAACACTCGGACATAAAGTTCGGAACAATCTGGAGTAACCCTTGGATGTCAAAAAACAATTCAAACAACCTAACGGTCGGTCTTGTCACTTTTTGTACAGCTTACCTGTACAACTCGCAAGCCAATACCAGACACACAATCTTCCCAAAGTCTGTGCCTATTTGCGACGTCATTGGCAGAAGACCGCGCAACCGTCACTACTCCCTCATCCAGTTGCTCCATATATGATACAGCATGTTGATCGGGGCGAAGGTCGTTTTGAGTTCATCGAACGGCTTTCGATCCCTCCCGCAGTTTGAGCCTACTTTCTGACTCTTGATAACTTAGGCCGGGTAGTCAATGTCCCCAAAACTATTTTTTTTCTAGGACGATCGATTGTGCTACTTGACGATACATACCCATATAGAGAGAAAACCTTAACACAGGGCGAAACTTGCTGCGCAACGACAGCAAAAGCAATGCAGTACACAAGCCGCAAGACTCTTCGAATCGCTATAAGAGAAGAGAAATCGGTTGTCCCTATCATAAGGCATACCTCTATTGTGAAATCCTTTACTATATTTTAAGTCCGTAAGCCGCCTGCCTCTTTATCTCATTTCATCAATTGTGATTGCGAGTGTTCATGCGTTAAGGACAGTGATGCCAGATTTTTTTTGCCAAAATTCCCCATTTTGGGGAAATTTTTTGTGAATTTTCCCCATTCCGTATCCGCTTTTTCCCCACTTTTTTCCCCATTTCGATTCATTGAAAAAAGGTACCTTAGATGAATTTTTAATATAATAAAAATTTGTTTTCTTTTATTAGGAGACATCTTTTTTTTAAGAAGGTAATACAAACACAAAGTTCATGTGAATTTAAAACATAAATAATCAATTCACTATACGTTGGCTTTAAAGTATTAACTCATTTCGGATTAGCAAGTAAAACAAAAACAAGTCTTTACTCTTTATAAACAAGCGATAATAATAATAAATGAATTAAGAAATACAGACTTAATTGTTATCTAAAATTACTGGTACATTTATTCAAAATATATTAGAAAAACAATATAGGTAATCCATAAAACACAGCGTCATATATGGCTGAATTTCACAGCTGATATTGAATTTGAATGAAAGGTTGCAGTTAGTGGTATTCGATTGGGCTCTCTCAGATCAATTTTTTTCAATCTTTCTCAGATTTCAGAGCACTTTTTCTCAGATTTGCTTCAGATTTACCATACAAGTGCATTTGAGTTTGACAACTGGTGGAGTTTGTTAACATTTTCGGTGATGTTCTTACGTTCGGGATTTATTTGAAAGTTAACTACACGAGTTTTATTTTTAAAATATGCAAAATTGATAAACATGCTTGCATTTCGTTTTTTCCCCATTTCAATAGCATTTTTCCCCATTTTCCCCATCAAGTGAAAAATTCCCCAAAATGGGGAAAAATCCCCACATCTGGCATCGCTGGTTAAGGACAGAAAAAGACATCGGAAACACCACATCAACAAAAAACAAAGAAAAAATGCAAAATAAGCGCTAGCGAAAAACACAATTAAGACTTGAATCGCTTCTCCGGAATCATCCCAGAACCTCAGAGTCATCATCATAATTGTTTAGCACCTTATCTCGTTTATAGTCGCAAAAAGAGGGAGAGAGTTCACTTCACTCCGCTGTGTCATCATGTATAGAGAAGCAGATCCATTGGCTGTTGCCGCATTCGGGCGTAAATGCGAGTCTATCTAGGCGGAATGTGTGTGTTTGCCTTTTTATGTGACGTAGAGAATAAAAATCCGTTTCAGTTCTTTTGTGTTTTGATAACAAAGTGAAAAATGCCTACTCAACTCATACCCACGGTTAATTCGGATTTTCTCAGTCGTGTATATTTTTTTTTTGTGTGCTGCAAACAGTTTAGCTTTCACTTTTGAATAGTTGCGCCCATTGTAAAATTGCTCAAGCGGGATATTCTCTGTTTCTGTGCTGATGGATGCTCCTTTAAATAGGTGACAGACAAACGTTGAATATTAGCAATCTTTTGACTATCCTAATTGGAAGAGGAAGACTGAATCCGATTTTAAGCGCTTCCTTCCTGTTTACACATTTAGAGGGAAAGAGTGACAGTCGGGTGTACAACACGCTCAAAAATTGGCTCTAAAAGAGTGCAATTTTTGCTGAGAAAAATTGGAATAAAATGATAAAAGGTTATTTCTAACCGAGTTTCCTTAAACACCCTGACCAGGCTATTTTTAATCCACTAACTTTGTAGTAGCTATATAAACAGTATCACTTGGTAGTTTTTAACCGCTGGTTTTAAAGTTGGTTGATTTTAAATAAGTGATTTTTCTGCGTGAAACAGAGGAACTATTTCATAACAAAAAAGGAGTGAAGGGGGTTTTCAATTGGGACGGCGTTTGTTTAATCTGGTGATTGCGATTCAGTCACTGATGCCAAGTCAGCATTAAAATAAACGACTGACGTCCAACTGATGAGAACATTTTTTATCAAATTTAGTGCAAATATTGGGCCAATTTTAGTACAGACGCGATATTCATCCAAGGTCGACAGTCAAATAGTTTGGGTCAAAATTTGAGATAACCAATTCGGGAAACAATAAACCAAAATCCATACACATCAAAGAAATGCTAGATCGGCCGAAAACATTGCCGCAGTCGGTGAAAATCGACAGAAGAGCCCGGGGCAGTCAATTCCCCATCATGCACAAGAAGTCAGCCTTTCGCAGACTTCAACTTGTCAGATTCTGCGTCGGGACTTGGGCCGATTACAAGATCCAACTAGATATGAGATTACATTTGCTTGTCGGGAGTGTTACCATATGAACCAAATTAATAATTATTTTTTGATATTGTTTTTTAAAAACAAAAAATAAACAATATTTTTCTGCTAGTATTTCGGTTTTTGGCATATGAAGGTGTATCCAGGCAAGCGTATGATTTTTTTTAATTTATGGTGTGTTTTGTTTCGAAAACGGAAATCAGTTTATAATTAGTTCGAAATGAAATGAAAATCTTACTGCAGTTTGCACTTCTGATCCGCTTAGATTGGAATTCTTAGACAAATGACCGCGGCTTAAGCACGAAATTCCAGAAGAACAAACTGAAGTTTGTCAAAACTACACATTCTACTTTTCATAATAATACTCATAGATGGCGTTCTCACAAGTTGTGTTCGTTGGCATAATCCAGAGAGTGGTCGTTCTGTTACATCTATCAATTTTTGCATTAGAAATAAGATGATGAATTCAAAAGTGGTACGCGTATGACTGTTAGCAGCAGTGCGTTCGGTTTCTCAACCGCATGGTTGTTGTATCTCGGAATACAACCATCATAGCATTCTCTATCTCATTATTGTTTTTTTACCTTTTTTCTTGAAATGTCAAATTAAAATCGAATTTTTTTACTTCTGCTTTTCTAGCCTTCTGAGAGGTTATACTTTTTTCCGTATTCTTAAATTCTTAAATAAATGAATTATAATTACCTAATGTTTAATAGATTTAATTCGCTTTGTTGTTTTTATTTTATCTCAATATCCCAGCTGTATCCATTTTTCGGAAGAAGAACTCAACAATTTTTCATCCCATTGTGACCGCACCACAGCTCTCTCTCTGCACACACCGGAAATATATGTTTGATTGTCAAAATTAAATCGTCACTTCGCATAAATTTCAAGCTACTAATTAAAAAAAACTCGGCGAAAACCGTTGTAATTAGATTTATCTGTAATATTTTGTGATAAAAAAGAAACGTGTTTCCCAATTATTAGTTTTTAAGAAATTTAAATTTATGCAGCCTGCTAGTTTTCATTTTTTAATTATTCCAAGATTTAATTCTGGACATTTGTATTTTATGTTAAAAGAAAAAAAAAACAAACTTTCACCTTTCTGCAGGGAAACTTGTGAAACAAATTATTACGAACAAATTATTTATTATGTATGTATATATTTATGAATGATAAGTTTATATAAAGAATTCGGCAAAAATAATATTCACCTGTTTAACAAAAACATGTCTTTTAGAAATTAATTTAAAGTCTGACCTGCCTTAGTTAGTCTTGCTCGAATGAATAGGATTGACAATTTCCTTATTAAGGTGATTCGGAGGCACGTCGCAAGGGCGATGGCCAGCGATAATAACCTGATCTCAGGGGCTTAATACCCCAATTTAATGTACCACGAGAGTACGCTTCGGTCTAGCTTCATCCCGCCTGAGGCATTTCTCCATGCAGATATGAAAGGATTAGTCCAGAAAAATGATGGTGTGCCGGTATTGTACCACAGCCACCGCGGCGCGAGGGATAAGCGGCTCATCCACGACGGGTACGCCGCCAATGCTCAGGAGCTCCTCCGTTTTAGCACCGCAATTGCGGATCGGGACAGGGTCGATACGTTAAAGCAATTCACCGAATTTTGGTGGCTTGAAGTAGAGGTAAGGGTTGATACGCTCTCCCGGGCCGGTGCGCTACTAACGTAGCATCCTCTCTAGTTTTAGGGTAGATATTAAGTTTTTAGGTTTAGGCTTAGAGTAGGGGATCTTTGGGAGGGGCCGGGCTTGCCAGCATGATAGTGCTGCCGCGACTCGAACGACGCTTATACCCTCGCTCGAGTCTCGGTAGCACTGATGAACCCGTGTGGGCGGCTGTCGGGCGCCCATGGACGCGATTAGGATGGTGACCAATCGATGAGATTGCTCACCACCCTGATTATAGGTAATTTAGATTAAGTAGCTTAGGTAGTTTTAAGTAAAACAAATAATAAAGAGTTCAAGTTTTCTAAAGTTTCTTGGAAATTAAAAAAAAACAAAACAAATCATAGAAATAGACAGATTTAAGGCCGAAAGGCAATAATTTTAAGGATATTGATAAGTTTAGAGCGCTCGCTCAGAGCCAGTAAGCTAGAATAAGATAAATGTTAGTTTTAAATTAGATTTAATCGTTTTTGTCTAGTAAGTTTAAAGAATGATCAAATAAAAATGAATTTAAAATGAAAAATGCACGCGTGCAGCTAATACAACCAGAGTTACCACTTGTACTTCCTATTTAGTACTGTGCTACATATTTGGGGGACTTTTTAACGCCGTTAAAAATCGTTGCCCTAAAGTACTACATTTCTTAAGATCTGTCTAACCATTTTACTTTTTTACGAACAACATTTCGTTTGTTCTCAGTTTTGTCCCTTTTGCTTTTACAACTTAATAAATAGATTTAAAAACTTGGAATCGCTCAAAAGTATGCGCAAATCTTCAACTGAATGCTGCCATTTACGTATGACATGAAGTGTCTGTCACTGGCTATAAGCAGAATTGACAGCTGACAGTCAATTTAAATTTGTTTGTTATTGTTCATTGGTTTCGGATTCGGACTCGGATACTCATAAGCGTATGAAAAGACAATAAATGTATGCTAAATGAACAGGTACTACATTTTGTTTGAAAATGCTACACTTTGCTGGGTAACGTACTACCATAGATATTATAGTCTATAGAAGACTATAATATATTTATATGGTATTATAGTCTATAGTAGACTATAATATCTATGGTACTACATTTGCTAAAGATTTTAGTGGCAACGCTGTATACAACTTCCGCCGAAATTACACTAAACGCGAATCATACTATGGCAACCTCTTCACGTGCACACCCACTTAGCTGTCACTTCCTTTATGCCTAACGAACGGAAAATTGAAATCTCAACATAATTAAGTTTTGTTGTACGCTGTCAGTCTCAGTAGTATACGTACACACACACGCGTATATGCTATACACTCATCATGTGTGTTGTATGTATGATACATTCCCTTGCGACGGATGATTGAAATGAATTCAAAAAGACTCTGCCGACAGCCGTTGGTGGTGGTGTTCCTGTTCCCACCATTGTGTCGTCCCAGCGTTGCCATTGACAAATTTTAAAAAGGGGCCTCCACATAAAATACATACAGAACAGATAGAAAAATAAGCAAAGACTTCTATTTATAACAAAAAGAAAAAAAAAAAATTTATTCATTTCGAAACACTTCATTTCACAAGTTTGCATTCTTTTTCGTTCAATGAAAAATAAAATCTTACTTAAACTGAAAAAGGGGTCATTTTGAAAGTTTTTGAGAAATTTGGGGCCAAGGGTTTTGTGGCTCACATGGCAACGCCGTGTCGTCCTTATAATTCCACATTGTCTCATCATTCGTGCATAATTTGAATCCGTTAACAAACCCGACAGCGATGCCGGTGACAACTACTAAAAACATTATTTCCCATCCGTTTAGAATAATATGAAGAGGCTAATCCTCTTTGTGCATCGCTCATATTAAGGGCTCAAAACGGTGGAAAAACTGTTTTCATTGCATGTTTCTCCTTTGGGAGAATGGCGTGTTGTGAACTGTTCTTGATGAGTGCTCCCGCTCATTGTGTGTGTCATGGATGGCACATTTACACCCCTCCTCCTTCAATATTATTGAGTTAAGTGGAAATCGGTCTGAGCCAATGATAGTTACGTGAACAAATCGAGTTATGGGTAACGCAACACCACTCAAAGAATGTATACGAATGAGGTCTCTACTCGTCAATTTGAAGCAAGGCAAAATGTGTGTCTATTGGATTTGTCTAGACTCTAGACAACTGCAGGGTTTGATTTGTGGCAGACATGGGCACCGTATCCGTTGTGTTTAATTGAATCCAGGAAGCCAATCCCTGCTTTTTTTTTTTTTTTTTCTACGAAAGAAAATCATGATATTTTGGTTGTTCTTTGAACTTCTCTACCTGAACTCGAGGGAAGGTCCTTGAGGGAATACATTACCTTTGCCATATATATATACATTGCGCTTGTTATTTGATATCATATTCTAATGAAATATCGTCTTCCAAAAGGACTGTTTATTCAGGAGAATCATTTAAATGAGCAAATGTAGCAATCTGGCTTTTGGGCGGATTTGCGATGCACACGGACTTGGATATCGTTTTACCGTAGGTTGTTGTTTCTGCTTTGTTGTGGGGTACAGCAACAGTTCAAGCACTCATGGTGGAGGATAGTGAGGAGGCATTTAAGTTGCCACAGGTGGGAAGCTATTTCTATATCTTAGAGGTCCGAGGCGGCACGTTTACATGTTGAAAAGTAAGATCAAAAACAGATGGGCCTTCTAAAGTCTAATCAAAGGTTCTGTTCGTCTTCTTCAGTAGAACATCATTTGAACATATCGGTAATGAACTGCACGACCGGATCTTACCTAGCTTTTTCCAATCACTGTCTGATAGTTTGCTAAGAAATGTAAAGTTTTCTTTAATTTTTTCTACGACTACCCCAAACACATTAAAGACCGAAAAATTTCAACTCAGCAATTTTATGGTGACACTTGCAGGCAGTTCTTATGTTGTACTTAAAATTATTGTTGCAATAAACAGTTTTGTATTAGTAGTTTGCAATGTGGACAATCACCCGCTGACACCCGGAGAATGTATCAAAATCAAGACTTCAACAATGTCGAGCTTGGTATAGAAAGGCTGCCGATAACTTTCTACAGTTTGACTGCCCACTAGTTTCGGACCCCTTGGAATCTAAGCCGTAGCGTTGTCACTTAAGTTCTTCACGGACGATGAAATTTCAGACTTGCAGGGCTAGGATTCTGTGGCAATAATCCAGCTTAAGCAAATTTCTGAGTATCCACTGAAATTGTAGTTAGTGAAAGCAATAGGATTAGTGGTAGATTTATAGCGTTTGCGTTTTCGCACATTTTCAACAATAGCTTAAGCCAACTTAAGGCCACTATTGTTGCCAATTGAGATGGGGTTGACCCTACGCCGGTTGAGGACCGAATAATTGCGATCGGTGAAGTGTGAATGAAGAATGTCAATCCAGGGCAGGTGCAATTCAATTATTACTTCAACTTAAGGGTACGCAATAAGCTAGTTGTTTGTTTTAATAATTCGATACTAAATATTGCTCTCAAATTTAACTATGTATGCATTTGGCTTTTTCTGGTAAATTCCATAGTTAAAAAATCCAATGTAGATCGCCTTCAAATCGGTACAAATAAAGGACCGCTCAATAGTTTCGTTGCCAAGCACCCTTAACGAAGAACGTTCAGAATTGGGAGATAAGGACAAGTCAATCGCTTTTCTTTGATGGTTGGTCATCCTTTAGCCTCTCACTAAACCACGCGCGATCGATATAAACGTACGGTTGGCTGAGATGAAGCTGAGATGAAACGTAAACAATCTGAACAGTCATTTTTAATACACAAATTTAGAGTCGAAACTAAAAATGTTTATTGGTAAGGCCCCGTATGTTTAGCTCCGTCCCATTGAAACAGGTAAAGAAGTTTAAGTAGCTCGGAGTATAGTTCACGAGCGGTGGAAGGATCAATATTTAGATTTCCTGTAGGAATAGTTTGCAGACAGCTATCAAACAAGAACAGAACATCTTGGTGCCAAGGTCAAGTTTTCCGTCTTAAGCTCGGTGTTTGATCCATCGATTACCATACGAAGGCGAATCGCGGTGGATTCGACCCTGGGTCCTCGACCAAAATAGCTGAACAGCCAGCACTACCTGGATGCATAGCTAAATGTTTTCAAGAACTTCGCAGACTAGGTTTTTTTTGGTGGCCGATTCCTCTCCAGCAAAGCAAAACCCAGTCAAGGACGACAATGGTGGATCATTTAACTGTCTGTACGATGACTTAAGTTATTCAGCATCAGCAATCGCATTCGCATTATATGCAACTATATGTAGCTAAGAACCTAGCTGGTGAATTAGTATTTTCAACAACAACAAAATGCCCCGAATCAATTAAAATTGAAATATATTATCCACGCCATAACGCGCTCGCCTTATCCGGTTGCCCAATAAAAACATGAGAACAACATTACGGTCGTAAAGGTGTATCCATTGTCATCGCAGTGAATGCTCTCTCAGTGACCTGAATATACTCTCACCAAAAATCACTCAAGGACCATACGGAAGCCTTCGTCGCATTTCTGTGGGCCACTTCAAAATGTTTGCCGATCTCCTTTCGCGCACCACCACCAAACCAACCGAAACGAAAATTATTTATGAACACCATTAGACAAAGGGACCAACAGTAGGTATAGATATTGCGGCTACACTTGGGATAATTGCTTCAAAACGTGCGTTGTCGTCCTTAAGTCCACTCTCTCACTCGTATACAACGGACAAAAGCAACAAAAGACGAGAGGAAAAAATTATTACTGTTTGAAGAACATAAAGTAAAGGCGACACAAGAAAAAGGCATTATCTTCAGGCTTTGCAGTTAAGGTAAACAATGAAAAGAATGGAGATAAAAATAAAGGACTCTACGGCCGTCGCGTCATGACGTTTACTTACCTGCTTCATTATAGTGTCGCAGTTCGTTTATCGTTCCTCCTATTGCCATTCTCTGTTCTAAATCGAATTGTGTTGTGAAACAGGGGGAGGGAAGACGAAAGGAGCAAAAACAGCTCTCTCCTTACAGAGGTCCTTATAAATTATTTAAGATTAAAGAGCTTCAGGCTGTACGGAAAAAGCGAGTCCGTCTCTGTGGGTGGGTATCCGGACTCACCAAGTAACATCTTTCGTCTCTCTTCTCTATCATAAAATCAGGAGTCAAAGGCACTACAGTAACAAACAGCGCAAGAAAAAGCCCTTTGTCCTGGTACTTTTCTTCTCCGACTTGTGTTACACTTTCTCCCGCATCGCAAGTGTTTTTTTTTTTTTTTTATTGCTTTTTTGTTTGTATTTACTTCCCATTTCATACGGTTGGTCGCGCGACATGGCAGACAATAAAGAATAGAAGGAGGACAGTGGATTTAGAGTGGCAGGATATGCGTCCTAGTTTGATATACTGACTGTGCTCGTATAACAGTTCTAGGATACGCGTCGTTGTCATCCTCCATTCATCGCTTCCATACGTTGTTTATGTGCGCGCCATGAATTGCGTTTTAAATATTTTATGAAACTTTTATTTCGTTTTCCGTATCGTATATTATATTGTGTTTGCTGTGGAGTCTAGTTTCTTTTCGTTCTTTTTTTTTGGTTGGTTTTGTATCCTTCTTCCCATCCACGTAGTGCAGATCGTTGCATCTTTCATTCAGAAGCGCTTTCCACGGTGTATTCGGTGTGTCCTTTTTATAGTCGCAGTCGCACGGTACTGTAGATATATGTTATTGCCTCAGTTGCGGCTGGATTGGGATACACAATCGAACCAAGAATTATGTGTTTCGTGTGTAGAGCTGTAGGAATAATGTTGTGAATGAGGTCTCGCTGTCGTGGAATATTCCTATCCCATTCGTAGGGAAGAGATTGTCGAGTGATGCGGATGCTGCTGCTGTGGGTAAATAACTCTAGCAATTTGCTGAAAAACCATAGAAACTTTTGCAATATCCCATTGAGGGTATGTGAGTGTGTGTGAAATTCAATTTGCCGAGAAATATTTTCTCAGGGCAATTGTTGTTCTTAGTTTTTGGTTTGTTTACAATTGGTCCATCCTATGCGGAAGACGATTTTGCTGTGGATGGATACGTGTGTGTAGTTGGTGCATTCGTTCGAAACTTTTCAACATTCCTTACGGCGAATGATGCCATGTCGTTTTCCATTTCACCCAAAATACTCGTTTTGTGTGGTGAAATTTTAGTTATTACAGCTCCATTGGTAGTTATTTTATTTAAAGACAAATAAGTCGTTAAAAAATAAACCCTATTAAAACGGAAGACATTATTTGAAATACAAATTTATAGGGAAGACAGTCAAGCTGTCATTTAATAAAGTAATCCTTTTGTAAGAAGTTAACTTGGTAGCTAAAATTTTGTATGGACAACTTAAAAGGTACAAACACATTGACATAGCACATTCCAGCACAGGCCTAGTTAGTATCCAGAAATCAGTCATAAAACGTATCCTTTTATCTCACTTTGATAGTCTGTAGTTGCTCCGTGTACCGCACGAGTCACAAGCAGACTCCCATTCAACACCTCCAATAAGTAATGCTTTAACGGGTCACCCATATCGATGGAAATTTTGAATTCCTCTCATATAATTCACACTGTATTCTTTGGGGAATCCTCTCCGCACAAATATTAACATTTTTATGTTTCGTTACCAATTGGGGGTAAAACTCTTGGGCAGTTTTAGATAAAAAAAAAATACAGAAATGTTTCTTAACAGTGCGAGAATGCGTTTTTGATTAATAAGTTTTTCTTTTTTCCTCTCTGCCTTAAAATTGTCTCTCTTCTTTGTTTATTCCGGTAGCTGCTTATAACAGCAACACTTTAACTCCTCCTGGAGCAAAGGGCGACAACCAGGTCCTTCCACCTCGCTCTGTTCTCTCTCTCTGTTTGCAGCTCGATACCTCAGCTGTGTCCACGATCCCAAATCCTGGGACTGAGCTTATGTCACGACAGTTGACCTCCAAGATTTTCTGGGCCGCCAGCGCCATTTTCTCTGTTTGATGTCAACATTCACTTTTGTTTGTCCTGTCCTAAGCCTCAAATTCATTGTTGGAAATCGTTTGCGGCCACCGGATCCTTACGATGTAACGCAGACAACGATTAACAAAAGCTTGAAGCCTGCTCGAGCAAAACTGATTTTACATTGCACTCAAACAATTCCAGACTGGAGAAAGGATTCCAAATGCACTACGAGCTTTATTTAGTCTATTTCTGACGTCCTGGTCCCAAAATGGTTGTCAAATGCGTGACCACCTCTATGGTCGCCTGTCTCAGTATAACCTTCTGTTGATGGTCTCGGCTAATGTGCATAATTTTTGTCTTTTTGGTGTTCATCCTTAGACAGGCCACCTCCCCATTCTTCTGCAGTGAATAACACATTTGGTTAAGGGCACCAATGTTGTTTGCCAGGAAACACATATCATCAGCGTAGTCCAAATGGCTTAGCTTATCGAACGGGTTTCAGTGGATCACAAGTCTCTCGTTTGTACCCACTGCGGCAGTCATAACATCATCATTCGCAAGTAAAAACAAGATCGGTGACCGTACATCTCCTTGTATCACTCCTTGACGCACTTCGAATGGATCGGAAAGCTGTCCACTGTGCAAAACGAGACACCTTGCGTTGTTGCATGACTTTTTCATAAAAGCAACAATTTTTTCAGGGATGCCTCTGATAGCAAGCGATCTCCAGATACAATCACGGTTAACGCGATCGAAGGACGAACATGAGAAAGAGCGGTGATTGGTACTGCGATGATTGTTCAACGATGATTCGCAAGGTGTTAATATGATCGACGCGCGATCGACTACTGCGAAATCGTTTGGTGCCTCTTGAGCGTCGACTCAATCCTGGACTTTATCCTCTCGAGAATTATAGTTGCCATCAGCTTTGGGAAAACGCACAGAACAGGGATACCACGCCAGTTATTTCAATTTTTAAGATCGTCTTCCTTCGGTATCTCGATAATAACTCCGTCCTTCCATTGCCTGTACAAAATCTCCCTGGGAAAGGTTTCATTCTACCAAACGGCCTGAAAAGGGGGAAACAAAATACAGGCCCTACGTCCGGATCGGCTTTCAGGAATTCTGCAGGTATACCGGTGCAGCTTGTTAATTTTTAGAAGCAGTATTGCGGTTCATATTTCTGCACTTGTTGGGGGGTTGATGTCAAAGACCTACGTATGCCCGGCGGTTGGTGATTTGCAATTGTACTCTGGTCATCATTGAGCAATGCACAAAAAAGCTCCTTCCACCTTCACAGTCTTCTAGTGACAATAATAGGTCGCTGTTCGTATCAAGCACAGGGTGGTTGGTGCTCCTTTTTGACCAATAATGTCCTTAGAGATTCTGTACAGCTCCCTCACGTTCCCTCGTCTTGCAGCTTCTTCCGCACACTCCGCCAACTTGTCCAATCTGGCCCTCCTATCACGTCTCACACAGCGCTGCACTGCCTTGTGAGTTGCTCCAAACTCGTTTTGTAGAACCAACTATCTTTGAGCATCAGTTTCATTGTTGAATCTAATTTTGATTACTCTGCGATGTGTAATTTTCTCCCAGGTATCTTGGGATATCCAGAGATCTCTATCCCTTGATAGCCTCGGCACCGTTTCAGATCCAGCTACCATAAAAATCATCTTCACTTTATCCCATATCGCCTCAATGGGAACTTTGAAGTCGACATCCGCATTTGACGCTTTGTCGTTTAGGGTCTGTACTCAAATAATTCCAAATCAATGCAAAGAGTAAGGGAGTACATACGGGAGCCTATAAAATTAATGCCATCCACCAGATTTGATCTCAAATCTACCCATATTTATTTGTTGTTCATTTATTTCGAAAAATATCAGAAACGATTGTCAGAAGCAATGTATTTCGTTTTCTCTGTTGGTGCGGAACGACGGGGAAGTTTGAGATCTTCATTCTGCAATGCAATAAACACCTACAAAGTTTTTCTGCACGAATGGGCACATGACTTATGAAACACCTTGACGTGTAGCGCGGTGGATAAAATTTGAAAGCAGGTCTCAGGACTTATTGTGCTTACAGATTGCTTTCGTCACGTCTCATTTGTTCTCACTTACTATGCATACTCCGCAAACAAAGCTGCACATCTAGACTGAACATATGTAATAAAATTGCAAGAGTTTGCATGTGGATTTGTTCTACACACATCCCTTCGAATTGCATATGCCGAATCCGTAAGAATTTCTTTCTCGGTAAATACATAAGGCGCAACTTGAGGCAACATTTGCATAAATTTCATCAGAATCGGTCAACCGTCCTCGTCAGTTAAGAACGTCAGCTAATAGGCACTTCGAATTCGTTAAAGCCCCGTTCTGTCGGATATACCACCCTCGTCTACCCCAAACCACAGCCACGAGCTGCATCTTGCCAACTGCTCAGAACCTTCCACCGATAGACAAATATTCAGAAAATGTACAAAGAGTAGCACTTCAAAGAGATAGTCCACGTCGACTTGCAAAAGAGAAACTCCCATCTCTGACATGTTCAATGAGATAGCTTTACTGAAAGGAATCTTTCTGCGTTGTTTCTCTCAATAGAACATTATTGCGTCCCCTCTAAACGTGCAGCATAAAGGTCAGATGTCAACAAATGTCTAAAAATACATTCGACACATAACAGAATAACAGAGTAGGTATATACACAGCTACCACGTGAATAGTCTGCTATAGCAATTATATCATCGCTGTTAAAAATGCTATCCATGCAACAGTGCTCCAACATCCCTTCGGTACCTATATCAAACTAGGACTTATTGAGCTCAATCTATACTCGAAACTATTATTAGTTTGGAAAACAAAATAAAATCAACCTTTTTTGCACAGATATTCGATATATACTTGTCGGGGTGTAGAACTTTGAGGCAGCAGGCACACATCGACTAACCGCTTACATGACACCGCCTCCCCCGGGTTTCGAATGAATGGTTCTGTGCTCCCGAACTGAGATCCCCAAAACCATCGTCGCTGGAATACAACAAAGGTTTTGTTGACTTGTAATCGATTTTAATTAAATTTTCTGGGGCGTACTAATGGAATGGCATATGCGCTTGGTTGCATTCACAATTGTGTTGGGTGTAGAAATAATAAAAAAAAAAAAACACACACACACCCACCGTCCACAACAATTCCATAAATGCAGGGAAGAACCTCAAGTTCCTGGGCTTTCAGTTTATTTAGCTTAATCGATAGGTGATGGTGCGAGTGGAGGATAGAATGAGTTACCTATTTATATCGAAATCCATTCTTCGAGGAAAATGAGTTTTAAATCGAGTTAACCTAGTGACATACAAAAAAGATTGATGTGGAGAGCTGTTCTTTGTTTTATTGAAACAATGCGCAACTGCTGTCATCTGTTGTTTGCTTGTACAGTGGGAATTGCAATAAGTGCTTAAAATATTGAGTACTAGCATTGGTTGATATTCGGTAAAAAAAAAAAATGGCTTGGATTTCATTCTGTGGTGATCACTGAATGCCATTGGTCTAGGTCGAGTCTTTGGCATACGAAAGTTCATGCAATAGGCTGCTTTACTCTTAAAAACACCCCAACACATCAATAACTATTTGGAATCCATATTGGAGAGGTGTTTCTAGTTTCAATTTTCTTCTTATAAAAACTCGGGATGCGAAATTATTTAAATAATTATACCCCCAGGTTCGAGAAGACAAGGAATACCGAACATCCGTTTCAAAGACCTGCGAAGGCTGCAGTGTCTCAGGCAGAGACTCTCCACGGGTCGGGAGCTCGTTAAGTAAGTATACACAAATGCGTCACGCTACCATGAGTGAATCACCTGCCATGAAATAGATTCAAGTTGATAATACAGCTTATAGTCATGGACTTCATCAGATTGTGCATATGATAGGTGACTTATTGCAGAATCGACTATTACTTCGGTTACTCAATATATATCTTCTGCGGAAAATTTCTAAAAGAGCCGAATCGAATGTTAAACTCCGTTTACAAATATACACATTTATACATCTTGCTTGCCGTTCTCCACTCCTCTATTCAGCAGGCTGGAATACAGCGTTCAACCATCCTTAACCATTATCTCGAGTGTTGTTGTTGTTGTCTATTTTCGTTCTACAGGAACAACAACACCAGCTAACAACATCACCAACAACAACAAAAACTGTAACAGCAACAACAACTAGTCGCCACCTACCCACAACAATAACAACAACAACAACAACAACACTAATAATAATAATATCAGCAACAACAACAACAAAAAAACTGTAACAGCAACTAGTTTCCACCTAACCACAACAATAAAAACAACGACAACACCAACACCAACAACAACAACAACAACAACAACAACAACAACAACAACAACACCACCAACAACAACAACAACAACAATAATAATAATAACAGCAACAGCAGCTGGTCGCCTTAAATGCATAACAACTACAACAATAACAGCACACATAATTGGTTGCAGAGATTCCAATTCCCCACTTCTATCTGGCAAGGAATAACCTTTTCAAGTGCTTCAAATATTATTTTTATTCGCCTTTACAATTCACACTGACTAATTCTGTGAGCACCCAAAGCAAGAACCACGCATCGAAGTAGATCTTCATATCGCATTCCTCTGCAGACCATTATATAGTACGATGTATTGACTTAGATCCCAAATAGGTTTAGTTACGCAGCTAAAAAAAAACGATTAAATCTAATTTAAAACTAACGTTTATCTTATTCCAGCTTACTGGCTCTCAGCGAGCGCTCTAAACTTATCATTATCCTTAAAATGATTGCCTTTCGGCCTTTAGTGACAATAAATGTTAACAAACTGTGCACATTGGTGTCTTGTTTCTTTAAGGGCAACCCTGACCAGTGAACTACTTGATATGTATCTCCCTATAAGCACTGTCAATTAAGTCAATTAAGAGAAACAAGTTCAAGGGCATTTTTTGCAGCCTTCCATTCTGTTTTCGACTCACAAAAAAAAAAAAAAACACCAAAGAAAAACACCAGAATCACTCCAGCAAAAGTGTAAACACTTTTTATGCTGGCTGACTTTGTTTTTATAACCAGAACAAATTTTATTTTCACGTCTATGCTTGGGGTAATTTGGATACAGATATATGAAAAGGAATCACACAATACCTGGGCTGGTTTTGTGTCCTTGCCCCGTTAAGGGTTGTTTCGATCTTGTATCTCTTGTTTTTTTGAACAGCACTTTATAAGCCGTATATAACCTCCAGTGTGCTTGCTCATAAATATGTACTTCCAGGAGAAGATTCATTGACTATTTGTGTCACATATAAATCAAAATATGCAGCGAACCGAAATGGCAAAGTTGTGTTTTTGTGTGGCATTGTCATTGTCCATCTTTCTATTGGATATGATTGAGTTGTGACGGATGAAAAGCAGTGCAAAAGGACACTATTCCACAACGTCGCGTCGCAGCGTAATATATTTAACTGAGAATAATAAATAAATAAAATCGCCGGATCTAATTGGTCAATAACAAATAAATGCGCCATATTTTCAGATGAACGTTTGTGCTTTTCGTTTTCGACAGCAGCGATTAATGGACTAGAATGGGGGTTTTGTATTGCGTCGGGTGGGTAATTTCTGTATAGATAAAAAATTCATTTATGGCCACACACATTTTGAGTGCAGACAAATCCTTTTTGAAAATGCACACGAAAAAGTTTCGACCCGCAACAAGTATAAGTAGTTGACAAGGCTTTCAGTGAGTTGGAGTGTGTTTCATATGCATAGCTGCCCCCGACCAATCCAATTTAAATTTAACAATTCCATTTATTTGTGCAAACACAACATGGATGTGTCATTTTGAAGTAACGAAAAATCGAAAAAAAAACAACACGATTTCGATTACCACTTAAAAGTACTGGAAAACGTTTGCACCCAAAAATGGCGTTACCCAAAATCTACCATAGCAACTGAAAGCAATCTTTGTGCCGTTGATCTGTGCAGTTCCAACGCTGTGGTAATATCCTGGCAATGGGGCCCCCCTGCTCAGGCAATCAATTTTTTAATAACAATCGATTTTGAAGAGAAATGAGAGAAAATGTGTTTGTGTTTGCTTTGGGATTTATTTCCGTTTCGAGGAGCTGTTCAAAGTTTAAATTATTTAGCAGTTTTGCTGAACGGCAGGGCCTATTGATCGTTCTCCTGTGACTGTGTGTGTGTGTACTGTAATGGGCTAAAGGCATTGGCCAGCCTACAGCCAGTTTGACGTACATAAGCACTCGCATAAGCGGTAAACAAACTCTTGTATAATTCCATATCTGTGAACGTGTTGGGGGTTGGCATCCCCAAATTCGGTTGGTTGTTGTTTTTGCTTTATTGTTGTGCTTTTGTTTGAAAGTTTAATTGTTTGCCCTACCCGGAAGTTCCTTTCAATTTTTCTGACGGATATGGTGCACACAAAAGATACAATCTTATACATACGCTTGATGGCCTGACAATGCATGAGATGGAAGATGAATGAAATTATTTTCTTTAATGTTAGTTTTGTGTGCAGAAACGAGGCTCTTATACCCTTTGGCAAGTCATCGTGTCGTAATTGCGGAGCAAACAGGAACAAATAAAAGTTTATAATGGAGGGAGGGTGAAACTTTTTCCTATAAGAAGTTCAGTTTTTGTTTTTAAAGAACATTTGCGGGGATTATGCCAGCTGAGTATGTGTGCCCTGCAATTTAACATGGGACTAGGTTTTTCCCATAGAAATCAGAAGTAATTGTATTTTCTAAGTGATGATGATGTTGGCAATATATGAACATTTGCATCGAAAGGGGCGTTTGAAATGTGTTAAGATTTTCAGGAACTGTTGCTCCTGGAGTGACATCCTTCAATTTGCCAAAAGGTAAGTAGATCTCGTACAGATACCTGTAGCTCTAAGGCGTCTTAGGAAATCACGTTAAAAAGTTATCCAACAATTTGTACAAAAACGAAAAAAACGGCCAAGTGCGAGTAACTCGCGCACCGAAGCTTCCGTACTCCTTTAGAGTTGGAAAATGCGAAGATTTTTTGCAGATGAGGTAAACTGCACGCTTTTGGGACAAAACAATAGGTGGTTATGAGAATGAGTATCCATTGGAAAGTTCAAATGGAAGGAAAACGATTAAGAGAACACGGTTCAATGAATGGAGAATGACCGAGGGCACAAACAATAGTGCTAGTCAGCGTTCCCTCCCGTGCTGCAATTGTAGTGTTTTGAGCACATTTTTGCAAACTGAGTACATTACTACTTTGGACCCACCGCGTACTACTTTTTATAAATTCATATCAATAACTCATTTCTTATTTTTCCAAAATTGTAACAACAGACTTAAGGCTCCGTCAAACAGAACGCGTTTTTAACGCCGCGGTGAGATTATTTGAACGCGACGTTCAAACGGAATTGAATTGGAAGAAGAATTAATATTTTGTTTACTGCAGCGCCACGTTATTCGCGAGAGAGACAAAAAGTGTAATGAAGTCCGAGAATACCACCGGTTATGTCAACAAATATGCTTGTCCTCATTCAATTCTTCTGAAATTGTCTCCCATATTTCTCCATTTATAACAAAATTTTTCTGCATATCACATCCTTTATTGTATAGACATGGGTAATTTCGTGCACATTTTTACTACAGTTTCAAAATCCTTTCCAACCTACCGCGTCAATGAAATCAATCTGCAATTCTTCACAACACCGCGTTTTAACGGCCCGGTAAATTTGACGCGACGCTAATGCCCTCTATGTGACAGGGGATATGTATTGCAGTATTTTACAAATGTCAAACGCGGCGGTGAAACTCTATTTGACGGAGCTTTGAACTATAAAATGAATGTTCGAATTCAAATTCTCGCCCAGGATACTCATCTGGGGTGGGATTCTGTAAGATGAAAACGTTCGATCGTTTTCGTTTGCACGAACGGTTTGCTTCATGTAGCTACAAAAACGAAAGGAATTTTCGATTGCTCGAAAGCAAAAAAGCAAAAGCCTTTTCGTTTACGTTTTCGTTTATTTTGCTTCATGTAACTCCAAAACCGAATAACATTTTCGTTCCGTGCGAAAAGAAAAAAACGACAGCTTATTCATTGACGTTTCTCATTTTCTTTGATTGCTAAATTGGTGGTTGTCTCAATTATTCCATACATAATATGCTGGCGAATTATTTGTTAATAGCAAGTGATTAAAATCCAGGATAAATCCGAAAAAAAAACTTCGGAATTATTCCAATATGTATTGAATTATAAGTTTATATGTTGTTAATTTTTTATTTAGTTTTCTTCAACGTTTTCACAGAGCACTTTGTCGAAAATACTACACTTAACTCTTATTGTAATGGAAAACGTTTTGGTACTCAATGGAAAAAATGGCCATCAGAACTGGAAGAAAATATTACTAAGAGTTACTTTCTCCAAAAATTTAAAATTCCCGGCGGTAAGTGACAGCTTCTCAATTGTTATAAAGGGATACTCAATCATTATTTTTTGCTGTCTTGGTGTTGGTGTTGACGTCCTTTAAATATGCAATTAATCCAAATAAAGAGTATGTGTGTCGGTTATTATTTTTTGTACTTACATTATTATTAACAATGTTGACCTTATTTATTTAAACCAAAATTCAAATATTTTGGAGCTGTCAGCTGTTGGCTGTCATATGCTCATTATGACACATTCAGCTTCTCAAACTTAAATTTGTTTGTCACACTGTTTCTTAAACTCATGCGAAAGAGAAAAAGGAAACGAAAAGAGTTACATGAAGCAAATTTTCGCTTTCGCGTGATTTCTTTCGATTTTTGAAATGCGAAAGTGATTTTCGTTTCGTTTTTTACAGGATTCCACCCCTGTTTCTCAATTGATTTCCTGAACAACCGTGAAATGAAATCTCAGACTGAAGATTTGTAAAAAACAAATTTTTATTATATTTTTTAATGTTAAATAATGAAATAACTGTGGAATATACAGCTTTTTGTTTTACGTTTATTTTTATATGTTCAACTACATAACGTTAAATTATTTTTTTTAGTTTTGATATAGATAAACCTTTATAGGTTTAATTTTGCTTAATTTTTTGTGGATGAACTGAAATAATTTATGTTGAACTATATTTTTTTAATGAATGAAAAATATATCCGGAAAAATACCAAATATTTGGAAATGTATAGTATTATGTATCGTGTATAAAAATTGTTCTAAATACCATAAACCCGTTTTAGGTAGTTAATTGCGTACTATACCTTCAGACACATTTGAGTACCATTTTCTACCGCAATGAGAACTTTGCCTAACGACAGGGGCGGGAACGGTGCAGGTTCAATATTCATTGCAAATTCGAATCGGAATCGATTAAGATTCATTCAATAACGGATGAAAAATAGTTAAAAGGAGCGTATTTTATATAGTGATTGACAATTTTGTGAAAATATCTTTTAAAATATTAACTTTTCCGAAAAATAGTTTTCGGGCATGACCTTCAAAAAAGGATGATATCCATGTTTTGTCACTATATTATTTTTCCAGAAATAAACAGCTTTTTGTGCGAATGAAAATATTTATTTTCACCAAATTATTAATTACTCTAAAACCAGTAGCATTGTTTTATGCCGTTTAACTAAATGTTATACCGAAAGGTGTGTGCAAATTTCAGCCTTCTACCACCTAGGTACAAAACTGGTCTAGTGGTTTCGGACAGACGGACAAAAGTGAAACTAATAAGGTTCCGTTTTTTCCGAAACTTAAAAAAGGAACGAAAGGAACGAAAAGCGTTGTGGATTTTCAGGAACTTCCGTGCATTGTGCTTTTAATTTGTCAGAAAAAGTGTACATGCCCTTGTAGGGCTAAGGCCTCCAAAGAAGACTGCGATGCGTTAAGAAGCTCTCCGGCAAATGACAACAAAAGACCTAATAGAAGAAGCAAAAGCGTTTTGAAGATCCGCTTACATAGAATATTGAAAGTACGCCCTATATCACGGTGCCCCGGAAGATCCCTTCCACAAACCCCACTATATCAAGACACCTCATGATAGTGGATGAGAAGTGGATCTATTCAAATAAGATGTAAGCTGAAAGCTTCTTAACAACTCACAAGCAAATTTGCAACCTCACAGATTTCTTCACAATCGCAATCGCTGGGCTTTGAGTGGCTTTTAGCCTTTCAAGTCCCCAGGACCTAATGGCACACAATGAAAATGTAGGCTTCTGGAATAAAATTACGAGTCTTCTTCAAAAAAGACGAAGCTTTAAAAAAGGGTTGTTAGATTCCCCTTATTCCGCAAGAAGAAAATGTCCACCTTTCTGAATAAGCCACGAACTGGCAAAGCTACTCTCAAGTCGTGTGGGCCTATAAGTTCTGCTGGTGAATTTTAAGTTGTTTGTCTCTTGAAGTGTTGGGCACTTTCGATCACTCGCCTTTAAGTCAGACGACTGACATATACTTCAGTTTGCGCTGTGATACTCGATAATTTGTCTTATGCCTTTGGTATTTTGACAGATTTTCGACGTCGTTTTATTGTTAAAACCTTGCTTAACTCGAAGAAAGTAGGAAACAATGCAGGTTCAATGCACTTTCATTAGTTGTTACTGCCTTGCCTTGTTTTCTTGAAGCTTGAACTACGCATATTTCTGAAAATATTAGTAAAAAATTGCTTAAATGCGACCAGTAAATGACAATAATCATAGTCAAAAATTGAAAAGTCTTATTATGGAAAAGCAATAAAAGAAGAAAGAACTTAATAAAACAGACAACATTTTTCAAAACCTTAATTAAAGTTACTAAAAAGATTTTCTGTTATTAAAAATGGCACTTGTTTCTGCAAAAAAAACTCTTAACCTATTTTCGAGATGCGATGGCTGTTTTTTAACTACGAGTTCGAGGCATTCTCTTGAAAATTTAGTAGACAGACTGACTCAGTTTTGAATGGTTTTCGAAGTAGGTCTTGAGAGCAAATTCCCAGAAGCCGGCATAGAGTAGTGGGAAAAAAAACATCTTTAAAAATGCCAACTAAAAAGTATAGCATTAAAATGTCTGTTCACTGACGCGCTTCCCCTTAAAAACACATCATACCCTTTTGTACTTTCGTCCAGAGTCTGAAGTTTCTATAGTCGAAAAGATTTCACTTGTGTACACCGACTTACTTGTGAATGTGCCAACATTGTAGTCCGAGTGCCAGAAAAGCAATCTTTTCTAAGTAGCCCAAAGATTGTATCCTCCTCCTGTGTCGACAAAATCTGACGGATGTTTGTTATTCTTAGTTTTAACATGCGACTCCATCAATCACAACGAGGTGGCGAGAATCAGTCTTCCCTGCGATTTTGTATCACCATAAATAATGCTGGCAATTGCCAAGTTACGTCCTATGTGTGTGTTTTTTTTTTTTTTTGCAAATAGGTCCACTATCTGTAGACAACATCTTATTTACTTAGAATGTGCTTTAATTTTCTGTATCCTTGCTAAAAACAAAAATGTACCAAGACTTTCTGAAGTTGGCCTCTTCGGAAGTATAGTGATGAGTTTATTGTTGACGAAGCAACAAAAAAAGATAACAAAAAAACAAAGAATAACAGCACCACCGTTGTCATAGGAAGGACACACATAAATCAAAGTTAATTAAAGTTGTGGGCGGTTCAAATTCATTATGCAGAAAGTTTAGCTGTGTTTCGCTGGCAGGTGTTCGTCGTAAAATCCTTATCAAATTGAATGCTAATTTGATGACCTTTGGTTTGGATAGAGGTATAAACTTCTGACACTAAGAAGTAAAAATAGTTTGGGGGGTTTTTTTTTTCTTCTCGGTTTTGGTAAATTGCCTCGGAGAATAAAAGATGGTCAATGGACATGGTATAGGGACATGCGAATTCAAATTTGTTTTTAGATAACTTACACCGATGGAGTGGAAAGTCGTAACTCGGAACTTACCTGGAAAGAGAGGAAAAATGGAAATTAATTTAAGTAGGGATACAAACAAAAATATATTTTGTAAATGGTTAGCTTGAAAACCTTAAATAAAGGATTTTCTTTAATAGATAATTCGCTCTGTAGCTTGCCCCAAATTTCTTAAAATTTCTACAATTTTAATATAGTGGACGCCAGTACTAAACGCTACTCTATTAGTCGCTATACAATTTAAATTCGTGTGGAATCGGTTTACAAGACTATTATATTTTTAACTGGGAGAACTTATAGTCTTAAGATTTAATGCATAATTTGTTTTATTAATTTGAGGCCTTGTGGTCACAGAATTCACAAAAATTCGGCGGTATTTGTAATTTTAAAATCGCAATAAAGTCATAAAGCCCAAAAAAAAGAAGGCTTTTAACATCTTTGCGGCAACGACCCTTCCAAAGGCCCCAACCTCAAGTCGTCAGACGATGTTTTCTGTGACCGCAAATTCTCCGATTAACAATAACATTTGATCTTCCTGTTTAACCACTAGGACTCCACAACGCTCATAGGCTCTTAGTCTATTATGAATTGCTGATAATAATTTGGGAAACAATTATGAATAAAAATGGTGGAAGATGAAACTGATTAAGATCCTCAGTAGAGTTTGAGTCTAAAATTGTTAGCGAAACTGTATCAAAATTCCGAGTAAAAAAAGGACATCTTACAGAAAAAAAGTAAGCTTTGGCCTTTGTGGGGGACTGTAAAATGATGAATTCTCAAAAAGTCAAAATTCATGCTTAATATTAACTTGGTAGCAGCTTGTGACATTATTTTTTCAAGCGAGTTCTGCAACGTCATGTTTCTACTTCAAGTTTCATTATCAAGTTCATTTTGCAGCTGACAAGAGAGAATTACTTACCAAAGTAGGTTCCTACGTTACAGGATAAATATTTGACAACAAAAGCCTCAATTGTTTTTTAACTTTCTCGATTACGTAGAAGGTAAGAGGAAGATATTGTTTTCGAACAAAACGTGGAGCTCGGGGTGTTAATCAATTCTGACATTACGATTATAGAGGAACTCAAAAAAGTGGGTCGCAAAATTCTGTCCGTCTGTCCGTATGCTCCTGAGGCGTACAGCCTAAACGGTTGCCCGAATTTTGTTCAAACTTTGGATTTGCAGGTTGTGGGCCTACAGTTCGGGGCCTTTTTTTTCAGGGTAGTCTCAATACTTCGCATATCGGAAAATGTTCATACCAGTTTGATTTGTTCGAAAACGGCTCTAACAATTTCAACCAAAATTGATATTTGCATTTAAGTAGGTGAGGTTAACATGACTGCGTACTCAGGTGAAAAATCGAATAACGGTACTTTTGAAACTTGAACATATCTCGAATACGGTTCATACGATTGTAACAAAAATTGATTTTTAAGGTAATACTTAATAACAAACTCGGTTTTTTCTAAATATCACAATGGATTTTTGACAAAAGCCGTTTTTAAAAAAAAAAGGTACCTAAAAACGGCTATAACGATTTTGATTTTTTGACCAAAACGCCAGCTTAGAGTAAAGTTGGTGTTTTCAAGATTAATGCGTCCTTAAATTTGAACTCGAATCACGCTAATTTTACAAACAGCTCATATCTCGAAAGCCCCATTTTCGATTGGGATAAAGCTTTAAAAACCAAGTAATTCTTACACCTTGGAAAATATCGCATACTAAATTCTAAGCTACAGAGTTAAGTAATAGTATTTCTCAAACTTATAACTCTTTAAATAGAACTGGCGAAAATTGCCTGTTATTGAGAGCTAAAACTCATTAATATTTGACAGCAAATGAATAACCTAAGAGTAAATTTTATTTTACATTCTTTTATTAATTTATTTTATGTGCTTTTTACCTTCCTTCCAATTGGCTCAACTAAACTCTTGATGAACGAGAAAATTTCGTGCGACCCAGTCGTGCACTTTATTTCCATGTGTCTAGCAAAATTTCAGTCACAACTGGTGTTTAGCTGACTATTTTCTTCTTCCTGTTTCCTCTTCTTCAATTTTTTTGCAACGAGAATTATACTTCCTTGTACGTTTTTCGTTTTAACATTCTTCAGGCCGAACCTCTCGAATTCTACCATAAATTGCTGTCGAAGTGGTTGCCCAACTAATTGACCCGTCTGACTTGATGACATCATCATCATATCCACAGCTTACCGTCTACTTTCGTTTAACTTGGCTTTTGTCAACTGTTGAATCCTTTTTTATTTCTCCTAATGAATTGCAAATATTAAAAAGTTAAGCTTAAAAGTTGTTGAAAAAAAAGCCCTCTGAATCCATTTCCCCTAAAACTACCACTGAACTTCAGCCAAACCCTCCACACATACTCACTCCGTACCTAACATGAAAATACAACCAAAACCAACTGAAATTCTCGTCACAACTGCAGCATTTACCTATATACGTTAACTTATTCCAAGTTTCAACTTATTCAGTCGATTACAATTATAATAAAAGGACGAAAAAAAATCCACAAGAATGATAACAAAAAAAATCACAGTTTCCTCCTAAGGGTTTCCGCATTGAATGTTTGAATGGATTTTTTTTATTTAAAATAATTTGTCACAGTTGGAGAAAAAATTGAAAACAAGATTAAAAAGAAAATCCCACTTCAATTCAGCATGGCTGTAAAGAAGGGGGGAAAAAAGATGAGACCCACGAAGAAGGAGCCCGGTAAAGTATAAAGAATTTATATTCAAATGTCGTCGATGTCGTTTTGGATTTCTTAAGTATTTTTTGAGTATGTTTGCAAAGGTACTTCGTCTCGGCGTCACCCTGTTCTGAAGCAGCGCACATCCAGCCATACATGTGCCTGTCCAAATTGGGCAGTGATGAATGATGATAGATCGGCGAACTTTCTCAAAAAGAAGAAACACAAATCGATTCCGCCCTTTTGCCACCCTCCATTGGTCTGGTTTCTTTTGACAATGTATGCGAAGGTATGGAGGTACCTTGGAAACTGTATAAAGGATTGACTTATCTCGTATCTCTTTTTCTATTTGCTTCCTGTTTTATTATATATATATATATATATATATATATGTAGACTCTTATTGCATGGAGAAATTTCATTAGGGAACTTTCTTGGTTCGGCATTTCGTCTGGCCGGTGTTGTTGGAAGTGCTTTCCAATGATCGAAATTGTATTCTTCGTGGAAATGTTTCAAAAGGATGTGCATTGCGGCACCAGCATTGCTCACAGAGGGATGGCAATTATTTGCCATTCTGTTGGCAACGATACGAGTAGTCGAGGCTTTTGTAAGGGATGTGCGGAAAAACCCGCGCGGAAATGGATTCCTTTGCCAAAAAAAAGACAATGCTACTCATCTTGTAGCCTGCAGTCTGCCGAGCATTGATGACTTTTTAATTCTGTTTCCAATTCTCTCTCTCTCTCTCTTGGTGGAAGAAAATTAGAAAAACTTCTGGCAACGTTGATGAGAGTTTGATGCGGTGCACTCTAGTGGAACGTGCACATGGTTTGGGTTTCGTTCGCAGGGTTTATGGTGTTTATTTGATTTCGAACGAGTTTACCATCGCATTAGACTCGGTTGGGATTGCAGCAGGTCTAAATATGCATGCAGTCTGTTGGAATCAACGTTGCAGGAGATGGTTGGTTCTTCGGATTGGACCAAATATATGACGCTACAGCAATACACTGAAAAAAAAGACATCGTCATATTGAAGAATGGCGTTCATCAACATGATATTCATTGATATGACGTACTTTTCACCAATATGATGAACAAATTCATTAAAACTTTTTGACAATTGATGAACCGTTTTTCAATATGAAGAAAGTGCTATTCATCAATTTTTTTTGACAGGATTCTGATAAGAATTTGGCGTATTTTCTTATGAACTAAGTTCATAATTTCATCAAAACATTTAATCGATATGACGAAAACACTTATTTTGATGAATTAAGTTATTTGATCATTCAGTTGATGATTTATCCGTCTTATTGATGAATGGAATCATCATATTCAAGTACGATTGCCAAGTTTTAAATTTTCATCATATTGAGAACGGCGTTCATCGTATTGATGACGGCTTTCATTATATTGATGACCACGTTCATCAAAAACGAGAATAAAATTTGTATTAAGGAGAATGTTGATGCAAGCGTTCATCTTATAGATAAACTGGTTCGTTATGTTGATGAAACAAATTAAATTCACCGTTATATTCATCATATAAACAAAGTTGATGAAGGATGAATTCCTTATTTTGTTCATCATATTGATGAAATCCGTTTCATCATATCAATGAAAAAGTTCACTGGACTAATATTGATGAATTTTTCATTATATTGATGAGCAAAGTTGATGAATGATGAAGTCCTTTTTTTGTTCATCATATTGATGAAATCCGTTTCATCAATCAATGAAAAAGTTCACTGGACTAAAATTGATGAATTTTTCGTAATATTGATGAACTTTTTCATGCGTATGAAAGAAAAGGTACATTCTTTCAGAGTAGGAGACATTTGGTGCGGTTAGGTAAGATATTAAAGGATAGGCGCAGCATAATTTGTGTCCTTCTAAGGGGGCTGAGTATTATTTGTTAAATTATTTCTAACTCATCGAGACCTTAGAAACGTACAACTATTGCCCATTTAAGTATTCTTAACTCAGAAATGGATTTTGCTCAGAGGTGGGAAATGGGCTCATCAACAGACTAACCTCTAGAAAAAGGATTCCCAAACGATTGAGTTAAAAAAAAATTGAGTCAAAATAAAGAGACTTGTCAGACCATTACCATTTCATCTTCTGTTTCGAAGTAGGATCCCTTCTGTTATAATGCCACTTTGTAGTTATTGACACTGATGAACGTGCCACCCATATCCATCGCCCCACAATTGACATTCGCCGCAGTTGCAACCACATTCACAAACCCACAACCGTCGAAGAGATTTAAAAAAAAACTATGCCAGGTGTCTATACTCGATACCCTTTTCATCAGCATAAAAGATGAAACTCAACCCCATCAACTGATTATCTCCTTCTTTTGTTAACTATCGTTCACTGATGTAGATGAAGACATCCTAGACGCAGAAAATTACCCTTTTTTCACGTTTATACGGTAAACCTTACGTGCCAGAGATTTTGTGTCTGCAGGTGAACAACAAAAAGCCGAAAAAAAAATGTTTCCCAAGCGAAGCAAGGGAAGCAGCTTTCGCACCAAAAGTTGATAGAGCCTTCCATCATCCGCCATATATATTATACACACACACACACACATTTCGGGCGTAAAGATTAGATTGAGTTGTTCGAGAGTGTATCAGCAGGTGTAAGAAAATAGTGGCGGTGCTCTAGGAAAAGGGAAATAAGTACCAGATTTACATTATGATATTAATGTGTGGAAAAAAAAGGAATCGCCTCTCCGCTTTAAGGCATGTGTTTCAAAGGCAAGGCCCGTAATCCTTTTGAATGAACAAGGAAGTAAATGGCTTTGGGTAGTAAGCTTTTTCTGTTTTTATGATTGGTTTGGTGTTGATGGCTTGAGTTGTGAAAAGATTGTAATTTTGGATTTATTCGGTTCAAGGATTTCCTCATCTCCTTACAAAAGTGTTGAACTGAAATTGTAGGCGATATGTGGAGGTGACTTTGACAAGAAAAGGGACTGGATTTGTTGCTAACCGTACAAGCGTACATACAAGCATTAGGAGTATTGAGATGGAACCCGGTGGTGGCGATACTTATCACAGATCCTGATGATGTGCGTGCATCGTAGAGGGTGTCCTTTTCTGTGAATCGATGATGAGATTGTATCAGATATACTTTCTAAAGTTTCCACCTTGGGGATAAGTTGGTGTAAGCCCTCCAACAAGTCCCATTCCGATGCTTTAAATACTTTGATCCGGCAGCCTTGTTGGACTTAGGTTTAGATATTGGAAAGTCTTGTTAAAATAGCTTTACTGATAGTCATGTCCCCCGAAAAAGAATTGAATTTAATGTCAGTGAAAGTTGTAGGTTCGCCTCTGTGGGTTACTTTACGAATAAATGGAGTTCCCCTATTAAAAATGAACATACACAAAGAAAAATCGGCCAACAATCGGTTAAAAAATTCTAAGTTATACTGTTGATACAGCTTCTATAGAGTTAGTGGATTAAAAATAGTCGATTTATCAATTTTACCTCCAAATTTTCTCAGCTGTAAAAACAAAATAAAACTGTTTGGTTGAGATTAATCTAGAAACTTGTTTAATGTCTACTGATAAAATGTGTTTTTTCTTAACCTTTATATCTCGTTGGTTTTCAACAACGATTAATTGTTTTTTTTTTTTTTAACAGAGATTTAGTTAATTTCAGGCCATTTTTTTAACCAATTTTCAGCGTGGAGATATACATTGCTTTTGCAATTTTGGAGAGCCTTTTGTTGCCGTAAATAGATCCTTATTTTATTACATCACCACTGAAACTACCGGGGTCTATTACACAACATGACAAGTCGACAAATCTACACTCACTTGTCCAACTAGGCTTGTCCGACAAGCCTTCTGTAACAGAAGGTAAGTGAAGATGGCAAAAATCACGGAGGACAAAAAATGCAGTGTTCACTGATTCTTAGTTTTGTGTTACACAAGTCTTTACAAGTTGTCGAAATTCACTCGTCCTACAACTTTTTGTTTATAGGCCCCAGGTACAGATTTCATTGAAATTAATTGAGATATAGTTAAGACTAGAAGAAGGGGAAGTTAGCATCGTGAAAGGTTGTAGACAAGCTGCCTTTATGGAGAGGACGCTCTTAGCGTCTGATTGGAAAAGGAATCGTAACGTTCCTTTAAGGTCTATGTTTTCCGTCTTTTTATAGTCATTGATGAACTCCCTGTTCGGAAGCCTACTTTAGCTCATCAGTCTAGAACGGTTGGTGTTTGTAGTGAACTAGTTGTTTAACAGAGTCCTTTATGATCTGGTCAATTTATTTATTTTTTATAAAAAAAAATATGTATTCAGTATCTGTGCAATTTCAGGACACTAGGTCGTCTATCGCTTGGACAGAGTTCTGTAGCTTGGGCTTTGCGGATAAATCAGGTAAAACTGGTCGCAGAAGAATTTCACTATATGAACGGTTTCAGGAACACAAACTTCGTCTAGCCGGTGGAGCTCAGACCAAAATATTTACCAAGCCTTATTCCTACAATACCTTATGTCTGATAAAAGAAGTGTTAGAAAGTATACGGCAGCTTGTGATATCATCTTACAAAAAAGTCTGTACATTCATACATTCGTATAGCACTTGACGTTAGAATTATCAACGCTCCTCGACGAGGTTACATAACTTTGCCTCTAAGGATGTACAAGCCTTCATAAGATGCAGTTTTATGTCACCCAGGATAACTTCACTCCGGTGCAGCGTTGCCGTTGGGCCCCTTTAATAGTCAAATAGCCCTTTTTGAGATTCAAGACCCTTGGCCCCCACTTTCTGAAAAGTGATCAAAATGGTCCCTTTTTCAGTCCATGCAAGATTTTATTAATTATTGAACGAAAAAGAGTGCAAACATATATAAGTGTTTCGTAATTAAAAATAAATGTTTTTTTTTATTATTATTTTTTTTTTTTTTTTTAGGCCCCTTTTTTCGGCTTGGCCCCTTTAAAGTCCCCTTTTTAAACATTTTTAGCGCTGCTCCGATGGATATGTGAGGCTTTTAGGCCGGAGACCTTATTCCTCAAATGGCTGCCCAGAAAAGGGATTTTGCGCAATTTTCAATGTCCTACCGGTCCATGGTAGGTAAATTGACTGAAGGCTATCCTTAGCTCTGACCTCTTTATACGATCAAGGTTGGTTACTTTCCATGTCAGCAGCTGTTTAACACTGCAAAAACTTATGTGAGCCACAACTGCGATTTGTAAGCTTTGCGTCTTCATGTATCAGGTTTTACGGATTTTTTACTTTTTATCTTGGTAAGCTCCTTTAGACTCAAAGACCTGCATCTTCAATAGTCAAGAAGGCGGGTGCTGTAAGCTACTCTGACATGAGAAAGGATGCTATTTGTACTAGTAAGGGTGCTGAAAATGAGATAGCGGCGAGAAAAAGTCCAGGTCGACACCCAACTTTTGTTTACCGATTTTAAGGCCATCCTACATCATTTAGAGAAAAATTATACAGGACGACGTCAAATTTTGTCATCCCTAAACTTGTTGACAATGGGAAATAGTCGCTGCTCTATTTAAATCGGAGACAATCTCAGCGAGGTCTTTGATGCCAAAAACGGTTTAAGACTTGGACAACTTGGTATGCTCTAGAAGTTTTGGACAGGGGACTATTAATTCACAGCCACAGGTCTCAACATTTACTTTCACTGGCGCCATTACAAATATTTTGACAGAAGCACCAAAAATGGGTCAAGTTCTAAACGAGAGCAACACCTAATATACGCTGTTAATAAGACACACGACGTCGGAAAATCGTACAGAATGTTATACTAGACAACTTAAACTTTGAGCAAAAGTCAGCGACTTTATCTACCCCGCGGCTCCACTATAAACTAACCACATTTAACACCACGCAAAGTTTACAAATCGCTGATTCATTGGCTTTTGAATAGCGAAAACTTTTCAAGAAAAACGAAGGCTCCATGTAAGACCCTCATCATCCTATTGATTCTCCAAGAATCAGAAGCACGGAAGGGGGTAGACAAATTTCGACTTTGGTGCACAATTCTTTGAATGGTTCACATTGCGTTCGCGGATTTTTGAAGACGAGATTTAAGAGCGGACTCAACCAGATGTACAAACGATAATCACTTGGACAGAAAAGTGCGATTCGGTTATAGAACATGGGTACGGCGAATTAATATCTACTAACGCTAAAGAGTATTCGACTCCAACCCACAGGGATAACGCTCACAAGTGTAAACTCACTTCCATCAGTTAAATTGCTGCAGTGGAGGGAGCGAAAGCCTAGGATCGCCCTATGTAGTGAGGCACATTGATTGGGACTCAACTGGACCCCGAGGCTACTGTACTGTTCCTGCACAGCCTGCAAATAAGCAACCAACAAACCTTAACCTCAACCCAAAAGTAAATCACACCGAAATCTCTTCTGTCCTTCGTCTCCCCACTCCACCATTGACCATAATTTTCAAATGTTTCACATTCCCCACATCAAAGAGAATCGACTGACCGAAATAGGACCCATTTAGCTAATTGGTTTTCCATTAAAACTCTCACGAAAAATGTTAAATTACCTAATGCTGAGGTCCTCTCAGGCTAGCGTCGTCAATTGTGTTTACAAATGGTTGCTGCCTACCAACCCCAACGGCCAGTTAGCTCAACTCCACGTGCGCAATCCTTTTTCCTCATTATCCTTCCCTTTGGTACTAATTTTTGGTATTATCAATTCGTTTTTATTCGTGAATATCTCGTCCACTCTACTGCAACATTACGTTGCGATTTGCATAATTTAATTAAGAATACAAGTAGCCGAGTACGAGGGACATATGACAGCAAAAAAAAACCCCTCCCTCACATAATCGCACATAAAAAACAAGTCACTTACATATTCATATGCGGGAATTATTATTCGGAATAATTCATTATCCGCTCTTTTCATTTGGAATTGCAATCTATGTGTGTGTAGCAATAACAATTTCTTTTTTATTCATTAACATAGAGCGGCAGAACTTCAGTGGCACAAGGACAATTAAAGTCCGCAACCGCAAAATTTCCCTTGGCCAGCCATCAGCCATCAGGATACTGTGTGAAGTAGGAGCTCGGGCAATAATTTGAAATGCAAAACTGGATTTGTTCAAACGGAATTGCATATAATTTCACACGCCATGGGATTCCACCAGAAATCCACACCAACCGGCCGGCTCCTCGCGGTGGCATGATGACTCGCCTCGCATTGCAATTCGAATCTCTGCTTAATTTACAGTGCGATGCCAATTTCAGAAGGGGTATGGCATATTTACTACCATCGGCGGGGGATGGTGATCATTTACATAAATGAAACATAAAGGACGCACAGTGCAGAGGATTAAAAACGGAAAATCTTAGCTTTTTCACAGTTAATGAGGGGGAGCGGGAAAAATGCTCAGACTCGACATGTACCAACGGGAGGATGAATCTTAAAGTGTTAAAGTGTAAAGCTGCGCACTTAAATCTAAATTGCAAGCAATCAAACTGAACTCGAGTTTATGTGAGGCAACTTCGTCTGACGGCTAAATGAAGGTAAGGCAACTTAAGTACACTTATCTTGGTCAGGTGTTTTTTTTTTTATTTTCATTAGACTTGACGTGTATTTTATAGAAAGGAAGTGGTTCGTCCTCGCAATGGTTTCTAATCAGTTGTTTGAAGATGGGACCGACCTTCTTAGTGTAACTTGACCTGGTGGCCCACTTACTTCGGTTCAGGCACATCTGTTACTAGGAACTGTGCCATTCTGTCCCAATATTCGGCGGAGCTTGGTTTATCTTCTACATATATAATTCTATCGGGGTGAAACTCGATGAGTTATAACTCGATAACCCTTGTGACGATTTTCGTGATTCTTTTTCGGTTTCGCTCGTATTGCTGTATATCAGCTTCAGGCAGAAAGAAAGTTAAGGAAAATCGCCGTGAGGTCCAGATTTGGAATCCAATTCCTATTAGATATTTATATTGACTTTTCTATTGCAAAAATTAATTAGCAAACTACTCGTGTGCGGTGTTATTTTGTTTTCAAAAAGTGAATTGAGAAAATCGAGAATTTCAGATGAAAAAGGGTTTTCCAGTAAGAGGTGTTATTTTGGTATTCAAAGAATAATGCCATTTTTTGAGATAAATGATCGGATGTTTATTTCATAATAAAGAGGAAGGAATGCCGTTAATAATGAAAAACAACATCAGCCAAATGGCCACCACGAGCACGCATACAGGACCATATCCCTTTCATGAAATTTTCCATAACCAAATCGCAAAGTGGCTGCCCTATGTCCTCGATAGCCGCACGAATTTTATCTTTGAGGTCTTGAATCGACGCTGGGCTGTTGGCGTAGACCTTATCTTTCACGTGGCCCCAAAGGAAGAAGTGGCAAAGTGTTAAATCACAAGATCTCGGTGGCCAATTGTGATCACCTCTTCGAGAGATAACACGGTCCGGAAACGTTTCCCGTAAAAGATCAATGTTTTCGTTGCTTGTGTGGCACGTAGCGCCGTCTTGTTGAAAGTAAACGTTGTCCATATCAATACCATCCAAATTCGACCATAAAAAAACATTAATCATCTCTCGATAGCGCAATCCATTTACCGTAACTGTTGACACAACCTCATTTTCGAAAAAGTAAGGTCCAATGACCCTGGACCATAATCCGCCCCAAACAGTCACACGTTGAGGATGGAGATGCTTCTCAACAATAACTCTTGGGTTTTCCGAGCGCCTGATGCGACTTTTGCTTGTTGACGTAGCCACCGAGGTGGAAGTGCGCCTCATCAGTCAAGATGATTTTTCGATGTGACTGGAACTGTGACTGCAAGGTTTTCACCATTTTTGTAGTGAATTTTAATAATTTCAATGCGTTGTTGAAGCGTGTATCTTTCCATTTTTAGTAATGGCGTAGTTTCCACATGTCAAATGTCAAAGAATAAAAGCTTCAAAAGTGACAGCTACCGAAATAGCAGGTCATTCACAATAACACCTCTTATTGGAGAACCCTTTATTATACGTCTGTCAATTTGATTTTGCGCATCGCTTCAACAGTTTAATCGCTTTTATACAGTTGATTTAAGGGAAAAATTATAGAAAGTTAAAGCGCCGAAAAATAGTTATTGAAAGGTAATTTTTTTGAAAATGCCACAACGCGCAAATATTGGCCGACGAACAAGGCAACTAAGCAAGTCAACAATAAATTCATCAACGAAGCCAAACTGAAAAACTAACTCAAAGCACATAGAGAAGAAGAATGGGAATGGGAATGGGACATCGCATAAGACAAGAACAGTGATGACAACCCGAAGCGAAGTTTTTCTGCCTTATTATGTCTTTTTCAAAAAAATTATGAACTTTTCAAACAAATTATGCCGTGCTTGTGAAAAAAACAAAAATAGCATATTTTCTATGGTAGTACAACGAACCTTTCGTATAGGTGATTATATGTTTTTTTGGTCTTTGCAATTCAAGAAGCCCAGAGGCCCAGGTTCACTCCGAACAGTAGCGCCACCGAAAATAATAAAAAAATCAAAAAAAAAATCAAGAAGCTAACAAAGGATTTTCTTCCCACCTTTATGTACATAATTTTTTTTAACGTCGGGTAAGTCAAGTAAGACGCTGTTGTGTCTTGTGGGAAATGAAAACGCAAGACGAGTTTTTGTTTCTACAATTTATTCAATTTATTAATCCAACTATGCGGTTGAGGTTGGGTTCAGAAGGAAGAGCAACAGTTTACCTAATTGCAATTGACTTAAAACGTGGTTCCTGTCAGCTGTCACATCGATAAAATTGATAACCTAATACATCGATAACACTTTTCCATAATTTTGTTGACCATGTGTGATATTACAAACACTTACATTAAGTATTTAACAGACGCGACGCACAGTTACGAATGAAGATGAGTGATGCAACTTTGATCAAAGTACCAGATTTACAAAATACACATTTAACAAAAATGTGCCCACGCTTTTTCTGCAAATTCCTCAATGCCTCAAGCATCGGAACTATGCCTAATTGTACATAGGTTGGCATCACTGGGCCAGATCAAGAGCCAAACTATTTGAGAGTGTGTCAAATCATACTGTGAGAGGGCAGCCGCAAAATCAAATTGAAGAGTGGCAAGACGCGCATCGTTGCCGACATACGATAAACTGGCATTTCGGTATGAACCCACAGAAAACTTTTGTGATTGGTGATGCGTTTTTCGATAGTGGAGCGATGACTATTGTGTGCATTTAAAGGCGAAACGGCCGAGCTTTGCTGTGCGAGTGGCAAAGTGAAATTGGTTCCATTAGATGCGTCCCGGAGCCACTATTCGAACCTGTTTGAATCGGACGATTTCCTAAGGAACATTCGACCAGTACAAAAACTGTTTCCGTGTTTCCGTATGAGGTCATTTGAAACAAAAACCATTCAAGAAATTGGTTTCATGCTGACTTGCAAGGTATTCTTTTCATTTATAGGTACTTCATGCAAACACAACAATGCCACGGGATTCTACACCGCACAATTCGGATCAACAGATACAAGGACAAATATACCATCGGATGAGTGCATTCTTGCCAGTTAATAGAGACGCACTACAATATCTGCAGGTGTACTTAATTTCGTCGGAGAATGATCAAATCGATAGGGTATAGAGGGCAAACAGGAGTTACAAAAAACGTGATTCGACAATTGCAACGAAAATATGAGGCAAACAACACTTTGATTACGATGTTTAAAACGGCGATGGAGAAAATGAACTCCGACGATCGCAGATTTGTCTTCAAACCTGATAATAGAACCGGCACTTTGAAAAAAATAGACTGCATAGAAAAACCGTACTGTCACTTCCAATACAACAAAAAATATTTAATGTTTTTAATTTTTGAATTCTTTCAATGCTCCGGGCTAAACGACTTGAAATCGAAAGTCGGCTCAGTGTTAATTTTGTAATTTTTCACATAAATGATCAAAATTTTCCACTTTGTACGGTTGGCCGACATCGACATTGCTATATTTCAGTTACTTCTATTGGCTATTAGCAATAAAACATTTTACATACGACTTTTGTCAAAAATTTAACTCTTTTTCAAAATCTATACTTATAATAAAACTGTAGACAATTTTTTTGTTACCTAATGGCGTGAAAACTACTGCACAGATTTCGATGAAACTTTTTTTGAAATGTTTCTTAAGATTCTGTGCAACATATAGGCTATTCCTTTCATTGCCATGCCTATTTTTTGGAGCGTTTTTGACCAAAATGTGTTTTTTTTCTGACTTTACTGCCTTTAACTCGCCATTACTCAGATAATTCTTAATCAATGTAAACAAAACAAAATACTTAGGAGAGCCAACACTTTTATTGTTATTTCAAGCCATCAATCAGCTTTCTATGTCCTTTAGAAGCTGAGCTACAACCTAAAATCTAACATGAAAAATTTTCTCAAATCGAATATTATCAGCAGCCGCGGTTCTTGATCGTTGTTCTGCTTTGGGGTGGTTTGGTGGCGCACATCGCACAGGCATATTCATATGAAAAAAAAACTGCGTGGTGTTTTCTCCAAATTAAGTGAAACAAAAGAGAAGTATGGGACGAGAATATACATATGTATATTGAATCAACAGCAACAATGTGTTTCTGAGGAAATGCGCAGATGGCTGATGACGATTGACGTGTGGTGATCAGCGTTGCCATAAGTGCAGATTTGTCTGCATTTTGCAGATTTTCAACCTTGCTGCATGTTTTTAAAAACCAGAAATCTGCGCTTCAGATTTTGTCTGCATCCGCAATAATATATTTTGTTCTTTTTAACAAATTTTAACACTTGATTTCGCTGTATGCTGTTATTTTCGTATTCAGCTTTTTTGTTTTTTTGTTATTGTTACATACATACAAAAAAAATTTTTTGACGGAAGATTTTTCTGTAGAAAACATTTTTATGGCAACATTGGTGGTGATGGACGTATGGTGGAGGTGGTGCATATAGAAATTGAGTTCATGGTTTTTGTTTAAGTGGTTGTTATAGTATCTACGTTGATACCTACAGTAAAGAATTGAAGAATTCAAGAAGTAAGGACGATATATGTAGGTGAATTATGTTGTTTGATTTACGTATTGTTGGTGTAGATACAAATTTCCGTTCACGCTTTTGTTTTAGTGGTTGTTTTGATAGTAAGGATTAAGGAAGTGAAACTTTAGTACTTATGCTGTTGAATTTAATTTTCTTAAATTGGTGTTTTAGGTAAATAGATTTGTTTGATTTATTGTTTCACATTGACAATATTCACCGCTTTGTTTTAGCTAGACTGTTGATTTTAAACAAATATGCCGTTGAGAAAACGGTCAAATCTCTCTCAAAGCTCAACAAGATCTAGAAAAATGAGACGAGTTAGATTACAGAAAAGGGATGAAAAATATCAGACCGCATCGTTACACAGAAACACATATAATCCGTGGGTAAATAAAATCCGAAGTGGATTTTATTACACCAAAGAAATTAATTATGCCGAATTTGCTGGTATCGGTGGTATGACTCAGGCCTGTGATCATTGCCAAGCTCTTAAATGGACAAGGGAGTCGAAAGGACTATGCTGCTCAGAAATTACACAGTTTCACGCCGCGTACGAAGTTGCGGGCACAGCTAATTGGAAATAAATTGACTTTAAGTAAGGGAACAGTCAATTGAAGTGCCATTTGTCACATTAGACAAATCACAAGCGTTTTTACTCTTTCGAATTTCTCCTTCCTTTATACTTAAATCATAACGATTTTTGTTTGCTTAAAGGACCATTCACATGAGAGCGAATTGCGAACTGGCGGAATATTCGTAGATTGTGACATTTCATTCACATGAAAACTTTTATTAGTCGCAGGTTCCGCGAATCATTTGCATTGTTGAAGGTTAAGTTCGAAGGAATTTTTCATTCGCGGGTTTGTGGAAATTTCGCTTTTTTAATCAATTAAGACTCAGTTTTGTTTAGATTAGATGTTAGATTAATTGAATGTAATGCGTTTGTGGTAAAGGTTAGGTTAGGTTGGGTTGAAGTGGCTGTCGGTCCCTTGTGATACCACATGAATCTAAAATGCAATTCTTCTTACTCGTTGAACCAATTGGAGTTTCTGATGAAGCGTAGGAGATTCCGAATGTTTGTGCTTTTTAGATCGTTCAGATCATTATAGTAGAACGCTCCCAGATGGAGCTTACGTCTTTGGGAGAGGGCCGGACAAGTACAGAGGAGATGGAGAATAGTTTCTTCTTCCTCCTCGTCAAGACAGCTTCTGCAAAAATCGTTTGCAAATACGCCAAGCCTTGTTGCATGCCTGCCTATGAGACAGTGTCCTGTGATGACACCTATTGTAGCACTTATATGCTTCCTATCCAAGGATATCAAGTGTCTAGAAGGTTCTAGATCCAGCTTTGGCCAAATTCGTTTTGTCGCTAGACATGTCGAGCCGGTTGTCCATCTAAGATTTGCTCTATTGATAGCATCCTGCTTTATTATGAGTTTACAAGTAGCGATTGGAATACGAATCCTTAACTGGAAGTATAGGTAGTGTGGTTCCGTGCGTTTGGCGAGTTCATCAGCCTTGCAGTTACCTGGGATGTCCCTATGCCCCGGCACCCAACAGAGGTGAATATTGAACTGCTCCGCCATCTCTATGAGAAACGAACGACAGTCTTGGGCTGTTATAGAATTTGTAGAGACTGATTCCAGGCACTTGATAGCAGCTTGACTATCCGAGAATATACGGATATCCTTAGCAGATATCACGTTTTCTTTCAGCCAAGATAAGACTTCTTTTATCGCCATAATTTCCGCCTGAAAAACGCTACAGTGATCAGGAAGACGGAAGGAGAGACTAAGATTTAGTCTGTCGGAGAAGACACCACCACCAACATCATCCTCAGTTTTCCAATCATCCGTGAAGAAGTGGATCGATTCATCAACCAGGAATGCGTCCTCCTCCCAGAATAATCTGGTGGGAATGGAGACCTGGAAGTTTTTATCGAACTTAAGTTCTGGTGTGGTGTAGTCGATGTTTCCTGGGAGGTTCTGAAGATCGTTCAGGATAGCAGCATGGCCAGTTGTTTTGCTGGTCCATTGTGAAGTGGCTTTAAGGCGTACGGCTGCGGAAGCTGCCGTTTGCCTACTGAAGATGTCAATGGGTGCCAGATGAAACAGGATGTCAAGTGCAGCAGAGGGGGTAGTGCGAAGAGCCCCTCCGATGCACAAGCAAGCTGTTCTTTGGACTTTGCTTAGCTTATCACGATTGATCGCTCTGTCGAAAGCAGTCCACCAAACAGTTTGTGATAAAACAAATAGCAATTTTCAATCCATAAATACAGTAAAATTGATTTGTTCGCAATTCGCCTATTCGCAGTTCGCGCTCATGTGAATGGTCCTTAATTCCCATTAACAACAACTTGAAGCTGGCCCCTGGTGAAACAACAAAATTGAGTCAAAATAGCAAGCAGAAGTTGACTTTTGTTAAATTTGTATCATTTCTATGAAATGCTAGCTGGAATTTAGGTCACCAGCAAAAGCGGACTTAAGAATCGATTTTTGTTTCTATTTCTAAGAGCCGTAATTAATATAGCTTTTGCATGTTCATGTGCATTGTGCATGCTCGGAATAATTATCTGCATTACATGAACGAAATTGGGCAGTACGAAGTTTGCCGGGTCAGCTAGTTGGTAATAAAAATTAGAACAGCTCCTTATTGTTTAGAATTATTGAATACAGCTGACTATAGAAGGCTGTTATTGAAGCTCGGGTGGTGTTTTTATCAGTTATCAGTGAAGTTGCGGCTCTTTAAAACCCTAGCTGTTTGGGTTATAGCAGCTAGCTCTGGTTGAAAAACACTGCAATCGTAGATTTATGATTCACTTAGGGCCACAGTTTGGCACACGATTCTGTCCACATTTTAACGCTCTAAATAAAAAGGTGCTTTTTCCCGATCTTTTACGGATTTGTCAAAGAACTCTCCCTCTTCATAGAATTCTCGTCGTTAATCTCTAGACGAAGGTGGAAAATTTGGTTCAGAGACATAAATCCATTGTGGACTTATGTCTCACAGAAGTGGGACATACATCCATTGTGGACTTATGTCGCACTGAAGTGGGACATAAGTCCATTGAAAACATTTATGGAATTATGTCTAACATATGTTTTCACAGAGCTGCCATGCCAGACGCTTAAGCATCCAGCGGCGGAAATTGTAGTTTGGCCGATGGTTCATTTCAGCTTGGACTATTTTGTGAATTTTAAATTTGGGCCACTTTTCATATTGAATAATCGTCCAAATTGTTGAAAATGGAAAGGATACATTTATTTCGGGCGATCTTTTAGTTGTTCAAATTTTCTGAAGCTAAGACAAAAAGTAGTTTGAGAAAATAAATTGACTTTTAGCTTCAGAAAATTTCAGAAAATATAAGTAAAAAATTCGCGAAAATAATGTGTTAAGAATGTGGGTGTTATTTACATTGTAAAAAAAGATGTCTGAAACGTGGGGTTTGAACTTCTTTATGAGAGCAATATTCTTGTACTTACAAAATGTTGGAATTATGCCCCATCTTTGAAAAATAAATTATGGACTCATAGCCCTCTTTGGAGGGACTAATTCCACAATAACATTTTGAAGTAGGACAGATCGCTTGCACGCATTGACAGAGGTTTAAATGCAGATTTATGTCCTTTTTTTTGTGGACAGAATTATTTAAGTCGTCCACGGGTTGAACACGTTTCCAAAGCAGACGCTACGTAATGTTGTGCTGTGTATCCAGTCTTCTTTATTTGCTGCTTATATATCTTATCCCTGAGCAGGGTTTAGACTATGAATGACACTTCAGGGGGCTTGGCAGGTTTCGAGTAGCATGGCTGAGCTGAATATATCGCTGTCGATGAAACTAACTCGAGTTGACTAAGAGTTCCGTTGGTGATTGGAATTAAACCGATTTTGCTGTCATTATTGCCAAGATTTCTGTTGTATGGGCGGTGCCACGCCCCTGGTTCAAAGCCTTTTGACCACACCTGTTGTTTGTATGTCAAATGTGAGATCGAGTAGAGGTCCTGGAAATGCAGAAAGAAAAATCAGACAAGTAGTTCGATTGTTTTCTATTTTTCTATGGTGCGCCAATCGAAAGAATGACTCGCACTCCACCTGTTGTCTGTATGTTGTACTAATTTTGATTTAGTAAGAATCATCTGTATGTTAGCCAAAACTTGCCAAAGTTTCATCGCAATGAGATGATCGGTGTAGGAGCTTATGTAGAACATGTACACAAGCACACATTTTTTTTGTGAGACATTAACATTATAATGCATTCGAAGTGAGGCCTAAAACTTTCTACAAACATCCATCGCCCTGAACATCCATGCTCGGCCGATTAGCTGAGGTCCTTTTTATACCTGAAAGAAAGAAAGTGGTAATTTTTCTGCACGTACCTTGTTAAAATGTCCTATAACCTCGAGTGATGAGTAAATTCCCTAATTTCCAGCTTTTCAACACGGAGAGGTGGAATTGAAAAAATCTCTTTACTTATTCCGTACACACTTATACCGGACATTTCGGAACTCTACAGGGGAATACTAGTTCCCCACCATAGGCTTACTATTGTACTGAATTCAGTACTATTTGACTTTCAGGAGTACGCAAGTGCCAACTTTTAAGTTTTAGTACTATTTATACTGTGTGTAATTTTTGAAATCGATCAAATTTTCGCGGATTAAATAAAATTACCTTTTTTTGGCTTTACTACTTTTAATGTTTGTGTTTGGTCTTACTGTCCAAAGGTTATGTACTATATTTTGTAGGTCTCAGTACTATTTTCAGTACCATTGAGAAAAGCCGACTTTCATCACTGTCCGCACTAATCTGAGAGATTACACTTCGGTTTCGGTAGAAGATGGGCTCTGAAGTACCTCAAATTGCGACATCCTATACATCCTTACCGTTTCGTAATTCGGATAGGCAGGGCAAGGAAAATCCCTCGGCTGATATACAGTCTGTGAAATGAAGCACCACGACTCAAGGCTGCGGCGTTCATACCAAAATTATGCAGAGTTAAATGATACACACCTTTATACGTAAGAGTATAACATAAGCTTCATGCAAGTACATTCACTATACCCTCCTCCTGTCCCATGGCACGGATCTTAAATTAACAAACGACTTTTACATGGCATCCATTCTCATTTAACAGGGATTACCAACAAAACGAACACTTATGGGGCTTTGAAATATGAAAATACCACCCACGCCTTCACTTCAAAAGTCATATCCTCTTTCGGCTGAATGTTTAGCTTTCATCTCTCCAACATCGACTTAATTAATAAATGTACTTTGCTATTCACAAGATGGCTGCAATATTTACGCGGAAGCCTTAGAATATAATTTCACTTAATTATTCGCCAAGTAAACAATCGCACCCCATGCACAAAAGAAAAAACTTAGAAACTTCCTCTAAACGTTAACAATCTATGCAGATCCTCAACAAGTCTGCACATCCTGGGTACAAGTTCGCCTGCCAAGAAAAACGTCTTGTACTTTTTCCTTCTTGGGGTTAATGTAAATTACTTCTAATCTTGCTTCCAGTTTGGGAAAAAATAAAAAAACTCAAATTCTGCAAAATCAGAGCACAAAGCCTGTGACTGCTTCTTGCGGAGCAGCCACCTTCAGCTTCTCTACTCGCACTGCCTTCTTTCTATATTTCTTCATTTTGTTGCGCGCTTGAGTGTGAAAATTATTAAAATGAATATTTATAAAGAAAATCAGAGAACACTCCCCAGGCGATGTACGAGTGCATAGAGTATAGAATGAAATACCGGCCTGCGTACATCCAGTACACGACGGTATGGTTCACCTAACCAGTGAGGATACAATTTCCACTAAAAGACTGTGCACCCATCTCCCCCGTCCTTACATGGAACGCAATTTGTAAGCTGCTACTGTTCACAGTGCGGGTATAGACGGAGAAGATTCGTATCGCGTATCGCAACGTGCACTATTCTGTGAGGAAAGGATAAAATCCTGCAGTACTGAGCTGCGAACTAATTGCACGGAGTGGGTGAAAGATGTTATCCTAGAATATGGTATACATTCCGGTTCTTTATGGGATATCTGAGTGTGCACGCTTCACGTAGATGCTCCAAGTGTGTTGTTCATCCGTTATATAGCAGAGGTGTTGCACCGAACATGATTGGGCATAAATTACTAGAATATTGCAGGAAATCGTGTTTTTCGTTATGTTTTCCAAGGAGGAATTGAAGAGATAAATTCTTCGACGAAGGGTGTACACTGTACAGAGTGCACAGTGGAGTGGTTGCAGTTGCATGAACATTGAAACAGCTTTAAGGGGGAACAATTTATTGGTAATACGAGTGTGGATCATATTTAAATTCCAAATAGAGCAGTATGAATCGCAGCGGTTTTTCAAAGTGAAACATTTTCCTGCCACTTTTGTCCATAAGCATTTTTCGACTTTCGGTACCCCGTCCGCTTCGCTAGACGTTTCCATCATTTGCTTGGTACACGCTCAAAAATTGGCTCTAACAAAGTGCGATTTTTGCTCGGTTAAAAAATATGGGTTCAAATTTACCAAGTCTCTGTTGAAAAACACCGAGTATTCGTTGTTAAATACTACCGATATAAATAGGTAAAGTGCATACTGTTAAAAATAACACACTTTATCAGTTGGTAAGAACCAAGTTTGTAGATAAATATCAAGCAGTTGTTTGTTAGTTTGCTATTTACAACCGAGAAAAATTGCAATAAAATGATAAAAGGTTATTTTTAACCCAGTTTCGTTAAACAAGTTGACTCGGTTATTTTCGATCCACTAACTCTGTAGGAGCTATATCAACAGTATCACTTGATAGTTTTAAACCGAAAGTTGGTTGATTTTAAATAAGCGGTATATCTGCGTGTTACTTAGATAAGTTGGGCACTCTAACCCATCTACTGTTTTAAAATTTGCAAAGGATGTTGGTCCACGAACGTTGATTAAAAGAAGACGTTAATAAAAACTCTCGTCATATCTCGGATGAATTGTATAGAGTGTTCCTAATGCATCTGTTTGAAATACATTTTGATGACCTGGAACTGGCTTCTCTTGCTTACGTCTTTCAAAAACTTTGGTCGAGTTGTTAGACTGAGTATATTTCAGGCTGTTGTGCCAGCAACTAATGTACCTAAAGGTCCAGGTGTAGATTCAACGTCGGCAATCTAACTGTTCCATTTGCACAGCACAAACCTGGTGCTTCAGTGCTGAATTTGAGTGCTTTGCTATATTCGCAAACTTGGTTTATTGTTCCAATAGTATAAACCTTAGGAGAGCTGTAGTCTAACTGACAATTGTAGTAAAATGCAGCACGATCCGAATTTATACGCTGTTGATATTTTTTGTATGGGAGGTGTCACGCCCCTTTGTTCAGTTTTGACCAATCTTCACAGGAATACTCCTCGGCCAATACCTTAAATTGTGTTCAAATTTTAACTTAATCGATTCGGTGGTTTTCGAAATAGAAGATTTTTAATATTTGTTTTTATATGGGCGGTGCCACGCCCCTTAGTCCAATTTTGACCAATCTTCACAGGAGTACTCCTCGGCCAATACCTTAGATTGTGTGCACATCCGCGTCGACGCAACGTCAGGCATTTCACACGATACATGTATCGCCTGGGATTCTCGGGCAAACTCATCGGCGAACGAAATATTCTTCCGGCGGCTCGAAGCGAACCGAACAAAATGCTATATATTCCGCTGAAGATTCTTGCATTGACGCGTCTACGCGACTTCAAGCATTTAACCCTATAAGTATCACCTGGAGTTCTCGAGAAAAAACCGCCGGCGAACGTAATCCCGAATCGAAGGAAATGCTTAGTGTTTCACTGATAATTCTTACTTTGATGTTCCCGTCGAAGCCTCAACAAGTACTGATAAACGGCTGAGATTCTCAGGTAAACTCGGCGGCGGATGACGTCTTCTTCCGGGGAACTGGGAGCGAACGAAAAGCGAGTTCTCTTCGAGGTGGATTCTACCCGATACATGTGTCGCCTGGAGTTCTCAGATGAATTCGCTGACAAACAAAATCTTCTTCCGGGGAACTCGAACCAAACGTTATGCGAATTTTCGTCCACCCGGAATTCAGCCGATACGCGTATCGCCTGGGATTCTCAGATGAACTCGCCGATGAATGAAGTCTCCTTCCAAGCAGAAAAAAAAATGTTCCGCTGATTGGCATCGGCATTTTATACATGTATCGGGCCTGGGATTTTATAGATGAACCCGTCTGCGAATGAAGTCTTCTTCCGGGGAATTTGAAGCGAATGAAGTGTGAATTGTCTGAGTTGTTGGGAAGAGCAGATGTACCATGGTATAAAAAGACTATTCAAGGAAATTAGCTCTTCAATAGTAGAAGGACATTATGTGAACAGATTTTTTAATAAACGTAAGACCGGCTTTAGAAACATATGACACACCTGGCAATGATGGTTAAAATAATTTACTAAGCTCGCTATTTGGTTGCCCATCTTAATTCTATGAGATACCCATTTAATCGTACCCAAGTAGCAACGGCCAAAATTCATTAAACCTCGTTGTCGTCCTTTTTTTTGTACATAGTTGACGTGCCATTAAAAATTCAATTTCATTAAAAACATTTCTGCATTTCTCTCTTACCCCCCCAAAGCATTTCCAACTGTCCCTTGGAATATTTTATTGTTCAACTGCAGGGTGAGCATAATTCTTGAATGCAATCGCTTAAGTGCACAACATACTATCCGCTCGACCGACTGGCAAGCATTTTTGGTAAATTTCAAAACAAAAAATTGTATTCCGCCATGCCAATTGCTGCACAAACAGTAAACCAGAAAACAGACATGGGCCATATCCTGTATGAGATCATTACCACCGCTGCTCGCTGGAAAAATATTTTCCCTCAGCACAAAACTTTTCAGACACTCATTCATTATTTTGCACGTTGCACTGCCGGTGCTTTGGCACATCGGATTTTGGGGCAGGGAGAGTCCCAGACGCCACAAACACACACATTCACACACGCAACCGCTGGGATCGAGGCACTCATCTCTGGCTTCATATGTAAACGTTGCGCACACAATTTTCATTTATAATTTTAGAACGAAACGGAAATCCTGAAATTTTTGCAATGCACCGCATAGTCAGTGAGCGCAGAGCATCAATCAGTGTCTGAAAAATGTCACTTAGCATATCGATAGCAATGCTGGCGACCGGGCGAAATGTCAACTTGCCGGTTGTTGTATCCCTCGGAAAGAGGTTATACATCTTGTTTGGGGTTTTTGCTTTATTTTCTGCTGTAATGAGAGCTGACAAAATGCACTCAGGATGTGCTTAAGTCCATACATCGCCTTGTTGGGTTTTGCCGTTATGTGTCGGGGTGATTGGTGCAGATGTTTTGGGTTTTCTTTGTGGACATGGTGTTTTGTCAATAGGTACCGTGACAGGGGAGCATAACTACCATGAATATATGGCCCGCTCTAAGGCCGTGGGGATGCATTTGCCAAGGACAGAATATCACGGCACATCACTGCCAGAGATGGGGGGTAAATTCGTATTTAGAGAGATAACAGATTTTTCCGAGTGTTATTAAGTTGGGAGCTATTTATCTGTGTATTGGCAACTTACTTTAATGATACGAATTGAATGCGTTCATTTTGCCTAACGCCTGGGTTATACTGAGCTATAAGAACAATTTAAGTTAGCAGAAGTCAGCTGTCAATTGTAAAATTAGCTATCGCTGCAAAAAGTATGACCAATTTGTATTCGAAAGTCTAAAAAAGGAACAGCTTACCCATGTTATAAAAACAAATCCAGCAACGAATTCATACCAAGAACAAAGTGCACGACTGGGTCGAACGAAACTTTCTCGTTCATAAAAAGTAACATTTTTCTGTTACAGTATAAAATTATTTCGTATGTCGTTCGAGGTACCGCTTAAAAAGTGTTTTCACTAAGTTAGCAGCAGTTCAATAACAAATGAGAGTTTAAATGAACATTTCTCTGAATTTCCCGGAACTCGTTTGCATATTTTAATTCATCTTACTCAGTGTTCCGCTAAGCTCTTATAAGTTGGAAGGGCCATGTCTATCAAATGTTTCCTATTTAAATAAATACAAACAGCCATTCGGCTTGACTCAACTTGGTCTCTCTGCTTGCCTCAAGAAACTAACAAACCAACAAGCTTATTTTAAGACCGTTAATGGATTGGGCGAAGTTGACATATTTCTTAAGAATAAAAAAAAAAACAATCAAGTAGCATTAAAAAAAAGCCATGTAATGTAGAACATTAGCCTTAGCTTCTCATACCCATTTCATTGTGGGAGTTATTATTTTTGAGACATTACATGTCAAAGATTATAAAATTCAATCTACGTTCAAATGTCAAAGGTTTTAGTTCTAATACTTATTATTAGCTCTGTTCCTTTGTTAAGAGTTTGTTGTTTGCCATCAGTGTTTATTTTCGAAGTTAAATGTCAAAATTCCATAAAAATGACAAAATAAAATTAAATTAAAATTATTAAAGCAATCATTGTAACGAGAATTGCGTTTTTCTCTTCTTTAATCAAAAATTGAATCAAGAAATCAAGAACTGAAATTACACAAAAACAAGTACGAAAGAACCTTGTGCAAACAAATTTATGAGTTTAAGAAACAAGCGCCATTTAAATTCCTAATAACATACAATTCACAGAATGTTCACCTTTTTCAATCAAAGACACCTACAAAAACCGTTCAATTCTCGTCAGTGTAATCTGCCCAGCCACGTCTTCTGCTTCTCTTTGCCACAGCCATTTGGATTCATTTTCACAAAAAACAATACAAATACAATGCAAAAACAAAGTTCAATTTGTCCAAATTGCCACCGCATCAAATAAGCTCATTGATTCCGTTCACTGCAAATTTGCACCGAATGGCATCATTCAGCTGAAAACGTACACAAAGTATTTCTATAACCCTATTACTTCGTCTGATTGGGTCGGTGTATTCGAGCCGAAGAAAGAAAGACATTTTCTTCGATGGAGTGCCAACATGCACAGAGATAGACATATAAACATTTGTATAGAACATCCTTCGTGTAAGGAACAGATGAAAAGGAGTCATCATTCTGCGCCATTCAACTCTTGTAAATGTGCATTTAGAGATATTAGGTGCTACGCTGATGGAACATACTCAATGTTTTTCATGAAGCCTTTCTCTTTCTTTTCTTGTCTTTTCTGATTTTTTTCTTTTTTTCTTTTTGTGTCTTAGGAGGCACACGAAAGACCTCGCAATTCACAGCGTTGGAGGACAGTGTGTTTGACAGGCAAAGAAGAAGATTCATGAAAGTACGGATGTTGTGACTGGAGAAATCCTCTCACATACTGACCTAAGAATGAAAATTTATTTCACATTCCATTTTTTAACACATACATCCAAATAGTTTAAAAAAATAAGTTCTCAAAGTAGTTTTGGCGCATTAAAAAATGGTTTTAACCAAATATACAATCCATTCAAAGTGAAAAGTGAAAAAACAAAAAATATTGCGTATACGCCACAGTCTGTTACGGATTTTAATTCGTCATTTGAATTTAAATACATATCGACCAGCATACATATTTCGTGTAGATCACTTATATGACAAACTGCTTTTTGTCTATATGCCATTCTCAAATCTGCTATTTGAGAAAGATGGCGTAGCCTTTATTTTGTTTAAACTGTCCATCGGTACAAGGCCAGGTTTCGTAAATCGTAACAGAGCAAGCACTGTCCAATCGAATAAATTTGTGACAGAAGAGCAGTATTCCTCTCAGCTATTTACGTCTGAAGTTACCTGTTATAGACAGCTCTATCAGTGATCCACCCCAGCACACAGCCTCAAGTTGGAAACCGGCCAAAAAATATGTTTCTAAAACGTAATATAATAGCGACTAGGATAACGAAGTTTGACCGCATTGTAGGAAAAAAATTCCAACACACCAATACATGGAAATCATCTACGGAAATTCATCTTCATCGAAATAACACCAAAATTGGTATCCCGATATCATAGTACCTATTCCTCTAGAAAAGTCCACATCACTATTAGTTTTGGCATCTTTTGGGCCAATCTTGTGGAACCCACTGTGATTAAATTTCCTTTTCAAATCATTGGAAGGACTAAAAGTCCTCCTGCTGTTTCACACCTGCGAGAAAAACTCATTACGATTTCAATATACCGTACGTGAAGAATGCCTGCACAGCACATTATAGACATATTATACGTAGGCAGAGACCACACCAGGATATCCCCACCTTTCCGACTTACTTATCATTTCGTAGATACGTGTATCTAGTTCGAAAGACCTTCTTGAATCATGCTACAATTTTCTTTCGCATCACCACACATTGCCTTGCATATTTCCCATATAAACACATACTCGTAGTCGTACTCGTACATGGGGCAAAGAGAGAGAGAGAGAGAGAGCCAAGGAAAAAAAGAATAAATGTCAAAAGGGCGGTTGAGGACAACCACCACGATGCGAGGACTACGACGATTGCGAGAAAAATCTCATTTACTATGAATAATGATTTCTGCATTCCGAATGAGATATGTCAATTGACGTACAACAGTGTTCGTGACTCGTGGGTGACAACCAGCAAAATGACATCTACATACATTAAGGTGGGAGTGTGTATTTGTGTGTAGCTTCATTTCCATATACATTCCAGGATATGTCTGTTACTTTTTGTCCACAGCGGAAATTAAGTCCTTTTTTATTTGAGTTAAACTCGACATTTGGTGTTTTTTTTTTTTTTTTTCATTTTTATTGAAATAACCCCCCATAACTCGATACGTAACCAAAAATAGGCAGGCATCAAGAAGGAGATTGCATAAAACTGTCATAAACCATGTTGGAAGGACCTCTTACCCGATACGAAGTGTGTAGGCAGCACATCCTTTTGGACATAAAATTTCACTTTTTTATGAAATGCTTCTATATGTTGTATTCAATAAATGAAAATTCAATTCCGTTTACAAATGTACGTAGGTGTACACGAAGTTTAATGTTTATACTGCGCGATTCCCTATTAACTTTTGTTTTACGATTTTGTGGTGATTCCGAGGTGGTGTCCGATTTACTTTTAACGTCCCGGCAGCTATATTGACGCCAATCAAAAACAACAATAAAGAATGCAAATAAAAGTGCAGCGGCTGATGTCGTCAGAGACTCAATGAAAATTTTATGAAAACAGTTATGTACACCCAGATTTACAGGTATAAACGATGCGGGTTTTTCAGATGCGGATTATCCAGGTGCGGATTATGCAGAAGCTCAACGCCGTGCGAGAAATGGCCATTCGCATCGGATGGAGTGTGTTTGTGTAATAATTGCATTTTCATGATCTGTTATTATACGTGCAATTTTACAACCCCAATTTGTCATTTTATTGTGATTGAGGATTTCTGAGATTTAGTAGGAAGAACTTTCTACAAATCATGTTTAGTAAAATTAAAAGTATTTTCTTTTAATGGACTTTTCGCTTGATCTTCCGTCGCCGAAAATGAATGTGTGACTACTTTGCATGCACGGCTAGGTAATTCTACACAAACGATTCATATAAAAGTTATTTAAATGAAATGTGTTCGAGATCTATTCGTTAACAAGAATGGACGCCCTGGATTCCCTTTTTTGTTACCTAAATTGTACTGTCTTAACCTTCTATTCTGTCACTTTCTTCCCTTTCCTTTAAATTTTTTGTAGAACGTGATTTTTTTTTGAACCTTGGTTAATTACGGGTTGGGGTCAAAATTCTGGAAAAGTCAAAATTCTTCTTACAAAATTCTGCTTTTCAGAGATCTGCCTTGCAAAATTCTTAAAAAGCGCGAGCTTTGATCATTTTTCAACCTTTTTCTATTGTTTGCAGAGTTTTAGATATTCTACATAACATTTTCAGTTTTTCTTTTATAATTTGTGCTTTTTTCCAACTCGTTTATTAGTTTTGTTTTCTTAAATGTATCTTAATTTTTATTTTATTTTTTTTGGTTAAATTTTCCATTTTTTAATGGCACACGGTTGCCACATTTGGCAATTGTGACCAAATTTGGTCATTATTTTTGCTCTTGTTCACATGGTCCTTTTTTACACCATTTGGTCATTTTTTACGAAATGAAAATAGTCGTTCGACTTCAATTTTTATGCAAGCTAAAGCGTATTTCTTTTCGTCTGATTTCGGACTTAGATTACTTTGGTCATTTATAGCTACAGTTGGTCATTTTTATACCAATTTTGGACACAAATTTTATTTCCAAATGTTTTTTGTCAGCCGAGAGAGCTCAATTCTGTTTTGACTGAATTTTTATTTAAATGGGTACTATTTGTTGAAAGTTAAAACGAACGTTTATGTAAGGAGATACACTGCAAATTTAAATAAAACATATGTGTATAGTACAAAGTGCCATGGAGATTCTCAGATTTCGAACTCAGATTTAAAATCACTCATGCATAAAATAAGATTACTCTTTTTTTTGCTTCTGTTTCCGTGAGTAACTTAAAAGTAAGCTGTTTTTATAATTCAATTTGTGGTTATAAAATTCCATTCATTTAAGTTGATAACCACTGAAACAGTTAAATATAAATATTTCTTTATTTTTCACAGACTCGTCGTCTGTAAATGTAAATACTAGCAAATTCCAAAGCTTGACAAATGTCAAATTTTAGTGAAAGTTAAGAAATCAAGATTCGCAAAATTGCGCTAATTCTGAAAAAGACTGCTTTTCTGAGCTCAATAGAAAAATTGACAAAATGTGATTCCTAGAGCAGAGAAACCGCTCTGAAGTGTTTGGAATGGAAAATGACATTAGAAAACATAATATTGGGTAAATAAACAAACCTAATTTGAGCAAAACTCTATATTTTCAATATGTATTGTTAAGGTGTTTAAGGTCTAAACCTTCTAGTGGTAGTAGGTATATATGGGTTCATTGGACTCGAAGTCTTTGCGGTAGATAGCTAGGACTTTGAACCCAATGAACTGACTTGTGTGGAGTTCTTTGCAAACGATGCAGCAAATATCCGACGTCATAAAAGAGCTTCTCAACTAGCAGTTTCAATGAACAACAACGCACAAACAACGAATGGTTACGAGAAACTAGGCCTAGAGTCCCTGCGGACCTTTTGCGCGAACTATTTATTTATTTATTTTAACTATATAAATCAACAAAAAGTGTTCAAAATACACAATTTTTCATTATCTCTCGTAACTCTTCCCGATTGACAGACTGAAATGAGGTTAACAATAACATTTTCTTGTAGAATATTCTAACTGGCGTATTTCAGAGTGAATGTAATCTTTGAAAGCTTTGGGAAAGCGACTAATGTTATATTATTCAAGCCTTTGCAATTACTAAACGAATGAATTTGGTCTAAGCCTCAGACCTAATCTTGGTTTGCTATTTCAACAAAGCTTTCTATAGCTTTCTAAGCTTTTTAGGGTCAGTACCTATTTTCGAAGAAAGTTACCCACATACAGCATGATATTAATCGAATCGACTACTTTTATCGTTAACCTTTCATTTGAAAAAACATTTACCGCCGAAAACACAACCTCACCGCAAATCACTCCATGTATGCAACAAATTCCGCATGAGTAAAAAACATTCAAATGAAATCCCATCCACATAAAGGACTTTGTGAAAAATTCTGCCCACGTCCCATCGTTTATTTTACAAACACCCATGCAGGATATAGCTCCGTATATCCGAAACTATTTTCCAAAATTACTTTGAAGAGAAAAGCCAAAAAAAAAAAGAAACACATCCTCCCCTTAAAAACCGCATCAAAGAGATACCTATCTGCACCACATCCGATGGTACGTATACTGTGGCAACAATTAGGGATGAATATTCGGAAAATGGTTTTAAAACGTCCTTGCGATATGCAAAAATGCGTATACACCCCCATGCGACCCATAGTTGCGTAGAATTTGCATATTATGCCACCGATGCTGATGGGCGATGATTACGCTGATGACGATGATAAGCGATGTTGTATACTCATAACAATACGATATATACGTCATTTTGGAACCTTTTTGGAAATCTTATTCACGTATACTTTCTGAAAGCAACCATCTACCTCTACCCACCTATACGTACATCCAATTTCGATAACTTAAACGAATTTCCAGCACAGCATTCCTTCACCCTCTTTGCTGGTGCAGACGAGGGACCCCATTCCTCGAAACATTCACTCCCGTCACGATATCAAAATGAAGACGAAATTTGGAAGACCGAAAAACATACGAGTGGGGTTTCTGCCCCTGAGGTGATGTAATGATGAAATTTGCTTTCCATACAAATGAGACCGTATTCCCGATCCTTTATGAATTTATATTGCACCCAAACTTATGTAAGGTGCAAGGAACCCTAACCGTCAAGTACATAGTTTATCCCTTATCAAGTGGAGCTCTACAACATCTTGTCACGACCAACACGTGACAACGAACACAGCACAGCCAACAATGACGACGAAACATACAACAACAAGAAAAGGAAATACCTTCCTTTGGAATGTAATTCCGTATAATGCGGGTAAGGTTGCTGCGTTACAAACGCTCTTCCATGTGCTGCTGGGCGGTTTGTCTTATTCATTTGAAAGAATTAATAAATAAATAAATTCCTTCCACTCATGGCAGTGGGTGCTCCTCTCTGGGACTCCTTGTGTATAGTGATGGCTGCAAAATTAGTCTTATTAAGTAACTTTTGAAGATTCCATAATTGTGCCTTTTTTAGCTTTGTTTCATTAAATGATTTTTGTATCCTCTGTTGAGGTTTTACTTTCTGTTCCTGGGCTTATGCTGTTGTCGTCAACAGCTGAGAGGAACTTCGGAATTCAATGGCTTTTCACCCCGACAACGACGGAGCGGAGCCAGCAAGGACATTCTAATTAATTGGATAAATGAATAAAAGTTAATTGAAAACGGAGAGAATTTTGTTTGGCAACAACTTAAATTAGAAATACTATACACCAGAGAGAGGCAGTCAGCATCCAATAAGGACAGGGAAATTATTAATTGGAAATTGTGAAAACAATGAACGAGCAGTGGAATCACTTAAGGGGAAAGAATGAATAAACGAGTGGATACTACATCCGATCCCCCCACCCCCGATGTAGTATCTCCTCCAAGATGTTCATGTATAAAAATAGATTTGAAATAAGGAGGAAATAAATTAAGTTACTTCGCTGAGTAGTGTGAGACAAAAGGTTGGCGGCTTAATCTTATCCGAAGTATTAGGGATAATCTACACAGACGATTATGGCGTTTGCGTTGTGAAGATGGCTTCGATTAGTTATTTAGTTTGACGGGTGGTAGCTATGGGTTTCAAACTGATTTTGACTGACTTTGTAAGTGAGTTTTGAAGGAGTGTTGGATTGTATCAATAATTTGGTTGTATATTTTGGAAATATCTATCAGTAACTGCAACTTATGGTTCGAAATAACGCGATCAACTTCTTGAGCTCACGATAGTGAATTTCCTGAACCATACCCAACGTTGGGAGAGTCAACTGGTGCTTTTAGAACAACATCATTTCATTGCAGAAGTGTTTGTCTGATTTTAAACAGTCATTTTGGTTACTTGTATGAACAACCATTTCTTGTATGTTGCTTGTTTCAGAATTCAAATAATGAAATTTAGAAAAAGAAACAAATTTCAACACACTTTTCAATTATTCAAACAGGCACTAGCCATATAAAAATAAAGTGCACGACTGGGTCGAACGAAACTTTCTCGTTCATCAAAAGTTGGGTGGGTTGATTCTTTGGGTAGCACCTGTGAGTAAGAATCTGAGAACCGATGAATAGTGTTAAATGAAATCCACTTTTAGGTTATTCATCAGATACGGCAGTATATATCAAATAACAATGTGAATTTTCATAAGTTGAAGCTCTCAGTAACAAACAACTGTCGCAAGTTGTGGTTAGAGAGTTGTAAGCCTGCTGTACTTTTTTAAAAGAAAGAAAAGTGTAGTATTAGTTTCTTTTTTCTGATCTGTTAGGGTATGCTCTTATTTTTGACTGGAATAGATTAGTTACTCTGGTTTGAGGTGTCCATGATTGGAAGTAGGGTTCGTGGTAGACCGATATCTTAACAATAAGAATTCACGGGATTTGGTTTTGAATTTGCGTTACTGAATAAACTGAATACTCAATACTGAATATGGTCGAAAAAAGTGGGTAGTAACTGCTAAAAAAAAAGTTTTTGTAATCGAGAAAGTTAAAAATAGAACGCATTTTTTAATACTAGATTACTTGCTTATATTCTGTATTTCAATGAAACCAAACAATAGCGCACAAGTTCTTTAGTCGGCTGTTAAGCAAAAGGAGACCGCGAACCCAGATGTAAAAAGTCAAATCAAAAGAAAGCAACGAAGTGTTATACAAATATGAAACAAATGTAGGTACAATTAAGGTGCTCACACAACTCCTAGGTTAACGAAATATAAATAAAAGCTTACTCGTTCAGCGTTATCATTATCATTATGTTTATTGAATTTTAGTTTTCTCAATGTTTAGGTTTTTTTTTTGTAAGAATTGAAAAGAAATAAAGAATAAATAATGAAGAACTTCTAAAATACTAAAATACAGAACATTGATATGTTTTTGTGTACAAAATAATTCATAATCGGCCTCACCAATAATCAACTTTAACCTGGCAGTTTACGCAAAGACTCCACACTTTCCAAAATCCCTTTACCAATAAAGAAATATAGTTGCCAGAATATCGCCAACTGTAGGTTTAAATGTTAATGTTGAGAAAGACATGTTTATCTCGGGCATTAGCTAAAACAATTCTTCCTCTAATCTCATTTTGAAGACAACCATCCAAAATCACGGTATTAAATTTGGTTATAGGAGCGAATTTAATAAGCTGTTGTTCAGCCTGAGCGTTTACAATTATAAATTGTTTTTAGTTAAATGTAAATGTTTTCTAATCTTATTCGTTGCGATACAACAATGCAAATGGTTTTTAAGTCTAATAAACACAAAATTGTACAAATCTATGCAAAAAATTGAGAAATATTGCCCTTTTGTTTTATTTCTAAACACTTGAAGCATATATTTCTGTGTTTTTCTCTGTTTTATCTTGTTTAACCGCTAGTTCTTGCCTTTTGATTGGTTTTCCCTTTTCAAGCAACGAATGGACGCTTACTAAAAAATTAATTTTATGTAAGTTTGGCATATTTCCAAGAACTTCTTGACAGTCGTCGCAAACAGAGTAAAATATCTTCTTACTTAAGTTTGGAAGGCTCATACATTTTTTCAACAATTCTCAGTACCCTTTGCGACTAAGGTAGATGTTTGGCTACAACCAAACCCTTATCAAAGTCTTTGCAAAAGGAGTTCGTTTACCGAGAATGAGGAACTCAAATGAAACAATGGTTGGTCTGAAAAGGTTCACTTCGTGGAAAATATAGTTTTAAGAATATAATTATCAGCACTCAGCAAAAATTTATTAACTTCAGGAGGAGTAACAGGTAGTACGAGAATATGTGTGAATTCATAGAAGAGGAAACATGACAGCTGTCGTGCGCTTTATATTTTTCAACGAGAATTTAAATTTTTGTCAGTTTATAAGTTTCCAGAATTAAGTATAAGAATCCACAATATAGTGTTTAGTCCACCAATAAGTCAGCCTACGAATACAACAAAGCATTCAATTAAATCGTGTTCCGTTTATTGAATAATTTGAAAGGGATCTTATTACGACACAAATGCACTCATAAAACAATCGTTTTGCAATTTATGTATTCCTTTTTTTAGAATAAAATCCTCGTCGTGAAAGAAATTATGAAATTTGAATTCTGCAATGACAAAAAATGTAATAGATTCTAAGAAAGTTGTCGCACTAGTAAATGTGGAGGTCTAATTGTTTATTGGTACCGTTTCACAAAAGCTGTACATTTTTACTAAAGCTGACATCGACAGTGCTTGATTATTAGTCAGGCCGAATGAACATAGTCTTCAAATAAAAAGACCGCGTACATATAGTCGGCTTGGTGTCAAAAGTTATCGAAATCACCGGCACAACTTTGTTTAACGATAACTAAAGATTGATTGTACTAATATTTTGCTCGCCGCTGTTTAACGACTATGATTATCAGTTTTGTTACGCGAAAGAGAGCAGGGAAATTTAATCCTAAAGAGTAGTCAGTGCTGCCAGCCTTTGGATATGAAAACTCCCCTCTGCGAACGAAAATGTCTCCTTTTTGCCCCGGCATAGTCCCACGACTGTTTTAAAGTTTTAATAAATATTTTGTTTGTAATTTTATTGCGATCGTAAAACAAAAATTAGAGAAGACAATTTTTCTCTTCAATTCGTGCCTATGATTGCCATGATTACAATTTTTTAAAGACGCCAACTGAAGTGGAGTTTGTGAAGAAAAACTAAATCCTCCAGAGATACGATATCTGGCTCCGGCTTCACAGAAAAATCGAGTAAAGTTGGGAGATGGACCCCCTCACAACTCTGCTTCAAGCGTAGCCTTACCTAAGGGTTTTCTTTTATTGTGCATTTTTTCAACGACTGTAATGAGTGTTAAAGAAGGTGCCTCGCTAAGCAGGGGGCGTTCCAATTGATTGCATTTTTGGACCTTCTGAACGGATTTTGTTCATTAAGTAAGACCACATCTTCCTGTATGTGAAAGACTTAAAGAGGGAATTCCATCAGGTGTTAAATGTTATACGTTTAAGGAGCCCTTGTGAAGGAATAAAGGCCTTTTATTAATTTCTATACAGATCATTAGGTGGGATTCTCAGCTGCACTTCCGACGATGATCGCCTGGACGATATCGCCTATCGTGATAGCTTTATGTGAGACCTACTACTACAACTCCGTCCGTACACAAGACTTGTTGCCACTAAAATAGATGTCTGGCCGAAATTTGTTGAGACTGAATGTTTCTGGTTCCAGGACCTATCGGGTAGCAAAACCCTCTACACCCAGCTTGGTGGAAGGTTCATAAGCATAATCACTAAGGGCGAAACCGTTTTCTGTATCCATGAAGGAAGTTGATACATATTTTTTTGTTGAAAGGCCCAACTATGTGCTGAAAAAAGTGGGTGACTTTTATGGGTATGATTTTTCTAAGTGGCGTAACTTTTTCCTGCGACAGCCAATTTGACAACTGACAACTCATTCGTTTTCAATTTGAGTTTTCTTTTCTTAAAACAAATTAAATTTCTACCACCACGCAAATCAATCCGAAATCAGACTCTACCATCGCCAGAGCCTATTTAAAAGGAAGACTGTGGCACTGTAAGCTACAACAGTTTTTCCCTCTTTGAATTTATAAACGACGTCTCCCAAGCTTGTGACCCTCCCCCGATACATGCCATCTGCCCATATCGCCAGCGAACAATTTAAGAGCACTATTCTTTTTCAATTAAAAAGTAAAAACTTTTATCAACAGTCTTGCACATTTTATTTAATGCTACTTAAAACACACCAACTTTCTTAATTTTGAAAATTTGAAATATCATCCGTAATATTTCATCTTCCTGCATCCAGGACGTTCTAAGGTAGGCATTCCAGATATACCTACAGATTCGACTGCCAGGAAACTTTCTCATTTCCAGCCATTTGTCATTGTGAAGTTTTTGTTTGTTTGTTTTGCATTCAACTAGCTTGTGCACATCACAGAGCATTAGAATGAGAAAAATCCAATAAAAAATACAACTCAAACGTAGCTGCTTTTTGTCGGTGCTCCAACGGGGATATATATATATTTATATATATAAAGAACTCCGGTGGGGCTTGTCTATATTTTTATGTTCGCATCTGTGTGACAGAACCTACTTTGAGTTCTCGTTACCATTTGTTCGTTGTCGTCGTCATCCTTCTCATCATCCATCAACATCGTCATCATCATAGAAGGAAGTTTAAAAAAGCCTCAGAGCTTCTTTCTCTTAGGCGAACATTCGCCAATGAATGACTTCCATGGTTGTCGTCTTGTGCAGCACAAAAGAGAAGAGAAAAACACGTTTTCCCAGGACATAAAAAAAGGGATCATAAAATTGACTAATGCTCCATTGATCTTGTTGAATAAAGCTTAAGTCTAACTGAGCCTCATACACCGCCTGCTTCCAGATGAATATAATTTCTCTTTTATTGGAACAAAAAAAAGGATGTATATGAATGTGTATGTGGAACAAGGGGTGTAAAAGTACTTTTATCGCGCTATTTGGGGAAGCGCTTTTTTCCGGTCGCATAAAGGAAGTAGACACGCGGATGTAGACAAAAGTCACAGCGACAGGAAAACCAATTTGCTGATGGGTGGTATGGGTGGTTTTGCCCAGTATTATGGATATTTTATGCAACATTTTTATGGATCAGAAGTTATTTGACAGTTGAAACAGGCTTTACGATCATGGATTCTGTTCAGCGGCTTTGTCGCCCTAGAATAAAGTAGGCACCGAAGAGCTAATTTGAAAAGAAAACAAAACGCATAAAAGGACATTAAGGTAATATGGGAGTGGATCAACAGCATCAACAGTGTGTACATAATATATTTCATATAAATTTGTATCTACACAAATAACAGCTTAAGTTTTGTTTCCACTGCACCACCTGCCGCAAACGGTTGACAAACATCCGAGAGAATAACTGCCATGAAAGAGCTTTTCAATTGGCCGTTTGGACTCGGCATAAAATTGTAGATCCCTTCTATTCGTCCCTAAAAATAAAAAGTCATACAAAACGAATGGTTTTGAGAATCTAGGCCTGTGTATTTATTTTCTTCGATTCGCACTTTTCTATATTTCAGAAGAGCCTTAGAATGTTTTTTTTTTTTCTAATTGTGTGTGCAAATTTTGTTATGTGATTTAAGTGACGAGATGTACAGGTCCACCGTCTTTTACTCCGTTAAAACCGCAGCAGTTTAAAAACAAATGGTCAGCTTAGAAAGCTGCGAGATAGAAGTGAAACTTCTCATTTATCATGTCGCCTTTTCGTTTCAATAGGGTTTGGAAGTACTGCCCAACGAGCCATACGAATTTTCACCCCGAAGACGGAGACCTTCAAAACTTACAATGCAAACGACCTTTTGTAGTCAATCGTAGCTTATAAGGTATGGCACGCGGATATAGACAAAAGTCACAGCGACAAGAAAACCAATTTGCAGATGGGTGGTATGGGTCTGGGTCTTACTCTGCTTTTAACAAGTCAGACAGCAACTAATATTATAGTAGACTTTGTTTTTTGTATACATGTTCATCTCCGATGTAACACATAATTTGTATGGATGTTAGAGGTTTCTTAAATCCATCGTGGACTAAAGCAAGCCAAAAAAGCAGCGCTAGTTTTGACAGCAGGAACGTTTGCAGTTGGGTCAAATGAAAAATTAATTTATTACGTTGACATGCAAACTTCCGAAGCGAAGTTAAACAACTAAGAAACGTAATAGCCTTCACAATGCCCCCATTCCCTTTAAAATTCTTTTACCAGCGACAAAAACTACTTGGTATTGGTTAAAAGGTCGATAGCTCACGTAAATATTTATAAATATGTAACGGTTCTAACTAGGTTAAGAATATTCAGAGTTTCGCGAGCAAAATAATCGATATCATTCATAAATGAGGCGAAATGATAGGTTACCCTCTCTCTCTCTCTCTCTCTCTGCATTGACTAGACAACTGCCCTTTTCCACGTCACTCATAATGTGTAAAAAAAAAAGAGTCCGACTTTGAACGTCCGACACTTAAAATAATTATCAAACATACATTATTTTCGAAAATGTCCACCGCTACAAATAACGGAGTATCTAAATATTTATGCATGTGTGCTGTTGCGTTGAATTATTGGTTTTTGTAAACAAAACAGAAAAAATAACTTTTTTGACAGATGACAGTTGCTAGCACAATATTCGTACACATATAAATCGGCATCTTACACGTAACTATGTCGGGAGAGTTAATTATAATTATTGTACGAGTACTTCACACATCGACGACTCGGTAGGTGCAAAGCAGATTCGAGTTTCGAATAACTACTTTATATACCACGTTGCTTTTACTTACCGTATATGTATCGTGCGTGTGTAGATGTAGCACAGCTATAACCGTAACCACTTGGCTTCGCGTGTAGCGTCTACCCGTGCTTATCTGCTTTCGTTCGTTTATTCTGCTTTGGGTTATCGATTTTTTTGTCCAGTTTGTCGATGTTGATTTATAATTTTCGTTTATTTTTACAGGTGGTACAGGTAAAACACACACAAGCACAACGGTGGGACTGTAATTGAGATGTTTACTTACAAATTGAATAGTGTTAAGAACGTAACGCATGGATGTGTTTTTTTTTTTATTTTGCCTTTTTATTTACATTATATTTATAAGTTGTGCTATGCCGGGTTTGGTGTTCCTACTCTGCGTACTGAGAACTGCTAGAAGAGTAACTGATATCATGCAAACGAATGGGTAAGTGCAGAGCTTGATTTTTGGTTGAAATGGATTCGTCCTAACTTGGAATTGCAATTCCAAAAATGTTAATAGAAATAACATTCCGGCACATTTGAAAAATTTAATAAAAAAGTTTAGAAATAAACAAAAGTTTATTTGAAAAACCCTAAAAAAAAAAAAAACCTGAAAAGATATGAACAAGTCTCATTCAATTGACAAAGTGTAAGAGTACAGCAGGCGCAGGCGCTTACAACCAGAATTTGCTACAATTTCATTTTGCTGAGAACTTAAACTCTTAAAAACTCATATTATTGTTATTTGATATAACTGGCATGGCAAATGAGATAAATATCCAAAAGTGGATTTTATTTTCTTTTATATAGTATCGCTTCTCATATTTAACTACCTACCTAATAAAATAAGAAAACAAACCAAAAGCATTTTGACAAACGAGAAAGTTTCGTTCGACCCAGTCGTGCACTTTATTTTTTTCATTTAAGTACCGAATTATATGGTCTTACTGGCATTATCTCTATTTTGGTCACGAAATACAAGAAATAATAAAATTATCTATATAACATAACATAATTTTAAATAATAAATAAGGACAATTGGAGATAGCCAGGCTGGGAATCCACGATTTTCCACCAGGTAGATATCCTTAAACCTTTTTTCTTGCTTTATCACGGATATTCAAAGCTAAAGTAGGATAATGTGTATTCCTTAAAAAAAACTAGCTGAAGCACATAAATTTATTCAAAAACTTACAGCAGGTAAATGTTTAGCAGATCTCCACAGCTAACAAAACAATTATCTGCAATCGAAAGACAATAGACGTCTAAAGCAATAAAAATCCGTTAAAATTAAGACTCATATCTTTTCTCTAACGAACTGTCAAAAAAAAATCCGATGTCTGTGTCTGAACGCACTCAAAATTTCCAAATTAAGTTCAGAGTGAATCGAAGTTCGAAGAATATATACAAATTAGGCTTTTTAAATATTTTGTTTAGCCTCCAATTATTTCAAAATCATGAATTCAATTCTGATGATACTTATTAAATTTCGTTTTAAAAATAACAGTCTGTGGACTGGCCTTTTTTATTTGTCAAATAATGAACTAGTCACGTTATTTTGTTCGTCATTGACGGGTCTTAAATCTGAATTGAATATGAGGAATATGAAATTCTTGGCTTGGTCCAGATTGCTGTCTTGCAATACAACATATATTGTTAGCGACATATTTAAAAGAAAGGACATTTCAACATTTGCACACAATATCATCCATAAATGTTGACTAGCCTTTAAGAATTTATTGATTTTACAGCAAAATGTCATAAAATTTTCTTGGTACGATGACAGATTATTGTGCAAAACCATTTTACTTTTATAGTAGAGTCGACTGGTGTGCGATTACGTAAGCACTTTTGCATTCAGAAATAAAACCTTAAAAAATAATGCAAAACGAAAATTTTCAAAACTCTTTATGTATTCCTCTTTCTATTAACAAACGAAGAAATATTCTAAGAAAATGAAAAACGTCAATTAAAGAGCGAATATCTCTTTCCTTTTTGGAGTCACATGAAGCAAAACGTTCGTGACAACGAAAACGATTGAACGTTTTCATCTTTAAGAACAGTTTTCCTGTTATTTCCTAATCCATTATATTACTTCAATAAAGCACTGATCAACTTTTTGCATTTTCTAAACAAAAACGGAAAATGTTGTGTTGATCTTAGAGTGGATTCAAATTTAATTTTTGAAAACAGACAATTTAATAAAGAAGAGTTGCTCATCTAGTCATTAGTTTCTATTTTTTTACAAACCAATGTTAAATATTTTCCAGACATTGTTGATTTAATTGTCAACAACTGTCGACTTTATTTCACTGTACGAATATATATTTTTTGACAATACAGAGTGATCCATAAATGTTGACTAGCCTTTAAGAATTTATTGATTTTACAATTTAAAAAAAAATGTTTATTCCAATCTAAAAAAAAATAATCCTCCAATACATTTTTACTGTAAATATTACTTCACATATTTTTCTAAGAAGTGCATGGAACGCTTAAGGAAAATTAAAGAAATTGTATAAAATACTTCCAAAGTAACGACATATAACATTCAATCGTAGATTTGTATAAATAAACAAATTCTCAACTAGGATTCGAATTCAGCTTACGTATTCCATTCTGACTTTGAATAGAAATCCCTCTCTGAAGGTAGAAGCTATGCAATACGAAATCAATATTCTCTCTGACAATTTGTATCCCTGTCCCGGCGATAAATCAAGGGATCTTCCTCATTTTATTTTCACCGCATTCCGTATAAATTTGCAAACTTATCCATCGAAAATAATAAAACACAGAATGGTGTACCTACATAATAAACTTATACAGTCACGTTTGTTACCCAACAAGCGTTTTACTCAGATCTTCGCATTTCCATTGCAATTTCATGGAAACCAAAAAACAATGATAGTAAAAAGAGAAGTGACAACAAAAGTGCTGACATTGCATTTCTTTTGAAATATTTCTGAATCAGATAAGTACTGCTGGCTGCTGGGTATAATACTATAAAGAACAGCCCAAGCAGATGAGGGTTGCTTCCCAACAAGGGATGCCGTCCATTGTTTCCAACTAAAGGCGAATCTCCCAGATACACTTATCGAATTGTAATAAAAATAAATAAATAGATAACATTATTCCCCCGCAGAATCTGGGTCTATTTCACACACATACTTGCTGTGTCCCTATGGGTAGTAAAATAAGTATATTTCATAGATAATCGTAGTCCTGTCTCCTGTGTAACTTGGCTTTGCACTGTTTTAATGATGCAAACAATGTGGACAAACTTGTCTGAATCGAAAAATATAAATATATTTTTTTATGACGGTGTATTGAACTTTTACATGCAAACAGTTCGCTTTTTTTTTTGTATCATCTGGGTATACATGAATAAATACACCCAAAGTCACTGTCAATAAACTGTAATCATCTGAAATGGTTGGTTGGTTAATTAGTTGAAATGGAAAACAGATTTGTTCGTTCGTTGTCCACAAGGGAAGTGTATTATAAATATTTAATTCAAATCGCAGCTGGTTATGACATTTGCTATTCCCTAGGGTGTGTCATCACAATTCAGCCACGGACAGTCCATCAATGGACCTCATTCAATGATTGCGGCACCTTAACTGCAGGACAAACCAAAACCATCCATGCCAGCGATAGATTTACTTCCGTTTTGGAGAAGAAAAAAAAATTAAAGTCTGCTCCCTAATTCGCACTATTGTTAAATTCTTTATATCTTACTTCACTTTAGAAACCCCTTATTTATACCGATTCGATTTTAATAAAACACTTTAAACCTCCTTAAAAAAAAATATTAAAAAAATGGTTTCTTTCATGTAAGCACAGATTCCCATTTCAAAGGAGTAAATTGCATCAAACTTCACTTTAAACATAAAATTTATTTCAATTTCCTGACGTTTATTATTGTTTTTCTTTTAATTTTCTGTCAAAGAGGTGATACGTTTGCGTTTGGTCTAGGTTCCTGTCTGTCTGGTCTAAAAAGGTTAACCAAATACGATGAAAAGAAAATTTAATGAACATATTATCGTTTTGCACCATTTATGATATTTTTTTCCAAAAAACTCTGAACAATCAAGATCAAGAGGTTTTTTTGGGCATATTTATTTTATACCTACATAAAACTGACATTGAGTTAAATATGTATGTATATCATTAAAACTATGATTTTGTAATCTTTTTCCCTTTTCTTGAATCTACTTCACTTTTTGGTCAAATCTACTTAGCAGCGCTGCAGACATTTCTAGAATAGTATTGTACTCCTTTTTCGTGTGCGGTACTAACCAAAGAGAAATTGTACTCCAATTCTTAATTGCGAATTGAAAAATATTTACTTACTTGTTTTAGAAATAAATAATAAATAGAAATTTGTAAATTCTGGATGTTCCATGATGATTTTGATACATTCGCATCGAACAAACTTGTACCATTTAAAGAATTTTCCAATAAGTATGGGTCGATGTTGAAATGGAGTAAACCAAGCTGTGTTTGAGCTATTACCGAAATTCTTTAGTCACTATGTATGAAATATAACGTCGTTCAAGTTTCTCAAGGTGGCTCGGTTTCGATTGGTTCAATCTGTGTACCTAACTGTCTGTCTCGTATTTGAGCACCAAACGTTGGAGAGTCGATTTTGAAGTGGCACCGCGTTTGCTGTATAATGAGCGCAACGCTTTCGCTGACGCACATTCATTTTGATGCTAAAGTTTTATCACTTAGACGAACTGCTCAGATTTTTAACTTTTCGATTTGGCATCTGTGACTGAATAATAAACAGCTGGTAATACAAACGCTACCGAAACGTCTATCTAAAAATTAATTTCTTAATTTTTGATCTGGACTCCTCGGTTCTCCCCAAGAAAGTTCTATTATGCTCCCCAACGAAATTATAAAGCGGTAGCCCTGCACGGGACAGGTGAGATACCGTCATTCAGCAGAAACGCAATAAAGTTTTTTTTTTGTTTAAAAATCAAAAAGTGTTCCGTTTTAAATGGTGTTTCGAATTGGCCACCCTACCCTCCTATGTCTCTCTTATACCTACTGGAAATGTCTACTTTTATCAATATTAAAAACCCACCTTCCTACTTATAATAATTTTTACCAAAGTTAGTGCAACAATTTACTGTCGTTGCTTCATCGTCTAGTGAAGATATCGAAATGCACCAAAAATATCAACATTCGTAGGCATTTTCTTTTTACTTTTCATTTTAAATAGCAACATAGACACCTACCTACAAACATCGTTCCTGAATGTGGGCATACCATCACCCCATACCTATTAATGCGGGACAATCGTTGCAGTACAGAATGTAGCCAAAAAACAAATCACCCTCATTCTCATCTCTAGCTATACTGATTCAGGATCAGGATCTTATATTATAGTTTGCCGCTTCCAGAGAACCAGTTTCAGCTTGTTTCGTTTCCTTTAAACAAAGACCGCGTTTCCCGACAAATAAAAAAAAAAAAACAAAAGATTCACTTTTAACGATGGAATGCGTCAGAAAAACAAATCTGAACACTCGACTGAGTGCTGACGTATCCGATACCTATACCTATATAATTTAAAAAAAGCACGTCCTAAACCGGATTTTCGAGGTTTACAAAGGTGGGTTGCGCTACTCGCGAGAAGGTAGTCTGTCCCAAACATATCGGGATTTGCCTTCACCCAGGGGAAGTGGTGCACTTTTATTGATTGTTTTTCTTTGCATACCCACCATCGCCAATGACACGGTTTGCTGCTGATTCTTTGGCTTGTTTTTTCTACTTGCGATAAAATGCGTAACCGGTTCAAGGTAAAATCGATATAGTCGTCTCGCACGCAACCAAGCGGAATTGCATGTCTTCTTTATTTACTTCTTGTTTGGATGTGTGCCTATTTACCTTATTTCAACCGCGAACTGTAGTAAGAAATGGAATAGACCAGACAGCGACTGGTGACGATGCGCTCCACCGTTTGCAATGACAAGGGACAGGGAGTGAGTCTTTATAAGTCCACACCGCGCCACCACATCTTATCGTGACCAGACGACAGTACAGAGAGTACCCACCACGACCACGAGTTGGAGCTGGAAATGAAAATACAAAAAACCCAGCCGAGCGTGCAGTGAAATTGCAATCTGAAGACGCACATTGGCACATTTCTTTGTAAGTATGTACGCTGCTTGTGTGGTTTTCTTTACTCGCGCTGTTTCTGTTTTATTGTTGTGTTGCCGGTCAAATGGCTTAGTTTTTCTTTTTGACGGATTTGATAATAGGTTTAGGTGGCTACCTATGTGCAATTAATATACCTACTAGGTGTACGCTGCACACGTCATTCCAAAACACTTGGCGCCAAACTCCATAAGAAAACCAGTATTTCCCTTGTAATTTGGTTTCAAGTGGTTTGGAAGGAAACCGACCTGTGCCTACGTATGTAGGTTACCTTAATTTTCTGGTAAGCTGCAAGCGGAATCTTTTTATTGGATAACAGATTTTCGTGTTACCCTCTTAGGTACCCATTTTATACCGAAATGAATGAATGACTTCATAGGTACCTATACCTATTTAGTAATTGTACTACCACGTGACCTCAGGTTTAAATGTCACGGGGGCTTTACTGAACAACTGGTAAATAGGGAGACTTTAAGGTTATGAGTGCGACTGATGACAGCAGGTGCATCTGCAGACGGAAATCTGTGTTTTTAATATGAACAAGAAATGCAGTGCTTAGGTACCTTGTTTTTATAGTGGTAAACGTGTAGAGTAAGGCTTTGCTATCGCCTATAGCTAAATATTTTCCATTAGGTGCAGAACTTAAATAAGAATACAGGCCAAACAATATTTTAAACCAATTTGAAAAATTAGAGCTGTTCTAAATATATGCGGAGTCCAACAAATTACTGTACATACTGTGCATAACCAAGGAGTTACATGACACTCGCAGCACATAAATTAAAGCTTGTCTGTTTTGGTACAATTTCCTAAGCGGATTTTTCAATCCATAAAAACAAATTTAAACTTTTGTTTCCTTCGATGAATTTCGCTGGTAACTGGCAAAAATATTTTTTAATTACAAAGTTTAATACTGTGGATTGAATGCAGTTCAAACGGTTTATTTTGATCGATAAAATCCTTTCCGAAATATTTCTAATTTGGCAATACATATAAACCTATATTTAAGGTCATAATAGACACTTTTAAATTGGAAATTTCAGTATTTTGAGTTCGAAAAATTTACAAAAAGAGTTCCCCACGCATTATACGAATTTAAATTAATACGAATAAATCATTTTTTATACGCAGGTTAAACTTTACAATCTCACAATTACTATGGTGCAATTTCTCTATTGTGACCTTAAAAGTATTAGAGGTAAAGGTTAAAAATTTTTGCTTTCAATAATAGAGCCATAAGAATTTGCACACATTTTCAATTTTATACCAGATGTCATTTCAAAAATTGACAGTTCGATGGAGGGCACAATTTATAGAGCAACGGTCACTTGTCAAGTCGGTTTCACTTTCATATAGATTTTATTTCTAGGTATAGGTATACCAACAACCAAATATGACAAGATAGTCAAAAAATGAATTTGCGAAGAAAATACAAGTGTTTGATGGTTTTTTTTTGCGCAACTGTTCGCGGCGTTCTCTTTGTTTGTCGATTTATATAAGTTCTGATCAAATTGTTGTTTAATTTGCAACACATTGTCAGACGCTCCCCTGCACGCCGTCTTTCAATATGAATAACACTTGTTACGACATAACTAAACATTTCGTTCGAATTAGTAAAAGATATTAATGTCGTTTTGTGGCCTGGAAATTATTATCTATCATTTGCAAAGTAGAAAAACTGCCGGCAAACGTCAACCTTTCGATTTTCTTTCATTTCTTCCATACCCTAGATTCGGGGTAGAGGGGGTTGGGCGCACCCAATTTATATAGTGTGCTTGGTTTCCAAGTGGTTTGTTCTCTGTTTATTTATCGCTTATCTGACGCACACATAAATTAAAGTTGTGTTTAGTTTAAGTGTATTAGTTTGCCGGCCATGCCATAAACAGATAAAAAAGAAGAGAGAGATATAATTTACTACCACATTATGTATATACATATATGGGGTGCACAGGCACACCACACACCTGCTAAATGAATTTGATGTATTTTCAACTGATTATAAGGTTTTACTTACTTTTCAGTTCTTACCGTCATCAAGTTTTATATCCACGTTTTGCAATATGTATTTATTTTTTTCTTCTACGAATTGTGTCAGTGATCTCTTCTTGGAGTGTGAGCGAAGAGGTAGTAAAATAAGAAGTTAAATATAACCGGAAATTATAGCCATTTGATGTCTGCCTGGCAATTAGTTTTACGTGGGTTGGTGGAAAGGTGTTTGGAGCTAGAATTGCATGGATTCGATTTTAGGTGCGATGACATTTTGACACTGACATTTGTGCTTCATGCGTTCTTGACATTCGTTAAGTGACATACCTACCACATTTATGTACTTTTAACTTATAATGCGCAATCGGGTTTGGATAAATGTGGGAATACCTACATTCTGATAAGATAAGCGGGCACACATAAATGACAGATACAAAGTGGCAAACGCTCTAAAAAAAACACTAAAAATAAGTTATCACCGGTATGGAACGTTGTTCATGGGCCTATAACACAACTCATGTCTGCAACAATTATTGTAAGCTAACACTTGCGTAACAACTGTTGTTCAAGTTGCGATTAGATTCGATGCCAATAATTAATACATAGGTAATTTAAAAATCAACGCCTGTAATCATGCGTTTTACTCTATGTGGCCATTGACTAAAATGGAAATCGGGAAAATAAGTGTCTCGCCTGTCAAATATTGTCAAAAGTTGTCTTCGTTTACACTGCATGTGTCAAAGTAAAAAGTTGAATCACCACCATATTTAGAATCGCAAATACAAATTAATGTAGATACCTCCAACGATCCTCAAACGAGCAAAACTAACTGAAGAACAACTTCACCGCACGAATAGGGTGATAGGATAGTATATGTAACGGCTGTACCAAAGTTCAATAATAATTATGTTTGGTTATTCATCCGTCATTGTCCAATTACACGCTTTGTCGCTGTGGTAAAATTTTAAATCGGTGTGGTCAATTAGGCCACTAACCTATTTGAACTCATTTTGGCATCGAGAACTGTCAGTAGAATGGTGACATTTTACCCCAGTATGCCTGCGGTCTAATCTAACCGTTAGTTCTGTTGCATAACATGTTCTTTAAACTTGACATGGAACGCAGCTTGATAAGGAGGTTTTTGATATTTTTAAATACAAAAATCGAGTCTCTCAAAATGGAAAAAGGTACAGGTGAGATGGTCTTTGATCACTGAAAAATAAACCGCACAAACAGTGTAGAGACGAATGAATTCAAAATCTATTTATTTTAAGTCCACTTGATTAGTCTGGACTATATGTGCCCTGGGGTCAATTATCGTTTTGTGAAAAAGTGAAATGAAAATGTTTTCACCCGAAAATGTGAAACCAAACTTCAAAAAATTTCATAAATTAATAAATTCTTTTCATGTTCTCATTTTCAAGTGAATGTTTTTAGTGAGAGTTTGAAAATTGAACACCTAATTTCATCACCACGATAGATTCACTTATTGAGCGAGAACCGCTTTTTAGTACTCGTAGCTAGTAAATCGAAAAAATGAAAGCGAATGTGAAAACGATTGATTGGATTCACTCTTTCACAGAACCAGAATTGACCCCCTGAACGCAAAAATTAGATTGGTCGTTAACGTCGCTTTTTAGACACCACGAAATAATAACGCGTTGCATAGTCACCTAGCATTGTTTTTTTTTATTTTCGCGGCTTATTTTGAATAAAATAAGAGGTGTTATTTTGATATTCAAAGAAAATATTCAAAGCCCAATGGCCAACACGAGCACGCATTCAGGACCATATCCTTTTCATGTAATTTTCCATAACCAAATCGCAAAGTGGCTGGCCTGTCTCGATAGCCTCACGAATTTGAATCGACGCTGGGCTGTTGGTGTAGACGTTATCTTTTACGTGGCCCCAAAGGAAGAAGTCGCAAGGTGATAACAAGATCTCGGTGGCGAATTGTGATCACCTCTTCGAGAGATAACACGATCCGAAAACTTTTCCCGTAAAAGATCAATGCTTTAGTTGCTTGATGATCGGCCGGCTTGAGTTCTTGTGTTAACTGAACTTTATAAGCCTTAAGACAACCCAAGTCTTTATGCAAAATACGGTGTAATGACGTTTGTGGAATGCCCAATTCCAAAGAACGACGAGGAATGGACAAACCTGGGTTTTCTTCAACACTTTGGGCTACAGCAGCAATATTCTCAGTTGTTCTTGAGCGACGTGTACGGGTTTTATTCTTCACATCACTAACATGGCGTAGTTTCTACTTGTCAAATGTCAAAAAATAAAAGCTTCAAAAGTGACAGCTACCTCTCATTGGAAAACCCTTTATAACTTTATCGACTTCGGAAACACTTTTGTCGGCAACAATTTAGACCAATAAAAACTGAAACACAGTGAAGTTCGCAACACCGGCAGAAAGTTACTTTCGTTAAGTTCGATAAATTGCCATAAATTTCGATAAATTAGAATTTGCGGTGTAAAAGATTTGACATATAATATTAGGCCTGTTTTTTTGAGCCTCGATATCAACAAGTAAAGTAGGATTTTCAGCTACGCTATACTTGACACTTCGAAAACTCACAACAGTTGTTGTAATTGCGTGCTTTGCTCAAATCGAATCTCCAAAAAACACGCCTATTGGCAAAAAATGATTTGAGCCCATGACAGTATATTGAAATTTGGGGATACATCGAAATAAATCAAAAGTTTGATTAATATAGAGCGAACAGAAAATATTGGTGAACACCTGTTCCGCAGTTTGAAACTGTGCAATATATGGTAAGAATCTGATATTTATCACTAACTGCTAACAGAACTATAATTATAGACTTGGATTATAATGGAAACTACTCATAATGATTTAGTTCCGTTTTTAAGTTACTTGACTTTTCAAAATGTATTGCGTGCGCTTCCATAAAAAATGCAGTCGTCACCTGTAAAATGATTGAAGACTGTTGGTGGGAGGTGCGACTTGTCATGTTTGTTTTCTTAAAATATGTAAAAGCAACCCCGTTAACACAATTCTTTCGAATCATTACAAAATTTATGCGTAAATAATTAGATGAACGTTTTTCATTAAAATTTCGATAAGGAGATAACTCGATATCAAAGTGTCAAAACCCTCACTTGCCAAAAAATACATACAGGTATCTACCCAAACACTGTAACGTCAAATAAAGTAAATGTAACGAAAATAAAACTTACCAAATGTAAAACAGTATTCACCACTTCTCGATTAGTAACCTGTCCCACTTCGATCAATCCAATGAGGACGGCAAATTTTAAATTATCCGCTGTTGTCATCCTGACAATCTCATCCGGCCGCTTAATCTCACTAAACGGCGGACGTGTTAGGTCCGCCATTTTTAACACAATTTAATTTAACCCTTTCACCTCAATAATACGATTCGATTAACAATTATTATTATTATTATGCAATAATGACAAGTATAGAACTAGCGAGGATAGGCGTAGAAAGAGAAAGATAGTAGGTGTGAAAGAGTGACACAATCCGAGCGGAAGGACGATAGCGTTAAGTTGTTGTTATTGTTTTCTTTTTTCACCCCTCTCTTCTGTACTTTTGTTTTACTATTTTATTATGAATTTTTTTAGCACACACACACAAGATGAACGGTTATGACTAATCATGTGGGTTTCCGTTGGAGGGTGCGAAGGACGGTAGGTAGCTGACTTCTGCTATACCGCTAGATCGTTGCAGTAAGGGCAACAGAAGTTTGCCAACCTCAAAACTATTTGACTCTATGTTTGTACAATGCACTTTTTATTTACACACAATTAAATACACATATAGGTATTTGATTATTATAAATTTGCCAACATTTTATTACTTCTTTATTTTATGCACGAGTACAATGGAAAGATTAAATTCACTTGTTTTCATAAAAAAAAAATCCAACGGATTAGGAGAAAAAAAATTATGCAAATTAACAGCAAGCAAATTTTGTTGTTATGAATGAAGGATTACACAAAGGGCAGTACACTCGATTTTCTTCGTCTATTTTCATCCGTTTTCCTATTTTATTTCCCACACGCGAACCGAGGACAACCAAGGATAGGGTGGTGGCAGGCAAAATTAGTAGCGGTAAAAAGGGGAAGAAACGCGTAGAAAACGTGCAAGGGGGAAAAAACTATGTGTATCACAGTGGTAGTGGTAAGGATACATACATTGATGATTGGTGATAATAGGAGGAAATTTACAAGGGGTGGCCGGGCCGCATGGGAAAGCACCAAATAAAAAAACATCAAAAAATGACATGGAAAATCCTGCGGAGTTTTCTTATTAGAAATTATTGTGTTTTATTCTGTTTTGCTGTCAAATTCACTTGCTCTCATTTGCCATTTTTCCACATAGGTATATTTATATGTTTTTTACACGCGAACGGTTTGGACGATGAATAAATTCGAAAATAAAAGAACACTTGAACCGACGATCACCATTGACAGACGACGACGAAATAATAGTGCAATTGTGTATCGCACGACAGAACACGTAGAAAGTAGATTAACAATTTATAAGAATGGAAAACGACTACGAAAATTCATTAATATCGAAAATTCGAAAAAATTCAAAGTATCCCCCGCTTGATAACATCTATTTGACGTTTCAGTTCGAAATCCAACAAAAAAAAAAAAAACTTGTCAAACATCAAATTTTACACACAGGTATTTATTATTTTGTTGGTAACTGTAAGTTCTTTTAAACAAAATGCACTCAACAAACAAATCGTTGAACATTACAAACGAACACAAGTATAGTATCAAACGTGCAGACGAAATTACTTCTCGCGTTTCTTTTTTGTGATAAATCGATTGGAGACAAGAGTGTAAATCGCAGAAAAACGACATTCACTATATGTAACACTTTGTTACCTATGTTTGCCATTGGCGTGTTAATTTTTCTATCGAAATAAATGTTTGTGGAAATGACGTTATTACTCAACGAATTTTGTGGATTTTCTCTTTCGTTTTCTGTTTTCAGATGGGAAAAAGAAAATTATATTTTTGACACGCAGGAGGAAAACACGGACGATCACGTACAGCCATCGACCATTTTGGTTTTTATCTTGCTGCCTACTGTATGGTGTGTTGGTGGTTACCCTGTCATGAAGTCAACGAAATTCACTGTGACTGTATGGTGAAGATGGCGGTGGGGTTGGTGTGGTGGATGACACATGCACTCTCAAATGCGGTGTTTTTTCCCGTGCAATGGAATGGCTGGTCTCTCGATTGGAAAGGTGTTTGAGTGGTAAGCAGAAGAATATTTATTTGACGGTTCCTTTCACTCACTTTAGCTGAGAGATCTCATTTCTGTAAACCTGTGTCATTGCTGGCAACTGTTTGGCATGAAATTACACTGGACAGGTGTCAATTAGACAGTATGGTCTTGTTTGAATTTGTGAGCAAGAGTACCGCGTTGGAGTGTGGTGGATTCGGCGTGTTGGTTTAATTGAAAACAATGGGTAATGGCATATGGCATACCTACTTGGTGCTTTTAAATATTGCATGGTTGGTACTTAGATGGTAAGTTGGTTTCTTTTGAACTTGCACTTGTCAAAAATGTGGGGAATTTTCTTATTGGATTTCACCATTTTATCTCTGTGGGCTTTGTTAGTGATGATTCAAACCATGCATCGTGGGTGGTCGTATGCCAGTTTTTAAGAGTAAGTGGTGTGTACAGCTGCGTTTTAATTAGAAAAAAAAATTAAACGGTAATAAAAGACGTTGCTTACGAAATGTAGGTACTGTTTTGTAGTTACGATGTAGCTTGTAGTTGATCTTTCATGCAGAGACAATACTGAGACCTCCAACTCCGCCAATTGCCCGTTACTTGCCTACAAGCTATATTTTTATGGGGCTGTTAGGTTTTTTGCGCTAGTATTGATGCATAGAAATTCGTATTGACAAATGTCACGAAACTTCAAAAATTCCAGGGCACCAACAAACGTTCAAAAAGAGAGCACAACTTCCACTGTTGGCAAAGCTGCGGGCAGCGTTCATAGAATTTTATACGTTAAATTTGGAATTATTCGTTACGTGTGGATAGTATTTTATTTTAAGGAAGAAGTATACTTTTACTTAAAATATTTATGAAAAATCAACATTGAATATGGGTTGAGGGAAAATAGAAACATTTTGAGCAATTTTTCTTCAGTTATTCAAGAAAAATACTACTTTCAATCATGATATCGAAGGTAATAATATTCAAAAGCGGAAAATACACAACCATGTTTATCCTAATATGTTTCTAGTATATAAGACATCTCATTTAGGTAGTTTTATTTAACCAAACACATTATATTATTCACCTCTTAAAAATATTTAATAACTAACCAATAGCATCCAGTGATGTAAAAATGTGGTATTCGCGAACTCTATCACTTTCCCCCACGGTTGGCAGCATTTATTTTATATTTTTTGTATGTTTGATTGCGAGTTGGGGGTCTCAGTAGTCTCTGCTTTCAAGTTCATACACATATCTGTAGAGAGCCAGGAATATTTTGCGGAAGACAATAATATTTAGCGGCAGAGTGTCCTTACAGAAGTTGCCGTTTACACAGACACCCTTGAATATCACAACGAAAAAAAAATATTTTAAAAGAAAAATGTCGTAGGCTTGCTTGCCGTCAATGTAAGCCGTTCCTCAATCTTAGCTTAAGAAAATATCATAATTCAATGAATGCCTCGGCAAATAGTCGAATTATTTCTCTCACTGTCTGTCAAAAAAAAAATCAAATACAAAAACAAGAACGATTTGAATTTAAAAGGAAATGCACGATTCTTAAGCGAGAAACGGTATTACTCCTCGCTTACAGTCCTGAAAGTGTACAGTATAAATAAATATAACCAATGAACACTGTAAGCAATCCTTTGAAAGGTTAGACACTAGACATGGAAGCTTAAGTTTGAAGTAGAGTTTGATTTCTTATTGCAAAAACCGTCAGAAACTGGTTTCGAAAGTATGTGCTTTCAAATCTTTTTTTTTTTATTCAGCTAGTATACTTTTTAGTCTAACTCTAAGACAATTAACTATAGGTACAAAGATCGGGCTAAGAATACTAGAGGCTGCCGTTGCTGACGTTGCGTTAACGGATCGGAACTCAACGGAACGAACGCTGCCATAGTAAAAGTCGCATTCCATGACACATATCAAGTCAGCCCCAATTATTTAACAAAAGCGCCCAAATTTCTTATAGAATTCACTTGTTTATCACAGTTATGGAACATTTTTATATCTTATGTGACATTTTTCAGGAGTGTAGTCAGCCAGTATTCAGGATAAGGGGTTACTCCTGTGGATCAAAACTGAAATAGTCTTAAACGCTTTTCACACCGAGCCGAAAACCGAGTTTTTGTCGAAAACTCGTCGATGTATTCACACCGAACACCAAATATTTTTCATTTGACGTTTCAAACAGCTGTGAGACACTAGTCATTGAACTTCGGTGCAAACTATTTTGGTTACAAATTTCGATCGCATTAATTAACAAAAAAAAATAAATTTTGATATGCAACTTGATCAGTGGTGCCTATATATAGTGGACAATGATCTGGAACTGTAATCAACTAAGCTTATAGAGTTATTTTCACCTTTGTCATTATTAATTGTACAAGTGCATTGGTATGGTATTTGAATAGGACCGCAAGTAATATTGTGTAAGTAAATTTGTATAATCTATCGTATGGAATAAACGAACTCCCTTTTATATACGTTCCTTTTGCCATACAAGATATTGAAAAATCTTCATACACTATTGAACGTTCAGTATAAAACTGCATTTACATCATCACGCACTCGCAATTTTACTCGAGACATAATAGAGACATCCGTTTATCCGCAATCAATTCTAATAAAGGCGTAAGAATGAGATCACAAATCAGACGCCCAAAGTGTCATGCATGTTCTTCCCATAATTATAGATACGTAAAACGGAAAAAAAACACAAGTTCCGGCCACCAAAATTTCTGCAATTACTTGAAAACATTTCTATTTCATGCAAAATGATTCATCAATCAGAAAAACATCTCCTGAAGATAGTTTTATTAAACAAAGCAAGACTGGCAGCACTTTTTTTTATGTTGTTGCATGTCACACGAATTCTAATTGACATTATAACATTGGTGAGAAGTGCCGATATCTAGTTCAAGTAAAACGTCAACTAGATTTTAAATTTCACTGAATCTTCTTCAGTAGATTCATTTCTCGGCTTAAACTCCATAATCGTCAACTAAAACAAACTATTCGCGTGACCAATTTAGGTAAGAACAAAATTAAATAAGCTGTCAGACTTACTAAACTATAAATCCGAACGTCTCCATTAGTTTACTGTGACAGAAGTTCGATAAAACAAATGGTCCGTTTTCTAAAACCTCATCTCAGTTATATCATCCCTGGGTTAGTTTTCATTCATCCGTTTCACATTCAGTTCAGGCAGACCCAAAACCCAAACTCTAACAAAACAATAAGAAGAGATAATAAAACAAAATTCAAAGATAATTTTAATCACAAAAAGAACGACCAATGAAACGTACACAAACGCACCCACATGATGTGTAAAAGGTTAAACAAAACACCAACAACACAACAGCAATACAACAGCTGAGTAAAAATAAAAACAAAAACAAGAAGGTGAACCCAAAACAGAGGATAGAAAACGAAACTGCGCGACAAAACAACTCTACAAAACAGCTTTGCCACCAGCGTTGCCAGTTTGGGGGTTTTCCCCCCAGATCTAGGGGTTTTTTTGGCCGACGGGGGGAAATCTGGGGGGAAAAATTGTTTAGGGGGAATTCTGGGGGTTTTATTTTGTAACTGCGTTCAATTAATTTCTTTTTTTTTCTCACTAAAAAGCATCGTAATAGTAAGCTATAAAGCAACTGCACAACCAACAAACCAAATCAATGTATATTCGAGAACCTTACCTATGTCCGATGTAAACATGTCTGGCAATTCCATTCCATTCCAACGCATTCCAATATTCATTGAGAAGTTCCAGTGTATTAATTAACCCCTATCTAAAGCTACATGCATCACACACTATTGCGTTTGCGAAAAGTTTACAATCATTTGGGTGAAAGGAAGCAGAGCGAGACTTTCTTGGTATTTTCTCTTGTCAAATTTCAAAACAAATTTCTGATTGTTCCCCTTCTGATAAAATGATTAAAATGTTCACATCCGAACAGATGTACAAAAACAAAAATGAAGGCGACGATAACATTATTTTAGGACTTTTTTCTGAAAATTTATTATTTTTACTTATTTCTAATATTATTCTTATCTTGAAACCTGAATTTCTACATAGATACATACCTACAAAAATTAAAAAAAAAATGTTCTTTGTGTTGAATTAACTTTTTGCTTTTTAAATATATTTTTTGAAAAAAAAAAAAATGTAGGGGTTTTTTTCTTGAAAATAGCTAAATCTGGGGGTTTTTCAGATTTGTCTGGGGGGAAATATATTAACCGTCTGGCAACGCTGTTTGCCACACACAATTCAAAATCCCAACTAGAAAATTGAGAACTGAACAAGTCGAATTTTGGCTTCGCAACGATCAACAAGATAAAGGAGAAGACGGCACCAGCACCAGACAAACGACGAAAAAGTGAAAAGAAATTTAAAAGAAAAACCAAATTGATAGTAAATTAAATATAAGCAAAGAAATAGTATTCCTTGATACAAGTTAACAATTTAGGAAAATGTGTTAGTGCGAAGAAAAGCTTTAAAAAGAGTTTTCATTTTATTTTGTATTTCCCTCAACAAGAAAAAACGGTTTGTGTGATCTGCCATAGTTTTGTCCAATTATTTCGTCTTATCTAATTGCTGTGCGTTACTTAAAATTTTCTACTCTACAAACAAAAAAAAAAAAACGTAACGTCGTCATCGATTATCAGTGGAGGATTGGATGGAATAAAGTAAGACGTCAACCCACACACCCAATTTGACAGGCTTGCTACTGCCCTTTGTGTTCACTGTAACTTCTGTCTAGTGAAATTTTCCCAAATTTAACTCATAAGTGTATATAACTAACCTATTTCATCGCGTTGAAGTTCAACTCATTAGATTTTTTAACGTTGTCGCAAAATTTTTCGAAGTGAATAACATTTTTTTCAAACAAAGAGAATCTGTCAATAGATTGTGTGTGCTGTGTGATTGTGTTTGGTAAGGGGGTGGTGGATAAAAAGGTGGTGCTGCTGAACACAACAAAAACAGTAGAGAATCAGAACCAGGCAACAACCACACACAAACACTCATCGTCATCATCATCCCCAGAAAAGTATAAAACAGTGGTGGATGTATAAAAGAGCAAAAGCATCAAACGACTAGTGGCTAGTGCGCAGGTAGAGAGAGAGAGATAGTTGGAAGCACAGTACAGCAGATAAAAGCGGACAAATATAGTGTGTTTTCTCAACAAATTCTGTTAATTTCATAATCCTCTTGATTTTTTCGTTTTGCTTTCATTCAAATGACAGCTGAGATTGTTGGTTGCTTGTGGTGGTTTATTATTTTTTCGTTTGGGTAAAATATTTCCTTCGGTCGCAAGAAATTTTGCTTAACAATTTACGAATGTACATATTGTCTTAAAAAAAAAGCTTTGAAAAGTTATACGATATTGGAATTGTGACCATTTTTTCGGTGCAACGCATCTCTTAGATACAGACAATCGAGGCAGAACAAGACAGATAGAAAAGTGTCGTTTTTTTATTAATTTTGCACTGACTGGCTATTATTTTCAACATTGACATTTCTCCAGCATTCAGCCCAAGGAATAGAACAGCTTTTTAGTGGATCATCTGGACGAAGAGTAGTCAACGAACTATGATCTCTCTGCCACAAAAATTCCAGTAATCAAGTGAGTTTAATTTTTGGCCACGAATATCAATAACAATCAAACAAAAAAAATACGTAATTAGTGGAGTGTGAAAAAACTACATACTTAACAAATTTTTAGAGGCCAGCTGGTTGCTGGTTGACCAACAAACGTTTCTTTTCTTGGAAGTAGAGAGGCAAATATGCATTCCGTCTGCTTTGTCCTTCAAAATGTTGCTTGTATGCATTTTCTCGATATCGCTTTTTGTTTTTAATTACCAAAGATGATGATTGAACAGAAAAGAGAGATGAAGAAAAATTAGTTTATGGCCAGGAAGGTGATGGTGTTGCCAGAAGTGTAAATTTTGTCCTCATTTTTCTTTTTTTAGTGCCCAGTAAAAAAATCTTTTTATTTGTGTTTTTAAGTTGGACATAAGAGGCCAAATTCCGCAACAGTGATTTTCTTGTGTGCACGAAAAGAACTGAAGTAAACTATGCACTGGCTTGTTCTGATTCCGTAAGTGTGTTAGTGTGATATTTTGACAGTTTTTGTGCGCGCAATTAAAGAATTCTGTTAACTGTGTTTTCAGCCGGGAGTAGGGGTGAACACGCAAACAAAAGCAAATGAAAAAAAAACAGTTGATGACAAATGAGACCAGTGGTATTATTAATTGCAGATTATCGTCCTATTTTATAAATTTTTTTTTTTAAATTTCCAAGAAATTCAAACACACAAATTCTTTGGGAATTCAATAATCTCCTGGGTTTCAATTCTGTGAAAGAGTGAATCGAATAAATCATTTTCATAACATTGCTTTCATTTGTTGATTCACTAGCTACTTAAAAGCGACTCGCTCAATAAGTGAAGCAATCGTGATGAATTCAATATCGCACACTGTTGTATGAAATTAAGTTCTCAGTTTTCGAACTCTCACTGAACACATTCACTAGATAATGAGAATATGAGAACAAATTATTCATATGAAAATTCATGCTATATAAATAGTTTGAAATATTGCTGAAATCGGGTTTAGCATAGTCATATTTAAAATAAATGTCATTGACCAAATTAAGTTAGGTAAATTAAAGTCTCCAAGAAGGTTGATGTTGATGATCTTTTAAATTACCTATTTAATATAAAGGAACAATTCTCTACATGTGCTAAGGACTCCTTGGTGGTTTATAACTTACAATAACAAAAAATGTTTACGAAATTGAATTGTTTGTTAGCACTTATAAATTAAAAATAAAGATCAGCGCAACTCGCGAGGTATCCCAAACTGTGAAACTTGTGTTTCACTAAAAATCTCGTCAAGCTGTATTTTGGTAACTCAAATTTAAGGATGAAAATGAAAACAAAGTAAGAGGCGAACTTCCTAAGAAACCACTCATATAATAATATAATGCACTTCCTGATTTTACCGCCAAGTGTGTTACAAATTAAATTCATTTTAATTTCCAACAAAACTAAAATTCAGTTACCTCGACTGACAAAAAATGATTCACTCATCACATTCAAACTCACAGCACGTTGCGGAATCGCGTGAACTGCAATTGGTGTACCTACGTGACAGAGTTTTTTTATGCGTCTACAGGGGCGAAAAACTCACTGAACACAAAAACCAGATTGGTCGGGAACGTCTTTTTTCCTGCGACAGCTACATTATGCGAATTGTCAACGTAGTACCTACTCACGAATTTTTTCAGTAGATTCGTCGGCCATCCCTCCATAATCATCAACTGAAACACCTGTTCATACGACCGATCTTAGCAAATCAAAACAGAGATGCACTAAGTCAGCCAGGTGTCAGACTTACTTAAACTAAATACTTATACGTACCGATTAAATTGAGTTGGCACCCTTATAGCTTTCACACCGAGCCGAAAACCCGGTTTTCGCAAAAACACTCGAAAACATAAATTTTTCCATATACCTACATATTTCAGTTTTCAAAACGAGTCGTTTCATGTCGTTTTCCGCGAAAACACCACGAAAACGACTTGCAATCGTTGGGTTGTTGGAACAAACACACCTTTTGCAATATTCAACAGAAATGTCACAACTCACAACTTCATATCATTTTCAGTATTATTTTTATATGCACTAAACTCATTTTATTTGGTTATTAATGCGATCGAAATTTGTAACCAAAAAAGTTTGCCCCGGAGTTTAACGACTAGTGTCTCATAGCTGATTGAAACGTCAAACGAAAACTAGTTGGTGGTTGGTGTGAATGCATCGACGAGTTTTTGCCGAAAAAACGCGTTTTAGTAAAGTCGTTTTCCATTGGTTTCACTCGGGGATCCACTCATTCAAAAATCCAATGGAACAAGAAAAATTCTTCTGGTTGATCGACAAATGTCACAACATAGCCGCGGCGAGGTTTAAATATGTGTTGTTACATTCCGTCGTACAAGCTTTCTATTTCACAGCTAGTATTATCATTGTTTTATAATATTTTATTTTATTTAAAATTTAGCACAAGTGGAACAACAGTACAAAGAAGAATAACGAAATTAAAGAGAGAGTAATAACAGATAATTGCATTACATAAAATCATTAAAATTAGTGTTTTTGTTTTGTTTGTCGATATTCAAGGAAGTAATAAATAATAATTTAAATATGAGAAATTAAATAATAATAACAAAATCTTTAATACTTATTCCTAAGTACATAGTTAACAATTGTTATTATTTTATTAAAAGTTAATTAACAACATTAGATACGAATACAATTCTCTTTGTTTAACTACATTTATCTCGACTATTAACCGTTATCTGGCAACGTCCATCTAAATATGATTGGATCACATACACAATATCAAAAGGAAAAACACAATTGCACACTAGTGTCTTCTATTTCACACAAAATGCACCGTATGTATAAGTACATAGCATACGAAAACGCAGAACTTGAGTGGCTTAATTTTTTTTCTACCCTTCTTTATTGAAAAAGTAAACAAAGAACGAATTTCTTGTGCAAAGAGGAATGTCAAAACAAATAGCTTTAGGGGAGGGTAGGTTGCATGTGTGAGTGAAATTAATTTGGAATAGTGGTGAAAGTCATTATTCGGACACCTGCTGCTATGTGAAAGTGTTTCTGTATGATTTAACTTTTTGTTATTAAAAAAAAGGGCAGCAGAAAGACGATAATGGCTGGGAGCTGGGATTCGCCGAAACATGTTTCTGTTAGCCAGTTGTTCATTTCCATATTTAGAAATTGTGGTCATATTGTGTAATTAAAGTAATATTTTATCAAAGAATCATGATTGGTCTGACTCATTCTGGCAAAAGTACGTGATGAATGGAGACAGGCGGACAGAGTGTACAAGATCTCTGGTAGTAGACTAGCACCAGACGTTATGGCTACTGGTGGAAATCCATAAGGCATTTATAGCATCGAAACGAAGACTGATACTGATACATACCTAGGTATGCAGTGGGTTGTTAGAATAAGTTTAAGTTCATAAAAGTGTGTAATATGGAAACTATCGCCCATAGTGATATTTCATTTACAAATTGTTGTTCTTTTATCCCAATGGACGTATTTTTGTAAGGAATCCAAATGTGTGTTCACTCAAATCATGTTGTCTTGCGCTCAGCAATAGAGTCGTCGGTTGTGCAATCCATAGGCCAATGCTCGCAGTCATAAACAACCTAGTTTGTTGTGATAACTCAACATTGTTGGCCAACCAATGATATTCATAGCTCCAAACAGATGGATAGAGAAGCGATGAGCCGGTTTGGGCACGGAAAGCGAGTCGGTTCTTTCTATTCTTTTTCTTAATTTTCCTTTTCGATAGACGCACGATGCCAAAAATCAAGCAGTTACTTGAGATTTACCAACACAAGTGCGTTATGAGTTTGACAACTAGTGGGGTTTGTTTACGTTTAAGGGAAATTTTTGAATTGCAAAAAGGGCAATGCACTGGGTGAATCAAATTTTTTGTATGGTTTAATATAAAATGTAACCAGTGAACGGAATAGGCGTAGAAAAGTGTCGAAGGCTACAAAAGTACACATGTTCCAATCGCACTAAAAAAAAAGCAAGTGACGTTTCTATGTTTGATTAGCTACACGGAATGATCTTTAACAATAGGTATTAAAGTCTGCATTCCCTTAAAAACGGTTTATTAATTTCAGAGCAATCTCTGACGTCTTGTGGTAACTGGCTAAAATCAATACCTACCTCTTTCTCAGTTCGTGAATTGATTTAAGTTCTAATGTGAAATTGAAACCTCATTGTTTTTACTTTCAATCTTCTGATTACTACTAGCATGTATGTATTTCATTCGTCAATAAAAGTCGATGAGTGAAGTTGATAAATCCATATATGAGTATACCTAGTTATACTTATTAAGATTACCCAACATTTTGCAACTAAATGGTTTTCCAATAAGAGGTGTTATTGTGAATGACCTGCTATTTCGGTAGCTGTCACTTTTGAAGCTTTAAGTCTTTGACATTTGACAAGAAACTACGCCATTACTAAAAATGGAACGATACACGCTTCAATAACGCATTGAAATTATTAAAATTCACTACAAAAATGTTGAAAAGCTTGCAGTCACAGTTCGTAAATCTAAAGCAGTTTTTGCTCGTCGTGAAGCACCTTGTCGGACCGCAATATAGAAATTGGTGGAAAAATTCGAGCTGTTGGGACAAGTTAGTGAATAAAACCCGTGCACGTCGCTCAAGAACAACAGAATATTGCTGCTGTATAGCCCAAAGTGTTGAAGAAAACCCAGGTTTGTCCATTCCTCGCCGTTCTTTGGAATTGGGCATTCCACAAACGTCATTTCACCGTATTTTGCATAAAGACTTGGGTCTTAAAGCTAATAAAGTTCAGTTAACACAAGAACTCAAGCCGGCCGATCATCAACAACGCCAACAGCCCAGCGTCGATTCAAGACCTCAAAGATAAAATTCGTGAGGCTATCGAGGACATAGGGCAGCCACTTTACGATTTGGTTATGGAAAATTTCATGAAAAGGATATTGTCCTGTATGCGTGCTCGTGGTGGCCATTTGGCTGATGTTGTTTTTCATTATTAACGGCATACCTTCCTCTTTATTATGAAATAAACATCCTCTCATATATCTCAAAAAATGGCATTTTTCTTTGAGCAATAAGAGCATGCCCTAAACATAAGCAAACGGCATTACCGGCACATGTGTTAAAAACTAAAATATCTTCCGATGTAAATACCTACAAGACTTCAACGTGCTTCGTAAGAACAATACAATTTTCTGTGTCCAAAGACAAATTCGTAGATCGTGCCAAACAATTGTTACATTTTAAATTTGATTACCGCCTGCTGAGTAAATAACTAAATAACACTTCTTTTATATCGAACACGCAAGCATCGTCATTTAACGTTCGTCGACAGTTTGGCTGACAAATTGTTTGATGCAAATAAACCTCGGGGAATAATCCGAGAGATGTTTGAATCTGTTGTATGGTAGACGTTGACAAGGGACAAAAGGCAGAGTTATGCTTTGTGATGACACACGGTACCTGAAGAAATCTGTCAATTACAAAATTTCAAAATGATATTTCGATTTGCAAAACATTTCTAATTTTATTATTATTTGGGGGAGAGCAATGGAGGTCATTGTGTGATAACTATAATGTACATGATACTGAAAGCCTTCTTCGGTCGGCTAATGTTCTGATTTTTAAAATAAAAATATAACATTGGCTATGTTTGTATTTATTTTGCTCGAAGATGGTTGACACCTTGAATCATCAGTATATCAGCATTGCTTGATATCATTTATTGTCAGACAGACACAAATATATATATTGGGATCTCCTTTTTTTAAGGTTATCCTGATGATAATTTATGGTGACAAGAAAGGAAAACCTTCGGATACAGCTTGAACAGTAAAAATGTTTCAATTTAATATTTTCAATACAATTGGCAAGCGAACTTCATACAGCAAAAGATAAGAAAAAAAAAACATTAAATACTTTCAATAATAATATATTCACGTTTGTTATAAAATCAGCGATACGAAGTGAAAGTTGTTGCTTTTTGAATTTTCTTCTGTTACAATTTAATAGGGAGTTTTCAATTTTTTTTTTCGAGATGATTCGCTAGTGTGAAGAATTACTGACAATGCTTTCAGGTTCAAACGCACACACTTTAAGGTTTTTTTCGAAGCGCGAACATCTGTCAAACACGCAAGTCGAGGGTTTCTCGTAAGGAATCTTCTTACTTCAGCCGTTCGGCTTCAACATAAAAATGTAATTTTTCCCAACATAGGTGTGTGTTTTCAGCACGCAATAAAAACAACTACTGCGAGTCTCGAAGTGTCAAGTATAGCGTAGTTGTAATAATATTAATAATTACCCACCTTTACTTTACATTGTTTTGCTGAGATCGAAGCTGAAAAAACAGGCCTAATATTAAAAACATACTCTAGCTAATTTTTGATTCTTGTGAGAAGTAAATCCTACGATCCTTTATTCTTAGAAATTGCAACTTCTTTTAGACAATAGGTATTATTGCTAATAGATTAAATCGTAGCTTGTGGTTTGTAGACAAAAAATACTGTCTTTCGAAGTTTGAAGACCTCAATATCAATATACATAGTTTGCTTCCAACTAAAGGGTGATTTTTTAGCTGGTTTGGTTTTGGCAACACTGGTTTTGACAGCTGACGTGTGTTTAGTACCTTGTGTCACTGTCAAACAGCTTCAGTTTGGTTTGCAATTTAACCATGGATCGTCTTACAAATGAACAACGCTTGCAAATTATTGAATTTTACTATCAAAATTCGTGCTCGGTTCGAAATGTTCATCGCGCGCTGCTTCCATTTTATGATCGGCATTCTCGACCTTCTGAGCAGTCTATTCGGAAGATTGTGACCAAATTTCGCACCAAATTTACTTTGTTGGACATTAAACCACCAACACGTTTACGTACTGTGCGTAGTGAAGAAAATATTGCGGCCGTTTCAGCTAGTGTGACAGAAGACCGCGAAATGTCCATTCGGCGCCGTTCCCAGCAGTTAGGCCTTTGTTACAGCACTACGTGGAAAATTTTGCGGAAGGATTTGGGCGTAAAGCCTTTTAAGATACAGCTGGTGCAAGAACTAAAGCCAGCCGACCTACCACAACGCCGAATTTTTGGTGAATGGGCTCTTGGAAAGCTGGCCGAGGATCCGCTTTTTTATCGAAAAATTGTGTTCAGCGATGAGGCTCATTTTTGGTTGAATGGGTACGTAAATAAGCAAAATTGCCGCATTTGGAGTGAAGAGCAGCCAGAAGCATTGCAACAGCTACCAATGCATCCCGAAAAAGCCACTGTTTGGTGCGGTTTATGGGCCGGCGGCATTATTGGGCCATATTTCTTCAAAGATGATGCGAATCGCAGCGTTACTGTCAATGGTGAACGCTACCGAGCGATGATAACAAACTTTTTTTTTGCCCGAAATGGAAGTTCTTAACTTGCATGATATGTGGTTTCAACAAGACGGTGCCACATGCCACACAGCACGCGAAACAATGGCGCAATTGCGAGGCGAGTTTGGTGAACAGTTAATTTCACGTTTCGGGCCGGTCAATTGGCCGCCTAGATCGTGCGATTTGACACCATTAGATTATTTTTTGTGGGCGTATGCCAAGGCTAATGTGTATAGGGACAAGCCCGCTTCGATTGACGCACTGGAAGCCAACATCCATGCATTCATTCGTGAGATACCGGCCGATATGTGTGAAAGAGTATGCCAAAATTGGACTCAGCGGATGGGCTACCTGAGACGCAGCCGCGGTCAACATTTGCATGAAATTATCTTTAAACATTAAATTGCAAGGTTCAAACTATCGATTCAAATAAATATTTCATTCATTTTTTCGAATTTTTTGTGTTTTTTTTTTAAAAAAGTTCTAAACCTCTTAAAAAATCACCCTTTATTACCCGCTGAAAGCTTCGCCACTAATGCAGGTAGTATTATTCGACGTCTTTGACTAAGATGGGAAATAGAAAATTGTCAACTTTGTCATCGCTTCTTCCCGTCTTCTGCCATCTACACTTTAAGACTATTCATATGAGAGCAGATTGGGAATATTCGTAGATTCTGACATTTCATTTAAATGACAACTTTTTATAGTCTCAGATACCCGCGATTCAGTTTAATTTTTAAAGGTTAAGTTCGATCAACTTTTTTATTCGTGGGTTTGTGGATCGCAGCCATAAGTGGGAGACAACTCAACATAAAAAAAAGTTAAATTATATCCCACTCAAGTTATATCCCAAGAAGTTATTTCCCTGCACCCGATGAAAAGACAAGCACAGCCTTACCGCAAAATAAGTTTTGATCGCAAATCAGAAATACAATTCAATTGTTGCAAAAGAGGAATACCTAGCAGCATTTTTGTTTATTGTTTATTAAAAAAATACAGGCCAGGCGCAATACGAGATATCTATCCTGTTTCAGTTGCTCATGATATATCTTCGGTGAGAAAGTAAGTTGCTTATTACATAACAACATTCTGAGTGTTAGCCTTCACCGTTGAGCATTGACGGCCTGTGCCAAATAGAGATGAACTGTCATTGTTGTCATTGTCCCACAAGCATTCGATTTCTCTCACATTGCACATAAGTAAGTCTAAGTATACCTATAGCAGACTTTACCGAATACTCTTTTGACTTGAAACAATTTATGGCTATGCAAATATATTTATTTATATTATTTTTTTTTTCTATTTATGATGACAACATTTCCACACACTTTCGTTTTGCGAATCTATGAATTACCAAAACCAATACAACATTAAGCTAAAGTCAGCTGTTTACTGTTTTTCTTTTCATTTGTGATTCATAAGCGCCGAAATTAAAACAAAATAAACAAAAAGTATAAATGAAAACAAGAATTTAAATAAGATATACTAATCAGGAATTGCTCTTTGCTATTTGTACACACCTGTCAGAAAGACAATATGCAACGACAAGTAGTACGATATAATACGGGTACAATTAGGTATAGGTACATCCATATGTATATGCATAGTCACAAAGCGAGAGTGCGGAGGTATATACTTGTTTGCAGTTCATCGAATCTAATTGCGAACATAAATAGTTCTGTTTTTTCATTAAAATGCGATTGGGTAACCCGCGGTGTTCTCTCTTTCCATTTTATTCAAGTGCAATGAATTGTATAATGATTTTATAATGGAGCTAATGACAAGTCAATAGAGTTAATATAGTTTAATGCTTTGTCACTTTACGGTAAAATGCCCGTTCGAATTTGAATTCGTGCGGACTTTGTTTTTTTTTTTAAAAATTAAAATTGTTTTTAAAGTAAATTCAGAAGTAATTATAAGCGCACCCTACTATAAAACCTTGCAATAATTTCGACTAAGTGCCGCTGTTTGTGAATGTGAATTTTCCATGCATTTTACGCTGCCCCTTGAGCAACCAATTAACAATTGCGTAACCAAATCGTATTTGTTATGAATTGGTTGTGCGAGCTAACGGCTGTTCATTTATTTGTTGTTAAAAACAATTGTGCAGAAATTCGCAGTAATAACGATAACGTCGCTGATACAAGTAACTGGCAACTGTAAAATGAACACGGCAAAAATATGAGATTTTTCTTTCTTGATTTTTTGAATTTGAAAGGTTGAAGACGTTTTAAGAAAGCTACCTAGTTCAATACCAAATTTAGATGAAAATACTATAAACTCAAATTGACATTTGGGGGGCTTACCAAGTTATATGTATCTGAAATAAACTTTTACGCAATTTTATCAAACAAACATACAATAAAAGCACAGGAGTATAGAAAAGAAATCAGAGATGACGCACTTTGTAAGAAGCCGTAGTGCATATCACGCATCTAAATCAGTCTTTAAACATGACAATGACCGACAAAGTGTGCAGCAGCAGCACCACCACCCCCATTATGGACTAACAATGAAACTGTTGAAGTTCATTGCAAGCGACTTAATGGTGCATTTTTATTCACTATCTTACTGGCTTCAGGTTTATGTTACAAGGTTATTTTTGTTGTTGTGTATTGCGTATTGCGTGTATTGTATTGAACCAGTTGGGAAATATTAAATTAGCAGCTTATACAACTTTCTACACTGTACTGACCGTTGTCTCTTTTTTTCACCTCTTTAGTTGGACGCCGACAAACGGAGTTACGCTGTCAAATCCTAATCAGACACACACGTCGATTGCTTACTATCACTTCGTAGGAGAAACGGACCTGTCGTTGCTGCTATTGTGTGAGGCTTTTGTTGGCCAAGCAGAATGTCAGCGGATTCACCGAGGCGGAACGCGCGCGGTGTTCCAGCCATAGTGCCTCCACAAGTGGTCAGTGATCGTTCGATAATCGATTCGGTAGCCGGCTTTATTAACGATGTCACTCTGGCGCATCAGCCGCAATGTGATCCGAAGGATACGATAACTTGGGCACGATTCGAGACTGCGGCCGATATTAGTGATCCACGTTTCGGTGATGATTGGGAATTGGAGGGAAATGTTGCACCACCACTGCTCCTGATCCTGGGCTACGGCCAGGGTGTGCAAGTGTGGGCCATTCCCGCGAATGGTGAAGCAGTGGAAGTGCTCTCCTGGCGACATGGTATTGTATCTGCACTGCGAGTACTTCCGACTCCCAGCTACGCGGAAAATGGACGCGCTGATGAGCCAATTGATGCGTACGCTGACAAACGGCCCCTTATGGCCATCTGCGATGGTACCACACCTGCGGGCAGTAATCCACAATTCTGTGCGGTCAATTTCGTTTCGCTCAAAACTGGTGCCCAGGTAAAGACGATCAAATTCAAAAATCCCGTGCTAGACATTCTGGCCAATCGCTCATCCATTGTAATAACGTTTCACGAACGGATTGCGGTGTTCGATGCACGCAGCCTCGAGGATCGCCTATCTGTGACTACGTGCTTTCCCAGCCCAGGGTGAGTTTTGGATAAATTATAAGATGTATCTCTGTAGTGCTTATTTTGTTTAATTTTTTTTTTTTAGGATAAATCCGAATCCTGTGGCTCTGGGTAGTCGCTGGATGGCATATTCCGAGAACAAACTGCTGCACTCTAAACGCAGTGGAGGCGGCTGTGACGGAGATGGCGTGTCTAGCTATACAGCTACCGTTCTGAATGCTGCCAAGAGCTTTGGCAAAGGCTTACGTGATCTGGGCGAACAAGTTGCAGCGGGACTGACAGGCACTACAGGGTCTGGCACGAGCTCAAAAAACAGCAGCTTTGACTCGGCCACCGGTGATGTGCGACAACCTGGTGTTGTCACTATTTTAGATATTAAGGTAAGTTAGGTGTTGGGTACACTCCATCTCAGAGTCACTTTATCTTAATATCGCTACAGCACCCGATTAAGGATGTCAGCCCGACAAGCGGAACGCCTGTTTCTATAAATGGCAGTGACCCTTTCGTTGCCCACTTCATCGCTCATTCAGAATCTGTCGTTGCTATGGAATTTGATAATTCCGGGATGATGTTGCTTACAGCCGATCGGCGTGGTCACGACTTCCATCTATTCCGCATTCAGCCACATCCTGTAGGATCGAGCTTGGCTGCTGTACACCACCTATATGTCTTACATCGTGGCGACACTAGCGCCAAAGTGCAAAACATCACATTTTCGCTGGACAGTCGTTGGGTTGCGGTGTCGACTCTGCGTGGAACTACTCATGTGTTCCCCGTAACCCCGTATGGAGGACCAGCGGGTGTGCGTACTCACAGCAGCCTGCATGTGGTGAACAAACTGTCACGATTTCATCGATCAGCTGGTCTCACCGCAGATGGACGCTCGAGTAGCCCTATCTCGCATTCCGATAGCACGAACTTTAGCCAATTGCTGCTGCCCTACCATAATCCGACGCTACCACCATTTCCACGGCCAACAGTTGTGCTGCCACTTGCGCAGTTGCGACAACCCTTCGCTTTGGGTTCCCCACCCGGGTCGGCAGGACCAAGCTCATATTCCAAGGCGACAAATACCCGCCAGCGGCTGTCATCTTTGTCCGATGACAATGGGAAACCGCTGAGCGTTTGTGCAGTCTTTGCAAAGTCCCGATCCTGGCTATTGGATCCACCGAACTCCGCGAGGGAAGCGCCACATAAAATTCAACGCAAAGCGGTCGACTCACTGTTCGTAATGGCCGGCCATGGTGCCCTGATCCAATACGACTTGGATACAAAACTCGCCACAAGTAAGTTGTGCATAATATCGTTATAGTACATAGTGAATTGACAAATTTCCCTTGTAGATGTTGCCAAAGAGAAAATTTGTGATGATACACCCATTGAGCTAGAAGTCGAAGCTAAGGCCCAATGGAATCTTGGACGCAAAGATGGATCTCTAGAAATAATGCCACCGCTAACCTCGGACAATTGGTTGATTAAGGACCGTAACTCTTGCATGCTCATCGATAGTACTAGACAATTTGATGATGGCGACGATCGGTGCGACAGCTGGTTATCACAAGTTGAGATTATTACCCATGCTGGTCCGCATCGGCGATTGTGGATGGGACCGCAGTTTGTGTTCAAAACTTACAACACACCAAGTGGGTAGGTATCCCAACATGCCTTATTATATTCGGTTGATCAATATTGAGTTTCACTATGTATCAGATCCAATTTGAGCCACATTGATGTTGAAGCAGTTGAGATCGGTGTGAGCTCTGGTCCGAGCACAACTTGTCGTCCTGAGCGTTCAAGTCCCCTTAATATGCCCCTCAGTGCAACTGGCCGGTCGACTGTGCCAGTACTCATTGAATCTGGATCTTACAGTAAGTTGATCCCACTTAGAATGCATATTCTTACTAAGCTTTTCATATGTGTACTTCTAGGCAGCATTGAACAAAGTCCCAAGCTAATGGACCGCTTCCGACATGAGCACATGAACTCGGACTTTTCGGTCGCTCATGGCGATAGTCGTCTCAAAGAGGATCTGGCCGATGCGATGCGCGAATCCCCTTCAGTGTCGCATAAAGATTCAGGTAAATAGATACAACTTCTTGTATACATATAGATAGATATTTCTTGTATACATATAGATAGATATTTGGCTTTGTTGTTTTGGTTTTATTATTTTTTTTTTTTGGTTGCGTTTTGATATATTCTTTTACTGTTGTATTGGTTTGCAAGCGTTGTTTTTTATTGATTTATTTTCTTGAAGATATTTCATTACTGTCGCGCTTAGCTTTAATATTTGTTTTCATTTACTTTCCAACGCTTACAATATTGAGTAGACAAAATAGCACTTTCACAAAAACAAGTATAATCTAGCCATCGTGTTCATAAAAAAAAAGAAAAAGAAAACGCCAAATTTATGTTGGGCAAAGTTTAAAGGAATATAAAAAAAAAGAGACGAACAATTTTCAGGATCTCAAGTTTAAATTTTGCGTCGCGCATCTGAAGGCAGAAGTCAAAATAGACAGATTTTTTTCCAGCTCGTCAGGATTACGAAATACGTTTAACACTTCAATGGCGATCGAACGGAACAATGCTCTCTGACAAAGCCGCATTCTTGTGTTTCACATGATGTGAAACGGTTTTTATCCTAGTCATTTAATTCTGAGACCAAATTAAAGCCTTATTATATTGGAATCAAATCAGATCGTGTTAGGACATGATGGTTCTGTGGTCCCAAAGTATAACTATTCTGCAAATGCAGTCGATCAAATTCAGTACAAAATTGTAGGCCTCTTAAAAAAAAAATGTTCTGCAAGTTATGCCTCGAATCAGTCATTGTTTTGGATCCCGCATGCGGAAAACAAAAGTTGTTCCCTGCCTGCCGAGTTTATCTAGCTCTTTAACGAATGTTTCTTCGTCAGCCAAAAAACGAGCTACTTTCTGGCGCCACATACATAATCCAAATTATAGGAATATTAATACTGCCGAATAGGAGCCTACCTTTATTTGGATTATCAACTATTTGTTGCCAGGCATGCACCGATACACAGCATTACTATCGAAAGATATATATATTTTTTTAATTATTATTTCTTTTCTTTATACAAGAGAAGGTAAACAATTACAGCGGTGAACTTTCAAGCATGAAGCAATTATTATTCAAACTATGCCATAAGACTACAATGAATCATTCCTTAGTATTTTTTCATATTTTATCAAAGCAAGAGGAAGTCACAGTTAACCTTTGTCCATAAACCTTCGGGCTTTTGATGTCTATTCAAATAACCCAGCAAAATGTTCTTGTGTAATTAGGAAATTTATAAATTAAAAATACATAATCAGTCTACTGTTCTGTTATCTTTAGTTGATATGAATTAAATCGTTTTCTTTTATTGTTATCTTTTAATTAATTCGGATTACGTTATAGTTATCTTCTAGTTATTCCTTCGTTTTATGTTAATTTTGGGATTTGAATGTGACGCGACAAACTGCGATTTTGTCATACAAATATTTTCAATTAATTCTTATTTCATCGATTACAAACCAAATACAATTATGATGCATGCCTAATTTAAGCTTTTTCAATTGGTGAACTATGCAGAAAAAAAATAAAATTCTTTGGAAGAGAAATCTAAATTGTATATAATATCTATCATCTCATTAAATAAATCAATCATTTTCTTGATATTTAAAATAAAACATTAGGTCTTTCCATTGGTAATGCGAACTTTAACCAAAAAATAATAAAAAAAAATAGATGCATAGCTTATGTAATACCAACGCAGCTCTGGGCCTTAGTTGGTTTAATATTAGCTATCAATTGAAACTCAAGACTGTAGGACATTAGGAAGTTCGTGTGTTATCGAGAAAACTATTACTCTAATCAAAAATAGTTTATGTCGGTAATTGAGGAACAAATTCAGCAGACATGCACTGAAGGTAACCTGGCACACTGATCTTGCATTATAACTAGAACATTCTAGGTACGCTCATGACAATCGAAATCTATTTGAATGCAATCGGTATGAAGAGAAGCGACCTGGGAAAGTTTTTTTTTTTTTCAGATACGACATAAAATGTAAGGCCACTACCATTTGTAACATAAATGATTGTGCAGCAGCTGAATATTCGCTACAGTGACATAGTAATATATTTTCGGTACTCGCAGACACAAGAATTAAATTGATCAAACTGTTAACTGATTTAACTAGTAGGTAGAGATAGCAGTTAGTTATACCATGTGGCAGATGAATTAAGAAACGGCTCTTAAGATATACCAATGTCGGCGCTACTAGTTACCGTCAGATTTATCTTAGAAAATCTCAAATGTTCACTGCATAGCTTAAGGTATACGTACGTTTATCGGCCAGAACCAACGATTTAATTCTACGTTTATCTGTGCACCTTCTGTATGTGTAACTGTGATTTTAATTTTTGCATGAACCATATAATCAAAGAAATCAATTTGTTTTTTGTTCACTTCAAATGTTCGCATTACCAATAAAAAAAAATGGCTATTTTCTGAAATTAACCCCGTTTGTTATCACCACTACACCACCAACCACTTTTTCCACCTTTAGCTGCCTTTTTGTTAACCTATTCTACAGTATCTCTTCAGCAATCCTGCATATTCAAAGCAGGTGCATTTTACAAACTAGAGTTTTCCAACCCCCTCATAAGCAACGAGTTGCAGTCGTGTACAAAACCAGATCAGATACGGAAAGGGAGGAATTAAAAGAAAACAGGCCATGGGCAGGTGTTAACGGCTTTTCTTTTGTTTCTGGACAGCTAATAACTAAACCATGTATTTAATCAACATACAAAAAGAAAAATTAACAAAAATGGTGTTTGAGTTCTTAAAACTAAAAAAAACATACATTTTCTTGTAAAATCTTACTTGTCACACACATCTCTCATCAAAAACCAAAATGCAGAGATAACCGCTTAAGAACACCTCATGTAAGATTGTTTTTTTAACATCTTGAGAAACAATCCCTTAGAGAGCATGAATCGGCTTTTTCCTTTGTTCATAAATCACGCATAGATAAAAAAAAAAAACTAAAAATTGGTTTGCGTTATCACTTTTTTTCCTTTGGTTGCCTTGAATTTGTTTATAGAATTATTTGAAGCATTTGTTTTATTTTGCTTTTTTACAATTTGTTAAAAATAAAAAAAAACAAATCACGGACAAAAGAAAATAACACTCTGCCTTTGGCTTTTCTTTTTTTTTTCTCTTTCTCTCTCTCTCTCTATCTCTCTATCTGTCTCTTAAAGGTGGGCACCCTCAACGACGTAGACCCTCTGCCGCCGGTTCAAGTCGCGCGACTGCATCCTCATCCCCATCGTCCTCCCCAAAATCAAGTGGTGGTAGTGGTGGTATATCTTCGACAAGTTCTTCATCGTCGTCAGCAGCTACACTGGTTGGTGGTGGTTGTGGCGTCACTAGTAATTCTTCAGCGATGGTTAATAGTTTGCAATATGAGTCGCTTGAGTCGCTGGTACAGCAGCAGCACATGAAGATGGTGTCCATTGAGAAAGTTGTTAATCCTCTGGGTACAGTGACCACAATTACCGGTAGTTGTGACAGTGGACTCGATACAGACGACGTATTGAGAGGTGTTAGTGATCACGAGTATGTTATCCATGAGAATTGTGATGAAGGCTTGTTCCGTCCGGTTGTTGCAATATTTTGCGATGAAAGGAACCGCCTGAATGTGGAGCAAGAGAATGAAGAATATACGAAACCACCCGAGCCCATTGGCAATAAGTTAATCGTCCCGGTGATCGAGAAAGCCGTCGACTTGGAGTTGACTAAGAAGGAGTCGATGAAGAACAGAGGAAGACGACAACATCAGATTCATCTGGTTAAGGAAGAGTCTGACGACGAAGTGGTTAGGTTCAATCTCGCTGATATAAGTAGGAAGAAAGTTTCCTCAAAAAAATCTGCAACTAAAGAAGTGAGTGCAATCGCTGAGGAGCAGTTGGCAAAGCAAAAGTTCGCGGATAACGAAGCAAAGCCAAAAGCGTCAAAAGATCGTAAGAGTGTAGAAATTGACATCATTTCCGACAGTATATCTGGCACCACAACGCCTTCGGATAAAAAAGATAAGCAACCAAAGCCCACGGATAACGAGCAAAGGCAAAAATCGTCAAAGATTCGAAAGAGTGTGGAAAGAGAAATGTTATCCGAAGCAGTATCTGCCAAAGAAGCCCCTGTGGAAAGTGGTTCAAAAGCCGACGGTGCCCGGAAATCTTCAGTGGTTGAACTGAAAGTGAAAAAACTCGATGAACCATTAAAAAAGATGACGAAAATCCGCAAAAGTGAGGAGAGAGACACCGATGCAGTAGTCGTGGATAATGAACCAAAACCAAGAACGAGAATGCCAGCCGATGAAGTGATGAAGACGTCACTGAAAGAAACAAAAACCCCGAAAACGAAGGAGCGTGTGGAAAACGAGCCAAAACCACTTCCTATGGAAAATTTTGAAGGTGAAAAACCGATTGAATTCAAGCGGATGACAGCTCTGTCTGTTGTTGCTGCTAGCTCATCGAAAACTTGCAATAAAGGTGCAAAGCCAGAAAAAACTGCCCCAACAAAGGTGGATATTAAATTCGAAGAGAAAACTAAACCGAAAACGATCGAGAAGAAGCCGAAATTGGAGAAAGGATCGTCAGCGGAGAGTGCAGACTCAGTCGAGTTGAGGGCTAAATCTGTAAAACTTTCAGCAGATAAGAAGGTATCCAAACAAAAAAATATTACGACACAGAAGGAGATAGACGTTAACACCGCTGATCAGACAGATGACAGAGATCTGTCAGATTCGAAAGCGAACAAAAAGCGAACAAAGGAGGAGCCTAATAAACAAGCTAGTGTGACCTCATTAGCGGTTGAATTATCCAATGTATCCGATCTGGCGGATAGTTTGTTAGATTTTCTACAAGATAAAGCTGAAAAGAGTGAAACATTGCCTCTAGATGTTAACAAGCTGAAGAAAAAAACTACCGACGACGTGGTGGTAACACATCTCGAAGTAGACCAAAAATCGAACCTTAAAGTAAGTGAAACGACAAAATTCGAGGTATCAGATAAAACAGAAGTAGCCACTGTTAACTCATGTGAAACAGAATCGAAGAAGACATTAAAGAAATCTAGGCCAGATAAAGTGATTACCCCACCAGCGGTATTAAAAACTGAGGAACCCACAGATACGGTATCAAAAAACACTGTAAATAAGACGGATACAGTAATAACTGTCGAGGAGAAGACAGAAGAAGAATCGAATGGTTCGATGAATCTAATAGAAATGTCTCATGCAATGCCGGAAACAAAAGCCAAGCCTAGAAAGAAAACCAAGGGTGAAAAGGCCGTAGAATCAGTTGAGAGCAATAAATCTTTACCCGAACCAAAAAATACGCAGCCAAGTGAATCGGCTCATTCATTGCCGCAAAGTGATATCGTAGTACCCGTTGAAAAGAAAGGAAGAAAAGATAAACTAGCGAGAATGCTAGAGCTTTCTGCAAAACCAACTGAATCAGATCAACAATTTGAAAAGGATTCAGCTGTTGAAATGTCAGCCAGCCATATATCAATACAACCAATGGAGGTGGGAACTTTCTTAAGTGACCTGATGGATAGCCAAAAAGTAACTAAATCCAAGAGCTCTCCAACGGGCAGTCCGAAGTCTTGTGAATCGCCCAAAAAGTCGGTTACCTCTCCATTGAAATTCGTCGACACCTATGCGGATAACTTTGCTACCCCCGATGCTCCGCTTAGGAAAGACAAATCGAAGAAGAAACCTTCTCCAGGAAAGGTTGAGAAGCTTTCGGATAAGTTGAACACAACCCTCAGTTGTCAAGTGAAATCTTCCGACGGGATACAGTTCTTTGATAAATTTCTGCCTGAGGCTGCTAAGCCTCAAACGGAAGCAATAACACCCTGGAAGTCCCTTTCCAATACTGGGGATAAAACCAAATCCATTGACGTCGAATATCCCACTCTTGGTAAGGCCATTAAGTCGAAGAAATCTCAAAGCCCCCCGGCGGAAAAGAAGGAAAAGATCCCTTCCTACACTATCGATATCACAAATGAAAAGAAATTGAAAGACAAAAAGTCCCACACAGAAGCGTCCAGCATTTTAGAGGACTTGCCATGTCTACAACCCCTGGACGAACTGCCCATAGACTTTTTACCGCCCCTACCACCACCAGAGCCATTAGAAGGGGCCGATGAAAACATTAGTCTCATCAATTTCGAAAGTCCCCTACAGGAGGCTTCCAAACCGATAGAGGCATCGGCGAAAACGTCACCACAATTTCCAAAGGGTTTCCCAGTCGACACCATAATCTTCGCCTTGTGTGGCAGTTTGCACTATGAAAACGAAAATTCGGGAAAGCCAGTTGATTCTCCGCTGACGCTGTCCTTCTCCGACTCGACCGCTCACACCACGGCGGAATACAAAAGTCTAACCGAGAACGATGATCAATATTTGAGTCTCGATCAGAGCTTACAGGACAACGCGCCTTCAACTTCATCGTCGACCTCTGAAGATGTCACCGAGGCTGCCTACTCATCGGGTGGCGGAGAAAAGAATGCCACCCACTCGGACAAAAACAAACAGCGGCGTACAAAACAACTAATCACTGCCGCTCCCGACGATGACGAAGAGTTGCGTCCGTTGATTAACAAAAATGACGATGTCCATCTGATGGCCTGCAGTCTAAGTGCTGCGCGCATGGATATGACATCGAATGAGGCTATAGCCGTAATGAAAAAAGAAACACTGCCACTATTGGACAACAATCAGGTAAATAGCGATTCATCATCAAGTGATCAGGCTACCACATCAGAGGACCCCGACGATCAAATTTGTTTGAACGTACGCAACACCAGTGATGCTGTCTCAGGTAAGTCCATAGATGATAATGCTGGCAAATCGGCTGAGGACGAAGCCGACATGGCTGCGTCTGTAACATCGTTGCCACAACAAGCATTACAATCCCAACAGCAGCAGCCTAATTCGTCTAAGAAGAAACTGAAACGTCGTAAGAGATAAGAATTAGTGATTTGTTTGATTTGTATTTTTTGCCTTATCACATACTACTTGTATTTTATCCTTTTCTCTAGATCCATGGAATGAGTAAGTGAATTGGTTTTAACTTTCTTTTTTTATAAGACGCCACACATCGACTACATTAAAAAAAATATGCTCTTCCCTTTTGGATCGGATTTTCTTTTCACTAAATTGTGTGATGTAGTTTTTGTTTGAAACAGTTGCCTCTTCGGATAGAGCGGATAAATTTATTTGGATAAATTGATTGGAGATTTATTGAAAAGTGTAAGAAGGTAACGAGGGATTAGTTTTTATCCGAAGATATAATTTAATAGCACAAAATCAAATTAAATTTTTTGAAAACATTGGACTTTGTTACGGTGATTAGGTAATGGTAGTTCCACATAGAATTTTCTATAATATCCAGTTTTTGTTTTTGTTGGCTGAAATATTTTGTAAACCTGCCTAAAGCCTAATACGTAATCCTGGCCATGGCGTCAGAATTTCTTAGTTTGAGTATTGCCTGAATCAAAACAGTCCTGTCGTTAAATGTTGTTTTTTATATTTCTCGTTTATATTCAATTCTCTTTAAGATCCAACCACATAAAACAATGTTAATCTCAATACAATTTCCTCTGTTCTAAACAGAATGTCTGAAGGACTATACGAAGACCTAACCACTATCTAAAAAAAAACTATATTAATGAACTGTTAAGCCCATTTCTTCATGATATTCTCATTTGCAAGTTCGCACAGAGTTCTCCACAGCTTTGCGGTTATTTGTGTATAAGGAATCTCCTAAAGGTCTTCTGGCATATTCCAAGCGCTTCGTCTATATTATTGACACGGTAAACATCCGATTTCAGCTTTAATACTTTTCCTTTTGATTAGTTATACAATTATGATCAGTAGGTTTATAATCAGCTTCATTTTGGCCACTACCAACTCAACTTCCAAGTGTTTTCACATCTTTCTGGCTGCTAAAAAGTCCCTACCTCACACAATTGACAAAAAATACAAATTCAAACAAATCGTATTTTGGAAATAACAAAAATATTTAATCACTTTATTCATAAAATATAAACAAAGGAAAATAATATGTATTCGCTTAATTGTTGGAATGGGTAATGTTAGACGATATATATATATACACACACTCTCTTAGTGACTTAGAAGTGAATATTTAAAAATAAGATATAAAATTTACAAAAAAAAAATACAAAATCTCTGATAAAACTAAAAAAAATGTTTTCATTTTTACGCCTTTGATCACAATTTATTAGCATGATATTCAAAAATATGATTTAATGAACCGATTTGTATATTTACGTATAAGAAAAGATGTTGTTATAGTTAAATTTTACATGTAATTATTTCGCCTTATTATTATTATTTTTTTTAGGAACTGTAATCAAATGTACACTGATAGGCGGTTTTGTTTACGTAATTTATTCCGTTTGATTTTTCTTCATCAGTTAAATATGATCATTTGTATAGTTTTTTTAATGATTTATATAAACGCAGTTATTTATTAGTTTTTTTTTATAGAGTATATGTGACCATGTGACAAGATATCAAAGACATATGGCAATGATTAAAAAATACTTTTGATAGTCACATAAAAAAAGTTAAAGATTTTATTAATTTAAATTTTACTCATTAAATAAGTTTGCTTTGAAAGTGTGGGGAGACTAAAAATACAAAGAACTCTTAAGAGTAGAATAGTAATTTATTATGTAGTTGTTCATGTAAAATAAACTAAAAAAAAAAAATATTAAAAACAAAAGCAAATAAAAAAAAAAACAGTATTTATGATTAATAAAATATCAATAATTAACAAAATGTAAAGCAAATTGTATAAACATGAGTTTAAAGTTAATTTTATTGAAATTTAAATTGTATTAACTTAAAAAGAGGCAAACAAAAAAAAAGTTAAAAACCCAAATAAAAAAGAAAAAAAAAAAAAAATTTAAAATGTAAAAAAAAAAATTCAAAACAATAAACATGAATTAAACTTATATGCGGAAAACTTTTTATTTGTTAAACATAAACGTCTTAAAGATTACAATCCCCAGAGAAAATAGAAAAGGGCGTTAAATCGCACGATCTTGGAGGCCAATTCACGGGTCCGCAACGTGAAACTAGTTCCCAAACGTTTCCTTCAATAAATCAATTGTGCAACGAGCTGTGTGACATGTTGCGCCGTCTTGTTGAAACCACAGCTCCTGCACATCATTGATGAACGAAAAGTCAGTAGTCAGTAACGTTTTGTCCAGCATCGTTTTTATAGAACGCTCTACAGCAGCAATGACTTCTTCTGTATGCACTGTACGACGTCTCTGTGCATGCGTATTATCATTTAGAGTAAACGTTCCATAGTTAATGGAATTAATTGCTCAGGGGCCCTAGTCGGTATCGTACTCTCTATTTCGAAATCTGAATGGAATGTACTACTAACTACTACTCCGATTAAGATTTCCGAAAGTATTACAAAGTACCAACTTAAAAGCAATTTCGAATAGGATTGACTTTCGCATCGAAATAGAGAGTAGGGCCCCTGCTGGACGATTATGTTGACAATAAAATGGACGTAGAGCGCGATACGTATTTCGAACAGAACCATAATTTTCAAACTAAACCTACACAATTTGGAAGCGTTGTTCAGGCGTCAGTCTATTCATGTTGAAATGCCAAACCAAACTAAAAATAAATCACTTGACAACTGACAAAATGGCCGCCAGTTAAAATAGCCAACTTAAAGTTTTACACCTATAAAAAAACACCCTTATATATTTATTTTTACTATAGCAAATCTTAGAAAAGCGGTATATAATTTGACAGCTAACACATTCTTACGACAAACTGCTAACAAATAGAACGCCAACTCGGAACAAACAAGATGCCATGAATAAAATGCAAATGAATAATGTAGCAATATTCATCAGCCACCCTGTACCTTTTTCAAGTTTTAATCAGATATTTAAACATTGTATTTCTCAATATCTGCTCATTTTAACATTGAGAATAACATAAAAGTAAATTCGCGCAATGTGTCTTAAAAGAATAAAGGTCGGTTACCTAACGATAATGCATTGTTGTCAAATCGTTGAAATGCCAATTTGTAGCTGACTTTTTATTTGATTTCATTTACATTTCATTTATGCTTGTATAGCATTCAAATAGATGTAAGAATCTGAAAGAATTGATCTTTATAATTTCTGCAATAAAAGCGATTCAACTCTTGTTCTTCAATATAAATTTGTGCTTTGTTCTACTGATATTTGAATATTACCGCCCAGACAAAAAATCACATTTTTTTCAAATTTGTGGTTCCTTTTCTTTTTGGTTATATTTCATTTCAGTGAGCGAATTCTCGCAATGAGAGAAATGTAACATACTGTCATTTGCCAATATTGAACCAAAAAGTAAGGGAACAAACGACCTTCTGAGTAGGTATATTAGATATAATAAGCTTTAGCTGATGAAAATAAAGTAATGTGCTGAGTTGTTTGAGATAGCTAGCTAGCAGTAGTTAATATTTAAGGAAAGTTATCAAACGGATGAGTACTATATACGAAGGACAAAGAGCGCGGTTAGCATCTTTTTCATCATTATTGTCAGTCACATCCCAGTCTAACATGTTCGGTATAGATATTGGTGGAAATGACGTCTACAAATTTAAAATAAGAAGCAATAATTAAGAAAGAGATGATAATACTAGTACGTCTGTGAAAAAAACCAGTCTACACAAGCCTATGTTAGGTTGGGAAAAATCCCTGTTTTCGACATTTCCACGTACTAGACTATACTACGTTTTCAGTATTGATCAGATGAGGATATTCCACACCTTTTCACTAGGATGTTAAAAATTCCTCCGGCAATTTCTTCGTAGTAAATTTATTTACAAGGCGAGCATTACATTTGGCGTACAGTCTTGAACCGTAAAAAGAGTAGATCCCTTCCAATCTTTACAAAAACCAAATACATATGGTTGAAGCTGTGCCTTGAGCATTATAAGGACCTGTTGTGTCACTTTTTTTTAACCAGATACACGGTATACTGACACTGAGACCCTCGGCTCTTCTTTCTGCTGCTCCCCTCAATATTTCACTAGCAAAAAGTATTTAAATTTTATAAAAATCTACTAACCATCCAAGTACCTACTTAAAGAACCGAATTCACATCCGTCTCATAGATACCTACAAATTCATAAATTTTGTTAGTAACTGTGTAAATTGGTTATAAAGGGTTTTCCAATGAGAGGTGTTATTGTGAATGACCCGCTATTTCGGTAGCTGTCACTTTTGAAGCTTTTATTCTTTGACATTTGACAAGTAGAAACTACGCCATTACTAAAAATAGAACGATACACGCTTTAACAACGCATTGAAATTATTAAAATTCACTACAAAAATGGTGAAAATCTTGCAGTCACAGTTCGCAAAACTAAAGCATTTTTTGGTCGTCGTGAAGCACCTTGTCGGACCAAAATTGTCGCATCTGGGGCTCGGAAAACCCAAGAGTTATTGTTGAGAAGCCTCTCCATCCTCAACGTGTGACTGTTTGGTGCGGTTTATTGTCCGTCGGGGTCATTGAACCTTACTGTTTCGAAAATGAGGTTGGATCAACAGTTACGGTGAATGGTATTGGTGTGCTATCGAGAGATGATTAATGATTTTTTATGGTCGGAGTTGGATGGTATTGATCTGGAAAATGTTTACTTTCAACAAGACGGCGCTACGTGCCACACAAGCAACGAAAGCATTGATCTTTTATGGGAAAAGTTTCCGGACCGTGTTGTCTCTCGAAGAGGTGATCACAATTGGCCACCGAGATCTTGTGATTTAACACCTTGCGACTTCTTCCTTTGGGGCCACGTGAAAGATAAGGTCTACGCCAACAGCCCAGCTTCGAGTGAAGACCTCAAAGATAAAATTCGTGAGGCTATCGAGGACATAGAGCAGCCACTTTGCGATTTGGTTATGGAAAATTACATGAAAAGGATATGGTCCTGAATGCGTGCTCGTGTTGGCCATTTGGCTGATGTTGTTTTTCATTATTAACGGCATACCTTCCTCTTTATTATGAAATAAACATCTTCTCATGTATCTCAAAAAATGGCATTTTTCTTTGAATACCAAAATAACACCTCTTATTGGAAAACTTAACAATATGTGCATGCCTTTGATTTCTATTTGCTTTGAAAAATGTAAACAACTAGATGTATTTTTATCGTAGTTGTGCTTCCGGTCTTATTTTGGCTTCTTCATCACATTTCCCTAAATCGATACCAAATGTCTTATTCTAAGTATCGAAGAAAAAAAAAGTATTTGCCAACTCATTATCATCACTCATATCAAATTCACGCACTAACCATATTATTTAATCTTTTTTTCTTCTTCTTGATTTCAAAAAAAAAGTTTGTGTTTAATTTTATGTTTTAGGCAAAATGCAGGTACCTCAACATCATACTTCCGAAGGTGGTACACAATCTATTGATAACATCGATGGAGGAGATCTCAGCTCAAGCAGTCTTAGCACCGGTAGCCGTGCATCATTAGACCCACCGTCGTCGTCGCCAACGATGAGCATTACCGGTGATAACTTAATCCATTTTCCAGCCGATTCAAGTGGTTCGTTATAAAAAAGAAAACACATTTATCAGAAAATGTCTTGAGAAATTAAACAAACCATAGAAATATAGATTAGTTTGTATTTGTATGCATGCATGTTGTAAACCATTTAAAGTCCTATATTGTACTTCAAACCATATATACATACAATACTATATATATATCTACATATATAATATACCTTAATAATACCAGATGCATCTATATCTATAAATAATAACACATGAATATTATTATTAGTTATCCAAGTGAGAATAACGATCGTGAGCAAAAATCATCACCCCTGAAATATTTCGTACTGAAGTCGGAAAAAGAATCCTATTTTATATGTGTGTTGGATGTTAAGATTAGAAAACATCGTAAGGTCGATTTTTTATAAGCCATCCAAGGAGTAATTGCCAATGAAACTTATGTTTCGGATGATTAAGAATAATTTGGAATTTTTCGTAAGGTTTGCTTTTCTATAGGGCATAATTATTATGATTTAATATCAATGCCGTAATATAGCGGTTTATATTATATATATACATAACCAAACCATGTATGCTGCGGCATTATAATTGTTCTGCTCAATTGTACCCAATTAATATAAGTTTGTACAGTAACTCGTTTTGGAGTTTTTAACCACGAACTTTGACGACCCGCACTGTCAGTAGTGTCAGTGCATTTCGATTTCTCTGTTTTAGTTAAACTGTACTCGAACAGTTTCCTGAAACAATTTGACGAACTTATTATGACTGCAGGTCACTTATCCGAGATGCTCGGCGCTGACTAGATAATCGTTAATCATTAACAGGATTGGATATGTCATACATTGGTGTAATGTTCTACAATTAATAGGTCTGATTGGATATTGGCGGACAGACAAATTACTAAACCAAAAGTGTCAGATGTATTCGGATACTTAGATTTGTCTGGAATAGGTATACGAACGCTTCGACAGGTGACCAATTTAGGCCAGTAAAACCTGAAATACATCAAGTTTGCTTTACACCAACTATTTCAAATCGGCGGTGCCAGAAATTAATGAATAAATAAGATCACTATCTTTTTCGCTTAAGCATTTACACTTTACTCTTCGGACTCTAAATTCTGACTTACTATGTGAAGATTGCTGCGTGACAATTCGTGCCGCTCGTGGAGGATGTTTATTAAAGAGTCATATTACCCTTTGTTGGAAATTGGACACTAGAATAAACAACTCACCAACAAAAGCCCTTTTTTATTATCAGCCATGATCCTTATAGATCATCGATTTGCATGCACTTGCAACAACACCATATGATCCTGATATTCATCGAGATCACGAATATGATCTGAAAATGTATTGTCCCGTCATTCGAGATTTTGCTTTTTCATTCTATAAAGGTGTGCCCTGAACAGCGAAATATTTCGTAAATATTTAATTTAATGTTTCATAAACATATTAAAAATGTTTATGAAATGCTTCGCAGCTCGTAAATAATTTGTTTCACAAGTTTCCCTGCAGAAAGGTGTAACATAAAATACTTTAGCTTTAAATTTATGTGAAGTGACGATTTAATTTTGGCAATCAAATGTTTTTTTTTTTTCGTGCTTAAACCGCTGTCATTTACTCTGTCTAAGAAGCCCAGTAATATTTTCATTACATTTCGAACTGGTTATAAACTGATTTCCTTTTAGAAATAAAACACACCATGTTACGGAAGCGGTGTTGTTGTTTTCGAGTCTCTGGCCGTGCATTTCCGACAGTAAAAAGCATTTCATAAACATTTAACAAATACTTAATCGCCGTCCAAACCGGTAAAAACAGAAATGTTTGACAAATGTTTCTGCAGCAAGTCGAGAACATTTCATAAATGTTTAAAAAAAATCATTCGCTTGCCTGGATACACCTTAATATGCCAACAAAAACCGAAATACTAGATGCAAAATATTGTTTATTTGTTGCATATTTGAACACAAAATTTTAAATAAGTTTTTAAAAAACAATATCAAAAATGAAAATTATTAATTTAATTCATATGGTAACACCCCCGACAAGTAAATGAAATATGTTTTGTAATAAACACAAGAAATTTAAGAACTGCTTAACTTTTAATTCGAAATCCAAACGGCTAAACACAGCCATTCCTTATATAATGTCAATCGCTGTTTTGTGCTATCCGCTTTGGTTTAGTAGTCAAACTGTTATATCAGCAAGCTAACAAATTCGCAGATCTTTCTTTTTTTTTCAATATGGAAAAGACCCTATTGCTTCGAAAATTATCGGGTTTTTTCTCGAAAACGGAAAGCGATGCGATGAGAAAGTTTTGAACCGAACCTAAGTACCGAATTTAAAAGCTACAAAACTTATTTTGTACCAGCGATATAAGTAAAATAGATGAATTCAAAAATACCTAATTGAATCAATTCATTGAGCTTTTCACGGTATAATCAAATACTGAATGTGCAAAAAAGTTTACAAAAACAAAATTAATGGCATTATTTGGTCGTCCTTTACAAATTATAAAATCATTAAGTCATTGCTCACGATTATAATACGATTAGTTAGTTATATAATGACTTCATACAATATGGCTAACATTAATATGTATTGCTTAAAAAATACCTACTATCTGTACACTCGAATATCACAAGTGTCACGTTATGACGAAACTGAATTTAAGTTATAGATAAACAGAAGGATATACCATTGGACACTTATGAATTGAGGCTTAGTTTTCTGGCGGATACAACCGATATAATTCCTTTCTGATAATTATTATTAGGACCGCAGCTGGCAATACCTCATTGTTTCATGTTCTGGTAGAGTGGCTTACAGATGAAGTAACATGCAAATACTTGGCGATAAGGTAAAACGACGTGAAAAAAAATTAAGTAATCTTTAATCACTTATTTCCATATTTAAAAAATCGCAGATTTATTCTGTGAGCTTGTGTTCAAACTGATACTAAGTTCATGAAGTTCTTAAACCGGGTTGATAATTTAAGTATCCCAACCTTACCAACCAATTAATATTTTTGATATTTTCATTTTCAAAATGCGGAATTTGACCTTTCTCTTATTTTCGGAAAAGGCCTCCACATTTGTTACATTTCCATACGTAATATCGATAACATGGCTACATATTTCACAATCTGCGATAGACCATACATCCAGATGGTTATCGAGGATAAATCCCTGTCATGAAAATGACCTACCTTACGTAACCTACACCCGAGGGAGGAGCTAAAAAACGTAGCTAGGTATTAAAGTTCTCATTTGTAATTGTAGTACAGTGGGAGGATTTTTGGTGAGTCTTATAATTTTCGGAATAGAACTAGCTTTTAATTGAAACGTAATGTTGAGAGAAATTTGTTTCTAAAATAAATTAAATCTTTACTATCCCTATACATTTACTTTGCCTTTTTTACACTACTCCTCTCAATGGAAGCCCCACCCAACCACATAACAAAAATACGACTATCTTTTATTAGCAATTATGTATTTGGAAAAGACACAGGAATTTGTTAAGTATAGAAATAATAACAACAGATTAAATTATTAAACATTATCTAAGCACATTGGACAACAATTTCAGCCAAATATAATATATATTGGAATAAAAACTTAAACATGTATTCGAATCCACAGATAATCACTCATGTCTCATATAATAGAATTGATTTTATTTTCACTTCCTCTAAAAAAAAATATAGCAAAACTTACACACAATAACATTCAATAGGTGCTCCTAAATTAAATAAATTTTCTTTTTTTAGATAATTTTAATTATACACTATTATACACATTAAATCAATTTTATATCTTATTCTAGTTAAAAGAAAATGGAAACAATAAAACGCATACAAGTTTATCAACTAAAAAAAAATTCAAATTTGAATAAACAAAACCACAATGAAAGAAAAAAACCTCAGCTGAATGCCGTGATATGTAAAAACAACAAAGTAGTAATAAAATTTAAAAAAAACATACACACAAAAAGATGGTGATAATTTCGTGTTAAATTTAAATCATTTTGTTAACTTCAAGTAGTCAAGTATAGAAGAATCATTTGTCTCTTAACATTTTATTGTTGACAATACAAATTAGCTCAAAATAGGAGAAGAATTTAACAAACTTATGTATCCTTAAATTATTTAGTAAAACTACTTTTATATAGATCATTTATTCTCTAATTTTTCGGTTCAAACTTAGTTATAAGTTCATGATTCAATGTTATTTGTATGTTGCACCTTAAAAAAAATCACAAAACGATATTATTCTTATAAAAGAAATTATGTTCTAGTTACGTTTTATTTAAATTTTCTCCATACATTCATCCCAAATATTAGTTGATTTACATTTATGCTATTTTTTTTTTAAATTCTGTGTATTGTTTTTTAATCTATTTTATTTCCTATTAGCAAAATAACTGACAAAATTGATCTTAACAAGAAAACAAAAAAAAAAATGTTCTAACAAAATGTATTGCGAATTCATTCCAATGTAATAAACACTATAATATAAATTGCGTTTAACCAGATAATTACCACAAAAAAACAATGGAAATAATATTGAAAGCAAATGTTTATATTATTAAACAAGTGAAAAAAAAAAAAAAACAAGGAAAAAAAATATAATGTTGCAGCATTCATATTATGTAATGTATATTCTGATATTCTTAAGACTTAAAACATATTTTTTATACTGGTAAATTTAATATTCTTTAGGCATACTAGTTATACATACTTGAAAGTGTCATATTTTTTTAACAATGCATACCATAGAAAGGAGAAAGGACATTTGAAAAAAATGTATACACACTGATTTGAAAAAAATGTATAGGTACACACTGAACTTAACTGTGAAAATGTTAAACATTAGAAAACAAGAAACATTTTTTGTTAATATAAAAAAAAAAAAAAACATTTTTTATGTATTAGAGATTAATTAAAATTTTATCAATAAATATAATCTAAGTTGGATGGAACTGAATTATTGCGGTTTAAATTTTTGTTTTTAGGAAATTTAATTTCCACTGCTACCCCTTGCGAAAGTCTAACAAACATTCGAAAGTATAACTGTCCTGAGGAAGATCCGCGGCATTTCATATGTCCCCAAAATAAAATTGTATACAAGCAATTCTTCGTCAGGAGAAAACCCTAAGCCACCTATTGGAAAAATAGATGTGTACTTCGTAAACTTTACTGCACTGGATTTATACCTACACACCTATATTTCAATTTATAATTTAAATTTAATGCCGCTTCTTGGGAGGGGATCCCGAATGTCTAAGTATTTACTGTTAAGCTCCAGAATAAACAGACTTACTTTAGTTCTAAAACCATGCAAGTACAAATTTGATAAGACGCTTGTCATACGATATAAATGAACGAAGATATCCAGGTAAATAAATAACTCTAAGAACTTAAAATCTTATTCATAATAAAAATCACCTCTATCGAGTTATCCGTTTGGAACGCGGAACGGATTTTTCTCCGATATGTACGAAATCGGAGAAATTCCATTCGTCATATCCGTTCCGATACAACTACCGGAAAAATTCTCATATAGCGCACCTTGTCGCATTGCATGGAACCGCGTTATAGCACTTACTTTTGACAGCTACACGGAAAATTTTTCCGAAGCTCTCCGACAATATTGCTGCGGAATATTTTAATGTGAAATGAACGTGTTTATCTGCTTCATTTATTTTGTTTCGAAACGGATACTTCGAACGCAATTTGAGTTCCGATCAGATTTGACTTTCGTATCGGAATTTTTTCCGAACGGATAGGGGTGAATGCGTCACTTATTTTGGATTTTTTAATAGCATAATCTGTTTCAATCCATAGATATCGATCTATTGAAATTGTTTTAATTAAATAAGTAGAATATCTTAGTCCAATGGTAATCCCACTTACTATGTTAACATTAATGACAAAATATTAAACAAAAAGACCGTCTTGACTTTTCGACTTTGATTTAAGAGCAAAGTTCGGCGATATGTGATTATCGTCATTGGGGGTAGTACGCAAGTATAAATCACCCACCATCGATGTAGATATAATTGGTCAGATTCATTTCCTGCTGGGTTGATTTGATAACCAGGCTGTCTTTGGTTAGGTTGAGTGGGGTTGTGAGATCGCCACAAACGACCAGGCACCATAGCGGGCCCACACAAGCTGTCTTATATTGTTATAAATCCTGTTGTTATCAAGCGGATGGAAGCTGAATGTGATAGATATTTGACAAATTTCCGAGCTTAAGAAAATAGACGTCAAACGTACGGGTGTTAACCGTTAACGTTTTTTTATATTTTGTTTACTTGAGTTGAGTGCTTGAATGTGTTATAAAATAATTTGTCTTTACAAAATTTGTCTTCGCTTATAATATTTTGTATAGCTCTTTAAATTGAGAATTAAGAATATAGTAATAAAAAATAATTTGGGAAACATATTTATCAGCAGAGTCAATACTATCAAATACTATTTTATGTATACTTTGTTTGAACACTTGAAGTCTATGCTTCAAAGTCTACTGGCAGAGGCAGAGTGACAGACGACACACAATTTCTGAACAGGGCGTTCGTGCCTGTCAAACAAAAATTGCGTTCAACTGGCAGAGCTCCCATAAACTGCGATTGCGAAAACTGCGCAATGCCCAGCAAACTGCAATAATGCGCTGTATGCAGTTATCCATCGCTACACCAACATTGAATTTTATGTGCACTAGATGCAGCGGCGGCGGGCAGCGAAAATAGTTGCGATTGGATTCCAAAATAAATTAAGCACATACAGTCATACACCCCAATCGAGGCATCCGTTCGGAAAAATTAATAGAGCTAATTTAATAAAAAAAAATTATTGTTTTCAACTTCAAAATTACAACTACTTTTTTATTTCTCACACAAATGGAAACATCTTGCCTACCTCTACTGATGATGAGCTGTCACCACAATTTGTTATTTTTATGTTTATTCGCACATTTCTGTCACCTGAATAATTTGTCGGTGGAAGTGTGAAAATATTCTCACGATTACAAAATAATGTGTAATTACACGACTTGAAAACAATTCAAACATTTTTCCAGATAGAACTACAGTAATTGTGCATCCGTTCTTTATATAGATTGGCAATTGTTGTTTGTTGACTTAAACAAATTTAATGATTCAATATATTTACTTATGTCGTTTTCCATTGGGACCACCAGAAATCTTTTTCAGATCTCAGATTTTACGTGGCAAATGGAACGCGCAACGAAATAGATCTGCTTTTATAAATGTATTAGTGCGTTATGTGGCAGTAATATCAGCTGTTCAATCTGCATTTGTTTTTGCAAAAAACACAAATGGATATCGACTTCGAAAACGTTTTCCCTGTTGCAGAAACAAATTTGGTATTTTTGTTGATTCGTAGTCTTCAGATGACGAGGAAGACTATGAAGATAATAATTCCTCCAAAATTATATGCATGGCTATTTATGTATTTCGTTATTTTTGTTTTCACGAAACTTTTCGCATTTGGATTGAAAGCAAACTTCTTAAAATAACGTAAAACAGCTGTGCAAAGCATATTGGTATGTGTAGATCTGAAAAAATATCGAGATCTGCAAAAAGTGCTCCGAATCGAAAAAAAGATTGATTTTTTTGCCCAATGGAACATGAAAAGTGATTTAGATCAAAAAAAAGATTGATTTTTTGTCCCAATGGAAAACCACATTAACGTCAAAAGCGTTTGTATGGCCTATAACCTAAAGATACCCTGCGGCAAATAATAAAAAAATAAACATATTGTTGGCGCAACAGGTCCGTAAGGACCCAAGGTGTAGCTTCTCTCAACCATTCGTTTTGTGTGAGTTTTTCATTTTTAGAACGAATGGAAGTGTGATCTACAATTTTATGCCGATTCCAAACGGCTAATTGAGAAGCTCTTTCAAGACAGTTCAGTTATACTCTCGGATGTTTGTCAGACGTTCGCGAGAGGTCGTAGTGGAAAAAACCCTCAGTTGGAATTTTGGGTTTTTGCGGTATCCGAACCTGGAACCCCTCGCTTAATAGTCCAACACACACGGAGAAAAATCGACCACTTTGAAATAATATGACGCTCATCTAAATTCCAATCTACGTTAAACAACAAGATTTCATAACAAAATTAATGGATTCCGTTCAAACTCTATTAGATTTAAAACGAACTCCATTTCATTCTAACAAGAAGTTTCTTTTTAAATCAACCTTTCTATTTCTGTTTAAAATGAACAAATTTCCGTATAATTCTAAGTGCTGACTTATTAAAATAAGAAAATTTTCTTAAAAAGAGAGAAGCATATTAAAATAACGTGAACATCTGCCTAAAACCAAAATGTTTGATAGTTTCGATTTAGCTTGTGCAAGAATGTTCTTGCACGGTAAACGCATTAAATGAAGGTAAGTGGTGACTTTCTATTTTAAGCAGATGTCCACCTTAATATTAAATGATTCTCCTTTTTTGTACGTGTTTTGGCATGAATTTTTTGCATTGTCCTTCCATGCTTTCATCAGCTTAGTTCGGTAGTGATTGTTTTGTGGTACGAAACGTGGAGGTAATATATTGTTATTAAAAAATAAAAAAGTGAAAAAAGTGTTTGATAAAATGTCGGAAGATGATGTACAAAATTTAGTGTATGAAATAGTTTATTCACACGTTGGTAGTGAAATCGAAGATCTCCTTATTGAATGGGGTCTTTCGCCAACATCCATTTCATTACTCCACGACATTGAATTTCTATTTTCGCAACTTAAATTACATTTTCGGGAGTTTATTTTATTCAAAGACGGATTGTTAAATTCGCGCATTGCACAGGTACCTACGTATGAAATGAGATTTTTTTATCTGCTAGCGGGTGTGATAAATTTTAAGGAAATACTTTTCTTTGTCTTTGCCTGGCCTATCGAGTCTAGAAATTTGTTGGAAAAAGTGGAATTACTATGCTTTTTTATCATAGGATTATCTCTTCTGTATTCATTGTTGACAACATTTTTTACTTTTTCTTGATTGAAAGGACAAACCATTGGCAAGATCAAGCTCAACCGATAGAGACACGCTATCAATGTCCAAGTCTGTTTTATGTTGGCTGGATAACATACAGCAGTCCTAATAAAATGTAAAATTGAATTTATAAATAAATGTTTAGCTACTAAAAAATATACGTTTATTATTTCTCAAACATTACTGTTTTTGGACAGTGAAGTAACTAATAACAATTTGAAGTTTCAAATGGGATTTAAGGAGTCCACTTTAGCATTGTTTTCATATATATTTTGTTATGGAGATTAATTTAATTAACATTTAAAACTTAAAGTAGTTGTAGCTAAAATTTGTCTGCCTTTTATTTACATGCATTATTTACTTGAAAACAAAAACCCAAACGATAAATTTGACAATGCATTTCAAAAAATGAGATAGGCAAGATAGCAAAAAGAGATCAGCGCCAAATAAATCACATTAATGAAAATGAAATTTCAAATTTGAACCTTTTAGAACTCCGAAAACGAAACGATTTCCCATTAAAAAAAAAGTGCTTCAATGAAGTGCAAAACATATTATTTTTATAAGAATGCACACTAAATAAGCAAAGCTTTCACTTAATATTAACCTATAAGAAGTCTAAAACCAAATGTTTTTCTTGTACAATCTATCGGTAAACGTATGATATTAAAGTGCCAGACGTCTTGATTCTATAGCAATACACTTCAAATTAGCATATGCTTCACTTCATCTCAACCTTTAGGAAGTCTTAAATCAAAGCAATTATTCTAGTTGAATCAATGGGGAAAAGTGTAATTTAAAAGTACATGGCATTTTATTTTTATGGGAATGCACTCGAAATTAAAATGAACTTCACTTTAATTGACCTTATAGAATATTTAAAAAAAAAAAAATTTCCTATAAAATTAAACGGATTCTTTTAATAACAAAATGCAACACGCATAGAAATAATTAAAATGATCTTTACACTTATATTAAGTAGGAAGTCCGCTTGGCAAAAAACCATGCAGATATCCGATTAATTTAATACAGATTCTGTTTGCTTCTAGCATGACTTTTTTCTCCGTGCACTAACAACTAAGCCACTTCGCCTACACTGCAAATAATAGCCGCAATCAATTTACCAATAGGCTAGCATTTTCAATAGCATAGCAAAAAGATTTGTTTTAGCTAGTGCAATGAAGTGTTATTTATCTTTTCTAAAGATTTTTAACACTTTGACTTAAAAAATTGGAAAATGTAGATTTTTCTTATGAATGATATAAATGAAATAAATTTTCAATGCCTTAAGTAGATTCGACATACATCTATCATTTCGCTTCGAGTGGATTCTTTTGAAAGCTATAATGGTATAATGAACCACCTGAACACAGAAAAAATGCGCGACTCGGTCACACATTTAAACCAATTTTCTTTCAACGTTGCTGCTGAGCCACATAAACCATTGATTTGGGCGACAATTATTATTCAAAAGCTGGACATGACTACTAAAGTGACACTCCCCCCTTCTTTAGGTGCATGACGAAGCCTTGAAGCTTACTAAAACGAACAAGCTAAAACTTATTAATATATTTCTGTTTTCAACTGTGTAACTTTGACATAGATATTACACAATTCGAATCAATATGCAAATCGTTGATATTATAAATCATTTCTATATCTTTGCACGAATTATATTAGCTTGGAAATTATTCAGCTAAAAATAAACAATTATTGTTTACATTTTCAGATATTTATGTGGTATTCGATTGGGCGCTCTCAGATCACTTTTTTTGCTCTCTGAGCAATTTATATGTTCTTTTCCAGATTTCAGAGCACAAGGTCGTTTAAGTTTGACAACTGGTGGAGTTTGTTTACGTTTTCATGAATTTTTTCCTATAGCAAAGAAAGGCATTGCATCGGGTGATGCAATTTTTGTAAATTATTTATGCATAAATATTTAGAAATCAATCGGGACGTAAATTTCGAATGTTTTAACATAAAATTTAAGCGTGAATAGAAATTGCGATAAACGTGTTAAAGACTACACCTATTCAAATCGCGCATATATATATCGACACAAAAAAAAGAAAGTGATGTCTTTATGTTCGATAAGACACACGAAATCTGAAATCTGAGAAAATCTGAACCAAAATGTTCGATAGCACGAAAAGGATAAAAAAAAAAGGAAAAGAAAAAGGATATTCAATATGATGTATGATTAATTTATTGTTGAACAGGTAAATCGACTGAGCGCGACGCGGTACAAGATAAGAATGACTGCATACAACAGGTACCTAATGCAATTATCTCGTTTAATGGACCAGTTGTTTTGACAGAATAACAATAAAAATATCTGAACAAATTCGATTTTTCCATTTGCATAATTTTATTGCAAGACAATACTGTGTCGGGCTCGGATCCAGTTGTTTCGATATCCAAGCAAATTCAAAAAGTTAATTGCTTTATTAATAATTAAAATAAAAATATTCCCTATAGCAAAGTCAACACAACACGCCTGTCGCGAAACCAACGACTGATGAAAGTATTCCACTTATTGGTAGATATGGCACGTTTCGTGGCTTCCCTGAAAACATGTAATTAATCGGTTTTTTACTTTAATGAAATACTTGCATGTATTTCATTAAACCCCAAAACGTGACAAGTTCATTTAAGCTAATTTGTCTCTTTTTTCAAATTTTTTGCTAAATATTTTCTAAATTATTTTTTTTTAATTTGTTTGCTGCATTCCGGCTGAACTATCCGAGTTATACATTTTGGCAGTTTCAATAAAATGCAGTGTGTGTGACTATAACTAGCTACTACAGATAACGGGCGCATTATGGCTGACGATAGCGAGGTGAGATGATATTCGTACCTCTCGTCGCTGACAGCTGCTATTAGAGGAACCTTTACAACTAAAAGTCGCATTGCTGTTTGGGTTATATTTTCTCTCTAATGATTTTATAGTGTGTTTAAGCTATCTTTCCTATTGAGTACTATGTAACCTAAGTTACTGGACAAGGTCGAGTAACCATACAAGAGGGAACACTTCTCAAGGCCAACAACAACGGCTAACCTCCAACAAAGACATCACAATGGACAGCAATGCTCGCTCCGCTGTATCTACCTACTCATCAACCTAATCTAACCTGCGTTATTTTAAACATCTGAGCATTTTTGTTTCTGTTGCCATTCATGTCAAACTCGATAAATTTTGTAAATTTACGGTGGTAAATGCGTTAGTGATTCATGTTCATTGCTCACTGAAAAATTTGATAAAAAATGCATCCAGTGATATTTGGTCTCGACTACGTTGTTGGGTTTTAGGCAAACACTAAGCAATAAAACGTTCTCATAAAAATAACAGAAAAAGTGCGTTTTTATAATAACTAGTACCTACCTAAAAATATTTAAGATTATTATTCGTCTCAAGCTTTAAATTGATTTGATCGACTCGGCGTGTTTTTTGAGAATCTATCTCAGCAAAGCAAGGTAAAGTAAAATCTTCAACGCGAAATTACACCAACTAAATCCTCCTTGACGTATCCGAGATTCACAGGAGACACCGACTTTACTCTTCCCATGTGGATGATTTGTTTAGAACTTACTAGAAAACTGCAAGCAAAAAGTCGAGGAGCAAAATATTTTACACCAGTTTATACCACTCATAACAAGTATCACTGGAACCGATATATTGCGCATAAGTCTACTTTACTTTACTTTCCTAAAAGAACTGCTTAGAGAGACACGTTCATATTTACGAGCTGAAATATTTTTCCCGTTTTTTTGTTTTATTTAGTTTTACATTTGGGTACATCAAATCAAAAATGACATTAAAATATAAATCATGTTAATTATTTCAGATACTAAATTCACATTCGCCATACATACCATACCGATAAATCAGCCCACCGCGCCCTCCAAACAATTTAGTAACAATAATTACACTTAAAGGAAAGCCACATTTAATTATTTCGATTGATTCTGTGTTAATACTTATTTTCGCAACACACTGTACTCTTCTAAGTGATTGCAAGTGGCAATATTAGTGTGATCTATTGATAATTTAACCGACGCGCTTATAAGCCTGCGGAAAAAAAAACATTTTCTCTATCTGATAGCCAGTAAAAGAAATAGCTGTATATATTTATATACAAATAGTCGTATATACATGTATCCACACTAAGCTTATCTATGCCGGCATAGTCCTAAAAGGTTGACATTTCTCCCTAACTAATTGTTTTTTCCCATATGTCCAATTGCCGACTAAGAGGACTTCCCATTAATAGCTCTTCTTTAATCAGTGTATAGAAATCAAAGATATTTTTTGGCAAACTCATATAAAAACGTTATTTAACCACCGCTAATCCAAGTTCGAGAAACAATTGCGGCGTTTTACTCGTGCTCGCATGTCGCCGTCGTAGACAGTTATTTATTTGCACTATCAAGGCCTATTACAACCTACTTCACCACGTTTAACTGGGTTCAATGCAGCACAGCTGTAGTTGAGAGAAACAGTCAAAACAAAACGCTAACAGAACTAGAAAGGGTTCCACGATCAACTAAGTATACGAGGTCTGTGCGAGCACCTTTAGTTGATGTCGGGTTTCGCGACAGTTCGGTGGCGTTGCGCGAAAGTAAATCAAACTCGTGTCTCGAATTTCAAGACTATCGGTTTCTTTTGTCGAAATTTGAATCTTGTTAATTCTGTAAATATTTAATTCCGGACTAAGAAAAAAATATATTTAAAATGCTGTAAGTTTGATTCGTACGATTACAACTCGTATATGTGTAAATTTATGTTTGAATTCTATGCACGTTAAGTTGCATTACTGGATTAAGAAACTCATTTATTGTATTCAAGTTTACAAATTGTGTTTGTCAGTGATTTTGGCGGCCTTTATATTATAACTTGTTGTTTGGACACCGTTTTTTTTTTGTTTTTGGTTTAATTTACTGTCGATTTGTGTCTAACAAGTCAGTAATTTTAATTATTTTACTGCGATACTGCGACTAATGCAAATTAGATGTTGAGTGATATTTTAATAAATTATATTTCATTATATATATTCGATTTTTGCACATCGCTGAATTGAATTTGACAAGAAAAGTGTTCTAAACGCATGTGCTCTCAAAAAAATACAAGAATTGATTTTTATGTACCTTTTTCGGTTTTCTTCCCTTATTTGTCAAAAATGTGTGTAATGTCAGTGGAATTTTTATAGAAAACATCGATTTGTATACTTGACACAGATTTTAACGCCAAGTTCGGTTACAAGAAATTTCCGTTCAAATTTTAATAATTTGCAGAAACAAAAATCACGTGCACTAATAACCTAACGATATAACTAACATTTTGTAACGCTTCATTGATCTAGTTCTATAATAAAACTGCAGCCAAAATATATTTACAAAATATTCGGAAGAAACACAAGCAAGCACAAATCACGTTATGACAACTTCTATTTGAAGAAACGTCAGAAAAACAACCCTTGAGAACTGCATTGCTCACATCGTATTTTTATTTCAAATCTAGATTTATCGTGGCCTATGGGATATTGGACACAAAAAGTGAATGATCTGTTTTTATTTTTGATCTTATGCCCTACTTGAAACTTCCATCAAATAAAATGTTAATTACCTAGCTGTCGAGCATTTGCGTTATTCTCCAAAAAATATATCTGTATAAACGTGTTCTTAATCAAAAAAAAACTGGAATGTCAGATTTAAAAAGTTTAAAACCTCTGCGGCACTTTATTTATCTTATATGTATAAATAAATAGGCGACGGTAAAGAGTTAAGAACCACATTCACTGCATTAAACAACAAATTCGTTTGATTTTTTTTTATTTTTGTTGGGAAAATGGTGCAGAGATTGGCTGTGTATAATTCGTTTTCCAATAGATATGTTGTCGGTCAATATTATGGTAGAATTTCTACCACTGGCCGAACTCTCGTAGTATAAAAATAACTTCAAGACAACTGGTAAATGTTGTTGTTCTAATATCTAATGAAATCAATAAATTGTTTAAAGCCAAATAAACGTGAGTACTAAACGAATATTAGTATTTTGATTGAGGAAATATTTATACTAAGTATTATGGTTTGGATTTATGTTCCTGATATTCGTAGAACTTGGTCATATCATGAAATATAAGATGCCTACATTTAACAACAACTTGTTTCGTGATAGATACCATTTTTCTTATTCTCAGCTTTATAGCCCCATAGCTTAACTACATCGCTGATGATTATTATCCAAGGGATTATCACAGGAATTTGTCTTGGTTATATTTAGCACGATATGGTATGTGAACACCAAGCACGTTGTATAATTTTAATCATTAATTGTTTCAAAATTGTAAAGATACCCAAGATAACATCTTTTCAAGTTTTTTCGTAAACAAAAATTCAGATTTAATGCTTGTTGATTATAAACCATCATTCAGCCAGCCACAGCGGCTTATTAGTGGTGACACCTTTGCAAGATATTTTTTGTCGGGGCTAGGATGCTATAACAGTATAACGTATGCTCGATTCTTCGAACTTATTCATATGAAATTGAAATTGCTATCTTTTTCATACTTCAAATCAAGAGTTACTGCGCTCTGAACTGTTTCAGCAGAGTATGATACAAATTTATCTATGACAAGATATTAAACTTTAGGAAGACATGTGATTGTACAACTTTACGTGTAAATACTATCGACAAGAGCAGATACTCAAGAACATATTTCGGAAACAATGTATACATTGTTTTGTACACCTGAAGTACCTAGTTCTCTGGATCACTGTTAAATATCAAGTTAGTAAAAGAGTATAACATATATAAACAAAAAATCAAGCTTAATCAATTGAGACTTTACCGTTTCTGAATCCTTCCTGCCATCATTTATCTTTAAGTGGAAGCTTTTAAAACGTAGATGAGCAATAAAACCCTGATTCACATAGCTCCGCGATTACCTTTGGGACACATAAAACATTGTGATAGCCTGAAAATATGCGACTTTTAGATATCTACGTATTTGTTTTGTGACAACAATTTCATGTGTAATCTTTAAATCGAAATACATTTTCAGCTTAATACCAACATATATTTGAATTTAATTTTTTTACAGGTTCAATTGTAATAAAAAGGTTTTGATATGGGTTATAATCGCCGCTTTAGTTGTAACCGGTGTGACGCTAGGTTTGGTCTTTGGTCTGAAGAGTGTCAGTGTAGGACCACGGGGAGCAGTTGTATCTAATGGAAGAGGATGTGCTGAAATTGGAAGGTTTGTTTCTAGAAATTTTAAAATGATAGTGGTATATATTCACTTCCATTCGAGTTCAAACAATCAACGCGACTTTCACCCGTATTAATGAACGAAATTCTAATAGTATCAATCGTTTACACAGCAGTTACGTAGTATTTTTGCAATCTATTTTTCGTTTTATTGACATAATGTCTAGAGGCATATTCGAAATCGAATTTTCAAATTTTTTGGAGTTTCTTTATACTTTATACATATCCAAACCTTGTCAAAGTGCACTTTCGTCCAATTTTAACTATACTTTAGGCTCACATAAACATTTGACCAATGAAACTGGTAGCCTTATTGACTTATTGTCACTTTGTAATTTAATTCGTTTGAACTCGGTTGATTTTCAATTTCATAAGTAATTATATACGAATCTTTATAATACCTACTGTTTCTTTTAACTTTAGTTCTATGCTCGATGATGGTGGCTCAGCTGTTGATGCTGCAATTGCTACGCTACTGTGTGAAGGTGTTATTTTACCGCAAAGCATGGGAATAGGGGGTGGTTTTGTTGCAACGGTTTATACCCGAGAAACAAAAACTATTGAAACAATAATTGCACGCGAATCGGCACCACTCGCGGCGACTGAAGATATGTATGTCGATAAAGTGATAACTGGTAAGTTAGGTGCTTTTAAAATGTAATTTGAATGATAAGTAGAAATAGTAGTTACATAACGTCAATTCAGCATTGACTTGTGTTTGTCGATGAAAAAAACCTACCTGCTGCGAAGTATTTTTACTTGGTTAATTCGAAAAGTGAATAGCATGTTCCTTTTGCACTCACTTAACACCAATATTAAAAACACGCTTCAATTTCTTGCCTACTTCTTTTCCCATTCACCAGCTGGATGCACATTGAAACACACCTATTTAGGTTTATTATAGGTATACAACAGGTTTGTTTGAGGTGGGCCCTAGTGCGCACTAGTGCGCACTGGTTTAACCCTAACGTGTTCGATATAGCACTGAACTCGCCCTGACACTGAAAACCTGTGTTTGACATGACTTCTAGGGCGCCCTAGTTGTACCCTGAACTAACCCCAGTTAATTTGTCGGGGCAAGAATTCAGTGCTGAGTTGCGCTGTCATTTCGCTTGCTATCGTGATAAAGGTAAATACAAATAAATTTGGTATTCAAACGAATTGAGTTCATTCATTTTTAACAATAAACAAAAAATAAAGTGAAGATAACACTTCGTTCACCAAAAGATAAATATTTTTCAATTTCAAAAACTGGCAGACTTCAAAGCAACATATTTGTCACAAGAAAGAAACCAGAACAATCACCTGTAAATTCTAAAAATTTATTTAGAACATTTTTTTTTTTTTGTACTAAATTAATTGACTGATTATCGGGTGATGTGAAATGTGATGTGAAAACGATATTTTCTTGTGATGCAGTTGGTTAATTGTAGATTCTAAAATTTAGACAATTTTGATACATTTTTCAAAAAGTCAACGGCAACGCTGCACACAGCTAGCGGTTACGATTTGTTTATCGTTGGAAGGATGAATTGCTTTTTTCACTAAATTATTCATTTTACGCTCATGGAAACGAGTATTTATATTAGATTATTTCGAAATGCGTTATTATAAATGTGCAAAAATCAATTGAAATTAATTTCCATTGCAAGTGAAAAGAACCAATAAAATTCAGATTTCATGTTCGATTTGGCAGCAGAATTCTGAAATCGAAAACGACATTATAACAAGATATATACCTACCCACATTTGAAACGATAATACAAAATTATTTTCGCTATAAATGGGTAAAATGTTACGTATACGTCATACCAACAGATTTGTACAATTTATAACCTAACTAATATTTATGAATGCGTATTTTCCGCTATCAATCTACTTAAATACAATATATTTAAACATCGATCTACACACTCGATTCATAAGACTGCACGTTAAGATACACCATTTGTTTTGATGTGATAAGATTTCTATTGTAAATACAAATAGAACTATAAGATCGTTATCTGAAAGCCAGACATAGCGTATGCCATGCCAATAAGCGTAAAACCCAACTTGAGTGTGTGTGACAAGTAATTGGTTTTTAAAGGTTTTTTTTTTTGATAAGATATTAAAGTTGTTGCTTGAATAAAATTGGCACCGTCCGAAATGTGATAAAAACATACTTTGCTATGACGTGCATGGATTAATGATTCGTCTGAGGTTGCGCGTCTAAAGTGACGGCGCAGAATTAGTAGACCTGAAGGCCAAATAAAAATGGGCTAAGGCCATTGACTTATTTTTAGGAAAAAATTTTCTCGTAGAAGTATATATGAAAATTACATTTCAATAGCAGTACATGTTTAGTATGTCTATTAATATGTTTTGAACTTTATGTAAGAAACGTTCGATTTCAGGTGCAATTGGTGCTGCTGTCCCTGGTGAGATTCTAGGCTATTGGAGCCTGCATCAAAAGTATGGCAAACTGCCGTGGAAATACCTTTTCCAGCCAACTATTCATCTCTGTAAAAATGGTCACACCGTGTCGCTCTTCTTGCACAATATAATGAAACAATACGAGCAGAGAATCCTCAATGAACCTTCCATGGCTGAGGTTTTCATTAACCCACATACGGGTAGTGTATGGGAAACCGGTGACATCATGACACGCCCGAAATTGGCAGAAACCCTCGAAATTCTTGCAGAACAGGGCATGAGTGCAATGTACGCAGGAGGTGAGATTGGAAAGAAACTAGTAGCTGATATAAAAGCTATGGGTGGAATTATTACCGAAGAAGACTTGAAACAATATAGGTAGGTGTTCATTTCGATTTGTTTTGTCCTGTCCAGCTAATTTATTATTTAATTTACTTTTCAAGTGTTGCATGGGATCCACCAGTTGTGGTGAAGATGTCTAGTGAATACACTCTGTACACAACACCTCTGCCTACTAGTGGTGCAGTTCTGGCATATATCATGAACATTCTGAGTGCATATGATCATAATAATCGTAACCTCTACTGGCATCAAGTTGTAGAAAGCTTCAAACACGCCTACGGTCAACGCACCAAACTCGGTGACATGCATTTCGAACCAGAAATTGAACAAGTTTTTAAAGATATAACAAATACATCGTTTGCTGCAGAAACTCGTAAGAAGATCTTCCATGACAGGACATTCCAGGATTTTGAATACTATGGTGCGGAGTTCTCCAACCATGAAGATCATGGTACCGCTAATATGGCTGTGCTGGATTTGAAAGGTGATGCTATCACTGTTACCAGCACTGTCAACAACTAGTAGGTTCACAACAATTATCAAACAACCAAATAGTTACTAAACGGTGTTTGCTTGTTTTTTTTTTTTTTATTGTTTTAGCTTTGGTTCTAAAGTACGCTCTGTGCAGACTGGTATCATTCTTAACGATGAAATGGATGATTTCTCTACCCCTGGCACAATAAACAGCTACGGCATCCCAGCATCACCAGCAAACTATATCAAGCCAAAAAAGCGCCCAATGTCTTCTATGTGTCCAAGTATTATTTTAGACAATCAGGGCAATGTTAGGATGTTAGTTGGAGCAGCTGGTGGATCCAAGATCACCACTTCTGTGGCGCAGGTACGAAATATATCGAAAAGTATCTGGATGAGATATCTTTACATTTTTATCATCCAACTAGACTATAATCAGATATTTAGTTTTAAATGAACCAATCAATGTATCTGTTCAAACGAAACGACTACACCATCAGTTGGCACCAATGTTGTTGCAACATGAAAACGGTGTCGATGAGGTAAGTTTATCTTCCTCCAATTTTGCAAACCTATTTAACGCAATCTGCTTGTTTTGCAGGATATGCTAAACTATCTTGGGAGACTTGGTCACGAACTTGCCGATGGTTCAGTGGGAGCCTTCTCAGCCTTAACAACAATTGGCAATAAGGATGATATCCCCATTCCAGTATATGATGAGCGAAGAGTTGGCAGCGTTTCAGTTATTGGTGCCAAGAACAAGATGAATCACTAGGATCCTGAGTGTTTGATGATGTGTGTTTGAGAGTAAACGTTTCGTACCAAACCCTTAGGATTATTTTACCGTAATTTATTTAAAGCTTTTTTTCATATTTTATTATTTTATTTTCTTATGACCACTCCATGTTAAATATTATTTGTAAGTGTGTCGTAATCATTTCTTGTTGAATGCGAACTGTAAAAATGTAAATAAAGACGATTTGATTATTTTTTTAAATGGTGGATATGTACCATTTTCTTGTACTTTTCCCGCTTTGTCAAAATAAAACCCATATTATACATGCTCTACCATACACAAAGGCCGTCAAAAGTTAATTGTTAGTCCTTAATTTCGTTGTCAGGACAATCATGATAGCCGAATAATGGAAAAGTCCAGTATTCGCACGTCTATCTGTAGGTATTACTTTTACTTTATCCTAATCCCTAGTTTTCTTCGCACATTTCACAGTGCTACTAGTTCATGAAAATGAATACAGGTACCTAATTGAAATTGATTTTAAATAAAGATGTTCATAATGAAAATGTTTCGAAACATACAGAAGGTTTGGATGGGTATCATCTCTCATTTGGTGTATACAGTATACACCAGAGACAATACTGAGACCCCCAACTCGCAATCCTCTTGCCGCTGGCCCCCTCAGTTTTTTTTTGAATTCGCCATTTTGTTTTCCTATTGTCTCTGGTATACACTATTTTTTGGAGTCCACATTCGATATCACCCGCAAAGACCCAATCATCTTCGTATCATCTTTGCACCCATCAATAAGGACGTTCAAACAAATTAAAATACCTCCAACCTGAATAATATTGCGCCAGTAAACCCGGATTTACTTTCGCTGAGATAGGATGTTTGTTTTAAGTCCTACAACAAAAACAAACAAAAATGGACCAATCTTCTGAATTTGATATTTCGTCGGTTTAGCGGTTGCAATCTTTATTTTGCATGGACCGAAGTGGAGAAAACCGGAGCGTCCAATAAAAATAAAAAAAAATAAGGACCATTCACATGAGGAGAATTGCGTCAATTTAACTGTGTTTATGAATTGAAAACTGCTAGGTATTTGTTTTACCACAAAAGCATTATATTCAATTAATCAAACATCTTATCTAAAAAAATGATTCTTAATTAATTATGTCGTTTTCCATTGGGACCACCAGAAATCTTTTTCAGATCTCAGATTTTGCGCTGCCAATGGAACGCGTAACGAAATTGATCTGCTTTTATAAATGTATTAGTGCGTTATTTGGCAGCAATATCAGCTGTTCAAATTGCATTTGTTTTTGCAAAAATCACAAATGGATATCGACTTCGAACATGTTTCCCCTGTTGTAGATACAAATTTAATATTTTTGGTCATTCGTAGTCTTCAAATGACGAGGAAGAATATGAAAACAATAATTCCTCCAAAATTATATCCATGGCTATTTATGTATTTCGTTATTTTGGTTTTCACGAAACTTTGCGCATTTGGCTTGAAAGCAAATTCTTAAAATGACGTAAAACAGCTGTGCAAAGCATATTGGTATGTGTAGATCTGAAAAAATATCGAGATCTGCAAAAAGTGCTCCGAATCGAAAAAAAGATTGATTTTTTTGCCCAATGGAACATGAAAATTGATTTAGATCAAAAAAAAGATTGATTTTTTGTCCCAATGGAAAACCACATTAGAGTAGCGAAATTTACAATTACCTACAGCACAGCAATTTTCCCGCGAATTGAAAATTCTTGCTCGCGATCTGTCACACTTTATTCACAATCCACATAAAACAGTCGCGATTCACAAACCCGCGAATGAAAAATTCGTTCAAATTTAACCTTCAACAATTCAAAAGATTCGCGGGTACCTGCGACTAAAAAAGTTTTCATCTGAATGAAATGTCAGAATCTACGAATATTCGCCAGTTGGCAGTTCGCAATTAGCTCTCATGTGAATGGTTCTATAAAACACCAGGAAAAATGGTATGGATGGAGTCCCTGGCGCTTCGGGACCTAACAAACAAATAGAATATAGCTAGTTGGCAACGCAAATTCCTATCTTCTTTGAACGCTCCAGTATGTCAGCTTTTTTGACAGCTTCTTGTTCTATTGTTTTTGTTGTTTTTTGCATTTCCTTGACAAATTTGTTTGTTTTCAATACCTAATGAAATATAGAATTTAGATTAAAAATGAGTTCGACAAGAAACTTTATTAGCATTACTAACAAATATGATCGCGTTGTTCTACTCGTGGACATGGACTGCTTCTACTGCCAAGTGGAAGAAAAATTAGATCCAACTTTGGCGGGAAAACCACTTGCTGTCGTACAGTACAATCCCTGGCGCGGTGGGGGGTAATCTTTTTCGCATTATGTTTAGGAATACGTCGTCCAATATTCAAAATGTTCTTAGTATAATTGCAGTAAATTACGCAGCCAGAGCAAAGGGTGTCACACGTCATATGCGTGGCGACGAAGCCAAGGAACAGTGTCCTGACATTATCTTGGCTAAAGTGCCCAATATAAGAGAAAAGGCTGATTTAACAAAGTATCGGGATGCTGGTAAAGATGTCGCCAATGTTCTGCAAAGATTCACTTCGCTATTGGAGAGAGCTAGTGTGGATGAGGCATACTTGGACATTACCGAAGAAGTTAATAAAAAAATGGAGGATATGAATGCTGTAGGTTTTCATGTATTTAAATAATTGTTTTGGGTTTGTACTGATGTCCTAGTGTTTAAGGGCACATTCCTCCTTGGGCCGGATAAATTATTAAATACACATGCCGTTGGCTATGAAAACATTGGTGAGTACATCGGCGAGATTACTTCGAGGATCAGCCATCCATGTGACGACGATGAATATAGTCTTGCTTACGAAGCTGACGATACCCCTGCTGTTAGAAAAAGCGACCTGCGGCTATTACTCGGAGCTGCCATTGCCAGTGAAATCCGTGTTGCTGTCAAGACAGAAACTAGTTACGAATGCTCAGCTGGCATAGCACACAACAAAATCCTAGCAAAACTGGCCTGCGGTATGAACAAACCGAATAAACAGACTATACTACCATTGTCCCAGATTGCGCCAATGTTTCGCACACTTCCTGTCCGTAAGATCAAGGGACTAGGAGCAAAGTTTGGCGAAGAAATATGTGAGAGACTCAAAGTTAAGTATCTGGGAGATTTGCTGAATTTCTCTGAAGCCGATTTGCAAAGAAAGTTGGACGAGAAAAATGGGTAAGTTAGTTATTTTCTATCTGTGACGCTTCGCAGTGCATGTCACTCTCCTTGGCAGGTCGTGGATTTATATGATATGCCGTGGAATTGATTTGGAAGCTGTAACGCCTCGTTTTTACTCAAAAAGCATCGGATGCTGCAAGAAATTTCCGGGGAGAAACTCTATTACTGGCCTCAAGACACTTGATCACTGGCTAACAGAGTTGTCCAATGAAATTGCTGATCGGCTGGAAAAGGACGTAAACGAGAACAATCGTCGTGCAAAGCAAATGGTTGTGAGTTTTATTCAAGAAATCAATTCAGAGGACATATCCAGTTCAAGGAGTTCAACGCTGCTCAACTACGAACCCGAATCGATACAGAAATCCGCGTTAGAAGTGCTAAAGCGAAACACTGATCAGTTCTTGAAGCCAGGCAGTGATCTCGCATTGAATAATCCGATTAAGTTCTTGGGCATCAGTGTTGGCAAGTTTGAGAGTATTAGTAGTGGAGGAAACAATACCCTGCAAAAGATGTTCGCTAATCAAAAGAAGAACGAACCTGCTGTGACAGCAGAAGCTAAGAATTCTGACACTGCATCTAATAAGACAAGTTTTTCGGAAAATATGTTTGCCACTCAGAAAGATACGGTGCCAGTTCCCAATTCAGATTCAGGTCTAAAAGCAAAAGAACCTAGACTACTAGAAAAGTTATTTGCAAATCAGAGGGAGAAAACGGTAGTTCCAACCCAAAGTACTTCGATAGACGAGGAACCACCTAAGACAAAGCCAGCGACAAAAAGTTTCTTTGCTACTCATCTGAACAAAATCAATCAAAAACAGCAACAAGCAGTGCAAGCTTCCATGTCAAAGGGGGAAGAAAATCTGTATTGCGAGGAGACTAAAGCTGATTTATCACCCGAAGAGAACTCCCTACCAGCGGTGAATATCACTTTGGGTGTAGGAACGGTAATAGCACTGCCGTCGACATCTCTTAAGAGAAAAGCCGAATCACTCGATTCATTTACAGAAACCTACGCAGAGCTCGCGATACCAGACCTACGAGAGGAATTCTTCACAAAGTGTGAACTGTGTGGTCAAAATATTCTCTCTGATGTGAAAACGATTCAATCTCACCAAGATCAACACGTAGCCGAAGAGATAAGCCGTCAGCAAAGGGAGGAGTACCGCAAAGAGATCCTATCAAAAGTATCAATCAATACCACGCAAAAAAAAGTTAACAGTGCATGCAAAAAATTAAAACCGAACTCAACGAAAGTCGCAGCTTCTGATATCAAAAAGTTCATGCAACCATTGAAACAGTCGAATGAGCCCTCCACATCGGCGCAGGTGGTTTGTGATAAATGTGGCCGTTCAATGCACAGAGATCTAATGGCAGAACATTTGGACTACCACTATGCGAGAGATCTTCAATTAAGTATGAATCGGTCCGATATGGTAACAGTAATGACCACAGGATCACCACTAAGTAAAAGCACAAAGTCGCCAAATAATGTAAAAAGATCGTCAAACAGTGTAGTACCGTCCGTTAAAACAAAACCAATTACACAGTTCTTTTCACAGATGTAAAGATTTGTAAAGCATTTAACTTGTAATCCGTTAAAATAAAAAGGAAGATAAGAAGATTTTTGGTGGGAAAATTTTCCTGCAGTGTTTGTCTTTTGAGTATCATATTCTTTTCCCCTTAATGCATTCATGTCTGTGAACAAGTAAACTTTTCATCGGGACCATTTTTCAGGTGCTCACCAGCCGAAAGATGTTGATTCTACGTTGAAAGCAAGTCTGAATGGCGGTGTCCTACTTTTGTAAACAGAGTTACCAATAACGATTTGTCGGTAAAACTCCAACAAATTCATTTTGATCCGATAGCTTTTGTATGGAATTAATGAATTTACAACTGAAAATCTGTCTTACATAAATTTTAGTTCTGTTATACTGCTTGTTAACATTCTTCTGAGGAACTTCTGATTTTACTTTCTGTTATAATTGAATTAGCTGCACCATTGACATAACGTATAAACTGTGTACCCAAGTTCACACTTCATCCGAGGTAACTGCTATTAAAACCGTGCTGAACAACACAAATGGAGGTTATGTTGGAGCCACCTTCCTCACATGGGGGTTTATATGAAATTGACAGTTTGCTACCAAGTAGCTGGCTACCCTTCCCATTGCATTCTTTTCTTCTAACTGTTTCTAACTGATTAGCTGATAGCGTGATAATGACATATGTTGGACCGTTGGATGTGTTTTTTTTTTTGCATTCCAAATAATTGCGATGTGATTGATCATAGACAGTTGCATTTGTCTATGGTGGTGGAAGCCCAGTTTTTTTATTTTTAAGGCGTTTTTCTTTTTTAGTTCAGAGCTGAGGAGTGAACTGAGTTCGTGCATAATGACGCCTTTAGAAGAGAGGCAATAAGTAGGTAAGGTTGTCTTTGGAGTTACATCTACACATCCATAAGTAAGGACTTATTCACCAGTAAACCCGGATATTTGCACCCAGGATCGGGCCCTAAGGACATGATTCACGAGATATCTCCCCTAATTGAGATAAAAAAGCAAAAGAGAGATATCTACCTAGCACAATCAAACGCTTGCATAATGTCAGAAGTCAGACTGACTCGGAGGAAGTGACATTAGTTTACTTTCGCTGAGATATGTTTTTTTAAGTCCTAAAAGAAAAACAAACGAAAATGGACCAATCTTCAGAATTGAAATTTCTTCGGTTTAGCGGTTGGAATCTTTATTTTTGCATGGACCAAAGTGGAAAAAACCGGGGCGTCCAATAAAAATAAAAAAAATGAAACTCCGGATTAACGTAAGTTTTTAGATTCACCAGGAAAATGGTGAAACATCAAATTAGTTAGTACCCTGGCGAATCGGGTGGATGGGCAAAATTAGTTCGTAGCATCCGGATACAGTCAGTGGCACATTGAAAATAAGGACTACCAGTTAGATTGGATCTTAAAAATTGGTCCAAGTATAAAGCTGTAGCAGGTATTTGTTGATGTTAGTTCCTGTCGAAACATAATCCAGATCAGGCAAATAATAAAATAAGGTTCATTTCTATGTTGATTGAACTCAGAGAAACTACCATTAGTTCTTTTCCATAGAACAAAAGTTTTGTTCTTGGACCGGTGAAGCCAATGTACGCCGGTCTTCACTTCTAGATGCTTGAATTTACAACCATCCAAATCAACGCAAATACAATACATATTCTCTTTTTGTTCCTTACAGCCACTTTCTGTAAATTAATCAAATTAAGGGACAAGTGAATAGCCATAATTGCTCACCTGATTTATTTTTTTTTTATCAAACATCCCACCAACCATACTTTCTCATCTCTTTACCTTACCCTTACATCGACAGAATCATACGTCCCTGACAGAAATCAGAAAGATGATAAACTAAAGAAAATAAACAAGAACACCCCCTAAGAATGATGAAAGGTAAGGAGGAAACTTAAAACACAACACAAAAGACAAAGTCTATGTTTTGCTAAACAGAAAAGGGTTGTTCTCCTTTATCCACGAATTTCATCCCTAAGGATGTGCTGGCTATGCGCATGGCTTACCGAAGGCTTTCGGAATCGATTTTATTTTCTTAAGCATAACAAATTGGTACACTGATGATCCCGTAGTATCTTTTATTCCATCTGAAAAAAGACTAATTCATTTGCATCAGCATCTTTTAATTGCCCAAAAAATCATTATCCGAAATGTTAATTTACATAAGCTGTTAAATGTTTGTTTTTTAATTTCGGAGGTTTTTCGAAAGCTGTAAAACAATTTAAAATGTTAGCTAAGAGTGTTTCCGAAAACTCAAACTAGGCGTATCCTCCCCGAAAAGATGCTGCATCTGTGTTTGGAAAACTTTGTTCAAATGTGGTGAAATGTGAGATGAAGATTTGTTATTAGATATTTTCAAATTTCGAATTTAAAAAGATGGAGCAGATAAAATGGTTAACAAGAGTTTTTCTACTCTTTGTTGCTCTAGCGGCAGGTTTGTACTTAACTATTGCCATTCGTACATATTGTAGAAAGAGTTAATGGTGTAAATAATTATCTTTGATTCAGTTCGAGCATCGGAGGATGAGGAACGTTTGGTTCGAGATCTTTTTCGAGGTTACAACAAATTGATTAGACCTGTACAAAATATGACACAAAAAGTAGGAGTTCGTTTTGGGTTGGCGTTTGTCCAATTGATTAATGTGGTAAGTGCTTTTGTTCAGATTCGCCTTATAAATCATTATGTTTTATCGTTGATTTGGTTTTCTTGCGAAATTGGGGTGTGCCCTAATTATTTGATGGTTTCTCTTTTCGGTCTATTTCATTTCTTTGGCTCTTCTGATATGTAACAGTTGAATTATTGCATATTACAAAGAGTTAAATTGATGTTTGTTAGCTTTGTCTTGGAAATGCAAGTGTACGCAAAGGATTCATACTTGCCATGCCTATGTTTTTTTTTTTGCTTGTTTGTTTGCACTGTTAAAGAAAACCAGACTATTTATAGCGTAACGTATCAAGGAGAATCCCTATTTTTAAAGTAAAGTTAAGTGGTTCACATTTATCCTACTATACTGTTGGAATACTTTATAGAATGGATTTTACCTGAGTAAAGGCTTGCTTAAAAAGGAATCCCATTTATTAAACTTTTCAAAGTTTTTCTGAAGAAATATCGGCAGCTCTTGTTGTTTCAGTATTTTAATCTTCTAAATCACCGCTAGGCAGCCAGGATATGTTTACCAGGTAAGTTGACGTTTTTCTAAAGCAATGACGCACATCCAATCACTCGGATTGCTTCTGAACAAGCAAATTAAATTTACCCAATGTAAGCCCAGACAAAAAAAAGCTAACCATAGATCCCTGCTGCAAATGCATAAGTACTGATATATAACTACTGAAAAATTTACCGAAAAGGAGTACTTTCTAAAAAGGAAAGGAGCTTGGGAAAATACTCAGTTATGTACCTGAGAATACGTGAAGCACCCATCCCTTTCTAACATATTGAAAAAAGTACTGCCTTGAATACCCGTTTCTACCTATGAGGAAGTACTAAAGAAGTACATCGTACCCACGTCAAGGGAAGTACTTTGCTCCTACGTAAAAGGTTAAATCAAGTACTAAAGAAGTACTTAAGACAAAGTTCAGCTGGTTTTGCTGGTACCTTCAAACTACAACCTATAAAACAAAATTAATTTTAATATTCTTAATTAAATTATTATTGTTTGCTTTTCTTATTTCTCTAAACGATCGATCCAATTACCACGCACTGAAGGCCAACAATGATTTGATTTCTTTTAACTCTGACAGTGAAACTGCTTTTGGATATTTTGTGTTTGTCTAAACATCGGTCGCGATTCTTATTGTCAACAACAACAAACAATTGGAAAAAATAAAAGTTTGCAGAGTGAATAAATCCGAGTACTAATATTCAAAGAGAATGCAAACACATTCACAAAAACATGTTTTTGAGAAACTAATGACTTTTGGCTTGCAGGGACGATAATGCTTATAGGTATACGTAACGCTCGTATCAATACTGCTTTTCGCAGTATTAAACCTACTGTTTTTTAGACTCCGAAACGGCATACCGTTATTTTTCTCAAAACACTTCGTTATGTAACTTAAGATATTCATGAGTTGATCTCTTTGAATACCTCAAAACACAGGCGGAATTGCTTCGTCAACTTGCTTCAAATTACAAATATAAAACAATAATCAGAATCACAGAAGGAGATACCTACAGAAATGTTAAACGAAGAAGATTCAGATGGAAATGAATTCTCTGTTACCTTGTATACGGTCTACCTATACATATACCTATACAGTAAACGGTGTACCACCACCACCAGTTCGGATCAAGTGTATGAAGGAATTTCTAAACTATGCCAGCTCAGTTTCTTAAGTGAGAAAAGATAAGATCCCTTTGTACGATTCGAACGACCCGAAACTGCTAAAAGGAAACTAGTTAAATTCGGTACAATGTCAATTAAAAAATTAACAAAAAGAGCCGCACATCTCCCCGACGGGGAATTGAACCCCGGTCTCCCGCGTGACAGGCGGGGATACTGACCACTATACTATCGAGGATTTTGATTCCGAAATGACAAAGTTTGATTATAATAAGAGTTTTGGGCTCAATGAAAACATTAAAATTACGGGTTGTTCGATCTTGTTTTTGCTTTCTCTGTTAATTAGGAATGTTTGTTTTGCAACTTGATAAGGAATAATACGCCTTTATAAGTTGGGTAGTTGTGTATGTTAATAAATTTTTTTTTTTTTTAGAACGAGAAGAATCAGATCATGAAGTCTAACGTATGGTTACGTTTGGTGTGGTTTGACTATCAACTGCAATGGGATGAAGCCGACTATGGTGGCATTGGTGTACTTCGATTGCCACCCGATAAGGTGTGGAAGCCTGATATTGTGTTGTTCAATAAGTAAGTCAAAAAAAATCGCATTCTTTTAAAATCGAGTCATATCGTACCACATTGCAGTGCTGATGGTAACTACGAGGTCCGATACAAGTCGAACGTCTTGATATATCCAACTGGTGAGGTTCTATGGGTTCCACCTGCAATTTACCAAAGTTCCTGCACCATCGATGTAACATACTTTCCTTTTGATCAGCAAACGTGTATTATGAAATTCGGATCGTGGACTTTTAACGGAGATCAGGTTTCGTTGGCTTTGTACAATAATAAGAACTTTGTTGATTTGTCCGATTACTGGAAATCGGGAACATGGGATATTATAGAAGTGCCAGCATATTTAAATGTCTACGAAGGCGATGGTAGCCATCCCACAGAGACCGACATCACGTTTTATATTATTATCCGGCGGAAGACATTGTTTTATACGGTGAATTTAATTCTACCTACCGTGCTCATTTCGTTCCTTTGCGTGTTGGTTTTCTATCTGCCTGCAGAGGCTGGAGAAAAGGTAAGAAAATAACTGGGCGATTTGAAAATTAGAAACCAAATTGATTCAAATTATTCAGGTAACTCTTGGCATAAGTATTTTACTGTCACTGGTTGTGTTCCTGTTGCTAGTGTCGAAGATACTACCGCCAACATCGCTTGTACTGCCATTAATTGCTAAATATTTGCTTTTCACATTCATCATGAATACGGTTTCAATCTTGGTCACTGTGGTTATTATCAATTGGAATTTCCGAGGACCAAGAACTCATCGAATGCCCATGTGGATTCGTAGTGTATTCTTGCATTACCTGCCAGCGTTTTTACTAATGAAGCGTCCACGAAAGACACGCTTGCGTTGGATGATGGAAATGCCTGGTATGAGTATGCCATCACATCCACATCCGTCATATGGATCACCAACTGAACTGCCAAAACATATAAGGTAAGTTGATTAATGAAAAACTAAACATAATTGTTCAATAAACTTACGGAAAACTCTTCATATTTCGTTGCTTTGATAAATACTAAGAATATGTACCGCGATTAAGTTATAGAAAACAATCTTCTTTTATTTTTTTATGACTATCTTCATCTTTATCTTATGTAGTGCCATTGGTGGTAAGCAATCTAAAATGGAGGTTATGGAGTTATCTGATCTGCACCACCCCAATTGCAAAATCAATCGAAAAATCAACAGTGGTGGCGATCTGGGAGTTGGAGATTGCCGTCGAGAGAGTGAATCTTCCGACTCAATTCTACTTTCTCCAGAAGCAAGTAAAGCAACAGAAGCTGTCGAGTTTATTGCTGAACACTTACGTAATGAAGATCTCTACATACAGGTAAGATCTTGTATAATTATATAGCCACCTATATTATAGAATCCAGTTGAGTTGGAAAACGATACTAAAAACAAAAAAAAAAATTAAAAGTTTTAGATGGTCATAAGTTGTACTAATTTGCGCCTAGAAACACGCAGCTTGTGAAATCTAAACCAGTATATATTTGTCGGATTCTATAATAGAGGGATATTCTTGTTATTGGAATTGTTTTAATTGATTTTCATTGCAGACACGTGAAGATTGGAAATATGTAGCAATGGTTATTGATCGTCTGCAGTTATACATATTTTTTATTGTAACAACAGCCGGAACTGTTGGTATTCTAATGGATGCTCCACATATCTTCGAATACGTCGATCAAGATAGGATTATTGAAATCTATCGAGGAAAATAAATCATTAACAAAACGTTAACAAAACGAATTGTCTACTAATTATTAGTAGGATCACATCCCTGAAATGCTTAATAAATATTTTCTATTGATTTTATAATTTAAGTTTTCTAAAAGAAAATATTATTGTTAGCGTAAAATCGGCATTTCAATTGTTAGCTGCAATTCGTAACTAGATTTTTCAAAGCAAATTGTAAAAGCTCAAAACTTATTGAAAACACACAGACATAACATATATGTGAGTTAACACAGTAAACCCCTAAAAAATAAGATTACGAAAAAATAGCATATAATTAAGATTATAAGAAACACCTTGAAAATCAAGCGGGAAAAAAAATGTTTGAATAACTTTGCATGAGAATAAAATTGTCTTTTGTAATACACTCTCTTCTTGAATTAAGGGATCGCAGACAATTGTTTACTAGTTTTTTGATCGGTCAGTGCGAATAGTTGGAATTTGTGTTACTATACATACATAGGTAATAAAGGAATACATTATCACCTCGATTCTTGCTCAACTTGTTGTGGAATATTTTTTTTAATATATTAATATATATTTTTTTTTTTTGCTAAATAAATATAGTACCCTTTACGTATGTATGCAAATGCCATGGTTTCGATTATAATTTATACTGACCGTTTGCCATCTTATTGGCAAGTGTTCTTTTTCAATCTAAACCTTGATGAAGTTAAGAAAAGAACACATTGATCGATCAAACTCATTCTTTTAAGAGCGCTTAACAAACCTCTGTTTAAGGAAGGATAACCCCCTTCTAGATTATCAATACAAAAAGACTTAGAAATGAGCAAAAAAAACAGCAACGAAAGCTGTATTTTTTACAGTTATGATATTATAAATTTTTAAATATATTTTGTCAAGTCTTGTTAAGATGGTTTTAATTGAATTATATTTTCTAATTGAATGTATTTATTCAAAAAACTGTTTTAAATTTACTTAACATATTAAGACAAAATGTTTGACAGTTAAATTAGAGTTGATGTCTTTTAGGCCAATTTATTTAAAATTATTATTTTTGTGTTATTCTAGTAAATATTTTTTTTTTAAATAAATGCGAGTACATGTGCTGCGTTTTATATAACTTGCATACATGTAGACATTTAGCAACAGCGGTCATTGAGAATAGTATTAAAAGTATAATATGTTTTGTTAAATAATAAAGAGAATGTCCCCGAAAAATGTGTAATTCTTAAGAAATAAATAAAGAAAAGTATTAGGTATTATTTAAGTAGATGCCAATTGAAATACAAAATTAAATAAAGTTGAATTTTGTTTTTATTTTGAATGAAATGAATTACATGGACAAGAGTCGAGCTAACCTATTCGGAACTCTTATTAGAATAGTTCGACCCTTGTGCTCACTTTTGAAACGAGCGATTTTAAAACTTTAACGATGGGGTGGTTGATTATATAAAGTTATGCTACGTGATACATGGCAGGAGAAAAAAATATATATACGTTATACCATTTAGGTATACAAAAAAAATGTGTGTATGAGGGGTCCCAGGTTCGAATCCCAAAAAAAACCAAATTCCCACTTAGGGTTTTTTCCACTGCGCCGCCTCTCGCGAACGTCCGAGAGTATAACTGTCTTTCGAGCTTCTCAATTAGCCGTTTGGAATCGGCATAAAATTGTTGATCCCTTCCATTCGTTCCAAAAATGAAACTCACACAAAACGTATGGTTGTGAGAAGCTAGACCTTGCGTCCCTACAGACCTGTTGCGCAATCTATATTATATATATGAAGGCTAACATCATCTTCCCTTTTACACACGCCACACAAAGGTTATTCCCTTACCCATCGAACCCTATGAAATTTTGGCGACAGGATTTTCAAATCCTCACACTCAGACTTGATTACTAGTCGACAGCTATTTTTGAGAGAGGGATATAGAGCAATTATCCCAGTAAACAACGGTAGAGAACCGCCAGTCCCAGTCGATACAAGTATAGAAAGGAATGGTTAACTAAAGATGGCACAACAAGAAAATGCAAGGATTTACTGAATGTTTATGCTAGTTGGGAAACAAGCGAAACATACGTCACTCGATTTACATTTTTCTGTAGACTTAATTATTCGAATGCACTTGCCTCTATTGTGATTGTCAATTGGCAATTGACTCAAAATAGAGAGTTTTGTGACTCATCACGTTTCTTATTCCGCCTTAAAATTCAGACTTTCAAAATGAAACAAAAAAATCGGCACTTTAACTTCCTGAAAATCAACTTTCAATACATACGTGTAACGAAACGACATTCGTGATACATTCATACATCTAGAAGCACGCATGCCCAATGGGTATTTCGCCAGCAATGTAGTAATAAGTAACTACTTTATGCCGCGACAAGTGCAGTGAAAAATATCATTCGATTTGATTACTTCTTGCCCAACCTTTATACCTTGTAATGAAAAAAATTTATGCCGTCGAACAAACTCACCCATTACTTACACCTCTCCCATTCTGATCATCTCTTAAAGTTTTGCTGTACTTGCTTCAATAAAACACAAATCCATTCAATCTATCATAAAACAAAACTTTTATTCGTATTCTTTTGAAAAAACCTTAAAAATAAAAGTACTCTCGCGAGCAACTCCTATGTGCGTCTCCACACATAGCAGTTTTCCTGGATCTGAGCTTTTCTTGTGTTGTCCAATGTTTCGTTGGAATTGGGGAGACGGAAAGGGAGGGACGATGCAAGGAGGATTTCCTTGCCCTCGATTTATCACCAACATTTCAATCAATATCCGAACAAACACTTACGAGATACTTCTTCACAATGTATTTTCGTTTCTAATTACAAAAAAATTAATTTAAGTTTTTTTGTTGTGTTCGGTTTCTTTCTTCTATCATTATGTTAAAACACACTTTTTAATTTTCATTGTATATGTGTATGTGCCTATATTTATATACAAGTTGTTTTGTTTTTTTTTTCCTTCAAATTTTCCTAAGTTTTGAAAATTCAGCTTTAGTCATAATACAATTTGTTGTTTTAATTAATCAAACTAAACTTAAAATAAAAATCAAATACACAATGCATTCAAAATTGAATTATTAATTGCACAGATTATATAACACATAATCCTACCCTTCTTCTTATTCTCTTTTTGTTTGCTTGTTACTTTATTATGTCCCTAATAAACTAAAGGAAGGTTTGTTTTTATCATTTATTTGTTTTTGTTTCAAAAATCGTTTGCAGAAGAAAACTTATTTATATAATTATAATTACATCATTTGTTTTGTTCTTAAAAATTATAATTTAGGATACGTTATATTAAAATATATGCATGTATAATGTATGTATTGTATATCTAAACTAGTAATTACTAAAAAATATTTATTTATAAATATTTCGATTAGTTGAGTGTGTGTATGTGTGGTGTGTGTGTGTTTGCATTATATAATAATAACATAGTAAAAACCCTACTATTATATGTCGTTTTCTGGTGAGATATGCCTAGTTTAAATAAAACAAATAAAAGTAATAATGATTAACGTACTTTATGTGGCATACGTTTTTTTTTTGTAGTTATTTAATATAATTAAATATTTTGTTGTTTTCCTATAGCTTTAATTATTTTATACTGCTAGGTGTGTAGTAAATTACTTTAGAAACGGTAATCCGCATCGGCCATGTGAATGGCCCAATTGAATTTCTCTCTTTGAGTTTTGTTGAAGATCTTCTCAATTGGCACACCATACTTTTTGCACCTGTAAGCAAAATTGAATGTTATGACATGAGACAGCGTATGCAATCAAACTTACCATGCTACTGAAATTCTAGGATCGAGATAATTTAATTTGGATGTACCCAAGGCAACGGTCTTATTCTCATCTCTGTCAGTCTCTTGCAATTCTAGTTTCTTAAGTTGGTCCTTTAGCCGTTCAATTTGTTTGAGTTTCTTATCAGCCATAACTCTCTCCTTAACCGAACCCTTTCTGGCCGCTTTCTTCAAATCCTAAACAAACAAAAAAGCAAATCAAATGAATGGGTGCTCATACGAATAGGTAGACGCCATGATGACGCCATATTTGAGTCAAAAAAAAAATAATAAATTTGAAAATTTAAATTTTTTCATAACCAGAGAATCGATTTCAATAAATACAAACCAATATGTGTAACGAAAAAAAAACGCTTACCATATATTCACTCTCGCCATCCTCTATTTGCTCACGTTTTTGACGGATCTTATCTTTCAGCTGCTCCATACTCTTGGCATGTCCCTTTGGCACAGATCGCTGATGGTTACACAAAATTGCCACCGCACGATTGGCTCGATTGTAAACGAGGAGTTTCTCTGGAATCGATGCATCGGCATCCGTTAGTAAGTCCAATTGGTTCTGCAATGTTATTGAAGCGTTGTACGTACGGAATACCTTTGCCGTTAAACCTTCAAACAAAAAATGATTTCATCAGAATGGAAACATAAAGGGCATGCGACAAAACAACTCACCATCCATAAGCTCCTTCAGATGTTCATTCAACACTTGCGTGCTCAATCTATCAAAGAGATCATCGCCATCCTTCTTGTTCTCCATGAACAATTCTAAATTCTTAAAGACTCTCTTCTCGACCTCGACTTCGTTGTAGTAACGAATGGAATCTTTACCTGGAAAATCAAACACCACAACATTCTCGTTTCCATTAAGTTGCTTGTGTAGGCTAACGTGTTCTACACGCAACGAGCAACAGCCAACAGTATCGGCTTGATCTTCGTCTTTTTCGTTACCAGCTCTCAGAGCCAACTTATCAATGAAATACAAAGCAACGGCTCTCTGTCGCACCCGCATCTCCTTGGATTTCCATTCATCGCGATATGTTGAACGAATCTTATCGATTTCCTTGTCCAAGCGCCTAGCTGTCTCATATTTGACGTGATCCTTCTCACCTTTAAGTTTTGACGACGGATTTAACATGATATATTTTACCTGGCCCTGTACATTCTCCGTCCATGAGGCCAGCCAAGTCACCGAGTTATCGTGACGCACATCTTTCCACCTGTGACCCTTCGGAGGCTCTGGAATTTTACTATTCTTGGAGCAATTAATCGAGACATCTTCAGCTTCAATGCGACGCTTAATCATACCCATTTTGGGATGTTCACCACGACCACGGAACAAATTTGGCGGTTCCAATCTAAAGTTACCAATACGCTCCTTGTGTCCATCAATTAAACAGAAACCATACTCCTTAATCAGTGCTTCGTTTTCTTCTTTCCTTGCAAGTTTCTCTTCCTTGGAGGAATTTCTACGTTTCTCCGATTCGGCAGTGAAAAATTGGAACATGTCATTAAAGTTGCACTTTTTCAAGTCCTTGATAACGTCCCTCTCCTTCGTTGTCATTATTTTACGGAAGTCCTTGAAAAAATTGTCATTAAACTGTTTCTTGGTCACGTAATCATGATTCAACATCTTCGCATAGAATGTCGCGGCCTCTTCGGTGTTAGTGCTCAATTTCATTTCCTTGCCATCGTAGAAGAATTTCACGTTACTCGGCAGTGGCTCATATTCGGGGGCAAACACTGGACCTTTATGCTCGAGGCTGTTCCATTTGATGCCATCAGCGCGCTTTTCTTCTTCCCACCTGAAAATAGGTAACAACACATTGTACTTAGTGCAACGTTTTCTTCGCTTCTTTGGTGTACTTCTGTTGGTTGTGTAACGATACACCTGATTAGTCACACTAGTTTTCGTTTCATAGTGGCCAATTAAACTAATTAATACAGAACGGCGGTGAAATTGAAAGAGTTTGGGAAGTATTCGCACAAAACTCTCCATTAAGAAAAAAAAAACTAAAAATTAAATGTCGGAACCATGAGAATGGTGAACATAACCTCGAATATCAGTGCATGACACGAACTGACAACCACTTCAATGCCAATCTGTTGTGACATTAGGAACATATATCAGTGATGCCACTTTTTTATTTTTCCAACACCACAAAACAAAAAAAAATATTATTTGCTAACTTAATATTTAAAATAATATGTATGCGAAAAAAATATTTTTATAATTTTATCTCACATCTTATAGACTGAAGCATTTTGCCGTGGTCTGAAACAAAAACCCATAAAAGGAAACAGAAATAAGTATCAGGTTTAACAAGTTATTGCTCAGCAAGTTTTCGATTGTTTCTCGAAAACCCAGTGTTTCGGTATGAATAATCGTCTTATGGATTTCCTATTCTTTTACACGAATAGCTGCCGGTAAAGCCACTAAGCAAAACAAATTAAAGCTTTACTGCACAACTGTCTCAGAGACCCTGAGCTTAAACAATATTTCAATTTCACTCTATGAGAAAAATAGTTACTTACCAACGCCAAACTTCTGGTTCCTCTTGTTGGGCTTTACCCCTTTTTTTAGTGGGAGACGTAGTGGAAGTAACCGTTCTGGTGGGCTCCTGTGAAACAGACAAATAAAAAAGTTATCCCCATTCTTTCATGTCGAGCGTTTGTACTCTACCTTTTTAATTTTCTTTTTGAGGGGCTTTTCATCATATTCGTCAATATCTTCTTTGATTTCTCGCTTGTTTTTTTTCCCCTTCTTCTTGTCAACTTTCTTCTCCTTTTCCTTCTTTGATGTTTTTTGCTTCTTTCTACTTATAAGTGGAACATCTTCATCACTTTCTTCGGCAGCGACTGGGGCAGCCTTGCGCTTAGCCAAAGGCACATCATCTTCATCGTCTTCGTCTTCATCTTCTTCCATCTTTATCGCCGTTGAGTTATGTATGGACAATGAAGCGTTAACAGTTGCTTTTAAAGGGTCTTGACTTTGTTCGAAAGTCTGACTGCTAAAGTTCGCCTCATTGTCTGAGGCTTCTTCCTTAATAACAAACGAAGGCTCATCGTTCTTAAACTGTGACATAGAATAATCACAGGAGCTGGCTTGTGACATGTTAAAGGTGTGATCCGCCTTAATGGGCTTTACCTCAAACCCTTCCCTAGTAGATGACTTCTCGAATCCCGTGCATGAATCCCCGTAATCGGTATTAGATGTGTCCATTTTTACATGGTTTATTTCTGTCTTGAACTCATTTTCGTCGCCATTCTCAATTACGTTGGGCTTCTCTTCCTTAATGATACGATCTTTATTGCTCGAGTGATGACTCTTGCTGTCTCGATGTTTAGACGATGAACTGCTGCTGGAATGTTTATACTTGGAACTTGACGATGAGCTCTTGTGGCGATCAGAGCGATCTTTATCGGAGGATCGTGACTTATCGTTCGAGCTACCCTTGTGGTCTTTGCGACGATCCTTATCCTTTTCTTTTTCTTTATCTCCGTTTCGTTCGCGATCTCTCTTCTCTTTCTCTTTTTCGCCATTCTTTTCATGTTCCTTGTCTTTGTCATCGCGACTTCTTTCTTTGGGCCTGTCCTTTTGACGGTCTTTATCGCGCTCCTTGTCCTTGTCGCGGTTCGAAGACTTGTGCGACGAAGAAGAGGACTTGTGTTTATCGCTGCGATCCTTATCCTTGTCGCGATCTTTTTCACGCTGCTTATCCTTCTCGCGGTCCTTGTCTCGATGCTTATCTTTGCTACCTGACGATGATGTGTGTTTTTTGTCAGAATACTCTTTATCGCTGTAAAAATGATTGTCATATTTATACTTAACTTTCTGAAATTTATATGCGCAGAAACAACTTACCGACTGCTACTGCTCTTTGAGCTCTTATGGTCACGATCCTTATCTCTGTACTTATCCTTGCTGGAGGATTTGTGTTTACTGCTGCCGTGGCTATGACCGTTACTAACGCCATTCACTTCGCCGTTGGCGTCCCCACCATTTTGTGGTTTATTTTCCTGGGTTAAGAAATGTTTTTATATTGTTGTCTGTTTTATTTAAAAAGCTATTTCAGCAAGTTCGTTTTAAGAATACATATGTAGTTAACTTGAGAGATTTTCCTATGAATTGCACAGTTGCAGCGAGGTCTTTATTAAATCAAAGAGCAAACTTAACAACTTTTTACATTTATTACAGATGTATCTATGAAATTTTGTTCACTCTATTGCCGTCTTGCTTTTCTAATAAAAAAAAAAAAAACAGAAAATAGCTTTAGCACGCAAAAGCAAACGTTCAAAACTCGAACCGATTATAGGTACCTATACTTATTTGAATTCCAGACCTACGTCAACCCTTTGTGTATTTATTTTTGAAAAGGATGGAAGGCTCCTTCAATTTGTAAACCCAAGTTATTTATTACGTATTCGTGAAGTAGTCCAGAAAGCTAGCAACTCATCCATTCAGACAGTTACATAGGTATATATCTGACAACAGTTAACAACTAAGATACGAATGAAAATTAGAAGCGAACATTTTTTTTTTTGTTTCCACCATTATTTTCTGTGTGCAATCGTAGTTAATACGGTAAGATAGACAGGTCATATCGACGAAAAATGTGTGCAAGCAGATTCCCAAACGTGCTATAAATAGTCTCAAATTTTAAATGCAAATGTCAGCAACACAGCACCATGCAGGTTCACCAGGTTCATTCGCGTACGCAGTTTAAATCGAACGGAATCGATATAAATCGATCGCAATCGCACAAAGTGATACACATTCTCATCAAAAATGACAGAAAAAGAGAAAATTAGCAAAATAACGAGTAGTTACTCTCTTGACTCGAAACGGTTCAGAGAATTTCAACGGGCAACTACTGATAAATATATCAAATGCACAAATTTGACAAGAAACAAATTCAAAATCTGTCTTAAAAAACAATTGTACAGAAAATGAAAAAAAAAAAACAACATTCCTACAACGTTGCATATGTTGCAAAAAGAAAAGTTATATATTTAACTGTTATATGGATTAGATGTGAAATATGAGTGGCTCAAAGTAACTCGAAGTCTATCCACGTACTTTGGGGTATTTTTTCAGCTTTCTGGGAGAGTTTCGCTAAATTGTTTGGGTTTGACAGATTTTTATTATTTGGCTCAGGAAAGTACCCGAATAGACCTACCATGTATTAAGTTCCAATTTCATCAAACGAATGTAAGTGGGTATACCTATTAACTTGTAATTCATAAATGAGACTTAAAGAAAAACTATTAAGTTACTATATGGAATCTGTCATTATTTCGTAAGTAAAAGATTGTGTGGTATAGACAAGTTAGACCTGTCAGGTTGCATGCAGTGCATTAGCAGTCGTTGTTAGAAAAACCAACCAGCTCTAAAAAGTTGAGAACTATTCCAAGAGTTCGATTATCCCTCTTCTAAAGACTGTGCCAAAAATAGTATGTTCAAATATTCGAAAACAAATCTCTTATAGCAGGATTATTAGGAAATTACAGTCTTTCGCTTCAAGCTGCCCGCCGCTGCGGAAAGAAAAGCTGGAATTGTGAAGGACTTTTTTACTTATTTCTTCATGCAAACACTTCTTAGGAAATTTAAAAAAAATAAATGCATTCTTTCTACTTATATATTTGAGCTGCTAAATCTATTCAAAACAAAAACTTATGTGGTATTCGATTGGGCACTTGATTCACGAGCACTTTTTTTTGCTCTATGTAATTTTTTATGTCCGTTTGGTAGAAAAAATAAAAATTTCCGATTTCAGAGCAGTTTTGCGAATGTGGATTTTTCTCAGATTTATTAATCCAAGTGGGTTTGAGTTTGACAACTGGTGGAGCTTGTTTACGTTTTCCTGCAGTTTTTCTACTGCAAAGAAATCCATTGCATCGGGTTAATCTATTTTTGTAAATTATTTATATGTATATGTTAAACCTACGCATTTAAAAATCAATCGGGTAGCAAATTTCGAATGTTTTAATATAAAATTTAACCAGTGAATGGAAAGTATCGAAACAAAAAAGTATACAAAAAAGAGCAAGTGGCGTTTTTATATTCGATTAGACGGACGAAATCTGAGAACGAATCTGAAGAAGCCACATTTGATTACGATCACAAACACAATCCAGTCTATGTGTCTGTAACAAGTAACTTAAGGAAGTTTATAAAATTAGAACTTTGTGTGCTAAGTACCTACCTACTATACAGGTAAATATGTATCAACACAATTCAAGTTTTTTTTTTATTTATAGTATGTATCTGGCAACATGGTCTTAACCTCAATCGCTTAAAATTCTCCTTTTTCATGGCATGGTTTAAATTGAATGAAAATCTCACACGATTGGCAACTCGACTGATCGAAGTTGTATATTGCATTCGTCAATTTAAGGCGAATGTCGGCAGATTGTGCGCAAAGTTGTCAACAGCCAGAATGAATGCGATTTTATGTTTGCACTTCGATGCAAAATATTTCCTCAGTGCGACCAAGTAGTCAAATCTTTGCAAAGCTACCTACCTAGCGAACTATCAACGGAAAAACCTTTCGTTTTCGCAAAGTATTGTTATCAGCTATGTATAAATAGAAAAATATTCTGTTGATGGCAAGAGATGAAGTTTCACACGTGGGCTTCACCCACAATCTGGTATGATGAGAAAGTGAAAATTGATTTGACTATCAAATTTCAACCTAAAAACATGAAAATAACCTAAATGCTACAGAGTATGAATGTTCATTCAATTACAAAATGTGAACAAATAGAGACAAAGTACAAAATCGACGAAAGGAGCACTTCTCCCCAATTTTGGCGTACGAGAACGACCACTATGGTGTAGGTATAAAGGGTCTCAGTCACATTCTCATCGAAATATACGACCATTCAACTCTTTCATACCTTGTACACGATTGTTTTTTTTTTTCTTTCCTTTTTTTGCCTTTTTAATTTAATTCTCTGTCGAAAGGAAAACCTCAATGCAATGCACATAGGAAAATTATATAAATGCGATCTAACGACGATGAATTTTCTCTTTCCCACTGAAAACGCCATGAAAACCCCATTTTTATTTTTTTTTACAAATAGACTTTTAAAAAGTTTGCCATTCAAAAAATATGCACACGAAATACACGAAACGGAGAAAAATATAAAATCCAAGTGGAATAAAAAAAACTTCGCGTGGTTTGACGATTGTCTTTGCTCAACAGAGAACAAAATGAACGTCGACTACGAACGACGACGACGACGTGGTGGAACTTAGTCGTCTTTGTCGCCATTTTCAGGTCTTGTGAATAATTCATTATGATTTTTTTCACATTTTATTGAAATTATAAAACACGAAGGAGTGGATTTTTATAAAATTAGGTTAATTATAGTGTCTACTTACTGCGTGGGGATCTGCAGAAGCCTCGGCAATTTCAACACTCATATTTTCCCTTTTATTCCAGTCGTGTGATTGGATATGAAGAAACTTGTGAAAATTTTTCTAAGTCCAAATGGATTTTTTATATTGAAACACACGTCTGTACCGCACAAATCGCAGAAAAAGACAAAGTCGATTTCGTCCGACGCCGATTACGACGTTGTTGGAGTAGAGAAAATTTTAAGTCCTTTGCAATGCGACGACTGGCGTTGAATATTGATGGTGTGGCATGAAATTTCAGTGTTGAAGACAAATTTTCTAAGTACTTTTGTATGCGGCGATATGCGTTGAGATTGTTTGCGATGGTTAATGAGATTTTCTTCAATTGCTTGATGGAAATAAATAGTTTTTACTTTGTGCGAACAGATTATTTTATGGGAATGAGTTTTAGGGTTATTGTTTGGCAGTGATAATCACATGATATGTGCTTGTCCTTATAATGTAAAATTGATTTAAAATGAGAACTTTGCCAACCAAAACACGGACTATGAAATTTCTGTGGCGTTTCACTTGTCACTTCACTCACTTCTTCAATTCAACCACCTGATACAGGGTGGTAGTTGTATCTTAGACAAAAGGGAAACCGAAAATAACATGTAATATACAGCGGTTCCAAGATTGAATATTTTTTTTTTACCAAACCCTCGATTCGCCAGGGAATTTTAAATTTTCATGGTGATCCAATAAGACTTACGTCAATCCGGAGGTTTTTTGATTTGACACCCCGGTTTTTTCCACTTCGGTCTGTGCAAAATAAAGATTCCAACCGCTAAACCGACAGAAATATCAAATTCTGAAGATTGGTCCATCTCAGCGAAAGTTAAGTACAACAACTAATGTCACCTCCTCCGAGTCAGTCTGACACTATGCATGCGTTTGATTAGTGCTAGTTATCGAAAATCGAAAACGACAAAAGTCAAGTCATAAGCTAAGATTAGACTGTATGCCAACTAAGCATATGAATGCCAAAAGGCAAATGACCAGATTAGCTGTCAAATGAACAAAATGTCAGGATTATAAAAACTGTATATTAGACTATATGACCAAAATTACCAATATGGTCATATTTGACTTGATGGTCATTTTAGGCATTTGGTATTTGTTACCAAAAAGACAACGAAAATGAAAATGAATCACAATTCTACGAACTCAAACACCGATGACAACAAAATAATTCCTGTTCCATCAAAAATGCCATTAATGCCATAACGAAATTTCAATTAAAAGCATATGGGCATATAAGGCTAAATGCTGGCATTCGTACCTATTGTCCCATTACACCATATGCTATTTGGGCATTTTTATCTGTCAAAATCAGTCATATGTGGCATTCAGGTCATTAGAGCATATGAGATAATGCCCATTATATTGTGTGACCATATTTTGACAGGAGAACTGTCAGAAATTGGCATTTTATGACCACTTCGCATACCGTCTAATCTTACCTACAGGTAGGTAGTGCAGTTTAATGTGGTATTCGATTGGGCTTCTTCAGATTTCGTGTGCCTAATCAAACATAAAAACCAGAGACAATACTGTTAGAGATGGTAATGTACCACTTCTCCTTCCTCCTAAGTAAAACACTCGATCCGTTTCGATTTATTTATATCAACAAAAAAAGAAGATTTATTTCAACCGGTAAGCAAAATTACGATCTTAAATTCAACGACCATCTTCGACCGAACTCAAAACTCCACCCACCCTCGATAATCTTCTTCTCTTTTTTTTTACATTTCTTTTTCTCGATGTTGCCAGATTGCTAACAATACTGAGACCCACAGCTCGCAATCCTCTTGCCGCTGGACCCCTCAATTTTTTTTGCCAAATTCGCCATTTTGTTTTTCTGTCGATCAATTCAGAATCCCTGTGACATGCAAAACCATACAAAAAATATAAAGTTAATGCTGCCAACCTCTGCCAACCGTGGGGAATGTGATAGAGTTCGGGAATACCAATTTTTTACATTACTGGATGCTATTGGTTAGTTATTAAATATTTTTAAAAGGCGAATAATAAATATTTTACCTCAACCCATCCTCATTGTTGATTTTTTTTCGGAAGTTGTGCTCATTTTTTGAACTTGTGTTCGTGACACGGAGTTTTTGAAGTTTCGTGACATTTTTCAATACGAACTTCTATGTATAAATACTAGCGGAAAAAAACGTCACAACCCCATAAAATTACAGCTTGTAGGCAAGCAGAGACAATACTGAGACCCCCAACTCCGGCCGATTTTCCGTTACTTGCCTACAAGCTATATTACCATGGGGTTGTAAACTTTAGGTGCGTTAGTATTGTTACATAGAAAATCGTATTGACAAATGTCACGAAACTTCAAAAATTCCGGCTCACCAACACACTCGCACCTAAAATAAGCAACTTCCGCTGTGGGCAAAGTTGCTTCAGAGCCACTTCCGCTGTGGGCAAAGTTGCTATCAGCGTTCATAGAATTTTATCCGTTAAATTTGAAAATAAATGTTACAACTAAATTTTGTGTGGACAGTGATTAATTTCACAAAATAATTGTATATTTATGTGAAATAAAAGAAAGATGAGCAATTCTGTAGAATAATAAACAAATTAAAACATTTTTAGCGAACATTCGTAAGGCATTTAACATAAATCGAGTAGAATATACTTATCACATACGTCGCTTAGTATACTTCTGGAGTTTAGTTATAATTTATAAATACAAAGATTGATATCGTTGCTGTTATTAAGTATAAATTAAGAGTTCCTCTGCTAGTCTAAATATAATTTAAAATATAGTATACGTATGTGCATTTGTTTTATGTTTACGTGTCTCGTGTTTCAAAGCCTACATTTATATTTTTTATTTATTTTGGTATTATAATGGAACAAAAATGGTGAATGAGTACTTTGGTTGAATAGAAATAATAAATGTTATGAAAAAACTAATATGAAAATGTACTGAGATAATATACTTATTCACCAAATTTGAGTTGAACTTCTCTTAAAAAAAGCTGTACTTCTGAACACTGTCACAGCTCACCACGGTTGAAATCTGACACTGACACTGACAACTAGTCTAACTTATCCCAACTTTTTTTTTTCGCGAAATTCGCTGTCAGGTACCGATTGCCTGCACAACTTGCCCAACTTGAATCATGAGTTTCACCCGACTTTTCCTATGCTCCAAAGAAAAGGGCTACTTCACCGTCGTCTAAAATTGCTCCGACTTCTGCCAAGACGATTTAACAGACGACCACATCATGATACTGGACTGCGGAGAACAAGTATTCTTCTGGCTCGGCTCCATATGCAGTGAAGTCGAAATTAAATTGGCCTAGAAAACCGCACAAGTAAGTAACACAGCCGACGACAGAAACTCTTTCAGTTTACACAAATATGCATTTATTAACATTTATTCCAGGTATTCAACACAACATCTATCAAATAACCAGAAAGTGCGCGCAAACTTTTCCTCACTCTGAAGAAAAAGGAGTCGAAGCGTCCCACAAAAAGTTTCCATGGCTGGAGTGCACACAAGGCTCCACCAGAACAGAGTGCAGATTCGTTTCATCGTTCATATTAATAACACGTACTGATAGTTTTACATGTAAATTATTTTATATTCAATACATATAATAAAATGTTTCGGAACAACAATAAACTACGATTACTGGTGTTGGCCTAGTCGAAGACTTTGTAAATAGTTGTGACGCCCAGTTGCTCCCTTGGCAGACCAGCAGCAGTGCCTTTAGACGAATCTGTTCTATGTTGATGTCACGATTCTCCCTGTCGACCTGGGCTTTAGTTCTCATCTCGTACTCGAATAGTTTAAGACTTCCTCCTTCATTTCGATCTCGTGTTTGATGGTTTGCCGGCGCATTGCCTCTTGGAGTGCGACACTTTCCTCTTGCCTAGTAAGTGTTACCGTTTAAAGAATCAATTCACACAACTTTTACAATATACTTACTTTTTGAAATTGTCCTCCTGGATACGTTGCTGCTGCGACAGTTGATCCTCATAGCGACGCCTTGCCAATTGGTCTTGATATTGGGCACGATACTGTTGTTGCTTGGTCTCTTCCTAGAAGTGGATACAAATGATTAGCAATTCGTCGTCAGGTTCATATTAATTCAAATCCAACTTACAATAAGGGTCTTCCTACGCTCTTCGTGATTGAAACGCTTGTGTTCAACTTTCGCCTTTTCAATATGTGTTTCGTATTCCTTGGCTTTGCCATACACTCTTGATGACGTGTGTTCTCCTGCATCGTGGACAAATCAAGGGCTTCTCTAGCATGATCTTGAGTGGGAGCTTGTGATTTAACAAACCTTGAAGAAATATCTAATAATTAAATGTATATAGTGAGACAAATTCATTGAATAGTATGGCTTACTTATATCGATTCCGATTGATATTCATCGTTGTCTCCAGTGCGATCCATTATATTTGGTAAGGTTAGCGAACACCTCAACGTCGGCTTCTTCCTTAGCTGTAAGATAAATGTATTTAATTATTAATTTAAACACTTAAAATACGTGAAAACTTACATTATTTCAATTTGTTGGAGGAAAAATACAATTCGTTTTCCATATTTTGACAGTTGTCACTCGACTTCTGTCAAAAGAAATTCACCTCATTTTTTTTGTTTTGCTTTTTTTGTTGAAGCTCACACGGATTCTAAATTGACATAACACCGATAAGAAAACAAAATGGCGAATTCAAAAAAAAACTGAGGGGGCCAGCGGCAAGAGGATTGCGAGTTGGGGGTCTCAGTATTGTCTCTGTAGGCAAGTACCGGAAAATCGAAAAATTAAAAATTAACAAGTTTTATGAAAAAAAACAACATGAAAATCGGTGAATTCCTGGCGAAACCGAGGTAGGTAGGCTTAGTGCTAATTATCTATTGTGAATGCACTGGTTTATCGACATCGAATTCATTGTCCAAAAATTTCGATTTACCCACTTTATGTCATTTTGTTTTTCCAAATAATATGTCAACACGAAACTAAAGAATTTAGTTTTCTTTTTATTAATTCGTGGACGTGGTTTAGTTTGTTAAAGATTTTTATTTTAAGTGTGTGCAATAGAGAAAAATAAAAATGAGTGAATCGGAAGCAATAGACACCATCGAATCACAAAAAGATATTGCAGCAACTCAAGAGACTGTTCATGGAACCGAGCACTCCAAGGTAGTTGCCTCTCATTACAATAAACTGAAAGAAGCTGGGCTTGGCGAGCGTTACAAGTCTCGCATACTTTACATGCGTAACTTCAACAACTGGATGAAGAGTATGTTAATCAACGAGTACTTGAACAAAATCAAAAAAACCCAGAAATTGGGTGATCCAATTCGGGTGCTAGACATGTGTTGCGGAAAAGGTGGTGACCTATTTAAGTGGGAGAAAGGCGGAATAACTCATTTAATCTGCACCGATATAGCTGAAGTTAGTGTGGAACAGTGTAAATCACGCTATGATGGTCTAATGAATAGGAATAACAAAATGGGTGGCCGGTTTTCTGCCGAGTTTTTTGCCTGCGACTCGACATTGGTGCGACTTAGGGAGCGCTACAAGGATCCTTCACTTAAGCTTCATTTGGTTAGTTGTCAGTTTTCGTTTCACTATTCATTTGAGTCACTAACTCAAGCGGATTGTATGGTACGTAATGCAGCGGAATGTCTGCAGCCAGGTGGATACTTTATTGCAACGATACCAAATGCATATGAGATTATGCGCCGCTTAAGAGAGTCCGATAATGGACGGTCATTTGGCAATGACTTATATAAGATTGAGTTTATGTGTGACACGGAGAGGCCACCGTTGTTCGGTGCAAAATATCAGTTTCATTTGGAGGGAGTGGTCGATTGCCCAGAGTTTTTAGTGCATTTTCCGACCTTGTTAAAACTATGCAGAAAACATGGCTTACAGCTTGAGCGTAAGAACAGTTTCGCCGAATACTATAAGGAATCATTGGAGGAGGGTGAGTGAAAGTGAAAGTCATTTATAAATTAAATGATTCCTAACAAATTGTTTTCATATGCAGGTAGATCTCTTCTTGAGAGAATGCAAGCTTTGGAGTCGTACTTTGTGCAGAAGGCTTCGAAAGATGATGATGAGTACGCGCATGTAAGAAAAGTGGCTAGTGCAACTAATTACAATTCTAAACCATATGGAACTCTGTCCAAGTCTGAATGGGAGGCAGCTAGTAAGTTTGCGACTCATGCACTCTCATGGCACATTTAAAATAAATTTTATTTGATTACAGCACTGTATTTGGTGTGTGCATTTAAGAAATGCAAAAACACCTGGGATGCTGAGGGAAAGCCTGTCTATGAGTTCGAAAGTTAGTGTAGATGTGTATACACTTTGTGCAGACTGTTTTTTATGACCGTAAACGTTTATTGAGTTTCAGATTTTTTAACGAAATATAAATAATAACACTGTTAGTTTTGTCGTGTCTTTTCTCGATTTGCTATAGCAATTTTAAAATAAAATTTTCTAACATTCTTTGAAAAGCATCGAAACACTGCTCGGGTTAGTGTAAAATGTAAACATTTACCGTTATAAGTAAATTCGACTGCAGCGCATATTCCAAGTACGCAAGGATTATATAGCACATACACTTATCAGACGTTGGCGACAAGATGGGGAAGTAAAAAAAAACGCTTTTTTTTTTGTTTGTTCGTGTATTCGATGCAAGCCTGAGAACTTGTTCTTCCTCTTTCAAAACTTGGGTGTAAACTTAAATATTCAATCCTTAAAAAATATTATTTCCGTGATACCAAACCATACATAAGTTTATGGGTATCATATTAATGTGGTATTCGATTGCTCTCAGAGAACTTTTTTTGCCCTCATAGCAATTTTTATGTTCGTTTGGTACAAAAAAAAAGCAATCTTTTTCAGATTTCAGAGCACTTTTGCGAATCTAGATATTTTCTCAGATTTGCTTCAGATTTACCAATACAAGTGCATTGTGAATTTTTTCTACACCAAAGAAAGGCATTGCCTCGGGTGAATCTATTTTCGTAAATTATTTGTGTACAAATATTTAGAAATCAATCGGGACGGAAAAATCGAATATTTTAATATAAAATTTAACCAGTGAATGGAAAGCGCATAGAAAAGTATCGGAGACTACACATATTCAAGTCGCACGAATATCAACACAAAAAAGAGCAAGAGCGTTTTTATGTTCGATTAGGAACGAAATCTGAAATTTGAGGGCAAATCTGAAGAAGCCCAAATGAATACCACATAAGGATGTATGAGTCAACTCTTTAATATATCTTTTTGTGTTCTGCTATAGCTCTAGCCTATCAAATTTAAATGTCAGGAAGCTTATCCTCTTAATTTTTTTTTCGTTAAACCTTTACACTACTCGCAAGTAAAAAGAAAAAAATGGAAATCAATGATCCACATTATAGATCATCTGGAAAAAAAAATAAAGACATAAAGTTTGCCTCGAAATGGATGTATTTTGCTTTTAATTGGAATTAAAGAATTATACAATAGCAATTTCATATTGTGTGCTTCCCGGAAGTAAAGTCGAGACACAGCAATCAGGATCAATACTTTTTTCAATAAGATTGATGTTTGCAAGATCGAAAACGACAAAAGTGTCCATAGGTAGGTAGGTTGTGAGTTTAAGACCAAATACCTCCTTGTAAGGATTAAATCCGGACACGTTTCACGAGATAGATATCTCCCAAATTGAGATAAAAAAGCAAAACAGAGATATCTAACTAGCACTTAATCAAACGGATTAAAGTAGTCTTAAAGAAATCAGTGAAATTCCTGGCGAATCCGATGGTAAGTATTTTAGACTCGAAATGAATATATTGTGCTACTGCCTTAACTGCTACACAACGGACTAATTTCCGCCAAAGATAATGGATAATCATTCATCTCTGATTTCCGCAACCTTGAAATTAAACTCACCTTATGAACGGCTGAACACACTCACTCATTTGTCATGTCAGTCATGACATAACGGACAACCAATCTGGCAAAATACGTAACGTCAAAATTGGTCAAATTCGTCCAAAATTTCCCCTCACTGGTGGTGGTTTTGTTTGGCGTTGAATTTCTTCTTCGTTTTGCTGCGGATCAACTTATCCTTATACACAATCTGGTAATTTCGACTCTAGCTGCGTGGCATTGTTTTTTTGCAAGAAATGTACACATAAATCATTTTTTCGTCTAATTCATTAAGCATCAATTATAACCTTAGCCAACATGTCCAACCACCGAGGCCCTGGACCAATTCCAAATCGGTGGCTGCACTGTCCTCGAAAGAGTGAAAGCATTATTGCGGACAAATTTATAGCATTCAAAACTCCACTAAGCAATCAATTTAAGGATCAAATGCCGCTGGATTGCATGTTTCCACCAGAAATGATATTCGGCTATGTCAAGACACTAAAGGTAAGTTATAAGTTAAACCTTCGACGGCCGAGATAATTGTGCTTCCTTTGTTTGACGCATCATAGCTAAAATTGGGTCTTTGGATCGATTTGACCAATACCAAACGATTTTACGATCGCGAGGTAATCGAGGGCAAGGGCACGCAATATGTAAAGCTACAGTGCCGTGGTCATGGTGAAACACCTTCAATAGAACAGACACGCTCGTTCATAGAAATCGTGGACAACTTCATAAATGACCGTCCCTTCGATATGGTTGCTGTTCATTGTACACATGGATTCAACAGAACAGGTGAGCGATGGGAAAACGCTTGTTATCGGCTTGAAATACTTATCCCTTGGGTTAGGCTTTCTCATTGTCTCGTATATGGTTGAACGACTGGATTGTTCGGTGCAAGCAGCTCTATCGGCCTTTTCTCAGGCCCGTCCACCCGGAATTTATAAGCAAGACTACATCAATGAACTCTTCCGACGGTATGAGGATGAGGAAGACGCTCCACAAGCACCCGCCTTGCCTGATTGGTGCTTCGAATCCGACGACTCTGATGGCCACGGTTCACAAAAACGGAAGTATGAAGAACAACCAGAACCAAATAACGTGGGTGAAACAGAAAATGACGATCAAGACAATCCAGATAAGCCCTCAAACTCAAAAAAGAAGCGTAGACGAGAGATGATCATTAAAGACGCAAAATTTATGGCTGGTGTCTCTGGTGTTGTTTGGGTGTCTGATGAACCTCGCTTGAGTGAACTTCAACACAAGGTACAAGATATGTGCGCCTGGAAGACTTCAGGCTTTCCGGGTGCACAGCCAGTGTCCATGGACAGACAGAATTTGAAATACCTCCAAGAGAAGCCATACAGAGTATCGTGGAAGGCTGACGGTACTCGCTATATGATGCTGATCAACAAAGCGGATGAAGTCTTCTTCTTCGATCGAAATCTTTCCTGTTTCCAAGTGCACAATGTTACGTTTCCGCAACGCGACAATCTGAGGGACCATATCTTTGACACCCTAGTAGATGGGGTAAGTCTGCTTACTATTGCTGAATAAAGTTATAGTGGCTAATCTGTTTAAATTTTTGTAGGAAATGGTAATCGACAAGGTTGAAAGTCAATGTATACCACGCTACTTGGTATACGACGTCGTTCGAGTCAATAATCTAAACATTGGCGCAAGGTCATTCGAGGAGCGATTGAAATGCATTAAATGTGATATTATAGGTGAGTCCAGTTCTACCCTCTTTACCAGTAACTTAGTGGAAAAGTTTGCAGATCCTCGATACGCGGCAATAGCAGAGGGAATTATCAAAAGGGAATCGCAGTCTTTCAGTGTACGCCAAAAGGACTTCTGGGATATAACCAAAACGGCATCGCTATTGAATCCGAAATTCACCCGATGTCTTCCACATGAACCCGATGGACTTATCTTTCAGCCCAAAAATGAGGTATGCAGTCGTAGCTCCGATCTGATTTCTGTTTGTCTGAAACACTGACGCTGTTCAACATGACTTTTTAAATTTCAGCCATACACTGCTGGAGTCTGTGCGGATATATTGAAATGGAAACCAGTCAGCCTCAATTCCGTTGATTTTAGACTTAAAATCGTTGTCGAGGGCGGCGTTGGGTACGTTATTCAAATAATATATGTATATATTATATTTAATAACAATATCTCTTCTCACACACAGCATGGTTCCAGGAAAAGTCGGTTTGCTTTTTGTGGGAGGAATGGACAATAAAAACTTTGACAAAATTAAATACACAAAAGCAATTAAAGAACTAGACGGCAAGATTATTGAATGCACTATTAAAAACGGTCAATGGGAGTTTTTGCGCGAGCGAACGGACAAAACACATCCAAACAGTTATAACACAGCAAAATGTAACCTTAGAGCAAGCATACGTTTCCCAGTTTTCGAATAATCCATCTTTTTCCCCACAGCCGTTTGTGAGAGTATCAGGTGGCCAGTCACAAAGGAGGGTCTGCTTATGTTTATTGAAAAACATAGATACCGAGAAGATACTGAGATAATGCCACCGCCGCCACCAGCTGGAGTATCCCTAAACTATCATAGAGGGATGCATCAAGTACAAGAGTAGTAGTAGGGAGCACCCACTCATATACACCCCTTTACCACAGTCACTGAAAGAAATAATATTTAGATGTTTTAATGAATATTTTATTGAAGGAGAAGAGAAACTATAAAGTTCGTCATCTCAATATGCTTCCATTTTTTATTAGTTCACTTTGCTCGATCAGGCCCAAATGCAGAAGACATACGAGTGCTGAGCCCTGTTCGGCGTACTTTTTGTTCTTTTCCCAAAATGTGCTGGCATATTTTTTACCGTCGAATGTGCATATCGAACGGAATAGCTTGTCTATTCGTTGTGTTTCGTATTTGGCTATAGCTTTTACATTTTTTACAGCATACGTGTAGAGGACGCTTTTAGGCATTTTTGTATCTGAAAGGATAGTGAAGTGTGAATCGCGAGAAATACCACATTAATATGTTTTACCCTCAGGATAGTTTGTGCGGAAAAATGCAATGTTGTGCTCGACTAGATCGGGTGGATTTACAATTGTGCCGTTTTCGGTTTTTTGCTTCTTAACTTGGGGTCCATTTAGATTCTCGTCACCGGGAATTACCCTAGGGGTCACTTCACGACGTCCAAAGTTACCTTTCTCTTGGTATTCCAGTTGTTTGCTATAGCAATATTCGCCAAGGTCCCACAATTCACTGCAGGAGAATGTTCCAAGAGTTATCTCACAAGAGCTTCAAAAATGTTGATAGATATCTTACCAAATCTGATGTAGTGTCTGACACAAGAGAAACCTTTTCCCCAGTGGAGTTTCCTGCAATTCTTTTAGCATGCTTTGAACACAATACTTTGTGTTCGATGGCGAGTTGTCAAAGTCAACACACAGCCGAAGGTACTGCTTTATCACGTCATGAATTGGCAATAAACCTTAAAAAAATATAACATAACATTGCGCTTAATCGAAAATGTTTGCGTATGACTCATTACTACCATTTTTCCGAAATATGGTCACATTTAACTGCGCAGCGCGTGCAACCATAATGCTATCAACACCGCAGGAGTCCCTAAACTTGAAAATATCTCTATAGGTGTCTATCTCCCTAGATCCTCCGTTTGCAATAATTGGTATGTCGACAGCTTTAGCGACTTCCCTTAAGACATCTGTGAAATTAAATTTCTATTAACAAATCAAGAGACCGTACCTCTTTCATAACTACTTACCTGGATGTGGTTGGTGTTGGGGTCGTTCGTCCCTTGTTCGTGCATGTATACCTATCGCTGCAATTCCAGTTGCAGCGAATTTTCTCACTAAATTTACTGTCTCATCTGCTTTCGGTAGGATCCTAAAATAACAACTTAATGTCACTTTCTGCTTAGTAGTCAGGTGGAGAATACAAACCTTATTTTACATGTGACTGGAATTGTGAGATTATTCACAAGAGTACGGAGTATTTCGACAGCATTTTCAGGTTTTGCGAGTAATGCAACACCCATACCACCCTTGATTGAGAATTCTTTGGGACAACCCATGTTAATGTCCAATCCGGCAATATCATTCTCCACCAATTTGCCAACTTGAAGAGCTCTCTCAGGATCACTTGTGCCCAATTGCAGAACAACTTTGTTTTTCTCCTTTTCGCATGTTCTAAAGATGATACTGCCATCAGAGGGATCAACAAAATCAATGGTACCCAATACGGCTGATGAGTGAATACTTAATTATGTAATAATGATATTTTGTATTTTATTACATGTCTTACCATTAACCCTTCGCTTCGCCGTAATCATTTTTAAATCAATTAATTCTTCTGAGTAAACAATATCGGCACCGTGCTCTAGAGCTAGTAACCTCATGGGCAGTGTGCCAACTCTTACCATTGGAGCTAGGATTATTTTATTGCGATAGGATAGTTTTTGTTCGTCCACTGTCATGTTTTAAAAATTACTTTGTTGTCTGCAGTCTAAGAGATTATTGAAATAAATATTTTGTTTCAGTACCAATGCCACAAAGCACACACAAACTGCACTTCTCGTTCTCGGAATCATTGACATTTAGTGGAAGTATTCAGTCTTTCACGTTTGCAGGTGGATGTGTTCAGTTCATCAAAATACTTCTTTTACTGAAGACAACCCTCCCTTCCTCACCAGGAATTTCACCACTATCCCGGTTAGCTCGGCAATTAAAAATATTAGGGAATATTCGGCCCTAGCGAGGTATCCTTCGGAACGGAAAACTCTCCGCAGTGCATACTCTGTCGGAACCGAAAATCGCATTCGGGGTATCCGTTTTCGGAAAAAAATAATTGAAATGCGATGACGCATTGATTTCACCCCCTCGTATTGTTTGGTGCTTGTTTTTTCGTACTGGAAACACAAATTGAGGCAATAAATACAAGAAAATGTGTTGCTGTATTGTTTTTTCTTTTTATTGTTCACATTTATTAATACTCTACTGCAAATCGCAAATAAATTCCGCTGCTGATAGTTGTCGGAGGATATCGTAAACAAATACCGAGACCAATTTCTGTCGGAGGATATCGGAACCTAGCTGTCAAAAACTTAACAAAAATATGCACTTCATCGCACTTCAACGTAATTCGCCGATATGCGTTACAACAGTTGTTCCGAAGAATACCTCTCAGCAAACATCCTCCGAATCGTATATAATCGGAGAATTTTCCGTTCCGACGGATACCTCGCTAGGGCCGATTCAAATATCGGTAGAACAAATCACAAATTGATATTTAAGACCAATATTTGATTTGCCAGCTCTTTTGCTTCTTACATCTATTTTATTACTTACTATACAAGCACAAAGTACAAATGAAAACAAAAAAAAAAGTCAGTTACAAATTAGCATTTGTACGATTTGACAACCATCTGTCAACAAGCAATAAGCAACTAGTCCCAGGAAATTTCTTATCGTTAAGGAACAGACCTAAAAATTCTACAATTTGACAATTTGCAAAAAAATTATGATAGCTACAATTCTGTTTGACGTCCTCTAACGCGGCTGTTGGAACGTCGCGTTCAAATAATCTTACCGCAACGTCTGCTCTTCTTCAGTTTTTATGGTATATCTCTTCGGGGCGTTAAAAACGCGTTCTGTTTGAGAGTTGGTACTAAAGGGTGATTTTTTAAGAGGTTTAGAACTCTTTTTTAAAAAAAAAAACACAAAAAATTCGAAAAAATGAATGAAATATTTATTTGAATCGATAGTTTGAACCTTGCAATTTAATGTTTAAAGATAATTTCATGCAAATGTTGACCGCGGCTGCGTCTCAGGTAGCCCATCCGCTGAGTCCAATTTTGGCATACTCTTTCACACATATCGGCCGGTATCTCACGAATGAATGCATGGATGTTGGCTTCCAGTGCGTCAATCGAAGCGGGCTTGTCCCTATACACATTAGCCTTGGCATACCCCCACAAAAAATAATCTAATGGTGTCAAATCGCACGATCTAGGCGGCCAATTGACCGGCCCGAAACGTGAAATTAACTGTTCACCAAACTCGCCTCGCAATTGCGCCATTGTTTCGCGTGCTGTGTGGCATGTGGCACCGTCTTGTTGAAACCACATATCATGCAAGTCAAGAACTTCCATTTCGGGCAAAAAAAAGTTTGTTATCATCGCTCGGTAGCGTTCACCATTGACAGTAACGCTGCGATTCGCATCATCTTTGAAGAAATATGGTCCAATAATGCCGCCGGCCCATAAACCGCACCAAACAGTGGCTTTTTCGGGATGCATTGGTAGCTGTTGCAATGCTTCTGGCTGATCTTCACTCAAAATGCGGCAATTTTGCTTATTTACGTACCCATTCAACCAAAAATGAGCCTCATCGCTGAACACTATTTTTCGATAAAAGAGCAGCGATGAACATTTCGAACCGAGCACGAATTTTGATAGTAAAATTCAATAATTTGCAAGCGTTGTTCATTTGTAAGACGATCCATGGTTAAATTGCAAACCAAACTGAAGCTGTTTGACAGTGACACAAGGTATTAAAAACACGTCAGCTGTCAAAACCAGTGTTGCCAAAACCAAACCAGCTTAAAAATCACCCTTTACATTAATTTCACCTTATTAGGTTTGTTCGCCGTGAGCACTGCTTAAATGTACGGTTTTATTTGAAAATGTGTGTTTAAATTGATGTAGAATAACAAATTAATTTTTTTTAGAAAATCTTCATTTATTAATTTCACATTAGTTTTGTTTTACAAAGCTCGTAAACTACTGTTCATGTTTATTTTGTTTTTCATTTTTCAATTTCAAGGGAAATTAGATTTAATGTTTTGATTTTTTTTAAGGGATAAGTTCGTAGGAAAAAGTTGTGTGTATAATATAATTTTTAATTATTACTTTAATTCTTGTATAATTTTTTAAATTGATTTAATCAGTGGTTATATCGCGATGATTAAAACAAATCCAACGCTTGCGCCACAACATATATTCAACCAGCGGCGAATTATCGAAAGCTTGGAGCACCAGGTTCGATTGTTATAAGTTTAAGTTGTATTATTCACTTTTAGTAATGTTACACTAATTGTTTTTTTTTTTTTTTGTTATATTTCCGTATATGTTTTTATTTCCATATAGGTATTTATATATATTTCTTTTTTCATTCACATTTAACAAATCGTATGTGTACAACTTCTATTAACTAATCTTAATGTTATTTTATAGTTTTAAGTTATTACATATTAGCGTTGATGTTGGTAGGTGTGACTGTATGTGCTGGTGTAAGTGAAGTGAGTATGTTTTTCATGTGGATGGGAGAGTGAATGAACTGGTGGTTGACTAAATACAATACATATCATTTATATAGCAAGGATTTTTGGTTTTCTTTAATCCGTTTTTCCGTTAAACATTCTTGAATTTGTGTGAAACGTGAACAATTCTTAACTTTAGATAGTTGTAATTTTATAATATTAGTATTATTCCTGTAATTTATAAAAAAATGCCTTTTCTATACGAGAGTAGTATTTAAGTAGTATAATAGTAAAGCAGAGTAAAATATACTTTGTCTACTTTACTAAATTATAATATAATATATTCATACAATGTATGTTTAATGTTTTGCTGATGTGTTGTTGTTAAATAGTCAGTATTTTATTTTGTTGTTTTTAGAATAAACGAGTTACAACTTATCGAACACGATAACAAAAGTTTAAATGATAAAAACGAAAAATCAAAACACTATCGCCTAACACATATTAATTAGATACAAAGTGTACTTATACATCAATCTTACCTAGATAATGAATTGTTTTGAAATCATTATTAGTATTTGTTGTTGCATTTTTTGTTTGTTTTATTAATAAAACATATACGAAGAATATAATAACTGTAGTTAAACTCGTATATATTTGTGTTTGTGTAGTTACGAAAAAAAATATATTTTGAATAACATTTTGTTAATGTTCAAATTCCAAGACTGTAAAAAAAAAACAAAGAAAACAGTTAAAAACAATAAACACAATTGAATGATTTTAGTCGAATGGAAATAATGATTTGTTTATACAATTACATGGCAGTTGATGAGGGTATTTATATAGCTGATTCTGGATCTTTTCAGCTGTGTGCAAGTCATTCAAGAGAGAATCTTTAAAATTAATAATAATAAGACAAATTCATTTTGGATACCAGATACCAATTCAAGAGTCAAATTATTGCAGAAGCCTCGCAAACCACATAACAGCTGGAATTTCAGCAAGAAACTGTTTATGTTAAATTTGTGCAGAGGAATTGCAAATTCATATTAGGAAAATGAGTCGTTAAACTCTGTATGGCTGGTTCCAAAATAATGTGGCAAAAGAGGTAAAGTGATCAAATCAATTTATTGAATAACAGTCTAAAAACTGAAAGGTGTTTTCCCTGTCAGTTTCAATCTTCAACCCAATATGGGAGCCCTGAACATAGCCCTCAAATGAAAATATTTATACAAAAAGTCCTTTCTCATCATCACCATTAAAATGTCTTGGGTGTAGAATGTTTAAGCGGAGCGTTCTCACCTCCCAATCTTTCGCCAACGACTTTACATCATCAGCAGCAATTTCCAAACGGGGAGAGAAGAGATGTCGGGGACTTGATCTAACCTGCGATTGTTTAATGTTAAGGATTCTAATCAAGTACAGGAATCCAAATTGGGGATGTGTAGTTAACGCGCCCAAGCTAACGTTCCCGCAAAACGAAACAACGAAACAAAAACACATTACAAGGAAGTAGGGTATTGTTGGCTTTAATGCTCAATTAGAAGCTATTTTTTGACGGATTTCATATCCTGCAGCACAGTTTGAACCTCCAACTAGTTTTAATGACTTCTTTCTTTTTATGAGTGGCAGGAAGCGATAGAATAAGAGAGGCCTGAGAACTAAGCACTGCTCATCTCGACATCATATTTCATCTGGTATGTCTAAACCACTTCAAGATAAAATAAATTTCTGTCATTTTATCCAAGAAGTACACAGCTGTTGCGTTGTGATAAAAAACTTACTTTATTGGCAGTGCAAAGTCTTTATTTTGAGTGATACTCAGGCAGCTGACTCCAAACTGACTAATCTTGAAAAATCTTTGAAAAAAAATTCTCAAATCAATGACGAAAAAACAGACCTCACTATGATGTATAATTATATATACACTAAAATGATCCCGCAGATTTTGCATGCATGTTAAAATGAATTTATGTGAGCTTTATTTCGATGAAGTATTTCTGGCTCGTACATTATAAAACGAATGCTTGGCTAATGTTTAACAAGATGGGGATTCATAAGGATGATGGTGATGTTAAACACAATATCGATTTGTGCGCCATTTTAATTTGTCTAATTGTTATAGCGTTTTAATGTTGTTGTATATTAATTATAGGTTTTTTCTCTATTAAATATCTTTACTTATATTTATTGTTTATTACGGTATATCAATTTGTTAAAATATGTTTTCTTTTACTTTTTACTCAAATCGCCCACCGTCAACGATTTTTTTTTGTTTTTGTTTACTTTGGTCGGTGGGGAGTGGGATGTGTTATTCAATTCCGCTTTTGAGTGATTTTATTTATTTGTTTACTTGCAGAATCTAAGTGCCGCGATAACAAAGATTGAAAACTAAAATGAAAACAAAATATAAAACTACACGCCCGTTTTTTAATCGGAATAAGAAAATGTTTTTGTTTTGTTTTGTTTTTTAATCACGCTTTCGAAATATTCATATAGAAAAGATAATTTAGAAAATACTTTCATTATTGTTTCAGTTTGTTAATTTTTGTTCGTTAAATTAACCTACAATTTGGATAAAAACGAAGGAAGTTAATTATAATTATAGTCATGTCTTACATTCTAGAGCCTTTCTGCTGCAGAACTTTAGCTCTATCATTTAATTCCAATTCACGACCGGCTGGTGTTACACAATCTTTAGAAACAACACAAAGGTATTCATTGTTTTCGAATGGACCGTAGTTGGGGTATTGCATGCCAACATTGATCAATTGCTCGAATCGCCAACCATCTGAGAGGGTTGATATCATCTGAAAAGAGAATAATTAGTCAGTAAGTATGAAATAAGTGAGTAGGTGTTTTTTTTTTTTTTTGGTAGGGTGCATGAGGGAGCTTTCTTGGAAAAAGGAAAACATCAAGAGCTTCCGGTGTAATTTTCTTTTCTTTTTTCAAACTAACTAATATCTCCGCGTTGACATCATTAGAAAATGCAAACTGACATACACCAGCCACCTAAAATTAGCTAATCACAAAGAAAGGATGTCCTGATAACTAGTAGGGAAAAAGTGTTAAATATGAATGAAGACATAGGCAGTAGAATGAAGCGAATAGGTAAAGTTCGAGTGCGCCTCTTCTTTTAACAAACTTGGAAGGTTGGGGGGACTCGAGCGATAAAGGCACATGCAAATTAATAGTTTAGGAGCATATTACGCTTCACAGACTCAGCGCGAAAAGTAGTTGTTTTGAACAATATCGCATGAAACGGCTTTTGCAACATTTCTGATTTTGTGCATTAGCATTTGCTTGGAAAAAATCATTACCTACATTGTCACCTCATTTAAGCAAAAGATCACTTTCCATGCCATTCATTTTCAAGTGATGGACATTTCATTTCACTTACAGAAACAACCTAACTTTTATTTGTTCATTCATTTGTCCTTTTCATTGTTCATTCATAAAGAGAAACGTGAATCGATTAATTAATTGAATCGCCCTCAACCAGTTTCATTGATTTTTCTTTATAATTTGATGATAATTTATTTGCTGACTTTTTCATTGTCTGTGCAAATAAATATAACCTTACACCCAGTTAGGGGAACGTATTATATATTTTATAAATACCTGTGTCAGTTCATGCTCACGGCACTGCAATACTCTATAGACTCGCTTTTTATCCATATGTGGTCTCTGCAAAACAAAACAGAGTACATACCAAAACAATTAAACGGAAACAATACAAAAAAAAAGTAAAAGAATACAAAAGAAACGCCATTGACCATCACTGCATGGTCGAGGAGTACACTCTCATCAAACACATACCTGGTCTCTGTGGTTAATACATTCTTTAAGTAAAACTATCAGTTGGGTAACGTTATAGAATTCAGCCTCTTCGAGGACACCCTCCTCTGAGACACCGTCAAGTACCAGTTTGCCATGCCGTAAATAATTCAGCACTGGCGCAAAGTATCTAGGATCTCTGTCAATTAAGTATGCTCCAGTTTCGTCCTTTTTGTAGGTGTGTGCGTTCGAATTATAATATATGAAATAGAAGAAAAATAAAAACATTTTATTAGAGTTATGTGCAAATATAGTTATAGCAATGTGGTCGCGAAAGGGGCAGAAACATTTGCATACGAGCTATAAACGGTAGACTTTAAATCAATAATTTCAACTGAGGAATGTGTGTGGTTTTGTTGACATACAGTTGGTCAAATGTTAAATGATGAAATTGGAACTACGGGCATATTGTGACTCCACTGCCTGCTAAGTGTGATAGCACGAAGTATAGTTGAAGCAGTCAAATCGCATATGGTTTCTGGATATAAAGAAATCTTTGCACCCTAAATTGTGAAACTAAAAACACAAAGGATTGCTACAATTCAGTTTGGTTTATTTTTTTACGATATGTGCATATATGTTTATCAGTGGTAGATACTAGTTTATATCATAAATAAATAAATAGTTTCCGCAACAGGGACCTTATGCCTAGCTTCTCACAACCATTCAAATTGTGTGAGTTTTTCATTTTTAAAACAAATGGAAGGGATCTACGATTTTATGCCGAGCTCAAACGGCTAATTGAGCAGCATTTTTATGACTGTTATACCTACTCTCGGATGTTTGTCAGAAGTTCTAGTTGTTATCACTGATAGAAAAAAACTAGTTAAATTACCAATGCTATTGCATTTAGGTGGCGAAGGGGTTTGTATTTTTAAGCGGCCGAAAAGGGTTTTTAAGTAAAGGACTAGATGGCCTAGTGCTTCGCGTTTGCTTCCTAGGTATTGTGTATCTACACGGGTTTAAGACAATAGATTCAGACTCATTTAGTCTCAACTGCAATCATTTTGTTGAGGTGATGCTACTAGAAGAAAGCATATTAGCATTTTCTTAATAAATTCACGTTGATAAGGGATGAAATAAGTGTTGAGCAGTAAACGAAGGTGTGCATCAACATTTGATTCATTCCTCATTTTTATATGGGGTTTTTGTTTTCACGGATAGGTGACACAAAATAATTCTCTTTGACGAAGTTCGTATACAAAATTTTATAACTATTAAACCGTCTCCAATTTATGTTTAGTTTTTCCATCCAGAGGTCGGTATACGTTTAGTTCCATCTTTCATGCATATAAACATTTGTGACCAACTGTATAGTTACCGTTGTGTGTGCTCCGAGCTCCCACCAGAACACTTACTTCTTCAATCGCACTATATGCATAGCTCTATCAAAAACAATAAAACAACCACCTCAATTTCGTTGTTAGGTGGTATAAAAACAGATAAATAAACATTTTAATGAAATTCCAAATGTTTATCAATGGGAACACCATCGCACCCACACCAATTTAATGTGCAATACCCCCAAAAGTGAAACGATAAGAAAAATAAATGAAATTAAAAACAAAAGTCCACATACCCGATCGGATATTAAATCACAATCCTCTTGAATTAAACGCGACAGAAACGAATTTGGATCACGGGATAATGTCGTTTTCGTCGTCAGGAAATATGTTCCACCGACGTTTAATTTCACCCATTGATCGGTGCCCTGCTTCTTCAGTATATTCGGACTTTTTCTCGAGTTTATATTCACTGTAGTCATTTTGGACATTAAATGCTCTATGGTTAAAAAACTTACAAATTAAAATTAAAAACCTATAATTTGTACGCGATGTCAGACTCAAAGAAAACGAAATGCAACTACCAAACTTGTGAAATGTGGTCGTTTCATTCTTGCATGAACATGCTCAAAAGAGGTGACAGGAAAACCGATTTATTAGGGATGGTACTTCGCAAATGTGTAATTAATCGTAAAACTGTCGATAACCGTTACAGTTATCGACTTATTCAATAGGCGTTTTTCTTTATTAGTTCAGATCTGAGCACTGAACCGAGCTTGAGCATTATGAGCGCGCTCTGAACCGAGTGTGCTCAGCGCGTTCTGATGTTTTTTTTTGTTTTTCCTGATTTTTTTTTCTGTCAAATATCACAATAAGTGTGCTTGCACATGTGTAATCAGCTTTTTCCTCAGGCTGCTCAGCCAATTTCAGCAAGTCTACAAATCATTAGACATTATTTAGATGATTTTCTCAAATCCTACACACATGCAAACAAACGAAGGCATACCTACGTTTAATTTATCGATAACAATTTCTGCCGGAATATCGCGTTTAAATTCTATGAACGAATGAATTGATTTGCTATTTAAATATAGCTATATTAACTGAATAGCTGCATAGGTGCTTGAAACCAAAATTTATTATAACTACAGTGTTGGTCCAGTATAACGAATGATATAAGCCGTTTTTCTTTTTTCGTTCAGAGCATGATCAGAGCGCGCTCTATGAGCTCAGAATAAATTGACTGAGCAGGCTGAATAAAAAGCTGTTTAACAACACCCGGACTTGAACACCCTCAGTCACATTTGACAGAAAAAAAAAACAACATAAGCAAATAAGCGCGCTCATAGCTCGAACTCAGTTCAGTGCTCAGCTCTGAACTAAAAAAGAAAAACGCCTATAGACACCAATGAAATTGAAATAAGTTTACGTTATATCGATCATTCGTTATACTGGACCACCACTGTAATTACAAACACAAAAGCTTTTTCTGAAACCAAGACAAGGAATTAATTTCTTCTGTATTAATTTTAGCTGAGAATGTGCCTTTTTCAAATGATACCTACCTCTTTAAATTTACATTCTTTTCCTCCTTTCTTTAAACTAAATATTTGCTTTCATCTTTATAAATTAAATTTGAAATTCTTATACTTCACTTCAATTCACAGTTACACTTACCTACTTTCGGGGTCGAATTATCAATGTATGTAGATTTTACATACAAAACAAAAACAAAATTAGTCATCTCGGTACGCCTTTATAAATACAAACAGTACCGAAAACTTTTCGGAAGTTCTCGTAAATAAATACAAATTTATTGAATCTTTTTAGTGCATTATCAACACAAATTTGTATTAACACTTTATGATTTAGTTTAAAAAGAGAGGAAGATAATGTGAACTGAGATTAAAGAAAATTTACCAAGTGGCCCAATCGCCATACAACCAGTAGCGATAAGCTAATAACCAGACCAAATTTAAAAGCCAACAGCAATCAAGATCGATTCAAATCGGTTAAGGGAACATACATGACCCCCATCAAGCGTGTATTCTTCACATTTCCACTACTGTCCTTGTCATACTGCAAAACTAAATTTTATTTATTGTTCAAGGTCTATTTCGTATCAAGCCACCTGTTCCATGTACTGTGAACCGCCTTCGGGACCAACTGGAACTAGCAATCGTCCGCCATTTCGTAGTTGTGCTATTAATGCTGTGGGAGTCTCTGGAGCAGCAGCCCCAACATGTATTGCGTCATAGGGTGCATATTCCGGGCAACCCTTACGACCGTCCCCCTCTAGTAATAAATCCTTAATAAAAATTCAGTGTTCAATCGTATTCACCCACCAACAATAATAAGCTTTCCAGAATCCAAAAGATTTGGATCATCAGTTCTTAAATTGGATTTACTCTGGCTGACCAACTGTGATTGATGTTCAATGCCAATTACTTTCGTGCCGTCGTGTTCTCCCTTTGCATTTATATACCTTAAAAAACATGCGCTCAAGTATCCAGAGCCAGAACCTACGTCCAGAACGTGTGCACCAGGTTTCAGTTGATCTCGAAGATATTCCAGAGCAAAAGCGTGCTTAAATTGAAAGAGACCGATTATTGAAGGAAGTAACGTGTTTCTCCTACTCTTACCATATGAGGAGCACTGATTGTAACTCCACCTCCAATACTTTGGGGTCTATCTACGTAAGGGTTTGCAGGACAATAGAATTTTCGATCGGTCGCGGTCATGGCTTTTGCAACCTCATCTGACGCGATGATTGCACTGCCTGTGAAAAATGTTTATAACAATTGTGCAACAAGATTTCTATTAATGTGCATAGGTACTTTGAAGTTGGCGAATAAGATCCGCATTATTGACGCCACTGGACCTCCAAGCCATACTCCGCACCAGATTTAGATTAGAATTAAAAATAGCCTGCAATGGTTTCAGTTTGGTGGCTGGTATTAAAATTAAACACTTAAAAGAAGCTTTTTTGTTCTTAATAATAATTACGATTACGAATACAATTTAACGTTTTGTATTTTTTATTTTACAACTTCAAACAGCTGAGTGGACAATGGTATACAAAAACAAAATATATTGCGTCAAAGGGCATAGTTCAGCTGCAGACTGCAGGTTTATTTCTAAAACTGTATTGAGATAAATGGAATTTGTTTGGAACGCTGGACTGGAATCTTATAGCATACTCTACAAAGGTACATAAAGTGATGGTACATTTATGGCTACAAAATCCAAATGTAGGCTGTGTTCATATGAATTATTAACTCACTACAAGTAAATGAGCAGTAAACCAAAAATTGCAACTTAAGGGTTTTTCGACTACGCCACCTCTCGCGAACATTTGACAAACATCCGAGAGTCCCTTGGACTCGGTATAAAATTGTAGATCCCATCCATTCGTCCCAAAAATAAAGAACTCGCACAAAATGAAAATGGTTGTGAGAACCTAGGCCTAGGGTTCCTACGGACCTGTCGCGCCAATTGCTTTCCTGCATTCATAATTTCATACGAAGCTCAATCAGTGCAGAGAGAGCGAATAGACACCGTTCGTTAGAAAATACAACTCTGAATGCATTCAAGAAATCGAGTTCAACTCCATTCAACTGGGTTCAGTATATTCTTTCCGGCAAATGTCAAAAATAATGAATTTGCTTTCAACAAACTTCAAACCAAACCATCAACCATCTAACATAAACTATTAAAACTTTTGCTGTGCTCCGACATAACAAATAATGGACTTAAATAAAAAAGTCACTGTGCTTACCCCAAATGGCAGACGTCAAAACATTAAAATTACTCCCAGTACCACATTGCTTCAGGTAAGACGTTTGGAACGAAATATGTCCAACAAACTATGTCCAATTACGTTCTACAGATTCTTGAAGAAGCTAGTCAAAAACATGGATTTCCCAGCGATGAATATGGTCTAAAAAGCCACAACAAAGAGTTAGATCTATTACAGATGTTTCGTTTTACTGGATTGCCAAACAACTGTTTGCTAGAAATGTTCGAATGTACGAAGAAAAGAGTGGAATCGTTGGCCGATATATGCATCCAATTGGAAGATGGTTCTCGCAAGCAAGGACAGTTCATTCCTGGGGCAAGTTTGTGGGATGTTCTTACTGGAATGTGTCCAGATTATGCAGAATCTGATAAGAGTCCTGTGTTTATGTACATGCGGAAAGAGATATTTGGAGATGAGCTAAAGCAGACGACACTCAAATCGTTGGGTATTACAGGAGGGCGGACTATGTTGCGGTTGGTAAATAAAAATCCAGAAGAAATGAAGATGTAAGTGCATTTGGCAAAATAAGCTTACAGTGTGAAACTTATTTGTCTTACAGGCAAGCAGGTGTGTATGTTCCACCGGTGGTCAAGGAAGTCTTAACAGACGGCAATGATGACAAAGAGAAACCTGCAAGTAAGCAAGCAAAAAGAGGATTCGCAATCACTTCTGAGCTGGTTCAGTCTTTAAAAAACAAGGAGCAGCTGACAGATACGTCTACTGAAACAGCAGCAAACGTTATGGAAACTTCAGAGATTGCAACGGAAACTGAAACACCAAAGGTGGAATACGATTGGGGTACTGGTTGCGGCCGCACAATAATTTCAACTGGTGGAGCAGACGCGGAAGACAATGCAAATACTGTTGAAATGGAAGTGGAGCCAGAAGTCAATGTGGTATGTTGTCTTACACTTTGACTAGTTCCTTCGGTGAGATTGTAATTCTTTATAGATAGGTGACCGGAGTGCAGTCATTTATTCACTGGATTCCACTCAAAAGCAAATAGAGGACCTGCCAGATTCGTTTTTTGATTTAACAGTCAACGACTTGAAGTTAGTACTGCGCGATCTAAAAAAAGTAGCAGAGGGTAGTGAGGACGCGCCTCTGCTCACTGCTAAGTTACGCGATCTTGAAGAGAGCAATACAATATTGAGGAAGATTGCCCAGTACAAAAAATGTATAATACGAGTCCAGTTTCCTGATAGGCACGTTCTCCAGGGAATATTCAGTCCAACGGATACAATTCAAGAAGTAATGAATTTTGTACGAGGGTTTCTTACAAATCAGGATCTCGAGTTTTATTTGTGTAAGAATGTGTGAATGTGTTCATCTTTCCATCCCCATCACAGTTCATCTTTGTTTCAGTTACAATTCCTCCAAAGATGTTGCTGCCTAGCGACAAAACGCTCATCGAAATGAATTGCGTACCAACTTCTGTGTTGCATTTTGGTGTCAGTGAGTTCGATGCATTGCCATCTATGTTGTCTTATTTGAAGAAACAATTTCTAATGAAACTAACCTCGCCAGATGGCGCCTTTTATCTGGCCTCCAAACTGCGGTAAAATTAAACATTAATTGATAAAGGGCCATCGCTGAGTGCATTTTATTTTTCAGTTTGATACGCGGTGCAGATAGAGAAAGTTCCGACAACAACAAAAGCATAAAGAGCTCTACCGCACCAGGCCCCTCCACTGGTGCTATACCGAAAAGACCAAGAAATGATGACTTCCGACAGTCGACTGCGGATGATCGAAATTCCAATGATGTTCCTAAGTGGTACAGGTCATCAAATAAGTAAATTTTCAGCATTCTTTAAGAGGAGGGGGAGTATTTTTTTTTTGCATTCTTTAAATATTCTATTAAATTTGCAATGTCGTCTTGATCATGTGAATTCAATTTGTTATATATTTGCGAGTAAGTTTCGCACAGATCTTTCGTGTATGATGTCATGACTTTGTACTCGTAGAAAAGATGGTGAGTATCGACTTGGATTTCTTTTTCAAGGATCTGCGAAGGCTTACTTTTCTTGTGGGATCGGAAAACGATATTTAAATTCAAGCCATGTATTTATCTTAGAATTTAATTGGTGCTTTCTACCAAGTCATCTCTAACTGCTCTGAAAATCTCACCGGGTACACCGCCAGGTCCAACAGCATTGCTGGCATAAACCAAGTATTGAATTTAATACTTAGTTTATGCTTGCTGGTCTTAAGCTTGGAAATTACTGTCATCCACATCGATGAATGGAACAGCTGTCTGCATTAGCATTAGTCATAACCTCTTTAGAGCGTTTTAATTATAGAAACTAAAAGGTATCTGCGAAAATCAACAAGATGTCATCATAATCTTATTAGTTAACTCAACAATAACTTGAGCTATCGACTTAGCGCAGTGGCTTAGTGGTTAGTGTGTTGGACTACTAAGTGAGGGGTCCCAGGTTCGAATCCCGCAAAAACCCAGATTCCAACTTGGGGTTTTTTCCACTGCGCCACCTCTCGCGAACGTCTGACAAACATCCGAGAGTATAACTGTCTTTAGAGCTTCTCAATTATCCGTTTGGAATCGGCATAAAACTGTAGATCCCTTCCATTCGTTCCAAAAATAAAACTCACACAAAACGAATGGTTGCGAGAAGCTAGGCCTTGGGTCCCTACGGACCTGTTGCGCCAACTATATATATATCGACTTAGCTTAAGAATAAAACTTCATAAATATATTTTAGCGGTTAGTTGAATTTATTAATGTAATGTCATTTTATTATATGTACTTTAATTTGTAATTTAATATATTTTATTTTTAGAATAAATAACAACATGTCCTTCTTCGGCTTACATATATATGTATGTATAGTGCATTAACAATCTCTTGTTGTATAATACCTCTTCTTTAACATTTATTTTCAGTTTTAATATTTTTTATTGCGTAGTAGCATTTTTTTAATCCTTTACCACTATCTACACGCTTCTAATAAATGTTAACAAATATAAATCAACCGAAAAAGAATATAGTCAATAGTAAGTAATTTGGCTAGAAAAGACAAATTTAGTTAGCTATCAGTTAGATAAATTTCCATACCAACGTGGCATAGGGGTTGAGCTGATACCTTCTGAAGACTAACAATTACTTGCGTTAAAATTTGTAAGCCAACAGAAATCATATTTTTATTAAACCATTTAACTATGTTCTTATGCTAAACAATTAGTAATCGAATTGTTCCTACGAACTTCGTTTTAAACCTCACACTAATATATTTTATAGAGCTATACACTTTTTTATTTATTTTCTTAAATAAAACTACAAATTATCTATCAAAAGCAATTCGTTATTTCGCTATATAATTTTGAAAAACTTAACATTATAATTATACCTATGGTTTGTGGATTGGAAGGTTTGGACAAATGGGTGTTAAACAGAACTAAAACTAATTGAGAGAAAATAAATATACACACAAGATGGAGAAAGCGTTGTTGTTGGTCTTAGGATCTTAAGAAGTGGAATGTTTAAGTAGGGTGTTAGGAAGGACATTCACGGAAGAATACAAAAAAACAAACACGGTACCCCAATGACAATGAGTATTTAAAACTCGTTTTGGAGCTTTGTTACAATACTTTTGGTAAGGTGGAAAGATCTGAATATCTAGCAAACATGGTGTAGTCGTGTACTGCTCTCTGGATCGCCGCCGAAGTATGGATGAGAAGCTATGGGCGAATGCGACTTTAAGCCAATGCACATCAATTCTCTTCTAAATAAGGAGTACGTTATAGCCCGCCGGGTTTCACAATTTCGACTTTCACTGTGGCACATAAAAATGCAGAGAAAATGGAAGTATACAAAGCAATACTGCTGTAACTGGAGCCGCTTGCCAACAAACGAAATTTCGGATCAAGAATATGGTGCAGTAAGGGAAACATTCATGAATGGAAGACGCAATCGTGGTAGTGAAAGCAAACCCAAATGTCGCCTTAACTGGAACGATCGGTCATTGAAACGAATTGGAGCAATGTATCTTCCGTACAATTTTGAAGAGCTTTCTCAAAAGCTGCAGATAACTCCTAAGGGGTGGCAAATGGAACTTTAAGTTTGTCGGTTAATCAAAGGAAATCGTATTAATCGACAAAATCATAAAATGCCGAAAAGTCTATAACCATAACTATTTCGTTACGAAAGTGCATTATTATACACGTAAGTTTTTCAAAAAGAAGAAAACCCATTATCAGTATCCCCCTTTTTGAGCCTATAGGAAGGGTTAAAGAATCCTGAAGGCTGCTATGGGCAATTGTCAGATCTTAACAATAAACATTTGTAAACAACAACAACAAAATCTATCCACATAAATTAAGTCTCACTTCGCACACACCCTATTAACACACATTAACATGCCTCGCTTAACTTATTAAAAACGAAACAACAAAATTTAGAAATGCAAAACTTTACCCTCAAATTGTGTCGCCGCGCTCAAGAAAACGAGTAAATACTTATAATTTGATGTGTTTTGCTTAAGAATTTAGAATATTAATATTATAGTTTTTGAAATGTGTTCTATATTGACTTGAGTAGTACTTGAGTTATTTGTTTCGTTAATTTTGGTTAGAAAACATCGTTAAGCTCAACAACGGACATATTAAGTTCTTTCCCGAGTAGTTACTTCATGTCAAGACCTCCCTCTTCTTCCATCTTTGAGAGGAATTTGATTGCACGATATTGTTGTTCGGTTTGACGAGCCATGTCGACCAGACCTAGTAGCTTTTTGATGCCAATGAATACTCTGCGAGAGAGTCAAATCAATTCTACTGTATGCAGGGAGTTATAAATTTCAACTTACCGCTTTCCATTCATTTTCTTGCCAACAGCTTGCAGTTCGCCTTTGTTGAAGAGATCAACATCTTCCAGAACGGCCGATACATGATCGGGATGTGACAAATTGGGAACGTGCAGAATTGATGTGAACGCGGAGAGCATTTCCATGTCTTCGAGCACTTGACTGGGGATGTGAGACATCATTATACAGGAGAAAACCAAATGGTTTTTGTTTAACTTACCGTCTGCTGCTGGTGCAGAGAATCAGTAGCTTACGCCCTTTGGGGGGCTGTTTCTTTAGCAAAACAAGCAAAGCCTGTAGTGTCAAATTAGAATACCTAGGTCCGATGGGACCATAGTCCAATAGTCGCTCAACATTATCAACCACAATACAACTGAGCGTTGAACGATAAGCGTCGTCAAATATCTAAACCAATACACGTTACACAATGAACACTGGCATTGTGAAATAAAACTTACCTTACGAATGTGAAGACACTTGGCAGATTCGGTGAATCCAACCATGTCTTCTGGTGAGCACACTTTCACAAATGGAAAATCGGACATCTTTGCCAGCTTGGCGGCCAAAGCCGTCTTTCCCGAGTTTGGCGCACCTTCAATGAGTACCGAAACCAATCCGGAACTTTCTGTTGCTTTGGCCTGCTGGACGTATAGCATACCGTCTTCTAGGAGATTGGATACAGGAGTACCCCAGTTGATGATGCCACGAGAGAGCATGTTCTCGAGAATTTCTTGAGCTGTACCAAAAGCCTGAAAACAATCGATTTAGATTATGATTGAACTAAGAGTCTACAGTCGGTTTACCGGTTTGATATCATTCTCTAGCGCATGTAGGAAATCTCCTCGATTAACGTTCAACTTCTCCATTGCCTCGGGATCGACTTCCACCTTGGTAGCAGCCTTAATAAGCCGATTCATTGCGGTTGACTGAGCGGCACGTACCAAGCCTTCCAGTTCTGCACCACTAAAGTTCTTTGTCAGAGAGGCAATTTCCTACAAGAACAGAAATTTGTTCAGCCCTCTATTCAATCACATCAAGACAGTGCAACCCACCTTACAGTCTACATCGGGAGCAATCTTCTTGAACTCCCTCATTCGCTTTGTATGGATATTTAGAATCTGTACACGTCCTTCTTCGTTGGGCAGACTGATTTCCATTTGTACTTCCAAGCGACCGGGTCGCATCAAAGCTTCATCAATCATATCACGACGATTTGTCATGCCAATGACTAGAATGTTATTTAATTGTTCTACACCATCAATCTTGGCTAGCAATTGATTGACTACAGTGTCGTGAACACCGCTGTTCCCGGCCACGGAACCACGAGCTTTGCATATGGCATCGATTTCATCGAAGATTATTATATGAAGACCACTGTTTGGTCCAAGCTATATCAGGACATACAGTCATTAGTTACGCCAACTGCAATACATTTTCAACCTACCCTCTTCTCCTCTTCCTCGGCGTCGGCAAACAATCGACGAATGTTCGCCTCGGATTCACCGACGTACTTGTCCAAAATTTGTGGACCATTGACAATCTTTGGTTCACGAGCATTCAACATGTTTCCAATTTGCCTTGCCATCAGAGTTTTACCTGTACCGGGAGGACCATAAAGCAGAATACCTTTAACGTGCTTGCAGCCCAACTGCTCGACAAGCTCTGGAGGGAAAACTCGAGAGGCGAATGCACGACGGAAGATTGCATTGAATTCCTTGTCCAAGCCACCGATGCCCATTTTGCCGAAATCCCAATCGGGATTGATGATCGATTGGCGAACAATTTTTCTGAAATGCAATGAAATTTACGATACTCAGCTGAATTTATTGCTCGATGAATGAATTGTCGGTTAGTCGAAGGTTTAAAAACTCACCCTTTAGCCTTTCCGACCAAGTTTAATGAGGAATTTTCCGCCTTCTCAAATTGGACCACCGAATTACCGAGCAGACGTCCAAATCGTACCGTCTTCGTTGCCATTTCTTTGTTTTCCTTAAGTGCACTTGAGTCCACAGCTGAAATCAAAATTCATCTTACACTGCTCATTCACAAAGCAAATATATATTAAAAATTACTTACCCTCCAAGGTCTTTACGGCAAGTCCTAGCAATTTCTTATCTTGAAAATTGAACACCAACGTCTGTCCCACGGTCAATGCTAATCCAGAGAATTGAAGTAGAAATTCCTTAGCCATCTGATCAGAATCGTATGGCTCTTGAGATGTCCTAAGTACACATTAGATACGCACAACGTTAAAAATCGATACAATTTCAATTACCGTAACTCACGTTTTCTTTTGCAAAAAGTCAGTCTCCAAAACCACAGTACAGATAACATCAGCATTGACATCGAATCGATATGGGCGTACATCGATATCTTGGTTAATTGACAAAGTTGCCCATTTTCGTTGCACCAACGAGAAGCCTACGTGTCCTCGTGGCACCTCTGAAGTTTTTTCTAAAGCAAAAATGAAATGTTGTCCTGGTCCAGTCGATATGTCGGCATATCTACACAAAAAAATGCAATTGAATAAATTGCACTGGCTACCCAAAAATGATTCACTCACTTGATCTCATCGGGAAAGTCATTTACATTTACGATGGCCTTGTTAGTCAGCGACAACTCGTCTGTAGGGCACTTGGTTGCTTTCAGACGCTGTAAATACAAACAAAATTGTTCAAGATGTTAATTCGAGTATAAGAAATAGTACTCACATATGACATGATTGCGTTTTCTTTGACTTGGTTTGCTTTTGGGGATTTTTCTTCGCAGTTCTACAAAATAATCGATATTTTGTTTTCGGACCAATAATCCCTTCAAGGGTGTTTAAAAGAAGACTTGTTCTTATGCACCGATTTTTCAATAATTTCACTGGTAAGAGGTGTTGGCAATTGATAATTTATTTTATAACTGATTTATCTTATGATTTATGTTGCAATGAAGAGTTGGACTTTTTCTATCAACTAGGAATTGATTATTTTATTCCCAAAAAAATGTACTGATCCAATCGATGCAGACAAGCAATAGGTACCACATAAATATGTTACGTCAAATTCATGCGCGTTTGCAAAAACAAAATTTATAACGTTCAGGCTAGTAGGAGAAGGACACGTTCGAACCATTTTGTCAACGCTGTGTCTCAAATTTCATAGTACTAGTGCTAGTACTATGAAATGAAATGTTCTAATCAGAGACAAATTTAAGTTTCGATATTAAATTAATGGAAGCTCAAAGTTGCAAAATTTGTACGAAAAATATGGCCACTGTGAACTCTTCTAAAATGTAAAGTCAAAACTAAAATTGTTTTATAAAATTACCGTTATTGTGAGCTTCCTTAAATTTAAAGTCGAGACTAAAATTTGCTATTAGTACAGCGCATAGCTTATCTACTTCATATGCAATTTTTATAGTACACTATAGGGCTGTTTTTATTTCAACAACTACGCTCTTCTTGACACTTTCAGATTTTCTGTGCCTAATCGAACATAAAAACGCTCTTGCTCTTTTTTGTGTTGATATTCGTGCGACTTGAATATGTGAAGTCTTCGACACTTTTCTATGCGCTTTCCATTCACTGGTTAAATTTTATATTAAAACAATCGAAATTTCCGTCCCGATTGATTTCTAAATATTTGCACATAAATAATTTACGAAAATAGATTCACCCGATGCACTGCCTTTCTTTGCTGTAGAAAAAATTCACGCAAATGTAAACAAAGTCCACCAGTTGTCAAACTCAAATGCATTTGTATTGGTAAATCTGAAGCAAATCTGAGAAAATATCTAGATTCACAAAAGTGCTCTGAAATCTGAAAGAGATTGCTTTTTTTTGTACCAAACGAACATAAAAATTGCTCTGAGGGCAAAAAAAGTGCTCTGAGAGCGCCCAATCGAATACCACATTATTGTGCTTGAAGCGGTCTGAGTGCGTCCATTTGAAACGAAATTTACTGCCAAATGAGGCCTCTGTAGTAGCCAAAGACAATACGATATTAGGTGTGTTTGACATGACTTCTAAAGCACCCTAGTTGTGCCCTGAACTGACCCCAGTTAATTTATGGGGGCAAGAATTCACTAATTCAGTGCTGAGTTTCGCTGTCACTCATTTTTTTGAGATATCTAACTGGAAAACTTCAGGGCAACATATTTTTGCGTTCGATATAGTAGCCAAATTTTCAGGGTTGTGCAGGGTTTTTGGCAGACGTGAAAATTAGCTGACACATCTCAGTGCGTATGAGTGGGCACTAGTGCTAACCGCGTCAAAGAAACCTATTATACTACTCACCAAATGATGGCGGTAACCGGATGTTGGTTTCTGTATCCGATCAAAACCGTATTAACTGAAAAAATAATTCTTGTAGTAATCTCTTTACATTACAAGGATTTATGAAGAACTAAATCGTACGTTATCACGAATACGAAAATATTTATCAAAAAAAAAATAATAAAATTTCCAACTGTTTTGAAATTTTGCTTTTATATATTAAAAATATTTTAATTAACCAATAAGACAATAGAAATAATGTTACAATAAAGTTATGAAATATCCTGTCGCGAATATGTACAAATAAACAGCACACAAATCCCATGAGAACTTAAGTATTTCCTTACTATATTATTTGTTGTCGACTAATAATAATCAAAAAAAAACTAGGAAGAAACGACTTTTGTTTTTGAACGCCTAGTTCCGACTTTGGCGGCAGATTTTCGAAAGACATTTAAAATTGCAATTTGCTGTTGTGGTCTATTTTGAATAATAACAAAATATAAATAAGCCTTAAAACAAGAAATGACCAAACAATTGACAATAACAATTCCAATATAAAAATTAATGATTCGTAGTAGTTTCTTTTTAATAATCTGTTTAGTAAAACGCTTCTTTTTTGTTTGTAATAAATAACCTATAAAACATATCAACAACACGAAGACTTTTCGGGCTCCGCCACTACCAAATTAAAGTCCAAATTGCTGGGCCGGGCGAAACCAGTCTTAATGCCGTCCCAACCATCCTCTACCTTGTATTCACCGGAACGAATTCGGGAGTATACTTCCTGTGTGACCATGCGAAATGCTTCCTCAACATTGACACCGCTGCGTGCTGAGGTTTCAACAAAATGCAGACCATGTTGCTTGGCAAATGCTTGCGCCTCTTCTGTGCTCACCTCACGATGACTGCCGGCATTTACTAGATCGAGCTTGCAGCCGACCAATGCGAATACTGGCCGATGCGGCTCGATATGCCGTTGTGCCTCCATCATCCACAGCGGGATATGCTCAAAGCTGGCATGATTCGTTATGTCGTAGACAAGGAGTACACCAACCGAATTGCGATAATAAGATTTGGTAATTGACCGAAAGCGCTCCTGACCTGCTGTGTCCCAGAGCTGAAGTTTTATTTGTGTACCGTCCTTCATTTCGATCAAACGTGCGAAGAAATCAACTCCAACCGTTGGATCGGAAAGCTGTGATGGAAGAAAAATACGTTAGGGGGTAAAGTAATATGAAAATAGTTTGTAAACAATTGATGATAGATTGCAATAACTACCGCTTAAGAATACATCTCATAAAAGGTGTATTGTTGTTTGCTTATTTTACACAATATGGAATATTTCACTATCAGAAAAAACATTATCACCACGAGCGCCTTACTAATAATCATTCTTCACCTCCGGACTAAAAATATTGTGGGCCACAATACATATTTTTATGGAAAACTTCGCCATTTTGAGTTCGGTTACTCTATCCGGACATTTAAAATGACTGAAGCAGTACTGCGCTATAAGAAACATTTTAGGGATGGTTCTGAGTTTCGAAAGCTGTTCCCCACTTAAATTGTTTCATGCGTGAATGCATGCGAAACAGGATACTTGGTGTATAAGAGGACAAGGAAAATAATTAATCAAACACTGTGGCATCTGGCACCCATGATTGGATGCCACAATTGTGTTTCGGACATTCTGATATTTTATGTCCTCTCAAATCAAAACATTAAATCGAGGTAGCGAGCTATTTTATGCCAAATTACGTGACAATCAACTCTTCTAGTATGGAACAAAATTCATCGCTAGTCAAAGAAACACAGTTTAGTCGAAAGGCTAATCGACGTGGTTTCGTAGTTATGTACCTACACTTGTAAATTTCCTTACTTAAAACTAAAATGTCGCAACACAAATCGCATAGGTTTAATTTCAAACAAAGGCCTCTGAATGAACAGACTTCCATCTTGGCAATCGCTCAAATACAAAAATTGAGTTTCACCGAATTTCTTATCACCTAACATGGAATCGGTATAAGTAAGCAGTACATAACAAAAGTAGACATTTTGCATAAATCACATGTCATTTCGAATGCAAATTTGATCACAATTGTGATCAATGTACTTGCAACTTGCATTGTGTCATTTGTTTACTAATTAATTCGTGAACAACGTCGCACTGAGAAGTGTGTATGACAAAGCGTAAACTCTTATCAGCTATACTACAGTACGGTCCGGTCATAACCTTTTCTACACGATCGTTCTGTATTCTTATTTTGGAACATTATATAAGCTGTTTATTGTTATTGTTTTATTTGGACAACAAAATGCATGAACCTAAACAAAACAAACACAATAAATCAATGCAAAGGTGTATAGGTAGTATCCTTTGTAAACGTGTGCACTCACTAAAAAACTTAAGCGAAAACACACCTTTTCTGGGAAAATATATTTTCCTTACCTCAGCGAATTTCCCATCTGTGAAAAATTTCAGCAAAGAACTTTTGCCGACAGTGCTATCGCCAATCAAAATCAAGCGAAATTGATAATCGAAAATAGGTTCAACCATTTTTTGGACTCAAGCAACTACTTGTGCTTTTTCGGGTTGGCAAATATTTTTCTTTTATTTATAGATGCGCTCCGGAATTTAGGGAATTTCTAGCCTCAGTTTATTTCAGAATACGGGGAGTACTTTCGCTTTCTATTTTGTTTTTTCACAGTTCGTCCAAAATTTTTGTTTTTCGCTTTTGCTTTCGAACGACGACGCAAAAAGTCACCAACACTGAATTTATTTTCCCAATTATAAGATGAATTTTACATATTCTTTGGCTCGTACGAGTGACTTGAAATCTATTTCATTCGATAATAGAATTGATTAGTTTGATTTATGTAAACAATAGCGTAATAAGGAAATACTTTATTTAATTCTTCTATCAAAACAGTGCCCGGATTAGAAAAAAAAGTGGTTGGCCTCACAACTGTCAAATTGGATAACTTCTAATGCATTCCACAAATTGTACCAAGGTGTTCACAATAGCAAATTGATAATTTATGTGGTTGTTCGATTGGGCGCCTTCTTCAGAGATTTTGGTTTCAGATTTCGCGTGCCTAATCAAACATAAAAACCAATAAAAACGTCCCTAGCTCTTTTTTCTGTTGATATTCGTGTGATTTGAATTTTGTCTCTGACGTGTACTCTTCCAAACTTTTCTAGGCGATTTCCATTCACTGGTCAAATTTTATATCAAAACATTCGAAATATCCGTCCCGATTGATTTCTAAATATTTATTCATAAATAATTTACAAAAATAGATGCACTCGATGCAATGCCTTTCTTTGCTGTAGGAAAAATTCACGAAAACGTAAATCTAAGGCAAAGTTCAGAAAAAGTGTTCTGAAATCTGAAAAAGTTTGCTTTTTTTGTACCAAACGAACATAAAAATCAGAGACAATACTATTGTCTTTGATTAAAATTGTTCTGAGAACAAATAAAGTGCTCTGAGAGCGACCAATCGAATACCAGATAATTTTCTAAACTAGTTTTTTTGATTGTGAATAAGCGAGGAATTACAAATGACAGCAAAACATATTTGACTTTGATTCAAGTCAAATTTTAACAAAAAGATAAAGCAAACAAAAAGCTTAAATCGGGACTTCCCAGGGACAGTTGATTTGTGAGGTATTTATTTGTGTCCATAACTATTCTGTAAGATGCCCATCAACAACCGAGAACTTATGCAAGCCATCTCAATTGTTGCTGACAATGCTGAGGTTCGTGCTTGCGTCAGGCAATCTGGCCGAGGAGCAGTAGTTTGTGGAGCAATTTGTGCAGCTGGTGGACTTATACTAGGACCTGTGGGGTTAGCAATTGGTGGAACGGTTGGAGGACTTACCGCGTACAACATGACAAAAGGTAGAAAAACATGAATTCCGCCAAGTTTCCTGACTTGTTACTCCTTTATTTGTTATGACAAGAAATCTAAAAATAGATGCTTTTGTTTCTCTTAATAAAGTAATTATTGATAAAAAATTTTCCCAGGTAAATTCCGTCCGGTCGGCGAAATTCTAATGAATGACTTAACCGAAGCACAGACCGAACGACTGGTTCAGCATGTCCAAGCTGCTGTAGCTGATTTTGGTGTAGCGGATATGGCACTTTTACTTCCACTGCTGGCTAGGAACGCCGAAATTCAAACGGCGGTACTTCGAACTGTCACCTCTTTCGTTACGAATGAGCTGCGAATGCAAATCGTCGATTGATACCAACTGCTGGTGGTAAGTTTCGGAATAGGATGAAAGACAAGAGCATGTACATAAGACAGGAAATAAGTTGTCGGCACAACTATTTATATTTTTGTATTTTGGTTAAATAAATAAATTGTTTATTAGGCTAAGAATGATGTGCTTTTTACTCCCAGTCCACGTTTACTTGGTCCCAGTCTTCGACGAATGGCTGGTCAATTGAATCGATCATCACCCCACAGTAGAGGCAGTCGGATGCTAGAATATTCTCGATTTCGCCTTTGACCTTCTCGCGCGTCAAACGCTGCTGATTGTTTCGCTCCACTGCGACAATTGAGTTCGCAAGCATGTTATCCAACTGTTGCTTAAGGCTAGTCAGCCGACGGCTCTGCTCTGAGCTAAGCATTGGAATTATCTGTTTCTCAAGGCAATCGCCATGAAATTTGTGGCCGCAGGGAAACACAAAGAACGGCTTAAGCAGGAGGTAAGCTTCACAAATGCCGCATGGTTCTTGTGCGGCGATGCGAATGGATCGATTACGCAAACCTTGAAGGTCGCTACGGACGCGTTCTGCCGATTTGGAGGACTCCTCCATGTCGTGTTGCAATTCCTGTATTTTTTCATTGTATTCCTAGAGGTAAATGGTGAGTCACTAAGTTATAACTGAGCAAGAGGAAGCTTCACTTACCTTCAAGGCAAAGCAGATTGCTTCTTTAAAGTCGTCAATTTTTTCGAAATCTGAGAAGAACGGAAGCAGATCCTCGATCCGCAGCAGATCACATTCCTTTAAAAGCTCGAGGGCTTTCTTTACGTCGTTTGTTCCGCGAATATCGTGTTGAGCTGGAATTTGAAGGTTATACATGGTGTTAGGCTAAATCAGAGGTCTTACCGATCCTCAACCACAATTTCCTCCTGATCTCATCATCAGCTGGCTTTGAGGCAGTATCCTTTGCCAGCTGTACATTGAAACTTAGAGCCAACTCCACGGCCGCCTCCCACATCTCCAGCAGACACTGAATAAAAACACACGCAGTCTTTGCTTCGTGCTCCAAGCACACTCTAAGTGCATATTTTACATCATAGTGCACCAATGTAATGTCAACTCCCTCGTTTTCAAGATATTTCTCCAATTTTTCTGGTTTGTACTGTGCATACAATCGCAATAAATAGTTGTGCAGCGCTGGCTTTACCTCACTAAGCGTATATATATCATACTCCAAGTACTTGATGATCTCCTCGATGTGCTGGGGACTGTCCAGGCAGAGAAGTGTCGGCATCAGTCGTTCCACATTTAATTTCCTACCCTGCGCCATCAAAACGGGCACAATTTCCTGTGGAATCTCCTCCATTAAGATGGGCGAGTATTTGTAGAACATGTCAGTATTTTTTTGCGCTTTCAATACCGCCAAGGTTTCGGAGAACTTGCGCTGATTGATGTACTGGTTGATGACGGATTCGTAGTCGTGATTCACAGCGGCCAATAGGGAGAGGTTGTGGCTGTCGCCATGCGATGCCATCAGATCATAAATCACTGATCTATTGTTGCGTATGCACTTGTCTACTCGTGGCATGTGAAGGAAGCTATCAAACTCCGCTTGCCAGTCGTGCTTTTTATCTCCATCCACACCAGGCCAAGAGATTTCTGTAAGGTATAGCTCCACCAGCCATACCACCAACATGGTAATCTGCATTAGGTCTTCATCACGAAGTTTCTCGAGACGATTCTTCGCATACGTCATTAGTGGGCGCTTGTCCTCGAGTGAGAGGAATTTCAAACAAATCTGCTCAAACGTGATCCGAGTATTCGAATAGATTTCGGCACTGCGGAGGTACTCCTTTTGGTCAAACAAGACTTCTGCTTTGCGGGCCAATACGATGTCCATTTGAGCGGGATTCTCTGCGTTCTCCTCAGCTAAGTCGTAGAGACCCTTTTGCAGGTAGAGCTGCCAAAGATTTCGCCTCTCGTGTGTGACTCTATAGTGAAAAATCTGTTTTGGAGTGTACACGTAGATGGAACCATTGAGTGGGTCTTTAACGATGCCTAGCAGTTTGCCAAACTGCTCGCTAAAGTACTCCTCATAAATGACCTCATGATTTAGTAAGCAAATGCCAGTAATGTGGTCGGGATACAGCAGCAAAGCGTGAAATTGTGTGAGCATAAGGGTATTGGGCACCAATTGCTTGCGCTCCTCAACTGTGAGTGGTTTAGGATCTTGGGAATGGGGTATGTTGTCCGTGCCGAGGATGAAACTATCCTGAGTAGGATCCTTGTCGAGGTCGCCATAGCGAACGCCGTTGCCATTCAGCCAGGCATAGCGTAAGGGCCATTGCGACTCGACGTGGAACCTCAACACAGAGTTCTTTAGATCAGTCTTTACTTCCTCGGCCAGTTGCACCCGGGTACCGTTGACGTATGAGTTGAAGATTGCCTGTAGGGAGAACTTTTCGTCCGCGCGGAGGATCTCATGAAATCCGTACATGCAATCCGGCGCAGTAGCAATCACTACATATTTGTTGACGTACGGAACGCGAAAGAGTTCCAGTCCGGTAATTGGGTACTTTGTGCGGCCCAAACCCAGGTCGTAGATCTGTTATGGAAAAAAATATTGAATTAAGTTCAACTAGACAGAGAGATAGGTTAATAATAAAAGCAGATCAATGTGTGTGTGATTATTACTATGGCAAACCAAAGAAGAACTAGTGTTTGTTAAATACAAAAGCAATATGATAGCCATTTACCAGTCCATCCAGTTCCCTCAGGCCCATACCGTACAGGGGAATGTATGAGGGAAGCTATTCATGTTTACGGATGTAATGTAAGAAAATGATTTCCAAGGAAGAATGAGAGAAGATCATCTATATCAACTCGTACTTACTTGTTTTCGGTAGGACTTATCTCCATCTTGGGAGAGTTCCGCTTCAAATATCAATCCACGACTTGTCCCAAGTAGAATTGGTCCCGTCGTGGACTCATCGCCATGGTAAAGGTTGAATCCCACGGCGGTGACTTCGTGATCTTTTAGCTTTTCGATTCGTTTGACTCTGTTTACCTTCCCGTTTACGTAAAGAAGTTCGGGCGAGAGACCGGGAGTTTTCGACGTCAAAGTTATGAGCAAGTGTTGCCCCGTGTGGTCGAGAAAAATCTTCGCAATCGAATAACCGCTGGCGTACTTGTCAAGGGGTATTTCTAAGAAGACCAAAACAATTACCAACCGATATTTTTCTATCTCTTTTCTTACCTATTGGAGGACTTGGTTTTGGTAGTTGAAACTTTAAGAGAACATTTTGGGAGACAATGCAATAGAGCCAATTCCGAGCTACTGTCAGATGTGTAATGTCCGAGTAAATTTGCGGGATGTTAAGGAGCATTTTCCGTTTGGTAAAGATCTGCGGCTCTTCTTGCATCCGATAAGTGACATAGCCCGAGGTGGGCGGATCATTGGAGCTAGTAAGAAATTTTGCTTTGGATTCGTAATGACTCATTTTGAAAATTAAGCAAATTCTTTCTGCGGGCGGTGGAACTTGTTGGCAACTGCTCTGGAGGCAGTTACGATTGATTGACTTTTTTATTCGTGATACCCACTAATTTAAGATATTCTTAATTGCAATTTTACGTAGTCAATTTTCATCAATTTTCTTGTGAGTATTATTTGTTTTTATTTTTCATTTTTTTCTGTCAAAAATATGTCAAATAGATAATTTGTTCTTTGTATCGAGAGATTTGCCATCTTGCGGGAAACGATGGTCCTATGGAACGGATGTGGTTAATAAAACAGTTGTTATGCTTGAACATTTTCATTTATGCTCGTTAATTTCTTAGAGAGTGACTACGGAAAACAAATGATACGACACATGAAGTAAGGAAATGTGTAACTTTTAAGCCTGAACTACATCGAAACAAAAGTGGCAAACAATTTTAAATTGAGAAGTAATATACAGAGCGCACTATGCGATAAAGCAGTACATCCAATTTTTTCCACTTTTTTGTACTTTTTACAACTTTTTTTTCGATGTAGTTCAGGCTTTATTCACGTGTACTACAAATAAAAGGGTTACGTTCCAAGCTAGCCTAGGTTGATCAGAGTTTGTGTTTGGTAGTTTTAGAATTCGCGCACTGATATTTGACAAGTGACAACTCGATATCAACCTGATATTTCTGGTTTTGCTGACATTTCTTACTAGGCATTTAGCCACAAATCTCTGGGTGAAAAAAGGAGTTCAATTATTATGTTTCTACATGTATATCTTGTAGATCTATCCAGGCCCTGATATCGTTTCAGTAAATAAGAAATTGTAGGGAACAAATGGACTAAATTAAATAAAAATACCAGTGACATTCGATAATTTATAAGTTTATAAGAAACTGAAATTCAACAGCAATCGAAAGCTGTATTTAAATGTCGGATACAAATTGCGGGGGGATTATACAATATCGGGTTCTATTTACATAGTAGAGTTACAGTTTGTCACAAAAATATTATGACTGTTCTCTTAAAAATTACCTACAAAATAGAAACCAAGAACCACATCAAGCTGTTTTCATGAAATCTGACATAAGCCGTACACTCCACTCTAGCAATTATACTTTCTATTTCATTTTAAACTCGCAGCCTCATCGACCGCCGTCTTACTCAATTATATATGTGTACCGTCAAAGACTGAAGACAAAGTTATAAACCACTCGCAATGAAATGAATAGTTTGTTGCAACGGAATAGTGTCGAGACAGATGTTACTCCCAAGATCAAGTGAACTTTTGAAGTTTTGTGTGCTGAGACAAATTTTTGTATGGAAAATGCAACCACCACTGTGCAAACGCCGCTACTGATTTGTTAGTAAAGTTCCTTTTCAGAATATACTATATACATATAAACATAAATGACTAGATTTGCGAAGAGTAGTCCAGGTGTATTCCACCTTCCACGGTACATGTTTCTTTAAAGTTTCTGCAGTTTCACTTAAAATTTGAAGACACAGTGCCATGACTTTCTCATGCCGCAAGTCTCAGAACCCACTCAACTACACTACTACGGAGCACTTGCACTATTCTAAACTAAGCAGACATAATCGTCCATTTAAATCAAATCAAAAACAGTGAATAAGCCAGACAAAGAAACACACACAAAAAGAATTTCGAAAGTACAGCAAAAAAGGACTACACAAATTTATTTCATACTTCATCCTCTCGCATTCACAACTTCATAACCAGACAATCAGACACCACCACTGCTACCAGTTCCCTCTGTGCATCATCACAAAGCAATGTAAGTTCCGCGCAGAGGAGAACCACATCCACATTTCATCTGGTAGCTATTGATTTTTTGCCACTAGCCCAGCGGGACCAGCGCCAAATTTTATCTTGGCCGTGGTCCGCAAAGGCTCAAAGCCCAACTCATCTCTCGGTATTCCGAACTGCGTCAATTTTGCTTCGTATGTCGCTAATAAATCATCGTGCGCTTTGCACACACGTGCCAACTCATATCGCAACTCTTGAATGGTATCGTTCTTCGACTTTAGCAGATTGTCGATTTTCATTTTCATGTCATCGGGATTCATACCGGCTGCAGTGATGGTTTCATTAAGCAGCGCTTCACGTTTTTCAGCGTCGTTTTCAAGTTGAACAATCTTTCGTTCAAGGATCACGTTTCGTAGCGAAGTCTTCTGTTGCAGTTCAACGACAGCTTCTTCAAACTTAGCCTTCAGCGTTTCACGTTCTTCGACAAGTGTATCGTTGCGCATCAGCAATGCTTCGGTTTCCCATTTCAGTTGACTCAATTGCTTTTCGGCCGTTGCATTACGGGCCTTGAGTCTTGTCAATTGATTTCGGTCTCGATCGTAGTGCTCAAGCTTGCGTCGCATATCTACTAACTCGGAGCGAGCCTGACTGAGTGGCTCCACGAGTTTCTTGTTGTCTGCTAGGGTCTCAGCATAGAGGCGTTCACTACGTTCGGATTGTTTGCGTAGCTCATCCATTTGCTCCTTGAGACTGCTTATCAGGGAGAGGTTATTTAGAGTGATGTCGTTGTAGTAGTTCTTCATGTCATTAAAAGCGATGTCGTGGGCTTCGTTGAGTTTTTGAATTTGTGCATCCTTACGCTCTTCCACTTCGAACATTTCCATGCGGTACTTGATGTCCAATTCCTGTCGTAGCATTTCAATTCTTTTCTGGTGGAGCCGTACCATGTCTCTGGCCTCAGCTTCAAAACGAGACGTGATTTCACTGGAAAAAGAGGGAGAACAATTTGAATAAGGGTATCACTTCTTATGAAGTCATAGTTTCCGTCGAAGAAAGGCCCAACAGCAGGGCGCATGGTTCGTTAATTTTCTTTTCGGTTAAACTTTTTTAATTGCTCAGAGGGGAAGTTATAATAATGACAGTGATCAACAAAGGCAGAATCTGTATAAAGGAAGACTATTGAGTACTAAACGAGGGGGTCTGTTAAAAGTTTGGTATTACATAAAATTGATTACATATACCTAACCGTTGTTGTTTTTGCATCCAAATAGAATGAATGAAGTGACTGAGCGTTCCACAATAAGACAGTATATGTAAAGAAAAAAAAAAAAAATTTGATTTGAATTGACTGTTAGCTTTTTAACGTTTCTCAAAAGTCAACATAAAACCACTAGTGTCGTTTTTCCTTGGTTTCACTCGGAGATCCACTCATTCTGTAATCCAATGTTACAAGAAAACGGCTTCTGATTGAATCCACAAAAGAATTGGTGAAATGCCAACAAATAATCTACGGCAACTGTCAACTGACTTGTATAAAATACATAAACTACACTTGTGTGAGTGCTTCTTGAGTGGATTCTGACTTCAAATCGAGAAGCGAAATTCCTTCCTCAGAATCACCAGAAGAGTATTTTTGGGCCGATGGAACGGTTTCAGAAGTTATTTTTTCGATTCCGGACTCTACCGGACGCTTGTTTTTGCGTTTTTGGAAATTGACATAGGTGAATGAATCATGCTTTTGCGAAGATCTTACAAAATAAAAACCTGCAAATTGACTCGCCTAGAAAAGCATAAATGTCTTATAGAAAATATGTGCATGTATTCGCATAAGTTTTTTCTTGATGTTCGCATTTTGTTCTTCAGTGTGGTTTTTGGCTGATAGTAGTCAGTTCTTCCTCAAGAGTTGTCAGCGAAATCAAGCGTTCCCCACTGGAGTTCTAGCCGCTGCAAAATGGCAGTTGGTTATGTTTATACCCTTTTCGCCGAAAACTCGTCGATGCATTCAAACCGAACTCCAACTAATTTTCGTTTAACGTTTCAAACAACTGTGGAGACACTAGTTGTTAAACTTCGGTAGGTTTGTTTGATGTGGGCCCTAGTGCGCACTAGTGCGCACTGGTTTAACCCTAACGTGTTCGATATAGCACTGAATTCGCCCTGGCACTGAAAACCTGTGTTGGAGATGACTTCAGTGCTGAGTTGCGCTGTCATTTCGCTTGCTGTCATTCACTTGTTTATCGTGATAAAGGTAAATACAAATAAATTTGGTATTTAAACGAATTGAGTGCCTTCATTTTTAACAAAAAATAAAAAATAAAGTGAAGATAACACTTCGTTCACCAAAAAATAATTATTTTTCAATTTCAAAAACTGGCAGACTTCTGGGCAACATATTTTGCGTTCGATATAGTAGCCGAGTTTTCAGGGATGTGCAGGATTTTTAGCAGATGCGGAAATCAGCTGATACTTCTCAGTGCGCACTAGTGGGCACTAGTGCTAGGCACGTCAAACAAACCTGGTGCAAACTATTTTGTTTACAAATTTAAATCGCTTTTAATTTTCAAATAAAATGAATTAAATGCATTTTAAAATAATACTAGCCCATCAATTAAGTGGGAAAATGATTTAAATGTCGTTTTCCATTGGGTCAGAAAAAAACATTTTTTTAATGTCGTTTTCCATTGGGACCACCAGAAATCTTTTTCAGATCTCAGATTTTACGTGGCAAATGGAACGCGCAACGAAATTGATCTGCTTTTATAAATGTATTAGTGCGTTATGTGGCAGTAATATCAGCTGTTCAATCTGCATTTGTTTTTGCAAAAAACACAAATGGATATCGACTTCGAAAATGTTCTCCCTGTTGCAGATACAAATTTGGTATTTTTGTTGATTCGTAGTCTTCAGATGACGAGGAAGACTATGAAGATAATAATTCCTCCAAAATTATATGCATGGCTATTTATGTATTTCGTTATTTTGGTTTTCACGAAACTTTTCGCATTTGGATTGAGAGCAAACTTCTTAAAATGACGTAAAACAGCTGTGCAAAGCATATTGGTATGTGTAGATCTGAAAAAATATCGAGATCTGCAAAAAGTGCTCCGAATCGAAAAAAAGATTGATTTTTTTGCCCAATGGAACATGAAAAGTGATTTAGATCAAAAAAAAGATTGATTTTTTGTCCCAATGGAAAACCACATAAGATTCAGAGCAGTTTTTCTGCTCTGGAAATCAGCTGGCTGTCAGATTTCATGTTCCATTGGCTGCAAAAAAAGCGGTCGGAGCAATTTTGCAAATCTCGTCATTGGAATGAGATTCATACTTACTTAAACTAACACAAAAACATTTGTCTTCTGTCAAACTTTAAAGTGTGTTATTAACTACTTTTTTAGAAGACAAGTCTGTGAAAAATAGAGAAAAGTTTACATTTGGCTGCTGCTATGGATATCAAAATATATTGAGTGGATTTTTATAAGCATAAATTACAATTTAAGAACAGCTGACTCTTAAAACACGCACCACCACAAAAACAAGGAAAGAAAAATCTCGTTTTATGTTCCATTGGGCAGGAAAAATCTGAAATCTGAGAGCAAAATCTGAAAATCCCAATGGAAAACGACATTCGTCGTGACATTTGTTCGGTCGGGTATCCTGCTGAATTTGCTGAATATTGCAAGAGGTGTGTTTGATTCAACAACCCAACGATTGGAAGTCGTTTTCGTGGAAACGCCACTTTCTCTACGCCACATATACGTACTGGCAATTTAGTACTCATCCTCAATATTCTTGACTTGATTCGTTAGCTGCATTCCAAATAGACGTCATGTTCGTGGGACCGATCTAGCTCAATCAAAACTGAGGCACAAGAAGTCAGCCAAGTGTCAGACTTACTACACTAGATACTTGAATTTTTCGAGTCTCTGTATGAAATTGCAAACTCGTGAGAGTGGTGCCAAAAAGATTCGCGTTATTGGTACGAATTCTGAGTTCGAAGCATTAGTTTAACGTGACCAAACCAAAGATGCATAATACCGTGAGTAGCTGCTCGAAATTATATACCTATATTCGTATTCTGCTGTTGCTCATACTATAATCTTTCCCAGTCACCCCAGCATTACAGCGAAGGAAATCCTCTTTTTACTTAAATATCATACTTTTCTTAGAAAAGGCGAAATCTTCATCAGTGCACGAGAGATTTGCCTTAGTTTGTCAGCTTTAACATTGTATTTAGAGGTTAGGAATTTAGGATTTAAAATTTCTCTCAAACAAAAATTAAGGCATGAGCAATTAAATAGTTTGTGCCAACTAATAGCCTAATATTGACAGTTATTTAAAAACTAGTATCGTGAAAAAAATTGCAATTGCCAGTAATTTAGCTGGCAATATCTATACAAACCACGTTTCCTCGTTGTTTTTCATCTTCAATTGCTGTAGCTGCAAATCTGTGGTTTCGTCTTTCTCTCGCAGTAAATTCTTCAATTCACGTTTATCCTGCAACAGTTCCTGCTCCTGCCGCACATGTTCCTCTTGAGCCAACTTCAACTGTGTCATCGCCTCTGCTCGTATCTCACCGATTTTCGTGTGATTCTCATACTGAAGGTGCTTCATCTGCTGCACAACATGCCTGATCTCATTTTCGGCCTTCTCCTGGGCGTTCTGTACTTCTCGGTCCTTGTTGCGTATGTCAGCTCGAGCATCCTCTGCACAGAGATACAAAATCAAATTATTCAATGAACGTCAATCAAATCAGCTCGCAAGATTCAATTTTAATTAGCTTTGTGTGCAGCTATTCGATTAGCTGAACTTTTTGTGACAATTAACTCACCTAATTGCTCCCGGGTGATTTCCCAGAATGTACGTAACTTATCCCGCTCCAGTTGGAAGAAATTTCGTTCCTCTCGTTCACGTTCCATTTCGGCCTTGAGCCGAAGGGCGAAAGCCTCAAGCTGATCTCGGTTCATGGTGGATGTGTCCACTCCATCGATGAGGTCTGCAAATGACAAGATGGTTGAATTTGAACAGGTCTTATACGACCGTACACATACAGAGCATGGTATTATATATCGAATTTACGATCTTAATGAATGAGAATGAGTTTCGGCCGATGGGAGTGCTCTGGCAGGGGGTTGAGAAAGAACGTCATTGGGTGCACATTGGCGCTTAATTGACTTATTGGATTATCCCATTCGGTGACATTATTCAGTTGCTTTGATGTTTAATTGATTTGAATTACTATCGGCATTAAAATTGATGAAATTCCAAGGGAATCTGGGTGTGAGCAAAATTATTTCCTTTGTTGCGGTGAGTATAGGGGGAAGTTAAAAATCTCCTGGATGGCTGTTTTTTAAAATAAATTTCCTTATAGTAATATTGAGATAAAAATGCTTTTGAGTGAAAGTACTCTCGCATTGCAAAAGGCATCAGGGAGCATACCCGCGGCATGAAAACGATTAAATTCAAGGCAGAAGTTCTCATTCAGTATTCCATTTCCAAATTGAAATTAAACAACTCGAACGCAGAAGAGCGGCACCTGCTTAATTTTGCGTCTAATTTAGCCTCATTTCCAATTGTCCGGTCAATGACGATGACCATTCAATATACAATAACCGACAGACCAAAATAGTTTATTTTTTGCTACGCATAAAAGAGCATCCTCCACATGTGTGGGGGGGTTCTCGTACCTACCCTGTTCTGGAGTGAAACAGGAAAGAAACCCCAAACCGCCATGCTGCTGTAAGATGCATCATTTAACTGCCTTCTGTTCGTCCAATTGCAATGAGTCCATGGATTCCCTTGGCATTTTTTCCGTCCAACTATGAGTCCGGACTCCGGACCGTTTTACAGCGCTTTTGCGGACCACTTAACTGTGGTGCTCCATGAACCACTATGTCGCTGCAGTAGTGGCAAAATGGCGGTTGGGTGACAGCCGCTGGCCATGTCGTGAAGTTAAAAACTATAATGGCCATTGCCTTGTCCACGCCACCAAGAGCTAGGCAAAAGGACACACTAGTCCAGCGCATTTATGCAACGTAAAAGTTTTGCCTCGTTTTGTCTCTCGGCGAAGCGGCGCGGTCTGGGTTTCGTCGTGTGTCTTCGCCACCGAGTGGCATGTGCCAATTGGAGCGTCAACGAAGGACGGGGATTAAAAAGGTTTAATTGAAATAATGAAGTTTCCTGCGATGCGTGCTAATAACTGTATTTAATGGCCGTTTGTTATGGATGGCTGCATGCATGTGTGTAAAGATGCAATAAAAATACATTTCGTTACAATGTGCTGTGTCCCAAATGGAGACAAGGAAGCGAATAAGTATTGTATATAAATGTTACATCAATGTGTTTTCAATTGTTTACTGAAACTGTGCGATGCATCGCACTAATGCGAAAGGCAGTAAACATAAAGTGGGACTGAGGCGAGACAATGGATTCTCCAAGTGACAGTGTTGTGTTATTTCCGAGCAATAAAAGGTGTAGATCTAATGGCAGAAGTGATATGATTATGTTGGTCTTTTTGAGACATGATGTACTGGAACTACATACGTTTAACCCGTTATATTAGAGACTGGTCCTTCATATTGGGGACGATCAAGTTTATAGTTTAGTAATCCTGACAGCATGCTGAGTTGATGTGTGTCACAGTTCTTACAGTTGACGTCTATGGAGGGTTAGCTGACTGAGTGACTGAGTTCAAAGTTGACAGTTCGTATTTGTGGCGAAAAGTGGCGTTAATGAACAATCCAGTTTTTGCGGTCAATGTATGTTTATCCAGTTCAGACCGATGTAGTCGACTAATGAAATTTTAAAAAAGTTTTCGTGGAACTATCATACGCGGTATTTAATTATGTATATTTGCATAGTGTGCGTCAAGAAACCAATTTCGAGCGCACTTTCGTCAGCACATTGTTACTTGGAAAGGGGTGGTTCAATAAAATTCATGAAAGGTCTAGTTTTGTAAGATTTCTTTTTAATATAACCCACACATTTTGACACTCAGTGGAAATATTTGCAGATCTTACTAATATTTTCAATTATTTCTACCAGCGTGAGCATCAAGAAACCTAATTACAGCTAACGTTCATTGGTCGCTTTGTTACTTTAAAAGGGTAGTTTAATAAGGTTCATGAAAGGTTTAGTTTTGGTAGATTTGTTTGTAATATAACCTAAAAATGTTGACACACTGTGCGAAATTTTAGAATTCCTCGGAAGTAAGTTCTTCTTATCCTGTAAAAACTTCAGATGCAAGATGGCGTAATTTTTTTTGTATTTTAATTTGGAGCCATAGGTAGGTAGGTAGGTATATGGGTGCTCTTGTGGCAATTGAATTCTAGTAATGAATCTCCTTTCAAAAACGAGGGTGGATGGAGGGCATGTTTTTTGTAGTCACTCTCTCCTTCGCCGCGTCGCATTGGAGGCGTCACCGTAGGGTTTAGTTGAGATGACCACAGTCCAGATTCTCTCAACCTGATTGTGCTTTTCACCGCTTTGCTGCTGCAGTAGATGTCCAGAGGGGTGAGGTTTAGCATCACATCCATAGCTGCGATGGGAGTGGTTCGTAAGGCACCCGTAATCCCGATGCATGCTGCCCTTTGTACTTCAGTTAGACTTGAAAGATGGTATTTCTTCTCAATAGCCTTCCACCACACTGTTGTACCATATGTTAGGATGGGCCGCACTACAGCTGTGTATAGCCAGTGCACCACGAGCGGCCTGAATCCCCATGTGTTGCCGAGTGCTCTTCTGCAGGCATATAGTGCCACGTATATGCTTTTTTGATGCGATCCTCTATGTTTTCCTGTCTTTGAAATTACCAGATCCACCCCACCCATCCTTGGGGGATTGAAGGCGGGGATCACCCTTCTTCTCGTGAATAGTAGAATTTCTGTCTTCGATGGGTTCACTCCAAGTCCACGGCCCGTAACCCAGTTGTTGACTAGCAGGAGTGCGTAACTAAGTCTTTCGCCGAGGACTGGAGTGAATTTACCTGGAATCCGAATACCGACATCCTCTGCGGATGCGCTCACAATGAAGCCTTCTTTTTCCAGTATTTTCATCAGCAGTTCATCAACTACGTGGGGCCATATCAGCGGTGAGAGAACTCCACCTTGAGGTGTTCCCTCTACTGAGCTCCCGTTCAATGCTCACGTCCCCTAGCTGTGACTTGATTCTACGTGTGCCTAGCATGAGCCCAATCCAGTCACATAGACTGCAATTTAGTTGGGCCTCACGCAAGCTGCGTATAATTGCGTCAGCTTCGATGTTGTTGAAGGCCCCCTCCATATCTAGTCGAGCCGTCGTATTTATTTTCATTGTCGGCTATTTTGTGGGTATCTCTAATTTATTTGCAATTTGTAAACATACCTTACATCGCAATTCATTTTGACACACAAATAGTGTACTACCAGTTGGCAGAGTGTTAGTCTGTCAAAACGCATTAAGCGTTGTTATCCAGTTTCACCATGTGTTTTAGTACAAAATCTAACATACAATGACGTTTAGTTGCTTCTGCATTAAAAATTTCTAATCCTCTCGATTTTAATTCAAGAAGTTTTTAAAGCATTGCCTTCAGGAAAACCTATTTAAATAAGTTATTTTTTCAGCTTTTAAGAAGAACTACTTACTGTCTTGGATATAAAATAGCAAATAGATGTAGCTTAACTTACTTGGTCCCTTCTTCCCTTTTTTTCCCTTTTTCGGTGGCTAAAAATAAAGAAACAAACTTTAAAGAAAAACTTTCGGTAAGCAAAATCCAATTCCGAAACATCATCTGTCGTTGAAAAGGCCTGAACTCTGCTGAACTCTTTAATCATTCAATTAATTACTCCATAAAACAATCCATAAAATATTGGACATTTGTGTTTTCATAATAAATATTTATTTCTTCCGCCCCCGAGCTCATTCCGACCGCCACCACTGGCGATTTATTACACTTCGAGTGAGCACACAACTAAAAAATATGTGGGGACACATTTAAAACACCGTAAATACTTCCTTACTTCTGCGTTATACTCTATACACGTCTACCTACTGCCGACGTAACCCTGTCCTCTGTGATTCTATGTGTTTATCGGTCAATCACCACTTGCTCCCGTTACAAAAAAAAAAATCCTTTGGCTTCTGCCAATTTAAAGTGGTTTCAACAACACCCAGCAACGCTATTGATTGCATTATTTGTTTGTTGATATATAAAACGCAGCCATGCAACCATGTTTTAACATTGCCTACATGCTGTACCCCGCACCGCCCACAATGAACACTACAAATGTCAAAAGTTAGCGCAAAAGTGCGGCATTGTACAACGAAAAAAAAAAACCGTCAAATTGCTGGCGAAAAATTGACTTGTCTGTTGTTGATGATAATTCATTAAATTTTGCGGAAAATATTGCACCACGGTTGAATGCGATTTTCACTTTAAAAGGGTTTACCATGGTCTGGTGGTATCAGTGGCGTTACGTCGTGTTGCGGGCCCTTTTCAACCTCCTTTCGTATGATGCTGGGCCCTGCCACTGAAACACACGCACACTTACAAACTGGTTTAAATAATGTGACGGCGGCTTTCAAAACAATTTCGCAACATCTGTTGGCTTATTGCATATTTTATGACTGCAAATTATTCACAAAACTCTCCTCACCCTGCTCGAGCTATCGTGAGCTGCTGGTGAAGCTATACCCTAACTGGTCCTGCACATTTCGGACGAAATGATATTTTTGAAAAATTGCCACCAGATTTGTAGAGAGTGCAAAATGTTTGCACAATACTACCGAAACAAGGCGAAAATGAAAAGGATGCAGATGCGGATGCAAGTGCCTCCTTAAGAAACACAACAAGGCGGCGCGGCGACGGCGGCGACGGCGGCGGCGATAAGAATGCACACAAGCAGATGATGTATCGTTTAAACAAGAGGCGCGACATTTTTTTATTATTGAATATTTTTTCGCAATGCTTTAGCGCTTACCATTTCTCGACGCTGCTATCGGTGTCAGTTAAATTTAACGAAATAAACGATTTTGTATGCAGTTACTGACGCAAGTGTCACTCGTTAACTGTATGTATTTTGATTTGAAGCATGAAGCAAAGTGAGTGCTGTCAAACTGTTTACGAATATAGATCAAACATTTTACGCTTGGATACGTATAGGTTTCGGAAACAGGGGTAGTTGTAATTATTGTGTAATTGGGCATTTCTCTCACATACTCGTAAGGTGGAGTTTCCGTTGGTCGATATTGTCTCAGGCGACTAAATGAAAGTGGGCGTAGTGGTTAACGTGCTGGACTACTGTGGGGGATCTCAGGTTAGATCCTGAACTAGACTTTTGTGTTGTTAAGTTATTTATGTTACCCTTCTAAAGAATTCATCCGAGAATATCTCGACTTTAAAATACTGCCATAAGTCGATAACTTCTATTCGTGTATCCACTGCCTTTGTCTGCTCTTCACCAAATTTTATTGGATTACAACACAACCCCCCAGCGACGCGATACACTCGACTTTGGTGCTGCGGACTATTTTATCTTCCTAGTAAAATTCTTAAATTTATTTTAATTTCCAAGAGCATTCATCCCCCTTTCATGTCAGCGGAAGGGGAGAAGCTTCAGTCAGCGGAAGTTAAATCCACAACCAAAACTGACAGCCTCAAGACAAACAAATAGACAGCTAGATAGTGCATTTCGACATCCAATAGCCGAATACTGTGCGATCCAGCGAAAAGTACCAGTCCTTGCAATAACAAATCCAAAGAACAGCTAAAAGAAAATCCTTTCTACAGACTTATGCGCAAGGAATGCTAATGCATTGGGCGGGTATCGACATGCATTTCGGCGGCAGGGTGTATAAACACTCTGGTTCATTGTGAACCCACAGTCTGTGTAAATATTATGGATATGTGGGTAATCAGGACGTAAGCAAGCAACTGATTTCTATAGAAGAACATTTAACATTGTATTGAATTGGAATTGGTTTAGCAAGTGGCGTATCGGGGATGTAATTCTGTTTTGATATAAACAATCCACTATCGAGAGAGATGGCGATACTATTGTAAGGTTCGTAGAGAAATGCGAACAAAAATAGTTTGTACAAATCTGACGACCGGATAAGGAAATAATAAATTGGTTACTACATAGATTTGTTCACGGAATAAAGTGTGTCTACGGCGTGTGTTGCTTTGATGTTTGGTCGCTAAAAGTAAGCTGGATAGTATTTGGAATATATAAAACAACTAAATCTTTAGCTAACTAACCACTAAATCTGTGGTTAAATAATGTTTAATGTGCGCCAATAACGATGCGACATGACGTCAGTCAAACGTTTTTATTTTATTGATGGTGGAAGAAAGTCGAGAAACAACAACGTTTCCCGCTTAAATTAGGCAGTAGCCGCTGGCATTTACTATTGGAACATTTTCGCAAAGATTGTAATTATTCGGTTGTTTTTCATTCCTCATAGAAGGCTTGAGCGAGCAAGGAAGATAGAGAAGCAGATATGTCGGAATCTAAGTAAATATTCTGTTCACCATCAGAGTCACACCCCACACCGATTAATCTGCATAATGCTTCTCAATTTGTATGTTGTATTGTAAGAATTAGGCCCCGTACACTGCGACCAGAAGAGATCTATTGTGTTGGCCCCTATTGTTTAACCCAGGGAGCTGTTGAGGCTCTTTATAAACCTCAGTACCCTTCTTGGTTCCATGTTTCCTATATCAGCAGGACTTAGAAACGCCCCTTGCATGTGGATATCTCTGCCCCTTGCCACAGCAGGGCTTTCGCAGAGTATATGTTCCGTTGTCTCCTCATCTTCTCCGCAGAGTCGGCAGGAGTCATCGTCGGAAAGTCCCATTTTTTTTGAGATGGTATCTTAGTGGCCAATGACCAGTAAGATAACCTGTTAGGATCCTTAGATCATCTTTGCTTAGCTCAAGTAACTTTTTTGTTTTACTACGAGCTGGGATTATGAATCTTTTTGCCTGCCTCTGTCCTTTGGATTCCGTCCAGTATTCGGCAAGGTGATCATCTTCCCACTTCCTAAATTTTGAGTGTACGTAACTCAAAGGCAACCCGAAGTAGGGCTCAGGACCAGTGAGCAGGCGTGATGCGCCTCTTCTCGCCAGACAATCCGTATGTTATTCTTCTGCGTAGGGTTTTGGCGAATCTTGGACCGACATTTGCTACAACACGTCAACAATTTCTAACGAAACATGTTCGCCTGCGACTCTAATATGAACTCGTTGGCAAACACAAAGCGAATAAAATGTTAACCGTCTACTTTTTGTGTAGGTTAGCCCTCAAGCATTCATCAGGTATCATACTGTACTGTACTGTACTGTATCATATAAGTTCGATGTGGGTCATCGCGATATTTTTAAGATATGTTATGTACATAAACTAAGTATTAAATAGACCGCCAGCTCCCGTGCACCTACCCGATTCCCCTCGAAAATTTTGAAAAGAAAATTCTCTCTTAAATTTCGTATGCGTGAATACGTGTGAAGCAAAAAAAAAAAAAAAATTCTAAATGGAGGGGGTGTAATCAAATTATGACACTGAGCAGTCATCCAACATCGTGGTATTTCTACCTTTTTGTAGAAATGTTGATGTCCGAAAAACCTTCCATGCAAAACAAAAATAAAGCATCAAAATTGTGTAAATATTAGGAATCTGACGAAAAAACCTTTGAACTACATTGCAACACACTAAATGTCCATAAAAAAGGGAATTAACTTTTAGTAAACATTTCTAGTACCAATAAATAATCATTATAATGTTAACAAACTGCGATTTTTATACTGAAGGTTAATTTAATGTGTATTTCTATCCGAATAGTACTAACTTGACTTTAAGAAGACACATTTTTTCCTACACACATCGGGGGAATTTGAGTTCAGTGAAAAGGGAAAAATGCCCACGCTTCGTGGGAAAAATACAGAGACAGTGCTAAGCACAGTGACTGACAGTAGGGTAGTTGCTAAGTTTCTATCAGCTGATGGATGCGTTCCAACAGTTTAAATTTGTTGTTTTATTTCACCACGAAAACATTTATTTTACAAAATGGCTAATAACTAACGTAATCCAAGTATCAATAAAGGAATAAACTGAGAAATATTCAATCGTAGGAATAAAATAATACATTTTTGTACCTACAGTAATTCTTTGAACATTTCTGAGTGGGTAACAGTTTTGAGTTTTGAGTTAAAATTTTTTCATGAATTTTCCAGAAAAAAAAAAGGCAAACAAAATATTACAAAATTTCAACAACTTAATAAGCAAACGAATTTCAAACTAGCGTAGTAATTAATGAAAACACTTGAGTCAGCCGAGAACAGCCATGAATAATGTTTATTTAGAAAATAACTTTTTTGTCCAATCCATTGGGCTGTTGGTTTTCATACTATTTTGGTGCAGATTTCTTTTCGAAATGTTACCTTCAAAACGATTTAGAACTTTCATAGGACAGACAAACAAATTTTTAGAAATTCTCATGACGAAAAAATAACTTTGGCTGACGGAAAAAAATTCTTTCAACTTTTTAAAATTATTTTTTTTTCTAAATTTTCATTGAACTTTAATAACAAAAATGTCTTATAAATACAATCAACGAAAACGAATTTATTTTCTTTATACTGTACGGGAGTAAAATGTATAGGTAAACTATCGGTAAAATTCCAAATAATTATTTGTAGATACTGATTTTATTTTATTTTTGCAGATGATCCCTATAGTTCAGCGGTTTCCATTGTTTACAACCACAATGTAAACATCCTGTACTGTATGGATTATCTAGATAAAATAAAATAAGTCCTTGTAATATTCGTTTTAATGAAATATAAATTGTAACTAAATTCACCACACCATACACACCGTTTTCTAAACACATCCCGATAACGGCCAATTATTTGAATTATATGAATTTTTTCCAATGTACCCACAGAATGAGTTGTCAGTCATCTGTCAGGTTGCCTATACCTATATATGTGCAAATGTATGCGTGTGTCTAATGTACTTTAACATGGCACACATACTTTCGCACATAGGAACACGGAAAACAGCTTGTAGGCAAACTCTCTTAAGTTGGAAGAGCTGACGGTCTATTTAAAACTTCACACATCCATTTCCTGAGGGAATTATAAATTGATCAGCAAATTAAAAAATATTGAGTGTGACATCTACTCGTAGCTCGTACTCCTACAATCACGTCATTACCAGTAACTAAAAATCCACCTCATTTACATATCGCTCGTTGCCCTGATCCGACTATTGATTATTAACACACTTGTTGCATGTAATCAAATGCAAATAGAGTCCAAGCAAGCAAGAATCCCCCTACTTCAATTTGCATTAATTTCAATCAGGATAAATCTTTTTACAGTACGCGTTCCCAGACAGTTCCTTTTCATTTCGAAGACAAATTCAAAGAAGACAGACTGGCACTATTTGGCGCTGGAACTTTCTCCTCGAAATACATTCATTTAACGAAAACTAGAAGAATAAAACAAGTTGTCGTCGTGGTGTCTTTCAGCAGAAGGCTTGTATGTACATCCAAAATACACTCAATCACCACAAAAATCTGTTGCCGTCAAGTGAGAGTCCCAGGAAAAAAATGAGAGAACTAAAATACCAAAATTTGATTAACAAAAGCCCTGTTACCACATGCCGGGTGAAATAGAATTCTGTCCAAAGTTACTGCCGTCTGGCTACCACATGGGAATGTCACCGAAACTCTCCCTTCATTGTAAAGCCAAAAGGAATTCCCATATACAACAACTGGTACTCCTCCTTGGGCTTCCCAAAACTGTTTGATTTATATCTTCTTAATTGGAGGAATGTTCGTCATTACAATTCGAATGGTTGCCTCTGTTTTATTTACTCCACTTGAACCCACCACTTTGGTGGAGAACTCTCCACTATACAGAGAATATATCTATGATATGGCTCATAAGGGCCTTAAACGATGTCGGAGGTTTCCATTTTAAGGCTGAAGAAGTAATTTATGTCATTTATAAGAGGAGTAGTCGGGTGGCTTGTTTTCAAAACGATTATACACTTGAAAGTTGAAACATGGCTTGTGGTTAAGAAGGAAACAAAAAATGCGGACATACTTTGGATGCCTGGATGACGCCACTCAGTATGTGGTCGAGCCTCTTTATATGCACATTTTTGGCATCCGGACAAATTTCCTCAAGGATAATTGAATGATGTTTGTGTGTTGGTTTTGTTTGGGCTATAATAGGCAACTTGACCCTTCTTTGCCTGAATATTTTTAAATGAGTTGCCTAATAAAAATCATTAGGATAATTTTTGTGCAGTGGCTGTGGGTATAGGTTCCTCTGCTTTAAAGGAAGACAAATCTAATACTCTTTTGCGAATGACAGGTTGTTATAACACTTATAAAGTTGAAACATGGCTTGTGGTTAAAATTTGCTTAGCTAATCAGTTATATATATATTATTTTTCAAAATAGTCTCTCTAAAGTCGCTTCTTATTTGTTATTAATTTGCTCACTCATAAAAAACTACTAGTCAAGTTTATATTGATAAAACTGTTCTGAAGTGCGCCACCACACTCTGCTTTTGTTTCCGCCTCCCAGTATGTCGCCTGTTTGTTTATCTCGAACTTCCCCGCGCGCGCTACTTCCTTTTGTCTACTTTTCATTTCATCGGAGTGAATCATGTGGGCAAAATAAAAAACGCCTATTGTCCAGCGACAGAAAAAAAAAAATCTGCCTGCGAATTAAGTGGCAACAACGCAATTCAAAGCAGATAGCCATCAAGAGTCAACTTCCTCCATCTTAAGCAGTACTTAATTAGAAAACTTTTTCATGTACGTCAAGCCAATTCCACCGAGTATGCGCTCAATGTGTATCCGTATACGAGTATAAGTGCTCTTGGAGCACCAGCACTTCAAATTTTAAAGTAGCTTAGTGTCTTATCTTAAAAGCACAATTGCAATGAAAATATCGCTTGTTTCTTATCTCATCTTTGCTTACATATAAATACGGTAGGGCAATGGCCAGCCCGTTGTTTTTTCCTCCTTAATAAGTCAGAATGAATTTCGTAACCGGTCTAGTTATTTTAACCCTCATTGTAGCCGGTGTCTCGGTAAAAATTAATATTTTTATGAATAAAAAAAAGAAAAAAACTGTGCGTCTTTAATTTCAGACTGCAAACGCTGTAACAAACTCTACGCAGGATTACTATCAATCGACGGTGCGCAAACTAACAAAAGACATTGAAGATGCCGAAAAGCGAGTCGCCGCTGTCAAAGAACAAGCCAATGAACACATTAAAGTGTTTCAACTACAACATGAAACCGTCATACTGGAAATGAAACGCACCGAAGAGAGATTTACGACATTAGAGACTATGAGCTCAACCCGTAAGCGTTGCGTTCAAAATCACAAATACCAGCTAATAAGCGTGTATACTGCAAACGCACAATTTGCGAGTTGTATAGCTACGTCTCAAAAACGAATCGCCACTTTAACGGATGGAACTAATACTCATATAAACGATGCTAAGCTCAATACTCAAACTTATCTGCCAAGACAAATTGTAAATTGTAACACGCAACATGCTAGAAATCAAACAAAACTAGAGGAATGCGTTATTAACCAAGTAAGTTAATAATTCTGTCAAGTATTTAAATTTCGCTCTACTATGTTTAAATAAGATGGTTTGTGTTAAAAAAAACTATGAGGGCAAATGCAAATGAAGTGCGTATGATGAGACCGGAAATATGCCACGAAGCAAAAGTCACATATTAAATGCAAAAGTGAAGTTTCTGTGACACTTGCCAATTTACTTATGTGTTAATGTTCGAAGCCGTCTGCTTCTAGTTGCAATTTTGTACTCACCGGCTTGTGGATCAAGACTATATTTTGTGGATTATAGCACGAATGAGGCCGTTCAAATTTTAAAAGTCCAGTTCGAGTGGCCGAGGTACCTAGCGGTAGCCAACCAATCTAGTCACGAATTTTTCGACTGAGTAGGTACTAAGTTGACATTTGCATTTGGTTAAAGTAAAAAGTGGCAAAGCATTATTATACTTGAATGACTTTATTCTAGCAATTTTTTTTGTTTGTTTTGGTGGTTTTGATTTGTCAACGGGCTTTGGGATTGTTCAGTGAAAAAGCTTACATACTTAATCTATTATTTTATACTTTCCTTATTTTTTTTTTTTTGCAGTGTGACTACTATTCAAAGGCTGTTGACACAAATTTGAAGAATGTAGATAAAACCCTTGACGCCAGTTCGTGTTCAATCAATGACATAAATAAGGATACCATTAAGTGCTCGTTTGTCACCGAAAATAATGTTTTAGTTACTATAGGCACAGTATCGAGTTTGATTGACAATTGTGTTATTGACAGTGCAAAGCCACCATGTTGTTCATGTTCAACAACCACTCCATTGCCATGTCCAAGCCCCATAACTTGTCCTACTCCCACCCCATGTCCTACTCCTACTACTGGTCCTCCTTCTACCGCAGGCCCATGTACCACTGCATTTCCGGCGTCAAATACCGCTGTGAATGGAACTTCTATTAGAAGTATTCTTATGGGAGAAATGATTTAATTTTGTGCATAGTTAAACGGTTTTTTTAAGTAGTTCACAATTGGGATATTTCAACTACAATATTCGCAATTGTGCTTTTCCTTAAAGACAATAACATACATACTTTAACTATCTGAATAAAAGTTGGCAAGCTATATTGGAAATAAATAGAAAATAATGCTATAAAAATGTTTGTAATTACTTGATATATCCGTTCCCGTACTTTTACAAAGAAAATTCGTACAATTTGAGATACCGATGCACACCATTTTTAAATGTCTTTAAGTGGTAAAGGTAAGCAATCGTGAGGCAAGATAAACGTAAGGCTTACGGTATTAGTAGCAATTAAGGTACGGGAACATCTACACATGCGGAAACCTGGGCGAGTTCTGTGCGTACAAGTTTGTTAAAGGCTGCGATCACAAGAGACTATCAGCGAATTTGATGAACGTTCTGCTTGCAATCTGTCAAGAAGTACCTATTCATCCCTATTGCGAGTGTCAAATATCAATCAATTGACGATTGACAAATTTGTGTAACTCAGTGAATAAAATTTACGGGTATTGTGAATATTTTGACTGTTGTAAATTCGTCATGATGCTTGAGAGTTAGTCAAGTTGAGAAAATTGTAGTTTGCTCCTCCAACGGTGCGGGCCACCTTCTGTTGCAGTAATTTTGGTTTTATTTTATGTGAAAAGTACCTATTACTTTATGTTTCACAACTTATGTGTAGCGAATGGGCTCCGTCGTGGACCTACACATTTTAGTGTGAGTTTTTAGAATGAGTTTGTAGAGTGAGAGAGTTTTTTTGCTATCAGCCATAATCCATATAGATCATAGATTTACATGCACTTACAACAACAGCATATGATCCTACTCTTCATCGAGATCACAAATCATGATCTGAAAATTAATTCTACTATTTCTGGCTGCGTTTTTTCTTTCATTCTGAAATGTTGGTGTGCCTGTAAACGATAGCCAAGGCACATAGCCACGTTGCCAATAATATTCAACATTTATTTAACAAAAAAATGTTTATGAAATGTTTCACAGCTTCCCAATCGTAAATAATTATTGTTTCACAACTTCCAAGTTTCTCTGCAGAAAGATGAGAGTTGTTTTTTGTTTCTTTTAACATAAAACACAACTGTCCAGAAAGTCTTGGAATAATGAAAAATGGAAACTAGCAGACTGCAAATTGTAAATCCTTTTAAAACTAATTATTGGCAAACACATTCATTTTTGATCACAAAATATTACAAAAAAATGTAATTGCAACGGTTTTCACTGAGTTTTTTTGAATAAGTAGCTTAAAATTTATGTGAAGTGACGATTTAATCAAACGTATATTTCCTGCGTCTGCAGTGATCGTGGTGACAAAAATAAGTCAAATCGGAGAGAGAGTTAGGTGCGGTCACAACGGGATTAATCATGGTTGAGAAACCGAACGCAGTGCTGCTAATAATCGTACTCGTACCACTTTTGAGATCATCTTTCATCATCTTCTAATGCATAAATGAACAAAACAGAACGACCACTCTCTGGATTATGCCAACGAACAGAACTTGTGTGAACGCCATCTTTGAGTATTATTATAAAAAGTAAAATGTTTAGTTGTAACTAACTTCAATTTTTTCTTCTGGAATTTCGCGTTTAAACCAATCCAAACGAACCAGAGGTTCATTCATTCATTCTTTTAATCAAAACCTTTTTCCACTTATAAAGGGTTTTCCAATAAGAGGTGTTATTTTAGTATTCAAAGAAAAATGCCATTTTTTGAGATAAATGATCGGATGTTTATTTCATAATAAAGAGGAAGGTATGCCGTTAACATCAGCCAAATGGCTACCAGGAGCACGCATACAAAACCATATGCTTTTCATGAAATTTTCCATAACCAAATCGCAAACTGGCCGCCCAATGTCCTCGATAGCCTCACGAATTTTATCTTTGAGGTCTTGAATCGAATCGCTGGGCTGTTGGCGTAGACCTTATCTTTCACGTGGACCCAAAGGAAGAAGTCGCAAGGTGTTAAATCACACGTTTTCGGTGGTCAATTGTGATCACCTCTTCGAGAGATAACACGGTCCGGAAACTTTTCCCGTAAAATATCAATGCTTTCGTTGCTTGTGTGGCACGAAGCGCCGTCTTGTTGAAAGCAAACGTTGTCCAGATCAATACCATCCAACCCGACCATAAAAAATCATTAATCATCTCTCGATAGCGCAATCCATTCACCGTAACTGTTGATCCAACCTCATTTTCGAAAAAGTAAGGTCCAATGACCCCGCCGGACCGTAAACCGCACCAAAGAGTCACACGTTGAGGATGAGGGGACTTCTCAAAAATAACTCTTGGGTTTTCCGAGCCCCAGATGCGACAATTTTGCTTGTTGATGTAGCACCCGAGGTGGAAATGGGCCTCATCAGTCAAGATGATTTTTCGATGGAATTCCGGATCATTTTCATGCATTTCAAGGACCCAATCAGCAAAGACACGACGTTGTTGAAGCGTGTATCGTTCCATTTTTAGTAATGGCGTAGTTTCTACTTGTCAAATATCAAAGAATAAAAGCTTCAAAAGTGACAGCTACCGAAATAGCGGGTCATTCACAATATCAACCCTCATTGGAAAACCCTCACATGTTTATACGTTTGATTCTTTCCTATTCGAACACATGTGAGATGTGCCTTATTCAATTCAATATTTTAAGTATGTTCGAAACAGTCGTGTTTTGAAAGCAACTGTTGTCACAACTCAAAAATTAAATCTTCCTATGAACCGTATTGTTTTATTTTCATGATCTGATTCGGATCAGATCACGCTGATAATAAAATACGGCTAGTTTTGTCTCAAACAGTGTGGAAAAGTGCACAAGTCGAACTGTGCACAATAGATGTAAAAATTTCCCCTTGTTAATAACTTTATTTCAAACGGATGAAGTAAAAAACGACAGAAAATTTCGATCAACGTTATAAAGCGGGTTTTATTTGCCAATTGAAAAGTGTATATTAAAAAGTTTGACATTTATACCTTTGTTTATGTATCACAGTGTGGAGACTTTTAATGACAAACGTCAATTGTAGCTTAAGGCTTTACATGCAAAACTATTATTTTTACTTTATGTTTTAATTCTGAATGATATAATATACATCCTCAACATAGCCGTATATAATATTGAATACGGTTTTGGTAATGGTATGGGTATTGGTTATGGTTGGATAGTTTTCAGTTTTTCAGTTCTTGTATAATTGTCATGAAATTTGATCATCGCTTATGGCTGTCCCATGTGGTTCAATATAGCGCCGTCCTACATGGAAAAGATTCGGGTGTTTGAGAGACAATGTCTCAGGGCCTGTCTAGGGTTGTTTAGAACTCCTGAATCGCAGTACATAAAATATTATCCCAACAGGACCCTATACAATGGGGCTCGACTGAATAGGATTGACAATTTCCTTATTAAGGTGATCCGGAGGCACGTTGCAAGGGCGATGGCCAGTGATAATAACCTGATCTCAGGGGCTTACTACCCCAATATAATGTACCACGAGAGTACGCTTCGGTCTGGCTTTATCCCGCCTGAGGCATTTCTCCATGTGGATATGAAAGGGTTAGTCCAGAAAAAAGATGGTGTGCCGGTATTGTACCACAGCCACCGCGGCGCGAGGGATAAGCGGCTCATCCACGACGGGTACGCCGCCAATGCTCAGGAGCTCCTCCGTTTTAGCACCGCAATTGCGGATCGGGACAGGGTCGATACGTTGAAGCAGTTCACCGAATTTTGGTGGCTTAATGAAGAGGTGAGGGTTGATACGCTCTCCCGGGCCGGTGCGCTACTAATGTAGCATCCTCCCTAGTTTTAAGATAGATATTAAGTTTGTAGGTTTAGGTTTAGAGTAGGGGGTCTTTGGGAGGGGCCGGGCTAGCCAGCATGATAGTGCTGCTGGGACTCGAACGACGCTTATAGCCTCGCTCGAGTCTCGGTGGCACTGATGAACCCTTGTGGGCGGCTGTCAGGCGCCCATGGACGTGATCAGGATGGTGACCAATCGATTTGATTGCTCACCACCCTGATTATAGGTAATTTAGGTTAAGCAGCTTAGGTAGTTTTAAGTAGTTTTAAACAAAACAATAATAAAGTATTCAAGTTTTCTAAAGTTTCTTGGAAATTAAAAAAACAAAACAAATCGTAGATATAGATAGATTTAAGGCCGAAAGGCAATAATTTTAAGGATATTGATAAGTTTAGAGCGCTCGCTTAGAGCCAGTAACCTAGAATAAGAAAAATGTTAGTTTTAAATTAGATTTAATCGTTTTTGTCTAGGATGTAAGTTTAATGAAATAGCTCAATAAAAAATGAATTTAAAATGTAAAATGTCATGAAATTTGGTATTGTGTTCTTCGACGCGACAAATTTGAGAGGTGGTACAAATATTGGTTTAGAGGTGTTGGGACATTTTAATCGGCTGTATGGGACATTTGTATTGCCTCATGTATAAGTAACACACCACTAAAGCCGTTCAGCTCCACTTTTGTTGCAAAATGATTTGAACATTTGATCAATTGAACCAATCGCTTAGCTGTGTTTTGTTGCTATCTGCAAAAAGTGATACGAATCAAAAGAAAGATTGATTTTTTCCTCAATGGAACATGAATAGTGATTTAGAGAAAAAGGATTGATTTCTTGTCCCAATGGAAAAGGACATTATATTCTAGATTTTTATCCCGAAGAAACCCAAAGTTTAGCTAAGCGCTAAGCAAGAGTTATCGCATATGAATATGGTAAATGGTACTACGCAGAGGGCAGTCCCAACTCCTGACTAAGCTAAGTAGTGGTGGGCAGGATTTAATATTACTCGAACTCACGTAATCATTTTGACAAATGCCAGTTAACACGCTATTTGCCCTTCTTACCTTGTGTGCACCGAACTTCGCTTTCAAAGTGCTGCCAGTTTTCTCCACAATATAATGCTAGATACATATTAAAAACTATGACCGTAAGGATTCCCAATTAAATTTTTACCAATAAACCAATAAGGACATTCACTTAATCTCATAATTTTATGCAGCTCGTAAATTCGTACATTTCTGCGGTGCACACACCTCGGAAATGTCATTGCGAAAATCGCTGCAAATAACGATAAGGCCATAGAATACATTTTTTTTTTTAATTAAATTGTTACAACGCGGAAAACGCTTGTCACAATTTGACATTATTTGTAAATTTGTGTAACTATCCGCACTCGATTTTCGAGCCTAATTGATCGCGGAAAATGGTGAGGCCTGTGTAGGTAAACTATTCTCCATACAAAATCTGACAGTTCATTTACGAGGTGGTTTATGAGGTTTATGGGGGTTTTACGCGTTTAAGTGAATACCCTTAATATTCTTAAAAGCGTTCAGCTTTATGAGACGTTGGGCGTAAATAAAAAAACAAGTATAATTTGGCGAATTAAATGTTTACGCAAACATAGGGTACTCGTATATCGTTTAAAAATGAATTTCCAAAAACCAAGATTTTAATTTCAAATTGGTTAATATGGGCACGTGTGAATGAAGAACTCTTATAAAAAAGTTAAGAACCACTTTCACTGCCTTAAACAAAACATACTCCGTTGATTTTTTTTGGGAAGATTGTGCAGATATTCAACGCTGTGTGTTTTCCGATATGTTGTGTATAAGCCAGGTCACTAAAACGGTAGAATTTCTACCACTGGGTAGACTCTAGTATATATAGATCTGCAAAACTTTATCTTAATTAAAAGAAAACATTTTGAATGAAATGGCATGTGCTCAATTTTGGAGTTTTAACTAAGCGACCTTGACTAATACAAAGAGTTAAACATAAGTAGGACCTAGTGTACTCATCTATTTCAATTTCGTTTGAAAAGCAATTGAACACATTACGAAATAACGTACATATTTGCCAATTAAATGTTATCTGTCTAAGAAAATAAAAAATAAAAACCTAAGCATTATTAACAATGTCAGAGATAATGAATTGGGGATTTTCTTATTTGCAAGCAAACCCGTTAAATGAGTGTTATTCGGGGAATTCTTAGTTGAAAGATTCCCGAAGAATAGGGTTAAGAGGTGGTGGTTTTGTTTTTTAGCATGTTTGCTGGCGCAATAAAAAAATATTGGAGGAGTTCTGCGAAACGTAAACAATGCTGCTAGGCTAGACAATTTAATTTGGTTTTTGTTAGAGTTCTTACTCGTATCCATTTTTTGGTTATAAGATCTGGGCTATGGATTGCTCGCATAGGTTTTTGTCAAGTGTAGGGACACAGCTGTTATTGTAAGTGACAGATTGTTCATTCATCCACGTTCCGTTTTATTGGAGAACGTCAGTTATGTAGGTATCCCAATATAGACGAATGGGAAAAAGAAAAACGTTTCAGATAATGTGCAACATTATCCCATTCATTTATTCTCTGCTAAAGATATATGGACAGCAATTCTAAGACCATAATGCCTATCAGCCTTTATTTTATAATATTTCTTACCAAGCGTAATCTACAAATTTTGTGAGTCAACAGTTTATTTGCAAATTTTATCGCGTAACTTATCTTCCCGATTAACAAAAACTTGATGAGCGACAAATTATGTGAAGCTCACCGACAACTTTGGCAGGATCAATATTTATAACGGTTTTCGAAATTGTTTGCGAGACAAAGATTTCGAACTCAGTTTATCAGGTAAACAGGTTGATTTATGATAAATTTACTGTGTCACCATGTATAAAATATCTCTTGGTGTTTATTTTGAATTTACTGGCCAGATGCTATCACATGGACGAGATTATGTACACAGATCAGTTATTCTGCAGTCAATGCTTAGAAAGGTGAAATAATGAGGTCGAAATTAGGGATACACACAAGCATTACATATAGGTTCCAGTGAAAATAAGAAACTTTTCTGCAATCATCTGCATATAACTGTCATGTCAGCACTGCCGGCGAGTTCGTCTGAGAATTACAGGAGATGCAGGCTTCGTGTGAAATGGTTTACGTTGTAGCGATTTGAAGTGAGGAAAAAATTCAAATACTTAGATTTAGAAACAGAAAGATAATGAAACCTTCACGAGGAGTGGTGAGCAAATTTACGGGAAGGGATTATCTATGTGAAACTTTCTGTAAGGATTTTTAGGCCCGTTTTATTCACTCGAAGTTGAACACAACTTGTGGATTTTTATTTTCAACTTGCGAATTCACTTTTATTCACTCAAAGTTGACTCGAAGGCTAATCAACTTTGGATTCTCTCAACTCCCCGAAATAAGAGGTGTTGTTTTGGTATTCAAAGAAAAATGACATTTTTTGAGATAAATGATCGGATGTTTATTTCATAATAAAGAGGAATGAATGCCGTTAATAATGAAAAACAACATCAGCCAAATGGCCACCACGAGCACGCGTACAGGACCATATCCTTTTCATGAAATTTTCCATAACCACATCGCAAAGTGGCTGCCCTATGTCCTCGATAGCCTCACGAATTTTATCTTTGAGGTCTTGGCGTAGACCTTATCTTTCACGTGGCCCCAAAGGAAGAAGTCGTAAGGTGTTAAATCACAAGATCTCGGTGGCCAATTGTGATCACCTCTTCGAGAGATAACACGGTCCGGAAACTTTTCCCATAAAAGATCAATGCTTTCGTTGCTTGTGTGGCACGTAGCGCCGTCTTGTTGAAAGTAAACGTTATCCAGATCAATACCATCCAACTCCGTCCATAAAATACGGTGTAATGAGGTTTGTGGCATGCCCAATTCCAAAGAACGACGAGGAATGAACAAACCTGGGTTTTCTTCAACACTTTGGGCTACAGCAGCAATATTCTCAGTTGTTCTTGAGCGACGTGTACGGGTTTTATTCTTCACATCACTAACTTGTCCCAACAGCTCGAATTTTTCCACCAATTTCTGTATTGCGGTCCGACAAGGTGCTCCACGACGACCAAAAAATGCTTTAGTTTTGCGAACTGTGACTGCAAGATTTTCACCATTTTTGTAGTGAATTTTAATAATTTCAATGCGTTGTTGAAGCGTGTATCGTTCCATTTTTAGTAATGGCGTAGTTTCTACTTGTCAAATAATGTCAAAGAATAAAAGCTTCAAAACTGACAGCTACCGAAATAGTGGGTCATTCACAATTCACAACCTCTAATTGGAAAACCCTTTAGTAGAAGTTGAAGAGCAAACATTTTCCGTGCGTAAAAGAAACAAATTGTGGGAATTTCAATAATCTGACAAAAAAAATTATTCAAACTACATTTCACCATGAATATCAAGCATTTAGCCCATAAAAAGGGGTCTGCCTTTAGCAACAATTTCTAGTCCAAAAAAATAATCATTATAATGCAATTTTTATACTAATTTTCTTTCCGCAAAATACTAATTTTACTTTTAAAAGTAGAATGTTTTCATCAAAAAGTCGAGGCGATTTGATTTCGGTGCAAAGGGAAATATTATCACGCTTCGTGGGAAAAATAATTAAGGAGTGATAAGAAAACTGGCGGAGCTTATCAGCTGATGGATGCGTTCTGAGAGTATAAATTCTTTGTTTTATTTCACCACGAAAATATGTACTCTACAAAATGGTTTATAGCTAATGTAATTAACATAAATAAATAAAGGAATTAACAGTGAAACATTCATTCGGCAAAATAAAATAAGATAAGTTCATACAATTGTTGTCTGCTTTCGTTTGTTGTTTTTTGCGAAAAATGATTTCGCCGGGAATGTCCACAAAAAAACGACAGAGAATTTAAAGAGAAGAATCGATGATAATATTAAGATTTGAATTATGATTTTGTAGTTATTACCTTTTCATGAAGATTCCCTTTAGTAACGGAAGAAAGAATTTAATAAATAAATATGTATGTAAAATAAAGATACCACCGTGAGTTTAGAAAATAAGCACCCACAGATTTCTTGCAAATGATGACTGCACATTTATTATTGTTTCTTCCAACAATTTATTCTAGGAAACAGTTTGTCAGTTTTGTTCAATGCTGTTGTTAGTTGTTTAATAAATCGATAATTAAAAAAAAAAACAGTCGAAAGAGAAACAGCTTGCGAATATCGCAAAAAATGTGAATGTAAAAGGTGAAATAGGTAGCGAAACTTAAAGGAAATTCTATAGCTAACATGCGAACAATTTTTTTATATCGATATCATAAAAATTATATATATCAATGTGTCATTGCACTTCAATTACATAATTAGTTTCACTTGATACCAAGAAATAGGAAAATCGAACAACTATTTCTATAAAAAAGCAGCGAATAATTTCAACTTGGAACTCAGAAAACTATTATTTGGCCAACACAGCCCTGCATATTGAAATGAGAATCCACCTCAGGCTACCTGACATCTGGTTGGAACCGAAAGTGTAGGCTGGTTTTTTACAAGTATATGTGTGCCCCCTTTGAATAACATGGCACTTATGCATGAATTCAAACTGTCAGTCTATTTCATACTTAGTTTCAGTCACATTACACAGAAAAAAAAAACAGGAAAATAAAAAAAAACATAAGAACGCTCTGAGCACGCTCGGTTCAGGGCGGACTGAAGGCCGAGGTTTTCCTTGTCATGCTCAATTCGAAAATGTAACAAAGAAATATAGTGCGGCGACGAAAGCGTTACACAAGGTGGGCCAAAAGAGATCACCCTATTGGAAGATGCTCTTATTTTTGTAAATGGCCGCCAATGTCAAATCGGTTTGGACATTTGTGGACTAAACAGATGTAGAATACAAGTAAATACGCCATGGAGCGATACACTCCCCAAGAACGCGGAATAAACGAAGTGGACGATTTTTCGACCAAAATCATAATGAGCGATGAGGCTCATTTCCACCTCAGCGGGTACGTGAACAAGCAAAACTATCGCTTCTGGGCACCGAAAATCAAGGAGTAATGCACGAGGAGGCATTACACCCGCTCAAAGTTACTGCATGGTGCGCTGTTCGCGCTGGAGGAGCCATTTTTCGAGAACGCCGCTGGTCAAACGACAACAGTGGACGGTGCGCGCTATAGGGCCATGTTAACCGAGTTTTCTCTGCCGCAATTGCACGAATTAGGACTGGAGGACATGTGGTTCCAACAGGACGTAGCTACGGCACACACTGCGCGAGCCACAACCGATATTCTGAAGGCGGCGTTCCCGGGTCGCCTCATCTCTCGTTTTGCCGATTTGCACTGGCCCGCAAGATCGGCCGATTTAACCGTTCCAGACTTTTTTCTGTGGCGTTTTTTGAAGTTCCGTGCTTACGTGAACAAGCCCGAGACTCTAGAAGCCCTCAAGGACAACATTCGACACGAGTGCGAGAATCTGTCGCCCGAAGTTCTCGCCAAAGTGATGAAAACGAGCCCGCATGGCAATCAATTGTGATCGCGCCCATTTGGCCGATATCATCTTCTCGACTGGACCAATAAAATTCTAAAGGTTCAAATAAACATAATCAAAAAAACAGAATCGAAATTTTTCATTTAGAAAAATAATTAGAGCCAAACAACATCGGATGACTTCTTTTGGCCCACCTGTTATTATGTTTGGGCGATCATGTAAATGCAGACAAATAAGAAGCGATTAAGGCGAAATATTTATTTGTAATATTCTCTCTTGCTTACTTTTTGTGTCTACCTTACAATTTCAAAGACTCACAGCGATATTTGTCATTTAAATCGACTTCTGTGACCTAAATATACTGAACATATATAAATAAATATTAAGAACAATTACATATCAGCGTATTGAATATTGTAGCATTTGTCGGCCTATTCGCTAGAAAATTTATAGCCGGAAATAATTAAAAACCTTCCCCTATATTTGCGGAATTACAAATAGCGTTCCGCTTCAGAATTGCACTATCGACTAAGAACAAAGAGTTTGATTACTTCTTAGAATATATCATCAAATAGATATAGATACACGTTATTGCATACACCTTATCTTGAAGGTGTAATCCGAAACTCACTATCTTTACTTCCAGATGGGGGATGGGTTTCGATATAAATACATTAGCACAGCACAAGTCAATGTCATTCAGTTCAGTCTTCAGTGTCACCTCTTCTTCAAGCAACAATGTATTTTAGATTTGTTTTGGCTCTTTTGGCTGTCATCGCCGTTTCTGCTTCGGAGGTAAGATTTGACTTTTTCCCCCAAGGATAACCAACGAATCAAATTACGTTTTATACAAATTTTAGTTGGACTTCAACGTTACAACCTCTACCCAGGAGTTCTATTTACTATCGCATCGCCAATTTAAAGGTGCCATCACTGCATCAGAAGCTAAAATCAATTCTGTCACTACACGAGGAGCTGACCGTATTAAAGTGTTTGAAGCACAGCATCAAATTGTTTTGCAAGAAATTGCACGCTTCGATTCTAGTCTTGTGCCTTTGCAGGCGTTGAGTCTTATTCGTAAGCACTGCGTTCAGAAATACAAACCTCTATTGCTAGCTGTGGATGATGCGAAAAAACAATTCAGCTCATGCTTGTCCAGTTCTAAATCGAAGATTAACTATTTGACTTCGACTCCAACGAGCTATTTAGGTTATGCAAGGACAGCTGTCGACAGCACTTTACCGAAGGCGATTGCCTCCTGCAACACGACTTATGCCAACAATCAAACGGCGCTGGAGGATTGCGTTGTGGATAGAGTGAGTATATATACAATTCCATTCCTTATTTTTTTAAGTGTCAAATAGCTGCTGTCAAAGCGATTTTCATTGAGTCCTGAATTATAATGTGGCATTCAAGGCATTCATTTTAAAGTTTTATCATTTAAACGTTTTGCACTTACTTAATGTTTGAGTTTCAAAAAAAAAACCTCCATGTTGTTACCCAGGAGTTTTCTTGTCACCCAAAGAAGGCCATGAATATAACCATTTGCACAATCCCGCAAACCATGAAATTCGCTTTAACCCTACTTGAAGAAGATTGCGTTCGCCGGCGAGTTCAGCTTCGAATTCCAAGCGATGTGTGCCATTTAACTGCACCTTTAAATCTTCCCAAATAATGAATTCATAAAAAAGGCAGTAAAATTTATCTGCTTCTAAAGCGCAACTTATTACGCAGTTATTGTTTAATAACAATAACAATACTTTTAATTAAAAAGAGAAACAAAATACTCGAGAACAAGTTGTGAAATTGAAAATTCACAGATGTGGGGATTTTCTTGTTTGGTTTGATTGTGCTGAATTGTATAACAGGAGTGCAGTCCAGACTATTTAGTGCAAATGCACTGTAAATCTAATGCTTTTATTTAAAATTACATATTCGAATCCAAAAAAAAGGGCTGCCAAACAATTAGTTGAATTAACAAGCTATGCGCATTTAAAATTGTATAAGAAATATATATTTTAACAATGGAACATGGTGATATTGGTGTGGAGGTCAATTGATCTTCCGTCAAAATTAAAAACAGTTTTGCTTCTATTTAATGCATCTGCGGGGACTGCTTTCATTTTCTCCAATTCGAATGCAAAAATTAATAAACATAATTTATTTCTATTGTCCATCCAGGTTAACGCCAATGCAAAAACTATTGAATACAACATAAATCTTATGAATAAATATTTAACAACCAGCATTTGTAAATTCTCGGATATAGACGAAGAAGCCGCTCAGTGCGCATTTTTGATCGCGAAGAACTCACAACAGGCTATTGGCACTGTATCGAATTCAATTGAAAATTGTATAAAGGAAAAGGAGTCCGTTTGTCCCTGTAACGATCCAAATCCAAACGTAAATGCTACTGAAGTCTACGGAGTTAATGGTATAAGTAGTACTGCAAGAAACTTTATTAATTAATTAAACGTCGAGCCGTAAAAAATGTAAAATGTAAATAAATATATAAAATGTATTTTTGGGTGTAATCAATAAATAGATTTTTTCTGCAAGTTAAGTATAATGTGTAATTTTTGAATAAGCTGATCGCTGCATATGTTTGGGTAAAATTCATCAGGCCCATGGTGGTACACATACATACAGGGAATATGTGTCCTAAGGACTTTTTTTGTATCCTTCAGCGCATCTGTTAAAAAAGTTATACCAGCACTTCGGTCTGCCGGTCTGGCTTAGCAAGAAAGTAGGAAGGTATTTAATTCAGTCATACAGGCTGACACATATTCTCTAGACAATCACTGTTTCTACGAAGGCAAAGCCAGTTCACCATCAATAGAGCGTAAAAGCATGTAACCTAAAAACGCACTCATTTGAGTTGCCCCGTCTGTATAGAGGCCTCAATCCCACTGAACTGAAGCGGATTTATGTAAGACATTTCCAATATTATGGGCGCTTATCATTTTGTATCAAATCTTTATTCATTAAAATGTCTCTTGGCCACCCTGTGATCTTGTTTGCCAATGTACAAATATTATAATGAATAATGTATGTACATTTGTATTTACATCAATAATAGACAATGGATAGTTATAATATCATTCGATTGAACCACAGTTTTATGTTAACTATCGATTTTGTTGAATGTAAACCGTAAGCTCTTTTATGTATGATATTTATGTATGATCTGTTTTTATCTATTTGGCGAAAGTTTGTCAGCCTGAGTAAAGCTATCGTTAAAACAAGACGTGTTTGAATCGGTCTATGTTTTTTTTTTGTCAATTTGTATGATTTTTTTTATGTCACTCAAATCAACTTGAAAGTTACATTTAAAGATTTGAAGAGACTGAACGACACTGCAAATGTAGGGTTGCTTAAGTATAGGGTATTTTTTTTTAGAGGTACCTATAGGACTTTGAAATGGAATAAAACAAAGATGCTTTTTTTAAATTGACATGAAATTTACTTTATTCGAAAGATAATCTTCTGGCATTATAATTTAAATATGATTTCTGGCATATGACCGCCACGGCTGGCTTGGTCGTAGTCTAATCTGGAGGTCCAAATTTTCGACGACTTTTTCCAACATTTGTGGCCGTATATCGGCAATAAAGCGGCGAATGTTGTCCTCCAAATGGCCAATCGTTTCGGGCTTATCGGCGCAGACTAGCGACTTCACATACCCCCACAGAAAATAGTCAAGCGGCGTTAAATAACACGATCTTGGAGGCCAATTCACGGGTCCGCAACGTGAAACTATGCGGATTGTGGCACGAGCTGTGTGACATGTTGTTGAAACCAAAGCTCCTGCACATCATGGTTGTTCAGTTGATGAATGAAAAAGTCAGTAATCATGGCTCTATAGCGGTCACCAATGACTGTAACGTTCTGGCCAGCATCGTTTTTAAAGAACGCTCTACAGCAGCAATGACTTCTTCTGTACGCACTGTGCGACGTCTCTGTAGATGCGTATTATCATTTAGGGTAAGCGTGGTGCGTGGTTATTCGAATTAAGAGCTCTGATGGACGATTATGTTGACCGTAAAATGGACATAGTGCTCAATACGTATTTCGAACAGAACCATGATTTTCAAAATATATTTGCACAATTTGGAAGCGTTGTTCAGGCGTCAGTCTACTCATGTTGAAAAGCTAAACCAAACTAAAAATAAATCATCAAATAGTGTTGCCAACTTAAGGTTCTAGATATTACCAAATATTGTTCCTTCATAAGCATTTTACTAAGAACGGTAATTTATTTTTATTCTCTTAAAATGATAACGATGTACGATCAGTGATCTCAGACTATGAAGACCTCTTTTTTATCAGCATTAGATTTCCCTTAATTTCGAAACAAAACTCATTTTTTCCCCTTAGTGAATTTTGAACTTGTTTTCACAGGAAAACATTGAAAAATCTTAAAGTAAGCATACAACATAAAAATATACGACAATTACCTTTTCTATTAGAGATAATCCGCGATACTAATAATAATTTTTAGAGTCCGGGCTAAATTTTTCTAACTCACAATGGCGAAATTTTCCACACAAAATTGCATATTGTGACCTACAAAATATTTACTGTAAAGGTTAAAAATGATTATTAGTGTAAGGCCCAATATCAAAACGATTGCGAAAGCATTCAGATGCACAAAAATTCTTACTAAGACGTTCGATGGGCTTTTTTCTTTCATGTTCAATATGAACAATTCATTCTCTGAAATTTGTTCGCAATGAAAATACGTTTTAAATTTATTTTCAAACAATTTACGTTTCACAAAGATTTTTTATTTTTCCCCCCTTTTCGTGGAAAACTCGTCGATGTATTCACACGGAACACCGACGGTTCAATCAGCTGTTAGACACCATTTTGGGTTAACAATTTCGATCGCATTAATCAACAAATAAAATGAATTTAGTGCATAATATCAGCCCATTAATTAACTGTGGAAAATGATTCTAAGTTGTGACATATGGTCGGTCTGGTATTCTGCTGAATTTGCTGAATATTGCAAGAGGTGTGTTTGTTTCAACACCCCAACGGTTGGAAAACGACTCGTTTTGAAAACTGAAATATGTATGGGAAAACTTCTGTTTTCGATGAAGTTTTCGAGTGTTTTCGCGAAAAGCCGGTTTTCGGCTCGGTGCGAAATGGGTATAAGGCTTATCCGTCTTTTTTCACTTTTCCATTGAAAAAAAAAAAAACGTCAAAATTGGCGCTTTTCGCTTCAATCAGGGATCACTGCGGTCGATTGTATACATTACTTTTACCTTAAAGAACCACGCTCTCTCAAATTACTGCACTGGGCAACATATTTTAAGGAACTGAACTCAAGTTAAACATGTCGTTCCTATTTAAATTTAACTATTCCCCAATTCAATCCCTTACGACAGGCCGGTCGGCATAGAGAAAACAAAACAACAGACAGCTCAAATTCAAAATATCGATCGTAAACAAGTTAATCCTTCAAAGCTCGACATGCAATCGCCTTCCTTAAATAAATTCGAAACCACCACAAAAGAAACAAAAACGAACAATCAATTCGAAGCAAATAAACTTCTCATGGCTACTTAAATGTCAAAACATAAGGCCTATACAGAGCCAGACTGTTTAACGTTTCAACCCCTAATTCAGGCAGCACCATCACCACCACCCGCAACAGACAAAAGTTTTCTCCGCAAAATTAATAACAAAATTAAATTGCCTCCAATTAAAAAGCATTTCGTGTGACCACCACACAGTGTTGTGTAGTTGTTAGTTATCCTTACGCGAGCTATCCACTTCCACTACCCCCCTAATCCAAAGACTGGCAACACAGCACCATAATGGGCAATTAGACATCCGCGGGTGCCCAATGAAGCTCGTCACACTGCTCGGGACTGACTCTTGTTGTGGCAACGAATCATGTTTTGCGGTTAACTTCTTTCCTGTGTATATATTTTAACTGGGAAATGCTTCCAGATATTCGGCGAAATGGTGTTCGCCAGATTGACGGGTGTATTTAGTGGCTATTCACAGAAGGGGTAAACCGACCGACTGAATTAATTATTTCAAAATTTCGTTGTGGAAATTCGGATAATTTTTTTCTACTGTGCATCTCACTTTTGGTGTTTGTTTAAAGTGGACGACGAGACATCAGAAACAACTCGGTAATAATGCTGCAAAAGGGGTGGTGGTAGATTTTGACTTCGCCGGTACAGTTGAATAAAATTTTTATAGAAACGGGTGTAATATAATACTTTACAGTGGCTGAGAATATTGTGCGCACTTTAATTGAATAGATTTAATGAATTCACACGGAAAAAGCAGCACACGGAATAGATTTAATGAATTCACACGGAAAATGTTGGGGTTGTTTGAAAATTTAGGGATAGGGTGTCCGATGATTTGAATTGACAATTTGTGTCAGAACAGATTTTTTTATTTTAAGAATACTATCGGTCTGCGTTTTATTTATTCGCCCTTGCTTAGAGTGGGGCTTGCGACTTTTAGAGATCAAGATCTCAATTCGTCCTGTCGCCAATGCAGTGCTGGGATTGACAGTGGACATTAGTGGCAGTGTTGTTAGAACTCTCTCTTCATTTATCCCACGAAGCGCAGTCATATTTCCCATTTTTTTACCATTTCACAGTCCTTAAATTCCCTTAAAAGTCCCATGATACTTTTTTTTGCCCAAAATTTGAATTTTTAAAGTAAAATTTGTACTACACAGAAAAAAGATAAAATAAAATTAACCTTTACTATTAAAATCGTAGACTATTAGCATTACTATGACTATTTATGTGAGCAATTTTTTGTGGACACTTTTTCATGATAAAATGTAGATATTTTGATGAAATTGCAGGAAAAATTTATGTTCTGAATGGTTGTTGTTAGATTCCTAAAAATCCCACGATTTCGTGCTGTTTCTCTTTATCACACGGAAGGCTTTTGAGACATCGAAAATCCCACAAAAAGGGATAAATCCCACGATATAAGAACACTGATTGGAGTATATAAGGATTGGGGGCGACCGTAATTTGAATGAGGTCAGAGTTCACTTCACAGAGTTGACGTTTGCGAAACATTCACCCAGGCGAACTCAGTCGCCCATTGCCACATATTGGTTGCATAAATAAAATGCAGTAAACTGACAAACTGATAAAATCGTCAAAGCTTGGTGTTCGTTCCAAAATAAATGCACTCTCCTAGAATAACACTTCCAATTTGGAAGTATTTACTTATTTCATTTAATATATTTTTGGCCTGCTTCTTTGGTCAACAAAAAAGGCCAAAATTCCAAATGAAGAAAACGCACAGAAACTGTCAAATATAAAACTTGCACGGAGATGTACAAAACAGTATGTGTCACAAGTGAGATGATAGATTCGATGTGCCTGCAGCTTAATCGCGAAAACAACTCTTCGTCCAATCAGTAATTGTTGATTTATTATATCTAAAATAACTTGAAAATCACTCAATCAACTGTCTTTCAAAATATAAACATAAGCGCTCTGGGGCCATTAACTGACCACAGGAAACAGAGAATTTATTCACCCCTCCAGACTAAGTTGTCTATTACGAAATGCAAATTTCTGCACATCCGGGACAAGCACAATCCATTAAAGATTTACTGACCTCTTCCCCAGCAGCAGTGCCAACCCGCAATACACACATGTGGTACATCTCCTCTGGCCATTCTCACTTCAATTCCGCCTCACCATCGCGCATCGTCGTTTCAATAAAACTCGATGAATTATTGGCACTTGGTATTTATTTTCAGTGCAAAAGTTATGGTTTTGACCCTTTTTTTTGTTCTCACTCACACGGTGTGGGAAAAACAAAACAAAGCATAAGCCCAGCGCCACGATGAGGTAAGTGGAGACGCTATAGTTTCTCCTTCACATGCGGCATGGGCATGGTTATCCGTTTCTTATTTCCAATAGTCGTTTGTTTTTTTCGGTTTTTTATTATATTTTCTTCTCAATTCGTTTTGCACAAAATTTAATGCACAAATCGTGTTCATTATTATTACCGCTAGCAGGGTAGTTCGTATCGTAGGTATGGCGTATGCCAGTGTGTGTATACGCGTCAGCAGAACCAACGCCAAAGAAAGGACAATCGTAAAGAATCGAGGAGTAGCAGAATTTTCCAAAATCATTGTCGTCTCGTATATATCGATAGTTGGGTTCTTGTTCGTATTTTGGTTTCCTCTGCTTTCGAAACAATTTCACAGAAAATGGTTTAAAACTAAGAATATTGGAGAATTTATTTTTATTGCTATTGAGGGGGCTGGCCTAGAGGGTGTTTTATTTCTGTGTGTGCGATAAGTTTCAAGGGGGAGTTTTGTTAAAATTTTATTTCCATTTTTATTGTTTTATTAAGTGCGATCACCCAGTGACCTTGGTGGGGGGGGAGGAATGGCGAACAGTGAGTAAATGTCCTTTAAAGCGGCTATGGCAGGGGCCATACTCGCGACATATTATTGTAAGCTAACGCGAGACTTTAGCGTTAGGCAGAATACTACACATCTTCCTAGGAGGGAATGCATCTATTTAAATGGTGGTTCATTATAAACCCTTTGTTAAGCCCAACGCGTTCGTAAATAATTCCGGCATATTAAGTGAGTAGTTTTATGGAGATGCGTAGGTATTCAAATCTGCATACAAACAGATTCCAATTAAGTTACGAAACAATGTCTAATATTTTGACAGATAAGCAAATCAAATAGAAAAAAATACCATAAAACGTCTGCTAAAGACTACACATAACCTAAAAGTGTTGTGGCGTCGCGATCGTCATTCAACACAGCCGGTTCAAAACAACACAATCAAACAACCCTACACTAAAATCGATCGTTCCACTCATCCACAATTAACGTAACTGGATCTTTTGTACGGTTCGCGGCAGTTCCGGTCGTGTACAAATATTTACATAAGTACAAACAGAACGACGTGCTCTTGCTCTCTCGCTCTCTCTCTGTTTCTTCAACCAGCGACCATGGTGGTAATTAAAATTCAGTATATGTGCACAGAGTTGAGAACTATCAAATTATAAGGTGGAATAAATGAAGTATGGATTAAATAATGTTCAAAGTGTTTTATTGATAAATTCCCCAAAGAGTGAGGTCTCCTGTAAATGTTCTGACATGTTTGAGGCAAATAAATACATGCAAGTTTTGAAGTACAATCCACCGTCGAAGAGTCTCAAAGCGGCCACTTAAATTTTAACCGATGATGTAGGTATTTGGAAAAAGTTGTAGGTGAATATTTGGCCATTTTGGAGCAGCACTCATGATTATAGAAATTTTCGGAGTGTAGTAATTTTGTTGGTCAAACTATAACTATCATTATTCTCAGCCATATGGATAACCATTAAATTCGCGGGCAGGTTTTTCTATCTCTAACATGGCGGCTTAGATTGAACAGTAAGTTCCGTGGATCTGGAGGGTGCTTTGGGCTACTTAGGGGCGAGTTCTTCATATTCGAGAACACATTATTGAAAAAGAATGCTTTCGGATTTCCATTTCGGTGTTTCTTTTCGTGTTTAGGGATTTTCGAAACAGTCCGTCTCAAGTTTAGCCAATCGTCAATAGCGCATTGTTTTTCCACTCCTATTGCCTTTAAAATAGAAACACTTAAGTCGATTCAACAGCAACAATTTAATTTATTCTATTAGGCGTCATCAACTTCTGCATAAATTTGACTAGTTCATCATTCGCCTCTATTTTCTGCACAGAAGTGACACTCGCTCCCAATTCTCTGACACAAATATCAGCCAATTCCGATACGGTGCCAAAAGCTAGCAAGATCTTCTTTTCCACAATAAATGAACAATGATTCGCTTCGGCTGCTATCACAGATGATGTGTGTAGACTCTGTAGCAAATATTCTTCAAATTGATGCATATACATGTTGAAGTTACCGACTTGTTGTTCAACCTGAAAAGTCGATAAAATTTTAAATTGCCTTCCCACCGCTCTGCTCACCCATACTCACCCTAGTTCGAACACAATTTTCCGTATCGATGTCTAAATTGTAAGTGTTATTGCAAATTGCGAATATCGCTGGCACCTCCTTTTCCCGAATGCGCCTCGCATTTTCTAAAGAGTTCTCAGCACTAGCTGTCAGACGAGTGGCACTTACTTTGGCATCACTGATGCATTGGGTGAAGTTCTTTTTCGCATCGATTGATGTAGTCAGGCGTGGCTTGAATTTTTGAACGCAATGCTTTCTAGGCAAATTTAAGGCCTGTTCTTGCACTAATTTGTTGTCGATTTTTTGAATATCTTCCTGAACCAATTGCTGATGATTTGTTATCGATTCCATGCGATCAGCATGTCTTGCCTTTACTGTGGCGATCTGCAACTCACCAATGTCAAGTTCGTGTTGCATGTGACGTCCCGCTAAGAGAGTGTAGTCTTCCGGGCCAGATGACACATTGTAGACAGGAGTTGTGCCCTAAAAAGCGAGATAGTTATATTTATAAACTTGATTTGGGGTAGACCTATTCATTTACCCCAAAAGCCGATGCTGCTAGCGCGGCGAATACGACAAATTGTACTTGTGAACACATTTCGTTGAATGCGTCAGTAGTCTTTTGCGATAGTTTTCATTTGTGACTTGAGCTTTTACATTAATCATGTGGTCAGCGATAAGAGCCTCATATCTGCAGATATAGAGAACTAATCGAATTCGCTGCATCCACAACATCGATTAGACGTTTTTATGGCCTACGTCATTGTCGTTATTTTTGGTACGCCTGTGACGGGCATACACTGAACCAAATTTGGTAGTCATATTGATAAAAAAGCATGTAGATTTGAAGAAACGGTGATCAATATAAGGTCAACAACTCCTGTCTGTTGTTTTCATGAAAATTTTGTACAATATAAGAAATATTGTCATTTTGATGAAATGCATAATATTTTTCATTGTGGTGTTAAATTCACAAAAAATTGTCACATTGAATAAAACTAGTTATTATTTCGTAAAATTCAATGAATACTCATTCTTCAATTTAACGTAAAACTTTCCTCATTTTGAAAAAATATTTTTCAAATTGAAGAAAGAAATTTTCATTTTTACATAACATTTCTTCAAACTAAAGGAAAAAATCTTCAATTCGACGCATAGTACTCTTTAGTTTAATGAACGCTTTTTCAAATTGAAAAAAAGTCTTTAATTTAACTCCTTACTTTATTCCAGTTGAATAATTTTTCACCAAATCTACGCATCATTTTCTTCAATTTGATGAATAGTTTTCGTTCATTTTCTTCAATTTGATGAATAGTTTTCTTTAAATTGATGATTTTTCTTCGGTTTCACGTTTAATATTTTTGTCAATCTGACAAATATTTTTTGAAATTGATGAAATATTATTTAATTTCATGTCTTATTTTCTTCAATCCCCATTAGAACAAATAAAAGGCAAATAGATAATTTTAAGTTAAAAATATTTTTTTTTATTTATATTATTTATATTTAACAAATTTATAATAAAAGTAATTTAATTGGAATAATTATTAATAATTATGAAATTCATAGTAATTATATTAATATAAAAGTAATTAAGACATTAATAAATAATTTGTAATTTAAAATGTTTAATCGATATGAGATAATAATAATAATAATTAATAATTAATAATATAATTAAGTGATTAAATAATTAAGAATTTAATGTTTCTAAATAAGCGGTTGGCACAAGGAGACTGTGCATCAAGAAAAATATTCCACAGCAGCGACTAACTGAAATAAGAGAAAATCATTATGTATTGCATTTATATATGGGTATTATATTTATTCCTATACTTTTAAGTGATCATAATGATTAATATATACCTACTATGATAGTATAACGGCGGCGAATTGTGTGTCACCAAATTGTTTACAATACAAATTTAATATTTAATACTTACATTTTTATCACAGGAACTCGATAGTATCAATCCGCACTGCACCACTTCACTTACAAGAATAAAAGTTATCAATTCTAGGACAACAATCAACATTTACATTTTAATGAAAGTTCTTCATTTAAAGAAATTTATTCAAATTGAAGAAAATATAATGAACAATTTTCATGATTATAAAAAAAAATTCGGTATGAGGAAAATTTCGTCAAGTTGAAGAAAAACTTTCCATCCTATAATGAAATTTCTTCAATTTAAAGATATTACGTAGAAAATTGATAAGACTGCAATGGTTTAATGGGTATTTCTCAACGTGAGGACAAAAGTTGATAATAACATATTGAAGAAACTTGTTTAAGTTGACGAATTTCGTCAATGTGAAGAACACTTTAAAGCATTTTAACAAATTTATTCAATTTGAAAAAATTTTAGATGTGGGAATAATACAAATTTGTAGACAATTTAGGGGAATGTGGGCTAGATTCAACATAATTACGAGCATGTTGTAAAACTCAAATCCTATGAATACTCAGAAGTTTTGGAATGGTGATGTCTTTGCGGTTCTTAAGTAGATACCTATACTGATAGGTTATGCGCATTGGTTGTTTTTATTGTAGGGCGTTTCGCTTGTTACCTATGGAATAGATAGCGGTTTGTCTTCTTTGGGCGAACAGTTTTACATTTAGTGCAGAACCCTATGTTAGTCGAACAGTTTACTGTTGATTCGACAAAGTCAATGTTTTTGGGCCAAGCTCCATATATAAATGTAATGTTTGAGTCCTGATATGATCTTTACATTATAGAATTGAGTAGTCGCTTCGAGCTGAAATAGCTCTTCGCTCTAAATAATAAACTTTACTTTGGCGACACTGACCTTATTATATTAAATGCATGGATTCATCATAGATTCATTGGGATGGAGGGTTCATCCTCGTTCGTGGTCCGCTGTACCTACTGCGAATTAAATGCAATCAACATTTGTTTTTCCTTTTTTTGTTTTAAAAATATATATTTTATGTAATTAGAATTAAAACTATTTATCACAAAATTTCAAGAACAGGGAGTGGGTCCAGCTCGACCGATTTAATATGTATGTTAGGTGCTTGCCTTCTGCAGATTCCTTTTTTTTTTAAATAGCTTCAATGATTTCACTGATATTAGAGTAAGTGATATATTGTTCTTTCTTATAGAGGGAATATATATTCTTCAGGAAGTGTCTTATAATGATTTTGTTTTTTAAATCTCGACTTTATCAAAACGGCTGAACTGTTTTAAACTATTTCTTTTAAATTTTTTTGATTGATTTCTCTTAAGCTTTGTGTAGTCTTACCTACTTCTTGAAAAAATTCAAGAGCTAATAAAATAAAGTAATAAATACCATGCCTGATTCTGACCTCAAGCAAGATTTTTGTTTGAGCAATTATAAAAAGAGTATGATAAGTAAAAAATTCTATATGTTGTATAGTTTATGTATTACAAACATATGTATGTTAATATGCCATCGATCGTTCCTGTGTTAACCTTTGTACACGGATATCAAATTAAAACATGTATAGTCTGTATAACAGATAGAATATCGTATAATCCGTTTGTGTGTATTTAATATGTCTACATTGCGTTATATTTTTCTTAAATTTTCAAACTGTACAGCTAAAAGAAAACGGTGTCTTATATTATTTAGTTCATCGTTTGGATTCGATACATACATTTTCATCAATTGTACACTTCTACAACTGTAAAAAACTGAAAACGAATTATTAAAACAAAGAAAAAATAACTTGCGTTTCAAGCTCAAATTTTGAAAAAAAAAAAGTTCCCCACTCTCCCCTTTTTTATGTCAAAAAAATATATTGTGTTTAGTTTAAATAAAATAAATTCCGCTGGGGGAAAAAATATCTTCAATAAGACGAAATATTTGATGAAAAATTGTCAATTTAAACAGTCGGTGGTTTTGTCAATATGAAAATACATTCATTCGTTTGAATAATTTAATAAAAAGTACAGCATTCGATGAAACTTTACTGATTTTGAATATTAAATCTTCAATATGAAGACACATTTAATGAAAAATTGTTAATTTGAATAACTGGTTCTTCTAAAAATTATCAACATATTTTTGTCAATATCACATACAGGGCACCGTTTTGTTAACGACTTCAGTTTGTCAATATGACAAAATTTCATTGGTTTGAATAAAATATGAAATCGGACAGCAGTTAAAGAAATTTTATTTGTTTTGAATATTAAATCTTCAATAATACGAAAAAATTTATGAAAAATTGTCGATCCGAATAATTATTTCTTCAATGTTTAACAAAATATTTCCGTCAATATGAATACGCGATTTGGTTCAGTGTATAATTTTATTAAATTCACAACGGAAATTGAATCTCTACGATGAACCTTCTTTAAAACAGGTGGTTAGTAAATTACTTGAGATTTATCATCGAATTCGTAATCAGAGGGAACCCCAGTCAATTGTATTAGTTTTTGGTTGTTCTGAGGTGTTGCTGAAAACTACAGGAAAGTCACACTGAGCTGGTCAGTTGTATATCATATTTATTCATATTATCGCTTTAGAGCGATGATCCATTGGGTATAATTGTATTTGCTGCTAAACGAATGTAGACGCACAAACGACTCTTCTTCCTTGCAGATGTTTTTTGGCTTTCGGCAATCCGTGAAATTGGGAGCCTAGTTCCGGGAGAGCTACAAACCGCCAATTGACATGGAGGATGTTATATTTTTAATTTTTTTCCAGATATTAGAACAGTGTTCCCAGACTTTGAAGACTGTTTTCCTCTTAGATTTCCCCTAAAAAACCTAAAAAATATTCTTTTTTGTTCCCCCAAGTGAAATCTGAACTTCTTTACATATGAAAAAAATATGAAACTGCAACCGTTTTCATTAACAAGCTTAAAATAAGCATGCATAATATAAAAATATACATATTATTCAATAATTTCCTTTTCTATTAGACAAAATTCCGAATGCATTTCGACACAGAAAAATTCTTACTTAACAACAACAATTCATTATTTGAAATTTTTTCGTTATGAAAATGGCCGCATTCAAGAATCTTAAGTCGACTAGATTGGTCTGGATGAGATGTAACGTGAAAACAAAAACTAGATGGGTCGGGAACGTCACTTTTCCTATACGTCAACCACATATCAACTTAGTACTCAGTCACGAATTTCTTGGCTAGATTCGTCGGCTAACCCTCCATAAACGTCAACTGAAACAGCTGCTCATTTGACCGATTTCAGCCAATCAAAACACAGATAGATATAGTCAGACAGCTGTCAGACTTACTAAACTAGATACTTGAACGTCCCCAATACGTTTCAATTTTATTTTTAAACAATTTACGTGTCACAGAGATTTTTGATTTATTTCCCTTTTTTTAAGCTTGTCCCTCGTTTTCCCCTTTTTCATTTAACAAGCGCCAATTTTGGAGACATGGTAAATCCGAAAACACAAAAAAAATTATGTTGCGAAGTCGAAATTGACGGCGGTTCGTACATGCCCATGCTCTCTCTACGCAAATACAAACAAATTAAGATTTGTATTGAAAGCGCAATGCTTCAACAACTATTTTTGAAAGAGGGTTTTCAGTGGAAGCTACCTTTCTCTCTTCGCTATTCACTTGAAATCTACCCTAAGCTTTGGACTTGCTGCTCACGTAGACACGTTCTTAATTACAGAAATGTCTTTCATTCCTTGTTCTTGAATATTTGCCAGATGCACGGCGTTCCTGGGAAAAACATATATTTTACAATTGTTGCTCTCGACTACAATTATTGTCAATTTCCAGCACATTTAATATCTGTAAAAATTGACTAACTTTCCCCGCCTTCATCCAAATAAAACAAAAAAAAATCTCTGAAATTTATACATTAATAAATATATTTCTTTTAATAATAAGTATACAATATAATTATATATTCAGCTATATATGCAAGTGTATAATATATAACTTATTTGTTTTGCCCTTCTTCGTATTTGCTAAATTCTATGCAACATATTTTCTTAAAATTGAATTTTAATTGAAAAATATTTCTTTTTTATTTTGTTTTCCTTTAAATATATACAACAATTTGTTTTTAAATGCAATTTAACAACGCTTCAGTTCGGAAAAATAATTATTCTTGAATTTCTTACATTAAACCAATGCTAATATATATTTTCAACTATATATATTCCTTATGGATTAATTTGTCTGGGATTACAAAGAAGCAATTAATGCGAAACAAAATTTGTTGGCGATTCGCTTACATTTTATTTTCTTGGCAATTTGGTTTTGTAACACTTTCTTTGTCGGGTTATACATAACATACACATAATAATCGTATTTTATTATGTTTATTTTGTTATTTAATTTTATTTATACAACTGTTTTGTTTATATATTTATTTTGTGTTATGAAGATTTAATTCTCAATATATGTATGTATATATAATTTAATTTCTGGTTTGATTTCGACTAATAATGGCACATAATTTTATTGCATAATATAATTTTTCTCATTTGTTTTACAATGCTACCTTCGCCTCCTATTGATTTTCATTATACAATCATTTTACATAATTTATGCGTTGTGTATAAACTTCTATTTCATTATTTAATTTACATTTTTGTTTCTGAATAAAAAAGACCAGCCCATATGTTTGACATTTTATTTTGTTTGGTATTCCTTGTTATACTAAGCAATTTAAAGCAACAAACCATTTCTTTCCTCAATTCGTACATATTTTTGTTAGTTCTTATTTACAAAATTCTTAGTTCACTAGGTATTATTTTTATTACAGGATGGATAAACTGAAAACTGTACATATACCTGAATTGTTGAATGAAATAAGTTTATAATTTAGTCTTAAAAATATTTGGCGAGTGATAGGAAATACTTATGTTAAAGATTTTTGGTTTTCTGGAAGGTTTTAAGGTCCAATCTTTTCGAATATAATTATGGAAAAAGTTTGCGGAAGATCATCTGGTTTTGAAAATCGAAATTTTGTTTATTGATTTAATTTTAACTGAGGTAAACGATGCTAAAATGATATCTACTCAAAACATAATCCACACAAAAGTAAACAACTTGAGTCACATTTTAGTCAATCATTGAGCTTAAGAATGGGCTCAGCAGGTGTGTAAGGCTAAGGGCTGTAGTTGCTGAGATTTCCTGTGTATTTGGTATCATATTTTTGAGACTGGAATGGCGGACAGAAGGTATTACGCAGAATAACCATTATAACCCCAGTTATGTCAAGCGTAGGTTTTTATAAGTTAAACCCTAAAAAAATAAAATTTGCGAAAAGTTTATCCTGTAAGCCTTCTCATATAGACAAATAGCAAGCAGAGGGGGGCACGAATTAGCTGCCAGCTGTCAAATTGGTTGTCGCTTGAAAAAGTGTTGCCAATTCTATAAACAGACCTTTAAAAAAATCTTTTTCTATGTTCGGACAGAGCTCTTTTTAGATTGCGACCAATGTGGGGTCCCTAGATTGCTGAATCTGTGACAGCAACTAAAGGGGCATGTGCGACGTTATTAATCGCAAGTTTTGAGAGGCTGTGACAGAGTTTAATGTGGGCTCTCTATATCTCTTCCTCTTAATGCTGAGTAAGTATATGGATTTAATTTCTAATAAGCTAAAACAGCTTCTAACGTGTATTACAAATCTTCTTAGAGGCTTTAAAAGCATCGCATTTAAACTCAATGGGAACTCAACGGTTGGGCTACTTGCTTGGGTGCTCTGACGCCAGAGTCAGAAGCTGCGCATGAAGCTAAACACGTATTGACATGATCCATTTGTGAGCTTAGTGGTAGTGATGTTAATTCGTAAACAAACCTTTGAATATGATTGCCACAAGAACTTTCGTGTCTCGTCAATTTGACGGATTTAACCTAAAGCTCTTTATTTTTATTCTGGAGACCTTTGTCGAAGTCGTTTCGAATCGAATTCCTTTCTGTTACTCTTTACCACAATTGTCGGGTTTTTTTTTTGTTTTTTTTATGAGCACTATACAGCCTGGAAGGACTCAATAGACACCTCGATTCAGCAAAAGCCTTCACAAAAACCAGGCACTAAATTTGATACATTCCACATACGAGTACAGTACATTCCGCAATCGGCCTATAATTCACACAAGCCTCCAACAAATAAAGCCAAAATACTTGTATAGGGACAAATTGCCTGCGCGAATTGTCGCCCCCCTTTTTCACCCATCTCTTGAATAGTTTTAAGGTAAATTACACCCAAATAGATTCCACATTTATCCGTTCACTGTGCCCATTTAACTTAAAACACAACAAATGTGTGTTTAATTACAAAGTTAAGGACAAAGGATATTTTCGGTTTTCAATGGGCACGAACAACAATGCGTGAATAATGATTTTCTACCTACTCGGCGCTCATTCCTATGGAAATGGCATCAAAAGACAACCCACAGCAATGCCGAGGACATTTTCTTCAAGCTTAATATGCGCCTTTCCTTCAATTGTAGGGATTATTAGTGCTGGGTGTCCTTAATTATGCCAACGGAGAAAGTAATAAGACTGAACAAGTGAATGAATAAAAGCTGCTGGCGTAGTTAAGTTGAGACTAAGCGGCAGGATATAGGCGGGAGAGGGCTTGGTAATTTGTGTTATGAAATTTCCTTACCATGTGTAATATCCCTTGGAGTATAATTTAAAAAACTTGTGCTACACAATGCAAATCGGTAAAGGTATACTCATGCTCGTAAGTACCTCAAGGATGTGCTACATCTTGGTACAATATTTACATACTTTCCGAATTATTTTTAAACGGTTTTGTCGGTTTTTTTTTTGTTTTTTTTTTTTTGTTTGCACTGATGAAACTGACAGCAGCTCCTGTAACAAAATTATCAAGAGTGAGTCATTTTTGTTTGGTAGCTGCTGTTATCGGTAAGGAAACATTTCCGGTCAAATCCTTCAACGCGATTACGAAGGGTTCGTTTCCGATGGAAAATGAAAAAGAGGATCGAATAGTGAGAAATTCACACTACGTCGGGCAATAATTACAAAAGTTTCTCTTTTCAGATTTTTTGTTTGGCAATCCTTTTTGGCCGTCGGTTTATTATTTTCTTTTTCATTAATATATTGTGAGTTCTTGTTGCCTGGGTTGACGTTTCTGGTTGAATAGCAATCGAAAGAAAGAAACAACCAAAAGAAGTCAATTGGGAACCCTCCTTATCAAAGGATACGGACGAATGTGGAACTCGAGTAGCTTTTCGGCTTTGTAGGAAGTTTTTGACAGGCACTTTTTTTTTGTTTTTGATTTAAAATGATGACGGTTCTCTCATTGAACCGGCGAAAGGTGCCAATGAACGAAATTCTTTTGTTAATCAATTTTAATTAATATCGAAATCAAATAAATATTTCTGTGGATGGAGAAGGTGGAACTTCCCAACAAATCACATGGATGTGTCATTTCATTTATCAAGTCTTTTATTAAGAGCGTATAACTTTGTTGAGTGTCCAGGGAAATGATGAATTTAATTTGAAATCTGAATAATGAGCAACTTCCTTTGTGAATAACACTTTTTCTCTTTGGATGTTATTAAAATATGGCAGAATAGGATGTACGTTTGGGATTGAAAGGAAAGCACGGATTTATTTAAATCGAGGATATGAGGCACGCCTTTGGTGTTTTGAACATTGGCCGAAAGTTAAATGAACCCAATTTGAAGACGCATTTGGGATACCTAGTATACAACATTACACATATATTGTGTCCACATGTGGTTTCATGTGGTTTCAAAAAATGGCGGTAATTGCCATAAGGTCCAAGTGTTGAAAATTTTGCATTCCTAGGTCTATTTCAAAGGAGAGTTCCTCAATCTCTTAGAGACTGTAAAAGCAAAATAAACATTAAGAGCCATATATTGATTTGAATTAACAAAAAAGTGATTGAAAATATTGACAATAGACTGAAGTTTTGCTAAAATCAAAATGGTGGTCCTCTAGATGGCAAAGCTTTAATGTGGTAGTTTTGGCACAACTCATTAAATAACTAAAAAGTTATAGAAATTTTAAATTTTTTATTTTATGCTACATGGACAACATCTCGAGTTCCGAGTGGCATTAATTCAGGTATTAAATCGGAAGGTCAAGTATATTCGTCAGCGAAATGAGTCTGATTATTACCCCAGGAACAGTTTTGCAAGTGCTCAAAGTTTTCGAAAAAAGTTTTTAGAGCTCATTTCTATTTCAGCTAAAAGTACAGTTTTTCGGTAAAATTCGTGAAAACTAAGCAAAGATGAACTGACATACATATAAAATGACATGAAACCAACTTCAACGGTATTTTTCCTCAAAATATAATAAAAAAAAAAACCCATTTTGGACCCATTTTGCTTTTCTTGGTAATCCCATGCGCCACATTTTCTATATTTGTCACCGCTAAGAGTTTTGAAGAAAGAATCACTGGGGAATCACCAAAACCATTGCGGAAGAACAAAAGGTGAAGAATTAGAGAACTTTTATTTTTTGGAATTAAATTTTCGGGTACTAAAAAATGCCAACGTAATGAAATAGACTATGCAAACTTTAGAAAGAAAAATAAGTATATGAAACACAAGTCAGAAATTCTATAAGAATTCTGAGACAACATTTATTACTTTTACTTTTGCATTTCGTACTATATTTTTCATTAGCACAAAAGCAAGAAGCAAGATATCTTTTTATTTTTAGAAATCAGAAATTGCATGACCTCTTAACAAGAGCTGTTGAAACAAATAAATTTGTTGAATATTGTAAGTGAATGGTAATGTCAGCACTGAATTGTGATTGGCTTTTTTGTTGTTAATAGTCAGACTTAGCACTCAGGCGGTTCGATTTCAAAATGATTGTAAACCACCTTCATTTATTTATAGATTTATTTTGTTTTTCTTTTGATAAAACACATAGCGCCATACTTATAGCCTCGACTTTAAATTTACGGAAGCTCACAGTAATCATTTTTAAATTTAAATTTCACGCTAAATATTTTGTAGGTCGCAAATATGCAATTTAAATTGAAAATTTGGCCAGTGTGAGTTCGAAAAATGTATCCTAAACGATACTAAAAATGATAATTAGTATCGCGGACTGTGAACTAGACAAATTTAGAGTCGGAACTAAAAATGTTTATTGCTAATTACCGACTAAATGTAAAAGAGAGATATACAGACCTGTCCAGGTTTTTCTCAATTGTGATAGCCGCATAAAAATATTTCGATTACTTTTTCGAAATAACTTGTGCAAATTTCGTGGTTTTATTCGGAAATTGTAATTTTTAAGAGTCTATAATTGCTGGGGATACGAGTAGCAAAAACTTTCCATTGAATTTGACACCAAAATAGTAATAGATTACAGATTATTTCCAACTATAGACAAAGCAATGAACTAGTTGTTGATAGGTTGCCTTATTTATTAGACAGGAAGAGTTAATTGAGCAACTTGCTTTTGGGTGGTATAAATAAAATGCAGCTATTTCTTTTACTCAAAAAGAGTGTCAAAATCGAAGCTGATTGGACTGATTTGAGTTGTCTCCAACTTGTTATATATATTCGAAATGCGGCCATTGAGGACTTTCACTCAGATCGGTATGAATAGAACGTAGCAATTGCTAGGAAAATCCAAGTCTGCTATTTTGCCGACCGAGAACTTTTGCTAAATATTTCGCACTCACATTTTTTTTACATAAAATAATCTAAGTAATGTGAATTAAGTTAAACTTTGTTGCTGCAGGAAAACCAAGAAAATACTTATGATGTTCATAAAAAAACAGGGAAGTTTGGCTGATATTTATTTTAGATACAAATCTTTAGACAAGGTGAATAGGGGATCCGGGAATTTAGGTTAATTTTTAGCATCAGATAATAAATGTTCAATTGGCTTGTGTGTCAAAAAATATTTCCAACAATTCGGAAGAAGAAATAAAACACCAAAAAGCTATTTGGCCAACAAAAACCGTGGTAAATTAGAGCTGCAGTATTTTTTGTTTCTCAATTTTGTTCATTTTGGTCAATTTTATACACAAGTCGTTAGACTCTCAAGGAAAATTCAAAAATTCAATTTTACTGGCAAGGCAAGTGGGTACACGTGCAGCGAAGTAAATGCTATGTCCGAATTTTTGAACCTACTTTGGCCAAGTTGGTTTTTATTTATTCATACCGAGTCAAAGCAATTGCTCTTATACTTAGCAAAAACCTTTTTTCTCAAAGAAAATGCTGAGTTTTATTCATATGAAACAAAGTGTGACTGAATGATTTGTAAATAAGTTAAGCCCCCTGTTTTTGGCGCACATAAACAGCGAATTTGTTGAGTTAATACCATTCCGCAGCAACTTACCCACTCTTTTCGACTAAACTCACAAAGCACATCCTCTCAAATCAAATCTAAAGGTGAACAAAATGCCCATATTAAATCCTCTAAAATCTGCGACATCTTGCAAACATTTTTCATAAAGTTCTAAACGAAAACAGTTTTTAAAAAATAACAAACATTTATCTGAGCGCATTTTTGTCGAAGGGACTATCTAGTGAAAACCCACGTTTAGTTTATATATAGATGAATCCCTGTAAGATAAAAACATTCCTCGTAATCCAAAGACTGGGGACATTCTATTATACGTCCCATAATCTCGCGTATATTTACTTTCTTTCTGTATATTTATATGTGTTACTATTATTTTCTACATTATTGTTTCTGCCTTAGTTTCAAATTAGAAAAAAAAAAAACAATAATTGGAGGAACACGTCTGCCTAAAATTCGAATGGGAGGCTATATCTACTGGGAACCTCATTCATGCTCACATTCACTCACCCACACATAAAACAGAACTCTCACTCTCACACAATAAAACCTACATTCAGGGCAACCTCGCTCGTCGTATAGAACACAACAAACAGCACAACATAGGTATATGTAATACATAACAGTATGTCTTTAAGATAGTATCGAGTTCCTAGCCTAAGTACCATTCGGTATTATAAATTCAAAAATCCCGCCATTAAACTAGGAACCATCGTCGCCAGCATCGTTAGCATCGCGGAAAGCCTCAGCCGCGATGAGCTTCGTGATGTCGGCTCTTTATTGTCCAGAGCGGCGCCCCGTACATCGGGCAACCCATAAAATGTTGGCTTTCTTGTCACCGACGAACCAATGGAGTTTGCACCACTCGAACCGGCACCTCCACCGAATTCCATTAATCCACCGCCACCGCCACCGCCATCTCCGCGGCCGGCGTGATGATGTCGCGTACTATCCCCAGATGAGGGCTTATGTGTGGGCTTACCGTGTAAATGCACATTCGGAGGTAAATCGCCATCATCGAAATCCTCTGCCGAACCGTAGAGGTCCTCATCATCGTCATCGTCCTCACCGTCGCCGTCGATATCCAGCCCGGTACCACCCTCTGCGGGCTGATATGTCACCTTTACCTGTTTCAGTTTAAGGACGTCATTTGTTTCGGTGCCGTGTTTGTTGGAGGGATTTTTACGAGTTGGTCCGGGGATTTCTGCAAACAAAAAACAAATAAAAAAGGAAACAGGATAATTGAATGAAATAGGCGGTGGGGGTTTCTTGCACGCAATTGGCATGTGCTTTTTTACGGCCTGCGCTAGAATAATTTCCATAAAACCAAAGCCCGCTAGACATACTCTGGTTGAGGATTACGGGTGTGAATGCGAAATACATACCGTAAAGTCGTATACTGCTGTCAACCTCGCCCAATGAGTTCTTCGCAATGCAACGGTATGAGCCGACGTCTTCTTTTTGGAATTTTCGCACAATCATCGTCATTTTGGTTTCGTACATTGATTTCGAGTGCTCCTGGACGTGATACTTGGACGAGGAGACAATCATTTCACCTGTTGAAGGGAAGAGAATTCCAAAAGTAATTAGCTGTTGTTCGGATTGGAGAAGGGCTGCTGGTTTGTGTTCAATAATAATAGTTCGAGCTTAGAGACTATAAGCAAATAGACTTGGAGGTATCTTACAAAAACATGAAAAGTAGGACTTTCGACCTTTTCAACTCAGACAAATTTACTCATTAACTTTCTCGATTACGTATTAAGAGAAAGATTTTGCATTCGTACAAAATTTCGAGCTCGAGATGTTAATCAATTCTGACAGTACGATGATAGGGGAACCCAAAAAAGTGGGTCTCGAAATTCTGTCCAGCTGTCCGACTGGCTGTTCGTATGTCCCGAGGAATGCAGCCTAAATGGTTGTCCGGATTTGGAGTTTGTGGGCTTACCGTTCGGGGTCATATTTTTTTTTTGCAAGGTAGCTTCAATATTAATGGTACTTCCCATACAAAATTCTCATACCAGTTTGATTTGTTCGAAAACGGCTGTACAGATTTCAACCAAAATTTATATTTTAGTTTAAGTAGGTGAGGTTACCATGACTGCGAACTCAGTTTTTGGATAAAAACGAATAACTTTCCTTTTTGAAATTTGGACATATCTCGAAACGGGTCCGATTGTAACTAAAATTCATTTCTAGGGTAATATGGTCATTTCTAACTCAAAAGTAAGCTCAGTTCTTGTCTATAAAAAAAAAAAAAAATAAAAGGCAATAAATTTTTTGAATAAAACTTTGAGTAAAATTAATGTTTTCAAAATTATTGAGTCCTTAATTTTCAATTCGAATCACTGAAATCGCTAAATTTAAAACCGTTTATATCTTGCGAAAATTGCCTGTTACTGAGAGCTTCAACTTTTAAAAACTTACATTGTTATTTGATAAAATACCGCCGTATCAGATGAACCGTTTCATTAATCTAACATTGCTTATCAGATTTTTAGCTACCTACCTAATAAAATAAGAAAACGACCAACCGAACTTTTGATCAACGAGAAAGTTTCGTTCGAACCAGTCGAGCACTTTATTTACTTTTTTTTTTTTTTTTTTTTTTTTTTTTTTAATTTATCCCATGCCCAAATGGCTGACACTGCGACCTGAAAGATCTATTGTGTCAATGGGGAGAGGTTAAACTAAGAGACGTTCGACCTCCCTGATGAAGGTCAGTAAATCTTTAGTAGCAGAGTACGCTATCTCTGTTGGTGTACGATTCTCCCTATTGAAGACCCGTTTTCTTAACCAATGAAGAGCCGGACAGTCACAGAAAATGTGTTCAGAGGATTCGATATCCTCCAGACAGAATCTGCATTCTGTTTCCGGACAAAGATTCATTTTGTTGAGGTGATATTTAAGGCCACAATGACCTGTGAGGAAGCCCGCTAGCCTACTTATGTTATCCTTACTGAGTTTAAGTATTTCCTTATAGGAGTAAGGTTTAATTAATCGTTTGGATTGTCTTAGACCCGGGACATGTTCCCAGTGTTCAAGACGGAGTTGTTTTTCCCAATCGTTAATTTGCCTTAGTGCAGTAGTCCAATTGACCGAGCAATAGGGTTCTGGTTCACAGAGAAAGGATTCGGAGCCAGTCCTAGCTAGTTTGTCTGCATATTCGTTGCCTGCAATACCCTGATGACCCGGCACCCAGCCGAGCCTTACCTTGTTGTGTTTGGCTAGGGCTTGCAAGGCATCGTGACAGCACTTAACTGTTCTGGAGTCCATTGTATTGGACGCCAAAGCTTGTAAAGCTGCCTGACTGTCTGAAAATATTTGAATGGTTGCGCCTTTCATTCCTTTTTGGGATATAAGATCGGCACAAATTTCGATAGCATGGATTTCCATTTTGGATCCGTCGGTGTACCATACTAAGCTTTTTGGGTTGAGTGACGGAATACCATTGGTCCAGCTTGCACGTTCAAGTATTTCGACCTCATAAAGTTTTCCGAAACTGTACTCTCTAACCATAGTGTCTGGGACTGAGCAGAACATGTCCAAGTTAGGGATTAGGTTGAGTATTTTCAGATGTCCCACAAGGTCAGCTGGTTTAAACCTATAATCTAGCTGCAGTTTAATGGCGCATCTAGCTGCCGTCTTCATGATAAAGTACTGCAGGGGTGAGAGCCCAATAATGGCCTCAAGTGCTGTAGTTGGGCAGGTGCGCATTGCACCTGTGATACCGAGACAGGCAATCCTTTGAAGCTTCTGAAGCTTATTTGCCGTGGTACGTTCGAGTACTTTTGGCCACCAGACGATTGCCGCGTACGATACAATGGGTCTTACCATCATTGTATACAACCAGTGTATCATTCTGGGATTAAGACCCCAAGTTCTGCCGTACAGACACCTACAGGCCCACATGGCTCTAGAGGCACCATCTGTGGCGGACTTGATGTGTGAGTTCCAGTTTAGTTTCTTATCAAGGATGACTCCGAGATATTTAACTTCATTGGAGTAGTTTAATGTAGTTCCATTCAGGATAAGGGGCCCTAAGTTGACCAATCTCCTCCTGGTGAAAGGAACTAGAATAGTTTTACTGGGATTTATAGATAAACCTTCCGTAGTACACCATTCTAAAACATGTAGAAGAGCGCTCCTCATTCTACTATTAATGGTAGCGCAGTGCTTTCCACTAATGACAATTGCCAAATCGTCGGCATAACCGATGGCGTCATAACCTAGATTATGTAGACTCACTAGTAGGCTGTCTATGACTAGTGACCACAGCAAGGGGGAGAGCACACCTCCTTGGGGGCAGCCTTTGACTGCTGTCACCGACACAGCCACTCCTCCCGACGAGGACGTTATTACTCGACTTTCCAGCATGGCACGGATCCAACGGTTTGTCGAGTCTTCGATACATTTACAACTGATTGCCCTAGCAATCGAGTCGTATCCAGTATTATCGAATGCACCCTCAATATCTAAGAATGCGCCTAGGGCAATTTCCTTGTGGTTAAGGGCGTCTTCTACCTTTTTGACGAGGTGATGAAGAGCACCCTCAGTGGACTTGCCCTTTCTGTATGCAAACTGACTTGAGTGGAGAGGGTTAGATATTAATATCTGACCTCTGATATGAACATCAATTAGTCTTTCCATAGTTTTAAGAACAAAGGATGTTAGACTGATAGGTCTATATGATTTAGGTAGTTCGCTTGGCCTGTTGCCACTTTTGGGAATGAAAATTACGTTCACCTGTCTCCAGGTGGAAGGAATGTATCCCCAATTGTAACTAGCTCTAAATAGGGTTGTAATTGCTGGTAGTATGACGTCAATAACCCTCTGAAAGAGGGCTGGGAATATACCATCACCACCAGGTGCTTTAAAAGGTTTGAAAGAGCCAACTGCCCATCTAACCTTGTCTGGACTGAAAATTTTTCCAGATAGACTATTTACTCGCCCAGAAACAGAGATCCTGGGATCAATGTCGTGTGAGCTTTCGTGTGATTCACGGATGGTCGAACCCGGAAAATGAACCTGAAGTAAAGTTTTAATTGTTTCCGTACGGTCCGTCGTGTAGGTTCCATCTGCTTTTTTAAGTAGACCTACACAGTTGGAATGATCTTGTCTCAGAGCCTTGTGGATACGGGCTGCTACTGGCATATCTAATATGTCTTCACAGCATTTCCTCCAGGAGGCCCTTTTAGATCGTCTTAGTTCTGAGTTGTATTCTGTGAGAGCGGATCTGTATTCGTCCCACATTTTGGTTATTTTGGCTCGATTAAAGAGTTTTCTAACCTTCCGTCTGAGTTTGGCTAGTTGATCATTCCACCAGGGAACCTTACGTTTACTCAAACTGGTTTTGCTGACACAACTCTCATGGTAGGAGGTTATCAACACGTTACTGAGCTGGTGAGCAGCCTCATCAATGTCCCATATGGATTCAATTTGAGAGACAAACATATTTGTTTTAGAGAGAACAAGTTCTCGATACATATTCCAGTCCGTCGATTTGGGATTGTATCTATTTTGTGCAGGTGTAGATTGACCTGGTATATCAAATCTAATATGTTGGTGATCTGATAACGAGGCTTCGTCAGACACATGCCAATTTATTACGAAATTAGACATAAATGGACTGGCAAGAGTGAGATCAAGTACCTCCTCGCGTATCGCATTTATAAAGGTTGGTTTAGAGCCTTTGTTTAAGATATCAACGTTACTACCAACTAGAAATTCTAAAAGACACTCACCTCTTTTATTATTGTCACTGCTGCCCCATGCCATGTTGTGTGCATTTGCGTCACAACCAATGATGTACTTTATTTACTTAGTGATGCTACGGTCCGGGGTGAAACTGGTCCTTAACCGGTTGGTTACGAAGTAAAATATTCTCGTTTTGACTCATGCTAGAGGACAATTTGCAGAAGTAAAACTGAAGAAGCTTTCTTTCGAGGTACGCAGCCTTCCACGAATAGTTGGAGGTTCACGATAACGCTGCTTCTGTCATACTGAAGCTTGTCTATTAGCAGCATTTTACCAGCAAAGTTAAGCAGACGAAACTTCGAAACTGGCATATTTTCTGTTTGTCTCTCAGTCAAAGTTCTCCTAGTTCCCACTGGCTATCAGTTCAGCAGATAGGTTTCAACAAGAGCACCCACATGAAAAGCTCATCGGTCAACTGTTTAAATATCTCTTCGAAGAGCTGTCTGGTGAAGAATATTTCTCCCTTTGTACCGAATCAATAGTTGCCACAATGCCAGATTGCTAGCCCTTCGTACACACCCGAGTGGAAGGAGAGCAGACAAAAACCAGGTGGCACACAAATGATCACCATCCATCCAACTTACAGAAGCAACATCTAACTACAATAAACGTCTCTCCGCGTCAATTGTATATCCATGTGGTGGCACATCGTTCGTAACACCCCAATGAAACATCCTTCCGCAAACATGTGGTGAATTATCAAAATTCCAACAGCTTAAGAGGATAACAACCAATTTTTCCATCCCCCCCACTGACGATGGTAATGGCTCGAAACGCAACCAAAAACATCGTGTGCACCACATCAGGATATACAAATGGAAATTTCCGTTTTACGAGTATGATAAACACAAGCAGATCTACATCAGAGGGAGGCAAGACAGACACACTCCCCGCCCATAAAGGTTTATTGACTGCTTTAGCGGATATTTTCCATTGATTCTTCATCCGACTGGAATGGATTTTTGCCGACCGACGAGTTGTGCTCCCCCGTCTCGGTGTCTTGTACATTTAATTTACTTAAACTTTTCTCCCCCCCCACCATTTTGGCCATGGCCCCTGAGATGTCCTTGTGCGTTTGCGGTTTCACCTGCTTTTAGTTCTGCTAATAAACATTCATTTGGTGTTTTCCTGTTTTTCTGTTTCTCGGTTTCTTGTTTACTCGTTGTCCTGGGTGTAAGTGGTTGATGCACTGCTTTTGATAAATTGTCAGGATGTTTGCTTTTGAGATTCCCTTCGCAAAGTGCTGTTTGATTTGAGTTTTTCATTGGATGTTGATTTGTTTGGTTGCCTCAGGGACTGGTCTAGCTAGAGCTGTTCTATACTTACAGTGACAAATTTGTTCGAAATTTTGAATCAGTTTGAATGTTGACTAAAGGACCCACCGCCCAGAGTGATCTCAATAAACCCCTTTCCATGGATAAGGCCAAGCTTCGTCGATTTGTTCAAATAAGTCATGCATCAAAATGTCGAACAACATGTCCATGCTCATTTGCGTTGAACGCGTACCGCACCCCATCCTTTTCTCGACAAAACCGAACCATCGTTTCATCCAATAAATACTAGAAGATTATATTGTGATCAAGTATCCTGCTCTGTTTTCTTCTGGTATACTGTACTGTACCAAAAACATGAAGTACCTTTCAAACTACAACATCCCTACGAACCAACCGATGGTTAGAGGTACTCAATTTCGGACACACACAGCCATGCACACCCTGATGTATAACAAACAACAGAATTCCTTCGAATTCATCACTCTATCAGGGGCATATTGACGCCTCCGAATGTAGTACATCATAGGAGGACACATTCATTCAGGACCATTGCGTCCTCTGTGCACAGTCGACTGTCGGTCGTGTTAAATACACTACAAGAGAACAAATATATCTAACACCAGCATACTATGACAAAAATAATGACTCTCTATTATAGACTTACCAGTATCCTTAATCCAGTAGTTAATTGATTTTGGTGAGGCCTCTACGTGACATTCGATCTGAACATCAGTGCCAAGCGGTGCCCCAACTAATTGATTTGGTACTTGGATGACAGGATGAACTGCAAAACCATAAATCAAAAACTCTTTACTGCATTGCATGTATAGGAATGTGTGTGCGTGTGCACATAGTCAAATATAAAATAAAGTTAGATACATAGAGATAGAGTCTGCTAAAGGATACAAAAAGATTGAAATTCAATGCAGTTTTCGAAGAAGGAAGCCGCTGGCCGGGGTGCCCCCAAATACCGACGAGCGACGACTCGGTTACAGGGGTAAAATACAGTAGTAGAAGCTGAAGCATCGACAAGGTAAGGACATTTGACCAGATGTCTAGTCCTATAGTATAGTTGGTCTCACCGCATCATCGTTCCTTCCATTGAAACATCGGTCCTCCAGTGTAGCTGATGTTTGGGTGTTGCTACGGCTTCGCCACATGTACGTTCATGCATTCATTTTGTGGTGTCCATCAGGGGTCAGGTGTGCCTGCCTGCATGAACGCATGGGGGTAAATTCGTGCGATATGGCGAGAAGGATGTTTCTGAAGTTTCCTCAATGACTATGTACAGCCTGTTCGTATGGTTTTTGTAAGGAACCTGTTCTATTTGCCGAAATTCCATTGGAGTACTTAAAAAAGGGCACCAGGGGTGGATCGATGATGAAGTGTTTGGGGCCCCCATTCCATAAAATGAGTTTGTTTTTGTTTTTAATCTGGCCCAATGTCGTAAATTGATGTTTATTTTGAATTTGTCTATTGATTTGTGATCCTTGAGGTTGGTTGTTCTACTCGAAAATTTGGTACGTACTAAGCCACGCCCATTCCAAGGTAGGCGCTGTCCAAACATTCAATTTTGCATTAAGAACATCACCTTTTTAAATATCTTTATTAGAGCACACTTGCTTATTTCTATTTCTGCGTTCAGAGAGAACGGGAAATTTCGGGGATTAATCTAGCTTAAGTCAAAGCGCGAATATAATTGAAATCATATTGAACGTCCACAATGGCATTAATGAAGCTTGTGACAAAATTTAAGTGGATTTTCGTCGAATACCTTAAGCCCGCTTAATCCTATCGTAGTCAAGCATATTTTTCTGTTGTAAATCGTTGCCTAATCTAACTGTCAAAACACATGTCGTTTGAAATATCTACGCTTAAAATCTACACAGTAAATATATTAATGACAAGCGTTTGTCACTTTGACGTTTGACATAGTGAAATTTTTTTCCACGTATATGCCTTAAGGAATATTTTTTGTGACCTTACGCAGTTTGAGAAAAAAAATGAATCCTGCATTTTGCACTTCTTTCTAAGACTAATATTACACGTGCCATTTTTCGTGGTAAATTTTGATGTGGAGTATAATAGAACTTTTTGGGGAGTATCGGGAGTACAGAACGAAAATTTATAAATTTATTTCTAGCTAAGCGTTTTTCAAATGGAACGGTTTCGATGTTGGAAGCCTGTGGCGGCCATGTTGCTTTGGTAGAGTTTCTCTAATCTGGTGTTTTTTATTCAGTCACTGACTTAATCAAAATAAGTGTTTGTCAGTGAAAACGATTTCCAGAAGTAAAAGAAAGTAAAATTTGCAATTTACTATGTAGAGAAATGTCAGGGCAAATTAAAAATAGATCAATTCGAATTATTTAAAAATTGCAGTACAATTTGTCGATGGAGAGTACCGGAGCACAATACTCCTATTGCAGTACTTTCGGGAGCGCTGCATAATTTTTGCTGTCAAATTTGCATTAAATTTGAAGTGAATTAAATTAATTAAGGTTGAAATTACACTTTGCTACAAGAGTTAGATATTTTAGGTTTAAAAAAAAATACGAATGTGAAAGGAGGAGTAAGGGAGTACGGAGATGTTGAAAGTAGTACAATACTCCTATGGGAGTACTTTCGGCAGCACTGTGCTGACATCACAAAAATTCGCTCTTCTTTTGTCACTCGTGTGCTCCTCGTTAGAGTACGCTGCGACAGCCATTGTGACCAGACGATTAACAAGCGATCTCACGTAGTGACACATTTAGTGCAAGTGCTTATGTCATAATGACGTCAAAATTAGCCACGAAAAATGGCACGTGTAGTCTTAGTTTGCTTCACTAAAGGATCCGTGATACGCAGAATCCTTACCAAATCCATTTTCTGTAAGCCATATGGAAAAGGTCCAGTTTCTCATTTTTCCAGTATTCGAAATCGAGTGACAAACTGAATTTATTGGCTTTATCTTTTCGCGTTCAAAGAACGGAACTTGACCATGTCAAGCAATGTTTGAAGTGCATTTGAGCCCTAGCTGTCATATGACTGTAAAAATACCGTATTTATGGTACTTCTTAAGTCTTCTCCACTTTGTTACAGTCAACTTCCATTTTCTCTGCGAGCTTAAGCTTTTGTGATCAGCAATCAAATGGTCAGCTGTCAAAATGAACCGTGCTCAGATTTCTACTCACTGATTGACTGATCTGTCAATTTATTCAGAGCTCATAGAGTGCACTCCGATCATGCTCTGATGGAAAAAAAGAAACACAAACTCAGAGTTCTGATTATAGGCTGAGCTAAAAATTAAAAGCCAACTTTTTCTGACAGTTCAGTTACTGCTCTGAACGAAAAAAGAAAAACTTCTTAAATGGTGATCATTGCGCAACAGAACAATCTATTTTAGAAATAATAAGGTGAACGGTCAGGTTTTGTGGATACTTACCTACTGAACTAATTGAACGAACTTGGCTTGTGACGAGCCCTCGAAGGAATCGAAGAAGTTGCGAAACATGCATCAGCCTCAAACGTCAGAAGGAAAGTACAGGTTGATCGAAATTCTACAGCGGCTCAAGAGCGCAAAAGTGCTCACAAGTGGAAAAAATGTAGGCAATCTGAAGTGACGCTAAAAATATGCCAGGCCAACACTCAATTGACGATGGCGACTTCAGTTTTTTCATCAGAAGAAGATTCACTACTAGCGGAAGACACCTGCGTAGCATGCCTTGAAGTCTTGGAGACTAGTCTGTTTTTTTTTTTGCATTGGAGGCCCGTTACTGATGCAACTCATTCACGCTTGATATTCGTCAAAAGCGGTTTGGCAGTACTTACAAACATCCATCTGCTTGCCAAATCCGCCCCTGTGCAAGTGGGAACGTCAAAGGCATCCGCAGACTCATTTGCAATACTGCTTAACGAAGTGGTGCTCTATAGCCGGGCCGGCCCACATTCCCATCCGACAAATAGTCCCATGTCCATTGAAAACAAATTCGCAGGAGGCGACACACGCAGCATCCTCATTGTGTAGCGACAAGATATCCAAAAGATGATGTTGTTTGCTGGAAGTGCCTTTTTGACCGTGTGTCCTATCTCTGTGTACACCTTTTTCCACCTTCACCTCAAACCATACTGTATATGCTGTGGAAAACCTTCGGTGAAGGATAATAAAACGTTGGGATTGGAACATTTAATGAGTCCTTTTCTATTAGAGAATCGACTGTGTCTGGTCGGTTGCTTAGTAAGTTTCACAGTTCAGTCCAACTGACCACTATCGTCGCACTGTCGGTTCCGAGTCCATCCCCAATCCACCGGACTCTGGCCTGACACATACAATGTACCATTAATGAAGAGGACTCTTGCTCTGGGTCGGTGGTGTGCGGTCAGATGATGGGTTTATTGAAAATGTCGCCTTTCGCCGCCCGAAAAATACCATTTAGAGAGAGGGAGGAAGGTCCGTCCACAGATGTTAACCGGACGTGGATACATTTGCGTGTGCACAAAGTTAGATGTGAAGTGTCCAGTTAACTGGTGAATAGGCGCAGTTTTCTCCAACAAGGAGGTGAAATGTGTTAAAAATTTCAACGCACTGGAAAGGCCCCACCGTCCAGAGGTCTCTGGCGATAATTTTAGAGTGCGGACAGGACCGCACCTTTATCGGATTTCTGCGTCTACATTGTTTCGGTCTAAGGCGGCTGTGTTGTCGATCTGTTCGCTTCTGAATTTGATTATAAACAACAGAGTAAAGTACAACCTTGACAACGGGTGTATGGCGTTTGGAAAGTTTTCCCAGGGGTGGTATAGCGTAAATTGATATGAAGGAAAATGCCCACCAAGGTAACTGGATGCAGGTGATGCTTGTGATAAAGAAGACCTATTGATGGAGTTTTGACAGTTCCTAAGTAGATTCTCGAACTACAGGCGGTCGGAGCTAAATGGTCGCACAAATGATGGGAGATGTGATCCTGGTTGAATAGGTTTGGTAATCTGAATTCATTCAGAGGGATAATTACGAAGTGCAATTTTCGGAGATGGGAAATCAGACAGAGGAGCTCTTGATACGTAGTTGCCTGAAAGGTGCACAAGCAGCACAGAGAGTGTTGTTCAAATGATTGCGGTCGGCTATCCGTAAAGATATTGCATAGACAAGTATAACAAGAAATGTGAACTGAACCTGGCAATTACCAAGGGAGTCAAAATCTTCTAATGTTAATGGAAGAGGGACAAGGGTGCTCTACAGAAATGTATACAGATCATCATAGACTTTGAGACACACGGAACCGTGATCACCAGCTCTTTACGTCACAGGTGGAAGGTTTGACGATTTCTAAACAAAAGTCGGTGTTTTATTCCTGTAGTTCCTACTTGGGTTTTTGTTAATGTAAGAACAATCATGAAAATGAGACAATTAATTTCAAGTAAAGCATAATAAAGGACGAAACACGTAGCGACGCTTCTGTAACGCTAGTTTTAGAAGAGAGGAAGAGCGTAACGAATATTGAAACACAACAAACCTTGTCGTTTGAAGACCGGAATTAATCAACGCGTTTCACTTTTCGTTACACTTCTAGTTCTTAGGCGGTATACAAAAATTCACTTCAAAACGTCGGTCAGTTTGAGAAGAGATGAAGAGCGTTACGAATAGTGTAACCGGTGATGCCGTTTCATAATTTCGTTGGGGAGTATAATATAAGGTTTTGGGGAGCAGGTACCGGGGAGTAGAAAACGAATATTTATAATTTTATTCTTAGCTAAGCGTTTTTCAAATGGGTTTCGATTTCCAGTATCCGCAAGAGTTTGTTCGAAGCGAATGTAACAAAATCGAACACGAAAACAATTTTAATGAAGCATCCAGAAAGTAAAATTTATTTTGCAATTTACTAGGAAGAAACGTGTTAAGTACAAATAGATCAATCCGAAATAATAAACTAGAAAGAGGGAAATTGCCTTTTTAATGACAGTTTGGAAGATAGAAGTGCTGCCAAAGATAGGAGATAGGAGATATTGACGGGCCATCACAAAAGTATGCAAAATGAATCGAAGACTAAAGTAGGTTAAGTTAGTTCAGTTGTAAAAAATATCTTGAAAGACTTGCTTTCCGCAGACGGATTGTGATGTTTGGCAATATTCGAACCTTAGTCGGAAGTAGAAAGACTTAACTTGATGTACGCAACAGAAACCACAGGACTGCAGTCTGAGAGATATAGTGCCTCGCAACTGATTACATCTGGTACTGCAAAGCATTTTCTAAAATAAGTAAAAACACAAAACCCAGGGATAGCTTCTACAAGCTGTACAAGCTGTACATATGTGGCTGATGGGTGTAGATCTGTTGGTTCTTGTTTTTTTCTGCCAGGAAACTTACGTACCGCTGAATGCTACTGGAAATAAAGTCACGATGAAATTGAAATGTTGTTTAATCCTAACAGGGAAGTTGAGGAGTTTGTTGAGTTTTATTCCTTATACTCTCAATAGGTCATGAAAGGCTTACAGCCAGAATCGGTTAGGTTAGAACCGGTTGGTCTTATTCAGCTAGATACCAACACCTAAGCTGAGACAATGTTGGGGTATATCTGGGATATCAAGTTTGGCTGTGAAGGGAACTTATCGAACGCAGTCTAGTTCTGCCTAATAAATGGTGCAATTTGTCAAACCGTCCCAGTAGTCTCTAAGGTTGTTCAAATCTAGCTGCTTTGAAGTAGAATGATAAAAATCAGGCGAAGATTAACACGGCTTCCGTGGATAAATTTTAAGCACTGGACTGTGCTTTATTTAGAGTCAGTGTAGGCTTTGCTTAAGACAGGTCACCTTATACCAAGGATCGGTATGCTTACAACTGGGCACATCCAGGAAACCGCATATTTAGTTAAAGTTGCAGTTTTGTTCCTTCAGGCTTAAGAGGCTATAATCGCTTTCTATGCTTATATTTAATTTATAATCAAGCTTATGGTCTAGAGTGACGCTTGACTATTTGGCATAAAAATGCTTGGAGGATAAGAATGCTTGCTCACCAATTGACAAACCGTTGGGACGGAAACTTCACAAACCTGCAAAAACGTATTTGGCCGCTCTTATAACTCCTACTCCCTAGGTCTCGCAATGCTTAGATATAACCCCGATTTACGCCAAGACCGCAGACACCCCTGGTACAAGCCACAAGTTCAATGCAAACATTCCAACTAACCAAGTTTCATCTTCATACGAGAACCCCCACAATCTGCACTTCCTTGGTTAACATAATTCCTTAAGAGAGGACATGTCGCATCTCTCCGAGTCCATAGTCAGTTCCAAATATTATATACCTATCCAAGAAACATCGCAACTCCATAGAACATTTTACGAAACTCAATTAACTCCTAACCACACTTGACTAGAGCTCTTTTGATGCATTTACCGCATGCATGCACCCTTTCTTTATATTCACCCTGCCCCGCACCAGCCAGTGCATCCTTGTTAATGATTTCCGCAAATAAAATTTCCTGTGCACAACATAAATTAATTCCGTCGTGCACATCCTGAAGAGTTATTTGCATCATTTCGGTTTCTTTCCCTCGCAAATGTATGCAGTGTTTGTGCATACATGCTTGTCAAGGAGTGTCCTTTGTAAATGCGATAAAAAAACCTCATAATGGTTTAAACATCTTGTAATTAATCAGACTTAAAAACAGTGCATATCCTTGAGGTGGCGTGGTCGTATTCGTATTTATGCGCAGGTGGTATTCAAAAGATTCAGTTGGTGGGGGTTGGTGATGTTTACCTCGAGGCGATGATGTGTTAATGTGAGTCCATTAAAATGAAACCGCCTGCATTTGAATTTCAATCTCGGGGAACTAATTAGATTCCTTTATTTTCGGAACGGCAGTGTATCTCTGTTCAAATGGATGACAAATGGAATTCACAACCGAAAACTTACAGTGTATGCTGAGCGAGATCCTTTTCGAAACCGATGGTGGTACTCCGTTTGATGCAATGCAGAGATACGAACCCATTTCGCTACGTGAGATTTTGGTCAGCTTTAGCACTTCGCCTCGAAATGATGCAACTAAGGGTGGTGAGGTCGAAAAAAAAAGAAAAATTGGACGTGCGGGTTAGATGTGTGTGTGTTTTTTTTTTTGTTTCATATGAAAGTGAGTTTAAATTAGGTGCTTTACTCACCTAGTGTTTTCGTACCCATATTGTCCTTTAGAACAATTTCGTTGCCATCTTCACGTCGCCATGTCACAATGGGTTCCGGGTAGCCTCGAGCACTGCAAGTGGAAGGAGTGTTTCAAATTATACAGTCAGGCTTGTTTTTTATGTATAGGGATGTCAGGACTTTGGGTAGGTACGGGTGTAAATCTAAACAAAACCTATTACTGCAGAAACCTTTGATAATCCCAATGATGTTTTCAATAAGACAGTCCTTCTGGAGGCAGTTCTAGAGAGTGACAATTTGCGAACATCTGGCAGTTTGTTCAATAAGTTCGACAGTCTGGCAAAAAACCCTCCCTAAAAGGTCCCGTAAACGGGCTGTAAGTGGAAAACATGATTTCTCGATAAGGGCGCACAGAGGCTTCGCAGATCTTCGCTTACAGGAAAATACCTTAATATTTCTGGGAAGGCTATGTGATATCGACTGGATACCCAAATTTGCTGCAAGGCAAAGTGGTATTCAAATTGTGGGCCTTGATGCGGATGGTTAAACACTCTACATGCCATGAACAGCATCTATACCCCCAATACAGGAGTGTCCTGTACCATCCTGACAGGCAGACTACTGGACTTGTTATTTTAAGAGTTGTGATCTTAAGGCCTTAGCTTAACCTTAAGATAGGTGTAGGCACTAAACCTAGGGTCTTAGACCTTTCTATAGACAAAGCTGATACAGTCCTTAAAACTATTGTGCGTACGGGTTCTTCAATCCGAATGGGTGGTGATTTTATTCAGGTTTTGATGATGACATATATTGGACAGAGTGATTTAAAAAGCTTGACCTAGGTTAAGATACCGGACTGTATAAATGCCACTTTGTAGCCACACAAAGCGATGAGTTATACTTATGTTTCCTTGTCCAGAAACATATTAAGGAGACTCTATATAAGTCGCTCATCATCCCAGTCCTATCATATGGCCCAGAGGTACAGAACTTAAATAAAGGCGGATAAAAATTGAAAATCTCCTCTGTTCATTCGAACACAAAATCGTTCAAGTGATTTTCTGTCCCGCTTGAGTTGACGGACTTCGCAGGTAGATATCTAACAGAAAACTCTACGAGTACAGCGACATCAACCTGATCTGAAAAGTACGCATCAGTCATTTAAGACGGCAAGAATATGTAGAGCTCCGACTCGACGAGTCTTCGATTCCAGCCATGCAGTAGAGGAAGACGTCGACTTAGGAATTCACCAGCTTTAGAGCGCACAATTGGGGATAGTTGACCAAAGATAAAGAATTAGTTGAGTCCCGGTCCAACACAGACCGCAGCGCCATCTAAGTACTCTGTTAGGTTGGTCATTCTTAGGGACTACATGACTAAACTTCAGATTCAAAAGATTTGCCACTTTCTAAGACCAATTAAACGCTGGAAGAAAGGCGTACCCGTAAATGTAGTGCTTGTAGTGTCCAGAATGAATTTTCAAATTATTTTGCAAGCCCCATGAATCCCTATCAAAGCAGGTGGATAAGTTTAAAGATGCTCGAGGTCTTATTCATACGAGCGGTCTGAGCCAAAGCTGTGCCAATTTTGAGACAACTATTTATAAGTCATTTTTTTACAAAAAGAACAAACCCTATGTGGTATCTATTCGATATGATCATACACTTTACAAGATTTTTGAGTATACGAGGACAAGCGTAGTAGGAGGTTCTGTTTTTTGATCTGTTATTATTTTTGACTGGGATATATTAGTAACTGTGCCTTGAGGTTTCTACATGATTGGAGGTAGGCTTCGCATTATACCGATATCTTTACATAGACATATATGAAAGATTTTAGAGATTTTTTTTTAAATGTTTTTATATTGGACAATGTGTGGGTGTGCAAATGAAGGGTGAGTTTCTGATTGTGGAATTATTTTAAGGTGCACATTCAATATGGTTGAAAAAAAAAGAAGAAGTTGGAAATATTTTCTAAAAAGAAGTTGTAACTTCATTTTACATAAATATATCAATTTTTAAGAAATAATTAAGAAACTATTCGATTTTTTTTAACAAAAACTTAGAATGGAGTCTTATTTAGAATACTTATTTAATCTTTAATATGTGATTGGATCAAAATCGTTGGAGCGGTTTTGGCAGACAAAACGGTAGTAACAAATTTTGCAATGTTTAGTTTGAAAAAGGTACTATCGGTTAACTATTTGGGTGAAAAATGAGTATTTGATGCTGCTTGAAGTGTAAGCATTACTAGGTTTTTAAAGTTTTATCCAAATCGAAAATGGGACTTTCGAGATATGAGCAGTTTTTCAAATAAGCGTTTTCGGGGATTCGAATTGAAAATTAAGGACGCAATCATTTTGAAAACATCAATTTTACTCAAAGCATGCATTTTAGTCAAAATCATTATTGCCGTTTTCCGGTGAACTAAAGAAAACCAAATTAAAAAAAAAAAACCTTTTTTTCAAAACTATTGTACGAAAATATAGACGAAAATTCTTTTTAGTTTGAAATGGAGATGCGTCCAAATTTCAAAAGTACCGTTATTCGATTTTTTAGCCAAAAACTGGGTACGCAATCTCGCACTTTATTCGCAATCCACATAAAACAATTGCGATCCACAAGCCCGCGAATGAAAAATTCGTTCGAACTTAACCAACAACAATGAAACTGATTCGCAGGTACCTGGTACTTAAAAAAAATTGCATGTGAATGAAATGTCAGAATATTCGCTTGTTCGCAGTTCGCAATTCGCTCTCATGTTAATAGTCCTTTAGTCCAGCAACCAAGCGTTTTGTGTGAGCTGTTATTTTACGAAGGGTAAGGACCGACAATTTTATGTCGAGTCCGAAGGGCTGTATTGAGAAGCTTCTACACTCGAATGTTTGCCAGACGTTCGCAAAAGGGGATTTCTGTTCTTCCGAGGATGGAACTTGAGACCCGCTTCCCGCATGTAATTAAAAAATACCGGCCATGTGGGAGTGTAACTCGCGCATTGAAGGTTCCGTACTTCTTTAGAGTTGGATATGCGAAGACTTTTTACAGATGAGGTAAACTACATGAATGAAAGCGTAAGAGTAGAGAACACGCTTTTATTGGAAAAGTTCCAATGGAAGGAAAACGATTTAGCGAGCACGGCTTAATGAATGTAGAATTAGACAATGGAGATGACCGAGAGCAGTGTGGTTGTGGAGTGTGGACTGTGGAAGTGTGGACATGGACATGGAGTGTGGGTGTGTGGCACTGTGGCCTGTGAGTTTTGTAAATAAAATTCGTTTCTTTTTATTCTTTTTGTATGACCTTTATTTTATAGAAATAGTTGAAGAATGACCAAAGACTAACGACTTGACTCGACTCCCGATATTTATAGCTTTAGGGATGTTGTTTTTATCATCTCAATAAGATAATCGATGGAGGACAAAGAAATGCTAAATGAGCAAAAGACGATCGTTTATTTTCGATCGAGCACAAAGTATGCCATGAAGCATCTTTTTATTTTAAAGAGCAAACGTTTCTACAATGTGAAACTAAAGGGGGTTGGCAGGAAAGACGTGATATCTCTGTCAGAGATATAACTTGTGACTGTGGCGTGTGCATGCATGAATGAGTATGAGTAGAGTTCAGTATTCATCTAAAATTCCAATTGGAATCGATTAAGAGAACACCCCAATAACGAATGAAAAATGGTTAAAAGGAACGTATTTAATATAGTGATTGGCAATTTTTTTTTTAAATGTCTTTTAAAATATTAACTTTTCTGCAAAAAATTCTTCGGCACATATATATCTACGAGCATGATCTACAAAAAAGGTATTCGTCCATTTTTCTGTAAATCAAGAATTAAACAGCTTTTTGTGCGAATGAAAATATTTTTTTCACCAAATCACTGGTTACTATAAGACCAGTCGATGTATCGCTACCATTTGCCGTTTAACTAGAGGTTATATCGGATGTTGTGTGCAAATTTCAGCCTTCTACGTCAATTAGTTTCTGAAATAGACCTGTGTACTAAATTGGTCTAGCGGTCGGACAGACGGACTAAAGCGAAACTAAAAAGGTTCCGGTTTTTTCCCTCTCGGTACGGAACCTTAACAACCAGGTGGCAATAAGCAATCAAATTTTTCAAAAGCCAACTATTTGCATGAAAGGTTAAAGACAAAGTAACCAACTTATTGATTTTCGCCACACAAATGTGAAGGCGTTCGCAATATTTTCAAACACACAACATCCCAAAAATCAGTCTTCTATACCGGACCCATCAGTCTCACTTCCAAGTAAAGCTGCCCGAAACCATCTTACTGTGCACTGCCATCTAATCTTATAAGTGCTTACGTCTGACTGTTCTATGATTGCCCATAACACACCCGTTTCGCTATAAAAACATAACAAAACAGACATCAAAACACTAATCCGGCGCGAATATTACTGTCTTTCGTCAATAAAAATATGCTTCCTTGCTCTTCTACGAGAAGACGACAAGGAATATATATTTTTTTTATATCCTGCCAAGGGTTAAGTTATAAAACTGGTGTGCGTACAGCTACATCGGGAAGTTGTTAAATGACTGTGGACGAGGGGTAATGGTCAGTCACATAAATCAGTTGGCCTAAAAATAGAAATAGAAAAGAATGGAATGCCTGTAATGCGATCTGGGTGTTAAACAAGTGCGGATGGATCTGCCACTTGACTTTGGTCAGTGTGGTGGAAAATTTTATTTATGAACGGTTACGAGTTTCAAAATAGCTGCGCCATTAAATTTGGCGCGCCAATTAAATACTCATTTGTGGTTGTGGTTTTGCCCCTTATTCGCCCCATCAACGTTGGCGGGTGGCGGTTTTGATGGTTCGCCAAATCGAAACAATTAATTTCGAAATTTATTTCAATAGTTATAGGGTCGAAGGATTGAGATTATTTGTGAGTGGGGGATAGAAGTTATCAAAAGTTCGCATTGTGGTACATACCGACAGGTTAATTTGACAGAACTACCCTCTGGAACAATAACGTCTGACGATGTATCTTCGGCTACGAAATCGGGCGGAATGACCACGTCCAAGTATCCAATCTGGAAAAAAAAGAAAGAAAATTGTACTCCAAGGGTAAACGTATTACTCATACGGCACAAACACTCATACGTCTGATGAATGCATGCATATGCCTGCATGTCGGGGGAGGGATGGAAAGTGCACAACAAAAAATATATATACATGTGAAAGAAAAGTTTAGGCTACCTATATAATCGTTACGGTGGATTCCACTGGAGGTGTAGGGTATGTAGTATGTTACATACACTCGTAGAGTATGAAAGTACTTTATGGGGTCAATAAAGTGTATTTCATGCTTCCTTAATTTTTATTTCACTACGTCGGAATAATGGAATGGAAGTGACCATGAAGCTGGGCATATACTCGTAGATGGGGCTTAACTGTCTAGTGGTCGGGATTTCTTCTTGGATGTGCTCCGCTGTCTCGTTTGCTTTACGACAACAGCTGATGTTTATTAAACAGGTGGATGTAGTGTGCGAAGTTTATGTGTCACAAATTGATATTACAGCTCACACTGCAGTCGCCGGCATGTGTGTGCGGATCTATTACCTTATACGGTGTAATAGTTGAGGCTCCATTTTTAATGGCGAGAGCATACGGCGGATACGTTTTTACTGGAACTTGCACTCCTACTGAAGGCTTTAATAATTTAAGCGGATTGACGCTTGAGAGGGACTTTTCCCAAATATTGTCAATCGTTTTTTAACCACAGATTTATGTAGAAATAACTGCAAGCAACAGCCCTTAATGGCGGCCGTCCACAACTTCTTAACATTTTGTGGTTAAGAGTTGTTTATTTTGCTTGCATTTTAGTCGAACCATAGAAGCCCTTTTTTACTATCAGCCATGATCCATATAGATCATCGAAATACTTGCACTTACAACAACAGCACATGATCCTGCTATTCATCGAGATCACGAATCATGATCTGAAAATTTGTTGTACTAGGTGGCTTGTTTCATTTTTCAATGTTGGTGTGCCTGTAAACGATAGCCAAGCCACACAGTCACGTTGCCAGACTAAAATATTCAACACCCTTAATAACACAAAAAATCAAAAAGCATTTTTTTCACATCGAATAAATTTCCCGTCCTTTGAGATGATTTTGCTTTTTCATTCCATAAAAGTATGCCCAGACCAGCGAAATATCTAAGTAAATGTTTCAAAAACATTTATTTAACAAAAAAACTGTTTATGAAATGTTTCGCAGTTCGTTAATAATTTGTTTCACAGGTGTTTTTTTGTTCTTTTAACATAAAGTACAAATGTCCAGAAAATATTGGAATAATAAAAAATCGAAACTAGCTACCTGCATACATTTAAATTGTTTTCGAACCTAGTTATTGGGAAACACGTTTCGTTTTTATCACCGAAAAATCCAATTCTAACTTCATTTTGTTCTTCTTGAATTTCGTGCTTAGACCGCTGTCATTTACTTTGTCTAAGAATTCCAATCGGAGCGGACCAGAGGTGCGAACTGCTTTAAGATTCCTATTACATTTTGAACTGACTGTAGGTAAACTCATTTCCTTTTAGAAAAAAAAAAAAAACACATCATATTACGGAAGCCGTGTTGTTGTTTTCGAGCCTCTGGTCGTGAATTTCCAACAGTAAAAAGTATTTCATAAACGTTTAATAAATACTTAATCGGCGTATACACCGGCAAAAACAGAAATGTTTGACAAATGTTTATGAAATGTTTCTGAAGCAAATCGAGAACATTTCATAAATGTTTAAAAAAATCATTCGTTCGCATGAATACACCGAAATACAGCAGCAAAATATTGTTTATTTGTTGCATATTTGAACATAGAATTTTAATACCTTTTTTTTAAAAACAATATCCAAAAATAAAATTTTTTAATTTGATTTGAACACTCCCGACAAGCAAATGAAATCTAATGTCAATTGACATCATATTGTGACGTCACGTTGTACAGAATGTTTGCAATATGGCTGGTGGCAATATGAAGTTTGTCATTTTCATACATTATCTGTCGTATTTTGAAAGCAACTGTTGCCACAACTCCAAAATGAAATTTTTCTATGATCCGTATTGTTTTATTTTCGTGATCTGATTCGGATCAGATCACGCTGATAATAAAATACGGCTAGTGTGCAATGTTCTTTACTACGCAATTTTAAAAAGTACCCTCACCTTGAAATCTACTTCCCTCTCTCGATGAGGATCCTCCCGATAAGCTTAGCTTTGCAAAATGAACCAGCCTTCGCTCAAACACAACATCACAAGTGAGGTGCCTAGGATTTCCCTTCCAACCAAGCTCGGAGCCACTTAATGCCCAAACTCTCCCAGCTCTCCCAACTTACAATGGCAGACAATAACTCCAACAAATTTTGGATGTTGAAAAATTGTGTGCATTCCTGTTGCCGAGTCATCACTCCGCAGACATTCTCGCACCTCACAATGCCACAAGACTAATCGCACCATCCTGCCCGGACACGCAGACAAAAGTCCTGTCAAATGGACGAACAAATTTTACACCCTCCCACCTAGGAGCGTAGCCGTACATGCTCCGAGTCTGACTGACTTATGACAGTCCCCAGCCACATAACAATGCTCCCCAAAAAACATGCACAAAAAAAAAAAAGTCGACCACCCTCTACAATTTGTAGGACTCTGTTGCACAACACTTACCTGACTCTTCATCGGGTCGGTGTTCAGTTGACACATGTAACCGCCACGATCCTCCTCGGAGACGGCTTTAATATGCAAATTCCAGGTATTCTGGTCCAAGTGGGTTACACTGACGCGTGGATTGTGAGTTATGACGTGCTCGTGTATCGCCTGAATGGCTTTTGTGTCCGCCTTCAGCCAGCCGACCTGCAGAGCAAAATGTGAAACAGATGTACATACGGGGGAGTGCCACATGATTTACGGAATTATGCGAGGGCGGGTGAGAGTGCGTACGTCCGACTTTAAGTGCTTAAACGAAAGATTCAATTCCTTATCATCCTTTCGTGAATAAAGGAGACGAGTCCTTCACTCTAGTACAGTAAATATAAATTTAACGTTCTCCCACTCTCACCCAGTTGCGACAATGGCGAATGTTTACAAAATATTAAAACAAAAATGCAAAAGTTTCGTTATAGAAAACACGAAAATGTCCTTACCCGATATCCACCCAAATGTCGGACATTGCACGTAAATGTCGCATCCCGTCCGACGGCAACAGATACATTCACTATTGCATCGACAAATTCCGGCTGAAATGCTGATAAATCTGTGAAAGAGAACAACAACAACAAATGCAGTGAGTGTGAGAGTGAAATGTTAGATAGAGAGAAGTCGGTCGGATATATATCTATAGCGATGGGATATGGGACTGTCGAGAGCGTTATTTGAACGGGAAGGATCTTTGTTTGTTATGGGATGAGATGGCGGATAGACGGAATGTTGTCAGACATTATCGGCGAGCTCATCTGTAGATGGACCAGAATTCTGGTTGTGCTTGGAAGAACTCGTGCCATGTTGAGAGATGTGATAATCTCCAGCTATCAACTGGGATTTCAGAGACTCCCGACGAGGTTCATGTTGTTGACCTTTTTTGTGCATATTCCTATGGAGCTGCTTGCCTCACAAGGAGATTTGCAGTTGTGACGAGAATGGTCGGGACAGTTGGTGGTAGTGGGAAGATGCTTTAAAATAATTAGGCAGGGCAACAATGGATGGAAAGCTATAGAGAGGGGTTGTTTTGAATTTGGCGTCAGGCCTTTTCAAGTGCTGTTGCTTTTGATATATGATTTTCCAAAAAAAGAAGCAAACTTGAGCTCTCCTCCACTTGACTTTAATTGGGGGGCGGTTCTCCTCAAGGATTTTTTTCGGTTGATTCACTCTTCTTTCATAATACGGAAGTGCGTGTTCAATTGCAGTTCATCTTTCGGCTACTGTCGCCTTTTCGAGATGTGTGATGCTCTGCTGTAAAAGTGCAATAAGTGATAAAGTTCAATAGCCTCGAAAAGGCTATAAATGTGGCAGGAGTTTTCCAAGCCTCGATTTGAAAAAAGGGGTAGAACGAACACAGCTTGCTGTTGATGCTGACTGCACTCGATTTGCCAAATCTTGGCAGATTCTTTGGTACTGTATAGTAATGCTTAAGCGGGGCTTATGATCTTTGCTACGGCCCAATGGTATTCGCCCCACTGTTTACAGCTGCCGTCATTTTTGTTAAGGACCACAAGCCATACGCATCTGAGGGAGATTAGGCAAGATGATTTGAGTTGTCTTCTGAGAGATAATTGAATTCCGAAGCTTTCTACTGAGAGGGCAGCACAAGCGCAACTCAAGCAATACACGATTCACTAACAGTATTGGCGAAAGAGCGCGCCCTTGTGGAATACCACAGTAGATTTAAAATTCCTCTGGCAATTTTTTCTCTATACAGAACGTGACACTTAAGGACTATAGACAGGAGCGAACTGGCAATAGGCGAATTGCGAACAAAATAATTTAATTGCATTTATGAATTGAAATTGTTGCACCACCAAAGCATTATATTTAATTAATTTTACATCTAATCTAAAAATTGCCTCTCAATTAATCTAAATAGCTTATTTTATAATTAAAGCAATTTTCCCGCGAATTGAAAATTCTTGTCGCGAACTGTCACACTTTATTCACAATCCACATAAAACAGTTGCGATCCACAAACAAACGACTTAGAAATTCGTTCGAAACTAACCTTCAACAATGAAACTGATTCGCGGGTACCTGAGACTAAAAAAAGTTTTCATGTGAATGTCAGAATCTACGGATATTCGCTTGTTCGCTATTAGTTTATAAAGTCTACCTCACCGTTGCACGGCATATGCATTTCATATTGACACTGTCGAATGTCCTTTCAAATTCAGTGAAAAGCAGGGGAAGATGTAAATTGACTATTGCGTTTAATTCAATTGCAAGATTTGTATACAATCTTCGTAGATACGATCATGTCTCAAGTTATTCTCGACAACTACTAGGATGCAGTCTTGACCAGTTCTTAAATTTTAGAGCTTGCGCCATGATCCATAAAATCATAAATAAAAAACAGCCTATTTACTTGCTTAATACAGTCCCTCCGTTCTCATGGTATCCGACCGAATACTTATAACGGGTGATTTTTTAGCTGGTTTGGTTTTGGCAACACTGGTTTTGACAGCTGACGTGTGTTTAGTACCTTGTGTCACTGTCAAACAGCTTCAGTTTGGTTTGCAATTTAACCATGGATCGTCTTACAAATGAACAACGCTTGCAAATTATTGAATTTTACTATCAAAATTCGTGCTCGGTTCGAAATGTTCATCGCGCGCTGCTTCCATTTTATGATCGGCATTCTCGACCTTCTGAGCAGTCTATTCGGAAGATTGTGACCAAATTTCGCACCAAATTTACTTTGTTGGACATTAAACCACCAACACGTTTACGTACTGTGCGTAGTGAAGAAAATATTGCGGCCGTATCAGCTAGTGTGACAGAAGACCGCGAAATGTCGTTTCGGCGCCGTTCCCAGCAGTTAGGCCTTTGTTACAGCACTACGTGGAAAATTTTGCGGAAGGATTTGGGCGTACAGCCTTTTAAGATACAGCTGGTGCAAGAACTAAAGCCAGCCGACCTACCACAACTCCGAATTTTTGGTGAATGGGCTCTTGGAAAGCTGGCCGAGGATCCGCTTTTTTATCGAAAAATTGTGTTCAGCGATGAGGCTCATTTTTGGTTGAATGGGTACGTAAATAAGCAAAATTGCCGCATTTGGAGTGAAGATCAGCAAGAAGCATTGCAACAGCTACCAATGCATCCCGAAAAAGCCACTGTTTGGTGCGGTTTATGGGCCGGCGGCATTATTGGGCCTTATTTCTTCAAAGATGATGCGAATCGCAGCGTTACTGTCAATGGTGAACGCTACCGAGCGATGATAACAAACTTTTTTTTGCCCCAAATGGAAGTTCTTGACTTGCATGATATGTGGTTTTAACAAGACGGTGCCACATGCCACACAGCACGCGAAACAATGGCGCAATTGCGAGGCGAGTTTGGTGAACAGTTAATTTCACGTTTCGGGCCGGTCAATTGGCCGCCTAGATCGTGCGATTTGACACCATTAGATTATTTTTTGTGGGGGTATGCCAAGGCTAATGTGCATAGGGACAAGCCCGCTTCGATTGACGCACTGGAAGCCAACATCCATGCATTCATTCGTGAGATACCGGCCGATATGTGTGAAAGAGTATGCCAAAATTGGACTCAGCGGATGGGCTATCTGAGACGCAGCCGCGGTCAACATTTGCATGAAATTATCTTTAAACATTAAATTGCAAGGTTCAAACTATCGATTCAAATAAATATTTCATTCATTTTTTCGAATTTTTTGTATTTTTTTTTTTAAAAAAGTTCTAAACCTCTTAAAAAATCACCCGTTATGCACGATAACACGCAGGCAATTTTTCATTCATCCCATTCGTCTTTATAATGAACTTCCCCTTAGTATAAGAACCAAGGTCGAGCACAGAAGTTTTTTGTCCTCAGTCTTTTCCCACCTTTGTACGCTTCAATGATGTTTTCCCCGCTTAAAGTAACGTAAGTCTAAAGTCATCACTTTCATTTTCAATTTCATTTTCATTTAACACTTTTCTTTTACTTTCTTTTGTTGTTCCACTAATTTAATTTATTCTATATTTTTCTTTCTCAATGTCATATGTTATATTATACTGTAAGTTCTACTTAAATTGTTCCGAGTAATTTTTGTAAACTGTGCACTCATAAAGAATGTATTTCTTATTGTACAGCAAATTTATATTTAAATAAATACAAATACAAATACAAAATGTAATCGATATTATTTGTTATACTATTTAAAAGTGATCATCACTGAGTTGAAATAATCGATATGGATGGACCTAAGGTTCGGAATGCTGGTTGTCGATCCTTTCTTCAGCTTTTATCTAAGAGCTTGGTAATCATTCCCTTCTTTTCATTGGTCAGGCAAATTCTCCCCGCCCCAAGTTTGCTGTACAAGTGGATGTAGTAGCTCCACTGATGTTGTTAGCACAGGTTATAAAATCTAGCCATTAAGTCCAACCGGGTTGCTGTTTTTTTAAATCTCAAGCTTTGGAAGGAAAATTTCGTACGCTTCAGAATTTTCCTTCCAAAGCTTCGATGCTAGACCTCGTTCGAAGAAAGTGGAGAACCTTACAAGTGTTTGACTTGGGTTGTTGACGGTGGTCAAGGTGTTTATTTAGTTACACTTGCCACGGCGCACTCTACAATGCCCACGAAGCTTACGTTCCCTTCTACTATAAAAGGATAGAATATGTAAATGGCGTAGCACCTTCATGTTCAGCTTTGCTGGGTGTCGGGGCATAGCCACCTTCTTCGGATTTGTAAGATACATATGAAATAATAAAAACAAAATTGGCTGCCATCACAACTCATCCCCGGACAACTCATCTCCAGCCAAGTTTCGCACCTAGGGGCATCTACATTTCAAAACTAAGACTGGGCACTTAGTTTCTCACTACTCACCCTTATTGTTCGAGTTGTAGTATATATTATTTAAAGTTGGAAATAAGTATTACCATATTACAAGACGTTTTGTCTCCGAAGTTAGTTAGGCTAATTGTTTTTGGAAACCCTTTTTTGTAAATGGAGTAGGTGCTACAAAAGCAGGTTATATTCACTTACGAATACGGACCAGTGTTGCCGAAAGTACTCCAATAGGAGTATTGTATTACTTTCAACACCTCCTTTCACATTCGTACTCCTATTCTTTATATAAAAATAATATAAAATATCTAACACTTGTGCCAACGAGTAACTTCAACCTTAATAAATTTAATTTGCTTGAAATTTAATGCAAATTTGGCAGCACTTCTATCTTCCAAATTGTCATTAAAAAGTGAATTTGCCTCTTTCTAGTTTATTATTTCGGATTGATCTATTTTTACTATGCCTTCACATTTTTCTACCTAGTAAATTACAAGATAAGTTTTACTTTCTGGATGCTTTATTAAAATTGTGGTATTTCTACCTTTTTGTAGAAATGTTGATGTCCGCAAAATCGTCCGTGCAAAATAGAAATAAAGCATCAAAATTGTGGAAATATCAGCAATCTGACGAAAAAACCTTCGAACTACATTGCAACACACTAAGTGTCCACGGAAAAAGGATTTCAATTTTATTCAAATTTCTAGTACCAAGAAATAATCATTATAATGTTAACAAACTGCGATTTTATACTGAAGGTTAATTTAATATGAATTTCTACCCGAATAGTACTAATTTTACTTTTAGAAGAAGCATTTTTTCATAAACAAATCGACAGAATTTGAGTTCGGTGAAAAGGGAAAAATCCCCACGCTTCGTGGGAACAGTAAAGAGAGAGGGCTAAAAACACTGACTGACAGTAGGGTATTTGGTAAGTTTCTATCAGCTGATGGATGTGTTCCAACAGTTTGAATTTAAAAAAAAAGGCAACAAATTCAAAGGGAAGAATTGATAAAGGGCAGAGATATGATCCATTTAGTTCATCGATTTCTACTATGTACAATAACCATGTAAACAACCCGTACTATTATATATCATCTAGCTAAAATAATAGAAATCCTAATAATATATTTATTCGATTTAATGAAATGTAAATAGTTACTAAATACGCCAGGCCATACCAAGAGTTTTCTTAACACGTCCCAATAACTGCCAATTATTTAAATTATTTGAATTTTGTCCAAGGTCACCACAGAATGAAGTGTCAGTCATCTGTCAGGTTGCCATGTGTAAGTGTATGCGTGCGTGTTTGTTTAAATAATTTAACATGGCATCGCATAATTTTGCACATAAACAAGGAAAACAACTTGGAGGCAAACTCTCTTAAGTGGGCGAAGCTGACGGTCTATTTAATACTTAGTTATTAGTTTATGCTGAATGTAAGAGTAGGAGTACAGAACACGCTTTAAGGATGAAATTACCGAAAGGATCAACAATATGTGTGAGTGGTGAGAATGAGTTGAGTATCCCATGGAAAAGTTCCAATGAAAGGAAAACGATTGAGAGAACACGGTTCAAATGAATGTAGAATCGCGGTTGCTGCCACATTGGTCATTTGTGACCAAATTTGGTCATTATTTTTTCTCTTGGTCACATGGTTCTTTTTTATTCAATTTGGTAATTTTTTTACGAAATGAAAAAAGACGTTTGACTTCAATTATTATGCAACCTAGAGCGTATTTCTTTTCGTCTGATTGTTCTGTGCTAACAAATATTTCGGACTTAAATCACATTGGTCATTGATAGCTACAGTTGGTCATTTTTATTTCCAACTTTGGACACAAACATTATTTTCAAGTGCCAACCGTGTGGAGTATTAGAAGATGGAGATGACCGAGAGCTCAAACACTAGTGTGGCTGTGGACTGTAGACTGCGGAGCCTGGTATCTGGATCCTGGATGCAGTGTGGTGCCGGTGTGTGAATGAGAATGAGTGGAGTTTAGTATTCAATATAGTTGTAATCGATTAAGAGAATACACCTGATCTACAAAAAAGTCATAGGTACATCCATTTTTTTGCAAATCAAGAAATACACAGCTTTTTGTGCGAATGAAAATTTTTTTTTCACCAAATCTGTTATTACTCTAAGACGATGTATCGCTACCATTGGTATTTGCCGTTTGACTAGAGGTTATGTCGAATGTTGTGTGCAAATTTCAGCCTCTACGTCAATTAGTTTCTGAGATAGACCTAGGTACTAAATTGGGCTAGTGGTCGGACAGACGGACTAAAGCGAAACTAATAAGGTCCGGTTTTTTCCCTCTGGGTACGTAACCTTAAAAAGGGCTTCATATTTTAAGCAATTTTTTTTATAAATCAAAACACACGATTTTATGCCGAATATAACTATTATTTATAATACTAATGGAACAATCGAGTACAAAAACGACTTTACCACGCCGAGTATTTAATGAGACTACTTCTTATATAAATGAAATGAAAGTACAAAGTTAAAGGGAGACAAAAAAAAGGGTGGGGACCTACTACCGGCAGTTCTCATTATTTTTTTTAAATTTACATTTTTTCAGTGTTGCCACAAAATTATATTTTAACGGAATCACTACTATAAAGGAGAGCAATAACTTAATAACGAATTCGATCACGAATACTGGTTGGTTGAAACCTGCGGTCAGTTTCAATTTAGTCAGCCTGACACTGTCTGTCTGCGCAGACCTTAATCTCCTCCATTCTAAGCAGAAACTGTCTCTCTTCAACAAAGTCCTTTCTCAAAACCACCGTCCACCACCCATTTGGTTATACTCAAATGCACACTTCAAGTGAACTTACAGTTCAGTGCCAAGAAAATGTAAGACAACCCCTCCCCTTTCAGCAGTAGATGCTTTTCACATAATCACATATCATTCGCGATAGAGATCCGAATCTCCAGGACCACTATTCCTCCTTCTCTACCTTCCTTTAAACGAATGCCATGTGTGTTTCTGATTGTAAATGTTATCTCACCATAAATTTAACCCAAGTAATACCACCCTGTCGTTTGCTCTGATTTAAAACGAATTACAAGTCCCGCGAGGCGGGAGCGAAAGACGAAAGAGAGCGAATGAGACAACCCCGAGCGAGTTTTTTCCTTCACGAGTATTTATAGCATCCATAATATTGGCGGCGATGTTGGTATAGAGTCCCAGATCCTTAACTCAAAGAAAATCAGGACACACCAGCTCCACTCCGAGCGATCATGTCCTCCTGAGAAGTGCACATTGTTGTACATGAATTTTATTACCCACCCAGAACGGAGTGTACCAGCAGTTCACTGACTCACGTGTGGATTAAGTTTTCGACAGGGGGTTTTATGCGCATAAGAAACATGGTGATAGCATCATCAGGAGAGTGGACCAACCAACACTCTTTTGCGGGCTGCAGAAAAACTTTTCCCCGAAAATGGGGTTAATAGATGTGTGCCTGGTTATCTTGCAATGCATAGTAAAGAATGCCAGGTACTGGTATCTTCAAAAATAGTTGAGTTCTCTACCGCCACCCTTCACCTTCACACAAACATCTGGCAATGGAGAATGTTGCAATGCAAATCCGAAGGATGTTCTGCAATCTTTACTCACTGCACGTAGTCATCACGTAGAGTCATTAATATTGTGCGCGCCAACTTATGTACTCAGAGCTCAGACACTTGTGTTGTACGCTGCTGAAAGTGAATGCCAGAGTGCCAGAGTGGCAGAGGGTTATGTTGGGGGTGGTGATGATGGTCGCTTGCCAGAATCTATAAAGGGTTATGAAGGTGTCGGGTGGCGATGGCATTTTTGCAACTACGATTAATCATATTTTTGCCAATTGGGTCGTTCCGTTTTTGGCCACCCCGACGACGGATGGATGATGGTCAAAGAGTGTAGTGTGGGTCTGCTGCACTTAAAATATATGAATTTTTCCAAGCCCACCCTCGTCATACCTGCACGCTCGCAGTATTGAGCTACTCTGCGGAGGCGAATGGATTCTTTTTGGCCGGAATAATGAAAATGTTCATGTCAGATGTCAGTTGTAATGAAGATCAGTGAACTCGGATCCAAATCGATGGCAATTCCTTCCGGCTCCAAGTGGGTATAGAACCTTTTTTCTTTTGAAGCAGTGTCGTGTTTGGATAAGTCCGAAACGAGATAGCAAGAAAGTGGGACAAGTTTTTTTTTTGTTTTTATTGCTATGACTGTGTTTGGCTTTGCAATTCAATTAAAATATATATCTAACTATCTCTTGGTACTAATAATTGTTTAAAGACTGTTTTTTATAAGTAAATTTGGCTTATACTTTTATAGCTTAAAGATTCTTGAAATTTATTTTAGCTGATTCTGTTTAAGTTTTCTAAAGGGATTTTCAATAAGCGTGGGTCGATGTTGGTAGCCTGTGGCGGCCATGTTGTTTTACACGTCCGAAGGATATAGAGCTTAATAATCCAAATGACTATTGGTCGGTGGAAACGTTTTACGGGAGCTGCGGTGGTCCTGCAAAGTCGACTCTCCAATGTTCGGTGGTCAAGTTCGAGACAGTCGGTTCGGAAAACAATTAGCCAGACCGGCCGAGAACATTGTCGCGGCCCATGAAAGTTTCCACGAGAGTCGTTAAAAACTGAGTGGATCTGTGCCACGGAGAGAAGCCGCGGTGGACATTTGTACGATGGTATATTCTCTACATTGTAGGCGCAATGGCTCAGTATGTTGGACTTGAGGGGTTATAGGTTTGATTCCCGAGAAAGCCCAAATCACATGTTAAGGTTTTTTTCCTCTGCGCCGCACCTCTCGCGAATGTCGGACAAACATCCGAGAGTATATCTGAAAGAGCTTCTCAATCAGCAGGACTCGGCATAAAACTGGATCCCTTCCATTCTTCCCTGAAATGAAAAGCTCACACAAAACGAATGGTTGCGAGAAGCTAGTCCTAGGATTTGGTTCAAACTTCGGATTTGTAGTTTGGAGGATAACAGTTCGGGGCCGTTTTTTTTTGCAAAGTAATCTCAATTTTAGGGGTAGGTACTTCCCATATAAAATTTTCGCACTAGTTTGATTTGTTCGAAAACGGCTCTAACTATTTCAACCAAACTTGATATTTTAGCTTAAGTAGGTGAGTTTACCATGACTGCGTACTCAGTTTTTGGCTAAAAAATCGAATAACGATCGTTTTGAGATTTTGACTTATCTCGATACGATTGTAAGAAAAATTCATGTCTAAGGTAATATTGTCATTTCTAACTTAATAGAAAACTTAGTTTTTGTGCATATTATAGTGCAATAGATTTTTGCAAAAAGACTTTTCTTTTAAAATTTGGTTTTCATTAGTTTACCTGAAAACGGCAACAACGATTTTGACAAAAAAATCCTTACTTCGATTAAGATTATGTTTTCAAAATTATTGCGTCCTTAATTTTTAATTCGAGTCACCGAAATTGCTAATTTTAGGAAGTGCTCATATCTCGAAAACCCCATATTTTCGATAAACCTTAAAAACCAATTAGTGCTCCCAATTCAAAGTGTCTAATAGTCAGCCTTCAGATAAATAATTAAGCAATAGTAGTTACTAAACATTGCAATATTTGTTACTATTTTGTCTGCCAAGTTGTACAAAAACTGCTCCTACGATATTGATCAAAATACATATTGAAGATAAGATGAGAGTTGTAAATACGATTCCATACCTAGTTTTTCTTAAAAAAAATCGAATAAATCCATTTTTAGCTATTTTTCAAAAATGGTTGCCCAAATCCCGATCTGTCTTCGTATATTTTTGTAAAATTCAACACCTTACTGGCAATAAAAATGCAATTACTCCTTTTTTTCAACCATCTTGAATGTGCACCTTAAAATAATTCCAACCACATGGAGCCTGACACAATCAGAAACTCCCACTTTATTTGCACTTTATTTTGTTATTCCTTAAATAGTGGCATTCATTGGCCATTCAAATAAAAAAAGAGTTTCGTTAATACCTCACAAATAGTTTGTTTTATCCCACTTCAACATCGGAAACGTCCTTATTGAAATATCCTTTATAAAGAATATTGAGTCAAACAAATTTACTGTGAAAACTAATCTGGCTGGGAGTGTCGACTGAACCGTTTTTTGAAATGCATTTACTTTTTCCAACCACGAGAATATATTTGGAAAATACAATCACTATTTATAAATCTGTAACTGCGTATTTTTGGTGATTTTATTATAACTTTGCTTACTACCTCGATATAAGTAAGCTAGGTCTGAATTCAAAGAAATGAACATTTTGAAATGAGGGCAACTTCAGTCCATTATTCGTCTGGAAAACGTGCCAATACTTCTTTACTTGTTCCTGTTTATTTTTTGTTTAACATTTCACTCGAAGAATCTATCAATAACCGATTTAAACAAACTAATTTTGTACCAATCGCAGGACTGAGGTTTTCGTGCAGATGCTCTAGTGTATATTTTTAAGAGGTATTTTAAATTAACCAATCTATTCATCAGTTAGTTTTACCTAATTACCTAAGAAAATTAAATAAACTCAACATAATTTAACAAATTCCATTCACAAAGTGCCTTCATTCACCTTTATCAATTCGCCCCTGTATCCCCCAGGAATTAATCTGAAGAAACTCTATAAAAAACAAGAACAAATAAACCGGCCAAACAATCGTAAAACAATGTTTCCTCAATACCAACCGGCTCCTCATGGAAATTAAAGAGAAAAACACAAGACAATTAGCGAAAGTTCAGAGAACTTATCTAATTATTTAAACCTGATAGAATTTAGTCCTTAACTTTTTGCTGGCTCTTTTTAACACTTTCCAACTCGCCCACTGGGTGAGCGCACTTAATTCGCAAAGTCGCCGTTGCCGCCACCAAAAACCACGTTTTTTTTCCTCTCGGTCTTCAATGATCCTTGTTTTTTATTTTTTCTTTCATTGGTCTCCCCGGAAGTGAATCCACCGCCAAAGACCAAAAGTCCTAATGGCCTCATGCCGAGACTCAGCAAATATTTTACTTTCTACGAAAAAGTAAAAAAAAATAAAAAAAAATAAAAAAATGTGTTTAAGGACTTTTGTAGGTTTTCACGGTGTACCTACTCGATGTGGTGCTAAGGAACTTTGCAGGATGCAATCCTACTATTAATTCGCATCAGTAGTGTAGTCGTAGGTATCACAAAAAAAAAAACACACACACAAAAAATGAGAAACAACAGGAAAACCGGACGAAAAAAGACCTTCCTTGGGGTGAAAATGTTTTATTGTCCTGAAATGAAGTAACCATACCGGGAGCCGGACTGAAACTGGCCCAGCCCAGAGTATAAGACGCTTTTCTGAGGAAAAATTGGCGATAAAACTTAGAAACTTTGTTTTCCCTACGTCTGCCGCGGAGAGGGGAAATAAGAAATAACTGCTTCCGCTCGAAAAACACGTCCTCTCTGATGAGGTTGATTTTCTGTTGCAATTTTCCATTGCCATGGCAATGATGGCGCACCTCTATTTCATTTTTCATATCGTATACGATGTACGCCGAAATAAAGTGCACAATTTAATTAACAGTATTAGTGGCGCCTTGCAAGCATTAAATTCGGTCTGTGAAGGACTTTCGCTGCTGGTCAAGCGAGAAGTGTTTTCGTCTTCAATTAAGTTAACACACTTTCGGGTAGAGGTCCTCTTGCTCGAAGACACATAATTGAATTGATGTCAGGTATGGGGTTAATTCGGTTTCAAGTTTGTTGGGTTGCGTTGAATGCTTTGTTTTGGTTTGTTCATTTACGAGAAGAAAAGTTGAGAGGAGTAGCAATGAAAATCCTTGTTAAGTTGTTTTGTCAGTGAAAGGATGCGTAACTAATTACCAATGAAATCTAAATCTGCACGCCAAAATTCCAAAATTCCGAAAATTAGCTAAGGCTTTTGACTTTTCTGCGGGACGAAAGGTGCACAATTTTTAGTCGTCAATATGTACAAGCAGTCTCGGCAGTGAAATAAATCAAATGTCGGCAAAATCTAACGGGAAATGAGCGCCTGATAGTCCTTCAGTGTTCGAGGCTCCGAGTGGCTAACATAAGATGCGATCACTTTCGTCTGCACCCACAATAAGACTCCTCAAGACCGCATTTAAGATTCTGGCCGCGATAATCGGTGAAGGCCTAAAGACGATCATCAGCAAGCTGATGGGTCATTATTAGGTAGAGAGGATGCTGTCTCCAATGAAGGGAAAATACTTACTTACTTACTTAGGTGGCGCTACAGTCTGGGGTGGACCTGGGCCTCAACCAATACGCCTCTCCAGTTAGCGCGATCTTTGGCTAAATGCCTCCAAATGTTCACTCCAAGTTGGTTGAGGTCCCCTTCCACTTGCGCGCGCCACCTTAGGCGAGGTCTTCCTCTACTGCGTTGTTCCTCCGGGTTGGAGTCGAAGACTCTTCGGGCCTAGCCATCTTAGTCGACTGATGCGCACTTTTCTGACCAGGTCGATGTCGCTGTACAGCTCGTAGAGTTCGCTGTTAAATCACCTCCTCCAAGGCCCGTCAACGCAAACGGGACCGAAAATCAATCGAAGAATTTTGCCTTTGATAACGTCCATGCTTCTGCGCCATAGAGTAGGACTGGGATGATGAGGGTCTTATATAGAGTCTCCTTAGTGGTTCTTGACAAGGCCTTACTTCTCAATTGCCATCTTAGGCCAAAGAAACAGCGGTAGGCAAGTATAACTCTTCGTTTTATTTCTGATGTGATGTCGTTGTCAGAATTTATAGCAGAGCCGAGGTAGACAAAGTCCCTAACTACCTCAAAATTATAGCTGTCTGTCGTGACGTTCTGTCCGATACGAAGGAAAAATATCCGAAAATAAAAACCAAGACTCATTTGTCCATAGTTCCATAGTCCTAAAAAATATGCCTTTATGCCGTAGGTGAATATTCTTTTTTTTTGCACGAACAAGTGGTAAATACCAACTCCTAAAAACTCACTATTCGTGCGTAGCACTGTAAAATAGATTCAAGAGAGTTAAATATTTTATTTATGTCGTCGATCTGCAATAGTCGGAGTACTTGGCTCCCCGTTAAGTTTCAGATTACACCTCGCCCAACCACACTGCCATTTTGTGTGCTTATAGTAAAACAGGACCACATTCTGAAAACATGTTGCTAAAACAAGGATAACCTACTGATGTGGCTCTCAGTCACTGCACTTCACTCTCCACTTAACATGCAACCAATTTTTAGCATAAAAAAAAGAATTCCGCGAGAATAAAAAAAAAACCTGTTGCACTAGAAAAGAGAAAAAACGAGACACATTCGACTCCACAGGCAACGAAAATCATAATTCCCATTTCCCAACTTTTAATTAACCAAATAAAGTTTCCCCTGTTCCGGTGAAAAATTTATGTGTGCACACGGAATTAAGGAATGAGCTTAAAAATGTATTAAAGGATTGCGCCGTATTTAGATTCGTGTTGCCAACAATACGTGTTGGGTAGCCAATTACTGGTAATTCTACGTAACAGTTTTTGTTTTGTTTTGTTTTTAATAACATCATTGTTATTTGATTTATTAATAAAGTCATTTGCGGTTTTATAATGGACGCACTACTTTGAACGGATTTCTGTTTTAACTGAGTGTGTACTGTGAATGATAATTTGGAATCAGCGTTGCCGAAATTATGTTTGTCAGTGCCAGCAGTGGCAGAAAAAGGTGTCACTTTTGGGCATTGAATGCCCCCAGCAAAAGTAGATAGAAAAAAAAAATCTTTTAGACTTTTTCAATTTACCAAAATTTAATTGCACTATTATAAAGAAAGCTTCAAGGTAGGTATAAAATAATATAAATTGATTTCATTGTAAGGAAAACGTTACAAAACTCCATTCTATCAATGTGGAAACGTGTCACATGAAAACTTTTTTTGTCACAGCGCCATCTGAATAAAAATGTGCCATAATGACATATCTAACACCTTGGCAACATTGTTTGAAATTAGATTGGAAACTTTTTGAAATTATTATAAATAGTCAGTCAGTGAAAATAAATGATGGCTCATATCGTGAAGCTATAACCTCTAAGTGGAGGTAGTGATTTATTAATTTAAATTCAACTAAGCTGTTGGACTTTACGGTTAAGTCAACTTTTTTAAGGTTGGAGGTGATTTGTGGAAGGGAAATTCTGTAAATATTATTCTAGTGAAACTGTATCGATGAATGGAATTTAAGTATTGCTTTTCCGGTCCTAAAGATAAAAGTGACCCTGTAAATTCCGCACAAACCATACAGAAGTATAAATTGCTCCTACCCTTATTTTTAGAATAATTAAATATAGAAAACCAAAATTCAAGCAACTAATATCTAGGAAAACAATTTCGAGTGCCTTAAACTAAGAACTAAGTTTATTTTTTCAGGCAATGGTAACAATTCGGACGCACTGAAATCCATGTGACATGTGTATGCATCTTTAATTTGTTTCCTTTTTATGAAACAATAAGTTAGCTCAATAAAGGTCAAAAATATTTCTTAAATTACGAAATGGAGGTTACTTGGGTCCCTCTTACTTTGTAATTAATCTTTTGTTATAAAGAAATTGTCAAATATGTGTAATTTCTTTTAAGAAGGCCAAAAAACTTGACTACTTAAAAAAAGAATTAAAAGCAATTATTATTAAACCGAGTATAGACAAAAACGTGGTCCTAAAGTCCCCCAATCGGTACTGTAAAGGTTAAAAGCGGATTTCAAACAGTTAAAAACCGTAGTACTAATTTTCCCATCGAACTACATCTTTTTTATTGACAGTAGACTATATTTGATTTACTGTGTGCAGAATTTCATTTTTATTGTTTTAACTATGAGTATAGCCCCCAACGTTTCTCTTACATTAGCCGGAAATATTTCCAAAAATCCAAGGCATTGTTACTGACGCAAGCAATCAATGATTCACCATAGTCTGTTCTATCAGCTCTTAAATTTGTCTTCGGGCGAGGAAGACATCAAAATTTCAACCACTTCATAAATTAAATCCATGTTTGAGCTTCTTTTTCTTTACTATTGCACTTTTACTTATTTCCTTCCTCCTCCGAACGGAGAATTGTCAAGATCATGAAATTGAGTTTTGATCCGAGTTGAAGTACTCATACTGGTCTCCGGAGTGCAGTTTGAATTCAATCGGATAAACTGAGTTTATGTTGGGGCTTAATGATTGAATATTATTGACTTGGGCCTAATTTTTGGAGTGAATAAGTGAAATAACCTCATATAATCTTCGATGTATTTCAAAAATTGGGAAAGTCCAATAGTACAGAAATCTGTACTCAGAAAAAAATTATAGTAAAATTAAAGCTGGGAAAAACGTTCTGTATTCAACTTGGCAAGCACAGCCAGCATCGTAAATGTTGACGGTAGCCAAGTTTTATGAACATAACATGCAATCCGATCAGGTCCACACAGTTTTGGCATGTATACATTTTTTTTTTATTATTTTTATAGTATAGGGACTAAGGGACTGTACAAATTCATTTTCGAGAATTTTACATTTTGTCTCATCGAATTTAGAAATTTTGTTTCAATGCCGATTTTAGTCATAGCCCTATTTAACATTCCAAACACGTGTCGCTGTTGCCAAAAACAAGACTTAATGTGGATCATCAGAAACGTGATTTTAATGTTCTAAATTGATGGGAACAAAATTAAATAAGTGGTAATGTCTGCCATTCAATTCGTGACAAAATGAACGAGTAACTTTCCAAATGGCAGGCATCACAAGGTTATAAAAAGTAACAAACACCGATTAATAGTGCCTTAAGAGGCCTCTACCCAGAAATCGAGCAAACTTGGAAAAAATGACATTTTGTTTCTCCGACTGATAAATTATTGCTGGAGGGATTGAACTGAAACTGAATGCATTTGAAAGAACAAGAACCAAATGTAATTTTTTGCACTTCTGCTCGATTTCTGGGTAGAGGCCTCTTAATGCGGAAGCATAAAAAGTGGCTCAGGATAATTCACACAAAAATACTCCGCCTGAAAGTTTAAGGAAGAAACATTTTAATCGACTTTGAAAATTCCACATTTCAGTGTTATTTATGTCACTTTGTATTTTCCTATTCCAAAAAATTATGTTTTTTTTTAAAATCAAACAAAGGACAGTAAAATCCCAGAAAAACTTGTTTCGCTTTAAAAGGAGCGGAAGTTCAAGTTCGACAAATTTGGAGGTTTGGCTGTCTAGCATGTTTTATTTCTTCTTCGCAGTTATCGGCAATTGTATCCAAACATCAGGTTGTTGATTTGAAACCTAAAGAAATTAGTTAAGAAATTGAAAATTCGACAAGAGGTTCTTTAAATGTGAGGAAAGTTCACATTTTTTAGACAGTTACAAATGTAAATCCGGTGTCTCTATAGTACCCATTTCGACATGTGAAAGGATATAATTGCGAATTGTTTTTTTATGTGCCAAAGTATCGCGATTAAAGTATAAAAACTTTTTTTTTTGTACGAAAGTTGTGACCAAAATCTTTACAAAAAAAAAATGGGAAGCTTGGAATTTTCCAAACAGTTGTTTTTACTGAGCGATTTGAGTAAAAGGCCGGCTCTTCGAACTATCAAAGATCAAACGTTGGTGTTAAATTAGAAACCTTTTTATTCATAAAAAAAAGGAATTGCTTCCATTTTGAGGTTATTTTTCGAGTAAAAGCATTTGCTCCATTAAATTAATACGACCCAACAACTTCGATGCTGTTAAGAGGCTCCAATCAAGTGGAGAGCAATAGCAGTAAGTCTAATGCATCGAATCCGTTCTAAAATAATAACGTCAAACATCGCACCCAGCTTCAAATAAAATGTATAAATCGAGCGTAAGCCCATGAGAAAGCTCGCGGAAGTAATTATGGCATCTATAGAGAAGTTATAGGAGCTGATACCGTCAAATCTCAATACTGTGCAAGCTTTTCGAAATATGTATTCTTTACCGTTTCCGTCTAATTATAAAAGAAGAGACTGTTGCCCAGCGTGGCAGAACTTACATAGAATGTGAACTTGGACAAACAAAAAACAAAAAGGACATCCTATCTGCCATTTGTCTAGATGAGAGAAAACCTTTTCACATTTTATCTAATTATAAGTTTCTTTGAACGGTGAATAAAATAGAAGTTAACTTGTAAAATTTCTTAGAAATTCAGTTTTCACTTTATAACAATAACTTAAAAAATTAAAGTAAGCTTGACGTGTTGTTTATAAGTTGTAAAACTATATCAGAGATCCAGAAGACACATATAATTTTGCGGTAGTTTATAATTCAGTAAAAGAGAAGTACCGCACTTAAATTTATAAACGCTGATTTAGCTGGCTTACAAAATTTTGTACTTGCTGTTGGAAAAACCGTCGAGTGAAGTTATTAGTTCATAAAAACTTATGCCCATATCGCTCATTTACTAAGATACCGCCATAGGTAACTAAAAAATCAAAAATTTTCAAGTGTCATATTTTATGTTCAAAATTGTCAAAATTTGCAAAAGAAGAGCTAAAAATCACTAAATAAAATTATCTTTACCCTCCCACCAGTTTATATTTGGAATATCGCTTGTAGGCTTTGCTAAAAATTGATAATTTAAACTTAAAAAACGCGTCTTTAGATTTATGAGTTATGAGTTCTTTAAGTGCTATAGCTCTTTTCTCTATAAGTTTATATCGACAGTATTTAATTTTGAATGAGAAATTTGTATTCATTGTAAAGATTTCATGATACTATAATATATGACCTCATTGGTGTCCAATTTTGGCATACTTCTTCCAGCATTTGGGACTCTAGCCAACTGCTGGGTTAATATTGACTGCCCAGACCTGAACAGGGTATAACAAAGATTCTACACAACTCTACAAGAAGTAATCGAGTGGCGTTAAATCGAACGATCGTCGTGTAAATTTACTGCTCCCTTTCCGGCGAAAGTCAATGCGGTTTCATGGAAGGCTTAGACTCGATTGGAAAAGACCCTATCTATAGGAAAAATTCAGGTTTACAATAATTTTGTCTTGCCAAGTCTCTTATGACCTGATTTAAAAACCATTGGCCAGTGGAATACATTGTTCTGGAACCATATATCATCCACATTTTCGAGAAAAAAAATACATTTTACACTATCCACTAACGCTATTGAGCTTGGAGGTCATTCAAAAAAAAAAAATGGAACCGATGTCGTATACATGGCTTGAGGACCATCAATCAATTCACTTTGAATGTGCGATTGAGTATCATGGGTCTCCTGTGAATTGATTTGTTCGAAGGCCCATTGAGCCAATGAATCTTGTCATTGACACAAAGTTTCGAAATACAGTGGTTTGAAATTCGAGTGACACGCAAACGTTCTTTTGCTTTGGAAATACGTTTCTTTTTGGAAGATCCATCAGTCTAAGACAAAAACAGATTTCAGGACGTATACCAGGTTAAGAACATGGAAGATATTGCAGTACAACGATCTTGAAAGAATATGTTCTGCAGTTTTGGGGAACAAAAAACAAATAAATATTGTCTCGCTTTACTGCAAATTTTCCAGAAAGTCCTTGGACTTGTTAAAAATTTCACGTAGGCTCCGTAATAATAGAAAAGCACTTGTTCATGATTGTGAAAGCAGTTTTTCTGCCTTTAGGAAAAACAGAAATTACCAATTGACAGATCGATCCTTAGCGCTGTACGTCTTACATGGGTCATGTACATTTTTTTTTTTTTAAATGCGAAAGACCCATACTTTTAGTTTTGAAATAATTATGCAGCACTTAAAAAAAATAGCGGCTCGAAAATGTTAATACCTTTACATAAGTACTTTTTTTTTTTTAAACTGAACAATAATGCGGTAAAAATTTAAAAAAATGTAGGGGATCTCGAAGGCCTTCAAATCATTGGCCAACACTTAATATGATGCATGATTTATGTGCGAAATATGTACTTTGGAAATGCCGAAGTATTACTAGTGACTAATTCTAGGAGCCTTGCAACATTCGTAAGGAAGGAGGAGTGACCAAAATTTAAAAGGGGAAAAACATAGTGATTCTCCAAAATGCTATATCAAAACTATCGCAGTTATCCTTAGGAGCACTGAGCCGAGCTCTTTACCTTTAACTATCGCGAACAGCATGAGTAATACAATCAGGATCCTTTCGTTTGAGTTGATCAGCCACATGATGAATCGATATAAATTCAGTTTCGAAACAATTCTCATAATCCGAGTAATTTATATAGGGAGCCGATTATTTGTCTAACCGCACTATTTTTTTAATATTTTTTTTTCTTAATTTTAAACAAAGGATATAGATATGTTTAAAAAAAATGTTAAAACTGCAATCACTTGTTTCACCACTCTCGACTTTTACACTTCACTTTGGGGACAAATCTCCGTATCCTTTAGATGAGATTAAATTATTTATATTAATTTATTCCACAAAACGTTATTCAATAACGTAACACTTATGATACAATTATCCTGTCACACCGCATTAAACCAATGATAATGAGTTATCATCCGACCGGAGGCAAAACGTCGCGTTGACAACGTCCAAATGTCATCATCGATGATAATAAACTGAAAAAGTTTGCCCGACCAAAAGCAACCCACTGAACGTTGTGTTCATGTGACCAGTTAATGCGATGAATGTACACGAGCCAACTACCACACAGCGCAATACCAACATGAACGGCAATGACGACTGACGATGATGATGCTCCTGCCGTTGAATGCTGGATACTGGATACTGGATACTGGATGATGATGATGATGTTGATGATGACGATGCTTTTCTCAGTGGTGAGTCAAAGAATTGCATTGCTCACCGAATATCCTTGAAAGCGAATATCCACACGACGACGCAGCACCCAAAGAGAGAGAGACTTCTCGTTTGCATGTGTGTTGGTGTTAAACAATTCACCGAAGGATGCTTAAATGAATTTCTCAAATACTGTGGATGGCATTTCCTTGGCGAAACACGTGCTCCACTAGCACATGGTGGATCTTAAGCGGGAGCATCAGGAAAATATTTGCCAATAGTTTAGGCAAGCAGGAAAAAAAATAACCAAAAATAAGAACGAATAAAAAAAAAGGGACCATGCGCAGGACATCCTGGAGGAGGAGTGTACGATGAACAGTCAAGTGGATTGAGTTTTGCAGCGATGTGAAAGGTCGGTTATGCCATGGGAATTAGGACGTTAATATTGGAGTTGTTTAGTCGGCAATGGGTTGCGAAAGTGAGTGGATATAAAATAGAATTTCGTCACAAGTTCTGGACCGTTTGGAAAGTTACGTCAAGTCGGAGTAGGGCTTTTTTGAAATTTTTACTCTAAACGTCGTTCGCTTTGGATATATTAAATTGTATTTCATAAGAGATATGGGAAATGCCTTAACCTTTGTGGAACATGGAATCTTCCTTAATTTTCTGACTTTGCCATCAGAAAACCTCTCCAGTTAGGCCCAGTTTTGAGCCAACTGCCGCAGTTTTTACCATTTTGTGTATGTTCGCCTTAAATCTTTAAAATATAGAGGATTTATTTGGTCTTTTTCGAGAGATCATTTTATCATATTACCTGTCAATAATAACTTTGGGCCGACGACGGCTATTGCGAACACAGCTCATCTTCGGTTAAATTTTGAAAAACAATCGAGGGGTTTTTGCAAAAATGGCTCGAGTTGTGCTGATTTTCTGAAAAAAAAAAAAACACTAATGCCCATAACACATGTGCAGAAGTTCTGGACGCAGCACAGAGTGCAGCGCTGCAAGTAAAACAGATGTGCAAACTATTATTTGACATGCATTGCATCGGCTAATACGTCTGCTGTCATTCTCCGACCAAGCGGTTGATGTGTTTACAACTATAACAAAAACCAACTCGATCAGCGGTGTCAAAAGGCCAAATACTTGAAATTGCAATTTATTTTCTTTTGTGTTGTGGTACCCTTGAATTTTGCAGCAAATTTAGAAATAGGAACATGTTGCAGTGCTGCAGTGAGTGCAGAATTAACAAGTAAATATATTCTAATCTTACTGCGCATTGAATTCTGCACATTTGTTTTGGGCATAAGACTTGAAAATCTATCCTGGATTTGATCATTAAAATAAAACGAGGTCGGTCTACATTTTAAAAAGGTCCTGCCAAAGCATGAAATAGACACATTTTCGCCTCTTTCACTCAGTGCCATCACATTTTGACACAATTTGGTAGAAAGAAATAAGAGAAATATTTCTGTTCTTTGTGGCACTGCCTTACCGATTTGAATGATCGGGTAAAAGAAACGGAATCAACAAGTAAAAAGTGAGGTCTTTAAAATGTATACATATGAAAAGCTTGATCATATATTGTTGTTTTTAGTTTGGGTTAAGATTCTGCGTAAAATCCGCTAATGTAACCCTGCGCCTTATTGATAAACATGACACTACTACACCGAAACAAAGAGCAGTGTCGCAATAGAAAGCTAAAGAAATACAGGAAAAACACTTAATCGACGAGTACATGATAGATGACAAGCCCGCCATATGGAGTACTATAGCAGTAAATGGATCGAAGTAACAAATGAGACAACCCTGTCAATAGTTGGACAGAATTAAGGTGGGCTCTCTTGCAATCCGTTAACGGCCTAAGAGCCAACAAATTGAAATGCAGGAAGATGCATAATTTCATTTAAAGAATCGTCACAAACTTTGGCAGTCATACTACAGCTCTTTTCAGAGAAAGACGTGATTAGAGATGGCAGTTGTAATTTTTGGCCAACGGTACGTATGTAAGTGTTTTGCGAACCAAATATAACTGTTTTCCTTAAATGATTATTCAAATTTGTTAGCACTCATCTTAAGTTTCAATTAAATAAAAGTGAGTTGTGTGAAAAGAAAACAATATAAATTAAAAAGGAGGAAAATAGTTATCAAGTACTTTTGGGGCACATTTGACTTTTGCGACAGAGGTACATTTGACATTTGTTAAATGTGCCCCATATTGTTTTATACAATTGTTTTATACAAACAATTATTATGTTTTGTGTTCATATATTTTCAAAGATATGGTGCGGAACTACAAAAATAAGACAAATCGCAGCAACTTTGATGAAAAAGAGGTGATGTAAGAAATAAACGGAAAACGGCGCAAAAAAATATGGCGTGAATAGGACAACACTGATCATGTGTATGCAAAAGCACATGTGCCCTTCATAAAGTCAAAGGTGCCCCGTAGCTGGGGAATTTTTGACAAAATGCCTTTTTTTGGAAAAAGTGAGAAAAAGATGATCAAGGTATTTTTATAAAACAAAATTTTCTTTTACGTTTGATCTCGAATGTTCAATGTTTGAAGACCTAAGGAGCCGAAGGACAGACACACTTTTTTGAGTTCCTCTGTCATTACAGTGTCAGAACTGATTAAAATCTCGGGTTCGAAATTTTGTGCGAGTACATTTGTCTTTCTCTTATTACGTATACGAGAAAGTTAAACCAGTCTTAGCTTCAGAAATAAATGAGAAAGTTGAAAATGTTTTTCATTTTTCTCTATGGGGTGAGTTTTGTGTGTGTAATTCGTCATCTTCGACCGTCCGTATAGTGCCTGTTAAAAAATGTCCACCAGTCCCGAAAAAAGAAAAGTAATTAAATGCAGAATGACAACGAAGGACGCTCACTCTGCCCTATAAAGATCAGTAGCAATCTTATCAAATTCCTTTCCCTGAGGTTCACAAAGGATTTAGGAAAGGTTACGTGACTTTTCAATGTCATTTATAAACGGAACTTGACGGCTTACTTGAGAGGATCATTTTTCGAAAAGTCGATACAATTGCTAAGTCACTGATGCGCTCCCCATTATATGGACAAAAGCGTTCAAAATGAGTACTAAGCTGGCTTTGTATAGTTCCTTGTTATCCCAACCCTCGTCGTTGCTTCAAAAGAATGCAAAACACAATATTTTCGATCTTTTTTTGTGGTCTAAGGAAGTGTTTTATTTTCCCATTACAGCTTGAGAAGCATACACGTTTTCATCGAGCATGCGATCCACTGAGAAATATTTCATAAGCCAAAATCGCGTCCTCCCATGTTTCGAGCACATTTTGTGAGAGAACATGTTCATCTTAACAGAGGATTTGAAAATAATAATCACTAGATTTTCGAAAATGAGAAAGACGATTTTTGTGGTAACTCGTCACATGGCCTCATAAGTATTACCTTTTGAATTTCATAAATAAAAAGGCAGATATAACCTCATTGAATGCACCCCGCCTGCAGCAAATGGCTGCAAGCAAACTCACCTAGCGTGGCACTCCTTCCTTTCGATAACTTTGTTAAATTCTTTTCGCTTGAATCGAATTTCGGGGTAACAAAATCTAATCGAATGCGTAAAGTTCCATTTCGAAAACAACACCGCACACTTTTTTTTTCCTTTATTTGCCACAGAATACCTACCCCACCAACATAACACGACGCATCGCATCGGCAGCAGGAAAACTTAAAACACGATTTTCAAATGACACAGAGAGCTGCATGTTGCTCCTCAGATTATCCTTGATCTATATATACATCATGTGACGTTGCTTCACTCATTGAGTTAACCGAAAACTTTGTCCTCTCTAGGCCTTTGAAGTTGGGCCTGGTGCGTATATACAATCAGCCCTCAGGATCCCACCACGCACCATGCCAAAATTAAATTTGATATTTCAATTAGACGCTTTAATCAATGCCTCACGTCGTACCGGGGCACCTGCTACGCCACTTTAATGTACTCCGAAACAATCTCATCCGGTGAAACGTTCCACCACCCCCCTTCCCCTTGCCATCTTTGTGTGTAATTAAATGACTGAAAGTACGGAGAAAAGCTGTTGTAACAGGGGTATAGAGTACTGGTAGCACATGTGTGATAAGCCTGTAAACATGCCACCAGACACAACTCACTTATGCTCGGGGACAAAGGGAGCTGGTGATGGGCTTCTACGAACTGACCCCAGGAACTTAAAAACAAAAAACATGCGGACATTTAAACCAACTGGTGTTGTACTCCACTCCGGTGCAGAGGTTCTTTCTCGCTGTTCTCTTAGGATCGGTCTCTGGAGTCTGGAATGGGCGATAATTCAGCTAAGCTGGGAATTTAATGAACAGCACCAACCAGGGTTGATAATTGATAAGGTATAGCCCGGTGGCCGGGGGAGGCGGCAACGCTAAATAGAATGAAACCACACACAGAGTTGTAACTTTGGTTGGACTGTGGAGCGTGTTGTTTTCCATCGAACCACGGTCCTTGTGCGGTGTGCTAGTTGTATCCGGTCCTGTGTAAAGGACGTGCAATGAATTAATTTGTTTGCTCGCACTCCGACAACAGTTAGTTTCGGTGTTTTAAAGAACTGTTTGATTTTATTTAACTGTTTTAAGGACAACGGGGAAAAGAATACAAAGGGATCCATAGAGAGCGCAAAGGTTTTGTTTTTTTAAGAAGTTTGCATAAGTTTTCTGAATAATCCTGGATATCTCCATTCCAAATGAACGATTTATCCTTATCCTACCACAACTTGAAAGTCGCCCACCCGTTTACTAAAGTTTTGATCGACGGTAATTAACAGATAAAGCGTATTCTAAAGCGTTTTAAAGGAGCCCTAGCGTTCTGTTTGAATAATCCTCAGGAATAAGGTTAATAGTCTTCGAATTGGCACCGAAGCTTAGTAGTAAGTGCGTGCTGGGGTACAAAGCGAGGGGCTCACTTTTACAGCTAGAGCAGAAATTACTCCCGAAAGGCTTTTTCTATTGCGTTTCCAGCAAACGTCTGGCACTTTGACAGACATCCGCTAGTACAAACGGCCTGAGAGAGCTTATCAATTAATCTGTTCGGGAAGGGCATAAGAGGCCCCTAGAATTTTTAACATCGAAAGATACCATAGTGTCACTAGGCATATTGATAAAACACCAAATAGGGTTTCTAAGACATTCCTCGACATATCCCTCAAAACTGGAATGTGAGCAATACCAAAAAACTGGTCTTTTAATGAGAAAAAGAATTGAGGTTAAGGCCCGTGATTAACATATCACCAGGAAAAGGTCCACAAGATGAAACATGAGCGTTTGTGAACGAAATCTTGCAGCTTTCTTGTGTTAATGATGTCATTATCTTTCAGATGCTGCACCATTAGAATTGTAACATTTTTGGTTTCTGAGCCGACAACAACAATACTCCAAGTTTTGGATAACTTTCCGAATGCAGCTTTAGCCTTCGCGATTCTGCTACAAACTTGGCACAGTACTATCGCGGTTAGGCGAAAGCACAGTTTCTTAATAGATGAGGCTGTCAACGGGTGTCACAAAATATGGCTACTGCTTTATGCTTAATTCATATTTATTCTGAGTGTCACTTTGTTCGCCCAAGCTTTAAGTTGTGTGCCATCAAAAGACGGTCCGTCTTCCGATATAAATGTAGGCAAACATAATCTATGTTCAAGGGATCTAACAGTTTCCCTCTATCAATGCTGTACATCGATGATAACTACCAACTGGTAACAGTATGCTACCCTGGGGTACCTCACTTTGGACTCCAATGTCTCCACGTACCTGAGCATTGAGTTGAAACATATAGAGTAAGGCGTAAGTCGTGTTTTGGTTTGGAAAAAAACCTTCGAAAGACTGGCTGCGCTTTTGAGGTTTTCACTCAACGTGTATACTGGTAGGACGAGACCCCACAGCACGGAACTTCAACCACACAAGTCTGTTGAGTGACCTTGATAAGATCACCATTGTGCTTGGGCCGCTTAGACACAAAAATATGTTGGGTACCTACACTTGTAGAGATTCAATTGAACTACAAGTACTTGTGGAATAATATTATGAGCCATTGTGCTTCAGAAGATGTTTTTAATTCGAAACCAGCGAGATGCCACATGCCTTTCAGTGTAGCAAACTCTGCTTGAGTGAGCTTTTTGTCAAATTTTCAGTGCATTTTTTTATTTAATTTATTTATTTATATTTGTTTTTCTCTGCTGTTAAATTGTTTACATTGAAATGTAATAATGTAGATTTTTCATCTTATAAATTGAATATGTTCACTGTTTTGCTTATCTTTAATTGTTTAATGTTATTCATATTTGTTTGGTTAAATTAATTCAAAATTGTATTAACTTTTGCTATAAATGGACTTCAATTCTAATGTAAAAGATATTTTCTAAGTCAATAAAAAAAAAAAAAACAAAATAAAAAAATGTACAAAAGAGCTTCCATAAAAATCTGAGAATTCCTAAATTCCTAACTGATAATTGTGGTTGGCAGCTGCCTTGATGGTCTGTATTACAATTCGTGCTTTTTCGTAGAAAGGTCACTTGAGTTGGGTGTTTCTTTGAGGGCAATTTTAAGCCCGACTTCTATAAACTTCGGTAGCTCCCATAGATATGATACTCACAGTCTTTGCAGTTGTAATCGGTGTCTACTCTACAGTCTTTAGCAGTCTTCCCGTTTAACTTAAATTTTGGTGGGGGCAATACCCGCATATATTTGGCTTAGTACTTGGCTAAAACTAACATTAAGGATCAAAGATACAACTTTAAACAAAGGCACTTAAAACTAAGACATGAAAAGCCTTAAAACTAAGACTTAAAGATAAGGAGAATGGTGGAGGAGATCGAGGTTGAGGTGGGCAGTGCTGTGGTTTAAATCGAAAACTGAAAGTTTGGAACATTGGTTCATTGGAGCCATATGAGGTACGATGGTTTGATGGGTAAAAGAGCCGAGGGCAACGTAAATTACGGGGGTTTGTGTTAAAGAAAATAGTGTTGTAAAGAGACGCGCAATCGATGGAGCCTAAGAGAAGACGATAAATGAAAAGAATGTCTGCAGCGCCTCTGCGTTCCGCAAGGGTATTCACGTTAATAAGATTGAGCCGGTCTATGTAGGGGGGCAAGATAAAAGGATCCTCCCAAGGCAGACCTTGAAGGGCATATCGAAGAAAGCGACGTTGAACGTTCTCAATTATGTGTGCATGAACTCGATGAAAGGGAGACCACATTTGACTAGCCTATTCAAGGAGGGGGCGACTTAAAGTGACATAAAGAGATCTGGTCACGTAAGGGTTGGAGAATTCTCTAGACCATCGTTTAACAAAGCCAAGTGATGAGTTGGCCTTTCAAATTATTTCGTCAATATGCGAACGAAAATTTAGCTCCCTGTCAGACAATACGCCCAGGTCGCGAAGAGAATGAACCAGAGAGATTGGTTGACGGTGGAGAAGGTAACGTCGGCGAGGGGACTTGTTGCGCTTGCGTCATACGGTAATTGATTGGCATTTGGTGATGTTGACTTCTAAGCAATTTTTGAGGCAAAATGTAGATAAACGGTCAAGGTCATTTTGAATGAGACAGGAGTCTTGAGGTGAAGAGATGATTTTGAAGAATTTAGTATCATCCGCGTAGAGGGAGAGAGAAAAGAGTGTTTGATAACCTACTCAAGATCATTTACCATTAGGATGAAGAGAATCGAACCTAAATGGCTGCCTTGTGGGACACCAGATGTTGCTAAGAAGGAGGATGACAGTACGGACCTAAAACGAACGCTGTAATACCGGTTTTCAAGATAGGAAGATATCCATTTTATCAATATAGCTTCAAAGCCAAGGGCAGACAATTTGAAGAGGATTAATTGGTGTGATATGTTATCAAAGGCCTTGCTGATCAGTTGCGATGACGTCGACTTCATTGCCATTCTCTAATAGGGATGAGAGGGCAAGGGAAACCAATTCGACGAGATTTGTAGTAGTCGATCTACCTTTCAGGAAGCCACGTTGGTTGGGTTTTATAAGGGAGTATAGGTGTGAGTATAGTTAAAGATGGAAACATAGGACCGCAAGGATGCCTACTCGCAGCTTCATCTACTATATATATATAGTTGGCGCAACAGGTCCGTAGGGACCCAAGGCCTAGCTTTTTGCAACATTTTTGTGTGAGTTTTTATTTTTTGGAACGAATGGAAGGGATCTACAATTTTATGCCGATTCCAAACGGCTAATTGAGAAGCTCTCAAGACAATTATACTCTCGGATGTTTGTGAGACGTTCGCGAGAGGTGGCGCAGTGGAAAAAACCCCAAGTTGGAATTTGGGTTTTTGCGGGATTCGAACCTGGGACCCCTCGCTAAGTAGTCCAACACACTAACAACTAAGCCACTGCGCCTACAGCTTCATCTACTAGATCCAGTTAAAACCGGTTGCCCGCCAGTGACATCGCAGAATACACCAGATTGGTTATTTGCTTTATCATCGTCCAGAATCTGATCCTGGATTTTGCACTAGCTATGGGATTTTGGATTGTTCACTAGCTTCATCGAATAAGTTCCCACTCTCTTCTATCTCAGTCTGTGGGCTAAAATTGCAGCCCTTTCGAACTGAAGTCCCTGCGCCCTCAAACTCCCTTAACCTAAATCACCGCAGACTCAGTTACGCCAAAAGAATTTCATTTCCGATCTAATGAATGCAAAAATTGAAATAAATCCCAAAACGAAATTAAATGAAAATCGTAGTAAAATCTTCCATAAATTACAAAAGGATAATTAAATTATTCAGAGAAGATTCGACTGCCGTTCTCGTATATTGAATCATCAGAGATACTCCGCAGAGACATTGATTCCCACTTTGCCGCCGTCAAATGAGCCGAGGAACAACTTCCTGTTGTGTGCGCTGCGCTGGTGGCAAGTTTCCTGAACCAGTAGCCTGTTTCACTGATGGCAAGTGAAAGTTTTCCACACTTTACACCAGCACATCCGGCTAATTCAACGAGTTGCTGGGAACTTTTCCCCTCTCTCAGTTACATCCCGCAAAGAGTTGCAAATACCCAGCGGAGTCTAAAATTTAATATTTCACAAAGTATAGATTCAGATATCATCAATCGCTAGGGCCGAAAGGGTTGATTGGGCGTGCAGGTTGCTGGGATGGTTGCTCTGTCTGCGGTGCCGGCTTCGGTGAGCGTGAGACTGATGGCAGCTTCCATTGGGGGGGAATTAATTGATTTAGTTGTCTTTTTCCTGAAAGGATTTCGTCAAAGATGGTGTCAGATGCGATGGCGGCTTATGCTAATGTAATCCGTGTGAAAGCGGTATGAATCCAGATAATTACGGAATGTTGTGGATTTGTAATGGAACTCGATGGCATGGATTTCATGCATGAACTAATATCGCTTTTTTACATGTAGGAACAAAAAAAAAATCGACAACCTCAGGTAGTGCCTGAAGGAATGCTTTCACTTTGTCTTCCAGCTTGATCCGAATACACAGGACCCAGCACATCCAGTGTGATTATAGTGGCAATATTTCCACACAACAAAAAACGTCTGCTTTCAAACAGCGGATGAAGATGAATGACACCAGTGAATAGCCTTATCAGTGCTTCCTGTGGAAAGTTTTTCATATTTTCCACCTCCAACCGCCACACAAGGATCCAGCAAAAAATGGCTTTCCATTTTTCCCATGCACTATACAATAGAAGCGACAAAACGAAGAGCACGGGAAAAGAGCAACAGAGTGTGATGTTTATGTGAAAGGACATTATCGTGTCGTCTGTGCTGGAGCACCAAGCCATGGGAATTCTTGTGGTTACAAAAAATAAGAAATAAAAACTCTCTGCACACGTTCACACACAAACTATGATTTTTCAACTTTATGTAAAATGTAAGTTTTGATTTTGAAGCACGAAACCGCTTCCATAAACTGTAAGATCACGTAAGCTTTGCAGAGTTTCCCTAAATAATTGACAAAGTTAAGAGTTTGGTACTGTCTTTTGAATTTTATTGGTATACGAGGTACTTTTTTAGTTTGGGTTGATGAGAGGGTGCAATTTTATTTATGCAGAGTGGGTCACGTGAAGGCTTCTAATTCTTACCAAATACAGTTTTTCTATATGACGGAAATGGGGATGAAACGATTTCAAACTGTGTCAAAGTTGCAAATTATTTTAGAAGGCCCTCAAACCGCCTCGGGAGTTCGTTAGCCCACATGCCACATTCAATAGGCAATCTGCCCCTGCAGCAATTGCACCGCTATCCTACTGGTCAGTTGATTGATTAAAAAAACTCAAGTTCTGACAGAAAATCTACGACTTTTGAGGTAATATACAATTCTGATTGGAACTAACTAATTCAAACTAACATCAGTTTTCGACATTCTACTGGGGGTAGGTATAATGGTCACAGAACAAATAACAAATAGTAACTCTTCATAGACTAGAGGAGCTGTAAGCAATTTTATCATCATATCACTTAATTACGGTATTGTCTAATAACCTTTTCACACCGAACCGAAAACCGTGTTTTCGTCAAAAACTCGTCGATAAATTAACCCCGAAAACCAACTAGTTTTCGTTTGACGTTTCAATCAGCTGTGAAAAAGTCTATAAACTTCGGTGCAAACTATTTTGGTTGCAAATTTCGATCGCAATAATTAACAAATAAAATGAATTTAGTGCGTTTAAAAATAATATAAGCCCATCAATTAATTGTGGAAAATGTTTTCAAGTTGTGAGTTGTGACATTTGTTCGGTTAGGTATTCTGCTGAGTTTGCTGAATATTGCAAAAGGTGTGTTTGTTCCAACAACCCAACAATTGGAAGTCGTTTTCGTTTTCTAGTTTTAAAAACTGAAATATGCATGGGAAAACTTCGGTTTTCGAGTGTTTTCGCGAAAACTCGGTTTTCGGCTCGGTGTGAAAATAAACCGGCACTAAAAATATTATCGGGATTAATTTGAATTCGGAGTGAAGAAATGTTCGGATTTGTTTTGGTCACTGTCATTCGGGCTGTGGAATACGAGGAGCAGTGCACTGCAGTCCAAAGTTACTTTTTCTAGTCCGAAAAGCATAACTTTTAAGCGAAAATTTCAAGTTCTGTAAAAGTGGTGAACTTCAAGAAAATCGCTGTACTGGATGTTTCAAAATATTTGGCGGAAGTAAGCCTTTCTCACAAAAAGCAATTGACAGAAGTTTTACGTTTAAAATACTTAAAAGTTAATGGTTTTAGTGTAAACAGGGTGTTCCAAAACAAAAATTAATCCAAAATTCGATGCATAAGGTTAACGAAGTAATTTTTAAAATATTGCTATTCAACTTACAGACTCTGTTGGGGTAGGAGTATTCGAAATTTACTCAAAAAGAGGCTTAGTGGTGGGCGGGCTTTCGAAAATCAAGATTATGGGGAAACGTATTTTACTCGGTGCGCAAAACCTCACGTTTTTAGGTTTTTTTTTGAGAAAGGAAGCAATTCAAATAAACTGTAAGTACATTTTTTATTTGAGTTTTGTACCCACTTTTTTACACTTTTGTTGAATGTTTTTAATTTATTTAGTATGTTGTATGTTGTATGTTATACATTTATTTAGTAATCATACAATATTTCCAAAGGGTAAATGTAATTCTGGGTTGGCTAAACAAATAGTTACAAATAGTCGAAGATCCTAGTGTTGCTGAATTGGATCTGTTAAAACTTTTTTTTTGTAGGTCTGTTTGTACTCGAAAAAATGTTTAGCGTATTAAATAATAAATATAATAGGAAATTTCAGTTTTATTTTGTTTGAGCACTTTAATTTATTTGTAAACAAACCAATTAAAAGGAAAAAAAAGATTTTTTTATGAAATACCTATGCAATAATAATCACAAACATCATATTCACATTTAAAATTAAACTATTTAAACACTTGGCCCGTGATAATGTAGTATTTTAATGTCAAATAGACGTGAGTTTTATAAATGTTATTAATTTTTTTAATTTATGTAATGAAAGTTTTCCATTTAATGCATGTAATTAGTTATTATACTTATTGTTTTAAATTGTAAAGCTCTTAAACTGTATTATTTAGATTATTTAGATTTTAGATTTTAGGTTAGATTTATTTCATAAATATCTATTTATATAATTCAATGATTCAATATGAACAATAGCTTAGATTAATTTATGAAATTCATTCCACATATAAAGCCTTCACAAATTATGAGATATTATCTTAATGTGTAACAATTATTATTATAAATAAATACAAATACAAATAACTTTGCACACTTTGCGAAGTAGACCGAGCGCCCATAATCGTCGATATGGAACCAATAATCTACTCTAACCAAAAACTTTACCCAGTCGAGCTGCATGTGTAGGACCTATTCTAAATAATACGTAGTTCAAGCATGAGTGGCTGGGATTTCAACGCTCATTACAGTAGGGACGTGAAGTTGAGCCCACTCTTGGTTAGCAGTTTCCCCTCTCATTTTTAATCTAGAACAAAATTGAACAGCTACATCAATCAAATGAGTTATCAGAAAATTACCTTACAGTTTTTGTTCATATTTATTTTAAAAGTGAAAAAATGTGCAACGAAATTTTCGGTTTTTGCAAGGACTTTTGCCATTTTGGGCCACAGAGCGGCGACACCGGAACTTTTGGAAATGCTTCAAACTAGGATCGCCTATATTTCTGGAGGACGTATACAAAAATATGCTTTAGACACACACTGCGCAACAACATTTTCGGATAAGGATTTTCGGCATAGGATGGCAACAAAAACATCATCCATCTCTTAGCTGTGTTTTTAACAACTGTGCTTGCTTTTTTTAATGTTTTTGTCAAGAATGCTGATCAAATTACTGCTTTGCAATGTTTGCAATTGCGGTCACCCACCAGGATTGATTTCCCTATCGTGTGACGAATTCAGTGTCACATACAGTTATGCATTACCTTATCTAGCTATCCATCAGCTTCTGACTGCTGTTACGTCACAACTCTTAATTGGATATAATAAGCGGTCAACGAATCTTGTGTACACACGATGGCGAAATATTTAGTCAGGGAGTGAGATAGTGTGCGGCGAAACATGTCATGAATGATAAGGGAAAAGAGCACACAATGAGAAATGTATAAACTTTGCAAATAATAAATGGTATTGACCCGAACTGCGCTCATAGCTGATCCTCATACATAAGTAACCAAGATTAAGTGGTTAGAGGAGTGGAAAATGTCTTTAAGTCTTTAGCCATCTCTTTGGAGAGTAAAGTGATAAATTTGTAACGTTTTCTTAGTTAAAGTTTTCCTATTTGCACACTTGCCTAGTGTGGTACCTGTAGTGGATAGGCACTCATAATTAAACATAAAACGTACTCCAAAAGAAAATGCACTCGCGAAATAGCAAACTCAGAATGCAACCATCGTGTGCTGGGGCTTGTGCCTCTTTTTAAATTTGTTCCTAGTGTGTCATAAAATATTAACGTAAAGATCGGTGAATTATAAATTCCACACGAAAATAGCCACAGGAAGCCTTTATACGTACCAACCATGGAATTGATCAGGAATCATCTACCTATTTGATCTATCAAAGTATCTAACTTGATTTGGACCACTTCTCTTATTGTTCAAAATTTGACACAACTTACATTCACTTGTCTAGTCCTCCATAAGATAAAAAAAATAAAAAAATTGACAATCAATAATAATGCGACCAATTCCAAAGGAACTCCTTAAACATTGTCCCGCAGGTTGGCATTGTGTATACCATGTAAATCTGTGCTACCATTCCCCCCCCCCCCCCCCCCCCCACACAATCTTTGCCACTTACTACATTCAGAATCCGAAAAACCACGCCAACGACAACGACAACGACGACGACGACGACATAGAACTACCCTACCACGTCTTCCGTATTAATTCGGCATCAAATTAAAACTAAATCTTCCAGAGCTGTTCGTTGTCCTTATGCAAATGGATTGCCATCAATTTGATAAGACTTACCTCCCCCTCCCCCCAACTGTTTCTCACGATTAAAGTGTGCGAGAAAATGGAACATTTCTCAAAACGCCAACAACTATTGCCAGTGTTATGTGACAGGTGAAAATGACACCTCAAAACACACAGCCATACAGAGAACATGGTGCTGGGAAAAATATTGTACCCACCACAAATTCGCAACAGCCACGTACACGGCGTAAGTTCTCCACGTACATGACAATATAAACTTTTGCATGTTCAAATTTGCCACCTACTCTGGTAACAAACCAAAACGACACATACTCGTATGGGCCGCAAACACACACGCACACACCCCCAAAACACCCAACTCCTTATTTTGGATTTGGAAAACTCTTAATTGGCCAAACAGGTGACGAACTTAAACTTTTCCCTTTCAATGAAGGCGTTACAGTGTAGGAGGATGGAGTCCTCTCGAAGGTGGAGGATCCGTTGCATAAGTACACGATATGTTTTTACCTTAAACAAACATCCGGTGTTTGCTTGTGAGTCCGCCTGTTCGAGTGTGTACAGTTGAGCGTGCAACTATACATGTGTGCACAATGTGTCTATAGTGGCATATGGAAATGGATTTGTCGACTCCTTTTGCATCCGTCATAAACCAAGTGTTTGCCAGTTTTGTGAACTTGATAATGTGCCAGTGTGTGTTCAGTTTGGCATCATATTGTGTGTGCTGTATATTCTGAGAGGTAAACTTTTGATATATGATATTTGAGGTGCAATCAGGAGGAGACTTCTTTTCGTGGGTCTTCTAGGGGGAGTCGTTTTTGCGTAGTTTCTGAAAATTTAAAATAAGGTCAACTGAAGCAAAAAGTTGGGAATCAGTGGCACACATGTGCTCAGCACTGCAGTGATGATTCTTGGCCTTATCACAGCTTGGTTTAAAAATAGTCACGATTTTTATGTCACGTATTTTAGCCTCGATCAGTAATTAAGACTGGTCGTTTAGGAAACCTTTCGAAAATTTGACAAACACCCAAGAGAAAGCTTCTGAATTCATCCGTTCGGATCAAACTGAAACCGCCACCGTGTATCAGACTTTGAAATGCACTTGGTTCATAAATCACACAAAACTACCCCACTTGATCACCGGTCTTGTGAGACACGGCGTGACAGCTTCCTCCTTGTCTTTGCAGTTCCATCAAGTGCGAGTACGTAACAACTCCCACCCGATGCAGTGCAAAATGATTTATTTACCTCTCCGTTGAATATATTAACTTGCCTAAATGACATGTGATTTCCGCTGTTTTGCTGTCACTTCCACATAATTGTAACGACTTTCGCATTTGGTTAGCGATTTGAAAACAAAAAATCTGTCCGTACCCCAATTTTGCGTACGCACTGACTTCCGAGCTCATCACACATGTTACCCTTTTGCTGGATATCTTGTACAGCTTACGCCATCCTTGCATGCACAGGAGACAGTTTAAAGCACTTGTGACAGTTTCTGTCGTCGTGTCATCATCGTATTTGAACGCGCCTAAAAACGTTATTGCCTGCAATTCAATTAGTGCGATGTTGATGTAAGAGCCATTAAATTTGCATACTCCATCTGGCAGCAATACAGCGTATAGACCAATTTGTGGTGTATTTTTAATTTAAATTTTGAGAGTTGTTTTCATTTTTTAAGAGCTAGGAAAGAGGAGTACTAACACTTTGGACAAATGAATGGGACCTGCGATTTTATGACGAGGAAAAACGGCTTATTTTGAGAAGCTGTCTTGGAACAGTTTTATTTAAAGATGCTTGTCAAGAGTTTGCAGGGGGTGGCGATTTTAGGAATAAGTTTAAGAAGCATCGATCAAAAATCAAAAGAGATTTTTGGTTTTCCGCTGCGCTCGGATGTTTCTTTTAGTTTACAGGGTGTTCCGCTGCGTTGGAAGTGAAATTTATATATCCACGCAAAAAAATTGTAAAGATTGTCTTTTTGAATGCGCATTTGTTCCCGCATCACGTTACAAATACCCAACCAATCTTTATATAACATATAGGCCTTAATATCGAACATTTTTTTTATTTTTATTTCAGAGCAAACGGATAACTAATTCAGAAGTTATAATTTTTTGAAATAGGGCAAAATCATTTTTGGTCGTTGCGTTGCCAGTTTCCGCCCAGATTAAGGGTTTTTTTTGGTTTACGGGGGGAAATCTGGGGGAGAAATTGTTTAGGGGGAAATCTGGGGTTTTCTGTTTTATTTGTATTTGGTTATAATATTCGTTTTTGATAATCTTAAAATATGCATCCGCATTTTGCGAACGTAAAAAAAACAAGTTATTTAAAATTAATAATGAGTTATCGTAGACATTCGTCGCTCTTTTCTGTCCCCTAACAAATGGCTCAGATTTGAAATAAAGGATGAAATAAATGTGTGTGTTATTTTAATATGCTGTAAAATAATCAATCGACTATCTAAAGCTATATTTTCGTGTGAAAATTCTAATATATTTGGACGATTTTCGTTTTCAAATCAAGTCTTTTCAAAAAAAGCTAATACCATTTTCACTAGGAAAAAAGCACCAACCTCATCAGTTACTAAAAAAAATACAACGAAAGTTGCGTTGGGGGTGTGTGAATTTCTACGAAGTGGTTTCAAAAATTACCACGCGTTGACATTTCCATAGAGTGTATTTAATGGGGGCACACTTTTCCATTTGTGAGACCAGGCATTCAAATTTGAAATTCCAACTTTTAAGTCGTAAACATTTTAAGAAAATATTGATAAGAAGTTGGGGTATTTTTTTTTTGAAAAAAGCCAAATCTGGGGGTTTTTCAGATTCATCTGGGGGGAAATATTTTGCCCGTCTGGCAGCGCTGTCGTTTACGGCACAAACAATTCGTCAAGGGAACTCCAAAATATGAGAAGACCGCCCACAGAATGTCATCTATTGGGAAATGTTGGTGCATGAACTTGTGGTAACAGTGCCGTTTTTATCATAACGGCACACGGTACCCTTACCCACTTGGGGCCCCGAATGACCGATATATTCGTTTACACACAAAATTTTTTCTATTTTGGTGGATATAGCTTGACGAACAAATGTAAGAGGTCATTGTTAGCGGTTTTATGGCAACATTGCTAATCCAATGGCACTGCCGACGGCGATTTCAACGGAAAATATGGCATTGCCAGGTAGGAAATATGTATGGTTCGGCATTTCGCCATCGTTTAAACTTTTTTTTCGGCGGGCTGTATTAAGAATTACCGTCAAAATTTTTCTAAATTAAAATATCAATCAGACACAAGATCAGTTTTTTTTTCTTTTTTACGAAACAGCGAACATTTTTATACTTTTAAAAATACTTCAAAAGTTAGGTAGGTTATAATTTTGTAGTAGTATTTTTAAAAGTTAAACTAACTACCGGAGTAAAAATTATTTTAAAACTTAAAAACTCTGATTTCTACAGAAGAAATCGAATTTTCTTTTCACTCTAAATATTCTTACACTAGTATTTGAAGACCAAACATTAAGTTAAGTAGAAAATGATGGTTTGTTTTAACCTATTTTAAATATATTTCTAAGGTTCAAACTGAATTTTATAATCTTATTTTTTCTCCTCCATATATTAGAAATGAAAAACAAACAGCTCGAAGTAAAAAATTTCTTTTATTTTGTTGGTGAAGCCTCATGAGAACTTTATCTTATCGCTAAAACTCCTGAAAAAAAAAAATATTTTGCCCGCTGGATCTACTGAAAAACAATATTTAACCCCTGAACCTACTCACAGAATTTTGTTTTGCTTCCGCTGAAAATTAATTAAGCCCCTGAACATTCTGACAAAATTTATATTTTCAATAACTTAGCTAATTAATTCGTATTATTGCTTTTGCAGTTTTTATTTAAAGAACCTTAATCTTAAACATAAGTTTCATGAATATTAATTATTATTTATGATTAGATTATTCTCATTCTATTTATTAGAGTTGCTAGCTGACACGTGATCGCGATGCTTCTCTGAGGTATTCTATAATAGGATTATAGGAAACTATGTTGCTGTTATTTTTTTTTCTACTTTCCAATAGGGCCCCAAATTCTTGAATGCCCAAGGGCCACGGCATAGCCTAAGACCGCCCTCTATTAACATTCATTCACATTTTTCTTCTAATTGCAGTTGAAGAGTTCAGCTTAAATAGTTTGATCGAACGATTAACAGAACTAACTTGTTCGCAGGCAAATGATACTGTACCTAGTTTATTTGTTCATTCAGGTCCTTCAAGTCGTTGCTCATCCTCAGCTGGTTTGTTTGACTTTCAAATCCCACTTATTGTTTTAAAATATTTTTTACAACTCCCATTCCATAATTTCCTATTAAATAAGACGAGTGCAACCTCCTCCGACAGTACCAGAGGGTGGGTAGCTTTTTTAACTTACGCTACTGCCACTTACACCCCACCAACAGATGCAACCGATTACTCCATGAAATAACAGACACCGAGTGTTCAGTTTGCTCCCCTTTCCGTTCCCATACTCCAGCTCAGGGGGTGGCAAATATTTTCCGCTCCACATTAAGATGCTTCTGCGGCAAGGGTACCTAAGCTCTATAAAACTACATCTCAATAAAATGGGCTTTGTTCGTAAACAGAAAAGAAATATGAACCCAGGACTCGTATCATCATGCTATTCCTCCCCCAACAACGGTACATACTTTGACCAGATGCTTCCACCCATTGGTTTGCAATGATTTACCATTTTTTATCAATGGCTGCCTTCCATTTGGTGTCTTGCAACCTCCCTCAAACTGGGTGTTCTATTTTTTAAACGTTTCAAGGGATCAGCAAAATACTGATATTTTACAGCGAATATGATGGTGGAACTTCTGTTGTATTGTTCACACTCAAATTGAGTCCGCACTGATGTGATAGAGAACTACATATTTAAAAACTATTACACCGAAACTGCAAATCAGAAAAATGTGTCCTTCCTATGAAAAACAACCCGAAAACCTACATTCCTTCACATGTATTTCTTATTTTACTTCAATTTAAGAAGGAGCCGAAAGTGGGACAAATATTTAGTTTGTCCTCACAATGACATCCTGATAATGTCAATCAATTGGAATTAGTTTCATAATTGAAAAGTCAGTTGGAATGTGTTTTTTTTTTTTTGACATTATTTGCTGAAGAGAACGAAAGCTTTTTAGGTTTGTTGGGAATGGTGCAATCGAGATTGTGACACAACATGTTATTTAGTTTAACGATTGGTACACTCGGCCTTTATACATGAAATGTGTCCTTGGAAGATGTTACGCAACATGAAAGATATTCAGCTTCTTTCAGTGATGCTTTGCTTCAAATGATTGAGCTTATGACATGACAGATGTATCCTGGTACCTCTGCAATTGTGACGAAGTGCCTGCTTGAGTCTATGCAAGATTCATGACAAATAAGCTTACTCACTCAAAATCCATTTTTGTGTTCGATCATTAAGGCTCAATTATTTAAATATTGCTTCTGGGATCTACAGAAGATTGAGTGTGAGACTTGTTTTTTGCAAGATTTCCAAGAACGCGTGTCTGAAACTCATTAGTTGTATTCCGTTCGGTGGACTTTCAGGAAACCTCATGTACCTATTTGAAATCTCGCCTTGGCATATGCAACATGACTTTATATTCCCATTTGAAAGAAACGAAGCTTTCTATAGAGATTATCAAAAACCCTAATATTTGGTAACAGATGCAGGCTAATTGTGGAAGTGTAGAATAAGAAGTCAAAAAATTGTTGAGCCAAAATGATCCGCATTTAAAAAAAAGGCCTAAAATACTCTAAGCCAATTGACGAATGTTTGAATTTGAAAATTCCACTTGGCCAGATGACCGATTTCCAATTTGTTCCCATCCCTTTCAATTCATATCTCCAATCGTTGCATGTGCTTTTGTACCTATACAATGCATCCCTTAAAAGACTGAGTTCCTTTCAAAATGAATGTATTAATTCCTCACAACCTGTGCCGGAACCAGCAACGTATTTTCTTTCATTCAGTCAATGGCATCCCTTAGAACAATGAATTAATCAACCCATAGAGGCAGATTTAGAAGACTGGTTCTGTGTGTTTTTATCATCTTTTTTTTTTTGAGTACTACACAAATAAGACTCGTTACGTTGGCACACCGAGCTCAAGTATGCAGCATTGCACAAGTGCGAGGCGGAGTTCTGAGAAGCAACAGGAAATGAAGCCGCCCGGCGCCTTCTCCTTTTAACTTTAAATCACTCCAGTGGTGTTTACACAGGTTTCGAGGGCCATCGAGTTAAAGAGGCGAGCAACAATCGAGTGTTAATTGGAGTTTCATTTCCCTGTGATACTTTTTTCTTTCCTTTTTTTGCACGAAACCAGAGTAGGTTATAAAGAACATTCATTTGATTGAGTAATTCCCGTCCTCAGTGACTAAGAGGCGAAGTGACTTTTGGATGGTTGGTATTATTAAAGTGTACTTTCGGTAACCATTGAGTGTGGGATTTGAAGTTTTAGGGAGGTTATGTTTTTGCAAGTTAGCCTTTCAAAAAAGTGCATATTTTTCAAAAATGCTCTAAAAATGCCTTCAGTCCTTGGATATGGTAAGATATGACATTATGAATCGGTTTACAGAAGATCATTGAGAAAAGGGATTGATACAAGTGATTCTGGCGCCGCCTAAATTTGTCCAGTATTCAAAACTATGCCAAAGTTTCATTGCAAAGAGATAAAATAATATTGAGACTCGGTACAGCGCTGTCAGACGGTCAAAATATTTATAAATCAGTTTGTGGCTTAAGTCCGGAAACATATTTAAGGCAATGTATTATAAAAAAACTATAACTTATTTCCTAATGAAACTGGCATAACATTTTTTTGAAAGAATTCTTCGTTAATAAAAATAGTCCAAACATAATAAAATAACTTTCAGGGTCAAATATTGATTATTTAACTTCATTTTAAAAAAAACACATATATTTTAAGGTTAACAAAAGGGTATTATAACGAAACACAAATAAAATAGAGTTTTTTTTTTTAAAAAAACGACCAAAAAACCCATAAAACTGGCGGCACTGACTCAGTACGACCCTCACTAACCGACATTTTGGAAATCACTTCATGGTACTCCAAGTTCTTGCTCGTCGGAATTGAATGCCGCTGAAAGAAGCTTGCAGACTGTATGAAACGCATGGACATTTTTGGCAGTTTTTGGCCCGTTTTATTTCTTACAAAAGTCTGTGAACAAAATTAAAACGTAAAATGCATATTTTTTCATGCTTTTGCAATTACTTTACCTGGGCCCTCGCTTAGTTGTCCAACACACTAACCACTAAGCCACTACGCCCACATATTCGCGGTCAAGAAAATGCTCTTGTTCCTCATAGTTTACAGCTCCCTCTTCGCAATTTGTTTGACTGACTAACCTGATAATGCTTTTTTTATTTGACAGTGAAATTCAAAAAAATGTAGGGGCGACTTCGGACCCCTGATCTCTGAGCCATAGCAACAGAACAAGCGTCTTTATTGAGAGAGGAATTGCCACACTAGACATATAAAAATGACAAATTTTCACAACTATTTATCATTTGATTGTTCGTGAGTTATTATTTTTGGGCCATAGGAAAATTGTTCTGAAATATAGTGCTTAATTTAAAAGACTGAATTGAGAAGCTTACACTTTCTTATATGAATTTTTCAAATAATTTAAATTCATTATTAATTAGGTGCAATCCTATTTGGGATGACAACAATCAGTCCCTCCCGGGAGGTTTTTTAGAGGTTGTTAGAGTCCCTCACTATTGCAGAAGCATCCCTCGCGTATACTTGCTCTGCAATGTCTTTCAGGATTTTGCCTTCCAGCGAACCCCCAAACAAAACCAAAAAAATAATATGTTTTTTAGACTTTCGCCAGAGGAGATAAGATATGATTTTTGTTTTTCTAGGAGCTGAACCAGATATCTCTTGCCTGTAGTCCAAGAGACATGTCTCTAAGTACACAACGGCAGTTATTGTGTTATAAATAATGAGTTATTTAGGAAAGTACCAACACGCAATGCAAAAAACCAACAGACACAAAATTTTAATAATTCTAGTACTCGAGTTAACACATATTGAAGGCTTACTTAAGATCTAATCGTTTGTTTTTAATTCACGTACTTTGTAAAATTTTGTTTAGTTAGGCGCACTAATAGGAAGAAACCAACAAAAGTACAATAACATCGCAGCACAGGATATCTCAATGAGTGACATCAGTGCGCGGACATCGGAAAGAATAAATTCGAATGGAAAAATTTCCAATAACTTCGATATTGGTTCTATTTCAAACAATTTTAGATTCGTATATCTTTTGAGCCAGTTATAATTTTATTCGTTGCATAGTTAGAAAAACTCGCGAATAGCCAGTGAGAAGGCCTTACAGATGTGTCACAGGAATATTCGTTGACTTGGTTAATCCAGTGGAATTCCGATTCACAGAGCAGCTCCCACCCGGCTTCGGCGTCTATCTAAAATATATTTTACAACAACAGCTCACCTTTCTGCTCTAAATGTTCAGAAATTCGATGATTCAAATAATAAGAACGCAATTTCAGACTCGCAGCGGGTGTTTGCAGATCTGCCTTGTAACTTGTACACTCAAAAAAGACTCGAAGGTCTGCGAAAAGACTAAATCGAAGTGGCAGATAACATATCGCAAGTTGCTTTCCCAGCCCCGCAAAGTAATACCCAACTTCAGTCGGGCTGTAAAAATGCTAAAAAGTGCGGAGGTGTTGTTAAGTACTTCGTCGCGAGGCCCCAGACAAATATTTCCCACAAATCGTGCATTTCAACTAGAATAGACGACTGGCACCCAAGAAAATTAACAAATTTCGTATTCTTAAATATACAGTGCGACCTCAATAAAAGGAACTAATAGAAATTTGGGCGGTAGCTTTTATTGACGTTGTTACAGTAATCGAGTCCAAAAAATGGCAGGTTCCAAGAATGGAACAAAACGTTAAACACCTCAGAATAGTAAAAAGCGCGTGTCTTGAACTGGTAAATAAACCAAACAAATCTGATAATTTATTTCATACACAAAATAAATAAATTCAAATTTTAACTAGGTATTTTAAGAAAAGTGAGAACTTTTTGACTGTGCGTCTTTTTGGACACAGAATTCTTTTCCATACAGCTGACTCTCGTAAGTTTTGCAGAACTAAAATGTTAATCAATGATGCATAATTTTCTTCAGCCCATTGAAGGCAAATGTTTAGTGCTTGAACAAATAGCGAACGAAACAAGAGTTCAAAAGACAATAGTTGCTTTTATTTTGCTAGTAATTTTTTTTTGAGGAGTTGCAATAACTCAGTGAACAAGCTTAAGATTTGAGGTTTTTCTTTTATCGAGGAGTTGCACTCATTGAGGGTTGCTTTTATTGAGGTGGCACTGTAATATCGTTGTTAGAAGTTTTTAGTTGGAAATTATATTTTGATTGAATTTTTTTACAAAACTGCCGAAAGGTTTCAAGTATTAGTGGTAGATACTCTACAAAAAATAGCAACCAAATTGCACGTAGGTTTTTCTCAATGGCTTACGAAAGATTTTGAATTCTCGGTGTACCTATACAGCAAGTCATTTTGAAATTACCACGTTCACATATAAACGCCCTGACTTCAGATAATCAAATCGGATAATTATAAATGCGAGTCACTAACCCATAACGAGTTCCCCACCAAGTATTAGGTTATATCGAAAGCCTCTCTTTTTTTCGACCCTATAGTGGCTTCTCTGACTCCGAAATACCAATAATTTTCCATTAACACGTACACATCATTAGGTAGGTACATGTTGAGAACTTCCTACACTCTGGACTAATGGTCACGTCCGAAATTGATCACACACGCGCAAACACCAAACGTTGTGTGTCCTTATGGGAGGGGGCAAGCCTATATAAAAGCTAATTAATCGAATCCCATTAGCACTTGAAACAGCTGCGTAACTAAACATTGTACGCACGGTCATATGTTGAGCAACTAACTCGAAGATGAAGACAAATGCAAAATTGCAACTTTTATGAATGGGCATTACATGACCTCATTTGATTTGACGATGAGGGTCTCTCGTCAATAAAGTCTCCTTTTTATAATCTGCAAATGAGTCGTCAATGTGCTGATACAGATAAACCGTGGCAGAGGAAGAATAATTAAAACGAAACAATGGCAGTCGTTAAAAGACTGTTAATTGGTCATTAGGCAGAATGAATAACTACTACATCTGGGGAAGGTTCCCTTTTTATGGATTTCAGACGTGCGATTGTTGAATGCTGAGTTTGATGGGCAGCACATAAATGGAGAGAGAGAGTACACATGCAGTATACACATTTTTAAAAATGTCAAAGATCTCCTAAACCCTCCTTAAAGATAAGCTCTCTTGTTGCATAACCTCAGTTGCAATGAATCGCCACAGGAAAAACTTTCGTCCTGTACCCCAAACCACGTCAAATCTCATTCAAAAAAAGAACCAACTCCATTTCGGCCGAACTCCGACTTTCTTCCCTAAAATAATATAAACAAAATCCGAAATTCCATTAGCGATAAATCACCACCGAATAATTGAAACAAATTCATGGGACAGGTCAAAAATGACTCCATGCCCCCCAGACGTATATCCAAACAAACACAGACGCACACTCAGTTCCCAATTGAAATAGCTCAAATTGACACTAATAAATCGTTATCCACCGCATTTATCTTCAATCCTAGCCCCCAAAAGGGATGAACGACGACGTGGCAAAAAGGACATCAAGGCTACCATCATCGGGAACATCCTCTTCACTGGGGACAGCAACAACAAGGAAAAAAAATCAACCAACATTGTGGTCAACTTTTCCACTCAGTGAGATCAGAGAAAAAAAAGAAAAAAAAAATTCCCAACCAAGTGCCCTCTAGAGTATTTTACAATTTGGTAGCCATTTTCACACCCCCAATAGACAGCCCCTGATGCCCAACGCAAGATGACGAAAAGTAACAGCAGCAGCCAATTCAGTGGAATGCCTCCAAGGGAAATAATATTCATGAGTCTCTCAACAGTCGCTCTTTACGATTCATAGTTTGTCAGGGCGGCGGAGGCCAGATGCCAGAGTGCCATGATTTTCGGGGGATGACTTCAGTCGGTCGTTCATTCGTTTTCAGCCACCAGCTGAATAGAACAAAAGTTGAAAACTTTTTCCACACCGCCATACCCCCTTCACACACATCCACATTAGGAAAACAAATTTATTTTTATTCCCTCGCACACGCATCAACATAACACACCGACACCGACGAGTACAAAGGTCAAAGGATCTCTCACAGAGGACCACAGTCGCACAAAGTACAATGCCACTGTGAGGGGGCGAGTTTATTTTGCGGGGCACCGACGATGGGGGAACTTCTCGGAAGAGGCCCAAGTGAATAATAATCAGGACACTTTTATCTTAGTTCCTTTTCAGCTCGTTGGGCTTTTACATCACGCCACTTGAGCACAATCCATGGGAGGATTTTATTCCTCTTAGCCCTGGTTATATTAGGTACTAATTTCTCAGGATATTACTTTTATTATGTACTATATGAGGGGGCTTGTGTAGTGGGGAGTAGTTTATTTCATTGAATGGACACCAACATGTAGGTCAGCAACGGAGAAGAATTTATTCGCTCGTTTAACAGTCGGACTGAGGTTGCACATACGCCACCGTGCCCCGCGCTGCCATTAAAAGGACCGACGGTAGTTGTATTAATTGGAATGCGAGAACAGGCTCTAATTTGTTAGTGAATATGCGGATTACCACAATGAGCCAATAATCAGGCAGTGAGTTGTTTATGACAGCAGCTGCCAACAAGAAAGTACTCACAGAGCCATAGAGAGAGAGAGAGAGAGAACTTAAGTGAAAGTAGTTGGTGGGAATTTCCTGCGTTTTTGGAGGCGAAATTGTAGTAAAATTAAAATGTTGAAAGTGGTCCTCAGCAGCAGCAAAGATGAAAGCTATCCTTTTGGGAAGTGGAGGCGTTTTTAAAATTATAAATTTCCACGTGTGGGATTTCTCAAGTTTTCATGACAGCCTTGAGGAGTTTTTATGGACTTGAAATTCAAACCAGTAGCTTGAAAATCATCTTCTCAGTTCCTTAGCCTATATCTCTAAATGATGTCCTCTCTAGTTTTTACTGACAGTTACTGAACTTTATCTCCTTTATCCCTTTTTGTTCTTATTTCTTGCAATAAAATACGAGTATCTGCGGAATTCTCACTTGGTATAATCTAAGACTTTGGCCGTTCGGGATGTCTTACTTACGCCCACGTACTCTTAAGTCAGTCAGCCCTATAACTCTGTAGCTTTACAGCAAACCGATCTTCACTCTTCGCACCCCTCTCAAGGAATCTATGTTTTAAAGAAGACGAAACCGCTGAAGACGCATTGTGTGAAAATAAAACCCTTAGTGTAATAGAAAGGAAAATCGACTTTAGAGAACAGTTTCGTCCCGAAGAAATGAAGAAATCCCCAAGTAGCCTCCCTAGATACCTAAATCACCCTTTGGGTACAATCGACCATTTAAGTCGCAGTGGTTTTCCATTGTCTAAGACGCGTCAGCCATTTTTGATTAAGTTGTACAAGCTTAGAATTTTTGTTGAAAAATATACAAATAAATATTTTACACGCTTTGCCGTTTCAAGTTACCAATTTACTAGCTTGTCAGGTTCATTCGAACATTTTGACAGTTCATAATGGACTTTACTCCCACTTCGGTGGAACATGAATTCAAAATTTGATTGTGGAATTATGTCACCGCAAAGTGGGATATAAATCCATGAATTATTTTTTACAGATGATTTTTTTACAAAATAACCATGCAAACGAAACCCACATTCTTAACACATAAGTGTCATATATTCAAATTTAAGGTTTATTATAACGAAAAGAAAATATTAAATTAAAATGAAAATACAAAAAATAATTAAAAAAGTAAAAAACTTCAAACATAAACTTGGCGCTAGTTTTTTCCTTTATCGTCTCGAGTTTTCTGAAGCTAAGAGTCAATTTATTTTCTGAAAGATCTTTTTTTAAACTGCAATTTTTATGTTAAAAAGAAACGAAAAAACTTGTTCGGATCTCTTCTCTTGCGCCTGTATGTACAAGGAGAGGGAATACATATCCTCCTTCTTTGCTTTGTTTGCGATCCTTTTCGTTGATTATTCCACAACAAAATTTTGCTCAATCAAAAGAAGGATTGATTCAAAAACAATGTTTGGTTAAAGAGCATTATTTGCGGGAAAAAACAATCGGGAGAGCCTTGATGACTTCAAACTTTCAGTGTGAACGCACCCTTATCAATGTCAAAATATTCAGTAAAACCAACATTTGCATCTTGGTGAAGTTCATGAAGCAGCAACGTTTGCAAATAATTAAAATTTACTACCGAAATTTTGAGTCGGTGGTCGCAACTTTGAGAGCTTTAACGCCAGTTTTCAATTTTCAGCGATGAAGCGCATTTTTGGTTAAACGGCTTCGTCAATAAGCAAAATATGCGTTACTGGACAGGTGAGAACCCTCATTTGTTTCATGAAATAGCACTTCATCCGCAAAGACTCAGCGATATGTCGTTCCAAGAAGACGGTGCCACAAGCCACACAGCGGGTGCAACAATCGAGTTATTGAAGTTTCAGTCCGGTGAACGTGTTATCTCGAGAAACGGAGAAAAACAAAAAGAAAAGTTGACAAGTCCTTAATGAAAGGCCCTTTATAAAGGGTGCGCCATCTAACTTTTTTTTCAACTTGTGCTTATTTCGCGAATGGTAACGCTTAGCTCATGTCTGATTTGACAGATAATTAGTTTTATCCTTCCGCTGAACGAATATGGTTGTGTATACGCTTGAACAACGCTGGGTAATATTGCGTTTTCGCTTCGCTAAGTGGGCCTGCTATCGACTTAGAGAAGTAGCCGGTTTTGCCAAAAAAATCATCTTTTATGAAGCTCATTTTCATCTTGGCGGGTATGTAAACAAGCAAAATTGTCGCATTTGGGGTACAAAAAACCCGCACGCATACATTGATAGGCCGATATACCCAAAACGAGTCACTGTTTGGTGCGGAATTTGGTCCAGAGGCATAATTGGGCCATTTTTCTTCGAAAATGAGCATGGAGTGGCCGTTACAGTCAATGGCAATCGTTATCGGGCCATGTTGAACGAAATTTTGTTCACAAAAATTGAAGAGGAGGATATTGGCAACATTTGGTTTCAACAGGACGTCGCTACGTGCCACACAGCCGAAGCTACACTCGATATTTTGCGCCCTTTTTTGAAGATCGCATTATCAGCCGCAGAGTTGATGTCGTTTGGCCACCTTGGAGCTGCGATTTGACACCGTTGGACTATTATTTGTGGGGTGCCGTCAAAGATAAGTGTTACGCCGACAAGCCAGAGACAATTGACGCTTTAAAGGACAATTTTCGTGAAGCCATTGGTGAAATACAGCTGCACACAATCGATAATGTGCTTAAAAATTGGACCGATCGTGTAGGCTACTGCAAGGCCAGCCGAGGCAGCCATTTGAATGAAATTATCCATTATTAACCGGAAGGATTGTACTTTCAACTAAAAAAAGAAATTTGAGAAATTCAGTAGTTTTTTTTTATAGCATTTTCAAAAAAAAAAAAAGTTATTTGGCGGACCCTGTAACTTAGGTGGGACAAAAATAATAGCGGTTCTTTGTAGGAAGTTAAGTACAAGCATATTTTCCTACTGGAAGGTTTGTCTATTTCGCTCCTTTAAGCGTAAGGGTTTGTTTAAGAAAAAAATAGAAAATAATGGCAACACTTGCACTAAGGGACTCTAGTATTTTGTGAAGTCAGGAATCTCTTCTTTGATATTATTTAAGAATTGCGTTATTTCTGTTAATAGTTTTTGAAAAAAAAAAAAAAAAAAAAAAAAAAATACTTTCACACTTTAAATTTAAGGATAATAATTAAAAAAATAGAAGTTGTGTGCAGATTTATTCAATACTACGAAATTAAATGAATAATCGCATGGAAATGGAAATGGAAAATTCAAGGTCGAAGACGTTTTTACATACATCCGTTCTACCGGGTAACGGAATTTTCACTTTCCGCTTTTCGTGTGTCGAGTCGCCAAAAGCGTTGAACATTTGCTTAGGCTACCTCAGTACACTGACCGAGACTGGCGTGGCGCCATCGTATTTAAAAATGCCAGTGTAGGTATATCCATCTCGACTGTCAAGTATATATACTGCCAACTTACTACTGATACTGACACAGCCTTGTATGACCTTCAATCCCATAAGACAAACAAGCTACTTCGCTAAAAACTGTGAAATCTTTTTCCACTCAATTTCATCCGCCAGCCAACAAAATAAAAGAGTTAAGAACTCTGTCTTTCAAATGGTTTCACTATACACGAGCCATCTGTTGCCTGGACGCGTTTAAAATGCCAAAAGGATATGTTGTCTGGATATATGAGCACATATCACGTGTAACACAAGAAAATCATTCATCCATCCGTCGTTGCTGACGTCTTTCTGCCACCCACCCCTACACCACCCAAATAGCAGTAACACTCATCTTTAGAAGCGTGCAAAAGTCCTATTTTCAATTTCACACACGTACAACAAATGTATTTTTACTCAAACAGACACATACACTGCTGGGGACAGGATGAAAGACAATTATTTGGCTTTGACTTTGAAAGCGCAGAATTTCCGTCACGGATTCAATAAACACTTCCAGATATAAGACCTGCCGGTTTATTAGAGATCACAAACGATAGATAGATATCCCGAAGGACGAAACGATGACAAATGAGATATTTATTTGGATTCCTTGACGTGTGACCCGTCGTCGTTGTGGTGTGTAATTAATACTTCTCTTCCTGTGTGCGATGTGATGATTTATCGGTTGAACGCGGCCAAATATCTACCTTTGCTTCTTATCCTTGTGGAAACGTTTTTAATCGAATCCCCGATACAAAGTTCTGTTTTGGGATAGAAGGGGCTTTCTCGTGTGCGTGTGCTGATATCATTGAGCGGGTGAATGAGCGTAATTAAAAGATTTAAATTTTATAAAGCTTCGTCCTGAAAGTATACGCAAAGATAAACATAACAGTACCTACTGTTCTCCTTGCGGTGGGGTAACCGTGTCAGTGCATTTCTTTTGTGAGTTTTAGTGAGGCGAAAAGATTATTTTGCGGTAATCGCCGCGTGCTTCGTGGTGGCGGTTTCAAATCCTTTGTCAAGTGTTTATCTTGCAGTAGTTTTAGTTTACCTGCGGAGTTCATCGATGGGGTATTGTTTTAATCCTGACAATGGTGCTGATTACACGTTGTTTTTAAGGACTTTCATGGGTAGCATTAAAGGGAGTAATTACTGCCTTGACTTTTGGACGGTATCGGGCTGGAGTTTGTCTAAGACGTACTAAAGTTTAATCGCTTCGAGGGCGGGGGTTTTATGGTGTTGTTTATGGTTTTATATTTGTGGCTTGTTTGTGGTGAAATGTCGCCCTTTTGTAGGGAGAAAATACGCTGGACATATTTGTTCTGTAAAGTGATGTGCGACGGGTATGGTTGAGACTAAGCAAATCTTCACTTGGGATTAACGAGACGTCTCTTAGAGTGGTTCGGATGCTAAGTCTTGTATCTTCGGTATCCCAATATAATGCCAGTCTATATGGTTGACTGAATGGGCAATTCGTGTGTGATACTTAATCGTAATCGGATCAGTGGGCTGTTATATTCTCATCCATCGAAGGCTGCACTTGCTGTCTATTTTATTTCTTGAGAGTTTAGTGGGGGCTTTGTATTCTGTAGGGAGGTATGGTACCTAGTTCGACATTTGTTATGCCTTACTGAGGAGACTGTGACTACTCTTGTAGTTAAGTATAATGTACACGTTGCAGGTGAACAGAAAATTGTGAGTTTGTTGATTATACTGACACAAAGTCGCAGTCAAAGAGCGACGAGTGAAAGAGTCTTGTTATTTGTATTAAAATAAATACCTATCTACCATGGTGGTGTTGCTGTTGAATCTTCCACGCTTCGAGCCAGGTGGACCTGGGTCACTGTCAGTAGTAGTTCTGACTTAAAAAATGGGTAGAAGTTTGTGGAACGCTGACTTAACATTTCTGAATCCTTTCTTCACCCATAGTTTGTGGAGCACAGAAAAAATAAAAAATATTTTCAAAGCCTAATTGAACGCTGGGCCACAACGAGTCATCAAAGTGGCCCTTCAGTATTAAACTCTAGCCTGCATTTCTACTGCCAAATGGAAATATGGATGAGGTCTCTTTTCATTTCTCAACTTCGTTGTTTATCAGTTTTGGAATCGAAGGCACACTGACAGAGACGGTGACAATATTTTAGTCGTTGTACATTCCGCTTGAGCAATTACAGACGGCTTACGGAAATACACACCCCGCCCCAATTTTGTAAGGAGTGGAATTTTTGCTATGGGTTGAATTGTGTTGTAGTTATTAAGAAAGTTGAATTAAAAACTTAATCTTTATAAAATTATAATTTTAATACAGAGCAGTAGAGAAGTGCATTCATTAATTTAAAAAGTTTCCATAACCCAATCCAATCCAATGTTTTATGTTCTTAGAGTTTTTGTTTGCATTTTGTTTTCATGTGGTTACAACTTAGATTTAAGTTAATCAACAGATTCAGTAGTCTAGTGTCTGTGTGAGACCTAGCTTACTTTAATTTTACAGTCTCAGGTTAAATTGCTGGTTTAAATTAAAGTTTTTTAATTCTAAGAATTCAACTTGCGTTGCCTCCCCATATCATAATTTACATAGCACATTCTCCAGTTCGCTCCTCAGCTAGGGTTGCCCGTTCTTATGCTATTCCGGGAGTCTCCCGGGTTTTTTACTAAACTCCCGATTTTCCAATATTTGTTTTTAATTTTCTTTAAACCGAAACTACGAACATTTAAGAAGAAGTTTTTTGACGAAGAAATGTAATCAGCGCCTAATGTAACCTTTTTTTTCAAACTGCCACATTGACATTTGTTAAAATATATTTGTTTCCTAGAAGGAGAATGGTGGCTTTCAATTATCTTTATATCGTTTTTGTATTTTTGTTAATTCAATGTTTTTGTTATTGTTGTTTTGAAGAAAACCCTGAAATAAAACAATGAACTTTTTTTGTATTTTGAAGTAATGATTTGTTCTCAATCTCCCGATATTTTTTCTGAGTCTTTCCGATTTGTTGAGAAACATTTCTGGCAGCCCTATCCCACCACACCATAATACACCTCATCACTGAAAAAAAAAAGATACATCATACAAACGAAAATTAAATTAAGAAACGGTTTATCAGTTTTCAAAAAGTTTTCATCTATTTGTTCATCATATTGGTGAAAAGTACGTCATATCAATGAATATCATGTTGATGAACGCCATTTGTCGATATGACGACGTCTTTTTTGTTTTTTCCGTGATACGGAAAAAAACACGTATGTTTACTATGCCAATATAAGTCATGACCAAATTCACATACAAACATCGTATATACATACATACGAACCTTGCGGTATTGACTTCGTCTTTCATTGTAAATTTACAGAAACAAAATCGGATCACTCATTACGAAGCACATCAATTTCAAACACAGCACAATAACAGAATCTTACTTAAACTGAAAAAGGGGTTATTTTGATAATTTTTCCCTGGGTCTTCAAGGTATGGTCTTTGGCCCTTAAAGGGATCAAATAGAAACGCAGGACATAAGTAATACTCTTCAAATGTTTAACCCCACCAAAGATGTACGCCTTGAAATAGCCTTGGCCCCCTTTCAACGAAACTTCAAATTCGTCTGTCTTCTAAATGAGTTGACCGATCGCGATGAAATAAAAATTAAATGTTGCTGCACTAAGCGCTGTGTGGGATATGGATTTTGTAAATTGTTTCAACGTGATGCCTGAACTGATTCCAGCCCACATACCACCAAACTAAGGATTGTATGCCTTTCATTTATATAGAGATGAAAAAAAAAAAAAAAAAAAAATAGCACAACAATTATTCTGAGACACATTTTAAAAATAAGTAATATACCTATGTAATAAATAAATGATAATAATACTTGCAGACCCGGGGAACTTTTTCCCACCACAAAATTATTTTTTTAATGGAAACAATTTCGAGCATTGAACTTTTGCGATCGGTAACAGATGACGCCACTCGAATAAAATACAGAAACTGAGTACTGAAACTTGAAAAATAATTGAACTAGGTACGCTGTTTCCAGCCTGGCGATATCCATCATCTCCTTGGCACAACATGAGTGGCTATTGCAATGCGACGCACAAGTGAATGGGATTGACCATTAAATTATTAAGGTATCAGAATTGCCAACGACACATATCATGTCACTTTTTTTACACTCACCAATTTGCGTTGGCCTTGGATGAAAACAGTTTTACCTTTTTAGTTTAAGAATTGAATGTTACTTCGGCCTGAATCGTTACTTCGGGAGCCTTCATATATCAAAAGCACAGAGCTATAAAGCAGTCTCCCTAATTGTGTTCCCCAGAATGAATCTCACTGTCTGGCACCATTTAAGCACACTTTAGCAACGGCACAGGGTAAGTAACTCTCGACTAAAACAGAATCTACGTTTTTGTCCTCATTAATAAGGAAATCACTTTCGTATTCCCACAAAAAAGAAACCTTACCATTTCGGCGCCTTAGCACTGTCCTCACGCTTCCAGTTTAAATCCAATAAAGAAAAATTAAAAGAAATCTCTTTGTTCAAATGCGACATCGCCGTGTACCTCGTTTTGCTGTGCTCAGCAGGACAAAGGTTATTTATCGGTTATTTTGTGCACCATGGCGACATCGTTTTTGCTCCCCATAATCCTCGTATGTATGAATTTAATTTCATAAAATCGCTGAAGTGTTGCAAAAACTCAACCTCGACGGGTGAAACATTGACCTTTTCTACAAAATCGGGATAAAACTGAGAGAAATCCACAAGACAAAAAAAAAAAAGAATACAACGAGATGCTTAGTACGGCTAAAATGGCACTGGAGCCAACAGCCAATTTCATGAAATCTGCAAGCCACGGTGTCTGTGTTTACAAAGCAGAGGATTAGTGGAGTTCTCTGATGCAAATCAACGAGTACAAGCTCTCAATGTTCAAGGATAACACAGCGATACCAAACATATGCAATCGTACACAGTCGTTCGCGTATTAAAAATACGTATATATTTGTCGATTCAGTAATCAGTTTGAACAGTTATTTTTTTTGTATTGCATTGCATTGCATTGCATTGCATCCATCAATGCGGCGACGAAACAAAAGGATGTGCGGGGATTGGCAGAGAGAAGATGATTGGCAGGATTTAAATTCAAATAACCGTGCTAGTCTATTCACATTTTTACAGAGAGTATGTTCCAATAAAAAGAAAACTAAACGGAGCGGTTATTGAAGTATTGTTGAGCATAAGGGTGGCATCGATGGGGATGAATTTTATTGTTCCCAGAAGTGGTGCGTTTAAATTTCGGATATAAGATGCACTTTAATAGAGCAATGCACAAGTGTTTATTGCAATCTTAAAGTACTCACCGAATAACAATTGTTAATTCATACTACTAACTAAAATTTGATTGAAGGTCACAATAGGGAACAAAATATGTGAACCAACCAACCAAACCGATGGCAAGCGGTTTTGTCTCTTAATTTTCCAAGGTTAAACACTTTCGGTCCGTCCAATGCATTTTCTTTACTAAGCCGTTTTTATTCAGATCCTCACTACCACTATATACGCAATAGTGATCACGGAAGCGCTATTAACACGACTTTGGGATTATTTTCTTCTCGCACTCTGAATATGAGTTCGTTTGTAAATCTCCTTGTTAATGTCTGCGCTCCAACATTATCCTTTTATGAAACAATATTTTTGTTTGTTAAAAATCATTTGCTTTAATCTGATTAAGAGATTTGAGTTTTAATTTTTCCTATTTTTCTCGCGCAGCATGTTGGGAAGTATTTCGATTTTTATTTTTTTTTTATAATATATTCGCACAGCAAACCAGATGCTATAGTTCGAGTGGATTGTGGTCTCTGACTGTTCTGTAATATAATGTCTGTTCGTCCTGAGAGAAGTGTCAGAATGGGTATACTGCATTTTCGTTTGCGTTAGGTCTTTACTCTCGTGCCGGCCATATAATTCTCGCACCATTAAATTTATTGGCCAAATAAAAATCGAAGTTTCATTTTGTGGTTATCCTTTTTCACATTCTGGTTTCCATCCTCGTCGAGAGGCTATAAAATGTGTAAGAGTACAAAAGTATTCCTTGTCTATGAAGCTTTAATATTATCGGTGCGGAGAATCGATGTGAAATTTAACATATGACACACGGGGATATCTTCGATCTTAGATTATTTGTTTGTTTTTAACAGAAAACGGACTCAAATGTTTGCACTGGTGGAAGAAGAGGTATCTAATTCGGCTTAAGGTCAAACTAATGTGGACTGTTACTTTTAATGTAAAGTTAAAGATGTAAGGATTTATACCGACAGCTGTATTTATAATGGCCACATTCCTTAGCTTGACTGGCTAAAGCGATAGGTGTGTAAAATTTGTTAAAACACGTGAGTATTTCTACTAACGAAGTATATTTTTGATTTTCCTTACCGAGCATTCAGAAAGTCAACTTTGGTGGCAATCTATAAACGACACAACGACGTCTTAAACACATTAAAAGTGTCACTGCAAAATATCTTGCAAACCGCGAACACATAATATACTAAAAACATTCCACTGTTCAGCTTTTGTCGTTCATTACCACGCCTACTTTTTGGTACCGTTTTTGACCAATATGTATCTACTTTTATCTGCCTTCACTCTCTTTTACTTCCTAGACTTATTCTTAATTGATACAAACAAATAATAAATACCTAACGAAGGCAAAGCTTGGTTCAGTATTTTTAGCTATCAATCTGTTTGGTGGCTTAAAATACTGATATGTGGTTGCCGGTTGCTTAGATTAAAATTTGAGTGGAAGTTATTCCTCATAGTCTTTGAAAGAAACACTAAATTTAAAGTGCGTGAAAATTGCTCACCCATGTTAAAAAAAAAACTATTAATAACTCACTCATATAATTTTTGAAACCTTATAGTTCTCAAACTATTAGGGACTCTTTTATTTTACCCACATAATCTACACATATTTACAGATCATTGATTTACATAGATGATGGATAGATCATTTGGGCTTGTAAAGTGGCCTGTGCTGTTAGCTGGTATAACCTACTATGGAAAATCTAAAAATTATCTGTTATTTGGTTGTTTTCTATATGTGAGTTCTTTTATTTATCAACAATTGTGAAAATATTTTAATATTTCTTCATCAAACATTTTGTTTAATAATCGTTTTAATTTTTTTTTGTTTGACAATAGAACTCACATCAGGAGCAGACTAACAACTTCCTCAATACAATGGTGCCGCTGTAGTAATAGAGTGCATTATTTTCAAAGTGGAATTCAAACGAGTAACTATTTACTATTCCAGAACGCTGCCACGGAGTATTTTTTATCTTTTGTTGCCCCCAAGATAAACCTAAAATAAGCTATATTTCCATCAGAACTTGCATTCGCTAGCATAAGGCTAGTACGCAGATGTTCCGGGATGAAAAATCCCATACAAAAGTGACAGAACGAAATCAAGAACGAGCAATTTCGCTCTCCTTTTCGTTTTGCAGCACGCAGCATCTGCGAATTAATGGCGGAAAAGTGTTTAATTGTAGTAGAATTGTAGTAGGGTACAATTCTCCACTCTCTTTTCCAATAATCCTTTTTAACCTTCACACCTAATAATTTGTAGGTTGCAATATGCAATTTTGTATGGAAAATATCGACATTGTGCGTTACAGACACTTAAAATGATTATTAGTATCGAGGAGTGTGTTTTCATATTCATATTTTTGAGATGATTTTCTCCTGTGAGAGTCTGGATGTATGAAAATGGCTCATTTACAATTAACTGTATAGAATTTTAGTAATACGAAAAGACTACGTTCGCAATTGAAGTATGCATTTTTTGTTTTTTCATAAATACCCTAAACATCACCTTAAACTCGCCCAACTTTAAAGTAAATAGCCCGAAATAAGGATTATTCCCAAATGACAATTTTAATGAGCCAGCGAAAAGTTCCAGTAACTAATCGGATTATCGGAGATAAATAGCCAGTGATGATAACACTGCTACTTGTGTAGCAGCTGATGGAAATCTCCACAAATTATTTACCGCTGCCTTATCGCAGACGTTTTGCTGTCCATTTGGAGAGCACTAGAAAATGTATTTCCAGAGCAGGTCCGTACTGGCCTTAAGCACTATCAGCAAACATCAATGGCAGCGTTCAACGAATTAGCCTTTAACGAGTGAAAGATGCATAAATCTATGGTGAAACTATTTATTACCACGGAATACATGTGTGTACAAAAATAATATGTAAATTAAAAAAAGTTTCAACAATAAAACAGCCACCCTATTTAGCTCGAGATTGGACTTTTCAATGCTGTTTTAAGTTGTTTCTATTTTTACATATAAAATGAATGTAAGATCAGAAAATAAAGCCAGACATCAACACCCGGACTTGAACACCCTGAGGTCAAACCAGACAACGATGCATACTGCGAGTATGAATCCGAGAAGATAGACACAGTTTATATAAAACAGACTTAAGAAAAAAAAAACACTATTGTATACCGTTGGGCCCCTATTGTTGAGCCAACGCATTTAAATATTTAATATTCACCACCATTTGTTACCTAGCCTTAAGTCAAGTTGTATATACCAAAAGTTTAATAAAAACAAAAAATGTAAAAAAAAAAAAAAATAAAGCCAGTTTGCGTTCGATGAGAAAACTGCCATGTGCAAACCTAAGCTCAAATCGTACTGAACGCGTCAAACTTTGCCGCCACTCAACGATGTGAGAGGGAGAAAAACTGTAGGCGGAAAATTTGGTTGCGTTCAGATGAATTGACCATACAAAAAATGGCCGCATTTCATTGTTATGATTAGCGGGGATTGTCGTTTTGAAGAAGAATGACCTTTGGTTCATTTTAATTTAAAAAATCTGAAATAATTCAACCATATATAATCCATGACCTTTTCGGCTGACTTAATTGATTGTTAATTTTTTATTTCCTGAACGAGCCCCCAATCAATATTCAACGTTTACACATTTTCAACTTGAATCATTTAAGTTAGTAAAAAGGGTGAATGTCATAAACCTACAGAAGCGTCTGTTTATAACGAACTCATCCTGAAACCGAATAAATTTACTTGTTGCAATAACAACTAAGCTGAAGTTTGTTAAATAAAACACAAGCCCCTGTGAGATTTGTATAGCCCGAATGTGTTAGTACGTACCTTCATCAGACTATTCCCGAAAGTGTTGTGAAATTAAAAAATAAATAAAAATAAAATAAGTACACAAGCTGGTCGGTATATTGGAAGTTAAGGTTCTCAAATTTGCGGTCCCACTGCATAGACTGATATTTTAAAAAAAACATTTGGTTCGTTATTCTTGAAAATTTGCTTCATTGAACAATTGTTTGTTCAGTTTTATGCGCTAGCAATTTAAAATGCTTAGTTTTAATTAAAAATGCGCTAAGTCTTTACTGTGGGTTGAATAAAATGCTCCACAAAATTGATTGTTCAAAGTTGGTACGTAGTATTGCATTCATAAAAATGCGCTTAAAAATTCAGTGGGGTAATTGACCACCTCATCTTCATTCATAATGGTATCGACTGACTTGAATGGGAACACGTCTCCTGGGATCTCTTTTAAAATGGCCTCATTAATTTCTGTAACGTCTTTGTTTTTTACCGCCAATATAGCTCTTTCGCTTAGCCAAACATGTGTCTTGTATTGTTGTACGATGTTTGAAAAAAACTTTCCGAATCAATTCTTCTTTTGATTGAAATACATTGCAAAAATTGGTGGGTGACGTTATTAAGCCAGTTTCATTGTCTACCGCATTTTTCCATCTCCAGTTTTCAACATGCGCAATGCTTAGTGTAATTTGGTCAGTAAAAATTCTTAATTCAAAACTTATACTCTCACAATAGAAATAACTGACGTATAGCGAAGTCGATGTGTTTCAATCAAACCGCAGTGATTGATGTGTCGGCCAACCTTCCGCTTTTTCACCAAAGTGTTTTATGCTACACGACCTACAAAGCGGAAGGTTTGCAAACACGTGACCACGCCACATACAACTGTCCATATGAGTAATATTGGAATTCAAGATTGATGCCACAAATTTCCAGCGATTGTCCTTGCCTTTGAATTATCATCTCAAAATCGTCGCTTGCATGATATTTGATTTGAGATTCTTCACAATCAAATCAAACGCGTTCCGTAGCAAAGTTTCGGTGGATTGAGGTTCCGCAACAAACTTGTTACTGAGCCGACTTTCAATTTGAAATTGTGTAGCGGTACGCCTAAAACATCCAAAGAATTAAAAAATTACAAATTTTGAATAATAATTGTATTGGAAGTGACACTACCCGTTTCTCTATACAATATATTTTTTTTTTCAAAGTGCAGTTCTCCATACAAAGCTCTATCGTAAAATGCGGACGTCAATCTCTTTTATATATTCTAGCTGCACCTCCCAGGTTGTGCCGTGTCTTTCGTATTAAGTTCCGCCCACATTTTGATATTTTGGAATTGTCCACTAATATTTTCATTATACAACTTTAGAAATAGCGTTTGAATTTTTTTTTTTTTAATGGGAGGTGCCTAAACTTGTTTTCCTATCCCGCTTATCTTTTGCAAAGTGCCACCTATGCAAAACTATCCTGTCTTTCAAACTGGAACCAACTATACCCATCCACAAAATTTCATTGAAATCGCTTAAGTTCTTTTGGAGATCGACAACAGCCACCTAAGGGTTCAAAAGTACCCTATCTTTCAAACGGGAACCAACCATATACATCCACAAAATTTCATTGAAATCATTTGAGCGGTTTCGGAGATCGAGTTTCACCCCGAAAGAATTGTATACCTACCTGTATACATTTTCTAAATAATATAGGTACCAAAATAAGATTTAAAATACATTTTTTTTTGTTTGTATTCGAAGTTTCACTCCGGGATTTCTGTTCAGTTTATTTTTTTTAAAGTGCATTTCCTTATACAAACTTTCATAACCTCTTTCATCAAATTTGTTTTCGCAACAAAAAGTAGCCTATGTCCTTCTAATTGTTTTTCTGAATTGTTTTAAAGAAAAATCAAGTAAATTGGTTGAAGATTACGTGAGTTATTCCTAAACACACAAAATTTCAAGTTAGTTTTATATAGATCGATTGATTTTGGTTTTTATTCAACTTGGCGCGCAACATTTTATTTCAAAGAACTGACTGTAATTACATGAAACTACTACGTTCAGTAACTGCCTGCCAAGTTGTTTTAAATCCCTTGTGTTCCCATTGCCAAACAATCCTCGAAAGGAAATTATTTACCAATCGTTATTAAATTATTAAAAAAAAAAATACTAAATATCAACTCATTTACTATTCACATTATAAAACAGATTCCCTACATCTATACCGTGTTCCCAAATCGACATTAACACTCCTCTGCGCCTCCGTGTTAATCGTCCTTCAGTGTGCAATTATTGTCGCAAATAAAACATTTTTCAAAAAAGGATTACAATGACGATGATGAAGGATATTCGCCATACTGTTGCCACTCTATTAATTCCGCTAATAATGCCCACTGCTAACGTTTGTCCCTAAATCCTTTATTATTGCACTGCGTTCTATTTGGTTTTCCGTTTTTATTTTTTTGTCCATTTCCTCGTAAGTCTATTGGTATAGTTCGTATAATTAAATAGATTTACCGCCAAACAACAAGGGAATACAAAAAAAAAAAGAAAAAAAAAACCGCTTAATGCGCATTTTGCGAAACCCATGAATAGGTGTAAGTACTGCACTATTCATACCCCATATACCCACACAGCAGACTTAGATTTGAATTGTTGCGCGAGGATATTTCATCGGATAAAAAAAAAACGGAAAAACAAAAATATTGTCAGGCAAATATAAGGGAAAGAGCATTTCAAGTGGAAAATCAATTGAACATCGAGTGACAATGATGACGTTTTTGCGGGTGTATCTATGAATGTATTGGTATCGATGCACTTTTCAGTGCACATTAACCAGGTTTGGGGTGCGCCAGCATTTGGGGAGTGATTTTTGCCTGTGCCTCTTTAACTGCTGACTTTCTATTATTTCGAAATCGGAGTGCCATCGATGATGCAATCTCATGCCGAAAACCAGGACTCGTGGTACTTACAGTTTTGTCATAAATTTTTTTAATATTCAAATATTGCAGTAGGCACAACAGCAGACTGTTCATCGAAAGGACTCTTCAGCTATTCGTATTCATCATCATCATGGTCGGAATGGTATTGCATTGCTATCGACAGCGCAGTGATGGTTTGCAGTGTGGTATGGTGGTGAATCGATTCCTCTTCCCGATTCGGATCTTTCATTTCGGGAATTTCTTTAATTTGGGTGGAGTAATATGTGAAAGCTTCAATGAGGTTGAGGATAGATCTGCAGGGATTTTGTCATTCCCCTCCCCCCCCCCCACCCTCCCTCTCTCTCTCTCTCTCTCTCTGGCGAGTGGTTTGGTTTATTAGGTTCGGGAAATTAGTTGTCATTCGAAAGGAATTGCCAGAGCAGAATTTTGCGATTGTCATATTGCGTACTCATGATGATATAGTTTATACAGCGATTTGAGGTCGCAACTATTTGAGGAAGATAATTGAATGATGGACCAGCTGGAAGCTCTGCAGAGAATTGAAACTTCAAATAACTGGGACACATCGCATGTTCAGATTCAATTACTCCAAGAGTGTTGTTGGTTCGATTTGGAGACTTTTAGATTGTCGGTTGGATTTGGGTTCCAATTTGACGGTTTGACGGTCGAAATTTTGTTTGCTGTTTTCTTAACTTGGGTGCATAAACTTCGCGAGGAAGATGAAGTGTTGAACTGAAAGAATATACCAACACAATACTCCGTAAAAAATGACTGTCTTATTAAGCTACAAAACTCCACCATGAGCCCTAGAAGGAGGTCGATTAGACGAAAGTGATTGCCTAGCTTTGATGCGCCGATCGCCATTTCAGTGTAGCTGTCGTGCAGTCCGATAGACCAGGAATGATTTATTTCTGAAAATTGGAGGAAACCTGTCGTGCTCATGAAAACGAAAACGTTTAAACAATTTCGGTCAAATGTAGGAAGAGAAACGAAAAGACAAAACCACAAACTCTGTGGGGTGAATAAAGGCGTGGATGTAATCTTAAAAGTCAAAAATATGTGGACAATAATCTCAAGCCAAGAATATCTTTAAAAATCGTCCCTCTGAGGCTCCAATGCGACTTGAAAGGTCTGAACTCCTTCCGACAGTTTAGCCACTACGAATGTCAAAGTGTTTGGTGTAGATAACAGGTAGAGTAGAGAAGTGCTTCAGGGAAAGCTCTTACAGGATTTGGGAGCCATACAACTCCAACAAACATTTTTAAAGTCCACGGAACCAACGACTCAAAATATCTGGTAACAGCTCCATTCCGGCCGTGATCAGTAACTTATACCCCTCCTTCCACTTGATGTTTAAAGTTTGCGCTGTGTCCCATTGCAATAGGAGCAACGGAGAACTAAAACAAATTCACAAACACAGAGCTGATCAATTGCTTTATTTAAAATACGTCTTGCACCCTCCAATTTCAAGCCCGCCTCAGCTGCCACCATCAAAATCCAGCTAAAAAATATAAGCAAATCGTGTACATTTTTCCATTGCATTCAAAGTAATAAAATTATAATCAACTATTTTCGTAATTGGCTCCTCAAGAAAGGGCAACAAAACGTCTCCGCGAATCAATATCGTTATCCTTGCAACCTTCCGGATCTGTTTCCTTTTTTTTCAAGCAATTCATTACTTGTCCATAGCACAATTAAGTTAGTCCTTTGTTTTTGCAAACCTCTCTCGCACAAGTTGTTGCATCATAAGAAAATTAGCAAAAAAATTTGTCCTTCCTCTCATTCTGTGTATCGCTTTCGAAAGGAGCAACTTTTCCAGCACTCTACAGGAATTCCACAACCCAAGACAACAAAAAAAAAAATAAATAAAAGAAACTACTTTTGAACTAAATTTTGTGTAAATCTGCTATAATTTCTGTGGACAGTTTTTCCCTTTTAGCTAATTATTAGTTATTTGTCATTAAGGATGTATTTCATTTTGTCCTTTTGCAGCGTACGCTTAGAATGACAAGTACTAATTTGTTGTGATCCACTTCGATTCATGGAAGTAGACAAAAACTCTTGAGAGCAATCGAACGAAATAGACGTCCCCGATGGGGGTGAGGAGGTGTGACGAGGAGTTCTCCCTCGATGCAGGACGAACACATGTAATGCCCTAATGACTGGTTCATAAATGAAAATCTCCAACTGAATACTAATGTGATGGAAAAATCATTTTTCCACTTCATTGGCAATTAAAAGAGATTTTGCGAGGCTCTAGGTATACTATATTCGGAGAATGGTAATGGAATGTATTTTGCTGGACAGCAGGATGTTGTCATTCATCGCAGGAGCTATGCGCTAAAAGGGATTTTTTTTATTACAGCAAGACATGGAGATTTTTCTCCCGCAATTAATAATATTCGAAGGGGAACTGGACAAAAACGACAGTGGAGGAAGATGGGTGAGATATTTTGTATTGGTTGGGATGAGAAATTAACAGACACATTAGTATGCAAGAGGGTTGTCATAATATTGGTACCGGATCTTCTTATAGGAATTTCTGTTAGCTTTCTACAAGGAGCACAGTCTGCCTAAGGCATGGAATCACAATGCGCCTTAGGGCCTCCGAGTGGGAATGGTGCTGACGCACCACACATCCTTCCCGAACCTAACCTAAACCATTGATAAGTGCGCCTTACATTTTTTCCTTTTTATTACCGCTTTCATGTTAGGAAGGGAAACATGTATCGAACTACCACGACATTTCTTGCTTAAATTACATAAAAAAACAATAAACTGTCAGTAAGTTTCGGTGGTCATATTCGCCCTTGTTTATCAGCTGTGCGACGTTTTACGAATGAGTAGTTGTAGTGAACTTGTAGCTCAATTGGCTATAGATATATAAATACAAATACAAAATTAGTCGAAAAGTGGCCCAAAAAATATAAAACTCATTCCCAAGAGCAAAGTGGAAAACTAAAACCCCAATGATACACAAGCGAGCTCTGTTTTTCGAATCGATTTAAGACCCGACACGGAGACCTGTAAGTTACAGATTTGAATCATTTTTACCCCCGCAATATTGGTGTCTCTTCTCTATATCCTTGACATCTGTCTTCTCTATCACATTTTGTCGGTGAAATTGAAAATTTGTATTTTTATCACAGCTCATGTTGTTCTGCCCAGTAAAACCCTTTGCTCCGAAGTGAACCAAGGACAAAGACTTTTTTTGAAATCTTACAGTAGGGCCGAGGGCAAGTTTAGACATTTGGTTTGAGTTCTTTCTTCCCGTTTTGAAACCCCTCTTGTCGCATCATTTAAAGGAGCTTTTGTTGTGGCCTTGAACTCGTTTTAATGTTGGGGTTAAGCTTTTATTTTTACTGCATTTTTACAAGTTGTCATATTGGTTTTGTTTATTTTCTGTAGTATATTGCGCCTTGTTTTCTGTATCGTCTTGAGCGATTCTTTTTGAGTTTTTTTAAACACTTTTTTACTCGTTTTCCGACGAATTTCTTAGCGTTGGTTTTTTGGTGTCGACACATGTAGACAAAATGCTGAAGCCAGGGACAAAAGGAAGGGTTGCAAATCATTGTTTCGGTCCTGATTATGTAGACGGCTGTACGAATTCCGTAAGAAAAAAGTCTGTCATTGCAAACGGGGTGGGATGTTGGTAAAGACAGTATAAAAAGGTAGATTGAAGGCCTCATTTTAAGCTTGGCATGAATCGTTTCAATTGGCTTTAGCTTAATACTTGAATGGAGGCGTCAATGACTGTTAAAATGCAGCGTTGCCGCTGAAAATTTTCAAACAACGGACTAAAAGGGGCCAGATTTGAAAAAAAAAACGAAAAATAATAATATAGCAAAAAAAAAAAAAAAAAAACAAGTTACAAATTTATTCATTACGAAATACTTCTTTTCATATGTTTGCAGTCTTTCTCGTTCAATAAAGAATCAAATCTTACTTAAAATGAAAAAGGGGTCATTTTGATAATTTTTCAAAAAATGGATGTCAGGGGTCCTGAATCTAATAAAGGGGCCATTTGGCCCCATAAGGCCCTCGGCCAATAATCAAAGGTTGTTGGCGAGGTATTATTTTTTCTTCATAGAAGAGCACTGCTCTTCCATTTCAAGTCAGTTCAGGTGTCTTGCAAGCAGCACTTCCAAGCTTTCCTGCTTTTTATTTGGAGCATCAATTAGTTGTGATGAGTTTTCTTCCAATACGCTCCCCATTATAACCTAACCTAAATTTACTGATCTTCTACATAAAAAGTGCTAGCTTAACACTTTTTTCGCCTTCTCTACCATATATTTAGATAATACCAAAAATGATGAAACTTTTCTGTTTGGCTTGATTTTGAATATTAACAATAAAAAAGAACAAAGACAAATTTATTATGCCCTGGTCAGCAGCCTTACAATTTTGTTCGCACAATAAGGAAATACATATATAGATACAATTCGAATTGTTTGTTAACGATAATTACTTATTTGAATGGCGTTTAAATTTCCGCCACAGTTGACTTTTTACTTTGAATTCCGTTTTGAAGGTTTCCTCTACGCTTCAATTTGCTGGGTCAAAAAGCGACGACAAACTTTTGAGCGTTCCTTATACGATTGCCCCTGGCTTACTATTCCGTACTATGCACATGCCGCAAGACTCACACAGGCATTTCCAATTTGCATGCAAAAATGTCATTTGTCATCCACTGATCCAAACCAAAAAAACAACCCACACAATGCCTTGCGATTAACTTTACCACGCGCTCAAGTGCAATCAAAACTTGAAAACAAAACTTCGGTATGTCACGTCATGCCCGCTCCCATCCCTCTGTCTTGTAGAATTTTTAAAAGAAATTGAAAAACTTCAGCGGAAGAATAATTCAAAAAAAAAAAACAGTATTTGTTTAAAAATTACACATTACACGAGTGTGCGTTCGCATTGCTGTGGTGAAAACTTCCGTCAAAGCGCCAAGGGCAAAATTATAATTTTGTGAAAATTTTCAAAAACAGCTTTCCCCACTCCTGAACCAGTGAGTGTTCTATACAGTTAAATAACACACATACACAAAATTTCAATGCAGCCATCCCCTTGGTTTAAAGTAAAAAGTTTTCTCTTTTTGGACAATAGCTCTTTTGGGGCTACCCCTTGTAACGCTCGCATACGTAATTTTTCAAACACGCGACCAAGCGGACCAAATGCAATACTAACTCGCATTTGGCATTCAAAAACTTTACTAATGTGATGTTGGCGGTGGGTTGGGTGGCTGTTGTACGTAGATAGGGTCAACAGCTTCAACAGTGGCAGCTTCTGTAAGCAATAATGTGTCTGAAAAGTTTTCAATTTGCCTTGGAACACACATCTGAGCCTCAGAAGTGTCAGTTTTTCGAATTGGTCTCTGCATTTGGTTTCTATGTTCGTCCAATGAATGGGGATGCGATTTTTCTTAGAGAAAAAAAAAAACTGAACTCGGACACAAAAGCAAACCAGGAAGAATAGGAATAGCGATTTTTTCAAAATCATAACTGGACAGGAATTGTAAAAGTTTTCCATTTAGTTTCATTTTGGGGGAAGCTTTTTGTGTTTTTGGGGGAATTTTTTTAGGTTGGCAGACTTTCACAATTCTGTTTGTTTAATATTGCATGCAAATGTGTTTATAGGAATGTAGCACATAAATTAAGTTTGAAGCAGAGTTGAATGTAAATAAGTCTATGGTGAAGTCCTTTTTCTACAAGTTTTCGAGCAGCTAATGCCGAGTTTTCAAAGTCTTTGCATATAGTAAGACGTCTGAGCAAATCACAAATCGGCTATCACCTGTCAAATTGTTGATAAAAGTGCTGCCAACATGATAAAAGTATAATGAATGAAGGCATATAAAGAACGAAGGTTGATGGAAGTAGCCATTTTGGGTTCTAACAGTGGCAAAAAACAAAACTGAAAGTGAAGCAAAACTGCAACCGATCTGGAAACCCGGCTTTGATTACGAACATCAAACCTACCAAACCTTTACCTGGCTACATAAACACAAAACTGAAATAGTCTTCATAAGCAGATGTAGGAAGGACTCGAAAACCTCTAATATAGAAGTTGATAAGTAAACTACTGAATCGAAGTCGTAAATGAAATAGCAAGTACAAGGACGACAAAAGGAAAAATTTCTGCTGATGTTTTTGTTTTTGTGGGCTGAGGAGGCGACTCTGTGGTTGAATCCTTTCACAGATTGGGTCAACCTTAAGTGGCAGTTTGCGCTATGTGTAATTTGTGCCCATACCAATTTTTTTGATTATACCCTTTCATAGAAAGGACATGCAAGTAACAGAAAAATTCGCACTAGCTATTCGGTCTATTATTAAATCTGAAGGGTGTGTCTTTGCCAAATCTTTCAAGCTATCATAGGACTGTTCTTCAATGCAATAGAAGAGGCATTCGTGGAGGGCTAGGCAATGGCAATAGGCAAGTGCCAAAGATTATATTTAAGTTTGTAAAGATGGCTTTAGTGTTGGGTATATTTTCTATAATCAATCGTACATTTTAATTAAAAGATGTTACGATCTTACACCTTTTGGCACCAAAAACGGGCCAAAAATTGTAGGTTGTGTCCACAATAAGAACTGCTCCATCGTTAGAAAATGTAACATTTTATTAATCAATCTGGAAGCCGTGTTGAAAACCGGAACTACTTGTCAGACTTGACCCCTATAGTATTCTTAGTATTCTTTATAATACCTTAAGCATATCAGTCCTCCTCTAGTGCTTTGAAGCATGTGCTGTTTGGAGGGCCGATAAAGCTAACTGAGGTACCCTCAATAGAAACATCTGAGTTAGAAATGTTGTTGCCGACGGACTTTCTGGGAAGCGAATCCAGTCTAGAAATAAGAACGTTGCTTGGATGTCAAACCTTTGGACCGCAGAGTCTTTGAATTAAAAGAAGAGTACCTCGTGAATAATGAGGGCTCAACATATCTGTATAATGATCAACTTGAGACAGTTACAGGGTTTCAGATCCTTATACCCGATCTATCTTAAGAGTCTTATGTAAGTTGGTTTATAGCCTGGCAGGTCTTTGCTGAATTTCAACTTAGCAATGACTGTCCTTACTTCATTTCGATCATGCTAAGCATGACATTCTCGTGACATTCAGGCTCTGCAAGCTTTATGAAGCCATCCCCGACTTCTTCACCATGTGTGAATAGTGTTTCAAACGTGGTTGCTGCGAAGAGGTTGATTTTGCGCTGGCGTTTAACTCCGCCTGTTGACAGATTTCTCGGTTTTAGTTATTGATTTCGATGGATATACCCAATTCGTTTACTCTCACAGTTTATTTTCGAAGTAAAGTTTCTTTCTCTTAATGGTCAGCCCCACTGTTTGCTGAGGCTCAAACCTACGGTGCTTCAAGTCTTACGCCGAACTTCTGCTTATATATTTCCTTGTGCTGCTGGGGATTCCCTTTTTGTGGATCGAGTAAAGAATAAACAATGAAATATCCATTTAGACCGACTTTGAGTTCACCTCAAAAATTAAGCTTCTGTTAAAGCCTTTTCAGCGCCCTTTCGAAGAAGGTTTGCTACTTCCTATGTTCTTTAAATAAGCGAAGCTCCTTAATAAATCAAATCCTTATCACTGACGGGCACAAACTACATTTAACAGTCCGGCAGTTGAGACTGTTCTTTTTTTTTTTTCATTCGAACCTCCTCTTCCAACACCCACCATTGAATGGAACTTCTTTGGAAAAAAAGGACCTAAAATAAACTGCAAGTCTTCTGCCTCAATTAAATTTCAGTATTTTATGTCCGTATCAATAAAATATGCCGCATGAATTTATGTGTTACAAATCGACATCTGTTGTTCTTGTGCTTGTTTGTATCGTTTTGCGAGCAGGGCAAAATTGATCCTTTTCTATTTCCTTCTCATTTTTTGTTGTCCCACCACGCTATTAGTGTTGGCCATGGCCCTTTTTCCTTGCTGCACTAAGTGTTACAGAAAAATATGAAACAAATGTGGAAAACCCAAAACAGCGAAAGGAATAAAATCGAAATAAAAATTTGTGTTCGTAAAAGGAAACTGCCCAAGGAATCGGGGGAAAAAAGGAGCAGAAAAAAAAAAAACGAAAGCAACTCCTTGCAATGATTTTGGGGAAAAGTTTTCTCTTGGCTTGATTTTCGTCTCCCGTTCTTAGGGAATTTTTGTTTCGTTGTAATTTCTGTTTCATGACCCTCGTTATATGTGTTCCGTTGTTGTGTTGACGAAGACGATGATGTGCCTTAGCAAAGGCAGTGGCACCGTTTGAGAATATACACGAGTGAGTGAGGTTCTATTGCCAATAACAAAGTAATTACGGGAGAATTAAGTCTTTAGGAGAAAATTTCAACATGTTCCACAGTAGTCGGATGGTTTTTCTTCTCCATCTCGATGTAATGCGATTTTGAAGACTTCAATTAGAAGAGTAATTTACAGCAGCATAGCAGTATTTGGTGGGAGGACTGTCTATTGGTATTTCCCACCATAAATATTTCCACAAGACTCAGCGCATAATTTTCTCTCTGGCGTGGGCGTATATAGGTACTTTCACTTTTAACAGACGGCTTTGTTTGGGAGACTTGAGCTCAGCTGTTAGTGAAACGGAAGACCTAGACAATGGTCAATTGGATCACGTGCGTTGGACGTCATACATTTGAGCTACTTTGTGGGAATGATACAGCGGGCTTTGGAGGAACAGAACTTGTGTTGGGAATTGGTGCTTGCGGCAGTGGTGCCAGATTGTTTTTGCCAAAATTCCCCATTTTAGGGAAATTTTTTGTAAATTTTCCCCATTTCGTATCCGTTTTTTCCCCATTTCGATTCATTGAAAAAAGGAACCTAAAGATGAATTTTTAATATAATATTTTATTACGAGACATCTTTTTTTTTAAGAAGGTAATACAAAATTAATGTGAATTTAAAACATAAATAATCAATTCACTATACGCTGGCTTTAAAGTATTTACTCATTTTGGATTAGCAAGTAAAACAAAAACAAGTCTTTACTCTTTATAAACAAGCGATAATAATAATAAATGAATTAAGAAATACAGACTTACCTATTAATATCTAATATTACTGGTACATTTATTCAAAATCTATAAGAAAAACAATATAGGTAATCCATAAAACACAGCGTCACATATGGCTGAACTTCACAGCTGATATTGAATTTGAAAAAAGGTTGCAGTTAGTGGTATTCGATTGGGCGCTCTCAGATCAATTTTTTTGCTCTCAGAACAGTTTTAATATTCGTTTGGTAGAAAAATGCAATCTTTTACAGATTTCAGGGCACTTTTTTTCAGATTTGCTTCAGATTTACCAATACAAGTGCATGTGAGTTTGACAACTGGTGGATTTTGTTTACATTTTCGGTAATGTTCTTACGTTCGGGATTTATTTGAAAGTTTACTACACGAGTTTTATTTTTAAAATATGCAAAATTGATAAACATGTTTGCATTTCGTTTTTTCCCCATTTCAAGAGCACTTTTCCCCATTTTTCCCATTAAGTGAAAAATTCCCCAAAATGGGGAAAAATCCCCACATCTGGCATCGCTGGCTTGCGGTGGAAATATTAACGCAAATAAAAATGTCAAGCACATGAAGGCCGTATCCATCAGCTATTATCGTATATAGTTCCCAAAAAAAAATTGTGACACCAGGACGGGGCTTTTCGAAACCATGAAACCACAATAGGTGCATATCTAAGAGTTTTTTTGTTTTTAATATACTCATGGCCAAATTGTTTCTTTTTGACAGTCAAGTGGAGCCCAACGTGATGCTGGTGACCGAGCTTTCTCTTTTTTTTCTGAAATTGCAGCCGTAGCTTCATTTGTTTCAACGTTCCCAAGGGCACATCAACCACAACGACCTGTCAAAAGTGTAGTTACTACCCGTGGAAAACTAAGATATGCCTGAGAGCAAGCGGACAGAAAATCTTCTTTAAACTGTGTAACAAAGCCGACCAGAAGCCTTATGCAGTTCTTTTTTGGTTAGGCTGAAGATTTACATTAAAAATTTCTTCGAGAAGGATGTTGGAAACTTATATTCCCTTGTCACACAAGAAGATGTTCGAAAAAAATTCATAACTAAAAACTGCAGTGATTCCAGCGGCGTTCCATAAGGCTGCTATCTAGGTCCGCTATTGTAGGCTCCATATATCGAATGTTCTGACTTTCCTCGGGACATATAGTTCTTATTTCCAGTATTCGTCCGTCTGTAAGCTACTTTAGTTATTAACTGCGGTTGTGTCATCCTCTCTGTTCCATTCAAAAATGTGTGACCTGCGTCTCACCGCTCAATCAGGGCAAGCTCAATACATATGGCAAATTAAACCTATTGTGAGCTGCATGCTTTGGAATAATGTTGTGATACGGAGAACTGACGGCTGAAGTCACTAAAATATTCACCCAATCAGCATTCTTATGATGCTTTTATGGTTTTGTTGAAAATACATCTATGTCCAAACAAAGTGTACAAATGTCCTTCCCGGTCAACATTAAATCAATTAACTTCACAACTACGCCAAATTTGAGGTAAACTTATTTAGTATCCACATTCAATCTACGTAATGCCATCATCACCCAATCTGGTCCAAAAGTTTTAAGTTCAATTAAACCTAACTTCACTTATTATCATCTTCAGGCGCTTAATTCGCCTGTCAATTTGTTTTTCCAATCCAAAGCGAAGAAAATACCCCTCCCACAGATTGAAGGACACTCATTTTTATTTAATAGCGATTTACCACACCAGTACCACGACATTATCAAACTGAAGGTGAAAAAGGATGAATTTGTCAACGTTAGAGAATCAACATAAAAAGCAAATCTATTGAAAAGAAAACCTCCCCCACCCGATAAACTTTTGACAGGTGCCAAAACTGTAAGACAGTTTACCACGAGCTAAAATATCGTCTGCCGTGCACGGGAAAAAAAGGACAAAATTGATGATGGAAAGATATCTATAGTCATAACCTCTCTCTCAATGTCCTCATACTGACTTGGCACAATAAAAGACCAACAGCCAAAACTGATGGCATAAATCATCTCATTGTTATCCTTTCACTCTTGAATAGATGTAAACCAAAATCGCACTCACAGAATACATCCTCCGTATAGGTACACATGCATACGAAAAAGAAATCCAGGACGAACTGAATACGTGGAGATTCTTGCAATTTGTTACCTATTCATTTCGAACTTTAATTTTGATCGTGAGCCTTTCACAAATGACAAAGACAAACTAACAACTGCATCGCAGTGGATGGTTGGACCTTCCCTCGCCCAAATATGCCTCACAGACACAACACGTAGGATGCACACCCACACCACACAAGGATTCAAAAACAAACACCGCCCGCTCTGAAATGCACTCGAATGCAAACATGGACAAGAACATAAAATCCCATTTATTTTGCTTGAATAAATTCAAATAATGGTCAACCAAAATAACAAGTCGACAGATGATGTACTCCGGCGCATAAGTGATGTACTTTTCTCAGCTGTGACTCTGCGGCAGGGCATCCAGAGGATATGTGCGGAATGTGTAGTGTGTCTGTGCGATGGCCTCTATTCGTATATAATAGCAACTGCAACTACTGATGCTGGGCAGATTTTTGCATTTGTTGTGTAGCCGTATATGGAGGGGTTTCCTGCTTCGTCAGCACATCGCATTCTCCTGAACGATACATCAATTTGAATGCAACAGAAGGCGCAGCACCACAATCAGACGGCAGACGGATGGCCAGCCCACAAAATCACTCATATATACGGCAGTTGCACATTCTTAATCAGTCGGACAAATAAAAATAGGCAGCATCTTCTTTAGCACGTCTAAGGATTTTCCAATTTAATTTTGGACCTTACAAGTGTCCCTTCTGAACAATGTCCCTTGAAGCGAGTTGTTAAAAGGGTAGTCCGTGATTGTTCTGCAATTGGAAAGGGGTGGAAAGGTTAGGTTAGGTTAGGTTGAGTGGGGTTGTGAGATCGTCACAAAAGACCAGGCACCATATAGCGGGCACATGCTAAAGCTTGCTTTGCTTATTCTGGTCTGGTTCCTCTTTTAGGCAAGGATCTGTCCCACTCTGGAGCTGAATTTCGTCGAGTCTCAGAGGCTGTAGAATGTTCGTAACGAAGACACACTAACCAACGGGAAGTTTGGTCATACGAGTTAAACACAGTCCGGCAACACACTGACATGAAATAAGGCTGAAAGGCTGTCGAAAACGATCTTTTCTTTAACCTTTCAAAGTGTTCCAACCATAATCCGTGGATTTTTATTAAGATTAGCGAAAGGATCTTTTCGAATTTGGAAAGTAATACGTTTTTGAGCAGAAAACCTTACTCTTTACAAGACCAGAAATTTTGAAGCTCATTTTGTGGCAATCATTTGAAATCAGCAGCATTTGTGTGCCTCATTTGACAGACAGCGATAACCCGATTCTTATTTTTGTTTGTGCGGGAGTGCGAACAGAAAATATGGACAATGAAGTGAGTAGAAGAAGCCCTTGTTCAACAGGCCATTTTTGAAACTGAAAATGTTCTACCGAAGCTATAGGCTTCTGGATATTGAAGAAAGCAGCTCCTGCTGCACTCGTCGGTAGTCACGTCTAGTGTAAGAGCAAGGATTCAAAAGAATTTACTAAGAAGAAACTGAATTTCGAAGGCTGGCTATTCTTGATCTGTATCTGCATTGACCCCTGCGATGTGGTACTATTTATTTTTCCATTCGAATAATATATATAATAAAGAAATAGAAATATTTTTACTGTGCAAGTGATCCCCCCCAGAGGAATCAATAGGACAATTAAGATTCCACACAACAGCCGCTCCCCCGACTGTGTAGTTCATAAATTCCCGTCTCTGCTACCGCATGGAATCCATTAGCAAGTCCAGCGCTTGGTGGCTCATCATTAGCTCACCCCAGACAACAACGGATAAAATCCGTATACACTATACGCAGTTCCCAAATCAAATCCCAACATATCCAAGACATTCTGTCAGATAAATGGTACCACGTACAGTGGTAAGAACCCCACTCCCACACTTGTGACTTTTTGTATTCAAATTCCAACTGGCATGGCGTCACTGTGACAAATGAAAATATTTTTATTACAGTGATAATGGTTCGTCCCAGTGCGTACTAAAGTATTCCCACAAACCCCCTACGGACACAGTCCCGCCGCACTGTCCGTTGTCGTCTTCGTCATACCATCCCCATCACCGAGGTAACAAGTATAAAAAAAGAAAAATAGTTATAAAACGCTTGATGAATAACAATGTCGTCGTTTTGCGAAATCCCAAAATGACCCACAAACGACTGTCGCAGAAGGATGCCAAGTAGAATCCGATTTGACGACGAAACGGAAAAACCAGCTTTGAATGTACAAAAAGGATTTCGCGGAACTTGTAATCAGTTAATTGTATCAGGGCGCAGGGTGTTCACTCCAAATTGAATTGAAGTGATTTCGGCGGCACTGGCACATCTTGTGAATCCTTAACAAAAAAAAAAAAGAAATTTAAATCAATGTCCCTTGGGTGGAAAAATTATATTTCAACGGGAATTTTGTAATTTTCATAAGAAAACATTTTTTTACTTTTTGCCTATTGATTAAAAGTTTTTCCTAACGATGACAGTCGTGGTCGAGGGCGGGGCAACATATGCAGTTAATGGCTTTTGGTTATCACCGAAGGATGATTAGGCAAGGTTTTCTTTTTGCAAATTTTAGTAATTAATTCCAAGTGCCTCTGCCTAGTGCAGGGAACGAAGAAACAGCTGCCAGGGAATTTTAATATTTAGAAAGAACTAGAGAATAAGGGAAACGGACTTGAGATGAAATTACACAAATTGTTCATTAGTTTTGCAGAGTATTAGTTGAATTTTAGTTTTGTGGGCGCAGTTGTTGGCTTAGTTCATTTCCGCAATGAGAGGAGTGGCATTATTGTGGGGTACTCAAGGGTTTTTTTTTTGGTTTGATTTGACTCAGCTGAATCTTCTTCAAAAAAAATATGTCTGAATCCGATCTTACAAACATTGTTTTGTAAAACATTCGTGTGTCTTTAGAGGATACGTCACAAGTGCTAGGATTTGGGACTATGTAAGGCCCCATTTATAGTCAAACGTAAAACGAAACCGTAAGCATTTTCAAAAGCAAAAAGCACCATTCACACTGCAAGAAAACTGATAGTGCTTTGGAATTTGGATGTCTTCGACTTAAAATGCTTTGCCACAAGAAAATACTAAACGGAGATTACGCCTTTTAATACTGACTGAGTCAGACCGGCTTTCAAATGATTGACCGAAAGCACATTCCCCATTCAGAAAGTCGAAAGTTTTATGCGCGATAGCAGAGAACACCATCCTCATTTAGATGGAGTTTTCAACCTAAAGCCTCGTATGCAGCTGTTTCGGAACGAAAAATCCCATACGAAACGGAAAATCTACCTCTCCATTTCGTTTTGCTGCGAAATGAGGGCTAAAAATGGGTAACCGTAGTAGATCGTTTCGTACAATTCTCCACTCTCTTTCCTCACTTTCTTCATTCTTCGCGACATTAATTGCTTGCCAAAATCTGACACTTGTACTCAGTGTTGCCGGCGTTTAAAAGAGGTATGGATCCAAATTAGAAAGATCTTGGGGCCAAAAATAGACAAATGCGCATTTTTTTGGAATTCTATAGGCACACTCACGGTCACTTGTGAACAAATTTGGTCATTATTTTTCCTCTTGGTCACATTGTCATTTTTACTCAATTTGGTAATTTTCTTAAGAAATGAAAAACGACGCTCCACCTTAATTTTTATGCAACCTAAAGTGTATAATTTTTCGTCTGATTGTTCTGGGCTTACAAATATTTCGGACTTAAATTACTTTGGTCATTTATAGTTGGTCATTTTTATTTCCAATTTTGGACACAAATTTTATTTTAAAGTGGCAGCCGTGGGCACACTTATTCTGATTAAATGTCTACACAGGTACTTTATTGTTTCAAAATTGTTTTTGCAATGAAACATTTTGTCTGCAGCAAGTAAAATGTTTTTTTTTTTTTTGGATGTCAATGGATGTCGATATTTTCAGTAACGAATTGGATGCTGTCAGAATATTATTTTGGTATTATTCAAACAAAATGAATAACATATCATAACATCACAAATTATATGATATACAATAATAGAATTAATAAATATTGTGTGTTCAAGTTTGTGTTGCGCCACTTCCGGAACAAATAAGGAACTTTTACTTCGTTGTTTCGAAAAATAAGTTCATAAATGGGATCACGAATGCTACTTCGGTACGTTCGCAATAGAAGTATGCGTTTTTTTTATATAAATTCCTACGGAGCCTAAAGTAGCTACTTTGTTCGATGTACAGACTCAAGTATTTAGTGTTGAAGGTTAAACATCAAAGTTAATACATCAAATTGAAATAGTTATACACAACTTCCCGTCTGCACCCAGTTAAGTGTAACTTCATTCACTATGAATCTATCATAAAATGTTGCATACTGCAAGCATTCTGAAAAAGAAACGCCACTAATTTTGACATAAGAAAACAATTACTCACAGCCACTTGTCAGTTGCATTGAAATTCCATCCAAACATCACCCACTGTCAGCAGAGCTAGAAGAGCTGAACCATACCCTCCTCCTTATAGCCAATAAGCATCATAATTCATCCTTCAATTCACAACCACAATAAAGAGATTCCACGAACGGCAAACTAGGAGCGAAAAAAGAAATCCAAGAGGAATTCCTCTCCGAAAAATCATTTCCCTTCGAATTCCGGACACTGCAACTGAAGCATTGAATAGAGATAAAGCATCCTTCCACGACGTCGTCGTCGTCGTCGTCGTCCAAAAACTGTTCTTCATGCTCCCATTCCGAAAATCCACTTTTCAAATTGTTCACTGTAATGTAAAACCTTTCGTAGGACGACTAAGTAAATTATCTGGAACTAATGACACTGACAGGGCAAACAGACTAGGACCAACAGCAGAGGACAAAAAAGAACAAAACTCCCAACTCGGTGGTGCCCAGGTTTTGGCACCAGTGCAAAACTAAAGGGTTAATGGTTCGGTCGCCGAGCAGTGTAAAGCCAGCACCTCATCATACATGCTCGTGGGAATAAAGGCACATCAGAATGTGCTGCCAAAAAATGTCCATTCTCTGTTCCTCAAATTGATTCCTTGGAGATAGGTCCACGGCTAACGGCGATTTGAATGCCAAAATCGTGCTGAACCCTCCACAATTGGAGAGAAATCATTATCAAAATTGGAATTCATCATTCGTAGCCCGTTGACGAGGGCAGTTGGGGGTGCGCCCCTACTAGACAAACAACTGCATTTGTGTAAAATTACCGTTATCAAATAGCCACACCATTCGCCATTGTTGTATAATTTCCTCCCCTCTCTAGCTCACACAAACCACACAATTTACAAGTTGTTTATATTTAAATTCGTGGAAACGGCAATACTTATCCGCCCCAAGTTCGAACGACAACAAGACAAGGATATTCGCTGGCATACAACAAACGAAACGAGCACTGCAACAACTACACAAACGAGCAAAAATAACAGACCAATTCTCAAAATTGTTTTCGTGACTCAAATTTTCACCAGGGACGTGTCCGGAAAGCATATGATGCGATTTTCCTTCCCAAGCAGAGGACACCACACACACTCTTTGTTGTAAAAAAAAAGAAGAAATTCCACGAGAAGCCTTTCTTCAGTTGGAGAAGGGTGAAAAAAATTTGTCATTCGAACTATGGTGCGGCAGATTGAAGACATCAGCACTGAGTGGCGAAGTGGAGGCACAACAAATAACTCCAGCGACGACGTGTATCGTCGTGGATTGATATATCCTGTTGGACCAAATTGGAAGTGGTCCTTTTAGCTTTGATATACATAGGGCAATCACTTCGACTTCGGAGTTGGGGTGAGCGATGCTCTTTTGTCTGTGGGTTTTCTTTCGTCTGTATGTCTGCGGATATTTCAGGATTATCAGTTGCAATCATGCAATTGTCAGAGATTCCCTGAGAGGAAGAAAAATAAAAGTGCTGCTAAAATAAATGCAATCTGGTTGGAAAGGATGTTGCCAATATGTTGGAAAGTAAAAAGACTGCGTAGCAATTATAGAACTTCTTTGCTACTTTTTTTGTTGTCTTTCGACAGAGAAAATTTAGAAAAATATTCTGTTCGCACGCTAAATTCTCGACTTGCGATAAACACTTATCAGCAGCCGGCACTAACAAGTCTCTGACATTTTAGCTCGTGACTTATAATAGCTTTATTTTTCAGCTAAGAAATGTTCGCTAAATTGGCAGCACTGTATGAAGTGTGGGACAGGTAGCTGCATCACATACCTTCTTTAAAAAAAAATACTTGCATTGTTTTCGAATCCAGTTTGGGTAAGATCCTCATATTATTAACAAATAAACGTAACCTATATAAATATTAACACTATCTTATAGCACCAAACACCAGGTGAGATTCATAAATTGTTGAATTTAATATATTCCTACCTACTTTAAGGGCAATTTTATAAAGCACTTCATCGCGCGCACTTAAGGACTGTTCACATGAGAGCGAATTGCGAACTGCGAACAAACGAATATTCGTATTTACACTTCATCCACATGCCGACTTTTTTTAGTAGTTACAGATACCCCCGATTCAGTTCCGTTTTTAAAGGTTAAGTTTGAAGGAATTTTTCCTTCGTGGGCTTGCGATATCCGTGACTGTATTATACGGATTGTGAATAAAGTGTGACAGTTCGCGGCAAGAATTTTAAATTCCAAGGAAAATTGCTGTAGCTAATTGTATTTAATTAAATATAATGGGCCTCACTTATAATTATTTTTATCCTTCACGTTACCTATATACTTTCAGTTCACAATATGCAATTTTATATGGAAAATTTCGCAATTTTAAGTTCGAAAAATGTATCCTGGACACTAAAAACGATTATTAGTATCACTGTTTTTTTGGTAGAACAATTTTTACTCTTGTCCCCTTTATAATCCACTATGGTAACACTGGTCACTGTGGTAATACGTGTAGTCGGTCTTAAGTTTCGTTAACGTACTGGGAATCGGACTGCAGAAATTGTGTGTTCCAAGTTGATGAAACGTAAAAGTGAAGTAGATAACATTTTTCGAATCAGACTAATTTTTATGAAGTTCAGATTTTTTGGAAATTTAATATTCCAAATAACAATCGGCCAGGGATGCCATCTCATAATTTCGTTGGGGAGTATAATATAACATTTTGAGGAGTACCGGGAAGTACAGAACGAAAATTTAGAAATTTATTTCCAGCTAAGCGTTTTTTAAAAAGGGATGGCTTCGATGTTGGAAGTCTGTGGCGGCCATGTTTTTTGGGTAGAGTTTTGTTTATTGTTCAGTCACTTACTTTAGTATCAAGATAAGTGTGTGTCAGTGAAAAATGTTTCCAGGATCCGCAAGCGATTGTTCTACGATTTGTGTTGTAAGAAAATCCTTTTTAAATTATTCAATGAACGAAAAGCATTTTTTTTGAATCTTTGATTTATTCGTAGCCAAATCAAAACTTGTTGGTGGTCACATCATCACAATTGTTAGCAAGTTTACAAATATTTTTGAAAATAGAAGTAATAGCCGGTTCATTCATTTCAGAATAAATTAAAATCTCACGGAGGAAGCTAGGAAGCGTGTTATCGCTTCTGGTTATGAAAATAAATTCAATTTGATCTATTAAAAATTGTACGGATTATATATTACTTGATTCGGGAAACTAAGCAAACGACAAAAGTTAAAATTCTCGCTGAAAAATATAAAGCTCACATTTTTATGTACGAAAGCTGTCATGTTTCCTCTTCTATGAATTCACACATATTCTCGTACTACCTTTAATCAATTTATTATTACAGGTGTATTTTGCTGAATGCTGATAATTCTAGTTTTATAACTATACTTTCGGCGAAGTGAACCTTTTCACACCAACCATTGCTTCATTAGAGATCCTCATTTTTGGTAAACAAACTCCTTTTGGAAAGAGTGTGACAACATTTTGGTTTGAGCCGTCCAAACTTAAGTAAGAAGATATTTTATTCTGTTTGCGACGACTGTCAAGAAAGTCTTGGAAATATCCCTAACTCATATAAAATGACTTTTCTTAGTAAGTATCCATTCGTTGCTTACAACTTTTTAAAAAGGAAAACTGATCGAAAAGAAGAGAAAAACACAGAAATGTATAGTTCAAATTTTAGAAATAAAACAACAATGCAATATTTTTAAATTTTTTCATACATTTGTACAATTTTGTGTTTGGTAGACTTAAAAACCATTTGCATTGTTGTGTTGCAATGAATAAAAATATAAAAGATGTACAATTTACTTAAATTAATTTATAATTGTAAACGCTCAGGCTGAACAACAGCGTATTAGATTCGCTCCTTTTACGAAATTTAGTACCGTGATTTTGGACAGATGGGCAACACTTGTCTTCCAAATGACATTAAGGGAGGAATTATTTAGCTAATGCCCGAGATAAGCATGTCTTTCTCAACATTAACATTTGACCCTACAGTTAGCGATATTCTGGCAACTATATTTGTGCGTAAACTGCCAGACTAAAGTTTTTTTATTGGTAAGGCCGAATGGCTATATTTTCCATACGAATTTCGCAATTGTGAGCTTGTGCAATTTTAAAGTGGAGACTTAAATTTATTATTAGTACTATGCCAATTGGCTGAGGCATCAATTCTTTTCAGAAAACTATTCTAAATTTTGACTCATGCTCCTCGGCAAACAAAAAACACGACAAGAGTGAAAAAGACGAAAAAACAACGACAGTAGAATGACAGCAAAATTAGTTTTCAGTATCGCAGCGATCGGCTGTGAAAGTTTAGTAAGTCTGACAGCTGGCTGACTGATATGTTTTGATTGGCGTAGATCAATCGCATGAACAGCTGTTGCAGTTGACGTCGATCGAGGGGTCTAGTCAAGAATTTTACGACTGAGTACTAAGTTGACAGTTCGCATATGTGTTGGACGTAGGGAAAGTGACGTTCCCAACCAATCTAGTTATTGCGTTCAGGTTGCATCTAGTCCAGACCAATCTAGTCGACTTTCGACAGGGTTTTTGAATGTGCCCACTGAATGACCCATTAAAACTTGAATCTATCTGAAAGCATAATCTCTCCTTTTGATATTCGTTAACCTAGGCTTCCCATTCTTATGTATATTGAACAATGTATTGCGTAAGGTGTGTCAACATACGAAAATTCTATAAACGCGTTCATCCCTATAGAACGATATAGATCTCCTCGGAAATATGGTCAGCGCACATTTCTAAAGAGCCGTGTGAATAGAATTTCGCATTGCAGATTGTCCTGTTCGAAGAGGGCAACCGTATCACTCTGTGGAACAAAACAAAAACATCAGAGGGCCGTAGTCCCGCAGTCACACTTTGGAGAGTCATTTATCATTCAATGCATCAATTGTGTGTGTGTGCATATGCCCTGTCACCCTTTCGAACAGGAAGCTCTGGCAAAGGGTCTGTCTATATGGGGTACAAAAAGAATTTAATACAATTTAAGTTAATATTTCCAACGACAACAAGGTTTTCGTAATTAATGCCATTTTGGCTCTTGGAATACTGTTGCCTTCAGCAACAATCGTAACAAACATCTTGAGGGCATTATCCCCAAGCTTGGTGACTTGGCCCTTAAGTAGCGTCTATCACTTGAAAAAACTTTATAAATTCCCACACCTCTTCTTCGAAAAGTGCAAAACAAATCGTTGAAAAATTTCGCTTCTCATTTGAATACTAATTCACTAAAATTACCACTAAATACGTGGCCATAAAATCATTATTTATGAGAGGAACCCTTTTGCCTAATGGGTAATTAAATGCACTGAATTGAATAAAATTGATCAGAGGACACCTGTGAACCATGATTTCGAGTGGTGTAAACACATTTTCTGTAATTTTACCCACCTTGAGGGTCCTTAAATGAATGCGCAGTACACCCCCGCGCGACCGTAAATCAAATGAGTCGAACATTCAACCCGTAACCCCATCGAGGAGCACCAGCAGCACCACCAGTCTGTGCCTACACAAAAATTCCCATTATATGAATGCCATCTTGAGGGTCCTTGAGGAGATGGTTGCCCCTTTTTTTACGAGATATGATATAAAAACGCACACATCCGGCACTCACATACAGAGGAGAGCACGCGGAAAGTTGTCATTTGCAGCACCGAATGTCCTCGTTTGGCTCTTTGCTTACAAAAGCAACGACCACCGCTACCATCAGCGCCAACGCGAACAAGTCGACGACGACAACGGAGACGATCACTAGCAGCATAAGGAGGATTGCTGCACATTTCTATGATGAGGCAAACAAAAAAAAAAACAACAGAAACTTACAGCTCACGAAGATAGAAAGGCGAAGGAGACTTATCTTACTTTTGAATAAATTTCGGAACGTAAAGGCGAACAAAAGAAAAGTGTGCATTTAATTTTCATTGAATTCGCCATTAGTTTTTGTGCTGTGCATTCTGTGACGACGCTGCTGCCGCTGCTGTTCGTCCTTGTTATCCTTGAATGGTATTCGCTGTTGTAGCTGGGGGGGTTTAGTTGGGTATTCAAGAAAAATGCGAACAAAGCGTCATGTTGTGGCTTCAACTGCGTGTGCAATCCAAGTGAATGGTTAGCGTTGGCGTTGGCGCACATATAAAAAGGACGAATTCCTTGAATGGGTAGTTGCCACATCCGGAGTGCATAAGATTTTGTTTATCTTTCGTTCGGTGTTGAATTTGCAAAGTTTTCCCCTTGCAATGAGTTTGGCAGTATGAACATGATGTAAACTGGTTTCGGAACATATGGCAGAGGGTATACGGTACAGGGTGCACTTTGGACACGAATCAAGTGTTGGGATGAAAATGTAAATAGAAATGGACTAGTTGTGAGTTGCGTCAATTTGTGTTTGCTAGAGGATTATAGTTAGAGGATGTGAGAGCCGTCTTTAGAGGTTAAGGCCGAAATGGGACTGCTTTGTGAATCTGAGTTGCACAGAAAAGTAGAGTTCTTTGAGTAGAAATGCTGCCCTGAAAATGGTCGAGTTATTGTTTTATGAAGCTGCACTGTAATTATTTTCTGCACATACTAATAGGCTTTTCACGCGTTCACACCGACCACAAACTAGTTTTCATTTGACGTTTCAATCAGGTGTGAGACACTCGTCATGGAACTCCGGTGCAAACTATTTTCGTAACAAATTTCGCTCGCATTAATTAACATTAAAATGAGCTTAGTACATTTAAAAAATAATACTAGCCCATCAATTAATTGGAAAAAATGATTTTAAGTTGTTAGCTTTGACATTAGTTCGGTCAGCCATTCTGCTGAATTTGCTGAATGTTGCGAAAGGTATGTTTGTTTCAACAACCCAATGATTGGAAGTCGTGTTCGTGGAAAACGACCGTAAACGACTAGTTTTGAAAACTGAAATATGTATGGGAAAACTTCTGTTTTCGATGAAATTGTATTTTCGCGTAAGCCCGGTTTTCGACTTGGCGTGAAAAGTCTATAACCTGAGGTGGAGCAGACTCGTGGAAGGTGTCAAAATCAGTTGCTTCGAATTAAGTTGAATTTTCTGTTCCATTGAAAAACTATGTACGACTCGATTGCGCGGAATTTTCTCAATGAAATTGAAAAAAGGGCTTATTCTAATACATATCAAAAAAGTTCTGTTTGCCGTCGATCCTAGGGTGAGACAGTGTTCACTGGATATGGGTACACCTTGCCACACAATGGAAACGGCACTAATTGTTTGTTCTGGTACTAAAAACCTGTGTTTGAGCTTCGAGGTGAGCTCTGAGTCCGCCCAAATCAACTGTTGACAGTAGATTTAACCAGAAATATGTTTCTCAGTATGAAAAAAATGTATTTTAAAGTTAAATGTTGTATCTCTGTATTGAACAATTTTGAAACGTCTAAGGATTACGCTTCTTCATGGGTTTACTTGGGTTCTTGGCAGCCATGAACATACATTGGTATTTATTTAGGGCTGGCCATGTTGACTCATTTTAATTTTTCCTATAAGCTGTCACGTTTTTTTTTTAATGTCACACCGCGATACGAATAACAATTTTTAGTGCCCAGGCTAAATTTTTCGAACTCACAATGGCAAAATTTTCCGTATAAAACTGCTTATTGTGACCTAGAAAATATTTGTATTTTTTTTTTTATTTTAAGTGTGAAGGTTAAAAATGATTATTAGTAAGGCCCACAGTATTTTCGAAGTTTTTGAATGTCAGAAGAAAGTAAGTATCAAACTTCGGCACAGCTGCTTGGTTTTCCTATACCTATCTAAATTGTTTTTCCGATTGTAAGTGGATTTGAGTTTGTTACCGCCTCACGTCAAAATTGTTGATCCAATTTATTTGCATTTCTGACTTTTGAGACGTAGGAAAAGTCAGGCATCACACAGAACTTATTTCATGCGATCGGGAAACTTATTCAGAAGATATACAAAAATTATAGAAAGTCCTGCTCTAGAAGAGCTCAGATTTCAGTGGTCATTTCTTCCTGTTTTTCTGTCCGTGAGTACGCAATCAGAGTTTTCGCGTCCTTTATACTCACCTGATATCTGCTAAAAAAAAACCATTAACTGAATGCAATTCTAAAACCCCGTTTCGGCAATTAATACCAGTCCTTCAATGTGAAAACACTCCGTGATCATATTGGGTGCAGATGACAGGCACTGGGCAGACAGCTTGCCAAACCCGAATAATGGTTCTTCCGCAGTGGACACCATTCTCTGCTGTCTTGAAGCATTTGATGGCATAAGCATTTATCATTCACCGTCAATGAGCAATCAATTTGCAAAGGTGTCCACTGTCCACCGCTGCACCGCATTCATTAAGCACATAGGTATCGGAACGAGCAATTAGGAAGCTGCCTTAAATCACAGAACATTCCCAGTATTTGTCAAAGCCATTCGGTCATCAACGCTTGATGAATGTGCCACTCCGCCCAATCGAGAGAGATTTCCCAAAAAGTTTGGCATCCATCCAAAGTTGGTTCGTTTTTCCGCACTATCAATGCGCTGCTGCTGAAGCGGATGTTTTATTTTACTACCCCTTAATGAAAGGCGATAAAATTAAGTGCAGACAGGATACCCGGAAAGGCACCTCCTTGTGGAAGTAATTTACTTGAAAACTCAATGAAATTTTTTTCTAGTGTGAAAAATTAAAAATTCCTCGTACGGAGTAAGCGGTCATAATTTTTACTCGAAAAGCACCAAAATATACTCCCCCATTGCTGTCTGTTACGAACGACATGCAGCCTAGTTTTTCTTTGGCGTTTGTCCTCGTAAAGGAAGCAGTTAATTTGAGCTTCACTTGGGTGCAAGTTTTGAATGAAGTCGCATCGTCCTTAGGATAACATTAATTACATGCGCCCTTATGAGTTTTATAATAATTTCCAGCAGAATGACATTTGAAATTGGTGCATATACGTTGCCGCCGGAGAGTATATGGAGGAGGACACTTCACAAAAACAAAATGTTATTCAAAATGTCAGATGGTTCAGAGAACATTTCAATATTTGTCCATTGGTAACAACAATTGACCCCGAGCTGTATTCCTTTGCAACACCAAACATGCAGCACATGGCCCGATGCATGGGAATTATTTCATCATCGCATAGATACGGAGGAAGCGAAGGGTCTGCCGAGAGAAGTATCATTGTTCTATAGCCAGGACACTTGGATAAACTTTTAATGCTCTTGAGGATATGTTTTGAGGGCGGATGGCATGACATATTTGCATAGAAATCGTTTACGAAGTACCTAGTGGTCTCCAGATGCAAGGATCTTCCTAAATTCGATTTAGTTTTGTTTTCCTTAAGAGGGACAGAGCGCTATGACAGTATGAGTTCGTGTATCTGGACAGAGTGTTCTTGGTCGAAGTTTGGGTATTTGCGTATCTTGACCTAAGTGTTGAGAGATGAGTTCGTCACCTTAGGGGAGCATTTTGGATGGCAATGGACGCTTGTCCGTGGACATGGGACTGTAATTGAATTTCCTTATTTTATTGGAGTAATGCAGATTTTATTTTGGGTCTGTTTATACTTTGCTAATTATTATATTTGTTTGTGGGCGAGCAACCTATATCCATGGCAAACTTATAACCACACAATTCATCTACGGATCCACTGGTTTTTGCCAACTCATCAGATTTTGTTTACTGCTACCATCCACTTCTCACCCATGTACAGCTCATCTAGGACACAGTCCAACTAATGGACACGGACATTTCATCCACGATCCAACTCAAATTGATGAAATTGAAGTTTTGCTCACATACTTTTCACTTTCACTTTCTTTGTTTGGCATGTGTTATTTAATAAATTAAAAAAAATATAAATAAATGTGCTGTCACCCGACAATTGTCAGTGTCTGAAAAATTATTTAATATAACACTTTTGTTAACATTTAACCAGATTCACTGCTTTTTAAGCAGAATTAAAAATGTCACTTACTGTTCTCTGTTGCATAAAAGTATAAGATAAAGTATTAAAAAATTGTTAAGTATTTATTTCAGAAAGAGAATCAAGATTGAACTAAAAAAATATATATATATCGAAACATGGAAGGTTTTTCGTTAAAAACTGTACACAGGAGTTTGAAAGACGCCCATGCCACCAATGACTGAAACGAGTGACTGAAAACCAACGTGGACGTGGATGAAATGTCACATATAGATGGCTACCTGTGCGGATAGGTTGATTGATGAGATGAATGGACACAGATGTCAAAAAGGTTTAGAACAGCGCCATCTTGTGGGGACAGCTTAAATAATTATTTATGCATCAAAGATAAATTATGTAAGTCGTTTACTATCTTCGAATAATACGTTATATCATTCAATGTAGGTGCTTTTTTGATTCAGTGGTTCGTTGTGTTTAACTACTGAGTGAGGGGACTAATTTTCAACGTTCAGAAAAGCATGAATTCTACCTTAAGGCTTTTTTTTCACTGCTTCCAGATTCGACCTAAGAGTATATGTCCTTCTAGTGCACAACCGAATAGTTTTGAAAAGCCACACCAGAGGACACGTTGCAGTATGAGTATTCTGATTTCGACATGCGTAATGGATAGTTGACACAATATTTTTGGATACACTAGTTGCCACCTCTCTGTTCAGGAGCGATCTCCTCCCTTCCAGTTACTTTTTTTCCTGCTTTTCTCTCCAGTCGATTACTTGTAAATCAAAGTTTAAGCACCTATCAGTGATTTGCTTTTAGTGTACAATTTTGTGAATTTTAATGAGGACTTCATATTTTGTAAGCTTCATATTTACATGTCGCGTTTCACTCAATTTTTAGCTTTCTCGCATACAATGTTTTCAAATGTCCCCTATCCAAATAAAAGTCTCTATCCGCCCAGCTTCAGCTAATCTATTTATGTATATGCGTGATACATAGGTTTTTGCTTTGTTCGTTCTTAGTTTAATCCTGGGAAAAAATTGCAAGCAACGAAAAAAAAGTAAAGCTTAAGAGCACTTTTCAAGAACAACAATAAAGAACGTTCTTATGCATCGGACAATAACCGCAGGGCATTAGAAAAACTAAACCAATACCAACTATGTATTCTCATATTTTCTTTAATTTAACTGCAACTTCGCACCAGACAAATCATACACCCGGAACTAATAAATCATACCCCTGACACTTAACTACAGAATTTAAAAAAAAAAAAAAAAACAATGAAAACAAATTACTTCCATGCAATTAAATCACTTTATCCTGCACCTAATGATATTGGCCTACATTTCTCCCTTCAATTTGTCCATTCATACAGATTCTGTGAACCCAAAAATGAGGGTTCTACCTCTCAACGTAAACTATCCCCATTCGAAGTTGTACCGTTCAAAAATAAATCCTTCCTATTGAAATTTTGTTGGCAGACATACTTTGCCAGCAGCTTTAAAATGTCTCCAACTGTCTGCCCCACCGTGTGTACGCATGTAATCCTTGGGAAGCAGATTCAAAGGCTCCGAAAAGTAAGTGGAATGATTGAGTAGTTTCTACTCAATTAATGGGCATTAATTTCCTTAAGGAATTTGAATTTCTTCAACCCTTTCTTTCATTATCGGCGAATCTCCTTTTCAATTTCAATTTCAGTTTCAGTTGCCAGATGCTGATGGCAAGTGAGAAATGTTCGTGTAAGGAAAAAAAAATCCTTATCCACGCTATTGTTGAAAAGCGATGAGTTAACAGAATTTCCCTATCTATGAAAAATATGTTCTTCCTGTTGCCAAGAAAATAAGAAAACCAACGCGATGGATCTTAAAGGATATGCAGAACCTATTGATGCACAGAATGCGCTTATTAATGATGATGGCTGACTGAATTGATTTACTCATCGCAGATTTTTCACCAAGTTGTGATGAATGGCCGATGCCATTATCCTTATGAACAAGCCGAGCTAATGTTTACTGACCTTCAAAGTGGTGCACTTCATTAAGTTCATTTTGCAAAGAGGAATGAAGGAAAAAGGTGTTGCCAGCCATGGTATAGTGATCCGTCTCAAAAGTGAACAAAAATGAAGCAAAGAGAGAGCGTTATTATGTGTAACAGATTAAGGTAATTAGATGATTTGAACGACAACAAAATAAATAAAGAAATTACACCTATCTGATGCATTTGCGGGTGCTATATAGTTTTTGCTTTCACGTCAGTGTTTAAAAAAAAGAACACACACAGGGCGGAACCGTAATATAAGTGAACGAGCTATAGTGACGCAATATAATTTTCTTTTATTATGTGAAACGGAGCCAACTATGTAAGAATATAGCATGTAGCCTGTTGACGGAAATGGCGACTCGGACACAGTTTTGCAGTAAAACTTTTTCTGACACAAGCAACTCTTGTATAAAACTCTATATTTTAAACTTTACAAATGTCATTAGATATTCGACAAAAACGAAGAGTCACAGAGAGACCACTTACAACAGTATTAAGTCCGATAAATAGGTAAGCAAAATTCTTGAGTATATAGGTCTGACATAAACAAAGATCATTCGAAAGTACGTATAAGCCACCATTCACACTTCCCGCTGGCAACACTAAATGCAGAAATTGTCGCGTTTTTTGATTTGATTTATATTCAATTTTGTGGCCATAAATAAATTTCTTATCATTTGAATGTTGAAAACAGAGAACGAAGGAAAAATGAAAATAAAGGCATGCCTTGTGGAATATAATAGAAAATGGCGTAATGCCAATTGCATAGATACTTTGGTTGGGGGGGGGGGGCTTTTCTATTTTTTTTTTGTGCGGTTTGTCCTTCTTTCTTTCATCGGACCTGTGTTCAATGCCGTCACAAGCGATGCAATAACAGGCCAACCAGATAGACAATGAACTATATGAAGGCTTTTAAGGAGAACAATTTTGGAATGATGTTTTAAAGAGGGCGACCTTAAAAAAAGAGGGCTCTCTCTACATGCGCATGCAGTCATTTGGAATCACTTAATGTTGATATTACTTGTTACTTGAAGTCATTTCATCTACTACTAAATAAAGGAGCTACTGCAACATGCTTTAAGTGATTAGAACGATATTTTGAAACCATTAGTTATAGAAATTTGGTTAGATCAAAAATTTGCTTCGAAACCGCTATTTTTATGTGAACATGGCTGGTCTAACGGCTGCAGTTTAGTAAGTATTTTCAATAGTATTTCCCCTCGGTACATAGTGAAGGGGTCGATGTAGATTTGCACTGCATAGTTAAAGCCAAGGACGATTTTGATAGGTATTCGAAACAATAATATTTATGATTTGTGGCAGCATAGACATTGATGTAAAATTTTTATTTTTTTTTTTTTTCATTCTAAAGAAAATATTGGTACCATTAAAAATATTATGAATATTGATAAATAAAGTAAATAGAGTTGTAGAAACTGCTGCAGGGTGTCTCAAAAGTTACCTTCACGTATTTATTTCATATACGAGTACGTTTTCTATTCATAAACCATTAATTTTTCGAAATTGAGAAGAAGACTTATGGATTTCAAAGTAATACGCGTCGACTTTATATGCGAATAGATGGAATTCACTTTTATTTTTCTTAAACATTAAAATAAGAAATTCTTTAACTTCAATATATGACATAAGAAAAGTAATTTAATTTCAATGAAGATCAACAGTCAATTGATTTTGGCACAAACGTAATACTACAGCATCGGGGGCTAGTTAAGAACTTCACTATTACTAAAATACGAAAGTTGACAAACAATACTTAAAATTAAAACCAATATTTGAACCGAAATCCAGCACAACTCAAATTTAACGAAAGGTGTTGGAAAGATCACAAAATGTGCGGAACGGAAATTGGCCCCCAACTGCTACTTTAAGGTTCAAGTGGGTAGATAAAATTCACAAAAACTAAAAATTAAAAATGGTAAATACAACAAATTCAAATGGGAAAACTGTTTCTGCACCACTCTGTACTTGTCGGCAGAGGCAAGGTGTAAATACTGAAAATCAACCAACAAACAATGTAACCTATTTAATTTCGAATGTACAAAAACAAAAACATTTTATTTTCGAACTCCTTCGCAGAGTTGGAAAAGCAGATAATGTGTTTTCCCTCAAAATTCGTGCTGAATTCCGGAAATAGAGTAGATACAGTTTGTACTTACTACAAATCGGGGAAGCTGCAATTTATTCGCTCTGAACTGAAATAGCATCGCAACTAGAATTGTCTACAACTAATTTGCTTTGCTCAGTGACAAGTCTGAACTCTGGACCACGAATTACCTCATACCCATTACGAGTGTAAATGTGTATGCAAAATCATATAGCAAACATACTCGCATCTACCCTATCTCGATAGTACTTTTGCAAAATAAGTGGTCATCCAGGTTCTGCCTGTCCCCTTGCAAAAAACATCTACTCCCGAAGTTTTGCCAATGGGTTTGCCCATAGTGAAAAAAAGAATACAACAAAAGGCTGGTCTTGCTTTTGTATTCCCCCAACCGATCTTCCACACTTAACTCACTTCCATTTCCATTCTTAAACGTGTTCACCTCATTATTCATTGCATATTCAAAATTATAAGCAACCACTTTGCGCATTCAACGATCGCTCTGACATCAGCGTGGTCACGATCGCTGCCTATATTTATATAAATATTCGGTGCCTCTTTTTATTCGGATTTTAGATACAAAACGAGCGAGTACTTTCAATTTGCGATCGTTTATAGTTCGCAAAATTTTTTTCATACTCTGGTCATGATATTAGTGAAATTCAAGGCACTGACCATCGGGCGGTTCGATGCCTCACAGTTGTTTGCGGTTGGCTACATTCCGCTATCCAAATTGTAGCATCTAAATCGTATGCTTTGACATCCATACTATAAAAAACTGCAAAAAGTGTGTTTGAAAAAGTTTCACATAAAACGAGAGCAAACAAAAAAACAAATCTTTCTCTATCCTATCACATAAGATATATAGAATATAAGCAATTCAATAAAATTGAGAAAAACAAGTTTCAACAAAAACGGTTTCTGCTGAGGTAGATGCGATCGCCTTTTTGCTTGCTTGCATTGGGTATTTTTTTTTTTCCTATTTTCTTTTTTTAACTCGCTCTGGCCAGTTTTTTATGCATCAAATGAAAAATGTTCGAAATTCCCTTTACGCTCCCTCGTCGGCCATTCAATTATTTGATAATTAAGATTAATTCTCGTTAGCGCTGAGAAGTCCATGTGAAGTGGAGCCAATTTGAGCATCACATGTGCTAATGATGATGATGATGATGGTGATGCTGCGCTTGGTACAGATGGAATGGAGATTTTATAGCGCACAGGATGAGCGTTACATGATTTGGATCATCCATTAGAAGTCGATAATAATAATTAATCAAAGTAGGCGCTACGTACTTTTAGATTTCAAATTGAGGTAGGTGAATAGTGTACGTGTGTATTTAATGGTCCGCAGGACATCAATGGTACGATTACGTAGTACCGGAAAGAAATTTATGTGAGCCCGTGAACTTGAAGTGATGGTGCTAAAGATGAGCTGCTTCAACTCAAAGTTTTCAAAGTTGGTGACTGTTTACTTAAGAGCACACTTACTTCGACTTTATTGGAAGAAATTGATGTCAAGCCTTTCAACTTTTGAACAAATAGCTGTTTTTATAACATCGATATAGTATATTTTTTACTCTTGTACATTGAAAAACTTTATTAACAAAACATTAGAACATACAAACGTATATGCTTAGTGGTATAAATGAAAACGTGAGGTTTGAATTTGTGGTGAAATGTAGCTCTTGAAGTTGATAGCTTGCCTGCGGGCTATCTATTCCTCGATGAGATTAAGGGCGCCAAGTCAAGAGCTTGCATTTTTCAGAGGAGCTACTTGCAAACAGCAGCTCGCAACTAAACAGGATTAGTTTTATTCTAAATTTGAATCCAGCCATTAACTGAAGTTGTATACATAAAACAACCATTCGTGTTGTGTGAGTTTTTAATTTTTGGGACGAATGGAAGGGTTATAAAATGCTTTGCCTTGTCCAAACGGCTTATAGAGGAGCTCTTTCGTAATAGTCATTCTCTCCAAGAGGTGACGCTCTCGCGAGCGTCTTGGAAACAGTTGAAAAAAGCCTTACCTACGACAGTTCGAAACGAAAAGTCTAAAGTGCGACTTTGTAGCCTAAACTTCTCACTTCCTAAGTTTTTGGTTTGTTATACCTACATCAAATCCATACACAAAAAAATATCATTTATGTTTCCAATTCTATTCGGTGCATTACAAATTTTGCTCCCTTCCACTTGTCGCTATAAGAAACCTCACACAATCGAAGGATCGGAAGAAGCCTTGGTCACGGACCTCTTATTTAATTTATAAGTGTTAGTGTTCCATTTTTATTTTTTATTTAGTAAATTTTTTGTCATTACAGCAGCATAATCCTTTCCTTAAGTTATCCGCAAATGAGTGTAGTAAAAAGTACCGATTATCATAACCCTAACATTGTTCAAACTCGAAACCAAAACGTCCTCTCCAATCACTATGCCGCTCAGCAACGTATTGATCTGTGGAAGTTTGTCAATGTTAATCAGTTTCAATTAGTTATTTGTACAGCACGAATACATCTCTGTCATATTAATCACATGTTTCGTAATTGTAACTCGATCATAAATCGATTCTAAGCGAATCTGTTGGTAGCGCTTTACAACAAAGCAACTATCCCAAAGGTACCATAAAAAGAAGGGGAAACAATTATAGACTTACAATAACCAAGGCTAAAACATGCATAAAACGCAATTGTACTGAATTCAACAGCAACTTACCCGTTGAAAGTTACAAACAACTTTAGCACTCTCTGTGAGGCTAGCGTTTCAATTCATCAGCAATCCCAAATTGTGAGCTTCCGTAGAACAAATGAACTTCAAACGTATCACTAGGCAAACATTCAAGTTCCTTATTATCGAAAGCATATAGCCAAGTTGGCTTACCGCACATTGACTGTAAACATAGAATAGCAGTAACCTTTCGAAATTGAAAACAGTGTCGAAAACGTGACGAGTCTCAGTGTAACAATATGTAAGCAGATTTAAGTAAATCCCGAATATCATTACTACAACTATTTTCCAGAAGAGCGAGATTCCCAGGTGGGGAAGACACATTTTCGTGATAGTTTTTTCACTTCCTCAAGGCATTGAACGAACTGGTTTAAAAAGTTGATAGTTTCTGTTTCTTTAAGAAGGAACTTGCAGTGGCTAAATATTGGATAAATGCACTCATTAAGAATAAAATGAGTAGATCGTCCTTGTACAGAACCCTGCAAACCAAAAGTCAGTAGTTTCCCAAAAACACTACCACAGAGAGACATGTTTTTGTGAATGTGTTTGCGTTCTCTTAGAGTATTAGTATACGGATTAATGTACTCTGCAAACTTTTATTTTTGCCAGTTATTTGTTGTTGTTGACAATAAGAATCGCGACCGATGTCTAGACACTTTGCAAAATATCCAGTAAAGGAGTAAAGTACTTCTTAAGTACTTCCCTTTACGTAGTTACGGTGTACTTCCTTAGTACTTCCTCATACGTAGAAATACGGATTCAAGGCAGTGTTTTTTTAAATATGTCAGAAATGCATGGGTGCTTCACGAATGCTCATCTCATATATACAGCAGGTATATAACTGAGTATTTTCACAAGCGCCTATCATTTTTCAGTGGATAGAAAGTACTTCTTTTACGTACATTTTTCAGTTGTTATGTCAGTACTTCTGCATTTGCAGGGTAAAAGGTATATGAGATGGTCAGTACGTTAACAATTGCCGTATTTTATTATCAGCGTGATCTCATCCGAATCAGATCACGAAAATAAAATAATACGGATCATAGAAAAATTTTATTTTGGAGTTGTGGCAACAGTTGCTTTCAAAACACGACGGATAAAGTAATGTAATGTAATGAGTATGACAAACTTCATATTGCCAGCAGACACATTGCAAACTTTTTGTACAACGTGACATAACAATACGATGTCAATTGACATAAGATTTCATTTGCTTGTCAAATTAATAATCAAATCATTATCAAAAATTATTAATTTGAATCAAATTAATAATTTTTATTTTTGATATTGTTTCTTAAAAACTAATTTAAAATTCTGTGTGCAATAAATAAACAATATTTTGCTGCTAGTATTCCGGCTTTTCATGGCATATTAAGGTGTATCCAGGCAAGCCAACGATTTTTTTAAACACTTATGAATGTTGTCGATTTGCTTCAGAGACATTTCATAAACATTTGTCAAATATTTTCTGATTTTACCGCTGTAGACGATGATTAAGTATTTATTAAATGTTTATTAAAATGCTTTTTATTCAGAAGAACAAACTGAAGTGGGAATATTTTCAAATTATGCAGCCTGCTAGTTTTCATTATTCCAAGATTTTCTGGAAATTTATATTTTATATTAAAAGAAAAAAAAAAAACTCTCACCTTTCTGCGGGGAAATTTATCAAGTTATTTACGAACTTCGAAACATTTCCTAAACATTTTTTTGGTTCCGAGATAGTTTTCTAACTTTACGTAGACATCTGATGAATCGGTTTAAATGCTTGATGGTCTGGTATTGTTCTCGCAGAGAATTTAAGGAAACTACTAATGGATACATGCAGTCAATAAAGAATAGAACCAATGGATCGTTCTTGTAGAGAACAAAGTATAGGTATGATATGGTCAGTAGGTTCACAATATGCCTGTAGAGTTTCATTGGTAGGGAGTGATGTGTGAAACGCTGTTTAGCTGCGTCAAAGCCGTAACCAATTACACCGAGTATCAGGGCCGACGTTTCATAATTTCGTTCTGGAGTATTATAGAATCTTTTTGGGGGGTACTGGGGAGTCAAGACTTTTTCAATTGGGAAGGGTCGATATTGCCAGCCTGTGGCGGATATGTTGTATTTTTGGTGATGTCTGTCTAATCTGGTGTTTATTATTCAGTCACTGATGCCAAAACACCATGCCATAAGACTTTATTATCAAAATGAGTGCTCGTCAGTGCAAATGTTGCGCCCATTTTACAGCAGATGCTGTGGTCCTTCAAAATTCCACTCTCCGGCAAATATTCAACCTAAATCCGGCAAATATGCAACCTAAAAATTGGAGCACTAGCCACCTTGAGAAGCCGCGGCGGACATTTTAAGGATGTTATATTGTATAATGGCAAACATGGCTCTTTCAAATAAAAAAATAAATTTCCTTAATGCAATCAGTTTGTTTAACGATGTTTCAACAGCTACCCGTCCATATTGAAAAAAACTTAAACAGAAGCAGAAGAAAATGAATTTCAAGTACCGCAAGTATATGTTCGACACGAATGTAAGAAACTTGAAAATGAAAAAGAAATCTTAATAGAACACCCAGAAAGTAAAATTTGTTTTGCAATTTACTGGGTAGAAAAATGTCAAGGGAAGTGAAAAAAGCTAAATCCGAAATTAAAAATAGGAGTATACAATTTGTGTTTGAGGAGTACGGGAGAACAGCAACCGAGAAAGGAGTGCAATACTACTATTGTAATACTTTCGGCAGTGCTGCCGAGTATATTCAAAGTTAGCAACCAGCTGTGAAACCAGCGTTTTTCCACGAATCTATGTAACATGTCCTGCAAGACAGAAGAAAAGATAAAGATGGATACTCTTTTAAAAATACAGAAAATACTATTATAACTACTAATAGCAATAATTTGCCTAGCATACTAAGAAAGCAATAATTTTTATTGACACTTGTAACGTCATATTATAAAAAAGAAATAAAGACAAATAAAATTGTAGACTTTACGAAATGGAAATGTGGACTCGAAAGCTTTTATACCTTCTCCTATACTAAGGTAACTCCGTTCTTACGACAGGTTGTTTTTCCTAATAAAATAAAAATGTTACTGCCAATAACTAAAGCACAATCTTCTGGCCGAAGTTATGTCTGACAAAAATAAATACCAACGAGGCTACTGCGCTTATAAAGGGTGATTTTTTAAGAGGTTTAGAACTTTTTTTTAAAAAAAAAACACAAAAAAATCGAAAAAATGAATGAAATATTTATTTGAATCGATAGTTTGAACCTTGCAATTTAATGTTTAAAGATAATTTCATGCAAATGTTGACCGCGGCTGCGTCTCAGGTAGCCCATCCGCTGAGTCCAATTTTGGCATACTCTTTCACACATAAAGGCCGGTATCTCACGAATGAATGCATGGATGTTGGCTTCCAGTGCGTCAATCGAAGCGGGCTTGTCCCTATACACATTAGCCTTGGCATACCCCCACAAAAAATAATCTAATGGTGTCAAATCGCACGATCTAGGCGGCCAATTGACCGGCCCGAAACGTAAAATTAACTGTTCACCAAACTCGCCTCGCAATTGCGCCATTGTTTCGCGTGCTGTGTGGCATGTGGTACCGTCTTGTTGAAACCACATATCATGCAAGTCAAGAACTTCCATTTCGGGCAAAAAAAAGTTTGTTATCATCGCTCGGTAGCGTTCACCATTGACAGTAACGCTGCGATTCGCATCATCTTTGAAGAAATATGGCCCAATAATGCCGCCGGCCCATAAACCGCACCAAACAGTGGCTTTTTCGGGATGCATTGGTAGCTGTTGCAATGCTTCTGGCTGATCTTCACTCCAAATGCGGCAATTTTGCTTATTTACGTACCCATTCAACCAAAAATGAGCCTCATCGCTGAACACAATTTTTGGAAGCAGCGCGCGATGAACATTTCGAACCGAGCACGAATTTTGATAGTAAAATTCAATAATTTGCAAGCTTTGTTCATTTGTAAGACGATCCATGGTTAAATTGCAAACCAAACTGAAGCTGTTTGACAGTGACACAAGGTACTAAACACACGTCAGCTGTCAAAACCAGTGTTGCCAAAACCAAACCAGCTAAAAAATCACCCTTTACTTCATTTATTCTCATTGGTGCGCGTTGTACTCCCATTTAAGTAATTTAAGCTACTCCGAGTAATTCAATACAACGGTAATCAATAATCAAGTTAAGTTATAATACAGCCTATTTTCATTAACTGCAAACATCAAATAGTTGTATTATATGGGCCCTACTAATAATCATTTTTAACCTTCAAACTAAATATTTTGTTTGGTTCAAAATGGTTCATTTTATAGGGAAAATCAACATTGTAAGTTCGTTAAAAATCCGCACAGGACACTAAATATGACCGTTAGTACCGCAGGATAGATATATTGGGACTTTAAGTTTTATCAGTTCACAGTGCCTATATTTTCCATATAAACTTCGCAATTGTGAGCTTTGATAAACTCAAAGCCGATACTAAAATGTATTATCAGAAAAAAACGACTAATCGAAGCACAAGCTTCTGGCTTATGATAAACCAAAAAGTAATTGGGTCGTGATACCAGTGATACCACAATATGCTGCTGTGCTCAGTCAATATTTACTCTGAGCTTAAGGAATGCGCTCTGAACGAAGAATTAATGCTGTGATGTGTTTGAGCTAAATGAGAAAGGCAAACCTCTGTTTAACAATCCAGCGGCTGGCTTTTGACTAAAAAAGAAAAACATTGACCTATCTAATTTTAGTTGTTTAAATCATATTAAAAAAAAATCTTAATATAAGTGTTCATTTTGATTTTTAAAAGCCATTACATACTTGGGACGTTCAGATACCTAGTTCATGTAAAACGTCAACTAGATTTGTCTGGGCTGAGTTTACGAACGTGTTGACTAATCAGCTCAAGTTGTTTTTGTATTCCCGCGGTTATTTTTAATTTTAACACTTCGAAATGTGAACTGGGCATAAAATCAGTATTTGCTTGACTAGATTTGTCGGCTACTCTATACGTCAACTGAAAAAAAACTATGGACGTGACCAATCTTGGCCAGTTAAAATTGAAATGGCGCAAAGGATGCAGTGATTGTCAACCATAAGGAAATTTAGACTTTAGACATGCATATATATAAGTTATGCATTTATATGTTGCTTAAAGAATTTTCTTTTAACTAAAAATTTACTTTTTTGAGTTAAACAATTTCAGTTTAAAATTAAATGAAGAAATGTCTCTCAAAAACAACCGTAGTTGGCCTTGGCACCCCTGTTAAGAATTTGATGGCACTCTATACGGAAATACAGCCACTGGAAGCCGAAAATAATGATTAAATAATGGCTACGGGTCTATTTAAATGTATTTAATGCTTTTTTATTAAACAAAAATCCATTAATTAAAAAAATTAATATTTAATTAATTTAGATTTTTTATTTAACAACTAAGCTTAAAGCTTTAAAGAAACATAACTAACGCGAATTTATTGCAATCTTAAAATTTCGCACTTTATCAGGGTCGCTGCGTAAGCAAGTTATTTTACTGCGGATCTTATATGCGGTAATCTAAGTCAAAAAAGAAGTTCACAGTTATATTAATATTAAGTTTGTAGCTTTAGGCTTAGAGTAGGGGGTCTTTGGGAGGGGCCGGGCTAGCCAGCATGATAGTGCTGCTGATACTCGAGCGACGCTTATAGCCTCGCTCGAGTCTCGGTGGCACTGATGAACCCTTGTGGGCGGCTGTCAGGCGCCCATGGACGCAATCAGGATGGTGACCAATCGATGAGATTGCTCACCACCCTGATTATAGGTAGATTAGATTAAGTAGCTTAGGTAGTTTTTAAGTAGTTGTTAGTAAACAAAAATAATAAAAGAATTCAAGTTTTAAAAGTTTCTTGGAAATAAAAAAACAAACAAAAATAAATATTGATAGATTTAAGGCCGAAAGGCAATAATTTTAAGGATATAGTTAAGTTTAGAGTGCTCGCTAAGAGCCAGTAAGCTAGAATTAAGACAAATGTTAGCTTTAATTTAGATTTAATCGTTTTTGTCTAGTATTTAAGTATAAATAATGATAATAAAAAATGAATTTAAAAAAAAAAGAAGTTCACAGTTTCGTGAGGGTGCTCTACTTACTTTCTCTATCTCTAGTCTTCGTCGCTTCAAAAGATGCCTGTAGGTCGATGGATAGCTAATCGGTTCCGCGATATTGCGGGTCGTCTTATGGCCGCGTCATTCTTGCAACTACGGCAAATCTTTGTTGGGAGCTTGGCATATTCGGACATCTCAAGTAATGTCTATTGCAACATGTTCAATGTTCTAGTGACAGGCCATGCTCAGTATGTATGAATATTGAGGCGATGTTACTGTGTGCCGTCTTAGTCCGTTTTCAGGGCTGTGTTCCCTAATTGTACTATCAAAGGTAAACCTTTCTTACCTGTTGTAGCATTTAAAGCCGTGAATTCGATTTTACTTGAGGGCATTTATATAGAAGGTGCGTCATTTTCATCATTTAAATACCGAATTTTACCTTGTAGAAGACTCCTTTATATGATCTGTTGGCTCCAACAAATACGCACTCAAATTTATTTAAAAACCATCGTTTTCTATCTTTATTTTGGCCGACCCATTCCAGCACTCTTCCTGGACTGGCTGTAATAGGTATCTGTTTTCTAAGCCGTCTATGGCTCACTTGGTCCTTGGAAACAGCTTGCTTGGAGGACCTAGCCAGTTCTCGTTATCCCAAGTACCACGTCCTAAGACAGACTGGCTCTTTTACGGCTTCTCAGATCCCTGTGGCCACTTTCAGCGTGTTTAATTCTCTCACTTCCAGGAAATTCAAAACAAAATTGATATGAAAGCGATTGTGATAACAACTGGCCATCGCCAAGCCACACAACACGCAACCACCTATTTCAACATTCGCATTTAATCTCTCAGCGAAAAGCTACACCCCACGCTTTAGCAACTTATGCCCTTTCCGCACCCCAAATCTAGTTACAAAGTCAGATCAATGAATTGCCACAAGTTCTGCCCAAGTATCGATCCCCCAAAAGTGAGAAGTTGTCACAACTTATTTCCATTTTCTGGAAATATCTGCATTTTCCTCCAGGTATTCCAAATTTGACATACCTATACCGAAACCGATTTTCGAAGTCGAAGTCATCCCTTCAAGTGTCCTCATCGATACATACTCGTATTTATCCATCCACTTCACCGATATAAGTGGCTGCTGCTTCTATGTGGACCATCAGGCAATTGTCCTTCAAAAAAGTTCGTCGAACTAAAAGTTCATCAATTAACCTCGTCAATGAACAAGTTGTAACCTTCCTAAAGCGCAATTCCCATGGCACAAGTTCTTCGCTATACTAGTTTTGGTCACAACTTGTGTGCCATCATCCCATACCCCCTCCCGCCCTATCCACCTACAACACCTCATTCAATTGGCGCAATCGCCACAAAACTATATGTAACTCCAACCCGACCCCATCTATATGGTTTCCTGGCCACTTGAACGGAAATCTCTCCCTGGGGAGCATACACCCTAAACACTCACACTTTCCCTCGCATTCATTGCATACATGCCGTAGGAGGAAAATGCCGCAGTGTGTGATGCGTCCTTAGAAGCTCATGTCCACAGAGTCCAACCAATTGACCTAATCTGGTAATGCCAATATTTAGTCTTCGAAAGGCCAGATTAAGGTCGTCTCCAGCGCGCTTTCCAAGTGGTTGGACAGCGCCAGCAGTGAGCTATAATGTCTTCTCTATCTGATTTCTATCCTTGTCGTGTTGTCGCTGGGTGTGGGTGTCATTTCATCGTTTGAACTCAATTCGAGCTGGATTACACTTGTCAACTCAATATTTCCCATTTCATCCTTTGCCACCGTCTGCTGTTTGAGGGCGGGGACGTGTGGTTATGTGCGGACGAACATATTTGTGTAAAAACTGTAACTTTTGGCTCACTCTCAATGAATGGATTATCCCTTAATCTGTTAAGGACAATAGATAGTCGTTTATTTGTTGTTATCGTTAGGAGTTAGACTACGGGCCTGTGGCACAATCAATTTTCATTATCACCCAATTATGAGATCGTTAAAACAGCAAAATCTTTCCATACCCCTGATGCCGCTGTACACACAGGAAGATGACTCTGTCCTTGGGAGATGCAGAGCTGTTGGAAGGTACAACAACTGCTGTTGTAATTGAATTCACTTGTTTCGCGGAGGCAGTGGTGGCACAGTGTTGTCAGTTAGAAAGTTCGCCCAGCAGTGGTGTAGTGTGCCGAAAGTTTCCTTTAATGCACTTCATCAGGATTTAAGCGAAAAGATTTGTCATCGTTCTGGGTGCGATCTATGCGGGAGTGGGTGCACTCCAGCTCATGTTTGCGAAGGTTCATGCATGCAGCAGCATATGCAGCGCAGGGGAATGTTGCAAAAGTTTCGTCTCTTAAGTTTTGCCGAGAGTAGTTCTATTTTTTACATTAACCAATGTGAGACCGCACTTTAATTTTTTTTCTTCGGGTTCAAGTTCTATGATATGGTCGAATTACTGTCTGGGTCTGGGTTTATTGTGGTTTCTACCATCGTCTGGTGTTGTGAGTTTGAGTTGGTAGATACAGGCCTTGCAGAGGTTGTGGGAAGTCCACCGTCTATCGAGATGGCTTTGCCAAGGTTTCGTTCTCAAATTGAAGTGTCCATAGAGTTTCGAGTAATTGAAGCACCAGACCCAAACCTTAGAGTCAGTCATTTCGCGGGCTTTTGTTCCGTCAAAAGAATTATGACAAGAAAACTCTAAGTTAAATTTTACTTATATAGTATTGCAGCGGATAAATCAGATACAAAAATTGACACATGTAAAACATCTGTTTTTAAAACCTAGCCGCGACAAGACAGCGAAGAAACAATCGAAAGTAGAGTATGAACGCACTCATTTCGTTTTGTGCGCGGAACGCACCCGATGTAACATATGTTGTTGACAGTTGTCGCTCTTCGTCGTCAAGTTAGTTTTTTTTTTTTTTTGGGTATTTTTCATTGTCTTTCGCGGTTTCATTTTAACTAGTAAAAAATTAATGAATCAGACATTTTCAGTAAATTCCTACATTGTGCTGGGGAGCAAGCTTCCAATCGGATTAAAGTTATTTCTTTTATATTTTTAAATAAAGGGCGTTAACTATAAGTTCAGTGTTGAAGATTTTCTCAAGGGCCATAGTATGTTAGGTACATAAGTTCGCCGATAAAAGGAAGGTTCGGTGGGATACCCTTTGGCACTTCCAAGACTTCAAGAAAATGTCGCATTGAATATGGTTACAAACATCCTTTGGACTCGGCATAAAATTGTAGATCCCTTCCATTCGTTCCGAAAATGAAAAACTAACACAAAAAGAATGATTGTGATAAGCTATAAGGTCCCTACGGACCAGATGCGCAAAATATTTTATTTTATTTATGTGAAGAATTCCTAAAGAGAGCCATATACTCTCTATGCCGGTCATGCTAATGGGCGCATTGATGTTTTCTTGTGGCATTTTCTACGCCTTGTAGAGTGAGTCGGGGGATAAGCGACGGGTGACCGAAACAGTGTGCCCATCGATTAAATCCTTAAGACATCTCGCCGAAATAACGTAAGCCGCTAAACGTCGTTATGCACCTTACTTCGCGTGTATCCTCTAGCAGCTTATCGAATATGGCGAAAAGTGGCACACAGCATAGTAGTAGTGGTGAATGTAGCATTCGACCGGTTTGCTATGCCTATTGCGGGTTGGTTCAAATTGGTCAAGGAGGTAGGTTTGACCGAGTGACGGTTTGCTTTGGATATATAAGAGGGATGACCGAAGCAGTCTTCCCCCCGATTGTTATCTATAAGCAACCCGTCTATGCGATGCAGGTGGTACGGCCACTATTCAGCTACTGACGTTGAGTAGAAAAGTAAAGACTTATTGAAGCCATTTGGTCTTTCTAATGAATTTGCTGATACAGCGTATGTCTATTTGAGACAAGTCATTGAGGTTATCGAAGAAGTAGTCTCCTAGGATGGTTTTGCGCAGATGTGCCAGAGCTGAACAGGTGCAGAGAAGATGAAGAACGGTTTCTTCTTCCTCCTTATCCATACAGCTTCTGCAAAAGTCGTTGTAGGGTGCTCCCATTCTGCGAGCATGTTTACCTATAAAACAGTGTCCTGTTAATACTCCCACTACGGAGCTGATTCTGTTTCTACCTGTAGAGAGAAGTCTCTGAGTCCTTTTAGCATCTAGTTTTGGCCAGATTTGCTTGGATATGGCGCAGGTATTTATGCTGTTCCACCTATTATTTGCGACCGTTTTTGCCTCTTTAAATAGCGAGAATTTGATCGATTGTATAGGAGCGTACGGTCCACTGTTGCTGTTTGAGTAGAGGCCGCTTCCTTTTCTGGCTAGTTCATCCGCTTTACAGTTGCCCGGAATGTCGCTGTGACCTGGAACCCAGCACTGGGTTACTGAACATCTGTCCGCAATCTCGTTAAGAGATTCCCGGCATTGTTTTACCAACTTTGATCTGGTTGTTGGTGTATTCAGGGCTTTTATGGCTGCCTGACTGTCTATGTAGATGATGATAGCTTTCCCGTCTATCGCAAATAAGGCCAGTTTGTAGGCTGCCTCTCGAATAGTCATCATTTCTGCCTGAAAAACGCTACAGTGGTCCGGGAGGCGCAAGGCAATATTGATTTCGGGTGAATGAGAATAAATTCCCGCTCCCGTACCTTCCGTCATCTGTATAGATTTCAAGTGCGTATGTATTTACTATTGTGCCATTCTCCCATTCGGAACGTTCTGGAAGTATTGCCTTATATTTTATGTTAAAGTCCTCGAAGGGAATAATAAAATCCGTTTTATCCGGGATTAAGCCAGGGAGGATATTCATATGACCTTTCTGATAGTTGGTCCATTGCTGAGATTCCCTAAGCCTTAGGGCTGCCATAGACGCAACTAATTTCCCGTAGATATCGACAGGAAGAAGGTATAGTATTGCGTCTAAGGCAGCCGAAGGAGTGGACCTGAGCGCCCTTGTGATGCAAATGCTTGCTGATCTTTGTATGCGTTCAATAGATTTAGAATTGTATTTTTTCTCTAGCGCGGGTCACCAAACAAGGATTCCATAAAACAGGATAGGTCTGACCACCGCGATATAGAGCCAGTTTGTTACCCTAGGCTGAAGGCCCCATCTGGGACCTAGGGCTTTCCTACAGGTGTGGATAGCTACCGTTGCCTTTCTTGTGCGGTCCTGAATATTTAGCTTCCAATTAAGCTTACTATCTAATATTATACCTAGATATTTGGCATGGTTGCTGAATTTTAGCTCCATGGCGCCATAACTACTGGAAATCTTGCATTAGCAAAAATCGAAATATTTCAACAGATTCACTCTTCGCTGGTAAATGGGACAGCTAGAAATCAGTTGACTGTGTGTCACATCTAGTAATTTTCGCTCACTTAACCCGCAGCCTGCGTATTAACTCTTAATAAATTCAACACGCTTCACTGAAACACTTTTCGGAAGCCCATTCATTACTCTTGTATAAATCAACCAAAAATTCATTATCCTTATGTTGCTGCCGGCTTAAATGTCATTACAATATCTATGCGGAAAAAGTTTCACCACATTTCACATTTTCACTTTTCAACAAAAAAAAAAGAAGAACCCCACGCAAATTCCTAGGTACAACAAACAGAAAAAATATAAAAATTAAACTGAACCACCAAAAAGAAAGTTGGTCCTGCAAAATAACCACAAGGCTTGAAAATTTGTTCCACCAATGGGAAAACTTTTCACGTACCATCCGCACGTCAAACCATGGAACCACGTAACGTCATGTGGAAAAAATTGCTCTTCAAAATTGTTATTATGGTGATCTATATGCAGTATATGCGACGTTCTTCGTCCTTGCTCATGGCCATCGTAGTCGTACGTATAGTCATCGTCATCCCCGCTGTGGAGGTCACTTAATGAATTAAATGAGCGATCCAACGATGGTGTGCTGCATAAACTCTTCCATCACAGCATGTTGTATCCGAAAGCCTTCTGCCCGGTTTACGATCATTGCACAATCTGTTACCACAAGAGAAAAACTTCCATTATTCATAGTCATAACCATAAAATATGCTTGGAAGGACTCTATTAAAATATGAACTCGAGGTAGATTACATTCCTTTAAAGGGTACGAAGCAGTCAACAGTTGCACAACCTAATCTTATCTTTAAAAACAAGTGTTATGGGTGCTCTCCTTTTTTTTAGGGAAATTTTTTGTTTTCAATTGCCAGGAGTAACTTTCATAGGTTTATCATATGCGAATGTGGTGAAAAGAACAACACGGCCAATGGCCACTTTTAGCACTGTTTCCATTTTGACTGCAGCTGGATGTATGTCCTCCCCATAGTTCGCGAACGGACATCGCCGGCACGGAAAACCATTTAAACTTCTGTCATCCGGCGGAAAGGACGAAAGTGAGGTTTTGTCTGAACATTTGCCGCAACATGTGCTTGCGACCGACCCAGCCGTCGCGCATACGAAGTCGATAGTGTTGTTGCGAATATGTTCTTGCCTGGTCGGTCAGTGGATAGTAATAAAGAAACAGTTAGCTGTTATCTGTGCATGAGGGGATTTTTTTATTTTTGCATTTCAAAACTTTTCCGCTGATAGTACGAAATGGGTGCGCCAAAAGGCGTTCAATTTAGACATAACACTCGAAGTGTGTATATGTGCAGAGGATGAAAAAACACATTCCAATGGATGTGATTCATTGGTTTCTGTTGACGGTCGTCTAGCGCGTACTCTGGCTGGAGTTGGGGGTTGGGCACATTGTTAAACTTAAACTCAAATCGTCGTTATAGCATTCAGCCATCATCACCATATCGCGTTTAAGATTAATAAAAAATGCAATAATGTCAGGGCAAATCCTTGAGCAAATCCCCAAAGTAATCCTCCGCCTTGCAGCAGTAAAAATGTCAATCGATTTCGCATTTCATTTTGCAAATATCAAGTTCAGAGCAAACAAGTTGTTTTCTAGCTATACCGTATAGCACTCGCACCCACTGCATTGCTAGTGACTACTGCAGGTGTGCCTCTACGTAATCCCTTGGACAAATATTAAAAAAGGACGAGAAAAAAAATCTGCAAAAATATTAGAAAGACGCAAGCTATATACACACTAAGTTACAGGAAAAAGAACGAACCAATAAATTCGTGCTTTAAAAAAAAAAAAAAAAAAAAAAAAAAAACATTTATTGAATTCGTGACAAAAATATTCCGGAATTCATACGTGACACGTGGTAAATATTTGCGCTGAAAAAAACGTAGAAAAAACAAATCCAAATAGTGTATATGAACTACCAGGATGCGTCTAGTTATATGGTACGCCAGTACGTGCCAAAATCATCGAAAGTGATCCGGCAGTGTTTGTATCAGAGAACGGGTTGGTCTTAGCAGATTTCAGTTACACTTTAACTGGGGGAAAGATGAAATATTTTCTTATTGGAATATGAGAAGCCTTAAAAACACATATTTAACCTGCATTGTAAAGGGGGAAGTTTCGTAAATGCTTCAAAGCGAATCCAAAGTCTTTTCGAAAGTGGTAAGTAAGCGTTTTGGACTTAATTAGTTAACAAACACGATTCGCCAAAACCCACACAGAAGTACAAAAAGCGAACTTTCTGAAGTAAGAGATGCACGAACTTTCTACTTATATAATGATATACAAAGTTTTGGTTATAGATTATGCCGGACCACCGCGACGAACGTCTTTAGAAGTCGCACATACAAAGAATTTGAAAACAAATGTGCATTCATTTCAAATAATTGAAGAAATCTGTTTTTGAAAACTAAAAACTGTTACAGCAAAACTTAAAGCTGGGACTACGCGTCGCATATTTTATTTATGCAAATTGTTGTAAGTACATATTGTGCACACGAGGGAAACTGCTAAATTAGGTACCCACATAAAAGGAAAAGCCTTCTTCCCACTTTGAGAAATTTCAGCGCGCTAAATATATCCACATCCGTTTCACTTTGAATCCATGTCATGGGTTCAAGTCTAAATTTCCCCACTAACTAGCACTGCGCCACCTTGTGCATTACTTTCCATTCTCCGTGTGACAATTCAAAACGAAAACAGCTGTTTGTTGACATTTGGATGGATAACAGCGTTCTCATTAAATTTTGTTTATAATTTGTTTTTCCTCGAAAACAACCAATTGTTCCACCAATCGTGCATTTATTTCTTAAAAATTTTCGAGTGGGGCACCATCAATTACCATGTCCATTTCGCTGGACATCAACTTCTTATCCACCGATGGCTTTTCAACGAAATCGTCAATCTTTGATGAACTAGATGGTCTTTTCGCAGTAAACAAGGTAAGTAAAGTGCTAATTCTCCTGCCAAAGATTGATCGTGGATTTTGTGCAGGATTTTACCCCCAATGTGGCATCAACGCCAAGTGTGTCACACAATCATTTTCTAAATCCCAACGATTTAAGGCCAACGAAGCAGCTAAAGGAAAATCTCCACGATGATAAATCGTGTGGCATTTCTTCGCTCACCAGCTCAGACTTTCTTCTCCACGAGGATTCGCACGAAGATCAGCAGCTGTATATGGTTGAGGAGAATGGTCTTAAGCCAATCACATCGCCATTCATGGTGCCGGGAATCTACAAAAAGATTCCTCACTCGTCGAGAATCGGTTCGGGTGAATCCACTGCCAAGGTGACATCAAAGAACGTCTTTATATCCACAACAGAGAAGTCCGGGAAGATTGTGGCTGCACATTTATTTAGGGAATCGTATGTGAATCTAGAGGAGGAAAGCGCGGAAGTCGAAGAATGCGCTAAGGAACCTCCTCCTCAAGTGGAAGACAGTCTAACTATGCTGGCGTATGATATTCTGAAGCTATCCAATCGGGATAACATTGTAATAGACAGGTAAGTCCAAAGAACACAGTATACACTTAAATAAATTACGAGTGCCTTGCAGACAGAGAAACGAGATTATTCGGCACCAGGATGAGCTTAACCGCAAAACAATTTATCGCTTCCTTACCCCAGAGACGCTGGGACTTACCCAGGAGATGATGGCAACTCTCGTTAGGTCCGAAACAGTTGATAAACCTCTGGTCAAATCAAAACGCGGAAGACCGCGTAAAAACAAGGAAATGGACAAACCGGCGAGTCTTCCACCGCCTCCTGTGCCTGTACCTCCTTCCACGCCACCTGCTCAAATTCTGCGAACACGATCTGGGCGTATCGTTAAGCCTCTGTCTAACCCGCCATCGACTGCACAGTCTCAACCAGAACCAGACTCCTTGGAGCCTGAAAATGCCGCTACGTTCATGCGGAACTTCCTCCAAGAACTAAAAGACTCAGAGTACCTCTGCAAGCCAAGCCCACCTCCTGCTTCTATTCCGACATCCCCGCCGACACCTTCGAAGCGCCGTAATCTCCCCGCCGACTCCATATGCCCGATGTGCAATAAAATTTTTCTGGGCAAACGGCGAATGCAGCAGCACTTTGATGCATTCCCCGAACACCGGCCGAACGCGGAACGTCAACGGATTGTCGAGGAAATGTCCCTCTTCAAGTTTCTCGTGAGTAAAGTTCAACGATCCTCACTTCAAGAAGACCAGCGTGCCGATGTGTTTCTAAACGAAATCTCTGACCTTGTTGAGCAACTTCGAGCGCGAAGTTCTCGCCTGATACGAAACACTTCAGGACTGCATTTTGTCAACTCTCATACGTCGAAGGTGCTTGGCATCCCAGAAGGTCATTATTCGCTGGATGTGAGTGCAATCGCAGCTCCGCCAGACCCGATTGTGCACTTTGAGAATTTAGCTCCACCTCCAGCTCCTCGGCTGGACTACAATCTAAGCATTTCCTTGGACGACACGTTAGCGGAAGCGAAACTCAATCTGTCGGGCACGATTCCCTCGGAAGAGAGTCTCCTTCGCACAGTGGATGATCTAATGAAGGAAGGAATGAAGAAGTTGGATCATGGTTTGCTGCATTCTTCACAGCCGCCAGTGATTCATTACGATCATGGAAGTGATAACGCCGTCGAAGCGGTAACCATGAAGGAAACCTCGCAAGCAACGCCAATTTTGGATCTCTCGCTGGACTTGTTCCAGTTTAATAGTAATTAGGGTGGGCTGGCGTCCACTTGTTTTGAAAAATAGGCTTTATTATCTTTTCTTTATTTTTTTTTTTGTACATAACTATATCGCAGTTAAGTAATAAAAATGATAAGCCAATCGTGGTGCCCATTTCGAATCAATTGTATATCCAAAATTTCAACCAGAAAGTACTGTTTTCTTTTTACTTATGGTTTGCTTTCGAAAAGCAGTACAATGAAAAGAAAGATTTCCAAATTACTGAACTTTGTATTGAAATGTTGTTAAACTGTATTTGTTGCAGACTGGAATGTCTGCTGGTCTAGTAGTTTCGGGTTATAGCAAAATTTTAATCAAGGTAAGGATACACCTCATCCTGTCGACCACCAGCTCGATAAGTAAACACATTCCTCAAATTCCACTGATATTGCCGATGTCTCTTGGGTCCCAAATTCGGTCCTAATCCATTCTCTCTAATTGGTCTCCTTGCTTTCAGTGGAGTCATCCAAACATTTCGCATCTGTGACTGAAAATACAAATTCAAACTCATACGATGATCTTCACACTAATTTTCAAAATTACACTCCTCTCCGCTTTGCGCCTTTTAACTCTATGGTCACAATTCGGTCTCAGGACGATAAAATACAATATCTCAATAATGGAGAACACACTGAAGCCCATGAAAAGCCCCAACAGACCTCCCGTGTTAGCTAAAAAAAAAGAATCATTATTTCCGCTTGCCACGCCCACTTTTCTGGCTTGTACACAAAAACTCCGTAAAACCGAACATCACACCCTTCGTTGTGCTTTGGAAAACATTCGTCAAGTAGTAGAAATGAACAACAGTGACGTCCTCCACTTTGGTGAACAACTCCGCCGGGTAGTCATCGCTGGTGATAAAGTCTCCATCCACCATCTTTGTTCCTGTGACCATGGGATTATAGCTGAGCTCGAAGCAAGCCGGTAGACATCTGTCACACGAAAAGTTGCCATTCGACGACTGAATCTCACTTTGAATCAACTTTGTACAGTGGTTGTCTCTTGGTCCACAAATTTTCGAATCCGGATCGATCCGCGGCAGATAGTAAAGAATGCAATTACAGTTTTCAGACAGAATCCGGGCTTCACATTCAAGTTCACAATTTTTACGGGAATAGGTTCGATAGAAGGCGAGGTCACCTTCATCGGAGAACAGGCACTGCCGTATCTTAGTACTGATCGAGCGAATTTCCGGAACTGCAGTTTGGTACTGGGGGTCGATGGAGATGCGAGTCTCACGACCAGTGGTGACTAAGAATCCGAAACTATTGATTTTGGGTTGCTCCGCAGGGTTGTGCACGAGGACCTAAGACGCAATTATTGTCAGAGACTCCCTGTAAGAGGTGTTGACCTACCTTGAATCCAATGCTTTTGGAAGTGCTGCAGTAGTATTCAGAAGAGGACGCATTAAGGATGACAGTAAGGCCCATTTTGCTGCCAGTACCGCCGGTGATGCGTGGATAAAACTTTGGGGGGAGGTCCGCACCGAAACCCATTTCAGGCGTCCAGTCGATCGGGGCGTAGTCTCCGTCGGAAACTTCAAATCGTTCGTCTTCCCTGAAACGGGTTCATACTGAAATGTGGGCGGGGGAATAACCTTCAAACTTACGTGTAGTTTCGCAGCAGAAAAGAGGGGTCAATGGCGTTAAAAGTGCAACAAAGACCGTCATCGGTCAGGACCGGGTTGAAAATCTTTGAACACGACTCACGGTTCGATCCGAATCGACAGTACGCAATCATGGCATTGCATGGTTGCGACACCTAGCTTTCAGATTTGTAAAAAACTGGAAATTCACTTGCAATTTTAAGCTTACTCTCATTAGAAGAACCTTAAAAGGCTTCCAGGTCAGTTGTCCAATTAGTTGATCGACCTCGTAGTCCTTTGCGCAAAGGCTCATCAAAAGGGTGTAGTTCAAGCTGGACCTATATACATATCACAGTCATGAGATATCACAGTCATGGTCATAGCCCTACCTCCTGATCTCCTTGACGCGACTCTTCAAAGCCTGGTTCAGGCTGCATATGGTTACCGCCGGAAAGGGGATGCTCGTTGTGAACGTCGGCTTGGGACTGGTGGTAATGATGATCGGCGATGCACTCCACTTCGTGTAAACGTTTGATATGAAAAACGCAGAGCAGACGATGACAAAGACGAACGAAACTCCAAAAAATAACCTAGAAATATGCAGTCTACATCAAGGACTTATAGGGATACTCACACAACCTCTCAAAAATCGTGATCTTATCATCAGCAAGGTACTTCAAACCATGCAGCGTTGAGCTTTCCAAAAAGTCCCGGATATTTTTCTTCAACCCCGTGCAGAAGGTTTCTCCATCTTCCTCTTCATCTGTTTGAACCTCTTCCCGCGTAACAGATTCCTTGCAAGTTAATCTCGCTGCGTGATGTCTCATTTTTGTCCTCCGCTCCGGTCAACTGAAATCCAATTTCAAACACCACAGCCTTAAATACTGTGTACCGATGCAATCGATTTGCAAGTCAGTGTCGTGTGTCATGTCAAAAGTCAACAGGATAAAGCGATTGCAGTAGGACATGTTGACAAACAAGCAATCAGTTCAAAAACGTTACAAATATGCATTTTGCTCGAAGGCATTACTTTATTAAAGAATAACTGCAACGACAATCAATTCAATTGTTGTACGGAAAATGATGAGCTGCATTAGTTTCATCCATTAAGGACTTGGAAATGGTGCCTATGTGCGCTGTACGCTCCTTGTATGGAAAAATTTGTGTTGCTGCTTTTGGTAGCACTAATCGCGATCTGTAATAATTGTAGTTTCTTTTGTTTGAAATGTAATTGAGTGGCGGTGGTCTTGTTTGCGATAGGCGTGATTTGTAGTCGTCCTGTAAAGGTATGATAATCGATGAAAATGTAAAGTTTGCCGCCAGAGTGTTGTTTGGTGGGCGTGGCCTACTGTAATTACCTGTATTAGCACGGGGTCAATGGAGTTGGAGTTTTCGTTGAGCGATCTACGTAGAGGACGGATGAAGGCATAGTATACGAACTCTGCCAGCGATATGAAACTAAAGCCCATGAACAGACCCATCAGACCGCCGGTGTTTGCTGGAAATAACAGATTTTGAGAACCTTGTTAGTAGTATATAAGGGAAAAGGAGGAATGCATATTTGTTGTGATTATAAATAAGAAAGCTTTAGGTAGCATTTCTTTTTGAATGTATGGAATGGACCATTTAGGCTGTCAAGCCTCAAAGAATGGTCGAATATGAGGGTCGAAAAAGAGCTATACGGGGAAAAGGTGCAATGGCATGGGAGGATGAGTTTGAGGCAATACATGTTCATATTGCTGGCAATGCTACCTTAAGAATGTGCTCATCGTTTTCGATTCATATGTATGCATTTGTAGCTACAATTCCGCCGTCAGCCATCTTCGTCGCCACACGCCTTGTTCAAGAAACTTTAACTACACCAAAATTCTAAAGCTTACTTTTATCAAATAATATTCAATTTTTACTCATTTTTGTTTGTGCGTTTTTTCTAATAAAAAGTTCAATTTAAAAAGGCTATAAGTATAATTCATTGACTGTCTCATAAATCCACAAGTTCAAGTAATGGAATCAACACCTATTGATACAACAGAAGTTCTATCACAGCCGTTGCCCTGTAGCAGCTGCTTTCTCATTATACTCATATTTCTGAATTTGAAAATGATGCTGAACATTTTAACCTCGGATACCGTCGCCTCTTCAACCAGGTGCCCCACAAAAGACGGCGGAGCGTCGAAAAACAAACTATTGAGAACCGAACAATATTTGCTGATGCGGTATCAAAGACGATGATTCCATAACTGTGCGAAAGAGAACAGGCATATATACCTATCGCCAACCCACAAACAAAATCGTTCGTGAAAATAATAATAATGCAATAACAAACATGAGCCATGGTCATGACTGAATATACTTTCGCAGGTACTTTCCGTTTGAAACAACCGTCGCCTAATTACCTGTTCCTCCATTATGGAGACAAAACGGCGCCGTATCTAACCTAGAAAAGAAATGTTACCCCACAAGTGTCTGAGGTAACGCATTTTACACGCATCTGTGTCAAATTGACACATCTAATATATAACCACTACCATTTATCGGTGACACCTGTCAACAAGTGTTCTAAAAATGGTTTAATGACTTTCCTTACAAATTTTGTCGAGACTTCCAAATCCATGCGATGACAATCTTAGAATAGCCAATACGAAGTCAATTGAGCATGAGCACTCACTCGCTCAGAATAATAATTCGGCAATATTGATGACGGCTCGTTAGCGGCAATGCGTATGCAATACCATTTTTGTTTAATACAAACACAATATGAGCTGTACATAATTGCATTTTTAATTGCAGTTTATTCTTGTGCGATAGTTATCTGTGTGACAGTCATGGAGTTATGATTGTGGAATAGGTTCTTACGATGGTTTATGTAGGTACCTACTAAGTGTTGAGTATTTCTTAAATGGTACTTATTAGAACAGAAAAAGTGGGTGAGATAACCTTTTTAATTTAACACAAACTATTTTGAATAGGCATGCCCTCTAAAATGTACGCATAAAAAAAAGAAAGACACTAAACAAAATTGCAGCACAGATTTATTCAGCTATCGAAGTTTCTGTTAGATTTAAAACAGCTAATAGGGACATATTGAAAGCTACTATTTGTAAGTAAAGTTTCTAGAAAGTTGCAAAATACCTCAAACCTACGTCCTTAGCTGTATAATTTTCTCAGGAATCTGTGGGCTAAAAGTTAGTTGCAGTCAAAGCGTGATTATTCTTAATACAAATCTAAAACCCAGAAAGTTGCATCCGCAACTTCGCTTCTTATAATATAAGTTTCAAGATATCCCAGGCAACATTATTCTTACATACAAAAGGTATATAAAATCAAGTTATCAGTTGGGACGAAAATCATAGATCTTTTTAAACACATGATTGTTATGACTATCGGTTTGCCGTATACCTCAACTATATATATTCCCAACTACATCTGTTTACGACCGCATTTCAAAGCTAATATTATCGGTTTTAACAATAGCCTAGATTTTTGAATTTTTGATACACAAAGTTTGGGTTGATTTTCTAAAATGCAGGTGCCACCACTAGCCTTTACAGCGAAAAGACTCAAAAGTACTTAAAAACTGTAATTGTTGACGAGGCTGCAACTAAGACTTTCCGATCTCAGAAATAAGGTTTTAAGACTTTTGTCGGACTTAAAGACCCGTTCAATTCCTGAGCAATGGAACGTAAAGGTTATTTAGCAAAATCTGCTTTTCAGTTCACAAAAAAGGGTGAATTTTATTTGATTGATCTCCTCCCCAGCAGCAGAATTAGTGATTGTGTTTGGTACCTAATTCATTAACGAATTGATGAGGTACATATTATCATGACAGCGGGCCACATAAAATATAAAATGCTAAATGTTATACCAAGTAAGAAGTATAAAAAGTATTTTATTTAAGTTAAAGTTACATAGTTTTTTTTAAGTAGAAATTTTATTTTGATCTGATCCATTAACTTGACATTGAAACATACACTAGGTGCGTGAAATTAGAAAATTAATGAATTGATGCCGCGGGTCGCAGCCTCGAGGGCGGTATCTTTGACATGTCTGGCTTAGAAGAAACAATTTAAGAAGTTGAGTAGGTTAACCATTTGCTAAATAAATACCCACCCAGCAGAAAATATTGAACAGAAATTAAAATTTAAACAGAAAACAACCTTTAGGTGATCTGCAGGGTAATACGATTAGAAAGCATGACCTCACAACCACTTCGTCACTCAGATCAGTCCAGTTCTGGATTACTGTACTAAGTACATGTTGAGAGTCATTCATGTTAGCGTCGAAATAGTTAGCCCGTTTTGACACTAAATACACTTTCAGAAAGCCTTACTTTATCGGTTTTAAAAAAAAAACGTTAAACTATTTTAATATTTGTTCAGTGGAAAATTTTACAAATCGTAATCGATGATGTCCGTAAATTATATACTTAATTTTAAAGCATCTGCTGTGAGCAAATTTAGGTCCTTATTGTTATTATTGTTTATTTAGAATCTTTTGTATTCCTGACTCTTACCAACAGCCATTCGTAAACAGGCTTTAGAATTACAGATTTAATTTTTGACTCCATTGGGTCCAACCTACTAAGGCACCACAGACTAACGAGGTTAGTATAGGAATACTAAAACTTGAATATAGACTTTATACATTATAAATTATTGGGAAAACTATGAAAGAACCCACGACTTCATAAAAACTAGAGGTCTGAATCTTTGATGTTTGTATTTTTGGGTATGTATATTCCCAAATCAACCACCACAAACCTCGTTGAATTCACGTCCTATGCGCTATTGGCCTTAGAAAGTGGTAAAGAAGTCGATGTTGTTGCAACCGATTTTAGTAAAGCTTTCGATAAGATATCCCACAAATTAAACCTTTTCAAATTGTCTGCCCTTGGTTTTGAACCAATACTGCTGAAATGGATATCCTCTTATCTGGAAAACCGTTTCTATAGCGTTCGCTTCAGGTCCGTCCTATCTGCCCCATTTCTGGCCACCTCTGGTGTATCACAAGGCAGTCATCTAGGTCCCCTTCTCTTCATCTTAACTATAAACGATTTGGAAAGGGTCTATCTCTCTCTATGCCGACGACACAAAATTTTATAAACACATATCTTCATCACAAGACCCCTGCTTGCTACAACAAGATCTAGATTCCTTTTCTATTTGGTGTCTCAAAAACTGCCTAGAGCTAAATGTTGCGAAATGCCAATCCATCACCTTATCACGTAAGTACAACAAGTCGCCTCCCCGTCTTTACCTTCTTAATGATCAACCTATACCCATCTTACAGTCTCTTCGTGACCTTGGCACATTGTACGACCGGGAACTTAATTTCCGTTCGCATATTGACGAGATAATTCGTAAAGCCAATTCATCCTTTGGGTTTATTAAACGGTGGTCAAAGGAATTCTCTGATCCCTACGTAACCAGGTCTCTCTTCATCACTTTCGTCCACCCCCTCCTCGAATACGCCAGCCAAGCATGGTCACCCTTTCAGCAAGTTCATGTAGCCAGAATCGAAAGCATACAACGACGTTTTCTTCGATTTGCCCTCCGCGGTCTTTCTTGGAACGATCCCCTAATTCTGCCTCCCTATCATGACCGCCTCAAACTCATTAACCTGAATAGCCTTGAGGACCGGAGAGATGCTGCAGACATTCTCTTCATTCATCGCCTCCTCTCAGGCTCTATCGATTGCCCGTCTCTTTACAACTCCATCTTCTTAAATACTAACCCTCGTAATTTAAGACACCCCCGTCTCTTCTATCTGCCAACCCACCGCACGTCCTACGGCTCCAACGAACCAATTTCCCGTATGCTACGGAAAGTAAACTCAAACATTTCCATTTTTGACTTCAACCGTAGCTCTTCCTCCATTAAACTTAGCCTCCTTCTCCATAAACCCTAGCTTTAACTCCTAGTTATAAGTCTTAGTTTTTAGTTCTAGTGTTGTAAGTATTGTATTGTTTTTTCTAGCTTGTATTAAGCCAAATAAATGGGACATTTTTTTTGCCCCACCAAAATTAAATTAAATTAAAATTAAAAATCAAAGCTGGATGTCATATAAACATATATCAGGTATAACAAGGGCTCTGTACTTATAAGAACTACCCTATTTAAGTCTATCAACCTCATACCTAACTTTATGTTCAGTCACAAAATTGCCTGAAACTATTTGCACTCCTAAGGTATCAATTTGAGGTTGTCACCGTAGTCATAGGACCGTTTCCCGGAGACGTACCATAGGTACAACAATGATTATTTAAGATTAATGCGTGATGCGCCTATAAAAGAGATCCATACTCACATAGAAAATCCGTAATTCCAATGAACTGCGTCTTGACACTGCTGCGAAAGGTGTTCTCCTTGAAGTACATATGCGCCACTGCAATATTCTTGGACGCGTACTCGTTGCTAATGTTCTGTATCAACTGATCCTTAATCGAGAAACCATCATGCGATATTGGAGCGGCAAAAAAGTCCGGTAGAAATGTCAAATCGAAGCAACTGGGCAAGCAAAGGTCATGGCAGTCCAACTCATTGTAATCAATCAAGTGCGAGAACCTTGTGACCCTCTTGACACAGTCCAGATCTTTGATTCCACAAGTAGTAACATTTGAATGCAGCTTTGGTAGATAATAACTCACACAATCACAATTCTTGAGCAACAACTTGGCATCGCATTCAATTTCGCAGTTTTGCTTCGTATAGAATTTATAGTACTCCAGTTGGGATTCCCCGTTGAAAATGCACCGACGGTACTCCTTGTTTATGCCTCGCAGTTCGAAACCCGCTTCCGATTTAACAGATGCAATGCGAATTTTGGTCTCATAGCCCGCTTGCAGTAGGAGGCCAGTTTCCTTGACATGCGGAGTCTCCGTGGGGCTGTGCAGGGAAATCTACAGCGAGAAAAGACTGCAAATTCAAAAACCACAGTCTTAGAGATAGTGTACCTTGAAGCCAGGGCCGTTGGCTGATGAGCAGTAATAGTTCTCCAACTGGACATCGAGAATAACAGTGAAACCTAGGGATTCACCAGTTCCAGCGGCAACGCGAGGGTAGAACTTTTTTGGCAGTTTTTGCGGATAGCCTTTCTCGGGGTCCCAGTCAACAGCCATGGAACCGTCTAGATCAACCAAATTAGCTGTCTCGTTTACTCTGTGAGAAGAGATAAGGTGTGTCGGCTCTCGGGTGCAGACGCCCACTTCTAACTTACCGCTGAATTAGCATAAAAGCTGGGTGGACCATGTTGAATGTGCAGCAGAGACCTTCGTCTGTCAGAACAGTATGAAAAATCTCACTACAGTTGTATTCATCAGACCCAAAGTGACAGGACAGGAACATCTTCTCACACGGTTGGGCCATCTTCACAAAGAGAAACTATTACGAAAATACTCCCGTATGGCTTTCGAGTCCTTACCGCAGCAATGAAATTCTCCAGAATTGTCCAGTTTTTGACTGCATTCGCGTATTTCTGGGACACTTCCCGATTGCAAAGTATCTGGAGCATGGCTTGCTCAAGGGTGTCACTAGAAAGACACAAACTTATTAATGTTCAAAAGTGCATCTGTGACTTGTACTTATTTATATAGTTAGTCTTTGATTTCATCGCCTGGTTGAGGTTACAAATCGTCACCGCGGGAAATGGTGACTTTGTGATGAAAGTCGGAACTGCATTCAGGCCGACGATAACTGGAGTGTTTTGCCATTTGGCGTATACGTTCGATATTAAGTTGAATGCAACTATCACGGACACGATGAAGGATATCCCAAAGAAGGCTCTCTCGAAAATGCTCAGATCCTTGTTGGCGACGTACTTGAGTCCATGTAGAGTGGTATTCTTGCAGAACTCCTCAGTATTGTCGATGCAAAATACCCTTGCCTTGGACAGACGTCTTGGCTTGCGATGGCTTCGCATTGTAATGCGAACTGCGGACGTTCAGTTGAGTGTGGCAAATACACAGGATCATTTCCTTAAGTACTTTCTAAACGACTGCGGCTGGTGGGTGTGTAATTATATGGGTGGCCGACCAACCAAAGCGGGTCAGTAATGCTTTAAAGTAATTGACGCGTTTTGGTTGAATGGGTTTCTTATTATCTTAAAAGAAGCTTTGTAATTAAATAGCGTTTGTTGGATGGCATTCAATTCACTGTCACAATCAAATCAAGATTCGTCAATCAGAAGATAGAATACATATGCCAAAGGATATGGACTCCGCAAATACATTAGACAAAAAAGGAAACGCTTCACAAATAGAGGGATACTGTGTACTCGTAGTCGCAGGCAAATTAAGGGTGGAAGAGGGTGGGGTTGAAGCTATTAACTTAAAGGAGCAGATTAGTTTTTTTTTTTAAAGCGATTACGACATCTAAGTTTGTTGCGATTGAAGAAAAACTCTGCTACAATACCGCTCAAGACGATTTGGTCATTAGCTTCATGCTTTAAGAACTTGAATGTCAGAGTTCAAGTATACCTTCCTCTTCCTTCTTCCTATCATTGAAAAAAAAAAAAAAATCTGAACTCGAAGTAGAAGTTTCTTAAGCCAAGAACATTAAGTGCGGTTATGGTCCAACTTGTCCAAGCCGATTGTTTCTTATTTTTAACAATTTCTGCTCATGCGTCAAGAATGAGAAAAAAATACCAAAACTAGAAATTTATTCTTTATTTAAGAAATCAAATGCTTAATATGCTTTCTTCAAAAAAGATTGTTTTTCTACTATCGTTCATAGTTTTTCTTGAACCAAGAAACTGTGTGCTTAATCATAAATGAGCTATCAGAAACAATTTTCTTATATCAATAAATTTTTTCTGAAATCCTCAACAATTATTCTTGATCGAAAAAAGAATACGCAGAATACGAAATGTTACTTTAAGAACTTTTCTCTTCAATAACTTTTTTCTTAAATCGTGCATTTCTTATTCAAATTAATATTTTCATTTTCCGATAACAAGTACTTACTTTGGATTTTTATAGAAATCATTTTCAAAGAATGTAGAACTCACTGGTCTTTTTATTTTATTTTTGTTATTATTTTTATTTGGAAAAGCAAGTTAAAAAGTTACTTATGTACATCTTTTTTATTATTTAGAATTGAATGTCACTTTAAGTTATATTTTTTTTGTGTTTTTTTTTAATTTTCATGTTGTGTTTCCAAATTTTCGTTGTCTTCATCCTTAGAGCGGTACTGGACAGTTTTTATTTGGATAGTTCACATGTTGTAAATTGGAAAAAATAAAAGATAAATAAAATAAGAAGGTACCTTAATGGTGGCCGTGACATATCCAAGTCCAGGAAACCTGGGTTCTCGCAACAATTCATTTGGGTAAGACAAAAAATGCTTCTGCTTATCCTAGAAGTTTCAAAAATTACCAAAATGAAGAGTTTCCGACTGTCAGTTTGTAAAAAAAATGGATTCAAGCTATAGAGTAATAAATGGAACAAACAAAAATAAGACATTGAGTTTAATACACAATATCGTAAATAAAAATTACGCAAACTCGTTTTTTTTTTTTTAAAAAAATATAACTTACCAAAATTTTACACCTTACCATTTTTATAAAGCACTTTCTGAGTTACTCAATCAGAAGTAGACAAATTGACTGATTGTTCCACAAATGCAAACGCGATGTAAGGTAAACAGATGTGCTCGTGCGCGACTCCTTCGAAACAGAACATATTCCACATAAGATCTTCGCTCTTATTTGTAGTTAATAATGAATGAAATCATTTCAAAAACCATCACACCTTGACGCTTGACATGTCATGCATGTGAATGTGTGTTCCAAATGATGCTGGACAAGCGAACCCAAATTTCTCATTCGAATTCAAATATAAGAACAAAATCAATTGAGATACTGTAAGATAATACGAGATAGTTTATTGCACATTTCGCCCTTGTTATCTGTATACTGGTTCTTGTATGCAGAGTAATAAGGAAGCACACTCCAAAATAGTGAACCCAAACGAGGAGTGAGTTTCCTTTTTGGGCATAAGAATTTGTTTCTTACAAGCAGTAAATATCCATTAACACGCTCCTCTCCCACCCCCTTCCCAAGCCACTTCTCCCCTATGACATCAATCTTAACAAACGGCAATCACCCCTGTCGAGGTATCTGTTCGGAAAAAATCCAATACAAAAGTCAAACCTGATCGGTACTCAAATTGCGTTCGAAGTATCAGTTTCGGAACAAAATAAATGAATCATAACATTGCACATTCAAATATTCCGCAGCAAAAGTTTTGGAGAGCTTCCGAAAAAAAATTGCTGTATAGCTGTCAAAAGTAAGTGGTAAGTGGCAATGCAACAAGTTGCTCTATATGTCATCGGAGAATTTTTCCGTTGCAGGTATCGGAACGGATATCTGGAATGGAATTTGTCCGATTTCGTACATTCTAGAAAATCTGTACTAGTTCAGAATTCATGGTATCAAATGCTTAGTTCTTGATTTCAGAATATATTTCTTAACTATACTATACAAATTCGTTTTCGTTAAATCAAGAAATATTTGTTCGCTTAATTTGTTCTTATTTTTACGAATAAGAAATATGAATTACCATGAATTATTGATTAAGTACAATTCAATTGAATGGGACAACAGAATAGGTAATTAGTTAATTTTTAGATTTTCTTGGATGGAGAAACGAAATTTCTTTGTGTAGCAAATAACTTTCTTTCCCTGAGTAATTCATTGGAGTTAAGTGGAAAAGAGGTAAAAAACTTGTCAAAATCGCTTCAAAAGCTCTCTTAAAAAAGTAAACAGAAACTGCCCAGCTACCCAATAGTGCAGCCGACGTATTACAAACGCTTTTTCATCTGAACAGAACGTCTCTTTATCGTATCATATTTAATACCGATCAAGTGGAAGTTGTCAGAGGTGTTTTCAACCCAAAAATCTCACAATAAAATGGACACAGTCAGTGATAGTCAGACAGCTCTCCACTCGCACATAGCATCACCTTATTTTGTTGAAATTGGTCGGCTCGAAAATATTGATCTAAAAAAAAAACGGGACCGGATCTATACACTCCCGTATAAAATATACCAAATAATGCTGATGTCTTTTTCATCAATTTTATCTTCGATGCTTATAAAAAATGCATTTAACTTAATACCTAGCTAGATTTGTAGCTTTATTCAATGGTTTCTGAGCTACATAACTTTATTAGATGATGACTAAAAACCGGAAACGCCTCCCAACTTGCGAAAATCGACATTGGCATAGACAGCGGTTGCATTCTTCATAATTCCACAAAAAGCAGAGCCACGCTCTCGGTAACGTAACGTCTTGTGGCCGAGCTCCTCCAAGCCTTCAATTACATTCTAAAGAAAAGGAAAATATGCCTTACAACAGGTTCACTTTAAGAATACCCTTATACCCTTAGCATTCCATATTCATACTCGAAAGCGTTCGGCTCCAACTGATGATGAAATCTGGGCGCATCAATAGCCTGCTTTATATCTTCTCCCAGCCAGAGAACACGCAGCAAAATATTAGTCAAAGCGGAGATTATTTTCGGTCCTCCAGCGCCGCCCACAACAAGTTTGGGATTGCCAAGTAGGTCGGTTACTATTGTAGGCGCCATTGATGACATTGGACGTTTATGCGGATGGACAAGATTCGCGTCTGATGGTGGCAACGAGAAGTAGTTTTGCAAGCCCGGAATTGAAAAGTCACCCATTGCGCTGTTGAAAAGGATGCCCGTCCGTTTGCCCATGTAAGCTGAACCAAAACTGATAGGAAAGAATGAAGTTTACCTTGATTTAAAACCGAACGGCACCTTTAAACTTACTAATAGTGAATAGTACTCGTAACAGAAACAGCATCTCCATTCGGCGCCAGCACAGATATGTGACCTGTTCCCTGTTCGTTTACTGAGCCAAACTGTCCGCCATAGTGACGTGGATCGCTGTAGGTAGCTTCATCGTTGATTCTCAGTCTCAGTTGTTCAGCCCACTCGGAGGATGTCAAGTTCGCGAGTGACTAAGGTGAAGTCATTAGGAAAATGTCACTAAGCGCCTGACTAAACCTACCTCCTTGAGATTATTGAAAGCGGGATCCCCCAGATCCCACCTCTTAGCGAAGGCGAATTTGAGTGTTTCAGCAATTCGATGCATGAAAGTCGTATCGGGCGGCTTATTCCTCAAATCATATCCTCTCAGGATATTCAGGGCAAGACCCACTACAGCACCGCTCCCAACTGGTGGCACCAAGTGCAAGGTGTTCTCATCAATGGCCACACTGATGGAATCAACAACCTCCACTTGATATTCTTCCAGATCCTTCAGTGTTATAAGGCTTCCGATGTCTCTCAGATCCTCAGCTACTAGTTTTGAGAGTTTTCCTGTGTAGAAGTCGTTCGGACCATTCTCGGCTAGAGTGCGATAGGTTTCACACAATTCCGGTGGCGGGCGCACCAAAGATCCCACTCGATTGTACCCACCTGTGGTAGCGTTAACGAACATTTTCCTAAAAAAATACTTCACTTTTAAGCGCTGAAGAGGGAAACCCAATGAGCAAACCTCAAGTAGGGGTCGTTCTCTATGCGCGGGTTAAAGAAAAGCGAATCCCACTGATGTTTCGACAGCTGGAATCCTCTTGCACAAATCTCAACTGTTGGCTGAACAATCGTCTTCCAGGTCATAGAAGCGAATCGCTTGTGGGCCTCGTAGTAGCCCATCAGCTCACCCGGTACCGCTATCGATATTGGTCCTTGCAGATTCGATTCGCCGTGACTATGCTTGGAGAAGTCTTTCATTTCAACGGCGGAAGGTGCTGCTTCCCGGGCGATCACGGTTACCGAGTGGTTCATCGACTTTTGGTACACATTCATAATGAAACCACCACCGATGCCCATGCTTTGCATTGTCACAAGCCCGTTACACGCCAGAGTAGCCAAAGCTGAATCCACTGCATTTCCACCTCGTCGTAGGATGTCTCTGAAAAAGTAATTCTTTAACTGACCGATGATTTGCATATAGTCCTACCTTCCGATGTTGCTGCAGACATCACTGTCCGAGCAGACTGCCGCCTTAGCGAAAAGATGCAGCACCGATGGCGATGGTGGTAGCGGAATTTCAGTATCGGGTGGATGCCGACGAGAAGACGGCTCAGCAGATTTGGGTGCGGTTCCCTTGCACTTGGCCTCCTGAAACGGATGCCTCTGAAACTGGTGGTACACAATACCAGCGCTGGCAATCAATACCCCAATAAGAAGAGACAGTTTTCTGCAAGAAAACCACCCGTGAACACTTTTGCACAAATCAATCGAGAAAGCCTACGTTTTGCCCCTCGAATTCACGCTGTTCTCACGCTCTTCTGAGAGGTGGTCTTTTTCCCGCGACCTCCATTTCCACGGATTTTTTATGTGTCTTGCCTCTGCAATCGAGTTGTTCACTATGTTTACCATTTAATTTCTCTGAAGCATCTGTCAAAGTTTTTCTGTTGATGATGCTGATGAGCACTTGTTATTTCAATTACGGACATGCGCAATATGGGTACAACAGGGTTAATAAATTTATGTTTGTTACGAGTACACCATTTGTTTTCAAACTGTATTTTCGGTTTGTATAACAAAAAAAAAAAGTGGTTTTTACAAAGCGGGATTGACATAAAAAAAGAAAACAAATTAAATATAAATAAATATAGTTTAATTAATAAAATTAATAACTAACATGAGTTTTACTTTTTTATAAGTTGAGTGTTTTTTTCTTTTTTACTTTGTACAAACATAAAACATATAAATTATGTTCCTATATACTGTTGGGTGATTTTTTTTAGTTTTTTTAGAAACCGTCGACTTCTCCCCTTTTCCGGAAGTCAGCGTTTGCGTAGATAGCTGTAGTATTTCTCGCAATACCACACATTGAGGAGCCTCTATCGGGGTAGCGGTGTGTTTTGTGGCCCTTAGCTTCGAGTAGCTTCATGATGCCCTGAAAGAAAGGGAGAGAAGAGGATTTCTTTTATAAGAATACATTAAGTGATTATAAACGGCTTTTCCCGAAAAAACTTTAAAAAAAACTTAACATAGTCTAAGGGTTCGAGGGGTTTCATTTTTCATATGTAAAGCGGTCATAAATAGCATTTTGGAGACGATGAGGCCTGGCCGGATACAATATTTTGAAGGAAAAGAAAAAGTATGGTGGACAATAACTTTACTAAGTCTTTTAAGTAATTTTTACAGAAGCTTTGAATATCGACATAAGCTTTTAATATAAAGAAAACTGGTCCATTCTACTGGCAGGCTTATTTTTTTACCTTTTGTGGCTTACAGTTTTTCCAGTCAACAAGACGCTTCAATGGGGTGGAGATCACGTATTATTCAATACAAATACAAATACAAACCTTCAATACAAATACAAACCACAAATAAGGCCAGGCTTAAAAAGTTGCTTCCACTTATATGGATATAGCTTATGTATAGCCCTTATACTTTTAACTGCGACTTGGAGAGGCGTTCTGTTCTGAAGTTTATTCCCTTAACATCGAAAGTTACAGAGGTTCTTTTTAAGCACCAGGCTTTTTTTTTTTTCATTTCCTTTAAATAGTATCATAGTGAGGTCTTAAAAGAACAGTTTGGGCCCTTAGGTGTTCCTTGTTGAGTTAAATCAACCTATGGCTGGGCTTTTTAATTTTTGTTATCCTGCCTGGACTTGAATTTGGTGCAGTACCATCTTCTCATTTCCTATAGTTTAAACATAATATTGCTCAATGGTGCCCTGGTGAAGGGTTCAGAACCGGCAAGTATCCGGGGACGCCCGTTTTTCACAGACAATCCGTACCGATCTCTAAAAATATTTAGCACAAGATATATTTTAAAATGAACGCTTACCAGGCATAAGTCGTAAGACCAAAGGGACATTATCAGCCTTTATGACTTTTAACAAAGTCGAATACTAAAGCACTCTAACCGTGGGTACAAAACGCCGATTTGTGGGCAACCTTCGTTAAACCTTGTTATTATTAGCTGGCCATAATCCACCTTTGCTAACGGTGGCAATTTTTCATCTACTCCAAGTTGTCTAGCGAAACTGCACTTGCTTTCCAAAATATTAAATCAGATGCAGCCTTGAGTCATCTATCTAACTCTCGCTCCCAACAACATGAAGCTGAAGAAGGGTCTCTAAAACCGCGGTGTTGTAGTATCAGTAAAAGACGACTTGCCCCTGAAAATCCTTCTATTACGTCATTAGCACCCATACAACCTATAGAAAGCCCTAGCATCCAAAGACATTCCTTTTTCTCAGTCATTGTCCTTGACTTTGAAAAAGTTACGATCTACTCACCTCTAACGTCTCATTCTCATATTCGAGCAGGTCCGGCACCAGTTGGTGGTGGATCCTCGGTGCATCGATCGCCGTCTTGATATCCTCATCGAACCACAGTACCCTGGCGATTACCTGTGCCACGGATGTAATGATTTTTGAACCGCCTGCCGATCCAAGGACTAGCACTACATGGCCGGTTTCATTGGCCACGATCATTGGTGACATCGATGACATGGCACGCTTCTGTGGTTCAATGTAGTTCGTCGGAGCTGGCGGTAAATTAAATTGATTCATGACTCCTGGTGTTGAGAAGTCATCCATGCCGCTGTTGAAGAGGATGCCTGTTCGCTTGCCAGTGAATCCAGCTCCGAAACTGAAACAAATCGCTTAGAACAAGTTCTCATCAATACTCTCGCCAACTTACTAATGATTGACAGTGCTCGTCACTGACACGGCATCTCCATTTGGAGCTAGAACAGAAATGTGAGACGTTCCGTAGTCATCCTTCGACGAAAACCTCGCTCCGTAGTGTGATATATCATCGGCTACCGCAGAGTCGTTTATTTTCTTCCGCAGTTCCTCTCCACTGTCAACAGAGGTCAGCTGGCTTACGAGCTGTGGTGGAAATCAACAATTAGGAAACAGATAACCTAAAACACATCTCAAACTCACCTCTCTCAGATCGTGGAATCTCAAATCGCCGAGTTCCCATCGCTTGGCGAACCCAAATTTAAAGGCCTCCACTATGCGATGGTAGGTTAGCGCCTTTTCCGTCTCATTGGCAATGCTGGCCTTGGTGAAATTATACCCATTAAGTATACTCAAAATGTGCGCCACAACCGTACCGCTGCCAACTGGAGGTACAGCATAGAGAGTATTTCTCCCTAGAGACATGGAAATCGAACTGACTACGTCAGCGTTGAACGCCTCCAAGTCATCAGCTGTAACGATGCTTCCCAGGTCCTTTAAATCGGCAGCAATGTCTTTGGCCAGCGTACCATTGTAAAAGTCCAATGGACCGTTCTTTGCGAGTTTCACATAGGTCTGGCACAGCTCTTGCGGAGGGAAGATTTTCGAACCAATGGGATAGAACTCTCCCGTGGCGTTGTTCACAAAGGCAGAACTGAAAGGATGAAGGTTGTAGGACTATAGGAATTTAAAAACTACCCAAACTCACCTTAAATGGGTGTCGTTTTTAACAATCTTCTTCAAGTTCAACGAATTGAACTGATGCTCCGACAGAATGTAGCCTTCCTCGCAGACTTTGATTGCTGGTTCGATAATCTCTTTCCATGTCATCGATCCGAAACGTTTGTGCGCTTGGTAGTAGCCCATCACTTCGCCGGGCACTGCAATGGCCAGGGCGGAATGCAGAGATGCACCGGGTTTTTCGACAAACATGTCCTCGTACGCTGCAAATGGTGCTACTTCACGGGCGTCTATGGTGTAGGCTCGATTCTCATCCTTTTTGAAAACATTCATTATGAAGCCGCCACCGATGCCCATGCTTTGCATTGTCACGATGCCATTGCAAAGGAGCACGGCCAAGGTGGCGTCGATAACATTGCCGCCTCGTTGGAAAATGTCACTGTAATTAAAGGGAATGTAAGAAAACTGGTTGTTGGATAGTTTTTTTTTTTATGGCAGAGTTAGGCAAGTAGATCCCAATCAGCTTTTACGAGGTTTGCTGCCTTTCTGAGTTCATTTTTAAATTTAATGCTTGAAGTATGTTATGTCGTGGTTTGATTAATGATGAGATTAAAAACGATTAAATTTACGAGTATCCTGAGTATTTACCAAAGTGAGAGGTAAGAAACAAGTCCCCAGTGTGTTGGCATTTGGGCCAGCTAATGTATAGAGGTAGAACTTCAAATAAATATCGAAGCCAATAAAAATTGTAAACCCTTTTTCGATCACCCTTAATCATGACTTGTTTCGCATGACGATACATACATGGGAACAATTCCCGTGATGAAGCCAAAAACCATATCAAATTCAAGTACAAGATAATTATAATCATATTTAGTGTCCAGGTTAAATTTTACGAACTCAAAATGACGAAAATTACCCATTGTGACAAAATATGATATTAAAAATGATTATAAAATAACACAAATGCAGACAGTTTCAGGAGTGCAATTGTGGCTGTAAGATTATCGACTTTAGTAGACTACATAAATTCCGTGTCAATGGGAGCTTGGTCCAGTTCTGCACTCATATATAAAAATTGTTATAAACCACCATCAAACAAGGGCCTATTTTTTACCCTCCCGAAGTAAGAATTCATCATAAAAATACGGTTAACATTGAACTGGCCAGTGGCCAGCTCTAAATTTGAATGAAACACAAACGAAATGAAAGAAATTGCATATTTTCGGTGCCTTCAAACTCAATACATACAAGAACCAATAAAATTCGGATCTCATGTTCGATATGGCAGCAGAAATCTGAAATCTCAGATCAAAATCTATAAAGCCAAATCGTAAGCGACATTCGAGATTTTTAACGACGTCAATGCCCAACCAAGTGTAATGTCAAACGGAAATTATATAGTTCATTGCTTAAAATCTGCCAAATCCACTGAAGCATAGATGATCAAATGTCCGTCAACCAGTGTTACAGGCAGTTTAGGTGAAATTCCCCATCACAGACCTTTAAATTTACATCTTCTCCCATTCTTTATGATGACATTCCTCGTGGATTCTCCACAATCAAAATATAATAATTAACTAACTGATTCTTAAAATAAAGTGCACGACTGGGTCGAACTTTATCGTTCTTCATCATTTTTGTTGTTTGTTTTTTTTTTTTTTTTTATTTTATCCGGTAGTGAGGTAAAAATATTAATGAGAGCGCCTACTGTACGATTTTATAAGCTACTTACACTTTACAAGGTTTTTGAAAACCCAAACACAGTTTGGGGAATTTTAATGAAAATAAAAAAAAAAAATATAAAATAGTGACTACAACTTGCAAAAATGCAGAAATGCAAAATATGTATGTATATATTTTAATTTTCGGTCAAGAACTGAACAGTTTTTATTGAATCTGTAGCTCTTTTTATATTCTTTTGTTTTTCTTAAAAGCCCAACATATTTAAACATTTAGGGCCACTTGTTGATACTACTCATAGCGATTTAAGTTCTACTTAAATCCCTTATGGGCTACTTTTTCTATGTCATAAACTGTCACATAAGATTTTAAGTGGAACTTAAATCGCTATCAATAGTATCAGCAAATAGGACTTAGAGATCTTCAAAACTATAAAAATTAAAAAAAAAAAATGTTTAATTTAAATTTTGCAATAGAAATGACAGCTGGAGGACCAGAGTCCATACTAAGGAATAAAATGTACTTTCGGTGGTTTTAAATTTAATAGCAGGGGTTGAATTACCACATGATCGAGTAAAAGGAAAAACTGAATGAGCTTTCCGCGGATAAAATACTTAAAATGAAGTTTCAATCGCAGAGGGTAGACGTTTTCTCGATTAAAAGAAGGGAGGAGTATCCAAAACTTGCAAGAGAAGCTATCAAGGGGGTCCCGACCCACACTGTGAAAAACACTGTGCTAGGGCATGTTTTTATTCTGACTGGATAAAAAGGTATGTACGAATTCAGAGATTTGTTTTTGAATTTGCAGAACTAGCAGTTATAAACTGAATATACCGATGAATGTGTGTGGGGGGTGCAAATAAAGTTGGATTTTCTGATTGTGTAAACTGCAAATGGTTGGAAGTATTTTGATCAGAATCGTAGAGTGGTTTTTGTACAATTTGACAGATAAAACAGTAACAAATATTGCAATGCTTAGTTTGAAAAATACTATTGCTTTACTATTTAGCTTTAAAGTGAGTATTAGATATTGTTTCATTACTTAGTTTTTAAAGTTTAATTGAAATCGAAAATGAAGTTTTTGAGATTGATAAGCGTTTTCGGTGAATCGAATTGAAAATTAAGGACGGAATAGTTTTGAAAGCATCAATTTTACTCTAAGTATGCATTTCGGTCAAAAGCGTTATTGCCGTTTTCCGGTTAACTATAAACAAAAAACAAAAAAAATATCCATTTTACTATAAATATAGAGAAAAACTGAGAATCCTATTAAGTTATAAATTACCATATTACCTTAAAAATTAATTTTTGTTACAGTCGTATGGACTGCTTTCGAGATTTGTCCAAATTTTAAATGTACCGTTATTCGATTTCTTGCCTTCATGGTAACCCCATCTACTTAAGCTCAAATATCAGTTTTGGTTGAAATTGTTAGAGCCGTTTTCAAACAAATCAAACTGGTAGGTACTGACATTTCTATATGGGAAGTACATACATATACCATTAATATTGATACCCTGTAAACTAGGAACAGCTTCATTGGACAGGGAAATTCCTCCTGCTCAAATGTATCATAGTATTTATTAGTATAGAACTGCACAATGCAGCTAGTCAAGTGGGTCAGACGTATTGCATTAAGATCGCAGTTCGTATCTGACTTTCAAGGGCGCTTGGCGAGTTCGCGCAGTGCGACATAAATGTTGTTTAACAGAATTTAGCGATCCACTTTCTTGAGTTCCTCTATAATAGAGTGTCAGAATTGATTAACATCTCGAGCTCGAAATTTTGTACGGATAAAATATCTTTCTCTTACAGCGTAATCGAGAAAGTTAAAAGTTCCAATGCAAAAACTCAAATGCATTTAGAATCAACACATCGATATTGAATACGACTATTTTCCAATCAGTCAAACAATTATTTTGACACCTGCTACATGCGCACGAGGAAAACTTGTATATGACATATTAGTTGGATTGCGTTTAAAACGAAATATCGGAGTTAAGTGTTAGCATTTTATTATTTTTAAATTTTCCCCACATTACGGGAAGATTACCCTTTCATCAAATTTTCCCACCCAAAGGGGAACTCCCCACGAACTGGTAACATTGCCATATATAACCTTTCGTTTATTTTAAGAGAAAAATCGAATCACTTCACTGCAAAAGGTTATGGCTAAAATTTCTGATTTCACAGTCAAAAACAAGTAAAAACATCAAATGAAGGTAATCTCAATCCAAACACTCAATAAATAAACTCCCACCAAATATGGCGAAGTCGGTAGATAGCCCGATATATGCACTGACGTCAGACTTGTCAAGACTAGCATAGATTAAATTGTTTTATATATTTTGCATCATGGTGGCAGCTCTCTTCAAATGTGTTCTCTTTAGTGCATGTAAAGCCTAGAAAATGCCTGAAGGTTCCCTAGAAATCTGTATTGGTACTAATATTTGTTCCGAGTCGAATAAAAATTCAAAATTTAAAATACAAACTTTCATAGAACAATGATAAGTCTCCTCGCATATTTCATCTCGTCTCAAGCCACGTAGGCACGATTTAAAACCACCCAAATCAACTGTATAGTCTAATAACCCCTGCGGTTGTATTTTCTTGAATTTCTGACTCCCGAAGAAAAAACAAAAAACAAAAGACCGAAAATTAACCCATATTAGCAAGTTTGTTCAGCACCTCAACGTATTGTGCATTCGTCTCAATTGTTTAATATGTTTCATAAATTTTTCAATTTTAATGCATTTATCACGAATTCGATCCCAATCTTCTACATGGCACAAACGATCTACGCTCATCTGATGCCGCTAATAAGCTCTGAGAAGTGCTAACACTTTGCATAAGCAAAATGTGTGACTCCCCTTTTGTTGAACAAGAAAAAGTGACTGACTCATTTGCCAGAACTCCAAAAACAAAAAACAAATAAAAAAATAAATAGAAACACAGAAACAAAATTTGAATACGAAAACAAAAAATGGCTTACCTGCCAATTTTGCTGCAAATATTGCTGTCCGAACACACGGCGGCCTTCTCGTATATGCCCAACCTAGACACGACATCGATTGCGGGCAGCAGTGCAGGAGTTACCTCTGGGACATCTTCGACTTCACCATCTCCAGCAGATGGCTCCACAGTCGTGGTAATTGGAATGATTATAGCATCCCCTGGCACTGCGCCATTGAACGATCCTATCGATCCGATTTGTACGTCTTTGACGAGCTTCGGTTCATTTCCGCCTGCAAATGGTCGGGCAGTCCGTATATAACAATAAGTTTTCGTCATCGCTCCCACTTACCACTGAATGTCAACTTCCACAGCATGTAGCCGATCAAGAAGAAGCCGATTAATATAATCAGAGCTATTGTCAGTCGCTTCATCCATTTTAGTAAATGCTCTCGCCTAGAAATACACAGATAGGTTCGCCAATTAATCACTGTCATACTCGTAGTTGTCTTCGGTGAAGGTGGAATTTTAATGTGACTAAATTATACAAATATTTGGGAATCGGAATACTAACAACATTTTGAGACGACGACCCACTTATTGCTTAAAATCAGAATTCGGAGCAAACAACACCACTGTTTGTTTCGGGGCTAAATATAGAAACGTTTGCACCCAATTAACCAACTGACGAACTAACCACCTAAGCTAACAACTGTCTTTAGATCGTGGCAATAAACGAACGCGACCCGCTCTACGGTGTATAGGTAGTACGCTCGGGATTACCAATGAGAGACTAAAGTTAGTAGATTACGCGTATAAAAGCTCAACCGTCGTCGTTTCCACTTTCGACGGTATAATCGTCATATACACACATGTTGATTGTTGATGATGACAACAATAACAACAGCAACAACGACGACGGTTCAGCTTTGAGTCTGCATTACGGCTTGTGTGGCGTGTAAATACAAACTGGTGTTCACGTACCTACTCCATGGGGATTAAACCTGAACTTTTCGATTTGCGAGAAGTCTACGATTTGCAAGTTCAAATTATATTGTTGTCAGCTATTATTGAGTTAAGCTTACACTTTGAAACCACGTCGATTGTTTTAACCTATTTCTAGATATGTTATCTGCAAATCCGTGCTAAAAATGGATCAACCGATTAAAGATGGAATTCTTCTAAAATGGTGATCGCAATGGATATATTTTCCCGAATATATCAGTACTTTCAGAGCTTTTAAAGATTTTTCGAATTTTCGTACAAAAATCGGGCTTAAAAAATGCTATTCGAATTTTTCAAAGAGTATAAACTCGTTAGCCAGAATTATGTTTCTTTAAAGCTCTAATACACTAATATTTTATTATTTTAAGAATCAAGTTACTTGGTCTCGAAAGTTCCTTCAAACGTGTCAGTAAGAGTCTCGTGGACCCAGGTTGGGTTATGTTAGGTAAAATGGCGTGCCACCTAAGTGAGCAAGGAAATTCAGATTATGTACTTAGAACAAGCCACTGTAGAAAAATGGGTAAAAACTCCAAACGATCTTTATTTTCAACGCGCAGTGTAAGCTTTTCATTGACAAGCAATATGGCTGGAGTTATAAAAGTGGCATGCTTATTCATAGAATTGAATAAGTCAGAAGAGGTGTTTGGAAATATTGAAAGCAAGGGACCTAATTTGAGTTTACATACCTCTGTTCCTGTCTTGTATCTGCAGCGGTATTTAAGTCTGCTTCCTCATCATTGCGATCCTTGAGAGGCATCTTGTTCTCATCATCGTCCAAGGGCATCTTGGAGCAATACTTAGTTTAATACTGTTCTCTGTAAATAGATGCAATCGATTTTTTAAATTAGAATTTAAGCGAGGTGTAATTATTGGAAATTGTTTTTTTTTTTTGTCGCGTAGTTATAAAACCGTCAAACTAATGCGATTTTAATAACGCCGCTTATGGCACATCGACGGTGGTTATTATTTTTGAATATATCTTTAATGATTAACATCGACGAACAGCTTTCAGTGGAAGAGGTGCCGATGTCTATAGATCTTTTATAAAAGCACTCACGATTTTTGGGAAGATATTTTGAACTATTAACAAAGATGATACATTTCTTCAAAGAGAACGAATTTAACCAGTCTTATGGACGTTTAACGCTCATACCTATCCAAACATATTGGCATTGCGTCATATCTGACATCTCGAAATCTAGAATTTTTTTTCTATTAATGACAGTGCAGTTCGCCAGAGGTGGCGCAGTGGAAAAAGCCTCAAGCTGGAATTTGGGTTTTTGCGGGATTCGAACCTGTGACCCCTCGCTTAGTAGTCCAACACACTAACCACTAGCCAGTGCCCCCCCCCCCTTCTCGCGAACGTCTGACAAACATCCGAGAGTATAACAACTGTCTTTAGAGCTTCTCAATAAGCCGTTTGGAATCGGTATAAAATTGTAGATCCCTTCCATTCGTTCCAAAAAATGAAACTCACACAAAACGAATGGTTGTGAGAAGCTAGGCCTTGTGTTCCTACGGACCTGTTGCGCCAACTATTATTATTAATGACAGTGCAGTTAAGTCAATAAATACATTAGTAATCTATCTCTATTATAGAGGTAAATCAAAGTTTTCTTGTTTATATGAAGCGACTCAATCTGAATAAACCCCAGAATTTGATATGCGGTGGTTGAAATAAGGTTAACATTTTTAAAATAAGAATTATTTTGAAAGAAGCTGTTGTATTCAGAATATTTAAAAAGAAATGGTTCTAAAATAATTGTTACATAAACGGAGTTTTTTTTGAAGAGTGCGTGTATTTTTATTCGTTAATAACAGTATCAAGAAAAGCAGAATATAATCAGGACGAATGAATCGCACGAGACTATTTCGTTTGCTAAGCGTTTAGTATATGTAGGTAGTATACTTAAAATCCTATGAATTACTGAATGAATGATTTATTTAAGTCAATCTGGAATTAATGTATTTAAATCTTAAAATATATAATTAAGATAGATAGATTTAAGGCCGAAAGGCAATAATTTTAAGGATATTGATAAGTTTAGAGAGCTCGCTTGGAGCCAGTAAGCTAGAATAAGATAAATGTTAGTTTTAAATTAGATTTAATCATTTTTGTCCAGTATGTAAGCTTAAAAAAGAAATTGCTAAAAGTGAATTTAAAATGTAAAAAAATATATATAATTTAAAACAAGTAATAAACATTTATTTAGGTTGGTGTTGTTATAAGTTAAATATGACTTATTATCTATATCTACTGTGACTCGTTAGATTTATAATACATATTTAAGATATTTAAGAAGACTGACAACTGGACCTTTTGTACAAAATTATTAATCTGTTATTGGTAGTCTTTTGTTTTATTGCGCCGTACTAATAACAAATCTTAGTTTAGAATTTTAATTTACGCAAGCTTGCAATCGCAAAATTTGTATGGAAAATATAGCTATTTTGAATTACTGAAATCTTAAGTCGAAACTAGAAACTTTTATCGGTAAGGCTAATTGTGCGAAACTAATTATCATATTTAGTGTTCTTTTTTTTACAAACTGACAAGGGTTAAATTATTCATATAAAATTACCCATTGTGACCTACAAAATATTTAACGTGAAAGTTAAAAATGATTATAAGTAAGGCCCATTGACTCTATACACCATAGGTAAGGTTATATATTTTTTTTACGTCCAATGAAATGTTTAAAAAAAAATTAAGTTAAGTATGTCGCTGACTAAATTTATTTTATTTTTAATCAATTGAAGTATGTTTAATACAAATTGACTAAGAAGAAAAGGGTACAGTGATTTTATTCAACCATGATGAATCAATGCACTCATACTGATACGATGAGCTGACTATATCAACAAGAGTCATTCATTCGTAGTTATCGTAGAACAGAAGAAGTAAATCGAGCTAATAGCTCGTACAGATATGAACCCAGGAATTTCACGAAAAAGGGGTTCGGTTGCAATTACTTAGCACTTCATATACAATAATTATTTTGGTTTAACTCGGAAGGTACGATTTTTAAAAATTACTACTGGTTATGAAGCAAACGAAACTTTAAGGACTTTAGTATTAAAATCGCTATTTCAAGGAGACAAAGCTTAAAATAAATATTTTGAATTCTTTGGTGGCACTTTAACTGTAAGAATTGTTTTTTTTAACACAATTAAAAACCCGAATTCTTGCACAGAAGTTAAAATGTTTATTTGTAACGAAAATGGAATTTGCCATTCTCCGAACCAATTCCACTGGTTTTACAAAGAGGTCTTAACACTTTGACTTAAACTTAAAGCCCCAAAAGAAAAACCACATTTATGGTTGCTTAAAATGTGATGTATGTGTTCCAAATAAAATGCGACTGTTCATTTGGCTGCAGCACACCCATACACAAAAGGCTGTTGGTCACTAAAAAAAAAACTACCTTCATGAATTTAAGAAAAAAATAAATCGGTGGCCATAATTCGCCTTACGAATTCAAAACCAAGTCCATAGAAACGTATCTCTCTGTCAACTTTATCCATATAGCTGCACAATACTTGCATTCACTCAAACAATGAAAAAAAAAAAACGATTCACTTCCTTTAGAATAACACAGAGTAATCTCACAGCAACGGAAGTCGTTAAAAATGCGTGTGCTTGCATTTGATTTTCGAATTTCCGTTAAATCTTTAACCAACCCCCACATGCGTCTTTCATGTGCGAAATTACTTCCACGATCTTGTTATTTCAACACACGAATCACATCAATAAAAAATTCAAAAAATAATAATCACCAAACACTTGGAACACAATGTTCCAATATTTTGTGAAAGAAATTACTATTTTTAACTAGACGAGTCACTGATACTTTGGGATAAACAAAACTACCCCCCAAAGAAATTTTAAATCGCATCGCTGCAAACTAATTCACAAAATTCATCTGAACAATCGGTGCGGGAAGGGAACAGATTCCAGGAGCGAATTACTCAATCAAATTCCGAGGTACTTTCTAGTGTATTTAAATCAATTCACTTCGCGTCACAGTCTACACGACCCAAATCAACCCACCAGAGTCTGTCTGCCAGGCCTGGCCGGTCCGGTCCACCACCACGCACCGGTTTATCACAAACGAGTGTATCCAATACGAGCGCTAGAATCACAATCGAATCTAATTCGAGAACGAGTCACAATCCAGACTAGCTATCCGTATCTCTGTCCAAGTCCGGCCGATGTTTAATATCGTTAAGTAGGAGTAGTGGACTGAGATTTTTTTTTTATTTTCTCAACTGCACTGGACTGGTCAGGAGTTGATTTGAACACTTTCGAGTAAGATGATGATGACGGCGCACTCAATCGTAGCTGGAGGCTAACTAATTGTGGAAAATTGCTCGGACTGTGTGGTAAGCTGAAACAGTAACCCCAGAGTGTCGTAGATACATGCTCGCGTATACTCAATGTGAGTATGCAGACACTCACATAGAAAGTGATGTACACGGGAAGTCTGCGCATTGTAATTCAAAAAGAATCAAAATCTTTTTGGAAGGCTACAAAAAAAAAAGCAAGTTCCCTTTCGGTGCGTTAGATACCGACTTATCCCCACAAGGGGTGCCCAAGAAAAGCCGTTGAAAGTTTGAGCTTGTCTTTTCCAGCTGTCTTCTTTATAGAATTTCAAATTCAAAACTCATATTATTAGTTACAATTAAAAATTCAATTGAACGCATGTCGACCGACGCATTAGGATTTTAGGTAAAAAAAAATAAATATTTGATGCACGCTTTTGTAATTAATAAACATACGTACTAAACAAGCTGTCGTGCATTTAGTGCATTTAGATGAAGTGTTTGTAGAGTCGCGAAATTCGCGGTGTATAGTAAGAGTGACTATGCAGCGAGTCTGTGACTATGACTTTGCAAAATGATGTTTGCGTTAATAATTGGGTACGATTAAGGGGTGACATATATACATAGTTGGGCACAGCGAAACGATGACGACATCTAAGCGTATGGCGGAGTGCTGATTGTGCGGCTTGAATGACAAGCGCGAATCTGACGAATGACGGGCTTTTTATTTTCATGCAGATTGACGAGGCGTTTTAAAGGATTTTTATTACATTAAAACGCAAGTAGTGGTGGTGGTGGCATTCTAAATCAGTTGCATTGTTAATTAGAGTAAATCAGTCAGTACTATGTGTGCACAATGCTGGGCAGTTGGCATGGAATTTAGGGCAGTCATTAGAAAACGGGTTTTGTTTCTTTATCAGAGCATGAGAGGGAATTTTTCAGTGTACAACGTTTGGCCTTGGATACGACCTAAGAAAGGTGTCGACTTTGATGAAAGGACCCTTGCTTCTTACAACCATTGGTTTTGTGTGAGTTTTTCATATTTTTCTTTGGAACGAATCGAAGCGATCTACAATTTTATGCCGAGTCCAAACGGCTAATTAAGAAGCTTTTTCATGGGAGTTATACTCTCGGATGTTTGTCAGATGTTCGCGAGAGGTGGCGCAGTGGAAAAAAAAACTAAAGATGGATTTTTTTTTTTCAGGGATCGAAACCACTTCCACTTCCACTTCTGATCGACTTAGAATTGGTTTTTAAATGGAATTCCCGACAAAATGGGTTCTCATGTTGAACCACAGCTTCGTCAGAATCAGGGGTTGATAACAATTTATAATACCGAAAAATGGACCTGTCAATCGACTCAATCGACCCTTAGGTGCCAGTTTTTCATCGACTTTATTTATGAAAAGCTTCCCAAGTATGAAGGCCTATTTGACTGATTTTTGGATGAGAAAAAAGCTAAATGCGTACCGAGATCTGGCATTCCTTTCGATATGTCGGTTAATATTTTAAATCTAATTTGTCAACGCGTATTCAAATGTGTAACAGGTTGACTCATTTTTTAGAACAACTCCTTAACTCTGCTTGCGTATCTATATATTGCAAACAAATACCCCTTTTATGACCTCAAAGACCTCCAACAGAATATTCTGCCGATTTACACAGGAAGGGAAACGAGGTGTTCGCTGTAGTTGTTCATAGTTCTCCGTCTTTGATACCTAACAATCACACAACCGGAGTGCGATAAGTTTTAATGTAAGCCATATTTTTCAAGAAAACTTTAACTTTATTTTCTACCGTAGACAAGGTCACACATTCAATTTTGAAAACCTCTAACTTCCAGCAACATACCATTGGTCACTGCCACCCAAAAGACAATTCAAATTCATCAGATAATCTTATGACCGCCAGACAAGATCGGTTAAATATGACTTCAATTATATCAATATTTTACGTGCGGCGAGACTGATAATTGGTTTCGCACCAATCGTTAAGATTACATCATAATTTCCTTATTATCCACAACGAAATGTTGTTAGTCTTATAGTTCAAAATGAGCTGTGCATACGTAGTAACAGTCAATTCAGTTCTTTCAAAGAAATGGCGATAAGAGGGTTGTGCATGACGATTGAAAGGAGTCCTTTATGCCTCCAGTTAGTCATTAAAGTGAAATTAGAATGACGGCACCCAAGTCCCATGAGATTGTCATGGTGGTTATCACTCTAGTTAGGTCATCGCCCACTGAAATGGAAAGTCGATTAAGTGCTGGTATATTTATAACATAAATAGCTCATAGACGACAGTACGGCTTTGAATCAAATTCAAACAGTGTTTGGATAATTATTGTAAACATGTCTTGGCGTGATCCACCTACTCGCAGTCGTCTCGGAAAGAAGTGATTTGGAAATTTGTCTGCTTATAAGAATTTAGTCTTTCGAGGAACTAGATAATATGCAAAAGAACAATCGGGCATATTTTACTGATTGATAGGCCTTTTCTTCATTAAAATGTGCCCACTTCGCTGAGTATTGAAAAACATGTTACTGCTACACTAAAATGCAAATATAGCATCTCCTTGTGCGTTCAAGAGGTTCTTGAATACAACATATTCAAAGCACTTTGTCAAATTCATCGATTCGGTTGATGTGAAAGCCTTAGCAATATACAGGGTCCGCCAAATAACTTTTTTTCTTTGAAAATGCTGTACAAAAAAAACTACTGAATATTTTCTCAAATTTCTTTTTTTATTTGAAAGTACAATCCTTCCGGTTAATAATGGAACATAATTTCATTCGAATGGCTGCCTCGGCTGGCCTTGCAGTAGCCTACACGATCGGTCCAATTTCTAAGCACATTATCGATTGTGTGCAGCTGTATTTCACCAATGGCTTCACGAATATTGTCCTTTAAAGCGTCAATTGTCTCCGGCTTGTCGGCGTAACACTTATCTTTTACGGCACCCCACAAATAATAGTCCAACGGTGTCAAATCGCAGCTCCGAGGTGGCCAAACGACATCAGCTCTGCGGCTGATAATGCGATCTTCAAAAACAGGGCGCAAAACATCGAGTGTAGCTTCGGCTGTGTGGCACGTAGCGCCGTCCTGTTGAAACAAAATGTTGCCAATATCCTCGTCATCAATTTTTGTGAACAAAAATTCGTTCAACATGGCCCTATAACGATCGCCATTGACTGTAACGGCCACTCCTTGCTCATTTTCGAAGAAAAAGGGCCCAATTATGCCTCTGGACCAAATTCCGCACCAAACAGTATACGCACTGTTTTTGGCTTTTCACGCTTTGGTTTATCGATGAGGATGCCAGTTTCTTTCACTTTTTTCACAAGATAACGAACATAAGGAGCTGACGGTGAAGGATAAAACTAATTATCTGTCAAATCAGGCATGAGCTAAGTGTTACCATTCGCGAAATAAGCACTAGTTGAAAAAAAAAAGTTAGATGGCGGACCCTTTACATTGTGCAATACAGATGTTTCACAGAAGATCCCAAAAAAATGGTACGCATGTTAAAATCACGGTTATTAACTACTCTACGTAGTGTTACCGATCCGCCAAGTAGAATTCATGAGATAAGAATTAAAAAAGGTTGAGCTATGTTTGTGCTTTTCAGATCTTGTTTGTTTATTTATTTTTTTAATAATAAATCTTGATTTATATAGCACATATTGATAAAGCATTTGGAAGATATCCCATTCACTTGGAAGAAAATTGTTAAGTTTGCTCAAAGTATTTGCCGAAAAAGAAACTTTATTCTTATGTAAATAAATTATGTACAGCGAACTTGAAGATGGTGATAGATAATATCTCAGTGCAAGCTAATGAGAGTCGAATACCGACAGCCATTGATTGTGATGCAGCCTTATCAGAAAGTAGGTATTTGAAAAGTGGACACTTGAAATATTATGAGTATTCCTTCGAAAGAAAAAAAATACGAGTGGTCTTTGCCTAACTTCATTACGAAATGTGCAAAAATTTTGCTGGTCTTACATCAAAAGATTTTACTTCAGGTTGTTGAGTTTCTAAATTGCTAGAACTCTTTGAGGGGTTTTATCATAGATACCTGGGTATTTTACTCTATTTTAATGCCAGACCAAATATATTGCATTTTTTCAAACAGCACTTAAACCTCATTTTTTCATTAACAGATTTTTACTGAAAAAGAGCAAAATTTTTCAAACTCACAGTACAAATTTGCATAATAAGACCTACCAAATATTTAGTGTGAAAGTAAAAAAATCTTTTTAGTTTTTATTAATTGTTTTTATCTAACGTAAATAGAAGGTAGGTACAAACTTTTAAATAAATAAAAATCTTAAGTTCTGTACCTTGCAGAACTAACATTATGATTCCACTTTTTAGAACTCATATATTCAGAGAAGCACACATTTTTAAATTCGCTAATGCAGCTTTGAGCTCACATTAAATGTACTTAATAAAACTGTACACGTGAAAGAAAAATGTTCAATGCATATTTTTTGCACAAGGAAAATAAAACTGTGCGTCATTGTGAACGAAGACTGATTAATTCATATATTTTTTGGAATAGAAGTGTCCGAAAATATTGCTGCAATTTTCAAAGTAATATGTAGAACAGAAAGGAAATTTTAGCCCTCAGAATGAGAATTTTCCTATCAGAAGTCTGGTAGCACTGATGTGTAGTTTCGGGTGCTGTTTTCATTTTGAAATTTACCAAATTTTAAATTTTGGAAGAGATTCCACCAGTGTTGTTAGGACTCGCTCTTAATTTTTCCCATTTCTCCGTACTTTAATTCCCTTAAAAATCCTTTACCTTTCTGCGAAAGAATCGAATCTTCAGAGTAAAATCTGTACTACACGGAAAAAAATTAATACTTAACTATAGCCTTTAGTATAAAAATTGCAGATTGTTAACATTACTATTGCTACTTTGTTGGAGCTAGAAAATATTCTTAAAAGACCATTTACATGAGCACTTTTTTATGGACATTCAGTGGTGAAATGTAGATGTTTTGATAAAATTTCAGCAAACATTTATAGTTTGAATGTTTTTTGTTAGGTTCCTGGAATTCCCACGGTTCTGCTGGTGTTCCCCTTTATCCCACGGAAGACTTTTCGGACATTGAGAATCCCAGAAAAAGGGATAAGACCCACTATATAACAACACTGGATTCCACTTTTGGGGGCAACTCAAATTGCATTTAGTACAGTTTTCCTGATACTCTACAACGGGCTCCTCTTTTCCATTATTTGTTTGCACAGTTTTATTTATGAATTTTTCTACTTCTATCCTGTTAAGATTGATTTGGTACGAATAAGCCTTAAGCAGCTTGTTCCGCTGTTTTACTATCGAGTGGAAGCATTTAAAATTCGTAGGTTATGTAAAACAAATGGACTTCAATGTTCCGGCCTACAGAGTATTCGAATCGAAGAGTATATCAAGTCACTTAGAGTGCACAATTGGAGGCAGTTGGCTTAGAACTTTACAAAGTTTGATCTATTTTAAAAATCACGAAACGATGAAATGGCATACTCATAGTTGACACCAAATTGGAGACCGATGTGGACCAGCAATAATGCTGCCAATGCTTGGTTAAGTCACCGAATCCAACATATCCTATTTCGAAGTGACAAAACGTCGAAAAAAAAAATCAAAAAGACTTTTTAACTTCTAATTGCTCAACTACTGAGAGAGGGGTCACAATTCTGATCTCCGGTGAGGTACAAACTACATTTTATGATTTTTCCACTGGAACGACTCTCGCAAAAGTCTGACAAACATGAAACATCTGACAGTTTTACTGAAGTAGATTCTCAGCTCAGTCGTCGAAGATCGGCATAAAAGTTTAGACTTCCATTGTCCCCAAAAAATGTAAAACTCGCACAATCCTATTTGGTTAAAAGGAGGCCTATGGTAAAAGGTAGCTCCGAATTATTTTTGCTCGTGGACTGAATCCCGACCTTGTCTTTAACGTACTACCCACCAACTGACAAAATATCAACAACTTGGACCGTGGTTATCGCATCTGAACAGATTTGATCACAGCAATAAATGTCCGCGCCAATTTAATGATCTTTAAGTTTGTTCACATAATGTTTCTTGATTGTTCGTCTTCACAGTTAACGCTCATAATAAAGTAGTTCCCATTCCCAGGCGAAACTTGTCCAAGCATCAGTAAATTTCAAACATGACAGCATCATTATTTCCATTATTTGCTTTGCAAAAAAAAAAAAAAAAAAACAAATTAAAACGAAAAGCATACATCTCAAAAAACCATAAACTAAATAAACAATTAGCAGAAATGCGTACAGCTGACACGTTTCCCTCCCCCATTAACGACAACACTGTTTAGAGCGCACACAAAGTTCGAACCCATTGACCTCATTAATGGTTTTGCAAAGAACAATTTATAGACTAAGTGAATTCACAATTTTTGGATTGATTTTACTAACCTCCGCACAAAAACTACAGCTCCACTTTGTCAGACAAGACTCCAATTCATAAGTTGGACTTTCTTAGAATTCAACTCAAAAGACCGGTATAGTGCTGTGGGGGAAAAACTGTTTAATCACAGAAGCCTGGCCTTGCGTGTGGGCTTATCGTGACTTCACCAAACTTCACTTATGGTCATGAGTGATTCGAAAATTCAAAACAACTCGCACGTACAAGATACAAACGAAATTATTGTCAAACCGCTTCGCGTCGTTCAAGATCGGAAAGAGCTTTGGTTTTTGTTATTCAATTATTTTGCGGGACCACTATTCAGCACGTGACCGTCCCAAGATTCGACTGATGTGAGTTCTGGCGAACAAATCCGCTTCGACTTAACAAATAAAAAAAAAATGCAAGAAGATTTTTTTTCCTGAATTTGTAATGAGCTCGATGTGTGGGTGCAATCGCTTGTCGTGGATTTTTTTTCTTCTTCATTCACACTCACTTTTCCAACTCAAGAATGTGTATAATTAAAAAGTGGTGTTTACAAAATTCGGCCGAGCGCTACTGGGTTGTTCGTTCGTTGTTAGTTCTCCCACAGCCCGCCACTACCCTCGGTGTGGAACGGGTGTGGCTGGTAGCGATCGTCGATAGGAAACATATGGCTTGAAATAGTGCTGCATGGCTGGATTGAAGAACGCGCAGATAATTCGAAGAGTGTCAATAAAAATTTCCATTCGCACCACCCGCCATCGCCACCGAACTATAGACGACAATGTTGTTTTCATTTTCAAGTACCCAAAGTACTTTATGTGCACCGGTGCGTGTGAAGAGATTCTTTACAATTCCTAGAAGACGCACTGTGAACTTCTGGCCCGTGGATGAAGGGACGTTTCGATCTTCATCCCATGCGTGTCGGAGTTGAGTCATTCAGCTGAGTTTGTTTATTAGTAGCTTGTTTATTGATTTCAACATAATTCACTTGTTGGTGCCGATTGGGGAGGGATTGTACTTCAATAGCGAAATCGAATTATAAAGGAAGAGAATAAAAAATCGAGTTGATTTTTTTTTGTGAAAACTCACCCGTACTTAAAATAGAAATATTTCTGCGTTTAATGATTTTCTTTACCCGAATTTTATTCGGCGTCTAGGGCAGGGTGAACATGAACATATTTCCCCAATTCGTTTGTTTCGATTTGAGCCAAATGTCGGTTTCGCTCTTCAAATGTAAAATGACGCAGATCGCAGATGTGTGGATTTAGGAAAGTGGTCTTAAAATGTTTTAATTGATTTTAAGTTGGGGTGATGTACTCGTAAGTGGGTGAAAAATTGTTTGTACTTGTCAATTTCTCATATTGCTAAGGACTGGAGTTGATTTGTGTTTTCTTTTTAAATGCAAGGGATGTGCGCCTTATAAGAATGGTATTACTGCATCGGTTCTAAGGGGCTCAATCGCATACCGCCAAAACAAAAACAAAAACAATTTTCGTCAAATGGTTTATGACGTGGCACAGGCGTCTCTTTCATAAGATGAGGGTGAAATCTCTACCAACCCTATTTTAAGACTTTCAGCGATACTCATAGCGCCGTACCAATAACAAATTTTATAGTCTCGACTTTAAATTTACGGAAGGTCGCAATAGCGAAATTTGTATGCCACTGTGAACTACATAAATTTTGAGTCGAAACTAAAAATGGTTATTGATAAGGCCCATAGTGTCCAAGCTAAATTTTCCGAACTCACAAAGACAATTTGCCATATAAAATTGCCCACAAAGTAAAGGGTCCTTCGTTTAAGTTCAGAAGTTAAACGTCTCTATACGTGACCGGCTAGATGACAATGTGATATCCACGGCTCAACATGCTTATATTTACAGCACTGCATGAGGTCGTTAGCACTATAAAGAAGTCATTAAATGACAAAGAATACACACTAGCCGCGTTTCTGGACATTGAAGGAGCCTTCAATAACGTTAAGATCTGCGCAGTGAAGAGAGCACTTCAGAACTCAAGTGTTGATCAATCCCTCACAAATGTAATCGTGAGCCTACTCGGTGAAAGGAATATCAACGCGAAATTAGGTGACACTGACCTTAAAGTAACTGCTTCGAGAGGCACTCCACAAGGTGGAGTCATCTCCCCTTTACTCTGGGTCCTTGTCATTAATGAAATACTCATGAAATTCAATAACATGGGAGTTAAGGTAACTGCGTATGCAGATGATGTAGTAATTCTTGCAAAAGGAAAGTTTCTACCGACCATAAGCGACCTGTTAGGAAACTCACTAAGGGAGTTAAGTACGTGGACAAAACTATGCGGCTTTGGGGTTAATCCGCAGAAATTCGAACTTGTCTTGTTCATGAATAAAAGAATTATACCGCGATTCGAGCCACCAACTCTGGAGGGAATACCCCTAAAGGTAGCAGATAGTGCGAGATATCTGGGAATTATCCTCGATAGGAAACTTAATTGGAAGCCGAATGTCAATAAAAGAGTCAAGAAAGCAGCGAATGCTTTCCACGCATGCAACCGCGTCTTTGGTAGGAGTTGGGGACCTAACCCCAAAATAATCCTCTGGATGTACACAGCGATCGTGCGACCAATGCTGACATATGGCAGTGTAGTCTGGTGGCCAGCCGCCAGCAAAGCGACCAATCTTAAGTCGATGACAAAAATACAAAGAATAGCATGTATAGGGACAACCAACGCTATGAGAAGCACACCTACAGCTGGACTAGAGGCGATTCTTAATCTGACACCTCTAGACCTATACATGGAGGAATCTGCTGCCAAAAGTGCCTTAAGGATCAGCCAAACTAACACTTGGAACCCTTGCAATTTTGGGCATGCACAGATATTAGATAAATACGTAGGGAACGGTGTTACTTCTGACTATATGTCACCCCGTTCTGACTTTGACAGACCATTCACCTGCTCCTTCCCAATAGGGAAGAATGGAACACAAATGAACCCATAAAAAGAAAATCAATAACCATCTACACAGATGGTTCAAAGATGGACTGTGGAACCGGTGCCGGCATATTCTCTGAGGAACTAAATATACACTGCTCCATCAGACTTCCTGATAGCAGCAGTGTCTTCCAAGCGGAGGTTCTGGCTATAGCTGAAGCGGCCCGTAAGGCGTCAATATTGGCAATACCTCGTAGTGATATTACTATCTTCATTGACAGTCAGGCAGCTATAAAAGCAATTTCTGCTAACGAAATTAAATCCAAACTAGTTCACCGCTGCCATGAAGAGTTCGGGGTTCTTTGCTCGCAGCACACAACGCATCTCTGCTGGGTCCCTGGACACAGAGACAAAACCGGCAATGAGAGGGCGGATGAACTGGCTAGAAAGGGGTCCGTAATGGATCTTGATAGAGCACTTCAATCGATCAAGCCACCACTTTGTAATCTCAGAGAGCGAGAATATAACAGAGGTCGGACCAACAAACTTCTACAGTTTGATAGGTCATCGCTATCTAAGTGGGTGCTCTGACTGGACATAATTCCTACGTAACCACTTAATGAAACTAAATCTCAAAGATGACGACATATGTAGATGCTGCGAGGACGAGGAGGTTCACGAAAACACATCTCACTTCGTTTGTCATTGCCCGAGTCTCTGTCACTTGAGGAACAGAACACTTGGAACAACAACTTTCATGACGTACATGAACTTTCTGATGTCTCTCTGTCTGATCTTTACAGGTTTCTGAGGACATCGGGATGGCTGGACAGCGTCAGGTAACCACGAAGGAGGAGGATGGAGACCACCAATTAACACCAATGGTTAACCCCTAAAAGGGCATCACAATGGGTCCACAAGGACCTTAGTGAGGGTTCAGGGTGCAGGGTTCACCTTGCTTTACCTACCCGTTTACCTAACCTAACCTAAAGGGTCCTTCATTTTTCGGTTTCGAAAAAAAAGCTCAATAAAACACACACAGCGATACGATTTTGATGAACATTTTATCTCATAATAAAGTGTGGACCTTGCCACTAAGTGTCAAAAACAATATCATTCAAATGGCCGCCTCGGGAAGATTCGCAGCATGCGACTCATTTGAGGTCATTTTTAACTACTTTTTCTCACATTTCGGGCGTTATCGCGGCCATAACTTGAGTAATGTTGGTTTTTAATGGATCTAGAATTCGGGGATTATTCGGGTGAACACGGTCTAGCCCCACAGAAAAAAATCTACCGGTGTCAAATCGCATGATCTTGGTGGCCAATTGACGTTGCCAAAACGTGAAATTAGGCGATCAAAAAATTTCTCAGGCAATAAAGCCATAATTGTTCGTGTTTTGTGGCTTGTTGCCCCGTCTTGTTGGAACCACATATCGTACAAGTCACGATCTTCAATCGCCGGCCAAAAAAACCGGTTATCATTCGTTCAATTGCTGCGAATGCCGAGAAATCGATAAATTCGGATCATCAGCAACACTTACACTTGCAGCAGCTATATTTTCGACTGAGCGTGCATTACGATGATTCGCAGGCCTTACGACATCAGTTACGCATCCAATCTGATAAAATTTTTTCACAATTTTACCGATTGCTTGCGTAATCGGTCGATTATAATGATCACAATCATCGCGTAATGCCCGAAAAGTGGCTACGTTTGAATCACCACTTTTGTAGTAAGTCTTGATAATTTTATCGCGTTGTTCGATTGTTAATCGAATATCATAAATGGAAAACACTCAACTAATATTATGACACTTCAAACAACAAGTGTGAAATGCCAGAGCTACCAACTTGAAACCACAAAATGAATGACCCTGTATTTACATTGAAGGTTAAAAATGATTTCTAATAAAGCTCATTGTAGACGTGCGGAACCTGTCCCACCCTTAAGTACTCATTTAAGCTGGGTATATTCAAATGCTACACCCTCCTGCGGACACTTTTCAAATGTCAATCAATTTACGCACATACTACTACATTTTTCGGCCAACTTCGTAATCATTTCTGACCAACTACAATCATAAAAACCGAGTAGATCGTGACACACGTCCGTTTAGGTGGGTATCCTCATTTCGGAAGTGTATCAACGATTGTTAAAAGGCAAGCACACGCCAGTTATCACAAAGTTATAACTGCAGAAATAACAGTTTAAATTTTTGTTTTACCTTTTGACCTAAATAACAGAAGTGCCCTAAGGATATCCACGTCAGTCACATGCATAGCATTCGTGGCCTACTTTTCAGTAACACTATATCCAAGCCGTGGATACACTCTGCGTCGCAAACAAAGTTCTAATGTATCAGTTCATTGCTCTAATAAAATCAATGGAATCAGGGTGTAGTTGGAAAATGATTTCCATCACATTTATCGTGATGACCCAGTGACGGTGGGTTACTTTGAAATTAATATAGGTAACAATTTTTTTTGCACGACAGCAGGTCGGTCGTTACTACTGCAATTAGCAGTGTGTTCAGTGCTGGGCACTGGGTATACAGAACAAGTTGTAATAACAGACTTTGGGTTGCTGCCCCAATCAGGAAGCTTAACGTTTTCATGCGTCCACCTCGAGGAGGAATCTGGGACATTTCTGCATGCAAATAAGGGAAAATTAGAAAAGACTTATGACGGCATATGGGTTAATGGTTTTGTGATACATTGCGGTGGTGCATTTTTACCATTTTCACACGAAGCGAAAGCAATCAAACTTGTTGTTCACTTTTTCCTTAAATTGGCGGTATGTGATGGTGGAATTCAGGAGCGAAATTTTGGCATCCGTAATCGAGTAGTACGTGGCGGAATTTGTTACTGTTTTTTCCATGTAAAATCGACATAATTTACTGATGTCTGGTCTGAGGTCTGGACTGGAACTCAAAAAATTAAAGTAATAATTATTCCTGATCTTGAGGACCCAGCTTTGCCGACTCTCCAACGTTTAGTATGGGTAAATTCGAGTTCGAGACAAAAGGTTCAGTGAAGAATCAGCCAAATGCAAACGGCGGCGTTGTGTCTGGTTAAAAACTTTGCGCTCCTAGATCAGTTAGAAGTTTTATGGGTGTAGGCCCAAATTTCGACGCAAAATTCGTCAAGTTGAAGTATGCGAAAGGTCGAATTCTTGTGCATGGCGAGGAATTGACTGCCTTGGGTTCTCCTTTATACATTTTCTCGAACAGCCTTTCTAATAACCACTTTTAATTTCGACTTCAAATTTAAGAGTTCACAATATTCTCAATTCTAAATTTGCTATTGCGACCTTCAGCAAATTTAAAGTTGAGATCAAATCAAAATCGTTAATAGTTAGTAAAGCACATTCTTAAGTATATATATTTTTTTTAGTTTTTGGCTCATATATATTTTGCAGGTCACAATCAAAAGTTCGCCATTGTGAGTTCATAAAATGTTACCCGATCAATAGAAGTAAAGAACAGCAATTCTTATTCTGATATTTCACAAGTTCTCTAAAAAAAAATGGCGGCGTTCGTGTCTACATTAGCTTTGAGGTGAAGATATAAATTTATCAAAAGGAGCCCAAAACGTTATAGCCACAATAATTTGGACACATCACAACCTTCCCTGTATCTAGACACTGTTTAAAATTATAAGTTAATTGCACGGTGTGTAGCTTAAATGTTTTCAGTACTCTAATCCACTACAGATAAATATGTCACCATCGACATGCCTCCATGTTTATTATTTATAATCTCAGTCGTAACTGAGCAGCTTAACTTAAGTTCTCAATATAAGAAAACAAAAACATATTATAGTAACACATAATGGTAATTAAATTGGTTAAACCGGTGTTATTTATGTGATGGAGAACTTCGTACGAAAAGTTGCTTACGTTTGTCGGAAAATCGGTGAAGCTCTCTCAGATAATTTGAAAGCCTTATGCAAAAAAAAAATACTGTGTTTCCCGGTTTCAAATATGTCGAAGATCGAAGCATTTCTTTTTGGGAAAGGTGAACTGGACACAAGAAATTTTAAAACTTTTCTGACTTACGTCTTTCATTTAAGGACGTTTTTCTTGGCTTCATTTCTCAACACCACTCTATGTGATTGCTCTGACTACGAATATCCAAACCAAATGGGTTACTACGCCGGTTATAGCAGGCATGACCCCCATCCGATCTTAATCAACAAGGTACCATTCCCGACTATTACCATTTGCAACGTAAACACGGCGAGGACCAGCAAGTTGCGACATTTTTCAAGGTAAGCTGGATTTTGTTGAAAAAAGAAAATCTCCCAGTAAGTCCATCGATGCTTCTAATAATCATTCGAACGTCCACCTTACAGGTTTTTTAATCTCTTACCCTTGGGACCTTCAAACTTCAACTTATAAGTTGAACCTTGTTAGTTCTGTCACATTTCCTTTCTTTAAGGAACTCTGTTCAGTACTCCATGCTACAGACCCTTTGCTCCAAGTCCGTGGATAACGTGGACCCCAACGAATTGGTAAGCTTTAAAAACAGTTCAATGTTACGGAACTTTTTCAAATAGGTAACGAGAATCATATGCACCGTGTTGCTAACACTGCACTTAGCGCTTCTATTTTTAGAACGCCCAGACATGCGCGTATTCCATTATCTCTGATATAAACTTTATGGACATGTTCGAATTTTGTGTACCTTACCTTCAATACAAAACACAGAACAATTAAACACCGCGATGCTCATAAAAGCAAGATGATTCGCGGTCAGCCATTAGCAACATGCTTTTTTGTTGATCACACGGATTCATAGACGGGGGCTGAAATTACAAAAACAACAATGTAAACAAATGGGTTTTGGGGGGATAGACGTACGAAAGATATCCATCTCTTTTAATCATTCATCTCTGGTTTGTTTGTAGATGGCAGCAATTGAAAGTGTTTCTATAAAACGAATAATATCAGAAGCGCTTTGTTGCGATAAGCTCTCATAGCTTTATGTACTTAAGCGAGCGCCTAAGTGTAGACTCATTTTTTTCGGCGATTTGCTTGTGTATGTTGTCTATGCATTTTGGTTTTGACACAAGCTAAGGAAATGTACATATGAAAATAGAATGGGGAAAGTGACGTCCTAATAAGTTGAGGTTTTTTATTGATAATTTAAAATTCGCAGAACTGGACTTGTTCTTACACTTGACCGCTGTGCCGCCGCCATTAATCCGAAATTTTAAATTCTATTTAGAAATTATAAATGGACCAATTCCCATTTAATTTGAAATAAAACTCCCACTTCCCAGTAGGAAATGGAATCACCAAGGGATTTTCCATCATGTTAGATGCGCAACTAGAAGACTACTTCTGTTCCACGACGAATGGACCGGGTTTCAAGGTAAGTCCTCATACCAACATGTTTTAATTCAAACCCCTGTTCCTTTTCATTTCGTTTGGTTGCTGCTTCACAATCCAGTCGAAACACCATTAGTCCTTGAGAATGGGCTCTTTATCGAGGCCGGATCAGAGATGACTTTTCGTATCCGTCCCGATCGATCCGAGGCATCACCAAACATTCTCAGCTTCGGCATCGATGATCGTCAATGAGTTTTCAATTCAGATCGACAATTGCGAAACTTCAAATCCTGTACACGACACAGGATTGCGAAATGGAAAGTCTGGCAAATATGACTGCAAAGCTGGGCGGATGTATCAGCTATTATATTCCTGAAACTTTCTTGAACATGCCAGTTTGTAACTTGACAGATCTCAAGTGTCAGCAACCTGCAAAGACTTGTGTTTCGATTTGTCGTTTACTCCGGCAAGGTTTTTCGATTCCTTTGACTTCCGGTGGATATTACAATTTATCATAATAGGTATGGAGAAAAATATCGCCGTAGTGCATTTCTATTATAAGCTGTCACATTTTGACGGATTCATGAGCTATGTTCTATAAGTGTAAGTGCGTCGATTTATAGTCCCAAATTATTGTTCTTTATGTCTTTTAGCTAACACCGGAGGACTCATTAGACTTCTTGGCTTGAGCCCTGTATTAATGGCTGAAGTGGTGTACTTTTTGGTACTGACACTTTTTAAGAAGTTTGGCCTTTGGGTATTTGGGTTATTTAGGAAGAGGACAAATTAGAAAGTGGTAAATTTTATTTCGATTACTTTCACTAATTGCAATGGAATTGTCAGTTGATTTGGTGTTGGATCAAATAAAAGATAAACAAAATGGTTAGAATTCATAAGCAAATTAGTTTACGGCGGATGTATAAGAAACCTCTAAATTTACGGTGTTTCCACTTGAGTCTCTTATAAGAGATTTTGTTCTTATATGAGTGTTTCGTGTTTCCGCCGTGGACTGTATCAATATAAGCAAATAGCAAAGCGTTTAAAAAGGCAGTAGCAATTATTGGTCCATCCACAATGAGCTCGCTATACCTATTTAATCCCTACAAAATTCTGAATTCTTACATTCAAATATTTAAATTTCACAATTGCGAATTTTTTATGGAAACTATACCCACTGTTACGTACTAAAATTTGGAGTCGAAACTAAAAATGTTTATTGGTAAGGCCCATAGACAATACTGTGTACCGAGCAATGCTTTCTCTTGATATTTTTTTATTTTTAAATCCCGGTAGGTACAGTGAGGTCAATAAGGCTCCTGTCTATATGCATTACCGAGGTACCTACGCTGACTTTTACACATCTAATTACATTTTAATGTGATTGGCAATGTTCTAAGAAAATAAAGAAAAAGGAGGGACATTCAAATGACAATTAGTACATTGTTCCTGGAGCAGAATGTTAAGTGACATTTCTGTAATCTCGTTATATATATTTGCTTTTCTATCGAAAAGCCAAAATAATTCTATGGCATTACCATTTAAGTACATTTTAGAGCACCAGTAGTCCCGCAATCTGGGCCGAATTACCGCATCCGTGAGCGAGCCATACGTCACTGAATTTTGTGGATTTTAAGAACAAAACATAACAAATTCAGTCATAACTCGATCATGGATGCGGTAATTCAACCCATGGATTTTAAACCCACTTTTCAACTTGTTTTTCCAGCAGCCGGGGTCGTGTGAACTCATGAAAAAACGGCAAACCAGAAGCAGCACAAATTAGCTGTCAAATGTCAAATTGGTTTTCACTGGAACAAGTACGTATTGATAATACCAAAATCTTACACCCTGTTATATTCAATGCAACAGTAGATAATACAACATTTTGGTATAGGTATAGTAATTTTTTTCTAATGCCTCGTTCCTCTTTTTAGTTATCTTTCTGACAGCGACATCATTTGTCTCTTTTTTTGTTCTCCTATATCAATCACGAAATGGAGGAGTAAGTGACAAATAATGTCAAAAAAAATCCCGCTGATTACGAGTACGCAGCTGAAATTTCGTTTCATCAAAAGCTGTCAACGAAGCGGTACTTATATTGCAACGGGAAACTAATTTTGACAACAAATTACATTGTATTTACTGAATAAATTAATAAAAAAGTTAAAAAATTTCAAAGAATGTGTGAGACGAAAATCAGTTGTGAGACAAATGTCACAAATCTAGTATAACTTCCCAAACTAGAAATCAAAAATTGCTCATTATTTTTGTGTCAAAATGTTTTAGTTACTTTTCAATAATGGCAGTCCCTTTGCGTTGCGAAACGTAATCAGAGCTTACAGGAGCTTCCTCTTCACGCTACGTTACGTTAAGCTTTACAGAAAAGCTTCGAAATTGTGCAACTTTTATAAACTTTTAAAGACACTTTTGATACGGGTCATTCACAATAAATTACAAAAAGGAAAAATTGTACCTCGAACCGAAGCGTCTATCAAATGTTGGTAGGTATTTTAAGTTTACAATTTTGAACAATTCAATTTCGAGAAACTTACTGTAGTTTATGTTGTTTTTGTTATGTTATGGAATAATGTTACTCAGTGCGATAACGCTTGGAGTACCTGTAATCATTTTACGAATGGAGGTTTTATATGGTAAATGACTTTAAGATGTAGGTACCTAAATATTCAATCTTATTAAATTTCATTTTCAATAAATTTCTAAAACCAAACCGTTATTACTGGCTGATAAAATGAATTTTTCTTAGATGTGGCTACACTAATGTCGTTTTCAACTTTTTTTTTATCAAGATTGCTTTTCTTGTTCGATTTGCCACTTGATTTGAGGCACTTTTGAGAAATCTCTTTGTTCTTAAAAGACGATTGCCATTTATGACAATATTGTAAGGTCCACAAATTAAAAAAAATGTCGCAATATTGTCTGCTAACGCTGTGAACTGGCAGTTTTGTCTATCAATATTTGCAGAAAATTCATAGTCAGATAATTGCCAGACCGTCATCTGACAATGAAACTGTCTGAACTTCCAATTTTAACATTGTCAGAACATTGTCAGACGCTTAGGACTTTTACAGACCTATTTCCCATTTGCCGGTGTGCTGAGGCTACGACATCTGCAAATTTTTCATTTGTAGACAAATATTTTTCATATTTTAACGAACAAAACGAAGTTTCCGAAAGGCAATAATTTTAAGGATATTGATAAGTTTAGAGCGCTCGGTTAGAGCCAGTAAGCTAGAATAAGATAAATGTTAATTTTAAATTAGATTTAATCGCTTTTGTCTGGGTATGTAAGTTTAATGAAAGTTACAAATAAAAATGAATTTTAAATGTGATGTAAATAAAAAATGAGTTGGTCTACTAAGCGAGGGGTCCCAGGTTCGAATCCCGCTAAAACCCGAATTCCAACTTTGGGTTTTTTCCACTGCGCCACCTTTCGCGAACGTCTGACAAACATCCGAGAGTATAACTGTCTTGAAAGAGCTTCTCAATTGGCCGTTTGGAATCGGCATAAAATTATAGATCCCTTCCATTCGTTCCAAAAATGAAAAACTCACACAAAACGAATGGTTGTGAGAAGCTAGGCCTTGGGTCCCTTCGGACCTGTTGCGGCAACTAATTATTAAAATTATTATTACTTCTGAGAGGATCTAGAAATATTTATGATCCTTTCTAATCACTTTTTGTTTTAGATATATTTTGTATTTTCCCTTTTATGATGTTTGTAAAAGTATCTGGAAATGTTTATGATCCTTCTTAATTACTTTTTTTTTGTCATTTTTACTCTTCCTTGTATGACCCTTGCAAAAGGAATATAAATCTAGAAATATTTATGATCTTTTTCCAATGCAGAAAACAGAATCCCAGGCCTCTGCTGTTCTCGTCGTCTAGAACACAAATACTCCCAAAAAAAACTTCAATGATACCATTTCAATACAATGTTACCCAAATCTTAGTACACTCATAATAAAATAAATATTCATCTCTGTCTTTCGGTAGTTTTGGGTAGGTTTTTGGTACAGTTCACAATTGCTTAGTTGTATTCGCTTTTCTTCCTATCCTACTATTTCTATATAAACTCCATACTAAATACGCCTTTAGTCATTTATCGTTAGATTTTCGTTCGAAGTGGTGGTGTGTTCCGTTTCCGCTCTGTCGTGTCGTGTAGTGCAAGTGGTTTCCAGTGTTTTATTCTAATAGATTCAAAACTATACTCGATAAAGAAACAAGTGAACGTCAATAATTTTCAACTCTAGGGCAAACTAGTGACAACTAAAATTAACAAAAACAAAGAAAGGTGTGTGTTGCTATGATATAATTATTTTATGTAGTTCCATAAAATTAACTTTCTATTTTTTTTTGTTGTTTATTTTGGAAATGTGAGGTGACGTGAGTCACGCGGCAATTTTCCTTTACTTCTTCATTCCTCAAAGTTGGAATGGAAATATGGAATAGTACCATCAGATAAACATGATGTTGAAAGAGAAAACGCAATGCGAAATATTCAAGTGTAATAACTAAGAAGAAGTATGCAATGAGAAAACCGGAAAAAAGAAATATTAGACAACACAAACGATACACGGACACACGCCGATTAAAACTTGTTTGTTGCTTTGGATTAGGCGGCGGTTTTCTAGACAATACAGGCATCGACTTAGCATGAACGATAATAATTATTAATGTTGCTGTGGTGTGATTGTGCGATAAGTGTATTTAAATTTTGTGTTGGCTATGACTATTTCGTATTAAAATTCAAGAGATGTCGGCATTTTATAGATATACTTTACCTATACATCGTTATATTAAATGAAAAGGAATACGAATGTCATACTGGTATTCTTATTCAAATCCATGCCCAAATAAAAATGATTGCTCGTAGGTACTAGATAAATAATGGACATGCAGGAGTAAATTTGTGTGTTTTGTTTTCATAACTCTTCGCAGTGGACAGTTTGAATATGTAAAGTTTAAATTTTACAACCTTAAGGCGCCATAGGTCCTAGCTTCGAGGTTTCTGCCTTAGGTTGACATGCATTCGAGTCATAAAATGGTCTGTTCCCATACCTCCTGCTACAATATTGGCTAAATGTCAGATTTCCATCAGTGCGGCAGAATTCTGAACACCTTTTTGCAATCTTTCTCAGATTTTCTCAGATTAACCATTGTGTGTTTACATCTGTGTGTTTTCGCCAATAACAAAAGTTTTCAGTCCTTACCTCCGCAGCGCTGAAATACCTACTCCATGTAAAAACAATCAAATGTCTGTGAGAAAAATTAAAATAAAGAGTTCAACAAAAATTTATAAATTTTTCTGTCAAAAGCATCATTGATAAAAATGTTTATTTACCTACTCACTTTTCTTTCTCTTCCGACATTTTTCTTACTTTTTTGCCGGCGAATCAACGCGCATCAGGTATTTCCAGCGTTATTCCGAAGAGATTTTGGAGCTAAGCCATATTCGCAGCGATTCCACATAAGTCAAATGAAAACGAGCAGAGAATTTTTTGTTAATTTCTTAAGAAAATAAATGCAAATTTTTTGGATGCGTTCACTTCGTGAATTTTGTATAACCTGCTATTTGCTTTGTGACGGCGTTCAGTCGAGTGCATTCCAATTTCTGATTAGGTTTTCTTACTTTTCAACATTTCTTTTTAAGTACCTAAATTATGTCTAAGTTTTGGAACAAATGCAATTTCTCTTTGCCTCGAACCATTGAGCCAAATCACCCAATTGGGTACTTCAGCACAACTCTTGGTATTTCTGTGATGCATTTTTTCCTTATGTTTGCGCAGTTTGACCAACTTTGTAATAATGTACACTTGACGTTGAAAGTGATGCATACCTAGTTGCATTAATGAAGATTTTGCAAAGCATCATGAGCATCATCATGCCTGTGATGCGTTACTGAATTATGACATCCTAGTGCGGTTGAGTTTGACAACTGGTGGAGTTTATTTACGCTTTCGTGAATTTTTTCTACAGCACGGAAAGTTTTTGCATCTAGTGAACCTATTTTTGTAAATTATTTATGTATAAATATTTAGAAATCAATCGAGACGGTAATTTCGAATGTTTGAATAAAAATTTCAACTAGCGAATGGAAATCGCGTAGAAAAGTGTCGAGGGCTACATATACCTATTCAAATCGCACGAATATCAACCCAAAAATTCAAAATTCAAAATTCAAATATCTAGTTATCTTAAGTCAAATAGATTGGTCTGGACTAGATGTTATTTGAACGCTAAAACGGGATTGGTCGAGAACGTCACTTTTCCTACGTCAGCCACCTAATATGCGAACTGTAAACTTAGTACTTAGTCACGAATTTGTTGACTAGGTTTGTCGTCTGCTCTTCCATACACGTCTAAGTATTTTATTGTAACTAACCAAGCGGGTCTATACACCTCTTAAATAGCACTGAGAATAACCTTCATAGGAACAATATAAAACCAAACGTATATTTAAATTTACAGGACGTAGGTACAGACAAGAATTTTAAAAAGCTTTTATAGGTACACCCGATAAATCAGACAAAGCAATATTGAAATAAAAGTTTAAGGCCAACCACAGCCTAGAGCCCTTGCAGGGTATGCTGAATTATTGCCAAAAAGGAAAATTATTACCATTTGCTCTCCCTCGACCACCATAGACTCTCTGACTCTCCCAACATCTAAACATTATGTCAACCTCATTTTTACAGTCATTTACCATGACATTGACCCCTATTTTTAATGATGAGGCCATAGTCACACCGACAGCCATTAGTGGAGCATGTTAGGTCCCAGTCACGCACATTAGTTGACGCCAAGAATACCAAAAGAAGTGCATTTTCCAATGTAAACGCTGACTTACATTTAGGCAGGTCAATAGCGATTACAAAATAAAACTTTCTTGCACTCAAACCAAGAACGCGTCAAGTCTATTTCCACTATGACGTAGACATCCAATGAAATACAGCGGCGGCAGTTCGTCTCACCATTAGCAATACATTACAGGGTGGCAACAAGTTGCCACTACTTAAAGAAAGTTCAGCAAGACCCCATTGAGTCTAGGTCAATCGACGCCGCCTCTACCTTACGCTATTTGCAGTCGGCATTTTCTTTTCCACTGTATATACACAAATTAAGTGTATCTAGTTGTGTGTCAATGTGTGTACCCGTACCATCTAAACATAATCATGTTTCCTGACGACGACATAGACATCTAGAAGAGGTAATGATTCTCACTGGCGACTATTTGGCGGGCTCCCAGCATCGCTCGTATTGTTGTCGATATTTTTAACTCGAAGATATATATTTGGGTAAACAATACGAAATTAGTGAGAAGCCACTTCGTGCTCAATGAAGGTTTCACTTGAAGCAGAGATGCCAGTTTTAGGCAATCTGTTTTATTCTCTTTCTCTTACACAATTTCGCAAGAAATTCGGGGAAAAAGCATGACTATGGGCTGTTTTTGGGGATGCCTACTTGAATCATAGATGCAAGTCGTGAGCAATTTGCTGTTAATTGTTTAATTTTCTTTTTGGGTAGAATAATTATCTGTTTGCCAAGTTAATAGTAGGAAAATGATAAAGTTGACTTTACCCCGAAGAAAGAATGAGATCACCATGTGACATTGTATAGATATCTGAAACCGCGTTTCTCTAAAAACTACAAAAAATGTATCTACAGTGAAATACCTACTACACTTTGTTGGATAGTTTACGACATGCCGTGGTGTATGTATACTAACCTACAACACTACATAATGTATATACATGACGCATAAATATGAGGGCAAAAACCAGTCACAGCCCGGTGACAGTAGGCAGATAGATGTGTGATTAATTAGCTTTAGTTTTCATCATAAAAATGATCACGATGAAAGGGGCTTAACGGCTCGGATATCGAATTTCGTTCGAACGCATGAACTTGTGTATACATAAGTGGGTATCTATTTCTAATTGATAAGCTCTCAGGAATCGCCAAATTGTTATTGGTGACTGGTGTTGTTGTATCGTGTATGGCGCTACAGCCGATAAAAATAATGACTTTGAAAATTGTAATACTCATATTCATCGCTGCGATGCGGTGTCATGTTGGAGAGTTTCTTTTACTTTTTGGCTAAGTACGCTGCTCGAGCTAAATTTTTGCTCCCATAAAAATTCTCTCCAAAATTAAGTTGCGATAAATTTAAGCGAACTAATTTAGCTAAGTGGTAAGCAGCTCGAGCTAAAAAAATCAAACTTTTGTTTCAGAATGTCATTCGTGTATATCTGTCAAAATTTAGCGCTCCTATTAAATGGGTCGGGACAATTTCTCAACCTTTATTTTGACAGATCGCTCTTCTCTGTTGTTTCTTGTCTTCAAAAGATGACTGAAAAAAATAAATCGTTTGATAAGTAACACAAATTTGAACTCTATCTTGCATCTTGTACTGCTTTTAGAACTTTGAACCCTTAACCGTTACCATCTTCTTCGGCGTGTGGCATGTTTAAACATACCTTCTATAATTATTATATATCGCACGCTTAGAACAATAACGTCATAACTATAAAACAATATATTTTTCCAGCAATAGCGAAATAAAAAACCCAAAAACTGGACACCAATGAAGTATATTTTTCATTGCTCTGATTTATAGAACCCTGCAAAAATGATCTAACTTATTTGGCCCTTTTATTGAGACCCCAGTAGATTGTAGTGAGTGTAACAAAGAGAAATTTTGAGTTGTGAGGTTATTATTCTTAACTTGCGATATGTATTTTTTTTCGTAGTCAAGTTCTTTAGAAGGTTTTTATTTTGTTATTAACTTCTCTATCATTTCAAATTTAAGAACTCTTTAAGAAGACCGTTATATAAAAATATTATGATGAATTTTATTTTGAAACGATTTTATGTTTTGATGCTTAAGACTATAAATCCATGTTGGCGGTTTTTCCAGGGGAATTCGCGTCAAGTGTCACGCCTTAGCCACATCTCCTTTGAACACATTGTTAAATCAATTAGTCATTTAAAATCCCAGTTTTGTTATTCAATATTATTTTCTATCCTTTGCAGTTTCATTTGGCAGGCTCCCGCTCAGCTTTTTTCGACAAAGCAAGTGCAGAAATATCGTCTCCAAATGTGGCAATAGTTTCGTCATTTTGTGGTAGGCTCTAGCCCTCTGCTGCTGTTGTATGTACGAAGTTCCTTGTTTGATTTAGAATAATCCCAGCGATATTCATAAATGTGTAAGGCTTTCTTGGAATACTTCTTGTAGCTTGTAGCTATTTTAGTAGCTTATGGATTTATCCTGTTTGTTTGGGAGGGAGTTATATTTTAATCTCAAATAAGTTTTCGCTTACCAAAGATCTCTTTCTTCGAAAAAAAAGTCTAAAATGCATAAGCACAACTACAGTAACCTCAAAAAACTTTTAAAAAAAAAAAGTGGGAAGATATCTTTCGTTTCCAAATTTAAAATGTCTTTTTGCCCAAAACACATGTGCAGAATTCAATATATTTTTTCATATTCATACTAGGAATTTGTACACAAGGTGTACAGAAGAATTTTTTTTAAATTATTTGCTTAGTCAAATATCAACATACCGCTAATAAACAATTGTTTTTCCAAAATGTATGCGAAGCGCGTTGAAACTTGCGAACTGGCCATAAAATGTGGGATCTATTTTTAAATTCTACCATAAAAAGACGGAAGTGCGATGCTGGTAATAACTTTTCGTTTTCAGGCTAAATTTTACGAACTCACAATGGCGTAGTATTCCATAAGAAATTATCGATTGTGACCCAAAAAATATTTAATTTTTTTTCTTCTCTACTATCTAATGGATTGCCTGCTTGAATTTGCAAATGACTGCTAACCAAATGATGTTTAATCGAGCTTCTCTGGTCATACATTTATGTGAACAAATCTATCGCAGAATCTATTCGTTTGTATGAGTATACGATAACCATTTGTTGTATTCATGGTCCAATACGCTCGCCCTCGCCGAACAGACACAACTAGGTACTGACTCTAGTGTTCGTCTAAAAACACCTCGTTGTCAAGTCAATTGATTTTATCAGAATGACGAATCACAAAACACGCAATGAAATTCCCATCGAAGTAACTCAATTAAGTGTCGCCTATTTTTTCTGAGAGATCAGTCAATAAATCGAAAAAACACTACACACTGACGCTAAGTGTGTCACAAGTCACACTATCGCTTTTAGTCATTTAGCAGATGCCAAAGCAATAAGTCGCTGGCCGTATAAAACAATAAAATTCCCATAAAAGTAGGGCTTGCCGGCTTCTATTGTGTTGTGTAAAATGAAATATATAACATCAATCAATTATGTGTTTGTTTTTATTCATTTCAGGGCGCCAAGTGAGAGTTTTTTAAACTAAAGCAAAGACAATCAGCAACTAAACAACAGCGCACCATGTATCCATTCGTAAGTCTTTATGTTTAAGCAAGAGTTTCCAAATTTGGTCTATACTAACAATATTCAGAATGTTCGATTCTAAGTAGATATTATATAATTTTTTTCCTTATAACAAACCAATTTCGTACACAAACCAACTTTTGGGCAAGTCATTCTTGTGTAGGATACATTGTGTTACCTTGAATAGGGTAAGCAAAAAAAAAAAACAGTTATATATCTAACAAGTCTGCGTGGAGAGTAAACACGCAAATTATGGCAATCCTCTGTTTAAATTAAAATGACCGTTTGACGTCACTGTGACGTCAAAACACTGATGTTCTGTCGTTGTCTATGGGTCATCTGGTTTTTAGCAAAATTCGTCATAATATCATGGTGTCTCCTCATGTGTCTAGTTGAGTTGTCGTCACGCATCAATACCATTTTTACAGAACGTGAAACGTGATTCGGATAACAGATTCATGTTCTAAAAATAGACATCAAATTGGGTTGTCAACATGACTCATATGAATTTCTGGGAAACCAAATTGAGCGATACCATTCTATTCAAAAGTCAGCTTCCGTTGTTAATTGCTTGAGAAAACCGACCTACGTACGCATTTCATTCATAACTCCAATTTCGCTTCGGTAATCAAACACTGTGAGTATTGGTAAGACTAAACGACAGTATGTTGCTTATCTTGAACGATATGGTATTATGAGTGGCGATGGCAAACCATGGTAAACATTGCATTCGACTTAAGTTGAACAAGCAATTAATTGCGACTAAGAACATATTTTTTTCAAAAGCTCTAATCACATTTAATTAATAACTGATAAGGTAGTCACATTCTTTTGTGGAGGCAGGCAGATAACGAATGTTTTAAAATTTGAAAATATACGAGTACTTTCAAAGTCATTTAGAGAACGTTTTAGTGAAAGCATTAGACAAGTTGAAAAAGTGTGTGGAATATCAAATGTCTTAGATTTCTCGAAGCACTTGAAACTATAAAAAAAATCTATGTGTGCTTTAAATCGTCCCTAACAATAATTATGGACAGCTCTGGTTTCGATTTAAAGTAGGTATGGATATTAGATTAATTACTGCAAGAAAAGGTTGTCCTAAAGCAACAGATGCGCATCTGTTTTACAGCGGATAGCTAAAGAAACATTACCCAAACCTCCGAAAATGACACATCTGTCGAACAACGTAATCGCTCCCCTACTCTGTCGTAATCAAATATCGACATCTTGTCGAAAAATATCAAAAATAGGTCTTACATTTAGATCACAAGGGGTGACAAGGAGTTTGCAGTATTGGTGAACAGAAAAGTTCAACAACTCCACCTGGTAGGTAAAGAAAAGATTTTTTATTTAAATCCCTTGCAAGTTGAAAATTCGTATATTAAAGAACTGAAGCTGATAGGAAAGTGGGAGTCAAATACAGAACACATCTTCGACACTCAATGCCACTACAAGGCAAAAAGTTCCTTCCAAACAAAATCGTATAACCCATGCAACAATTTCGTAAATATTTATTAATTTTTCGAGATAGCACTATTTTTGTTTGCTTCTCATCTGGAGCATCAGTCGAAAGTCTCTTTATTGCAATATGCACTTAAAGTTTTCCAATCTCACACATGAGTGCTGAACAAAGAAGCTCTTCGCCTTGAAGTAAGGAAAAGCAATAACCATCCCCATCATGTGCAACCAAGGTATATTCAATGTGCTCGTTAGTCCCCCGAAAAACTAACCAACAGCTTTCATTTCCAATGAATTTACAATGAAACATCACAATTGGATTCATTTCATAGCCATAGCAGGGGATCCACACGAGCAACACCGTGATACCTCAAAGAGGTCCTCCACACAGCAAACTAAACTACACCACACACTCACACACACTCGTATAATGCGACAGTAATGTAAACCCTGCTGTCCCATTCAAATAACACAATGTCTCCGAAATAAATTACAAAAAAAAAAAGCTAAAGGAAAAGAAAAAAAACAAACTCACAATCAAATTTTGTATTGAATTTGTAGGGCTCGGGTATGCCTCAACCGACTCCACCCCAGAACCAATACCAGCAACCACCAACTAGCAGTGCACCGTTTGGTGCTGGTTGGGTGCAACCAAGCCAGCCGCCCTCTCACGGTGGTTACCCCTCCCAACAATCCAATGCTCCCTATCCAACTGGTCCCTCCTATCCCTATCCCAGTCAACAGTCACAGTCACATTCAGCTCCGTATCCCAGCTATGGGCAACCAGCTCCCGCAGCAAATCATCCCTCATATCCTGGTTCATCTTTCCCACATAATCCACAACATCAAGGTCATGCGCCATACAATCCGAGCTCTACAAATGCATCCAGTCCGTATCCTCCATCGCATGCCTCTCAGGCACCTTATCCCCCAGCTTCTGGTGCTCCCTATCCCACTCCGAGCCATCACCAACACCACCAGGGAAATCCTTCTCCAACATCACCCCGTCACACACCATATCCATCGTCAGCATCAGCACAAACATCACCGCACGGCTCTTATTACGCGGCAACAGGTATGGCCAAGTGCTTCGGCGAATTGAACAATCGGAATCAGAGTATTGTCAGAAAAGAGGTTTGTGTCTTGGATTGTTTTCTATCTCTCTATTACTTTCTTTTTCATTTTTTATCGAATATATCATTTATTTATGGAATTTGCATGCCAACTAATGAAAAGATACTTTATTGCGAACACACATGTCCATGTCCAACCGGAAACAGGAAATCGGCTTCGTATGCAATGAAAGAGTATGTGTTGAGCGTGTGTTCAAGTAGCGATATCTATCTAGATGTAGTTAGGCTATCTATTTTTTATTTCTTTTTTGTTTAGCATGAACTCGTGCTTGTACTGTGGTCAGGCTTTATTGTTGGACAATAGATTTGTCGCATGCATGCCATACACCGACATGATGCACCTAGTTGTCGTCGAGAGACATAATAACCACATCTGTGCGGAAAGCTAAAGGCCTTTTATCTTGTAATTGAAATAATTGCAGTAATTCGTTACTAGTGACTGGATGGCGGGGCATAAATAAACAATTTTTGTTTATTTAAGATAAAAAAAGCGGCTGGGCTTGCAGTGGATGGTTAAAAGTTTTATTTTATTTTGAAATTATGACAACTAACTTAAGAATGCGACTTAAAAACAGCGACGATTTCAGTGGTTTATAGAAAGGGCAGCTCAGCGTGGCTCCCTTATTTAATCGATTGGGGACTGTTTGGAACATATTTGTCCATACAGTCCTTCAATCGAGCAGGTCTATTCTTCTATTCAAGTATATAAGTTTGGTGATCTTTCGAAAGTCATCTTGTCAATTTCCTCTTTTCGATTTGCATTCACTAGCTGAGTTAGAAGTGCGTCTTTCAGTTAGTTGCTGATGTATATAAATATACATTATACACTTATTTTAAAAGTAACTGTCGGTAAGGTAGTTAACCGTAAATAAATTATTGCTTCTAGCTTGAATTTAGTCGCACTTTTCCAAGAGTATGTGTCTTGAGTAGGTGACTTGTTTTTTTTTACTTAGCTTCGAATCTCATTCCGTTTGTTTAAATTATGTTCTTAGATAAAAAACTTTATGTATTTCTTTTGCAACAAAATACTACAGTTGATTTCTAAAATCGTCAGTTGTTATGTTTGTGTATTTGTTACTCGACGTTTGCTTAACTCGATGCCAGACAACTCTTATTCTGCAGGAGAACTCGCACTAACATTTGTATTGACACAACAACTCGACAACCATCTGACCATTTTATCAGAAAAACATTGAAGATGTTGATTACGTATAAATGCGAATCGCATAACTCTTTTCAATAAATTTGATGCTGGATGTTGGTCTGTTACTCAGCTTCTGGATAAAGCAGAAAACTGATAGATTGCTTAAAATATTTATTGAATTAATTGAAAATTCCTTGAGTAATGACAAGATAAAGCGATGTCATACCAAAAATCAATTTTGGTCAAAAAAGCGTTCAAAAAGTAGGCACGGCAATGAACGACATAGCCTTAAACCTATTCTGAGTTTTGAGAAACATTTTAAAAAAGTTTCATCGAAATCTATCGAGCAGTTTTCACATTGTACCGTAACATAATGTTTAAGTATATGCACATATAATTGTGGCTCCCCAGTGGCTCAGTGGAAAAACACACAGTTTAGTACAACTAGTATTGCCAACCTCCTCTAGGGGAGAGTCACGCTAATTGACACTTTCCAGATAATCATACATGGGTAGATGTACAGTTAAAAGGAAGATCCCATTCATTGCTAGCTGAAGTCAGCTTTACCATCAGTAGAAGCCCTCTAAATGTTTATTTGCCTTCAGCTGTTTTGCTCGTGGTGTTAATTAAACTGCGCATAATTCTGCGAAATATTACGTATACCAATTTAGTCTAGAAATCTATTCCAATCAGTTCGAGCAGCATATTGCTTGAGAGGTTTAACCCTTTTTCGGGATTAAACTTACCTACTTATTCATAGACTCTACCACATTTTACAACGTATAACAACATTATGCTGAACTTGAGTTAAATTTAATCCCACTTGGGCTTTATAGGTAAGATAAACAGGGTGTCTCTACAGAGTATGAAAAATTGTGTCAATTCAATTCGATGTTGCATTTCGAAATATATATGCAAAAATGTTTTTTCTTTTTCAAAAATGATTAATTTTAAATAAATTTTCAAAAGTAACAGCAGCGGAGCTTAAAATGTTTTTGTGACAAAATTCAAATTCCGAAGTTGGTCTTCGAGTTAAAAAAAAATTAAATACTAATTCATTGGTGCAAAATGTTAAAAGAAAATAACTATGTCAATTTAATAATAAGGCCTATTAAGTTTAAAAGAAATAGTTTCGCTCATAAGATTAATTAATATTTGACGCCACCCTACATAAAATTGGTTTTACAAAAGGGAACTAAATCGTGGAACACACGACTTGAATACATATCCATTGATTTACTTAAAACCTATTACTGTAATATAGTTTAAACATTTTCTTCGTCCCATTGAAACATCGAATTGTAACACCCTGTATTCGTATATTCGATACCAGTTTCCACCTTCACGTTGATGTTGCTTCGAATTTGTGTAGATAATATTCTCAAACAAATGAATACAAATACAGGAGGCGGACATCTGCCTATTGTAGGAGCTCGAACTTTATTTTGATGTAACAGATATCTTAACTGAAACGGGGTTGATATAAACACACATTTTAATAGGACATAGAACTAAATACTTATTATACGTTCCACTCAAAACACCATAACCGAGTACATGCACAAGTACTGGACTGCAATGCTGATTGAACTCGAAAGAAATCTATTTGTTATATCAAACCTTCGTTTCCAATGCTCTATGAATGGAAATGGAAGGCTTCAGTTTATTGTTCCTTGTAAAGGGTTTTTTTTTAGACGGTACTGTATTTTCAATCTTCTTTAGTGCTTCACGAAACGTGTGAAAACAGATCTACACATACTGCCACAATACCAATATGCTTTGCACAGCTGTTTTACATCAGTTTAAGAAGTTTTCTTTCAAGACAAATGCGCAAAGTTTCGTGAAAACCAAAATAACGTATACATAAGTAGCCATGGATATAATTTTAGAGGAATTATTATCTTCATAGTCTTCCTCGTCATCTGAAGACTACGAATCACCAAAAATACTAAAAAAAAAAAACAACATTCATTTAGGTAGACACTTAGCTTTTGAGATAATAGATTGTAGATAAATATGGGTGGTAGTATTATCTAGTGTATAGTTGAGAAAATCCGTTGTTTGTTTTCTTATTTCCCTAACACACCTATCAGTATGAATTTTTCGTTAAATTCCATTAAGCGCACAAGTTTTAATGTTCACCTTATTTTTCCCCAGGGAACTCCTACCGTATTTCCAGCACAAGACTTTGACCCCGTTAAAGATGCTCACGCCCTGAGGAAAGCCATGAAAGGCTTCGGCACTGATGAGGATAGTATAATCAATATTATATGTCGTCGCACAAATGACCAAAGACAGGTAACAATAATATTTAATTTGTTTATACACTCTTTCACATTTTATATTTTTTAACGCAAAATGTATACAGCAATTTAAACTGTTGGCCTTATTTTTTTGTAAGGAAACAAAGAACACAAAATACATTTTTAAAAGTAAACAAATAACTATTAACAGAATCTATTTTTCGGGTGATTGTATTCGCTTAGCTTTCTGCTGTGTTCCCAAGCTAAACGGAGCTTTCTTAACTGATAGAGCTTATCTACCTTTCAGAGTTACCAGAATTTCATTGTTTTTTATTTTACAGGAAATCCAACGGCAATATAAGACTCATTTTGGAAAGGATCTCATCGAGGATATAAAATCAGAGACCAGTGGAAATTTCGAGAAGCTCTTAGTTGGTCTACTTCGTCCAATTGTCGATTATTACTGCCACGAGTTGTGCGATGCAATGAAAGGAATTGGTACTGATGAAGATGTCCTGGTGGAGATTCTATGTACTTTATCGAACATGGAGATTCATACAATCAAGAACCAATACCTGAGAAGTAAGTGTTGAGAAGATTGGTCTATTTATTTCAAGAGCAAAATATTAAAAATATATCCGTCTCTCAACAGTGTACGGCGCTCATTTGGAGTCTGAGTTGAAATCGGAAACGTCTGGTAATTTCAAGAGGCTTTTGGTCTCACTCTGTACCGCTGCTAGGGATGAAAGTGGTCACGCTGATCCAGTTGGTGCTCAAAACGACGCCAGGGAGTTGCTGAAGGCTGGCGAGCTGCGAGTCGGCACAGACGAGAGTATGTTCAATATGATTCTGTGCCAACGGAACTACCAACAGTTGCGAATGGTAAAAATAACACAATTCTAACTGACCCACTGAGCTGAACGATATTTTATTTTTTTTTTTTAGATTTTCCAAGAATACGAGAACATGACGGGACACACTCTAGAAAAAGCCATCAAACGCGAGTTCTCCGGAGACATTCAGGATGGGCTTTTGGCAATTTACAAGTGCGTGACCAACAAGGCAGAATATTTTGCATCTCGTCTGCACAAAAGTATGGCTGGCATTGGTACCAATGACAAGCAGTTGATTCGTGTCATCATCACACGTTGTGAGGTATGCTTCGAGCTCTTGCTTTTGAATAACCTTTAGCTAAACACTCATTCGCTTTCAGATTGACCTGCAGGACATAAAGACGGCTTTCGAGCGCTTGTATGGAAAGAGTCTGAAGAGTTGGATTAAGGGCGATACATCTGGACACTACAAACACGCTTTATACGCTCTCACTGGTGAACAGAGGTCATCGTAAAATTGAGTGAACGTCCATCAACCATACATTCATAGAAACAAAAAACTTCGAATACAAATTACTAAATTTTCCTTATATTTCTTTTTTACATAAATGCTTATATTACATAGTTCTTAGAGTAAGAAAGATGAACCGAAATCTCATATGTTGTAACAGAGTATATGGCATTTAACTTGGGTATCACAATTTATGCTTCTCCATCTGTTTTGTACTACAAAATATGCCAAAACTTTTCCTAAGAGTTTCAGTCCAAAAAATTGTTCATATTAACTATATTGTTGATACCATTATTAAAATCAAAATGTAATTTTATTTTAAACTTTTTTAAACTACACCTACCTACATACCATCGGTAATTTTAAAAAAGAAATACATATATGTGTTTTAAAAATACAACTACAACTATTTTGTTTTCGATTCCTAAACCCTAAAATGAGGCTGTGATAATTGATTTGGAAATGGCACTAGAAGGGGAAACTTGGCTCCAATAAATACTTACTTTGATGGCATGATTTTCTGGCGATTTGAAAAGTGAATATTTGAGAAAAGCTACAAAAGCTACATTTGAAGTTTTTTGAGGTCTGAGGCTTTTTGCCAGTAAGTCACGCCTTGAGGGAGAGGGAGTAAATTTAAAAGTGTTCAGTATTAGTCCTGACAGGATTTTACTTATATCAGGCTAGTAGACATTTTCTCTAAGCTTGCGGTCTAGTTACTTTTTATTTAGTGGTGCACTTCATACAATTTGTAGAAAAAAAAGTTGAAAAATAAATAAATAAGTGGAAATGTGAAAATGCTGTCCGACTCCGATCAGTGGTGGTGTCGGTTGACAGGTAAAATTCACTAAGTAGGTACACATTTCAGATAAAATGACCTTTTATTACTAAGTTCTATAATCTGAAGAACTCGAATAATTGGAAAATAAATTGAGTCATTTTGTAGATTCTCTGTCGAAAGAACCAGCAAACAGATTGTAAGCGGGTTTTTCTCGCTTTCTGCCTTTTCTCAACATCTTTTTGAATGGCACTATTCAAATGCCACTATTCATGGTATAAATATAATGACCATTTAAATTATGTACCCATATTGTGTCCCACGGAGCTTTCCAATATGGATCCAGTCCTAAATTCTTCCCCATTGTTTTGGCTCTTTTGACTACTGCCAACGTCGTATATCTGCAATTATTGTGGATTTCTGTGGATTTTTTCAGTCGTTATTATATTTCTTTAGGAAACTACTTTAGAGACTATTATAAATTTGCGCAGCTTAAGTTTTTGCATGTAATCGAAGAAGCTCATCTCAAATTAAAAATTGACAAACATTTGATTCAGTACCAACAAGAGCAAATTTTAAGTGAGATTTAATTAGCAAAACTTTAATCTATGTCGAAAATAATGCATTCAGAAATAATATGGGTCGCAGATAATTTCTTAAAGCGCTGCCAAAATGGATTTTGATAATAATGTCCCCGCGAAGCCGAGTACAGTAAACAAAGTTCGTTCGCTTATTTTAAAGCCGATTGAAAGAGAATGTCTGTTACTGATTAACTGCCAAGGAGACTAATTTTGCGATTAAAACTCTCTGACAACTTGACAGATTTGATATTTAAATTATTGTTTTAGGTGTCAATGTCATATAAGGGTTGCTCGTGATAGACTGAACAATGTTATAGATAATGTTCTGGACAATGTTATATATAATGTCAGCTGACATTTCAAGGACAGCAATGATGAGCTCATTCAAGATTGAGAAGAAGATTTTCGAGAATATTCATGTGACCAATGCTTCAGCTCTCGACTGCATGAATAATTTTAATGCTAAAATGCTTTGGAGTTCTCAATGGAAGGGACCAATTGATGTTGTTGGGACCACCAGATATTTTTTTCAGATCTCAGATTTTACGCGGCTCATGGAGCAATCAACGAAAGTGATCTGATTTTGTAAATGGATTAGTGCGTTATTTGACAGCAATATCAGCTGATGAAATTGCATTCGTTTTTGGGAAAATCGCAAATATGGATATCGACTTGAAAAATGTTTCCGCTGTTGTAGATACAAATGGAGTATTTTGGTGATTCGTAGTCTTTAGATGAAAAGGAAGACGAAGAAGATAATAATTCCGGCTATTTATGTATTTCTTAATTTCGCTTTTAAAACAAACTTCCTAAAATGACATGAAAACGTATGGTATTGTAGGAGATTGTGTAAATCTGAAAAAATATCGAGATCTGGAAAAAGTGATCCGAATCAAAAAAAATATTGATGTTTTTGCCCAATGGAACATAAAGAGTGATTTAGATCAACAAATTATTGTTTTTTTTTCCCCAATGGAAACCGATTATATTGATATCACTTAGGTAATTGAATCAGAAACTTCGTGTCGAAATTTGTAAATGTCAGTTCCAAAGCAGACAGGATTTCGACAATAGGATTTACGGTTTTGTCGAAAAGTGGCCCAATGATTGGCGTAGTTGCGAGACGAAGCTCTGTTACTGTGTAATCTATTGAGCTGTAAAGTCTGCAAAACAGGAAACCGACAGCGAACTTAAAATGTTGACCAAAGTTAATATTATCTAGTGCAAAGATATTGATCACCATGATAGGTAGTACCCAGTGGTGTGTTTGAGACACTTTAATACTTCAAGTCTCTCTAAATTATAGCTACCAAATATTCGGATCAATACTCAAAATGGTTATTAAATAAAAGGGGTTAGAATGTCCAGAATGTAGGCGCAGTGGCTTAGTGGTTAGTGTGTTAGACTACTAAGCGAGGGGTCCCAGGATCGAATCCCGCAAAAACCCAAATTCCAACTTGGGGTTTTTTCCACTGCGCCACCTCTCGCGAACGTCTGACAAACAGTTATACAGAGTATAACTGTCTTTAGAGCTTCTAAATTAGCCATTTGGAATCGGCATAAAATTGTAGATCCCTTCCATTCGTTCCAAAAATGAAACTCACACAAAACGAATGGTTGCGAGAAGCTAGGCCTTGGGTCCCTACGGACCTATTGTGCCAACTATATATATAGAATGTCCAGACGATCGCCGAATAACACTCGCCATTCCGCCCCTTTTCAGCCTTTCCTTAGCCGCGTTTGCAATCTTTATCAAATCTGCCCTTTTCATCTTCAACAAACAGTCATAAATCTACATAAACTAAAACAGTCAACATTTAACGTGTCGTAGGCACAGTGGCTTAGTGGTTTATGTGTTGGACTACTTAGCGAGGGGTCCCAGGATTGTTGATAGTTGCGCCAACTATTTATTTTATTTTATTGCAAAATTGTGTGTGTACTTTTAATGGTCATCTTATACGGGAGGCATACAAACCAGAGATATGTATGAAAAATAGATATGCACGAGATAAGGCGTCATAGTAAAAAGGTCTCGGTAATCAAAACCGCGATAAAAGTGTATGTAGAGTGTATCACCCTTTATTGGGTTAAGCTATTGCGATGACTAACTTCGCTATCGTTATTAAAAATATGTTACAGAAAAAGTGGGTTATGCATAAATATAAACTTGGTTTAGATTTGTGCTCACACATTGGCTGACTAATTCTAAGCCTACGGAGGTTGTGCTTATATGATATTGTACACACAGATGTCTGGTCTTATTACCCCACAGAAAAAGGAAATATTAACGCAAGACTCAAATATAATTTCTGAAATTTCCTGGACTCTCTGGCAGGCGCAGTGCCCCTCAGCACTCCATAGAGTTGGCTGATTCAAACTTATTATGCCGATACTAGCGGTTCCGTAAAATAACTCTCTCAACCTTAAGAGCGTTCCAGTTTTATCTTGGTCTCCTTAAATAGTCGATAAAACATAAGAATAAGAATCGGTTACATATGGGTAGGTACTCCCCTTCGGCACTCACCTTAAAAATTAAAACACAACAGTTGCTAGATATTTTTGTCAGTATTGGCTGGTTTGACGTTTTACTACAATTTCGTTGAAGGTTGTTGTCCCCAAGCATCACCTCTACTGATTCAAAGTGTTCCAACTTAAATAACTCTTTATGAAGGGTCATTTATCAAAAAATGGTTGCCAATTAAATGTCAACAAGTTTCGTCCCACGTGCCACGTCTAATATTCCTGCCATAAGTGTTGTACAAGACATTGATTTTCCTAGCCCAAAATAAAATTGATCAGAAATTGATTTCCATCTAATTTCTAAGGCATCCGTAAAATTGTTATCGTTAATTTAAAGAAAATTCTTTCATCTTCGTTGCCGTAGCCGACTGCGGAAGCTCAGCTGGGCTTAAGTATCACCTTTGAAGACACAGGACACCCTTAGCCCATTAATACAAACATTCCAACCAATTCTTCAACACTTTGCGAAAAGCGCACATGTTACCCTATTGTGCGCCTTCTTCAACTCTCCACCGATAACCCGTGTTTATTGACTTTCAGTTACAGGTTCACCCGTATTACTCATAACAGAGTGAACCAAGAGTTTTACAAGCAACCCTCCCTGATACTGCTATCCAACTACCTCTAAAACAATTGAGTATTGAATGCGACTTGCAGCACTCTCACCCTCTCTCGAATAATTCGGCGATAACAACACACTTTCGTTTAAATAAAACAAAATATATAAATTCCTACCACCAATATCTAGAACATAGAGATAACAAATCAAAGAGCGCGAGTATTTGTTATCACAACGGCAAGTGTGAGTGTTCGCTTCACTTACAGCGCTGCTGCTATCAACAATTAATAAATTTAGTATTTCTGAAAATTCGCTCGAAATAAGTCGCGTAGAGCAATACTCTGCGATAGCAGGTAATGTAAAAAGGAGCCCCTTTCACAATGAACTCAAACGATGAGGAAGGACTGCCCATTAAGACGGTCATCAAGTACGAGAAGACGTCGTGTTACTTCTGCAACGAGTGGCTAGAGTCACAGACATTCAAGGTACTCATTGTGCGATAGTCGTATTTGTGGAATTTTATTCGATAAGATACACCAGTTTCGTGTACAACGTACGCCCTCTAATTTGCGTATTGAATACATATACAGGAACACTTGATACATTGCGGCCAAGTGCTGGAGCCGTGTCCGAATTCCTGTTCATCCTACATACAGAGGAAAAAAATGCGATCACACTTGAGGGACTGTCCAAAGATGGACCACAGATTGTCCGCATCGAATGGACTAGATGCCTCAGCCGAGAGTAGAATAATGATGCTGGAGCAGGAGATTACAGCATTGAGATCGGTGTTGAACGAGGAGATACGCCAGCGATTGCATTTGATTACAGATGTTGGCAGTCTGCGGAAGCAGAATCAGGTGAGTTCAATGTCACTGTCAGTAATGACAGTTCGATGTAATCGCTTCGATCAGTTGTGGTGCACTCTGTAAACTGCTGTCAAATCAAATTTAATCAACGGCGTGCTATTATCTATAATATTTAGAATTGGCAGGTGATTCAAACATTTGTACATTATGTACAAACAGTTGTTAATTGCGACAGGCGTGTTTTGTATTTTGTTTACTTAACGAACTGCGTTTGTTAATTACTTGTTGGAGGCTCGTTTTATCTTGTTTGTTTTGTGTTAATCGAAAATTTACTTTACCAAAATTAAGTTGAATTGAAAATAATCTAGTACTTATTGAGTTCCATGGTGCTGTTTTTTTTTATAGAAGCGCTCCCCTGGTTTCAAGTCAATAGTGCTTCGTTTCAAGTCTGGGTGTCCACAATTTTTCGCGCAAAGATATTCAATCGCTTTCCAGTTTGTGTGTACTACTCTTCTTAGTGTGTCAATGTCGTGCTTTCGATAAGTCTCCTAATCACGCAGAATATATTTACGTACGCAAACTGCTGTACTCAAGTTCATTCTGATAAAATGACAATATCAGTCATAGCTGAGTTCAGTTACCGGAAACTCCCTGAATAATTCTAGGTTTCTGTTTACAAAAACTTATTCTATTGTGAGGGTGATCTGGTACAGATTTTGCTATCATATTTCTTGAATATATCACCAGTAGACGAACCACCATAATCGGTAATGAAGCACTGCTTACTCTATGCATTCCGAGACTTGTGAAATCACAATCAAAGGGTGGAAACTTAAACAATATTCGGGTGTTTGTCAGACTTTTTCCATAGGTGTCGGAGTGGACAGAACCTTCAGAAGTAATTTCTGCTTATCCTAGGTAATAAGTTCCTGGGCCCGGACGAAGCCGATCGGGTAAAGCTAGTTTAAAATAAAAACACTGTTTCAATCGTATTATACATTTTTAAACTATGCAATGTAAACTCACAATATAGATAAATAATTACATCAAACAACTAAGTCCCTGCGTCATCATCTTTCTTCCAGAAACAAAAATGGAAACGTTTGAAAAGAAATAAACTTCAAGTTCTCCATGTTTGTTAATTGGGGAGTACACGATTGGATTTCATGAAACTTTCTGCTGTTGGTCGTTAGCTCCATTTGTATACTCCAATTGGACATCTCCTACTGCGTTGGCGCTCTAGGTTGACGTCGAAGGCACTTAAGATCGTCTTATTCCATTCGCTCTAGCTTATTTCGCTGTTAAATCTATTTTGTTAAGTACCGTCAACGCAAAAGGGACTGAAAATCATTCGAAGAATTTTCCGCTAATAACAATCTTCATAACTATCGTCATTAGTCAATTTTCATGCACCATGTTGTTGCATACTCTTAAACGGAGCCAAGAAGTAGTTGTCAGTCTGTCAGTTTCCTGCTGTCAATTCTTTTTCGTCTTTTTACTGGGCACCAGATTATCAAATAAACGTGGCTACAAAAGGCGTGGTTAACTTGCCGTTTTCATTTACTCAGTTCATTTTAATTTGTTCGGGATTTTATTTCATCGAGAATCACCGAATTAAGCGAGAGCGTTAGTTAGTTAGTTTTTTTGCCTGATTTCTGATTGGTTGTCATTTACAGATTTTATAATGGAGCCAATATAGGTGAAGGCCCTTAACACCTCAAATATATTTATAGCTGTCTAAATAGACATCTCGTTCGGTCTGGACTAGATGTAATTTGAACACAAAAACCAAATTCGTCGGGAAAGTCCCTTTTCCTATGTCAGCCACATATGCGAACTGTCAACTTCGCTCTCAGTCTCGAATTTCTTGACTACATTCCGCGGCTATCCCTCCATAAAAGTGAATTGAAACAACTGTTCATATGGCCGATCTAAGTCAATCATATACATGAGACACATCAAGGAAGACAGCTGTCAGACTTACTAAACTAGATGCCTCAAAACTATATCTATCAATTGTCATGTTCTATCCAAGGACTTGATGAAATTGTTCTTATTTTTTCGCAAGATGTATATTATTTTGTCATTTCCACCATGATTTCATCATTTAGGCTTCAGAGCTCTTCACTATTGCATTGCATTGTAAGTATATTGGCTTAAGCTGGCTTAAGCTAGATTACTCCAATGGAATCCTATCCTATTATGGTTCTCAACGTCTTTCTCAGAGTTTTATATCGCCACCAGTTTTTGCAGTTCGGAGGAGTAAGCAAAGTTCCTGTTGAGAATTTCTAGTTATTGACATTCAAATGTGTCAAACGAGATACATTTTCAAAACTAGTACGAAATAGTTTGAGGATTCTCAATTTGAAATACGTTTTCAAGTTTTCGCCGGCAAATATTTTATTGTGAATATCTTTCGAATTTACTTTAACACGATTGCCTATACTAAGAGGTGTCCAAAGGAGAGCTTTATGGCAATCTAGTCAGTCGCATCTTCAAACATATTCTAGACAACCTTTAAATATGTCAAACATGGCGTTTCTTTAGTCAAATCGAGCTAAATTAATGACAAATACAGGATTTAATGTGTGCTATTGAAATTATTTTATGATCCTCGCTGAAATAACTTGTGGATAAACCCACTAGCCTTTCGAATGATGGTGCAACTTTAACATCGTCTCTCTTTTCCAAGGTATCTGACGAATGGAATCAAGAAGCCGATCAAATAATGATACAGTTGCAAAAACTCATTAGTGAAGAATCCAATCTTCGAGTGACCGCAGTGGAAGAGTGTCAGAATGACTTTCGTTTCTGCTACGATTTGGCACAAGTAAGTTTGAAGTTTAGAGTCAAAAAACAACAGCCTTACCTAAAAATTGATCCACCGTCATCTGCAGTCCTTAAAAAGTCAGCTGGAACATTCTATAGACGACTTTCAGAAGCAAATTACAGAACTGTCATTCGACACAAAGAAGTCCCAGAACAAAGTAACAGAGACTGTCATCAAGTTGGACGAAAACATTTTCCAACAGGAGAAAATGTTCAAGTAACTTAGGACAAACTCACAAACTAAGCTACAGCTTAACATTTTTATTCGTTGCTCCACAGGGCAAAAGTCAAAAGTCTAGAGATGCTGATCAACGAACTAAGTACCGACCTGAAGACGCGTTTTGTGGCCAACACAGATCTAAGTACGAAGCAGCTAAAAATGGACTACGAGATCAAGAGTATGAAAAATATTGTCTGCGAGACCGAAGACAAGTGCGAAAAGCTGGGCAAGCTTGTCCAAGACATAGACCGTGCATTGCATCACACCATGCAGAGTCTGTCGGACTTGGAGGTGAACCTGATGGCTCAATACAAAATATCCGCCATACAGAATACAAGAGGTGAATAGAGTTTCAAGTGTTTTCTAGTCCAAATTTCATGATTCTCTTTAGGCCACCTAATATGGCGGATAAGCGACTTTGCAAGGAAATTCGAAGAAGCAAAGCAACATGATACCGTACTGCAGAGTCCAATTTTTTGCAACAAGCCCTACGGGTACACTTTGAGGGTGAGTATGTTTGGCGCACTTCCGAGGAACTCAATGGCAACATGGTTTTCTTCTTTCAGGTGGATATCTATCTTAACGGCAAAGGAACCTGGAGGGGTCGTAATATTATCGCGTGCTTGAATGTGATTCCTGGCGAGTACGACCCACTCTTGCAGTGGCCCTGTAAGCTGCAGGCAGATGTCATTATCCGCGATCAGAATAATGATTTGGCTAGCGTGCAAGACTACGTGAAGACAGTGGCAGTGCGGCGGAAAAGTGACGAGTTCCAGAGTAATCAGTTTTTTTACATACCACACAGGGTACTCGGCAGTAGGGAGTTTGTTAAGGACGATACTCTCTTCTTTGACATATGTGTTCATAAAAATAAATACATGTAGGTAGTAAATAGAGTTGGTTGGTTGTTCACTGAGCTGGCTACCTAGGTCTGTTGTTAGGCATATGAGCAGTGGCTTTTGACTTATCGATCAGATCTTCGTTGAAAGGCAGCAGTATTAGGCTCTCTACAAAGGAACTTTGGGAAGTGCAAGTTTATTGTGTTTATATAGAGAGTTGGCGCAACAGGTCCGTAGGGACCCAATGCCTAGCTTCTCGCAACCATTCGTTTTGTGTGAGTTTTATTTTTGGAACGAATGGAAGGGATCTACCATTTTATGCCGATTCCAAACGGCTAATTGAGAAGCTCTAAAGACAGTTATACTCTCGGATGTTTGTCAGACGTTCGCGAGAGGTGGCGCAGTGGAGTGTTTAGAGGTTTTAAAAATCTCCGGGAAGAGTGGTTTTCCTCGGAAGAGTCGGCTTTTTAGGACCACCTGTAGATGGGGGCGAGAAGAACTTGGAAATTTGTTGCTCTAACAAAATCAACCTAAGAGTTGAGTTAAGTGAAAACTTATGGCAACTTGCAGCACAACCGTCATCTTTCCGACGAGAGGATGCAGCGAACGCTTTGATCACAAATCTGTCAGTAAGCCAAGAACATAGGTGAGTCGAACTTCAGTGGATCGACTCGTGTCAATAAAGTGGTCCAGCATCGAAGCAACTGTTCAGTATGTTGACCACAAAAACTGTTCAAGACCCAGAATTAAAAAATCCTATGCCTAGAAAACCATTTTGCAACATTATGTGCGTCCTTGACAAAAACTCAAACCCCTACCACACAACAAGTCCTCAGTTGAATATAAGGCGAAATTAAGTGTCAATCAGCACTCAAATAATGTTCGTCAAGGATCAATATCAATACCAATCCAAACGAATGACAATGACTAACCGCCCACTTGTACATAAATTTACCACAAGCACAATAGCCACGTGCATTTTTGTTTACACAACAAGGGAGACAAAACAAATAACCCACACATGCTTCTTTGGGCTTCAAAAGCAACCGGTCTTTTGCACACATTTTTTAGTACGACGCTACTACCGAACAGAGTACTAAAATGCGACTTTGGCAAGCTTTCGCTTTTACACGTCCATGCCCCCGGCCCCATGCTCGCCCTCTCCATTCAACAAGTCTGAATGAGCTTTTCTGTAAACTTTAAATACGCTTGTCGTCCTGAAATTCATCTCAGTTTCGAGTTCGAGTCCAAACTGTTATGTGTTTAGTTCGAGCTAACGAAAAGAGGACATTTGTACTTCAACCATATCCTTTGTGGGGCATCATTATTTCACTAGTGCGGTTTAATTTGCCATCCCCATGATGGGATGTGAGGCTTGACGTGGTTTTTCTTTCCTCTTTCTGGCTCTAATGGCGGAGAAATAGAAATCCTTTTCATTTTCGGTTTGTTTATTGAATTCCCAGTGAATATCATCCCTTGCAGTGATTATGTGAAGAAATATTTTCAGTGGTTACGTGCTTAAGATTGGAGAATACCAACATTTAGTGAATGAAAAATGGATTTGCGCCAAGAAAGGGATTATCACATCGGAATGCATTAGGTGAGTTGTAGTTTCTAGGTTTTCAAAATCATGCCACGGTTGTGTAACAGTTTTGCTCGCATTTTATGTGTCAGGTTCAAGGACACCCTAAACGACTTCAGAGTGGCAAGCACGTAATTGCGAGTTGGTACATATAAAAAGGAGAATTTCGTATGCGAAATAATGTCCAACACAACGGATTTGGGTACCCTTTTTGTCCTGTAATGAGTCCATTTGGTGGTCATTTGTTGGTAGAATTTATTCCCCCACTGGGAAGCAAATAGAGAGTATGTTTATTTATTTACTTTCATTTTTGCTCTCTACTCAAGGATAAGTGCTTTAGTTGGGCACAAGTATACTTGACCTTTACCTTCTGTATCTGCTGCTACATGATGTCCCATAGTTGTAAGAGCTGAAAACAATGTCTTTGCCAACAATTGGGTCGAAATTTAAATTGCAATTAATATTAAAGAACTGCCGAGAGTGAGACTGTTAGTGTGCAGATGTGCAAAGTGGACTTTACTTTTATTTTGGTGTGCTTTCCTTTCAGGGTCAGGTGGATGCGATTTGATTTAATGGAAAGAGTTTTGAGAATTTTTCTCCTTTCGTGCACTCAGGTGGTCAAAGGCGGGTATTTTTTTTTTAGTAATTTTGTCGGATGGAAAAGAAATTATTTTTACGCATGCACGGTGTGTGAAGTGTGGCACAAGTAAATGTATTTTTCATGTTTCACATCCTTTCATGATTGATGTGAGTAACTGCTTGTATTTTTTTTTTATAGGCCCATCTTTGAATACTTTGCAAATCCACCTATACACTCGGGGGGGCTATATATTTTGTTTATGTCTTCGCAAAGGTTTCTTGGTTCATGTGCATTTTTGACTAGGCCGTAAGTTTGGTGTGTTGATTAAATTGAATGCTCGAAGGAGCTATTTACATTTATGACAGGAATGATGTATTAAAAGTCGTAAGTGTGGCTAGGTTGCATGTTGAACATGACAGGGGGGCTCACTTTGACACATTTATACGGATTTCAATCGGTTCTTTGAGGAATTATTTATACACGCGATGCCTTGGGGTAGACAAAAACTCGGTCTAGGGGAAGCAGTTAAAGTTTTATCAGATTACACAGCACGTGATGTTGCGGTTGGCCTTCGAGGTTGGAACAACGGGAATGGCAGTGAAAAGTACTTTGAAAAGTAAAATTCAAATCTGTTTTACCTCGGGATGATTTTGATTTTACTATAACTCCCTGATAGTGAAAACTTGTTTTTCATATGTATAACTTGATAGAACATAGCCACTAAAGATTGTTTACAAAACATTTGTTCACGCAGAAAAATCGCTTATATAAAATCAACCAACTGTCGGTTAAAAACTACCAAGTGATATTGTTAATATAGCTCCTACAGAGTTAGTGGATTGAAAATAACCGAGTCAACTTGTTTAATGAAACTCGGTTATAAATAACCTTTTATCATTTTTTCTTGGTTCTAAATAACAAACTTACTCTGTTGAATTTAACCAACTTGTTGATATTTATCTACAAACTGGGTTCTTAACAACTGATAAAGTGTGTTATTTTTAACAGTATGCATTTTACCTATTTATGTCGGTAGTATTTAACAACGAATACTCGGTGTTTTTCAACAGAGACTTGGTTAAATTGAACCCATTATTTTTTAACCGAGCAAAAATCGCACTCGGTTAGAGCCAATTTTTGAGCGTGTTCCATTCACCTCACTCGTCCCTCCCTTATTTATGAATAAGACCAATCAACCTCTTGTCAACATGCTTGTTAAATATTAAGTCTTTTGGAAGAAATTAATTTACGGACCTTCGTTACAAATGCAACCAAAGACTGCTAATAGAGCATGCCACTCGAAAACGCGACGAAGACCACATATAAGTGGACAATGTAAACAAAATGTAATTTCAGGCAAATAAAAGGGTACGACCTATAAAATCAATCATTGAAGCAGCACCAGACCGTGAAAACGAGGACGATTTGAAATTCTGCTCATCTTCTTGTCTCAATTATGCTTGGAGTGGTTTGACTCCAGGCTAGACAGAGTAAATAACAAAATGAGTTAAGTGTGCAGCTGTCAGTGGCAAAGTTGAAGAATGTAAAAAGAAAAGGAGTGTGCGGTGGAGAAGAGTTGCGAGTATGACCAAGACAGACAGCTGCATCTGTTGTGAGCGCAAATTGGTATTTTGTTTGTTGATATCTTATAGCTATATCGCCTTGTCTTGGTCAATGAAAATCTTGAGGTTTTGATGAGTACTATAAATATTTTTGTTTAAATTACCTACAGTGACAAAAGAAACGGTCTTGCTAGAAGTCGAAGCTTTGCTGGTTTCTGAAGGCATCTTTCATACCCAATAGACTTTTGTCTACAAACCAATTTGGAGCTTTTATAGCTCTTTGATATTTGGTTATGATAATTCTATACACATTCACATTTGCAGTGAATTTTTTTGACTATTGTCGGTCAATAATTTTGGAACATAAATATAGTTACTCAGTAGGTATAAAATAGCGTTTCTTATAATTTGGTTTTGAATTTTTGAAGTTCAATCTAGGAAGGTTCTTAAAGGTTTTTTTCCTTTGAGATAATGATGTAAAACATTCACTTAATCATATTCGTCTTGAATTGTCAAATAATTTTTAAATTTGGTTTTGAATTTTTGAAGTTCAATCTAGGAAGGTTCTTAGAGGTTTTTTCCTTTGAGATAATGATGTAAAACATTCACTTAATCATATTCGTCTTGAATTGTCAAATAATTTTTAAACCGAAATCCAATCATCGAAAACCATTTTCGTGGTGATATTTATTATTCGAATTTTTCGTTTCCCAGGATTGAGCGCTCTCCACTGGTCGCTTTGAGCGATTTAACCCCGTCGCAACATCAGTAGGAATGCTCTCTCATTCTGTAGCAAATTTTTCTTTACTTCTGACTTGCCAAAGCGGCGTAATGCACGTCAAACTAGAAGGTGAAGTGTCCCAGTATCAGAAATATAGGAGAGTCCTTAATTTATATCATTTTTTTTGGTTATTACTTTGAACGATTTTTCTGTCAAAAAAGTAGCTTTTTGCTTGAAGTTCTACCTGAGCTTGCATTAATCTGTCTTGAATTTTTACCAGGTCAAAGCTGTGCATTATATTCTTCGCTGATCCTTCATTAATTTGTTTTTTGTGCAGAAGTGACCTATACCCAAAGAAAGTTACGTAGATGGTTGACCACTTCTCTTCGTTGCAAAACGTGGTCTTAGCAACATTCTCTACCACCATGATGCAATGTATAGCTTTAGCGTTGCATCCATAGTTCTTAGTTCACGTTTTAAAACCACCTGGGGCCTGTACTACAAAACTACAATTTAACAATTCTACAGGCACTTGTTAAATAAGCCGATTTAACAAGTCACTATAGTTACAACAAAAGAAAAGAGCTTCACTTGTAAAATATGCAAATTTCCCTTCTATGTGCAGGCAAATTAGCTTAGCTCGCAAGCAAAGCGTGCTAATGAATCCGCGAAAATAAAACGGTGCATTTTGCTGGTTTTAATGAAAGCATAACAAAGCGACAAAAAAAAATTGAAGCTTGGGAAAGTGTTCATAATCTGGCTCTTAGCTTAAATATAATTCCAATCAATTAAAGTTGGACGTATATGAGAGATGTATTTTGGCAAGACTGTCGAAAATCAACTTTGGTAAGTTTTTTATTTCAGTATGTTGTTGTTCATCATCACTTTCATCTGAATCTAAAAAGAACATTTTATTTTTAAATAGTTTGCACTTGACGCACGCCGAATATGTATTGACATATAAGTCAAAACAAAATGTTAACAGTATTTTTACAGTACATGCCGCTCTCGTTGATTTATTGGTGGAAATAAAGATTTTCTTAAACAATTGGTGCTTCTAGAGTAATTTAGTTAATATTTTATGAAGATTAACGATTCAAATTCCAATTATTATTATAATTGTTATTATTCATCTACAAGTACTTACAACTAACAGATGTTTGAAAACTAGGAATGATAAAAGTATACAAATATTTTATTTAAAAAGTAAAAATGTACAATAATGTGTTTTTAAACTGAACTCTTGACACAGATAGGTCCATTTTTGAATGGCTCTTGTCATGGGCTCATGTTGGCCATAGTTTGTTCTATGATTTTTTTGAACAAGAAGATTATGAATTCTCAAGGATCGCGTGGGTGCATACATTGATATCATCGAGAGCAAGCTAGAACATCTTATATGGAAATATAGCAAGTCTCTTACAAACATTATATCGTGTATTTGACGACGGGATTTCAAAGATTTGATACCAAGAAGTACGCATCTGGCCTTATAATTAGGAGAATATTCCCAATGCGTTTTTATAAAAAACGTATTTAGTAAAGCGCCTTTGAATCTTTTCTAGGCGATCAGAGTAAGTTAAAAATAATGGATTCCAAATCACGTCAGTATATTCAATCAGGGAACGAACTAATGCAGTGAATAGCGAAAGTCAAGCAAATGGATCTCTAAATTCGTTTCCATTACGCTTTATGAAGCCAACAACTGAGTTAGCCTTCGCTACAGTATACTCGATATGACATTTAAAGTAAAATTTCGTACCGAACATGACTCCTAAGTCTTTGATTTTCATAAATGACTTGAATAAATAAAGTAATCATATTAATTTTGTTTTTTTTTTTTCATTTATTTAAATTAATTGGTACATTAAGATACAATCTTTTATGGTATTTAATCTGTTAAACTTCAGGAAAATTGAAAATTCTTAAAACTAATAACAATTTATACATCTTAATCTAAGAGGTGAGATGTGGTAGGAGAGGTTGAGTATAGGAAAAGGAAGGGAGGTGATAATGAGGTTCAGATTTGGGTTGGAAAAATATTGTAGGATTGCACTTTTAAAATATGACGGATTTGAAATATTTTTAATTTGAGGAGGTAAAGAAATCCAGAGTCTGACAGTATGAATGAAAAATAAACGTGAAGAATTGAGGTAGTTACAACGAGAGGGAATAGGGCTGATAGTTCTCGAGGAGCGAGTGAAATTAGATGCAGATCTACTAAAAGAAATCACATTACATTTCTTAATATTTCATTTTAAACTATTGACGTTCCACCAATCGGTTATACATACTATCCAGATCCGATTGGATCAAGGAACAGCCATCAATACTTTTAATACATAAAAACAGTTTAAATCATCTGCGTATAGTAAGCATTGACTATGTTTGTCTTTTGAAACGTAACATTAATAAAGATAATGAAGAGCAGTGGTCCTAAATGACTTCCTTGCGGAACACCCGAAGAACACCTAATAGTTTTCGAAAGCAATGTTCCATTTTTTCTCGTTGAGAGCGACCAATTAGGAGCAATGAAATCCATAGAAGCATTTTAGAGTGAATTCCAAAGGCTTCTTGCTTTTCAAGAAGAATTGAGTGATTGACCGAGTCTTTACTAAAATTGGTATACATCGCATCTATTTGACTTTTGTTTTCCATTTCATTTCCATCACATAAATTGAAAAGTAAGCCAAGCTGGTGACAGTAGACCGACCAGATACGAAACCATGCTGTGCTTCAGATAAACATTCTTTCGTTAAAAACTCTAGTTTTTTTTTTAACAATGCTTTCAATAAGCTTAGGGATAGGTGAGACCTTTACAAATACCGCGGTATAGTTCCCGACGTTATTTTTGTCACCAGCCTTATGAATATGGACAAGAAACGAAGTTTCACGAAGAACATTAAGAAATGTACCCTCTTGAAGAGAACGATTTAAAATATTTAATAATGGAGTAAAAAAACCATTGGCACAATTTTTCAATATAATTGCTGGTATGCCACAATTGGGGTTTGGTCGGAGAGTCTTAAGACCAGACAAAACCTCTTCATAGCTCAGTTCAAGAGGTCCAATACTGACAAGATTAACAATATCATTTCTATTACTGTTATTTCAATTGCCATTAGTAAAGGGTTTTCTAATGAGAGGTGTTATTGTGAATGACCCGCTATTTCGGTAGCTGTATAGCTTTTACTCTCTGACATTTGACAAGTAGAAGCTACGCTATTACTAAAAATTGAACTATACAACAACGCATTGAAATTATTAAAATTCACTACAAAAAAGGTGAAAATCTTGCAGTCACAGTTCGCAAAATTAAAGCATCTTTTGGTTGTCGTGAAGCACCTTGTCGGACCGCAATACAGAAATTGGTGGAAAAAATCGAGATGTTGACATTTTTCTTTGAATACCAAAATAATAGCTCTTATTAGTATTATAAACCGATTCAAAGAAAGAAGCGAAAATTTCTAAGGTGGACTCTACATTAGATGATTCCACTCCTTTAAAATGCATTGTGCCTGGAATCCCAACTGAAACTTGGAATTTATAAAATGCCAGAAGGATTTACTGTCTTTTTTAATTATACTTTCAACAGAAATAAAATAATTTTGAATCTAAATTCATGTTGGACAATTCATTAAACCTAAGAGAAAATGTAAGTCGGCTAAAATTTCAAATCATATATTAACTAGTGAATTAAGTGGCTTCCTCAGTACTCCCGCATATTTATCAGATCTTCACGAAAGTTTAGTTTAGTTTAGTTTAGTTAATTAATTCATCAAACAAAGTGATTGCTTGACAATAATAAAACACAATAAATAAAATACATTAAAATTAAAATTAAATTACTTTTAAAAGAAAATAGACTAAATTCGATCATATCGCAAACGGTATTGGTTTCTCAAGCACCTAGATAATGGATAATGGAAAGATCCGGCAAAATTGAAAAAAAAAAAAAAAAAAAATATTAAAAACTGAGTTATGACTTTGGGGGAATGAACCAGAAACTCCTTGCTTAATAGTGCAGAATAATAGCCACCAAGCAGACAGCTATTACAATAGCGAAATGTACGAATCAAATTTATTTTTCAATACTTCCATTTGAAACTCCTTCAGTGCGGTAAGAGTTTATTTAAGTCCTTAGCTAATATCTTTCACAATCGATTGCTGTATGTTAGACACGCCTCTTCTACTGCGATGAGTTTATCGTTTGATGGCCACTTCAATTGGAAGGGCCATTTGTTTGACCTGCTGGACATGATTTTCCTCCCATTCATTCTATGCAGGACAGTTTCCAAATCGATTGCATCCTGGAGATGGAATCTTCCTCACCAAATTCTGTTGATCGTTTAAATTTGGTATTCAACGAGCTCTTAATATTTAAGACATTTTCCAAAATAGTCTAATATTTGTTTTGACAAATCTATAGCGAAAAGCCGGTGTCAAATAAATGAATCTTTTACCGTTACCGATAGGCAGACTAACTGAATTCATTTGAAGAATATAATGCACCTGGGGCGACTATTTTCCTCACTACAAATCATTTGCAGAAAATAACACACACTCCTCTGGCGCCATCCGCAGATGTACTACAACTATACATACTGCAGATATATTAAAATACAAATACACACAAAACAACTGAAGGAATACAAATGTATTTAAAATATCCAATTAAATCAATTGAACTGACGCGAGAATGCATTTTGCATTAATTTCGGGGGCGTATGCGTAACTTTTCCCTGTGAATATAAGCATCCTTTATCCCTTTATCTTCACTTCACATTTGTATTTCATTTCATTCTGAACTGTATCCACTGATGCCAGAAACATGCAGTATTATTCATTTCCATCGATTTTCCTTTTGTTGACTACGAAAAACCGACCGAGCACGATGAACAAATGGAAATGAAAAAAAAAAAAAAAGTTTATTTTTGGTTGGAGTATTGTACATCCAGCTCACGTTTATTTGATGTTTTATTAATGACGGCCATTGGAAGTGCTGTCACATGGTATCGCTTTCTGAATCTGAGTTTATGGCCTGACCATGTAAATATTGAAATAACATGTCAACACTGTAGGTGGTGATAACAGGGAATTTTTCGGCTGGGCCTATAATAATAATCTTTAATATTTATTTAGTAGAGCTTTTGTGGCTCTTTGAATTTTAAGGGAGATGGTGGTATATCTCTCGTATTTGACTATTTAAATTTAAGGCTCCTGAAACGGCTGTTCTTGAAATTAGAATTAATCCAACAAAAAAAGAAAATGTTTCCTACAGCTCCTTGCTTTCAAACAAATCAGCAAATGAACGAAATTTTAAGCAGCTCCTGTATAACTAATTATATAATATAGTGCGATGACCCACGGTGGGGTAACTCTGTCACGTCCACAAAGATCCTCGGTGAATAAAAGAAAGAATAAACACAGAACAACCCAGTTAATCTTCGGATTCTGAAAGGAATACATTTATCAAGAAATCCCAGTCGAAAATCATTGCCTTTGATGACAGAATGTAATCACAGATTGAAAGCGAGGTACAAAGGAGCTCAGCAAAGTTTTCAAAAGGAAATATATGGAAAAATTGGATACATTTGTATTCCTTGGTACCTTCCACTTATTTCGGGAATAACTAAGTGAATTATCATTTGTACTACGAGCAGAGTACCCAATACCACAACTGCACTCCATTTTGTAATTATGTAGTTTTGCGCAGACTCCATCAATAATAAAGTGTGTGTTTGCGACAGCGTAATGCTCGCACTAATAAATAACAACACAGATATTCGCTCTTCCAGAAATGAGAAGTGGGTTTCATTTCAAACGATTAAATGCAACCAGATGTGGTCATGTTCATGTTCTGCCTGATGGCACAAGTCCCACGCCGAAACATGCGTCGTAAAATTCATTTGATGCTTTCAAAAGACCATGAAAAGCTTGCGTAATGAAACACCTGCCTTAGATTTAATCCCATGCTCATGGAAGAAGTGCCCGTTGCTTTGACTGAAAATGCCAATTATACGGGTATGAGGCAACTAAATTCAAAAGTGGTGTTTTCATAAGCAATGTGCATGTAAAGGGATGTTGGCATACTACCTTCTTGCATCGGTTCCGTTTTCAGGGAAATAAAAAAAAGTTTAACGTTGGAAAGGGAGTATAAGTAAGATCAAAGGGAACAAGACTGCTGCTCCTTAACTAGGATTTGTTTTGATTTTTCCTTCATTCATTCGGATTTATCTGAGCAAACAGTTCCAATTACCATCACGTTACGTCAATGAAGTCGCTTTGTTGGGATGTTGAATTCAGTCTTGATAAACATTTGCTCGGTCTGCTTGGATTGGATGAATGCGACCATCACAACATCTTTGAATCTTTTGAGAAACTTGTAATGAAATTGAATACCAAACGGAGTTATTTCGATTCCAGGAAGAACTGGCGAAAGATTTATCTCGAGGGGCTACTTATGTACATTGGGAGACCAATTTTCTGAGTAGTCCCTTTACTTGATTAAATAATCAAGATGATATTAAGCAGGTGACATGATACGAGTCCTGATGAATATTTAGTGATACACAGTCCGACGTTATTTTATTGTCTTACTTAATGAGCCAATTTGTTTTACTCACAAATTATACGACCCTATTTTATGGTTTTGAGTAAGTTGTCATTTGTTTTATGGCCAATAACATATGCCAGGTGGCTGACTATAATTGGATTTTCTTCTTCGAGGATGCGAAGACAACTCATCAAGAAATTCAATGAATGCCTTAATACACTTGCAAAGAGGTTTTAATGAGCAACTAATCTTTGGGCGACTTTTTTATGAGCTCCAACGAAGTACGATGGAGGTCAAGGAGATGACATGAGACAAAAGATGAGATCTTCTTACCACTTTGGTAGCAATTAAAAGCAATATTTTATAATTACCGGTTTCTTTACCAATGTGGAAAACTTCCCAGAAGAGGTATAGCTAAATGAGAACTTATTGCTGTCTTGCTATAGCCGCCTTTATACTCGTTCCGCCAATATTCCGCTTTTCAAATTCAGAACCCTTTAAGTAACTTGGAGCCAAAAGGTATTTGTGAAATACTTTCTGCCGAAATGACAGAGAATAGAGATCCTATATTCTAATTGCAACATTTTTCAATTCAGCTGTGAAATCTGGAGTCAATTTCGTGCAGTATTTTTTAAATCTATTCCCGTCAAACACCTTAGATTCGAAAAAAAGTTCCTGATTTATTTTGGTAACGAAAGTTTTCGTATCCGAATTTAAAGCAAATTCGGGGAAATATCAAACTTAACCGCTTTCCCTGGAAAAGTACACCTCATTATTGAAGCCTTTATTACTGAATGTATAGAGAAATTAAAATCAAGGAATTTTTGCATTGTACATAAGCAAAACAAAACTTACACTTTTTAAAAACAAATTCTACTTGCCCCTACCCTACTGTGTAAGAAATATGATGCGCTTAACTTCCTTCGATACTTTTCCAGGCGCTTTCAAAACAACCATAAATAAAACAGTGACAAAGTCCATTTATTGTCCTTCAGGTACAGAAACATATCCCTCATTCCAGCTAATTATATTAAGCAATTTGTAGGAAAGTTAAGCGATATAAGTTTTATCCGTGTGTATCCTTTTGTTTCTCCCAAATGTGTGTCTTTTTATTTAACACGAAATAACAATTAGGAAATCCTCCCACTAGGTCTCGTTGTGTTCATGAAACATCTCATGGCAGTCCATTACGAACGTAGATCGACAAAGGCCTTCGAAGTTGTAGAAAATTAAACAACACAAAGCGAGACTTTTGTGTAAGTAATTCTAAATTAAAATTGCAGTAGCAGCATTGCCAGCAACGTTCCTGCATATTTAAGCAGCCAACGTCTTAGAACATTTCTTTTACTCGGGATAGTTTGCACATTTCGGACAGGATGTGAACTGTTTAATAAACTCTCGGCATTTGAGGCGAACTCATCCCCCATGACAGGGCACATCCGGCTCGGTGTTCGCACTCGCTTCGTGAATTCAAGTTTCGAAACTGTCGTCGTGATTAAAGAGGACATGATGCCAGGGATAACACGTTGAGGTACAACGTTAAACAGGATAAGGGTTGTGACATAAATGTAAATTCAGAACAGAGACTCAGGTTGACTGGAGCTGAAAATAGCTTGAAGCACGTCCAACTCATTTTCACCCCATTTGGTCATTCATTACGTATTGGTAGGTATAGAAACTGAAGTAGTCCTATCGTCTTAACATATGCGGCACTTTCTCTCCGACTCTGTCGTAAAAATAAAACGTTTTATTGAGGAAAGTGGTTTTATGACTCAGATCCTGTCGCAAGGTTAATGATTTAGGAAATTGCACGAAGCACACATAAACCGAACAGGTGGATACACCAGCATTACTATTTCGCCGTGGTGAAAGTGACCCATTCTAGTACATCTTATGCAAAACTATTACAGCCTTCTGAGGAAGGAGTTGGTGTTGTGCGTAAGTATTTTTTGGGGTGAACTTCATTAGGTGTGTGCGTAATCGTAAATCGGATGAGTTTTATTGCAGTAGGATTTAATTTTTGTTTTGAGACAGGTTTCGATGGTCTGATTTCAAATTTATGCAAACAAAAAATAAAAAAATATACGAAATCACCACAAATTTTGATTTTCTGTCTGACGATATTGGCATCAATCAGACATTCAGGGATAGTAATTTATATCCATCTGTCAGTGCAGTAATTAATGCAATCAGTTGTAGTGACAAAGAATAGTATTCCCTATATCAGCGTTGCCAGACGGTTAAAATATTTTCCCACCAGATAAATATGAAAAACCCCCAAATTTGGCTACGTTTCCAAAAACCCGCCCAACTTTTTTTCATTATTTTTGTAAACACGTTTTCAAGGACGTAAACTAAACAATTTTGAATTTGAAATGCGAACACCTAGGTTTGGTTTTCCGAGTCAGCACATGTTGCATTTTGAAAACATCTTGTGAGAATGTACAGATTATAAAATTTACTGATTAGTTTATTTCTTGAATTCGGAAAGATATTTAAGGAACTAAATATAAGGTTCGTTCGTGTACTTTCAGCATAGAAAAATGAAAAATCTCAAATCTCAAAAATCGAGAGAGAAATCTCTCAATTTCAAGGGAAGTAACTGACCGGTTTTCTTACAAAAAGTTTAAGAAATGTCATTTTGATATTTGACAAGGTTCTCTTTAAATGCAGCATCTACAAACTTACCATTTTGAATGAGCATATATATTCTAGGACAACATTCAATTAGAAATTCTTCCTTCCAAAACGTTGAAGACGAAAATAAATTGAGTTTTAACTGTCAAACTTTTGAGCTGTCACTTAGTCAGTTTTCATTTTTCAATAAGTCCAAATTCGGCGAGTAGAAAATTATGAAAAAACGAAAAGAGGGGAAATGGATTTCTCTCTCATTTTTTTCAATTTTCTCAGAGCACAGTTCTTAGCCAATTATTAATAAATTTTCATTGTCAAATTTTTGGACCGATCGAGTATTTAACTACATTTTTAAACAACACACACATTTTAAGGTTGTCAAAAGCCAGATTTTCCCTTTTCTCTTACCTTAATTTTCAATCAGTTTCTGAGATAAGTTTAAATGTATCTTAAGAGAATTTAAATAAAGTAAATGGAAAAATTCGCTCGATTTGTAGTTAAGAGTTTACATAAACCCTACTCGGAAATAACGAATGTTCCTACTCATTTCTGACAGTTGCAAATAGATATAAAAAGTATTATTTGCTGAAAGCAATTTGTTTTTAATTCCTAAAATTCTGTGCACAAAGTTTTTGGAATAAAATCGTGTAAGCACAGAGACTCTGAGTAGATTTTGACAGACCATTAATCAGGTGCCAGGTTTGAATCCAAAAAGGAAACAAAATCCAACTTAAGGTTTTTTCCACTGCGCCACCTCTCGCGAACGTCTAACAAACAACCGAGAGTATAACTGTCATGAAAGAGCTTCTGAATTATCCGTTTGGACTCGGCATAAAATTGTGTACCCATTCCATTCGTCTCAAGAAATGAAAAACAGACAAAAAATTAATGGTTGTGCGAAGCTAGGCCTTTAGGGTCCCTACCGACCTGTTGCGCCAACTATTTGTTTATTTTAGTAATCAGTTGTAAACAAATTATAGAAAATACAAATAAATGCAAATACGTTTTCGGTTCTTAAGACTACATATTTCGATCAAACTAACCCTTGTCAGCAACATAGAATTTTTGGTTACATTATTAAAGAGGTTTTTAGCAACAAAAATGTTGAAAGTATTATTACTTAATATTTTCTTTTACTTAATTTATTAATGTAGATATCAATTAAGTAAAAATAATGATAGTAAAATATTTTCAAATATCCAGCAATGTTCATTTTGCAGAATTTGGAAGTTGGATGCACTGAATAAAATTCTATGAAGCATTTTTAAAGGAGCAATGAATGAAAAATAAGATTTAAAAAATTATTATGAACAATGATTCTACAAAGTGTGCTGCGGCTCTCAGTTTTGTTCTTCCAATCTGTTTGTATCGTTAAACGAAACCTTTATCCGAACATATTGTTATCCCAAAAATTTCCAACTTCAATACGTTAGTTAAAATTAAATTAAATGGGACGTAAACAATATGGCATGCCGATGTAGGCGATACACGTAAATCTACGACTTAAGGCGGTAATGAAATTAGACGTTTGTCCTTATGCATTTTTGCCATGATGAAGGTGCCGCTACAAATTAAGTCAGTAAGATCCCCTTGCGTGATAATGTGAACTGATATTAATTCCCAATAATAATACATATTAAGCCCCCCATAAAATTAATTATAATACTTAGATGATGTGCGGATGAAATACTGTTGACGGTAGGTACGATGAAAAATGATTAAACAACATTTTTAATCACGCATCAGGGAGTGAAAGTCTGACAAACGTATACCCTTCAATAGAAATCCAGTAATGGAGAAGAGATTAAATTACTTAAATTAAGACTTAGTTTCAAGGCGATCATATAACAAATGATTTGTAACAGTCAAAACATATCAAGGGTATATAGTGGTTGTTGGCTACTAAAAACGTAAAAAGAAATTTGTCAGCATGAAGAACGATGACTTTCTCGACAAGTTGAACTAGGAAACGAAAAACACAATAAAAGTATGTGGTCCACACAAAACTTTCCATAGTCTTTGCACTTTTAGGTGAACTTTACTTCAAACAAAATATTTACAATTTTCAAAAAGCTTTCCTCTACACATAAAATATGAGCACAATTTCTCAAAACTAAAGTAAACTAAACCGCTGAACTTTAAGATTCGACTCAGAAAAATAGCAAATAACAAGTAAAAAAAAGTAAAACTTTTCAAACTAATAACTTATCTCATCAAAAATGCACAACGATGTAACAAATTACCCTTGAAAATTCATTTTTTCCCCCAAAATTTTCTCACCCGAAAAGGTACTTAATCGCTATGACCGGTACAGAGGGTCGGGACTGCTATGGCAAAAGTGTTCGCCTCGATAACGGTGGCAAATTTTGTAAGCCCAATTTCGATGGCATTTAAATTATGTATGCCATATAGCTGACGCGACAAGGACACCGAATGTGACGACATGGCAATGGCCCCCGAAAGAAAACGCTGGAAACGGGTTAATTAGTTTTCGCAGTAAGGCTTTGTATACTTACCATAGAAAAAGTTTAGTGTTCACTGGGAAGGATAATGACTCTTCTACAGCTAATTAGATGTTTTCTTGAGCGTCACTGTTCCAAGAGATTCAAAGATGTTTATTCCAAGGATATACCAGATGAATGGATAGCCATCTCATAATTGTAGAACGACAACAAAGAGAAGGCGAACAAGGATGGAAACAATATAAATTATTTTATTCTCCGGTAACCACAACCTGATTATAGTAAAAAAGGATATTGCAGGAGGAGTATTTGTCAACAAGCTTGCATGTCAGTATAGTGATTTTTACAAGGCCGCTATATTGAGTGTTGCATATCGAAACAAATTGAAATTGAAATTGAATTCAGTAAGTGAAGTCATGCAGATACCTGGGTTGCGAATATTCCTTGCAAATGTGGATTCAACAAGTTTGTATCTGCATTCGCTTAGGTTACGGTGCCAAACGTTCATACGGCCTTGCTGAAGCGACTGGAATATTTATTGCATTAGTCCACGCAAGGGGTACAACAACATGTCTGCATGTGTGGTGGGTGTAGGAGCAAGCAAACAAGGACCATAATAAATTGCAATTAAGTTAGCAGGCCAACCAAAGGATTGCGTTTGAATTGCTTTATTTTTTCACATTTTAAACATCTTTAGGAATATACATAGCCAAAGTTCTTTAACGTGTAGTTTGAAATTGTGGTTTGGTGGACTCGTGCCAGTGGAAAGAACATACATTTTGACTCATGCCTACTGAGCATGGAATTTGTCGTGTTTAAATAGTAAGACGGGGACTGGAAACTGAACTTTGTGGAACTTAACTGCAAGTAGATGCAGTTAAGGTTAGATGCTATTACTAGGAAAAGAAGACAGATGGGAGCATTCTGCAACATTTGAAATGTTCCGAGCATACATGCAACAAACATAAATCAGCGCTACAAGCATTTCCATTTTTAGGTCATAGTCTGGCATGGCGGCGCAGTGGCTTAGTGTGAGAAGCTAGGCCTCAGGTCTTTCCGAACTTCTAGCACCAACTATTTATTTATTTATTTTAGTTTACCATATCGTACAGTAGTTCTATCGAGTTGATATAGGTCGTCAGAAAGACGCTCATAATGGCAGACATTGTATTCAACAAACCAATAAAAGGACTATCGTTCAGGGTCATTCCCGGGGTTGAACGAACGGCTCTGCAGTAATCACGGTCCTTAACTTCAGTCCATAAATGAGTAATCCGGACAAATGAGTTCCTTATTGGTCGAAAACAAACTGTTTAGGCAGACATAGAACTTTCTTCAGAGGGTCGAAAAAAATTTGAGATTTTAAGGCGCTCTTAGAATGCAGACATAATTGTTGTGAAGGATACTGTCAATTTGACTCGGAAAGGCCTGAGTACTTCTCTGCAGACGCTCATTTTTTGAAGTGATTACTTCTTTAGGCGCGTTGGCCACTTTAGAGATGGGAAGAAACCAATAAACTTGCGACACTGTAACGACCTGTTCTCTTTATAGATATAAGTAAGAAAAGAAGAAAGCAAAAGAAAAAGCCACATAAATGACACACTTTCGATTGCGAGAATCGCCTAAGTCTTCAGTATAGAGGAGAAGTTACTAAGAGCAGTGTTGCCAGATCAAATAGATGAAAATCTTGCGTTTCGGAAATAATTTTTTTTTTTCAAGAATTTTAAAAATATATGTCTAGTTTAAATAAAACTATGATTTACTTTCTCGCAAAATTAGAGTAGGTAGATATATACATACATAATACATAAATTACATTAATATCGCTAAAAAAAAATGTGTTCAAAAATAAATATTATTCCTTTTTTTAAATTTTGGAACATATTTATACAGGGTCCGCCAAATAACTTTTTTTTTTGAAAATGCTATAAAAAAAACTACTGAATATTTTCTCAAATTTCTTTTTTTATTTGAAAGTACAATCCTTCCGGTTAATAATGGAAAATAATTTCATTCAAATGACTGCCTCGGCTGGCCATGCAGTAGCCTACACGATCGGTCCGATTTTTAAGCACATTATCGATTGTGTGCAGCTGTATTTCACCAATGGCTTCACGAAAATTGTCCTTTAAAGCGTCAATTGTCTCTGGCTTGTCGGCGTAACACTTATCTTTGACGGCACCCCACAAATAATAGTCCAACGGTGTCAAATCGCAGCTCCGAGGTGGCCAAACGACATCAGCTCTGCGGCTGATAATGCGATCTTCAAAAACAGGGCGCAAAACATCGAGTGTAGCTTCGGCTGTGTGGCACGTAGCGCCGTCCTGTTGAAACCAAATGTTGCCAATATCCTCGTCTTCAATTTTTGTGAACAAAAATTCGTTCAACATGGCCCGATAACGATCGCCATTGACTGTAACGGCCACTCCTTGCTCATTTTCGAAGAAAAAGGGCCCAATTATGCCTCTGGACCAAATTCCGCACCAAACAGTGACTCGTTTTGGGTATATCGGCTTTTCAGTGTATGCGTGCGGGTTTTTTGTGCCCCAAATGCGACAATTGTTTACATACCCGCGAAGATGAAAATGAGCTTCATCTGAAAAGATGATTTTTTTGGCAAAATCGGCATCTTCTCTAAGTCGATCGCAGGCCCACTTAGCGAAGCGAAAACGCATTGGATGGTCATTTCATCAAGCGTATACACAACCATACTCGTTCAGCGGAAGGATAAAACTAATTATCTGTCAAATCAGGCATGAGCTAAGTGTTACCATTCGCGAAATAAGCACTAGTTGAAAAAAAAAAGTTAGATGGTGGACCCTTTATATGACATATAATTTCATAGCTTATTATGAAGGTCATAGCAATTCGGTTCATTAAAGCGCATGAAATCATTTGTAAAGATAAATCTTTAAACGGTTTCAGTGCACAAACGATTACGAATTTCTGTTTTATTTAAATTTACAGCAGAAAATATTCCTTCACATTTGCACCGGAATGTGGAAGCGATACAATTCATTGAAATTCATGTTTCGTTAGAGTTGATAGAATGTTAGTAAAACAGAAATTGTGCATGGAATCAATAGAAAATTCTTGAACTCAAAAATCTGGTAATTTTATGAATTTGAGGTTAAAAGTCTTGTACCTATTTTGGAGCTCAAAAATCTTGAAAAAAAAAAAGATATATCTTGTACGTCTGGGTATGTCACAAAAACATATGACGCCACGAAAAAGGCTCACTGGCCGAAGAGAGTTACAGTGATACTCACAACTCATAAGAGTATTGCAGAGAAAACATAATATTCTCTGGATGGTTAACAAAAAATATTACCTTACGAAAGTAGTCAGAAGACTAAACGAAACTGCGAAATATGCGAGAACTTAAAATAATACCACTTTCTGTGAAAGCTGGAAAAGGATTTTCACTCCAGTTGGCTTCCCAAATGTAAAAGTTCCAAAGTCATAAGTCATCATTTGAAGGAATAAACTCATCTTTCAGTAAGATGATGACTTTTGCGCCACGTTATCCTACACGGGCCCATTTTACCCAGTCTCCTTCTTTTTCTGTCTCAGTGCCTATTTCCTCAGAACAAAGTTAAAGCTTGATAAAAAGATACAAATCGGTAGGGAAAATATGCAAGAGTGAAATAGCTGCTTCCCTCTACATGATAAAAAGGTTTCCCCACCATCAACATCGCCGTGCATCTTCGTCGTTATAATATGTTTCGTGTGAGTTGTGGATGAAAGTGACACCCCTCTAATTTGTCCGTAAACTTTACTTGGCACAATGATTTTAATCAATTGAGACCTTCAGTTAAACCAGAAGAAGAAAATGCTAAGTACCTGCGGAAAAACTTAATTACACAGCAAACCAATGGGCGCGCTACAAGCAAACCTTAAACAAATTTTAATTAAACCATTAAAGTCTTTGAGTCATGTCGGTGAGGAGTTTATCCGCGATTTATCTTTAAGACACTCAATTACAAACCTTTAGCTTTAGCTACAGGGGCATTCAAAATGAACTTAGAAGTAAACCAACATTGAATTAATCCCCTGAGACAGTACATAAATAACGAACATTTTAATTGAAGCCAGTATCTTATAAGGCACAGTTGCAGGGAAATCATACAATCACCTGATTGCCCCAAGTCCATTACTGTGATTGAATGAATAAGTTATTCAGACTACTTCATTTCCCACATTTGGATGTGATTTATTTTTTGACGTTAGCCGACTTAGGCTTTATTTATGTAATCTGTCTCAATCGTATTCGTTCTCCAAATGCCAGTTCCACTTAGTCCCGCAGGGACACAGCTAACTAAGCCTACACAAGTATCATTGTCGACGTCCCGTTGAGAAAGCTCTTACACAGTAAGTCGTGGTGGGCGCCATTTGAGGACAACAACAATGCCAATTATGTGAGTTTATTCCAGTAGCTGTGACCTTGAGTGGTACGGTAAGTGCGAATTACTAATTGGCAAACATATTGGCCACCTAAGCAAATTCCTTTTACATACTTATTGCATGTTTCGGAAAGATTTTCTTGGTCCTTGAAACACTTTCAAATATTGTGCGTGCATGTAATCCAAGTAAAACGTACGATTTGTCACAACAAGTACATATATCTAGGTAGTGTAGTATCGACCAAATCGGTACTGTATTATTATAAAAATGGGTATAATCGATATGTTGAACATGAATAATGTGTTTGATATATTGCTGGAATAAAGGAGATTAAACTGGACTGTGAACAAGCTAATAATAAAGGCGTTTGCTACCTATCCGACGCAATTTGTGTAATATCGACTTTATGGAGAGTGTGCTGGAAACCTCAGCATTCATCTATTCGATTTTTATAGAATATCAAATTTGACGGCATTTTGTACACGCAGGTATGAAGGCATCCGCCGTGCCGTTTGAGAATGTTTATGTGAAACGAATAAAAATAAATTGAATCTGTGATTTTAATGCAATTAATTTTAGTACTTTTGTTGTTTGAATGTTTTGGCACTTGAAGTCATGGAACATATTTTCTGATCTCAAATCCCTTGTGGTGACATCGCATCACAAAGTCTCAGTTGTAAACAGCAGGACAGAGGTTCGACACATAAATCATTGTAACATCAGTGAGAACCTTTTCACGATACCTACTGTTAATGTATACCAACTTTATAGTTTCGAGGGTTTTCTTTGACATTTAAGGAAAATATCAGCATCATGTCCTCATGAACACCAAGATCTATATTCGCTGAACCTTTTCGTGTATTACAAATGCGACGATTTATCGACGCTCTCGCTGACGCTTCATAATGGATTTTCAAACACCTTTTCGCATTGTGGGAACGATTTCTGAAGTAGTGAGGTATGAAATATGGACATAGTTTCCTGGTGGGTTTTTTTTTTTTGCATTTTTTGGGCGCGTTTTGGATTTTTCGAATAAGTTTTTAATGGATTTTTTTTTTTGGTTTTAGACATATTTTTTGGCACGTTTACTTAGAGCTATTTTGCCTGATTTTTTTCTTCGCCTTTGTACAGTTTCTTTTACGTATTAAATGACTCCTTTTTGGATGCGTTCTGCGATTTTTTTTGAACGGCATTTACGACCAGATTCGGGATTCATAACGTTTTGACGATTTTTTAACTGTCTTGCCTTATGACGCGTTTTTCGACTTCTTTTTTGACCTGTTGTCAGATTCAGCAATGCGAACGTGTGAACGAATGATTTTCCCTATGTTGGGCAAGAAAATTTCTTCGTGCACACGAAAACGTTTGAACGTTTCGTCTTACATAATGCCGACCCTGATTTCCGACCCGATTTTGGACTCGTTTTCAGACTCATTTCTTGAAGCGTTTTTCGCATTATTTTGCCATGGTTGTGGATTATTTGTTCGAACCCATTTTTTCGGACTCCTTTTCACGTATTCTGACCAGGGTTCGGACTATCTTTCCGATTTTCGAATAAACATCTTGAGAACATTTGATTTTCAACTATTTTTACTTTATTTAATTAAGTTCACAATTTCTTTTTACTAAATCCCACAAAAACCCAAATTCCAATTTAGGGTTTTTTCCACTGCGCCGCCTCTCGCGAACGTCTGACAAACATCCGAGAGTATAACTGTCTTAAGAGCTTCTCAATTAGCCGTTTGGAATCGGCATAAAATTGTAGATCCCTTCCATTCGTTCCAAAAATGAAACTCACACAAAACGAATGGTTGTGAGAAGCTAGGCCTTGGGTCTCTACAGACCTGTTGCGCCAACTATATATAAATTCATTTTAGAGAATTCTTTCAGTCGCTGCAAAGTAAAAATGCCTAAGTTTAACACGTACTCTGTTAAATTCTTAAACATGAATTCTTCAGTTATGCTCCGTTAAGGAAAGTCAAAACAAAACTAAGTCTAACACGAGAGAAAGACGAACTTTTGTTGGGTAGCGTGAAAGAATGAGAACCTGTGTATGTTAAGTTTAATTCAAAAATATATCTTCGATAATCAGTGCTGCCACATAATTATTCTCTGATTGATCTGATATAAAAAAATCGAAGTAGTTTGTTAGACAATCGGAGTGACGAAGTAGTTCTGAGGTGTTGCGAAAAGCGAAATAGTTCTACTCCGATAGGAGTGAAGTCCGAACCAGGCATCTTTCGGACATATATTTTTAAGAGGTTTGAACTTATTCCTTGAAGCAATTTTGCCGCGATTCATAACCGTTTTTGTCGCCTTTTTTGACGTTTTGTCACGTGTTTCGACGCATTTTTTGACAGGTTTCCGAGTCATTTGAGTCCTTTTTTGACGAAATTTTCGACCCGATGGGAAATCAATTTTTGCCTTAATTTTTCCTGCGTTTTGAATAACTTGTTTTTAGACGCTGTAACGGATTCGCTTTTAAGTCCGTTTTAGAACGCATTGTTTTATCGTGTTCTCCATCCCGTTTTTGGGCACGTTTTTGTCGTAATTTCGAACTATTTACTGGACTTGTTTTGGACACATTTGTTATTTTACTGAAAGTCATCAAACGGCATTAGCCTGTCAATATAGGATTACAAACTTTCGAGTTTCTGAAAACCAAAATAAACAGAAAGTCTCACGATAAAACCAATTACTGTGTTAATTAACAGAAAACTTTTACATAAATCGCATTAATTCAGTTGAAAAATCATATTCTCTCCAAATGTAAGATTTACGGCAAAGCAAAGTCCGCAACAATTTTAGACGTAAAAAATACCACCGATAAGACATTTTCCGACCAATGCCATTCCACTAACTACAACAAAGACACCACCACAAAAGTGTGATCTTTTTCATTTGCAGTAAAAGAAATGGCAAATAACCCTTGAGGCATATCCCAGATGATGCAGCAAAAGAATCCTCTTGAGGCACACATATCCCAAAAATATTTCTCTCCTCCTTATCAGAGAGTTAATCCATCTTACAGCAAACACCAGCGATGTGAACTACTCGTTTCACCATTTGCCAAGGATTATGTGGCATATAACGTGATCCAAGGAAGATTGCAGATCATTATCGTTTTAATACTTGATAGTCCTTGCAGCAAGAATCTCAGTTATTCTCAGTATTCATTTGTAATAATGCTCTCGAAATGAATTATTAACCAGAATGTGTCTTGAAAAAGAAGTATCGTCACCCAATGAGATTTTCTCAAAAATGTAATTCTTTCTATGAAGCACTGGTAGTCGAAGCTCTCAATAATTCAAACAAAACACTGACCCAGATATTCTTATTCGAATCGCATCCTTGTGCTCTGAGATTAGTTTATGCATGGCTGTAGAGTGTTGCTCGCACATATAACGACTACGAGTATTACGTATTTTTTTGTTTCCGTTTTGTGGAGGTTTTATTCAATCGAATCACCAAGAACTGCAACAACTATTACGATACGATGACGCAGGATGTCAATTGTCAGTGAGGAGAATGTTTTTAATTGCTTGTCGAAGCAATGTTCTTTTTCTGTGGGGTGAAATTGTGTGTTTGCGCTTTTAAATCCCTTCAGGGATGATGTTGTTGGACTCTCGTCTGTCATGTTGAGGGGTAGACGGTGACGTCTAACCTGCCATGCTGTCAAGTTTTCATTGTCTTCCGTAATCGTGGGTTTCTATCGGCATGCGAATTGAAATGTCACTCCCTAGGATTTCCTGTCTAGTGTGTGTTTTACACAACAATTTCTTAAGAATAAGCAAAAGCACGTGTACACAACGTGCCTCAAAGTGTCACATGGAAAGGGCTCAGAGGAGCGTTTCAAATTCATTGAATATGTGCAAGAATAGGATCAATTGCAGCATATTGAGGATAATTGATGCAGTCTCTATGCTAGAGTCTATTCACTACGGAATATGCAGCATTAAAGCGCTCTCATGTATCATTTAACAATGGGAGACACGTTCCTTGGATGTGCACTTTATCGTAGGTATGCTGAACAGCCCTGTACAAAGGCAGTCGTGGGAAGTATAGGTGTACAAATGGTGAGGTACGTACACGTACATATGCTTTAGTTGTTGTTTAACGCTGCTGAAAATGTATGAATTTTAAGAGCAATATCGGTACACTTTAAAAGCGTGTACATATCCAGTGAGTTGGAGTAGCTTGGAGCTACTTTTCATTCATTCCCTAGCGGCAGCACACACGAGTGAGAGAAATGTGCTCGAGGTTAACAAATTTGCCTATTTTAAGTGAAGTGTGTGATCAAATTTGGCTACATAATATATTTGCTGCTCAAGTCTAAAAAAAAATATATTCGTCAGGGGCAAAGTAGCCAGAGACAGCCAGATGATCAGAATATTTCCGCCAGATAAATCTGAAAAACCCTCAGATTTGCCGGTTTATACCCCAAAAAATCCACAACCTTTTTTATTATTTATTTCTTAACATTTTTAACTTTCTCCATTAAGTAGTAAGAGAAAGATATTGTTTTCGTACAAAATTTCGAACTCGAGATGTTAATCAATTCCGACATTAAGATGATAGAGGAACTCAAAAAAGTGGGTTTTTTCGAAAACAGCTCTAACGGTTTCAACCAAAATTGATATTAAAGCTTAAGTTGATGGGGTTACCATGACTACTTACCCAGTTTTCGGATCAAAAATCTAATAACGGTACATTTGGAATTTGGACATATCTCGAAAACGGTTCATCCGAACTTAACAAAACTAAATTTCTAAGGTAATATGGTAATTTCTAACTTAAAAGCAAACTTGTCTATGTATCGTGCAATGGATTTTTGAAAAAAAAAAAAACATTTTTTAAGAATTTGGTTTACCCGAAAACGGCACAAACGATTTTGCATATGCGCCATATGAACCAAAATGCATACTTAAAGTAAAATTGACGCTTTCAAAATTATTGCGTCCATAATTTACAATCCGAATCACGGAAAACGCTTATTTTAAAAACTACTCATACCTCGAAAACCCCATTTCCGACTTTTAAAACCAAGTAAAGCTTCCGTGTCAAATATTATCTAATACTCAGTTTTCAGTTTTCTAAACATTGCAATATTTGTTACTGCTTTGTATGCCAAATTTTACAAAAACCGCTCTAAAGATTTTCATCAAAATGCACACTGAATATTAAATAAGTATTCTGAATAAGATTCCATACTTAGTTTTTCTTAAAAAATCAAATAAATCCTTTTTTTAATTATATTTCTCAAAAATGATTACCCAAATCCCGATCTGTCTTCGTATATTTTTGTAAAACTCAACACCGTACTGCCAATAAAAATGCAATTACAACTTATTTTTAGCAAATATATTCCACTTCTTTTTTTCAACCATAATGTGCACCTCAAAATAGTTCCAACCACTTGCAGCCTTACAGCAACAGAAACATCAACCTCATTTGCACCCAACACACATCCATCGGCATATTCGGCTTATAACTGCTAATGCAAATTCAAAATCAAATCTCTGAAATATTACATAATATAACCCTACTTCCATCATAGACACCCAAAATAAGCGTCACTAATCTATTCCAGTCAAAAATAATAGCATGCCGCAACAGATCAAAAAACAGAAACACCTACAACGCTTGTCCTCGTACTCAAAAGTCTTGTAAAGTGTAAGATCATATAATTCGTACAGTAGGCATTTACAACTCTCTTACCAGAGTTTTCGACAGTGCCTGTTCCTGAGAGCTTCAATTTATAAAAACTCACAATGTTATATTTAACATTAGGTGTTTCAAGAACCGTTTCTTTTATCTACCATCAGTTCTCAGATTTTCACCTACCTACGTAAAGAAAAAGAAAACAACCAACCAAAATTTTGATGAACGAGAAAGTTTCGTTCCCCCCTAAACAATTTCCCCACAGATTTTCCACCATTGCCAAAAAAACAACCCTAAATCTTGGGAGGGGGAACTCCCAAACATAACGACGCAACTTTAAGAAAAATTACTGTCCTTTTTGTACTAGATAAAACGTTGCTTTCATTAAATTATTAGGCACCTGTCCATGACAAGTTCATGTTGTAGAAAAAGAAAAGAAATTCAAAACATTTCATTTGTTAATATTTTTAAGATATCACTTGAATAAAAACCATTTGCGGAATTCACTGAACAGCCATTCTTAAGCACCTACACAACATAAAATTAAATAATAACATTCGACAGTCCAATGCCGGTTGATTATTAGGCGAGGAAAAAACGAACCCGCCTTTAAATGCCAAAGAAAACCTGAAACTGGACGGTGGTTTACCATACGCGCCCCGCACACCGTTTGTCCACAGGAATATAATAAATAAGGACAAGGTAATTAAAATTAAAATTAAAATTAAAATCCAACAGATTTCATAGGGGAGAATGTAATTTCATGCAAAAATAGGAATAAGTTTCCTGCTCTTTCGATTATGTCCTCGCCCTCTGGGATCCAAGTCCCCAAACAGAGGATAATTTTTGCCACTTGACAAAATGTTTCAAGTCTTATAGTAGGTAAAATTAAGGATCCCAAGAAGAAGTCCAATTAATGTTTTCTCCTTTCTTAAATTAAAATATATACATATCTATGTTTTCTTGTAGCCCCCAACTACAGGATATCAAAGAACAACATCAATCAACAGAGCAATCTTTAAAACAAACAAAATAAGCGATGTTAGCCCCTGTTTAAGAAAACATTGTTCCAGAAGAATAAACAGAGAAAAAACAATTTGCGACAGACCAACCCCAACCCCAACCCCATTCGCGAATCATTGTTCCTTGCTACCCTACCAGCAGTAACTTTTTAAAATTATTATGACACATCCAATCCGCATAATACAGCCGCTTAGGAAAATATTTATGAAGACAAGATGATATTTATTTTCGATTTTCCAAAGACCGTTACACTTCTCTTCCTCGAAAGAAAAAAGAGGACAATCCACTACTACAATTGTTTATAAATCATTTTTCCCTTCAGGTGGTTTCCCCAAACGACCATTTTCTCAGCGCAATTCGAAATGCCGTGCTGAGAAAAACACAGCAATTTGTCAAGAGCACGACTCGAATGAAAGCCCACCCGTTATCCTTCATTGTGCACAAAGTGGTTAGTCGAACGTGTCCCATTCCGCTGCCACAGTGGGATGGAATCAATTTAGATAATTATCTCTTTATCTACTGAGTTACGAGTATGTATAGTGTATACTTTTTTTCTACGGTGTAGCTAATGAATGGACATCAGTCACAACAAAAGTATATTTAAGGATTTCATGCATTGACTGTGTGCAGGTCATCACGATCCACACGAGTAGTCAGAGGTGAGTTAACAAAAAAATAGTATTATTATTATAGAGCTGTGGACGAGGATGTACCCACCTCCTGCGGTGTACTATAACACAAGTGGGTGTTGCTCTTTTGTTAGTTGGTGCATTACATAAGCTGATCAACCCCTACGGTTGGGTGGGTGCAATAGTTTCATTTACAAATTAGGGTCTTATTTTAAACTCTTTACAGGATTCTGGAATTTATGTTTAATGTCAATCAATCACTGGCGCATTAAGGATTTGAAACAACAAATCAGGGAAATGTTGATGTTTCTCAAGTACCCGACTCAAATTGGTTGTAAGCAAAATAAATAGCTCTCCGCAACTGGTTCGTCAGCCTACTGCAGGGCTAGCTTTTTAAAACCATTCGTTCTGTGTGACTTTTTATTTTTGGAACGAAGGGAAGGGAGTTCTTACGCCGCTGAAATGAGTAGCTCTTGCATTACAGTATTGCTCCCGGATGCTTAACAGGCGTTTGCAAGAGGTAGCTCAGTGTAAAACAGGTTTAAGAAGTAAAAAAAATAAGAGACAAATTTTTTTTTGAGGAATATACAAGCACTTATTTAAACAATTAACAGACTTTTAGAGAACAATGCGCATTGTTGTCTTACGTCTGAAGTTCAAAAGTTTGTTTATTTTTATATGGATTTGACCACACTTCGCATTGACGGCACTCACCAGTTCCATATGAACTTCCCAGAAAACTATAGTGCTCGACCTGGAGCAAGATTTTATTTATTTCATCACAATCGGTCGAATATACGAACTTAAAACTGACTGAGTCTTTCGGTGCTATATATGAAATAACTAACAGCGGGCGAATGTTCACCTCAAGAGTCATTTCGAAAGTGGCGACGTAGTTCTTCATTTTTTTATAGATTACTACAGAAGCGTTCCCTAACTTTTTCGTAAGTGTCTCTCTCTGAGAGAGAATTTATCCCCACCTCTACCATTTTGACAGTCTTTCCATTATTTACTACAAAATTGAAGGAACAAAACTATTGTTTTGGGAGGAGGCTATAGATATTTTGTCGAACCGATTACGGCTTATTTTACAATCAATTTTAATGTATAATAGAATTTCCGTTACTATTCTGTTATAATATTTCGTAAAGCCTAGTACGCAGAGACGTCTCCCAAAAGGCAGCGGACAATTTCATCAACTGCTACACAAGTTCCAGTAAAAGTCCCGGACAATAAATGTGTGCGAAAATAGCGTGGAATTGTACCAAGCAATCTACTACAATTTACAATTACCTACCCACTTTTCGCATTCATTTCGCAGCAGCAGCAAAATAAAAAGGAGAGCGAACTTTTTCGTTTCGTTGTGTCACTTTTGTGTGGGATTCTCGCTTCCGAAACAGTTGCATACTAGGCGTAAACAACAACAAAATGTACGGTTGTCAGCACCTCCTTTGTATTCAGCAATTGGTAAGTGGTAATCGCTTGGACAGTGCATTATCTCTTTCTGACAGGTGAAACCTCTGGTTGAATTCACTTGTCAGACATCAATTATTCAAATAAACCACTTAAATTAATCTGATGATGGTTAAAGTAGTGAAGTGCGAATTGTTTTTAATGACAATCAAAGCGAATGTTAGTGAAGTTGTCGTTCTCTCAATTTTGATAATGTAAGCGCTATTAAATTGAACGCTAACGTGTTCATGGAATCAGCGATTCTGTTTCTAAAATAATTGGATGAAGGCACGATTTTCAGGAGAATTTTTTGTTAAAATTCTGCATGTCAGGGCATTTCTTGTTCTAACATTTTACACAGTTCATCCTGAATGGACGTGTTGCCAACAGTATTAATATGTACGCAATTTCCATAACAACCTTAAGCATTTCTTTGTGGCTTGCAAGTTATTTACAGTTTTTTGCTTTGGTGAGTATGTACATAAATATCATTTTGTAACGATGACATTAGTTTAGATCAACCCTTGGTGACGATGTTCAGCAAGACAAATATGTTTTTAATGTCAAACTTTCTGTTGATTTTGCAGCGTTTATCTGTGGCTTCGGTATAAGGCCGTTTCCAATGCAAAGATCAAAAGCAAAACGCTGGTGGATTCAAAATCCCCTCTGCTTACATTCACCCATCAGTTTGACATATTATTGGCACTAAATGTCAGACGCAGTTTCTCCGCTTGCCGTGGTAGAGACCTAATTCCATTTATGACATATGCTTCCGTTTTGTATAACAACAAGCGAAATTCATTCATCCGCATGGAGGAGATTTCGCTCGATATCCTTCTGTGAATTTCCAATTCAACAGTAACTAACCACTGTCCATTCAAGCTGTGATGTCACGCCGCTGAGTGCACCGTCTATATACAAGTGTGCACATGTGGTTGCAGCAACATGTCATGTTGACACGACACGACCCATTCATTTCTCTCTCAACCGTATTTTCCACTATCCAACGACAGTTCACATTCAATAATGCAAATTAAAATCCACATCCACACAACCATAGGCGCTGCTCTAACCACTTGACAAATGGCCAAATGGCATCTAGGAACTCACCAAAAACTGGGTCATGCTTGCGTGTCATTCATCACAATTGCAGCGTAACGTTGTAAACCTTGAAATTGAAATTAATTGCGATTAGGTCTGGCCCATCGTTCTGGGATTAGATTGCAAACGGCCCGGAATGATCACAAATGACTTTCGGTAACAACTATACCAAATTAATTATTAAATATAAATTTTTCGCCTGAAAGCCATTCCAATAACTGACTTCTGGTATTCCAATCCCAACGTACGTGTCAGGAATTTGTTGGCTCATGATAGCGAAGTTTCACTTTTTGGCTTCCTAATGTCGTCATCGCCGCCTCAGGATATGGAATGAAGAGAATTTCAATTAACCTAAGGAGAGAATAAAACAAATTTTATCCGATTTTTGTCGCCTTAAAATTGAATTTCCGAAAACAGGATCTCACTGTTGGCTATGGAAAGTTGGAATGATGCCAAGAATATTAATTTGTACGGAAAAATTGAAATATGTTCTTGCGACAAAGACAATTTCAATAAATTATCACGTGTTTGGGGATAAATCAAGAGAGTGAAGTGACAAACAGCAAGTAGAATAGAGGCTGGTGGGTGGTTGAAGAGAATGGTGCGCAGAATCGAGGAGGGTTTATAGTTCGTTAGCGGGCTTTTGTTTTTATATAATTTTTGTTTGTCCCCATTCTTATCGTCAGGTATAAGCGACTATCATTCTTTGGTATGGTATATAATAATAATGGTATTGAAAACAATGCTCTCTCCTTCGCTGAGTAAAAAGTATATGAATTGAAATTCCTCACATAATGCACAACATTTTTGAAGCACATTACGTAAGAGGCAGCCACAGGCAGTGCTTAGGATAGAAGTTTAAAGTTTATGTAAAAAATGAACTAATTTAATGACAGCTGGTTATTTGATTGCATTGCAAATAGTAATTTCGAAATGTAGGTATTCCTGTTGCACTGTGGAAGTGGCATTCAGAATACACTCATTTTTGAGAGTCTTTCTGATACTCTACTCGGTAGGAGTCTAATGTATAGCTTTCTGGTGTGGTGGACTGTTGAACGAGCGTCTGTCTGAGGTCCGACATTCGAGCACTCTAAATGCAAACTTTAATTTTATCACACAAATGAGTTGTTGCAAGAAGCTTGGCATTGGTTTATATTCAGTCAAAACGGTAAAATTTGTCTACTAATAAGGACCAGCCGCATAAAGTAAAAAAAAAGTAAAAAAAAAACTAAATATTCCAGTAAGGTTTGTGTGAATTCCAGGCCCCAATTCCACCACCCACCAGCCTCTATTCTACTTGCTGTTTGTCACTTCTCTCTCTTGATTTATCCCCAAATACGCGAGGTTCAAAACAAAAAAAAAAGACTCAATAATAAGACCAAATTTAGTCTTCGCTTAAATTGAAGATGTTCCCTCTTTCCTTTGACCTATAACTTCAAATGGAATCGGAAATCAATTTCTGATATTAGACGAAACTTCAGAAGTATCCACCTATCGGGTAGACATCCTGAACTGCGATACCCTGTCAACGTATATCTGATGATTCTTTTCTTTTAGCTCAATTGGGGAAAATATTTTCAATTTCCATTTAACGAACTATGTGTGTCTTCCTTTTTCGACCTCTATTTCACTTTTATTAACTCGGTCCTTCAACGCAACACAAATAAAGCGAAATCCAATATCAATCTAAATAGTTACAGACAATCTACCCCCTGGACAGGACACTCAACAAATATAAAACTGAAAAATAATCTCTCATCAATTTTGCAAAACAAAAGTTTCTACCACACGAAATTATCTAGCTTAATGGAATTGGATATTTTCAAGATACCTATCTCACTTTTCAGCTTGACACTGATGTCTGTCGAAGCTAAGGTCTTTATTAAACTCGCAGCACCTTGCTTATCAAATTTCAACAACCTGATATCCCCTTAACAAGGACATCACCAAATTTGATGTTAATTTAGTTTCACACAAATTAGCAAGTCAAACATGGTTGGCAAACAAATTTGAAAATTACACAAAATCAATGTAATCACCGGTTACAGCTGGATTCTGTTTGACAACTCCCTACTTGACACACTCAATAACAATCATATAAAAAAAAGGAAAAAGAACAAAATCTCTCCTCGTTTTGCGAAACCGGGAACAGTGGAATTTCCTCATGAATAATTTTCAACCGCACTTCGAGAGTTCTCTTTATAATTAGACACTGGATGTGAACGACGGAAGTAAGTGGATACCCAAGGCATGGCGTCCTTGGCTGAATTAGAATTACTTCCTTAATTTTATTTTTATCCTCTGACTTTGATATCGATTCACCATCACACCAAGTGTTTGTCCTCTCACATCTCTGGGTTAAACGTCTGCTCCGTTTCGCACCAACCGTTGCATTCGCTTCGCAGTCTTACAAATATACCCAGTCAATATAAACATTTTGCTCAAGGTTGTACAGCGTATACACAGCCTGCAGGATCAGTATTCCGAACTATCGATTGTTTGGTTGCTAGGTTCTATTTATTTATCGTTCTTTCTTTTAACGCTCTTCTATTGGATTCTCTTGTGTGCGTGCAGATGTCATATTACACATTCAGGATAGCCTGATCCTGGAGTTTTATTTCAAATGTTTCCGGTGTAGTTGTTTTCACGGATGATATCGACATAAATCTCCCAATGCCACCCTCCTTATTGGTTCAAGTATAAATATTAAATGAGTACTCCTATAGAGTAACCTTTTAATATTGAATGACCTTAGTTGGATGCGGAGCCGATTGCTGACACATGAGGTTTCAAGGTAAACTTTGGGGTTGCCACTTACCACTTTGTTTTGCTTTTATTTGTTTTTTTTCTTAGTTAAATGGATAACATCCGATCAAACGAAGTAAAGAGGCAAACGAGAAAAGGTGGTAAATTGTGTCCTATATTTTTAGGAAGAGTTCGCTTGAAGTTGTTTAGAAATAATTGATTTTTTAAGTGTGTCTGTTTTTATTCAAATCTGTAAAAGGTTTCCCAAAGCGCAAGTTCAAAGCGTCTTATTCTTATATCACTTGGGGGCGGAATTAGGGGTAGGTGATTGGGTTATCCCTTTTATAAACTGTGTTTTCTGGTTGAAGAACGTCTTTTAAGCCAGCTTATCTATACGTGAGGGGGCTATTCAACGGAATTTAAGTTGGCTGCATCCAAGATTTCTTATAGGTCGAAATTAAATGCATTTTGGTTTTTACAGACGTTTGATTCGCTTATCCGACACACGTCAAACGCATGCACCCAATCTCTATACGGGATCCATTCACACCCTATTTAATGATCCACGATGAGATGGTTGGATCACGCCAACGTATCTGCTTTTTCCGTTTGGGGTAATCATTTACAGGGGTTTCTTTAGTACGAAATATTTATCGTTTCAATCAACTACCTTGAATTGAATTTTGTGAATCCAAGCTTCTGCGCTGCAAATTGAGACTGGAACTGTCAAAATCGTATGCAGAGTCTCCTTATAGTTGTTCGAGATAGGACTATACTCCTTAATTGCCAAAGAAACTGCGATTGGAAAGAGCTATTCTTCGTTTAGGTACGCAGAGCCTCTTACCACCTCAAGGCATGATAATATCTCTTTAAAAGAAGTTTCATGGGAGCAAAATACTATCGATATGTTGTGATGAATTCTGCCCGACAGGGGATACAGTTGCTTTGTCGAGGGGTAGATCTGCTCACCCGATAAACATTTGTTTTCTGTTGTAAATTAGGCTGTCACATGGCAAAGCTGTCATATGGTTTTTCTGCTTATCACACTCCAATAAGAGGTGTTTTTTTGGTATTCAAGGAAAAATTCAATTTTTTGAGATAAATGATCGGATGTTTACTTCATAATAAAGAGGAAGGTATGCCGTTAATAATAAAGAAAAACATCAGCCAAATGGCCACCACGAGCACGCATACAGGACCATATCCTTTTCATGAAATTTTCCATAACCAAATCGCAAAGTGGCTGTCCTATGTCCTCGATAGCCTCACGAATTTTATCTTTGAGGTCTTGAATCGACGCTGGGCTGTTGACGTAGACCTTATCTTTCACGTGGCCCCAAAGTGAGAAGTCGCAAGGTGTTAAATCACAAGATCTCGGTGGCCAATTGTGATCACCTCTTCGAGAGATAACACGGTCCGCAAACTTTTCCCGTAAAAGATCAATGCTTTCGTTGCTTGTGTGGCACGTAACGCCGTCTTGTTGAAAGTAAACGTTGTCCAGATTAATACCATCCAACTCCGACCATAAGAAATCATTAATCATCTCTCGATAGCGCAATCCATTCACAGTAACTGTTGATCCAACCTCATTTTCGAAAAAGTAAGGTCCAATGACCATAAACCGCACTAAACAGTCACACGTTGAGGATGGAGAGGCTTCTCAACAATAACTCTTGGGTTTTCCGAGCCCCAGGTGCGACAATTTTGCTTGTTGACGTAGCCACCGAGGTGGAAATGGGCCTCATCAGTCAAGATGATTTTTCGATGGAATTCCGGATCATTTTCATGCATTTCAAGGACGCAATCAGCAAAGACACGACGTTGTTGATGATCGGCCGGCTTGAGTTCTTTATAAGCCTTAAGACCCAAGTCTTTATGCAAAATACCGTGTAATGACGTTTGTGGAATGCCCAATTCCAAAGAACGACGAGGAATGGACAAACCTGGGTTTTCTTCAACACTTTGGTCTACAGCAGCAATATTCTCAGTTGTTCTTGAGCGACGTGCACGGGTTTTATTCTTCACATCACTAACTTCTCCCAACAGCTCGAATTTTTCCACCAATTTCTGTATTGCGGTCCGACAAGGTGCTTCGCGACGACCAAAAGATGCTTTAATTTTGCGAACTGTGATTTTCACCTTTTTTGTAGTGAATTTTAATAATTTCAATGCGTTGTTCCATTTTTAGTAATCGCGTAGTTTCTACTTGTCAAATGTCAAAGAATAAAAGCTTCCGAAGTGACAGCTACCGAAATAGCGGGTCATTCACAATAACACCACTCAACGGAAAACCCTGTGTAAAGATGTAATGTTTGTTTGTAAGAGTTAATCACCTGAACTACTGAAAAAATTATTTTTGCACTAGGTACGTGAATAAAACACTGCGAAGCAGCTTACGTGATAAGAGCTATACCTATCCAATCCATCCCTCCACTCTATATTACCAATTTCTGTGGTTTCTGTAGTGTATAATTATTTACCTCTTGCGGTTCGCACGCTCAACCAATCTTAACAAATGAAGTGTCAATAAAAAGAGATTTTCTGGGTGCTTATTTTTACATTTCTACTTTTTCAAATATTGAATTGAAATATACTTTCCGTTCATTCTTCATGCATCATGCTTTATGCGCATGCCCGTACAAACCGAAACGACGCCACTAAAGAGAGTCGACGAGAGGGTTACATGATTCTTCTCTTCACACGTATTCAAACTTCACAGTTCACCTTCACTCACAGTTCACAGATAGGAATTTAAAAGAGAATATTATTTTCAAAATTTGCGGGGGGCGTGGGTAGCGGTAGGTGCGCGGCAACTGACGATCTTTCCGATAGGTGGCGCTGTTGTCGATCTCCGAAACCACTCAACCGATTTCAATGAAATTTTGTGGATGGGTATTGTTGGTTACAGTTTTAAAGATAAAATAATTTTAGACCCGATTCGAAGGACATAATTATGCTATTTTTTGTCGTGAAAATAAAAGTTTAATTGAATGAGATTGGGGATAGAACTTTGGGAACCGCACTTTGAAAAAATTTAAGAAACTGGATAGAAAAACGGGAGTGTCACTTCCAATACAAACAAAAATGTTTTCAATTGTTTAATTCTTAAATTCTTTGGATGTTCGGGGCTCACCGCTAAACAATTTGCAATCGAAAATCGGCTCAGTTAGAATTTTGTTGAGCAACCCCAATCCACCGAAACTTTTCAACAGATCGCGTTTGATTTGATTGTGAAGAATTTGAAATCATATGTCATGGAAACGAAATTTGAATTCACCGAATTACATAAAGCAGCATGTGCAATTGTGCATTATGTATGCTCGGAATTACTATTTTCATTACATTAACGAATTTTGGCGGAAGGAAGTTCGGCGGGTCCTCTAGCATCTAATCTAGTCTATAAATAGAAATAGACTTTTGAAAAAAAAAAAAAAAAACCGAAAGCCCACTGCGTTATACATTAAATACTTTCCTTGCCATTCTTCTGTCTACAGTTCTTAAATTAAGGGTGTTTTTCTTAAGTCTCTTTTCTGAATGGCAACACTTTTTTCAGTGGCAATAACTGTTGCACCTGACAGCTCCTTTCTACTCACTTTGCTTTGACTTTTTATCAAGAGTAGGCATTTGCCTTATACCCTTACGATACACTGCCCTAACTGATCAAAAAAATTGTCAAATATTTGATTTTTTGAGTACGCTGTATTCCACCAAGCCGGCCAAATGCCGAAAACTATAATTTAATAAAAAAAGCTTCTCTTTCTAATTAAGTCGAAGGTCATTAGTTTGTGTTTTCTTTTATTTAAGGTTCTAAATAACAGATTGTACACTTATAGCAACACAGTAATTAAACATGGCCACATATTATTACACCCGAGTGTTCAATTCCCACGTTTATCTTCGTCAAACACTCTGAATTATTTATCTAATACCTTAAATTGTTAAATTGCGCGACATGTACATGATACGACAACAATGAAGCAGCACTTTGAATTTTCTTCTCATTCCTTGACTTAAAAAATAAAGACGGACGAGTACCATTAGCTACCTAAGAGAACAAAACATGTTCAACAATAAGTGCGTCCAAAATCCCAAAGATTCAGGCTGTCATAATGCCTTCCCTCCAATAACTCCTGTGCGAATGAAATGTTATGATTAGAGCACAATATCCACCGCAATAACTTTCCCACACCAAAATAAAAAATATCATTGTACGTACGTATGTAATTTTGAGGGGACCAAGGAAACACGCTATCTCCGACTCAACGCTTGTTCCTGTGTGACAAAAGCATTACCCGCCGAAGGACCAAGTCAACCCGCCTTTGTGTGGACAGGGTACGTATGGTGGAACTTTAATAACTCAAAGTATCACATGTCATGCAATGACATTTTCCTGTTCCAGTTCCAGACACAAGCCCAAGTTAACCTGAACAACGAAATACCTTCACAAATCAATTAATATTGCACCCGTTAAGAAATATAACCTCAAACCGACTATACAAGGGAGAACAGAGTGTGTATGGTATTTTGTTAGGACTTTCATTCGTGTGTATTGTTCGCGTGGGAAGCTTTTTAATAATTAAGAAATAATATGATTGAGTGACAGCAGAAAAAAATGTAAACGACATTGATTAAATTGGTGAGTTGGAAAATGTATACATGCATGGACAATGTCGGACCCAAGGCTCTCTAATTGCCAAGCCGTGTGACCGTGATATTTGAAAAAAATTAATAGTTCAGTAAAGCGACGAAGTGATTACTTTTACCTTTGATCTGCCATTTTTATCTATTTTTATTCCAAATATCGGCGGATCTCTACAATGTAACACATATATGCAAACTCCCCTTGACATGCATATCCAAATTGACTTTATTATTTATCTCACTTCCAATTATATTAAATGCAAACAGAAATATTTATGTATGCAAGAGAGAAACGCCTACAAAACGACAAATTTACCTCTTTCCTTTCAGAGCAAAATATGTATTCATCGCACATCTGACAGAGGATGATCTGAAGTACAACATCCACAACAAAAACACCAATTGAAGCAATATTGTCATTGTCGTATTCCTTTGTATGGAATATGCCCATGAACAGAGAGACCAATAATTAGTTTTTAAGTCAACAAGGATCAAATACTACTACTAAAAATGTCACTTACGGTGAAGATAGTCCAGTTCCATTTGCCCAAAAGCAAATCAAACTTAATCGCGCGCGTCGAATTCCGAGGTAAGTCTTTTTTTTTTTTTAATTCCTTTTTATTCTAAGGACGCACTGGCATTCATTGGTTTTCTCCTCGCACGTATAATCGAATTTATAATATGATGGAGATTGGAAAAATAAAAAAAGGACGCATGCTTCCTACGGCTATAATATACACTCAACAATATCTGACTTCAATTATTTTATGTGATTATCTGCTCTCGGTGTGTGCATCCTTAGAATTTTCAATATGAAAATACCACGCACTAAGTGATGGGGGAAGTATTTCTTGGAGATTCTCGCACCTGAAGGCATTTCTGTTCGTTTCCAGTGTTGCCAGTCCACTCCGGTATACAGGGAGTGCAAATTTCAAAATGAATTAATGTCCAGTACTAGGATATATCTCCTCCAAAGCTAAAAGTGTCATCCCTCTTTAAATGTATTTAAATCGTGGTAAGGTGACACTGTTCCACAACAAACGTCAATGATTTTCCACTGTCTACCTTGTTTGGTGGGTTGGTTGTTGTTGTGTGAATGTGATAAGAAAAACAAAAACGGGACGCCAACCAAAAAATGTGATAAGAATAATAGAAAAGCACACCCACCAAATGGAATGTTCTCATATTTGTGCCAGGCAGGAAATTGTTGTTTTATTGAGATATACAGGACGGAAGAATAATTATGCCGATGGGCTAGCGAAATCTGAATAGGTAATCACGGAATTTTTGGGTCTTGATTTAAGGGATCATGTTCAAACAAAGTTATGTCCGGAAATAATCTAATTGACTTGTGGTTAAATTGTGGACTAGCGCTCGACAAAAGGACGATAATTCAATTCATTAGCTGTAACATGAGAAATATGTTTGCCTTATTTTTGTAAAAAAAATTGTAATGAGTTTGCTAAGAGCTTGATCTGAAATTGTGGACACATTTAGTGCACACATTATTTTAGTGCTTCGTTCACAATCTATGCCTTACGAATGAAATACTAGTACAATTTAGTTGAAACCATTCCTTAAAGGAACCAACAAATAAAACGTGAGCTCCTGTTGTTTGCTTCGACTTGATCTGGGAATGATAAAATACATATAGTGTTTGGCTTAGTTATCGGACAACATTCTGATTCTATTGACTTTAATTTTTGAGGAGGAATTGTTCGTATAGTGAGAGAGTAGTGTTAGTTTATAACCTGTTAGTGTGTTCTGTTATAGAAAATACTTCACCTAAATCAATGAGTTCATTGTTCTGAATTAGCAAAGGTTTCTTTATTCCAAAATAGAACAAATATTGCGTTTGTTTATTTCGCCTGAATTGCGAAGACTGCATACAGGTTTGGATTTGTCCCAAATGGCAAAAAAATGCGGTCAGTGGAAAACCACATAGTTTGGCTAAATATAGCTACTACTAGCCATCTTAAAGGCTATTATCAAATCAAGTTTCATTTATTTCCTAAGCAGAACGAAAAAAGTACTATGCAATTTAAGTAGGTAAGATAAGTCTTAATACAGAACTGAAATAAAATGTACAGCTGGGTCGTTCGAAACTTCCTCATTTATTACAAGTTTGTCTGGCAACGTCATCATGTCATTAGAATAATCGTTTTAAGTTTTGTCACCTTAAAATGATACCTTCTAAAATATATTTAACTCAAAATGACGTTCCAAGATCTAGTTCGTATAATTATACGAATGAATTCATAAGAGAAATTTCTCCTCCAATTTGAGTACCCGAAGAAAAATCAAATGTCTGACTTGACTTGATGACCGGCCCGTAAAAATCCCGAAATGGGTTATCAAAATAACTTAAAAAGAAAACAGCCCATTAAAGTACTGAAAAACAATTTAAAAATAATAAAACACAATCCAGGAAATGCACAGAAAATAGGCCCAAAAATTCCCCAACAAAGCGGCTCAATATGGCTCCAAAAAAAAACACACAAAAAACGTTTTAAAATGTCCCACAAATAGCTTCAAAAACGACCCTATGATGCTTAGCGAAGCAAAATAAGGGGTAAACAAAAAATGTCCCAGCTCTTTGAAAAATTCAACTTAAAATAATAAGAAAAGCGCAATTCAATCAAAGACGCCCCAAACCTGACTTTAAAACTCCCAAAGAACGTCCATCTGAAAGCTGCGAAATGTGTTATAAAAAATACCATAAAAGGCGACCCAAAAACGTCTCAAAAGAGTTTCAAAAAATTTCATACAAATCGCTCCAAAAAATGCCCCATTAGACACTTAAAAAGGACCCATATCATTTCCCCAAAAAAGAAAACAGGAAAACACATCAGAAAATGCTACAAACAGCTTGAAAATGGACATAAAGAAACCCTTCAAACGTCCCAGAGAAGTACCAAGGAAAATCCCAAAACACGAATTGAGAAACTTTCCGAAAATGGTTACCAAAATTGTCCTGAAAAAGACAGTCAAAAAACTACAATCAAAGCTCCGAAAAAAAAAAACAGTATTCAAAATCTCGACAGTAAATAATCATCCGAAAAGCGCTTTAAAAAACCTCCCTTGCTTCAAAGAACGTTTTCACCAAAGGCTTAGAAAAAAATGTCCAAAAATACTCAGAAAAACCGCCTAAAATGTTATTAAAAGTATATAATAAGTCTGAAAATGTAGAAAAAAAAAACCCCACTGAAATCGCCCGAAAAAGTTTGTAAAAATCGTCCCCTAATTTACTTCAAAAACACCCCATAAAAGCCTTAAAAAAGGTTCAGGAAAACGGATCAAAAAACCCCCCAAAAACATACTAAAATTTGCTTTGAAAACGCCCCAAAAAGCGTTCCAAAAATGCTTGAAAAACTCGCCAAAAAAAGTCCATAAAAAAACTTCAACAAAATTCTTTCAAATCGAATCGAAATATCCAACAATACATTGGTTTTCTATCGCACCCTTGAGCTAAACAGCGACACCTCTACTACTGCTTATAGAACCTTACGGAATGATTACAATGAACTTGTTGACAATGAAACTATACTTGTGCAATATCTTCTCACGAAGCTTTTCAATTTGGATCAGAATTCTCTCCGCTGCTGTCTACTTCTCACGTATTCACTGCTCCCGGGGACAAAACCTTTCGCAATTCAGTAGCTGAAACATAGCAAAACTAATTTCGACTTCATTTCCGTAACCCTGCCAGTCGTCCATGGAAGACCATCTTTCGAAATAAGTGCAAGGACGTTCGTCATTAGTTGTTTATAAATAAATCCGGACAATCACCGGCGTCAACAGTAGTTTCCATTGAAGAACTCTTCTTCTAGAGAAAAGTCAACAGTCTTACAAAGAACAAAAAACAGCTCCCCTCATTAGGGTAGGTACTCTTCGCTTGAGTGACACTAACCATACTCAGGAGTGAATACCTAAAGCACGGATATGCGAAGTTTTTCTCAATTCTCTAACTATCCTTGGACAAAACTTCCACTTCTTGTCCTCTGCATATACATACAATACTGTCTCTGCAGTCAACGTATGCATCCCACCCTCTACCGCAGGCACTCTTCCGACTTGGTATGCAGTTTACCCAATTTTCCGCAACACCTTAAGCTGTCTTAAACCATATTATAAGCAATTCACTTCCGAACATTATCCATTATAGTAAATTAATAAGTTTAATTCCGGATAAGTGTCACTATCCACCGGTGCGTGGTTGGTGCGGTCGGGAAAATCAATAAACTTCATCCCTGCCCAGCCCAGGTAGCATTGCATGCCACTTATGCAGTACTGGTCCCACAACTTTTAATTAATTTTGCTCTCGTTTTCACTTGGCTAGATAATGCTAATGTGGAAAGTTTGCACAGCTCCTTAGTAGACTTGACTTTAAGTAAATAGTTTGTTGCACTTCAATTTTCATTAATAATAATAACTGTTTAGTTTCTGTAGAAACTTTGCTGTGGTACACGAGTTGGAAATGGTACAAAGTTAATAATGAATGCATGTAAACAAGGTCAGAACAGTGGTGCGAAAGGAGGACCACATCGAGTAGGAGGAAGTAAGGAATTAATAATTCCAGTTGAGGGAAATGCATGAAAGTTGTTAAAACTCGCAGTTGGTTTAAGGTGAAATGTTTGTCAATGATATCAAATTGAGGTAACTATTATTAATGGGAGGTTAATAAGTGCAAAGTGAGGAAAATGTGTGACAAATGGAATGGTGATTGGAGGAGGGGAGATAGATAGGAGATTATTTGGGCGTCGCGCGTCGGGTTAATTTCTTCTTATTGGTTAGCTGAAGCCAAGTTCCACAAACATGTTCTTTGTGTCACGTACTTTTGTAAGTTGACAGAAGACATAGAGTGCTTTCTGATGGCCTTGTGAGTGTTTTATTTTTCACTGGTTAAGTGGTTTCTGGTCTTTTTCTTAGAAATCGATTTCAAACAAGAAAAACATACGCACTGAAAGTGATTTTGTGTACGCCTGCAACTCACTCCGATCTTATAGGACCGTCCGAGGAAGTATCTTATGTCACTTGTCATTGGTCTTTGGAAATTTAAGCTGTATAATAAATAATCCCACCACTTAGAGTTGATCGGAGATGGGACATCCAAATTTCTCTTTCCGGGGCAGGTGGAAATCTTTTAAGACACTATGAAAGGGAGAGCTGTCGGCTCGTTCTCATATTAAGGTCAGATTTGTACTTGCTGAGATCAACTCACATTCAGGAGGAAATTTCCTTCTTGCTGCAACTCAGTTTTGAATTTTCCATCAGTTATTTTTTTATGACGAAGCTATAAACGTTTGGCAGACAACTCTCCGCCTGCAGTTCCTGCTAGTGCCTTGAGATGGGGTTAAAAAAGGGCAAACAGTGCTACACCTTCCTTCCTACCTTCCTATTAAATAGTTCCGCAATTTTATCGCGGTTAAAAATTAATATCGAGTCAAGCGGGAGAGTTTAGCTCGTAAGAGTTGTTGCAGTATGTTTGAATTGCGAAAATTTTACGACCGTGCTATTGCCCCAATGTTGCGAGGTCGTGGGAAATTTCCCTTTTTGTGGGGGGTTTCAATCCAAAATTTGATGAATTTTCTAGAACGAAATGTGGGGAATATAAAAGAAATATTAAATGTCAATACTTAACTCTATTATTCCCTTTTAAATGGAATCATAATTGTGCTGAAGTACCCAATTCATCGGTTAACGGCCATGTTAACCGACTTGTTTTTTACTGAAATTGAAGAAATGGGTCTTAGCGACCTCTGGTTCATGCAGGATGAGCCCATGCCACACCTTTGTGGGGACTTTGGGACTTGGACTTTTTTTTTTTGGGGAACCGTGAAGGACCGATAGTATACCTACAATCCGGACACGATTCAAGCACTTAAGGCCAATATCATCCGAGCGATCCGTGAGCTACAGTCCGAAACCATCAACAAGGTCTTGGAAAATTCTAGTGACAGAATGCGCTACTGCGAAGCCAGCCGAGGCAGTCACTTGAACGACGTTGTGTTCCACAAGTAATGGGACTTTGAGGAATTGTTCATTTTATTGCATTTTCAAAAAGAAATTTGTATTCGACCTACCCTGTATATTCCTCGTGCGCAAGTAGCGGGTAACTTGGGTGAACATTTTGCAAGAAGCAGTCAGTTTACTCAGTATTTTGATTGTGGGGAATCTATGGGGAATGCCACAACGAAGGAAGAAAGGGGGATTTGACGTTCTATGATGAGGAATTTCACTTAATGAACCTGGTAACACTGCAATTGACCCTGTCCTAATAATTGATTCCTATGTTGATCAGTTACTTATATTGTATTTGTTACGTCGGTCGTTGTAGTAACCGCTTCGTCGGGAAAACGCAGCCACGGAAGGGTAAATAACAGCTTCAGGAGTGACACTTGGTTGACCATTGAGGGGTCAAAAGGGGTTGTCTCCAAATAGACAGTAAATGCTTACGCTCTATCTCTGTCCCATCTGTTTGAAGATTTTTTGATTTGTTTCTTTTGTCCAATACTCAGTTTTTGTTGCGGTTTGCAAAGGTTCATATCGAAAGGTTATTATCATATTCAGAATGAAGGCACTGCTTACAGTGCTGTTCAAATGAAGGTGATGACCATCGCTTGAATCAGTAAGAATTTTGTAACCAATCAGTCTGTCAATATGGCAGCCAGTATCTGTAACTGCTCACCCTACTGACTTGTTCCATGGAAATTGCGCAAAGTTTTGCACAAATTTAGTCTCTGTGCGAAAAGTGTTTTCCACATCATGACTTTTACTATTCGAAAACCCTTCCTTTCAACTTTTGGATACATTCCCTTAGGTAGATGGATGATGCGACAATATTCTGGAATGTTTCAAAGCTATACTGCGGTGATAATATCGATCCAGTTTTAAGAAACTTTTTTTTTAAATAAAGGGTTTCCCAAAAAGAGGTGTTATTGTGAATGACCCGCTATTTCGGTAGTTGTCACTTTTGAAGCTTTTATTCTTTGACATTTGACAAGCAGAAACTACGCCATTATTAAAAATGGAACGATACACGCTTCAACAACGCAATGAAATTATTAAAATTCACTACAAAAATGGTGAAAATCTTGCAGTCACAGTTCGCAAAACTAAAGCATTTTTTGGTCGTGGTGGAGCACCTTGTCGGACCGCAATACAGAAATTGGTGGAAAAATTCGACCTGTTGGGACAAGTTAGTGATGTGAAGAATAAAACCCGTGCACGTCGCTCAAGAACAACTGAGAATATTGCTGCTGTAGCCCAAAGTGTTGAAGAAAACCCAGGTTTGTCCATACCTCGTCGTTCTTTGGAATTGGGCATTCCACAAACGTCATTACACGGTAATTTGCATAAAGACTTGGGTCTTAAGGCTTATAAAGTTCCGTTAACACAAGAACTCAAGCCGGCCGATCATCAACAACGTCGTGTCTTTCCAGATTGCGTCCTTGAAATGCATGAAAATGATCCGGAATTCCATCGAAAAATCATCTTGACTGATGAGGCCCATTTCCACCTCGGTGGCTACGTCAACAAGCAAAATTGTCGCATTTGGGGCCCGGAAAACGCAAGAGTTATTGTTGAGAAGCCTCTCCATCCTCAACGTGTGACTGTTTGGTGCGGTTTATGGTCCGGCGGGGTCATTGGACCTTACTTTTTCGAAAATGAGGTTGGATCAACAGTTACTGTGAATGGATTGCGCTATCGAGAGATGATTAATCATTTTTTATGGTCGGAGTTGGATGGTATTAATCTGGACAACGTTTACTTTCAACAAGACGGCGCTACGTGCCACACAGGCAACGAAAGCATTGATTTTTTACAGGATAAGTTTCCGGACCGTGTTATCTCTCGAAGAGGTGATCACAAGTGGCCACCGAGATCTTGTGATTTAACACCTTGCGACTTCTCACTTTGGGTCCAGGCCAACAGCCCAGCGTCGATTCAAGACCTCAAAGATAAAATTCGTGAGGCTATCGAGGACATAGGGCAGCCACTTTGCGATTTGGTTATGGAAAATTTCATGAAAAGGATATGGTCCTGTATGCGTGCTCGAGGTGGCCATTTGGCTGATGTTGTTCTTCATTATTAACGGCATACCTTCCTCTTTATCATGAAATAAACATCCGATCATTTATCTCAAAAAATGGCATTTTCCTTGAATGCCAATATTGGAAAACCCTTTATATGAAACGGCTATGAATCAACACTATCAGGCAAATAAAAGATTTACAAGCAAATGACTGCCATGCAGATTTTATTCAAGTAGACCCAGAAAGACTATATATCAATCGGCAGAACACCGACTTAATAGCTCAGCAAATAGCATATATCTCTAAAGTCTGCATCCAAGGGATGTTCGCCTGCAAGCAGCAAATAAATCTGAATGCAAATCCTATATTCAGCGACTGTTGCACAAAACCAACTACATGTAACACAATTGAGTCCTTGAATTGGCCCCTATTCCCAATGACTCACAATCCATTGCAGTGCAAATATGGAAGGCTGCTTTCCCATTATCTCTCTGAGGTTTATTCTCAGTGGGTATGCCGCACAGATTCATCGTCATTCACTGTCTGCTCCTACTCCGGCATCCACCCTCTCACATTTTACCGTGTGATGGGAGTAAAATCAATTTACTCGCCAACATAAAGTCCTTTTTACACAATAACCAGAAGGAAAACACATTTTCTGTGAAACATCTTTTATGGATTACAGGACATCCTGATGATATATGAAGACTTCGGGGTGCTTAGAGAAGGTTCCGCTCGGACTTGGAAAACAAATTAAATTGAAATATCCTTCAGACGTTGATGTTCTTTTCACATGGTCTTGCCATGGTCGCGCCCCATCTACACCACCTGTCCGTGTCCCTCTACATATGTTCAATTCAATTTGGTTAGTCATTCATGTGCCTGCCTTTTGTAAATCGTGTAAGGGACTTTTTGTACAAAGTTTGGAGATTTTTTTTGTCAGGGAAGTTTGATTTGACGCTAAGGTCATTAGGTGGTCATTTCCGAGATTGTCAATATTTGCCGAGACAATTTGGAAAATGATAAAAAGAGAAATTGAAATGGGCAACAAGCTTTGATGCCAGCTGCGGATGTGTATTTTGTAGTCGTATGACAGCCAAATAAATGTCATTGCAGATAGAACTTATTTTAGATGATGCCGATAAGTGGTTTGAAAATAAAATAATAATATCCGTTTGCTTGCAGGTGTCGCTCACATTACATCCGAGCTACGTTCCAATTCAACAAGCATTGATGTCAATCAGGTAAGTTTGGGCTTTGGAAATATTTCCAAAATGATTTGTGTCCTTCTTCGAAATGAAGAGTGGTAGGTCTGTACAGTTTTTTTCCAGCCATAATACGAGTAGGAATTGCTTACATACTGTGCCAGCAAATTTGTGTTTTTGGCAACAACAAAAAGAGGGACGTTTGTTGGAAGTGCGTGCCGAAAATCCTACGTTACTTTGCTTCGCTGAGATCGAAGCTAAAAAAAAGAGGCCTATTGTACGCCTGTCGGTGTTGTTCAACATCTGCATCATTAGGATTGCAGGATATTAAAGTTCTTTGATTATTTAAAGTCCATATGAACGAAAGTATCAAAAGCCTTTTCCAAAAATGTGTCTTTGGCACTTCAATACATAGCTACCACGATTCATGCAAACATTCAGATATTACTGTGACAGTATTTAGAAAGATCTAATTTAAACCTTGCCATTGGTGCAGTTCAACGTAGAGTCTACGGTTGATGCAGGTAGGTTATTCAAATCGGCAGCCCTTTATCTTGTCTAAGGCCTTTTCTGGGCAGTAGTTGCATTTAAGGAGCCAAGAGGTTCCTTCAGTGGCTTTATTTTCCATATCAATTTTGCAATTGTGAGCTTCCGTAAATTTAAAGTCGAGTTATTAGTACGGCGCATTGTCAAAAAGTGGCTTTATCGGTCGAGGTGTGAAAATCGCGAGTCCTTTTTAACCGCACCGATAACGACGATGGATCTGATGAGTTCAGAGATTTTTGCTGTGCATGGCACCTATTTATGAGAATCACAATTCTCGCCCACTGTTTAAAATCTCAACGAACAGAACGCCATCAGTTCCTATGCTATGTAAGTATAGGTTAGGTTAGGTAAGGTGGCCGCGGCTGGCAATACCCTAAACCAACGCGTTAGTGTGTCACCGGTCTGACAGCTCAAAAAGGAAGTTTAATCCCAATCATCTTTTCAATTCAATTCAACTCATTATTATATAATTTTTTAAAGTACAGAGTGTAAAAATTTAAAGGATAATTAATATTCAAGTGAATTTGAAATGTAAATAATAAAAGAACTTGAATTAAATAAATAACCTAAAGAAAATGTTTGTCTTAACCTAACTCTACCCAGGCTAAAATATTTCCGTTACACGGACACAAACGTCACTATTTACGAAGACACACTTATGCGTAGTATGCAAATGATCCGAAACGAAATTTTCCGGTGGTCTCCAAGTGGACAGCGAAACGTCTGCGAAAAGGCAGCGGAAAATAATTTGCGGAAAGTTCCATCAGCTGCTGCACAAAAAGTAGTGTTGCCATCACCGGCTATTTATCTCCGTTATAGATACCTACTCGAACTTTTCGCTGGATCCTTAAAATTGTCATTTGGGAATTATCCTAATTTGGACTATTTACTTAAAAGTTTTGTGATTCTCAGGCTCCTGAGGTGTTTAAAAAAATGTGCACTTCAATTGCGAACGCTCTTTTCGTATAAGGCCCCAGCTACACAAAGGCACAGGTAAGACGAAACCGTAAACACTTTCATTTGCTTTTTTTGACCACTTAAACTTGATAGTTGAACTCTATCTTGGTCTTCAAATGTCGCTAGTAAATTGTAAAGTTAGTTTATCAAAATAAATTAGCAAATTGTCCTTAAATTTTCTAAACTTTACCCTACGAAAAACTTCCACAGAAAATAAAACAAATCATTCCACTGAAGTATTTAATTTCTTTACCGTTCCATCTGTCAAGAGTTTTTTCAGATGGTAGTTGATTTGTTTTAAATTATTTTCGTAGGGAAATTTTTTTCTGACAGAATTTTTGCCAGGACCCCCTAATTTTAATTTTAAATTGTCGTCTTTCAAAGGAATTTAATCAGAATAAGTGTGCCAATGAATTATTCATTATATATATTTTATTATATCATTTTTGATCTTCACATTTGAGTTTTGGTATTTTTGGCGCCAACATTTTCCAATTTTGTTCCAAACCTCCTAAAAAAGCTGGCAACACTGCAGTACAAATGTCACATTTTCGCAAGCAAATAATTTGTTCGATATAGCACTGAACTCGCCCTGGTACTGAAAACCAGTGTTTGACATGACTTCTAGGGCGCCCTAGTTGTGCCCTGAACTGACCCCAGTTAATTTGTCGGGGCAAGAATTCAGTGCTGAGTTGCGCTGTCATTTCGCTTCCTGTCATTCACTTGTATGTCGTGATAAAGGTAAATACAAATTAATTTGGTATTCAAAAGAATTGAATTCACTCATTTGTAACAATAAACAAAAAATTGTTTTATGTCTCCACACTTCTTTCACCAAAAGATAAATATTTTTCAATGTCAAATACTGTCAGGCTTCAGTGCAACATATTTTGCGTTCGATATATTTTTTTAATTTAGTCCTTAGTATAGAATTAAATACACAAACAGGACCATTCACATGAGAGCGAATTGCGAACTGCGAACAGGCGAATATTAGTAGTTTCTGACATTTCATTCACATGAAAACTTTTTTTAGTCACAGGAACCCGCGAACCAGTTTCATAGTTAAAGGTTAAGTTCGTACAAATTTTTCATTCGCGGGCTTGTGGATTGTGAATAAAGTGTGACAGTTCGCGGCAAGAATTTTCATTCCCGGGGAAATTGCTGCAATTGTTGATTTCGCTATTTCAATCGATTAAGATTTTTTAGATTAGATCAATTGAATTTAATGCTTTTGTGGTAAAACAAGTAGCAATTTTCAATTCATAAATACAGTTAAATTGATATGTTCGCAACTCGCCTATTCGCAGTTCGCGCTCATATGAATGGTCCTTAAATGCTGGTGTGGCGATGCAGCTCTAAACGTTCTCATCGAACAGAGCCACAACACCACAACCATCCACTTCGTTAGCAACAAAGATAATGGAATACATTCATTCATCTCTGGTTAGCAACACAACTGTCAACCATCGCTTACCAGCTGTCACATTGACCTCTTTCCGGTCTCTTTTCTCTTTGACAGCGACGGCGAACAGAAGTTTCTTAATGCATGTATATGAATTCATCAAAATAGAACAATCTAGTCTTAATATTCTATTCTTTTGTTACATTGAATTTCATCTTTAATCACACTGGGTGAATGATTTTGAATAGTTGCAGACATATTTTGAGACATTCCTGTTTGAAAACCGTGAGTTCAAAATGTGGGTATCACGTTTTGTGCAAGTGGAAGCTATGTTTGGGCAAAAATATCAGTGTGGAAATATTGCAAGATTTTTAATAACTATAACAAAACTGCCCCTCAGCGTAATTGGAATTATATTTCCATATAAGACGTTGGATATTTTAAAATTCTATATACCTACACAATTTTCTAACCTTTAATTCAAATTTCTGCATTTCTGCCCATAAAACCTTGCGTTGGACAGGTTCGCCTGACTTCTGTAACTCTTCTGTAATATTTTAGTTAATGAATTGCAAACATTTCCCTTTGGATCTCCTTGGATGTGTAATTTGCCAATTATGAGAAATTCCAAGCGGGAAGGTATTTCGGTATCAGAAAGCAGCCCTGCCAAACCAATTCCTTGACTATACTTCTTGTTCTATCAAAGTGCTCGTCCACTCGAGTTTTCTTATTGCCAAATGCGAAAATAAGTTTTGTTTACTTTTCGCTTTCATTTGGCAGCAGTCAAAATCAGTAATTTTACTGTCCCAAGTCGAACACAATCGACTGTGGGTGAAAGTGAGAGAAAATCTCAAGTCGATGATGAAATTCCATTCGCACCTGTCACGATTTTATTTCAAAGTCCAAACAATTAGCCGCCCTTCGCATAAAGATGAGTGTTTATCTTCTGTAAATCTCCCAAACATCACCTCCTCTTGTAACGAGAGGACACAGAATTAAATCCGCTTTTTTGTTTACTATTCTTTAGTAATTTCCGCACCACTTTATCCTTATAACAATTGAACGCACACAGTAGACTCGCTTAAAAAAAAGCTTTCCTATTAAAGAAAATTCAAGTACATCTTAAGCAAACAGAAGAACAAAAGAAAATATTACGTTTCAAGATGCCCGGCAAAAGATTGAAGACTCTGCAATTCCTTACACGTTGTGGCACTAGTCTCCAACATTTTGCTATCCCATTTGCAATTACAAATAACGGAGGCATTCCAGTTTAGTGGATGTGGCACCACAGGCGAGATCGCTATGGGGTAATAGAATAGTTTTCGAGGGTGAGGTTTTGCACGCTTACTTAACAAAGCAAAAGTACCTAGCAAGAAAGCTGGGGGGAGTATTCGTGAGAAATGCTTTTGTATGTACAAAGGGATTCTCTGAAGGCTTCACTCGAATTTAGGGAAAACAAGGGTTAATCCTTTTTTTTTACCTCTACTCTGGGAATTGTGCAACTCTTAATCAGTTGATGGAAATACATAACAAGCAAGTGCGACTTTTAATTAGTTTCGAAGCGGAGTTAGACTTGGTGTCGCATTTGATTCGAACTACATTGCATCTGTGTAGAAAATGTAGTTAACGATAGGCAACAGATTCCGGAAATATTCTGCAAGTTTAAGGCGCACATATATGGCTTTGAAATATTTTTTTAAGGGGAATTGAATGAAATTTCCCAAAGATATGCAATTAGCTTCGACACCAAAGTTAAACAACTGGAACTCCAAACAAAGTATGTCACGCAAGTAGTGGTGGAATTCTAAAGATTCATGGTAAAGACGAACATTGTTTTTGATGTTTTCCATAATATGACTATCTCTTTCTTCAAGTGCCAGCCAAGAGATGTGAAGTATATAAAAGTTTACTGCAAGCAACAGGGATATACCTATGGGTAATTTTTGTATTTTTAGTTGGCTTAATTTGGCCGCCACCTTTATTAAAGATTAAAGCTTTGGCATAAAGCCAATCTCCGCATGAACCATTCAGCTAACAAAACTGTGAGCAATTACCATAAAAGGATTGAAAGCCGCCTGCGAAATATTTGTAATTCGTAAGCATTTATTCACGTAATAAAATTGGATTTCATATTTGTTACTGATTGACTTAAAAACTCCTCGGCGGATTTCGATGAAACTTCTTTGAAAATATTTCTTTGCATTCCGAGAAAAACTATAGGCTCCTACCTTTTGGGGGCGGTTTTGATCAAAACGTTATTTTTTTTCTCCGAATTCAACGTGCCTTATAGCAATAATCATTTTTAACCTTCACACTTATTTTAATAGGTCACAATATGCAATTTTGTATAAAATATGTCGCCACTGTGAGTTCGAGAAAAGTAGCCTGCGCACAAAAAAGATTATTAGCATCGGTATCGTGGAAAGCCTTTAACTTGCCATTACCGAAAGAATTTTCAATCGAAATAAAAAACAAACATATTTTTTGTAGGCTTTCTGCCTTCTGCGCAGTGGCTTAGTGGTAAGTGAGTTGGACTACTAAGCGAGGGATCCCAGGTTCAAGTCCCGCAAAAACCCAAATTCCAACTTAGGGTTTTTTCCACTGCATCACCTCTCGCGAACGTCTGACAAACATCCGAGAGTATAACTGTCTTTAGAGCTTCTCAATTAGCCGTTTGGAATCGGCATAAAATTGTAGATCCCTTCCATTCGTTCCAAAAATGAAAGTCACACAAAACGAATGGTTGTGAGAAACTAGGTCTTGGGTCCACGGACCTGTTGCGCCATCTATATATATATTTCTGCCTTACCAACAAGTTGATCTGCTAAATATCAAAGCATTTACAGCGATTGTTTTTGATCCTGGTTCTGTTTTATGGAGGGATATGTAGATATGCAGTTATCTGTGTTGGGTCGGAACGATTGTTCTCATCATTGTGAGTCAATGTCACAAAAGTTCTTTTCAAAATTTGAACTGAACTCGACAATATACATTTTAGTTATAAGTGGGGAATTTTTCGTATAGTTTTTTAATCTGTCAGCGATCCGATTTGTATCGCCGAGGTATGTCTGCCGTTTTGTGAGAGCACACAATTGGGATGTAATTTAGCCTGTGACACACATATGGTTTCGAAACCATGGTATCAATACTATAACATCGTCAATAACGTATGCACTGTTCAACGTAGTATAATTTGACAGTTGCCATGCTCGGGCAGACAATAAAACCCGTGACACACACCTAGTACAGACACAGTGTAAGAATACTATAGCGTTTTCTATGAATATGTCAGGTAATTTAAGAAAAACCATACCCCACTTCATGACAGTGGCGCTGTTTTCGCTAGGGAGGTGGCTATATCACGCAAAAAAATCTAGTATCGATACCACGCTCAAACCAGAGAAAATACTGAGACCCCCAACTCGCAATCCTCTTGCCGCTGGTCCCCTACATTTTTTTTTTTTTTCAAATTCGCCATTTTGTTTTCCTGTCAGTGTTATGCCAATTTAGAATCCGTGTGACACGCAAAAACATACAGAAAATATAAAATCACTGCTGCCAACCGTGGGGGGAATGTGATAAAATTCTATTGGTTAGTTATTACCTATATATTTTAGATAGGTGAATAATATAATTTGTTCGGTTAGTAAAACTATCTAGATGGTATGTTTTATATATTTACTAGAAACTTATTAGGACAATCGCGGTTGCGTATTTTCCGCTTATTTTTATTTTCCCCCGACCAATCTTCATTGTTAATTTTTCATAAACATGTTAAGTAAAAGTAGTTCACTTAGTCCTAAAAAATACTATCCACACGTAACGAGTAAATTTAACGGAAAACATTCTATCACACTGCTAGCAACTTTGCCCATAGCGGAAGTGGCTAATATTTTTTGCGAGTGTGTTGGTGAGCCGGAATTTTTGGAGTTACGGGACATTTGTCAACACGAATTTCTATGTAACAATAGGTACCACTGCGCCAAATCGTAGCCACTCCGTAAAAGTATAGCTTGTAGCTGGCAGGTAACAGAAAATCGGCCGAAGTTGGTGCTCTCAGTATGGATTGTCTTTGGGTTTGAATGTCAGAAATGTGTAAATTGTTCCTTAAAAACCTAACATTTGCTAACCTTATAATCGAACCCCACATAATGCAAGTCTCTGTTTACTTTCCAGTCTTTCATATGGCCGCTGGCCCGACCAGCCACCGCTGAAGAGACCCTCACCGTTGAGCTGCGTTCGCAGACAACAAAAATCCTCCTCAAAACCGGACTGGGGTCAACGAGTGCCGGCCGCCAAGGGAGTAGCGGAACAATTAGCAGCAGCAGCAAATGCATCGGACAATATATTATTCTAATGCAAGGTAAGAACTACAAGACTCCTTTTATATCTCTATAGAGCTTATCTTGTTTCCAAAGCAATTCTACGTGGAACATGAAACATGCTCCCCTTAAATTAAAGTCAAAGCTAAAAGCATATCCGCGCAACAAATTATAATGAATGAAGAAAATCGTCAAGCCCCCTTAGCATTATGCCAACTGAAATGAACCCAACTCAAATGAGAAGGAAGAAACTAATTAAGCCAATGGAGAGAAAGTAACAAGTGAACCTTTATTTGGTTCATTTGGCGATTGTGGTCTTTCCCAAAGTTGAAACAAAAGCGCTGCACCTACTACCGCGCGCTCGTCCCACGGCCAAAAGCCACATCCATTAGAGGAAATTAAATATGCCAACAGGTCCTGTGTTGGGAATACGAATATATAATCGTACACGATATACATCCCTTTTGCAAGGCTATGCCGACGATTCCTGTTTTATGTAAGACAGGAGAAAAAACATGATTATATCTCCAGGGTTTACAATAAATTGCTGGAAAAGTCGTGCGAAACACATTCAGCACTCGCTCGAGGACGCATACATATTACATTATTTTCACAGGTGGATGTCTTGTAATGCTTCGAGCATTTTCCGGGAGCACAAAGGTAATGTGGGTCAAGTGCATCAACATTTGATGGAGGGTGAAAATAAGCCAAACTTAATTCACAACATCCTGCCCAAAGAGAAAGTAGAAGGAACTAAAGTTTAAAGATTTGATGTCAGAGCACGTTTTGTGGGACACGATACGATGGTGCTACAGTCTGTTCGACAAATTGCTTACCAAACAGAGAAACGATTTCTTCAAACAGGAGATATGGATTCTTGAATTCACGCCTACCAGCTATGAAATAAATATATGTGTGAAATATAAGAAGTGAAAGTAGAATATTTGGAACGACTGGTCGCGTATAACTCGCTCCTTAATACTTTTGTCATTACTGGCAAGTGCCTAGAGATAATTTCTGTTTCTGTTTGTGAAACTAACGTACATAGTCATAGACGGAGTTTCATTGCAACACTTCCAACCGTTTGGGATGTGGGTAAGACTATACACGGGCTTAATGCTAACAACAAATGTGTTCAGCTAAACGTCACACATATCACGCCAATTGAGCAGCTCAAACAATTAATAGTTCGCGCAACAGGAACAGCGAAAATAAAAATATTCTGAAAAAATACATCCTTCACAAAGTCTGCTTCAATTGAAAAAAGTTTGTGCAAAAACTAGTTTTAATTTAAAGAAGTATTTTACTAGGTCAAGCCCTTTCTTGTCGCACAAACTGTTTTTTTTTTATAATAGTCGTGCAGGGCCATTTAGTTAAATAAGTGTGTGGCAGTAATGTCGGTCAAAAGCAAACAAATAATATCGTTGCGGAAGCATATAATTATACTCGCGGCAAGTGATTACCTCCACCAGCGAACTGGTCAACAACATACACGCATGCACCTAGACGCCCGGCTGAGCATCAAAGTGATGATGGTGTGGTTTGGGTCGTTCGGAATAGAAGGATGCACGGTAATAAAGTTGCGCAATGGCTCCATTCCATTACTGGGTTGTGTCCGGGCGGCAATGCGCGACAATAACCAGGAAGTGTGAAGGGGAACCTTAGGTAAATGACAGTCAGCTTGTGGGGTACGAGGATAGTCGTATAAAAAGGGTTAGCCACTGTCGAGTGTGGATGACTGAAGCGTACATGCAAGCGTCTTTCACTGGGTCGATTATGAAGTTCAGTCTTTAATAAGACAGTAGTGAGGGGGCGGGCGGGTTACTGGATTATTACTGAATTGTTGTGACTTTATGCTGAGGTTATTTTACAGTTGCAAATTGCCACCTACATGTTCTTTTATTATTCATATTTTCTGAGTGGATTCGTTGTTTTGATCAGTAAAAAATGTGCAGCTGTAAAGAAGGGAAGAATATTATTCCTCGGTCCTCGTTCTGTATGATAGTTTTGTGTGTAATGTTGGGTTATGAATAAAACAATTTACTTCTGGTTATTGTATTTCATTTACGTTTACATATCATTTTAGTCGAATTTGTAAAGCAATTATTTGTTTAGCTCTAGGTACCGAAGGAAGCTTTTTAGATGCACTTTACTCCTTTTATCGTGTGAATTAATAGATCTCCAATTATGTTCAAGGAGAACACGATCTCATCGTTTATTTAATTTGTCAGTTGATTTGATCCCGGTTAAAATAAATAAAAAGTCAATAGTTGGCCCAGTAGGTTCCTATTGGGCCCAAAGGCCTATCGTTTTACAGAGTTTTTTTTTTTTTTTGACGGATGGAAGAACGACTCAAAGCAATTATACTTTTCGATATTTAGAAGGCAAATCTTCTGGGAATCGGACATGAGGCTCCTAGTAGCACAGCACACCAAACACTGAATCGTTGCGCTAATCAGTTGACTTGTGAAAATTCAGATGTGGTAAGGTTACTGAACGTAGAATGCATTTCCCGACGTTATGTTGATGGGCAACCTATGATTTTTAGTAGTTCTACCAAAATATTCCTCACTTCTGTTTTTGGTCTTAAGATCATCTGCCATGGTTTTAGAGTCGTGTTTCGAAATTCCCTGTAGCTCAAAAAAAAAAAAAAAATATGCGCCATTCTCCTGCAAAAAGACATGAGAAAATATGATGCTTATAAATAATCAAATTTTATTCAATATTTCTTAAGTGACTTTTTTTTACAAATTTCCAGTCGGTCTCCTAAGTAGGAAAGACTCTAGTCTTGTTACCTATACCTGACCCTTATCCATAAATCAGGTTTCACGGCTCACTCACTCGAAGAGAGATATTATTTAAAGGTAACCAACCAACCTTGGTGGATATTTTGACCTCTTAGGGGCTTTTTAAGACTCTTATACTTGGCCTGTATAATCACTTAAGAATTGAATTGAATTGAATTGAATCTAGCTAGGGCACAGCTGCAATAGTCTCGTAAAATGCGGCAAATACCTACACATACCACATACCTGTTACTTATAGCATCATCAGCTATCTAGCATAAACTAAGTATTAAATAGACCGTCAGCTCTTCAAACTTAAGAGAGTTTGCCTACAAGCTGTTTTCCGTGTTCCTATGTGCGAAAGTATGTGTGCCATGTTAAAGTACATTAGACACGCACGCATACATTTGCACATAGCAACCTGACAGATGACTGACAACTCATTCAAATAATTCAAATAATTGGCCGTTATCGGGACGTGTCTAGAAAACGGTGGGTATGGTGGGGTGAACTTAGTAACAATTTATATTTCATTTAAACGAATATTACAAGGACTTATTTTATTTTACCAAGAAAATCCATACAGTACAGGATGTTCAAATTGTGGTTGTAAACAATGGAAATCGTTGAACTATAAGGATCATCTGCAAAAATAAAATAAAATCAGTATCTACAAGTAATTATTTGGAATTTTACTGATAGCTATATATTTAAGTTTCAGTTCTTTCCCGTACAGTATAAAGAAAATAAATTCATTTCAAAATTCATGAAAAGATTTTAACTCAAAACTGTTACCCACTTAGAAATGTTCATATCTCCGCCCTGAACACCCAACGAACTTTAAATTTTAATATTCCTTATCAATTCTTCCATTTGAATTCGTTGCCTTTTTTCTGTCGACATTCGCAGGCGAAATAATTTTTCGCCAAAAACAACAAACGAAAACGTAAGAATTACTGTAGGTACAAAAATGTATTATTTTATTCCTGCGAATGAATATTTCTCAGTTTATTCCTTTGATTACATTAGTTACTAACCATTTTGTAAAATAAATGTTTTCGTGGTGAAATAAAACAACAAATTTAAACTGTTGGAACGCATCCATCAGCTGATAGAAACTTACCAACTACCCTACTGTCAGTCACTGTGCTTCGCAATGTCTCTTTATTTTTCCCACGAAGCGTGGGCATTTTTCCCTTTTCACCAAACTGAAATTCCCTCGTTTTGTTTATGAAAAAATGTTTCTTCTTAAAGTAAAATTAGTATTATTCGGATAGAAATTCACATTAAATTAACCTTCAGTATAAAAATCGCAGTTTGTTAACATTATAATGATTATTTCTTGGTACTAGAAATTTTTACTTAAAGTTAAATCCCTTTTTTATAGACATTTAGTGTGTTGCAATGTAGTTCGAAGGTTTTCTCTTCAGATTCTTAATATTTCCACAATTTTGATGCTTTATTTTCGTTTTGCACGGAAGGTTTTTCGGACATCAACATTTCTACAAAAAGGTAGAAATACCACGATGTAGGATGACTGCTCAGTGTCATTATTTGATTATACCCCCTCCATTTAGAATTCTTTTTTTTTTTTGTGCTTCACACGTATTCACGCATACGAAATTTAAGACAGAGTTTTCTTTTCAAAATTTGCGAGGGGAATCGGGTAGGTGCACGGGAGCTGGCGGTCTATTTAATACTTAGTTTATGCTATCTAGGGAAGCCCACATCAATCTCAGAAAAAACAATGTTTTAAACTGGGAACAAATTGAAAAGCTGCTCGTTGTCTCCTTTCTTTTTCAGAACAGTTTTAAAAAAAACGAACAAATTTTACACAACCGAACTATTTAGTAACACGTCTGAACCAGTGATGCCATTTGGCACCAGGGGACCCCCTTTTTGAAATTTTTCAGCGGCAACGCTGCATCGAAGTCTTAGGTGTGTCCCAACACTTTCCCACGCATCAGATGGAATTTAAAAAAGTAAGCGGGTGAAGTTTGAATGCAATGAATCCAGTCCATTGTGTACGTGTAGATAAGTAGATAGTGAAAGACTTATATCTTATATCTATGGTGGACCTCATATGTTAAATAAATACAATCACTCTAGATTCCTCCAATTGAAAGTGTGGTCTTTGTTTTTGAGTAGGCATCCAAAATATTTCGAAAATATGTACTGTTTTATATTTTTTTTTTGTATTTTTCTGAAGACTGATACTTTAATGTTCAATAAAAAATAAAAATCGTTGTTTCAGAAACATGTTTTTTTCTGTTATTATTTTCTGAGTTATTTTCAGACACGAAAAGAAGAAAACCTAGAAAACCTATTGCTGTCACCAAGAGCTTATTATATTTAATGTTCATTAAAAAGGACACGCAAGGACTTGTTCGAAATAAACTGTACGAGTATTACAGGTGCAAAAGCAGTTGCGGACTTAGAGAGACAAATATTTAACTTTACTGTAATATAGCCATCTAACTTTTTGTTCAAGTTTTCTTCACATCACTAACTTGTCGAATTTTTCCACCAATTTCTGTACTAAAGAGAGAGTTTTATTTTATATTATACAGATAGGCAGGAAAAAGACATTTATATGATGTCTTCATAGTTCTAGATTTTTTTTTTTCTTAGAATCCATCACTTTATTCATTTCAAATGTATAAAATGGAATGACATCAATAACTCCGCTTTTGAAATAAAATATCCTACCCTACATCAGTTGTTTGCAATTGCACTCTTATTGACACACTAGCCCTTCCAAACATTTTTAATGATACAGGCAGCCTGCAGCCGATTTTGATATATATTCTACCCAAACTTCAAAACCCAGCTGTAGGTATCTACTTATATTTATAATCGAAACCACAAATAATTAGCATCCACTCTTCATTGCTGTCACCAAGAGCTTATTATATTTAATTTTCAAACAAAACCACGCAAGGACTTGTTCGAAATGAACTGTACGAGTATTACAGGTGCAACAGCAGTTGCGGACTTAGAGACACAAATATTTAACTTTACTGTAATATAGCTATCTAACTCTTTGTTCAAGTTTTCATCCCTTATCGCCGCCGTCATCCTTGCGGAGTCCAGTTATAAATCTTCACAAGATTGAGTTGAGAATATTCCCCATCTCCCCATACGAACAGTAATCGAGTTGAAAGATAGTTTTATGAGAAAAGTTGGACAATTATTTTTTTCAGTCTTATTAGATTTCCATTCCTCGTATTTCCTTCTGATAAAAATTATGAATGACCAGGATAACAAGTGGAATTTGGGCTGTCATACCTTAAGTGAATTTAATTTCATGTGGAACAGAGATTTGTTTGCCTATTTCATGATTATTATTTTATTCTCACTTTTGTTACTTTATTTCATTTTAAAGAAAGAGAATCCTTCAATGAATAATTTTCTACACGACATCCAGTCTGCAGCACGGAGATTCTATAAAAATTATAATATTGTTCACAGAATGTCATTAGCAAGTGCCCAAGGACGACTCCTTCTAGATTTTAAGCTTCCCCACGCATTAAAGCAATACGTTCACTTTCTGTTTGCTTCTTTTAATTTCAGGACTCATTGAAACCGGATATGTTAGTGTAGAAGACCAGCTGGTCGATTTGAGCACAAACAAACCGATTGAGGTAAGTATCTGTGGGTGGTTGTTGGATTGGATGCCAGTACGTTTTGCTCATTTCATTTTGATTGTTTGCTTCTTGATTTGGTTTATGATTGGATTTCAATTTGGTGGGAGTATCAGTACATTAAGCTCGTTGCCGATGAATATGAAAATGTAATTTTCCTCCTTGCAGTTGCGGTGGAGTTCCTCTTTATTATAATATACTTAAGTTCAATTCGTGGGCGAAATTTATGTCAAAGTTAATTCCCCTGTGGGGTTAATTACTTTTAAATTGCACGTTTGTAACCGTGGGTACTTAGAAACTTGTGCATGACAGTTGATACATTTTTATTTAAATAAAGCTGATGAATATGAGGCGCGACTACTCTTATTTATATATCAGTTGACATAACGGAAGTGTTTGTTTTCGCAACCGAAACCGTTGTGTTGTATTTAACATTCTTACTCGTAGAGAAGGACAAAAATCGGATCAATGTGGGTGTGGTATTTGAAAGAAATTTCGATGAAAATCATAAACTTGGGGTAAGCTTGTCACAGGACTCGCATGGGAATATAGTTTCAAACTATTATCCTTCAGGCATCATGTGCCAGGAGCTGAAGGGTGTGATTCTTTTAGTATAAACTTTGAAGTCGTTAGTCTCTTTCAATTTGTTTGTGCTTAAAAAAGTTTGCCATGTCCTTAACATCGGGGGAAGGCTCAAACTTTAACGCTAGAAATTGGTGGCATATAGTTGGAGGAGATTAGGGTTGATGTGCTGGGAGGTTATTTGTTCCAAAATTACAGTGGAATATTTTTTCGACATTTTTGAGAATAGTTTATGTATTTGAAAACACATTTTTGCTATACACTGTCTTGCTTTTTTCTAATTAAGGCTTTAAAATTAATTGAAATAGTTTCGTTATGAACTGTACGCTGAATACGGTTGATAAATGAATTGATCTTCCTAGCAAACTAAAATTAATTTAGAAGTACATTACATCTTTAATACATATTCATTTCCGTTTGTCAAACCAGTTTTTTTCAAACCATTGTCAGCTTGCGATACATACATAAATAGTTTATTTATTTCTTGAAAATCTATCAAAAAATATGTATTGAGCTCATAATTCTCTCTGTCCTATTCGAAAATTAGGCAACAAAACATTATTGCTGAATCACTCAAAAAATAAAATATTGTGGGTAAAGAATTTTGAGATTCTTAAAAAATTCTGAGCTAACAGTTCTTGCCTCAAACTTTATTTTTTGATGACAAGAATTCGTGCTTGAGTTCTCAAAAATCATATACAATCCATAAATTTTTTCTGACATCATTGCCAACAATTTTATTCTTGAATAAAGAATTTTAATATTTGGCTCCATTTTAATTAACGAAAGTTGTTGGAATTAAAGTGTTTTTTTTTTTTTTTTGAGTGACTGACTTGAAACAACGGATTTGTATGGCAAATTTACATACAGAATTTTAGTGTTCATTGAGAGGATTTCGATAATAATAGGGTTGTTTTTATTTTACCCACATGATCTATAAAACATTGATTTCCATGGTTTACAACAAAAATGGAAACAAATTCTTGATTTTCTAAGATAAAATTGATCAAATTAATAACAAAACTCTGCTTCATTGCAGAACGAACCGCAATTTTGTTTCTTTCAGTTGTGTCTAGTTGTTTACTAAAGTTTCGTCCTGTTTTCAATGTCCATGTATAGTCCATTGCATAAAGCCCTCAGAGATAAAAAATGATCGAGCTAAAAGCAGTTACAAAAATATACCCACAACCGACGTAATACATATAAGTAAAGTCCATTCATTTCGAAACCACTCTTGCTTATCCTGAGCTGAAGTTATTTTTTTAATTTCCCAATATTCGAAGTGTAAACCAATCATTTCAGTGGGAAATTTAAATAAGTTTTACCAAGGAAAATCAAAAATAAATACATAATAAGTTTCATTCTTCAGTACTTTGCAGTTTCTTCCGAAATAATTTAAGAACAATTGTTTTGTTTGAAAATGGCTTTTGCTCTATGAATGAAATTTTGTACATTTTCCGTACAAATTTCGCAATTGTGAGCCGTAGATTTAAAGTCGAGACTAAGATTTGTTATTAGTACGGCGCTATGTACCTATATGAAGAAAATTGGATACAGGTGTAATTTGTGTTTTTCCAATGGTCCCAAAAATAATAAAGAAGCGATAAGCTTAGCCTAGGGTTCTTAATAGACATTTCACCAACTATAAAAAGTTAAATAAAGTTGGTATAGGAAGTACAATTTTGTGTAATTTTCCATAAAGGCAGAGCATTTATAAATTGCCTAGTTTTAATCTAATCAAACTTCAGACACCATTTTTGTGAAACTACATACGATAAAGATTTTTTAAGCTAAAGGTGACTTTTTGTAAAGAAAATTGTTATATAGAAATGCAGCACACTTTTCAAACGATTAACTTCAATACTTGCAATAGAAATTCCGGTTCATTAAGACTGCATACCCATTTTCTTACTTGCTTCTAAAAGAGCAACTTCATTTTCGCTATTAAAGTTTCAATCTCGAGGTTTTAATTAGAAATAACACACTCACGATAAAGGAAACGACAAAATGCTTCTGGCGTTTTCAAGAAGATGATTGTATGTCACACACAGCTTGTTTCATTATGAAAATTCAATTTGAGGAATTTTTCCGCCCGAATAATGTCAAAAATTGGTTATACCGACTGGCACCCACGATCCTTAGATTTGGCTTGATTTTTCTTTGGGATATTTGACAAAAAAAAAGGATTTATGTTAATTCAACAAATAAACCAACCTTGATGGTTAAGGGCAACATTCGAAAATAATTTGCGGAAGCGAAACCAGTCGTCTGTGATATTGTTATGAAAACTGCGCTTAAAAGAGTTGCCTGTGCGACACGCCATCAAGATCATACTCCAATTTGGAGAATGGTAAATATACCGCATATGGGATCGAAAATATATAATTCTTAAAACTGGATGTCATCTGAAAGGCTTGTAGAGTAAAAAAACACCCTGAATGCTTACTACGATAGCAATTAAAGTGCGACAGGAGTCGTTCAAATTTTTGTCTATAAATCGAAATAACAATACTATAACTATCTATCTTCAAAAACCCGTTTGCTGATGCAGTTTAGTACAAAATTGGTATAAATGCCAAGTGCTTAATTTTTCTCGGAAAAGGATGCATATTTCTCGATAGTGGATTTAACTTTTTAGCCAAATTAAAAATAAAACACCATGTGTTTCTTGAGCATTGACTTTGACAGTAATAAATGGATTGAATACCATGAAAATGATAGAAAATGGTTATTTGATTAACATTACAAAGACGAATATTTGTTTTATTTAAATATACAACTTAAAGTATTTTAGACTTTTTCGTCAAAAAGCATGTTTTCAAAAAATACCAGGCAGTTACTTTTTTAGCAATTTTAAATAACGCTAATTCATCTATTACCATTTTACCAAAAAACTAAAAATTATAATTACACGAGCTGAGGTCTGATTATGAATTCCATTCCAAATAATATTGACAAGTTTCTCATTTTTCCACGTGTTTGGGATTCAGTAAAGCGATGGGACTGTCAAAAACAATTTTGAAAGAATTTTATTATTACTAAAAAATATTTATAGATATTTTCATGTCATGTTCAAAAAGCTACGTTGGGTTCCAGGTTAAAATTTGAATCATTAACTGAAATAGCTGGAAATAGAACTGGATTAAATGTTAAGTAGCTAGTGTTGGATATAACAAAAATAAGTCCCAAGTCACTTGGAAAAGAATTTCATTTACTATAATATAAAATTAAAAAAAAAAACCTTCGGTTTCAGTCGCTAAACTTGTATGACAATTCATTTTTCAATGTCACATGCCTATAATGGTGTAAATAATAAATTGAATAATTATCACCGGAATTTTAAACCAGCAAAAATTAGCTAATTGATCTATCTTCAATATAAAAATCCATTCAGCAGCTATATCCAATTGCGGTAAATTGATTAAACAACAAATCTGTGGTTTAAAAATAAAACCACAAACAATGCATAATTCACTTAATTAATAATTTACGTGAACTTTTATTTATACAAATGGGATGTATGTAAATTGCGTATTTCATTAACTGCAGAGCAGTCGCTCTCTCGCTACACAGACTTCATTTTGAATTGACTGTGCGGCAATCCACATAGTCCGAATATGTTTTTGCACCTTTAACTACATAAATAACACAAAAAATCTATAACCGCCAGCGTCACCAACCACTTAAATAAAAATAAAAAAAGAAAAATACGCAATTGGTGCAAATGCTTTAAAATAGATAAAACTAAAAATAAACCTACCATTTCGATTCGAATAAAATCTGTAATAACGTACAAGAAAAGTAGGAAAAAAGTCATAATTGCTTTACCCCAGATGGGACTCGAACCCACAATCCCCGGCTTAGGAGGCCGATGCCGTATCCATTGGGCCACTGGGGCAGTTGCCACTCTGTCCAATAAATGTGTACAAACGCATGTGAATAACAGACTTCCTATAAAGTGGAGACACCCCAATGAACTGCGGATGAATTTATATTTAGAAATTCATTCCCGATTCAAATGGGCGTTAGAATGTGCGCCAGCCAAGTGAATTGGTGATTGTGAAATGAATACAAAGCAAAGTGTAAACAACTGGTTCGTTTGTTTGTCGAGTGGTTTTGCCTGTCAACTTGAGATTTGCCCCACACATGTGTTAAGTGTTTAGACAGAATTGCCACTGAAAGGTGTTTGATTTGTTAGAGTTTTTTTTAATTGTTCGTGGGAGCTGAAGCGCCCCAGTGGCCCAATGGATAAGGCATCGGCCTCCTAAGCCGGGGATTGTGGGTTCGAGTCCCATCTGGGGTAAAGCCTTTGACACTTTTTTTCCCACACCTCTTAATTGGGGAGCAGTTATACTTCATAATATTGCATTTTCATGTTGAATTTCTAGTTGGGGTGGATTTTGTTACCTCTTTGCGCAGATACAAACGCATCAATCGGAGGGTACTATCAAGACTTTTATGACAAGTACTGAATGTAAGGTCTCCTTTTATATGTTGATTGATGACTGGTTGCAGTCTATGTAATAGATAGGGTGAGAAAGGAAAGTGACTCGCACTTAGGGCTAAGTAAATGGAAGAACATGTGAACACTGATGAATATTTAGTGAATGGTGGTTGTCTGCGACAAAATGCGCTCCCTTTGGTAGCCCCAGTGACACTTGTTATTGATGTTTGGCATTCAACAGTAATGGTTTTCACGAAGTCGTCTGAAATCCCGTTAACGGGAACCTTTTTTATGTTTATATACGTACTCTAAGTGAAGGTGAAAGTGAATGGAAAATGTGGACGATTCATGAATTGGAAAAGAGTTTATACGCTAGTGGGCCCACCCATTTCGCTCATATTCAGTCTTGCCCAATTAAAAAAAGCAATAGATCCCTACCAAAAGTTATGTATGGCCTTACCCAATGCCTGGAAAATTACAAAGCCTTTAAATAAACGCACAAGGAGACCGAATTCCGGCAGCAAATCGTTCAACGACTAGAGCTTTGCTACAAAGCGTATAAAAGAGTTTAACTATTCTATAAGCTTTAGGAATGCAATCTACTTTCTGTATTCACCCACCTTACGCACTTATATCCAGATTTGTGTTTGAGTTGAGTGTCCACCTCAAGTTAATGTCATAATTTGATAGTCGAAAAGTCGAACCTTCTTAGTTCAGGTGGATATAACTTTTATTTGCATTTATCAGAAAGCCAATTGTAGAGACGACAACGGAACGTACACAAAATAACTTTTATTCTTTCTGTACGTCTGTCTTACTTTCTAATCGAATTCTTTTACTCAAATGACGACATTCAAGGACCAAATTGCGAGGAGAAAAGGAAAATAAAAAAAAAAAAACATAACGAAATTCCCTAGAGACAGTAACAGGATTTTATTTTTATTTTCCCGAAAATTCTCTTCGATGTTTTTCTTTTTAGCGAAAGAAAATCGCTAGAAGGTAGGACTTTGCATTTCTTCACAGGCAACGTTTGGCAATAAACTCTTGCTTCTTTTTCTGTAATTTTTTTAAAGATTAAATTTAATTTATTCACCAAGTTTAATAGACCCCAAAGAATACATTCCTCGGCTTTGTGGACTGTGGATCCAAAGGTGCTTAATATGCGAGCGCCAATTGAGTAGGCAGAAGTTTTGAAACCAAATTTTAGTGCGTCGGAGAGGTTCTATTACATTATGGGGTTACAAATGGCCGCCAAGTATATCAAATTGAAGTACAGTCTGTTTGAAGTCTGTTTCGACAAAATGCGTGGGATTTAGTTTTTTGGCCGGCAATTCGTTGTATTTATGATTTCAAACAAACAATGAAAATTAATTTTCTCTGCCGCATTCCCCAGCAAACAAAACAATCCATCAACTTTCAGTATAAAAGTTTGCGTTGAAATATTCAAAAGGAACATTCTTCATTCGTTCGAATTCCATTTAGATTTCAAAATTCCGGAGAATATCATTTCAGTCGAAACTTCGCCACTTGTTTACAGATAATTTGCAAACAATTCGCTGGAAATGTACACCACGACTGCCGTCAAATTACTCACCTGTCCATCAAATCCTTTCCTGTTGTAGATTTTCATTTTAAAGAAAATACCATCCCTTTGCAGGAAATGACAACCACCACGCATCATGTAAATATCTTATTTCACAAAGTTGAAATGATCCTTGACAGCCACAAGATATTGCTTCAGGTGAGCAGTTCGGTTGTATCGGAATAATGGTTCCCTTTCCTGTGTCATTATTCCTCTGACCACTGGCTTTGTAAACCAAAGCGTTTGGTAATAAACTAGCGTAGCCAGGAATGAAAAAAAACTCATGCTCCGCAACTCATACACTGGGACTTATTTAATTGTGTACATGTACTGATTTGCCTGGGAACCTGAGTTGAGGAATTTTAAGAAACGGAAGCCCTATACACTTATTGTACCGTTCCTTGTCTCTGAGATAACAAGGCAAAATGGGAATTACCTGTCGATACCATACCGAAGTTTATGAAACATAAATCAGGCAGCATAATATAGGTAGGACTTGTGCACACCCTTGGTTAGTCACATGTGGACTATTACTTCCACGGATGAGGCAATTTATTTTTCTACTATAATATGGCTTGAGACAGTAAAAACACCCACCCTTACATGATTTAAAAGAAAAGAAAGCACAAGATCAGGAGCAGGGGTTATGTCGACGTCGCCATCCAATATCCCCTCTGAAAGTCCGCCATTCACTTGTAGTTAGTTGTAGGCAATGACTCGTTTTGTTGTTTAATGACAATCATTAAGATTCAATGCTCCCAGGACAATCGTGTTTATGGCGGTTTGAGATTTGTATGTTTCCGGAAATCCCGGAGGGTTGGAGGGTTTTCGCAGAAAACATGAATGCAAATAATTATCTTGTGTAGACCGTGAGACTGCTCGCACGAGGCTGTAGCAACTGGTGGTGGTAGGTTTATGTTGCTTGGTATGAAGGTTGTCTGCTGCTTGTCCTGAAGTGACATCCGAAAAGTTGGGGTGAGGCAGGCTGTTCTTCTTTTTTACATTGTGCACTGGCGAGGTCGAGAATTGTGGAGAGTTTTGCTCTCGCGCAAATAATTCTGTATCTCTCAGAATTTGTAATCAAAAAACAGTGGGAGCTGTGAATGGTAGTTAAAGAACGCGAGAGCTACTCGAAGGGCGCCTTTTTTATTTTTCCCTTTTTGGTCAGTCTTTTCCACTACCAAGCAAGGTTTGAAACTATTCGTATGTGTGAAAAGAATCTAAAACGAGCATTTTCTCAGAGCTGAAAAACTTTTCTTTTTAACTATTACGAAGAATTATATTGGCTCCCAATGTCTAAAAAGCTTGCAGGTAATCATCATGCCCTGGTGGCCTTCACCCAGCCTTACAAGATCTAACCGAGTAGCGTCAAATTGTACAATGTCTGGTAGTCAATTCACTGATCCATTTCTTGGCATAATGTTGTTGTTGAATCGAGTCCTTTATAATATTCTTTAGTAGACTGGCAATGAAACCAACGAAAAGACCTGGCCAAAGAGTACACTTTTGTTTATTCAATTAAGAATATCCCGTTTTGCATTTCCATGAGGCAATTTTTAAACAAAAAAGCTCAATTAAAATGAATAAAAAATAACTTTGAATTAGATATACAAAAGAGCTTGAATATGATTATGTCAAAAAATACTGAACATAAAGACCACAGATATTTCGAGCGCTGTTTCAAAGTTATCTATTCCGGAAGATCTAAAAATTCTATGCGCCAATTACGAGACAATTACTCGTTCAGTTAGGTGTTAACGTAAAGATTTTCCAAAGCGAGGAACTTGACTTTTCAATTCAAAAAACTAGCAACACATTTGAGAGTTTAGAAAACAGCTGAAAATATTCGAATTTTTGTATTTAAATATTTGTATCGTAGTATAATAAAAGTGCTGCAAATAAGTCAACTATGCAGCTTATGTCTATAGATTTATTTATTTTAAGTTCAAGTCTTTCTAACAGGGGGGAGAGATAAGAAAGATAATCCTCCTACAAATACCCGTTTCTGTCGCTAACGTAACTTGAAGCTTGAAAGAACATCGTCAGAAATTTCAAAAGAGAAAAATAAGAACGTTCTACTATAATGGCCATAAGCAGTGATGCCAGTTTCTTTGTTTAGCTGAAATTCCTTATTTTCAGGGAAATTTTTGAAAATGTTCCCCATTACATCACCGGTTTTTATCCACTTTTTTCCCCATTTCGATTCATTGAAGTAATGTAAAGATGAATTTTTAATATAATAAATGTTGTTTTCTTTTATTAAGACACATTTTTTTAAAAATGTAATGTGACCTTAAAATATAAATAATTAATTAACTATACTTTGGCTTAAAAGTTAATATACAGGTGAAACAGAAACAAGTCTTTACTCCTTATTAAAAAGCGATAAGTAAATATCAGTAGGTAATAGACTAACTTATAAAAATCTAATATTACAGGTATATACTCAAAATGCATTAGAAAAACAGTTTAGGTAATCCATAAAACACAGTGTCATGTATGGCGAACTTCACAGCTGATATTGAATTTGCAAAAGGCATGCAGTTAGTGAACTGAATGTGAAAATGACACATGTGAGTAAAGGTGGTGCTCAGTTCGAAATGCGTTTAGAGCTTAGTTGCTTAGATTCTATAAACGCGGTGTTGTTTTATGTTCGCGATTTATTTCAAGTACGAGTTTTATTTTTAAATTATGCTAAATAAATAAACAGGCATGTATTTAATGTTTCTCCATTTTAATAGCACCCATTTTCCCATAAGTAACGTGCAACGTAATGACCTCAGATCTTGAGCTTTAGCTAGCCAAAAATGAAAGTGTGTCGACAAGCAACGGCAACATCGATGATCCTTAAAATAATGGCAATGCCAATGTTAATACTAACTCATACACAATAATGACGTTTCTAAATAGATATATAAGTCAGGCCACAGTAACCGACCGTAATGTGTTAAGCCTGAACTACATCGAAACAAAAGTGGGAAAAAGTACAAAAAAGTGAAACTCATCGAAAACACACGCATATTTGTATGACATCTATGAGAAAAGTCTGAACTATTTATGAAAGCTCAGAGGTTTTTCTGTTTACATTTCAAATTTTCAGGAGCAATAATAAAAAAATTTAGCCGAGTGAAGTGAAAACAAAACTTTTCCTTGCGAAACTGACAAGAATTATGTGATGGAAGTACATCCGATTTTTTTCACTTTTTTGTACTTTTTGCCACTTTTGTTTCGATGTAGTTCAGGCTTTACAGTTTACAAATGTTGACAAACACTTCTTATCTAACCGCCAAGAGTCATTCTTGTCTCTCGCAGTTAGCTTACAATACAGAAAGCTACTATTTTTACGTGTGCTTTACATTTTATCGCACGAAACGCTGTATATGGTTCTGGTCTTAGATAAATCACGCCAGAAGTTTCTAAACTCTTTTGCACGTAAAAATCCAGAGGAATGCTGCTCCAAACCACAACCAAAATGGAAAGTCGACTTCCCACCCATTATCTTTACTGTCATATCTCGGGTATATAATATTATAAAATAGTTTTCAAAACTTTAAATGACTTACATCCCAAAAAAAAAATCTTTTCCCATCGGTCTAACATAGACGGACTTATTGCTCGATGGTAGTCTGCAAGTAAATGTGTGATACTAATAATTATATTTAGTGTCCCTGTCCCTGGCCATGCTTGATTTTACGAACTCACAATGGCGAAATTTTCCCTACCTAATTAACCATTGTCAGGCTTATTAAAAATTGAAAATAAAGAAGAATTGGTTGCCAATTTAAAGAACTAATTATACGAAGTGGGATCAAAAACTTTGTAAGATCAGCTTCAACTTCGAAATTCATATCATGGAGAAAATGCAATTATCATTGTTGAGTTAGTTAAAATGTTCAAATTTATTCAGTGGCGTAATTTTCCTGCTTGTTTTTTTTTAATGATTTTGATTTTGATTTCGATAAATATTTTGAGTAAATTATTTCGTGCCTCTACTGTAACCGTAGACTTTCTCCAAAACCACCCAAATTTTCCGCCCCTGAGTACAAAACTCTCCACTAACTCTCTGTCTCTCTGGCATTTCTCTCTTTGCATGCGTACATTCATTTTGCACAGGTGGTTGCTGTATTCGAAGCAAAGTACATATCGCCAGATGATGCCGCTGGGAATTTTGAACCAACGAACCTGGTTCGACCGATACAGGACCAGCACAACATTAGCTGCAGCAGTAAAAGTCTCGACGATGATCAACAGATGCTCCTCGACATTGAACAGAACATAGCCAACTTGGAGCGTAGTCTCAGTCGAGGTGTGTACACAAAGTAGAAACATTTATAGTTATTAAAAATTCAAATAAAGATAGATACTGTTTTTTCGAATTGAAAATATACTTTTGTATCTAACTGGTGTGCAGTGTAGTGTGACAAAAAAAAATAAAAATTGCTTATCATTTCCGTTGTAGAAAACAGTTCGGCCGATACATTCGCGAGTCGTAAGAGGCACTTGTTGCGACGCGTCATGTCTTCCAGTCAAGGCCGCGCTACACACTCGTCGGCATTGTCCAGCGGTCACCATAAGTCCGAGCTAAAGTTCGATAAATTCGGTAAATCTCCGACTCCGCCAAAACGAAATGGAGCCACCACATCGGGTTCAGCGACAGCGCCACCAACTCCGGTGACGAAGGAGAAGAAAATGTCACTGCGAACGGTTCGGAATGCATTACGGTTTGGTAAACATCGCCCTACACCGCAGTCACGGGATAGTAGCACCGAAGATGAAGGCAGGTAAGTCTGTGCATGAGCAGAAATGTCAAGTGTGATGGCTGATGGAATCAAGGTTATGACATTGACCCAGTTCCGTTTAGTATTTTGGTTCTCTGGTGTAGGTTCTCCGCATTGGTGTTAAGGAAGTGAACCAAATTGACTTTTTCGGTGAGCGGCACACTTCGGGATTTGTCCGAAGGAATTTCTGTTGCGACTAAGTGTTGATAGATATTCATGGGCTGGCCTGCATCGGTTGTGCATTTGATGAATTTTTAGTAAAGTGTTCTTTGGGGATAGTTTAATGGGAAAGTGGATCGGCGATTTAATTAGTTCAGTAACGCTAGTCAGCTGGGACTCAATGTAGGGCGCAAAATACACGTCAAGGATACAGACATGAATATTCAATTCGCAAGTGCGCCTATATCCACAGTAATAAATTTAGGTTCTCCGTACGCAACAGAATCCACTGCGGGACACAGATTTTATCCATCTCCCCCTACAAAGGAGAGGGATGAAATTGCTTCGCATGAATTCCAATTAGAATGTCATTGAAGAACAGCGCGATGATCTGCCTTTGGGTCTGCCACTTCCCAGCCGAGGTTAATAATTGTTAAAAAGCACTCTGCAAGGTTGACAAAACTCTTTTCGAGATAAAACAGCACTCGGGGAGGTTATGGCTTATCTGCGTCTTGTCAGATGCCTCCCCTCCTCACATGTGGCATGGCGGAGGGGTAGGTTTAATTTTTAAAGCAATGAGCTCCAACATCCATTTTTTTGAATGAAGTTTGGTTTGCAATTGATTTATGAGATGAGTTCGCATTTCATTTAGAGTAACCTTTGTCTGTATATCTGAAATGAAGATGATTATTAGACTTTTACGAACTATTTAGCTGTTGGCGACACCGCAACGAGGGAGAGGTACATCACAGAGTTGGTTGCCAACATCGAAAGCAAGTAAGAGAACTCGCACTCAAGGGGTACCTGTGTCTACCGTTTATTTGATTTTTGTCTATGTATACAATTGAAGCGTAGTACCTACCTACAGGATGTCCTTGCACAATGTGGCAAGGTTTAAGTTCTATGAAATTCGTTATTTTTGTTTGCCAGCTATTTTTCATTGTGAAATAATTTTTTAGAGGTAGAAAAATGTATTTTTCACAAACATCCTTGTTTTCCCTTTTTTTTCTGGTGTTAATTGAATCTTGAGGCTGCTACCTCAGTCCTTAACTTTCATTTTAAAACAAATATAGTTACATGCTACCCGAAACTGTTGCCTTAATCACCTTCGAGCCAACCAATTTTATGGTTGGTCCTTGTAGCATACATACCTACAGAATACCTGGGAAAGGACTTTGGTATGGGAATGGTTATTACTTTTTTGCTAGTCTATAAAATTTCAATTTGTGTTGCAGTGCGACTAGTTCAAAGCTGTCAGCTGCAGGCACGCAATGACATTCAATAATGGCAATCAAAATGTACTTGGCTCTTACGTTTGACGTACGAACAAAGGTGCATTTTTTTTACTAGTAGGTTTGACAGCGGTTTTGTTTATTTTTCTACGAATTTGCTACAATAATGTGGCTCAAACAGTATCTCCATATAGCATAACTGTTATTTTATAATTTTGTTTGATTTTTAATTTGTTTGTATATTCTGTTTTTGTGGTTTTAATTGCTTTATATAGGTAATGGAAATTATTTTGTTCTTACTGTAGCCTCATTTAAAATCGCTAAAAACTTGTTTGAAAAAAAAAAATTGCACAGTCCGCGGTGGACCTATTGGGCCACCTTTCATATTAAGATTGTTAAAATTGCTCTTTAAGAGGCCTCTACGAAATCGAGAAAAAGTGCAAAAAATTACATTGATAAATTATTACTGGACCGATTGAATTGAAACTGAAAACTGATTGAATTGGAAAGAGCAGAATTTCTGCGAAAGTGCAGAAGACTGATTCTTTAAAATAAATATGTAATTTAAACTCGGTATTTTGTGACAAAATACACGTAAATAAATATAAGCTTTTATTGGATCTATTAGCTGATATGATACTTTGTTGTTCTGATTAAAAATTGAAACATACGTGCATAAATATTCATGAAAACCCTAGATCAACATTTCGAAATATTGTTGGATTTTATACACCTGTGTAAAAATTCAAGATCTGTCTTGACGCTATTGGTGAATTGGATATTACCATTTAGCTGAGCTAGTGCTCTCAGATGTATCGTACCTACTCCTTCTTATCATGTTTTGTCCAAGAGTAAATCATTTTGTGCAAATTTCCCCAAACACCTCTGAGAATTCTTTAAATAAAATATAAGTGAGAGGTTTTTTTTTAAAAAACCTCCTCCGACGTTTTTGAAGAGGAAATTCTGTTCTTTCAAATGCATTCAGTTTGAATTCAATCGTTCCAGTAATAATTCATCAGTCAGAGAAACGAAATGTAATTTTTTGTACTTTTGCTCGATTTCTGGGTAGAGGCCTCTTAAGGAGCTACCCATATCTTACATTTATTTAAAAGCGCTTATAGAGGTCTGGTAAAAGCCTTAGAATGGAGACATTTTTCTGTGTAAAAGATTTTTTGCTTTAGTACATTTAAATTAATTTTTTTTTATTTTCAACAAGCCATCAAAAAAATTAAATATCCATTGATACAAAAGATCATCTCGTTAGTCATGTGGTCAAGGACTTGTTTATTCAAAAAAAAATTATATTTATAACGGACATTAATAACCATAGATTTATAACTTTGCGTCTTGCAAAGAAAGGTTTAATCCGCTTTAAATAATTGAAAATGATCCACTTAAAAGAAATAAGTGTACCCAAGCAACTGGTAGACATTGGAAAGATACGTAGAGTTTTCAAATTTTAAATACAATGACCAAGATTTTGAACAATATTAACATCTTGATCTAAAGATTTTTCTTAACAAATTGACATTCAAATGATACCGAAAAACCTGATATTATGTATCGATGGTGTTAAATATTAATAAGCACTGTAAAAACAACAGCGCCACATATCGGATTCCAATCAAACTATCATCAATACCAATGACTTGTGCAGAGGATGTGCGCGAATGACCGTGCATGACACCCCAAATTATCTTTGCCACTGCCCGGCACCATAAACTAAGTATAATAAACTCAGTATGCCCGGCACTCTGTCGCATGAAATCCCTGAGAAGTCTATAAGATCAACATAGACTTCTTTTATCTTAGGGAAAGCTGGACAAACCGGTTTCCACAGCCTAGTCATTAAAACATCAAGGGGAATCACAGCGTGGCAGCTGTACAGCTGTTCCCCCTTACCTAACCTAACCTCTATGAAGGAACTGACGACTATTACTGTCTTGTGTCTTGTAATGAAATGGTTTTTGAGCTTCTTCGTAAACGTAGCATAGGTGAAAGAATTTGTGTTTGGTGAAAATTTCGAAATAGAGTCAATAGTTGAGTTCAAAAAGATCTGTCTCGGAATCCTGTTCCTGTGCCCAGGCAGTTTATTACTGGCATACTGAACCGATGGTTCTATCTTACTAATTTAATTAAAAGTATGTTGAATTAAAGTTATTTGTTTTTTTGTTATATTTTTATTTTTATGTTCCAATACCAATATTGTAAAACCAAGATTCCCCGAACGCGTGCCTAACCATTTAAATGAAAATTTATATACATTTGTTATAATTTCAAAAAAATTCAGTGTTTTCTGGATTCCTAAAACCAAACTCGACATTTTGGTGAAAATTCACGTTTTGGCCCAAATTAGAGAACATATTGGCATCTTAAAAACTCGTTGTGTATATATTTTTAAGGAATCGAACCTGGGACTCCCCGCTTAGTAGTCCAACATACTTACCACTAAACCACTGCGCCCGAATGAAAATATGTACTACTGTCTCATAAGTCCACGAAACAAAACTGGTTAGCCATTTTTGCTGTAGGCCTTTGGAACAGAAATTACTTCACAATCTTCAAAAGTTTAATACTAACAGCTCCTCTAAATTCTTATGGAAACAAGTAAAAGACTCGGGGCTTGGCAAGAAATGCCAGTCTGTAAATGATGACTTCGATGTCGAGGAAATTAATATCAAATTTGCTAACCCCACACTGGCCACCCAAAACAGCTCCTCACATTTCATACCCAACTACTCTCAAGACGCTTTTTCTCCTTCTGCAGTGGATATATTCACTGTTGGCAACGCGATTTTCGCAATCAAGTCAAAGTGTGTGGGACTAGATAATATTCACCGCGACTTTATAAAAATGTTTATTCCTAAAATACTCCTGTATTTCTATCTATGTATATAAAAGATACTGAAGTCCGTGTGTGTTCGATTTTAACGATTTTGGGCTTGACGGTTTCGTTTTGCAGAAAGAAAGAACATAGGCTCCTTTTTGACGCGAATACAAAACTTTGAGGGGATGAAAGCGGTTATTAAAGTTTGCATGGGGAAATGCACTTTGAACAAAAATAAACTGAATAGAAATCGAGTAGTGACGCTTCAAATACAAAAAAAATCAAGTCTTTAATTTGAAATCTAATTATATTGGGGACGTTCGGATTTCAAATAACTTATATTTTAAATCCATTTTACAACAACTTGCGTTTGTTCAACAGAATGTAAACTGTGAATAATTATCGTCCAACAGCCATTTTGTCTTAGTTGTCGAAAGCCTTTGATGTAATTGTCAGCAAACAAATCAAGGCGCATGTAGAAAGCTTAAATTTACTAAATTCTTTTCAATCTGGATTTAGATCTGATCACAGCTGCATAACGGCCTTGTTGAAGATCTCGGATGACATTCGCCAAGCGACAGATAATAAAAAATCAACTTTGGTCACACTATTCGATTTTTCAAAAGCATTTGATTCGGTTTAGCCGACTATTTTATGCCAAAAATTATCTAATTTGTTCAATTTGTTTCTAGTTACTTACAAAAATAATCTTTCCTCCTTTTTACCTTTAACAAGGTGTGTACCGCAAGGTTCTATTCTTGGACTTTCTTCTTTATTTATAAATGGCCTATCATCTGTCATTAAATATTGCTACTATATCGACTTTCCTTTAGGTCTTGTTGAAGATGCCGTGATCAAAATTAACGATGCCCTGACATCAATAGTTAAGTGGTCAAACCAAAACCAGCTGCTGTTAAATCCTGCCAAAACAAAGTGCTTACCAATTGGAAGGCAGCAACCAGATTTTGCAGATTGTCCACACATTTTGTTAAATGGATCCCAAGTTGAATTGATGTCGAAGATTAAAAATCTAGGAAAAATATTTAACAGCACGCTGTCTTGGAGTGCCCACATAAAAAGCGTTGTTGGCCTCTCCACCAGTTCGCACTTCTTACCTATAGAGGTTAAAACAAGGCTGGTAAAGGCATTATCCTATGCCTATCCTAAGCTATGGCTACGAAATTTTGCCAAATTAGACTTTGCCTCGCTACGCAAACTACAATTATCTTTTTATTCCATTACCAGGTTTGTCGTTAGCCTCCGCAGGTTTGATCACATTTCCGGATACTCGCGACAGATTCTCGGATGCAACCTACAGCGTTTTCTTCGTTTCAAATGCATTACCTTTCTCGTAGAAATCATAATAATGTTCACAGTCAGGGCGAGGTATTACTCTAAGACCTTGTACGTACACCTGTCTGACAACGCGTCGTCAGTTCTTCATTTACTCTGTTAGCCTTTGGAATCATCTCCCCTTTCGTTAAGACAAAAAAAAACCGAACATATCCAGTTTTTACCTGCCTGTTTTGGTCTTTTTTAGCAATTTCATTTTTGTATTAATCTCTAGCATTTAAACAAAATTTTAGATTATGTCTTTAATCATTAATTTTTAAAATATAAACATTTATACAACCTGTACTATTCTTAGAAATTATTCTCAATGTATAGCGTTAAATTGAGTAGATAAATAATGAAAATAAATTTACCGAATTCGTTAAACAAAATATTCGAAACTATTTTGTTATTATTATTTTTTTTTTATCTGAAACTGAAAACGAGAAGGATTTTGACGTTTTTTTCTAAGTTTTTGTCCCCCAATTGGAAAACACAGTTCACCGTAAAACGGAGCTGGCTTAGAAGCTTTTCCTAAAAGATAACATTGAGCCCTGGATTAGCAGATTTTTGATATCGACCACCATTTCACTACCGATGATAAAAACTATTTTCCTTTACCGTTCCCCTTATTTAATGTAGATCTCCACTCATTATTGACACGGATCACACAACGCTGACCGCATCAGCGACCGAAGGCGAAGAGGATAACCAAATCGGTTTGAACGAGAGCTGCGGCTCAAATCAATCCAGTGAAAGCGAAGATGTGGCCAACTTCAACCAGGGAAAGATGTAAGCCAAAAACATTTTTTTTTAAGTTATAATCCTTCTAACTCTCGATGACAGGATTAAGGCTATGACCCGCACAGTAGATCACTTAAAATCACAGGACTTTCAAGTTTGCATCACTATCATCGAAGCACGCCAACTGCCCGGCCTTAACATGGACCCTGTAGTGTGCATACAAGTGGGGGATCAAAAGAAATACACCAGCGTCAAGGAGAGCACCAATTGTCCCTACTTCAATGAGGTTAGTTCTATGATAAGATTGTACGTGTTCGAAAAGGTCACGTCGCCATTGCCGTAGCAATTAAAATCTCCCCAACTAATTCTACCTCTTGTTTCAGTATTTTGTATTCGATTTCCACATGCCGCCGGTAATGTTATTCGATAAGATTATAACTCTGTCGGTAAGTGCTCTTTAAATAATTATTAGCTATCGATTAATCTCGCCTTTATGTTTGAGATGTGTCCGAGTGGTTTGAATGGGTAGTCACCAGTATGTACGCCGTTGGAAAGAATTTCATTTGTCCCCCTATTCCTATTTGGAGGGTAGCTTTGACTAATTCCTTCGTTTTTTTCCTCGCATAAAATATCATTAAGGCAAGAGGAACCATTTATGTGTGTTACGGTGTCATTAGTCTGGGGACATTGCTTTTCATATAACAGGACATTTTACCGAGACAGAGACGGTGAGAGTGAGTTTTGGTGGAACCTGGAACTTTTTAGCGCAATGAGTAATTGACCACAATTTTAAACTTGGCACAATTGTCAACTTTTCATCGTTATGTCATGTGTAAATTTATTGAAATGAAAAGAAACACTGGAGTTACTGCTTCTGACAACGTCGCAGTGAATAAATGATTGCGAACTCCCGGAAGTGGGTTTTTTTTAAGCCCGGAAATGAAGCAATATTTTAGTGAAGGGAATATAAATTGGCCATTTAGGAAGGAGCACGCCGGAGTGTGTAGAGTCATATAAGCACTCTGCCTTATCATGCCTAAACAACATGAATGGATAAGGTATAGGAAAAAAGTGTAGAGTCATACTCAGCCTCCTTTGGTTATGTGAAACACATCTTTGTATCCTATAAAAAGCCCATGACATATGTGGATATTTAAAATTTGCCTAAGCGCCTGTTTTCTAAACAATTTCCCATTGCCAAATGGACCCGGGGTGGCATCACTTTCAGTGTGCAATTTTTTCGCATTTAGCTCCCAGCTATACGTGCAAAAAATATATTTACCAGTGGCACTCGCTCAGAGAGTTGATGGTATCAGCTTTCAAATTATTTCTCAATAACTTCCTAATGTATACGTTAAAGGACAGACAAAAAATAAAGTATATCGATGTACGACAGCAATGTAAACAAAAAACCCACAACATCTCCCTTGGGCAGCGACCGTGCGAATCTTTTTTATATTCTTCGTTGGCTGAGACGTTCCCCTTGTTACTAAATTAATTCCGCTTACGAAACCATCAGCAGAAAGGTGAAAAAGTGAGCTTTTCATCGTTCCGGGACAATAAAAATGGCAGCTTAGCCATTTTGTCTACTTTTGGTAGATAGTATTACATGAACTGGGGTGAGCTGGACCTAGGCAACAAGTCTTCTAGGGGTCAATGTTGTATCACCAGACGGATATCCTTTTTCACTTCCACTCCATCCCACTCTCTCCCTCTCTCTATCGACGCACCTGTGCAAAGTATAATTGAACATCCTTACATGGTTATGGGTTCCAATTAAATTCTTTGAAATTCTACATAAACATTCTTATTAAATTCTCGTTTGCGTTTGTATGTATGAATAGGTTATTCATTCGAGGAAGTTTCTGCGCTCCGGCACGGTTGTTGGTAATTTTAAGATCGACCTCAAGACCGTCTACGATGCCAACGGTACTTGACCCAATTTTTCTAGTTCGCTTACTTTTTCAATGTTTCTCTTTCCAACTTTTGCTGTGTCCTTTCCGTTTGCCTATATTTGTCGATGTCTCTAGTTGTTGTACTTTACAAATTTCTATAGTTTTAAAATTGATAATATTTTTACTTGCTTACTTAATGAGGTAGTCAGGCTCTATGGCAATACAAATACTGTTGACAAGATTCTTTTAAACAAAAAGCTGAATAAGACATCTTGTTCGTTTCTTTGTAAGCTTTCCTTATTTTCCTTGAAATAAAAACATTCTTCCGACATCAGAATAACAGGATGAGTAATGAGAGAAACCTCAAGTGGATAAGGGTTCGCTTCTCAAAGTAAACCGATACTGCATATAAAAGAGGTACGAGGAACTGGAGTACATAACAAAAGGATGTAGTAAATCCTTCGGGCGATACATGCCTTGCTATATTTTTAAGTTAAAGTTCTGGTAGGTATTCTGTTTGAATTTTTAATTTTAAATACGCATACGCATGGACTCATTTGCTGCAGTTGACCTATCAATGATCTCCTGCAGGGAGAGACTGATTAAAAGCTTACTCAAGTGGTAGTCATAAAGTTTGAGCCATTTACAAGGTAATGAAAAATTAATGGGCGATTTAACTGCCACAGAGAGTTTCCTTAAGTTAACTGATGAAAATGGGAGCTACTGCGTATATTAAGAATGATGGAGGTGAGACTTTAGAGAGTGCAACCTAAGCGCCTTCAACTTTTTTTTTTTTTTTGTTATTTTCAATAATGTAGTTGTGGAAGTTGTTAATGTATCCTCCGCAACTTAGTCTTGGAATGTAGGTTTAAAATGCGATGCGATGGGTGTGCGGAAATTCTTTTATGGCCTTCAAATTTTCGGAGTTATATTCGTTTGACTAGCATTTTCATCGTTTTTTACCTTTTGCAAGCTGATAAAGTATGTCCTAATTCGCCAAGGTTCGTGGATGAGTTTCTCAAAACGATTAACGTCGGAATGTCCCATCTATGTTTCAAAGAAAGTTGGTTGCAGCTAATATGGGGGGCGTGGGTATACATTTCGACGTCGTAAATCCATGTGGTCTGATTCGATACTTTTCGGAAATATTGAACTATCCATATAATTGAGTTCAGTAAATCTCTTTAGAGACTTGATGGTTTTTGAACCACATACGGTGGCAGTGAGAATAAAAAGGCTTTCATGTTTCAGGAACAATTAATCCGACTGCAATAAGAATTGGAAAGCTGTAGACTGTAGAGATATACATTTTTGTGATTTTTGCGTATAGAGGAATCAATTCGTTGGCAGAAACATCAACCCCTCTTTTAGATTCACAAAAATCCCTGAATTTCTTATTTCCCAATAAGTGTCGCCTCTGATTTTCCCGCCCCCTGTTGTTATGCATGCCAGTTGTAAGCTGATTTCCATAGGCGAATTTTAATATTGTTTTTTCCACAAATGATACAATACAACAAAACACTGAGTTGTCCGTACGCAGTAGAATGAAAGAAACGAAAGTGTTCTGTCGATAATTATGAATATTTTTTGAAATACTTTTTCCTAATAATTTTACTACACTTAATTGTTGGAATGGAAAAAAAACCTTTGGCATTCATGAGAGGTTATTTCAGTGAAAGCAATTTGCACGATTGTATTTAAATTTACCAGAAGGTAGGGCAAGGTAGGGAAAAGACGTTATCGTAATTTTAGAACATATTTAAGACCATTCAGGAAAAAATTTAGTCGGAGTTCTTTTAATTGACTACTCGAATAGAGTATCTCCTGTCATTAGAAACATAAGGTGCACAAATTATTAAGCTAGCAGACCCTAGTTAGCATACACAAATTTGACGTAATCAGTTGATTACTTAAACTTAACCTACAATTTTGGTTATACGATTTGGTCCGATTCGTAAAAACTAGTTTTGTAGTGATTTTGTTTAATATACCTTTGGACCCATGGGTTGGTAATCTTCGTTAACGAGAGTCGGAAGTTACCTACTTCACGTGCATTTAGGTTATGTTGTCTCAAGCACAGGAAAATTTTAAATTTGCCTCCAGTAAGAGAGAGAACACGTTGAAATATAAGAACATGGGAAGGTCTTACTTCTATCAGTCATACTTTATGGATGTTTACGCTTATTAATCTCATCTATGTTTCCATAAATGCCAATATCAATTTTCAATTTTATTTCTCTTCTTATCCCCTCAAGAGGTAACATCGATTCCGTATAATTTCCCAAGGCTGCACTAAACATACAAAAATCAAATATTCCCTCTGCAGTCAACGGAAAATTGTACTTTGTTTAGAAAAACAATAATTTCACTGAAAATACACTCCAACCTCAGTACCTCTGAATTGCAATGTATTTTGAGAAGCAACAGGTGGCTAAGGTGCCTTAAGTTTCGCCCGCCCTCTTCACCTTGAAGAATAATAATAACACGACATGTAATAATAATTTGCTAGGAGATGAAAGACGAGTTTTAGTTTTATGTGTAGCTATGAGCTTTTTTTTTATGAGCAGGAACTGGCCTTCTGTCAATTTAGCACAACATTTATTTCCCTAAGGTAAAAGAAAAAACATGCTCTCTGGTTTTTTGATGTTTAAATTGTATTCTTGTTGTTCTTTTTTTACATATATTTTTTTTTTTGGCTATCTTATTGTTCTTGTTTGTCTACTTTCATCACAAAAAAAAAATACACCTTGGTAACAAAATTAAACAAAAACATGAAATGAAATCAAAATGTACCCAAAAGGTGCTGCAAAGTCGAAGCGTCCTTCGTCCCAATAAATTGATTGGTACATTTAAGTTGGATGTTGCTACTGTGTGGAATCACAAAGGTAAACAATTTTTTTTTCTTTTTACATAAGTGAGCTAAAATCTTACTTCTCTATCTGTTTATAGACTTTATTCTGTTCTAATGTTTTTTCTGAACTTTTATTCGTGAATTTAAACTTGAATGATTTTTCTATTCATTTGTTTATACACATTTGTTGTTTGTTGATATCCTACTTGGAAGAGTTTATTCTTTACAGCACCATTGAGTGGACAACTGAGAACTTTGTAGTTTTGTTGGTGCTACACTGATCCGCAAATCACCGGACTTGTTCTTAAATAGGTAATACAAAATTGTGTAAATTCATTTGGTGGATAATGGCAACGGATTAGGGTTTTTAAGGAAACGCGATTTAATGCGGCCTGAGTTGTAAAGGATGCAGTCATTTGGGTATGCGTTCTTTGCATTCTCATTTGTATTTTTGTTCAAGACGTTTTCTTTGAAAGACTTCAATCAAATGGTTTGAATTGAAAGAAATGCAAACAAGTCAACAAATGTAATCAATTCGCTATGTCTTCTCTTGAAGAGTTCGGGTTTTGAAATTTTCCCATCAATATCCTTGTTATATTAATGGCTACAGGTTTTTTTAAGCTGTATTTTCGGAACCGTATTTTATGAAATACGGACGTGGTAAAATGTAAGGTTTCAATTACTACTTTTAATAGATAGTGTTACAAGTAACACAAATAAACCCAAAAATTGATTTCCATATTGCTAGTCCAAAGATCCTTTTTTGTCCCACTTACCGTAAGATCGCATTGTTGTCGCTGTGCGACTAGAAAAATTGTTTCTTATAAGAAAAATCTCTTTATGAGTTGTAAGCTACGGATTGATCAAATTCAAAATGCGGTACAAACGCGCTTTGCGTATATTACAGTTTTGTATGCCCTATCCATGGCGCGTAATAGTTCCACTTGAATATCTCTTGATTAAAATTTGTATTTCAGAGAGGGATCTGAAAAAGCGGCAGTTGATAATCCAATGAAAACAAAACTGTTGCACTATTTCCAATTGAATAGAATGGGTCAAACAACATTTAAACCGAAAAACCAAAATACTTACTTTCACATCCGTTTTTACAGTGTCATCTCTAAAAGTAAGAATTAGTTTTATCCGACGCTTTTGCAGAGACTTGTGAGACCATAGTTCGATTTTAGAAATTTTCTGACCTTGTATTGCACTGATCAACACCCCTCTTGACATAAAACAACTACCTTATTTGATTTACCGTTTTCATTGATGAATGTTTCAGAAGAATAATTCAACTCAACTCTCTACTCTGTAAGCCTTGTCAAAAAAGATATTCGTTGAGCATTTTGTAGGCCTTTTGACTTTAAACTTGTCCAATTTAATAATTGTTTTTTGAAATTTGATAACATAAGTAAAATATTGAAGCTTAGTCTTTTCTTTGGTGGTGTTACTTATGAAAAGGAGTATAATATAGGTGACCAGCATTCAATCTTCGCATCGCACTTTTTTTTTAAATTAAATTTTCCCTCTAAGGTCTTCAAGAGAATTGGGATTAATTCATAAACCCTTGCTTTCATATAACTTTATAGGAACAATTAATGAGCTGGGGAATTAGAGCCGTCACACCATGCTCAAAAATTTGGCTCCAACCGGGTTGAACAAAAAGAAAATGGGCTTAAGTTAACCAAGTCTCTGTTGAAAAACAAAATGCGAGTATACGCTGTTCAAAACTGCCAAGAAAAAAAGGTTAAATGCAGGAAACCGAAGGTTTGCCAAAGCTGAATGTTGTTTGCATAAGGCATATGGAATGAACAAGGCGAATAATATATTTGGTTTGTTTAATAAAACTATCTAAATGAGATGTTTTATATACTAGAAACATATAGGAACAAATATGGTTGAGTATTTTCCGCTTTTGAATATCATTAACTTCGATTTCATTAGTACATTTTTCTTAAATAACTGAAGAAAAATTGGTCAAAATGTTTTTATATCCCCTCAACCAATCTAAATTGTTCATTTTTCATAAATATTTTAAGCAAAAGTACACTTATCCCTAAATAAAAAGTATACTATCCCACACGTAAAGAATAATTTTCAGTTTAACGGATAAAATTCTATGAACGCTGACAGCAACTTTGCCGACAGCGGAAGTTGCTCATATTTTTTGAGAGTGGTTGAGCCGGAATTTTTTTTTATTTTTGAAGTTTCGTGACATTTGTCAATACGAATTTCTATGTATCAATCCTAGCGCACCAAATCAAGGCACTTCGGTAAAAATATAGCTTTTAGGCAAAGCAACGAGAAATCGGCCGAAGTTGGTGGTCTCATTTTTGTGTCAGTCAGTTTTTTTTTATTTTCCTTTTATTTTACCTTCAAAAGTGGTAATTTTTCCCTTTTCACCTCCATTTCTTTATGAAAAAATCTCACTTTTAAAAGTATAATTTGTACTAGTCGAAGGGAAAATCATATTAAATTAACCGTCAGTACAAAAATTGCTATTCTTAAACATTAGCTATAATTTTTGTTCTTTTTATACTAGAAAATTTTGGTAAAACGCGATTTAAATTTAGCTCTTTCTTATGGAAATTAAGTGTGTTGATGATCATGCTGAAATGTAGATCTTTTTAATAAAATTTCTCCAAAATTTGATAGTTTGAATATTTTTTTGATGTTTTTTTTTTTTTCTTTTTTTGCACGGAAGGTTTTTCGGACTTCGAAACTTCCACAAAAAGGTAGAAATACCACGATGTAGGATGACTGCTGAGTGTCAGTATTTTATTATTCCCCCCGCTACAGATATTAAGAGATACAAAATTTAAAAGAGAATTTTATTTTCAAAATGTTGCAGGTAGGCAGGTAGGTGCGCATGACCTGCCGGTCTATTTAATCATTTCAGTCGAAATCCCGCTCCAACCTGTGATTTGAAATAGACACACCTGTCGTTGCTGACTCATTCGACGGTTTTTTTTGTACGCCAGAAGGGCTTAGGGCAGTGCCTTGTTTTTTGGTTAGTGTGTTGGCCTACTACGAGGTCCAGGTTCAAAAAACAAAAATCACTAAACTTTTTCCCTGCTCCACCTCTCGCGAACGTCTGAAAAACAGTTCTCTCGACTGTCTTGAAAGAGCTTCTCAATGAGCGGTTTGGACTCGGAATAAAATTATACATGCCTTCCATTCGTTCCTTAAATAAAAAAACTCACGCAAAACGAATGATGTGAGAAGCTAGACCTAGGGTCCGGTCCCTACGGAACTATTGCGCCAACTATTAATTTATTTATTTAAGGAGAGAACATTTTCACTATTTACATCGTGTTTGAAGTAAGCTCCTTCTGGTCTGACATAATTTCCAAATAACATCGATCTTGATTTATTTTCACTTTTTTTAAACAGCCTGCGGTGTTGTCAAACCTTGGCGAAGAGGAGACAAATGAAACTCAGAATATTCCCTTTTTGAGTATTGTTTTATTTCCTGTAGGGATGTTTAAATTATTTTTAAATAAATTAATATAATATGAGAATTTCTTAAGACTCACGATTTTGTGCGTTCTCATGGCCTCAAATGGTTTTAGCGAAGGGCCTTAGTAATGATCATTTTTAACCTTCACGCTAAATATTTTGTAGGTCACAAGAAAGTTTCGCCACTGTGAGCAAAGATAATGAAATACAGAGATGTATAACTTTCCAGTGGAAGGGCGGCTACCAAGCTGTTTTCCCAAAAAATTCATGAAGTCACGAACATTTGCTCATTTCTTTTCTAGTATATGTGAGTTCATGAATTGGACTTTAACACTAGAATTTTGTATTTTCTAATGTGTTTTTCACTATTTTTTAAATTTAATAAAAGCCTCCACGAAAACCAAACAAATTCAATACGAAACACAAAACAATTAAACACTGCTATGCCCATAAAAGCAATACGAAAAGCGGTCGGCCATTAGCAACATGCTTTTTGATTCCTCACACGTATTCACAGACGGGGTTTGAAATTACAGAAACAACCATGTAAACAAATGGGTTTTGGGGGGATAGGCGTACGAAGGATATCCATCTCTTTTAATCATTCATCTTTGCTGTGAGTTAGAACAATTTAGCTTGGACACTAAAAATGATTATTAGTATCGCGGAAAGTAATTTAATGTGGTATTCGAATGGGCGCTCTCAGAGCACTTTTTTTTGCTCTCAAAGCAATTTTTATGTTCGTTTGGTACAAAAAAAAAGCAATCTCTTTCAGTTTTCAGAGCACTTTTGCGAATCTAGATATTTTCTCAGATTTGCTTCAGATTTACCAATACAAGTGCATTTGAGTTTGACAACTGGTGGAGTTTGTTTACATTTTCGTGAATTTTTTTCTACAGCAAAGAAAGGCATTGCATCGGGTGAATCTATTTTTGTAAATTATTTATGTACAAATATTTAGAAATCAATCGGGACAGAAAATTCGAATGTTTTAATATAAAATGTAACCAGTGAGTGGAAAGCGCTTTGAAAAGTGTCAAAGACTACACATATTCAAGTCGCACGGATATCAACACAAAAAAGAGCAAGAGCGTTCTTATGTTCGATTAGGCACACGAAATGTGAAATCTGAGGGAAAATCTAAAGAAGCCCAATCGAATACCACATAACTATAGACAGAATGAAAGGAATGACAGATGGAACACAAATCTATTTCTCACCAGAGGACTCTGAAATCGGCGAGTGGACGCACTTACAATAAAGCTGGAAACATGATTTTATGCACTGCAACATGCGGTACTTGTAAGTTCTCTGATCTGAAGTTGTTGCATTGGTTATATTTCGGATAAGAATCAATTTAAATCTCTTTCTAAATATTTTGCAAGAATTAAGCCGCATTGTCAAATAACTGTCAAAAAACGTGGCAACAGATGCCTCTATGTGACGACTGTTGCCTTGGAAACGTCCGGATGAATCTCCATTTGTTTCTTGATAAAAGATTACAACGGATGATGACATCTTCCGTGCCCTTATAACGGCGTAAGTATGTCACTGAAGTGGAAAACGAAAATCAGCTGTTGCATCGCTTCGTGTACATTTGCGTAAAAAAGAAACAAAATTGTATTGATAAAAACAGCTTCCTTCAAAGTTATATTCATTTTTAGAATCCACTTAGTAGTAAGAACGTACCTGGGGTTTATCCTCCTCCTTATCACACATCATTCGTATTGGAGATAGGATTATAGGATTGTGTGAAAAAAGAAAATATTTTGCGTTCTTCCGTGAGTTGTCGTCAGAAATTGTTCATGGGCACCCAACAACTATTAACTTCATTTAAAGATTTTTTTATTCCTGCCTTTCCTTTGCTGTTTGGTTTCTCTTCCTACACCCTAGATACTTTCTTTTTATAACTGTCCTCTTTCTCTACTTCTTAATTCAATTTGTTGCATTAGGCTATCATTTACTTTTCGCTTTATAAAATGTAACATTACATCGGTAGACTAAGAGCAAATACCGTCATCCAGCATAGCAACATTCAAGTAGGTAAACACATTATTGGCGACACACATCTGTATATATACTCGCACTGGTATGCTGAGCACATTTTCAACTTTCTCTCTTTGAAACTTCTGCATGATCTATTGAAAAATCTTGATGTTCTTAGTGAGACAAAAATACATTCCATATCAGCTGACCTAAAACTGTTCTCCTTTAGATCATCAGTTTTACCACAAATGGGCGTTACTGTCAGATCCGGAGGACTTCTACAGCGGACCAAAGGGCTATTTGAAATGTGATATTGGAATTATTGGAAAAGGTGATACAGTTAAGGTGCCTCAGAAATCCGATAAGGACCCTGACGATATTGAAGCGTAAGTTTGAAAAAGAGTCACACAGCCAAATAAGCACTAGATGGCGCTGTGGTCAAATTCTGACAGAATCGGTGCTTTTTCGTTCTCTGCAGCAACCTCCTTCTACCAGATGGAGTGCCAATCGAAAGACAAAGGGCTAAATTTATCGTGAAAATCTACCGCGCCGATGGTCTACCTCGAATGAACTCCTCGATCATGGCGAATGTCAAGAAAGCACTGACAGGTGAATCCAAGGACTTGGTCTCTCCCTATGTGCAAGTCTCCTTCGCTGGGTTAATGGTAAGTTGTTGACTAGACTGTGTGAAGCTTTCGAATTTGCAATGATCCTCGCCAGGGTAAGACGACGGTGAAGAAGAACGCCTACGCCCCCATTTGGAATGAGCAGCTGGTCTTTACGGAGATGTTCCCACCATTGTGTCAACGGATTAAGGTTTGTACCTCTGAAATACCCTCCGACTTGTCTAATTGGTTTAGACTTACAGATCCAATTGCGCGACGCAGATCCAATGAAACCGTCAATCATTGGCACCCACTACATCGATCTTAAGCAGATCTCCAATGACGGCGAAAAGGGTTTCCTGCCCACATTTGGACCCTCGTTTATTCACCTCTATGGCTCAACGAGGGACTACACGCTTTTGGATCAGCATTCCAATTTGAATACCGGCCTTGGTGAAGGCGTCAGTTACCGGGCGCGGCTTTTGATTGCCATTCGCACCGAAATCACCGACAACATCGAGGTCACCACTGAGAAGAACGTCGAACTGGAGCCCGCCTATCCCATATCGGAGTCGTCGTATTCAAAGAATGAGGAGTTCTTTCTTTTCGGCTCAATCTTAGAGGCTTCAATGATTGATAAGAAGGTCAGCGATCGAACGGTGTTCTTCGAGCTGAGCATGGGAAATGCTGGCAACTCCTTGGATGGACACAATGAAAGCTTCACAACCACAGACGATGAGGAGGGCGCCTTGGAGACGGTGGATAGTACTTCGTACAGTAGTACGACTAACGCGTGTAAGCCCATAAGCCATGACAAGAGTCACTATTACCTGCCTTATTGGGACTACAAGCCTTGCATGGACGTGAGATGTACCCTGCCGGACCTGAGGAGACGTATGTACAACAGCAACATGCTGTCGAAGATGGCTGAGAAGATGGTAAGTCACGGTGCATTTGAGCTTGGTTATAAAGCCTGTCCCGCTTTTGACTTTTATTCAAATAGGAGGATGGTCTTACCGAGGCCCATCGACTGATCGAGGAAGAGGACCCCAAATCTGAAGCACGCCTTCGATCAACGCTTGAAGAGCTTGCTGCGTCATGCGTCAAGTATTTGGCAATAACCAAGAGTAACATTCTAGGCGCTGGCAGCGGTAAGACGAAGCTTGATAAGGAACGAATGAAGTTGTGCCAAAGGGAAATCGTAAGTTATGGGCAGCGGAATTGACAAAATCACCGATAAAGTTGTGGCTTTTTAGGAATCCCTTGGCAATATGGCAAGGAACTTGCGTGCATTGGTCACACGCAGCTCGCTGAAGGAACGGTACAAGACCGCACAGACCTACCTGCAGAAGCTCAAGTTTTTAATTCACGATGTAAGGTTGAAGAAGTTTTTTTTTAAATATTCTTCAAGTTCTCTTTATGCAGCCACAACATTCCTTGCCGGACATCTTTCTGTGGATGATTGCCAATGGGAAACGTAATGCCTACCATCGGATATCGGCCAGAGACTTGATCTACTCGCAGACGGAGGAGGAGTCCGGCGTGCATTGTGGCAAGGTTCAGACGCTCTTTCTCAGGGTAATAAAATAAACAAAATGAATGCGTTGAGCAGAGTCACATTTCACACACGTAAATTTGTATCCCCCTCTTAACAGCTTCCTGGGAAGCAGGCTACAGGTCCGGCTAGTTGGTACATGCAAGCAAAGCTGTCGATCTTTTTGTGGCTGGGAGTAGTCAACCACAAAGAACACTTCTTCGATGGCCTTCCGCACGGATATGACCTGTCCCACGAGCTGAGGAACGCGGAACGACCCAGAGCAATGGCGCCGAACAACATTCACTACCTAGAGAAGCACGTAAGTGTCCTTAAGTTCCCAGCCTTACAAATCAATGCAACTGCATCTTTCCATCAGACTTTTCAACTGCGGGCTCACATCTATCAAGCCCGTTCCCTAATTGGATCCGATGCGTCCGGTCTGAGCGACCCGTATGCCACGGTTTACATCACAGAGTTCGCCAAAACCACCCAAGTCATCGAAGAAACGCTCAGCCCGACATGGGATGAACTTCTCGTATTCGAGGAAATTCTCGTCTATGGAGCAAAAGAGGAAATCAAAAAGGATCCGCCTACAATCATCATCGAGATCTATGACCAAGACAAGGTCGGAAAGTCCGAGTTCATTGGGCGGGCTATAGCCAAGCCGAGAGTGAAGCTGAAAGAAAACGGCTACACCACACCAACACTGGAATGGTTTGACATTGTACGAGGACCCGATAACGCCGGTGAGCTACTAGCTACTTTCGAGATGCTCGAAGTCGGCTCCAATGACATGCCACGCATGACAGAACCAAAATTCCTCCCCGTGGAAACGAAGAAAGAAAAAACTTCTGCACCATCGCCCGGCACCATATTCCCTGTGCCCAAGGAGGTCCGGCCCCACTTGGCCAAGTTCAAATTGGAGGTACTCTTCTGGGGTCTGCGCGACCTAAAGCGGATCCACTTCATGTCTGTCGACAAGCCCCGCATAGATGTGGAATGCTCGGGCAAAATTCTCAGCTCGAATATCATCCAGAACGCCAAGAAGAATCCCAACTTCCCCAGTATGCTGAAGTGCATCGAACTTGAACTGCCTCTAGAAGAAACCTACGCCCCACCAATCACGGTCCGCTGTGTAGACTGTCGCTCCTTCGGTCGCTACACACTCGTTGGAACCCACCAAATCACATCGATCCACAGGTACATGTGGAAGGCCCCACCTAAAGAAGACTTTTCCAAATACAAGACCATCGGCGGTCACATCATTCTCCCGGCCCCCACTCAGGACAGGAATGAGGATATGCCCATGATCACAGCAAACGGACCAAAGGAGGTGTACCTACCGAAGAACTCGTCCTGTGAAAACCTCACCCTCTACGGAGCTGCGTGTGTTACTAAAATGTATAAGTACTTGTAGGTGCAGAGATGGTATCAATCTCCATTTCGTTTCAGGGTAAAGAAGCAGGCTCCTAAGCGAAAGCCCCCACCAATCCAACCAATTCAGGAGCTCGACGCCGATGACGAAAACAACAAGGACTGGTGGACAAAGTACTTTTGGTCCTACGAGAAGCTCATAGACGCCAATAAGGGAGTTGCCAAGACGTTTCTAATGCCCCCAAAGGAGGATAGGCCACCCAAGCTGGGCGTCAAGGGCTCGAAGCTGGTTAGCAAACTGAGTCCCAAGCATGGCCGCAAGGACCAAAAGATAACACCCGTCGAGGACAATGATCCCGCAATGTGCAAGGTATGGCCGTTTTTTATGAATACCACTACACTGACATGAAAAATATCAGCTTCATGTTTCCGTTGTTGAGGAATGGTGTCTCTAAATACACTCGTATTGTGTAGGCCCATCGTCATTTTACCCCGCTAATGAGTTGTACGTACATTTTTTTAGCCGGCATTAAGCGCTCAGTCGTCGTCTGATTACAAGTTTGCGGTAATTATATTCATTGTACATTTTTGACATACATTCTTCAAGCCTTATCTAAAAAAAACATTACTCTAGCCATCACACCTCTAACTCTCTCATCAAAAGTGTGCACAAAGATGCGTTTAAGTAAATTCTCCACTACACTGACATTAAGCCCTTACATTGGTAGAGGGTTTCATTTTGCACCGAGTGCAAAGCTTAGTACGCTGCTCGAGCTAATTTTTCGCTCCCATACAAAATTCTCTCCAAAATTTAGCTGAGCTAAATTTAAGCGATCCCATTTAGCTGAGTGGTACGCAGCACGAGCTAAATAATCAAACTTTTGTTCCAGAATGTACTTCTTGTATCGGTTAAGATTTAGCGCGCCCATTTAATGGGTCGGGACATTTTCTGAAGCTAAATTTTGACAGATCTTTGTGTTTTCTTGTTTTTTGGTTTTTGTATTGCTAAGAATGGGAGAAGTAAGTAAAGATGAGTTTTTTTTAATAAATAGCTCGACGAGGAGTACATAGAATTGGAAATGGATGAAATCAGAGAGAGTTGAATTTTTGAAGTAAGTTATTTTCCAAGAACAGCTGTTTTTTTGTGACATTTATCCACAGACCTCCCTATGTCAAAATTTAGCTAGGACTTTAGCTGATGTTTGGAGGGAAAAGTTGGAGACCAAAAAAAATTTAGCTTAGCAGCGTACTAGCTTATCAATCGATCAAGTCCGTTTTGTAAATTGTCCAGTTAATTATTTCGCAGCTCTAGTTTTGGGAACGGGAAGATCTTTTTTTGAACGTAAGGCCTACTATTCTGCTCGTGCTAAATTTTATCTCCCAAAGATTCTACAAAGATACAATTTATTAAAGCAATATTCTGTTGCACCCTAAATTCGTTACTTCAAAAATTTAAAATCGAAATAAAATTTTGACATAAAAAACGGACGAAAAAGTATAGTTTCGTTCGAGTACTGTTTTGCAAACGCAACATTATTAAAAATTTACGAAAAAACTGTGGGAAAGCGACTACGTGCTGAAAAAAGTGAAAAATGAGAGAGAAATCCATTTCCCCTCTTTTATTTTTTTTTAATAATTTTCTACTCCCCGAATTTCGTCAAATGTTTGACAAGTAAAGCTCTATTTATTTTTACTGACGCACAAGTTCGAAAACTGTTTATTAGATTATTACTACGTTATTTTATAACGTTAACGTTTATTTTACAATAAAATCGAAATGACATTTAATAAAACCGGTGAGTTACTTATCATGTAATTGAGAGGTTGCTCTATCGATTTTTGAGATTTGACATTTTTCATTCTTCTATGCTGACAGATGTATTTACTTTGGATTTTTTTGTGCGAAACCGCAGAGATTATTTGGTGATAAATAAATAAAGAAGTGAAACCAAGAAACCGTTTTCATGTAATAAAACAAAAAAACTTCCAAATGGAGGAACGACCAGCAATATGAAACTTGCAGGAAGAATCCCACTGCAAAAAGGGAATTATTGCGATGTCTCTAAAGTTTTTAATTCGAAAATACTAATTACACGTATAATTGGGTTTACAGGCATCTGCCATGAACACACGGTTTTTGTCCCTTCTATAGCCTAGTACACAGCTGTTCCGGAACGAAAAATCCCATACAAAAGTGACGCAACGAAATCATGAACGAAAAGTTTCGCTTTCCTTTTCGTTTTGCAGTACGCAGCTGCTGTGAAAGATGGCGGAAAAGTGGGAAATTGTACTAGATAGCTTGGTACAATTCTCCACTCTCTATTCGCACACGTTTATTGTCCGGGACAGTATTTGCTTGCGAACATTTTTGCATTTGTACTTCAGTTTTGCCAGCTCTTATAAGAGGTATGGAGCCAAATTGAAAACTGTTGCCGACAAAAATATTCAAACTCAAACATGAAGATCAAAAATGCGCACTTATTTGTAATTCATACGCAAACTTATCCTGATTATATTGTTTCTAAAGACGACCATATTAAATTAAAGAGACAACACAAACTCGTAATTCCAATGTTAAAAATATCCTTTTGCTGGAAGGGGGCATACATACCGCATACCTGCATACTTGGACAGTGGGTTTCCATATTCATGCATATCTTGTGAGATGATTTTACTGCTCAGATGATAGAGTCTGTTCAAAAACTGCACGAAAATGGAGTTGGCTCATTCCCAATTAACTGTATAGAACTTTAGTTATACGTAAAAGAAGCCGTTCGCAATTATTGAAATTAGCATTTTTTTTTATAAATGCTTACGCCAAAAACTCGCCAAACTATAAGGTAAATATCCTAAAATAAGGATAATTCCCAAATGACAATTTTAAGGGGCCAGGGAAAGGTCCGAGTATCCTAATCGGAATAAATAGCTAGTGCTGGTAACACTGCTACTTGTGTAGTAGCTGATGAAACTCTACACATTTTTTTTTTTTGCTGCCTTTTCGCAGACATTTTGCTGTCCATTTGGCATTTGGAGACAACCGGAAAATTTCGTTAACAGCTGCGTACTAGGTTTAAATCATGTTTAACAATCTTTGGTGTGGCGAAGCGAATTGGAGACTAGGGACGCTAAAATTTAGCGCGATCAGGATACTAGGTTTGTTTCAATCTGTGTGGTCCTCCTTTATTTTTGTCAAAGTTGTGTGGGACTATATTACTTGTCAATTGGGAATTTTTCGATTTGCGTTCATAGGAAGACTGCTCACAGGTTCCTTCGAAGAATATTCAGCGAATATATTAAGACGCAATCGGACCTGGTGAGTAAATGGAGGAATGACACTCACTTTCTTGGTAAAAGGCCTGCTACGTTTTAAGTTTGCAAATTTAATTGTATTAAAGAGATGATCATCAAAATGAGTGTCTATTTCTAAGAGTTGGACCAGCAATTGTATAAAGAAAAGATTCAAATTTGAAAAGTTTCCACACATCCTCAACACCCAAGAGAGGTTTCCAAACTTTCTCCACCACCTATCGCCACACGAATCATCTTAAAAATTTATTCAAGCTCCCTGTATTGGTTTCTTTTCAAATCCATGCACATAGACACCTATCTGCACCTAGAGTTGACTTTTTCCCCAGTTCCTTTCTGAGAGGGCACTTCGCTTTTGATAATTTTTACCACTCTTAAGGACTCTCCCCAAACTGTCGCCCCTCCTGGGTATGGGTATGGGTATTCTAAAATGTTTCCTTTCAGATCTACCCGAATGAACTGGAAACCCAGCCGGAGTACAACTACTTCCGAGAATGGTTGCATTCGTTTCCTTTGTTGCGTGGCAAAAAGACCGGCGACTCAATGGAGGATGACAACCGAACAGTGGGCTTCTTTAAGGGCGCCATTAAGGTGTACAAGCTGCCCTTGCCAAAAGGCATGGAGTTACAGATGATACCTTCTTTACCGGCCAACGATCCCATTCATGTCTTGGTTCGAGTCTACATCATCAAAGCAACTGATCTACACCCAATGGACCTGAATGGCAAGGCCGATCCGTATGTTGTCCTACACCTTGGGGGTAAACGAATCTCGGACAAAGACAACTACGTCAGCAAGCAGCTAAATCCGATTTTCGGCAAGTGCTTCGAAGTGGAGGCTACTTTTCCCCAAGACTCGATGCTGACTGTCCAGATCTTCGATTGGGACTTGGTTGGGTCGGACGATCTGATCGGGGAGACACGAATCGACCTGGAGAACCGTTTCTACAGCAAACATCGGGCAACTTGCGGCTTGGGCATGAAATATGAAGAGTAAGTTGATTCACTCCTGCAGTGGGGATCGCTTCTGATTGTGTTTCATTGTCAACAGCATCGGGTACAATAGATGGCGCGATCCTATGAAACCAACGCAAATCTTATCGAAACTCTGCAAGGAGAACAAACTAGACGTTCCGCATTATTTCCAGGATCGTGTGGCGATCGGAAAATATTGCATGGCGTTCTCAGAGGAGGAGGTGATAGCTTGGAATGGACCAACCACATGCAAGAATAGGGATGAGCATCTTGCATTGGCAGTGCTCCATCGATGGTCTGAGATCCCGAAGGTTGGATGCAAGGTGAGTGTTTATTTGGAGTACCGATAGCGGTGGAGATCAATAGAAGGTTATCGTTTGAAGATCGTTCCGGAGCACATCGAATCGCGACCGTTGTACAATGTTGATAAGCCCGGTATTGAGCAGGGAAAGCTGGAGATGTGGGTCGATATGTTTCCCATGGATATGCCTTTGCCGGGACCGTCTGTGGATATATCGCCAAGGAAGCCGAAGGCCTATGAGCTGAGAGTGGTGATTTGGAACACAGACGACGTGGTTCTGGAGGACGATGCGTTCTTTACCGGAGAGAAGATGTCAGACATTTATGTTAAGGGGTAAGTGCGAGGGATTCTTTTTTTAGTGTGGAACTATTTTTCTCTTTCTAAGTTGGCTTAAGGGACCGCAGGATATTCAAGCCACAGACATTCACTATCGTTCCCTAACTGGGGAGGGCAACTTCAACTGGCGCTTCATATACCCTTTTGAGTACCTGGCAGCTGAGGAGAGAATAGTCCTCTCACGGAAAGAGTCCCTCTTCAGCTGGGACGAGACAGAAGTTAAGATTCCCGCTCGGTTGGAGCTGCAAGTCTGGGATGCCGATCACTTTTCCGCCGATGACTTCTTAGGTGAGTTTTGGTGGGGATTTACTGGCTAAAGTTGCAAGCCGCCCTATTTTAGGTGCCATCTCCTTCAATTTGAACCGCTTCCCTCGTGGAGCCAAGTCATCGAAGCTCTGCACCCTCGATATGCTCAAGACAGACAATGTACCCACGGTGAATATATTCAAGCAAAAACGAGTTCGCGGTTGGTGGCCGTTCTACATCAAGAAACAGAACGACGAAATGGAATTGACGGGTAAGGTTGAGGCCGAACTTCACCTCCTAACCAAGGAGGAAGCTGAACAGAATCCCGCCGGTTTCGGGCGAAACGAACCGGATCCGCTTGAGAAGCCCAAGTAAGCCCTAAGACTTCCACAAGAATCTGGATTCAATTGACATTTCTCTCCTCTTCTTAGCCGCCCAGACGCCTCATTCATGTGGTTCGTGAATCCGCTCAAATCAATCCGCTATATCGTTTGGCACAACTACAAGTGGGCCATCTTAAAGGGCCTAATCATTGCCGGTCTGGCGTTAATGTTACTTTTATTCTTCTACTCTGTACCTGGATATACGGTGAAACGGATGCTTGGCGCCTAAATGCTACAGACAAAGAGAAACCTATTGACACTATACAATCAAATCTTGTTGTTGAATAATTATATAAACTTTTAGATGTTAAACTATTATATATTTGAATATCGTGTACATATGCGTATGACAAAAAGAATTTGTTTGACACTCACCTCTGAGGGTTGGATATCTGTTATTTTTCGATTTCGAAATCTATATATAGCTAATACAGAAACCATACACACACACACATTTGACCTACATGTACAAGCGAATGAATTTAAATTTTCATTTGCTTTGGTTCCATTTTTGTCGGGATTTGTTTTTCCTTTTTGGATTTATAGAAAATAATGTGCATTCATGCATCAGAAAACATTTTATTATATGTAAAACAACAAATAGCATAATATCATATTTTTGTCTCGAAGGAATTTTCTTGCTCAATAAACTAGTTTTAAAATAAATTAAAAGCAATGCAGTGAAGTGCAAATGAAAGGAACAGTGTTTAAATGAGAGTAGGTATAAGTTCCTTAACGATTGACGATTAAGTGTTAATAAGTTATTTTACGATAGAGAAAATAACTCTTCGTTTCATCTCTACAGCAATCACAATATGGCTTGCTTGTCCTATTCAACGACTAATATTTGGAGACGTTCAAGTGTCTAGTTTAGTAAATCTGACAGCTGTCTGACTAGATGTATTTCAGTGAGGGCGTTCAAGTATCTAGTTTAGTAAGTCTGACAGCTGTCTGACTAGATCCATCTCTGTTTCGATTGGCCCTGAGTGGTCACGTGATTAGTTTTTGCAGTTGACGTTTATGGAGGGGAAGCCAACAAATCTAGTCAAGAAAATCCTGCCTGCATACTCGTGTGGTATTCGATTGTGCTTCTTCAGATTTGCTTTCAGATTTTGTGTGCCTAATCGAATAAAAACGCTCTTGCGACTTGAATATGTGTAGTCTTTGACACTTTTCAAAGCGCTTTCCATTCGCTGGCTAAATTTTGTATTTAAACATTCGAAATTTCCGTCCCGATTGATTTCTAAATATTTATACATAGATAATTTACAAAAATAGATTAAATTAATGCCTTTCTTTGCTGTAGAAAAAATTCACGAAAATGTAAACAAACTCCACCAGTTGTCAAACTCAATTGCACTTGTATTGGTAAATCTGAAGCAAATCTGAGAAAATATCTATATTCTCAAAAGTGCTCTGAAATCTGAAAAAGATTGCTCTTTTTGTACCAAACGAACATAAAAATTGCTCTGGGAGCAAAAAAAGGGCTCTGAGAGCGCCCAATCGAATACCACAACAGTTGACATTTCGAAGATTCAGATTTTAAATAAGCAGAGTGGCCACAGTAGAATTCTGAGGAGTCGAAAAAAGGGCCGGTGGGAGAAAAAGGTGTCATTTCTAATATATATTTAAAAACCATTGGTTCGCTAACACTATTATAGTGTTGTGATGTAGGTAACCGTGTTTCATTTTAAATGTACTTATTTGAAAATAACAATTTATTCAAGATTTATGAAGGGCCTTTTCCAAATAAAATAGGGCAAAATTAAACAAAGGTAACGCTGACCGCGAGAATACGAAAACAATTCAAGTTACCTAGTCAACGCGTTCGGATACCTAGTCCCGACAAATCTAGTTGACGTTTTACATAAAATAGATATCCGAACGTCCCCAATTTGAGTTTCTTTTTTATTCATATTCGGTATCGAAGCGCTCTCCATCATCTCAGGATAAATTGACTGTGTCGTCGGTCGGAGTGAAAATCGAAACGCTGCACATTTTCACGTCTCACCATGCGGTTGCTGATGAGGAATTCCAATATTGACTGAGAAAGCAGATTATAAAAAAGCGTAGAAGTCTGACAAAATATAACAAATTCTGTCGTAGTAGTCGTTGGGAAGAGAGCCGAACAGAGAGAACAAAAGCTTTCTCCTACATAAAAAACCTGCAAATATTAACCCAAGAAATTTCTTTGGGCTAGCTGGTTATTGCTGACAGATGGTTGTCAAATTATTCCAAATGCTAGTTTGTAACTGACTTTTTATTTCTTTTCATTTATATTTTGCATTAAAATAGATGTAAGAAGCAAAAGAATTGAGTTTTTTAATGTCTGCGATAAAAACAGTTCAAATCTTGGTCTAAAATAGAAATTTGTGTTTTGTTCTACTGATAAATTCAAATTAGTGGCTCAACGCGTTTCTTTTCTTTTTGGTTATATTTCACTTCGGTGAGCGAATTCTCTCATAATAAGAGAAATGTGACATATTGCCAAAATCTAACCAGAAAGTAAGGCTGAACACGCCTTCCTTTTTGAGTTTTCTCATAAACTTCCTCTAGATTTTAATGTGTTCTTCTCCGTTCACAAGCTATACGTTTAGCCTAGTAATCTCAGTTGAACTAGATGGCAAGAGAAATCATATTTTTTCTAGAATTGCGTACATTCTTTTGTTGGATTGAACTTAACGTCACATGTCAACTCATGGTTTTCACTCGGGGATCCACTCATTCTTAAATCCAGTAAAAAAAGAATAAGAAAACAAAATTTTTGTATTCCCTGTCGTACAAAATTTTAAATACTACTATAAAACAGGGAAAAAACTAAAATGTTCGTTTTCGGGTTAAGTATTGAAGTCACTTTTCATTTTACGCGCTGATTTTGACAGTTTGTTTCCCTGTTGTAAAGTAATCAATCGATTCTCTGAAGCTATATTTACGCGTGAAAATTCTAAAAAAAAAGTCTTTCAAAAAAAAAAAAGCTAATGCCAGTTTCACTAGGCAAAAGTTATAGATTTTTCGTAATAGTTCATTAAATATTTTTTCTGGATCTAAGCGCTAACCTCTAAAGTAAATTTGATTAACAACAATTTCATGAAAGTTGCGTTGGAGCTGTGTTAATTTCTTCAAAATAGTTTAAAAGAGCAACATGCGTTGACATTTTCATCGAGTACCTACTTCATTTATTTGGGGCATACATTTTCATTCGTAAGACGAAACATGTTCACGCTTCAAATTTTAAATTCCTTCACTTAAGTCGTAACACATACCCATTAAAAAAATATTGACAAAAATTTGGGGTTTTGTCTTTAGAAAAAAAAAAGGCAGATCTGAGGGTTTTTCTGATTTAACTGGAGGTGGGGACACTTTTACCTTCTGGCAACGCTGCCAATGGAATGGTTTCACAAGGTTTGATTGACGTGCCTAGCTAGGGCCCACTAGTGCGCACTGAGAAGTGTCAGCTGATTTCAGTGCTATATCGAACACATTAGGGTTAAACTAAAGCCCACGTCAAACAAACCTACAAGTAATTTGTTCAATTACGGACTCTAGGACTCTTGGGGACGTTCCTTTATGCGACATAAGTAAAGCAAAAGAAAATTGAACCAATGAAAACATACAGCCATTTATGTAAGTAGGTACTCGTAGTTACTTTAGTCGTTGAATGTAGATTTTGATGTGTTCAACGAGTGAGGTTTGCGCACACATTGCTCACTCAACAATTCATCTGTCAAATCGATCTCAAAGCTTAAGCGAATGCCAGCTCCTGTCAAGCGGATGAAACCAAACGTCTGCATTATTTATAGATATAAAACGACAGTAAACCACTTTAAAGAAAAGGTAGGTATGTAAAAAATTTAAGTATACAGTTTATTTCGTAGCTTTTTGGTGCAGTAATCAATGATATTTACAATGAGGTACAAGAGGACGATCACTTCACAAAACTATCTCACAAAATAGTTTCCAGTTGATTTCTTTAAAAAATAAAGCAAAAACAAAATACATTACATTACTTAAATACCTATGATATAAATAGTTAAAATATTTCGTGTGTTTGGTCAAGCTTACGATTAAAATTACTGTCACAAAAAAAAAAAAAAGGAAACACATCCTTTCACATTGACTTATTCCGACTGTATTTTTGGCACCTTTTTGTTCTTAAATGACTAAATTGCGCTGAGCAGCGCAGGCGGAGTACTTCCGCCTACAAGTAGGTGTTGTCAGCCGCTTTGGCTGCCCGCAGCTTCTGCATCCTTCGCGTTCCCGGATAGAAACTTCTCTTTGGCATTCTCAAAGCATCCTTGCACACGCGGATCGTGTAATCGGGCAGTAAACAAGTGACTATGCTCAGCAAGGTCAGCAACCACAGTGGGATGGAACAAAAAAGTTTGTTGTACGAAAAATAGACGTCGCCATCGTATCGCCTATGGACAGATGAATGAAATGTAAAAGAGCACGAGTAAGTGGATAGAAAATGAGAAACCTACAGATCTATCACATTGTAGACGACCGTGCTGACCATGAAGAACGCAATGGAACCCCAAATCGTGACGATGTACCAGTAGCTGTTATACTTCGACTCCAACCACAGCTTTAGGCTTGCCACAATTACCACGATTTGTATGAGCAGGGTTCCGAAGACGGCATACTCGGCTGGCTGTCCCACATTCAGAAGGACGTCGTTCGATGAGAATATAAAGAAAGCAAAGTAGAAAGTCACCAGCGAGTGATAGATGCCAAACACCACCCACTTAAGGAAGTAAGGCCAGTGAAGTTGTTTGTTGTTCGTATTCTTGACGTACAGCTCTGGTTTGCTGGAAAGAGGAACAGAATAAGTCAATAGTTACAGTCATGTGTCATTGACCTACCTCAAGAGGTCCCCCTCGTTGAACGGTTTCTCGGTGAGCGAAATGAAGAAGATTGGCAAAGACGTATAGACGACGTTGAACAGCGTCAGGAACCAGGAATCGTAGACCGGTTGCGACGAGAACATACAATGGAATTGGAACAGGAACATTATACCCATGAAGAAGATGTTCTTATAGAAGAAATAGAGCACCAGCAGCGACAACCGCGTCGTGTGATAGTGGCCGTGCATGAGCAGCAGTCTTTTGAGCATATTGAAACGGGCAAATGCGAAATCCGCACATCGAGCCGCCTGTCGGCCCTCTTTGCCCATGATTCCGATTCCAACGTGGGCCTCCTGAATCATTGACACGTCATTAGCACCATCGCCAATGGCGGCTGTGTTGTAGTTTTCCTTGGACGTCTTGATAAGGGACACCACTTCACTCTTCTGCAGAGGGCTCAGCCGGCAGCAGAGCACCGCTTGACAGCGAATGCTGACGTCGCGGAACTTCTCAGGCAGCTCCTTCAGAGCGACGGTTAAGCTTTTTCCGTCGATGAGAAGGGCACATGCTCGGCCGAGGCCGAAGACAAGCTCGCGCTCGAGAGTTTGCAGGTGCACTTCGAGGTCCTCCTTTCGGCCGCACTCGATGATGAAGTACTTCATCGCTTCGGCGGGTATATGGCCGCACGAGAGAGCTATGTTGAGGGCGGTTTCGACTTTGTCGCCGGTTAGAACCCATATTTTGATACCAGCCTTTTGCAGGGACACCAGTGTATCGGCAACGTCATCCTGAAGCGCGTCCTCTACGGCCGTGGCGCCTAGGAGATCAAGATCTGAAACGAGAAAGTTGCTGTGACACGATGTGTGAGGGTTCTTGCACATGGAACCTACTTCGCTCGATCTTGGCATAGCAGTCCTCGGTGAGCTGCCTCCGGTTTTCCAGCGAACTGTTTGCCCGATTCAAATCGCCAAGGAACTCCTTGTACTCGTCGTCAGTTATTCGCTTTCTCGCCACAGCCAAGGTGCGAAGACCTTGTCTTGCGAAGTCGCTTATATGTCCGTCTGTAGCCTCTATAAGCCTCGCTGATGAGGGTGCACACAGGGGGAACACGTAGCTCTCAGCGCCCTTTGTGTAGATCCACATCGTGCTATTCTCATCCTTCACAATCACACTCATGCGCTTGCGGTCTGAGGTGAACTCCAGAACATGCAGCCGCTCGAAGAATATGTTGTTGGTCTTGGCTACGCTAAACGGTCTCGAGTAGTCCATATGCGGCGGACAGACTCGCACCTTAAGTATCTCGTCATCATCACTGATATAGACGAGTCCGAGGTTGGCACAGGCTTCAACGAGAGCCTTCTCATCGGGACTTGAAGCTTGATAGTCGAGGGTTCTGCGCAAAGAAATAAACAAACAAGTCATGTCTAAGGGATATAGGTTTAAGGATATTGCAAACTTACTCCACAACGTTTTGGATCTCGTTCTTGCGTCTCACAGACTCAGCTCTCAGCAGCATCGAAGGCTGTCGCGACACAAAGGTCGGCATGGCATACGACTCTCGGGAGTTCGTGCTCTGCGTTCGCTTAAGATCAGTAAGGGTCTCTGAAATGGTCTGTCTGGCTTATTCATCGCATCGAGAGCGCCATTTGAACTCACCTGGTTGGGTTAAGTAAGCCGCCGGTGTGCCATACGACTGGGTCCGTCTATGTGTCAGAACTGCAGCTGCTACGCCATTTGCCTGGAGGTCCACATCCGACGTCGATCGCTTGAATGGCACCGACATGGGTCGCCCTGGAGCGAGACCCTGGCTAGTAGTGGGAAAGGTAACTGGACGATCCGTGAAATCCCCGCTTGCCTGCATTTCCAGGTTGTTTGACGGATGCACTCTCGAAGCCTGACGTGCAAAACGTGGACTTCGCTTCACAATCTCGGGTCTCTTGCGCCTTTCCACCTTTTGCGATTCATCAAGCAGAGGATTCACATCGGACACGTTTCCGATTGCCTTTCCATTCGGGTTGGCGGACAGTGAACTGTCAATGTCACTCTGCTGACTCGAGTTGTGACTCTCCTCGGTGATATCCGAGATGGAATACTTTTTGGCCTTTGAGTCTTTCTTTGGTTCGTTTTCAGACATGGTACCCGCTACCTGTACTGTGTGGCAAATCGCCAACCCTTGGAAGAAGTTCTTGAGCTCGTTCTGAAATAAAAAATCAATAGGATTGGAGGCCACAGAACGATTGGGTTGTCCGACTTACATTGAACTTATTGATGTCCAGTAGAATACCGCTGGACTCCTCCTGCAACTTGGTCTTCTTGTAAAGGAACTTTTTGCCATTGATCGAACACTGCTGGAAGATCATTTCGTTCTTTGTCAGTGTCCCGGTTTTGTCCGAGAAAAGTATGTTGATCTGTAAGGAGGGAGGTGAGTAAGTTTCTTAAGATCACTGATCAGCTAGATCAATTATCCGCACAAGAGGTGTGATCTCGATGAACTCTGGAAGTTCACTGATCTACACGAGCTTACTTACCTGTCCAAGCTCCTCGTTCAAGTTGGACGTGTTCACGATGCAGTGTGAGTCTGTTGGCTCGTCGTACAACTCCATGTCCCATTCCATGAAGAGCCCTCCCATCACACGGTGCATTTCAATAGTCACGTACAACGAGATCGGAATTAGATAATTGAAGAGGATCAAGAACGACAGGTAGTCTTGCAGAAACGCCTTAACACTGTACGTATCTGCAGCCGGTCCCAGATACGTCGCCTGCGGCACAACGAACAGCTCAAAGTACCTCTTCAGGAAGTACAAGAAAGTGACAATAAAGATCAGGGCTACCAGGATGAATATCAGAAACCTATTGATGTACAGCTCGCTCGACGAAGACTTGTTTCTAGTCAGTCGACTGTTTAGGGCCAGCTTCGTTGTCATACCAGTGTAGACTGCACAACCGATCACACATTCTGTGTTCTTCACTCTCGATCCACGCAGAAGGACATTCTCCGCTGTCAAGGGTATCACCCTCTGCTGAGTGTCCGCCAGCTGGGACATACGCATTGGCTCCATATTGGCCAGTTCAATCTTTCCATTGAAACTGTAGAGATCAGTCTTGGGGTGCTCGCACTCAATGATGCCAAGTTTGTGCATTTGATTTATTTCCACATTGGGCAACTCCCGCGGAATGACAAGGGTCTTCAAGTTGGACTCACCGTCCAAATTTGCCGTAGTCACGAAGCATTTGCCGTGTGGATCTGAGGACTTTACCAACACCAGATCGCAGGGTACATCACAGTCTCGGCTCACCACAACCAGATCGCCTGGTTCGACATGCTGGCATTCGATGTTTTTCTCACTGCCATCACGAATGACAGTCACTAAAATAGAATGGAACAAGAAACGTGTTAGGCAGGTTGGATGGAGTTTTGATTAACGATCTTACCAGGCGAACAGTTGACTATATTGTCTGTCTTATAGCGGAGGATGTCTTCATAGGCCTGCTTGGTGGCGGTCACAGCTATTACAAAAACTAATGGCAGGAGGGATGTCATCGGCGAGACAGGGCTATCTGGAAAGAACGTCGAATTAGTGATATGAAATTGGAAAACTCAAATATTTGCTTGGACTTAGATGATTCGACCTGTCACGCCCCAATCGATTTTGAAAATAAATGTCAAACTACCAAAACCGTAAGGAATGCGCTTAAGTGGATCTTTCCTCATCTTTGACACTTGCTAAAGCCGACTTACTCATACAATGCTTGGCCTTTGGATTTATAAGTCAGGCTTGTTAATGAGGCAGCTTTTAAAACAATTAAAATCCAAATGAATGGATACTCCTAAAAATTACAGCTTTTATCAAACATCGCGACATACTTGATTTAAACTAAGAACCCCCTAAGGTCTTTCAAAATTATATTAAAACTGTATGCTTACAAATGTTCAATGGTTCTGTCAAATCTCTCTCTGTTAGCCATTTATAAGGAATCCAACTTTGAAACATATCGTCTCATAGACGAGTTTTGTGTCAATTTGTGTAATTAGACAATGCACTTTTGTGGCCTGCCAGTTTTAGACACGATTTTTTGAAGTCAACTAACCAAGAAAGTGAGATTAGTGCCCAAGGAATTAGTCTGTTGTGCTACTGAGCGAGAGGCCTTAGGTACGATCCCAAACAAATTACCTACAACTTGAAGTGTCCTTCCACAGCGAACTTCTGACGAAAATTCAAAAGTAGGTATACCTGTCAAGTTTAACCTCTCTTTTCGCCATAAAAAGGTTTATACTGCATTTACACCATCACACACGCGCATTTTCGCAACAGACGGGACAGAGTGATCAGTTCTTTCCGCAGTCAATGTTAATAAAAGTGTAAGAATGAGATCACAAATCACCCACCTCAAGTGTCATGGAAGTTCTATCCATATTAATAGACACGTAAAACGGAAATAAACACAAGTTCCGGCGAACAACATTTCTGCAATAACTCGAAAACGTTTCTATTTCCGATGTAAATGAGAGTGATATGAGAGTTGTAATTAGTGTCAGTAAATTAAACCAACAATTCATCAACCAGTTACACGAAATAAATGAATTGCTATAAAAAAAATCAACCTGCTGAACTTTCTCATAATTCCTACCGCGTAAACAAGATGGCCGACCAAATTACGTGTCACGTGTCCCTTTTTAGTATTGGGCATGGGCATCCCTTTAATCTTCCATGTTATGTGTGATGTCCCAAGAATTGAACTACTATAAAATGAAAAATGTATACTTGCACAGAACTTGTTAGAATTTATTCACCATCTACATTATGTGTAAGCCGTTCCACAAACCAGCGAATGAAATAATCGCTCTCACTTAAAACAAATACAAAAAACCATCCCATACAAATGAAGTGTCAAATTATGCAATAATTCACTCGGTCCCAGTTCGAGCTTCGCTCTCATGAACAGTCTTCCTTTTTATTTATTGAAATCACCGTTTCAACAATGACACCTTTTAATATATACAATGCAATGCAATTTAATAATTGTTGCAATCATCCCCGAGACAAAACCAACACTTCGTGTCAAAGTGTCATATAAATTTAAAATGCACTCTACAGCACAAGGCTATAATTATATTCGTTAGCTGCCAAACTCAGCCCAACGAAGTAACTGCCCCCCCCCTAATTAAAAGAACCGCACTATCGCTGAAGTGTCAGATCCAAGTTATTGTTGGCCGCCCTTGAACTTGCCCGCCACATTGATTCACAATCTGAATTAATTACAAATTTATGTGCCACATAACCACAAGCAACTTCAGCACTTACTGGAAGTCACTGGCTGTTGCTTCCTTATGACGCAACTGCTCTATTACCCCACTCTCATTGTTACAACATTCTTCCCATCAATTTGAGTGCATTCAAAGTTGCACCGCTCGGTTCTCAGAAATTAATTGCCACACAGTGTAGACTTTTGTTTACACTATGGACAGCAACAAATAAACAATGGCAGCATTACGTATAAGAGCTCTCTGTCATTTTATGGCCTCAATGTTGGGTTTGTTTTTTTGTTATGACAAACAAAACTTTGAAGTTGACACTTCTGAGGGTGTAATAAGTACTCCTTTTAATGATAGTTTGTAGTGTAGGAAAAATCCAATTCAAATTGCCATCAAGTCAACCGAATCAATAAATCAACACGCTCCAATCCGCGGGCAGTTTATATCAATGGACCGAGCGAGCAGCGAGCTCACTCGTCACTCTCCACTCGCCAGTCGCCATTCGAGAAAAGAAAAGCCCACTCTTCGTATCAATTAATGACTTTTTTTATTGCTTTTGTTTCCAGCCCGAACGTGACAAAGACGCTACAATTGAACTCGTCTAATAACAATAAAGAAAAAAAAAAAATATTCAACTAATAGCCATTTGCAATGAAATTACAATTTCGTTCGGCGTTCGATAATAGCTTTGACATTGAGCCAGTGACCACCGATGACAGTGTAGTTGTTATTTGCTACCGAGTTTTCTACACCGAATGTGAGTGAATGCGCCAAGTGTCAATTTCATTCGGCTTTAACTGAAGTAATTGCATTTATTGGCTGACTCTGTGATGATGCGACATAAATCTGAGATGTGATCATGCATTAAGCATAACTGACGTTAGGGTACTCACCGATAAGTAGGGAAATTATTGTCATGATTAAAAAGTAAAAATTCGCTATGCGTCGAAATTGCTCTAGAAGATTTTGCGGCAGGAATGTTATCAGTGTGTATTTGGTCGATTTGATGCGATTTGTTTCCAATTTTTGGTTTTTCTTCTTTTTAAGTGTGTCATCGCCACCGATTTTGATTCGCAGCCAATCGTTGATTGTGCTCACACGAGATCCCTGCAAGGTGAAAAGAAACACGAAAATATGGTTGAGTTGAAATTTAAGTTTGAGTAGACAAAGATGATGGTGGTGCGATGAAACAATCATGAATGAAGGTTATATGAAGTTGTGACGTACTTTTGTGTTTTCCACATTGAAGTTAGTACATTTTATTATGAATATTTTGTGGATTTTTAAAATTGCATACATTTTTGCACAAAACATTGTTATTATTATTATGTTTGAGGGCTGAATGTTGGAGAAGTCAAAGCCAAGTGACGCAATTTGTGGTATAAATATACGCCATGTGGATCGTATAATTAAAGTACGAAAGGAGATGTCTAGGGTACAAGCCATTGATTCATATGATACAATATTAAATGCAAATGACATAATTGCAGTTTAGTGTTCAATCTTACAAAAAACTTTTGGCTAAAGAAGCAGAGAAAAAACAGAATTTGTGTGAAAGCATAATGGGATATTATAGACTTCTGGGTGAAGGTCTTGATTGATTAGCTCCCTGAGAAATGTCTAATGAAGCTCAAAGCCAGTAGAGGCATTTGTGTGCTGTTCCTAAGGTTATAGATGCTACTGGCGATATGCTTTTAGTCAAAGACGTTCTTGCTACTTCCCTTGAGCACAGCCTTTACCTACTAATGTTAGTTAGATGACAGATTTGCATTGAAACCGACAGGTAACATTCAATCCAGCCAGCGCTGTTCGTTTAAACCAACTTAATCTGTTGCCCACAAACCGATTGTACTATCCAATACAAGTTCGAACAAAGTCAAATTCCCAAGGTCCGGTAGTGCAAAATAACCCTCGAGTAATGGTTATCTTATTTGACGTCCAAATAGCTATCCGAAAATATGAAGAACAGCTAGCATATAATGAACTACCACATGAAGGTAACAGCGGAGAAACACAATTCCTTATCAATTACGGAGCTCCTATGAGTCACTGAAGTCCAAATTTCATCATTCTTTACTATACATCTCTAACACAAAAGTCACCCAAGTTCATCCAGGTAAGTCCAACGTAAACACATTACCAGCGTTCGGCACGTTCACAAAACCAATTAATCTTCCGTCACAGAATTTAAAACAACAAAGTTGAGGCAGGTCTAAGGCACTCTACAACTTGGCAACACTTACAATTGTATGCGATATGACAATATACTCATGCATAAACAATTTTTGCGCATTACTTGCAGTGATTTGAATTGTTAGTCAAACTATTAACTTTGGCGTTAACAGATTGCACTATGTCAGCTTAAGCAACTACCCATTAACCATCTGAATTCTGAGCACAGTCTTACTGCTCAAATGACTGTCAAAATGCAGTTCAATATCCTTTTCTAAAAATACAAAAGCACAGTATGATTTCCAAAAATGTACACAAATACTCGTATGACTCACATCTCTTTTGTGATAAATTTGACATTTAAAAGCAACCGGTTGTTTCATGTGGTCTCGGTAGAAAAATGCATTCCAAATGATTGCTGTTTTTTTTTCACACTATCACTCGCCAGTTTTGGCAACTAACTCGTTTGGCATAGTCAAAAAATTTCAAAAATGATAAAAGTTTGTTAACCGAACCGGTTGCCGCGCTTGCACCACCAACGAAGGCAACTACACTTGTAAACTTGACAGGTGGCACTTCCCTAGACGAACACAACAAACTGCATCACTGGACCGTTGGTGATTTTTATTTTTATTTTTTTAATTAAATTCACGTGCGCTTGAAAGACCCTATATATTTAAATACAAATTACAACCTCCGCGGGATGTAAACAAATTAAAATAAAAAGCAAACTTACTCACGCCAATTCGTGGCACTGACTAAATTGCGGTCAGAGAAATTCAACAGCACTGACAGCACAACTAACCACTCAAGAAAATATTAACCAGAAAGAAGAAAAAAAAAAAAGAATACAAAACCCGAAATTCCATTCAACCCAAAAGCCAACACACACATTTTTAAATTACACTACGTTAAGACCCGATCGAACAATTCACTGATATACTTGTATTGTTAGAGGGATCGGTTGACAAAAATGGTTTCCCCGTTTGGAAATATAGTCCGATGGCAGATAATCGCATTTTTGATGATTCCTATGCCCATTCATAATAAATTTTGTTTAACAATTAACAAAGTCATCTGGCCGTGTCAAATCTACGTCAAGATCGCTCAAGAGGAACGCGATAAATGATTGTTGTCGATTCCAGGTGGAGGGCAAATAATGACAGTTGATAGATCTGCCAATTTGGCTTAGAAAATTGACAAATTAGTGGAGAAAATGTTCATGTGACTTATCATGTCAAGCGGTAATCTGCGATCATTTTTGACAATATTGTTTGTGAAGGCACGCATGTGGAATTAGCCTTAAACTATGACTATGCCCACTTAATAGTGTGGAATCGACAACCGCGATATCTTTGTAGATAGGCGCTAACTGCGGTCGTTCCTACATCATTAAGATGATAACTTTTTTTTTTTTGTTTTTTTTTTTTTGAAAAATTTCCAGCCGAGAGTTTGCAAATTGAGAAAGTGAAAGTTTCACTCACCAGGTGTAGAAGGTAATTTTCGGAAACTTATTGCGGAAGGTTGACAGATTTTGAATTCTTCGCATGATGTGGTGTCGACGGGAAGTTACGATTATGGCATCCGTTTGAAACGAGTTTCACTTATGTATACTGTATAGTCCACTTTTTTTTGCAGTAATGTAGATCAACCAACAACAGCGAGTAATTAAATGCCACTGACATAAACTGGAAGTAATGTGCGAAAAAGGTTTACGCAACACTATTTGCTTGTCCTTGGCTCATGTAATTGGAGCTGTTGGGAGCATGGGAATTCCCATTACTATGTTAAGCAAGTGTGTATACTTAAAGAAATGGGTTAAGAAACCAATTGAAGGTAACATTTGTTTTATACGCACATACAGTGTGGGTTAAAAAATTTGGTGCACGCTTTTTTTTACAAAATATTGTGATTTTAATTCTCTAGTCTTGATTGTGTGAAATAAAATATTTATTTGAGTATGGGTTTTCAACACATTTATGCCTAGATCGAATCTCTTAGCTACCAAATAATAATGTAATGATGTAAAGTTACTGGTTCCATAATGTGCTAAACCATATGCCCAAGTTAGCTAAAGAAAATGAGCATCGTTCGCGAGTTTGATATTTTTTTTTAAATTAAAAATAATTTGTAGCCTATAGCTGAAATTTACAATGTAGATTTTGTAGACAACCATGAAAAATCAGTCCTTCTCTGAAACACGCCATGGCACAAAATGCACTAAATTTTCAATTATTTTTTAAGTCTAACCGAATTTGCCTACTGCTGATTTAAGGGCTTTTTATAAATATCTTCCACTCCTGAAGGAAGTTCATAAAATAATTTAGCACATTTTAACGATCAAGATGGAGAAGGAAAATTTGTACCCGTCTGTTTAAAATACCTATATAAAGAGACATATTGGACAGAAATATTTAATAAGTTCAGAAAATATATCTTGTTGGATTGGAATAGGCGAAATTGCCTGCACCTAATCAATCAGAAAATTATATTTGTCGCGTTCTTTCCACATCTAAAGTAACTGTAAATTGAGAACAACCTGACCCATCCAATAGTAAGAGCTTCTTCGTGTAATTCGGATGAATGTCCAAGTTTTTTTTTTTAATTTCAGCATTTCAGGTATAAGTACATATAACCAGTGCTGCCATTCTGACCGGATTCCGGTCATACCTGACCGAAATCTCTTCACTCTGAGTAAATTTTGAAATCCTGTCTAACCAATTTTTAACCGCAATGAAAAAATTTAACCGGAAAATCTTTTTTTACCGGAGAAATAAACACGCTCACAATTTTCAAACAAGACTGTATTAAAGTGAGTATACCTGCCATGCATAAGGATGCCAGTGCGGGACTGTCCCGATACAAGGTTTTTGTCCCGCAAGTGTCCCGCAGAATATTCCGCACTGAAAAATTTGTCCCGTAATATCCCGCCTTTTAACTTGTCGCCCTTTTTTCATAAATAAATAAAATAAATTGCAATTAATAAGACATAGAAATTATAGCGCTGGCCTTAGTTAGCTCAGCAATAAAAATAACAAAGTGTGAAGTGCGCCTTAATCGAATGATGATAGTTCAGTGATCTGGGTCATTGAACTCAAAAAGTTGGCCGCAAGCAAACTGTTTGACATTTCACTTTGTGTTTGCAATAAACGGCAATTGTAAATCAATTTTATAGAGAATTAGATTCATTCTATGAGAGTACTCTTAATTATTTAGAACAACATTTCGACTTTCTTCAGTACTTGTCAAGCATGAATTTACGAAATAATCCAAATTTTGAAAATGACATCAATATTATTGAGCTTTTTAGAATTCAAAATATAAATAATGATATACTTTTTGAAGAATTTATCCCACTAAAGAGTTTTTTTGAATGTGAGCTAAGAATTTTGGATGAAAAACAAGTTGTGAAAAATTGGGTTAGTTTTTTTCAGAAAGGTTGAGGCACCAAATTTGGAAATTCTTTGCAATTTTGTATTTTCGCAAAAATGTCCCGCCGGCTAATTTTTCGAATCTGGCATCCCTAGCCATGCAAGATTTATAGGAAGTGCAAATTATTTGTCTGAAATTTTGGTTTTTGTCCCTATATTTTGCTTTGAAATTTGATGCATTGGCGAGCGAAGAGAAGAAGAAAATAAACGCGTTGAAAATAAAAAAAGGGATAAGATATTTTGCTTTGTGACAATTCAGCCTTATTTCTGATGAAATCATAAGAAAAATAGGGACAAACGAGGTAGGTATAAAAAAATTATAATTCAAGCGATTCCGATAGCTGAATATAATGAAGAAAAATAAATAATTTATAAATGTAAATTTTTTTCCAATAATATGTATCCAAAATATTGGGAAGACTAAATTAGAAAATCCTTTTTCTGCAAAACGTTGTGACGTAAAGCATTTGAGTGAATTCTTTGTTTTTTGTTCTATTAGTTTGGCCAAATAAATAAACAACTATACCTTATGTAATACATATTAGCTAATTTTTGTTTTATATTTTTAGTAAAAATATATTACTATATTCTATTTTTGGGCGGACTTCTGGTCAAAAATTCTTATTTTAGCTTTTGACCGGATTTTTTGACCGAAATCAAAAAAAATAGAAATCGATCAATCGATCGTTCGGATTCACATTTTTTTAGTGGCAACACTGCATATAACACCTCTGAATTCATATACTTACGTTAGTATCGCACGCACATATACCTAGATCTTAGGCTCTAACAACATGATACTAATCGTGAAAAGTTATACCCAATTTTCATAACAAATTGCACTGGCGGAATAAAGCTCAAGTCCCACCAATTACTTTTTTTTAATTCATTTAAATTCTGTAAGTAGCTACATGTTGAGACATGGTATACGTGTTATATCGCATATTTTAGATTAGAATGATTTTATTATTCTAGATACAAAAATTCGCAAGTACCTATGTGTTTATCGGTTTTTGACTATCACTGTAGGGTACAGTGTACCGAGAAGAGTGCTCTATACTCTTGTGTTGCTAGTAGATAAGATAAGAGAAACGATGTTTTTTTTTAATTTAAAGGAAGTGAAAATAAATTGTTTTAATGATAAGTGAAGTTACTGTGAATTATATAACGGATATTCTGCAGCGTATGACGTGTCCTAGATTTTTGATAATCGGTCGAGTCACGGTGGTGTAAAATTTAATTTTATAGTTAAGATCTCGTCTTTTTTTGCTATTTTATTTATCAGCAATGGTTTATTATACAACATTCTCAGGCTTGTACAAATTTTTATTAATATTATTGAAATCATATTGTACGAAATTTGCTGGAGCAACGTATGCATTTCTTATTTTTAATTTTTAATGAACGGGAATACTAGCTACCTATTTCAGCTGACATGCGCTTTTGCAGTAAATAAAGCTTATCCTGTAGTTCAATATAAGGATTGGTATATTTATTTCTCTAGAAACGGTTGTTGGTACCATATTGTGACGCCATTCAATATTATCTTGGTTTTATAAAACAACCATAAGCTGACACAAGGCCTCCAAAATCGCTTCAACTTTTTCTTGTGTTGCTCAAAGAGTCTTTAAAATTGTTAGGAGAATGGAGCTTAACACCTACCGCACAAGGGAAACAGCTATAATTGCGAAGTTCAATAGAGGTTTATATACTTAACAACCGAATAAGGTAAGGTAAGGTTCGTTGTGTCTTTCGGCCAAAAAACAAACTTCAACTATTTATTTCCGCACTTATAACGCGTGCAGTTGTGTAACTTGATACACGTAAATTAAAAATGTATTTGTTCAAAAAGAGCCCACGCATTAAATTTGTTGATATTTGAATTCCCATATTTATATTATTACCCCAATCCAGACTTTCAGTTTGATCTCAATAATTAAATGAAGAAAAATATAAATAAAAAGCGCAATTAAAACCAAATTACTTAAGAAAAACAGATTTTTTTAATGTCAAGTGATTTGGAACGAATTATATTAAAAGTTTTTCTACAACAAAAAACAAAGACCATAAACATAACGCTACTCACAAAATAGTTCTCTTCCCCCCTGTAACAAAACATCACAACTTCCTAATAGCCTATAATATTGCTAAGCAAAACCATCAGATCATTGCTTCTAAATTAGCTGGCTGATTAAGACTTCCAAACACAAGTTCGCTGCGCAAAATAATTACACACCTCGCTGGTTTTTGTAACAACTATAGCAAGTAACAAGCCATGTTTCTTCTAACGGAACAAAAAAACCTCTTGCAGAACGCACGACTAATTACCAGCACTTGAGTGGCACACGCGCTGCTTAGGAATCAAATTTTCATACAAATTGACCCCAATAATGGGGGATCCATTTAGAAGCGTAGCGTAAATTTAATATACAAACGTAACACACTTACGTGTACTTTGAATCATGGCATTTGAATATTTATCGGGGTATCCGTGAAGCGGAAAACAAATCAAAATTGATTTATTTTCAATATGCGGATGGCGGGCGGGCGCTCTGCTTAAAATGTAAAATTTCCCCGCTAATAAACAGCAACGCTGTGGAACTCGAGCGTTTTCCAGAAAAATAATAATAAAAACTAATAAGCGGATCCACTTGAATTCGACACCAACCTGGCTTTTTACGATAAGAATGCATTTATTGTTTTGATAAAGTTCCACAAGTCGCTATGTACGGTCACCTAATTGTTGTGGAAATTCAACTTTTTGAACTTATGTCATTGTTTGCTGGTTGTTGGGCGTTATTGACGTCGGCATCGGTCGGTGTAAGTCTGCTTGCACTGGGTGCGGGCGTACTCAAACAGATTACGTAATGTCCATTTGGCGAACGACTCTCTTCAAGGTGACGTTTGGCTGGGCTTGGCGCCTTTGCCACGGCATGGCATTGACATTTCGTATTTTTAGAAATGTCGGCTGCGCATTGGGTAGCGTTGGGCCTGTTATGTTGGCAGGTGCTATGAAGTTCTATTTAACCTAAGCTACGCATTAAATATAGTGGAGGCAGATAATGGCTTGTGTTGACTTTACAATGTTCTGAAGTCAGTTTCGATCTGAAATGTGCCTTCATGTGCCGTAAAGGTATCTACCTACCTTAAGTAACCTCGTTTTTATCTGTTTATTGACCAAACATTGCTCACAAGCTTCGTACAAACTTCCCCATGCCTGTATCAAATACTCTTTAACATGCTGAATGCATTAAACAGAAGCTGGCCATCACTTTAGCTCTTTTCTCCTTCCTTCCATCAGCTTTTACAGAAACGACCACAAGCCTTCAAGTGTGCGCTGAAGTTAGGTCTTGGAGGAGCCATAAGAATAATCAAGAGCAAAAAATTATTTACTCTGCCCTTAGGTCTCCCAATTCGAAACGTTGTTCACCAATTCTGCGCTAAAGCATACAATCCTTCGGCCTTACCAATTGTCAACTCTAGTCTGGCAGCTTACGCAAAGACTCCACACTGTCAAAGGTCCCTTTACCAATAAACAATTATAGTTGCAGAATATCGCTAACTGTAGGGTCAAATGTTAATGTTGAGAAAGCCATGTTTATCTCGGGAATTAGATAAATAAATCCGCCCTTAATGCCATTTTGAAGAGGAGTGTTGCCCAACTATCGAAAATGACGTTATTGAATTTCGCAATAGGAGCGAATTTAAATCCGCTGTAGTTCAGCCTGAACGTTTGAAAATAAATTAATTGTATTAAACTGTAAATATTTTCTAATTTTATTTGCTATAATACAACAATGCAAATGATTTTTAAGTCCAACAAACTCAAATTTGTACAAATGTATGCAAAAAATTTTAAAATATTTCATTTTTGTTTTATTTCTAAATACTTGAAGTATATAAGTCTTTGCTTTTCTCTGTTTTAACTTGTTTAACCGCTAGTGCTTGCTTTTTAGGATTGGTTTTCCTTTTTCAATAGTTCACCCAACGAATGGACGCTTACTTAAAAATACATTTTATTTAAGTTTGGGATGTTTGGATGACTTTTTTGCGAGTCGTCGCAAACATAATAAAATATGTGCTTACTTAAGTTTGGACGGCTTATACCTGAATACCTACTATATTCAAGAATTCTCAGTACCTTAGGGGATTCAGGTAGATATTTGGCTGCAGCTAAAAAGCTAACAAACTCTTTGAAAAGGAACTTAATGAACGATGATATCGACAGTCATTTACGGCAAATGAATTTCGTCATCAAACAGACAATGGAGCGGACTATACCACGGGTAGGACGTTCCACAGACGGCCTTTCTTAACCACTTTTAGCTGCGGACCGATATTCAAGATTGGCGATCCGAGAACAACGATTGGGTTGAAGAAAATAAGATTATTCCGAACAACCAGTTTGGCTTCAGAACGGGGCATGACACATTCATGCCGCGTCGAAACTGGTTTCCGACATTCAGTGGAATAAAAGTAAGAAGCAATGCACGGGTGACTGCCTGGTCGACTTTGAGAAGGCCTTTGATACCGTATGGTTGGAGGGGCTCTTCTATAAGCTGACCAGATTGGGCATTCAAAAACCTTTGCTGTATATGATTTATGACATGCTTATGGGAAAGAAGTTCGTTGTCAAAGCTGGCAACGTGACTTCGAGCAAGGTTTTCAAAATTAAAAACGGCTTACAACAGGGAGCAGTGAATTCTCCGGTCCTGTTTAATATTCACACAAGTGATCTGGTGGGTTCCCTCAGACATGCTATAGCGTACGCGGACGATTTAGTGGCGTACAGGTCAGGACCAAAAATCGAGGTCATTAACATCCTTCTGCAGCGTGACTTCGAGCAAATTAAGAGGTATTGCGATGGTTGGAAGTTGAAAATCAATTTCCAAAAATCGGAAACAATCCTGTTCAGAACTACATTGGCTGGGGCCTCTGGGGATACCAGAAAAAACTGGAGAAAATTAACAATTATTGGGCAGCAGGGGCGACCATTGGCGGTGAATAACGTGGTGAGGTATCTTGGCATCTGGCTCGACCAGTATCTGTATTTTGTCAAACATGTAGATGCTTGTCTTGCTGGGGCTAGGAGGGCCTACGCTCTGACAAGGAGACTGTTTCGCAGCAGTTAACTTGATTCCAGGGTGAAGGTCATTTGGTACGTGGCCCTTATAAGGCCTAACAGCGCTTATGGCTGTCCCATGTGGTTCAATATAGCGCCGTCCTATATGGAAAAGATTCGGGTGTTTGAGAGACAACGTCTCAGGGCCTGTCTAGGATTGTTTAGAACTCCTGAATTCCAGTACATAAAATACTATCCCAACAGGACCCTATACAATGGGGCTCGACTGAATTGGATTCACAATTTCCTTACTAAGGTGATTCGGGGGCACGTCGCAAGGGCGATGGCCAGTGATTATAACCTGATCTCAGGGGCTTACTACCCCAATTTAATGTACCACGAGAGTACGCTTCGGTATGGCTTTATCCCGCCTGAGGCTTTCAGGCGCCCATGGACGCGATCAAGATGGTGACCAATCGTGATATTGCTGTTCACCCTGATCATACGTAATTTGGCGCAGGGACATAAGTCCCCGGGACATAAGTCCCAATTTTTACTTTTGGGACTTATAACCCAATTAAGTGAGACATGAGTCCCAAACTCGATTTGGGATTTATGTCCCACACCATCGGGACACAAGTCCCAAACAAAAATGTTGGGCCTTATGTCCCACCCAACAATATGAAAATTAAAAAAATAAATATAAGTAAAAAACCTCGCACCAACCCCGTAATCCAACAATAAACCCAAGCAGGGGGGTTGCAGGGGGGCAGCATGGCCCCCCATACACATTTCATAATACAATGGTAGCAATTCGCGTGCCCCCAATTTGATGTATTCGATACCTAATGCAGATCCACAACATTTTGCTAAATATTATCTCTGGTAAAATTTGGGACTTATGTCCCATCTTCGACAAAACAATTTTGGAACTTATGTCCCAATAGGGTGGGTCATAAGTCCCAAATTCGATTCGGGACCTATGTCTCTCTTAAGTGGGTTATAAGTCCCAAAAGTAAAAATTGGGACTTATGTCCCGGGGACTTATGTCCCTGCGCCACGTAATTTAGGTTAAGTAGATTAGAGATTAGGTAGTTCTAAGTAGTTGTATACAAAACAATAATAAAGAATTCAAGTTTTCTAAAGTTTCTTGAAAATTAAAAAACAAAACAAATCCTAGATATAGATTACATCTATTGCCGAAAGGCAATAATTTTAAGGATGTTGATAAGTTTAGTGCGTTCGCTTAGAGCCAGTTAGGTAGAATAAGATAATTGTTAGTTTTAAATTAGATTTAATCGTTTTTGTCTGGTATGTAAGTTTAATCATGTATCTCAATAAAAATGAATTTAAAATGTAAAAAAAAAATACCATTACCTTAAAGTTTAAGAATACTTTTTAAACTGACTTTTCAGATAGATTCTCATAAGCTTCCTCCATAAATGTACTGTGGGAGCAAAAAAAAAAAACACTATTCCTACAGTTTTGACACTCAAGTACACATATTTCCAGAAAGATATACATACGATTATATAAAACGAGCGCAAAAGGTGTCTGATAAAGTCGTTTCCTTAGAATTTCAAAATTACATTGGATGTTGGATTACAACTACCACAACCAACGCTACCATTTAATTCCATCACCAGAAAGGACGGCGCGAATCACCTCCAATGATCTGGAAACAAAGACGCGTAATCGTAAACGTAATTGGAACCCACAATTAAGTCAAGGTAACCCAAAAAGTTGTTTGTGTTACTTTAATTTAAATTAATACCTATACACCTTTGGAGGTATCACTTCGGCGTAAGGGAAAGAATTCAGCCATTAAGTAGTTTACAATTTTTGTTCACCAACACAATTTCGTGTCGGCGCAGCTTATTGAAGATTAAACTAATTAATTTTAATATTTCTGAGTAATATGTAGAACGTTGCGAAAATTATATAGTGTCAATAAACCTTGAGAAACTAGTTCCGCTTGGAACTTTTACACAAACATATGCTTTCATATCTCAGCTCGGTTACAATAATCACACGTTCAGCTGCGTAGTTACGTAGCTAAAGTAAAAGTTGAGCTCAGATATAGGTAAAAATGAAGTGCTAAAATTCGCACGGACAACAAATTGTTTTCATTGTTGTGAGCTGAAAGCTTAGCTATATCGAATGCTATTTGGGGAAATCCCAAACTGCTAACATTTTTATAAGACCCAACTAGAATGTATAGATACTCAGAATCTGCAAACTATCGATAATATTCTTGATATCGCATCATCAATTATATACACGTCAGATTTATAATAATTGCCAAGGTAAGCATGGTTAAATATGTTTAAAAAGTATTTTACGTAAATACGTTTCCAATTTAACTATTTAGCGTAGCAGAGTCAAATTCACACATTACCTTAAATGTGGAGTGGAGAACATGATAATGGTCTTAATGGAGCGTAATAAATAAGACGAACAGCACGTAGAAGTTGATTTTTATGATCTTAATAGCTGTGGAGATTTTTATGAGGTGCGGACCTTTGTCTATAAAAAATGAAGAACCCTTTTGGGATCAGCGAAAGGTATTTTATGTATTACCGCCGTTATTTTTGTAAGGACTTTTGTAGAACTTAGGGTAAGGAAAATAAATATTTTACTGCAAGTCGATTGAATGTATTTACTTCCAGACATTTTGAAATATTGTTTTTAGGCTTTTGCAATATTGGTCATCTACAAAACGGATTTTAAAAAAATGGAAGTTGGAGGTATTTTCTTATGAAAAAAAGGATTTGGAATATTCAAAAGAGGAAGCGATGCAACCACGAGGAAGATTATCATACCATAGAGTTTATCGGTCACCTTCTAAACGCAGCCATGTATTCTCTCCATCTTTCACTTGAATACGTTCCGCAACGGACATAGTGGATTCTAGGGGTCGGAAACGCTGTTAAAAAATACAAAATCATAGGTGAAAGTTAAGAGGTCCTATCGTCTCTAATATCCAACGGATACACCACGAAGTACATAACAACTTTTCTCTCTTAAATTGGAAAGCATTCCCTTTTTTAAAATAAACTAAACCTCAGTTGGCTGAACAAACAGAAGTGAGAATGAGAAACCTCTTACCAGACTCTTTACGAGCCAAGCTAAATATGACTTCACCAAGGGCACACACGAACTCACTTTCACGCCATTTAAACGAAATCTCATCATTGCCAGATCCAGACAAATGCAACTCAATTGCAACTTCGATTTAATGACGTTATTGACCTTATTTTCAAATTGCGACAGAGCGCCGACAAAACCTAGCAATTAAAATTGGAACTCATGCTTTTTGGAGGCAAACTTTAAAGAGTCATGGCGAGTGTTAGTTTAGTTGTCTTTAGTCTAGAAATGAGATATTAGGCGATAATGTGTGCCTCGCTGAAAAACGGGCAAATTCAATTTAAAGAAAATTGATCTAGGTCAAATTCTAACTGACTGTTTCTGGCAAGTTTTACTTACAGAAATGACAGCTGGCAATCGCAACATCCTCGTTTTGAAAGCTAATCGCCGGATTATATGCGACAGAAAACTCATATGCGGTCCGTTGACACTTTTTTTCATTCAGTCTGTGAAAATATATAGCAAAACAAAATATTCTGTCGAATTTTTCGGCACTGTCCATTTCGTTCGTGTGACGCTGCAACTGACGGGATAAAATATATGGGATGGGACCTTGTCTCAGCTGTTCCAGCGCTCTCAGCTTGACCTTTCACTGCAATGGGAAAGCGTTTGATGTACTAAACTATGCTAAGCAAGGTGACTACGAATTCGGTTCCCAAAGAACCAATAAGACAACTTCCGTTGAGTAGTGATAACGATTATTAGTTAAAGCTGCAGGGAAATGCGCAAACCAAACAAATACTGTCAAGTCATCGTTCAACTTAGTCACAACCCGAATGAGCAGTTTGACACCTGCACTTACGTCGTTTTATGAGGCCCAATGGACAGAGTTGTGAGAGAGAGCTTAAATTTTTTGTTGACCTAGTAAAAATGTTCGAAACAGGGTAGCCTTTCATGTCTCAGGTCAGCCCGCAGAACTGTCTCTCAGTGACGTACAGTTTCTGGAAAAGTCTCATAGTAGAGCTCTTCAAAAGACGCCACAAGTTATTATCATGGTTTCCATTCTCGACTCTCTGCTTTTGTCTAAAAGTAACAATGAACCATGGAATCATTGCCAACACAACAGTGGGAGTAAATCGGTCAACAAAGTTTAAAGAAAAGTTCGACTCCTACCAGTGTTTCTTCTTTGACAAACGAAAGGAATATAATAACAGAGAATTGAAATGATCCGAAAATATACCAATACCAAAGAAAATATTTCGCCATCAGCATGAAACAAAAAAGAACCACCAACCTTTCTCCTTTTCCACGCCTCAGCAGTTGTCTTAGGTTTCAGTGACGTGTTGAGCGTCGCATCATTTGGCAGACTCGTCCACAATGGTATCCCATAGCCGGTGGTATCGACAGGGCGATATCCACTCAAGTGATCATGTCGCCCGATGAAATTCATTTTTGCACTCGTCTGACTAAGTTAACTTCACATTAAAATTCACTTTTTGCTTTAGGTATGCACCGATAAAATAAAATGTTTAAAAAAAAAATATATACATCACATTCACGATCCACTAATGCTACTGCTATTATACGAAAATTCCGAATGCCAAAGAGAATTTTAATTTCCGCAAAGAATTTCAATTTATTAACCCGTACGGTGTTGGGCATTTGTCAAGACACTGATAGTTGTCGCGGTACTGGATAGAAAATATATTTAAATCTATTCCGATCGTACTGTTGGATGCACAACGACTTGGAATACTGTAAATCGAAACAGAGTCACCCGGTTGTTTTGTTTTGAAGATCTAAATATTTTACACGTACTGGAAAACACCTCCTGATCCAATCCGCATGATACCCCGATCACCGATCATCGAGGATCGGTTGGTTGCGAAAACAGTTTACAACTTCTTAATTGGGCTTTTAGAAAACATTTGCATTAGTAGTTTGCACATTTTGTGGAGTAACTATGTTCATGGTTGTTTTTCACCTGTTATTTACAGAGCTCGCTGTGAACTGTGATTGCCGGTTATGGGAATTTAATTAACACATATCCACTCTCAACTGTAACGAACCGAAGGCACGGGTGGATGATGTCGATGCGCGAAGATCATGATCATTTTTTTTTTTCCAAAATGAAGACAACCGGCGTGGCAGAACACCGACGGACGATGGATCTCTCTATTGCGCCGTCAGAACGATGCGGTGATGGGAGTAGCATCAGCTACCGCTGAAGTCTCAGATTCGGCGCTTTGATTTCTATTTGTTCACTATTCTCGGTCGTAGTACACGATGTGAAGCCATGCATCGACGAATCTGAACTGGACGAGGAAATTAAATGTTTTCAAATGTTGGTACCGGGTTTTGTTTTCTGGCGTGTGATAGGGTGAATTGGAGTTCGTTGGAGAAGCTGAAGCGCAGAGAAGATGCGTCGGACTATGTATGGTGTGAACTGGGTATAACTAGGAGATGATGTTGTCAGTTTGTTTTCCTTTTGATGAAAACTTAAAGGTTTTGGTTGGCAGTCTATTTATAGAATAGATATGTGGAGAAATGGGTTTTACTGCAGTTTTCAGCTTAAAATCAAATCATTAATTGTTGAGCTTGGTGGCCATCTGCGTCCACTTATGTATAACCGACAATTTGGCTCCTGCTCAAATTGTTAAAATCATGGCTTCAACAAATGGAATACACGATCTCTCGTACATGAAGGGCTACACTTAATTTCTATTCGTTCAATCCAAACCGGTCTTTTGTTCAGACAAGGCCCTAGATAGTGAGCAGATCGAGCTGAGAATAGGTCATAGTGATGTTCACTAAACCAATTTTATGCTTAACCACAAGCCGATAGTTTAAAAATAAAGAAAGACGATCAAGAAAGACTATAAAGGCCATGTTTTTAATTTTAGTTAAAGAGGACCTACGCAACCCACAAATAAACATGGCTCAAAACGTTGGTTAAAACCTAGAGAATTTTTTTTTTTCATATATATTTTCCGGCATCAGAAGATCATATTTTGTTTGCTTTGGGGTTTTTTTTTACTGTATTGACTTTTCTATACACTCTCCAAACACTTATACGCATTTATCGGTGAAAATCTATCAAAATTCGGAGTGAAACTGCTAAATAAATAGTTTCTTCATGAAATACTTTCACCGGTAGTTGTTCCTGGAAAAAGATAGGGTATATTCCCATCTGGTTAAAGCACCGAACATCTCCTCTATACACTTTCCTCGTTTGTACCTTTCCTTTCTGTCAGTTGTTTTTTGCTGCTTTGTTATGTTATTCAATTATTAAGCTTACATGTGGAGTCTTAAATTGTTGCTGGCGGAGGGGCGTTCCGAAAGGGGTCTGTTCGTCTTTTGTAGTGGAAAGGCAAAGGCAGTTGGTGTAAAAAGCTTTTACTCTTTTTATTTTTTCTCTTCTTTTGCGCCAGAGAGGGAGATAAAAACGTTATCAGATACATAAAAGTAGATATTTTTCTTTTTCGTTTTTACCGGGACCGATCTTGTAAGCTGAATTTATCAGAGAAAGCGTGTGTAACAATGCGAAATAGTGCGATCTAAGAACTTGGACATGGATGATGGCGTTTTTGTAACATGGAGCAGTTGTTCTTTTGATTTCGAGTAACGATTGGCTGCCGCGTATGTATTTTTTTTTTTTTGCAATTAATTCTGTATGTTCAGAGAATATGTTTTTGGGTGTGATGTCATTTATTGCCCACATACTATTTTCTATCTACAGCAGAGTTCTGAAGCATTATTTTGCAGGCTTATTGATTATTCATTTGTTATTCATGTAGGTTCAGACTGTATTAAGCTGTTGATGGTCAATGTAAATTTGAACGCAAAGCAAGTTATACCAACACGTGCTTACTGAGTAAAGAGGATTTTCATTTAAAAGAAAGAGTTTGCTTGAGGACCCCAAGTATTCGACTTAAAGCAGAAGGCAAGAGCTGACCAACAGACCGAACAAGACTTGTAGGCTGCGTCTTCTTCGGACTCCTAAGGCCTGATGGTGAACTTGTTTGGCAAAATTCTGTCTACACTGTTCAATAAATGTATCCGCTGTTTCCAAATTTGGCATATGAAGGTCGTATGACTGTGGGCAAATATAAGTGATTGACGAATAAAAACGAAGAAACCAATGATAAATAGAAAGAATGGAAACCAATGCTAAGTAAGAACTCACAGAGTCTTACCAAATTACGAGAACCTGATGAATTAAAAATATTTAACAGAGGACGAGAGGTAAGTTTTGTTGGGTTAGTAAACGATCCTCTGGGCTTATTTGGAAGGAAAATACTTGGACGGATCTTTGGTCTCTTACGAATGGAATGAATATTCAGACACCAAGAACTCTATGGGTTGTACTGCATATGTAATTGCTCTGCTACTCCTAAGGACTACGGGGCGTATGCGTACTAAAACAAAACCGTTGCAATTTGAATCGAAATCATAGAAATATTAATGCTACATCCACAATCCAATAATACGAATAAATCCAATAATATTTATGACTAAATCTCGCATTTATGTTATGTTGTGACGCTACCGTTTTTTATACAACACACCTTATCTGTAACCATGTTCAAAAGAGTGTAAAAATGTATTTGACGCAAAATAGTCACTCTATAGTTGAGTGCAAATCGCCTCCTGCTTGCGCGAATAACCCGTGTAATATTGGTAAATTTTATTTTGTATCGCTAATTATAGATTTGTTTGTATATTTCTTAGAAAAAATAAATGTTTGGCAGCGATATGAATTAATATCTCCTACCGCCGATAAGATATGGCAGTCGTCCGATACTGCGTGTTTGTTTATTTAAAAGAAAAAAAAAAAAACATTTCGATTTAATAAAAATGGTGATTGGCGAAGAATTTCGATTCGCTTTCCTATGTCAGAATAAAAATCAAAGTGACTTAAATTTTTGGACATAATTTTCAATTATTACTTTAAATGACTGAGGTACGCGTCAATCTGTAAAATATATACAAATGATATGTATCTGAACGTCAGATCTTCTACTATTGTGGACAATATTAGTTCGCCAGTGGGAGTACAAAATTTAAGCATGTCTGATGTTTCTCTATTCAAAATTCTGACCTCTGATCTGGTATTCATCAAGAATCACTCACTCGTGCGAACGTACACGATCATTTTTGTACCCGGAATATATTTTGCGAAGATTATTTATAGCAACAAAATGTATATGCGGCGAAGAGGCGACAACTAAATATCACGAGTGTATAGGATCAATCAGTGCAATTATTCGGTTCAATTGACTTTAAGTAGAGTGACGTATGACAGTTCGCATCGAATCTGACACTTTCTGTAAGCGCCAGACGTTCGTGTAATGTCATTAGTGAAAGCACATTATCTGTAGAAGTGAGTGTGCCTGAGGCGAATGGATTGTCGTAGAGATTGAAATAAAAAGAATTGATGGCGGTCCAGCCGCTATTCACAACGAAGCGGTATATTGTTTGACTTACAATAATAGTACGAATTTCCCCGGAACAAAGCTTTTTTTCAAATGGAAATGCCTTTATGTGCTGGGTAATTCTACGGCGGGTCACGTAAGCTATACGCATGCTTTTGTTTTGATTCCGAGTACTCAAAGCGGAATAAGTTATTTTTTCAAACTATGAAATGCCATCGAATACCTACTACATGGCGATGAACATAAAGGGTATAATCAAAGCAGATGATTCCAGTTTCGCATGCAGCCATTGGATGACCATGACTACATTGCACAAGGTTTTTGTCAATACGAATTTCCATATAGGAATACACCACATTAAATTGCATTCAAGTTTCTGTACAATTTTTTCCTCCATAAAAGCAACAAATTTGTGCTGTCTAAAAAACTAGCTACAAATTGCTAGAGCTTTTCAATAACCGAGATCGGATCTGAATGCAATTTACGTGTTCTTAACTGATCTAACGCATTCGGAAATCAGATTTAAATAAGCGCTAACGAGCGCTAACTTGATCGCTTTAAAAATGAACGCACTCAAAAGATTAAATCAAAAGAAACACGGATATCTTTTGTATTACCAGTGAAAGTCTTCTTCATCCTTGTATCTTACGTAAGTAGCTTTGCTTTAGCTTTAATGTTCTTCTAGTACAATTTATCATTCCATGTGGCTTAGCTAAGAAGATTGTATAGAAAACAATGGGAATTAGTAATAATAATTTTTATTTTTCACACTTAATATTTTATAGGTCACAATGGGTACTTTTACATTGAAATTATCGTCATTCTGATAGTTCGTCAAATCCAGCCTTTGGACACTAAATATGATTATTAATATCGCGCCGTGAGTTAAATACACGCACTTGGGTTTCTATAAATCTGCAAACGGACTTACTTTCCTACCTAATCGTCGGTACTGTTTTCCTGAACTTTAAAAGCCTGAATTGATAGATTTCCAATGATTGCCATTTTGTAAGAGCATTAATATTCTAATTTAGAAGAATGGATGACACAACTTAATAGATTAAATTCGAATAATATTGTAATACAGCTGTAAGTAAAATATTCGCATTAATAAACGTGCACAATATACACTTAAATGAGACATGAAACAACCAAAATCCGAATGGAATAAGCCACCATGATGCGTTTATCATTGCTTTCTTACAATCAAATGGATTGAGGAATGCGATTCAGTGCCACCGATGTCATGTTCTTCCGCATCGTGCTCCTGAAACTGATACATAAATTTCCAAATGACTAATCGTGTTCACTTCAAATTTCTATTGATATAGTAACTTATCAACAAAAGGCGAATCGTTTCCCGATCATTGATCTTTAAATCGAACGCTTGCAAAATATTTATAACACTTTTATTTACAAACCAAACAAATATCGAAGAACGCTAATAAAAAACGTAAAGCCCAATTTGAGGCCTCTTCACTCCTTCAATAGATAAGATTAAAGGAAAAAATATAGCAATCAACGATGTGTCATGACTTGGACTCACTATCAATTTTGGTTCGCCATTTCATTGAAAGTGTTATACACATATGTATACAAGTTCATTAGACTTGTATAGGATTAAAAAAAAAATGTTAATATACAAAGTAAATTACCCTTCCTCCGAATGCATCCCATTGATATTTCAGTGTTGATGACATTTTCGTTTCTTTTTTTTTTGCGTCACTAACTGTCAATGCGATGTTGCAAGTTTCAAAATAACTCTCATGCGTTGAGCACTTTAGAACATTTCACTACACTCGAAATTACACTTGAAATTCACAATTGTCCTTTGAGAAAGGTTTTTTTTTTGTCTAAGTTCACCGCACGCTGCAATGAAACGTCTTATTACCCTTCAAACAGGCTCAACACTAAAGTACTTGACAAAAAAGAGTCTAAATCAATATGAGGCAATCTAGCGCGCTGTTATCGCTTCAAGTTTACCTGTTTGAAGTTTTATCGACGGAAAAAAATGATATTCCCAATTCAGAGGAAATTGGGAATCGTAAGCGTCTCTGAATAAACTAACAAACTGTTTGCCATTCTGTCAAGTGAATTCAAATATTGCAACATATAAATTTGAATTCACTACCGTAAACTTTGCAGACATTGCGTACACTCGCACGGATTGAGGGCAACTTTAACTAAGTAGGCTTAGCTGAATTCGCTAATGAGCCGGTTATCATCGGTATATGAGATAAGAACCCTTTATCTAGCGATAAGACTGAAATGATTACGTGTCCCACTATGCAACCGTGCTTCAACGGGTCGGTGTGTGAAATAATTATATATACAGGTAAGATCTTCTTCGTTTAGTTGTCGAACGATAATAATAATAATAGTAAGTAATTTAATACTTTACTATCGTCGGGAGTATAGGCAACTACGTAATCGGGTGCTGAAGTGAGTTTTGACTGCCATCGCAGGTTGATAAGATAACTTTTGATAACAGTAATGGGGCGAGCTGTGGCGTTTTCGGTACATTTTTGGTATTTGTTAATACAGGGAAGAAAACATAGGTATCAAATATGTGCATAAGAATTTCCGGTAATGAGTGAAATTGTCAAAGTATTGATAGGTCGACTTAAGCTGGCTTAAGTTGCAATATTGTCACACTAACTTAAGGGCTCATTGCATTTTATTTCTCTGACTAAAATGTGATTCGAAGTCTTAACGTGCAATTGAGTTGAAATGCAAAGCATTAAAGTTATTTGAAAAATATCGTATCTGATGAGTAAAGGTAAGATTAGACGGTATGCCAAGTGGTCATAAAATGCCAATTTCTGACAGTTCTCCTGTCAAAATGTGGTCATACAAAGTAATGGGCATATCTCATGCTCTAATGACCTAAATGCCACATATGACCAGGCTGATTTTGACAGATAAAAATGCCCAAATAGCATATGGTGTAGTGGGACAATAGGTACGAATGCCAGCATCTAGCCTTATATGCCCATATGCTTTAATTGAAATTTCGTTATGGCATTAATGGCATTTTTGATGGAACAGGAATTATTTTGTTGTCATCGGTGTTTTATTTCGTAGAATTGTGATTTATTTTCATTTTCGTTCTCTTTTTGGTAATAAATACTAAATGCCTCAAATGACCATCAAGTCAAATATGACCATATTGGTAATTTTGGTCATATAGTCTAATATACAGTTTTGATAATCCTGACATTTTGTTCATTTGACAGCTAATCTGGTCATTTGCCTTTTGGCATTCATTATGCTTAATTGGCATACAGTCTAATCTTAGCTTAAGGCATTGTTTGAATATAATATCCTACGTTGAAGCAGATAACACTGGTGAAAGGCCACAACTTTAGGACACCTTTGTTTAGTTGGTTGACATTAATAAAAGCGTCTTCAAACTTTTACCCGAGGGTTACCGAATTATACTACAGCAGCAATCATCGAAGCTGCAACATAAAATTTACAAACATCAGTCTTTACATACGGTTAGAGTAGTCTAGTACAAAAAAAAAATGCTTACAAATAAAACTATTGTGAACTCCTTAGATTTTAAGTCAAACAAATAAATTAAATTCTGGTCATCTTTGGGGTAAAACACCGAATTAATGTTAACAATAACAGTTAATTTGGAGAACTCAAAATGGCGAATTTTTCCAAATAAATTTATCCATTGTGACCTACAATGTGTATGTATGAATTGGAGTAATTGAATCAGAAAATAATTATCATGCGCAATTGGTACACATTCTTAAGCATTTGTTTATTTCAACAATCTACGACTGAAGTAAAAGAAAATTGATGAAATATTCACACATCTTTATAAAACAAAATATATTTTAAAAGATATGGTAGTATAACCAAATTTGAACAGTTATATTACTTCTAAAAGAGCCTAAGTTCGACCAAAAAAATAGAATTCCCAATTTCCAATTCAAATGTGGATAACCCCTTAGGATTGCCCACTTAAAAGGGGTGAAAAATGTAATTCATCTGAAATAGTTTTGTCCAATTGTTTTCAATTCAATAAAGCGCTTGAAACATACCTTTAAGAATTTGTAACCACTTGTTTAAGTTAAATGTCACTTACATTAATGTTTGTTGGCTTTGACAAACTTTCAAACTTGGAATTAGTGCAATTCTGATTTTTGTAATGTTACAAATCGTGTTGCAAAATTGTGAATACTTGTGCTGAAATTATTATTTTCTCTGTTATTGGAAATTGTTATTGTTATTGGCTATCACAAGTGTTTCCTTATTCGAGTGAGCGATCGATTCTATTAATCAACGCGATTGACGTTCGCACCTAGAAACAGTATTTCCTATTGTCACATATAAGTACATCAAATATAGATTTGAAATTGCAAATTGAACAAAATTTCCAAAGCAAATAGACTTCTTCGTAATTTTGCAAAACACGTTTACCGATATCGAAGTGCCCGGGCTATTCACTACTGCTCAAGATTTACAATGGGCTGTTGGCGTTTTTGATGATCGGTCGGCTTGAGTTCTTATATTAACTGAACTTTATAAGCCTTAAGACCCCAAGTACTTGTCCCAACAGTTCGAATTTTTTCACCAATTTCTGTATTGCGGTCCTACAAGGTGCTTCACGACGACCAAAAAATGCTTTAGTTTTGCGAACTGTGACTGCAAGATTTTCACCATTTTTGTAGTGAATTTTAATAATTTCAATGCGTCGTTGAAGCGTGTATTCCATTTTTAGTAATGGCGTAGTTTCTACTTGTCAACTGTCAAAGAATTAAAGCTCCAAAAGTGACAGCTACCGAAATAGCGGGTCATTCACAATAACACCTCTTATAACAATATTTTTAGGTGTATAGTTAAGATGCATAAGATTGATAAGTTCATATTGTAGACAGCTATCAGCTGATAATATGCTTCAAATTTATTTCTCCCACAATAATCTGTCTCATAAATATAATAAGGTAATAGATGAACAACAATAAACTAGAGACAAATAAGATCCAGATCTGTTATCTGAAAGTATTTTGGATGAAAGTACTCTGCGTAGATACGTCACGATAATAAAAATCAATCTAAATTTACACATTTCGGTGTCGGCGAGCAGCCGGAATCTGCTAAAAAAAAATTGAAATCATGCGATCGTCGGTCGTATATTTAATATCTTTTATTCATGGATATATTATTATTCATTTCTAAAAAGAGGCACATCACAATCATTCTTCAGAACACAGACCACACTTCATCTGTCAAAACGATTTCTATCATGAATTTGAATGTTTTTTTTTAGGGTAGGGATATTTGTTTCGCGAACAGTAGCCGCTAGGTAAATAAAATGTGGGTATTCTAATAGCCTTGCTGATTATTCCGCCACCGTTCCGTTTTAGGAGAGACATTCGTAGATATTTAGCTATTTCACAATTTCTTAAATTTTTCAACATTACCACGGTTGATAATTAACAAATTTAAAGTGGCGCTTATCTGAATGGAGTTGATTATTTTACGAACAAAATTGTAAATTATTATCAAACAAAATAAAAGATTACTTCAATTCATACGGAAATTCCCTTTCCGCACGATTTTACGACTTAAAGATAAACGGTACAATCCCATAAAGTTGGTGTAATATGGATTAGAAGTGGATTTAAAAAGGGAATTGCGATGCAACTTAAGAATTTGTGCAGGCGAGATGAGAGATACTGTTCTTATATCCTATTCCTTTTAACGTGGCCAATACTTCTGCCACAACCTACCACAGAAGCATATAGATGCAGGTATTTCGTTACAGCATATTATATACTTTAGGTCTTGAAAATTTTAGATTCAGCTACTCGTTAAGTAAGAATTTCTATTATTTTAAACCCTTAAGCAGCACTTTGTGTAGTGTGAGTCGTAAAATGTATTTGCTTTCTTTCTGGCAATCGTTTTTTGTGTCTGGAGTTCACCTAAAGTTAACCCTTTAACATTTTATATATAGATATGATTCCAATAATATTATAATGTGACATCGAGCTGGATTTTTTTTGTTTGTTTGCTTGTAAAAGAAATTACCATCACAAAAGTCATTATTTTTATCTTATCGACAGGTTGTCTTGAAACAGATCTGTTTAATCGGGTTAACAAAATTAGGAAATACAATATGACTTAAAACACATTATTTGGTGGAGCTAAATGCCGCATTGAAACATAAGCTTGACTACTAAATTCAAAGTTTCCTTATCGGCATACGCGGTTGCGCTAACTGTTAAAGGAGACAGTTGCACAACTATCTCAATCGACGGTAGGTACCTTTGCCTAAAGTGATAGAGCTTGCTTTTATTATCTCAAGTGATAGTTTAATTTTGTCCAATATGTTTATCGCATACGATAGTTATCACATTTATGAACCTACACTTTAAACTAGAAGGGTTATCACATTACTGCCACTTTTCGCAATTTTATTTGAATTATATTGAATTAATTCCTTCAATATATTGATTTATGCCATCACGATATCATCTTTTATGAAATAATATTTTAATAATTCTTCATAAAGAATTTAAAACTTTACTAGGAAACCCTAATCAAAAAGGAACATAATAATAGTGCACTCTGCGGACAGTTGGTTTCACTTTGATTTTGTTCTTAATCGAGTTTTATGTTTAAAAATATACTTTGGAATGACCAAAACACAAATGTTGACAGTTCCTTACCTGTAAAGTTTTTCTTTACTTTGGCGTTATGTTCTGAATTTACCGCATGTGAAGCCAATGTGTGTAAATAAGGAAGCATCCATGAAGATGATTGAAAGTAAGAAACTATAAAATACTATATTTTTGTTGGCTAGCTGTCAGCTTGGAAAACATCACAATCTTTTTACATTTTTACACCCTAATCCTTCCTTATGAACTGAAAAATAAGCTGCAGATTTAATAATTGACATGCGAATGTTCAGACTTTAAGGCCTCTTTTTTGAACTTCGATCGCAGAAAAGCTAAGGAAAGTAGGATTTTCCACACTTAATAACAACAACTACGCTCTATTTGACACTTCGAGGACTCGAAGCTCAAAAACACGCCTGTAAACATTTTTTGTCGAACAAATAATTAAACATATCTTCTTTAATGAACGAGTGCTTATGACTCTAGTAGAAGGGTGTTCAGCTAAATCTTTGAAGAAATATATTCATTTAAATTTATGGCGTTTTCGATTGAAGAAAGAGCAAATCTAGAAGTGGTCTCTACATTCTACAACTATTGAAAAAGCGCTCCAACGAATTTCATTCATTGAAGAGAGCAATTCTGAATTTCGGGCCAATTCTATCGAATTAAGAAAAAACAATTATTTGATAGCTGCTACAAGTTTTTCTTATGTCGTTTTCCATTGGGGCAGAATAAGCTCATTTTTCAGATTCAGAGCAGTTTTTCTGCTTTCCAAATCAACATTTATCAGCAACATTTTTTCAGAATTACAGCAATTTAGCGAATCTCGATTTCTGAGTGCGATTCACACCTACTTACACAAACGCCAAAACATTTGTCATTTGCCAAACATTAAAGTGTGTTATTTTACGTTTTCAGAGACGTCTATGAAAAAAAGAAGAAAATTTACATTTGCCCGCTGCAACGGATATTAACATAAATGGAATAGATTTTTATAAACACATACCACAATATAAGAACAGTAGACTTAAAACAGGCACTACCATAAATGCAAAGAAAGAAAAATCTCGTTTTATGTTCCATTGGGCACGAAAAAACTGAAATCTAAGAGCAAAATCTGAAAATCCCAATGGAAAGCGACATTACATCTGAATGCATTTAAATTTGCTTTGGAACTTTCACCTAGGTAGTGCCACTAGCGTCAGGTCTGATTGTCACTTGCGGATGACATGTTTTCTACGTTTTTCTACTATTTTAAAAATGGTCAGTTACTTTTTTTCAAAGTTGCTGTAAATGCTGGTTACTTACACATTTAAAATTACATTCGTTGATTTTATTTACAAAATAAAAATGATGCACTCCAATATGACGTATTAAATCCGTAAACGGACTTGGAATATTTAAAACATGTAAGCCATGCGTAAGAATGTAAGTACGCATGTTCCTCTCAAAACGCACCTATAATTCGATGACACATCGGGTATAAAGTGAATTGCATATCACATTGACTCATAAATCGCAATTTCGTGCATAGTACAAGTGCGTACATCAATCCGTTTTGTTCATTTATTGTTGAAGGTATGGGTAGTTGGCAATAAATCCCTTCACCTGACAAACTGATATTGCAAAACGGTGACACTGTGCCAGCCAAGTAGGCAAACACAATTAGCCTCCTTTTCTTTTGGTTTAATTGGATAGATAAATTCGGAAGAGTTATAATTTCATTATAAACACGAATGGGTGTATGGGTATACATAAACTGATAACTTCTCCATCAATCACAAGAGTTATATCTCTTGCCCTATGAGCTATGAGTCAAGTCAAACTTACCATCTTTTAGGGTTTAGATATCCCCTTTGCTAACTACAAGTAATCTGTACTTGTAGAGTCTTTCTGGGGCAGCGATGCAATCCTTCTGAAAAATCACTCCCAGTCTGCACGCAGCACCAAATCACTACCGCCACAATTGCAATCGTTTTTCTTTGGAAATTCCGAACTATCGACAAGTGTCGACTGGCCTAGCTTTTGCGTGCTCGAATTCGATCTATCGCGAACCGTTTCTGCATCTACCTATTGATAAACTGTCGATTCCATTCCAATTCTATAATGGTTCCGATCGTGAATTCATAATATCGCCCGCCTTTGGCTGATAAGAAGCTTATCACTATACCAAAACCGACAAAAGAAAGACAACTCGCAAATGCCACCAAAATGTATGTATAACCTGGCGTAGTGAAGTTTAAGGGTACTCGCTGTGATGTGCTTTTTTGTATCTAAAAACGATGACGACGAGTCATTATCATTAAATTTGCGATACTGATAAACTTCATGGGCAGCGCAAAAATTGACACTGATGGTCTAGCACATGTATATTCATGTTTTATAGCACTCGCGGAGCAAGTTTAAAAGTACGGTATTCGGAAACGCAGCGAAAATGTCTACTTATGCGACCCATTTCGAACAAGACCCACACTAAGCGGCGACTTGAGGGAGTTAGATTTAGATTGAGAAGATTCAAACCTTCTTATCGCGAGATTTTCTCATGCTAGATGCGTCTTATCTTTGATATCTACTCGCAGGTTAAATAGTTTATTCTTGCTTTATGATTAAAGCTTTTGGAAGATTTTGCAATCTCATCAGTCATTAGTGTGCTGTGGATGTGTATTAAGAATGGATACTGTTACTCGGGTCGAGTTGGGAATAGTAAAATTACGACCATAGCACTTGTTTCGGGCTTTTACGGTGTTTTTCTGATCGAAGGATGTTGACATAATGACTTGCTGTAATTTAATAAAATCTAATTCTACTCGTAGTCGTACGTGCATCTTTTGACTGGATATCGTTGATACCAATCATAAACTAAATAGATTAATAATTTAATATTTAGTTAATAATATGATACCAATAAATAACAAATTTGGGGCAAGTCCAAGTGTCAAAATATTTTCAGGGGAGTACTTCTTTTTCTTTGCTGTGCCAGCTTGATTGTGGGACATTTATATAACCTGTGAGGACAAGTGCGAAATTTATTTTCGCTGTTGTTGATAAATTATCATGAGAACGATGGGGAGTTCCTACTGCTAAGATGATGTGAGTCATATAACTATATCTTCCCTACAAAGACGCATAGAAAGGGAGAATACTTCCCAATAGCTTCCTATATAAAGGGTTTTCCAATAAGAGGTGTTATTTAGGTATTCAAAACAAAAATGCCCTTTTTTGAGATAAATGATCGGATGTTTATTTCATAATGAAGAGGAAGGTATGCCGTTAATAATGAAAAACTACATCAGCCAAATGGCCACCACGAGCACGCATACAGGACGATATCCTTTTCATGACATTTTCCACAGCCAAATCGCAGTGGCTGCCCTACGCCTCGATAGCCTCACGAATTTTATCTTTGAGGTCTTGAATCGACGCTGGGCTGTTGGCGTAGACCTTACCTTTCACGTGGCCCCAAAGGAAGAAGTCGCAAGGTTATAAATCACAAGATCTCGGTGGCCAATTGTGATCACCTCTTCGAGAGATAACACGGTCCGGAAACTTTTCCCGTAAAAGATCAATGCTTTCGTTGCTTGTGTGGCATGTAGCGCCGTCTTGTTGAAAGTAAACGTTGTCCAGATCAATACCATCCAGCTCCGACCATAAAATACGGTGTAATGACGTTTGTGGAATGCCCAATTCGAAAGAACGACGAGGAATGGACAAACCTGAGTTTTCTTCAACACTTTGGGCTACAGCAGCAATATTCTCTGTTGTTCTTGAGCGACGTGCACGGGTTTTATTCTTCACATCACTAACTTGTCCCAACAGTTCGAATTTTTCCACCAATTTCTGTGTTGCGGTCCGAAAAGGTGCTTCACGATGACCAAAAAATGCTTTAGTTTTGCGAACTGTCACTGCAAGATTTTCACATTTTTTGTAGTGAATTTTAATAATTTCAATGCGTTGTTGAAGCGTGTATCGTTCCATTTTTAGTAATAGCGTAGTTTCTACTTGTCAAATGTTAAAGAATAAAGCTAATGTCGTTTTCCATTGGGACCACCAGAAATCTTTTTCAGATCTCAGATTTTACGTGGCAAATGGAACGCGCAACGAAATTGATCTGCTTTTATAAATGTATTAGTGCGTTATTTGGCAGTAATATCAGCTGTTCAATCTGCATTTGTTTTTGCAAAAAAACACAAATGGATATCGACTTCGAAAATGTTTTCCCTGTTGCAGATACAAATTTGGTATTTTTGGTGATTCGTAGTCTTCAGATGACGAGGAAGACTATGAAGATAATAATTCCTCCAAAATTATAAGCATGGCTATTTATGTATTTCGTTATTTTGGTTTTCACGAAACTTTTCGCATTTGGATTGAGAGCAAACTTCTTAAAATGACGTAAAACAGCTGTGCAAAGCATATTGGTATGTGTAGATATGAAAAAATATCGAGATCTGCAAAAAGTGCTCCGAATCGAAAAAAAGATTGATTTTTTTGCCCAATGGAACATGAAAAGTGATTTAGATCAAAAAAAAGATTGATTTTTTGTCCCAATGGAAAACCACATAAGTATCCTGCTCGCGCTAAATTTTAGCGTCCCTAGTCTCCACTCCGTTTCTCCACAAGCAAAGATAAATGGTCGCTAAATTTTGAAATATGATAGATGGGACAGAAACCATATGTTCATGGCAGATGTCGGTAAACGTCATTTCAATTGTACACGTAAAAAGAAATTCAAACTTCAAAGACATAGCAATATTTAAATATCTGCAAAACAATGGATACAAGAAGAATTGAAGAAGATGTTAGAATTGCTGCAGCAGCTGAAATAATTGCTATAGTAGCAAGTAGAAGACGACACTCAACTTCGTGTCGCGTAAATCCAATCAATCAACTTAAATCAATATTGCAGTGGGATTTGTCCTGCAAGTTCCATATAGTTGGTCGTTCCTCCACAAGCCCCGCAAGTTTTTTTTTCCATCATTCATGAAAAGGGTATTCTGGTTTTGCCTCTTCTTTTACTTATACCGCTAATGTTTTGTGCGATTTGCTCCAAAAAATCTGTATATTGACTACACACAGCTTGGGAAATAGAAATAAATAAATAGTTTCAGTTAATAAATTCACCCGGCAGCAACAACACAACACAAACTTTTTCTTCTGTCAGAATTTATCTTTAATGTACCGGACATTTATTTCGCGAGCTAAATGAGTGGAGGCTTGTCATCGGCCCATCTATATGAAGTTAAGAATTTAGCGAGCGAACAGGATACTGCTTTGCTAAATTGTCTCGCTAAATTATATCTTTGTAGACATTTTTGTATGGGAGATAAAATTTAGCGCGAGCAGGATACTTAGCTTAAACAATAAAAGCTTCAAATGTGACAGCTACCGAAATAGCGGGTCATTCACAATAACACCTCTTATTGGAAAACCCTGTATTAAGAGATAATCGAAAACACTTTCATGCATAATAACGCATCTGCAACAAATTTAACGGCAGAAACTGCATGGGGACAATCCACCTTAAGAGGCCTCCACCCGGAAGGCAAAAAATGACATTTTGTTTCTCTAAACTCTAACTGATAAATTATTGCTGGAGCGATTAAATTGAAACGGAATGCATTTGAGAGAACAGAATTTCCTCTTCAAAAACGTCGGAGGAAGTTTAAAAAAAAAAAAAACATCTCAGTTATATTTTATTTAAAGAAATCCCAGAGGTGTTTTGGGAGAATTTGGATAAAATGATTTACTCTTGGCCAAGTACGATACATCTGAGATCACTAGCTCTGCTTAAAGGTAATATCCAAAGCACCAAAAGCGTTAAGACCGATCTTGAAATTTTACACTGGTCTGGAAAATACAGGTGTTTAAAAACAAGCAATATTTTGAAAAAAGTATCATATCAGCTAACAGATCCAATAAAAACTTATATTTATTTACGTGTATTTTGTCACAAAATACAGAGGAGTTTAAATTACTTTTTCCAAAAAATTATTCTGTACGGTGTACGGTACTTAATTTATGCACTTTCGCATGTTCTTTTAAATGCATTCAATTTCAATTCAATCGCCCAGTAATAATTTATCAGTCAGAGAAACAAAATGTCGTTTTTGCACTTTTGCTCGATTTCTGGGTAGAGGCCTCTTAAGCCAGTTTCCGATAACATTGAAATTGTATGTCGCGACATTGCTCTTATTCAATAAGTTGTAGTACGAGCGTAATAAAGGGATTTAACTCGAAGCTGTTTTAACTGTAAGCAAAAATGTTACGCAAACAAAAAAAGAACTTAGTCAGTCTGCGTGCGGCTTTAAACTGCGGTTTAGTACACATGGAGGCATCTGCTGAAAGGCAAATTGTCGATACTTGGTACAAAGTACGCAATCTAAATGGCACTTGATCATATAATAATAGGACCATAAACCTACCTACAATAAGACTGAGCTAATCAGCAGGATTAATTCCATTCAAATTGTGTTCATTTGAAATGATATAATATGCCTCTGTGGTATAGTTAAGGGTCAGTTAAAACAGAAACGTGGCGCATGGGCTTAACTCAGCTTAAGCAATTTACTAGGCGGTCTTGTTTTATGTTTTTAAAGATACGTCGTGTTTATAGCAACCATTTAGATTCAATGCAAATAACGGTTTAAGAACGGGACTACGTAAACATATGTTCGATAAGTGTCGGTCTGTTGGTTGGTACCCTTTTACCAAACTAAGCAAACTACAGAATTGATTTAGAAAAGTTTTTTATTTGCAACAATCTTTTTAACGCCTTTTTTGAGTTTCCTACACCGTTGTGTAGTGCGCCTTGCAATGCACTGAAAGCAAACAAAAGTTATTCAAATCATGACCCCAAATAAAAGTGCTTAGCTCACCTATAAACTCCGATACAGGATCATTATCGCCCTCAGCCCTCATAGTTCCGGTGATTTCCTCGTTCTCCACCATGGGCAGAAACAGTTGCACAAATTCAGGCGAATATGGATGAGTTATTGTCTCCAATACTTCTGTGACGAAATATCGAATCAAAGATATGTCCGTGTCTCCCTTGGCACAGCATTGTTTAATATATTTCACGACTGGCACGACGCAGCCACGTGTGAGCAAATTAACCATGCGATCAAGCAACATTTTCTTCATCTCCAATTGAACGAGAATCTCCAATTCGTCCTGCTTGGACTCAAACAGTCGAATGAGCAGACGGAGGATCTGGTAATGCAATGTGGTGTGAACAGCAGCAACTTCGTCCAAAATCGCCAAATGTGTGGGGCAACTGTCTGTGGTGAGCTTGAAGTAGGATGGTTCTGTGACGGTATTCTCGATCCACCGAATGACACCCACTCCGACGACGGGGAATCTGTAAATTTCATATGTTAGAGCAGATTCGTGGAGCATATTCTATAGGGGGACCTACTTTATACAGTTGTAGAGAGTCTGCAGCTCAGCAATAAGTTCCGTGGAACCCTTATTTACGTTGCAAATCGCGTGGACCCTCTCCACCGCCTGAATGGTGGACTTCAGTTCGTCTTTGCTTAGCACACGTTCGGTTAGTGGCCGTTTCTTGCTCGGCGTGTCCACCACACTCGAGGCATATGCCAAAAGGAAGATGTACTTCGACTTGTGCTCTGGATTAATTTTGACTCCAGCTTTGAAGAGCGAGTCCACAAGCAGCTCAAGAAACTGTGGATTCCTTATCAAATCTATTGGTGGTGGATCTGTGGCTGTGTAGTTCCGATACAGAACAGTGATATCGGCTGGATTGAGAGTGTTTCTTGACAGCATTGACGACAGAGCTTGGCACGCTTGAGGATAAGCAGCTGAACCATTCAACGCCATTGTTATTGGAGTGACATTCTGATTGCTATAAAGTTGATGGTCAATACAATGAGCTTCCTCTTTGTAACCAAAATACTTACTTCGTCAATGCGTATTTTGTGATTTCCTGCGACAGACGCTTCATGTTGAAGCCACCTTTCGACTCCTGCGAAAGCACCTGCACCAAAACCTGACTGTAAACATAAGTGTGTTGACCGTGACACACCATTCGAGCGCATTCTTGTATGGCGCCCTGTATATCCTCGGGGTTATTTAAGAATTTCGTAATAGATGTCTTGAGCACTCTAGAGAAAACTTCAATTTGCTGGGCAGCTGTGGAAATTGACGTGATTTCGCTCTGAAAACCCGCATCCGAAATCAGCTTAATTGTGAAGTTCAACATTAAACAGTCGGGATATTCCTCCGCCAAACGGTAGATGAGTGATCGCCATGTCGGATGGTCAATCATCTCGGTCAACCAATCAGGAGTTTCACCCTCTTCGGTAAAAATGGTATCGGCCTTTTTCGGGTCAAATGTCTTTAGAATCATGTCTTTTAGATGATTCTCAACCATCGCCTGAACGTCTGTGACTTTTACACCTGCCAAAATCAACCATTCAGCAAGTAAATTAGCCATTTGGGCGACAGCTTTGTAGTTCTCCGACAGCATTGTGATAACTTCTTCGGGACTGCCACCCGATTGAAAGTATCGTTTTAACTGACTGAAAATTCCTGGCTCCATGATGTAATCTGGAGTGAAAAACTTTTCTAGACACTCCTGAATGGTCTCTTGCGGGTTCTCCTCTAGCATCTCCTAAGAAAAATTAGCATTAGAGTGAATTTACGATACGCTTGTTGTTGGGTAAACCTCATCTTCGCCAGGTTTGCTGCGCCCACGCCATCCTTCTTCGTCGTAATCAACCTCCATTATTTGGAAATGCAAGTATTTTTATGATTATTTTCACTTAATAAATAGTAAAATTCGATAATAGTTGGTAAAAATACGGCTTTTTAGAAAGCTACTGCAGTGTAAACAAAAATATTAAGAAAAAAATATGTATTTTTATAATAATGTTAAGTGACAAGAAATGTCATCGGGTTGAAATGTGCGACAGATGGCGCCACAACTTATTAGAAGGACATCAGGGTTGTTACAGTTCTTGTGTAAATTCAATTTGAATGAAAATCTTTAGGTTTTTTAAGATTCTATTATGTTTTTTTGATTTTAAATTATTTCTTATGGTAGAAATGTATCTAGTTACAATCCGAAGACTGACATTTTCTTTGCTTTTCGCTCTCCGTAGTAGTATGCGTCCTTATCTGAAAATTTATAGAAGAATCACAGTCGCTCAGACAAAACATTAGGAAAACAAAAGTGCAGCTTTTGGCTAAATCACATGGGTAATTCTGGCCATGAAGTAAATAAAGCATTTGCGTTATCGACATTACATTGCCTCACTCTATTGTGACATCGTAAAAAAAGGCTATATATTGGGTGCTCCTCCATCGGGCATATTGGGCTAGATGTCTAGCTGTCAATAATCCTTATAGACCATTATCGCAAGCTTACTACATGCATAATTTTTTACAGCTACCTATATTTTATTGAAAGAAAATGACAGACACACAACTTAAATTAATAATGCGACCACTTTGTATGTCAAAAATATTGTCAATATATTTTCATTATTTGGAAGAAAAATAACAAAATATTTTATTTTTAAATAATTTATCCTCAAATTATACTTTTTGTTTGAAAAAGTCGACTACATAAATTATGTTTCATTAATTGAATATTTTCGTTGATAAAAAAAAATGTTTTCTTGTTTTTCATTCGAAAAAAAAAAAAACACGTCGAACTTATTGAATAAAACAGTGCAACGCTCATTCCCTTAAATTTAAATTGAAACTGCCTCAATTATCGTACAAATTTACAAAATAATAGGAAAACATAGAAAAGTTAAAATAAAGTGAAAAAACAAATCAAATTAAAACGTTTCAATGAAAAGTGTCACTGTCATTGCGAGACAATTACCCACTAAACATGTCGCGCAGTAAGAGTGACACTTTGACTAGATAATTTGTGGGTACTAAACTTATCCTAAGAAACAGGCAAGGACTCTCGATACGCTACAAACGAAACTAATAAAATAAAAAAGGTATAAATACGAATAACAAAATAAAAACCAACTAAAAGAAAAAATTGCATTTTGTGTCAGATTACGTTGAATCATATCGTCAAAATTAGTTGGTCTTCTTAACGTCTTTAGAATCTCCCTCCTTAGCTTGACCACGCCCCAAAATCTTCGCCAAGCTATCCCAAATGCCGCCGAAGAAAATCGCACACAGTAAGTTCTCGAATGGCAGGAAGGGATCATGAATGCCCAGCAGAATCGACGACAACTTGAAATACACCAAGAAGATGACAATGCCAAAGTAGACAAGAGCATGTGGTGCCGATATCCAATCGGTCTTTTTGTCCAAGACGAAGATAACTGAAGCTACCACAGAAGCTTTGGTGTAGCTGGAAAAAAAGAAATTGATAGATCAAATAAGAATCCAGACGACCGGATATAATGAACTTACAATGTTGGTTGCATAAACTCCATTGCAGTTGGCGTCCAGGCGCCACGTATAAGACGCTCCAACAACTTTGTAAATCCAGCTCCGTTACCCTTCAGTGTACCAATGATGATCATTATAACCCAAGCGTTTGGATACAATTTCGCCGCATGTGACACGCCGTCGTATATCTTTTTGGCTCGATATATCTCTTTCATAGCACTAGCCACCAATTTTATTGGCAAAAACTTGGCTACTTTGTACCCAACATCGAAAGGCGTATAGAAGACCATGTACCTACAGGTAAATAACCGTCTCAGAAAGGGAGGCCTTAACTACCACCTTATAGAACTTACCACACAGCAGTGCCTACTAACAGCTGTGGTGTGTTTTTGAGTGGTGCTAAAATTGGTTCGCCTAACAGTCCATTGGCTACCATACCGCCGGAAAAGATCACCAACATAGTTGACAACCAGCATGCAAGTGGATGTTTCCTCGAGAAAACCTGCGCATTGGTGCCCAGATCCTCGCGCACCGCTAACGCTGCTAACAAACTGTGTGCAATGTCAAAATAGGGGAACATTTTAAGCTTTATGACCTGATTGGCCATATCCAAAAATGCCTCAGGATCCATGACGGCGTTGATATGTGTAAATTTGTGTCGTTAAATCGTTTTAAAAATTACTTTCTGAAATGGAAAAATTAACAATTTTACTATGTAATTTATATGCTAAATGAGTTGATTTTTTTATAATGTTTTTTTAATACATTTTAGAGTAGAGTTTACGTTTACATTTTACAAACAAACATGACTAATTAATACTAAAGGAGACGACAACATTTTCGACGGTTGAGTTAGATGTGTTTGTTTGTTCGTTAAATTGTAGCAGTTCACTCTTTTTAAAATATTATAATATGGAGATGTGCAAAATAACGAGTAACGAGTAATTCGTCCCTTGGCTTGGATGCTATAAAACAATAGCTTCGGTGACAATGTGTCCAACATTATCCAGCATTGCAAAACAAAATTTATTTCGAATACAGATCCTTTCATCTCTGATTATAAATAGATAAGTCATAGCCCGGAATAAGGAGGTTTACATAAAAAATTCAGCATGATCTATTATATATATTCGGTTTTGTTCTAGGGTTTTTTTTTTGGAAATTATTCACGTATGTACTTTAATAGAAGAATAAGAGTGAGCAAAGCAAATATTATTCTCGATAGGAGTGTGGTGTCAAAAAGACATTCACCGTACCAAATCGAACAATCAACAGCTAAATAGTTTGGAACACTGAAGCCGGATTTACAAAAGTCAACAATCGCCATTAACACCTGTATTGAGGTTTTGTGCACGGCGCAAGACAATGTCTCGCGAACGTTTGATAAACATCTGAGAGAAGAACCCTTCTGAGAATTAAGCTGTTAAGAGTTAGCATAAAATTGCAGGTTTCTTCCATTCCGCCCAAAAGGAAAAAAATCACTCAAACAAATGCAAGAAGATAGGAACCCGTTTCGAAAACTATTTATTTATTTATTTTAATGGTTTGACCGGATTTCCAGACAAATTCTTTTGAAAAACTAGAAATCCCGGCAACCCACCACTACAAGGTCCACAGTTGCTAACTAAATTATCAAAAAAAATCTTCATTTGATTTCAGATTCTTCACAATCAAAGCAAACGCGATCCGTTAAAAAATTCGGCGGATTGGGGTTGCTCAACAAAATTATAACTATGAGCCGATTTTCGATTTCAAATGATGTAGAGGTAAGCCCGGAACATCCAAAGAAGTTAAAAATTTAACAGTTGAAATAAGTTTTTTTTGTATTGGAAGTGAAATTACCCGTTTTTCTATCCAGTCTATTTTTTTCAAATCGTGGTTCCCCATACAAAGTTGTATTTTCAATTTCACCCCCTTGAACTTTTATTTTCACGACAAAAAGTAGCATGCGTCCTCGCTTGAGCCAATACGAACCCACCAAGCCTAAAATCGTAAAAATCGAATGATCCATTTTCGAGTTATGAGTGCACACACGGACGTCGGTCTCTTTTATATATATGTAGCTGTCCCCACCCGGTCTTGTCCGTGCCTTTCGTTTGGACCTATCGGGTTTAAAACTATCTTATCTTTAAAACTGCAACCAAAAATACCCATACCCAACAAAATTTCATTGAAATCGGTTAAATGGTTTCGGAGATCGACAACAGCGCCACCTATAGGATAGACCGTCAGCTCCCGCGCACCTACCCACTTCCCCCACAAATTTTGAAAATATAATTCTCTCTTAGATTTCCTATCTGTGAATATGTGTGAAGAGAAGAGTCATGTATTCAGTAGTCAGTTTTTTCACTATTCTTATGACTGTAACTCCCTTCGGCCGTCGACTCTCTTCCTTTAGTGGTGACGTTTGTACGGCATAAAGAATGAAATCAAAGTATTCCCTGCGTAGTTGAAATTTAATGTAGTAAAATTCAACTTTTTCAATTGTTAAAATTAAAGAAAAGTAAAAATACAAAAAAAAAACACCCAAAAAATCTCTTTTTATTGACACTTTATCTGTTAAGATTGGTTGAGAGTGTGAACCGCAAGAGGTAAATAAGTATACACTACAGAAACTGCAGAAACTACAGAAATAGGTAATAATAGAGTGGATGGATGGATTGATTGGATAGGTAAAGCTCTTGTCACGTAAGCTGCTTCGTAGTGTTTCATTCACGTAGTGCAAAATATGAAAAATTGAAAATGGAAAATCAAACAAATAAAGTAGCCTTTCGCAATACTCTATTTTTCAAATCGGTTCATTAGTTCCGGAAATTACCTCTTACAAACAAACACTACCTCTTTATATAATAGTGTGACGTGATGTGATGTGATATGTAAACAATAAATAAATTCATAAATAATATATTTTCAGTGACCATATATAAAAGGCTACATGTATGCATTGCAAGAAAAATAAATAAGTTTTGTTTTCCATGTTCACTTCTATGATCAAACGTTTTTTTTTCACACAGTACAGTGACATTTTTATGTAGATACCTTCCTTCCTACGCGCAAGCAGGATGTCTGTATTTTCACATAAACATTGCAATTTAAAACAAACTGTTTGATCTAGCAGAATATAAATAGATGCCCAACAGGTACTCGGTGTCACGCGAGTAGAATTTTGTTTATGCTATTTTAGGACTAGATTAACATAAGAACACAAAATAGAATTCAATTTATTGATAAGCGCATTATTGTAAGACACAATAATACTGACGTGATTTAAATAGTTCGACACATAGGTTGTAGGTAGTAGCTAGTAGGTACCTACATTAGTGTTTTGCGGTTACAGCCTGTATGCGTACTACAATTTCAAACTCTGCTAACAAAATGGCGCACAGATATTTGGTGCCAAGAAACAAATTGAACATTCCAAACGGACCATGAGCCTAGCGCAAAACATCAGTATCTACTTATGCCGATGCACGCACTCGAATACCTACGCATCATATTTTTGTTGGCTCTGAAAATTAATTCTAATTACCTTAATATGATGCGTGACAATATATGTGTAGTCACTTATATTTAAATATTAGCTAAAAATGACGAACACAGAAGTGGTGCATGAAAGTGAAAGCGGTTTGCGTCATGATTTGTACTATCTATACATATATTTTTATATTTAAAATGGTTTGTCGCTATCTTTTAAATAAATAAATAAATAATTGGCGAAACAGTTTGAAATTAGAACCATAGGCTCATCAATTATTTCCGTGACTTTTTCTTTTTGAGCCGAATACGAATGGCTGATTTGAGAAGCTAAAAAACTACATCGAAAAAAAAAAAATATAACAAAGCCGAAAAAATCTGTTATACTCTTCCAATAATACAACTCTTGGTTGTTTGTTTGTGGCGAAGTGGAAAAAAAACCTTAGATTTAATTTTGTGCGTTTCCGGGGATTGAAACTGAAACTCTTGCTCACTCTAACTACTAACCCACTTTCCATTACTTTTTATTTGAATAATGTCAAAACTAAAAGGGTTCACTCAAAAACCTAGTTATTTGAAGTCGACTAGATTGTTGTGCACTAGACGTACATTGAAGGCAAAAAATAGATTGGTCAGTAACCCCATTTTTCCTACGTCAAACACATAAGTGTGAACGGTCAACTTAGTACTAAGTCGAGAAATTCTTGACTAGATTATAAATAGATGTCAACTGAAAAAACTGTTCACGTGTTCGATCTAGGCCAATCCAAACTGAGACACATCAAGTCAGCCAGCTGCCAGACTAAACTAGATACTTGAATCTTAACCGTTCCCAACGTCTTCCAGCATTTTAGAACGTTGGAAATGAGCTTTCTTAGACCAATTTAGTTTTAGTTTTTTTTTAGAATAACCGTTTATTTTTAATTGGATACGTCATTAGGCGTATTTTTTTAGCTTCGATCTCAGCAAAGCAAAGTAAAGTAGAATTTTCAGAACGCCAAATCCACAAAATGCAAACATTTAGAGAAAACTACTGAAAATGCATGCAGGACGATTATGCCACTTTCGGAGTTTGTTTTCTTTTTAAATAAAGAAACGGTTACAATGTTGAGCACCGTTGAGCTGTAATTAGACTTCGTAATTTTTTCGGTCAATTTAATCGGCACATTTTCACCTCAGTGGATGCGTCAATAAGCAGAATTGCCGCATTTGGGTGAATGGATAATCCAAGAATGATTGTCGAAAAACCAATGAACCATGAACCCACAAAGAGTGACTGTTTGTTGCGGTTTATGGGCTGGCGCGTCATCATCGGGCGGTGTTTTTGTCCAAAATGAGGCCGGTCAGGCAGCTACTGTGAATGGTGTTCGCTATCGTGAGATGATAACGAACTTTTTATGGCCCGAATTGGAAGATATGGATATGGACGATATGTGATTTCAACAGGACGGTGCCGCTTGCCACACAGCTAACGAAACAATGGCTCTTTTGCGGGAGAAATTCAATGGCCGTGTTATCATCTCACGTCGTGGCGATGTTAATTGGCCGCCACGATCATGCGATTTGACACCGTTGGACTTCTTTCTTTGGGGTTATTTGAAAGAAAAGGTGTACGTCGATAAGCCAGCCACAATTCAAGAGCTAAAGGATGAGATAATTCGGCACATTAACAGCATAGAACCTCAATTATGTGTCATGTGTCTGATGCGATTAATTACCAATAGGTACCTATATCTCGCGTAAATTTCTTAATTTATGTTTTGGAATTTGGAAGTAGGAACCAACTAGTTCTCCAAGCTCTTGATCTTAGTGTTGATTGATCATTTAAAATTGATTGCAACAGCAAATCCTAAGCAAAATACGACGTAAAAATAATTAGGTGTAAAATTATCATTACCATTTTGTGTCGAAAGACTACCCGAACATTTATTTTACTCGGCAATAATCCAAACTATAGGCTGGTAGTTTGGTATTTAAGTGCTTACAATCCTCCACTTACATTGCATCAAGATTTGTATCGCATAATCCACAACGTAAATCTGGTGTAAATGTGTTTTTAATACAATTAATTAACAAGTAATTTGCCAACAGTGCAGTTTACCACACTCACTACCTAATTAATTGCCATTGGTATCGTCGTCCAATGTCAATAACCCAAAGACTTTTTCTTTTAAATTGTACACACGCCGTAAAAGTGTAGGTAGTGGCATAAAAGCTACAGAAACGTTTCGTTTCTATATGTAAAATAAGATACAGTGTAGGTAGGTACTGTATTGGCTTTTGTTTACATCCCCCACGTGGAGTGGGTTGATGAATTTCATTGCCAACATCCGGCAAGATGATTCCGAAAGCCTTTCAAACGAATTTGCGTCAAAATGACGCCAATTGATCACTCATCCTCCGCCGTTATTGAAGATTATTCACACAATGCCGAATATTACATAACAACAGCGAAAGCGAATAGTCGCAGAGCCAACAATTTTGCACAAAGTAAAAATTTCCCATTTAAATAAAATACAATACAAATTGCATTTGTAAGATGTTAAAGTGGAAGTGTCACATAACAACAATATGTCGACAGGATTCCTCTTCAAGATTTATGTAATTAGAGTTGCTGGGGGGCGAAATTCCTTTACCTCAAATAAACAAACAAAGACAAAATGAAAATAAAAACAATTATAGAAAACGAAATTAGTCTATTTCTTATGAGTGTGCTTTTTCGACTCTTTCTGGGTTCTTTACATGTTTTTTGTTTCGAGTTTTTATTCTCACTTTTTTGTGTCAAGCCAAGAGATAAGAAGGCACTGTTGCCAATGCACTTTTATTTGTATTGAGGAATATAACCAAATTCGGTAGCTATTTGGCACAACAAAATTAGAGCTCGATCGATTGACAACCTTGTGTAATGCTATCGTCTGTGTTTACAGAGAATCTTTCTTCTCTAATCTAATGAAAATAATGCCTTAAAAGTATCATGCATGTCGCTGTCATTATTGTAGGTACCAGGTACCGTCAAGAGAACATGAATCTGAATGCGTCTTTCGCGAACTCGATTCTGAATCAAAAATGACAGAAAATTAGCAAAATAACGAGTAACGAGCAGTTCCTCTCTTGGCTCGAAACAGCACACAGAATTTCAACCGGCGAGTTCTGATAAATATGTCAAATGTACAAAGTTAACACGAAACAAATTCAAAATCCATCTTAAAATTCAATTTGCACAAAAATAAAATCAGTGAAAATAAAGAAAATTTGGCGGTTGTTGAATGTTCTCCCAGATCGTTTTATACCTATGTTGCCAAAAGGTACGTTATATATTCATTTGTGATATGGATTAGATGTCAAAGATTTACGTGGCTCAAAGTTTTTTGGAGTTGGACAGTTTTTAGTGCTTGACTTGATACGTGAATAGACCTAATGCAAGTTTACTTGACATTGAATTTCACGACGTGCTGCTTTTCAACGAGGAAAAAAAAAACAATTGATTCTGTAAGGCTATTGATTGTGCAATGTTTAGTATTTGAAAAAAAGCCTTGGTCTGTAATAGGGAAGTTTGCGACAACGTTAGTGTCAAATAAGAAGAAAAAACCAAGAGACAATTAAAAAACTTGTAGAAAACAATAAAGATATTACTGTAGCAAAATTATGTTAAAAAATACTGAAAAGAACAGGATAAAAGCATTGTAGAACTGAAAAATGGTGTTCATCAAATGTATTTCGTAAAATGTGAGTAGTTAAAGTAATGGGAATTGTGCGCTTTTTAAGAATATTTGTACAAAACACAACTTTGGCCATTATAAACCGGTTTTGTTTGAACCAAAATGATAGCACATCCGTGAAAGGATGGTCTTCGCAAAACACTCTATACTAAATACATATTGATATATATTTATGAACTTCCAACAGAATTTGAAAATGCTACCAACAGTACTAGCCAAGAAACAGCAAGTCGGTAACACTTCAACTGAGTGTATTTAAAGATCACAATCACACACAAATCACAAACAAGTAGCAAGATAGAGCATATTGCAAGAGATTTGTTTTTGGATACGCAAGGAGAGCGCGGGCTCCAAAAATAAATCCTAGCGAGATAGCGCAACCATTTGCCGCAGTTAAAAAATATTTTTCGACGGAAATTTAAGAAAATAGAAAATTGAAAATGCAAAAAATCACATTCAAAAACCTGTTTCCTTTCCGTGAAGAACTGTCTCGCTTAAATTATTTCCGATATTTTCGCAACACTCCACCACAGGCCGATTTTCACTTGCACAAACCGTATCCTTTTAATTCTCAATAATTATTGTACATATATTTTTCATTTCAGGCAGATATTAATATGTACTGCAATTTGCACAGTCATTGAAGATTAGATATTCAATGAATTTCGCATATAGACTCCGAATCACATCACATCACAATTGTTCACTGGCAAAGGGGTATCCAAACTCACAGACAATGTGGATAAAAACGGAAATAGCCGTAAACCGAATAAAAAAAAAAGAGAGCTCCTCGTTGGGCACAAACCGAGTACAATTTGGGATTATTTTAAAGATTCTTTAATATGAGGGAGTATGTATTTTTTAATTTATCTTTACTTTCTGACCAGCTACGTAAGAACAGCGGCAGAGTCGTCTCGGGCACCCTGCAAGCAGCTGCGAGTCTTCGCCTCAAATGTTTAATTTTAGACTCAGGCGTTGGGCAGGCACTCTTTGCTCTGTCCCGATGTGGAGAAGCTTTTTGAGAGACAAATTAGCAAATATGTGCTTTTATTTGAGTTTTAGTTCTATTAAAATCAGTGTCCGTTCGAGAAAGAGGTACAAATAAACTATGCTGATAAGGGTGCATCAGTTGCATTATTAAAAATTGTTTACTTTTTTTTATAAGAGAGAGGAATATGCGCGATGCATCTATTTGTCAACCCATATTTATCGCAATGCAGCTCGCATGAGATTCGCAATACATTCGAGATGAGTGACATTTCCGGAGAAAAAAAAGATTGAGTACATAGTTTAGTTACAGGGTGGGGAAGATTGTTTTTTTATATATATAAATAAGAAGAATCACAATCATGTCTAAAGTAAAAAGTGATTGAAAGGAGTACTTCAAAATGAAAATCATATGATTGGCAAGTTTCCTTAACGTATCATGGAATTCGATAGCAGAAAATCGATTTAATGGATTTTTTGAAATACGAAATACGATAAAAAGTAAAAAACGCTACAAAAGCTGTGGTTAGTCTCGTCTGAGTTGCAAGTGTTGTTTTGTTGCTTGCATGAATGAGTTTGGTTAAGCACTAGGTTATCTGATTCCCTATACCTTTTGCTTTCCCTCCAGTAGTATCGCGTTTTACCTTTAAGTCAGTTTTTAAGTATACTTTGGTCTTGCCATTATGCACTATGATGATATGTTCGTCTATTTGTGTGTACCTTGCCCTGGTAAATTGAAAATGCCTACTGTTAACACGTATAATATTTTATTTTCAAAATTCACTGCATTGATTATTGTTTTGTACACAACTACAAATAAATTTATAATTGGTTGTAAATTTTATAATACACACATCAATATTGAAATTTTATTTATTTGTTTGTGTAGTCTTTCGCTTTACAATATCGTTAAACATTTTACAAATTATCGTTTAAATTCCTCGAGTGTAACAACAGTAACCAATTTAAATGTTAACGCAACTTCCATTCTCCTTACAATAAATAGAAATAAACGGATGTTTCCATTCAAAACAGAAAATTATACAAGTGGGTTTTTCTTGTCTTTTGTGTATGTTTTTGTATGTTGATGTTAGCCAGTGTTGGGTTATAAAAGAAAATATTCTTACAATAAATATAAAAATAAGGTTTTAAACAAAAAACTTACAGAATAAAAGAACTATCATTAGAGCAAGCAGTACAATTATTATTATTTTTTTTTAACAAGCCACGGACAGTAATTAAGAACCATAACTACCTTGGCTAGAGCTACATTAAGAATTCGAATCCCCTGGCCAACATGGGAGCGTTCCGCTCGTATGATCAGAAATTGCATAGCGATCAAATAGTAGTATAGACAGTAATATAATTGAAATAAGCATACAAAAACAATGTGCCTTGAGATGTAAAGTGAACTGGAGGGCACTCCTCTTAACTAAAGCTACAACATGAGTTTGTCTTCTTTGCCGTCTTGTAGAACGCCTTACTCTGAATGGAGAGATTCTCTGACTTAATGACCATATCGTCGAGTTTCTCGCCTCGTTCCAGTACAGCTTCGATTGTATTCTTTAGAATGATTTTCGTCTCGTCGAGATCGTTTTGCATTTTTGTTAGTGCATCAGCTTCCTTCGGATCCTGATACTTAGTTAGGTATGTCGGTAGTGTAGGAAAATCGATAGTCGATTCGGTGCCTGTTTGGAACTGGTCGACTGGAATACGAGCTGCAAACTCGTCGAGAACCTTTGTAATGAGAGTATGCGCAACTCGTTGCGGATACTCATGGTCGGCGATAAGTACCCCACCAAGGTTATCAGCCCTCACATAGACGTGGCACATATAAGCATCCTGCTTTACTGACTGTCGCATGGCTGGTTGAGTTCGCTCCACAATCGTTTTTGATGCAAATCTGAGACCACACATTTTAACAAGATAAAAAACCAATAATCAAGTTCAATCTCACCCCATGAACTCCTGAACAGAACCTCTTTGGAAAAATGAAAATGACTGTAGATCATAGGCAGCCTTAAGAAGACGACCCTCACTGGGTCCCTTGTAGAAGATACTTATGGAATAAAGTTTGACCATGGCGCTATGTTTACTTGTTGAAGTAGAATTCGATTGAGACCAAGTAGAAAAACGGCCACTTACGCTATAAGTATCGTTCTCTTGTTAGTGGACTTAGTTCACAGTTTGGCTAGGTGGGAGAGATTAGCTTCTTGTTATATACTTATCACAGCCAGTTTTAGATTTGGTGTTAAAAAAGTTGTACTGGGTAGGTACACTCTTTGGGCGATTTTTCAGTAAAAGTATGTTACACTCTCAGGAAAGTGCAAATTCTCAATCACTCCCGTAAAAATCTCATTCACGAACTGTGTGGCATATGTCAAATAAAAAAGAACAGGGATATTTTATATTTTTGACAGTTGTTTGGGAAATTTCATTTAACGAAGAAAATTCAAAGATGATGTCATGCGAAGTTCTTGCATGCAATTTTGAGCAAAGTTCTTATGGCCCTGTGACACTACATGATGATGAACTAGAAATGCGTTAGGTACAAGCAAATTTTATTGATTAAATTTAAGCCGAGTTGAAGTATTTCTTACCAGTTAGTTGAGTCCAAATTGCGTAATGGAATATTTAAGTAAAACTTGGTTTATTTTGCTTGTATTTTGAATTATTACTAAATTTAAAAATAAATAGTTTGCGCAAGAGGTCCAAAGGGACTCTATTCCTAGCTTCTGAAAAATTTTCGTTTGGTTTTTCATTTTTGGGACAAATGAAAGCGATCTACAATTTTATGCCGATGCCAAACGGCTAATTGGGAAGATGTTTCGTATTGGTCTCGGATATTGGTCAGACATTCGCGATAGGTGGAACAGTGGAAACAAACCTTAAGATGGGATTTCGATTTTTTTCGGAAATCGAACCTGGGACCCCTCGCTTAGTAGTCCAACACACTAACCACTAACCCACTGTGGTACTAAAGATAGATAACTATATCTAAAGAATGGGAAGAGGTTTGTTCATAAACTGTTTCGAACACTCTTGCTGGTTTGATCCAGTCACCACAAGGATGGTACATTTCGGGAATGTTTGGATACAAGTTTTGCAATTTCATGTTTTCTTTAATCGAAAATCAATAACTGACATTTGTGTAGATTACAGACAAATTATTCGAATAAATGATCGGATATTATTAAAGAAAGTTCGTATAATTACCCGATGGGCAAACCTTAAGGCTACATGTACAACACAAAATCTTTCAATTAGGTACAAAGTAGAACAAGTCTTCTAGTTCAAAGTATTTTCTACATCCTAATTTTCTTTCTGATCCAAATGCCGGTTATTGTCCACCAATAATTACTTCCAAATGTAACCGATTTTGCTGTCAACACATAATTGCACATTTATTGTAACCGCAAAATCATCAGAAATTTCAGAGCATATGATAGTGGCTATGAATCAATCGAGTTTCAGGCTCCATAAACCTTCCAAATACATACCCTGCAAACCGAAGAACTGACATCAGACTCGTCCTTCATATTGAAACTTTGAAGATGTACTTACCGAGGAAAGCACTCCTGAAAATACGCTTCTTAAAGATCCAACTAAACTCCAGGAAACATTCATGAGAACACCAACAAAGCCGGAATGGGCCACTGACCTAAGCAAAATAAAACAACTCAAACCCCGATGCTCATAAACTGCTGACAGCTACCAACTGCAACTACAACGGCATGAAGAAAAAAAAAATGCTGAAACGAATCACAAGAACAGGGCATTTTAAAGAAAACCAGAGATATGAGAACGTTTTAATAATTATTTCATTACAATTCACATTTTTCAAAGTTATTATTTTCAAATGTTTTCTTCTTCCTGTCTTCTTCTTTTTCTTTTTTTTATTATTATTATTAATTTTACTGTGTTATGTGTTGTATATTCAATTTTTTTTTATTTTTGTGTGTAATTCTTGAATAGGTTATATAATTCTTCACATATTCACTTGTATTATTATATATATCTATATATATAGTAAATAATTCTTGTTTTCTTTTCTTTGCTTTTTTTAATCCTCTTCTCTTTTCTTCTTTACACTTATGCGTTATTTATTTAGTATTAATAAATTTTTCTTCTTCAATTTGAGAAATGAGTTTCTTTTGTTTTCATTTCTTCTTCTTTACTCAGAAAAAATTCGTGTAAAAACAAAAACAAAAATAATGATTCTTTTTTCCTTCTAGTTAAATATAAAAAAAAAAGAAAAACCTATATAATTTCATAGAGAGAAATTTCTTTGTTTTTTCGTTTTCTCGCAATTCGGAGTTCTCTCCGAATTGGATAAAATGCCTTAAAGAATTTATACGTTTTTTTTTGTTTGTTTGTTTGTTTAAAAACTAATAAGAAGTGACAGAGTTAAGTCTTAGAGATGTCATTTTTCGTGTGTTTTTGTTTAATTGGTTTCGAAACTTTCGAAAATCTATTCCGAATGCGTAGTGGTATTTTTTTTTTTTTTTTGTGGTTTGTTGTTGGAAGAGAAATGCGATTCAAATATCTAACGTGAAGGTGGTAATATACCACCTCCCGAAAAGGGCATTGTGTCTACTAAAAACTAATAAAAATAAAAAGTGTATTATAATAGGAAAGAAAAAAAACAATAATATTTCTTTTTGTTTTTCATTCGAAACTAGCATTTTACGATAATTCGGAAGAGTTGCTCCAAAACATTTTTCAAATTTCAATTTCTCCTAAATGATGAACAATATATATATATATAATGCATATAAATTTGGACAAAACTATAATAAATACATGGGGGTGTCAAAAATTCGAATTCGATTAGTGTTCGAAAATGAATGCTTCACGTGCAGCAAACCAAATTTAATGGATGGAGAGATACTATTTACGTATTTCCTTGTAAATAATGCGATTTCTTACCGATTTGTTTTTGTTTAATTTAATACTAATAAATAAATTAAATATAAATGAAAAAAAATCTCTGAGAAAAAAATTAACAAACAAGAGTGAGAGAGAAAAATAAAGAATATGAACAAAAAATAACAAATGTGTATGTGTGAGAGAGAGAGAGATAGAAAAAAAAAAATCTAAATTGATTAAGGTAATCTGATTTCATTGAAAGAGTGGGCGCGGCGGCAAACGAGGCAAACAATATGGAATTCATTGGAAAGAAAAAAAAAAATAGTAATTCTGATTTTGTCAACCCATCCCACAAGCGCTCTACTGTTGTAGAGCAGCAGCATCGGCTGCTGCTGCGGCTGCTGCTACAGCGGCTGCCGGGTTCACCGCAGTGAACTGGGGATGATAGTAAACCGCACCCGATTGTGGTGGTGGTGGCGCTCCCGTTGCGTATGATCCAAATGGTGCTCCGGCAGCTGCAGCGGCCGCAGCTGCTACTGCAGATGCCATGACACCGCTGGCGTCGTACATGTACGCCGCAGCTGGTGGAGACTGAGCTGGAGCCGCATACATTGCTGTCGATGGTGGTGTAGACACATTGTTCGGGTATTCGACAGAACCGCCACCATTGGCAACATGATGCGATGGCGAATATGCGTTCTGTTGTTGCTGCTGCTGTCCTTGTTGTTGTCCACCGCCATTGGCTTGAACGCCATCCACACCGACCTTCTCATACATGGACTTTTGCTGTTGCTGATTGTAGCGCATCTGCTGCTGCTGTTGTTGGTTACCATTTGGAATGAATTGTGGATGATGGCTACGGGGTCTATACTGCATGTGGGGTGGTGGTCCTGCCATGTAGCCGCCACCATTCGCTTGGTGATGATGATAGCCACCGAGCATGGGACGTGGCTGCTGTTGTTGCATGGGTCGCTGTGGCCGGAATGTTGTCCTGTGTTCAGCATTTCCGATGCCATTATTTTGCCATTGCTGCGACTGATTCCAAGTGTTGTTGTTACCGGTATGGAATGTCTTTTGCTGCTGCTGTTGCTGTTGTTGTTGCTGTTGCTGTTGCTGTTGTCTATTCGCCTGGTAGTTTAGCGGATTATTACGCTGCATTTGCTGCTGTTGTTGTTGGTTTTGCTGCCAACGCTTGACGTTGCCGCCATTTCCGCCCTTTGATGCATTACGAGCAAGTTCCAATAGATTAGCTGGAGGCTGCTGACCGGCCTCTTCCAGAACCGAGATCAACTCACGAGCCTGTTTTGCATTGTCCGGAGTGAAAAACGTATACGAAGTTCCCAATTGCTGACAACGACCTGAAATATGAGAGACGAAGAATGTTATTGTTGGTCATAATGTTAAAACGGCATATAGCTCCACAGCTGAATTGAAAGTTTTTAATCCGGTACAACTGAATATTGTGTGAAACAAAACGTTTAAGGTCAACAGTAGTAAACGACGTTATCGCTTGCGAGAATTCGTGTGACAATGTTAAGTTCTATCCTTGTTGGCTACCAATTTCGAACACCATCGCACTTACTCGGCCTTCTCTGTTTCAGTTCATACTTGCTTTTCCTTCTAACTGACGTCAATTTTATTTAAAATAAAAAAACACTGCAGTCAATTTCTGAAAATGAATTACTAAACACAAAATCATGGGGCACGCATCCATTCCTAAGGCAGAGGAATATGGTTGGCTCTAGTCCGACTTTGAACGCTCTTACGCGGGACATCCAGAGGACTCCAACTAAGGCAATTGAAGTGTAGAACTAAAAGATATCTTCAGCCACCCCGAGGAGCTATAAATTTGCCTGTCCACAAAAGCAGTAGTATTCATAATTGAAGGGCAAATAAATCAATAATAAGTGGATGAAACTTGTGCAAAACCAAAATGATTGGTATGAGCTTGTCAAAGAGGTATGAACTTTCCGAGTTCCATACAAATAAATTATTGCCAAACAATTTTTGAGTTCCCCGCTTAATGCAAGCACCAGTGGAAGAGAAAATTACTCCTTATGCAATGTCTTCACGTTATCCAAAACATCATGTCCAATGCACATTTGTGAAATCATGTGGGTGTATTTGAATTTTACACACAAACAAAATGTAACCACTTCTAATGTGATATTTATCGAATTTTGAAATGCTCCCCCGCATTATCTCATTCATCATTACTTTTGTGTATTGTATATCAGTAAAAACATTTTTACTATAACGTGCTACCCTTTGTCCCGCACATAGGTAGGTGCCATGCATATAGAAGACAAATTTATTCGCGTGTAGTTGAAGTGGTGAAAGTACAAATCTGATATTTACTACATTCAGCCCCAGCGAGAGAATTACTCCGGCCTACTTAGAAAAACTAATTTAGCTGTGACCCCCATTGAATGCATTCAAGAGCTCAACTAGCAATGGATTATACTTGTGGGTTGAATCGAGTGAGCGATATTTTCCTTCCTGCATGAATGGAAGTCAAATAAAAATTCAATTACTCGAAGAAGTTTACTTTGTGCACTGCATGTGTATTGTATCTATCGATCCGTAATTATTATTTGTCTATGGCAACACACAGCAAACAGCACGTTTGTGTTTCGGTAAATATAGATCAAACGAGGAGACAGCCAACAAAAGCAGCTAATCTAGCTGGGTAACTGAATATTATTTCAATTTGTTGTGTATCTACAATTTTCACACGAACTGCTGTTTCCATAATTCTTAGACTTTTCCTCAACTGATGGAAAGTAAAGGCATTTGCTTTATGTTTGCGATCATTTGCTGTGGGTCAGACAAGAGTGAGCCAGTTAAGTTAGACAGATGATTTTTTCCGGATGGAAAACACTATCTTGCAATACTCTTGAGATATGATCACAATTTGAAGGAATAACATTGTCCGAGTTGCGTTCTGAATACAAAATAGTTATGATACGATGTAACATAGCAACGCTCGAAGGCAGGCGTCTTTTTTGCTGTCGATTCTGTATCCAACATCAGCTGCCATACGATCCTACACGGATTGAGGGGGTTCTTCGAACACAGGCTATCCAAGTAACCCGGGAAAAATATTTCTTCAACAGAAATGTTGATAGCAAATGCCTAACACATTAATACATCCCACTGCCCTTGGCATGTTGAAAAGGAGAAGGAATCAAAACGGGAGAGCTGTAAAAATCAGAAGTTGTGAGGAAATGCAACTTCACCTGCCGCGGATAGGCGTCTTCCAACTAAAGGGTGATTTTTTAGCTGGTTTGGTTTTGGCAGCACTGGTTTTGACAGCTGACGTGTGTTTAGTACCTTGTGTCACTGTCAAACAGCTTCAGTTTGGTTTGCAATTTAACCATGGATCGTCTTACAAATGAACAACGCTTGCAAATTATTGAATTTTACTATCAAAATTCGTGCTCGGTTCGAAATGTTCATCGCGTGCTGCTTCCATTTTATGATCGGCATTCTCGACCTTCTGAGCAGTCTATTCGGAAGATTGTGACCAAATTTCGCACCAAATTTACTTTGTTGGACATTAAACCACCAACACGTTTACGTTCTGTGCGTAGTGAAGAAAATATTGCGGCCGTATCAGCTAGTGTGACAGAAGACCGCGAAATGTCGATTCGGCGCCGTTCCCAGCAGTTAGGCCTTTGTTACAGCACTACGTGGAAAATTTTGCGGAAGGATTTGGGCGTAAAGCCTTTTAAGATACAGCTGGTGCAAGAACTAAAGCCAGCCGACCTACCACAACGCCGAATTTTTGGTGAATGGGCTCTTGGAAAGCTGGCCGAGGATCCGCTTTTTTATCGAAAAATTGTGTTCAGCGATGAGGCTCATTTTTGGTTGAATGGGTACGTAAATAAGCAAAATTGCCGCATTTGGAGTGAAGATCAGCCAGAAGCATTGCAACAGCTACCAATTCATCCCGAAAAAGCCACTGTTTGGTGCGGTTTATGGGCCGGCGGCATTATTGGGCCATATTTCTTCAAAGATGATGCGAATCGCAGCGTTACTGTCAATGGTGAACGCTACCGAGCGATGATAACAAACTTTTTTTTTGCCCGAAATGGAAGTTCTTGACTTGCATGATATGTGGTTTCAACAAGACGGTGCCACATGCCACACAGCACGCGAAACAATGGCGCAATTGCGAGGCGAGTTTGGTGAACAGTTAATTTCACGTTTCGGGCCGGTCAATTGGCCGCCTAGATCGTGCGATTTGACACCATTAGATTATTTTTTGTGGGGGTATGCCAAAGCTAATGTGTATAGGGACAAGCCCGCTTGGATTGACGCACTGGAAGCCAACATCCATGCATTCATTCGTGAGATACCGGCCGATATGTGTGAAAGAGTATGCCAAAATTGGACTCAGCGGATGGGCTACCTGAGACGCAGCCGCGGTCAACATTTGCATGAAATTATCTTTAAACATTAAATTGCAAGGTTCAAACTATCGATTCACATAAATATTTCATTCATTTTTTCGAATTTTTTGTGTTTTTTTTTTAAAAAAAGTTCTAAACCTCTTAAAAAATCACCCTTTACATGCCAAAGCCAACCCTGATTGAGCACAACTTACTGGAAAGGAATGTTCTCCGACTAGTGTTCGCACTAGGAACTGGTTCTTCAAGGCCCGTTTGCTCATGTTACTCAAAGCGATTCAAGCTCCACTTATAATCAGCAAAACAGGACTAAGATAAGGTACTACCCAACGACTCACTTCCACCGATGAAATCATATATTCCTCCTTAATTCAATAAAGTGAGAACTGAAGTAGCAACTTGAACACTGCAAACAAAAAAAAAATAGTTGGCGCAACAAGGTCCGACGGGACCCAAGGGCTAGCTTTTCACAACCATTAGTTTTTTGTGAGTTTTTCATTTTTGAAACGAATGGAAGGGGATCTACAATTTTATGCCGCCCAATTGAGAAGCTCTTTAAAGACAGTAATACTCTCGGACGTTTGTCAGACGTTCGCGAGAGGTGGCGCAGTGGAAAAAACCCTGAGCTGGATTTTGGGTTTTTGCGGGATTCGAACCTGGGACCCCTCGCACAGTAGTCCACCACACCAACCATGCAAACTTTTAGTTCGCATCGAAGAACTTTGGACAGGGTTTAATCCAACTGAGGATATAATTTGCACGTTTGTTTGTATCAGAACTATTTAGGTAACATCGTGAATACATTACTGAGGAAGTTTTACAATTCATATTTTTGAAATGGAATAGATTTCTTTGCCTTATTAGGTTCCCCCGGCTCCCAGCAAACAAAAAAAAAAAAATATCGCCAACCCAGCGCACATTTGGCAACTGCAAGTCTGCGACTTAAATGCCACCCATACTCGTTTCGTTTTGTTTTTTTGAATCTTAAATTGGAGAAGAAAATTTGATTTAAATGAAATTATTTCAGATGCATGAATGAGCACATAGTGAATGGTTTGAAAGAGAATGGCAACAAGAGCAACAAATAACCATAACAGCACCAAAGTGAAAGTGATTCATTAGGCAATGGCGTGACGCGCTTACCTCTATCACTTGTTAAAGTGATTTTAAGAAACACGTGGTACTAATGAGACGAAAACGATGACTTTAATCACTATTTGTGAATTAGACTAATGAAATTCCGGTTAAAATAGACGAGATAAGGATGATGTTCCCCAACGTTATCTTAAATTCATACTCACTTCTTGATGTTAGATATATTTGTGACAGATGTGATAGGACAACTGTTCATTTTGCAATGGAACCATAACAAGCTATTAGAACAGATAAAAGGTGATGAGACTAACGGCAGAAGAATAGTTATATACTTTGCATCTGCAATTGATAAACCTGTGATTGCTGTGCGACTGTTATATGGCAGCAGGTGCACTTATTCATTAATGACAACGAACCTGGGATGATCTTAGATTTAGATTGCAAAGCACTTATATATGGTATTCGATTGCGCGCTCTAAGAGCACTTTGTTTGCTGGCAGAGCACTTTTTATGTTCGTTTGGTACAAAAAGAAGGAATCTTTTTCAGATTTCAGAGCACTTTTGCGAATCTAGATTTTTTCTCAGATTTGCTTCCAATTCAAGTGCGTTTGAGTTTGACAACTCGTGGAGTTTGTTTAGCTTTTCCTGAATTTTTTCTACAGCAAAGAAAGGAATTGCATCGGGTGAATCTATTTTCGTAAATTATTTATGTGCAAATTTTTAGAAATCAATCGGGACGGAAATTTCGAATGTTTTAATATAAAATGTAACCAGTGAATGGAAATCGCTTATAAGTGTCGAAGACTACTCATATTCAAGTCGCACGGATATCAACACAAAAAAGAGCAAGTGACGTTTAAATGTTAAATGTTCGATTACACACGAAACTGAAATCTGAGAGCAAATCTGGAGAAGCCTAATTGAATACCACATTAATTAACTCAGTGAGCAAAATAGTATGTTACTTGCAAAAAACAAGTAGTTTTGCCATTGGCTGGTAAACATCTGTCAACTTGGTTCTAGGAACATTTGGCAGTCATACATAACAGTTTTAATCGGTACAATAGATTGCGATGTTAGCATAATTCAGCGTTCTATGTAGATTATCTTGATGCTGATCATGGATTGCAAATACGGACTTGACGAATTCAAGATAATGCAGATCTAATCTCTCAAACAGATCAATTTCGCGGTGTAGAGGGAAGAGGAGGGGAACTTGAATCAATAGTTGTACTTGAGTGCTCCGGTTGAATAGCAGAATCATCGTTTCCGGTTTATGTCGGAAAGTAGAAATTCTATCCAGCAAGATCACAACTTCGTAAGCCAAGTTGATATGTTGGTTATTGACCTGAACCATTTATATGGGTTTTAGGTTAAAGCATAATTTATATATCCCCCAATTCTGTCCCAAACATAAAACGAAGAGTTGTAAGAACTTAGATCCAAATTTGTTGTTTTTCAAATATTTGACCCATTTTTCAACAACGCTACCAGGTTTTGAACTCTTAGAAGTGGATTCTATAAAATCAACTAGATATCGTAATGTTTTGGTCCATATACCGAAGTACCTCGCACTGATTGCAGTATTTTTCAACGATCTTGCTTCACCAACTCTCAACTTATTCTGTGGGTTGCGTAAACATTGCCCAAATCTTCGTACAACCTTTTCTTCTCATATTTCCATCCACGAACTGTAAACGTAGAGTGCGGACATTACGATTGGAATAGTATTACTGCCGATCATGGTGACCCTGTTTTTTTTTTAAAAAACTGCAGGGTGGATTGAGGTGCTGCGACCTCTTTAGAGCAGATGGGGTGACTTAGTATAGAGCACAGCTTAAATCATTTCTAGGATTCAGTCAGATGAATGTGCGCCTAATGAGTGGCTGAATGCTGAAAAATGTCCATTAAAGAGGAGACTAAAGTGCGGTATCAGTGGAGGCAGTCTGTCTGCCTCTGGTAACACCTGAAACCACTTGTCAACTAAATGATTTTCGATTTGAACGCGAAATTCTCCAGTCCCGTTTGCGTTGACCAGATTTGAAAAGGAAATTCAATAGCGGAACGTACGAGCTGTAGCGACACACCGGTCTATTCAGAAAAGTGGGAGTTAACAGGCTAACATTGCTAAGACTTGTAAAGCGTTGAATCCTCGATCGAGAGCCAAAAAAGTATGCAGTTTTCCATTGGAAAAGAAAAGCATTTCGTTCTTTTATCTGCAGTTGCAGAAGTAGATTATGTTCAGCTTTTAAATAGCCCACAAACACAATTACGAGCATTTCTGTCGCCTTTTATTTCTCATGTGCTACGAAAAGATTGAAAATTGAAATAAAACTATTTGTTGTCAGAAAACACTTGAAAATGGTTTAACGTTTAATTCTTGTTTGAACAAAAATAGTATAAAACGTTTTTCTTTATCAATGTAACTTTCTGCTGTAAGTTAGGATCATTTTTATGAACTTCTGCAGTTTCTACTTGCTTTCCCTCATTGAACACACTTCATAATAATAAACGACTGAACATTTGGCGAGACAAACGCAAATTAGTCACCGCAGAATAAAAGCGAACAATAATAAGATCTGATAAGGAAGAACTTATGCAAGTTACAGAAGTTTACAGCCGGAATAAAGACGTAATTTGTTGTTCCCAGTCACAAGTGTGAAATGAATATTTATGAAATTTCCATTCTAAATATTTATGTCTTGCAAATGCTTTTACATACAGCCAAGTCTCAAAGTAAAATCAAAATAATTGCGACTACTCGAAAGCGAGTTCGAAGCAGTGTACTAAAAAACGAAAAAGTATTCTGAAATCTAAAGTAAATTCAAGTCCCATCATTTGATTTGGAGGGCATTTTACGTAAACAAAAAAAATCAATCCTACCTGTACGTCCGATGCGGTGCACGTAGTTCTCTGACGAGTTCGGATAGTCATAGTTGATGACAAACTGGAGATCTTCGACATCAAGTCCTCGCGAAGCCACATCTGTGGCAATCAAAATGTTTGACTTGCCATTACGGAAGTCCTTCAATACAGAGTCGCGCTCCGCCTGAGACTTGTCGCCATGAATCGAAGTGGCCGTGTAGCCCTCATTGCGAATAATTTGCAAAATCTCCTCCACTTTGATCTTAGTTTCGACGAAAATAATTATTTTACTTGTGGCAACGGCCTGCCCAATATCGTTCAACAGATTGACGATCTTCTGTGGCTTTTCCTCCTCTTGGCAAATGTCAATGATCTGTCGAATGTTGTGATTCGCGGCAAGATTCAACGAACCGATATTAATTTGGATGTAATCGGTGAGAAAATCTTCGGCTAGAGCTTGCACTTCTTTGGGCCAAGTGGCAGACCACATGACCACCTGACGATCGGGACGAATTTGTTCGATAATCTTACGGATCTGCGGCTCGAAGCCCATGTCCAGCATACGATCGGCTTCGTCCAACACCAGATATGTGCAGCGCGAAAGATTCGTAATGCGATTCTCGAGGAAGTCAATCAATCGGCCGGGGGTGGCGATTACAACTTCGACGCCACGTTCTAAATCCCGTGCCTGCGGTACCTTTGAGCTGCCTCCAAATATGCAAGTGTGTCGAATTTCTTGGGGAGACGACTGCAGTCCAAAATCGCGCACGACTGTCTGAATCTGTTGGGCCAACTCGCGTGTGGGTGCCAACACAAGCGCAATGGGCCCATCACCTCGCTGGAGTGGCGGCTGATTTACAATATGCACCATCGCGGGCAGCATGTAAGCCAATGTCTTGCCAGAACCAGTCTGGGCAATGCCCACCAAGTCTCTGCCAGAGAGTGCTATTGGCCATCCCTGCGACTGTATGGCGGTGGGTTTGGTGAAACCCTGACGCATCATCTCTTGAATCGCATACTCGGGCAGTGATGATTCTTCGAAATTGGTTATCGGATGGGGCACCGCATTGCCAGCGACTGTGATTTGCATTTCTTTGCGTAGATCGGCCACTCCCTGCTCACTTAGAGCAATAGAATTCTGATGTGGAACATAAAAGTTCTTTTGAAAAGGCTGCAAATTGTCCCATTGGGGTTTCACTAAATTTCTGCCTGGATTTTTAGCTTTCTCACGCTGCATCTCAGCTTTTTCTTCTTTTGAGAGCATGCCCATCGGTATGGAATTCATATGATGTGACATCGATTGCTGCTGCTGATAGTTGTTGTTGCTAAAAGTCTTCGGGCGTGGAACGAAATTGGGTTTTCTTTGAAAAGTCGCACCTCCGCCATAGTAGTTACCACCATTTGCGGGCGAATTTGCCGTGTAATTACCTCGTGCAGCAGTGTTCTGGAAGCCACCGTAACTGCCTGGGTAAGCAATGCCTGCATTATTGTAGTGTGCTGCTCCGGACGCATCACCATTTAGGCCACCGGGACCACCTCCAGCGCCACCTCCTGCACCATTTCGGCCACCACCGTATGGTCGATCGGCCCTAGGTGCTCCATAGAATGGGGGCTGGTGGGGATGATGGGTGAAGCCATTCGAATACATGTTTTTCGTCTCTTTCTTTCAATAGTACTTATCGCCTCTAACTTTGATCCTTTGTTTCGGGGGAATTTTCTTCTTTTTTTCACGGATGATAGTTGAAAAATTCCTGTTTGGTATTGCTGCGAGTACGAAATGAAAAAATCGTTTTCAATTGAATTTATGAAATTATGGAATGGATTAGGTTTTTTTCTTTCTGACCTTTTCTGCTTTCTTTTCTCCTCGTTTTTTTTTTCCTTCTTTTTTTCTCTGGTGTATGTGTGTGCGACAGACAACAGGCGAATGGGGCAGCAAAAGCAAAAAAAGGAAAAGAAACGACGTGATTGGCAATTGACGTGCAGCACCAAACTGACAGCCGATTTTTAGGAAAATGGTGGATAAAATACCTCGCGGTAAAATTTCCCTTTTTTTCAACGAATAAATTTGCCGATTCCGTCAGAACACAGGGATGTATTGTTTTTTTTCAATGGAATTCCATGGGAAGGGAAATGCTCACAGATGCTATAATTATTTTTAGTTACCTAATAATTTTGCTGAAAATAATAAATATACTGGCCCAAAATAGAAGCCGGATAAAGCCTATTATATAACTACATATAAGTGTCCACATTAGGGTTTTGTTAATTTTAATCTACATAAAATCCATTTTATCGTCATTACCTTTTCAGAAATTTAGAAAAAAACTAAAGGGAAACACCGAGCTCAAATCTAAGTTTTCGTCGAAAACTCGTCGATGCATTCACACTGAACACCAAGTAGGTTTCGTTTGACGTTGCGATCAGGTGTGTCGTGCAAACGATTTTGGTTACAAATTGCGATCGTATTAACTAACAAATAAAATGAATTTAGTACAGTTGAAAATAATATAAGCTCATCAATTAGCTGTGGAAAATAATTCAAAGTTGTGAGTTGTGACATATTGTTGTAATAGAGCATACTTCTATTACCTTTGAATTAAATATCTTCGATAATTACTGAACCTTCTGAACTTATGTTAGTTATCTCTTTCTTACACTGAACTGAAACAAATCTCTATTCTTTGTTCAATTGTCAAACTAGATCGACTCGTATTTTAATTTTTTGCTGCGTTTTTCCAAATATTTAAAACATAGGTATGTTCGGTCAGCCATTTTGCTGAATGTTGCAAGATGTGTATTTGTTTCAACAATCCAACCATTGGAAGTCGTTTTCGTGGAAAACGACTCGTTATGAAAATTGAAATATGTATAGGCAAACTTTTGTTTTCGTGTTTTCGCGAAAACCCGGTTTTCGGCTTGGTGTGTAAAACCTATTAGTGTGTCATTCAATTGAAAGATTAGAACGTTTTCAGAAAATTTTAAATTTGGAACAATTGTACCTTAAAAGGTACATTAAAGGCGGTCATTAATGTTCACGATTGTAATTTGCTTGGTGACGCATGCTGGTCAGAAATCCATCCAACTATCCAACCCAAAAGAATTACGTTATAACGAGACACATTATTAAGACATTTATAATATTCAAGAAATTACAAAAATTCATATCGCATTTTTTTGTTTCGTATCTTTTACTTTCGGTCGCTTCATTATAATTTGTTAAAAGATAATTCCCCAAACTGTGTTTGGTTTCTCAACTGTCAATTTTTGGGTCTGTGACTAAAATTGTAATTGGGACTACACTAAGGCCATAGTTATAGCCAGGTTATAGCCGTACGTTAAACGAAACCGTACAAATTTTCTTTTGCTTTTTTGACCACTTAAACCTAATGGTTGAACTCCATCTTGGTCTTAAAATTTTGCTTATGAACTATTAAGTTAGTTCATCAAAAAAAAGCAAATAAAGCAAATTAAATCTGCTAGAAAAATAATTTATTAATTTTTCCGTACGAAAACTTTTTCCGATCAATTCCACATAAAAAAATAAAACAAATCATTTTACTGAAATATTTCATTTCTTTACTGTCCCATCTGTCAGGAATATTTTTTTGGAACCCAATCAGTGGTGAATCGGTGATGGATTTGTTGAAATTGTTTTCGTAGGGAACAATTTTTTTGACAGAATTTTTTGTAAAAAAACTCATTTTCACACTGTTCCAACTTTTTCGGTTGCATTTTACATATATGCTTATAACTGGGATGAAAATTGGTACCTACTAATTGTAGGGAGAATAAAAAGCGATTATATTAACTAAAATGTTGGGCACCGGTTTTGAAATTAGAGTGCTGTTACTTAAGCTAAGGTTAGACTGTATGCCAATTAAGCATATGAATGCCATAAGGCAAGTGACCAGATTAGCTGTCAAATGAACAAAATGTCAGGATTATCAAAACTGTATATTAGACTATATGACCAAAATTACCAATATGGTCATATTTGACTTGATGGTCATTTGAGGCATTTGGTATTAATTACCAAAAAGAGAACGAAAATGAAAATGAATCACAATTCTACGATCTCAAACACCGATGACAACAAAATAATTCCTGTTCCATCAAAAATGCCATTTATGCCATAACGAAATTTCAATTAAAAGCATATGGGCATATAAGGCTATATGCTGGCATTCGTACCTATTGCCCCATTACACCATATGCTATTTGAGCATTTTTATCTGTCAAAATCAGCCTGGTCATATGTGGCATTCAGGTCATTAGAGCATATGAGATATGCCCATTACATTGTATGACCACATTTTGACAGGAGAACTGTCAGAAATTGGCATTTCATGACCACTTGGCATACCGTCTACCGATCACAAGTCTGAAATGTCATGTCGATAATTATAGATATGTAAGACAGACATAAACGTAAGATATCATTCCTGCAAACACTTAAAAACATTTTCCTTAATGATTAAAAACATGTCAAATTAGATTTGTAATTAGATTCAGTAAATCAAACCAACGATATTCAGCAATCAGTTATACGAAATAAATAAATGAAGGGACCCATTTGTTTTGTAGGAAAGTGAATTTCCCCTAGCCATTGCTATAACAGTAGAATAACAACACCACACAAGTATATAGCCGTCTGACTTCAGAGACAACACGCAAATATATACATACTTGATATGCATTTTAGTCGGCCATCTTGTTTATGTGGTAAAAACTAAAGTATAGTTATCTTAAGTCGACTAGGTTGGTCTGGACTATAAGTACCTACCTACCTTGAGGCAAACACTATATTGGTTGTTAATGTCATTTTCCAACGTCACTTAGTAGGCTACCATAGAACTGTTCATGGGATTGGTCTATAACAAGATTATTATAAATTAAACATCCTAATTTCCTTTGAAAAATAAAAATGTGCTCAATAATAGTATCGTACTGAGTAGGAAGTGGGAACAATGTCATCAATCCCGTTCAATGCGTTTCAATTACATTCTCTTCGCTTTCATTTGGAAGATAACTTAAAGTCAATAATGGAATAGAATAAGTGTCACCAGTACTCGACAGTTTGTTTCAAAAATATTACGTTCCTAAATTTAGTTTTGTTGACTGTTTTTTTAATCTCATAGTCTTAATATCAGTATTTATTCTGCGACGTTAGTTTAAAATAGAGGAGAAGAACTAAAAAAATTTACAAATTCATTGCCCTTCGTAATGTCTATAAAAAAAGAAGTATTTAATTGCTATTGCTTCCAGTATCTTACGCTCTAGGAAAGAAAAACAAAATAATTACTAGAAAATGAAAAGGAAAAGTATGACCCAAGTCGGAATACATATTATGAGAAAAGTGTTCCCACTATAGTAGTTTCGGTCAGCTTTGTTTGGCCTCGGCCAGAGATGAAATAATTAAAAAAAGCTATCTTTCGTCTATCCCCCGAAACCCCACTTGTTTATATTGTTGTTCTTTCAATTTCAATCCCCGGCTGTGAATACGTGTGAGCATCAAAAAAGCATGCATTGGACGACCGCTAATCATCTTTGGGTTTTTAATTGTTTTGTTTTTCGTATTAAATTTATTTAGTTTTGTTTTAGATTTCGATTAAACTGAAAAAATAGTGAAATGCACATTAGATACTACCGAATCATTGCATTAAAGTCCTATTCATGAACTCACATATCCTAGAAGAGAAATGAGCAAGTGTGTGTGAACTCATGAATTTTTCTGGTAATCAGCTTGTAGGGTTGTAGTAGGCAGCCGCCTTTCCACTGGATAGTTATGTATCTCTGTAATTCCATTATCTTTGGCCTCGGCGCTCGGTGTTTCCATTCCATTTTATTTTCACTACAAAACAATACGAAAACGAATCCGAAACGAATTTCTAGCAACAAGAACAACACCAGGCCAAACACAAATCACCATTTCACCAAACCAACACCAAAGGCAAAGTCAAGTTAAACTTTTAGTCAGTGTTGAATTTACTTTTGCCGTGGTAGGGCTTTTTCGCGGAGGTGTTTTGTAAATTGTAATATCCGCAGTTTTTTTTCGGATATTGTTATCGAGAAAAGAAAAAGTTGTCAGTAATTATATGTGTGTTTTCCAATTTGAATTGTTAAGTCACATTTCGAGGGTGTGTGCAATTTATCAAAACAATAAATAAATATTAAGAAACAAGAAACCCAATTGTAGCGGTCGGTAAGTAAATGACATTTTTCGGAAAATGCGATTGTTTATGCAAAAGTTTCAAAAGAGTTCGATAGCATTAATCACAAACCGGGGAGCTAAAATAGCAATAACAAATAAATTATGATAGTAATAAAATAATTTGACATTGAAAAATGAGAAAGAAGCCCATTAAAATGAAATAGAAAATAAAGGATTAAAAGAAACTGGAAAGGGGAATAGGTAAACAAAAACAACCACCTTGCGTGTGACTTGGATTTCGATTTGATCTTTTTTTTTCTCTCTGGATTGGAATGGGATTCTTCTGAGGGGACCAGCCTTGTGGTGTAATTGTTGAGGTTGATTTGTTTTTGTATTTTGTATAGTAAAATTTGTGGTAGGTACAAAGTTGGTTGATTACATTTTTTTTTATATTCTGCACTACATTCCACTCATTCATTTTGTCAGAGTGATGCGAAATGGATAACAAAAACAAAATCGAATAACAATAGACAGTGTTACCAGGCAGTGCCTACAGAGAATGGATTTTATGCTAATTTTGATCTTTTTTTTTTGTGTGCCTTAATGCAGAAAAACAGAAACAGTACGGAAAGAAAACAGCCCAAGTTCACAAGAATTTCTCCGAATAGTTTCGTGCTTGTACTCTTTAAATGTAAATATGTCTGTTTGCTGTTCCCGTACATACTGTTTTAAGGAAAACTCTCATGTTTAAAAATTCGCTCAAATTGCTCTTAACGGTTGTATGGCTATGCAGTGCAAAATTATTTATTTTGCCTCTATACAGTGTCAGTCTAGTTATTTTTTTATAAACTGATTATTTTCTCCGTATTAGTTATACCTACAAGAACTGCTTCAAATGAGGACCTAAATTGAAGAAACCTGTTGCTTTCATCTGTCAAAAAATTCAACTTATAAAAAGCAAAAATTCGAATATTTTGGTCTGACAGTAGCAGTCAGCAAACAAATTGATGAAAAACATTTTCATTCCATTTCTGACTTGGTCATAAGTTGACAAGAACACTAGCTAATCTTGCTGGCCATTGAAGAAAACTAACTTCTGATGTTTTTAAAATTTGTTTCAAAGTTGACCCTGGTAACACTACTTACATAAAAATTAATTCACACAAAACAAATGGAGCCGAACCCGACTAAAACCGATGATCACAAGACGAAATATTTATTGGTTTATGAAAAGTCAGGCGCAGTGGCGTAGTGGTTAGTGTGTTGGACTACTAAGCGAGGGACTCAGGTTCGAATCCCGCAAAAACCCAAATTCCAACTTAGGGTTTTTTCCACTGCGCCGCCTCTCGCGAACGTCTGACAAACATCCGAGAGTATAACTGTCTTAAGAGCTTCTCAATTAGCCGTTTGGAATCGGCATAAAATTGTAGATCCCTTCCATTCGTTCCAAAAATGAAACTCACACAAAACGAATGGTTGTGAGAAGCTAGGCCTTGGGTCTCTACAGACCTGTTGCGCCAACTATATATATATATATATGAAAAGTCAACTGTACGTGCCACCTAAATTTAAGTAGAATAAACATCGTACTTAATGATCACTCTGTGAAACTAGCATAGACCTAGAATTGTAGGATTTACGAAACAAAACACAATAGGTAGGTACTTGTTTTATTTAAATTCGTCTCATAAAACCCCTGGCAATGCCGGCCATAATGCTTAACGCCTTACCTGCATTACAGTACATAAAATAAAACATCAACAAATTTCAACTTTTTACAAATTCCATGAAATAAAATTGTGCTTGCGTATGGCAAGAGACAGATGGAAAATTACAAAAGCACAATTGCGACAAAACGAGAATAAAACAACTGTAAATAAATAATTGGTTGGAAAAACAGTTTTTTTTTGTGGAGAAAATGAGAGTAGAATAGAAAGAGATAATAATTATTTTCAAACGATATCACAGCTGAAGTTTTTTTTTTTTTGTTTTTTTGAATATCAATTTTAGTTGAAGTTTTTTTTTCGTTAAGTGGTTGGTAGGTACCTAAAACCGCTATGAACACGAGTTAATTGGCGAATAGCATGCAAATGCCACTGGGAATGAGCGAAAACATAAATTAAATTCCCGCCTTAATGCAACGAACAAGTGGGGTTTTTGTTCTACATTCATTTTCAGATTGGCAGCAATTTATCGAATGTGTTGAGATTGTAAACCCATGTGTGTATAGAGTTATAGTTACTATTCTCCTTTTTAACTTTTTTTCTCGCTAATCTAGAAAAATAAGTGCCCTCTTTTTTTCAAAAATAAAATCGATAAGTTTGCTTGTTTTTTTGTTAGCTTCGACTTGACTATGTGTACGGTTTAAATGTTCGTCATTTCCTTAGTTGGTAGAGAATAAAAACTTCTGTTCGACACGTACAGTGATTGAGTCATGAGCTTGAAAAAAATATAATGTCGGTCCTTTTTTAATCTGTAGGTACAGTGGCTTATTGGTAGTGTGTTGGAATACTAAGCGAGGGGTCCCGCCCCAGGTTCGATTCCCGAAATAACGATTTTTCCACTGCGCCACCTCTCGAGAGTATAACTGTCAAGAAAGATCTTCTCAATTAGCCGTTTGGACTCGGCATAAAATTGTAGATCCCTTGTCCCTTCCATTCCAAAAATGTGTGGACCCGTTGCGCCAACTATTTATTATTTTTTTCCTTTTTGTCATTTCTTTGAGTCTTGTAACTTTCAACTCAGTTTTAAAAAAAGAGCAGGTACTTTCATATCTGGAAATTTGTATGGATGTTAGAACGGAATGGGCTAGAGAATGGCTGAACTAAATTCGACAAAATGCGTACCCAAAACACACCCAAAGGCATAACTCCCATAGGTGTTCATTGCGGAAGTTTATTTTATTGTTGGTGCTGACAGGTTTAATGGAGTATCGTTTTCAAGAACTAAACTTACTGACTTTTGTTTTTAAAGGTGATGAAAGACCATTCTGAATAGATGTCTGTTTAGAAACCTGGACGAGAATATCAGTAATGGTAACACACTGCACTGCACTCAGTCAAGAAGAAAAGGCTATCAAAAAGTACGCACATTCCTGTAATGAAATGACGCATTCAAATTCCGTGTCGAATTATAGGGGTATTTATTGCATTAGCTTGCCCATTAAATTATTCACATACATACCTACTCTGAAACACAATTTCTTGAAACGTTAAAATAACATATAAAAGTTATACTTATTAAGTTCTCTTACTATTCCAGAGATTCATTTGTTTGTAGACCGCGAAAGAGCCCTCATAATCCACCAAGTTAGATTTGTATAGTTTTCTAGAAAGGTTGCAAAATTCTCCTGCATGTACATTCGCACAAGATTATCTAGGCGTTCGCAGTGTGCACCATATTCGTCTACCGGCAATCGCCCCGACCGCAGTCATTTTGCACAGTAAAGTATCGCCTGCGATTCTGAAAAAAAAAATCGCCAGCGATCGAAATCTTTATAGTTTCACCTCGTTGTGAAAAAAGATGTAATTTCCCCAAATTTTGCAGCCTCCCCGCAAATATTGTCGGAACGGAGTGTAATCATAGGAGAGTACTGAACTTTAAATTTGGTTATATTGCTGACCAACTGATGTGTACATTCCTTTCTAAATTGTTTTTTTTTAGATGGTATTCACCTGCATTAAAAATTCATCGAAGATGCTTATCCCCAACTATTACCTAAAATAATTTTTTTTGCATATATTCAAACATCACATCTATATAATCTCACACGGTGTATATTTCCTGCAATTTTATTTTGACTCACTGTTACTCAGAATAGCGTGTTTTTTTGTTTCCTTATTATTTTTGATGTATGTATTTTTCCGCAGCATTTTGAATTGCTTTTCTTTGTTGTTGTCTTTGATGGAAAACTTTTTTTTTTTTTGGAATTCGTAATAAAAAAGCCCCTTCTCTCGTACACTGAACACGGGTGTATGCAAGCAAGGTTTTTTTCTATTTTTTTTTTTTCCATTTCAGTCGCTTTTTATAGTATATAGTAGAGCCACCCGAACGTGTCAGTGGAGGGGGTTGGTTAATGGCTTCGTTTTCTGACTAAGAAAAATGAGCGAGGGTTTTTTTCTTCCATGTGATGTGGTGTGGTGTTTTCGGTTTGTTTTTCTTCCTTTTCTGAATAGCTAGTCTGGAAATTTATTTTGTGACGAGAATTTTTTTGTGTAGGTATTTTATTTTTCTTTTTATTAGGTTTTGTTCTTGTTATAGAAAATAAGAGACAGGAAAGTTATGGAGAAATTAACGATCGATAAGGAGGTTTTTTTTCACCTCTAAATTTGAGTGCAACGTGAATTTTAAAAAGTCATGATGCTAAAATAGAAATAAAAAAATTGTATGCAGAGTAGATAGGTATTCATAAAAAATATGCATGTTGGACTTGGATGATAATAACTGATGCATTAGAGGGAAAGAAAATTTATATGAATTTATTTGTAAAGTTAAAATAGGTATACATAACAACAAGTGTCTATATCTACCGCTTTGGGTGGCGAAATATGTAGTAAAGTAGTCATCATTGTTATATTACAAACTTATGTAAAATGCAGCACAGCAACAAATAAGTTAACTTTCAACTGTGATTGAAAGTAGTAGGTACCTATTTTGTCAAAATAAATTAAGATACGGATAGAATGCATTCGAAATCACATGGTTTTTTCGCCTTACTAAACCTATTTTGAATGTCGATATAACATTTTTTCATTTTGTTTTTCACGATTTCAAATTCCACACTAAAATTGCTTCCACTCAAAGTTGTAACCAAAAAGCATCTTCCAAAGCAAGTACCTACCTACCAATACAAAAGGAAAAGATAATGACACGAAAATCTTTTCGAAAAGCAACTTCGCAAATGGGGGAAAAAAAAACCGTCATGGAACTCTGCAGGGAATGTGGATGCGAAAATGAAACAAACTGAATATAAAGCCAGATAAAAGAAAATTCTACAAAGAAACAAAAAAGTTGAAAAGCTATTTTGCAAAACAAGAAACAAATAAAAAAAAAAACACTTACAAAGAAATAGCCAACCAGAGCAGCATTTATTTCTTCTTTTTCTCTCTTTTTTTTTCAACGATTCCTTCTACGATGCAATAATAAACATTTTCGCGTTAGGAACGAATATCGCAACAAAGTGTTGAATTTTTTTGATTCTCACATATTCTGTTCCTTTTGCGAAAGTACCTATCTTCCTCTTCTCTATACCAATAGAAAAATAAACAAACACAAATTTCATGCAGCCTATAACCTGTTGTAAGTTTCTGTAACCCAAGCTAGCCATCGACTCTTTGGTGATGATGATGCCAAACCTGATGTATGCACCGGCAAGATAGTGGAGAATGCAGAATGTCTATACAGGAAATTTAACTTTATTGAGATGAATGTTGGGTAGACTTTTAGTTAAATTAAAGTTAATTTACGTCAAATTTACGCTTGTTTTTGTCCAAATAGCAAGTGCAAGTGGATATTGTTAAAAGTCTTTTTAAAGTATGCGTACAAGTACTCCCCGGATATAAGTAACCTTCTTAATAGCAACAAATTAGTCAGTGTTGGGATTCGAAAACACCATCCTATGCATTACAATCAGGTCTATCGGCAATTCCAAGGGCAAAAAATTCCCCCGGAACATTTTTTGTTCCCTGGAAAATATTCCTCCAATCGCGAGTTTCCATCGGAATTTTTCGAAGATATATTCGAATGCATTGACAGATGTCAATTGTGATTTATTCAATTGTCAATTAAGCTCATATTTGGGACTATTTTGCAAATACATATTTCTTTGAAACCAATTAATTTCGATAATTTTAGTAATTGTAAAGACGCGAATTGGATTTATTTGTATTTTAGTAAAGAAAGTGTTCGAATCGGTAAAATAGAAAATATATAGGAAACTTACAAAATGCACAGCGCAGCGTTTAGATTGCTGGCCGTGGAACAAATTCAACAAGCAAAAATTAATGTCGTTTTCCATTGGGACATAAAATCAATCTTTTTTTTTGGTCTAAATCACTTTTCATGTTCCATTGGGCAAAAAAATCAGTCTTTTTTCGATTGGGAGCACTTTTTGCAGATCTCGATATTTTTTCAGATCTACACATACTGCACCAATACCAATAAGCTTTGCACAGCTGTTTTACGTCATTTCAAGATGTTTGCTTTCAAGACAAATGCGCAAAGTTTCGTGAAAACCAAAATAACGAAATACATAAAAAGCCATTGGTATAATTTTGGAGCAATTATTATCTTCATAGTCTTCCTCGTCATCTGAAGACTACGAATCACCAAAAATACTAAATTTGTATCTACAACAGAGAAAACATTTTAGAAGTCGATATCCATTTGTGATTTTTGCAAAAACAAATGCAGATTGAACAGCTGATATTGCTGCCAAATAACGCACTAATACATTTATATTTAAAAGCAGATCAATTTCGTTGCGCGTTCCATTGGTAGCGTAAAATCTGAGATCTGAAAAAGATTTCTGGTGGTCCCAATGGAAAACGACATAAGTGAAACTGAACAGAAGAACTTCAAGAGGTAAAATCAATCCCATAGAGTTACCACAAGCGCTGAAAGTAGAAATTAAATAGCGTTGCAATAAAGTTATAACATATTCGTTCTTTATAAGATTTCACCAGTACTAGAGGGTCATTAAACCAATGTTGAGGTATCTGCTGGATTTTCTCTCAGACAACCACTCAACAATCAAAAACCCATTCACCACTCCTGCCATCGTCAAGCAGAGTTCATTGGAGTCCCAGCACTCTTCAGCTCTTTTTCTAGAAGGTTCAAAAACTTCCTTACGTCCCCTTTGCTCCTATTCGTACTGAAACCGAGACTGAAACCGTTAGCAGTGTCGCGATTATCATCGAATAAATTAACCATCATCTCCAATTATCAAATTCCGCGGGGAATTTTCATTATCAATACCAATTTATTCCGGGGGGAATTTTTTCCCTTTTTCGAAATTTATTGCCGATACCTAGGTACCTATTTTTGAAAAAATGGGAAATATTTCGGAGGGAATTTTCTTCACGATAGCCCTGAATAGGAATTTAATTGAAAATCCGGCTATAAGCACTATAATTTTTATCCGGTCGTGATCTTGATCTTGCATTTGCTAATTGCATGTCCGAAAGCATACATTGAGGATGGAATTGCGTCGGTAGGTAAGTAATTTTATTCAAAGTCGGATATAACTACTGTGATGCCTATCTAAAACCTATGTGATATTATATAAGATGTAAAAAAATAGCTAGCAACTTGCAAAACGAAACCCAATTCATCCACATGCCAAGGCGCATAATTTTCATATTTTACTAGAGTAAAGCAATTTCATTGCAGAAATTTGGCGCGTTTCACAAATTTAGCACATTTCCAAAAAGCTATTTACGGACATCTTTATTATAAACAAAATTAGCTTACTTTTGCGTCACTCTTCATAAAGGTGGTTGGTCTAAAATAACGACTTGAAAAATATTTTGTTATTCCCTTTTGGTTTTTTTAGGTAAACTTCTCGATATCACATCCGGCATGGCAACTTTATAAAGTAAACAACAAAATGCAAAAGCAGATAAAAAAAAAAACTTTTTTCGTATACCTACCTACATCATTTTGAATTCCATTTTGTTGTGCGCGTGTATGACACAATTTTGAGAAACCGCAAAAAAAAAAATTAAGTCGCAAGAAGGTCGAATTAGGTTTTTTCGCGCTCTTTTTTTTCTTTTCTTTTTACGTTAGTAAACAACAAACATAGAATAAAAAACTGTATTTTGAAAAAATATATGCGCACCCAATTTTATGATTATGCCAAGTTGAATGTATCGACTAGGTATTTTGAGAATATGTACGTAATTCCATTTCATTTACTAATGTCTTTGTTTTTGACATCACATCATTAAGAGAGATAATTTGTTTAGAATTGATACGATGGTCAGTGATTATGTTATTCATAGTGTGCATATTGGGGATACGATTTGTTGCTGTTCTGTTATTGTTACTTAGTGTTTTTCAGTAGCCAATTCTGAGTTATTATTATGAGCCAATTTATTTAAGTGAGTAGTAATCGTATGTTTAACTTGAGTTTTTGGTGCAATAATTTCTGACAGTTAATGACAGCTTAGTTTACCCAAATCGCAACTGGTATAACAATGGATGGGACCTATAAGTGTAACACTGTCATGACGGTTCGAAATTTCATTACATTTTTATGCAAACATAAATTGGAATCATTTTACCTCTCCAAGAAACCAATCCCAGTCCGAAGCTCGAAGAAAATTACTAAAGAAAATTACGGGAAGAATTTTATTTTGACAAAATTCTTACACAAATTGTTAAAGAGATCAGCAGGACAAAAATGTCTTATTTTATCTTTTGACAGTTAATCTTGTCATTCACATGTGTATTTCCAATCGACAATGGGTGTAATGAAAGTTTTACCGTCCATGAGCAGTACATTGGGCTATCAGAGTGCGTTCAATTCTTTTACAAATAATCCTATATGAAGCAATTACGTAAAAAAAAAACAGTCGTAACATCAACATTTATGTACTTACAATCCTACACTCATCACAAAACATACGTGCATTGGATGACCCATACCTATATCATTTTGGTTTAAAGTTGTTTCATTCTCGTTCGAATTTTTGTGTTACATTTATATGTTTTCAATTCATCAAAAATGTTGTTTTTCCTTGAGTTCTATTTACAAAAGTTACAAAAATCATTAAAAAGACTAACAAAGGTTAACGAAGGAAAAACAAAGTGAAATTTAAATAGCAAGTAGATACCTTCCGCTGTGCCTTCCGATCCCTCTATCATGTAGGTTGATTGTGTGTGTTTCCATTTGTTGTTTTAATTTTTTTTTTTTTTTTTTCATTTTCTCATATTATGTGTCACTACATTTTTTTTTCTCATATTTTAGGTATATGCTTTTTGGTTTTTATCTTTCAATTTTGTTTCTATATCTATTGTTTCTTTTTTTATTATGTTGATATTTTTTCACGAGACTCAAAGCGAACCCTCTATTATTATACGATTTGCGTGTGGTATTACTGCTTCGTCTTTTTAAAATTATTTTTGCGATTCTTTGTGTTTTTTTCTCAACTCCCCCCTTCTTTTTTTGCGCCTGAGTTTGTGGGACTTAATTAAAATTTTGAAAAACGAAGCAAGGGTGAAACAGGAAAAGAAAAAAACATTGCGTGAGATGACTTTTATATTTGACTTTGAAAGGCTATGTATAATATTCTTATGCATGTACACTCGGCCTTGCAATTCGTGGCTTTTTGGGTTATATAAAAGGAGAGGAAACGAATTTAGATATACTGACAACAGAGCTCGTAATGTGATCTAAGAATTTTAAATGCTGAAGTCAAAGAAAAAAAATAACAACTATCTACCTAACTTTTATTTTTTATTGACACTGGTTAAGCTACTATCAGACGATTTTTGTATAGGTACGCAAAATTTTGTGAATAAATTTATCTAGGTATAATATGCACAAACCGCCTGAACCACAAATTATACAAATTTAATTTGTGTATAAACACAGCATAGAATTACATTCGTATTAATAAAAAACCCGCAACTACTCTCCAACTCGTATGCTACCTATAGCGCCTAGTTAAATAAATAACATATTAGTTAAATTTTCTTATTAATAAATGAAAGTAACTCATATAATAACTGACTGATGTTTCCTCTAAAATACAGGGTCCGCCAAATAACTTTTTTTTTTGAAAATGCTATAAAAAAAAACTACTGAATATTTTTTCAAATTTTTTTATTTGAAAGTACAATCCTTCCGATTAATAATGGAAAATAATTTCATTCAAATGGCTGCCTCAGCTGGCCATGCAGTACCCCTACACGATCGGTCCAATTTTTAAGCACATTATCGATTGTGTGCAGCTGTATTTCACCAATGGCTTCACGAATATTGTCCTTTAAAGCGTCAACTGTCACTGGCTTGTCGGCGTAACACTTATCTTTTACGGCACCCCACAAGTAAAAGTCCAACGGTGTCAAATCGCAGCTCCGAGGTGGCCAAACGACATCAGCTCTGCGGCTGATAATGCGATCTTCAAAAACAGGGCGCAAAACATCGAGTGTAGCTTCGGCTGTGTGGCACGTAGCGCAATCCTGTTGAAACCAAATGTTGCCAATATCCTCCTCTTCAATTTTTGTGAACAAAAATTCGTTCAACACGGCCCGATAACGATCGCCATTGACTGTAACGGCCACTCCTTGCTCATTTTCGAAGATTATGCCTCTGGAACAAATTCCGCACCAAACAGTTACTCGTTTTGGGTATACCGGCTTTTCAATGTATGCGTGCGTGTTTTCTGTGCCCCAAATGCGACAATTTGAAAATGAGCTTCACCTGAAAAGATGATTTCTTTGGCAAAATCGGTATCTTCTCTAAGTCGATCGCAGGCCCACTTAGCGCAGCGAAAACGCATTGGATGGTCATTTCATCAAGCGTATACACAACCATATTCGTTCAGCGGAAGGATAAAACTAATTATCTGTCAAATCGAAATCAGACATGAGCTAAGTGTTACCATTCGCGAAAAAAACACTAGTTGAAGGAAGGAAAAACAGCATAAGTCGACTTTTGTCAAAATTGAGTTAATGTTACTATCGGATGCACTGTATCCTGCTTTATATGTCATATTTATTTCATTGAAATATCTCTTACGGTTGCTGTGTTATGGGTCAGGAAAAAACGTCGTCTTCCCACATCTGCAGGCAAACCTTTATCCTTAATACTGCGCTCCTGAAAAGTGGCTAAAAATGACTTATATTGTTTTTCCTTGTTGCCACAGATATTCGTTCAATTAAATCGAATTTACTGGGAAATGCACTGTGCTCCTTCAACGCACCTACAGGATAAGAATATGTAACATGCATTCAAATAGAGAAAGAAAATTAAGTAGATACATCCCTTCTTATCGCAAACGTTTTATTTTTCTCAGGCATTTTTTTTTTTGCGTCTGCATAGGTGGTCCATAAAAATAATATATCACCGCTTCCAAAAAAGTCGGTAAGACATTATGTATACTCATCCTATTCCTACTGTATCTGCTGGGTATACAGAAAATGTTTGAATTTTAACGTGGAGTTTTCTTTCATCCTTATTTTTGTAGCTCATACATATACCCTGGTGTTTTATCCGTTCGTAAAACAAACTTTTTAAGCTCTCGCCATTAAAAATGAATCATGGATTTTCCTGCAACATAAAAAATCAATATTTGAAAAAAAAATTGCGAACCAAAATAGAAAATGTAATTTTTTTTTGTGTCAAATTTTCTTTGTTCCTTTTTCCTTTTCTCGTCGTACCGGGGTGAGGATATTTTCCAATACTCTTAGAGTTGCGAAGAAAAATATCCTAGCACCATGCACGAACATAGGATAGAATTTTCTGTATTTTCAGTTTGTTTTTTTTTTTCTCTCTCGTTTTTTTTTTGTAGATTAAAAATGTGCGAAGGAAAGAATATACGTATATTTAGAACGTTTTTGAAGAAAGCATGAGGGGGTCGGGGTACGAAAAAAGGGAGTCAGGTTATTCTCTAGTGTCGTTTATTTTATATATTTTTGCGGCAAGGGATGTCAGAAAGTAAAAAAATAAAATTAAACCGAGAAAAAATGGTTTGAGAGTAGATATAATATGTCTCATCAAATAGTCGAATAAATATGGTATGAGTTGGAAGGAGCAACGTTGGTCAAAACAAAAAAAGGTATGAACATCAATCTAATTAAAAAAGAATTGCAGATTTTTGTTTTTGGAAAGTTTAATAACTAGGAAGGGGAAAGTGGAACTTTGCAGACAAAATGTCGACAAGAGGAAAATCTAGTTGGATTTTTTTTTCGTAAATCATTAGTCGTTGGGACTTTTGTACCCTGTTCCTTTTCAAGCGGCATTTTTTGTGTGTTTTACTGGTTCCCAATTGGAAAGAAAAGTCCAAAACAAAAAGGAAGTCCACCTCATGATTGTAAAAAACAGAACAGTAAAATTGAAAAGATTCTTTCGAGGTATGAATATAACGGTCCGAAAAGCGAACTACAGCGATTGAGCGGATGTTCGCTACGTTTCTGTGCAGTAAAGCAGTGTTACCTATGCTTGAACATGCTTAATAACAGACATCGTAATAACAACTGAACAACAACTATGCACAATACACTTGCCTTATCCGCAAAAAATGCTCCTTTTTGTAACATCAATGGATTCTGGATTTTCAAATCGACATACCTACTCCAATTGAACGAACTGTACCTATATGCTATCCCTCCTATGCAGTTAAACTCTCAACACCCATATCCCAGGTGTTAAACGTTTAAATCATGTGACAACTCCATTAGCGATTTCCCTTTTCGAAATCCTTTCGATTTTGCGCGCAGTCATTAAACGTCGCGATACCTTAATCCTCATCCAGTAAAATGTGCAAACTAAAGAAGACAATTGCTGGTAGTACGGAAAAAATGTTGAGATTATTAAGTTGCATTATGAGTTGCAGATGATTAATGAATCGACCATGAATCGGAAAAAAATCAACGTCCAATAATCGAATGAAAAAGTTACATTGATGTAGGTAAGAAATACACACCATTGTCGCTGCGTTAAGTTTTGTTATTTGTCAGCGACATTACGAATACCTAACAGATGAGTATTATGAAACTTTATATAAGGTAGCAAGGCAAACACATACATGTGGATGTTCTGAATCCCAAATTCGGTAATTACAACGAACAGCTATGCCATTCAAATAAATATAAATATATGCCTTATACTCTTCTGCCAACTTTGATAATAAAAAAAATGAGAGAAATGAACCCTTATCGGTAAAAAAATGATGAGAGAGAATTCATTTTAAGTTGCGTAACAAAACCAATAACAATGAAAAAACATTATTCAATATCAGCATTGCAATATCAAACATATGTAAAGGGTCCGCCATCTAACTTTTTTTTTTTTCAACTAGTGCTTATTTCGCGAATGGTAACACTTAGCTCATGTCTGATTCGACAGATAACTAGTTTTATCCTTCCGCTGAACGAATATGGTTGTGTATACGCTTGATGAAATGACCATCCAATGCGTTTTCGCTTCGCTAAGTGGGCCTGCGATCGACTTAGAGAAGATGCCGATTTTGCCAAAGAAATCATCTTTTCAGGTGAAGCTCATTTTCATCTCGGCGGGTATGTAAACAAGCAAAATTGTCGTATTTGGGGCACAGAAAGCCCGCACGCATACCTTGAAAAGCCGATATACCCAAAACGAGTCACTGTTTGGTGCGGAATTTGGTCCAGAGGCATAATCTTCGAAAATGAGCAAGGAGTGGCCGTTACAGTCAATGGCGATCGTTATCGGGCCGTGTTGAACGAATTTTTGTTCACAAAAATTGAAGAGGAGGATATTGGCAACATTTGGTTTCAACAGGACGGCGCTACTTGCCACACAGCCGAAGCTACACTCGATGTTTTGCGCCATGTTTTTGAAGATCGCATTATCAGCCGCAGAGCTAATGTCGTTTGGCCATCTTTGAGCTGCGATTTGACACCGTTGGACTATTATTTGTGGGGTGCCGTAAAAGATAAGTGTTACGCCGACAAGCCAGAGACAATTGACGCTTTAAAGGACAATATTCGTGAAGCCATTGGTGAAATACAGCTGCACACAATCGATAATGTGCTTAAAAATTGGACCGATCGTGTAGGCTACTGCATGGCCAGCCGAGGCCATTTGAATAAAATTATTTTCCATTATTAACCGGAAGGATTGTACTTTCAAATAAAAAAAGAAATTTGAGAAAATATTCAGTAGTTTTTTTTTATAGCATTTTCAAAAAAAAAAAGAAGTTATTTGGCGGACCCTGTAGTATAAGATTGACTCAATATATTGACAAAGTTGTTTCTCGAAGTGTGACATTTCAGCAGATACAACTCAATTTACTCTTCATTCTGTGAAGTCACAAAGTTATTGCATAAAATTTACAAAATGTAAGCTTTTCTATATATATCTCCAAATGTAAATGTTTAAGATTGCTCTTCGGAGCAATAACTTTTGAAAAATACATAACAATGTTTTGGTTTGCAATGCAGTTTTCATACTTGCTATACCTACATTAATTGACAATCATGATTTTTAATAAACTGAATCGGATTTCACGACAAATAAGTCGCAATGTCTTATCAAACGAACATAAAAATTGCTCTGAGAGCAAAAAAAGTGCTCTGAGAGCAGGTCTTATTTAAACTAGGTATTTCAAATGACAATCTGTGGTTAGTTTGACACAGTTTAATGGGGGACTATTAGATTTCTAGTTTAGTAAGTCTGACATTATTTGTCTCTGTTTCTGTTGGTCTAGGTTACTCATAGTTCTGTTCGAAATACGTATCGCGCACAATGTCCATTTCATAAGCGAAAAACTACCGTATTTGGAGTGATGATAATCCTCAAGTGTATGTTGAGCAACCGTTACATCCAAAAAAACGGACTGTTTCTTGTGCTTCATGGGTTGGTGGAATAATTGGTCCGTACTTCTTTAAAAACGATGCTGGCGAGAACGGTACAGTCAATGGTGACCGCTATAGAGCCATAGTTACTGACTTTTTCGTTCATCATTTGAACAACCATGATGTGCAGGAGCTGTGGTTTCAAAAAAACGGTGCAACACAGAACACAGTGCCACAATTGATTTATTGAAGGAAACGTTTGGTTACCGCATAGTTTCACGTGGACCCGTGAATTGGCCTCCAATATCGTGCGATTTAACGCCGCTTGACTATTTTCTGTGGGGATGTGTGAAGTCGCTAGTCCACGCCGACAAGTCCGAAACGATTGATCACTTGGAGGACAACATTTGCCGCGTTTTTGCCGATATACGGCCACAAATGTTGGAAAAAGTCATCGAATATTGGACCTCCAGATTATACTAATGCCAGAAGATTATCTTTCGAATAAAGTAAATTTCATGTCAATTTAAAAAAAGTCATATCTTTGTTTTATTCCATTTCAAAGTTGTATACCTCTAAGAAACAACACACATTAGAACAGTTTTGGCATTTTAGGAAATGCTAAAGGCTGGTCAAATGCAATATACTGCGCACTTGACTGAGATTATCACATAATTTTTTAATTATTCTTAGTATTCGAATTTCGAAGCAATGAAAGATATTATAGACTGTGTATAATGTTTTTCCTTATCCAGTCCTGCTTTGCTTTGTCGATGTTTAAATATTAACCCTCCCAAGCATTTCAGATAATTGCATTTACTTGGCCATCGTAACTCTATTTGCTTGTTCTTTTTTTTTTGCAATTTGCGAGCGCACATAAAAACGTTTTAACCTTTTCCGAGTTTCTATAGCTAAAAGTCATTATGGCAGCTTCTCCCGCCTGTTTTATTTTTTGTACGTATAATATATTCGCCACGGTTTTATCAACGGTTTTTTTTTTACTGCAAATTCATAACCAGCTACTGTGTTCGTAATGCCACATCTTCAACCTGCCAAAGGTTCTTTTCTACATTCTTTTTGCGTCCTCTGTTTTAGCTCTTTGCAAATTATAAAAAAGGATAAGACATAATTTTTTTCTTTTTCGAAGCAAACAAAAAATAAAGAAGGAAGGTAGATATAATGAATAAGAAAATGCAAGCCCTTTGCCTATGTCATACAAAAATTAAAAAAAGTAGGACATAAAAAAGAAAATGTCTTTCTCCCATCATCCCCAAAGAGGTAAAAATATAAAAAAGTAAAGAAAAAAACCGAAAAACAAAATTGGGGCCATAAGAGGAAAATGCTGGCAAGCACATTTTTATTTTATTTTATTTTTTTTTGGTTCAACATTACGTTTTTCATTTTATTTGAATTTGCCAAGGGTGAGTTGTTGGGGGGGAAACTTGGAAGAGGAAAGCGAAATATTTTCAGAAAAAATCTTTTCCAATTTTTTTTTTTATGTATAATTTCCAACCATCATGACGACGCAAAGTTGGGTGGTGGCGCTGGGGCTCTTGCGTTATAGTGTCCTTAGTATGGGGCGGCGGGGTATAGAATTTTTATGGAATTTTCTCATTTTTTATGTACAATTTTCTTTAACGAAAAAGGGGATTTTTTTGTTGTCCTCTTTGTAAATGGAAAGGAATTTCTTATTATTATTTTTTTGCGTTTTATTTTTCTGCACACAAACAGGGTTTTTTATTTCGCTAAAAATCGATATTCCTTAACATTTTTTGGTCGTGTTTAGGGAGGATGGGTTTTTTGTTGTTTTTTCCCTCAATAAAAAAAGTTTTAATTCGTTGTTTTATATAGCAAGAGATGAATTTATTTATGAGCAATGAGCCAAACAAAGGAATTTTATTTTTACTGCCCAGTTTTTAATTAAACTTGTAATTGGTGTTGCAAGTGCTATATCAAAATTACACACATTTGGGGTGCCTCTGCATTTATCTTTTTTATAAATATAATTTGAGACAGATGATGTGTATTTGCTGTAAAATTGCAGTTTATTTTTAAGACATTTCTGGGCAACTGACAAACGACAGAACCTAGGTATAGTACTCACCAGGCCAGTGCAAAAATGAACGTCGCTACTAAACCGAATTGTTCGAAATTTGGACAACTTGGTTCAAACAATGATCGAATAGTTTTAATCCTTGCACCAACAGGATCTTGGTTATAAACTGGTATCAAGTCTATTTGTGTATTCGGTTCGAAGCGAACGCAATCGATATGAATCGATTCTTATCGAAATTGGCAGAAAACAAGCAAATTAAACAAATTCTACATATCTTGGCTCTATGCAAAATCGGAGTTAGATGGGAGCAGCTCAAAGCAGCTCTAATGGTATTCTTTTGAGGGAATTGTAGGTTGATTCTTTGAAAGTTTTTGAATTTGACAAATTTTCACCGGCAAATTCTATTTCTTTTACAAAATCGTAATATCCTTAGCGCATTTTACGGTCAAAAGGGAACCTCGCTACAGGGACAAGATAGTGTGTAAACTATACATAAACAAGTCCGTAAAAAGTGTTTGCGAACTGAATCTTCTTGTAAGTGTCTTGTTTGAGGAAAAAATATTTTATAAATAATTAATTATTTAAAATTTGGTAAGAAACTGTGCGAATGCGACCACGTACGGAGAAAATGAAAAAAATGAGAAAGAAATCCAGCCCAATTTCGACTTACCTACTGCAAAATGAAAAATGAAAACTGACAACTAAATGTCAGCTCAAAAGTGTTTGACAAGTAGTAAAACTCTATTTATTTTCGTCTTCAACGATGTCGTAGGAAGAAGCTATAATTTAAAACATAGGTATCATTCAAAATAGTAAGTTTAATAGGTATTTAGATTACAAAAAAATGCAATTCTAATGTGGTTTTCCATTGGGACAAAAAATCAATCTTTTTTTTGATCTAAATCACTTTTCATGTTCCATTGGGCAAAAAAATCAATCTTTTTTTCGATTCGGAGCACTTTTTGCAGATCTCGATATTTTTTCAGATCTACACATACCAATATGCTTTGCACAGCTGTTTTACGTCATTTTAAGAAGTTTGCTTTCAATCCAAATGCGAAAAGTTTCGTGAAAACCAAAATATCGAAATACATAAATAGCCATGTATATAATTTTGGAGGAATTATTATCTTCATAGTCTTCCTCGTCATCTGAAGACTACGAATCAACAAAAATACCAAATTTGTATCTGCAACAGGGAAAACATTTTCGAAGTCGATATCCATTTGTGTTTTTTGCAAAAACAAATGCAAATTGAACAGCTGATATTACTGCCAAATAACGCACTAATACATTTATAAAAGCAGATCACTTTCGTTGCGCGTTCCATTGGCAGCGTAAAATCTGAGTTCTGGAAAAGATTTCTGGTGGTCCCAATGAATAATGACATAACTTAACTATATTTTGTAGTTCCTGCATTTATACAGAACTTTTTCAAATGTCAAAATGACATTTATTAAACTTTTTGTAAGAAAACCGGTCAGGTAGTTCTTTTGAACGAGAGATTAATCTCTTGATTTTGAGATTTGACATTTTTCATTTTTCTATGCTGAAAGTACATGAACGAACCTTTCAAATGCTATGAAAGTTTATCTTAAGTTTGTTAATTTTTGAACACAATAGAAATACAACATTTATGATTTGAATTTTATAGTTATTCCAGGCTAAAATGTTGCCGCAACAGTATTGCCTACGATGGAAGTATCATCACAGCAACCTACAAACTATGTTCTCACAGTTACTAGACCGCGGATGCTTCTGTGATGTCACATTGGCATGCGAAGGCCAATTAATCCGTGCCCATCGTGTTGTTTTGTGTGCATGTAGTACATTTTTTGACACAGTACTGACGAATTATGCCAGCGAAAGGGATCCTATCATTATCATAAAAGACGTGTCATATGCCGATGTCAAATGTTTGATTGAATTCATGTACAAAGGAGAAATCAATGTGGAACATGTAAGAACAGTTTTTTTGTATCAAAGAATCTTAACTTTTCTAACCTTGTACTTAAAATTTTAGACCAGCCTAGCATCACTTTTAAAAACAGCTGATGATCTAAAAATTAAAGGCTTGGCGGAAGTCTCTTGGAGGGACGATGAGACTGATCCAATGATGGTGGCAGATTCACGTCTCCAGGAAAACATTCCACACAATGATCAGAAGACGTCATCTGGAAATCATTACGATGGAAGAATTTCCCCACATATGACACACATTGGTTCGAACAGTAGAGTATCAAGGTTGCCAATCTTGGCTCCGATGGCCATGCCATCGTCAAATGTTGGGGAGTACGTTGGACCGAAACGGAAAAGAGGGCGGCCGCCATTAGATGAATCATATGATGTATTTAGCACGTAAGTAGTCAGCAGTATTCCTAACATGTACCAAGCCGTGCAATCGACGCATTAGAATCCTGTCGTCTGTCTCAAAGGCGTGTTTTTGTTTGTACAATCTTAGCTTAACAATGCCGATCAAGTGCTTTAAGTCGTCATTCATAATTAAATGCACACTACCACCAGCAAATTGATACCTATATTTTATTGTTTACTTTTTTGCAACAGCCCCAAGGTCACTCATACACCTCCCAACTGCGACATGATGTATCCCGAGGTACGTGCCCAGCTGAATTCCTCCCCAAATTTAGAGCAACGCCTTCCCCCCCGTGACACAGATGAACCGGTACGTGCAAGTCCAGAACCAGCGGAATGGCCCCAACCCGGTATCGAACATAGGACCGATGTACCTAGCGAGGGTAACAATTCTCCCAACCCTAACGATACGATACCCAGTGCCGTGGCAGAGTATTATCACAACAATGACTCTCAAGAACCGCCGAATCATATTGAGGAAATTACATGCGAACAGGAAAGAAAATACTCAATCGATCACGATACGAACGATCTAATTGGTGATGATAATGATCATGAACATGACCCAGATCAAGAGCATGATCATGAGCAGAATGCTTGCAAATCGGATGACTGCGACCCGGCCGAAGCAAGTTTGACTACTGAAGAATTGGCTCAATATGGAGATGTAGTGAAAATGGATGCATATTTGGCGAAAGGAAGACGACCACAGTTCTGGGAGGAACCATTTACAAGACGGGTAGGTTTACCGACTTTCTTAAAATTCAGGCAATGAATATTGGATTTTGTTTGAAGATTTTGGATGCAATCAAGAATAAGACATTGGAAATGAAGAAGGCCGCTAAAGTATTGGGAGTTTCGTATGGAACGTTGTACGGACGCTATCGGGAGGTTTACGGTTGCCTGAAGCATCCCTATAGGTTTGTAAAAAAACACATTAATTAGTTTCTTTATTCATTGATTTATTTCGAATTTGTTTTAGGGTAACCACAACTCCGATGAGCCGGTATGAGTTTAATTGGAATCCAAAAAGGCCTGGTAAGTAAGTACCTTCCGATTTTCAGATCGTTTTTTTTTGTACAACTCAAAAGAGACTTCTATCTGACACAGTTGTTGGCATTTAAAAAAAAATTGTTCCCGTATTTTTCAGCTGTAAAATATGTGTGCAGTGATACGGAAATGGGGAACAGAGAACATGTTAGAGGAGTTTACACGTAAACTAAAACTAGAAATTACACGAAGATTGCGATAAAAAACGTAAAAACGTATACCTTGAAACAATATAAATGACGAACAGGGAGAATATTCAGATCACAGAACAAAGGATAGCTAGGATGTTTACGACAAACTAGTCTTAAGATATATATCTCGAAGATCAGCAGAGGTTGAATTTTATCCTGGCACACACCTCCCCAACAGCAATTCCGTATTGTAGCTTGGATTGGAAAATTCCATAATATATTACCTTTAGAAGTTTAGTGGAGCATATATTACGCAAGTAATAAAAATATCTAAGTGTACATCGCAAACAGTTTTTCAATGTCTCAAGTTTTTCAATAGTCTCAAGTACTAAACTTTATCCACTGTTTCAATTAAAAAGCATTTGTCACTGCAGCTTAGACTACTACAGTAAGTTTGAAAAGAAAGGCCGGACGTGAAACCCCAGTGGTCAGTTTGTATCTTAGACATTCAAGTGCATGAAAGTATACGTTCGCTACAAAATGGGATCAAAACAGAGCCTTGTGGTACACCGAGATTAAAGACTTCGCTCCTTAATTCAGCAATTTTTACTTGTTACGAACTTTTGTAAGATACGCATTTTTCTGGTTTTCTTAACAGAATATTGTAGTTAACCACATCAAAAGCTTTTGTTATATAAATAAATAAGCCCGCTGTGTACTTTTTCCCGTCTGGGTGTGCCATTATTTGCGAACAAAACTGTAACTATGCTTCTTCCGTCGATTTTCCTTTTTGAAGGATTAAAGAACTTGGTACTAGTTAAAAAAAAAACTCACTATCCTACTAAGCCGCATTTATATTCATACTTCGTTTACGTTACTTAATTTACTTAATTTATTCTTCACTTTCTCTATTGCAGACTTAAAAGCGAGGGATTTAAGAGACGTTTGGCTGCGGTGAAGATAAACAGATTCGAGAAATAAATCCACATTCCACTATGCATTTGTAGACATAATTTAAATTTACTTATCTCATTTAATGTGTACCTATGGTGATATATTATTATTCGTCTTATTTTTAGTGCTCATCAAAACTTTTTTAATTGTAGCCGAGTAAAGTTGTTAAGTAAAAGACAAAAAATATTATTTAAATTATTCTTTGAGGCTATTAATAAGATTCGTATTTATTTCGTTCATATAAGCTTAAAATACATAATATGTAATTAAAATAAAATTGTAACTGTGAATATTTAAAAAAAAATATATTATACAAATTAAACATGTAAAAGCTAATAGTTGATAAGGAAAATGTATTCATTTATTTTATTGTTTGTAAATACCATTTCGGATTCTTTGTAATCTTGAGAATAGAAATTTTCTCGTGTTTTAATTAAAATACATACATATATTTCAAACTTGGAGGCATGCTGTTTTTTAATTTCAATTTCAACTTTTATAGACATGGAAGGATGAAAACGAAAACAACTTCCAATCGTTGGGTTGTTGAAACAAACACATCTCTTGCAATATTCAGCAGATTCAACAGAATGGCTGACCGAACAATTGTCACGACCCGCAACCTAATGTCGTTTTCAATTGGGACAAAAAGCTATCTTTTTTTTTGTTGATCCAAATCACTTTTCATGTTCCATCGGGCAAAACAATGTTTCGATTCGGAGCACTTTTTGCAGATCTCGATATTTTTTCAGATCTACACATACTGCCACAATACCAATATGCTTTGCACAGCTGTTTTACGTCATTTTAAGAAGTTTGTTTTCAAGCCAAATGCGCAAAGTTGCGTGAAAACCAAAATAACGAAATACATAAATAGCCATGGATATAATTTTGGAGGAATTATTATCTTCATAGTCTTCCTCGTCATCTGAAGACTACGAATCACCAAAAATACTAATTTGTGTTTTTTGCAAAAACAAATGCAGATTGAACAGCTGAAATTGCTGCCAAATAACGCACTAATACATTTATAGAAGCAGATCAATTTCGTTGCGCGTTCCATTAGCACCGTAAAAACCGAGAACTGAAAAAGATTGCTGGTGGTCCCATGGAAAACGACATTAGTGTAAGTAGGTGTGAATCTCGCTCGGATATCGAGACTCGCAAAATTGCTCTGACTCTCTTTTTTTGAGGCCAATGGAACATGAAATCTGACAGCCAGCTTATTTCGAGAGCAGAACAATTAATGTGGTATTCGTTTGGGCTTCTTCAGATTTGCCCTCAGATTTCAGATTTCGTGTGCCTAATCGAACATAAAAACGCTCTTGCTCTTTTTTTGTGTTGATATTCGTGCGACTTGAATATGTGTAGTCTTCGACACTTTTCTATGCGCTTTCGATTCACTGGTTAAATTTTGTATTAAAACATTCGAAATTTCCGTCCCGATTGATTTCTAAATGTTTGCACACAAATAATTTACGAAAATAGATTCACCCGATGCAATGCCTTTCTTTGCTGTAGAAAAAATTCACGCAAATGTAAACAAACTCCACCAAATGTCAAACTCAAATGCCCTTGTATTGGTAAATCTGAAGCAAATCTGAGAAAATATCTAGATTCGCAAAAGTGCTCTGAAATCTGAAAAAGATTGCTTTTTTTGGTACCAAACGAACATAAAAATTGCTCTGAGGGCAAAAAAAGTGCTCTGAGAGCGCCGAAACGAATACCATATAACTAACTAACTCTGAATCTGAAAAAAGTGTTTTTTTCTATCCCAATAGAAAACGACATTAAAATCATTTTTCACAGTTAATAGATGGACAGTTGATTAATGCGACCGAAATTTTTAACCGAAATGGTTTGCACCGAAGTTTAACGACTAGTGTCTCACACCTGATTGAAACGTCAAATGAAAACTAGTATTCGGTGTGAATGCATCGACCAGTTTTCGACGAAAACTCGAATCGAATACTTTCAAAATCCACAATGCTGTAATTTTGTGTGCTTGATTTTTAAATTAAGCTCTTTCAATCATTACAGTTAATTCTGTGTGACTAAAATAAATAAAAAAAAATATTACTACCTACTCACCCTGTATGACCGTCGACGATAAAACACGAATCGAACTAAACTTTTGCTACGAACTTCATTTTTGACAGTTCACTGTTTGAATTGTCAAAATAAATAGTAATTTCCAAAGAATTTTGTTAAAATTGTAATTATTGTTGTTTTATATTTTCTTTAGCCAAACTTTATTTCTATTAGTTAAACATGTGGCAAGCAATTAAAATCGGAGAACAGGATTACTTCTGTCTGTGTGAATCATCTGATAAATGTATACAATATTATTTATACAATTTAATAGAGATTTGGTCGGAACAATGCAGTTCCGATGATATTTTCCAAAGAGCTAAGGTATGTTCTCTCATTTAGAGGGTTATTCCTAGCTGTGCCTTTTATTAATCCTCCTGATTAATCTAGGATATGAACAAACGAATCTCTTATAATAATGAGACTGTGTTAAAAACTATTAAGTCTACTACTCCAACGACAACAACCCTTGAAGCAGCAGAAGACGGTCATGTTTTGGTCCTAAAGTACCACATAGTTGGACGTCCTTTTAGTTTTCAATGGAAATTGAAACCCCTTCCAGCTGATGATGTAAGCTATTCTAGTATCAAGATTTCTTCATATTAAGATTTGTTTTAGTTTCAAAAACTAGTGACATTTCCACTCTTTATGTCCAACCACTATCTTTCGGAACAAATCAGAGAACTGAAGCATACAATCAAAAAGAAGGATATTGAAATTGACCAGTACAAAGTCGAAGGAGCTGTCTTACAGAGAAGTAAATTTTACTAACAATAAATAGTAAAGTACCTACATAATATTATGTTAATTTATTGCAGAGACTGTTACGACGTCTAAATTCAATGAGGACTCATTTGACAAGCGATATGAAAAGATCAATGACATATCGAAAAGCTTCCTTGGCATATCTGAAAGAGTTAAAGTGTGTTTTCCAAACATCGACAGCATCAGCAACAATGAAATTGACACCACCGACAAACCAAATGGCTCTACGTCATTCGTTTCGAATGAGAAATCGAAACGAAGTCCCAACAAATCGAAGTAAGAAATAGGCTATTATAAATATCAAAAATGCTTACACTTAATTTTGTAGAAAACGAAAATTCTTTGAAACTCGCCGCCTTCGCATGGAAACTTTATACAAAGCAAAGAATGAAACAATGGACTTTCAGTCGAGTCAAAGTCAAACACCACCAACAGATGAACTGGCCGAGATTTTTCAGTCGCTAGACGAACTGAATGCCAAAAGGCTGGCCTCAGCAACTTTGTGATTCAAAAGTAGTTAGTTTAGTTATTGCTGTTTTATATGATTTGTTAAATATATTCCATCTAATTTATAAAAATCTTTATGTTATCTTAATTCATTTATTGAAAGTAAGTTACAAAGAAACAATTTTCAGCGCGTATATTTTAAAGCGTGTTGTGTACAAATATATGTTTTCCAAACTTGATGTAAGTGAGAGATTTACATTGCGTGAATAGTTACTCTAAGTTGATTGTTGTATATTTCGATAACTACGGTATTGTATGAGCACCTTTGATCTACATTGGTTTGACACTTTGTTGCTTTTATGGATTTGTCTTTTGGACCTTTCGCTCTCTTTTTGCTTAACCTCCGACCAAAGAACTCGTGCGTTAATGAATTAAATAATTTATACTAAACTGTTTTATTTAAATATAGGATATAGTATTTCCAGTCATTTTACAAACAATTCGGTTTTTCGGATGTACCTTATAACTTTAGTTGATTGAACCTTTGTTGAAAGAATAGTTTTGCCAAGTATTCAAATAATTATACTTCTTTTAAACTTCCCATTCACAATCTTTTATAATTTTTTAAAACTCAATTCGCTTCACGGAACGAACGACTTCGACTTGTTGCATAATAGTTATCATATGAACACAAATTGTCATTTTATCAAAGAACATAATGACGTTTGCCGTGAAGTGGTCAACAAATTATCACTTCAAATTATCAAAGATCTAGATTGTCCCCTGCAGCACAAATTTGATGATTTAAAGTTGTACTTCAATTCCGGAAGTTTTGCAAAAACAAAACAGAAAATGGCCCACCATTTGTCCACCACATAATCCCTCACTGGGCGCCAGCTGATTGAAACTGTCAACCAATATCTGTTCACTATTTAATCAGTCGATATTTCCAAACGCTGGACTTGCACGCAAATTCTGTTACTGACGATAAGACTTTTTTTTTTCTAACTAATTGACATCATAACCCTAAGAAATTATACGTAAATTCACTGACATAAATATAACTTTCTGTGCAATTCCAATTGATTCCTTCCCAGGTGATGTGTTCACGACGCTATTAATTTATTACTTTCAGTTCCATTCACTTTCAGAATCAAAACTTGAGGTCTCTGTTTTGTTGGCAACAAATTTTGGAAGGAGATATGACAATGGGAGCAACAAAGGAATTAATTAAGTTATTGTATAGCATAAAATGAATGTCCCAGTTAAGCTACTGATTAATAATCTAATAATTGTAATAGATTCTTTTACCTACTATCCCATAGTCATGTGAGGGTGATGGGGAGTCACCTATTCTAGCTCTCCCTGAACGGCAAATCCATCTTCCTTATCACTTACGGACTAACAATGATAATTATTTAATAATTAGCACCGACAGTACATGAGTCGTGCATGAGTTATAAAACGGAGGCTAGGCCAACGTATCTGACATGGTTCTGGCCAATTTCCATTACAAATTAAATATTTTGATAACAAAACTTGGTGTAGAAATTGGAAGTAAACCAATTGACTCCAGCATATCCATAACGAAATATAATTCCAAATTTGTTGATAAGATAACACTGTCGGCGAATAAAAAGTTTTCACCTGCACAGAAATGTCTGCAAAATGCTATCATAGTTGCTGCGGGAATCAAGCCGGTGAAGACTTTGTTATAGTCGCTCAGTAGTCTTTAGCTTTAAAGTGTAAAGAGATAATTTGTACCTCCTAAGGTTTTCGACTCTGGGGAGTGGCGTTTCGGATTTTGTTTACCATCATAATATGTGTTTGTGTGCTACAAGGTGTTAATTCGAGTGAGTTTATTGGGCAAAAGTTTATGTAAAAGAAAATCACTGTGAGCCTTTCATCGTACCGCTGATTGAAGTTGATTTTTTAATGAAATAACATTTATAGCATTTACCCACTGATAGAACGGATCAATCATCGTGCGCACTTTTTTAGGGCGTTAAGGAGTGATTTGTCATGATTTCAATTGAAACTTTCAGAAGGCTTTAGTGACTGTTAACAAAAACGAGTAAAGTAACTCGAAAAAATATTAGTGCCTTATATTTAACTCGAGACCCACTGATATGATTATTAATCTGTCAATAATTTTGTTGAGTCGAGCCATTACAAATGGGGATAAAATCACTTTCGAAGCGGTTTTAATAAAACCGTTTTCGAAACACGTTAAATGCGTTCAAAATTCGTATTAAATTTAAATGATTCCAACTCTGTAATTATATGTTTTATATATTTTAAAACATGTCAAAAAGTAACTCAAACCTTCGAATTCGAACTTTAGAGTGTGTCTGGTGTGTTATGAGTCATTTGTAGAGGTGGATTAAGAAACCTCGATGTGTCTTGATGCACAGCGATTTTGGAGAACACATTAAAGTACCTTCATTTCGGCCTTTAAAATCAATAATTGTGTGTCCAAAATATCACCGTAGTTTTTATTGTGCTATACATAATCATGAACGAATAATAAAGCTCTCTTAATTAATGAGGGGATAGTAAATACTCATTAGATTTTCGAAAAATCTCCTCAATATCAATCTATCTTTATTTTTGGTGGTTAGTGTACTTTACTACTGAGCCATCAGCCAGGTGTTTCTAGTTCGACTATTAGACCGACAGAAATTGCATCCGAAGATTTACTTTCACAGCGCCACCTATAGGGAACGTCTGACAGATATCCAAGAAAACAATATTTATTTTTTTTGGTAAACTTGAAAATGGAAACATGTCTTTAACTTGCTATACTCTCTTATCAGGATCTGGTGTCAGTTCTCGCATTATTGGCGGAGGACCAATCGACATCGACGATGCCCCATACCAGGTTTCAGTGCGTCTGAAATATTACGACGCTCAGCAATTTGGCTTTGGTCATATTTGTGGTGGATCTATAATTTCACAGCGTGTGACCATTACGGCGGCTCACTGCATAGCTGAGTAAGTACCAAAACCAGAGAATTATTTGTCCGAGCTTTGCTGAACTATTTGTCTACAGCACTCTAGTTACGCCAATGGTATTCCGATCAGCAAATGAATTCGTTTTGGTTATGGGCGACACTTACCTCTATTATACAACATATAATACTCTCCAATTCAACGTACAACAAGTAGTCCATAATCCGAACTTTGATATTACAACCCTGGTTAATGATGTTGCGCTAATGTTCATCGATGGGCTCATCCCTCTTAATTTTCCTAACGTAAGTCCAATTCGATTGAATACTGCTCCGGTGGTTGGTGGTACTAATTGCTTGGTATCCGGATGGGGGAAAATCAGTTCAGTGAGTTTTTGAAATACCACTGGTCATTTCTATAATTTCTGAAAGTAATTTTGTTTCAGAATGTACTTTCGAACGTGCTGATGGAAGCGACAGTTCCGATTGTGAATAACTCCGTGTGCTCCACCAATTATGGCTTCATTCCACAGAGCATGATATGTGCGGGTTTCATGAGCACTGGTGGGGTGGATGCCTGTCAAGGTGACTCCGGTGGTCCGTTGGTTTGTAATAATGCACTGACTGGCGTAGTTTCATGGGGAAATGGATGCGCCGAAGCCGGATATCCCGGAGTTTATACCAATGTCTCGTACTATGTTGGGTGGATCAAAAGCATAAATGCCACCTTTGACTATAATTTTTATGCAGGCGCGTCTGGAGTACGAACAACTTCGTGTATGATCTCAGTTTTGAGTACGCTAACGGTGTCATTTTATGTCTCGAAACTATCATAAATAAAAGACTGAACGATTGTGCCTATTTAGATAATTTCTCTTTAAATGGAATAGCTAAACTTTTTAAAACCGTCATACAAAATCCAAATGACAGCACACTTTTGATGCTAATGGACTGTGGACTTTTTGTATATTGTTTCTGCCGTCATTTACGACTGTGTCAACTTTTAAAAGTTTAAGGCTGGTACGGACCTGTTCCGGAAAGAAATTTTCCGGCGGTCTCCAAATGGAGAGCGAAACGTCTGCGAAAAGGCAGCGCAAAATAATTTGTGGAGAGTTCCATCAGCTGCTACAAAAGTAGCAGTGCTACCAGCACTGGCTATTTATCTCCGATCTGGATACTCGAACTTTTCGCTGGCTCCTTAAAATTGTCATTTGGGAATTATTTTAATTTTGGGCTATTTACTTTAAGGTTTGGCGAGCTTATTTTTGTATGGGATTTTTCGTTCCGGAACAGCTGCAACAGCGAATACCAACTAGTTTTCGTTAAAAGTTTCAATCGTGCGACAGTGGTCGTGGAACTTCTGTGTAAACTATTTTCGTTACGAATCTCGATCGCATTAATTAACAAATGAAATGATTTCAGAGAGTTTAAAAAAAATATCAGCCCATCAATTAAGCGTGGAAAGTGATTTAAAATTTGTGAGTTTTGACATTTTGTTCGGTCAGCTATTGGCTGAATTTCCTGAATGTTGCATTAGGTGTGTTTGTTTCAACAACCCAACGATTGGTAGTTGTTTTCGTGGTGTATTTGTGGAAAACGACTCGTTTTGAAAACAGAAATTTGTTTCTTCTTCTGTTTTCGATGAAGCTTTCCAGCGTTTTCATGAAAACCCAGTTTTCGGCTCGGTGTGAATAGACGATTAGTTGATATTGGCAACTGTACCTCCTTTATGGACACAACTAATAATTTTAATATAATCTTACAAAGGGTAAAAGTTGGATTGACACACGTGAGTCCAAGTTTGGTTTTCCCTTTGGTAATTCAAAATTTGTTTCAAATCCTTTACAGATAATACCTCCTCAGCTAAGAAAGCACAGCTCATAGATTTCAGCGAAGATATGACTGCTACTATTAACAAACTGAACTTTTAACCGTCTATACTGTATAGGTTCCGATGTCGATCCTCGTATCATTGGGGGAATACCAGTTAGCATTGTCGATGCTCCATACCAAGTTTCAGTGCGTCTGAAAAATTACGACACTGGAGAATTTGGCAATGGTCATATTTGTGGTGGATCTGTGATATCACAGCGCGTAGTCCTTACAGCAGCTCACTGCACAGCTAAGTAAATAAACGGATTTCAAAATGAAATCGTGGTAACAATTTGTTTTCTTCACAGCACTGATGTAACGCCACTGGTATATAGAACGGCGGATCAATTCACGTTAGTTATGGGAGATTCGGATCTTTACATTAGAACACCCGACACGCTACAATTTGATGTTCAACAAGTAATCCATAATCCGCAGTTTAATACGAGTATAACAACCCTGGTATATGATCTTGCACTGATGTTCATTAATGGATACATACCTGCTAATTATCCTACCGTTAGTCCAATTCAATTAAATAATGTTCCATTGGCTGGCGGCACATATTGTGTAGTTTCTGGATGGGGAAAGACAAGTTTGGTGAGTTGTGGAAACTTTTCTGTAGTAGCACTAATTTCTAACTCAGGCTATTCATATTTAGGTTCAGAATACGTTACCGAACTCGCTTATGGAGGCCATCGTACCGATTGTGAATAATTCCGTGTGCTCAACCAATTATGGCTTCATCCCCCAGAGCATGATCTGTGCGGGTTTCATGAACTCTGGTGGAGTGGATGCATGTCAAGGCGACTCCGGTGGTCCGTTAGTATGTAACAATGTCTTGGCAGGAATTGTCTCCTGGGGATATCAGTGTGCCGATCCCGGATATCCAGGTGTCTACACAAACGTCTCGTACTACATTGGATGGATTGAAAGCACCAATGCGACCTTCAACTACAGCTACTACGCAGGAGCATCTGTTACACTAAGCAGTTCGTTGTTGTTGGCCTTGAGTATGGCAATTATGACATTATTTGTCGAAACATAAGAAAATTGAAATATGCGACTGAACGCTTGTTTTATTGAAAGACTAAAAATAATAATATACTTAAATTAAACAGAAGCGTCGAACTTTTAACTCGACCAGCGCTATCAGTCAGCTCTTTTAGCCACTTGGAATGATAGCGCACCTCAGTGTACACCCCCGGAAAATTTGGAAGAGCACAGCCCGAGCCAAATGATACGATTCCCGTAACCTTGCCATTACAGACGAGTGGACCGCCCGAATCCCCGTTACAAGCGTCTCTCATTCCTAGCATATAGCCAGCGCATATCATACCCTCAGTAACGAAACCCTCATAGTTGATGGCACATTCCGTGAAGTTAACAATAGGTAGGTCCAGGCTCATTAGAAGATCGGATGTGTAGCCCTATAAACAGATAGGGTAGTTTTTAGGCTGTCAAACAACGATTTTCATTCAAATGCATTTATAGCTTACATCTTCCGTAATACCCCATCCGGTGACTTGACACATGGTACCATCGGGTACCACATCCCAATTCATGGGAATTGTTTGAATATTGGCATGCCCTTCAGGGACTGTATCATTCAGAATCATTATGGCGATGTCATCAATAAAAGTCGAACTATTAAAAGTGGGTTTGTAAAGAATCTCCAGGACCTCAAAGACGGTATTGTTCACTCGATTGTAGCGGTCTATTGAACCCATAGCAACAGTGAATTCGCTTGGATCTCGCATATATTTAAGTTGGTAGCTAGGAAGAGGTTCATAAAAGGAATGCCTGTTATTTGCGTTACCTTTTCTGTCTTACTTGTAAATACAGTGAGCCGCTGTAAGGACCAGTGAGGGGCTGATAAGTGAACCGCCGCAAATGTGACCGGCACCGAAAAACCAGTCCATTCTTTTCAAACGAATCGAAGCTTGGTGTTTGGTTTTCTCATGGTCAGCAACGGTTCCATTGATGATTCTTGGTCCAACGCTGGCGCCCGGTTGGTCACTCTCTGCAGCTGCATCTTTAAGTAGTAGAATATGAACATTTAATAAGTGTCAATTTTCACAAGGAGGTAGCAGATTGAATTTTTAGTTTTAGTTTCATTTCATTTTCGCACGTATACTTGGCAACGTTTGACATTTTGATAGAATCATGTTGAAGTAGATAACCAGCAGCTAGACACAATAAAGAACATCAGAGATTTGTGAAATGTGACGAATGACACATAACAAACGTGAAAGGGAGACCATTAATTGTGACAAGAAAACAGGCAGATGCAAGAGACGTCATAAACACTTTCAGCGATGACTGACCATGAATGTGTTGTTATTTTGGCGACTAGGCATTTGACATATTCGACTTAATGTTTCCAAAATGAGAAATTTTTAGACAATTTACTTTGTACAACTGTTTTACGTCACTCTAAAAAGTTTGTTTTCAAGACAAATGCGCAAGGTTTCCTGAAAACTAACTGAAAATACAAAAATAGTCATGAATATAATTTTTTTGGAATTATTATCTTCATCGTCTTCCTCGTTGAAGACAACGAATCACCAAAAACACTCCATTTGTATCAACAACAGGGGCAATTTTTTTCAAGTCGAAACGAAACACTGCTCATATAAAACTTGCCTTGTTTTCGTACACATGTATTTTTTTATATTCTTTGACAACTCGCGGAATATTACCGACATAATGTAGCACTTTGACAGATTCTTTACATAAGCATTGAATAAAACTAGTGCAAAGCCTTTTTAAAAACAATTTAACACACGAAACGATATACAACATGATCACAGCTCTAGATTGACAGGGAAACTCGGTGAGCATGTGGCTTAAAACAATCGGTAGCACTCTATAATTCAAACATACGCACAAAACCTTACAAAATTAGCAACATATAATATGCAACAAGCCCAAAGATTTATTGAAATCACTAATTAGTTTGTCTTACTTGCGAAAACTCCACAAATGATGAGTGCAAAAATGAAAATGACACGTCTTACGTTGCACATTTTTGTGGTCTAAATGTCACAAATCCAACCAAATGTTAACTGATTGCTAAATAATTAGTAAAAACTCCGATGAGCCATTATTTGATTTTAATTTCACATTAATCTTATCTGTTTCTTTATATTTTGTTTGTTGAATATAAACGTTTTTCCCAAATTGTAATAAGGTTGGGGCTTTTAAGATATTGGCTATAGGTAAGTGCCAACAAGTCAAACGAATCTACCGCACGAGAGCATTTGCGATAGCCGATGAATAAATATAGCAAATTAAACGTCAATACTGAGATTCTTAAACAACGATATCCAGTTATAGTTATATCTTCTCAAGTGGATATTAAAGCATGGTAGAATTTTGAGTGATAACAAAACAATTATGATCGTAAACCACTGCCAGTTTGATTGCGCCTGTCAATTTTAATTTGCGGCCAATTGAAGAAGGATGAAGATACTTCGTGATTTGATTACAAGAATGTCTTCACAGCAGCTGAGTTGAAACTAACAAAAACCAAATGGAGTTACGAGTCACCTAAAAGAAATTCTGTTTTACTGAAGAAATAGCAAGGTGAAGCCAAGCTAATGTAGTATTCGATTGGGCTTCTTCAGATTCGCTCTCAGATTTCGTGTCTAATTGAGCATAAAAGCGTCAATTTTTCATTTTTGTGTTGATAATCGTGCGATTCGAATGTGTGTAGCCTCTTCTAAGCGCTTTCCATTCACTTGTTAAATTTTATATTAAAAAAATCAAAAATTTGCACCGCGATCGATTTCTAAAGATTTTTACTAATATCATTTACAAAAATAAATTCACCCGATGCCTTTCTCTGTAGTAGAATAACTTCCCGAAAACGTAAACAAACTGCACCAGATTTCAGACTCAAACGCACTTTTAATTGATAAATCTGAGAAAAAAATCCAGATTCTCAATAGAAATGCCCAATCGAATACTGCATAAGAACCAGTCAACATTTTTGGTAAAGTGCTATAAACTGGTATATTTTGTGGTCCTGACTTTTCGAATTCGACGATCCGCGTTCTCGCTCGGTTAAAATTATTGCCCCCGAAAGCAGTTTACCAGCAATATCGATATCACATTATTCAAAAATGAAGGTTTGAACATGAGTTTCTGCTGTAAAGTCAATTCAACTTGGGACCTAGTGTGAATCGCGGAAGTGTCAAGTACAATGTTGTTGAAGTTGCGTAAGCAAGATTCTACTTTGCTTTGCGGCCTTGCTGAGATAAATGTTCAATAAATAAATAAAATACATCGCGCAACATTAGAATTTATAGTTCAGGCTAGATTTTACGAACTCACAATGGCGACATTTCTCATACCAATTACCCATTGTGACCTACAAAATGTAAGTGTGAAGGCTAAATATGATTATAAGTAAGGCCCATCATGTTGTAGGTGCGCAGCTGATAAAGCTGTCAAATAGCGCAAAGTACAATAACAAAATCAGATTAATTAAGTTTAGTGTTTCAAGAGCAATAAAAAGATCTGCATGTGACATACAAATCGAGCGTAACCAAATGAAAAACCACAATAATTTCAATGTTAAGGCGGTTTGCACATTTGTCAGTTGGCTTTGTTTACACTTACTTCATTGATAAAAATAAATGAGCGCTTTCCTGACCATAATACTTTTTATTGTTTTATTGCCTAAGTATTAAGACACTAACTTAATGATGGACTTATAAATTAGAAATTACTACCGGTTGGTAATATCAATCTAATCTCGTACTAAATCGATCTAGCCCAACTTAGGAAGACAACTTATTATTATCAGCCCCAACAAAATGATGAAACTACTTATTGGCGTCAAACTAGCTCTAGATTTCATATTTTTTTCGATCCACCCAATGTAGTACTTTACATCGGCATAGACACCAGGGAATCCTGGCACAGCGCACCCATTTCCAAACGATACAATCCCCACGAGCGTTCCATTGTGCACCATCGGACCTCCAGAGTCTCCGCTGCATGCGTCCATTCCACCATCTTTATATCCAGCGCAAATCATACCATCCACAATGTATTTGTCACCATAACTTATTGCACACGTCCCTCTGTCAACTATCGGGACGTCAACGGTCATAAGGACTTCAGAGGGTATACCCTTTAGAATGATATATTTTTGTCAACAATCTCAATCATTAGGTATATTAAATGGTCAACTCACCGTTTCCATTACCCCCCAACCTGTCACTTGACAGACAGTACCCGCTGGAAGTACTTCTCTGTTCAATGCAATCACACTTACTGCCGGATTTGTGGCTGGAACAGTGCCATCCAGGAAGACAAGCGCTATATCATTTCTGAATGTCGCCATGTCGAAATCTGGATGTAAATAATGCGTCAGTTCATAGGATATTGTGTTCTCATCCTCCTCGAAGCGATCGAGTGTGCCCATCACTACGAAATAATCGTGGGCGCTGTTAAATACATTCTCTTCTTCACTGTAAGGGCGAGTGATAAGATCGGTTAGACTTTTAAAATATTTTCCACAATTACTCGTAAAAGCAGTGCGCAGCCGTGAGGACAATTGTTGGCGCGATCAGTGATCCTCCACAAACGTGTCCGACTCCGAAAATAGTCTCACGCGACTTCATACGCACTGAGACTTGATGGCGGGTATTTTCTATAATTGCTTCAGTTCCGTTGATAATCCTTGGATCCCGTTGTGCCATGGATGCTGTGAAAATGATATAAGTAAGAAAAGAACAAACGCACTTTTGTCAATAGTTACCAACTAAGGGCACAAAGATGGACCAAAAAACGCTAACCCAGACATTAATTGCGGCCATTTCGTGTGCCGCTGAAATAGACAGTAGCATGTTGAACAGCGTTTTTATACATTTTTATAGATACACGGTTTTTGGACACAATCTTATCTGGTTCTATCGCTGTTCCCACAATTGCTACTCTTGTTTTGTACCGATAAGCGGTAACCGATAGGGATTTTGGATTTCTCCGTGAAGGTATACTTTGATTTTTTGATTTTTTTAAATATTAACACTGACGCATTTGATATATTTGTAGGTATCTTATCGGATTTAGCTTGTAATTCTGTAAGCTTCGGTCGTAAAACAGAAGTACATCATTTGTTCGGTGACTTGGCTGTGCAATTCGGTAGGAGACTCTTCAGATGGTTTCACCTGAAACTTAGACACGCGAAATGAAGTATGTTTCCGCTACAGATAACGAGAAATCATTTTCTTCACAGTAAGCTGTCATAAAATATGTCAACTCCCCAGATTACTTTGAATATTTCACTTATGGTCTAGATAATTGTGGTGGCTTTGAAGAAGTAACCATCTTGGCTGGAGGTTGTGTGCTTAAGAAGGTAGTAATCTTTAAATTGCAGGGAAGGAATAATATGGCGGACACAAGCTGCACATATTTTATTAAATCGAAAAAGAGTAGATACGTGATGAACTCAATAGGTTCATTCGCGTACGCGGTTTAAATCGAACGCAATTGATATAAATCGATAGCAATCGCACAAAGTCTATACACCAGAGACAATGCTGAGACCCCCAACTTTGGCCGATTTCCCGTTACTTGCCTACAAGCTATATTTTCTAACGCTAGTATTGATACATAGAAATTCGTATTGACAAATGTCACGAAACTTCCAAAATTCTGGCTCACCACATACACGTTCATAGAATTTTATACGTTAAAATTGAAATTATTCGTTACGTGTGAATAGTAATTTTTTTAGGAAGAAGTGTACTTTAGCTAAAATATTTATAAAAAATCAACAGTGTAAAAGGGTTGAGTGAACACACAAACATTTTCAGCAATTTTTCTGCAGTTATTTAAGAAAAATTTACTCATGAAGTTAACGATATTCAAAAGCTGAAAATACAGAACCAAGTTTGTCGTAATATGTTTCTAGTATATAAAACATCTCATTTAGACAGTTTTATTAACCAAGCAAATAAAAAAACCGCCTTTTAAAAATATATAATAACTAAACAATATAATTCAGTAATGTTAAAATGTTTTATTCCCGCACTCTATAGCTTTCCCCCACAGTTGGTAGATTTTGGCAGCATTTATTTTATATTTTTGTATGTTATTGCATGTCACAAGAATTCTAAATTGACATAATACCGATAGGAAAACATAATGGCGAATATGAAACAAAAAAAAAATTGAGAGGATTGCGAGTTGGGGATCTCAGTATTGTCTCTCTGCTATACACGTTCTCATCAAAAATGTCAGAAAAAGAGAAAAATTACTGATAAATATGTGCAATGCACAAATTTGACAAGAAATAAATTCAAAATCCGTCTAAAAAATCAATTGCACAGAAAAATAAAATCTATGCGCCGTACTAATACAAATTTTAGTCTAGACTTTAAATTAACGAAAGCTCACAATAGCGAAATTTGTATAGAAGATATAGCCACTGTGAACTACTAAAATTTAGAGTCGAAACTAAAAATGGTTATTGGTAAGGCCCAATGAAAATAAAAAAAAAATTGGTAGTGGTCGAACGTCCTAGAGAACGTTTATATTTTATAAGTGATTTGGATTAGATGTCAAAGATAAAAGTCGCTCAAAGTAGCTCGAAGTCTATCCAAGTCCTTTGAGGTATTTTTTCAGATCTCTCAATTTGTTATCCATAGTTAATAATGTTTGGGTTTACTTACTTGCCAACTATACTGTCTTGAGTCGCCTAAAATTATACTTAAAAAATTGACAGACTGAGCTTCTTTCTCACTGTTGCGAAGTAATGCACAGCACATTCCTAACAAACAATGCCCATACCCATCCATTACAACAATGACATCGATGACAGCTTAAACATAAACAAACAAATATTGTAAACACATTGTAAACTATTAACATGTACATAAATTATATATTTTAAAACAAAGAACATATTACATATTGGATTTAGTGTACGAATTTAGTGTACAATCAATTTTTAAGCATTCCAATAAAGTCTTTATAACGTTGTGAACGTCTTTGTCTTTTACTACTCTTTTTTGGTTTTCTTTGTTTCACCATTAAAAACACATGTCGTTACATTTGGTCCTTTTCGCGTCTAATTTAATGTTAATTGTTAATTGTTATTTAAACGTATTGAACTTAGACAATTAATTCAATAAAATAGACAATTTGACAAAAAAAAAAAGTGTGTGGTTAAGAAGTGCAATACACAGTGCAATTCATTTCTCGACTCATAAAACGCATATCTAAAACTTATCTAACTTCTATCTAATTTTGACTAACTTAAAACTATTGACATTTGTGTGTGTGTTAATCGATTTTGTACGCGCCGTGCAAAAAATAAATCGCCAGATAGGACATCCGGATTCAACCAAAACCTGAAGGATTGAGGAATATTCATCTGTGACGCCTAAAACATTCAACACACAAAAGCCATCAAAAGCAAGTAAGTTTTGCTTTTATTATTATTTATCTTAAACTGAAATATACGTATATATATAATCTTAATAACTAAATCTACGTGTGACATAATGGAAAAGGGTAATTTTGATTGCGGTTTGCTACAAAAGAGCATTTTAACCACGCTGGTAAATTGCTTCACTAGCTTCAAAAATTCCACAAAAAAACGTAAGCAGCAATCGTATGTTGCAAGTCGACTTGAGATGCTGGAGGAGAATCTGCGCGTCGCTAGGCAATATCACGAGGCAATCGTCGGGGGCGGAAGGCTTGAAGAAGACCTGAAATTAGAAGAGTTAGTTATTGTGTACGAGCAAATTCAGGAAATTTACCTGGAGTATCGCAGCGACTTGCTGGAAGCACTGGAAAAATTCACTCAACCAACGCCGGCTGCAAGTGCGACGTCAGGCGAATCAGCGGCATCCAGTAACAAAATCCGACTACGGGAAATCGATATTCCCAAGTTCAGCGGCTCGTACACATCTTGGAGGTCGTTCCAAGGTCTTTTTCAATCCATGGTACACAACAACGCTTCGTTGAGTGATGTGGATAAGATGCATTATCTCAAATCCTGCTTACGGGGTGAGGCTGAGCGATTGCTACAACATCTACCTTGTGACGCGGGCAATTACGCAAAGGCATGGGAGTTGCTTACTTTGCGCTATGACCACAAACGCGTTTTGGTTAATGCCCAGCTGAAGTTGTTCTTCGGACAATCATCATTGTCTAAGGAATCAGCGAACGGACTGAAGGAGCTTTTGGACACATCTCAAGAGTGTGTTCATGGGTTGTCGAACCTCGGCTTGCGAGTAGATTACTGGGATGCAATTTTAATATATGTCCTACTGCATAAATTGCCAAGTTCTACTCAACAGCTGTGGGAAGAGAAGTTGGGGAACCTCAAGGAGCTGCCAACGTACAAAGAATTCACCGGATTTTTAGAAACACGCTTCCGCACTCTTGAGGTAGTCGACCAGCAGGACCTGAAGGGGAGTTCCAGGCCTTGGGCAAAGGGTGACACAGTTGTCAACACGAGGAACCGGTCGTACGCAGAGGCACCAAGGGTTCTTTTGGCGAAGGCATCCTCTCGGGAGACGATTTCCTGTAAGTTGTGTCATCAGGGTCAGCATGCGCTAAGAAAATGTCAACGTTTCTTGAATTTGAACTCCATACAGCGAAAACAGACCGTCAGGAATATCAAAGTCTGTGATAATTGTCTCGGTTATAACCACATTATGCGAGAGTGCCCTAGCCCGAAGTGTTGTTATTTTTGCCAACAGCGTCATCATTCGCTTCTGCATGTCCATGATACACAGGCAGGTAACAACTACCACAATAATAATAACTCCAACAACAACAGTAACAACAACAACAATGGCTACAGCAACAATAATCAAAATAGCAATTTGCCGACAACTTTACAGGCAACAACGACATCATATTCTCAACATCCCCGATCGAACAATTTTCAATCATATCAGGTGGCCGTAAATCCAAACGCACCTGCATTTCATCCATCGGAGGAACCACAGCCATCGACGAGCAGGCAAATTAACACCTTCTACTCACTCTCGCAACGGTCCAAGGTGCTTTTAGCTACAGCTATTGTACGAGTGAGATCGGCTGATGGACGCTTCCACGATTTGCGTGCTTTGATCGATCCTGGATCAGAAGCTACTTTTATTTCCGAATCTGCGGCACAGTTGTTGAGATTGAAAAGGCATCGTGCCTTTGTCGAGGTGTCTGGGTTGGGGATGGTCAGCAGTGGCACAGCACAAAATTATGTTGACATAGTGTTTGCGTCCCAGCATTCGACATTTGAGAGCGCTGTTAGGGCGTTCGTTTTCAAGTCACTGACTGGGCTTCTTCCGACCCAACGGATGATACCTGACAAATGGCAACATCTCTCCGGTTTGCATTTAGCGGACCCCGATTTTTATGTTCCTGCGCCAATCGATTTATTGTTTGGAAGTGACGTTTTCGCCGAAATACTTCTTCCTGACATCATGCGCTGTGAAGACAATTTAGCTCCGATAGCGCAGAAGACAAAACTTGGATGGATTATCTTTGGCAAGGTTCCAGTCGAGGATACGCAACATCTTCGTAGCTTTGCGCAGTTTGCGGATTTGAGTTCCCAGTTGCAAACATTTTGGGAGATGGAGGAGCAGCCGTTCCAGACCAAGGATCCTGAAGAAGACGTCGTTTGCGAAGAACATTTTCATAAAAATACCAAACGTTTGTCTAGCGGGCGCTATGAGGTGATGCTGCCATTTAAGGGGGTAGATTATCCAGCGATGGGATCCAGCAGGGAATGCGCTTTTCGTCGGTTTGCCCACTTGGAGAAGAGGTTTGCGTCGGATTCAAAACTGCATGAGAGCTACAGCGCATGTATTCAGGAGTATAATACACTTCAGCATATGGAGGAGGTAGATCTGGTGTACGATGTGACACTTAAAACTCCGTACCATTACTTCCTGCCACATCATGCTGTGTTTAAGGAGGCTAGTTCCACAACGAAATTGAGGGTAGTATTTGATGCAGCGGCTAAGACATCGGATGGTACATCTTTAAACGATCGTTTGCTCGTGGGTCCGAAACTGCAAACAAACATTGTAGAATTAATTCTGCGATGGAGGACTCATCGAGTGACATTTACGGCAGACATCGAAAAAATGTACCGTCAAATTTTGGTGAGCCCTCGTGATAGTTACTACCAATTAATCGTTTGGAGAGAGCATCAAGCCGCAGCATTGAAGACCTACAAACTAAAAACGGTCACTTTTGGTACTGCGAGTGCACCCTATTTAGCGATACGCATCCTACAGAGATTGGCAGAGGACGAAAAACTAAATTTTCCCTTAGGAGCGAAGGTGGTTCGTGAGGACATGTATGTTGATGACCTAATAAGTGGAGCCGATTCCATAGAAGACGCTAGGCAAAAGCGCAACGAAGCTCGGCAATTGTTAGCCTCCGCAGGATTTCATCTGCGGAAGTGGACAAGTAACGAAAGGACTCTGGTGGACGATATCCCAGAGCGAGATCGGGAAATCGACTTTGAAATTCCCTTTGGAGCACTGAAGCATGTCAAAACACTGGGCATTAAGTGGTTCCCAATAAGTGACTCATTTTCATTTCAGAATTTCCAACTGGATACCAAGGAAATAACAAAAAGGTCTATGTTGTCTGCTATCGCCAAATTATTTGATCCACTTGGCTGGATTTCGCCATGCATCATAACTGCCAAAATTATGATGCAAAAACTTTGGAGTCTGGGTTCGGACTGGGATGATCCAATTCCTCTACAATTGAAGGCTGATTGGGAAGCTTTTCGCCGAGAACTCCCTATGATCGAACGCATCAAAATTCCAAGGTGGATTAACACGATGCAGAAAAATAAAGCGGTTGAATTGCATGGATTCTGCGACGCTTCGATGAAGGCTTTTGGAGCAGCGGTATACATTCGAGTTTTGGACAATGACGACAACATCCACGTTCACCTGCTCATTTCAAAAACCAAAGTGGCTCCATGTAAGAGGACCGTGTCGCTTCCGCGTCTCGAGCTTTGCGGAGCAGTGGTTTTGGCCACGTTATTACAATACGTCGAAGAAACCTTGGGCGTCCAAAAAACGTATGCTTGGACAGACTCAACGATTACGTTGGCTTGGATCCGTTCACCAGCTTCTAAATGGGACACTTTTGTAGCCAATCGTGTTTCCGAAATACAGCGCCTTACCGACATCAATATATGGAGACATGTACCCACGCATCATAATCCTGCTGATTTGGCATCACGAGGTGTTTTACCTGGAGCTCTAGAGTCCCTGGTATTTTGGTGGCAAGGACCTCGATTTTTGCAATGCCGATGGGATTTTGAAGTTCCTGAACAACCTTTCAGCATCGATACAGAGGAGGAAAGGCGAGCAGTCAGGGTACATTGCGCTCAAAGCAAGGATTATGATTGTGTCAGCGAAGTGGTTCACCATTTTTCTCAGCTTTCAAAGGTGGTAAGGGTCTTAGCAACCTCCTTACGATTCGTCAGCAACTGCAGAACCATCAAAATTGAGAGAAATTTCCAGCCACTGAGCCCACAGGAGATAAAAGCAGCAACTGTGCTTGCTATTAGAGCAGCACAGAATGAAATGTTTCCATCAGAGCTTATTGAGATTGAGTCATCTAGCGGCATTCCAAAGAACTTACGGTCACTGAACGCATTCATCGATGCTCATGGAGTACTGCGTGTGGGAGGTCGCTTGCAAAACTCGAATCTCGACTATGATGAGCAACATCCGATATTAATAAAATCCAGTCACCACTTCACCAGCCTTGTAGTACGCGATGCTCACAGTAAAACGCTTCATGGTGGAATCCAGCAAATGGTTGCCTACATAAGACGGACGTACTGGATTGGACATATTAAAAGAGTTGTTAAGTATCACATCCACAGATGCAAGGACTGTTTCCGACAAAAGGCTAAGGAGATGGAACAACTCATGGGCAGTTTACCAGCTGCCAGGGTGCGAATGGCCAGACCATTTAGCCATACCGGAGTCGACTACGCAGGGCCGATCGAAATAAAATCATGGAAAGGTCGTGGGGGTAAATTTTATAAGGGATATTTTGCACTATTCATCTGTTTGGCGACGAAAGCGATTCATATTGAGGTGGTGTCTGACCTTACAACGCAAGCATTTTTGGCAGCTTTTCGGCGTTTTACAGCACGACGTGGAGTATGCACTCAGGTCTATAGTGATTGCGGGACCAATTTTGTGGGAGCCAACAAAGAACTAGGAAAATTGTTACGAGAAGCTCATCACGATTGGAAAGAGGTCGCTGGCATATTGGCGAATTTAGGTACCGAATGGCATTTCATTCCTCCCGCTTCCCCTCATTTTGGAGGCTTATGGGAAGCTGGGGTGAAGTCGGTCAAGTACCATTTGAAAAGGGTTGTCGGCAATGAGAGGCTTACCTATGAGGAACTCACCACGCTTCTGACACAAATAGAAGCGTGCCTGAATTCAAGGCCCTTATGCCCTCTGTCCGACAACGTCGATGACCTGGAAGTCATCACGCCAGCACACTTTCTGATTGGTGAGCCATTTCACACCATACCACAAGGGGACACCACACTTCGGAAAATTGGCTACCTCGATCGTTGGAAACGATTGCAATCATTTATGGACACGTTTTGGCATAAATGGAACACCGAATATCTATCGCGACTTCAACAACGACCGAAATGGTTGAAAATGGAAGAGGAACCGAAAATTGGAGACTTGGTTCTAATCAAGGACGAACGTCTTCCACCGTCTCATTGGAGTCTAGCGAGAATCCACGAAACGCATCCTGGAACGGACGGAATAACCCGGGTCGTAACCGTAAAAACGAAAACAGGCTTACTTAAAAGATCGATCGCGAAAATATGCTACCTACCATCGAACAAAAGCAACGAAGATAACACACTTCTATGAAAATAACTTATGCTACAAACATTTATACCTACCCTTAAAAAAAAAAAAAAACCTTACATAAACTATAATAAAACCCAAACATATATAATTAACAACTAACTAACCAGTAACCTAAACATATAATAAAATACAGTCCACATTCAAACTACAGAAACAAAACGTTCACAACCACACAAAATCCGAAATGCACTGTATCAAGCATGCCATTTCATAATCACGACATTTCACAAAACAAAACGCGTCGTATCAAAAACACGCCATAACATAACATTTAACAAATAACTCTATTTAATTTTGCATAATAATCCATATTCATTAGAATAATATCGAATATATCCACAAAAAATATATAACCATGCACACCTACGTTGTTATCGATTATCGATAGTTATCGAAACAATCGCAACACTATCACAAAGTTTGCAACATCTCTAACCACAAATGCAAAAACAAAATGCACTAACCAACAAGTTATGAATTAAACTTTTGCGCGAACACACACACACACACACACTAATATAAATTCTAATCATTTTAATATAATTTCAATATGTACATACTACGAATCTACGATAAACAAATCTAATTCAAACCATATCAAACTCATGCAACTTATCTACGCAATGCTGTTAATTCCCTGTTGTAATTCCCTGTAGAAACTCATCGTATCGTTGTCCTCTTATCATCGTCATCATCAGCATGGATATAAATAATTCCGCGATATATTTCGGCAGCGGCACATAAAAATTTGAATTGTTCTTGAATAACAATAAACACAAACACTATTAACACCTTTACAACAATACTTATCAATTACTTAACAATTAAATATTCGCTGGCACCGCACGATCGCCATTCATCGAAATAAAAAAAAAAAAATACACACGGAATACACACGGAACTGGTTTTGGAGTGGAATACGAGACCATCAGCGTAAAAGAGATGCACATTGCACATTCGCATCAATGTTTATATTTTTTGTTGTACTATGTTTGTCGGTGTCTCTCTTATGTGGAAAGCTTGTTATACTGTTTGTCAGAATATTAATTGTCTCTCTCTTTACATGTAAATTGTGGAAGTGAAGAAGGTCGGCAAGGTGGTCAAAATTGACGGGGTCGTTATTGAGGTGGACGAATCTCCTCAGCATCAAGGCGTCATCACAATCTGCGATGAAGGAAGTTTTGCGAACTACGTTCACGGGCGGGGAGAATGTTGCGAAGTAATGCACAGCACATTCCTAACAAACAATGCCCATACCCATCCATTACAACAATGACATCGATGACAGCTTAAACATAAACAAACAAATATTGTAAACACATTGTAAACTATTAACATGTACATAAATTATATATTTTAAAACAAAGAACATATTACATATTGGATTTAGTGTACGAATTTAGTGTACAATCAATTTTTAAGCATTCCAATAAAGTCTTTATAACGTTGTGAACGTCTTTGTCTTTTACTACTCTTTTTTGGTTTTCTTTGTTTCACCATTAAAAACACATGTCGTTACACTCACCTTCTGCAAAATGTGCTAACTGCTAACACGTACGCATTTGGATGTTATCAGATTGAGGGCGGAATTTACGTTGTTCTTTATTATTTATTTTGGTCAATGAAATTCGATTACTACCGATTAAAATTGTCAGTAAATTGATTTCATTTATCTAAGATTCCGTGGTTGTAAATCAATGCAAGGTATATGTAGAGGTATTAACCAAAAGTACAAAGTAGGTACTGAATCTTTTTTGTGCATATACCTGGTTATCGATAACGATGAAAATTAAATCCAAATATAAATGGTTTAGCGATTTTTACAAGATTAATTTCTGCTAATCATAAAAAAATCTTTGTTCGATCTTAAAAGTATAAAAACGAAATGTCTTGTTTGACAGTTGATGCCTAAAACAGCTACACATACACGAGTCGACTTTGGTTTAACGAAAAATATTGCAACATGCCTTAATACAATAAAGTACGGCCTAGGAATATATCTAGCAATTTGAATTAGTATCGAATTCCGAATTCTGTATATTTAATACCTACATGCGTTGTTGCACGTAGGCGTAAAGACATGCGCTGCACTTCTGGACTTTTACGCTATCGCATTTGCTAAATTAAAGGTAGAGTTATACACCTACTTTTCACACTCAGCAACCGATGTTATGAAATCAATTAGATTTTGAATTCGATAGTTTTGTTGGAGGAACACAATATAAAATTATACCTATACATCCATCCACTTTCGAGCTATGCACCCATCGTGTACCACGACCACGACACATCCTAGCCGAAGTTTGTTTGGATATCGCGTTCATAGAAAGTGAGTCGTTTTAAGTTCCAATTATGAACCATTTCAAATTTGACTGCGCTTTAACGTTACTTTAGGTAATGTTTATTTTATCAATTTTCTTTTCGCAAGTCAACTGCATCAGTGTTGTCGAATTTTGTTCAACTCATAAACGTCCAAGAATCTAGTAAAGTAAGTCTGACAGCTGGCTGAAATGATGTGTTCCAGTTTTGGTCACGTGAACAATATTTTCAGTTGACGTTACGAATCTAGTCAACTAAGTTAACTGTCAACTAAGTTGACGGTTCACATAGGTATGTGGCTGACGTAAGAAAAGTAACGTTGCTGATAAATCCAGTTTTTGCGCTCTATAGCTAGAAGTTTGAGAAAAGTACATTGAGAAAGGTACAGTTCACTGACAAAACATACTGTATTCGAAATTATTTTGCAAAAAATTGCAAGCAAAAGGAAACGTCAAAGCAGCACGAGAGTCTGTTCAGTGATTCTGAGTAGCACAGAACAGAGCATGTTTTAACGTTTCATAAGAAAAATACTGTCAACAACTGTTGTAATTATTCTTTTATGCGGCTGTGTTGTATATTGTACTCTCTAGCATAACATTTTCTGGAGACACTTTTCTGAGTAGGAGCAGACTCGTCGTGACTCGTGAGACTTGTCAAAATATTTTAAGAAAATTATAATGTATTCTTCAAACGACCTCAGTTCTTATCGCCGTTATTGTTTCATACTGCTATTGGATTAATATTTTGCGTCAATTGTTTGATTGGCTTTGACTTTTTATTGAACTGTTGTGCAATTTTCGCTTTGACACATAAAACCTTGCAACAATTAAGTTTTACAATACAATACAATACATACAGAAATATGTATAGGAATTATTGGGTGGGAGTTATACGTTGTTAGAAAAATATTTATGCATAAATGAAATGCCTTAAATTGTCCAAATCAAATTGCTCTGACAGCGCTGATTATTCGCTCATATGACAGATAGTCTCATCATATATATATATTTGTGTCATTGATCTGCATCAGTTAAACAATACCCTAATAGACTGTCCGAAAAAGGAGTGTTTAATTAATCATGTATCTCTGCAAAGATAAGTATGATAGAATTGTCAGTCCGCAACCACAACAACTACTTGACAGAATTGGCTTGCAGCAGCAGTCTTTATTGGAAAAATTTCTGTAGGTAACTGCTTTCAGCGATATTCTTTTCCCGCGGGAGAGACTTAGGAGAACGATAAATCAAACTGAAAGGCGAGATACATAGCAAAATATACCAGGTTATCACACTTTATCACAAATATGACTGTAAGCCGTTTTATTGAGCATTCGTCTACTTTGGTTGGACTTGACCTACCTATACTATGCTGAGATAGGTATTCAATAAAATAGGCATAAAACACATTGATTAAAAATCTCCTTGAGGGTTAAGGACAAATATTAAAATACAAACATGTTTGCAGGAAGAAAAATTGGTTTTGTAGGAAAAAAAAATGTAATATAAGGAAGTGTCACTATAAGCCTCTCAATACTTTCCATTGAAATTAAGATTGCCCGCTAAAAAGTTAAGGCAAGCAAATATGATTCAGACAAGACCTTTACCTACCTAAAATTGCACATTTCTTTCACTCAACTTCAAAATGCATAAAACGATTGCCAAAAATAGGAACTCCATGATTCCTCCAATTGAAAACTGATATACATGAGAGTACTAGCTTCAATTGATATAAATTTCTGTTTCTGATGTTATTCTAAATATAATATTTTTGTGACAACAAAGCTTCTTATCAGCAGTGGAAATAATGCTTCCGATTTATAAACACAAATTCTAACAATAATAAGCAGATAATTCTCAACTTTCCAAAAATGTTCGAGCTACAACACAAACCATAGGATAATCGTCATCGAACCATTCGCAAGTATACAAGTCACCTTAGATTATTGCTTTATTGTTGGAGAGGGACTTCCAATCGGTTATATCTTGTAGATAAGATACCAGACGAAAAACCGTGTGAAATGTGCTTCTCCATTACCGTTTGCGAAAGTTACTTTTTATTTGCCGTTGAGGTTTTAGGATGGGACAAACCCAACCGTGTTTGGCCCGCGTTTCTATTTGTATAGTGAAGGTGGTCCGATCCTCCTTAATCTTATCCATTGTGCCTCTTGTCTAAGAATACTGCGCACCTTTTCGGCTATAAGCACTTCTTATTTCAACACTGGAGCTGACAGTTGGCAGTACGGTTCGAGTCGTCGGGAAAGTCAAATTGTTTCCATTAAAAAAACAATTCAAATGATTCGAGAGTTCTGCAGAGTATTTTGCTTGGTGTTTCTTATTGGTGATCTCCAAACAAGTGAGTTGATTTTTAAATTCAATTAAGTTTTAAAACAAAATCAAGAGTGCAGTGCAAATGTAACAGCTCCTTATTATTCTTCAAAAATGTAGTAGCTTAAGTGAGAAATAAGTAAGGACAAACAAGAAAAGTGTCTTTCAAGTGGTTTCTGTCAAAATTGAATGTGTTCACAGGTCTATGGGAAAAAATTGAAAAGTTGCTTAGCTTGCGGGAATACGACGACGAGTGATCGTGAAAATCTCCAATATAGAGTCACTATTTGATAGAAAACGGCATTTGACAGCGCGACGGAGTCCATTCTTGTACAACAGTCAGGAAAATATACCCTTCACGTTATTCCCAAAAGCTTTTTCGGTTTCATTACATTCGGGCGTGATCTAGTTAAACCAATTTAAATATCGTGTTATTTTGCCAAAATAACACTCGCCTCCACTTGTCGAAGCTTATCGACTAGTAACTACTGTAATCTCGCCGACAGCAACTGAAAGTTGCACGACTTATCAACTAATCAATCCGTCGGCCCTACTGCATGATAAATGTAGCCATAAAGAACTTATATAGCCAAGTGTCAAGGACACTGAACAAAAGAATGCGCGCAAGCTGTAACAGGGCGGAGGGTTGTAAAATTTATAGCGTACCTACATACCATAAATTTCGAAAATAGTTGGGGTTGCCATAAACGAATTAATATTTCAACATTTATGGCTACAAGCTTCAAAGGTTTATAATATAAAGCTTATGTAAGATTGCATTATTATATCGCATAATCCGCTGAGTGTATGCTTTTAAAACACAACAGATTACAGATTATCTCTTTCCAGGCCTGTCGCAGCACAATGTAAAAGAGGCACAGCTATCAAAACCGAATGCCAAGAACAGAGCTGTAGCTCTACTGGCGGACACCCGTCATCAGGCGTCAATACGTCTGCTAGAGCAGGAGATAAAATTCGGCGAAGGGCACATATGCGGTGGTTCGCTGATTACATCGCGGGTGGTTCTTACATCGGCACATTGTCTGTTCAAGTAAGTGTCACTTTTGTTTGACGTGCGTGGTATTAGCTTAAGGGAATGTTATTTTATCTACATATTGATAAAAATTTTATCACGGCTTTTAATTAAAATGCGAAAATTCCACTTATTTGGCGTGACGACAGACCGGTCAGGTGCTGTCAAATGGGTGGGTAGTGATGCCACCTGACTGTAAAACTTAGTACGATTTTACTGAATTTTGTTTTGTTACATTTAAAGGTAACGGGTATTGTTTTTAAGTATGCCAAACCTTCAAAGGTGACAAGACTAGAAGATATTCAAGTGTAGCTTATAATTAACAGACTCTTCTTGAGAGTACTACACACTGGCAAAGCGCTATTCAGGGCAATTCAAAAAATGCATTCATATCTACCACTCATTCGTAAAATTTTCTTATAAAGCATACTAGAAGGAGTTCCTTCTTTTTTTTTTCCAGCTTGAGCACGAAAAAACCCCGTCATCCGGCTGAACTTAGGGTAGTTCTGGGAACACCCAATCGCTACCAAAGAACTGAACACACCCTGACCTCACGAGTTGTTCACATTCGATATCCATCAACCTTCGATGTCAACACAAGGTGGGACGATATCGGTCTGCTATTCCTGAGTCAGGAAGTTTCCGAAGAGCACACATCGGTGCGGCCGGTTGAAATCAACCGAGAAACTGTGGCAATGGGAATTCCCGGTGCAGTAACTGGCTGGGGGAAGACTGAAAGCGTAAGTCGTCCACATAAATCAACGTTCATGAATAACATTTCATTTTTGACTCCCCAGGGTGACAGATCCCACCACCTCACAGCAATGAATGTCTCAACACTGGATCCGCTAAGTTGTGCGAAAAGTTTCGGTCGTCTTATTACCGATGGTATGCTGTGTGCCAGGTACACAGAGACTGACAGGGACATTTGCCAATCGGATGTGGGTGCACCGCTAGTACATGATGGCAAGCAAATTGGAATTGTTTCGTGGGCGAATAGCTGCTGGATGCAGGACTATCCAGAGGTGTACACCGATGTGGCATACCACAACGAATGGATTTGCAGGGAGCTGTCAGATCGCAGCAATACGGACAGCTCAGTTTGGGGTCTGTTGGGATTTTTGACGTTCACTTGGTTTGCGATAAGGGATCGACCGAAAATGTTTTGCAAGGTCTAATTTGGGGGGGGATGATGGCGTTTTTTTATTTAAAAAGAATCTGATATTTTGTTTAAGTATTTTTTTAAGATAGATGTAGGATATTTTTGATTGGAAATGAAAATCGAGGTGTGGCATTTTTTCTTTTACTAAACACGAAGGAGATTACGGAAACTAAACAGAAAGTGGTCTGAAATAGGGATCAGCGCATGGGAGAGAAGACAATTTTTCATCAACAGAATCAACAATTGCAAATGAAATCAGGCGGATCGTGGGGCACATCGAAAACAGCTCTAACGACGTCATAAGGAAGTGTTACTGAATCAAGATTTTCTTGAAACAGAAAAAAGTTTTACAGCTGTGAATGCATTGCTACTATTTGCCACACATGCTCTACAATCCATTCGATACACATATAGGTGCACGAGGAGTTTACCAAGCTTTAGCAAAGTTGAATGAATTTCACCGACAGGAGTGCACATAGGAGCACAACACAAAGTCACAACTCGAACAGTCACCGTCTCATTGCCGTCAATATAATATGTAGTTCCTTTGTGGCGCGCACACTACCGCCACAAATCCTATATTGCTTTGCCAAAACTAAGTGATTCCTTTAAAATATTCCGTCATCCAGAAAGTTCACTGCTCCACTACCAGTCTCCCTGCTGTCCATTGTAGTCGAGCATAAATCACTTTCTTGCTCCAAACATATACCAAGCATTATCGGATCGATAACTTTGTATCGGTAGAAGGAAACGGCGTGCGCTCTCAAGTGCAAGAGGAACATGCTAGCCTACGCAATATTTCCATGTTTACATTTTACATCATCCACAAAGGAGATTGACTTTCTTTCTCTACCAGGGCTTTCCCCTCACGACTTTATACTTCCGTGCGTCTCTTTACCACCAGAAAGTGAATTTATGGCGCGTGAGTGAAGATATTTTTGGCCACAATCTTTTATAGGAGCTGGGGTGCAGAATAGGAAATGCGATTCATTTGGCGCTTTGTCTGAGTGTTTGTTGGAGTTTTAATCAGACATGACAAAGTGTCACGTTCAATGGGAATATAGTTTGTTTGTTTTGTCTGAGAGGAGGAGGCTTCAGGGTTCAAGGTACGCAAGTGTTTTCCAAGCCTTAAACGTATTTCCCTCTGCGCAGGTTGTCTTGTACCACACCTGGGGGAGGGTGTGGTACAAAGCCGAGCAAGTAGTTTAAGAGGTCTGCTTTGCAATAAAAATGTATGTTTCGAGGAATCCACCCCATTTTACTTGAAAAGAAAACCGCAACTGATTCGTCTTTACCTTATAGTGCATGCACTGCCTTAAAGCGTAGGCACAGCACAATTTCCCCATTAGAAGTTGAGTGCTGCACACTCACACAAGATGTCAGGCACTCAACCTTCAGCTTTATATCAGATGCGGTACGCAATTAGGTTTCATGTCATATTGAACTGGTGATGGTAAGCTGTCCGTAGAACATCAATGTCAAGCTAAATACTTGAGCTTCTCACAGAACCAATTATCTTTGAAAGTGCCAAGAACCGCACGTTGTTTATGTAGCTTACGCTTTCTGTGTGATTGTTAATAGAGTGAAAACAGGACTGGAAGCCATTTGACGGCAAGTGCGCTCTCATCTCATTCAATTGACAAATCAGTCAGTTGACAATACACGCATGTGAATAGGAGGATTTTGGATTCTTTTAATTAGAGGGAGATCAGTGGGGGATAGCTTTGACATATCATTCCATTCGAGTGTTAAAGTGCCATTGGGAGCTTCAAATCAAAAGAAGGCAGTTTGCTACAATACTATGAGAAAGTCAAGGTCAGTAGGTATATTGATTAAACTGCTAAGCATCACATCCGAGCAGCTGTGTCAGGTGATCATAACTTAAAATTCAATTCATTACTGCGTCGCAAAAAACTTTCTCCGTTCACTGCTGAAAAATGAACGTCGTACTTACCTACTTGGCAAATGTCATTTACTTCTTTAGGTCACCTATTTTTATTCTCTGTTGTGTATCAAGCTGAAAGTATAAGTTCAAAAAATACATACTAAATATTTAAAAGTAAATTATTATTGAATAAAATAAATAAAAAAACAAAACAATCAACAAATTCAAGATTACGAAGAACAAAAAAAAATCTGCCATGAAAAACTCCGTCGCGGCGTCGCCTACGAAACAATCAGTTATTCGCATATGCAACCAATCATACGCAGTAGTAAATATTTTCAAACAGGTGCGGAGCTGCCACTTTTTGAACATGTCAGAAAAGTACTGTATTAAACTGCATTTGCAACACCACGCACATGCCTATGATGCAGAACAGAACTTCACATTATTCCTACCAAGTAATCAAGATGGCCGACCTAAATACGTGTCTGGTATTTTTGCCTGTTAGGTAATGCTGTCCCTTTCTGTCAGACGGTTCTTTAGTATTGGGCATCACTTTAACCTTCAGTGTATGGAACGATTGATGTTGTAAATTCACTATGAGGCTTCTCGACTTTCTAAAAACAGTCCAAAACTCATCCAAGGTCTGAAGCCTAATACGAGCAAAGGCGTAGTGTAGATTACGTATGACAACGATCGTCTGGACGATATCGCTTTCTAAATTTGGACAACAGAATAAGACTATTTTCTGGATGAACTTTTATTCAACTTGTGGGTAGTGCTCTAACTTTAGGATTTTGGTATGGTCTCTTTTTTTTCGAAGAAAATGTTCGGAACTAAGACCCAACGAATTCACAGTGACAACAATAATACCGTGGCCGTTTTTAGCCCAACATATTTCGGCTGCTTTAACGTGATGTGCGCTTGACGGAAGAAAAACTTTGTAAAGGCTGTGTGATGAAGGAGCTGTTGGGGACACAACCCACTTAGTATGTGACTGCCCAGGTCTCGTAACACCTGATACAGATTCCTGGCGATTGACAAGATAACGAGTTTTAAGAAATCCACAGGATGGTTTATATCCAACAATGCAGTGAGTAATTGATCTCAGCTTTTATAGACAGGGTTATAAAGGGTAAGGAAAAAGATTTGTTCTCCCCAATGGGCATCACATTTTATTTTTGACATTTAAAATTCATTTTTATTGAGATATTTCGTTAAACTTACATACTAGACAAAAACGATTAAATCTAATTTAAAACTAACAATTATCTTATTCTAGCTTACTGGCTCTAAGCGAGCGCTCTAAACTTATCAATATCCTTAAAATCATTGCCTTTCGGCCTTACATCTATCTATATCTAGGATTTGTTTTGTTTTTAATTTTCAAGAAACTTTAGAAAAATTGAATTCTTTATTCTTGTTTTTTTTTTTTTTTTTTGTATGTGGCATTAAGCCAGCCCGCCTACCTAACCTTACCTAACCTCACGTGACCCTTAAAAAGCTATCAAAAAATCAAGCCTAAGGCTTAGTAAGATTTAGAGGAATAGACGCTGCATTTCGGCCCCGGTCCAATGCCGTGCAAGTCTTTCTGTATGGATCTTTTGCAATGCATTGTTGTTGGTTTCTAAATTGGGATTACAATTTTGCACAACATCTCTAAACCACATGTGTGCTACTTACTGTGTTTTTGTAAATATACAAACGAACTTACAGCTCTCCAATTGTCGATATCCATTGGGTGGCAACTGAAGTTGCTTTCTGCAAGCCTCTTTCTATAAACATTATACATATTTAAAGACTCTGATTGTGCTTCCATACCCAAAGGTCATTAGCAAAGTATTCTTCCGAGCAGGGGTTGGTTGCCTGTGTTCGAAATTTAATCAGATACGAACCGGGCCGGCTTGAGGACGGGACAACCGAGGTGAGCGCTATAATCGGAGGGCCACATTTTTAGTGAATAAACCTTCGAAGACAAATAATAGCCACAAAAGAAAAGATTCACTCGTGAATTTTGTAGCTGCGTTAACTTCTATCGCCACTGCTTATGACGCTAAGGTTGGTTGTTACTGCGCCATCTCTTGATCAGAGTCATAGCCGATGCTCAATCGAAATATAACGCGGTACACATCTACTTAAATGGAAAATTTAGTCTGTTATTATTTTGCCTTGCTTGAACATGTCAACGTATCTACTGATCGTTGTAAAGTTTGGAACAATGCAAGTCTTTGCGACGGAGACACCCATTTAGTAATTCCCTTTCCCTTTATCTTAAACGTCTTATTCTCTATTCTGCATGTGTATTAATTTCAGGCGAGTTGCGTTTTTTTCGCACCTGTGACATGTCACCCGCATAAGAAATAAACAAAGAGCGCCCGAAAAAAAATCGGCCGTGGCGCATGGCTAAGACCGCCGCTGAGTGAATGGTGCCAACATAAGTAGTCTTTGATAAGACATTTTCCGGAGAAAAACTTGCTAGTACCCTTTGCTCCTATGAGTAGACTTGGAGTATGAAATTAAGAAGGTCTTAGACGAAAAATAAATATCTGTGCGTCTATTTCAAGTCTTTTTTTTATGAAGAAACTATTAAGCCGTAGCAAAGCCATCAAACTAACGTCCCCGCTACTTAAGGAATATACCGCCAATGGAAACTCTTCTCCGTTTTCACATTTTTCGAGAACCATTAAAAATAAATACCGAAGCATATAAATCCACAAACATCGCGCACTTCACTCCAAATGTTGCCAGAAACATTGCATCTAAACACAGTTTCTTTTGACTTTTCCCCGATTTTCGTCTTGAGTTTTCTTTTCATTATTTTCCGAATTTTCCAACCCACACACACACGACACACTCTACGCTACAGCTACTGCCTGCCGTGTAGCACTTCATGCTTGGCCTGTTTGCTCCCAGCTGTCTGCTGTGAGAGGCTGTTGCTTTGCTTTGTCGTACAGCTTTGCGTGGCGCGGCGCCCTTCTGATGCTGCCTGCTCCTTGTTTTGTTATGTTGCTTGTGCCGAGCTACCGGCTCCGGCAACAGTAGCAATGTTCATCGTGTAGCACGGTGCGTGGTGTTTTCGCGTTCCCAAATCCCCATCACCATCGCCGTTTTCATTGTGCAATTTCATTTGGACGATACTCGTCGTGCTGTACGGATAGCTGTTCGGGTTCGGAAAATTCACTCTCTAGGCCGTGCACGCAATACGCGACGGACGGTGTGCGCGTCTTAAAATAGACCATCGATACATATACACCAAGAACGATTTGTTCCTCTTCAAATGTTCGTGATGTGTCTTTTGCCTACAATTTTAAACTACACAAAGTAATATTAGATCTCTCGGAGAAAAAATTAAAAATTTCAATTAAATTTCCTATACTTATTCGAGTGTTAACTATTCAGCTAGATAAATCTTTAACAAATCAAGTGCAGCACCGAAAAGTGATGATGATGTGAGCAAAAGAAAGAAGGAAAAAATTTAAAAATATATATCTCCAAAATGTGGGGAAACAGTGGCTAAAAGCAGAGGAAGAAGAAAAAGGAGAGAAAAAATTGTGAAATAGTGTCAGTGAAAGAATCTCAGAAAAAAAAAAAAAAAAATCACACGGATTAATCAAATATACGAATAATAGAAGTCTCGCCAGAAATGAAGCTGTGGAAATCAAAGAAACCCATCAGCTGTGTTCCTGGCAAATCCAGCAACAGCAGCAACAGCGGTAGCAATTCCACCAAAAGCGACGAGAAGTATGACTCGAGTGGAATACCCTTAGTGCCGATTGTTGGGGGTGAGTTATGACTTATGAGTTATGATGGGTCTACACTACATGAGCTGACAGTGAATTCATTAAGAGATATTATTTCGCTGGTCCATTGTTTTTTCACTTTTTGGTTTATTTCGCATATTCTTTTTTGGTTTTATGGCGCAAAGGAAACCGTGGACAGTCTTAATTGAAGTGAAGATTCTGGTTAAAGATATTCAAGGGTGTATATGTGTATGTACTCTTTCTTTCAACAGGGGGTAATGACAATGGGACATGGAATGTCGGCTGTGCAATTAACAAATCAATTAAGCGCGGAGGAATGACTGGGATCTTGCGGGTGATAAACTGTCGAGGAATTCAAATAGAAACAGGGGAATAGGTATAGGTACTGATGGAAGGTCGTTGATCTGCATAAGAGGTGTGGTGGTCATCACATTGCACACCTCACTCAGTCAGTTCAAATACCTATTTGGAAAGTTATAAGAGTAGGACATTCAATTTGGGGTTAGTACTCGTATTCGATCTTACTTCCTATAGGCTATGGATATATGCGCAGACAGTCTAAAAATGGGAACAAAAGAAAAGGATTCCACTACAATCTGATCAAGCACATCGTCAAGCTCAAAATCATTGAAGTAAAGGGTGAAATAAGAGGTGTTATTGTGAATGACCCGCTATTTCGGTAGGTGTCACTTTTGAAGCTTTTATTCTTTGACATTTGACAAGTAGAAACTACGCCATTACTAAAAATGGAACGATACACGCTTCAACAACGCATTGAAATTGTTAAAATTCACCACAAAAATGGTGAAAATCTTGCAGTCACAGTTCGCAAAACTAAAGCATTTTTTGGTCGTCGTGAAGCACCTTGTCGGACCACAATACAGAAATTGGTGGAAAAATTCGAGCTGTTCGGGAGGCTATCGAGGACATAGGGCAGCCATTTTGCGATTTGGTTATGGAAAATTTCATGAAAAAGATATGGCCCTGTATGCGTGCTCCTGGTGGCCATAAGTCTGATGTTGTTTTTCATTATTAACGATATACATTCCTCTTTATTATGAAATAAACATATTATGTAAAAAAATGGCATTTTTCGTTGAATACCAAAATAACACCTCTTAGCCTCGCCTGCCCGCAGATTGCAGTTGTTCGCAAGTAGGCCAGAGGTCGGGCTGAGTGCGGAGTGATTTGTTATAAAAAATTTAGTTAGCAATTTTGTCTATGTACTCTCTGCCCCGAATGTCTCCACGTTTTCCTTCACCCCAGTTGAAATTGTCCGCCGCTTATAAATACAAGGTTATTTTCTAGGATTGCAGCATCGCTCGCTGTGACGATTGTTTGCTTCAGTTGGGGCGATAGAGTCTGTCTGATTTTACTGGATGTTAACACAGTGTTCCTGAGTCTATGGCCAATCTTGAATATAATCACCTCGTAGCCGCGCTGTGCAGTGATGCCAGGCTTTTGAGACTGAGTTGCCCACGACGATTACCAAAAAGTGCCCTTTCGCCCATTCGGCGTTAAAAAAACAACAAAATACACTATTTTTTGAGGTTCTGAACTCAAAAAAATTTTTGTTCGCCCTTTTAGCTTATTTTGAAAGGCAATATGCCCACAAAATGGCTAATCACTCTCCCACCATTAAATTTAGCACAGGAATAAACGTTTGAAATAAATTTGTTAAGTTTTTCTTTTCGTATATGTGGATTTGACATGGAGCAGCATTCCGTTTTTATTTCACTCCAATCGCCCAATTAATTCAAAAAATATACGAGTTCAAATGGTTCGATATCTGGAAAACACATATTTGGTTAGGTTAGGTTATAGCGATTGTTGTGGCCGATGAAATTTGCTCCCTCTCTTGGTTAATCGCCCTTGTCGAGCCATCCTGATGTCTTTATGAACCTGTAAAAATTGGATTATAAGACACAGACAGTTCCTGTATGTCATCGAAGTAGTAACTTCCAAGTGTTCTATTCCTCAAGTCATAGAAACTTGGGCATTCTCAGATTAACCTTTTCAAAACATCAGAGGGAATACATTTCTTGAAAAGGCTCCTACATTTTTAAGTTCCGACATACAATTTTAGGTGTTCTTTGTATATTTCCAGCGCCATTACTAGCTGTTCGAGAACAGGCTGTTTAAGAGGCCAACAAATTCTAGAAGCAGAAATGGAGCTTGTAATCTTCAATCATAGCGATTTGTATCACAAGTTGTGAGTAATTCAACTGCTTTTGGACCGAAAAAACGCAAAAATTCCATATTAAGATTTTTTTCCATTGCGCCACCTATTGCGAACGCCTGACAAACATCCGAGAGCATAAGTTTTACGAATGAGCTTCTCAAATTTCAATTGGCCGTTTGGACTCGGCATAAAACTGTGTATCCCTTTCATTCGCTCCCAAAATGAACTCCTGGGGGAAATCTTTTCACACCGAGCCGAAAACTCATCGATGCATTCACACCAAACACCAACTAGTTTTCGTTTGACATTTCAATCAGGTGAAACTATTTTGGTTAAAAATTTCGATCGCATTTATTAACAAATTAAATGAAATAAATAAGTGCTTTTAAAAATAGTATTGAAATAGGAAGGTCATGGCGGGCAGATTATATATCTTTAATGTTACTATATGTAGCTTTTATTTGTAGATAGATCTATTCCGCAGGGGCTAAGGCAGTGTTTGCTTGGAGATTTGTCCGACGTATGGCCTTAATGGCCTCACTATAATCTGCTGTGCTATCGTACTCAACAAAGCTCTTTTACAGATGTACAGGATCCACCATATAACTTTTTTTTTTTTTGAAAATGATATAAAAAAAAACTACTGAATATTTTCTCAAATTTCTTTTTTTATTTGAAAGTACAATCCTTCCGGTTAATAATGAAAAATAATTTCATTAAAATGGCTGCCTCGGCTGGCCATGCAGTAGCCTACACGATCGGTCCAATTTTTAAGCACAATATCGATTGTGTGCAGCTGTATTTCACCAATGGCTTCACGAATATTGTCCTTTAAAACGTCAATTGTCTCTGGCTTGTCGGCGTAACACTTATCTTTTACGGCACCCCACAAATAATAGTCCAACGGTGTCAAATCGCAGCTCCGAGGTGACCAAACGACATCAGTTCTGCGGCTGATAATGCAATCTTCAAAGACAGGGCAATGCGATCTTCAAACAAATCTCGCAAAAACCCAAATTACAACTTAGAGTTTTTTCCACTGCGCCGCCTCTCGCGAACGTCTGACAACCATCCGAGAGTATAACTGTCTTTAGAGCTTCTCAATTAGCCGTTTGGAATCGGCATAAAATTGTAGATCCCTTCCATTCGTTCCAAAAATATAACTCACACAAAACGAATGGTTGTGAGAAGCTAGGCCTTGGGTCCCCACAGACCTGTTGCGCCAACTATATATAAAATATCGAGTGTAGCCTCGGCTGTGTGGCACGTAGCGCCGTCCTGTTGAAACCAAATGTTGCCAATATCCTCCTCTTCAATTTTTGTGAAAAAAAATTCGTTCAACATGCGGCCCGATAACGATCGCCATTGACTGTAACGGCCACTCCTTGCTCATGACCATGATTTTCAAAGTAATGTTGCAATATTTCCCAGCGTTGTTCAAAAGTATACACAGTCATATTCGTTCAGCGGAAGGATAAAACTAATAATCTGTCAAATCAGACATGAGGTAAGTGTTACCATTCGCGAAATAAGCAGTAGTTGAAAAAAAAAGTTAGATGGCGGACACTTTATATGGGCTAGAGATGCATGATTGATTGGTTCTCGTCTTATGAGTTCTTCTGCTTTCAATTCAAACCAGCACGGGTACGTCGTATTTTATCCAAGCATTCCCTGGAAAGGATTAACTGCCGTCCTTGGCCTTATCTCAGCACAGCTGACTCAAAAATGAAAAACAATCCAATCGGCATTGGAAATCTTCCTGCCTCGCATCGATATAAATGTTGCTTCACATTCACAGTTTTTTTATATCTTCTTTTTCACCGCTTCATTGGGGATCTAGTTTAGTAAGTCTGACAGCTATCATGTCGGTCACATAAACAGATGTTTACGTCTATGGAGGGGTAGCTGATGAATCTAGTCAAGAAACTCGTGACTGAGTATTTAGTTGATAGTTCTTAATTATTTAGAAAATTATACAAACAGTTTGATAATAGATTAATAATCATTAATTATTTCATATAACAAGAACCGAACAAACAAAACATTTCAATATAATCTAACCAAATATTTAAGTTTTATTTTCTCAAATTCTCAAAAAACTAGAGTCTTATCTTTTCTTTTGAGAATTTGAGAAAAGAAATCAACAAAAATTCTTTTGTTTGAGAAAAGAAACTTTTAAAATTCTAGACTTCGAGAGTTCGAGAAAATAAAACTCACAAATTCTCAAAAACCAAATGCAAAATCTGAGCAATGGAGTAAACTCAAAATCTTGAACATTGGCAGTGTTTGTAGTCTCACTTTCCATATTCTATTTCCGCGAAAGCAGCTTTATAAGATCAAGAAACTAGACTAACTAAGAAACCAATTACTGACATTCGTGTATTGTTTTTCGCAAATTATTAGTACCTAATCGTATTTTTGTTGTAATTGTTAGTATTGCGTTAAAATAAACCAAGATAACAGAGCAAAACAAAAAAACAGTTTGACTGGCTATACATTCTTGTTGAGTGCTCTTCTGTTCTTCTTGGAAAATTCTGTAAGCTTATAAAAAAAATTAAATATGTTAGGTGGGACATAAGGCCCACCATTTTCGTTTGGGACTTATGTCTCACTTATAAACCCCAAAGGTAAAAATTGGGACACATGTCCCTGTGCCTAGTACTCTAATGTTTACATCGAATGACAGCTGTCTAGGCCCTGTTAAGATTCCAAGCATTCCACGTGCAGATCCAAAAGTCGTTGCTTTTCTTTTGCTTCTCACTTTTACCGCCTCAAGGTACATATCGGAAGTAAATACTAAGCCATAGATTGTCGGCTTTTAAGAGATTATTCAAATTTGAACAGGACTATCGCCTGACATTTATTACTTTTTATTTCAGTCCGTACAAGACTTTATCCGCAACACCCTAAGTCCCTCAAAGGATAAAGTGTGACAAAGAAATGTAAACCGTATGTTTGAGTGCACACTTTTTATGGAAATAAAAAAAAAATTCAGCCCCACTAACAAGTCGCACGATGGGTCAAATATCTCTTAGCAGCCTAAATTCCTCGTCCCCAGCTGTATCTCTTTCGAATGTCACTTCTATCATCAGTCTTTACGCATTTGTCATTAATCTGCACGTTCCCCGACTGCCAGACACAAAAATGCACACGCAAAACAAAGTTCAACGATCATCGAGGACTTCAGTTAATTAACACGTGTCCGCCGATGGCGAAGGCGACGATGCCACTCCAAAATGGAATAAAATATGAAAATCAACCAAAGGAAGAACAGTTGGAATGAGAGCAGAAACAGACGCATTCCTTCTCTAGGATTCACGCTTCTCTGTGCAGATAAATCTACCTATACACCACCAGAAAATGCATGCGCCGAGTGATTCCTATTTTTGGATGTGAGATTCCACAGTCATTTTCAATTTCAACGGAAGACGGAGAATATTTTCAAAAAGTACCAATCAGCCTGTCTCTTTTGACTATATCTGGAGGAGCTGGATCTACAAAAGTGTCTACTTTCTAATCAGCGGTTGGAAAATCGTTACAATCCCCTCCCCCAACTGGTTGAATTTTTGAGCATGCACACCGATCTTTCCCTCTGAGAACAGATCACATGAACCCAGATCAATCCAAATATGTGGCAGTAATCACTTCCTCTGTCATAAAGCAACGTCAGTCGTCAGTAGGTAATTGTCATCAATTGAACGCACATTGATCCGCCATTTATTTCGCCTCATTCAGTGTTCTACATAAACCGTCCGCTGCTTTGTTGCGTAGGGGGATCTCGATCTCGATTTCGATTTCAATTCTCATTCTCAGCTACAAGATCAATTGACATGGACAGCAATAATTTCCTTTAAGGTAATTGATGTTCCCATTGACTTCGATGACAGCGACGGGGTTGATTCGTTTCCTAGTTCTTCGATAAATTGTGCTGTCGAGTTGGGGGAGAAAATGTCACAGCCGTTAAGGAGGTCATAAAATCCAACCATAGAAAACAGTAAAAAAGAAGATCACAAAAATAAAAGTGCAACTTAGAGTACAATTATTTTCAAATAAAAACACTTTTTCATTGGCAGTAAAATGTGCATTTCCATTTTACATACTGGCGGTGGATGGAAATCAAACGAATTTTCCTCTACAGACAAGGTTCATTTAGGCGAGGAGCGTTTGTAGTTTTTTCCAAAAATACCTCGTACCTCGCGATTCCACATGCAAGAACTCTCTCGTTAATGAAAACGTCATAAATCACTCAGAAAATGTGAGTTTCCCTTCCGCGGAGATGGTGGTCTGGACCGAGGGGAAAAAAAATTGTTTCTTTTGACATGGGATTCAATTTTAAAATTGTAAGTTGCTTGGGCGGCACTTTAAGGTAGCCTACACTTCTCGAATGTTTATAGTTGGCGAAGTTACGTACGCACGAAAAATCGAAGAAAGAGTATCAGAAACTGCTGTGGGACACTCCTGTATCAAAATTCAAAATTACTGTGTGTCGTTTTGTGTATTGGAGCGAAAGGGAAACATGTGATTTGCATGTGAATGAGTCCTTCTGAGGAAATAATCAAATGCGATGAGAACGTTTCGCAAAACGTTGGGCCCCCAAAGATAACACAACCGATCCTCCTGATCGATACTGTGCTCAAAATCGGTGGACTAGAAATCCAAATCCAAAAAGTAATTTTATTTTCACGGACCAAATTGTCGTCAAAATCTTTTCCAAATATTTGCAGCTAAAAACGAAGCAGCTTAGCGATCGTGCTCTTCCTTTTCTTAAATCGATCCACGGGTGAATGAGCTTTTTCTTGTATAAATCTTGTCGCAGTATAATTTCCCCTCTCAGACACCGTTATGAACTTGAACAAGTTTTCATGTTTTCCTCAACCTTTTAGGGATTTCTAACCAGTAAATTATATGCGCGAGTTCAGTGATCCTCACATAGACGATCATTTCCATCACTTCGGCCGCTGGCTCCCCCAAAATCGTCTCTCTTGGATTAGTGATAGAATTATTGTTTCGTGCATTGTGAACAAATCCCTGGATATACGCGGGATATAGGCGGGATAAGTGTTTTCCCAACCACCCTCAATATCCTACGGAAACTCTTCAAATTCCCCAGGAGAGATGTCAACGAAGAAGAGGAAAAAAATAAAAATTAAATCCAATTTCATTGAATTTTTCATGGATAATTTCCAAAAATATCACGTTTTCCAATTCAAGTCGGAGTGAAAATTCCATTCCTTGCCGGTTGGAATGTGTGACCTTACTCAATGTATGCCGCATCTTTATCTTCTCCTCCGCTCCTACCTCTGCGCATCAAAGTCACATAGAGACGTATAGCCATCCTTCACATGTGGTGAGGGCATGGTGAGCGCTTCAATTAATGACTCATTTGGTGTCCTTTAATAGTTGGAGTTGTTCGTTTTTTATTCAACACTTTTTTTTCCAGTCAAGAAAATCTCCTACCACTCACAGTCTCAGTCACTGTCCTGGGGTTTTGCTGTTTGGGGAATGCCTTCATACAGCAAATAGATAGTTTGAGTAAGCGCGCACCAACTTGCCTTACAAGGGTTAAGTATGCGAGCGTTATAAATCATCACAGATGACGTATGCCAGCATGTACTGCGCCAAGACTACAACACAGTGGGACTCTTTCATTGATGACGGACGATACAGACGACGGTGGCGGCGACGGATGGCATCGTTGGCGGTTCGTTAGAACCGGAACTTCACTTCGGTGAAAGGAGTGTTGTTTGTTTTTGTACTGCTCTGAGTGTATTCCTTTTGGAATGCTATTGGGATTTTCCTCCTTTGCCGTTGCTTTAATGGGGTTTCCACATATGCACAGCAAGTGAAAATGGATTTATGACGTTTATGTGTGAACAATTAGAATGGATTTTGTCATTCGATTTGAAGGGGGTGTTGTGTTTCATCGATACAAGGTGTTAGATGTTAAGTCATTGATGTGATTATGTCGAATCGTAAACAGTTATACAAAAGAAAACATCTCTGACATTTTGTGAGGAGTGTTGTGAGAAACTGACGGGCTGTCATTGAATATAGACTTGCGTTTGGTATTTCTGTCGTTGATTATATGAAATTTGATGAAACTTATGGACAATATATCATTTTAAGGGGTCTAAATGACACCAACAAACATTCGTGCACGTAAGCAAAATGCCCTTATGTCAGTCCTTGGTAGGTTTTAATTCAATCGTAACTCCACCCCTTGGGAGCACACGTTGACTGACATACTACATAATGAACTGCTAGTGAACTGCGAGTTCCATACAAGCTCTGCCGAAAAAATAACGTCAACATAACTAGCGCTCTTGGTTCAAAGGGAATACAAACTATAACAAAATGCCAGCCATCTTGGATTTTTCCATAGAATGCTAGAGACACCTATTGAGTGTTAAGCTATCTGCCCATATTGTCAGGTCTACAAATGGTATGGCAATGAGCTGCAAATGATCTGACAGTGGCGAACTACCTTACAATAGCAAATTGCCTGTTCACACTTTCAAAATTTCTTTTACAGATGATTTGCCTACAAATAATTTGTCTGACAACGTTGTCAGGAAGAAAACTGCCAGTTCACACGGTTTGCCAGAAGTTTGCTCACAAAATAATTGCAGACTCGTTTGCAGGCATTGTCAGACAATTAAACATTTTTTTTGTTTGCATTCGGTGGTGAGGTCTTGATTGAGAAGCAGGTATTAATAGAAAAAAAAATGAATCGAACAAAAAGATGCAATTGCGATTGTTTTGGTACTGTACGTATTTGAGAGCAGCGACGAGGATGAATTGCCACATAAACGTCGGCGTGTTGGCACGAAGGATAGGATGGCCCGACCAATAGCAGGAGGGACTTTGCGCAAAATTGCTCCTGGAATTGAGAACTGAGGAGCCACAATTGTATGTCAATTGTTTGCATATGGATTCCAAAAAAATCGATGATGGTCTAGCTTTAGTGACTCCGCATATCCAAAAGCAAGAAACAAATATGAGTGCGAGCATTTCAGCGGCTGAGCGTCTTACCCAGCTACAGGGGAACATTTTCGGTCGCTCCAATATCAGTTCCGCATTCCTGCGTCAACGATCTCGTCCATCATTCCAGATGTTCCGGATGCAATCTACAAAATGCTCGCATGGATAAATATCTTCAGGAAAATTATTTCATTACCTAATTCAATGTACACAATGCACAGAAAACGGTTTCCAAGAACACCAGAGGCCTGGGATTCTGTTGCTACAAAATTTACGAACCTGCTTTGGAGAAAGGATCATAAATATTTCTAGATCCTTTTAGAATTATCATCAAAAAAGAAGAGGGTTATAAGCTTTCATAGGACTTTTTCGTCCACGTGCATATTTAACATTTTTTAATTCACACATATTGCACCAATCTACAGGAAAATGCAAAGCAAGCAAACAACACTGAAACTTCTTTTTGTTCGTTCAGATTATGAAATATATTTGTCTAGAAATTAAAAATTTGCAGATGTCGCAACCAGTATATATGAGTCTGCAAATGTCCTAAACGTCTGGCAATGGTCTGACAATGATAAAATTGGGTGTTCAGATGATTGGCAGATATCTGACAGTTTCATTGTCAGATGGCAGTCTTGCAATTATCTGATAATGACTTTGCTGCAAGTATAGGTAGACAAAATTGCCAGTTCACACGGTTGTCAGACGTTTGGGATATTTTTTGTCATTTGTAAGCCTGACAATATTGTCAGATCTGGCAATCATACTAATAATCAAGCCCATAAAACCAACTCTATTTCTTCTTTATACAAATTGTTTCCAATTTATTCCGCTCTGAACCAAGAGCGCTTGCGCTAATGTTGGAACCAACGCAAAGTTGGCTACTAGCAATCCAAATAATAATAAGTCTATGTTAACATAAGGTTCATTTGTGTACTGTCAGCATAGAAAACTGAAAAATGTCAAATCTCAAAAATCAAGAGGGAAACCGCTCAATTTCAAGAGAATTACCGGACATTTTTTAACCATCGTAAAATAAACGTCAACATTATAAGACGTTTAATAATAATCTGGAAGCAGTTTTCGAACTTTTCAGTGAAAGTGAAGGCGAATACGAAAAGTTATTCGGTTCTAGGCATGAAAAAGATATTCTAAATGTTGCTGCAGTAAACATGTGCGGCAGAAAATATAAACAGAGTTTTACTTGTCAAACTTCTGAACTGCCACTTAGTTGTCAGTTTTCATTTTTCAGTAAGTCGACATTCGGCGAGTAGAAAATTACGAAAAAATTAAATGAGGGGAAAAGGATTTCTCTCTTTTTTCGCATTCGCACGTGTCTTAGCAAATTCTTAATAATTTTACGTTTGCAAAAAAGTATCCGAACGAATTCAAAAAGTCGACAAACACTTCAGAAGATGCGCAAATTTATGTTAAAATTGTTGTATTTCTCATTCTACAAAGACAGGTGAATTTATTTCAGTCCGTTATGTTAAAATCAACAGTAAGTGAGACAGGTAGTACCACACAAAGAGAGTAAAGATTTGTGGATTATGTTGTGTACTTAAAAAAATTATATATCCCATTTTTGTTAAGAAATCTCAACTGCCTTTACAAGGTTCTATAACTTTTAAGGTCTCTTTTGTAGGAAAACAGAAACCGTATTTGGAACTTTAAGGCACAATAGGCCAGTGCCCTTAAAAAGGTTCTCCCGCTTCATAATTTATACCTATAAATCGTCAAGAGCGCCAAAAATTAAAAGACCAATGTATCTGAAAGCAGCAAAAATATTTACCAAATTGACATTCGGCCAAAGTAAAGCAAGACGTATAGCTCACCCATCACCCTACCACACTGTCCATCTACATGTTTAAAACGCTTTCACTGTTGTTTACGGTGTTTGATTGATTTGATCTCTTTCATCTGAAGTGACTTCAAATGGTCCATTGATGGTGTTTTGCAAAACTTGAATTCGAAACTGAATTGAACACGTCCACATGTTTTTGACAGCTAGGTACATAATACAGCAATAGAATTAGTCCGTAGACAGATAGCTGAGTCCACTATAATGTGCCATCCCTGCAAAACGCAGTGCTGCCAGCTAAACACACAAATCCATTTCTTTCTCTTAACCTAAAATGGACTCAAAATATGAAAAATATCTGGAACGTTTGTCGATTAGAAATTCAATGAATAGAAATCATTTTGATCAAGGTTCACTGACCCCGTAAAAGAGTGCATAACAATTTTCAGCCCCTTACCTCGTTTAGCCAGTTCGTGCGAGTAGCAGCTGTACAAAATTCATGAGCTCACAAAATTTAATTAAAATTCTTTAATTGTGCATTGCATTTTGACTCCCGCGCACACACTCAATTATTCAATGTGCTGAATCATCTATCGAAATGTTGGTGGTGTTGGCGGTGGCAGTGCTTGTTGCTGGTGCCACTGAGTGGTCTTGGAGAATTCATCGATAAACATCAGCAGCAATAACCAGTGCCACTGAGAGACAGATCATGAATTGAATCATTTGTTGGAAGATTTACGAGCTAAATAAATGCATGCGGCACTGCACAGTGAGGGGAGATTCTAACTGTGCCTGCGCAGATCATTTCAGATTTCCCAGTATAATTTTGTTTTGGTATTACGTAAATACCAATTGTGGCATTCAAATGAAGAGATATTGCAATAAGGGTCAATGAGTCTTCTTTCTAAATAATCACAAATTGGCTATGACAGAAGACCATAATTTTTTGATTGAAATACAAATTTGATTGGATTATAACAGCCGGCGGGGGATTTATTTTGGACAGACGAACGTAATTTGAGTTCCTCATGAAAGTAGAACACGTGTTGGCTAATTGATGGTCTCAAGTAGTAATGCCAATCAGATATGCGAGATCAATTGAGAATTTTTAATTTCGTTTGGTGCAAACGAAAAGTTGCGAAACAGGGCTGGCCTCAGAGAAATCGCCGCCTGATTGCGATTTTTAGGGCCCACGGTTCTAGCAGTTTAAACTGCTAGGGGCTTGATCGTTTTGAATTATGTATGACTTAGGTATGGCCCCAATCGTCTGCAGGGAAGTATATGTTCAAGATTGAATGTTGATAAAGCTTCAGATATGACTGTCACTACGAGTATCTCAACTTTATTGAAAAGGGTGCAAAATAGCATTTATTTTTAAATTATGCTTTCAATTTTAAACCTTTATTAAAGTCTGTCGTAAAATAAACATTTTCAGGGAATGTATTTCAATAGGTACTATACTTATGAGAATGATAGTTCGCCTATGGATCGCGATAGGTCCACTAAGTTGCTTATAGTTTGTGCATGTTTACCTTTACAACACTACATCCCGCAATACTCATTATCATTTTTAGTGTCCAGGCTAAATTTTTCGAACTCACCAAATTTTCCATACAAAATTGCATATTGTGACCCACAAGAGACCGGCGGGTATAAGACGGTCCAAGGATGCATTAATATAATCGAAACACTTTACAGCACGTATAGACAGGGCTAGGAACAACGTCTTTAACACCGACAAAGGTTCAGTTTTGACATGGGTGGACTTATCCTTGTCTGCTCATAAACCTTACGCAACTCAGTTAAAGCAAATTATTAAATAATATTAACCAAATTCGATGGGTGTAAATTGATGGGCTAAGCCAAACTGGGAGACCACAACATGATATGGAGCCTATTACAAATGTTCGACTTAATTTAAGTGTGTCCGTTTATTGTTGACGCTACCTTAAGTCCAAATAGAGCAACAACTCGTTTTGGAGAGCGTATCAGCAGCAAATTCAACAATTTTTGAAAAAAATTAATAAATAAATATTTAAAGTAATAAACATGCCATAATTATCTACGCGATGCATAAGTACTTTACTTAGGTACTTTTTTAAAGAGCTGACATTTTTAAAATTTTGTGGCAACGCTGATGCAGAATTTCAGCGTTAAGTAGTTGGCAGAACTGGAAAAATATGTCCGCAGTAGCGGAGTGGTTAGTGTGCTGGAACACTGATCCCCGGAAAAACCCAAACTACATCTTTTTATTCTTAGAACTGAAAAAACCGCAAGATTGGTAGGATCTACACACCGAACTTAGGTTGATTCTAATACAGATTGCCTTTCTTATGTGTTAAAAGAAAGCTAAAAATCAGTGCAGCTAAAAAGCGTACAGTGGCTGTCACAGTTGCCGTGCCAATCTCTTTCTTGCATGAGAAGTCACAACGCAGACTTCTGAATTCGAAAAGTTAATGTAAGGTGACAACAAATGTAAGGAACTTTATAGTTATTGTTAAAAACATCTGGAACATCAAAAATTGCACTCTTTTTTTAAGCTTAACAGTTTATTTAAGTGATACATTTTTGTTAAACCTGATGTGGGTAAGTCATGTCTAATGTGCTTCATCGGGTATTTCAAATAAGTTTTTGCCCTCCCAAACATGAAAAAAGGATCAAAACTCAGCTCCGTGATTTTTTTTTTCCAAAGTTGAACAATTTTTAATAAGAAATTGTTGAACAATCAATATGTAATTTCACCCATAAATTGTCAATAAAAATAAAACTCCTTTACAAAAATAAAAACTGTATATTTTGACTTAAATCTTTGCTGGGAACCTCACCCAATTTACTCTGAAAAAGTGTCACATTGAAAGGATATATTTATGTTTTCCAAAAAAATACCATCCAGTCAATCACATCATCACAAACTTATATCAACTCACCCAAATCCATTTAATATCGACTGTCAAATAAATTTGAATTCGCCCCACTATCCACGCCCAAGTGCACTCAAATTTACGATGCAATTTTCAAACACTGCTGATCATCTGAAAAGCGCAGCGCATCAGCTCCACTTCCCTCATTTCACTTTCGATCAAAGTCGCCGTAAACCGTCCAACTTCATCAGCGATCTCAATCAGCAGTCGGGCATTTCTGGGCCATGTGGGAAACGGCTATGACAGCCTTTGAAGTGAATTCACTCCAATTATACCGAAGCAGATGAATTGATTTACTCCAGAACGTGCTGACCACCATCACTTTCACATTCGATTCGCGTTGAAATCCCGAAATAAAATTCCAAGACCCCTCCCTTTGGAGATAACGCGATATTTTAAAATAACTCTGCTGTGGTTATCTTGGGGTATTTTCAAAGCATGCGGACGACCTTTTGCGTCACATTAGCTTTCGCGTATTTTCTTTTTTGACAGTCTGGGGTGGCTGGATAATAACAAAACGAAAAACGAAACCATGCTGCTAACATTTGGCCAATAACACAACACAACTGGACAGAATTGATGTAGAAATTTGTTGCTGTTGTTCTTGTGGGTGTTTTTGCCGCTTTTGTTGGCTTTTTTCGAAAAAACATTTTGGTTTTAGGGGCGAAAAAAGTGTTGCTCGTGTAGTGTATTTTTGGACGCACATTAGAAATGGAATAAATAAATATTGTGGTAGCGTCTATGTTGTGGTTGATGAAAACCACCAGCGGGCGGCGCGGTGCGTAATGATTTCAAATCGACAGGCGAAGAAAAATTCCGATCTCCTCAAAAACATGTGTCGGGGATTTACGAATGGTAAGGAAGAATCCTCAGACAGGATTAACTTGTCAATTTTGTTCGGTTCAGTAGTTTATGGCGTTTTTCAATTGACGGCGCTTGTGAATATTTCTCGAAAAACTGTCGATTAATAGAGATCTTTTGTGCAGCCATTTTAATGCAGGGTGTTTCGATGAGCTCCTGCTTTGCACCAAATGAATGGAATTTATTGGACTCTGATCGCGACTAAAGTGATTTGAAATACATATTTCCTCAGAGAACGAGGATAATTTGACTTCGTGAATACATTTAAGCTTTTAACTTTGCAGGTCTACACTCTACAGCGTATAAGTATGTTCTTCAATATTTAAAGAGAATCGGCCCTAGGGAAATTGTTTTATTGTGCACATTTATTATCACTCTACTGCAAATCGCAAATAAATTCCGCTACTGATTGCTGTCGGAGGATATCGTAAACAAATTCCGCAACCAATTTCTGTCGGAGGATATCGGAACCAAGCTGTCAAAAAACTAACAAAAAAATGCACTTCGCACTTCAACGTAATTCGCCGATATGCGTTACAAAATGTCGGAACAATTCTCCGAACAGTTGTTCCGAAGAATATCTCGCAGCGAAAATCCCCCGAATCGCATAAGATCGGAGAATTTTCCGTTCCGACGGATACCTCACTAGGGCCGAATGTGTTAAAGAGTTTTGGGGTAGAGGTTTAAATTTTAACTTAAATAGTTTTTTATATTTTGTTGCTGCTACGAACACAGTGATAGGAACTGAGTGAGAGTGGTTTACCACTGCACCACCTAAATATATTGCGGACGTTTTGACAAAAAATAGTTGGAGCAAGAGGTTCGTAAGGGACCCTGGGCATAGCTTCTCCCAACCATTCGTTTTGTTTTAGTTTTTCATTTTGGACCGAATGGAAGGCATTACAGTTTTATGCCGTGTCCAAACGGCTTATTGAGAGGCTCTTTCAAGATAGTTCTATTCTCGGATGTTTGTCAGAAATTTATCACGAATTTTATCTTTGCGGTCTTGAATCGACGCTGGGCTGTAGGCGTCGTTGATGATCGGCCGGCTTGAGTTCTTGTGTTAACTGAACTTTATAAGCCTTAAGACCCAAGTCTTTATGCAAAATACGGTGTAATGACGTTTGTGGAATGTCCAATTCCAAAGAACGACGAGGAATGGACAAACCTGGGTTTTTTTCAACACTTTGGGCTACAGCAGCAATATTCTCAGTTGTTCTTGTTCACATCACTAACTTGTCCCAACAGCTCGAATTTTTCCACCAATTTCTGTATTGCGGTCCGACAGGGTGCTTCACGACGACCAAAAAATGCTTTAGTTTTGCGAACTGTTTTTGTAGTGAATTTTAATAATTTCAATGCGTTGTTGAAGCGTGTATCGTTTTTAGTAATGGCGTAGTTTCTACTTGTCAAATGTCAAGGAATAAAAGCTTCAAAAGTGACAGCTACCGAAATAGCGGGTCATTCACAATAACACCTCTTATTGGAAAGCCCTTTATGTGTTTTTCTGGGGATCGAACCGTCAGACAACTCCCATGAGAAAGCTTCGGCAGAAAATTGTAGTCACTTCCATTCGTCCCAAAAAGTAAAAACTCGACAAACGAATGCTTGTAAGAAAGCTAAAGAACTAGAGTGATATACGAACCTTTTGCGATAGCTAAATAAATAGTCCTGTTGAATAGATTTTCGTTCTTCTTCTTGGTGACTTTTTTTCTGATGGAAAAGGTCCAATTGCACTTGCATCTTTGTGCCCTTTCTAGTTTCTGCACTGTTTGCTTATATTCTTCTTCTTAGCCTATTGTCAGGCTATAGTTACAAGGCACCCAGTGCCCCATAAGTCCTGATTTAAATAGATTCTCCCGAACTTATGTATGCTAAACAGTCTTTTAATGTGAATGTTAGCACACCCATCGGTTTGTGGTCAGCTAGTTTGCGGCAGACTCTAGGCAGTTTTTTTTTTATGCTGGCGACTGCTTTAAACAGGGTGAAGCCCGGGAATTCGGTCAACAAAGCTGATCGCCTGAACTCTTTGCACCACCACAAGTCGCAGAACTCCGCCATGCACGATTCTCTAAATCTTAGACCACTGATCTGCTAGGTAGTTCTTCAGGAGGTAGTTCTTCAAGAGACGTTTTTCCATTTGTTGCCAAAATCAGATGTTAACTTTGACCTTCCTTTCCTAGTATCATTGCTAGATGACCTTGAATGTTGTCGAAAGTTGTTAGATGTGTAGATGTTGAAAATAGATTCCAAGCCTAGAAATTTCAAACTCCAGAATAAATTGATCCGAATCTCTGTTCCTGCTTTCAAATGTACGCCAAGATATAAGTTTTTCCAGCCAGTGGCGCCCCTCTCCCAAATTTAGCTCAAAAGGCCGTGGAACATTTTTTCACAAAAAAGTCTCATTCTGCATACGCTACTGCTTCAAACTGCCATTGAGACTATTTTCTATTTTGAGATGCACACATCAACTTTTCTATTTGCATCTGTGACTCAGAGTCCAATTTGGCAAATTAACTCCATCAAATAACTCACACTTGATGATCCCTCAAATGGCAACAAACAATCTAAATTCATGCAAAGAATTTGTGAAAATTATCCAGGATCATGCACAGCATACAGATCCTCATTCTATAGCATGTAGCATGACACGTGCACATGTACACACGCGTATACGAGCGACAAATAAATTGCCAGCATGCTGCCAGTTGTTGTCAAATGTAATTCACATTTAGGGGAGTCATCTGGTACGACTGTGCTGCCAGGCAGGCAGTGTTTCTTTTTTTTTTTACTAGACTCCTCTCCACTCCATCGTTGTTGTTTGATGTAATTTTCCAAGTCAATTATTTTTGGCTCCCAATGCCGGTGGGGATGACAAATTTTTCATCAAAGTCTCTTTAAAACGCTAATGACATGGCTGCGTTGAAGGATGTACGATGCAACCGTGCCTAGTGCATAATCGAATTAAAGGTGGCTACCACATCCAATTCAATTTAATGCACTCCACCCGCGAAATGAAATCTTTTTAATGTCCATGCCGAAATGTGTACAATTGTACATACGCTGACTGTGCGTAGCTAATTTGGGATATATCTAAGGCGAGTTTTCGCAATTCGCTGCGGGATATGTGCCGCTTAAGTGCTCCTTCGCTTTGATCTGCATGGGAGGCGAGTGCCCATGTCGGCTGGCTGACCCAAGGATGAGGGAGACACCTTTACCCTGCGATTAGATATTTTTAGTACCAGCCAATCGACTTTGATTTCGAAAGAAGTCATAATTTATTGAATTGCGGAAGCAACATGTTGCGAATTTTTCCCATATGGACAGAGCGTTGGTTTTCTGATTTTTTCTTTTTGGTTGCCACATAAAACGTCTGTTGTTCTGGTAGAATGGATTTTATTGTTTGAGGAGAAAAAAAACCGTTTTCCTTTCCCACTCATGGGTCTTGGCATAGAGAGAGAAGAGAGGCTCACAGCACTAATTAAATTCCTCGGTTTATTTATTTATTACTTTTTTTTTCTTCTGTTCTTACGACGACATCAAATCGACATTGTTCAATGGAGCGCACAAGAAATGTAATTAAGATGATCGATGTGGAGGAAAAAGTGGGTCTCTGTCGGGGATGGTGAATCCACTACTGTTTTGATGTGCAAGGGAGTCACTGTTCGACATGAACATGTCTGTCTGGTTGAGGCGAAAACAAAGTACCTAGTTCTGCGATGTGGAGAAAACTTTTTAATGGAAGCGTGTTCTCGATAGACTCACTGCATGTTGGCTGTTCGAAGTTACGAAAGAATGTTCAGTTGACAGTTGCACTTGTACAAGTTTCAGCCAAGCAAGGGCTGTCGGATGGATTAACAATGGTATGACTTCTACTTTGTGACGAGAAGGTTTATATCACGTTTCCTGTAGAATACCAGAGAAGCTTTCTAAAAAAGTGTTTACGTTCTTAGTTATAAATGACATGAATCTAGCTGACTTCATCGGACAGTCGAATTAAGATCAAGTATGGAACTAATCACACGGAACGGAACGCCGAACGCATACGTGTATCGACCTTGTTAAGGTGTGAATGACTTTCGAGACAAGCAACAACAACGAGGGTTTTAGAGTATGCTTGGTCAATTATTTTTTCTTATTTTTGTTTATTTTAACTAAACATTTTATTAGGCGGCTATTCCTTAAAATCCCGGAAATATAATTATCATAAGCTAAATTCGGTATTGTTAAGGTGAACATAAGTGCCGCCAAAACGTTTTGATAACCCATCCCAAATGTCTGGCGGCAAAATGTTGCTCCCCACCATTTTGTTTTAAATACGTTTTGCACTCAATTCATTCTGTTGGACATCGACTCATCAGTCAGATTGATGGCTCTGCATTTTAGAGAAGGCTAGAATCGCTGATCAACCAAATTTATATATGCGTTCAAGGATAATAACTGTGAGAATCAATTGGGATAGTAATTTAAGCCAAAGGACCATTGCATCACTTGGAGCTTGATTTTGGCAGTATATATTTAGAAAGGGGGAACTTTTTGATGTGGTTGAATTAAGATAAATGCGGGTGAGACAACAACCGTAGGGAAAAAAGTAAAAGAAGACGTGAAGGACCTCTAACTCAACCCCTTAATCTCAGCCTTTCAGTCGTATTCAATAAATTGATGGGCCAGTGCCTCAGCTCAATCGCTCAGTTGGTATACAAGTGATAGACGTTTGGACAGTCGATGGAGAATCGAACTGCAGGTTTACTCCCTGACAAAAGGGGAAATAAATAAATGTCTCTCCAAGAGCCTGTCAGAATTGAACTGCTCCAAAAGCCAGTTGAAGGATTCTGACTATTTATAAGTTGAGTCATTTAGAAAAGCTATAACATTTCAATCGAACAACACATCAAACGAAAGCTCGACAAATCTACCCAACAGATATTGTTAGGGCTGCTTCCCACTCAAACCGAGAAGTGTTCTTACTTTTGGCTTTATACGATTCAACGGAAATGTTTGTGTGTAAAAAATGCTCACTTACTTAGGGTGCGCTTGAATCGCAATCAATTCATGCATCCTGTTGGTTGATGTCCAATTTCGCATGTGTGGTCCACCTATAGGGAGGTTTTCCTTTTTTGCGGTGGCCCCTCCGTTTGCAATCAGAAGACTCTTCGAATTGTTTAACCTGGGGTCGAATGGCCACTTCCGCGAACGAGCTGCATCCGCTCTAAATAATTCGAACAGTATATAAAATCTGCCCGCTGCTGTTGATTCAATCACTTGGATTCAACTGCCAAGCCTCCCGCTTTAGATAGGCTCATGTTAGACTTGCTGGCTGTTTTTTTTAAAATCATTTTTTCATTTTGTCAGTTGTCAATTTTCATTGATCGCCTAAATTGTTCGCCCAAAACTGCGAAGCCCCTAGAACTGTATGTGCACCTTAAATGCGAGGTCAGAAAATAGTACAACCAAAAGACCTTAAATGTTGCGCCATTCAAAGTCACGAACCGAACTATTTCAGTCCCTTCCCCTCGTCAAAACCAAAGAAAGGTGCCACGAGGTATATGTGCCCAATTGATTCATATTTTTATTTTTTACGAGTTTGTGAAGCCATGCCTTTCAAAATGTTCCCGAACCGTGTGTTCTTTAAATACCCACTATACACAGAATATACACAACAAAATTGTACCACAAATGTGTAATCAACCATATCGAGTGCCTATTAATCATTTCGTACTCTATATCTGGCGCGTTGTCTTCGGCTGCATTTTTCTTCTCGCTTTTCACGCGTTCAACAACGAAAGCTCACCCAAATGTCAACAAACCAAGCACTTCTGTTCGAATTGTCTACACAAACCGCACACACCAACAAAAAGTGTTTACATTTTGCTGTGTGCAACATTTTTCTTTTCAGTTTTATGTTGCATACAAGATCTTTCACTCAAGACTGCCATTGTTTATGTTTTGGACGCGTTTTTGCGTGGGTTTGTTGAATTTTTCGTTTATAAAGAGAAATATTCATTTCTCCTTCGATGCAGTACTCATTTATCATTTTGTGTAAATTTCTCGTTTCAGTTGAACGCGCCATGTCACCCGCCCAGTCCGAGGACAGTGGGCTAGCGCCAGAACGTGGATCGACTTATGCAACAATTTCCCTGCCGCGAGACAATGTTGCTCAGAATATGGGAATCACATTTGCAGGTAAGTTTTTTTTTTTTTTTTTTTTAAATTTAACTATCAAGGGATGGGGTCTGCATTTGAGAATTGATTATCCAATTATTCTAAGCCCAGCACTCTGACAAATTGGGGTGTTGACTGACATTGAGCCAAACGGATGACAATTGGATTTACAGTCGGAGAGAGATTTTTATATATTTTTTTTTTTTTTTTTTCAAATTATGTGGTAATTAATAATGCACGCGTTTTCCACGCTTCCATCAAAGGGTCGCTGTCGCGCGCCGTCGATTCGGGGTAATATTTTAGTTCCTAAATGAGCAACGTATGACAGGCACATGCCGTCCGACCAACCGACTGACAGGAAGATGCGGGCGTCTATTGAAAATACAGAAACTAATGTCTCTCATTTGGTTCTTCGAAAATGATTTAGTGCAGCTGAGAATGCGTATTATGCGTGTATTTCCAGAGCGGAAATGTTATTTTCGGGGGAAACGATACTGTGGGGACTTGGAATTTAGAAAATGCTGCTCATTTAGTTGGTATATATGGTGGAAAACGGCCTTGACTACTTTTCCAGAACTGCGTCGCAATCAGATCAATGCAGTCGGTAGGTATATCTTTTTTTTTTGATGGCGTTCTGTCGGTAGGAAAAGAAGAAAATCCCTAAACAAACTTTGACAGTCTTTGCCCACCAACTACAAGCTTATAGCTCTCTCTCCCAGGCTATGAAAACGTTGGTCAACAATCAGCTTATAAAGTGTTACGAACAATTGAAACTGGTATGGTCTGCAGGTTATTTGATGACTAGTTTCACTGAAAACTTAAACTGAATCTTTCCACTAATCTGGTGAAATGAAGTTTGTCCTTTTTTTAATAGCACGAGTACAAAAATGCGTTTAAGAGCGTAGAGCACTTAATTTGAATGTTTTTTTTTTTTTTGTTATGCTCGTGACCGGACAGTTTGAACTTTAATATACTTTTTACATTATTAGTATTGCAACTATTTCTAAGTTTCAAGCAAATTTATCTTCAGAAGTAGGTATTTACTTTTTTACCAATAATACTTATATACTTCTACCCTTAAACAGGCTATTGGGCTAAATCTATTGAAATCTATTGAAATATGGCTTTTTTATAAATATTGTAATACTATTACCATGTAAAACTGCACATCCCCATAATAAGTGGTTGAGAACTTATATCCCTTGAGTTTTTTTATTTTTATTCATCAAAAAATGTGCTCATTTGCATAAAATTAAAGACTATAAAAACACAAAACGAAATAATCATGGTTATTCGTTTCATATCAGTATTTCAGCTTTATTTAATAAGCAATTAAATAACATAGTAAAAGTTAACATAACGCAAGAAACAAAATGGCCTTAGTTATAGCCATTCGTAAAACGCAACCATAAAAAATATCTTTTGCTTATTTTTGACCACTCAATCTTGGTCTTAAAATGTTGCTTATGGAGCTATAAAATTAGTTCATCAACAAAAATAAACAAATAATCTTTAAATTTTCTAGAAAAATAATTTATTTATTTATCCGTACGAACAGTTTTCTTTGACCGCGCCTGAACGTACAAAAACTCATTTAACACTGTTGCATTTTACGTATGGCTATAACTGAGTTGGTAAGTTAAATCATATAAATGCATTTCCAAATTTTTGTAGGTTCTGTTTCTGAAATAGGGTAGTTCGCGACAGCGTCAGTGTCGCATACGAAGAAGAAAAATCCAAGTGACAGCTTAAAAATTGGGGGAAAACAGAACAGATATTATACACGCAGAAAAATCGCTTATTTAAAATCAACCAACTTTCATATAAAAACTACCAAGTGATACTGTTAATATAGCTTCTACAGAGTTGGTGGATTAAAATTAACCGAGTCAACTTATTTAACTAAACTCGGTTAAAAATAACCTTTTATAATTTAAATCCAATTTTTCTCGGTTGTAAATAACAAACTAACTCTGTTGAATCTAACCAACTGGTTGATATTTATCTAGAAACTTGGTTCTGTTATTTTTAACAGAGTGCATTTTACCTATTTATATCGTTGGTATTTAACAACGAATACTCGGTGTTTTTCAACAGAGACTTGGTTACTTTTAGCCCTTTTTTTTAACTGAACAAAAATCGCACTCTGTTCGAGCCAATTTTTGAGCGTGTATGGTTAGTATCATTCTGTTAAAAAAATACTGAAAAGTAAAAAAAAAAATAAGGTAAGAGAAGAATTGAATTGAGAAATTATGTTCATCAAACGTATTTTGTAACAACTGAGAAGTTAAACTAATTGGAGTTGTGCGCTTTTAGACAATATTTGAACATAGCCCTTCTCTGGCCATTATAAACCAGCTTAACTTTTGAACAAAAAAGACAGCATCATCTATGAAAGGATGGGCTTCGCGCAACACTCTATTGTTTTTTATACCGAGTCTTTTTTCGGTTTATCCGTCGTATATATGTTTCTATAACACCGGAACAATCGTAAATTTTTTTTGCGAAATCGTAGAAATTGGGGTGAAAAGAGCAAATATCGGAACGTCGTATTAACCTTCAGAAATCGTAACATTTACAAGAAATAGGATTGGGTTCAGCATTTAGCTTTTTCTTAGAAAATGCGTTATGGGGTGGATAAGTCAAGTAAATTCTCTAATAGATTCGAAACGACTTTTCTGGCCAGGATATGTTGGTTGAACGGATTCAAGGCAGCATATAAATACTGTTGTTGCGTCAGGCTCTCTTTTGCCTATGACTTTATATCTCATTTTCAAAAATGGTCTCACAACTGCAAACTTCTATTACACCCATTGTGAGGGAGATATTTTTTAAATATTAACATATCAACGAGGTAAATTCTAAGTGGCGGATTCTTTAACGTAAATCAACCTAATGTGCACAGGTTTTCTTCTGACTATGTCTCGTGTTACGTAGAAGCCATACCCTCTTTCTGGTGAATTGGCTATAGGTGGGGTTACACTGTTTCCGCCACACTTCGTCTCCTCGAAAGAAAATTGTCACCACCAATTTGACCACCTTTCTAATAAACATTGTCTGGGGCTGCGGAGGTAGACCTTCTGTCTCTACCGAAGCCAAACTGTCATCCGGTAGTGTATATAAACCGTGTTCATTGATTAACAATTCCACGATCTTTCTGGGCCTCCCAACGAAGCATTAATTGCAGTTTGTCATAGAAAGTTTGTATGCAGTATGCAGCAACAAAGCAACCATACATAAGTAGGCCCGTGCCCAATCTAAAAATTTTAGGACACCTTTCCTTCCCGTCAAAGCGAAGTAGGTTTGACCCAAAAAGTGAAGATTCAAGAAAAGGGAAGTAGATTTCAAAATTAAATCATATATTTAATTCCATATTAGTCTTACGTATAAAACATGTAAAAAAAAAAAACTGCATATCTTGATTGTTCAGAGCTTTTTGGAAAAAAAATATCATAAATGGTGCAGAAAGATATCTTTATTAAATTATAATTCTGCCTTCCAATCTTTATTCACATTCTTGATTGCGTCAAAATATCTTTTCGTCGCGTTTGTAATAATTCTTTCACGTATTTGGCTAAACTTTTCAGAACAGAGAGACAGGAACCAAAACCAAACCAAACGTATCACCTCTTTGACAGAAAACTACAAGGAAGACACTTAAAAACGTCAGAAAGTATTGTAATAAATTTTGTGCTTAAAGTGAAGTTTGCTGCAATTTATTCATTTATTCATTCATGGAAGAGTGAGAAACATTTTTTTCAATAATTTGGAAGTAGATTTAGGGTTTTTTTTTTTCGTTAAAATTAAGCGGATCAAATAAGGGATTTCTAAAGTGAAGTACCTAGATATAAAGAAATGAACAGATTTTTTTTTTTGTCCAAAAATTAAGTAAATCTCCATCAATTGAAGTATAGTTCGTTGTTCCCGCCACTCATGTAGTATCACAAACGACCTAAGTGTGTCTTTCAAGACAGTCACCTTACCTAAACTAGCCTTACCTTTTTCGATTCTAGCCCCGTTCCCTGGCTTTGTCTGTGTTATTAGCCCCCATGTTCTGCACCGATTTTCCTTTGTCTAGGGGAGAATAGTTTGTAAATTCCCGTTTCAACTACTGTCTGAATATTAAAAGAACATTTTTGCGGCTGATTAGGACTAGTGCATGCACACCCAACGGCAGGTAAGTTCTTCACCCGAAAGTCGTTCGTAGTTGTCCCGCTGAACGCGATTTCCGCTCAATCGAATTTAAAATTGTAAAGTTATTCGGAGAAATTAAAGGAGAGTTTCTCTTTCTTATTACACCGGTTGTTGTTTTTTTCATTCCTTTGGCTGTGTTCACAATTTATTCAATTATTAGCCGTGTGGTGAGTTGACACAAAACACTCTTCTTTGGCGCTTAATCTACCACATTGTTGTCATGTTAGCCAATGTGTAATCACCCTAAGTGGTCGTTTGCCGCTGAAAACTTTACATGTTAAAATATCTTTCTTCTTTTTCTAATGAATGGTTTCCCTTCCTTTTGTAATTTAAACCACCACGCGTCTTTCATCTTTGTTTCACCTTAAAATTCCGTTTCGCAAAAGACAATTCTGCACTTTTTAGCACACTTAAAAGTTCCCCCTCGATATGTGCTTTACACTTTTCATGTTCGCACGGTGAACATTAGGACATTTCGATCGTCCGTGATCTGTCATCGTTTCTGACACATGCAAGAACATATTTTCATCGCACATGGATAGAGGGCGTACTTTGTACTCATTCATCGTGGGTGCAGAGAGGCGTCTTTGGATTATAGATACCCACGCGTTCACTTAGTGAATTAATTTATTGCGTCCAACGTTTCTCTCCTTATTTATAGTTTCTGCCAAACTAATTAGTAGCAGTAAACTATGTACTTCTGCAAAAAAACAGTCGTCGTGTAATTTTGGATTATCATCTCACGGCACATCTGCTGTGATCAAGTTCGGTAGCTGAACTAGCAACAATGTTGTGACGTGTATTTTATTCGCTCTTGTCTAATGAAATTCTATGTGAATTTGTCGAACGGATTTCGTTGCTCAGATTTCTAGGAAGTGGATATGATTAATTCACCAGAGGAGATTTATTGATCGAGATATATGGTCGCCTGGATTTCAGACCCATTTGCTGGAGCAGGGGAGAATTTATTAAGAAACGCATGCATCACGCAACGCCTTTTTTAAGAGTGTATAATAAATTTTTGGCGCGACTGGTCACCATGCACGTTTTATCTGACAGTTGTATATATACATTCTGAATGGATATTCAGGGGATTAACTAATATTTAACGGACTAAGATTGTCAACAGATGAAAATTGGATTTCTTATTTTGTTTGATAAAAATGAAAAATTGAAGATTACTTTTGACAGTTTCATAATACCAAAATATAGAGGGGGAAAATCTAGGGCAGGCTTCGGAGGGGCATTCTTTTCTAATAGAGTCTCGGAGGCGAACAAAAATAAATTTGCCCTGTTTGATGTGGGAGACTATGACGTTTAGTAATTTGCCATCGACTATTTTAAGCACGTTGTTGATGTGTCAATAACAAGAAGTGAGGAGTAAGGAGGAGACAGTGAATCGCACGGAACTTAGAGTTTGCTAAATACTTTTTCGCACCGAGTACACTTTTTAATTTGACACGTAGAAGTAATAAATATTGCCGCGGATAGCTCTCTCGATCCAAATTTGCTGTCAAAAGAATTTCGTATTATTCAGACAAAATAACAATAAAACCGCTATTCAAATATACACAAAGTAAAGTATATTAAAATTAATTCCGTCTAGACATGTCACACATGGCTAAATTATGTTTTGCGCCAAAAGCCGAAGCGACACATCCCCCGCTAGTACGTTCACGAAATATTTGACTTATACATAAATATTTGTTTTTAATTTATTCACACAGCCTTTCTCCGAAAACTCATTTCGTTTTCTTCTGGTTATTTATTGGCAGATAGCCATTGAAAATTGGAAAATTGTTGGCAGTTCATTTTGATTTTTGTCAAAGAAAATATCAAATTTCCCTCGGGGTTAGTTGGGGTAAGTAACCTGAATGGAAGACATTCTGGCTTCGCAATGGGCACGAATCCATGGGTATCATAACCAAGACATTTAATTCAGTTTCTAATAGCTTGATATGTAGGAGAGGGCAGAGGATATGTGTATTTGTTTGTTTTCATAAATAAAAACAATTTTCTCTGTGGTGTGGTTTGTTTAAATTAATATGACAGCCGATGGGAGATATAGCCGCTTGATTTCCAACTCATTTAACTCGGAGAACTGATGGTTGTATGCTGGGAGAACTGCCTGTTATTGGGTCAGTATAACAGCGAAGTTTATGCAATAGTTATGTGATGCAATGTGCGGGTTTTTTATAAGAAAATTAGGGAAAATGTACTAGTCTTTGATTTTGCATAAGAATTGTAAAATTGTTGTCAGCCAAATTTAAGCGTAAATAACGTAATTTTGGTACATTTTCGTAGAACTTATTTCCAAACCTTACGCTGTTTAGCCCTCAAACCAAATAAACATATAACTTTACAACCAAACTCCTCTTGTTACCATTTAACAAATTAAACCGAACAAGTGCGCTATAAGCAGCCATACTCATCGCTGCAACCCCAGTCCCCAAACCATTTCCCTTTCTCCCACTCAAACAAATAAACAAAACATTGCATTTGAAATAAAATCTCCCATTCCATTCACATGATGTTGTCTTCTTATTTTCAGAGCGAAACGACCTCTCGTATCCACCTGTTATTGGAACCCTCAGCCCACTGGGTCATGCGGCCGACTTTCTAGCGCCTGGCGATCGCATCCATCAAGTGGATGGCATCTCGACGATCGGTCTTACAAATCAACACATCATGAGTATGCTGTGCCATGGCGATGGACCGTCTGTAGTTGAGATTGAATATTCCCTGCCCGAGTACAGTAAGTGTAAACATAAACAGCCGCCACCAAGGGTGAGCCATAGAGCGCCCACGATGATGGGCCTTCTCCCCCAATTCCATTTCATGCGTTGATGCGATGATTTATTTGTTTATGCAACATGGATGCAACATGATTGTTGTTTTGATTGCGTTCGAAATACAATCCACTTGTGGATGGTTATTTTTGTGATGTAATTAAATTTTGAGAAGCTTACGTTGTTCATCTCATGGATGCCAGCTTCCGGTTGCCATAATTTGTTTTTCTCGGTCAACGACATGAGTGAATTTTCCGTATTTCCCTTTCTGCCTATATATACAAAACTTTTTTCCCCCTCTCTGTGTATGTAGTGTCCCAAAACAGCTTGTGCGTCACCTCAAAGCTGGCACAAATCACAGTGGAACGTGAGAGCGGATGCCTCGGGTTGACGCTACGCGGTGGAGGTGATTATCCGCTGATTGTTACACACGTTCGGCCGCATGGACCCGTTTTCAAGACGGGACGCATCAAGCCGGGTGATCGTTTGCTACGTGTCGACAATGTAAGTGCGTGCGAGATGAGATGATGCACCTGCATTTGTGCCTTTGATCTGTGTTAACAAGGAAATGCTTTTCATTTTTCAGGTCTCACTGATCGGAAAGACGCTGGTGGAGGCACAGGCGATCATCAAATGCGGCGGACATGTGACGGGCTTTACAAATCTTACGATCGAGTATGATGTGTCGGTGATGCAGAGTGTTGAGTTCTCAATGGGACCGTTGCTGATTGAAATCGAACGACCGATGAACGACAAACTGGGACTGGTGCTGTGCAACTACTCGTCGGCGATGCTCAACGATCATTCCAAGATCGATGAGGTCAGTCAGGCGGCTGTTTACATAGCTAGCATACTGCCCGCCAGCATAGCTGATAGGTGAGTTGTTTTTTTTTTTTTGTTTGCTCTCTTGCAGTTTCCTCTTGGCAACTAAGCAAAGCTTCAAGAAATTCGTGAAATTGAATCTTTTCATCTTTGTCCTTATTTTGAGTCTTTTGCGTGGCAACTTTCAAAGTGTGATTTAGTGGTAGTACTTATTTTGGAAGTTTCATTTAACCTGCATTTGTTCATTGTACACGGAGAAGATACATTTTCAAAATATCGTATATAGCTAGCAATGCTTGAAATTCAGATTTTTGATTCCTGCTGAGATGGCCCCAAAGCGAATTTAAGTTCCCTTAGTGGGAGGGAAAAGTCAACATCAGCTTGAAGAAAAGAAACCTCAGTAAAAATCGACAACAAAGTTTCTATATTTTATTAAAGCGACAATCTGTTGTACATTTTGCTTTTCAGCGTTTTAGATGGTCTTCATTGCCAGAGTTTTTTTGACACTCATTTTGTTTTGACTCTAAATGCGTCACATTATATCCAAGGTTGTTACTACGCTTGATTTTTGGTCACTTCAGAGTGAACGTAGCTTTAAAGGGTTCCTATCCATAGACGTATTATTATATGAAATGCTAGTAGTCAACTTCGCGTTGGTTCGAACATTATCGCTAGCGCTCTAGCGGAATAAAAAGGAAACAAATTATAATAAGCAGAAAAAAGTAGGTTTTATGGGCTTCATTATTAGCATGAGGAATTTAAAATTAACTTTTTCAAATACATTAAAGACTAATAAAGCTTAGAGTACATTTCGTCTTATAAGTTGAACAAGGGTGTAAGTTTATTCAATGGCTCCCCTGACCTATATTTGTATAATTCGGAGGGAATTCCATCCGATCCTGAAGCCTTTCCATCGTTCAGATGATTTGGCGCCTCCAGTACATCTTCCAGAGCTATGAATCTATCTAAAATATCATTTGAAAATTTGTAAAATTGCACAGAAAACTCTGTTGATTAAAAAAAAGTGCAAAAGTGCTATTGCATAATATTTTCAACAAAGAAAAACAAATGTAAAACATCAGAAAAAACTCATTCGCCATCAATATACGAATATTGAGCAGTTTATGGGGCAGTAAACGCATTACAATTCGATTTTTCATTAAAATTTGATGGGTTCCATCTCCATCGATGCGTCATCTATTGTAAAACATTCAGCAACAATTTGAATTTGAACCGTTTAACTTAGCAAATCTGCTAACACCCAATAGGTGTCTCTATCGAGAAATCCAAGATGGTTGATATTTTGTTACATTTTTAAGTCGCTTGAGCGTAATTTTTTGGGTAGAGCTTTTATGGAACTGACATTGCACTAGCAGTCCATAATATAATAAAGAATATGTCAATGCTCCAATCAAGTTACGAATTGTTAGTCTAACTGATCTACCAAAATGTCCTATTTATTGAACGAGTTCAGCACCCATCTTTGTGGAATACTATTTATTCAATTATCGACATCGTATGGGAATGCTAAATGCTGCGAAAGCAATCGCGAAGTGTCACTTCTCCGTAGATACACCGTTGCGAGCGTAATACTGTAAAACAATTCAACTCCTTACCTCTGACGTAGTTTGATAGTTTGATTTCCACTGCAAGCTATATTTTTTGATTTACAATATGGAACTGTATGCCCCGATTTCGATATCAACATAAAATTTCTAGTAAAAAACGATATAAAGACGCAGTCACGTCAAAAAATGTGTCAGAACCAATTGGCTATAAGAAGCTTTGCTATATTAACGATCTTTTTTTAGCCCAATTAAAACGATTGAAGATTACAATGTAATTTTAAGATTCGTTTATTAAAAATAGCAATTCAGAAGTGAAAAAGGGGAAAAAATTTAAGTGGCGTAAAGCGATAAAATAGGTCTGTTCCCTTACTTTTGTAGTAAGAATGGAAAAGACTGTCAAAATGGCAGTGGTGGGGATAAATTCTCTCACAGAGAGAGACACTTACGAAAAAGTTAGGGAACGCTTTTGTAGTAATCTATGAAAAATGCCAGAAACATAATTAAAAAATTAAAAAAATCGCTACGAAAAGTCGTTAAAATATCTGATAAACTGGAAGATTTTGTTAATTTATGTATTAAAAAAATTAGTTCATTCATCTACCTAGCGATGAAAGCGATCTGGAATTAATCGAACTTCTTTTTGATGAATCCACGAAAGTGCAAGAGTTTGTACTGAATGAACTAAAAAACATCGGAGAAGAGGAAAAACCGACACTGCATTCCCTTCTTGCAGCGAATTTCGAAAAGAATTTTGTGGAGAACATTCAATTTTATTTTGCCGAATGTTGATATCATTTTAATATGCAAAAATCAGAACAAATGCACGCATATGCCAAATGGGATTGGGAATTTCAAATCAGCTGTTTATTGTAAGTTGACTGACAGCTTTTCCACTTCTTACACCAAGAAAATTGTTGAGTAAAAATTCGTAAGATCCTCAGTGGAGGGGCAACATCTTGCTCTCTCGATGATGCTCTTTTTTAAGAATTTTTCGATTTAGGGAACGGCATTGAGTAAAAATTCGTAAGAATTAGTATTCGTAAGATTTAAAAGTAAAGGAACAGACCTAATGTGTTGGGTAGTTTTTGTGACAGTCGACAGATGTCAAAGAATCTACGAAAGTTCCTTAAAGTAAGTTTAAGGGTAAGATAACATTTTGTAGGGTAACACATAATATCAAAGTAATATGAAATGAACCTGTAGGAATAGTTCATGTCATGGCGAACCATTGTCAGCCCTCTCTACGGAAAAACCTAATTTTTTGACAGATGCGCAAACCAAAACAATCAAATTTTCAAGAAATATATTCCTTGCTACGCAAACGTATACCTCTTGATGCTACTAGGGTTCTCCCAGCACATCATTCATTCATTGGGTAATAAGCGCTTCAGATGTTTCGTAGAGGAGTTACTTCTGCTCAGTTGTCTCATAGTTGCCTGTAAATGGAATTGAAATGCATCCAGGTTACTTAACCTTTGCAATGCATTGCGCAGCAACCAATCATAAATCCGACATCGTCGCCTGCCGCTAATGACATCGCCAGCACAACCATCCGCAATTTTCATTCCACACATCTAGCGTTAAGTTAATTTTGCACAGGACCTTAGCTTCGATGAGTAAAACTGCATAATGTCCAAAGCACTTAATCTGAGTGCGCATATATGCTTCCTTTGTATATGGCCCCTGTGACATAAATGCCGCAAACGTCATCATTCATTAGACGGCTGGCAAAAGGCGGCTTCGACTTCGACGGCGCGGCAGTACAATATCATAACATCTCATGCTCTAGCAATAATTACATCTAAAAATACTCCACACGATAACTTAAGCACATTTCTGATTTATTACAGATGCGGTGCACTCTCCGTTGGCGATCAAATTCTCTCCATAGACGACACAATAATCGAGAACACCGCATACAGTCCGGACGAGGTGATGACACTCCTAGACACCACCACGGGACGCGGCTTTACACAGATGCAGATTCTACCAGCGCACGCTCTGGCCAGAAGAGGTACGTACACATATATGCGACAGAGGCGCCTTCGCGACGTCTATGTCGTTCGTACATCCGCCCATAAAAACTTTTTCGCCCAAAAACAACTTTTTTGTCAATCCCTCCCAAATCCCAGCGGATAACAGCGGATAAATCTTTTAAACTAGCACTCAGCGTATATAATACGGATGCACTCATGCGAAATGCATGGCGGAAAATTCGCTTCAAAAATAGATGCGCATCGGAGGTAGAGCGGTAGACTGCGGTCCTTCTCGCCCTTGTGCAGCTGCTTTCGACTCGAGTGAGTGATATACACTCCGGTAAACGGATGTACCGTGCGTGCATCGTCTGGCCGTCTCCTTTTGATTTTCAATAAACATAAATTTCCGTATGACAGGTTGCGTGTCAAAACCGCAGCTTCTCGTGTGACATTTGAACGTCATAAACTATGCAGCTGTCAGAAACTGTATAACAAAGCCAAGGCAAGGCGAATTAATTTGTTTTGTCGTGTCAAAGTGAGTCTCACTTTCGCATTTCTGTCCGCCATAACAGTCAATGTGTCCAAGTCCTAATGAATTCACGTCAAATTTACGAGATCAATTTGAAAAATATTTCTATTCATCGCATTGGACCGCGGTCGCCACCACTGTAAGTGTCGCTTCTTAAATAACCGTCAATTCGCATTTTCCCAAAGGATTTACGACCGATCGACTAAATCAGATCATGTCACACCGAGTGATCTTTAAATGGCTAAAAGCTGTGGAATACTTGAGATTCTTATCCATGCCGGCCATTTCTTTTGGAAAAAGTTCAAAAACGCAAAATGACAGACAAAAAAAAAAAAAAAAATACTCGACGACACTTTATGGATGTCAATAAAAATGTGGAACATTTTATTGGGAAATCATGAGCAAAATGTTCTTCAAAACAATTTTGACCTAGATTCTATGGAAAAGGGAACGGTGAACACGAAACGCGTCGCGTGGGTGGGATATAAAAGGCGGGTGCGCATCGGGTGGGTGTCTGTATTGCATTATTGGTGGTCGCTTTTCGTGATATAGTAAAACGTGGAACGTGTTCGAGTATTTGAGAATTTTCATTCATAAAATCGAACGCAGAAATGAAAGCATTTACGAGCGATCTTAGAACGTGAAGTGTTTGTCGATGTTTAATGATCTGCCAAAAGGTGGAATAGGGCAGTATATTAACACGAAATGTATGTCTGTTTTATTTGCGATAAATCTATTACGGAAATCCTTGCTGACTTCCTGTTGGCGAGTTTCGCTGTGGCAGGGCACTCTTTTTGGGCCATATGAGTGGAGTAGTTGGAGGCGACATGTCAAGTCAATAAGTTGGGTGTTCTGTTTTAAAATTTCGCTTCAATAATTGATACAGTCAGAGGCTTAAAGTCGGTTTGCAAGTTTCAGTTGTATATGTTGGGGCAGAAAGTGCTAGAGTGGATATTGGTAAATATTATACAACGTTTGAGCAATTTTTTAACTTTCTTGTGTTTATAGTTCAACATTTTGTTGTCGTGTGCATTTGGTGACAAATTTTCTTTGTGGGTTCACCTTCAAATGTAAAAAAAAAAAAAACAATTCTAAAGTAAGCCGCAATGTCAGTTGTCTTTGTCAGCTCCTATCGAATTTATTACTTGTATAACTGCTCATAATTCTTAATTTAATACTTATTATACTTATTAATGTTTAGCTTAAGAATAACGTAAATGTTCAAACTTTTGCGCATGAGTAGACTTTGTAAAAGTAGTTTCAATCCGCCAATACAAGGTTTACGTACACTACTCTCTGCTCAGATATGGACTTAGCTTTCCGCTTCTGGAACGCGGATGAGACAAAAAAACATCTTTTATTCAACAACAAATTTTGCTATGCAAGTGTGAGAACCGGAGACAAATTCGTACAGTACATTTTAAATGTAAATGCTCCGGTTAAACACCTTAAAGTCGGAGTAAAAGTTATGGGATTAAAGGATTATGGTTAAAGTTAGACAGACATGTGTTGCTACTTGTGTGGCAGTCTACAATCTACAATTAGCTCATTTCTTCAAGGGCAGAGTCATATTTGGCGCGCAGACCGCCATGGGAATTGCAATATTGACGTTCTCACTGTCTCAATGTTCTCTCAGGTGATCTGATGGGCCGAGGACTCCAGTTCTTCTTCGATTTGTCTGACCGAAGTAACCTATTTAGCAATAATTTATTTCCGGAACATTGCTCAACGGTGTGATTTTGGAAAGCGCACACAGAACACTCTTTCGAAAAGAAGGTCTCGACGGCAAACGCAGGCAGTTCACTGTTTCAACGCATGACGCCAACTGCCAACTGACCTGATGGAAGGAAACAAACCTTAAAACCACGCCTGTCGAATGAGAGCACTCCCGCTCCGCTACAACCCCTACAGGACAGTCTACAGCCTACATTTTGTGCATTTTAAAAGTGGAAGTTATGTTGCCGGAGCCTTGTAGTAGTTTTATATTTTTTTAGGAACGTAACATTTTTTGTGAAGACTTTATTAATTTTAACAAAAGCCGCAAACTTTCAAAGTCCTCTTACAATGAACCGAGAAACATTTCACAAGCCTTTGGTCTTACGTGCATTAAGGTACCAAACTTTTTTACAAATGTATGTTCCTGGCGCTTCGAGTTATGTTTCCCCCAACAGAGGATTTCTTAAAGAGGACCAACTGTCATATGTCGATCGTTTTTCTCATGTCCTCTTTTGTTCGTTACTTGATTTCAAATGGAAACGCTTACCAGGAGTTACTCGCAATAAAAAAGGCGAAGAACAGCACAAGAAAAGGTTTTTTCTCGCGAATTGAACTGCTATAAAAATTTATAATCCAATTACCGATGCCTTCGCTTGTGTTATTTGTTTACTACCTTCTTGATACTGTCGCCATAAATCTGAATTTTTTTTAATTACTTGTTTATTCCTACCAACGCGTAAGGTTTGTTATCTTCTTATATATTTATAAATAGGCGAAAGCAAACAGTTAAGAACGACTTTCACTGCCTTAAACACAACATATTCGCTTGATTGTTTGTTGTTGGGTAGATTGTGCAGAGATTTTTCCAATATATATTAAAGCTAAAATTTATACCACTAGTCACTACAAAAGCCGTTAAATTATGAAGGTGCTGCTTGGAAACAGAAAGATTGATCTTGAAATCCGTTTTGGAAAATGTCTAGACACGTAATTCGTCATTTGCATGGCACTATAACAAGTCTTAAACAAATCCGACAAAAAAATAAACTATACCGTTGTTCCCGTAGATATATATTTGGCCAGTGCTTGTCCCCCTTTTAGGGAGCTATTCGGTAAAGTCTAATAAAAATATTTAGTGTCCAGGCTAAATTTCCAAAATTACCCATCGTGACCTACAAAATATTTTGAGTGAAGATGAAAAACGATTATTAGTAAGGCCCTAAGTGTAGAATTAAAAGATAGAGAGACAAAATACATGTTTCGCTCAATGAGTTTTAATGATGACGTTGATAAAGAGAGGGCGCGCAATGCATACGGTGAGTTATTTAAGGTTATGTCACATCTCAGGGGAGAAAATTGTTAATGCCTAACACTTTCTGTTCTCAATCGCCGTGTAGAATTGCACACTGCTATGGTAAACGTTTAGGAACAGGTATATCCTTCAAGAACACTTTAGTTTTAGTCATTAGAAGGGGGTAGAGGGGTCATTTGGAAAAACATTTTGTTTTTTCTAACACGCGGCAACTACGCAGGCCAGTAAAAACATTTTAAGAAAATCGAATTCCAGTTCTGCAAAATAGTAGCATTCAGGAAACTCAATAGTGATAGATGTGCCTTAAAGTTGGCTTCGTTGGTATGTTTCAGATGGAATAACTATTCCCACAAGTCTTCAGATAAGTGTGATCTGTATATTTCGACGAAACTTGATGCCGCATTTTGAATCTCCGTTTCTTGCATTCATATTTTTAACAAATTCCAACAAAATTCGGCTCAACAATTAGGAAAAACGTGTTTCTTTTAAAAATCGGTGTCTTTGACTAATTTAATTGGTTCATTGTATGGAATTTCTCCGAAGTGCCTACTCAGTAGCCTTTTTGTGTGGGATAGAATCACGCCTATTGCAATCGCAACTATTTGCCATCTTCGTATAAAATTCTAATTAGCTGCATTAAATTTCACTGTCTTTTATGCTTTCATATTTTCATTCCATATTTAAAAAAAATTCAAAACTTGGTAAAACATAAACTTTATGCTTCAAATTTACGAGTCCCGCATCCCCTCCCCCATTTACCCCTTGTTAACGCCAAGCTTGCAATGGAAGAGAAGGTTTCGAGCGACCCAGTCGTGCATATTATATGTCAGTCAATATTTTTGATATATATGCGTACTGACATAGATTGCTTCAACTAAGGACTTCTTTTTTAGTTCAGAGCAGAACCTGAAAGTTCGTGATTCCTTTTTCGTTCAGAGCATGATCAGAGCGCGCTCTATGTGCTCAGAATAAATTGACTGAGCAGCCCGAGGAAAAAGCGTAGTACACATGTACAAGGTACAATCACACTTCCAGTCACATTTGATAGAAAAAAAAGCAGGAAAAACAAAAAAATATCAGAACGCTCTGACCACGCTCGGTTAAGAGCGCGCTCATAATGCTCCAGCTCAGTTCAGTGCTCAGCTCCGAACTAAAAAAGAAAAACGCCTTAAGTTAACCAGTATCACAAAGCATTCAATTTTTGAAGGTACTTGGTGTTTTGACTAGTAAGGTTAAAAACGACACGGACTGGCTACACAGTCTACGCTGCCTCAATTGTTTAATTTCATTTGCTCTGACAATTATATTCGATGCAACTACACCCTCGTCCGATTAATTTTGTACAAGTCAGTACGGTAAATGTGTCAAAATTTCACTACATCTAGTGGCTGCACCATCGGTTGGTCCTCAATTATATATTTTTGAAAGATATCGATCTCATTGCCCCTCGAACAGTTCGCACCCACCTAAGTTCCCACAGTGAAAATCCACCAGCAATTGCACCACACGAGCAATTTAATTGACGCCTGGTGATGACAAATTTATTACATATCGCAGCCTCAAAAGTCGTAGCATTGAGAACATAACATAACACCCTCACCCGAGTAAAGAATTTTTCTAAAAATAGCAAACAAATAACTGTGCGTCTGTTCTCTTTTCCCTAGGTCACACCCTCGGTAGCCCGAAATACGGATTTAGTACGCTGGAGTCTAGGAAATCACGCCAGAGACAGCGTTTCGCCCGGAAGAGTTCGCTACCCCTCGAGTCGAGTAACACCGGCACAATGCAATCCAGCATGGGAATTTGTCGGGCGGAGACGTTTCAAGTGGTTCTCGATTGTACACACGGTTCGGGGATCATTCTCGGTGCACCGACTTCTTGTGGCCGGGCAGTGACCATTGCCCAAGTTGTCACAGATTCTGTTGCCGATCGCAGTGGTTGCATACAGAAGGGCGATCGTATTATAGCGGTCAACAAGATGTCTTCCCTGGAGGTGAACACAATCCGCCAGCTGTTAGGGGATGTTGGCCCCCGACCACCTGGGTATCAGGGTGCCAATTGGATCGAACTGGAGATTGAGTTTGACATGTCCGATGCGGTGGTTCCTTCGAGTGGAGTGTTCAATGTCAAACTGCCAAAGACCGGGAAGGGTGGACTGGGAGTCAGTGTGAATGGATCAAGTCATGGGGGTTTCCTTATATCGGAGGTCAAGCAGGGTAGTCTTGCACATCGTACCGGATCGGTGAGAGCTGGTGATGTTCTCCTCGCAGTGGACAATCATCCACTGCAGCATTTCAATGTGGATGCGATGTTGAAGGAGGGCGGCAAGAACGAGTACACAACGTTGACGATCAAGCGGAATCTACTGCCGGACTTTCTGTTCGACGCACAGCAGAAGGTGAATCCGATTTATAGTAATTGCGGAGCGACGAGTGATCACGAGATCTATGGCAGCTATGCCTCAAAGTATGGTGATGCTGTGAAGTATACCGATTGCATTTCCATGAAGTCCACCACACCACAGCCGGAATATTTTCGAGCAGAGGACACGTACAATTCAGGGGTGGTGCAGATTCGACAGCATCCAACTTGGGCCATGAAGAGTCCATCGACGCCACCGTCGATTGGTCGAACCTTTGGTGCTGAGAATACCGTCAGTCTGACGACAGAGCTGCCCGACGATTCGTACAATGACCTGAGTCCGTATGATTTGGACTACCCCACGGAACGGTTTGCGAGGTGAGTTTGAAGTATATCTTTTGTGCTTGCTCTTATTGTAGTATGTTTGAGAACTTCACGTGCAGCTAGACATGGACTGGACTTTTCAAGATAGCACAACGTAGTTTCTGTTTCAACTTCCTGGAATCCTGCCACAGCATACTTAGAATTAAAGCGGTTCACTGATTCTGCTCATAGAGTTTTAGCGACTTGGCATCACTTTCTCTTAATCCCTGTTGTACTTTGAAAAAGTCGATGAGCTGTCGCTGTCGATTATGTGCAGACTGAAACACCTTGTTCTGTTGAAGGTCTAGTTTAGAATACTAGCCACTTTTTTGGGGGGATCTCGCTCCTAAGAAGAGATCTCCATACGCTTCTACGATCTACCTTATCACGAAGGCGTTCTGGAAGTCCATGAACACAAAATGGAACGACGCTTCAATTATATTCGAATATGATACGAAAGGTAGTGATTTTGTCGACACCTAATAAATCTTGAGTGGAGTCTGGGCTCATTATAGTTTACAGACCGCCAACTCCACTATCTTGGGTAGGTTTCATGTCCCCAAACGATAATCCACAGACCACTGGCCAAGTGATGCCTTATCTAGAACCAAATTAAATCGTCTTCACAATTAGGTCCTTTTCAAGGTCCTCCACTATATTCGCCGATGCTCACTCGCAAAACAATCGATTTCAAAACCACAATTGTTAAGCTTTTTCTCTGCATACAGCCCCGATTGCACGGCCATACCCCCGCCAATGGAGAACAAACTGTACGGGACCACCCATCACCAGATCATCTTCACAGTTCGACTAGAGCCCAAGGGTGGCCTGCTGGGCATCACACTTGCCGGCAGTGAGGAGACCAGCAATCCCATATCGATCAGCGGGATGGTCGAGGGTGAGAATTTCCAGCCCTTCAGAACTTGTTTTACAAACGAAATCTCTTCCCACTAGGTGGCATTGCGCACAAAACCGGTCAAATCCAAGTCGGCGATCAACTGCTGGCCATCAACGATGAATCCGTTCAGGGAATGCCGCTCTCATACGCCACAAAAATGCTACAAAAACTAAGCGAAACTGTCGATCTGAAAGTTCTGCGATCGCTCGAGGTGCCCAACAGCTACGGATTGGATTTGGCATCTTCCAGCAACCCCCAGCCGCAGGTCATCTACGCCAAAGTTCAACGACGGCCACGCAGTCCGTCCAGCAGTGACGGCATGTCCAGCTCGAACAGTAAGGACAGCAAACATCGTACTTTCCATGTGACTCTGTACAAGGATAAGGTGTACGATGACTACGGGTTCTCCGTTTCGGATGGCCTCTATGAGCGCGGCGTCTTCATCAACCGGATACGATCGGGAGGACCAGCCGACATATGTGGCATGTTGAAACCCTTCGATCGGATCATGCAGGTAAATGTTAGCGATCTTAACTCTGCGCTTAACTTCACATTCTTACCATTGATTTACACTCCTTCAGGTCAATGAGATGAAGACGCAGGACTTTGACTGCTGTCTCACCGTGCCCCTGATTGCAGCCGCTGGCGACAAAATAGATCTAATCATACAACGATCGGAATAGTTAGCCTGATGTGCCTTATTGTTAAGTTTTTACCCCTATAAGTTTAGTTTAAGTTAAATTGTACAATTATCACAGCCAAACCGAATGTACTCTATGTATCCTGTAGCCATAGAAAGTTACCAAAAAAAATCCCTAGGAGAGCTTGTCTTCGAAATAGAAAACCAGAGAAAAACGCACACAATTCCAAAGAAAAATCTGAAAGATGTACGACATCCTGAGCTGCTCAGATGACAATAAACCGCCACAGATTTATATTTGTTTTTTTTTCTTTTTATGTAACAAATAGCTTTACATAGTAAAGATAGTATGCCTTAAGGAAATTTCTGTTTCGCGTTCGTATACACCTATAAATGCAACAACAATTATTTTTAACTACTAAAAGTACCATTAAGCGTTTATTACTTTTGTCTAATCGAATTATCTATACAATGGACAAACTATGTTAATCGTGTATATTTAATAAAATTATAGCTAAGTTTAGAATTGGTTTTTTGCGAACTTTTTTTGTAAGTGGTATGACAAATAAGACTTCAGAATTAGGCAGCCCATACTCTGTGTAAGAGCACTGGAAGGCTTGAAATTTACAAAAGTTGTAAATGGGTTTATATTAAGACCGATCTATAGCTTAATTCCACCAAATGTATCGTACGTATGGAGCTTTGTGTCGGGAGTGATGTTTGCGGAGTTTGTTTGTATTTAATTCTGAGTGTGGTCCGCTTCATATATTATTTTCTTCGTGTAACTGATTACTTTCCACCTTATAATAAACATTAATATTTCTGCGTTATGTAAGGCAGTATACATCAGTAAATACCAACCACAAGCCAGTTCATCAAGCAGTCGGTCGGTGTAGAGTTTTCTTTACGAGCCTGAAACTGCATCGGCATTCTGACACACTAATGTTTCCTCCGACAAGATTCAACAAAAAGTACAATATTTAGCTAGATTATTTTATTAATACGTGAACATCCAAAGTTTCCGTACACTTTTTTAGTGTTTTTTTAAGAAGTGAGTAGAATTCAACTTATATCATTCGAAGGGTACTTTTCCCTAGATGTCCAGAAACACCAACTCATGGGTATACGTCGCCATTTAGGCTGTCAAAATTAAGTTCGGAATTCCCAAAACAAAAAATGCTAACATTTAATTGACAACATTTTGGTGACAATACAATTTCCATCGCCCTAATACCCTAGAAACGTATTCAAATATGAATCAGCATAGATACATATTTTTGAAGGAATGCAATTTACCTAAGTATAATTTCAGTTCAGGGGCATAATCGGCGAGGTCTTGACCAACCGCTTTCGTTTTAATGATGTTACTATGGGAACAACAATTTTTCCTCATGCATTTTTTTTGCTTTTAATTTTTGAAGTGATTAAAATGTTAAACATGACACATGAGTAACATTTATTTTCAAAGGGTTTTTTTTTTTTCGATATCTAGATGTCGCTTTTTTGCTTGCAAAAAAAAAAGCAACGTAAATATTGAAATTTGTGGTACGTTTTTTAGTATTACATAAAGGGTTTTTCAATAAGAGCAAAAGTATTTTTAAACAAAACAAAAACGGTTTTGGATATCAATGAAATTCTTTATTCCTGTGAAAGTACGTTCGATGCCATTATGTATGGAACTCGATTTCTTTTGCATGGCCACCACGGGCACGCTTGCAGAAGTCCAGACGCTGAACCCAATTTTCGACGGTTTTCAAGCATAAATCGGCCGATACTGCTGCAATTTCACGTTCGATATTCGTACGAAGTTCATCAATCGTCGCTGGCTTGTTGGCATAGACCATAGACTTGACGTAGCCCCACAGGAAATAGTCTAACGGCGTCAAATCGAACGACCGAGGCGGCCAAGCGATTGGACCATTTCGTGAGATAACACGTTCTCCAAACTTGGTTTCCAACAAATTGACTGTGACATTCGCTGTAACCGTAATTTTTTCGGGATGCAATGATGACTCATGGAGTACGTGTGGATTGCTGCCTGACCAAATACCGCATATTTTGTTTATTGACGAAGCCATTCAGCCAGAAATGAGCCTCACCGCTGAAGATGATTTTCGATGAAAATCCGAATCATTTTCAAGTTGTTGCTCTGCCCAATTCACGAACATACAACGCTTATGGTGGTCAAGCGGCTTCAGTTCTTGCGCCAATTTATTCTTGTAAGGATGTAGGCCAAGATCTTTTCGCAAAATTCGCCACAACGACGTCACAGAGATGCCCAACGCTTGAGAACGACGTGTGAGAGACACATTTGGGCTTTCTTCAACTGAAGCCTCAGCGGCAGCAATATTCTCGACACTACGGGCACTTCTTTGTCTCACTGGCACGGGAACATTTTGTACTGTGCCTGTGGATTCAAATTTTTCCACTAGGCGCTCAATTGTTGATTTGCGTAGCGCTCTTAACGTTGAGGCCACTGACTCCGAATTTCGGTAGTAAATTTTAATAATTTGGACTCGTTGTTGGCTCGTATATCTTTCCATCATGAAATGACAAACCTTACTGAAGAGAAATATCAAAAGAGTGGCAAGAAATTCGGCGTCGTTTGCTGTCCCTTTCGCTCTACTTTTGTAGCGTCCCTTTTGAAAAACCCTTTACTTTTAAAAGGTAGGTTCGAATTTCGACCGCAAGCGAGATTAGCCTTTAAATAAATCACGAGACCTATATAAGGCACATATCTGTCAATTCCATGCACAAGATAGTCTGGAACGCACCCAATAAGCAATTCAGCACGACGTTCAGCACAAACAAACAGAACTACAAATTGCGAACATTAGGAAATTTTCAAATACCGAAATGTTGTGTAAAGTAATCGAAGGAGTAGCAGGAAATTCGTTGGTAAGTCACGGAGACTTATTTGACGGCTTAAGTGCCCTATTCACATCGAGCCGAAAGCCGGGTTTTCTCGAAAACAATCGAAAACTTCATCGAAAACAGAAGTTTTCCTATACATATTTCTGTTTTCAAAACGAGTCGTTTAAAGTTGCTATCCACGAAAACACCACGAATATGACTTCAAATCGTTGGGTTGTTGAAAAAAGCACACCTTTTGCAATATTCAGCAAATTCAGCAGAATGGCTGACCGAACAAATGTCACAACTCAGAACATAAAGTCATTTTTCACAGTTAATTGACAGTCTAATATTATATTTAAATGCACTAAATTAATTTTATTTGTTAATTAATGCAATCGAAATTTGTAACCAAAATAGTTTACCCAGAATTTTAACGACTTATTACAAAAAAACGACTCACATGTTACATCTGATTGAAACGTCAAACGAAAACTAATTGGTGTTCGGTGTGAATGTATCGACTAGTTTTCGATGCGGTGTGAATAGGAGACAATATCGTTAGGAATATTAAAACAAATTTCCCTTCATTTAATGGTAACGCTTGAAAGGAGTTCTTTTAGTTGAAACACGCTTTAACGCTAGATCTCTTATTAAGTTGCAGATTGCGTTCATCCTGAATCATTATACACAATTTCTGAATAAGCTTGCGAAAGGTTAAGATGACACCTTTCAGTTGCTAAGCAGGCAACTTAAATTCTAGGCGAAGTGAAGTCTGAAATGAAGGCATACTCATGTTTCTATAGTAATTTATATAAGCAAACACTGTAACTGTACTCGTTTAATAGGAAGCCCATATGGTGACGTCCGCAACGTTTTTAAATTTTTACCATAGGAATAAATATTGTTTTTCTTCTAGTGAACAAATGATTCATAAAAAATTACGATTGTATTGGTTTTTCACAATTAAAACGTATTTTAAGGCAGCCACTGTACTTCAATTTATGAAAGTTTTGATTTTTGAGTTTTTGATTGATTATATCTTACCGGATGTGAACCGTAAGCATTTATTTATAATGGTTTCAATGACTGACTGATATGGATGTTTACATCCAAGGATTTTTAGCCCATTGGGAGTGCAATCATTTTTGGCGATTTTTTTTTTAAATAATATGAATACCAGCATTTCCAACCATTCACATTATATTTCTATTTTCGCCAATTATTTTACATTGTTTTCTACTCATCATCAATCACTTGGATTGATTTTCAATCATCTTCTATCACTTGGACGCATTCGTTCAACGATTTGCATTTTGTCAATCATGGCGACCTTATAAATTATGAAAAGACAACTGGCAACCATTTTGATCAGAGTGGGTGGTCAAACAAATAATTGATTTAAATCAGGGAAATACGATCATTTCCAACCATTTGCAAACATTTGCATTCCTTTACGGTCTTTATCAATCACTTCAAGTCTTTTTAAATCGTTCCAAATCAACTCCAATCACTTCCAAGTCATTTGGAGTCGTTTCTAACCATTTCCAATTATTGTTTTTTTTTTTTAAAGTAGTACGAGTAGAAGAAGCCTTAAAAATGGCTTGGCAATAATAAAGGGCTTTTAAGCGTAACCATATCTGAAAGATATGACCTAGAAGCTTTTTCAATGTCACAAACGTTTTTAATATATGTGGATACTACTTGTGAAGTAAAATATTTATCTTCCGTACTGTCATATCGAGGATGTCAAGCATTTGTAAGCAACTTGCCAGAGATTCAGAATCCGGCATCTTTATCGACCCTACCTTTTGTATGTAAGACCAAAAAACGTACCACAGTAATCGACATCTAGATATCGAAAACATTTGCCGCATTGAAAGTAAGTTTTACTCATGATTAATGTTCGGGTGGGAAATCACAAGTGCGTTTTTGTATTGCGAAGAATGGGAGAAGTAAGCAAAGATGAGTTTTTTGAATAAACAGCTCGACGAGGAGTGCATAGATTTGTAAATGGATGAAATCAGAGAGAGTTGAATTTTTGAATTTTTGAAGCTGTTTTTTTGTGACATTTATCCACAGACCTCCCTATGTCAAAATTTAGCTAGGACTTAAGCTGATGTTTGGAGGGAAAAATTGGAGACCCGATAAAATTTAGCTTAGCTCGAGCAGCGTATTAAGCTTAAATACTTAAAAAGTGTACGGAAACTTTATGATATGTGCAAAGAAAAGAGAAATCTCTAAAAAGAATCCAATTGATAGGAATGGTTGGAGATTGGTGATTGCAGAATGACAAAGGAAATATTTCAATAGAATAAAACTAACTCGAGGTGATTGGAAATTATTGAAAATAAAGTACACGCCTGGACAAATATTTCATAAGAATGCAATTATTTGGAAATGTTAGCAAAATTAAGCGAATGTTAGCAGACATGTTTTCAGAGCAATGCAAAAGAATAAACAGAAGCAACAATTTGCAAATGTCTCCGCGTGCTGCTGATGTAGATTCACCTTTCCCACAAGCGAATTATTTGAAAACAAAAGTACAATGACCGGAAATGGTTCGAAAAAAGCATAACAAAGAATACAAAATTAATTAAGAATGGTTGAAGACGGTTAAAATCAAAGAAGATGACTTAATGTTTCAAAATGATTGAAAATTATCGTTTAAAAGAATCCAAATGATTGGAGGTAATTAAATATGGTTGCCAAAAAGAGACATAAACATAATTGGAAATTATTGTGCACGGAATTATGGTTTGCTATCAAAAAGCGAAATCAATGCATTAAAGAATTTTCAGTAATTCAGAAAATTTAAATGCTCTAGCCTTTTAAACGAGAATTTGGCCATTTCCTCTTAAGACTGAGTCGGCTAAACAGCTTTACCAATTATTGAATCCCACAATTATTTATAGTACAATAGCTAAAGCGTTTTTGTTGTTTTCTTCAATACAGCTGTTGTTGTTATTAATTTCGCTCCCTTTGAAGGCCATGTATGGCTTTTGCGAAAGAGAAACAAACTTGCCTGAATCTTGTGGCAATTCCAAAGAATTCTATGAAATGAACGACAACTTCTGTCTGTACAGACGGCAATTTCCAATAAATCATATCATTTTCACATATTTCTTGGAAATCATTTATCCACTAAAAAACCTAAGCACTTGTATTCTCCATATATCAATAAATTATTCATCATACCTTATTCGCATTCGCTAATAAAATTGGTTCGCTTGGGGGAAATCCAACTGCGCGCTCGTGCCAACAATGTTCTAAGTAACGATCCGAATTCTTGTTAGCCATATGTGTGGAAAACCTCTCGACGATCATCTGATCGGTTTGCCAATAACCGCTGACGTAAAATCTATGAAGCAAAAGCCGGTACTATACCCAGACTCCGCCATGTCTAGGGTATGAGTTGTTCAGAAGTTGTTACATGTCACTGTACAAAGTACAATAACCTGATGACGTCGGTTAGTACTTTGGTTTATTTGGAAAGTGAGCCACACTTTGATTGCGACGAATAAAACGACTGTAGTCATGCTACTTAATATGGATTCGAAGCAAAACCGATAAGTCTCGTCATTGCTATTTATATGAGTTAACCGTATTCTGTACATTACGTACATGTGGAATTTACATGTTGATAAGTTTAAGTTGTGAATTACTGCAACGCGGCGAAGTTTGAACTGACTTTCTAAAGGGAGAGATTCATCTAAGCTGGATGTATATGCTGCGGCCACGTCTTAGGGGGCAAGTAATTTAAGTAGCATCTAAAGGATGTTAGAGGACTGTGGAGCACCGAATCCTTAAAATAAAATGCTCTTCGCAGCAGACATGGGAATAGATCCGCAAGACGGAGCTAAGTATAATCGGTTCTCACACTGCTGATTTGGTAGTTGTCTGAGTGTGAAGCTTCAGCATTTCATTTGTAGAATTCCTTCCCAACCACGAAAGAATAAAGGCTGATACCAGGTGAATAGGCGAGGTGCTACCGTAAGATAATTGGTGCCTATTTAAAGCTTGGACTTTGTTCATTCGATCTCACCACTCTCAACTGAAATATACTGGAAAATGCCGCTTCAAAGTAAGGCCAGTACACAATGAGCAACTTAAAGCCCCACCAATTAACCGACTGATAAAATTGTCGCATAAGAAACGCTACGGAGATTGCGATTCACCCTTGTTCACGTCTCAATTCCCCTGTGGATGCCAAGTTCGCTGATGGCAGCTTTGATAACCCGATCGACCAGCATCCGCTGCGACTTAGGAAAGAACCCCTACATATGTTTTGACATATGTTTTGACAAGCCTCTCTCTAAGTTGTCCCACAGGATGCTTATCAGAACAAAAACAAATCCTAACCTCTTCATGCCTGCGTCACTAGAGTGCAATCATTTTTTGTCCTCAGCAATTTCATTATTACACTTATTGTTGGTAAAAATATTCATAAATATTATTGACTCTTTTCCGCAGCGCAAATGATAACGCAGTTTTATCAGCGATCGAGACGTCGGGATGTGTTTTGTATTTTGCAATCAATTCGAACAGACATATTTTTATTCGAGTATAAGGAAGCAAAAACAACTACATTGTGATGGGTAATGAATTGTGTGCTTGTGTGCCTTGTGCAAATTAGGAGGACTGCCAATGCAGGAGCACTCTGATTGTGGTTATTGAACTTTGTTCCCGGATCGATTTGTTTACAAGAAAATTCGATGATAATACACGCAGAAAAATCGCTTATTTAAAAACAACCGACTTTCGGTTAAAAACTACCAAGTGATACTGTTAATATAGCTCCTACAGAGTTAGTTGATTAAAATAAACCGAGTCAACTTGTTTAACGAAACTCTGTTAAAAATAACCGATTTATCAATTTCCCCTCCAAATTTGCTCGGTCGTAAATAACAAACTAACTTGGTATAATTTAACCAAATTACTCTGTTGTTATTAGCCAACCCAATGGTTGAATTAAACCATGTTACTCTGTTGTTATTAGCTAATACACATGGTTGAATTTAACCAAGTTACTCTGTTGTTATAAGCGAACCCACTTGGTTGAATTTAACCACGTAACTGTGTTGTTATTATCCAACTCACTTGATTGAAATTAGCCAACCTACTTGGTTGTATTTAACCAACTAACTTGTTAGAATTTGACCTACTTAGTCTGTTGCTATTAGCCGACTCACTTGGTAGAATTCAACATATTCAATCTGTTGTTATTAGCCAACCCACTTGGCTGAATTCAACCAAGTTACTCTGTTGTTATTAGCCAATACACATGGTTGAATTCAACCATGTTACTCTGTTGTTACTAACCAACCGACTTGGTTGGATTTAACCATGTTACTCTGTTGTTACTAACCAACCGACTTGGTTGGATTTAACCATGTTACTCTGTTGTTACTAACCAACCGACTTGGTTGGATTTAACCATGTTACTCTGTTGTTACTAACCAACCGACTTGGTTGAATTTAACCATGTTACTCTGTTGTTAGTAACCAACCTACTTGGTTGGATTTAACCATGTTACTCTGTTGTTACTAACCAACCGACTTGGTTGGATTTAACCATGTTACTCTGTTGTTACTAACCAACCGACTTGGTTGGATTTAACCATGCTACTCTGTTGTTACTAACCAACCGACTTGGTTGGATTTAACCATGTTACTCTGTTGTTACTAACCAACCTACTTGGTTGGATTTAACCATGTTACTCTGTTGTTACTAACCAACCGACTTGGTTGGATTTAACCATGTTACTCTGTTGTTACTAACCAACCTACTTGGTTGGATTTAACCATGCTACTCTGTTGTTACTAACCAACCTACTTGGTTGGATTTAACCATGTTACTCTGTTGTTACCAACCAACCGACTTGGTTGGATTTAACCATGTTACTCTGTTGTTACTAACCAACCGACTTGGTTGGATTTAACCATGTTACTCTGTTGTTACTAACCAACCTACTTGGTTGGATTTAACCATGCTACTCGGTTGTTACTAACCAACCTACTTGGTTGGATTTAACCATGTTACTCTGTTGTTACCAACCAACCGACTTGGTTGGATTTAACCATGTTACTCTGTTGTTACTAACCAACCGACTTGGTTGCATTTAACAATTCCAATTGGTTAAAATTAGCCAACTTTCTTGGTAGCATTTAACCAACTAAAAGTTAAATTTACGTAACTTACTCGGTTGGAATTAGCACATCTACTTGGTTGAATTTAACCAAACTACTTACTTCTTATTAGCCAGTCCATGTGGTACCAATTTACCAGTTTACTTGGTTGAACTTGAGTGCACCTGAAAATTGAACCATCTAAAAGGGATAATTTTATCGTAAAATAAAAAAAAAATCTTTTTCATATTAAGTACATAGATTTTTTATTATAATATCGTTTGTAATGTATTTTTGAATACAAAATATATGTTTTCTGTTTATTACATGTTTTTATTAATTTTAATGCAAAACTTAATTTTACTTAAAATATATGGGTCATAAATTTCATCATTTAAAAAGAAATGTGCAAAATTGTGTATTTTTATAAATTAATTTACATAATATTATTTTAATTAGCATATTTATGAAATCTGCAGTGTTAAAGCGAAATCATTTACATTTATAATTTAATCTATTTTTTATTTATAGTGGACTTCTTAAAATAACGTACTGCTTGGAGTTAGATAAAATATTTAAAGTGTTAGGAATTGGCGATAGAAAAAATTCAAGTGGAATAACAATTTGTTGAGGTATTAATGGAACTTCTACCTCATATGCATAGTAGTGTTCATCGAAACATTTAGTTTTAAGTACTATACCAACAAAAATCAATTGACTTGAGTCATACAAATATATTTTTTCCAATACAAAAAAGTCGTACAAATAACAATCTGAACTAAGACTTTTTACTAAGACGGATCCCTTTTTATAATGTACAGAAGACATGGTCGCCCAACTGACCATAGTCAACGTTTTATTAGGGTCCAGTGATAGCTGTGATCGTATATTATCAAGTTCAAATAACATGCCATATTTTTTGGGTCCAACGTCAAGTAGATTAGAAAGTTTTCCCCTTAAAAACATTTCATTAAGTTGAAGTTGATGTTTCATTGCTAAGGTTAAAGTGATATTCATTCGGTTACATGATGATCTAGCCGACATTTTGGATTGCCTATGCTTAGCTTCGAACCTCATTGACCACAAAGATGTTAATGGGCCGTATTTTTTAAAAGCGGTATGGTAGTGAATGAGATTGTGGAACTTTGGCTTAAGACAGTCCTCGGTAAGTGTAGTATATTGTTCATTAAGTTCAGCTATTAATACTTGCAAGAAATCTTCTGTTCCAACAGAAACATTTATACTAAGAAGTATGTCAACAATTTGTCTTAATTTTATATACATTTCCCAAATAATATTACCCCTCGGCACAAAGTCACCTATAAGTAAACCCAAAAACCGCAAAAGAGTAAGCGTTTCTCCTGAAGATAAACGCACATTTCCCCGCCTAAGATGTTCTCTTTCGATAGGGCAAGGTTTGTTTTTAGTATCAGGGCCATATGAGAAAGCTAATAGCTTATCATTGAAAATTGTTAAAGAAAAAAATTTGTTTTTTTCGGTATACTCTGAAAGTATAAAACTCAAAATGTATTTGGCAACACCCTCTAGCATATCATGCATAATATCGACGCCCACCTGTTGAAACAAGTCGAAGTTGTTTATGCCCAGAAAAACGCACTTTTCCTTAATGCCGGTTAAAGATAAATTATTTAAAGCCAGATCTGCTTCATAGCTTGCCATTGTTCGAAGAAGTGTTGTATCTTCGTAAAGTTGCTTTTTCAATACATCTTTTGTAACTTTGCACACTCTACAAGAAAAATTTGCTGAAAAGCTCTCTACGAACCCAATCAGAGAGTGTATTCCTAAATTGTCACCAAGAATCAGAGCTAGTTCAAAAAATAAAGATCCCTTGAAAGATGGAATATCTATTTCTATGCCCACTTCGCTTAAAAAATTAAACTCATCAATAATTGGTTGAAATATAACATTATTACCAAAAGATACTCTGTCGGATGAATGAAATAATAAAATAAGGAATATGTTGGACAGAACTGAGGAGCGCCAAGGTGGAAGACATGGAACTGAGACGTACACAGCTCCTAGTTTGTGAACACCAGCATGACTTCCTAGAACGTTTCCGATTTCATAATCATCGAAGTACATAAATAGAGGTAACACAATGCGATTTGAATGGTGCTTAAGTCTTTCTTTCCAATGTGAACCTTGAATAAAATTTTCCATTCCATCTTTATTTCGAAGACTGTCCATATATTCAAAAGTTTCCGAAAGTACGTTCTCGAGGGAGAAAAATCTTTGCAATATATCTCTTAAAGATATAAAATGTTCTTGGCACGGAATAGGTTCCATACGTGTTATTCCACCTTTTTTGACATAATCGAACCTTTGGCCGATTATTATTCCCTTAGGCTCAATGTATGATTTTTGTTTTGTGAAATAAGAAATTCTTTTTTGTTCTGTTCGGAAACATTCTAAGGGGGAGGTGATTGAAGGAACAAGTGCTTGCATTAATTGATTTGAAACATCATTAGATAGAGAATGCTCAATACATATATTGTCTACACAGTTCTGCAAATTTGAACTTAATGAACCGAAATATTCTGCTAAGCCATCAATCACTTTTTGCACTACGTTTCTAGGCAAGATCACATTTGCATAAAGGGATGCTATAAAAAGTGATAGTGATTTATCAAGTGACAGGGTTTCTGTATTTTCAGTTTTATTGGTTTGTTCTAATTGTTTTTCTGCAACAACACTTTCATTAAGTATATCCGCATTCTTCTCAGAATTTGTTGGATTATTTGAACATTGAAAATCGTGTTTTTTTTTAAAGTGTCTTCTAAAGGAATTGAAAATTGGAAACGATCGCTTACAATCTCCTTCGCGACATTTATAAGTTGTGAAGTTATGGTCACTGTGATTGAAATCAAAGTGGTGCCTTAGAACTTTGAGATCCTTTAAGTAGGATCTGCATAAGAAACAAACAACCATTGTAAGAAAATGAATTGGAAGGGGAAAACTCTAACTTTCCTTGACACCTAACTCTCCCAACAAGGTATTGGCCGCGGTAGATTCCTTATCGAACTCTGTCTTAATTTTAAAAAATGCTTTTTGAATAAACAGCCAAGAACATCTACTCTCTGGCGGATATTCAGCATTAATAATAAAAATTAGTTTGAAACAAACATCTACTGCCTCTAAAATGGTAGGTAGTAAATATTTAGTTTCATCTACAACTACAAAATAGGACCCAATAGCATCGATTGAGTTACCTACTACTATAATGAAGGGCTGTAATGTAAGGCCAATACCTTGTAGTTTTTCTCGCCTGCTGGTAATTGCTGCATCTATCTCTGCATCCGTTGCAACTCTCGTTATGAATCCATCCCTTGCTTCCGCCTTAGAGGGTCGCCAAATTTTCTGCTTCGATCCTTTGACCTTAACGTTTGATGTGGTCAACAATGAAGGGATTAGCAGGAATGCCGCGAGGTTGCTGATCTCTTCAGAAACTGAGAAAATATAAAATAATAAAACAATTATAAGTCATATGCGTCCAATTAATTTTTCTACACAAAATGTGTGCAAATCTGATTCGAAGAATTATACCTATATAGAGAATGCGCTAAAAAATATAGAGAAAATATGATGCAGATTTGTTTTTTTCTTCTAAAGAAAACATAATGGTCAAAACAAAAACAAATTTTTCGGAACAATCTAGTAAAGCTAAAATATCCACGCTTTTTCTGAAATTCGATCGAATCGGAAATTCTTCGATTTATTTCGATTAGCAGGTTATGTATTTATTAACAAATGACGTTTTCTTACGATTTTCCCGAGTCAGCAGGTGAGCGAAGTATTTATCCTTTCCTCTTACTCCTTTTCCCTTGCTTCTAGCAAGTTGGAAAATGTCCTTTTTTAATTTTGGAAAATTTTCAACCAGTCCGTTGCAGTTGTCGCTGTATATTTTATCGAAATCCCTTACCAGCTGTAGAGAAAAGAAGAATTACATAATATTATATGTAAAGAAAAGCCTGAACTATATCCAAATAAAAAGAAAAGATCGAAACTCATAGATAACGCAAGCATTTATGTGACAACTATGAGTAAAATCTGAACTAATAAATATAAGAGCTTTTACTTGTGAAACTGTAGTTCACGTTAAAGACTAAATATATGTATAATGTATTTCTGATATAATTATACTTCTATGAAATATTACCAGTTTAAATCCCAATGGTTTTTTTAAGGCCGGATATTCCTCAAAATACTCGGATATGCTCATATCCTTTAAATGGTGAAGTCGGGCATGGGTCGTTTTCTCCCATTTGTCCTCGGTTGTTTCCCATGGATGGCTAGAATTTTTTAGCCATTGGAGATCTTCTTGGAATTGTCCTTCGAAGTCTTCGAAATTGGCAGCTGTTGCTAGGCGCTTTATAGGATGTGATACTGATGCGGGAGAGGATACTCGACTGGAGGAAGGTGACGACGTCGCAGAAGCGGAAAACGAACGCTTCCTTTTAGTGATAACACCACTTTCCCGGTATTTTCGTTTTAGATTGTGGATGTGATCTGGCAATTTTCCAGCCAATCTGTTTACAACCCCACGACTCGAATTTTTCAGCTTGTTGTGAAAATATACCGATCTATTCTCGGTAGGGAACAAATGAACAATCTGATTTGTCCAGTGCCCATAAATTTGAGCTGTGATATTTTTTTCCGGGTTTTTCTTTAAAATGTTGGTGCAGACAATACGCACCAATCGCAGTCGAGCAACGTTATCCAGCGGTCGAGTTTTATCCAGCGACAGTAGACCGGTTCCTTCCAGTGAGCTTTCGAGCAGCTTGTTAAGTTCCTAGTAACAAAATATTTTAATGTGCATATAAATATAAAAAATTAGTGAAATATATTAATAATTAATAAAATAAGTGAAAAAAAAACCCTTTGTACTATCGGCTAAAGCTATTAGTGGCAATCACCTATTATAATCACCTTCTCTTAGTTGATTATAAATGCAGTGTTTTTTACTCAAACTGATAGATAAGTCAATTTATTCTGATTGATCTCTGAATGCATAAAGAAACGCAAATTGAAAGCAGAGACCATCAATCAACACTAATCACCTTTCCGATTTAAACCCTGTACTTACATCTAAACTTTCGCTGAATTGATCATCAGCAACAACGCTTGAAGGGGAATCTAGTGCATCCCCTCTGTCGCTAACAGCGAAATTTGGCAGAATCTCACTAAAAGAGAAATTAAGGCAGTCGTTTTGTTCTTGTGTGTTTGTAGCAAGAGATAATTCTGAAGTTTCAAAAGTCTGAAAAATAAAAAGACTTTATTTCTACCATTTCAAATGGTTAAATAATATGAACCAACCAAAGTCGTGGACGCATTAGGGTGCATAGCTTTCCGCCATTCTTCGAAATTCCGTAAATTCCGTGTAAACAGAACCCGATGCCCTATAACTGGGATCATTTCCTTTATCTCTCTGGCACCAAGCAGCGCCAAAGACATTGAAGTTATAGCATTTTCTGTTATAAATGAAAATTAACCAATGTCACGTAGTTAATCACTTGCAAAGTATAGGTTTTTATCAGATATACAAAATGGCGCAAATTTAATCACCCTTTCGGAAGATTTTATAATTTTTGCAAATAGCTTCGTACGTCAATCAAATTAATTTAGCAAAAAAGTAATTCAAAAACAAAATTGGAGGATTAATTTTGCACCACCTTGCATAAGAAAGTCGCGTATAAGAAAGAATCGTCTGTGAAAAACACAAGCTTCTAAAAAGCTTTTCAAGCGCAAAAGAATTTTCGTGCCGTAAGGAATCGAAATCAAAAATGCAAAACACATGTGTAGCAAAAATACTTTAAGCAAATTACAACTTTCTTATATGCGAATAATATTGTATAAATTTACGTTTTGGTATATAAACGAACCTTTAAAAATGTCTACGTAGGCTTCCAGGCCCCACTCCTTTAGTAAGGTTGACACTTCTTCATCCATTTTAGATAACTGTGAAGCACGTGTTAATATGAGCATGTGCATATCAAAATACGATCATTTAATTACTAAATTACTACTGACAGAAACATTGAGAACTAAGGCTATGCCTGGTTTTAAGACGATGTTCGCCATTTATTGGTGACAAACGATTCGAAATGATGAAAACATAGACAGAAATCATTTTAAATAGTTCGTCCCAGAAAAGTTGCGAACATCGCCATAAAAGAAAAAAAAAGCCCAAGAAAAACAAAACTAATGCACTCGCTAATGAAGAACCTGAATCCCAGAAGAAAAAAACATGTCAAAACACGATACCAGACTGAAAGGGTTGATATTAACCGAGTGTTTCTCAACTCGGCAATTATTAACCGAGTACTAGGTTGAAATTCTTTGCTTTGGTTCTATTTTTTTTTCACTTGAATATCACCAAAATTGACAATAAATTGTTTAAAACTCGAGAAAAACAACATAGTTAATGCACTCGCTAATAAAGAACCTGAATCCCAGAAGAAAAAAACATGTCAAAACACGATACCAGACTGAAAGGGTTGATATTAACCGAGTGTTTCTCAACTCGGCAATTATTAACCGAGTACTAGGTTGAAATTCTTTGCTTTGGTTCTATTTTTTTTTCACTTGAATATCACCAAAATTGACAATAAATTGTTTAAAACTCGAGAAAAACAACATAGTTAATGCACTCGCTAATAAAGAACCTGAATCCCAGAAGAAAAAAACATGTCAAAACACGATACCAGACTGAAAGGGTTGATATTAACCGAGTGTTTCTCAACTCGGCAATTATTAACCGAGTACTACGTTGAAATTCGTTGCTTTAGTTCTATTTCTTTTTTCACATAAAAACCACCAAAATTGACAATAATTTGTTTTAAACAAGAGGAAAACAAGATAATAATATTATGTACTCACCAATAAATATGAATTTTTTATTTTTCCTTGTCTTTTTTGTTTTTTTTATTTTCACTTATCACAGATTTCACACCACCAGCCACTACAAAGGTTCAACACTTAATGACTCAATTACTAGTCGCGAGCAGCGTGCGTCGTTCATAATTCGCGATAGTATGCGTATGCGTATAACACGATGTATGTGTTAAAATCAACCGAGACACACTGTTTTACAGATGAACGAGAAGCCTTGTGTTTGTAGATATTAACCGAGTTGACTGTATCTGCAGCCACACACATATTTCTACCTACCAGGAATGTAAAACGAGTTTTTGGTATTGTACCCAAATGTTTTCCATTGTTCGTGAATGATCTGTATCAACAGCCACACACATATTTTCTACCAGGGATGACAAAACTGATTTTTTAGGTGCTGTACCGAAATGGGTTCAATTGTGCGTGAATAATTTGTGATCGCAAAGGCCTAGCAAAGGCAGCACAGCAATGAAAAAGACGATTTATTCAAGGCTGCTCCTGGAAGTCGAGATTGGTTACCAATACTTCCTTGGTTTCTTCAAATTCTCCTAACTGTGCTTTACAAGATGGTATATATAATTTTCTGTTTGTATCTTTATTTTAAAATGTGTATGTACCAATTGCATTATGAGTTTAGTTATTATCAACTCTCACAAAACGCATAGTTCAAAACAAGTCTGGTACTAACAAATTTTGAAATAAAGTGATAAATGCAGGACTATATATACCATATTGTAGAGCACAATTAGATGAAATCTCAGAATCTATCTTTTTGATTCCGGACTCTGCCGGACGCTTCTTTTTGCCGCGTGGAAAACGATATAAGTTTTATTATTATCATCTCTCACCAACGCATAGGTCGAAACGAGTTTGGTACTTACAAATTTTGAAGTAAAGGGCTAAACTAAAGACTATACCATTTTGTTCAGCATGTGCAAAAGTGTAGCTTTTTTCATTAGCTTGGTTCTCAAAATGATTGAATCGCAGAGTGAAAAATTACTTAATTTTACTTCATTATATCTACAGAAACAGATTAGATTAATATTGCGTTAAGGCCATTATGTCAATTGGACTCAATAAAAAGCTAATATTTATTTTGCATTAAATTTGTACCTTTGGCAAATTTTCTTACAATTAGATACCTATCTTAAATTAGTTTTCAAGTGCCTAGCTACAATTAAGAGTAAAAGCCATATTTTATCAGACAAAAATGTAAAAAAAAAATTGTTGCTTTGGCCATTTTTGTCTGTGTTCTTTTTTTCCTATTGCAAGCCAAAAAAGTAGTAGAGAAAACTTTGTTTTTAAGGCTGTATTAGCCTGTTTAGAATTTAGTTTGTTCGTGAAATGTGAATGTACTAAATTCGGAAGGAATGTCGGAACGTATTTTCAGAAGTAGAATATATTCATCAAAGTTCTGAATTTGGGCAAATCGTACTTGTATATATCTTTAAATCAACTGTGTCGATAAAAGTACAATTGCGATTATTTTTTCATCCCTGGTTTCTGCGTTTTGAAAAAGCAGCGTCGTAATTCGTGGTGTGCGTATAACTTGTTAAGAAACAACAGTATGTGTTTGTTGAAATTTACCAAGTTGAATGATAAAATTAACAGATACACAATTTCTACGTATAACAAATATCAGATAGGTACATATTTCGATGAAAATGTTTTATAGAATTGTTTTATGGAAAAATGGAATGTAAAATAAATCGAGGAGAATTCTCTTTTTTTGAACAGAATGTTACTTTATTTTTGGGAAATTCTCACGAGTAAAAGGGTTAAAAACAAACAAGTCATTGGTTGTATTTAAGCAACGTTTATTGGTTGTTTTCAACAGAGAGCTTGTTAGATTTTAACACACATTCGCTTGGTTAAATTCTCACGAGTAAAAGGGTTAAAAACAAACAAGTCATTGGTTGTATTTAAGCAACGTTTATTGGTTGTTTTCAACAGAGAGCTTGTTAGATTTTAACACACATTCGCTTGGTTAAATTCTCACGAGTAAAAGGGTTAAAAACAAACAAGTCATTGGTTGTATTTAAGCAACGTTTATTGGTTGTTTTCAACAGAGAGCTTGTTAGATTTTAACACACATTCGCTTGGTTAAATTCTCACGAGTAAAAGGGTTAAAAACAAACAAGTCATTGGTTGTATTTAAGCAACGTTTATTGGTTGTTTTCAACAGAGAGCTTGTTAGATTTTAACACACATTCGCTTGGTTAAATTCTCACGAGTAAAAGGGTTAAAAACAAACAAGTCATTGGTTGTATTTAAGCAACGTTTATTGGTTGTTTTCAACAGAGAGCTTGTTAGATTTTAACACACATTCGCTTGGTTAAATTCTCACGAGTAAAAGGGTTAAAAACAAACAAGTCATTGGTTGTATTTAAGCAACGTTTATTGGTTGTTTTCAACAGAGAGCTTGTTAGATTTTAACACACATTCGCTTGGTTAAATTCTCACGAGTAAAAGGGTTAAAAACAAACAAGTCATTGGTTGTATTTAAGCAACGTTTATTGGTTGTTTTCAACAGAGAGCTTGTTAGATTTTAACACACATTCGCTTGGTTAAATTCTCACGAGTAAAAGGGTTAAAAACAAACAAGTCATTGGTTGTATTTAAGCAACGTTTATTGGTTGTTTTCAACAGAGAGCTTGTTAGATTTTAACACACATTCGCTTGGTTAAATTCTCACGAGTAAAAGGGTTAAAAACAAACAAGTCATTGGTTGTATTTAAGCAACGTTTATTGGTTGTTTTCAACAGAGAGCTTGTTAGATTTTAACACACATTCGCTTGGTTAAATTCTCACGAGTAAAAGGGTTAAAAACAAACAAGTCATTGGTTGTATTTAAGCAACGTTTATTGGTTGTTTTCAACAGAGAGCTTGTTAGATTTTAACACACATTCGCTTGGTTAAATTCTCACGAGTAAAAGGGTTAAAAACAAACAAGTCATTGGTTGTATTTAAGCAACGTTTATTGGTTGTTTTCAACAGAGAGCTTGTTAGATTTTAACACACATTCGCTTGGTTAAATTCTCACGAGTAAAAGGGTTAAAAACAAACAAGTCATTGGTTGTATTTAAGCAACGTTTATTGGTTGTTTTCAACAGAGAGCTTGTTAGATTTTAACACACATTCGCTTGGTTAAATTCTCACGAGTAAAAGGGTTAAAAACAAACAAGTCATTGGTTGTATTTAAGCAACGTTTATTGGTTGTTTTCAACAGAGAGCTTGTTAGATTTTAACACACATTCGCTTGGTTAAATTCTCACGAGTAAAAGGGTTAAAAACAAACAAGTCATTGGTTGTATTTAAGCAACGTTTATTGGTTGTTTTCAACAGAGAGCTTGTTAGATTTTAACACACATTCGCTTGGTTAAATTCTCACGAGTAAAAGGGTTAAAAACAAACAAGTCATTGGTTGTATTTAAGCAACGTTTATTGGTTGTTTTCAACAGAGAGCTTGTTAGATTTTAACACACATTCGCTTGGTTAAATTCTCACGAGTAAAAGGGTTAAAAACAAACAAGTCATTGGTTGTATTTAAGCAACGTTTATTGGTTGTTTTCAACAGAGAGCTTGTTAGATTTTAACACACATTCGCTTGGTTAAATTCTCACGAGTAAAAGGGTTAAAAACAAACAAGTCATTGGTTGTATTTAAGCAACGTTTATTGGTTGTTTTCAACAGAGAGCTTGTTAGATTTTAACACACATTCGCTTGGTTAAATTCTCACGAGTAAAAGGGTTAAAAACAAACGAGTCATTGGTTGTATTTAAGCAACGTTTATTGGTTGTTTTCAACAGAGAGCTTGTTAGATTTTAACACACATTCGCTTGGTTAAATTCTCACGAGTAAAAGGGTTAAAAACAAACAAGTCATTGGTTGTATTTAAGCAACGTTTATTGGTTGTTTTCAACAGAGAGCTTGTTAGATTTTAACACACATTCGCTTGGTTAAATTCTCACGAGTAAAAGGGTTAAAAACAAACAAGTCATTGGTTGTATTTAAGCAACGTTTATTGGTTGTTTTCAACAGAGAGCTTGTTAGATTTTAACACACATTCGCTTGGTTAAATTCTCACGAGTAAAAGGGTTAAAAACAAACAAGTCATTGGTTGTATTTAAGCAACGTTTATTGGTTGTTTTCAACAGAGAGCTTGTTAGATTTTAACACACATTCGCTTGGTTAAATTCTCACGAGTAAAAGGGTTAAAAACAAACAAGTCATTGGTTGTATTTAAGCAACGTTTATTGGTTGTTTTCAACAGAGAGCTTGTTAGATTTTAACACACATTCGCTTGGTTAAATTCTCACGAGTAAAAGGGTTAAAAACAAACAAGTCATTGGTTGTATTTAAGCAACGTTTATTGGTTGTTTTCAACAGAGAGCTTGTTAGATTTTAACACACATTCGCTTGGTTAAATTCTCACGAGTAAAAGGGTTAAAAACAAACAAGTCATTGGTTGTATTTAAGCAACGTTTATTGGTTGTTTTCAACAGAGAGCTTGTTAGATTTTAACACACATTCGCTTGGTTAAATTCTCACGAGTAAAAGGGTTAAAAACAAACAAGTCATTGGTTGTATTTAAGCAACGTTTATTGGTTGTTTTTAACAGAGAGCTTGTTAGATTTTAACACACATTCGTTTGGTTAATTTTACATGAGTAGCACGGTTATTAATAACCAATCAATGTGTTAAAACCCCAAATTTAGTAGGTTTTTCTTAACCAAGATACTTGTTTGAATTTAACCAAACAGGAAAACGAGACTGGTTGGTTAATATTAACGAAGCAACTTAATTGATAACAAACATTTAGTGTGTTATTTTTAACAACATGTATTTAACCTTTTTAACACGGTAGTTTTTAACAATAATAACTCATTTGTTTTCTACAGAGACTTAGTTGATTTCAACACATTTTTTTTTAACCGAGCGAAAATTCCACTCGGTTAAGGTCAATTTTTCTGCGTGTACGCCAGTATATTCCAGAACTATTTTGATTTTTGTACAGCAGAAAAAAAATATTCTTGTTTACCCTGGACTAGACCGAGTCTAGGGGGTATTCGGGATGGGATTGCTGTTGATGAAATGGTATTTTGAATATAACTTATTTGCGGTGTTGTGAGTGGAGGGATTTTACTGGAATTCTACTTCAAAAGTGGGCGTGGTTGTGGGGATTTCTATAGGTACAATGCAAATGGTATCGTAGCGGACATTGCACAAAATTTTATGTCTTGCATCAGCAGGCGCAGTGGCTTAGTGGTTAGTGTGTTGGACTACTAAGCGAGGGGTCTCAGGTTCGAATCCCGCAAAAACCCAAATTCCAACTTAGGGTTTTTTCCACTGCGCCGCCTCTCGCGAACGTCTGACAAACATCCGAGAGTATAGCTGTCTTAAGAGCTTCTCAATTAGCCGTTTGGAATCGGCATAAAATTGTAGATCCCTTCCATTCGTTCCAAAAATGAAACTCACACAAAACGAATGGTTGTGAGAAGCTAGGCCTTGGGTCTCTACAGACCTGTTGAGCCAACTATATATAGTAGAATATGGAATCGTTTTTTAGAGTAGAAACAGTTGAATGTGAAGCTATTTGGCAATTTGTGTTCGAATTTGACAAGAAGTTCTTACCACGCTCTAAATTTGAATCAAGATAAGTTCAGACGCACAATTTGATTATTTTTGTTGCGTATACGACACAGTTACCGACGGAGGGGTTTTTGCTTTTATTATTTTTAAGCTTGTAGCAAATTTACTAGTTGGATGGTTTGTAACTTGTGAATAACTGTGCTGTTTAGCCACTTGAAGGTAGGATTTGTTTAAGTCACAGGACATAAATTAGTTCCATCACTGGAATCAAATTTTTGTGATTTTTAAACAGCTACTCCATTGTGGATTGTCCTACATTTCGCAAAGCCTTCAACTTTGTAACTATAGATAAGCGATGCAATAGGCTAGGCTAGATTGAATGATGAAGCCAAGATCCGACACATTAAGACCACAAATACGTTCTTTGCTTCAGATAGCTTCAAAAGTGACTTGCTTTCTCAAATAAGACCCTTGTATTTATTTAGATCCTTAAAAGATGTTAAGCTTGTGCCATGGAAAAATGTATGCAACGATTGCAAGCTTGTTGATAGCATTATGCAGGGTAAGGCTTAAGAGCGTAAGAGCAGCATTTGCGGCACAGGTAGAGAAGTGGATATAAGACGCCACCTTATATAGGCTGCCTCTATTGGCAGATCTTCAGGCAGATGACCCAACTAGATTCGAGTAGATAAATCAGCCAATGGGCAGAAAATTACCAAATAACTTATCAAGCGGGCTCTCTACATACAGAGCTGACTGGTTTCTCCTATGTCTAGAAATTGAAACATTGTCATGGTCCTTATGATGAGCTGTTTCCACTGATTTAAATATACCGTCGGAATGTTGGGAAGACAGAATTTGCTTCTCAATACTGCCGCAAGAATAGATTTCACTTAGTTGCTTTTTGTTGTTGTTAGAAAGAATAACGAAATGCTAACCGAGATCTTCGGACCAGCCAGCAGTGTATAAGAAAACCACTTTTTCTTAGCCCTATTTCAGAGGACTGTCAATCAGATTTAGAAAACTTTTGAGGAATGTCTTCAACACTTTTATACAGACATCGGAACTTTGGATGGTAGGTATAATATCGCCTGGACCTCCGCCTGGTTTAGTATGATTTGAAGCTAAACCATGTAGCACTTAAGGCAGTTTCAGACCCTGGGGGATTGCTATCAGCGCATTTGGGTAACAACATTTGAGCTACCTCCTATCTGATTAAGCAATACGTCTTTTTGAGCAGCTTGTTATGACTGTATTATTGAAAGAATATTTCTTAGCTTCGGTATCTTAGAAAATTCATCTTGTTTGCCACAAAAAAGTCTTTGAGATAATTTCCTTAATTTTTTTTTAAGATGTCTTAAAGTTTCTTCAACTGACGCTTTTTACTTTTGGCCTGATTAAAGTAAGAAAGGCTTTGCAAATAATTGTAAGCACCTCCTATTCTCATGCCCGCCAGTGGGTGGTTGCTACTTACCTCTTGCTAAATTAGGAGAGCAGGGAGAAATTTCTGTTATGAAGGTATGGAAACCTAAAGGCTTATGTTTTCTTTGAAATGTACAAATAATCGAATGAAAAAAATTATGTTTTTTCCTTAGTTTGGCAATGCACAAAAATAACAATAATAAAGTAAACATACATTCGAACTGAATTAAAGTATAACAACCAATAAATAATTTTTATAAGTATTTAACATTCTTAAAGATTCTAAGTTCCAGTAAGCGAGTAGTTCATAAGCTGAATTTGAACAAAATTGCATTGTGGTTGTTATAAGAAACTGAAGATCTATACAAATATCTTGAATTTTGCTTGATTTGAGCTATCAAAAACTATATATCTTGAGGATTCGCAGCCATCCTCACTGTTTAGCTTCAAAACTCGTCTATGGAAAATTACAATTACTCCGATAATCCCTATCTTTTGTAACAACTCAAAATTGCTGATATGTCTTTTTAATCTTATCACTGTTGATACAAAATGTATGTTGATATGCAAAATATTTTGAAACCAAATCACTACAGTTCAACACCCCGGAACGCTTCTTGTGTACAGGAACGCTGAGTTTGTACCAAATTTAACAAATATTTTCCATCAATTATTACCATTTATTGATAGCAATAAAAAAAATATTCCTTGAGAACATGTTGTAAAAAACATCATGCCAAATCATGATGTAAACAAATTTGTTTTTAAATTTATTGATTAGTTAACTTTGGCATTGAGGTCGCCGTCTGTGGCAGGGAAATAGATTACAACCGCAATTTTCTTACAAAAACTATTATTACATTATTATTATGCCGGGCAGAACAACAGTGTTGAGGGATTCTCTACTTTAAGTTTAATGTTTAATGAAGGAAACTTTTCCATTTGTCCTGGACGGCCATAGATTGGTGATTTATTTTATTAACCCCACGAAAACGGTTTAGTCATAAGGTTGGGCTTAAAATTCGCCATGAACAATAAGCTAATTTTAAAAATATCTATACTATTCATTTTGTGCAATCAATTTTCCTGAGACTTTGACTAGAGAGGGCTGCTATTTTCGATAGGCAAAGTAAGGACACAGCGGCTATGAAAAAAAAAAAAAAAATAAATGTAGGTCGCATTTTTTAACTTGAACTTTTTAACAAATATAACTCTACCAAGATTGACATATTAAAAACGTTCTTTAAAGTTATATTTCTTTTCTATTGTTGGAGAACTATTAGATAAGATTAAAAGACGTGGGAGCCTGTAAAGGGCTCTGGCACTGCGGCTTCTTAGAGTAACCTATTGTGCCTTCCCATCTTAGAGCCATCTTTTCACTCCAGAGGCATTCAGGAAGACAAGGATCTTCTCTGGGTGTAGGTCAGCAAGAGTTGCTGGATCGACAATCTCATTCCCTAGGATGTTTTTCCTAAGGCGACATAGAGCCAGACAAGCTGTGAGTATATGAAGAGAGGATTCATCACTCTCAAGACAGAGCCTGCAGATAGGATCCGGTGAGACGCCAATGCGGTGGAGGTGTTTTTTCACGTGACCATGGCCACTGATTATTCCTGTAAGAATCCTCAGATTAGTTTTGTCCAGATTAATCAGGAAGAGTTATTTTCTGGGGGAGAATTTAGAGAACAATTTTCTGGTGCATATCTGCCCAGCTGTATTTTTCCAAATCTCGTTCAACTCGATGAGAGATAGTTTCTTAATGTAGTTCCTGAAATTGTTTTTGCTGACTCCGCAGAAGGGTTCAGGTCCGATAAGTGGAGTGGTAGCTCCACTTCAAATCCTCTGTGGGCTGGGATCCAATGGAGGATGACTAGGTTTTTCTTAGAATGTTCGCGGATGGCTTAGAATATTTCTAAGATAAGTTTGGATTTTATGACAGATGAGTCAAAGCTTTGAGAGCTGCTTGGCTGTCTGAGAAAATAAATATGGTTTTTCCCCGTGTGGTACAACTTAGATTTATTATAGCACAATGGTAAATTGCAAGGACTTCAGCCTGGAATATGGATTATGAGGTTAAAGAAAAGTTATATATTTTGATATTTTTGATATTTATTGATATGAAACGCTGTTGATGTACAGCTTTTAATTAGTACAGAATATGGCAAAACAATGTGCAAAGAAAGGTAAATAATAGTAAAAAATTAAAGAAAATACAATTTAAGATGAAAACAAAATTTGTTAGTTGAGGTAAATCAGTTCAAGTTGGAAAGTTGTTCAAAGCGGACAGAAAGGAATTTTTTGTGTTCGATTCTAGACCTCACATGATTGGGTAGATTCTTCCACAGTTTGACAGCAAAGATGAAAAATTGCCTGCGTGATGTTAAACAGGAGTATATTGATTAGACGAACATTAATTAATTTTGTTAAATAAATAGTTCGGTTCTTTCTTGTGGATAAAGCTTAGTACGCTGCTCGAGCTAAATTTTCGCTGCCATACAAAATTCTCTCCAAAATTTAGCTGAACTAAATTTTAGCGAACCCATTTAGCTGAGTGGTACGCTGCTCGAGCTAAATAATCAAACTTTTGTTTCAGAATGTACTTCATGTATCTGTCAAGATTTAGCGCGCCCATTTAATGGGTCGGGACATTTTTCCAAGCTAAATTGTGACAGATCGTTGTGTTCTCTTGTTTTTTTTTTTGCGTTTTTGTATTGCGAAGAATGGGAGAAGTAAGCATAGATGAGTTTTTTGAATAAATACCTCGACGAGGAGTACATAGAACTGGAAATGGATGAAACCAGAAAGAGTTGAATTTTTGAAGCAAATTATTTTCCAAGAACAGCTGTTTTTTGTCACATTTATCCACAGCTCTCTCTATGTCAAAATTTAGCTACGACTTTAGCTGATGCTTGGAGAGAAAAGTTGGAGACCAGACAAAATTTAGTTTAGCTCGAGCAGCGTACTAAGCTTAAGTTTAAAAAGTCAAAAACATCACCGTTACTTGAAAAAAAAAAAAAAAATAGATATATATCCAGGCTACATCACAGAAGTTAACGAGCTTCATATGAAATATGATCAAACCGATGAAGATTAAATACAAATCATGCAATAGAATTGAAGGTCACCTTTTTGAGAGGAGGCCGAATCAAGATCCGCAAAAAGCTCACAGCCACATGACATAATGGTGATTATTAGTGCTTTAACTAGTTTTAGTTTAACTTGTGTTGGAAAAATTGTACTTGTAATAGATAATCCCCTTAGCGATGCGTAGACTTTGTTTATTAAAGAATTAATGTGGGCATCCCATATTAATTTGTTGTTGAAGATTTGAAGATAGTCCCCAGATTTTTCGCCTAGCCGACATATTGGACCTGACAAGAATTTAAAAAGATAGGAGGAAAGTCTCAGAAATGTGGTTGATCAGCGAAGGCAGAAAAAGATACCTTATGGTAAATGAAATACTGGAAAAATGTAGGCGTGGCAATTAACGCCATATCAGGCTGTCTTCTCGGAGTCTTGAAAAATATTTTAAACCAAATTTCATCGAAATCTAGTCCGTAGTTTTCACGCCAACTGGAAACAGACAGATAAAACCCACTATATTCTTATATTAAGTATAAGTAAGCTTAGGTCGAGTGGGGTTGTGAGATCATCACAAAAGACCAGGCACCATAGCCGACCCATCGCCATCTACGTATTGATAATTTAAAATTGATAATGAGGAAAATTCTACTACGCGCACACGATTTTTCGCTTTTCCACTTTTGGCATGTGTCACTGGTCAGAATTATCATAACAACACATGTACTAGCATTTGCACTTCCTCATTGCGTAACTGAGACTAAGAACTGAATTTAAACCTTTAAAAGCTAAATTTTCCAAACTCTAATTGCTTTTATCAAAAGTCAGTGATTTAAGTAGTTACAAGTTGAAGCCTATTTGCAAGCGGTTATAGCAAGGGTTAAGTTTGTTCATCAACATACGTACACAAATAGTTTTTCTTATTTATCCCTCCATTTTTGGTCACATTGGTTTTCCCGAAGAAATGATACCAAGTAAACTTAAAAATTTGGAGCTAAATTTTAATCCTGGACCCGATGGTATTCCATCAGGCTTTCTAAAAAATTGTGCCCTTCCCTTACATTCCGTACTTTGCCACATAATTAATGTATCGTTGAAGACTGGTATCTTTCCTTCCTTGTGGGCAAATTCTTTAAAGGAACCAATAATTCAATCCGGTATTAAGAGTAATATTGAAAACTAGAGCGATCTGTAAACAATCGTCCGTCCCTAAACTGTTTGACGAGTTGCTGACTGATAAGTTGAACTTTTGTTCTAAAAATGAAATTATAACATGATTTTGTAAAAAAACAGATCCCCTGTTATTGATCTTCTCCTTTTTACAAACTTTGTTATCAGGTCGATGCTATTTACACTGATTTCAGCAAGGCCTTTGACCGGAGTTCACCAAAACGTGTAGGGTTTCCTTCAGTTTTTCTTAGAGGGCTATCATCCTATTTAAGAAACAGATACCAATTTGTAAAATTTACAGGCCACTAATCCAAAGAAATCATGGTAGCATCGGGTGTCCCCCAAGGAAGTCACATTGGTCCGCTCTTATTGTTAAAAAGAACGAAAGATTTATATTTCATTTCCGGAATAACTTGTTAAGACTTCCTTTGGTCTCGGAGTGAAAATACGAACAGGAAAGAAAGAATTAAGGTTTTGGCAATTTTGGTTTGACAGGAGGAGAGGCAAATTTGCGCACAGTTGAAGTAAAATATATCCTTTGAGTCAATCAAATACAGGTTCCGAGATGGTCGTGACGTAAGTAAAGTCTGTGTGCTGGTGCGGTGGAAGATTACGAGTTTAAATTATAAGTAACATTTTAGTGGGCTACTCCATTTTTTGTCGTACCAAACAGCGTTGGTTCAAAATCGACTTTTATGAGGCTAGGTGCCCCTAAACTTCGACCTTTGGAATTCTCGGCGCCTTGTAATAACAACGCTTAGTCTCGACTTCAAATTTACGGAAGCTCATAGTTGCGAAATTTTTATGGAAAATATAGCCACTGTGAACTACTAAAATTAAGAGTCGAAACTAAAAATGTTTATTGCTAAGGCCCTCTATCAATAAATGAAGGATCTTAATCCGACTCTAAGGTAAGCAATATCATCCGACTATTTAACGAGAACAAAAATACGTTTCGTTCTATTTATTAACAAAAGAAAAACATTCTCTCCGTGAGAGCGATGAAAAAGAAAAACTTGCATAATATCTATCCTCTCGAATGAATATCGTCCAGCTAAACCCGCTTCTCCTCTATTTCTGTACACACATACTTACATTAATGAGTTGTCTACAGATTTCTATATTTGATTATCGGTAGTGCATGGACTTTGGCAATTGACGTCAATCGACTGTACAAGCCAAGCAAAATGGGTCGAACAAGGTTAGTCCTTCAGATGAAAATATGCCACTCCCCCCTCCCTAGCTCCCTGCTCGCTTATATTTTAGCTGGTAGTGATTCGCGCATCTCAGACAGCTCCTCAATCGGTACTTGACTTTGAACCCAACACAAAAATTCGCGCCACATTCACATTCAACAGCTTTAGCCAAGATAGTGGGAAGAGGGAAAGGTTTGCGAACAGGGGCCGCATTGTGTTAGCTACTCTGGCATACGGAGTGCGATAACGAGTCGCCTATGGGTCGACTCGCAATTCTTATCGCATCGAGAACGGCAACTACAGTTTGACACACGCTATCGTAGAATATGGAAAAAAAAAAACGCCTGCTGGGGCTGCGGGGCTTCTCCATACTCTCCGGAGAAGAAATCATGAATAATGCATCATTACTCAGAGTGGCACTGACTCTGGGCTCTGGCAAACTGCCAGCAGCAGTTCTCTTTGACGTCGATTCGTACCGAAACCCAGTACCCAGTACCCAGCAGCCAGCAGCCAGCAGCCAGCAGCCAGCAGCCAGCAGCCAGCACCAGTACACATCACACAGGCTTTCCATGTGCGTCTACATCTCTCTTTCGACGTAGGCTCCGGAGAGAATCGAGCCGAAACCGAGATCGAGATGACGATCGATTCATTAAACTTCAAATCCATAAATCCGCGGCAACCGCAGCGAACACGATCAGTTAAGTGCAGATTCTGAGCCGTGTCGGTACACCACAGAGGCATACAAGAGAAGACGGTCTCGCTGCTGAAACGCGCTTCCAAATAAATAAAACAAACAACTTCACATGAGATAATATTGCGAATTTAATTACGGACTTTAATAATAATCAAGCCATTTGCATGAGAGTGGGTGCCCGCTAATTCCAATCAATTGACGGTTGTCGCGTCGTTGTTGTGCAAAGTGCAGTGGCAAAGAAGTTTCCGAACGGAAATAATTCATTCTTATCCATTTAATTAAATTTGAATAAAAAAACAGACGCGGGCGGTGTTTAGTGCGAATATTTAACACCAATCATGTACATCGCTAACACAACGGGTGGTCTGATGCTGCAGACCATGCTATACCTGGCCAATCAGTCTAGCAGAGCTGTCAACACGCTCTACGATTTTCCACCAGCAACCAAAAGTGGTAAGTGAAATTGTGGCCCCGAGACGAAGGTGTTGTGCTAAGCAAATGACGGAACGTTTTGCTAATGGTACCGGTTATGGTCTGTGGGAAGTAGGGCAAATATACCCTAGACAAGGTGATGTACCTGCTTTTACTTTCAATACTTTTACTTTTTGAGACAGCTTGTGGAAAGGCTTTTCGTGTTGCTTTGCAAATGGGCGGCACAAGCCTTTGTTCCCGACGCCAATTGAGCTGGAGGGCTTCGTTGTTGTGCGTGCAATTAATGAGATTGATCTGCCGATCAAGTCGCTAGTTTGACAGAAATGTTTGCTGTAATTTTGTGGAAATATCGGGGTGCAGTGAACTTGGGAAAAGTGTTAGTTGGTCGCTGATGAGCTTGGTCGTTAATTGTTTGTTTGTGTTGATTGGAAATAGTGTCCGATTTTGTGTTGCAAAGACTTTGAGTGATACTGTTTTTTGTTTATACTCGACTGGTTGTATTTTGCAAAATTCAAAATTGTTACTTCCTCTGAAAGGCGGTCAAAAACGGTTGCCTTCGAATAGTTCGACATCTCTAGTAATGCTTCGAATTCTTCGTATGAAATTCACTGCATTAATTGATCGCTAAACTACCCTGTTTACACACGGAATAAAAATTCTAACCATTTTCGATTCTTACAACATCTAATGGAATGTAGCAATTTTTGCGGAGCGATCTTGGCCGATGATTTCTTAAACACAGTCGAAGTTGTCTTATGAAAAGCTCTTGTGAGCCTAGAGGCGGCGTTTTCGAAATATAACATTTTTCGTAACGCTTCGACTTCATCATATATAAACCGTTTACATCTTTTGTGTCCACGGTCAAAAATTTTTGCAAGTTGATCACTTAAGTCCTTAAGGGAATATTTTTACAAATTTGAGTAAAACTTGGAAATTCTCTTTTGATCATTACTCTGATATTTCGACGATGCTAGCTCTTCGAGTATATCATTGGAAAGCCGTCTTGAAAATGTAACATTTTTGGTACCGCTCTTGAGTTTTCTAACGGCGCCGCTGAATGAACTAAAATATTTGCTCCTCAGTTCCCTTTTTGTGTAATCGAATAAAAATCTGTTCTGAGTCCAAGGAGGTCCATTTTTGGTAAACCTTTGAAATTTTCTCATAACCACCGCTTACGACCATTTTTATTTTGTAAAACCCGTAACCCATCATGACAAATAAATTGTAACTTTTCTCTGCCAATTATTTAAAGACCTGAAAGTGCGCCGACCACACGTCATATAAACTCACCTTCCCGTAGACAATTATTTGACTCCGCTATAATTTGTATGCAAAGTATGTCGCAACATTTCATAGTTAGACTAGCGAAGTCAATACGGCTTACGAAATACGCAACCAAACTGGAAATCTTTTCCCGACCTTGGGATAAAAGTGGCATTCCATCGTCGTTCTCCAAATATCACCGTAAAAGACCTCGAACGGTGTAGCCAATGTAGACAAAAATAATTGAGTAAATAAACAGAGGCTCAGCTTGCGAAAACATTGCTTGGTTCTTGTAAAAGTGTCACCATATACCAAGAGGGCTTAAAGTGGCCGGACTGCGCTGTCTGAATGCACATTCGAGATAGAGGCTAAAATTATTCCTGCAACATTCTGTTGGTGGAAATCAGTTCTAACTTGGTCCGGGACTCGTAAGGCGCTGGACAAAAATGTGAAAAAATCGCTTCCAACCACTTAAGCAGCTGTAACATCTCCCAATTCCAATCAACCTCATCTCAAGTTAAAAATCCAAGCGATTGCGTCCACCATTCCACCGAATACCAATAAATATGCGAATCCCAAGGCAGCAAGAAGTTTAGTAATTTCCGCTTTATATTCTCTTTTTCTGACACATACTCACACAGCAATCATATATCGATAAACTGCCAGTCTATGATCGCCGATCAATACCAGTCGTATCTAGCTCCACGAAGAATGACCCAATTTCGGTCACACAAAAAAATTGCCACACTCAGACACCGGTTTCTTTTATTATGCTCTGATTAGTCGCAGTATACAACGATGAAAAATCTTTAACGCTGTCATCAGCTCTAACGAGGCGGTAAATTGCCCAAAAATCATAAACACTCCCAAGGTGACTTTGCGCATCTCTTCTTTGGCATTAGAGACTACCTCAGGATGCACACACAACGCATCCGCACCTTCGTATCGGTTTCACTCGACCACACCATTAACAAGTCCAATGGCAATTGGCTCAATTACACTCTGGGCTGAACGGATGAAATCGAATTCACGCAGAGCGGAGCACTCAATCTCACGAGTATCACTTTAACTTGAACAATTAGACAAATAGTGGAAAATTGTGTCGGAAAGAATATTCTCAAACATACTATCGCACGTGGGGTCAGCCATGGTTGAACTCCTTTTTGCAAACACTTATCAATTAAACTGAGTGTGGCGGACGCAGCAGCGATTGCCCGCGTGGTATCAGGACAAGAAAGAACTGATTGACAACTGGAAATAGCTTGAATGCGAGAATGGTGGTATTTTTAGCCTATTTAGCCAAGGCGACGCAGAAAAACCGAAGATCCTTGATCCCGAAGAATGAGTTTCCTTGATAAGAAGGGAGAAGCTCATTAGCATGAGGCACGAGATGACTCATGGGTTGGGTTCAGTCTGGGCAATCCCGCCACAAGCTAAGTTGATAAGCGAAAATGGTCAAATATATACGAGTTGATAGGTTATACTTGTGAAATTTTAATGCGAATCGGAACTTACTTTTCAGCGTGTTTAACGAGCTGCGTGATAAATTTCTGTGCAACCAGTGTTCCCAGATGAAAAATCCTAAAATCTTGTTTTTCCGAAATAAAAAAATGTTGTTTGCAAGATTTTTGAATTATATTAAAGAATGAAATATAAAACACAATTTTGGAGTGGTTTAAATAAAACTTATATTTATTTTTTTGACATAAATATCGAAATGAAAATTATTAAAATAATTAAATGTTATTGCTTGTTGAATTAAGAATTTATGTAGAACTGCATTGCTTGTATCAAGATCATAGCGCGAAAAATCCTTTCAAACGATTAAACTCTTGACTGTTTCAGTACTCTAAGGATAACGAATTTTTGTTTTATTTATATTTACGGCGGTAAATATTCTTTCAACATATGCAGAGTAATGTGGAAGCCATAAACTATTGAAAATAAAATCTTTCAAGATTGGATATGCGAAGTTTCCATCCGCTGCTTTACTCGTAAGACATTCTTCCAAATACATCAGCTCTTTTGTCAAATAGTTTCCTTACTTTAGAGTTCATGGAAACGTTACTAAAACAGGAGTTGTACATGGGTTCTGTTCGACTCACATAAGGTACCTGTACAAAGTAATGGAATTAATTGAAATTTGTTTTAATTTGTAAAATTAAAAATTATTTATGTCGCGAATCTTGAAATCTTATGAATTTGAGGTAAAAAGTCTTGTTTATATTCTGGAAGTCAAAAAACTTGAAGAAAAATGATATATCTTGTAGTCTGGCATCACTGGGCGCAACAGAAATCGCCTTTGATCACAATCATGCTCATTTAGAGTGGGGTAGCAGTCTGTGATAGCGTCACTTTGAAATTGAGATTCCACTTGAATGCGCCTTTGGAGGTAGTAGCTTTGATCGATTCGAGAGACTTTCGCATATTTGAGCGGGAAATATGTACAAAATTCATTTAACGAAACTGGAAGCAGCGTGCCCGCCAGCGCAGAGGTTGGAAGGATGCAGTGTCTACCAAAGACTTTCCACTGGTCGAAAAATACCACATGCAGTTGTCAAACTCGCCGAATTTCCATTAAAATAGCTGATACTTGACATCTCCATTCCACTCCGGATCATCTACTGCGACAGTCTTTAACACTGCTCATCTGTTTGCATCATATCTAAAGTATCGTTTCGTGTAGGCACTTTTCATCACCCAGACTGGCAGTATGCCAGCATGGAATCCGCTATTTTTATGGTGCAATACTAGATCAATTTTGAGGCAGATTGATTACGATTCGATTTTCTACAATACTATCAACGAGATGTTTCAAAATCTTCCTCCGCCGGCTCGCGGGCTTTTCTTTACGCTATCCACAGCACCATGTCTACTTTTACTAAATACGAGTAACAATCTTATTAACTCTCTGAGATCTGCAGATTTGTGTTGAGAAACTTGTCTATCGCAACTGCATGCGATACATTTATTTCCTGCGTCGAAAGTGGGCTTTAGGACATTTTAAATTAAGTTTCATAAATTTAAAAGTAAAAATAAAGGGGTAACGAAAGTGTTACTCACTATCTGTATAATATCTGCTCCGGGCACACAAGATGTATTCACGCGCCCTCTTCGACGGTAATTAAAAAGCGAAATAACCTGACTGTAATATGGAGTCAAATGCACATAAGAAAAACGTAAACCCTTTCTAAAAATGTAACATTATGAAAACGTTATCATCAATGATACTAAAAGAGTGCCATGACCACAAAATTAAGTGAGCGAAAAGTGGTTCATCGATAAATTCAAAATTTAGCTTGTTCATCAACCAACTGAAACTCTCCATATGTGTTCAGGCAGTTTGATCAGTAGATGCACAAACCAAAGCCACCTATGAAATTGAAAGTATTTTCAATGTCAAAGTGCGCTGGCCTAGTAGCTGTTTGAAATAGCCGCACTTTGCCAGTTTTATCTGAGCGAATTAACGAGACGGGGAGATGGAGATGGAGATGGAGTATCTTAGAGATTCTTCGCATCTCTACCAGAGGGAGATCACAGGTATTGTAATCACACCTGTCAATGCAACTTGCCATTGTTTGCAGTCATAATTCTGCCCTCATAGACGAGTTCACTGCGCGATATGTCTGTACCAAAGCGAAATCAAGAGCACAAGACATATGAACACGACAGTGCTTCCACTTTGACTAAAAGCAAGAATGGTTTCTCCATCGTCTGAAACAATGGTTTCCCCTCAACCGCAACGTCTCTTCTCGTTCTTCGAGGTGTTTAAGTTCACAGGTCAAAGCCGGTAGCTACATTTCCTCATCCAAGCCGAGAAGCAACCTTCTTCTGTTCCACTCTCAGTAAGTTTTCATTTTTAATTCTCAACTTAGATCTCGTGTAGACACAGCAGATACTAGCCAACCTCTTTTCTCTTGAAATTCAATTTGCAAATCGATTCAGAACAAAAACGTGTTTGCATTTCACAAAATCACTCACTGCTGCTATTTACAGATCAATCTGAAATGTAAACTGCCTTATCAGGGTCGAGCCCACAGTTGCAGGGGAAAAATATTTACCTAGCCTTTATCTCGGTGTTTGCTCAGAGCCAATAAACTTACCCGTCTCTCTTTACAGACCTAAACGAAGTCAAATGCTACGGCGTCTATGGCTGTTTTCCACTGAATGGCCCATGGACAACGAACACCCGCCAAATCAACGTTCATCCACAGAAGCCGTCCGAAATTCAACCCCACTTCACCCTGTACACAAGTCGAAGCTTCGAGTATCCCCTCTTTATAGACTTGAATGATCCGGAGTCGGTGCGGAATATGGGCATCAATCCATACGGCAAACTGTTCGTGATAGCCCATGGGTACCTGGAACGCGGCGATATGCCGTGGGTAAGTCTGACATTAACAAACGCACCTCGATGGCCGGATGCTGAATATTTCTTTCATTTGCAGATGATGGAGCTGGGAAAAGCGCTTCTATCGAGTGAGCCAGATGGCACTGCCGCTGTTATTCTTATCGACTGGGGTGGCGGTTCCATTCCACCCTATGTCCAAGCGGTAGCTAATATAAGACTGGTGGGAAACATTGCCGCACATGTGATTCATATGCTTTATGTAAGTAGGACGAGGTCTTTCTCGTGCGTCACGATCTCATGGGATATTTTCTTTGGTCCGTTTTACAGGAAGAACTGCAGATGCCCAACTTGGACAAGGTGCATTTCATTGGTCACTCGCTGGGGGCGCATTTGTCCGGCTACGCCGGCTACCATTTACAGAGAGATTTTGGTCTGAAACTCGCCCGAATTACGGGTATGGATCCAGCGGCTCCGTTGTTCTCAGAAACGGACCCGATTGTCCGGCTGGACACGACTGACGCGACATATGTCGATGTGATCCACACCGATGCCAATCCACTGATGAAGGGCGGATTGGGTATTTACAAGAGCATCGGTCACGTGGACTTCTTTCCCAATGGCGGATTTGACAATCCCGGCTGTGGCCAGGGATTCCATCAGTATATCAACAATAAGGAGAAGTCGTTCTTTATAAACATGCAAGAGTTCCTCGGATGCAATCACATTCGCAGTTACCAGTTCTTTACGGAAAGCATTCGGACCAAGTGCCATTTCACGGGCATCACGTGCGATTCATTTGAGGTGAGTTGAGGGTTGGAATTTATATTTCACAGATTAGAATGGAGCTGCGTCCAGGCGAACATGAAGTACAATCCAAATTTTGAAACAGAGCCTTTTTTAGCAGTCATTCAAAATTTGTATCAGAAATGTTTGTAGGATCGCAGCTTTCGGGTTCATTTACTCTCCAAACCAGTTTTTATATACCAAACAATCCATTACACAACTCACTCCTAATAACGCACTGTCATCCCTTTGCAGAGCTTCAAAGCGGGCAAATGCTCGAAATGTGGCCAAAATGGAATGCACTGCCTTCGCATGGGTCTGCACAGCTACCATGACTACAGGAAACTCATTAAGGATCAACAAATCGGAGAGAACTCAACTCTGACAACTTACCTAATGACTGGAGAGAGTAGACCATTCTGTCGTAAGTTCGAACCAAATTTCCCATCTTTGCCAAATCTAACCTCATACATTTGCCCTCGCAGGTGTCCACTACAAGATCAAAGTTAAAGTGTCCGACTCCCACGAGAGCACCCTCCATGGCGGTGAAATCGGCACTCTATCAGTGCGACTGCACTCCCACCGCAAGCGTTATACTGACAAGATTAAATTCTCCAACGAACCGCGTTACTTTGCACCGGGCGCAGAGTACACCTCCATGGTGCCCGGACGCGACTTCAACAACACATCATACGCCGCCGTCTTCTGGGAATACCAAACGAACTTGCTGAACCCCCTGACATGGCGCATTATATCCTCGCCACGGATCTACCTCGATTACATCCTCATCGAGTCGATGGAAAAGGACTTGCACTTGAAATTGTGTCCCAAGCGAAACTCACCAATTTTGTCGGGCAGCGAAAATATCCTCCAAACGAAATATTGCGAAGAAGAGCCTACATCGTAGATGCGATACAACACAGAGAGCAATGACACAGACCATGGTAATGCAGGCTTATCAAAGACAACAACACGCAACTACACTAACACTCAAACTGTGAATATGCTATTCTGTACAGCAACCCTCACGTCGACTTCTTGCAGACTTAGCGTAATTATTAAGAGATGGCACCGATGGCAGTATGAAGAATAACATATAACAGTAGAAAGAGCAATGCAAATTGAAAAGAAACAAAAGAAATCGTAAATTAAACTTATTCATCTCATCGCACATATTTATGAAGCAACTAATTATCTATTTATATTATTACACATTAAGGAAGTCATTCCTTGTCATCAATTCCATTCATTTAACTTAATTAAATCTTTTCTGTAAATAGCTAGGATTTCGATGTGAACTTGTTTTATTTATAAAAAAAATTAGAGATTACATATTTTATCTTGTATGTGATAGGTTAGAACACAGACAGCTTATAGTAATAGATGATACACAAGAAAAATAACAATAAACTGTTAAGATCAATAAGAATGTTTGTTTGTCATTTTAATTCAATTTAAGGAAAATAATGTACTGCTCGAGGAGAATGGAGGCAAACTCGCAGCCAAAAAAACAAACCTAAGGTTAATTAGAGGTGGTTGGGTGTTGAATGAATAGGGTAGACACTGATTGGCGTCAACTTGGCGATGCCCAGTTGTTGCAACTGTTCAGATACACCAATTGTGCTTATTTTACCTCCTAGTGGTCACCACCGGGTACTGGTCTATGTCCATCCGGAATTGACTTGCTGAACTTATAAGCGCGAGTGTTGAACACGTAGAAAATAGCAACACTATAATGCTCTGTTGGAGTGGACTGTCTGCTCGAGTCTCAGTAGTCTTACATGAGCACCTCAGAAAGAGGACGTACGGCGGATGAATTCACATGGTTGAATCAACGGTGACGTCAACAGTCAACATGGCAGATACCTCAATGAGCTACTTCGACGTATTTGGAGCTGAGGTCATTGAGGATTTTCAACACTAGTCAGGGTGTTGAAATAGAGATGGTGGCGGAAGAGCCCTTAATGGGTCAACGGCAGCTCTCACATCCCCGCAGAGGGTTACTGACTCCGGAATATTCCGGCTCCTTTTGTCCAAGGGGTTGCAAAAAGGGCCTGGTCCTCCAGGTTGGGGGTTGTGCGTGGGGTTAACTACCCTACCACGGAAAAACAACTCAGTTGCGAAGCAACCAATAGCCTCGGATAAGGACGGATTCACTGTTGACGACCCTGCAAAACGAAAAAAGGACAACGACGTTCGGATCTGCACGTGGAATGTTCGAACTCTGAACAGACCACGTGCAGCCGAACAACTAGCGGAGGCCCTTAACTGCTACAAAGCAGGTATCACCGCCATCCAGGAAGTGCGGTGGGATGGGCCGGGCAAAAGAAGGATGAAAAACTGTGACATTTACTACGGTGACTGCTACAGAGAGCAAAAGCAGCGTCTATTTGGATGCGGATTTGTTGTAAGCGGCAGACTTAGGCAAGAAGTCCTGCACTTTCGACACGTTAGTGAACGCCTTACAACTATCCGCATCAAGGCTAAATTCGCCAACATCAGCCTAATATGCGCTCACGCCCCCACAGAAGATAAAGACGATGCTACCAAAGAATGTTTCTACGAGCTCCTCGACAAAACATATGAGCAATGTCCTAAGCATGACGTTAAAATCGTCTTGGGTGATTTTAACGCCAAAATAGGAAAGGAGGACATCTTTGGTAGCACAATCGGAAAACACAGCCTACACGACACCACGTCTGGAAACGGACTTAGGCTGATTGATTTTGCGGCTGGACGTAATGTAAACATAGCTAGCTCACGGTTTCCTCACCTCAATATACACAAAGGAACATGGCGATCACCTGATCATCAAACCGTCAACCAAATTGATCACGTTGCGATCGACGCAAGGCACTCCTCCAGTATTCTAGATGTTCGAACTTTCCGAGCGGCCAACATAGACTCGGATCACTACCTTGTTGTAGCCAAGGTACGAATGCGGATATCCCAGACGCCACAACAACGAGAAAATACTGTGAGGAGATTTAACGTTGGACGACTACAAACGCAACAAACCGCCAGAACCTTTGCCGATCGCGTATCCCTCAACCTCTCGAGAAGTCCTATGCTGCCGGCATCAAGTGCCGAAGACCAGTGGCGCCGATGCCAAGAAGCCATCAAAAATGCCGCAACTGATGTGCTCGGTTTCACCAGCCCACCCCCCCGAAACCCCTGGTTTGACGAAGAGTGCCGGCAAGCACATGCAGCAAAACAAAGTGCCTACGAAGCGTCGCTGCATAGAAGGACGAGAGCAGCTCGTCAGCTCTACGAGCAAAAAAGGAGGGAAGAACATCGGCTTCTCCGGAGAAAAAAGAGAGAGCATGAGAAGCGCGCGATCGAGGATATAGAGAGGTGTTACTCCAGGAACAATGTTCGGAAGTTTTACCAAAAGGTAAAAAGAACGTGTCATGCCAACAAGACCCGAACGGAGACCTGTAGAGACGAACAAGGAAACCTGGTAGTAGAGTCACAGTCGGTGCTGAGGACATGGAAAAACCATTTCTGCAGATTGCTAAACGGCGAAGATGACACACATTCCGCTGTCAGGCAGAACGAACCATTCAACCTGGACGGTGAAAGCCAAGATTACCGTCCACCTGACCAAAATGAAGTGAGGATAGCAATATCTAAGCTTAAATTCAACAAGGCTGCTGGACCGGACGGCCTAACTGCCGAGCTGTTTAAGGCAGCGGGAGATGACCTGGTAGAGAGCATACACCAACTCGTCTCCAAGATCTGGTCAGACGAAAGTATGCCTGATGAATGGAACCTCAGCATCGTTTGCCCGATCCACAAGAAAGGAGACTCTCTAAACTGCGCCAACTATAGAGGCATCAGTCTCCTGAACACTGCGTATAAGATCATGTCTGCTGTACTGTGTGAACGCCTGAAACCATTCGTCAACGATCTGATAGGTCCCTATCAGTGCGGTTTTAGGCCCGGCAAGTCCACGACCGACCAAATATTCACACTACGGCAGATCCTGGAGAAAACCCAAGAAGTCCAGATCGATACTCACCATCTTTTTATCGATTTTAAGGCCGCATATGACAGCATTTATAGAGACGAGCTATACAGAGCATCCCTGCCAAACTTGTCAGATTGTGCAGAATGACGATGGAGAACGCTCGCTGCTCCGTAAAGGTCGGAAACAATCTCACCGAGACCTTTGATGTCAAAAAAGGATTTAGACAAGGTGACGCGCTGTCATGTGACTTCTTCAACATCATTCTTGAGAAAATTGTGCGAAACTCACAAGCCAACACCAGAGGCACAATTTTCCAAAAGTCTGTGCAACTGCTTGCATACGCTGATGACATTGACATTGTTGGCAGAACACAGCGAGCTGTCACTGGTGCGTTTGCAAGTATTAGTACAGAAGCGGCAAAAATGGGTTTAGTGGTGAATGAGGGTAAAACAAAATATATGCTGTCAACAAGAAGGGACACACAACACCGACGAATCGGACAGAACGTCACGATAGACAGCTATAACTTTGAGGTAGTAAGGGACTTTGTCTACCTCGGCTCCGCTATAAACTCTGACAATGACATCACAACAGAAATCAAGCGAAGAATCACACTTGCCAACCGCTGTTTCTTTGGCCTAAGACGGCAATTGATTAGTAAGGCCTTGTCAAGAAGCACTAAGGAGATTCTATATAAGACCCTCATCATCCCTGTCCTGCTCTATGGCGCAGAAGCATGGACCCTAGCAAAGACGGATGAGGATCTTCTTAGTCGCTTCGAACGCAAAATTCTTCGAGTGATTTTTGGTCCCGTTTGCGTTGACGGGCTCTGGAGGAGAAGATTTAACAGCGAACTCTACGAGCTGTACAGCGACATCGACCTGGTCAGAAAAGTACGCATTAGTCGTCTAAGATGGCTAGGACATATAGAGCGAATGGACACCAACGCTCCGGCCCGAAGAGTTTTCGATTCCAACCCGGAGGGACAACGCAGTAGAGGAAGACCTCGCCTTAGGTGGCGCGCGCAAGTGGAAGGGGACCTCAACCAACTTGGAGTGCGCAACTGGAGGCAGTTAGCCAAAGATCGTGCTAACTGGAGAGGCGTGTTGGTTGAGGCCCAGGTCCACCCCGGACTGTAGCGCCACCTTAAGTAAGTAAGGTTAATTAGAGACTCACAAGCAGGGTGACAAAAAGTCTAAAGAAAAAGCGCCAATGAGGAAAAAAGTGTCATTTCTGAAGTTTTTCTGCATATTTAGGACTTACGAAGTGTCTTTCCAACTAAAAAAATGGCCAAAAAAGCAAAAAATTGTGGCAGGATCTCGAAAAAGTGAAAAAGTTACAACTTTATCTGTACATGTGGCTATAGAACCGTTTTTGGATCTCTTAAATGTATTCTATACTTGGAGAAGTCAACTTGTAAACTGTAGAGTTGAAGATATTTTTTAGTTTTATTTTTGTGAAGACTTTTTTTTTATTATTTTTTTAAATATAGCAAGTTCCGGATTGTTTAAAGCTGAGACAATACTGAGACCCCCAACTTCGGCCGAATTTCCGTTGCCCACAAGCTATATTTTTATGGGGTTGTGACGTTTTTTTGCGCTAGTATTGATACATAGAAATTCGTACTGACAAATGTCACGAAACTTCAAAAATTCCGGGTCACCAAACACTTTCAAAAAGGAGCACAACTTCCGCTGTTGGCAAAGCTGCGGGCAGCGTTCATAAAATTGTATACGTTTAATTTGAAATTATTCGTTTCGTGTGGATAGTATTTTATTTTTAGGAATAAGTGGACTTTTGCTTAAAATATTTATGAAAAATCAACAGTAAAACTGGGTTGAGGGAAAATAGAAACATTCTGAGCAATTTTTCTTCAGTTATTCAAGAAAAATTCACTCATGAAATCGAAGTTAATAATATTCAAAAGCGGAAAATACACAACCATGTTTATCCTAATATGTTTCTAGTATGTAATACATTTCATTTAGGTAGTTTAATTTAACCAAACACATTATAATATTGTTGAAGCGTGTATCGTTCCATTTTTAGTAATTGCGTAGTTTCTACTTGTCAAACGCCAGAGGATAAAAGCTTCAAAAGTGACAGCCACCGAAATAGCGGGTCATTCACAATAACACCTCTTATTGGAAAACCCTTTATAAGAAAAAAAAAAAACAAAGTATAGAGTCTTCAAAAAATAAAAATAAAAATATCTTTAACTCCACAGTTTACAAGTTGACTTCTTCAATGACAACGAGTAATGTAAATATGTGGTATTCCCGAACTCTATCATATTCCCCGACATTTGGTTGGCATCATCTATTTTATATTTTTTGAATGTTTTTGAATGTCACACGGATTCTGAAGTGACATAGAACCGACAGTAAAACAAAATGGCGAATTTGAAAAAAAGTTGAGAGGGCCAGCGGGAAGAGGATTGCGAGTTGGCGGTCTCAGTATTGTCTCTGGTTTAAAGTTCCAAGTGGAACTTGCATTTTTGTGAAAAACGGATTTATTTTTTTGAAACAATTTGAGGTAGCACTCTAACAAACATTAGTCCTTTGCTGCCAATCTGTGTTGGGTACTTGTTTCTGGTCCACTTAGTCATACAGTATGAATATGATAGATCAAACATCAAAGCATCAGTACTACTTGTAAATATGTAGTACAATAATCAATAATTCCTACCACCGTGACGCAATTCTATAAGAAAATTAATGCCAATGTATACAAATGTTCTTTTTTTTTGAATTTCAACTTTCAAATAGTTACCTGCATCACTGGGGACATATTCAGTTTGCCTTAATAAAATTATTTATATTTAACATCCTCCTTAATATGTTTTAGACAATTTTTGTATTGAAATTTTGGGCATTGTGAGTTACAACCCGAGACATAATTTGTAATTGGTGACGAAGTGTACAAAGTATACAAGTTCGGATTAAGGGTAATAAAAAGGGGCCGTAGCCGAAAAAAGGGGTCTCCACACAAAAAACAACCATAGCAAAAAAAAAAAAAGTACAGAACAACAAAAAAATTTATTGATAACGAAACACATCTATTCATATGTTTGCATTCTTTTTCGTCCAATAAAGTATAAAATCTTACTTAAACTGAAAAAGGGGCCATTTTGATAATTTTTCAAAAAGTGGGGCCCAAGTGTCCTCAAGCTCAAAAAGGGGCCAAACGGCAACGTTGGTTCTGGTCTTCCAAAAATTCACTCACCCAATAAATACGCCCGTGAAACATATTAAGGGCTGGATCTGGAAACTGTGACCGCATTTTTCTTGTGTGGTAATACACTCAGAAATGAGTATGAGGTTGTTGAATTAAGTGGGAAGAAAAATACCTCTCTAATACGTTATAAACTCTAATGTGAACCTTGAATTTATTTAAGTTCACAATAGCTTATGTTGTATTGAAAATATCTCCATTGTGATTTTGTAAAACTTTAGTAATTAGGACCATGTATTCAGTATGATTTATATGTAGAAGCATGTAAGTAGCTCATAATCAGTACGAAATATAAGAGTTTACATAGGCACTTATTTAGGTCTCTCCAATGGGTTAGGGGTGGGTCACAATAACACGTGTAAATTTATTTTCAGAATACAAAAAAAAAAAAATTTAAGAGGCCATAAATCTTGTCAACTATAAAACAACTAATGACAAATTTAGAGTCTCGACTTTAAATTTACGAAAGCTCACAATAGCGAAATTTGTACGGAAAATATAGCCATTGTGAACTACTTAAATTCGAAGTCGAAACTAAAAATTGTTAGTGGTAAGGCCCAATGTGTTCAACAGATCGATTGTTCTACGGCTTACGTGATATTTAGCGCCATCTATATCTAGATGGAACCAGATCTCGTCCGGTTCCAAAATCTCTGCCCAAAGAAAATCAGTTTGAATGCTAAGTAGCTGCTTTCTGCAGTTTCGAAACAAAAAAAAAAAAAACAGGTCAGTGGCGATTTTTGCTCGATTATAAATAGGGTCAAAATTGTACTACAAGAGTCCGATGACATGTTTTCCTTGATAAAACATTTAACAATGTTGTGCGGCTTATTTTTAAGTCGAGTGCCATGGGCCATTTGAAACAATGTTGACAGTTTGATACTGTACAACTTGGGAAAGAATCGAATTTGTGTCAGAAAGCAAGGTGTATTAAGAAAAATATCAAAGGGACATGGGTAACAAAATTTACGCCGAGAAACAAAAAGCCCCGACAATGAAATTAAATTGTTATATAAAAAAAATGCCTATTACTCGTAGGTCATTAATATCGAAGAGAGTCACTAAACTGTGCCGACTGCTTTCAATACCCAAGTAACAATTTGACTTCGGTAAGTTGCCATCGAAACTTATCCCCTCTCGCAGTATTAACTGCATAAGGTCCACTGGAAACAAATCTGATGCACTTTTATCCAGGTGTCTACTTGTATAAGACTTCCTGAACAGCTTGCGTAGACCTTACAAACACAACTTCTTCTTCAGAAGAGCAATAAACATCCGTAGGGTATTGCTCCGCAAACACACATTTTTCTACATTTCTCAACAGTAGCTTCTTACTTTGGTAGGGCCGAACGAAACTGTATTCTAAGCTTTATAGAAGCTCATAAATTAAAAAGAAAAATATTAATGGTTTTTATTACATTTTTCAATTTTCTTTTATCCTATCCTTTTATGCTATCCATAGATAAAGCGATGTTCGTCGTCACCGCGTGTGTGTTTTCTTTCAGATTTCTCAAAAAGTATATAAAGAAAATTTGTTTACAAATTATTTGGTAAGAAAGTGAAGAAGAAGACTGCAAAACTTTGTGAGCACAAAAGAAACGCAGTACGGTTGTGAACTACCCTTTGTATTCCTAAACACTTGACGGCAAAGGGATGTGCAGGTTCACTTCAACTGGGGAAGACAGTGTCATTCCGAGATAAAGGGAAATTGATTTGTCAGTTAGGGCAGTCTTCCTTAGCTAAATGCCTGCAATTGCGCATTTCAAGTCGGCATTGACTGTCGAAACTGATCTGTTCAAATAATCATCACAAGCTGTTTAAATTAAACCGACTTTTCCAGCCAAAGGACCCAAAGATCACACTCACTTCTTACACACAAAGTTACATAATTTGTACTAATTGTCAATATTCGTACCAATCGCAAATTCGACAAAAACCAAACGTACGCCTTAAATATTCTCCATCAACATTATTGCTATGATGAATAGTTTTACGATTCAGGTCAACAAGTTATGAACATCAGGAAGTTGGAAAAAAAATTCCAACGCAACCATCATCCTGTAGCCTACAAGAAGGTAGACTGTTTAAAACCTGTCGATTATCACCCATCTGCAGTGAATAAAAAAATGTAATAAACAGCCCTAATTGATTCGAAAAAAAAATCAATTACACTGAAAAGCTTAGGCTCCTCTAAACGCTTTGCAATAAATTCACCACACTTTGTGCGTCTCTCGCCTGCATGAACCTCTCCCTATCTTCACTCCAATGCACCACGCCCCATAAATATCTCCCATCATAAATGTCATCACTTCAATTTCGTTCGGTTTGCGCCTTTTCTCCCTATATGTCGTGCTCCGTGCCCATATACGTACGCTGATTGCATTTTAATTGTTACGTTCGGGAATTGTGGTGTACAGCGAAATTTAAATCAACAAGCTGTCCCGGTCCTTGAAGAGTGGAATTCAATTTGTATCCACCCCAAAAATAGCTTCCAGGCGCGAATTGTGTGTAAAACACAACAATCAGCGGACAGCTTGTGATGATGAACGATGCGACGCTGTTGTAGGTCGTAGCAGTCGTCGTCGTCGTCGTAGTGGTGGTCGTCGGCACACAGATCGATCCTTCACGGCGAAGGCGATCGCGCACGCGCATCTCGCATCTCACAGATGTAGGTTAACACTATACGTGGACCTGTTGCAAGAGCATGCTGTCCGCCCATTGTTGGGCGAAAATTCACTTCATCTCCATAATTATTAAATGCGCTTATTTGTTTTAATATTTTGTGCGCGTGCAGGCGAACAAAAACGTTGTACACCACACCGAGCCGTGGTTGAGGCCGAGGACCACCCCTTTAATGAGCGCCTAATTACAGTCCTTAAGCGGCACCCGATTTGGAGATGGCGCGCGAGTGCGCACAGAAAGGCGTTTGTATAGGAACATGTTGGCCAATGCACCATCCTTTTGAGCCGCATAGATGATGCCGGTACGATGTGCATCGCTTGTGGCGGTTCAATCAGTTATCGAAGGAGGACGACAATTAGGAGCGGGCGGCAAGGGAGCTATGGGGATCTGGAGAAAAAACGACTTTTGTTCGTTGTTCGAGAAGAAGGATGTTGCAAAGGAGGAAGAAGAAATTGAATTGAAAATGATACGTTCGGTGTGATTTATCGAAGTCCTAAGTGGAAGTGAGGAGGTTATTGGTTAAATGGCGCTGATTTAAGGTTTGTCTTAGCTTGGAGCGGTTTTTAACCAGGCACCAGGCGATCAGAGGCTCAGCAAATAAGGATGATGAAAAGGGTGAAGAAAAAAAAAAAAAATACTCCAAGCGAAACGACAACAAAAATTGAGGTCAATAAAACGATTTATTTTCAAAAAGGGAAACAATTGCTCGATCCTCTGGTTTTTGGGTATTTAATAAGGCTTGGTAGTGATGGGTAACAAGTGCAATCCCCAGTATGAAATAACGTAACTTTGAGTTGATACACTTTCCACTCTCGCTGCTAAATATTTGAGGAACTAACAAAGTTCGTGGATTCAACCCATCGGATTTGAATATGAACTTCAGGTCGTAGGTTAGTTTCATTTGTTAGCAAAATTAAATTCATACACACACATAAATGGTTGCGAGTAACAAGTCCTAGATCCACAAATGATGCTGATCCTGGACAGACCTACGATTTATTTAACTGGAACGGTTTAAAATGGTCGATACACGCAGAAAAATCACTTATCAACCAACTTTCGGTTAAAAACTACCAAGTGATACTGTTAGTGGATTAAAAATAACCGAGTCAACTTGATTAACGAAACTCGGTTAGAAATAACCTTTTAACAATTTGTCTCGGTTGTAAAAAACAAACTAACTCTGTTGAATTTAACCAGCTGGTTGATATTTATCTAGAAACTTGGTTCCTGACAACTGATAAAGTGTGTTATTTTCAACCTATTTATATCGGTAGTATTTAACAACGAATACTCGGTGTTTTTCAACAGAGACTTGGTTAATTTTAACCCATTTTTTTTAACCGAGCAAAAATCGCATTCTGTTAGAGCCAATTTTTGAGCGTGTATTTAAGTTCAAGATTAATGCTTGAAGTTATACTAAAACCTCTTTTTCAGTCTTGAAGGCGTTTAAACAAATAAATTTGACAAATTGGCAGTTTTGCATTGAAGAACTTATGAAAAAACTATAGAAATGAGCACAAAGTGGATCGTTTGGGGAAAAAATCGCTAATTTTTTCACCTGAGGAATGGTGTTCAGGTCGTTTACAGGGGTCAAATGGCAGCTCCGAGGCGGTTATTTAGTTATTTTTAACTATTTTCTAACTGTTTGTAAAAATCGGGAACACTATTTTAAACAGTTAAATAATAGTTATTTATGACAATTTTCATTGTCAATTAATATTTTTCGTAAAATCAACTGCTTAAAGGTTAATATTACTACATAAAATAGTTATTTTTAACTATTTTACTATCAGTTGGTATCTTGTTCAAAACTAACTCTTCGATAGTCAAAATCAGCTATTCAATAGTCAATGTTATTATCTAATAACTAGCTGTGCCCGCAACTTCGTACGCGGCGTGAGACTGTGTAATTTCTGAGCAGCATAGTCCTTTCGACTCCCTTGTCCATTTAAGAGCTTGGCAATGATCACAGGCCTGAGTCATACCACCGATACCAGCAAATTCGGCATAATTAATTTCTTTGGTGTAATAAAATCCACTTCGGATTTTATTTACCCACGGATTATATGTGTTTCTGTGTAACGATGCGGTCTGATATTTTTCATCCCTTTTCTGTAATCTAACTCGTCTCATTTTTCTAGATCTTGTTGAGCTTTGAGAAAGATTTGACCGTTTCCTCAACGGCATATTTGTTTAAAATCAACAGTCTAGCGGTGAACATTGTCAATGTGAAACAATAAATCAAACAAATCTATTTACCTAAAACACCAATTTAAGAAAATTAAATTCAACAGCATAAGTACTAAAGTTTCACTTCCTTAATCCTTACTGTAGGTACAACGTAGGCAATATCAAAACAACCACTAAAACAAAAGCGTGAACGGAAATTTGTATCCACACCAACAATACGTAAATCAAACAACATAATTCACCTACATATATCGTCTTTACTTCTTGAATTCTTCAATTCTTTACTGTAGGTATCAACGTAGATACTATAACAACCACTAAAACAAAAACCATGAACTCAATTTCTATATGCACCACCTCCACCATACGTCCATCACCACCAATGTTGCCATAAAAATGTTTTCTATAGAAAAATCTTCCGTCAAAAAAATTTTTTTTTATGTATGTAACAATAACAAAACAACAAAAAAGCTGAATACGAAAATAACAGCATACAGCGAAATCAAGTGTTAAAATTTGTTAAAAAGAACAAAATATATTATTGCGGATGCAGACAAAATCTGAAGCGCAGTTTTTTGGTTTTTAAAAACATACAGCAAGGTTGAAAATCTGCAAAATGCAGACAAATCTGCACTTATGGCAACGCTGATCAGCACACGTCAATCGTCATCAGCCATCTGCGCATTTCCTCAGAAACACATTGTTGCTGTTGATTCGATATAGTTACATAATATGTATATTCTCGTCCCATACTTCTCTTTTGTTTCACTTAATTTGGAGAAAACACCACGCAGTTTTTTTTTCATACGAATATGCCTGTGCGATGTGCGCCACCAAACCACCCCAAAGCAGAACAACGATCAAGAACCGCGGCTGCTGATAATATTCGATTTGAGAAAATAAATTTATTTTTTTCAGGTTAGATTTTAGGTTGTAGCTCAGCTTCTAAAGGACATAGAAAGCTGATTGATGGCTTGAAATAACAATAAAAGTGTTGGCTCTCCTAAGTATTTTGTTTTGTTTGCATTGATTAAGAATTATCTGAGAAATGGCGAGTTAAAGGCAGTAAAGTCAGAAAAAAAACACATTTTGGTCAAAAACGCTCCAAAAAATAGGCATGGCAATGAAAGGAATAGCCTATATGTTCCACAGAATCTTAAGGAACATTTCAAAAAAAGTTTCATCGAAATCTGTGCAGTAGTTTTCACGCCATTAGGTAACAAAAAAATGTTCTATAGTTTTATTATAAGTATAGATAATATTTGTTCTTAATTTTTTTGCTTGTCAATTGACTTTTCAGAATTTTTTAATAATCAGTTTAGCTATTTAAGCAGTAGCATTATAACATTGTGCATAATATCGTCACCTTCGATACCTGTTTTGGAAATGCTTACCTGATAGATTTTTATTTACTTACAAGAAGAATAATTAGATCCCTGTAAATTCTCAAAAAATAACAACAACAAATTTCTCTGAAATCATTTCACATTTAACATTTTATTATTTATTTTACAAAAGAATTTAAAATAATTACATCAATAAACAAACAATAAGAAATATTTAAATCTTATTATTTTTTTTTCGCAACAAAATGAAGGTGAAGTGGAGGGGAATTTATTTCGTTAGACTTAAAAATTAAAGGTCTTTTGTATTCAGTGTATTTTTTTGGGTTTCTTGAATTTGTTTCCCATTTGTACTATCTAAGATTTCAAGAAGATTCTATGGTACGTATTATTTGTTAAATTTATCTTATTTAATACAAAAATAAGAACGAGTTACTTAAATAATCTGTGGCATATGTTGTGTTGGAAATACAGGAACTTGACGGCGATGATGGCCTTTTGGTTGCGGAAGAACTACTTAGGCTTCCCTCCACTGTAGAAGCGCTAGCTACCGAATGCACCATAAATCCAAATACAAATGTAAAATAAATTAAGTAAACAGATTTACCTCAAATCAATTGTCTGGGGAATATTTTCACTTTGATTTGTAATATGTATGTGTATGTGTCCTTCACTGTTCGCTAATTGAAGTTGAACGTTTTCCCTCCTGGCGTCGAGCACTTCTAGTAGATTTAAAGTTTCACCGATTAGAATCGTTATTCATTTTATTTGTTTGTTTAACTCTCTGCGACTTACTTGTGCAAACAACTTTTCACAAAGGGCACTCAGCACAGAATGATCGACTCGACATGCAACAAAGAGATCGCGACGCGCAACCGAAACTACTATGTCATAAATTTTGTTACTACACTTAGTCATTTTCAATTAAATTGAATAAATGCTACTATTTTATAGTAGGAAGCTAACGGGTTTTTCAATAAGAGTGCTACAAAAGTTTTTTTTAAATGAAATTCTTTATTGCTGTGAAAGAACGTTCGATGCCATTATGTATGGAACTCGATTTATTTTGCATGGCCACCACGGGCACGCTTGCAGATTCAAATTTTTCCACTAGACGCTCAATTGTTGGTCTGCTAGGACGATAATGACGACCATAAATTGGACGTAGCGCTCTTAACGTTGAGGCCACTGACTCCGAATTTCGGTAGTAAATTTTAATAATTTGGACTCGTTGTTGGCTCGAATATATTTCCATCATGAAATGACAAACCTTACTGAAGAGAAATGTCGAAAGAGCGGCAAGAAATTCGGCGTCGTTTGCTGTCCCTGTCGCTCTACTTTTGTAGCGTCCCTGTTGAATAACCCTTTATTATAGAATAATCAAAATTGATTGTTGAAATAAAATGATTGATTTTTAACTATATTTCAACTATTTTGTAACTATTTTCGATTTATTTTTGTGCAAAAATAGTCATTCGACAAATTCCATTGGAATTCATAGAAGGACTATGGCAATATTTAAAAAAGTAACTATTTTTTTCTCTGAGTGAGGCACCTCGAGAGAAGCTTTCAACCGCTTTCGTCAAAATCTATGTTTCTTCATGGTTTAGGGGCTTGTGCAATGTACAATAACCTCAACTGGACTTCTTAGATCTAAATTCTAGAATAGCCATCGAACTTGCTTAGAAGTGCAACCACATCCCAATTGGACGTTGGACAATCTCCTTGTTTCATGTTTTATGTGAAATTAGCTATTTTTACGACCAGCTAAATGAATAGAATACTCGCCATCAGTATTCTATGGCTGATCCGATGCAGATACGAAATCTTATCTCGATACGAAATCATATCTCGACACTCGTAGCAGCAGGATGAGATATTTCGTCCGGTTTGTCCAATTCACCTGTTCCATTCTTATCTCCCCCGGTATTGGGATGGCAATTGCAATTGTCAAACTCGTATTGTTTATCGTCTCATTGTCGCCTGAATGATGATAACAACAAATGACAACAGCCAACATGCATCCTGTACCTGTACGCTGTACCAACTGTCTCATTCTGTAATTTGTAGTCAGATAAATTCTCATATACCGTCCCTCTCTTCAAGATGTAATCGAAACCTTTTCCGATAATTTATTCGATTTTTATTTATTCCTTGTCGTTGCGTGTAAGTGTGTAGTTCTGCTGGTCCGAATCCGAATCCTTTATATGGAAATGAAAGGTAATACGACGAGAACAAAACAAAAGGATCAACGACATTCATTGCATTATACGATCGACAGAAAGACGAAGAAGACACGTAATCGATACGCTCGTTGAGGTATACGCTCGGCCCCCATTGACTAGCGCTATGCTCACATTCTGCATCTTTGCCGATAAAAATCTTCGAAAAGAGGAAAAAGATACGACGAACAAGACGACGACGATCCATGAGGTCCCATCAAAATTATTTATTGGTCTTAAATCGATGATGATGCGTCTTGTAGTCGTCGTCGTTGTGTCGTTTGACTCATTCTATTCAACTTGGCTGTGGAAAGATATACCTCTTATGGTTCTTCATCTACTCATACATCGTCCTTATCGGAGAAGATAGCGAAACAAGGAGTTTCATCGTCGAATTTTGCTATCTTCCTCAGTGCAGCGACTGGCGCCGTTTGCATCTCTGGGTATCTGTTTCATTATCTCTCTGTCCTATGTTGACATTTTTTTTTTTCCAGTCTCAAACATTCCTGCGGGATAATCTCGGAGAGAGCTGCAGGTTGGCCGTATATAACTAATGACTCTGGTTGCGGCGTGACCTTGTTGGTAACGTCAGGTGTTTCATTTATGTTCTGCTAGCTGGACGTGGACTACCTACTTGCGGCAATTGCTGCGCTGCACTCGTTAGCTGCATTGAGGACAACATTTCGTAGGCTGTGCAGTTGTGCACTCTACCTACATACGCCGGGCATCCGCAGAGTTTCGGTGTTCAGGCACACGCACGAGTATATATGCCAATGCCAAACGAATGTTGGACTGAGTGACAGATTAACTTAAGCGTTAACTTTGTCTTCGAGTCTAAATGGATGTGGTTAGGCCTCATTTGCTGAACACGGACCGGTGATTGGGTGTAATGTGGCAGAGGCTCAACTGAGTAGCAGCAGCAGTACTCATGCTCTGTATGTGTACCTACATTCAGGCCTTAATGAGGCTGTTAGTCGTCCTTGCAACAGAGACGGGGTATTGATGCTCGATTTGTTTTATTGGATCTCTCATGGCAGTTGCAATAAAAAGGGTTTCGTTTTCGGTGTGAATTGACAGCCTCAAGAGATGATAGTTCGAGTATATGGACGATGTGGGTTAATTGAGGTAATTAATAAGGTGTGGAGTTTAGTATCCGTGCGTCAAGTTGGGGCGGTAATAAATGACGGTCACTTGCTGGGAGAGTTGCACTGTCTACTGAGTTATGAAGAGATATTGCTTGCATGTCTGCCAGAAGCAGTATACATTGTAGGTTCTTTGCCAAATATTCCCTTGGACTGAAATTGACAGCCACACGCTCGGGAGTCAAGATTATACTTACATAGAGCTAGCACAAAATTGTGGGCATCGGCTGCTTGAAATATTTTTGAAAAGTCAGAGCCAAATCTAGACTGGAACTGGTTCAACTCGTGGCGCAATCGTACTGAACCCTTAGATATATATATTTCTCTGGACCTGATACTGCTTCTTTTACTGCCACTTTGACAGCTTATGCTCCTACAGCTGCTACTGCTTTCACTACTACAACTGTCACTGATGTAACTGCACTCAAAGCTCAAAACTAACAAAACGTAAGTGCAGCAGGTCCACATACTACCCTACGCCAAATTCCTAAAACCAACTGTTGCCAGATTAGAGATTGTTTTCCCATAGTGGGGAAGTGTCCAAATAACAGAGAAATTTTTAACTTTCTCGATAACGTAGAGTAGGAGAAAGTTATTTGTATTCGTACTCGAAAAGTTATTCAATTTTGACATTGCGATGAACGAGGAACTTCGTCTGTCGTTCGTTTAGTCCACCTGTCTATCTGTCCGGACGCTCCCGAGTCCTAGTATAAACGGCTGCCCGAAATAGGTTCAATATTAATGGTGCTTCCCACATAAAATGTTCGTACCGGTTTGATTTGCTCGAAAACGAATTCAACCAAAATTGATATTTGAGCTTTAGTAGGTGAGGTTACCATGACTGCATGCTCAGTTTTTGTCTAAGAAATATAATTTTGCTACTTTTTAAATTTTGACATATCTCGAAAACGGTCCAAACGATAGTAGACAAAAATTGATATATTGAAGGTAGGTAATACGGCTATTTCTAACTTAATAGCAAACTCAGTTTCTCTCTATATAATCTTATAGTTGATTTTTGAATAACGGCATTTTTTAAGAAAAAATTTTCTTTAGCTTCCCCAAAAACGGCAATACCGATATCGACCAAAATGCATACTTATAGAGTAAAATTGATGTTTCCAAAAATATTGCGTCCTTAATATTCAATTCAAATCACCGAAAACGCTAATTTTAAAAACTGCTCATATCTCGAAAACCGTATATTCGATTTCGATAAGACGTTAAAAAAACAGGTAATGCTTATATCAGGAGCAATGTCTAATGTACAGTTTTAAGCTAAATAGTTAAGTAATAGTATTTTTCAAACTAATCATTTCAATATTTGTTAATGTTTTGTTTGCATAGTTTCACAAAAACTGCTTCAACGATTTTGATCAAAATGTACCCATTAAACATTACATTAGTATTATAAATATGATCCAGGACTTAGTTTTTCTCAAAAAATTCGAATGGATCAGTTTTTTAAATATTTCTCAAAAATAACTACCCAAATCCCGATCCGTATTCACATATCTACGATACGTTTTTGTAATAATCTCAATGCTCCACACGCAAAACTTCTTTTCAGCAAACATGACCCACTTATTCTTGTTTTCAACCATACTAAATAGGCACCTTAAATTAATTCCAACCACTTGGAGCCTTACTCAATCAGAAACTTCCATTTCATTTACACCCCCACACACGTCCATCACAGCTGGTTAAATCCTTGGTATGGTTACCATAGACTTAGGTTAACCCATGATTATAGTTCTGTGATAACCAATGAGTGTTTGTTGAGCGCTTTTTCACTTTGGTCACCAAACCATAGCTTTGCAACAAATCGTTCCATTTTTCCAGTTTGTTTGTCACTTCAGTGATTGATCGAATCCATGGTTAATTGTTTATTGTTTTCGGGTCCTTTTGTTTTTGATAAGTTATTTGTTTAGGTAGACTTTTTTACTATTGTATTTATTTTTAATAATCTTACTAAACACGTATTTTTTAAAGTTGAAGAATGAAATTTAGTTTTTGTGAGACAATAATCAATTTTTTGAAAACAAAACCGAAATAAAGCCAAAATCAATAAAACCAATAAAATTTGTTTCAAATTAATAGGCCTTTATGTTAATTTATTTAACGATAATCTCAATTTTCTTAATATCACAATATTTCCGCCAATGCGTGTGCCTTATCTCAATTTATGAGAGCTGTCATCGGCTAAAAATATTGAAAATAATATTTATTCATCCTTTGCATCCATTATTTTGCTAGGAACCTGTCCCATCACCTACAATTGACTGACGTGTAGTGTATTCTGTGTATGTGTCAGTTGAAAACGTCAACGAATCCGATGTGAACGATTTTATTGGTTCACTCCATCTTGCAATATAGGTTTTCCAATAAGAGGTGTCATTTTTCGGATGTTTATTTCATACCTTTCGTATGCCGTTAATAATGAAAAACAACATCAGCCAAATGGCCACCACGAGCACGCATACAGGACCATATCCTTTTCATGAAATTTTCCATAACCAAATCGCAAAGTGGTTGCCCTATGTCATCGATAGCCTCACAAATTTTATCTTTGAGGTCTTGAATCGACGTTGGGCTGTTGGCGTGGACCTTATCTTTCACGTGGCCCCAAGGGAAGAAGTCGCAAGGTATTAAATCACAAGATCTCGGTGGCCAATTGTGATCACCTCTTCGAGAGATAGCACGCTCCGGAAACTTTTCCCGTAAAAGATCAATGCTTTCGTTGCTTGTGTGGCACGGAGCGCCGTCTTGTTGAAAGTAAACGTTGTTCAGATCACTACCATCCAACTCCGACCATAAAATACGGTGTAATGACGTTTGTGGAATGCCCAATTCCAAAGAACGACGAGGACTGGACAGACCTGGGTTTTCTTCAACACTTTGGGCTACAGCAGCAATATTCTCAGTTGTTCTTGAGCGACGTGCACGGGTTTTATTCTACACATCACTAACTTGTCCCAACAGCTCGAATTTTTCCACCAATTTCTGTATTACGGTCCGACAAGGTGCTTCACGACGACCAAACAATGCTTCAGTTTTGCGAACTGTGACTGTAAGATTTTCACCATTTTTGTAGATAATTTTAATAATTTCAATGCGTTGCTGAAGCGTGTATCGTTCCATTTTTAGTAATGGCGTAGTTTCTACTTGTCAAATGCCAAATCTTCAAAAGTGACAGCTACCGAAATAGCGGGTCATTCACAATAACACCTCTCATTGGAAAACCCTTTATATTCGATCATTCTATTATTTGTATTTTTCTTTTTGTTCGCACAATACGTAGTCCTTAAAAAATCTTGAACAAACGAAATTATAGAAAATCAGTTGTTAAATCCTATTAACCGCGCAAAATCGGCTGCTTATCGATTTCTCCGGTTAACAAACCAAACCACTGATTCTCTGGTTAATATTTACCTGAACAAACACATTCGCTGGTTACCAGCTGGAATAACCAACGATTAAAGATAACCAAGTTTGAGCAAACTGTGCCTTAGTTTTAAATATATACTGTCGTGTCAAATGAATAACCCAAGGGCGGATTTTATTTAGCTCAATCCCTATATTTGATGAACCTTTTCTTTTATGTAGAATCGCTTCTCAGTTTTTTACCTGATAAAATAAGAAAACAACCAACTAAACTTTTGATGAACGAAACAAGTTTCCTTCGACCCAGTCGTGCACTTTAATTTTAAATATTATAAAGACAGCATTTTGACAGTTGACAGTCCGCGATACTAATAATAATTTTTAGTGTCCAAGCTTAATTTGTCGAACTCACAATGGCGCGATTTCCCATACAAAATTGTCTATTGTGACAGAATGTAAAGGGTGATTTTTTAGCTGGTTTGGTTTTGGCAACACTGGTTTTGACAGCTGACGTGTGTTTAGTACCTTGTGTCACTGTCAAACAGCTTCAGTTTGGTTTGCAATTTAACCATGGATCGTCTTACAAATGAACAACGCTTGCAAATTATTGAATTTTACTATCAAAATTCGTGCTCGGTTCGAAATGTTCATCGCGCGCTGCTTCCATTTTATGATCGGCATTCTCGACCTTCTGAGCAGTCTATTCGGAAGATTGTGACCAAATTTCGAACCAAATTTACTTTGTTGGACATTAAACCACCAACACGTTTACGTACTGTGCGTAGTGAAGAAAATATTGCGGCCGTATCAGCTAGTGTGACAGAAGACCGCGAAATGTCGATTCGGCGCCGTTCCCAGCAGTTAGGCCTTTGTTACAGCACTACGTGGAAAATTTTGCGGAAGGATTTGGGCGTAAAGCCTTTTAAGATACAGCTGGTGCAAGAACTAAAGCCAGCCTACCACAACGCCGAATTTTTGGTGAATGGGCTCTTGGAAAGCTGGCCGAGGATCCGCTTTTTTATCGAAAAATTGTGTTCAGCGATGAGGCTCATTTTTGGTTGAATGGGTACGTAAATAAGCAAAATTGCCGCATTTGGAGTGAAGATCAGCCAGAAGCATTGCAACAGCTACCAATGCATCCCGAAAAAGCTGTTTGGTGCGGTTTATGGGCCGGCGGCATTATTGGGCCATATTTCTTCAAAGATGATGCGAATCGCAGCGTTACTGTCAATGGTGAACGCTACCGAGCGATGATAACAAACTTTTTTTTGCCCGAAATGGAAGTTCTTGACTTGCATGATATGTGGTTTCAACAAGACGGTGCCACATGCCACACAGCACGCGAAACAATGGCGCAATTGCGAGGCGAGTTTGGTGAACAGTTAATTTCACGTTTCGGGCCGGTCAATTGGCCGCCTAGATCGTGCGATTTGACACCATTAGATTATTTTTTGTGGGGGTATGCCAAGGCTAATGTGTATAGGGACAAGCCCGCTTCGATTGACGCACGGGAAGCCAACATCCATGCATTCATTCGTGAGATACCGGCCGATATGTGTGAAAGAGTATGCCAAAATTGGACTCAGCGGATGGGCTACCTGAGACGCAGCCGCGGTCAACATTTGCATGAAATTATCTTTAAACATTAAATTGCAAGGTTCAAACTATCGATTCAAATAAATATTTCATTCATTTTTTCGAATTTTTTGTGTTTTTTTTTTAAAAAAAGTTCTAAACCTCTTAAAAAATCACCCTTTATAAGGCGAAGGTTTAAAATGATTATTTTATGTCTACTCTACATCTACACAAAACTGTGACGCACATTTCTTAACCACCAGAAATGCCCTCGTTTCCCAATTCGTGTAAACTTCCTCTAGATGTTCGTATTTTATTCTTTCGCGTGTGTTTTGGTCGACAGGTCAGCTTCCATCGACATTCCCCGCTACATCACAACCTCTTCACACTACGCTGGTGTCGCCTGGGCTTCTTAGAAGTCCTCGCCGGCGAACGAAATCTTCCTCCGGGTAACCGAAGCGAACAAAGTGCATACAATTCTCATTTTGACTGTCTTTTGTTGCAGCATCACATCAACAATAAATACTTTCTGGTTTTTGTGCCTATATATGAGAAAAGGAATTACCAAAATTTGCATGGCATATCCAAAGAGCCTGCAAAAACCTGCCAAACGTTCAACCTTTGTGGAAGTCTTTGTTTTAGGGAAGAAAAGCTGAACAAATCCAAACAAAACTTTGACTGACTCGAACAACAACATTTTACAATTTTCCATTTCAGTCATTTTTGCAGCTAAAATTCGACAGAAATCGAGTTCCAGCCAATTCCACTTAATAACTCGCGCACTCACTGACCCGCACCTCATTGGTTCGCATAAATAACTTTAATTGCCCAACTGGTGTCCCTTTGGCTAATTATTTGTCCCCACTTTGCCGTATACACTCAGTCACCCTTCCTAATGCATTTCATGCAATAAACTGTAGAGTTAATGGGATCACCGGCTTGTGATCACTCTCCACCTCGCCAACCTACTTAACGCAGCCTTATCTCTGGCCAAGTGCCATTAGTGGACACTTAAAAGTTAAAAATCATAAAAATATCCATGTACATTCGCACCGCGTCGCCAGGCGGATGCGACGAAGAAACGTGCGGAAACGATAATCCCTGCGCAATTCATCGCCGCTGCGGTTGCGTTATCTTGAATTATGCCAACCCAGAGGCTTTACGATGACTATAGCGAGTTCGAGTCGCAGTTCTGGACGATGGAGCATTGCGTGTCACCGTCCATAGTGCAAGTAGGTGCAATTGCACCTCGACACGATCGATATACATACATATTATTGGAAATGGATGACGACGATGACGGCCGGCAAAGCAAACTGGCAAATTCGTGTCGCCGCAGTCGTTCATTGTGGCCCTCGATCGGTGTGGCTGTTTTAGTGGGCCGTACACCTAAAAACACTCGAACGGGCAATTTACAAGGCACTAATGGAGGAGCACATCACATGTGAATCAATTTTATGCGCTCGACTAAAGGCCGGACTTGGTATGGAGCTTTTTTTTTGGAGTGCGCTCTTAATGGCAATTAAGGTGCGGGTATGATAACACACCTGGACATCTCGTGATCGATAGAATGGGCCGCGAAGGATGCATCGGTGAGTCGCGATATATATATTTAATGGATAATGGGGTTGGGGATAATTTTTAATTAACAAATGTTAATGCCTGAACCAGTACTTAGGGCTGACAGTGATATGTGGGCGAAGCTTGTTAACAGGCTCACTGCGCGACTGTTACAGATGTGAATCGATGGAAAGGGAAGTCTTAAACATGCCAACCGTATATCGCGATAACCTGTCTTTTATGGGGTCGATGTGGAGGTGCCTGTCCCTCGGAACGGGTTATGTTTTGTTTTGCTTATAGCCGATTGGGAGGGTGGACTTAGCTTTGCAATGGAACGAGTTTGCATAGTTTCAGTGGAGAAGTGTGTCACAGGTGCGAGTATTTATTGCTTTTGGGGTTCGCGTGAAGGAGGGAGTGGATTAGAGAACTCACAAGACCACAGCTGAGATCTGAATCTGAGGTGTTTGGACCGTAGAACCGAAGACAGGGGTCAATGTGGGAGCTGATTCGTTTAGCTCGATCTGACGCCAGCTGATTCGCATGCATAGTGGTGAGGACAAGGTATATATTTTTATCAGAAAACAGGAAATGAGCTCGGGAATATTTTGGGGACAAACCAGACCGCGTACATTAACTCGCCTTCCTTTGTTGATGAGGTTTATAGAAATTTAACGCCTGATGGGTGCGTCGTTAGTTGGGATTGCCCCCAAAGAAACTCAAACTTTGGAGTCAAAGTCAAACAGCTTTGGACAAAACCTCCACGAATGCCAAAAGAGGTAAAGAGGATATGATTAGCGACTCTAAGCTCGCTGGAAAGTAGAATGTTGGTTTACGGTGGCTCGCAAGCAGCATCCAAGACCACTATGATCTGTCTTCACAAAGTGGTATTCTCCTCTGAGTCTATAAACGTTTAGACCGTCTTACACAATCAGAGTACATAATACCAAGAGATGGGGTCCGAGGTAAGGATTGACTATTAACCCAGCAGAAACTACCATATAGGGAAAAAATTTGAACTTAAATGTCGTATGATGTATTGGATTTTACGTGGAATAAACTTTGATAAAGAATATTTATTTTCACGTTAAAACATATTTCATTTGAATACGCAATGTAAAATTAAATAAAGTCAGCATACACGCTCAAAAATTGGCTCTAACAGAGTGCGATCTTTGCTCGGTTAGAAAAAAGGGTTAAAATTAACCAAGTCTCTGTTGAAAAACACCGAGTATTCGTTGTTAAATACTACCGATATAAAAAGTTTAAGAATAACACACTTTATCAGTTGTTAGGAACCAAGTTTCAAGATAAATATCAACGAGCTGGTTAAATTCAACAGAGTTAGTTTGTTATTTACAACCGAGAAAAATTGATGAAAGGTTATTTTTAACCGAGTTTCGTTAATCAAGTTGACTCGGTTATTTTTAATCCACTAACAGTATCACTTGGTAGTTTTTAACCGAAAGTTGGTTGATTTTAAACAAGTGATTTTTCTGCGTGTAGATTCAAAGTGAAACATATTAACTTTTACATTATGACATTTTTTTTAAATATTAAAACTCTCTCAACGTAGTTTTAAAGTGCAACATGATAATATTTGTCCAATATTAAGTTTCGAAATGACATCTATGTACATTCAAAGTCGCGCATAGTCAATTAGAAGTCGTTTCGAAACGTCATCCACTTCAAAACGTTGCGTCTTTATTTTTATGTCAAAATTCCACGGTACAAATAATGCTAACATATATTTTCTTCACAACAATATAGGTTCAAACTTGGATCAACGTTAATTTAAAGTGTTGCATATTGATTATTAAGGGACAATATTCTAAGATTGATGTTATTCTTTTAAATAACAATCAACGTAGATTCAAAGGGAAACGTGTTTATCCTCTCAAGTCCCGCTTACTGTCGCGACGCGAAAGTTAGCTCATTGACTTTGTTACCTTCAATGGTACAAAGATAGGAAAAAAACAGTCCCGTCAACGAAAAAACTTATTTTAAATGGAAAGCCTATTTCCAGCGCTAAAATGTGAGTTTTGTGTGACTTAATTTAATTCCTGGTATGCATTTGAAATACAATTAAGTGAATTGAATCTTTGATGAAACCTACAAATGAAGTGTAAAGTTAAACATGTGTGGAAATAATGTGTTAAGTACAATCTTTTGCAATATGATAGTGAAAAAATTAGGTACATTAAGCTCAGGGTGAAATTACGTTTAAATATGTAGTTACCTTCCGAAGAAAAAACACATTTGGTTGCAAGTGTTCGATCAGAAATTGATCCATTGGTTACAAAAAGGTTAATTAGTGCTGACATGATGGCGAACAAAAATTATTTCCATATTAGTCGTCAAAAGATTGCACTTCATTGGATTACTCTTTCTCGGTAAAGCTTTTTCCGTATTAAAAAAGAATTTTATTTCAGCCTAGGAAAAAACTTTCAAAAGACGAACATATTTAACGTACGGCCAGCGAGCAGAATTTAGAGGTAAACTATTTAAGTGGAGAAAAACAGAGGTAAGAATTATTATTAATAAAATTATAACCGGATTTTATATCAAATCCAACTGAAGACGATTCGGATTTCCTCCAAATTGATTAGCAGTCCCAGAGTCCACAAATTCTTTTTTTATTGAAAGCTACAAAATGTTTAAATGGTTACAAGTAAGTAAATAATGGGAAAAATAAATAAAAAATAATTTTATTTGGATAAAAATAAACGTAGCTTTACTTCAATAAGAAATATTATTGAAAATACAATTTTTAAATATGTTTAATTAGTGTGTGTTTTTTTTTTATTTAACAAAAAGAAAGATGCCTACTCAACGTATCAAACAAGTGCTATTTTTAAAGTCGAAGGAGGTTATGTCTACGATGCATCATGGCAAGATAAAAGCTAAGAAATGCTTATTCAAAATGGGTTCACTTTGAATCAATGCGTGAACCAAGTTAAATTAAGGCTTAAACATAGTCAGCCTTATTTATAAACGTATTATAGAGAGTGTACAAAGTAATGCACTCTTTGAAATGCCTCTAAAGGCAAAAACCTTCTTTATAAAAAAAATTTAACGATGTATAGAGCTTGTATAAGCTAAACGCACTTGGAGGTTGTTTAGTGCCTGTATAGAGTTTCAATAGTATCGAGATGTCATTTTGACTTCGCATTATTGAGCAGAAAAGCTTTCGTTTTTAATTATTATCGACCTTTGATACTATCGATGTTTTTATAAAGATTTTATCCTCGATTATGAGTTTAATTTGAATCACATTATGCATGTAGGAACGATGTGAATACCTTTTCATAGGAGTACCAATTCTTCGAGAGTTATCTTTTTACTTTTTTCGTTTCGAAATTGAATTCCATTTCATTTTGAAGTGAATTCGTATTTTTCATAAGCTACTAAGTTTTTTTTTTTTATCTTTTTGGACAGATAAATGTACTAGAGTTCTCCTTTTTATTACTTTTTCAAGCCTTGTGTCAGACATAGTCGAAGCTAAATCATTCCGAAATATATTTGAATCGAAGTGGTTTTCTTTGTACGTTGTTTTTTCTCTGTGTGATACCGCTCTCGAGAAAAATTTTAAACCAATCAAGTTAGTTATATCATGAAATTCTTAATTTGACCAAGTAATCAAGAAGGCAACCTGCATGAATAAACCAGTCCGATCTAAGCCTATGATCGCCTAAGTAGATCTCGCATGTTGGCCTGAAACTGAACGAAATTCGGCTCAAGACCGAAGCTATCCATTAGCATAACAGGGGAAAAACATCTTTCCAAAAGCAGCCGTATGAAACTCAGCTCTAAGCCTCTTCATAACATCTGGGAAGATGACCCACAGTCACTCTGCCCTCAGGTCAATATATCAAATCACAAAGTGGGCAACCTTAGAGGTTATCTCAAAATCTTACAAGTGCTCCAAGTGTTCCTCTCATCAAGGCAATTCTTTAAAAAATTCGCTGATCTAGAAATCTGATTGTTAACGCCGACTAACGATAAGTCTTATTTACAGACAGTGTAGACTGACTATTGAAGACTGATGAAAGTCTTAGGCCACAATCAAATTTTGAAGAATTGCAATACCGACGGCTCTTAGTTGGACATAGGTTCCAAAGAGAATGGGCGATTGCACTCCGGATAAATCTCTCAACATTTTTTTAGCTGACTTACAAATAAAATGAATAAAGTGCACGACTTGGTCGAACGAAACTTTCGCGTTCATAATAAGTTTGGTTGGTTGTTTTCTTATTTTAATAAGTAGGTACCCAGGTAAAAATCAGGCTTAGTGGTTAGTGTGTAAGATTTCTAAGCGAGGGGTCCCAGGTTCGAATCCCGCAAAAACCAAAATTCCAACTTAGGGTTTTTTCCACTGCGCCCCCTCTCGTGAACGTCTGACAAATATCTGAGAGCATAACTGTCTTGAAAGAGCTCCTCAATTGGCCGTTTGGAAGCATAAAATTGTAAATCCCTTCAATTCGTTCCTAAAATGAAACTCACACAAAATGAATGGTTGTGAGAAGCTAGGCCTTGGATCCGTCCCTACGGACTTGTTGCGTCAACTAATTATTATTATTATTAGTAAAAAACGGAGAAACCATGCTGTTTGGATTATTCATCTGTATATATATAACAAAACATTAGTATCTGGCATTGAGATAATTACAAAAATATACCTACCCTAGGTATGAGAATACAGATCGGGATTTCGGTAGCCATTTTTGAGAAATAATTAAAAAAATAATTATCTATTAAAATTATTGGAGAAAAACTAAGTTTTTGATCTTATTTATTATACTTATATTAGTTATATTTAATACGTATTTTGATCAAAATCTTTAGAGTGGTTTTTGTAAGAAATATTGTTATATTTAGTTAGAAACATACTATTGCTTTATTATTTAGCTGAAAACTGAGAATTACTTGTTTTTTAAAGTCTTATCGAAATCGAAAATTGGGTTTTCGAAACATGCATTTTTTTTAAATTAGCTTTTCCGGTGATTCGAAATGAAAATTAAGGACGGTAAAATTTTGGAAACATCTTAAACCCATTGTACGATAATATGGAGACAAATATTGAGTTTACTTTTAAGTTATAAATGACCAAATTACTTTAGAAATGAGTTTTTGATCCAAAATCGTATGGACCGTTTCCGAGATTGTTCGAAATTTTAAAAGTAAAAAAAAGACTTAACGATTTTTTAGCGAAAGGCTGAGAATGCAGTCATGTTAACCTCATATAAAGAAGCCAAATATCAATTTTGGTTGAAATCGTGAGAGCGGGTTTCGAACAAATCAAACTGCGGTATGAACATTTTATATGGGAAGTACCATTAAAATTGAGGTAGCCTTGCAAAAAAAAAAAAAAATCCCCCAACTATGGGCCACAGAATCCAAATTTGAAGTTTGAATCTAATTCGTGTAGCCATTTGGACTGTAGGCCTAGGGAGCGTACGGACAGACAGACGGAGTTCCTCGATGATCGTATTGTCAGAATTGATTAACATTTCGAGTTCGAAACTTCGTACAAATACAAAATCTTTCTCTTACTACGTAATCGAGCAAGTAATAAAATAAAGGCGAACTAACTTTGTCAACATCTACATCCTCAAGCTTTAGAAGCCCTACGATCGTATTCGATCGGTTTGAAGCTGGTTTTGTACCCTCCCTTGAAGTTCTGGGTCTGGCTGAAGGTAAGAAAGCCACCTTCGCCTTATCGTATCAGTTGGCGTGAGCTGTGCGGGTGATGAACGAGCGGACTCACCAGTCCTGAAGCCTTCATCGCTTTAGGAAATTAAAGGGCCAGACAAAGGCTAAGAGATTTATGAGGTCAGCTCGTAGCGAAGCCAAAAAGATCTACGGAGTACCGGCCACAGGTAAATGCGATTTTCCATGTTCCGGAGTCATCGGAGCGCATTATGTTAGTATATTTTCTGAGTTTAAGTGCTCCAGAGCACTTAATGGATTCTAAATCAACTTCCACATGTTGCCCTCATACTAGCCACGTATGATAGTTAAGATCGCTTTGCGAAGAAACTTGATTTTTCTTCAGGGAGTAAACTTTTGAACCCTCGCTCAGTATAGTTAAGGCCTGCACGTACGTAAAACGAAATGAACGAAGACTCATGCTCATAAGTTCTACAGCAATTCGATTCGACCCCTTCTTTTGTTTTTACACTACCAGTATGCTCTAAATGCATGCACTTAATGCCTACTGGAAGATAAAAAGTCCATTCCAAATCCCCTCTGGCAGAAATCAGCTTCCGCGGCAATTCGCTTCAATGTTTTATAATATTGAATATATATTTTGACGTCAGCGCATTTTCATAAGTTCAGTCAACTTTGGTTAAACTACAGTGTACAGTATCCGTAAAGAAAATTACACATGTGAGCACCAACTCCTACACTTTACAGTGAGAAGGGGTATACCCATATTTGCATACATGATTACGACTCGTTTTTTCGTCAGCCCCCCTACCCGAACCATATCTACAAAAACATCGCCTCCATGACCAAAATGTCATTCACTTCACTGTGTTCGTTTCAGAAAGTCTTCTGTCATCCAATTATGACATCTGTCCACTCCGAAGGCCGGCCAAAGTCAACCCGCCCAAGCGAAAAAGAGAAATTACCTCAGATATCGAAACTGATGGACAGCGTGACGCTGCGCCGACTCTGCCGCCGCCGCTGGGTTTGTCCATTCCATTTTTCCAGCTCATCAACATTTTCACAACATCATACATCATGTCCCACAATGTCATCCTGCATCACGGCAGGCAGGCAGGCGCTTCGTAAATTCATTTTTCGGGCCCCATGGTGTTAAGGATTTCAAAAATCAGCAATCGCTGGCCTTCCCACAGAAGGCATTAAAAACGAATTCCCTCTCCCTCAATCCGACTTACGGATGGTTATCGATTTAATTAAGCCGCGAACAATGGACACAAATGCAACGTACTTAAGTCCTAATGGATGCTAATGAGATTATGTGGTTTCCGAACGAACCGTACAAAAAGGATATCTTCGTTTCGGTGATAAATTACCTTGTGGGCCAAGGAATGCAGCACCTGTTTTCCAGATCGAGATACACTGTAGGCACTGCAGCCATACTGCGAGATGGAGAAAATAAGATCGATTATGTTGGTTTAATGGTTGTCAAAGGAATGCACTATCAAAGAGTGATTGATGACCCCGAGACGGTTCCCGACAGGGTTCATCTCTATTTTATAGAAACCTAGATAAACAAGCAACTTTGTTGCACCACTGGTGGTGAAACTGTTATTACCGACGAGACGATCGACGACGAGCTCCCATCGCGCATAATGATCGAATTATGCAAATGTTCTCTGCTCTGGAGTTTGATGTCCATCCACACACGATAGGGACATCACCACAAGGATGTAGAATATTTGAGTCGTGTGACTGCACACATGAAATAAATGTTTGTCGCGCAGTGGTTTGTTAAGTCATTTAGACATTCAATTGGTGTAGTTAAAAAAAGTTGTAATAAAAGATGTTGGCTGGGATGACATCGAATGCTTTTGGATGTAACTTTGAAAATATAATTGCGCCATCCGATGACTTGGGACAACAATGTTGACCGGTTGGTCTGTTTCGTGGAATGCGGAAATTAGAAAAGGGGGAATTTTCCTTGGATGAGATCTGGAGGTTGTAATAACTTAATGTTGTGAATTTCGGGATTGTTGACGTTGCAATTGAGTTTACGTGTTTCATTCAAAGGGTTATGTATCTCAGATTGTCATACAAGGAAGTCGTTTCAAATTCCAGTAAGGCGTCTTCAACTCTGAGCAAAAACCTCAACACGATTCCTATTGATAAAACAGATGTAAAGTCCAGCAACAGCATGGCCATAGTGACGTTGCGAAATGGGACACAATGGAGCCAACTGATGGTCTCAGTAAAGCAGTGTCGACTGTCAGCAAAGCATCCAAAAGACCTACCTAAAGCTGCGAATGATGGTATATCTCAATAGGCTTGTTCCTTATTTTATAAAACATCGAACTCAGTAGATAAATGCTCAATAAACCAATTCAGATTGACTTGCGCGCCCCAACTCAGCTATTTTTGATAAAGTTCTAGAATCTGGTGATTTTAGTGAGGAACTCGATGAGGTCTTGAGGCTATCCTCAACCTACTGCCGCTAGACATCTTCATACAACTCTCAGCTGCCTTTGGTGCCATAAGGATAAGCCAATCAGTAAACTGGAAACTGAATAAATCGGGTCATTCGTCGATCCTTAAGAGATACTTTGGCTATGTAGATGTACCAAGCACAGACTACATTACGCCTTACTTAGAGTTTACGAGACCATTATCGAGCAGGGCAGAATGGAGAGACGGACAAGTGCCTAACACGCAATCCATAGCCGTTTTTATGGACGGATCCAAAATGGAAACCGGGGTGGGGTCAGGCGTCTTCTTCGAGGCGTTAGGTATTTCAAAATCGTTACGCCTCCCCGACCACAGCAGCGTCTTCCAAGCAGAGGTCCTGGTAGTGACAGCTGCAGCCCGTGAGTCTGTGGTAAGGGCAATACCCCCTGAAGGTATTACCTTCTTTATCGACAGCCAGGCAGCAATAAAAGCATTAAATGCAATAAAAATTAAATCAAAGCTTGTGAAATGGTGTCGCGAAGAACTCTGGGTTCTTGGCACTCAGCATAAGGTATTGCTGTGTTGGGATCCGGGACATGAAGGCATTTCAGGCAACGAGAAAGCTGACGAATTAGCTAGACTAGGCTCGGCAGCTGTATTAGAGCAAGCTGATCCTTCTGTGAATATCCCGCCTTGCTCACTCAAGCTTGAAGCAGGAAGAAAGGCCACAAGACCGCACTAGAAACTTGCCATACAACAAGAATACTATGGCCAACCTTCAATGAAACAAGATCCGAGAGTATAATAGATGCGAAAGGATAGAAAATCTCGTTCCATCCTCGTAGGAATTATAACGGGGCACAACACTCTGCGGTATCATATGAAGAAACTACTCTTGACCGAAGAGAGCTTTGTAGAGGCTGCGGTGATGAGGAAGCTACAACCCACTTCCTATGCCACTGCTCTAGTCTCCACAGTCACAGATTCCTAGGAAGACACTTCTTCCACGACCTAGACGAGCTTTCCAGCACATCAGTAGACAGGATAATGAGCTTCATCAAATCCAAAGGATGGTTTGTATGCAACAGCACAGTGAGCAATTTTCAATTCATAAATACAGTTAAATTGATTTGTTCGCAATTCGCCTATTTTTTTATTTATTTTTTTTCAACTTTACCCTAACGCTTTAAGTCAACATTTCCACAATTTTCCCACTTGGGTAATTGTGAAGCAAAAAATAAAACACATAAACCTTATTTTCAATGGGCCAAAATTATAGTCGGATAAAGTCCACTTTAAAATTATTTTAGTACGTGACAATGTCCATGTTAGTATTGCTCTAATTATAATCGACCTAAAACTCAGTTTATCGTTATAACCTGTTATTAAATATAAAACCCCCAGACCTACATTTTATCGCTCAGTATGCACTCTCAATCCTCTCTCATCTGTCGTTTCTATTCCAAAATTGAAGATTTTTAAAGAAATGTTCCCAGGATATTCATATTTTTGAAGATCTCGAAATGTTTTAATATATTTGACTTTAAAAAAAAAGAAAATAAAACCCTACTAAATCCTACAGATTCAATAAAAAAAACTGTTCATTCCATTCCTGCATTTTTTTCTTTTTTTTTTCTTGCTTTAATTTCATTAAAAATTGTTTAAAACGAGCTCCTCAAACTGTGTTTAGTTTCTCAAACTGTGTGGCATTATTCGTAGGTGATTTCTTTTTGTAGCAAATGTAAGCCCATCTAAATTTATATTTAGATCAGACCCTTTTCGCTTCTATCGGTTTTTTCTAAGGTTTTTGAAAGAATACGAAGAACAGAATTATGTCATTTCTAAATAGAACTGAATTCTTGAGGAATCTTCAGTTCGGTTTTAGAAATGGAAAATCGACAGAAGATGCCCTCTTGAAATTATGTAGTGAGCTTTATAAACCAATTAATGAATCTCATATTCCAGCAGCTTTGTTCATCGACATAACAAAAGATTTTCATATGGTTGACCATTTTTTAAGCTGGACTTAGCGGGTTTATTTATGATTGGATTTGTTCCTATCTTATCTAATCGTAATCAAAGAACCCGCATCAAATATTGTTTAAGCTCAAAAAGATTTAAAAATCAATATGGGTATTCCTCAAGGTTTCGTTTTGGGTCCCATCTTACTTTTGATATTTGTTAATTCCTTGTTTTCTCAACCATTCAAAGGTATTTAAACTGCTTTGCCGATGATACTGCCCTTTCTTACTCATATAAAAATCATTTTGAAACGATTGCTAATATGAATAATGATTAAAAAATTCTCAGACATTGGTTTTTGTTTCACAAGCTCGTTCTTAGCAACAAAACAAAGTTCATGTCCTTTAACTACTTAATGGGGACAGTTCCTGAAGGTCTTTCTTTAACCTATCACGCTGCTTGCTGCTCTAGGTTCCAACTATTTCCGTCTGATTTGTCTTATGTCAATGGCTGTTTTGAAATTGAATGTATTGATAGTTTTAAATACGTAGGTTTTACTTTAGATAAGAAGCTTAGTTGGAATGAACATACCTCAAATTTAAAACTTTATCTTAACAAAGTTGTCACGCAGATCTACCACCTTAATCTTTACTGCCCTCAATCAATCTCGAAACTTGCCTCTAGTGGCCTTGTGCAATCTAAGATTCAATATGGAATTTGCTGCTGGGGTGGTACACATTCCTCTAAAATAAATCAGTTACTTATTAGATAGAAAAATTCAATTCGTATTATTTCTTAGGCTTCCCGTAGAACACCTATTTTTGCCTCATTTACTTAGCTCGGTATTCTTCCTATACGAAATTTGTACTTTTATAATGTGTTAAATTTCAAAAAACCTGGTTTTAGCTCTTAGTTCAGGAGGAATACAATCTAAGAGCCAATGGCTGTCATTTTCTGATTATTCCTAGAGTTTTTAAATCCCATTTTTATCATTTCTATACAGTTATATCTCCCTGCTTATTCAATAAACTTTCCGAAGAATTAAGATGCGAGCGTATTGAATTGAAATTTTCAGGTTAAGTTAAAAAGTGTCTGTTTTCTATTGGTCATTTATAAAAAAGCCATTAAGGCATCCAAAAAGCAGGCCTGGATGGATTACTGCCATTCAATAGAAACCCTTAAGGACTCCGCCAGGCTTAGCAAAATTCTATCCAAGGAACACTCCAGCCCTTCATAGAGCTGGGCATAGAGTAATTTATTAGTCAATGGATAGTCTCTATGCTCAGAACAAGAACCATTCAGGCAACACTAGGCAACAGCCACCTAACCAAATTTGCCCATAGAGGAACGCCACAGGGCGGCGTCATTTCCCCCCTACTCTGGCTAATGGTTATTAACAAAATTCTTGTAAAACTAGACAGGGAACGAGTGAAAGTTGTCGCGTATGCTGATGACGTGGCGATACTAGTGTCAGGGAAGTTTCCCTCCGTGATTAGCGAAATTATGGGGGCCGCTTTAGAAAAGGTAAACACCTGGGCTGCAAGCTGCGGCCTCGGCGTCAACCCGAGCAAAACTGAACTGATGCTGTTCACTACCAAAACCAAAATACCCGATTTTACCCTCCCCAGTCTAAACGGTCAACCACTCACACTATCCTCCAGCGCTAAGTATCTGGGCATTATGCTTGACACAAAACTTAACTGGAAACAAAACATTGAACACAGGGTAAGGAAGGCGCGCATTGCCTTTTACTCCTGCAGCAAAACCTTTGGAAAGAAGTTTGGACTTCAACCAAAGATGACCTTGTGGATGTACACGGCCGTAGTGCGTCCAATTCTCACCTATGGGTCACTCGTTTGGTGGCGTTGGGTAAAGGCTACAACCTGATAAAATTAAAACGACTGCAGAGAACAGCCAGTATAGGCACCACGGGTGCAATGCAATGAGGTCAGCCCCAAATTTAGGGCATGACACAACGCACAAACAAAACATTGCTATCCTGGTAGATAGCCAAGCCGCCATCAAAGCCATCAATTCGGCTACCATATCCTCTAAGCTGGTGCAGGAGTGCCGGAACGAGCTCTCCCGCCTGGGCGAACGTTTCAGTGTCACACTACTCTGGGTACCAGGGCATAGTAACATAATAGGTAACGAGCGTGCAGATGAGCTGGCCAGGCGGGGTTCAGCTCTACACAGCTCACTCGCGGCAAGGGTCCACGTTCCACTAGGAGTTGTCAAGGGACAAATTCATTCGCTCTTTGGCAGAAAGCCAATCTCCAATGGAAGGGGCTGACAAACTGCGTCATATCAAGGAAGATATGGCCAACATACGATCAAAATAGAACAAGCAACCTTCTAAACAGAACCCGCCCAGATATCGCCAGAGTCTCGGCAATAATCACGGGGCATTGGCCAATTGGATACCACGCGGTCAAACTTGGGATCCCATATAATGAGAAAGAAACTCTCTTCCATTTCCTCTGCAAATGTCCGGCACTAGCAAGAGCTAGATTGCGCACACTGAACCAACCTTTTTTCGACGACCTTAGCGATATCAGATATCCTCCGTTTCCTCAACTCCACAGGTTGGATATAAGTACAGAACGCACCACACCCTTAACAATCATCACAAACCTGGTAACACGAGTCGTGGTAACAAAAAGGCACATCATAGTGCTACTTGGGTTCAAAGCTGAACCGCCACTCCTACCTACCTACCTAATTTATTGATTATTATTGTATGGTGACTGAGCATTAATATACTTATTAAGGTAGATACACAGATTAGTTATATATAAACTTACTACTGTCTACCCGCACATAAAATAATTGTTTTGAATTCTTCATTTAATGGAACATTCGCCATTTACTCTTTTGAATAACAGGATGTTTCCAACTATTTAAAAAATAAATAAATGTATGTACTGCTTAATGGCCAATTATTTTTTATGAAGCCATGTAATACTTATTCAATTTATGTTACATTAAGCTTACATATTTTTTTCATTGAAATAAAGAATTATTATTAATATTAATATTATTAGATGTGTATGGATACCAAAATTTACTGTAAAACGAATTTTTACCGACTTGAGAGAATCTCACGCATCGATTTGTTTGTTTCACACTGGTTTTTAGTTGCCATCAGTTCAGACTCCACCTGTCTACTAACGTAGCACATGCCGCTATATTTACATTTCACTAAACATCAACAAACAAAAAAAAAAAAAAAAAACACAACCTGAAAAGCATAAAGAATATTTAAGTATCCCTGTCCGTGTTCCATGGATAAAACTACATCATTAAAAAAAAAAAAAACGAAAACAACCAACAACCCATCCAAGCAGGGAGAAGGAGAGACATAAAAAAAAAACTAAAACACAAACCCCATACCATCCACGATTCCCAAACAGCCCACAGGAATCATCGTTGTTCGTTTTGAAAACCAATAAATTGTCCTGCGTTGCGCATTTGTTCTAGGACATTAACTGCGCCAAATGAAGAGAAATAGAAATTAATTTCATAATAAAATGAAATTTACCAGGATGGCAAATATTCACGCAAATCGCAAGAGCTGGGCGTTCTCGAGAGATGGTGGCTCGTTGCTTTGCTGTGTCAACGATAATTGCACGCATTTGTTTTTGTTTTCGACAAAATAGGTGCATAGTGAGATGATGTGAGGCTTCAACGACTGCAAGGGAATATGAATAGGCAAAGAAGATGAAATGTTAATTAGAAAAAGTGACGATGACACTTCGATGGATAAAAAAGAATTTTTCAACAATTGATGCCATTAAATTGTCCCCAGCACAAGATCACTTTACCTGCAGATAGTCTTCTGTTGTGAATGAGTCAAAAAGCAACAATCTGGCGATGAACACCTGAGGAACAGAGTCTCTTTGCTTTTTGCTAAAATGTCCTCCAAATTGCTGATCCAATTTGGAAATTGCAAAATTCTTTCGGTTCGCCCTTGCCAAAAGACCCAAGCCGCCAAGTGTGTTAACTTTATTCGAATTGTTCTGACACATGCGGGCATGATAAAAAGTCGCGCTGACAACCCGCTCTTCAATCGAATTTAAATTCCGAAATACCATCCAAGTGTTGCCACGTTGCATCCGAAAGGATTCACGTTTTTGCCCTTGACAAACACAAACCAGGTTGATGCGCGACAAAGGAATCCATCCATCATTCAGACAGCCGAAATGATGGACACATCCTCAGCGGTCTGTGCGATTTTGTGTCCAAAATAAATGCGCTACCACTTGGCAATTGGGTGATGAATTTAGCAGGCTTTGACATTCCAAGTGGAGTTCGGGTTCGCGCAGTAAAATCAATTAACTTTAGCCAATCGTTGGTCCAGCGAGAGGCACTGCAATCCATTTGACAGTGTAATTCAGTGAAGATTTCACTGCACAATCGAACATGAAACGCACCGAGGCCACGGGGTTAGAAATCGCAGTTTTCCTAATACAGGTTTATTATAGCCGGCTATACATGCAAGCAGTGGGCACCCAACTGAGTAGCTTTATTATCCCCTTTCAGCCTTCAATTCATGTCATTATACGTCCCAGTTGGAGAGACCTCAACAGTTTACAGTGGGTACCGGAAGTTTTCAATTTCAGTTATTTTTGTTTAAGCAGTTCGAAAAAAATAACAATGCTACCAGCTCTTGGGCAAATATTTGCCGAATAAGAGTCACCTAAGAGCTGACATACAAACCTGCAAAGTTGGCAAGACAATCAAGTGAGCTATAATGTAGCAACAGTATGTTCAGTCAAAATTACATTTTTTATCTTTCAGAAAGCTTCAAATAAGCTACTGAAAAATCGGAAGATTTTAAAATAGAAAAAACTAGATGCTGCTCCGTGTTAAGACCCGTCTTTTCAGAGAAATTCATTAGGATTGCTTGAGTAGTTTAAACTTTATGCGGGCTTCAAACCACATACCAATAAATTCCTTTAATCTCGATTGTTTTGGCATAAGTCCTTATTATTTATGTCGCTAAATTTACGGGCGGGATACATTTATTTTGGCATCGGAAACAGTTTATCTAGAGCTGCGGAAACAATTGGCATAATTTGAGAAAACATCAATCAAACTGCTTACTAAATGGAGCCGCAAACAGTTGGCAATGAGCTTCAAAGTTGAGTTGCCAAAATGAGCTTCTTTTGTATCTGTCACTTGGGTTTGCTTTCTGTAAAGAATACAAATTTTCGTAAAATATTGAACGGTATAGTCGAAGCCATGAAATCAAATTCAGACACAGCCAACAGATGGCGCTCTACAAGTTATCATAGAACTTCCCATCAGTAGACAGCTTAGTAACTTTCACAAACAGTGAATTTTATTTAACTTGGCTGTTGGCTCTACTATATGATCTGAAAATGAGACAGAGAACTGCTGAAGCTTTGGGTCCATATCGGACCCTCGGTCAAGCGTCTCACTTGAAGGAGTTTTTATTTCTGAAACGTTTGTCGTAGCACAAAAAACGATAATTCAATCACTTTCCAATACTTTTTGTGACCACTGTACCTAGATATGGCCTCCTCCTCATATTGAAAGCCGCTTCTAACAAAGCCAAAAGCTAAGCGATGCACACAATCATTGACGGCGGCGGCAACCGTGTACAAGGGTAAGAATCGAAGAAAAACCAACTTACAGCGATCGGCCAAATTGAATTTCAAGACAAGCGAAATATCACTTCGATTAATTCAGGCGATCCCATTAAGGGAGCTGGGAGCGTCCAGCATCATATCACTGTTGCCGCTGTACGTTCAACAAATAAAGTTCGCATGACTTTAAGACTTCAGAGGAAAAGCGCCGTCTGAGTCGGTGGTTATTTTTTTTTCTGTGTTTCGTTATTTGCCTTATAGTCTCTTCATCCGTTTTTGTCCCGGTGGCGGCGGCGGCATGACGCTGCACACACAAACGATCGATTACCTTCAGAGTACCATATAACCAAGAACCAACGCGCGATGCAACAAAGCAGAAGGAGTTTTGAAGTTCCCTCTAAGGTACTCCCGACTGCCTATCCCTGTGTGCACTTGCGGACTTGCTGAGCTCCAGATAAAGAGTTAAGTAGGTACGGGAATTTATGGATTACACTGAACTTTTTGTGGATTGGGTGTCTGTGTGTTTGTGAGCTGTTTTGTTTCTATGGCAGCTGTCGACGGTTCTCCTTTTATGTAGAAAATTTATATGCTACAACTTGGGAAAGAAGGATTGTACTTGCGAAGCGACGATTGAAATAGTTATCTTTTGGGCTTGGAAGACTGGCTCTCGATTTGGCACGGCAATTGTCTTGTGTGTGGGAAGGTGGAGAAGTAATCTGCGCACGCAGACCAAAATCACTGTAAATTGGGTCCAGAAAAAAGTCTCCCAATTGTAGTCGTAAAGAATTCAGTGTCGGTTGCTTTATTTGTTTGGTTAAATTTAAATAAAGCAGGCCTACTTTTTGGAGGTTAAATCTGTGTACGCTTCTGTAACCACCCTTTCGTGAGGTTTGGTTGGAATTAAGAACTTGAACACAATGAGGCTAAGATTAACTGGAAAAAATGGAAGAAAAAATTGTCTTTAAGAAACCGTCCCGAAAAATACCAACCAATTTCAAGTCGGGAATTGCCAACCTTTTTGTGTATTTGCAAATGCGATTAAAACACCCTGCGCAAATAGGTTATTCGAGCGGTGCCAAACATGCACAGGATTTCGGGAAGGATATTCATTATCATGTATACGTATACGGGAAGATACGGCAAACGAAAGGCATTCAACAACGGATCCGACATAGAATCAGGAAAACTAAAGGCAAACGAAAAAGGTTAAAAATGTCTGATTCGATGAACGAAATGTACGCTGCTTCTAGAGCGAGAATCAAAAGTTTTGGATAAGAAAAACACTTCGAAAGTCGCCTCAAGAAATGCTCCAACGAAGTTGCAAAAACCGAAAGATCGCCCTGGAAAACACATCGAAAAGTTACCCAAAAAAAAAGTCTGGAAAGATGGCTTGCAGAACTGTTCAAAAATCTCCGAAAAACAGAGAATTTGGCCCGGAAAATGCCTCGAAAAACGGCAACAAAAAAAATTTATTAAAACCGCCACTAAGATTGCAATGGAAAACACGTCGATGACATAAAAATCGTCTGAAAAATATTTAAAAAATGCCAAAAGCTATCAAGAAAAAATGTATGAAAAACGCCCGAGCTGACCTGTGAAAAAAAGCTTCGAAAATTTGTCCATTAAGACGGGCTTCAAGAAATATTTTCAGAAATGTCTCAAATACTACCTCAATGATCGCGCTGAAAACCGCCTGGAAAAGTTTGACAAAAAAATACCCAACAATGAAGAACGTTGTTCTCAGCTGCTTCTCAAAAAACGCCCAATGCCAGCACTGAAAACCGCTACAAAAAACACTCCCGATCGCCCTAAAACCCTCCTCGAGAAATGCTCCAAAAATCCAAAACGTCATAACAAACGCCCTCAAATTTTCCCACAAAATGTCATTACAAAACGCTCCAAAAACCGGCTAAGAAAAACCTAAGGCCAAAAAAAACTGAAAACGACCCGCAACGACGAACGTGGCTCTGACTTCTGACCAAACTTCGTGAAGGGTATAGCTACCAAACGACATCAGTTGTGAATTGGAGAGCGCTCTATTATTGTCAAACTATGAACCCGTTCTTGGGTCAGTGTGTCAGAAAGCGCCTTAACTATAAAAGTGATAGAGTGGAGGCAAACGGGAATGTCCACGAGAAGAGTGACTTTGCAGGATACCGACCATTTCTTTTTCTTTTTTTCGTTTACTCTCTGGCTGGGGGCTGTCGCCATTTTGCGAGCTCAAATAATTATTCTTTATAACCAATTTTACTGCCAATTTTATAAATCTAACTTTTCTTAACGCTTAATGACCGCCTTCCGTTTTATTTCATACGTGCGTCGCACTTACTGCGCTTAACTTCGATACGAGGAGTCTTATTTGGAGAGTTCATTAAAAAGAATACGTCCTCTCAATTTCCCGATCAATCAACGAACCCCTTTCCAATGTTGTTTTATCGTGGGATTTATCCCTTTTTGTGGGCTGTTCGATGTCTAAAATGCCTTCCGTGGGGTAAAGGGAAACAGCATGAATTTGTGGGAATTTCAGGAATCTACCAAAAAACATTCAAACTTAAATTGTTTCTGCAATTTTATCAAAACATCTAAATTTCCCCATGAAAAAGTGTCCATAAGAAATTACTCATGTAAATTATTGTCTTTTATGAAAGTTGTATAGTAAAACAAAAAATTTGTCATAGTGATGTTAACAATCTGCGATTTTAATACTAAAGGTTAACTTAAGAGATATATTATTATTTTTTTAATACAAATTTTACTTTTTTGCAAAAAGTATCGAAGGATTCTTAAAGGAATTTAAGTATCTACTGTGAAATGGGGAAAAATGAGAAAACGACTACGCTTCGTGGGTTAAATGAAGAGAGAGTCCTTATAACACTGCCCCTTCCTTCTTATTCAAAATCGTCTTCGTCTTCGAACAAAACTGCTCTTCGTCAAGATATTACAGCGTTGCCGTTGAAAACATTCAGCTACTAGTGCTTCTTAAAAACACGAGTGACCAAGTGTAAGTTATATTTATGAGAAACAAAATAAAATATTTTTCTTCCTCGTATACCAAAGCAAGTACCAAGTAGTAGTCTGCTTTTGATATCTCGTTTCAGAAGGATGATATGATTCAGAACTTCTTTATAAGGAAAATATTTTCTTTTTGTTATATATTGGCCCTGTGCAGTAGCTTTGCCGTTTGGCCCCTTTTTGAGCCTCAGGACCCTTGGCCCCACTTTTTGAAAAATGATAAAATGGCCCCCTTTTTCAGTTTAAGCAAGATTTAATTCTTTATTGAACGAAAAAGAATGCAAACATATAAAAAGAAGAGTTTCCTAATGAATAAATTTGTTTTTTGTTAAAAATAAATGTCTTTGTTGCTCTGTATTCCTGTTTTTATTTACTATATTAGTATTTTATGTCCCTTTCTTCGGCTCGGGCCCCTTTTTATTTCCCTTTTTGACATTTTTTTGCTGCAACGCTGCTGTGCAGGAGTAAGGCCGCAGTGTCTCATTTCGTGAAATATATCACTCCAAAGAGCCTCAATCAACAGCCCACTAACACTGTCTTCCATAATATTTCTGCGGCGCTTCCGTTAATCATCCGTTTTTCTCGCAATTAATTTAAACAACAACAATAACAATTATCTCGCGAATAATTTCCCTAATTAACACTCCTCAAGTACCACCACATAACCACACCGAACAACATAAAAATGTAAGTTACTTATAAGCTACCGTTGCATCACTTAGAAAAATATTCCGGGCACTATACAGCAAACTGCCCGAGCCCACTGCGCAGTACCACCAGTTAAGACGTGTTAAGTGAAATCAATGAGCCTTAAAATGAACAAACGACGCGGCTTACAAACAAACCAACCGAACCGACTTAGCCAAGCAAACAGCCTCTATGCCCCTACCTGCGGCGGCGTCAGGACTGAGTGATCTTGCGTTTCATTGAATTGACAGAGAGTAATTGCGTTAAGTAGCGGTTACGCCACCGAGAGTATATAGAGAAGAATAATCGCATGTCAACAGATACTTATTTAAAATAAATTAAATCTCCGGTGTCTCTCATGTGAGTGAGTTTGCATTCCCAACTTCAGCTTCACAGTGAACACCAAACCAAACTCCATCCCGGTGGAGATGGAAAAATTGATCAACCTGGGCCGAGGTGTACAATGTACATAAGGAGAGTCACCTTGATGATGGTGTGTCGGTCTCTGACTCGACTGACTCCGCTGAATGTTGGCATGATGAGTGGAAATTATTTAGGATCTCTTTTGCTTAACGATCGTCACAGTGGAAGTTCACAATTAATTAGAGAAAAGCATACTCGTAGCTCGGGTTGAGTGCGGAGGTCGCACGCAAATCCACAATAAACCTGTCCGGAGGAACGATCGCGAGGTGAGCGCTTATTGAATTTATTCCTGTTTAATTCAGAAGAGTAGAAAATAGACAGCGGGATCTATAAAATGCGATGTGAGACGTCGTTCTTGGAAAGTTTCTTATTTAGGATGCGGTCCAAGAAAGGTGTGCGCCTCTCATGCAACCTGAGCGAATCCACCTAGGTAAATCAAAGTCCCTCATTTGATGCATATTGCATGGAAATTATTTTTGAAACAAAGTCGTAATAAAAAATGGAAATGTCTATCAATGAGGTTTCACAACATCCACCGGTATGCAGTCCAAGGAGTACTGTCTGCCATTTTTTAAGTATCCAAGGATCGGGTCTTTGTTTGACACTTATCGTTATCACCTTGAATTGCGCGTAAACAGTTCTTGACAGTTCCCCCACTTAGGGGGAATCACTCCCAAGTCCGATTTTGCGCAGATGCAGTTTAAAACACTCGGACTCAATCAAGTCGATTATCTCAATTATCTCTACAGTAAATGCTTCCTAGCTCTCCAGAAATAATCCTAATGGGCTCCCTTCTCCTCGCTAAAGATCGACCAATCTGCAGTTTATCTAATCATTCGTATTGCCATCAACTACAACCAATTGCCGTTAGGCTTTGAATAAAAATCGCAATGCAAAGGAGCTGTAAACACAAGAAACCATTTACCCTTGAGGATCTAAGGCGTGGATAATTTTTATAAGTAAAATTGACATTTTATTTTGTACAACCCTCCACTCCTTCGAGGATATCCCCGTTTCCACAAAGTACAACAGGATACATGAGCTTCGTATCCATCCACACATGCTCTCGTACAGCACGATCGGTTTCATCTCTTTTTACACGCTCAAATGAGCACTTTTTATTCGCTCCTTTCACGGGCCGACTATCGAGGATCATTTGCGGATTTTCGAAATGCACACACCAATTACCAGATGTCTGCACACCCATACAGCAGGACGCTAGTTCGAGATTCTCTTCCACATCTTTATCCTTGCAACGATCGGCTCTGGCAAATGGGAAATCCTTTATTTGTCCTCCTTTGACTGCAATCAACCATCCACATCTCTTCGACATCCGACATATGTTCCACTTTCGATTGAGGCGAGAGGATCTATCTCGTATGAAATGGCAAAACACTAGATGCTGTGCCAACAGCAATAAGGACCTCCGTTCCATTATTATGCGCACATAATTGTGTTGCTATCATCCATGTAATCAAGTTTTGTTCGGCAGAGCAATAACAAAAGGACAATGCTACCCCTCCGCTGTTATCCTTTCAACAATAAGAATGTAACAATAGCATCCTGCTGGTATTGTTGTTTCAAGAGTCCTTTCAAGTTGTTGTGTACATGAGGGTTGTCGAGGCTGTTGAAATTATAAAGTGAAGTGCATTAGTGTTAAGGACCCCTCGGCGGTTTACAGCGCGCATGCATATAAATCCCGTTTGGTTGTACACTTTTCAGCCAAGGGATAAAATCGAAATTCCAATCGGCATCGGATTTCGTTCATCATCGAGCGCAGGCTGTGACACATGATTAGATCAAATTTGACATGAGTGATAGGTGAGGGATTGATGTTTGAGTAGTAATTAGGACTTGTGTTGACATTGTTGGAATTTATGACAGAACAGGTGTCTTGACCAAATAACCATCGAAAAGATGAATGCGAGCCACACCTCTCGAATTATTTAGACAGCGAGAATCTCAGCGCCAACGGGCTTACCCTTTCAGCGCATCTGTCTTCGTCGCCTGTGACGTAATTCGACGTAATGTTAATCATCCTGAGAATATCTAATTGTTCCCGGCGCACAACCCCTTTTCGTGTAATTAAATAAGATTCTTGCAACAAACAAAAAGCAAAAAAAAAAAAAACAGACAAAACAAACATAAACAGCCCAACAGGATACCGCATCAGGATACACCAACCCTCCATAGATTAAACAAGGATTTAATGTAATTCGATTCACCCGCTGCGTCGCGTGCAGCAGCAATCCAATTTCTTCCGTTACGGATGCTGCACACCCCCACCGCCATCACAGAGACACACCAAAGGATCAGCCCCTGTGAAGTGAAGTGTGCGCGCCGCCGAGCTCTCAAGTGTCGACTGAGTCCATAAATCATCCAGCGCCAAGGATGCCAAATGAATTTTTCACATCTGTAATTTGTTAAGTGCATCAGAGTTCGGGCCAAGTGTAAGTCCTGGTCCTGGCCGTTAATCATATGCCAAAGAGAGTGAACCACCCTCCGCATGTGGTTCGTGGTTGTTGGGTTGCGATTTGCGTCATGTAATCGGGAAAATATTGCCGATTATGTTGCGACAAGTGAATTTTGCTCTTTTGCAGCACACAACCCACTGTGCTCTGTTGGGCGGGGATGGATGTTTATTGTAAATCATTTGTAGCCAGGACCTGTGGAATAATTGAAACATCCTCCCAAGGGTGTCCGAATCGAATGAGCAGCGGCACGGGGTTGAAATATGAAATCTCATAAAATTTAATGGATGAACCGGAATGTCATTAGTTTACAGTTGTCTGATCGCATCAAAAGGGGGTTGGTCAGACACGATAGGAATGAGATTTTAAGAAACTATCTAGCTGCACTCAACGTCCATATGGCATGTTGTGCTGTATGGGTGCTTTTAACTCGGCATCTGGTGTAATTGAGTTGTCACTACATTCTAATGAGTAAGGTGTCTGGGAATCGGATGATATGGTGCTGAGCAAGCAGTCATCTACATGACAGTTTTTTGTTGAAAACTTTCAAACCGTGGCTTCGGTAGGGTTGATCGAAATGTCGCAGCAAATCAGTGCTGGAGTTAGTAAGTAAAAATTACTGGCAGCAAAAATGACTACAAACATTCATGGAGCTGCACAAAAGGGTGAGAAGATAGTCCTTACATAGCAAATGGGAGGAACAAATGCTTTACCGCAGCAAAGTCTAAGTGCGTTGGAAGTGGACGCAGTATAAAGTGATGAAGCTTAAGAAACAACATTCAGGGCGGCAAAAAGAACGTCGTGTCAAGGCGAAAACACCTTAATAAAGACATACAAGTCAACCGCAGAGCAGTGTTAATTTATGACATGAGAAAACCACTTCTGCAGACTTTCAACAGGCGAAGACCACCCAAATTTAGCTGTCGGGCACGGTGAATCATTCAATCCTGGACATAAAATGTCAAGACGTCTATCTAACGGATCAAATTCGTCACTTTAAACTGCAGTCGAATCGAACTACCAATAAAATTGCCTTAAAATATGCTTTCTGAGAGTAATATCTGAAACCCATCGCAACACTGAGCAACTCTGCGCCTATTTTCGTACTTGGGAAAGTTGTGCTAAACTCGCCAGACAACACCAGGCGCTAGACTTACGAATTTACGGACAGCTATTAATTTATACTGCAAATTAATAGAAATAGTCTGGCTAATTCCGCAAAATCTTTTATCCATTTATTCTGCTATGAACTTCCATACAAAAGTTCGAATTGCTAAAAAAATCTCTATTGCTCTAGAATTGGTATTCTGTGTGGAAAAATCATTTATGAATTCTGTTAAAAATCATAACAGAATAATAGAAAGAATTTTGTGACTTTTATTATTAAAGATTTTTATTTAATAGGAAGTTTTGGATTGAAATGGATCTTTATAAATTCTTCGTCAACGAAATGCTTGAAAAAGGAGACAAATGTAATAAATGTGTATAAAAAAGTTTAAATATTGAAAATAATTTCTAAATTTATGTTTTTGCTTAGCCGAAAACACCGATCACTTTTGCTGGAACTAAGATTTTATAGTAATCCATTTTATCATCCTGATGTGCGTAGTAATTCAAATTCAAATCAATTCATTTTGATGTTACTGCAAAAATTTGATCAGGTGCACACTAACTATTGACAAAATAAATAAAAACAAAGCTGTTTGTTTTGAAAGGTTAGTAGCATATTTCAATTTTCGAAGTTCCATAAAAATTCGAAACCTAGAACAAGATTTATAAAAGATCTTTTATGGTCGAGGCCTTTTATGATTCAAAACGGAATAAAAGATTTGGCAGAATAGGCCCAATTAACTGTTGAAAAAACGAAAATTCATGCAAAATGTATGTAAAATTAAATTAATAATAAATTGTTTAAGCCACATTAAAACTGATAAATAAATAAGATAGTTAGTAATTAAGAAATCGTAGGCGCAGTGGCTTAGTGGTTTCGCTTTTATTATTTATGTTGTTGCTGGACAAATAATAAAAGAATTCAAGTTGTTAAAGTTTCTTGGAAATTAAAAAAACAAACAAGTTTAAATATAGAAAGATTTAAGGCCGAAAGGCAATAATTTTAAGGGTAGTGATAAGTTTAGAGCGCTCGCCGAGAGCCAGTAAGCTAGAATAAGATAAATGTTAGTTTTAAATTAGGTTTAACCATTTTCGAATGAATTTAAAATGTGAAAAAAAAAAATGTGTTGGACTACTAAGAGTTCCAGAGCCACAGGTTCGAAACCCGCAAAAACCCAAATTCCAACTTAGGGTTTTTCCACTGCGCCACCTGTCGCGAACGTCTGACAAACCTGAGAAGAAGAAGTAAAAACGAACGTGTTGTGACGATGACGTCTCCTTTTGGTATTTAATAAAAGTGAAGCCAAATACTTGCTACAAGCGTGGGTAAGTATTTACTTAGCGAGTTAGTTCAACAAATACTTAATAAATTAATAACAATTAAGTATTCCAGCCATGAATTCCCTCCTGGGAGGTAAATAAAAGAGGTTTTACTTGGAAAGTACGATTTCAATTTTATTTCGAAATGAAAATATGATTGTACATATAAAGACAAAAGAAAAACGTCGCTGTATTAATACTTTGGAGGAAGGCTGCGGCAATGGCTTTGTTGGTCCCTCTGTCCACCGAACTATTAATCGCAGAGTAAAAGCAATCACTTTCAACCTCCTATAAGAAAATGGACTCAGAGGATTCGAAGTTCTTATCTTGAAAGTATTATGAGATAAACAAGGTTTCGACAGTCCATTTATACTTTCAAAATGAAGCTTTTACATCCAAGTTTAAAAAAATACGATGTTTAAATTTTCGCAAGGAAAGTTAGCATTTCAATTTTTCATAGGCAAAGTGATTGAGAATTTGAAAAATATCAAAAAATAGGAATTTATTACTATGTTATTATAAGGAATGTAAAATATTTTATGAGTGATGGTATAAATAATAAAGAATACAATTTTAATTTAAAAAGAACAACATAAATAATATAATAAAGTATTATCGGCTATGTAATTATTATACATATATAAATGAATTATTTAACCATATCTATTAACGAATTTATGTAAGTACATTTAAATAACACAACCGAATGGAAAAGATTTCCTCGATCGTTTTGAACACAAATATTTTTAAAGTGATCTTAGCTTTCCCTTGCCATTCCCTTTGAAGGATATCTAAATGTTATCTGCGACAACGAGGTGTGTTTTGATATTTGAAAGCACTGAAGCTTAAGCCTAGGCCCGAAGATTCGTCGAATCGCCTTTAGTCCAAAGGTACAACGTAGCAGAGGAAGATGTTTCCTCAAGTGGAATGGGTTGGAGTGAGCAGCCAGATGTAATTATTTAAAGACTTGAGAGTAATGTCGAATTTGTAAACATTCTTCAAGAATACCCAAAGCTAAAGCTTCTTAAATATCACAGCGGTATAAAGAATTTCACTGTATATCCATCAAGATCAGCATAAATTTCGGCTGGAATTTTCGTCTTTATAAAGACTTTTCTAAGCAATGGATGAAACGCCACATCTTTTCTCCAACTGCACAGGCAGGCCTGGAGAGAACTTCATCCTTCATCCAAGTCTTTCAGTCAAGCTGCTCGTTAATAGCTTTACCCTGAACCACTGGGCGTATTTGCTTGGAACGTTGTGCAGTCCGTTTTTAAATTGTTATGGCAACTTGAATGGTAAGCGAAAGAGCAAAAGAAAAACTGTTTGCTCTTCCTTTACATCCTATATCACTTAACCCCATTCAAGGTATATGAACACGTCGCATACGAGCCACTTGAAAATAAAGTTTGTGTCCACAATCGGATACAAAAATGACCAACTCTAGCTAAAAATGACCAAAATAATTTAAGTGCGAAATATTTGCAAACACACAATGATCAGACGAAAAGAAAAGCGTTTTAGTCTTAGTTGAGTTTGTTTTTCCATTTCGTAAAAAAAAATACCAAATGGAATAAAAAATGACAAAGTGACCAAGAGAAAAAAATAATGACCACAAATTTGGTCACAAATGACCAATGTGGCAACCGCGATAGGGACTTGGATAAGGAATGGGTTTTTGTCGGTGACAACTTGGGGTGAATTAAGATTTGTCAATGTGTTCACTACATAAATACATTTTTGCCCGGCCATAGCCACTTTATATACGTAGGCAAATTCGGTGATACCGTCATCATATATACAGATGTGCAGACTATGCACTATGCAGTAGTGCAGACAAGTTGTTCCTCTAGTTTTCGGAACGTATAGTCCATCCATTTTGACCTCTGGGGATAGCCACACAATGAACAATCCCCTTTGCTTGAAAGGACTATACATGCATATTTATTTAATTTAGTATTTATAACTATTTTTAATTCGCATTTGGCCTGAATTTAATTCAGCATTTTGGACACTCTTTACTTATGCTGCCTTAGCAGGTCCACACAACTTTAGTAGCTAGTTCCGAGAGAAACTCTGACCCCTACCACAGCTCCGAATCATATCCCAGCCACACTTCTCCATATAGAACCTTATCCCTCATTGAATTCGAAGTGAGAAAGAGGCTCAATTCCTATAGAGGGGTCTCCGCTATATAAAGGCGAGTATACCAAGGCAATATCTGAACATTGCTCAGATCGGGCGACGACGCCGTTTACGGCGGAAGATCGTTCGGAATGTACCGACTTTGAGCGGACTCTCATTAAGTTCCATCAACATCTGCCCTGAGTATAGTCAAAGGTGTTGCTACTTACTACTCATTGTTGTTATAACATTTTCATCGCCCACGTGTGCCTGCCGTCCATGCGACTACTTAGATCCAAAAGTCAGAGAATCCCATTCATCATCTCATCGTTAACGCGTTCGTCAGTGTCACACATTCCATGCCATATACTAAAGCATCACTTTCATCATATAAACGCATCGCAGGCCCGCAAGGCGTTCGGGTCTAATTAACCCTTCAATTTATTTCAATCTCATCCGCGCGCCACAAAATCATCATCAAAATGTTATCGTGTCAAATTAATTCTGTCTTCCACTCTCCTGGAAGCCACTTTAAATTGGTTTCAGTGGACCAACTCATTCCGAACGCAAACATCCATCAACCTGCCACAGGTAGATGGCTTTACGCTGTGCTGCGGCGATCAATCCAATTGAATATATTCGCTCGATATTCGTTTGGTTGGTCAACATCCAATTCGGGGTCCTAATTACCGAGCCCTGTGTGGTGGCATGTTTCGTTGCATCTTTAAAAAGTTAATCATGACATGTTGGGCTCCACTAACACGGCGGCTGCTGCTGCCGCTACAGTGGAAACGACATTCCGCCAAGAGCAGAACCCCCCCTGGGGGCATTGCAACAGTTTTTCGGTTTTGGCGTCCCACAAAAATACGCGCGCGCTTACCGCAGGCGGATGGTGGAAAGAAATTTCACCTGCGGGCCACGTTCACCTATGGGGTCTGTGTTACATGCGAAAGCGCGCCCCCGTTCCCCGACTGTGTATAGATTATCCCGTGTACGTCGCGACCGCGACAGCACCTGGAATTATGATTGACGTAATGTATTTTTTCATAATAATCCGCTGCTTCTTCTAATCCCAGTGCAGGCCCAGGCAGTCCACCAGCCAGAGTGCCAGCATCTTCTTGGTCATAATGATAATGTTCGGGATTTGGATTGTCTATCGGGGGTCTGCAGCTTGTCTCGGACTTGTGGATGTTCTGTGGAATTCGCTTTCTACCTTCATCAACTTTTCCAGCTATATGTCTGACATTTGCGAACTCGGTTGTTTATTTTTTTTTCGTTTTTTTGTTTTTGTTTTTGTTGTTTTTTATTATCCCGCTTGTTTGTGATGGAGGAAAAGTATCAAATTCCCAATTCCCATGTCTCAGGCTCAGTTGTTTGCATGGCTCTGCTGTTTGTTTCTTAAATGAGTTGCGACGATGTGGCGGATCATCCGGATTGGGAATCGCAGATGTACAAAGCGGCCTATTCGTGTGTAGGTCAGCCCCAAAGTGCCTAATTAATTCTACACTGAGAGGAAGAAATGTCCAAGTGGACGATGGGGCAGGGGACTAGTTTGTTGTGCGTTTGTGCTGTGAGTATGGTAGCAGTGGTGACTGGTGAACCCTATGCCGACTAACAGTGCATGGAGAAAATGATGTTTATTTTTGTTTGACCACAATTTGTGGTGGAAAGGGCTTTGTGTTGTATTTACAGTGGCCAAGTGGTCATTGGATATATGGCTATCAAAAAAGTGGAGAGGCAAATAGTTCTTAGTTCAAATAGCCTTGCTTATCTTAAAGTGATCATTGAGAAACCAGATGGTGATCATTTTAGACCATCTCGGAAGGTCTGAGCGAGTTGGTTCAAAGAAACTCACGAGTTGCAAGTTGGATTTATAAATGAGTTTAAAAAATGGAAGCGATGCACTTTCCGTGAACCTTGAAAAACAATTTTGGCTTCCGTATTGTCCTAAAATATTTACTTCTCTTTTACATTAAAGAGTCTTAACAGAACTGTTCGAATTCAAAGAAAGCCGGTAAAGTCGCGATATACAAATGAAATTAAATTTTCTCTACAAATGGGTGTTTCGATTAAAAAAAAATAATCGTTTCCCTTTTGGGTGCAGCCAACAATTAAAATTCAACGAAGGGCTACCATGAGAAGGCAGTCGTTTAAAGGGTCTTTCATTAGCGACTTGACAACTTCAAACTTTCGGCCGATTACCGAACTGTCAATGTCAAAATATTCAGTAAATTCAACGTTTTCATCCTGGTGAAGTACACGAAGGATCAATGTTTACAAATAATTAAAATTTAATTCAAATCTTCGCAACTTTAAGAGTGTTAACGCGAATTTGCAATCTTCAACAATGAAGCGCATTTTGTGATAACCGCCTTCGTCAATAAACAAAAGGTGCGCATCTGGATAGGTGAGAACCATAATTTGCTTCATGAAACAGCGAAAAGTCACCGTTTGGTGCGGTTTTCATGCCGTTTTTTTTTTTTCGTCGATCAAAATGACCGTTGGGGAAAAAAGTACTCGCTGCAGAGACATTTTGGAACGTTATTTCTTTGAGAAATTGCATGAATTGGACATCAGTGGCATGTGGTTCCAACAAGACGGTGCCACAAGCCACACCGCGGGTGCAATAATCGAGTTATTAAAGTCTCAGTTCGGTGAACGTGTTATCTCGAGAAACGGACCCGTCCATTGGCCGTCGAGATCGTGTGACTTAACGCCTCTAGATTTTTCTTATGGGCTACATTAAATCATTGGTCTATGCCAGCTTTGCCGCTGAAAAATTTCAAAAAGGGGACTAAAAAGGGACCCGAGGTAGAAAAATTGGCCCCTACTTAAAACATTTAAATAAGAACAAAAAAGGAAAAGGAAAACAGAGCAAAAAAGACATTTATTTATAGCAAAAAGCAATTTATTCACTACGAAACTCTTCTTTTTATAGAATAACATTTTGGTTAAATTGAAAAAGGGTCCACTTTAATCATTTCCCAAAAAGTGGTGGGCCAAAGGACTCGAAGCTTAAAAAGGGGCCAAACGGCAAGGCTGGTCTATGCCAACAAGCCGGCGATGTCAAATGAGCTCAGAGCCAATGTTTAACGAAAAATATATATCAGCTGTATCGGTCGAAACGTGCGGCAGAGTCATCGAAAATTGGGTTCAACGTATGCAGGTTCCCGTGGTGGCCATATGAACGAAGTCGAATTCCATTCATAGATGTTTTGATAGTAATTCAAGCCAGTAGATTTTTTCTTGAGATGTCTCAAGTAGTTTGCATTTTATTTAAAAAAGTCATCCGCCATCCTCGTTGACACAGCGTCTGATTTCTTTGGCCGGACACTTGCAAAAGTAGATGGTACACTGTTTCACTCTCATTCGTTGCAGCGCAGCTACAGCAGTGGGTGCTACGGGGTGGCCAAGTGTTCCTTAAGACTCAGGACATTGTTGCCAGCCGCTTTAAGTGAAATTCCCCATCAAAGACCTTCAAATTGCCGCATTCTTCGTTGTGGCATGCCGCATAGATTCCCCACAATAAATGTTTTTGTTTTTATTTTTTTTAGAGCGACCGCAGCCGTTCGTAACTCGCACGAGGAATATAAATATGTGAGTCATGTCAGTTACGTGGGTGTTCACAAATGCGCAAAAAGTTTTGGTTCCGTTCAGCGTTGTTCCGAAGAAATTTTAGAGTTCAGACACTCTCCGAGCCCTTCCGCACAATCCTGGTTGCATTTAAAATTGAATATTGAAGAAATTTTGACTTTTAATATTTTTTTTATTTTCCCCACATTTCGTGGGCTAGCCATAAAATTCCGAAGCACAAAATTCCGACTACAGATGCTTGAGACGCAAAATCCCGAAAAACCAGAAGACGGAATTACAAAATCCCGAATATCATTGAATATGATTGGTATCTGGTATGGCGATTTTGAAATTTTTTTTTTCGGGATTTTGTAATTCGGGGAAACGTTATCTGCGATATCTGCACACATTTTGGCTAGGTGGGTCTTTGTTTTGAGAATGTCGAAGGTTGGCCAGATCTTCCTTAAAACTTTGAAGTAAATTGCAGAAAGACTTCTGTCTTTAAGTATCGCAGCGGAGAGACTCATAGAAAGGATCCACGTCTTGCAAATTCAATCACGCTCAAAAATTGGCTCTAACAGAGTGCGATTTTTGCTCGGTTAAAAAAAAAGGGGTTTAAATTAACCAAGTCTCTGTTGAAAAAGTCCGAGTATTCGTTGTTAAATACTACCGATATAAATGGGTAAAATGCATACTGTTAAAAATAACACACTTTATCAGTTGTCAGGAACCAAGTTTCTAGATAAATATCAACCAGCTGATTAAATTCAACAGAGTTAGTTTGTTATTTACAACTGAGAAACATTGAAAAGGTTATTTTCAACCGAATTTCGTTAAACACTCGGTTATTTTTAGTCCACTAATTCTGTAACAGCTATTTAACAGTATAACTTGGTGGTTTTTAACCGAAAGTTGTTTGATTTTAAATAAGCGATTTTTCTGCGTTTTGGCTTTCTCATTTACCTTCATATTCCTATGACCAGGAACTCAGGCGAGAGTACCTAAAACCAAAAGACACACCCTGGCCCAGTGTCTTCCTGCAGTCCACAACAAGTTTGGTCAAATCGAGGGCTTTGGTTCCGGCCTATATCTATGTTAATCTAAACGCCTCTCTGATTACCACCAGTACTTCTGGCGTTCTGCATAAAAAATCTTGCTTTGGAAAGTTGGAAAGATTTGGAAATGTCTTACTCTGTTGAGAATACGACCGCTCACACTGTATTTTGAATTCGTTTACGTGTGCATTCTTTCCCATTCCGATCTTGAAGGGAATCTTAAAGAGCATTTTTTGTGGAACTTAAGTTTTCGTTTGTTCACCAAGTCGCCATTGCTTGTCCTACTTAACTGTTGCAACATCCAGTTTCTAAACTGGTATTCCAAAGGACTATTCCATTTGTTCGGTGGTAGTGCTATCACCAAAAACTTAAAGCATGTGTCCTGCATCTGGTGACACTTTTATAACCGAGTCCTACTCAAGCAGATACCTAAATGCATGCTCAAACTAGGTATGTATATTAGCCGTCGATTTATCCCTTTTACATTTACAGCACATTTCAAGTTTTCATGCAAAACTTATGACTTATTTGGTCTTTTTATTGAAAAGCCAACTTTGGACACCCCTAAATCATGAACAAGGGTAATTTTCATGGAAACATTTATTTAAGAAACAAAAACTAATGGTTCGATCTTGCCTTGGAGCTGCGATCGATGAGAGGACCTCGCCTGTAGGAGCTCTTCACAAAACATTTCCTTTAAACCATCCCCTGTCGGAGTTGCGTAATTTATTACCTCAGCGCTATTACAGCTACATAGGATGTCCTATATCTCGATCCTAGTCAGTTCCTCAATATGACGTAGGTATTCCAAAAACAAATCCAACAAAACTCGAATTTGGTCAGTCTGTGTGTGTATAAAACACAGTGGCGATCCGCTCCCTCCCTCTGTCGCAGGTTCTATTATCAATTTTGTTGTTTATTTTATATCCTCCACCTCCATGCAGTGTTCAACATCCACATGTGGTGTCTTGTTCCATGGAATACCTCCACGGAACACACAGTCGCGCTCACATAATTTCAATGGCGCAGCGGGACACCTTTGTTGCCATGTTAACGCTCTCGATTTTTATCCATACTCTTCAGGCTTTTGTTCCTCCACCACAATCACAATCAAGCGAAACAATTCAATGGGGTGTAATGGCGTCCTCAATCCTTTTGTTGTGGTCTTTTCATAGTCATTTCGTCTTTCGTGTATCTTGTGTATTTATTTTCCAACCTCACCTTGTGGATTCTGGATTGTTTGTTTAAGGTTTTGTGTGTCGACGGAGGCGGTGCGCGGGTTTAATGTTCTCCTCGGATCCTCGGATCTCGAGGGCTTTATTTGTTTTGCGCATGGTTAAACGCTGAATGGGATTAATGTCCAATGCGATTCAATAAATCGAAGTCGGCGTATTGGGAGAGTTCCTTTGATTGGGTATTCCGTATACCGTACGCGTATATCGTATCGGTTGTAGACTTTAACAAGGGCGGCGGCGTTCTGTGTACAAGGGGCTTACGGAGGTACTGAGAAATGGCCGCGATAATGCCAATTTGTGGATTTTGATTAGGGTTTTCCAGATCAACTACAAGTATGAGCAAATATCGGCATGTGCCTAGGGGCGAAAGTGATTTGCTCAGTTTCATTTCGTGGAATCGAAGCACCCACAATGTCAACGAACTTGAACCCACATTCCGTTGGTTTATTTATTTTTAAACATTCTCCCAGCGTCCTTTCATCTTCCTGTGGCATTGCTGATGTCACATCTATCGAAGAAACCAATCAAGTCGACTGATAAATGGGACTCACGTGAGCACAAGTACCTCTAAAATCCAACACCGAGCCCGAACACCTCTCCGGGGAATTCCTCTAATTGCCGAATGTCTTTTTAATCGAAAATATATATCCACCGAACAATTTAGTACAGCACAGCTATTCGATTAGATATAGATAGCTGCCTGCCATAACGACGGCATTTCTCCCGCGTAGACCACTTATAAGACCGAGCAGCAGCACTTTTTGACTTTTTGTCGGTCTTGTTCTAGCAATCGGCGCGCGTGTTACGCCGACATAATTTATCGTCAAATTCACTTAACGCTTCGCGGTATCGTATGCATTCGATTAGCCGCCGAAAGAAATGGAGGACATCTCAAGACACCCTCTCGGATACACTTTGGGATACATTCCACTTTAGCGTGGCGGCAGCGACGACGACGACGACGACGACCCCAAGGGACATATATAAAATATCAATTCCAGATGCAACTTGGACGTATGATCAGCTGTTGGCAAGTGTCAAAAGTCGTCTTCGAGTGGAGATACTTTGTCGCAACCATTAGCAGCACTGCTCCAGAGTTCCGATAGAAGATGTTGTTAGCAAGATTGTCGCCAATTGATGCGGAGAACTGAATTCCCCCGAAAGAAAAGTTATGGAGGCATTCCCGTTCGTGTACAGTTTACAGTGGTTCACTGTCCAATGGTGGTGGCTCGGTAGAGGGAACAACTGTTCCACTAAAAGGGTCATGCCCCTGGCTGAAGTAGTAAAATAGACACATGTATTTTGTAGTAGCTACTTTGATGATTTCCCAGTGGACGTATAAAACTCCACATACAACTACTGGTCTTGGGAATACTGCATAGAGATACACAGTGAGACCGTTGAAGGGTGGGAATGGAATGCTGCGTTTGTTGAATTCTATTTAATGGCAGGAACAATTTGTTAAATGACGAGTTGAATGCTGAAATATGGGGGAAATTTTAAGGCATTAGGAATGTAAAACAGAAAATCACAGCTAATCGGTTTGGGTGATTTGAGTCAAAAGTCATGAGATACTGCAGCTATTCATCTTTGGTGGTTTTAAGCAGACGTTGGATTTCTAGGCGTCGACCAATACGACTTCTAAGTGAAGTTAAATAGAGTAAAGTAGGCTAACTTTTGACTTCACAATGGGTAGGTACATCATAATGTAAAACAGAAAATCACAGCTAATCGGTTTGGGTGATTTTTTTTGAGTCAAAAGTCATGAGATACTGCAGCTATTCATCTTTGGTGGTTTTAAGCAGACGTTGGATTTCTAGGCGTCGACCAATACGACTTCTAAGTGAAGTTAAATATAGTAAAGTAGGCTAACTTTTGACTTCACAATGGGTAGGTACATCATAATTCAATAACAAACAAGTCAGTAGGAAAGCCCTAAACACTATTTCTCGAAATTCCACTTTACTTAAAAACAGGTTGAAAATGCTATAAAAATAGATCCAAAAACGCGTCCAAAACGCTTAAAAAGACGTCTCGAAAAGTCCGTTAAAAACTCATCGAAAGACAAGTCAGAAAACGCATCAAAAAGCCCATCGAAACTGCAGTCAACGCGTCAAGAACCATGCTTGAAAAACCTTAAGGAAACCGTCAAAAAATGAGCTAAAAAACGTCTTGGAAAACGTGCCAAAAAAAAGTCTGTCCATCAAAAATCGAAACGCTCCGAAAATGCGTTAAAAAATAATTCCAAACGCGTCCAAAAATTAGTCAGAAACATATTGGATATCTCGTTCTTAAACTTGCTTTAAAACCCGTCATAAAAAGCCTAAAAAACGCGTAAGAGAAAATCTCTCAAAACCCCTCAAAAACTGCAACAAGAACTGGTCGAAGAGCAAGTCAAATACGCCTATTAAAAATGCATCAAAATAGCATCGAATTCAACGCGTCGAAAACATGCTTAGAAAACTTCAACGCTCAAAAACGCATTCCAAAACGTTCCAAAAACCATTAAAAATTACGTATGAAAACAAGTGTCGAAAACGCGCAGAAAAAGCGTCAAAAAATTATCCTAAAATGCGTCAAAAAACGCCTTAAGAAACGCGCCAAAAAACATCGCCCTTCAAAAATTGCATCAAAAACTCGTCAAAGAATTAGTCCAAAAACGCATTGCAACTGGAGACAATCAGTCAAAAAAATTGCGTAAAATGCGTCAAAAGCAGATTGAGTAACTCGTTCGTAAACTTGTTTTAAAACCCTTCATAAAAAGACTTAAAAAACCCCTCAAAAACTTCAACTCGTCGAAGAACAAGTCAAAAACGCTTAAAATGCACCGAAACAGCATCGGATTCAACGCGTAAGAATGCTTAAAAAGCCTCTGAAAAAACGTCAAGGAATCAGTTCAATCAGTTTAAAACGCCGTCCAATATGATCCAAAAACGATTAAAACTTATCCATCAAACAAGCGTTGAAAACGCTAAGAAAATGCGTCAAAAAATGATACTGAACAAAAATCGCATCAGAAACTCGGCAAATACTGAGTCCAAAAACGCATCGCAACTGGAGTTAACCGGTCAAAAATTTGCTTAAAATGCGTCGAAAAATAGTCCTAAAATGTCTCAAAAATACATCGATTAACTCGTTCTAAATCTTGTTTTTCGACCTGTCAAAAAAATACTTCCCTCAATATAACGGTCTAAGATCGCATCAAAAACATGTCTTAAAACGTCTCAAAAACTGCATCATAAAACATCTAAAAGTCAAGTTCAAAAACGTGGCAAAAAAAATAAAAAACCCACCAAAAACCAATTTAAAAACGGTCCAAAAACGCGTCTAAAATTCTTCTCAAACCGCATTAAAAACTATGCAAAAAAAGAGTCAAATATGAGCCCAAAATGCTTCCAGAAACGGATCCAAAATTTTGACACCTACAAGTTCAATTGTCCAAAACTATGATGTGATCCGAAATACACCAAATCCATTTTGAATAGAATGAGAGAACTATTCGAAAATGCCCATTCCTGACATCAATTCCTCGCGCAAGGTGTCCGATTAAAAACACACGATATTGAGACGATTATTTTCTGTCGATTTATATGGCTGATATTCTGAACTCGATATGACCAGGAGGACAGTTAAACAGACGCAGTCGCATGCGTCCACAAACCCAAGTCCAGGTATTTTTTGATGCTTTTTGTTGTTTTCAATTTTTTTTCGGCGTCTTCTCTCTCCGTCTTGCGAAGAAAAAAAAAACTTTTTTTCCTGTTTTATCAATTAACCAAGGACCGCATGCTGAGCGTTGTGGTGCATCGTGTCTGCATGATGATGATGATGACGATGATGCTGGTGGGACGAGAGGTCGCCTCTGGCCCTTACTCTCTTCCTCCCACCGAACTTGCAGTCAATAATCGAGGAAATAAAATGTTTGCATTGTAAATTAATTAATCTGGACTCTGTGATGCTTGTTAATGTCATTTAACGATTTTTATTGTTTTCTTGTTAATGTCGTTTCTTAGTTTTTATGTGATTTTTCTTTTGTTCGCATTCGCCAGGGTGTAGCGGAACAACAACCACAACGAAGTGCCCAGGGAATGTTTGACTGCTCGTTTTGGCAGAGCAAAGTGTGCCATTTGGGTGGGATTTTGATTATTTTTATGGTCGCATTGCTGTTCTTTTTTGAATTGATTTTTCAGATTTTATGAATGAGGTGTACCCCCAAGTGAGTCACTTGTGATTTGTCATTCGGCTTACGTATCGTATGTGACAGCGAATGAGATTTCGATCGCGTATACTTGACCACACAGAAATGAATGCTAAGGAGTTCATGTACGATCTTATGTGATCGAGACGAAATACTTTGAGTCCAACATCTGCAGTTTTCTGCCACTATAACATACTATATTCTTTTGGTGGTTTGTCAGCACTTGCGGTGATCGTCGATATCTGATTTCAATGCGCAGATTTTTTGCCATGATCAGTGATCGACTGCGGTCGCTCACTTGAACGGATGTTCCGAAACTGTTTTCAATTATAGATCTTAGGCCTATTTCCGAACAGATATAGTGACATCTTCTCAAACTTGATCACCGCTTCGATCACTGTGCCAGAATCGATCGATCATTTGGGCAATTTTGTGGCACGCACGATCAGCAAGAAAGATCGAAATGGACGCACTCATTCTTAGATGGCTGTCGGGACTCCGATCACTGGCTATGTTCAAAGTATATTTTCCGACAAGATATGAAGACTCTCCTGCACCGATCATGGTGTGATCGCAGTATACATAATAATATCTCAGTGTCGCCAAAATTTGCCTCTTTGGCCAGCCCCCCCTCTAATCGTCGATCATCTCAAATTAGCGCCAGGGAATAATGAGTTTCACCTCAAAGCCCCTGATTACCACTTGGCATGTAGTCTCTTTTGTGTTTTCTTTATTCTGTTTGAACAGAGGAGACACCAGGCATATCCCTCTTACAATCATCATCAGCAGGAGGTCAGGAGCCGATTTGGATGTACATTTATCAAAGTCGCCCCTTGTTCAGGGTTTTTATTGTTATTATGCGCCAGGCACACACCATGATCTCGGCGGTCGCAATACTGAATCATGACTTATAGGTATGTCCGCCCATTTTGACGGAGTCATATATGCACGGTATGAAAAAAATAAAGAAAAAATTATATGGAAGGATCTAGAGTTTTTTTTTTTTTTTTTGGTCTGTTTGCGTTTGCAGAGCGGAGCTGGAAATAATACGGTCAGCGAGAGGGGTCAATTGAGGTGTTCCTGTGTTGAGAACAAAATAAAAGTGGGCGCCACAAGTGCTACCTGTTTTTGGGAAGCGTGAAAGACTCCCGATTCTTTATGATTTGTTGATGGAAGGATGTGTGGATAAGTGGTTGATGGGTTCGAGCCGCGATAATGAGATTGACTGTTGGACCACGCCCCAAAAGGTCTGTTTTTGGTTAATTGTTCATTTTTCAAAAACCGCAAGGTATTCAGATGATGATGTATTAATATTTTGTCGATCCGAGAAGTGTGAATGAAGGATCGAAGTAGAGAAGAAAGTTAATTTTAAATCGTTCTAGAGTTAGGATGTCCCTTATGTCCTGTTGAGTTCTTGTTTTCACATTCAAAAGAGATTTTTTTTTGTAGCAATCGCGTTACAGCTCTGGAGACAAGATCGTTTTAATACGATCGTTTTTTAAATGTGTCCATGGCAGTAATGCTGCTTAGCAATTAGTAATTAGTTTAATTGGTTTAAATAGATGAATTTTTCTTAATCACGATCAGTATTTTGTTCCAACGAATATCATGACCATCGCTTGACAAGATCATTCATTATCAACCGTAGTAGAAGTTGCAAAGATCAAACTTAACTTAACGATAATTTCTCATAGTTTCCTAAGTTCGGTAAGCGTGGTACATACTTTAATCAGAATAACTTTCTACTACCCTAAGGATCTACCGCGATAGCCGTGAACGACGATACGTGGAGAAATTTGCTTTTTCTCCTGTATGAAAGATCGCTAAAATTCCATGAACCTAAAGTGCGTTCCCGTTTACAGCAATTCGATCACTGTTCACTTCAAATTTCAATGGTCGTGTCTAATTGCGACTGTTAAAGCAGTTATTGTCTGACACGATCACTAAGTCAGGTAATAAATAATTTTTCAAGTGATGGAACAGATTTTGCCACTGGTTTTTCTACTAATGAAGTTTGTCTATACGTTACGCTTGCATCTGCATACGTATACTCATGGCATGACTGGAGTCGATCTTAAGGTTACACGATCGTGGTTCTGGCACCTCTGAAAATAATACAACAGAAAAAACGTAGCTTTGCGATATTTATATTGTCGTTCTAATCAACATGAATTTATTTCTCATTTGATTCAATTGTAACGAGCGGGGTTATGATTCATTTGATCACTTGCGAAATCTCTGATCACATTCAACTAAATTGTTGTGTTCGCGAAACTGATCCTTTTTCAATAACTTAGTGGTGATCTGTAGCCATACATATGATTTGATTATGTGATAGCGATCAATGTTCTACATTTTGATCAGTGAATATGATATATTCTTTTTTAATTTGTTGATGACTTTGACATTGTCTTATATTTGGATTAGCAAGTAGTACAAAGATGAGATCGAGAATAAATTTACCGAAGGCAGGCATTGGATCGAATATGTTTGTATTGAGCGGAAGGTCAAGGATCGATAAGATCAGCTGCATATTTTCAAATCCACCAATAGTTGGTATTATTTTTTCAATTTGACGTATGACATATGATCACTGATCAGTCTGGGATCGTGTCGCCCGATGATATCTAGTATAAGTAATGCACGTCCAAATTCATTAACATATCCGTACAGGTGATCACCGAAAACCATTGCTACCGTCCAAAAAAATACATCTCTAAGGGCAGAAATTCTGTTCAATTTTAGATGAACAAAAATTGCTATAAGACCTGATGCTAGAAGCAGTTCACAATGAGCTTATGATTGCAAATAGTATCGTCAAGGTGATCAACTCAACATGTGATGTGACCCATAGTTAGAAGATCATTGCAAAGATCACTGCTTTTAAAATTCCCTCAAATCGGTCCAAACAGAAAATGTTAAAACTACCACCAAAAGTTTATCCATAATTATTGATGTGTCTTTTCAATGAATGTTGTGATCCTCTACGATCGTGTTTCATCTTCGCAGACAAATCTTCGATCAAATCGATCCAAATTTTATGAAATCTTCTATCGAGCATTCATTCATGAGCTGAGCATTCAGCGCGATCTACTTGAATTCAGCCCGATCTACCACCAAACCAAAGGCAAGACCATTCCTTCCCTAAACTGATCGCTCCACAAGATCATTCCGCAACCCAAATCGCGGCTGACAAATTTCATTACGTTCTCGCTTAACTTTGCTTCCATCTGAGTCACGCATACAGCACTCGCTATGTCACATGATTCGACTCGAAAAATACCCGCGATCCTTAATTACTGCAAATTAATGAAGAAAAATTGCGACACGGCCTCGTCTTCGTGTTCTCTTGACCCTGACAGCGCGTAGCGAATTTCTGAATTTCTGAGTTCTCTCTCTATGCTATACAGCGCGCACATCCTCTATTCATTGAAGCGTTTCGCATCCCGAAAATAGCACCAAATTGCCGCTGTCTTCCCAATCCCAACGCGAACGCCATCGGTATCTTCTCCATTGGCAGTCTCTCTCAAAATACAATTTCTCCGTTGCGCGCGACGCATTTAACGAATCGCCAAGTCAATTTGGGCGACATTCCCCGTTCATCAATGCACTGCCGCGCATATATCATTCCAATTTGTAAGCAGCGTTCAGGACCACTTACACCATCCCCAACGACTGATTGCAATTGAAATTCTTAGATACTCGAGACATCCCATAGAATTTCATTCATGCATCGCACAGATGCACAAAGTTAAAGTGGCAAATAATTATGTTGTGCTGCGTGTAATTGCCAAGTGGCATTGTTGAAATGGGCGACGAATTTATGGCCGGCAATTTGCTCGGGAGGCGTGTAATAAATTGCCGTGAATTTGTGGCACGGTGCGCACAAATGATGGCTGGGCCGGGCCGGGCCGGGGCTGGATTGCCCGTAATGGGGCGTAATTGGTAAAGAACGTGGCAATTTCGTTGTGCTCGCAAATGTGTCAAAGTCATAGCGAGTGCATGCGGAATGCGTGTGATTTGTAACATCCTTTAGTGCAGAATGTCTGTGGCAAGACAAGGCGGCACCGGCCGAATGGTTGCTCCTTTGGAATGGTTCCAAAGAAGCCGCTTCTTTGACAAAAATATCGCGAATTCCCCGTGATTGACTCTCGATTCTACCCCTGGTTCGATCTATCTGCGAATGAACAACCATTTCTTTTACCAATGTTTGAGTACTTCCTAGTTCCTACCCATCATCAATTCGAAGTCATTATCTGACGAAACGAAGATTAAACGATGTTCCAACCCTGTGCCATTATTCTTCACGTCTTATCAAGGCGGGTTGCCTTTAATTGCTTGTTAGCCGCAGTCCCAAGATTATCGCTTCCAAGGAAGAGAAACGAGGCTGAATGGTGATGTTAATGGAACAACTCCATCCCAATAATTAGCGGCACTTTTACTTCGGAACGCTCCAATCCGCGCCATCCTCGTCGTTGTCCTGCAGTTTATCACCTGTGACATTTCACATTTTCGGAAAGTATATACCGATTAGAGGAGAGCAACTCTCACTGAAGGGCGCGCAGACGCATCTTAATGTCGCTCATGAATAATTCATTGTCGGCGTACACAGTGCAGGGAGAGGCAACGAAAGAGATCTGATGAAGGTTAGCTAATTAAAAACTGGACTTTACCCCATGAACGGGTGAGTAACACAGCAGATATGAAACGACTCAATTGGAATCCACTCGGGCTACTATATGCATATCTCGGGGCGTCATACGCTTCCTAGCCGTTTTCAGTATCTAAATGCGTGTCCCAAGTGGCCATGTTTGTGGGCCATAAAACTAAATGAGTCGTTGCCCAATGTGACATCTTCCGTGTCGAAGGGAACCATTAAACTACTTCTAATGAGATAAGAAGATCGTCAAGCACGATCGTCATTTTGTGATGATCGTCGTCGTCGATGTAGACAGCAGCAGAGACAAGCCTTTGGATGCGGCAGTTATGGGCAGAGCAAATTATCTCGATACCGGTCAGACAGGAAAGTTCTTGTCATTGTCAGGAATTTTATACAAAGCTGGGTGCGCAATCAGCGTTGACTGCGAGTGTAAAAATAAACTCCTGATTAAATATTTAAATTTATGTAAATGTACTGCAACTTTGTGATCCAGACTGTGCTGCAGTCCATGCTAAATGGACAGCATCGATCTGAAATGATGCGGCTGCATTCAAGTAGATGGAAATATGTTTTGAGGTTTCTGCCTTCGATAGCGATAATGACAGCTGATATTGACTAGATCCTCAAGTGATCATCAAATGTAGTTGTAATTGGAAGACAGTAAGTAACATTGTAGATTGTGTTCAAGAGCAGGCCCCTCTCTCAAAGAATTGATTCCTTGCATATCTTGGAGCTGATCGCGCATAGGATGATCTTCCGATGTCGGTTTTTCGCCCGAGTCCCCTATTACAATTGTTCGACCTCCACTTCGGCTTGCGAGTATTTACCTACTTCCATTGAGAATTTTTTTTTAAAGAAGTGATCGCGATTTAATTGACTTGATGGTTGAACTCAGTCTTGGTCTTGAAATGTTGCTTATGACTTATGAATTTAGTGTATCAAGAATAGAAGAAGAATTTATTATTTTTTCCGTACGAAAAACAGTTTTCCGATCACGAAAAAATGGCTACAACCGGGGCCTTAGGCCTGCCAGGATCATTGTGTGATCAAAAAGGTACTTGAAAGTAGCCCAAAACTTGTTGAAATTGAAACGATCGTGCTGTCGGCTGATTTTCTGAATCTGTATACTCTGCAATCGATTACATGATCAGTCGGTGATCATGCGAACGGATCGTTTTAAAAATTCGTTGAAGTGTCCCTCATCCAATTGGATATTTGCGGTTACGATCATATGACCTGGTCGATGTAATTCTCCACAGCGATATTCGATCCAGTATTTCTTTAAGTATTTCGCTAGCGTCAGCTGGGGTCCTATGTTAATAGTATCCATGATCAGCCAACGATCGTGAAGATCCAATTGGTTTTTTGAAAAATCAAGCTGCGTGATCCACATGATATGATCAATGATCATGACCCGTGTGTGCTTTTGTTTAGGGGAAGGAACTTCTCAGAATTTTTGACACTGTTTGTTCTACGATCGTGCGCATCATTTTCGCAACCATTCTTGCAATCGATCCACATTTAATGAAACGTTTCCCTTTTTACTCACTTATGACGTGATCATTCTGAGATCGCCTATCTCCCACGGCTGAATTTTTCAAAGACGCAATCTCGGTAGCGGTGAACTGATCGTACCACTTCTACACGATCACTGCTTCTGTAAACACCAAATCAGGATTAGCTGCGGCACATTTTATAACGATCTCACTTAACTGTGCTTACGTGTGCACAAACTAGAAATGCCACAGAAAATTGTTCCAGAGTGTAGGTAAACCATTCGCCGGTCAAACAGTCGCCTAACTTGAATTGAAGGTCCGCAGCGCTCTTACTCTGACGGCCAATGAAAGAGCAAGGCCTTTCCCAAGACTCGGACTAACTTAATGGACTTGTTGAGGTCCTGACCCAATTAAATGAGCGCAGCCCTGTATGGAGAGTTATTTTAAGCTGGCAAGCTCCATCGAGGGCTGTAGAAGACTCCAGGAAGTCGAGGAAGGTCTAAGAAACTATTATCCTTGTGTCTGAATTTGGAAGACGGCCTAGAAATCGGTTCTCTCAACGTTCTGAGGAACAAAATTAAAAACAAATTTATTCCTGCGTCATCAGGTAAGTTATTTGTGACTCCAACGATAACATTGTCTTAAGTAAGCTATACTTACCGATGGAATCACAAACGCAGATCACGCCTAAGAAATTCCTCAGCCTGTGCAAAAGAGATTTGGGAATTTTTCAAAACTTAGATGCCTGCTGGCTGATTGCCCTCATAACTGTCATAAATCTGGCTTCGTGTCCATCTATATTTTTCTGTGGAAATCTCTCACAACTTATGCCCACCACAGTCACACACAACCCAATGAGATCCCAATTGATTGCCCTGCACACTACACTTGGCTCTTAATCCACACACTTAACTCCGAGACCCTGGTGCACACAGTTGCATCAAGTGCGCCACCACACCGCATCCCGTCGTCTATCGTGTTCGCATGCGGACGCATTCCACAATTATCAGACAATTCACGGCGGGATGCAGGCGCCACCGCTATACAGCCAGGTAGGGTGCACTGGCGCGCAGCCCATGCTCTTTTGCGCATCTTCATATTCATATTCGAGATGCAGTATCTTCGCCGTCGACGACGTCGTCTGCTTGGTAAAATGGTAACTGACCCAACAGGTGATCACCGATCGTAGAGATCCACGAGACCTATAATCCGCTTGAGAGGAGTCTGTTGCCATCTCAGAGATGTCATCCCAATCGGTGATGAGACTATGATGGTGTGTCGCCACAGTCGGCGCTGCTGACTGCGGCACCGACTGACTCCACAAGCTGAGTGGAAACATTTCTCAAAGAACAATCAGCCTGTCAGCGATGATCAGTGATCCATGTCATGGAGTTTCCATTTTTAATCTCGTATTTCATTCTGCACCCAGCACCGGCAGAGCGGACTCCCTCAATTGCCGCCGATGACACCGCTGCTCGTTGCGCTGGCTGGTTGTGTGCTCCCGAAACACGCTGTAATGGATCCGAAATTAATGATCGTGCAGTGCCTCCTAAGTGCTGGGAGGGAGCGTCGCGTCGCGTTGCGTCGCAACGTTTTTGTTGTGTCTCTGTGTGTCGCCACGATCAGATACCACGATGACGTATTGCGCTTGCCATCGCGGGACATGCTTGCTGCAACTGCAACTGCAACTTGAGCCACTGTTTTCGTTTTTCCAGTTTCCACCAGTAAAACATCCACATACGTGTGCGTCCTATGTGGGGTTTTGTTTGCCACCGCAGCAGCAAAAAAAAAAAAAACAGCATGATTTGATCGCGAGATGGTCGTTTGGCTCAATTAAAAAACCGAACGGACACAGTGGCGGTGCTCCTGGTGGCAGACATTGGCGGAGCGCAGCGTTCGCGTTCCGTGCGTGATCGATTTTCGGGGAGTGATACTGTCTCCGGCCGAATTAAGTTGTCGGAGAGGGGCAATTTAATTAAGCGAAAGTCGTGCCCGAGGCGCGACGCGACGTATTGTGTGTGGGATTGGATTATCGGCGTATAAAGTGGTCTTAATTAAGTTGGTGCTGCTGCCAACCAATGAGAGGTAGCGCAGCTAAAAAAACATATTTACCTCTCTCGTTCCTCTTCCTCGGGACCTAGACTGACAAATTAATCACAAGGCTCATTAATTCGTAATGGACCTTAAATCTAACTCTAATCCCACCATAAACAACGACCCACTGCCTGATGCTAGGAGAACTCATAAATCAAAGACCAAACGGATTCCACCCCGTGTATTAGGCGCACACATACCATTCCCACCCCTTGTTGAAATAAATCCCGTACCTCAAGTCAATTACACGGCGCAAGTTCATCTCGGAGGTGGGTCGCTGTGAGACGAACCAACTGTCGGCTTTTGTGTGGAATTGCCAGTGGGTCCTTGTCCGTAATCCTTGCGACGAATCGAAGTATAAAATGTAATTTCAAGGGCCACAGAGCAAAGCGATTCCACTGAGTATCCCAATTTACAATGGAATTCCGAAAATAGCCGAGGTTCGAGCAGAGAATGCCTGTCTCTGCCCCCTCGGGGAGATGTCATGATGCGGCAGTTTTAGATTGGTATTCCAAGGATGGATGAAGATATTTCTCTTTTTTTTCCGAGTTTCCACTCCGGTGAGCGTTGTTTCATTTCTAATGCTGAGAGTGGTGCCGCCGCCATGCACCAGTGTAGTGCGCCCGGGTGGGTATGAACGATTGCAACGTCTATGCGAAATGAGGATTAATGACGGTACGGCTGGTCGCTCCCCCATAGGTATCCAAGTGAATAATTAATAACACCAACGGTCAGGGGAAGTTGTATTGGGCATGTATGCAGTATTCTCCATCGGAATGGATGACTAAATTTGCGGAGAAGTTTTCGAGGAACATTTCTGGAAAAAGTCGCAATAAAACGTTCCCGGGTCCAATTGAAGCTTCAGCGTTCAGTCATATATCTTATTCTTAGGACAAATAAGTACGTAAAAGGTTTTTCAAAGTGTCGAGCTCAAATTTGGCACTGCAATTAAAGAGTTGCTCTAAAAGAAAGTAAGTCTTCTAGTGTTGTACCTCGAAATACTTTCTAAAGGACTCTTTTTTTTACGGCAGTCTTGGGATATATCAGAATGGCTAGAGTAATCACAAGAGAAGGGGGGCATAGTTACTAGCTATGAATAGAACTAATCCCCATTGAAAAGCGCATGACTATGGAACCGCAAGAGCCTTTTGCTAGCCCGACAACCTAACCTAGGCTATACTAAACGGCTTGACGGATTTATTCCAAATTTTGTACACGTGACCAGTTTCTGATTATTCAAGGCGAGGCGAATTGGAATTTTTAATTTTACCCCAATGTAAGTATGAGAATATAACGGGGTACAACTTAATCAAGCGCAATGGAGGAAGCAAAAGCTGAGCTTACCCCGAGAATGGGTCTAACTCCTGAGTACAGGCCCAAGAAGAGATAGTTGGATCAAGTTCGACATCTTTCTGCTACTCGTAAGGGGATAAGAATGTGTACTCTTATACATAGTTAAGCTACGATTACACATGTCACTTTCCATCCAAATTTTGGAATGCCGACGTCATTTGTAAAATTTGTCACTTCGTGTGATCGTCAGTCAAGCGTCTGGTCATTCGGGCTGTAACAGTGCACTCTCACGAAACACACACTAGTGACCACCGAATAGTCCAATTTTCCAATTTTTGAGATGTCAGCATGTCAAAATTTTACACGAAAAATTACACATGTAATCGTAACTTTAAACATTTAATCCCGTGACCATTGCAATGAATTGAAATCGGGACAGTTAATATAATGATAAATACTGATGCTGAAGCTCAAAATTGTCCATAGCGAAATGTATATGAGGTCCAAAATGGCCAAATACCTTGACGGCTTAGAAAAACACGACCCATTTAGGAAAATCTTTTAGTCAGCGCTTCCAGCATGAAGACCGAACGTCGGTTTCAAAGATCAAGCCATAGCAAGTGTTTGGGGCGCTTGAACAAGGTAACTGAAATGGTGCTGACTGCATGGTCTCTCCTGGAACGTTGATTATGTTTCAATACAGTAGGACCCGATCCTTAGAAGCTACTTTCGGTTAAAAACAGGTGGATTGAAAATAGCCGAGTCAACTTGTTTAACGAAACTCGATTGAAAATAACCTTTAATAATTTAATTCCAATTTTTCTCGATTGTAAATAACAAACTAACTCTGTTGAATTTAACCAACTGGTTGATATTTATCTAGAAACTTGGTTCTTAACAACTGAAAAAGTGTGTTATTGTTAACAGTATGCATTTTCCCATTTATATCGGTAGTATTTAACAACGAATACTCGGACTTTTTCAACAGAGACTTCGCTAATTTTACCCATTTTTTTTTTCAACCGAGCAAAAATTGCACTCTTTTAGGGCCAATTTTTGAGCGTGCAAGCCAAGTCCAATAATAGAAGGCGGAAAGTTGTTAGAAGCTAATAACAACAGGAGAACACACTGAAAAAAATTAAATAAATGTGGTCCAAGGTCAAACATACAACCCCAACCACTCGCATGGTCAATCACAGGTCGAAAACGAGATAACCGTTAACAGTACAGAACTTTGCCGAGTTCACAATGCTTAGACTTCTACTCCCTGAGTTTTCTTTCAAAAGCCTAAGTCAGTATAGAGGCCAATTTGACCATGAGCTTTAGGATACCACCCAGCAGATTCTGGGGCTCGAACGTGCTGAATTTTGAAACTAATTGCATGGATATTTAAAGAGAGCGCAGTGACTCAGTGAGGGCTCTCAGGTTGATAAACACACAAAGCGCATTGGAACCGTCTGACAAACATCCGACAGAATTTTTATATGGGAGTTTCGCTCCATTCCGGATGTTGAATCTGAGAGATGGCGCTTCTTGCTTATAGACCAAATCGGAGACCACTGAGCTTCTTACAACGTCGACGAATTGGGCAGAATGTCACAAATTATGACTCACAACAGATGTAACTTTGAGTTAGTAAGAGACGACAAACTATATGAGCTATATGGCGACATAGTCCTTGTCGAAAAATCGCGCATTGGTCGTCTCCAAGTTTGCAAAGGAACCTAGAGCGGATGGACACAAAAGCTCCGCCCCGCAGTGACTTCAATTCAAACCCCAGAGGGAGTTCGTAGTAGACATCGCCTAAGGTGTGGTGTGCATAAATGAAAGGGAACAGGCAGTTCGAAAAGGACCGGGCTAATTGCAGAGGCTTGTGAGTGACAGCCCAGGTTCACCCCAAACTGCAGCGCTACCTAAGAAGTTTTGGACATTTTCATATGACATGTTGTGCAGCAAAGACGACCAATTGTGTAATGTAGAAAGTTTGAAAGACGTTTCCTGGTTTTAAAAGAAACCTTTCCAGTTTTTTGTCTACCTACGCCGAAGTTTTGTGTTCACTGCCGCAACTTTCCCATTACTGATAAAGGAACCCACCGACCTATTGCTCAAAATCTCAGTTGTGAAGCCGTAAAATATGTGAATTCTGAAGTCACTTATGTAAGAATAAGAAAACAGCGGCAACACTTTCAATTTGTACTGTAACGTCTTCTATATGAACATTGAACACACTCCGAGAAAAAAATAGTTATTTTTGGAACTATTGTCGTAGTCATTTCAGATATATCCATGAAATTTATCGAATAACTATTTTTGAATATGTTGAGAATAGTGAAAAAGTAATTGGAAATAGTAATAAAGTAGTTAAAAAGGAATCACTTTATTTTATGGCTATATAAATAGTATAACTGTCTTGAAAGAGCTTCTCAATTAGCCGTTTGGAACCGGCATATAAAATTGTAGATCCCTTCCATTCGTTCCAAAAATGATACTCACACAAAACGAATGGTTGTGAGAAGCTAGGCCTTGGGTCCCTCGGACCTGTTGCGCCAACTAGTTATTATAAACTCTAAGTGCATAGTTAAAAATAACTATTAAAGTAAGAGTTATGTGACTATTATTATAGTTGAAATTGATCACAGATTTAGAGAAATAAATCCATTCACTGTCATATTTGTCACAAGTAACTACTTTTAACTGTTGGAAATAGTGGTCACGATTCGGACTATGAAAATAGTCAAAAAATAGTGATTATTGACTATTTTTTTCTCTGACTGCATTTTTGTAATATATACCTGTACTCTTTCTCATGTTCTTTATATACATTTTTGACACATTTTTGCATTCGACCGGTTAGCCAGTAGGTGATACGATAGAGTTCGATTTATTCTGTGACTAAGATAAATGTCTTATGTTAAATAAACGCTGTAAAAAGATTAAATTTGTTTACCCTTTTAATATCTGACCGTCCTCACACTACCTACTTTCTGATGTCCTCCAAAGATTTAAAGGCAAATCTTACCATTCCATAGTCCGATCTTGTTATTTGCGCTATAGACTGATGTAGACTTGTAATAGCTAAATCAGTGTTTAAGCTCATACCTACCCTACGCGGAACTGGTTCTCAACCAATATGTTTGTCCAGCTTTTGTAACTGTCCTCTATTCATCGATAACAGCCTCTAGCCTCTAGTTGCACCTGTTGGCTGAGGGAGTCTTCCAATTGGGCGCCACTGAAAGTGAGGTCACCCAATATCGCGATGACTCCTTGGAATAATGTTGAAGACCACAAAAAGTAAAGTAAATATAATTTTTGCAAAATTCGAGGCATTATTGCACCGAGTATATAGGCTTTTACGGTAAAAAATAAAGCGCCCAATGGTTACAATGCACAAGGTCTTGGATTGAAATAGCCACAGGTTGGTATCTATGATGACTTTTGGGAAATGTACATTCGGCGACATGTCAATCGTCACACCGGAACCTAGGTACTACTAATGATTTTAATTACACAGACAAAAGAGTTAAAACGGATACTAATCCACTCAAAAAAGCAAATCTACCTAGGTATACGTACTTTCTGATGCAAATGCCACACACACGCCACTTTGTCGGAATTAATATTCCATTAGAAGGCATTAAATACACCAACCTACTAATCATTCCGAATAAGAGCTATAGCTACCTATCACCATCAGTCATAATTTTGGTAAACAAAGAAAGGTTTCCCGAACTTCACACAGTGCTGCCGACAGCAGCGGTTTCCCGTGACAACATTTGCCGACACCAAGGAACCTAGCTATGATGGTCGACCATTTTTCATCACCCCCATCCCCATGGACGAATTACATTAAACTTATCGCAAAGCTGCCCCACAAAACACGTAAACTGTCTGGAAAAACTTGAGAAAATTCACAGTCCACCGTCTTGTGTAAATTTGAAATGCGTGAGTGGGACCGAACTCCATTTCCAACGATTTATTACCACCAAATGATATTTTTCTATAAGCCCGTCGGCGCACACACTATAGGTACGGCTATCCCACCGTAATGGCAACCCTCTCCCCAGCTCAACATTTTGGCGACCAGCACACACAACATTCGCGGCATTAATTCGATTTTATTCTACAAATTCTCCCTTTCTACATGTTTTTTTTTTTTTTTTTTTTGTTCAAGTAAACGCCATTTATAACGCACATAAAAACCGGAGAAAAGAAAAACACGCATTATCCGTGTTATTGCCACATTAATCATTTCGCACTTCACCCAAAAACCAAAAGCGAAAAACAAACAAAAAGCAACGCAAACGAAAATCCCATTCAGAACGCTCCTTAGTAACTATCCACATCCGCACATACTCGTAGGAGAATGTATATATCAGGACAACTGGTGCACACAAGGAAAACTGCTCGCACACCCAAAGGGTGTGTTCGCACAAGAAGCCAAAGGAGGTGGACACCAACTCCAAGGAGTTTGACACTTGAAATGTAAATATTGAAATAATAACCACGACTACCGTTTACCTACACATCGAAGCGATAAGCCCGCCCTGTCCACCAACTCACACATTCAACCGAGCGTAGAAATACAAAAATATCTCCAGATGCATCTGCGCCATATCTGCGGCGGCTGACAAAGGAATACCACGATAGTCCCGCCTCCTATCAGCGCCATCTCGTTTAAAAAGCACGCACACACTTGCACAGGAATTCATTCCTCTGTGCCGTCGTCGCCGTCGTGCACACACAATCCGGTTGTGGATTGGAGGGATTATTCTTTTGTCATTCAACGCACAGCAACTGTCGTCGCCGGATGTGTTCGCTGTTCGAAAATAATTATTTTCCGAAGAAAATCGATTTGTTTAGAGATTTCGACGCGCGGCGGGTCTCGTCGTTTGTAACTTGTGTCTTGTGTGACGAGCGGACGGTGATGTGCTAGAAGTGAAACTAGTTTCGACACCAATTTGTGAGAAAAGTATATTTGAAAAGTGTAACGAGAGGGAAAATGCTCGTTCCATCCGACATGATCGCGGCGCAATCCAAAATGGTGTACCAAATGAACAAATACTGCGCCGATCGGGTTCAGGCCCGTAAGGCGCAGATCCACAAGACCATCCAGGAGGTCTGTCGCATCGTGCAGGACGTCCTCAAGGAGGTCGAAGTGCAGGAGCCTCGCTTCATTTCGTCGCTAAACGACTACAACGGGCGGTTTGAGGGTCTCGAGGTGATCTCGCCAACGGAATTCGAGATCATCATTTACCTGAATCAAATGGGAGTGCTGAACTTTGTGGACGATGGCACGCTGCCCGGTTGTGCCGTCCTCAAACTCAGCGACGGACGAAAACGATCCATGTCACTGTGGGTGGAATTTATAACCGCGTCCGGGTATTTGTCGGCTCGCAAGATACGATCGCGTTTTCAGACCTTAGTGGCGCAAGCCTGTGACAAGTGCGCGTATCGGGATATTGTGAAAATGATCGCCGATACTACCGAAGTGAAACTGAGGATACGCGAGCGTATTATAGTGCAAATAACGCCGGCATTCAAGTGTGCCGGTCTGTGGCCGCGTTCGGCCTCGCATTGGCCATTGCCGGGGATACCGTGGCCGCATCCGAATATCGTGGCCGAAGTGAAGACTGAAGGATTCGACATGCTGTCCAAGGAGTGTATCGCGTTGCAGGGCAAAAACTCCGCCATGGAGGGCGATGCGTGGGTGCTGAGTTTCACCGATGCCGAGAACCGGCTGCTGCAAGGTGAGCTTAGGTGGCATTTTGCCGACGGCATTGTTTACCTAGTCTGTGTTTGGGTTTGATGTTTGTGGAAATTTTCTTTCGCGGGTATCGTAGCTTGGATGTGCGTTTATCATCTTTTGACGGTGAGAAGTAAACTATACGTACTAAAATACGGATCAAGTTGAGGTTTCGAGTATTTTGTGGTTAGGTTAGGTGAAAAGCCTTTGAAAGGTCACTTTGTGATACCGCGCAACTAATATAAGAACTTGTTGTGCCTAGAAACATATCTACAGGGAACCGGGCAATAGATAGAACCTGTGCAGATCTGAAGCGAGTTTCCAATGAGTTCGAGACGTCATTTAAAACATTCGAAAGGTGCCTACCTATTTTTATCTGTGTAAAACTGTAAAAGATGACTATAGGCATACTGCCTTTATTCCATGAAACTGGTTACGAGTATTACCTGCAGCCGTGCGGTATAGAGAACAACCCGACGGTAGAGTGTATTTGGCGAGAAAACTGGTTGCCGACGAAGACTTTATTTGGCTACTTTCGCATGTAAGCTGCCGGTCGCTCTCTTTATAACGAGCTGCCAAGCTTCTCATGCCACCATACCCTCACTTCCAGATAAAACTTCTTATGTTGACGAACGTCTAGGTATGAAGGTTTCCAGCTAGGCTTGGTACTGTGTTCCTATTTCAAAAGCTTTGAGCCCATTCAAGAGCATGCTTTAATGCCGAACTTAAACTGTCTGAATATTTGGCAAACCTTCAGAGGGTTTTTGTCAAACAAGAGTCTGGGTTGGCTCTTCTAAGTAGAGTCGCTTATAAAATCAAACAGTCCCTTTCATGGAGAGAAGCTCAAAAGGTAGTAAGATGCGGGTACTAACCTATACTTTTCGCTTCAAATTTGGGCATCTAATACCACATCCGTTGAGAATATGGGAAATTAAGCCCATCTTTGGTAAGATGGAATCAAAAGGAGATGACGGCACGTTTTGCTCGTTCAAAGGAGATCCGATTCGGCCTGTTTTATACACAAATGTTTGCTTATGTCTCACGCCTGTTGTCCATACATATAGAATTAATCAGTGACAAGTGAGGAGAAAACGTCTTGAGGCAGTATAATGCGTGAAGCTTTAACATTCGTGAAAACTTAGGTAGATGGCGATCGTCATGACCCTGTAAGATCAGTGCCCTAATTACGTAATTTTGAGCTCCAAAACTAGCAATTAGGTCCAAAAAGTACGAGTTTAAGAGCTTCATCAGAAAAATTAAAAAGAAAAAAGACCCAGTACAGAAGTTATTTTGATCATCGAAATTTTAAAAACAAAATCGTCTAGACGATCATCGTTTTACCTTGGGGGGTCAACATTTTTAAAACCTAGAAAACTAACAGCTTCATCAGTCCGCTCTTAATAACCCAGAAGCTTATCAAACCCATCATTTCGGTGAGATGCTCTTAAAAGTTTGTCGAAGAACAGCTGGCTACCATGGCTCTTTGAAGTACCCCAATTGAGAATGTTGGTCAATCCAATTCTGCCTCTTCAGCGCCCCCAAAGCTTCTATTACAGTAGATAGTCGTTGATCGTTGTGCGTAGTATTGCAGCGCTGGTTTGCATTTAGAGTCTTGAAAGGCCTCCAATCAGTTTGTGTATATATTCGAATTAAGACCTCATTTTCATGAGCTGGAATTAAGACCTCATTTTCATGAGCTGATCCTGGGTTTACAATCACAATGTTGATAAGCCATAGCTATCCAAATCGAGACCTAGACCAGCCCTTAATACAACCGCCTCCATTGACTTTATAGCCGCCATTTAACCAGAGTCCAGTCTTATCGACGAAATAAGACACCTAAATATTCATTCCTTGATCTATTCAACTTATAAGAGCTATCTGAGCTTGAAAAGCTCTGCAATCGTCGGAGATTCTACGGGATTAGGGTGCACGCTGCCAGTTTAACAGATGCCGATTTGCGTCTCCATCGATAACCATCTTTGAACCATAGTTACAGACACAGCTGGACATCTTCCAGCTCTGCTACTATACTTTGTTGAGGAATTCTAGTAGTGTTGGTAAATATTTTTCAAGGGAAAAGTGGACGGATGTGCAGTTTAAATTGGCATAATGACGTCGAGCGTTGTTCTGCAAGCAATGCTTTTATGTGCACCTTTCAATTGAGCTTTTAGATTTCCATCTTCAACGGGTCGACCTCCTATCCTCTGATCGCGACTAAGTTTGTGACGAGTCGTAGTCAGCATGCACCTTCAGCAGTGAAGACGAAATCCCGCCTTTTTCCAAACGTATATGTTTTTGACAGTGGCATCACACATAAGAAACAAACCGCATCTTTTGCCACCGTCCCCTTAACTGCTATTGCTCGAATCCAAGCCACCAAAGTTTTGTTAACTCCGTTTGTTGTCTGCCTAAAGCAGAGTCACACATTCTCACGCTTGTTGAGATCCCCCGCGATATCGTTCAAAATGTCTAACGTGTAGATTTTTCAAAAGATCCTCCAAACTATGTTATTCGGATAAGCATGTCGCATTAAAGATAGGACTGGCGAAATTGCTTTTCGCACACGCATCTCCGCCAATAATTCCAAGCAAGAGTTGTAATCCTTCTCGGTCGATTTTTCCCGGTAATATTAAACGCATGTTACCAACTCGGATTTCAAAACATGGTTTCAGCCTCACTATCCGTACCATCAGGCAGGCGACCCCTAGGTATGCGCAAAAGGAGCTGGTGAAGTCCGATATCTGTCCTCTACATGTGAGTGGGCCTACCTTTCATGATTAAGAATCGAAGGCGGAAGATCAAGTGGCAACTAAGATACCTAAGCTAATAATGGACAGACGGGACATTCACAAATGTATGAAAGAAATGGAGGCCAAGACACAAGTGTTTGGCGAGCATGGAAGGCATACTTTGATTTGTGGTCAAAGGTCATGCTTGGACCTTTAAAAATTGCAGCCTTCTAGTTATAAGCTTTCTGATATCCTCGTTAGATAAACTGGCAGGACAAGTCATAATTCAAAACTCGATTCAGATCATCAACAGCATTTTACATCTTTTTTTTTAGTCCAAATTTAAGGGCAACTTTTACTGGAGAGTGGCTGGACGTCACAGTTTTATACAAGTTCCATGCTCGGAGACTGTTGATTTACAGACCCAAAGGAGCAAAGGCTGAAGTGTAAATCTTTTTAATTGCTGAAAGTTGGGCAACAACCAAATCAAGTCAACACTATAGCTTGTAAGCTCTTATTTCATGCGATGAATCAATGAATGTTTTTCTAAGAACAACAGATCCTTCTTTAAGCAGCAAATTAGAAAAATATTGTAATGCTTTTGACAAGAAGACGAGCTTAGAATAGTTTAGATTAGATAATGTAGCGGGAGATCCTTCAAGGGTCTCTGGCACTGCGGCTTCTTAAAGGAGCCATTGTGCTGAGAGAGGTCGAGCTTGGCCCTGCTTAAAAAGTAACCATTAGCTTGAAGATCTCACTATAAAGTTCAGTTTTGTTTGATTGAATCTTAAGTCTAAAGCGAGCCTCGTTACTAACTACGACTTTTTAGGACGTAAACAAAAGAACTTTTTCAAAATAAGTTTGATAGATGGAAAAGCGTTTTTCTTATAGCCCATTTAATCCATATATCTAGGAAAAACCACACATGTTATAAGGCAAAAAAACTGTCAAAAACGGTGCGATTTTTATCCTTTTTAGAACACCAATTGGTCCTAAAAACAAAACAGACACACGTAAAATGCGCTTTCTTAAAGCTACCAAGGCCCCTGCAAAAATCATATGTTTTGAGTTTCATGTCCGTCATAGAGTCTGTCAGTAGCATTAGGCTTCTACGATGGCCTTTTTAGCGACTTCTTTTTTGAACGACCTAACTACACATCTTTTCGCATCAATCAGTTTTCTTTCCGCAATTTGGAAACTTGTGACTGAGCTACTCCTATCGATCTTTTTAGAAAATTTTAAATATTGGTTGGGAAATCGAAAGTTCCTGTTCCATTGTCCAAAAGGTAAAAGGTTTGGATCTTCGCAAGTAATATTTTCGCATAGGGTAATTTATCTTTAACCTGGGGTTGAATAACCGCATCCGTGATCGAGTAATACGTGACTGAATTTGTTATTGTTTTGCTTGTAAAGTCCACAAAATTCATTGACGTATTGCTCGCTCACGGATGCGGTAATTCGGCCCCTGACCTTCCATGTCATCGGCTTACACTTGGTTCACTATGGGTTGCGCATCGGAAAAAGGTTTTAAACCTGCTCACTGCGTCCACCATTCATCAATTATGAGAAGGTGTTTCTAACTTTGAGTGACGCTTTACGGCAGGGATGCCTAAGATTGTCCCACAGGTCGTCTCTCAATACAATTCTTATTTGAAAACTGTGGGCCTTATCGGTAAATATTTTTAGTTTCGACTCTAAGTTTAAGTAGTTCACAGTGGCTATATTTTCTGTACAAATTTCGCAATTTTGAGCTTCCGTAAAATTAAATTCGAGACTATGAGTACTATGAAGTTGCACTTTAAATCTCTTTCCGAGATACTAAAATCATTTTTAGTGTGCAGGCTAAGTTTTTTGAGCTCACAATGGCGAAATTTTCCACACAAAATTGCATATTGTGACCTAGAAAATATTTTGTGTGAAAATTAAATATGATTATTAGTAAGGCGCTTTGTAATTTCCAATTGGACTTCTGTTTCCTTTTATTGAAGGCCTTGGGCTTATAATCATTCTCAGTTTTCGCACAGAATACTTAGAATATTTCGTAGGTCACAATGGGCATTTTTTTATGGAAAAGTTCTCCACCCATTGTGAGTTTAATAGTTCATAGAATCTAAATACGATTATTAGTAACGCCCTTTGTAACTATAAATACGTTTTCAAAGTTTGCAAGAAAGCCTTTAAGAACAAGTCCTAAAGTGGTGGCCATTTTTCCATATGAGTATCAGTTGTTGAAACTCCAACTCTCACATTTCATCGACCTACATAAGTTTATAAAAAGGCGACAAACACTCTCACTCAACTCTCATCTCCATCCATATTCGAAGCTTGATTACCACTGGTTTGACACTTCAAAGATTTATGCTAAAATCCCCAACAATTAGTTCAAAAATACAGACCAAGTCAGATAGCGTTTGCTGTCACCGGAAAAAAAGTAGGCGTCAGTCAAAAAAGAAAATACACTCATCCAAATAAATGATTTATCCGCCTTCACGCGCACATAACCTAAAAACCACAATAAATTCCTCCTTGCCGCATAAATCAAAAAATACTCATCACCACAACCATTGTGCTACCATCTTGTATGCTTTTATTATAATTCGCCTCTAATGATTTACTATTTATTTATACAAATTAACTGAAAAGGAAATATATATAGTTCGCGCCACCCGCTGGGCCGAAGAGTTCACCTCAAAGTTTATAGTTTGTTCGCAACCAAAATACCCGCAAAGAGGTTGCGAAATGTGAAAAATAATTATACGTACGAATGACTTGCCGTTGCCATGAATTTATCTACAAGTTTGTGGGTTTATCTTCAATTGGGCTATCGATAAGAGATTGTGTTCAGTTTTTTACTGTTGAAATTTGCATTTAGATTTTGAATTAATAATTCATTTCGTGCGAGAGAGATCAGCATGCGACATTTTATTTTCGTAAACACACAACAAGGAATTTTCTCTGTCTTTCACAGAAACGATGACGAGCTTTGGTGTAAATTGTTGTCTTTAGTCGCCTTCGGCAGCGACAGGTGGTCGGTGGATGCTCACCACCGATATCCAACGACGAATTATCAATTCAAATATTATTTCAACTCAAGATGATAATTTAGGCCGTTTAAGTTGTCAAAAAAGATTGAGAATGATAAGATCGTAGAGTTGAAGGTGAATCCATTCTATGTATTATTGGCTGTGCCGGGAGAAAGTCATTGTGCTTTGGTATTTTCTCGAAACTCTTTTTACTTAAATATGTGGATATTATTCAAAATATGGATCGTTAAAGGTTTAGTGAGTTCGGGCGTCAGTTTATTGATCTTAAATGATCTGTGTGACATTTCAAAATCTTAGGTGGCCTCGGCGGAACCGACGAAGCATAAAATTTGCCATGATCAGCAGACAAATTCTTAAATGAGTCAGTAGAAAGTTTTTTTTTTTGCATTTATAGAAAATATTATTTTGACATTTTGACAGGTCTATTTTAATTTCTTACAATTAAGTTTTACAATAGTTTTAAGTAAGTTTCGAATATTATTGGGACGAATGACATTTGAAGCAGAGCTCAAGACTCTCAGTTGATGAGATTTCTTGTGGGACTTTTCTTCTCTCGGAGGTTTGAGAACAACGTTGTTCAAGAGATATTTTGGGGTTGAGCGATTCTCCCTCACTCTCTCTCCCTTTTTTGTAATTTCTTCATCGCCCAGGCCCAGTTGTAGAAATGGCTTATACACAATGTGCCGTACTAATAACCAATTTTAGTCTCGACTTTAAATATACGGATGCTCACAATTGCAAAATTTGTATGAAAAATATAGCCACTGTGGACTAGTTAAATTTAAAGTCGGAACTAAAAATGTTTATATGTAAGGCCCAACATATTGGAAAACAGATTACACACAGCATTGCATGTTTGCACAACAAAAAAATCAAGCGAATATGTTGCGTTTAAGGCAGTGAAAGTGGTTCTTAACTATTTGCCTTCGCCTTTTTATACGCGCTGGGTGCGTTCACTTGGTGAATCGTTAAGTGACGGCATTCAGTCGCGTAAATTCTCATTTTCTGGTTAGTATTCTTTTATGTTTTAATATTTTTTATTAAAAAAAATTATTACTAGAGCCAAATTACCCAATCGGGGACTTCAGCGCAATGCTGTGTTGAGAGGTAAAGTATCATCTGCGAAAGAAGCGTAACTCCTCGGTAACTTAGCTTAACATATTACCACTACCACCTGGTAATTTATTAAAACAAAATGGCTGCTTATGTTGTACCTTAGGCCAACTCTAAATGTCGGCAGTATGCGGATTTCCTAGACTACGCTGAACGTGTAAGCAATTTTTTAAAGATTTTTTTTACTGGTAGTTGTTCTTATAGAGAAGGGGAAATCATTTTTGACATTTCGTGAAAGTTGTCAACACGGATTTCCATATAGCAAGCGCACTTACATAATAATAATTTTAAAAGAAAAAATTTTTGTTTTTAGGTAAAGAGCTGTCATTAGCTCTTTGAAGTCAAAAATTCAGCAAGTACATTCAGTCCTGAGTTGTACAAAGAATTAGTTGGAATATTTTCTCTCCATAAAGTTGGTGCGTGGACACTTTGTACCCATTTACTATGAGCACTAACCGTCGATATGGCATTAAATCTAAAAAGGAATATTTATTATACAATTGACCCCGACGTGATTTGAACACGCAACCTTCTGATCTGGAGTCAGACGCGCATTGTTTTGTTTTTTTTTTACATTTTAAATTCTTTTTTATTATGATATTTAACAAAACTTATATACTAGACAAAAACGATTAAATCTAATTTAAAATTAACATTTAACTTATTCTGGCTAAACTTATCAATATCCTTCAAATTATTGACTTTCGGCCTTAAATCTATCTATATCTATGGTTTGTTTTGTTTTTTAATTTTCAAGAAACTTTAGAAAACTTGAATTCTTTATTATTGTTATTTTTTTACAACTAATTAAAACTACCTAAGCTACTTAACCTAAATTACCTATAATCAGGGTGGTGAGCAATCTCATCGATTGGTCACCATCCTGATCGAGTCAGACGCGCTACCGTAGCGCCACCCAGTCATTTGCTAATGGCAGTCGCATTATACAGCAGTACTTAACCGACCCCCTATAACTGTCTTCTTGTCCTCTGTGAGATGAAAAATAGTTCGGAGTTAAGCCTTAAAATCTGAAATTTTAAATAAAGGTACATCTGAGAGACAGTGGCAACACGGTCATTTGTCTTGTCGGTCGAGACCGTTAGGTTTTTCTTCTCCTTTCTACTGACAGAAAATCAACTTGCGTTCCTGATATGACTTTCGAACTTTCCTATGCGAAACTGAGGCCATAGCGTGTAACTACACGATTATTGCCATAAACGTCATATCCAGCAAAGCAAGCAGAGAGAGAGAAGCATAGATTAACCTAAAATTTTACCTTTAATCCGCTTTCAAAAACTAAGAATATTAATTTGGTTTTAACCTTGTGAGAACGAAAAAAGCATTTGCTTTGACATTACCATGGAATTTGTTTGTCGTCTCGACATCGCACTGTTTCTCTGTTCTGACAAAATGTCGTTTGTGTCATATTTTGTATTTGCTTTTAACTTTTTGTATATACAATTTGACTTAAGGAACAAATGGTCGTGAATAGTAAATATTTAAATGCGTTGGCCCAACAACAGGGGCCAAACGGTACACAAAGTTTTGTTTTTTTTTAATCTATTTTACATAAATTGTGGTTATCTTCTCGAGTTCATACTCGTTGCATGTATCGTTGTCTGGGTTGACCTCGGGGTTTTCAAGCCCGGTTGTTCATATCGTTTGTGCCATGTTTATGTGGGAAACGTTTATGGTAAGTCCAACGATCGTTTAGCTACGCTCTAAGCGTCATTTTATGTAATGAAGAATATCTCTACACCTTATGAAGGCCCTACAAAAAGTCTCCGAAGTATGCAATATTTGTTCTAATGATACTTTTCCTCACTAATATCAAATCTTAAACTCGACCTAAAATTCACAATTGCAACATTTTTATGGAAAAAAAAGCTATTTTGAATTACTAAAACTCAGTCGAAACTAAAAATGTTTATTCGTAAGGCTCTATATATTTGTTAAAACTTATTCCAAGACCGAGTTTTAACAATTTTATAAAAATTACTTTTGTATAAAAACAGTCACAATTGTTTAACAATTTAGTCGATTGCAATATATTTAACCCTTGTGTATGTTTTTTTTAAGTAATATTCCTTAAAAGCTAAATAAATCTTAATATAAAAGAACAAATAAAATTCCGCTAAAATTTCCCAAACAAAGTTAAACCATTGACTGCTCTATTTTTGTTAAGAAACACGCTTTAAGTTTATATTTAAAAAAATATCTGCGGCTGCAGACTTTTTACAGAATTTCTACGCCAAATAAAAGCGTACTGACGGAGCATATTTGGAAAAAAAAATGGACTAGATACCTGGCTATCTACGAAGTTTTCGATGCCTCTGAACAATTGTGTCAAATATTCAATTCGCTCTGGGGTTATGATCTTTTACTTCTATACAAAAATTGGAATATAAGGAGAGAGAAAAAACGTTCGACCTTAAATAGATTTTAAATTCTTAGACACCCTGTGGAGGGTTTTTTTTTCGCTCATTTTTCAAACCGTTTCTTAGTAATCTTTTTCACGCATTTTCAAGCAGCGAATAGCATACCTATACATATAGATTGTGTGGTTATTTTAAAACGTCCATGAATATATGTACATATTTTAGAAATATCGTCAATAACGTAAAACATAGAGTCCAGAAATGCATAAGAGCTTAAGTAGCTATCCCCAAAAATACTTAAAAAAAGCAAAGTAACCTTAAATGAAGCTCTCACGCGGCATTTTTTTTCTTTGGCAGTGCTCTTGGGGAAATATACGTAAATGCATTTCAAACGCACCTGTTTTAAGTCATAAATGACAAGAACAATCTTAGAGCTCTTTAATCATAAGTAGACATATCTTTAGACTTGGCTTTTATATGACAAAAGAAACTCTTACATAAATGCGATCAAGTGAGTGAAAGGGAACATTTAAAAGCGCTCTCCATGCAATTTGTCTTTTAGTTCGGGAACTGCAGGTCGGTAGAATGCAGCTCACTGAGACGTGAGACTTCAATTCAACTGCTCTAACTGAACTAGATTCAAAACCAATAACCAAATTCACAACTAAATTAGGAGCTGTATTAAGTTCCCTTAATAACACAAGTCTGTTCAGAATGTGTTCCACAAGTAGAAATTCAAGAGTTACGGCCTTGAAAATTGATAGTATTGAAATCGGCCTCAGCTTAAAACCTGGGCTTATATCAACACATACGTGAGCAAGAAATTCGTCCATGAATTATGTGGATTTTGTACAATTATGCTGTCAGCGACTAACAATGAAATCTAAAAAAAAGTTAAAATTCGTTTTAACTCCAAGAGAGTTTCCCGATTCGGATTAAATAAAATCTAAATGTTGCTCCATTAAGCAGCTTATTATGTCTGAAAAACCCAAACGGATGGTGTACAGTTTTAGCGCGATGCGTGGTATTTTAGGTACCCTCAACAACAAGCTAACACGCTCTTATATACATAAAACATAAGGCAAGCTACAACATATTCAATGAATATTGCGGAATGTATATGAACTTGACTCCTTCAGTAAACCGTGCAGAAAAGTTATTACTCGTTCTAGCTAGTTATCTTTCGCATTTGACGTGTCATGGGTTCTAATTGGGCGGAAGAAGTATTTTTTAAAAAGTAAAATAAAAAAACACTTTTAAACAGACCCAAAAAAGTACTTTTACCATTTTTGAAAAACTTTTCTGTTTGCTCTCTATTCAATAGATTGCTATCTTCGAATTTGTATGGAAAATAGTTTTCATTAAATACTTTCTGGTATCCCACCCCGACAACCCAATTTTGTGGACTAGTTTCTTTCACAAATAGCCCAATCAATATTCGCCTTAATTGCCTGAATGGTTTCTACATTGCCATGTCAGTGTAGTATCGTTCTTTAGGGACCCATCAAAAACCATAACTCTAAAGTCGTAAAATATAAAATTGTGCCTCTGTCCATTTATTTAATAGGTCTAAGAACTATTCAAAAAAAAAACAAAAACATTTTTATGACATCCAAACCAAAGTGAACTTACAAGCTCCTGGTCATCACATATCTTCGCTTCGAAACTATGCATGTTTTTTTTTTATTTGATTCTCTCATCCGTATAACGATAAAAGTAATCATTAAAATCAGCAACCACTCAACACACTATAAATTGTTTTGTTTTGACCCGAATACAAAATTATTAGAATTTATGAACGCAACAAGGAATCTTAAATTTCCCCCCACAAATTAATTAATTCCTCATTAATTTCTGTGCACAAAGTCGAGTTGAAGTATGTTTTCCTTTTAAACAAATACTGAATGCAGTTCTAAAAAACAGTCGAGTGGCTGTCGAATATCGTCATACCCACATTCATCAGTGGCTGTCTAAAAGTCAAGTCGATAAATTTGTGCCCACTTGTAGTCGTGTTTCTGACAGAAACAATTTAAGTTAAATATTTATTGCTTTGCTGATGAAATTTTATTTTAATTTGATGCGAATTTAAATTGTTTGTTTAGCGAAAAATAAAAGTAAAAGAAGAAAAGACACCTCAACTGACCCCGACGTGATTTGAACACGCAACCTTCTGATCTGGAGTCAGACGCGCTACCGTTGCGCCACGGAGTCATGTGGTTGACAGTGGGCGTTCTTGAAACCTGTCCACTTGCAATTAAAAACATTCAAAGAGTCGTTGATGATTATGGAGTCAATAACAATAACAATCAAGCAGATTGGATGGTCACATAAAGTTAGTTGCCGGTTGATTTGTATTTGTAGGTTTCGATGGATGACTGAACCTTTCCTCTGCACCATGGGAAAAAGATTGAGATTCACGAAAGCAATCAATTGTTGCCCATACTTAGAAATAATTTGAAGCTCAAAAGTCGCTCAACGTAAGCGTCTATAAAAATAGTTTACTCGAACTTCTTAAGCACAAAATTTAATTCAGAGATGGGGGGTCTGTCTGTCTTGTTTGCTTTTCAAGAATTTTTTTTTTAGATAACCCAAGAGTCCTTAAAAAAATGTCAAACTAGGGGGCGTGGCACCTCTCATTTAATAATCAAACCTGAAATGCTACACACATCTAACCAAACAAGTTAGGTATTTCAAACTGCTAAGTTTTGCAAATGATGAAGATAGGAATATAAACTTTTGGACATCATCTGTACCAAGTACTATGGAAAATGGGGGCGGAATTTCACCGCCAGCCAACAAAGATCATTTGAAACTCCCTCTAGGTCTTAGCACCTTTGACAGATATACTGACGAAATTTAGTACACCAATTCATTTTGTGTGCATAAAACAATTTGTAGAACGTGGACAAAATTGTGAAAGGGGGCGTGGCACATAAGAAAGTTGTGCAAAACCCCATAGCTTTGGAATTTATGCAAGTCTTGGTTTCAACATTCAAGGCACTACGATTTGAACATGAGAGTTATTAAATAAAATACTTCTCAAAATGTGGTCGGGATTGAATATGGGGCGTGACGCCTCTCATAAACTAAAACCGGTTAAATAGAAATGCATTTCTTATCAGCTTGATGCGTGAAAAGTCGAAAATATCCTCCCAACATTTAAATATAGGAAGAACAACGCACTCGAGCTCGAGCCTAAGACTGCTTTCAAGTCTTGCAGCACCTTAGAGCATCCGGCGCCACCTGCACTGTTAGTAAGAGTTCTGAGGGCGACACAGTTTTTCAGCCGTGCAAAGCGATTATGTCAGACTTACTTGGACTCACAAAATGCCTTATAAATGTAGGCCGTCTTTAATTTTGATTAATAACACCCCCAAAACACTTTTTACAAATAAATAACGTTTATTGTCTCCACCGCACGTCCGCTTACATTCGCTATCAATTTAACAACGATGACTTGAAAACTATTCCCTACCTTATTACTCACACCGACAGTCTTCTCTTACAAAACGTTTAAAATGTTCCCACATAAAGGGTGTTTTTTTTTTATAGGTATAGAACTTTGGCTGAAAGTTGGCAACACTAGTTGAACTGGCGGCCATTTTGTCAGCTGTCAAGTGATTTAGTTTTGGTTTGGTTTGGCATTTCAACATGAATATTTCAACATGAATAGACTGACGCCTGAACAACGCTTCCAAATTGTGCAAATTTATTTTAAAAATCATGGTTCTGTTCGAAATATACTACGTCCATTTCATAAGCGAATTTTGTTTAGCGGTGAAGATCACTTTTGGTTGAGTCAATAAACAAAACTGCCGTATTTGGAGTGATGATAATCCTCAAGTGTATGTTGAGCCACCGTTACATCTACAAAAACTGACTGTTTGGTGTGCTTTATGGGTTGGTGGAATAATTGGTCCGTACTTCTTTAAAAACGATGCTGGCCAGAACGTTACAGTCAATGGTGACCGCTATAGAGCCATGATTACTGACTTTTCGTTCAGCAGTTGAACAACCATGATGTGCAGGAGCTGTGGTTTCAACGATACGGCGCAACACAGCACACAGTGCCGCAATTGATTTATTGAAGGAAACGTTTGGTAGCCGCATAGTTTCCCGTTGCGGACAAGTGAATTGGCCTCCAAGATCGTGCGATTTAACGCCGCTTGATTATTTTCTGTGGCGATGTGTGAAGTCGCTAGTCCACGCCGACGAGCCCGAAACGATTGACCACTTGTAGGACAACATTCGCCGCGTTATTGCGATATATGGCCACAAATGTTGGAAAAAGTCATCGAAAGTTGGTCCTCCAGATTAGACTGCGTTCGAGCTAGCCGTGGCGGTCACATGCCAGAAATTATATTTAAATTATAATGCCAGAAGATCATCTTTCGAATGAAGTAAATTTCATGTCAATTTAAAGAAATCATCTTTAATTCCATTTCAAAGTTGTATACCTCTAAAATAAACGCCCTTTATTACAGCTTTAGGTGATTTTGCGATTCGGGCCAGCTCTGTCAACAAAGTTGAAGTTCCGTAGAAATATTGTTCGTTATAAGAATTTGTAGCTAGCATTCTGTAGAAGTTACCAATTCCCTCATATTAGTAAGGCCATTAGTAACATAAGCGCGGAACTGATTTACATAGATAGGGGAAGATGGGGTTCGAAGTAGCATGGATAATTGGAACAAACCCTCTTTAAAAAAAAAATAAAAACAGTATTTTGACATCTTCTGAGCAGACTTTCTTAGACTTTTTTGGTGAATTTTGTAGCTTAAGTTTACTTAAAAACAGGTTTGGCTTACTCATTTACAAAACCGTAGAAGCAGCATCAAATTATGTCGAAAATATAACTTCTAGCCCCGCCCTCCCCTACCCAATAAATTCCTACAGCCCCCAACTAATGCTGCCATTCGCTACCGTTTACTTGACGAAACCATCTTGGCAAAGGAACTCTGATTGCCACATTAAAGTACCTACATTTTCCCAGTGAGTTTGAGATCTTAACAAAAGATCACCGATCTATCGTGAATACAGGTCCATCCGCTTGGCGAGCTTCCATTTCTGCATTTAACCGCTTCTGCCATAAATTAGTCGCGCTTATCCCAGTTTAATTGAAGAAATATGTTTCAGTCTGACGACGATCTCTCAAAACACCATTAGTGTCTCACTTTATCAAGGCACGCACACGCTGGGCTGGTTGCACGAGCGCACACACAGCCCACCATCTCTACCCGTATATCAATTAATTTCCTTTTAGCACAAACATCAATCTCTGCAATTGCATATCTTTTTAAACTGAAACCACTCACACTTACACGCACCTAACACGCAATATCCATTAATGCAACTCTGTTTTTTTCTCCCCGATTTCAGGTGCCAGTCGACGTCGCTGCTTAAGCATCCTAAAAACATTGCGTGACCGTCATCTAGACCTGCCCGGCAATCCTGTCACATCGTACCATTTAAAGACGCTGCTACTATACGAGTGTGAGAAGCATCCCCGCGAAATGGAATGGGAGGAGAACTGCATCGCCGATCGAATTAATGGAATTTTCCTGCAACTTATATCCTGCCTACAGTGCCGACGGTGTCCGCATTATTTCCTGCCAAACATGGACTTGTTCAAGGGAAAGAGTCCTGGTGCGCTAGAAAACGCTGCCAAGCAGGTGTGGCGATTGACGAGAATAATGCTGACGAATGTACGCTGCCTGGAGGAGTTGTAGATGTGCACAGCCAAGGAGTGCTCTATTTTATTTTATTTTAATTGTTCGCAAAATTAATTTTTATTATATAAATATTGTAGTAGGTGTGTAAATGCGAATGAATGAGTGCGGATCAGAGTGAAAGTTGTACATTTTCAGAAAATTTTATAAAAAGTTTACCAGTGGCCAGTTTAATTATGTATTTTTTTTTTTTATGTCTCGATTCTTTTTTTTTATTATTTATTTTTATTTTAATTGAAGTTTTCCTCGAAAGAATGGTGCTTTTAAAAAGTATACGTTTATATGACTTTATGTAGGATTTGTAGTTTTTGTTTAGCGCGTTATGAATATTTTTCCTTTTGTAGATTTTATTGCATATAGATTAGATAATTTATTCAAATTTCAATAAAAAGAATTATAAAGTAAATATCGAACGTAGAGGTGGTTTTATTGAGTTTTGGAGACGTTGGTCATTGGTCATGGCATTGAGGGTACCTGCGGGGTGTACTTTTGGGATGCGTTTGGTAGAGGGAAATTCTACTACAAAGCGGGAGGCCATTCAAACGTTGGTCTTCTACATAGTGCCTAAGTTTGGATGACAGCTGATGGGAAAAATTGCGGATTGAAATTGTAAGTTGTAAGATAGGGATTCTCGGTTGAACCCACAGGCAAGCATATAGGTATTTCAGCTCATCAGTTATTATCTACCATTGTCCCTTTCGCTGTCTTGGGAAAGGATCTCCATTCAGGGTTCGTCATATAACTGTGAGCCTCCTCTAAGAGTGAGGGGGAGGGATTCAAAATTTAAAAGAATGTCTTCACAGGACAAGTCACATTTTAAACAAATATAGACTTTCTTACTTATGCCCTGTGTGTTCAATTAAAGGTTGTGTTGTATGTGACTCTAATGGTCTGACCACACCATGATCCATGATAGTGCACGGTTTGTGCAGCTAAAATCACCTGCAATTTCGAACAGGTGACGATGTTTGTCCCACGGAACCGCCGCCCTCTGAATGAGGCTTCGCTTACACTATCATTAGAACTATTCGGTTGACGTTGTTACACACCCTGTAACCAGGAATGACATCTGACACTGCTACCAACAGCAAAACAATGACAGGAGCTCTGAGACCTGTTTTACCACCGATCTCGAAGATCGTGATCTCGAAGATCGCGTGCACTTAACCTCTTGCTCATTTTCTTAAAATATATAAACCTTCATTAAAATTTTAAAAGCTAATTGAACTAATATAAAAATAAACTATTGAATATTTATAACGTGGAATAAAAGTAGGGGTTTTCATTAAAACATAAAAATTGGTTTCTCGAAACGCTACGCCACCTAATTCAACTTATGTGTAAGACGGCCTTAAATTGTAGACTACCACTGCTAGAGGTCTTTTGAACTGCCCTTCCGGGTCTTTTCTTAAATACTAAGAAGTGCTGAGGGTGTCAACAAACTTCGGCACTTTTCCGGGTTTCATGTTTGAAATACCATACGAGTTCGGGAACACGTCTTCTGCCACTATCTGTAGAGCCAGCGTGACTCGTCGTCAAACAGGCTCATTTTTATAAGGTCCTTTGGGTCTTTATTGTAGAACTTAACCTTTTGGCCCTACCAAGAGGTAGTTCTTGCGACTCAAAGGTGTCCCGCAAGTGGCGTCCAGGCCCGGTTAAAAGGTGTCAGGCGCCGCATCTCCCAAGAAAATCCTCGCCCGGGCTTGAACCGGGTCGATACATGCAGGGCCATCAACCACCGTCGATGAGTTTTACTTATGGAGTTAAGATCTCTGTCGATCCGCGTTGCTATTAAGACCGTCTTCAATGTAGGCTATCGTCTAGTAGAAGCTTATACCTTCATCGCGGAGTGGATGTTAGAACTTTGTCGATGCGAACTTATGGAAACAAAAGAGCTTACACCTTTGGAGTTTCCTAATTCCTAAACAGTTTATGCCGAACTTAGGCCCATTCGATGCAAGTTACTCGCGCTGCTGACAGCGTTGCTAATGCACATGGATCCCTCGGAGGAAGTCGGTGCACACTTAGCAATAGTTGAAGCCTACGTCTTAGCTATATAAGTATGAGACCTTTGTAAACACGTATGAAATCAGTTAAGCTGAGACATTACTCGAAAAGTTGTATTAATGCAGCTCAAACTTTTGTCAATGCGTGGCTCTCGAGGAGCTTATGTCGTTGTCGGTGATTGGTACCACCATAGGTTCAGACCTTTTCCGTTGGGCGTTCCCTGAGGACCTTGGTCAGTTTTGATTCTAGGTGGAGTTCAAATATTAGTCGATACATGGTATTACCAACGGAACTTGGACCTTAGACCTTCAGCGATGTGTAGTTCTTGCCGAGGGAGTACTGACAGTACTTCAATGAGAGCAATTTCTTCGAAAAGAACGTTGGTCACTAAAACTGTGAGCAGGGTTACAGGAAGCAGCAGCAAGTATCTCTCGCCGCTTCTACACTTTACCATCGGCATTTGTGAAATTTCCCGCAACGAAGTGTAAGTCATATTGAGGAGAAATTTCCGTCGGCTGCAAGGAGCCGAGATTTAGGAGTTGCATATGCACACAGGCGGGCTCTTCAAAAGACGTGGTTCATTCTGGATTGAGGTATCTATGACTAGACAACTGCAAGGCAGGTTGGGAGCGGTGACCAGTGCGGCGATGTGTAAACCATCCGCAGTGGGGTGTTATGCACTATAGCGAGGGTAACATTAAAGATCCATGGCCTACGATCACTGGTAATGTTTGGAATCGGTACCAAGGAGAAACAACAAAAGTTGTCTCAACGAAGGCAACGTACATTAAGAGTGGAGATGAAGATTCACCAAACCACTATACAGTAGATCTAACCAAGGATGCTGTCCAATGTTAAACTGTTGCCAAGGACTATTTGATGGGGTGAAGAGTGGCGCTTCCTCACTTACCTTATAACTGGGCAAGTAAAGGGCCAGCACACAACTTGCTCCATTTGCTTAACCCTAACGTTTGACAAAGCAACCTCTTCCCTCTCTCTCTGGATCCATGTACATTGATTTATTTAACTGATAGCAACATAGCTCTCCACATCTAATCCTTGAAGGCGATCATCCTTAGGTCACCGGCTTAAATGGCTCCCATAAAACCTCTCATGCAATCATCACATCACATATCATACTTGTCAAACATTTTTTACGAACCGTTGTGATGACAGTAATCGCCCATTTTTCACAACCATTAAATTACAGTCCGGGCAACTGATGGGTGAGGGCCAGGTTCAGTGCGCCCGGGGTTAGGCGACCACTCACAAGGAGTTTCTCTTCCGACTCACTTTTGCCAGGCAAATTGCATATTTTGATAGTCCACGGTTCAGACCAAATATGAAGCAACTGACTGCCGGCCGGTTTCGTGCACTTTTCAACTCGCTCCGAGTCCAGATTGCAGCACAATGCTCTGTGTGTGGGCCTGTAACAAGGTGTAATTACGGGCTGTTATCCTCTCATCGCAATCGTCCTGATTATAGTCTTTTGCCCAAAACAAGGTAAATATTAATATTTATTCCTCCTCCCCGTTTGGATGTGTGTGCAGTGCAGATATCCGCAGGAAGATGCAAAACCTGAATTCATTTTTTTAGACGATGATAAACGACCAAATAATGGGTCCTGTCCACCACCACTGCAGACGGTAATAATCGGTCCGCAAATTGGTGACGCTGACGGTGATGGAGGGAGGGAGATTAATCGCATAGTTGCTTGCTATCAATCAGATGAGAGAGAGAGAGAGGAATACGCTTTTTAGGTTTTTTTTTTTTTGTTTTTTAATGAGTTTATAGGAGCGGAACTAATTAATAAAAATAAGCCGCTAGGAGCTGCGTTCATGTGTAGGTACATGGTAGTAAAACGAAAAATTGTTTTCTCAATGTCACGTGAATTTTATGAGCGCTGTGCGCGGCTGTGTGGAGACATAATTTACGATCTGTCAAAGTGCTCTGGCACCGCGGTATGACAACTTGTGTTTTGTTAACATTTTATGTTCAACATGAATCTATTCGTTTTTAATTGAAGGCTGTCGGGCATGGGGCGTACTTTGGGACTTTGATACAATTTTTCGTTTGAGTATTGATGCGTGAGTGGTTCAAGGCTTTGAGCTTTTTATTTTCTAAATAATTCAACACAAAAGATTTGATTTCGCTATTTCACATATCTACGATGCGACCGTCGGAAGATTGGATTTATTTTATTTCCTCGATTACTCGATTTTAGTTCTCCCTTTACACGATTTCAAAATAAATAGATCTACTGGCAAAATTCGAAACAAAGTGCACAATTTGCATCGTACGAAACCAATTCGTTCATCAAAAGTTTGGTTGGGTTTTTTCTAATTCTTATTTTATCAGGTATAGGTAGGTAAAAAGCTCAGAAGCAGTTTTACTAAATTTTGAAGACTGTACCCGAAAAGAAATCATGAAAAAAACCACTTAAAAAAATATTTAAAAACTAACTTAGTAACTACAAATTTCTAATTTTCAATCATTATCATAAAAACGCCAACCTGAAGTCACTATAATTTCTTATAATAAATACATAATTCTTATAGTAAATACATAATTCTAAATCAAGCATTTTTCAACAGTTCCCCTTTTTTATCAGGAAAAGCTTTCGAAAACAAGTGACTTGCACTTGTTTTCTTTTGAAACCCTTAAAAACTTTAAGCGTTTTTATGCACATAATTAAAATAAGCACATCACATAAAAATATAGATATATTACCTATATACAATAGTTTACTTTCCTATTAGACGGTTTTATTTATTTGGCAAAAAACTAAGTAAGGGATCTTATTTCGAATATTTATGTGTTATCTTAAATAACTATATCGATTAAAATCGAAAATTTTTCGAAGTGCAAACAAATTTCTAACCAATAGGCCAGATGTGACAAAATTTTCAGGTCCCAAATTTCTGTCAACCGTGTGAACTGGCGATTTTGTCTACCAACATTTGCAGAAAAGTCATTGTCAGATAATTTCCAGACCGCCATCTGACAATGAAACTGCCAGGTCTCTGCCAACCGTCTGAACATTCAATTTTGTCATTGTCAGACCATTGCAAGATGTTAAGAGGACATTTGCTAAAGCAAATCGAGAATGCTTACAATTAGCTGAAGTGTTTTTTATTTTTATTTTATTTTTCATTCACATTTCGAATATGAAAGCTTTTGGATATGCGGAGTCACCAAAGTTAGGAGATCATCGAATTGTTTGGAATCCATACAATGCTCGCTACTCAGGTCTCAATTCCTGCTTTCGACAGGAATTCTACGCCGACATTTGTGTGGCATTTAATTCTCCTCGCTACTCTCAAATACGTACGCGGCCAAAACAATCGCAATTGCATCTTTTTGTTCCATTTCAATTTTTGTTGTTATTATTACATGCTTCTCAATCAAGACGTCACCACCGAACGAAAAAAAAAAATATTTTTAATTGGTCTGACAATGCCTGCAAACGGATCCGCAAATATTTTGTAAACAAACAGCTGTCAACCGTGAGAACTGACAGTTTTCTACGTGTCAACGTTGCCAGACAAATTATTTGTAAGCAAACCACCTGCAAATGAAATTGTCAGAGTTTGGGACAAAACCTGCCAACCGTGTGAGCTGGCAATTTGGTATTGCAAAGTAGTTCGCTATTGTCAGATCATTTGCAGGTCATTGCCAGATCATTTGTTGACCTGGAAATATTGTCAGATCTGGCAATCGTGTGAACATAGCTTATGGGTACTGAAAAAAAAAAGTTCCAGTAATGTGAATCCCTCTAAAATCCGAACACGCCTTGTTTAACTAAGTTCACATTTTCAGCTTTAACTGAAATCAAAAAAAAATTTCTTACTTGAATGACATCCAGTTCTTTTCAAACTTTACACAATTTCAGTTCCACCTTATCTTAGAACTTGTAGTACACAAAAGAACGATTTGTTGAGAGGTAATTCCGCACAGTTAAACATTACTTTGAATATTTTTTTAATAATAAAAGGCACTAATAGTGAAGCCATATTCTTTTTTAAATGCAAACGAGGTATTTTATTTGACTTAATAAAGCTGTTCGCATCTATGGCAATGTTTTGTCAGCGGACTACCTGGCTTACTACCTTTATACTTACACAAATTGGTACCTTACTTTTAATCAGTTTTTATTCCATTTTAATGCAGCACGTATTAAAAATTAAAAATTATTTGTGAGCCCCACAAACTATATAAGGAAAACGTTTAAAATTATTAGGTATTATTAAGATCCCAATTTGTGTTAGCATTCGAAAAACTTAGTCAGGACACTAAATTTGGTTGTTTGTAGATATTTATTCAAAGTAAGCCTTGCTTAACTGTCACATTCAATACTCACTCCTTTCCAAAACAAGCAATAATTTCACTTTTAATTCACAATTGAATTTATGACAAAATATTATTCAAACCAGAAGAACACAAAATATCATTGCGCTCGTAAATTCCCCATAACAAGCAATTCACGTCGGCAAACATATGTGACAATAAAATAAAAATTACTTACCATATCGATTGGTACCACGAAATACCAATGAATCCATAAAGGCATATTATAACAATTGTAACTCTACGGCAGGCACACAAACGACAGATAGATCGTGATTGAATTAAAAATTTGAATGCGTTTTGCATTTTTCGGAGAGAAAATAAATACAGTCAGCCAGCAGCCCGTCCTTCTATCTCGCTCTCTCGATCGTGGTTGCAACAAGATTGTCAACTTAATCACGAATTCAATGAACAACGGCCAACATTACTGTGTACCTACACGAATGCGATTACGAATAACGATGCCGCACAAAACGGTGGCGAAAATATCTTTAAAAACAATTTTTATTGTATGAATATGTGAATAGTTATAGCCAGAGAGGCGGATTCGACATGAAAGACATGCCGCTGCCGCCCCGTGTGCGGAATAAATAATTGCAAACATTAAATTATTTTGGCGGGTGAATTTTTACTCGCAAATTGAATTGTTGCTGAGTGGTGTAGCGATCGTTGGTAGGTACGTATTTATCAGAAGATGTAAGCTGGGAGCTGGCGGAGGCGGTGCTTTGGCAAAACGTTTATCTATTTTTAATAGCCAAGCTGACTAGATGTTAATTGATATCAATTATCGCTGGCAGAAGTATGAGTATGACTGATGCTTCTGACATTTCGAAGAGATCGATATTGTGCTGGAGAGAAATGTGCAAATCTGGCGAGCAGCGCGATTTGGAATCAGTTTTTATCGTGGAAAGCTTTTATCCCAGACTTAGGAACAGACTGTCTCTCTCTACAATCCAAACAATCAGAAAATGAGGACAGAAAATTGAAACTCTTTCCAAAAACCTAAACGCTTTTGCGAGATAAATGTTGATACAAGAATGGAAAGCTACAACCTTTCAAAATCTACATAGATTTGGAATTCTGGTGCAATCCAAGAGCGGCAATAGCATGAGCATGGAGCATCGAGTCACCAGAAGAAAGGTCTTTTTATATGTAGACAGCAGAAAGTCTACACATTGTCATTCAATCTCCAAGCTCGCAGGTCTCGCTATTGAAATAACGTTCGGAGATTAAGTAAGAAAGCCAAACTGCCTGTTGGCTATGAAAACCAACAAAAAATCAAGGCCTTCGGGGAAAAACGACGGAAACTCAGTCAAGCCCAGTGACTATTGAAGATGTATTCAAGCAGCGCTCTTAAAAGCTTATAAATGTGGATCATCAACAAGATAGTGCAAGAAGAAAGCCCAAACCCCAATCATTGAGCAACCAGTTTCCTTGGCATATAAAACTGGCTGTCTATATAAAAGTCAGTCCTGATGGTTTAAGACTGGAGCTGTTCAAATGCATCGAAGTTTCAACTAGAAAGCATGCCGGTCAACGGTCAAAAAATAAGTCGATCCCATATGACATCCACAAGGCATGTATCTAGCTTAATGTTGCAAAGATCACAAGACGCTATCGCTTCCATTGCAGCTTTTGGTCCCTCGGACCCCTTTGATACGGAAAACCTCCCGAAATCGTCCCAAAATCCATTCATCAACCATTTTTAGCAGTCATTCCCAGTCTGTCTATCCAGTCCGTTTTCTGCAAAAGATTTTCTAAAACAGCGCCACTAGGTGTCAACCTCGGTTTCTTTCAAAAGATTCCACCCATTGCCGTTCCCTCTTTGGGAAGCGTGATTCTTCCCCCCTAACCACGATTGTGGACAAAATGTTGAAACTCTAAACCCCAGCACAAACAAGAAATGAATCCTTTTACAAACACCTCAGAGCGCTTTCGATCATAAACTATAACCAACCGCACATCATTGAAATGCACGCTCCATCTGCACGAAGCATCCCCCTGTGCCTGACTTGCTAAAAAAAAACCATGTCTTCATCAAGAGGGAATGCCAACCCAACACCTGTCATTCGTGTATCACTTTCAAACAGGCAAACTGACACTTTGTCCCAACGTCACTCTTAGCCGGCCCAACGCGCAAATTATCGCATGAAAGGGACATAACCACATCCGTGCAAGAAGCGCCACAAAAGGCCAGCAAACAGCAAATTATTCCATCAAAAGGCAGCAGCTCACCTCATCATAACCTCACTCACAGTCATCTTCATCATCATTGTCTATCCATTTATGACGAACGCACAAATGATGCGGCACGATGCGTTTTGCTTGCAAAATTACCACGAACGTTGTTTGGTTGGAAGGCGGCCGCTCGAGGTATGGGGACATGTGTAGCTGACTCATCTGACTGGAATACTAAGTGCGAAAATAGCCAAGCGCCAATATGGATAAGCAGAGTACAAGTTTTGCAGGATGCGCACCACAGAATTGAGGGAACCACACTTAATGGCTGTCACTACAAGTCTTGGCTGTTTTACGAGCCACCATATCGGCCAGCTATTCCGCGATGATGATGGTGAACTACTGTACAAGTTGAAAACCTCCACAAAGTGCGTCGTAAAAATGTAAATTTTCCAAACGACCATCATTCGGCGATGGGGCTGTGCCTTGTTTTGAGAGCTCGCTCTTCCTCTCTCTCTCCTCTCTCTCTGGGCTCTGGGGTGTGTTTCTGGCCAAATTTATGTTGTTTTTAAATTAAAATCTCGTTAGGCGCTGAAGAAGTGTCATTTTAATTAGGAACTGAGGCGCATTCACGATGATGTCCGCCAGCACTGGTAATTTAGATAAGATAACAAAATTGCGGGACAGCTCCTGTGGTGCGGCCGCTAGAATGAAGACCACGAACATGTTTTGAAGCTTGTTAAGGAAATTACACAACAAGCTCAATGAAGTGACTGGGACATAATGTAAAGCTTAGCTTACGTAAGCAAAGCCTGATCCTCCATATGAACAATTCTGCAGAAGTCAGCTGGATGAGGGGCAAGTGGCGCAGTGTGACTTGTAAGCACTTGTAGAGATAGAGACTGGAGACCGGAAATTCTTATGACTAGCTATAGAAGGGATATATGCAGCACGAATTTCACTGCTTCGAGCGTCGCTTACTACTTGTAGGAAGATTGACCGAGCCGCAAAAATGATTGTACAAGTTGGGCCAAAAGAAGTCATCCGATGTTGTTTTCCAAATGAAAAACTTCGATTCTGTTATTGATTATGTTTATTTGAACCTGAATTTTATTGGTCAAGTCGTGAAGATGATATCGGCCTAATGGGCGCCGTCACAATTGGTTGCCATACGGGCTCGTTTTATGGCATTTTTCATCAATTCGGCGAGAACTTCGGGCGACAGATTCTCGCACTCGTGTCGAATGTTGTCCTTGAGGGCTTCTAGGGTCTCGGGCTTGTTCACGTAAACACGGGACTTCAAAAAACCCCACAAAAAAAGTCTGGAACGGTTAAATCGGGCGATCTTGCGGGCCAGTGCAAATCGCCAAAATGAGAGATTAGGCGACTCGGGAACGCCGCCTTCAGAATATCGGTTGTGGCTCGCGCAGTGTGTGCCGTAACTCCGTCCTGTTGGAACCACATGTTCTCCAGTTCTAATTCGTCCAATTGCGGCAGAAAAAACTCGGTTAACATGGCCCTATAGCGTGCACCGTCCACTGTTGTCGTTTGACCAGCGGCGTTCTCGAAAATAATTGGCCCGACGACTCCTCCAGCGTGAACAGCGTACCATGCAGTAGCTTTGTGGGTGTACTGGCTCCTCCTGCATTACTTGTGAATTTTCGGTGCCCCAGAAGCGATAGTTTTGCTATTTCACGTACCCACTGAGGTGGAAAAGAGCCTCATCGCTCATTATGATTTTGGTCGAAAAATCGTCCACTTCGTCCTCGAGATTGAGGATGGCTTGGTCGTAGGTTACATGCGTTTGGCGGTCGACAGGCAGCAGCTGATGTACGGACTGGACTTTGTATATGGGAACATGCGCAAGTCTTTGACCAAAATTCGCCTTAGGGAGGACCGGCTGATGGCTAATTGCGGCGTCTGGTGGATGTTTCCGGCGACAGCTCGACATCCTTGTCAAGAGCGGCGATATTCTCGGCACAACGGGCGCTCCGGGGCCGGCCACTCTTGGCAACGTCTCGTTGGGTCCCATACTCTTCAAGGTTGGTGGCCAAAAGGCGTAGTGTTTGCGCAGTCGGAGTCGGACGGCCGTGGAATCGGTGACGGAATTCGCGCAGCGCCAACACTACAGACGAATTGTTACATGCAAAAAAATAGACACGATTATTCCGCGTTCTTGGGGAGTGTATCGCTCCATGGCTTCATCACTTGTATTCTACATCTGTCTAGTCCACAAATGTCAAAACAGATTTGACATTGTCGGCCATTTGCAAAAATAAGAGCATCTTCCAATAGGGTGATCTCTTTTGGCCCACCTTGTATATTCCTAAACCTTACATAGGCGAGTCGCCAAAAAAGGGCGACAAGCGTGACAAGTGCGTCAAAATCGATGAGAGTGATATGGGCGACAACTTGAAGAGACGAAGAGACTGCACTTGGAGATATGCAGGAACAAGCCCCAGGATGATTGACCATCTGCCGTCGGCTAGAGCTCGGCAATGATTGTCTCTTCACCGATCCACTCCATCGGTACATCGCAACCGACACCACTCCAGGATATTACCACGAGTATATGTGCAAAGTTGTCAACATGCCAACGCGGACCTTTGCCAATGTCGAATGCTGCTCACGCATTGACGTTCCCTTATCAAGATCTACCTGTCCTGTGAGCTGGATGAAAATAGTTATTCAAACCTTTGACTTTGCCGAACGTCATGGTGGTGTCATTAGAGGTGTTATCAGCGACGCGTTCAACAACACTTCGTGTATTTTTATGGCTTCCCTAGAACTGCACATTTCCACTCCTTGAGATCTAGATCTGGGTTACGTAGGATCGGCTCTTATCTACGAAATCGCTGCTCTCTGTCATGCCCATTCGAATCGAGTTTAAGTATGCCATCGATACGACCCATGCCCATTGCCCACCCCTATTCCTCGAATCCCCGCATCAGATCGTTATCCCCATTATATGGAAGCACAAATAATTTCCCATGGCTGCCACAGAGAAAAACTACACATATACCTACAAATGGGTGGACAATTTCAATTCACTTTTTTAACTTTAAAATTCATTTTTATTGTTTTCTTTTTTTTAATCTTACATACTAGACAAAAACGATTAAATCTAATTTAAAACTAACATTTATCTTATTCTAGCTTATTGGCTCCAAGCGAGCGCTCTAAACTTATCAATATCCTTAAAATTATTGCCTTTCGGCCTTAAATTTATCTATTTCTATGATTTGTTTTGTTTTTTAATTTTCAAGAAACTTTAGAAAACTTGAACTCTTTATTATTTGATTTACTTAAAACTACTTAAGACTACCTAAGCTACTTAACCTAAATAACCTATAATCAGGGTGGTGAGCAATCAAATCGATTGGTCACCATCCTGATCGCGTCCATGGGCGCCTGATAGCCGCCCACAAGGGTTCATCAGTGTCACCGAGACTCGAGCGAGGCTATAAGTGTCGTTCGAGTCTCGGCAGCACTATCATGTTGGCTAGCCCAGCACCTCCCAAAGACCCCCTACTCTAACCTAAACCTACAAACTTAATATCTAGCTTAAAACTAAGGAGGATGCTACGTAAGTAGCGCACCGGCCCGGGAGAGCGTATCCACCCTCACCTGTTCATCAAGCCACCAAAATTCGGTGAACTGCTTGACCGTATCGACCCTGTCCCGTTCCGCTATTGCGGTACTAAAACGGAGGAGCTCCTGAGCATTGGCGGCGTACCCGTCGTGGATGAGCCGCTTATCCCTCGCGCCGCGGTGGCAGTGGTACAATACCGGCACACCATCTTTTTGCTGGACTAACCCTTTCATATCTACATGGAGAAATGCCTCAGGCGGGATAAAGCCAGACCGAAGCGTACTCTCGTGGTACATTAGATTGGGGTAGTAAGCCCCTGAGATCAGGTTATTATCACTGGCCATCGCCCTTGCGACGTGCCTCCGAATCACCTTAATAAGGAAATTGTCAATCCTATTCAGTCGAGCCCCACTGTATAGGGTCCTGTTGGGATAGTATTTTATGTACTGCGATTCAGGAGTTCTAAACAACCCTAGACAGGCCCTGAGACATTGTCTCTCAAACACCCGAATCTTTTCCATATAGGACGGCGCTATATTGAACCACATGGGACAGCCATAAGCGATGATAGGCCTTATAAGGGCCACGTAGCAAATGACCTTCACCCTGGAATCAAGTTGACTGCTGCGAAACAGTCTCCTTGTCAGAGCGTAGGCCCTCTTAGCCCCAGCAAGGCAAGCATCTATATGTTTGTCAAAATACAGATACTGGTCGAGCCAGATGCCAAGATACCGGACCACGTTTTTCACCGCCAATGGTCGCCCCTGCTGTCCAATAATTGTTAATTTTCTCCAGTTTTTTCTGGTATCCCCAGAGGCCCCAGCCAATGTTGTTCTGAACAGTATTGTTTCCGATTTTTGGAAATTGATTTTCAACTTCCAATCGTCGCAATACCTCTTAATTTGCTCGAAGTCACGTTGCAGAAGGATGTTAATGACCTCGATTTTTGGTCCTGACCTGTACGCCACTAAATCGTCCGCGTACGCTATAGCATGTCTGAGGGAACCCACCAGATCACTTGTGTAAATATTAAACAGGACCGGAGAATTCACTGCTCCCTGTTGTAAGCCGTTTTTAATTTCAAAAACCCTGCTCGAAGTCACGTTGCCAGCTTTGACAACGAACTTCTTTCCCATAAGCATGTCATATATCATATACAGCAAAGGTTTTTGAATGCCCAATCTGGTCAGCTTATAGAAGAGCCCCTCCAACCATACGGTATCGAAGGCCTTCTCAAAGTCGACCAGACAGGCACCCGTGCATTGCTTCTTACTCTTATTCCACTGAATGTCGGAAACCAGTTTCGACGCGGCATGAATAGTGTCATGCCCCGCTCTGAAGCCAAACTGGTTGTCCGGAATGATCTTATTTTCCTCAACCCATTTCAAAAGAGATCTATTGACGACTTTCTCGAATACCTTGCTAACATTCGGAAGCAAACTTATTGACCGGAGATTAGCAGGGTTCGTCCTATCTTTATCCTTTTTCGGGATAGGGTGTACCACCGCCATTTTCCACTGCTCCGGATAATATGCATTATTCAGCGCATTGTTAAATAGCGTGGCGAAGATATCTATCGCCTCTAGCGGCAGGTGTCTTAATACGACATTTGGGATACCGTCCACTCCCGCCGACTTTTTGTTTTTAAGTGATTCAAAGATGCACCGAAGTTCATCTCTACTCACGAACAGATGAGTATTTTCATCGGCGACTGTGCCGTTTGCACGGTTGTCGTCATTGAACCCGGTGAAACCGTTGTTCTCGGATCGCCAATCTTGAATTTCGGTCCGCAGATAAAAGTGGTTAAGAAAGGCCCTCTCTTCGAGGTCGCGGTTACGGCAAACAGGGTTGTTCACCGTATACACAGTCTCAAAGAAAGCTCCCATCAAGTTCACCCTCTCCTGCGGGTCTTCGACCACGAAAAAACCGTCGTTCGAGTCAGCACTTTCCGGACTTATGCCAGCAGTCAGTAGTGTCTGTCTGTTCTCGTTCGTCCGAGGTATTCGAACACATGAAATGTCGTTATGATCCTTCCGCCTGAACAGTTTATTTATTTGCGGGAACATTTTCGGACTACTGGCTTTTATAGCCCGAATTTTATTGCCCCAATACAAACTTACAGATTTTCTGTAATTCTCGGTGATCAACTGTTTCAAGTTTTTGATCATCGACTTCAGTGTCCTAATTTCGGGGTCGTTCCTGTCAGTAAACTGTCTGTGTAGCCGTTTAAGCCTCGAGAGCAGTCTACTTTTATGTCTGTACAGAGCATCGATTGTTGCGTTTCGATACTTTTCAGTTTGTTCTTCGTCCGTGGAACGTCCTACCCGAGGGATAGTCCGCTCCATTGTCTGTTTGATGACGACATTCATTTGCCGTAAATGATTGTCGATCTCATCGTTTGTTAGGTTCCTGTTTGTCGGTGGGTCGATCTCGCATGAGCGTATGTCGCGTTTTAACACTCTGGAGAAGAGCGACCACTGCGCTTTTCGGTAATCGAAAGAACGCACTTGGTCGTACCGCTCCAGCTGCGTCTGCTCGTTCGGGATCCGTATTACGGCGGCAAGTCCGTAGTGATCACTATCGTACTCAACCGTTCGTAAACAGTTCCGCGTTCTTAGATCAATGTTTGTTAGTTCCAGTCTTTCGTCAACTAGCGCCAAGTCCAAGAAAGAACCATCTCTAGGGAAAGACGGGATATCCGTCGCGTACAATTCGAGTTTGTACTCAATCATATTATGACGCCACCAGTCGTGAAACTGGTTGCCTCTAGGGTTCGGGATATCATTTCCCCATGCCGCATGTTTAGCATTGAGGTCTCCGCCCAAAAAGTAATAATTATCTTCCGATTGAAGCTCTAAGCAACGAAAAAGCGTCTCGATCTCATTTAAAAATTCCATGCGTCGAGGAGATTCCGGTGCGTAAAGCGACACCACATACATCCGCCTCTGGGTATTGAGGGGAATGCATACGATGCATGCTTCCAACACTTGGAACCTGCGCACTTCTCCGCTATATATGACCTTATGGCGCAAGCCTTTACGTATTAAGATAGCGACACCACCTCCCTGTGTGGAGTTGGGCCGGTCTCTTCTAACTACAAAATAATTTCTATAGCCTAATTTGTGCTTCGGGGATAGCTTAGTTTCGCTAACCAGAAGCACATCTGGCTTTTCGGCTTTCAACAAATTGGAAAGATTGATCCTTCTCTCGATCCGGATTAGTGAATTAACATTCACCGCAAGGATCTTTAAGTTTACCTCGTCCAGCGTACCCATCATATTTATGGCGCGGCAGACTCGGCAAACAGCGTCGAATAGATCATGTCTATTCGAGCCGCATGCTCATTTAATTGTTTCTGGAAATTGTCGATCTTTCCGTGCAGTGACAGAAGGATCGATTTCAAATCCAGATCCGCTTCCGGTGTAGGAACCTTCGGCGCGTTTTTTGTGATTGAGCTACCCGGTCCAGATACCATTTGGGCAAAGGACACATTGGGCGCAACAAAATTAGAGAACGAGCGACTCTTTCGACCCTTCTCTTCTTCGGACCTCTGTTTTCGAGCCTGCACATTCTGTTTGACCTGCTGATACTTGGGACATCCCCTGAAATTAGCAGGATGTCCTGAGCTGTTGCAGAGTACACAAGAGAGCTGGCTTCGATCATCTACCCTATCGCTACCTAAAGCACATTCCCCATGTTTGTGGTCCTTGTTGCACTTAACGCACCTGAACTGCATGTGGCAGTTAGCTGCGGCGTGCCCGAACCTCTGGCAGCGCATACATTGAAGTACACGATCTGACCTCTTTAATTTTTCCCAACGTACTGCATGATAGTACAGGAATCTGATCCTTTTCAGACTATCTATTTTGCTGTCGGGGGCTAATTGTACCAAAAAGAATGGTAATTTGCGGCTACCACCCCTGTCCGCAGGCGAAGAAAACGGCTTGACCCCCACGAACTTAAGGTCGTCGCACTCATAATTCTTGAGCTCGTTTTCGAGCTCCTCTATTTTTATATTGGGATCGATACCCTTAAGCAGCACAGTTTGCCGCTTTTCTCCTTTTGGAGTGTACGTGAAGTACTCGGTTTCCGCTTTCTCCAGAGCGGTGCGCAACTTTTTGTGCTCCTCCATATTACTGCACATAATAATATGTTTGGTGGCGTTAAGCCTTTTAATATAGAAATCCTTACTAATTAACCTACATAACTTAATGCTATCGCTTATATCTAGATTACTTACATTTATAGGTGGTATTCTCTGTTTTTTTATCTGTTGTTCTTGCTGTTGCTGCTGCTGTTGTTGTTGTTGTTGTTGTTGTTGTTGTTGTTGTTGTTGTTGTTGTTGTTGTTGTTGTTGTTGCTGCGGCTTCTGCTGCTGCTGTTGTTGTTGTTGTCTCTGCTGCTGCTGTTGCTGCGGCTGTTGTCTCTGCTGCTGTTGCAGCGGTTGCTGTTTCTGTGTCTGTTTTTGTTGTTGTTGTTGTTGCTGCAGTTGCTGTGTCATCTGCTTCTTCTGTTGCTGTTGTTGCTGCTGCTTAAGCAGTGCTTGTTGTTGTTGCTGCTGCTTAAGCTGTTTTTGTTGGTCTTTCTGTTGTTGCTGCTCAGCTTGCAACTGTTTCAGCTTTTGTTGCTGTTGTTCCAGTTTTTGCTGGCGCAATTTCTCCCTTTTCAGTAGGAGTTCGTTAATTAGCCGGTCTAACTCGGCTTCCTCGTCGTCGTGGTCACTTTTTTGTTGTTCCTTTTCTTCGGCGTCCAGTAATCGGAAAGAATTACCTTCGCCCTTGTATCTTCCCTCGCCCCCCTCGGATTCGTAGGAGTTGCTGAGACTATCAGATTCCTCGTCTGTCTCCTGTGCTGACGAGGTTGCTCGTGACGTCATCACGTTGTCTGCCTTCGGCTTCCTTTTATATTGGAGATTTGGCGTTGGTTTTATTTTCCTCCGCCTTTTCTCGGTTTTTGACAAATCAGTTGACTGTACCACCTTTGTCAATGCTGCGGTACTTGTTAATGGTGTATCATGTGCTGGTAGTACTGCCGCACTTATTGTTGTTGTCGATGCTGCTGCTGCTATAGTTGTTGTTGTTGTTGTTGTTGCTGCCTCTAGTTGCTGAAGTTTTATTTTTTCCTGCCTGGTCACGCGTTTTGGCAACGGGATATCGCCTTGCGGGACCATGGACTGGTCAGCGTCCATCGCCTGATCGCCTTTCGGCACTTTGACTATTGTTTTGTTTTATTTTTAAATAAAAATTAATCCCCCGCTGGGAAACGAACTGGGCTCCTCTCACGTGAGAGCCGAAGACTCATTTCATTTTCATTTTAAATTCATTTTTATTGTATTCTTAATTAAACTTATATACTAGACAAAAACGATTAAATCTAATTTAAAACTAACATTTATCTTAATCTAGCTTACTGGCTCCAAGCGAGCGCTCTAAACTAAACCATATACTTAAAATTATTGCCTTTCGGCCTTAGATCTATCTATATTTAATTTTGTTTGTTTTTTATTCTTCAAGAAACTTTGAAAAACTTGAATTCTTTATTATTTTAATTTTATTTAAAACTACTTAAAACTACCTAAGCTACTTAACCTAAATTACCTATAATCAGGGTGGTGAGCAATCAAATCGATTGGTCACCATCCTGATCGCGTCCATGGGCGCCTGACAGCCGCTAACAAGGGTTCATCAGTGTCACCGAGACTCGAGCGAGGCTATAAGCGTCGTTCGAGTCTCGGTAGCACTATCATGTTGGCTAGCCCGGCACCTCCCAAAGACCCCCTACTCTAAGCCTAAACCTACAAACTTAATATCTAGCTTAAAACTAAGGAGGATGCTACGTAAGTAGCGCACCGGCCCGGGAGAGCGTATCCACCCTCACCTGTTCTTCAAGCCACCAAAATTCGGTGTACTGCTTGACCGTATCGACCCTGTCCCGTTCCGCAATTGCGGTGCTAAAACGGAGGAGCTCTTGAGCATTGGCGGCGGACCCGTCGTGGATGAGCCGCTTATCCCTCGCGCCGCGGTGGCTGTGGTACAATACCGGCACACCATCTTTTGTCTGGACTAACCCTTTCATGTCTACATGAAGAAATGCCTCAGGCGGGATAAAGCCAGACCGAAGCGTACTCTCGTGGTACATTAAATTGGGGTAGTAAGCCCCTGAGATCAGGTTATTATCGCTGGCCATCGCCCTTGCGACGTGCCTCCGAATCACCTTAATAAGGAAATTATCAATCCTATTCAGACGAGCCCCATTGTATAGGGTCCTGTTGGGATAGTATTTTATGTACTGCGATTCAGGAGTTCTAAACAACCCTAGACAGGCCCTGAGACATTGTCTCTCAAACACCCGAATCTTTTCCATATAGAACGGCGCTATATTGAACCACATAGGACAGCCATAGGCGATGATAGGCCTTATAAGGGCCACGTAGCAAATGACCTTCACCCTAGCGTCAAGTTGACTGCTGCGAAACAGTCTCCTTGTCAGAGCGTAGGCCCTCTTAGCCCCAGCCAGACAAGCAGCTATATGTTTGTCAAAATACAGATACTGGTCGAGCCAGATGCCAAGATACCGGACCACGTTTTTCACCGCCAACGGCTGCCCCTGCTGTCCAATAATTGTTAATTTTCTCCAGTTTTTTCTGGTATCCCCAGAGGCCCCAGCCAATGTAGTTCTGAACAGGATTGTTTCCGATTTTTGGAAATTGATTTTCAACTTCCAATCATCGCAATACCTCTTAATTTGGTCGAAGTCACGCTGCAGAAGGATGTTAATGACCTCGATTTTTGGTCCTGACCTGTACGCCACTAAATCGTCCGCGTACGCTATAGCATGTCTGAGGGAACCCACCAGATCACTTGTGTAAATATTAAACAGGACCGGAGAATTCACTGCTCCCTGTTGTAAGCCGTTTTTAATTTCGAAAACCCTGCTCGAAGTCACGTTGCCAGCTTTGACAACGAACTTCTTTCCCATAAGCATGTCGTAAATCATATATAGCAAAGGTTTTTGAATGCCCAATCTGGTCAGCTTATAGAAGAGCCCCTCCAACCATACGGTATCGAAGGCCTTCTCAAAGTCGACCAGGCAGGCACCCGTGCATTGTTTCTTACTCTTATTCCACTGAATGTCGGAAACCAGTTTCGACGCGGCATGAATAGTGTCATGCCCCGCTCTGAAGCCAAACTGGTTGTCCGGAATAATCTTATTTTCCTCAACCCATTTCAAAAGAGATCTATTGACGACTTTCTCGAATACCTTGCTAACATTCGGAAGCAAACTAATTGACCGGAGATTAGCAGGGTTCGTCCTATCTTTATCCTTTTTCGGGATAGGGTGTACCACCGCTATTTTCCACTGCTCCGGATAATATGCATTATTCAGCGCATTGTTAAATAGTGTGGCGAAGATATCTATCGCCTCTAACGGCAGGTGTCTTAATACGACGTTTGGGATACCGTCCACTCCCGCCGACTTTTTGTTTTTAAGTGATTCAAAGATGCACCGAAGTTCATCTCTACTCACGAACAGATGAGTATTTTCATCGGCGACTATGCCGTTTGCACGGTTGTCGTCATTGAACCCGGTAAAACCGTTGTTCTCGGATCGCCAATCTTGAATTTCGGTCCGCAGATAAAAGTGGTTAAGAAAGGCCCTCTCCTCGAGGTCGCGGTTACGGCAAACAGGGTTGTTCACCGTATACACAGTCTCAAAGAAAGCTCCCATCAAATTCACCCTCTCCTGCGGGTCCTGGACCACGAAAAAACCGTCGTTCGAGTCAGCACTTTCCGGGCTTATGCCAGCAGTCAGTAGTGTCTGTCTGTTCTCGTTCGTCCGAGGTATTCGAACACATGAAATGTCGTTATGATCCTTCCGCCTGAACAGTTTATTTATTTGCGGGAACATTTTCGGACTACTGGCTTTTATAGCCCGAATTTTATTGCCCCAATACAAACTTACAGATTTTCTGTAATTCTCGGTGATCAACTGTTTCAAGTTTTTGATCATCGACTTCAGTGTCCTAATTTCGGGGTCGTTCCTGTCAGTAAACTGTCTGTGTAGCCGTTTAAGCCTCGAGAGCAGTCTACTTTTATGTCTGTACAGAGCATCGATTGTTGCGTTTCGATACTTTTCAGTTTGTTCTTCGTCCGTGGAACGTCCTACCCGAGGGATAGTCCGCTCCATTGTCTGTTTGATGACGACATTCATTTGCCGTAAATGATTGTCGATCTCATCGTTTGTTAGGTTCCTGTTTGTCGGTGGGTCGATCTCGCATGAGCGTATGTCGCGTTTTAACACTCTGGAGAAGAGCGACCACTGCGCTTTTCGGTAATCGAAAGAACGCACTTGGTCGTACCGCTCCAGCTGCGTCGAGCCGAAGACTCGTTCCTTGAGCCAAATGGCTTACACTATTTTTTCACTTCAAAACACTACTTAACACTTTTTCTTCCGCTTACACTGCCTCGCTAACTAAGTCGTCTGATCACCGTGGATGCTGAAGAGCGACTTTCAATTCACTCTTCGAATTCGATTGCATCCAATCGATTGAGTTGCTGCGATCGCTGACAATTAATTGCTCGTGCTTGTAAATGAGTATCACGTACGTGAAAATGGGATCCTAAATCACCTCAATGGTAGCGGAGCACCAGGCAGGCAGCACAGCACAGCACAGCACAGCAGCAGCAGCAAGGCCTTCAATTGATGTTGATGATATTGAGCCCAGAGCACGTACACGGTACAGCGCGTTCGCAATTCACATGTATGAGCTACGATCGGGACCGCTGGCTGACCGATGGACAGACGGATGCCGAAAGCCTTTCAACCGCCATATATGGCGAGATTCTTTGTCGTTGACAATGTGTGATTGATTTACCACCCCGTGCGTCCCTTTTTCTGCTGCGAATCCGTTTGTCTTTTGATTTTGTTATTAATTCAATGGGAGTGGTACTCACCTCTCCAGATATACAGATACGACGGACGGCGGCTGTAGTAGCGCAGCTATGAAACGACCAACCGACTCGACGCGACAACACGGCGAGCTCGTTGAGAAGAATATTTCATTTTGATGTACAGTTTTATGATTTCTTCATTACCGCTCTCGGTGAATTTTAATAAACACATATCGTTTGGGGAGCCTGTGGCATTTTATTTGTTCTTTTTATTTATATAGAACGTAACAATGTCTCTCTCTCTCTCTCTCTCTTTAGTGAATTTCTAAAGTTCAAGTATTGGAATGCAATTGACTTTGTTTCATGCGAAGTTTTTGCATACTTTGTAATAAGAAGCCATCTGACTCCGTGGCGCAACGGTAGCGCGTCTGACTCCAGATCAGAAGGTTGCGTGTTCAAATCACGTCGGGGTCAAACGGTAAATTTTTTCTTTTTTTTTTAATATAAGAAACAAAAAACTCTATTAGAAATAAAAAAAACGTATTTGGACATAAAAAACCTACAAACCTACACAACTTGCCGTCGAGTGTGACAGGATTGTAACGAAAATGTGGATTTTTTTTATTTTACATTTGAAATTCATTTTTATTTTGATCATTCTTTAAACTTACATACTAGACAAAAACGATTAAATCTAATTTTAAACTAATATTTATGTTATTCTAGCTTACTGGCTCCAAGCGAGCGCTCTAAACTTATCAATATCCATAAAATTATTGCCTTTCGGCCTTAAATCTATCTATTTCTATGATTTGTTTTGTTTTCAAGAAACTTTAGAAAACTTGAACTCTTTATTATTTGTTTTACTTAATACTACTTAAAACTACCTTAGCTACTTAATCTAAATTACCTATAATCAGGGTGGTGAGCAATCTCATCGATTGGTCACCATCCTGATCGCGTCCATGGGCGCCTGACAGCCGCCCACAAGGGTTCATCAGTGCCACCGAGACTCGAGCGAGGCTATAAGCGTCGAAAATGTCGATGTTCCTGAGACATATGGACACCTAACATAAGTTCTCCACTAGGGGCCCTATGTTCCAACTCATAATTCCCTAGTTTTTACATTTTTCTGATAACTCTTGAGTGACAACTCTCGGACTTAAGAAACTTGCACTTCGAGTGGTTATTATCAACATGTTCGAAGTTGGAACCTCGCTTCGTCTCCTATATAAATAAGGCATCTTTAATGATTTTTTAGAATGTACCTATACTCATTGTTTTTACACTGAGAGAAAAGTGTCTCATTAAATCGTCAATTGTACGACCACCATTGGTTTACTTTTTTTTATTTTCCTATTAAAACAATAGTATTCTTATGAAAGTAAAAGTTTTCGGGTTATTAATACAATGGTATTAAAAATATTATTTCTAATACTGTATACGTTATTAATAGAATGGGAAACAATTTATAACACATACTATTGTCGCATTAAAAAATACTTTTATTTCTTAGTAGATGGAAAACCATTGAAAAATCTTCGTATTAATAATGTATTCTCATTATTTCAATGGGCGGATCATTAATTTAATAGTTTTTGTTTTTATTTTAATAGCATTGTTACCATTGTTCTAAATTAGACACTATAGTTGAGACTATTGATATAATAGGATATGATTTTTCAATATCAATAACATGGACTATTTTTTTAATAGCTCCATGTAGGTTAATATATCTAATGCCAGAAAACAAGATATAATTAATAGTGTATCCCATTAGATCAATGTGACGTTTCTATAATACAAAAGTATAGGTGCTATTTAGTCAAATATCAAGCACACCATTAATTTAATTAAATATACCATCGTTTTTTTCAATATTAATAATATTTAGTTTTATTTCGGAAACAAAAGTGCATACTATTATTAATGTTAATAACACAAAATACTGAAACTAAAGGATGAGAACATTAAAATGTGGGCATAATTGTACAATTACTATGATAGTTTTGAGATTATTATTAACACCATTGAAAAATTTTAATAGTTAAAAAGCATTTAATGAATGGCTTTTCCTATTGATATTATATTTTTTTTTCTCAGTGGCTCCTGATTGGCGATATGCACCGTTACGAACTATTTATGGCTTAATTTCAAGAAACCTCCAATCATTTACTTATTCAGTTAATTTTTAAAACTTAGGACGTCTGTTGTTTTGATTTCAGGTGTCAATCTCAAGTACAGTGTTGCTGTTTCTATTGAATAATGTTTCCCTCATGAAGTTGAAATTTTTCCCGCAGTATTTGAATATAAGTCCTATATGATATTGCATTTTAAATATCATTTATATATAGGTATAGTTGTCATCTGCAATACTTGAATTTGGTAAACCCCTGTATATATACACAACAGCTTTCCGCCTTGTAAAAAGGTTCTTTTTGAAACACTGAAGCCTTCCGATCTGCCTGATGAGTTTGCTTCACACGTTGCTTTCGTTTTTCTATATCAAGCGATTTGACATCCGCCATGGTTTCGTCTTTGAAACTGAAGCTCGGCCTTCTTGGAACCTAGGCCTCGAATTCATTAAAGAAGCTTTTGGTGGGCTATTGTTGTCCATTTCAAGGGTGAGGCGGAGTCAATGCACGCATATTTAAACAGCTCATATAGAAATCGCTGTTGGATCTTCTTCTCGAGCTCCCCTTACATATAAATATGAGATCCGTAGAAGCATTTCCTTTCGAAGGACGCCACTTTCCTACTTATAGTTCAAAAGCAAAATTGAAAGAATGAGGGTTTTGTAGAGAGCCCATTTTGTACTGCTAATATACATCAGCAGCAGTTTTCCAGGATTGTTCCTCACCAGGGTAGACTATAAGCAGTTGCACATAAAATTGATGACATAAATGATGTAAACGATGCGATGGCCCGAAGGTTGCCTGCAGAATTGTCCTCGTTTACTGCAATACCAATCACCTGCTTTCGCCTGTTATTCAATCGATGGGTACGTCCCTACCACATCACGCAAGGAAATGTCGTTCGCATACACCAACAAGTGAATTTTTCTATTGAAGGTATTTCCATTTGTATATCTGCGCACTATATCGTCCAGATTGAGATTGAAAAAGCTGTATGATATATGAATCTTTGAAGCCGATGTAAAAGTGATGAGCCGTGCGGCCCTACAAAAATACCCTTTGCTCTCCTCGTATAATGTGATAAACTGATTGAAGCAGCAACCCCGAAAGCCAATGACTTGTTTTTAGAAGCAGTGATTTTTTTTAACTAGGTACGTTAAACACATCCGCACAACATAATTGATACAAGTCTACCTTCACAGAAGTTTATTTTTAATATCCCTAACTTTAAAACGCTTAAGCTTCTTAACAAAATCTTGATAGGCATAAATGACTTCTCATATGAGCGACATGTCGTTATTTTGAACGTCCAAATGCAGGCTTAGAATTGAGAGGAAAGGATTTTATGACATCAGAAATGCTGCCTTTTAAAAGTTTTGTAAACGGTGGGCCTTACTAATTATCATTTTCTACGTCACAATACGCAATTTTTATGGAAATTTAGAGTTTGAAAAATTTTGCCTGGACACTAAAATTGATTATTGGTATCGCGGGTTGTGGACTCGTCTGCAATTTCCTAATAGACAGTCACAGATGACGAATTATGGTTCGACACCTACACCTTCCATAATTTTTGACGCCAATCAGATATACGAAATGTCTGCAGTTGAATTTTTCCCATCTGTCCGAACTACCTGCTGACGTGGCTCTGCTTGTACTCTACAAGTAGGCTCAGCGAATTTCAGGCTGGATTCCGTTCAGGCTACTCTACGATTGACCAACTGTTTCTTCTCACTCATATTGCGGAAGTGTACCCCAATCACGGGATAAAAATGTATTCTTCGTGGATTTCACATCAGCATTTGATAGAATCGATAGGGAAGCAATGTTTTATAAACTATGCAATCTCGGAATTTCGTCTAAAGTAATTGGTATCTTAAGAGCTCTTTATGCAAAAGACCCGATTTGTGTTTAGGATGGAGAACATTTATAAGAGGAATTTAGTTCTACAATGGGTCTTTAACAGGGGTGTGCATTAAGTACCCTCTTTATTGATGATTAAATGGATCACATAGGAAGGGGAGTGACAATTGGGGAAGAAAACATTCCGGGCTTATTGTATTATTGTATTGTATGTATGTGACGACATCGTTCCCCAGAACTGCAAGAAAATATTGTGAAACTAGATAAATACTGCCAGACATGGAACCTATCAGTCAACCTCAATAAATCAAATATAATGATCTTTAGAAGAGGATATGGGAGATACGCGAGTAATGAAAAGTGGAACTATCGAGGTCAAGAGGTTAAAGTGGTAAAATAGTTCAAATACCTGGGCTCCATGGCTGCCTTATGTGTATCTTGGAAACAATTTATTTTAAATAAAGCCATTCACCACTCAGCGAAACACAAACTGTTTCAAGCAGTTGCAAAATCAAGTTTGGAGCTACAATGAGTATGAGGACGTTGAAAAATCTCTCCGTTTCTTCTTAAAACGCGTTTTCGCTCTTCCCTTGACTACACCCAATTACCTGCTTCACATTGAAACGGGACTGCCACCTATGTTTGTTGACTCGCTTAAAATCCACTTTGACTACATTCTCAAGATACTGCAAATGAACCCCTCGCACGTTTAGTCAACAGGATCTTAAAATGTCTAATTTCAAACCAACTCAACTGTGTGAAAACCTGGAAAACCCTTTATAATTCTCTAGGTGATTCTATAAACCTAAATATAGAAGACTTGATAAGTTTCGCAGGAAAACTTTATTTGGTGGTCTCCAAATTGGACTCAAAATTTCGGAAGGACTTCATCACTCAGGCCAAAGCATCCCAATATAGGGAATAATATAATAGATTGGAGTTCGATCTGGATGATCTTAATTAATTTAACGATATAAGCATCCCACCGAAATGATAGCAACGATTCTAAGAGCCAGAGGTGAAATACTTGCTTGGAATTTTATACCGCACAGACCGGATCTTCGTGTAGAATATAAAATCTGCAACACTCACGAAAGAGAAAATATAGCGCACTTCATAGGGTCATGCCCCATTCGAAGAGAAACTTGTCGGAGCATTTACGGAAGAAGCCAGTTGGAAGTTGAAGATGTAGAAGATGGGAGAAGCTCTGCAAATTTATTCGACTAGCTATGGGCTACAGAAATAGAATTCTTACAGTAAGTTTTTGAGTTCACTTCATTTTTTTTTTTCTCTTTTATGTTTTGTTTTTCATGTAAAATAGTTTGACTTAATTTTTTTATCTATCTATCTATCTATATTGTTTTTTTTTCCTATCTTGAACTAACTAAAGTATTTTTTTTTAATTATGACTTTTAATCTGACCGACAGTTTTTAATTTGTAAACTGAATTTTTTTAATCCAATAAAGTATATTCTAATCTAAAATCTACTCTACAAGTAAAGTTTCGTAGCTTAAACTCCGCAAACTACGAATAAAATTTGCATTCCTCGTACCAAAGGGCTTAATCCTGTGAAGAGGGCTGAGATTGTGGCAAATTCTTAGTCCACCACGAATACGCAATTAAAATGGTCAAACGCTGCCAATAATCCACAGATTTATCTACAAAAGTAGACAGGGGTTATTGGCAACCTTATCAGTTTTGGCGTCACTTCGTCTCTTGTTTTAGCCAATCAATAAAATTACCTTACCATGTGACGTACATGGGTATATGGGAAGACTACTTATTTTCTTTTCTGTATTAATATTCCCCCCCTTCGACTTTCCTGGGTATTTAGTTACCAACCGATTTACTTATGAAAAACGTGATTTCTCAAACGTTTGCCACCTAAAATTTAAACAAACAGTCTTTCTACGGGCATCTTTTGAATCAAATCAAAGTCAATTACCAAATGCCAACTAGGTATATTATCTTGTTCAAACTTGTATTGAGCCCACTTATAGATGGCACGCTGTGCACAGCGTGCCCACCATTATAAATCAATCCCATAAATTTCGTAATTATCCAAGAGTTTATAATAAACTTTTCTAAGAGTGTCCAGTTCGATGTATATAGAAAACCAGCTGCGTGTATGAGATTTACATTCACAAATATACCAAAAAAAATTGCTTGAGAAAAAACAAAAAAAAAAAGAAGAATAACGATGAATAATAATGACAACCCGTCGTGACAGTTCGAGCTGTGAATTCCTATATCGCTAAAACAATGAACGACGATTATCACCTTCTAGTAAATTGTATAAATAAAACAAATAGCGCAAAACTGTTGCCATCGCTTAAATATATGTATCTCTTCGTCTTTGGCTTTCAACTCCAATTATGGTTTGTTATTTCCTTGTTTGTTCTCTTCGGTTTGACATATATGCTAATGAGTTTGGAAAAAATAAGAAACAACATCTAAACGTCGTCAGTGAACATATTTTATTTTATTTTTACTGATCTGAATAATTCGTTTGGAAATTAATTTCGAAATAATTTACATCAGTCAGTGGATGATGTAGAAATCTTTGTGTCGATTTAATTTAATGACCCCAAGTGGGATTTAAAAATGTAAACATATCGGCAAGCCCGCTTGTTGCGAACAAGCCAATGAAATACGATTGAGCTCGGTTAATTCCTCCAATTGGAGTGATACCATACCAAAGATGATGAAGGGGTTTGCAACATTACAAGTTGGAGAGTAAAATTTGTCATGCGATACAAAAGAATATTTTTCAAGCAGAGGAAAGGTACCTTTTTCTGGCTGGAGTTAGAGTGGTACAACCCTGCGACGAAAACGGACGCACTTTGACAGTGACAAAGTGGTGGACATGTTGTTTTAGGAGAGACAAAAAAAAATGGTGTACGTTTCCTTTCAATTTTTGTAAAATTTATGTTCGAATGCACTGCACAGATGGAAGGTCCGTTTTCCTTTCCATACTGCTGCGGACTGGGTTTCAGTAAATTTGCTGTGACATGTTGACAGTGTGGGGGAACGACAACGTACCCACACAGGGCACATATACTTCATTTGAATTTTAAGCGAGTCCATTAAAATTTATTATGGGTTCGAATTTTGGACATTAAAACTTATGTTATTTGAATTAACGAATATCCATGAATATTTTAACGGCCATAAACAATGAGTAATGGAATGAACGTGCGAGTTTAAATTCTGAGTGATGTATGAAGGTGCAGTTGCTTGGGCGATTGAAATTGATGTAGAAAGTGCACTGCATGCAACTAATCGTGTCTCGTGTTGATTTAAAATGTCGCCAACTCACAATAGACATTTTTATTTTCTGTTCAAACTTATGTACCTTTTCAAATCCATTCCATTAGCACTAGGAACAACAGACGGGTCACACTGGCGAGCTCTTTGAGCCAATGGGTATTGATCTAGTGGCATGTGCATAAGAAGTGCGAAAATGGTTTCAACCTCTGCTACTACCTTTGCCCTTCAACCAACCTTTGTGCCACCCAAACTATAACTCAATATTCTATTACGACGTTCGCAGGTTCGGCGTTGATACATCTTGTGTTTAAAAGTCTCCTGTAGCTCTTCTGATGCAACTTCGATCATATTAGCTTGGCTGTTTGGCATTAACTAGAGTTCGTCCAGTGGTATAAAGGAATTCTGCCATTATTGGCAACCAAGCGGATATGTTATCTTTGAGGCAGTGAAAGTGGTTCTTAACTATTGCCTTCGCCTATTTATATATAGGACCAGGCCGAGCCCATCAAAGACTTGCCATCTTGAGTGTATTACCTTGGGTATTGAGAAATGACATCAAATATCGAGGCTAGGGCTTTAAAAGCAAAGGTAGAAAACGACTGGCAGGTTTGTTTTAAAAATAAAATCAAATAAGAACTAACCTCGTTCGTTGATGTTCCGTTCATACTACCCCGAAGTTAGTGGGCCGCACGTGGTATGACTACAACGATGTGCCGTTTCGCCTTCTCAGCTTCCTCGATAACATACTGGGGGCGCGTCGTTTCTGGTCGGTTTAATATTTTAGCATGCCGCATTGGGAGTAACTTCAAAGTGAGTGTGCGTTGAGCAGTGTCTCATCTTCTAGCTTCTGGTTGAGGACTGTTATATCTAGGTTCTAATAGGCATGCTATTGAAACTTTGGCTGGATCGCCATGGTACAATGCAGCGTTGCCGTTTTCCCCCCTTTGAAATTTTTTAGCGCCAACGCTGATACAATGGGGAACGTAACTGAATTCCTGCCATCACAGAGTCTATTTCAAATCGTGCGGCAAGGCTTCTGGACAACTCTGAATGATGTCTACTACATCGTCAGTCAAGTCCACAATTCCAGGGGTCTGTAAATATACTTACCTCCTTTCCTGCATTTTTGATCTATTTCGTAGCAATAAATCAAATTTTTCACATCTTTAAATAAGAAAGATTGTTATCTTTTGAGAAGAGAGACTTTAGGCCTCTAATCTTATTTCCACAAACATGTTCAGCACTGCTTTCGTCTGCTGTGCCAGGTGCCTCCAGGTATTGGGGACTTTAAAAGTTTTCAAAGCTACAAATATGATTTTATGAGCCTGGCTTGGAACTGCGAAGCTACCAGGGAAATGACAGGTAGATAGAATACACAGTAGGTGACCGATAAGCATAAGCACAGCACGTGCCGGATGCGACGGATAATGGAGGTTTACTTTCTACTTTTCTGCCCATCGCACCCGTTGACAGTTTGCACAGCGTGACAGGAAGCACTCTTGGTGGAAATATTGAGAATATGAGAGAAACTGTCATCGGCTGTCACCAGTGCTCTTATATAGTGGTATTTCTTCCTTTTTTTTTTTGGAAATTTCGGTGTCCGGAAAGGCTTCCGTGGGAAAAAAGATAAAAACTACAAAAAAACATTCAAACTAGATATTATTTTTAAATTTCACATCAAAATATGTATCATGAAAATGAACACATAAATTTACATAAAAAAGAGCTTATTTGAATCGCCTTTTAGCCAGATTTTTTAGAACGAAAAGGTAATCATAATATTATTAAAAAACTACGATTTTTATGCCAAATAAATAGAAAATAACAAATTTTACTTTTAAAAGTTCGATTTTTTCACAAAAAAATACCTAGGTTAGGTTAGGGTTGGCGTGGAGTACTCCGTGCCACACTCAGGTCAATATTGACCCATTGTGATGCCCATTGGGGGAAAAGGTTGTCCCTTACCCGTAATAATCCTGTATAGATACTTGTGATCAAATACTCACTGTACTGTTGCATACAAACCATCCTTTTGATTTGATGAAGCTCATTATCTTGTCTACTGGTGTGCTGGAAAGCTCGTCTAGGTCGTGGAAGAAGTGTCTCCCTAGGAATCTGTGCCTTTTGCGTTGGAGACTAAGGCATTGGCATAGGAAGTGGGTTGTATCCTCAAGAGCTTCCTCATCACCGCAGCCTCTATAAGGTTCTTCTTCCGTCAAGCGTAGTTTCTTCATAGGATACCGCAGAGTGTTGTGCCCCGTTATGATTCCTACGAGGATGGAAAGAGATTTCCTATCCTTTCGTATTAGACTCTCGGTTCTTGTTTCACTAAAGGTTGGCCATAGTATTCGTGTTGTTTGGCAGGTTTCTAGTGCGGTCCATCTGAGTTCTTAGCGACAACATTTCACAAGCTTTGATTTTATTTCTATTGCAGTTAATGCTTTTATTGCAACCTGGCTGTCGATAAAGAAAGTAATACCTTCAGGTGGTATTGCCCTTACCACAGACTCACGGGCTGCTGCTGTCACTGCCAGGACCTCTGCTTGGAAGACACTGCTGTGGTCGGGGAGGCGTATCGATTTTGAAATACCAAACCTACCCCGGTTTCCATTTTAGATCCTACCGTAAAAACGGCTATGGATTGCGTGCTAGGCACTAGTCCGTCTCTCCATTCTTCCCTGCTGGGATAGGCGGTTGAGAATGGTCTTGAAAGCTCTAAGTGTGGCGGATGTAAGGATCGACGAATGACCCGTTTCATTCAGTTTCTATAGTTTACTGATTGGCTTATTCTCATAGCGGCTGAGAGTTGTATGAAGATGTCTAGCGGCAGCAGATTAAGGATAGCCTCAAGACCTGCGGTTGCATTTGTTCTCATCACACTGGTGCTACCAATACACGCTTGTCTTTGTACTTTCGTAATAGCCTTTAGTAGGTTTTGCTGGTTGACGGCCACCATACGAGCCTGCCATAGGACAGTATAGGCCTAACTATAGCCTTCTATACATTCACAGTTTAATTTTGGGGGATGGTCACCAGGTTTTTCAAAAAATTCTGCTGCAGCTGTAGAAGGCTACTATGGCTTTTCGATTCTCTCATATGTGTTCAGTTTCCAATACCTATCAATTTTTACAAGTGAATCTGAGAACGGTGGAAAGGGAAAAACGACCGCGTTAAATGGGACAAATAAGGATAGAGTACTTAAAACACTGACAGTCACCGTGTGCGACAGATTCCATGGGACTGCTCATTCCGTCGGATACATCAATATTGACGGATGACTTAGAATTTCATTCCTTATACCTATCAAGATCATAGCAAAAGGCTTCATTAAAGCGCAGCAAATCCCTTGTAAAGATTAAAATTTCAACTGTTTCAGTATTCAAACGGTTACGAATTTTTGTTTTATTTAAATTTACAGCAGGAAATACAGTTTCAGCATTTGCAGAGGAATGTGGAAGTGATCAATTATTGAAAATAAAATCTTTTAAGACTGAACTATGCGAAGTTCGTGTCCGCTGTTTTTGCTACTAAAATATTTTTCCAAAAACATATAAACAAACAAATAATTTCCTTGCTTTAGAGCTGATGGAAACGTTGTGCATGGGCTCTGTTCGATTCACATTCTGCATAATAATTTAATTTATAGAAAAGGTTTTTCTTAAATAGAAAAAGTTGTTTTAATTTGTTAGACTTAGGAAATCTAAAATCTTGAAATTTGATGACTTTGAGGTAAAAAGTCTTGTACACATTTTAGAGCTAAAAATTCTTGAAAAAAAAAGAAGATATATCTTGCAATCTGGCATCACTGAGCACAGGTACCTTTAATGGAGGAAATACTGAGTGCATGAGATAAATTATTTCAGGTAAAAAACAATTATTCGCGGAAATCTTGAAGCCCCGATGGCAATTTACTCACAAAACAAGCTGCCTGTTAGAGAATTCGAAATGGCTTCAACTGATTTATCAGAGTTCCGTTAACGATGTAGGATCTACGGACACGCCGGATTCTATCGGCTTGGACCTCAACTTTCTCTGTCGGAATCATAGCTTTTAGGTGGACCTGTCACAGTATCACCCATAGATAAATGTTTGCTTCATTTGCTTTATGAAAATCTCGCTCGCGGCGCCGCCTGTAAATTTATAAGGCCGGTTATAAAAAAACAAAGACCCATTCGAAACAAAAATATTAACCTGGCCCCAAGATAAAATGGTCCCCGAAAAAGAAATGTAACACTGGTATTCCACCACTAAATTTAGTATCGTGCGTAGTTGGCAGTGTTCACAGACTTTGAAGACTGTGTTCCCCTTTTTAATACCAAAGGCGTCCTAAATACAAGAAAAGATTCCCTTTTTTTCAGCCCTGGTGAAATTTTAAGTTATTTTCAAACGAAAAAATTAAAAAATGTTAACCGTTTTTATGAACAGCTTAAAACAGACATATACATAAAAATGACAATGATTTCCCTTTCTAATAGACGGACCAAATATCAAAACTAGTGCATTCGGATACACACACATTCTTACGTAGACGTTCGATTAGCTGTTTTCTTTCGCATTTAGTACCCATGTACCTTTCATTCTGAGTAACCTTTGATATTTTTTGTTTCTAATGAATATGAGTTTTAATTCTACTTTTACTTAGTTTACTGTCGTTGTCGTTTGGGCTTTTTAGATTTCGATCTGAGATCTCAGACTTCTGCTGTCAAAAACGAACATCGAATCCGAATTTTATTGGATTTTGTGTGTACTGAGTTGGATGCACTTGCACTGGAAATCCATTTCAAATGATTTTCGTGAAATGAATATTTCAATTCAAAACGCAATCCTTCCAACGATAAACATTTCGTAACCGCCAGCTGTGATTGAGCCGTACGCCCGTACGCATTGCCAATTGGTATTAGTGAGAGTGTGTGTAAATCTGAGAAAAAATATTGAAATTTCTCAAAATCACCCTAGATAGAAAAAAAAATAATTTAGTTTTTTGCCAAATCAATCAAATAAATTGATTTTTTCTCAAAAAATAGATTTTTTTGCCAAATCGAAAACGACATAAGCTACACAGAGATTTTCGACTTTTGCCCATTTTTAAAGCTTGTCTCCCCTTTTTCACCCTTTTCAGCTCCCAAATTGGCGCTTTTCACCTCAATCGGAGATCACTGGGTTAGGTAGGTAAACCATTTTTAAATTATTTTTTTAAGTAGTTTTAAGGCTTTTTTTTACTAAAATTGAAGCGGATTAAATAAAGTATTTCTAAAGTGAAGCAGATATAAGGTAGGTATTTAACAATAGTGCGAAGTAGTGAGCAGATTTAATTAATTTTTTTTCCAAAATTGAAGTAACTACTTCAATTGGAGTAAAGTGGTATCGCTGGTTGGTGCTGCACGCTCCAACCGATGGCGATATTTGCTCGGTTATAAAGATGGGTTAAAATTAACCAAATCTCTGTTAAAAAATAGAGTAATTACCTAAACCTATTCGTTGTCAAGTTGTCAAGAACAACAGAGTTAAAAGATTTAAAAAAACACACACTTTGTCAGAGGTTATCAACTAAGAACAGGATTCAAATTAACCATAACTTTTTTATGAGCGAGGAAGTCTGTAGGGTAAATTGATAAACAGGTTATTCTTAACCGAGTCTCCACTAACTCGGTAGGAGCTGTTTTAACAGTATTTCTCGGTAGTTTTTAACCGAAACTTGTTGATTTCAAATAAGTGATTTTTCTGCGAGTGCTTTATAGGCCAGTGAACACCATTAAGTATTCCCTGTCTGCCCAGGTATTTATATATCATAAACAAAATTTCAGAAAACAGTTCTTTGGTTGGCAAACTATATTTATTGCAGTTGGCTGGCGATCTTTTAATTTTTCAACAAAATACAAATTCCACAGAACTAACTAGGTACTCGTGCGTCAGTTCATTGGCATACCGATTCCTATATATATAAATATTTGAAAATTCCCACACCCCCGTTGGCCGGGCGTCCTTCCAACAGCAAGATACACTGCCACTTCAAATTTAACTCGTTGGCATAATAAATTGTCTCTAAAAACACACAATTACTGCAAGCAAAATGGCTTTTAGTCGAATAAATTCGGAAAAATTATCTACTCAAGGTATAGATAGAGAGATAGAGACAGACAGAGAGAGCTAGGACTGTATGTGACAGTGCCAGCCGAAAAATAAATTTCAAACTTTGCTCTCACTTATGCAGGGAATAAAAATTCATCATCTCAATTTATTGTCAGCTCGCGTTGTTTATATGAAAACATAAATCCAACGATTCAATTTATAGAGCTATAGGTTTCTGAGGTAAGCTGGAAGCGAGGAAGTCGCGACAAACGGAAAATCGTTACCAAAACAGGGCACGGATACAAAAAATGCGCGATTACAACAACTTAAAACAATAAATTAAAAAATAAATAAGTGAAAATAAAATATTTGCAGATAGGTACCTCTAGGCACTGTCTATGGGCTTCCCCATTCTTATTAGTAAACCAACGGATGGCGTTCTCCCTTCTTAAAGCTAAAACAGAAAACATGTGTGTGTTGGATTTGTATCTCTCCGACCCAGCCATCAATCACTAGGTTTTTCTTCTCTCCATCCATGTATGCCATTGCCAATGCTAATGAATGAACCATAGAAACTACTCTTGTATAGGAGTGAAAAGTGAACTGACAGCAATGGCTGGCTCATTCATTCACTCACACACACGCAGCCTGCCAATGGGTGGAGCTACGAGATCCCGCCTCACTACACACAGGCACGCGTTCGCAAACACAAACCTGCGCCATCCCCATTCATTTTCGCAACAGAAACAAAAGATACAAAAGTATCTATCTGCCGGCACAGCAGATCCTGTATTGATTTTTTCCCATTTTTTTTGTTCCGCGCGCTTGTGGGTGGATGCCTCGCATACATCTACTGCTCATGCCAAAGTATTGGCGCAGTGTGCGATGTGCGAATTGTGCAATTTTTATCGAAAAGATTGCAAAGATTTACTGAAAGAGTTGATGGGAAACTGCGGATGCAGTTCAGATAGAGACAACGCGTATCGTATTCCCCCACAGAAAATTTCCTTCTCCCATTGTTTGGTGCATTAAAAAAATTAAAAAAACCGACCTACTAGTGCAAGAGATAGGTGATTAAAAAAGTGAACCACACGCAGAAAAAAAATAGTCAATTGTGATCCAATGTGAATTGTGACCTCCAAGAGTGCACCTACCACGTGACTCGGTGTTTCGTTTTTATTTTCGGTTTGTTATCTCGGTGCGAGATGCTTGTGCCACCGGATATGATGGCCGCTCAGACGCGGATGATCTATCAGATGAACAAGTTCCTCGTTGAGCGGGTGCAAACACGAATGATGAAGATCTCGACAGCCATCCGCGAGATCTGCAAGATCATCCAGGACATCCTCAAGGAAGTCGAGGTGCAGGAGCCCAGATTCATCTCGAGCCTGGTCGAATGCAACGGACGGTGAGTTAAATGTGGGAAGACCGTTCAGTTGAGCCCCAGCTAAGCTGCCTACCATCCTTCTCTCTCTCTCTCTCTCTCGCTGTCTTTCTCTCTCTGTGTGTAGATTTGAAGGTGTCGAGGTGATCTCGCCCAACGAATTCGAGATCGTTCTCTACCTCAATCAAATGGGAGTCTTCAACTTTGTCGATGATGGCACGATGCCCGGCTGTGCCGTCCTCAAACTCAGCGATGGCCGCAAACGATCGATGTCCCTGTGGGTGGAATTCATCACAGCTTCCGGGTATCTGTCGTCGCGAAAGATCCGTTCCCGCTTTCAAACACTGGTCGCGCAGGCATGCGACAAGAGCATCTACCGTGACATGGTGAAAATGATCGCCGACACAAGTGAAGTGAAGTTGCGAATACGCGATCGATACATTGTCCAGATAACGCCGTCGTTCAAGTGCTCCGGCATTTGGCCACGATCGGCGGCCCATTGGCCGTTGCCCGGCATACCGTGGCCACATCCGAGTCTCGTCGGCGAGGTGAAGACAGAAGGCTTTGATTTACTCTCCAAGGAGAGCATCATTATGCAGGGCAAGAACGCGAGCATGGAAGGTGACGCTTGGGTGTTGAGCTTCTTTGACGCCGAGAACCGACTGTTACAAGGTAAGCCAAACCAACATGATCTTGATACAAGTCTCAACCGCACTGGTCCTTAGGTGGATGTCGCAAGCGCTGCCTCAGTATCCTGAAGACACTGCGCGATCGACATTTGGATTTGCCGGGCAATCCAATCAACGCTTATCATCTGAAGAATCTCTTGCTGTACGAGTGTGAGAAACATCCGCGCGAGTTCGAATGGGACGAGTGCTGTGTCGCGGATCGTCTTAATGGCATATTTCTGCAATTAATCTCGTGTTTACAATATCGTAGATGTCCGCATTATTTCTTGCCCAGCTTGGACATGTTTAAGGGCAAGTCGCCCAGTGCTCTGGAGAATGCCGCCAAACAGGTGTGGCGGCTCACCAGGGAGATGCTGACAAACGCGAATGCCTTCGATAAGTTATAGGCGCGGGTGCCGTATTCTTATCTTTTTCATACAAGGAACACGTTTAGGTTATGTAGTTTGAAGGATTCAAGTGATATCATGGGTGCATATGATGTACAAATGACAAACATGTAGGATACACACACACGCAGAGGACTCGTTCCATATGTACATACATCTGGTGCAATATGTGGCAAAGTGCGCATTTTTATTTTTTACACACACACATTAATGTTTTATAAATAGGTTGATAGTTGAATTTAATTTTTTTGTGGGAAACAATAAACAAATATTTTTATGTTGAAGGTATTCCGTTTGATTTCGGTGCTTTTTAGTCGTGGGGGAGGTTGGGAATACCGAAATTGATTGATGCAAAACAGGACACCTAAAGATGGAAAAATACACATCTCTTAAGAAGTGGAGACCTATTTCTTTATATCCACTTCTTAATTGATGGATTTAAGGCTTTTCAGAGCTTGTGCGGGATATCTCTCCTACTAAAGACTAAGTTGTAGTCCTTCCTTCGTCTTTCAGATCACTTTAGAGTTTTTTTTCAGGCAGAAATAGCGGCGACATAAGAAAAGACGAAAGTATTCTCAGTTTGGCTAAAAGTAGACGTGACGTCCGCTTAATGTATCCGCATCTTCTCGGAAAGCCAAATGCAAACCAAGTGCTTGTAATCAGTCTCTATAAGCTCTAAGGCGGAATGGACTCTAGCTCGTCGGCTATGGGGAGATAACGGAGCAATTTAATGTCTACCTATGCTTGGTGTCGGACCATCCGAGGCATCCGAGCAAATTGCAATTGCAACTAGGTATATTATCTGTTTTATGTCTATATATTTCCCAAGGTTGATCGCTTATGGATGAGAAAGCTGTAGAAACCTTAGGTGGACAAAAATTACATGCACAGCGACAAAACAGATTTGGCCTAAGCTGGATCTGAAAATTCGAAATCTCTTGACAGACTAAAATGCCTGCACTGGCCAATGTCTTATAATCCTTTATAAGCGAAAAGGCCTCGTGTGTTTTTAGACGATTTTTGTAAAAAGATATATCTTCTCTCTGTAATTGACTGAAACAGATCAGAAATAATCCCTCCATATGGAGGCTTTCAGTGTATATATATATGAATGTTTTTTTTTGAGAGACATTCGAATCAGACCACTATATATCTTACCCAGATAGACTCTCTGGATTTCTCCAGAGTTCTTCCCTGGGTTCGATTCCAAGTGCTAACGCTAGCATCTGAGTATGCACCCAATGATGTCCCAAGATCCTCATTCTTCTGCCAGCCAACGCCGGACATTGATACAGTACATGTGCCTCTGTCTCCGATTCCTCCAGGCATAGTTTTCAGGTATCATCCTCTCTAAGGCCCATCATCCTTAAGTGATACCCGAAATTACCATGTCCTGTAGCCAAAGCCACCACCCATTTCAATGTTCCTCGACTCATGCTTAGAACCCTTCTTTGAGTGGACCAGCTCGGCCACTTAATTGTCATTTTAGCCTGTCTACGTTGTTCCACGGTTGACCACCTACTCAGGTGCTATGCCTTGATCCATTTGTGAATCAGCTGTTCAACCATTCCTCTGCGAATTCAAGAGAATGGTTCTGGTCCCAGCAACTTTTCAGTTGACCCCTGTTTTGCAAGGGAGTCCGCCTTTTCGTTGGCTTTGATCCAAGTCAGTACCCATTCCAGTGCCAATGATGTTGTAATGTTTGCTTGCTACATGCGTCTGATCACGGCCTGATTGTCCAGTGCTATAAGGCTATTTCTTCTCTCCACCTGACTCTCAAGCAAGTAGCCCAACGTATGCAGCAATGCAATCAACTCAGCCTAGTATACGGAAGTGTGTTTCCCGAGTCTAATGTGACGGGCTAGTTCCAGCTCTTCTGAATAGATACAAGCATCCACTCCGCCATTCATCATGGATCCGACTGTGAAAATCACTATTTCACCACTCCTTTTTCCTGGAAGTAATCCTTTCCATAATACGCACTCTTGTCCTTCAGCCTTCAGTATATAATAGTAGTAGATGCGACAGACATTCGAGGTGTCATACCCTGCTCTTAAAGCTCAGATTCATGTGGACCTTATCATGTGTCGGCTTCTCGGCGATAGCTTCTTTCAACAGGTGGATACGTAAGCCCTAGGACTAGATTCTCCCAAAGTCGGACCATTCGTCTATGTGCGTGGAATTAAGGGACCAGTGAAGGTCTTTAGAACAACTTTTCCAATATAAACAAGTTCCAGAAGGAATGAGGAATTTCCTATGCAAAGCTTCTCATATTATGACATTAACATCGGCCGTTGTGCTTTAAACTCCCAAAAAGTCTTTGGAAGGTACCTAGAATTACTAATGCAACAGGTAGAAAATTAAATAAAGAGCACGACTGGGTCGAACGAAACTTTCTCGTTCATCAAAAGTTTGGTTGGTTGTTTTCTTATTTTATAACGTAGGTAGGTAAAAACTTGAGAACCGATGCTAGATACCTTATAGCAACGGTTCATGAAATATACGATTACCTAGTGTTAAATAAGATCCACTTTAGGGTTATTCATCTGATACGGCAGTATAGCTATGGATCAAATAACAATGTGAGTTTTTAAAAGTTGAAGCTGTCGGTAATTGTCGCAAGTTCTGTTTAGAGAGCTGCAAGCCTACTGTACTATCTCATAAACTTTAGAAATTTTTTCTGTACGAGTGCAAGCGTATTAGGAGCTTATGTTTTATGATCTATTGGGGCGTATTATTATTTTTGACTGGAATATATTAGTAACGCTGGCTTAAGGAGTCTTTGATTGGAAGCAGGGTTCGTATTAGACCGATACCTTTACATAGATGTAAGATTTTATATATATAAAGGGTGATTTTTTAGCTGGTTTGGTTTTGGCAACACTGGTTTTGACAGCTGACGTGTGTTTAGTACCTTGTGTCACTGTCAAACAGCTTCAGTTTGGTTTGCAATTTAACCATGAATCGTCTTACAAATGACCAACGCTTGCAAATTATTGAATTTTACTATCAAAATTCGTGCTCGGTTCGAAATGTTCATCGCTGCTTTTTTATCGAAAAATTGTGTTCAGCGATGAGGCTCATTTTTATAAGAATTTAAGATTTTTTAAGATTTGCATTAGCAGTTATAAACCGATTGTGTAAATGGACGAATGTGGGGGTCCAAAGAAGTGGGAATTTCTGATTGATGATCCAACAGCTTGGAATTATTTTAAGGTGCACATTCAATATGGTTGAAAAAAAGAAGAAGTAGTGTTAAATAATGGCTAAAATTAAGTTGTAAATGCATTTTTATTGTTAGTACTGTGTTAAGTTTTACAAATATATACGAAGACAAATCGGGATTTGGGTGATCATTTTTGAGAAATAATTTAAAAGCCGATTTATTATATTTTTTTAAGAAAAACTAAGTATGGAATCTTATTTAGAATACACTTGTATTTTGATCAAAATCCTTAGAGGGTTTTTTTTTAACAGATATTGCTTCATTTAATTTGAAAAATGCTACTGCTTAACTATTTATCTATGATATTTATCTATGTTTGAAATATAAGCATTACTTTCTTTTTAAAGTTTTATCCAAATCGAAGACGTAATCTTCAGTTTTTAAAATTAGCATTTTCGGTGATTCGAAGTGAAAATTAAGGACGCAATCATTTTGAAAACATCAATTTTACTCAAAGTATGCATTTTGGCCAAAATCATTATTGCCGTTTTCCAGTAAACAAAAGAAACCAAATTTTTCAAAAAAATTCACAAAATCGTGGGATTTTTAGGAGTCTAACAAAAAACATTCAAACTAAATATTTTTGTTGCAATTTCATCAAATATCTACGTTTTACCATGAAAAAGGGTCCATAAAAAAATGGTCACGTAAATTGTCTTTTATGAAAATATTCCATGTAGTACCAAAATTAGTCATAGTAATGTTAACAATCTGCGATCTTTAAACTTAAGGTCAATTTAATATTATTTTGTTTCCGTGTAATACAAAATTTACTTTAAAAATTCTAATTTTGCGCAAAAAATATCGTGGGATTTTTAAGGGAATTTAAGGACTGTAAAATGGGAAATGAAGAGAGAGTCTTAACAACACGGCTTAAGACACACACACCAGGAACACGGCGAAAACAGAAAACAAATTTAACAGAAGTGGAAAAAGAGCAGAGCCTGGATAGGAACAGACACAGAACTTAAAAAAGGGAATCAAAAAAAGCAGCAGGAACCTATTCCGTTCTGTAGTTTTCGGACATGGCTAAGGCTATATTAAATGGGAGCAACCTAAACAAAAATAAAAAAAAAATACGGCCACCCGATGGTATTGGGGACGTTCAGATTTCAATTTCAGTAAGTCTGACAGCGGACTCACTCTAGGTTAGTTCGGGTACTTTTTTGCCAACGTAAAATTATGAAAAATTTGCTAAGAATCTATGATGCTGAGAAAAATTAAAAAAAAGAGAGAGAAATTCATTTCCTCTCTTAATTTTTTCGTAATTTTCTACTCGCCGAATTTCGACTTACTGAAAAATGAAAACTGACAACTATGTGCAAGCTCAAAAGTTTGACAAGTTTGAAAATGTGACTCTATTTATTCTCGTCTTCAACGATGTCGGAGGAAGAAAGTTGTACCTACACTTCGAGTTTGTTTAGGTGGCAACGCCCGCATCAGATATGTGGTGAAAAAAGGTAAGTATGGTCAGTTTTGTAGTCCCCGTTAACCTTTACATTTTAAAATCGGTCAAAGTATTACGATTTAACGGTAATTGAATGTTCTCCTAGAACATATCAGCGCATTCAAAATGGTTAGTTTAATATGTATTTAGCTTACACAAAATGTAATTCCAACTTATTTTATAGATGCTGTTGAAGTTTATGGAAGGGTTGTCGACAAATCCGGTCAAGAGCCTCGTGCCTGCATACTCAGTTGACATTTCGAAGAGTCAAATTCAAAATAAACATGGTGGCCGCTACAGAATTTTAAAAAGTTGAGTGTGAAAAAAGTGCCATTTCTGAATGCGCTCTGCAAGTTTAGAATTTTTGAATAGTGACTGATAGGAAGCCATTTTACGCATACTTATTTTGAAATTACAATTTTTAACCGATTTGCTGAAGGTCTTTTCCAAATAAAAAAGGGCGAAACAGCAAAAACTTGTGAGAAGGTCTCGAATTAATACAAAAACAATTCAACTCAACGCGTTCGTATACCTAGTCCAAACAAATCTAGTTGACGTTTCCCCTGAGCTAGGTATCCGAAATCCCCAATGTGTTAAATTGTCTTATCACTAGCGTAATTCTTCCAAAAACCTATCGCAATCTGTGCACTGCAATAAAAAGCCATTTTCGGTCCCTAATGCCCATTGACAATATGGAATACAATATAATGCACACGTACCTCCATCGGACGGGACAATATGGTCACACACATGCCGACATGCGTAAAACAATAGGCAGTAAGAGTGTCCAATAATCCGGCCAATTTGCATTCACTAAGTTCATTCTTCGCCCTTGGACGACGAGCTCTTTTGAAAATTCACCCCTCAAGCGAAATAATTTACCGAAAACAAATTTCCAGCACGCGTTGACATTCATTTGACAGTGAACTTCAAAACACCACCCTCGGCCATACTTTCAAAGGCGCGCATGGTACGAGTATTCAAATTTGTTCAAAACTTTTTCCAGCCTTGCGGCTGAACTTTTGTGGTTAAAATAAATGAAAAGAAAAGGACACGGTTAAAACAAAATGCTGGGTGCAAAAGTGAGCCTCGTACTCGTACTCACCTTTAATTTGTCATCGAAGAAAACGTGCCATATCGCATCCATTGTTGGACCAGTCATTGGGCGACAGGGAGCATGGGAACGCACGCGATCTAAGACATCTGCAAAATGTACACACATCTCCCCTCCGCCCGGGCGATTATAATCCTTAATCAGCATCATCCATCCGTTCATTCATACACACTCCGCCACCACCGTGTTTAGAATTGTATGCCGGTGAAATATGATCCGATGAGAGTTTGCGTTCGCAATGCCATTGTCCGGATGGCTATATATAGGTAGTTGCTGGGGCAACAAGATGCGTGCAACCAGGCGGTTCGTGCTCAAGGATAATTTGTTAATTTTGCGGTGACGGATAATATGCATTTGTATCCTTATAGTTGAGAGTCGGTGTGGTGGGAGTGGGAGATTGCAACTTAATACTTTGTTTGGCTAATAAGTTTGAAATGAAAAGAGATACAGAGGTGAGCCTTTTGCGGACTTTTCGAACGGCAACCGAACTTTGAATTGATTTAGAGTGTATAGAGACCGGAGCGTGGGTGCTGAGGCAACAAACCACCCGCAAGGCATTCACTTATGAACTCTAATGGCTCAACATGCGGCGTCATTGTGTCCGCGTCGGTTTCGCAGTTTTAGGAGTAAATTATGCTTCACATGGCATGGTTTGTTGAACGTGGGTATTAGTAACTAGGCCTATAGGTCGGGTTTAGGATGCAGGCGAGGAACCAGCGAGGAGTTCGAGGTGTATAAGACATAGGCTGTCTAAAGTCTGGGTTCTTACCACCTCCATTCTTTTGATAAGGCTCCTGGTTCGACGTGGTGTAGGGATGCCTCTTGAGAGCTTCAAATATGAAGCATTATGGAAGCAGTGCAATTTTATGTGTAGGCAACAGCTTGCGATGAGAATTTGTATAGAACTTAACTGGAAGTCCAATATCGAACACTGAGTGCGGAAGGCAAGTGTAGCTTTCTACGCCTGCAGTAAAACTGTCGGCAAAAAGGTGGGGGCTTCAACCAAACATGGTTCGTTGGATGTACACAGCGGTGGTATGACCCATCCTCACCTACGGATCACTGGTATGGTGGCCCGCCCTGAGCAAAGCCTTATAACATCATTCAGTTAAGTAGAATCACAGGAGCCCTTCAATCAAGTCCGACCGAGGCGCTCAATGTGATTCTCAATTTTCTGCCAGTGGATCTGCATATAAAAAAAATAGCAGCGTGTAGCGCTGTTAGATTGAAGGAATCTAAATGTTGGTCCGAAAGGCCCTATGGCCATACCAGCATCCTACTTTCCCTTCCCGATGGCATAGGTCGTATATCTACGGACTACATTGTACCCAAACTCAACATCCATTCAAACTTCTCTGTTAGATTCCCCTCTAGATCAGAATGGGAGGAGAATGATGTCGTAAATGTATTCGACATCCCTATCTTCACAGATTGTTCCAAGGTTAACTGTGGAGTAGGAGCAGGCATTTTCTCAACAGAAAACTCTTCTTCATGACCTTTCGGCCATCCAAAGCATCCATTTCAACAAGATCATCAAATTTCTCAACTCCACAGGCCGGTTTTGAACTCCCTTAACAACCCTCTCCCCTTTTAATTTCAGGTTCCGTTCCGTTGGTTGTGGTCTCAAAACGATGCTCAATGCGTTATTTGTGTTTTTTCCTCGTCAGGAAACGGGGAATACAGCCACCTAGACCAACCAACCAACCAATTAGCTTTCTCTGTTTAAAAAACTTCGGCTTTTTGGCATTTTCCAAAGATGACAGCTTCAGGAAATCTAAGTACGAAAACTATTTTTGCTGTGAACCTCAACAGTAAGATTTTTTTAGCAATGATATTTTTTATGGAACTATCGAACTGATGAAAGGGAATTCAGGCAGCGATTCCATTAGCAAGAGTGTATAGGTAAGGTACCAACATCTATAAAAATATTCCCCAAAGATAGGTGCGTTCAGATCAATCTCGAGAACATCTTCAAAAGTTACAATAGAGCAATAATTGTAAAGCTATTAGCTGTGAGCTATCGCAATAAGTCTAAACTTGTGTGAAAAAGTCTTCACAGACCTTATAAAGAAGGAAATATAATTCAGAGGGTTAGATTGAAAGCTTGCCGGTTACAGGTGCAGCCATACAGCCATTTTGGATAACGGGGCAGTGGATTGAACAGCACCTACCGCGAAGAAGTTTTCAAGCTCTAAAAACCTTCAAGGGAATCTAAAAAAAATTGAATGCATGTCCTAGTCTAGGTAATGATAACCGACAGGTCCTAAACTGCTTTGGATAACCGACAAGTCCTTAACTGCTTTGGATGGTGGCATAGACTTCCTTCTCTTTTCCTGCAAAAATTGCTAAACTTGATTGCATTATGCGGATGGACTATGAATTCTATATAAAAAAAAAGAATAGTTGCCGCAACAGGCAACAAGGACTAGCTCTCACAACCATCCGTTTTAGTTTTCGTGAGTTTTTATTTTTTGGGGTATGATAAATAAATAATGGGGACCTCAAATTTCCACCGAGTCCGAACGGCTTAAGTTAAGCACAGTAACATCTGAGCCGCTGTGCACTCCTGTGGCGCCTATAAAAGCTTTAAGACAGGTTTTGATTTCTCATTCAGGGGCTTACAGACTTTATTGCCATTTGTGTGGATCCCAGTGAGTTTTGACCGATCCACATGATTCTAAAAACTACTGTAAGGTAAAGTCGTTGATTTAGCAATTCAATAGCTTTTAAAAAAGAGAAATTTTCGCTTTCTTCTTTTATCCAAGATTGTAACAAGACATTTGGCATTTGAGTATTCAAAGACCGTTCATCTCATCAATTAGGTAAAACTTCTCGTAAAGTCGTGAAGGAATATGAATACCTTGCTGCGATTTAAAAAGGCTCGCTAGACATAAGAAAGGGATTTCCAAAAAATCGTCCTCTCAGGGTTCGAAGTGGTTGTGAAAACTTGTGTTTTTAATCAACTTGAATGTAAATCAATTCAAAAAACAAGTTCTATGCCGACAACAATTTCAAAAATTGTAGTGTACCCACCATTTAATTCTCTACCAAAGTAAGATTACACGTGCCTTGTGGCAAATTTAGACGTGGCGACGTCATTATGACGTAAATACTTGTCCTAAAAGGGGCCACTCACTACGTGTCACTGATCACGCTGGCTTTCGCAGCGGACTCTCACGAGAGAAACACGAGGCACGAGTGGCTACATAAAGAGCGAATTTTTGTGCCGTCAGCATGACAACATTTTCCACGAAAAATGACACGTGTAATCTTAGCTTAAGAAATTAGCCTCATGAATGGTTCTAAATACCTTCCACGAAACCTTATTAACACACTTACCAATAAGCCACTCAAGCAAAGCACCAAACTCCAGCAATTAAGGCAATGAATGCTGCAATTTCTTTCATGTTCGCAGACGGAGCCACGAGGCAACAGCCAGTAGGTTATCTATAAACTAAGGGTCAGAGTCTGTCATCGAAGATTGCGTGGTGCTGGCTATGGTGACCTTGGGAGGTGACACTTTCTTCAACGGACATAGCAATGCATGCTAGACTTTAGCTTTATCCCAAAAATAAGTAAGGCTTAGTAAAATGTTTGGGAACTCATCTGACAGTTTCACTTATGTGAAACCTTGTACCCTTTCTCTATCTACTATTGATAACCTTCATCCCCCTCTTCTACTTTCATTTTTCCACAACTCTCCACTCCAGTCCAGTTCTTCCGCAGTCATCTCCTCTTACGACTTTCACAAAGCTAACTTCCAAAAAATTAATGCCTATCTCAGTAGATGCTCTTTCGACTTTGCCAATCTATCATTAAATGATGCTCTTTCCATGTTTTACAGAGATCTATTTACCTCTATTTCTCTCTATGTTCCCTTTTCTCGACATAGAACTTCATTAAATTCCCCCACACATCAATTAATCCTCTTCAAATTGTCTGCCCTTGGCTTTGAACCTATATTGATAAAATGGATATCTTCCTACCTTGAAAACCGGTATTATAGCGTTCGCTTTAGGTCCGTACTGTCCTTTTTAGCAACATCTGGTGTCCCACAAGACAGCCATTTAGGTCCTCTTAAATGATCTTGAGAAGATCATCGAACACTCATCTCTCTCTCTCTACGCGGATGATACCAAATTCTTCAAAATCATCTCTTCACCCCAAGACTCCGGCCTCCTTCAACAAGACCTTGACCATTTTTCGACCTGGTGCCTTAAAAATTGTTTAGCACTCAACATCACCAAATGCCCATCCATTACCCTATCACGCAAGCGCAACAAGTCCCCTCGCCGACATTACCTTCTCCACGGTCAACCAATCTCTCTCGTTCATTCTCTTCGCGACCTTGGTATATTGTATGACACGTAGCTGAATTTCCGTTCGCATATTGACGAAATAATTTGTAAGGCCAACTCCACACTTGGATGATGGTCTAAGGAATTTTCCAACCCTTATGTGACTAGATCTCTCTATATCTCCTTAGTTCGCCCCCTCCTTGAATACGCTAGTCAAGTGTGGTCTCCCTTTCATCGAGTTCATGCACACAGAATTGAGAGCGTCCAACGTCGCTTCCTTGGATTTGCGCTTCGAGGACTGCCTTGGGACGATCCTTTTATCTTGCCACCCTACATAGACCGGCTCAATCTCATTAACCTGAATTCCCTTGAGGAACGCAGAGACACTGAAGACATCCTTTTTATTTATCGTCTTCTCTCCGGCATCGTCGATTGCGCGTCCCTTTACAACTCTATTTTCTTTAACACAAACCCCCGTAGTCTACGTTGCCCTCGTCTCTTTTACCCTCCAAACCATCGTACCTCATATGGCTCCAATGAACCGATCTCCCGTATGCTGCGAAAGGTTAATTCCAACCTTTCTGTTTTCGATTTCAACCGCAGCACTGCCCACCTCAAACTCGATCTCCTTCACCATTCCCCTTATCTTTAAGTCTTAGTTTTAAGGCTTTTCATGTCTTAGTTTTAAGTTGTTACTTTAAGAATAAATGTTAGTTTTAGCTTGTTTTAAGCGAAATATATGGGGGAATAGCCCCCACCAAAAAATTATGTAATGCCGAGTCAGGGCAACTTTGATGCTCTTAACAGCGTGCATTGCGTGGTTTCTACAGTCAAATTGTTCAACACTGTGAATTTGTTGGGTGGCGCCCAATGCCAGGCCCTCGAAATGAGTTCACATATATATTTTTTATTTTTTATTTCAATTAGTCGTTGTTTCCATTTCATCCCCCTTCCCCAACTAGACTATACTAATAAGTTTAAAAGAATAGCTGTTAGCATTTTTATTAAAGGATGCATAAAGGTTACTGCCAAGAGAAAGCCTCAAACTAGTAAAGCCCAAGAATTGAAAACTTCTCATTCTTTTCACTACCTATACACCCCGACCATATACTACCAAAATTTTGGACATAAATACAATCTTGAAATAAATATGAAGATCCACGTTACGTGATACATAACGTCCCTCGTTCGCGCCTACCTATATATTAACACGCATCAGCAGCCATCTTCCCAGAAGTCCACAGACCGTTTCTCTTCTCACGCAACCTGCCTCCGAAAATTAATTGATTTATTTTACAAACCACTTATTGGATATTTCGAACCCGATATCACCGATATCACTCAATCAACTTGACAGTGGACACTGTTTTGTCGTTGTGAATAGAATTCACAATTAGCCTGCCGAAGGAACAAAGGAACTTCTTTAAATATTATTAATGAATTTCCATCGTGTGATTGTCAAACCCGTTTTCCGAAAACTAACAAAAATTGATACCAAACTCCACGCCAGTGATTTATCTTGGCCGAAAGGCGGCCCCAAGCCCACCACACAGTCACACAGATTATAGCTAAAACAAAAGATTGATATTATTTCCGTCGCATGCGCGTATAGATACATTCGAGAGATAACTCTTTCTCTAACGAACCAGACATGGGACGGAATTTTCGACTGCGCAACGCAGTTTTCAGTGTGGAATGTTTTATTCCCTCAAACTTAAACAATGCGAGTACCTCGACGAGGTCCCAGGAAATTTCCATTTTTCTTCGGAATCGAAAAGGGTCAGATCTGGAGCCGGGTACACACTATAATACGCTTGATGTTAATCAGGGTATAGAGAGAGAATTTGTGTGCGACTGGCAAGAGATACGAGTAAATATATATCTTGCCGTTTGGATCTTTAATCCATTTGGGGGTTTTCGAAGTCGGTTTTGGTGTAAGGCCAGGCGCAAAACTCCGCCTCTAAGCTCGGCTATTATTTATGGTTATGAGATCCATGAATTATGGTCAAAGACGCGGCAACTGTCAACAGCAAGACATACCTTGGCTGATGCCATTCGATATCATTTGTTTGTTTGTGTGAATGGACTGTGGAGAGGAAGGCATGAGTTGGAATCGGAATGAATTCAGTATTCAGCCCCGATTGAATGTCAGTGGTGTCTGGTCACAGACTCCTTTGTGTGTTCGCAGAATTTCCAAATGAAAGCTAAGTTATTCGCTTCGAAGATCGTATCTGGCGGACAAGTTATGGACGTTGTGGCTGCCGATGGTTGACAATTTACATACTGGTTTCGCGTATGGCTATATGGCTATGGCTATGGCCATGGACTATGGGCGAAGGATCATTCGGAAACATTTATTCATTTCATAAATTGCTTGATTATTTGGCATGATCTTTGGATACGATCTGTATGGGGGTTCTGCTAACTGACCCTAATTGCGAGATCAAGTTGGGTTTTTACTTCGGGCGATTGTTGGTGCGATTTTACACAGACACATAGACACGTTGATGTTTCTTTTAACGGATTAATTAACTCAAAAGTCGTAAAGGAGGCGGTTGTTTCTGTTATAATCAAACTAGTCAGGGTCCAGAGAAGGATTACTGAAGTTTTTTCCAGCCTTTTGACCAAAAAGTCTGTTGCCCGAGTTGATCTATTCAACTATGTCCTTGGTATGTTTGTGCGATGAGTTGATTCACGCGTTGAAAGTCGATAGAAAAAAATCAGTATGCAGATTCGTACGTGACCCCAGGCCTAGCTTCTCGAAACCATTAGTTTGTGTCTTTATTTTTGGGACGAATGGAAGAGCTCTGAAATGTAATGCCGAGTCCGGTCGGCTGAATTGAGAAGCTTTCCCAGGACAGTCGTACTCTTTGATGTCCGTCAGGCGTTCGTGAGAGGTGGCGCGGTGGAAAAACACATTTCGGGAATCGAACCTGAATCCCTCGCTCAGTAATCCAGTATATTAGCTATTTAGCCAGTGCACCTTCCCCAGAAACTGTTACCTTTTGGTTTAACTACGAACTACGATGTTCTCTGAGACCTCTGGATACTTCCATCACTCTAATCTCAGTAGATGGCGCCAGTTGCGTTCAAAAGAAATATTATTGTAGATAGGTCACAGAGTCGGTGTCAAAGAGTAGGCGCTTCTAAGTATCAGGGGAATCCAAAACGGAGACAGCAGTGGGTCGTGATGTCTTATTAAAAGATTTAGGACATGGGGTGTCTTTTCGCCTTCCCAATGACTGTCTATTCCACTTCATAGGAATACTGGAGGCTGGGAGTCGGTCACATTCAACCTTTTATTTCCGCTTATCTAATGCGATAACAAGTAAAAATCAACCAAAAGAATATGGTTGCCGAGCCATTGGAGTATTCAAGGTATTTTCATAGCTATAGCTCGTTGGGTATCGATTTCTCTGCAAAAGGAGAGTCTCTTCTCTGACAATCAATACTTGTAAGCTCATAATCAACCACCAACAAACTGCACCACGTCCTTTAACACGAAACCGATGTGGCCGCAAATCCCAAGCCCTCCAACAGTCTTATAAGACGAAAGAGACCGAGCAATCATTCATCAGCACAATAGTACACTCATCGGCATGTTTGGGATTGTTTCAACCTCCTCGAAGATCTGGCCAAGGACAACATAGTCACCGTTGCTTGGATACCAGGTCATGAGGGATTTGAGGGCAATGAACGTGCGCATTGTCTGGCGAGACGAGGCGCATCACGCCTGCTCACTGGTCCTGAGCCCTACTTCGGGTTGCCTTTGAGTTATGTACACTCAAAATTCAGGAAATGGGAAGACGATCACCTTGCCGAATACTGGACGGAATCCAAAGAACATAAGGCAAGCAAAAAGATTCATAATCCCAGCTCGTAGTAAAACAAAAAAGTTACTTGAGCTAAGCAAAGAAGATCTAAGGATCCTAACAGGTTATCTTACTGGCCACTAAGATACCCTCTCAAAAAAATGGGACTTTCCGACGATGACTCCTTGCGACTCTGCGGAGAAGATGAGGAGACAACGGAACATGTACTCTGCGAATGCCCTGCTGTGGCAAGGGGCAGAGCTATCCATATGCAAGGGGCGTTTTTAAGCTCTGCAGATATAGGAAACATGGGTTAAACAATGGATTAAACAATAGAGGCCAATACAATAGATCTCTTCTGGTCGCAGTGTATTCGGCCTAATACTTACAATAAAATACAATCCCTAAAGGATCACAATATGTGTATTGAGCTGTACTTGGTGCGACCTGCCACGCTAACCTGATCTAAGATTCAGATCGAAAAGGTCTCTACCAACTGGCGTATATCATATCACAAGCTTGAGAGCCAATATGACCCAGTGACCCATTTCAAGCCTCTGTATGAATTCATATGTGGTTTGAGTCGGAATAATTCAATTTTATGGCCGACCATTTCGAGTTGTTTTTAAAGTTATTAAGGTGATCCATCCCTTCGCTTGACCTGTTCGAACGCAGATCACACCCTGCGTCCACGATCTTGCATTCTCTAATGATTCATTTCCCTTAAGTATTTCAATATTCCCTTAAAATTAAGGCTTCATTCATGGCGATGTGTCACTCTTTCAGTATCTACTCTTGTCTTGCTCTTTCCCAGGCTAACCTGACCTAAGATTCAGGAGATAGTCCAAAAGTCGCTTTCTCCACACCACAAGAGTTTCCACCGAAAATCTTTCATTCATAAAAATATATCCAGAAAAAAAAAAACTTCCTTCAATACCACACCACACATTATACTCGTACATACTCGTACACTGGCAGTCAACCTATAACCACTTAGTCAGACTTTGTGCCAAACCTTCGACACTAATGCCGCTCTGTTCTGCTCGCTGAAATGGCTGAATGCGATTACTTAAAGGTGCTTAACAAAATCAGCTCTGACCTTAAGTTGACAACTGACAGCCGGCCGGTTCAAGTCTCAAGTGCGCACATCGACAAAAATTCATCGTCAATGCGTATTAAGTCGAAGATGTGTATACGTATAAACGGTGCGCCATCAGAGCGACTTAATTATTCCATAATCACTAATGAGATTCTCTCATTTGGTTCTGGTTAATGGGATTACTGGTCAAAGCACTATAGGCATGCACTGACCTACGATTTGGTTCGACGACCAATGCGACTGCGAGTACACTGTGGCGAAGAGTAAATTAATTAAATCGAGTATCATGCTGGGGAACGCTGTGCGGCGGAGATTAATGGCACCATTCGTTTTACTTGAAATTGGTTTTGCTTGTTAGAAGAGGAAACTGTGTTTTTTTTTTTTTTTTGTTTTTTGTGTAATGGAGCCATAATTTAAGATGCGATGATTTAGGATGTATATCACGTCTTGTGCGGTGCAGTAGCTTGTGTCGTTTTTGGGGGACTTTTTCATGTTTGAATGGTCTTCGCTTACATACCCCTCGATGGATGCATAGTTTTGGCCAAATTTATGGCTGTCATCGAAGTGGTTTTAGATCCTAAAGGCCGTCGGTTCGTGCTCACAAACTAATTATAGGTACCAAAGGGAGGAGATAAAAGGACAACAACTTGGTTGCATTGAACGCAAAGAATGGACAACTCACTTTCCAGAAAGAATCCTCAACTGTATACTACAAGTCAAAATAAACAGTTTGATGTACTTTGGCTGATTATGATCATCACTACAAACACTTAAACATGCTCACATTCACATCTACATAAAGCTTGAAACCAAGTGTGTTGGTCTTTCTCTCTCGCTTTAATTTTGCCTTTAGAGTCCGTGGTAAGTTGTCGCCAGTGTTGCCGAAAGTACTCCCATAGGAGTATTGTACTACTTTCAACACCTCCGTATTCCCGTACTCCTCATTTCACGTTCGTACTCCTTTTTTTTAAAAGACCTAACACATCTTAAAATTGCAGCAAGTTGTAATTTCAACCTTTATAAATGTGATTCACTGCAAATTTGGCCAGCACATTTATCTTCCAAACTGTCGTCAAAAAGGGAATTTCCCTCTTCCTAGTTTACTTTTGTTTTTTGTTGGCTAATGCAGGGCTGCCGAAAGTACTCCAATAGGAGTATTGTACTCCAATTTATAAATATTTCGAATTGATCTTTTTTTACTTTGCCTGGATCTTGTAAATTACAAAACAAATTTTACTTTCTGGATGCTTCATTAAAATTATTTTCGTGTTCGATTTTTTTACATTCGCGTCGACCAAACTCTTGTGGATCCTGGAAATCGTTTTCACTAACAAACACTTATTTTGATACAGTCAGTGACTGAATAATAAACACCAGATTAGAGAGACTCTACCAAAGCAACGTGGCCGCCACAGGCTTCCAACATCGAAACCTTTCCACTTGAAAAACGCTTAGCTAAAAATAAATTTCTAAATTTTCGTTCTGTACACCCCGGTACTCCCCAAAAAGTTCAATTATACTCCCCAACGAAATTATGAAACGGCATCGCTCTTGTCGCTCAATAAAGAAATGTTGTTAACAATTGGTTAACGTGTTTCAATTATTACAGCTTGCGAATAGCACACATTCTACTCTAGAGTTCCCTGAGCGAGTTCTCGGATCTAAAGACAGCTCGGGAATAGTACGCATGCCCAGATATATATTGTCGCAAGATCTTTGTTCACTTAGTTAAGTTACTTTGAGAGTAAAGTAGTACTTCAGCCTGAACCAAACAGATTTAGTAGATTCTCTAAAAAAAATTATAAGGATACATTTTTTTGCAGTACATTTTAAATTTCGAAAAAAATCTGTGTGTCTACAGCAAAGTGACAACACTGGAAACAACTCGTCTATTTGTTAAATGTTGCTTTCATATATCCTGATCGGCCTCCAAACCTAGATGACGAAAAATAGAGAAGAGCAGTTCGAATAAAACGTCATCAAATCTCTAATCGATGACGCACAGAGGACTGGCTGCTAACCAGTGCTGCCTTAAGTCCTACAGTAAAAGATCATCTGGGGAACCAAAAAATAAAATAAAGAGCGAAATGCCCCCAAAAGACAAGCAAGCAACGCACATCGCCTAGCATAATACCAAAACTACAGAGGACAACCCAAATTTGAGAATCAATTTTTTAAGACATGTGTACAATTACACTCAAGTTTCTCTAAGACTCCCACATTCCATACAACTTCTAGAATTTTTGTCAGCCCAGGGACATGTTTCTGAAACTTTAGTTGTCGCGATCAACGCAATGCAAACCACACGAGTGACGCAATCGAAGTAATAAATCAGAGAAACTCTAACTTCGCAGGTAGCGCCAGCAAAGCATGTAAAGGAGATAACGCAAATCACGCAAGCAACTCAGATAACACTGGTAAAGCAACCAACGCAGGTTGACTAAATTTCTGTTGTCGCAATCCACGTACGTAACGTAAGTGGCATATCCCAAGGACATTCCTTCTAGTTTTAATTGCGTCGATCAACTCAAGTAACGTAAGCCACGCAAGTGATATTAACCGACGTTACTTGCAATACTTGCAATTACGACAATCCACGCATGTAACGCATCGGTAGAAGCCCGTCTTCTTTTGTTTTCGTGGCGTCAATCAACCCAAATAGCGAATACCGCCAGCCACTGATTAACCACATGAAACGCAAGTAACAGCAGCAACGAATGCCACGCGAGTTGTGCAACAAACGCAAGAAACGCTTCTAATGCATAAAGAGCAGGTTACGTTATCCTGCTACCATCGTAACGTGCTCGAGCATTGGATGGGCTGACTAACTCTTTGTTAAAGAGGCATAGTACGCTTTTCTGATTGCTGGTCGTTGTTAACTCGACCAGCCCGTCAATTTATTCCCCAACGTTGCATTTAGATGAATTAAGATTTGGCAAGCTTCTTACTATTGCCTTCGCCTTATCTGCTCAAGGTTGCCGCATACCTCATCATACTCAAAGCTGCCGCCTGCCATCCGCTATTACACCACCACCTCGAATAGAACGTCAAAGTGTTTGTGCCACAAAAATAATGAATCCCAACCGTCATTATTCCATTAGCTAATTACTTCCTCTCTGAGTGCCTAATTTTGTTATCCTCCCCCAAGCGCGGCTGCGTTCTAACTCTTCCAAGCACTAACCATCTGTATACAAGGCTCCAACTCCACAAATTGCTTGTCAAAAATTAAGTCATAATCATAAACATACCCCGTCTACCTCATCACGCACAACTGGGCTCCATTGACGACGACAAATACGCCGCCGAGCCAGAGTTCCTGTCGCAGCGATTAATTAAGAGACGACGACGAAGAACGACGAATCCACGTGCCACAAATCAAAGTTCCGTCCAATAACTGCGTGTTCTGGGTGCTAGATGCAACAGGAAAATCCCTAAAACAAATCCTAAAATGAAAAACGCGTTCATAACTTCGCCGAGGCGACAATCCTTCACTCTCGCGATCCCCACAGACAGATCACTTAATTATGATTGAAAGCGCCCCCTTGTACCGGTGGGAAGCGCGTTCGTCTCGGCGCCGTTATAGCCCCCCAATTCCTATATAAAGAGGTACGACTACATCCACGGATTAATCGAATGCAACGCATCTTTCCTGTGCTCGCATTGAAGAAAAATGTCGCCATCCGTCATCGAAGTGTCACACGCTCAATTTTGAATGCCGCCGATGCGTGGAAAACTCATTTTCATATTTCCTTCCATATACAGTGTGCTCTCCTCCGGACCACGTGTTTTTCATAATGACGGAATAATTAACGAACGCGCGTCCGTGAGATGCCGTTGTTTCATCTTCCTGAAACGGGGAGATGCACTTGGTGTATACAGTCGGTATTCGAACTCCATGGATGAGAAAGGAAATTAGCTGATCGCACACAGCAGTCGCTCCTATAGTGATCCCATGGGATGTATTCAAACGAATCCCATGTTGCAAACGAGAGCGAGATTTATTTTAATTAAAATTCCCTCGGGATGCGGGGACTGAGATCCCTCAGGTGGGAATCGGTGCAGCACAACACAGTTGTCATAGTCCCAGCGAATCACAAAAGTGCCGTTGTTTAATGGATTTTTAATACATACTGACGGGTGGGATACGAAAAGGGCTCAAGATGTTTCCAATAAAAATATAGATATAAATTTCCTCCAGGAAAATGTTCCAAAAATACGCACAGACGCAGAATGATTGGAGGGAATGGAAATACTTGGATGGTGGTCTATTTTTTGAGAAAGTATACGATGACATTGTCTAGGGCCAGGATTAAAATGCAATAAAAATGGAATAGGGGGGCTTTGCAGAGCTTCTGCTAGAGGCTATGGGCAATTCAAGGAATTTCGACGGGATTTTCATTTGTTTTTATGTAGCTTGATGTTTTCATGAGGGAAGATAATCGTCCCCAGTAATTTTTTGTCCAGATGACAAGGATTGTTAAAAATGTGACAGCAAATGTGTTGAAGGTATTTTTATCAGCAGTAGAAAGATGGCAGGGCCATCTGTTGGAATATTCACGTCTATCACAGAATCCGTCGTATTCGGAATTTCGCTACGAACCCCGAAAGAACTGTCACTGTCATAGAATCCGTCGTAGGGGAACATTTTTGCTACGAATTTCGTCGTAGGCGAAACATTTCCCCTACAACGGATTCTATGATAATTCTTTCGGGGTTCGTTGCAAAATTCCGAATACGACGGATTCTGTGATAGACGTGATTAAAAGCTCTACAGAGTTATATAAATCTTTGGTCCACCCCCTGGAAAATTTGGATCGCTTCTCAAAGCTCGTAAGCTTCCTCTATATGTTCGCATATTATTCTTTCTCCGGTGATTATTCCATCAACATTTACCGCGATTATGACCACTTCACACAATACACGCAACTTCTGAGATGGTAAGATGAACTCGCAGGCAAACAAAAAGCGAATCCGCTGGTTTCCGAGGTGGCTGTCCGGCGAAAGCGAAAGGTGTTTATCAACTAAGGCGCTGAGGATATAAAACGGAAAACGTTAACCGAGTCCCCCAGATAACTCTCAGAGTGTAATGTGGTAGAGCTTAAATTGCCAGCACTAGTTTAAACATAAAAAATTGTTCGTGGAGCTAATCTAATAGTTGCTTTCAGGGTCACAACTTCTATATAAGTAGTTAACTCAAAGCGTACTTAAAGGGTCTCCGATATTGAGTTCAGCAAAGCCTGGAGAAAGATAGAGAAGGTCAACTTGGTTTTATACCTCAGTATATTTTGGCCGGTGCTAATCTCAAAACTCCCTTGGCCACAGGATGAGTAAACTTTGGATGTATCTAATGTCTCCTTATTCCCCATATTTTAGCATTTTTCTGTTTCGTCGATCTATTGTTGGAATAATTATTACTGCCCCCTCATTTGTTAACAGACATTTCGAAGATCGTTACGTAGACGACAATTCTCCGTCCCAGTTTGAACACAAGCTGTAAAAAACTACTCGCACTAGTGCGCACTGGTTTAACCCTAACGTGTTCGATATAGCACTGAACTCGCCCTGGCACTGAAAACCTGTGTTTGACATGACTTCTGGGGCGCCCTAGTTGTGCCCTGAACTAACCCCAGTTAATTTGTCGGGGCAAGAATTCAGTGCTGAGTTGCGCTGTCATTTCGCTTGTTTATCGTGATAAAGGTAAATACAAATTAATTTGGTATTCAAACGAATTGAGTGCATAAAGTGAAGATAAAACTTCGTTCACCAAAAGATACATATTTTTCAATTTCAAAAACTGGCAGACTTCAGGGCAACATATTTTTCGTTCGAAATAGTAGCCGAGTTTTCAGGGTTGTGCAGGGTTTTTAACAGATGTGGAAATCAGCTGATACTTCTCAGTGCGCACTAGTGGGCACTAGTGCTAGGCACGTCAAACAAACCTATTGATTGAAATGTGCTAACCACAATCCACCAGTCGCCTATTTAAATCTGGCACATAGTTCCCCAAACTGTAGCCACTCGCTGCTCGAACGGTGTATGCGACGACTAATCAAAGACAACAATCTCACCTCAGGCACACTTCACACTAGACTCACTCAATTAACACCCCTCTTTGTGGGCATTTATTAGATTTCTTGCGTGCCTGCGGAAATAAAACCCGAAAATCAACGCAAAATTCTTTCTTTAATTTCTCATTTTTCATTAAAACAACAAAGTAATGTTTAATTTTCTTGTCTTTCTTTTTTTTCTCTTCAAATAACCTATCGTTTGCATCTTGTTCGATTCAAAATTCATTTATATTTATTGATTTATATTAGGTATCTTGTTTTTTTTTAAGGGAGAAACAACAAACCACTTCTCCCATAAAATATCTGTTTGGGTTCAAATTGCTTTAAATTTAAATTATCATTAAATCAGTTTTGTATAATATTTCTAGTTTTTGGAGTTGGGAAAATCATCATTCCTCACGTGAGTAATTATTACTATTGGAATACTAAGTTCTTGTTGGAGTAGTTGTTGTTCAAAAATGTCTCTAAATGGGTGTATGCGTGTATGTGTGTATGTGTGTATGTGTGTATGTGTGTATCTGCCTTTACTCTGGACCTCGTTTCATTTATTTAATTTATTTATCGGTTTGAGTTCCAGAGCAATTGACAACCAAAGAACTGACATAGTCTAACCTAACTTTATGAACCTACATAAGTGTAGGTGTTGCATGTAATCAGAATTCATTTAATCAATTTAATCATAATAATATTGGTAAGGTTTGATTTGTTGTTAGATTTGTTTTGATTTATATTCTGTTGTGATGAGTGGATTTATTAATTTCGAGCTTTTATTTGATAAAAAGTTTATCTTTTGTAAAGTTGGAAAACTTGTTTTGAAGATCAAAATTTCTAATTAAAAAGGGTTTTCTTTGTGTTACTTATGCATTTTGTAATTATATTCTGTGTGTTTTTTTTTTATAATTCCGTCTTTAACGAACAAAAAGTTTTCTAGTTTTTGCAAGCAAGATTCGTTTACAAGTACAAGTATATACAATATGTTTGTGAGAGTTTTTCTGTTTTCTGTTAAATTTTTTTTGAAGGCAAACCAAACCGACAAACAAAACAAATAGATTTTCATTAATTTTCCTTGTTTAATTTTCGCTTAGAATATCTTTAGAATGGGTAAAATGCAGCTATGCTGGAAGTACTAGTAAAATTTAGTATCACAGTATTTTATAAGATCAAATTTGTTTATATATTTATTATAATTTTTTAATTATATAATAAAATTTTCTTATATGCTTTTGTTTTTTTTTTTTTGTTGTAATAGATGTATACTTGTGTTTTTTTCTCTTTTGTTATTTTATCACTACACTTTTTCGCTTGATTATTGAGTTGAGATATATAGTATGTGTAATAAAATAAATTTAACGACAAAAAATCAAAGCAAACTAAAGTATAAGAGTTCGTTGGAGATTCTTGGGCGGCCATGAGACGGTGATAGTTCTATGATTATTGGTAGTGAGTATCATTTTTAATGGGTTAATCTGTCCTTGGAATTTGAAAATCTATTTTTCCGTTTTATAGCTTATGGTATCAACTAATGAAGGAGCGCGAGAAAGGGACATCGCAACTCATCCACAGCCAAATCACCAATTTATCATTATAAACTCATTCAACTCATCAATGAAACAACTGAACTGCAGGCCAACTTATTCGACGAATTTTTTAACCTAATATTTAATAAAATTAAGAACATTCTGTGTCCTAATCAGTTGGGCAATTAAGCAAACTGAAGCCCCCTGAAATCGCATAGTTGAATGAGATAGCTCATAGCTATGAATAAATTGAGTTAAATTGATAGCATAGCCGCGAAAGGATCTCCTATTTAAAGCAACTGGACTTCTCCCAGTCGTATAAGTTCTACCATTATAGTGGCCTGGCTAATACACAACTTAATGGAAAACAAATTGCACACAACATTGCATCTCTGCACAATCTTTCCAACAAAAAACCGAAAACGTTGTGTTTAATGGAAAGAAAGTGGTTGACTATATTTGTCTTCGATCATTTATATAGAAAATAATTTATTTTTAATTGTTTTAGTCACTGAATGCCAGCAGACACGTCCCAAGCAATCAGTTGAAGATCAATATGTTATTGTTTTAAAACAACCGCCAACACATTACACAACTTGCCAACAGAAATTGTTAGGAGCTGTTCCACAATGCAAACAAGAAATGTGGTTATTCCTCGCTCATCCAGATAATGTCTTTAATTTCCAGATAGTAATCTATTGATTGAGTTTAATGGTAGGTGTACCAGAAGTAAATAAGCACATTTGAAAAAACAATTGTTCCAAAAGGTTAAACTCAGCTGCAAGCCGTATTCCTCACTCAGCAACCTCACTTTTTTTGAGAGTTTAATGTATTGCAATGTTTGTTGCGATCTATTTTCTACTACTTGTTAAGTCCAAAAATTTATAATGCTGACGGGTTTAATAATAATAGTTGGCGCAACAGGTCCGTAGGGACCCCAGGCCTAGCTTCTCACAACTATTCGTTTTATTTTTGGAACGAATGGTTGCAAGGTTTAACCGCTGTAATAAAAGGTAATCAAGTTACTTCTCAGGCAACTGCCTCGAAGCGACAGACATCCAAATATGTTTATGATTTAGGCCTTTGAAATATAAATAACCCGCTGTACACCTACTAAAGTACTCTAAGTTCTCATTCTCAGTCAAATATTTCGGAGATAGACCATACTTCGTGAAAGGAAACTGATTAAAAGAACGTCGAAGGCGCAATGCAATTTACGTTAAACACAATAGTTAATTAATAAATCAGCTGTTAAAATACAGATTTGTTGCTCCTCGCTATCCACAGTACACTCCTTTTATTGAACGGATTAATCTCACTTAAACAAACATATAGGATAACAGTTGCATAAACTATCTCTTTAAATAGTCCTTCACCGTCTCCCAATCGATTCGCAGACGCTAAGCTTTTAATTGACACTGGCCAGCCTAGCTGTCCTAGGAAGAAGGAGCTTTTAAAACTGCGTAGTGCATTGTTAAGTTCCGTCATTCAAGACCTACTCATCCATATTTGCAGTCTGTTGGTTTTTACATTCCTGAATAATTATTCTAATGATTATTTTTATACGTATTGTATAAACGAAGTGAAATGAGTTATTGTTTTTGATATTTGCCGGCCTAGACTACCTCTGTTGTTCTATCTGTATATATTTATATTGTGCTTGAGACTACCATTTCTGAGGCGTTACATTAAAATGCCCACATTAAGTTCTTCGAAGTACTATAACGCCATAGGAACCCATAAATAACGATCCCCCACCATTACCGATATATTAAAGTCACCCTTAATTCGACACCTTCTACGAATGTCGATCCGACAAAAACATGTTAGTATTGTTAGTAAAATAAAAAATCAGAAAAGCCTTGCTCCAGTGTTTTTAACAAAAAAGTTTATTTAACTTTAACGTCCTGTCCAAGTACATTTTTACTGTTAAGTGAAATCAATTTCAGCATGTGATAAATATATATAACTTAAACAACTCATAAAAAGGAAAAGAAATTAAAACAATATTTCACTTTGTACATATTTGACAAATGTAAGTAAATAAAAAAATATAAAACAAATAGAAACAAAAACAAGAGCAAAAAGAAGAAAAAAAAAACTTTAAAAGTGATCAAACTTTCTGATGATCTGTGTTGTTGAGTGTATGAAATAGACTAAAACGCCATAATACTTTCTTACTTAGTTCCAGCAAATCAGCTACATTCTATTCTAGAAATATTCTAGAGCCTTTCTCAATTGCAGGGTCATTAGCAGCAGAAATTATATAGTAGTAAACGAAAGTAGTAAAAGGAGAATAAGTAGAAGAAGAAGAAGAAGAAGAAGAAGAAGTAAAAGACAAAGTTGTAAAAGCGTTGCATGATTGTAAAAGACCAAGTAAAGGATATTCGCTTCCCTTTGCAATTATCATATCGTCGTAATTATTGTGTGTGCTACAATTATTATTCTTATTGTTGTGGTTGCGTTTGCTGTTCTTGCTAATAGATTTTTTAAGATGCATTTGCACTTGCATTTCTAATTGAATTTGAATTTTGTGTACATTTTTGCTGATGATGTTATTTCTGTTGGTGTTTTTGATTATAAATAGCAGTTGCTGCTTCTGCTGATGCTCTTGCATTACCAATATCATTATTAATTGAACGAATTTAATGTAAACCTCAATTAATATCAAACTACGAACATTATTAATACTACGACTACGTTTATCAGTTTCACTACTACTTGCTGATGATGATCTAATTGTATTTTTTATAATAAAATTTATATTATTTATATATTCACTACTTAGCAGTAATCGCTTCATTGCATCATCTTTGGATAGCCTGTCCTCATCGATAACGACGATAACGATAACGATATCATTATAATTATTATTGTTTATAATAATAGAAATTATTAATTTTAATTTATTTGTATTCGCCCATTTTGTTGTGTCAGTGTTTAATTTAATTAGTCTTATCGATGTAATGGTGATAATTTGGGTTGATGTTGTTATTGCTGCTCCAGAACTCCGCATGTCACTTTGATGAGGCATTGATGTTGTTTCTGTCGTTTGATATTCGCCATCCAAAGGGAAGAAGACAAAAATTTGGATAGGATATAAGTTGCATTTGACGACGAAAAAGTACAGGAAATGCCTGTACCAATTGTAGTTAAGAGCAAGAGACTGTCGATGATAGCTTATGAATGATGGGAGTTTAGTCGATGCTTCGACATTGTCGACGAACACTATTGCGTTGCTATGGACCTTAGCTGTGGTTTTTTGGGAGTCATTGGAGTACATTTGTGAGTTGTCGCCCTGTAAATGTAGTCATTCAGGAAGCGCGAACTCGTCCTGTTCGATTGGCTTCTTTAGCCAATTGCCCAAGTCCTCGCGCCGGAATGCTGCAAATAGTTCACGTTTGGCAATCTGGAAAAAAAAAAAAACAAGACGGCGATATAGTGTTGATAAGTGGGACGGTTTTTAAATTTTATCTGGAATATGGGACCAAAGGGCGAACGAAGTACGATTGTATGGGAATAACTTAAACCAATGTTACATTGGAATTGTATGTCGTGACAAAAGATAATGATGAGAGCGAACAAGAAAAATATTCTAATGGTGTGCAAGTTATGCGATCAACTCCCACTTTCTGTTTTGCAAAGGAATTGTGCAGATGGCAAATAAGAGGGGATGCATTGGAGAATCGATCTTTAGCCAAAGAAGAATGACAATGAAATGAAAACATGAGTCCATGAGTCTGCTCTTTGTCAAGAATCGTAAATAATGATAATGATGATCATAATTGATCGTGCATTCGAGTAGAGCAACCTTCTGTAATGAGCTATCTGCTGCACAACAAACAACATACTTAATTGTTGTTCTTATTCGTTCATTATGTGACAGGGTGTTTGAAATTCACAACAACTAACCTGATAATCCTTAACTTTAGATTTGGTCTCTCCATAATCAAAGGTTACCTTCCTTGTCTGGATGCCAGGCAAATTCTTCAGCAGATAACCATACTTCATGAAGAAGTTCTGTTTCGTTATACGAGAGATTTGATTATTGACCGTCTTGCCGGTCAATGAATTGACCACCTCCACTTCGGTGTCACCAATAGTCCAGTTAATGCCGAAATTAGGTGCCTTTGCCTGATTGCGCGGTTCGGCCGATGTGACCAGCGCCAGCCGTGGCTTATTCAAATGATATGGCGGTGGAAGACCTTGAATGGATTTCTCAATGCGACCACATACAGCACGATACATGTGTTCCGGATGCAAAAGGCTCCCGAGCACAATGGAATGCAAGTAAATTGGCTCCACAATGGAAGCCAACAGTGAGCCCTGTATACCGACTATGTTCCAGCGAGCGATTTTATCCGAGCATGACATCGTCAGCAATCGTTGACCCTGCCAAAGGACACACATAATAGTTTAAATTAGATTTCACAAAATGGGTTAGTTGGGTGCTTACCTGCAGCACTCCATCCCAAGTTTGAATCCCATCACTGCTTTTGACTGGGATGGTTCCTTCGCCCGATTCGATTTTTGTCCTCAATTGTCCCCTGGCTTTTCTGTGGTCGTTTGTGTTATGGTTTTATTGGTTTTGATTTTATTTATTTTTGGTAAAAAAGTTAAAAGTGGAAGAAGGATTGTGGTGTAAGATATTTGAAAGTTGTTTCTTTTTCTATTAAAAGGGATGGCAAGTGGGAAGAAAGGGTGGAATGTGTTTTTTTTTTTTCGTGGATCGGGATTCATTATTCGGTCTAAGGAGATATAACGAAAATATTTGAGATATATAATAGTTTTACAAACCTATTTGGATGCTTATCAACACCAGTGTCATTTTCGTGAGGACTAAAAATCCGTGCATCCCCACAAGGCGCTGTATTGATGTACAAATGGAAATGAACACCGGATTTTAGTTTATAGGGATATTGCCCATTGTCTGTATTCCTCACGAAAATTGACTGATTTGCTGTTGCTATAAAGAATATACATACATACACATGTTATTTATATTGTTGTTGTTTTTGTGGTTTTTGTAACAGAAGTTGTTTTGTTTTCGTTCGAAAGAAATGTTGAAAATAGAAATAGATGGAGAAAAGAATAAATATGTTTACCATGCTGTACTGTTCTACGTCTATTTCTATTTTAAAGAACATAAAGCGGGCACAGATGATAAACCAAAGTTCAACGTAAGGTTAATCAAAAAATAGGAATAAAATAGGATAAACTTTGTTGCATAGAAATAAGGTAAGAAATAGTGCAAGAAGGAAAGAAAATAAAAGATATCAAAGCAATATGGGGTTGTCCAAAGAAAATAAGAGCAGAAACAAAAAATGAACCTAATCAGAAAAAAATACATGCAGATATTTCAGAGAAACATATTTAAGAACTAAGAAGCTGCCTACTGACCACTTTTTATTCAGGGAATGTGCATTTCCGGAACACAGTACCAAACAGTGAGAATCTAGGTAGGCAATGTCAACGTCAGTTGCAAACGATTTGGATGCGAATATCTGGCGATATTTGGACATTTGAACAAATCTGAAATGACCCAAGAAGCAGTTTAGAGATCACATTTGAAAAGGCACCCCAAATGGAATAACGAGCCACGATCTCTTGCGAGTATTTGAATCACTGAAAGTAGTGGCAACTTGTAAGTGTGTGCTGTGTGGTGTATGACACCCCGCCCTAGAAGAGTATATTAAAACTGCAGAAAGGCAGGCCTACTTCCTTTCAATGAGTCTCTACTTATCCAATGCATTCAAACCAAAGCCTATACGTGCTCAAAAGGCACGTCCCAATTATAAAGAGTCACTCGTGTTAATTTTTTTTTCTTCGCAATCTTAACTTCCTCCAAAATGTCCAATAACACTTAGTACTTTTCATTGTTCTTTAAATGGTATTTCGTGTTTGGTTTATCGTTCTGTTAAATCTTAATAAGTCTTCGACATGGAATCGGACTAGTGTGGTAGTGCAAGCTCTCGCTGCCACCTGTCACACTATCACAAATTACAGCAAAGTTAAGAAACGGAATTAAGGAATTTCGCGTGCAGGATGTCATATGCAAATTAACCGGATAGTGTAAATTCACCTGTTTTGCGGGATATTTCAATTTTGTTTACTAATCTGTATCTGACTTTTGCATTTGCAGTTTGAAGCACTGTTACGAATGCACATTGGGAGATTTGTTGAGATTAAAATATGGATGGGCAATTTCGTGGTGTTAAGAACGCAGCAAATAGGAGGGGCTATTTTGAATAACCGCTTCCAGGCGGCCTTTTACTAACATCGCATCTGACTTCAACGGAATAATCTATAGCAAGGGAACTTCTTAAGGAAGGAAGTAACTATCTGGCCGTTTTAGTTAAGTGGACCGAACCGAGTAGCTCTGAACGTTTCGGAAGCATACCTCTCGCCGAGCTTTACAAAGAGCATGGACGTGTAATAGAGGTAACTCTGATCAGCTACTCTCATAAGCGTGGTTTCTTAGGCACAGTAGATCACAGAATGCATTCCCCACACTCACGGATATGTTAACGACTCTGTTATTTCAGGAAGAATTATTTCTCTTCATCTTGCGGAATAAATGCCCCAGTCTCTCATCCAAAGTGACGGCTAAATAATTGGGTCTCTCCAATTATGCACGCCTTCTGTATCTGAACACGTAGTAGAATGTATCCTCTCAAACACCGGAAAACGCTCTTGATGATACCACCCTCGACAGACTACTTCAACGGAACAAAATATTTCATCTATCATCACGCATGCATTGTAAGCATCCTTCAATAAACATAAAAAGTAGAACAAAAGAGCAGCAAAAATAATATAAAACAAGAGAGAGAAAGATAATTTAGACACAAGAACGTGTACAAATTAAAAACAGTATATGCCATTGTTCAATGTGCATATGTCTTCGTATAATAGTCTGCCTGCCAACAATATCCTTGGACAACAAATTAGAAAAAAATAAAAAAAAACACAAAACCCAACGTTTTTCAAAATAAACTACAGCTAAGAGAGGAATGCAACTAAATGCCCAACAGAATAGAAAGACAAAACAGAAAAAAGTATGTAGAAATGACAAAATAACAATAAAAAACAAAGAAGAAGAAAATCGCATTCTCCCCCATCACTCACACCGCACGCACGTGGGTGGCGTGGTGAATGCGCGCATTTGATGATGATTTGAGATAGATTGTGATGTGTTGGCGTTCTCTACTTACACGAGCTCGTCTGCAGTTCCAATTGAGCATACAAGTATTTCACCAAGCACCGCCGGGACACAATTTCCGCATGGGAGTCGTTGAGGACCGCACCGTTAACACTCATGTGCTCACCACTCACACATTTGGTACCAGTTGATACAGATATGACCTAGAAAATCACAGAGAAAGAGAATATACTGTTAATACGCGACGACACACATTGACACAGATATATTAAATTTCTTGCAACCACTCATCCAGTGCATACTTTTGCTTCGTTGAAATTCATATTGTCCGTCATGACGATACCCGCCAACACTTTTCTCCTCGAATATGACTCTTGCCCTTTGATCACCTCCATGAATTTCTCCAGTACCAGCCGGCCAATTGTGTCCGCATGGATTTGGGGCAACTCCATGGACGACTGTTTATCATCGATTGGAATTGGTACGTTCTTCTGGGGATGCATCATAGGACTATAGGAGATGTTGCATAGGGAGGCGAGTGCTGCCTTAGCAGCTGCGTTTTTGGCCAATTTTTTCGATGGACCTGAAAAGAAAAAAAAATCTGGTTTAAGTCGGGAAACACAAAATCCAATCCATTTGCAACGTTCAAGTCGACTCTGTACATTTCAAGGCTAAAATCTACTTTACATGGTATTTCGATTGAGATCGCGAATCGAAAAAGGCTTTTAAGGGCGCGACATCAAAGTTGCACAAGTGGTCGTGTTCCTTTGCAGATGGCAAAATATGGGTCGCCTCAAAATTGTTCTTACTAAAGGGCAAATGGTGGCGCTTTCTTTTAAAACAAGATCCACTTTTCAAAGGACGATACATATTGAATATGAATGGTAAATGGATTTCTGTTGAGTGGGTGTGGATGTAGCGTTGCACTATGGAAATGTAGTTTTCCAAGATGTTAATGTGCTTTACAGAGAAATGCTGTTGAATGCCAAATGGAAGCAGATGAAAATGCGATTTGTACTCGCTCACAAATGTGCGCTACGAACTACGAACATAAAGAACTTCACACTGGAAGTGAATGTTGGAAATATGTGTTATGCGCTCGGAGCATGTGAATATATAATGTAACGCTCATAACATGTGCGCTTTAACAATGTGCGTTATTGTTCTTGTGATATTTCTCAGTTTAGGACTATTGACTATTCTCCTTAAAATAGTGTTGCCAGTAAGAAAATTTTGTTTCAATCGTCTTCGAATTGAATTTAACTTCCAGTTCCAATTGTTTCAGAAATATATCAAGAGCATGACGTGCATGAACGACAGCCCTTGCAAGAATTTTGTTTTTTTTAAAAGCAAAAAAAAACGTGTGTACGTAAAGAACCAAGGCGGGTTTGTCTACACAAGGGTAGCGAAAACAAACGTGCACAAGATTTTTTTGTGTGCGCAATGCAAGTGTGCGCTTTGGTTTCCATTTCCAGCTTACCGACAGACAAACTAGTCCCAAACTGTCAGTGATGAATCGGGCATAACCGGGATTAGGAACTTTGACTAATCCGTAGCTTTCTCATAGGTTCCCATAGTTTGGAGGTCGTAAAACGACCGCAATAGCATGACAACGGATCTACATTGATCTAAGTGTTTTGCGGTTTTTCTGTCTTGCCAACCCACTTACCCAACCCAACCTAACCTTGACTTACGATGAGTTCTGCAAATAGCAGAAACTGCGGTGCTACACAAAATCACCCAAACTGCATTCCATAAACTAAATACGTATCCACAATGCATTATAATACTAACCGGTTCCATCGAATTTGCTATTGTTCACTGTCACAGTCATTTTGAAGCGGCAATTATTTTGAGCGCCATCTATTGTCGAACAATCAAAGTGAACATCGTTGAATAGTTCATACAAAAGCATAACTGGTCCCTTGTCGGGGACTTTTTTCTGCCCATCTACGGTGATAACACCTTTGGATACTTCAGCTGCATGGAATAACAAAATACAAGAAAAGTAATAGATTAATACAGAGTCTATTACAACTAATCGCTTTGAGTGTTGCTGGTTAAGGGGGGGGGTTCGGGTGATATGTCGAATCAACTAAAAAAGAAAAACAAGTCAAACAAAATTGTATAACTGCAAACATGTGTTGTATATCCTAAAAATCTCAACCAAATATATCAGAAAAGAGTTCAAACTAAGGCTTCTCTTAGAAAACTCAAAGGCGGAAATGTCAAAAGAATAATTTATTAACTACAGCGGATTGTAAAAAAAAAAATAAAACAAACAAAACAATATAACGTTGATTATGAAATTACCAAATTTGTTAAGATTTACCTTTTACCTGGAAAAAGTCCGTCGTCGTAAATTGCTTAAAATGTTCTTAAAACTTTTGCATTGAAGTTGTAGGATAACTCGGTTGGGGACAGGAATATAGAAAAACAAAGTGCTCCGGTCAAGGTGGGCTAATAAAATTGGAATAACGACTGATTTTGGTTTGAAACGAGAGATGGAGAGAGAGTGACATTGGGATTCCCTGTCTAGGTTGCTGCCTTGTCTAAGTCAATAAACACTTAAACCAAATTTGAGTTTTATTTTGTTTGAGTGTAACAGCCTTATTTAGAATATGGTGAACTTTGTACGAAAGACCTGTCAAGGGGGGTACAGGTGATCATAATTATGCGCCCATCAATGTTGGGCGAAATTACTGACTCCGTCAACAAAATTAAGTGCGCTGAGAGTGAGCTGTACATTTCAAAAGGGTTCGGATATTTTCATATTACATTTGTACACAAAGTTTGTCTTTACTGAACCAGAAGGAGGCCGTTTGAATCGATGCCATTAGCAACGTGTTGGACCGATACAGGGTTTCATTCACTAGATTTTAAAAACGCGTTCAGCACAGCAAATTGGATAGTTTTGCACTTAATTATGAGAATAACTGAAAATAACATGCACTAGACCCTGCTATAATATAGAACTATTAAAGATACAAAAGTGGTGTTCCACAAGGCTCTGCTTTCGGACCTTACTGTTTTAGAACATTATTTTTGGTGGCATATTGGGACTGCAACTTCCCAATGAGACATGTATCGTTCTTTTATCAATGGTGACGCCTAAACCGACTTGAATTGACTACAAGAGAGTCGCATCTGTCAAAAAGTGGCTAGAGTCGAGGAGTCTAGAACCTTGACGCGTCATTAGAATGTTAAGTGTATGTCACTATATGGATGCGACGAAGATCGATAACATGACCTATTTAACTGACCAAGGCTCATTGAAGAAAATCGAAGGTAATGAAATAAATACAAAACTTAAGAGATATCATAAAAGTGAAGAATCTACAATCGAAGAGTAAATGTCATACAAATCGAGCTAATAAAATCGAGGATAGTCAAGAGCAGAACAGACAAAAACGGTAGCGTGAATAAACTTACAACGGTCTGATTTACAAAATAAAAGTAATCAAAATACCCACTGAAGAGTATCAATTGAAAAATAAAAGGAATTTTCTGCTCGCTTCTTGATTGTAACGACCTGTTCATTTAAAACCATGTACCTACATATCCCAAATCTTTATAAGTTTAAGTTAAGTGTTTACGTGTTGTGTCATACTCGATTTTTCAAAGGGCATTCTGCTTTCGTGGTGTGCCACAGGACTATGTCTTCCCAACGATATTTCTCAAGTATTTAATAATTTTCCACCTTTCTCGAAGGCTTCACTGCGGTAGCCGTTTCCTTCGAAAAATCGACTATTGAACACTTAAAGGTTCTGAAGTTAGCTTCTCTCTACCCATTACGACGAAGTACCCTCAGACCTTAAGTCATCATTCCATAGCTCTTTTAGGCTAGGTTAGTTCAAACTTCAAAAAAAGGTGTATAACAAAAGAAAAACATACTAAAAACTTAAACCAGCAACGAAAATGGCCTCATATGTACTCGTTAGTGCCCTCTTTTTTTTTTCGAAAACCACCCATGTCTTCCAAAATCAGCCCATACAACAAAACAATCGCTGATATAATTCAATGAAATACAACTCCGCCAATTCAATTAAACAAAAATCTACACACAAATTGGCAGAGCAAAATAAAAGTCATTCAAAAAAAAAAAAATACACAACACTCTACCAAGTGTCCAATCATGCGCTTCTAACATCGAATAAATAAATCATTCATATTCTTGACATTCGATTGAAATCTAATTTCCTTTTTTCACCTATAGCTTGGATTTCGGGATTTCGATTTAGAAAATCGCTTAATGGTAGAATGCGTTAGCAGAAACATCCATCACATTTTCCAAATGAAAATAATTTCCAAATGTTTTATTCGCCCCTCGGTCCATACTCACTATCACTAACATGTGATGACATTTCAAGCAATCACTTTCGATAAATTGGTATAGAAAGATATTGCGGAAGCAAATAAACAAATGGTGAATTTTGAAAAATTGCATTAAATTCGGACTTCACATTCACTGCAGATACACTAGGTAGTAGGGCACGTTTCGGTCACTAGGGTAAACGAAAATTGGAATTCCATGTAGATACCGGAAAAAATGAACTCTAATATACATCAGATTGGGACAATTTAATTCTGTTAACATAGTCCGTGGCAATATAGAGTTTATGGTGGGGGCTAGAAATTGATTTCCGCTTTTGATTTTTTTTTTCAATTGAAAAGTGACACTTTTGGATGAGTTATGGAACGTGGCACTTTATGTATGTCACTTTCACAGGAAGGAATGGTCATTAGGTTGATAATTATTTCGATGATGGGTTTGCTGTCATTAGGTGGGAGATATTTGCCTCAGTTGTCTAAAGAGACTCACAACTCACTCAATCTGTGTTGAAACAAAACAACTCTAGTCAAGACTTTGAAAATTTAGTTTTTGATGCAGCGAGTGACAGATGACACTTTGAACACTTCCTTATCTTCGACAAAGTAAACTGCTTTAAAATTCCATCTGTTTATATTTTGCAAGCGATGAAAAAGAAAGAGCTTGCGAGGGTCATTACGCGAGCTTTTCTTAAATAAAGCGGGCATAATTTCGAATTTTGAGATTTGAAAATTCGCGCTACCCACATAAGGACGAGTAGCACAAATTTACGAACATCGAACTTCGCTTTCTGTCATTATATGAGAGCGTTGACAGATTGACTTTCGAAAACATTTCTGCGCTATTGTCTTACAAACAGTGCCAGTTTATATAAATCGCAGCTGAATTTTTCAGTTTTCGAAAACCACTTGGTCTGCAAAGTTTATTTATTTCTCTTCGATGTCAGGATTCAACGCAAATAAGGTTCTTCTAAATCCGATGACGTTAAAAACTTACAAATCACATTGAAATTTTCGAAAATAAAAAAAAACTTTCGAAATTCATAAGTCTACTTGAGATGAAAGATGTTCTGACATAACAATTATCAAATTTGAGCACACAATTCTTTCGAAGATGTGTACCACTGAATTTTAATGAGACTTTTAATTAGGAGGTATGTTTTCAAAAGTCTAACAAATTTTGAGAAACACCTGAACTTAGTTTTCCGTTCTTAAATTTTTTAAATTAACTCCTTAACAATCAAAATGGCGCTAGTTTATTGACATCTAAAAAAAAAACATTTTCAAATCGCGAATCGGGTTTTCGAAATCTTCGCAGTACGAGAGTTCCTTGTGCCGAGAAATTCCATTCTCAGCTAGACTCTTAAGTGGGTTGAAAATACAGCAAGTGGATCTTCGAAAACTGTTTGAACTTCGTAGATAAACTATACCCGAATTTAGTTAATCCAGGCCTACAACAGTTCTTCTAAGTCCGAAAATGTTCACAGGTTCGAAATCCAATCGATACTCATGTCTCATAATTATTACTGTCTTCGAAAACTTTCTAGTTCAATCGCTCAACACGATGGGTTCTTATTAGGTTGTTATGGAAACAAACGATTTTTTCGAAGGTCTATCCTGTCCTGTCTTATGTAATCTTCTAGAGCTTGGTTTATTTTCGAGGTTTGATAATTCGCGCTGTTTTAAAACGCCGACCTTGATAAAAAAAAACAAATGTCCAAGCTTCGAAAATGCATTACTTTCTTAAATAAACTTTATTGATTTGTTTCAATCTCTGCTGACATCTGACAACCCTAAGACAAGTAAAAAAAATATGCGGAACAGACCAAGTTTCAAACGAAGCATTTTTAAGGAAATTAGTTTACTGTATAAAAAATGTCAACTAAAAATCAAGCACTTGTCTGTGTCTTCTCAAGGGCTGTCTTTTCCGAAGTTGAAATTCAGATATCAAGGTTGGTAGTATATTTCAGAAATTTAACTTATACATATATATATAGTTGGCGCAACAGGTCTGTAGAGACCCAAGGCCTAGCTTCTCACAACCATTCGTTTTGTGTGAGTTTCATTTTTGGAACGAATGGAAGGGATCTACAATTTTATGCCGATTCCAAACGGCTAATTGAGAAGCTCTTAAGACAGTTATACTCTCGGATGTTTGTCAGACGTTCGCGAGAGGCGGCGCAGTGGAAAAAACCCTAAGTTGGAATTTGGGTTTTTTTGCGGGATTCGAACCTGAGTCCCTCGCTTAGTAGTCCAACACACTAACCACTAAGCCACTGCGCCACTAACTTGCATTTAAAAAAATGCCAAACCTGACATTTCCAGTTGCTAGTCAACAACAACGACGGAAAAAAAAAATTGTTTTGTATGCCGGTCGGATCGGGGATCAATACAAACAATTACAAAATAAAAATTAACATCTTACAACAACAATTACTGCTATTTGTGACACATGCATATGTATCACAACTAAGGATAGGCGCGCACAAACGTTTTCGGTCGCACGACTAACTTTCAATGTAAACGTATTGCGATTGCCACCGGTCCCATTGATAGTTATGTGTTCTATTTGTTCCCGATCAAAATCGCATGTGCGCCTTACACAAGTAAACATCAAAGGGATTGCCAATTGCTGGTGAAAGAAAAATAGGGTGCATTCAACGAAAAACAGAACAAAAAAAAAAAAAAAAAAACAAACCTCTTACCAAAGCTCTGTTCACATTGAATACTTCTCTTCACTAAAAGTCGATATAAAAATGTAACCAACACATAAATCAAGGGAATATTATGAAATAAAAAGTAAATAAGTAAATCATAAAACAAAAGAAAATAAACAAAACAAAAAATTATACTTGCTTGACATGCTTATATGGCCATTCAAGAAGGATGTCAACTTTTTTGCACTCTTAGCATGCTTAACAAATTTGTCTACAAGAGCTACAATGTCTGCTATTGGCAACTTCTCGGAATTTTTAATACCGTTTTCCAGATGCTCATCGCTTGTGAAGTCAAGATTACATGCTGGCTTCAGCGGCGTTAGTACAGCCCCATCTTTAAATTGGATAAAGCTGCGTAGAGCGGTTGCGGCGGCTTCAATGCGAGCGATTTTTTTACTTCGTCCCTGACCAATGTATTTTTGCCCGTCCACCTGAAAGGAAAACAAAGAGAGAGGCAGGCATTAGCTACAAATGGGGTTTGATACTTGGGTGAAAATATTAAGAAATTAATTTGCTCGGCTTTGGCTTTTGACTATTTCCAGTTGAAATTCAAAGACCATCCTGTTCATTGCCAAATCCTAACTGAGTCTCTGACAACGCTGATAATGAGGACGATTACTTTTCACACTTTTCACCTCTGCTTAGGTTCTTTTCAACTGGCAGTGCATGTAGGTACCTACAGCTGCAAAGTCGCCATAAAAATAGACGTCCTGAATCCATTGTCCTATTTCACTATGAAGTCCTTCACTGTAAAATTCCCCACTCATCCACATAAATTCCATTACAACAGGCTATTGTTACACCTCTTTAGCCTCTAATGGTGTGGCTTTAGAATAATCCACGCAGTGATGTAAGGCAACACCTCCAAGTGACATGCATGACCACTACTCTCAACTAAAAGTAACCTGCCCAAGTGCACACTATGCATTCCACCAGCCTCCTTCGCCAAGGACGACACACCTCATTTCAACAAGGCACATATAAACATAAACTGCATTGCATGTCGGAGCATATGTTCCCAATTAGGGTAGACAAGGTGTACTCTCGACAGACGTAACAAGATCAAACGATAAAGGATGGCTCTGCAAGTCAACCGCTCGGCATGTACACATAGGTGTGTTACCTTCCACTAACAAGAAAAAAAAAAGAAAAGAGTCCTGCATGTACTTCCCTCTTTATCCCTGCCCACCGGCTCCTTAATTCACTTTCCACTCACATACACTCTGCCTATAGGTTTGGTGGCATAGTCCACGCTGAGTGTTAGTCTACTTCGGATGCAATCCACTACCAGCCGCACTCCAGTTGTGATAATGTGCTGAGAGAATTGTGCCAAACATTACACCCTGGTGGTGACCACGGCATGGCTTGTGCTGCGACATCAGCTCTATGCGGTACCGAAATAATCCGAAAAGACTGATAACTTTTCTTTTATTCATGTTTGCTCCTTTTCAGTTATTTTCCTCTCTCATTTTGCTATTTACAACGCGCATTTGTCAGAGAAAATGTGCATGGAGGGGGCGCAATTTTGTCGCTGCAAAGCATGAATAAGCAAAAATGGCTGCTGAATTATCCTTGCAACAATTTACGTTGGCGGACAGATGAAGGACTTTAAAGCACCTCCAATACTGCAGCCGAGGTAATGGTGTATATGTAGCTGTGGACGGGGGAAAGGATTTATTTGACAGCTTATTTTGCGTGGTAATTTGCATGCCTTGTGCTGGCGAAGTGTGCAACCCAGTTGCACAGAAGGATGTGCATGGTGCAATGATAGTTCTCGGGCTGAAAAGGTGTATACTGCTTATAAAACGGGCGGTCGTCTCAGCGAGAAAGAATATTTAAATGCGACGAGTCCTTTTTTCTTGCCTGTAATCAGTGCTTTTTGGGGTAAATTAATGGGGATCCTTTCACATACATTTATTAAGCAAGCAAAGCGCAATGAAGAAAGCAAATTGTTGGAGTTTATTCAAAGGGATTGCAGAAGTGGAATTTAGAAAGTTTACACTGAGGTTTCTTATTTTTTAATAAAACGAGAATTTTTATTTCAGCAAAGTTGCATTTTTGACGAGGGGTGGGTTTGAAACACGAGTATGCAAAAATGTATGGAATTGAACTATGGACTTCGCATGAGCTGTAACAAAATTGTGTTTGAAGGTTAATTGGAATCAAGTTCTTGGTCAGCTAATGCGGGTTTATAACAAAACGAGAATTGAGCGGCGGACATTTGTTTACAAACATTTCGAGTGATGAAAAATGCACTCATTTTTAAAATTAAGCACACTCCATACATGTACATTTTTTTGCATGCTAATCTGGACCGTATTTGCTGACCAGTGCACGTGTGCGTCACTCGAAACTTTCTCTACATTCCTCGACAGAAATTTTGACTGAATCCAAACCATGAATTTATAATGTTTGCAGAGATTTTAAGTCGTTCACTATATTCAGTTCTTGCGCAACTGGTCACTTGTGCGGATCAGCTGTCGCGGTGAAACCAAGCCTCAAGCTGATGCTTTTGGTCCCCAGACGTGGAGATTGCTTATCCATTTCGACCCACCGGCACTGTTCATTCTACACGAATGAATACGAATCGAAAGAAGCACGAGAAAACTATTTATCCAGAAGGCCAACAAAGTGACACACAGCTTCTGTAAAGAGGAAAAACCCTGCGTGGAATTGCAGCAGAGATGGGATTGATCTGACAGAAGAAAATTAACGTAGCATCGAAGAATCGATCAACAAGAACCATAGAGAGGTAATAGAGGTAAGCTTGCATCTAACTCGAATGCTTATTGTTCATAGTTCATGTACTTAATCTTATCTTTATCGTTAACTTAGAACTACATAAAAACTGAAATCTTGACTACTGTCGCAATGTGAATTATCTCAAAATTCATTTCAATGTAAAAGCTATTAATGCAAGCTAAATTTCCCTTTGGAATCTCCCTTCCTACATACGAGAAAAATGTAAATGACATTTGGAAATGGGAGCTCGGTCTCTTTTTGTATTGGACTACAGCCGAATAAAGATCTTGAAACCAGTCTTTGTTAATTATTTGATTTGGTTGAAGTCCCAAAAAGAATTGTGGACACTTATAAATAATCCATGCTCTGGGGTTTATCTTCACAGGTTAGGGCGCAACTACAACTTACTCGTTCAGTATAAAAAAAGATCGTATGATTTTTAAGAGTTCTATACAAAATCTTTAAAAACTAAAAAATAAAGATAGGAGTCCTATGGTCCCATATAAAACTCCCACTAAACTCGCACAGTAACAAAACAATACAGACTGATATACTTCTAAAGTGAATTATATTTATGTAGGTCCAAATCAAAATGTGACGGAATTTGTTTCACATGTAAAACCAACTCAACTTCGTAAACTATTAGCTCGTTCACGCACGCGCCAACAGCTTCTCTTCAAGCACTTCGGTATTATTCGAAATACACGACGTGTCCACCATCAACCTTTAAGCGATTATGAATTAAATTCATTCAGCTAGTCAAATCTTCGAACGTACTGGCCTTAGAAACCAGAAAGTCTTTTCTGCTTTTCCCATGTCAGAAAGTAGAATTGCACTTCGCTTCGCAATAACTGAATCAAAGAATATGCTAAAGAGTCCTCATTACCTGGCTAAATAAATAGCACCTCTATCGGAACTCTACGAGCAGTCAACAGCTTAAAACTCCAAAGGTCGCATGGAATCGATCAAATTTACCCGGCGCAACTTTAGACTCTGCTTAACATATTCTAAGGTCCTTGGAAAACGTAGCACACTGAGAGTATGCCAGTCTGTCAATCATTCAATACGTCAATATATTTGCAATGCAGCAAAATAGGCTGTGGAAAGACAGTAACTGAATTCACAAACCGGCTGTTAACACTAGCGGCGTGCTTAAGGCATGTTCTTCTCCAAAAATCGCTGCCCATACAAACACTTAATAGACTACCAGGCTGGTAGCGCACGGATCCTTGACTGGGCACCCTTTTCTCTTCAAATAATCAGCAGCCGTTCTCCTGCCAAGAAATGACTGAGAGCAAATGTTACTATCAATCAAATGAAAATTTCCAAATTACTCATTTCGTCCTCTGCCTTTCCAAGCATGGTAGTGTCCTTTAGGCTATTCATCAGGGGTTCAGCCTAACTAACTACAATATCTCAGTGTAGCACCCAGCGGAGTCAGACATAAAGCTGTGCAAGTTCGCCGAGTTCAACTTTTCCTTACATCCTCTGTCACTGTGACATTCCTGTGTCCAAGGGACTTGACTTCTTTGGCCAAATAAAGAAAGCGTGCATTTCAGGGAGACACACTCACTGGCCTGGCTTGTCTAGCAATTATTTCTGCGGAAGCTGCAGAGACGAAGAGCTTTTAGCACTTTCCGTGGTACTAATAATCATTTTTAGTGTTCAGGTTAAATTTTTCGAACTCAAATTTTCCATATAAAATTCAATATTCTAATTCTAACCTACAAAATATAAAAGGTGAAGGTTAAACATGATTTTTAGTATAAGACCAGAAGTCATCCGATGTTGTTTGACTCTAATTTTTTTTTCTAAATGAAAAACTTCGATTCTGTTTTTTGATTATGTTAATTTGAACCTTTAGAATTTTATTGGTCAAGTCGAGAAGATGATACCGTTCACAATTGATTGCCATACGGGCTCGCTTGATGGCATTTTTCATCACTTGGGCGAGAACTTCGGGCGACAGATTCTCGCACTCGTGTCGAATGTTGTCCTTGAGGGCTTCTAGGGTCTCGGGCTTCTTCACGTAAACACGGGACTTCAAAAAACCCCACAAAAAAAGTCTGGAACGGTTAAATCGGGCGATCTTGCGGGCCAGTGCAAATCGCCAAAATGAGAGATTAGGCGACCCGGGAACGCCGCCTTCCGAATATCGGTTGTGGCTCGCGCAGAGTGTGCCGTAACTCCGTCCTGTTGGAACCACATGTTCTCCAGTCCTAATTCGTCCAATTGCGGCAGAAAAAACTCGGTTAACATGGCCCTATAGCGTGCACCGTCCGCTGTTGTCGTTTGACCAGCGGCGTTCTCGAAAATAAATGGCCCGATGACTCCTCGAGCGTGAACAGCGCACCGTGCAGTAACTTTGAGCGGGTGTAATGGCTCCTCGTGCATTACTCGTGGATTTTCGGTTCCCCAAAAGCGATAGTTTTGCTTGTTCACGTACCCGTTGAGCCTCATCGCTCATTATGATTTTGGTCGAAAAATCGTCCACTTCGATTATTCCGCGTTCTTGGAGAGTGTATCGCTCCATTCTCCATCCATATTCTACATCTGTCTAGTCCACAAATGTCAAAACAGATTTGACATTGGCGGCCATTTGCAAAAATAAGAGCATCTTCCAATAGGGTGATCTCTTTTGGCCCACCTGTACTTATTTCATGGCAGGTGTCAATTTTTGTCAATAACCACTTCCAGCTACAATTGTAGCATTTTATACTGTCAGTATCCTCAAACTAGATCACACAATGCATTTTAATGTCTTTAATAGCGGCACAGCAACACTCTCATTGTCGACCTTTCCACAATTGCCTATTCTGAAGTTTGTGTTAAGCCAAGACCTTCGGTGCCTTTGACAGTTATCACCAATTAGAAACCAAAACAAATATTTACTTGGCGACTCTGACATGCAGATGACTGATGCGTTAAATTTGATGTATTTTTTAAATCAATAAGTCCAAAAAGCTAATTCTTTTAAAGTCAAAATTATTATTATGAAAATAAATATTTTACCTGCTGTCGAAACTGTCAAAGTGAGTACAGTCTCCTCTAGAGATACAACGTTAGGATGTACATCAGCAGAATATTCACATTTTATGATTGCACTTTGTATATATATGTATCTCTCCTTCACTCTCCCACCGCTTCAGCTACTTTCTCCTACGAATAGACATTTTTATCCGGATTCTTCCTGGTGCTCTTATCCCCGGCAACCGTATGCAGTGAGCTACTTCTGCTTCGTTTCCATTGTCTCTGTGCATGCCCCACTCGTGCGGCCAAGTGCCGGAATAATATTTCCTATTTCCTCCCAACAAATTGGACACATGGAAGTGGACTTTTTACTCTAGTTGTCGTCGTCATTCTGTTATTTAATAAAGTCTTCAATTCAATGGGATCCGTTGTTGCGGATTGGGGAAGATTTTATTTTTCTGGCTTGTATCTTGTTCTACTTTCTTTATCCCCTTCTCGGATCTAGTTCTGCGCCACAAAACGGATTCCAATTTGAAATTAAATTCAAAATGTATGAAAGGATTGCATCGGGGCAGTAAGGATTTTGTTGTGAAGCAAAATTGAATTCAATTTTACCAAAGAACCAACCAAATGATGGCCGAAATGAAGTGTCGTAATGGCTGTCTGTATGGAATCAGATGTTGAATAGTCAGGGTAAGAGATTTTCAAATTGTAAGCCAATACATATATAGTTGCACAATTTAAGGAATTATAAAGGATAATAAATCAAAAGGAATTCGATTTTAATATGCAGAGCTTACAATTTCGAAGTTTTCAAGTTATGGCTATCAAAAGGAGACGTTTGAGTTGAGTAATGCCAAAGAGGATACGATGTTCGTGCCAACAAGCAAGGGACCAACATAAACTGGCGCCCAGTGTTGGCCCAAATGGACTCGAATTGACGACAGCAAGTTCATTCGGAGGAAAATATTAATCGCTTTGGCCACAAGGACATACGCATCAATCTAGAATCTAATTAGCACTGTGTACAAGATCCTGGCTGGCATATTCTGTGTAAGCCATTGGCCCTTATCTGGCAGGTTTGAGGACAGAAAAGCCACCAATCAGATACCGAACAAGTGCTTGGATAAACTACAAGTGCAAAACGGTACGCAATATATTTTTTTATTGATGTTAATGCCGCCTATGACAACACATTTAGACACAACCTATAAAGGAGAAGAGCTAGGTTTAAATATGGAGGAAGTTCGCTGCTGCATCCAGGTTGGTAAAGTCCTGGCACCTTCGATGTCAAAAATGGTCCCGGCACCTTCGATGTCAAAAATGGGTTAAATTGGAAAGGCAACGTGCGATGTCAAGTGACTTCTTTACATCATACTTGAAAGAATTTCTGCGACTACACACAAACTTACGAGGTACAATCTTTCAAAAGTCTGGTTTGAAATACCGCATCCGTGATCGAGTAATACGTGACTGAATTCGTTATTGTTTTGTTTTGAATTTAATATTTTTCAATTGCTGTTCACAAAATTTAGTGACTTAGAGCTGTCATCAGAAATCGAAGGAAGTATAACTCTTTTCACATGCTGTTTCTTTGGGGTAAGAAGGCATCAGGTCAATGCCCGCCAAACTGAGTTACCTCTCAATCGAGGTTCAGAGCAGCTGATGTAATTTTTCAAGTAAAGAAAGTTCACCCAAATTTCGTAACTAAAGTTGTTTCCTGAAGTGTAAAATCTAAATATTATGTCCAGTAGTAACAAGGAGTAAATACCCGAAGCCTAAGACACAAAGCAGCAAGTCCACAAGTCTAACTAAGGACTGCTGTATTCTTTAACAAGTTCACCTGTAGAACTTGTAACTTAAAAATTATAGAATTGTGCACCCGGTTGTTGCAAATCACTTGCGCTAAGAGTACTTGTGGTTTTGTGGTTGAGTAAGAAACATATTTTCACCACCCTGCGTTTGATTTCTTATGCTTTTACCAGGGCATTTTGCGCTTAACACTTGTTTGATTATCTTCGAGTTGCTCAACAAATACCATTGATTAAAACAAAAAAAAAAATTGTCCAGTGTCCACTTAAAAAATCAGTTCGAAATGGATATCTTTGAATGACCGCAACTGTACAAAGGATGTGAAATTGGATTCTTTTCATATCTCGTCTGGCACTATTCAGGTGACTTCAGTCAGAACACCCGGTAGGATACCTTTTCTCGCTTATTCATCGTCTGCATATACTACAGTCTCATGTGATCGCTGCCGGCCTCTTTAAAAAGGATGGAAAGTTGCAAGGGACAACTTTTTTGTGTCGACTTTGGAAGAGGCTCCACCCATTGGGAGGTTTCTACAAGTCGCGTAAGCATAAACATCGACACTAGTAGCTAATTAAATATTCTAAAAAAAATCCAATAAAAGCCTCTTTCGACTTATAAAAATTGGTCACATGCAAAGAAGAGTGAAGACACGACGTCTATACATACAAAAGCAGACAGTGATGCGACACTACTATGGCACTAAAACTGGCATGGCTCCCTTTTTCTGTCAGATCGAATCGATAGAAGCTAGTTTCAACTGTTACCTCGTCAAACTAAATAGTTTTTGATACAAAACCTTCTCGATTTCGAATGCAATCTCAGCAATTCTACTCGGAGTGCCCTTCTTCCTTTTTTTTTATTCAAAATAAGGATACTTATGGGGGAAAGAACTACTTGTCAAGTGTGTGTACCCTCGTTGTGACACATACTGTTCCTTGTGCACTTGATTTATTATCACATTTCCTCATGCTGAAAGGGAAAAATCAACTGTACAGCGCTCCCAGCCAGGTGCTGTCATTTCAAATTTACTTGACACACGATAAGTAGAAGCAGCAACATGGTATCCTGCTAAAGCCGTAGCTACATAAGTAATTCGTTATGGAGTGCAACGCTAAAAGTAGATCTCAACAACGCCATCGCTAAGTTGGGTGGAATCCCCATCTGAAATGATGTCACAAGAGTATGGAGAGAGTGGGCATCAAAAAAAAAAAAAACACCCACACACCCACGAAGTAAGTAAAAGATTGCGAGGAATATTTTCGTGCAGCCGGTTGTTGTTATCCTGCACACAAATACGAATACACCCACCACGTCAGGTATATAAATGTTCAAGCTTGAAGACTACATATAAAAAGCTCTTAATAAATTTATTTTCTATTTCCAAAACAAGGACACTTGCAACAACAGCTGAAGCAGCAACTATGTCACCCAATGGGGAGTGCAAACAACAACAGAATTCAAAACGCAACTCCACCTCGTGACTTTCGTGAGACAGAGTAATATAACGTTGATGTCAAAAAGTATTCAATTTACTTAGACATCCGCAAAGGGTGGGTATACAAATTGATAAACAAATTGAAACGCAAATGGCACTGAGACGCTCATAAAACCATTTATTGCAAGTAAACCAAATAGATAGGAATATTTTCTAAGCATTCATCGCGAGGATATAATGATAATGAGGACGTACTTGGTACGTGGCGATTTCGGCGAATACACGCGAGGCATTATTTAGAACTGCAAATTGCGGTTCAATTTTGTGCCCTCTGACTTCGTGATTGAAGGCTGTTCTCTTTCTCATTCGTTTCCGAATGTGGTGTATGTGTGGGTGTACGCTGCATCCTGATATGGCGAATGATAGCCAGGAAGTGTATCATGCAGCATCATCCGCTGAGCTTAACCTCAGTTGGGTTTGAATGGCGTGTACTATGTCGGAGGAAGGATTAGCAAAGGAAGTTCGGCTGTACCAGTCCGGGGTATTGTGGTATATTTAGTGGCCTTGAACGAGTATAAGTAGTATTTGTCTGTTCGTGTGGGTGTTAGATGGAGGCTTAGGGACAAAAGCCGGATGCGTTTGGATCAACCCAACTTCAAGGATGATGCTAGTTCTTTGTAGTTGAAGTACGGATGGAGGATTTCCTACGTCAGCACAAAAGCCTGGCATTGTTTTTGAAATTGAGGTGAAACTGTTGTGCATGTGTACTGTTCCGTAAGATTGCGGGTATTTTGGTACCCGGATTCGGCAGTCAGCTCGAGATGTACTTACGTTTACAGGAGTTGTATACACATTACGCACATGACTTAGGCCCAATGCAGTGGTGTATAGAGAATGGATTTCTTAATAAACCAGCGCTCAAAGGTGGGACATTTCCGAATGGAATAGAGCATTTCTGACAGGACCATTCAAAATTGTATACTTTGGGGTGAGATTTCATAGATTTTGCTTTACCTTAAATCGACACTTCTTTCAACGGACGCCGATAAGAAGAAGTACTGTAAGACTTTGAATACAGGACTACTGGGCGAGATGTTCCTGGTTCAACCTCCAAACATTATAGACACACAATATTCACACTTCTGGTGAAAACATCGACTGCAACAAAAACAGTGGAAAAATAATTGGAACCAAAACCCGGAGAGCTGCTTCCTTGAGAAAAATGTGCAGGAAAATGTCCAAACACGTACAAGATCAGTAGTTAAAAAAAATCAGTTCAAGATGAGGAACTTTTACCCTTAAAATCTATTCGAAACCGGTTCTTATCAAGCTTCTAGTCTATATGGTTCGAAAATGTGCCATTGTCAGATTGGTGTAGTGAAGGGTGATTTTTTAGCTGGTTTGGTTTTGGCAACACTGGTTTTGACAGCTGACGTGTGTTTAGTACCTTGTGTCACTGTCAAACAGCTTCAGTTTGGTTTGCAATTTAACCATGGATCGTCTTACAAATGAACAACGCTTGCAAATTATTGAATTTTACTATCAAAATTCGTGCTCGGTTCGAAATGTTCATCGCGCGCTGCTTCCATTTTATGATCGGCATTCTCGACCTTCTGAGCAGTCTATTCGGAAGATTGTGACCAAATTTCGCACCAAATTTACTTTGTTGGACATTAAACCACCAACACGTTTACGTACTGTGCGTAGTGAAGAAAATATTGCGGCCGTATCAGCTAGTGTGACAGAAGACCGCGAAATGTCGATTCGGCGCCGTTCCCAGCAGTTAGGCCTTTGTTACAGCACTACGTGGAAATTTTTGCGGAAGGATTTGGGCGTAAAGCCTTTTAAGATACAGCTGGTGCAAGAACTAAAGCCAGCCGACCTACCACAACGCCGAATTTTTGGTGAATGGGCTCTTGGAAAGCTGGCCGAGGATCCGCTTTTTTATCGAAAAATTGTGTTCAGCGATGAGGCTCATTTTTGGTTGAATGGGTACGTAAATAAGCAAAATTGGTGCATTTGGAGTGAAGATCAGCCAGAAGCATTGCAACAGCTACCAATGCATCCCGAAAAAGCCACTGTTTGGTGCGGTTTATGGGCCGGCGGCATTATTGGGCCATATTTCTTCAAAGATGATGCGAATCGCAGCGTTACTGTCAATGGTGAACGCTACCGAGCGATGATAACAAACTTTTTTTTGCCCGAAATGGAAGTTCTTGACTTGCATGATATGTGGTTTCAACAAGACGGTGCCACATGCCACACAGCACGCGAAACAATGGCGCAATTGCGAGGCGAGTTTGGTGAACAGTTAATTTCACGTTTCGGGCCGGTCAATTGGCCGCCTAGATCGTGCGATTTGACACCATTAGATTATTTTTTGTGGGGGTATGCCAAGGCTAATGTGTATAGGGACAAGCCCGCTTCGATTGACGCACTGGAAGCCAACATCCATGCATTCATTCGTGAGATACCGGCCGATATGTGTGAAAGAGTATGCCAAAATTGGACTCAGCGGATGGGCTACCTGAGACGCAGCCGCGGTCAACATTTGCATGAAATTATCTTTAAACTTTAAATTGCAAGGTTCAAACTATCGATTCAAATAAATATTTCATTCATTTTTCCGAATTTTTTGTGTTTTTTTTTTAAAAAAAAGTTCTAAACCTCTTAAAAAATCATCCGTTAGTTAAATACTTAGCGAATGTGCCCGCAACATGTATATAATTAAACACCTTCACAGTTCTGGGCCATATTTGAAATGATTTACAAAGAAAAATATGCTTACCAGACTATACGAGTAAATAAATCTTCAGGACTTCAAAAAGTAACCACTTGGTGAACCATGCAACTTGCAGATAAAAGTGTGTAAGCAATCGTTGAAGCATTGTTGCAAGTTATCACCTTTTTTTCTTTTTTTTTTGAAATCCAACTGACATCAGGAAACAGGAAAAGGAAATCACTATTCTGACTTGACAATTCGACCATGGTTGAAAATGAGCAAATTGGTGCTCAGATTAGGACAACATTTTCAATCTCCTTTAGCTAGCGCGATTTAATTTTGATTTCCAAATATTTGAAATGAATTTCACGTCTAAAATCGAAACCTAAATTTTGGTACCAAAATGTTTTTTTTGTGAATACAATCAACCGAGCTGAAGGAGATTTAAGGTTGAGCCATATACTAATCAAGTAGGTATGAACGAGATGGACGTAGGGAAAAATTCGAATCTGATTTTCGGTTTAGCGGTATATGTAAAGGAGATCGTTTTTAGACGTGGCTGAGGTCGGACGTGACGGTGGATGATTTTTTTTTTCATATATACTCGGTGGTCTTGAAGGCGATAGAACCGGGAAAATATTACGGAATAAATCGAACAATTTTGCCCGGTGATGAAAAGCAGGCAATTTCGAGGTCATACGCGATTCGACTGAACGTACATAGAGAATCGTTGTAGGAGTAGTCTAGAAATTTTGTTCCCCCCTCATAATGGATTTAGGTCTCGTGATTTTATGTCCCTGCGGCAACTTCCGCGGGTATAATTGCCCTGAAAAAACTTCCCAACTCTGACGTTCGGATTCGGTAAACATTGTAGGTCCTTTCCATAAAAAAAAACTGGTGTCCGATATGTAAACCAACTATAAATATGCACCACTGCATGGTTTCTTTTTTTTAGTGGTGAGAGTATTTGCCTGTGGCCTGATCACAATGTCGTCCCCAAGCTGGCGAAAAGCCTTGGTATAACCTCCTTAAACATTCGCTTCGATAAAAAAATATCCAAGGCATGGTCAGCTATTTGCATTTCAATAAAACTTACGTCACCCCATCTGATTCCATAAATTAAATGGATGGTTCTTCGACGATTTAAATCAATTACCGGCTTAAGATTCCCTTGAAATGATACTCACCAAGTGCAAACAAACCCCCGGCAATTATTAACAGGATTATTCGACCACATCAGGCTTATTTACCACGCATAAACCAATCGTATCATCCAGTTAGTTCGTAAGGACATTCATGCCCACATCCTTTGCCAATAATTCCAATGCCAAAGTCCTCAAGCAAATTTCGTTTGAAATTTTTCTCTATCACGAACCTCGTTCCCATCAATAGTCACAGTCATCTGGCCAACGAGAGACAGGCCCCGGATGCCATTCGAATTTCGACCTTCCATAGATAGCCTATTTAAAATTCATTTCTCTCACTTTCGTTGTGATTCGGAGCTCGGATACCCATCTGCACGTGCGAACATGCCATTGAATCAATACGAAGCAGCAGCACGCACTAAAACGTAAAACCCGGACCAACCACACACACACACACACATGCGCACTCAGGCCAGCCAAGTGGTTCGGCTTTAGTGAATAAATTTAACGCACAAAAGGGCTCTCAGACCGGTCGGTGTCGTGTGCTGTCATATGAGTCTCCATTCAAAAAGCACTCTCAGTTGCATTTTAAGGACACTTTTGTAGAAACACTAAGAAAAAGGGACACGAACAAAAAAAGAATGTTACAGCCTGAACTTTTTGCGTTTTGTTCTTCTTCGCAAGAGGTATCTTGATCCGTTTTCTTTTTCGAAAGCAAAATATCATTGCCCCCAAAAAGGATATCCACACACATCGTGTACAAAGGCGAACGAGGGTGGGTGTTGTGCTGCTTTCAAAGAAAGGATAACAACGTTTGTGTTGTTTCTTGTATTTTCTTATGGGCAAAATCTAGGCCATAGGTTTCTGGCACAAACAAATTACGATTAAATGATTATTATTATTGTTGTTATTAGAGTCCAATGAGCGAGACAGCACTGCAGCACACACACACATGTGCAGATACCATTAGCATTATTCATATCGACTGAATGGTGCTCGGGGATTGCAATGATGTCTGGTTATAAAAACTCAACAAACGACGTGGAGTTGTTTAGCTATATCCTTAGGGGCAGATCGTTACCTATAAAAAGTGGTGTTTGTATGCTTGAGCGCCACGGCGAAAGTTGAGAAAAGAAACTTCTTCGCCCTCCGAAAACTTGTTTATTCTTCAGGGCGAAGACTGGTCCCAGCCTAGTGAAAGATGTGATTTTTTGACGATGTGTTCCTTCGTTCCTTTCCGTATACGGCTGGAAGGGTTTGCGTAATGAATCAACGAGGCTTGAATTATATTTTATTTATTCTGATTTTATATTCACAGTCTTTCGTAGAGATTTTCGTTGCCGAAGACTTTTTTCTACTTGGCCGGGGGTGGATAAGGCTGGACTTTTTGGTTGAATCTTTGGGAATGCGATTCAGAAGATGCTAATCAGAGTTGTTGTTGTTTTTTTGTGCCCGGAAATCAAGTCCTGCCATGGAGATACCTTCACCGAAATTTTGTAGAGTACGGGAACGAACGGAACTTGGTTCATATTATGAGTTTGAATGTTATGAATGGACGAAATAGTTGACTGAATACATTCCATGGAGAAAATCAAGGGATGTTTTTGTGAGGCCACGTTCGATATGATAATGAAAACTTTGAACCGACGAATGTTGGAAAAACACATTTAAAGAAAGGTCGACGGAGTACTGCATTGGAATTGGTTGTGTAGCTAAGGAAAGTTCAAGTACGTACCTCATTCCCTTTCCTTGAGGTACAACTACTTGTGAGCGCTTTTAGGGTTCTACGGATTACTAGCCATACATTTTATGGAACTTTGTTACTTTGTTACAGGTTGACGGGGAGACAACTGAAAGGATATCGATGAAACTTTTTTGAAATGATTCCCTGTATTCCGAGGAGGTTATTAGCTATGTCGTTCATTGCCACGCCTACTTTTTGGGGGGCTTTTCAATGAAGTAGATTTTTTGACTTCACTAACATTTACTTGCACTACTCAAATTATTGGTAAGCAAAATCGAACACAAAACATTTCACACAGTCTGCTTTAAACACTTTTAAATTATTCTAGTTTACCCTTGCACATCCTTGCACATTATATAATTTCAGTTTATCTTATTTCCTACACTCTTATGAGCTAAACTCAATGTATAACGTTGTAATATAAATAAATACGAATAAAAATACAAATAAATACAAATAACGGATACTATGTGAATGTCACTTGTTGACTTGCGTTGTGAATACGAACTTTGTACGAGAAGTGAGGATTCAACGCACCCGACTTTAAAGAAAAGAAATTACCGATGAATATGAAGTCCAAAAAGTCGCTTGCCCATATTTCGTGCTTTCTACAAATGCTCTTTAAAACTTAGCAAGATATAAGAAATATAAACGCTCAACAGCCTGGGTTTGTTATTCAAATAAAACTGGAAACGAAATGCGGGGAAAATAATGAAGAAAGGACTAAACGCATTTTACGCCTGCACAAAAGCTTTCGGGCACACAATCGAACATAGTGCACTGCATGTACACCGCGATTGTAAGACCTATTCTGACTTATGGCTCGGTGGTTAGGTGGGAGGCTGTTAACCCTAAATTCTACTTTAAGAATTTGAACAAGGCACAGAGGATTGCTTGTATGGGTATAACGGGTTCAAACGCTGCTGAACCTACCACCTGTCGAGCTTTACACTGAGAACGTCGCAGCCAAAGGTGCTCTTAGAGAAAGAGAGAGCACAATTTGGAAATCCGAATCATTCGGCCACTCGCGTAAACTTGACATGGCCATCTTTGATTAGAGCGGACTTATGCGACTCACGCACTACAAGAAACCAAAGTATGACTTTGACAAAAAAATGTAAGTTCTTCTTCTCGGCGGAAATAGGTACCAGGCAGTCATACCGGCTGGCAAACTACTGCAGCATTTTACAGGCAGAGATCTGCGCGGTTAAAGCGGAACAAGCAGCTCAAACTGTCTTAGCGAAGGAATTACCAGCAATGGAAGCTACCCTCTGCGTGGACAGCCACAAGCAGCACTAAAAGCGATCAAATTCACGCAAAATCTGTTATTCAGTGCCTTTCGGCAATAAGAGCGATAGACCATCACTCAGTACTGCTATACTGGGTTCCTGGACATGTTGGTGTGGAAGGGAACGAGCCAGCGATTAAACTGGTCAGCTCTGAAAAAGAACGACGGAACAAAACTTTGTGGCCCACAATTGACACTATTAGGTCAAGGATCCTAACATCTCTTGATAAAAACCAAATCTGAATCCTTGTCGATAGTGACTGGGCACTTCATCATGGGCACATGGCTAAAAGGATGGGCGTCGTTAGAAATGACTTCTACAGAAGCTGCAGAAACGAAGAGGAAATAAAATCCGTGGAACATCTCCTGTGTCACTGCCAGCAATGATACCTCTATTAGATCTAAGAAGATTCATCAACAGATCCGATTGGTTTGGTTAGTTTCATGTCCTGCCATGTACTACATAAGGGTAATCACATTGAGCCTCAATGGCTTCTGGGTGAAATTGCATATATGTAAGGCAAACTGCACCTTTAACCTAACTTAATGCCCAACAAGGCAGACAACAAAATGTTCATCACCTAACAAGGCCGGGGACTTTGTTTTTTTTTTACGAAAACGCATTTTAGTACAGGACAAACAAATTTTAAAAAACGCTTCCTGATCCATTTTCAGAAGACTATAACCATTCTTGGTGTTGGTCTGTTCGACTTGTGTCCACCATTTCGTGTGTCAGGCGGTTGAAAAACGTTTGTTCGTGGTAGCACTGGAAATACCCCTACCGGTCGATGATATGATACAGTCTTGTCGGTTGTCGATTTGTTTTAGTAAATTCTGTCAAGCGCTCTATTATCCGTAACCTTCGTTAGACGTTTCTTCTGCCCCTAACCAAAGACTAGGCCACGATTCAGCCCAACAATCCGAAACAAAACTATGCGCTCAGATAGCACGTACCGAAGCGAAAGTCACTGTCGTTATGGTGGCGTTGCTAGTCACCCAGGACACCATATCTCCGTCAAACCGCATCGATACCTTTTACACATCATTGAACAGAAAATTCCATTAATTCCCGATGAAATCTAATACCGCATTCTAATGAGCCGGCAATGACAATAAATAAAATGTAAAATGGTTCCCTTGAGGAATTTAGTGTTTCCAAATTCGAACGCCTCTTCGCAGCCAAGTTGTCCTACACGTAGCACGCTTGTTCATATCCCGCTTCCGCCCAAAAATGAGGACACAGCCAAATCGATTGATTCGTATAAACCACAAGAGCATGATAGCGATTAACCCACACAACTGTCGGGCCTCCCTCAATTCTATGTTCCGACTGGAGCACGCTCCTCGCACAGGATAAACCACAACTATAAATTAACGATGGCATGACACGCACATGCCGACATTCGGAAGACATCACGTCACAATGGATTCGGTTTACTGGACTACTCCTTAAAATTGTCCGGGTGCTGATCCTATTTCCTCTATCCACTAAATACCACCAACATTGCGACCCATAACTGATTACTTCCTGTTTGTTATGTCGAGTAATTCATCGTCGTGGTCGTTGTCATTCCACAAAGGCAGAAAAGAGCTTTAAGAACCTCCACAAGTACTCGTAGATCCTTTCTGATTTTCAAAGAGAGAGAGAGTGAGAGAGAGAGAGAAAAATAAGCAAACACGGATATCCTCTATTTTGCCTGTCCTTGTGAAAATGCAATTTATATGCAAGTGACCGCATCAAAAGAACACCAAGGGGTCGTATCGTAAAACTTAAACAGCGGGTCCATAGCCGCATTCGAGTTCGCTCTCTGTGTGTGAGCATGCATAAGCTTCCTTATTGACGAAAGGGATATGAGCGAGCCGCTTCCAAGAAGATATTTACTCAAGGAGATGACGATAGATTTTCTCCCAGTCGACACTTGTAGTTTTTTTTTTTTCACAATAATTGAAAGGGGAGCACTCGGGCCACCCCCTGTGACGATGCGCTCAAGTGGTTGGGGCAGCTAAGTGGAGCGAAAAATGTTACGTATACGCCACGGTGGCCTACAAAAAAAATGTTCTTGCGTTTATTTAATGTTTTTTTCTTTTGTTTTTGTCATTAAAGATGTCGCAACTATGTAATGGTTTCGGTTTTCCCTTTTGACATATAAAACCTGTTTATGACAGTATTTAATATGCCTAGAGGATAAAAAGAGAAAGATTACGATTTAATGGACTCGCACGGAATGTGAATTGAATATAATATATTTCATATTATTAAATTATCATGCACGCAAATTTGATTGTTTGTTCTTTATTGCCATGTGGAGCGAACTATTTACGAAAGGATAATAACTTCGTATTGAGTTAGAAGCAGGATGTAGTATAGTGAGTAATGGAATCGTAAATCAAATCCAGATGATGGGCTAACAGAGATTTGTGCAAACGAAAGACGAAGCGCCAGTGAGGTGGAAATACGTCCTAGACGGGATGAACGGGAGCGCTTTCAATTGGCAGAACGATGACAACAATGACTGTCAGTTATTCGGGTATGGAGTACAAGGAGCAACCCGTAACTCGTGCATTGATTCGGGAGTCTTTCATTTCCAAAATAATAGTTAAATAGTTCCGTAGAGAGTCTAGGGCGAAGATCTCGCAACCATTCTTCTTCTGTGAGTTTTTCACTTCTGGGACGAATGGAAGGGATGTACAATTTTATGCCGAGTCCAAACGGCTGATCGAGAAGCTCTTTAATGACAGTAATACCCTCGGACACGCAGAATATTATGAACATCGAAAATTGGCTGACACGTTATTTTAAAGGCCTGTTGTTGCTTGAAATAATGTGCTCTGCCACTGATTGACACGTTACAATGTTCGCTTCTTCCTAGGACAGACGGCGCAACATGACCATAGCAAAGCCGCCTACAGTCTTTCTTGTACGAGAGTTTATTTCATCTTGGAACTTGCTTTCTTAGGTGGTGCTACAACCTAGAGTGGACCTGCGACCTAGCCATACACCCCTCCAGTAAGCGCGGTCTTTGGTTAACTGACTTCTTGGATTTAATCCGGTTAGATAGTATCTTGCGAACGTTTATCTGACGTCTTTATAGTTTTTACAGTTTGGAGGATATCTTTCTTGTGGATCGGGACAACGAAGCTTTGGTTCCATTCAGCAAGCATCCTCCGATTCAATCTGGAATATCAGTTTGTGCATGGCCTTCATCACATCATCTTCCACTGTCTTGATGACAACTAGTACCGCAGCCTTATTTGACTTAAACATAGATATTTGTATTGTTTTGGTCAAGTGAGCAACACTCTTGTCTTTCTTTGTCCAGCTTGTATGGCTTTGTGTCGCCCTTCTTCGTCGTTTTATAGACGAAGTACGGACTTTGACCCTAACACAAGGCATCCCTGCTCATCTCTAAAGATCTTGTGCCTTGACACGACTCTCAGACCTTTTGGCAAGATAAGCCATACAATTTGCCTGTTGACGTTAGCTAAAGCCTCGACGAACGCGGCATTTTTTAAATATGACCTACCTACAATATGCTGATGGGATCGACACTGAGCGTACCAGGGCAGAAATCTGCTTACTCAGCATCGCATTTTATTCCAGCTGTACTCGTACCTTCCAAAACCTTAGTAGCTTAGTAGTATTGTTCGTTGTCCAAAGATGCTTTCCTAGTTTCATTCGTCTCTGTCTGGCAAGGCTTCTTTAAAAGCGGATGTTGGACTTCCACTTCTGGGACGCTTTACAATCAGAAATCAATTTTCTCACCTTTCAGCAGAATTCACTGTCTCAGTAGAACTCGTTTAGGTTGTTAAGAAGAAATAATGATGCTCGTAAGATTCCTTCTGTCTTATCGACCTTCAATGGTTGGTGATCTCATGCTTGGTTACGGTTCCGGTACGAATTAGCCCTTCAAAACTGTAGCAAAATGCTCCTTACATCCCTGTGAGTGATCGTACTCTTAAACTAGTAAAGGATCTGTTAACTTATTGGCGATTACGATGATAATTCGTTCTGTAGTCACACCTACTCCGCTCTTTCAAAGCCGTTCAGAAAGAGCACCGCAAAAACCAATATACGTCCAATAAAATCCCCGATTGGTTCCACAAACAACTGCCTTCGCTATCGATGAACACTCAAAAGTAATTGCATTCTGTACACTTCAACGAATTTTTCATAATCCAAGGCAGGAGCCCCCAAACGATTCCAACGAATGTGACCTCCTTCGTGGTGGACTCTCAAAGGACTTACACAACCAGCCCGGTCTTTGGTCTTCACATATTCTCCCCTACACCGAACCGCATTGAGGTCATAACCAAAAATTACACAACAAAGCAACCTCCACTGACCAACAAAATGTTCATCACCACCGACATCATTTTGCCAAAAGAAAATGATACCTAACGCAGACATAACCGGGATAGTAATAAGTTAAATTCCCAACCCCCAATGGCCGTCCGTCAATTCGTTCACGAACTTTATTGGCACTTAGTGCCTGCAATCACTTCTCTTCTGTATGTTGCCCCCTAAGACCTATCGATTCCTTAATTCATCCCCCGCACGCAATGCATTCATCGCATCGCCTCGTGGCCATATTGCAGGCAGCATTCTGTCTCATTGCTCCCCCATGGAATGGAAACTCAAAAGGAACCGCCCCAATTGGCAATGGCAATTGGCCGCATGCTTTCTCTGTGTGTATCGTTATCCACTCGGTTATTGATTGTTCCTTATGATTTATTCATAAGGGAGGTGGACGGTTTGACACAGAAGAAGTTGCTACAGCGCTCGAGCTCACCTTCTTCGCTGCAAGTAAATCAAAACGTTTCGCTTGCACATGGGTACATTTTCCAGTTCCACCTCAATATCAATAATCAAGCGCTCTTTTAACAAATATGCGCCATCGGACAACCCCCTCGGTGACATAATTTTGCCATTTGCCTTGCTTAAACGATTTTCTCTTCTTTTATGAACCACATCGAAATGAATGCATAAATTTCAAGCGACATCCGGTACCAAATGGGGACGATCGGCGGTCCTCCTCGAATAGGAAATAGTGAGGGATGTACCATCGTCAGATTTGGCACCTAATCAAAACCCTAAGGGATGGTCGGTCGTGAGTAATTTTTCATGATATTATTAATTCTGCAGTTTTAATAATTAAAATGTCACTACAGTGGTGGATCGACCGAAACGGCGGCCATCAAATTGAAACGGGAAGGACGTGCGCGCTCGGACGACTGAACAATAAAATTTTAATGAAGTGTACGCCTTCGACGTGGTCATCTTGCTGGTGGAACGTTGATTTAAAATTGAAAGGCAGAGCGGCAGTTAGGTTGGGAGGCAGGACGGGATTTTTGTTAGCCAGCTCTCTTAGAAGGATATAAAGTTGTTAAATAAATTAGCACCACTAATCAAGCTGCGATTAATTATAATTTTTACGCCAGATAGCGAACGTTAATCAGAACCAATGGCATGGAATTTTGAAGAGGGGGCGGTTTATTTGTCTGCAACGGAATCGGTTGATTTAAGGTAAGGAATTGAGTGGAGTTTTTTGGGTGGGCAGCAAGCAGCACATAAGACGGGAAAGATTGCGTTAAAATTTGATGAGTAATCGCACCCTTGTTGATTTTAATTAAGTGACTGGATTTATTAGGCGTAAAGTCGAGGTCAGTTTTAATTGAATAGGAATTTCGGAGTAGATTTCATAAATATTGAAACACAGTCATTTGACGGGGGAGCCAACTGTTTGTGGTGAGCGACGTTCGACAAGGAAAGACGAAAGACGAGTGCCTGAGTAGGTATGGTAGGCTGCATGACACGCAGATCAAGAAATTAATTTCCTTAAAATATTGCAGTCGGACTATATACAAACTAAACAGTATTTGTGTGTATATGCGGTTGGAATGATGTAGAATTTATGTAATTGTTGAATATTCCATGGTAACATTCAATATTCAATGCAACATTCCCTTTTTTCTAACGTATCATTTCTAAAGTAAATAACTTTAATTTGACTAGATGAATTATGTAGTTAGCTAAAAGCTCTTAAGACGGTAAGTTATCTTTTTAAACTCGATTGAATTATAAAATAAAAAAAATTCTAAAGACCCCTAAATTCCACTTAGCATTTCATAAAAATGATACAAATTTAACAAGTCAACTTCTACTAGCTATTGTGACTCAATTTTGTGGTTTCACCAGAGGCCAGCTTCAAGTTGTAAGTTGGAAATTCGAAAAATTAAAAACGACAAAGTGAGGAACATGGGAATTCAAGATTGTTGCCACAAATATTCAGCGATTGTCCTTGCGACTTATTATTTGTCATAGTGAAAGCGAGACGCACGGGAAATTAAAGACCCTTTAAACAAAATGACAAATCGTTCTTAATAAGCGGAATCCGCATCGCTTGCATGTCATTCGATTTAAGATTCTTTACAATCAAATCAAAGGCGATCCGTTTCAAATTTTCGGTGCATTGAGGTTGCACAACAAAATTAAAACGGAGCCGACTTTCAATTTCAAATTTTGTAGCGATAAGACCGGCGAAGCCAAAGAATCCAAAAATCAAAAATTGTTGGTAAGTGACAGTGACAAGTCACAGTAGGCGCAGTGGCTTAGTGGTTAGTGTGTTGGACTACAAAGCGAGGGGTCCCAGGTTCGAATCCCGCAAAAACCCAAATTCCAACTTGGGGTTTTTTCCACTGCGCCACCTCTCGCGAACGTCTGACAAACAGCCGAGAGTATAACTGTCTTTAGAGCTTCTCTGTTAGCCGTTTGGAATCGACATAAAATTGTAGATCCCTTCCATTCGTTCCAAAAATAAAACTCACACAAAACGAATGGTTGCGAGAAGTATGTTTTTTCTATGCAGTTTAATTTTTGTAAAGTGCGGTTCTATTATCAGGTTTGAAGACAAATCTGCGATCGTTGGAGTTCATTTTCTCCATCGCCGTTTCAAACATCGTAATCTAAGTGCTGTTTGCCTTAAATAATTGTTGCAATTGTCGAATCACGTTTTTTGTCAGTCACTGTTTGCCCACTATACTCTATCGACCTTATCATCCTCCGAGGAAATTAAGGACACCTGCAGATATTGTAGTGCATCTTTATTTACTGGCAAGAATGCACCTTGCATCCATCCGATGGTAAATTCGTCCGTGAATCTGTTAATCCGAATTGTGCAGTGTAGAATCCCGTGCCATTGTTAGAAAAGGTGTGTTTCCATGATGTATAAGAGAACAAAATACGTTGCAAGTCGGCATGAAACCAATTTCTTAAATGATTTTTTTTTCCGAACGAAGTCATGCGGCAACGGTTTTTGTACTGATCGAATGTTCTTTGGAAAATCATCCGATTCAACTAGCGATTTTAATGGCTCCGGAGGTGCATCTAATGGAACCAATCCCACTTTGCCACTCGCACAGCAAGGGCCGGCCGTTTCGCCTTTAAATGCACACCATATAGTCATCGCTCCAATATCGAAAATCGCATCACCAATCACCTAGTTTTCTGTTGGTTCATAGCGAAATGCCAGTCGTTCGTATGACGACAACGATGCGCGTCTTGCCACTCTTGAATTTGAACTTGTTTGCTCTCTACCAGTACGATTTGATGCATTTCTCATTACATGCACTCTCAAATCGCTTGGCTGTTCATCCGGTTCAGTGATACCAACTGAGGCACAATTATGCCTTTTAGGCATAGTTCCGATGCTTGAGGCATTGAGGAATGATTTTGAGAAAAAGCATACTTTTTTGTGAAGTTTTCTTACAATCAATCCATACAAATAAATTGTGTGTTTACTTTTGAAAATCTGGTGCCGTACTCCGTATCTCGTTTCGAAAGTAACATTTTTCGAAAATGAACGTTTTTTACTCTCTATTTCGAAAGCTGAATGAAGAGTACCAACTTAAAAGCAATTTCATTTTACAATTCTTAACTTGACTTACCGTCAAACAAAATTATATAAAAAAAGGGGGAAGAAAATCCTCTGATAACTTCTCGATTTTTCTTTTATTTAAGGTGGCGCTACTGTTCGGAGTGAGCCTGGGCCTCTGGGCTTCTTGAATTGCAGTTAACAAAAAACGTTTAGTTACCTTTCGATCAACCAATATTTCGGCAACAAATTTTTATCAAGTACGACGTACGATAGGTTATGCAACTTTTGTCTTTTGCACAAAAACGTCATAATTTTTTTTAAAAGGTATAATTGTTTTCAGGTTAAGGCACAAAACCTTCGATTCTGATTGGCATCACTTATTTGGTCTTATGCGATGTCCCATTCCCATTCTGTCGACTTCTGCATGTGCTTCGCGTTCATCTTCAGTTTGGCTTCGTTGATGTTTTTACTGTTGACTTGCTTGCCTTGTTCGTCGGCGAATATTTGCGCGTCTTGGCATTTTCAAAAGTTTTGCCCGCGTTTAAACTTTTTGTATTTTACCTTAAATCAACTGTATAAAAGTGATGAAACTGTTGAAGCGATGCACACAATCAAAAACAAACAAGCACTGTTGATAAACATAAATACATTAATTTTAAATTCTCGATTTTCTCAGTTTACTTTTTGAAAACAAAATAACAAGGAAGAATCATTGAATGCCAAATCAGGACTTCACGGCGATTTTCCTGAACTTTATTTCTGCCTAAAGCTGATATACAGCAATACGAACAAAACCAAAAAAGAATCATGACAGTCGTCTCAGGGATTATCAAGTTATAACATCATCGAGTTTAACCCCGAAAGAATTATCTAAATATAAAAGACTATTACTTTTAAGTATTTTGATTCGGGTATTTTTTAATGCGTCATACGTTTGAGCGATAGCATTTTTTTACAAATGAAGACAAAACAAGAGTTTAAGATCTGAATTAAAAATGTTTTCATTTCATTCTTCTAGATGAAGTCGAAGGATGACTTAAAACTCCAAATATCTTTTTTCTGCTCGTGTTCTTCTCCAACATCATACTTTGTCTATTAAGTTGAATAATGTTTTTAGAATTCAAATAGTCTTGAAAATAGTGACGAAAGTAATTTCAAAGTACTGCCAAACCTTGTAAAATTGTTGTTTTATAGAAGAACATACCTGAAAAAAAAGAAAAGATATTTATAGCCGCCGTAGTTAACTTGGTTTTAAAAAAGGTTGTCATCTGAACAAAAAAACGTAAAATCAGATGATGCGGCGAATGGATGAAGTAAGCCCAAGAATCGTAATCTGGATTTGTTTTAAATTGCACATTTTTGGCTACCATTACCCCTCTGTCCAATTCCGCCCAAGTTTGGCAATGTGCTTTGTTTGGACAATGTACACCAATGTCTACAATTTTACAAATAAAGCTCCCATGAGCTTCGATAACTAACGTGTGCAATGTTATTTTTTGGAAAGTGCCACGCCCCTTTGTAAATTTTTGTTTTCCTATAGAAGCACACGCATATTGAATTGAAACCTAATGTCACAAATTCAATTTCAATCGATAAAACACTTTTCAAGTTTTGCGGGAACAAACGTACGCAGTCTGAATTTCAATAAAAATTGTCAATATTTCTGGCTTCTGCTATCAAGTTTAAGTTTTCATTCCGTACCACGTTGGACAATGCCAGATCGCAATTTGCAAATAGGGTTAAAGCAGTTCCTGAGTGTCCTACAACAAAGACAGCCTACTCAAATGTTTTGGATTCAGGTAATTTTTTTAAAAACCAGCTATTCGGCGGCAGGGCGCAGTTTTTCGTAGGTAAGTGAACTGGACTACTGAGCAGGGAGTCCCAAATTCGCCCTCCGAATCAACACAAATTGCGTCTTGAGGTTTTTTCAACAGGGTCACCGCTCCAGAACGTGTGAGAAACATCCAAGAAGGTGACGGTCTCGACTAATGTTCTCCATACATCCATTAGGATTCGGCATACAATTTCAGATCTTTTCCATTTGTATCAAAAATAATAACAAACGCCAACGAACCTATTTACATATTTATTAGTTTTATGACGATACAAGTTTATAAAGCTTAAAAAACATGTCTGTATCTCTAAATCCTTCATTTCAAAACTGATAAGATACCTGGGCGCTAATCACGACGCTTGTCGGACGACTATCGTCAAAGCGATAGACCTCCGAAACTAGTCACTCGGTGGTGCAAAAGTTAAGAATTTGAACGCTGCCCCCAGTTCAAGCTCAACAAATTCAATGGAAGCTGCGAGTTACCGAAAAGAGATCATTCAGAAAAAAGGGTTATTATGGCCGTTTAAGTTTTAAAACTGACATCGTTCCGACGGCAATCGTCATTCGAGAGTAAAATCTTCAAATTTGTCTTAAAAAGAGAAGAAATGGAAAGTTTTTAACGACCTAGGTTTTATAGTTTTATACCGAGACTTCAAAATATGAGAGAATATCAGAAGCGAGTGAGCTTGCTTAAAACTAAGTTCTGCATTTCTACGTTCTGGTGCGGTTAGAACTCATGAACTTTCAGGAGCCTACCACATTTGTCCGCATAATATAAACTCTGACAATGGTTGCGACAAGCTACCCCCGGTAAGGTAAGGAGCTACAGCGTAGACTATTTACTTATCTATTCACTGAACATACAAAGCTATTAGACTCACCCCAAGAGCTAGTAAATTTTGAATAGTTTGGCTTATCTAGCAAGCTGTCTGTTTGTTTATCTTTCAAACTGTTCGAAGCCAAAGATCACAAGCTGTAACAACATTGTGCTGAAACATATCCTGCGGCAAATATTATAACTATATCTTTGCGCTTTATTTCCCTCCGCCTTGTTGATTGTGAAGAGCTCCCAGCATTTGCTTGCCAAATACGATATTTACGTATGAGGAATAAACTTCAATTTTATTTCCAAGTAAATTGCGAGAAACGCTCAAATACACCTAATCTCCCACGAATGGTTGCGCATTCATTTTGTGTCCTCTATTTGTTTGTTACTTTTCCAACTTTTGCCATGAAAAACCAAACGCTTACAGTAGTTTCACGCTTTCCACAACCGCAGAGCTACGTCTAACATTTTTAGCGGTGTTACCCACATCCAGCTCCGCCTATCCACCTATCCACCTATTCCCTGCAATCCCTAGACAATGGTGCTTTGTTCTAAAATAAATGCGACGAGGGGAATTCAACTAACAAAAACACACCACCGACTGTAATTTCATCCGCATCCATAAATATCCGACTGCAAACAAAAACCTGCTCTAGAAATTCACTTGACTGGCTACAACAAAAAAAAAATCGAATTTACCTCCGTGCGCTTCTCTCTATTTACCTGTAGCCTGATGGAAAAAATATTTTTACACAGATTGGGAGCAATCCAAATTTGCTTGCATTTCATTTCATGTTTCACAATCCTACACACATCAACCAGGCCACCAAGGATATCCTGAGATTTCATTTGTTTTTTTGTTTCTTTCTTTCGTCTAACCTTACCACCCATTACTAACGAAACCATAACGATGATGATGACACACCTTTTGGGTGTGTGAATTCATACACAACACGAAGGCTGACTGCACTTTGAGTGAAATGATGAATACACACTCAATCACTGTCAGTCACTCAGCCATCATCACAGTGAAACTGGAGTGGCTCAACCTTGATTAAAGCGCACTAAAAATACAAAAATACATCCCCGCATTCACACCCCCGCTGTGTTGATCTAGTATTCGTATCTGTTTCACATCGTTTCGCTCTGTGTGAAGTCCGCATTTTTCTCAAAACAAATAGAGAGACGGCAAAGTTCCACTTGTAGTTCCACTTTAACTTGAACTATGCAAACAACATTCGGATACGCAAGCCTCCACACAAACATACACTGCAGTCGCAATTAATGAGTTATTTGTGTAAAAGTCCTTAATCCGAGGAGATCGAGAAAGCTGGCTGCTTGGATGGGTGGGTGGGCTGGTGTTTCTGGTTAGACACTGATTGAAGGGATTACCTCATCCATGGGGGAATGCGGGAAAAGATTTATTTTCATTTGAATGATGTTTCTTGCGCGTCGTCGTCGGTCGCTAGAGATACCTAATGCGCAGTTTTTCATAACAAAAGCAGTGAATCGGTGCGATAGATGGTGGCTTTTAAGATCGGAATTCCACAAAGTACTTCGAAAAGTTGTTCCACAGACAGCGTACACGAAGTCAGTGAACCACTTCCTTCCGCACATGAAACCAAAAGCACTCCACTTGTTCCTGTTGTTTCCTCCTGCTGCTGCTTGGTAGTGATCTGAGGTTTTTATTCATAACTCAAGTACTTTGTTATACAATTCGCTTAAGGTATTATATTATATAGAATATGGATAGATGAAGCTGCATTGAGAAAAGTGTCAGTTCGCCACAATATTTGAAAAAATAAAACAGAGGTCAGCTGGTGGAGTTTGGATTGATTTTGTGATCGATTTTGTGAGTAGTTTAAGGGATTCAATTTGACAGACGAGAGTTTTGTTTGGCATTCCTTGTTCAGGTGCATTTTATGACAATGGTTTAGTTAAAGTCAAACTCGGATATAGCGAAACGACTGAACTGAGAAATGTGCACTTTTGTGCAGAACGATAGTTTTGCGAAGCGAAAAGCTATTTTTCTGGATTTTAAAGAACTGACAATGAAACGGGGAGGTAAGTTTCTACCGGTGGACAGGTAGCAGCTGCATTTTTGAATTCAGCTTTCCCTACCAAAAGTAAAGGGGGTAGTTTATTTTGAAAGATTTCCGCGAAACGAAACGCAATCAAACCGATACTCTCGGATTTTATATTTTTATTTATCAAGATCTTAATCGACGTCTCGTCTCTTCTTCTACTTTTTTTTTTACAATGGCCGGTCCTTTCCGGAAATATTTTTTTTTTAGAGATGACAGTAATGTCAGACTACAACAATTTCTTCGGTTTCTAAGGGGAAACTTCAGAGGGCGTTCTGGAGGTATTGAGGTTATTGCTACAGACTAGGAATTATTATTATTAAAAGGGTGGGTAAATTTTAAGGGCCGATGTTGAATGTGAACCACACCTAAACGTCAAGTTTTTTTCTGCATTTCATTTGACATTTCTCAATTTCAGACTAATTCAATTTGAACCATGGAAAAATACACAATCGAGCAACGCGTTAAAGTTATGCAGGCTTATTATGAAAATGGGCGTTCAAATCAAAATGCATATGGTGCACTTTGTGATTTTTTCGGTCAATTTAATCGGCACATTTGCACCTCAGTGGATCCATCAATAAGCAGAATTGCCGCATTTGGGCGAATGATAATCCAAGAGTGATTGTCGAAAAACCAATGCACCCACAAAGAGTGACTGTTTGGTGCGGTTTATGGGCTGGCGGCATCATCGGGCCGTTTTTTTTTTCCAAAATGAGGCCGGTCAGGCAGTTACTGTGAATGGTGTTCGCTATCGTGAGACGAAAAGGAACTTTTTTAAGACCCGAATTGGAAGATATGGATGTGGACGACATGTGGTTTCAACAGGACGGTGCCACTTACCACACAGCTAACGAAACAATGGCTCTTTTGCGGGAGAAATTCAATGGCCGTGTTAGCTCACGTCGTGGCGATGTTTATTGGCCGCCACGATCATGCGATTTGACACCGTTGGACTTCTTTCTTTGGGGTTATTTGAAAGAAAAGGTGTACGTCGATAAGCCAGCAACAGTTCAAGAGCTAAAGGATGAGATTATTCGGCACATTAACGACATAGAACCTCAATTATGCCTCAGCGTCGTCGAAAATTTGGACCATCGGATGGAGGTGTGCCGCCGAGGTCGCGGCGGCCATTTGGCCGATATTTTGTTCCATACAAAATTGAACCATACCAATATTATCATAATAAAAGGAAATGACAATAATTTCCTAAATTTCTAGTTCTATTCAAATTCAACATCGGCCCTTAAAACTTAACCACCCTTTAGAAGGGTGCAAACAACAGATCTGTGAATTTATACTGTTAAAAAGGAAACCCCCACAATTGCAAAAATCGATCTAAAGAGATTGAATACTCCGCCTCTACGTGCGCCTGTTCTTTTTCTTTTACGTTCTTTATTGTAGAATGTAGGTCTTAGGTTAGATGACTTGGTAGAGTGCACATGCACACACCAACTCTACTCCAAGATTTGGTTAGAGGAAAGTATTCTTGATGAATGGAGTCTCAGCATTGTTTGCCCGATCCACAAGAAAGGAGACCCATTTCTCAGCAAGTAGATTGTGCAATATCCTGCACCACACCTACCCTTTGGGGGCGTTTTTTTTTTTAGTTTTTAGGAAAATACACAGCTGGGCAGAAATTCCACCATTGCGCAATAATGAGTAATGAAACTAATTCTACAAAGCGTTTTATGGCTCGATCTGCTTTAAGTCCTTCGTAACACCTTGTTAAGGCTTTCTTACCAGCGCTGAATCATGGTATAGTCGACTTCACTTGGGCTTGATTTGATGCAAAAAGTTTCTATCGATGAAGTGTACGATTTTCTTTTAAGTGCATGTCACAACCATCCAGCGGTTGCGAATTTTCAGTTTCTACGGATATTTATCCTTACTAGCTAAAACAACCAATGGGAGGAGATAGAAGTAGATAGTCCTGAGCCGGCAGTATAGAAGGTGCTGTAATGTGAATCTGATTTTAATTGATAAATAACGGCTGATATCCTTTAAATTAAAAATACTAGAGTTAAACGTGTCCTCGGTTAAGGTTATTGGGTGATGATTGCTTCCGCATCGGGTTTTGAACCGTTCGAATACAATTTTCAAAAGGCTTTAGATGCAATTAAAAGATATCATCAGCTAGAGGCTTTAAGGAGTTAGATTTCCCAACCGAATCATAATATAAAGGTTAAGAAACCCTTTTTTATTTTACAAAGCATTTACGTTTTGTCGAACGTAAAGGATGCTTTAAATTTAAACGACAGTATCATCGATTTGTGTACCTACTGTTTGACAAAAATTCGGGAAATGGTTTTTGGGTACAAGAAGGTATCTATGGTGGATGACTGTTTGACAGGGCGAGTTTAGTCTTGGCGGGCTTAGCGCATAGTTTGGAAAAGAATTGGTTTGGTTACGCTCAGGGTTTATCTCTCATTACGCCTTTACAGGCACCCAAGGTTGACTTTAATATGAGCGGTAACATAATGTGAACGACTGGATAGCACGACACTTGTTAGTTCCTTGCACCTTTGGTTGCACCAATCGTCTGAATTGACAACAATGCGCCGGGTTTGCAAAGGCGTATTATTAATACCAAAATTTATTGAGGTTATTTCGAGGTAATGTTGGGGTTAAGACTCACAGTTATCGGATAAGAATCATTAGAACACGCCAGGCACTCCATTTCGAGTCGCTTATTCTCTCGTACATTCTTCGGTTTGGTTAAAATGATTTCTTCGTGCGATCGGCGTACTCATCCTTTAGGTAGGCACAGGAGTAAATGGCTAGATCAAGCCCAAAGTCTCTTCTCTACACGTAAGGGAGTTAGCCCTGATGATTTTGAGTTCGTGGCTGAAGATCGGGAAGTTAGTGAAGGTATTGGACAACTTCCGACAATTGTCGTAAATTCACCAACGAATTAAAATTCCAAAAATACGAGGAATAAGGTATCAACAAAATTTTCGTGCGATCTAGTAGTGCGCACTTTCCCAGTTTCTCTGAATGGAAAGCCAAAACACACTGTGCGGGTGCTTTATGGTAGACCCTAGATTAGGCGCTGGGAGGTAGACTTTTCCTCGTGAAGGAATTTGTATGAAAAAAAAGGAGTGATTGAGATTTCGATTTTCTTTATTTTCGGAGCTCGATGTCTTACCTCGTGGAGGGTGAAATATAAAAGACCCAGAATTAAGCTTAGCACAAAAAAAAAGGAAATGCCTAAGTTGACGTTTAAGACGACAACTTAAGTAGCGACATCTTACATTAAATTTAAAGACTACATTGAAGTTATCGAATATGTAACGAGTAAAGATCTGTGCTTTTCACAGTAAATTTGTGTACAAAATAGCTTGCGGTTATTGTTTTCGTGGAAACCACGCTAACAGTGAAACTGTATTTTATAACAGAGCTTTGGAAAAAGTTTATTAAACAAAAAAAAAAAAGGGGGAAAAATGGGGATACCATTTCTAGCTTAATTAGGAAAAACATCGCTCATGGACCTCTCATTTATATATAAAAAAAAAAAAAAAAAAAAAAAAAAGAGGTAGTACTCTCTTCTTGCTCACCTGCCTACTCCACAGTCCACAAATGTCACACAAAAAGAAGCTAAAATAAAAAACAAAACACAGCGCAATAATGAAGATGTACTACCAACTATAAAAGAAAACAAAACAAAAAAACATATACAAATAGAAGCAGAAACATTAAAAAGGAATTTCAAAAAAAAAACAGCACTTCTCCTGCACCTACAGTTGCAGGGAAATACTTTGAATTTGAATACTCCGCATTAGAATTAAGGACGAAGGCCAACTTCAGCAATTGTGCTTGGAACTGTAACTGCAAACATACATTCAAGCACCATTTTTCTCAACCGCACTAGTCATTCTAGCTGCCGTTCCGTAGCTAAAAAAGAATGCGAAAGTTTGTCTTACTTTCTGGAAGGATAGAACTACGTGGCCGGGCTATTATATGCGGAGGTATATCAGGGTCGCGCCACATCCTTACAACGAATGGAAAGCATTCCTCGTCCAACGAAGTAGCAAAAAAACACACAAAAAACACACGACAAACTTACTTAACAATGTGAAGAGGAACAAAAGGATACGAAGGAACGAGCAACGAGTGTGCGAATAAAGGAAGTGGTGAACTACATTTTATGGCGAAAACTTTTAAAATTTTGTCATCATACAATTTCGGTTATAGAAGGTAGAGACCGAGTTCGGTATTTTTTTTTTTATATATATTTTTGGGGGAAGTGAGGTTAATGAGGGGAGTGATATATAAGGGAGGAACACACACAGTCTTTAGGGGCTAAAGGACTATAACAAACGTGTGCTTCATACGTGAGAGTGTATGTTTGTTTAACTGTTTAAACGATTTTGTATGCAAAAGTTGCAAAACTTGCATGAGAATAGTGCAATGGAGTAACACGAGAACACGCCTGCAAGGGAATATGTCCTTATAAATATTCATCTATTCTGATTCCATTTTTTTTTTTTTTTTTTTATTTCATACATAACTGAACAGAGAACGAGTGACACATTCTACAGGCATTCTAATTTTGTGTTGAACTATGGAAAATGGGGGTAAGAAGAGAGAAAGCAGAACAAAAAAGAAAGGTTTCATGTTGACGAGTGGTATACATGAGTGGGTGTCCTTAAAGTTATGACTTTCCGTAAATCTTTAAAATTGAATTATTCAATTAGACGGAGAAACTTGATACGGATCATGGTGGCATGGGGTAGGGACACAATGGAACTACTTAACTTGTGACGTTAACTTGCAAGTTTTGAGGTTGACAAATTCGATTGGGAGCGAAAGTGAGAATTTGTCAAAGGAACTTCCCTAGGCATGCCTCCGATTTCCTTGGGCGCCATTCGATCGTATCGGATAGTATGTGACCTTCACATGATTGGATGGTCCTTTGTGTGGTTCGAGTTTGTGTACAACTTGATTTGTTTTTCTGCACATGTGGGGTAGGTTATCGCAACCACTTATAGTACGATAGGAAGGACAGTTCTAGTAATAAAAATAGGGATAGGAAGGAGTGGCGCATTGGGTAATGCGTTGAACTTAGTGAAGAGTTCCCGGTTCGATCCCCAAAAAAGGAGAAATTACCTTTTGAGTCGTTTTCCACTGCCCAAGCAAATATAAAGACACAATACATAAAAGTCATGAATAATTAAGCAGCTCGGACAGAGAAACAATTTGAAGGTCCATGTCCAAATCAGCGTGCTCCTGGATAAGACCGATGAGCAATATCAGGGTCAAGACATCAAAACACCTACCTATAGGGATTTTAGATCGAATAGTGGGAAAACATTTGTACTTAGCAGAGGGCGTCTTCTTTTCGCGAAAAAGTTTGATCTTGAGGTTTTGATCAGGGGTCGAACTACCGCATCCGTGGGCAAGCAATACGTCACTGAACTTTGCGGGTTTTACATGCAAAAAAATAAAAAATTCTGTCCCGTAGTACTCGATCACGGATGCGGTAATACAACCCCATAAATCCCATAAATCTGGGTGTGACAAATAGGCTTCAAACTTTGTACCTCGAGGCGAAGCTGGAATTTTTATATTAGCTCCAAAATGAACGATGCTTCCCGTGCCACAATTGCAGACAATATTGTTGGCTTTAGACCCGTTTGTGAAAACTCAGATGCAGGCTAAACGGCTTTGTAGATTTGCATGAAACTTCGTTTCTTACTGCCTGAATCACCAAATACAAAATATACCCTGAGACGAGTGTGGCACATGCATTTAATTCAGCTCTCTCATTTATAGTACTTGCCATAAAGCAATGAGAGTTTAAATGGACAAGTTTTGTGTGTACCAGTCGTCCATATTTTTTTATTTGTGTACCTTATTCTGAGGCAGAACTATGTGGTCTAATGAGACTGGATCCACGAAATTTGTGCAGATTATTAACGATTGAGCCAAGAACGACATGTGGAGGTTAACGAAAAAGCAGATGCGTAAAAACGATTAGCTCAAACAAGTCTGGAAAGTTGAAAAAAAAAAACACGCCAAAGTCATGTACGGGCAATTGGAAAAGAGCAAGGAAAAGCCACGTTGCAAGAAAATTAAGAAAACGCTCGCCATATGTTGAGATTATTTCTAGCAAGCCAGCGACCAAAATGTCCAAAATAGTATCGAACGAGCATATAGGACAATACATTGGAAGTCTACGGATTGTAGCTGGACAAGAACACGCCTAGGAAGAGTCTTATAAGTAAGCAGAAGCTACCGAAGCTTTCAACTGTGGCCAGTAAGACGGTTCTAATTCTAGCTGACTGATTATAGTTGCCGGCAAACGGACACGGACCCAGCAAGCCGGCATTTTTATAAGGTCTTACCTATGTAAATCTGCGAGGAATCAGCAGCGTACTATGTACGATATTTTCGGCTACATCGTCTCATCCGCAGTAGCAAAAAACGCACGCTATATTCATATATGGAAGGCAGATTTCTTCCGAGGATCTAAGGCATTGATTTGCTTTTCGCGTCTATGAGTTTTGGAGCTATACTTGTACTCGCAAATAGAAGACCCTAGCGCTCTCATAAGCTCCATTCGAGAGGGAGATTCCAATGACATTTCTACTCACAAATCTTTGTCAGAAATTCACGAAATCGCATAAAGAAAGTGTCTGAAGATTAACTGCAAATTTAAAGATTACACTGGCTCAGGACCGACACAACTACAGAAGAACACTCAAGGATGAACTCGAACTCAACTAAAGGACTATGCTGTTTTCTATTTGAAAAACCGTATTCCAGATCACAAAACGGAATGAGCACACAACTTATAAACAGAAAAACAAATGACTGTATTTTCGGTCAATGACGACCTTTGTTCACCCACTTACTATCCTGCCAGTCAATTAGTTAATTGCTTTGCTAAAATATATCAATAAGTTGCTCCTTCTATCAATAAAAATATTTTATTTCACCCCAACACACAAAGTTATATACAAACGAACACAAATCGAACCACAAAGCCTCAAACCGTAGCACACACAATACCCAATTGTTCCGTAACACGATAGTTATTTCAAAAAGTTCGGTCTAACTAAAAATTTCTCAATTTTACAACTCGAAACTTCAACTTTGCAGACAAATAATCTCGTTTCCCTGTCAGTCGTACAGCCAAAAGATGGGGGCAAGTGCGGAAAAAAAACTATTCAGCTGTATTTTGTTTTTCCTCACACTTTCACAGCGCCCTAACTTTGACACAGCACACCGTGCACGATAACTTGTCATAAATGGCTACATAAATGGGAAACACACTCTTACAGTCGTGAGGTAGAGTTGCGGAGCACTTGCGGTTTACTGCGGTTGCTTTCAAAATGGTTTTAACTGCGCAATTTATTCAAATTCAGTAAATTTGTTGCGCGACGATATACATATCATACAAATATGAATGAAGTTGGGAAACTCAAAGCGCGATACCAATAAGCATATTTAGTGTCCAGGCGAAGTTTTCCATACAAAATTACCAATTGTGACCTACAAAATACTTGGATTAGAGGTTAAAAATGATTATTTGTATATAAGTCCCAAAGTCAACAACTAGATGATGAAATCGTGATATATTTTTATGTTTTTTAAAATTGAAGTTCCACTTTATTTGTCACAAAGACTTAAAAACTGACACAAATAAATTATTGTGCGAAGACAGCCCTAATGACTCGGTCTACGGACATTTTTGCTTCAACTATCGGAAGTCTGATAGCTAATTTTAAATTTGGATTACAAATGCAGCGGATAAGGTGCCAAAATTCTGCTGTTATTCTAAACCATTTGTACCCTGTTAGCTGTCTACGGATATCCCTCACTTTGTTGAACATATTTCAAATGACTTATGTAACATTGTTGCATTGCTAAAAAAGATTCTATTACGGCTGCATAATTTTCAACCTAAATATATTCAACCACAAACTTGTAACCACCACTGTTATTCCTTCTCGTGTCGACAAAAAAAGAAAGATGACCCTGAGCCTCCTGATAGAAACTGCGTTATTTAATGGTATTTTCCGGGGGTGGGTGAAATTTATCCGCCTGCCTTCTGTGTGTATCATCACACACAATACACGTGGCGAGGTGTGAGAAATATCCTTCCATCCACACAGCACACAGGACAAAGATATGCTATCGTTTGTTTCTTCTTCCAATTTATATTTCTTTTTTGTCTTGTGTTACTCTCATTTGTGTAGAGGGTTGGTAGAGCTGTTCCCCAAACACAGAGGGTTTTTTTTTCTGTTTTGTTTGCTGCCGCATAAATGGATAAATCATTGCCAATGCTGCAGTATGTGGGAAATTTCGGAAACAGCGGGTGGGAGATGGGGTCACTCTCACTCACATCAAGCAAATAGCTGAGTGTTGATGAATAACTGCTGACTTTTGCTATAATTCTTCTGCTCTTTTTTTTGTATGCAAATGATAAAATGGTTATGGTTATGGTCGACAGGCGCATTTAAGCTGTTTTATGAGTGTAAGGGAACAGTGTTCGGTGTAGCATTGCGGTTCGGAAGCAGATTGTTGAGGAAAGTTTTGCGGTTTCAAATAAGGTTTGGGGACTCTTTTTCTGGTGGATGGGCGGTTTTTTTTTCTTTTTTTTCTGTAAAAAAATGAGGAACGCAGTCTTATAATTGGCGGAAATTATTTATGCTTTTAAAGAAAATTAGAATCGAATAAGGAAGAGAATGTATGTTCCGCCATTTCTCAAAAAACGTACTTAAAGCAAAAAAAAAAAAAAAAAAACAGGATTACTAAGTATCCTTCACAATGATGGATTTCACCCCGGGTCGTACGCACTCCTAAAAGGCAAAACTTCACAAGGCCAGCAATTAACTTTAGCTCCCATAAGCATCTGCCAATGGTCGTACTCGTATGGGCGTGACCTACTCAAAAAGTATTCGGCAGATTTTGCAGAAAATTACAAAGTTTGTTTGACAGTGACAGTGCTTAGAGAGCGGTTTGATCCGATAGGTGGTAGTGTATACAGTTTTTAACTTCCAATACGCTTATCTGCATGGCTCTCGAGAACTGAAAGTTTTTCGATGTGGTTATCATTTCTCGGACAAGTGTTTACATTTATAAAATTTAATTCATTACTTTTTCTTTCGCAAATATATGCCGGCTAAAAATTCTAAAACGTACATTCTAGTTGCCCGGTGTCCACTTAGATCAGGTTAAAATAAGCGTGGCGCTACTGGATGTCTGGATCTTATCTCAGTAAACCGTTCCGTTCCATCTTACGCAGAGTTTTAAAATGTGTAATGGCATCCGACATATCACGACCTTATTCAGGCAGTGAATGCAATTGCAAGGTATATTTTTAAAGGGCTTGAATGTCCCAAAAAAAGGAAAACTCTTGAATTTTTTGATTTGGCGCTGATCTTTAAAAGGGCTAAGAGGTAGAATACCGCACAGTCCACAAATGTTGTGTAGATTTAGAAGGCGTATGACGGAGTCTCTAGAGGTAAACTCTGAATGGGATTAACTTCCTCGATTAGAAAGATATTGCTTTCGTACATAATTTCGAATTCGAGATGGTAATCAATTCTGAAATTACGATGATAGAGAAACTGAAAAAAGTGGGTCGCAAAATTCTGTCCATATGTCTGTCTGTCCCTATGCTCCCGAGGCCTACAGCCTAACGGTTGCCCTGATTTCGTTCAAATTTCGGATTTTGAGTTTTTTGCCCTGCAGTTTGGGGTCGTTTTTTTTTTTGCAAGGTAACCTCGATATTAATGACACTTCCCATACAAAATGTTCATACGAGTTTGATTTCTTCGAAAACGGCTCTAACGATTGTAACAAAAATGTATTTCTAAGGTAATATGGTCATTTCTAACTCAAAAGTCTATATTTTCGTACAATGGATTTTTTAAAAAAGGATTTTATTTTTTAAGTTTGGTTTTCTTTAGTTCACCTGAAAACAGCAATAACGATTTTGACCAAAATGCGTACTTTGGGTAAACTTGATGTTTTCAAAATTATTGCCTCCTTAATTTGCAATTCGAATCACCGAAAACGCTAATTTTAAAAAATGCTTATACCTCGAAAACCCAATTTTCGATTTCCATAAAACTTTAAAAGGCCAAGTAATGCTTTTATCCCGAACAATATCACATACTCAGTTTTCAGCTAAATAGTTAAGTAGTTTTCAAACTAAACATTGCAATATTTGGTACATTTTTGTCTGCATAATTTTACAAAAACCGCTATACCGATTTTAATCAATATGCTTTAAGATAATATAAGAATTCTAAATTCGAATAAATCCGTTTTTTATTTATTTCTCGAAAACTACTACACAAATCCCGATCTGTCTTCGTATATTTTTGGAAAATTCAACCAATAAAAATGGAATAACAGCTACGCAAAACTTCTTTTTAGCAAATATAACCCACTTTTTCTTCTTTCAACAATATTGAATATGCACCTTAAAATAATGCCAACCACTTGGGGCTTCCACAATCAGAAAATCCCGCTTCATTTGCACCCCACAGACGACAATCGGGATATTAAGTTTATAGCTATAACGATGCAAACTCAACAACAAATGCCTGAATTCTTATATAAATATCTATGTAAAGTGATGGAACTATCACGATCAATACTTCATACCATTGACAACTTTAATCATATTCCAGTCGAAAATAGAAACATGGCCTAGCAGTTGAAAAGCAGAAACTCCTACTACACTTGTCCTGTGTAAGAACCTATAAAATATGTAGAACAGTAGGCGCTTACAACTCTCTAAAGAGAACTTGCGACAGTTGGCAGTTACTGAGAGCCAGCGTTGCCCTTTGGCCCCCAGTTTGTAAGATGTTATTATTTATTGAACGAAAAAGAGAGCAAACACACGAAAAGAAGTGTTTTGTAAAATAAATTAGTTTGCTGTGTAAAAGTAAACGTCTTTGTTGCTCTGTTTTCTTTTTTGGCTACATTAGTATTTTATGTGAAGGCCACTTTTTTCGGCTCGGGCCCCTTTTTGAAAATTTTCAGCGGCAACGCTGGAGAGCTTCATCTTTTAAAAACGCATATTGTTATATTTGTTATATTTGATATGTACTGCCATATGTAGTATCGCTTCTGTGCTTTTTAACTACCTACCTAATAAAATAAGAATACAACCAACCAAACGTTTGGTGAACGAGAAAGTTTCGTTTGACCCAGTCGTGTCCTTTTTTTTTGTTGTCGTGTTTGTTAAAACCTCCGAACTATAAAAAGTTTATCATTTCTACAACTGGGGTAGAACACTGTTGCGCTGCGTGAAATAAGTCACCTACAAATCAACTACTGCACCCAAAAACTCGGTCTCTTTCGCTAGACTGTCAGAAACGGTTAAGCAAAAAAATCGACAGGTGTAACAAACTGCCCCACAAGAGCTTAATAGCTTATTTGTGACGACCGTCAACAATTCACAATGCGATGCCTCCTCCACACTGACCAAGGTGAAATTAGCAAGCAATAACCCTTTCGCCCGCCGCCCAACAACAGCCGAAGCCAGAAAAGTTTATTTTAGTACGAATTTTCCCACCGCAAAACCAAGTGGTTTTGAATAAAAACGTCCGACCTAATCGCATTTTAATTACCGCCCCCGCTTCTAGCACTTGCAGTGGCAACATTGCATTCGCGCAAAAAACCCCCCAAAACTGATTGAAATGAATTTGTCAAAATCTACTCATATGTTCCTTCATAACTAAAAATAGGCATTTTTCCGCTCTTCATTTTTGTCTTGTTTCTTTGGGATGTGTCAATGTGTCAGCGGTATCCCCCCAGATCCACTGCAATTGGAAGTGCGACGTACTCATCAATTCGCATAAAATGCACATTAATCGTTAGATTGCATTTACAAGAAACGAAAACTGACAGCAACAGACGGCCGAGTATCTGTTAATGAGACTCACAAATCAATTTCCCTAGTAATGGGTGACTGACCAGTTTCTGTTGATTTCGTATGTCAAACATGGTTGTATCTATGTGTGCATCTGTGCCTCGCCTCGAGATGCCAGTTGAGTGTGGGCTAGGCGGTGGGTGGGGGCACACATTTATGGATGACACTTTTCGATCGATGACCATTGAGGTGTTGCACCTCTTCTTTTCCGTGGCGGGATACTATTTACATGCGCGGTATGCTGCAACTATTGGCCCGGCCAAGAGCATTATCGTAAATCTTCTTTTAAATATTTAACATTTTTAATAAATTACAGATAAATGTTGGCGCACGTTTGTGTGGGTCAGCTGGGGGTGGTATGAAACCAATTGAATTGTGACGCGTAATGAGTGATTTTCTTTTATAATTAAATTAAGTGAATCATTAAAAGTTGAAAATAACTGCAATACGCATAAGTATGATTGCAGTAAGTGTTATATTTAGTAGGCGAAAATATGCTTTAGTCGCATGTTGGGAACTTGTACGATGATTGACTGTGACTGGGTTCTAAGTGTCAAGAGGCGAATATTGACGGAAACGGCACAGCGATAACAAATCGTAATTGCCATCAGGTGCCAGCAAAACTTGACCCAGAATCGTTGTAGATTAGATTAGATTAGAAGACGGGAGAGCCTTCAAAGGGCTATGGCACTGCGGCTTCTAAGAGTAGCCTATTGTGCCTTCCCAGGTAGGTTCCTAGAGCCATCTTTTCACTCCAGATGCATTCAGGAAGACAAGGATCTTCTCTGGGTGTAGGTCAGCAAGAGTTGCTGGATCGACAATCTCACTCCCTAGGATGTTTTTTCTAAGGCGGCATAGAGCCGGACAAGCTGTGAGTATGTGAAGAGAGGATTCATCACTCTCAAGACAGAGCCTGCAGATAGGATCCGGTGAGACGCCAATGCGGTGGAGGTGTTTTTTCACGTGACCATGGCCACTGATTATTCCTGTAAGGATCCTCAGATTATTTCTGTCCAGATTAATTAGGAAGAGCAATTTTCTGGGGGAGAATTTAGGTAAAAATTTGCTGGTGCAGATCTGCCCATCTGTATTTTTCCAAATCTCGTTCGACTCGATGCGAGATAGATTCTTAATGTAGGTCCTGAAATGGTTTTTGCTGACTCCGCAGAAGGGTTCAGGTCCGATAAGTGGAGTGGTAGCTCCGATTTTGGCCAGCGAGTCAGCTGATTCGTTACCCTCAAATCCTCCGTGGGCTGGGATCCAATGGAGGATGACTAGGTTTTTCTTAGAGAGTTCGCGGATGGAATCTAACTAATCACGGATTTTTTTCTTTTTGGTTAGATAAAATCTTCAAACTTGTCAAATGTGCTGTAATTTTGACATTTATGATCAGCTTAGCATCAGCATATACTTTCTCCAGAAGTATACATTCTAGTCCCAAGGGGTTCTTTCATCGACATTCTACTCGACGTGAACATTTCACACGAAATACCAATTGCCTGGGATTCTCAAATGAACTCAAATCGAACGAAATGCGAACCGTTTAATCGTAACAGAAAAACTGGGCAAATATATCTAAAACTAAATGCAATCACAAGTTAAATAGAAAATAGAAGATATCTACACCTATAGGAATATTTACGAAACGGGAAACAATTATTCAACAATTTAACGATAGGTAGCGCGCGGGAACGTTGGTTAATATTAATTTTTTTGCAATTCACTAAACTCAAACGTTGAAACCAAGTATTACAATTTGTTCCATGTTAAATCAAAAGCTGGGGTCGACTCACCGCTTGCGTAAGCGAGCATTAAGTCATTGAATTTTGTGGATTTTACTTGCAAAAGAATAAAAAAATTCAGCCACGTAGGACTCGATCACGGATGCCGTAATTCAACCCCTGATTTTGCTCCTGGAACATTCTTTACTCTCACTTGGGATAAATACCAAGACAGAATCTCAGGAAAATCATAAAGAAGAGTACATTGCTTGAATTTCCGTCTTTAAGCTTGTACTTTTTTTTCTCAGTGGAAATGTTACGTATACGCTACCGATCGATACCGATTGAAGTTCTCAATAACAAAAGTGTTTAACTAAAAAGTTAAATGCGAGTGTTTCAAAATCTGTATATATAAGGAGCTTGAGTCATGATAGGTTTAAAATTTGTTAGATATTGCCCAAACCCCCACCAATGACCAATTCGCGATGACGCTGAGCTGCATTTCTCAAGTCTTTCTTAGATAATCATAAGAAAAGTTTGGCTGGCCAAGGGGATGTTGGATTTGTTGATAAACTTTTAAGCTTATCAAATCAACACTTGACTTTTATCGGAGCCAGTTAATTTCCGTATAACACTGCAGTTAACATGTGATGGCTTCCGCTTTGTTTAACTTTCTTTAGTTCTTAAGCCACACCTCAAGTCTTAATCAATTAAAATATAAACAACCATCCGCGGATTGTACAAAGCCTTCAATTCCAGGTTCCTTTTAAAATGCAAACGAAAACTGGATCAACAAGACACAACCTAACCATTGTTAGCAACCATTCTATTTCTGTGAATTTTTTGAAGCACACACCTGCGCTCTATGCGTTCGTGTTACCAACAAAAGGATTCGGCTACTTGTCCTTCTCCCCTGGATACACAACACCCTTCTCCACACAAAGAATTGTGGTTGTACTACGCAAGGCTATTCAATAAGAAACACTGTACACAGGATAATGAGACAGGAGTGACGGTAGGAAAATGAAAAAGAAAAAACACCACCACCACCAAAGGCATCTCTCTCTCTCTAAAAGAATCAATTGCATGCCAATGAAATTCATTATTTTCCCACAAAAGTATTAAAACGGCAAATAGACTTGAAAGCGCCCGAAATTGAGTGGGTAAAGTGGAGGTCCCTGCGTCTCTGTGCACCAAATAAAGAGATCAACTCGAAGAGGACGACAATGATGGAGTTTCATTTTCAGTTTCCAATCTTTTCTCTTGTTTGCCTACGTGCGTCGTCTATAATGTGGCTCTTGTGGTTCAGTTGTCAGTGTGTTCTGTTCATTCCTTTGCAAAGGAAAATCAATAAACTAGGTTTTTATTTTGCTTCTGTTTTTATAGAGCACGCCGGCAGGAGAGGTCAGACACGTCTATTGGATGTGCTTTCCGTTTTTAGTGACGCGGACAATGAAGAAGGCGACGTGTTCTATGTGACGTCTAACATCAGAAACCGTTCTGCCAGTGGCCACGAATAGCCTTGGTAATTTTGCGCTTTACCACATACATATGTACGTGTATAGTATATAATACCCTCTGCCTTGGGCTAGACTTTTCCATTGCTGATTGCTGAGATAGGCTGGCTCCTTCGAAAGTATACGCTTTGCGTTGTCATAATGAGGTGACATTTTCCACGACTGCGATTTCATAGTTGCTTTATTTTTCCACATTGTTTTTGTGTCCTTTTTTTAAAGGAAAACCGGACGAGAGTAGTGGTAATTATTTATTTATTTTTTCCTCCTTTCATCCCCGTCGAATTTTTTTTTTTTTTTTGTTGTTTTTGTCAACATTAAATAACCTATGATGGCGCGCAATGTGATGGTGGGCGGAAGGGAAGAGATTGTGTCCTTAGAAACGGTATTCATTAATTGGCTGGGGGATTAAGGGTTAACTTTGTATTAAGAGTAATTAAACAGTGCAAAATCGAGTGTAGATGATTACATCTCCTCCACATGCCTCCATGTAGGAGAATCGATGGACAAACAATTTTGCTGTTCATGATTGAAATGTTATTAATAATACCAGCTGCAGTTAAATATAGAATGCTGCGCAAGGATAAAAAAGTCAAGTGATTCTGTTTTCGAAGACATTTAACCGGATTTTAAGTTATTTTGGAAATGCAATTGAGAAGTATTTGCATTTTACAAGGCTATGGACATTGCTAGGCTTCACGAACGAGATATTTTTCACGGATGCGACGATTATGCCCCGGCTAAACACGATCTCGTTTCAGGTTGGTAAGTACGATATTCTGCAGAAAACCCAAAATATTTAGTTTAATTTTATTTTTATTTTATTTTATTGATTTTAAGGCATGAAATCATTGTATAGGCACGACCTATACGATCCTTGTCTAGTGTTGGCAACCCTGCTAAAATCGTCAGACTTTGCAGACATGGGGTAGAAAACGCTTGCTTATACCCTATTCACACTGAGCCGAAAGCCGGGCTTTTGCGAAAACAATCGAAAATAGCAGTTTTCGCATACAAATTTCTGTTTTCAAGACGAGTCGTTTAAAATCGTTTTCCAAGAAAACACCACGAAAACGACTTCCAATCGTTGGGTTGTTGAAACAAACACACCTTTTGCAATATTCAGCAGATCACCTGACCGATCTCACAACTTAAAATCATTTTCCACACTTAAATAGTATTATTTTTAAATGCTCTGAGTTTATTTTATTTGTTAACTAATGCGATCGACATTTGTAACCAAAATAGCTTACACAGAAGTTTCACGATTAGTGTCTCACAGCTGAGAGAAACGTCAAACGAACTCTAGTTGGTGTTCGGTCTGAATGCATCGACTAGTTTTCGACGAAAACACGGTTTCCGGCTCGCTGTGAATAGGGTATTATCAACTAAACTAGCAATTACAACAAAACAGAGTTATTAGAATGAGCCAGCGGACAAAAATCAACTTCAATATCACATAATAATTGAGAAAACATTTCTTCAGTGGGAACTACCTTTCTGGTCGTTGTCAAGTTGTTTTAGACGTTTTCAAGTCTGCAGTTCATCATATACCTGCTGGTGTTCCCCAAGGCTTTCTTTTGTTTCCGTCACGTTGTCACTACTCATTAGGAAACTTGATCAGTAAATATGATAAAGCTCATGAGTTTATTTCAGTTTGAAAAGTATTTCCATTCCACATGACTTTCGAATTTTGATACAATTCTGGCAGATAACCATTTCCCTATTCGTGTATTTACACAGCTCCAAGCGAAAACCCTCAAATATTCTTCCGGACACATTAAGAAATTGCTTCGCCAAGCTTCATCCCATTCCCGCGAAAACCACTCGAAACTAATTAAACACAATCATTTTCATTACTCCTTCCAAACCAGCCAGACTCCTTTTCCAAATTCCACTCAATACTTCACGACTATAAATGTCGAAAAGCCCGTACTAAATTGTCCACCAAGTCCCCTTAATATCCTTCACCCATTCATCATGCTTATACTAAAAAAAAAATGCCTTCCACCTCTCCACTACATAGCATTACTTACCTCAACTGAAATTGTAAAAAGTGGTGCATGTACTGGTCCACTCTGTGATTCCAATTTATACACCAACCCATGTCGCAGCTCATTTAACATGGCAACTGTATTCTTCGGCTGTGGTATCCGCTCCTTCCCCGTACGAGGTTTTTTCTTCGGATGCACTAAAAGGGAAAATTGGAAAAAAGAAAATTGAAAATTTAACGAAAAATGTCGGCCACCAGAGCACATGTCATTCCACCGTCCATGCCCGGTGATGGAATTTAATTAGTTTCATAAGCCCATGTCTATAGATGGGTATATATACAGATTAAAATAAGTGTGCTTACGTGCAAATTTTGAGCCCTCATAGCGCCGTTTCGAGGGTGTTTTCCGACTATAGCCATTCATTGTGTCCACCCTTGGTATAAGTAGCGGCTGTAAATTTTAGTTTTTAGAACAAGAAAGGAATAAATATATATAAGTAAATCAGTTCAATTCCATTTCACATCATTAAGTTGAAAATAAAGAAAAATTGCACTTTTTACGAATAACATTGAGACAACATTTAGATTGTTTGGATATACAGAAACACACATACACTTAAATGCACAGTTCATCTAAAACAGTATGTCGAACAGGAATACAAAGATTTGTAAAATACTCACAGGACTCTGGCTGTTATTTGGATTTGGATCTATGGCGATGTTGGTGAAATCTTCGGATCCATTAACAGATACCTGGTATATCGCGAACAAATGAAAATAAAATAAAAATAAATAATATCTTTAAACAGGACTATAAAAGAATAACTGGCAGGACACTCTGAGTGGGGTGGTTTATGGTTGTTAATAATTGCACAGAACGGAAAAGCGTTTGTTCAATGACGCTGATTAGTTGGATGAGTTGTATATTGAATTTTATGCGGAGTGCCATATGGCGGCATATATGGGCCTGTGCTTTTAGTAATGCGGTAAGATTTACGTGCATAGCTTCCTATGTTCTACATGGACACTATGGACAGGTTTGGAATGATAATTGCTCTGTAGTCGATTAGAGCTAACACTGGTGTAAGAACAGCTGTCGGGGAAAAATGTCTGATAAGTCAGTTTAGAGAGAGGTAGCAGTCTCCTTGACATTCTGATTCCAAGCGAATTTTTCCAAGCGGATTCTCTGGAAAACGAGCACTTGAATGACTCTTTCGAAAAAGGGTTAAAAAATACTTGCAACTGGGGAGGAAATATTTGTAAGACGTCCGCAGATTATCCTTGCACAAGAGATTAAAAGTGAGCACATGAGTAGAACAAATCATGATTGAATTGAACCTTGAAGATATATGCGTACCGATTGGACATAGCCTCCCTTAAAGGAAGGGATAGCTCTGCATGGAATGAGTGGACAAAACGCACCCAATACCAAAAGCGCGACCGTGGAGCCCCCAAGAACATTAGATTGAAGTTCATTGGCAGTTGATTTTTAAGTGGGCTAGAGGATGTGAACAAGGTAGACTTCAAAAACTCTGATAATTTATATACCGATAAGGATTCAAATGAAAATCCTTCAAGAGCTTAAACTAGTAGGATAATCTACAGAACCAACAGTATTCAAGTCGAATGGTACACATAAAAATAAATAAATAGCCAGCGCAACAATTCTGTTAGGACCCTACGCCTAGCTTTCGTTTTCATTTCATTAATTTTCATTTTTGAGAGCAATGAGAGGGACCTACCATTTTATGGTGAGTCTAAACGGCTAAGAAGCTCTTTCACGGCAGTTATGCTTTCGGATCTTTATCAGACGTTCACGAGTGGTGGCGTAGTATAAAAAGCTTGGTATAATGCTACGTGAAAAAATACTCCTTATCAGGAGGATCATCATAAGAACAAATGAGAATACACCATCCATCTTTCTTAGATTTATAAAAGAACTGGACCCTTCTTTAGGCTATGGGATGGGATTATATCCAATGGTGCTGTTTTTTCAAGGTATTAGCAGAGGTACACGAGACAAAATCAGTGAGTGAGCCGTGGTAAACAATGAGAATCGATGGATAGAATCAAGAATTCTGAAGCGACATAGCTGGGCGAATAATATCGACAAGACGTTTTTGCCAGGACGCAGTTTCGTTTACGAAATGGAACAGCTCAAGACTCGAGAGTCATCCATTTTGAACTGATTAGAAATCGCCTTCATGCACATGGAAAACTAGCCAGCACGTTATTCACAAGCCTTCTTCAACAGCTAGCTGCCTTCACCTAATTGACTTGACAAAGTTCCTAATAGGCTGCTAGTAGCATTATTTTGCGCAAGCATAAAAGAAGAAAAAAAGCTATTTAGGGCCCCCCCCCCAAGTTTACCTACAACATAAGAAGAGCCTATGAAAATAGTAATTTTTTCATCGATTTGATCATTAAATGTAGGTACCTCTGGGGATAGCGCCATCTGTTGACACCGACTAGAAACCTGAAAGCTTCACTCAATACTCATACAATTTGGAAATTATAATCAGCTACAAAGTTTAGACCACTTATTTGATTTTTACGGACTGCGAAGGGATGAAGATGTTTGTTACGTGTAATGTTATTTGTTGCATGGTTGGTGTACGAGCTAATCGATGAAAATGCTGATAATATTTCTTTGTTTTGCGTTTCAAGTTGTTTGAACGTACAACACTCTGAAGCTTTTGCATTAAAAAACAATCATCGAATATTAACACGAGAAACAAAATTAAATTATTAAAAAATCAACAAAAAAGAAGCATCAACTACAGCGCCTAGCCAGTAATACAAAATTCCTTCCTATAGATCCGTAGAACTCTATATTCCACCCATTTAACAAATCGTTTCCGTTTTTCAGACATACTGTACATACGTAATACCAAAACCAACATTTATAAATACTATACATTTAGATCCCAAAAGAAAGAAAGAAAGAAATAAAAAGCCACCATTACCAACTAAGCTGATTCATAAATACAAAAAAATAAATACATTCTCTAAACTAAATGAAAAGAAACATTAAATGGAACACCAAACCAAACGCGGCCGACTTCTCCCCGATCCAAAAGAAGGATAAAAGAAAGAAAAAAATTGCCATACAGATAAAATGTCCCTTTTATGCTGGAGCTGTCATTTAGAGTTTGTTTTTCTGTCCATCCGCAATAACTCTGCGGTGGAAATTCTTGAACGTTTGCCAATGTCGTCCTTTTCTGCACCCTTTCCTCTATCTTTATCATATTTTTTAGGCCGCTGTTTTTGTGCATGCAGCCAGCCAATGCAGATAGGCAACAAAAGGTAGACAATTGGCAGGACATATGCACTTAAGTATAGAGAAAAAAAGACTCCATCCCATTTGACAAGAATGAACGAGGATGAACTGCCTGCCTGCATTCAGAATTCCAAATTACTGCAAGGTGCCGATAAACTTTCCTCGTCTACATAAGCAACTTCATGTAGAAACTTCTACTTTTCAATGTAATCAACAAAAAAATTCCAAGAAAAAAACTATCTTCAACACAAAAAAAAAAAAAAAAAAAAACAAAGACTTAGAAATCACAAATCACAGGATTCACAGTGGCAACACGAACAGGAGCAAAAAAATAACTGAAGTGTGTTTGTGAAATGATTTATGGTACGCCAAGGCAAACGACACAACGACGACAAGCCAGCGCGAACAAGAACTCCTACCTAGTACACGAAATGGGATTCTGATCTTTAAAAGGATTACGTGTATAATGCTGGTGGATGATTGAGGCTGGGGACCTTTCGAGTTTTCCCCGGATTCCGATTTGCATTAAATTGGAGCAAGGGAAAAAAATGCTATTTCAATATGACACACATATACACGTATATCCAAGGATATGTGATGTGCATTTTTAATATTAAATCCGAGAAAACACGGATATGGTATATGGAATCGAGAGCGAAGAAAAAGTGTTTACAAGAAACCCAGAACCGAGAAGTAGTAAATTATCGCGGAATGCCTTCAAGGCGAAGGAAGAACTTTTAAGAGGATATATGAGCTTCAAGTTTGCAGTAGGTTTTCGCTCTGAAAACATATATGCGTCTTCAAGTAGCTAAATGGAGGCCCAAAGTAGTTTGCTCTGCAAGAAGGATAGGCAAACTTTGATTACTTGGAAATGGCTTCATTCGGCGGTTTGTTGCAGACACCCTTTAATGTGGCCTGCTTTGAGTTTCCTCTAATTAAGCAGTTTGTAGCGTGACATTCGTTTGGATATCACCCGCCAATGGGTATAGTTTGAAGCAGTTCCTAATGAGGATCTTTAAAATAAGTATTGAATCGGTGATAAGCCTGTTTGCGTAGAATATCCAACCAGGAATTCTGGCGTCAAGCTGCGTAAAGGGTCAGCGAAACGTAAAAGGATATTAAAACAACGCGAAACTGTATTGTAAATGGATTTATTTCCTTAAAGTTCAAGGCGGGTTCAAAGACCAATAAATGAGTAAATATCAAAAGTACCCACAGCCAAGAGATAAATTTGGCCATATTTGAAAAAATCTACGTCCAGATTTTAGAACATAGCAGAAATTCTTTGTTGCTCACCATTTGAGTACAATGAACATGGACCCTCCCAAGATTGTTCAGCGAACAACACCACAATGTATGCATAGAGAAAAGAAGCCAACAAGGAATGAGCTTCATGCGACCCAGTCGTTAACATTTTTGCTTTCTTTTCAAAAGACTTGTGTTTGGTGGTAATGTTTGGACCCGAGACTGTATTATTTGTAAGTTCTTGTCAGAGCGACGATAGAGCTTGTTTGCTGGGAGTCCGAAGACGGGATACACTTCCATCCTTTGCAACCATACATGTTATTTAAGTCCGAATAACGCCTGTCAGTCTCCAGGAACAAAACAAATTTGAATTTAAAAAATAAAGGGGTGATCAGAAACAAGTTCCAAAAATAATATGTTTGTTACAAGGATCGCAAGGTGATCGCCGATTGGTTCGGATATTCACCCGACATTTACAACCTCTATTCCACTAATTGACTTTTCGAGTCTCAACCAGATCGCTTGATGCGATCGGTAATCAAATTTCATGGTCACGTAGGACTTCATAAGTCTAACAAAGTCGTGAAAAATTCTCAAATTGCCTTATCGCTATCGGTTTGATATACTGTTCGATATGATCGACAATAGGCGTTTTTTTATTTCACCCATATGAACAGTATATATAAATGTTTGCCATGGTTGACAACAATAATACGTGATCCAACTGTTGTTGTAAACCACGGAAATCAATGATCTACATAGATCATGTAGGTAACATAAAAAACGACTAGTGATGGTAATAAAATTGAATTTTCTAAAGGTTCCTTCTCATTTGTAAATCAAATAAATAAGAGCTGTTTATGGCTATCAAGACCAGTGATCCTCATAACGAAAACTACCTCTTAAGTCGTCAGATCAGCTATATTCTCCGATGGTACTAAATGTTTTTTGAGTCCAGACCGGTTAACACGGTCGCTTCACGTACTTCAATGGATCAGCCACAAAATGCTTACTAAATATATAGTTGGTTACGATTTTTTCGATATACTGATCAGACCAAAAACATAAATGTTAAAACAGAGAGCCAAGTTCTCCAGTATGAAAACCTCTATGTAACAAGTCAGCCGTGAAAAGTACTGAGATCTATAATCACGCCAAGTTCGTAATTCATGAAGGTTTAATACCAAATATTTAAAGTATTATATTGAAAAAACTACAAATTAAGAGATAAATTTTATTATTTAATTATTACTGACCAAAGTTCGGTGGCCGTAGGCGCAGTGGCTTAGTGGTTAGTGTGTTGGACTACTAAGCGAGGTGTCCCAGGTTCGAATCCCGCAAAAACCCAAATTCCAACTTAGGGTTTTTTCCACTGCGCCACCTCTCGCGAACGTCTGACAAACATCGGAGAGTATAACTGTCTTTAGAGCTTCTCAATTAGCCGTTTGGGATCGGCATAAAATTGTAGATCCCTTCCATTCGTTCCAAAAATAAAACTCACACAAAACGAATGGTTGCGAGAAGCTAGGCCTTGGGTCCCTACGGACCTGTTGCGCCAACTATATATATATAAAGTTCGGTGGCCGGTAAGGTTAAGTTTTTAAAACCTTTCGAATTGGGCGTAATAAAAAGAAAACTTGCCAAGTTTTTTTTGGTGAGGCGCCTGTGCTTGATCAGCTTAGCAAATATTGAGAATTTCTTAATTCATTGGTACAGAAGATACCTGAGTTTTTTCCTGTAGTGCCAGAACTTGGTTGGGCACTACCGTGCCCTTTGATCACGACGATCGACAGAGAGTGGTAAGTAATACGTTGAAACTTGCATTTTCTACAGGTTCTTACTCATCTTTAAATCGAACAAATAGAAGGAGTTAATTGGTTTCAAGATCGGTGATCTTCATAACCATAAAACTGCCTCTGAAATAGACGAATATTATTCAACTTCCATAACTTAGTCTCCTATTTTACTTGAAATAATTTTTTATTCCCATCAGACCAAAAAAACGATCGGTTAGGTAGTCCACAATTCAACAAGATCAGTGTTGATGGCGACAAAAATCTAGGTACACCTTATCGGATCTTGTCCAACTTTTAACAAAGGATTAGTTTTTTCCTATGAGTTTTCAAATCCCCATCAGACCGGCTGCCATGATCGGTTCACTTGTCCATAACAAGATCAATCTGTTTCATCGTTACAGAGACTTTTCTAAATCTATGAAAGAGTTACTTAAGTTGTCTAAATATTTGGTTGATCGCGATCGATGTCGATTCATTGAAAGAGACTTCAAGATCAGTGATCATCGCAGCTAAACCTACTTGTCATCGGATCTTGTCCAACTTCAAACAACCAGACACATTACCACCACTCAAAGCAAATACACTCGGCTAAAAGTCAGAGTTGACACTCGGTAGACCAAACACACGCACTTCCTTAAACAAATCCCGACACATTCAACACTCTACACTAACAACGTCCCATCAAAGTAGCCATCGTCAATACTTCAAATTGCAACTCGTGTTCCATACCGTATACATTCCGGACACACTCAATTGAAATTTTTCCAAATTCAGGAAGGAATACTTTCTAAATGATTCACACTCCCACGAGAAGAGCAATTTTCCTCGTATATACTTTCCACCCAACCGCACGGTACTTACTCCAAGTGCACGAATAAAAAAGTTTCGGCTTTTGGCGAATAATTGACATTTATTCGACTCATTACTCATGTAATAGCCGTTGAACATTGTAGACAGCATATATACACAAAACACTGACAAACACACGCACGTTTGGAATTTTTAACACGGCTCTTACTATTAGGCGGTACGATTTACCCCCGTTACGCCCCGTTTATAGGTGATAGTACAACTAATTGCACAACGATCTGGTAATTAATTTGATGCTGTTCGACTTTGAACAAAAAAAAAATGAAGCAAAAAGTGCGCGACAAGAACGCACTCGGAAACAACACGTTCGCTTGTGAATAATGCGCGAGTACTTTACCGCGTACTCTCTTCGATGGCTGCAACTAATAATGGGACGCTAAAATTATATCGACTTTCGATTGCGAAAATTTGCAAATCAAAGATAATGGACGACGAATACAGAAGGCGAGTGCAGAGCAATAAATTCAACATTGGCGGTCGATTTTGAAGCGACTATTTGCCGGTGTGTACTCGTAAGACCGCTCGACATCCACCCTAATGCTGGTGCGCAGCTGTAATGTGCACACGGTTGCAGCCGAACTGCAATTGATTTGGATCTCTGGGGTGTATCTCGCTCTGTGTGGATGCGAGTGTCTATCGTCGCTTCTCGGTCCTCGGATAGGAAACTAATTTTCAATTAAATTTATATTTTGTTCGATTTGGATTTATTTTTTCCCAATGCGGAAAATGTATTTTTGGTAATATTCGTGTGTACTGTGCAAAAGGCAATTGAAGAAGTTTCGCACATACGATGTGGGCGACAGGTTAGGTCCCACATTCAATGGGATATGTATTGTGTCAGAAGTTTTGTTTTAAAGTTTGTTAAATCAATTCGTGCAAGAAGCTGGGGTTTAGCACTTGGTCCCTAATTGGGTAGGGATATGGTATGGGTTGTGGGGTTATGTTTATTATTCATGAGATATTGCGTGTGCGATTTTTGTTTCGCATTTGATCTATTGGACCATAACGCAATATATGACGCCCTTTGGTAAATCGTGTAGCAAATTTCTGCTACGTGATGTCAATGCAAATATTTGAAAGGACCAGATGGACTGCCCAGATAATAACTCGATTGTCCTTTCTACACGAAATTTTGCTGAATCTGAAAATATGTTCAAATTGTTTCCAATTTGCATGTGATGTTCTTTTGTCGACGATACGTTTTTAAATTTGGTGGTGTTGGTAACAGAATCCTTTCTGAATAATAATATTGCAATTGAGTTGGTTTAGGGTCGGTCTAAAGGGGTAGTAATATCTATGCAAAGCTTTGTAAGAACAGCTGTTCACTTCAGGCTTCAGAGCTTAAGTGGATTGTTGATGGGATGCTTAGTATTGCACGGAAAAAATGGCGCATTTGTTATAATTATTCAAGAGAACCTTTTTAAGATGAATGAGAACCTTGACTTTGAAGTGACACTCAATAAATGTTAGATATAAAAGGTAGGATATACTGCAAAAGCAATAGGGACAACTATATCCGAAATTTGTACATGAAACATTTGCAAGTTATCCAAATTGAATGAAGCGAACTCTCATTGAAACTACTGAAATTTACACCAGGTTTGTATCCAAAGCAGGAATGATATGATACTATAGTTAATTATAAACACGATGGGATATTTAATAGTTTATATTAACCAACCTTCGTGGTATGGAATTTACCAATGTGCATGTCGATAGTCAAGACACACACCAAGTATGAGAGTTTACACCACTTTCTGACAAATGTTGCAGACTTTTAGGCTCATAGCCCAGTATGAAACAAGTGCCTTTTGATTTTTTAGATGACTTGTCCACTTTGAGTTGCTTCGCTGAGGCAGATGTTCGATAAAACAAAGACAATCCCTAGAGGCTAGACTTGGCTTCAAATTTTTGTCCAGATTTTGTTGGCGATAGAGTATGATCTTTTGATTCCATGTTTCGATCTGATTAGGTAAGCTTATACTAATAATAATATTTCTAATCCTATAGTACTGTGTAATGATGTTGTTACTAGTGATGATCCCTAAGCAACAGCTAATATTTCAAATGATTTTTTTTTTCCACTGTTGGTCTGAGGTGTCTTCCTAATGAGCCTCCTTCACACTGTAATCATTGCTTAGGTTCTCAATTAGTCGTAGATACCGTAAGAAATGGTAGTTCTTTTTTATGGACATCACAGGTTCAGAGCTTTACAAAGTTATCAGTTCATTAAGCAACTCTAGTTCTTGTGGAAAAGATGGTATTTCCAATCTTACTCTTAAAATGATAGCACTTCATATGTGTGGACATACTTGCTTATGTTTTCAACTTAAGTATTTTTGCAGGTATTTTTCCCGAAAAACTTAAGCATGCACATTTATAAAAAGGGAAGCAAAAGTGTTAAAAATAATTACAGGCCAATTTCTTTATTAAGAGTAGAGTACTGGCCTATTTTGCAAAAATAAGATTTATTCACCCTGCTCAGTTTGGGTTTAGGGAAAGGCTCTCTACAGAAGATGCCCTTTAGGAGTTTTGCTCATTTATATATAAATCACTAGACAGCAAGAAATGTTTCGCTGGTCTCTTCGTGGATAACACAAAAAAGGATTTGGCATTGTTAACCACGAAGTTCTCCTCCACAAATTATATTGTGCAGGATTTCGAGACTTTATGCATAGTTGGTTTGAGTCTTATTTGAAGGACAGAATTCAAAATTTTAAAATACAAAATTTTATGAGTAACCATAAACCAAGGTGTGCCTCAGGGTTCTGTTCTTGGTCCAATACTGTGCTTAATCTATTTAAATTCCCTATTAAGTCAAACGTTTATAGGGAAAGTAACAGCCTTTGCAGACGATCTTGGCATTGCGCATCATTCGGACAATCCTTTTACCTTAAGGATCCATATAAATCACGATCTTCATAGCACAAGCTAGTTGTCAGTAATAAAACTAAATTAATGAACTCAAGTAGTTTTTAAGCTCTAGTTTGCAAGAGTTCCCTGGCTATGCAATCTTTTTTCACGAACTAAATTGTAATAGATCCGTCATGTCTAAATGTGCCTGTAATGGCAGGTACCATGTAAGGACGTTGTCTAATGACCAGATATCCTGTGGGGCTAACTGTTTTAAAACGGAACAGGTAAAACAGTTTAAATATTTGGGTCTTACTTTTGGACAAAATATGAATTGGTCTGAACAATATTAGTATATTTAAAGCAATATTTTTGTTCTACTGTCCGTAGATTTTAGCGTCTTAGAAAATACTGTAATAATAGAACACTTAAAACGGTTTATTTTGGAATATCCCAATCAAAATTGCAGTATTGCTTCAGCCCTTGGTTGTTTTGCAAAAGTGCGCTTTTCTGATTGTTTATGGTTTTATAAAGAACATTTAAAATTCTACCGCTAAGAAATTTGTATTACTTTAGTTTCATACAAAATTTTTATGAGAGGTGGCCACATGCAGAGTCCAATTTCTAACACCTGCACTTTGCGCAGTAATTCAAGTAATTTTGGAGTTTTGCCTACTTTTCGCACCATTTTGCTCAAAAACTTCTACTCCGTTGTATCCCGTAAACTGTTTAATATCTTTACCCGAATCTATATATATAAAATAAAGTGATGTTAGTATCGATGCTTATAACTCAAGAAATTCTGGACAGATTTCGATGATTCGCACCAATTCTCGAACTGGTCTCTGGCCAATCAAGAAGAATATCAAAGAAAATTAACGAAAAATCCACGAAACAAAAAAAATATGAAGAAATTGAAATTTAAATTGATTTTCCTATACATTTTGTATAGAGCGATCTTACGACGATTTTTTGGTTTTTGATTTTATGCATCGCTTCAACAGTTTCATCGCTGATTGAAGGTAAAAATTAATCATAAAAAGTTTAAACGCGGACAAAATAGTTACTGAAAAGTAAATTCGAGTTATTTTTTGAAAAGGTCAAGACGCGCAAATATTGGTCGACGAACAAGACAAGCAAGTAAAAAACAACTTGACGCACAGTTGTGAATGCAGCCTAAGTTGGCATCACTGGCCCAGATCAACAGCCAAGCAATTTGAGATAGCGTGTAAGGAGAACTGCGTCAAATCGTACTGCGAGGGAGCAAACAAGTTCAAATTGAACAGTGGCAAGACGCGCATCGTTGCCGACATAAGAACGACTCAAGCTATATAGACCTTGTGAACGACTGGCATTTCGGTATACACCAACAAAACTATGGTGGTAATGCGATAACTATTGTGCCACCATTGCAACACGTTGCTGTGCGAGTGGCAAAGTGGAACTGGTGCCATTAGATGCGTTGGAGAAATTGAACTCGCAGATTTGTCTTCAAACCTGATAAAAGAACCGCACTTTGAAAAAAATAGACTGCATAGAAAAACCGTAGTGTCACTTCCAATACAACAAAAAATTATTTACAATTTTTAATTTTTTAATTTTTTATAATATGTTCTGAAATTGAAATTTAAAGTCGGATCAGTTATAATTTTGTTGCGCAACTTTGATGTACCGAAACTTTGTAATGGATCGCGTTTGATTTGATTGCTAAGAATCTCAAAACAAATGTCATGCAAACGACGATTTTGAGTGGAAAATACAAAGGCAAACATTCTCATTTCTCGGATTCCGCTTGTTCCGAACGATTCGCCATTGGTATTTAAGCGTCTTAAATTTCCCATACGTCTCGCTTTCACTACGACAAATAATAAGCCGCAAGGACAATCGCTTTATATTTGTGGCATCAAACAAATCAACAAAAACATTCACGATAAAGGTGAGAGGAGCAAATAGTTGGATTGTGTCGTACTGCTCGTTTTTGTTTGCAGACTCATATCAATGTTGAGGTATGTTGGTCAGTCAAATATTTGTAAAAATACGTGACTTAAGGCAGGGATACGGCGGTGTTCGAGATTCAGGCTCCTGATAAGTAGGATCACTGATCAGGTGACTCGCTTTCAATTGGGCCGGTACTTTATTCGGAAATGCAACGCTCACGAAAAATACCAATGTGACTTTTAAATTGATACGTAGACGCCTAACTAATGGTATAAACGGCAGGAGTTCAAATAGTGACACCAAAAACTAGCTGTGCCTCTATAACCCTGGACCTGGAAAACGAGCTAATAATGTCAAACGTATTACAAGTTTTCTTTTTTTATTCGGTAAGTATTTTAATTCAACAATTGTTACATCGAAGGCACATGCTTAAAGTCTCAACAAATAAGTCGAGTAGTGTTTAAAGGCCAATTCACCATTTAGAACAGAACCGGGAACGAAGGCGATTTTCCGTTTCCAAAAAATGTCTTCAAGGTCAGATGGATATCGGGAGCAAGAGTTCTCCCAATCATTCGCTTTTGCATCGGAAAAGACGTCTAAAACAAATAAAACCAACCCCATCCATGAGGTTCAAGACTTGAACTCCTCTAATACGAAAATAGATACACAAACAAACATCGATTCTTTTTTATTTCTTTTTCAGAATGTTCCACATAAATTCATATAAATGAAGGATGAAAGAAACAACAACAGACAGTAACTAGATACGTGCTTTAGGTCTTTCGCCCAAAACTGACCCAAAGTCCTTTTCGAAATGTGGTTCCGTCCTTTCTAAACAGCCTGTACAGTACCCTCTCAGTAAATGAGTTTTTAAAACTCTGAGGGCGCATCAGAGATTAAATTGAAATTATTTTATTTTAATAAACTCTCTCCAACTTTTTTGCTCGTCTCTTTCCAATAATAATTCAAGACTGACTGTAAGCATTTGTCTAAGTCTTTTTTATGTACAACGCACAGTTGTTGGCCACGTCTTCGTCAAAAACGAAGGTACGAGTATACCTAACACCACCGAATAGAATAACGAGCACCTATCTCTCTCGTTCGTGGGCACGGCTGACAGAGCAAAATAGCAACTCATGTCCTATCGTGGTTTTTGATTTGAAATTAATTAATAGCCGCATGGGTAAGAATCGTCGTGTATCGCAAAATGCCGCTCGAGATGCAGCAGATACATACCGGGGCGTTGTATTCGGTTAGACGCACTTCGCTTGAAATTTAATTAGTGTTTGGTGTGAGCGAAGGCCCTACTAGGCTAGGGGTTGGCGGAGCAAAACTATATTCGCACGGAAGCAAAGACATATGAATAGTGCGACATATTATTCTTGGTGACACATTCGGAAAGACTGCCACCACCGTCGCGTCGTGTTGTGGATACATATGGTTCTGTCCAAGACGAGAACAATGATGGACACACGCAATGGTTGGAAGTTTATCACATGATAATGAACACGATGATGTTCAGGATGTACGATACAAGACAACAAATGATTCTTAAGTGTGGAGTGTGGACACTGAAAGAGAATTTTAATTGTCCGCAAAATGTGCGCTGGGAGTGATTTGATCAGCTGCTGTTTGTCACTCACATGAGATGTGAATTGGCCATAGGACCATTGCAGTTTCTACGCGGTAAGTACTTAGACAGACAATGTGAATATAGTTGTATCATGTTTTTAATTTGTTAAATTGAATGAGATGTGGACAATCAGATTTGATGGCAAGTTGCAGTAATGGAGAAGTGAAGTAATGTCCAAGGGAATTGTAAATTTAATATCTTTTGATGGAAACTGAGAACTAGCGTTCGAATGCCCCAGAACAAATATTTTTTTTTCAATTACTTGGACCGAGGTTTGATGAGATTGACATTCGCTTTCACTATGCGATGCCACATCAAAACAAGAAATTATTTGTCAGTAGATACAGCTCAGTCGTGTCTACAATTAAAGTTCTTCGAAATTATTCAAAAATAAATCGTTTGCAGCGCCTCTGTAAGATAAGTTGCATACCTTTCGGCGCCATACAAATGTGGTCGATGTTGATATGCTTTGCCTACTTTCTGGCAGTTCGTACTGATCGACAAATTTGCATCTATCCAGTAAGTTGGTTAGAAATTTATTGAATTTACATCGATGATGGTTACATGAAATTATGATGAATTGACCCCCTACCAAAGGGATAACCGAGGAAGGAATGACAGTCAGAATTCAGATCTAAATCAATGATGATGGCGATGAATGTAATGTTCTTCGAAAGAGCCATAATTCCAACCAAAGTGTTTGCTTACAATGAAACAATATGCTCAATCTCTCACCAATAATTCAGTACAATTCGACTAGAATCACTCATCGGACATCGTCATGACATGCTTTCCAATTGGCCGATCAAGGTATGTAAACCCTGCTGTTTAATTTCGCAAGTTACAGCTTATAATTCACACACAGTTTTGTAAATTAAATATTTGGAAGTCAAAATCACTAACCACAAAGGCTTTACGAAACGTTAAAGAACCTGACAACTGAAACAAAAATAGCTTATAAATTGTAGCTGTGTAAATTTGGAACAGCTGCAGTTCCCGTACAAGCAAAGAAAATTCAAAGCATCATTTTTTGGCACTTATGGTTCCGAAATAAACCACATCCATCAACAATTTTTCAAAATGGTGGCACAATCCTACAAAACTTCAAAGTCCTTTGAAATGTTGTAGCTTGGCATTTTTGTCAGCTTTGCCTTCGCACGTATTGGATTTCGAAAGTTTTTTTATATAAATAAAACACAAATCTAAATGGCAGATTTATCTTACTTTTCGTTGATTTTCACAATGAGATGAGCTCCGTTGAAGGAGTAATCAGGAAGGTTTTCACTAACAACTATTAGAATAAGAATTGCTCCTAGATCGAGAATAGTGAATACATAAAAGTGGCATGTCCGATTACATTAAGTGAAGTTACTTTCCGAATAAGCTGCCCGCAGAAGCAATGCCATACAAATTGGTTAAAGACAAAAAGCAGGCAATCAATTCAATAGAGTTTTTCAATGCAGTAGTTTTTATATTCAAAGCGGACAACCAAAGTTAAATGCAGAAAAATCACTTATTTAAAATCAAACAACTTTCGGTAAAAAAATAACTTTGTAGTTTACTGTTAATACAGGTGCCAAAGAGTCGGTGAATTAAAAATAACCGAGTCGAACTGTTTACGGAAACTGGGTTACAAATAGCCGATTCTTGATATTATTCTAGAAACTTGATTGATTACATCTGATAAAGTTGGGTTTTTTTTATCTCAACAACAAATATTGGTTTTTTTTTTTTTTTTTTTTTTTTTTTTCAACAGAGACTTAGTTAATTTTTACCCATTTTTTTAACCGATAAAAAATCCCACTCAGTCAGGGTCGCCAGAGACATTTACAGATTTCTCGATTGAATTTTTCGTATATATAGTCAACATGCAAATAAAAAAAAATGTGTACAACTAGCGTTCAACGTAATTTCACTATAGCCTTGGAAAAACTATTTAAAGCCTCTGCCGGAAACAATGTACATTAACAAGTAATTGCAACTAGTAATTGCAATTTAAGCAATGAAATAAGGGATTTAAACACAACTACGTTATTCAAATTAAGTTATTAAACATGTAATTAAAGACTATCTTGACACATTTGTCTACAGGCTGTTTTTCTATGAGGAAAAATAATTATTCTGATAAATAAAACAAAAAAGCAGTTTTTATACAGAAGTAAGAGTGAATTCTACTTCATAAATTGTTTCAATAATTTCAATAAGGATTTCACTACATTTCAATAACAGATTCATTGTTTATAAAAATTCAATACAATGACAACTACAGCTTGGTTGAAAAAACAAAAAAAAACAAATAAATTACTCTGCCATCTAGGTAATAAATTTATGACTTCAATACAAAAGTAATGATTACGACCACAGGTAGTTTCAGTAATAGAGGAGCATTTTTAGTTGATTTTCTAACCATTTCTTATGATTTCCAGAGTTTTAACGCAGAGTACATTTCAGTTATCTCTTGGCTCCGTTGGACCTTTTATTAATTCAATTCATGCAATTTGTTAAGTAGCACTAACTCGCATCTGAGTATGGGTTTACATTCACTCAACAAGGGAACACTTTGCCATTACTCATTATCTATATGCGTACATCTCGAAAACGATATAATTGTAACAAACATTAATTTCTAAGGTAATGGTTATTTCTAACTTAAGCAAACTCAGTTTTTGTCTACAATATCGTACAAAAAATGTTGAAAAAGAATTTTTTTTTTTTTTTCAAAATTTTAGTTTTCTTTAGTCAAAAATGGCACCAACGATTTTGACCAAAATGCATAATTGAAGTAGAATTGATGTTTCCAAAACTATTACAACTATTACATCGTTAACTTTCAATTCGAATCACCGAAAACGTTAGTTTTGAAAACTGCTGATATCTCGAAAACCCCGTTTGGGGTTAAAAACTAAGTAATGCTAATGGCTGAATTCTTACATATATACACATAGTAATACAAAATAGAACTGCCACATCGAATGAATAGCCTAAAAGTGAATTTTATTAAACATTACCTATTCTTACATCTTATGTACGGTTGCTTCTGAACTTTTCACCTACCCACCAATTGACTCGATTAAACTTTTGGTAAACGAGAAAGTTTCGTTGTGACCCAGTCGTGCACTCTGTTTGAAACATGGAATCGGCCCTAGGAAAATTCTATTCCAGAAACAAGCTTCTTAGAACTTTTTTTAAAGAAAAAACAATACTTTTGCCGTTTCAAAAGTTCTGTAAAAAAATCTATTCCATTGTTCTGAGCTTTTTATTATTTATTTATGTCTGAAATTAAGCGAGATGGAAAATTTACGATCTGCCCGAAAGCCGTTCGTTGGAAAGTAAATTAAATTTAAGCTTTCAGTATGAATTTTTGTATATCAAACGTTGGGCAGTTCGTCTAAGCGTGCTTGCCTTCGTAATCACAGAATATTTTGTGTGCAATGCTATTACTCCCTCTTTCTAAAATTCTCCTCTGTTTGGTAATATCAAAAAAACAGTGCTGAACGATTTTTTCTTTATTCTTCCTTTGTCAAAAATAAATATTGAGGATATTCTCAGGCGGAATGGCAGTCGACTAAGTCACAGTTTCACTTAAAGGGCACCAACTCTTATCATGTACATAAGAAACGCTGCCGAACTTTCCTAGAGATGTCAACAAAATTAGTTGTCTGTCAGAAAACTCACTGAGAACTTGTTCCTTACTTTGGTGGACCACTGTTCGTATGGCCCCGGTTCGACCCCCTTTTTTTCTAAAGCAAACTAACGCAAATGAATTGTTGCGGGCATCTTGGCCTAGGGTTTTTTATGGACATATTGTGGATATTTCCTAGTTATTTTTAACTGTAACCATATCTGCGATTCTATGGTACACAAATTTAGAGTTTTATTTCCTTACCCAGCTACTTCACTGGATACCAGACTAATTCAATATTCCACGCAAATCCCTGGTTTTGTAAAAAACAAAAATCATAATATCCTTTAAATCCACCGCAATATCCCACTCAATTGAAGCTTATCTTTTCTCCCATCCGATTAGGCAAACAAAATACATATATATTAAAAAAACACTTCATCATCGTCCAATTCCTTTGATACCAAGAAAATCTCCTTCTGCTCAATTCCCAGTCTTCGGTTTTTTTTTTTTTTCTAGATACTTCCTCAATTCCCAGTTTTCTGTTTTTTTTTTTTTTTTTTTTTCTAGATACTTCCCTCATAATCTTGTCGTTTGTCCTCTGAATCCCTCGGCGTTTGTCGTCTTTATATAATTTCCCCTTTCCTCTCTACACCACTCTAGTTCCTTGCTGCATCACAGCACTTTTCACAACACTTTGTGTCACACAGAAAATAAAAAGTTGCCACTGCACAAGGATCCCCGCGCAATGGAACCCTTCAAGAAAATGTGCAGTATGTATAACCATCTTCGTCCTGCCGCTGAGATGGACTTTAATTAAATTTCAAAGCTTAAGTGGAATAGAAATTATCTGTGTGTGTGTGTGTTGTGCTGCAACCTTCTTGGGCAAGAAAACTTTCCAAAAACAAGTTTTCTTTCATCCTCCCTCTACCGCAGAGAGTTTTTTCGTCCTTGAATTTTTCTACTTTCATGTGTATTTTTTTTTCAAAATGAAATAAAAAAAAGTCACCGCACCCCACCGCCAGTGCTTCCAACTCAATAAAATTAATTTATGCGCAATTTTCTAAATTTTTTTTTAAGAGAAAAAAAAGACGGGACGTGACGGAGAATAAATATGCGGCAACAAAACGAATTCGATGCGAGTAAATGTGTCACCACCATTAAATGGACGAATTTAAATCAATAGTTTGGGTGATTAGAAGTAACCTTCACAAGTCGAATTGCATAAAGAGGGACGCATAAAGGACATCATTGGCAAGTGCACTTAAGAAAATCATTCATTAGGAGGATCATTTCTTTTCGTCTCATTTTTGTTGCAGAATTCAGCTTTTCAGCGAAGAAGAACGAAATGACTTCCCTTTTGCATATACACACACACAGCGACACAACGAAAAGGACGGAAGAAATTAAAGTCAAGAGAGTGGCTATATATCTCTGTCGTGATATATCTGCGGTTGGATTTTCTGTCCACTATATATCTTTGCATAAGCTGTATCGGTAGCACCACCCCATTTTGTTTTCGTTGAAGGTTAGTAGAGGCTCCATGAAGCTTTGTGCTCTTTCTGGTACTTGAAAACAATGTGGTCTCGTATAAGCAATAAGGCCAACGGAATGTTATTATTCATCCACATGCAGCGTGGTGGAGTAGGTGTATGCATGGTTGGATTATCTGCTGTTTTTTTTTTTTTTCTTTTAATGACGATATACGAGTAGGTACTCGTAGAGAGGTGTCATGTGATGCTGCCTCATTGTTGTTTCGGTTATTATAGGACTACACAGATGTCTCGTAAGTTAATTGCTGTTCAAACAAAGTTGGCTGCTTCGTGTGCGTTTTTTTTAGGTTAAGGTGCTGTGCTGTTAATTAATAGTTTTCCATTGTTATACAGGAGAGCCGAGTGCTAAGCAAAATTAGCTTGAGTGTGATGGGGACTCTTTCGCTGCTTTGGCAGAAAATACTGCTATTGCGGTTGGTTGGTTTTGCCTGACATTTCCCATTGTAGCAGGCGTGGATGGATATTTACGGGAACAAAGGACTGAATGACAAAAGGGCGAGCGTTCTTTGTTTCGTCCTGTTAAATGAAGGATCCTGGCTAATTAATTTGGAGCACGAAAACCATAAATACCGTGTAGAGGTGGAACTATATCGAATAAGCTCGATGGTTAACAAAGGCTTATACAAAAAATGTTCAACCGCATTCGGTGTGTAGTGTTTTCCAGGTGAGCTTAGTCATACAATGGCTCGGATAGGCATCTTTAAAAAAATATGTACTCCCGAAAAATGGCAGATGATGAGGTTTTTCCAATCTAGTACTAAAATTGATCGACATGGATGTAGCTGCTGACTTAGAATGAGGATAATCCAAAGGTACCTGATGTCTTATTTAGCAGACAGTCTTTTGCCCAAACCAAAAAAAAAAGATTTCTTAAAATTTGTTTTGAGCTAAAAAGGTTATATTTGGCAGAGCTGCGTCGAGTGCATGTCTTCGTCGAGTGCAGGTCTTCGACCGGAAGTAGGTATGTCGTTAACTTGTGCAATGTTTCATAAATAGATGCAGGGAGTTTTTTTTATTTTTGTACCCAAAACGAACAGTTCCAAGTGACAGATTGACAAACATCCGAAAATATTACAAATTGCGAAATATGTCATATCCTGGAATTTGTTCACGCAATTGATGATGGAAAATGTCAGCAATTGTAAAGGCTGAACAGCTAAAGGGATCAATAATCGTATTGCATGAAAGTAATCCAGCTTAAGCAAACGTACATCTACAATGGAATGCTTTGTATGTGGCTGACAGAACTAAAGTGATTTTCGTTCACGTTTCACACTAGCGATAGGGATACGGGTTAACTTGGAGGTCCGCGGGTATTCGATCCAAAAGAAAGTAAAAGCCTCCCCTAAAGGACGGCCCCACGACACATATTAGAACCAGGTTATTTTGCCCTGCGACTGTGTCCAGCGGCTCAATTCAAGAGTTATTGCCCAACTAATATACCAAAGTTACTTCAGCTAGCTTTGCGCCCGGCCCTACCTTTACCAAAAGATCACTTAACACATCCATAATGATGAAGTTTCATTTCATTCTCGTTCTATTGTCAACAACCTAAAGCCACTGTGCCTAATCATCCGAATCAAAAGTCTACGGAGAAACAATATTTTGCCTCCTTCCCTCTGTAATTCTTTCTCTAATTATCCTTCCCTTCCGCTAGATTAAACATGAAATTAAATCAAGTCGTGCGGGTGTCATGAAACATAGAAATCACTGCACCATTGCTGTTTTCGTACGTGACGACTCTTTTCGCCGGGGGAGGGCAGAAACACAACTTTCCTTAAGACTACAACTTCCTGACAAACAGCGGAAAATGAAACCACGTTTGTGTAATCGTACCGCACTTCCGGCAAACTAAAAAACATCCTTTTACCCTCCAAACTAGAACTGCACTAACTTTTACCACCCTCCTTCTATATATAGGTATTGTGGAGTTGAAACACACACACAAATTAACGGTGTGAGCAATTTAAAGCGACGTGCCAAATGTATACCTACCGGTACCACACCTGCAAAGGACATATACCTAAATCAGTGTAGAGGTTATCTGTATGGAAACGGACGAGATCCTACAAAATTGCTTCAACGCGTGCCTGACAAAGTACTAAACTAAATGAAAGTTTATGTTGACCGAATGTGAATGACTTCTAAGGAAAAGCGAAGGATAAAGCGTTCAGTGATACCGATGAACAGAAACAGAATGTGACTACTCCACTCTTAAGTACAGTGATCTAATAATAAAACGAATGAAAAAGAGCAAATAGAGCGAACTGAAGTGGTACTTAAATATTTAACTTGAAGGAAGGAGTTGGAATGACTGACAGGGCGACCAAAACGGTTGACATAATTTAGATGCGAGCATACGATGGGTGATGGGATAGGATTTTCTTGAAAATGAGTTAAGAATCTCGGGTACCTACTGAGACTGACATCGATTCACGCAATAAGGGATGAAGTGGGACGCAAGTTAGAGCTATATGGGGACAGCAGGTTGAGAGAATAATATTGGTTGTAATAATATTTATTTAAAAAATGTCATCATGCATATTATGTATGAATAAGACATAAAGTGCCGTCTTTTTTACATGCAAAAATTGAATACTGTCTTCTTTTGATTCGGAAACGCCTTTGCAAGGACCCAGAACAAAATGTCCCCGACTGGGGCACATGGAACTTGCTCTTTTTTCGTGTAATCGTTACACTACGAATTCCTTGCAGTGAAGAATATTCCAATCCCGCTTGTAGTATGAACCGAGGGTATTCATACTCAGAAACGAAGATTTCTTTTAGCAGACCAAAACGTCGCTTTAAATTGCTCACACCGAATACAGTTGAGTGTTCCTGTGTGAAATCTTTATATAGGAACCAAGGTAAATTTTTGAGCAAAATTAAAAATTCCGAGGGTTGAAAAGCGCGTTACCAGCGTAACTTTTAAGAAACAATGGACTTTGAAAAAGTGCAAAATACAATCACCCCGAAAAATTTAGCCCCTTTTAAATTTAAAAAAAAAAATCATAATTTCACTCAATGGCACTTGTAGGCACGACTTTTGGCATAAAACTATACCTCACTCTTAATTACAAGAAATAAAGCATTTAATTTGACTTTAAGTTAGGAAATAGTTTGAATGGAGTCACCCCTGACTGAGTCAAATCTATACTCGTATCTGTCAAAGTGTCAAATCCAATTAGTGGAAGTGGGTGACGGGTGAGTTCCAAGCTGCTTATTGTTAACTAAGTTAGTAAGTAAGTTTAGTTTGGGAACTTAGGGCTGATTTTTTCTGAATGCTTAAAGTGTGGCGCGTTCATGTATTAACAACTAAAAGTAACACAAACCACAAACGATTTTACTTTTTCTCGCCTCTGGTGAAACAATAAAATTTAGTCACAATAGCTAGCAAAATGTAGATCGCTAGAAATTGTAAGTGGGATTTAGAGTTTACTAACAAAAAAGGGCCTTGGAGTCGAATTAAGTTTTTTGCTATGTCAAAGGACCAATGCATATAAATGTAACATACATTTTTTTTATTTCTTTTATCCATAATTAGTGTTTTTATTAATTCTTCTGAAGTTTCAGTTAAAATGTTTTACAGTTTATAATAATGATAACGATACAAATATTTTTGTAACTTTTGCATCTTACAAGATTTTTTTAGTGTCCTTGCTTATCCTTTCGAAAATGCTTTTAAAGGAGTAATTGAATGTGGTTGGTGACTGTGAAAGTTCATTATAATGCGGTTAAACAGGTTAAAAGTCAAATTCAGGGCCTTTATTGAGCTTACTTTATTTGTTGAATTTCTTTAAAAAGAAAGTATATGGTCGCATTTTGATCAAAATCGGAAATGTGAAATTTTCAAGATACCAGACGGAATCATTTAAAAAATATAAATTGTTTACGAATTTTGGATAAGATGAAAAGAAGGACAGTGTCCGCCTGTCCGTCCGTCTTACGTGATATGAGAATGGATGACAAACTCGAGATCATTCGAAATTTTGTATGACAACGAAATCTTCTACTACTTTTATATATAGTTGGCGCAACAGGTCTGTAGAGACCCAAGGCCTAGCTTCTCACAACCATTCGTTTTGTGTGAGTTTCATTTTTGGAACGAATGGAAGGGATCTACAATTGTATGCCGATTCCAAACGGCTAATTGAGAAGCTCTTAAGACAGTTATACTCTCGGATGTTTGTCAGACGTTCGCGAGAGGCGGCGCAGTGGAAAAAACCCTAAGTTGGAATTTGGGTTTTTGCGGGATTCGAACCTGAGACCCCTCGCTTAGTAGTCCAACACACTAACCACTAAGCCACTGAGCCTACTACTACTTTTACGAACAATTAAAAACACAACTGAGCTCAAAAAACACAATCGGAACTCAGACTTGCTTACAGTCCACACAGTTAGAATTTCCTCCCTAATTCCGACCCTCTCTCGACAAATGACAGACAAATGTTCATCTCAGTGTTGTTATATCGTGAGATTTATTCCTTTTTGTGGGAATTTCTATGTCCGAAAAGAAAAATCGTGGAAATTTCAGGAATCTATATAGTTGGCGCAACAGGTCTGTAGAGACCCAAGGCCTAGCTTCTCACAACCATTCGTTTTTGTGTGAGTTTCATTTTTGGAACGAATGGAAGGGATCTACAATTTTATGCCGATTCCAAACGGCTAATTGAGAAGCTCTTAAGACAGTTATACTCTCGGATGTTTGTCAGACGTTCGCGAGAGGCGGCGCAGTGGAAAAAACCCTAAGTTGGAATTTGGGTTTTTGCGGGATTCGAACCTGAGCCCCTCGCTTAGTAGTCCAACACACTAACCACTAAGCCACTGCGCCTTTCAGGAATCTGCTTAAGAAAAAACATTCAAACTACAAATATTTGCTGAGATTTCATCAAAACATCTTCATTTTACATGATTATCAACTCACCGAATGTCAAAAAAATATAACTCATTTAAATCGTATTTTATAAAAATTTTCTAGTACCAAAAAATAAACAAAGTAATGTTAACAAACTGTCATTTTTATTCTTCAGGTAAATTTCACGTGATTTTCTTTCCATGTTAAACAAATTTTATCTTCAAAAGCTAGATTTTTACGCAAAAAAGGAAAAAGTGGGAATTTGAGTACGCTGAAAAGGGAGAAAAGGGAAAAACGACTACGCCTCGTGTCCTACAACACTAGTTCCTCCCATCCTTTTTAAGAGCTCGCAAAAACAGAAAATACCATCGAGTATAAGTAATACAAACGAATGGTCTAAAAACTTTTCAGATGATGATCCGCAAACTAAAAATGTTTCCATGGCCTTCATAGGATGATGGTCAGTGTTGCACGATTTGTTAAAATGTTAACAAATCGTTACTAAAATCTGTCTACACATCAGAAATGTGTTTTATTAAGGAAAGAAGTAGTCGAAGAAATCGGGCGCTAGATCTGGTCATTAAATCACGAAACTACAGTCACACAGTGTTCACAGTTCGTGGGAAATTTATCTGTTGCAAGAAATTTTGTTGCTTTGAAAACGGTTCTGTAAACGAGAGAATTTGTTGTCACCGATGTCCGAATAAAAATATTCTGCGGCGGAATAACTCAAACACTCACCTACCTATTTGAATCATTTTGCGGTATCACAATGTGGCCCTTTGCGGCCTCAAATAGACCTCAATTTCAATTGAAAATTATGTAAGGAAATCATTACTATCTCAAAGGATACTTATTTAAAAAAATGGTTTTCTGCTTAGCTTTTGATTTCAAACACTTCCTACTGCGAAAAATATAGGAATTTCAACAATATTCGAAGGGGAATAGAATAAATGTGCGAGGAAAAAATCACACCAATGACATAGCAACACTGGTCAGAATTTTGTAATCTCCTGGATTCTTGCAGTTGCGGCAGTGGGTGTTTGATGAAATACCTACCTAGTTTGAATTGAGACCTCCAACTGCCAAATAAACCTATAAACCGCAATTAAGACTACAAGTCCCATTTAAGTGGAATCGCATTGCTTTCATATGACGATTTTTAAAATCTCCAATTTTCTTAAGAACGAAAAGCGCTAAAGGACAATTCACATCGCCCATGTCTATGTCGAAATCAAAGCTCCCGCTCTGCTTCTCCCAAACGTAATTTCCCACCAAGACAATGTCTGTGTCAAATGTCATTTTCAAAGAATATTTTCATCGTTTTTTTTGGGCAAATTGAACACATCTAAAAGCGTCAGAAACCGTCTTAAACAGTCGGCAAAGTGTGAATCATTTTGGGATTAGAAAGAAAAAAAGCTAATTATCACAGCGCGCCACCTTGTTGACAAATTTTCAGCACAATTATGCCCATACCTTATGTTGGTGTCTCTCTTGTGTCTATTTAATTGTAACGTCTCGTTAACAATAGACCACATCGTCGAAAACTATCCGTGGCTTTGTTAAAATGCAATTAATGTCAAAGTACACTTGCACGAGACAACGGCCGCGCTAAATATCTTTTGTTTGCACAATATAATATACTGATGAGTTAAATTGCAAATCATTTGTCACACCAAATTCGTGCAAACATAATTCGCTCGTTTCGAATTAGCATTTGAAAACAATTTTAATTGTCGTATTTTAATATATTTTTTGTTTCTTTTTTTTCTATTTCAACATGCTACACAGTAAGAGGATCAGTACAGTGTCACTCAAAAAGAAAAGGTTTGCAAATAATACGTGTGCACACAATTTGTTAATTAATTTCGAACAAATGAAATGTACCGACTTTTTAGAGGAAAATTAGAAATTAAAAACCAAACACATTCCATATGCTGCGTAAAGTCAGAGGCAGGCGTGAGCAGAATCAGGTACAGCGGATTGTCCGCAGTGTAGTTGGGCAGTAATTGCAACCATAGTTGTGTAGAAAGGGTCGCATCGTTTTTAAAGTGTAAGCAAAAAGTTCCTTTATTTCAACGTATACATCAGGACTCATGTAAGGAAATAGACACAGGAAACATTTTCCAATCACCTGTGAGAAGTGAAAAAATCTCCCATGGCAGGACGTTGATGTTAAAAAATCAGCACTTAAAGAAGCGATCAACGGAAAGTTGGATTATGAAATAAATGTCAAATATCGCATGGTGCAGTTCTTCGCTGTAACGAAGGATAATAAAATGCGAATGGAAAATGTACGGTTGTCTCGTGAAAATACGGAGAACACTGCAAAAATAAATTTCTGGCAAAAAAGCAACAACTTGCATTTGTATGCATCAATAAATTGGGACAGTATTTCCGTTTCACTGGCCATGAGCATCAGGCAAACGGGAAGGGTAGGATAATTTTATCAATAACGAATTTTGCTTCCTTATACATTTTTTATTTTGACGAATAATTCAGTATAGTTTCCAACAGGCCCATTTGCCATGGGAAAAATCCCTTTATGTCAAAATGTTAACCTCCAAAGAAACAAGGGGAACCCGTTCTGATTTTATGAAAATTCGTTTTGTTTATAAAAAAGATTTTAGCAAAAAGTAGAATCGATTGAAAAATTCAACTTAACTTCTTTCACACAAGACTAAGGCCCATTTGCTGATACTATACTCATAGCGATTTAAGTTCCACTTGAAATCGTATGGGACAGTTTATAACATAAGAAAAAGTAGCTTATTATGTATTTAAGTAGAACTTAAATCGCTATGAGTAGTATCAGCATTTTTGTGCAAAAGACAAAAATTGCCTATTTGCCTATGGTAGAACAACGAACCTATCGTGCATGCTGACTAAAATTTGTTATCGAAATGTTGGTTGATCGATGGGCAATTGAAAGTTGTTTGCTCTCTGCAATTCAGGAAGCCCAGATTAAAACCCAATCGAGAAGTTACCAGAGGATTTTCTTCCCACTTTTTAAGGTGGGAAGTTCCGCTTTTGTCCGTCTGTCCGACCACTAGACCAATTTTGTACCTAGGCCTATCTGAGAAACTAATTGACGTAGAAGGCTGAACCTCAAACTTTTTCGGTTGCATTTTACGAATGGCTATAAATAGGGCCTAGTTACAAAAGGCGGAATTTTCTGCTTGGTTGATGGGATTTCTTTAAAAAGTGTTTGATACTTTTTGATAGTTTGGAAATTATTAAAAATATCACCAAAGTTGAAGCCCAGTAGTGAGTGCTCGACGTTTGTTCACTGGACAATTGGGTGAATAAAAATTGCACCGATCAAATATTAGTGGACAAAGCCGTGGTGGACATTTGAAGGATATCTTCTTCGAGTATAAACCATTGCGAAAGCTTCAAAACTTAAATGATATGACAACCCGTTGGTGTTTTATTTGCAGAAAATGCATCAAATGTATTATTGTGCAGCAGATGCGTCTTTAAGGCCCGTTTGCTGATAGTACTCATAACGATATAAGTTCTACTTAAAAACCTTTACTTTTTCTATGTCATAAACTGACACATAAGACTTTAAGTGGAACTTAAATCGCTTGGAGTAGTATCAGCAATTGGGACTTAACGAGTTAAAATCTGTTATTAAGCGGGCCCCTATTGGGTTGCAATGTATTAATTTTGGTTTAACAAACGCTCAATAAAACGATTCAGAGTCACTTGCTCAGCGTCATCCTGAAAGTCTGCAAGCATTTGTGATTAAGTGGTGTAAACTGTCATATTTTGTATGTTTGATACATGTAAATTATTGGTGTTTCACTATTCGAGCAATTGAACTTCGCAGAAGTACTTTTCCGTACAACGGTGTTGCCAGCATTATACATAATTTTTTTCTTTTTTCAAAAATTTGTATTGTTTTGAAATCACAATTGGGATAAATACTTTTGATCTGTGATACTCAGAGTTTTTGCGTCTGCATATACTCTCCTCTTGCGATAGAATTTGCATAACTTGGGTTACCAGCAATGGCCTTTCACAACCTTTAAGCTCATTTTCTTTGTTTTTTTCATGTGATGCATAAACTATCTTTTAAATGCGATATGCTATGACGCTAGTTCCACCAGGTGACGTGAGAAATGGTTGAATCGTAAATCTGAAAACGGAAGACTGCTCCACGGTTCAGCTAGGTGTATCGAAAAATCTCTAGCTGCATAATTAAAACAATGTAACTCATTCTGCCCTGTTTTTTTTTAGCAAACTGAACCCTGCAAGTAATCAGAAGGCTCAGTGCAGTTTCTTGCTTCACCCATTCACAATACCATCGCTTGACGTACTCAGAGAGCCTCCTCCGATGCCTCAAAAACTTAGGACCTACGACCGATGAAAAGATTCTTAATTATATGCACTAATCAAATCGGATGTAGTTTTTGGTTCTTAGCTTCTAAACATTTTCTGGACACGTTAATTTTGCAAGGCAATTCGGAATTGCAAACTACTTGCGAAAGGCCAACCTACAACCCCATGGGACACAAGATGCAACCAACTCATGACTGTGTTTATATGGGTCTCCCTTTATCGAAATTACCATAACAAACTTTAAATTTTAAACGAAACACAACTCTGTTTTCGCCCAGCAGCCCAACCGATAGTCTATGAATTTTTAAATCAGAACAAAACCCCCAATTTCATGGTTCACTCTTCACTCCCACAGCAGTGCCACCGCCGCCGCCGCCCTGCCATTTTATCGATTTCAAAGACACATAGTAGTAAATGATGGGTTGCTGTACATGTGTGCCCAACTGCAGCAGGATGGTCATGTATATCACATGAAAAAGCCATGCGGATATTTGGATATCTCTTCTTTTTTTTTGTGTGTGTTGCTGGTTTTTGGCTTGCCTTTGCTATCCGTAATGCGGTATCGTAATTGTGGCCTGCAGTATTGAGTTAATTAATTAATAAATTGTCCGTAATGTTGTGCATTTCAAATTGATATCCGTACAAGTGCCTACAACACTTGTGTCGATTGTAAAACTTATCATTTTGCATGGAAATCAATTTATTTATGAGCGCATAATTATTTAACGCGGACAATTCGTGAGTGGATGTCATATGCAGGAAGACTGTCAGATGCAAATGGAGAGCTTTTTTTTTTCGTTTAACGCTCTATTTTCACGGTGTCGTGCTCTATTGTCCCAGATGGTGTATATCTCACAGATGAAACAACTTGAGATACATTTCTGGAGAAATTAAAATGTTCTACAAGCACTTGTGTGTTTGTGTGTATTTGGGCGTGTGTATGACTGCCCCAATTGGATTGGAAGTTGGAACACAAGCCATGCACAAGCGTATCTGGTGTGCATTATATGCCAAGAGAGATAAAAGATAATTTGACAAGTTGCAGTTTGCCAGGATCTACTCAAATCTAAGAACAAAAAGAACTGCACAATTTCGGGCAGGCTCATCTGTATTCTGGATGCGCTATTGAGTTATTTTCGTGAAATTAATTTATTAGCTTTAATTGAAGTGCATTTTGTCGTCGGCGAAGATGCATGCAGCACGGCGACGAGAGAATTCAATTTGTTTGCGTACACTCGTAATGGTGGTAGGGTATCAGTGTTTGACACACGACACCATGTTGACAAATTTGATTGAGACGCGTTGCTGGTGGGGGGTTGAATGAATTGTCGTTACATTATTATTATACTATTACTTGAACCGTCTGTTTGCGAATAGTTCAGGACAATTAATGTGGTGACTGTCATGGGTGACAATGCATGGGAGGAGCGGCACACGCATGTAATGGAAATACAATGGATGTAGGAGTCTTGCAACTGAATAAAGGGTTTCCATTGCTATTGTCATTAATAGATTGCATTTGCTGGGAAAACCGATTGAGAGGATTAAGCTGGTTTTCTAAATGCAACCAATCTGATAAAGTCTGATTCGGACATCCACTCTAATTAATAGTGACTACCAACTACGGAAAACACCAACATCCTTCGAGAGTGAGTGTATTTTTGGACAAACTAATTGTACTAATGAGTACTAATAGCTATCGCGATGGCTTTGCGTAAGCTACCCGAGATGTTGTCTATTTTCAAAAGCGCCAATTACGACCGCCATCGAAGAAAGGGAGCGAGGAAAGAGGGACATTTGCTGTGTAACAACGATAATTACCTTTGTGTGCTGTTTTTCATGTACGCCCTCATTAAGCACAGAACCATGGATAGGAAGGAGCTGTTTGGAAAATAATTCTCACTGGGAGTGCTGCCCCTCGGAATTTCGTTAATTTCTCGCAATTGTTGCCAACTTGATACAAAATATATAAGCTAGTTAAAAACAGTGGTAGGTGACGGAGGTTGATCCGTTCTTATGGAAGCAATGACCGCACGATATCATTTTTGTTTTGCAAGAGGAGTGCTCCAAGAGTATAGTGTCCAGGGTAGTGGCTGTTGTCGGGTGATGTAATAAGTGTCGTTATGCGGAAAAGCTTAAATTGGGTGATGATTTGATTTTTGTTTTTGAACGGAAGTTGCCTTGACTATTAACTCTCAAAAGCCGGGTACTCAGAACCTCGAATTGCGGAAAGATTTTTTTATGACAAAGGCAGAAGGATTTGTGCTTCGACACATTCGAATTCTAAGTTTAAAGCAAATTCATTCTTAGCCGGGAGACCAGTTCTCGTTCCGTGAAAATGTGAAACGAAAACGTTTTCACTTTTCGATTCACTTTCTACGAAAATGTGAAACGAAACTTAAAAAATTTTCAAATGAATAATATTTTTGGTTACGTTTCCATTTGCAAGCGAATGTTTTTAGTGAGAGTTTGAAAACTGAGAACCTAATATCGTACAACTCAGAGTGCGAAAATCGCTTTTTAGTACCGAGTGAATCGAAAAAGTGAAAGTTATGTGGGAAAGCGAATGTGAAAACGAAAATTTCGGTTCACTATTTCACAGAACCACAATTGACCCCCAGGATAGTGCGGGAATAAGGTGGCGGATGATACTATCTTGGGGCCAACAGTAACGCTTGTATCGCAGTGTGCTATGCGGGTGCCTGAAGACCGAAATAAGGACAACTACCTGCGAATCGTGCACACAAAGAATTAGAAGAAGCCTAACAGCTAACAACAGCTAGGTATAGGAATAGGCGAACAGGGGGGGGGGGGGGGGGGGGTCTGAAATGCATAAAGTACTCGTATGTGTGCTTTGTAGACTTTACGTTGCCTTTTTCTTACACGTTAGGGTATAGGTACCTGTGTGCAGAAACTATGGGTAAGGTAGCTAGAGGTAGCTAGAGCCGTAATTGGTTATTACTCCTTCGAACATGATGAAATGTCGCAGCCATTTTTCGACAGAGGCATTTGTAGGATATAATGGAGCACCAGGTATTCCTCAAATGTGTCCGTATCAGTGGTGAAATAAGTGTTACCTAATGAATTGATTTCGCAAAGGCGCGACATTGTAAGGAGCTTTGACCTTAGTTTAGGAATTTATCCTAAGTGAGACTAGACTTGTTGTGAAATGGCGAACCAAATAGAGCAGAAAGAAGCTGTCATCTGCCCAATCGGTTGACGCTGAAAAAGTGGTGCCCATGCAAAAAACAGACCTCCAAAAAAAACACCCCTTATATGGTCTCTAGTTGTCGGCTTATTTTTCGAGCAGCTGTAGTCACGCGCCTAAGTAAGTCTTGCAAGATTGAATAGCAAACCTAACAAACCACAAATCAGCTGTCAGCTGTCCAATCGATTGTCGCAGGGAAAAGTGGTGCCCATGCGAAGAAACATCGACTTAAAAAGCTCATTTTATTTGGTTTACAATTTTAATCTTATTTCCGAGCAGGCAGGGTCATGTTATTATGGTGTATCTAGCTTATGGTGAATTGGAGAACCATTAAGGCATCTATCCAATGGGTTGCCACTGGGAAATGTGATGCCCATCAGGGATGGAAAAGTCGATGAAATTGTATCGAATTCGATACAAATGAGTTTGCTCGAGTACAAAGGTACATTTTGCTATATTTCGATACAATTTATCTATCTGTATCTTTCAAATTCTCTTGCGATTTGTATTTTTCCAAAAATAGAAAAGCAGATCAAGTAACAAAGTATTTATTTTAAGTTTTACACAAAACATGGATTCTACTTTTAATTAGAAAACTCATCCTGTTATGAGTTTCAAGCTCAGGGCAATATTTTGAATATGAATGTGCAAAATGAGTGCAGGGTTGCCATCATTTCGTTTGCTTCAAGCGCCAAAACTTTGAAAAAAAATTAGCCCAAAATCGTTGCCCAGAAAGAAGCCCAAAAATCGTTGAAAATTTCGGTATTTTTCCCACTTACACATCTGAGTGAATTTTATTTGACTTCTATCTTCTGCAATGGGCTTTTGTGGCTTGGATCAAATCAAAAGGCCTGCCAGATAAATTGCTTTCCTTGCACGTTGAACGACTGTTCGATGTCACTTGAGCAAGAGTGCTGCCAAGTTTGAAAAGTGCGGGTTTGTCCGAAAATATTTCTTTTTTTTTGTTATTTTGTGAACAAAAATTAACACAAAATTTGTAAAACGTGTTGGGTGCTCATGGAAGACATATTTATCGTTTTAAGAAAAAAAACAAATAGCCCAAAATACGACAAAGCGCCCAATCTGGCAAAATTGAATGAGAGTATTAAGCCTGAAGAGCTCATAGATTAAGTCATTAATCTTTATTTATGTTAATGTTTCGTTAATTTATTGTTTATGGTTTTGAAAATAAAATATTTTGAATTCCCTTTCTTATACGAAAAATAGTTCTCAATACAGTTGGCTCCATTTCAGTACACTCTTATAACAGTTTTCAGTATAAAACCCTAAAGCCCATGCGAGACCTCTAAAAAAATGCACATTTCTAGTTTAGGCAAAGATAATATAATCACCTAGATGACGCAGTCCAATAGGAACTGTTGTCATATGAAACCAAAATCCGAAACATTAAGAAGCTTTTCCAAAAAGCTTTAACAGAGAGAAAGCATAGGTAACCAAAGCCAAAGTCAAACACATTACTACTACCACAGTATAGAACATATTATATGTTCAATTGTTCATATCACACCACACAATCACAGATCACTTATTCTGTCTCCCTTTCATTATTCTTCATTTTTATCCTTTCGCGAAGTCGGACCTGTTACATGCATATGGAACTCCTACTAATGCAAGCGTATCATTTAGATGTGTATCGTTCGTGCATGACTGATTTTCTTTCTTTTGTTCTATCCTATGCTTCTTCTTCTCAATATGAATCAAATGTCCTCCTGCTCTTCGAAAAAAAAAAAATACCGTGGACGTGGTTGATGGTATAAAAATCGGGGGTGATTCCCATTAATTTTGTATTATCTGCCTGTAGTGCCTGCTCTCATTTCACCTTTCCATTTTTTTAGGACAAATTAAAGCAAATTTAGATTTCCTTGACGAACAAATTTTATTGGGAAATTTTTAGCCACCTACCTATGGTTTTGTTTTATAGGTTTAAATATTTTTTAAGAAAATTTAATAAAGTATAATAGTTATGTCTTGGAGAGGGAAGTGCATAATAACTTCCTGCAATGCAAGTGCCACGAAGTACCTATCCAGAGATAAAATTATTTAAATTTCCTGATAAAAGAACTACAAAATATCAAATAAACATAAAATGAAAAAAAAAACATGATTTTCTTTTATTTTTTAGGTAGGTACATATAAATATAAAGTACAGGGTCCGCCAAATAACTTTTTTTTTTTTGAAAATGCTATAAAAAAAAAACTGCTGAATATTTTCTCAAATTTCTTTTTTTATTTGAAAGTACAATCCTTCCGGTTAATAATAAAAAAAATAATTCCATTCAAATGGCTGCCTCGGCTGGCCATGCAGTAGCCTACACGATCGGTCCAATTTTTAAGCACATTATCGATTGTGTGCAGCTGTATTTCACCAATGGCTTCACAAATATTGTCCTTTAAAGCGTCAATTGTCTCTTGCTTGTCGTTTACGGCACCCCACAAATAATAGTCCAACGGTGTCAAATCGCAGCTCCGAGGTGGCCAAACGACATCAGCTCTGCGGCTGATAATGCGATCTTCAAAAACAGGGCGCAAAACATCGAGTGTAGCTTCGGCTGTGTGGCACGTAGCGCCGTCCTGTTGAAACCAAATGTTGCCAATATCCTCCTCTTCAATTTTTGTGAACAAAAATTCGTTCAACATGGCCCGATAACGATCGCCATTGACTGTTACGGCCACTCCTTGCTCATTTTCGAAGAAAAATGGCCCAATTATGCCTCTGGACCAAATTCCGCACCAAACAGTGACTCGTTTTGGGTTTATCGGCTTTTCAATGTATGCGTGCGAGTTTTCTGAGCCCCAAATGCGACAATTTTGCTTGTTTACATACCCGCCAAGATGAAAATGAGCTTCATCTGAAAAAATTGATTTTTTTTGGCAAAATCGGCATTTTCTCTAAGTCGACCGTAGGCCAACTTAGCGAAGCGAAAACGCATTAGATGGTCATTTCATCAAGCGTATACACAACCATATTCGGTCAGCGGAAGGATAAAACTAATTATCTGTCAAATCAGACATGAGCTAAGTGTTACCATTCGCGAAATAAGCACTAGTTGAAAAAAAAAAGTTAGATGACGGACCCTTTATGTATATTACGCAAAAAGAAAAAAATACAAAAACAAAAAAAATGTATAGGTACAATAAACATTTTTCGTTAATCACTTATTTAGTCCAGGAAATCTAAATAATTTTAATATTTTTTTTTCAACAAGTAATTACCTATACACTTCCCCCAATAAATACCTCTATTCTACTCTATATTTAGTCTTCCCATATTTATCCTCATTTTTTGTATTAAGTCCTAAACTATTAAAACTAAACGATATGCTACCTTCTTTATAAATCAATTTGAAACTTAATTGAGTGTAAACCCTATATAACGTATCAGAAAAGTATTTGGCCCTTTTTCTTTCTTAGCGAGTGTAATGTGAGATAAATCAACAATGGTCGATTTTTGTTCTTTCAATTGCGATTTTTTTTTTGCCTCAGGACATTTGCTTCATAATCACAAGCAAAATAAAAATTTCTGTTTGTTGGGAATGGGAAAAGGGAATTGGGAACGAGAAGCATAAAAAGAAAGCAAGAAATTTCGTCACACACAATATATTATTTATGCACACACGCAAACGATTACAATATGCTTAATTGGCTCTCAGGAAAAAGCTTTTATTTTGTGGGATAATCGTTGTTGGACGAAGAGAAGAGCTTTTTGTTGGACAATCGTTGTTGGACGATCGCAAGAAATGCGGACATCAGCTAACATAGGACTGCGACATCTGTATATTATATTATCTGTGGTTTAGGCTTAGTTTTAGGAGCAGTACAATTACCATTACTATAGCTAGGCAGACGATATAGTTTTTTAAAATAAAGTTCCCAAATAAGGAACCTACCTACATTTGGCAAAGAGGTTAAAAGAATTTACTTTTGAGAGCAAAACCGAACGGCACACCTTGTATGTGGACCTCGAGTTACAAATTAATACAAATTAATAAATCTGTATTATACCGCCTTGGTGTCCCTTGGTAGACTATAGATTATTCCTGCTTCTATATTTCAGCAACCAATTGATCACTTTTTGTCCCGCCAAAAGGACAGCTATTCTAAGCATAACTTTCGGTAGTTTTTTCCACCTTCACCAATCAATTGATGTCCCTTCTAATGATTTATCTGCTAAGCAACCACTTTTTCCGAGCCTATTTTTGCCCCCTTATATCCAGAGTAATCTGTTAAGTCCATAGACGGAATGTGCACCTTTTTATCCTCTTGCTGAGGGACCATTTATCACCTTAGTCATGCTGGCATGTTGAAATTTCCCCAAACAAATTTCAGCCATCGATGGTGTAAATGCGATATCCTTTAAGCGCTCATTGGCCACAATAAAAGTTTTCGAATATAATCTCGCCAATCCGGGCTTGTGAATAAATCACGTCCTATTTGCAAAAATAAAGGTAGCAGGGAGGTTCTGTTTTTTTTATTTTTTTTATTTAATATCCAACAAAAATTCAATCAAACAAGCAATTGAATATTCGTGCCCATGAAAACAAAAAGGACCAACATTCCGAGAAAGCATCGTGTTTGTCCTTATATGGTTTTATGCTGGCACACGCATGACACGAAATAATGAATGCAATCTCGACGCAGTGCACCTTTTTGCTTTTTGTGGATGTGTTCGGCTGTATGAGGGTGTGGAGTTTATTTATGCGGTGTCAAGTGTTTCATTAATTGTCGATGTTGGATAAAATTAGTTTCGATGTTGTTTGCCTTGTTTTCGCTGACTGTTATACTTTCAACCCTTTGTGTAGTACATGTACATGTAAGACTGTGTAAAAGTTTGCTTTCGTTTGCCTCAATTGTACTCGTATACAGCGTCGTCGGCGTCGGCATGTAATGAATGCAAGTACACGTCTACTTCTCACCGAAAGGATATACTACAACAAGTTTTCAGGATACTTTGGAAAGAAAAGCACTGTAAACACTTTGCACTTTGAATTAAGACGTAATTATGAAGAAAATTCCTATTTGCAGTTTCTTTGTGTGGTTGAGTGGTGGTAAATACACTCGTACATTGTTTGGGTATCCTTTTGGCCACGTTCATGTTAAATTCAGTATTTTTAGACTTTGAATTGAACGTATTTTGATGACAAGGATGACAAGGGCGGCAAACAATCCCATTAAATCACGAAATGGTCACACAGACAGGAGTGCGTGTCCTTGTGTTTACAATAATTCGTTTGTTGAACTTGAATTATGCACGCGCTTGTCTGTTTTTATTTGTAACTTTACCGAAGGATGGTGTTGGTAGCTTGTAAATATTTAAGTTCTTCATAAATAGTTTGGGCTTGGGGCAAGTATGATTTCCCAGCTCAAGGGTGAGTATTTAATCGAGCTTTTGGAGCAGCAGCCGATTTTTTTTAATAGAAAGCTCGCCAACTGGCTGGTAGCTTAAAGATCTCAAGGCTTTCTCTGCTTTACAGTGGAGCAAACTTATACTCTACAAAACGCAGTTAAATTCACATCAAGTAGAGACAGTGATACATGGCAAAAGGAGAGCCCACGTTTCGTCAGCAGCGCCAGTACCAGCACCAGTAGCCGCTTGGCTATAAAAAAAAGTTATACAAAGGTTGGAAGAAACATTTTATATTGACGACGTGCAGCTCTTTCGGAGGTAGTGACACCGAACATCTAACATCAAGTAGAGACAGTGATACATGGCAAAAGGAGAGCCCACGTTTCGTCAGCAGCGCCAGTACCAGCACCAGTAGCCGCTTGGCTATAAAAAAAAGTTATACAAAGGTTGGAAGAAACATTTTATATTGACGACGTGCAGCTCTTTCGGAGGTAGTGACACCGAACATCTAACATAAAATGGGAACATTCTCCTCAAAGCCAACAAACAGGAGCCTGGACCAGGATCAACGGACAAAAAACAATAAGGCCCACTTATCGAAGCAACGTGAAGCTCGGGCTAAAATTTCACAGTAGAACATGAAAAGCCTCGCGGCTAACGTCACGAGAAAATGACAAGCTTTAACAAATGCTATCTTTAAGATTCGATTGGGCCCAATTTATAACCAACCAGAAATTGCAGCGTGAAACGAATCAGAAGACGGTTAGGTCTCGATAAACGTTTAAACGTTTTCACCTAACAGAATCTGAAAACCTATCTGTAGAACTAGAAGGGAAAAAAAGGCTTGTCACTCTCAACGAGGTCGAAGAAGATTGAAGGAAATCCGATGATTAGGCATTAAGCTTTAATTACCGAAAGATGGGATTAAAGACAGACCCAAGTGTCACTTGTATTGAATTAAACATAGTAGCCTAAAGTCTTTTACACAATTTTTTCTTCTTGCATGCATCTTTTTGGTCGGTCTACAACCCACAGCGGAATACCCCTGACTATGGTGTTGGCGAAAAACCTTATTGTCAATGTCAATAAAAGCCCTTGGAAGTCCACCTTGCCATCAACATGACCCGCAACTCATCGAAGACTCTGGCAGCTCAGCTTTGGTCAAGTGTCTTGCACCTGGCCTTCTTACCCTTTATGATACCGACGAATTTGTTCCGTAACTACACCCGCATAGCTCCCTTACGAGTAGTAAAGTCGAACAGTGACAATTTCACAAGAAGACCGTTTTATGGAATTTAAAGACCTACGTAAAGTCTTGATTGCAATTTTTCCCGGTCTTAAGTCTGAACTTCTGATAAGTAATCGAAAATACCGCCGTGAGAAGGCTTCGCAAATAAACTACTTGTCCTTCTTTGCCTTGCATCGGCTAAATTTGTTGGTAAATTTCTTGCTCCGATTTTTACTACTTTTCTTGGAGCTTAACTTAAGAGCTGTGGCGAATATTTATGACGGGACCATTAGCTAAATTCGTAAGTACCTACAACGTAGGTGGTAAGAGGAACCTTCCCCATCACGACTTTTTAGATAGCCTATCAATATTTCGTTGCAACTTGTCAATGTCGAAGAAAATCCTAGAAATCTGACCTAGGAAACGATCATCCAACCGAGGACTACTCATCTTCATGGTAGGAGCACAATACGAAGCAATGCAAACCTAACCCCGATTTGACCTCTATCACTCTTCGTTCAGATCTTAAGCGATATCCCCGCCTCATAAGGAAACTCATGAATTGGTATTCTATGTTCACTCCACACGTACCTAGTCGAATGTGTGCTCTGGACTTAAATACGACAATCGTTGGTACCTGCCGGAAGGCTCTATTGTTTTAGTCCAGCTCAGCAGAAACCTTTATTTGCGCAACGTGACCGGTCCAACTGACTCGCCCTCAGAGAGTGTTATTTGGAAAAAATCCACTGCACTGAGATTCCAATGGAAATTGCAAAAATTCCTTTCTCATTTCACCACACACACATACTGACCGAGTTACACCTTCTTTGCGTTGACGAGCGACGCTGACGACGACCAACGACAGTGAACCTCTGCTCATTGTTGTCGTAAAATTTAAGTGGAAAATTCCTTATCACTTGAACAAGCTACAGTGTGTCGTAAGCGTAACCTATCAGAATACACCTTATTCCTCGACAACAGCAAACAGAGGGAGAACACGAGATACATGCAGTAACAAATTATCCTTTTACTGCCATGCTGCAGTGGCAGCCCTTAAACCACAGTGATGCCAAAATAACAACACCAACCGGCGTAGATACGCTGACTGCTGTGCTGACTCTACGCCGACACCATTAGCGCAACGCGGCAACAGAGAAAGTGAATGAATGAGTAAGTGAAATGGAATGAGTCCAAAAGCATGTGCTATTTATTGATTTCGGCAAAATGCCAATGTGCTGTGTTAGAGGGTTCCTTGCAAAGTTTTGGGCCATAGTCGCGCTGGTGGTTGGGTTAGCGTTAGATAGATGGGCTACCCGATGACGACGCATCGTTATGATGAAGCATAAAAATGTTATACAATAAACTATATGTTATTGTTGGTGTGTACGACGACAGCGTGCTTCTATTATTTCGGTTTTAGATTTTTTTCTCTATTGTGTAATGTGTATTCATTTAGACAGAGAGGGAGCAGTTGTTTTTTTCCGATTTATTGCTGCCTCAGCTGAGAGTGAATTATTTGATAGGATTCTGTGCGTGTGCGAGGAGAGTACACGCAGGGATGTGTGCCGGTGCATGGGGAAACAGTGAGAAATCGAGGAAGATACGTTAAACGTTGATTAATGTTTGGGAATAAAGAAAAAAGAGGAGCACGGACGGGGTGGCTGACTGATGCCAGTGGAGCAAACTGATCATCAAGTAATTTAACATCAACAGAGAGCAGCAGTTTTGGCCAGTCTTCTGTGTGGGGTGGCATTTACTGCGACTTTTTCGCAAAGTGGCGGAAGAATGTATTTGACTTGTGCTGGTTTATAGTGCCAGTGGCTGTTGTCAGGGCACTTGGATTTCACTATAATCGCTTTGCGTTACCGTTAAGCTGATTGTTTACTTCAGCCTGGCGGATGAGTGTTTGCTATAAGTTGTGGGTAGTGACACAGAATGAAAGGATATTTGTCTATTTCGGAAGGCGGCCTGGTTTAAGGTGCATTTGTAGATTGGGGCAAATTATAGCCAAGCGGTACTGTGCATCTAATTTGAGCCACTCGAGGGTTTTATAAGAATGATTCATGAAGTTGTAGCAACACAGTTGAGATGACACATAACTTACGATGGGTATGCTCGGATACTTTTCTTTTGCAGCTGGGTTCTGTGAGGATTTTTGATGGATAAACCCATTATTGGCAGCTCTCAAATCCAATTAGTGGGTTACTCACAACGGATTATACAGACTGCTGTCACAGGGCTAAGGCCTGGAACTGCTCCTTCAAGTTGAGGGTTGAACTTAAACAGATGGCAGGTGTTAGAAACATCCAACACAGCACTCTACAAATTGTTATGAAAACTTGATATCGTCCCACGAAGCCATAACCTACAATGCCCTTTATGGCGTTTAAGAATCATACCGACTACCTCTCATTTTTGTTCCCTACTTCGAGTCTGTCGCTTTTTCGTTACTTTCCCATGCATCATGCTGCCCACGTTCGCTCCAAGCGCGGTATTCCCTCCCTCTTTCCTGTTCATTTTTCGTCTCACTCTCCAACGCAGTATATTCTGCTCGAGTTGCCTAGTCACACGCACTATCGCCTCCAGTTTCCTGTCGCTTTTTCGTTTCATCGGAAATTAGAGTAACTGCCCAACGAGACGTAAATTCTTGCTGAGCTGTCTTGCTCTGTCTACCCATTTCCTGTCGCTTTTTCGTTTCTTCGGAATACGGAATAACTGCCTAGTTATAGCCATACGTAAAACGAAACCGTAAAAATGTTCTTTTTCTTTTTTGATCACTTAAACCTAACGGTTGAACTCAATATTGGTCTTAAAATGTTGCTTATAAATTATAAAGTTATTTATGACAAAAACTATGACTGTATGAATCGAAAACTATATCACACGGAATATTTTGATATGAAACCCCTGGAAATATGTTATACATTCAGGTTCTGTAACTATGAGAGCGAAAAAATATTCATTTCACCTGTCGAAATTTATCAAAACATACAGAGCTTGTGATGATGAAAAAGTATAAGAAATAATATAAATAAATTTTTGAAGGGCTTAAAAAATTCCAAAATGCAAAAGCAAAAGCTTGTTGAATTTATGGCTGATTATAGAATGACCTAAAGGCTTCTATCAAAAAACAAATTAGTATCCGTAGATATTTTATGAACAAGACGGTGGGTGGAAACATTATAGATGCTCCACGTGGGCTAATTGATATTGAGGAGGAGGTATTGAAAATAACGAATCCGTGACGTGTTTACTAGGGAGAAGCTTTAAATTTGTAAAAATAACGCTGAAACTCCACTGAGATGCCTGAAAAATAAATTTGAATACATTTTTACTGTTTTGCTTTCCAATATTTTGACAGCTTGGGGAAATCTTTCCAAAATTCCCATGAAATTAAAACCTACTAGAGGATACTTTTTCGCATGGAGTTAGAGAACTCCACTATTTTCCAGATGCGATAGAAGGCGGAATATTTTGTATTCGATGCGAAAAGTTATCGCATGAGTTACAGGACATGGACACAGTTTACTAGGAAACAAAGTTGGATAGAAAACTATTTGTTTTTTTATAATTTCCGTACGTAAGACATTTTTAAATCAAATTATCTGCCAATTTGACAGAAAGTGAAACAAATCGTTCCACTGCAGTGTTTCACGTTTCTATTGTTCCACACAAATCAAACTAATGTTGCATCAATTTCTTGCAGTGGATTTATATTGCAGTTATAGCTATACGTAAAATGCAACCGAAAAAATTGGAACAGTTTAACAATGAGTATTTTTTACCTTTTTTCCCTACGAAAAAGGACTCCATCAGCAAAAGTGTTCCACACAGATGGAACAGTAAAGAAATGAAATATTTCAGTGGAATGATTTGGTTTTTCGTTGTGGAATCGACTGAAGGCTTTTTTGATAGACTAACTTTATGATTCATAAGCAACATTTAAAGACCAAGATTGAGTTCAACCGTTAGGTTTAAGTCGTCAAAAAAACCAAAGGAACATTTGTATGGTTTCGTTTTACGTATGGCTATAACAAGGGCCTTAGTCTTTTTACATAAACGATTTATTGACACATTTTTATACTCACAGCAGTACCATATTTTTACGGTTTCCTGTTTTTAAGTAGGTAAGCTCTTTTCTGATAGCTATAACTTGTCCTTTTTAGCCCAACAAGTTGTCGCTTTTTCATTTCATTTGAAGAAAACAAAAAAAAAACATAAATACCGCTTTCCACTTTAGGTGGCGCGTACAAATTAAAGGTGACTTCAACCTACAGTGCACAAATATAAAAGGTGATACATTGCAATCTTCAAGATCTTCAAGTATGCACGTGCATATGCCACGGGTATGGCTGTAATAGGGGCTCAGCACTGTTTATACCAGCAACAGTGCTTGATTCACTTGCCGCCTTCCTGACAGCGACTTGTCATATGGCGGAGATTTCGGCCTGAAAATCACCTCAGAGAACAGGTGGATATCGAATTCTTCAGGCTAAATCCCGGCATCCACTCGGTCTTTACTTTCAAACCCATAACTGAATATTGACAGCTGTTCGTGTGTTCGTGCTACAGGACACCCCACTTTGATTTGTGACTAAAGCCCACGTCGAATTCTGTTTCTATAAGCAGGCCGTGGTTCAAAAGACTGATATACGAGTACACTTCGATCGAATCCTGAAAATCAATCTGATTCAAAGAGTAGTCCAAAATAATGTTCCTAGATTCGCAGGTAAATACCGAATACCCATAGCACAAAGCTCTTAGCAAACCCACAGTCAGTCTTCAATGTGTTCAATTTATTCGTTCACGCAAGGTGAAAATTAAGAAATTTCCACGTTTTTCTTTACGATTCCCTGCGAAAACTCATTTTAGCCAACTGAAACCACCTCGCGAACTCGGCAAAGTATACGAGGAACTTCACTTTGGCATCATTAAAACCAAAGCAAGAAGTCATCTATTTATTTCCTGTGCAAATACATATTCTTTTAAATGAAAAAGAGGGGGAACAAAAAAACAAAACGACCAACTATCCCTCGAAAGAAACTGCTGAATCCTTCAGATTCCGTCTTTTGTACTCGCCATGACAAACGAAACTATTTCAACAGCAGCAGTTCTCCTTTCTCCGTCTCTCCCGTTGAGTGAGATGCTCTAATGCATTTGGCATTTTCCCTGAGATATTCCGTTTTCTTTTCTATTCTTTTGTCGATATCTCTTATCTTTTAAATTTCTTGGCTCTGATACTCTTGCCATAGATTTCGGTCGGCTGACTTCTCTCTTTCTCTCCCAACCTGGTCACTTCAATGTAAATTCTGTCTAATGTAACAACATTGTGCCAAAAATTGTTTCCCCCCCCCACCCTGCACCGCAGCGCAGCTCACGTTATACCAATCAATTATGTTCAAATCGGATAAGGAGAAAAATAAAAACGACGGAAAAAAAAACTCCTTTCGCTGATTAAGGTGATGTGCACAAGGGCATCATAACGGCTGGGCTTATCCGCATGGTGCGGGGTGAAATTATAATTCACCGAATTAGTTGGTCGTTGTCTGTCTATATTATACTGCATGCGGCCTCTACTTTCATTTAATCTGCCTTTGCATCGATTTTGGTTTGCGGCATTTACTCGTTGCCCAAATTAAAAGGGATGATGTTGCAGTCCGGCAGATGGATTGTGGGCAGCTCTTAAAAATTGCATGGTCAGCATCAGCATATACCACATACACACGACCCTGGGCGGGGGTAATTTTGTGATGATAGTTCGGCCTTTTCTCTTGATAAGCAAACATCCCATGGGTCTTTGGTCTGTTTTTTTTTTGGTTATTTAGATGTGCGGTCAGGTGGGATTTTTGGCCAACTAGCTGATTAGAATAGCAGACGGTGTGCATTTGGTTTCCGCAGGCCGAAAACTCGTTACAGTGATCTGCAATTAGGAGGCAACATTTTGTGTACATACCTATCTGTGTGCGGCAGTCATTTGAATTAGGCGTGGGGAATATTATAGAGGAATAGGCTACGCCTTACAGCCATAGGAACTCATATTGTGGGTTGTAATCCCATATGAACTTTGTTATTACTGCATAGCAAAGGGGCACATGGATGAGCTCGTGATTTAGATGGGAATTTAGTTTGAAAGCAGTTTACAATTGTGAAGTGCTTTGTGCAAATGTGTAACATGTCATACGTGGTTCGATTCTTCAACTTCCATACGAATGCACGCAGCCTTATGTACCTATAAAGACAATCGGAACAGGCACAAGATTGAACCTTGAAATCCCTTAATGGACTTGGTAAGAATGAAGAATTTACCCACTTAAACTGTAAAGACTGCTTCCACTGTCGCCACTGACAACAAGTTGCTCGGAAGCTGCTTAATAACATACATTAATTTTTTCTCTTTTAAAAGTAGGTTCCGAGGTCAAGTGGACGAAAGTTGCATAGCATAGTGAAAACCTTGATGGAAGTTCTTTGCAAATGAGCCGGGGTCAACGCGAGAACGCCTTGCAAAAAAAGACAAACCGGCACACATGATCAAAATCACTCTTTATACTACCGAATACGACTGAGAGTTGCAAAGATTTGAGCGATTCTCCTAGCGTGTTTACTGGAAAAAATTTAACAACTTCCTGCAGCTGGAATGGCTTCAAAAAGATCCATTCCAACTGCATGGGATTATTATCAAATCTAGCCTGGTGGTTATTGGATTGGACTACTAAGCGAGCGGTCGGTCCCCGGAAAGCCAGAAATTACATCTTAAAGCTTTTACCACTGTGCGAACGCCTGACAAGCATACGAGAGCATAACTGTCATAAGAGCTTCTCAATTATCCGGCATAAAATTGTAGATCATTCCATTTGTCCGAAAAATTAAAAATCCCAAAAGAATGGCTGAAGCTAGGCCTAGAGTCACTACGGACCAGTTGCGCCAACTTTATTCGTTTCGATTACATCGAATATTTGTATTTTGGTTTTAACCACGCAATAGACACGAACAAAGAGTAACTCGACGACATTGCAAATTTATATTTATAGGGTAAACAGAAATGAATTCGGTAGTTGTCGTGTGACAACTCACAGTAGTTGTTTTTTCCACGTCTGTTGAATGCTATTCAAACAAAATAAACATAACGATCTAAGCCTCGCACGCCTTTTCATGTTACATGCTCGTACCACTACCTCGCAGCTGTGTATCTTACCCTCTGCTGTTTAATACAAATTATATTATTATATGATATTTCGTCTTGCTCTTCCTTCCATTCGACAGGGTTAATGCGATACCATCGGGTAGAGGAGACAGTGAATGCTGCTGCAAAACCTTTCCACCCTATAAATTTTCAAAATCAAGCGCAAACTACACTATGAAATAAATAACCCGTGTAACAAATTCAATTTGTATTATCTTACGTCGGATAAATGTGGGCCGGGAATTAACCACCCTACGAGATTATCCCTTTTAAATAGCACTTTCGATTGTACCCTGAATAGATAAAGCCTTTCTCGTTTGCCTTATAAAATAAATACCGATTCGGGCATTCTGTCAGTCAGCTCTTAAAAAGCACAACTACCCAAAACTGTTGTCAAGTGAATTAAGAACCCAGTACGTTTCGTATTACATTTCTTCGTTGCAATACCAGCGTACAAGAAGTACCAATACGGTACAAGCGACTGTCCAACATGTTGGCCTCGGCGAGTATTCCCTTTTTGGGACTCACACATGAAAAGAGGTTATGTTAATGACACCTATATGTACACCAAGCTATCGATATGCGACAGCGCTGTCCCAGATAAAGCGCCGATTTTGGAGACACAGCAGTAAGTGTACCAGTTTTGACGAACAATGTCCAATTGAAATGGATGCAGTGTTCGATTGGCAAAACGGCTCCAACGACCAATCGTGTCGTAATATCGTGTACAAAATTTTAAACATTTCAGCAAAGATTACTAATTTACTACAGGTGCTTGAAACCCAGATAAGGTCAGCATGTTAATGAAGTATAACATATAATTCTCATTGCACAACCATTCACACTATGAACCAAAAACAACCGCCTTTTCTATAATTGAATATGAAAAACACATCACATATTAAACGACCCGAATTAAAACGAAGGTAACAACTTAAAAAACCACACAAATTGAGTATAATCATTAAACTCTCCCGTCGGAACTTCCCTGAACGATTATTTCCTCATTATCTAAACAAAATATTAGACTCTGAGATTTATTAGTGCAGAACACCTATTAACAGAAGAAAAAAAATCAAAATCATATAAAATCATCGACCAGAGAGAAGGTAAAGTCATCCAATTCCATTAAACAAATATTAGGCAAGCGTGCGAAAACAAAAATGAAAAATGTGGTGGAGGAGGTAGGTAGCATCATCATTTTTTATTACCAATGGGCATAGAGTAGTGCAGGCCTTTATAACGTTTGCAAATACAGTGGCTGTAAAAAGATACGAACTTAGAGAAAAGAAATAGATAATCCTGCTTATATTTTTCCTAGGAAAACAACGTCATTATCCCACATTCAGACTAGATGAGAGGTTTCCAAACAGATTTGAGGAGGCCACCTTGTCGAGAAAGACGTTTCCTATTAAGTCTGTAGAAAGGAGGCCTTCAGTGCATTCTGAAAAACATAGCAGTGTTTTAAAATTTGTTTGCGACTAGCCGATCACATATGTTGCCATGAGAGTAGTTCGGTCGCACTCAATACTTTTTGCCAATGTTTAGTTTTATTTTAATTGTAGGTACTAACCGAGGACTTCGACGAGACTTCTTTCGGATAACGAAAGGATAAGAAGATAAAGGAATATTTTGGGTATAGTAGACATCACCATTAGAACGAGGACGAAAATGACAATAAGTCAGAACTCGAAACATTTTTGGCAGCTGCTGGTGTTGTCACAGCACTAGTTATGTGTGATCTATTGATGAACAGACACATGCTAGGGGTCTGGATATACACCGCCGTAGTACGTACCTACCATCTGGATTGGTTTCATGTCTTAAGCATAGCCTTAAATGTTGATTCAATTACGATGGTGCATAAGCTCGTCCTGTACTTGGAACCAGTCTATCGAAGTATACCTATGTAGAGCTTGTAATTATTGTTAGCACACGACTTAGTCAGTGATGTAAATCATGAAACCACGTTCAGAATTTATTATTTTTGCATTATACCATAATTACTTTATTTGGCGGTATATTTAAAGTTGGGGTTTTCAATAAAACTCTGTGGCATAGTTCCAAAAGTAGTAAATGCATGGTTTGAAACCGTATTCTTGATTTTCACTGGCAGCGCCCAGACACTTGCAGATATGTAGATTTTAGCTCTGCATTTAAATAGTTGCAGTTTGTGTTCTGGAAGAAATGCGTCCAGAAACATATTACGTAACCTGCTTAACACACTTTTTGAATTCACAAAGGGTATCCCAGTTCAATCAGATTGAATTAACAAATGCTTTAAAAAAAAAAGCAAAAACGAAAAGCTGTGCATACCAATATCAATTTTAGTGACTTTTACGTTGAATGGCTGGAAGGAGTCCACCCTAATAAAATCGAGTATATATTCGACCGTGTTTAAACACTCATATAACGTCCAAACCTGCGTTTGCTCCTTCTGGGTAAAAATTGCTAAACTGCCAGAGTCAAAGAGAAAAAATATCTGATTTGAGATAAGGCACACTATGTATCTCCTAAGTCAACCTGCAAGCAGCTTGATTTATCGATTTTATCGTGCCCTGTCGATTAGGGGTAATGTCATGCAAGTTCTCTGGAGTTTTTAAACACATTCTACCTTTTCGCGCTTATATACCTTAGCTTTAGCTTGGAAATTTGAACCTGGCATGCCCAACGAGAAAAACTCGTTATTGAGGTGAAAAATGACAGCGAAATTTCACTTCACATTCATCCCCCTTTCATAAACAACCCCAGTCGTGGCTGGCTTTTCTCATGAAACAGTTCTGAATTCACAATCCAAACAAATCATACTCATAAGCGTTCATAAGCAAATACCATCCCTGTCAACCCACAAAAGCCCCCTTTCTACTTTCTGTCTAATCTCTCGCCAAGCTAATATTTTTCTACCCCACTGTGCTGTACCTCTACTCGCAGTCTTAGCAGCGACATACCTATAGTCGAAAAGAAGAGAAATTAACAAAAAGGAAGCAAACATAAACAAATAAACAAAATTACACAAAATAAAAGTAAAAAAGCGACAAAAAGCAAACAGCGAGAATGAGAAATATACAAAATTTCCTTGCTTTGTTTTTGTAAAAATGATGTTTAATGTTGGTTTATTTTTTTTTTCTACTTACATGCGGCGAAAAATTCGAATCATTGTTCAGCATTATTTGAATTTTGATTGCTGTTCGGTAACAAAAAATAAATTAAATCTGCTTCTTTTTTTTTTGCTTGTTAGATATCTCTAGAGATATGTTTAGTCCTCGCGGTGGCCTGGTTTGGCTCTAACGACAAAAACGATACCAACAAGAACTATCAAATATAAAATCGGTCAAGCTGCTTTATATATGGCTTTTGGCTTTATTTGGGGAAAACTCACTGATTTCTTGCAATAATTTCCCAGCACAGAAACAGAAGAGAAACACAAAAACAAAATAAAAATCAATAATACGCAGAAGATACAAAAAAAACTGTTCTTCGTCCTTCTCGAACTCGTTTTAAATTTTTTTTTGTGTGAGTTTCTTTCGCTTAATTTTGGATGGAACAACTATTTAATGGGGTAAACTAGTTAATTTCGGATAAATCGAAAGAAAAACTTTTAAGGGAATACTATTGATGTGTCCCCAACTATAGAACAGAAAACTTTTAGAAATGGAAATGTATGGGAAGTTGGTGGTTTATCACTTTTTCCTACCTTGGCATTTAGGTAAGAGCTCTTTGAACTTTTAATTTTGACTTTTTTGTTAATACAATTCACTGAGAAATAAACGTAAGGGTTTTTATAGGTTTTCTTCACTTTTCTGCAGACACTTATTGGAAGAACAAACAAACAAAACACGCGAATGACGGTACAACTTCTTATTGGAGATCTTTGTCCAATAGTTTTCGAGGGCTAAACTGTCTCCATTGATTGGATTTTAATGAATTGAATGGCTCTTTTTGATGCTGAGTGTGGAAGGATCGCTGATAGGACAAGAGACGACAAGCGACACGTGAAGCTTCGGCGATACTTGAAGGAAAATAGTTGCAAAGGTTTTGCAAAGCCTGCTAAACTTTGGCGGCGGTCGCGGTATTCATTGCGTCTGTCATACAATTGGAATGTTATAAGAATGGGTATGGCTGCGGAACGGTATGGAAGATATATGACAGCGATTCTGCGCCCAGGCATGTTTAACATTTGTGTTGACTTATTTTTGGGTATGTTTGATTGGAAGATGGACGCAGCGGCTGGCTGTTGTGAATGCAGCGGATGCTTAAGAATATTTATTTAACAAAAAATAATATCTTCAAGGCACGTAGGTATATCATTTGAAATGTTTCTCAATTTGAGTTTTACCATGTGCGGGGAAATTGTTGTTTAAATGTTTACAACCTGTTTTGTGACTTTTATGTTGCATCATTTATGAAAAAGTTAATTTTTGTATTAGTTACTTTAGAGTTGAAATACGTAAGCACTCGCAAAAGGTTGCTTTAAATTCGGAAATGGTCACAAGGATTTATGGAAAAGACTTTGAACTGCTACTACCTTGGATGTTTTAAAGAAAAATCGTCCTATACCCTCTTCACACCGATCCGAAGACCGAAACTCGTCGATCCATTCACACCGAAGAGCAACTAGTTTTCGTTTGACATTTCACTCCGCTGTGACACTAGTCTTGAAACTTCTTCGTAAACTATTTCGTTTACAAATGTCGATCGCATTAATTAACAAATAAAATTAATTCAGAGTATTTTAAAACTATTATTTTTTTAAGTGTGGAAAAAGATTTTAAGTTGTGAGTTCGGTCAGCTGTTCAGCTGAATCTGCTGAATATTGCAAAAATTGTGTTTGTTTCAACAATCAAACGATTTCCAGTCGTTTTCGTGGTGTTTTCGTAGAAAAGGACTTTAAACGGTTCGTTTTGAAAACTGAAATAAGTATGGCAAAACTTCTGTTTTCGATTAAGTTTTCGAGTGTTTTCGTGAAAACCCGATTTTCGGCTGGGTGTGAATAGCGTACTACAATAAAATGCCTAACTTTCTACACGAAAGATATTTTAAATAAATAAATAACTGCTTAATAATAATTCGTACGCCTAAGATTAATGTGGTATTCGTTTGGGCGCTCTCAGAGCACTTTTTTTGCCCTCAGAGCAATTTTTATGTTCGTTTGGTACCAAAAAAAGCAATCTTTTTCAGATTTCAGAGCACTTTTGCGAATCTAGATATTTTCTCAGATTTGCTTCAGATTTACCAATACAAGTGCATCTGAGTTTGACATTTGGTGGAGTTTGTTTACATTTGCGTGAATTTTTTCTACAGCAAAGAAAGGCATTGCATCGGGTGAATCTATTTTCGTAAATTATTTGTGTGCAAACATTTAGAAATCAATCGGGACGGAAATTTCGAATGTTTTAATATAAAATTTAACCAGTGAATGGAAAGCGCATAGTAAAGTGTCGAAGACTACACATATTCAAGTCGCACGAATATCAACACAAAAAAAGAGCAAGAGCGTTTTTATGTTCGATTAGGCACACGAAATCTGAAATCTGAGGGCAAATCTGAAGAAGCCCAAACGAATACCACATAAGGTATATAGGTAGGTATCCTACAACATTGCAATCTTCAACTTTTAACATTCCTGAAAAAGTCACTATTCCAAATTCCATTCTATCCCAAAGTGTTTGATAGTCAACTTTCGACTGTCACATTTTGACATGTTAATTTACTTGAAAATCATCTTTCTGGCTTTCAGCATTCTGCGTGGCTGCTTGATTTCATAAATATATTTCGATTTGCACAATAGTTCATTATGAAAACACAGGAACTACCAACAGAAGAAGTTGGCAAACTAATTCACGATGTGAAAGTTGGGTAAATTGGCTTTATTTTTATCGGAAGCATACCTCGAATAATGGTCTTTTTTACAGCAAAGTAGAAGGTTCGTACAACATCACGAGAAGAACTTTGAAAATATTCAAACAGATCATCAGTGGACAAGATTGGAAACATGCCGAGTAAGTTTAAGTAGCTTCCTTTGGAAGTACGTGTTGATAACCTTTTCTTCACTAGGGAATTGATGAAAATCATACGCACTCAAGGAAAGATCCTCGTCTCCGCACTGCCTCAGCAGGCAGTTTCAACTAATATTGCTAGACGGATGCTTAAACTGGTTCGAGAGGAATTTGTTTCATTGAAAGCAAAAGTTCAATTTTGTGATGATTCCCAAGCATCACTGTCTCTGCACAAACTTGTAACGCAAACCAGTGAAAATGACGCGAACAGAGACTACTCACAGCAACAGGAGGGTCTGCGTGAGGCTCTCCTCGATCATTTGCAAGAAATTGAAATAGAGTTGGAGACGAGCACCGAGAATATTTCGCAACAAGCCGAGGAAAACATTCACTCGTCAGAGGTGATACTCACTTTGGGCCACTCTAGGTGTGTGGAGAATTTCCTTAAGCGTGCAGCGAAAAAGCGCCAATATTTAACTGTTATTGTGGCAGAGTGTGCTCCATCTTGTAGGGTAGGTTGGTTAAAATGTTATATAAAAGCTGTTGTATAAATATGAATGTGTTTTTTAGGGTCACAACCTCGCATCCAATCTGGCTGCTGGTAATGTGGAAATCGTCGTCATCCCAGATTCGGCTATCTTCGCGATGATGTCTCGGGTGAACAAAGTGATCATTGGTACCCACAGTGTCTTGGCAAATGGCGGCTTGCGTGCCGCCTGCGGTGCTTATACAGTCGCTCTGGCTGCCAAGCACTACTCTGTTCCGGTCATTGTACTCGCTCCGATGTATAAACTCTCTCCGGTGCACCACTGCAGCTATGAAGCAGATGCCTTCAATCTAGTTGGATGTGCTGGAAGCGTGATACCATACGATTCCCTGGCATCTAAGTTTGCCAAGGTATACAGCCCCATTTTCGACTATGTCCCCCCAGAGCTGGTCACACTTTTTATTTCAAACATGTAAGTTCGATACACTTCTGTAAAACTTAACTGACTACTATTTCCGTTTGTAGGGGAGGCCATGCTCCGTCATATGTCTATCGATTGCTGACAGAATTATACCATCCCGAGGACTATGAAATCTAATATGAAAAGAATAACTATACGGAAATAAAGCAAAAAAATGTCTTGTCAAAGGTGTGGAAATATTTTTGTTGGGATTTCCTTTTCTCTGATTCAGAAGGGGGAGAAAACGTGCGAAAAAATCGCAAACACAAAGCGCACTTTCTTGTTTCACAATCCAATTACGGATGTGGGCCTTAAAGGTCTGCGGTGACAACGGCTGGTATTTCATTTCAGTCGTATTTTAAATTTTACAAGAAAAAGTCTTTTTCTCCCTTCGTTTCGGAAAGTGGATTGTTGAAAGTACTTTCAATTGTAAATCGGGCGCTTTGCTTCATGGATTACTTGCGGTTGTCGAAGTAAAACGCGTTCTAAGCAAAGGATTGCTGTCAATTCGGAACAAGACTTGTGCGTTTGGCGTTCGAAGGGGTTGCGTATATCGCGTGCTAATCATTTACACTAAACTTTGAATCAGCTTGGCATTTCCTTAATACCTTAATTGCATTATGAGTTGTTACGCAGCGTTGAAAAACATCCAGTGCTAAACTGAATACAGTAGTAAAATCTATAACATGGTCACGTCATAAGAAGCAAAAAAGTATTTCTAGTTACTAGATCGATGGACGGCTTTTCATTTATTCTGAGTAGGTTCAAACTATCTTTTCTTTTAATCCAGAAAATATACTTTTTATAGCGCTACCGTCCGCAACGAACCAATATGACTCCTTAATTCCGCATGCCAAGGCGATGATTGTGCCGGTTTACGGAAGAAATGTTCTGACCGCGTTTTCCACGAATATAAGGTCGTAAAAGGTCGTTATAACAATTCTTATCTAATTTTGAGCGGTTTGATGAGACAGTTTTCTGTTCTCATCGAATGGCCTACTTTGTCGCCGATCTTTAAACGCCTGCATATTCGGTACTAAATGTTTATCAATACAAAGAGCCTTTGCTACAATATCCGCCGAGCTATATTTGTATTACCATTAATAATAACTTAATTTCAATGATAGTAGTCATGATTTGTTAATGACCATTTCAATTCCATATAATTTAAGGCTCAGCCGGTCAAGTTTATGTGACATCACGCTCCGCCTCGCCTTTGAAAAAAAAAAAAAAAACAAATGTATAAATTCAAAGTCATACAGGGCGTATACGTAACTTTTTTCGTTGAATGTTATACATCTATCTGTACACCGATGTATAAAACTCCTTCCCCCAAAGTAGATTCCCCCAGAGCTGGAACTTATTATTGCACCACGTCCGCTCATAAATTCCCATTAAACAAGTCTTGCAGACAACATATAATTTTCATCGAAAATATATGCCTGTCCTCTCTCAATATATGGGTAAAACTGCCAGCACACCCCATGCACTTTCGTGCTAACCATGACTACTCTACAGCCAACGGCCACCGGCACCCGCTGTGAAAACACTTTTTGGTGGAAGATGACCTTGTGGAAATTTGCGAAACAACTTCCCTCATTAGGAAAATCCCCCGAGGGGGATGTGTATTACATGCAAACATCGATGTAATTGGACAGAGAACAATTCAGACACAAACAGCCCACACAAATGTGATAGGCCCAACTGCAGAATACCCATTCGAGTGTCAATGCCATCGATGGGTGGCATGGCCGCGAACTAGTGGTATTAGTCCTTGACAAAGCTGACGACGACGACTCAGCCCACTCTTTTTTTTTTTTTCGGTTGGTGACGGACACACAACGATGACGTATCACTCTAGAGTGTTTTTCCCTGTTGTTGACGGCTTGTACTGTAGTACCGCACAAATAGTGGGTAGCCCTTTTCGTGGGTTTAGTTGCGGTGTCAGTTTGTTTGGGTCGCGTTACGAGTTCGGTGAACGTTGCTGTGATTTTCTGTTTTTTTTTTTTTTTTTTTTTGCAAAACAACAAAACTGCAATTAGTGCATACACAGTGTTGCATTTAAAAGTTAAGGAATTCCAGAGCTTATTGGACTCATATTAGACTTCTACATTCAGTATATGCCTGTGTATGGGTGTGTATAAAATCGATTTTCTCTTCAAATGAGATAATCTTCCAGATACAATTATTCTCAGTGAAGATATTCACCCAGAATAGAAAGCATTTGAAAAAGTATTCTCTGTGGATAGTAGTGATTCATTCGGTATCCGAAATTATACAGAGTGCGATGTGTATATCGAGTTAGTTGACGGCATACTCACGTGGTGGAATTTAGTTTTTAAACAGTGAAAAAGCGAAAAATAATTTTTAAAGGAACTGCCAGTGTCAGTTATAAATTTAAAATGTGTTGGTTTGTTTACAAGTGCTTTGGCATTGCTCTAACTTGACTGATATTAGCAAATAAATTATTGGACACGGCGGTGGAGCTTACACCCCAAAATGGTTTACTGAATGTAAATTACCCAATTTGAAACAATGGAATGTAAGTGATTCTCTAGCCAGCTACCACACTTTAGAACGAGAAATAGAATTTGCGCTGCGACTGCAGTCGTTTTAAAACATTTTGTTGTTAGTTTATTTGAAACTAATCCAATTTAAAAGATACCCTGCTAAGACTTATTCATCGATATCGTTCAGTGGTACCAACTGAGCACGTTCGACTGCAATATCAATATACGTTAGATCACACCGCGTTACTATACAAAGTTTTGCATCATAATTTGATGGTTCAATTCAGCCACAATGAAAATGGTATATAAACAAATACCTAAAAATAGTTTAGCACAAAAGTTTTAGCTGGTGGGGATTACAGACAATCATATTGCATGCATTCCTGCAGTAAAGAGCTTGTGTCAGTGATTGTTACACGTTTCGATGTGCCTCCCTCCTCCAAGGTACATCAATGTAAACGGGACCCAAAGTCACTCGAATAATTTTGCTTCCAGAAACACCAGTGATAGCTTAATCTGTCTGTGGAGCCGAGCTAGGCAAACTACCATAAATCGACTTTGTAAATGACCTTTTGTCCGTTTCGTCGATGTTGTGTGCCCCTCTTTTTGTTGACAGAGTATATAAACATCCTTCATTTAGCCGTCATTTGTAACTAAACCAATCGTTGCCCCTTCTGTAACAATTCATTTGTATTTGCTAATGGACCAATGACAGCTAATTGTGTTTTGTGAATGACGTCTGTGCAAGTAGCTGTGCAGATTTTCAGAAAATAGAGTGCCTGCGGTGCTGGTTTGCGATTTTTTCAAAATTTTCTCAATTCCTTTGGTGTTAAAGAAGTTACATAATTTGCTCTCCATAATTATTGCAGGTATCAGTGGGAAAAATATGTAGGTACCAGCAATTTACAACCAATTTCGTACGCAACTTACATTGATTGGAAAACTAGTTTTTTTTTTAATCTAGACCAGTGAGTTGACAGAGACAATTTGGAAATCCATTTTTTTGTCTTCATTTTGTTTTCATTTCACAATCGGAAGGCAAAGTTAAGAGTTGTCGTTAAGCAGTTTAGTTCGGTCACCAAAAATTTTGCAACACATTTAAATTTATTTAAAGTGATACAATCAACTCGGAAAGTAGCTTCCATCAATAATCTCGTGACTGAGTGTACTAATTTGACAGTTCGATATGTGTCAGACGTAAGAAAAGTGGCCTTACTGACCAGTTTTTGCACCTAGTTCAGACCAATATAGTCGACTTAAGATAACTAGGGTTTTGAATGTACACATTAATACATATTTCACAATAAGTGATCACAAGCGTCATAATGAAGTCAAAACATTTGTAACAATTTCCTCTACATTATCCCATAACGTCATAATATGCATTGGAGTTCTAAAAGTAATGAAACGGACACCAAAAAGTGACTTCTACCCATTCCTTTGGAAGTGGAATAACCTATAATATCGTAAATCTGAAATCATCACTAATAACACAATTAAATCACATTATTACTAATAACACAACTATACCAAAGCCGAATTAAATGCTATCACCTTCCACTTAATACTCTTTATTTAAACAATTCCGATAAATGAGTCTTCTGATCTTTATGGAGCACTAGATTAGGGCTGTGTCTCACTCGATGAGCTCTGATTTAAATTAGTGACAGTGACAGTGATAATAAGCTAGTTAACAACAGTTACGAATTGAAGTTGAACCATTTTATGTTTAAAAAAAAACAAATAATAGTTCCAATACTATACAAAATAAGTAAAATTATATAGGTAGGTTCGGGCCACAGTGCATTCACACTTAGGCCAGAGTAGGTCCATTGTGATATAATTTCCCTAGCGGGAGTATCGTCAGCAATTTTTGTCCATGAATTCGGTTGGTGCAAAACACTTGATTATTAAATCTGACAGCTGGCTGGTGCGATTTGTCAGGAGTAAACATTTAGGTATTGTTCTTCGACCTAATGCTTACAAGTAAAAGCAAAATAAGGTAAAATCTTCTAACTGAGTTCCCGACATCGAATTTAAGGACAGTTAGTTAACATGAAGAAAAGTCATAAATTAAAATTTTGCCAGCCGCATTCCTAGACAATCTAGTTCAGAAAAAAACAAATAAGTCCAGGCACTTGAATGCGAACTTGCCTAAGTTCCTTCATCTTTTGACTACTTTCACTTAAAAAATAAATTTTCTGTAAAAGGCAAACAGTTAAAAAATCCCCAACATATTTAAAAATTGAAGACTCCCAAATGCAGCCGTAATTTAAAGCACAATAGAAGATGGATAGAGATAATTTAGTTACAGAGTGATCACTTTTTCTCATATTAGTTTCTTATTTGCATTCTGCAACCCAAAAAAATTAACTAAATCGTTGCAGGTATCTCGTAAATCTATCATTCCCCATAATTACTGGCTCAAGTAAAACCCAGACAACCTGTCTAACAACTCACTTTAAGTACATTTCCAATAATAGAGAATAACATTGTAAAATCGGCGCCGACATAGCTTTTAAATGACGTTGAACTTTGCCGTCATACAATATCTCACTGTGCTTATAGTGCTAGTGCCCCCATCATGCAGCTCTCGTTACATCTTTTTCAACGGTTAATTGATTTCCAACGTACACTTACTTCAATCGCCAAACGCTATAAATACATACTTATTGACTCTCTAGTCTGTGTACCGAAGACACTCTGTTATCTCTGTATTGCTTGACGTCTTCGCAATAGTAGTGTTGTCAACTGGCTCGCAGGTTTGAACGTTAATTTTATCAACAAATTTTGCAGATACAATTCAAACGTCATAAAGCGAACAGATAATAAATAATAGAAATGGGGGAAGTGAGATAAGATTAAGGAAATTGTACTAAGTTATCGAAAACTTGCGACACTACTTCGATTCAAATTAATCAAGTGTCGCGACACGATAGGTGGCTTCATTTAAAATAAACTCTGAAGAAATCGAAATTAAATTGAATTTAAAACTATTACAAATAGAAATAAAAATATGGCTACATTCAGTCAAGTTGTTAAAGAGCAAAGTTTTGAAGTTTTTGAAACGAATAATGTTTTTCCGGCACAGAAAACGGAAAGCGAGCCACAAATAAATGAGACAACTTCGAGTATATTGGCCAGTGTCACCAATGAATCATCTTCTTTGTCGTCCTCAAAGAAGGAGTCATCGTCCACAACTGTTGGGGAAACCGTTAAAAGTGACAACAACTGTAAAATTAAGTCATTCAGAGAGCTTTGTGATGTTTTAGGATTGGACAAAAAATCACCTACGAAATCATCAGTACCAGAAGAACCAACTGAACTTGTAGCACTGCCGAAACCAGTATTATTACCCGAACCAGTAAAAGAGCTATCCTCCACGCCTCTAGTGAAAAGTGTGAGGGCGAGAATTTGCACAATCGAAGAGCTGCTTGATAGTTCTTCGGATTTGGATTTACCAGCTTCACCACCACCACCGAGACCGAAATCCACACAGCCTGAAATAGGACCATTTCCAACACCAATACCAGCTGCGACACCATCACCGGTATCAGAATCGGTACCAGTAATCCAACAGACGTCTCTATCCAAGCCGATACCAGTTGCTGCAGCAAAATCGCTACCAGTTTCCCAACAGACAGGTGCTTTACCAGCAATTCAGGACTCCAACAAAATAAACCAACAAACAGCACCAAAGCGATCGCCATCACGTAAAATGTCAGCGGACAAAAATATTTTCCTGCAAAGCAATGGTGCTTCTACCAGTGATTTCAGTGCTTCCAAAGATTCAAGTAAATGCAAAAAATCTATTGAAACGAACTCGAAGGCAACTGACATAAGTGATGACAGGTCCGATTCAATATCACCGACACCGACAACAGCAACAACTATCGCAACGGTCGGTGGTATATCAATAAATCACTACGAACGATTGATTGAGGAGTTAAAGTGCCCAGGATGCGCCTCGCCGATGAAGGCTCCCATTAGACTTTGTGCTACTGGTCATGGTATTTGCCAAAATTGCACAACGGTGCTGACGTTGTGTCCACTTTGCAAGGTGAGTCTAAACATTGCTTACGAATTTTCTCTGACAAATGTTGGTTCGGTTTGGTACTGGCATTGTATATAAACATTATAGTACTTTACAAGCTGTTAGCAGTATTTATACAAATCGACTGTTTTTAGCTGTCAATTTCATTTGGATGTTGATAAATCTATCACTAAATTTGTTGACAATCCATTCAATATTTAGGTAAGGCTTTGATTTCGCAAAAAATGGGTGTGTTCATAAAAAGCTAAAATTAAAGATGGTAAACATTTATATTTTCCTCTCAGAGCACTTTTTGTGTTCGTTTGGTACAAAAAAAAAAGGAATTTTTTTCAGATATCAGAGCTAATCTGGATTTTGTTCTCAGATTTGCTTCAGATTCATTACTACAAGTGCGTTTGAGTTTGACAACTGGTGGAGTTTGTTTACATTTTCGTGAAGTTTTTATACTGCAAAGAAAGGCATTGCATCGGGACGCAAATTTCCAATGTTTTAATATAAAATCCAACCAGTGAATGGAAAACGTGCAGAAAAGAATCGAAGGCTACACATATTCGAAACACACGAATATCAACCCAAAAATACAAGTGACGTTTTTATGTTTTTATATACACACGAAATCTGAAATCTAAGAGCAAATCTAAAGAAGCTCAATCGATTACCATACCACTGACAGCTACGTCAGTCACATATGCAAACTGTCAACTTAAGCTAAGATTAGACTGTATGCCAATTAAGCATATGAATGCCAAAAGGCAAATGACCAGATTAGCTGTCAAATGAACAAAATGTCAGGATTATCAAAACTGTATATTAGACTATATGACCAAAATTATCAATATGGTCATATTTAACTTGATGGTCATTTGAGGCATTTGGTATTTATTACCAAAAAGAGAACGAAAATGAATCACAATTCTACGAACTCAAACGCCGATGAGAACAAAATAATTCCTGTTCCATCAAAAATGCCATTAATGCCATAACGAAATTTCAATTAAAAGCATATGGGCATAAAAGGCTTTATATGCTGGCATTCATACCTATTGTCCCATTAAAGCATATGCTATTTGGGCATTTTTATCTGTCAAAATTAGCCTGGTCATATGTGGCATTCAGGTCATTAGAGCATATGAGATATGCCCATTACATTGTATGATCATATTTTGACAGGAGAGCTGTCAGAAATTGGCATTTTATGACCACTTGGCATGCCGTCTAATCTAACCTTTAGTACTCCGTCACGAATAGAGACATTCAAGTATCTAGTTTAGTAAGTCTGACAGCTCTCTGACTAGATCTATCTCTGTTTTGATTTGCTGGAATCTGTCATATGAGCAGCTGTTTCAGTTGAAGTGACTATATGTGGACGACGTAGGAAAAGAGACGTTCCAGACCAATCTAGTTTTTGCGTTCACGTTACATACTATCCAGACCAATTTAGGCGACTTAAGATAACTAGATTTTTGGATGTGCTCATTTTAACAGTAGACTTTTCGAAAACGTCTGAGAGCAAACAAAATTTTAAGTTTAAGACCATTAGATTGGGTGCAAATGCTGTGATATTTTCAATCCGATGGACAGACAGACATTCCAAATTGTTGACACAAAACCCCATCAAAATAAATTATATTTGCAAAACAGCTGACAGGAAAAAATTGCATAACACAATATACCTACATATGATATAATTTAATTGTTAACTTTCGTTTTAATCATAAAACATCAATTGACTCTCATAAGCCAATAGGCAATGACGTCAAACACTGAATGATGACGTATAGCAGTAACAAATATTTTATGATTATTTATACTTTAATAGTGAAAAGCAGATTTTATCATTTGGACAGCGGATTTTATAAATGGTTTTAATAGAAGTCCGTTGTATTGTTTTGATCTCACTTTTCATGTGTACGTAAGACACGTGTATTGGTATTTGAAACCTGAACAAATGATATTGATCATGCTGCAAAATAAACAATTTTAGATTGGAAGCATTCTTGATAAACGAGACATCGATACGTAGCTAGGTACATTTGCGTGTTCAATATAATCAGGATAACAAAAGCGGTCGAATAATACACAGCCATAGATACTGACCTGTCAAAACACTTTGATTTATTTGTTACTACTTTAAAAGCAAATTTAGAACCTCTAATATGGTTATGTTATATAAAAAAAGTGAAGACCAATAAAAATTCGCTTCGTCATAACTGTTCAATGTTTGCGTCAGTTTCCTCAGAAAAGTAAGGCATACCAGGCTCCTTTAGACATGTTTCAAAAAAGGGAGGCCAGATCTTACAAAAGCACAATCGATTCGCTGTACTGCAATGTTTAAAAAAAAAAACACTTTCGTCCTTTGACGATAGTTTGCGCGATCCCCTAGGGGTTGCACGTGGATCAATCCTGCTCCACTTTAAGTTGTGTCTGCTGCCCTACCGATTATCAACTTAGTTAATTAATAAGATATTTCAACGTCTACTAATAAAAGAATGACTAGTCGGTACTAATTATGCCAATCGGTAATCTTATCTCTTAGCAAAAATAAATAAATTGTCATTTCGTTCCACTTGTCAATTAAAGCACATGATAAAACAAAATTGAAATTATTTCCAAACAACAAAAATGGTTTTATTTTCCTCCACAGGAACCGTTCATCGAATTACGTTCGCTAACCTTAGAGGCCCTTTGCTCGAAGGCTCACTTTCGTTGTACTAATGCAGCGGCTGGCTGCACAGTTCGACTGCAAATCGATTTACTCAACTGGCATGAGAAGCAATGCGTGTGGAAGTCAATGAAATGTTTCATGGGTCGTGTATGGGGCGATTGCACCTGGACTGGCCGAGAAGCTGGCTGGAAAGATCACTTAGAGTCGGCTCATGCCGATCGTGTCTTCACAACCAATGAGGTAGATCTGGTATGGAATATGAATGGCAGACTTCAGTCGTTATCTGGTTACTATGTTTTCGAAGTCTACGATGAGATGTTCAACTTTTATCATATCTATGATAGAGATCGTGTCCTATTTACGATGACCGTTACATCCACAGTGCGTGATCGCAAGTTAAATTTTGCTTATGAGGTGGAGATGTACCATAAGCAGAACGAGGCCTTAGTGATAACTCAGCGCTTCCCGGTGCACTCGGAGTACGATAAGGATATACTGCTGGACGGCACATGCGTTTGTGTAGCTGTAACAGACCTACAACGATTGATCGGACACGAAAAGGTAATTGTTATCTCTATAAATGTAATCTATCAAGCTAATAAATACTTTTCCAGATCCTCAACTTCCATGTCCGTATTCATGAAATCAAATCACCACATAAAATCAAAGCACCAAGGAAACCATCCAGAAAACATCCCATAGACTTCCAAAAGACCGACATTGAAGGCGCCAATTTGAAAAGTGTGCCCTCTGGTGTGATTCTTACACGAAAACTCGATGACATACCTATAGATCATGGTAAGGACAATGATGAGGAGCAGGACTTAATGAGGGACGAAGAGACGTCATCGTCTGATGATCCGGAATTTGAAGCCTTTATCGAGAAAAAGTGGGGCACCCCACAGATGAACTTTAATCGTAAATATCTAAGAAGCAGTGCATCAAAGGATAGTAGCTCGTCGTCAGCGTCATCAACTTTGTCCACAATGACAGATGGAACGGGCGCTGTAGACGGTCTGCACAGACAAAGCTGTGAGACTGGTGGCACCAAGAGCAAAATGAGAAATGTAACATCAAGCCTAAGAAAGTCTTTTCGATCGTTAAGGACCGATATAATTGACATGAAGAAACCGTTCACCAAAAAGTCACCCGAGAAAAAGGAGTCGTTAATAAAGAAATAATTGTTGAAAACTTTTTCTAAAAAAAGTGTTTTTTTTTTTTTAATTTTTTTTCTTATAAGGCTGACGCAACGTCCACAAATCCACAATTGAAATAAATAAATAATTGTATTGGGAAAACAAATTTCTAGTGGTCTAGGCTGCAAAACAATGACGGCTACGATACAACTGAATATCTTTACGCGTAATAAAACATGTTGTTTGTGAAACACAATAGGTTCTTCATTTAAAACGTAGGTACCTATGTTTAATTACATGAACAAATACTAAAGATAAAGTCGAAAGCACTCTATTTTCAAAAATAACCGTCATCAATCTGGAAGATTGATTTTTTTTGGTAACCCTACTCTCCGCCAGATGGCAGATAATTTAACGAATGGAAAATATTTTCCATAGCCGTCACCGTCACTTGAGCAACTGTCAAGATGACATTTCAAAAGCATCATTTTTTCGCCGGCTCTTTTTCTCATTTGACTGGTTTGTGTATATCATTTGTTTTGTTATTATATTTGAAGCGCTTTAAATTGTTTATTCGTGGGTAAAACAATGGGAGTTACAGTCCTCGTACCTTATCAAGTTCCTGAAGGAAAAAGTGGCGCACAAGCTATAGAATTCCTAACAAAACGACTTCTTGCACTGGGCGCAACGCAGACAGGTCACTTTCTGGTGGATTGTGAGACGTATATCTCAACGCCTCCTCACGGTCAGGCAAAAACTGTTCATGTTCTTCACAATTCCGAGTATCCTGCTTCGACTTTTTCCATTCTGGACAATGGCAGCCGACACATTCCCCTGGTAGCAGATAATCTGTTCGATTTGCTGATGTTGAAGATGACATCCGTATACTCGTCCAAGAAACAGACTAAAATCGAATCGAAAGGGTCACGTTTCGAGTATGGGGACTTTGTAATCAAATTGGGCAGCGTAGCAATGATGGAGAATTTCAAGGGAATACTTATTGAAATGGAGTATCAACCCTGCGTAATGCTATCGAATTGTTGGGAAATGATGCGAGAGGTTCTGCAGGGATTTCTTGGAAGTGGTATACCTATAGTCTATCCAGTATACTTTCTTCTGCCGTCCATAAGCAACATGGGTCATATGAGCAAGCAGAATGAAATTTATGAACCGATAGACACGATAAATCAGTATTTGGAGCAGTTTACCCACTACAGGAAACAATCGAATATGCAAATGACCGCAGGAATGCGAACGTGAAATTATAAATATATGATAGTTAAATAAATGTAGTAGTAAATAAATAAATTGTTTTGATTATTTCAATTCACCTTCCCGTTCGAATCTGCCATGGTTGGACCATTGTTCTTTGAAGATTCTTAACGGCGGGAAAATTTAAAAAGAGATCAAAAACATCCTAATATTTATTTTTCCATTTTCAACTACTCTGAAGAACCCCTCATTGTTCCGGTAAAAGACCTTAGTAATTCACATTTTGTGTCATGCTATCTAGTAATCCGGGTAAGTTGTCCAAACAAATACATACATAAATTGCTATAGGTATCTAAGGACTTATCTGGACTTATTTGGAGGTGTTTTGATTGATGGAGAGAGGTTCTTCATCTGAATGTACGCACATTTTTAAAGGAAACAAATTGGCTACGTTCCGAACACTGTTTTGTAACTGGACATTGGCCGACGCGGTTTTACAGAAAACGTAAAATAAACTTGTGTCTTTCGCATAACTACACTTTTATTCCGATTCTACATCAACACCGAAGACATTTTTTTCTCAGCACTGCTTCACTTTTCCACGAACAACGGTACAACTGTTCATATAGATGTTTGTTTATTTTCAATTCCATCATTGCCAGCACTGCATTTTTAATGCCATTATTTTTGAGATTTTAAAACCAGATCAATTTCAGAGTTCCATCGATTAGGTACCTAGTTATATTAAATAAAAAAAAAAGAGTACCACAAATTAAAGACTTCATTTTATTTTGAAATCATTTAAATTTGAAAACTGTTACGAAGCGTTTATTAAAACGATTCCATATAGTTATCTCTAGATTGTAAAATTAAGTTTACTAACCCTGTGTTAGTTAAATGGGAATTTCGATTTCAGGAGGACCGCATTTCAACCTTATATTTCGAAAATTCAGCTCTCCCAGCTCAGTTTTTTTTATTTGCCCGCTACTTTCCAGCAGAAACAATTTAGAAAGAGAAAAAAAAAACCGAAAATTCGAAATTGTGTATTTTTTTTATTATTTGTTTTCTTTAAATCCTTAACATTTAATAATTATAATTACAGTAATATTATTTTTTGTTTGTTTTGTATATAAAGTAAGTAAATGTTATATTAATAGCAGTTTATTGTTTCTTTTATATTTAATAAGTTTTGTTTATTAACTTTTTGTTTGTTTTAAAATTTGCAACATTGTTCAGTCAATGTCTTAGAAAATTCTTAAAATCATTTGTTGTAACATATTTACCTCGTGAAATAATTATATAAAATACCTTTTATACAGTTTTTGCTTCTTGCCAATATAATGTTCACAAAAAAAAGTATATCAAAGAAATAAATTCATATTGTTTGAAAATTGTAAATGAAAATGTTGATCAAGTTCATTCATAAAAAGTGGAAAGAAAGAAAATTGTTAAAACTAATTGTGTATCTAAAACAGTTTTACTACTTTTAAGAACGGGACAGAATATTTGAAGGAAAAAAGAAATTCGCTGTTACAATTTGTATGTAAGTTTTGTGTTCATCATAGTCTTCTTGCGTCATGTTAATTTGTTTGTAGTTCAAAAACTGTCTCTTATGTAAAACATTTGTAATTTTTTAGGTGTTGTTTTTTTAATTGTGAAAAATGTTTTAATAAAGTTGATTAATAATAATATCGTATTCTGTCTTATTGCTATTGTTTCCTTTCGATTTTTTTTTTTAATATAGTTTATTAGGTTTTAAATTTTCCTCCTTCATGTAGGGTGTTAGGATATTTATGATAGTAGTAGTGTTGGTGGTGGTAAGGGGGTTATCATATTTGTTTATATATTCTCTTCTCAATAAAACAAACAAAAATCAAAGAAAACGAGATCAATCTTCCATTCTCATAAAGTTTAGTCACGAATTGGAATTGTTTGTGGTTTGATATGGCCACCGTCTCCTTCGGAGACAAAACGTTTACGTCCTCTGTAAATAGAAAAAAATTGATATCGATTAGTAATTAGTTCGTTAGATCTATTTGTTGTGATACTGTTGGCAAAACCTCATAGTTTATCTTATCTAATCATATGGCACGGTTTATTGATGGAATTGAACAAACCTACGGTGGGGAAACATGTTTGTTCAAATAAACTTTGAAGTGAATTCGAGAAGATTCTGTACTCAGTAGCGTTTCTGGAGGGGATTTGCACGCCTTTTTTTTATCGAATTGTGAGATTTGACGTTTTTCATTTTTCTTAGTATAAAGTCACGAATGAAAACAGTAATACTCGAATTTTTTTCAAAATGATTGTGGCAAATGATAATGGTGCCAAACAATCTAGTTGTTCATTTAGAAATCATGCGCCTCTACAGTTGGAGATCAAATAATGCTCCGGATATATATCTAAAACTTGCTTAAAAATGCAACGTAATTAACTGTATACTCAAGTGTGTGTTAAACACAAAATCAAAATTCTTTATCGCGAATTCTATATGTATATTCAATAACTGAGACTGTCTGTTATATCGCAGCGCCAACACCCCTTTAAGACATTGTTGTTGTTTGTACTCTTCCATTCACAACCCGGTGTTATTGATTTGTGGTTATGTAATCGAACCGCTTGCTAGTCTATCTATTCTATGCCACATTTGCTGCTTTTATTTCTCCACCAGCGAAGAAAACATGGGGAGGGAATTCATGATTCAAACAAGTGGAGCTAGCTTATTGAAAGTGAAAGCCAATTATAAACGAACCGGCTTTCTTGATTGAAATTCATATTTTCTGTATAGAAAACGCTATCCAAATCGAGTCATTTTTAAATCGGAAGGTTAAACTGAATTCATCAAGATTATTTGCTAAAAAGGCGATAAAGGAAATTAAATTAAAACAAAAACGTGTGGAGCAGGTCTGAAAAAAAAAGTGGAACGTAGACAGCGCGATAAGCCTTCGCCATATCGAAACAGCTGCATGTTTAAAGATCTTCGGGCGAAAACAAATAACGAGAGTTAAAAGCGATTAATACATATTTTTGGCTGACGCAAATTGAAAGCCATTTGCAAACGACTTCATAATTAATGTGATTAGGTGCATCGTGCATTCCTTCAGTCAATAAAACAAATATGTAGCTCTTAAGTTAGAGTAAGGAGAAACTGAATTGACTTTGATTCGATTACGGAAATGAGGATAGTTCTTTTTATATCTTTTTATATGTACATACAACACAAATCAACAAAAAGGCACATAATAGTGCTACTTGGGTTCAAAGCTGGATCGCCACTTCTACCTACCTACAATATAAATCAATAGCAATCGGACAAAGCTTATTTTATTTCCATCATGTTAATGTTCTCTGACATAAAAAACGAACCTTAGACAAATACTGAGTAACGAGTAATGAATCCGAGAGCCAGATAGTAGACACAAAATAATAAAGCAGAATAAGTCTATAATGGGTTTGTCCGGTGAACAGATATGAGAATAGTTAAAAATCGTGAGATACTTAATTTGTTTCTCATTTACTTCGATAAACACGCTTAATTGGTGTCCGTTCAATGCAGTGCTCAAAGTTGTTGACATGCAAAATTAAAACTGACCTTTCTTATATCGCTCGTCGCTCTCTAAGTGGCCAAAGTCAAAGGTGGACAAAATAACCCTTTATTGCTTTACGTCTTGGAACTTGCGTCTCTTTTTAACTGGAAAGCAAGTGTAGTAGTACTAAAAATAATATTTGTCAGGCGTTCGCCAGAGGTTGGGCAGCAGAAGGGAAGCATTTATTTATTTTTAGGGTTAAACCTGAAGCTGTTGCTCAATAGTCCAACACCACTATGTGCACAAAAAGTATGCATATGAAGTCATAATATCTGATTTCAGCTGTAAATCGTTTCCTTCCGCATGCCTTTTTATTGAAGGCTGTTGAAATAATATGTCATTCGACACCTGTACGATCGAATATTTTATTCAATAGATATACATATCAAGTTTCACTACCGAAGGGATTGGTGTTTTTTAAAGCACTTTATGAAATTGAAACTAGTTTTAGTACAATCTCTAAGAAATTGGGTCGAATGATACAGTTTTTCCGTCGTGGCAGGTAAATTTGGGGCATAGTAAAGAAGGGGGTAACAACTCTCTAATGCAAATCAACAGGTCATTTAAAAAGTCTTCTCCCCCATGGCCCGGTTTAAAACGACGCAAAAACAAACCACATTTTTGTTCTGTCCCCAACTGCGTAATAGTTGCGCAAGGTCAAAAAATAGTTTTTTTATTTGGCGCCCAAAAAAAAAAACATTTATATTCGCATACATCTAGTGAGTGGAAACAATAAAGAAACCGGCTCCCAAAAGCAAAAATAAATAATAATAAGTTTTAAAGAAAACAAAGATAAAACAACAAACTACTATCGCGTGAGAGGGGACGGAATAGGTACTAGAATAATAATAACAGAACAGTGGACGACCAATCAAATAGGTAGTGTAAAGTTTATCAGCTAGACTACAAACACGTTGAAGTGTAGGCTCGTGCGATGATAATCTATTTGTGTAACCGCCGCCGCCACATTTCAAGTAAGATTTGACAATTTGTCATGGAAATTTTCCAGTTTCCTATTGCGTGCGCCTGGTGGGTGAGTGGATTACGTGATTCTGAAAATTCACCCACCACTGAGTGAAGACTGAATGTACCTTATTTCGTTGACATTTTATCATGACGGAAAAAGTCAACCTCCTAGGATTATTTTTAGTTTTGTTTCATTTCTTGTTGAAACTACTAGAATAATAAACGTCCAACACTAGGTAAAGTGTTTCTAAATAGTTTATTTGTAAAAAATTTCGACCAGCGCACCATGCGAGTACTTATTGCTAGCGCTGTCACGCATTTATGTGGAAGAGAAATACATGTAGGTATGCATATAAATAGTGCCGGTAGAGAGAGCAACAACCTGAATTCAGTTCAAGATCGCTTTTGTATGTTTCACTTCGCTCGTATGCGGTGCACAGCACATGCACCGTGTCCATGTGTCATGTACTGTATTGGGTGTATTTGCTATTGTAGAGGTTAGTTTCAAAAGTTTTGAATTAAAATGCCCATGTAGTGAGTGAGTAAAGCTTGTTTTTTGTTTTTCATTTTTATGAGTAGCAAAAACAGTACACACACAATTGTAACCAGTCAGTATGTGCGATGTAGATAAAGAATTTTATAGGGGTATTGTTTATGTATGATGAAAAATATTTTTTCCAGACGCACTTGAGACCGAATTACCACATTAGACAAATACCTAGGTACTGGTGAATTGCATAATCGAGTGAGCCCATCTGACACATATGGTATTTTTTAACAGGTAATGTTGTTTACGCAGGCGCAGTGGCTTAGTGGTTAGTGTGTTGGACTACTAAGCGAGGGGCTCAGGTTCGAATCCCGCAAAAACCCAAATTCCAACCTAGGGTTTTTTCCACTGCGCCGCCTCTCGCGAACGTCTGACAAACATCCGAGAGTATAACTGTCTTAAGAGCTTCTCAATTAGCCGTTTGGAATCGGCATAAAATTGTAGATCCCCTCCATTCGTTCCAAAAATGAAACTCACACAAAACGAATGGTTGTGAGAAGCTAGGCCTTGGGTCTCTACAGACCTGTTGCGCCAACTATATATATATAATGTTGTTTACGCTTGGACAGAAAAGAGCACTATTTTTGCTCTAGGTTACTTTGTATGTTCGATTGGCTTTTGTTTTCATAGAACTTTTGCGAATCTGGATTTTTTTAGTGAAGTGCTAATGTTTTCGTGAACATTTTAGAAATGAATTTGTGCGCAAATTTCGTATATATTACATTTTATATTTAACCAGTGACTATTCCCATCGCGCGAATATCAACAAAAAAGAGACCAATCAGGCTTTTTATGTTCGATTGGACAAACGAAAACCACACTTTTTCAATCTATCCCATACCTTGTTGTCGACCTTAAAGGTCCACTGTATCAGGAGGAGGGAGTTAGTTTTCAAGAGGAGTGACACCCCTATGCAGGCCAACATGTATTTAGTAGCAGAGTTCTTTAAGCCTCCTGGTGTCATTGTGTTAAAGACGCGTCTCCTTAACCAATGAAGTGCTGGGCAGTCACAGAGAATGTGTTCCTGTTCAGAGGATTCAACATCTTCCAGGCAGATCCTTCACTCTATCTACAGGCACGGGTTCATTTTATTAAGATGGTATCTTAAACCACAAAGCCCACCAGTCTCCTCATATTTTCCTCATTCCAGGGACATTTTTCCAGTAGTTAAGACGAATCTTTTATTCCTACTGCTATTGGCTATTACAGTAGCCTAATTGCCTCTGCAGTAGAGATCTGGTCCAAGGAACGCGCATTCCTAGTTATATTCTTCGCTCGTTCGTTTCCTGCAATAGCTCATAAACCACCCATGGTGCATGATAAATGGGTGCTTGGTCTCTCAAAGCTGCCAACAGAATTATCGCAATAAACTACTTCGAAGTTCCACAATGAATTTAAATAGGAGAAAACTGAATATGACAACAAAGCCGAACATTAGGTCTCGTATGGAAAATTTAATTTGAACTGAGACAGAGACCAGTTTTCTCCATTATTCATTATCAATTTCGACTAAGGTACACGAAAATAAAAACGTTTAGATGAGTGAAAGCGAAAGACACTTAGTTCCGTACTCTTTACATCAGAATGACATAGCAATCTCAAAATAGACTTAGTTTCTCCAAAGTCAGCATTATTTCTGCTATAGCTGTGTTTTATGGCATTTGAAACGTTTATGATGCATTGAGCAGACATTCTAAAGAGGACCATCACTTCAGATTTGTTCACGTTAACCTCATCTTTATGTCTCACAATTCGAACCGATCTACATTACCGCTGGTTTGTAATATCCACTCCATATAAGTAATGAAAATTCGAGGTGAATAAACGCACAACTGACGAATCCAATATCTAAAATGAAGAATATTGATTTAACTTATTTGTGCAAGGACATCTTAGACAACCGTCAATCATTTTTATACCGCAAAGCCACATCACTTTTTACCTTCGGTGTCAACAATGTGAATCGCCTTTGCAAACAAAATACCAAACAAATGCGAGTTAGCTTTGACAATTCCCCAGATTCTGATTCAACCGATGTAACCTTTACGTAGCTTACCAGCTATACAAGTGTGTATTTCATAATATCTCAGAAAATCCCAACAAGTTGAATTAAATATAGAAAAAAACGGGTATGATTTAGTATTTTATAGTTGCCCTTGCCGTACAGTATCTAAATCATGAAAACGCTCTTTTGTTTTTTTCAACACAAAAAAAAACACTAAAAGACATTCTCCAAGGGGGTGAATGAACATCCATTGAATAGCGATAACTGCACAAATTTGTTGAGCAAAGGCGCTTTGTAAGCTTTTTACAGTTTGCGCACTACCACCATTGACTATGCACTGCAGTGTCATGATAGTGCACACAGTTTGCGCGTTGTGTCTATTATTTTCTTTGCTCTGTTAAATTAGCAAGACAGAAAAATGTATTACAAAAAAATTCCTAGGATAATGCATTATGTTAAGAAGCCAAGTCGACACTTGTGTGTCATGTCGTATTAGCAATGTTTATTTATAAACACGTAATTTTGTTTTGACCAACTTTGCGTGGTGCTGCAGTTACTCGTAACACAAACTTCTTAATTACGTGGTGCCACGAAAAAAATAACAAATTGTCCGGTAGGAGGCCAGAAAAATTTCTTTGTAAAATTTCTAGTTCAATGTGTTCGGTTTGTATTGAACCCTTCTGTTTTCAAATTTAAAGTTCTAGAAGTTGCTTTTTAGCTTAGACACCTATATTTACGTTGGCGCAATGTATACAAATAATTCGATTAGAAAATAATAGGTGCGAATTTGTTGTACACATTTTGTAACATGGAAACATGTAGTTAGTTAATTTGTCGTTAAAAACAAACAAGTGTTTTATTGTTCCTACCATACAAAAGTTATTCATTGCTGGTATTGCGCCAATAAAATACGGCGATTAAACTCTGCTTAGATAATACAAATTCATTTAGAAGGTGTCAATGTTTGTAGCGACATCTTTTGTTATAAACATGTGATAAAATTACTGTTTCAAAGATTATCAAATACGTGAGTAATAGGGTATAGATGACAGGGTTATGTAGTAAATGGTATGATTTAATTTGTGGATACAAGGGCGGTAGAAGGTTGATGGCGTTTTATACTTTGCAAATTGAATGAGGTTTCCTACAACCACAAAAGGCGAGGTCATCTGATGCCTAAAGTGCGTTGTCTAAATGAAATATTTATAGGATGTACCAAAAGTTAGTTAGCTACCTGAGAAAGTAGTTTCCTAGATAACCACACCCTAAGCGGCGAACCTCACCTTTGCACATGGCTGCTTAAGAAAAGAACCCGGTAGTGGTACTCATGAGACGTAGTCTTTTAAGCTGCATGAATCTCTTATTTGATAAGTCTCACTGTTCTACGCCAGCATGGATGGTTTGCTTAACATTAGACAGAGCCGCATGCACGTTGCATAGATTTTTATTACGCGAGATGAAGCTTAAAATATACGCCCTAACCTAACCCAAGAGCGTAAAAACAAAAGTGATCACAATACACCGAAGCTTGCACTTTCCTCGCAACCTAACCTAACCTTACCCAAGCGCATGCATTATTCATGTGAAACATATTGCTGGGGGCCATCAACTCGATCTTTATTTGCGCGATCAAGTATAATCAATATATAGGGTTAGATCAAGTAAAACAAGATCTAGGGTTAGCAGGTGAAATTCGAAACCGCAAATTCAAATCAATATTTAATACTTTGTTGCCAATAATTTCCATCCAATTGAACATGCTTAGCTAAGAAAAAAAAATTACATTTACAGCAAATCGCTTTAAACACGTGATCAAACCCCAACAATAATAAACAAACTCTCTCCACTTGACTATAAATAGCTCATGATAAGTTGAATCTGCTTTAACTATCGCAATAACCTCCATTTAATTTTGTTAATTAATACCCCACTCCTGCGCCTTTTTATAGTGCCATTAAAGACGATAGATAAGATAAATTAGGAAATTAAGAAACAAAATAATAAATTACACTCACCGAGAGGGCATATTAATAATAATTTTATCAGTAAGAAAACCAGCATTGCTGCAACGTTCCAAAAAGCGATCTAATATAATGTACGCCAACGGAACATCCAATACAATATCAGCCATGTCATCAAACACGCGTTGGAAGCCCTGTTAAGAAAGAATAAATGACACAAAACAAAAATATTAGATAAAATGTTTATCTATCGAGGTTCAAGCGTGACATTATGAAGAACCAATCTGAATCAATTTTTTTTTATAACACTCTCGCCGTTAACTGGTGGTTGTTTATGTGGCACAATGCGATTTAAAGTTGTTGCTTTGCTTACTTGGGGGAAAATGCTTTGCTAAATGCAATCGCGCCGCACCTTTCCACCTGAGGCTGGTATTGTCTTTTACATTCTCTTATCCACAACCAGTTCAAGGAGTTCCGACAGAGTTTTGCTGTAGTTTATCCGGTATTTAACAACGATTATTGGGACTACAAGAGCCACCACCTATCGCAAAATTTCATAAACCTATACATTATAATGATGAATGACTGTCAGCAATAGAAGAAAGTTTCGGAGAAGAATCAGCACTATTATACCTTATTTGTGCGCAAGTTAGGGGAGTATCCCTTAAAACAAGAGGTTTGGAAATTGTTGCCGCATTTACTTATTTAGGTTGTTTTCTTCCTTTTATATTTTTTAGTAAGCCACACAAAACAAAGCCCAAAATGTCACCGAAGCAATACACTAATGTCGTTTTCCATTGGTTTCACTCGGGGATCCACTCATTCTGTAATCCAATCGAACAAGAAAACTGTCTGTGATTGAATCCACTAAAGTATTGGTGAAATGACAAAAAATAATCTACGGCAGCTGTCAGCTGACTTGCCAGAAGCGAAATTCTCTCCTCAGAATCACCAGAAGAGTATTTTTTGTGCCAATGGAACGGTTTAAGAAGTGAATTTTTCGATTCCGGACTCTCCCGGACGCTTCTTTCTGCCCAATGGAAAACGACATAACAACTGATAACTCACCTGTTCCATAGTAGCTGGCAAGACCAAACATGCCTGATCCAACGACTTAAATAGTTCACACACTGCCTCTTCAACACTTGCGCTACACGCCTCCATTGCCATGACAATGGCCTAAAAATTCGAATAAAAACACACAAATTTGTAAAAAGAAAAAAGGAAAACTCCCCGTCAACGTTTGAACTCACCTCGTAGATTAACTCGTGATGGAAATGAGGAACTTCCAGCGCTCGTAGACAGCGATGCGCCTCCTGAATATCACGAGACGACAAATACTCCTTCAGCAACAGTGTCATCTCCCTGGTAATGAATTTAACCGGTCTCAACGGTCCACCCATACCCCAGACATTGTCCAAGTGGGCCAGGCCCTGCTTCATGTGAAGCAGCGTATCAGCCCGCTTAACAGCCGCCACTGCATGCTCATTCATGGCACTTATGTCGACTGGTTTAGTTATGTACTTTGGTGGGATGCAATCATCGGCAACTGCTCGTGCCATATAGTTGGCTATTATTTTGAAGGCACACAAAAAATGTGACGGTCACAACGGTCTCAAGTGAAATTGGATTCGCAGACTACTTACCTAAAATATGCGGCGCTTCTGGTGTGTCCAGAATTAAGTCGGGCAAATTCTCCTGCAGGATATCAAAGCCCTTCTCGATGTCCTTACTGGTGATGACTCGTCCATACAAATCCGAGATCAACACCGATGTCATTTCGCGCTGTGAGTCCTTGTGGTCCATGGAGATTTGCACCACCACGCTCGTGACGTATGGCCTCAGGGGTCCAATAAGGATCTCATCGAAGCTCAAAGCCACCTCATGGGTGTCACCATGCTCATAGTACTCCAGAACAATGGGCTCCGCCAATTTGAAGAACTCTTCTGATGAAATGTCGGGTATCACTTCTCGCAGTTCCACATTCTTGTCGTTACATTCACTGTCATAGTTGGGGTCGTTCTGGTCCTCGAACTCTTCCTCTAGCATTTCAGAGCCGAGTAGGCCCCAAACACCTTTGCCGCCGGCACCGCCCTTTTTCGGAAGACCTCGGCCGTGACCATTACGTGGTTTTCGACTGTTTTTCCACCGGCGCTGTGGAACGACATAACCAACAACTCCGTTCGGATTGGCGACACCATCCCGACCGTTTTGTTTGATGAGTCGTTTGGCCTTGCGTTTGATACGAGTTTCGTGACTATCAACGGGCAAAGGCTTTTTCATTCCATTCAGAGTTGGGACAGAGTTGGTTCCTTCAGCGGCATCGGTTCCATTGAGTTCTCGTTCGACGGAGCTCTCGCGGGACTCAACTTCATTCTGAGACGCTATAGCTTCGCATTCCATAGTGATAATCTCTGGTACTCGTTGAGCTCTCTATCGACTTTGTGCAAATTGCTGTGGTTTTCTGTTTGTTTTTATTTCTTTAAGGCGGTAGGAGAGAAGATTTTTTGTTTTATGAAGAGCGCGTTTTGTTTCGGCTAAGTCCTGCTGCCTTCTAACGTCTTCTTCTCCGGACCTTAAATCTGCTTGGGATTGCGGCTTTATGGAGCCAATGCTGAAACGAAACCAAACGAAAACTTTGATTAGAATGCTACGTGCCTGTGGTGGTGTGTTGATCTACGTCTGTATTGCCTTCTTACAAGACCGTTCAACTGAATTGAGGGAGAGTAATCTTATCCTAGCACGAACAGATTGAATTTCATAAAGAAACCACGTCAGAAGCGGAAATATTAGAGGAACAATGACGTCGACATTGTATACAACCATTTTGTCGCTCTAATGCGAATATGTGTGCACACTGAAAACCACAAGAAACAACGATCACATGAAACTCATTTGTTTAGTGCTAGAAATCGACACAACCACAGAGCCTCGAACGCGTTCACTGCCACCATTTGGGCCCGGCTTTCTGAGTGAATGAGTGTTCACCATGAAAAGGTGCATTGTTCAGGCACAAGTATTTGTTGTTTTATTCACGTATTGTGGTCAAGAGGAGAGTTGCAATATGTTAATACGTGTGGAAATTATAATTAATGGACACTTTGTCACCGCCGTCGTTGGCTGTTGTTGTTTTCTGCGCATTACGGCGGATCAAGAAGAAGGGAGTATGTAAAGTCGCTGACGGAATTCTTAATTGTGAGGATTTACACGGAGAGTGGTGTGCATTGGTAGGTTACCGGAATAAACTGGTCTTATTTGTTTCAATGAGAAGAAAGAAAGATTCAAATTTGTCTGGATTAAAAACATAATACAGTGAACATTGGAAAACGTAAACCCCCCAAAACGTGAACTACCCCAAAACGTGAACACTGTATTTTTTACATTGACTGCTCTAAAACGTGAACAAATCTAAAAGCTCTAAAACGTGAACAGAAATTTTTTCAACATTTCTACATAAAACTGCACTGAATTATTTAATTCGGGGAATCCCTTAATATTGACAATGCGTAGTATGTATGTATTTGGTGCCACACGTGCGTGTGCGTATTGCATAGCTATCATCCCTCATTCGGTTGCTGTTTTTTGCTTGCATCAACGTCTTATTTTCTGTTTAAAAATGTGTTCAAAGAAAGTTAAAGTTTTAACATTAAACGAAAAAGCAGACAGTTTTGAAAGCTTTAAAAAATGAGTAAAATAAGAAATAAACCTTTTATGTATTTTTAAAACGTTCAAATGTAAAAAAAATCCAATAAATTTTGTTAATGAGCCGTACCACTATGTGTAAATATGTAAAAAATATTCATGAATCTATACTAATACAAGCAAAAAGAAGATAAAATGGAGGAAAATGTGTTTTATTTTAAGAGCAGAATCATAAAATGTTACATTCCAAAACATGAACAATCTCGAAAACATGAACACCCTCAGTTTTAATTAGTTCACGTTTTCCAATGTTCACTGTATTGTGATGAAAACGTAAGCAAATAATAATACGTTGCTATTGTGAGGCAACGAATAATGCAAACAGCCTTATCTGAACAGTGAATATTTATTTATATTGATATTGATTTTGTTTAAATTGGCCAATGTGTTTTAAAATCTCCTCCACGTAAATTTTAATGCAGCGTCGCTTTTTCCTCTTCTCGGATGTTTGTAGTTCAATCAGTACAGACTCTTGCACATTCTTGGATACATCAAAAATAAGTTCGATTGATTCAAATCAGCAAAATCTTCGAGTTTATCAGATATTCTACCGACTTTTCGTACCGATTTTTTTTAAATTTTGAATTATATACCTGTCATTTTTCATAGATTACTACAAAAGCGTTCCCTAACTTTTTCATAAGTGGCTCTCTCTGTGAGAGAATTTATCCCCACCACTGCCATCTTGACAGTTTTTTCCATTCTTACAAAAGTTAGATAACAGACCTAATAATTTCAATTCAAAGTGATTGACATTGGGGACGTTCGGATACTTACCTTGTTTATATATTTAAAACGTCAACTACATTTGTCTGTAGGTATAGGAACTCGGTGAGACTCCTGAATTGTAATATAGGTATTCTTGCGGTTTATTTTGAATTTTGACATCTCGAAATGTCAACTGATTATGCAAGGTAGGTTATATCTATTTGCTTGACTATAAAAACTGATGTCGTTTTCAATTGCGACAGAAAAAAACACTTTTTTTTCAGATTCAGACCAGTTTTGCTGCTCTCGAAATCAGATATCATGTTCCATTCATTGGGCGCAAATATGCACACCTACTTACACTTACACCAAAACATTTATGTCATTTGTCAAACTTTAAAGAGTGTTATTTTACGTTTTTAGAGACAAGTCTGTGAACAATAGAGAAAAATGTACATTTGGTCGCAGGGATATTTACATAAATTGAATAGATTTTTATAAACATAAATTACAATTTAAGAACAGCTGACTTCTAAAACACGCACCACCACAAACGCAAAGAAAGAAAAATCTCGTTTTTTGTTCCATTGGGCACGAAACATTGGGGATCTGAGAGCAAAATCTGAAGATCCCATTGGAAAACGAAACACAATACCTACATCAAGTCAGTCAGCTAAACTAAAAACAATAACGTCCCCATTGACAGCTGCTGCCTGACAAACTATCCAATTTAAGATTTCAACTAAAACCACCGAGGACTGTTCTTTTATCTTCAACTGTACCTTCGCTTGATGAAGTGTGTATTCTCGTAAAATGGCTACTTTTGGACTCAGAACAACATAATAAATTCATTCCCACGCCTCAAAATTCAGCCATCACAATTCCAGTCATGGGCGGTGTTAAAATTACAAAGTTCGCACTCGTTCAAGTTCAAGGTTGTTGTCAAAAAATAAATCCAAGGTACGACAAGAAATACAACCAACATAGATAAGTAGGAATTGGTATGAATCCATACCTACATAAACAATCAAAGACAATTTTTTTGGATGAAAAAATAAACGAATATCGGTCGATATAGCTATACCTACCTACACACATACCCACTGATTGGATGTAAATTGTATATACTTATCAAAGTAAATTACATTTTCATGTACGAAGGTACCTATATATATGAAGGCAAAAATTAAAGAAAGACAAAAATACCAAAAGCAAAAATGTAACGATCCCCTTTCATTCTCCAAAATTCGCATTTATCATCACTTTTCATATACATATATTATGGATTAATCGCAACAAACACAGCCGGTGAAATTTGTGTTTTGCTGATATTCTGTTTTCTTCTCCTTTTCTTTATCATCATCAGTATTTACTGTGCCTTTTTTTTTATTGAAAACAAGTACAAAGAATTTGTTTTTGTTTGTCTTTCTACCGGTGCATGCGCAGTAGCACGGAATGCCTTGAATATTGATGTACCTAAACAGAATAAAGTGCACGGCTGGGACGTGCGTAATAACTCACATGTCATATGGGTAACTATTTAATTTCTTTTAAATTGACTATAGGGTTGCAGATTTATTCATGGAGCGGCGAGGCACTTTAAAATAAATGCTCATATTGTTTACTAAATTTATGAAATAATTTTTTTTGAAATCAGCCATACACAAACTGTCAATTTAGTACTCAATCACGAAATTATTGACTAAATTCTTCGGATAGGTTCACCCAATAGACTTCAACTTATATCGTTATCCATTGGGATTTTCACATTTTGCTCTCAGATTTCAGATATTGCGTGCCCAATGGAACTTAAAACGAAATTTTTCTTTGTGGTGGTGCTTGTTTTAAGAGTCAGCTGTTCTGAAATTGCAATTTGTGTTTGTAAAAATCTATTCAATTCATGTAAATATTCATTGCAGCGGCCAAATGTAACTTTTTCTCTATTTTTCACAGACTTGTCTCTAAAAACGCAAAATAAAACACTTTAAAATTGACAAATGACAAATGTTTTGGGGTGTGAATCTCGGTCAGAAATCGAGATCCGCAACATTGCTCTTAAAATGTATGCCAACGGAACATGAACACTGACAGCCAGCTGATTTTGACAGCAAAAAAACTGTCCAATCTTTAATGTCGCAATGGAAAACGACATTAAACAACTGCTCATGTCACCGATCAGGTCAGTCATCTGTCTTGTCCACAGTTTTTGTCAATACATTACAGCTACCAGAACTATAATTATAGGTACCTATATCCATTCGATGTCGAGAAGCTACCTCTTTCGGGGACTCAAATGTTTCGATTGTTGATTCAATCCGTCGTCTTTCAAAATGAGCCATGCCAACTGGTTTCATGAAGATGAAACATTCATCCCATACCCACCCATACCCTTGCAAGGCCCTAGTTATAGCCATACGTTAAATGCAATCGAAAAAGTTGGAACAGTGTGAAAATGAGTTTAGACGGTCATAGCAAAAATTCAGTCAGAAAAAAGTTTCCCTACGAAAACAACCACAACAAACCAACCACCACTGATGGGAATCCATCAGAAAAAGAATTCCTGACAGATGGAACAGTAAAGAAATGAAATATTTCCGTGGAATGATTTGTTTTTTTTTCTTTGACTGAGAAGTTGATCGGAAAATGTTTTTCCCACGGAAAAATGAATAAAAACCTATTTTTCTATAAAATTTTAAGATAGTTTGCTTATTTTTTTTAATTATAGCTATAACAAGGGCCTTATTGATAGGCCTTATTGCGACCAAGGTTCGTTTAAAATAAAAACATGAGAAAAAAAAATCGAGCAAAACCAATACATGTTCCTTTTAAAGCAACCCAAGAAATTGCGACGCTGAAAAATTACAAACATAAAGTGCATGCCCAGGCCAGCGTTAAACAACCACCTTAAGGATTTTGTTAATACCTACCTACCTATGAAAAGAAGAAAATATATCTGCAAACGTAAGTGTGTCGCTTATACATCCAAGTGTTGGTGTTGTTGTGACCTGACTTCAGCAAGACTTGACTTGTTTGTATGCTTAAGCTTCCACAGATTCTGACGAGAGTTATATGAAAAAAATCACACACCAACCTGACTTCATTTTAGGTTCTAGTCTATGTTAAGTTGTGTGGTGCGTGTGCGAGTGACTTTAATGGAAAAAAATGTGTCTTGTATTACACGATACAGCTGGGTCATACAAATTTGTTGTTCAATTGTCGTTATTCTTATGAAATCTACGATCTAACACCCGCCGGCCATTCGAGAAAAGCTTTGGGATCTAGGTAGGTATAAAATTTGAAATGTTTCGCCCCCGCCTTAAGCACTACGGATTATTCTCAATCCCAACGAACTTCACTGATGTGTGAAACTCTCCTTACCATTAAATTGAGTGATCTCAATTCTTTTGAATACCAAATTCATTTTTATTTAGGTACCTTTATCACTATAAACAACTCAGCATTGAATTCTTACCCCGACAAATTAACTGGGGTCAGTTCAGGGCACACCTAGGGCGTAAAAGTAAAAGACGAGTTCAGTGCTGTATCGAACACATTTAGGTTAGAGCACTAGTGCGCTCTAGGGCCCACGTCAAACAAACCTGTTATGTAGTAGGTACATGCAGACAGCGTGCTAGGCCAACATAAACACAGTGTCCGAAAATCACATTGCATTTGTTGTCGTTAAAATGTGTAAACTTTATTGTGGTATAAAATTAAAATTTAAATTTAGAAAACAAAAGCAGCATAAAAGCCTCCACGCGTTCCCGCCTTTTTTCTGGTTATCCTAGGTAGGTACATAGAATTCGATTTTATGGAATCTTGTGTCGTGCAAAACCAAAAATACATATTTATAGATACCACATAGGTAAATAAGCTACCTACGCACTAAAGTCTTATCTCTACTTATATTGTTTTCGTTTCGTTTTATTTTTAAATGCCACGGCTAATTAACCTACTTTTAGTATGTTGATCATCATTGCTTATGGTTTAACTTGTAGAATTTTTTTTTAATTTTTTTGTTGAAATTTCGGCACATACACACAAATAAACCGTTTTATTTACTAGTCCACAAAAACACAGCATGGCGTAGAATTGGGGTAGGAGAGAGGGCGGTCTGAAATTGCGTCTTAAACAAATTTCCACAGCCCCCCTTTGCCGATGCGAAAGTGTGTAAGAGAAGGGACGTGATAAGATGTATAGGTATAGCTATGTAAATACTTCAGATTTCAGAATAGGCCATGCCATGCAGTGGTTCTCAGAAGAGAGCATAAAAGGATTGATATGAGAAAAGAATACGAAAGGGAATTTTATTGAGATTGAGACAGCTAGCCAAAGTCAATTGCATGTACAAATTTGAATTGTAGGTGCTTTCAATTTGTTAAACCAAAAATTGAAAATTAAGAAATCATATAACCCAAGAAAATGTATGCATATTTATTTTAGTGGGTATTGAACAAGTAATCAATACTTCCTATTTTCCAGTAGGCTTCTTGATTGAGCACATTTGTTGTTTATACAATTAAAAAAAAAAAAAATGCCTTGGCTTGCAAGTTGGATTTATGTGTTTCTCTATTTTTCTGAATGCTTAATGTCAAATGTTTTTTTTTTTTGCCGTGATCAATTTAGATTATTGTTTTTTTTAGAGACGGAAATGTGCTTAATATCTATGTGTATAATATAGGTAGGTAGGAGGCTTGGAAACTTGTTTTTTTCGGTGGCACCATAACAAACTTTAGAATTGTGGTATTACCTACCATTTAATTTAGGTTTTACAGATGTATAATTAATTCGGTTTCGAATGAGGTAGAAATTTTATATATGTATTTCTTCGCAGTGGTGTACAAACTACAAAAATACGTAGGTACCTACCACTTATTTGGATTGAGATACCTCAACAAAAATCTAAAACCTGCCAAAATCAAGCTCGAACACCTTTTTATACGAAAAACCATCTGACTATCTATTCATGTCAGACCCAACGTAGAGTGGCATATCATAACAATTACCCAAACATCTGCGCCAGAAGGGGAGCAAATAAAAAGAGAATATATATGTAGAAACAAAAAAAATTTTAACTCACGGCATTTTTCATTAGCTTATTTATCTGCTTGAAATTGCCTCGTTGTGGGTTTTATTTTTAGATGCGTACATCCCATACATAAACATGTAGCGATACACACATAGCATGCTGGTTGTGTGCCGCGACGACCGATTGCAAGTTGAAACACTTGCTGCCACTATAAAAACAAACAAGAAAACGCGGTCTCTGATTCGTTCCTATAAATTTTTGTGTCTTTGACAAGCCAGGAAAAGATTGTTTCATAACTGAACACTGTTAACTTAGGAACTTATTAGTGATTAGATTTTCAATGATGTACCTATACACTGATGGTTTAGGGTTTTTATTCTTATTTATTTATTTATTTATAATAACTACCTACCTAGTTATTCTAAATAAATAAACCTACAACCTTCTTCAAACTTGTTGAGTAGTACAAAAAATGTTTGACGCAAGTGACCGGTGCCTACACTCATTTGGATTCCTAGTAGCAGTCATTGACTTTTTTGTTGACTCTATTAGTTTCTTAATTTACCCACATGATCTATATAGCTCATTGATATTCACAGTTTACAACAATAGCACGAGATTCAACTGTGGTAAACCATGGAAATCAATGATATATATAGATCATTAGGGCAAAAGAAAAAAGGTCCTTTCTATCCTGTCGGATAGGACTTATTAAGAACTATCTATTCAACAATTAGATTTAAATGTAGGTTAGGTACCTTAAGGAATTCAGTTAAACACTCACTGCCGTATGTATGTAGTTGCGAAAAAAACACACGAAATGGAAACTTTATTTCTCTTTCTCTTGATATCAATGTGTTCGGCACTAGCCCAGATAGTCATACCACACTAGGCAAACCCTTTCTTGGCAACCTCCGCGACATATAACTTTTCGAATAAGGTTGATAGTTCTATAAATTGAAACCCATCTCTCGGCTCCCGATATTGTAATACGTTTTTTGTTTTGCTACGAGGTTATCATGTCAATATTGTGAGTAAAACTTGCAGAGTTTGCCACTCAAGCTATCTTGTGGGTGCTCAACGATTGTTCACCAATAGCCGTTTTTCTTTTTTAGTTCAGAGCAGAACCTAAACTGTTTTTATAAAAAGTTCGTGTTTCTTTTTTAGCTCAGACACATCAGAGCTCAAATTTGTGTTTCTTTTTTCGTTCAGAGCATAATCAGAGCGCGCTCTATGAGCTCAGAATAAATTGACTGAGCAAGCTGAGGAAAAAGCTGATTACACATGTACAAGCACAATTCCAGTCACATTTGACAGGAAATAAAAAACAGGAAAAAAAAAATCATCAGAACGCTCTGAGCACGCTCGGTTCAGAGCGCGCTCATAATGCTCGAGCTCAGTTCAGTGCTCAGCTCTGAACTAAAAAAGAAAAACGCCTAATGTTTCGCAATCCATTTGAATGAAATCTTGTTCCAAACATAGGTAGGTATACCAGTAATGTCCACACTTAAAAATAACATGTCAAACCGCTGCTGTTTTTTTAAAATATAAATCCTATAACTCTTAGTGACATGAATTAAGCCCAAAACTTTATAAGGCACTTAAACGAAAGTAACATGAAACTTTGACAGCTTCTACATCGATCTGTATTAAGCTGTCAATAAATCATCCCCCTTTTAAGCATTTGACTATAGGTATATGTATGTAGATTAAATCAAAAAAGTAACAATTCAAAAAAGAACAGGAAATTCAATAAGCGATAAGATAACCAATTCTAAAATTGTGGCACAACAAACCATCTCAACTTCCCGATTATATTTTCGTTTTAATTCTGTTACGGATACCTATATATACACAGATTTGTTACTACATTTCAGTTGTTGACACTTCCTCAAACAACAAATTACCATATGACATTGAAGGCAAAAACAACATCATTTTTTTTCCTTTTACCGCTAGAGAATGGTTTGTAAATATTTCCTTACTTACTTAGAAGAAGAAACCTAAAGAAAAGTAAATACATTTTTAAGTGCACAAATGTTCACTTTTTACACATACTTTTTTATTACCGGCATTTGGAAATATTGAAGAACTAGCGGTTAGTGGGAGCCGATCATCAAAACACGCACTCGACACTTGTTTTTGTTTACATACCTACGGCCACCTATCGCTGTCATTAAAGGTCACACACTGAGGCTACGATTAATAACAACTTCGTTTTGTTTTCATATCTTTTGTTTACATTTTTTACCGGCTTTTTGCAATAATGGTTTTTCTTTATTATTTATTGTAAGTGATTTATTTTAAACCTACATTTGAAATGATTGTCAACACAAATATTAGCCATAAGGCTATGACACAAGTTGTACATCAATCGTTCATCAAAATATACCTACGTAGGCAGGATAGGTAGCTGTAAAGCCAGCAAAATATTCCCGCCGACGTGTTTGTTTCTGAAAGACCTTCTGGCTTAAACGTCAGAGTCCAGTTTGATGATTTCTCTCTTGCCAGATGAAAACAACTACAGAGTAGGAGCGTGATCAGTTTTTTGTCGTTTAAATCATCATCAGAACGCACTGATCAGAACAACACTGACTAGGCAGATAAAACCATCATCTGTGAGCTTTGAGTATCTATTCATGCAGTCAAGATTCATACACGATAATTGCATTCTGAATTTGTATACATTCAGTGGTATTGGACAAATCACCGACTTTAAATCGCTGCGAGTGGAAGATAGGTGTGCTCGTTATACTCAGATATTTTGTTTGTAGCGAAATCGAAAATCTTTTTATAAAGCTCTTAACATGTTCATACGTAGGTAGGTAGGTACATGGGTGCTCTTGTGGTTGTGGTGGTTGCCGCAGGTTCACTTAGAAGACCATCATCTGGTTCCGTTGTGTCCATAGGTATATACTTCACTCACTTATGGGTACTGCGGACGAAAGGTTTTTTCTGGGACCTGTCTGCGCTGTGCATGGTGTCAGGCTGTCAGGTAGGTACGACGTATGAAAAGTTGTTAATGAAACTGTTCTTAAAAAGTAAAATATTCACATTTCCACGTTCACCCTTTATTCCCGACACCGATGTGAGTAGACAACATTGGGAGGACGAGGTCAAGTGCAATTGGAAACATACAAATGTTTGGCTCATTAGGTACCGTCTCGCTTGTACCTAATCGATTCTTGGCAGAGCTCTTGGCACAGATTTAGGTTTTATTAAAGATCTTATACCTACAACTCCCATAGTGCCTGCGCGTCTCTAATTAAATCATCAGAAGCGGGGCCCTTTAAGGCTACATACCTGGAAATAAGCGTTTCTATTCTGCAGATCCAATTGCCTACTTATATAAAAAGAATACAATTAATGACTGCACGTTACAGAACCGAAAAAGTATAATATTCGCGTATATGACAGACAGGTGCGTTCCGGTTCACGTTTAATTTAATTATATTTAATTTCAATTTTTGCCTCCAATATGCGTTGTTCAAAAAGCAAAAGCTTTAAGCAACAACAGGGGCACAAGAATACCCATCCAAATGAAAACCAAAACAACTGTGAACTATACAATTTTACAACGCGACTGCTTCGGCTGCGCAGAGCTGGAGAATATTTCTTCACCCACAATAAAAAAAAAAACCTCAACGGTGCGGCGGCAGAAATCAAATTGCGCCCCAGATACCAGATTACGTGACGTTGTTTGTACTCGTACATAAACATAGTCCCTATCAAGGTCCGACTGCCAATATGATACAATAGATGCTAGATACACATTTCACACACCCTTTTCGTGGGCATGAATAAAGCTGGCGTATGAAATTATGTAGTATGTACTTTTTCTACAGATTCTAGAATCTTCCATCGCTTCACGCTTGGATGTAAAATACCCAACCAAAGCACCTTACACTGCCGTACAATGTCGACATACCCTACTGCATTTTTCGTCATCGCGTCGCATGCAACCGAGTTTGTTGCACGCACTCGCCATCTCACCGGCTTACTACGTTCAAAATTATATCCAATAAGCATCTTATTTGGAATACAAAAAAAAAATGATGCAATATTTACTTATTATGAATGGGAAAAGTAAAAAAAACACCAATTGGACACGAAAAAAAAAAGGTAACTTACCGTTTGTCTAATGACGTAGTAGCAAAACTGTCAGAAGTCCTTGTCCAGACGAAATAACAACGCCACACACAGAAATCGTAAAAAATTCTTCTGAACAGAGGGAGAAGTTCCACCAAAAAGTTGATTTCCTTTCTCACTCTAACCAATAATATTGAAAAATTCCAAAATCGTTTTGTACACCTTGTTTTTGCGTTTTATTGCAAAATTAACATCAAATTGGAATAAAACAGTAAATAACATACGAGCATTAACACTTTTCCGTATAATTACAATTTTCTAATAGGAGGTTTGTTTTTATTTTTACCACGCACCGATAAGCAGCAAGAGAAAGAGAAATTGGACAATTAGTTCTCCTCTCCAGCGAATCTAAGTTCTTTTTGCCTTTAAAATTATTTATATTTTTCAATTTAATTGCTGTCTCAAGTTGTTGAGTTGAAAATCCCTCTCCGCGAAAGAAAAATAAAAGAATATTTTCTGTTTCTTGATATTTTGCGTTCTTCACTAAGCGCCGAGTTTGACTTTTCTCATTCGAAAGAGAATTTCTTCTGATGGCGCAGTTTTCGGTTATTTTCTATTTTGTTCGGTAGCAAAGCCAGCCAGCCAAGCAATCGCTGTGACTGGGTGTGTGTGTGGAGCTGTGCATATACGTTTATATATTTTGTGTATACAAGGCATACCTATAGATGTGTGCGATAATATGCTGCGACGCGCCGATAAACCGGCTTTTAAAGGCGTGTTAGTAAGTAGTAGAAGAAGTGGTTGCGAAAGAAAAATTTGCGGGGGGCGTGTTGGAGGACAATGGGACACAAGACGAAGCGAGCTGGGTTTTTGGTTTTTTGTAGCAGCGACGTTGCTTCTAAAGGGTCATTTGGGGACATCGATGTCCCTTTCTATTTTTAAAATATGTTCATTAAAACTTTTGACAGGTAGTCAAACGATTCTTATTGGACTGGTTCAAAAGCCAAAACAAGATATGCATGTAGAAAAATGTAGCTAATTGGGGTTGGGTAGTATGGGTAGGAAAGGGCCTACGTGACTCATTGCACGCACGCATCATTGGAGCAAATTGTCTCGCGATTTGTTGACATACAAAAAAGCCCATGTTATTTTTTAGCTTGGTAGGTAAACATGGGTGTGGAAATAGATGGTTTATACAAGCTTGTGGAGTTTTTCGAATTTATGTAAATAAACCAAAAATGGCTTATATACCTACCTAAAAAACGTCAAATGTCAAGCGTTCTAAGTCGCTTTTCAGGTTCCAGCTCTTTCAGCAGCACCACCTGAGTTGTAGCAATAGTAGCAGCTTTGATTTTGAACCTTGCGTTACAAATTTGGAAGGTTTTTTTGTACCTACTACTAGCTACTAGGCATTTAAATAAATAGTGATTATTTATAGGTAGATCAATAATGCATTTTAAATTTCCTGTTGAACATATTTCTACCTAACGTCATTCTTATTAGCCAGGAGCAAATGACTCGCCAACTCAGTTAGTAGCTAATTAGATAACAAACACTTCGAGGCTATTGCTCCCGTAACATAGTTACCTATCTATCTACCTACACTCTATTGGGTAGAAACTCATTTAAACAAATAAAAACAAACGCTTTAGTATCTTTTTCCATGCACGTGATTGCTTTCATTGCATATCAGTTTTTACCCAAACATTATAAGGATTGTTTAACTGACCCCTGTTTTAGATTAGAATTATTCTGTTGTTGCCACCTTTGGGCTTTGGTTTATGCTCAGCTTTTCATGCTCACCAAACGTATTCAATATTCAATAAGGAAAGGAAAATATAATGTAGGCATAATTTCAATTTAGCAGATAATAACGTGTGCCTATACCTAGTTACCTATGTAGGCACGTATACACTATACATTCATCCATCTCCACTATATTAAGCAAAATACAACAAGTCTGCAGGCGGTAGAATTCGCAAAAAAAATCTAATGCGTAGTTGTTTTTATTCCCAAATGCCGGCTGTTTATTCCTCGTATAACCTCCCTGGTACCCCTCTTCAGTTTTGAAAAACAACTTCCTAAAATGCCATTTGGCAAAACGTAACCTTTTTTTTTCGTTTAGCTTTTAAACCAGACACAAAGGAATGAGCATGAGGTGTATATAATCGGCCGTCATGCATTAGTGTGCGAATTGTTTTGAGGTTTTGTAAACAAAAACAAATTTAAGCCGATGAGACTGTGTAGGTAAGTGCTTTCTGAATTTTACATAATTTCATTAAATAACAGTTGAAGTAGGTTAGTGTTTGTGTCAGATGTTCCTTGTTTTTGTTATTGCCTCTTCTCTCCCGAAGCGTTTATATATCTATCTCCCAGTCCCAGCGAGCAGTGAATGCGTTAACCAGCACTTCTGAACGGCTGAAGTATTTTCGTTTTCATTTCCATGCGCGGATATATGTCATATTCACGTACTATGTACGACATAAAAGCTAGAACCACGCCACAGACAGTCCCAGCAAAAACAGAGTTTGTTTTTGTTTTTCGTGTGCGCAATTGCAGCTTTCACTTTCTGTTTCCCAATGGGGAAACAAACTGCATTATTTCTGCATTACCAAGGGTTGTTGTCTATGATGGAATGTTGGTGAGATTCGGTTGTTGGTCAAATAATGTTTGATTTTATTTTGTAGTGCGTACTTGAACCTTATGCGAAAGCTTTTAAAGGTGAGTCCATATATTTTTGAACATGCTGAAGGTGAAAAGCGTTTCGGATGTTTCCAGGAAAACGTTATAAATGTAGGTACAGTACAAAATACGAATGACTAACTGAAGGGATCATAAGGTTAGTATCTGTGTAAGCACTTGGTATCTAAACTGCACAAGTTTTGAATGTAATTCGTTAGGTATTTCCAGTATCAAGCTCCATCAGCTGGATATTTTAATGCTTTGTTAGCACATAGGCATGTACCTACCTACCTACTTCTTATTATTTGGACTGCTAGTAGGTAGCCAACTACGAGTTGGTTCCAACAATTGCGCTCTTGGTTCAAAGCGGAATAAATTGAAAACAAATTCTAAGAAGCCAAAATGAAGTAGGTTCTATGGGCTTCCTTAATAGTATGAGGAATTTAAAAACAAATTTTTTAAAATATATGTCATTGTAAACATTTGAATTTCAATCGGTTTACTCACCAAATCTTCTAACACTCAATAGGTGTCTCTAGCATTCTATAGAGAAATCCAATATGGTTGGCATTTTGTTACACTTTGTATTCGCTTTTGAACCAAGTACGCTAGTTATATTGTCGTCATTTTTTACCCGGCTGTACACAGGAAGGGTTATGTGTTTCGCGCGTATCCTATGTCCGTTCCTACGGTACGCCCTGTAGCCCAAGCGGCTTGACTGATTTTGAAGAGTGTGGTGTCATTAACTTGGTATTCTTCCCCGGAGTGTCATAGGCTAAATAACTATACAAAAAACAATTTTAACCCTTTCGGTACTTCTTTTTTGTTCTAAGGCTAAAAAAATATTTTTTTTCGTTTTGTTGTTACGGAGGCTCCGACTAAAAACATTGGAACATTATTTTTGCTAAGTATTTGTTCAAAAGTGGTTTTTGAGAACGTTGCCAAATGGCATCAATTGTCTCAAGTGGCAGCAGAACAAAGGACAACAATATTATGTATTTTTATTTTTTACAAAACATTTATTAACAAAATTGAAAAAAAAAAAAATAATTAAATTTGTTTATTTCAAATATAATATAAAAAAATAGGGAGCTTCGAAAATATTAAAAAAACACTAATGTTTATACAAGTACAAAAACTAAAAAAATTAAAAAAATCATAAATTATTGCATTCACACTCGGTTTTCGTCATTTACTTCGAACTCGAACTCAAAATTAAGAATAATTCAGGGTAATATGTGTATTTATATAGAAAAAAAAAAATTTAAAAATAAAAAAAATTAAAGAATTCATGAAATTCTTCATTGCTGCTGGGTAAATTTTGTTTCCTTCAAACTAAAGTAAAAATTAAAGATTTTCAAGAGTTTTTATGCGTACAAGTACATGTATTTTTATTCATTATAATGGATGTATATGGATATACTTCCGGCCAATGTTCAAATCCTTCATATCGAAGGGAAACCGATGGAGTTGATTCACATTGATTTCTTGCCCTTGGGCTGTTGCATCAAGCAAGCCATCTCAAAAGAAAAATATTATTGTAATCTTCCAATAGAAAAACTTCGTTGAAGTTTTCTAGTAGGGCATCAAGAATATCTGGCTCATCTGCATCTTCGAGATCAGATATATCCGACTCTTCGAAATTGTCGAAAATATTTTGAATTTCAGATTTTTTCAGTTTTTTTGACATTTTAAGAGCTAAGTATAGGTAAAAAGGCAAGAAAAACTAAAGTAAAATAAAAAATGATACCGAGCGGCATCAATCTTATCCTCGGAAATGATGCCTCAAAAAGCACCTCTAAACAAATTTGATGCCGATTGGCAACATAGAAAAAGGAAAAATGTGTCAAATCCAAAAAACCAAACTCAGATGTCTATTTTATTTTTTTTATTGTATGCCTGCTATTTCTCATTAAAATAAAATCGAAATTGATAATGTATGTTTCAATTACCAATGTAAAAATGAAATCATAAAAATATTCTTCCGACGAAAAAATTCGAGCTCTACCTTAGACCTTCATTGCACGAGAGCTAAAAGCATAACGATATCAACCATCAACCAGTTTGTTTGCCTCTACTGATTAACAGATACTTCAAGAAGTTAATCAGAAAAAAAAATCGAAAAAATATACTCAGAGAGAGAAAATGGACGTTAGGAATATTCCTGTTGCCATATGGCATCAAAATACCGAAAGGGTTAATAACAAATTTCAAGATATGGATTACACTGAACTGTGAAACAAATTACTTTCTGATGAATTCACAATAACGGTCTTGTGGAGTGTCTGCATTTGTCATGAATTCATTTATTTTAATTGAGATATTATTATTTTTATTACATAAGCATATCGAACACTCTATTTGCGACCAACATGAAATAGAAGTGCTTTAAAGAAAGAATGATTTTAGTAAAGTGCTCTAGGCACACTCTTAAAACGCTGACAAATAAATATAATGCACACCATTCACAAAAGAAACGGTTTAATATTTTTTTGTAAGTTTACATACATTTAGCACATTTCATACACTTTTGAGTTGTTTTATGGAAACTTAAACTTGTACATATTTTGAATCATTTGATAAAATTGTAGTTTGCGCCGTATACCTACTAATAAGAAATTTTAGACTCGACTTTAAATTTTACGGAAGCTCACAATGGCGGATTTTGTATGGAAAATATAGTCACTGTGAACTACTAAAATTTAGAGTTGAAACTAAAAATGTTTATTGATAAATGTTTAATGGTCACATATCAATACAAGTGTCTTTATAAAAGAAAATACTTTAAATAGACTTTTAGGCTTGATTTTGAAGAGTGAGGTGTCATAAGATTCGTATTCCTACCCGGAGTGTCAACGCTAATATGACATCAGGTGACCTCCGAAATTTATAAGTCTTTATTAGAAATATTTACAGCTTAGTTAGTAGATTTAAAAATGAAAACTATTCAGCACTAGGGTGGCTAAAAAAATATTCATTTGCATTTCTCAACACAAATAGTAGTTTGGCGCTAGTCGGCACATCATGTTATTGAACATTTCAATTAAAAGTTTATAATTGACGTTTACTATAAACCTAACTGTGTATAATAGATTAAGTTATTATTATTAATTGTCACAAATGATATGCAACTGAGTGGTAGTCACAAGAATATTAATTTGTATTCAAATCCGAAATAGCCTAAATCGTGTAATGAGTCTCCGACTGCCAATTAGTTATACTTGAAAGTGCCTTGTTTTAATCTTTTTTAATCTTTTTTACAGACAGTCGGGTTTTTTGGTTTTTTAAATTCACCAGCAGTCCATAAATAGTATGCCGAGGCACAGAGGTATATATTTATATGTCATTATACCTAAATTTTGTATGCTCTTTCCAATTTTTACTAGCTTAATGAAATCAAGGAATTTGATTAAGATTAACATTTACATCAATGGTATAGCTTAGATTGGTACCTATAACTATTCAGACACAGTAGGTATAGTAAACCATTGAAATGAGGGCCGGTGATCGAGCGAATGTTCGAAATGCACTTGTCCTTTGACGTTTATAATTCGAGTTGCTTCAAGATCGAGAAATACCGCTCCATGCAGTGAAGAAGATGTTGACAAGAAGGTAAAATTGCCAAGGTCAGCCTAATTTCCTAATTTCCACAATGTACCTACATCCAGTGTAAAATATAGACGCGCTAGGGAACGCTAGCAACAGAGTCAGCTCTGAACTGGATTTGTGTTTCTGTTTTCGTTCGCATGATCAGTACAGCCTCGTTTGAATAAAATTCTGATCATAGCTTTTTTTTGAAAGCTAAATGTTGGTATGATAGTTGGTCAGGAATGGAGGTGCCGATGCTGGTAGGTACGGAAAAAGGAAACAGATCATGACAAAGGTGTAACAGATCTACCAAATACAACAGAGACTTTGACAGCTGGTACGATTTTTATGTGGTATTCGATTGGGCGTTATCAGTGCACTTTCCTTTGCTCGCAGGGCAGTTTTTATATTCGTTTGGTACAAAAATTTGCTTCAGATTTACCAATACAAATGCGTTCGAGTGGAGTTTGTTTCCTTTTTCGTGATTTTTTTCTACAGCAAAGAAAGGCATTGCATCAGGTGAATCTATTTTTGTAAATTATTTATGAAAAAATATTTAAAATTAATCGGGACGGAATTTTCGAATGTTTTTATATAAAATATAACCAGCGAATGGAAATCGCTTAGAAAAGGGTCGAAGACTACACACATTCCAATCGCACGAAATTAAACACAAAAAATAGCAAGTGACGTTTTTATGTTCGATTAGGCACACGAAATCTGAAATCTTAGGTAGTAAATCTGAAGAAGCCCAATCGAATACCACATCAAACTCGCCGTTTTCTTAAAAGGTAAGTATTGGATATTCTACAAAACAAACACACCTAATCAACAGTCAACGAAAAAAAAAACATCGTTTCAATATTGAATTATCGTTTTATTTAAAATTGCTATATTCTTTTGCTCTTATAGAGATTGACATCATAATTATAAGTGAATATGTAACAGTATTAAAATCTAAACACTTCACTTTAAAAGCGACAAAAAAAACTAGCTCACGATCTAGACTCAGATCTGATAATGGTGAGTAATATAAATTATCCCTAGCGATCTTGTAAATCTACCTCCTGTGTTTAATGGCTGCTTATTTGATGATATTATTGTTGTCAACAATGTTGTTGTTGACACTCCCCTTGCAATCAGTTGGAGCTATGAATCAGCAGCGGATCATTATTTCATACTCACTGAGTGATAATCATTTTAATAAACAAGATCATTAATTTTAAAGACTGCCAACAAAAAAAAGGAGCTCACTTTATTGACACGTCGCGGTGCAGCGTTCAAAAAAATAAACCAAACACAAATGGCAGTAAAAGGAAAACTAAAATGAAATGGTTTGTCAATTTTACCATTTAAGTCTGGCTGCTGATGTTTCATGACAGACAAATTTAAAAAAAAAAGATATCAAATGTACCACACCCCATTGACAATTACCCAGCGTAGCGGCCTGATACTAATGCTGAATGCAAACAATAATATTTGCATGGTCACCAATTTATTTATTCATTGTCAAAGCAACGTCACCACTTGGACGCAGGTGATTTCCCAAACCAGTGTGAGTCTAGACGACTTTTTAGTTCACTTGCAATTATTAACATTATATTCACGTACGTCGTGTAGATGGAGACTGCAATCCATCAGTAATGGGGCTTAATAAGTTCGCGCCTTGGTTTTATTGCTTTTCTAGAGTTTCAAGACTCCCCGAAGTGACTTTAATGCAGTTCAGCTCTGAAGCAGGGATTGCAAATGTCTATAAAAATGTTGTTTATGTTTTACTTTGGTTCTTTGCTACGTTACCGGTTTTAAACTTGTTCAAGATCAAGGGTGCTTTGTTGCGATGTTACACACACGTATAGAAATCTTTTGTGTAAAATTATATCATATGCAGGAAAACTCGCTTTGTTGTTCCTGAAATAGGATCGCCCAGCAATGCAATCAGTTGCTTCGTATTTTACTACAAACTGTTTAAACAAAAGTCTAGATGCGAATCCTTTGTGTTCCATTTTATATTTAATCAGGTCAATAAATTGTAGTATTTATTGCTTACCTAAGAGCAAAAGCTTGCCTTGGAAGACAGCATAATAAAACGTGAAAAATATAACGGCCGAATATAAAGTGCAGAACAGATTGGTTTCATATATTGCGGATAGCGTCTCTTAATGCTTAATAGTGCAAAGGCGAAACATAAAACTGCATTTCAACCAGGCATATACGCACTCAATGCTAATAAAGGCGCAAGAATGAGATCACAAATCAAACAGCTAAAGTGTCATGGATGTTCTACTCATAATTATAGATACGTAAAACGGAAATAAACACAAGTTCCGGCCACCAACATTTCTGCAATTACTTGAATACATTTCTATTTCTGATTTAAAACACGTGAATTGAGTGTGGTAATCGATTTCAGTATATTAAACCAAAAATTCGTCAATCAGTACGAAATAAATAAATATTTGTCCGTTCATCATTTCCGGAAGTCATATTGTTTTATATGAACGCGGAATTTCGTTAGCTGTCAATATCAACATCCGGAGCTTTCCTATAATTCCTACCATGTAAACAAAACAAGCGACCTAAATACGTGTCACTTTTTTTGCGTGTTAGGTAGTGCTGTCCCTTTTAGTCATACTGCTATTTAGTATTTAGCATCCCTTTAATCTTCCGTGGTAGCAATTTGTGACCGTGTAAATGCAGCATAAAGCCAACATTTAGCAAACAATTATGGTCGACTCTGATGTACTTGACTGCCCAGATTCAAAACAGGTATTCCAATTAGAAACGACTTGGGATTAGCAAAATTCTGAAAACTATGGGACATGTATAATGTATATATACATAGTTAATGCTAACACCTTTCTGTTCATGACCAGTGTATACCAGTTTTTTACAGACGCAACTCTGAATTGTTTTATTGAGCATCTGTCTTTTTAACGAATGCAACTCTGAATCGTTTTACTGCTCGTATAACAATAGCTTTATTCTATTGAACAACTATCTCAGCAAAGTAAAGTAGACAAATGCTCAATAAAACAATTCTGAGTTGCATTTGCTTCGATGTTGTCAGTTCTACTGGTTTTCTTGTATAAAAATATTTACATTTGATTTTTACGATAGTCCAAGATCGGTAAATCTTTTTAAATGTGGAGTCGCTTCAGTGATGACTGAGGAACATGACGACAGAAATCACTCTCTGTTATGCCATGTTTTCCATTAGTTTTAGATGAACTATATTAAAAATTGCATACTATAGCAATGTGAAATGTGATACCTAAATGAGTTTGAATGGAGTCAAAAGTGTTGCTAATTAAATGGCTACTTAGTGGAAAACTTTGAAGCCACACAGATTCAGCAGATCATCAGAAATACTGCAGGTTTTTCCACAAACGCATCTGTCGATAAGAAAAGTAATGAGAATTGAGTGACATCAACATTTGATTACTGTCATATATACATATACGAAGGCACATCGCCCTGATGTAATCCATAAGTGATACACTTTTGCCGTATATCTATGCACCTTGTAATCTGGAAGTTATCAATTTAATTATTTCCCAACCAGCAATTATTATGATAACAAACAGTTGTTTTTGCATAAAAGGTACAATTTAAGAAAATAATATGTGTCACAGGGAATTCCCTAGAGCGAATGTGGTAACACTTTAAATATTTCGCTATATAAGGTATGCGATACTGCAATTACGGTATTATGGGCATTACCGCGCCAACTGCAATAAAATGCATGATTGAATGAAACTATACTGAATTATAGTTTAAAATAATCATAAAGGGTTTTATTTGTTTTAGGCTGATAGAAACTGATAGACTCTAGTTTTGACAATAGGCTCATTTTATTTAACACCTATCAGAAAAGTACCTTAAATAAAGTAAAGTAGGCGAATGTAAAACAGTCACAATTACGTGTGTGATACAATGGTATATTTTGTTCTCTGTTTCGACCATTAGTTTGATTTAACCATCTCCTAGTTCCCGATTTGCTAGCTAAATTATCGACTTGTGCACATTGTAGTACTGGGCTAAAGTCTAGTTGTCTTAAGTCGACTAGATTGGTTTGGGCTATACCCTCAACACAAAAATTAGATTGATCACTAAAGTCACTTTTCCTACATTAGCTACATATAGGAAATATCACCTTAATACTCATTGACGAAATTCTTGGCTAGATTTGTCAAACGTTAACTAAAAAAACTGTACATGTGACTGATCTATAAGCCAACTTAAACCGAAACACCATCAAGTCAGCTGTCAGATTTACTGAACTATAGATTCATCCGCAGTGTGGTTTAAATTGTTATGTCCGTTTATTGGATACATTTTTTACTTTTATTGACGGTCATTTTTTCTTACATATACCTATATATTCACCTCTTTCTAATGTTTTTTTTTATAAAGACTTAGCAAATACATAAAAAAAGCCGATTGCGTTCCTCCATCTATGCGACTCATTTAGTGGTCAATGAACGCCGCCGTTTATATTATAAGTATAAGTGGAATTTACTTTATTGACTTTGAAAGAAGAGTAAGGAACAATACTCGTACATAGTACATTGTGTTTAAGAAGCAGTTGATGATTTTATTTTGTATGCAATACACTAATACGTGGCCCGACTGTGAAATTCGATTCCAGGGATTAACATTTTTATATAAAAATTCTAGGCATTTCTCCTGCCTTCTTGAATGCATAATATATTGTTAACTCTTAAATTTATAAGCACTAACCACGACGATAAAATAATCAATACGGAATAAAGGATATTTTATGTTGAACTTAGTCAATGTCCCTGTAGTATTGAGAAATGCATTGCAATGCAAATAACTGAAATATGTTTTAGTGCATATCGCTCGAAAGTTTGAGGTAATCTAAACACAGTTTTTTTTTTATAAATTATAACGAAGAAATACTGTCTGGAAAGTTGTAAATAATAAAAAGCATAAAAACATTGAGAATGGCAGTCATATTTTATATAGTAGAGATATTTGCCGAAATAGAATCTAATAATTTCAAATTTGACGTGAGAGGCAAAAAAAAGGAAAATAAATGTAAAAGATTGCACTTCTGCGGGCCCTGTGCGTGTTCACAAAACATAAACGAAAGTAATTGTCAAACATCAATACATTATTTATATCATTGCCGGTAATTCACTTTCAGGCTGTCGTATGCCTTAATACTGATGTCATTTGAACTATGCCGATGTATTCTCTTTTCTGGCAAGTAAAGTCAAAGGCGCTTCGCGAAATGTGCTACTGCATTTATTTGTATTTACCGTTATCACGACAAACAAGTGAATGACAGCAAGCGAAATGACAGTGCAACTCAGCACTGAGTTCTTGCCCCGACAAATTAACTGGGGTCAGTACAAGGCACAACTAGGGCGCCCTAGAAGTCATGTCAAACATGGGTTTTCAGTAGCAGGGCGAGTTCAGTGCTATATCGAACACGTTAAGGTTAAACAAGTGCGCACTAGGGCCCACGTCAAACAAACCTAGTGTGTTTTTCGAAGCAGACGTCAATTGAGGAGATCGAAAGTTTTGTACGTGTCAATGGGGGACCAAGTTGGTACAGTTTTCTGTGGTTGGTGTGCTTGACTACTGAGTTAGGGGTCTCTGGTGGAGTCCCAACAAAAAAAAAAAAAAAAAACAGAACTTACACTTTGAAAGTTCTAACACTGCGCCACATCGCGAACAAACCCCCGACAGGATAACTGTCTTGAAAAAAATGCTCATTTCAGCCGTTTGGATGCAGGTATGTAGAACAATTTTTTTTTAAATTGTTAGGTTTAATAACTTCTCTTTTGCTGGTTTTTAGACTTTCTAAACGAATTCCTTAAAGTGAAAAAATATAAACCCTACGCATTTTTAAGACTTATTAAATTGTATTAAAGTGTCCAAAGTACCTTTTTTTGCCTAACCTCAATTTCGATCAATGAAAAGTCGTTGAAGTTTGTTTTACTGCGAAAATTTAGGTCAGACTTTGAAAGAACGTACCTTTTGACTTTGCATACATAACAGCAAACCATTTCGACCTTAATAAAAGACAGTATCCGGATTTCCTATTATTGGCTTAGGAGCCTAAAACGTATCTATAAGATTCGTATGAAATATTTCGATGTTGATAATGCACTGACGTGATATGCATCGAATAACCAACCTGGTAAGCTTCACTATTTAATCTGAATTATAAACGAGCATGAAAAATACAAAATTGTTGAAAACACAAGCCAATGTCTTGTCCTTTCATTTCTCTTCTCTTATCGCTACCACTTACCAGCAGCTTTCCAAATTGACAAGTAGGTTTTATACAATTTTTTGGTTGTTCTAATGGAAACCACCACATACCATCGACCTTCAACTCAAAAGACGCGCTTCTGCTGGTAACAAGAAATGTATATATTATATATCATCCAGAGTAGACCGAATTAGAAAATTAATTTATTTTGATTATACGACAAGCGAAGTATAGATGATGGCAAAAATATAAATGAAATCCCCTTAGCGGCTTAATCTTTTAGTAGTATACTATGCAAACAAGCAAATTATATATTTAACGATGGCGATCACGTCGAACTAAATAGGTGGTGATATTTACTTCGAAATAATAAAAAAAAAACACAGATCAAAGACCCATATTCAGAAATAGTATAGTATACTCGTAGCACGTAGTATGCCTTTTTTCATGAACAATTGGGAAGTGATACGATTAAGTTATGCATAATTAATTTGTTATTGATTGTGGCGGAACGTTAATGTTAAAAACTAGGCAGGTTAATCTTTTCGTTTTCCAGTCTTGATATATTTCGAATGATAGTACTGCCACCCACCCAGTCTATTGATAAGTTCAAGTACTTTTGGTGTAGGCAAGACCCGCATTTATTAAGCTTGAAATACTAGAATAAAACTTTGAGTTAAGGATGTTTAAGGATATGAATTCTTACGCAGTGCTGCGGTTGAATTCGAAAAGAGTGAGGTTTACGCGAAACCAGTCGAAAACTTAGTCGAATTAGCTTTCGATGAGTATACGGTTTTCGGTGCGGTTTGAATAGGGTATAAGTTAACCACCATACGCGGTGCGGTGGAATGGAAGATAGAAGAGGAGTAGACTCCGAGGGTTATTTTAAAGAGCTGCGTCCCGGCGTTCCTCAGAGTTTTAAGGTTAATAAGTTTGAGAGGGTGGCTATAATAAGAAGGTAAGATCAGGTGATCAATCCAATTGAAGACCGGGAAAGGGAAAATTGAAGAAAAAGACGGGAAAAAAAGATTAATTTTCTGGTCAATCTCTTTGTCTTATTGAACATATATTTATAAGGTAAATAAAGACAATAGAAAAATGCTCAATAGAAGTATAGAGAGCTACTGGTCATCGCCTGAAGGTCTACACGAATTTCTTATGGAAAGTTTTGAGAACTATCATAGTTGCTTTGTATCTTTGACATTTTGCGTTTGCTTGGGATTATAACACAATTCCCATTCGGAAAAATTGTATTTCGGGTAGACGATTTAAGGACAAACATTCGCAACACAAATTTTGGAACATGAACTAAACATTTAATCCAGTATTCAGAAATGAGAGACTCCTCTCAACTCACACTGCTTGTAATAGACAACTGAGTCTGAGTCTTTATTCGGACGATACGAGTAGATATTGCGGCAACGCATTAATAAAATCCGTATTATTTTTGTCGAAAAATATAAGTGTGGTATGCGGATGTGCGACAGTACTAAACTATACACTTCATTGACTGCTCACTAAGGAATTTAATTATGTCGACAGCGATCCTTTTCACTTTCTTTCAACTTGCCACAGTTCAATGAACTTTTTTCCAAATCGTGGACTTCTGGTGAGTGGTCTGGTCACTCGTTTCTGGCGCATTAAACTCATGTGCAGGAAAATAAAAATTATAACGATCTTGAGCATCTCCATTTTTATTGTAATTACTGAATGACTCATACAATATACTAGTTCTCTTGTCTCACTTACTTTATACGTGTAATCGACGTTACAAAATCGTGGTAGCGCCTTTTTTAGCATTTCATTATTAATTTATGCAATTATCTTACAATTTGCAACGTTTCACAAGTCGCGATTTAATTATATTTTAATCAATTAAAAAATGCAGCTCCGAGTAACAGAGATAAATTGTGTCGCAATGTCAGTTGGAAGATCTGACTTAATTTGTTGCGAGATATGGAGCGATTCAATTTATAGCGATTCGCAGATGAGCGATGCAAATGCCCCACTAACTGAAAAGGAAGAATTTCTTTCTGATCTAAATCACTTTTTGCAGATCTCGAGATTTTTTCAGATCTACACATACTGCCACAGTATCAAAATACTTTGCACAGCTGTTTTACATCATTTTAAGAAGTTTGCTTTCAAGACAACAAGGTTTCGTGAAAACCAAAATAACGAAATACATAAATAGTGATGGATATAGTTTTCGAGGAATTATTTTCTTCGTACCAAAAATACTCCATTTATATCTACAACAGGGGAAACATTTCTCAAGTCCATTTGTGATTTTTGCAAAAACAAATGCAATTTGACAGCTGATATCTTCGGCTAGCCCTCAATAAACGTCAACTGAAACAGCCGTTCATATGATCGTTCTAATGACATTTTCGATTGAAGAAAAGAATTGCCACTTCTATGTTTTCTATTTTTCATTGAAAAGAAGGGCACATATCCATATCCATGTCAATTCTTAACACAGTATAAACCAATCAAAACTGAGATACATGAAGTCAGAAGCCAGACAGCTGTCACACTTACTAAACTCGATATTTGAACGACCTCAAAACAAAATATTTCAAAATATTTCAATCTTACATTTTGCTAGTGTGTGTTGGTGAGTTCCTGAAGGCTTCTGTCGTGGAAAGAAGTGCACTTTTTTTTGTGAAATATAAAATATTTTTCGTACTTCTTTTCAATGTTGTGGATTTTTTTTATCAGTTCTTCGAATATTACACATGCATTTTCTTAAAACTTGTTAATTTGGTTTTAATCCGTCAGAATCTACTTGATTTCAATGAAAATTTTAGAACAAAATCTTCTAAACTCTTCAATCAGAAATACATTAGTGGCATTGAAATATTTTAAATGTGGACTTTCAGAAACAATGTACTCTACGACTGTCGAGTGTCGAATAATGTCAACTGGCAAATGTCACCCAAATAGAAAATGGGGGCTAAACAAAATGCACCTGGAACACCTAAAGCCTATATTTATGCTTAATGTGGTATTCGATTGGGCGCTCTCGGAGCACTTTTTTCCTCTCAGCGCAATTTTTATGTTCGTTTGGTACAAAAAAAGCAATCTTTTTCAGATTTCAGAGCACTTTTGCGAATCTAGATATTTTCTCAGTTTTGCTTCAGATTTACCAATACAATTAGTGCATTTGAGTTTGACAACTGGTGGAGTTTGTTTACATTTTCGTGAAGTTTTTCTACAGCAAAGAAAGGCATTGCATCGGGTGAATCTATTTTTATAAATAATTTATGAACAAATATTTAGAAAGCGGAAAGCGCTAAGAAAAGTGTCGAAGACTACACACATGTTAAATTCGCACGAATATCAACACAAAGAAGAGCATGTGACGTTTTTATGTTCGATTAGTCACACGAAATCTGAAATCTGAGAGCAAATCTGAAGAAGCCCAATTGAATACCACATAAGTTAGTTGCTTAACCCAAAACATTTTGTACACTTAACTGTTGACGACTATTGTGGGAGTGGCAACCAAGTAAAAGCCGCCTTAGAATAATTGAGAGTATTGTCCCACCGTATTAGATTGAACAATAAAAACAAGATCATCAGTTTCTCTGTGAATATTTAATAAAGAATTTTACCAATTGAATAAATAATTTACAGATACAATCCTCTCAACCGACAATGAAACGTCGTAGGTCTTGAAATTATCACGAAACCGAGAACGAGAAGCATCCACCACACCCATATGACAACAAATTAACAAACATTGTCTGATGACTTCTCGACCGCCTATGTATATGTATACACATCTTGATTAGCAACCAAATTGCAAACCTCAGCAAAACAATGCACCGGCCGGTAAACAAATTACCAATCGCCACTTAGTAGTAGTGAACATCTGAAATATTAAAATGAAAACAAAATAAAAAAAGCCCACATAAACTGATTAAAGTAGCACACATATGAGAGTGTGTATGAGTGGATCCATAACAACTTCACATCTCCCGTGGTCAGGTCACTAATTCTCAGTAATACCCTCCCTCGCTATAGCAGCTTCAATTGATAGCCCCCCCAAAAGAACGCATATAGCTGCCTCGCCTCCAAGTATAGAATTAAGTTCACAAAAAAGAAGAAGACAAGTCACAACTGCCAGAGTAAGACGAATTAAGATAACGACACTGAAACACCAAACGTTGGCCAAGAGGCTGTGGGGTTTTTCCGAGCACAACAACAAGCAGTGGCAATAACAAAATTCCCCTACAATACAACACCTATATAAAGGAACTTGATTGCGCTACAGTCATCAGTCGATTGGTGTATAACTGCACGACAAGATGTCTACTGCAACGTTTAGTGGAACAGTCCTTCTGCTGGCTATAGCGGCCGTACTCACAGCCTGCTCCGGCAGTGCCGTTCAAAATGAAAAAATCTGTGAGTATACTCACACAAACTGTGGAAAGTGATTCTAAAGGATGCTGAATTTTGTAGATAAGATGTGCGTCCCGGAGAAGTTCTACCAGGACTGTCTAACTCTGCTCAAGGATCCCTCTGAGGCTGGCATTCACATGGAGTGTGTGAAGGGACGCGATCGCATGGAATGCTTGGATTTGATTAATGAACGCAAGGCTGATGTGCTAGCCGCCGATCCAGAGGATATGTACGTGGCTTACCATAAGAAAAACCAGGATTACAAAGTTATTTCCGAGTTCAGGACACAGGTGGAGAAGGATGGTAAGTTTGAGATATAGAGGAATAGGTCAGTTGCAGATTATTGACCGATCATTCACAGCCGAGTTCCGCTACGAAGGAGTCATCCTGGTGAAGAAGAACTCCAATATTCACAACCTGAAGGATCTGCAAGGTGCAAAGTCCTGCCACACTGGATACGGCAGAAATGTTGGCTACAAAGTGAGTATTCGGTTTGAGGGCGGTGGAGATGCATTCTCTAATTTCTTGATTTCTTTTGTTATAGATCCCCATCACCAAGTTGAAGAACAGTGGCGTCTTGAAAGTATCCATGGATCCTCAGTTTTCGTCTACCGAACGTGAATTGAAGGCGCTCTCAGAGTTCTTTTCCCAATCGTGTCTCGTGGGAAATTACTCACCACAACCCGATATCAATCAGGCTTTGAGTGAGTATTAGGTTTCATTTTTCTATGGTGATCTTCATCGGCATTTTTTAAGTTGCGATCGGTAACGACTATCAGTAGCTTTTAGCTTAGTGGCGATCGGTTGTCAATTTGTATAATCGGCAGCATTATCGGTCCAAGCTATTACTGATCGTTACGCAAAGTCAGTGATACTCTTGGTCCATAATCACAGTCTCAGGCGAATGCGACAAATTTTCCATACGATCAGTAGACACCGTAAGTTCTTATCTGACATTTTTACGGGACGAAAGTTAACCTGATAAATTATTCGCCAAACAATGATCTTTACACGATCGGTCACTTGTTGGCGAATTCTACAGGAACATTCACATGAGCGCGAACTGCGAATAGACGAATTGCGAATGTATCAACTTAGCTGTATTTATGAATTGAAAATTGCTATTTATTTTACCACACAAGCATTATATTCAATTAATGAAACATCTAATTTAAAGAAAAACTTAGTGTTAATTGATTAAAATAGCGAAATTTACAGTGACAGCAATTTTCCTGCGAATTGAACATTCTTGCCGCGAACTGTCGCACTTTATTCACAATCCACATAAAACAATCGCGTTCCACAAACCCGCGAATGAAAAATTCATTCGAACTTAACCTTCAACAATGCAAATGATTCGCGGATACTTGCAACCAAAAGAAGTTTTCATGCGAATGAAATGTCAGAACCTACGAATATTCGCCAGTTCGCAGTTCGCAATTCGCTCTGATGTGAGTGGTCCTTAAAGATCGGCTCACAAATAAATTTAAAAATTATTTCGCTATCGGTAAATTGACATATAATCCAAAAAGTTAGGGGTGTATCGATCATTGCCTAACTAATAGACATCTATGACTAGCCGGACCGTTTAAGAGCCAGGCATTCTTGCAAGATCGTTAATTTGGTAAGGATTACAAAATCTATTCAAGATTAAATGAAGGTGCGATCATTACCATGATTCAAGATCAGTAGAACAGTAACGATCATCAAACCGTGTATCAGATTTCATGGATTCCTTAAACGGTTGGACTTGTCATCGTTGAAATCGTGATCGAAAGAGGTGCGACCACTGCGATCAGTCACACAATCTGCATCTTTTCATTGAACAATACTATGTACATTGTACACTTCTAACTAAACTTCTCTCATTCCGCTTTCAGAGAAAAAATACTCCAACCTGTGCGCCTTGTGCGAGGACCCCGTCAAGTGTAACTACCCCGACAAGTTCTCTGGCTACGATGGAGCCATTCGTTGCTTGGACAAGGGCAAGGGTGAAGTCGCCTTCACCAAGACCTCCTTCATCAAGAAATACTTTGGAGTAAGTTTTGTGATCGACAAAGGCCCTTCACATTCTAATGACCCTTTCCCTCGTAGCTAATTGCCGGCACAACTGCCGAAAACACCAACACGGATGACTTCGAGTACCTCTGTGAGGATGGCAGCCGTCGTAAAATCACCGGCCCCGCCTGCTCTTGGGCTCAACGCCCCTGGAAGGGATATATCAGTAACACCGATACCGTAAGGGAGAAGTCTGCACTACAGCAACTGCAGAACCGTTTGGAAAAGTTCTTCGAAAACGGCCTTAAGGCTGAAAATAAGGAAGCCGCAGCTGATCTATTGATCGAACCCGATCTTGTCTACCACAACAAGGAAAAGATCGTCGAACCCAAAGAGTATTTGGAGCGTGCCGGGTACAAGGACGTCATCGAACGCGATGGTAGTGCAATCAACAAGATCAGGTTTGTTATATGAATATCTAAGTTAAGGGTCGCATGTGATCTCTGTAATGTATCCCGTTTTACCTTCAGGATCTGCGTGAGTGAAGACATTGAAATGAAGAAGTGCGAGATAATGCGACGCGCGGCATACTCTCGCGACATTCGTCCAGAACTTGAGTGTGTGTTAAAGGAGGACTGCATTAAGGCTGTCAAAGAGAACAAAGCTGATGCGACAGTGGTGAAAGGTGCTGCTTACAAGGAAGCCCGTGATCAACAACTACAGCCCGTTGTCTACGAAACAATGAAGGACACTAGTCTGCATGTAGTTGTTGTGGATCCCAGCCTAACCAAGGAAGTTCTAATGAAGAGCCCTGTGAAATTCGATACCACCATGGATTGTGCTCGTGCTGCTGCTGCTCTCTTGAACAAGCGTCGCGGACTAAACACCTGTGACATTCAGTCCAACCCCAGTGCCAAGATGATGATTGTCCTGGCCAATCAACTGGACAACTATAAGAACATGCAACTGTTGTGCCCCAATTTGGAAAAGAAACCCGTAACTGAAGCCAGCAGCTGTAACTTCGAGGCAGATCTCCCAAGATCTGTGATGGTCCGTGAGAGTATGACGAAAATCGAAAAGGACAACGTCATACATGTGAGTGTTTTGCTCTCAACCAAGTTCGGTAGCGAGGGCAAGTTGAACGATGTCTTCGAGATGTTTGGCGAGTTCGAGAACAAGAAGAATGTTCTGTTCCACGTAAGTCCAAGAAAGGCCTGCAAGTGGTTGTAGATGTGTTTATTGAGTTTTGTTTGCTTTTAGGATGACGCAAAATCATTGGATAGCGAATGGAAGAACACAAATGTTGATGAAAAGACTGCTTTGGAGCTTCGTTGCGGAAATGCTATTGCGAAATCTTAAGAATTTCGAAAATCTCTGTACCGTGTTGAGAATGCTTGAATTCGTTTAATATAAGGCATACGAATAACTGAAGAAAATAATATAGTACTTATGTTTTCTTTATTTAACTCTTATTCTGGGTTTGGCCAAAATAGTCTATAGTTTAGGAAACTACCTACTTCGCGCCTACAATAACGATCTGCGATATTAATAAACATTTTTAGTTTCAACGCTCCATTTTTCGAACTCACAATGGCGAAATTTGCCATACAAAAATGTACTTCGTGAACTACAAAATATTTAGTGTGAAGGTTAAAAATGATTATTAGTAAGGCCCAATAATATTAGTCAATTAACCAAAAGCTTAGTATGCAGCTCGATATATAGCAAATTATAGCTGCTCTTCCAAACATTAGCTAAAATTCTTGCTAAAGGTACATAGAGTAGGTACGCTGTGGATAAAAGTCAAAGAAAACAGCTATTCTTGGAAAAAAAAACTAAATTCAATCTTTCATTTCAGGCATTTCAGATTCTAAGCACTCCTCGTCGAGAAAGACATTAAAAAAGCTCATCTTTGCTTAATTTTCCGCAACAGAAGACAAGGGGCTGTCAATATGTTTTATAACTTGAGAAAAAAGTTAATTTAAAAAATAAACCGACTGACTGTAAAAAGAGCTAAACAGATGTGAACAAGACACATTCAACTATACCTAACTATTCGGCAGTCGGAGGCTACGCATATTTTTGCCAGTCTATGCAGGCAGTCTCCGAATGTCAATTAGTTACGTATATACTTCAATGTTTCTTGTTTATATCTTTTTAGTACTTTTTTACAGTCAGTCGGGGGTTTTTTTTAATTAACTTTTTTGTTACCAAGAGAAACGAGTGATCCGTTCGTAGAATACTAGTAATGAGCTAATTTATGCCAAGGGAATCTGTAAAGAATATAGCATTTTATGAACTGCGATATTTTTTTAACTTGTCAACTTCTTTTTCTGGTCAGTGGCCTTGCCTGATAGCATGGACCGAATACTTGCTCTAAAAATTTTTAAAAAATTGTAGGTATTTGCATTTTTTTATTAAACCAAAGTCAATAATATAATTATTTTTCTTCTTATTGAATGTTACAGTTTAAAATATTTAATTGTTCGTCATTCAAATAGGTAGATGCCTACATATGCATGACAAGGCTATAAATCTCTCAGTGCCAAACAGATTAGAATGATTGACGCGTCTAGCTGGAGAATAAGTGCTAGGTATGCAATAATAATATGTAAATGGGACATTCCAAGTAATTAAATTGAATCGAGAGAACAATTTTTGCTTCTGTGGTTATGTAACAAAATCAACTATGTATAGAATAGATGTCACACAGTTCCACTTATTTGTTTAGTTAAATCCTAATAGATCAAATTTTATAACGAACAGCAAAAAAGATTTAATGCACTAATTGTGGCAACCGTAGTTGGTTAAAACCAAATCGGTGATCGCACAAAATGTACTGCCTATGTCAAATGAACGGTTTAACTGCATTAACTTATCTAAAAGCCTTTTCACACCGAGCCGAAACCCGTGTTTTTGTCGAAAACTCGCCGTTGCATTCACACCGACCACCAACTAATTTTCGTTTGACGTTTCAATCAGCTGTGCGACACAAGTCGTTAAACTTCGGTGCAAACTACTTTGGTTACAAATTTCGATCGCATTTAAAAATAATATTAGCCCAACAATTATTATGTGGCAAATGATTTTAAGTTGTGTGTTCTGACATTTGTTCGGTCAGCTATTCTGCTGAATTTGCTGAATATTGCGTAAGGTGTGTTTGTTTCAACAGCCCAACGTTTTCCACGAAAATGGCTTTAAACGACTCGTTTTTGGAATATGTATGGGAAAACTTCTGTTTTCGATTAAGTTTTCGAGTGTTTTGGCGAAAACCCGGTTTTCGGCTCGGTGTAAAAAAGCCATACCTACAGCTGCTAATTCACAATTTTCTGATTTCTTTAACCTTTGAATCAAATTGCTTTAATAATAAGCTGTGTCTAGGTACCTATTCTATTTAAATCGGTGGTATTGTATACCTTTGAAACAAAAAAAAAAAATAAATACATTCATAGCCATGGATATAATTTAGGAGGAATTATTATCTTCATAGTCTCTCTCGCCATCTGAAGAATAAGAATCACCGAAAATACTCCGATAGGGGAAACTTTTTAAAGTATCTTTGACAGCGAAATAAGCAAAACCAGACTACTTGAGTAGGGTCAGCGCTCAGTGCTGCTGTTAAGTAGGGCGCTCTTGTCCAAACCTTAATCAGGCTTTTATTCCCCGTGTGAGCTAACTAGCTCAGTGTTTTATCGAACGCTGTAAGGGTAGTGCCAGTGTCCACTAGCGTAAAACACCCTTCGAGCATGGCTATTCTTTTAGCTTTTTGCAGTGGCATCTAAAGGGTGGTTAAATGTTAAGGGCCGATGTTGAATGTGAACCACAAGTCAAGATTTTTCCTGCATTTCATTTGACATTTCTTAGTTTCACACTAACTCAATTTGAACCATGGAAAGATACACAGTCGAGCAACGCGATAAATTTATTAAGGCTTCTTATGAAAATGGGCGTTCAAATCAAAATGCATATCGTGCACTTCGTGATTTTTTCGGTCAATTTAATCGGCACATTTGCACCCCAGTGGACTCGTCAATAAGCAGAATTGCCGCATTTGGGCGAATGATAATTCAAGAGTGACTGTCGAAAAACCAATGCACCCACAAAGAGTGTCTGTTTGGTGCGGTTTATCGGCTGGCAGCATCATCGGGTCGTATTTTTTTCCAAAATGATGCCGGCCAGGCAGTTACTGTGAATTGTGTTCGCTATCATGAGATAGAATTGGAAGATATGGATGTGGACAATATGTGGTTTTAACAGGACGGTGCCACTTGCCACACAGCTAACGAAACAATGGCTCTCTTGCGGGAGAAATTCAATGGCCGTGTTATCTCACGTCGTGGCGATTATAATTGGACGCCACGATCATGCGATTTGACACCGTTGGACTTCTTTCTTTGTGTTTTATTCAAAATCAACATCGGCCCTTAAAACTTTATTTGAAGACAAAAAAAAAAAAAAAAAAATTAATAGTTGCATGTAAATAGGTGTTTGGTGCCCATAATTTATATAATTCCTCAGGCAACGAATGAAAAGTATTGTGTAGCCAGTTTGCAACATATAGGTTATAAAACGAAGCGAAAATACAAAAAGCCAAAGGTGTATAAGGACGAATATAACTGCGAAAATTGACTGAGGTAAGGTTAGGTTCAGTAATTAGTAAATACAAAATTAATTGACACAATCGACTATTATCGAGTCGACTATAATATTAATCGACAACCGCAGTAGGGGCCTAAGTGCAGCTTTAACTTTCAATACTGCATTTCTTCGCATGAATGTTGACTTTAACTGCTGAACACTTACAAATCCACGTATGGACTCTCTTAAACTCTTGCCTTAATAAAAACAATTGCATTTTGCAACTTTTACTCAAATATATATATGTATTTCCGTTATTTTCAATAATTATACAATTTCGTTTCTTGTTTAATTTGGTTATACATCTAAATTACAGAGCAAAAACAGAAGAAAAAGTAAAACCGTAACATAGTGCTTATCTATAACTATAAACGAATCAGTTATTAGTAGTTGTTTTTTTTTTATATAATTCAATATTATCAATCAACACTTAATATAAACTGAGAAGGGAAACAGCATATCTCTCACTAAATTCGTATTTTCGTTAAATTCAATGAAAAATTGTTTCCCAAAGGTTAGGTACTTCTGCTAAGTGATTGTTATAGAGACAAAACAACTTAACGTACGCGTTTCTACATTAATAATAGTCTTGTTTAACTCATTTTGTAAACAAACTACTTTAGTTACAAATGGCGAACTATAACAATTTTTTTTTTTTGTTTATTTTCTTTTCTTTATAAAAATGCTACCATTCATAAACAACTAATAATTTAAAAGTGTTCTCATTCAACATGCATACAGTGTTTTTGTGATATAACGCAGTCGTTTACATTTAAAATTATTATTGCAAGAAATCCTGTAAATGTTTTGTTTGCCTGTGAATAATATGTTACAACAGTTAACTAGCCAGAGAATAGGTATAAGAATAAATTGTTAAAGAAACGAAAAACAAATCTAAGCTTGAGACTCAATTTAACAGCAAGGCGGGTTAACTCTTCGGAAAAGCTCAAGTTGTGTGTGAGAGGGGTATTGGTAGTGAGAGGGGTGGTATTTGTCTTCGATTTCAGGGAGACGCATTTTCTTTGCGATCCGATTTGGTGTTGTGATCACTCTCTTCATCCGAACAGTCTTCGTCGTGCGTGTGGGTTACTGTCCTCGGAGTTTCGGGCCGTGTATGCGGCACTGTTGTTCCCATGAGCTAGTAGAAATAAATAGTTTTAGGGAAGTGAAAGACTGGTGTATACTAGATTTACCATCTTATCCAGCAGCGACGATTTGATATCAATCGTGCGCGATGATTGCGGATTTTGCTCGCCATCCTCTTCGAGGCCCTTGGCTCGCGATCTTTGTATCATTGGGGCTTCCATACTGAAGCGCTGTTCGTGCGTCACTGTCGACTCGTGGGGCAATAACATTGCCGGAGCGCGGAACATATACGAGAATGGATAGTAAATCAGGTTGAGGAAGGTGGCGGCATACAGGTCCGCATATCGGACCACCTGACTGGAAAAGAACGTCTGTCTGGAGCCGGAACGGAAGAGGGAGCCCATCATGCCGTAGGCCAGATCCATTTTGTGCGTCACATCACGAATGCTTGTACGGAGATTTGAAATGTCTGGTTTCTCTTTGGTACTCGAATCGAGGTTTCTAAAAGGTAGACCGGTGTTAATACAGCCCCAACAAAGATGCGGGTCGATCTTGCTTACTTATACATATCGCCCAACATGATGTCCAACTGCTGCAGCTCGGCAAAGAATTGACATTTATCGGTCCACACATGGAGTTCCTGAACCAACTCAGGGACAATCAAAAATGTCCTCCAGCCTCGGATTTTCTTGCTCTTCAGAATATCACCAAATATATGATCACCAATGTAGAGGACATCCTTGCCCTTGGCGTTGATAAAAGAAGTAAATACCTCACATGAACCACCTGAGTACACCTATATCACAGAAAGAAACGATAATAATGACTCGAAGGACATTCGGCATTGAATTACAAACCTCTCCCTGTTGCAGTGGACCAATATGAGTGCCTATCTTCAGTGCTCCTGTTGTAGTGTCTACCTGCCGGAGAATGGTACCCTCATCGAAGAACAAAGGCTTGCGTGCGTCCACCACAATCACATCAAAGTATGTCTTCCAATTACGATGGGGATCATCCAGCTTGGCTCCATGAGGAAAATCGAAGAGGTAGGTCATAATTTTATCGGTAAACCTGTAATCACTGTTCGTCAGCAAGAAGACTTTGGCTCCTGACTCCCTTATACGAGACAGAACCATGGGTAGCCGTGAGTCCTTTTTAACATACATGTCCATGTTCTGGAATTGAAATTGGAAAAGATTACGACTATGGCCACAACTAGATGTCTATCACAACACTCACTTCGATTGTTTTCTTTTTCAAATCACCCTGCAGATGAACATAGTCTACAGCTCGTCGCACATCCTGGAAGATTGATTTAAACGACATGAATAGCTCTCCGGCCTTCACTCCGGTCTTGTCTCTGAAAAATACAATAAAACAAAGTATAGATAGACAATAAAAATGGCACAGCGTCCAATTGCTGAAGGTGTCACAACAATGTTGGTGACGTTGATGGTCATGCTCTAGCTAAGCATGTCACACTGAACTGTTCTCCTCTTAGCAGATGAGAATTGGCCTAGTGCATGTGACATTACGCATGAGGCCAGTGGTCATGACTGGCGGCCATGAAATTCGTTTTGGACGGTTCTTGCAGAGCTGTATTCTCGTTGACGTAATGGGTGGTGCTAGTTACGCAATATAGCTTGATTAATGGATCATTGTATGGTAGCAAGCAAAGAAAAGATTGAATTGGTTGGCTTTTTCGACTTGCTGTGCAAGCGAATGAGGGACGAATGTTGATTGTTAAGACAAATCGTAAATAGAACTCACTTTAAAGTTTATATTAAGAGTTCTAGAGAGGACTAGACATTTTTTTACGACGTTTTTCAAAAGTCTTCCTGTGCTGCTCCTTGATTTGCCTGTTTTTATGCTTCCTTTTCAAACTAAACCCCACCCAAAATCACAATAAATAATGCTAGAATACACGTGTAACAAATTCTTTCACAGAGTAGCATAAAAAGAGCTTGCGCTGATAGAAATAAATGCATTCGACCAGCAAGCAGAAAAGCAGTCCATACATACAGTCCATCATTTCATCGAAGAAGCATTCGTTCGCCGGCAAGTCCATTTAAGAATCCCAAGCGATGCGTGTCGGCGACTTGCGAAAAGCCGCACATAACAACAATTTACGACCACTAAGAAGAAGTTTATGAGAAAAGCGGAACTATATGCTGATTTATGGCGGTGATTTTGTTGTTAAAGAAGAATATACAAAATATGCAATACAGATTTATAGCTTTGAAAATGTTTAATATTGGATCGTAAGATCTCAATCGCTTCATTTGCCTGAAGTAATTAATACTCATAGATGCCCTAAACTGTGTTTCTACTGTTAGTTAGTTGAGGAACTATTAAAAAAATTTATAAGGTACCTTACAGGTCGCTCCTCTTCAATTGATCCGTTTATAGATATTTCGTCGCATTAAAATCAATAAATATAGATCGCATGATTTATTTAACTCTCAAGTGCTCTTACAGTTATTAATATATTCTTATGGGAGTTCTAGGTGTTAAATCTGGATTGTGAAACTCCAAAGTCCACATTGCATTCCGGAAAAGTTTAAGTTCTGCCAAAAAGAAGATTAATGGCTGTTTTCCAGGCCATTTCTTATGAAATATGCCAGCTATTTGTTTGAGGTATTATTTTCTTTTTGCACGTGAAATATTTCAACTGTGGAAGCTGAATGCTAAATGGTGACAAATTGTTTAAGGACATTCGCATCGGTTTTTCTGTTCTTGGGTTGACGTAGAAGTTGTGGAAAGATTTAAAGGTTACAAATGGTCATTGAAGATAGTTCAATCAAATGTTTTTGTGGATTTATACGTATGACGATTTGGTGTCGTCATTTTGCCTTTGAGGCTTCAAATACAGTGCACCAGTTGCTTTTAGATGTCAGCCTACTGCATAGTTTTGCCTCTTGTTGCATGGATAGACAAACGATGCTGTGGTGTTTGAATAATTGTTAAAAATAAAGTCAAAGAATATTCTTTTGATAATTCAACCCGACTTTGGATTACAAATTTCAATAAAAAGTTTGGCAGTCGAAAGATAAAAATTCTGCGGCGGTTTTCGCAAATATTTAGAAGGTTACCAGAAAATGCAGAAAATAGACAAAACATTCAGCGACCGACGGTTACTTTCTTTCCACGAAATCCACTCAAAAGAATATTTTGCTTACCTTATGTACTCGGTGCTATTGGTAAAGAAGTCAATCAGGCATGCTAGCAAATAAGTCTCTGGCAAATTGAAAAGTGTATTCAGAACATAAACCCGTGATTCGTCTAATTTCAAGAATTTATTTGGATACAATTCGTACACCTGGGAGCTGAAAGAAATAAAAAAAACCCCATCAAACATTGTACAGTGGAAAATTCTTAGAACTTACTGCTTTAAGAAGACAAATCCATGAACACACACAAGAATATTACCATAAGCGTCCATTTTCAAGAGATTACCATAGAGTGTGTCAAACCATAAGCCACGTACAGGGAATGACGGATCGTACTCGAACTGTAGAATTTCTTTCGGGTAACCCATGCTAACGAGGTGCTCCTTGGTTAAATCAAAACCGAGTGTTTCATATTGCGGTGATTTGTATTCTGTAAGTGGAAAACATAAAAAAAAAATACAAAATAAGTTCAAGGACATTTCACATTCGGATTATCAAGCTTAAGTTCCACTCTGGTGGACATGGTTCTCAGGGTTGTATTATGTATTAAAAATTGTAGAGGACATTTTAAGCTACGAGAGACAGGACCAAGATATATTTGCTTTTTTGTTAATATAATATCAAACGTTGTTGGAAATTTTAGCTTCTTAAGCATCCTACTGGCTTTGAGTACTTTTTAATCAGACAGGGGATGGAATACAGAGGGCAGAACTGGTTATTTTTGTGCGGGAATTTCGCGTTTATTTATTGCAGACGTTTTTAGAATCGTATTAGCAGCGAGTTTTTTTATTTTAGCTTTATAGATAGGAAATACACAGCTTTCCAAGAAAAACGCAAAGTGTTGTACTATCCCAAGCACTCGCGTTTTTGGTACAAGAACTGGGCTACTTGGAAAATTGTTTTCCGATATTTAAACAGCGTTAAGAAAAGTACGATGGTGCAGTTATACATAATGCTGCATTGTTTATGTGGTAAAGGTTTTTTGCTTCTTGGCCTCGGTAGTTGATTTGTATTTGATGTGCTTTTGTGGGGTTGTTATGTACGTACTGGTGGCGCAGTGGCTCAGTGTTTAGTGTGTTCAACTACTAAACGTGGTCGAATCCCGAAAAAAAACCCAATATTCCAACTTGTGGTTTTTGTCCACTGCGTCTCCTCTCGCGAACGTCTGACAAACATCCGAGAGTATGACTGTCCAGATTTAGGATTTCCACCGACCATCGGAAAAAAAGAAGACCACCTTAGCAAAGACCCAAAAAAAAGTTTGCTTAACCAAACTTGACTGCTTTTCCAATCACTTTTACAATAGCGATCAAGAGTAATTCAACTTTTCTTGCACCTACACCAAAAACAAAAGCAACCCTTTAGCGTAAAGTAATTTCACACAGCTACTTACCCGCCAAGGTGTAGTCCATATCGAAGCCATAGAACTTGATGTTTTCCAAATGCAGGGATCTATTGACAAATATTCTGCAAAGAAAAGGAAAGGATTTGTATTTTTAATTTAACTTCTTCGCTATACGAACTAAATTGTAGACATAGAAAAGAAGAACAAAACCGAAAGTCCTTGACTCTGGAAACTTCTTACATTTTAGCACTTCCAACCAACAGACAAAAGATTTAATCGCCGTGAATGGATTTCGTTGTGACTCCTTAGACATTCAATCCCATGAGGAGGGAAAGCAGAGTAACGAATTTGAAAACAAAGCATGGATGAGGAGGATGGTAATGCGATTGTTATTTAATAGTAAAATGATCTACTCATTCGGAATGAGCTTATAGTACAATTCCAACCGACCGGGCAACAGATTCTAAGCTATGCATTCGTCCTGTTGATTCTTTTATTTGAAAGCACAGTAAGGATTTGTTTTTAGTGCGAACAATGAAAACGTAAGTGGTCGGAAAATGTGCGAAACTTTCCTGGGACTTCTCTATTATTCCGACAAACATCACAATCGATTCATTGACAAAAGCTGATTTATATTATTGTCCGAATTTCAATGCTGAACGAAGAGATTTAAGGTATTCTTTGGAGTCGATTTTTGGATGTATATTTTAAAGCTCCCTAAAAACCCAAATTCCAACTTGTGTTTTTTTCCACTGCGCCACCTCTCGCGAACTTCTGACAAGCATTCGAGTGAATAACTGCCATGAAAGAGCTTCTCAATTGGCCGTTGAGACTCGGTAAAAATGAAAAACTCATACTATTTATTATTTTTAAATTTTTTAGCTCAGGTTCAAACCAGTAGTTGCTAGCAGTTTATGGATCTGTGTTAAGTCACTCATCGCAGCTATATGAGGAACGCGAAAATGGAGCTATCCACAGAAAATTCATAAATCAGTCACTAAAAATGACATAAAGACGGTTCTAATAGTTCAAGGGTTGTGATTCGAGTAATCCATGGAGTACAGAGTTGAGTTATTCAAGCTCTTAAACTGCAGGTGATGTTATAAATGCCTTTTTTTGGGGGTTTGTTTTTCAAATTGGCCACTTTTCCAGCGAATGCACATTTGACTGGTGAAAACTGATCTGTGCTCATCATTCTTTGCCATCGTGAGTTGGCTTATAGGTTTGCAATGGAACCGTGAGAATAGACTGACGATACATACGTCGCAGAAGAACTAATCGAAAGAAAGACTCCCAAGTTGCCCGTCATCATAATAGTTCTGTACGTATAAAACATAAACAAATCACTTTACAGAGCAGAGCTTGTGTTCAAGCTAATACACCACACAACCCTTCAGTTAAAATTAACTCAAAAGACCGGAGGCAACCCTATTAGAAATGCACCAAGAATGCCACAACTGGTAAGGTTGAGACTTAAAATGCATCGTTAAACTAACAATATCGACTATTAAATTAAAGGGCGTATAAAACAGCAAAACAAGGAGAGCTGCGTCGACTTTTAAAGGAAAAATGCACATGAAAAACATCGGCGTTTTCATTTTACCAACAGGTACGTAACGATTAACGAACAACAAACAATGCAATAGAACATCAATGCTAAGACTTGCTGCAAAATATTACAGTCAATACTAGCAGTTTGTTTCTTCTGATCAACATAAAGTAAAAAACAAAAAATATGGCCACCAAATAAATCGAATCCATCAACATGTCAAATTGATTTCAAAAACAACCGCACTTTGAAGATCATGACAATCTCTCACTTAAATTAGGTGAATAAATTTTAAGAAACATTCTTCGGCGACAAGACAAATCGTCACCGACAAATCAACGACATTTTTGTCAGATACACTCAGTCGCACTCGGTCATTGTCGTGATGTGACCGTCACCTTGGCCATGCCAAGAAAAATTAAAAAAAAAATAATTGAAACGTTTCTAAACCAAGCACACACAAAAGGCGCCATTAATTCAGCATCTCATCAACTTCCTTCTTCGTAATGAAACGATCACAAGTAATGACGACGATTAATTGGCCAACATCTGTTCGCTATCCAAACGCGATGGGGATATGGCCAATCGTCGCCAAATTGTTACCTTTGCGTAGCAGTCCTTGTGTAAATTATAAATGCACGTCGATGTCAGCCCGTTCGGATATTCATAGAACTTGAACTGATTCCAAATCTATATTTAAACAGAAAAAGAGGACGATAGGTGATTTATAGACGCGTGGCATTATAGTGCCACCTCCAAAGTCCAATTGCCACACTATGCGATCTGGCTTATTGCATTGTGAAACGGTTTCTGTACAGGTCATTAATTATTAAATGCAACTACGTTGCATAAACAAATACGCCTTGCAAAATATGACACTTTGACATTTTTATGTATAAACGCGGTCGGTATTCATGTTAAATATTGTGGCAGGCGAATTAATGAGCCGAAGGGAAAAGGAATTGCTTTTCATATTATTTTTTCTTCCCCCCGCAGAGAGGGTTTATAAATGAATTTCATAGAGAGTAAACAATTTTTTATGTGATGAAATTAAAGTGCACCATTGCTCAAAGTGACACGTGACGTGAGTGGTGAGTGGTGAGTGGGGAGAATGTATTTCGAAAAATGGCTGCCATATATGGGGGGGATATGGAACAACGCAAAATCTGCTCAAGTACCTACCAATACTGTTTTACTGTAAATTGTGGTCGTTATACCGTTGGGGAGATATTAATGAATACGCTTAAGGTTTCTCTAAGAAAATAAAAGTACCTATGCAGCATATATTTGTACGCACATTCACTGGTGAATTTTCTTTTAATATGTCTTGATTGAAATGAACCGGAAAGACGGTAGGTAGCTTTTTCGCGGGAAGGCAATTTGGGAACAAAAATTTATTTACTCGTATTTAGTTCAGTGGATGAAGTTGGGACTGGGAGGCACAAGAATGCTTACAAGGATAGGGCGCAGAGACAACTATTGTCATTAACTAAGTAAGTGTCAGCAACTTCTTTTTTTCGGACAGGTACTAGAAAGAGGAAAATATAAAGGCTCAGCGTTTTGTAGTAGACAGAAAAAATATCCTTCATTATAGCGACTTGACAACTTCAAACTTTCAGTGTGAGCGCACCCTTCAAACGGTTACCGAACTGTCAATGTCAAAATATTCAGTTAAATCAACATTTTCATCATGGTGAAATACACGAAGGAACAACGTTTACAAATAGGAAATTAAAATTAACTAGCGAAATTAGGAGTTGGTTGTCGCAACTTTAAGAGCGTTAACTCCAATTTTCAACTTTCAGCGATGAAGCGCATTTTTGGTTAAACGCCTTCGTCAAACGGTGCATCATTGGGCCGTATTTTTCTTCCATGAAAATGACTGTCACGTTACGGTAAATTGTACTCGCTACAGAGACATGTTGGAACGTTATTTATTTGAGCAATCACATTAATTGGACATCAGTGATATGTAGTTCCACAAGCCACACAGGTGCACATTCGAGTTATTGAAGGCTCAGTTTGTGAACCTGTTATCTCGAGAAACGGACCAGTTTATTGGACGCCGAGATCGTGTGATTTAACGCCTCTAGACTTTTTTTCAGAGCCAATCGGTCGAATTGTGCGGCCGAGTCATCGATAATTCGGTTCAAAGTATCGACCGCTGCATACGTTCCCGTGGTGGACTTATGAACGTAGTCGAATTATATTTATCTTTTTGAGATATACCTTTGGTTTTCTTGATGACAAATATCCGTTTATGTGGGATTATTTTTGGGACAAATGAAGTGCCTTATAGTTTGTTGCCGATTCCTAAATTGTATTGCTGAATTAAAATGCTTCCTCAGGGGAATCTTTTCTCATAGCTATCCAGTGATCCCATTTTAAGGCGATTTAAAAAAAAAAATTATGAGTAAAACTTTTTTCAAATGTTCTATTTTTCGATATCTAGATGTCCCTTTTTCGCTATTTTTTCGCTTATCAATTGTGGTAGGGCCAAACAACCTGTAAATAACTGTATTCAAAACACTATACCCTTTTAACTAACCAGCTGAGATGCAATGCAATGCAAACAACATTTCTACGGCTTAGAGATGTGCATAAAAGTGAAGCCACAAAATCAGTCAACCAGCTCTACTCTACAGTACCGGTGCTGATGATATGAAATAAGGCACTGCTAGCTATACTTAAGCCTCTCGCGGTAAGTACTCGTAGTTGCGGTTTTATTTTTAGTCTGCCATTGTTATTTTCAAAGCCAGCGAAGATTGTGCCGGTAATAAGCATGATAGTGGCCACCCGGTCATTCACTTCGTATTTGTTGATAATGCTAATGACAGGAACATCTTTGATAATAAAAAAAATGGCATGGCATCGTAAGGCAAACAATCAAATTGCGTGAGCCAGGGTCTTGTGTCTGTGACATATTCAGCCCCATTGAACACCTGTCACAACAAAGTAGAACAAACTAAAGTAAAGAAAAATGTAACCGATTGTTTATATTTAAAAGTAACATTTGATAAATTGGTACGAACTGGTTAATTTTTTACGTTTCGCGTGGCTTAACATTCTCCTGGTACTCGTTCACTGAAATTGAATGTTGCTGAAAGAAGTTTACTAGCAGTGTCATGAACCCATCTACGAAAATATTCTGAACATGAGCTTCCAATTCAATTCCATATGGTCAATCTGAGAAGTGTCAAGTCGACTGTAGGTGTTTTTATTTGACTCTGCTATACTAACAAATATGTGAAAGAAATGTCACCTCAAAAATATAAGCCCCACATAAGGAACCGGACTAGAGATATAATCTTCAATATATTTAGTTGTTAACTCGCTCATAATATTTTTACGTGGCCTTCACTTACAGTGACCACGCGTTAAAGGCAAACCTAGAATTTCTGGCTCTGACTATATTACTGTTTGCATTTGTTTTTCCTTTCCATACCCATCGTCAGGTAAATATTATTTCAGTCAACCAGCTCATGTTTGCATTAGCAATTGTTGTTCACATCATGAATTATAGATCCAAGGGAGTGCTATTTAAATTTACACTTGGTGCACATCTATTATCAGCTGGACTGATAACCTTTAATTAGCCGCACCGCACTAGGTGCTCACCCCATTTCGCATTGAACAGAACACCCCTTCTACTCGTAAATCGTTAGTCCACACACATAACAGCGATAGCACAGAATAAAAATAAGGTCATGTACGTGGATGGCTATTTATAGTCGGGCAGTTAATTATAAACCCTAAAGGTTATGCCATATGGAAACCACGAATATCCCACCCTCAGGCTGGGGCATGAATGAACACCCTTAATCGGTTGTGACGTTTGCAAATGCTTTAAACTCTGCAAATTCAATGCGTAGTTCTGAAATAGATGGAGCATAGATTTTTTTTAGCTATACTGCCTAAAACATACCCTCATTAGTATCAGCTCGCATTTAGGCCATCGACATTCATTGACCAGATATTGGTGCTGTCTGTTGTTCGTGTGTGTATTTGCTTACGTGTACTGCGATTAATCGAACGCTATCGGCAGGAGGTCACGTGGAAATCTGTGACTTCATTAATATACAAATAGACATAGGCCGTGTTTTTTTTGTTTTTGTTTTTAGGTTCGCAGGTCCAGCACCGGACTCCGCAGCAACACAAAACCAATATTTGTGTTCATCAATAATTCATTCAATTACTTTTGCTGACAGTTGAGAGTTGATGCGGCCGAAATTTTACTCGAAAAATATTCGTCGGCCTTCTCGTTCGGCATTGTACCTCTCTTGGAACTAAATGCAATAAGGTTCTTTGTCAATTTGCTGTTAAATTGGTTATGCAAATTCATTCCGTTTGATTGATATTTTATTTGGTTTCTCATTGACATATTTTTTGATTCTCTACCTTTCAATAGGCGAAATTCAAATCTTTGTTACCAAATGCGATGCAGCTGACAGGTTGTTGATCAGGGCTGTCAAACTCAAACTAATTATGTGGTATTTTTTTTTTGTCTATAGCAAGAAAGAAAAATAATATAAAATAATAAAAGCTAAAATGCAAAATCTAATATGTAAGAAAGTTATATATTTTTTTGTAAGTTTTCTGAAAAAGTTGACTCTGACAATATCATTGATCCTGTAATACTGCAGGACTTTTCAGGTGAAAGTGATGGCGGTTCTAATAGTTCTTACCTATGGCTTAGTCATAATTAAGTGCTCTCCTTGGATATAACGATTTTTATTGATTTTTATTGTCTGCTTTAACATCCCTTGGGAATCCGAAAAAAAAAACACCTTAAGGGCCGTCGATCAGTTTACGTACCTTCATGATGGATACCGTGTGATGGGGCCATTTCAGAGTTTGCATTTCGTTCACTTACCGATTTATTGTGGTCAATCCTCTTCAAGTTTATTCAAATTTTAACCGACGAATAATTTTTTTTTTCTTATCTCTCACTCAATTTGAATACATCAATCCAGCAAAGGACAAGAGCACTTTAACGTCAGTCTCCTGTCATTAACAAAACCTAGACGACGGTTCGTCGCAGTTCCACTTCCATTTCTGTAAAGTGTCACCTTCGGTACTCTTTCTCCCAGTCAACTGGGTCACCATCATAAATTAGAAGTAAAAAAGTGGAAAATAAAAACAAATTACAGCAGTGTCACATTGCCTCTCACACACATACACGAAAAGCGACCGCCTTTGTTTTGAGTGGAAAACAATGGGTGCATGACCGACGACGCACATTAAAAACCCTCACTTCTTGTCAACTTTTCTCAAGTGTTTTTCAGTTTATTTTGGTGGCACTCCCACTGCGACATTCGCTGCTGACCATAAATATTACACTGCACACACCCATTCACTGTGGGACACAATGCTACAACGCCATCGTATCAGAATTAAATACTGTTACCAAATGAGTTTCCACTTCCACAGAACCGGCTAAAACGCCGACGAATATTGTTTTGATATTCCCTCAGGCGGGTGTAATTAGCTAAACTCTAAGCTACGACTGTTTCTTTCCAACGTTGAGTCCGTGCTGCTATAGGGATGTGGTACTTGGAGAGTTTGGAGAGTGACCACTAATATCACAAGAAAGCTGCAAACGTTCGTTAATTGGTGTCTGCGTAATATCTTAAGGATTTTCTGGCCAAACCGTATCTCGAACGAACAGCTTTATGAGGGAACCGGCCATGAACCTATTGGTACAACCATACAATGACGAAAGTGGCATTGGATTGGTCACACTTTTCGAAAAGGTGACAGATCCATAGCTAGCCACGCGATGAAATGGAATCCACTTACTCAGGATGGCAGGATACGCGGCGGTCCTAGGAAGCACGGCAACTGGGAAAGAGTTATGGGGAGAGCTGAGGCACAAATAACCACAACACAAAATGTTAGTGCATGTCGCATTCGTAATCGATTGATTATTTAAATGCACTTTAAAATAACACACACATTTTAAAGTTACCAAAAAGGATATTATAACGAAATACAAATAAAAACCAATTTTAAAAAACCCCCCTTAACAATTTCTCCCCCCGTCGACCAAAAAAACCCCTAAATCTGGGGGAAAACCCCCAAACTGGCAGCACTGACATGCAGTTATTCAGTTCCAAGGACACTGTCATCATGAACACTATTCGCCTGTACAATTGGCAGACATTTTTTGCGAATTCATGGACAAAGTCATTTCGAGGAGCAGAAAAAATCCAACCAAATGAAATTACAGATTTAAAATCGCTTACACACTAAAGTCAGTGGAATAGGTTTTCACCTTTGCACCGGGGAAAAAAAGGACTACTGGGTGGCCTGCCGTGGGTATGTTTTTTAGCTGACAGTTTTCGTTAATGGATTTCAATGAAGCGTAAGTGCTGTGCAGTGTTTGGGAGGTTGTCAGTGTTCTTCGTGACTGTGCGAGAGTAATCGAATTAAGTGGCCCATGAAAGAGATTTATCGGGAATGTCCTTCCTGTCCACAATACTCAGTTGGGGTGAGTCTTTTGGGTATATTTAGCTTATGGCCTCGTCATTTAGGAAGGCCGATCTTTAAGAAATGTAAAAGCTTTGAATCGTAAACTAAGTGCGGATTAAAATGGACGTCCCTTTGAAACAGTGGTAGAAAAGCGCCTTGGGTTTTAAATCCTATTTAATATCGATCCCAGGACTGAATAGTCTGGAGGAAAAAATGGCAACGTTACCAAAGTGAGGTAAATAAGATGTAAACTCTTCCATCAATGTTCTTAACATGCAGTCATTTCATTTCATTTTATCACGCAAATGTTCTCTTCTTTCCTTTTAAAACTAAAAAATACTGCTTTGCTAAAGTGCCGGGCAAAATTTTATGTTTCTAGAAATTTGTGTGTGGGAGATAAAATTTAGCGCGAGTAGGATACTCGGCTATAGAAGATAAACAAATTTGGTTATTTTGTGTAGTACTTTGTTTTTTGACAAGAGTTCTAGATCATCTAATATACATTTTTAAAAGTGTCTGCATTTTTTTTAATTTTGTAAAATGTGAGGAGGTATTTCTTTACTGTTCCATCAGTCAGGAATATCTTTTTCTGATGGAATCCAATTAGGGGTGGTTGGTTTGTTGTAATTGTTTTCGTAGGGACAAATTTTCCTGACAGAATTTTCGCCATATTTCGAATAACATCTCAAATTTTTTCCCCATTAAATAACATTAAATCATGTTGAAAAGTCAGCTGCGTGTCAGAGAGACTAAGGCTAAGGATTTTTATTTTCAACTTGAGAATTTACTTTAATTCACTCAAAGTTGACGCGCTCAACTTTGGATATTTCGAAGTTGAGAAAACCGAAAGTTAATCAACTTTGGGTACTCTCAACGCCCCGAAATAGTAGAAGTTGTAGCACAAACTTGGGATTTTTACGTCAAACGTCAGATCTTTTTTTTCTCATTTCTGTTTTTGACTGTGAGAACTTCAAATGAAGTGGCGAAAATAATCAAATATACATTTTTAAGACTTCAAATTATATCTGGGAAGATAGGTAATCGTCTGATTCGGGCAGGGAAGAAGACGAGCGCAATTTGGTCTGTGAAAGACCGCAATACGAGATGCTACCACTTGTTGGACTCGAAAAATGGGACGACCGCGACTTCATATATCGTTTTCGTCTCTCAAAGCAGGAGACAATCTTCATCTTCTAATGAATTCGTTGCCGTGCGTCTGGAAAAGATATTGTGTACCGTGAAAGAGTTGGAATTTATTGCATATATTTTTTGAGTTTCGTTGTTTTCTTCTTCGTAAAAATCCCAAACCAATAACCTAGTTATTTATCGTTGCTACGCTGCTATGGACCTGGATCAATTCAATTGGCGTAAATTGTTTGTTGAAACGAGTGTCCAAGGCGATTGGCAATCTTGCGGGAACTTCAGGAAACAGGTTTTGACTTTTTCGCAAGAGCGAAATTCCCCCCAATAAATTAAGATTTTATTTAAATTTTAACGAAAATCATAAAGTATGCTTTGTCTATGAAGAAAGTGAAGGCCGAAATTCAAATCCAAAGTTGAACTGACATATTTGGTGTCATCTGTCACAAATACCCCAGGGATATTTCTGAAACAGCAAGTACGCCAACTTTTGAATAAAATCTATTTTCAACTTTCCGCTCAACTCTCTCTTTCGAATCAACTCCGAAGTTGGCTAACCTCGGAGTTATCGGCAAGTTGAACGATAGTGAATAAAATGGCCCTAAGAGTGTAAAGGGTGATTTTTTAGCTGGTTTGGTTTTGGCAACACTGGTTTTGACAGCTGACGTGTGTTTAGTACCTTGTGTCACTGTCAAACAGCTTCAGTTTGGTTTGCAATTTAACCATGGATCGTCTTACAAATGAACAACGCTTGCAAATTATTGAATTTTACTATCAAAATTCGTGCTCGGTTCGAAATGTTCATCGCGCGCTGCTTCCATTTTATGATCGGCATTCTCGACCTTCTGAGCAGTCTATTCGGAAGATTGTGACCAAATTTCGCACCAAATTTACTTTGTTGGACATTAAACCACCAACACGTTTACGTACTGTGCGTAGTGAAGAAAATATTGCGGCCGTATCAGCTAGTGTGACAGAAGACCGCGAAATGTCGATTCGGCGCCGTTCCCAGCAGTTAGGCCTTTGTTACAGCACTACGTGGAAAATTTTGCGGAAGGATTTGGGCGTAAAGCCTTTTAAGATACAGCTGGTGCAAGAACTAAAGCCAGCCGACCTACCACAACGCCGAATTTTTGGTAAATGGGCTCTTGGAAAGCTGGCCGAGGATCCGCTTTTTTATCGAAAAATTGTGTTCAGCGATGAGGCTCATTTTTGGTTGAATGGGTACGTAAATAAGCAAAATTGCCGCATTTGGAGTGAAGATCAGCCAGAAGCATTGCAACAGCTACCTATGCATCCCGAAAAAGCCACTGTTTGGTGCGGTTTATGGGCCGGCGGCATTATTGGGCCATATTTCTTCAAAGATGATGCGAATCGCAGCGTTACTGTCAATGGTGAACGCTACCGAGCGATGATAACAAACTTTTTTTTGCCCGAAATGGAAGTTCTTGACTTGCATGATATGTGGTTTCAACAAGACTGTGCCACATGCCACACAGCACGCGAAACAATGGCGCAATTGCGAGGCGAGTTTGGTGAACAGTTAATTTCACGTTTCGGGCCGGTCAATTGGCCGCCTAGATCGTGCGATTTGACACCATTAGATTATTTTTTGTGGGGGTATGCCAAGGCTAATGTGTATAGGGACAAGCCCGCTTCGATTGACGCACTGGAAGCCAACATCCATGCATTCATTCGTGAGATACCGGCCGATATGTGTGAAAGAGTATGCCAAAATTGGACTCAGCGGATGGGCTACCTGAGACGCAGCCGCGGTCAACATTTGCATGAAATTATCTTTAAACATTAAATTGCAAGGTTCAAACTATCGATTCAAATAAATATTTCATTCATTTTTTCGAATTTTTTGTGTTTTTTTTTTTAAAAAAGTTCTAAACCTCTTAAAAAATCACCCTTTATAACGAAAGGTGTAAACCACAAATTTTCAAGCGAATTTGTTTTCAAATAATGTTGAATTGTCAGAAAAAAAGTTGCTGGTAGCTTAAAAAATCTAATTTGAATTCATTTTAAATTCATTTTTAAGGTTCCGCACACAAAGGAAAAAAACGGAACCTTATTAGTTTCGCTTTTGTCCGTCCGAACCCAAGACCAATTTTGTACCTAAGTCTATCTCAGAATTGAGGTAAAAGGCTGAGATTTGCACACAACATCCGGTATAACCTCTAGTTAAACGACAAATAGCAATGGTAGTGATACATCGACTGGTTTTAGAGTAATTAATAAATTGGTAAAATAAATGTTTTCATTCAAACAAAAAGCTCTTTATTTCTTGATTTACAAAAAAATGGATATATACCTCTTTGTAGATCATGCTAGGAGCTAAATATGAGCCGAAGACTGTTTTGCGGAAAAGTTAATATTTTAAAAGATATTTACAAAAAACTGTCAATCACTAAATAAAGTACGCTGCTTTTAACCATTTTTCATTCGTTATTGGTGTGTTCTTTTATCGATTCCAATTGGAATTTGAAATGAATACTCAACTAGCACTGGTGTTTGTGCTCTCGGCATCTCCATTCTCTAATTCTACATTCATCTAAGCGTGTTCTCTAAACCGTTTTCCTTCCAGCTTTTCCTCATCTGCACATATTGTTGATTGCTGTGCACAAATATCCTCTCGGTCGTTTAAAGTGTGTTCTCTATTCTTACGCTTAAATTCATGTAGTTTACCGCATTGCAAAAATATCTTCGCAATTTCCAACTCTAAAGAAGTACGGACCCTTCGGTCCGCGAGTGACACTCGCACTTGGCAGGTTTTTTTGTATGTGTCCTTACATTAATATAAATAACCTTATAAGGTTTATTAGCACACACTCCTATCGGTAATTTTCGTTCTAATTTTTCGTACTGTTTAATTTTTAAGGCATAAATGTTCCAAGTGCCAACACTTGATGGAGCTGTTTCAGAAACTCCACAAATTCAGATTCGGAAGACCCCTCAAATAAACCCAACTGGCCGATGTATTGAGAGACGAAATTAATTAAATTATAACAGTTCTAATCACACCAAATCGTTTCGCTTACAACACTCTCCTCACTCAACAGCATCGAATGGGACCAATCATGCATTGTAAATCTATTCCAGGTTTATCCATTTTCCCAGAAGCTATTGAATTTCTTGCGAATTCGTAACAAGGCGTATTGCCAGTCATAAACACATTATTGCAACAGACTGCCCCCAAACCAGCAAATAACATTCGAAATGAAGGCACTGAATATAATTGAATATCATATCTCACCACAGAGCAACTCAAACGTCTATCCTAAGACAATAATCAGCAAATTACTATGGAACCACACACTTTGAAAGGCAGACAACATAAGCATCCAACATATGGCACTGATTCCCGATACCATAGCTGGATTCCGTGAAATTGGATTCCATAATGAGTCGATTGCTTATCACCCAGGAATAACTATATAGCAGCAGTGGCAAACACTTGTCCATGGTGGATGGTACTTACTCTCGGCATTCAGGACACCAGCAATTGTCATTGAAACTTGATGCCAGTTGCGTTTATAAGATGATACCATGACATCTTGTATCATTCCCATCGTCATTGTCACCGTCATTGGTAGCATTCTCTCCTCATTCCAGAGGTGCGGTCTTTGTCGTGTTGTATGCCTCGGCCTTGCTATTGTGGTTGGGGACTTTCACACCACTATCACTACCAGCAGGACATTGTTGTCATTATGATGCAAACGATTTATCTTGTTGTTGGTCGGATGCGATGGCTTAGATTCGCTTATTGAATTGTCAAAGTTTGATGATTCATTATTGAATTGTTTAAGGACAATAAGCGAAGATGTCGGTATCACTTGGTGTACGGTATTTTGTTTGAAAATATTTCTTTTGAAGAATTTCAATCTGGAAGGAAGGCTGCATGAATATGAAAATCGATTCCTCGGGAGCATACTTTCTTTGATGTCTCGACTTAATTAGATTTTCGGGTGAAATTTGTATTTGCCTTTGGGTAATGAATGTTGATGAATGTTCATTTTTGTCAAATAGAGAGATTTGGCATACGAAACATTGACATAAGTCTTAACTGGGCCCAGCGTTGGGCGCCAATCACAAAGTTTGTTAGATATTTAAGACACTTTAACATGATTCTGTATCCTCTAGATCATGTAAAAATTATTTTGTAAACTAAGATTTTTTATCTAAATTTAAACAAATAGTTATAGATTCCAAATAAAAATATACATGTGTGTATTTATTTTTTTTAGCCTACTATGTAAAATAATATAGAATAAGATAAGTAGGTTACATATGTGGTTTTATATAGTTACTAGGTAATTGTAATTGATTGAAACCGATTCGTTTTTAATCTCGCTTGGTAATTCATTAAATTGTTTTAGTCCTTTATACATAAGCATGTTCTGAGTTCTTTGGTCTCTTTAAAATTGCAATCTAAAATTTGAATTTGATCTTAAATTATATGGTTGGACATCTTGTATATGTATATATTGTAGGTTTGATAATTAGGAATCATTTTATGCTTCCTTTTAATTACAAATAATATAGCATTGTAGGTAATTCTTTGTTTAATATTTAACCAATGTAGTCATGATAACATCCACTGGATCGAGGTATTAAAGCTGCACTTCAGGATAGTCCTCATGGATCTGTTCTGTAGGATCTGGAGTCGGTTTATATCATTCGTATTCCCCATATATTGTATCGTAGAACAAAATTCAAAGTGGGGTTTTATTATCGTGTTGTATATATTAATTGCGCACATTATTGTAATATTTTTACGAATTGTTTTTAGAAACCCAATTTTTTTTAGATACATTTTTCACAATGTAATTTAAATGGCTATTAAATGTAGTTCCTTATCTAAAACGACTCCGAGATATTTGATTTCCTGTACTCGTTCAATTGGTTCATTGGCAATGTTTAAATTTACGTTGAATTCACTGTTTATGACCATACACTTTGGTTTACTAATGTTCAGTTTTAACCATATACAGAGTTCGTTTAAGTCACGACTAATATTTTCTCGTAATAGGTCAATATTTTTACCGCACACAAACATAAGAGTATCGTCAGCACTTAATCGCTTCCATATATCGTTGATGTAAATCAGAAATAGTAAAGTACCGAGAATACTACCTTGTGGTACACCAAATATGGTTTGTTGACTATCCGAAACAATTGTGTTTATATAAGTCCGCTGCGTTCTTTCACTTAAACATGATTTAAGCCACTCTAGTTCAGCATTTTGTACACCATATTTGTATAGTTTTTCTACAAGCAGTTTACGATCAATGGTTTCAAAAGCTCTTTTAAAATCAAGAAATATTGCCAATATTTTATTTCGCTCCTGCCTTTTCTCTTTTAATGTCATAATTAACCAATTCAATGATGTTTCACAAGAATGACCCGGTCTAAAACCCTATTAATTATCCACTAATAGTTTGTTATTTAGTACATACTTATAGTACTGAACACGCGACTTTTTCTAGAGCTTTGTATCTCTAATTGGCAGCGATTTTTCAAGCGACAACCTATTTAACAGTAGATCTGATATAGTTTTGCTGCTTACGAAGAGTATACAGAGGGAACTCATTGGCCTGACTACCTGTGATCCCCGAAGAATCGTTAAATAAAATATCATTGACAACAAATTGTTGTCGCTCACCTCATAAATGTGTTATATGTTAAGAAAATGTGTTTGTTGAAATGGGTCGTGCTAGATCCTCCATCCATTCGAAGACATATGCCAGATTACCAAGGAAAGGGATGGGCGAAAGGCATTCCCAGCACTCCACAAAGTATTCATTTCCTGATTCAATTAACGACTTGAACAATTTAAATTTCTTCTATAAAAAGTGCTCGTACAAAATAAATAGAGTTCGCGTTTCCTAAGCTCATGCTAGTTAACACACATTTTACAATGACTCACCTCCGCATCGGGTAACCTTGAGAAATCAAAGTTACATGACATCACCGAAGGGCAGACATATACAATGCACTTTATCAACACTTTTATCTCCCTGGCCCAGACCACCCTCGAACACATTTTTCCAGTCTGAGCACCATTGTGTTGGCGAAAGTTTAATGTTCAGCACAATTTAAATAGAAAATCAACGGAATAGAGGAGCATTTTTCATCACATTACCTCTCGCGTATTGTGGAAAAATTCGTCTCGTCTACTCCTTTGTTCGGTTGGGTTTTCCTCTTTAGCTCTGGTGCAGACTGCAATTGAGTTATATAAGGATAATGGGATTAAGTAGGATATGTCTGCCGTTCTACTCCTACCAGCTACCACCCCGAAATGTCGTGCATCCTTTGTCGGACATTCTTTGAGTTTCAAAGGAAACAACAGCGGGGGCATTTAGTTTCGCCGATAATAATAAAAAATTGAGTCTCAGTCCGGTCCACGAGTAATCGCTTCCCCTCTGCAATGGCTCGTCGATATGCACTATCTAAAACCAATTGGAATTCTTAATGTACACTGACATGATTAATAGGTGGCAATAAATATCCACATCAGGATGGGGGCACACAAAGGATTATACAAGCGCTGAGCGAGGGGTTGCAGACTCTCGTCGACAAATGTATTCGCATTGTGATGCGAGTTTTATGCTCAATACAAAATAGATTCGCGAATTTATCCAAACGAGGAGACGTGTTCACAGCTATATCTACACAAATTACGATAAAACGACTGGCGCAGTATTATGTCGGGAGAACAAATGCCTTTGGAGGTCGGTGTCGGTGTTTTAGAGACTGCAAAATAAAGCTGATCCTTTAAGGCAAAGGAAGGGGTTGTATTTACGACGGACGTTTTATGAGTTTCGAAAAGTTTTTGAGCGATTCTCTACTTTAACAAGCTAATTTCAAAATTTCAATCCTACGTGGAAGGTTTCAATTTGGAAAATTGCTCCATGGTAATGAAAGGATTACGTACTTTTGCTGAATTACACTAGTGAGACATTGAATTAAATATTATTCTTACTTTCATAATAAGGAGGACTTATGTTTTATGGGCATTAGCAGTCCTTTCATTAGACCTATAATTGGTACTTAGAGAAATGTTGAGGAAATGTGCAGCGGACCATGATTTGAGTCATGACCACCTTATAATCAGTTAAATATTTATAGGTAAGCACTCGACCTGGTGAATGCTTGAAATTCATTAAAAAAAATTCTTTGATGGATCGTGCAAAAGATCCAAAGCTTAAAAATGATCGATGAGTGATAAATTTATATCACCATGCTATTGGTAGCAATCCATATTTGGCGTAAACATTCTTATTGACTGAAAATAAATTAATTGTATCATAGCCATTGCTGGTTCATAGATCGATCGTTCACTCGATCGAATCACTACACCGATCGATCTTAATGAACAAAGCCTCTGTTAAAACTGAAATTGTGGAAACTGATGATTTTTTCAACCAAGACAAATGGTTATCTCCTTCCTTACGAATAAGTTGAGGATATTTTAGACTAAACACAGCTGATCGGAATGTGATCGCAGCTTTAACCAAGGTACATCGGCAGTTACCTATTCCAAGCAATGTAGCAAAGTTTACCGACAAATTAATATAGTTTTGGGAGTAGGACACCATATTGTTACAAAGCACTGCTATTATCTTATTGACCTTTACTTTTACAACTGCTTTTGGTTTCTTATGGTTTCCTATGACTGGGCAGCATCAAGTTCCACCAAGGAAGAGCGATAAATGAGAGTAGTAAATGCGACTTAACCACAGTTAAATGCATCTTCATTGATCCACAAGGAGATAAGTGTGGTAGGTCATAGGGTCTAATCTGGTTCGCCAACCGGTATACATAAACTTACCCAAGGAAACTTGGCAACCATTCTCATTTGGCAATTAAACGGAAAACTCTCGGCTCCTCAAACACAATCTACAAATTTTCATACTTTCAATACGTTCGCGGGAATATCATTATTTTTGCGGCAGTGATTTCGTTCTAGTAGTCCAGGTTGTGCTGGGTTTTTGCAACATTGAGCTGCAAAGTCTTACTTGGGCGCATTCTACTTTCAAAATCATAGCAAAATACCTCATTCATATTTTAAGCCGATTCGAATTAAAAATTAAATGAATTTTGTGACAGATCTTAGGTCTGTTTCTTTACTTTTATATTTGTGAATTTTTTACTAAATCTTACAAAGTTTTACCAATATTTACTCAATGCCGTTTCTTAGCTCAAAAAATTGGTAAAAGAGAACGTTATCAAGAGAGCAGGATATTATCTCTGCACTGAGAATCTTACGAGTTTTTACTCGTGTCAGTCAGCTGACTTTTGACAGATGATTTGAAATTTGTTGCCCTATTTGGTATAGACGTGTGTATGTTTTCATTTACTGCGTATTTAAATCGTATCAACAGGCGGCGAAATAAAATTGAATGCTCTCCTCAAGATTCTTTTCAAAAGTGGCGAAGACATTCTCCCTCGCTGTAGGATGGGGCAATCTCTTCCACGTAATTTTTAATTCAGTGTCGCATTTTCCTCTTCTCTTGTAGTTAGTACAAACTACAAACTCGTCCACACTCAGATTTACTCAGTTTTACTTTACCAAAGAGGAGTTAGATTAAATTCGAATCACTTTCATCGCTAGATGAATCAACTAATATTTTTCGCAAATTACCGAATTCTTCGAGTTTATCCTACATTTTAAAGATTTGTTGTACCACTTTTTGGAATTTTTGAATTACGTTTGTGGGTGGCAACATCGGTAAGAGCGCGGCAAATCGCACAATCGTAGCAACCGAGAGCGACGACCGGCACTGAGCACACATCGGTTTCTTTCGTTTACTTTTCTTTTCTCACTTAATTTTAAACACCTACTTAAAAGGGCGTTTTATTTTATTGGGAAATCTTCTGCATGTATCTTTCTTTTTTCACAGATTGCTACAAAAGCGTTCCCTAACTTTTTCTCTGAGAGAGAATTTATCCCCACCACTGTTTTTTTGACAGTCTTTTCCATTCTTACCAGAGATGCAAATCGACTTTTCTCAATGGTACTGAAAACTTAAATAAAATAGTACTGAAACGTGCAAAGTAGTACATAATTTTTCTGAATAACATAAATATTGCATTCAAGCTAAAAAATCATATTTTATTGAATCTGACGGCCATATTCATAAATAAGTTTTAAGTTACCTAATTTTTCATTTGAATCTTTTACAGCCGTTGATTTAAATCTACATTTACAATATTCACTCAAAACCATGCATTAAGCACTCTGGATAAAAATGCATTTACGTGCGGAGTTTAAACCGATTTTAGCCCGATTTAAACCTACGTTACATTAAATTTCACATACAACGACAGTTAATTTTTTGTTGTTTGTCACTTGGATATTGATTTGATTTGGTGTGTGCTGAGTTTCATTTTTATTGTATTAATTATGGATCTAGTCTCCAAAATGTCTCTTTGTTTAGCCGAAAACAATTCCGAAAACCCACAACATCGTATTCATTGATGCAAGTCCTAGCTTGTGCATTCTATATACTTAATCAAAGACGAGGACAACGTTGATTAACCATCAGCTCTTCGATAAATTCGTCTTCTGACGACAAAGCATTCTAAATTTCATCCACTTCACAAATGGAAATGAAATCCATTTTTTAGCTTCTTCCTACTTTGGTTTTAACCCGAGTTAAAATACTTAAACTGGTCTCCGGAGTGCAGTTTAAATTCAATCGAATTAAACACCGACAAGTTAAGAAAAGTGGCGCAGCGGCTAGTGGGAAGTGGGTTGGACTACTAAGCGAGGGGTCCAGGTTCGATTTCCGAAAAAAACCAAAATTCCAACTGTCTTGAAAGAGGTTCTCGATTAGCCGCTTGGATTCGGCATAAAATTGAAGATCCTTTCCATTCGTTCCGAAAATGAAAAACTCACACAGAACGAATGGTTGGGAGAAGCTAGGCCTAGGGTCCCTACGGACCTGTTGCGCCAACTATTTATTTTATTTGAGTTTAAAAAAAGCTGAGTATTCGAGTTAAATGACTAAATATAAAGGACTTTCGGTTTAATTTTTGGAGTGAATAATAACAATAATATGGCCGCAAGTGAAATACTCTCATATAATATGTTTGATTTATTCCGAAAACTAAAAACAATACAAATATTACTCGGGAAACTCAAATAGTACAGAAATCAATTCAATAGTTGGCCTTTTTTCAACATTGATTCTTACTACGAAAGCGAAGGAACAAACCTCTTACGTATGTTAAAGGAAGGTGTCACCGTTGGCGATTGGCATTGCAAAAGTCAGCATCCGTCGTCGTCTTCGCAGTTATATAATCCGTGGTTGCCGATATCATGTCAAAGGTTTTGCTTTGTGCTTTACCTCCATCGGCATAAATTATTTGCTCATTATAAGACAAGAGCTCGTCAGGAGAAAAGCAGTTCTGCGACTTCCGCTGAAGTGGGGACATGACAGGTCGACGGTGGAACGCAATTTGGACAGCTAAATGCGTTTGACTCAGTCATATTGTGGTGCTCCAAACAGTTCAAGCTCACATTTAGAATTTTTACTTTAAGAAAAAAAAAAAAAAAAATAAATAGCGTTCGAACGCCACTTTGTATCGAATTCTGGGTCCTTTGGCTACCACACGGTATATCCGTGGTGACGCTCTGATATTATTCGGTTCTTTTTTGGTTAGTGCAAGTGCTCCGGAAGTTCGCGCTGTGGCACGAACAACCCTCGGACCACAAGCAATCAAAATACCACGACCGCCGCCTAAGCCTAACTGCTTTCGGGATAATAGAAGATTTAAAAGACATGATTGGATTGCTGTTGTTCTTTTTTGTTAGAAAAAATGCAACTGGTAGAGAGAGCAGTTCCCCTACATCGGATGATGTTCCTTTAGACAAAGTGACCGTCCTTGATGCAGAAATAAATACAAAAAAATATAATTTTCTTTACATTTTGAGTATACGTTTGTGTATGATGTTAAAAAAAGTGGGTCGGTCCTTATAATCGTGTGATAAATCATTTTTTCACAGTACCCACTCAAAGGCTACACGATATTACTTTCCATGACAAAAAGTCACATTAGGCCATATTTTCTATATCAAACATTTTATGACACCATAAACCTAACCACACCTTTAGTCGATCATAAATCTTGTTCATGAACGAACGTCAAAATAGTCAAAGACATCAGCGTAGGGTGAGAAAATCGATTGATTTAGTTGCTCTCCTCCCCATCCCCAACACAAAGGACATATGTTTCAATCACATCAGACATATCTTCTGTGCGTAGAGACATTTATCACACATCATCCCTGTGCATCCTTCACCCGAAACTATTCAATTTGTCATGGTTCCCAACCCGGTTTCTTAAAACCGTTCCTCTTCAAAAGCTAAACTTTAAATCACGGAAACCTCTATCACACATCGTCCTTTTAGGAATAATGTGTCAGTGGTTTCCTATAAATATCCGGATCGATATTATTAAATGTTTTAAGCAAGCCATTGTTAAATTGTAAAGGAGGTTGAGTGCAACCACTTAACCGATTCGGTGGCGTATACGTAACATTATAAAAGAGCACGTGGAGGGATGTCACACGGAAGCGAAAACACTGGCTTACCATCGGAGTTCGCCTATTAATTCAATTCAAAGCTATTAGCATATGAAACCACAAGTAGTTTCTGCATTTCTGTCATTAAATCACCTCAAATGCTGCAATTGAATCGTCCATTCAAATTGGATTCTCTATTCCCGTTCTCCTGCTGAGCGCTTCCTAATGCGATGGTTGTCTAGCAAATGTGACGCCACACAAGATACAGCATGGACAACTTTGAATGTCGGCACTTGGTCGCTTTTGCATACCTAGATATATAGTGCCCAAGGATCTACGCTGATGCATGTAATGGAACTAGAACAATTTAAATTGGAATATCTACTCTTCACTTATCGACACGTATGACTTCTGTGTTGGTCGTCCTTCTCCATTCGAATGCATTTTGATTCGATGTTCGTCGTGCGGGCTGACGACACATTTGTGTATTATTCTCAAGGACGTCCTGGCTGGTGGTATGAACAGAAGACGTTATGCATCGAGGATTTAGCTGTGATAATGGCGTTTCTTTGGATTGTGTGCATCCGTCGAAAATCGAAACAATAATTTCTTTTGTTATGGATCCTGCCTTGAATGTGTTTCTTGATTATTACGTGCTGAGGGAGTGAATTGCTTTCGGCTGTGGTCTGCATTGTGAATTGAGAAGGCGGAGGTGGGTGACTTTTGGTTGGTGTCGTCCCGACAGTTGAAAATTTTTTTAAAATTCTCATGGCACGATAGAAGTTTTGTTTTAGTATTGAAAGTTGAAGTGAGATGAGAGAAGTTGCCAGGAACTGTCTGCATTGTTTACTCTAAGGAATTCACTGGTGTGAAAAGTTTAAGTGAACTCTACCCTTAGTTTGTCAACTAGGCTCTATATAATCCTGTGGTTCTATTCACATTCTGTTAGGTAGAAGAATTTTTATTGTGGCAGTTTAAGCTCTTTTTTGTATCATTTTCACTGATTTAATTGCACTTCTAATACGTTAAAAAACCGGTCCTAAGTGGCGAGGTTTATTTTATGTACCTCAACAAATTTAACCTGACGTGTCCATCACTTGATTGTATTTAGTTTGAAGTATGTAGTTGGAAGTACACAGGTCCTACTTGGCATATTTAAAAAACCATTCGTTTGTGTGAGTTTTTATTTTTAAGGGCGAACGGAGGGGACCTACAAATGTCCAAATGGGCGAAACAAAGAAGCGTTTTTAGGGTAGTAATGCTCTTGGATGTTTGTCAAAGTTTGGGGAAAGCTGCGACTGTATATTCTTTAGATGATATTTTGTACATAGTAGAAAAATACTTTAAGGTTTTTTGTTTTTTCCATTGCGTTGTCCCGAACGTCGGACAAACATCCGAGTGTATAACTGTCATGAAAGCGCTTCTTAATTGGTCGCTTGGACTCGGCATAAAATTGAAGATCCCTTTCATTCGTCGAGAAAATGAAAAACTCACGCAAAACAAATAGTGTCGGTCTACGGACCTGCTGCGCCATTTTTATTTTAGTAAAACACGTTAGCCAGTGAGCCACTACAAGTTTTGAGTGAATAGCTTCCCGAAACCTTTCCCAAAGCTATCCAAAAAAGCTATGAATACCGTGCAATGAGTAGGCATGGCCCGGAACAAGATGCATAATGCACTAACGATACAATTACCATAAACAAATTCATTTAGCGCCCCATTTTTTCTTCCTCGTGGTAGGTATGCTACTGCTTTGCTTTCGAATTAAAATTTATAGCATTTTCAACAATTTAAACTCCATGCTCCCGATCAACCGTTGACAGCTGTCCCTACATTTGTGTTCGCTGTGTGCTTTCATCCAAGTAGGTGAGCTACTTGCCACGGTCGACATCGCGGAAATTATTCACGTAAACAATCGCCACGGCTCGGCGATGGTAGGAATAGTGAAACCATGGAATCAATCTTGCACTCGGTGCTGGCGACAGAGACAAAAGCCCTCATGACAATGTTTGTTATAGACTGATAGAGGTTAATAGTAGCGGTGCTACTGTAGTCTGCTGATGTTGAATGGCCGTGGAAGGTACAGTGTTGAGGTACACCAAACTATATTGGTCAAGTTAATGGCTGCCCCCCCGTACCTGCTGACAACGGACGTTGTATTTGATGATGATGCACATGGTAGAGACAACTTTGATAGTGAAGGATTTGTTACCATTACGGTAGGGAAATTTTGTGTTGTTTGGGCAATCGGGTCAAATTTGGCATGTGTTCTAGATTGATCTATTTCTTCATCAGCAACAAGCTGTCAAATGTGAGTAGGTATTCCTACCACGTGACCAGCCAGCACGTTGAATTGGTGGAGGCACATTTTCATTTTCATTAATTTCATTTCATTTTTATTCATTTCTCACTAATACAAAATTTGAAAAAAAAAAAGCGTTAAGTTTCCGCATTATTAAGCGGAACGAATAAATCCAGTGATCGTTCTATAACTATTGACAGTTAGTGGCGAACGACCTTACAAAAAAAATTTCAAAATCTGATGAGGGGTAACAATCAGGTAGGAATTGAAAATAATCTTTATCTCATGGACCGAAAAAAGCCTTTACAATCAGAGCACTCCACTTTTAGATCCGATCTATCCACTTTATTTTTGGAAATTTTACAAGGCATGTCTTTTGGTGAATAATAACTTTTATATATCTCTTTATTGATTCCTTTTCAAATAGTTTTTCGGAACGGTTATAGCAATTAATTTGAATAAGAATTGAGAACAATCTCCGACACGTGTGTACCGCACAACAACAGCCGAAGTAGAATCTAGAATGAATTTCCAAAATTAAGACCTTCGTCTGAAGATCGCCAAGGGTTTTTTATCAATCTTCAACATTGGAGCTTGGAAAAATAAACGATTATCCCTATAAGGCAAACGAAAGCTATAAGCACGAGCACTATAAAAGTTGTCGAAATCGAATTGGCCCAAGCCAAGCGACCATCATTTTAGCACTACGGGCTTCATGCTGATGAAATTGTTCTTCAGTGACAAAGAAAACTTTATCTGACTACAGACCTTAGTGTACATTTTAAAATAAAAGCTGGGTGCATTAATTTCCCATACATAATACTTCTCCCCTACGATGCGCTCTAATTTACTGCCACAAATTAATTTGTTTCGCTTGTCATTGATAAGAAAAATTTAACAACTCCACCAAGGTGAAGAATCATAGCGAACACCATAAAACACTTAACCCTTGGCATTACTTTCCAAGGATGGAAAATCGCACACAAAGAACGCAAAAGCACACACTTTCACTCGTTGGCTATCCTTCCACTAATTCGGATCAAGGTGAACATTATCCCTATCAAGAGCGAGAGGATTGCTACCAAGAAAGTAATATACACATCCTTTGTGCAATATGCACTTGAACGAGAAATACTGTGCGTAGTATCTTTATATCAAGGCAAGGGTCGTAAAGCAAGCTGCACACCGTAACAGCTAAATGGGAATCATAAAAAAATGTAAAGCACCCCTTAATCAGAAAATTGACACGCGAAGGTCGAGTCCATTTTGACTTTGCTAAGTAAAATTACTCAAAATGTCTTCGAAGGTGAATTGTCAACCCAAAAATTTCTTACAAATCGTGTGATGGAATTATTATCAAAGAAAGATGTACCCAAATACTGTCAACAGTCTAAGGTCTTCTTTTCTGTCCTTGGTTCGATTTTGTACAGGATCCTTTAGAAAATTCTTTTGAATAAGTGAAATAAATAAATGATACAATGAGCGAGCATAAAAGGGCCTGCCTTACAAAAATTGTTTGTACTGAGATGTAAAAGGGTCAAATCGGGAATATGCTCCGCAAGTTAACTGATGGAATAGCTTTATGTAAAAACCGATTCGGGTTGATAATATAATTGTGTAGTAATTAGAAGAAAGGATTTTGAGTATATACACAAAATAAAGAGAGCAAAGATCGACGGACCTTTTATAATTGGAAAGGAGGTACCTTTGTTGGGACGTGCTCTTTGGCCCTGGTTCTATTTTTATTTCGCCATTGTATTGCACTGATTTTGTTTGTAGTCAAGAAACCCTGCGATGCTGAGGAAGGGAATTAAAGTTTCAGACTATTAGAGAGATGTCGGGAAAGTGCGAGATGGCTACACTTTTTTTGTTTTGTCATACAGAGTATCAATTTTATAAACTATGTCTTTTGAGTTTAAGCCATTTGCTTAGAATTAGCTACCCAACTTTTCCCTAGCCGCTGGTTATAAAATAAAAAAATTGTTGAGTGAGTTTATCTGAAAAACGAGTTTCACTGACATTGATATCTGTAAATGTTCTCTATTCGAGAGTTTGAACGAAGTGGGTGTGGCAGTGGGCGGCACTAACTTCGAAACCAATACGTTAATGACAGGTTTTTTTTGTTAGCTTTTCATATTGGTCGGTTAAACCTTTGCGGATTATCATCTAATTTGGTGTCCTTTACGAATTTAACGACTATAATCTAAAATGCAGACAAAATTAGCAGCTTAATTTCGCTTGGCTTCTATAAAAAAAATTAACAAATAATTGGCGCAACAGCTCCGTAGAGAACGTAGAGACCTTGTTACGCTTTCGAAAGCCAGTAGTCTTTTAGGGTTCTCGTTTATGCATTTGGAAATAGAAAATTTTGTCAGTATCTATAATTAAATTTGAATAATGTCGATCGAAATGCTGCTCTGCTCTAGGGTACTCAAAAGTTATCTGCGTTCAGTGGCGTCCCATTCATCTCCTTCCGGTTTATAGAGTATCGCTAACAACATATCCCCATAAATGTTAATGTAAGTCCCAAACTGCTTATTACAAACAACTACCCAATTCATTTTTAATACTGAACATTTTGCACATAAGACCGGGGTACATGCAATATGTATTTGTTCCGCATTATCCGCTATCACCGTTTTATTACATTTGTTGCATTTCTGTCAGGCAGATTCAGTTTGTTCCAAAAAAATGCCACTACAAAGTCCAAATTCATTTGAATCAGCCCATCTGTCGCTGTCTGTACAAATTGTATAGGTAGTAATTGCAAAATTTAAATGGGTATCCAATATCCATATCACAAATTAAAGACTGTGAAAAGTGTGCACGAAACTTTCAGTTCCCGTGGGCGGACATTTATGTTTTGAAATTGATTCGCAAAAAGTTCATAATTTAGATTTTCCTTTCTAAAAAGGAAACGAGATCAGCTGTATTTGTTACTATATTCCGTTTCTACTGTGGGAGTTGACAATTTGTATGGAATTTTGAGGTTTTCAAAACTAATGAGAATGGATATTATGCTTCACCACCAAAAGGTGTACACGTACACTTGTGATATGCTTCACTTTGGCAAAGTTTAGTTTGGAAAATAACTTAAATTGATTGTCAGCGACTATATACTTTGCACAGTTCCTTTGTGGTAGATAGTTTGGTGCACATTTAGCTACACAAATATCTAGTGACTGGGTTTAGAGGCGATGTTGCGAATTTAATCATTTAAATAGAACATAGAACATTTCTGAGAAGTGCTTCTTTGAGGCCCCCTACTACAAATTAAAATTTAATTACACATTTGGTTGTAGATTTAATTGTGTTTCAACAGCAGTTAAATTTGATCTCATTAAGGATGGAGGTGGAATTTAATGCCTCTTTAGGGTCTGTTCAACGGAAACGAGAATTAATTGCCGAGGGCGATGGGCACTTGCAAAAGATTGGCAGACGTAGTGCTTCCGTTGGTGAAATGTAGCCTGAGCTGTGCACAGAATGTAGGGGAAAGCCACAAATAAAATAAAAAAAATCTGTTATCTGGGCCGAATTACCGCATCCGTGAGCGAGCCAGACGTCACTGAATTTTGTGAATTTTACAAGCCAAACAATAATAAATTCAGTCACGTATTACTCGATCACGGATGTAGTAATTCTACCCTTGTTAGGAGCTATAGGAAGTTACATATAATCGAGTATTATGTTTTAGTAAGCACGGGCTCAAAACACTTCAGTTTGGTCACAGCATTGAAGCTATTTTGCATAGTTTAAGGTGCGCGGATTATTTGCTGGGGAATACGTTTCTGTTTGGTCCGTTTACAGTTAACTCAATGTAAAGTTCGTTCACAAAATGCTGCGACTCGGCCCCTGATGTACAGCGTCGAGTGAACAAATTCATCGGTGTACTTTCGGACTTCTGTGCTAGAAGCCCATTTGAAGACTGCGACCAGAGAAGATCTATTGTGTTGGCCTCTATTATTTAACCCAGGGAGTTGTTAAGGCTCTTTTTTGAGATGGTATCTTAGTGGCCAATGACCAGTAAGATAACCTGTTAGGATCCTTAGATCTTCTTTGTTTAGCTCAAGTAACTTTTTTGTTTTACTACGAGCTGGGATTATGAATCTTTTTGCCTGCCTCTGTCCTTTGGATTCCGTCCAGTATTCGGCAAGGTGATCATCTTTCCATTTCCTAAATTTTGAGTGTACGTAACTCAAGGGCAACCCGAAGTAAGGCTCAGGACCAGAGAGCAGGCGTGATGCGCCTCTTCTCGCCAAACAATCCGCACGTTTATTGCCCTCAAATCCCTCATTGTATTAGTTGGGCCGCAGTTGGACCTAAGTGTCTATATGTTACTTTTTCGCGGTCGCAGAGGACTAAAGACTATAGTCCCAAAAGGGAGGTAAAAGTCCTGTTTAAGAGTCGCCTCACTCCTTTTTTACCCACGCACAACTTAAAGTCTGAAAAATCACAGTAAACCGTTTCGATATGTAAGTTTTTGCTCGAATCTAATTCCCATATCGAGAAAGTGGCACTTAACACAACCCATCTAAAGGTATTCCAAATTCAATCCAAAAAGAGATAAATGCCAATGAAATAGTATCTTCTGTTTCTTTAAAAATCGAATGCTACCACCAACAGGTTCGCTTCAATAAAAATATATTAATTTCAAGTTTTAAGAAGCTCCTTATGAAAAAAAGGACTCAACCGAAAACAAGAAACGTCGATAGATTTTAAATATGTTGTTTAAGTTAAACCCAGTTTGATATTATTATCCATATGCTTATGGTGAAAGTGAAATTCAATATCTTTCCCTTGAAAGTTCAAAGCAACCCACTCACTCGCCGTTCTAATCCTTCTGATTTGTTTTTCTCCTACCAAAGGCAAATTGATGTACTTAAGAAGAGGTCGTCCTTTTTGTTCTGTTCTTACCTTGAATGTGGTATGCAAAAACACCTTAAATGGTAAAACAAATATACATTTTGCATGTAGGTGGAATATATTACCCGGCATAACCCCAAAGTACAACAAAATCTAAAAGGCGATGAACTCTTCACAGAGGATAAATGTATTAGTTTACTGAAACTTAAAAAACAAAACAAATCATAGATATAGATAGATTTAAGGCCGAGAGGCAATATTTTTAAGGATCAGGATAAGTTTAAAGCGCTCGCTGAGAGCCAGCAAGCTAGAATTAGATAAATGTTAGTTTTAAATTAGATTTAATCGTTTTTGTTTAGTATGTAAAAAGCTGAATAAAAACGAATTTAAAATCAAAAAACCAAACATTTTTTTAGTAGCTATTTGCAAAACTCCAAAGCTAATGTATTTCTTTTGAATGTTGTAGAATTCATTCATTCCAAATTCTATATATGAACAATGAAAGGCAAACATGTCCAACATACTTCACCGAATTCATGTACCCAAGTTCAGAACCTCTTACCAAATTACTTTGTTGACTTGAGTCGACCCATTCAAGTGAGAATTGAACAGAAATTAGTCATAATCAAAGCTATACGGCACGCAAAACTGTCGTTTACTTATCAGCAATAGGCGTGCGCCGTTCTTTCCAGTACAAGCTAATGTGATTGTCTGTCTGGGTAATTAGAGAGCGCAGGTGCTTGGCCGCTATCGACCAACGAAGGGCTGCTTGCGAAACTTTTCACAAAAGATTGATTGGATTCCGAGGAACGAAAACGAAGAACAAAAGTATTAAGATTGATTAGATAACTTGGGGGGAGCTGTTTGAAAATCTCCAACCAAGTGTCGTGCTAATTCCTCAACCATGAGGAAGAATGCGTATTTAAAATGCAAGAGATAACAGAACATATTTCCTCGGCCCATAGCATTTTAATCCAAATGCAAATCAGACAGCGGGTATTTCCGTAATCAGATAAACGTATGTATTTGTCACCTGTTTTACTGTCGCCACCGGCTGCGATCCATAAATTGCACGCAATTAACACCTGCAATTAAATATTCGTCTGCCGTGGCGTTTCCTTTCGAGATGGCCATGATACGAAGCTCGGAATTTCACTTAAATAGAATATGGCCGCACGACCAAATGAATGTGAAAATCGATTTGCCATAAGCGAATTTGTTTGCGTAACACGCCAGGAATTCTTTTGTGTGTGTGTGTGCGTGTGTGTGTTTTGTCTTTTTAACCGAATCTGCCAAAGGGAGTAGAAGAATGGTAGGACGGGGGTGGAAATGGAAATGCTCCACCACTTCTAGCTGAGAATGAATGTCAAGGTTATTGGTATTGGTAGGCAATTTAACTTACTAAACCGAAGCCTACAGTGTGTGTGGAAAGAATGAATCGAATTAGTAATAATTTGGAAATTCTAGCTAGGTGGAACTTGAAATATTCAACTACAGGAATGGAACTTTCATTTCGTCCAGCATCATAAGAATCGGTTTTACCCTGCAATCGGTGCGACAGAAAAACGACTTTCTAACTTCTGCACAGTATGAGCTCCATCAATAGATTCGAGAAGAAACAACCAAGTGACAGCTAAAATAAATTGTAGGAAAACGAAACTGATTTTACGCGGCTGTAGCAAAATTATGTTAAAAATTTTAAAAGTTGATAATAAAGTGGAAAAACAGTATAAAAGCATTGTAGGATTGAAAAATGATGTTTATAAGACATATTTGGTAAAAGCTGAGAAGTTTAAGTAATGAGAATTGTGCGCTTTCTAAGAATGTTTGAACAAGGCACTACTCTGGCCATTATTAATCGGCTTTTTAATGCTACATGTTTTTTGACGTTTGAACGAAAAAGATAGCCCATGCCATCTGTGAAGTGATGGACTTCGCGAAACACTTTATTGTGTATCATAAGACCGGAACCACGCTTGTTATGTGTCGTGATCTGAGCTTTTTTTTTATATATGAATTCAAACGTTGTTTGTTTTGTTTTTTTTCGTTTGCTATTTTCTAATTCATGTTCATTCTTTCTTTGTCAAACGTTTTTCTTCAATAGATAGGGTTGTTTTAAGAATCTTGAAATTTAATGATTTTGAGCTAAAAAGTCTTGTACATATTTTGGAGCTTAAAAATCTTGAAAAAAAGATAGTATATTTTTTGGGGAGAGCCTCTAAGTTCAGACGCTTGTAAAATTGTAGGTTACATTCACCCCAATCGGGAAAACGGCGTATTTGAGATTCACTTCGCATACTCGAGTCACTTTCACTTTCCATAAATATCGTGAAATCCGCCGGGAGACACTTCCTTACACTTAGCGACAGGTATTTTCATTTAAAGTTGGTCGGGAAATGAGCTGTTTTTCATTAAATGGCCGCAGATAGAGCAAGGTGATTTTAAATTTATTTTACAGAAATCAAATTAAAAAGAAATTAAAAGTTTAGGCTTATATTTGAGTAGAGTATTTGAAAAGTGCATCCAACGACAGGAAAATGCGCGCATGCATAAGAACTATTGCAAAGGACATAATGGAACTTTCGGATTCGAATCTCAAGAGCAATTGCTATTCAAATTGTTAATAAAGATTATTTATCTATCAGGTTAACTAAGTGCTTTCAACACTTTCGTATATGCTTTTGATGTTTTGAACTTACAAAAGTTAGAAAATCACAACGAAACAGCACAACGATAGGATACGCAATGAAGTTTCACTTCGATCGTTTTCCACGATGGTGTTACACGCATTCACTTTACCGACCGGTGAATCATTCACTTCGAACGTATTCTACGATGCCAAGTATTGAATTTGAGTGCAACGTTCCTCTCGGCGTATTCCACGATAGGGGCGATTCATTCGTCCCAAAAATATAAAAAAACAGTCCAATGGATTCGTTGTATGAAGTTAGGCCTAGAACCATATGTGTATGTCTCTCTTGCAGAAATTTGATTTAAAATGAACACAAAACAAATGAAAAATCTAACCAAAAACAACAAAGAAAACGAAGTTATTAAAAATAACTACAAGAAGAAATCAATAAATATCTACAACCGATTAACAATGATCAGCAAGTGACAAATAAGTCATATATATATAAACAAAATTGTAATGCTGAAACATAAAAATTAACCTTATTATTAACCTATTACTTTTATTTATAATGGATATAAATTAAATTAAATTAAATTATCGATGCCTACAAAAGCATTTCTAATAATTCACTTTAAAATGCTAAAATAAATACTGATCTTGTATGTAAAAATGTAGGAGCATAAAATAGTACTGACTTCAAAAACACAATTTTTTATGTTCTATTGGTCTTTAAAAAGAGTGATTTTTTTGAGGAATTGACAGAACTTATTCCAGTGGTGACTAAAAAGACAGCCGATTTATGATCACATTTTGTTCCCTTTTCTTATGATTACCTTTTGTCTTTGATTACCTTGTGAAATATTTGACTTTCAAATCGTGTTTTATTCGATACAGCCTTTAAATAATGGATCAACTGGGATGATGAAACCGAAAGAAAACGAAAGAAATCAGCGAAAGCGACAATTTGTTTACGTAACGTCTTTCATTTTTCGTAATAATATACGCAAAATGTTTTAGAACCATAGCAATCTCAATTCCTTAGTTAAACATTTGCATAGTTCGTGGAACTTTGTCGTTTTGTAAGCACCACTCGTGTAAAGCACTTTGTGCCTACATATTGCTTCTTTGGTTCACTTAAATCTAAAAAAATTATTTTTCAAGCACTAATCGCAGATCTCTTTCGATTTGGAGTTTTGTGTAGCAAATAAAAGTAAAACGTCAATCAAGTATCATTTTTGCTTTCGAGTAAATGAAAATTTCTTTCGTTTTCAAGCGTAATAAATCAAAACGTTTGTGCAATCGATAAAAAGTATTCATCTTGTAGAGTCCCACGAAAGAATTTTGTTTGGGCACCCCTTTTAGCCAATACAATGTTTGCGAATTTAGGAAAAATAAAATGAAAGGAGTTACTACAATGTAGGTAATTTTTCCTTCCGCGTGATTTCTTTAATTTTTTGAAATGCGAAAGTTTTCGTTTTTTCACCATTTCGTTTATTAATTTTCACAGAATCCTAGCTCAGGGGTCAGATTCTGTAAGGCGAAACGTACAAACGTTTTCGGGCGCACGAATGATTTTCCCTATGCTACATAACCAAATTTCTTCGTGCACACGAAAACGTTTTAGCGTTTCGTCTTACAGAATCTGACACCAGGTCTTCAGCATTTATGTGTTGTCAACATTTTTGTACCCTATTTGTCGATTGCAGGCGCCACCTCTCGCCAACGTCTGACAAACATTCGATAGTACACCTGGCATGAAGAAACTTCTCAATTGGCCGTTTGGACTCGGCACAAAATTGTAGACCTCTTCCTTTCGTACCAAAATTAAAAACTCACACAAAACGAATGGTTGTGAGAGGCTAGGCCTAGGGTCCTTACGGACCATTTATTATTTGCTTTTGTTTTGATTTGTCGATTGTTTACCAAACACTCCAATATGATTGCATGACCAGCTTAATTTGCATTTGGCAACTATCATATAAATATTGGAACTTTTGCATTGCTTTACAGAACTTAAGTCAATATTCGTCCACATTTGACACCAACTTAAGCCTACATTATCAAACTTTAGTAATACCTTAAGTTTGGTTCTCCCCCTACCAAACTATAGCCGACACACTTGCTCTGAAATATCCAAAAAAATATTTTTATAGCACAAGTTTCATTTATTTCTTTTCTTCTTAGCAATACTGCACATATTGTTCACCCATTCAAAGGTGACCCAATGAAGCTTGACTCTTTCTCATATCAAATTTGAATGGAAAAATTGGAAAAAGAATGAGGACAAGCTTTTGCCTTGTACAAATTTGTTTGTTTAAGTGATTTTGATTTGTTTTCACCTTTCGCCAGTTGTACACATTGTCCGTTGGCTTCCGCTTCGCAAAATCTTTGTTTTGACAGAACGCACGTTCGAATATCTACCGCACTCACACAGATAACAAAAAGCACTTGCACTCGTCGGTTGGCATTGACGTCGAACTGTAGGAGCGGGGGACTCAGGGCGGCTATAAACAAAGAACAAAATCAATGGCCAAGGTAAGGGATGAATGGGAGTTGAAGATGGGCCCCAGGAAAAGTAGGACGGGACAAACTTTTCTCTGTTTTCGTGTAATATTTCAATTAATCTCCACCGTGCAGACAGAGAGGAGAAAACTTTTCAACAGGAACACACAAGGGAATATATATTTTTTTTTTTTTTTGGGTCTTTCCTTTGCACTGCTCCGGCCGTACAGTGTCCTACCACGTGTATAAGCAACCGAACGGACCGTGTGTACGTGGCTTAGAGCTGGCGTCAACTGTGGGTCGCCTAACAAACTGTGCGCCCATGCCTACAGTAAAAAAAAAAAACTAGCAACATAAAGAAAATATACTTATGATATAGATACTAGATACTTGAAGGCGAGTTGAAGATTATTCGAACGAAATTTACCATGTGCCAATTATTTTTCACTAGTGCTGCGCCACTACTCGCACTTGATGTCAGTGTGACGGTTGGTGTCGGTGGCGGACGTTCTTGTCGCTTGTTTGTTTATTAATCACTTACTATCACTTTTCGCGTAATAAACACAAACGAATATGACGAATTGAATTCAATTTGTGAGACCATTATTGAGCAATTTGCTTGCATACACGGAGACGTACGGCGTGAATACTTGTAACTAGTGTATATGACACACGCTGAAGAAGAAGGCGTTTTGGGGCCGTTTTAAGGCTGTTAAATCTACTGGCGTTCATGACAGGCGTGGATGAACGAAACACGATCTTGGAGTGCATAACATTGATGTGTGGAGTGTGGGCATGAGTTCGACTATCGTGTTGGCAATATTTGGGAAGAATGGAGTGGGTGATCTGGAATCGGTCACGAATGGGCAGTGGACTGTTGGCTGTGGGCTGTGCACTCAGGCGATTTTCGACCTTCTTTAATCTTCTGTACCAATGAAGTCAGCAACTTCAAATTCGGAGTATTTGCTAAGCAGACTAAGCACAGGCGCCTCACCAAAATTCAAATTTCTCAGTATCAAACTTAGCATGGGTGGTTCCTGAGGGCTTGAAAAATCAAAAAAAAAAAAATAAAAATAATCACAAAAACCTTAAAATTATGGAGCACTTCCCGGCATCGTAGAAGCTTGTAAATTTACCCAACGGTAGGTCCTGTGGTGCAAGCAAAGGTATAAATCGAAAATTTGAGGTTTCTTTAAAGGGCGGCGTAGTACCCACCCAATTACATGGACCACTTCCGATTGCTGTAAGAATAAGAGCTTGGAAATCTAAGATTTTTCATCCAAAGTGTCTGCTTATTGTCATTTTTAAATTATGCACGCATCTTGAAACTTCATGACTTTTAAAGAATAAAAGTAGGTGTAACAACAAAACCAAATCGGGATACCCTATTCTGCATAATTCCCCTTTCTTCTAGTACTACCACCGACAGGTTTGACGAAATTTCGTCTTTCCTCTGCAAAAAAAAAACCGAAAGAACATTTTGCGTAGGTCAGGTTAGGTTGGCTAGGGTGGCTGTCTAGAAAGGCGCACTTAGACCAAATTAGTTTAGGTCCTTTGTGATACCACAACAGTTTGATTACTATACCTACAAAAAATATGTGTAGTCAACTTAATATTGTCATGCTTAGCACTATTTCGAGTCCAGAAACTAAATGGATTGCTACTGACTCGATAAATTGCCCACGCTACTTGTCTTAGAAAGCCCAAGATGCTTTAGGAAAATCTGAAGATGAGTCATCTATTTATGACTGCTGGACTAGCGAGAACAATTTTTGTGAAAATTGGTATGACTGCTGCGCTACGTCGAAATATAGACGTAAGTTTGGGTTTGGTCAAGGGATTCTTAGGAAGAGTTAAAAAAATTTCAAGGGATGTTGCTGACAAGAAAAAAGCCAAGGGGCTGACCATTAAATTTAGTCATGCCATTATTTACGATTTAGTGCCTGTTGAAACCGAATTTTAAGTCATTTATAGAGCATTCGTATATTGGGAACAGTTTCCTATCTGGCTCGCATATGCTCACAATACATAAAGGCCAAGGACTCAGTCCCGAAAGTGTTCTTATTGATATTTCGTCATCCATATTTTGTTGCGGCCAGGACCAAAGGCTGGTTTTTTTCTAGAACAAAACCTCTTAATTGTACGCACTTAATTAATTTTGACCCAAGTCAAATAAAAGCCCAAGAAAGTGTTATTTTAGAGTACAATAGATTGAGAAGTCTCTGTAGACCTGATTTGTCCTGACCTCAGTTTAGAATCCACGTGTCCCGAAATATGTGACCGAGAGTTGGCCACCCGATCTTCAAAAAACATTCCACAAGAACTACTTCCTTGCCAGAACAAGAAGCGCAAATCAAAACAACCAATACCAAAAAGAAAATCTACCAAAAGAAATAGGAAGGGCTAAACTGAGTTGATTTTAGTAGAGTCCGCACTTTTATCTTCAGTATCTTTCGAGATTTCGACATGACAAGCATTAAAATCTTTGTAAAAAGGAGTGAGATCAGACCAAAAACATGAATGTTAAAAAAGGAGCCAAGTTCTTCAATATAAAAGGCTTAATACCAAATATTTAAAGTAGAACAATACTGAAATAACTACAAATTAAGAGAGACATTTTATTATTTAATGATTACTGACTAAAATTTGGTGGGTTTACCTGGCAAGATTTCTTTTTCTTACGCAGAATTCGAAAGGTTTTAAGAATTTGATCTTGAAAGTTTAAGAAATATCCTACATTTTGCAGTTGTTTTTAAATCTTTTCCGGACAGATGACTAAAAGTCGAAAAAAAGTAGTGAAAATTTATTCGATTACTGCATCACTCATTCTCTCCACCAAAAGAATAAAAATTGTTACAGTGTGTAAAATGTGTCGTCGCTTAAACTATAAAATCTCAGTAGGTACACCACAGCCGTATTTTAATATCAGCGTTATCTGATTTGGATCAGAAAATAAAGCAAAACGGATCATAGGAAAATTTTATTTTGGAGTTTTGGCAGTGGTTGCTTTCAAAACACGACGGATAATGTATGAGTATGACAAGCTTCATATTATCACCAGCGATATTGCAAACATTCTGCACAACGTGACATCACAATATGATGTCAATTGACATCACATTTTGTTTGCTTGTGGGGAGTGTTACCATATGAATCAAATTAACAATTGTCATTTCTGATATTGTTTTAAAAGAACTAATTTAAAATTCTTTGTTCAAATATGCAACAAATAAACAATATGTTGTTGCTAGTATTTATTTCGGTTTTTCGTGGCATATTAAGGTGTATCCAGGCGAGCGAATAATTTTTTTTTTCAAATATTTATGAAATGTTCTTTATTTGCTTCAGAAACATTTGTCAAACATTTCTTTCTGTTTTTACCGGTGTAGACGCCGATTAAGTATTAATTTAATGTTTATGAAATGCTTTTTACCGTCTGAAATTCACGAATGTTTATGAAACATTTACTTAAATATTTACGAAATATTTCGCTGGTCTGGGCATTTAAATCGACGATCTATATGGATCATGGCTGATAATAAAAAAGGTCTCATATTGTTAATAGAAAAAACGTGCACCACTTGTTCCTTTATATAATAAACGATCTTTAACAAATGCTTTAGCTTAAGAGTTAAAATTGAATTTCCAATTTCGCTGCTGTGTGTAAATCGAATGTAGAAATAACAGAAGTTTGATGCAGATCCGCCCCATCCGCCTTCTAAGCCGCAGCTGGTAATAAACAGAGGCTTAAAAACATCAACAACAATTCTTGCTTGTTAAGTCTGGGCAGTACCTTCAATGTTTCGCCGCCTCGAGGTGAGAGCCTGGATCTAACGTGCTTGGATACGAAGTTTAATGCAACTTCAGCCAGTCTTAGATGCTGTATTGTAATGCCCTAACTAAATCGTCTTGTTGTTTAATTTTTTGATCAAAGCCGTAATAAGCTGTTTCATAAAGAAATATTAGTTCAAAATTCTGCAAACAGTTATCGGTCTCACTTTGAACTTCAAATCAGACCCATCCGTAGTAAGATGTTGCCAGACCTAGTTTCCTCTATAACCTCCAGATTGAGAACCTCCAAAGTAATACGGTGTTTCCAAAATGCGTTATGAGTGTTTCTTATATCCGTCGTGGACAGCTTCTGCTGGCAATCTTCCCCCACTCTTCATCAAGAGATAGCATCATTTTAGATAACCTACCTGGTTTACTATTGCTCCACTTCTAACTGTATCAAAACTCTCCCTATGTAAGTTAAAGTTTTGCTGACAAAGTCAAGTCCACAACCAACTAATGCTATTATGGGAGGCATATATTAAAATTTTTCCCACAGATTTCCAAAGTTTAGAGTTTAAGTCAATGTCTATGAACCCCGGTGCTTATATTCCCAATAATAACGATGGTCACATATTTAAATAAAATCATGGATCGATGTAATTTTCAATTGACAATGGCCCGACCGCGAAGTGTTTCCTCTTAAGTCATAGCTCGTTTCTTATGCATAAAACGATTAAAATCATAAGCACACCTCATGTCGGCTTAAGTGCTTATGCGCATATCAATGCACCTCAAATGGGAAAATGTATATTGTTGGAAATTCAGGTTAACGCAGACGTATTCATAAAAGACCGCCATGTAAGGGAATCACACGTACTTCAGAACACTATATCTGCTGAAGTGGGAGTTCAGTTGACAACTCAGTCTTCTCTTTGACACGATTATCTTACTTAAGTTCGGTGTCCAAACACAATGCTGTCGATGTAATAGAAATCGAATGCAATCAAGACGAATGATTGTAAAAGACTTTCCACTTTCTCCTGAGGGCAGATTCTTTGTGCTTTTGTTTGAAAACTATTGCCTTGTGGTTGAGAGCTCTTTGAAATACGATTTAATTGATTTTCTCCCAGACAAAGTTCAAGAGCTGCAAAGAATTGGTTTGCTTAGGCTGTCACGTGCCTCTTTAGCTGCTTACGAAGAGAAACGTAAAATATATCATGGACATGTGCGTTGATCTGTCTGAATGGTTTTGATAATAACCTTTGGCGAGTCTGCATGCATGGATCCAAACCAAAAAAGGGTCAGTCATTACCATAATTGATTGGTAAGATGTGTAGATTATTGAAGATGTGAAAAAAGTTCATGAAAGTGAACACGACAATCATTGAATGTACAAAATGTTTCTGAAATGGTTTACACTTTAACGACCAGTTGGTTTAAATGAACAATGGAATGTTCTTGCAAAAAAATCTCGGTCGGGTTTCAGTCGAAACAATGTTTGTCAGATACCGAAATAAAAAGAACAAAACTGTGAATGTAAAAATTTCCCGGATAATTTCCCCTACTTTTCAAATGAGGCTTCAAGCATAACTCCTGAGGCTTCTCATTGATAATAGTATTTACTTTTAATGAACCCCGTCTTTCCCACACCGTTAAAGAAAGGACCACAATTACACTATTCAAAAAAGTATGGATCGATTATGATGAAGATGTATGTCTCAGGTATACTATATGAGGTTGGGAGCATGCGAGCCCTGCCGCTCGACAAAAGCCGACGCTTATCTATCAATGTTATTATTGTAACAACTACTGAACTAATTAAGTTACACTACTACTGCACACACAGCCCAGTAAAAATATCGTTCGCAACAGAGGAAGGCATAAATACGTTAATGATAGGAACTACGCACAACTACATCTGCTAATGGGCTCCGCCATTTAAAAGTAATCAATGTCGATTCATTAAACAAATTCCAAATACGGAGAAATAGTTTCCATTAGCTAAAACTTATAAGACCCCCGCTCTTTACTACGAGAATGGATTATTATTTGCTTTTGTTTTTTTTTGTGATAACTTTTTGCGCTGAGAGAAATTGCATTCTCCTTGAAAGTTTGCATCAACGCGAAATATTTAGAGGAACCCCAAGGATTGTTTGCTTTTAATTTGTTTTCAGTTTTAAAATATTCCACTTACCAACGATATTATTTTACAAATTTATATTGAAGTCGAACTCACCTGAAAAAAAAAAAAAATTAAGTGAAAATGAAAAATAGTTATTAAATATGTATTCATGTGCGTGGTAATTTATTATTGAAATGAAGCTGCTAAATTAGTTTCATTATTTAATTTAATTTAATGGACAATGCCATCATCACGATAGGGGTGAGGAAAACTCAATCAAATTTATAAATTTGTAATTCATTAGGATTCCGATAGAATTATATTTTATTTCATCCGTATTATGCAAATTAAAATATGTAGTGGGGAATTTGATGAACAGAATGGCTGCATTATTTATGCAAATTAGTTCCAAAAAAAGCTTCGCTCGATTGGCATACTCAGTTAGTATATATGGCTTTTGAACTTTTCATTCAATAAATTTTACTGAAACTAAATTAATAGAGACGAGGATTGAGGATGCACTGCATTAACATTTTTATTTTTATGACTAAACATCGAACATTAATAGAAAAAAACCCCTGCATCAAGTATAACTATCTTTCGTTCCCAACTCGCTTCCCAGAGAACACATGCGAGTTTATACCAATAAATTATTATTTGCCCTAGTTTATGGGACCAGTAATGGGATATCAAAGCAGGTAAATGCTCAATAAACCAATTAACAGAGACTTGCTCCGAATCATCCTGAAGGAATGCATGCACTTGTGATACAGTCGTAAAACCAGGTATAGTTTGGTGTATGTCTCAACTAAAATATAGAGATTTTAAACTGTTTCTGAATTGGTTAAAAAAATTGGTCGGTATTTTTGTTTAGTATTGAGTATTTTTAGATCTTAAAGTTCACGTTGATTGCATTCAGCAAACAATGTTTCAATTTCGAGAATTACTTGCTTCAGAAAAAATATACTAATTTCGTAATGAGTCAATATACTATTGTAATAAAAAAGTATAGTGAAAATTGCCCGTAGAAGACGCCAAACAAAACTGTAGTAGATTTGTTACATATGAAGTAAGCACCTGGCTGTATGTTTTTATGTGCTTAGTTTGTTGTCAGCCAAGCTGAATAAATGAAGTTCCACATTGACCACATATTTTCTCAAATATAAGATTCGCAGTTTAAATTTAGACCATAAATGGTTTCAAATGTAGTTTTCTTTTTTAAAGCCGATTTCTAGATACTTTAGAACTGACATAGTTTTATTGTTATTGGTTATGTGCTCACTCAAAACACATTCTGTTTAATTTTCACAAGAAAAAAGTAATAGAAGATATGACCGCGTCGAACAATGTAAGCAACTGCTGTCATAATAAGTTCGTAGAACTCCAGATATGAATGACAAATAAATTATTTTCATTTTCAACAAAGTTAAAAAGAACCAGCGACTCATAGATTGATAAGAATTCACGACGGTTTGACAGTAATTGCTAAATTAGATACTCTTCGCTGAACAAAGTTGACATGTTAGCTGTCATGTTTTTTTTGTTGTATGTTTTAGTAAAAAGCTTTTCACTAATTTGAAAAATCACATAAGTCATGACTTGTCACAAAATGACAAGCGAGTTGCTGACTGAGACAGCAGTTGAGTGACACAGTCACTATGGCAAGTGGTCAAATTCACTCAATCTTGTTGAAGGTAAATAAAAATAAATTTATAGATCTACTGCGTATTATAATTGAAAACCTACTGCTAGCTGACTGGATGTTATTTCCAGGGAAAATACATGAGATTAGACAAAGAAAAGGAAAGTAATAGAATATTAGACAATACTAGCAGAAATGATGTTACACAATTTTTTGCATTTGATCTCCGTATGCGATAGGGACAAGTTTAAAATAAACCAAACTTGGAAAAAAACATATGAATTTGGATATTTGGATGGTTGGTCAGGTTTTATCTTTCTTCCCAATCACAATTACAAGAAATTCCCGCAATTCTCTAACTCACTCATAAGTCAGTTAAACAATTTTTTTCGGAAAAACTTGTAAGGAACCAACAAAATGTAACACATAAAAATTAAATATGCAACGCTTGATAGAGCGTTAAAAGCTTACCGAGCGATGAATACATATTTCTAATTAAGTCGAATTAAGTCGATTTTACATAGGGCCTTACTAATAACTAAAGATCTCAAAATATGCGCTTAAAAATGCCAAATATGCATTTAAAATATGCACTTAAAATTAGTTAAACTTAATTTCGGCTCAATTTAAAAACACATTTTCTTCAGTCTATAAGAATACGTTCAATTTTTTATTTTTATTATTTAATAAAATAATAACTTAAAACGAGATCAACATTTAATAAAAAAAAAAAAAAAAACACAGTTAACGTAAATATAAACATCTTTCTTTGTTTAATAAAAATAAATAATTCAAAATAAATTCCTTAATTCCTTAATTCATTTTGAAAAGTTTTATTTGCATAGTTCATGAAATTTTTTTTTTAAATTTTCGAATTCAAAACGTTGGCGATTCGGTCTTAAGAATGGCTTATAAAACGAAAAAGATCTCTCCACGTCAACTGAAGTTAGTGGAGCATTTTCAAGATTTACACTGACATAAAGAGGATATATTTTTACTGTCTAGTTAAATTTTTGAACAATATTCTCCAAAAATATGAATTAATATTATAAAAAATATGCAAAATATGCAAATATAGTAAAATATGCACAAAAATTGCAAAATATGCATTTATAGTAAAATACGCAAAAATATTCACTAACGATTAGATGGCATTTTAAAGGAAATTTCATGATACGTATACATAATAAGTATTGCTTTGCATCCAAGGTGTTCATAAAAAAACATGCATTTGCATGGAAATCCGATCCCTACTAATAACCATTTTTACATTTCATTTCATTAAATATTTAGTAGTTCACAATGGGTAGTTCTATATGAAGTTCGTGTGGCATTGTGAGTTCGAAAAATTTAGCCTGGACACTAAAATTGATTATCAGTATCGCGAATAGAAAACAACAACAAATTCCGTTACATATTGCAGATTAAGTAATTCGACCTCATTTATGCCCTCTGTTAGATTAGAAATATTTCAAAGCCTAGGACGATGAAGCTCAAACGTAGAGGTAATACGGGAGATAGGTGCTGTGCTCTTTACATATTTATTTTAAACCAAGGTACAAAGGCGCAGATTTGGGACTTAAGTCCCACTTAGCTGAAACATAAGACCCGAATCGAATTAGGGAGTTCTGTCTCACCCGATCGGGTCAAAAGTCACAATAAAAAATTTCACATCTTATGTCCCACCTAAAATACTTCTAATTATTTTCTCTTTTTAAATAGGAATTTAGTTAATCTAGGTTTCTTAGCTTTTACTTACATTGGTTTAGTTTTACGCATAACAAAGGCTACTTTTTTAAAGACTTAGTCTTGCAGCTCACATATAATTGCCCTTATTAAATAAATAAAATGTAAAAAAATATACAGCGTTTTAGAATTCCTCTTCATTGTAAAAAAAAAGGTAAAAAATTAGTTTGGTAGCACTGGAACAGAGCACAAAAGCTTAATAGTACATCGAGGATTTGTTATATTTGACATATTATTCCATCTGGAAACTGGAATATGTGTAAGGAGTGAAAAGTGCTGCCAGACTTTTGATATGAAAATAACAAATCTAAAGAGGACAGAATTGTAAAGCGAATTACATGCTTGTTCGAGCCGAAATATAAAATATGTAACCAACAGTCCTATTCTGCTATTCACATGAATCGTAGATTCGATTCCCCTTCACTCTACCTGTCCATTCTGCTATCCATCGGGTGAACTACATTATCCAAACCAATTTGACATTCAAGGTAACAGCTGTTCATGTGAAAATCATGAGTTTGTTTGTGGCAACTGGCAAATTGAAATTAATGTATTCAATTTGATGAGAGTCTTTGGAAAGATGGATAAATTATTTCAAATAAAACAAAAAATATAAACAGGTATGGATAGTGTTGGACTTTTTTTCCACTTTCAAACAAGATTAAAGCAGTAAACTGGTCTCTATTTGTTGTTCTACCTAACGTTCCCATATTTATTTTGCTGAGATACCTACAGGATAAAAAATAAATTTTTGCATGATATTGCTATGCATTTTTAATTTTTATTTTTAAGTATAATGTTTACAATTCATTTTCAATGTTATCAGAGTACTTTGTACTCGATTGAATTTTTTTGAGAGCTTCTGGTTGCGTTTTCAACCAATTAAAAAATTCGAGGCATGTCATTTTTAAATTGATTTTTGTAGTTAAAATAGGGGAAAAATGCAGCTTTTTGCTGAATGACACAGTCGAGACAGCCACAAAGAAAAAGTAAGTATGTATATGTTGCCATATGGTGAAGGTGAGTAATTTGATGTTCAGCAGCGAAGTTATTGGAATTTGCAAATCGGACATTGCAAGTAATTCTCAATTTTCAATAGGTATCTTGAATAGAGACAGGAAAGATTTTCAATTTTGATTAATTAATTTTGCGTGCGCTTTACAGTATTAATACAGGATTAATTTTTTGGCAGGATTTTGCAGAGAGACACAGGATAATCCTGCGAGATACAGGATAGATGGGAACGTTAGTTCTACCCCTAAAAATTAATAATTTTTTTTACAAACAAATAATTCAGCAATAAATTAGTTTTTACTTATATTTTATCAACCACCAACCACACAGAATTTCAAATCCGCAACATTTGACATGCGGATCTGAATTATATTGAGTGTATGCATTCACGTGAATAAGAGAATACCGCGCAGTATTACCGACGTTACCGACATTAACGAGGTGAATGCGAATTCGATTCCAATGAATGGTAGAATAGTGTTCAGTGAGAATTAAAGAAAAATTCACCCGGTTGAATAGCAGAATAGAGCTGTATGTTTCCCGTGATCAAATCCAATTATTCAGTCCAAAAATGGCGTCAAATTGTAGAGTATGAGTTTTAAGGACATATGAGATGACATTATAGTGAGATAAGCATTCTTCTGAGAGCAACAAAAGCTGTATCAAAAACCGGAACATTCCGTGTGAGTTTTGTTACAAAGTGCTATACCATTGACGTTTAAGAAAAAACAATAATAGCTCGCGCATTTTCCAAAAAGGATATTTCCAAACGAGAAATGCACCTCCCCCCAAACATAAACTTTCGCTTACAATAGCTCAATTCGATTGCATTAAACATTCCAATCGTTTCGATAAATTGAAGTTTCTCTCAAATATCAAAATTCACCCACACAGAGAGAAATCCTTCACATCCTTAACAATGGAAAAAAACCCTTTCATTTCAACCTCAAGTGGATTTACATTTATCATAATACCCGCAGCTGTTGAATGTAAAGAAAAATTCTATTTCACATGCAACTCACGGTGCTTCTGACTAGAACCGAGAAGTTTTCTTTCACCTCTAACTCCTGCCAAATATCTCACGAACATCCTTGAAGGAGATAGTAGCGTTTCCTCTTTGTCGCCGAGCTTGAAGACACGCGCTGTATAAAATACATTATTCCTTGTTTTCATCGATAAGAGAAAAAAAAAAAATGGCGGTCTCACAAAGGAAGACATACTACAAATAACCAGCGAGGATTGTAGTCACAGAGGCGGCGGGACGGCTCCTTTTTCTTATTCGCCAGCCAAATAATGACAAGTGAACTTTTGAACAATGGAAATTATTTAAATCTTTTACGTGATCGAAGGACACGAGTATGAAAGCGCACACACACAAGGATTCACTCAAATAAATGAGCAAAATGAGAATCGTTTTCCCGCACGAGGTGCACGAGGGAGAATGCGAAGTAAATTCGTTCATTTCAGCGGTATTACGTGAATTGAATTCCTGATTAGTGGGCGTCTGGGCGGTGGGGTGGTACATTGGAAAGAAATTCTCAGACCCCTTTTACGCCCCTGCCACTAGTGGAAATCGAAAGGGTGGTGGCTCGGTGATAATGTTGACATTCCTTAAGCTCAGCGGGGTTGATTTATAGAAGGTTACACCAACGAAGTTAAGTGGCAACCATTCACTTTGTCGTTGCCTATAGCTGCGTATCGCTCTCGGTTCACATTTACGGGTAGCATGACCTATTAAGTAGGTGAAGTCGAGCTCATGTCGCAAAGGGGTACGTGATTTCCTGGAAGAAGGCAATTTTTATCGCCTGAAATGAAAATCGACAAGACTCGAGAAGCACTTTAAATGATGCCACTTGAGACAGATAATTGGCGTGTCAGTCAAGCAGCAATCCCACCAATCTTTGGAATTGAATCTACTGACATGCATTCTACATGATTGTTTGAATCAACTTTTTATGACGGTGGCACGTTCAGATCTTATTTGCGGCGGATGTCTTTGCGCAATTATCCAAATGTGGAAAAAATGAAATGGTGGTCGTAAATTTTCAGCCGTCGATTTGTTTTACGACCTTGGATAGCTCATTTTGGCAGTAATGTGTAGAAGAAGTTTCTATGCCTAACCCAGGGAGTATTCTCAATATTATTTACTCCAAGTTTGACTACTCAACAATATGTAGAAACGAAAACGGAAAATAAAACTATGGGGACTATGTGCGGTGTGGTCACAAGCACAACTATTCCAATCTTCTAGATTATATAAATTGTTCAGAGTAACAGTGACAGTTTGTTCCCCCTTTTGTGTAGTTGTTCGCGCTCTGGTTTAGCTTAATTGATAAGCCTCAGATTTTCTAACCCTTATACGCTTAGTGATTGCCAGCAATTACACATACACACGTTGCTTTAATTAGAAGTCTCGTTTGCATTGTTTAGTTTCCACTTGATTAATTACGGTTGGTAAGAGAGGGGGAAAAATGCATCAAATGCGTCAGAGAAAGCGATTTTTTGATATCTGGTTATTTTTCATTCAACGATTTATTGCTCTGAAAATATAATGAAGGGATCTATTTAACCATAAGGAAGTCAGATGCCAGATGGAAGAGTCCAGTCCCCTCGATGATAGCTTTATAAGTGTTCACATTTGGAACTGCTTTATTTTTGGATAAACCGAGCGTTAGAAAGGGGAGACAGAATTTTTTTGGAAGCAGATTTGTCCCTGGAAGTAGACTTTGGCACGAGACGTTTCGATGCACAATATCAAACGGAGGATAACCGAAATGGTATACATCTACGAGCTGCTAAAGGAAGATTTGTAAGAACACTAATGTCGGTTTTTCTTGAAAAGAAGACATTTTTCGTAGAATCATAATAAGGGAAAAAAGTCCAGTCGACTTTGTAGAGGGGAACAACTTCGACGTTCGGCATAAAAAAACCTGAGCACGTCAACGGAAGACATGCATTCAAAAATATGTGCTAGTATGACTTAAGTTGACTTGAGCTTAAGTATATCTTTTCACTTTTTAATAACCTACGTTTTACCCAGTTCTGAAACACTACTCTGCTGCAACAGCTCTCCCAATCACATATTTTTCAAAGCTTTGTAATAGATGTGCCTTTGATATTGATATGCTACAACCTACGATTTTTTAGAGTTACGTATAAGATAAATATATGACTTTTACGCTACAACCTACGAAGCGTTTTGTTTTGGGACTGAAAATTTAGAATTATCATTTTACCAACTTTCGAATTAATTCTGACATTACGACGATTAGAAGCAATAGGTCCAGCACCTTTTTCCAACTGTTCGAGTTGTGTCAAACCGCGTTTTTCGGCCCTACTAGGTGTTCAGTTTAAAGCATTAAAATTTCTAACTCCAGATTTTCATCATTTCTGACATAATGATAGAGGAACTCAAAAAAGTGGGTCCCGCAATTCTGTCCGACTGTCCGTCGGCTCCTGAGGACTTCAGCCTATACGGCTGGACGGATCTATTTCAAGCCTTGGATTTGGAGTTTGTGGGGTAAGAGTTCGGGGCCATTTTTCTTTTGAAAACAGCTCAAACGATTTCAACCAAAATTGATATTCGAGCTTAAGTAGGTGGGGTTAATATGGCTGCATACCTACTTTTGGACATTGTCCTAACCTCGAAAACGGTCCATACGATTTTGACAAAAATGCATTTTAGAGATAAGATGGCCATTCCTTACTTGATAGCAAACTCAACTCTTTTCGAAATTATCGTACAGTGGATTTTTGAAACAAGACATTTAAACATTTTTTTTAATTTAACTTGAAAACGCGTTTTACGATTTCGGCTAAATTACTAACTTGAAGTAAAATTGATATCTTCAAACTTATTGAGTCTTTCATTTTCGATTCGAATCACCGAAAAAGTAGTACTCTTAAAACAAAACGCTTAAAAAGGGTTCGTGTTCTTAAGCTTAAAAACAGCCTTAACAATGCATCTTACTCAGCTTCTTGGTAAATAGGTTTTTTTCGAAATAAACATTCGAAACGATCGAAATACATTATTAAGGATAATAAAAGAATTATTAATAGGAATAGAATGCTCCTGCATTAAGCAGACTAAGTAATATAAAAGATTATATCATAATGTACACAAACCGATTACAGTGCGACCTCAATAAAAGCAACTAATAGAAATTTGGGCAGTCGCTTTTATTGAGTTTGTTGCAATAATCGAGTTAAAAAATTGTAGCCAAAAATGAGGCAACAAGTTAAACACCTCAGAATAGTAACAAAAAACGTGTCTTGCACTGGTAAAGAGACCAAAACTGATTATTTAATTCGTAGGTATTAGAAATAAAAAAATCAAATTTTGATTGTTTTTAAAAAATTGAGAGATTTTTGATTGTGTCTTTTTGGACGCAGAATTCTTTTCCACAGCTGACTCTCGTAAGTTTTGCAGAGCTAAAATGTTACTCAGTGAAGCATCTTTTTCTTCAGCCCATTGAAGGCAAATGTTTAGTGCTTGAATTGCAGCCCCTGCTTTAACTCTTGGCAGTGCGGATTCTTCAACTGCATTTTCGTCATCACTTTCGATCTGCTATATACAACGCACACATCATGTAACAAACATTTATATAAAAAGTACAGCAAATAGCTGTAAAATAATTGCCCAGACATAGCAAAAATAAACAAGAAGGAAAATATACTATGTATCTACAAATAGCGAACGAAATAAGAGCTCATGAACCAATAGTTGCTTTTATCGAGTAAACTTTTTTTGAGGAGTTGCAATTACTGAGTCAACAATGGTAAGATTTAAGGTGTTGCTTCTATCGAGGAGTTGCACTTATCGAGGGTTGCTTTTATTGAGGTCGCACTGTAATTGAAATTAATAAAAAATTAAATGAACAAATAAAATTAAGTTTTTCTTAAAAATGACTAACCAAAGCCCAATCTGTGTTCTGTGTTCACGTACGGTAAATTTTAGTTTATTTCAATGCCTCACTTTCAATAAAAATGCGATAACAGCTGAGCAAAACAAATCTAAAAAAAATCTAAACATAATATACATATACACCAGGCAGTTTGGCGCACGGATGTTTGTCAGACGTTTGCGAGAGGTGGCACAGCGCAAATAAACTTTAAGATGGAATTTGGGTTTTTTCGGGGATATTTGCTTAACAAAATAATGGGCTCAAAATGGAAATGAAATGACGTTTGTCTTGACACAATTTAAATACTCTACAACTGAACAAACTCTGAATCTATTTGAAACCTCTCTTAAACTAGACAGATTTGTAGAGCCCATAACTCGATCAACATTCGGACCTAACTTTCCCGCAATCATTGTTGTCTCGAGTAACCGTTTTTTTTTTTTCATTGTTTCCACAGTACTCCTTCAGTTAAACCTCCACGAGCGAAATATGTAAATACTTTTACTGAAATGAATAAATATATGCTCAAGACTTAATTTGTACGGGCTAGTTGTCTTAATTCGTAAAGCACGCAAAATCTTGTGGATATTTGTATCTCATGGATACAGAGCAAGCAAAATATTCATCGTTAAATATTTGGTTTTGTAAATTTATTCATAGCCAATATCATGGAGTGTCAGTCGTGTGGCAGCATACACACGCATACCCTAATGCATATTTAATTTGGAATCAATCGCCTTATTTGGATATATCCATGGAGATAGGCACGATGTATCTGTTGAATCTTTGTATTTTTCATGGTCGACGCATTAAATTGTTTACGACCCGTACCGTCGCCACAAGGTTAGAAAATATTAATTTTTATCGATATACATTTAATCGCATTTTGAATTTGGAAAATATTATTTTTTGTCGATATAACACTTTGTATAGCATTTTGAAGATCAAACATTTGTAATTAGTTTAGGTCTCGTTTTGTAAAGCGATACACGCCGTGGCAAGATCTCACGAGCTTCCGCTATAATTTATACACAAATTTAGTCTTAGTAAAGAGATAGAGTGATTTTGGAGTCACCACATGCCTTTTAAAAACCGTGGAGGAAAAGTGATGTGCAAGAAGGTATGGTACAGATGACAGAGGATCGAAGAGTAAAGACAACAAGTCCGAATTATAAGAGGATAAAATAAGCAGCGTTTCGCAACCCAAGCCACAGCCTTCTAGAGCACACATCGAATACAAATTGGTAGCAGTTTGTACTAAGCTTATTTAAAAACAATGTCTGCGAATTGGTAAACGACGATCGAAGCCGAAAGATCTCCTCGCGGTAAACCAACCAAATCTGTCAGTCTACCAGAACAAAGCAGATATAACTAGGCTTAAATCACGCAATGGTGCATACCAAAATCGTCCAGCACTGGGTTGTAGTTAATGACACCAACTCATCTGAATAAATGATCTGTATCAAGTTCAGAGGAATACGTCTTCCGAACGACCAGATTAGAAAAGTGTGAATTAGTCTCCGCCGATGATGTGGATTTCTACAGCAATTGGAAAGCGACGTTCCGGCTCAAAAGGTCTTCGATTCTTACCCAGAGGAAGTGTTAGTAAAACATCGATAGTTTAATCGATTAATCGATTGTTTTGAACTATCGGGACTAGCGATAGTTTGGTAATGGTATCGATAGTCATCCAGTTGACGTGTTTTTCTTACAAAAACTTTGTTTTACATGAGCTTTGAAAAAAAAAAAAATATTATATGCCGTTTTAAAATAAAAAAAAAATAAAAAATATCTAAAAAATATTAAATTTTTTTTTTAAGAATATGTTAGTTTTGTTATTTACAAAACTTGTTTTATTTATTATTTATATTGATCTATTGTTTATCAATTAATTGATTGTTAAAAAAAAAAAACAATCGATAATATCGAAAACTCCAACATTTGATGTTTTGTTAACACTAACCAGAGGGACGCTGTAAAAGAGGATCTAACTTCTAGCAGTTATGTGGGGTGAAAACGTGAGAGAAGACCTCAACTTTCCAACAAAGACCCTGCCAACGGAAGAGACATATTGGTTCAGGCCGAGGTCTGCTGCGGACTCCTTAACGTCGCCTAAAAAATGTTATCTGTATAATCTTTAAATAAAATTTGAACTCCTGTATAATCTTGAAACTGTATGCAAATGTCGACGAATTGGTGAATAACTTAAAATTCTGGAAACGACTTGGGATCTCGAATATGCGATCGCCGCCGCCTATGCATTACTTTTAAGGTCGCATGGAAAGGTTTACGTAAATAGATTTGAGTTGGGAAAGTCGTCTGCAACTACTTTTGTTATTCATGTTAAACTCAGTTGTTAGACACCACAGATACCTTCAATACCACTGGACAAGGGGACACATATTACTGGCGAAAGTAGAGCCAAATTCTAAGGTATCTAAGGTATAGCCAACAGGGTATCGATTGCGGTGAGTCACCACTGATTAGTCAATAGGCGTTTTGCTTTTTTAGTTCGGAGCATTATTACGAGAGCGCTCTGAACCGAGCGTTTTGTTTTTCCTGTTTTTTTTTTTCTTCTGTCAAATTTGACTGGAAGTGTGCTTGTACATGTGTAATCAGCTTTTTTCTCAGGCTGCTGAGTAGATTTTTTCTGAGCTCATAGAGCGCGCTCTGTTCATGCTCTGAACGAAAAAAGAAACACAAATTTGAGCAAACAAAGAAACACAAACTTTTTGTATAACAGTTCGGGTTCTGCTCTGAACTAAAAAAGAAAAACGCCTAAAGAAATAACTTTGTTGAGGAAACTATCGCGTGAAAATTTTTGGTTTTGTTATTGCATATTTAATTCACTGCAAAGACGATATTTCGAGGCCTCCAATGCAATATAATTGACAGTCCTCTAGTGTACTATAGTAACTGTCACTTGCACTCACCGAATTTTCCCCATATCCCACTAGAAGAATTAGTTGTCGTAACTTTAACTTTTTGGTTTAAAAAATGAATACTCTACTTTGGGCTTAGAACTTTGCCAAGAAGAACCAAGGAGATGTAAGCACATATACACTTTAGGGGCCAAATGGCCTCAAGAACAGTGGCCCCACCTTTTTTTAAAAATTATCGAAATGGCCCCTTTTTTAGTTTAAGTAATATTAAATTCTTTTGCGCCTCAAGACCTCTTTTTTTTTAAATTATAAAAATGACCAACTCTTCAGTATAAGTAAAATTTAATTATTTTTTGCGTTTCTTTAAAAAAGATCAAAATAATCAGTTTTTCATTTAAATTATTTTGTAATTCTTTATAAGCGCATATAAGTAGGCGCAGTGGCTTAGTGGTTAGTATGTGGGACTACTAAGCGAGGGGTCCCAGGTTCGAATCCCGCAAAAACCCACATTCCAACTTAGGGTTTTTTCCACTGCGCCACCTCTTGCGAACGTCTGACAAACATCCGAGAGTAAAACTGTATTTAGAGCTTCTCAATTAGCCGTTTGGAATCGACATAAAATTGTAGATCCCCCTTCCATTCGTTCCAAAAATGAAACTCACACAAAACGAATGGTTGTGAGAAGCTAGACCTAGGGTCCCTAC